>OX439453.1:0-9227500 GCA_949320045.1 Scotopteryx bipunctaria
AATAATAATAATAATAATAATAATAATAATAATAAGGTGCCACTTCATAACATCCGTTGTTTTTTTCTGGACCTCGTTAAAATATTCCCACAGTAACTTGCCGACTCCGGATCATACACAGGCGGGAAGGAAGGCAGGAAGCAACTTTTTCCTTCATTAACGGACGCTGCAGTGCCAGGGACGAATTAAGATTAACAGTTTAAATATTAAGAGGCTTGCCCAGCACCTGTTCCATCCTTTCAGATTAGTCGGCCTCGTCCACAGGAAAGACATGGTCAATACGTGCGGAGCTGACTGAGCCGCAGGTTTCCTCATGATGTTTTCCTTCACCGTTTGAAAGTACTGGTATAGCGTTCATAAAATTTTCACACAGAAAAATTCATTGGTACACGACCGGATTTGAACCCGCCACCTTAGGATCGGAAGGCGGGGTCGCTACCAACTTGACCACCAGTGCTCTCAAGGGAGTTTGTTTAAGGTCCCGTTCAATAAGTGCCGATGAAACCCATCAGATGTGTTGAAACCCACAAAGTGTGCTTCAAAATGAGTCAGTGAACAGACATAATTTAATAAGATACACTCACCATCAAAGGCAAATGATGATTTATATTTTTTATTTATTTATTTACTTGAGGGCTTTAACATCACCCATATAAAAACAAAAATGTATAAATAACAACCAAGAAAAACTTATAATAAATCTTAACTACATTACATAAACCTAACCTAAGTAAGAAAACTATAAACAAAAAAAAATTATGTTCAATACCAAAACCATTCGATGAAACGAAATACAATACGTAGGGCATGAGCTACTCGTACGTAAAGCATCACAATTGGCGGAGCGCAAAGTGAAGCCAAACATGGACATCGCTCGATCGGCCTCATCGAAATAGCAATCGCGCTCGTCAACAACACTAATTATATCGACGGAACAACACATCGGCCATGCCTCTCACCTGCCGGTCTATACTTAGACAAGTGCTCCCAAATACTATCGAACTATGCAATAAATCTGGCTCGATAGCCGGGCGAGAGACGGGGCGTGCGGCGGGGCGGGGCGGGGGGGAGGGAGGCCACCAACTACTGCGTGCTCTGTGACTCGATGAGCGAATCTATTTTTCGTCGCCAGTCGATTTGATTATTGATGCGCTTAAATGGCAGTAGCGCTGCACCGGCAGTGCGCTCGCCTTGTAGGGCGCGGCGAGCGCGCGGCGCGCCCGAGCGCGCGCGCGTATATAGCGGCGCCGCGCGCTGCCCGGCTCACTTCCGCCGCTGCCGTCGCTGTGTTCGCGCCGTGAGTTCAGCTTTTTAACTCCCTAACTTGCTTCGCTTCGCTGAGCTTTAGTAAACTGTCGTTTCAATAATAACATTTCAATTCGAATCAAAACAATCAGAAATCTTTCATCGTTTTAAATATTTGATCGAACATTACCGATATTTTTTGTCTTAAAAGAATTTAAAACAGCTCAGTTCAAAATCAGGTCCCACTCGTTCCCTTTCGTGTAAAATAACGAGTGGACAGGCGTCAGGCACGGTAACAGCATCGCTTTGTGCTTATTCCAGGATACCTGCGCGGAGTCACGAGTACCAGTCGAGAGCGTGAGAGCAGCCAGCCGAGAACATGTGCGACGAAGACGCGGGCGCGCTGGTCGTGGACAACGGCTCCGGCATGTGCAAGGCGGGCTTCGCGGGCGACGACGCGCCGCGCGCCGTCTTCCCCTCCATCGTGGGCCGGCCGCGCCACCAGGGCGTCATGGTGGGCATGGGCCAGAAGGACTCGTATGTGGGCGATGAGGCGCAGAGCAAGCGCGGTATCCTCACTCTCAAGTATCCCATCGAGCACGGCATCATCACCAACTGGGACGACATGGAGAAGATCTGGCACCACACCTTCTACAACGAGCTGCGCGTGGCGCCCGAGGAGCACCCCATCCTGCTGACGGAGGCGCCGCTCAACCCGAAGGCCAACCGCGAGAAGATGACCCAGATCATGTTCGAGACGTTCAACTGCCCCGCCATGTACGTGGCGATCCAGGCCGTGCTGTCGCTGTACGCGTCCGGGCGCACCACCGGCATCGTGCTGGACTCGGGCGACGGCGTCTCGCACACCGTGCCCATCTACGAGGGCTACGCGCTGCCGCACGCCATCCTGCGCCTGGACCTGGCGGGCCGCGACCTCACCGACTACCTCATGAAGATCCAGACGGAGCGCGGCTACTCCTTCACGACGACGGCGGAGCGCGAGATCGTGCGCGACATCAAGGAGAAGCTGTGCTACGTGGCGCTGGACTTCGAGCAGGAGATGCAGACGGCGGCCGCCTCCACCTCCCTCGAGAAGTCGTACGAGCTGCCGGACGGGCAGGTCATCACCATCGGCAACGAGCGCTTCCGCTGCCCCGAGGCGCTGTTCCAGCCCTCGTTCCTCGGCATGGAGTCGTGCGGCATCCACGAGACCGTCTACAACTCCATCATGAAGTGCGACGTGGACATCCGCAAGGACCTGTACGCCAACACCGTGCTGTCGGGCGGCACCACCATGTACCCGGGTATCGCCGACAGGATGCAGAAGGAGATCACGGCCCTCGCGCCCTCCACCATCAAGATCAAGATCATCGCGCCGCCCGAGCGGAAGTACTCCGTGTGGATCGGCGGCTCCATCCTGGCGTCGCTGTCCACCTTCCAGCAGATGTGGATCTCCAAGCAGGAGTACGACGAGTCGGGCCCCGGCATCGTGCACCGCAAGTGCTTCTAGTCCAGGCGACAGCATTTCACGCGGCACTGCGCTGCATTCAGACTATGTACACGCTCGATCGGTTATCGTGTAAGTTCTTTATAAGTTTACTTTCTTAATATTGTTATTATAATTTTTGTTACCTACTGTGCGTGTTTAATTGAGTCCTCCGGGCGAGGCGCGAGGCGCGAGGCATGCGACTTGGCTACAAATAGTCGCAGTCGGGCGCGGCCGCGAGTGCCAAGCCGATAGAATGCGCGATCGGTCGGGTCGCGCGCACTCGACGACCGACAGCCGTGCAGCTGCAGCGACCTCGTGCGCTCGCAGGTTACCTGAACGGTTATAATCACGAGGCGAGATTGGAACGCATTCTGAAAAAGGTTTTTGTATCACCTTTCTCATGCTAACAATAATTGTAAGGAACTTCCATTATATGAGCACAGCAACTGTTATAAGCTACGATAAGCTTTTCGGTTGGTTCAATTGATTTTGGCATCAGTAAGATTAACGTTCTTAGGACTGTGGGACTGATGACGCAGCTTGACACACTATTGCAATAATAAATATTAAACATCAAAACAATACCAAGAATGGTGACTCTTCATAGGTGCCCTTCGATAAAAGATATTCTGTTTTTGTTTAAGTTGGTTAGTGGTTTCGTTAAGTAGCCTGTCCTGAAGTAGTGCACGGTAAGCTAGAGGTCCCCGACCCCGAGCCCGGGCCCGGGCCGGAGCCGGCAGCCGGCGGCCGGCTAGTCAATTAATAGAAAATGCTTCCAATTACCATCCCTACCAAATCTAGGAAGGCCGACGGACGTTTGGTATCGAAAAAAAAAGAATCGAACTTATGATCTTCCTTAGATAAGTAGTGAACTCTCGTTAGAAAGGTTACCTAGATACTTGTTGACGAGTACTCCAGACTCCAGCATGTGTGTGACGTGTCGGCGTTCACAGCTGAGCCGCCTTCCGCCCTCCGATCCTCAAGTCGTGGCTTAAGATCCGGTCGTGTACCATCTTACAAAATCCTAAGAAACAAAATAATTACTACAAATATTTACTAATTTATTTAAATAAACATATTAAGTTTAACCTGCCTACTTTAGTCTAGTTTTGTCTTTTGTAGTGTCCAGTCTGGTGGTCTAGTGGTAGTGGTAGCGACCTTACGATCCTAAGGTCGTGGGTTAAAGTCCGGTCGTGGACTAATTGATTTTTCTGTTCGAAAAATTTATGTGCGCGGTACTAGTACTCTCAAACGGTGAAGGAAAACATCGTGAGGAAACCGGCATGTCGTAGAACCTAATTAGTTCGAAAACGTGGGTCAAGTGCACGAATGGAGCCTTCGAGGCGCACCTTAAATCCTTTCACCACACTGGTTCGAAGGAACTAGTGACACGATTAGTAGTAGTAGGATAGAAACAGGGTAGTAGGATAGAAACGACACGACTGTGGATGGAAGCTCTTAGTCTCGGTTGTCTCGCAGCACCAGCACCTGCGTCTGCAGAGGAGGAGGCTCCCGCGGCCTCGCGCCGCCTCCGGGGCGCTGCATGAGGCACCTGCTGCAGCTGCTTCCAAGAACGAATATAGAAGGACTAACCCGGGGCCCAAGTCTCCACTTGGCAGCAGCGCGCGCGTCAGGCGCCAGGCGCCAGGTGTTGCGGTGAAGTGAAACATGACACAACTCCCCGGACGAGGGATCGGCCTTTTATTTAACAGCTATTTTTACTTTGCAAATCTCCATCAGACTGAGCTGCTCATCCAATTTTCCATTTTTCCTGTCAAACTGAAGCCGCAATTCTGGAACTCAATTTGAAAAGTCAAGACTGGAATCTAGGAAACCGGGTTTATGTTTTTTAAATACATAAACTTTCAGTTCAGTTCTTTTTTTTGACATAAACATTCTCTTCTACCATAGATACACTATAATCATCTACTTTAGGTAGATTGGTGCAGATTCCAATATAAACCTACGCGAATTCAAAGATAAAATAGACTATTGATAGACTTCCCTTCAAAACATATCAAAACATGTCAATATAAAAATAATGAAAATTGCATGAAGAAGAATACAGATATGTTCAGAACAATTTGGTACATGATGATACTAAGAATTACAATAAATAAAGGATCCTGTACCAGGTAAAGTTACTAACATTGCATATCTAGCTATGAAAAGAAAACAATACTACAAGCTATATCAGTGTGCCGTACCAGTACTAGTCCACGGTGAAGGAAAACATCGTGAGGAAACCCGCGGCTTAGTCAGCTCCGCACGTATTGACCATGTCTTTCCTGTGGACAAGGCCGACTGAGCTGAGAGGATGGAATAGGTGCTGGGCAAGTTCACTCCAACTTAATTGGTCCCGGGCACTACAGCGTCCCGTTCGTGAAGGTAAAAGTTGAATGTACGATGTGTCTCGGCAGGAATAAAGGGTAGGAAGTCTCGGGACGAGTAGGAACCTACAATATTAAGTAAACTGCAATATTTTATAGGTAACATTGTTTTATTTTAATTTACAAAATGATTATGAAATGTAGTACTAACTACCTTAGGTAAGTACCTAAGGTAGTTGTTGGAACACGTTGGTTGTAATTGTTTTTACAAAACTATTTACAAAGATACCTACGAGTACTTAACTACTTATCTAACACTAAGACCGTCGCCGGCACCGTCGCGCTACTCGCTCTCGCAGGGCTGCTGGCCGCTGCTGGCCGCTGCCGGCCGCGCCGCCGGCGCCGGCGCCGCGGGGCGCGAGTACAAACACAAGGCGTCCGTCGGTTCAGACTCCCCAGTGTTCTATTCCTTGAACGAAAGTAGGCGAGACAGGAAAATGTCTACAAGTAGCAGAAGTGTCCGTAACTCGATTGAGAGATGGAATGTGAGTGACCTTCAGGAAGACCTGCTTTGGAAAAACATTATTGACATGATCAGTCGGACAGTCGGACAGGCGCCCGCGCTGCAGTAGGTGCCTAGGTGAGCGAATGCGGCTCCAGAAGCAACTCTGACTTCAACAGACATGTTAAACCAACAATGCTGCATCAACGATGTTTTGTATTTGGGAGCCGAGGACGAGCGAGCGCCACTCCCTCTCCTGGATGAGGTTTGTCACGCGGCCGCTTCCAGAGCCGCCTCCGGCAGTAGGCACGTCCGCCCGCCTCGCCTCGCACGCGTCCCGTGCTTCTAGATGGAACCGGTGCACTGCACGGAACATCAGCTTCGTCACAATTTATCACGCATCACTATTTCAGTTCAATTCACTTCACTGCCAGTTTCTTATGTATTGTACCCGTTTTATCCGAACATAAATAGTAGAGTTCTGATTGGGAATAAGTGGGCCGCCGTGGCGGTGGCGATGGCGACGGCGCTACCGGCGGGGGCGGGGGGCGGGGGCGGGGGGCAGGTAACAGCAGGGGCAGGGTGCGCCTTAGAGCAGACGCACGTCAGGCGTGGCCTCCTCGTCGCTGGAGACGCGTTCGAAGCGGATGTGTCGCGTGCTGCGGCGCCGCTCGCCCGCACCCCCCGCATCCGCACCCCTGTCGCCCTCCACGTTGACCGGCCCTCCGCCCCCCGCCAGTCACACCTTGTCCTCCCCTCCGCCCGCACCCGCGGACCGCACGAACTGCAACAGGAGCGCACACTACATGGACACCTACCGGTTGTCGCGCGAGGCCGGCCGGGCGCTCTGCGGAAGGGCGATACTCACCGAGACGGTGGTCGCGGTGGTGGAGTTGGCGCGCGGGCGGAAGGTGAGCACGCGCCAGCGCCGGCGCAGCTGCGCGAGCACTTCGCCGTTGCAGAAGCAGTAGAGCACCGCCACGCACAGCCCCTGCAGCGACGTCGTCAGCGCCGCACCGTACTCGTAGGCGAGGTACCAGCGCGCCGCTCGCGCCGGCCGGAACGGCATCAGCAGGTACTGCAGCCCCAGCAGCGGCGCCAGCAGGCACGTGGCCCGCAGCGCGTGCAGCGCCGTGGCCGAGGGCCGGCCCGCGCCGCCCGCGCCGCCCACGCCGCCCGCGCGCAGCTTGCTGCACAGCACGCGCACGATGTTGCACAGGAAGCCGAGGTTCAGCAGCACCGCGCCCACCGCCAGCACGGCCAGCTCGGCGCGCGGCGGCCCCTCGTCCGTCCAGCACATCGCGCCGCTCTCGAGCGCGCGTCGGCCCACGTACACCGCCAGCGCCAGCAGCGGCAGCGCCCAGCCCAGCGCCAGCAGCGCGCGCACCAGCCGGCGCTCCGACACGAACGCGGACACCAGCACCGTGTGCAGGTACAGGCCCTCGCACAGCATCCACATGTACGTCGTCAGCATGGCGTACTGCAGCGCGGCGTTGAGCGCGCGGCACCACGCGGGCGACGCGCGCAGCGTCTGCGGCGCGCGCACCACCAGCGCGTACCAGCACAGCCAGCCCGCGTTGTTCAGCGCGAACGACACGAACAGGTTCATGTGCACCGTGATGCGCGCGCAGCGCAACGACCTGCGAGCCGAGGGGGGGGGGGGTCAGCGAGGAGCGGGGGGCGGGGCAGGGCCCGGGGGCTGCGGCGGCGCTCACCTGAAGTAGAGCAGGATGGCGAGCGACAGCAGCAGCGCCACGAGCGACACGCTGTAGCCCGCCTCGTACACCGCGATGATGTCGCTCATGTCCTGCGAACACATGTAGATACTTTGTGATCGTGACGTCGGTGACCAGCAGGTCGAGGGGCACCGGACTCGCCCGATGCTGCGACGGATACTCACGTCCTCGGCCTTGACGCAGGTGGTGTAGTTGGACCAGTGGCGGCCGGTGTCCGGATGCCGGAACCAGTCCCCCTCCGCGTCGCACTCCTTGTGCGCGAACACTGTAAGCAGAGGGATGGGTCAGCGGCGGCGTCTGGCGAGCGAGGTCGAGGGCCGCGGGGGGCGGGGGGCGGGGGGTGGGCTCACGTTCGGTGCTGAAGCCGGGCACGAAGGCGGGGCAGGGCCTGTAGGCGGTGGTGTTGGCGCGCGTCGCCGGCCAGCACAGCCACGTGTCGTACGTGCCCGGGCAGTACGGCGCTGCAAGGAAAGTAGAGTCGCGTCAGTGCTGCGGTAAGGCGAGGAGTGGGGCGGGAGGCGGGGGGGCGGGGGCTCACCCGGCGGCGGCGCGGTCCTGTTGTTCTGCGAGTCGCAAGCGGCCTGCTCGCGCGCCATGCGCTCCTCGTCGTCCATGGCGCGCGGAGGGCGCGCTGCCGGCGAGGCGCTACTGCGGCCGCATGCCGCCCGCCGGCGCCGGCGCCGGTGCCGGTGCCGGTGCCACCTGAAACTACACAATTCAAATCATCGATTGGTGCTCGTGCTCCGGTAGAAGCGACGCCGATGATTTAAATTTGTCTCTCTTTTTGATGAGTAAATTACCTACCTACAATTTTATTAGTACCACAATTTGTCCGAATACGCAACGAATAGTCAGGCTATCCCATCCCGCCATTCTCTCAGGAGATTCGAAGCGGACAACACGTGTGGTTATCAAAAACGGAAGTACGTCTAAAAGATTCCAATATGTCAAGAAAGTACAAGCGTTAAGAGCTAGCTACTGGCGGAAACATCGCAACGTCTCTTCACGCCGAAAGCTGCCGCGGCCGTCGGTCGTTGCGTCGCGTCTCTACTCCGAATATTAATTATTTTCGCGGCGTTTCCTGAGAATGAATAACGAGAGGGGATGTCATGCTGGCTCATCGTTTGTTTGCAATTTTGCACAACTAGACTACTCGGAGCTATTCACTCTGAAGCGTACGCTCAAAATTATTTCGTGGCCCAGATATTATAATCTTCGACGAAAACAAGATGCATCCTATGAATGAAATGAAGTTGAAGAGGACACAAACGCGGTCAAGCTGCCCTGAAATATTTGGTCGCTTCGCTCGCTCAGTCAATATGTCGAAGGATTTTAGGATGGTATAAATTGTAAAGAGCATGAATATTGATAGCCCCAAGTGTCCGGGGCGGGCGCGGGCGCGGGCGCGGCGGCGGCGGCGGCGGCGCGGTGGCGCGAGGGCGGACTGTCATTTCCGCGCGGAAACAAGAAAAGAAAGTGAAGGTCGGAAATCGATTGTGTTATCGTAAAATGTTTCGCGCTTTTAATTGTACAGTTTGCTAGGAAGTTGTTCGCAGCCTCCTTCGCATCTCGAAGCGCATCAGCGGCAAACCCCGCGACAACTCCTCAGTGCTGCTCGCTCATTCTACGGCACTTGTTGAGGTATACCTGGTGTAATCTATGGACTGAGGCAAGGTGGACCGAGCGGGCGACGCACTGGAGCGGGCCGGCGCCGGCGCCGGCGCTGTCGCGGCTGAGGGCGCTGCGGGCGGGCAGGGGCGCGGGAGGACATGCACTTATACCGTCTTAGGAGTTCACTTCATTTCATTGGAGAAGAGTCCATGTATTCTTGCGACGTGACGTGACTTAACGTGAATGACGTTAAATCGTTGCGCGTGACGTGTCGCGCTCCCCGGCGGCGGTCGCGGGGAGTCGCGGGGTCGCGCCGGACGTTTGCTTCGAAATTGGACATCCCGCCGCAAGGAAGCGCCGCCCGCCTGCAGCCTCCGCCGCGCGCCCCGGAGCCTCTCATCGATGTGCGTGTTTCCGAGGCTTCAGCCGTGAGCTCCGATGACAGCTAACGAAAACATCCTTCGACCCAATTGTAGGGGGGTTGTTCAATTGTCTATAATCTGTCGACTTACGGAAGTATTTAGCCGGAATTAAAACTTTAACTTGAGCACATTTTTTATGTCGAAAAGAGCCTGCGGCGCTCTCCGCTCTTAAATAATATCGCCTTCATAAATCCACTTAAAGAAAGTTTGAAATGTTTGGAGATGTGCGAAACCGCGGAGGCGTGATCAATCCTGATCGGGAGAATCGGTGTATCGGTGTCGGGTCGCGTCGTGCAGCGCGCGGGTCGCGGCGCAGCGCGTTCAGTCTGCTGACTCGGACGTTCGTTACAATGAAGAAGTTAAGCACAGTGAACACCTCGTAACATAAAGTAACATTGTATAAAGCATGTCTGTCACATGTAAGGATACGCAATATTGAAGTGGTGAGGATTTTCCACTAGTGGACCGCACTAGTGCGCACAGTGGGAATAAATAGATGACGTATGCGGTTGCGGCCACTGCGGCCTCGGGCCGCCGTCGAAAGCGGAATATCGAGTTAAAGTGAGCTTTTCACAGTTGAGCTTTCACCCCCCCCCTCTCTTGGAGTCAAGCGGCGGAGGTAACAGTTGCAAACTGATAACTTTCAGTACGTACTGATTACAGCAGTAGGTAAGATACCTACTTGTTGGGTCAGAAAGACAAACGCCACTGCCGCCTCTTACAAAGACTACATGACGGTTATAGGAATACGGAATACTGCAAGAAATTCCCGACGGAATACATCGTACAGTACTCATTCATTCGATCATATTTCTCTGAATTGTAACCCGATTTATAAGGCTTTTAGATGAACATTATTCTGTTTAACGAATATCCGAGTACGGAAAAAGCTCAGTGAAATACGTCGAAAACGTAAAAGGGCTAAAGCGGTTCAAATGATGCGTAGCAGGATCTCGATGTAATCGTTATCCGCGTAGCGCTCGTAGCGCTCGTAGAAAGTGCTACGTGCTACGAGCTACGAGCGCTCTTAAAAACCTCTTAGAGAGTTATAACGTGAGGGTTGAGAGGTGTCCGCGCGGAGACCGCACGCCGCTTCTTCTGATACTTACTAGCAACAGAAGAAGCGTGATGCGGAGGCGCGGCACTAGTGATGCAGAATGCAGACTCCTGGAACAGCGGACAGAGCCCGCAGCGCTCAGACACCTACTCGTTCTCGTACTTACGAGTAGGTATGAACTCTGAGCTCTAATACTCATAAGCTACCGGTTTCGTTCATATTTTTATATGACAAAGTAATAAACCAGAATGTACCGTGTTCCTATAACCCAAAACAAACTCATTTTAGGAATAATGTCGGCAACCAATGAAATGAAAATAAATTGGAAATAGAGTACCTATACATTTTGATGGATTCTGAACCGAATCTGAGGGAAGTATTTCGGTATTTTTAAATGGAGTCGATATAATCCGTTTAATAAACATGAATCGGCATCATTCAAGCGGAAGCGATTATCTCCCCCCCCCTCCACCTCCACCTCCCCCTCCCGCGAGACTAGTGACATGTGTGGGGTGCATGGCATTATTGCGATTGTTGGGTCATATTTACTCATTTTAAAAAGATTAATGTTTCTTTAATTAATAAAATATCACTCTACAGATTACCCACAGCTGATTAAATGATCGCTGATGGCAGCAGGTGACAGCAAAATAAAGAAGACGATAGAATTATGAACATAAAACTAATTAGAACGTAGGTTCGATTAGTCGCCAACTACCACAGCGTACTCGTGCCTAGACGCCCCGTGCCAGCGGCAGAGCGAGGACTCGCCGAGCTGCTGGCGGCGCCCGCGCCCGCGCCCGCGCCCGCGCCCGCGCCCGCGCCCCGCCCGCGCCCGCGCCCGCGCCCGCGCCCGGCCGAGCGGGCGGCGGCGGCGGCGGCGGCGGCGGGCGCTCCTCGCGGGGAGACCGGACGCTGACGAATTTATGAGAATCTTCTCTCGAGCAGAAAACACGGCCCATAATAAGTGAGCTCCTCGAGCGCTCGGCCGCGCGCGCCGCGCCGGATGCGACCGCCCTTGTTGCCGCGCGCTAAGGTCCACAATGCTCCGGCAGGTGCCGCTCGCAGCCTCACATTGCTTCTGATAAATCGCTGTCGGCCGCGCGAGAGGCATCTGACGTTTATTAGGTTATTGATAGATCGCCGCGATGTTTTTACCAAAACAACGAGTAGTCTTGATTGATTTCAAACTAATTATAGATATTTATTGAATGCTTTTTTACTCTGACATCCGATTGATTGTCAGTCAGTCAGTCAGCTAGTGAAGAAGAGTTATAGGTATATTTAGATTTAGGCACGCACGGTGTCGCACGACGCACGACCCCAGCCTCATCTAACGCCTTGACTATTTCTGTGTAATGTAAAAACAAATTGCGATGGTAACTAATAAAAGCCAGCATTAACTCTATGGCGGGGCATGTGTACTCGTGCTGCGGCCGCCGTGCTAGCGGGGCATGTGTACTAGTAGGTCGCGTGCTCTCCGCCGCTTACTAAAGCCTAACATACTTTACGAAAGCTTATCAAAGGCGTTATCTGAAACTTATATCAACGATTTTACAGCCGCCATTTAGCACTTGATTAATACTGCTTAAGTAAACGCTATTACTGGGTCAGCAGTTTTACGTCGTTTCGTTTGTTCATAGAAGAGAGTTGTAAAACATTTTAGTAGAGCCTTGTCCTCGTCGGTCGCGTCGGTCGCGTCGGTCGCGTCGGTCGCGTCGGTCGCGTCATGCAAATTCAATACTCCATCAACTGCTTTTCGCTCGCCAGCGCTCCTAAACAATGTGTGCCTTTCTGATCGTTTTTTTTAGCTTATTCTCAATGGCCTCGGATCTCTCCGCCATTAATGGGAACAAAAAATAATAATGAAAATCTTTGAAAAATAAAATATTGTATGATGGTATTTCTACAAGCACACTATATCCCTGTAGGCAGGTTGCGGGGAGCTGCGCTGAATACCTACGGTGTTGGGCATTTTATCAAAACGGCTGAATTCACCTTCTTCGACGGCTCTCATCATACAAAAGTAAATGGTACCAGTGAAGGTATTCAAACGAAAATAGTAGCCAGACATCAAATTAAATTCTTATTCATCGTGGGAACGTTTTATGAGTCGATATTATGTGGCGATCAATGTGCTAATAGTGTTTGCTCGCGGCTGATGCTCGCACGCGGCGGCGGCGCCCTCGCCCTCAGCGGTTCGTAAGGCACCCCATTCCACACATTTGTGAACCTTTTCTTCTCACCCCCTTGAGAGCCCAATACTCTCACAACCCCTTCACTGATTGAGTTCATATGCTTCCCAGCAAATCTTCATAGCACAAACTGTTGCCACAAAAATCTTAGCTCGCTCGATCAACCAGTACTCCCTAACGGTGAAAAAAAACATCGTAACATAATATAAGCATAGAATCTGAAAAATGTATTTGAAAACCTATCAACTGTACAAAAGAAACCTCTTTGTGGCGCACAGAGGACAAGTGTCACCTCTGACGTCATCGTCAGATGCTGGCCCTCGCGTGTTGAGGTTCTGCATGGTCCTCGGAGTAGCGCCCCCTCGCGCCGGCCGGCCGGGCGACCTCGTCTCCAGGAGCCTCCGTACTCATTTGAATTTTGTGGTTTTGTCTTATAACAAATGGACCTTCATAATGGCTCGAGTGATTGATAATGTCCGGGATAAATCTTTAAAAAGTGTCCCGATTTACAAGTGATAACGACTTTCGACCAAAGAAATGTCCGATGCCGACAAGAATGCGGAGATCATAATTTAGTGCCGCTATTTAACTCACGGTCGTTATTCAGCGAGCTTGATTGTTCAATTATCTTTTTTATCGCGGACGTCGCTATTTTCTCTCAATTTATGTTTAAAAACTCCATAAATAAACATGACGCCGCCGAGCTTCAGGCACGTTGAGAGCGCGGCAGACGTTGAACACGTGGAGACGTTGAGAGCGTGGGGACTCGCAAGCAGCAACCTGCCCCCGCCCCCGCCGGCCGCGTCTCGCGGGGTTAGACTCACTCGGCCAGGAGGCCACGGCGGGGACTCCCGACTAATCAGTCGGTAATGAAGCCGTACGTCACGGTGATCCGGGACCTTACCGCTCCATTGAACAACCACCGGCGCCGGGTACATGGGGGGGGGGGGCGGGGGGCGGGGGGCGGGGGGCAGCCAGCAGCACGGCATCGGCCGGGACTATACACATATTTAACTTTGACACAGCACGCGTCTCGAGTGTTTCCACAAACTTAACCTGCTTTAAGTTGAGTTAGCACTTCGGTATTTGAACTCGATTGATTGCGTTTAGGTAAAAACAAATAATAAGGTTGGGTACCTACGTAAGAGTCTGCTTTGTACCCGGTAAGCCAACATGAGGTGATGATATCCGAACAATAGAGTCAGGCGAAATAACACTAATTGAGAAAGTTAAAGTTAATAAAAAATTATTGTTCTCAGACTCAGGAATAATTTTGGACGGAAACATAAAAGCATTGCCTCGAGCTGCTCGCCAGTCACTCACTCAGCCGGCGGCGGCGGCGGCAGGGGGCGGCGGCGGCGGCGGCATCCAGTGTGGGCGCGCAGGTAGCCACTAATAAACCGGAAATGCAATATGTGTCGCATAGGTACTAATCGCGGGCGAGTGTTTCCGGCGGTGAAGTCACGCGCGGCTCGACGACTCGCTGACTCTCCTTGCGATGATCTTATCCTACTGGAAACACTCGACTGTCGCTCGCTCTGTTCATAGAGAACTAACCTCACCTAACGACTTCACGGAATATTAGCCGTAGGCTAGCAGTAAATACAGAGATGATGTTACACCGCTCCCCTTCTCCAGCTCCAGCTCCGGGGCGCCTCCCGCCGAGGTGGAGTCCATCAGCAGAGCTATTAAGCTTTTATTAGTCGTCGCTTTGGTAACAAAACTGAAGGGCAATCGCGCTTTATTACAACGTATTGGCTTTTGTTCTGACAGGTGTCAGCGTCTCAGTCACCCTGTGGAAAGTTTCTCGGAAGATTTTGACAAAGGTATTTGGCATAGTCAAAATAAAAACATTCATAAAAATGAGCCCCTAAACGTTTGTCAAGTCAAGAGTCGGATGCCGTGTGTTGTGTACTGTATCGTATGATTCGATGTGATATTGAACAGGTTGGCGCCCGCCACGCCAGCAGCGCCTGCTGCATGAAGCGGACGTCACACCGTCCTCGCCGGCAGCAGCGCGACCTGACGAGCGCGGGGCCTTGCTCACTGTCACCAAAATATAAGTAACGCGGGCTCGTTACGACGTCCGGGTGGAACCACCGCGTAATCCTATTCTATATGACAATTTTGTTTTGCAATAACGCGACGAGGCGCGTTACAATCAGGTTACGAGCTGTCAAGGTTCGTTCTGTTATTCGCCTATAGCGAATAGTCTTTTTAAAAAAAGAATTTGTTTATTTGAATCTATTTATTAATAGTTAGAATTTATAATATGTGATTTTAAATACCATGGACACGACCGGTCGGGAGAGTAATCAAACCGAGACTGGTCTGCGGTGGGTCTCGGCTATCTCGGTTATGAGAAGAGTGCTGATGTCAGCACTCTGTCAGCCTTTTCATAAACATAGTGGGTGTATAACATCTCCCCCTTAAGAGGATACTTTGGGGTTATTTTCTTGCCAAAGTTCCAAGGCTAAATTTGGGTTCTAATTGGAGCAACTTCACTCAATTCTAGCTGTCCTGGATGTTGTGTGTCTGTAGAGTCCGTCTTGTTAGAGGTCGATTGGAAAGGTAAGTTTGGTTTAAGATTGAATTTAAAGATCCGGTTGTCGCTAGGTTTACAAAAACACACAAAAACTCGATAAAAGAAATACAAAGAAATTAAACATAAAATTATAATAATCAAAATAGAATAATGTGTTCCGTATCTCACGATATGAGGGTTACTATCTAATTTCTGCAAGTTATCTAGTAGTGAATTTAATGCAATGCTGTTTGATTTTAGTTCATCTAAATCTATATTATGTAAGTGGACAGGGGACACATCATTGATTAGATTATTAAACTTTCCAATATTACAACAAGAATCGTTAATTAAATTGAAATTGGGTACATTATTAACAGGTGACGTGATATTTAAAACATATTTAGGTATTAGTGTAGTGCTTCTACAACGACCTATACATTTATCAGATAAGGTAAGTATTCCAGTGGCTAGAACAGTAGTTTCATACAATTTAGAATTCAGACAATCTATAGAAATTTTGTTAGGTTCCGATTGTATATAGATCCATTTGTTATTTACTAAAGGTTTCCAAATGTCAACATTTCCGTATATAAATTTGACGTCGCACTGTTTAGGAATTTCTCTAATCACTTTAAACAGGAATTCACTTTCACATGTAGGTATAGCGTCAGCTGTATAAACATTCGTAATATCGCAAATAAAAGTTCCTGGACTTGCGATCTTGCAGTCACTCAAATCATCGAATTTACAATAACTTGATTTGTCTTTGGTCATTGCAATATACTTACTGCTAGGTATAATTAAGCTGAATTTATTGGGTTCTTTATAACTATAGGGTGTAGGCAGAGCAATATTGTGGAACAACATATATTCTTCTATACTAACTAATGGAATTTGTAAAACAAACATTAACTTATAATCTACATAATAACAAATTAAGTTAGAGATACCTAAAATGTAGTGGATGTTATTCATATCTAGTGGGACAGGTAGTTGTAGGTCTCTGGATAGATGTCTGTAATTATTGGCAAGCTCTCGATACAATTGTAATGATGTCATAATCGCCGGGTGCAGGATGTTTTGACTACTGAATAGGATGGCATTGGTTACATCCTCTAATTGGAAGGACAAGGTAAGTATTGATGTTTCCAATCTATCAAAAATTTGGATTGTTTTGAAAAGTACATGTAGTCCGTTTGTCTGTTCAGAGATATTTTTCAAGTTGAACGAGAGTTTGTCAATAGCTTCATTCAGATTAGCTTCATTATCCTTAATTTTGCTCAAAGTTCTGTTATAAGTGTCCATAATTGAAGTAGCTATCAAAATGTTTTCTTTCATCAATGTGGCTAACTGTTTTTCATTGTTTTGTAAAGATACTATGGCGTCGTTATATTTCAGGGCGTCGTCTTCATCTAAGGTACCAAAAATCTGTTTTAATATTGATCCTATACCTCCGATCCAGGAACGTTTGGAACGGCTATCTATTAGGTGTGAAATCGAATCGAATTCGTTGCTTAGGTCTTGGTATCGTGCTGTTAAGGGTTGTAGCCTGTTATGACACACCGAATCGATGTCTACTATTCGGGTTTGATTACACAAGTACCTGGTGGTTTCAAGTGTAGCTTTGATGTTTTGTATATGTGGTCCAAAATGTGAGATATCTAATGGTATCAGAATTTTAAGATAACCGTTACTAGCTCTTAAGGTACCTAGGTAGTCAAAATACAGGCCTGGACTTGATGTTATTGGTTGTAGGTATTCCGTACCGAATTGGCCCCGTACTGAAGCTCTGCAATTATAAAATTGAATAAAGGTGTCAATAACCAGAGTAAGTACCTAACCTAAATAGTATTTAATAATACGTATAAAAGTAAAAATGAATATAATGAATAACTATTCCTACTAACTAACTATCTAAAGTACTTTGTTACAGGTTCCTGACATCGGCAGGTTTCACCTGGTCATAATGGTGAATCGCGTGTCGTCGGTTAATCAACAAGGTAAGTGTGTTATTTCCGTTAATTTTCACCACCTTGTAAGGGCCTTTCCAGAGAGGAGAGAGGGCCTTTCGTAACCTCAGATGATTTTTAAGGTATACGTAGTCACCAACTTTGTACGCGACTGGACGAGTGTGGGTGTCATAGTAAGTTTTAGAGGATTCTTTAGATTTCCTGATGAATTCGATTGCTTTTTCCCGAGAATATTTCAATCGGTTCTGAAGCATCTGGACATAGTCGGGATATGTGGTTCCGAGAGAGTCGTCATAGATGGAATTAGGTATGTATGGTTTATTACCAAACATTAACTCGTAAGGTGTATAATGAGTTGTCGTATGGACTGACGTATTATAGGCAAGCATAGCTGTGTACACATAACGAGGCCAGTTAGTCTGTTCTGCGTTTGTGTAGGGCTTGAGATACTCCTTCAGAGTGGAGTGACTTCTCTCCAGAGCTCCTTGGGTTTGTGGATGATAAGGAGAAGACCACAGATTCTTAATTTTAAGAAAAGCGCAAGTTTTCTTGAATAGGTCTGATGTAAAGTTAGTACCTTGATCAGTGAGAATAATTTTAGGAATTCCGAATATAGATATATAATGGAGGAGACACTCGCTTGTTTCTTCTGCCGTTGTGCTACGCATAGGATATGCTGAAGAGAATTTAGTGAGGTCATCTTGGAAAGTTAGAATGAATTTAAGTTTTGCAGGGCCTGCTTCGGGAAGCGGACCAACGACATCAATAGAGATACGTTGACCTGGTTCAGAAGAAGTGCTGGTAATTTGCATAGGTGCTCGATTAATTTTCCTAAGTGCTTTATTCTCTTGGCAAGCTTTGCATTGCTTTACGTAAGACTCTATATCGCTTCGCATTCCTTTCCAGTAGTATGTTTGCTTGATTCTATTATACATACGGGCTGAACCTAGATGACCCGCTATAGGGATATCATGGTTGTCATATAATATCTTTTTGATTTCAGATGGAGCAGGATATAGGATGTTGTTATGATAAACATTGACTTTAATCCGAGTGTCATGGAAAAGGTAAGTCAGGATATTATAGATCTTTATAAAAGAATGCTTTTCAAAAGGATTTTTCAAGTCAGGTATGCCGATTTCATTTATGTCTCCAATGGATACTAACTCATTTCTTATTATTTTCAGGGTTTCGAAGATTTCCGGATACTTTGCTTGATCAAAATGATGGACTTTAAGGTACAATAGGTAATATGTTTTGTTATTTAGATCAAGTTTCTCAAAGAAGAATAATTCTTTTTCAGAGTCGCATACATTTGCATGTACTTCGGGATCACTCAGGATATCCGGGATGTACGGGTTGGATTCATCTAAATCGATAGAGGTAGGGACTAGGATAATCTTTGCCGGACATTTCATAAGACTTTCATTATGTTCTATGATTTCCGTATTGAATGTTTTAACCTTTTCTGACATTACTTTTAGGAAAGTAGGATAATCGTCGACGGGTGCACCTGGATTTGCACTTGTGGATGGTATCGGATCAACCTGAGTCTGAGGAGCAGGTAAGGATGGTAGTTCCTGCATAGGATCAGGTAAGGATGTTAGTTCTTGAGTAGGATCAGGTAAGTTGATCTCGTTCTCAATTTGTTCTCTGAGAGGATCAGGGATATTATCAGGTAAGTCAATATCCGGTAAGGGAAGGATATCTTCATAAAGATCGTCAAACTCTGGATTTTGAAGGTGAGTTTCGTCAGGATTAAATGAAGGAGGGGATATGAGAAGATCCATCAGGTCTCCGTCTAATTCTCGATTAGATTCGCCTTCATTGTTGGGATTGGATGTTATAGGTTCTTCAGGTTGGACAGGATTAACTGGGAACCGGGATAGGGCATCTGCATTGGTGTTGATTTTGCCCTTTTTATGTTGGATGTTATATTCGAATTCTTCGAGTTTTAGGCGCCACCTAATAAGTCTCGAACCTGGGTCTTTGCAATTGAATAACCATTGCAATGGTCTGTGATCTGAAAGTATCACGATTTTATGGCCATAAAGGTAGGGCCTGAACACTTTGGTTCCAAAGACAATAGCAAGGCATTCTTTTTCAGTTACACTATAATTGCACTCAGCTTTATTAAGTGTGCGGGACGCATAGGCAATTGGACGATCTTGACCTACCGGCCCTTGGGATAATATAGCAGATATGGCGTAATTTGACGCGTCACAAGTCAAGTTAAACGGTTGTGAAAAGTCAGGATAGGCTAGGACAGGAGCGGATACTAGTTTTTCTTTCAGGGCTTCGAAAGCCAGTTGCTGTTCGTTCTGCCATATAAAAGGGACATCTTTCTTTAGAAGAGACGTTAATGGTTTCGCAAGTTTTGCGAAATCGGATATGAAACGTCTATAATAGGACACCAAGCCTAGAAATGACTTTATGTCTTTTGGAGATTGAGGAACAGGATATTCAGTCACTGCCCTTGTCTTATCAGGATTCGTTTTGACACCTTCTTCACTGATGATGTGTCCTAAATAGGCAACTTCCTTCCGGAGAAATTCACACTTCTCAGGCTGTAATTTAAGATGGAAATTACGAAGTCTGTCAAAGACAGCCTTAAGGTTAGAGATGTGCGAAGTGAGATCAAACGAATAGATGACTATATCGTCGAGGTATACGAAACACCTAGTGCCTTGGAGACCTGTAAGACAGGTGTTCATGAGCCTTTGAAAGGTAGAAGGAGCGTTCTTTAAACCGAACGGCATCCTTGTGAATTGGAAATGACCTTGAGGGACGGAAAATGCTGTCTTGGGTGCATCTTCGGGCGAGATAAGGATTTGATGGAAGCCCGACGCGAGATCCAAAGTGGTAAAGTATTTACTTTTACCCAATTGATCCAGAATTTCAGATATCTGCGGGATAGGATATGTTTCCCCTATAGTGATATCATTTAATTTCCGATAGTCGATGACTATCCGCCATTTTCGATGACCCTGTGCATCAAGTTTCTTGGGAACTATCCATATCGGGGAGCTCCATGGAGAGGATGATGGTTTGATGATCTCATCATCAAGCATCTTATTGATTTGGGTTTCGACTTCCCTTTTATGGAATTCTGGGAAACGATAGGATTTAGTATGGATAGGGATATCACTACTTGTTTTGATTTCGTGTTTCAGGACATTAGTAAACGATAATTGATCGTTGGATAAATGGAAAATGTCGGAATATTGAGAACAAAGTTCTAAGAGGGCGTCAGATTCCTCTCGGTTGAGATGATCGATTCTCAATGACTTAATGACCTCGGAAGTACGGTCGGATGCATTACGTAAATCAGTATTAAGTCGGATGGCACATGAATTTAAAGGTTCAATCTTAAGATTCAAGTTCGAATTAAAGTTTACGGGTGATTCGGATGTATTGACAATTGTCAAGTTTACCCGCTTATTCTTCTTCACCTTCACGATGCAGTTGGATACTAATAAACTGTCAGATAGATGTTGATTCAGAATGACACCTTCGTTAATCTCAGGATTCTGTACTGAACATTCAACAACGGTTTCCGTGCGAGGTGGAATCTCGTAAAAAGGATTGAAGAAGTGTAGCTTAATACTGAGTTTACCTATTCTCAGGACGTCAGTCGTGTAGTCAATTTGGCAACCGAAAGCTGTAAGGAAGTCTGATCCCAGGATACCGTCATAAGGTAGGCTAATGTCCTTAATGACATGGAATTTATAGGATACTACTTTGTTCTCAGCCAACTTAAGCTTGAGTTGGAAATGACCCTCCGTTGGGGTTGGTTCATCACCAGGGTCTATGCCCTTGAGTTTGATGGATTCTCTAATCAATTTTTGATTATTTCGGATACAGGATTCTTTTATTAGACATATGGCAGAGCCAGAGTCTACCAGGAGTGTCAGAGGGATATTGGATATTTGTGACCCCAGAAGTGTGTGTGGTAACAACCTCTTAGTTGTATCTAGTTTCACTTCGTAAACTTTAACAGGGGATTCACTAGGATTAGGACTGTCAGTTCGGGGCTGGATACCCTGTCGGTTAGTCCGGATGTTAGAGTGTCGACTGTCAGTTTGGGGCTGGCTACCCTGTCGGTTAGTCGAACTGTGGGATAGACCGTCAGTTTGGGGCTGGCTACCCTGTCGGTTGGTCTTGGACGATTTGTCTCGACTGTCAGTTTGGGGCTGGCTACCCTGTCGGTTAGTCGAACTGTGGGATAGACCGTCAGTTTGGGGCTGGTTACCCTGTCGGTTGGTCTTAGATGAATTGTGTCGACTGTCAGTTTGGGGCTGGCTACCCTGTCGGTTAGTCGTACTTTTGAATAGACCGTCAGTTTGGGGCTGGTTACCCTGTCGGTTGGCCTTGAATGAATAGTGTCGACTGTCAGTTTGGGGCTGGCTACCCTGTCGGTTAGTCGCACTATTGGATAGACCGTCAGTTTGGGGCTGGTTACCCTGTCGGTTGGTCTTGGATGAGTAATGTCGACTGTCAGTTTGGGGCTGGTTACCCTGTCGGTTAGTCGCATTACTGGATAGACCGTCAGTTTGGGGCTGGTTACCCTGTCGGTTGGTCTTGGATGAGTAGTGTCGGCTGTCAGTTTGGGGCTGGTTACCCTGTCGGTTAGTCGCACTACTGGATAGACCGTCAGTTTGGGGCTGGTTACCCTGTCGGTTGGTCTTGGATGAGTAGTGTCGGCTGTCAGTTTGGGGCTGGTTACCCTGTCGGTTAGTCGCACTACTGGATAGGCCGTCAGTTTGGGGCTGGTTACCCTGTCGGTTGGCCTTGGATGTGTTGTGGGTGCCATTACCTACTGATCGTCTCGAGCGGCACCATCTCGGGACAACACTTCGTTTAAATCATCTTCGTCCTCGAATGATTCGGCGAATTCCTCATCGGATGTATCCCGGATATGATTCACCTTATTGCCACGGAAACCATTGTTGTTTGTTTGATTCGGCCTATCGTATTTGCTGTTATAAAACTCCCGTTTTTTACAGTATTTCATGTCATGACCGGCAGTCTTGCAATAGCGACAGAAAAGGGTGTCGCTCTCGGTCTTTGACCGGCTCGCATTGGGGGAACCTGACGATACGGTTGCCTTTGAAGGACCTAACTTAGGCTTTGCAACGAATTTGGTTTCCGTTGATGGGCGTTTATAAAGGCTTTGTTGAATACGCTCTTCTGAAATCGCCATGTTTATAGCTTCATTCAAGGTTTTGGGGGACCTACATCTCACAATGTTGGAAATCCGAGGATGAAGCCCCATAAGGAAATGATGAAGGGCGAGATCCTCAATTGCCGCACAACGACCCGGCAATTCCTTTGACTTAGTGTTGGATAGGGTGATTTCCGTGAGCAATTGCGAGAGGTGGGTCTCCACACGAAGTGAGAATTGGCTCACATTATCTTGCGGGCCTTGCTTGCTCTCCTGCAAGTCGGTGAGGAGGTGGGCGTAGTGTTTACGCTCACTGAACTGAGTTTTAAGAAACTCTTTGAGCTGATCCCAGGATATGAACTCCTTAATGGAACAAGCAAGCTCCGCTTTACCAGATAATTGGCTAAGGATATACTTGAAGAGGATGGGTTTCTGTGCTTCTGAAGCCAATTCGCATGCATTATTGCAGTTGATTATAAATGAATTGACAGTTTCTCGACTGCCATCATAGGGTTTTATGAACTTGAAAAGAGTACTGAGATTGAGTTCAGCCATTGCAGTAGCCGCGACTACGGATCTGGTGAGTCGTGGAGAACTAACAGGTGACTTAATGTCACTCGGATGGACTTCTTGGATATCTAAAGTCAATTTACTATCTTCTCCTTTAGGCACTTTTGGCATATTAGGATAATGAAGTTAATCTCAAAAGATTATTGTATACACTTACTAGGAAAAGGATTTCGATTTCCTACTTACTGAACCCTAAATTATAAGCAATGACCAAAGACTTACAGTACGGATAACGCGTAGGCGAAGGCGACCGATTCTGCGAACTGCATTCCGGAGCGATAAGAGCCCGGCGAGACGACGGCGATTCTTGACTCGACGATCAAGGTCAATCAATTAAATTATTGACCATGAAACTCGATGCAGGATACCACAACGTAGCTCAGGATATTGAAGGATGCCGGATATGGATGATGATCACGACGTAAGTATTTTCAGGTGTCGTCTCTCGCAGTTGCAGCAGCAGTACGATGCGCCAACAGCCGAAGGTAGTAGCTTCAGTTCAGGATAATATAAGCTTCGCTTTCAGGGTTCACGAGTCCGTGCGGGGTACTCAGGATAATTAGGTACACTTCCACTAGGACACACACAGGATAGATTCACGAGTCCGTGCGGGGTACTCAGGATAATTAGGTACACTTCCACTAGGACACACACAGGATAGATTCACGAGTCCGTGCGGGGTACTCAGGATAATTAGGTACACTTCCACTAGGACACACACAGGATAGATTCACGAGTCCGTGTTGGGTACTCAGGATAATTAGGTACACTTTCACTAGGACACGTACAGGATGGAATTGAGTCCGGTTTTATCTCTCCTATAAATTCACAGGAACACTGGGGATTTTCGGATCCCACCGCTGCCACCAAATGTTATTCGCCTATAGCGAATAGTCTTTTTAAAAAAAGAATTTGTTTATTTGAATCTATTTATTAATAGTTAGAATTTATAATATGTGATTTTAAATACCATGGACACGACCGGTCGGGAGAGTAATCAAACCGAGACTGGTCTGCGGTGGGTCTCGGCTATCTCGGTTATGAGAAGAGTGCTGATGTCAGCACTCTGTCAGCCTTTTCATAAACATAGTGGGTGTATAACAGTTCGGTCATCGAGGGAAAGGGGCCCATTGGCGATGTCCTGTTACATTAAAAGTTAGTAACCGCACTGTGTTGTACTCGATGAAAGTCTTGGGAACTTTTAGCAGAAGCATTGAAAGCATTATAATATATTGTTAAGTTCGCGCGCTTTCCTCTCCGGGGAAATAAGTTGAGCGCGCGTGCCGCGAGCCGCGAGCGGCCGCGCGTGTGTGTGTGTGTGCATGTACCTATGTGATCGCGTGCGTGTGTGTGTGTGTGTGTGAGTCCCGAGCGAGAGCAGGTGTTGCGCTCTGCGCTGCTGTCTGACTGACTATCGTCATACTATGCCGGAACCAAAATACCCAGTACCATGAGGCTGGGAGGAGTTATTGCTCTTGTGGTTGTGGGGTGCATTAAGAAAGGAATTCCCCAAATTCAACTCCCAGAGGACGGAGAGAGAAGATTGAAAAAAACTCGACGCAGACAAAGTCAGGGATTCAACTGGTTGAATAATAGGTACTTGGTCTCGGCGAGGTGCAATCACATTGAGCGTCATTCAGAGCGAGCACCTGCAATGTAGATGTGCAGGCGCGTGCGCGGTGCAAAATAATTATGATGTAGGTATGTACATCATAATTATTGTGTTGCATCTCACGCGGCTCTGCAAAGTGCACCGCGCTCCGAGTCGCTTCTCAGCGATTCAACAGACCGACGAACATGTTCTGTCTCTTAGCTCCGAGCACGCGCCTGCACATCTACATCGTCAGCTTCGCATCGCGAGACGAAGCGCTCGGCCAAGCCACTTTGCGTCTAACGAAGTCGCTACACCCGACGACGAATTGACCATGCGATCTCTACGTGACCGTCCATTTATTGCAGGAGCGTCTAGCGACCGGAGGAGAACAAAACGAAGTGAAAGTGGAAATATGAAAAGTAGCTTGCTACATGTTCGGGGCTGTCGACGAGCAGAAACAATCAGGATGAGATTTGAATGTAATACGTCGGTGAGTGTATTTCCGGCGAGACGGAGCCGGAGCGCCGGATCACGGCCGGATCCAGCTCCACGAGCTCGGCGGAAGTCGCGAGTACAGCGCGGTGTGCGACGGCCTCCCTCGCGGTTCAGGTCCGCGCCGGCTCCGCGTCGGCTCCGGACCGGCGCCGGCGCGAGCTCGACGAACACGATCCCGAACGTGCGTGAAATCGATGCACGGTATTGAGAATGCTTATTAAGAAATCCTCAAACAAGAATTGCTGGATTAGTTGAAATCGCTGAGGATGATTTTGTTCGTCCTCCTTAGATAATTCGTGGTGGAACTATTCTCGCAACGGCTCAGGTGTTGGCTGCAGAGTGCAGACGTGGTCCGGCGGGGCGCGGGGCGCGGGGCGCGGGGTTGTTTACTAGTAGGTATTCAAAGCCGAGGGCGAGGGGGCGCGAGGACGATTCACTTCGCAAGTCTCACCGACACCCTGACTGAACACGTACACTGGCTAAATATATATCCTTTAATCCTAAATCCCGGAGCTCACTTCGATATCGCGATCTAAAGTAAGTGGCTGAGGCGAACATACACCGCCAACTTAAATTAGCAAGGAAATGAAATGTAAGCAACGCCGACTGAAGTAGAATAAAGGTCAATGGAATTAAAGTAGATTAGAGGGACTCATTAGCTGGCACCCTCGCCGACGAATTTAATATTTAATTGCTTCCTCTGCTTTGTGTGGGCAAGTCGCTGCGTGAAGCGGTGGATTGTACCCTTGTTCTAATCTAAACACTATGTGTACGCCTGTCCCCGAAGCGACGGACGGAGAGAATGCTTGCCACCTACAATCAAGGATTTAAGGTTTACCTTCCGAGTCCGAGTCATGCTACATGATTTGTGTAAGTTCGGGCCGTGAGCGACCACGACACGTAGAAAGAAAGAAAATACATTTTTCGTTCAGAAAAATTCATTGATGCACTACCGGATTTGAACCCACGACGGGGCCGCTACCACTAGACCACCAGAGCTCTTTCAGTTATACGACGTCCGGTCCGGAGTAATAAACAATTATGAAATTTCCCACAAAGTTAAACGAATTAAGTCATGAGAGTGGAGCGTGGCGGCGGCGTGACGTGACGTGTCGTACCATGACGTGACGTGACGTGACGTGACGTGACGTGACGTGACGTGGCGTGGCGTTGGCGTCGCCGTCGGCATTATGATTGGCGTCACGAAAAATAATACCATTAACCTGCCTTTCACGAAGCACACGTGCCGCCTGCGACATTAAACAAAGAGATAAACTAAACATAGATTCTTCTCACTCTGGGAACAGAACGAGGCAACAGACCCCCTGCAGCAAGCAGCGCTCCGCATACAAAGTTCAACAGAATTAAATTAGCTCCAAATAATATTGAAGGAGAGTTTAAATAATGTTTCTGTCGAAGGAGAGCCGCGCTCGGCTCGGGCCGGCTCTACAGTCTACAGTTATTACTACACTTCATCTAATTCTGTTTCGCCGGGGTTCGCTAAATTCAAACCTAATTATAGATAAAGATTAAAACCGTCGCATCTCGATTTATCACTAACTTGTTCGTGAAATTTAAGAAGTTTTCTATCGTAAACCCATCTGGATTAAAACAAAACAGAGGTCCGCCCGGCCGCGGGGTGCGGGGTGCGGGGCGCGGGGTGCGGGGCGCGGGCGGGGAGGCGGCGCCGGCTCGGGCTGTGCGCTGTCTCCGATGGGTTATCTTCCATCTGTTTTGATTCCTTAACTCATTTATCTTAGATATTGTTGCCCAAAATTTACCGCAATTATTATTAGGGATCGTTTTGACAAAGTTTCCTAATATTTCGGACAAACAGGATTTACCTTATGGAAAGTAATTTTAGCTTGGGCACTTACTTAATAAGGCGGAAAACTTAACAACACGTCGCGAGATCGCTTCGGCGCTGAAGCTGTCCACTGCTCATCTGGATGTCATAACAATTTGCTTTGTTAAATCTATAAAATATAAACAAAATGTGTGTTTTAGATAACACTGGCACTTATAAACCGAAGTGTATAAGTTTCATTGTGTACCTATCACAACATCTGACTTTACTACTGGCACCTACTGCTAGAAACTAAGTTATCGAGTCTGTAGGAGGGGAACATCTGTTATACATAAATAGGATGTAACTACCTTGAGAACGGAACTAACAAACTTATGGTTGAATATTTAAAACCTCGCCGGGAGCAGAATATTGCGTTTATTACATCAATCAACATTATTTTTTATTGGTTTTAATTGGCTTTCTGTTTCTTAATAAGTAGGTAGGTATATGTAATTTGTTACTGTAGCTGTTGGTTTACAAATAGGAACCCAGTTCTAGAGCTGTAGTCATTCCATTTGAAAGCGTCTCGACTCGATTCAACCTCGAGCACGCTCGTGGAGCACAACACAATACAACATTCGGAAGTGTCAATTTATTTAGAATGAGCCAACAGTCAGACCGCTGGCGCTGGGCCCATTCACACGCATCGAGCTACCTCCGTGTCCAGTCCGCGCACAGGGGCGCATTTCCCTCGTGCTGGAGCGCGGCTCGCTGTCCCGCCGACGCGACGGAGGCGACGCGCGACGCGCGAGGGCGCCGCGAGGATTGCTGTCCTAGTCGTTTCGCTCCAAGTTTACGCACACTTTAAACTCAGGTTCACCATTGAGTCCGCTGTTTCTCCATTCGCGAGCCAAGCCGTGCCAACCTGTAGGTGACATTCGCAGGACGCGGCGCGGCCGGTCGGCACGATGAAGTCATGGTTACGAACGAGTTCGACTGAGGATCGTTCCTACGAGTGGAAGTACCTATAAAAATAAACCGAGCGGGAAAATCGGATTAGTACAAGTTATCGAACCTTTTCAGGCGCAATAAAGACGAGGAAAGCCTTGGAGTGATGGTCTGGAGCCGCCGACTGACGACGAGATATCGGCGAGCGCTAACTAGCAGCCGCCGCCGACGCCGCCCGCCGCCGCCGCGCCGTCACGCCGGCGTCGGATGCGTCGTGGCGCGCCTCGCGTGCCATTTGTTTGGCGAGAGAGATATTGCTGGAGCGAGTCTGTATAAAAGTTATCAGATCTCTCCGGCGGCAATTGATTCAGTGAACTAAGTAATAGACAAATTGACGGACATTTGTTAGATAAGGCTTTCATGTTCTTATTGATATTGGTCCATTTGCGCTTCGAACTTGGAGCTGACTGGTAATATGTATGTGACAAAGAATGGAATTATGGAATGCATCAACTGGTTTTCATCAATGATTTCGTGAGCGTCAATAAGGTGTGGGATTATAAGTCGTATTTTCAGCGCAGGTGATAGGTGTTTGTTTTTGTTTTTGTTTAGTGCCGCTCTGAGCGGCGCGACGCGAGTCCCGTCAGGTCGGGAGTCGGGAGTCGGGGGTCCGACTCGAGGCGGACGACTCGCTTATGGCGATCGATAGCCATCGCCGTGACTTTGATGATGATTACATTTTTGTGTGAAACGTTAAAAAAAGGTTTGTTCTCATTCCACCACTTCTATTTTAAGGTTAAATTGTGAGTGGTCTCATGTTTTGGACTTTCGAAGTGACGGAGTAGGGTGGCGTGTGCCAGGAACGTCAGTCATCAATTTAATTTATCACTAATCAATGTTGCTGTTGATAAAGATCTCCGTAATTTGAGACTAAAACTTGTGCTCGTCTCGTGCAGCCCGCTTTGCACTCGCGTCGTTCATGTCGGAGGACGGGAGAGGGAGAAGCGCCATCACTTCAGGAGGTCAAATCAGTAAAATTAACAAAACAGTGGTATTATATTGGCCCAGATGCAGACGGAGGGGAAGGGAGAGTGCGAGGGGTGGGGGGGGGCGATATTGTCGCGAGTGGTCGGATGTTGCCCGCGCGGGATGGCGACAAGTTTTGGATGTCTCTGTGCAAATACGAGAGCTTCTGTTGCTTATTGCGGGGGTTCTCTGCTGCATGCCGCGGGGGTTCTCTGCTGCATGCCGCGGGGGGTTCTCTGCTCTAGTCTAAAGTCATTTGTTTGCTTATTTTAAGACGTGCTCCACGTGGAATCTAATTGGAGATGCTCAATTATTTGACTTCTTTCGTAAATATTACTTGTTTCCGGTATCTGTTAAAGTGAAAACTAATTTTAATACGTAGCAATAGTTATAACATAATCGTTTAAAATAATAAATATAAATGGGTACGAGTTTGTCCTTGAGGCAGTCGACTGCAGGTCTCGTCCCTCGCACGTCTCCCGTGAATTCATAAAAGTGATTATTCGGTTTCATTGCTCCTTGTTTATGCAGCGATTGATCCGTCACGATGACTCGCACCGCATGCGCTCGGCGCGGGAGCGGGCCGGGCCGGGTCCGGGCCGGCGCCGGCGCCGGCGCGGCCGAGACAATTCATTTCACTATTAATAGTATTAGCAATAGACGCCGCATGCCGACGATGGCTCAATCAATATTTGCTATTCGTGAAGTCGGAGCTTGTTCTCGGCCGACTAGCAGGCGCTGCGCGTGTGCCGATGTGCCGGGAGACGAGGAGACGAGGAGACGAGGAGACGAGGAGACGGCCGTCAGCCAATTGTACGGAAATTGCGCGCCGAGTGACATTTCAATGAATCTATCCGTAGCACGTCTGGTCGCGACTCTCCCCTGGCGCACCGCCACGCGCCACTCACGATGCATATTGTTCGCGATTATTGGCACCGTATTCTACTTTTTATTTCATTTACTGGCATTTAAGTGCAACGTTTATAGGTGCTCACCTAAACTAATTCAACATTCGACGACCTCGGTGGCGTGGCGGGCGAGTGCTCGGCTGAGATGCCAGAGGCGCGAGTTCGATTCCCGCTGCGGAAGAAATGTTTGCATGCTCTGCGAATACTTCTTCCGGGTCTGGGTGTTGTAATGATATTATAAGTATGTATTTGCAAAAAATAAGTATTCCATTAGCCATCTGGTTGTCATGGAGCTGGGTGATATGCCCACAAGATATTTATTATGATATTATTTATGAGTAGCTGGCGGCGTGTCCGACAGGTCGCCGGCTCCGGCTAACGTGTTTGATGAAGCTCTGCCGAGGAGGATGTGAGTTGGTGCGAGTGTCCCGGGCTCCCGGGGCCCGCGCGCTCGCGGCCGCTGCTCTTGTGCGGCGGCGGCCGGGCCCCGACACCGTCCCATGTGGGGCCTCGCTGGCCGGCGACACGGCGCGATACGGCGCGACACGGCGCGACACGGCGGCGCGACACGGCCGGCGCGAGGTTATCGTAAATGTAATTGCGATCGGTCGCGGTCGCTGCCCCGCGATAGTGTTGCGCGGCTGCCGCTCGACTCGCATTGTGCGAGAAGGTGGATGACCTGCTTATAATAAGAGTACGTACGATAGCGCGCGCCCGCGCTCTCCCGCACTGCGCTCTGCGCTCTGCCTGTGCATGTGCATGTGCATGTGCATGTGCCAACAGAGTCCGAAATAGCCAGGTTGTGTACCTACCTATACCTACCTACAAGTACTCATTACGTTAGCACGCCCCGCGCCCCGCGCCCCGCGCCCCGCGCCCCGCGCCCCGCGACCGGGCCGACCTCGCGCACTCGCCGAGCCTGCCCGCTCCGTCACCACTCCACCTGCAGGTCGCAGGTTCTCCTTCACTAAAATCATGTGTAACATGATAACTGCAGCCTGCGCTCACTCTTAAGGTTCGATTACTTCGTATTACAAACTTACAAAAACTAAAGACGACATTATAGTCGGAAGTTGCTAAGAACAATGTTATCAGCGACATCGGCGCGCGGGCTGTGCGCCGGCGCCGGCGCCGGCTGGTCCGAGCACACGAGTGCCGGCGAGCAGCTCGTCCTGCAGTTGGAGTCGCGAGAGGGCGCGACCGACCGCTATTTGTGGACGCCGGCGCCGGGAGTACTCTGTTGAGCAGAGGTATGCGCTCGCCAACCGCAATATCTCTAGCTGATGAATAGGATCATTGGGATAGCGACGTTTCTTAAACTTGTCAAGAATGCGCCCGTCATTACTTTTAGGAAGACTGTAATGAAAGTCAAGAATATGTCATTTAGAAATATTTTTAAAAGCTGTACATGTTGTAGAAAGTCAATGATTAATGAACCCCCAACAATTAGACAATTCTGAGGCCCCCCCGGCCGGGCTAGTTGCCTGGCTGCGCTGTGCTGCAGCGCTCGGCCTCGGATGTCAGACATGACAAGAGCACTGTAGCGGTCGGTAGGTGTATCGTAAACACACAATTTTGATCTCAAAAACACATTTACATAATAATAATAATAACTTTCATGAAATACACAAAAGGTAGCCCTAATTAATTAGGGGGATTATTCACAAATGAGAACAAAGTTAATAAACCACAATCATGGTTATGATAATGCTGAGAGTGTAGTTACGCAAAGAGGGCGGGCTCGATTCCTGTGACGGGATTTTTTGCAAGTTCTTTTTCCCGTGTGATTTCTTCGACACATTCACTAGAAAAACAACCCCCTTTACAATATTATTGTCAAATAGTTTTTACCTACTACTAAGAAAAGTGATCCATTGTTGATTTTTTATGTGAATTTAAATTGAGTGTTAGTTTTGGACCGGAACTAATGTACGAGTATGTGAGTGTTGGGTGTTATTTATTATTAGGTAGATATGTAAATAATGTCCCGCCCACCTAATTAATGACGACTTCATTATCGCATTCATTACGTCCGCGCCGGCGGAGCCACCGGCGCCGGCGCCGGCGCCGCCCGCCGGCGGGGCACGTCGCTGTGCGTGTGACGTCGAGCTGTCTATACTTACCTAGGTAAGAGAATGAGAGGAGACCTCGTCACTCGTCCTCACGCAGTTATATTAACTAGTCGTTGACTCGAGTCGGTATAATGATCCCCAAAATAAGGGCATTTGCTCCGACAGCGCGATCTCTCTTCGTTTGGGGCCGCACGTAATAACTGATTTTAAAATAAATCAAGTCGAGCCAGTCGACGAATTTATGTTTATTCTGTAGAGAAAGCATAAAATATTTGAAGCTTCGCTTGTGAATGTCGTGAGTCTGCAGTCGGAGTCGGCGGCGCGAGCAGACTCATATTATTGTAAGTACTCACTGAATCACGAGCACATTTATTGATATCTATTCTTTCTCAAATACGTGTTTTCGGCTATAATCGTAAATCAGGCGCGACAGTGAGACGCGAGTCGCGTCGCGAGTCGCGTGCGAGCCCGCTGCCGCTGCCGCTGCCGCTGCCGTTGCCGCAGCCGCTGGGATATAAGAAACAACGTTGAGGCGCGACTCCACTGCAGCAGAGAATCACAGAAACCACGTCTAGTGTTGCCGGCTCAGCAACTTGACGACGAAGCTACTCCTCCCAAGGGAAACTAAGTAGACGTGCGGAGCATGAATGTACACTAGTTATACCTACTGGTATTTGTAGGGTTCCGATCGCCGCAGTGGGATCGTGCCCTTATCCCTGCCCGCATCGATTTATTTTTACACGTTCATATTTAAACACTCTAGCTTGCACGCGCGGCTTCGCCCGCGCGGTGCAGATGTTGACACCCTGTTTTACCCCTTTTTAACGTAATGTTTGGACACTTGTCCTGAAACACTTGTGCGTTTGTTTAACATTCATAGTCCAGGCCGAGTTTCAACTAAATCCCACTACGCGTTAAGGTTGCTTTCTTCGCGAAAACCTGTTTTGCTCGGAGTTCGTCTGTTGTGGTCCCAGTAATACAGTGTTAGATAAGTATATAAATGAAAGGTCGATTCTTTATCAAATATGTAGTAAACATTTTTTAAATGAAAATAACTACATAATAAATAACTAAATTTATCAAAATGATTTTGCTCAACGGATCAGTATTGGCATTCAGCGTGGCTGCGGCCAGCGTCCTCAGCAGCTTCCACCATCTGCTGAGCTGGATCAGGTGACAGTAAATTAGATTTGTATTAGTTGTAAGTTTCTTTCTGTTCCTAATATCCAGTAAATAATTTATTTTTAACTCTTGTTTTCGCAAAACTGGCAATCAAGAGACCTTTCAAGGCCATTTTTGCTAGAACAAAAAGCGTAAGGTTATTTCAAAAAATGCAATTCAAATGATAACATTCTTTTTTTAATCGCGTGGATAAAATTTTGTAGAGTCTTTCTGAAAATAAACGCGTATATAAGAGAAGAAGGTTGAGTCGACATCACACGCGCACATCTGTAAGTACAAGTGGAGCGTGGATCCACGACCCTACCATTTGTTCGATCCCGGGATTTGTTATTGAGGGGCTTATCTGCAGACCCGTGCCTAATGAGCGACATATGTACCTACTCGTACCTGCGAGCAGACTCCACCAGCGCTGCGACTCCACTTTACTTTTACTATCTCTAGTAGGTAATTATTTCTTTTATACCTCAGTCTAAAGTCAAAAGACTTTTCAAAATTCCTTTGTTTAGCTAATTAGGCTCGCAGCTGAAAATGACTGAAATTAACTCGAACACTTACGATAACTAAATTATTAAATGAAATTTCAATTTATGTTCAGAATTAGATTAAATACAGTAAACTGAAGTATTTTAGCAAACAGTGCTCCAGTCTCCTTGAGCGGGGTCATTAAAACGACGAGCTTATTGGGAAAGCGCCTTTCAAATAAATAATGAATACTAGAAAAGTTGTAAAACACGTACATAATTGGAATTGACATTAAAATATGATTGATAGCGCATAGGAGCGTAAAGCAGAATGCTACTCGCGCTTCGTATGAGCTAGTGGCCAACTCTTGTGACGGACTTTTTACGCGTACTTAGATCTAGCTACCTAACGAAATACTTGGCTGACCCTATCATATGGCGTTGCAAGGTCGGAGGCGAGGCTTTCAGGACGCGTGCATACTGTGCATGTGCAGTGCATTGTACATACATGCAGTAGCACGTGTTCAACTCCTTACAGTTAAAACACGAAATCAATAAATACAAGTGACGCCATATCACTTCTATTCATATTTATCAGCAGGAAAATAAAGGACGCGAGTCGAGGAACCGCTGCTTAATTATAATTTTATTGAAGTAATCAAAGTAGAGAGTCGCGCGCCCCGCGCCCGCTCCCGCGCCCGCTCCCGCGCCCGCTCCCGCGCCCCCGCCCGCACCCGCGCCCGCGCCCGCTCCCGCGCCCGCCGCCGCCGACTTGTGCGGCATCTCCTCATTCGTTATCTTATTGTGTTTATACTCGTATTGTAGGTACGAGTACTATACATCGGCACTTTAGCGACAACAATAAGAAAGTTTTTGTGCTTCTCACAATCTACGGTCACGGAATCCGGGCACCTCGTTCCCGCCTTTTCAAACAAAAATCAGAGCAAACAGATATAAAGTCTTGTTTATTTTTATTTCGCAATAAAGATGACCCCTCCGCGTACGATACGATCTCAGTCTTTGATGCGAACGGTTTATTACTGATGTCCCCTCGGAGACGTTATAAAAGTGAAAGGTGGCATGTACAGAGATTCTGGTCACAAGCGGGCTCCCTGACGGGCCGCAATGTCTTCCAGTCACTAGTACAACAGAGTGACTGTTAGGAATCAAATTGCAACTAGTTATAATGTGTCTTGTTTAGGTGTTCCAGACGGGAGCCCCCTGGAGGCCCTCACCTCGGCCGCCGCCGCCGCCGCCGCCGCCGCCGCCGCCGCAAGGAGGGTCGCGTGTGAGCCGGCCGGAAGGCGCTCCCTGAGCCGAGCGAGCGAGCCGGTGCGCCACTCAACACGTTAATGTTATCCTTCCGGAATGCTCAGCTCTATACCTACTCTATACACGCCTTTATGACTTAACTTACGGATCAATCCAAGAGAGTTTTCTGTTGAGCACGAAAATAGCATCAATTGAAAAAATCAATTTCATTGCAGAAGTACTCGTAGGTAAGTATAGTGATTGACAACCCTCAAGGCACTTTAACTCGACCTCGATCTTCAACCCATGTGGCAGAATAATAATAGTTTTAAAGCGACAAACTTGCGACAAAACCCTCAAATAAAATAAAATAAAAGTTTTAAAAGCAAAAGTAACTATTCGTATAGTTTTAAATCGCATAGTGAGGGATAAGCTTGGACGAATATTCGTCCAAGGGGACAAGACAAGTGACGGCCGGATGGACGGACAAACTAAATGGCGCGTGGATATGAATATTCATCGCAGATAAAACGTCATTATACTAATGACGTCGCTCGACCCGCGAGTACAGATAGATCCGCAAAGTGATGGAGCCAGTTCTCATCCCAATTCCAAAATGAAAAAAGTTATTATAAGGTTTATATATTTGCACTCGACAGAGCGCTCTCTTTTATTATTAACCTCCGAGCACGCTCCGGGACTGCGAGCGCTGGGCACCCGGCACCCCTAATAAGTACCCACCTAATAAGCACATTTAAATCAGCGATTTCCCCAGATATCGATATCGGGCTTTAGACGACGGTATTCCATCACAATGTATGTAGGTCGGAGGCACCGCGGTGAACGAACACAAATGGAGATCGATGTGGGATCAACCAGTCTTAATACCAATGATGACATCACAGGTTGACGCCGCAGAGATCCCCCTTGCGGCAACGGGCGCGCGGTGGCCGCGCGAGGCGCTGTGCTGCGCTGTGCTGCGCTGTGCTGCGCTGTGCTGCGCTGTGCTGCGCTGTGCTGCGCTGTGCTGCGCTGCCGACGCCGGCCGACAATGGAGTCGCGGCGGCATCGGCGCGGGCGCGGGCGGCTGACGGCAATCGCTTTACGTCGCGTCACCGGACAAGGGATTTACTCCATCGCCATCGTCCGTGCGTGACGTGACGCCCACAGCGCGCGCTCACCAGCAGCTTCCGGTGTACCTTCACTTTGTACTCGCGCCTACAACTGCATCCCATTACACTGTTTATATCAAACACTTACCTGAACTATTAGAGTGCGGCAGATCGTTCTCTTGAGTCACAGTTCCCTGCACTTGAGTAGCTCCTGAAACAATTGAACATTATTTAAATTCAACAATATCAACTTGAGCCGAGCGCTACAGAAGAGCCGGACCAGTAGGTCAGCTGTCATTGATCTAGGAGATAGCTGCAAGTCCTACTTTTCTCAATTGAATATTTAACTTCACCCTGCATGTACATCTATGAGCAGGCACTTTTTGTTAAAACCGACGGGCATTTATTTAAACGGTTTAATAATAAGCGACATTGCATGAAAATGAGCTGCTCGCCAAACGAGACTGCAATGTTGAACAACAGTGTGTTCTGTATGGCGCGGGCGCCGCGTGTTTATAATCATTTGCCTTCTGACATTGTCGAAATAAATTCAATTGACAATTACAAATTTATATGAAAGACATTTTTATTGCAAAAGGTTTATTATAGTGTCAATGAACATCTCTCGGACAAATTCTTGTAATTTTATATTAATTTGACATTTTAAGCATTTGACATTTAATAATCTGACATATTTTTGACATTATTATGATTTTATATAATGTAATAATAAAGGTATGTGACCATAACATAATTTAATTTTTTTAAGGATGTATTTTTAATATTCTATGTTTGCATGCTAAAAAGCTGATCAAAGTTGTACCTACATATTTATTTTCTACCATCTATTATTGTTAAACCCTTGTTTCGCAAAATAAAATGATTTGATTTGACATTCTGCGTATAGTTACACTGTGACTATTGACGCTAAGAGCTCGTCTATTGATGCCTCGAAGACCTGCCGCCGCCGCCGCCGCGCCGCTCGGCTCGCCTGCCATCCCGACTGACATCATCCCCTCCCCCCGCCCCTCACCCCCCTCCAGGCTCGCGTGTTGTTACAGGACGGAGTTATGAGGAGCGGTAATAACCTTGATGAACTTCTGACATGACGGCGCGGCGACCGACACGTCTTGAATTGAAGCATATAAGTATTGAGGGTTTCAAGGTACTCGTCGTACATTGTGTAGAGGCCGCCTTTGGAAATTTGGATGGGTTCCCCCTCCAGCAGCATTTAAGAAATCACACTAACTCTTAACAACGTAAGACTCAGTAAGTAAATGATTATCTCTGTGGGGTTAACTAACAATCAATTTTCAACATGCTATTTACTTTTGTCCTCTCCGCTTATATTGCTGGTTAATAATAATAATAAAAATCTTTGTTAGGTACAAAGTCCTTACATTTTACATTTACAAAGCACCCGCGCCTGCCCCCGCCCCTGCCCCCGCCCCTGCCCCCGCGCCTGACGCATGCATACATCACTACATCTCCATGCACTTTGGAAGTTGTCAATAATCTTGTTCACACGTTCGTCCGTACTTAGCATACATACATAATGTAGGTTTGCTGCACATTATATGCTCCCACAACGTCCTTTTATGTACTAGCTAGGTCAGGTTGGATAACTTCGCAGTGTTTGCAATTCGTTCTGCTCGTGTGAGATATTGTATGATTTACCTAGTATGTAGGTTACCTACCTACGTTTTTGTTTTGTAATACTGGGTTGTTTTTGTTCAGTGAAATCAATAATGTCAGATACTTTTATTGTTCCCTGTGGCCGTCGTGACGTAGCCCGCGTTGTGGTCGGTCGGTTGTGAAGGTGGAGGTGGTTTCAGAAGAAGCGGCCGCGGCGCGTTCGTCGGGTCGAGGCGCGAGGCGCGAGGTCCGCCACGACACGACACGACACGACACGACACGACAATGTCACCATCACAACTCATCACATCGACGTATGTCGCCTTGCGTTGGTGACAACATTTTGAGAGAAAAGATGCAGTGAGACAACAACGCCAAGGCTGAAAACTTGAGAACGAAGACGGCTCGGCGAGAGAGCGCTTAGGAAGATCCCACAAACATCGAATTAAATCTACATTTCCTCGAACCTCTTAACAAACTACATATTGAGAACACTTTGAAACAAGAAACAGTAATATCTGCTTACATCGTAATCCTTTACATCCAAACATGAATAGAACAAAGCGAAACTACGAGGATCTCTCGTGTTCAACACAATAGACATTCCTGAGTCGGCTGCTGCGGCGCCGGCGCTCAGCCCCGTCCGGCGAGGCGTGGCGTGGCGTGGCGTGACGTGTTAGGTACGTCTTGTCTTGTCGCCTTGTGAGCTTCGTGCACGAGCGCCGCCCGGTGTGTGGCGCTAAGGATCGACAATAGTTGTATTCGGCAATCTTATCGCAACGGAATATTGGATCTCGAGAACGATCGTCATTTTGCTTTTGCCACTCTCTGAAACTCTAGGAAGCCTGGAGTGTCCAGTAAAAACGTATTTAGGTAATTGTTTATGTTTATCTCTACAACAAATGATGTCGTAACATAATCATGGTTATCGCGGAAGTAATTCAATCTCAATAAAATAATAAACTGTAGGCATCTGGCACAATGTCCTGTCCTGACTCTGAGCCGATAACGGTTACGAAAAATACGCATAATATAATTTCACGCCCGCATCCCTAATGAGGTGGGCAGAGCCACAAGTAGGTAATCATAAGAAAACTTGCAGCCACTCCTGATTTAAAGTATCAAGATGGATATGATGAACCATGGTGACAGGTGATCAAGCATCGCCCATATAGATGTCCATCATGTCGGAGGATACCATCCCTCAGTCGACTTCTACGACATGCTCGGGGAGACAAGCAGATGGACGCATATTTTTTCTTTACTCTCAGTCCAACGACAAATAATTTGAAATTATTTAATTCAAAAATATTAGTTTATCCTTTGTACTGTAATATGTATACATAGTGAGGAGGCGTGAGAGAGAACCTGCTTTACGCAATAGTGTTGAGTGCCGGCGGCGGCGGCGGCGGCGGCGGCGGCGGCGGCGGCGGCGGCGGCGGCGGCGGCGGCGGCGGCGGCGGCGGCGGCGGCGGTCCTCATTGAGATACTCGGGCGGTACATTCAAGTTGCTTCATCAACTCGCACACCGATAGATATTTCTATTGGAATGTCGTCGGTGACACGGCCCAAGTGGTGCCTACTTCAAATTACTTTATTCTAAACTGAACAAACACATCAATTTATCATAAAATAGGATGTAATTCTCGTGTTCCGGTCCCGTGTTGTTGTTCGCGCGACAATGCGGCTGCGACAGTGCGGCTGCGACAATGCCGCGCGGCAACTCGTGCAAAAAATTCGTAATTAGCTCGCACGAGAAATAATTAGTTTCTACGCCGTTAGGGTAACACCCCACACCCCGCACCCCGCACCCCACTCCACACCGCTTTCCAAACTGCAGTCCTTTTAAACCTGCTCATATTGATAATTGTTTTGAACGTTCATTTATCTTCTTATATTATAAGAATCTTTGTCCTGACTGACTGACTGACTGACTGACTGACTGACTGACTGATTGACAGACAGACAACGCACAGCCTAAACCGCTGGATGTAGAGATTTGAAATTTTCAGTGTAGGTAAACCTTGGTACGTAGGGGTGTACTAAAAAGGGATTTTTCAAAATTCAACCTGTAAAGGGGTGGTTGGTTCCCATAGTACAGAGTTTAGTGCTAGATGGCGCTTTGTGGAACGTCCACAAATAAATTTATTTTATTTACCAAGTTCCCTCTAATTTCTTTTCAATCGGCGAAGGAAATCTTAATAACAAACCAGATCGCAAAACCTAATAGATGGAAGACATGACAATGTGTCAGCGGCACGGAAGGAGACGCCGCGGCCGCGGGGGGGGGGGGGGTAGTATACTAGACACTACACTTGTGCTGGAAGGGTGGGATAAATCGAATAGCGCCGGTTGAGTATCCAATTAGGATAAATTTAGTATCGGAGCTCGATTAACCATTGATATCTCGGAGAGCTCGCGCACTGATACCGCCACCTCAGCACCAGAAAGAACCCATGGAAATAATTAGGATAATCCTCGTGCGTGTTAGACAGGGCGTGGTGGTGGTGGTGGTGGTGGTGGTGGTGGTGGTGGTGGTGGTGGTGGTGGTGGTCCGGCGCCGGCAGCGGAGCCGCTCCGCCGTGCGGCACAGTGTCGCTGTCGCTTGTCGGATCGCACGCGGGCTGCGGACGCGTGGCGCTGCTAGCAGGTACCAGACCAGCGCTGTGCTGGCGACAACATTGTATCACAAGGTTGCTTCTCAAGAACACTCGTGTGAACAAAACTGACCAATTTGTCCCCTTAATACCGAGCTCTTAGCGCTGCTATGTACACGTATGAATATGACTTATATTTTAGTAGGTAGTAATTAGACTCTTTATTATTTAATCTAGCATGTTCAATGGAATATTTTAAAAATCAAATTACAAATAGCGCAAGTATCTAAGTCGGCCTAATTACACGCTCATCAAACCGATGTTACAACACAACACAACACATGAAACAAGAATTAAGAACATCCAACGAGACCAAACAAATCAGCTGACGTAGGACATCCCGCGGCACCGGCGGGTACGTACGCAATGGAGCCGTTACATCGTGTCGTGTCGTGTCGTGTCGTGTCGTGTGTAAACATTCAGTAATTATTGGAAAGGCATAACCTGAGCCCACCGCCGGCGCCGCGCCGTCGCACGCGAGCTCGCCTCCTTGTCGTCGAGATCCAGCGCACCTGCGCCCGCCGCCGCCGCCCGCCAACAATGTGCTATTAATGTATTAATTAATAGCTAACTATTGACTCCACATGACTGCTTTATGTTCTCCATATACATTCACATCAATAACTGTCATTTCCGCTCAATCCTGTTCATTTAGTAATATAAAAGCGTGTTTGTACGTTTCTCGGTTTATTGTTCACGCAGCTCCGGATCGACTTGACTTTTAGTACAGAAGTAGTTTTGGGGTCTCCGGGGGCTCATGCCCCGGGGGCTCGGAGCCCGCGCGCGCGCGCCACTAAGCTGGACGCTTCTGCTATGACCTGATGCGGTAATATTTACTTGTTGACAAGGAACATTGTTGATACCTGTTGACAATAACCCAGTAATACCGATCTAATGACAATCACATGACCGAATTAGTTTAGACACGACCGGACCATTTACGAGGTATTTAGTTATTGCAAAAGGCAGTCAGCCAGTTGCGGTAACAACCAGACAGACGCGCAATATAATTATGACGCTTCACATTGGGACCGGAGCTGACAGGGCCGCCCACTCCAATCCACGTGTGCGATTCTAGCTCATTGTATGCGCTTTGATCTTCCATGATGTACAACGCTGCCATACATTTAAGATCATAAGTCAAGATTCACCGCTTTACAGTACAGGTACCTACTAGGTCCCTGTTGGATCACCTGTTGCTCCCCGCGACCCCCTCCCCGGGAGCGCGCGGGGGGAGGGGGAGGGGGTCGTGCACTCAGCGCTCATTAAACTCAACTTTACGCACGCATTTATTACGGGATTATTATTTGTTTGAGGAGCGAGCGACGCTTAATGGAATTGAACACTTTCATGCGATGACCCGACGGACGTTGCTTCGTGCCTATTCTAGTTATGGAGGTACAATAATTGTAGCTGCTTCCGATGTAACATGCTTGGAGCACTGGTGGTCTAGTAGGAACTTTCTGTGTGCCTTTCTGCGATTCTAAGGGTTCAAATCCGGTCGTGCACCAATGGATTTTTGTATTCGAAACATTTATGTACGCCATCCCAGTACTCTCAAACGGCGAATGAAAATATCGTGAGGAAACCGGCGTGTCGTAGAACCTAAAAAAATTAAAACACGTGTCAAGTGCACGAAGGGAGTCCCTGAGGTGCACTTTAAATCCTTTCACCACACTGGGTCGAAAGAACTAGTGAGACGACTAAGATAGATAGCTGCTTCCGAATGAAGTTGGATGTTGGACACCTGTAGGACAGTAATGGAAGGTGTAGGCATCTTCGCATCTTCCTTTTATAGTCCCTCACATCAATCTTCATTTGAATTCTGGTCCATCATCGACGCGAGTCTGTGTTGGAAACAAAGTGTTTTTCTCCCTGTGTGTGGCACCGCCACGAGGTGTATGTGCGGTAACAAGTAACAACCTCCATTAGTGTCGTTTCCAGGTACCTACGCGCGGGCACTGTGCCGTCTAACAATGCATCGTTCACCCTGACCCGCGAGATGACATCGACGCACGTGCAGACGATTATGCTGAAGTTAATCGAGTTGTCAGCTACACGGCTGTTGAATTATTTAGCTCTGTTAGAGAACTGACCTTTTCCGTGGGTTAATTGGTGAACTCGTGACTTATCGTAGAGAATGCGTAGTGTGGTGTGGTGTGGTGTGGTGTGGTGTGGTGAGGTCGTTAGTTAGTCGGGCAGGGCACATCTGGCGGCGGGACGCGCTCGCACGCACAGCACGGAGCGCAGCGATCACAGAAGCGGATCACACATGTTAACCCAATTATTATTAAATCAACAAAACAACATTTATTCAGATCAATGGCTTATGCCAGATAAATGGCTTAGGTACCTATGTGCAGTTTACAGCTGTGAGCGATTGAGCATCTCCTTCATTTCGGCTGTACCTTATTAAGCATGAGAAACGTGACGTGCGCTCCGCTGGCCGCTCCGCTGGCCGCTCCGCTCGCCGCTCCGCTCGCCGCGCCACCACGCCGTAATAAGTTTGGCGCCAGAAAGTTATTAGGTCGTGTTTGGGTCGCGCGCCCCTGTCGCCGTCGCCGTCCATCAGGCTGCGGCCATTAGGTGAGCTAGCGACAAGTGCCCCGCAAGTGCCCCATCAATGAACTTTATCTATTAATACAACCTCCTCCGCCGGCTTCACGTCTCAATTACATTAGCCGCTCGGAGGACACCTGAGTGCAAACTAGTTCTCCGACAGATATAATTCCAACCGACAATGTTCACCGACAGAGCCTGTGCCTTCACCTTGTGTACCAGGACGCAGTCGGCAGTCGGTATTGTATTGATGCGTGCTCACTTTACGTCGTGCAGAGATACAATTTCAGGCGCGGAGTGTGAAAGAGCTTCTTTAGAGACATTTTCACTAAGTACACTGTTTCCTAGAACGACATCAGTAGCTACTAGTAGTGGCATATTTATTTATTTATAAACACTTAATTGCACAAAAAACTAGACACAAGGAATTGAAAGGTTTAATGCCTAGGCATTTTCCACCAGCCAACCGATGCGGTGATAAGCAGTTATTGAATAGTATGTATTTATCGCGACTACTTCTGATTAGGAATCGCTTTTGCGTCAGTACTCGTAGGTCCTCGCACTCGCACACCTCCACGAACATGAAGGACACAAGGAGCCTGCGAGGAAGGGTGCTTCGCAAACAGCCAATATAAACGGAAACATCCGCGCCGTTGTCTCACTTGGGGACTTAGGACGTTAATTTAAATGTTATTGGACAATAGACGGAAATAGCCCAAATCCGCAGAGTAAATGTTGATGCTGCGAATCCCAACGCCAACATCCAAAGCAACGATACTCCGCACCCACCTCGGACTCGGAGGGTTTTGTAAACCCTATTTTATGAGCTACGGACACGACGTAACTCTTTAACAAAGTAATTCAACTGGAAGAGGCTTCGCGTTGTATGTACATCTGGATTGAGAGCCCAATTTTTAAATCCTTGCGAAACGAAGTAAGACTTACAGGGTAATTAGTTAAAAATAGTAAAAACCTAAAGCAAAGGGCCATGAATTTCTTAAACGTGAATTAAAACTGTTATGATTAAATAATGTTACTTTCGACCTTCACAAAAGACCGATAATAAGGATAGGAAGCGCATGGTGCGGAACAGTCCGATCGCAATCCGTACAGTTCCCGCCGCGAACACTCTCCCTATGTTGGTTTATGAATTCTCAGCATTAGCAGATATTGAGTTGAGACAATCGTACGCTACGCTAATGTATTGCGTGCGCGGAACACCCTCGCACAAACACTTGTGGAGCCCCCGCGCCCGCCGCCTCGCTCCCGAGCCCCAATTTATGAACACAACAGAAGTAAAGCTTGATTCAATAAAGCACGCACACGGTACATACAACCCGTCGAGCGGATGGAAATGCTGTTAGGCGCCGCTGTCGCCGGCCTCGGGAGCGTCGGCGACAAGCGAGCTGCGAGCTGCGAGCTGCGAGCTGCGAGCCCGTCCTGCGCACGTCGCCTGCATCGATAGATAGAGACCGATGGGCGGACGGGGCTCGGGCGATTCCTTGAAGTAGCTAATGAACAGGCGTAAGTCCCTCGAACCGTCCGCGCGCCACTTCGGTCGCCGTCCTCATCCCAATTTTCATTTTGACATTCTCCACCTGTTGCAGCGTGCGTCTTGTCGACCACTTTTGCTTGTATTCGTTTGTTTCAACGCCAGGCAGGCCGTAAGTAGGTCACGTATGGTCTGTATTTTATCGCACATCAGGGTTATAAAACAGTCTTAAGTTTTATCGCACGTAAAATGTTGAAATCGATGAATTTTAAACTTTGTACTTTACTAGTAGGTAATAAGTAATTTAGACAAGATTTTTTTTGACAGCAAGCTGCATTCTAGTTGTATCGAGAGGCAGTCGTCGCTGGGATCATAGTCGCGAGTCGCGGTCGCGTTGCGAGAGCGCGGCTGTAGCGCGTACATCACGACAAGACAAATAAACAGAATCTTTTTCCAGCGCGTATTTACGGCGGGTATCAGCGCTAACGTTATTGCAGCTATAAAGAGTTCCGAGAACGCGCGCGGCTACAGCTACAGCATTCCGCTGGAGGAGGGACGTGACACATCCGCGACTCACTGCGCGACGTGCGGCTGCGACCCGGCATCGGCACCTGTGCCTTCCTATACCTAAATATTAAGAAAACATAGTAATGTAAAATATTCCCTATACGTTACTCTAAAACTGTTAACATTTACGTTATCAACAGTATTTCGCAATCCTAAAAATAAAGTTATTTATAAATGTTACGTTCGTTCGATAGTGTATCTGTATCCGCCACTTTTTCAACCAAAACAGCAGCCGATAGCCGATAGCCATCGACCGAGGCCGCCCGCGCGGCCCTCCGACTACATAACTACTAAACATTTTTGGTAGAAAAGTTGTAAATAGCACCTACATACGGTCCCTTTACTTAATTGAAAAAAAAAATGGGTGGGTACATTCGTATATTTTGTTAGTGCGGATGGCACCTGGCACCTGGCACCTGGCACCTACCTGATCCCACAGCTGGTGCTACCACAAAACAATGTTTGAGGTTCGTTATTCAAGTAGCGGCACACAGCGGTATTTCGGGCAATTTGGAAAGAGTCAATAAAGTTGATTGGTGCTGAGCGACGCCACGCCACGCAACGCGACGCGACGCGACGCGACGCGACGCAGCGAAAGGTGAAATCGCGTGTTTAACTAACCGCGTAACGGTTTCCACTACAATATTTCGGAAATCTTATTTAGAATGGAATAGAATACTTATATAATAATTTATTTTAACACGAATGAGTGGGTCGGTACTCTACTCCTATAAACAAAAACATTATATAAATATTGTGAAGTAAAAAAGTGAGCACTCAGCTTGTGGTATCGCAGCGCTGTGGCCGCTTTAAATATTGTCGCAAGCTCAGATCAAATAAACTGAGGTCGTAAGAACCAATTTTAAACGTTATCATATGAACTTGTTGAAAGACTTTGTAAAAGTTACTTCAAGCATCTTGCGTGACATGCGAGAACACGCCCCTGAGCCCTTTGAAGTGTTTCCTGAACTAGCTAAATCACTTTTTAACTGCCACGAGCTAATAAAGGAGAGTAGCGGCGGCGGCGGCGGCGGCGGCGGCGGCGGCGTCGGCGGCGGCGTCGGGGCCTACTTGTATAAATTGCATTAAAGCTGAAGAACGGACGCCTTAATCGCATTCCCCGCTCTCAGGCGACGCCGAGGACCCTCCAGATAAGCTGCTTCTTCAAAAGAAGCGGAGACGTCATAATGACTTAAGCTTCAAAATGTAGCTTCTCTCACTTGATTGGATGAAAGTCATAGAGATTCATATTCTCCGGAGCGTTCACCGCTAGTCACCGCTACGTGACGACCGTCATTGTGACGAGCACATCTTAAGAAAGCAGAGCTTGGAAGGTCGTCGGAGGATCGAGTGAACGCTGTAATCCCTCACGACGGAACCTGCTCCAGCAGCCGAAGCTATTTAATATAATTAAAAAGAAAGCTCGACGAGATTTTAAAACAATGCAGTTGTTTGACGGCAGGTGGCTAAAAAGCGGAAATTAAAAAGTCTATATTGGTGAAGGTGTATTTCCGTTGTTATTAGGGCGGCCGCAGGCGAACCGTTTATTTAGGGCATTTCTCTCTTATTGAACTAAAACTAGAGCTGGACTGGACGCCTCGCGCCAGCTCGACGCCGTTACTAAGTGAATATTCAAATAAGCGACAACTAAACTCACCTTCTATTATAGAGGTGTGCGCATGTGAGTTGTTACGTCGACTAACTGGTCGACACAGTCGCCTACAAGCGAGCAGAGCTCGTCAGGTCGCAGGAGGTAGGTAACCATCAAAAGCTCGTTTGCGCATCGATACATTCGATACACCAGAATTAACCCGATAACTCATCAATCTATAATGTAACACATGAATCTACAAAATGCCCGAGACATTTTGAATGTCTGTTTTTACGTATAGTTTGTAAAGAACCATGACTCAGATTGAAACATGTAGTGAGGGGCTCTCCCGGACCGGCGCCGTTTCTTTATTTCGGTCTCGAGGGTTCCATTATGTCGGCAACTTTATGAAAGTAACCAACAGCCTCGCACCAGCCCCGGCCACGCCGCCGCCGCCGCCGCCGCCGCCGCTGAACAATATCGAACAATTTCCAAAGTCATTTGATCGACGTGAGTACCTAGTACCTACATAGAGTTGAGTGAGTCCTTGGTTTTATGGGCGTGGACACGTCGTGCATGCTGTGCACGGTCACATCTAGTCCTCGGAGACACGACAGCGAATATTTACTAAAAAGCTTGAGAGTGCTAACTTTGTTAATTAGCACATTTAACAACTTTAAAAGTATTCACTTGTCGCGACACAGGATCCGACATGTCTGACATTCCAAAAGCAATTTGCACATGGAGCTTTACATTTTTATTGTTTTGTATTCAATCCCTAGAGTTAGCGCCGCCGCGTCGCGTCGCGTCGGTCGCGTCGCGTCGGTCGCGCCGCGTCGTTTGCGGGTAACTTCATTTGATTATACCGGACGGACGGAGGGGGCGCGGTACGGATGCCGTGTGGAGGCGCCCTTAGGAGACAATTAACGTGTCACGGCACGTTCGTGTATTTCCCGCCGAAGTCAGGATTCGGAGCCGAGTACCTTCAGACGTACGTGTGAAATGGAGTAACGTCCGTGGCCGGGACGTCGTCGTCCGAGCTACGAGCCGTACGTGCGCGACGAGCGGTTACCCGCACAGTTACTCCTACTAAACGAGGGTAAATAAACCCCCACAAAAGATGGAAACGCTGCTCAGTAATTGTTTGCGCGGGATAAACGTTACGTCGTCGCTAGGAAACTTCCAAGAATATTTAAACAGGGTTTCTAAGAATTACCGAAACCCAAGATCTTCGTGATTACTTTCTCACCCTTACTTTTTATTAAGTTCATTTTATAAAGCGAATTACTCAGCCTTAGGGATACTAACGTTTTTCTGTGAATTTAATATTGACTCGAAAAAAGCAGAATTAATGAGTTTATTACTTCCCTTGCACCTCCTACTTGTAGGTACCTTCCCAATACCTACCTAGTTCTTAGTTCTTTGTGCGCGGAAGTGAAATGAAAAGGCCCGCGTTATCAATCTGTCATTAATTAACGAAATAGGGTCAAAGGAAGGTCACACACACACACACACACACACACACACACACACACACGCGCACACACACACATCTCAGGACGAGGAATATTGTAGTAATGTATTTGCAGGTGTTTACAAGCGCCTCAAAGCGTTTCAATTGCTAGTCTTACAATCGATGACGACTGATGTTTTTTTACCGACAAACAAAATGTAACGACAATCAAGTATTTGTTGTAAACAAAAGAAATAACGAACACGTGACATTTCTGCAGCTTGTTTCAATGTCAGTCTCAAGTTGGCGACCTTTACTTAGACCGGGGAGCCGTGATGCTATAAATACTAATGAAACTCCATACCCATCATATTGCCTTTGATAAGTTAATTAGTATATTAATTTCATAGTGTTATTTCATTCACAGTTACAAATTCTGGAGCATTTATTTTGGCTGAATTATGTATGAAATTATGTTTCTAATAAAGAGAGACGATAGAGTAGGTGTAGGCACGTGGAGGCCGCTCGTCTTGTTCTTAATTATGTTGGAATCCTCGCATGTCCAAATAACAAAACATCCTTCATTATCTTACAAATTTATCTTTTTATTTACTGAATCCGTAGAAGTAGGACACAAGTAGAGATACGCATATTCGGAGGTGGACTTCTTTTTTCTCGCTGGACTGGGAGTAAAGAAAAAACAGAATGCGTCCAGCTGCTTCCCTCTCCGAGCACAAGTCGTAAAAGTCGACTAAGGAGTACCTAGAATCCTCTCCATCTTGATGGACCTATACGGGCGATGGGCTGATCACCTCTGGGCTGATTACCTGTCACTATGGTTCACCATATCCATCTTGGGAGTCTTGGATCAGAAGTGGCTGCAAGTTTTCTTATCATTACTTGTGGTTCTGCCCACCCCGTCAGGGATGCTAAGCAAACAGGCATTCATCAACAACAAACACAATCGCGACTAAACAAGGGACTTCGCCTATGTCGAAATACTAGGCTTGCCGTTATTTGAGATGCTCGTTTGATTCCCGTGCAAGTATATTTTGGTGATTTGGAATCTACAAAGTATTTCGCTTATAAATAACTAGCGACGCGCCCCGGCTTCGCACGGGTGCAATGCTGATACTAAATATAATACAGAATGTTATCATCTGTGTCATCTATATGTTGTCATCTATACGTCATTACATAGCTGTCATTATACGTCAATTACATAGCTTTCATTTGCGTTTTGCTATTCCAAGTCTGATTCTTTTTTTCTGATTTTTTTTCTGTTTTTTTTTCGGGATAAAAAGTATCTTATGTCCGTCTCCTGGCTCTAAGCTACCTCCCTACCAATTTTCACCCAAATCTGTTCTGCCGTTCTTGAGTTATAAGTGGTGTAACTAACACGACTTTCTTTTATATATATGGATATATTTATAAAATCTTAAATTTAAACATGTTAAGTGTCATAATAATTAAGTACCTATAGACAGCGCGCTATTAGGGTTAAAGAGAGTCTTTTATCCAGGTTAGGTCCTTTCTATCCACAGACCATGATTTTCTCTTTTCTTTCTTTATTTTTGAAAGACTTTTTAACTTTTTCTAAATTGTAATCTTGTGTTTTCTTTTTGGCAATAAACTTCTTTATTCTATTCTTATTCTATTCATTGTTTGTAAAAAGCAGCTATTAATATCTTGTTTTTTTAGTGTATGCTATCCTGAGACAGACATTGATGTACCGAAGCTGCAACTCCTCAACCAATTCAACATGTATTACGACATGAACGGGGAGAAATACCTTCACATCTTCAACCACTATCGATACGAAAACAATGCCTGCTACAGGTAAGTTAAATCTTCTTATATTATAAGAATCTTTGTCCTGACTGACTGACTGATTGACTGACTGACTGACTGACTGACTGACTGACTGACTGACAGACAACGCACAGCCTAAACTGCTGAACGTAGAGACTTGGAATTTTCAGTGTAGGTAAACCTTGGTACGTAGGGGTGTACTAAGAAGGTATTTTTCAAAATTCAACCTGTAAAGGGGTGAAAAGGGATGAAAACCTGGAATCAATTTTTGGTCTAAAACTGCACATAACCTATATACTATAGTAATAGAATTTAGTAATAGATGATACAAAACATATGGAAAAGGAACTGTCAATGTCAAATTACACTACATTCATTAGCGTCTAAAAATATTTATATAATACCAGTAATAATCTATGCTTCCTTTCACAGGTAATTTGACATAGACAGTTCCTTTTCCATATGTTTTGTATCATCTATTACTAATCTGTGTGTATCATCGCTGTCATATGTCAAAATAAAAGTATTCTATTTTTCATGAAAAACATACCAAAAATAAAGAATTTACAGGTAATTATGACATCAACTAAATGAGAAAAATCGGCCCTTTAATTTGATATAGGTTATGTGCAGTTTTAGACCAAAAATTGATTCCAGGTTTTCATCCCCTTTCACCCCTTTAGAGGTTGAATTTTGAAAAATCCCTTCTTAGTACACCCCTACGTACCAAGGTTTACCTACACTGAAAATTTCAAATCTCTACGTCCAGCGGTTTAGGCTGTGCGTTGTCTGTCAGTCAGTCAGTCAGCCAGTCAGTCAGGACAAAGATTCTTATAATATAAGATAATACGTTTTAAAAACTAAAAACTAAAAACAAACCCGACTTCGATGAAAAATTAATAAAAATATATAAAACTAGCTGTGCTCCGCGGTTTCACCCGCGTTTTTCTCGTTTTCGTGGTATTCCGAGATAAAATATTGCCTATATTATAGCCTCCCTCAATAAATGGACTATGGCCCATAACTCATTAATAGGTACCAACTCTTAACATCTTACACACGTGATAACTTTTAAACGAAATATCCGATTGAGATGAAACAAAAAGTATTTTACTTCTACATAAATACTCTTGATAACATAATGCTTAATTTCGATAAAGATTAATATTACGATACATATTTAACGTAGTTTTTTTTTCTTCAGACGATTTAATAATTATTTCGAACACAAAATCGGTTATTGTGATTAAACCATGATAGCTAGATATATGTTCTCGCGGACTTTTTTGTAGGTCTTAATGGGATCTACAAACTCGTAGTACATCATTTTGTTCTATTGTCAATAGTTTTTGCAGCGCACGCAAAAATAGGTTTTCGATTTTACACCTTGTGTTACAAAATAGCAATTTTATTACGGATCCCTAATTTTGAAAAAAAAACCATAGCCTATAGCCTTCCTCGATAAATGGACTACCCAACACTGAAAGAATCATTCAAATCGGACCAGTAGTTCCAGAGATTAGCGCGTTCAAACAAACAAACAAACTCTGCAGCTTTATAATATTAGTATAGATAAAAACTGACGACCTCTGTGGCGTGGCAGGCTAGTGCTCGGGTGAGACGCAAGAGGCGCGGGTTCGATTCCCTCTGCGGGAGAAATGTTTGCATGATCTGCAAATTTTAGAAGTGAGCGTTAAAACAACAAACTTACATGTCCTCTGTACAAAACTTCTCTACTCAGAAACAGTATACTCTGTGTGGCGCAATCACTTGCCAAGATCTTTACTAGAGACGGTAACTGATAACATAACATCTGATGATAAAAAATGCTGCAAGAAAAAGTGTACTATAGCGTTGACGAGTTCTTGAATATTGAATACATTTTAAATTAATTGTGTGTTTATTAATTATTATTTTATCTGTTTTGACATGTCATTTAATTTTGTAATATTGTTTGTTTAATTTTGTGTAATATTGCATGCTGGTTTAGCCGTTAATGGAGGACCTTAATTTTATAATATCTACATTGTTATTTTTACCCATTTTCGCAATATATTGAAATTGAAATATTTTCTCCGGGTCTGGGTGTTGCAATATTATGTATTATAATAAGTATGGATTTACAAAAAAATGTATTATAAGTTAAGTACCTATTCTATTATCAGGCATCTGGTTCCAATAGCATATACTTCGCTTAGTTTGGGGCTTGATGGTGCTGTATGATATTTATGACCTCAAATATTTATTTATTATTTCCTTAGTGCCATTCTATAGAAACGAATAGGTAAGTAGTCGGCGTTTAGGTGCCTATGCAGGATGTCAGTGACCATCGACACACTTTCCAATAAAATTGAGTAAGAAAATAAGTAGGTACGTTACCATTTAAACATTTTATTTTAATATTTTTTTAATATTACTTGAAAAGTTTAATTTCATCAAACGTCAAATTTTTATGGGAGCTCTACACATAATGAAGGAATCATCAAAATCAGTTCATAATTGGCGGAATAATCACATAACAAACATCCAAGTAAAAAAACAAATTGAGAACCTCCTCCTTTTTGAAGTCGGTTAAAAAAGTCCAAAATAATAATAAGAAAATGTGAGTTAAAGTGGTTACTAAAAGTGACTTACCTCCCGGGGACACGGAATAAGCCTTTGTAAGTAGATAAAGTTATGTGGCAAACATACTTTAAAAGTTAAAAGTACTTTAACGCGGCAGTTTATCAATTCAAACTTACCAAACTGCAAACTTTGTAATTTGTTCTGAGGCCTGTTCTTCCTGGTCGGGCGGCCAGGCGTGCTGCGTGCTGGGTGCTGGGTGCTGGGTCGCGGGTGTCGCGGGAGTCGCGGGTGTCGCGGGCCCGGAGTCGCGCGGCGCGGCGGCTGGCTGAGCGGCGAGGTGCGCGGAGTCGCGCGGCCGGCTCAGTACTGACGCGCCGCGCGCCGCCTGTTCCAGAACACACCATATTTCCATCATCCATTGTACCTTGTTTAGAAAAATATACAGCTACGGCAATATTAAACGTACGTTTACTTTATAATTTACTACTTTGTAAGTTTCTCACTGACGAGTAGTCTTATAGAAATAGATTATTTTTTTGTAAGATTTGTTGTTTATAAGCGTTTCGGTTTTTATTGTCCGGAAAGTGGACTCGTCGACCTTTCCATTTTTAAAGCTACCTTTTTCATTTTAAATAATTATACGTTATTAGAATGTACAAAACTGGCCTAAAGTATTGTCTCCTAATGTAATGTTGAGACGGTTTTGTTTTGTTTTGTTTTGTTTTGGCATGACGGTGCTAAACAATGTTGTATCTAGCAACAGTTACACGCAACGTTGAGGAACGTCAACAAACAACATCAAAACAAACTTTTGCAATCCTTTTAAATATTTAAAGTCCGGTAATTTTTCACTTTGAACACGACTCAAACATTCAGGCATTCACAAAACATCCAAACAACGAGACGTAAACAGTTGAACGTCGACATAATTCAGTGTTTCCAATTATTTCGCCGCGCCGAGACATTTCGCAACGGTTACTTTTGTACTCTTACAAATGGCCGGCACCCGGAGTACCTACCGCCGGCGCCGACCTGCACCTACCTAGTATATACTATACCTATTACATGTATTATACCTATAGCTGCCCACTCGCAGAGTTCATTCTGACTCACGACCGTTCCCAGATCAAAGTATTACTATTCATCAGAAATATCGTAAAATTCTATCGCTAATTAACTTTTCAGCATCGTAATTTTTATTTGAGTGCGTCTCTCGAAGTACTTGGAATATGTAAATGAGATGTGTCGCTCGAGCGGCGCGCTGGCGCCGGCTCGGGCTCCGGCTCGGGCTCCGGGGCTGCAGGGAGTAGGCACCTACTGAATTTGGAGGTGCGATGCGATGCCGCGTTTACACCGGGATTGTGGTCGCGCTGTTATAAGGTTGCATTCCCACTGCAGCCGCCCCTCCTCGCAGCCCTGCGCGCTGCTTCAGCGGGCACCCGAGGTGAGCTCTGTACAGAGCTACGTAACCGTCTAAGCAAAGTGTTAGCTTACGAAGTAGAAGCCTGTGGAGTTGTTTATAAACAACTCCACAGGCTTTATAGAACCAGCAGGAAAGTTAGTTGATTAGCCGCCTCGCCGCTCGGGGCGGCGCGGCTCCAGTAATTGTAAACTTTTGTAATGTTCCCGGTCTTCGAGAAGCGACAATAAGTGGGCAACGGCGACGAGTCGCAATAAGGACTTTAACATTAGAATTGTCCGACACCAACAGGGAATGAACCAGCGCTCGTGTTCAGGAATACTTCAATCATGATCACAATCCAGCTAATATTATAAATGCGAAAGTTTGTGAAAATGTTTGGATGTTTGTGCCTCGATATTATTTAACTACTAATGGCTAACAGATTCTTTTTATTCTGGAAAACGATTCTAAAATGAAAAAAGAATAACTAGGATAACACGTAAATCCTAGTTATATAATGAGGAATTTACAGCTCTAGAGAACGGAGGGTTCCTTATTTAACTTATCGAGTGAGTACAAATAAAACGCGAAATGAAAGCAAGTTATTGCTGTACAAGATTTCTGATGTCTCAACTCAACCGCTGCTCATACAGACTTGGAGTTTGGAGTGCATTTATAAAACATTTTCAAAGCGACCCTTAAAACGGGATGATGGAGTTGTTAAAGATTGTATGGGAACTTTTTAATGGGTTGTCCAAATTGCTTAAACCCAAAATATTTTACAGTAAAAAAAACATAAATGATGTTTTTTAAAGACTCTCAAACACCAAATAACTGTAAGGGGGAACCTCATGTTTGAATAGCATCAACAAATGCTATTCAAACCTGATGCAACCCAAAAGTATCTCTACGCGAGCGAAACCGCGCTCGTTTCCTAGTATTTTGTTAAAGTTATAAAAAAGCTATTTCATGAACATTTGATACTGTTATGATATGAATAGACCATTGAAAAGGCTCTCGGCTGACAACAATGCGCATCGCCCGAATATAATCGCACGTAAAAACACACATGACGACACACCACGCACACACACACACACACACACACACATACATACATACATACATACATACACAGGTACAGGGTGAGCCCATTGAATTGAAACCAAGCATTTGAACACCGTTCCAAATAACCTGAAACACCTGCGCAATTTATATTTTTCCCAGCTGAGTATAACAGCTATAAACTTAATATTTTGAATCCAGATGAGATGAGATGAGATGAGATAGCAAAAGCGGTTTCACAATACCTAGTAGGTAGCCGGTGGATACGTGTGAGGTGAGCCGTGCCCCGGGAGGAGATCAGCCTGTGTTCTGTCGGAAATAAGAATGAATGCTCGTCCGAGTGACAGGTGAACAAGTATTGTAGGCACACAATAGGGCGGGGGGGGGGATGGTGCAGGGGAGGGAACTGGACCGAGACTTCCCTTGGACCTTATCGCAGAGAGATTGTGAGATCAGTAGGTCACTTCAGTTTTGTTGTGTTACCGCGTCACCATTATTTATCAAGTTCCTATTAAAGCTTTTATTTATGGCCGATAAATTAAATAATAATAAATAAATAACACCCAACAGTTCTAAATCGTAGCTGAAGCTGTATAACGGACTCTGTTCAGGAGGCGGCGAGTGGGAATGGATTTCAGATTTTGGCAAAATTGATGAAATTACAACGACAACGCACTAAGACGAGGAGATAGTCCCGCATCCCGCGCCGCACCGCACCGCGCCGCACCGCGCCGCACCGTGCAACTACTTACATGTTACCTGCATCATATACTCAGGATGGCTTCTATACAAATACCTACAAAGTCTGATAATGATTGATCGAGCGATTGACACCTCACCACATAAAAACTTAAGAAGCAAAGCAAACAATTTGACAGAATAGCTTTTGACAAGACTCTACTGTTTGTGGGGGTTGGGGGGGGCGGTCCTAATGGAACGGGGTAGTCAGCGGAAGTCCTGTACAAGTTTCATACATTGGTTTCATGTTGATAATGAAAATGCTAAATTGCTTGTTCGGAATCTTAATAAATGAACTTGACAAAAAAATGTGAACACAGAGTAAATGAAATTGCTTCCTCCACGGCCTCTTGTTTTGCAAATCATTTCTTATTTATTTTATTTGTGAAATCTCTGATTTTACGGTTCATAATCGTAGGTAGCAGTGAATTAGAATGGCGAAACAAAGGGTCCCGTACCGCCCGGCGCGAGCGGGCTGCCGGCTGCCGGGCTCGCGAGAGGAGGTTGTTGGGCGGAATGGAAATGTTCGGTGTGCTGGATCCATAATGGATTTACATCTCGAGCCCTCCTCGCCTTTGATCCTCCGATTACAATTACTTTCATATTTTTAAGGGATTTTACGTTATATTCTGGAGTCTAATAATAGTAGCTCCGTTCATTTCTGTCTTAGAAAGCTAAGCCAATTCTCTAAAATGTTTAAAGAAGAACAGTTCGAAAAGTATAAGATTTAAAGTCTGAAGTGTGTAATTTCATTTCAACGATTCTCCTTCTCGTGGTATTTCTTTAGTTTAGTTGGATAATCCCGGTATGATTGCATTGCCCCCTCGGGACCGCGGGGGGAGGGGGGGGGGGAGGTCGCTCGGAATTTCTGAGATTCCGGGGTCAGTGGCGCCCTCGCCCCCCGCGCCCCCCCGCGCCCCCTCCCCCGCGCCCCTACTCAACCACATATCAAGTCTGACAAACAATCTTAGCATAATCGACACCATCCTTTACTTTTTACAAATTATTGGGTGGGTTGTGAGATATAGATAGCTGCCAACATCTTGGTACATGTACAGGTAAGTGGGCGCTGCGCTGTGCTGTGCTGTGCTGTGCTGTGCTGCGCTGTGCTGCGGGTGTCGGCCCGGCGGGTTCGGAGTGCACATACACATACAGTACACTATTGGAAGGTACAGTACAGTCGATGAGGCGAGCACTCACTCTGCACTCGGTACGTCAATGGAGGGTGAATAAGAGCGCCCGCTTGCCACACCGCCACACCGCCACACCGCCACACCGCCACGTCGCCACGTCGCCACACCGCCACAGTGCCACCGGGCGGCACTCTCCGCATTCCGCTCGTAAGTGTGATCGGCTTCACCTCGCTATTAGCTAAGAATTCCACTCTCGCTCCCGGTCCCAGCGCGTCTCAGACAATGACGCTCTGTGTGCAACTTGAATACCTAACCTACGTATTAAATACCTCCTCTTACGAACTAATTAAACAAGTAGGTGCTCCTTGCTGAGAGTAACTAAAATGGAAAAGATTTGAATAAAAATATAACAAAACCGAATTTTCTTCAATGGATTTAGACGGATGATTCTCAAGACCCTAGGGTTTAGGATTGAAATCAAGAAATTTTATCAAAACTTAATAAAACTTTTGAAACAAAATGACAAGATTTTTTATCAAGCAAATTGAAAGGTAAGAAGACGTGATAGCTCTGAATCAACTTTTAATTGGCTAAACAATGGCTCCGACTGATTAATTAAAACTTTAACTGAAGTAATAATTGCACTGCGTGCTGTCGCTGAGTGGCGACCAGCCTCCAAGCCCCGCCGCACTGTACCACCTCCCTCGGACCTCGAACCTGATCTCTATTCAGTATTTAAAACTTCGTCGCCGGCGGACACATCTTAGAACGGTTTAAAGTTGCGAGGAGTTGATAAAATGAATAAAAGCAAACTTGTCCAGCGGCATCGAGTGAAAGCTCCGCGCCAGGAGGTTGTGCAAGTGGATGAGGCTGGAACTACTAGCTAATCACATAGTTAATTTTTTTTACAATCTTTATTAACAGAAAGAAACTTACAACTATTACAAATATTATTTACAAAATACAAAAGAATAGAATATTAGAATATAATTAATTACCTGTAATAATTATTGCTTACGCTACGCGAGCGGGGCCGCGAAGCAACAGTTTAAATAAAATAAATAAATAAATACTTGTGGACATTACACTCAGCGTCATCTAGCCCCTAACTAAGCAAAACGGTCCCATGGGCACCAGATGGTTAATAGTATATTATATATACTTCTTTTTTCTAAATACATACTAACATACTTATAATAAACATAATACTACAACACTCAGACCCAGAAGAAATATTTGCAGAACATCCAAACATTTCTGCCGTAGCGGGAATCGAACGCGTGCCTCTTGCGGCTCTGCCGAGCACTTGTCCGCCATGCCACCGAGGTCGTGGCGACCAGTGGCGATGTGGACTGTTATGTAAGCCCATGTGCTCAGTGAGTAGGTAGTGACTGTGCGGTTGAGATTCCCATCAAAGCGTTTCTGCTCAAATCTGTCGCCCTCACTCGCCGGCACCGCTTGTTTACGAGAAGGGTACATAATGATTTTCATATCACGTTTTAACTCCATTTTTTTCCCTGCAAAAGCATATACTCTACGCTCAGACAGAAGACTTTAATCCCTCTACCCCCCCCCTCCCCTACCCCCCCCGACGACACGCACATCATGTGACACACCTGCCAAACGACAAACGAAAGCGGGTGGCATAAAAGATTTATGTCTAAATTTAAATGTTCTCATTACACCAAAAAAATGTGTTTGAAAGTGGCGAATAAAAGTAATAAACATGTAGGTAAGAAAGATAACGTACCTTCGTAGAGGCGCTGCACCCCGTAGAGGCATTAGGTACGTCGTAGAGGCTCTACGAGGCGGCTACGGCGTAGCATTAAGCACGATTAACGGGTGTACCGTAGGGCGCACCGCGACACTGCGCACATATTAATTCGTCGCCGCACAATAATTTTACTGTAAACGCTTTGCGCTTATTATTAACAAACTCATTAATTAAGGTTAAGATTCGGAATAATTGCGAAAAGCTGCGTGACCTAAAGATTATTAATGTTTGGGACTAAAGACCCTGACTCGCCGCGACCGGCCGCTCCTTTTTAGTGAATTTCACCGGAGGGGCCTGGTTTAAACTTGGCATCTATTTAACGGTTCATTAGCAGTAGACTTTTCGTAATTGATCGAAATGTAGTTTAAATAATATTTTCGTACATTAACATTAACGTTGCTACAATAAAAAACCGTTCGTCATCCGTTTGTTAAATACAGGAATTATACTTTTTCGTCATACATCACGACCGATGCGCTTCATTCCGCAGTCCCCACCAGTGGGCAGCGGGACGAGCGCGGCGGCGGCGGCGGCGGCGGCGGCGGCGGTACACAATAAACCCTCCAGTAACATCCCGATCGTGTGAAACGGCCAATTTATTCCTCAAAAGCGACGTGTTCATTTTACCAATAGCCGATCAAAGTGCGATCTTCGACCCGACGCGACGGTCCAATTACAAGGCAACCAGCACTCAATGAATATTTAGGGTCGCCCGCTGGCCGTAGGGTGCCGGTCCCGCCGGGCGCCGGGTGCCGGGTGCCGGGTGCCGGGTGCAGGCAGTAATTAACGTTTTTGTCCTCATCACCATTGATATTTGGCGGACGCGGGACGAACGCTCGGTGCTCGACCAGTTCCTCCGGCAGGCTCGAGGGTGCTGTCACCAGCTCCGGACTGATTACTTGAACATGTTCACTGCTGAAAAGATTTAAACAAATAAAATAATACAACATTTATTACACAGCAAAACAGAGTTTTTAATGTTTTAGACTTTATAATGAGTACTTAATATCTAGCAAGAGTTACTGTCATCATTGCCGGCTTCCTCTCTGTGGCTGGAGTGCTACGAGCAGCGGAGCCTGCATCGAGGGAGCCGATAATACGGACAATAGCCTGATGGATGGCCTCCATTCCATGTCACAGGCTGTTTCCGAAATTCACTTGGCATTGTTCCAAACAATGCCAAGGCGCTAAAAACAACTCTCCGAGACCTATTATCATTGAATATACAAACCTACATAAGAAGATTGAGCTACTTCAGGCCTACAAGAAATACAACGCAATGCATAAAGGGCAGCGATTTAACACGAGCTGCATGGGACAAGGTTTAGAGAAGAATGTAATATATATCAACGAATTTCTTACCAAAAAAGGAAAACACCTTCACTTCCTAGCTCGAAATCTGATAAAAAATAGCGAGTGGAAATTCTGCTGGACTGTCAATGGGAAGATTTTTATTAGAAAAGAAGAAAGTGAATCTGCAATTGAAGTCAAAAGTGAAAGTCAAATCACCTCCTTATATAACCCTAAGGATTGACTATTAGTAATATTAATTTATATTCTCGAACTTATTTCCATATTCTTAACCATTTGCAATGTATTTTTGTCCTATTATCCTGTAAACATTAGTAGATTTATATCAAAATCAAAATTCCAAGGCCTGTTAAATGCCAATGTCTTTTTTAAAATCGAAAAATATACACAGAAAACACAACACAAACACAGAACATACACACACACAAAACATAGACAACACAAAACACTTTTAACTCACACCAGTATCCAAACTGTGAATAAGGTACAACAACAATTGCAATCGATGAAATCTATAATTTTATTTATAAACAAGACATCCCATACAGCGATTATGGCTAAAGGGATGCCCAAGAATAAAAATCACCATGTCTGATCTAATAGATATTTGTAATGACATCGATGCAGTTGGAATACCTTCCTCACACAGTTGTCGGCCAGAAGACTGTCTCAAATATATAAATAATAGCAGGAAATCTATTAAAATCTTACAATACAATATACGAAGCATTAACCATAATTATGATGCATTTCTACCTCTTCTTACTACAATCAAAACAGAATGCGACATAATCGTCCTTACTGAATGCTGGTTGTGTAAAGTATCAAATCTCCCAATTTTGCCAGGCTATGTATCATTCAGAACTCACAACAACTCAAATCAAAATGATGGTGTAGTAATGTACATTAAAGATAACATCAACTGTAACGTATCTGAACCAACAACTTTCAATGACGGTACGTGTCTCGTTGCCCAAATAGGAAATTTCCTATCCGTGGTAGCGATATATAGATCGCCATCATATCAAAACACCGATCGGTTTATCACCAGCCTGGATGACGTTCTAATGAAACTATCAAGTATACGAGATATTATTATAACGGGTGACTTAAATATTGATATTAAAGATAGCTCAAAGGAGCAAGGTAAACGAGAGGAACTTTTGAACTTATCGGCTCTATACGGTATAATACCTGCACATACACTACCTACTAGAATGGATAGTCTAAAGTGTGTGGACCATATACTCCTAAAAAGCAACCGGGCGTCGATAACCCTAGTTCTTGAATTTTACCTTACAGATCACTGCCCAGTTCTCCTTTGCCTTGACAGACATCTTACTAAAGACGAAGTTAACCCAACCTACAACAAAATAAATTATGAAAGTATTGCTCAAGACATAAATATAACTGACTTTTCGCATATCACATTTATCTCGGATCCTAATGAGGCTGCGTCTAAACTTATAATGATCATAGGATCAATCATTGAGAAACATACAAAAAAAGTAAATTTAACTAGGAGGAAAAAAGTAATTAAGCCCTGGATAACCCCAGGTCTACTCCGGTGTATCCGCCACCGAGACAAATTACATAAAAGGCTTCGTAATTCTCCTAATAATCCTATTATTAAAACTAGTATTATAGACCATCAACCAAATTTATTAAAAAAATACAAAATAACACTATTCTACAGCTTGTAATTTCAATAATTAAAAATGAACAATAATTTGACACTAAGTTTTAAATATGTCCGCTCGCTCCGACCGTCCGAGAAAAAGTGGCAGCTCGTGTGTTTGTTCGGCTCTCGAAGGCTAGCAGAGGTGGCCTGATGGTGGTAGCAAGCCACGCCCCTTTGTCATGCGTTTTGCTCGTTACACGGCCTCTCCTGACAGGCGGTCGTCCTCGTCCGCAACCCTGAGATGCTCGCGACTTGGACCAGCCTCATCGTCACCCGATGGTTCTGCGATGGTATCATCAGACTCAGCTGAAAATAGCAGACAAATTGAACACATTAGAATTTATCATTTTAAGCTATCAGCATAACACATTCCCTGCATACATTTCATTCCATTATTTCATACTCGTCATCAAACATTATTCCCCTTTACATATCCACATTTATCTGTAACATTCACACAGGTCGATCTCGAGAGCTCTCATCATACCATAACCTGGCTCGGCCAGTGAAAAAAAACATTAGCAGTGACTAGTATACCATGACAGCGCCCATAAATGAGCTAACTGCCCTGCCGTGGTAGAGAATCATGCTCGATACCAACGTGAACCGGTAGAGAATCACACTCGATACCGTGAAAGCCGTGGCAGAGAATCACACTCCATGCCATCGTGAACCGGTAGAGAATCACACTCGATACCGTGAAAACCGTGGCAGAGAGTGCCAACGTGAACCGGTAGAGTATCACACTCGATACCGTGAAAACCGTGGCAGAGAGTGCCAACGTGAACCGGTAGAGTATCACACTCGATACCGTGAAAACCGTGGCAGAGAGTGCCAACGTGAACTGGGGAGATTATTCTCATTACTCACACAACACAAGTAAAACAATATTGGCAACTCACATTCGAAGAATGCAGCACATGTCTCGGGTGTCCACTCGCCGGGCTCGGCCGCTCCTGACCATGATCGTCGGGCAGCACAGAGTAGGTACATTGAAAAACTCTTTTTGGGGCATGAATCAAAAACTGTGAGTCCTTGGTCCGAACAAATGTAACACCGTCCCGATTGAGAACGTCTGTACCAATGATAACGGGTGCACTCATGTAAGACAAGGGTACTATGACAAAGTCGACATCAAGAGCAATGTTACTAAACTCGATCATCAGTGTGACGTATTCGCGGGAAAAAACCTCATTGGCACCCATTCCTTTCAACACAGTGGGTTTATATTCGTTGGTTGAACATAATGTCCATCATTAGTTAGAAACCTACCTTCGATTACTTCTATAGACGACTCAAAATCCTATTTAAGGTGACGTTGCGAGACTCACGAGACCTATCAAGACGACTAAACGAACTTTCATGACACCTATTCGAACTGCTATGAGAATTGCGCGAATCCTCACGTCTTTGCGAACGATAGCGACAGTCAGGTGAAGGACGGCGATGCTCGTTAATAGGTGTATGATGACTGTTAGACACACTTTAGCGAGGATGACAGCTTCTAATAAGTGTTCGATTTCTCCTACGTACAGGCTCACGTTCCCTAGTCTTGGACGAACGTTCCAACATACTCGAACAAGAAAAGAGGGTACTTACAGTTTTAAAACCACATGAAAACTTCACAAACTCCTAACTAAACTATTGTCAAGATGATAACGGCCTAAAGCACGTTATGATCCCAACCGATAGTTTCCTAGAAGCGGATACCAGCGTACGACCTGCCGCAGATTCGTCGTCACGTGCATGGCCAGCCACAGCGCTGGTCGGTAATGCGGGTAGGTCGAGGCGCGGCGTAAGCTGTGGAGTAAAAGGCTCGGACGGCGGCGGTGGAGCGGCGAAACGTTGTTCAGCGAATTCAATGTATCTAGGATAGCATCTAAAGCGTCTTTTTTAGTAGCGCGTTTTCGCTTAAGTGAACGAGAAGGTTGTTCATCGTCAGACATTTTACACAATCTTAAGCAGTCCCAGAAATAATTTACCAAACTCACCCAGTAAATTTAACTTTAAAATCAAACTAAAACACAAAGAAAATAAAATCAGGTAAGCCAAATGCGGGCAGGCCTTGCGGAGCTCAATCCCACGCACTGATATTATAGACCATCAACCAAATTTATTAAAAAAATACAAAATAACACTATTCTACAGCTTGTAATTTCAATAATTAAAAATGAACAATAATTTGACACTAAGTTTTAAATATGTCCGCTCGCTCCGACCGTCCGAGAAAAAGTGGCAGCTCGTGTGTTTGTTCGGCTCTCAAAGGCTAGCAGAGGTGGCCTGATGGTGGTAGCAAGCCACGCCCCTTTGTCATGCGTTTTGCTCGTTACACTAGTTACATTCGGTATCGTAACTTCCTTAACAAACTACTTAAGAAATTAAAGAGGGAACACGAACAAAGGGAATTTGCTAATGCCAAGAAAAATTCTAAAAAAACTTGGAATTTAATTAAAAACATAATACACGTTCAAAAAAACATTTCTCCTCCCCGAGAACTCTTATATCTGGATCTAGACTCTATTGCTTCCGTTAATAAAGTAAATAATTTCTTCGCCAATATTGGTCGAACTCTTGCCGATAAAATAGATAGGTCTAATCATATTACCGCTCATGTTGCACCAAAACATTGGAGTAATTCGTTTGTTTTATATCCTACCGATGAACTTGAAGTGGAAAATGTTATTTTAAATCTTCGTAGCGATTGTGCGACGGGTTGGGACGGCATACCAACTAAAGTTCTTCAAAACTCTAGGTACAAATTAACTCCACTCATAGCTCATATCTGTAACAGTGCATTTTTATTTGGAAATTTCCCCGATGATTTTAAAAAGGCGGTAGTACACCCTATTTTTAAATCTGGAGACAGAGACAGTGTCAATAATTATCGACCCATATCAATCTTGCCTTCTTTATCAAAGATTTTAGAAAAACTAATTAGCGTAAGGTTAATCAACTATCTTGAACATAATCAAATAATATCCAAGAATCAATTTGGATTTAGGAAAGGAAGGTCAACGGAGGACGCAGTAGGCAAACTTGTTAATGAAATAGCTCGAAATTTAGATATAAAAAAAAGGACTTTGGCAATATTCCTTGACCTTTCGAAAGCTTTTGACACTGTCTCCGTCCCACTACTAATAAATAAAATGTCAAGCATTGGTATTAGAGGACCCGCTTTAGACCTGTTTAATAGCTACTTGACTAATCGAAAACAGATTGTAAAACTGTTTGAAGTTGTTAGTCATGAAGCCTCGCTTGAGTATGGTGTTCCTCAAGGTAGTATACTTGGACCTACGCTGTTTCAGATATATGTTAATGAACTGTGCAATATGACTTTGCCAAACTGTCAAATAATCTGCTATGCAGATGATACAGTTTTATTGATAACTGGAAACGACTGGGAAGAGACACAAAAAATAGCAGAAAACACTATCAGAGCAGTAATGTCTTGGCTAAATCAGAACTTGTTGACCCTAAACGTAGATAAAACCAAATATATAACCTTTTCACTGACATCAGCAAGTCAACCACCCTCAAACTATAGTATCAAAGGACACAAGTGCCAAATCCCCACTCTTAACTGTACCTGTCCAATTCTTACCAGAACAGATAGTATTAAATACCTTGGAGTGCACATTGATAAGTCACTAAACTGGAACATACATATTAGGTCATTAACGTCACGAATAAGAAAATTAATCTATATTTTTAAGAACTTACGATCTTCGGCCAGTAATAAAACCCTTCAGTTAGTATACTCCGCACTTAGCGAATCTATCATCAGGTACTGTATTACTGTTTGGGGAGGCTCCAATAAAACAAATATGCTGCAACTGGAGAGGGCTCAGAGAGCTGTCCTGAAGGTGATGAAGAAAAAACCTTTTCGATATCCTACAGCATCTCTGTACAATGACTGCAAAGTTCTCACGGTCAGACAGCTCTTTGTGCTTCAAACAATATTACGCATGCACTCTTCCACACTGTTTAACCCTAACCTAACTGCAAAAAAAAGACGGTCTGACCGTGTTTGCGAAGTTATTAAACACCGAACAACTTTTTACAGTCGATTCTTTCCCATCATAGCTCCTCAACTGTACAATCGACTGAACAAAATGCTGCATATTTACCACCTCAACAAATAAGAGTTAAAAAAACGTCTTAGTACTTGGCTAATGCAGATTAACTACAAAGATACAGAAAATCTTTTGATCTTTCACGATAAATAAAAAAGTAAGTATATAATATGTATATCTAACTAATTATATGCACAAACAAAAATAAATATAGAACCCCTACTGAGACGAAACAAAAACCCTAACATGAGACAAGAACAGTCACTCGTCCGCGTACAAAACACACACACACATACTCACACACACACACACACACATACTCACACATACATACATGCACACATACATACATGCACACATACACATACTTGCAAACATATACATTCACTTACACACGCACACACACACAAATTGCATCCGAATCTACACGCGGGGACCATTCCGTAGGCGAGAAGGGCTGAGTGGTGAGGATGGAATCTAACCCTCGAGATACAGTTTTACACTAGTTCGAGGGTCAGCCGAAATCCTCATCGCCCAAACTTGTCGTCAATGGAACGGTCCACGCGTGTACATAATGTTAAGTTTAGTTTTATTACATACTTCTTTTTTTCTTCTACTTTTTAGTTATTATTTGGTTGCCAGTCAAATATCGCTTCTAGCGATAAGGCCGCCAATTGTGGATACCGGAATAATTATGTAAACTTTTGTAATTTTTATGTTTTTTGTTGGTATACACAATAAAGTATTATTATTATTATTAAACAACACCCGCAAGTCTATTACGCTAATAGTATTTGCATGAAATGCCAAACTCAGTCAAATGTACATTAAAATTTCAGTATAGCGGTGCTGGGAGGCCCGCAGTGGACCAGTGCGCGGGGGGCGGGGGGCGGGGGGTAGGCAGGGCACGTGTCGGCGCGAGATGTTGCGGCGGCCGACATCAACTGCCTGTTTTGCATTTTTTGCGAAGGCGCCGTATATTTAGAACGTCGTGTGGATAAGAGTTCGGAAACGTTTGGAAGACGCGAGTGCCGATGTGCTGTGTTGCATGCGGGATGGCTGAGCTACACTACAACTCAACTGAGGAACATTTCATAACTCTGCTTATTAAAGCTCAAGCTTTCGATCCTCTTAGCTCATTACTTTGTCTCTAACCTGAAGAGGCTCCGTCTGAAGCAGCGCCCCTATAGCGTGAGCAGTAAGTTGCCTGACGTCACCTGACGCTGTGTAGATCATTGAATACAGAATTTAAATGCCTTTTTAATCTGTATTTGGGGTCAGCGTGTCAGTTATTTTTATCGACTTGCTTTTCACGAGTTTTGCGGAAGTTTGAAAGATTTGTCAGCGCGCCCGCCGGGGCATCACCGCGGGCCGACCCTCGTCACGGCGACAGCGCCCTCTCGGAGCATCACGCACAATTAAACTGAATTAAACAACCATCATTTCATATTGATTGACACCGAATGCCGCACCCGACCTCTGACACGAATCAACACGTGCGCAACTGATGGTCTACAGTACGGTGTGTAGCTCAGTAGATACCTCTTGTTAACTGATTGATAATGACAACGCTGAGTACCCACACATACCTACATAGTTTTGACCTTACACTAGCATATCCTTTGTCCGTAATAAATACTTTCAGAACATGCAAATACTTCTCCCGCCGACAAACAAACAGACACTCATGTCTCAGCCGGACACTCATTCGCCATGCTATCGATAACTCCTTCTTAAAAAAATAAAAGTTATGATTTGTTTACGAAACCACGGAACGCTGACTACAATCCCCGCAGGAATTAATAAAGCGGCAATGAGAGGGCGACCGCGCAACCGGCCGACCGAGAGCATTGTTTACTGCTGCTCCCAGTTTTAATGAGGAGGTTCAGACGAGCAGCGACGGCGCCCGGAGCCCCGGCCTGTCGCGGCCGAGGACACACCCAATGTAGTCGCGTGGCGTCCAATGAACGGCAAATAATTACCTCTGCTTCAGCGGGTAGAACATCGCTAGACGTCTTCAACACACAACGGACTCCAACAAAAGCACCTGTCTCCATCCACAGATCTGTAGCGCGCGGGAACCGGTCATGAAAGATCTCGCTTTATGTTACTTGTCCACACTCACACCGAGTAGGTTTAAATGAGTGTTAAAAGCCTTCGACATCTTCAAAAATCTTGAGTAGAGGACCTACTTAAGAGAGCTGAGGATTAAATCTTCGAACGTGGCCTCCGCTTAGAATTACAGTCGTTTTCCCAGTATTTGCTTTTTTCTTTTTGTATTTGAGGACGCTCTCATGATCATGACACCTAACCAGCCGTACCTACCCTGGATCCAAGTGGGGCGCGTCCGCGGGGGCGCTGCTTTATAAAGTAGACTTTATAATGAACTCTACATCATGACTCACGAACGACGCCGAGGCAGAGACTGCATGCTGCTAAGGTACGTTTAATAATGAAGTCTCGTAGGAACCCGCTCGGCGGCGGCTTCAATAATGCACCGCGGAATCCTAGTCCCGGCCGGCTACGGCTGAGAGAATCTTGTTTGCCTTCAGTCATGTAATCCTGCCGGCGTACGACAGTGCGCAGGTACCTAGACACCGAACGCTTCAACAAGTAATTATATGAATATAAAAATCTTACGATACGGGCGTGATATGTTTGTATGTATGTACGAAATGTTGCCGACTAACCAACCGGTCTCTAGGATGCAGGTCCATGTCACCACCATGGCTTTATGAAGTAGCTACTTATGTCCGTGTCTGGTATCAACGTTGTACCTGAACATAACTGTCTGGTAAATAGAGACAAGTCCGTTCTATAAATAGAGGACAGGGATCAGTAGTTGTTGGCCGGAAGCGCTTAAAGCTTCGTATTTCCGCTCGTCCTTTCGCCGGCGCGATTGTGGTCTAATAACGTTTGGTCCGAGGCCCTCTCCCTCCCCCGTAGCACGCTAACCTCGTCTAGCTTTTAACAATAATACATGGTAAGCGGCCTTTTAAAGGCAGATAAAACGGCATCTGGTGGGTTTATTAACAAAACATCTGATAAGTAATTAGAGTTTTCGGATATATTCATATCATCACGGTTCCGTCAAAAAAAGCAAAGCAAAATCCTGTCAAATTCTTTGCTTTGCTTTTTCATTATTATTTTTTTGCTAAAATTGAATTCCATCCAGTCGTTTGGTGCTATAAGGTAGTAACAATTTGTTTTCCAAATAATATCAAAAATTACATTTATGCGATGGACTGCACCTGTCACCTTGGTTCATTATAATCTATCTTAGACTTTGTGTCAGGAGTGGCTGCAAGTTTTTTTATGTTTATTTATGGTTTATTAGCCCACCTTATTAGGGTTACGGACGTGATAATACGACGGTCTCATCAGCCAGACATAAAAAAAATCTCAAAACTAAAGAAAGTCAGTTTTTGTGTACTGATATTGAGTAGAGATGGAATAAGACGGTACGTATGAATGCCTCGCCGGCGCCGCCTCCGCCGCCGCCGCCGCCTGCGTTTGAACGCGCGTACATTATTCACAGCACGAGGGAGACACAGCTCACTACAGGACACCTGGTTGGTTATTTCGTGTAGTAAGTTCGTTACATCCACCCCTTCACTCATAACATTGCTTAAAATTAACACACTGTTCAAGATTTGCCATTAATAAGAGAACACCAGTAACTATCCCAGTGGTGTAAACTTCAACGGCGGTGGACAAATTGGATTCTAATCATCAAGTGTATGCCGGTTTTGAAGCGATACGCATGTCCAGTACGATGTCCAGTACGAGTATAACACCCGATATAAACCCTGTGACTACGTTCAAATGGTGAAGCTGCTATTCAGCAGTTTAATTTGATACAGGCTGTCTTTATGAGGGCTGTGGTGTTGTCTCAGTGAGCTGGAGCTGGGGCCGGGCGGGGTGACTCCTGACGGATGTAGGGTATTGTTCTTCGAGCGGTCGTGCGCTCTTTGTGTAGTGTCGCGTGTTCGGGGGGAGAGGGGCGCGGAGGGAGATGGTAGGGGAGGGGGGGGGGAGTCGTGCTATAATATTCACCTTTGCCCCGTGTGTGAGCGCGCTCGCGCCAGACGCTCGTTTCGTATTCGTGCTCACTTTTCATTTTAATTAATTCAGGCACAAACCTGCTGAGATGCTTTCGAGCAAGCTTATGAACAACTTCCAGTCTTAAGACCCTGGCAACTTTTATCATTAAAACTACAATAATTGCTACAAAAATAATGTAAATAAGAAAACGAGCTAAGAGAGGGCGGTAACAGTGATAAGAGTGACTTATCATTCTGAAGGTTCCAATTTGATTCTAAATAGCAATTATTTTTGCGGTTACTTTTGTTTTATTTTTCCTTTTTCATAAAAGATTAGATAATGAAAATATGTATGAATAATAAATGATAGTTAAACTGTTATCTCCTCGCGACTATTCCACTACGAGTACATCGCACCGCGCAGTGAGTCAGTGACATTACGAGCAGAAAGCACCGCGCGGATTCCAATTCCATTAGCCGCGCGCCGTTTATTACAATTAGTTTAATTAGTGTTTAGAGACAGAGTTGCATGCTCATCGTCTCATTACTACTTTGTGCACCTCATTGTTTACCAACACTAGGAATAACATTCAGAGCTATGACCTGGACCTGGTTAACACCACAAGCGAAAAAGACGCAAATCTTGTACCTGACTCATAGTAGTCACTGAGCTTATGATAGCCCAAGGCACCCTGACTGACGGCAAAGCTCAGTTAAGCTCTTGCAAATTGTGTTACTAAAATTTCGATTGTTATGGCAACACCGAGAATGAGGGTCTCATGCGACACTTATTGCCTCCAATTTGATTGTATGATTGGTTACAAGGGTTACATCCAGGTCGTCGAATGGCCGACATTCATCACGGGGCATGTGTCGCAACCGCCCGGCACAACCGCCCTTTGTCGACGACGTTTAAACAAATGTAGACGCGGGTCATACGTCTAAATTATTTGCTCGAAAAGAATTTCAAAGCGGAAATTTTTCAAAGATTTACCTACTTCTTAACGTATTGATGACGGGCATGCAGCGTGCGTAATGGTTAGTGCACGACAAATACTTAGGGCGCGGGCTGGCGCTCGGCAAAGGGTCGGGCCGCTGTCGAGGCCGTCGGCTGCAGACGGCGGCGGCGGCGGGTCGCGCGGACCGACGCGGACGCTCAAATGGAGTTTAGCAACAATCGGCCGGCGGCGGTTTAATTGATTCGTGACCGGCGCCGGCTGCCGGCCCTCGTCCGGAGCGACGGGGACCGATCGAGGCTCCACGGAGATTTATCATTATTTCATGCACCTAATTGCTTTCCGATTAGCCTGGAGGCAAGTTTGAATATTTATGTTATTGTTAATGTTTTTCATTGTATGATACATAGATTTTAATCTGAAATAAATGAGCTAATAATAATCCGAGGTCGCGATGGAAGTCGACATGGTGCATACAGTTGGGGGCGCCAGTGGAAATTAGGGGAGGCCTATCTCGAAGGACAACTAGACCAACGAACTGGTTGCTGAAGAATGTGTTTCTTAATTTATTTTCTTCTACTAAACTAGATTTAAAAATTAGTTTAAGTTAAAAATGTAAATCAGTCTAACAGGTTAAGACTCACATAGACAAACAATTAATATCCTACTCAAAGACTATACTTAAGAGACCTTGAGTATAATGTACGAGTAATGTCTCTTACCTAGAGTCTATAAGTGGCGGGTCTGGGTCCGGCTGCGATAAGGATTCAATTACGCGCGGAGTGTACAGTGCCGACAGTACCCCGAGACTTCTGAGGCCGCCCCAAATTCTTTAACTTCGTTTCGGGAACTTTCACAGAGGGTTCCATCGGAAGAAACAACTTATTTGAAAGGGACGATCTTTTTCGAACACGCTGAAGGTTAAGGCGCTCGGAGCCTTTATTAGATACACGTAGAAAGCTCTGAGTTAAAGCAAGGGCTCGACCGGCTCACCTTTACTTCGCATTTCTTTGACTTCCACCAATGTAATGAATATTGAGAATGTAATGAGAATAGCAAAAATGTATAGCATTCACTTAGTGAGGCAATGTAATCCCGTCACTTAGTGATTTACGTTTTTCGCAGTCACGTCTACCAGAGTCGATTGAGATAGCTAATATATAAGTAATAGGTGATGACTCCTCGGTTGAGTCTCGGCCACAAAGCCTTGAGCATCGCCATAGAGTCGCTAGTTTGTCCGTCTTTTATCGGATACATTTTGGAGAGTGTGCAATATAATTCTGCCGTCTCCCTCCTTCCGTCGGACCTCCGGATACCCGGAAAGGCGCCATCTGTTTGGGTCCACATTTTTCAAAAATGTGGAACCTGCCGGAGTCGGTATTTCCTGAAAAATACATTATGGACGTCTTCAAATCGAGAATGAACATGTTTCTTCCAGGTTGCGTGCTCCATCCTACACCGCACTCTAACATCAGGTAGAGTGTGCTCGAACGCAAACCTATTTCATGTAAAAAAGGACTTCGCTAGTCGCCCGTGGCTCGGCCCGAGGGTCAGGGTTGATGTTGACAGAATCGCATAGCTGTAGCGTCTGTTGACGGAGAGACCTTGTCATCGCAAACTGAATAGAATTTTAAAATCTCCCGCGTAGGTCCTAGGCACAAGGCGAGGGAGATCGCTATGCAAAGTGGTTGCGATTACGGAATATGGCAGGCCAGTGCAGGTTTGGGGTGTGGGCGCAAGCACTTATGATTGGACATTGTGAACTTTCTGGGCTAGGGATGTCGGAGCGCTGACAGCCTCAATCGCTTACAGGATTCTCGCCTAACACGGAAAGTTTGTAAAGTATGGTTTCAAAGCAGTGGATCTACCTGTGAGGAGCGCGAGTATAGTCTGCGAAACCTCACGGTACAACTACAGACGGCCTTGTTGTACCGGAGGCACATAGCAGCGACACTATGGCACGTGGTTTGAGCTTCGCGACGAGCTGAGAGAGGGGCTCTATCAGCGGAGTAGCAGCCTTGCTTCATGAAGAAGTGCTGGGAGCCGAGTACTAACGATTACCTAGTAGCAGGCCGCCGGCGCCGGGACTTCGCAAACTGTGTTTGTGACTTGCAATGCGTCGAGTCGAGAGCGGACCTCGCACGCAAGCCCCACCGGAGGAACTTTGATTGCTTTCGATCGTGCATTCAATTGAGTGGGTACAGTCGCCTGCACTAAGAAGTACCTATACATACATACATATTATCACGCCTGAACTATGAATGTGAACCATGGTGACGGGTGATCAGCCCATCGCCCAATATAGGTGGTCCCTTAGTCCCTATACATTCATTACCTACTATCTAAATGGTTGACATCTATGATAAATATTAAGTGAAGAAAATATGTTAATAATATGATATAACATCTGGTTTGAATTTTTTTATGTTTACATTTTAGTGCAGACGACTGTACCTGGAGGACGGAGCGGATTCATTTTTTGGAGCCGGTTTGCTTATAGCGAAAATAAAGTATGCAAAATCATCGAACTTTTTCGACATCGTTTTTAATATTTTTGCAAGATGTAAGCTGTATTTATTGCTATGTTCATATACCTAATGTAAATAAAGCCGTAATGTAAAGTTCTAAGTAAAAATAATCATATTAACTCTTTGAATTACGTATTTTTCCTCCTAGAAGTAAAATGAACTAAAATAAATATTATTCAAGCTCGATGCGGAGGCAGAAGATGTTTGTTTGAAAATCTGAAATAAATCACTGTCACTCCATACATATACATATACTGTGACAAAACTTGCCCCCGCTACTATCAAACGATTCCAAAATAAATAACTGAACTATTTGATTTGACCCCGGGCTCTGTTTTCTGTTTTCGGTTCATTTGCCAATCAACACGCGACAACACGCGACGTGTGCGACTGACGCGGAGACAGCTGACAACATAAAGCTTTTTATTCGGGAACTGGAACAACAATTCATTAGCGTGTAGTGTATCGACTAGTTGTAGTAATAACAGGCGAGGAGGGAGTGCCTGTCAAAATTACAGGCCGGAGTATGTAGGTGTAATTAATCGCCGAGGGACGGGCTATTACCGCCATCCCCTCGCCGTATTATCTATATAATATACACTACAAAGTAATTGGAGTACAGTGATCGCACTGTATTTGGTCTGGGATTTATGCGTTTTCGAACCCGTGAACCTTGATGGCTTCTGGGTATATTGACATCGCAACACGATACTCATAAATTAACCGGTTCAAAATGGCGGTTCCCTCAGAATCCGTAAGGTTCGCTGAAGGCGTAACTGGCCGGAAAGTAGGTACTTTATAGAGAAGGCAATAACCATTCTGCTCCATCCAGCAGATACCCGCACTACTCGTGTAGTAAGCAAACGAGTTCTATGGATTAGTTGAACGCATCAACCTTGGCAGCTAAATAAAAAGGTTTGTGCTGTGGATTCCATCAGAAGCACGCGCTCTACACTGTTCCACAACATTACTAACGCAACCCGCCCCGCCTTCGCACCTATTTTGTTACAACCAAGTCTCTTAAATGTATTAGAAATACTGCGAGTTTTTTCCGCGCAAAACAGCGTAACAAACAAACATTTAAAAAAAATTAATTTACCTGATAGGTACTGACCAGTAGGCTTAGTACGCCAGTAAAGCTCCCAGTGTCGGCAAGATTTTTTCCGATATCTTCAACAATCATCATCGTCTTTCAGCCAATTTACACAAAACCTTAATGAATTATACTCCTCCCGGATGAATCGCTTCATCCATTGCTGAAATCCGTATAAAAATCGTTCAGCAGTTTTTGAGTTCATCGCGTTAAGACTGACAGACAGACGCGGCGGGAACTTTGCTTTATAATATACTAGCTGCCGCATGCGGCTTCGCTCGCGTGGTACCCTGATAAAATAATAGCTAATATGTTAATAGCTAAAATGTATATTCCAAGTTTTGTTCAGATCCGTTCAGCCAGATTGAGGCGCAAATACAAACATCCTCACAAACTTTCACATTTATAATACAGTAGGATATTTAATTATAATATAGTATGGTACTTGGTACGATGTTAACAATTACGCCGACGCTCGTCGGAGGTGAAGTGCGAGTCGAGGTCGCGTCTGATCTGAATATCTGTACAGACACGCATCTGCAGAGTGCAGCTGTACCTACTGTAACTACACCTAAACATAAAGCTAAGCTAAGTACCTACTTCAAAATTACTTTATTTAAACAAAAACAAACTACAATCACATTAAAAACTTTTGATGAATACTATTTGTAAAACTATCCAGCTTCTTGAATATCGGAGCTTTTGTCACAGCAATAACGGTGCATGCAGACGTCCGTGGACTATTTGAACGCCTGCATTTTTCAGTAACCTTGGTCCTTCAGTTATAATAATATGCTCGATGCCTTGGTCCATTAGAGCCGGCACGGTATCCAAAGCTGTTTGCTAAAAACGGTGACCGTTATACCGGTAGCTGTGACGGTGAAGTGCACAAACATTAGCGTGAATCAAAGTTCAAATACTTTATTTTATTCAATAAAATCGCAAGGAAATTTACGATGCATTGCCTGTTCGTAGCACCCCATGTGGAAGATACGGTATGGAGGTAAGTACTGTATACAACCGAAGGAGGTAAGTACCCTCGCCTGATTATTGCAGAGTAGGTTGGAGAGGAGGAGGAGAGCTATTATTTCTGGCTGTCGTCGCCTCTATAAAACCCTGGTTTCACATAACACTATACGTGCTCTAAAATGCACGATAGAATGCAAATATTGGAAAATATCGGAGCGCAGAATGTCACCTCTCAGAGATTTGAATTTGAAACGAGTGCGATGCAAATGGCAGGTGGCGTGGGAGAGCGCGGGCCTGCGCCCCCGGCACCACGACACACCGCCACTTCCAGGAGCAATACTCGTAACCGTAACAGTAGCACGATATAATGGAGTGCCGTAAGGTTGGAACCCGGGTCCACTGCACGGATTTTTATAAAAGAATGTGTTACTAAAATGTTTACGCATAATTATTTCCAAGTAGCGGCCATACCTAATACTGCTCTTCGCCCCCCGCCAACCCCGTTACCTCCGGAGGTCCGTTCGCCTGGCAGAGCGCGCGGCCCCCGCCCCCGCCCCCGCCCCCGCCCCCGGCGCGAGCCAGTCATGAACTCCTTACCGAGCCGGTTGGCCGCGCGCTCCGTCACGTGATCGCTCGCTCCGTATTTTGTATTTATAACTTTTATCTAAATGTAACACTTACTAAAGCATTGAAGATTATAATTTCTATTAAATTAACAAGTGTTTCAGTCACTCATAATAACACACGGTATACAATCTCATTTTTTAATGAGTAATAATCATTTTTGAGAGTTATTTTGAAAAACTCGGAAACACGCGGGTCCATTTATTTTTTATTTCAAGTACCAAACCGAGTTTCAAGTCAATCGCACCGCTCGTTAAAAAGTTTCGATACAAACTTTGACACCCCTTTTTAAGGATTCTTTTGAAGAATTTTGAAATTCGTGATGAATCAGTCAGTCGGTCAGGTTAAGCTGTTTTATAGTATAGATGAGGACACGCAGCACCGACACTGGCAGCCAGAGCCCGTGTCTGGTGACTAGTTTATTCAGCGGTAATCCCTCCTCGTAAAGCGCCAGCGATCAAAACATTTCTTCACTAAAGTACCATCACTCATCATCACCTTGCCTAAGAATTTTATACGCAGCTTGGAAGTTTATCAGCCAGTAAATTACGATGGAGCAATATTTCTGAAATAACTCCAGCGGCTAATTATCTCGTAAATCCAGCAAAAATGTAACACGTACCGAGCAATAACCCCACACATATCCGGTGGTCGTCCCGCGCGCACTCCACTGCTTATTTTACATACAAAGTATTTGAAATAATGCTGAAATAGTTGATTAGTCACGGGTCCGCGCCGCGAGTGCCGGGAGGGAGGTGGGAGGCGCACTAAATTCCTCATTTTACTATTGTTTTCTTTGGGCGTAAAACATCTTTATTACGAAATGAACTGATCAGCTGGCGTTTGAAAAAGAGCGAAATTCATCGGAAAGCTTCATAAATTCATCATTTAATTTGCCTAAAATATCCCGTAAATTTCATTTTGCTACATCTAAAGCTTCGCTCTATAAGTAGATGAAAAGTAAAGTTAGCCGCTCCTCTCCTACGCCTTAGCTTAAAGTAGCAGAGAAGAACCAGCGTAAATAAACCTTTGATTTTGTGGTTAAACCGAATCAAGAGATCTTGAATCGGATGCGCGCTGGTCACGTGTAATGCATAACGAAATGAACCGTCGACTTTGTACTGAAAAGCTTATTCCTTTATTCATCTTGTTTTAAAAAGAAAATTCATTAGCATTTAGATGAATGGATCTCGAGTGGATCCCTCGGGGCTAGTTCCGTCGACCTTTTAACTAAACATTTTTTTATAGCAATAAAAATCCATTATAATATATAATGCAGCTGTCTCACAATACCTACATTATACAGGACTAATAAGAGTAGGTACCTACCTATTCTGATGACACCTGAAAAGTTACAGGTAGATCCGATTCCTTTATGTCTCTCTGTGTCAGCTACCGGTAAGTAGGAAGGTGTAAGTTCGTATGAGCTAGAGGACAGCTCACTAAGGACAATAATTTGTCTTATACATAAAAAATACAAAAAAATGTCACCAAGCAAACTTGACAGGACTTCGGACGTAGCTTTCGTTGAGTTTACTTTTTAAGATGAGGGTCCAGTCGCAGCACGGGCTAGTGGGCGGAGCCCTTTGCACGCCGAGGTCAACCGGCCGATAAAACAACATTGAATAAATAGAATAAACAAAGAATGAACTAGAGCGAGGCAGATATAAAACTTTGTTTGCTAGTTTTATATATTATGTCACGTTTCCGCTTCGTTTTTAGTGTCCGATCGACCCGCGTGCGCCAGTAATAAATAACTCTTGTTTTGTAACAAACCCTAAGTACTTACCTGGGTAGATACTCAAAGGTTCGTGAGAATGTACTCGTCCTACCTGACGCTCGTTAGAGACCTACAAAGCTGTTAGTTTACATTACTACTATAACTGGTAGGTAGTACTCGTGTCGTGTCGTGCGTCGTGTCGTAGTGCCGACGCCGGCCGGGCGCCGCTAGGAGGCTACTTCTTGCACTCGAAGCAATTCTTCCAACTTTTTTTAAGATTCTTCGACAAGCCGATATTTTTCTTTACTGTTTGACATCCTCATTTTTTCATAGATTATAGATTTTTCATAGTTTTATTATCAGAAAAATACATTATTTTATAATAACTTTATTTCATGCATAGATCCATATAAAAAAATACAACATATACAAATACAATACAATAAAATGAGGAAAAATAACGGTAACAAAAACATTACAAAAAAATCACATGATCATATTCACGCTCACGATTTTAGATTTGGAACCATCAGCGCTCTTCGTTAATCCACATTAAAACTCTGGACCTAAAGAAACATCTTTTCCAAAAGTGGTCCGTCTCACTGAATAAATACTAGTGTGTACTTATGTACATAATAGCAAAGTGTCCATTTATTTTATGCCTCTTTATATACTCTCGTTTATTTCCAATGACTGGCGAAAAAGTTGTGAAAAACCATGCAGATTAATGATGTCTCAGATTACTGCGGACATGCTCTTCAGACTTTGATAAAAGTTGTTAAATGTCGCCGAAGGCAAAATAGAATTTTTTTTGAGTCTCGGATGTCACATACTGTAATGCCTGTGTAGGAAACATTTTATAGACAACATCGCCAAAATTTCCTTAGGTACCCCTAATCTTGTTTTTGGGGGTACCGGACCCTATAAACACTTGACCGGTAAACACTTCTTTGGACATTGGACAGAATAGACAATTATATTAAACACGTTTCTTTCAAAAGCTTCTTAAAGCCTAGAAATATTTCAACTGGACAAAGGCTGCAAAAAGCCGACCAAATGGTTACCCCCTGAAGATAAGTGTAATTAAAACTTGTATTATGGTGCAAGGCGCGGAGGCGGCGCCGGCGCGGGGCGGAGGGCGCGCCCGCGACCTCTCTCTCTTCATTATTCATCGCTGCCGCGAGTAGTTTGCACGAGTAGTTGTCTCGGAGCCGGCGCGCGGCGCGCGGCGCCTCGTAACACGCTGATGACAGTAATTAAGGATGAGGGTATTTTATTAACTTTGACATAAGTCCAGCTTGTTGGTAGTTTTTCATTAGGTTCAATTCATCATCGTCATTTTCCTGACCCTATCTCCCACTAGGTGGGGTCGCAACAACATGTTTATCTCTTCCATCGTCTCTTATCGCTTGTCATCTCAGAATCAACTCACCCCATTCCCCCGATCCATCCATCTTTTGTAATTGAACCTCCATAAATGAGTATGCAACCTCCATAAGTGTTCTGCGGGTAGCCCGCACTGAAAACTTCGCTGAGGTTGGCTGTTGGCTCCTTGTTAGTCAGCTCCTAACTTCAACATTGGACTAAGGATTTCCATTTGTAAGCAGGACGGCAAGCAAACTCAAAGGAAACTGGAACTGGAGCAAGCGCGGCCTGAAATAATACACAACATAGTATGCGTGTAGTAGGTGCGACTATTTCCACCGTTCAATCAGAGACTGACGCAAATGATTTAATATCTACATAGAACCTTGAATTTGTGTACCTGTCGACCAGCTTTTGTTATCGTACGATAGGTAAAAAGCGAGCTATATAAAAATACTCGTGTATGTATTTTTGAATAAACATAGGTATTTTATTTTATTATAGGCAACGCCAATAGTACACATTGATAAAGACACTTAAAAAATAATACTTAGTAGGTATGTGACGGTGCCGTGTTTGCCGTATGCGAACCCTTTTCCCAAGTCAGTTGATAAATTAAAAAATAAATGAACCATCCAAAACAATTAAAACCAAACTGATAATTAGTAAAACCATGTTGCTGTTCTGGGAGTAAAACGAGTAGGATCGGCTGTGAACAAACACAACAGAGGGTGTTTAAAATATTCAGTTCCGCCAAGTCGTGGGTTCTTTAATTGAATGGGCGCGCACGGACATCGGTCGGGAATAATTGCAGGCTGCAGCTTCACGCTTTACGTAAACTGAGCGAGTTAAGTGAGCGCTCACAGTCCCGCTTGAGTTTTGCATCAAACAATACCTACAACTTCGAGCGACCGCGCGACCACGCGACCGTGCGACCGCGCGACCGCGCGACCCTGCGACGCCGCGCTGCACGCAGACGCAGGCGGGAACGTGTGGTGACAACCACGTTGCATTTTCAGTTACGTGGTCAGGCGTGTCACAAAGCAACCGACAATTTCAATAGAAAATGTGTGCCAACATTTATGTGGTCTTGTGGTCTAAACCAAAATAGAAAACCTATATGACCAAAAATACCGGTCATAAAACCCCGATGTGGATAAGTGGGAAAGGCATTAAATCGGAAGATTGGCCCGAGCCCTGGAAATCCTCTCGCAAATCATGTAGGTATTTTATAGCAATTCGTTGCGATTCTCGCGAAAGGTCACGGACAATGTGAGGAGGCGATTGAGTAGGAATCTAAAGTCGTCGTCGTCGGCCTCGCCCTCGTAGGCACCTAGGTACTAATGCAACCTATAAGAACCTAATTGCCTAGGTACCTACTGCAATCACAATAAAATAACATTTTAAAACTTCTTTTCGACTACGTTCATCTAACACAGTCGGTGTTAAACCACTATCAAAGAAACTAAAAGTCCAAACATACCTACACCAAACATAATTGTTTTACATAATACCTATCTGTATTCTAATTAAAAAAATCGTACTACCTAAATAAAAGACACGCAGAGACAACTTTTAAATCAAACAGACAAACGGGTAGTACCTAGGTACTTCGTAATGCCGAAAATATTCACATCTCTAAAATCCAAACCAATTACGGTAAAAGCAGTAGGTACCTATATGTTATGAATGTGCAAGTTTGTTCAATAAACTTCGTAAAGAGATTAAAATCTGCAACAGTCTTAACATTTTTAAAACTAAACTTAAAAATCACATTACATCATTCTAAATCCGGCGCCTGTAGTATAGCTGCTTTCCAAACTACAATCGCGTCGGCTCGTCATCGTCATCGTCACACGGATTGTAAAATATTATTAACTCTTCTCTACTGGACTGGGAGTAAATAAAAAACATAGAATGCGTCCAGCTTCTCTCCACGAGCATGTCATAAAATTCGACTAAGGGATAGGATCCTCTCCAACATGATGGACCATCTATATGGGCGATGGGCTGATCACCTATCACCTCTAGGAAGGCGTTTTTTCTGTAGTCACTATAATAGCTGGGAGTAGAAAAGAACGTTGATGGCGTAACGTAGGTGAGTAGGTGCCCACGTACTCCGTCGTTCTTGGAGTTAATTCCCAAAGTTACGGACCAAATGCGATCCCGACACAACTGGACCTAACTTATTTAATGGACATGTCTGGGGACAACCAGGCAAAATGCTGAAATCAATATTTTTGTCTTAACCTCAGACCAAAAAAATGAAAAGACGGCGCGCCGCGTAGGTACAACTAAAGTGAAGCTACCTTTTTATCTATGTGTGTTTTGAGGTTTTGAGTTCCAAGTAACCTAAAATTCATGTTTTCACTACACAGGAAGGCATAATTCTATTTTTTTAATTTTAAGTTCACTAGACGACGACTCGTGACGTACTAAGAGCGATGAGCATGGTTGTAGTGTAGGTGTGTGCGTGAGCGTGTATGTTTACTTGCAGGAGCACGGTTTTGTGTGGCTTCACTTTTGTTGTTCGCGGCGCGGCGTCTTTCTTTTTTATTTGATGTGACAAAAGTGAGTCAAACATTTGGTAATTTCGTCCTCGAATGACAACAACGAGTTTAGGTAATAAAACGAGTTTCCTGGGGAATAGACGCTTTCATTTCAGATAAATTTAATACTTGCAATTCACTAATAAGGAAAGTTTGGGCATTTAAAATGAAGTTACTTTTTGACAGGCGTTCGGGAAGCTGCGCCGAGAGAACGGGGTGGCGGTATTGTTTGTTCTAGGAATACAATCCGAATTTGATTAAAAGACAATTCTGAATCAAAAAACAGGAACGACTGATTATTCTCATAAGCTGTAATAACCCCGGTAGGCTCGAGAAACTCTGTGAAGTCGTAAAGAGAGACTCACCTCTATAAAAGCCATATAAATAAGCCAAGCTTATTTATTTATGCGATAGCTACAACGTCGAACTCGAGGCATAAGTTGTCTTGTTCAAAAGTTACTTTTATGTTTGACCTATTTGTGTAAGAAAAACATCCACAAACGATGTGTCTATTTTATTTTATTTATAACCAAAGAAATGTTACCTAATCCTCTAGAATAGAGATTATTTGTCACACACTGGCATATCCTATTGGTTATACGGTTCAGGTTCTCTTTGGTAGAGAAAATAAAATGTTATGTACGCGCACAGCCATAAAGGAAAATACCTTGCTTTTGTCGACGTCTCGACGACGACGCTCAGTTTCTGAGAGGAAATGCATTGTAGACATTGTAGTAGACACTAGGACTGTCGACGTACAATAACACTAGTCAGTATGGACGTGAGAGACCCCGTTATACTAAAGCTCCCGTTATAAGTAATACATAGACAGACAGAATAATACCTTTTAAAAACAAAACCGACTTTAATGAAAAATAAGTTTTAACTCCTTGGTGCCATCCCATAGAAACTAACATTTAGATAATGTCAAGATGTCACTGGCCATTACCTAACACTTTTTCGAATAAAAAATAAAAATTATGACATAATACAGTAATTAATGTTTACAGTAAGTAATTAGTAATTTAATGTAGTTAAATAAGCCGAGCAAATGTTAGAGTTTTTAAAACGCTATTCCAAACACTTCAAAAAGCCTCATAATGCACTTGTAAGAAGTGTTCGATTTGGATTGGAATACTCGTATGCTTGCATAACTTGGAATCCACTGTGTAGTTAATTCGCAAAGAATCGAAAAAATACAGAGGTCCTTCTCCAGACACCTGGCATTTATTTCCAGTAACATCTCACATAGAACTCCTTATCCCTTCAGACTTCAATTATTTAAAATGAACTATTATCGTCAGTAAAGTCTAAAAATTATATTTTTCTCATAAACCCATTAATGGTAAGCTCAGTTCAAGTGAAATCCTTTAATGTATTAGCTTAAATGTCTCCAAAAAAAAACCAAAGACATCCTATCATCAAATTTTCCATTTTTCCATTTCCAAATACATATTCCATTTTGCAACTCCAATATAGGCTTGCGTGCTCTTGTGGCACAATTGTGTTATCAATAAATTTTCATTAATAAAGAAATTCTTGATTTAGACATATTTAATAACTCCATTAATGTTTTCAAACATAAAGTGCTGGAGCATTTTCAGCACAAACCTGATAGTTCTTATAAGAGGTACCTAAGTATAATACTTCTTGTCAGTTAGATAGACGTCGTTTTTTAGAAATTATTTAAAAAAATATATAATATTTTAGTAAATATTTTATAGTATTTACTTGGACGAATAAACACACTATTAACTTGAACTCAATGTGTATAATGTGGTAAAGTACCTAATTGGTAAATGTCGTGTCCGCCTGTAATTGGCTTATCAAATTGTAATCTTTTTCTAAAACCAACTTGTAACCGCAGATAAAATATGTAAGCTATTGGCGAACCTCTTTGTAATAATTAAATTTCATATTTGTAGAGGAACGGCCCGTGACTTTGTTCGCGTTGTGTCTTTTATACAAGCTTCATCTTCCCGCGGTACAATAGAATAAGACACATTAGCAACTTGACGCCAGATATCAGATAAGTTTTGCCTGCACACTGTTTTACGAGTAGGTGTATGAACTTATGTACATATGTATGAATGTAGTAGGTTTGCCATATTGTGTGGTGTGCCGGGTGGGTCAAAGTTTGCATAGGATTATTTTAAGGATAGTAATGAAAAGAAGTAGATACAGATATAAACCTTATAAAGTTGTGAATAGTATGCTACGACGTAGACACTGCGTAGAGGACAGGCGCACCATCTCAGTCATCTGCTCCCCGGGACCCCGGCGGACCTTCGGGATAGGATGAGCCCAGGCTTCAACTCCGGGGGCCACTACCCCGGGTCTCTGAGTGTCGACGTCAGGCGCGTCGAATCGTAGCGTAAGATCTACGACGTAGCGAACCCGTAGGCGTACGGTAAAACAGAGTTATTTCGATTTCGACGTTTTTTTTCCAATAAAATGGATGCTTCGGATTATAAACTGAACTCAGTAAAGCTAAATTCGCATGCTCAATTCATGGCCTCAGTGTTAATAACATAAGCTATGCAGATGATATGGTTTTGCTGAGTCCATCAATTAATGCTCTGAGACGAATGCTAAACATTTGTGAGACATATGCAGTGACTCATGGGCTCAGGTACAACGTAAAATATTATTAACTCTTCTCTACTGGACTGGGAGTAAATAAAAAACATAGAATGCGTCCAGCTTCTCTCCACGAGCATGTCATAAAATTCGACTAAGGGATAGGATCCTCTCCAACATGATGGACCATCTATATGGGCGATGGGCTGATCACCTATCACCTCTAGGAAGGCGTTTTTTCTGTAGTCACTATAATAGCTGGGAGTAGAAAAGAACGTTGATGGCGTAACGTAGGTGAGTAGGTGCCCACGTACTCCGTCGTTCTTGGAGTTAATTCCCAAAGTTACGGACCAAATGCGATCCCGACACAACTGGACCTAACTTATTTAATGGACATGTCTGGGGACAACCAGGCAAAATGCTGAAATCAATATTTTTGTCTTAACCTCAGACCAAAAAAATGAAAAGACGGCGCGCCGCGTAGGTACAACTAAAGTGAAGCTACCTTTTTATCTATGTGTGTTTTGAGGTTTTGAGTTCCAAGTAACCTAAAATTCATGTTTTCACTACACAGGAAGGCATAATTCTATTTTTTTAATTTTAAGTTCACTAGACGACGACTCGTGACGTACTAAGAGCGATGAGCATGGTTGTAGTGTAGGTGTGTGCGTGAGCGTGTATGTTTACTTGCAGGAGCACGGTTTTGTGTGGCTTCACTTTTGTTGTTCGCGGCGCGGCGTCTTTCTTTTTTATTTGATGTGACAAAAGTGAGTCAAACATTTGGTAATTTCGTCCTCGAATGACAACAACGAGTTTAGGTAATAAAACGAGTTTCCTGGGGAATAGACGCTTTCATTTCAGATAAATTTAATACTTGCAATTCACTAATAAGGAAAGTTTGGGCATTTAAAATGAAGTTACTTTTTGACAGGCGTTCGGGAAGCTGCGCCGAGAGAACGGGGTGGCGGTATTGTTTGTTCTAGGAATACAATCCGAATTTGATTAAAAGACAATTCTGAATCAAAAAACAGGAACGACTGATTATTCTCATAAGCTGTAATAACCCCGGTAGGCTCGAGAAACTCTGTGAAGTCGTAAAGAGAGACTCACCTCTATAAAAGCCATATAAATAAGCCAAGCTTATTTATTTATGCGATAGCTACAACGTCGAACTCGAGGCATAAGTTGTCTTGTTCAAAAGTTACTTTTATGTTTGACCTATTTGTGTAAGAAAAACATCCACAAACGATGTGTCTATTTTATTTTATTTATAACCAAAGAAATGTTACCTAATCCTCTAGAATAGAGATTATTTGTCACACACTGGCATATCCTATTGGTTATACGGTTCAGGTTCTCTTTGGTAGAGAAAATAAAATGTTATGTACGCGCACAGCCATAAAGGAAAATACCTTGCTTTTGTCGACGTCTCGACGACGACGCTCAGTTTCTGAGAGGAAATGCATTGTAGACATTGTAGTAGACACTAGGACTGTCGACGTACAATAACACTAGTCAGTATGGACGTGAGAGACCCCGTTATACTAAAGCTCCCGTTATAAGTAATACATAGACAGACAGAATAATACCTTTTAAAAACAAAACCGACTTTAATGAATCAATTTTATAAGTAAGATAAGTTTTAACTCCTTGGTGCCATCCCATAGAAACTAACATTTAGATAATGTCAAGATGTCACTGGCCATTACCTAACACTTTTTCGAATAAAAAATAAAAATTATGACATAATACAGTAATTAATGTTTACAGTAAGTAATTAGTAATTTAATGTAGTTAAATAAGCCGAGCAAATGTTAGAGTTTTTAAAACGCTATTCCAAACACTTCAAAAAGCCTCATAATGCACTTGTAAGAAGTGTTCGATTTGGATTGGAATACTCGTATGCTTGCATAACTTGGAATCCACTATGTAGTTAATTCGCAAAGAATCGAAAAAATACAGAGGTCCTTCTCCAGACACCTGGCATTTATTTCCAGTAACATCTCACATAGAACTCCTTATCCCTTCAGACTTCAATTATTTAAAATGAACTATTATCGTCAGTAAAGTCTAAAAATTATATTTTTCTCATAAACCCATTAATGGTAAGCTCAGTTCAAGTGAAATCCTTTAATGTATTAGCTTAAATGTCTCCAAAAAAAACCAAAGACATCCTATCATCAAATTTTCCATTTTTCCATTTCCAAATACATATTCCATTTTGCAACTCCAATATAGGCTTGCGTGCTCTTGTGGCACAATTGTGTTATCAATAAATTTTCATTAATAAAGAAATTCTTGATTTAGACATATTTAATAACTCCATTAATGTTTTCAAACATAAAGTGCTGGAGCATTTTCAGCACAAACCTGATAGTTCTTATAAGAGGTACCTAAGTATAATACTTCTTGTCAGTTAGATAGACGTCGTTTTTTAGAAATTATTTAAAAAAATATATAATATTTTAGTAAATATTTTATAGTATTTACTTGGACGAATAAACACACTATTAACTTGGACTCAATGTGTATAATGTGGTAAAGTACCTAATTGGTAAATGTCGTGTCCGCCTGTAATTGGCTTATCAAATTGTAATCTTTTTCTAAAACCAACTTGTAACCGCAGATAAAATATGTAAGCTATTGGCGAACCTCTTTGTAATAATTAAATTTCATATTTGTAGAGGAACGGCCCGTGACTTTGTTCGCGTTGTGTCTTTTATACAAGCTTCATCTTCCCGCGGTACAATAGAATAAGACACATTAGCAACTTGACACCAGATATCAGATAAGTTTTGCCTGCACACTGTTTTACGAGTAGGTGTATGAACTTATGTACATATGTATGAATGTAGTAGGTTTGCCATATTGTGTGGTGTGCCGGGTGGGTCAAAGTTTGCATAGGATTATTTTAAGGATAGTAATGAAAAGAAGTAGATACAGATATAAACCTTATAAAGTTGTGAATAGTATGCTACGACGTAGACACTGCGTAGAGGACAGGCGCACCATCTCAGTCATCTGCTCCCCGGGACCCCGGCGGACCTTCGGGATAGGATGAGCCCAGGCTTCAACTCCGGGGGCCACTACCCCGGGTCTCTGAGTGTCGACGTCAGGCGCGTCGAATCGTAGCGTAAGATCTACGACGTAGCGAACCCGTAGGCATACGGTAAAACAGAGTTATTTCGATTTCGACGTTTTTTTTCCAATAAAATGGATGCTTCGGATTATAAAAAAGCCAGGTGCTATCCCGGTGTAAGCGAATAGAGTAGACTTTACCAGGATTTATCGCAGTTTTATCGGGAAATGTGACACCACTTCACCTTCATAAGATCACTGGTGGAGTAGTGAGTGGTCCGGTCTTGCCATCGCGGCTTCGATTCCAATAAATTACTCCAAAAGTGACATGTTTCCATATACGAGAACATCGCAAATGAAACCGCAAAGTTGGCTAATATTACAAGAACGCTATTTTCTCGACAGTCAGCAGAACTTGGTCGGAGTGGCCACAAACAAGTTGGCAGAAGTTTCAACTGGAATGTGAAGTTAATTCGGGTGCGCGCAGGTTTGGTGGCCTGCCGGGAGCAGAGCGACGCTCTTTAAATACGCTTATTCTCTTTATAACCCCTCGCGTGGAGCTACGCAAATAAATGTAAAACTGACACGTACGTAAGCGGCGACAAACACATTAACTATGAAACTACCCTCACATCTCACACAGCATGCATAACGAGTGCTGCTAGCTAGGTACTGCTAGACGCTCGACGTACGATATGACACGTTGCTGTCTCGAGTGATTGCCTACATAAACCATTTTACTACTTTAGGTAGGTACTATAGTGTTTACCCGCGGCTTTGTAGTCGAATGAACGAAGCCATTCCAGGTTACATTTGTGAAGATGACAAGACTCGCGCTCGCGCGTAGCTTCCTCCCTACGAGTAGTAGCAAGTGATTGTGATTGTGATAGGATCCACTAAACATTCCAGTGAAAGCTTCAATATTGTTCCCACAACACAATAGAGCGGAAACCTTAGCGGAACATTGAATCAATCATATCATATCACAATACCCTCAACAAATCGAGAACGTACCGAGCGTAACGTAATTTGAATATTGAAACAGTACCTTCCTAATTCCTAGGCAGGTATTTGTATTGTTTACTTTGTATAACACGCTCAAACGGCTCAACATAGGTACCTACATACCTACATATTACCACGCCCGTATCCCTAATGGGGTGAGCAGAGCCACAAGTAGGTACCTAAATATAAGAAAATTTGCAGCCACTTCTGATTTAGTCCTAAGATTTGAATTGACATGGATAATAGGTTATATTTTTTTATCTGGATACCATGCGAACGAAGCGGCGGGCGGCACCACTATAAAATATGTATTGTAAAGTTGTGCCGAGCGACCGAGCGCGTTAGCATCTCAGAACAATAAATACATAGAAGGCAGGTTAAAATTTGCTGCTAATAATTATAGTATGTTGCTTCTTACTCCTATGCTAGGAGACAATTAGTTAAAGAGAGACAAATATATTGCTGTAAGACAGCCGTCTTCCCGTCCCGTACCGACAAATATTTATCATAGACAATTGAAGATTTTCATAGGGAAGGGAACATAGCCTCATCGTAACTATTCTTTATCGATAAAAAAATTTACTATGATGCTGATCAGTATAATCAATCATAGCTACTTTACCAGTTTACTAGAAAAACGACAAGGGCGGACATGCCGAAACTATAAGGATTCATTATTTCCAAATAAAAGTCAAAATCAAATAGCATTTATTCAGTGATATCCAGGGATCAATTCGAACTCTCCTGAAGCTAGGTGTAGGTAATACATCATCACCATCGCTTGGTACATCTTTCTGGGTCAGTTTCTGGGTTCATACTTCTGAAATCTGCTAATTCCACGTCCATTGCATAATTTTTATTGATCCCTTAAAAAAAAGATAGCATTATAATCAAACTACTGGTACCCTCGACTTCGTCTGCGCAGGATTGGTACTTCGAGTAGCTTATTATCTTCACCAAGGTCCCATCTATCTTTATACCAAAATTCATCAAAATTGGTTCTGCGGTTTAGTCGTGAAGGCGTAAAAGACAGTCAGAGTTACTTTGAGAGACCCGTGTTCTATATTGTAATGTAACGCAATCTAAATCGGCTGAACCGTTCTATCGGTCTATCAGTAACAAAGATCTAAGTATCTACATTTTTTATATTAGGAATTAGGATATGATATGAGTAGTAAAAAGTACATAATCAAGTACTTACAGTGGTAGATACTTAAGAGTAATCTATCGATAAATAGTCGATCTGGTACAGTGGAACAGCACTATGATAACCTATATGTTTTGTGTTTTTTGCATAAAACAGGCAGTAAATCCTTATCAAACATGATTCTATGATGGTATATTGTATAAAATTTGCCCCCTTACACATTAAAATTGAGACTTTGATTCTACAATTCAACAAAACACTTACCGGTAGCAACTTATATTCACATCATTATTTTGCCTTCTGGACGAATGAGATTTACATCCTGGCACTGCATAAGACATTATTTCACCTTTAATTTTAATATTAACTACAACGAAAGCTTTACAGATAAGTAATATTAACAAAATTTTATATTTTTTCATTCATAACAAAGCTCCGTTCGAATGTAAACATAACCCTGATGCGTAAAGATGTCACCCAACAGACAAGATGAACTTTCTATTTCTATTACCTCTTTAATATGGTATCGTAACAAAGGTAACCATGACGTCATGGTAACCAAGTTTGACGTTGAGCCTGGTACGAGCAACACAAAATAATAACAGATTCATTACACTTGTCTCATTCCAAGACAAGAATATGTCCATAAAGAAGAAAGTGACAGGTATAGCTGACTCAGTCTTAAATTTAGTGTGGCTTCTATGTATTTATTGTTCTGAGGTTAGCATCCTGTAGTCTGTGCATCTAACGCCCTCTAGAATCACAATAAAGATACATTTATAAATGTAGGGTGTACGCTCGCCCTCCTTGGGCACAGATTACAACCCAAGGGATTTCGTTTGGGTTTGGACACAGAACACTTTTACTCCTAGGTTTGGAAAATAGCTGTTAACTCACTAATAGATGGCAGCACCAGTCCAAGTGACATGCATGTCGATCACATCGTAATGGTTCGGATACGGAACGCGTGTGCGTGAGGCCATTAATGAAACGAATGACAGTAGGTATCTACATTTTATTACAAGGTACATTGACTACATACAAAACAGAATAACAACACACATACCGCTCTCAACTGGACTATTACTTAGACTACGACGCCGACGGGACACTCTAGGCTTCAATAAATAATATATTTAAATTAATTATTCTATTTATTTATGGGATTTTCTTCAACAAGGGCCAACATACTCGGGTATTCACCGAAACTATTCGTTATGTGAACAGTCATGGTTATACATTACCTAAAGCTTATGATATAAATGCATTCATCAAAAATACGCTCTGTGCGGCCTATTGTACTTAGTATGTTATGTGCAATACGTAAGGTGTTTAAAGATCTAGTTATGTGAAACATTTCATTTAATAAATCATAAATAGCCGGTACACTATCGCATCGTGACTGGTGATTCTTTACAGGATAGATAAAATACCTTCGTAAACATTCGCCGAATCCCCATAATGTAACCTCAGGACGTGGGCTCGCTGTACAATATACAGTAGGTACACAGCCGATGGAACAAGTGACGACTACCACACGTTCCTACAACGAACATTACAAAGTGCACAGTGCATGCAATAGGCCATATAAACACAATACCACAACTTGCACCACTATTAACCCTTGGTTAGTAAATTATTTGAAAGCAAAACTGCTTCAACAGAGGAAAATATTAAGGATTTTTTTTTCAGTATTATTAAGAGCCGAGAATCGTAGAAGACAGTGGTGCAAGTGTGGCCGAGGGAACTCTTAGAACGATTTTGAATTCAATTCCGTCGCTTTCAGGCAATGTGCGGGACACAGACTAACAACTCGAATCGGCTTTTACCCTGAGGATACATTATCGAGCTTCGGCGAACTCGTAGGGTAGAGTGACAGGTGTAGCCATATGATTAGTGACAGTATCGCGATAGTGTAGCCGCAGGGCTCGTGTAATTTCTAATGAGCATTCTATAGAAATAGAGTCAAAGCGGAGCAATCTTCGGTAATTGTTCTATTCCAGTTGTGGGAAAACCAACAGCATAGCTATGTATCACACACATTGCCCCTTTATATAATTTTATATGATACAATATAATATTTAGTCTTACAACTAATTTAAATCGCTTTTTTAATTTTGTTTTGGTTTCTCAGCCTTTACTTACTCACTCGTTACAATAATTTGGATATATTTCTAGTTTATTTCGAGAATTAATTTGGCATTGTCAAAATAACTTTTCAACGGAATGACTATTCAACTTCATTAAGTCTCTTTATGTTTTCTTTTTAACCACTAGTTTAAATGCTTATTCCGGCTAAAGCACACCAACACAAAACAAACTATACACTATTTCGCAGATATTTTCGTAAAAACCTTTAACCAGACTGATAATTATAATACAGTAATTTAGATTTTCGTGTTGGTGGACTTGAGCTATAATATTGTTGCCGATGTAAGAGGTCGTCTGTCGGACGACCTCAGCAATTGGCCACTTAACCTATGACTAAACGATCACTTACAACACTAAAATAAATGCTATGCATTGGTATAAACACTTTAAACAATGAAATATAAATGATTTATCGTCCTTAGAACATGGACGTCAATGGGTAAACGCTAAGGTGCGCGAAATACTTTGTGCTCGGTTCTACAAAAACGAACCTAACGACAGGTGCCTTTAGGTCGAAAATGTCTTTTGGCCGCTGTTACGAGTTACTTGACATTACTTGCCTTGATATAAATAAACCTACGACAGTTAAAGCTGTTTCTTTTATAAAAAATACTTGGGGGGTATTCTATTTATTTTACAAAAATACTGTACGTCATACGTCAAGTGGAATGCAAAATAACAATTTGGTGCGTACTTTACGTGTAGCAAAAATATCTATGAAAGACCATTTGTGTCAGAAAATATTGTTTTTTATCTACTGGCTACAGATCTACTTTTAGCTACACAATAATAATCTCAACATTGCACATCCCATCCTCCAACTATTTCCAAGACAACATGTCCCTTTCATCAATTATTGTAAAAACATTACAATGTGGGACAGTCCCATGTTGGTCGGTAAGTATAGGTAAACTTAGCGTGTCTTCGCGTCGCGCGTCGGCCGGAGACGTGGACAGAACCAGTGCGGTGAATGTTTCACAGGTCGTCGAGTGCCGTTGGTAGAAAGCTCGTGGTAGCGACTTGCCTGCTGAACAAACAACTCACTGAATAACTGCAGTGGGGTGGATTCTCACTTTCAACATGAGTGGAAGTGGGAGTGCGTGTGAGTGAATGTGAGTGAGTATGAGCGGGTGCGGGAGCGGGAGCGGGAGCGTGAGAGTGGAAGTGTCAGTGTCAGTGAGAGAGTGAGTTGGTACTGACCGGTGCGCGGTGGTGGGTCGGCGCTCAGAGCAGCGCGCACTTGCCGAGCCGGCGGCGGCTGCGCTGCTTCTCCTCCTGCTGCGGGTGGTTGCGGATGATGCGCACCAGCTGACCACAGACAATACCATCTCATTATTACTGCAGTTACACACACATGCACACTATTCAAAGTCATGTCTAAAGTGCAAAATGGAGAAAAGCGCGCTGGGACTTCTCATCCCAAACAATGAAAGCTCAAATAGACAGCCGCGATAAACGCGTTCATTATATCCGATAGATGGATAATATTGAACAATATTGATTTTTAGTAAGTACGCAAGCAATCTTACACACTGCGCGATTAGTAATGGAGCCGAAAGCTCTGGTCGTGTGCCCTGCCCGTTTGTTACGGTGGCTCGAGCGTCGAGCCACATCGCGTGTTCTCGCCGCGCTCAACTCTCCCGAGTGTGCAGCCCGAGTGCGAGCTGTTAGCCGAGTTGTACCTCGTGGAAGGCGGTGTCGACGTGCAGCGGCGGCTCCTTGGCGCTGGTCTCGATGTAGGGCGCGTGCAGCGAGCGCGCCAGCTCGCGCCCCGCCTCGGGCCCCACGCAGCGCGCGCCCACCAGGTCCACCTTGTTGGCGCACACCAGCATCGGGTACGAGTCCCTGCAACGCAACACGACAATTATACACCATCTTATGGTGGCCAAGCAGAATCTACATTATGGCCTGCCTTTGATGAGCAGGATTCAAGGCAAGGCACGGAGATGCTAACGCACATATTCTCTTGTGTGACAATGTGGGTGGCGACTCCTACTTCGGCATGCGGCCAGGTTCCGCAGCTGTTAAGACGTGCATCTGCTCCACGTGCGGCTTGCAGGACAGTACCTGTCCTTGACGCGCAGGATCTGCGTGTGGAAGTGTCGGATGTTCTCGTAGCTCTGCTGGTCGGTGACGGAGTAGACGAGCAGGAAGCCGTCTCCCTTGCGCATGTACTGCTCACGCATCGCGCTGAACTCCTCCTGCCCCGCCGTGTCCAGCACTGGAACACACACCCCAAATTCTGTCTTATTTGATTCGATTTGACAGTTTGATTCCCACTGTGGATGAAGTGTTTGCATGATATGTAAATATTTCTTCCGGGTCTGGGTGTTGTGGTATCATGGTACTCATAGTTTCTGATACCCACGACACAGGGAATCCTAGTGTGGGGTCAAGACTATGTATGTGACTGTTGGGTGTTATTTATTTATTTAATAACCAGACCAATAATGAGCTACATTATCTTGTTTAGCATCCTTGTCTATCCTATGAAAAATCCTATGATTGTGCGACTCTATGCAATAACTATATTATGTAATAGAATACAAAACATTTTGTTGAAAACACAAGCACACTACTAACAAGGCAAACTGACCGAAATGTTCTTTGGAATCATTGTTGCCATGCAATTCTGTCTCTTTCAAATCCTTTTCCAGGTTTTCACATGAAAAATCATCTATGCAAAGCCGGAACATGAGTGAGCTCACCGTCAAGAATGCACCACTGGCCGTCCACTTCGGTGTGCTGTATATAGGAGTCCTCGATGGTGGGGTCGTAGTCAGTCACAAACAGCTTCTGGAAGAACTGGATGGTGATGGCGCTCTTGCCCACGCCGCCATCGCCCACCACCACCAGCTTCACCTACAAATAACAAATGCTAGTCAGGTTATATGCACCATGCATTCAATCAGACTCAAGTAGGACTGGGCGAGACATGACTTGTGGAGTTAGCAGATGTATTCAGACTGATGGGCATATGCCACAACATCCCGGCAGCACAGTGGAAGGAGTGGTTGTGGTCTCCCAAAAAAGTGTTGGCTGGATGCTATCAAAGCCTTTGAGGCTGGTGGAAAACCTTGGAAGGATCAAGATGGTTGGTGGAGTTCGGGGTAACCTTTGTCTGACTGTAAAATTACTGAGATGAAAAAATAACATGGAATGACATGGAGTAGGTATCTGATTGGTTATCACATACCCAACTAGACAGAACTAACCAACAAGGACAAAACAAGTCTGTAGGATCAGCTACAAAACAAGCTGTTGTTTGCATTTTTTATTACAACTGGGTCAGGGGCTCAGGGGCAGACAACTGCTACAGGGTCTAGCCCACATACATGGTCACTGCCTTGGAAAATAGACATAATGCTCAGCCGTTACCCCGGCTCCTCTGAAAACAAACCAACAGCATAAGCAAAAATACCATAATCACTAAATATCGTGAACAATAATGACAATGCCTATGTTCAAATCCTATAGAAGAAAACACCATTATTTTGAAACTTACATTCAGTAGGTAGGTATCTAGCTGAAGTCAAAGAAAAGTAGGTACAAACAAATGCTGCTATTTACTAAAACTAATATACAGGGGCTTCCAGTCTACAATTTAAACGTACTTTACCTAACTATAAGGGATAAACGCAAAGGATAAATAGCAAAAATATATAGCAAGCAAACTTACAGTAGGCAAATTCTCATTTGGGGGCCCGGGTCTCGTCATTTTCAAGCCTGGAGGTTGGTCCGCGCCACCACCGAACAATTGTACACAAATTCACCGTGATCATGGAACACTTCACTTGAAAAGCGTTTATTTATTTATTGTCCACCAATTTTCGTGGTTTTCTTTTCTTTGCTGCTCGCTCATTGAGAGAAAGAGACAAGCAGTCAGACAGACAGAGACAGACAATTGTCCAAGTGGATTGTGGAGTGGAACGGACGAACAAAACGAACGAACGAAGAATTAAATAGGCGAAGGAAATAAATTAGTTTTTGATTATTGGCAGTATTGAAAAGGTTTAGGCTGCCGTCCCTCCCGTCTCCCGTCCGTCGCCCACCCGTGATTAATTTAATCACCCGAGTCTTCCAAAATTCTCTACCTACGTATACGTACGACACAGTACGACAGTATTATATTTGTTTACAAAATTACAAAAAATAAACTTACGAAGTTTTTTGCAAGCTTATATACAATTAAGTAAACATTTAACAAATTAAGTTGTGTATCTATGCTTATATAATATAAAAAAATAAAATAAAACTTATGAGAAACTTTTGGTGCCATAGACAGACTGGTGACTGGTGAGGAATTTGCTAGTGAAGTGACAATGCGGGATTCAAGAGTTTTGGAAGTTGATGATTCTAGTGTTATAAGAAACGAAGTTGTCACGACGCCTACAAATGAAGATGGTAAGTTTAAAAAATACAGAAGCACCACTACACACATCAACCTTTCAGATACAGTTATGCTCTGTAAAATACTGCCTTTTCATGCCTGCTAATCCTGCGTCCTGCCATACCTACATAATTAGTTCTTATAAAAAAACGAGTAGGCAAGGCAACACAGCTGCTGATGTAGCAAACAGCCCAACCCAAAATTAATCTAGGAGGTAGATTACCAGACTAGAAAAAAATGGATATACTTTGGATATACAGAATATGAATCATAGAGAAATTGTCTTCAATACGATCTCCTTATTTATTTGATAGTTACTTCCTAATCTTATGTAGTAGGTAGGAAGGTACTGAACTATATCTGACCTACTTTAAGTTACTTACCAAGCCCGACGACAGACACGTATGATTAGGATGGATAAAATAAATTACCCAGATGTAAGCTGACCATGAAGTGTTTGTTACCGAGCTACCATCAAAAATACGTTACTAAAATTATAAACTAATAAGTACCTACTCTATCGTATTATTTTTAGGTAGAATAGAATCGGAAACTCAGTGATGGATCTGATGGAAATGTGCACTGTACGATATTTACTTTCTCACTGATTTACAAATGAATACAAAACATTATTAGTAACAACATTATTTAAAGTTCACTGAACAATTATTTATCCATCATAGGCAATGTCTAATGAATCATATGAATTCATTATCTACCCGGTTGGGTTTTTTATGAAATTTTATGTAATCTAATCATCGGACAAGTTATTTGTCGTTATTTTAAGCGACGACCTCGGTGGCACGATGTCGTGCCGGGCAATTGCTCGGCTGAGTCGCAAGAAGCGCGGGATCGATTACCGCGGCGGGTGAAAATGATTGCATGTTCTGTGAATATTTATTCCGTCTGGGTGCTGGGTGCTGTGGTAGGTACCATAGTTAGTAGTTTCTGACACGATAGTGTAAGCCTAATGTGGAATCAGACAGAACTATATATGTAAAAACAAAAATGCCGGAATCGCTTTGTACCTAGTGTCACGGTTTGTAATCACGGAATGCGGGATTGTAGAACAGGCCGCAAGCGTACCGAACCTTCTTAAAAAAAAAACAAGTTGATATTTAAAAGATGCCAGCACTGATTATGAACAAAAGTCAAATGCTGTCAAATTAGAAGTCAATAATCCCATAGCGCCTAGTACACTACTCGCAAAGTTAACCGAAGTTGGGCGAAAATGAGTATGTAAAGAGGCACTTCGGGCAATCTCGCCTTGCCTCTGCCTTTTGCACCTGAGTCAAAGAACCAAATTCGCGAGCACGAAGTGACCCTCTACCTACAGTGTAGCCGAACAGTGAAGAGTCTATACTATTCGGCTTACTTCGATCACAGAATAATTATTAGTACCTTCTGTGTAGTAAACGGTATTTTATTGTTTTTTTTTGCAATGTCCTTATGCTTTAGCTAGATGTTACAATAGGTACCTCCTATCTATACCTAAAAGTTCCTATCTGATACCTTAGTTTAATATTATGTGTCAGTAGGTATATTTATATATTATGGATTAATTTATTTCATAGTTTAATAATTTGTTGTACTTGTAACTATGTTGTTTTATGTATGTCTAGATTAATGTTAATGTTTTAAATAAATTAAATAAAATGCGTTTACTTCAGACCAAAGATAAATATGGTGTTAGACCACCCAGACCCGGAATAAATATTTGCAGAACATACAAACATTTTTTCCGTAGCGGGAATCGAACCCGCGAGTTTTGCATCTCAGCCGAGCACTCGCCCAACTCGCCACAGAGGTCGTTAGTTGTTGTTTTTTTTTGCAGCCATACTATAATGAGCTTAGAGTTAAAATACGCAACAGTGCACAAAGCTCACGCAGCTGCCACTTGTATGTCATCCAACTCACGAAGCGTGTGTGCGACTAGTTCCTCGCAAAGTTGAGTGAGTGTGGTAGACGATCCTCGTACTCGGCTGACTTTCCTGCGTACTTCGGAAACGAGGAACTTCGAACGAGTGTGTACTGGACGTTTAATATTTGGACATTGACAAATTGACTGGCTGGACTGATTTGATGTACCTATCCCTAGCTAGAGAGTGTTGTGTGTGATGTAATGGTGTGCCGATTCGATTATTTATCTAATCGATTAATCGATTATGCAAACCAAGATAATCGATTATTAATCGATTATTAGTTCGAAATAAAAATTGTTACAAATTGTCTCACCTCCAGATTATAAAAATGAAACAAAACTTAATTAAATCACATATTTATTTAAAATGAAACACTACTAGATATTAAAAATCAAACAATACAAATACATCAATTCCCAATCAGTGACCAGTTAGCATTTAAAAAAATGATATAATCGAGATGCTTTGGCAGCAGGCTGTTCCTCCTTAAATTAGTCAACTGACCTGCTTTAGAGAAAATTCTCTCCGAGGGAACGGAGGTGGCTGGAATGCACGAATATTTCAAATGTAATTTATACAGATGCGGGTTATTTGTTTTCATGCTCTTCCAATACAGTACAGGATTGCTTGTCCTTGCAAGTAGAGGCAATTCTAAGTATTGTCGTAATGTAATTATATTTTCAGTTGAAGATGTAGATGTTGCGATAAAATTTGATTTCTTCTGCTCAAAATGATCCCAAATCGATGGTTTTGCAGTTACTTGCTCAAGTTGTTGCGGTTGTGTAATTACTAGCTCACTAGTCCCTGGAGTGCTGTTTCTGAGATAAGTTAGTTCTTCAAGACAACGTTGTTGGGCATTTGTTGCATTACTGTCCGTACCGAACCCAAGTTTTTTGAAACGTGGATCCAGCAGACAAGCTATTGCCACATGTTTGTTGCTTTCTAGTGAGCCAAGTCGTCTTTGTAGGACTTCTAATAATTTTTCTTTCACTTGACCTCCAGTTAGTGTTTCGGTATTGGTTGCATTTAAGTTATATTGCAGTCCTCGAATTAATGGAATTACCATTCCCATGGTGGGATATTTTTCTCCAGATAGTTGTTCTGTAATTTCTTCAATATTTCTCAGAAGTGCCACACAGTCCACTAATACTTTCCACTCATTATTATCAAGGGATTCCAGTGCAAGATCAATTTCCGCTAAAGCAATCGTAAGTGGGATTTTAACTTCACACAGTCTCGCAAACATAATACTTATACTGTTCCACCTAGTTTCTATGTCTTGTTTTAATTTTAAAATTGGCATATTCATTTGCTTTTGTTTTGCAGACAGAATCTCAGTACTTTTGGCGCTGTGTCGGAAATGGGCAACTATACGTTTGCATTTCTGAATTATATCTTGCAGAGTTGGATTTCCAGTAAGTGTTTCTTTAACACTCAGATTAAGAGTGTGTGCGATACATGGATGGTGATGTTTTTGAAGATTCTGATTTATCGCTTTTTTCATATTGTGTGCATTGTCTGATACTATTGTAACTATTTTCTGTAGAATACCAAATTCTTCAAATATTTGACGAGAATGTTCTGCTATGTGTTCTCCGGTATGTGGACTTGGAAGTTCTCTAGTTGCAAGAACTAATGATTGCAATTCATCCTTGTATAGGCAGTGGCCAGTAATAGTGATATACGACTTATTAGAATCAGATGTCCATATATCTGTGGTTGCAGCCATGTATTCCACATCGTTTAAAAGTACTTTCAAATTTGCACTTGCTTTTTCATAGTGTTTGCATAAAATAGATTGTGTCAACACTTTTCTGCTCGGAGGTATGTAGACCGTTTCACTGCCACAAATCTCTTGTTGTAAGATTCTAACAAAGTTAAGAAATCCTTTATTTTCAGAGACTTGCAATGGTTGGTAATCTAGACAAACCATTTGCAAAAGAGCAGAGTCAATATTTTGGGTTTGCTTCTGGTTTAGTTCTTTTGCAGTTAGTGTAGTAGACAAACGTGTCTGCTTAAAATTTTTTCCACCATGTTCGCCTACCTTTGGTATTTCTGAATCTCCTGTAGCTGGGCTCCTGCTTGTAGAAGGTTTCTCGTCTTCAATCAGATGTATTCTCTTTAAATGTTCTCGCAGATTTGTAGTGTTACCACAGAGTTTTATTTGTTTTTTACACAATTTACAGGTTGCTTCTTGGCCAGTTTTATCAAAATGTGACCACACATAAGAAATACTTTCACGGCGTTTCATTTTAAAATTCACAAAAGTTTCCACTCAGAACTTGAAGTTGAAAGAAAACTATTATAACGTCTGAGATCGTATACGTCTCATGTACTTATGAAGCTAAAACCGTAAAACAATGCTTAAAACATAATTCGGGATTTCCCCTACAATAGAGCATACTACCCATCATTACACTTTTTACTAGTAACGGGGATTCCCCTTGCATGTAGGGTTACCATAACTTAAATGGCTTACTCCCAATAATCGATTGTATAGAAATGATAATCGATTGCGAACGATCATCTTGATAATCGATTAATCGATTATTGATAATCGATTCCGCACACCACTAGTGTGATGTGAGTTGTTGTGTTGTGTGACTGTGGTTTAGTCGCAGAGTAGGTCCTTGTAATAGTTTTATTTAGATAATGGTGGAAGTTTCGGTGTCTTTCTTGCTAACAATATTTTTTTAAACAAAAATAGAAAGAGCTTCAGTGTCCTATCCAAGCAAACAATCAGGTGAAGACTAGCCAACTAAAGAAAGAAGCTGTCTCGATGGATAGTAGATCTTTGGCTAAGCATAAAAGACTCCTACTGGAGTTTATTGAGATGTACAGGAGCATGCCGTGCCTGTGGGACCGCCAGCACCGGGACTACGCCCTGCGGCAGAGCCGGCTCGAGGCGTACAAGGCGCTGATGCACAAGTACCGCGAGATCGACGCAGACGCCACCCTGCACACCGTCAAGAGCAGGCTCGATATCATTCGGAATGGCTATATTCGGGAGCTAAAGAAGGTTCGTTATATGTTTTTGTTTTAGGTACTTATGTGGCTTATGTTAAGTACCTATCGATCTCCATGCTGTAAGTATTGCCTTCACTTCACTTCTTTTTTTGGCTACTATAACATTATTTCACAATTGTGGTCGTGTTGTTCAAGAGTCAAACTTTGGTGGATAATAAAAAAAATAATATGGCCTTAGAAATCAATTTAGTTTAATACATAATTTGAGGGTAGTTATCAAACTCGCATTACAGGTGCGAAGATCCAAGGAGATGTCATCAGATCCTTCCAAGCACTACATGCCTCGGTTGTGGTACTATGATAGCTGTTCCTTCCTTGAAGAGCAGTATTTACCTGCCAAAGAATCAAACATTTCCAACATGTCAGAGTCCAACGATGATAATGAAGAGGTAAGGAAGTCATAATATTCTACTCTTCAAAGTATAATAAATTTATTAGGTATTGATAATAATCTAAATATTTTACAGGAAATTGAGTTCTGTAACGAGTATAATGATACACAGACAGAGTATTTGGAGGAGAGCAGCTGTAGTTCACTAGAGCAGGACGAACCTTCCCACAAAAGAAGGAAAGAATCAGTTGTTAAAACTGAGAGGAACAAGGACAGCCCTAATAAACATAGCAATGAAGACTTGGAATGCATGGGGAAGGCTATTGCACTGCAGATGAGAAACCTGGACCCGTACCAATCGGCTATTGCTAATAAACTCATATCAGATGCAATATTTTATGCAAAACTCGGCAAACTGACTGTTGACTCTCAGATATTAGTAAAATTAAGAGAAGATGCAGATTATTCCTGAAAATGACTTCATTGGTGACTATTTAGTGGTATGAAGACCTTAAACTTAACAACCTACCGGAAAAACTGTAATTGTACATGATATAGTGCTAGATGTTCAATTAGAAATAATGATTCTGAAGCACTTCTTGTATTTGCTACGTGAACATTGAAATCACTTGTAAGTACTTCACTGAATACTTAAGGGTTATTAGAGTAGCTGTAGAATAGCTAGTAGTTACCAGCATATTTAGTAAGTTATATTTGGTGATCAATAAATAAGAATTGTATTCAAACAATGAAAATTTTTAATTTGATTTTGCACTAGGTAAATTCATTATAAATGTCCAATACCCGTAAGATTTGTTTTTTCTTGTACTTACACACTTTGATCCTTAAAAGTAACAGAGTCGATTAGCATTAGTGATGCAACGAATACGAATACGAATATTCGTATTCGCCGAATAGTAGACATTTACCGAATATTCGTATTCGGCGAATACTAATACGAATATTTAAAAACTAATATTTTTGTATGCAACTCTATTTACTGCAGATTTGAAAAACGCTCGTAAAAATATGACGTGTGCACGTGTGCAGAGGGCCTTAACCGTAACGACGACGCGACGCGACGCGACGGGGGACTCCCCGGTTATAAGTAGTTTATACAGTTCCCGCGGCTCCGGGAGTTTCCTTATAATTACGATTACGAACCATGGACTGATTGAATTGATTCATTCATTCCTTTCTTTTCATTAATTTAACTTGTCAGTCGTGAGCACAAGTCAAGCAAGAGAGTATTGTTTTATTTATTTTCTGTCTGAGGTTGCTGCGAATTTAAATAAGTTTAAGTTGAATTGAAAATGTCTTCTCGTAAACGAGAACAAAGTGGCATATGGAAACACTTCGATAAATTACCTAGTAAGTATATTTTGTATCAACAAAAAGTACGATAGTAAGTGAGTAACTTAGACGAACGTTAGTAATGGCTGCGTCTATGTAGTACTAGACTTTGCCCGCGACTTCGTCCGCGCAGACTTCGGTTTTACTTTTGCATGGAATATTGTAGTGGGATGGGATTTTAAGTTGTATTGTTTTTATTTTAGACAATGAAAGCAAAGCCAGATGCAGATATTGTGCTTGTTTTTTTACAGGGGATTCGCAAATTAAAAACGAGATAGATGCTTATCTAAAACTCCCAAATTTATCGCCGACTGCTGATCCACTGGCCTTTTGGCGAGAAGATGTCCATTTTCCGAGTCTGAAAAAACTCGCTCAAAAATATTTTTCACTGAAGCCATGTACAGTCGCCTCGGAAAGACTTTTTTCAACGGCTGGAAACATCCAGACTGAAAAAAGAAATCGCCTGAAACCAGAAAATCTACGAATTTTATGTTTTTTAAATAAAAATTTGCCCGTTGTAAATTTTAGTTATTAGAAGAGTAAACATTCATCAAATAAATAAGTCTTTTATTACCATGGTGAGATATTCGTATTCGTATTCGTATTCGCCGAATAGTAGGTTTGATATTCGTATTCGTATTCGTATTCGTAAAAGTAGTATTCGTTGCATCACTAATTAGCATCAAAAATATTTTAAGTCTACATCGCCCATTTTATGACAAACTTGCGCTTGGCCAAAAAAATTACTATGCCAAAATTGATTTCACAAAAAAAAAAGGAAATAGTTCCTAAGCCACTTTGCCTGTACTTTCCTGACTCTTCTCTTATGATTTGGATTCCCTATACTAATATCAAGTCTAACCTGAACTATGAAGACATCTAAACTCTAATAAAAAGGAGCTCAGGTTACAACGGATTTGTAAACTTAACTTTTAATGCTGTATTTCAAAAACACATCATAGAATAAAAGTAAAAACCATTTTGGAATGTACAAACAGCCCTGTCATAAGGCACCTGGCACCCTACTTGACACAATTTGTAAAACTTTTTATTCTCTTGGGAACCCAATAATTCAATTTGCCACAGATCTTCGCTGATCATACTATGGTAACACAACACCCGGAAGAAATATTTGCAGAACATTAAAACATTTCTTCCGCAGCAGGAATCGAAACCGCGCCTCTTGCGTCTCCACCGAGCAATCGCAATTTATCCGCTGCCATTCATATTCATAGGAATCTGCTTTCTGGCCATGTTGAAACCCTCAGAGCAGCAAATCACCTATTTTCTTGGAATTTAACTTTGGAAGCCCACCACTAGATGGCGCTTATCCGAGATTCCCGTTCCTAAACTATTGATTACATTGAGAAGTTCTAGTTATTAGGTACATGGAGTACAGCGGAACACTTTCTTTACCATCTACTTTACCTAGGTACTTTTGTTAGTAAACAAAAGGCTGTTTTTTTACATAAATTGTGTGGTTCTGTAAGAGTACCTTACCTACCTAGTCAGTTAAAGTTTAGTTACTTAGCACTACTTATAAATGTTACATACTTAACGTGTTTAAAAAGGCTTTCACTATTAATCACTATGTAACAAAAAGGTATGGCATTGTTTTTATGGAAGATTGTTTGAACTTTTCGGTGTCGTTGGCCCCTTGGCCAGTTAAATGGGCATGAGGTCATTGGCCGCGGCGGCCTTGATATCGCGATAACCGTTGACCCCGCAAGCCTTTGCGGAATTGCTTACGTAACATCTTATCTGCCAAATCTCGTGTGATTCCAACCGAATAGTCCCATTGTCTCTAGATAGTTTAGGTAGGTGTTACCTATGTCGCTCGTTTCACTAGTTCTCTCGAACGTTGCACTAAACTGAACTATTCCTTGGTAAAACTTTCGGGTTGGTTTCAGCTAATACTGAAACAAAAGCATTTATTTAAAAGAACAAAAAACTTGACTGCGTATAATTTAGATAGCATAGTTAGGTCTGACATAATATTATTTGATTTTGTGACATAATTATGATGATGGTGATGGTGATGAATTTGTACCATTTTAGTCTGCGTTTTTAGTTATGACCATCTTAGGTTTATTAGAAATGGCTTCATAAAGCTGTCATATTGGATTTTTACACTTTTTGAGCCGTGTTTAACGTTTTTTACCTACTTTAGTGTCAAAAAAGTATCAATAGGCTGTACCTAGGACACTCTCGTTATCCAGACGAAACCAACAACCAATTTGGCAAAATCCGTCCAGCCGTTTCGGCTACAGAGGCAGCCAAAAGAATGCACATACATACATTACATACCCATACCCACGTACAACATACAAACACTCCAAACACATTACCCTCCTTCTTCACACTTGGGTAAAAATCTCATCATTTATTACGTATTGATAGCTTTTTCATGCTCTGATTTGTCCTCTTATTTGTATATAAGTTGTGTCTGTTTTCCTATATTCCCCAACACCGGAAACCCCAATTCAATCAATCACAATTTATTTTTATCCTAATACGGTTTTCCTGTACATGGGTTGTGAATCGTCGTCATTTTGCGACAGGCCGACATCGACAGGCGGCAGGCACGCGCGTTGAATTATTCATGGCATACGGAGCTCTTCTGAACGTACAGTTTCGGCGATGTTACAGACAGGACACGCGCTTCCTCAAGTGCGGCTGACAAGTCTGCAATAGACGTCAGCAATCGAGTGGCTTAAAATATGATAGGTAGGCAGGCACTTATTACTTTCTAAATTATTTTTCTTAACTAGATTGTTAAAATGTTAAAAAAATATTGGATAAAACATCAGTAAAATCACAACGATCATTTCGAGTACGTTGGATTACTACGTTTTAACTGCACAGCCTGTTCGTAATGAAGTAGCCACCTACCTTGAGTCGTGTCCCTATCTTGAATTGAGTAAAAAGGGAGGAATACTAACCTGCTCTGCTTTTGCAGTAGACATCTGTTAAATTTATTAGCAACTTCATAAAGTAATGCAAAATTACCTGAATAATCGACCCTGGAATTGGCAGCACTGGTTGTCAAGGAACTGTTGCGTAGTCTGTGGTGGAAGGCTTTCAGTTCGCAGCACCCCCGCCCCGCTCCGAAACCCTCCCCCTAGCCGAGCTTTGGCAGTGCGTCGCCCCGGCCCGGAGAGAGCGCTCGTTTTGACGCCGCCAAAATTATGCTTCTCGGTTCACTGGACTGACTATTGTTATCTGTAGTGCTCCCGCGGCCTCGCCGAACAACATTAATGAAAACTGACATAATAAATTGTAGTTTCCGCACCTCTCTATGGTGAAAAAGTGCACTCTAATGCTGTGTTGTGGAAGAGCGTTTGTTGACAAATAAAGTGATGCTGGAGGGTCGGTGAGTGCTGCTCGTAATGGAGGCATTAGCGACGCGTGCCGCGGTTTACTTACCGATGTCGAAACATTTCCACAATCGAGGGTCCTTATTCTTTTGTTGATTGATTTGTTTGTCTTATTACTGCGGAACATTACAATGTTAGCAGAAGTCATGCCTAGCAAGTACGTTTGATTATCTCAAAGCTAGCATTAAACGAGAATCAAATATTTTGGAAGAGACATCATTGTTTACCTACTAAATAAAAAGCATTGAGCGACTGTAGGGTGGCTGAATGCTTTTCATTTGTGTAGGTAAAGGTACCTGTATTATTAAGCAAGTGTTTCAAGCTAAACCCAATAATGTTTCAGATCAATTAAATGATTATGATCAAACACATCCAACAAACACTATTAACTAGGTTGCGTCTCGCCTAACATTACCTACGATTACTTTTACGATGCAATAAAATAACCAAACTATAAAAGTAACTGAGCCAATGACCTAGATTCCGCACCGGATGCTCCTGAATAATATAAGCATCTATCTGAGTTAGTTTCGTAATGTGCAAGAGATTTTGGCGCCCACCGCGGGGCCTTATATGATAGGAAGATACACTAAATTAAGTATAACGTTTGAATTACTACGAAATGAAGGAATTAATGAATGAAATAAAGAGTTATTTTTTTATGTTTAAGGATGCCTGGGTATCAATGCCTTAAAATCACCAAAATGGCCCATTTTCAATGATTTCATTCAATTTCGTATTCTTAAAAGTTATTTGGTGATTTCAACATTTATTTGTTTTTAATTTTGAAGTCACCAAATGACTTTCAAAATTACGAAATAAAAAAAGAACAACAATGGAAATGGATCATTTTGATGTCATTTTATCAGTCATTGATACCCTGATTATTAACATAATCATCAATGATTTGTTTAAAATAATGGTCAACATTGGCGCCCAACATGGGACTTGTGTCTCAAGACCAACCATACAACATAATTCAGTTTTTATTACGCAATTCAATATCTGGACTAAATAAAAACAGCAGAGTAGAAAGCACTCGTTAAAAATTGGGTTAATGAATTTACTTCCCTCTTGCGAGCAATATCTTTTCAGGCCACACGTAACATTTTGCTTACGCTGTAATAATGAACATGAACGTGCATTGAACAAGAGCATGGGTGGGTGTGTTGTGTAACGTGTGCTGCGTAGGTGAATGTCTGGATGTGTTTCAGTGGATATGCGATAACTCACGCATGAGTGAACCCCGGCATTAAGCGAGGGTTGTAGCGGTTGGGGTATTTATAAACAAATGTTGAGAGTTTTCGAGGATTATACATGCATAAGTACTTAGCCGGGTCAAACTTTAAGTTAATTCGAAACGAAATTCTTAACATGTTAAAAACCAATTGCAGTTTTGTTTAAAGAAAATTGCGCTTGCGTGGATTGTGGCTTCAGAGATTGAATTGAGTATTCCTAGATAACAGCGGTAGGTACAACTTATTTAAAGTTTATAATGGGACCTTATCGAGTAGGTGCCTATTTTTTCCCGACGTGTCAAACGCGTTGCAGCGATTGTGGTCACGCGATGACTGAAGTATTATATAACTGTTACAGGGAAACCTCTAACTCTACAGTTCTTCTTTCATTAAAAAAAAAATGGTCGCAACTTAGAACAGTCGGCTTTGCTTTAAACAAGGTTTTTTAGCTGGGTGTTTGGCAGAGACCCTATTTCTTGACTGTCTTCAATAAAAAGCTCTATTTCTTCAGTATTAAGGCATTTTTAGTGTAGAGTGAAGGGTGAGGGTGAACGACCCTCTGAGGCCTCCCCCGTTAGTGTTGCGCAACAGTCCGTCCGTTGGGCCGCCGCCGACAAGCCAGGGTGCTAAATGTTCTCGTGTAATTGCCCGTCTACAAGCTTGTGAATAATTTGTTTGAAGCACTTAAGTGCCTACTTTTCATCCTTTGTTGACCAACAAGACCACCAAAGACCTCTGTAATTGGACTTTTGTCTCCTGTAATTGGAAAAAATATAAATCAAATTTGTTTAGAATGTCCAAAAATTTTACCATTGTTTTTTGCGTAGATAGCGTAACAACAATATTTATGAATGACAAGAATATTTCTATTCATTATTCTCAGTTCCATTTTTACTGACCCAAAAATCAGTAGGTACTTATTTTCAAAAAGGCAGTCGAACGAAACATTTATAAAATCGTTAGCGTTGACAAACGATAGGCCGTCGGGAGCTGTACTGTAGGTCCGCACGAGTCCCCGGCTCGTAAAGGCGGCTATCACTCGCGAAGGCGTTTGATGCAGGCGCGACGCGACGCTGGGGGAGATGATTAATAGCTGAATACGAGATACGCGTAGCTTCCGACGCGGACGCCGGGATTTGGAGGGTCTGAGGATGTTTATGTTAAACATAAACCACCAACTTTAGAGGCTCGCTATATTCCCTTATGATCTACTATCTACCTATTTCAAATAATAAACTCCTGTATTCCACAATGTTTAGAATGGATTGGTAAAAGGATTGTTATTGCGGTCAGCGGAATCACAATCACTTATAAACGTGCATTCACGATACAATTCCATTACCTTTTGAATGAGCTTCCGGCCCCCACACTACATGGGTGTATGTAGGAACCTACCTAGTACCTACCTACCGAATCCGGGGAATACGCATGTGTAATTATTATAATGACGGTACCCGCGTAATAGCAGCCGCATCGAGGGGCTCGGGAGGGTGCAGTAGGGGTGGAAAGCAGCCTGTAATTTTATTGTTTTAATTGCGGGGTTCCGTGCTACAAAACAACTGATATTTTAGTATTTTAAAACAAAAAATGATAATTCCTAGGTTGACAGTTGCTAATAGGTACCTAACCTACCCTAAGGTTTGATCCAGAAATAAAAAACATTGCATTGTTTGATACCAGCTGGCACCAAGCACCTACACCTAGAACACCTAGTACTTTGAAATGTTACGTCATTAAAAATCATACGAACAATGATCATTGAAATTTGAAAAAAAAATCAAAGAAATCCTTATTGCAAACAAATTCAGTACCTAGTTACAAATACTGCCTCAGCTATATGATACTGACAACAATCCCAGTACAAATTTGCCAACAATACCTACATGAATCCACAAAAGCCCCGCAGACAATGGCGGCCATAAATCGAGGCCTTGGAACCAGGCCCAGACAGATCACAGTTAACGCTAGATGCCACCCACTGGTAGACGGATACAGTGGCTGAATGTACCGCAGACTCTGAAAGCTCGCAGTTGTACTGGCTGTATATACCTACTGCCATTGATTGTAAATGGGGGAACACGAGTACAATGGGAAATCGAAGTGGGTTCCTAAATTGTGTAATATTCTAGATACTATTTTTAATTTAACTGAACCATGTTGTAGAAGGTTACAAGAACGATACCTATTTGTTAAGACTTAAGAAACTTTATTTTTCTCGAATAATTCGAACAGAAATCCGTGTTCTACGTGCTAGCAATTTCAGAAACTGAATATTTTGTTCTGGACTCTATACACACACAGTACTTAGCTCCGTTCCATGCTTTCATATTCGTTCGATGCAGCTCGGACCAACAATCGCTAGTCAAATCTAATTTGCTCGCTTGTTCCTCCCTCGCCCTCCCTCTCTCTCAGGGGTAACAGAGGTGCCTTCTGGCACCTGTCGGCGTCCCCTCCGTCGAATTTAAAGCGTGTGTTTCTAATGCAATTTACGCGAGTGTCGTTACGAAGTCTCTGGCTCGGGAATTATCACACAAGTTTTGTAAAAATATGAAAGCTGCAAAACCTGTAGGTAGAGCTTTGAAGCAGCAAGCCTACTCGATTGATTGCCAAACATTACTTTATCTAACACTAGCTGCCGCCCGCGGCTTCGCTCGCGTGGTACCCGGATAAAAAATAGCCTATATGTTAATCCAGTACATGTACTATGTATATTCCAAGTTTCGTTCAGACCTGTTCAGCCGTTTAGGCGTGATTGAGGCACAAACATCCAAACATCGTTTCAAACTTTCGAACTAGATGGCAGCACAGGTAAAATTAGTACGCGCTATCGTTGCGTTTTGAGCTTTACGCCGGTAATTTCAAGCAAACTTAAGCTTTTCAATTTTATAATATAAGTAAGAAAGTAAGAAGTAAGATAAGTAAGAAGTAAGATAGGTCTGTCCCGAACTATCTCTCACTAAATGCTCTGACAACAACCAACGCGTGTTAAATACCAGCCTCTACCTTACCTCTAATTTTGAATTCAATGAAACGATTCACGATGCACCTTTGTTTTGCAAGTTTTAATCGCGCCGCCCGCCGGCCGGCCGCGCCTCCTCCCCCGTCTGTTAACTGAACATCTGTATTCATGACTAGAAACGATGGGAAGGATGCGCGATGCTTAGCACACTACTCGTAATATCATGATTCTTTGAATCTTTTTGGAACATACATCAAGTAGGTCTAATAAAATCACTTTATCCTCCGAGACACAGCTGCTTAGCTCAACTAGTAGTGCTATAGGAAAATTGTCTAATCCATGAAACTATTTTTAATTAGCTGCTTGAGTTCATTATAATAATAGTAGATTGTACTTAGGGGCTAAAACATAAAATGACCCATTTACACGAGGTAGTTTTACTACCGAGCTGTAGCGAGGGAGTAAATAGAAACCAAGTTGTAATGGGTTTTTAGCGCCGTGTGTTACACTCTACTTTTAACTACGATTGCAAGAAAATAAAATTATCCATACAATATTAAATACGGTCACCAATTCAATGCCTTTTTTTTTTCATTTAATTTCTTCTCTAGCCGCAAGGCAATGTAGAATGCGTGCATTTGCCTTGCGAATACCGAAGAGATCGACGCTTTTAGTGCCATTTTCAAAAATAAAATGTTCTTGTTTTATGAAACAGTAATAAGTAGAGTCTTTATTCATGATTATTCTACTTATGAATGAAGACTTAATAACTTGTAGGCTCGTTGCTAACAGATAAAAAAATACCTTTCCCCTTAGGGGTAAATATGCTATTGTATCTCCGCTCTGGTACTCTACAATGACGGACTTTGAGCAAGAGGAGTGTTAAAGTTATTAGTGAACACAGTGATTTCCCATGACTCTACTAATTCATCCAGTTCGGACTAGTGATTGAACTGGGGTCATGTGGTGAGTGTACCTACTTGTTGTGGTTTTCTATCGTATTTTGTTACCTTGTGTGAAACCGTAAGAACCAAATTACTTATATCTGCCTTGAACACAAACACCTATAGGCAAGTAATATCTACGACAGATTATTATGTGAGTAGGTACCTGCCCATATAAAGATAAAACTATTTTATGTATGTTTTTATAGTCAAAATATATCATGATGTGATGACGACTAAGTTTATGCTGGTGCTTTATGGCTATTTTTATAGCGTAACTAGCTAACAGCTTTCGCTCATGAAATTGAATGAAATAGATTACATTTATATGTATGTATGTATAAGTAACTTGTATGCTATTGTTCATAAGGTTACTTTCTGCCGACAGGAATGTTCTCTAATGCCTAGGCTCGTGCGCGGTGCGACGGCCAGTTCCTCTCCTCGATAATTACCTAATCCGTTTGTCTCACAGCTCTCAATTAAGCCGTGCCGGGCGGCGGCGCCTAGAGCCCTTGTTAACGGCTGAACCGCCTCCTACTGCCCCCTCCCCCCTCCCCCTGTACTCCATTCAGACTAGGTATATCTAGTCGGATGAATACGACATGTCTTTTCAGGGCCAGTGGTTTTGATGCTTCTGGTATGAAAAGGTTGTGAATGTAGGGGAAAAATCATTTCAGTTTGAAATGTCTCTGATCTTTTTACTCTCCCTTTTCAGAATAAGTAATGTATACCTAAATAGAAAACGGCCCCACATTTGTAAAATAGTTTCGCGATCCTCTCTGCCTAAGCTAATTTCTTTCGGTACCTAAACGTACTTACAAAGTTCGAAAGATGAAGTTAGCGGGTACAAGATAGAGAATGTAGGTACCTACTTACGTAACTCTCATAGTTACGAGAAAATCCAATTGACGACCCTTCGAGGGCCAATCTTTTTGCTATAAAAGCTGCTGCTATAGGTACCTACTGATGTATATCTGATGTATGTGTGAGGTTTGAGACTATTGTTGTGTTGCCGGGGGCAGGGCCGCTGGGAAGCTGTAATAATGCCTGGGATTGGCTAATAAATCTTAGATAATCCGGGTGTAATCTTAGGGATGACTCCAATTTTTATAAAGAACGTTCCTTTTGGAAAGTAATCTCCTGGATCCAGACGATAAAACGAGTCACATTTTAAACCTTTAAATAAATAAATTCGGCTTAGGAAATCTACCATAATAGGTACGCTTTAAAAACTAAAAACAAAACCGACTTCATTGTAAAATAAGTTGAAACTTCTTGGTGCTTGACTTAATTATGTTATCCAAAATAAACTGAGTGGCCACGAGAAGAAAAAAAACTGAGTGAAAATAAGTAAGTAGACCTACTTACCTAGGTACGTACTTTTAAATATTACTTGAAAAATATAAATCCGACATAAAATTTATACGGGACCATTCTCTATACACCAGTGAACTCAGACCAAATAAAAAGAAAAGACGGCGCGCCGCGAACAACAAAAGCCACACAAAACCATGCTCCTGCAAGTAAATATGCACGCTCACGCACACACCTACACTCAAACCATGCTCATCGCTCTTGAGTCGTCGCCTATTACCTAAACTTAAAATTTAAAAATAGAATTAGGTAGGTAGTTAAAACTGTGTAGAGAATGTTAAAACAGCAACAAATCACATAAAAGTCTCACGGAATCACTTTTCACTTGTAAGTACTTCAAATAACATCGTTTTTTAATTATTACTTATACTATGAATTTTAGGTTATTTGAAACACAAAACCTCAAAACCTGACGCACACACACACACACACATACACGCAAATAGATAAAAAGGTGGCTTCACTTTTGTTGTTCGCGGCGCGCCGTCTTTTCTTTTTATTTGGTCTGAGCCAGTGAAAGAATCATCTGAATCGGTTAACTATAATATTGGCGGAGATATCGGCGAATATACAATTTAAAAAAAATATGTATGTACACTCGACTCGAACATAGATCCTTGTTTTGAAGTCGGTTAAAAGATTATGAGCTCCAACCATCTTTTAGTGTTCAAGTGTCCATAATTTGTTGAAGTAAAGGTCGACCTCATATTCTATTCTGTATTCGGACGTGGATGGCTTGCAAGTCAAAACACAATTCAGAAAAGCCCGCTCCAGCAGTATTTGCGCTAGCTGTCACATCAACAGCAGTGGCCGGTAACTGCTAGCCAACACAAACAAGCTCCCCTTCACCACTGTAACCAGACCAATGTCATCTCCCCATCACTTTGTAATTTGCCGAAATGCAACCCCAACAGTGAAGTTTTAAAGGCTCATCTTTGGCTGGTCAGGGGTGGCAAAGAAGGGTTGGGGCTTTAATCACGCGGTGGCTAAATGTTTGATGAAGCATTGTTGAGACAGGTAAGTGTGGGTCCGGTTTTAGGTCATAAAGTGAAAGGCCTCTTATTTATAGACTGCCTCGGGGTTCACATTGCAAATGATTTTTGGTAGGTAAGTAAGTAGGTACCTACTAGTGACATTTGACTTATTTTTACTGGCTTTTTACTTTTTTTATATTTAAGGGGTTATTACACTACGCGGTATTCAGACAGTCTTACTAAGATTTAGCTTAATGTAATATGAGCTAGCAAGTTAGCCTGTCTAATTAGAGATTAAACGAACTTACCCTAAGTGAAGTTCTATCCAAATTATACGATTTTGCTTCGTCCGAGAGATTAGTACATTTGTAGTATACGTCTAGGTATCGCCTTTGACCACATAGTTGAAAGCAGAAATTCTGCTCCGTAGACATATTTTTTCTCCGGCCTACCGCTCGTCTGCAACTCATTTAGTTAAAAGCCTGCAACTGAAACCCTAATATTTCACACAAGTAGGGGTTCGTAGGGTTGGGAGGGACCTAATCTCTCGGACGAAGCAAAATCGTATAATTTGGATAGAACTTCACTTAGGGTAAGTTCGTTTAATCTCTAATTATACATTCATTTTGCTTCGTCCTTCGAGATTAGTACATTTGTAGATTTTGAAAGACAGTGAAATATTATACACTCATGTATTTTTGTTGTGTAAGTAAACATCAAAACAAAAAATAAAATAATAAAGCTATCTAGCTATTATAATCTCCTAAAACAAAAGAAAAATCTTCCTTCAATGAAGAGATTAATAGGTTGAATATAACCAAGTAGGTAAGGTTTTCTATACCTATTATAACAAAAAAAACTATTTTCAATATACGATTATATATAGGTAGGGTACATTTTAATCGTTATTAGTATTTAGGATTGATACAGCAAACTGATCAGATTGATCACACAGAACATCTCTATGATAAAATTTTGCAAATACAGTCGAATTGCCACTCCATCCAGCTGTATTTCGTATTGTATCAATATTGACACCAGCTCTATGGGCGGCTGAGGTAGCTGCATGTCTGGTGGAGTGGGCAGAGAATATGGTAGTGTCAACTCCGCTGGCTGACAGCGTGTTCTTAATCCATCGGCTAATAGTATCCTTGGATACTGATTTGTGCGGTTGTTTAAAACTAATGAATAGGCTATTTTCATTTTTTCTTAAAGGCTTCGTCCTATCAATGTATGCTGAAAGCGCTTCTGCCGGACAAATTTCCGGTCGGTCCTTATAAAACGGAATCCTCAGGCAAGGTTGAGCTGAACCTGGGCGTGATGTTTTTATTAAATCATGAATTTTTATTAATATAAGCTGATTATTGATGACAATGTTATTTAAATTTATTTTACTGATAGTCTGTACTCTATGTGCAGTTACCAGCATGAGTAATGTGACTATCTTCTTAGTCAAACGCTCCAAAGTTAGACTGTTGTTAGGGTACCATTGAGATAAAAAATCTAAAACAACTGTTGGGTTCCAAGTTATATTATATTTAGGTACTGGAGGGCGAAGTCTATAAAAACCTTTGAAAAGCCTAGTAACACGATCATCAGACCCCACTCTCGATCCTAAGATCAAAGACAGAGCAGAGCGATGACTGTTGAGTGATCCGTATTGAAGGCCGGATTCAAATAAATCGGTAAGAAAATACATCACCATCGGAGTTGACGCCTCATATATCTCAAGATTGTGTTCTTTACAAAAGTTTACCCAACGTCGTATTGCGACGTTGTATTGTTTTATAGAATTTTTAGATAGGGAAGCTATTATAATATCTAACGACGACGGTGGTACACTCCTCTTCAATAGTGCCGTCCTGATAACTTCCCTGCAATCAACGTCAGTTTGGGGTGACTGTTGGAAATAGATAATAATACATTATCGCAAGGCCTAAAATGTATCAAATGAGAACAAAGAAGTTCTTGAAATAGAGGGAACCAGGGCTGCGTGGGCCAATAAGGAACCACAACTATACCCTCAGCTTGATCTGTTATTATCTTTCTTAAAACCTTTAATATCACCGCAAATGGGGGGAAAGCGTAGAAAGAAAGATCTTTCCAATCTAAGGTAAACGCGTTTACGGCAAACGCACCAGGGTCTCTATTCCACGAGATATATTTTTTACATTTATTATTAATTCGGGATGCAAAAAGATCAATTTTTGGATGTCCTAGAGCTTGTGTAATTTTTACAAAAGCTTCATTTTTTAGCTCCCATTCATTATCTGGGTGGGATCTTCGAGACTCCGCATCTGCTACTTCGTTATCCTTCGAGCTTATGTATGAAGCGAACACGAATATTTCGCGAGCTTCACACCATTGCCATAAAGATTTTGATATATCAGTGAGATGAGGAAATCTAACTCCTCCCATACGATTGATGTACGAAATAGCAGTTGTGTTGTCAATGCGCAGTAAAATCTGACAATTTCTAAATTCCTTTGCGAAAATCTGTAAACCTATGAACGCTGCCAGGAGTTCTAAGTAGTTTATATGTTTAACTGACTCTGAGATACTCCACTGGCCACTGGCGGTCTCCTTACCACATGCTACCCCCACCATTTTTTGCTAGCGTCAGAGAAAAGTTCTAAACAATAGCTGTCTTGCCTAATGGGGTTGACTGCAATATCAATAGATTTTAACCACCAAGAAAAATCACCCTGCAAGTACTGTGGTATTGACATATAGGTATCGTAGCTATCTGTGTTACACAAAGCAAGGTATTTGCATCTTTCCATCTGTTTGGTATACATCCATCCGTATTGGATAGCCGGGCAAGATGAGGTGAGAAGTCCTACCAAGCGTGCAAAATGTCTAATTTTGCAGCGTCGCAACAATTGAAAAGATTGTAACTCCAGTTTAATTAAGCGTCGTTTTTCATTAGTCAAGGAGACGTGAAAATGTTTGGTATCTATTAAGAAACCAAGGTATTTACAAACAGTATGTGGAATCATACAACTCTTTTCAATGTTAATTATGAAACCTAAGGCTTCTAAAATGCTTCTAGAATGCAGGATATTATCATGACATTCTTGGTAACTTCTAGAAATAATGCATATATCATCTAAATATATAGATGACATATAGCCTAATGACCTGAGTAGAGACATGACTGGTTTTAACAATTTAGTAAAAACGAAGGGAGCTGTGTTTAAACCGAATGCTAGAACATTGAATTGGTACAAATTACCCCCGTATTTGAATCGTAAGTACTTTCTAAAGTCTGGATGTATAGAAATAAGAAAATATGCATCTTTTAAATCCAGAGTGGCCATGAAACTATTTCTCGATATAAGCTTTAAAGTAGTTCTCAAGTCCTCAATTTTAAAGTGTTCCGTTGTGATGTACTTATTTAGAGATTTTAAATTCAATATAAATCTGTTTTTACCATTGGGTTTCTTAACCAGAAAGTAACTAGAGAGAAACTGTCCCTGACATGGTGTACAAGGTGAAATAGCTCCGCTATTTAAAAGTTCAGTTATGGCCACTTTGTATTGAATGGATTCGGATTCTGATAATACTGGCAAACTCGGTTCGTATGATTGAGAAACCGGTTTAGAAAACGGTATCTCATATCCTCTTACCCATGATAATATCACGGGGTCCTTAGTCATCAATCGCCATTGATTGTAAAAAAGAGATAATCTTCCTGCAGAACGTACCGGGTCTAGCGACGACGGGGGCCCGGTTGATGATAGGAGCGCGTCGGCTGTCGCGCTTGCTGCGGCTGCCGCTGGCGCGACGTCGATGGCGTCGGCTCGAACCTCCTCGCTGCTCCCGCCTGCCTGGTTGCCGGGAGCGGAGGCTTCTGGTTTAAATTCTGGAAATTTTGTTTAGTTTTCTGCGCTGGAGTAATTTTCTTAGCGGGTGTGATTTTTATCTCAGCGCCTGATTTGGATATTGCCTTAGCAGCCTTGAGTGTATCGGCTAGCTTCTCGCCAAATAGAAAACTATCGATTTCCGTATTATAAAGTTGATCTTTAATTTCTTTCTTAATTGTGGAACATATAAAATTCCTTCTTGTCATAGACTCACTATGTTGTGAATCGCACATTAATCGACCGGCCTCAATCAATAGTTTTATTACAGCCTGATCTTTTTGTTCCAAGGCGAACAATCTAGTGAGAGCTTCACTGATGCAAGATATGCTTGCCGCAACCTGTACTTGCTTATTTTCTAACGCCTTATCCTTTTTAATGAGCATTTCCGATAAAGCTGCCTTTATTTCCGGATTTAACTTCGGGGCGTCGATTTTTGTGCAATTTTTTGGAATAAGATGCTTTTCAAGCAGTTCCTTTTTGGAATCTTTGGATAAGCCGGTTGTAGCGATGTGTTCCCAACGCACTGCTAGTTCACCTCGAATATCAGGTCCATATTTTTTATCCTTCGAAGGTGTTTCTCCCAATAGATTTATAATCTCTTCATCTAGTTCCGGCTCCTCAGGTTGTATCTCAACGGGTAGCTCAGCTTGCTGTGCGTCTGAGACGGTAGCTTGAGTGGGTGAGGAAGACGTACCCATTTGAGGTTCTCCTAGAGTGATTGGTGTTAGATGGACCTCAGATCGTACATCTATTTCATCTGAAAAGACCATTACCTGGTAGGTAAGTACTAAATAAAACACATAGGTAAGTTTTATTAACCTATATATGAAACGTATGTCCAGCAGTGGACTGATACGGCTGATGATGATGATGATTTATAAGTTTATGTGCATCTAAAAGCGAAGGGTTCATCCCTGTCAGATGACCACAACTTAAACGCAATAAACATTTAATTTTAATAATATTTTAGGTAGGCATAAATACCAAAATAAAAATAAAGTGCGGCGATAGTCCTTATAAACTATCCACATCACAAGGTAGGTATTGTCTATCGACGTGGATGTGGCGATAAATATCAAAAAATGTGAAGGTAACATTCCGTTTAAATGTACACAATCACCAGGTAGGTACATAGGTACCTGCATCCACCATACCGTATTATTAGGTAGGTATTCCGATTATTATGAAGGTAACATCCCCTGGAGATGTACACAACATTAATGGAAAATGACGTAATGTCAAGGTTTGATATGGATATAGTCCTAGAAAACTATTCACAATTATCATGGTTAAAAGGAAATAGTTGCAAAAAAGGACATATTGTTTACCTTCTCGTTCCGATTGTACCGGGGTAATCCTAGCAATCGAACTACTAGATTCAGAACGACTTCTCAATCGTCTGTTTCTTTTTGCGAGTTTCCTTTCAATTTTTCGTAATTTTCGTCGTAAAGAATCCTCACTATCGCTGTCCTCGTTTTTGTGACTTCGTTTCGGCATCTTTTGACACTTTTTTGCTAAAAAGTAAGAAATAACGTGGTGTTCGGCGAGGCACTAAAACGCGAATGAGTTGCAGACGAGCGGTAGGCCGGAGAAAAAATATGTCTACGGAGCAGAATTTCTGCTTTCAACTATGTGGTCAAAGGCGATACCTAGACGTATACTACAAATGTACTAATCTCGAAGGACGAAGCAAAATGAATGTATAATTAGACTGACCGAATGGGTTCGGCCGTGCTTACTCGCTTGCTTGCTGAATACCGCGAAGTGTAATAAGACTTTTAGAGATAAATGACTGAAGACAAAATTAAGTGGCATGTTATCGCAAATTCAAGTAGCAAGTACGTATAGTATAGTATAGTATGGGAAAACACGCAGAAAGCGATAAATCAGATAGGTACATTTTAAACCCCCCTTCGCTCCAGTCGGTACAACTTTAGGAAAATCCTCTACTAAAGTTTAGTTGTATCGTCTAAATAATGTCCTTACGATTTAGGGAACTATCACATGAGCTGTGGTTCAACGTTCTGGCTTCCTTCCAGTCCAGGGCACACAAAGGAATATATTATAACATATTAGGTAGAATTATTGCAAGTAGCCGTTCTATAGGACTTGTTATCTAGTTTGAGCCGTGGAGCTTTCGGCGGGCATGATCATCCTGAAGCCGCTTTTATAGTCTCTGTAGATTTATGACTAAAGTTCTTGTGAGATTTCCCGGCAACAACGGAGCGACATAAGAAATTATGCTATGTAGGTCGATGTAATGGTTGGCCTTATTGTCTTACACTCGGCCGTATAATAATTTGAATGAATGTTTTAAAGTACCTACCTACCTATTTTCTAGCAGTTGAATTACATAATAAATAATATTACCTACATCTTCATCTTTTGTTACTTGAAAACTATGCCGCATATAAAATACCTGAGTACATTTGAACACCCACAGAGGCCGTCTATGCCAATTTATAGCAGTGAAATGATGCGTTCAAACATTCAAAGCAAATAAAAACCGACAGATCCATTTCGCCTAACCAATATTTACAAGTTGTAACTATAATTCTCCCTCTCAATGCTCGAGCAATAGGTACTTATTGTACAAGCAAAAGGATAGGGCCGAGCAAGCAGCCCTGAGGGAGTCCGGACATTTCATTTGCCCCACACGCGGAGTAGTTGCTGATTTCTATGAGGGGAGTAAGAAAATGCATTTATTCGAAGGGAGGTTTTACTGTCTTTGAAGTCAAAAGTTTCCTTGAGGGGTGAAGAATTACGGAGTGTTTGCTACGTTAGTGAAGCCTTTGGGTTTTATTAAACTTTTGAGTTATGATTCGTCGTCTGAAAGTGATAAACCAAAACAAAATAAATTGGCTTAACTTCGTGGTATTAGGTGCTTACAGTTTTTGTTCAAGTTTCTCCTTGCTCTCGCTCGAGATGAAAGATGCGAGTTGCTAAAGTTGTCAAGTACAAGATCGATCAGCAAGATCTTTGCGAAGTATTTAAAGATTGCGCGTCGCCTTTTCAGAATTATAAGGTGTCGTTTGATTAGCAGAGCGTGAGGAGATGTGGAGTCCGGTGGAGTACACGACGGGCGTGGCGGGCGGCGGGTCGTGCGCCGCGCCCTGCGCCCGCGCCAAGCACTCCGCCACGCTGCTGGGGGGGCACGTCTACGTGCTGGGGGGCCGGGGCGCGGGAGGCGCCGTGCCGCTCAGGGATTTCTGGAGGTACACTCTAGGTAAGTGACTTACAACCCTGATGATAGTCATTATAATGATCTGTGTCATTTTTCTGCGCGTGCCTTTTATCTCGTAAGTGACCTAAGAGTTATTTCTACAAGAAATTACTTCAATCTCTTTCCCCAGTAAAGTTCATCTTGCTATTGTACAAAACTTCCATCAACGATGAAATGTAAAAGCACTTAGGTAAATTAGTAACAATCATACCATCTGACTGATGGTCGCTTAAACTTGAAATTCTGTAAATTGCAGTGGGTAGGTAGGTAGTGGGTACTTAGTTTTCGAGTTTATAAAGTCAGCGTTTCTTTCCTTTGATGGTCTGATTTAGCACAAGCACAAATCACTTTTCCGTTGAGGACCAGCCGCTCGGTAACAACCTAGCTGAGCATTTCTCTCAATCTGATTGATCGAAGCACCATTGAGCCGTCTCCCGGGCCTACGTCAGCGTGTTACCGAGGGCTCTCTCTCATCGTCTGCAGCTGCATACAGAGCTTTTAATACCATAAACCGGTTATTACTCATACTTACCCATCCGATAACTCTAATAATGATAATAATAATAAATCCGATAACGTAAAAATATCAACTTAAATCAACTCACGATAGTATTTACCGACCTTTTTTCAGCCTGAAGAAAACCACAAAGGTTTCCCTGATAGATTTCCACCACGATTATTTAGACTTTTTCATCTCCAAAATTTCGATCCTTGGAACTGGACAATCTTTTCCATAAAATCCTTCACCTTATTGTGTGTCTGTGTAATGTTGTGGCCAATCTATGATCCACCGGTTTCTCGTGATCACGTTCGGTTCGCATTCCTGAGCGTTTTGGAGCACCCTTCGCTCTGTTCGATAGCTCATTAGTCCGCGAGCGCACTCAATTGGAAGTCTTGCTAGTTTTCTAAGAACGCGATTGCCATTTCATTTAGACTGTAATTGCTTTTAGTGTTTCCACCTCAGACCAAATAAAAAGAGAAGACGCCGCGCCGCGAACAACAAAAGTGAAGCCACACAAAACCGTGCTCCTGCAAGCTCCTGCGCTCACGCACACACCTACACTAAAACCATGCTCATCGCTCTTAGTACGTCACGAGTCTTAAAAATAGAAGTATGCCCTCCTGTGTAGTGAAAACTTGTAAAAACAGCAGCAAATCACATAAAAAGTCTCACGGAATCACTTTTTACTTGTAAGTAGGTACTTCAAATAGCATCGTTTCTTAATTACTAGCTGTGCTCCGCGGTTTCACCCGCGTTTTTCTCGTTTCTGTGGAAATACCGAGATAAAATATTGCCTATATTATAGCCTCCCTCAATAAATGGACTATGGCCCATAACTCATTAATAGGTACCAACTCTTAACATCTTACACACGTGATAACTTTTAAACGAAATATCCGATTGAGATGAAATAAAAAGTATTTTACTTCTACATAAATACTCTTGATAACATAATGCTTAATTTCGATAAAGATTAATATTACGATTCATATTTAACGTAGTTTTTTTTCTTCAGACGATTTCATAATTATTTTGAACACAAAATCGGTTATTGTGATTAAACCATGATAGCTAGATATATGTTCTCGCGGACTTTTTTGTAGGTCTTGATGGGATCTACAAACCCGTAGTACATCATTTTGTTCTATTGTCAATAGTTTTTGCAGCGCACGCAAAAATAGGTTTTCGATTTTACACCTTGTGTTACAAAATAGCAATTTTATTACGGATCCCTAATTTTGAAAGAAAAAAAACATAGCCTATAGCCTTCCTCGATAAATGGACTACCCAACACTGAAAGAATCATTCAAATCGGACCAGTAGTTCCAGAGATTAGCGCGTTCAAACAAACAAACAAACAAACAAACAAACAAACTCTGCAGCTTTATAATATTAGTATAGATTATACTATGAATTTAGGTTACTCGGAACACACAATCTTAAAACCTTCGACACACACATAGATAAAAAGGTGGCTTCACTTTTGTTGTTCGCGGCGCGGGGTCTTTTCTTTTTATTTGGTCTGAGGTTAATGTTGAGTCGTGCATGTGGCGGGGCGCAGCGAGCGGCGCGTGGGAGCGGCTGGCGAGCCGCGGCGCGCCGCCGCCCGCGCTGCAGGAGCACTCGGCCACGGCGCACGACGGCAAGCTCTACGTGTTCGGCGGAGAGCCCACCGCGCTCTCCTCCGAGACGCCGCTCTGGATCTACGACACGGAGGTGACTAGACTTGCTCTTACTGCTTTTACATATTAAATAGTGTTAACCGCTGCTTTCGAGCACACAGTCATGGTTGCCGATTGATAAGTGTGAACATACCTAGAGAATAATCCACACAATCCTATAATAGTAGGCACCATCAGCACTAGGTGTACTAAACCTACAAAACAGGGGTGCTGAAGACTGACTCCTGGTCCAGTCACTGAAAGTTCAAAGGTAGACCTTACCTATCTGCTCATGAGTAGGCGTAGGATAGGCGTAGGCGTTGACTTGAGTTGACACGCACTATTTAGGTCGGGTCAGAGTCCGCCAATAATAGGATGTAATTTAAAAATATTATAGGTTAGCGAAGTGATTTGTGATGTGGTCGCGTCGCGTGCACTGCGCTCGTTGCAGCGCGCGTCGGCCGGCGCGGCGCGGCGGGGCGCGGCGGGGCGGGGCGGGGCGCGGAGAGCACGCGACCGAGGAAAGCACGATCCATTCGATCTTGTTTCCACGCCATGCCCGGAGAATTATATTATTATGAAAGAGACTGACTCTCTCTGTCGAATTTAAATGAGGCTCCGAATAAGCGGAGTTCGAAGGACACCTTCTTATCTGCATACAAAGTCGTATACTTACCTAATATGTTAATAATAGTGGTTTTCCCCATTCGATTCACTGTTCTAGTTTGTCGAGCATGTTTATTGAGCATCTCATAACTTTTTCAGACTCAATTCTGGCGTAAGTTGCCGGGTCAGTGTAACTACTCGGGCACGATCCGGCGGCGCGGCGCGCGGGGCGGGGGCGCGGGCGCGGGGGGGCAGGCGGGGCCCAGCGGCCGCCGCGGACACTCCGCACACGCTCTCAAGGATTGTCTTCTCATATACGGAGGTTACAAGGACCTCAGGGGATCCACCAATGAGCTCTGGGCGTTTCACTACGGTGAGTTATCACACCAGCTGTTCGAAACAGAATCTGAAAATACCTACAGACCAAACATCGGGTACAGAAGAACTATTATCATAGATTTCGTTTAGATCGGTAGCATTCGATCCATGTAGGTACTATCAAGCGAGCATACAAAACACGTTTGGTCCGATGCTGGAGTTACTGGCAAGTTCTATTTAGGTACCTATTCCTCGAGTGTTTCAAAGTTAAAGTCAAAAATTTTTATTCCATAAAATCACTGGGATCACTTGGACACGTCTTAAATCTACGTTGCATTTACACCTGTTCGTAACGCGACCAGGCGTGGAAGATACAGGCAAGAAACCACGCTTGGCTATTTTTTTGGAAAATGATCCCTTTACAATCATGTTATAAAAGGAGTTGGAGCATTCAGTCCCAAGCATTTCTATCCTCTATATAATCGGATATTTTATAGTAAGCTTTTTTATACAACTTTTGTTTTATTAGTGTTTTGAATTTATACATACATACATACATACATAAAATCACGCCTGTTTCCCATAGGGGTAGGCAGAGATCACGGATCGCCATTTGCTACGATCCTGACATACTTCTTTTGCTTCCTTCACTCTCATCACATTCCTCATGCATGCTCGTCGGTTTAGGGTACTCTTGACCTGGCCCTTTTCCAAAACGTCGCCGATTTGGTCCAGGTACGTGCGCCGAGGTCTTCCCCTTCCAACGGTACCATTCACACTCGCCTCATACACCTGTTTCGTTAATCTTCTTTCATTCATCCTCTCTACATGACCGAACCATCTTAACATACCTTTCTCAATCCTCATCACTACATCTTCTTTCACTCCACATCGCTCTCTTATCACGCTGTTTCGCATTCTATCTTTCAAAGTTACCCCACACATACTTCGCAACGCACACATTTCTACTGCATTCACTCTACTTTGATGTTTCTTCTGCCATACCCAACTTTCACTACCATACATAAGTGTCGGCACTAGTACTCCTCTATGTACAGCCAGTCGTGCCTTTTTAGACACTTTCCGGCTTTCCATAAAGGCGTGTAGTGCCCCATTTACTTTGTTTCCTGCAATCACTCTCCTTTCAATATCCTCCTCATGCTTTCCATCTCTCGTAAACAATGAATTAATTAATTTTGAATTTATTAACTGACAAATTTGTCATCTCGCTTGGGACTTTGTTATAGAGGCGTACACATTGCCCTTTAAATGATTTATTAACTTTACCTAGCCTAATCGTGGGTACAGCAAGTTTATCCTTATTTCTAGTATTAACACTATGATTATCACTATTTTTCTTAAACTTACTAACATTTTTATGTACGTACATCAAGTTTTCGTAAATATATTGACAAGGAACAGTCATAATGTTTATTTCTTTAAATTTATTACGTAATGACTCCCTAGGACCCAGGTTATAAACTGCTCGAACAGCCCTCCTCTGCAACACAAATACGGTGTTTATATCTGCAGCACTCCCCCACAACAAAATGCCATATGCCATGATGCTATGGAAGTAGCTGAAGTAAACTAGTCTAGCTGTATCTACGTCTGTAAGTAGACGTATTTTTTTGACTGCATATGCCGCAGAACTAAGTCTCTTCGACAATTTATCTATATGTGGGTCCCATTGAATCTTTTTATCTAAGGTTATGCCCAAAAAAGTAGTAGTGTCCACGAGATCTATATGTTCATTTTTTATTTTTATATGAGAATTTACTTGTGTAACATTTGGTAGTATAAATCTTATACATTTGGTTTTCTTTTCATTTAGCAATAGGTTATTTACATCGAACCATTCTACGACTTTGGAGATTGCATTGTTTACTTCGCCAAAATTAACCTGGCGTCGTTTCATTTTAAATAAAAATGAGGTGTCATCTGCAAACAATACAATTTCATGATCATCCCTAACAAGTTTAGGTAAATCATTAATATAAACTAAAAATAGAAATGGTCCTAATATTGATCCCTGTGGTACACCCATTGTTACTATTGACCCTGGAGAACGTTTTCCATTAACGTCGACTCTTTGTATTCTGTTACTTAAATAGGAACTGAGAAGGTCAAGAGCAAAACCCCTAACCCCATAGTGTCGGAGTTTCCTGATTAATGTTTCATGATGGACACAATCGAATGCTTTTGACAGATCACAAAAAATCCCTAAAGCATCACGAGACTCTTCCCATGCATGGAAAATATGCGATATTAACTCGACACCAGCCTCTGTTGTTGAACGGCCCTTCATTTTGGCGAATGACTGTTTGAGGAGGTAGTAGGTATCTACCATTTCTGCTAGAGTGGGCATGGAGATACTTTGAAGACTCGAAATAGGATAACAGCATTCGAACAGAAAATGGGTACGATGCAAATACGTGGGTGTTGCAGAGACGGAGAGCTGGCAGGCGGTGCGCGCGAGCTCCGCGGGCCCGGCGCGGCACCGGCACGCGGCCGCGCTGCACGACGCGCGCCTCTACGTGCACGCCGGCCAGTGCGACCTGCGCGCCTGCTCCGACCTCTGGACCTACGACACCAGTCAGTACACCCGCATCCGTTCACCTGCTCACGTTTACATTACCCTCATGTTGCTAAACTTCAGTGTTCGGTGTCATTGCTCTATTCCTCACTATCCGTGACAAGTTCGCCGTAGTCCGACGATGGCGTCACAGGATTCTTTCGTTCCCAGTACCATAGCGTTCGTGTTTGTTTGCAGTATCTCGCGTGTGGAGCCAGGTGCGCACGCCCTCCAAGCTGTCCCCCGGGCCGCGCGCCGGGCACGCGGCGGTGCGCGCCGGCGCGCATCTCTACGTGTTCGGCGGAGACGCCGCCGGACACGCCGACAACGATATGTGGAGGTTCCACTTCGGTGAGCATGCATATTCTCACCTGAAACTCTGAATCTCAGTTCCGGAGAAGCCAGGGCGAATGGCGCTAGCTGGAGGCCCTTAAGAAAGTGATGGGTCGACTGAATTCGAAAAATGAACAGTCTTCCCTTCACTGCTCACCGACGGTAACTTTGAATTGACGTTGGTTTTTCATCCGCAGCGACGGAGACCTGGGAGCGTATCATCCCCTCGACCAAGTGGCCGGCGGCGCGCGTGGACGCGTGCGCGCTGCTGGTGGGGAGCGCGCCGCCGCACTCGGGCGCCCCCCTGCCCCCGTGCGGGCGCGCGCCGCCTCCCCGCGCGCCCCCCACGCTCCTGGCGCGCCTCTCCTCCTTCCAAGTGCGGCGCGCGCCGCGCTGCGCCTACAGCGTGCTGGGCGAGCGCGACTCCACCGAGAGCCTGGCGCGCGACTCGCCCGCGATCAAGTCGTCACGCTCCGCGCACCTGCTGGCGCGCCGGCAGCCCGCCGACGGCGCGCCCGCCCCCCCGGACGGGATGCCGCGCGAGCCCATCTCCGTGCCGGACTTCGCGGACATGGTGCTGACGACGCCGGTGCTGACGCCGGCGCAGGCCGCGAAGCTCGTGTACCTCGACTCGGACTCGGAGGAGGAGCTGCGGCGCGAGGCGGCGGTGACGATGCCGAAGTCGGCGTCGGTGCGGTTCGCAGCCGGCACCGACTCGGAGGGCGAGCATTCGACGTCGGACTACGCGAGCGCGGAGCGCGTCAACCGCCTGTCGGGCTTCAGCAACCCGCACTACCTGGGCGCGGACGTGCGCGCGCTGGCGGTGCTCACGCCCGACTCGGGCGTGGCGGCGGGCGACATCGAGATGCAGGACATGCGGCGCGCCCCCCGCGCGCCCCGCGCCCTGCACCTGCTGCTGGTCGGCGGGCGCGAGCCGCGCCTGCAGGGCCCGCTCTCCATGTGGACCTACCGCCTGCTGTGAGGCCCCGCGCGCTGACGACTCGCGGCGGGGAAGGTCACCCGATCGAAGTGACGAGCGAAGGTTTTGATGCAAGAAGGTTGATGATCGCTCGGAAGTGTCGAGACTGGGGTGTTCAAATATACCTGCACCAGCGAGACCTATGCTCGGAGCGATTGAACACCTCGATTGCTTTCGAACCCTGGATTTTTTCAATGGTGTTAGTATCGGTAGCGGTTTTTTCAACGTCCATTAGCGATTAAACGAGTAGCGAGCAGTCATTATTGTAGCCAACTAAATGTTCCGACTAGATCTATTTTTGTGGCTCTAATATTAAGGAGGATTGGTATTTGGACCTATTTCTTCATAGTGTTAGTGGTGTAGGGTGAGGAGTATCGTTCAAAATATTAAAATTAAGGTAGAGTTTAGTATAAAAATAAAATTGTTAGGGGCCTCTCTCACTGAGTCATACCATGTTGTATGTTTAAATGATAACATTGATTTCTTTGAATGCAAGATATTATTATTATACATTCTAATGCAAAAAATGTGAAAGTTTGAAGGCCCCAGGCAGTACCTAAATATTTATCTTATAAATGCTCCAGAAAGTATTTGCAATTAGAAACTTTTGGACTTGGTCAAAAATATAGTATTAGAGATACGTCCAATGTTTGACATTTGTACAATTAGGTGATCTAGACTAGGTATGTAGGTGTTGTCATTTAACTAACTTCCTGCTAAAGGTCAAACTACATCATAGTTTGCTTCAGCAGAGGTCAAGCCATGCAAAACTAATATTTTTTTGTATTTGATACAGTAGTTTGACCTTACGTTCCCTTTTTGTACTTTTTATTGATAGTTGATAGAACAAGGTGGTGATTATACCCAGACTTACCATAACCATACCTACCTACCTATTTATTTTAGTTAACCATAGACTCCATATAAAGCCCGTATTCAAAAGCTCTGGTGTCCAATTTATTGCCTCTTCTCTTCCATCACTTTTTAATTAGGACAAAGAGACGATACAACCAAGTCTTGAATACGGATTTTCTGTAGGTTTTACAATTTAGGTATAATTTGCAATGCAATGTTTTCAATGTTATTAGTTTGACGTAACTTTTGTTGATGTTTTTGTTATTTTAATACTGCATGTTTGTTTGTGATGTTTTATTAAGTTATAAGTAAGTAGGTAGCTTGTCTAAGTATCTACATCTATATAGTTACAGCGTCGTGCTCGTGCGCTAAGACTGAGTAGTGGAGCTGTTTCCTCTTGTTTATATTATACTACATGTCATATTTATGGACGGTAGTAGAGTCCGACCATGGTACCCTGCCCTGATGCTTACTTCTACATTGTCATACCTAGTCATGATTCTTATATAAATACCGGTATATTTTGCTAGTGATTACATTCCCACTTTTTCAAAGTTGTAATATTGGTCGGCCTTTAGAGTAAAGAACATTCCTTGCCACATTTTTTAAGAACTTTGTGAATTGATCGTGTATTTAAAATGTTAATAAATGTCATGATTCCCAAAGTTTGGTTTAATTATTTTAAATGGAAAGTCAAGTGTGATCATAATAATGTTTATTATTCACAAAATTGCGCGGTACTCATATGTAACACACTATAAACGCTAAATAGGTACACATACGATACTATTTAAAAAGACGCGAGGTCCTAATCAATAAATAATGAATACTATACAATGCTGTTTGTTTTCAAATATGTAAGAAAACTAACGTCGTCTATAATTTTTTTATGGATAAAAAAAATAACTTTTTCCTTAAACTTTCGTCAAAATAAAAATGACGCGATTAAGACATACATAACAGTTAAAACTTTTATTATTTATTTGTTATTCAAAGCGCGAATAAACTTTCTACGAATTGTCAATAAGGCTAGATGATTGTAGTTGAGTAGGGGCGAGCCGCTGCAGCGGCTGGTCGAGTGGAAGTGGTTGCGTGTCGCCTAGGAGGTGTGCGTGGGGATGCCGCTGGCCTCGTCGTCGAAGGTGATGCCGAGGATGCCCTTGCAGGCGGCGCGCGCCGCCTCCTTGCGCGCCTCCTTCTTGTTCGGAGCTGGAACAACCGCACAACGATCTCATACAGTATTGCGCCTCGGCAAACATACCAAGCGGTCTTGGCATGGAATGGGCTCTCCGCCCACGACCCCGTAACTAGACTGGCACAAGAAGCGAAGCAAAGTTCTGAAAAACAAATTGCTTAATAATGTGTTTAGGGGATGAACTGAACTGTAAAGAATAGCTGGGGTAAAACTGCTAAGGTATGATAGCTAGCTAAAGGGTGGTGACTCTGAAGAGAATTAACAAATCGAATCTGTTAAGTGTTGGACGTACACTATTACACGTTGTAACTAGGGCAATGCTACTAGCTAAGCTAAAAAATATTTACACAAGACAGTATGAGCTAAATATGTGCATTAGCTCATACAAAATGTTTGTTTTGATTTTTTGTTGATTGAGATGGTTATGGAAAGTGGTAGTGGGCAGGTACCTCGGCAGGGTATACACAGGGTTAGAGATTACGTGCCACATCTGCATTAGAAATTCAGCTGTAAGACCCTGAGTGAACCACAGGCACGCTCCAAGATCGTGATCGAGGGGTGTGGGGTATTATAGGGTCTCACCTCGTCCGGTGTACGTCTTGTCGTCGATGTCGATCGCCATGGTGAAGATCATGTTCTGCGGCTTGTCACCCTGCACACACACAAAAATACCCTTTATGTAAAAGTCATCAGTACTGCATGTCATGTCTACGATTAAGACCGACCAAGTTGAGTGGAGGATATAGGTGCTGGGCAAGCGTACTCCATCATAAAATAGTTCCAGGCACCACTGCGTGCCATTAGTGTACGCAAAAGTTGACTCCTGACGCTGTATAACGAATCTAGGATAGGTAGATGGTAAGTGTTAAGTGCGGCGTACCTCGACGTGCAGCTCGCGGTAGGCGGCGTGCGGGCGCAGGATGGTGAGCAGCATGGCGGGGTGCATGGACGACGCGTTGTCGGGCACCTTGCGCGGCTTGCGCGCCGCCACCGCCGCCGGCGCCGCCGCCACCGCCGCGCCCGCCCTCTCAGCCTCGCCCTCGTCCTCCTTCGAGACCTGTGCACAAATACTACATTACAATGCTGATGCTGCATAAAACATATTCAAAACTATGAGGATGCTCTTGGGATCATCCAACCGAATATTCAAACGACCCGAAATCAGGTCAGGAAATTCGGGATCATGTTAGGCGATCCCACGTTCTGTTTAAGAATGAACAGCTGCATCAGACTGCGGCAGGCTGCACAGACTGTGGCAGGCTGCACAGACTGTGGCAGGCTGCGCCGGCTCGGAGAGGGGGTACCTGTGCGGGCGGGCGCGGGCGCAGCTGCGGCACGTGGTGGCCGGCGCCCTCCCACTCGGCGAACAGCTTGTGCAGCGCGAACGACAGCAGCTGGATCATCGGCAGCGCCTCGCTGCCGCCCGTCTCCGCGTCCAGCGCTGCGTCCAGCATGGCGTCCGCCATGGCGCCGCCACCACCGCCTGCACACACACACTTGTTATCAAACGGTGCCGTACGCCAACCTGTGGAGATGTTTGATCAAGGCAGCTCTCACACAGGTCTCCCATCTCCATCTGCGTAACGATTGCGTCGGCAGTGGCTCGGCCAACATTCACTAGGCTTTCAACAGATGCCATTAAAGTCAGCGCTCCCGATATCTGCACGACAGGTATCTTTACAAATGACACGGACACGGCTCCCTGTTGCATTTCTCGAAATGGTACAACTTTCGATCTGTAAGTGTCAACCTGACGCCCGAGAGTTCCGTTATTAGGTAGTGAAGGAGCGATAGGAAGGTAGTACCGCCTGCGTTGGCGTACAACAGGTCGTTGTGTCGCGCCATCTTGCGCAGCACGATGTCGCGGATGGCCTGCTCCGCCGCCGCGTTGCGCGCCGCCAGCTTGTTCTCACCTGACAACACATTTCATATCATTACTAATAAGCAGATCAAAAATAGCTTCATGTTATTCTGGACCTAAAACAAGTTTAAGCTAAATCCGCCGACCTTATGAAGATGGCACTCAGGTTCCCATCCCCAGGGCGCCCTGGGATGGGAAGCCGAGTTCATCACCAGGAGAGGAGCGGTGGTGTCGAGTGCTGCTGACGCTCACCGTATCCCTTGTAGGTGACGCTGTCGAGCGTGAGCTGTGCGCAGAAGCTGTGCGCGCCGCTGTTGTAGTACAGGCTGTCCGTCGGCGCCGCCTCCACCTTGAATTGCTGTACGACACATCGTGAGTGTTAAGTTAAATTGTATTTATAGCAGTGACATTACCAGCGACTGTACTAAAAAAATGTATTTAGTGTACAGCGTCACAGAACAGAATAGTACTAGTAGATCCCACCTATCAGATTGAACTCACCCCTTCCTGACATTGAGTATTCTAGGTGCGAGGCGAGTACTTACGTTATTGATCTGTTCGTTGGGCAGCATCTCGTTGATGCACATGAGCGCGTTCTTGGGCGTAGTGAGGCGCCGCAGCAGGTTGTTCTGGCGGCGACGGCGCTCCTTGTTCGGAATCTTCTTTACTGAAAACACACGTTAAACTACTGTTCGGGAGACTTTAATAAACATCGAACGAATCTAGAGGCTACGCTGCAGCTTCACTGCGGCGGAGCGAGTGCGCTCAGAGACTATGCACGTTAGGACACTAGCCCACCCCCCCGCACTCCACTCGCCCCGCGCCGGCGCCGCACGTCGCTGCGTGGGCGACGCATTCGCGAGCCCCGGAGTGAAGTTGCAATATTATTATGAGAATTAACAATTCTCGAGTCTTTTGTATTTGAAACTTTGAAGTTTGTCTACGAAAAAGTGGTTCAACAGGCGACTTACTTCCACTGAGCCTAGTCTTGAAGAAGGGCTCCCGCTTGGCGGGTTTCTCCTCAGAGAGTGGCATTTCTAAGTCTTCTTGCTGAAACACAATTAAACATTTAATAGAAGTAGCTTCTTATAAATTTTTACTAACACGTTTGCCTGGCTCGCGCTCAAGATATAGCGACCTGGAGTATCATTGTAGATATTTTTTACCCAACTGCGAAGGAGGGTAATGTATTTGGGGTGCATGTGTATGTGGGTAGGTATGTGCATTACTTTTTTATATAAATACTGGTTATCTGAGTACCTACCCCGCGGGCAAAGCTACGGAAAGCTAGTACTAGATACCGTATAGGTGTCCTCTGGTTGCCTTTGCAGCGGCGGGGAGAGCGCGGGCAGGGCGGGCGCGGCGGGCGGGGGCGGCAGGGGCTCCAGGGGCTCCAGGGCCGGCGCCACGTAGTACGTCTGATGGTTCTGCGTGCATCACTCAGTTACATTAGAATACAACACTCCACATTACAATTCCCTATTACTACTAGGCGTGTCACTAGTTATATCTAACCAGTGCGGTGAAAGAATTTTAAGTGCAACTCGAAAGCTCCTTTCGTGCACTTGACACATATGTTTTAATACATTTTTTAGGTTCTACGTCATGCCGGTTACCTTACGATGTTTTCCATCACCGTTTGAGAGTACCTACTGGGATAGCGCATATATTTTTTTCGTACAGAAAAATCTATTATTGCACGACCGGATTTGAACCTACGACCTTAGTATCAGAAGTGGGGCAGCTAGGTACCACTAGACTGCTCTCATGCATGGAATGTCCCGTGTCGTGGGTATCAGAAACTACGAGTTACCTTTGACTTGGCTTCACTTAGTTTTTTGCGCCATCGGATGGTTATGGAAAGGGGGAGCCTATAATTATGTCGTGAATACAAACTATGTTGATTAAACGCCCTTCCATAGCACGGTTTCCGTGAAGACGAGTGCTGTGTTTCACATTCACATTCCGCCAATGTATTGTATTATGTCACCGTAAAATTGTAAATATCGTGAGATTATAATCTCGCGAGATTGTAAACTGTCGTACATCTGCTTAGATCGAAAGTAGGTTACGTTAGGCTAACCTAACGTAACCTACTTTCGATCTAAGCAGATTAGTAACTAACAAATTAGTTAAAAACTACGCGCGAGGCGAGCGAGCAGAGCGAGCGTGCCGCGGCAGCGCACTAATATTACATTTAAAGCAGTTAGTAATACTTACTGCTTTAATTTGTTGTGCTTCGACGATGAACCGTACATACTTACTAAGTATGTTACGGTTCATCTTTCAACAGTTTACAATCTCGCGAGATAGATTATAATCTAACAGTATTTAAAATTTGAGTCACTTATACCAAAATCTCGATATGCGGGGATATAATAATTACATACATATACATAATTATCACGCCCATATCCCTAATGGGGTAGGCAGAGCCACAAGTAAACATAAGAAAACTTGCAGCCACCTCATATCAGTCTGAGAGAAATTAATCGCAAATAAGTTTCTCTAGTAGGTGGGTACCTACCTACTCTGAACTGCCTACCCAATCGGTTTTTTTTCTTATTTTGACGTATTATTTAATTTTAAGTACCTATTACCTATCTGTTGTTACTAAACCTTTTTTGTGTTGTGTTAATAAATTATATTCTATTCTATTCTATTCAAATGGACTGAACAACTAAACTAATACAATTTTATTGACACTTACATGAATCTACTTACATTGGTTTAACTTCTCAGTAGAAGTTAACTAACTACAAAGCACATGTTAATATGAATCTGGCAGGAAAACTTGCCCGATGTAGAACTTGTAAAGTAACTGGTATAGTGGGTCTACACTTACGTTGGTAGTTCCGCAGCCGGAGCTCTGCTGCAGGAGAGCAGCCCCGCGCCCAAGGCCAACCGATTGACAACATGACAACACCACTCACTCATTCACACTGACCACCCATTGTTTATAAGTTGAGACTGAGAGAAGGAAATGACATTATATCTGAGTGTGCAATAGAGCAACTCAGAATGTTTTCTGGGATTTGATAGATATGGAAACAGAAAGTGAAAGACAAAATGTTCTTGAGGCAGTTTCTGAAGAAACAAAATAAATAATAGGGATCTCATAGGTAGGGAATGTGAATAGGAAACTGGGAACGTGAATTGCGAATGTAGGGGAGAGGACTGAGTACTTGAATATACCAAATTCTGGAAGAGGAGCATAAAAATGGGCAGACCTTCACCCGGTAGTGGGACACAAGAGGTCTACCATTCACTCAGTGAGGGTTTTGCATATTGTTCATCACCACCCATATTCCTCTCATGTGGGCCGCTGAGTGAAATTGCACTTTCCTATCATACCTTCACTCCGGTACAACTTCAGAGAGCACCCACATGTTAGAAGCAGAGCAGCATCAGCATCCAGTCTAGAGAACCCGGTATGTACACGAGAGGGACGTCTCGCAACCATAATGTTTTCTCAACCCACAGGCTACCCTCTGAGAGGCTTGCGTCCATATCTCTTTACCTGAACTTGGAAAACCAATACATTGTTATCTTAATTGAAAATTGGAATTCCCAAATCAGATTTCAAAATTCTACCTCCACCAGGTTTTCTATTAGATCTAATTCCTATGGTGGGTGAAATCATAGCAGGAGAATAACTAACAAATTAAGGCTTTGTGTTTATCCCGTACTATGATTGGTAGGAGAATGAAACCCAAGAGCAGTCAGAGAGTATCCTTTTGACTCTCAGCCGGCGGCCGGGCTTGTGGTCGTGCCAGCTGTGATAACAAACTTCAGTTAGGCCGGGAGTTTTGGAAAAAAAAGTATCATTATTTTTAAATCAGTTTTACCGATGATGAGGCAGGAACAAAGCTGCCTGGTCGATTGTATCGACCAGAGTTGCGGATGTTATCTGATGACAAAAACATACTTACTGTGATTTATTTCTATAAGAGAGTTTGCAACAATGCACTTACAACAATTCAAGTTTGCTTATAATCATGCACTTCTGGCCTCGGTGGCGTGGCGGACAATTGCTCGGCAGAGACGCAAGAGGCGCGGCTTCGATTTTCGCTGCGGAAGAAATGTTTGCATGATCTGTAAATATTTCTTCCGGGTCTGGGTGTTGTGGTACCATGGTACTAGTAGTTTTTGATACCCACGCACGACACAGGGAATCCTAGTGTGGGGTCAGGACTATATACCTATGTGACTGTTGGGTGTTATTTATTTACTTAGCCTGTCACAAGAATTTACAGGAGCCTGTGTGCTAAAGATCGAATTTATACAATAGTTCGAAAAGGGTTTCTCAGACTATTATCTAAACCTAGGTCCTATCTATTCTGAAAATTATTTATCTAGTAGAAATCTACAGAATCGCTGAGCAGCTATAGTTTATATTTTAATGAATAATTACAATATTTAGCTATACGCATTTACTACTAATCTTACATCCCGATGATTCTTCTGAATCCCAGACTGTCGACGCATTCAAAATCAATACCTACCTAACCTACCCTAAGACTCGACATGGCGACACGGCATACGTTTTGTTTAGGTCAAATGGAAGGAAATGGGCACATAACATGATTGGGATTCTGTCAGCCAAACAATTTATTACAGAAAGCGTGCCTGTGTACGTAAAAAATATGTAGGTGTTGTGTATTTGACGATAGGAAATTCATTGATTCCTATCGTAATAATGGGCTTTTCAAGATAGTTTGCTCCAGGATACTTACAATTTCGTGAATTGTTGTAAGACATGCTATTGGCACCGTACACTGCACTGTACTGTACTTTTAGACAGTAAAAACAATTTGTGACTGGACTGGAGCTGGAGCAATTTTGCAATCCAACTTCCAAGAAATAATGGGATAGGGAATTCACGCCACAAGTCACTAGCAAATAATCACTACGAGAAGCAGACAGACAGACAGACAGAAGCAAGAAGCAACAAAACGCAAAACGAACGAACAAAACAATGCAGTGTTGCCGGCTTTCAACCTAGAAAAGTTCCGAACCTGAACCCATAATAGTCTGGAACGGGACAAAAAAATGACCTTTTTTGGCCAAAATTGTACCTTGTATTTGTATAGCGCAGTTCCAAGTCTTTTACTTTTTTAACTATTCACTAAACCAATTATAATTATGAAGAACGTATCATACTTTTTTCTCTAAAGTCCTCAAGGTTTTTAGGTTCGTCCATGTTTGTTATAGAACAGTTTTATACCTATTTATTTTGATAACACTTTCGCTACTCTATTGTGGATAATCGCGAGGTACCTAGTCAGTTTGAACCGTGTCCTTTCTAATCAAAATTGAAGGTAATGAATGTATGCTTGAGAGATTGTATTGTTATTATTGTTCTCATTCACCGGGGACTTCAGTTAGGACTGGCGCGGCGCGGCGGCAGATTCGGCCGAGGATCTTATAAGGCGCAAATATGCAAGCCTCGACGGGATATATTTGAGCCGTTTGAGGTCGAGACCCTGGGTCCATGGGGCACGGGTGCCCACCGCGTTTTCAAAATTCTTTCTGGGCGTCTGGTCGAAACGATGCGCGATCCAAGAGCTGGTTCTTATTTGGCTCAACGGATCAGTATTGCCATTCAGCGTGGCAATTCGGCCAGCGTCTTGGGCACGCTTCCACCGTCTGATGAGCTGGATCAGGTGAGCTATCTATAGACCGTTTGCAACGGCCTTTAGATAGCCCGACTGTTTCTTTTGTATTTTGTAAATTATATTTGTAATAGTTGTAAGTTTCTTTCTGTTAATATAGTTATTATATTTTTACGTCGTATGTTATAATTATTTATCATAATTATTACAATAGGCGTACCAATTTAGGTAGACATACCAAAGCGCCAACGTATTAAAAAGCAGTGTTTCCACTTAGGATTTTGGTGTGGCCCTAAATTCTTTGGAAATGAGCCCTAAAAAGCCCTAATTTTTTTTTAATTCTTTCATATTTATTACTAAACTTTATCGCAGTAATTCGGACATTCCACACACAAATTCACAATCACATTTACAGTAAGCTTTTGCCTCACCTTTGTCAGATCTCTTTTGCCAAGACTTAAAATCCGGATGCTCCAACCAAGACGTTTTAAATTTTTGCGCATATTTCTTACTTGCAGTTACAGCTGACTTCTCTTCTTTATCTTGAGATGAAGAAGGTACTTGCTCACTATCCTCATTCATCACCCGTGTCTTCTATTTTTAAATATAAAAACAATCAAAAATTATAATCGAGTTAGTTGCTATTTTGTTTCCTACTGCTACAAAAATTACAAACGAAAATAATCTCTTAATCATGCTACTAATTTCTGATGTCCTTTACAACAAAGGTATTGAAGTACTATAAAACGGTAAACTAACATTTGTCGGATTATAATACGAAGATAATTTGGGGAATCCCTTAATAGGCAGAGCCATAGACCATAGAATAAAAAGGGTTACCACGTCAAGTAATTTTTTGCCCTAAAATACCCTAAATCCGTGCTACAATAAAAATAGCCCTAAGTCGCACAGGAACTAAGTAGTTTTGCCCTAAAAAAGGGCGAACGCCCTAAAAGTGGAAGCACTGTTAAAAAGTCCAAAGCAAGTCCTGCAGAGCAGACGACCGACGCGACGACGCACACGTGACAAACTTCTGAACATACGGAACATTATGTACCTACCTTGGAAGAATGTACCTACTATTACCTGTTAATACCTAGGTATCTGTCACTACAATCAATCAATGTCAAAATTCAAATCAAATCAGCTCAGCTCAGGCACGGCTACGGCAGCGAGCGACAGTCGTTCGAGTGTTCGAGTCAACAAGTTGGAGAATCCTAGAAAGATAGAAAGCTACATACCTAACATAAATCCAGTGGTCAAGTGATGTTGTAGGTCGTAAATGAGTGTTGTGGACGAATTTGATTTCTACCTCCAGTAAGTAAGTTCCAAATCATCAGCCTGCAGCAATTACAATTATATGCATCTAGCCACTCCAGCATCCTGTTTTGGCGTAGATGCTTACAACTTGTTGACAAGTTCCGAAACTATTTGAAAACTATATCTTTTTCATTTTGATCTTCGAAAAAGTGAATTATGTGTTGCTGTTTAAGATACCTTATTACTTTCAATTGAGTTGATTGAAACAATGAGTCAAACTGTAAACAAGTTAGTTTCTGGTTGGACTTGAAATATATGAATGAATAATGATTATACATATCGCAGCATTGTCAGGACAAGCTCTACTTGGATACCAATTGTATCATTATGCAGGTATTTCTAAGCCTCCAAATAAAATGTTAATAGTGAAGGTATTATGAGGAGGGATGGTATATCATGCTGATTTTGTAATTGCTGTGTTATTATTGTTTTGATAAATTTGAATTAGAATCATGTGACGAGAAGAGTGTTATGATGATATTATGAATGTGGATGGATACAGGAGTAAAGGTAAACTAAAGAAAAGATGGATTGCATGAAAGATGACATAAGTAAGAAAAGAGTACTGAGATGACGGCTGATAGATGTGAGTGGATGAAAAATACATGTGCCGACCCCACATAGTGGGATAAGATTTATATTTATATTTATAGTGAAGGTATCAGAAAGTACTAAAGTAAATTGTTTGCAGGAATGAGCTGACACCCCATAATGTCATCAGTCCACTGCGTGGTTGTGTGGGAGTTCCAATCGGGAGGGCAGTGGGTTCCACACACCCCGGGGGTCACCCGGACACTGGAGCGAGCCTATGCTAAGAAGCTAACAAGGGTGGTGTTGTCTGATGCAGACCCTGCATTGAAAGGTCATCATGTCAACCTGAGAACTTTGACACAATGTCGAGATATGCCAGGTTGGTTTTTCACATATTCCAGTAGTAACTACTTAATCTTCACTGTTTAAAAGTGTTGTTGAGTGAAAACTATTATCAGACTTACTTGGTTTTATTAGTGAGTATTTCATACAAATAGTGATAAATCTTTACTAGACCACATTTCTACTATCTAACTGAGCATACATTTCATCTAGCCACTACTGAATCATCAATGTCTGATGATCATGACACAAATTTTGTTTACTTCGGCCGCAAAATAGAATTAATAATTGATGATGCCCAACATCATCTAGATCTCCTTAACATATGGTTTAAAACTAACCTATTAACAATTAATGTAGCTAAAACGCACTTTGTAGTATTTGCAGCAAAAAATTAAAAAATACCAGTTTATGACAAAATACTTTAAAAAAATTACAAACAAATATTATATTTGGATTGAAACACGAAAACAACCAACTACGGCGACTAAGGAATGCAGGCAATATTGTATTACAGAAACCTCGAAACTAAAACTGTGAAACCAATTCAAACTATGCAGTGACACACGTCCGTTTCCGAGTGTGCATCGCACTGCAAATGAATAAGAATAAAGTATCTCAAACCGTAAATGTGTTGTGTATGTTGCAGACGGAGGCACAGCGGAGTGCGGCGTGCGCCGCTCGTGCTACAGCGTGCAGTCGGTGGGGGGCCGCGGGGCGCGCTGGGAGTGGGCGCGCCTCTCCTCCCCGCCGCTGCCGGCCGAGCTGCACTATGAGCCCATGCCTATGGAGGTATGCTTATTATATCACTAATAGTCCTAATGAATATAATGATGATAAATATTGCCCAACAGTCACATACAGTACAGAGTCTTGAGTATGAGAGTATCATGGTAGTTCAACACCCAGACTCGGAAGAAATATTGGCAGAACAAGCAAACATTTTTCCCAGTGCGGAAATCAAACGCACACCTCTCGCATTTCAACTAAGCATTAGCCAGCCGGTCACGCCACTGAGCTCGAATAAATATGGCGCACTCGGATACTAGTGGGATCGAGGTGAAGTTTCTGCTACAGCATAGCCTGCCGCCGCATGAGGATGTGGCCGGCGGGTGCCGCATCTAGCCGCGATCGCGGGAGGCGCTACTACTCGTACATACTACGTAGTACAAAATTGTTTTGTTGCAGGTGCAATGCGTACTGGAGGAGGCGTGGTGCGCGGGCTCGGAGTGCGTGAGCTGTGGCGGCTGGGCCGTGGCGTTGGGCTCGGGGCTGGCGCGGCGCGGCGCCAGCGTGCGCGTCGTGCGCCGCGCACCGCAGCCGCCCTACCCGCTCACGCGCACCGCGCCGCCCGCGCCCCGCACGCCCCACGCTCCCCACCCGCCCCACGCGCCCCACACGCCCCGCACGCCCCGCACGCCCCGCCTGCCAGACAACCACCACACAGGTAACTACTGGAGCAGGCGTGGTATCTGCCTTGGAGCCGGTTAGACGTCAGCGTAGGCGTTGAGACGTCAGCGTTGGCGTCAGAATGACAGCGTCGGGACAACGGCGCGGTCGGCACAGGCGCCAGGACGCTTAAACCTTGAGATAGTATTGTGATGATTGCTAGAATTTAAATGGAAGTGACTCGAAATTGTTTCTTACGAATAAGAGGGATTTGACCATCCCGGTATAGCAAATAGAATGGCAAATAGAAAAGTATGATAATAATGATTGATGTAGTTCCAGCCCGGCGCGCGCACATTCCGCAGCAGCACACCGGCTCGAGCGTGCAGTCCGTGCAGTCCGTGCAGTCCGTGCAGTCCGCGCACTCTAGCCGCGAGGCCAGGGACACGCACGTGCCTCAGGTGAGGGCGGGCGCGCGCAGTGCCTCGCCACGGGATCGCAAGCCGAACCTCGCCAGGCAGATACTGCACAACTTGAATATCTTCAGTAAGTACCTTGCAAACTTATAGCTTGCCTGGTTACTTGATATATTAAACATTTTCTCCGATGAGCTGGTCTAGGAACTTAGAGATATTCTTGTTTGAATTGTCTTGTTGAGTATTTGATTAATTTTAACAATTGCACTCTCACACCAAAGTTTCTGATCAATTATAATTAAGGAAGTTTATGAAAATATGCTTTATAAAGAAAATTATTGACGTCAGGCAGGCGGCCGGTCATAAAACACCTTAGCCAAAACTCTTACAGCATGATCCAAGTATCATGCTGTGCCGACCTCACATAGAGTGGGATGAGGGCAGAAAGATGATGATGATAATGATGATGCATTATAAAAAAAATCTTTCATTACTATGTCTAAAAACTGTAGAAATGGTAGATACATATTATGGTAATCTGTAAATATTTTTCAAATGATAACCAACAAACTAGTAGTAGTTACCAGTTTTAATTTTCAACTTCTCTAATATATAAATGTTTCAGGGTTTGTTTCATTATGTACTTTACCTTGCTATAAATAAGAGCTATATAAGAAGTAGTAGAAGGCTAGTAGCTGCAATTAATTGGTACCAATAAATATTCTAGTATTTGTTACTATCTATAATATAAAAATGAATCGCAAAATGTGTTGGTAAGCGCATAACTCAACAACGCCTGGACCAATTTGGCCAAATCTTTTTTTAAAATGTTCGTTGAAGTTCAAGGATGGTTTTTACGGCGAGAAAAATTAGAATTATATTTTTCATCCGGGTACCACGTGAGCGAAGCCGCGGGCGGCAGCTAGTTTATTATATTATTTTTGTTGACATTTTATTTTAATTGTTTTTACATTCTAATTAATTGTACAATTCATAATGTAATTGGTTTGAATTGGACTTATTATGGTTTGTTTACATAAATTGTATCCAGTTTGGCTGAAGTATAGCTAAGTAAGTAAGTAAGTAAGTTTGTATGAGCTAGTGGCCAACTCTTGTGACGGAGTTTTCAGACCGCCTAAAGGTCTTGAATTTAAAATGCTGGAAAAAAATATGGTGTTGTCATCTCCCTGCCCTTATTTCCTCCAATCTTCGTATTATAGCGCGAGGTACACACACGTTATCGAGAAAATACAAAAAAATTAAACCCAAATGGTTATTCGACCGTGACAGGACTCGAACCTGCAATCTTCGGATCCGAAGTCCGACGCCTTATCCATTAGGCCACACGGTCTATAGATGAAGCCTTCGAATTGTGGCGTAGTTTCTATGAAACATGCGCGCGCAAGGCGGGGTCAATCACTTCGCGCTCTTGTGACCTATTTACCGAAGTTGACTTTTGTTAGGTTATGAACCTACGTCATATTTGTTTGGAAATTAGTATTCATCACGTCTATTGTAAACATTTTGAAAAGTAGGTACATAGTTATTTCATACCTTCATTTATTTCAGTCGGTCAAGAGAAGATTGTAATGATGATAATTATGAAGTCATTAATTCAAATTCGTATTCGTAATTTGTAAAAGAAATTAATTAATAGATAGTTATGATGGTATCACCACACAATAGAACCCTCCCATTTTCATCTGTGGATGATTTACACAGCACCATCTAGCCCGATGGTGCTGTGTGAAATGTCTAAAAATATTTATTTTATAAAATTATATAATAATATTGGTAGAATATAAATACGAAACACGTAATCTGTAAACTAAAAACGTTTATTTATACAAAAACTAATTGCTTGTACAAGTTAAGTATTGTAACATAAAGAAGGTTGCACATATGACATCAATATCGGTTACTCAGCATAATGTTACTGCACAGGTAACAAGCAGGCCGCGGTCCCTCAGACCGACACCACGCACCTGACGGAGGCGCACCTCTCGGAAGAGGCGACCGAGCCCGAGCCGCGCACCGACACGGAGTGCAGCAGCACTCGCTCCACGCGCCGGCACAGCGTCGACACCGTCTCCACCTACCTCAGCCACGAGAGCAAGGACAGTCTGCAGGTACGTCATCAGTATAGTACTAGTAACGAGCAGGCCGCGGTCCCTCAGACCGAGCCGCGCACCGACACGGAGTGCAGCAGCACTCGCTCCACGCGCCGGCACAGCGTCGACACCGTCTCCACCTACCTCAGCCACGAGAGCAAGGACAGTCTGCAGGTACGTCATCAGTAGTACTAGTAACGAGCAGGTCGCGGTCCCTCAGACCGAGCCGCGCACCGACACGGAGGCGCACAGACCAAGAATAGCTTCTAGGTAATTATGCATACAAATCATATGGCCACATCTTTACTACACGACAACTTCTGACGGGAAGAATGTAAAGGCGAGAGAACTTCGGTCGCTTAGGCCACAAACATTGTAATCCATGTCTTTATCAAGAGTTTTTTTATATGCGTATTTATAAAGCGTACTGTTATGGCAGCAAGGGTCGGTGGGCGAGCTGCTGAACTGCAGCGGCGGCAGCGACGACGTGTTCGAGTCCGCGCCGGAGCCCGACCACGACCACGCGCCCGACGACGACCTAGTCGGTGAGTTACATAATGCACTTCATTCATTATTCTTGAACAGAACACACTTACGTTAGTCAAATCTCTACGTTACCAACCTGGATTGATAACAATTTAAACTTATGAATGTAAAAGTGTTATATATTTTCCATTTTCACACTCACGTTACAGCGAATCTTAGTGTGAGAACAGACAGAACTATATTTGTAACTATATATATACATATTATCACGCTTGTATCGCTAACGGGATGGGCAAAGCCACAAGTAACCATAAGAAAACTTGCAGCCACTCCTATTTAAAGTCCCAAGATGGATATCCCATCGCCCATATAGATGGTCCATCATGTTGGAGAGGATCCTATCCCTTAGTCAACGTTCACGACATGCTCGGTGAGAGAAGGACTCCCAGTCCAGCGTAGAAGTAATATATGTTTGTAACTGTTATGGAGGCCATCCTCGCTAGGGTTTGCATGATGGTTTTAGCGTGTATGGCCTCCATTAGGTGTTATTAAGTTGTTAGTTGTGTGTAGATATCCGTGGGCTGGGCGTGGGCGTGGGCGTGGGCGCGTGCGGCTGGGTGCGCGGCGTGGCGTGTCCGCAGTGGGGCGCCGTCTGCCCCGTGTGCATGCGCGCGCTGGCGGGGCGCGGGGCGCGCGGGGGGGGCCAGCGCGCAGTCTCGCTCGCGCCCTGCCAGCACATGCTGCATCTCGACTGCCTCGCGGAGCAGCTGCGCGCCGCCGCGGCACGCGCCTCGCACACCTCGGTAACTATAACTACTCGGATATCGCGGATGACGAACACTGCATCCAAATATTATAATTATTAATTTTCTGATGTTGATGAGATGAGATGTTTAATCTAAACGTTGTCCAGGAGGCGATCTACATCGAGTGCCTGGTGTGCGGGCGCGCGTACGGCGCGGACGCGGGGTGCGGGGGAGCGCGTGCCCCCGCGCCCTCGCCCCCCGCCCCCCTGCCCGCGCCGCCCGCGCAGCCCCCCGGCAGCATGGCGTGGCGCCTGCAGCACGCCGCGCTGCCGCAGTGCGACCCCGACACCGCCATACTCGTCACTTACAAGTAACTACACACATTGTCTACGCCACGGAAGTTCCCGCCCCCCGCGTCTTCCTCCCGCTGCCTCCGTCCGCGCCCCCGTCCAAGTAACACTTGCGTAAGGCGCGGAGGCTCAGGGCGAAGTAGAGTACCGCTTCAACTTCAGCAGACTTCCAATTAAGTTAAATTTTCCTTTCCTTACGACCGTCTGTTCGGTTGAACAGCTACAGCTGGGTGTGCTCGGCAGTGATCCATGTGACGTGATTTCATGCATGGCGTAGAAACGCTAACTACCTACATAGGATGGCTTCAAGGAGTTTTTGTGATCCATAATTAAAATTGATGTATGTGTGTGTAGCTTCCAGTCGGGCGTGCAGAGCGCCGGGCACCCGGCGCCGGGCGCGCAGTACTACGCCGTCGGCTTCCCGCGGCACTCCCTCCTGCCCGACGACGAGCTGGGACGACAGGTTAACTATACTACCACTTTGGATGCGGCTATTTATTAGTCTACCATGGGTTCTCCCAGATTATACTTATAGCGGGCCGGCGACCCGGGCCTATCGAAGTGTAGGACGGTTCCCACTCGATGGACGCGGTGACATTGTGAATGTCCAGGCTCTGGTGAATGGAGACACCACAGAGTGGTTCGTCCTGGAAGTATATTGGGGAGGCCTATATTCAGCAGCGGACTTGTATTAGCTGATGAGGGCGTAAATACATTTATTGGTATTATATGATTCAACTGAGACCCAGCTAATGTTCTGCAGGTGTTGTCGCTGCTGCGCGCGTGCTGGTCGCGCGGCGTGTTGTTCTGCGTGCGCGCGTCGCGCACGACGGGCCGCGAGCACGTGGTCGCGTGGCGCGCGCGCCCGCCGCCCGCCGCGCCACACCACTACCTGCCGCCCGCCAGGCCCAGGCAGCTGCTGCAAGAAGTAATGGACACGCTGCACGCGCTGCTCGAGAGTGACGGTACACAATGTTGATAGTTGAGGACAGAACCCCCTCCCCCGGTACCTGCCCCTTACGCGCGTCACACAACTGCCGCTGCAGGAGATAATCGCCGCTCTGCACGCACTCCTCAGTAATTCCACCTTCAGCACGAAAAGGATGCTATTGCTGCGTAGAAACTCGAGCGTGAATAAAAGTGATTCAAATTTCGAACGCCATCTTTGGAATTACTCGGTGCTGAAAAACAAAATGAGCGATGGTTCGTTCAGAAACTTATTTTGGCTATTTGACTCATAGGCACAAAATGTTGTATGTTCAGCCCCGAGTAATTCCAAAAGGCGGTGTTCGAAATTCGAATCACTTTTACTCACGCTCGCTCGAATCAAAATTATTTATTTGCATCAAACAACAGACTAAAACTAAACTAACTTATGTAATATAATTATGGAACAGTTGCAAAATGGTCCCAACTCAGCATGTGCAGGTTGAAACAACCCACGCTGGTCTTCCATTGGGGCCTTCGAGAACTGGATAAGTAACAAACATTACAGAGGACACACCAAAAGCACCCTTTCCTTGCTGGAGAGGTGAAAATCATATTTCTGCTTCTGCAATTCTACACGATATATTCACCGAAATCCAATAATGTATTAAGGCGCGATTCCACCGCTGCACACGGCTATGATCCAAACCCTCGCCGTCCGAAACTAGGCGCTACGTATCTAGGGACTTCCTCTCCATTTTCTATCCCCTCTCTTGTCCCTTAATGCCAACGCTAGAACACATAGCTTTGTTCTACTGTAAAAATAATCTAACATCGGTCATTTCGTGTCAATAAGGTCGCAATAAGGTATAACGTGTTAACACATTTGACTTGGGCAGCTAATTTTACTGATATTACAAGCGACATTAGATCTTTTTATCCATGATGTCTGTAAATTGTATACATTCGAATAATGCTCAGAAAGCAAGCTATAAAGACATTAGTATAAGCATAGAGTATTTTATTTATACAAGGAAGCTATTTTGTTTATTACATTATATTAGAAATTATAGTAATTATTTGATATTGATATATTGTATGTCTTCCAATTGCATTCAATGTGACATGACGTCTTCCTTAACAATTTGTTATAATGTGGTAGCTATAAGATGCTATGAGTAAGAGACTGATTTGTAGACAAACATCGGATGAGCTTAATTGAATTTTGACCACCAAATAATAAAGTAAAATACCTAAAATTGTGAAAGGGTAGTTTTCATGATTCATTTATTCTCGAACCCCCATCACTTCTACAATCTAATGGGTTCTTCGTCAGTTCAAAACGATGTTTGGCAGATATAACATTTCCATGACAAAGTGTATAAAATTACACACACAGCGTAGCACAGACACTCAGCATTATAAGTTAATGACTATTTCAACATTAAAAAAATATTATTGTGAGCACATTTATTCAATGTTCAGTTAAAATCAGTATAAATCCTTAAGGTATTCTCCAATCTACAATATGTATTTAAAAACGAAAACGTCTTATATTTTGAGTATCATTTACTTTCGATGCTGACTATATTTCTAAGCTGTCTTTTGATCTTTCAGAAATTATTATTTAGTTTTTGTAGTAGTAAAATTATACAACTAAGTTAAATAGGTTTTTAAAAACCCGAGCAGTATTTAGTTTGCATTATGTTACAGACAAATTATTGTTATTAATCTTGCCAGTAAGTGCCTTATCCTTGCTTTAAGTTGTATTATTTTATGTATTAGGTATAAGTATAACAGAGTTATAAGTAAAATTAGACGAAGGAGGATTCCACTTTGCTATATCAGAGTATAAATAATAATGATAAAGAAAGTAAAAATATAATGATTATTATAATAACATAAGGATGATTTTGAAGTGTCTTTTAAATCGTTGAATTGACGCCAGTTCGAAACGCGATCAAGTCTGGGAGATACAGCAAGAAACCATGCTTGGCTATTTTTTTTAAGAAATATTCTCCATCTTACTGTGGTAAGACAAGTTGGAGAATGTTTAATGCTTTGACACCAATATTCCAACCAAAATACAAATACAAATATATTTATTTGGTACAGAAACAAAATTAAAACTAAAACATGTAATAACGATACTGACGGCAAAAGTATTGAACTGTGTCGCAGCCAGTAAAGCCCTCCTCGAGACACGATTAACCAAATCTAGATAATAATTGTTGAAAACTAATTATTCAGTCCCAACCTTTTTGGTCTTCTGGATTATATGCCTTCTTTATATAACAGTAAATAAATAAATATGTATAGTCATGAGTGGAGTCCTCTTTACACCAGACTTCCATTTTGCCATAATGTCTTCCTCAGTGATCTTCCAGAACGTTACTAGATGAGAGGTTTATTGCCAAAGCTTTCTGCATCTTATCGTGTTATACATAAAGGCTATTTTATCGTATATATACACTATGTAATAGTTATTATTATACATGTAGTTATGTTCATTTATAAGAATAAATTGTACTATGAAAATATATTTTGTATTGTTTTTTTATTATTCGAAATAAAGTCATAATATTTCTTCTCACAGAATGCAACAAAGAACAGTTTTGAGTGAACTCCTAATTTCTATGATTTATTAAATTGTTTGTTTTAAATATTTGCTAACGTGCTGTATGTGTATGCTGTTTGTGTTGCCTAACACCTATGTAAATTGTACATAATGATTGTAGATTACACTGTGCTTTACTATCAATAAACAAGTATTATACACATCCAGCTATATTTACACTAGCTTCCATGAGCAGCTTCGCTCGCTTGTTACATCAATAAAAATGGCCTATAAACTATTCCAGAGCGCGAACTATGTATATTCCAAGTCTCATTCAAATGTGTTCAGCCGTTACAAACATCCAAACTTAAGAATTCATAAAAATAAGGGCTTGTTTCCCGTTCAAACTGAACGTTGAGCGTATAGCTCAAAATAGTTCAAGAGATGTCTCAAAAAACCTAAGCCTCTAGTTTTATTGAACGAGAGCTCTCCTCTCCTATTATAATTGCATGAAGTAGTTTTCCATCTGCTGTGACCTGAGAACAATCACCTCCCTAAATCAATAGGTACTGTCTAGATCCCTGTACAAACTAACTCGCGATTGTACGAACTATTTCAAGGCATAACAAATAATTATTCAACGAAAATAACAACTCATTTGTAGATGCAACGGCATTCAGTTAAGTAACTTCTGACTGATGCGCGATCACTTTCTTGAGACGAGTCATCTGCGAGTTATAAACGCAACTGTCAAAAGCTTCTTCATAGTATATCGATATGTAACCCTATTTCGTGACGATTTGTTAAAGTTTCAGTCAAGATAACCGATAATTTCAACCTTATCATGTTCAGATTAGGTCGATTTTAGGGCCGCATATTTTATGAAACAAAGAGCAGGTAATATTTGTATTGAAGGAAGTATAAAACGCATTCTGCTAATATTACGGTAATAGCATTCAAAATGGTAGGCGAGGCTAGTCATAAGCGCAGCTACAGCATCGAAGAAGTGTTGTCAAAAAAGAACATAGAACATATTTTACGAAAACATTACAATGTAGAGGAGTTCCAAGTGGTCGGCAGCCGGGCCGCGCCGGCCGTGGAGGGCCTGGCCGGCTTCCTCGCCGACCACATCAGGGTGGTGCTGGTGGTGCAGTGTGGGGGGAGGGTGGAGGAACTAAAGCTATTCGTGAAGCGGGTGCCGGCGAACAACAAGCCTAAAGCAGAGTTCATCACTGAAAATAACTACTTCGGGCGGGAAAACATGATCTTTCAGCTGCTGGCAGAGATGAAGGGTGGGGAGGGTAAGTTACAAATTCTTGCTTAGCTTATAGGTACCTACCAGTTAAATAACATTTATTATTTAAATTATTTCGGTTGGAAAACATAGTTGAAAACATTGCGAGGAAACGTCATCATTCTTCGTGAATTGTGTGTGCCATTATAGTATTATTCTCTGTTATTTATCCCCTAGGACCCAATCCCTGGTGCGCGAGGTCGTACATGAGCACAGACTCGCTGGTGGTGATGCCGGACCTGGCGGGCGAGGGCTACAGGCTGCGGCCGCTGCTGCAGACCCTCGACCTGGCGCACGTGCTGCTCACCACCACGGCTATCGCGCGCTTTCATGCCGCCTTCGCCAACCACGAGACGAACAAAGCCAGCGATGCGACCCGCCCCTACGACTTCTACCGCGAGTACGGCCACATTCTCGCCGAGACCACCTTCAAGGACACGCCGTGGCTCCGGACTGGGGCCAAGCTAACCGCTGATTTCATCGACGCCTTCTCCACGAAATACCGAAACATGCCCGGCTTGGAGGAGAAGCTCGCTAAGCTCTTCGTGGCAGCATGCGAGAGCTTGGACGTAGCGGAGGGGACGCTGAACGTCGTCGTGCACAAGGACCTCTGGATCAACAACATTCTATACAAGTACGAGGACGGGAAACCGATCAACGCCTTGCTGATCGACTACCAATGCGTGAGGTACGGACCGCCCACTTTCGACCTTACTTCCTTCCTCTACATGAATACTACCAAGAAGTTCCGCGAAAAGTACGAGAGCCAGGTCCACAAGCACTATTTTGATACATTTTCCGCCGCTCTGGAAGACGCCACGAGGAAACGCTTGGACGCCTTGGGATACGATGAAGAGGAGTTCCTTGGATGGTGTGAGAAAAGTCGCATGTTCGGAGCGTTCGAAGCCTTAGCCATATACCCCACGGTCCTCATGGATGCCAAGTCTGCGGAGCAGGTGTTCGACGACCCGGACACCTACATGCACATCGTAGAAGAGGACAGGTCTGGGCCGGTGATCGCGTATGCAGACAAACATCCGGCTTATAGGGAGAGAATCCTGGAGGTTTCCGAGGAGTTTATTGAGAGATATGTGTTTCAGAACCCTTAACATAAACAATAACTGGAAACTTTTGAATAGTTTAAGGTATAATCAACTCGTACTTGAGCAGCTGGTCTGCGTAAAACAGAGTTAATACAGCATTACAGATACCGGCAAGGATCTTGAGTGTTGATCTTTTTCTCTAACCCGCGTAGATACAACATCCGTGCCGGTATCTGAGCCTCGAGAGCACCTCGGTTCGAAGATGATGCATGATGTTTTAAAAATAAAAGTTTTGAACATAGTTATAAAAGTGTAAGACAGACAGATCCAATTTATTCCCATTCCTTCAACGACCTTGCAAGTATTTGCACGTCGCCTGCTATCAGGACAGAATCAAAGGTTTAATCCCCTTGACAACATATATAGGCTAGTTATGAATAACGGATTATTATCAGAACAGCTTTCTAGCCCCATCTAATCCCTGATGATGCAACAGTGTCAACAACTGACCAGATGGCAGCCATATGGCCAGTCCGAGTATGGAGCGGCGACTAACCGTGTCAGTTAAGCCGTATTGCCATAACGAGACGTGCTTTACCCGAGTCGTGTTTGAGAGTTTGATGGATGACTGACATCTGAGAAGCGCGTGGATATAACAGCGAAAATGGAAGGTTCAAGGAACGGGAAAAAACTACCAGATTCTAAGCAAATGACTAGTTTAAAGGCATAACACACACTAAATTCCTGAAAAAAAAACGACAATATCACTCCTGTTCGTCCAAATTTACCTACGCAAAACCTGGGAGCTTCACGACGTACCTAAACATCAGTTACTGACAATCGATTCTCATATTTTATACTTCTATGCTGGACTGGGAGTAAAGAAAAAACATAAAATGCATTCAGCTGCTTCTCACTCCGAGCATGTCGCATGAGTCGACTAAGGGATAGTATTTTCGCCAACATGATGAATCGATAGGGGCGATCACATGTCACCATGGTTCATCATATCCATCTTGGAACTCTTGAATCAGAAGTTTTTCTTATGATTACTTGTGACTCTGCTCACCCCGTTCGGGATACGGGCGTGATAATGAATGTATGATTCTCATATTTTACAGGATTCCATTTAAGTCACGGTTATAATAAAATTCATGCTTGAAGAAATTGAAAATGATGCCAATACAATTACCTGTACATTTATCATAGAACACTGCAACTGCGTAGGAGTGGTAGTAAGTAAGTAGGTCGCACAGGGTCCCGAGGCCGCGGCCGCCCGCCCAGCAGGTTGCGTCGCGGCAGAGCGCGCCTGACGACACCGAGCCTGGACAATGGACAGGACTCGTTCCAATGACTACATTACACACACACTGGAAAATAGTCACAGGTCCGACGACACTAATCCACACCCAAACTTTTACTTTCCATTTCCACCAATCTTTGGTTACCATCTGTTAGGTACCAAAAGTCAGTGACCAGCATACTGTAATGGTAGTTCTGAAATGACCCTCTGTGATCGGAGTTATTGCTCCACCCAGCCATAATATCGACAGTATTTTTTTCGATATTAATTGCCATACTATTCGCCGTAAACAATGATTATCTGTTTAAATGTGTATTATATTTCATGGTAATGAAATGACGTTATGTTGGTAATGAGCCGGCTGCGCTAAGGCCAGCCGGTGCCGTACCGGCGCGGACGCGGCCGGCGCGGCGGCTGGTGCCGAGTGGCGTTGCGTAATGTCACATAAATCCTCATATTTACGAAGCATCGGATTGTACGTAGTAATGATTCAGCGTTCTTATAAATAGGGCTGTGCTGAGTGGGCTATAGTTTGAAGCTGACAACAAATAGTCCAAGGATATATGCCAGTAATTAAATACATTACGATGAAATCACTTTAGTTTTAGGCAAATAAACCTCACAACATTAGTTTTTACACCTTAATTTAACTATTAGTATATACTAATTAAAAGTTCTATAAACATGAAACAAAAAGTTTTATTTAAATACTGACGGTTTGTTTACATAAATTGTATCTCCAGTTTGGCTGAAGTATAGGTAGGTACTAGTTCTTTCGAATTGTAAGGATGTTTTCTTATAATGAACACACACAACTTTAAGGTAGGAAGGCGAGGTCGTTACCAACTAAACCACCAATGCCCTCGTAAAAAACGTGAGAGATAAGACCGTTGCACGACTTAAAAACTATGTCCATAAAGAGCCTGTAATAATATACATTGTACCTAAACCTGCCTAATATAAATTAGCAAGACGCGAGAACCCTGCCAGTCAGCCCTCGGCTCGCGAGTGGGACAAGGGCGGCGTGTCTCCCCATACGGAGCGCCAATGTCTGCACTCACCAACTTACAATCTACAATCACACACAGAATTAAAATGTTGCATATTAATAAAATAGATGCAGCTTTTGATCGGGTTCATTCGTGGGCATGGAACTACCCTTTTACTGAAAGGTCTTGGAATAAACTTCAAAAGACTAGAACTGGCGTAGGTTGATAAGATCCTACTAATATTATAAATGTGAAAGTTTGTATGTGACGATATTTGTGCCTCAGTCACGCCGTAACGTCCGAATGGATTTGGCTGAAACTTGAAATATACCATAGTAACACGTACTATGTAGGTATATTTCAAGCTGGAATAACATAAGCTACTTTTCATACGGGTACAACGCGTGCGAAGCCACGGGCGGAAGCTAGCAGGGTCATAAAAGAAACAAGTGATTCCTCCGCAATAAATGGAAGACATTATACCTACCTAGGGATAAAAGATACCTAGTCATTGACTCACTGATGTAAAACCTAAAAATAAACAATAAGTATTGGTTTGTTTATCCCTGGGTAATAAATAGGTTCTGCTAACCACACCTCATAAATCCATATGGTTGTGTTTACTTCGATAATCTGAATTAGCACTAACAGCTCATCGCCTTAGTGTTACAAAGTACGTATTGACCTAAACCATGTTTTGCTCTCCGTATAAGGAGCTGCTTCTTATCGGTTCGCGAGAGTCATAAGTAGGAGGAAAAATACGTCACCATTGGTGTCTCGGCGACCCTGACTTATTTGTTGCATTTTTTTACTGAGACACAAAACTGTAAAGAATTCCAATATTCTACACCAAATGCACACTAATACATAATCTAACAAAACGTCAAGACGGGCGTGTGCTCGGCTGAGACGCAAGAGGCGCGGGTTCGATTCCCGCTACGGGAGAAAAGCTTGTATGTTCTACAAATATTCCTTCCGGGTCTGGGTGTTGTAATATTATGTATTACTAGCTGCCGCCCGCGGCTTCGCTCGCGTGGTACCCGGATAAAAAATAGCCTATATGTTAATCCAGTACATGTACTATGTATATTCCAAATTTCATTCAAATCCGTTCAGCCGTTTAGGCGTGATTGAGGCACAAACATCCAAACATCCAAACTCACAAACTTTCGCATTTATAATATAAGTAAGATAAGTAAGTATTTACATAAAAGTATATAAGTATTGTATTAGCCATCTGGTTCCCATAGGACAAGCTTTACTAAGTTTGGCGCTAGATTATTATAGATATAGATTATTTATTATTATTAGTTTGCTCGCAAGATTCGAATTTCATTGTGCTCATATTTTTATGATAATGTTTTTGCAGACACAACCCTGCTCTGCTTGATTACAACAAGGCTCTTCAGATAAATGTTTTGGAGTCCTCAAGGTCATTTTGTAATGAATGAGGCATGCAGGACCATCTGCTCGCCTTGACCTCTGATCCACTGATGAGAAACAGATAAAGGTATGTACCTAGTTCCAGAGAAACTGATTCTTTTGTTAGACCCTTGGACGAATAAACCACTTAAAACTCGCCGTCTGAATTGCATGTTTTAACTGGTTCCCTCCACCACCACGCCGACACAACAGCTATTCTCACTACACGACCTTGCAAGTCAAGCTACTGGCGTGCGAGTGCATAGCGGCAGTAGCTTGCAGTATGTAAATAGCTGTACAATAGATGGAAAATTATGAAATGTGCAAGTTGTCCCGCTGGCTGCGGTCGGGTGTATAATATTGCAGACTTGAGCCGCGTGTAATGGACACCGTTGCGACATGCTGCGCCCTGCGGCTGCACTTGCGACATCCCGTCCCGCCTGACATTACCTTTACAACTAATTCAGACTAGGTTTTAAGAACCACATTCTTGTTTTCCGCTAGGTATGTGTTTTTAGCAGCAGCTTACTTTACGTCGGTACTTTTATATATTTACCGTGATTTGACGGTTTTTAAGTTTCCCGAAATTTTGTTGCATTTGCGCGCTATGATCACAAAAGAATTGATGTACACAGCGAGCTCTGAAGTTCTTATCTTTGTTTGTTTAGATTGTCTCGATGACAAATGCCTAAGTCCAAGGTTCAATTTCTTGGCGTGGCGCCTATTCCTGACCTTACGCGGAAGAACCTACTATATGTATAGGTAACAAGGCATTAGCTTCATAGTGCACGTCCGTCTGTTTGTGCGAGGTCTCACCCACACATCTCGCCAACAGATCACTCGTTGCCTTCCACTGAATGCACAGCTATTAGGTATTATGTACGGTCCGCTCGTAAAGATGTCTTATTATGATAATCTTATTTTAACATCTCAATTTATTATAGTTTGCAGATTATACAAGGATTAACTTATTTATTTCCTACTTTCGCTTTTCTAAACGGTTTCTATGATCTTTAACATTGCTTATAGGTACCAGTTGCCTTCAATCTATTTTCGTTTGAAACCAAAACACTTTCCGTTTACCTAAACTTAATTTAATATCACAGTCCCCAAATATTGCCATTTCTATAAAGTTTTATGTAGTATAGGACGAAATATAGAGTCAGGAATCGTCAGCAGAAGTGTTATGTTATCTGTGGCAGCTTTTAAAATTTGTACACGTTTTTATGTGAGAACTTTACTGAGCTTTATATGTAACAGGATAAGTACGGAAGTATTTTTAAAAGAGCGCGTTGAAATCTATCTTACAGTATTTGACAGCTTTTGCTACGAGGAGCTACGAGGCCTACGGATTTTTAGAAAGAGCTACGACTTTTGGGGTTTTGATCTCTAAAACAGCTTTGGTAAACTATCCTCCAAAATTCCACTCTTATCCCTAAATTACTTACTGGTTGGTGTCATGATTTTTATAATTTATTGACCTCTTTCGTCTTTAGTTGTTGCCTTGTCAATTTGTATCATCTGAAAGGACTGTGCATCACTAATGCGTGAAATATTAGGTAGTCTGGTCCCTCTATGGGGATTATTATAGCCTAGCGCACCGAGCGCGTGCGGCGCGTGCGCACGATGATCACGCACGTGCCACTTGCACTCGCCGCGCGCCGGCCAGTACGTGAGCCAGGAACCACTCACAAAATGTCGTATTAACATCCTGTCCAAACAAACTGCTTTTAATAAACTACTTTGATCGTAGGGCTCGTTTATTCTAGCCTCTTAGGTTAGTAAGAACTAGATTCGAAATATAAATCCTAATTTTCTATGCACAAAGTCAAGAATTACTTCCTACTTTATCTTTGTAGTGGGTTTTAGATACAGGCTTAGTAGAAACCATTAAATAAGATCTATGTATCAATCTTGCCAATAAGCTTTCATATGAGATGCGCTGTCCAGAATATCATTGTTGAATCGGCCATCGACAATTTTCGAGGCCACCACTCTTCGATGTAGCCAAGAACAGTCCTTCCTTGAAGTCTGAAAGGTCGGTGGCCGGAAATGAGCAATCCCTGAGCAGCGTGACTTCATTCACAACCGTTCGATATTCGCAAGCGGGGGTGCGTGGGCGCAGGTGACGTCAACGCGCCCTTATACGGACCTGCTCGCATGTAAATTACAGAATTTATGTGGATCCACGCTTTGTATAGATAGGTGAGGTACATCGTTTGTTTGACAGGGGGCGGGGCAGACTACAGACAGACAAAAAGCAAGCTATAGCTTATCGCCATTATGGTTTACCCCGGGTCACTGTTCCCTAAAGCAAAGCTAAAATGTCGACAGGAGAACATTAATTTCTTGTGTCCGGCTTTGGATTCTGTTTGTGGTTCGACATCGACGAGTTTTGATCCAGTCGCTGTAGGAATGTACGTTTATTCCTAAGACTTTACAAATCTCCATTATATCAAAATTAAAATATTTTGTTGACTAGTATTTTGTTCTTAGCTGTATTAGATAAATTATCAATATCTTACAATTACAAAAACATTGCATCATTCCTAGAAGTGCGAGATAGAACACGTTAATCGCTGGAATCGCTGATAGACTTGTGAAACTCATCTCCGCTCACAACACTATTACCAATGTTTCTTTCTACATAACTGTCTTACATAACGTTGTTTACAAAAAGTCAATGTCTACGTCCCTTATTGGCAAAGGTCCTCGTGGAGATAAGAGAATTCGGAGCAAAAACTGATTATGGTCCGTGATTTCAAAACTGTGGCGGATATGGTCAGGACGACTGCTGCAGGGGACGAAGGGATCGTAAATATTATTCCAAGGTCTGTCTGCCTTTCTTATTTTAACAGGCTGTTAAATGAGGAATTATTATCAGCAGAAATTACAGTTCTCGCCAATAACTATGACACTGGAAAGCTAGGAAAAATTTGCTTGAATCGTATGAATTATAATTACACCTGCGCCAACATTAGTGAAGACCTCGGTGGCGGGCGAGTGTCCAGCTGAGACGCGAGAAGTGCTGGTTCGATTGCCACGGCGAGAGGAATATTAGCACTTCCTGAAAATGTATCTTCCGGGTCTGAATATTGCAGTATACACCAAATACCATGGTGCTCGTAGTCTCACTACACAGGGAAGTCTATTGTGGATTAGTCGCCGACTATTTTAAGTCTTATACAAGTGATTAAATTCCGAGCGATCATGTGAAGTTTTAGATTTAAAAATCATTTATGGTACATACCTCTAATAAGGATGCGAGTGGGCTACCATGGCCTCCTAGTCCTGATTGTTGATCTTATTTGTCATTAGATGATGTTATTCATACATCATTAGGTGCATCGTGTCAGGTACATATCCTGCCACTTTAATCTAGCTCTAGCCGATGATAAATGAAATGGACTTGTAAAGAGATTCTGACATTGTAAGCAGCCTATCTGTTAACGCTTTTTAGTGGTCTTATAAATCAATCTGCAAGATCCATTATGATAAAATGCTAATGTATAGAATGATTAATCCAGCAGCGTGCAGAAAAAATAAGTTGACGTCAACTTATTTGCTGTGCTTTTTTATGTGGCCACAATCTAGTTGACTGCCAGCCCGTCTCCTAAAGATGCCGGACGCATTGACGACAGGACTCTGATTTGGATACATCGTAGGTGAGCAGGCGTAATGGTCGCCGTGTATAGAGCTGGTGATCTCAATCTTGGGCTCTTGATAGTCGACAATCCTTTGCTTTGATTTTAAAAGACATTTTCTTGACAAATGTGGCTGTTGTTTAACTCTAGGAGAGCCTCTCGTTGAAAAAATATTTTGGTGTCGAATAATTTGACCTTTACATGAAATTCGCTACAAGTGCCACAAATTCATTCAAATCCATATAATTAGCTTAGAAACAGACACCACAATGATTTAGTGCTTCCACCGAACCTGTAAAAGGCAATTCGCTAAACATTTATTATCCGCCGACGCGCGCGACAGCTTTGAACTTGTCCCTGCATCGCCTATTCAAATGAAGCTGTTTCATAGAGATTTATCGCTGCTTTGGCTGATTTTGACATGTTTTTAAAGACGTTTTTATATTTTTGCATAAAAAACCTGTTTTACGTAGTTATTAGTAACTGACTAGATATGGAAGTAAACGCAGTCATCCCATGGTTATGTTTGCCACAGGTTAAGGTAGCTGGTTGTTTTTTTTAGACAGCCTTATGAACACTACCTAACTGTTTGTAGTAAGGTACGTAAGAGTTCTGAATCTCGTTATACAACAATAAAATGTTGACTAAAATAATAACATATTCGTATATTTCACCGACAAGTATTCAAATATCCATTCGAGTATAAGACAATCGAATGTTTACATACCCGGCCACCGGACGGTCCAAACAATGACATCAATTGACCACATACCTATCCAGTCCTGCAGACATAAAGTTATCAATCCGAATTAAACCTTAGGCGCAAATAAATATAATTCCAAGTTGGTAAATGATTTTATATTGTTTAGGTTATGGGCCCAGAGTCGAAAATAGGCCGTCTCGGCATGACTCTCACATTACTAGGAAGGGATAAAGAATTAGCAGCCAAAAATTTTTTTCTAAGAATGCTCCAATGTAACGCTGCATTTTATGAGACGAGTTTTCTATTTATAAAGCTTACTGCAGTAGGTATTACGTGGTGGTCGACCTTCGATTATAGAGGTCAGGAAGATGTCAGTAGATTTGAGGAAAAGGCATTGTAATTCGTGTGCATTAAATAACTCATAATATTTAACTCGTAATTCGCATGATTCACGGTTAGTTTATGTCATACGCATACGCATGACTTGGATTATGTAGATTAAAGTAAAAAACCAAAAGTTTTTTAGCCGATGAAGAAAATAAGTAAAATTCCCATAATGATAAACATTTTGTTATTGGCCTGTTCCAACCTTCAAGATCAGTGATTCATTGCAATAGTCCCATTTCTCGGACCTTGTAATATGCAAACCGGTCCTGCGCTGCGGCCCGCGCCCGCGCCGACGCCGGTCGACATTGGCACCCACCCATCCATTCAGGCTGACGTCACGGCAGGCACGCACTGCCTTATCCAGCTGGCTGCGCCGTGGAGAAATCGTGGGGTGACTAGGTGTAGGTACCACTTCGGATTATAGAAAATTGTTGTTCTAATACAATTATACTAAAATAGCTGCCGCCCGCGGTTTCGCTCGCGTGGTACACGGATGAAAAATAGCCGATATGTTAATACAGCACATCTGCCTTCCTAGTGACGAACGCAGTAACTAGCAATTTTTGTCAAAAATTGGTTAGGTACATATTCGGAATCGCCTAACAAAACGCAACATTCTATTCTCACTCACGTATCAAAACATGTTTGACATAGTCACTGCGTGCTTCACTAGGAGGGCAGACATGTACTATGTATATTCTAAGTTTCGTTCAAATACGTTCAGCCGTTTAGGCGTGATTGAGGCACAAACATACAAACATTCTCAAAAACTTTCGCTTTTATAATATTAGCAGGATAGAATTAGTAGGATTATTGATCTAATAATGTAGAAATTCTTCTTCTAACAAGATCTAGGTAGGGTCTGCCACGTGACGAGTACGTCTCGGTCTCGGACATGTAACAAACATTTTCATTGAATTATTGAATTTCCTTATTCATAAAATCTATGAATAAGTACCTAGGTAAGTAGTGATCTGTTCATAAAATAACTAGTAAGATGAAAACATCTTGAAGGATCAAGTCTTTTATTGATTGGAAAGTATTATACTTACCTAACTAGAAATGTAATCATGTATCTGGAATCAAGTTGTTTGTTCATACAAATTGACTTATTTTACATACAAATCAGTTTAGTTGAGTTACCTACCTATTATAAGTCGTTCGAAAATCAAAATTCCAGGATCTTATTTCACTCTAGAATCCATTGCAAATCTTCAGTGTTATCTGACTTCTTCGTTATCTACGGCGGCAACGGCTGTGGTTCCGTGTGGTCAATGGTGTCCGTCACAAACCATTGTGATACCGCCAGCATTGTTTCCATGTATCTCGCAGCTTCTAACCTCATTATCTTCACAATTTCCACCTTTGAATCCTTAATCTTCTAATATCTTCAATCAACTTGCTAATTCCTTTGTTTTGAAAATGGTTCACTCCTCATTTTTCAACGACTGTACTAATACATCGTGTTTACCTGATCTATCAAGCTTGTGTTTGAGTTCGAAGTGCGATCGAGCGGTATCGCCCAAATAAATAACGATTGTTTAGTGTGTGATTCTCGGAAGAAGATAAGTGCGACAGCGGCAGGTCGTCGGCGAGGGATGAGAGGAGAGGAGGCTTTCGCGTCGGAGGGCGGCGCGCGCGCAGGCTTCGCGAGCCCGGCGCATGCGGCCCAAGTCAGTGATCGCTCGGCCAGCACCCGCGCCGCACGCCCCCACCCCACGCCCGCAGCCTCCGCGCACCGACCGACCCCGAGTGACCCCAGTGCATACCGAGCGGACCGACTCGAACGAAACGACTTCGCGAACATTTTTTAATTTATATTGCAACTAACATAATATTCCGCTTTTAAGTTATAACACGTGAGCTTTTTAACGTATTGTAAGTTAACAAAGGTGGATTGAACTGTGCACTGGAAGCTCTGAAGAGATCGTTTTAAATGTTACCGGCTGACCAGTAGCCGAGCACCGAGCACAGGTGAGTCTCGCCACCTCTATTAGTTTTAATATTTTATTCCTGGACCGTCCGCGGTTCTCATACCAAATGGCGGTGTTTTTGACAGCTGTTTTTAGGATCGTGTCGACGCATAAATTAGGATTACTTACGAACGCAGCCTCTGTTTTTCTCATTCTATAATAGACCTTATTGCTATTGGTTAAAGAACAAGTTGGTTTTGTTGGAATTTTGGAGGAATTTGCTTCGGTTGTATAGTTATGAGCTGAGTCCCTGTGTTATCGCGCTCGTCTCAAATGTTTGGGTGTTGAGTGTCGTTGTTTTGAGTAGAGCTAGGAATGCGCCCGGCTTCTGTCGTCATCATAACAAACATCTTGGCGGGTGTACCTACCTCTTTGTTTGCTCACCTGTGCAGTCAACTCTTGTATGATTTCTGTATATTACCATATGACTTCGTCTATGAATATTTTATTATTTACATTTTAAGAGCTGATAGGTACTTACTGACTGTTTTATATTCTTCATTAATTAATCATTACACTCGTGGCGTAGCTTGCTTAGGCGTTCTGGACTGATCATTAAAGTTAAGCAACGTTGTGCGCGGTCACAATTGGAATTGGTGACCGCAAGTGGCATTATGAGCCTTCCGTGCCTCGGAGGGCACGTCAAACAATCAGTCCCGACATTTAAGTCGTTAAGTCATGACGGAGGCCTTTAGGCGGCCTAAAAACTCCGTTACTAGAGTTGGCCACTAGCTCATACGAGCATATACATACCAGACCAACTTCGACGAATATTCGTCCAAGCAGATCAACAATAAGCCATTTGTTGGTACACAACCTTACCTTCTCTATAGTAACTTATCTTCGTTCTAATAAATATAATTTTATTTTGTTTCTGAATCATCTTAAGGTTCTGATAATGACGTAGTGCATCACCTATTCCTTATGCAATGACTCATAAATTCATAGGCCTGTACTTACGGTGAGCGTTCCGGAGCCTCTATACAAAAAAATAACACGAATATAACACCGTAATAATAAATATTTGTTGACATTTTACACAGCGCCATCTAGCCCCAAACTAAACAAAGCTTGTACTATGGGCACCAGATGGCTGGTAGAATACTTATATACTTTTTTTGTAAATACATACTTATACTACAACACCCAGACCCGGAAGAAATATTTGCAAAACATATTTTATAAAACATATTTCTCCCGTAGCGGGAATCGAGTCCGCACCTCATGCTTCTCACTCAGCCAAGCACTCGCCCGCCACGCCACCGAGGTCGTCTAATAGGTATTAATACTTTTAATGAGGTTAAATGTTGTACTTTATCTTTCACTTTTCCTTTTGTCTGTACGATGCTCACGCTATTAATAATTAAGTTCTATTGTATGGTTGTAAAGCACCATCATTTTTATTGAAAGTACTCCTCTCATTTCACTTTTCGTGGGTACTCAGGTACCTGGGCTTACTTACTTTAGGTACCTTGTAGATTTCTTACAACTCAGACTGCTGAGTTGTATCAAAATTCCGAGCCATAAAGCTCGTCAAGTTATGATGGAGATGTTCGGGACCTGCGTAAGAGTAAGACCTTGAGTAAGAGGTCTCTTACTTAAACCTCCCGTCGTTACCTACTACATAGTATTTCCCCTGTGCTTTCAATGCATTTCATATTTCAGGAGACATTCCACATGGGGTTTTAGCGTCCTCGCTAAAACGCCATGATGTACAGTCACGGAATGAAAAGGTTCGTCACCTTGAGGTCGGTTTTCGCTTACTAGTGTAAGAATCATTTATTTTTAAATCAGTAAAACACACTATCCTGTGCAACACGATACATTGTCAAACAACTTTGATGCGCGTCAATTTGAAGTTTGTTGTCGAGCCGGTAAATATAATTTTCTATGCAACAGTTTGTTCTGTGCCGTAGATTCAGATAACATGTCTCGCGACAAGTCAAACGAATCGATTTAAAAACTGACGAACCTTTTCATTCCGCCGCTGTACTTACTTTGCCTAAGTAACTATGCGGCTACATTATTAAGCTTCGGTAAACTTGTCTCTTGAACTGACAGGGGCAGCAATATTTTATGATTGTCACAGGATAGACAAAATCACAAAACGCGAAACTTCGTAGCTTCGTAGCATCGCAGTAGTGTAGCCGCACGGTCGGACTGGCTGTAATGTTCTGTACGCTCCCGCGCAACTATCTAGGAGCGTGCGCTATCGCTCTCACGTTTATTTTGTTTAATATTTCTATTATTATAGTGATATTATAGTGCATTGCCTTATTGAATGTGTGAGCCTAATGATAGGTTTTATAAATACTATTAGATTTAGAGCCAAGAAATAAGAAGACCTTGGCGTGGCTGATGAGTAGGTATTTAATTTGTCAGCAAAAGTTTAGATTGAAAATGGATTGATCCGTTACAATCGATTAGCCTGCTCGAGTGAATTACAGAGGACCACCCACCGAGATAACTAGAGCAATTTGCAACCGATGCTGCGTGATGAGGCTTCAAATTAACAAGTATCAGATGAACATCTACTTATCCAACTTGCTGACGAAGGTTATTTACCTGTGGAGCAAACAAGAACTTGCAATATATTCGCTATTTCGATCCACGACCATCTATCGAGATGATCGAGGGGCAAGATGGGTAGAACCTTTAAGAACTTACTCCCATCCGGTTCTATGAAAGTAACCCCCGAATACTCAAACGTATCTCAGAGTCGAGCACGTCTCAAGTGACGAGTTTTTGACAGATTTTCATCGAAAACTGACAAAAAACCGTGACTTGAGACGTGCTCAACTCTGAGTCACGTTTGAGTATTCGGGGGTAAGTCCTTAAAGTGCCAGGTCACCGCCCTGAGCTACTGACTCATTTTTTAAACCTAAAATAACTATTGTAAATCCGATTTTCGAAAGCTAAGTAAGATACAGCTGATGTGTGGCCGCTCCCGGCATTAGGACACAGCCCTAATGGCTCAGATTACGGACGTAGTTTATGGCAGACGCACTTTGCGTTTATCTACGGATTATCCATGTTTATGAAGCTGACTGTAGGTGCCGAAAACGCCTATCTATGCAGGTACCTATAGCTTATTTTATTCTGGTAAAGAATAAAGTTTTGTCCTTTTCATGGGGCTATATTATAAAACACCTCATCACCCTGACCAAACTGAAGCGCTCGTGGCGTAGCTTGCTTAGACGTTTTTGTTTGATCGTTAGAGTTAAGCAACTTTGTGCGCGGTCACAATTGGGATGGGTGACCGCAAGTGGCATTACGAGTTGAGCGCTTCCGTGCTTCGGAGGGCACGTTAAATTGTCGGTCCCGGCTTTTAAGTCGTTAAGCCATGCCGGAGGCCTTTAAGCGGCCTAAAAACTCCGTCACAAGAGTTGGCCACTAGCTCATACGAACTTACTTACCCTGACCGAAAAACCGTTTGGTTCTCAAAAGATTTTTAATATATTGATGGTGGTGGGGGTGTCCAGCATCATCAATAACACCGGCCAGGTTATGATAACCAGCCGACAAGTAGTGGCAGGTGGCGGGTGATCCATCACAGTTGCGCCCACGCACTGCTATCTGATGCAGGGCTGCACTCTGCTATTTACATCCTTCTGATTCTTTTATAGTGTTAGGTACTACTAATCATATTTTCTTTAAGTTTAGGTTAATAAGTAAGTTGGAATAGACATTATTTATTTATTGCATATTATGCACACACTTATTATTAAAAGAAAAGGTCGAGGTTGAGGTCAGAGTGACATTTTGTCGTATCAACAAAATAAATTAATATTTCAATAATAATTTTGCTTTTACTGTTTTTGTGATGCTAGTAAGTTCGCTAGTCTGACGGGGTCTGGTGGCTAGAGGAAGTGGTTTAGACAGAATAACAGCGTCTGCTGTTAGAACTGTAGACACAATGCTGAATCGGAATCAATTTGCTGCTGCAGCACACATCATAATTAAGTACCAAGCAATAAAGTAGTGTAGGTAATTTGATTCGTACTTATAGTATTTTTTATTATTATTAGCATTTAATATTTTTTGTTTTTGATGTAATTGCCTGACTTTGTTTTTATTTATATGTGTGCTATTTTAATAAATAAATGTTATGTCTATGTCTAAATTAGTTTCTAGATAAATTTCAAAACGTAGTAGTAGTAGTAGTAGTAGTAGTAGCGGTGCTTATCTATATTTTCAAGGTTCTAGAAAGTAGACTCGTTTCATTTTCATGTAGGTATATGTATATTAGTTAGAAAACTATAAGGATATAAATAAATAAACTAACGTGTGCGAGTCTACAAGCGTACATTACAGCAGTGCCTTAGAGTCAAGGTGTTTCACGACTATTTCATTTCAGTTTTATCGAACAATGGGGGCCCGAAATTCCTTAACTTTTTTAGTTCTTTTCTGGTATAAGAAACCTAGGTAGTTCTGAATTCAGACTGGATTATGTACCTTACAATCTATAATCTCTAGTTAAGTGCAAACCCTGACCATGATCTCGAGATACGTTTGGATATCCATTCGTATCGCGATTACGATCAAAGGCGGAAAATGGCGTCACAGCGCGACGGGGACAAATTGCTTTCTGTGGTCAGTACCTTCTGGGCGATGGACAAAAACAGTCCTTTACTTACCTGCTTACTGCATGTGAGTGGATAGAAGTTGGTATCTAATTCGTTCGTAGACCCCCTAATTAAGCTTGCTTCAATAACTATGTAAAATATTGTTTTTACCCGACTGCAAAGGAGGGTAATGTGTTAGGGGTGTGTTAGGGGTCCAAACGGCTAGACAGATTTTGACAAATGAGGTGTCGTTCAATTCGTCTCGATGATGAAAGTGTCATATGATATGTGAATAGTCAAAATATTCAACATGGCGGCTGTTAGAAGTCATTTTTAAATTGTTATTTTGGGTGCCTCTGTTGCCGAAACGGCTGGACGGATTTTGACAAATTAGATGTTGTTGGTTTCATCAAGATAACGAGACTTTTTTTGACACTAACGTGTAAAAATCGAATATAGTAGCTTTGAGGAGCCATTTCCTTTTAACTTAACAGGGTACATAACTAAAAACGTAGATTAAAATGGTACAAATTCTTCACAATTATCATCATCATCATGCGTCACAAAAACAAATATATCAGACCTACTCTGCTACCTAAATTCTACTCAGTCGGGTTTTTTGGTCTTTTAAATCAATACTTGTTACCTAAATTAACTTACATTGAGGTAGATATCGGGTTAGTTGTCCTTATAGGTAATCCAACTCGTACCTACCGTACTCGTACTGAGGTGTATTATGTATTAAGAATTTTATTTGCGTAAATGAGTGTGGGAGGAATGCTAGATAAACACATTTATCCTTTTCCAATGTGACGTAAGGCTTGCTAATTGAGCTCACCTCGCTGCCTACACTCGGTGGATTTGGCGTAAATTCATTACTTTGCTTGCTAGGGATTTCCTTATGCCTGTCGTTCGACCCACGACAGATGCTTTTTGCTCCTCGTGTACCTACTGTCTAGTGCCTGGGATGGATAAAGATGAAGTAGGCTTGCCCAGCATCTATACCATCCTCTCCGGCATTCGAATGAATGAATGAATGAATGAATTAAATTAATTATTGAATGAAAATACACTGATTCTTTTAAGTTTTTAGCTAAAAGTATAATTAAGATGCATTGATTCTGCAAATACGTTTCGAAACAATAAATGCAACATCAGAACAGCAAACCAACTTCGTTTATAACAACCATAATTTCAGGCATTTTCAACCGACACTTTTTTTTTGCTTCTCTTAACACTCTTCGAATGACTGAAACATATTAGTTTGAAATTATTATATTGTCGAGAAGAGTAATCGAGCGCCTGTAGAACTGGTTCGCCCACGGCGAGCTCCATGAGCTGTCTTTCAATAACAATTAAACACGCCACTCGATCTTACTCACTGTTTACTCTTCGATCGACATACTGACACCCAATATACATATTTATATTAGCTTGTAATGCTACTGACAGCTCAATACGGAACTTGTATTTCTCATGAAAAAGGCTCTTCGAAGCGAAGTAACCCTTTCATCACGTTGTTTCTTTCACAATCGGTTTTTTTAGCATATCTATCCAGCCAGTCTATCAGTGTTTTCTACTCGAACTTTTTATTTGTTATTTTGTAAATGAGAACAGAGTGTTTAAACAAACCTTACATAGGCTTACAAACACTATTAACCAATGTTTGTTAAAACTTTGTAAAAATAAATAAATCTATCTATTACATGCCTGCCTACTACTATAATTTGCCTCACCAGTTCTTTCGAACCAGAGTGGTGAAACGCCCCAATATGGCTCTTTTCTTGTTGGCAAAAAAATATAAGTAGGTATGTAGTTTCATCGCGTGATCTTCGTCCTTTAAATTTACACTTTTCTTAAGACAAACCATTTATTTCCACCCCACGCTCAAAAATTACCATTATTCGCAAAAAACCGCAGCCTTACATGCGTAGGCGCAGACACAGAGCCGACTCAAGTCGCTCGTGAGCTCCGTGCCTTACCGGTACTCTCGGGTAGACCTGCTGGCGAAATATCATTTCTCGAAAACGCTGTTTGATTCCGTGCGACGTTACCTGCGCTGTGTCTTGGCTTTCTGGCGAGGTTCAGTCGGGAGGCAGACGTAGAATTGACAGCAATTACAAGTACCTGTGGAGCGCAGCGTGTGGCAACTCGTCCGCCGGATCCTATCGCTCGCGGGAGCCCTGCGGCACCGGTCGATGCTGCTGAAGCGCTGTTTGTCGGATAGCGTGGGATACCTTGTTAATATCGGTGAGTTATGGTTTTATCGTGGCATATTTTCTGCAAACTTTCCGTGTCTTGTTATTTTCTGTTTGAAAAGACGTGTCAAATAACACCTGAGGAATTGACGACTAATAAGAATTGAGAATAGTTTTTGTTTGTAGTCAAGATGAATAAATTAAATATTAAATGAATTTATTTGCAAGTATTTTCTGGATTGGTGTTTTAGCCTGCGTTATATCTTTATATTTTTCTGTCAACAAGGTTTTTAACATTAAATACTGAACTACTTAGGTATCAATGACATGAATTGCTAAGTTTAAAACTCCAGCTAAGTATACACAGGTTACTCAAATTCTAATTTACAACAACTTCCTCATCGAACGAGTCTGTTATCACGCTGTCCTCAATTTCAATAAACAAACAGTGCAATTAAACTTAAAACAATTTTGAAATTAATGTTATCAATTCATGACAACTTTATTAGATGTCAGAATAATACCTAATTCACTAATATTATAAATCCGGAAGTTTGGAGATATGAGGAAGTTTGTGCCTCAAACACGGCGTAACGGATGAACGGATTTGAATGAAACTTGGGAGATACGTAGTTCGTGATCTGAAATATGCTATAATTTGCCCTGGTACTAAACGAGCAGAAAGCTAACATCTGAAGTGAATAATAATGTGCATGAGAAAGTCAAAGGGACCTCAGCGGATGATCCAACCTGATCCATCTCCCCTTTATATTGGTCATATCTTTGTTTTCACACATGACATCACCCGCGAGGGTTCAGTATCTCAAACCTTGACACGCTAATAAGAACTCAATCGTGATCTATGTTCATTTTCCAAAGTAAATAGGTGCCTATTTACTTGTCGGCGAGTGAATGTGTGATTGCGTCCTTAGAGTTATTTAAAGAAGTGATGCGAGCGCGTCAATTGGTGCAGTCGCACGATAGTGTCCAGCGTTCGGGGTATGGTGTCATCGCTTCCTATCTTATTTATTAACCTGAACAGCGGTAACACCTATACTAATATAGCAATGAATGTCTCGAGGATTTGACTCATCTGACTTTTGATTCATGCTTTGGTTCTGAGCTGTTGTTTTTGTAATTTTAATAATGTCTCAGAGTTCTATTAGTAAGGGTCAGAGCACACTACCCCGGTCTATAAAAGGACAGTTACAATTTGCTTGTTTTTAGGGTTCTGTACCCGAAAGGTGCCAATGGGACCCTACCACTAAGCTTCCGCTGTCCGTCTGTCAGCGGATTGTATCTCATGAACCTTGAGAGTTGAAATTTTCGCATAGTCTGTATTTATATTGCCGTTATAATAAAAAAAGTTTTAAAGGCCCATATAAGAAATAATTTTTAATGTACGATGATACGGAACCCTTGGTTTGCGAATTCGACTCGCACTTGACCGGTTTTTTTGCTTTTTGCGCATCGATGCTCTGGTTATGGAACAAAGTAGTGGGCGAAGACCCGAAGTACCTACATGAAGAAGAACCAATGACAGAATCCATAGACCAGCCTATTATTCGTAGCACTTTACTATAACACAACCTTCTCTGCTGGACTGGGAGTAAAGAAATAACATAGAATGCGTCCAGCTGCTTCTCTCCCCGAGCATGTCGTAAAAGTCGACTAAGGGATAGTATCCTCTCCAACATGATGAGATACAATAAGCAAGTATTTCCAAGGAGGGTTGACGTCAGGCGGCCGGTCATAAAACACCTTAGCCAAAACTCTTACACCATGATCCAAAGATCATGCTGTGCCGACCCCACACGGAGTGGGATAAGGGCAGGAAGATGATGATGATGACTTTACTATAACACAAACAATGACCGAAGCAAAAATAAATGTATACCATAAGGCTAGCCTGAGCGGTCGGTGTAGCGACCGACGTGCGACCTACGCCGACCCCCTCGGCGTGGTGGCTGGGATGCCGTGGAGAGGCTCGGCCAGAACAGGTTTGCCCGGGTTTGTTTATTTTATACCTACAGTGCAAAGCTCAGGCTAATTGGACGAACAAAATACAAAAGTAATTGGATTTTATGATTATTTTAATTTGTTGGCCGACGGCAATTGGTTCTGTCATTTTTATTGAGTTAGACAATTTACCATATCTGGTATCTAGATAATGCTAACTGGGCAGTTTAACTTGATAGCATGTCTATTGCCCGGTTCTAATATTCTACTAACGGACTACTGATCGTTCATAACAATAGCAATGTTGTTTTTCTTTAAAAAAATGTGTGGTGATTGTCGACAGATAACAACGTTACTATGGTAATGCTGAAAGTAACCGGTGGTGTAGTTAGTAGTGACCCTGCCTTCCGATCCTAAGGTTGTGGGTTCAAACCCAGTCGTGTACCAATGGTTGTTTCTGTGTAAATTTATGTGCGCTATCCCAGTACTCTCAAACGGTGAAGAAAAACATCGTGAGAAAATCCGCGGCTTAGTCAGCTCCGTACGTATTGACCATGTCTTTCCTGTGGACAAGACCGACTAAGCTGAGAGGGTAGTATAGGTGCTAGGCAACCCTACTTCATCTAAATTCGTCCCGGGCACTACAGCGTCCCGTTTGTGAAGGTAAAAGTTGCCCCCTGACGCTATATAAATCATCTACTATAGATGGTAAAAAGTTTATAGTAATGAACGTGCCGTGTTCGTCAGTAGAATATTGGAACCGTGCATATGTCCAGGTGGTTTAACTATTAAAATGTTATCTCTATCGTTCCAAGAACTTTACAAGACTCCAAAACAAGTGACGACATTAGGTATAGGCGTTGCAAATACTTTATTGGCTAAATTGCTGACTGCCGCCTTCTACGGCAGATCTTACACCTGCGGAAACGGTGCTCTAAATTGTGATCTGGTTTTCTGAGATGGTTAGTTCCCATTTGTTCTATGGAAAATGACGTCATCGAACAAAATGACACATTTTCTTCCATATTTTTTCCATAGAACTACATACTAGCTTTTCACCCAAGTTTCATGCCATAGAACAAAATGGGGATTAGATTTTCCCAAAATCTTCCATGAGAAGCTAAATGACCATGTCATACCATTGATCAAACATCTGCCTGGGTAAAATAATCCTACAAAAGAAGCCTAAAAATCGAAAGAACATTCGAAAGGATATTCGTTGCAAGAAAGATATGATAATCGTAAAGTGCAAACCTGTGGCTCTGCCCACCCCGCGGGGGACACCGGCGTGATGATAGATATGTACGAGTATGAGTGTATGAATGTACATCACCGCGTCCAGCTTCAACACTTTTTCTGTACAATATGATAGCAGATAGTTTGTTAGAGCTCATTTATCAGAAAATCATATTGCGCAACTCGTAATTCGACACGTGCTGGTCAAAGCAGGCACAAATTCACAGCATTTAGGTAACATTACTAAATCATCATCATCATTTCAGCGCATCTTTGCCCATTGCTAGGCATAGACCTCCTTATCACGTTATTCACGCTGATTCCTCGCGAGTCTCATCCATTGATTTCCGACTATGTTCACGATATCATCCGTTGAACCTCTCGAGCCCATCATTCAGTGATCGCCTTCGTCCATCATCCGTCGTCCCTTCTAGCCAAGCTAAATAGCATAATTGTGAACTGTAAACGAGCTACAAGCGTAACATACCTGGATAAAACTACGAACAGCTTCAGAACCAGGCCAATATCCTAGGACATTTTCATAGATAAGTTTAGTTCTGTGAAAAGTCAAAGCAAGTAAGACGAAGCGACTTGTACCGCGTGAAATAATAGGATGTACCTAGCTTAGAGTTACATATTATACCGGACGCAGCGCGAGTGTCCGTGTGTCTGTGGAGCTGGTTCTCAAAACAGATCGGGAATGTCGACACACGGCTGATAGTGTTGATAGAAGTCGTCGAGGATGTTGCTATTATCAAGAATCATTTAACACCTAATCATATATATGTGATAGCTCCTGAGCAAGGAAAAAAAACACTGGCAATACATTGTTTTTTATTTTTTACAGCGCCTCGTCTTAGTTTGACTAGATGGTAAAGACCTTAGTAGTTCTGAGTTTATTATTTTTCAAAAGATAATAAATGATATAGATAAAGGAACATACTTTCCAAGTATCAAAAAAAAGCTAAATTAAAAAAAAAGAGCATAATAGTAACGAGCGCGTTGAAGTCTTTTCTTGCAAGATTTTGTTCGTGTATTTTTTTCTTACTTCTTTCTTCTAACACGATAATCACAGAGTAACATGATGTGAGCATATAACCTCATATTCAGAGACAAATGTCCCGCGACACGTATCGCTAGAGATGGGCAAAGTCGAGCAACAATACTTGACTTCGCCCGCCATCTCCAGCGATTCATGGTCCCCTGGTGAATGCGAGTCATAATAACGCTGCGAGCCGGCATGCGGCAGCCGGGGGCAGCCTTCACGGCGCGCGCGCAGGCGTCACGCGCGCCGACACACTCGCTAATTGTTCGTGACTTGGATGGACGCCTTACTAGGCTGCCAGAGTTGGGTTACACGCTCAAACTCTGCCTTTATAAGGGCTGCATTGTTATTCGCTGGATTTGTCTTAGAGTTACCAAAAAAGTCTTACAGATACCCCACATAATTTGAAGCAAGACGCTTCTTGAAAGCTATTAAAAATGATAAATCAACAGGTTCCCAAATTTTGTTAACCTATTGTACTTCTACTGTTTATGTGACTGTGTTGAAAGGATTAAACAACGCTTTAAAGAGCCTCCTTTCATGCATCACTTCAGAAAATGTTTTCTAACGTATCAGGTTCTACGACATGTCGATTTTATCACGATGTTTTCCTTCACCGGAGAGTACCGGTATTTGCGCACATACATTTTTCGTACATAACATTAACAGGTGCACGACTGGATTTGAACACACGATCTTCCTACTGTTAGGATTAAAGTTTGGAGTCCCACCACGGAGACCACCAGTGCTCCGAAGTTTTATACATAAAATCTTTGTTTAATTGGAAAACATTGTAAATCACGAGCTCGACAATAGATCGGCATGAATGGTACAACAATCAATAAGTGAGTAACGCCTGTGACAATACTTCTGCTGGGGCTCCGACTCGCATTCTGTTTACTAACTGTAGTAGCAGTCGGCAGGGTTTCTACATTTCGTTATTATTTTCATACACGCCGCCTCTTTGGTAGAATGCCTAAGCTAAAGCCTCCTCGGATTTGTTCCAATTTCAAACTGTCAGAAAAACAAAAAATGTCAGGAGTTCTTGAACAGCATCAAGATATGAAAATGGAAAGATGCTAATTTTATATTTTTTGTATTCTAATGTATTTTGCTGAATAAAAGCACATGTGAGTTTATTTGTGGTTTTAATTAATTAAATTAGGCTAGGTAATCTACAGTAGTTTAGTAAATTACTGTTTGTGAGGCCAGGTTCTAACACTCTGAAGGCCTAGGCAGTTCTAGTTTCCACCGAGAAGCTGTTCGTTCTGAGCCTCTGAGATCACTAGCGCTGGCAAGTGGGTTTGCTGATGTCATCGGACGCAGTTTTGGGCATTTATTGCAAAAGTCTTATTGCTAGATTTACAATCACTTAGCGAATCATCTTGATTGATAAATTGTTCTGCAAATATTAGTAAATAGTCTACGTGCGGTCGCGGGTGTGTGTACCTTTTGTAGCTAAGGAGTTGAGACTAGTAGATACGTCTATTTAAAAAGAGACGCAAATATTTTAAAGGATATCTATCAAATTAATTTTTTTCTTATACCCTACTGAATTTACTATTATTTTGAGTATTTTGTGTAGCTGCAAAAAAGACTTGCCTAGTTATAAATACATTTTCTAAATAAATCTCCTATTTAGTTATTCAAGTCTTGACTTGATTTATTTAGAAATGCAGTTTTTACGCGTTGCCTGCGCTTCTAGGATAGGCGAAAGCTGAAGTTCAATTTCTACGTAAAACTAGTCGAGCGCGGCGCGGAATATTGACCGGTTTCCTCTCACTGACTGACCTTGCCATTTATGGAATTGTTTAATTAACGTTATGTAATGACAAATATCGCCCTTGACGGAGTAAACACTGCACCGGACATGCACAATGTATATGAGTGATGTCATACACACGGACAGACTTATGTATTACTATTGATGAGGCAAGTGGAACCTTACCGCTGTGAACTCTGTTAGCTGTGACCGTGTGTAATAAAATAGCTTCCGCCTGTGACTTTACCCGGATAACATACACACATACATACATATTATCACGCCTGTGTCCCTAATGGGGTGGGCAGAGCCACAAGTAAACAAGAAAACTTGCAGCCACTTCTGATTTAAAGTCCCAAGATGGATTTATGGTGAACCATGGTGACAGGTGGTCAGCCCATCGTTCATATAGGTGGTCCAGCATTTTGGAGAGGATACTGTCCCTTAGTCGACTTTTAAGACATGCTCGGGGAGAGATGCAGCTGGACGCATTCTATTTTTCTTTACTTTCAATCCAGCAGAGAAGTATTACCCGGACAAATGTAGTTTACATGCTATTCTTGGTTAAGATTCATTTAAATCCATTCAGCTTTTGGGTACTCCATGACAGGGCACAAACACAATCACAGATTTATATTTTTAGTAGAATTCAGTTAATAGATATTGAAGATAAGCTTTATCCTCTGCTTTATTCTACCCAACTGGATGACCTTTAGTCAAATCGAAGAAATTAAAATTTTGCTTACCCAAATCAGATAATTTCACACTTCGATGTAAATTTGTCTTTATTTAGTTTTTTTCCAATCGAGTATGCAAACGAAGAGTTCGACTGTACTTTACGATCTAGATCTGTTCGGAGAACCGGATCGAGGATCGTAACCTGAACTTACAAAATGAATAAACAAGTGGGAGGACTGCAAATAAACTGCTTCGGGTTTTGAATAACATAACACCTAATATTTTTGTAAAACAAGTGATTTTATTTACCTAAATGTACCTCATATAAATATATGGAATAAAATAAAAGTACTTACGTTTATTTAGCTTTATTACAGTTACAGTTTTCCATCTTGTAATAATACAATTCGTTTATTTCAGGCATTTAAAAATACATAATGAAATTATACCAATCTACATCTAAGAAAACCAGTTTAATTAATTTTATAACCGCCGTAAACAGTTTAATAGCGTGCAAGACATAAAACTAATTAGTTGCATTACAATAGAGTATTTACGGCAATGTTGATGCGACATCCGGCGAGGCGGCAGAATCACTTTCCGTAAACCGGTGAAGTGGCACTCGCCCTGCATACAGACAGACGTGTTACGTGAGGAGGGTACCTTGTACCTTACAGATGAGAGTGAAACTACTGCAACTGGGTTCTTTGATGAAAAGTGACAATTACGGATGTGGACGCAGGTTTCACTAAAAGCGGCCTAGATCACCTGTTTCGACTTTACCTACTTCTCCTATTCGAATTCGTGATTTTAGAAAATTGATTACCAATAAATCATAAATCATAAATAAATCATAAACATTTATTTGCAGGAATGTAGGTACAATAGTTGTTGGTTACACACACAAGAAGGCTCCAATACACTCTGCCTTATTTAGGCGTGCAAAATTTTCACATTATTATAATTGTCACTAATAAAATATTATTAATTAAAGTAGGTAGGTAGTGTAGAGTCAAAATTATAATACAATTAATAAACAATATATGTAGCTGTAGTAATAAATATAGTCAAGTTGAATTAATAATGTCCAATGCATGGACTATTACTGTTCTAAATAGAATTTGGCGATTTTTTTAAAGAAATACATTAAAAGTCTCTTATCTTATAAATACATAGATAGATTATATATTTGGCAGCACAGAAAAAAAAAAACAAAAAAAAACTTACAAATAACTTAAATATTAACTTTATTTGCAGAAGCGAGGGTCGACTCACCGCGTATTATGCAAATGAGCAATTTAAATTCGAATAACTTGTACAAATAAATTTCGTGGATTATGTCACAGTACACCTTGTTTGTTCAAAGATTAGATTTGAGACATTTTTGGCATTTTGATGGCCTTGTAAATAAATTCTAAGATTATTTTGGCTGACATAACATTCTTTGAACATTTTATAACACTTATGTTTGTTTTCCCTTTTTGGACTTCAACTCACATAATCCTCAGGATGCCGTTGTACAAAGCACTTTGAAACTTTGTACTTACATTATATAGGTTCCGTTCGTCCAGTTTTCATAGAATTGGTATTATAAGTATGTATTTACAAAAAAAGTAAATATAAATATTATATCAGCCATCTGGTTCCCATAATACAAGCTTTGCTTAGTTTAGGGCGAGATGGCGCTGTGTGAAATGTCCACAAATATGTATTTATTATTATTCCACCATTTATAATTTCCTGTGACCCTAGCCTTAGGAGCCATTAGCGAGTGTCCGAGGAGCTTCCATTAGGTGACGTCACGGAGTCGCCGGGCCCATTTGTTTTACACTTATCGCAGATTTGCTTTTTAATTTGTCAATCGTCGAGTGTGTCCACAAAAAATACTCAAGATGAAAGCGATAAGCGCGGACGCTAATAGCACTACTTTAAAAACCAAGTTGGTTTAAAAATATTTCTCAACATGGACACTATTATCACTTCATGTTGTGCGACTATTAGGTGGTATTATATCTGTATAATTTATCAATATAGAACTTAGTTCAGTCGTAAATGCGTTGGTATTTTCTAAAGCCCATAAGTTGTCGCACCCAGCTTGTTTCTGATTCTTTTTAAATACGCCCCAATTCCCATACATTGACATGTCAGCCATAATGTTTATTACATTACTAAAATGCCTGCAATCGAAGAAAAAATGTCTCCATATAAGATGCAGCGATGTGGGACAAGGGCGGTGGGGGCCTTGTTATGGCGCTAGCCTCCAGAAGTGGTCGTACTTACAGCTCGCTGTCGCGCTGTAAGCGAAAATTATCAGCAAGTGGGTGCTTGAGACAATTTTTTTAATCAATATGTTCCTGCTTACGACCACGACGCGTTCTAGTTTATTTCCATTGCCTGAGCGGCTGAAATGGAGTATAACTCACCAAAAAAATGGGACCGAGTATAAATAGATAGATACATTATTTATTTGGCACACAAGACGGCACAGACAGAATGACAGAAACAAAAAAAAGCACACAATATAGTAAAAATAAGAACGTAGGTAGATATTTGGCTACATAATTTGGCTAAATATGTAGCCAAACATCCACACACGTCCCTACCTACCTGTTATTAGTATAGTCCTATTTCATTATTAGCCGGGGTCAGCAGGGGGATAATGCACAATACACCCCACCGCGGGACGTCAGGGCAGATCTTCGTACCCCTAACATCAATTAGAATTAGAATTATGCATTGTTATTATGAATGACACGTAACGTACATTTGTCATAATTTCCGTTCAAGGAAAACTGGTATACTAAATAGTACTTAAAGTTAAAACATTAATCAGAGGCCATTAAATTGCAATAAAACGTGTAAATAAATATGATTTCATTATTATGTGTTGTGCATTGTGCCCACGCGCATCAGTCCTTGAATCATTATCCAATTGGTCGCCTACACTTTGATTATTGTCTAGAATGTTGTCTACAAACTTACTAATTCTTTTATAGCAAGGATTACTTTGAGTCTCCGATAGGTAAATGAGAGTCAGTCTATTCTCAGAAGTAAAATACTTTAAGTTGATTAAAAAAATGTATACCACTACAAGCTGTGTTAGTTCACCCAGGTGCATTAAGTCTACCGTGTGTAGCACTTAATGCACCCAGGTGATTTACTTCAGGTGAATTAAGTCTACCGAGTCAATCTATCTACTACTCACGTCTTTCAAAAATCTCTTGAACTAGTGCCTATTAAAATGACTGTTCATACTTGTCAACTACAATTATTAACTTGTACTCCAGTACCAAACGTTCACCAGTTATTATTTTTTCATCGCATTTTGTAATTCGATCTAAATTATTTGATTGTTTCGCATAGAGGTCTGCAGTGTAGTGAGTGTGAGGTCATAGAGAAGTGGCCGGAAGAAAACTGGCAATGGCCGTAGTCACCCATCCATCTCGTGCGTGATGGCTAAATTGAATCACGTCTTGAGGCAGACTAGACCACTTACTGACCAGAATCTACTTCTTAAAAAAAATATACATAAAACAGGTAGCAAGTCCTCAAATAAACGGCATCCTTAGTATGAAAGCCGTATCATAAGTAATTTTGTTATGTTGTCGTAGAGATGGTTTTTTCTTCAGCGGTTACTCGTAGCGTCGTAGCAGCTTCCGTAGCAAAATGTTCTGGCATGCGAATCGGAGAATGTAATCAAATTGTGTTGTTTGAAAGATATATCCTACTATATTATAAATGTGAAAGTTTGTGAGGATGTTTGTATGTTTGTGCCTCAATCACGCCTAAACGGCTGAACGGATTTGAGTTAAACTTGAAATATACCTACATAGTACATGTGCTGGATTAATACAAGACTATTTTTTTATTCGGGTACCACACGAGCAAAGCCGCAGGCGGCAGCTAGTATTTAATATATCGGGATTGGAATGTATTTGTTTCGGTGGCACGTAATTAACACCCAAACACCCAACAGTCACTTACATAGTCCTGAATTGTATGAAAATAAATCCAATTTCTTTGTTTCCAGCATGTCAGAGGGCGACGTGAACCTGATTCGAGACGAAGACGTGCTGCGTCGTATGGTAAGTAACCCCAGTTCTACGTTAAAACAATAATCTTTCAAATTGTTCAGTATTTTACATTGAAACTCCTTACGTGTTCATTGTTTAACTTCCTTGGTTGAAAAGATTCTTATTTATTTTTAAACTTTCTAACGCTGGCCATTCGAAATACAGTTCTTAATATCATTTAAAAAATAAAGGGTACTCCCTTTACAATGATTTTACTTTATAATTTGACTCGTTTAATGAAATAAAATAAACAATTAAATGTTGCCTGTTTCAAAACTCTGAGCAATCCTCACTGTGACTTCTTTAGACGTAATCTTCATTTTCTTAGTGACAGTATTCGTAGTTTTGTTTATAGTATGACGATGTAGTAGGTGATTGTGTAGGTATATCAGTTGGTTCAGTAAGTGGATGGTTGTGTTTTCCAGTGGCAGCAGACGGAGGACTTCGGCCGCAAGAAAGAGATCCGCGCACACATGTACCGCCTGCGAGAGGAGCGCCTGCGCAACCTCTACTCGCCAGAGCCCGCGCCCGCTAAAGGTAATGTTATAACATTATAAACAACACCCAACAGTCACATGCATAGCTCTGAACCCGCACTAGGATTCATTGTGTCGTGGATATCAGACACAACGATTGCCATGGTACAGCAATCAGAAATAATTACAAAAACATTTATCGGCATCGAATTCCACACCTCTAGCATCTCAGGTCTTAAGAATGACTCATGGTCTCGTTAATCTCTATGTATTCAAGGAATTAAGTAACCGCGATTTACGAACAAATTATCTAGACGCCAGCAAACGCGCATAGAAATATACCTCGGTAGGTACCTATATCCCATTTGATATCCAGTTGAATGCGCGTTACTCTATCGAACATTATCTGAACGTAGCTTTAGCCAAGCTATGCAGGTGGCACTGCTGAAGGTATCGTATAATACAAGCAAGTACCTTTATACAATACATCTACAAGTATTCCTTGTTTGCAGCACCCTAGAAATGCTTTAAATGTGCTTTGTGTGACGAAGGGTGTTTAGGTGACTTTTACAATTAGATTCAACATTTATACAGCGATTTGTTTGTAGCTTATTATTCGCCTGTGCCTTGCACGTATCTTTTTATATTCTTCAGAATGTGTACTTTTATTTACTGAAATGTATGAGAAATCGTTGTACTCGTACATTTCGTGTAATTTTTATGCATCCAATGTAGTAAGTTGTTCACTGGCTTTGTTTGTGTATAACTACTTAGTTTAGTTTTGTTGATTGGGAACTAGCGTAGTGTTGCCGCTTCAACAGGTTGTGAGTTCTCGTCGGGCCAGGCCCACGTCGACTCGTTCGCGGACCAGACCTTCCAGTCCATGAAGAGCAAGGAGGTGCGCGACGCGGGCTCCCCTCCCAAGGAGTTCAATTACCGCGGCCAAGGTGCTCCCCCACACCACTAGTCTAACCCGAGTTAACCAGACTAATGCTTATTAACTCGTAACCTAAAAATTCAGAATTAACCAGATTTTGATCAACCTATTACATTCCACAGATCTGAAGGAGCTGTCTAACGCTGGCTGGAATGTAGAGTCGGAAGACCGGACCACGGACGACGGGCGGACACACGTGAAGTCTGTCAACGCTAACATCGAAGGAAGGTATGACGTGGAAGGCGGAAGAGGGCAATTCGCTGCCGTCGACCGACAGCGCAAAGCCGTCACCGAATACCAGGATGACAACACCAAGATGCGGCGCGATGAGTCCTCTTCCAACACCGCTGCCCACGAGCACGTCGTCCGCCAGACTGACGATGGGACGAGGTTCTCCAGCACCACCAGCTCCTCCAACTCTTCCAGCAAGTTTCAGCAGGTATCCTCGGAGGTATACGAGACGCCAGCGATTCACGACTATGACCAGGCAACACACGACACTAATGGCAACGAAAAAATAACAAAAATAACTAACACTGAGCAGAACATGAGGAGCAACGACTCCCAGAATGGAGAGTTAGTCTCCCGGAAGATTGACTACCCTGATGATAACACTAAAGTGATCGTAGAAACGAGGTGTCTCCCCGATGGCACGAGAGTTACCAGCACGAGGCGTGAGTTCCGTGTACCTGCGCATAGCACTCGCTCAGAGCACCAAACCAGGAGCGAGTGTAAATCCTACTCATCGCAACAGAAGTCAGACATCAGGGAGTCCTCTTCCAAGACCACCCGACGTACGACCGACAATCGAACTGACGATAGCTTCAGAGATTCCCAGACAATCCGACACACGACTGATAGTCGTGCCGACGACATTGTCGACTCTCAAAGGCACGTCGATGACTACGACTTTAAGAGACAACTACGAGAGTACACCGTTGACGACGATAACAACTCGGAAACTCATCGAGTGAACCGACGCCATGACACCAAGATCAACAAAGTCACCGATCACTCCAAAACTGAAGATGACTATTCTCAAACTCGTCACGAGACCAGGGTCACCAACAAGATGATCGACCGCTCTTCTAACGTTAGAGACGATTACACCCAAGTTCAACATCAGACGAACCAGCGATATGCCGATAGCATCGACCAAACTGATCGCCATGAAATCATCGAGAGCTCTGATGATCGTAACATAACACGTAAAGATGTAAAGGAAATGCGTCGTGTACTAGACACCAACGAAAGAATACACTATGTCACTGATGAGCCCGATCGTACTCCAAGGGATATCGATGAACCCATTCGTAACGTTCCAGGATCCGAACAACCTGATCGTCATGTTCAAAGGCCTATTGATGTCCCTAGGACCAGCGATGAACCTAGTCGTAATATCCCAAGAGACATCAGTGAACCTACACAAAAAGTCCCTAAAGACACCTTCGAACGTGCTTATGTCGATGAGCGATCTCACAAAACCACCTCGAACTCCAAAGTCGAAGATCACGTGGAAAGGAAAACGAGCAGTGATCACTACCAAACCACATACAAGAATGATTATCAGCAGAAGAAAGTGAGCAACGACTGGAGTCCTACTCACCAGGCTTGGGCTAGCACTTTGCGCGCAGATACTCCTGCTACTACCCGCCCTTCAACCAGAGCCTCATCTCCCGGCAGCAGGACTTTCAAATCCAGCACATCATCTTTGAGGAGCAGCGTCAGTCCCGATAAAACATCAAGAAAGCCATCCAGTCGTGGAGGCAGCCCGAGCAAAGTAGATCGCTACTCTCCGAGTCGCTCGGTCACTTCCGATCGTTACTCCAGTACCCACTCTTCTCATTCCGTCTCCGAAGTGAGAACAAATAAACATTCGAGTCCTGAAAGAAAACCACCTTCAGGCCGCTCTCCAGCCGGATATAGTCCAGAAAGAAAGCCGCAAGATAGCTGTCGTCCGAGATCGAGTGCCAGTCCGGAGAAACGACCACAGAACTTTACAAGGCCTAGTATGAGTCCTGAGCGAAAACCATCGCATAAAACACCTACAGACGGATTTCCTAGAAACGCTTCTCCTACTCGCGCTGCAGGTTTGCCCTCAGGGCCTAGACAGAGCCCTGAAAGACGACCCACACCTATTACCCCGCACCGGTCAATTATTAGTCCTGAGAGAAAACCCACAGGAAATAGTTCTAATCCTACGTTTCCTAGGACTAGCCCCAGCCCTGACAGGAAAAGACCAGATATTTCCAAAAAACCGGAAGCAAGCCCTGAGAGGGAAGTAGGTTATATGCAGCCAACACCATCGCGTGAACCTCAAGATTTTACTAAGCGGCCGAGCGTGAGCCCTGACAGGAAACCCGGTTACATGAGACCCACAGCTGCTAGTCAACCTATTCCTGATACAAAAAGATCCTCTAAGCCAGGAGACGTGCCTGAAAGCCATTCACCGTTTGAACCGTCCCATAGTCCTGATCGAAAGCATTTTAACACAGTAACACAAGTAAAAGAGGATCACTACAAATTCATTGATGAAGAAACAAAAATGAATACTCGTACCAATAAAACTTACCCTTTGCCAAGTGATAAGGCTTCATCTCCAACAAGAAAAAGCCCCACCAAAGAATCTCCAGAATACACTAAATCCCCTCTGCCTAAAGGTAGATCACCATCTCCACAGAAGAAAACAGTAATTGTAACTGAAAATGATGAAATGTATGGACGAATTGACAAGACAGTTGAACTAATTGACATCACTACCAGAAATGGCAAACAAACGGTAAACACCCACACCGTCAAACCCGCTCCTAAAGATACTCCTGAAACCAAAGGTGTCCCAAGTAGAGAAGCATCTCCAACAAAGTTCGGAACATACGATAAAAAGAAACCACGTGACGTAACGGAAACCTCAGAAGTAACTACCGTAACAACTACGAAGGATGTAAAATATGACTCCTTAAATCTTCCTGATAAAACCTCACCTAAGAAAGTTTCCGAACCGACGTCACCGACTAAAAAGAACCCAAGAGATAGTACATCTCCAGTCAAGTCTCCTACTAGAGATACTAAATACAAACACACCACTGACTTCATCAGTACTGAGAAAACCACTGAAGAAGTAAATAAGAAAACTGTGACAAAAGAACACCCTCGACAACTGCAGACTCCTTCCTCAAGTCCCACAAGGAAGCCAAGAGTCGAAACTGAACCATCAACTGGTCAGAGCTCACCTACTACATCTGTGAGTGGTTTCGTATACTTTGGATCTCCGCACACTGACAGACCAATAGTGACTGATTTAGACGACGACTTTGAACCAAGAACAGACTATCCTAATGAGCCACAATACACTAGACCTGGGAGTTTAGATCTGACGCATTCTACGTCACCTTCTAAAATACCGTGCCGGTCACCATCGCCTGAGAAACGCGAGTCACCTATTAAAGAGAGTCTTCCGAGAAAAAGTTCTTTAAAAAAACCCTCAAACTATGTAAACCCGTCATCTCCGGCAGATAAACCACCGTCTAGTTTCCAAGTATCCCCAACAGAGGATAAACCTGACATCACGAGCCACAAAGTCATTAAGAAGGATCACCCTGGTGAGCCAGAAATTAGTTCACCAAGTAAGTCAAAACCACCACTCACTAGGAGAGAAACCTACGATGATCGATGCCGACTAATCCTGGGAATGGTTGACACGACGACTGAAAATGTAACAAAAGAAACAAAGAAAACAAAAACATCCGATTCCGACAAGAGCTCACCGAGTGTGTCGCCTTGTGATAGTCCAACTCCGCAGGAAACTTCTCCATTCCCTGATTTTCCGATTCACAATAAAACCGTCAACACAAAAACTGATGTGACTGACTTCATAGCCCATGAGCAAGAGGATATAATTACAACCACAAAAACTCTTAATCACAAGTCAAAAATTCCATCACGAGAGAGCTCTCCGACTAAACATCAAGATATTGTGCATAAAACTACGTCAGTGACTCAAATTGATACAACACAGAAAAAGGATAAAGATGTCATAACAATGGTAGAAACCAAAACTCAATTGCCGCGGCAATCTCCTGAGAAAACAAATAAGCGTTCTAGTCAAAGCCCTGAAAAACAGATCAAAAAGCAACCAACTGATGATATAGCGACTTCTGAAACTCCAGATGTGGAGATTTCTGATAAATATCCTCGAGGCACTTCACCATCTAAATTTCCTCGTCTTTCAGTAAGCCCTGATCGAAAAAAATCCACGCCTATTAGGGAAAGCCCGGAAAGACAACAACCAAAAGAGTCATCACCCACGAGAACAGTTAAAACCACTTCGTTAGACAAAACATTATCAGAATTTGATTCTATAACTACGACTGAACATATTCAGGAAGATATCAGCGCTACAACAAAAGAAAGGTCTCCTCGTACTAGAGTTTTGGAGTCTCCTACGCGTCAAACTCCGACATATACACCGTCTTCAGAATCTCCATCTAAACCTCGCCCTGTTGGCGATTCACCTACACGAGAACACCAGTCCCCAAAACCTACAATCAAGGCTCATCCCCATAAAGATAGCCCCAATAACAAGCCTGCAGACCGATCTCCTGAAAGGAAGTCACCCAGTAAACCACGAGAAAGTCCTCAAAAGACACCAGGTTATATGAAGACCACTACTGCTATTTCTTCCAAATATGATACTTCTTCAACAACTGAAGACACTGAAGAAAAGTTCACGTCGACAATCGATAAAAGTCATAAAACAACAAAGACATCTTTGTCTACAACAAGTAAATCACCACAAGATAGTACTCGGTCGGTGTCACCTACTAAGCCTTCGCATGTCGGATTTCCTAAGAATGACCGTTCTCCAGAACGTAAACCGACTAAAGATGTCCCAATAAAGAACACGGGTTCGAAGGATTCAACCCCACGCGATGTTCCAGGATACATGAGAACTACTGCTTCAATAGTTTCTAAAGCTGACGTTACTCTTACTGAAAATGACAGCGAAACTACAATCTCAAAAATTACTGATCAGAAACACCCATCATCGAGACCTACGTCGGGATCTCCCACCCGTAAAGTATCTGAGCCTCGGACACCATCTCCAACTAAGTACACGCGTGAAACATCTGTCACTTCTTCACCAAAGAAGGTAGACACCTCTTCTACACCTAGTCAGCCTTTATCGCCAACCAAAGACGATATTGTCAAAAAGCCTAAAGAAACACCGGTCAAAGAACGATCTCCCACTCGATCAACTACGGCCAAAACACCTAACTACATGAAGACCACGACATCTGTGAGCTCTAAATTTGAAACTGATGAACATAACATCACCACGGAAGATACTCAGAAGACGATCACATCAAAAATCACAGAAAAGAAACAACCAATATCTAGAGCATCACCCACCCGTGAATCACCTAAACAGAAAGATAGATCTTCTCCTGACTACCTTCGATCTGGATCACCATCGCAGACCTCAGAAAGGCCATCTAAAAGACCGGACTTATCACCCGAACGTAAACCTGGATACCAACAACCGAGTGAACCATCTAAACGGAGGCCTCAAGGTAGATATTACGAGGATTCCTCATCGACTTGCAAAACAACAGAATACAACATTACTACTGATTCATCTCAATTTGATACTCAATCTACGACAGATGATTTTGAGACCACCAGTACTTCTACTGTTAAAAAAACATATCCGTTTGAACCTACGAGTAAATATCCTAATGAGACCAATATTTCTCCTGAAAGAAAACCTGTATTATATAAACCTGCGCCTGACATCCTTAAAGACACCACTCAGGTTCAACCAAGTGAAAAGCCTACGTCTAAACCCAGAGTCAGTCCAGATAGAAAACCTAGTTACATGAAACCTACTGCTTCTGTTACTTCAAAGTATGAAACTACAACTAGGGATGTTCAGGAAAATATTTCATTGGAAACAACGGAACATAAGTATCCATCACCTAGAACGTCTCCAACACGCCAGCCTCTAAAAACGACTCCCAAGGAAAACTTGATTTCCAAACCAGAAGAACCACGGCAACTGCGAACCCCTTCACCAACTAAAAAAACCATTAAAGTAACGGAGGTCAGTACCGATTTTCTAATGTCCGAGAGAGAACAAGAAATATTGGATAGAGTTCACAAATCATTGAGAAAATTATCGCCTGAGCGCAAGGAAAAGTCTCCAAGCAGAGAAAAAAGCCCTAACAAAACGACTACCAGCTTGTCAGATTTGGATATAACGTCAGAATCGGTTGAAACGCTAGAATTTGAAAAGGAAGACTTGAATGATATCTTAGAGGAACAAACTATGAGTAAACGTGCATATGTGACGCGTCCTGAAGCGTCAAAGAATGACAAACCTAAAGAACAGAAGGTGCCAAGCAAACCTTCTTCAAGAAACGTCTCGCCGGTCAAAAGAGCTCCATCGGTTTCAACTCCCTCTCAAATAGAAAAGACTCCAGAGTCACCAACTAAGTCTAGAAGTATTTCTCCAAGAAAACCATTGTCACAAAACGAGCGTCCTCAATCGCCTCATGGAGCTAGAGCTAGCGGAATCAGACCAAGGGATCAAGTTCCTTTCCACCGTAAGCCTACACCAGCTACTTTATCTACCTACAAAATCGACAAACTCACAAGTGACGTCAAGAAAACAAATAGCGTTACTAAACAGAGTACTTTGAAGACAACTGCCATGACTAAAAGTGCGACTGGTCGGCTTGTTTCACCACAAACTCTAAAGTCTAGTGAACCTGACTCAAAACGCATCCCAACTCCAAAAGGCATTAAGGAAAATGTCAGTCCAAGAAAAGAAACCGTAACTCGTACTTCTAGTGACAGCAATATAAAACCTAAGAAAACGTCGCCACAGAGAATGAAATCGAAACCTGAAATTCAAGTGAACGACTTGTCAACTAAATCTCCTAAATATCAAAAACCCATCATAAAGGAACCTCATTCGAAGTTGCCTGCAAAACCTAAGTCAGCAACTGCTCTTAACACTTCCACAGAAGATGATGATGACGTCATCATTGATGTACAACTATCAAAATCATCGCGGGAAAACTCTCCAGATCGTATTTGTCCCACCCCGGTGAATTTCACCGATGACGTGGGCACACCCAGATTCCCTGATGAAGTAAGCGAGCCTGATGATGAATATCGTAGGAAAACGTATCACACGATTCATGAAACCGAGTCAGTGGTTGATGACATTGTTGAAATCTGTGAAGATGAGGAACTTTTTGTCAAAAAGACTGATGTTACGTCTGAATACGACGATAGTCTTTTGAGTGTCAATGACAAAGTAAGTAAGTTCACAAATAAAATTGAATCTGTCACTAAGTCCAAGGACACAACAACTACTTTCAAAGACACCGAGAGGAGAGTTCATTCAGATTTCACCGGTGAGAACATAAAATCCGATGAATGTTTGCTTTCGGTATCTGAAAAGGTAAATAAGTTCGCAAAAGGTCCAAGGGATACAAAAGACAACCGAAGCCCTTCGCGCAAAATAACTGACGAGTATGACAAAAATACTATTTATCAGGATGATTACACGAAATTGAGCGTAAATGATAAGGCGCACCTGTTTGTAGAGACAGCTGAAAACATAAAAGTGCCAAAAGTAAAACCAGTACAGAAAGTAGATAGACCCGATTTTTCAAATGTTGATGAGTCATTGAAGAAAGATGATTGTCTGCTTAGCGTTTCGGACAAGGTAAACAAGTTTGTAAAGACTGCAGAGACCTTCTTTACTGAAACTCATGAGGTTGACCAGAAAGAGAGAAAAATCAAAGAGCAGCACGAGAAAATAATGAGACAGATTGTCGATGAGGACGATGATGTGGAAACTTATGAGACAAATGATAATACGACTACTACAACAATTCTAAAAGATGTAGATGAGAATGATGATAAAACAAAATCTTATAAAAAACAGGTGACTACACAACCCAAGGACAAAGACTACAGCAGTCCCAAATTGAAACCAACAGAAAGAACACCTACAGTGAAGATCACAACTTTACGTAGTAGTGAAGCAGTGAAAAAAGCCAAAGCTTTGTTCGAGAACATAGCTTCTACACAAAAGACCAAGAATGTAACTCAAACTACATCAAAGACTACCAAGCTAACCGACATAGGTGTGGTCAAGAAATCACCTAAAACTGATTCTACAATTGTCTTGCATCCTTCTGTTGAAGACATGTCTCCAAATATTACAGATGTTGATAGTGAACTCGACACAGCACCACACACGCCACGTACAACAGAGCGTCCAATAAGTGGAACTCTCACCAAGCCTCACCATCCACACGTTAATGAGAAACCAAGAGCAAGTCCAAGTCGCCTTACCATTCAGTCCCCTGAAGTTCCTAGACCCAAGTCGCCGATGCGGCAGAGCGTTGAAACAACGACTACTAAAACAGTTTTGAAATATCCCAGAGCCGAATCACCCAGAAGTAGGCCTGAATCTCCGAGACATCGCCCTGAGTCTGAGAAACCTGACAAAGTTCCAGGCTACTTGCGGCCAACTAAAACTAGTCAAATCAAGGAGGAGACCAAAATTGTGGAGGAAAGTGAAGTGAGCAGTCGCCGAGGAAGCGGAAAGTTTGGAGTGGAGTTACGAAGGACAAGCATCGAGCGCTCGACGGTCAGCAGCGAGCGGCGCCGCAGCGTCGAGCACCACCAACCCTGCATCGAAGACATCTTTGATCTAGACCTCCTGGAACAAATCGTCAGTACATACAATCTTGTTGTCACTTATAATATCCATATCGGTAGTTTAACTTTATTTTTACTGACTGTTTCGCTTTCAGTTGGAAAAAGTCGTTGGTTACGAGCAGAGGCGGCGCATCAGATCTCAAATAAGGGTGGTGAAAAATGATACTGAACATGTTGAGACTCATACTACTTACACTAGAACAAAACATATCACAAGTGTTCCAAAGCCAAAGACATCGGAACGCCATACAGCCAAATCTCCGGAGCGAGTGCCAAAAACAACGCCTCAGAGGACAATCTCCCCTGAACGTCACAGTAAGACCCCACAAAAAACTCATCCAGAACGTAGCCATCCTAAAGAACCGTCTATACCGGTCATGAACGGCCATGCTAAGGAACCCGCAAAGCCTACATCTGCAACTCTTCTCAGACCACACAGTCCAGAAAAACCAGCTCCGAAATCTATTCGTTCAGCCAAGAGTCCTGTTCGTCAACCAAGTCCAGTCAAAAAGAGGACGGTGTCACCTACTAAAACAACTTCAAAGCCAAAATCTAATCGTTTTAACGAGTACGCGTCTGCTTACATGAAAAAAGTGGGACTTAATGAAACAGATAAGGTCAAGTTTTCCGACAAGAAAACTAAAAAGGGAACAGAGACCAGGAAGACACATCATGAAACTCAGGACAGAACGTCCCAAGAGTTTACTACAACTAAGAGTTTCACTGCGACTACTAAGAGGACATCTTCAAGAGATGTTATAGAAATTATGCAAGTCAATGGTAAGAGATCTCCATCGCCAGAAAAGATAACAGGTATACTTCGTAAACCACAAAGTCCTGAACGCAGAGTGTACAGCCCCGTTAGTCAAACTCGTAGTCCTGAACGCAGAGATGACAGCCCAGTAAGCAAGGCTCCTGAACGAAAGGCGCATAGCCCTGAACGAAGGGTTTACAGCCCAGCAGACAAGACTCCAGTTCCTGATCGTAAAACACAAAGTCCGGATCGTAGAGTGTACAGCCCAGTTAGCAAGGCTCCTGAACGCAAGGCCCAGAGCCCTGAGCGTAAACCACTAAGCCCTGGACGCAAGACCCAAAGCCCTGACCGCAAGGCGCAAAGCCCTGAGCGCAGAGTAATAAGCCCTGCTGAGCGCTTATACCAGCGGACTCCGAGCCCTGAGTTCAAGAGACAAAAGTCTGACGCCAGAAAAGAGACTATCATTAAAACTATTTACAACATTGAGAAGAAGATACCTTCAAAACCAGTGCAAGAGGAGAAACCCTCCTGGGTGACGAACAGGAATTTGAAAAAGATCACACCTGAAACAAGGACTTTCAGCTCCAAGAAGCTGGAGACTGAGAAGTCGAAGTACCGCGCAAGCAGTCCGTCCAAGGTGATCTCGAAGCCGATCGATGTGATCACGTCGAGCTACGGGCCCGGCCCTCTGGACGCCGACGGCAGACCGCTCTTCGGCATCAAGGCTCTGCGGAATGGCGCTTCCAACTTTCAAGGTATTTATGATCGCCATGATTCATAATGTACTTAGTTTCCTTAATCACACAGTGATCATTGAGTCAATATTGTCGCAGATGTTGCAAGTAATCCTGCTATCTTGAGCAGCTTGTAGTGTTTTAGTAGCTTTGTTCGACAGTAACAGTTTTGGTTGCAAACGGAGTTTATCTTATATTTAATTAAACTACATTTTTGCATAAAAAGTAAAGTAAAACTGTTTTTTTACATACCGTGCCTCACCACTTCTTAAGGAAAAACATACCGAGAGGACCGTCGGTCGGTCGGCTCGATTATGTGAGTGAGAACTTCTTTATATTACAATCTTTCAAAATTTTGTCTCAGTGAAAGGAACAGTAATACGTCAAGAGTTCCACTCCCGCAACGGTGGCGAGCCCGAAGGCACCGTGTCCGTGACTGCCTACTCCTCGCAGCCCCAGGAGCTGGAGGAGCTGATGGCCTCTCAGGGAGTGGAGCCACCCTCCAGGATCCACGGCCTTTCCGCCATCACCACTACCAAGAAGTTCGGCGGAGACACGGGCATCTCCTTGTCTAATGTCAATACGGTTAGTGCCTAAAGTATCGCAAAGCATTCGTAAATAGCGTCTCCCATGTCAGAGGAACAATATAAATTTTTAGGAAAAAAATACTAGCTGCCACCCGCGGCTTCGTTCGCATGGTACCTGGATAAAAATAACCTATAATGTTAATCCAGCACAAACATGTATATTCTTAGTTTCATTAAAATCCTGTCAGTAGTTTTGGGTGAAAGAGTAACAAACATCCATACATACAAACTTTCGCGTTTATAATATTAGTAAAATTATGAGGTAGTAACTGTAAAAATGTTTTCTTTTTTAATAGTATTTTGTTACATTCATGCAGAAAGAGGAGCGCGCCAGCTTAGAGCAGTTTACCCACAGTGATCGCAAAATGGATAGCCAGGTCGATGACCTACAAACTTACAAATTTGACACTACGGAGGACGTCATCAACGACTCCAGGCAAATCGATTCTAGGAAATCCGACAGGACTAACAGGAAAAGAGAGGAGAGGGTTACGGAAGTTAAGAGCAAGGAGGAAAAGAGACAGAAAATGGAGAGAAGAGAGGATAAGAAGACGGTGCGCCAGAGCTCAGTGAAGTCGCTCACCGAGAAGTTTATCAAGAGCGCAAGTAAGTATCCTAATTCATTTGAATTATTATTCCCAAAAGTAGCAGCTCGGGTCACCATTCCTTTTGTGAGACAAATAAATGTTATTGTTTATCCATTTAACTTATGGTGATTTTCGGTAGTCGTTCAAGAAAATAATAAGCGTGCACTTATATTTACGAGCGACGTAACATTCAATAATGATCGGCCAGTTTTCACTAAAGTATAGCATGCCGTGATCGTGATTGGTCGCGATCGCCGGCAACCGCACGGAAGCCTTGCGCAAGCACTTTCATAGCGAGCCTTCAGCGGCTACGGCAGGGGGCAGGCTGGCGGCTGGCAGGCTGCGGCCGCCAGTCCCCGCCCGGCGCTGAAGGTGGCACCATGTATCAGGAGTACGTTGATATTTTGCGATTGATCAAAAGTGAGTGTTTCGTTGTTGGGCAAAAAAAGTGTTAAAATGTATAGCGGTAAACCAAGATGGAAATTATTGAGTAGTTGGAAACATAGGTTCAATTCAAACTGCAATTTTCCGGTAGTAAATAAATATCTTACTGATTAACAACTCAGAAAACTACTTACATAAGGGATTTTTTTCTCAATTTGTTTTTAATAAAGTGAATTTTGTAATAGCCTCAAACATAATGCTTAGGTAATTGTGCATTTTTCGCATATACATTTTAGAAGTATTTTGTTACATCGTTCGGTATTTTCGTTAATAGGGTGATAAATAATATGCTTAGACAATGTTAGTTTGAAATTGGGACATCTAGAAAGTGTGCGAATGTTCGGTGAGCCCCACACTGATTCCTGTCACGTACTCATCGGTTACTTCTAAGATGCTTTGCGCAGGCACATTTGCATAACAATGCTAGTACTGCTAGTCGTGCCTACACTACAGCTATTCATCAAATTACAACTACGAGTAGCTAGATTCGAGGAATATACCGCCAGTACTCAACACTGCCCTACTAATTGCACTTGCAGTAATCGTACTTTTTGGGTTTTTCACTTTTTTGCAGAAATGGTATTCCAAGGAGCTAAATCTATACCTACATAAAAAAATAATTTTCATTATATTTTTTACTAGAAGTATATAACAAGGACATGCTGCAGAGATATTTAAAAATATGATTATCGCGTTTTTCTCGAAACCGCCATATTGCTAGTACTGCATTTGCTATTACGAGGGTAGAACAGTACACAGGTATCTACTGGGCAAAAACTGTAGTTAAATACTTTTTTCCGGGTATGTACCCAGGTCCTTCAAACTTTTAAAGCAGGAATGCAACAATAATATTGAGCTTATTTCCGCTCGACAGTTTTCGAAGTAGGACAGCTAAACGGTTGGCGTGTTTTTATTGTCATACAGCTACATTGAACTAGTGGAAGCAACGGAGCGTAGTTTATGACATAATAGGGATTAGGCGATCACGAAACCGTTTGACAGTTGATGTGGTGGAAATGATGGACAACTCGACCCGTGAGATAAAAAGTTTATTTAATAATGCTATCTCAAACCAAGTAAAGCAAGAGACAGGAAAGAGTGGAAACTGTAGAGGAGGCTTTTACCGCTACCGAGGCGGTCCTGCCTAAAACACAATACGACAATAAAAAATATTTTGTAAAGTGGGTATAGGTTAAATTATAATATTGTTTTTAATTTTATTTTTGAACCTGTAAAACACATATGTTGTTTTTATTTATTTACAAAGACAAAATATAATAACATTAAAATTTAAATTTAGTTGTAAGCTCTTTTTATTTCTATTTTATTCAACTCTTACCACCTTCGGCAAGTAGAATGATAGGTAGATAGCTACTTTGCTTGATTCACATTTTTTTTCCTTAATTTTATGTTCTTAAAAATATTCTGCTCTCAAACGGAGCGAGGCATCAAAAGTTAAGTATATATTTGGTATATAAGTAGGTACTCAGTTTATTTGGTTTTTCGTGTTAGATGACAGCGGCAAACCCGACCGCACCACGTATCCGAAGGCAGGCCTCATCCTGCGCACCACCTCCACCCTCCGGGACAGCGTCTCCAGCGACGAGGCACACCCTGGTATGTACTCACTAACAACTATAAGGTTTCGATAACTAAAGCATTCGTTACCAAAATATCTATAACGAAAACGCGAATCTCCAAGAATAAAATCGTTTATCCCAGGTTTGACTCGAACAGACAGCGAGCACAGCATAGGCTCAGTTGACGACGTGGTGGTCACCACCACCACCGACCGCGGCGGCGCCGTCACCACCACCACCCGCACCACCCGCCACCACGGCCCCACCACCACGCACCGGACCGCCTCCACCACGCACCACGAGCCCATCATCACTAGCAAGAAGACCACCACCGTCATCAGGGAGACGCAGGAGCCGGTGGTGACCAGAGTGGTGACGCAAGGACCGGTGGTCACGAAGACGGTGACCGGACGGCAAGGCACGGTGACCGAAAGGTCGTTTCTCGACAGCAACACGAAGGTCACAGGGGTCCAGGATATCTTGACCAGGATGAAGAATGCTGATATAGGTACGTCACTATCCATTTACATTATTTTTTTATGGGTTCACTTCCAGTCAAATCTTTTTACTCTGTGGCTTCTAAATATATCGCGATACTGCGAATCTTGTTCCTTGACTCTCCTGTCACTGAACGCGGTTTCCCAAAGCCCGATTATATAGCAGCAGTAAGAGATTAAGTAGATGTGTGGTGGCAGTGATCGAGGACGGCGACACCGCGGAGGACAGCGAGGCGCGCGCGCTGCTCAACAAGTTCCTCGGCGCCAGCGTGCTGATGGCCGGCATGCAGGACTACGTCGTCGAGCAGCCCGCCGGCAAGCTCAGCCTCAACCAGGTCAGTGCTCCTTGTATTCAACTTCATTCATTGTACACATATTATGACAATCTAGGATGGACTAGACACTGGACCTCTGCAAGAACGTGGTAGGAGTTTAAATACGTAAACTTCTTTAATTCGGATATAACTTTTTATAATTAAAACTAGCTTACCCGCGCGACTTCGCTCGCGTAGTGTAAATGAGTCCCCATTTTACCCCTTTTTGAGTCTTAAAAACCCTTAAAGTGCATGTGATGTATCCAACCGAATTTTAAGCCAAACGCACCGCTCATTAAAAACGTTTCTATACAAACTTGACACCTCATTTTACCACTTTTAAGGGTTATTTTGAAAAATTCAGAAACGTATATCCATTAATTTTCTATTTATAGTATCCAGACTGAGTTTCAAGCAAATTGCACTGCGCTTTAAATAGTTCCTTACACAGGTTTTCACCCCTTTAGGGGTTGAATTTAGAAAAACTTAGTGAGTGGTTTTGCAATAAAGTAAAGCTATCTTCTAAATTTTAGGTTTCTAACTTCAGTATTTTGGCCTATGCGTTGATAGCAAAAAATGCTTATTGTTTTTCGTTGAAAGATGTCATAAAGAGCCAATATACTTTTACCAAATTGACTTTTTGGAAATCTTCCACTTCTCAGAAAGTACAAAGCATGAAAAGCTGTCCACTAGAGCTCATTATCACAACGTTCTTTGAATGTATCCAAACAAAGCAAAGCTATCGAACCCTACATCAATAGCCAAGTCGTGTTCTACCCAGTTCCCACACATCCGAAACTCAACAAGCGTGTTTGCGTTCATGCCCAACCAATCAGCAAGAAACCATTCATTGTTACCTGGAAGTCGCGTCGGTCGCACGTCTCGCTCATTGTCCGAGTAATTAATTGCAGCGCGGGCAGTCGGCAGTGTTGGCACCGCCTGACTCCTGTAAAGCCAGGTGTAACATGGTCTTAATTTATGTACTTCAGGTTGACTGACTGATTTAAAAATAATATTGTCACGTGGTAATGCTTGATCTTTTGCACTAGCAATATTACACAACAGCTATGTAATGCGTTAAAACAAATATCCGTTAATGCATCGATTTCTAATGAAAGCAGGTAGATTTTTCAATACAAGTGAAAGCTATAACGAACTCCTTTGTTTACCGACTTAAACGAAGTTGATTTGCTGTTCTGAGACCGACTTCATTATCCTTGTTTGATCTTTACAATTCTGTCCACAAGTACAATCAATTAATCAAAACAAATCCCGACCTTGTCGTATCCCAAAGAGCTGCGCATGACAAGTGAATAAAGCGGTGATCTATTTGCGCACGCCAGTAAACAAACCGACGTCACGCCATCCGCACATACAAGGATTAAAAATAATTCACTTACATCTTCCTACTTGGACCAAAGAAGTGCGACTCAAAAATACGCTGCTACTTGCTACTGACAAACATGACTGGTGTATGACTGGCAAAATATCATTAGATCGCCCGCACTGTGGCCGTTGACGCATTAGATTAGACAATTTTGCTTCAATCAGATGTGATACTGTTATTTTACCTTTTTTCTATTAGGCATAAATAAGAAACAAAAGAAGACAACAAACAAAATAACAGACATAACAAAAGACATTCACCGGTTTATTTTTATTCCGCTACAGTAACTATATCGTTGGATTGGATCGGTTACAATATGGCTGAAAGCGATCCTGATCGCTCTGAAAACTCATTAACAATGAAATCAACGGGCCGAGAAGAAAGAATAGGCCATCTTTCCGCATTGTTTCAGCACGACGCAAATTGTAATGTGCATTAGCATAGATGTTCTGCTTCATAAGAGATTAGTTAGAGTTAGTTAAAGCATTTATGTAACTATCGCCAAAAGTAACAAACTACACAAAAAGCGTGGGTAAGTGTAGTGGCGTGAGCTTTCGGTTAGCGTGATTCACACTTGTATCGTAATCGGGGACTGGGTGAACAACCCACAGAGCCAGTAGCAGTGATCCTAGTAAACAAAAGCTGTACTTGTTACAGCCATTATTGCCGTTTAAAGCCACGCGCGGGCCGACTCTCCACGCGCGCCGCAAACGCGCCGGCAAAAATAACATGCCCCGGACTTTTCACCACTCACTCAGCACAGCGCAACTTGCGGAAATCACGGGAAAATGAACCTTGGGGATTATGAAATAGAGCGGGAAGTAGCGGAAAATTGACGCGCCGCTATATTTGGCGAGGTGACGTCAAAAACGGCCGTGCGCGCAGTCCGTCCCGTAATCCCGCGCAGGCCGGTTCGCGCCGAAACATGACAAATAAAAAATAACCATAACTTATGGTTTAGTTTTTTTACTAAATTAGTGCAGTAAATTATCGTTGTAGTCGGTCCCTATCGGCTCGACTGCAGCGAGTAGGCAAGTGGTGTAGTTTTCAGGATTGCGCTTTTCCGATCTCCTATTTCGGGTGAGTTGACATTACAATTTATTTCCAACGATTCTTGGCGACTGAAAGTGTGTGATGGTTACATAGTTACCTACTAGCAATAATTTGTAACAAATTTAAACTAATGAAAGCTATTACTATCATCCAAAAAATATGCATAAAATAATAACTTAGGAATGCTATTTTTGTTCATTTTGTAGGCAACCTTCATGTCCTATCAAACTAACATAATACATAGGAATGTACGATGTCCTTAGGTCATTGATAACATTGAGCGCAACCACCTCACATCATTTCGTAGGACGTCGGACGCCTTCCTCGTAAGCTGCACATCGCTTGCAGAACCGCGGCTATTCCGAAGCATCTGAAAGCACTATCGCTATTTCTGGCGGGTTCGATTTTCAGTACACACGGTCGCCACGCCTGTCAGAGCTGACATTGCATCTCTCGTCGCGGCGCTCCCGAGGCCGGTTGCCACACACGACCACTCAAATAACAACACAAACAGTCGTTGGCATTCCTCATTTATCAGAAAGAAAAGAGGAATGTGGAAAATGACCCTGGTTCTGCTTGGTTTAATTTTATTCATATTCTACTAATATTATTAAACATATGATTGTTTATTACGACAGTATTATTGGTATGTTTTATGCTTGTGTCCCAACGGCAGAGGAACCTGGCCGATTTAAATAGAACCTGGAATAGACATATCATGGTCTGGAATAGCATAATAGGCTGCTTTTTATCCTGGTACCAAAAGAGCGAAGCCGCCGCCCAGACAATTTAGCAACTGGTTACAAACTGACACTGCGCAGATATATCTAATCACATTACATTATGAAATTATCTTTCAATCAAAGCAGACAAAGGAAAATGCTGAACGATAGAGTTTTTTACACGAATAAGCGGTGTCGTTAACGAACAATTAAAATTTAATATCCCTTTCGTAAAAGTTGCGCAATAATTTCAGTTGGAAAGCATCTTTACCATCTGGCGTGATATCTCCCGCGACGGGCACTGCCCATAAACCAAACACTAAAAAGCTTAATTGCGATTTCTTGGAATGATACAAAGAGGTAGGTACTTAATTCAGCACCATCATCAGCTTGCACGTACCGACTCCCTTAAATACTAAGAAACAACTCTGCGATCTTGTCCCTTCGCTGAACGGAAAGACATAAGATACGGCAAGATGATATATAAAGTACCTAGTGTCAAAAACTTGTGTCAAGTAGACAAAAATAGCCTTTGATGAGCACTTTAAATATTTTCACTACACTGGTTCGTCAAGTAGTTCGTCAAAGCTCCTCAAGTAAGTCTACAATAGTGACATACAATAGTACCACAAATTGTGCGCCTCAGAAAAATTTGTGCTTTGTATGAAATCCGAATTTATCCAAATATGCAATAATAGTCAACTAATAATAAAAAATAGGCCTTATACCATCTATAATAGATGATATATACAGCGATTGCCGGCGCACAATATTTGTGGTACCTACTACTGTACATACCTATGCTAAAGTATAATAATGGCCGTTTACGGCCATCAGTTCTTAGAAATCAGAAGCTTAACTTACTAACTGACTACCATAACATGCAGTTACATATCTATTGATTAAATCTCAGCTTTCTAAGCTCGACGCCGAAACTAAACTGTTAGGTCGGTGCTAATGTCTTGTGTCAGAACGTGGGTACACCCATGTTATTATCACCTACTTGACAACTATAATTCAATTACAGGCAACTAGGTAATTGCAAAGAAAGTTTCATACTCAATCAATTTTAAAAGTTCAACTCCAGTGTCCCAAATAGATGATGCTATGCTATGCGATGTACTACGCGATCTCTTCGGATTATTTACGAGTATTTGTTTTTACATTGGCAAGTAACAACAACCTTAATTTCTGACTTTTCTGTCAATCGACTAGATAGAGAGAGATAAAAGACTACTATCTTTTTAAAGTATTGTCCTGTCCATCCAAAGGTTGCCTGGAAGAGATCGCTTTTAGCTATAAGGCCGCCCGTTGTATGACGCATATTTAAATACCTATTTTGATATTTTTCTTGTATTTTTACAATAAAGAATATATTGTATTGTATTGCAAAGTCCTAGAAGCATGAAACTTGGAGGGTATATTTATTTTATGATGTAGGGGTGCACCAAGAAAGAAATCCCCGAATTTCAACTCCTGGAGAACGCAGCGGGAAGATGAAATTTGCATGAAATAAAAACTCTGAAAACGTGAACACAGGGCTTTCCACTAGTGTAAAAGAAAAACTTGAAAGACAACTTTGTTGCTTCCCTGTCACTGACCCCTGCTCAAACAGAATCTCTAAAGGATGCAGATATTGGCAGTCGAGTGGCAATTAATTCGAGTGCCTGAATGAATCCGACCCGTCATTCTGGCAAGATGTAGAGAATTAAGATATAATAATATTGTTGAACTAAATATGCAGGTTCCAATTAATCTTTTACATAAGATTACGTACGTATTTCTTACAACATTTCACTTCCGCGTTTTCCAGAAGACAAACGGTGCGGAGAAGTTTCTGCTAAATGAACTGAAGTTCACATAAGCTAAGGCCTTTACCACCTGCTTATACCAGACGATTTATGTAGCGTCAGGAGACAAGTTTTGCTTAGGCTAACGGGATGCTGTGCCTCGGACGGTTTTAAAAAAAGTAATCCTAAGTTTGTAAAGTAACATTTAGCTAACTTATCTATAATACTTTTTGCCATCTTCTTCTTGTCGTGTCACTGGATCCCTCGACCCAGTGTGGTGAAAGGATTTAAAGTGCGCCTCAATGGCTCCTTCGTGCACTTGGCAAATGTTTTCGAACTGTTTAGATTCTACGACATGCCGCGGTTTCCTCAAGATGTTTTTGTTCACCGTTTGAGAGTACTGGCATAATGCACATACATTTTTTGAACAGAAAAATTAATTGGTGGACGACCAGATTTAAACCCACGACAAGATCGGACGGCAGGGCCGTTACCACTACCCCACCAGGGCTCTCATTTTTGCCATTAAATTGTAACAAAGACAAAGGCCAACGACTACTAATTACTTGTCGTGTCACTAGTTTTCTCCTACAAAAAGTGTGTGCAAAAAATTGAAAGTGTCAAACACTGCAATCTGATTCTTGCAACTTCGGTGGCGTCAAAATGTATGGTTTCTTACGTCCGTCGCCGCCGCGGACGACCACAGGTCAACTCGTAACTTGAGGCGGACGTTCAACTTCACACCGCACCGGTGTAATTTTAACCGTAATAAGTACTCGCGCCAAATATACGCGATGTGGGTCAATCACTGCAGCTGCCTGCGCTTTGCTGATGCTCTCCTGATTACCTGCTCGGAGTTTTTGAGCAAGTCGATTGTATTGCGTCTCTGGTAAAGTTGTTTATTCCTCTTTAAAATGTTGTTCGAGGTCTTCTTGCTGAAAATGAAGCGCTCGTGGAGTAGCTTGCTTAGACGTTCTTGATTGATCGTTGAAGTTAAGCAACGTTGTGCGCGGTCACAATTTTGGATGGGTGACAAGTGGCATTATGACCTGAGCGCTTCCGTGCTTCGGAGGGAACGTTAAATTGTCGGCCCAGGCTTTTAAGTCATTAAGCCATGACGGAGTCCTTTAGGAGGCCTAAAAACTCCGTCACAAGAGCTGGCCTATACTAGCTCATACTAACTGGTGTAATTTGAAACGTTGTCTTGTGAGCTTTGATTAAAAATCGTGCGGCTATCACGTTAAAACGAAAATATTTTAATTTGGTACAACGACAACGCGACGATTTCCCTTAAACAATTTAACTTGTCGGTACCAGAAGTCACAGGACTGATTAATATTTACTCATTAGACCCTGAATGAAAAGATTTTGAACGCTAAAAAGCTCTCAATATCATTATTTTGATATCTCAGTTTAAATTGAAATTGTTAACCACAAGTGGGCCAATTGCTTCAAATGTCGTATTCGTATCAATGAATATCAAAGTGGTAAACACTTCATAGACAATTGACCAAACATTAGTTGCTATTGATTCTAAATCAATCTACTGGCCACATGGCGGCCTATTTACATCTCCCAGTGACGCGGCGCCAGCGACTTTGTTTGCACTAAATTAGTAACCTACTAGCTTAACAGAAAACAAAAGTCAAAAGGCATTCTTTCTACTCTATTGTGTTCGCATATAAGGTGAAAAAACTTGATCATAATTCAAAATTATTTATGCGGTATACAAATGTCTCCTAAGAAACACCCGTATTAGCATTCCAAGAACATCATTGGGCAAAACAGTCTTCTGTTATGCGTGCTCTCAATTCTTTCACAATAATTATACTCATTTATTGTAAGGCTTTATTAACAGAAAGAAACTTACAACTATTACAAATATAATTTACAAAATACAAAAGAAACAGTCGGGCTATCTAAAGGCCGTTGCAAACGGTCTATAGATAGTCTATATTTATTGTAATATGTTGTTTTCCCGTATACATTTCAGGTTAGAGTGTGTTGTACAATTGTAGAGTTGATATTCTGCCAAAGTGCGCATCTAGCGCGGAGCGTCGACCTTACGGCTATGTATGTCTGTCTGTCTGCTTCCCGCAAATCCACATTTGGCGTTTGGCGAGTCGACACGCTTTCCTAAGAAAAGGGCCAAGTTTTATTTATTTTGCGTCATCGAGCATTTAACTAAAAATGCTCGATGTTTTGCGTGTTTTACGCGCCGCAATGATTTATGAACTAAACTTCCTTGTGTCAAGATCATCACATAAATGAGATTACATTATCTTTGACTCATGTTGCTAATATAAAACTTCTATGACGTACATAGATGAAATGGGTATTTTTACCCGACTACTAAAAAGGCTAATGTGTTTGGGGTGTGTGTATGGACGTGTGTGGGAATGTATTTATGTGCATTCCTTTGGCCGAAGCTGTAGTCCAAACTGCTGGACGGATTTTGACAAATGAGGTGTAGATTCGTCTGGATAACGGAAGTGACACTTTTTCAGTGAAATAAAATGGTACAAAATCATCATCTTCTGTCAAAAAATCTAATATGGCAGATGCACTATGTATGCTACCTTAATTCTACGCAGTCGGGTTTTTTGTTATTTTAAATGAATACTTTTTTTGTACTCAATTTCAGTACAATTTTTTCACTGTTTGCTAAATAAATATAAAGCCAAGCTTTGAAATTCAAATACACTATTCCGCAAAAACATACAAGCGTAACGCGTTCAATGCGGTTCTACCCTCATTATCCATATTCAGCATTATTCAAGCTGAAGAAACACGAGTCCATTATCAACTCGTGCGCATACTGTAACGCACATCCGTCATTTTAGACTCTACTCTCATCAAGATAAGGGTGAAAGTCGCGTGGTGATTGGCAATTTTCTCCTGCGAAAGAGGCGTGACGGGATCTTTATATACGGTTGCTTCAGCGCGGCGATAATTGATATTACTTATAATAAAAACTGCGGCTAAAGCTATTAGTTCTTCCGATTATCGAGATTAACTCGTGTTCCGGAGTGAATCGTCTTTCGTTTTTATTACCTACATGTACCTAATTCCAATCTTTAAAATAATGTTTGCTGGCGTTTCATTTGTAAAGCTTTTTTAAACCAATCTGCTAAAGTAAAAGTAAGTTAGGATGAGCTAGTGGCCAACTCTAGTGACGGAATTTTTAGGCCGCCTAAAGGCCTCCGTCGTGGCTTAACAACTTAAAAGCCGGGACCAACAATTCAATGTGCCCCCCGAAGCACGGAAGCGCTCAGCTCGTAAAGCCACTTGCGGTCACCCATCCAAACTGTGATCGTGCACAACGTTGCTTAACTTGAAATGTGGTTAAATAAAATGCTATCAATTGATTGATTCTTCGTGAAAATAGACGTATCATTTATTTAGGTATCATAACGTTGCAATTTACCGACCACGTAGCAGCGGGTGAAATGTAGTGATGATATTATTGTTAGGGAAGTTACACATATGTTTCGCATCGATACAAACTACGCGTGTTTAGGGCGACTCGCAACTGTTTCGTTACTGTATCGCGACCGAATCGCGTTGCAAAGTCTCCGAGTGTAAAGTCACTTTACGCTCATTGCGTAAGTTTATTATCTTGGTATAATTATGGTGATGTGATTGTTTTAACTTTCATGTCGTAAAATTTAATTAAAAATGTAACATTCAATTTGGGAGGCCTTAAGCTTATCTTATTTTATGGTAGAGTTGATCTTGAAGTTAATTCACTGGACTGTGGTGTCTGTTTAAAGCTAAAATACAAAGTTTTTTACTTAAAAATAATGGACTTGAGTAAATAAGATAAAAGTCTTATATTTCTCTTCAACTTCTCAAGTTGAGTCTAATGTTTATTCAAAACTGCAAGAAACTAGTAAAAACATGGAAAGCAGACAAAACACTGTTTATTTTCTTTTATGAATGGCCATTGTCGCCGCGGGCCACAATAACCATTTTGTAAACCATTTCCGGGCCGTTCCGCGTTTTCCAGCGACTTTCCAACATTTACTTACCTATTTAAATATTATTTTATTGCCGTTTTACGGCAACAGTCGGGACGAGTAAAAATACAGATATTGCTTTTTGTTTCACTTCATGATTTCTACTGTTATTGACTTGGTTATTGAACATTAATCTTTGCTGTAGCCTATTCAGGTACTGCCGCATCTTAGTCAGCAATATGTCGGATCTGTCCGTCTGTTCGCAACGAGGTCAAAATTATAAATATGCTTTTTATTCATCTGGTCCGTGTACACAGCATGTTCAAATGCAGGTGTTTGAAACTAGTTAAAGTATTGCAGTGATTAGAAATAATGCATAATGTATCTGTTTGTAACGGTCGGCGGCCGGCACGATCTGAATGCATTGTTGGTCAGGTTGCTGGTTGCTCGCGCACGCCATTAGCACGCTGTTTATTGGCATAGTCGAACAACCTGCTATCGTTTCGTTTACAATACGAGATGGGATTGGGATCGAGGTCTCGACCATTTTGACTAGACCATCTTCCTAAGGACTTTTCAAACACAATTTCAGTTACAGAGGCGGGAGAAAGGTTTGGTAATTGAGTGGTAATAAGTTGCGGGTCTAAGGTGTTGTGGTATCTTAGTATTTACAATCATGTGTGTCAAAACTATCTATGTGACTGTTATGTACGGTACAGGGTATTTTTTTATAACCAACCATGAGCCGATGAAGGAAAACAGAAGTCGTGAACTGTCATAATAACGAATGACAATAAAATTGTTTTCAGGATATCCTCCTTCGAATGAGGCTCTTTTATATCACAAAGTTTACGATTGTATTTAAAACATAAATGTTAATGTATCTTATGTAGTAATTAGTCGTTGTTTTAAAGAAAGTGCATATTATGACGATAGAGTGCTAATGTTCATTCAAGTGCCCACTTCGTTGATTAGCTAAATGAGCTTTTAGTGCCTTCTGAATTACCACGTCTTAGGGAAAGTTGGATAACCTACTTACCGAGAAGCAAACAGAAAGGTTCAGTATAAAAACTATGATTGACCGCGCGACGGCATCGGCGTATGCCGGTAGGATCTCCGCTCACTGTCCTTTACCCACCTCTGGTTTATTACCAGACCTTTACCCACCGTCCTGGCACAGAAAAGCAATTACATATACTGGTTCTCACCAACAGTAACTAGAACTAGGACGACTGAAAAATAGGAAGCTGCAGAGCCGGGCTCATCGGAAATACCCTGGTCTCCGGCTGCAGCTTACAATTAGCGGCTAGAAGATCACTGTGTCAGATAGTTGGCAGGTCGGCTGGCGGCATCGACCGCGTATTTATAGCGGCGCCGCCACCGCCGCCACCGCCGCCACCGCCGCCACCGCCACCGAATGTCACGAGCGGTACAATGCATTCCAGCCGTGACTTTTTACAATCTGTACTCACTAGCCGACTGTAGTAAAAAAGAAGACACAGATACAGAACAGGAATTCAGAATACATGCCCTCTCCCGTCTAGCCGTCATCACCAGCTTGTGGTTTCAAATAGGAACTTATTGCAACCTTTACACTATCATCCCCTAGGTCATCATATCATACTGTCATACACGCGTCCAACGGCGTCATACGAAGCTCGCCAAATGCTTAGTGTAGGTATGATTCATCCTGTTTACAACAAATCACTCCTTATAAGGAAACGTTCCAAATTTGAAAATAAAAAACAAAAGAACATCAACAATTCAAAACAAAGAGTCCGTAAGTAGGCTAGCAATCCTCCTTGGCAGCGGCACGCGCCCGTGGTGTCAGTTCGACTCATGTTTTTACGTCTTTATGGCGCATCGGATGGCAAGCGCTTTGTCTCAGATACGCCTTTGATTTTCATCCTCATTACTGAAACAAGTGATTATCCAACACAGAATGTCTTTTTCTTTGTAGACTGAAATAACTCGTGGGATTCGTCTCCGACTCATTCAAGAAACAAAAGTGTAGGTTTGGAATGCTCTTTTTACCCTTCAGCTGGTGTTTCAAGGTGTAAGTTTTGCTAATCCGTTCTTACGTTTTAGAGATGTTTCGGTTCACAATAATACGTTTAAAAAAACAAAATAAAAATGGCGTATTTCTGGTAGGTTGATAGTTATAACGCAAAATGTTTTTATTTTTTTCTAACATCATAACTTTTTGAATTTTCTAGTATAGTTCGAATCATCAAATCACATGGTGGATCCAACTCGATGTTTGGCTTGGCTTCTTACAGAGCCTGCAAGTTTATGCATCAAATGAAGCCTTAGCAGCAACACGTGCTTTACAAAAAGTAAAAGTACTAACTACCTTGTAAATTGTATGTCATAATATCCCTCTACACAAACAAGATACAGTAATGTCAGCTTCCTAAAGCATCGATCAGTGGCCCACTTGGCGCGCCTGTCATATTGTGACACGGCGTTTTAATTCAGCTAATTGGCTCAAATCGATCGCTTATTATTAGCCGTGACTCACTAATTGCTCATCATTCAATATTGCATTACGTTGTCAATTTCAAGTAATGACTCTTTTCGTGGTCTATTTTTGTACTCATCTATAATTCACTCTTACTTTCAATCTTCTTATAAAGACTACGAACAGCTGTCAGGTTCATAAAAATCACACTACTATTTTAGATACTTAGGTAGGTACGTAAGTTTGTGTGCGTGTGTTTATATTAGCTCCCACTCCTATCGTATTACTATCAAAGCCTTGTTTGTTTGTCTTTTTACCATCAACACAAGCCTCCCCAAATCTGCAATTTTTATCAGGATCTCATCGTTACAATCGAACTTTGCAGCAAAAGTTATCGTTTACAAAATTATTTATTATCTTTTGTAATAGTATTATTTATCCTCTATTCTATATAGCTTAAAAAATAATAATTAAATAACACCTAACCGTTAAACAAACAGTTCTGACCCTACACTAGGTTTCCCTGTGTCGTGGATATCAGAACCTACGAGTACCATGGCACCACAACACCCGGACTATAAGCTGGTTAGTTCTGCACTTAAAAATTACAGTCTGCAGCTCAGTCGAAATGTAGAGTCATGCACAATGACGTAGCTTGTACTGGTTTAATTGCTTGCATTCCGGGTTGGAACTTGGAAGAGCGCCCATTCCAGTAACAGACGAATAAACCCCCTGTCCCGACTTCCTAGACTAGTCTCTTCTGTAGCCAATAATATTATACCACCCTAGGATTCTCGGTGTTTAGGTTGCAATAAATAAATAAATAACACCCAACAGTCACATACATTGTTCTGACCCCACACTAGGATTCCCTGTGTCGTGGGTATCGGAAACTACGAGTACCATAGTACCACAACACCCAGACCCGGAAGAAATATTTACAGATCATGCAAACATTTCTTCCACAGCGGTAATCAAACCCGCGCCTCTTGCGTCTCTGCCGAGGCCGTCAATATCAGAAACTATGAGCGACATGGACACCTAAACCAGGAAAAAATATTAACTAAACATTTCTGCCACGAGAATCGAACCCAGATCGAAGGCTTTCAGTGGTAACTAGAATTCTAATATCTAAGGGTCATTAACCATGTTGTCATTGGAATCCTGAAAAGTGAAGTCTTGTGACCTGTTGTAAATCCAATGCCAATGTGGGAAACCCCTTCCAAGCGGTGTCATATTACTGCGATGTAGTTCCTCCCGTTTAAATTTAAATCTAGTTAAATTATGTACTTATGGAATTAATCGTGTTCACCAATTTATGACGGCACCAGCAGCCAAACAACGAAAAATTGTATCAGCAGAGATTCCGGGATAGACTTGGCCTCTCGCCCATTCACTCCAGCGCTTTATAAACAAACGAATTATAAACATTTAGCGAACGCAACCGTTTGTAGGTCAGGTGGTGCTTCCGCGGTGGATGCTAATTTTCCCACCAGAAATTACAAGCTTTTAATACTTTTCGGTGGACCCGAATGCACTCATGCCCACAGGGTGGAACAGTCAGCGTCATTTATTGACGTAGGTAGCCGAACATACAATGGCTAGGTTAATGTTTACATTTTTATGAAATGTCTTTGTGGATACCAAGTAATGCAGATTTATGCTGTATACTTTTTCTGGAATAATGGTGTGATGACAATATTTTTCCGAAAATGGTTACATGATTTTGACACGAGTTGATGGTTACATAGTATTGGAACTCTTAGTTGTTTACATTTTTATGAAACCTTTTATCGTAACATATTTTTGAAAATTATGATTTGTATACATCTTATTGACGCTGATTGTACATGGTACAGGGTGTCCCACGGCTATGACACACGGAGGGAAAGTACCTTAAATGCTATAGATAGAAAATTTTACTGAAAGAAGACTTCATTTTGATTTTGAAAACAATTCGAATTGCATTTAAAGATTTTTTAGTAATTTTCCCTTTAAACTAATAATTTAAACTTTCCCTCCGTGTGGCATAGCCGTGAGACGCCTTGTACTCGTACTTATGTCGTGATTGAGGAAAAACATTACAGAGCCATCACGCTTTAGTTTTAAAAGGAATTTAAACTGTTAAGTACATAATGTTACATAATGTAAGATTATTAGGTATTTTACTGTAATTTTTATTAGCTTCCATTAGGTATTAGAATCTATTCAGATCCCTTCAGAAATTCAAGAAGTCTGTTACATAATCACGATAGAATTTATAGAATGAACTAAGATAGAAAACATAAGATAAAAAAACCATAAAAAAATAATGGATTAAAAGCATTTTCATAGTATTTTAATGGGTACCTATAATCCGTGATATTTATTGTCCTCGCATGCCAAACGAGCATCTTGTCCAGTTGTAACGATGAGAGTATCTCCAACAATGAGACACAGTTCGCCATCGCATGCTGTGAATGACTCTCTTATCTTCAAAATCTAAATTTGTAAAGAATAATTAATTTAAATTACAACCCAGTTTTGATGCGAATAAGTTCGTTTCACAAACCATTGGCATTGGCCCGAAATATCAGTTATACCCGAATGAAATTAGCCTAGGTTAGGTCTAAGCTCGGTCTGAAGGATATACGCTACAATGCTGTCAATTCATAACCAAAACCATTCAAAATCAGTTCAGTCGTTGCTGAATTTACATAATTTATTGGGATTCTAAATCACAAAGACTGAACAGACATTCCAGGAATGTTGTAAATCTCTACTAAATAATACAACATAACAAAAAGCTAATAAACAGCACCTGGCAAGATAGAATATCATTGACGCCACCTCCCATCTGCTGAAAAGACTACGTCAGCTGCACGATTCACATCATACTTTCTAGTAAAGCTCAACTCTGCGTGGGCGGCCGGTTGCGAAACGCTCTAACCTTGAATGAAACGTTTATTAATAACCGCCCAATAAACTGTCTACAAACTGGAACTCAAAAAATGAACATTGAAAGATCTGGCTTCGTCAAATGGGTGGGAAGCTGAAACTAAGCCGATCCTCTCTGTTTTTGCTTGCTCTACATTCTCTCTCTTTGTACCTTTGCTCCATCCATCCACCTTATGGAAAACTGGTTTACGTCCTTACGAAAATTGGGTAGCCAATGTTCAGATACCTCTATCAGTAAATTCATGGGTTCATTCCGACTGAGAACGTCTTGCTAGTCACTTTTTAGACATCCATGTTAGGCATTTTGCTACAAAGGCTAAAAGCGTTTTAGTAGACCCGCTCATAAGGCATAAAAATCACAATAACTCAGCATTATCCGTGTGGACTAATTTAGTTCAATCAATATTCAATCAATGAAACCTAATAGGTTCTCAATCAATATCAATGAACTGAGTAGAAAATGACCTGATTATCACCGCTCCAGCCACAGGCTAAAACCGAACTCTTCTAATTCTGAAGAATGACATAGTTATTATTATCATATTGAGAGCATATGAGTACGTGTGAAGATCAGCTCTCTCGCTGACAGCACTACACACGGTACTACGGCCTCCTCCATTGTGAGTTCTCAAGGCTCTTTCCACTACTAGTTTATTTTAGTTCGTAGATAATAAATTAAGAGTTTATTTTATAGTTTTTCCAAAGTCGAGCGTTGATCTCCTACGAATTTTCTGTATTTTTTTAAGGCCCAATAAATATATACATACATATTGTCACGCCCATATCCCCAATGAGGTGGGCAAAGCCACAAGTAAACGTAAGTAAACTTGCAGCCACTTCTGATAAAAAAAAACCCTGAAACGGATATGTTGCACATAATTTGATATCTACCTACATAATTTTTTTCATACAAAGGCACTGTATTATTTGCATAAAAGGTTTTCTAATGATTTATGTATATTTGTCCATAGGAGACAGTCCGTACCAGCAGTGGCAAGGTGACCAGCACCCGTGTAGAGGACATCGACCTCGAGCAGTGCTGGGACGAGAGGCTCCTCAAGAATCTCGTAAGTACTTACCTACCACTCAGAAATGTGTCATAGTAAAAAAAAAACTAAGGCCTTTTACCATCTATAGTAGATGATTTATACAGCGTCAGGAGGCAACTTTTACCTTCATAAACGGGACGCTAGTGCCCGGGATGAATTAAGATGGAGTAGGCTTGCCCAGCACCTATTCCATCCTCTCAGCTTAGTCGGTCTTGTCCACAGGAAAGACATGGTCAATACGTGCGGAGCTGACTAAGCTGCGGGTTTCCTCACGATGTTTTCCTTCAGCGTTTGAGAGAACTGATATAGCGCACATAAATTTTTCACACTGAAAAATCCATTGGTACACTATCGGATTTGAACCCACGTCCTTAGGATCGGAAGGCGGGGTCACTACCAACTTGACCACCAATGCTCTGTGTGTCATAGTACCTACAATGATAAAGACAGTTGAATAGAATACCTATTCGAAAGAAGTAAAGTCAGTTTAAACTTGAACTTGTTTCTGTTACTTGAATGTTGAATGATCTCATTGAACCGGCCATCATACGGTTACCTCGGTGACTGATGACAGGATATTATAAATAACTTAGAAGGAGACTACAGCTACACACTTTAGCTCACTTTTATACCCAGCAAGTTCAAAAGTATGCGTCATAGCTCGTGAGATTACCAAGGTCGTGATTTTTTTGGTCCCTGTTGAAATAATTTCAGTTTTAAAAGGTTTTTCGCAATTTCAAGTCGCAAGATCTTGACCGAATTATCCCAACAATGACACAATGATGCACAAAACCCATAAGAAAAGTTTTTAAACAAAACTTGTATAACAGATCAAGAATGTTTCGTGTTGTTTAGCCCATGCAAGTCATTTATTGCTTCAATTTGATTGTATGCTACCAGGCAAGAAACATGTATCACAAAGTATGTTCGTATATGAGCTAATGGCCAACTCTTGTGGCGGAGTTTTTAGGCCGCCTAAAGGTCTCCGTCACGGCTTAACGACTAAAAGCCGGGACCGACAATTTATCATGAAAATGGTCCTTTATCTACCGTTTAGGAAAGTGGGGTGTGGTGTTAGACAAAGCATATTTAGCTTCCGTAGAGTGTAAAACAATAGTGTTGTGCGACGTAACAGTATGAAAGTCGTGGAAAACATTGAGTGGAGCGTGCGCTGTGCAGGCACTTAGTGGCCGCCGTCACAGCGTCTCGACGGTCACTGTCCATTTCACCGGTCATCGACACGCGGAACGGCACTGTCATTCCTCTAGTCATCAACTTATATAACACCTTATGTTCATTAATTGATGTAACGCCTTAAAATGCTCATGAACATGCAGGTGAGAGATTATTTTCACTTTTCTACAATGCTGTCGGTACCTGGCAAACTATATTTCCGTATTGCAATCAAAAAAGTTTGATAAGTTTAGTAAAACATACTGAAAGTGCAGACGAATGTAGTAAGGGTCGTCTTGGAAGCCAAGTTTTTTTTATTGTTTCTCTACTTGAAATATTCATTAAATCAAAATATGTATGTATATAACTTGAAGCGTTGCGGCGCAATTTGTAAAAATAGTGAACACAGCGTGCAATGTGTGGACAAACTACTTATAATATAAATAACTATAGAAACAACAAAATAAGAACAAAAACAGACATACAAAAAATGCATATTAAACTGAAATTAAAATAACTAACCATTTACAATTTTGAAAATTATACTCTTTGAAGAGGCTATTTTGTTTGTTTTTATTGGTTGCCGAAAGTATGATGGTCCGGATACGGAGCGGGGTAGTGTGCGGAGACCATAAAGTTAGTGATCGAGGCGACTTCAATAAGCACGTCGATTAACCACTTTTTGTAAGTTGTGTGTCGGAAATAAGTTTCCACTGCATAGAAGGCGAAGACAGGACGGCTCGTAAGCCCGGTGTGGAACTCGTCAAGAATTATCAGGCTCCGTGCAAGTCACAGGCGACTGTGTCTTTACACAATAATAAATAAATATAAATAAATAAATAACACCCAACAGTCACATACATAGCCCTGACCCCACACTAGGATTTCCTGTGTCGTGGGTATCTGAAACTACGAGTACCATGGTACCACAACACCCGGACCCGGAAGAAATATTTACAGATCATGCAAACATTTCTTCCGCAGCGGGAATCGAACTCGCGCCTCTCTGCATCTCTGCCGAGCAATCGCCCGCCACGCCACCGAGGCTGTCAATAGTCTCTCTTCTTTATATTACTGTGAGGTCAGCATGGGGATAATTCACAATGCACCGTCAGTGCAGATCCATGATCCCCTACCATTCATAAGAATTAGAATTACTGTGAGGACATAGCGAGACAGAGATTCTATATACATACATAAAATCATGCCTGTTTCCCATAGGGGTAGGCAGAGATAACGGATCTCCATTTGCTACGATCCTGACTCTTCTTTATTTCTAAAGATTCTGGTTTAAAAAAGTCGAAATAAGCTGGAATGGAATGATTGACTAAACTGTAAAATAAACTACTGACAACAGGTGTAAAACACATTTATTTGAATGCTCATGAAGAATAATAAATACTACTGACCTAGCCAACTATCATCAACCCGGATTAAATAAGCCTGATATCACTCACCGGTGCAATACTTAACTCTATGCGAAGAATCAAGTCAATTCTTTGTTCCGTTATTTATTTATTTGGAAGACCAACAGCTTAAAAAACTAATCTATAACAAGAGCAACCAAGATTACAGAAGTTCAATCGATATGTGTGTGTGTGTGTGTATGTGTGTAGTAGTAAACCAAAAAAAATAACAGGCGTCTGTTATTACTTTCGCATTAATAAATATTTGATTGTTTACATTTGGTCCACATTGAATTAGGCTAGTGAAACCGCGGTCTCCAGCCGCTTGCAGCGCCGCCGTGGGAACGCACGCGCTGCGCTCCCCGCGCCCGAGGCAGCCTCGCAGATGCCGCGAGATGGACTGCGAGATTGCACTATACTCGCTTCATAAACTTTTCTATTGCATTCATTCTGGTTCCTTGTATTTACTGACAGGACCTAATAGTTTTACTACATTCAATACTTTTAGGCTTATAAATTGTATAATCGGGTAGGTTACTCAGAGACTTGGGTAATGTTCGCACATTTTTAGTACCTATTCTGGGTAATTCTTCCGACACCTAGTGCCGCCAAGCGCTAACAAAAACTAAGATAGTATCAAAATACTACACTATTATTTAGGTAGGTGCATCTTACACAAAACCATACATTTGACCTCTTCAAATACACACATACCTAGTCATATACCGAGCTCTACAATGGAATGTAGAGTAGGATAATAAGTTGAGTAAATAACAGTTGTTTAGGACAGTGATCACTTCCGGCTACCGGACCGCTTCCGGTTGTCAAACGCAAAATAAACTCGTTGTCATGATGACTCTCCGAATTGGGCTCTGGAGAAAGTGGAGGGTCATCAAAGTTGGGTTGGAGTTGTTCGAGGGCCAAGTCTATCAAAAAGACAATAGGTAGGTAAGGTCACTTCAAATATTTGTAATGCGTCTCGCGTAGTCTGGAGACGGTTGAGCGTGCCACCAGCTTTGACAAACACCATCTTGCTGCTCAAATATTTGCCGGCGCTGACGGAACGTGACTCAAATAACGACTACAATTATTTAAATAACACCAACGTGGATATTACCTACTTACCCACTCGTCGGGAGCGACGAATGTGTGTGTAGGAGATTAGTGACTCAACATAAATTAGTGACTTTGTGGTTTTGGGACAAAGAAAATCATTTTTTTTTCTTTTTCGTGTAAAATGTCTCCTTCTTACTTAGCGTGAGTACTATAGAAGTTATGAATGATTACAGTTGGACGAGTGTACGGACTACGAGCAACGGCGACGCCTGCGCGCGCGCATCCGATCACTCATGGCGGAACAGGAAGGTCAGTTACAAACAAACATCACTCAGGTGGTCTCTCCTGTCCTCTCGATGGTCTTCAATCGAGTTTTTAGAACAATGAAGATGTTGTTCTAAAAACTAGATTGAAGACCATCGATACTGTGAATGAGGTTCGGTTGATAATTCAATGAACTAACCAAATAGTTAGGAGCTCGGTTACAATGTTATTATATTAGTGCGTGTATTGTGCAGCATGCGCGGCGGCAGTGACGGACGCGCTGGGCGCCGCCCACATCACGTCGGAGACGGAGGGCGCCGGGAGCGGCGCAGACGCGCGCGGTGAGTCCCTCCTCCTCCCGCTGCTGCAGGGCCTGCTGGGCGGCGGCGGCGAGCGCCTGCTGGCCGGGCTCGGCGCCGCTCCCGCCGACGTCGTCGCCGACGTGCGCCGCTCGCTCGGTCGCCTGCGCGCCGCGCTCGCCGAGCCCGCCGCGCACCCGCAGGCGCGCGCGCTGCTCGCGCTGGCGGACCGCCTCGAGGACGCGCTCGACGCCGCCGACCGGCTCGACGGCTGCCGGCGCAGGCCCCGCCGCAGATCCCGCGCCGCCCGCCACACCGTCGGCGTCACCAGAGAGGAGTTAGACCAGGCCCGCCGCAGAGTCGACGCCGATCCCCTAGGACTGTCCGTGCCCGACCCTCCGGCTTCGACGTCCGCCGGATCCACCGGCACCAGCGACGGTGCGCCGACGCCCGAACGTAAAGCTAGCGTCGACGTCGACGGTGAGCTCGATTTTCACGCAGCCGTGGAGGCGAGGCAGAAGCCCCCGCCCCCGCAGCACTCCGTCAGCTACGAGCCACCGCGGGTGTCGCACGATGCGCAGACGATGCAGGCGACTCAGCCGGTGGAGCGCAGAGTCCACGCGCCGCGCAAACCTGACTTCTTCCGACATTCTGTCGCCGACGCGACTCCCCAGCAACCGATCCCTCGGATGGATCGCCGTCCTTCTGAAACCAAGAGTAGCATCGCCGCCATCGCTAATAAGTTCGATGCTACCGCTCAGATGGAACGCCAGCAGACGGCTGCGATCCCGCGTCGTGCGCCCGTCGTAGCACCTAAAATCCCTGTCAAAGATGAACAAACTCGTACGTTCTTCCGACCCCTGCCTCCAACGTACAACTTCGCAGCCCCTCCACCCCCGGAGGAGGAGTCGAAGCCTCTCAGCAGGTTCAACGGGAACAAGAAGCTGCGCATGAAGCGCGCGAACACCATCGACATCGGGCGGCCCCTCGCCGGCTACCGGCTCGACAGCGACACGGACGAGGACAACCAGCGCGCGCCGATCGTGCCCGATTTCCGCCCCCAGACCGATAATGACAGGAAGTTCGTAGCTTTTATGAAGAAGAACGAGGCAGCCGAGAGGGAAGCTGCGGTCAACGGCGGGGGTCAAGCCAACTGGAGCAACAGGTTCGGCAACATTAAAAATGCGTTCGAAAGTCGAGAGAGAGATGATCACAGTCGTTCATCCAGTGCATCGTCATCGGCTCGCCGATTTTGGCGCGCAACTGAAGACCCAGCATCCGTAGTACCATCAGGAATGCCACGTGGAAGGAGACCGTTCACGGAGTCTACGCCGGAGATCATCAAGCCCCCGTGGGTGACGGAACGCCGCGAGCCGGCTCGCATTCCTCCTCCTCAGCTCCCGCGACAGATCCACCCACCTAGAACGATGGCTCCGCCACTACCACCTCCCGCTCAAATGCGAGATCCCCTACCTTACAGAACGCCCGCCCCACCGTTATCGAAGCACACCTCTACATCGACCCAGGCACCAGCTCCTCCTCTTCCGAAGCTCGTCTCGGCTCCTGTACCTCCGCTTCCGAAGCTCATCCCGATCCCACCTGCTCCCGCACCCGCTGCCCCTCCATCGGCTCCAGCCTCGTTCAACCCCCCGCCACCCGTGCCACAATCCCCGACTCGTCCGATAGCGAAGCCCTTCGTGGCGCGCCCCATTCCCGTCAATCAGTTCTCGCACGCACCCATGTCCGCCTTCAAGCCTCCGGCTAAGATCACATCTCCGGTGAGCGCACCCCCCCACGTGTGGAGCCCCCCGTCCTTCGGCGGCACGTCTCCTTCCGCGGACCGAGCGCCCCCGTTCCCCTCGAGCCCGCGCCAGTTCGCACCGAGCCCACAGCCACCGAGCTGGCCGCCGGCACCGGAACCCACGTGGACCGTCTCGCCGATCGCGACCAAGCGCGACAGCGCTCACACCAACGGCTACCTACCAGCCGCGACCGGGCACTCCGCGTACGACCCTCCCCCTCTCCCTCCACCGACTCACGCGCCCCAAACGCATCGAGCGCTTCCGCAGACCCAGAACTACCCGATGAAAGCGATCCCGAGTCAGAACGAGCTCTCCGCGCCGGAGCTCGTGCGCCGGATGAACGGCGAGCCGCCCGAGGTGGACGCGCAGCGGCTGCAGATCCAGTTCTACGAGCGGCAGATCCGGGAGAAGCGCCGCCGAGAAGCACTCGAGCCCCCGCCACCGCCGTCGAAGGACCACGGCCACAAGCCTCCCCCGCCCCCCGGATACACGATCACCGACTTCACTCCGCAAGGTGGAGTCTCCACGTTCATGCCGTTGCAGCGCACGCCGGACATTGAGAAGGCGCGCGCCCACAAGGTGGACTACCTGCCGGACGTCGTCACCAACGACACCGACCGCCCCCGCACCCCGGCTGCTCCTCCCGCCGCCCCCGCCCCGCGCTCTCCCCGCCCGGCCGACCTGCCAATCGCGGCGCGCAACGGAGACGCGCACCAACAGCACGATGTGTCCCCCAGCAGCCTACGCGAGGCTACCACGGAGCACACGATGGCGGTGACGCGCGTGATGCGCGGACCGGTGCGCGGGTCTGCCACATTGACGGCCGGCGTCCGCACGCGTGCTGACCCCGGCCCCGCCGACGCGCTGCGCGGCACGCTCGACAAGCTGTCCTCCCCGAAGCGTGAGGCGCTGGCGCACATCGAGCGCAGGAAGCGGAGCCAGGTACCGCTGCACCCCGCCGGCCGCTCCCCCCCGCCCGCCGCCTGTGCCCCGCACGTCCGCCCGTCCCCGCCCTCCCTGGGTGCGTCTCGCGAGTCAGTTGCGTCGAGTGAGTCCTTCCCGAGCGCGGGCGCGCTGAGCCGATCCGGATCTTGGCACCAGCTGTCGCCGGCAAGCTACAAGTCGGCGTCGACGTCGCCGCGGCGCATCGTGTCGCGCGCCAAGTCGATGCACCTGCTGGCGGTGCCGAAGCTGTTCGAGGGTGGCATTGCGCGCGAGGAGGTGACGGAGAAGCGGCGCACGGTGGAAGCGTACTTCGCGGGGGGCCCCCAGGTGGCCGCACCGGCAGCTGCTCCGCTGGTGGGCGCGGGGCGGCGCGCCGGGGGCCGGCCACACCAGTTCGCGCTGGGCCGCAGCCGCACGATGGCCGCCGTCACGGAGCTGCAGTTCCTGGACGAGAGCAACGCTGACGACGCATTCGAGGACCTGGTGTCGGCGCTCGCGTAGCGCCGCGCGCACATTCCACTAGTTACGAGGAGCCGAGCGAGACGCGCGTGAGTCGTGTGTGTGTGGGAGCCTGCCGCTTGCCGCGCCCGTGTCGCATGCCTCGCCCGCCCTGCCCCGCCCCGCCCCGGACCCGTCCCGCCATTCGCGATCGCGTCACCATCGTATCGTTACTGTACCATACCGCGTAACATTCGTGTTCATACACCGTATCCCGTAACCGTTTTATTTTGACTAATAGCTTTAAGTATTGTTGTAATGTCTTGCTGATTGTTTTTGAAGGGTTTTTTAGTTTTAGTGTCTTAGATTATCATTGATCTTATGGTGAATATGTATGCTGTCTTCTCTCATGTTCTAATGTATTTTCTCTCGTTACAGAGGAAGAGGAAGTAACTGTGACATCGAGTGTGAGAAGGAACTCTTCAGAGAAAACCTCTAGCAGTACCACCACTAAAACTTCGAAAGGTAAGACGCCGTCGCTGCGCTGTGTCTTCAATCTACAGGAAACTGTGATAGTTCACGCGATGATGGTTACACGTAAATATTTGTTTGTCCAGTGATAGAGAGTGTGAGCCGGCAGGCGCCCAAGCCCGTGTCGCCCTTCGCTAAGTTCCGTCAACTCGAGAAGCAGAACTCGACCAACAGTCCTAAGTAAGTCCTGCCTCTCTGCCCCCCGCCCCCCCCCCCCCCCACCCCTCAACTTTACCAGAGATTCAGAGAACAAAAGAGATCCAACACAGTGACAGATCATATCAAACACTCATAAAACTATATCAATCTATTCGCTTCATAAATTATGTAATGCAATATATTTTATTTATCTTTGGCAGCGATATCTGTGGATACGAATAAGGAATATTTACAAGTAAATATACAATTAATGATATGCATCATAACATGTATAGTAGACGCTTTGATATGAAAACTATATACAGACCATCAGATAGACGCATAGCTTAAGTACATGCGGATATGTAGACTGTCAATAACGCGTGTGTACTTAACCTGTCATTAAACATTCCGCTCATGAGAACCCAGCTCGAGTCGCTTGACATGAAAACGCACGCGAAGTTTTCATTGTAAATAACCCGGCGACAGCACGACGCGCACTCGATTGTGACAGAGCACAGAGACTAATGATTAACGCGAGTCCAGGCGAGACCAGACTAACCTGAGCTCCGATTGTAGCTCGCCCAAGAGCCCGCAGAGCCCGGGCTCTCCGTCGCAGCCGTACTTCAAGTTCACCGACCCCGCGCTGCAATGCAGCGCGCTCACTATTAAAGAGCGCTTGCTGCAGTGGTGTCGCGACAAGACCCGGGACTACGAGGTACTGCCCCGCCCCCCGCGCCCCGCGCCGCTCCCCACTGCGTCTACTGCCGCTGCACCGTCGTACAGCACGGCCCGCGCGCCCGCCTCGCGGGACGAGGGCACTGCTCTACAACGGTGTGCCAGGCACAGCGTCAGCTCGGGAGCACTTGTCGTAGGCGGCGAAACAAACGCTGCTGTAATATAATCGCTACGAAAGGTAGCCGCTGAGCCTTCGCCTTGTCCAAAGTAACAGTTATACGTAATGGGGAGAGTAGAGTTGCGGTAGAAATAAGCAGATGCACATGTGTTTGAACAGCACAATCTGGTGAAATTCCTGGTGATATCGATTCGAGTAAATGACTGCATCGGCTTATGGGGCCTCGGACGGAACGGATTTAACCGCGTCGTCGACGCGCAGCATGGCGGGCGCGCGCACAGTATTAACTCTCACGAGACCATCACCGAGCCATCACCCACATTCCACCACGCTTCTCTTGACGCTTCATTTTGGCTGCGCTATTTTCCTGTATATATTCTATTTACGTATGTTTAATATTATAATATTTTAATACAATCCCTGAAAAAGCCCTTTCGTTCCAAATGTTATTACTTTGGTTTCGATTTAAGTACCCACGTAAAATTTTACAATAATATTTAATTTTATATATTAAGTTAATTGTGTGGACAGACAAATAACACTATTATTTGCCTTCTAAAAATATTATAATAACTAAATTATCTTGTACGAGTAACTAATAAATTTTGGATTTGACATGACTTGTAACAGTAGCATGGTGTTCTCACAAATGATGAAAAAATTCAGAACAAGATCATGAAATGCATGATTTTTGAGTGTCAATCATTATTAATATTTTAATATCGACGTATTATAGAAATGTAAATATCTAGTTGTCAAATGGTTGCGTTTAGACCCCGCGTTGTAGTCCAAAAATGTGTAAATGGTAGATAGTTGAGCACTGCTAGATATTGCACTCAGCTATTTTTACAGTAGGTAACTGTAAGTAATTAGCAGTTTGATGATAACATTTTTAAAAGTCTTTATTGATTTTGTAGATAGACATCGTTGATGTGAAAACATCAACACAATTGTTTTATACTAGCGAGGCGACAGTCCGCGCCAAACAAGTGTTTTTAAACTACTCCGATAATCCCAGCCGGTGTCGCAGCAGTCGGTTTTACCGATTGGCATTGTCGCAGTGTGATTGAGAATTTAACTGAATTTAATACACAAATGATGGAGCACTGAGTGTCTGGCGCTGGCGCGTTGCCGTCTGAGAAGTAGATAAGAGTTGACTGTGTGGTGGTGTGCAGAATGTGAAGCTGGACAACTTCTCGACGAGCTGGGCGGACGGGCTGGCGTTCTGCGCGCTGCTGCACCACTTCCTGCCCGACGCCTTCGACTACGCGCAGCTCTCGCCCGACCGCCGCCGGCACAACTTTACGCTCGCCTTCAAAGTCGCTGAGTGAGTACCCTGCTTTACCTTTCACTCTTCTTTAAAAACTTTTATTGAGCTTATTCTAATTCTATGGGTGTTTAAAGCATTGTGTCCCTGCTCCCTCTCCTGGTATTGGGTTTATGTCGACAGTGTGTGATACCAGGCTGAAAAGATGACCGATGTCACTTTAAAACATTTTGAAATCTTTGTCATTTTCCTGAAACCTCTTGAGGTTTGGCCTTGAAAACTTGTTTATTTTTCAAATGATGAAATAAAAAGCCAGCTGTCCGAAACTGACTGTTGTCTAGGTTTATGTCTACAAGAATAAGTAAAGGAAATGTAATGTTCGTTCGCAGTGAGAAGGCGGGCATCTACCCCCTGCTGGACGTGGACGACATGGTGGCGATGCGCAAGCCCGACTGGAAGTGCGTCTTCACCTATGTGCAGTCCATCCACCGCCGGTTCAAGGACGAGGCTTAGCCACGCCCCCACCCCTCTGTCTAGCCGTGCACACCCACTGACCCGCACCACAATGCACCTATGAATTGTACAGCTAGGTACTTATGAGCTCGAACCAAGGACTAGAAATATCACACATAACCGTGCACGAAAGAGTCGCACGTGTGATGTTTTTAGTTTGAGGTTCGTGCTCGCAGTAAATACCCAGCCTAAGGCAGAAGCGTGAATATGAGTTGTAAGGTGTGTCAGTGTGTGTACCCGGCCGGTCCAGAGTTAGGCAGTCCGTGAGTTGTGGGTAGTCGAACGTCGTAGTCACAAATATATTTTCTATTGAAGAGTATATTTTTCCAAAGAGCGTAAGTTGTTGTTGAATTTGTTTGTTTGTTAAATGTTTATTGTCAGCGCCGCCCAGCCGCTTCCCCACGCGCCGTCTCAATCCTCCTATTTGTAATCTCAAGATGTATGTGATTTCTTTTATACTTAGAATAAGACTAACTTTGTAATCGCCTAGGTCATAGTAAGAGTTTGAGCACTGATCGAGAATCGCTTTGTCTTATTCGTGCACATAAGGAAGTAGTATTCTCGGCGCAAGTGTCCGAGTGACAACACGATGTACTAACCATTTTATTTAAACTTGATATTTTATTTAACAGTGAAGCTATTTTTTATGAAGATGATAATATTGTAATAAAGTTATGTTAATTTATAATAATGAATAAATATTGATGATATTAACATTAGATTCGTGTATTTATTGATCCATCGACTACCTCACTAGAAAGCTTAGGGATTTTCAGTTTTGAAATAACACAGGCTAATTTATTTTAAAGAATAAACAATATATTAAAGGTCTACTACAGATTTTTATTTTACATAAAACAGATTTTTATTTGCCATAAAGTGGTATTCCGTGTTCCGTGCTAAGGGTGTAGCGCGGGGCGCGCCACGCGCACGGCGAGCACGTACGCCAGCAGCAGCGCGCAGCACGCGCACGTCGACACCACCAGGAACACGAACGTCTGGGACATGCCCATCGCTCAGCGCCACCTTAGAAGGAACTGTCTTCTTCGATACGGTCTCAGTCTGCAGACAACAGTCGTGTTTTTATGTACTCGTAACTTAGTACGTAGTACGTAGAGGCTACTAAGTAGTAGATATGCTAAAGTAATGAAAAATAGAATCAATTATAGGAATAACGACAAACTGTAAGGACAGATCTAGTTTTACAATAGCGCTACGCGCCTACGGCGTAGCAGCATCATACTCGTAGCAGAGCTTACAATATAAACTCTTCAAATAATGTGGTTACAAACATGCCAACATTCTCAGATCTACTTCATAATTTTGGTAATGGAAGGAAGTGGTACGACTTACTTCTATTCTGTGCCTACGACTAGGTTATGGTAATCCTACGAAGCCTCGCGTATGGCGTTACAATTTATCTTACGATACATCATGTGCCTACACCTGTCACTTCGCGACAAGTTCATCGAAGCCGCGGGACAGGACTCACCCTAGGGGTCGGGCGCGGTGGCTGGCGGGGCGACCATGAAGGGGTCGGCGACGTTGGTGCTGCGGTGGCGGCGCTCGGCGCGCGGGTCCGCGACCAGCGTGGCGTCCGAGTCGCGCGGCGTGTCGCCTGACAGCCGCACGCGCACGTGCAGCGTACTGTCGCGCCAGCTCTGCCACGACGCCTGGTGCTCCTGGATCTTCAGCAGCATCCACGTCGTCAGGAGTCCGTTCAGGGCACCTGATACGTATCAAAACTTTTCAGGCGCACTTTAAATGTTTTCACCGCCCTGGTTCGCAAGAACTGCTGACACGACTGGTAGTAGCACTTGTGTCGTAAGATCTTCTTCTTCTATCGAGTCAATATTTCAACTAGGTATCTACATCCCACACTCGTACAAGCATAACCATGTAAACATTTCTCTGGCAGCGGAAATCGAACTCGATCTCTCCATATTATCTATTTTAATAGGTCGGGGACAAACACTACATTCTCAAATAAACAACAGCCAAAGATGTAGAGGGACTAGTGGGAGCTACTGACCGATGACGCCGATGAGCAGCGAGGAGAAGAGGTTGGCGGCAAGCGCGGCGCCGCCGCCGCGGCGGGCGCCCGCCTGCAGCACGGCGTCGCAGGCGTGCAGCGCGCGCGCCGTGCCCAGCACGCTGGCCGCGCCCAGCGCCGCGCCGCGCCACGCGTCCGCCGCCAGCGCGCGCCCGCGCCCCGACACCGCCCACTCGCACACCGACCGCACCCACGACCATCTGACACACACCGCCTTTTCTTCAGCTATTCTTCACAATCGGCGCAGTCAATGTACCGATTTTATAACATGCTTCAGCATCGCGGACAGTTAGTGGACCAGGCTAACGCAGGACCGTAAAAAGTATACTAGTAACAGTAGGTAAAATCTGGCCGGAGTTGATGATGATGATATAAATTTACTGGTTCATGTTTATGAACTACTACCAACTTCAAATAATTAGGTGATTTAGGTAAGTAGTGGTGGCAATCCCGCACTTGTGGCTCCGCGTGACGACGTAGTGGTGTCGGCAGAGCTCGCAGTAGGAGGTGGCGGCCTGCAGCAGCCAGCGCTCGAGGCAGGCGCGGTGCACGGCGGCGATGGTGCCGCGGCAGGAGCACGGCCGCACCAGCCGCTCCGCCGACTCGCCGCCGAAGCAGATGCGGCAGATGTTCTCCGACCGCGCGCTGCCCGTGAAGCTCACCACCTCTTTAGGGGTCGAAGTGTTCTGGCGACGGAGGAAACTTTTAACAATCGCCCTTGTTTTTATGGTGATCCTGTCGATTGTCGCGATTGTCACTGCGATTATGGATTGACGCAAAATCTAATCTAGGTACTCAAATCTAATTAGGTAGGTACCCACGTGATTGTCGCAGCTGTGGTGCCTTAAATCTTCTACATCTTTCCGCAGTAAAACCTTAGTTTTTGAGTTATACGTAGGTATGTTGTTTCTTACCGGTTTGTTGAGCAACAGTGCGCACACCGAGCCAAGGATTGACATGGACCGACCAGCCGGCTGCAGCATGGAGGATGCACGAGATGAAAACGTCAAGGAACCTGCAATCAGTTGACCTTGTTATATTGTAAGAAAAAAATTACACGCTTATAAAATTAAAGTCAGGAGACCAGCATTGCTAGAACTTCATGAACGGACAATGAGCTCATGAGACTGTGGCCGTGACACGATGATAGGAGGTTGGAGCAAACCTGGTGAAGCCATCCCGGGGGTGTAGCGGCAGCTGATGTCGGTCTGCTGCGCGGTGTTGCGGAGTTCCTTGTCGCGGGGGCTCTGAGCCCCGCCCGCCTGATCAACCGACAAATGCATCACGTAAAATTATCTTAAAGTTAGTGGGGATCTAGAACTTTAACTTGTCTTTCGAATACCTATACCTATGGACTACCTCGATGGCGTGGTGTTCGACTCCGCTGCGGGAGAAATGTTTACAATGTTCCTTCTGCAAATATTTCTCGTAACAAATAGTTTCCGATACCCACATCACAAGCATCCTAATTGTGGGATCTAAATCCAAGTGACTGAGTATATTTTATTGTCCTAAGCCGGTTTTTTAACGATACTCATAATATAAACTACTCTCTTGCTAAAATATAGGTAAGGTAACAGGTAAGTTAGTAGTTATGTAGGTATAGTAGGTATGTATGAGACTACATTTATATGCAGCTAGTAGTAACTATAACTAACAAGCATGACAGTGGAGGAGCAGCTGGAAAGCGACACGCTCATGGTAAGCTTGCTCTCGCTACGCTCGCAGCCCCAGAACGTCAGCAGGGTCTCGCCCTCACCCACATTGCACTCCTGTGGAAAACACTACAGTGGTAGAAAGTATAAGTAACAAGATAGGTATGTTTTAGCAAGTAGTACCTACTTAGGACAAAGGCATTGATAATGTACATACCTACGTGTAGTAGTAGTAGTAGTAGTACCTAGGTAGGTAGGTGCTGTAAAGGAAGGTTGAAAGGCCGCAATAATCTCCTAAATTCTAAAAGATATCAGGTAACCACCTAGATATCTAGCAATTATGTGCCAGCTTAAGTACTTACGAGTCCGGTGTTTATAGTCAAGTATTTTAAGGTAAAGAAAATCCTTGGTAGATACCTACCTAGGTAAATCATACATTTGGCAGGTACATAGAAGCCAGAACGACTTGGCAGTTCGGGTATTACCTTTTATCAAAGGTCTTAACTTACTCTTAAGATATTCGAATAACTACAAGTTCGGTGAAACTGGAAATTAACGTTCTGTAAAGCCTGTTGAAGTATAGGTTTGTAAATAACGGGTGCCAGCACAGCCCGCCTCAGACTTTGCACGGCATCGCTTGGGAACGGCTCGGAGTCGATTTTATCAACCAGGCAGTTCAGTGTCATGAATTTACGCATTTTTATAGGTTTCCTTTACTGGCATTTTGTTGAAGGTAGGCACTTATTTGGGTATTTTTTTACATTTTGCGAAAGATTTGGACCGAATTTAACAAGCCAAATAGCTGATATTTTGATGTCTGATGTTTGATGGATGACTAAAATTAAAAGTCAAACAAAAAATCATAGTGATATAGGTAGGTACCTGCCCCACAGGGTACCTACTTACCTACTAACTTAGCCTGCTATTATGTGCCTATGTGGGTTTTTAAACCAAGTTGATTTGCTATTCTGAGAGTGAAACATAATCAACATGGTAACGAATAATATTTAAAATGTAAATTGCATACATTACATACATTTTAGATCTAAAGGTTTTGTTATTTCACGCTCGGAACAATATTTCACGGTAGAATTTTTTTTCTATGAACGTTTTCTAAAGTGAGTGAACGCAACGCGACTTATTCATTTGACATCATGTTTGAAATGTTTTGTTGCATTACCTTATCTGAAGTGAAGCATAAATGGGTACCTAAATATGAGTGCTCACTGTTATCTTGCTCACACACATGATTTGATCTGCTTCCAAAATGAGAAAGCAATAGAATTATGCTCTGAATATGCAAAAGCTTCGAACGCATAAATATATAAAACGCTCGGGTATTTGTCAAATTGACGCCAATCGGATTTCCATCAGTCCGATTTCCCAGTGTTTTTTTCCCACGTGAAGAGCCCGAAATATATTGTGAAATACATTGAAATTGTGCGTAAAATCGAAAAAGAAATCAAAATCATGGCAGTCCGCGTCCAATTCGAAAATAACAATGAGGTGGGAGTGTTCAGTAAAATGACAAATTCATATTGTCTGGTTGCTATCGGAGGTTCGGAGAACTTCTACAGCGTGTTCGAGGCTGAGCTCGCGGACACTATTCCCGTGGTGCACGTAAGCGTCGGTGGATGCCGCATCATCGGCCGCATGACCGTCGCTAACAAGAACGGGCTGCTGGTGCCCTCCTCCACCACAGACACGGAGCTGCAGCACATCAGAAACAGTCTGCCGGACTCCGTCAAAGTGCAGCGCGTGGAGGAGCGGCTCAGCGCGCTCGGCAACGTGATCGCCTGTAACGATTATGTTGCTCTAGTTCACCCCGACCTAGACCGCGACACGGAGGAGATCCTCGCAGACACACTCGACGTGGAAGTCTTCAGGCAAACTGTCGCGGGCAACGTCCTCGTCGGATCTTATGCGGCGCTCAGCAACAGAGGTGGCTTGGTGCACCCTAAAACTACAATACAAGACCAGGATGAGCTTTCTTCCCTGCTACAGGTTCCCTTGGTGGCTGGCACCGTCAACCGAGGCAGCGAAGTGGTCGCTGCTGGCATGGTGGTTAACGATTGGTGCGCATTCTGCGGCATGGACACAACATCAACAGAGATTTCAGTTATTGAGAGTGTATTCAAATTGAATGATGCTAAGCCTACAGCTATAACATCAACGATGCGTGCCTCTCTCATTGACAGCATGTCATAACAAACCGACTCTTGTGATACTTAGAATAAGGTCTATGTGGTCTATGTTAGGAATTTCTGTTGGACAGATAAACATTACAACCATTGATTTTTTTTGTTCGTGTAACAAATACATTTAATTATAATATAACTTTGTTTTTCATTGAAGAAATGCCCTTCCTTGCCATACATCCAAATAATAAACTTTAGGTAGCTGAGCTTTATTATGCAGGGGGAGCTATTATCCTACTAATATTATAAATGTGAAAGTTTGTGAGGATGTGACGATGTTTGTGCCTCAATCACGCTGTAACAGCTGAACAGATTTGAATGAAACTTGGAACATACATAAATGTATGCTGGAATAACATAATTATAGGCTACTTTTTATCCAGGTACCATGCGAGCGAAACTAGTAATTCATATTCAGTAAATAACACAAAGAGTACCTTAATAACATAGTTTATTTAAAGTTCATTAAAAGATAACCATCCTATCTAACATTGCCACTTTGTTTCACTGGAAGTACATTCACCCCTCACCGACCAACCAACACAATAGGAAACAAACTTAATTATTATAATCAAAAACAAACAATTTACAAAGAGGCCCATATTCATACAAACAGTGATAAATTCATTATGTGTGTACTTAAATGCGAATAGTAAAAAAATAAACAGGGTGTCCTAAAAATAGTATGGGTTCCACAGTGGACAATCTGATACCATCGCACTTTCAAATGTTAAATCCCAAAGTAATTTGTTTACCCCCGAGGGTGCTCTATCTCTGGAGTTCCGCTTGACATTATTTTTTGGGACAGCCTGTATACATACACACATACATATCCTAATGCAGTGGGCAGAGCCACAAGTAAACATAAGAAAACTTGCAGCAACTTCTGATTTAGTCCTAAGATGGATATGGTTAACCCTGGTAAACCATAGCCTGTATAAAATTACATAGTATTTTTATGACCCAATTTCTAAGTTTTTAGATAAAATTATGTTGCACTTGCTATGAAATTCTCAGTTCCTATGTTCAACAACATCATCTGATTTCAAAGAAATGTCTTGTTGTGAAATGGCCAATAACCCATATTACATAATGTTGCAATGACTCATACATCTTGATATAAATTGAAAACATAGATTATGCATTTAGGTACCACTGATTTATAATTTTCACAATATTTTAAATCTAATCATTGTAGATGTAGTTGTAGATATGTATTACACAATATTATTTATTTTGTTAGCTTAATTTGAGAACCGTGATTCTATTGACTTATAACAATAATTTAAATGTAACTTTCCTATTTCAATGTGGCTTTGTTAAATATGAAAACAGGCAATGATTTCACTTTCAATATGCAATGAATGACTCAGGTATTTCATAATTTGCAAGTCTTGTATGAATATAGGCAAGAGGCTCAGTACAGTTCTACCCTAAACTAACTTTTGGTGGATTACGCTATTTACCAGCTATGAAAATATACACGTGCGACGATCTACCTACGAGTAGCGGTCTCCTTTCATCTTGTTCCAGTCTTTACGACATGTACCTACAGTTAATACTCAGTTCAGTGCAAGGGGCTTGTACACAAATGTCTAGTAACCTGAGCCTCTGGCCAACCCACTCTGCATTTAACAGCCACTGAAACGAATACAGAATCACTATTTCTGTGTTTCAAGCACTATTTTTCACTATTTATGTTAAGTTTTTTTTGCATAGTCAGAACTGTGAAATTGCATAGTGAGGCTTCCAATTTATAATTTCCCGCTAGGCGATACTGCATTTTTTTTGGAATTGACAAGTCATACGGTTACATTGCTATAACAAAAGTCAATCCTATACCTGCTGTTCGTCTTATGACTTTGTTAGCTGCAAAGTGGCTTCGCTAGAGACTCTTTTTACTTAGTAGCATTTTGCATTATGTGTCAAGCCTTTAAATTATCCAATCTCGATCCAATCTATCATTGAGTACAACTCAACTGTCACTTGGATTCATAGCCATATCCTTATAATTCCTTGAGATGAAGGTATGTAGTGAGTATATTTAATTCCTAGAATATTTTTCTAATATGTAACAGTTGAGTGATGTCATCTCAAATTATTACTATGTTTACGAGTAAATTGTGCTAGTTACAATACTTACGTGGTATTTTACAGCACATTCTAAAACAAATTAATTGAGCCTCAAAAAAATGTACAACGTTAAAAAATGTTAGTTGTCGAAACCTAAAAAGCCTATAACAAAACAGTTTACTAAATGTTACATTTCAAAGAGTACCTAGCACAAGCTGCTGTTAAAAGACATAATTATTGTTCAGTAAATGACTAATATTTCGACCAATAACGAAACACATTTAATTTTAATATTATGTAACATACATTTAACATTAGTTAATACATTTCTCGAATTGATTTTGGGCACAAAGGTCATAGCCACGCTAACGCAAATGGTTTCACTTCATGCATGAGCGATATATCATAAGAAAATTTAATTTTCGTAAAGACTACAATAATTGTAAAACGGCAAATATATTTACAATAAACTATACAAATATTGGACTGGTTTGTATTAATAAGTACCTCCATACAGACACAATACAGCTACAGGACTTTGTTAAATATTTATATAATTCAACTTCGTTCAAACTAATCAATTTTATTACAAACAAAGCTTTCTATCACACAAATAATAATGGCACACATATTATGAAGCAGATTTTTCGATAAATAAACAACAAACAAATTGTACACAATATTTCAAAAAATAGAAATAAAATGTGTACGACTACACTTTGTCTCGCTCTGTCTCTCTCTACACCTATATCTATTTCACATCTAGTTGAATGAAGTTTGTAAGTGCGATCGGATATGTCCCGTTTTAATAAATGCAAAATGGAGAATAGGAAACATTACTTTAAAGCTCATTTATGTACAAAAGATCAGTGAACAGTGCATTCAAAAATGGATTAAAAATGGGAAATTCAGTCACATAAGCTAACTTTAAAAATATTATCAATTTTTTTTATATGAAAATAGAGTTTTCTTAATAATCCAAGAGAAAAAAATTGATTATACTTATTAGAAAATCTCAATGTTATAATCTTTTTCATTGTTTTTCTGTCATTTTCTATCAAAGAAGCGAATTAAAAGATCACAAAATAAGATAGTTTGGGAAATTGGTTTATATCTTATTCCAATATTCATTTATACTCATATTTGCATTGATTTTGATTCAGTTTTCATATCAAAATGAACTGGGCCTACACTATGCTGGCCAATTGATTAGTTTTACCAAAGTGCTAGGTAATATGGATGGAAAATATTCCTTGACTATATCCTTTTGTCTTGTGACCGTAAGGCCCTTCTTACAGTACGATACTCGCAAGAGACGATACTTCATACATTTTTAATATTGAACTGCTGTTCCGCCGCCATTTTGCAGAGATTGGTAAGAGACGCGACGCGCGCGCGCCGACACGGCGGGTATCACCATACAAATGTATGTGAGATACTCCTCGGCGAGACTCGCGTAGGATACCAGTCGTCTGTAAGTATCGAACTGTAAGAAGGGCCTTACTGTAATGCGATCAACCTCTCAATTTTGGATTTTTCACCAAAAGAGCTCTGAAGCCAAGCTTGAGTAGAGCAATTTTTGCTTTTATTGTCCAGAAGAGCAATTTTTGCTTTTATTGTCCAGAACTTCCAACTACAAGTTTTTAAAATAACCACCATCTCACAACATCATTTTGCGTGCATGGCGGATAATAAATGCGTGTTTTTAAAGAAATTCATTGTTAGATAATTCTTATCAAGATCTGATCTTGGTCACATTGATTCTGGTCACCCTACTTCATCTAAACTCGAGGGCGAATGGAAAAGGGTAGTAATAGAATCGAAAGTACAATCAATAACTGTCGCGTCACGTCCCGCTGCGGCTACACTACCGCGGTACAGCGAAGCTTCGCGGTTCCGGTTTGTATGCACCTGTCACTACGCCGAAGCCAGAGAATGTGGCCTCGCGTAGCCTCCCGATAGTGAGTTCGCGTCACTACTGACTACTACTGCTACTAGTCGTCTCACTAGTTCCTTCGAGCCAATGTGTTGAAAGGATATAAAGTATGTCACAGAGGCGCTGCGCTGACTGCTTTACTTCAATAGTATTGTAGAAACGTGCGTTGCAGCCTCTGCTAGAAGTGTTGTGCGACGGGGGGCGAAGGCTGCGCGGCGGAGAGGGGCGCAGCGGGGGCGGGGGCGGGGGCGGGGGGCGCGGGGCGCGCGCGCTCGTAGAACAGCATGTAGGCCGAGCAGCGCAGCACCTCCTGCAGAGACACCTCGTGCACCAGCGTGTCAGACGTGTACCACCACCTGGAACAAGTGGTTATGTAGCACTAACTAGGACATTCCATGCCATAACCGGACCGACTCGTCACATGCCCGGTGACGGTTCGGTTATGAAATAGAGAAGTAGACGAAGATCAGCAGTTTTATAGTATTTGGTAGTCCAATTGCAGGGTAAAAATGGCTACGAGGTGAACAGACGAGCGCGTTGGATCGTCGCGATTGGCGGAGGGCTTTGGTCAACAATGGGGCCACATGAGCTACAGTAATGATTAGATCACCCTCTAGATGGATTACCGTTTGGACTCGAAGCCGTTCCCCCGGCGGTAGGTGGCGAAGTGTCCGCTGCGCGGGCCGCCCACGTGCACGACGCAGGCCGCCAGCCGGAACGAGCCGGCTGCGCCGCGCGCCGCCGCCGCCGCCGCCACCGCCGGCGCCGGCGCCGCGTTCAGCGCCGACAGCCCGCGCCGCACCCCGCCCCCGCCCACCGACGACAGATCCACCTTCACATTCACAACATCTTACAATACGGATTTACCCTATATGAAAAAAATTATAATAGTGTCGCCAAGGGCAATCAGAATATGTTAGTTCCAATTCATAAGATAAATTTTATAATTTACTTAAAAATGGCGTTTCTGTAATGGCGTCCTAGAACCGATTAAGGTAACGTCGGACATTCAGCAGAGAGATGGGCTGACGATATAGCATCTGTCGCAGACCAGAGATGGCTAAGAGCCATGAAGAGACCTAGGATTTCTAGAGTCGTTGGTGTCAGAAACTACAATTACAGTCAGTACCACAAATATTGTGCACCTCGGCAAACTTCATACTTTATATGAAAACCGAATTTTTTTATTCGCTATGACGAAACGAAACTTAACAGCTCGTAACTTGTTTGTAACGCGCCGCGTCGCGTTTTTGCAATAAAAAATTGACACATAGAATACGATAACATGGTGATTCCACAAACGTGCCCGCGTTTACCCGCGTTACATTTTGTTTGGTCATAGTGAATAAGGCCCCTGCTGGATAAAGACCTCTTCATCACGCCACTCCTGGCGGTCTCGTGCCAGACGGATTCACTGTTCTACTACAACATCCATACATACATCCATATTATCACGCCCGTATCACTAAAGAAGTGGGTAGAACAACAAGAAAACTTGCAGCCACTCCCGATTCAACACTCATACCCGGAAGAAACATAACAAATGAGCGGTGGTACCTTTGGGGACTGCGCCTGCGAGTAAGGCTGCATGTGCAGGGTCTCGGGGAAGGCGACGAACTCGCAGCGCTTGCTGAGCGCGCCGCCCGCCCACTCCACGCGCCCGATGTGCACGCACAGCACCGCCGGCAGCTGCGCACGCAACAACACTTACTCATACTGGCCTTACCAGGAAACTTACTGATACTCTTGTTACCAAGAAACACTGATACTGGTGTTACCAAGAAACTGCGTAACAGACTTTACAAGAAAACCAGCTAGTAGTTACAGTAACTTGCTCTAGCCCAGGACTTGTTTGCATTTAATTTTTGTTGAGACAATTGGTAGTAGGTATATCCATCCCCATGATGCAATCACTCTCTTTATCAAACTTCATCGAAATCTGTGGTATCCGAACAAAATTTACCAGTGTTATTCCAGTACCAATACTATGTATATTCCAAGTTTTATTCAAATTCGTACAGCCGTTACGAAATTACAAACATAATGTATATCCACACATCCTCACAAACTTTCGCATTTATAATGCACCTACATCCGAGAAGATCTTGTCAGGGGCTTTTGATAGAGCGGTGACTTCACATTACTCTTTTTTAACATACTATTTTTAGTTTGAGCTCATTGTCACAATAAGTGGATGAATGTGTAATAGATAGGTTCAAGTGAGGTACCTTCCCGAAGCTGACAGTCTTGATATGCTTAGTGTAGGCGTGCGCGGCGGCCGCGCCCGGCGCCGCCTCGGGCCAGCACTTGTCGCAGCGGACACCCTTCACCATCTCCGGCGCCGTGAACGCACGTAGCAGACCTGCCGTATCACCACATCTTCATTTCAAATAATAACATAAATAAATATTTGTGGACATTTCACACAGCGCCTTCTAGCTCCAAACTAAGCAAAGCTTGTGGGCACCAGATGGCTGATAAAATACTAATATACTTTCTTTTTGTAAATACATACTTATAATATAATACTATAACACCCAGAGTCGGAAGAAATATTTACAGAACATACAAACATTTCTTCCGTAGCGGGAATCAAAATCGCACCTCTTGCGTCTCAGCCGAGCACTCGCCCACTACGCCACCGAGGCTGTCAAATACTAATCATCATCTATTATCAAAAAGGATATTGGAGTTGCATGCGTGATTTGTATGAAGCGTGGATTAACGATGTCACCAACATAAGCGTGGCCTACTAAGATAAGTCTTGTGAGGAAACGCTATACGCGGAGAGGCAGCGGGCCGAGGGATGAGAGGCAGAGGAGAGTCGGGGATGGGTCTCAACTCTGCGCACCGCAGTGTTCTCGGAGACGCGCAAACAGAGAAGAGATTGTCCTTTAATCATAATCATGTGATTTTTTTCGTGAACTTTATAGGTATTATTAATGGATGATCCATAAATATGATATTATATCTCTGCTTAAATCATCTTTTGTAGATATTACAGGCCATGACTGACTGGCATCTAGACATAATAGGAAGAGTTGATGTATACCTGCTAAACTAAATGAGCCTGTGAGTCCAGTGCTGGCGTTGGCCATTGAGAGAGATATGCTGTCGAATTTGTCGTATCGTATCGGACTCTGAAACAGTAAATGCATAATATGTTGTAATACATAGCCTGAAATTTTGACCAGGCAAAGGTCTCTCCAGTTTACTCCAGGTACTCTGGACTCGTGCCAGTTCAGATCAAGATCGTCTCCCCATCTCCTTTTGTCTGCCATGACGCCGGCTAGCTGTCTCAGAGTTCCACTGAGTGACAGGCCTACCATCCGGCACGCAATAAACGCCAGATTTATTAGCCTTATTTGTGCGTTTAGCCTTATTTGTGCTACCACTGGACCACCAGTACGGTGGTCCAGTGGTAGCACCCTTCCAATCCCATGGTTGCAGCTTCAATCCCAATTGATTTTTCAGGGCTTTTAGAGCATCAACAACCGTTAGATTTGTTGGGTTGGATTTATCATAACACAATTGCTGCCAAAGTTGGATTTTATTTATGTTCAGTAAATCATAAAATTAGGCGAAACTTTCGCAAGTTTCTGTGATATTTTCAATTATATCAAATATAGTCAAAACTCAAATATTAATACAAAAGTACTTTATTTTTCAGATCGATTTACGCCTGCTCGTAACGCGACCAAGCGTGGAAGATGCAAACAAAAAACCGCGCTTGGCAATTTTTTTGCATAAACGCGTACGAGTAGGATCTTTCCGGGGGCCTTGATAGTGTCAGTACCTTAGTGTTGCAGACGGTGCACTGCAGGCGCGAGGCCAGCGTGCCGCGGAAGGGCGGCGGCGGCGGCGCGGCGCGCGCGGCCGCCGGCTGCAACCAGCGCCGCCCCACCGAGCTCAGCTGGCAGAACGACCGCGACACGCCCTTGCGCAGCGGCGCCGGCGCCGGCTCTGACACAACAACACAAATAGATGAGCTTCTTCTTTTGTGTCAAATAACTTGCATTGCATTTGTTTCGTTTCTTCCACAGTGAAAGAGTGAGATGCAAGAGGTGCAGATTTGCTTCTTGTTGGGGAAGAAATGTTTGCATGTCCTGCAAATATTTCTTCTGGGTTTGGTTGTTATGGTACTTGTGGTTTCCTAGTGTGGGGTCAGAACAATGTATGTGACTGTTGGATGTTATTTATTCTCTTTATTACAGCATTAAAAATTGTAAACACCTATCATCATGGTTTACCATATCCATCTTGGGACTTTGAATCATAGAAGTGGTTGCAAGTTTTCTTATGATGAGTTGTGGCTTAGCCCACCCCATTGGTACACGGGCGTGATAATATGTATAAATTGTAAGGTTAAGAGTAATGTTTCACCTGGCTCCACCAGATCTGGCTCATCTCCCGGCGCGGCCGACGCTGGCCTGGCACCCAAGAGTCCAGGAGTGGGGGGAGAGGAATCTGGCCTCATTGTCAACGAGGGTGGCGATGCGGGGGAAGCCAGGGCCGACCACGCGCGGCCGCCGCCCAACGCGAGCGCGTCTGAGAGGCAGCCTGGCTAAATATTGAAATATACAGAAAGAAACCTTATTTTTTGGAATACTTACAGCACTTTTTAATACACTGTTTGTCAGATATCTTTTTTTACCTTTCTTGCCATAGCAATAGTCTCTTCTTCAACACATGACAGCAGCACGTGTAGTAGCTCATGTGCATCTTGTTGATCAGCTGGGATGACCCACCCAGCAGCGCGCAGAGACTGTAACACTCCCAATGGGCAGACTGGTGTTCCGCGAGCTGATTCATGTGTACCGTTTACCACTGTAAGTGCAAGTGGTGTTTTAATGTGGCAATAGTTAAGCCAGTTAGAGTATGATAGGGTATTTCATTCACAAACTATAGGTTTGGACCCTCAGTAAATATTATAGGAGGTATTTCATCTACCTATTGGCGCTAGCTATATATGAGCGCGAACCTGCCCTGGGTAAATCTTACCCTGTCACTCTCTTGCTGGGTTGCTTGTTCTAAGACTAAATAGACACCAATATTATTTACCTACATAGCATCCAAATAAACAAACCTTCAATGACAGTGTACAGCGTGGTGATCATACTGTTGTGTGCGTCTGCCTTCGCGTATCGTTTGAGCCACTCTATAAATGTGGGACATGCAGCCAGTGACTGCAGTAGAGTGTTGAGAAAACATGTCCTCCCTAGGTTCTGCAGGCCTGCGATCTGACCCCGCCGCTTCCGCACCTTCGGAGCACCTCCAGGACCCCAGAGAACAAAAGCCCCCACGACCACTGCTGCCGTTAGTCCCGCTGCGACCAAAATCCTGTCCCCTCCATCCATTGTCGCGAAATGGTATTCTGATATTTGGTTATACCGAAGTTACCTTACATTTTAGTGATACATCATGAATGAAGTTAATTGAATACATTAAATAGGGCCCTAACAACACTATTTTCAAGTTTTTATAAAATCGCACAAGAAATACGAAGAGAAATCTGTCATTTTTGGCATTTGAGATCTGACTGGACTGACTTGACTTAACATTTTGAATCTGTCATTTCTGTTTTTCTACTATGTTCCAGAATTTACTTATTTATTATTTTTAGCATATATATATATATATATATTTTTTATCATAGAAATGTCACTGTAAAATTGTAAATATCGTTAGATTAAAATCTATCTCGCGAGATTGTAGTTTTTCACTAACTCACTTACTTTTTTTTCACTAACAGAATGTTGATGAAAGCTCGCGAGATTATAATTTATCGGTATTCACAATTTTACACTGACAGATTATGAGGATTTTATTCTTTTAGTAATCTAAATGACAACTGACAGACATGAATGTCAAAATTGACAAGTAACCTCAAATCAAGGCTCCATCAAAACAATACTAAAACAATAACAAAGATTTATATCTACAACTACAAATTAAAGAATTAAGTAATCGAGTGTATCTAAGCAGACAGAGCAACGACTATGACTTGTACTTTACAGGCATTTCACGGACCATTTATCTAGCGTGTGCGGCTAATAATAGCCATGTTTTGTGCGTGATATTCTACTCGACGATAAATCTCGCTAAAAGTCATGATCCCCTCGAACACGATTTGTGTGTCCCAAGAAGGCCCTGCAAATGCTCTAGCGTTAAATAAGGACTGCACGCAGGTCGTCATAGCTGGCCGAAATGGTGAGAATAAGTGATTTATTTAAATCTACAAAGCGGTTCGCCAAGCAAATTAGCATATGGGTAAATAATGGTTTTCAATGATTTTTTCAGTCTTCAAAGTATTTTCCATCGGTGAAGATGAGTTCTCAGAGGTCTGCAACCTGCGAGTGGGGAAAAACTTAAACCTAAACTTTTCTTCCATCGATGTAGCTTGGAGCACTATTGAAGGTACTTACTATACTATACCTTTTATTTTCCTTATATTACCTTGTATTGCTAACCTTACTAATCCTTTAATTTTGTTTAACAGAGAATACGTTAGCCACAGCAGCAACCAATGGAGCAGTGGTGGTGTGGAACCTCGGCCGCTCCGGGCGATCCAAGCAGGAACATGTTTTTTCAGACCATAAGAGAACTGTCAATAAGGTAAGCTGTTAAACTTAACTTGACATTAAATTTTATTAATGCCTCGGACAAAATATTTAGTGTATTTATTTCCTCTCAGGTGAGCTTCCATCTGACAGAGCCAGCTCTCCTGATCTCAGGATCCCAGGATGGAATGATGAAGTGTTTTGATCTGCGCATGAAAGAAGTGGCCAGGACTTTCATCAGGTTTGTAACCCGGATGTAACCCCACTAAGCTTATAGGTTTTAAGAATATTTGGATGTGCAGCAATATTAAGAATATTATAGCAAGTGTTTAGACAGCAGAACTTACACAACAGTGCAATAAGAATCCTTTCTCATGTCTTTATTATAGTGCAGTAGATATTATACTGCACTATGCCATAACATGCCTAGGTAAGTAGGTAGGTAGTTGGATGTGTAGGTACTTCATTAGTTAGGTTATTCATTCTGTGTTTGTTTGTTATCACAATTTGACCAATTTGGGTCAACAGTTTAGGCTATTGGACGCTTGCAGCTACCTAAGTACCTATGCAGCACTCATTAGTACACATAATAGTTCACTGGTTTTTGTGTTTCTTATTCCTTTTATACGTAATACCTATATTCATGCACTAACTTTCGTGTTTTTCGCGTTTTGTACTGAACAAAAGTAGCCTATATGTTATGTATATTGTTCAGCTTTTTCGTCATAATTGAGGTAACTCATGCAAAGTTTCATATACCTTTCAATCTGATGACCTCAGTGGCGCGGCGGGCGATTTTCAGGCTGAAACGCAAGAGGTGCGAGTGCGATTCCCACTGCGGGAGATGCTTGCATGTTTTCCAAATACACATTTCTTATGAATCTGGGTGTTGTGATACCATGGTAATCAATACCCATCCTAGTGTGGGGTCGAAACTATGTATATGATTGTTGTGCGTTTATATGTTGCAGCAACACAGAGTCGATCCGCGACGTGCAGTTCAGCCCGCATCAGGCGCACACGTTCGCGGCGGTGTCGGAGAACGGCAGCGTGCAGCTGTGGGACGTGCGCCGCCACGAGCGCTGCCTACAGCAGTTCACGGCGCACTCCGGCCCCGTGTTCGCCTGCGACTGGCACCCCGAGCTGCCCTGGCTGGCCACCGCGTCCAGGGACAAGACCATCAAGGTAAGACGGCTTCCCTGGCCGGCCACCGCCTTCAGGGTCAAGACCAGCAAGATAAGGGAGCTGCTAAGAGTAAGGGTCCTACTATCCTACGACACTGTTCTACCAAACTTTTGAAAATATTTAGCCTTGCTTTTACGTGCCAGGATAATGACAGTACGGTTTTGGAATAGGGGACGGAAACTCTAAAATTGTCAGCTGGAATTGCTCTTGTGGATCTGGGTATCTACATATAAACAAATGTATCGGATTGGTTACAAAGAGACATAATAATGGTCTAATACATAATAGCTATTTGAATAATCAACACGCGCCAGATAAACCAAGTAGGTCAGATGATAACGCTGTCTGGCGGCCCCTAGGACATAATTCAATATTGCATAATGCAATCGAAATATCGATTTTAAATTGGCTTTATTATTAATTACTAAGAATTATTTGTAAATCATATTTCGACACTGAAAGGGGTTTTTCGAAAAACGGGTTTAAAGTGAACCTTGAACTCGTTTTCTCGAAAATGCCACTTTTAGCGCTTTAACGTTTCCCTTTCCAGCGAAAAAACTCGGATTTATGGTTTAGTTAATCAATATTGTAATATTTATTAAATAGTATGCCTCTTAATAACTAAGGGCAACAATGAAGTAATTCAATATTTATACGTGTCTTGTCTATTATGTTAACATACTCGTAAATGAGTTACACAGTTACCAAAGTCATTGACACAGTGTGATACACTGTAAATATGTATGATATGTAAGCACAGCACATTACAGCACAGTAAATAAATATGGGCCACATATGAGACCTTGAGTTACACCGTTTTTATTTCAATGCAGCAAATTCATTTTTCTAATTTTATAGTGTAGTAGATACTTAGATCTGGCAAAAATTTACTTGTATGACTATTTGTTTTATATTGGTGGACAACCAAGTAATGAAGAACATATTTTTTTTACCTAAACCTTGTCGAAAGCCTCGCAAGGGTTAATAATTTATACTCCTTGTTCTCTTACAGGTGTGGGACATTCACGCGAAGCCTAATTTAGAGCACACTATCTATACTATCGCCTCCGTCGGACACGTTAAATGGCGACCACAGAAAAAGTAAGAATAAAAAATAAATCACAAAAATAAATATTTGAGGACATATCACACAGCACCATCTAGACCATTTTTGGACCATGTTTGATTCGTATTCAACTGGCAGGTACCAAGTGGCGTCCTGCGCGCTAGTGCTGGACTGCGCTGTCCACGTGTGGGATGTGAGGCGTCCACACGTGCCTCTAGCCACGTTTGCCGAGCACCGTGACGTCACCACCGCCATCGCCTGGCAAGCGGAGCCGCATGCCTTTCTCTCTACAAGTCGAGTGAGTGTTTTAAAGATATTGGTTAACAGATACTTGTAATTTGTGTTGAATGGAAATGATAAAATGTTAAATCGCAACTACACTGCGGCGCATGTTGAGGCTGTCACTTGTATGAAAATGTACAACATCTAGACCCAGAAGAAATATTTGTGGAACATACTAATATTTCATCCGTAGCGGGAATCGAAGCCGCGCCTCTTGCGTCTTAGCAAAGCATTGGCTCGCCACGCCATCAAGGTCGGTGTGTGTTTGTGTTTCTGTAAGACGCTTACAGAAACACAAACATACATTCTTAATTATCGCGACATTTATTGTATATTGTATTTATATGAATTTATTATAACTAAGCGGTGGATGATGGAAGAGGACATGCTACGGCGATGCGAATGTTGAGATGGATTATGTGGAGTTACCAGATTGGATAGGATACTGAATGAGTACATCAGAGGTAGTTTGAAAGGGCGTCGCCAAGGGGGTGCAGGGTTGGGCAGCTGCCCCCTTCTAGAGAGTCAAAGTGTAAACCTTGTGCCCTTAACTGTACCATACTTACAATTAATACTTTTTCAATCCCCCATATTTGCCACTCCCTAAGCCGTCCGTCGGCTGGCGACGCTCTTGAGTACCAGTGAGAGAGAAGATGAGGACAATATGTGAGCGTGGGATGGAAGGAATATTTTCAGTACATAACGTGTTCGGCGCCTTGGGCGAGTCGCGGCTCCCGAGAGTGGATTTGTATAAGGTGTCTGTCGGCGCAGGACTGCAGCCTGTACCGGCACCGGTTCCGCGAGGCGGCGCACCCGGTGCTGTGGGCCAACCCGCACGGCGTGGGCGTGTCCGCGCGCGGCGAGCTCGCGCACGCGCAGCCCGAGAACCCGCTGCCCGCGCTGCCGCACGCGCCGCCCGACCGCCACGTGCCGGCCCTGGGGTGAATTACAAATAGATGCAACTTTTAAATTAAGCTTCAAACTAGATGGTGCTGATATAAATTGACGCATGATCGTGCTTCCTTTGACGATTTGCGTAGTCTACATCATCAGAGCCTAAAGACGGCATCTCTCTAAAGCGATTCCAGATTACGATCGTAAATGCCTACTTTTAAATTAATATTATAGCCATGACGGAGGCCTTTAGGCGCCCTGAAATTCCGTCACAAGAGTTGGCCACTAGCTCATACGAACTAACTTCCTATTATAGCCATTGGCTTAGTCAGATTTATCCAATAGAGAGGATTTTTCTCTCGTTCTTCCAGCCGGAAACAGCCCACAGCAGGTTCTCTGAGCGCCACAGCGCAGGCCATCCTGGAGCGCGCCTTCCCCGGCGGCGCCGCCTCCACGCTCACCCGCTACCGCATCGCGCCCGCCCCCCGCGCCGCCAACGGCGTCCCTGGCTCCGAGGGCGGCGGGGCAGGCGGGGCCAGGCGGGACCAGACCGCCTGCTCACCGGATGGTGCCGCTGTCCCCACCTGCCCAGTGGTGGCTTGCGCTTTAGAGTATAGAATCAGAGGCGCGCTTCCTCACGAATTAGCGGAGCATAACGCGAAGGTCGCGAGGAAATATAACAGGCATATGGTAAGTTCAATAAATATATTTATTTTCGGTAAACGAACAACTATTAATAATACATTATGGCCCTAATAACTATGATAGAAACAGTGAGCCAATTACAGGTTTTCGTTGGTAGCAATAGGATGATTATGATATTTTTTTGTCAAAGTACAATGAAATTGTGTGAAAAAATAAAATTATAACTTGTATCCTGCATGCCTGCATCCTACTTTTTCTATGCCTCGTTCACTATCTCCAAGTAAAGTGTTGATTAGTTAATTCCTGGCCTGAGTAAAGGTTATGAGTAACTTCTGTCAAATTCAACGATCATTCCTATGATTAGCGCTACTCGAAAACTTGAAGGTGGTAAAGCAGGCCCTAAGTAGTGTATACAATCTATTAATAGGTATGAGCAAATCTAAGAGGGATTCCCCACATGCACAGGTAATAATATAATAGTTTGTGGTAGGTGGGGCACGTGTGGGACGTGGTGCGGTGCGTGTGGGGCGCGCGCGCGGCCACCGCGCGGGGCACGCCCGCGCCGCCCCCGCCCCGCGACCCGCCGCGCCCCGCGCCGCCGCCGCGCACCCCGCCCTACAGGTAACCAGCCTGAAACACACTCCCATCCCCACACTGATGCTGCAGGGTCTGTTGCGGACCCTAAACTATGATAAAATTGATAGGATTTGATCAGATCGGGAAATGATAATAATAAAAACGACCGCACGTTGCCGTAGTGAGTTTTGAACTGGGTTTATTGTGTAATAAGTAAATTACTTGCTAAAGCACAATGCATTTTGTGCTGAATGTGCGGGTTGGCCCGTACAGATGCTTTTAGCAGTTGTCTCTTCGTGACGGGCCGCCGCGCACCCCGCCCTCTAGCTATGTTTATATGTTTATCTCTCAATAAGGCGCACTTCCTTCGCCACACCGATTATTGATAAGCTTTTTTCGAGTTCCGATTGTATGTACGTATGTTCATATGATTTGAGAGCCCAAACGATTGAATTTATCTCAATTCTTTGGAGGAACAAAAATGGGCTTAAAGCCGACCCCTGGTGCAAGCCTACAGTCACATTGAACTTTTCGATAACTCCAACTTCGAACCGGACATAATGTGTTTAGGTTAGTAATCTTTGCCCTTTTTTTTGTGAAATCAATTTTGGCATTGTAATTTTTTGACCAAGCGTGAGTTCGCCATGAAAATGAGCGATGTTGCCAAAATATTTTTTGATGTTTATCGACTCAGTTACTTCTAAGGAGCATTTCGTTGCATCGAAAAGAAAAACCGGGACAGCAGAAGTTGGTACAAAGTGTGTAAGCACAAGAAACCTCAGGGCGCGAATACAAATCTTGCGGGTTGTGGACAACAATAAATAATTTTAATTAATATTATGTTAACGAACTTCGATGCAGTCGGTTTTTTTAATAAATAGGTACTTGTTTAATCTGTTAACATGTGTTCAGCTTCTCGTCGAGCGCGGTGGAGGAGGAGCCGCTGGAGGAGGCGGAGTGGGCGGAGAGCTTCCACAACAGCGGCGTGCTCGGCATGCCCACGCTCAGCATCTACATCCCGCCCGCCAAGCACGCGCGCCGCCCTGACGGTGACTACCTTTACTATTCTCGTATAGGTGCAGTGGGCGGAGACCAGACAATAGCAGCGGCCTGCCACGCCTACTTTGAAATTCTGTTGGGCATTTCACCGTTCCGTAACAGGACCGTTACTCACTTTCCAGAATACGAAGCAAAGTTCTGTTAAAATTTGGTAGAAAAATGGTTATAGAACGTGTGTTGTGAACTTTGTTTTTTTTTTCAAATATCAAGTATATTATGTTATAAAGTATTTAGTGTACTAATACAGAAGTACCGACGGGCACGACTGCGTGCGACGACGGCTGGGTGTCGGCTGCGAGCGCGCACTACGTGGACGTGGAGGCCGCTGATTGGACGCTGCCCGAGGAGGCCTTCCCCCTGCGCCCCGCGTCCGCGCTGCCCGCCGCGCCGCGCCCCGCCTCGCCCCCGCCGCCCGACAAGGACCCAGGTGACTACTGCCGACTGTAGATCTGTCACTCGAGACCACTATGTGGACGTGGATGCTGATTGGACGCTGCCCGAGGTCTTCCCCCTGCACCCCCCGTCTGCCCTCCGTCGGTAATTATCACTACTGTATTCGTGTCGTTAACACGCTGGCTTTGTCAGTCACTCGACAGCAATGCGTGGATGTAGAAGCCGCTGATAGGATGTTACCGGAGGACGTCTTAACCAAAAAGATTGGTAACTCTTGTAGATGCTGCCAAGTTGGGATAAAGTGATATTTTCATTCCTTTCTGTCACTCGTTATTATTCACCTTATTCACACAATCCAACCTTTTTATTTGTGTAAAAGCTTTCCTATTGTATTGTATTTTTTAGTATGTGTGTGTGCAGGGCGGATGTGTGCGGGGGCGGGCAGCGGCTCCCCGGGCGGCAGCTCGTCCCCGGGCAGCGCGCTCTCCGCGCCCCCGCTGGACCACGCGCTCACCACGCAGAACTCGGTGAGACAACATATTACGATTGACTCACACCACACATACACACCTCACCCAGATACGCTATTACATGCCATAAATGTTTGCTTGTAGACTCTCCCGTAAAAACACTCAAACGATTTCGCCATTCAAGTCGAACGCGACGTTTAGCTTTCAAACCGAGGGTGAGAGGGTGTACACGCATGGTGTTGGATTTGATGTACATGGAAGAGTGAGCGTATGGGTCTACAGTTGAACTGTGTGTCCAGTCGGAGGAGAGCGAGGGCTCGGCGGGGTCGCTGACGGTGCGCGCGCGCGAGGCGCTGGCCGCCTTCGAGCCGGCGCCGCTGCTTGCGCACGCGCTGCGCCAGCACGCCGCGCTCGGCGACGTGCAGACCCCCTGCGCCGTGCTGCTCGCGCTCAGCCGACACAGGTCTGTGCAGGTGATCAAAATTGTACTCCTGTAACGTCAATAAAGGGCTACGACGTTTTTCTTGATTTTTTCACAGAAGTGACCTGTTTCCGTACATCGACGAGGGCACGCAGGAGCACTGGCTGCTCGGGTACATCGAGTTCCTGCAGCGACACAAGCTATGGAACCGCGCCACCGAGGTACCTCCTGCTTCCAGTGTGAACCTGCCAGGGGATCTACCCTCGAGTCTATCATGAGTGTCGTCGTGTCGTCAGGTGGTGCGATGTGCGTGGGTGAGCAGCGTGTGGGCGATCTCGCAGCAGTCGACGTCGGTGTCGCTGTGCTGCGCGCGCTGCGGCCGGCGGGGGCGGGGGGCGCGCGCGCCCTGCCCCTGCGCGCCCCCCGCGCCGCGCCCGCCGCCCCCTGACCTCTGCGCCACGTGCCACCAGGTACCAGGATCGACCTCGCAGCAGTCGACGTCGGTACGCAGTATAACAGTGTGTGTGTGTTGCAGGTGGTGCGGGGTCTGTACGCGTGGTGCCAGGGCTGCTCGCACGGTGGACACCTGCACCACATGCGCGCGTGGGCGGCGCGACATCGCCTGTGCCCCGCCGGCTGCGGACACCGCTGCCAGCTCGGATAGACCTCGCCTCAGCCCTGTGACATCTCATAATGACGTCACCTGTCATCGGCTTATTGTAGTCCAAAGTTGGGCAGTCATGACCTCCCAATCTACTCCCGCCGGCGGTGGACTCCAGCTCAACTAGAGTAGTAATTCGGGTAGACCCACAACTGTTGTCTACCACCACTTATAGAAGTCCAAAGCTGGGCATGTCAATGTCATGAATACTGCTGATTTTTATAGAGCAGGCAGGTTTGTTTTTGACTTTCAAAAATCGAGGTATAGTCATTTTAACTTCAATTTTAAAAATTTGTATTTATATGAATAGCTTCTGTTTTATTAATAAGAGTCAAATGGTAAAATACTAAATAAGACGTACATAATATAAATTGTTAAATATTTTTAAGACTGATTATTTCTATAATGTTTTGTAACTGTTATTAAATGAAAAATCTATATTTACTGGCATGATATTGTTTAATTCTAAAAATATTTACAGACAAATAATACTTGACTCCTAGCTTTCACAGCAATCTTATTTTAAATGCTTTTATACAGAGTGATCGGCTTAGTAAAGACTGAGCAAAATCCGCTATATAATATAATATAATAATAATAAGACCCAATAATAGATCTAGATTTGAAATTCTTGTAAAAGCTGAAAATATTCAAAAGCCACTAGAACTGTGGCATGCACCATGCTGACTGTCTTATCATCAAGGCCATAGAGTTGAGTATCGCCTAGCAGATGGTGCAGCAGGGTACTTTGCATCTCTTCTTGGTCTCAGCGCACTCTTCCACGAGTGCTTGGCCCTTCTTAGCGCGCGACATCTGCCGGATCAGCGTCAGGAACGCCTGCGGGAGAAACATCTATGAAACAATCGCATATCCTTTCTTTATTTACGCCATCTAGTTGAGTTCGAGCATGTGAGAGAACTAAAAAGCGTGCAAGAGGTACTTAGATAAAATGATTGTGTAAAGCCAAATAGTAACATGCTGATGAGTAAGTTAGGGTCTCCGGCATGCCCTGTTCCATGATCGTATCGTCACTGACCCGGCACAATAAAAAAAGTTTTTCTGTCAAATTAATAAAATTATTTTGTGCCGGGACAATGTCGGTCACCTTGTGGCACGGTGACTACACCACTAGGGCGAAGACTCTTCTGAAGTACAGGCGAGTATATAAAATATCATGCATTACTAGTTTTTACGTTAGTCAAATAATTTTGCCTCTTACCTCAAAACATCATGATGCATGTGACCATCGAAATGTAATAATACAAAAAAATATTGCAAATGTTTATAGGTATTCCTGCTTTAATATCAATATTTATAAATCGTAGTGTACTATAGGTACATACATACACGTACATTATTCCATACAATGTGAACTACAATCTATAGGAGATACATACATAGGACATGACTGCACCTACTGTGATCCTAATGTTACATTTATACCAGTTATTATTGAATTGAGAAAATAAATTACTTTATTGTAGGAAAAGGCAGCTCAAATAGCTTTCTTCGATGTAGACATTACGAAAAGGTACTCAGAGATGGCGCCACCGCAAAAAAACTAGCTAATGAGACGCCATTTTGTTTTTCTTGTTCTGCCATTGGTTGGAGCTTCATTAGTGGCGCCAAAACTACATAATTGGAGTAAATCAAGGACCCTATTATATTTTGGCTTGCGCATCGCATTTATAATAAAATTATAACCTATAATATCATAGTGTGACGTAAACAAAATTGCATTATCAGAGTATCATCCCACGTTTTCATACCTAACCTATGCGTAACTAGCATTCTAGTGCTTGGGCAACACAAACTCTACAATATCTAAATAACATAATCAGATTACGAAGAAAAACATTTTTATAGACTTGTTTTTTGACGTAATTTTTTTCTTCAAAAATTATATCTAATAAATAATTTGATATTGTGAAACTGACGGACGCATTTACAATTTTATTACTATTGCTTCTATATGAAATATACGCTGAACACTTTCGATCTTATTCAGGTGATATAAAGTCCAAGTGCTCATTTGGACATCAACAAGCAAATATTTTAAAATACCAATCTAAATAATAATATGCATTAATCAAACACAATAGAAGTCATACTTCAATGACGGTACTATTACATTAGCATGCAAATTCACCCATTGTAATATAAGCCCTATTGCTTTGAGATAAGGCACAGTGAACCACACTGGGCGTATAAATGGAAATACTCGAGTACCTATTCACCTTTTGCAGTGTGACTTAGCTCTTAATAATAAATACAAAATCTTATTGCTAATGTACATGCCCGTAAAAATGTATAACTGGCTTTAGAAGGCGCTGTCTTATAAAATACTATTTTCTCTAACATGGAAAAATAGATTGAAAAATGTACGGGTACTTCGTGAAAATAATTTTTTACAAAGGTGTAGTAAAATTGCCTTTTCCGAGCTAATAGCGTAAACAGCACCTAAAATAATTTATTGTCTGTGTATTTTTAAAGAATTTCAGTAAATGATTATTATATAAGAATACAAAATAACGTGCAAGCGTTAAGCTTATTCATAATAATATTAAATTGCGAATTCTGTTCTCAATGAATACTTTATAAAATAAAATATTGCTTGTTTGTACCTACAAAAAAGAAAATAATGTTGCTATTAAAATTCATGCTTTATTACAATCCGCTAAGAACAGTATTCGTTTAAAATGCCAGCACCAAAAACGGCCGAAATACAATAGTACATTTCACATAACCCTAGGCAGCATACATCAAATAGTAACGCAGTGTTCAGTGACATTAAACTGTATTGCCAGATCATATGATTCAAAATCCATTGTGTTCAGTTTTAATAAATATTGTGATGAAACAGCGCAAACGATACCTGTCCCGTTCTCTCCATGCTTCATTTCCAAAAGATCACCATCACTAAAGACTGCGTACATTTACAAAGCCGCACACACACACGTATACTGACACACACACTCAGACATTGGTCACTGGCGGTGGTTTGTTGAGCCCAAATATGCAATGTTGCAGATCTACAGTCAGCTAAACTCCTGCCGATTCAAGGAACACTGTTTTTGCATTAAAACATAATTTAATGATTACACTGGAACCACCTATTATTTCAACGCACGTAAGTCTATGCTAAGGACACGCCTGAATGCAAATATTTTAAACGAGATGCAAATGATCTGCCAGATGTGCCATTAGCATCCACTTAAGATTACCCACATAAAGTTTCACGCACAAAGATCCAGCAATCCACATCACACAAGCCAAAGTTCCAAGCGAATCCAGTCAGGCCGGAGTCCAAGGCGAGGAGCGAGCTGGCTCCTACAGAACAAACCGACATCCTTAGAAACCAAGCCGAGTCCTACAGGCCAAGGCCGAGCTCATTCGATCCGACACAACCGGCTCAGTCGTACAGTCCCATAGGCCAAGTTCTACAGGCCGACAACCCAACTTGGTCCTACAGGCCGCGCCTGAGCCCCACAGGCCGAGGTGGCAAAGGCCGGGCTCCTACAATATGTTGCACTTGATCCGCCTCCTCTTCTTTTTGACGTCGCCGTTGGTGGCGCGGCTGTCATCGCTCTTGCGCGACCGGATCTCTCGCATCAGATCGAAGAATACCTGCGCCAACACCTCTCGTTTACAAACACTGGCTATCGTATGTTGACCCCCTATTCACAGGCTCTTACAGGCTGACTATAGTTTGTAGAGTACTCAAAAACTAAATCGAACTACTCTGAGGTCTGACAATTCAACATGGTTAACAAATAATGAAGGTCTGTGTTGAAATGTTCATGTAGGACTAAAACCCGGTTGACCAAGGTTTTTTGGACAGTTTCATCTTAGCAGGCAAGGTAAAAGGGTCAACAAACAATTTCCAATGAAACAGCACACAAAGCGTATCCCCGTTACCAGAACACAAAATGATACCCGGAATGAATACATTTTAAAAATAACAATCCTATACAAGAATATTAAGGGTTGCAGAGCGCGATTCGTCAAAAAGTCTATGTATTTTTTATTAGTCTTTCCCTTTCTTGTGTTTTCAAAGCGACAAGGCCGAGCTATGCAACTCTAAATTAAGTCCATCCAAAGCCAAGCAGGAGGATTATTTCGTAACTTGAATGCCACCCAAACAGTACGAACTTTTCGTGAAGTTCGCACGAACATGTAAGTTACGGAATAACCCCCAGAGCCGCACATTAGAAATATTATACTTGGAAAGCGGAATCGACAAGAATCAAATAAACTATCTAAATGTGCAAAGCTCAGGCTTGGCTTGTGGATTCAAATTATTTTTAACTCGAGCGCCGGTTTATCTCGTCCTTTCTGAATTTGGATAACTACAGAGCGGCAAAGATACAGCGGCATTCGTGTGAAAAGCTTGTAATTTCTAAGCTTAGGGTTCATTTTATAAATCTCTTTATGTTTAAAAACGCAGATACAAATGCCCTTTTCACTTGTACAGTTTCCAAGAGGTGAGCAAGGTATCCACTTCTGGGCAGGTCGTGCTCACGACTCATGGAGCAATAACACATCGGTACCAAACCGTCCAAAACTTTTCAGCTGTTTTTTACCCTTACGGTAAACGCCACGCAGAGGCCGCCTCCACTCCAGCTCACGCTACGCACGTTACATGGCTTGATGACGTCATCGTATCAGCATACAGCGCTATGGAAACAGCGACGCGTGCGTAGCCTCTGCGTGAGCCGCAGTGGAGTCACGGCTTGAAGAATTAGGCTCCTAGTATTGACTGACCTTGTCGACGTTGTCTCTAGTCTTGGCGCTGGTCTCGACGTAGGGCACCTGCCAGGCGGCGGCGCGCTCGCGGCACGTGTCCAGAGGCACGCGCCGCTTCTCCGCCAGGTCAGACTTGTTGCCCACCAGCAGGAACGGGATGTTCTCGTCGTTCTTCACGCGAAGGATTTGTTCTCTGAAATCAAAGAGGCAGCATGATAAGACATAGATTATTTATGCAGCGCCAGAAGGCAATGTATGCCGACATTATCGGGACGACAATGAAGCATCCGGTGCGGTCTCAGACGGAGTAAGACAAGCAATGATGATGATAAATAACTGACTGAGCTACGTCCTAGAAAAACCTTGGTTACACTATCATCAGGCGTTTGCGAAAGTTCGCGTTTCGCGACCTGTACGCGACAAATTAAACAAACAGTGGGTCGTAAAGAGTATCCATGATTTCTTAAAGCTGTGATGCAACTGACCGGAACTCCTGCGTGGCGTCGAAGCTCTCAGGCTCGGTGATGGAGAAGACGCAGAGGAAGCCCTCGCCGGAGCGGAAGTAGTTGTCGCGGATGGCGGCGTAGTCCTCCTGCCCCGCCGTGTCCAGGATGTCGATCTGCACCTCCTCGCCGTCTAGGACCACCTGCACGCCACCAACTTATCATAACTATTCGAAAATCTCTTTCGTGTGAATGGTTTACATTTGTAATATTTTGTAGAGGAATTTAGCATTGTTCAGGTCGACAAACCCTGTGGTTTTGGCAAATAAGTACATCTGTCTTTGTATTGTTAGTACCTAAGTTTATGTTATTCATTTTTTTCATTCCTTTTGTCATACACAAATAAAGAGTTCATCTATCTATCTATCAAGGTATGCGTACGTGTGTTTATGGTAGTCCGCAGCCTGCGTGGTGTCAAGCAGGGCTACTCTCACGTCGGGCACCTGTATCACAGTAGGATAATAAGATTTACCTTCTTCCTATAGCTGTCGGCCTTGGTGGGCTCGTAGTCCTCTACGAACTCGTCGTACATGAACTGCAGCGTGAGCGCCGACTTGCCGACGCCGCCAGAGCCCACCATGATGACCTTGTGCAGCGTGGGCTGCGCCGCCGGCTTCTTGGACATGCCGACCGGGCGTCCGCGGGACTTGCGCTGGAGAAACACACAGTTGATGTCAGGCGAACCATGCGCTGCTCATTACATTGCGGTATGAAGTGAGAGAAATATGTCAAGACTGGATATGCCGACTGGTGGGCTTGCGCTGAAGGAACACAAAGTTGCAGGAAGGAGTCCTGCGCGGCTCGTTTTAAGCATATAATGAAATTACATAAATATGTCAGAATTGTAACATTTACATGGAGATCTATGATCTTTAGGGGTAAGCTATGAGAAATAGGCATGATATTATGCTGTATAGTGGTAAGTACATACAAATTTTTCGCAGCCTTACCACGTGTGTTGTACTCATGGGACTCTACATATTATGATAAGCTCAATGTGTTCAGATTAGTTAGTCCCTGAGGGACTAACGCCCCGTTTCATAACAATAAATAAATATTTGTGGACATTTCACACAATGACATTTTTTTTAGCATGGCATGCTGACAGTCTAGTTGACAGGGCTGGAGTAGTGGGAGACCTTTACCCTGCGGCTACATTATTGGCGAAGAGACAAGGTTTTTCAAAGGACAAGGAGGCATAACGCAAAGCTTTGCAAAAACGCGTAGCGCAGAGTTTATAGTGAAACATTTTTGTTACATATTTGTTTCTCTTATCATTATGCTTTTGTTGCGATAAAATGGCATAATACAATGAACAGTAAAAAATAGAACAACACCACATAATTACGTAAGCCCAGTAAGAAGTAATTGTGAATTGTGTAGTTGTCCGCTACGCTTCAGTGCCTGTACGACAGTTTATGCACTAACTTATATTCTTAGCCCGCGAAGGCGAATGTTCGCAATTTGCACCTGTCTACGCGACAAGTTCGCCCAAGCACGATAGATAGGCGATAGTGTAGACGCAAGGTCAGTAATATTCAAATACCATGGAGTTTCATAAATCGCCAAATATAGCCATGTGTGATACAAATCTTACGCCTGCGCTCCGGTTGCTATCCGGCATCGAATCAACTTTTCCTATCCCTCGGTCGTTTACATTGTGTGATGCAAATGGATGTTGTTTTTCCTAATTCAATATGTCAGTCAGCATTATAATTATAGTGCCTATTATTAGAACACGTTTGCGTTTGGATAAACACTTTAGAGTTATTTCGGCTGCCACGAGAGCAGACCACATACATACATACATATTATCACGCCCGTATCCCTAAAGGGGTGGGCAGAGCCACATTAGAAAACTTGCAGCCACTACTGATTCAAAGTTCCAAGATGGATATGGTGAACCATGGTGACAGGTGATCAGCCCGTCGCCCCATATAGATGGTTCATCATGTTGGAGAGGATACTATCCCTTAGTCGACTTTTACGACATGCTCGGGGAGAGAAGCAGCTGGACGCATTGTTTTTTATTTACTCCCAGTCCAGCAGAGAAGTAAGTTTACAGTGTTATGTTACTTTTCCTATAAAGAATTATACTTTCTAAGGCCTTTGTCTTTTTGTCAGCCGTTTGTCCCTTCAGTTGCTTAAGTACGTTCTATAAGCACATCGTAGCGACAAAACATATTTCTGCCTGGAATCAGAGTTTATTTAGGGTCTCCCTTCAAGCGTGAATTGAAACCTTGGCATAGCTAAAGGTATCCAGCGACGAACACATTCCACAACCAAGCCATTTCCGAATTATTATAAGTTTATGTTATTTTCTTCTCTTGGTTTAAGTATATTCCTTTAACTAGCAGCCGCCCGCGGCTTCGCTCACGCGGTACCCAGATAAAAAGTACCCTATGTCCCATTCCAGCACACGTAGGTACCTACTATCCTCATTATTCATTATAATATAGTGTACGCTAAACGATGACTAAAGTATTGCCATCTCTTACCATTTCATAATGACAAACAGTGACAGGGCTAACTTTAAGCAATGGCTAACTTTAGCGAACGAATATGAATAATAGGGTATGTAAGTATATTCCGTAGTTTTTGCGTGAAAGAGTAACAAACATACCTACCTAAATCTAAAAATTAAGAAATTTCGGTGAATTTAGTAAAAATTTTGAGAGTTAAGGTAAACTTTTCAAAACGCAACGACAGCGCGTTCTAGGATTTGATCAGAATTAGCAACGACATCTAGTTATCAGACGTAGAACTACGTCAGAACTCCATGAATAATCAAGATTGGAAACTTAGTAGACTTCTTACTTACTACTTAACTTAGTAGTTAATCTGTGTGTATCATCGCTGTCATATGTCAAAATAAAAGTATTCTATTTTTCATGAAAAACATACCAAAAATAAAGAATTTACAGGTAATTATGACATCAACTAAATGAGAAAAATCGGCTCTTTAATTTGATATAGGTTATGTGCAGTTTTAGACCAAAAATTGATTCCAGGTTTTCATCCCTTTTCACCCCTTTAGAGGTTGAATTTTGAAAAATCCCTTCTTAGTACACCCCTACGTACCAAGGTTTACCTACACTGAAAATTTCAAGTCTCTACGTCCAGCGGTTTAGGCTGTGCGTTGTCTGTCAGTCAGTCAGTCAGTCAGTCAGTCAGTCAGGACAAAGATTCTTATAATATAAGATATAATTCAACTATTGGCTAACGGTATGGTATTGGTGTGCCATAACAAATTTGGGTACCAATGCTTATCCAACATTAAAATTACAGAGAAACAATAAATATTTCGTGTATCTCGTTGTGTACCTATTGATTATCGCGGGCGCTACTAGTTATACATACATACATACATAAAATCACGCCTGTTTCCCATAGGGGTAGTCAGAGATCACGGATCGCCATTTGCTACGATCCTGACATACTTCTTTTGCTTCCTTCACTCTCATTACATTCCTCATGCATGCTCGACGGTTATAAATAACATAATAACTGCCGATCTATCGTAGCGGCGTTAGTCGAATTCCAAAGATACGCTTACAATTACTCGTAAGCCATTCACTTCGCTCAAGAACCTTCCAAGTTCTCTGACATTTCAGTGAAATAGAGCCAAGGTCCAAGGTAAAATTTACCCTTCAAACTTCGCTGCATCTGAATGTTGATTTGATCTAAGATTAATTCAGGTAATTTAGCTATTCATGGACATTCCGTCATACGCCAGAAATTAAACCAATTTCATTCCAAGTAGATAAAACACCCATTACTTTGTTCGCTGATAAACTGGAGTCGGGAACGTAAGGACTCGTCATCGGCAGTCACTCCTATCCTAATAAACCAGAAACATAAACAAGGCTACTGGCGCGTGAATAAACCCAATTACCCCAGACTAGACCAGACACGAACGAAGCTACCACTATACATAGATTACTAGTCAGGGCCAGTATGATGGCCACCGTCCGCGTCCCGGCGCAAAATTTCGTTTTGGTTTTTGGTCCTGTCAAAACTTTGCTTCTATTTTCTGGGAAAATCTGATTATGGAACGGGGTAGTGTAGATACTTGTTAAAAAACCAAGAGGGTTAGAGAAGTGGGCAAAAATGTTGTGATGACCCTGTAATCCCATAACAGTATGAAAAAAGTGAGCAATGAACCTAAAGATCATGTAGCACTGACCCTTTCCAATGGACTGAAACACAACACGTCCTTAAAAACGCTTTTTCAGCTTTAACTAAAGGGTCACCAAACAGTATCAGATATTTCAACACCTGAGACTATGAAAATACATAAATAGCGAGTCCTATTACAAGACAAATTAAACAACCCTAGTCATAAAATTTGTCCTTGGATGTCGTCTCAGGCGACCGGCGACGCCACCCCACCCGGATACTGTAAACAACGTTTTATTAGCATCGTTTCACGTTGAATTCATTACGATTTCGCGAATTTCAAATTCAGATCACGATCTTCATAAAACACAAAGACCCTTTCAATTAATTCTATAACTTACTTGGTTAGGTTATAATGATAACAAAATCCTAGGTCTTGTGAATACCCAGGTTAGTACTACCGCTGGCATTATGGGACTATACTGCTTATTCACATATAAAAACACGGACAAAAACTATTCAAGTCACATGTCGTCATTACAACCTCAAGTTGATCTTGAACTCGACCCGACCATACGGTCAGCTGTGAAACCGCAGTCAGAATGTCTAACGGAGTTCACGGAACATCCGTATTGTATGTAGAGCGAGTGCTTGCACTCATTACAAGTATGACAATAGACAAACGTCGATGCGGAAGGTTAGCGAAATCCACTCTTTAGCTAGCACTTTGCGAATCCGCTAAGAGTTGAATTGGATGACTGTCTAGGACAAAGGCTTGCGCGTGCTACGAATGAAATCAATGCCGGTAGCGCGTGCCGTGTTCTACACTGTATGTGAATCGAATCGATAAAGGCTAGTTTCTAACGTCTTCGCCTTCATATCACAGTCAAATTCTTATATGGGTTCAGCGTACTCACTGAAACATTTGTGGTTTGAGTAATTTGTTAACTCGTACTAGAGGTAAGAACTAAGAGTCTGACTTACTAAAGACAACAGAATTAATCTACAGTCCCAGTTTTCATCACAAATATTACACAAGATATTGCGATGCTTTAGAAAACTCAATTATAATAGTAAAGTAATTGGCTATTATCAAGAGCAGGCAATTGAATCCGAGGCACATACGCCACGGTCTGAGCGCACTGAGATTGATATGCGCTTGCGCAGGTGCGCCGTAGCGTGCCCACAGTAAGACCGGCGCGTGCGCCGCGTGCGTAATCAACTGTTTGTTTACACACGCTAAGTGCGCGAACTTGGGGGGCATCTAAGAATACTTGGAGCTGGGCCAAAAGAGAAATTATATCTGGAACCTAAGTGAAAACAGGTTGGTTTTTTCATGTCACTTGATATCGAGCGTACACGAAGTTTCATATTTTTAACTAGCTTACAGTCTCCGAAAACTTTCTCGAAATTTTGGCTTAGTTTTGCTGGGACGGTGACGATCCGGTTATGGAACCGAATGATGATAAGAGAACCTTAACTTTAACTGCTTTCACTGTTTGCGTAATAGCTGTTTAGGTACCTACGTTCAGCCAAAACGTTCGGCAAAGTTTTTTCAAAAGTTTTCAAATATATTTGTTTTGCTTTTTGGTACCGGGACGGTTATGGAACGGTGGTGGTGAACGGAGACCCTTACTACATGAAGCAGGCTGATGCATAGGTACTTACACCAATAATTTAATTACCTCACATCACTAGCTTATGTTATTTACGTTTAAGGTTTGCTGAACCCCAAACCCTTCTTTTTCGCAGTCTGGTAAAAATATCCAAACTTTTGGTTGGCCTTCATAATACCTCGAAGGATTTTAAGGTACAAAACGAGAGACGTTTTTTGTACGAGACCTCTTCTTTTGACCTTTCTTTGTCCGATCATTTAATCTCAATTCGAAATCCTTTCACTTCCTAGAGTGAACAGGGTAGGTTAGGTATGCGCAGTGAAAGTGAAGTTATGTTAATTTAATTTCAGCGACGACGCTGGCCGTGAGAATCGTAATCAGAATCATTTATTTGCAGGAATGTAGGTAGGTACAATATATCGTTATAGGTTCTGGTAAAAGAGCACTGGCGGTCTAGTTGGTAGTGGCCCCGCCTTCCGATGCTAAGGTGGTAGGTTCAAATCCGGTTGTGTACCAATGGTTTTTTCTGTGCGAAAAATTTATGTGCGCTATACCAGTACTCAAATGGTGAAGGAAAACATCGTGGGGAAACCTACGTCTTTCCTGTGGACAAGGCCGACTAAGCGGAGAGGATGGAATAGCTGGGCAAGCCTACTCCATCTTAATTCGTTCCGGTTCTACAGCGCCAGCGTCCCGTTAGTGAAGGTAAAAGTTGCCTCCTGCCGCTGTATAATATAATCAACTATAGATGGTAAAAGGCCTTATTTATTTATTTATTTAACACCAGTGCTTACTGCAACAGTGTAAGACTACGCGTAGCCATTATTATTATTATTATTATTATTACAGATAAATATTCCGGTAATGAATGTCAAAACCAACGTTAGTTGTTGACATTGTTATTGTGTTTTGTACAAACGATTAGTTTCGTTTTGTAATGTTCTATGGTTGCTGATAACATTCATTTTCCTGTGTATGTAATGGCCACCCGCTTTGACGGACTTTTGACGCGGCTTTTCTTTGTTTTTTCGTGCCCGGTACGAAACGGGATAGTGAGCGGGGACCATAAGCGCAATAGTGCCTAAGTCTAGCAAACATAATTTTTCGTATTGGTTACGAAGAGCCTAGGGAGTATTTCCTGAAGCTCCTACTGTATTTTTTTAAAAGAATAGAATGATAATAGAACTAAGTCTTTCTGTTCCCACTGATAGGACCATAAGAATAAATAGGATAATATGCTTCGTGGAGTAACGGTTGGAAGAGCTAGATAGTTTGCTATCCTTTTGTGTGACGAATAAGAATTGTAACTATGCCGATACTGGTAATGGATCAACAGATAACTGATATCTTATCAATTTGTGAGTTTTTCAGAGTATTACAAAATAGATATTTACTCTCCTGCGATTGCTACATAATCTATCAAGAGATATCCATCAGTGGCCGTACCTATCTCATTGTGATTAAAAAGGCTTGCGTCAACAAAGATGTCAGTTGGGAATACCATTCAAATGTATGGATGTGTAGATCGCAAGAGGAAAGGCCAGTCATCATCAGCCTATAGTCCTCTGCTAAGGAATACTCCTGAAGGCCTCCTCAAATAAACTTTAAGGATAAAATATTATGTGCTGCCTCTGTCCACAACCTTTATATCATTAGTGAATCGGATGAAGGCTGTTCTACATCATGTTTAATGATCTGTGGCCACCATCCAGGAGTTTCCAATGGTTATCTGTTCTTCGGGCTATGTGATCAAATGCTTATACAATAGGAATAGTCTCAACTAGAATGGCATGGCAAAGACCTATTTCAAATCTTGAACATTCTAAAATATTGAGGACACTCCTAAGTTAAGCCTTGTTTGCCAACAGGAGAGACGGACAGCCAGAGAAGAATAAGCTACATAAAATAAATCATACATTTCTTTTGTAGCATGCCTGCTTTGTTATTCTGCCTGATTACAGGTAATTATTAACAAAAACGCGATGCGACAATAATATTATACAAGGCAGCAAAAACACGCTTTTCACTTCACTTGTGCAGAAATAGAAATCTAAGGTGACAATGATCTCGGGACACAGCATAGTGGGAGCGGTGGGGAGTACTGCAGTTGCTAGCGAGTAGTCTAGGAAAATCAAGGTAGAGCCAAACTTACTCTATTTTCAGCAATTTTCGAAAGAGATTGAAAAAAATCCTACTATACATATTATAAATGTGAAAATTTGTGAGGATGTTTGTGCTTCAATCACGCTTAAACAGCTGAATGGATTTGAATGAGACTTGAAATATACACAGATCATGTTCTGGATTAACATAATAGGCTATTTTTCATCCAAGTACCACAAGAGCGAAGCCGTGGACGGCAGCTAGTTGTAAATACAAACTATTTACTTTTTTAGTATACAGTCTGCTTTTACTATGATGTGTCACCAAGAACTGCAGAATAGAATACTGATTGTCTCTGTCCCACTTAAAGGAAAATGTATTGTGTTCAGAATATACATTATTATAGCATGGTTTCTACACATTATTGTTTTACTTTTGTTTTGGGCATTTGTAGAGTCAACAACTGCTTTAATGGAACTGTCAGATGTTGATGAGATCATCATCATTTCAGATGAGTCATGCTCTGTAATGAGCTTGCAATTGTTAATTAATTGGAACATTAACATATGTATCATGGTTTAGGATATGATCAGAGTAATTCTTAATAAACAATGAAAAATAATGTGTGATTGTAAGACTATAAAATCCATGTACAGAAAAAACTGGTAATCTTATGAGAATTACAAATACAAGCAAGTTATGTTTCATAGCAGTAACAGGGTTTACACAATGCCTCTGAATCATGGACCAATGACTGCAAGTAATTACACATAATTGTAATTTAATTTGCTGAGTAACCACTGTCCCCACTCAAGGACACATACACCAGTCAAATGGTAACTAAAAGCCTACAATGGAGAGCAAAAATTGCTTTGTTAGGGATATTGATATTAGAGATTATTCATAGCCCATTCAGATAATACCTTTTGTCATGCATTCTCTTTGTAGTTAGCTGCAATACCACTGTACCTCTTATCAGGGGTTCGTAATTAACAATCAACTAGCACAATGACAACAGAATCACTTAGCATTTTGATGAGTCAATTTAGACTCGCAGTAACAAAGTTTCTGGTCAGGGCTAAAGCTATAATGTGGGTACCTTTTCCTCGATAAATTTAGTAGAGAGCTGATATGCTAGGACTGAGAACATCATGCGCTCGGGCAGCCTCCCGGCGCAGGAGGCGACAGAGCGCTGGGTATTCCCATCATACACTTTCACTGTGAAACAGCCTCACAAACACACAGATTTCGACAGCTGCCGACCGCGCTGGGTTCACCACCCGTGACAACGGTAATTACAACGATAATCCACGAGAAATCAATCACTAGAATGAGTCACGAGCCGACCTGCTCTCGTGCATTCGGGCTCTATCGGTCCGAGTGTCTCCGGCTGGTACGGTGCAGGCGAGCTCTCCCGTCGAACCGGGTCGAGAAAAGCGTGATAACGCGTGAGAACCGCTAGACAATACGCGAGAAACTGTGAGAATGAGGCGTTGCCATTTGTAGTAAACATTACTGTCGTCACGTCATTGACCCTCGCCAAGTCGCTACACCTACTTTCTGAACGGCAGCCACTATTCTTGTAATGTGACTTACCCAAACAAAAATTAATAATGCGCCGAGTTATCTTTGATTTTGGAGATCGTCCTGTTCACTTTACTTCTACGAAATGTATTTTATTTTCCACTGTCGCACATAAAATCTCACAAAACTCACAAATCACAAACCTCAACTCAACCTGTCAAAAGGATTGACTGTTGAAGTGAAGTGATGATGATGATTGGTTCGTTTTTGTTTCGTTCGCTAATCGCGCGCGTGGTCTTTAGGGCATCAGCATGGGCAAAACAGTACCTTTAAATATCACAGGGTACTCCCCATTTTCGGGGAAAATATTGATTTTTGCTAGGTGGGTAGGCATTAATGGAGAAGAAAATACTTCGCTATATTTACTTTTATTTTCAAATGCCTAATAAATAAGCTAAGTTCAGATGGTTAGAACTTTATAATTATTAGGTATTAAACAACTTATTAGTCACACAGTGCCCAGTGCTATTCGTCAAACATGAAGAAGCACGAACTAGCAATAATAGTTTTATTTTTATTTTGGTGGTTAATTATAAATGATTCAATTTTACGAAGGTAAAGTAGTCAGTAAAATGTAAGTTAACTATCTATTAAAGTCTTTCAAAGTCAAAAAAGTCAAAAAAATTTATTCCATAAAATCACTGGGATCACTTGGACACGTCTTAAATCTACGTTGCATTTACACCTGTTCGTAACGCGACCAGGCGTGGAAGATACAGGCAAGAAACAACGCTTGGCTATTTTTTTGGAAAATGATTTCATGTCAAAGTAGCATTTGTCAATTAGAAAAGTTTGTTTATTGATAAATGTATCATTTTGTACCTACAGCTTTCAATAATAATGGGAGTATAATGTAAATTTTCATTGACGATTCATTATAGGTCATCGTGTCGCTATGCGTCTGTCGATCGTGGTGGTATGATTTAATTTCTAAATACAAAATACAAATATTTCAACCTACATTTTAGAGTAAAGGTTGGGAAATAAGAAAGTCAATGCTGGCAGCACCGCCCAATTTGACATTGAAATTTTCGTTCAAAAGCGCTAAAATTTTAGTCTCTGAGGTAAGAGAGCGTTTCGTTCCTACTCGTGAATGACATTGACACTGACAGTCGTAATTTGGTAACAATTGTCAATATCAAAACGCAGAAGGCACTGACACAGAAGTCAAAACATCAGAATCAGTCTAAACATTAAACAATCGCAGTGGTATTGGTATGTGTGTGATCGCTAGGAGTATTATGTGTACTGTGTGTGTGATACGCTTCAGTGTTTCCAAAACAAAGTGAAGATAACTTAAATATAGCCCTGATTATAAGATATAAATAATGTCGGGCGTTAAGCTCGACGTTATCTGGTCGCCAGTGCATCATGACAAATTCATAATCTGGGGTCCGGACATAACCTTGTATGAAGTCTCAAGTATCCATGAAATAGAGAAGAAAACCACTTGTAAGCATTTTATTGAAAACTTACCACTTATTTAAACAATAAGTACGATTGTAAAAAAAATTATGTCTGAAAGGTCTGTTTTTTGTTACTTAACAGAAGTTGATCCCTAAATACCTGTGTTTGTTTGTGTTTCAGTTGTACCAATATCTTCTACGCACGGTGCTACAGTGGTCGCCTCTCAGAGCGCCAATGGAGTCCGGTGCGTGGACATCAGTGCCATACCGGAGCAGCCAGATCCGTTACTAGCCCTCGGCTATGCTAATGGCAGAGTCACATTGTCCAGTTTAAAACAGAGCTATGATCCTTTAGGCCTAGTAGGAAGAGAGTTTGGTAATTTGATTCTTAAAGTTGTTATTAATTATATAATAAAGTGATAATATTATGGAGGTACATAAAAATACATTTCTTTTTATTCCAATTTTAGTGCCAAAGTATCCTCGGCTCTGTAATTCTGTATCATGGAGCCATGTGGAGACCAACATGCTGGCAGTGGCTATGGAGAAGCATCGCAGCGACCATTGTATACTCCTGTGGGATGTTAACAGAGGCATGTCACCAGGAGAGGCAGCAAGAGGTATTAAATTTATAAAAACATGCATATAATATGCATAAGCATGAAGCGTTTATAGGCTTTTACTTTGCAAGCCTTTATGAACCTTATTACTTCAGTTTATTAGGAAGAAAATTTAAGAGTTAGAGAAGAGAATTTGAGGAGTATGTCAAGGACCCATTTTGGAGCTTCTCTTTTTCTTTCTTCATACTTTCGTAGCTACAGTAGCTGGAGCCTTTTTAATAACTTGTAGATATCCTTCTCATCAGATGGTGTAAGTGTGATGCAAACTTCAACAGAATCAGCTAGACCTCTTGCGGAAATGGGGCTCTCGGAAACAGCTCACAGTGTCTCCTGGTCCAACTGTTCCAACCGCACTCTGATTGCATCTATGAACTTGAAGTTTATTAAGATTTTTGATCTTAGAGGTAAGAAGATGGGTTACATTATAAATTATTCATCCAGATAGTTCCAGTTCATCTCTTAATACCCATTTTCAGTGTTTTATAATAGCTTACACCTGCTTCTCGTGTGACTAGAACACAGCAGCCTATATGTTTTTTCCCATATTGTAATTATGCATATTGTAATTGTAATCCGTTCACGCATTTAACATCCAATGATTTAAAACATTAGTAAGATTTCAGAAACACAACAGGTGACTGAAGATTCCACAGGTTTTCTATACTTTTTTGATGATATCCAGACTGGTCGAACAAAGCCGTAAGCACCACAACTAGCCGGTACTGCTACGGCGCGTGCGCGGACCCGCTGAACGCGTGGCAGCTCGCTTCGCGCGCCGACAACGTGGCGTGCGTGTGGGACGCGAGGCAGCTCGCCGCGCCAGTGCTCACGCTGCACCACCAGCGGCCCTTGGCAGCCATGCAGTGGTGTCCTACCAGGTACTAGCCACATCCAATCGGTCCTGAACGCGAGGCAGCCCGCCGCGCCAGTGCATCACTGCTCAATCGTATATTCCCCTTATAGTGTAGGGGTGTGTGTAGTTTGGGGCGGCTAATGTCCAGCAGAGACAAGAGTTTAAGCAGCGTAACACTCACTACCAGAGTTAACCACAACGTCACACTAACTTCGTTTTCAGACGAAACCTCCTATTGACCCTGCAGAGAGATTCCAACAGCATCCGCCTCCACGACATCCAACAAGCCAACAACGACAGCAAAAACAACAGCGCTTCTAACGACACAGTAAGCAATCTACCACTACTGGTTCATAAGATACATTTTCTGTATCTCTTCTGGTTTCGGATTTCCCCATACTTAAAAAAACACTGTATAGGCAACTTCTTATTCCGTCACAATACTTACAAAGCGGCTGGCGGAGTTTTGAATAGCTTATGAGCTAGTTTTCCGCTGTCAGCAGTTGGAGGCGTCCGCCATCGAAGCGGACGCGGCTTCGGAGTGGGCGTCGGGCGGCGGAGGCGGGGGCGGGGCGCGCGCGCTACAGCGCGACGTGACGCCGGCCGCCGCCGCGCCCGCACCCGCGCTCGCCGCCTTCAGCTGCCACCCCTCGCACCAGCGCCGACTGCTGGCCGCTACTAGCACAGGTACCCATCTTTTTAAATCTTTAACTCTTTTTCGCTTAGTGTATATGCCGACTTATTTTACTCGGAACAGTGAAATATACTTTTTCTTTGCAGTGAAATATACCTTATATTTGCCTTATCTACCTTCAACTTTAAAAAACCATGCTAGTTGGTTTGTCAAACTAAAAAGTGAAATTCAAGTTTCTTTGTTTTGACTTATGTTTTTGATATTGTACACTCTTAAATTTTAATAACACTTATATTTAAAATGGCTTTTAATATTCCTGACAATGACACTATGCGTAAAGCTTAAAAATTGCAGCGGACATTTGTAACTGAAACTTAGCTTAATATGTTCACGATAATAATTTATAGAAGAAGATATGGGAGTTCTGCAAGGCTGCATTCTCAGGCTTCTCTTGTTCCTTATTTGTATGTCAGGTGGTATTTTCGACTACACTGTATGCGAGCGGGTGACGGTGACGTGGGGTGGCGGTGGCGGCGGGGGAGGAAACCTGCTCTGGACTGGGGGAGGGGGAAGCATCAAGATACTGTCAGACGACTTCTACACAACTGTCAAAGACATCTCGTATACTATGAAGCGGAGGGCACAAACTGATTATGGACTTAAGGTACTTACATCTATATCTTACATGGCCTTCTAATATTAAACATTGCTTTTTGTCTAAAAGTCGATATGTTTTCATAATTATTGTAATTTTAGCCGGATTTGTGGCAAAACGCAGATTTGGCGGATGATGAAGAGCTAAGCAACATGTGGCATTTCCTAGCGCTCAGCAAGTCATTGGTTGAAGATGGTGAGCAAAAGCTATATATTTATTCACTTTACCTCTGACAAAACTGTGTCTGATCTGCACTTTCATGTAAACAAGTTTTGTTATATAAATATTGATGTGTGTGTATATAATGTAGTATTGTGTGCATAGGGTGTATCCGCGGCGTGGGCGGCAAGCACCCGGGCGTGCGGGGGGTGCTGGAGGGCGGGGGGTACCGCTCCGAGATGGTGCCGTCTCTCCTCCCCGACCTGCCCAGCCGCCGCGTCACCGTCTACAAGTCAGTGCACTCCTGCATCTCTCTGAGGACAGATATCTGTATCTTCCACATTTAGTACAGAGCGTCCAGAATCCGACATGAATCCGTATCTTGAGAGCCGAAAGAGTTCGCAAGAGATTCGTGACGATATGCAGACTAAGCGCTCTATATTAAGTGTGGAAGATACGGGCTGTAGGAAGTAATCCTACGTGGAGATCGCTCAAGTTGCAAAACTTACTTTGTTAATGTATGTAGTAAAAGTAAAAGTCGACTAAGGGATACTATTCTCTCCAATATGATGGACCCGGGCGATGGGTTCCCTGTCACCATGGTTCATCATGTCCATCTTGGGACTTTGAATCAGGAGTGGCTGCAAGTTTTGCTATGATCTCTGATCTGATGGGTCTGGCCACCCCATTAGGGATAGGGGCGTGATATAATATGCACGTGTGTTGTGTGTAGGAGCAGGCAGGCGGCCGGTCATAAAACACCTTAGCCAAAACTCTTACAGGACGATCCTTGGATCATGCTGCGCCGACCCCACATAGAGTGGGATGAGGGCAGGAAGATGATGATGTTGTGTGTAGGAGCGTGGAGCGGCAGCGCGCGCTGCAGCTGTGCGGCTGGGGCTGGGGCTGGGAGAACGCGGGCGCCGGCGTGGAGCGCGCCGAGGCCGAGGGCACGCCGTGCCGCGCGGCGGCGCTGGCCGCCTTCCACCTGCGCGTGCGCGCCGCGCTCGACGTGCTGGCGCGCGCGCACGAGCCGCAGCTGAGGGTCGCGGCGCTGGCGCTGGCGGGCCTGGGAGAGGTACCTATATTTAACTCAATGTTTCCTCTACAAAGTACCTTCGTTCAGTTGGTATATGGAAGTCGTGAAGCTGGATAGTAGGAGAGTGTCTTCTGAATAATGTGAACTGAATAAATAAATAACAGCCACCAGTCACATTCATAGTTGTAACCCCACAATGAGATTCCCTGTGTCATGGCCACAAACGACCAGTACAATGATACCACAACACCTGTGATAAATATTTACAGACCTAGACTAGGTGGTGCTATGTGAAATGTTTGGAAACATTTATTATGAATGTCCCCAGGAGCGGCTGTGGCGCGAGGCACTAGTGGCGGCGGCGCCGGCGCTGCCGGACCCTTACCTGCGCGCGCTGACGTACTTCCTGGCGGCCTCGGCCCCCGCGCACCCCGCCTCCCCGCCCGCCGCCGCGCCCCCCGCGCCGCCCGCCACGCAGGACTACTCCGCGGTACTCGTGAGTACATTCAAAAGGATATTAGTGTCTGATATACCTAAAACCATTATGTCTATCTAAGGGTAAAAAACTACACGACTAACTAAATGCTTCAAGCCGAAGTTAGGGCGCGATGGCGCTCATTAGGGGGAGCCTATGTCCAGCAGTGTACTGCTATAGGCTGATGATGATGATGATAAAAGGTAGATTTTAGAATCAATCGCGAGAGATACCGGCAAACCGAAGTTGATCGGAGAAAGAAAGGGGGAGGTTGCGAAGAGGAGAAGGTCAGTTCAAGATGTGTGTGGGTTTATAAGTGGTTGGGTGTTACAGAACGAGACGGGCATGCGGCTGGAGGACCGCGTGGCGTTCGCCTGCATGTTCCTGGGGGACGCGCGCCTGCACGAGTACATCCAGCGCGCCTGCGCAGAGCTCGCGCAGCACGCGCAGCTCGCCGGCCTGCTGCTCACCGGTAACCTCGTACCTCACTAACTCCCCCCACAGAGCTCATGTTTCAACTGCACAAAAGCGGCCTCTTTGAGGCGGACTTTCATCACATTCATTCGAAAGAACTAGTGACACGATAGCCCAACTGTCTCTTTGTATTTCGTAAATTATATTTGTACTAGCTGCCGCCCGCGGCTTCGCTCGCGTGGTACGCGGATAAAAAATAACCTATATGTTAATCCAGCACATGTATTATGTATATTCCAAGTTTCATTCAAATCCGTTCAGCCGTTTAGGCGTGATTGAGGCACAAACATGCAAACATCCTCACAAACATTCACATTTATAATATAGTAGGATTAGTAGTGACACAATTAGTACGTTTACATCCCCCCACTACCGCCAGCTCCCCTAACAATAGTAGATTGAGTTCGTAACAATGAGTGGTGGTGCGGCAGGCGTGACCCCGGAGGGGCTGTCGCTGGTGCAGCGCTGGGTGGAGCGCACGGGCGACGTGCAGACGGCGGCGCTGCTGGTCGCCAGGTGCTGCAGCGGAGACCTACTGCACGAGCCGCGCGCGCAGCACTGGCTCGACAGGTACCATAACACACTGAACATCAACATGACAGAGTGAATATCAACATAACAGAGGAAATATCAACATCATCACCATTTTCCTGCTCTTACCCACTAGAGGAGTCGGCATTTTTTCTTTTCCATCTTCTCCTATTACTCGCCGTCTTGACTAAGCCGCAGGGTATTTTCACGATGTTGTCCTTCATCGTTTATATTTTCATGCGAGAGTAAACGATAACATAACAGAGTAACCATCAACATTAAACAGCCAAAAAAAAAACTTAATTTCAGCATGATATAATTGAAAAGAATAAAATCTCCGCCGGCTTCTCGGCACAAAAAAACAAATGAAAAAAGCCTTTCAAACGTTTGCTAGTCTTTTCTGAACGGAGATCCTAAGAGCTAAGAGTCCTTCATCTGCCTAGTTGGTTCTGTAACTAGTTTCATTCTACCCAGCGACTACCCTGTTGTCATCAGTAGATAGAAAAATCAATAAGGATTAGTATTTTCACCCGAGTCTGTGATTCTCTGGTTATCATGTGTTATAAGTACGTGCTTTTTTCAACACAATTATGATCTAGTCTAGCATTCCTACTACCTACCTAATTACCAATGAAATTGCGTCTTACGCAATTATTCTGATTACAAGTGAATATACCTACCTTATGTTTGACCTCTGAGTCATGTACAGTAAAAATTAAATCAGTTTTGTTTACTAAACAATTTTAAAACTGCAATACGACACTGCATTCTAGAATCCATTGAGTTATTTCGGGGCCGACCGCAAGGGTAGCGTGGCCGAGCGGTCTAAGGCGCTGGTTTAAGGCACCAGTCTCTTCGGAGGCGTGGGTTCGAATCCCACCGCTGCCAGATGTTTTTTGATTTTATACTTTTTTTAATTTTGTAGCAAAATGATGTCGTTTGAAAACCCCCTTTTTACTTTTCCGAAGTAGATTATTACATGCGTGAATGCCATTTTTTTAACTTGGTACGCCAAAAAGCACATCTGGCAGCGGTGGGATTCGAACCCACGCCTCCGAAGAGACTGGTGCCTTAAACCAGCGCCTTAGACCGCTCGGCCACGCTACCCTTGCGCATTGTATCGAAATAATAGAACAATCACAAATAACCGAAGTTTTTTCACTTTGATTTTTCATTTGATTTAAAACAGACGAGTGTTTATAAATACCTGGGTTTATAAATATTTGTTGCGCAATGCGTGGTGTGTGATTGACAGGTTATGATAGTTGGGTAGTAGATGCGGGTGGGCGTTTGGCAGCCGCACAACTCTGAGTGGCATTTTTGTATTGATAGTTTATGCGATTTAAATAGAATTGTTATGGTAAAAGTATGTTTGGATATATAAATGCTATTTTCAGAATCATTGCATGAAGTGTTCGGTAATATTTTCATATAACTTTGTTTACATTGTTAACGTTTTGAAATGTTCAGTTTAGTAAGACTTACTTCCTTATAGAGCCGCTCGAGGTACTGATTCTTTCATTATATCTATTTTCAACCTTTTTTTACTGCGTTTCTTTGATTATGTCCGTGGGTATACGTGTGACTGTTGGATTTTTAAATGAAAACAACACCAAAAGTCACGAAGGCTTCTATTCTTAAATGGAATAAAACATAATTTGTTCTGTTACCAAAAACACACACAGTATTCGTAGAAATAAAATAGGGTAACAAAATAAAACCGGTCAAGGTTCCGTCAAGATAGTTTCCGTAGTATCGTACATGTAGATAACGTTTATGTACATTAAGGATGTTTGTGGTATCCCCAGCTACCGCATGGTGCTGGACAGCTGGCAGCTGTGGTGGGCGCGCTGCGCGCTGGACACGTGGGTGTCGGGCGGGGCGGGGGGCGCGGCGGGCGGCGCGGGGGGCGCGGCGGGCGGCGCGGGGGGCGCGGCGCGGCACGTGGCGGTGGCGTGCACGTACTGCGGCAAGTCCGTGGCGGCGCCCCCCCCGCGCCCCGGCCCGCGCCCCAACCTCGCGCGCCTGCCCCCGCCCGCCGCCAAGATGAAGGTAACAATTCTTACGTCACTCACACAACAAAAGTTTTTTTATGTTCTTATAAAAATGGTGATGATAAATTAACTTACATATTCTGATGAGCTCGTCGGTGGTTCTGTGGGCCGGCTGAGACGCAAGAGTTAGATAATCCACTTTAACAAATGCCCTCAAAGATAATTTAGAAACTTGAGAGAATCATTAATACAGAGGTGCGGGTATATCCTACATTCCGCCGGGTACATATTTCGTACGACATTCCATTGCATATCGAACGCGAGGTGCAGGAAAACGCATGCTAAACTATCATCGTTACATTCGACATGATTTTTTCTTATTTTTGTTTTTGTACACTTCGAAAACTACTTTTCCAGAATCATCATCAAACCATAGAAGTCTATTGCTGAACAGCCTTTCAAAATGATCAATTAATTTATTGTTGTCAGCAAATCTCGTCATGTCCGAACTGCCGCAAGCCCCTCCCGCGCTGCGCGGTGTGCTCGCTGCACCTGGGCACGGGCGGGGGCGGCGCGGGCGCGGGCGCGGGGGGCGCGGGCGGCGCGGCCTTCGGCGGCTGGTTCGGCTGGTGCGTCGCCTGCCGGCACGGCGGACACGCCGCGCATCTGCTGCAGTGGTTCAGGTGACACCAACACCCCCACGCGTAGAGGCTAGAATAGAGAGCGCCGAGAAAACTTGTCTGATTTCCTGCCGGTATCTTCCACGCTTGGTCACGTAACGAACAGGTGTCAATTCAACGTAGATTTAAGACTAAATAAATTATCGTAGTGATTTCAATTAACAAAATATTTTGACTTTAGACTTTGACTAGAGAAGACAATATTGAACTACTGTATACAAACACCCCCCAGCGGATGGCGAGTGGCGTTCGCTTCAATATTACTTAAATACCTTTTTTATTTAAGAAAACGAAAACATTTTTTTTCTTCTTCAATCTTTTAAAAATGAAAAGGACACAGTACTAATTGTTGTTTCTTCACGTGTTGTATTTTGACACAGCGTCATCTAGCCCCAAATTAATTCTGGTAACCACATTATTACACCCAAACACAGAACAGATCTATGTTCATCATCAGTCATCATCACACAAATGTTAGGGCCTGCGCTCACATATATATTTGTTTTCTGAGTAGATCATAGCCCCTTAGCAAGTTGTAAAGAACAATTTTTGTTGCAGTGAGCACTCGGAGTGTCCCGTCAGTTCGTGCAATTGTCACTGCAGCACGCTGGACCCGCCCGACCGGCCGTGACCCCGGGCCTAGCCCCACACTGGACCTTTCTCCCCGCACACGTGCCTGGCGTTAGCAGATTATTCTAATCTCCTAACAGAACTATCAATGAATACTCGCAAATAGACTACACTTTAAAAAAAAAGACAATATCACTAACGTATTGAACAAAAATACATACATAATATCACGTTTGTTTCCCATAGGGGTAGGCAGAGATCACGGATCTCCATTTGCTACGGTCCTAACATACTTCTTTCGCTTCATTCGCTTTCAAAAATAAATCTGCGTAATCTCAGAATTAATTAACACCTATTAGTATCCTCTCCAAAATGATGAACTACCTATATGAGCGATGGGCTGATCACCTGTCACCATGGTTCACCAAATCCATCTTAGGACTTGAAATCATAAGTGGCTGCAAGTGTTCTTATGTTTACTAGTGGCTCTGCCCACCCCATTAATGTATGTATTAGATAACTATACTTACTATGATAATCATCCTCCTAATATTACAAATCTAAAGTTTGTGAGTGTTTTAATGTTTGGCTCAATCACAGGCTGAAACGCGAGCGAAGCTAGCGGAAGCTAATAGAATAAGCAAGAACAAATGTTATCATGCGAGAATCGAACCCGCGATATCTGATCACTGCCACACCATAGTCGTCTAGTAGTAAGAATAGCCTTTATGACAATGATTCATAATTGCAAGCTTGTTATGGTCTTTACAGGGTATTTTTACGGAATTTGTTATTTGGTCATGGGAAAACCATTCATTTGTTTGAATAAATGCAAGGTTGGTTTTTCTTTGGCAAAATAAAGTCAGTAAATATCCTATGTACAATGTCATGTTTAGTGTAAGTTGTTACTGGTTGAATTTCATCATTAATATTGTTTAGATGCATAATTTAATAGTCTAAGTCAATTAAAACAGCCTCTAAGGGGTAGTCAGCGGCAAGTTCATCTAGTAGTTCTAGTAAAAGATACTTTAAGTCACTAACAATGTGAATAATCTGTATCTATACGGGTATTCGCCTACTCTCCCGTTCGACAACCGGACCGACACCGTCCTGGCACAAATAAGCAAAGTACAGCTAACTTTTGGCAGAACTAGCTTCGCTGTGCTAGGACGGTGACGGCCCGGCAATGAAACGTGGTAGTGAACCGAGACCTTTATTTTCCTACAGAAATCTAGTCTATCTGTGTTCAAAAAACCTTAGTACTGCCATGTTCATGAGAACCAAGAATACATTTGGATAAGCAAGTAAAATAGCGAAATATTATTAGAACTAAAAACAGAATATTTACCATGGTTTCTCACTTTTTGAGTTTCCTGATATTTCGGCGTCAACTCGTACAGCGGAAACTTCTGTCAAATCAAGATTTGCCTTGTGTTAAGTGCTAATATGTGCATAGCACACATAGTTATATAAGTTATATCTGTAAATAAACAACCAATATTTAATAAAAATACTGTTATATTTTTATAGATAGAAAGTAAGAAATGTTTATTTTTGTATAGCGATGAGAAAGACATTCACAAACAAGTGGCTTCCTGTAACGTTTCTGATGGTTTTCGGTGAAGTTTAAAATGAAAATACATATAAATTTCCAAATATATATACATTTATTAAATAATTATTTCATCTGTATTCCAATTTAACAATAAACTTCTCAAAGACACAACATTGTTTAAATCTGTTTATCGTACAAGGATCCCATCCCAAAGGTACGTATACTTGCGTACAGACATGTACAAACGTGTTCGGACTTGTCCCGCCCTCGAGCGTGAACATGTCTGTACGTTCCCTCCAGCCGCATTTACAAATGACTATAATATATTGCACTAATGTAAGCTATCCTTATACATCACTATCTAGTCAAACAAATATTTAGAGCGTAACAATAATTTGACAATTAGACCTCGTATATCCGAACTCAATGAACGGATAATCTATACCTATGAAAATTTATACAAGTAATTCGTTTGGATTTACTACATAGGAAGTAATCGGATCTAAACGATAAATAAAAGTCTAGTTTGTCTCTAGTGAGCATGTCAAGTTGTGTAACACTATAATGTAGATGCCCGCCGACGGCGTGCGCTATGCACACAAAAACATCTATCTATATTCGTTTATAAATGCGGTTGTTTCAAACTCCCACTAAACAGGCTAATCAAAGAACACAGCTTCATTTGATCACTGAACATATATAGGATTTTAAACATTTCATATTTTATAACACTATATTTTGAAGTTATGCAGAAGTGCATTCAGTGTCTACGCTTCGGGTGCAACCATTCTCCAATACAAAGACTCAATGAAAAAATATCCGTAGTTCAATGGTCGCAACGATAGCGTAGGCGCTGGACGCGTGTAGCAGACAATGTAGATTCAGTACTAAATAATGTTAAAGACAGTCCGAAAATGCTTATTTTTAATTTCCAAAAAATCTAATTCGATTTACTTACATTAAAGTTTATAAAAATACAGCACATCCATAACTCGAAGGAGTGCTACAGAGTACTCTCGCCGAGTAACAATGGCTCGCGCCATAAAAAGGAGATTATCATCTCAATTATTTAGAAAACGTCAAAAGGGCGATCCGAGCCGCCCTTACAAATATTTAAAACGATTAGAATTCCCATAACTCTATGACAATACCTCTCTAATACATCATCGTGTACGCAATTTCTGAATTTGATTAAATCTTTGGTATAGTATAAAATATAACGTTAGATTTATATCAAAATGATTCGAATGTATGAGTTGCCACCGTGGACTCCGTGGAGTGCACAGGAAGAGGCAGCGGGGCAGCAGGGCAGCGGGGCGCCGGCGCCGGCGCCGGGCCTGGCCGCGCTAATGCTATCCCCGCTACAGACGATCCCTATACATACTTCGTATTTATACTTAAAAGCTTCTCATCCAAATATATAACATTTAATCATATTTGTACACATTATTTTTCTACTTTTTAAAGCTTTCAAATTAAGATTTGTCTTAATTCATACCGTCTACACATAAAATTCGCTAAACCTTCACTAATTCATTATGAATTATTACATCGAATAAACATTTTTATGTAATATACATATAACATCGCATTTACAGAGAAAATAAGTATTTGGCAGGACACGTTTCGTTTACAACGTTAACTACTCATGTAAAAGTCGCTCACATCGGACGAGCCGGACATAGATCCATAAATATACATAACATCTTCAAACTCATCCGCGAAATATCACCTGCAACCCTTAACGCTAAATAAATAATCTTCCATCGAGAAAACTCTGTCACATTCAACAAAAGCGCGCGTCGGCGCGTCACGACACGACACGTTCCTACAACACACAACGTATAGCGTACTACTAGATGAACATTCGAGCACTGCACTCTCTAGACTAGCGGCCCGCGGCGCGGGGGAATGTCGACTGTGGGCGGGGCGGGGCGGGGCGGGGCGGGGCAAGGGGCGCGGGCGGCGCGCCGCTCACTTGCCCTCGTCCTGCTCCATCGGCTCCTCCGACACCGACCGCGAGCTGTCCGGGGATCTGCAACAACACCCTCCACTTAGACTACTTTCAAATAACAACAAGATTTCAAAAAATATCACCCTTATGTGTACCTCAGTGGCACTCCGAGAGACAATTTATAGTCCAGACTAACTAAATGCTACCTTGCATATTGATTTCACATAATGCCCCGAGCAATGTGCAAGATAGCATTTTATCTTGCGGAATTGGCATTCACCAGCATTGGCAGATCACCGGGATCTAGCAGGATGATGTAGCAGAATCTGTTCTTTACAGATTACTAGCGTGATCTATATTTTTGCGAGTGACCTAACTACTCGTTGGTCCTCGCCTAGAGGCGTAGATTTCTATGTTCCAGACGAATGGATGGAGCTCTGTAACTCTGTTGAAGAGTGAGAGAGTGGTGTAGATTAGTGCGGTAGACTCACTGCAGCAGGTCGGCGTGGTGCACGGAGAGCGAGGCCATGGCGGCCGCGGTGTCGGCGGCGTCGCGCTCCGTCTGCAGGCGGCCCAGCCGCGCCGCCGCCAGCGCCGGGCCCGCCTCCAGCGCAGACATGTTCACCAGCGAACTGAACTTCTTCACCTGGAACACACATCTAGCATCACAACCGGCTCTCGCAGCACTACGAGTATATGTACGACATGCACAGTGTGCGTATAGTTACCGAGGGCCAGTGCGGCGCCTGCGCGGCCAGGGCCTGGTGCAGCGCGCGCTGCGCGCGCGGAGCGGGGCGGCGCGCCAGCTCGGCGTAGGGCGGCGTGGGCACGCGCTCGCCCAGCAGCGCGCGCACACACTCCGCCGCGCAGTCGCACATCGCCGCCAGGTCGTACCCGCCCTCCAGAGACAGCACCACCTGCGACCGTACGCTCCACTTAATCATCCCGTATATAACATTCTACAGTCTTGCATAGCCCTCTGACACATTAGGAATCCTTGCGTGGTCAACACTGTAAGAATATTCCTGGAACTCGCCTAGAAAAACAGTTCCTCTACCATCTCACCTTTTCTATCAAAAAATGTCGCACGCTCGCGTCCTACGATGCAAGACTAGAGCATTTCAGGATGCGTACACTCTTTCATAGAAGGACTACTTCGGACATCGTTTTTCTGTTTAAAATTATCCAAGGCAGCATAGATAGTTCAGACATACTGCATAAACTGCAGTTCAAAGTACCACGCCCTTCAAGCCGAGTTCACAACAGAAAAACGTTTTTCCTTTCCACTTGTCGCACAAACTACGGTCAGAACTCGCCAGTGCACCGCATATGCTCACACTACAACGAACACCTCCATCTATTTGATATTTTCGGTGCATCGGTCAACACAGTAAAAAAATCCCTGCTTGCAAATCCTCAAATAGGTTTGCAAGCTTTTAATCTGTAGGTAGCTTCTTTTTGTTTTGTTGTTTTTAATCTCTTGTATGTAACTGTTTACTTTTAACTCATGTCGTGCCTGCTTCTAGAAGGGCGTACACTGTATTTAACTTTATTTTATTTCTTTTTTTTTTTTGTTTTTGTATTCGTGTAACGCCCAGTTTAGTGGGCCAATAAAAAAAAAAAAAAAAAAAAAAAAAAATAGGCTTTTGACTCAATATTTATTCCTATCCTATAGCGTTGGCTTGAATCCTTAAGTATCAGAGGAGCTCAGTTGAAACTTTTCATAATCTTCCTAAAGGAATGCACCCGATGCGTAAAGATAGGCAATATCCTCAGCACTGATTACTAAAATACAATTTTTGGTGTTCCTCAAGGATGTATGTTAGGGCCTACTCTGTTTTTGATTTACATACGAGTAAATAACACAGCTCCCTAGTCTTTATTTTTATCAAACAAAATAAATTACTAGTTACTATATGTATAGTCAAATCATGTACGTGTATGGTAAACATACCTTGCCGTTGGCGAGCTGCATGAGGTCCCGCGTCATGTGCGCGAAGCAGGCGGCGGACACGTTGTACCCGCCGAGCGGCGCGGGATGTCCCCCCGCCGCGTCGAACCCGCACGACACCAGCACTATCTCCGGGTTGTACTCCTGCACACACACACACACACACACACACGTTACTACACAACCTTCACTATAATGAGAAGATCTAGCCAAGGATGTCTAAAAAAGACAAGGGCATTTGTTTAGGCGTGGAATATAAATCATAACCAAAAACTGCGATGGGCAAATTGAGTAAGTCATTTTGTTTAGTTATACCTGACCTAGTTCATTGAGATTACCTTTTGTGCGGTATTCCATCCAGAATTTTACAAAACTCATAATCTGGACATGATATCGGTATCGACCAGGAATGCCCGAGAAAAAGTAGTTACCTTAGCTATCGGCATGATGACACTCCTGAAGGCTGCCAGGTACTCGGCATCAGCTAGCGGAGGCGTGGCGCCGCCGCCCCAGGCCACGTTGACGTTGAAGCCGAGCCCGGCGCCGGCGCCGCACTCGCTGGCGGCGCCGGTGCCCGGGAAGAAGTTGCCGTCGTCGTGCCGGTGGATGCTCATGTACAACACGTGAGGGTCCTCGTAGAATATCTGCTGCGTGCCGTTGCCGTGGTGCACATCCTAAGACAACGCATACACAATTTGAATATGGTTTCCTCACTTGGTTCTTTTCACGCTTGGCACGCAGTCGCGTTACGAACAGGCGTAAATTCAACGTAGATTTAATTTTGTAATGAGGTGATTTGAGTGGTGTCTGTATGAGGATGAGGTGTGCTCACCCAGTCCACGATGAGTATCCGCTGGAGGCGCAGGCGCGTGTGGAGGATGCGCGCGGCCACGGCCACGTTGTTGAAGAAACAGAAGCCCATGGCCTGGTTCGGCTCCGCGTGGTGCCCCGGCGGTCGTACTACGGCGAAACTACACAAACAAACAATATTAATTAATCGATACATCAAAAGAATATTTTACTTAAAATAACATTGAGGTTTTCTGCATTACGCATCACATATATTTAAGGGCCTCCAGACCAAGGGCGCTCGCGCACAGTGAATTTTTGTTTGTCGTATTTGTAACACTCGGATTCAACAAGTACTGCTGGCGATAACATCACAACAAAGGCGTCCTACAGCTGTTTGAACACGTCGATTTACACCACTCACCCATTTCTGAGCTCGTTCCGTGCCGTCCTGAGCGCGAGGTCCAGCACGGCCCCCGCGGCCATCCTGGCGGCCGGCGCCGTGTGCGCGTCGGACCAGGCCGTGTCTGAGTCGACGCCGAGCCCGCCGCACGCCAGCCGCACCAGCTGCCGCACGCCCGCGCCCGCCGGGCCCTCGCGCGCCCGCCCGCCGTACAGCAGCACGTGGGCTTCAGTGTGCACCGACTGGAATACAACAACTTCATTTACCCCACGGCGATACTATCGCGAAGCTTCACGTTTTGCGTCTTTGGATAAGGACCATGTGGCAAATGTCACAGGCTAAGACAAAGGACGCAAACATCTCACGATAGATGAAACATGATGCGAAACACATAGTATACAATGGCAGACAATGTAGCCGAGGATCACGAGACCAAATGGGATGTTTGTTGGCGATGGAGTCAAGAAAACATCCGAGTTGTTTTTGTAAGCTCACGGCGAGTTGAATGTCCACGATTGGTCGCTTTGAAAATCTACGAGTAGACCGATGTTCAGCTAGGAAGAACCTACCGATATATGTAGCTAATAAAGTGGCGTTAATAAGGCACTGCAGATGCTGTGTGAACGCGTCGCGTAGACTTGGTCGTGATTGACAAGAGTTGTACTGACCTGCAGCTCTTCTTGCGTGGCCTTCCTGGGGCGGGTGCGCTCGGTGCGCGCCGCCAGCCCCGTCTCGCACAGCCGCGCCCACACCGACTGCAGCCGGCCGCCGTGCTCCGGGTGCGTCGGCGCGTGCGCACCGCAACCGCACCTGTCGCACCACAGTAACACTTACAACTCGATCATGATTGGAAAGCTTACATGATGGGAGCACTTTCTAGACCGAAAGACATCTAAAAAACTCATAATAGCTATGCAGCACGCTAAATGCTGTTTTTACTAAATCTGGTCTAGGTCAATCAAGCTGGTACATTTATAACAATTATAGCAAGCAAGTGCCTATTGGAAAACTAAAAACTAAAAATGATGAGACGGAATGTCACTCTAGAAAACTTATAATGACCAAACGTCTTGCGCATATCTTTCACAATCGTAAACGCAAAACGAGTGAAGTAAAACAACTCACCCATGTTTGAGCATAAGCGCATCGTAGGTGAGGCCGGTAGGGGGGGTTCGCGCTCCGACGAGGGGGGAGGAGAGAGCGCGCGCGAGGGGCGCGGGCTCCGCGGCGGGCGCAGGAGGTGCGGGGGGAGCGGGTCGCGCGCGCGCCGTCAGGTCGATAACCTCGCCCTCCTCCTCGCGCAACTGCGCCGCCGCCGCGTCGTGCGCGCGCGTCAGCACCTGCAGGATACGACACCATTTATGAACAACTTCATACAGTCACTTCATGACCGATGAATAGCTTTAACCTATGAGGCTAAAAAGGCCACTTTGAGCAATTCATCTATAGAAATTCATTTTTCGATTTTATATCATTACAGGTGACACAAAGATGAGGGTGACAACATGATATCACCAGGGAAATTGGATAAAGCAAAACTTTTCGCATGGTGACACGAAGAGCGCGGGAGGGGGGACACTAACAGGGTATGAGAGGGCGGTGGTAGTGGCAAGTACTCACAGTCTTGCGGATCTGGTCGCGCAGGTAGTGGTGCGGCTGCAGCGCGGGGTCGCCGAGGGGGAGGGGCGCGGAGTGCGTGCGGCCCAGCGGGCGCTTGGCGCCGCGCGGACAAGCGCCGCCCTCGGGGAGAGCGCCCATGTACGCCTCCGCCTCCGACACCGGCGGAAGAGATACTGACACCTGTAAGTAAAGAAAAAATATTAATTCGCACAAATTTTAACACAGTAGTAATGATAAAATCCTTTGGCTTTGATAGCACGCAAATAGTGATTTTTATTTTAGGGTTTTTGTTGAACTCTAAGTGTCATCACCGTTACAACTGAACGGCAGCATTTCATTCTAAATTAAGTTTTAATGCTATCAAATTATATGAAAACTATTACTACTCTTGAACTCAGTTTAGAAGCTAAACGTTCAGTTTGAATAGTGAAATTGGCTCTAAATGATAGGAGTAATTTTGGAACGAAATGGCATTCTAGGAAACTCATAAAGGCCATCGTGCAATATGCCGTTTTAGAAAACAAGTTTTATTATAGTTTCAGTTAAAAAATAAATTCACAAACTGTTTGCACAAGATTATCCAGATTGCAATTGGGTTACACTGATGGATACAAGGTACAAGAGAATTATAATCAGCCACTGGTTGAGCCACAGCTACAAAACTGTGGTGTTTCATCAAGTTACCGGCGTGCGCGGCGGCTGCGGCGGCGCGTGGTGCGGGTGCGGGTGCGGGTGCGGGCGGCCCAGCGAGATGTTGGGCATGGAGGGCGACGAGAACAGCAGCTCGGGCGCGCGCTCCGCTTCCTCCTCCTCGCGGATGGGCGCCGTGGCGCCCGCGCCGGGAGGGGACCCGCGCTCCGACCCGCCCTCGCAGTCTAGGAACAACACACTGTTACTACACACAAGTCACTCACCAGCAGCAAAATACTTAAATGGTCTAATTACGGTACACGTTTAAACATCCACTTTAAACGGAACGGTCAATTTGAATATATTTATTTATTTCGAATCGTACTCGTTTTTGGTCTCCCAATTAACCGACAATGCAAGAGCCAGTTTCGCTTTAGGATTCAGTCCACGTTTTCATGTAGACGTCCCCTAGCACACAACAAATAAATACAGCTCCTCTGAATTCTTGTAACCGACAATGCAAGAGTTAGTCCAGAAGGATTCAGTTCACTTTTTTCATGCAGACATCCTACCATCCAAGTTAATAGCCTAGTGTAAAATGCACCCAGGTGGTTGGTACTCACTTCGATGCTTGACTCTCTTGATGGGGCGGCGCGCGAGCGGCGAGGCGCGGCGCTCGATGACGCGCGCCTTCAGGCGCACCTTCAGCATGTTGGGCTCCGACGCTGTTAGTGCACACATCATGCGACTTGTTATAACACTCAGGGGACGGTTGCCTTCGCTACGTCAAAAGGTCTATGATTCTCTAATGGTGAGGGTCTCTAACGAGTCCTACATTCCTCTAACGGATGGCAGATGCTAAATTACCATTTTAAGACAAAAAGCAACGTCGAATGGTAATCTTCCTTTTGCATCGCCCGTTAGTAGAATATAGGAATCGGACGTAAATCGTAAGATAATAATCAATTGTTAGTTTCTAACACTCACTTCAAGACAAATGCATATTACTTTCGTGCCATTACTAAAAACCCTCGAACAATCAAAGCTGATCTCTGCGGCTACATTATCGTCAGTATCATAATTACCTACCTGCCACTATAAACGTCAGGTCCGATAATGTAACCGCAGAGTAATAGAAATTCTTCAACAGGTCCACCTTACAAAACCAACCTGTCTTCCTGAGCGGGTAGTCAGCCGGTGACAACTGCGGCGGCACAGCGTTGAGTGTCAAAGGTAAAGGAGCAGGCAGCCTGTACGGGTGCGACCCCGCCGTCCCCGTCGACGTTATCGACTCCCCGGACGATGATTTCACAATACCCCTGGAAAAAGTCATGAACAACGTTGAGATCAAAGTTTTAAGTATAGCTTAACTCCTGCAGGACATCTAGACCGCACATAAACCAAAACCCGAATACGTAAAAGCTAGTTACTTTTACCATCATACAAAATGATGACGTCATATAGCCCATGTCACCCGGATGACCAAGACACGCCATTTGTCAAAATTTGATTAGTAGATGAAATAAAACAGATACCTAAACATAACTACATACATAGACTGCTAGACATGTGACCCTCCTTTTGTTTTGCGTAGTCGGGTAAAAGTAGAGTTAAACAGAAATGTTAGGCGACAATATGTCTGTCTGAGACTGTCATAGACTAAAAAAATCCACTCACCAATTTCTAACTGAGAACGACGGACTTGGTATCGTGCCATTTGCGTTTGCTTGTTTTTTCTTTAGGAACTCCTGAAAAAAAAACAATGAACACAATCAGTTTCGTGCATAAGATCATAACCAGAATGAAACTACAGTGATGTTAGCGTGGATTGATTCGCTGATTCCAATGGTCGTAAATTGTACTTACGTATAAATGTAAGCATAAACGTTCGATACAGTTTTATGAATGGAAAGATACTTGGCTTGCTCGATAAATACGTAAGATCTATCGCTGACGTCTTCAAAACAATTAGACAAATACTTTAGATGTCGTGAATTTCCACGCAGTAAACTAACGTTTTCAATATGAACGTGGTTAAAAATGAACGTGACAAGTAGAAAAAGCGTTAAATCGAAGGGTAAATTGACCAGCCAGACCTGCAATTTCTGCTTGACTTGTGTAGAGGCGTTTGCGCTGTGTTCATGCTTGTCCTTCTTCCGGAGGAGCTCGACTCTATCCCGCTCGTGTCTCTCGCGGGCCTCCCTCGCCTCGCGCGCCTCTCGCGCCTCGCGCAGAGCTGCCTCTTCGATAGCCTTCTGCTGTTCCCATAGCTGCAATCCGAAAGGCTACATAAGAAATAGATATGTGCTCGTTAGTAGAACTGTGGGAATCTATTCGAAAGGATTCCTGATCTCTAAAAAGGACACCCTGCGGTAACCCAAAAATATAAGTAAAACTAACTTATCGTGACCAAACAGTAGTAGAATAGGCACTTGCTGACTCATATCGTAGGATCTATTCATTAATGTCATCGGTCGGAAATACAAATGAAATCACGTTGAAAATGATTACAATTTTATCAGTTTCATCATCATGAGTCGACGAACGAATTATTTGGAGATGTGTCACAGGTTCCAATTCACATAAGTATGTAGGTTGTACAGGGTGGCCAATAAAACTTTAGGTTTACATAAGATGAATAAAATTATGAAGGCTTTATTGGATAGAGCAAACAACTATTATTTTTGGAACATGTATTCATTCATGGGGCGGCCTCGGCTCATCCTGTAAACCAAATTGTTTTCACTTCATTGCTCATTTTCATCTGGGCAAATAAAAATAATGTTAACAGCAAAAGATGGATGAAAAAGTGTTTCTGTTCATTTTATAACAGTTTTATAAATTTAATTTGGCCCACCCTTTATAAGTATTTAGTTCAAATGATCATCACCCCACGTTTTTGGACGCACTCCACATTCCTTGAATATGACATGGATGCGAATTGTTTTGGAATCATTCAACTTTGTTTTTGTGTTTAGTAACCCTATTGCGAACTTTCTTTCTTCAGACTTTAAGTTTTCATTTAGACTAGACAAGGTTTAGCTCAAACCTAAGTTTAAGAGCTGTCAGCGCTGTGACAGCTCTTGGACTCAGTTTAGAGCTAAGCACTAGATGTCAAAACAACTCGATCGCGAGTGAAATACAAATTGCTTTAAATTACAGCCAAATACGTCATTGGCATGTTCCTTGAATTTGTTAAAGTGTTCGCTATTATATGCCCTTCCAAAGCCAATGCCAACCAAACTTCTACCAACCATTTTATTTAACTGTTCTGACCGCCTACCATAATTTAATGAATTCCTGATCTTACTAATAGGTGGGGCGGTTTACAAATGAACTTAAAACGAGGCTAATGCAATTATTCAACAGGCGTAAGTATGAATGATGTAATTACTGGCGGCCATTCACGGCTATTTATACCCGCATGGCTGCGATGCCCATTTCTGTTGAAGTTAACGAGACAAAGTCCCAATACAAACTACGAGTTGTTGTCTGTAAATAAAATGGGCTTAAACCCACTGGGTTTGTAAAAGCTAAGAGTAATAAGGACCATCCTACTAATATTATGAATGAGAAAGTTTGTGAGGATGTGACGATGTTTGTATTTCAATCACGGCGTAACGGCTGAACGGATTTAAATGAAACTTGGAATATACAATGGAATAACATATAGGCTACTTTTTGTCCGGGAAGCCGCGGGCTAGTAATGTTATATATGTTACCGAGTTTTTGTAATACTATACATGAGGGCGAACATCATCACTAAGACCACTAAAAACTTACCCAGTCTACACAAAAAACATGTAGCGCTGGTCACGATTTAGCGATGCCTCAAGTTTTTGTGTGTAAAATACATGCGAAACGAGTTTTTGCGATGAGTAAGTACCTACAGTAACATCACTAATACTATAGGTGGGGAAGTTCAAGTAGACATTCAAATAAAAAAATAGTTTAGTTTGTACATACATTCAATCAAACACAGGTTTTACTTCTTACACATTACTTTGAACGTAAGTGTGAGTAAACTAATTATAATAATTTTATTATCGTTTTGATATGTGTTCGTTAGTTTTTGCGATGATGATAAACATTAAATTAATTCTTGATATAGAAGGAAACTAAATATTAATATTATACCGGCTTCAGTTGAAGATAAGATAATCAATAAACAAAATACTATCCTACTAATATTATAAATGCGAAAGTTTTTGAGGATGTGTGGATGTGACGATGTATGTTTGTGCCTCAATCACGCCCAAACGGCTGAACGGATTTGAATGAGACTTGGAATATACTTAATACGTGCGCTGGAACAACATATAGGCTACTCTTTATCCGGGTACAATGCGAGCGAAGCCGGGGGCGGCAGCTAGTCTACAATATAAAACAAAATCTTGAATTATGTCACAAAAAATTAACAAGTTTCTAAACGATATATGTGATGAGCATTGACGTTTGGTCTGTGTGTCGCTCCTATAGTATAAAAGACTAGCTGTGCTCCGCGGTTTCACCCGCGTTTTTCTCGTTTCCGTGGAAATACCGAGATAAAATATTGCCTATATTATAGCAATAAATGGACTATGGCCCATAACTCATTAATAGGTAGGTACCAACTCTTAACATCTTACACACGTGATAACTTTTAAACGAAATATCCGATTGAGATGAAACAAAAAGTATTTTACTTCTACATAAATACTCTTGATAACATAATGCTTAATTTCGATAAAGATTAATATTACGATACATATTTAACGTAGTTTTTTTTCTTCAGACGATTTAATAATTATTTTGAACACAAAATCGGTTATTGTGATTAAACCATGATAGCTAGATATATGTTCTCGCGGACTTTTTTGTAGGTCTTAATGGGATCTACAAACCCGTAGTACATCATTTTGTTCTATTGTCAATAGTTTTTGCAGCGCACGTAAAAATAGGTTTTCGATTTTACACCTTGTGTTACAAAATAGCAATTTTATTACGGATCCCTAATTTTGAAAAAAAAAACAACATAGCCTATAGCCTTCCTCGATAAATGAACTACCCAACACTGAAAGAATCATTCAAATCGGACCAGTAGTTCCAGAGATTAGCGCGTTCAAACAAACAAACAAACAAACAAACTCTGCAGCTTTATAATATTAGTATAGATATATTTGAGTATTTTGTCAGCCACCTGGTTCCCTGGTGCAAGCTTGGGGCCAGGCGACGCCGTGTGGAGTGTGTACATTACCTTGAGGTGGTGCCTGAGCTGCTGCTCGTGCTCCTGCGCCAGCTGCTGCCGCTGCTGCTGGAAGTGCTGCAGAAGGATCTCCTGCTGAAGTTGCTGTTGCTTCTTCAGCTGAAACAGACACCCACATAATTTGACCATAACCAAAGCAGCGCTGCGCGAACTTGTGGATGACATCGACATCTATTATTTTGTACCAAAAAATAGTTGGTAAAAATATTATGTTCTGAATTGTTTTAGCTATCGGGTAGGAATCAAATCTGATTAAAAAATAGATTCGTTGTTATTGTGGAGTTTCGTAGCGTATTAAGCAAATTAGGTTGTGTTTATGCATACTTATTAGGTTGATGTATGAATAAACTGATGTTAATCACAAAATTGTATTTGTTAAAGCTACGAAAACCTGACCTAAGAGTTCGTTGCTTACATGATTAATTATTAATTTAACTAATTACGAAAACCAACACGCACTCCATGTAATGTTATTAATATCACTTTGCCAAAGAGCTTGTGTCATATTCAAATGTTTAACGATACAACAGGAAAAAACGACGTTGGTAAAAGTAGAAACTTTTTTAAAGCACAACTCAGCAAAACAAATAATCGTTGAATATGACACGACTGGCATTCACTCTGAACACAACATTCATATTGTATGACTCACTTGCAGCAGGAAAGTATTCTCTAACGTTTGCTTCGCTCTTTCCGCTATTTGGTTCTTTCTTGGGCTCTGATTCTGACAACGAGAGAGGAAATATATGTAGGACATCGACATCCACAACTCTACCAGCGACATCTACTTCAATAAACCATACTTGTACGTCACTTGCATTTGCACGAATATGCTCAACTCTTGAAAAAGAACAATTATTGTTCTATTGCATGTTTAAATCATTGCTTTACTAGTCTGAATTTAATAGATGATTCGCATACAAGTATGTTTTATTCAATTCACGTTCATTTTGCGCGCAGTTTCCTTAAGATAAATCCATCATTTCGCGCGTTAAAGATTATGAGTTAACACAATTTACAAAAATCTATAAATATTCATAGTAGATAAGGGTTCGATAAAGATAGGTACCGATTAAAATTAAAATGTCAATAATCCTTGAATACCGACGAATATTTTGTAGATATGTTTGCTTTCGCGCTATTATTTCGATATAAGTATTATAACGGGGGTACAGCCATAACCTTGATGCGGCGCGGAAGCTTGCGTGAAAATAAGTCGGCACAACGAGCCCGGCGTGCGCGCATATTTCTGGACGCATTATTTTCGTGTGGATGGAGAAAAAACTGCGGGCGGGCGGTATGTGACGCGAATAGCGCGCAGACGGATGTTTTGCACGACGCCGTGGGCGGCCGCGCCGGAGGACATCCCTCCTTCGGCTAGGGAGCTCCAGGACTGCCACTCGAGGAGGACTTCTACTGTTTCAATCCTTAAACTCTTCAACTTCTAAAAGTATGATGAAAATGAAAATCCTAGCAGATATACATGAGGGTCTTCCAAAACACAACGACAGCGCGTTCCAATCTACTAGTTGTGCATAAGACATAATTAAACCGAGTTGTTCTCCGTCCACTGTCTCGTAGTAGATGACTACAAGATATGTGAGAGTTTATTCCAAGCGTTCCTTACAGTGGATGGAATCCGAAGGCTACGACGTACTTCACAGACTTGTGGACGAGGTAAATGCGGTGGTTTGGAAGATTACCTGCCCTTTGTTAGGCGATAATAGCCACTGCTCAAAAGGTGCCCTACAAAAACAGAACCCACGCATTCGTTTTATGAAACCTTATCGGTATTATATCTCAAGAGTAAGAGATAAATATATTTTAATGCCAAAATGGCAATAACAGTGAGAGATTATCATCAAAACGAGCAATCAGTTTTAATATATTGCGCTGCATATATTTTCGGCGACAAACTGATTTATTATTCGCGAAACACGGAGATATAAATGCTCAGCAAAACTGTATTCAAACAATATAAATATTTCAATGCGTGGCGTGGTTTATGAGTGATATATATTTTCAGAGTATGGGGCCGCGTAGGGCCGCATCTACATTCAATTCTAAATATATATTCTCACTTATATTATACGTTTGTAAGTATAGTTTGTATACAGCGAGCTGGCCAGCGATAATATTCGTATACTGAATACACATGCGTATATCGGGGTATTTATATCTGGCATGCTCCGCTAAGTTTTTATAAATAAAGTGAGCGTGGTGAGTCTAAAATAAAAACAAGTTGATTTGGCGTCGCGAGCGCAATATTTTGGGAAAAGGTCACGGTAACAGCGCAGTTTCTTGTGCGCTGACCCGACTCCTTTTGTACCTGGTTCAATTGTGCACCGAAGACAATTTTGTACAAGAGTTTATGATCAAAATAATCTGTGCATGGATTATACTCCTCGTGTCACGCGTGAGAAGTGAAGACACCAGTGAGGTGAAGGGATTAAAGTGAATCTTGGAATTATTTTCGACCTAGGCTCTAATAAATCCGAAAGTGAAAATGTTGGCATGTTGTTGATCTAAATAAGAGTGTGACATTACGAGTTGACACAAACGATGTATTGTATACCTATCGCTGACTGAAGCACATCATACACTCGCAAACTTCAGAATGTATAATATTAGGATGATGTAAATACTTCTCGATCTCCTTCATCAGACCAGACATCATACTCTGCAAGATCAAATCTTTGCTTACATGCGTCACAATAATTTTCTTCAAATCGGCCATTGTACAGAAATAAACCTAAAATAAGGAAAACTTGTAACTTTGTATCCGTTAACCAGTTTTTTGGTTGTTTAAAATACTTCTTGTGAAATATTATAGTAAGTTTTCCTTTTACGAATTATAATTATGATTATTTTTAGATTTGTTTAAAATGCTTCTTGTGAAATATCACAGTAAGTTTTCCATCGAATTTTAATTATGAACATAATAATTACTTCTCTGCTGGACTGGGAGTAAGGAAAAAACATAGAATGCCTCCAGTCGCTTCTCTATAAAAAGTCGACTAAAGGATAATATCCTTTCCAACACCATGGATCATCTATATGGGCGATGGGATGATCATCTGTCAGGTGTGGCTGCACGTTTTCTTACGATTACTTGTGGCGCTGCCCACCCCATTAGAGATACAGGCGTGATAATATGTATGTAATTATGAGCATTTTGTAGATTATCGTAACTATTTACATTATGTAAGAGGTAGAGTTTGCAAGTTTATTTGTAGTTATTAATCTCAGAAACTATTAAGAGCGATTCTGACCCAATTCCTACCCTGGCGGAAAGTTCACTATCCTTGAAAGATGTAGGCTCTTTTGTTCTTACACGAGAGGCAGTCTTTGATCAAATTAAAAACTACGTAGTTTTATTCAAGTTTAATATATTCAAGGTAATCAAGGAACACGACATTGACCTTTATTACGTATTTAAAGCTTACCAATTAAATTGAGTAGGTACGTAAATAAACCATGATACACATTTCACGGTCGAAGCAACTTATAGAGCCCCTATTATAGTCTCCACAACCCTGTTCCATGAGCGGACCGTAGATGAACCCTCAGAGGACTCCGTGCTTTGGCCAACTTTTGTCAGTACTTTTGCTTTGCTTTTTAGGGTTACGTACCTAACCTACCCGAAAACGTAGGGTATGGAACATTAATAAACGGGATGGGACAAGAAACATTAAAGTACATGTACGATAGTACGGAACCCTTTGTGTGGAAATTCGACTCGCACTTGACCGGTTTTTTATGCTGGTGACAGTTCAACTATGGAACGGGGTATTGGACGGAGACAACCGAAACCAATAGCAGTGTAAGACCGAAAAAAAAATCCTATACCTAGCTCGGCAAGATTTTTGGGCCAGACGGTACTCGGACCATGGCTTTATCGAAATTACCGATATGGGTTATCCAATTCTGAGACTATTCAGTCAAACGTTTCTCCGCGGCAGTAGAGGTGGTCAAAGTCTGAATTACAATAACACCACAACATAGTCCCGATAGCACACTAGGAATCCCCGTACTGTGGGTATCAGAAACTACGAGTACCATGGTACCACAACACCCAGACCCGGAAGAAATATTTGCAGGGCATGAGCTTCAAGCTGAGCAATCGCCCGCCAGACTGCCGAGGCCGTCGATCGGCGTCTCAGGCACGCCAGCAAGTCGTCGAAGAGCGGGTGGTCGTGGTCTCACCTGCATGATCTGGTGGTGGAAGCTGGCGTCGGCGGCGGGCAGGCGCGGCGCGTGCGGCGGCGACGGCGTGTGCTGCGGCGACGCGTCCCCCCCCGCGCCCGCCTCGTGGGCCATTTCAGCTGTGAACAAACGACAACTTGTACAACAAGCCTATACCAACATATTTATAACTAAACACAAGTCATGCGAAAGTAAGTTCGTATGAGTTTTTAGGCCCTACAGGCCTCCGTCGTGGCTTAACGACTTAAAAGCCGGAACCGACAACCCACAGTTACCCATCCCGATTGTGACCGCGCACAATGTTGCTTAACTTCAACGATTAATCAAGAACGTCTAAACAAGCTACGCCACGAGCGCTTCAGTACAGCGAAGAGAACAGCATAATGCTAATGGTAGACCTACAAATTTGAAGGAGGTCTCTTAGGTGCGTGAGAATCGTGCCAAGTGCAAGAAAGAAGTCTTCGAGACTTTTCAGCATTGTGCATTCAGTTAATACACATTCAGTTGATATCAGTTTTTATTACTTAATAATTGTAGTAACTAAGAACACAAGTTTGAGAAAATGGTGTACTTAGTTACAGATTTTATCTTAGATTTACTTGAACAAAGCTCCAGAATTGATAAAATACTTTTGTGGGTCAGAAAACAATGTCGTTCCACAAATAAATATTTCTTTCTTTCAATTAAGTGGGGCAGCCGGCAGAGCCTGGGTGACCTTACGAGCCTGTGACCTAAATCACCTGGCGGGGGGATGGGGGGGTTGGGGGGGGCGGCGGAACCAGCTCACAGATTCGATAACCTGCTGATTTAAGTTGAGCGTAACGAATTCAAAATGAAAGTTACTTTTTAAAATAAACTAGGGTCTCCCTCCCACACTACCCCATTACATAATCAAATTGTTACCATTCCGACACAAAGCAAAGCAAAACTTTTGTTTTCCAGTTAAAAGTTTGTTAAATCCGTTTTTTATCCGTGACGGCCTCGGTGGCGTGGCGGGCGATTGCTCGGCAGAGACGCAAGAAGCGTGGGTTCGGTTCCCGCTGCGGAAGAAATGTTTGCACGTTCTGCAAATATTTCTTCCGGGTCTGGGTGTTGTGGTACCATGGTACTCGTAGTTTCTGATACCCACGACACAGGAAATCCTAGTGTGGGGTCAGGACTGTGTATTGGGACTGTTGGGTGATATTTATTATTATAAGGTCCGATTATAGAACAGGGTGAAAAAGCAACCCTTAAAGCAACTGTAACCAATAGTCGACATAAAACCGATAAATATTTCATGTAGGTTTTTGGGCCAGCCGGTATTCGGAACATAGCGTATTGATTACTGCATCCTGCCAATCTATACTAAAGATGCAGGTTCGAATCTCGTTGGCTCTATGATTTTGGTTACATTGTAATAACTAATCAGGACAAGAACATTATAAAGGTGACTTGTTTTCTACGAAGACCAGTTTACTGAGAAACTATTCAAATAAAGCCTTTCTTAATTCTCCTTTATCCAGGGCTTAAATCCATATCATCTAGATTAGTGTCCAGCTACTAGGCCTTTCGATGTAGGTCGCTGGGGCGAAGGCTGCGGGGCGGTGGGCGGAGGTGGACGCGGGGAGGGGAGGGGAAGGGAAAGAGGGTGGGGGGGTGAGTTTATTTCCAACCGTCTATATTTAGAACCCGTGGGCCGGGAGGACCTCGCGTCCTTCGCGAGTTGTTCTGCGGTTTCAAGGTGTTTAGTAGTTATAAAAAGGTTATAGCTTTAGGATGTGGATCGCTGCTGATTGCTCTGTTTTGTTGCGTAATTTGATTTGTAAAAAATTGACACTAAAAACTTGCGCTATTATCGCATGGTCCGGAATAACATAAGCTTTGTCGTTGCTTTGGAATAATTTTAAACAAAATTTCTATTTTTTTTTTATTTGTACAAAGCTACAGTACCCCCCCATAGGCTGTAGACTGTATTTTACTCCTCGCAAGTGAACCCGTGAGAATACAGCTTGTTTAAGAGGCTAAATAAATAAGACTAACTACTATATAGTATAAAACAAAGTCGCTTCCCGCTGTCTGTCCCTATGTATGCTTAGATCTTTAAAACTACGCGACGGATTTTGATGCGGTTTTTTTAATAGATAGAGTGATTCAAGAGGAAGGTTTATATGTATAATACATGCATAATATAGTAGAGAAACACTGATAATTTTAGAGGTCTCTAATGTGATGTCGTAAATAAACACATTTTTTGCGCTTACATTGCAAACGCTGGCTGAACCCTACGAGATAGATCAAAATAATTTGCTACAGTATTGTACACCTTAAAAAGGTCTACAAAAAAAGTCCATGATGGTATATGTCTATCCCTGTGCGAAGCCGGGGCGGGTCGCTAGTAAGCAATAAATAAGGCTAAGTTCCTCGTGGTGAAATGATTTTCTTGTATTATGACATTCGACACTTCACTATTTCCAGCGATAGGTATGTATCCGTAGTTGAATAAATGAATAAATCAACTGTCCAATGTCTAGACGGAGAACTAGAATACACTGGAATGACCTACCCGTACTAATATAGAGACGTCCTAATTATTTATTCATGGAGGCAATTGAAATGGCTTCTCTGCTAAGCTGCCTCTACAACCAGTTATTTATACATAAATAATCTCATCAAAGGTTCAATAATAGAAATAGAGATCCTTGAATTAGTAGTGTATTAGCAGTGAAAATAAAACCGCGATGCTACAAGCTTATTCACAGTGTCAAAACTTTGTTGGTATTCTTACCCCCGAATACTCAAACGCATCTCAGAGTTGAGCACGCCTCAAGTGACGATTTTTTGACAGATTTTCATCAGAAACTGTCAAAAAACCGTGAGTTGAGACGTGCTCAACTCTGAGTCACGTTTGAGTATTCGGGGGTTAGACGTCTTATAAATTGAGGGTTGTGCGAAGAACTTTATTAAATGAAGTCCTTCAACAAAGATAATTCGTAGCAAGTGCTACGCTCCCAAAGCCTACGAATAGGGAACGGTTACGCGGCTCGTAGACCACTACGCTGCCGATTAATACTTTTCTGTGAAAAACATTTCACGCACATATTAACAAAATACATTTTATTTTATACAAAAACTGTTTATCGAAGAATAAAACATATTTTTCAGCAGAAAAGCACTTCAGAAAATCTTAGGTTCTCAGAAAAATATAAAATTTTCCGTCACGAAGTTCATCTACCTTGTGTCATTCACCTCAGTGAAGATGTCGGCAACGGCGGTTAGTTTCAAGATCGTTATGTTTATTATTTTTACATTATTATTATTTATTATGTTACGATCCGTGTGGTTACCATAAATTAAACTCTATTCAATGTGACTTTACAAAGGACTAAGAAATAAGGCTTTGTGCCTGATGAGTGTGACTCACATTACTACGAATACATTTTTAAATAAATAAATAATGCACTTTTTTATTATTTTGTTGGTCACGGCCAGTGGCTAGTAAACATCACCTAACTCCATTACGGATTTCACTATATTTGAACACATGACTACAAAACGAAAGATGTAATGTTTTTATGTTTGTTTATTGTGATCGTTTTAAACAACTGAACAGAACTTGAAAATTCATTCACTGGCAGAAAACTACATATTAGTTTAATATAATTTGAAATTACGGGTAGTCATAAAATTTACAACTGCATTTACAGCGAACCGCTTCCCCCAACATTTATATTTAGAAGTGGTCGACGCGCGGCGTGACAAGTGAAGGCCGCTCGCGCCCTCCCCTCCCCTTAACCCCCGCACCCCCGCACCCCTGCACGCCGCAATACACGAAAGAACAGTTATTGAAAATAAAAATAACACATTGCACGCGAATTTCAAATCGTGGCCTGTAAATTTATTGTATCAATTTGAGTCAATCTTTATTCGGAATCATGAGGGCAGATTTCACCGTTCATGTTTAACCACGAGTTTAAGAGAAGTCAAATAGTATGACTTATGTTAACAGGAACTCTTGAACCCAGTTGAAGGCTAAGTTGTCCACACTCTGCAGCTGCTGTTAAGGTACATTTGACATCAAATAATGTTGGAATAACATTATATATTTGACAAATATTTATAGTAATTAAGCCATTTTACTAGTAAGAACTGGTTTTATCTTGCCTTTCTATTCGTTGAAATCATCATTATCACTACATACATATGATCACGTCCGTATTCCTTACAAAGGGCAGAGCCACAGGTAATCTAAAATAACTTGCAGCCACTCCTGAGTCCTGATTCAGTCCCTAGTTGGATAGTATCCTCTCCAAAATGATGAAACATTTATATGGGCGATGGGCTGATCACCTGTCACCATGGTTCACCATATCCATCTTGAAATCAAATGCTAAAAAATAGCAAGAAAAACTTCTACACTGCAGTTTCTGTTAAGGTACCTCTATATTTGGTATCAAATATGGTAGGAATAATAAATATAATGTTGACTAATATTTAAAGTAATTTCCTAGTGAGAACTGGTTTCATCGTTCTTTTGTGAGTTGTTTTGAATATTTTCTAAAAAATAGCCAAGCATGGTTGCATTTTCCATCAGTAAACAGTACAAATTCAAATACACGGATTTATATTTCTAGTGAATTGCTCACTTTGATCAGCTTTACATAATATACATACATATGGAGTGGGCAGAGCCACAAGTATTAAAATATTTGTTGATAACATCACGGTGAAATACTTCACCATCATACGGGTCTAATTATCCCAAAAGAACAAACATATTATAATGCTAGCAGTTCTGGAAATGGTCCAAAAAGCACATCGGCTCGGCACATCCTGTACTCCTGGCTCCGGCGCTGACCGAAATAAAGCGCCATAAAAGCAACTCTTCACCCGTTCCACATCCAGAAGCGAAACTAAATCTATTTCTGTTCGTGTAAACTGTTTATACCGTGCGCGCGCGCAGCGTCCGCTGCTATTTCCAATCGGCTAAATGCAGCCGCCACCGGAAAGATTACAAATGGATCATTCGTCTTTTTTCATTACTTATGCTCCAACCGATTCGAACCAAGCAATTCTGTTGTCTAATTCTGACAAGTCAGAAAACTGATCTGAGGACACATTAAGAGCATGAACATGGAGCCTCTTTGAGCCATACTTCGATCCCTTCAACACACTGGTTCGAAAGAACTAAAGTGGTAAGTGAATATTCTGGTCAGCGGACAGTTGAAATTCGGTATCGAGAAACCAAGAAGCTTCAAAAAATGTTAATTTCAACCAGATTCTGATGAAAATGAGCTTGTTTGAGAAATCGGAGTCTAAAAATATGAGGCATGTAGGTATATAAAGTCGACCAAGCAGACGTTTTTGCTTCCAAAGACACGAGCACATATTTTGGAATTGTACATAAAGGTGATGATCGTGCATAACATAAACCTGTTCATAGTAGAATCGTGATCTTGTGTTTTTACATGCAACAAATACATATTAACGAGACCAGTCTGTCTACCAGTGGGTTAGAACTTGTTAAACGCAATGCAAATGTCTGCTATCACGCCATTACCATTTTTAATAAATTACCTCAAGATATTAAAGATCTGTCTTTGAATACTTTTTGAATTCTTTAAATGGAAATAAAAAAAAGGGTTGTTAGACAACTGTTTTTATGACATTCAAGAATACTTAGATTATAAGATTTGTCATTTATTAATTCGATTAGTTTAATAATTCTTATTAATTTGATAAGTTTAATAATTGTATAGTAGTTATAATGATGTTAAAATTTTGCACGCCTTGACAAGGCAGAATGTATTGGATCCTTGTTAGTCGAAACATTAACCAATATCTATTATTTCGTAGATAGGACAAGTTTTCATACCTATTTTTTACTATCGTAGACCCACAGCTATAATAGCAAACAATGTTAATACCTACATAAAAATTTTGTTCAGTAATAAAACAAACCACGTTAGAGAGTAGGTTCCATTCATAATGATAGTGAGCACGTTGGTGAGCTTGTGCCAGAAGATGAATGCTTAGCAGATAACGCAGACAACAGATGGCGATAGAGATCAGTGTAATGTAAAAGCAACGGACAATAAAGTTAAATCAGCACGTGTATTCGTGGTAGAGCATTCATGTATTTATTTACTAAACAAATCTGGAACGGACAGATTAAACTTTAGACATTAAACTTTAGGCAATTATAAATATTACTTGAGGCCTGTATCCTACTAATATTATAAATGCGAAAGTTTGTGAGGATGTAAGGATGTGTGGATGCCACGATGTATGTTTGTGCCTCAATCACGCCCAAACGGCAGAACGGATTTGAATGAAACTTGGAAAATACATAATACGTGTGCTTGAATAACATATAGGCTACTTTTTATGTGGATATAACATGAGCGAAGCCGCGGGCGGCAGCTAAAATATAATAAGACATCTTCCGAATACTAAACGCACTATAGATATCAGGTTCAGCTACTCTAAAACGTAGCTGTATATTTTGGATCAGACTTCATTCAAGTCAGAGAAAAATAAATCCGGCCAAGTGCAAGTCGAACTCGCCCACCAAGGGTTCCGTACATATACTTTTTAATATGGCTTTTACTCTATGTACTTTTAATGTGTAACCTTTTATTTTTATTTTACTCTGAAATATTCGGAATCATGGTCTAAATGCAATGTTTCAGTTTTCAGGAGAAACCTTTTCCCACCCATTATAATGAACACGTGAACATATTTATTGTATACTAGCTGTCGCCCGTGGCTTCGCTCGCGTGGTACCCGGTATATGTCCTATGTTTTTTCACCCTTTAAACCTTCCCTGGACTACAACAAACATTTCAAAACCAAAATCAGCTAAATCGGCCCAGCCGTTCTAGAGTTTCAGCGAGACAAACGAACAGCAATTGATTTTTATATTATATCTATTCAGTTATATATTCAATAACGAATAGGCAATCCAATATAATAAAACCAATTCCGGATCACGTTAAGTGCAAGAAGATGCAAATATAAAGTTTAGAGCCCATATTAGATTTATGACTACAAGATAAGACGAGATAAACATCAGATAAGAGTTATTAATAAAACATTTAGATCTATATCTAAGATGCAAATTGACCATCGTAGATTAGAAGCCAAGAACGCGCTCAAAATAGATACGCTAAATATAGATTATGACAGTGTTCAGGAAGTTTCAGAAATCACAACAATGAGTAAACAAAGAGGCTATTACGCATCGCTATAAACACAAAGCCAGTAGCTACCGTTGATATTATGAAAATTAAAAAATACACCATATCTTTTATTAATAGACTATGTAAAATAAGGATATACAGAAAATATCCTTTTATAAACGAGGAATAAATAGGGCAATCGGCACATGTAAGCAATAATTCATAAACTAGCAGAGTCGCTCAGAGACTGCGCAGGAGTGATTCACGCCTATAAATAGACGGCGGCTATAATTAGTTTACCATACAAAGACTTGCATATCGCTTCAAAGGATTCCGTTCCTATTGACTCACGTGTGAATGCTCTTTGTCTCAAGGATTCCTAGGAAATGTTATTTCTTTATGAGCTTGTGATTGTTTGAAATGTTATTGGCTTGTGTAAGCTCAGTTTTATTTCCATCATCTCTGTTTTATTTTTTAGACTATTACAGTTACAAAAAAATACTATATTAAGTTATGTAATACATAACTGGTGGGATAAAAAGTAGCCTATATGTTATTCTTAGTAAAGAACTATGTAAATTCATTCAAGTTTCAATTCAATTCGTTAAGCCGTGATTGAAATAAATCCTCACAAAATATCCTCACAACTTTCAGATTTAAATAATTAGTAGGATCTGTATGACACCTGTGCTTTGCTTTCTTAACCCTCTGCACTAGTCTCACATGCCTATAAGACTTTTTGTCAACCTGTTCCAACCTGTCACCCCAAGTTTTAAATAACATAAATAGACTAGTAAATCTCCCCCGCTTGGCGTGTCTACTCTATAAACAGATGGGCGCATTCCGTGCTGCGATATTTTTAGAACGGGGACCTAATTCTGGATACACTGACTCTTGGGACGTTTCTGTGGTATTTTTAAAGATAACTAATTGTGACGTATCTTCGTATCATTGAAGAACTGATGAATTAACGCACCTCAATTGCATTCTACGAATGCCTTCCTTTAATTTGATGTGGACTTTAGAAACATATTAATAAATAGTTTGTATGTATTTTGATGACTTAAGATGACTATTCTTAATCATGACATCATATGCACACAAAACAGGTTGCATCTTTGGGTGATCATCATATGCGCTAGCGATTTTATAGTATCATTTTTCCAAACAAAAGAATTAAGAATGTACAAACTCAAACACAGCAAGAACCACCAGTCTATACAAAGCCTGTCTAAAATCGGAATAAACCGAACGAACCTGTTTTAGTGGACTAAAAATACACGTAGGGTAAGCCCAGTACCAGTTACGAGGGGGAATTCATCGTTATTTTTGACCAACAAAGAGTGGAACAAGTTGCAGACTAAAAATAGAATGGTCGGTGCTTTTTCATTCGTAAGTGTATTCCTCGGGGTTCGACAAGGGCTTATCTGGAACCGGTTTTGTTAAAGCAACGAATTTTTACACAGCTAAGGTATGTTTACATCATTTGATTTTTAGATTAGTAATAATTATTACTTTAAAACGCAAATAAAAACATTTTAATTGTCGTAACGTAATAAATTAAGCATCAGGTCAGTACAAACAAATATTGTAGCCTTCAAATTTTGAATAGATGAATAATTATTATGGACACCAGTATCAGTGTCCTCACTACTGGCTACAAGAAGCTTCCTTGCGTAAGACTTTTCGAGGATCACCATACTTCAATGTTATCACTAATCTTATTTAAGGTGACCAAGAATCAACCAGTAGAAAAAATATCTATCTACTATAGTCTCTCTACACACAACAACTTTGTTCGCGTTATTGAAGACTTGATAAAACGGTTAAGAGATTCGATAATAACATATTCAAATAAGTAACAACAGATATAACCAGTTTAGTCCAAGTCGTTTTGCGAATATTTATAGTTTAAACAAGTTTTAGGGTTCGGCGTCTGAGGAGGATTTAACAGAAACATTTTAAGATGAAGAATGTAGCGTTGAGGAACTGTTCTAGTAAATAATTAGGACGTACCTTAAAAACTAAAAAAATGTCTTCGATGAAGAATGATAACTTTTACGGGAAAAATATCAAGCCCCCCGAAATAAAATTTATATGGAACTAACTAGGGAAGTCTCTACACATTGAAATCGGTTAAAAATTGGCAGAGACATCTAGAGACATACAAAAACACAGCCGAATTAAGAATCTCCTCATTTATTTAATTCGGTGAACAAATTTAAGTTCGTCACGGCACAATCTCTTGGTCCAGTGACGTGACGCGGAAGTCGCTCGGCCCTCGCCGCCGAAACACTTGTTGCGTAAGCTAAGCTGCTAAGTTATGCAAAAGACCTGCCTTCTGGCATTTGTTTTCGGATAACTTAAAGTTATGTTCATGGAATGATAAGGTATGCATACCGTACCATGGACCCTATCTATGTTGCTTTACTAGCGACTAGACGGATACGGTATGACGGATATGACTTTGGGGTAAGAGATTGTTTATCTGTTTAACAGGTTTTTTCCGACATAGGTACTTGCGATTGATTGTTGAACCCTACCATGGCCTCTAACTTTTCTCATGTTGTTATTCATGATTCGATCCTTGAACTGTGGGCGAAGACATCACTGGGAAAGATACGTATCTACATACAAACAACAAACCATTATCGAAACTACTTTTAGATCGCAGTTTCAAAGAGCATAAAAGCGGAGACATCCTTTTGGCACGAACTACAACTATAAAGCTGTTAGCAGCGGCGCTGGCATTCTCGCTGCTTCCCGTGTAGGAGATCGCTATTTAAACAAAATCAATAATAATAAAGCGGGTAATCCGTCTAAATCCGTATAGCAAGGCTGAGTCGAGCACGGCTGAACGCCGTGACTGCCACGGGGCTATAATTAGCCAGCTATTGACGGACAGCTGGAGTGCGAGGGCGTGCCAAACCAACAATCAAACATGTACAACATTAATATTGTTTATAAAACGTTTGCAGATATCTGCTACGAGAATACACATTCACGGTGATCTCCTTTGTCATGCAACCAGAAACTGTCTGAGACGAATCCGAGCGAATTGTAAATAGTTACTGTAAAACATACAAGTTATATAAAAACTGACATAAGTTTCTAATAGAAAACGAATCGTGGACATGACGTTATTACTTCATAATATTCAAACAAAAAGAATCAAAGCTAACAACACGTTTTGATAATAGACCATACAAATGAAATAGATCCTGATTATATAATTATCAAAACCTCAAAAAACTGCAGATGATAAAATAAACGTTGGAAGCGCAAGAATATAAAAAAGAATAAACATCTAGGCATGTCTAGCCTGAATCGTGGTCGTGCTGTGTTGAAGTGTGATCGCAGTACTCTTTAATTTACCTGATATCTGATGCAATTCAAAGTTTTTTAACAAACACTACAATTATCGCGACCAACAGGTTTTGAATCACGCTTTGTTTCTATAAATTGCCAATACTTAGCGCCTTACCTACACGGCTCGTTAGCGGAGCTTTTGTCTTGCAAACGCGCCAGGGGCGACGAGCGATATTGAAGTCAGTTTAGGGATAAGCGGGCAAGTTTGGGAGGAAGTAAGATAGTCGCATTTCGAAAGTGACTTATCTAGTTTTATAAACACAACAAAAACATTATGTATCCTCTTAATCTGCTAAGGGGTTTCCAGATTGCGTAAGGTTGGTCATTTTCTGGTGGTAAATCTTAAAGGTGGTGGAAACCTTTTGGCACAACTAATCTATTATCCAGTGAGCTGTCTGCAACGCAGACGTACAACCGTTTTTTATTTGAAGGCCTTCGTGATTTTGTAATCTGGCAACATTGTATTATGACAGCAACCGGATTCGTATGTATTGTATGTGCTGTAAACTGATCCAGGCATGTTTGTGTACTTTAGAAGGTATTATAGTATTTTGTTCTAATTATATTATTATCAATATAGTATTATCCTTTTCTTATCTTTATTATTTTATTCTTCGTATAACGTGACAGCATATTTTTCGAGTCCATTATTATCGTGTAAGAGTGGTCCAATGACCCGCGTGCGCGAAACATGGCCATTTAGGTATTTTCATCATTTTCTGCTGACGCATCAAGAATATCAGTGACAATTTGTGCAATCGACCTTACGATAATACGCACACCAGGTTTTAATAACGAGATTGATGAAACAAACTTATTATCAACAGTATAAGTAATGTCAAATACATAAACAATAACAATGCCTAACAGGTAGGTAGGTTCGTATGAGCTCGTGACGGAGTTTTTAGCCCGTAAAAGCCATGTAAGGAAAATAGTGTAATGAACTCTAAAATCCCCAATGCTCCTCTAGAATTTAAAGAAGTACCTTCATGCTTCATGGGATAAAATATTGAGAAGTTATATAGCCCACTTGTACCTAAGAGTTAATTTATCCTTATAAATTGTTTTCCTCAATCGTTACACATGATTCAATACTTGCCGACACAAATACAAATATTTTTTTATCAAACAAGCGGGTGTAGCAAGGAAAACACGCAAATAGATTTTGTTTGCGCAACAACAATAAATAACAAAAATATTCCCAAACAATTCGCAAATAACAAAGACCGGTGGCGTCAGCTCTGTCAATTACGTAGTACGAATGTTTTAGAGATTTCTGAAATCTCTGAATAGATTAACTATTGCACGATTTCAAATCCTATAGAGTCTATTTTGTCTCAACGCTCTGCATCAATAAGTTTATTAATTCCCTCTTAATTAATTTTATAAAATAAAAAATATTATATAGTTGTTAGGTTATCGAAGCTGACAAAAAAATAATTCAACTAGGAACCAATTTTATAATATTTCTTCCGGGTCTGGGTGTTGTAGTAGGTATATGTACTGTATTATAAGTTTGTATTTATAAAAAAAAGTATATAAGTATTCTATCAGCCATCTGTAAAGGTGCCCATAGTACAAGCTTGTTGACGCTGTGTCAAATGTCCACAAATATTTACATTTATTATTTATTTCATACAGCGTCATCTAGACCCCAAACTAAGCAAAGCTTGTACTATGGGCACCAGATGGCTGAAAGTATACTTATAATACTTTTTTTGTAAATAGATACTTATACATAATACTACAACACCCAGACCCGGAAGAAATATTTGCAGAACGTACAAAGCACAAACATTTCTCCCGTAGCAGGAATCGAACCCGCGTTTCTTCGCACTCGCCCGCCACGCCACCGAGGTCGTCAAGATCGAAAGTCCACAAATATTTATTTATTTATCACTACACAATATTTTTATTATAACTACTAATAAAACTCGCGCCTCAGGTCTCGATAAATCACAATCTTTCGCATACACTGGCAAATACATAAATAGTTTTATTAACTTTTTATTACTGCGCCAATCTATGTCCATAGCCAAAGTAGAGGTTCGACCGCCGGGGTCGGCCGGTCGATCTGTCACTCCTATAAATAACTTGTATCGACTATAAAGGCTTTAATTTATCTCACAAAAGCCTTTTGTGGATAGGCCTACCGAGCATAAAAATATACTTTCATATTTCTGATAACTATTAAACTGTCGAGATACAAATATAAGTAGCATCAAGCGAGACACGAAATGACATCACCATGTACACTTCCATATCAACTAGCAGTATATTCTTTGTAAGCACGACCGAAATAGAACAAATTGGCGCGACCGTTTATCGCAGGTCCACGCCATATGTGGAAAATTACGCAAATAGCACATATGACATGTTACAAAATGGATACATTTATATTTAGAACGTGTAAAGGATGTTTTGGTTAGTATTATCTTACAATCTGCTAAACAAAGGCTAAAGTGTGTCTATTGAGGTAAAGAAACTTACCATTTTAATTTAAACGAGTTTGGAACAAAATTCAATCTATCTTCAACTACGTACTGTACCTACATATTATATTCCTTTTTATCACGTTGTTGTGGATTTATTATTATTAGGAAATGTTATCTGAAGATAACATAAAATCGTTAAGCCATGACGGAGGCCTTTAGGCGGCTTAAAAACTCCGTCACAAGAGTTGGCCACTAGCTCATAGGAACTTACTAGTATTTATTTGAAATATTACGCCTTTAAAAAAGAATAGCACAATTTATAAACTTAAATATAATTTCAATAAGATACAACTTGCTGTGTCTAGGGAGGGTAAGTTAAATCGCTAGGTCAAAATGAAATTCTGAACGAACCGTTCACCCATTTATTTTTTCAGCGCGGAGTAAGTCCAAAAGGTTGAGTTCGAAATTTAGAATTACTTTTAATTACAAGTTTTTAAACACACCAAAAGCCAAAAGGAGAAGTGAAAATGATAATACAACACGGCAAAGATAATAAGGTGGGGAATACCTATTACGTCATAATTAATACTTTTGAATTAACTTCTGCATATCGATATTTATAATCTTGTCAGATAACGATTAGATAGATTACTTTACCAACGATATTCAGCACGAGTGGCAACACCAACTCCAAAACATCATTATCTTACCTGTAATAAAAGAAAACATTTCATTGGTCAGATAAAGCAAATGTTATTTACGATTTCGAAATAATAAAATATGATAAAGACTTTCGATACTAAGCAATCAATTGTTATTTGCCGACAAAGCCTTAGACCAAGCATCTGTATTAACAGGTCACAATTACTTTCACAAGGGAACCACAATAAGTGATGGTCGGTGCAACAAAGTGCGCGGTTGAGCCGTCAACCGGCGGCGGTGGCGTGTCAATCCGATTCTATTTTCGCAACAGTGCGAATAGAATTTCCGCGTGTGAGTTTTTAACGAGTCTATTTCTGACGGTGTCGTGTGCTGTTGTTGTCAGTTCCACATTCGTCGGCTTTGAGAGACAGCGGCTAATTGAGATCTTCTGATTGCGCTGAATCCTTTGTTTGTCGACGGCAGTTAAGGCCGGTTTTGCTTTGTGCTTCTTATTTGTCAATTTGTTCAAATTACTACAGCAACAATAACCTTTTATGATCTGCATTTTAATATAGTCCTTTTGGCCTTTGATGTCTTGGCTTCGAAGTTAAGATTTTCAAATGGGGTTAATAGGGTTTTCATCACGTAACTAATGTACAAGTTCTTCATAACTCATTGGAACTTGCTTGCATTGGGTGAGCTTTCAATCGTATCAACTAAATCAGCAACAGCGTTCCCACCCCTGATAAGGGTACCAAGAACTCGGAGTGGGTGTGCCTGGAGGCGATAGCGCATCCGGCTAGGTCGTCGCCCTTCCGCCTCGCGAGGTCAGCCGGGTCAGCTGCCTGATGACATTGTGGGCTTTCAGTGATCAGCGCTCACGCCGCTGAGGTTCGAGACGTCGTTAATGCTGATTGAATTCAAATTGAAGGCATCAGCTGAGGTTAAATCTGGCTAAGTATTATATTAAATGTAAATTATAACGTGATGGTAATGATGTTCAACCAGTTTGAAGTTAGAAATAATAAGAATCGACAATCTTCTATGAGGGTTATTTTAACACAATATCATAGCAAAGCACTTATGAGTATATCAGGGGAAGTTTGAAAGTAGCATCAGCAACAGAAAGATTGAGGAATAATAGGCTAGCGTGGTATGGGCATGTCATAAGGAGGGATAAGCGATGAATGATCAATTTGAAGGTCATGTTGCGAAGAGAGTTATGAGTATGAATGTGGATGGATTTAAAGGTAGAGGTAGGCCAAAGAAAAGGTTGATGGATGGTGTGAAAGACGATATGTCTAAGAAAGGAGGGAGTGCAGAAATGAGAGCTGACAGAGGGGAGTGGAAGAAGAGAACATGCTGTGCCGACCCCACATAGAGTGGAATAAGGGCAGGAAGATAATGATGATAATTATCATAGCAAAGGCAGAGCAAGAGTCAGTCAGTCCTGACTTATATTTGAGTAAAAATACCTAGAATTTTTTTTTAACCGAAATAGGTTTGCTTTTGATCACACTCTACCTGATGTTAAGTAACAGTGTGGTCTAAGATGAAGCACGTTTACCCAGAAAAAACCTATTGATTTTCGATTTAAAGACACCCAGGTTATACTCTTCAGGAAATACGGTCCCCGGCAGGGACATTTTTGCAGTGCGTGTAAAAAATGTGGACTCGAAGAGCTTACGTGTACGAACAAAAACAAATATACGAGATGCGCCATACTACAATTTAAAAGTCAGTTAGAAAATTTACCTGTCTGATACAGATTAACAGGGAAAGAACAAAAATAAATGGAAGTTGAAACAAAACGGACACGCGTATCCAAATGATGTAAAGCTGTCACATGGTACACCTTGACTCGTGAATCGATGACAGAGGCCTTGACCGCACCAGACCGGCCTATCCGCTCAGCGTTCAACTACACCACTAAATGTCACAGAACTGAACTGTCGTATGCAAATCTGACAAAACACATTATGCAAATAAGAGAAAGAATTGAATTGGTTTCGTTATAGTTTGATGAACGTTGAAATATTTTTTTCTCGCTACCTAATGTTTTAACATACTCATAAATTAAATTCTGTGACATTTAAAATAACATGCAAAATCACTTCGAATTTAAATTTGTGGAAATCAATATAACGTACCTATATGTTTGGAAAATAATTGAAACTGAGTTAGCAGACTTGAAATTGCGAAAAATGAAGTGTAATGATGACACAATGAGAAACGTCATTGTTGATGGTTGACGCGCCGAGACAAATGTGCGGTGTCGTTGCGCCAGCCCCGGTGTTTTTCCTACAATTAATGCACCGACCCACATAGCGCGCGCGCCTGGCAAGCCGCGTACTCTGGGAATTTCCTCTCATAGAAATACAAAATACTTGTTGAGTAACACATGGAACGGCACAGCGCTGAGCTAACCTTGGTACCACGCACCACGCCGGCAGCGCGTCACTCCATTCAGCTCGAGGAAACGAGACGCAACTACGCCGCTTCCAAACAATAAAACCAAGAGTAAACAAGCGAATCTGGAAAGCTTCAATGACTTTCGGTTAATTGCAAACTCTTTAGAGACAGGTCATTGTTACGACAGTACAGTACGCTGGGTAGAGAAGTTTGCAGATTACTGTTGCAATAAAAAACGTGTGTGAGGCGGTATTGTAACAGATATTGTAGGCACCGTGAGAGCCGGCCGCTTCCCGATTCCCGTCCCAGTTGGCGCCCCCACTGACAGATGGACAGACGTTAATGCTGCTATTAATTACTCGCTACGGCTGATTGGCATCGATGCCGATTGACGACCTTTGCTAATTTGGCCAGAGTTGGTTTCCTTTTAAGGGAAGCAAAAAGTTGCTGACTTCTTGCTTCCCTCAAGTTGGGAGAAAAGCTGGTGATACCTTTCCAAAGTAAGACTAACAAGGCTTTTTAAATGCTGTCTGCGTGAAACAGTAATTATTGCATCGTGATCGATAACGCAACGTGAGAAAACAATATGAAGCTTTTCGATTATATAACAGCACTTGCAATTACGATCAAGTGGCGTTTCCAAGTATACAGTCCATTATAACAGTACAGCCGCAAATGGGTCAAGTACCAATATTCGGTATCGTAAAATGAAATTGTATCGGTTGTGTGTTGCAGCAGTGCAGTGTCCAACGGTTAATTCGAACGGGGACCTTGGCCGGCTCGTCGTCGCGTGACAGGGTGCGTTGCACAATGCACACTATTCTGATGCATCACCTTGCGGCCGCGGGACCACTTACAACACAGGTGACGTCACAAACCAATTTACTGCACTGCCCCGTTTCAGAGACCTGATAACAAATGCATCGCGACTCACGATCGCTCACGTCTATTCAAATTGAAATGGCACTAATGAGGAAACCCGACACTCGAACATCGAGCGAGATCCTTGGGATAAACAATTGCAATGTCAAAGTCAAAGTCGAAATTTCTTTATTCCTTAAAATCGCGGGAATCATTTGGACAAGTCTTAAATCTACGTTGCATTTACACATGTAACGCACCAATAACATTGCATTTTTATTGTGTCCCTTCTAAACGTTTGTAGTCTTCGTCTTCGAGGTCGACAAGCTTATTTCTGAATCCAGAACGTACTGTGCAAACAAATCTCATCGCAAAACAACTATTTGAAGCAGCGATAGTTCGGTTCAACTCCTCAAACAACAAAAACGTAAGTGTGTCGTACAGATAAGTGTTATCGGAAACTCTCAGTAGCAATAGTGGTTAGCGCCGCTGTGGCTGCGCAGGCGCAGTGCGGGCGCTGCGGTCGAGGAGCGTGCAAGCGGCGGGCGGCGAGCGGGCGGCGAGCGGGCGGCGAGCGGGCGCGGCGCGGCGACCCACAGTCTGCCACACAACGCGGTCAAGGCGGCGCAGCGATGCACCACCTAGCGATAATTTATAGCCACTTTGAGCGGCTTATGAATTATTAGATCCCTGCTATTAATTATGAATACATTGTGCGAGATGAGACCACTTGGAAGGTGTTACGACTTATTCATGACATTAATCATCGGGCGCAACTAAAACGGCGAGGACCGAGTTCAAATGCGCAGTAACTGACCCGAGTGCGGTTTTCCTTTATCGCCACATAGGAAATGTTTCCTTGTAGAAGTAATAGGTGTCATGCTATCTCATCAATCAGTGCCGAGCTCTGGCAGATATTCGGCGGAGGGGAGCGGGGTGCGCGTGGTCGCGCTCCCTCGTGGCTTGTGCCAGCGAGATTTATCAGCGGAGTTCATTACAGCACCGCATATTGCAGGCAACGCCCGTTTTACAGCTGTGAACTGCACAACATAATTAATTTAAATATACACACAGCTCATGTCTCACACCTAGACGTCTAATAATAGCTGCTCGATTCCGCCGAGCATTTGTCTTTAAACGCATTCAATGTTCACTTATGTATTTTGAACAGCCACCGGAGCGGAATTCATCCTGACGGTACTCGTATGTGCATGTGCGAGAATTAACTGCTTGTCGGGGATTTGTAATATTGGCATCTGAAACTGCGATCCGCTTACAAATCATATTTTATGTGATTTAAATAGTTCCATTATGCACTGCACTACACCGCACTGCATTCAAAGTTCACCAATCTCAAATTAACTAAGGCCTTTTACCATCCATAGCAGATGATTTATACAAAGTCAGGAGGCTACTTTTTACCTTCACAAACGGGACGCTATAGTGCCCCGGGTGAATTAAGATGGAGTAGGCTTGCCCAGCACCTATTCCATCTTCTCAGCTTAGTCGGCCTTGTCCACAGGAAATACATGGTCAATACGTGCGGAGCGGACTAAGCAGCGGGTTTCCTTTCGATGTTTTCCTTCACCGTTTGAGAGTACTGATATAGCGCAAATACATTTTTCCCACAGAAAAATCTATTGGTACACGACCGGGTTTGAACCCACGGCCCATGAAGGCGGGGTCACTACCAACTAGACCACCAGTCCTCACCAATCTCAAATATAACATTAAATAAACTAACACAACAAAGTTTTTTTAATGGTTATTTTAAAAGGTATATGTTATAAGGCTTTTAATATGTAAAAGAACATTAACCGTACAGTAAACATAGTTTGAATAAAATGTATTGATATGAATCAGATATTGGATGCTATCGACTGTTGGAATTGTATGGAGTGAGTCAACGCTAACACGCAAAAGAATGATCAACACGTTCCAAATTAATAAGTAGCGACTTGTGCCAACATAGCACAATTCATATAGTCTGCACCTCGTTTATATTACCTCCGAATACATAAATCTACTGCCGCATCTAATGCCAAATATACAATGAAATAATCGTAAACAATACGAATTGGCCGATACCTTAGATACCTTTAGTTATAGACAAATAAATAAACACTTGTGGACATTTCACACAGCGCCATCTAGCCCCAAACTAAGCAAAGCTTGTACTATGGGCACCAGATGCCTGATATAAGACTTATACACATTATTTTTTAGTAAATACTCACTTATACTACATATATACCACATTATTTTATTTTTTTACATACTACACCCAGACCCGGAAGAAGTATTTGCAGAACATACAAACATTTCTCCCGTAGCGGGAATCGAGCCGAGCACTCGTCCGTCACGCCACCGAGGTCGACAAAAAAAGGTATAACATTTTGTAAACCTATAAGTAAATTAGTTTAGTAATCTAATGAGGAAGCGTTGTTCTATTTGTGTACAGTCACAGAATAAAAAGGTTCGTCACCTTGAGGTCGGTATTCGCTTGCACTAGTGTAAGAATCAATTATGGTTTTAATTCAGTAATACATACCCAGTATCCTGTATGACACGATAAATTATCAAACAACTTTGATGCGCGTCAATTTGAACTTTGTTGTCGAGCAGTTAAACATAATTTTCTAAGCAACAGTTTGTTCTGTGCCGTAGATTGAAAAGGTAACATGTGTCGCAACACGTCAATCGAATCAATTTGAAAACTGACGAACCTTTTCATTCCGCCACTGTACAAGGTAGAGATAAAAAAATCCTGTTAGGTACCTACCCAAATACTTCTATTATGATATTTTTTATGAAACTAGATTATTCAAATGATACAAATAGCTTGACATTGATAAACTTTGACATCAGCGATAACATTTCAGTTTTTAAAACTATCCTAGATGACGTCATGTAACAGATAACCCGAGAAATAAGAATAGTTTTAGAAACGTAGAAAGTACCTATAAGTAAAGAAAATGAGTATCCATAAAGAGGACTTCTCTGCTGGACTCAGTAAAGAAAAAACAAAGAATGCGTCCAGCTGCTTCTCTCCCCGAGCATGTCGTTAAAATCGACTAAGGGATAGGATCCTCTCCAACATGATGGTCCATCTATATGGGCTGATCACCTGTCACAAAGGTTCACCATATCCCTTGCTACTTTGAATAGTTTGAATCAGGAGTAAATAATAAATAAATAAATAAATAATATACGACGATAGAATTGTGGAAGTAAATTAAGACTCATATTCAACATTAAATGATTTATGCAACTTCAGGAGACAACCTTTTCCTACACTAACAGGGTGCTGGCGCTGTAGAGCCCGGGACGATTTAAGATACGATAATACGTGCAAAGTTGACGTCAGGCAGGCGGCCGGTCATAAAACACCTAAGCCAAAACTCTTACAGCATGATCCAAGGATGCTGACCCCACATAGAGTGGGATGAGGGCAGGAAGATGATGAATACGTGCAAAGCTGACTAAGCCGCGAGTTTTATTTTCCCGTTTCAGGGTCTTTTTTGAAACGGTGAATTAATTGGTTGACAGACGTAATTCGAACTAATCTTCGGATCAAAATCCAGGGTACCAGACACTCGGCCAACACGCTTGTTTGATTGTATTCATTCGTCGTGTCAACGAGCTCAAACTCTCAAAATTAGTATAATACTCGTAAAACTAGATCGATTTTGCAAAATATGAATCCATAGAGGTGGACCTGTCAGAGGCCTCGATAAGGTCCTCTCGATTGCAAGTTGCTGGGCACAGAGGGCGGGAAAGCAAGTGTAGCATGTCTTGTGTAGGGGCTCCGCACTCACACCGGACTTGGGATGGGTCAATTATGCCCCACTTGGCTAAGTTGCTTTTGCAGCGACCAACTTGGGTACGGAGTCTATTTTAAGCGACTTTCAAATTGGCCACTGCAATTGATGACCAGGATGAAGGCATTCAGCTGGGGTGATAAAGTCCAGTGGAGGGGGGTGTTTGCTCTTCCATAGCTCGTATCGAACGCCTTAAAAAACTTTGATTGTAGATAAGTAAAGACATCCTGCAGTAAAGCTCTCGGGTCGCCAACCGAGATTTGTGCTGAGCTTTCTGGCATCTCGCGAACGATGTCGACCTCGACTCCGCTCGCCAACTTCAACAAAACCGACAAGGCGCCACGCCCTTCTCTACTCTTCACCTCTTATTTATATGCCACTATATTCATCAATATGAGGTTGTACTGACATTTATAGTCAAAGTTTGTTCTTATGAGAAATAAAAAGCTTGGTTACAAAATAACATGCACAATAAATGTTTAAAATTATCATAAAATGACACGTCCAAGTTTAGATTTAGTTCCAATTACTTAGCAAACTTATTGACGGATAGCCGACCGGTTCCATCACTCGCTTGTCTGACTAATTTCCGCAATCAACAATAAACTATCCCAACCGGTTCACGCAATCAAAAACTATATAAAAAAGACGCGTTTCTGCTGATTTTTTTCCGCAAATTAAATTATATTAATTAACAGTTTGGTTAAAATGTTTATAGTGATCGATAGGTTCGATTATCTCGACAAAGCGCGATTACTTTTCAAACCAAAGTCATTCCAAAGCTGTCTAAAAATTTTCAAATATTGCGACAGTGGAATCCTGGCTAACAAGAGCTAATTCTGGCGTCCATCCAATCAGGTGCAAAATGTATTTATTCAGTCGTTTGGCCATCGCTAATTATACCCGGGAACGGAGCCGGTCCCTTTATAGAGTAACCAGAATAGCTGAGGGAACTTATAGACACACCGCTGACAGACGTGCATGTGCATATACTCAACCGATTTAGAACTGCTGCGATGCGAACTCCATCTACTGCCCGCCTAGTGAAGAACGCAGTAACTAGCATTTTTTACAAAAAATTGTTAGATACATATTCGGAATCATAATTCGGAAGATAATACATAATATGATATAATGTATTTACAAAAAAAAGTATATAAGTATTCTATCAGCCATCTGGTTCCCATAGTACAAGCTTTGCTTAGTTTGGGGCTAGATAGCGCTGTGTGAAAAGTCCATAAATATTCATTTATTTATTAGTTTGTTTGGTCCTACTCAAAATGGATTGATAACAAACAATAAATATTTTATTTAGTGACACGGATCAAAAACCACATTTCTCATATGTTGTTAGCATTATTTTGCGATTATTGCGAATATTTTATCATGTTGTTTGGTTTTATTCATTTTACTCGTCCGTATATTTGTAGAACAAGTAAAATAGCGTCGAGTCTCGCTGCGAGTTGGCTCCGGTATCCAAGCGTCATATCCGGTGCTGCATTATTTTGCGTTCGCAATCTTACGATTTCCGGTTCAAATAGTAGTTAAACGGATTCCACAATGATTAAATTGCACGTTACCTGACGCTAAAACTGACTCTCTTAAGATATTTCGTTAAATATATTTACCAGCACAATAAATTATCATCCTTATATTGCAAAAAATAAAGTTGTAAATTTTAATGAAGCGATATAGCAATAGTTCTGACTTGTTAAAATGGTAAGAGCAAGAAATTAAAACTGCGTGACGCAATTAGACATGAACAGAACAATATGTCTATTGAATTATTAAAGGATCAACACTTTTTTATGATCGTTTATAACGTGAGATCCGTTTCGGAGTTCAACGTTCCATTCAAAAAACATTCAGCGGTAAAAGAATGCGAATTGAGAGAAACTACATGAATAAGAAAGCGAGCCGGCACAGAAGCCCCACCTGTAGTGATGTTTACGTTTTACAAACGTATTAGTGGGACCTAGACCTTTGAAGAGGGCGTGGGCGTCCGTCGCCGGCGACGCGTGCGGTAGGTCGGCCGCGGGAGACCACTTTGATGTTACATTATATGGAAATGAAAACAATAAATCCCAACATATTTTCTTTTCGCTTTCATATTCCTTTTTTGTAACTTTGTACTTCTCTGCTGGACTGGGAGTAAAGAAAAAACATAGAACGCGTCCAGCTGCTTCTCTCCCCGAACATGTCGTAAAAGTCGACTAAGGGATAGTATCCTCTCCAACATGATGAGAGCAATAAGCAAGTATTCCCAAGGAGGGTTGAAGTCAGGCCGGTCATAAAACACCTTAGCCAAAACTCTTCAGCCTTCGATCATGTTGTGCCGACCTCACATGGAGTGGGATAAGGGCAGGAAGATGATGATTCCTTTTTTGTAACTTTGACGAGCACGACATATAAGTATTATATGGACAAATATGTGGGCAAATGTGAAGCAAATCGATTTTAATGGACTTGATGAGCCAACTGGGTCGTTAAGGTTGTCGAGCCAAACTTCCAAAGTATGATTTTACTCGGCTGAGTCCATGTTGACATAAATTTAGGCAAATAGTTCTCTTTGAGCGAGCGATGTGGAGTGAAAGAAGATGTAGTGATGAAGATTGAGAAAGGTATTGGAAAAGGACCAGGTCAAGAGTACCCTAAACCGACGAGCATGCATGAGGAATGTAATGAGAGTGAATGAAGCGAAAGAAGTATGTCGGGATCGTAGCAAATGGCGATCCGTGATCTCTGCCTACCCCTATGGTAAACAGGCGTGATTTTATGTAGTTTAATCTATTAGTCTAGTTGTTTAATTCCCAAGGTGCGTTGAACCAAAATTTTCGAGAAAAACTAAAAACGTTTGCCTACTTCCAAGGAAACATTTCAATAAATACAGTTGTTATAATAACCTTCTCAGTATTATTTTACTTGCGAGTTGCATAAATTAAATGTGTTAACGACTTCGTGCGTAAGATATGTTTAGAAACACGTTTTTCGGATGAACGATGGAAATATGGACGAGATAAGAGCAATGTATTTTCAGAGGCTGGATCGAGCACAAGAGCTGAATCGAAGCAATCAATTGATATTGGCGCCGGGACAACTGCAGCCGGTGGAATCTGCCGAGACCTTTCCATGTACATGCGTGTGTGTGCGTGTGTGTGTGTGTGTGTGTGTGTGTGTGTGTGAATGTGCACAGAGGGGAAAGTTTCGACAGTTTATCTTGCATGAAGTAATAAACTGTTTTGATGACACGATTTAGATGTTACATAGTAAAGGAATAAAACTCTTTCACGTGAAAACAGTTGATTATATATAGGCATCCGCTTAATTAATACTTCTCTGCTAGACTGGGAGTAAGGATTCTAAGGATTATAGAATGTGTCCAGGTGCTCTCTCCCCGAGTATGTCGTAAAAGTCGACTAGGGGGTAGTATCCTCCCCGACATGATGGGCCGTCTGTATGGGCGATAGGCTGATCACCTGTCACCATAGTTCACCATATCCATCTTGATACTTTTGAATTAACAGTGGTTGCAGGTTTTCTTATGATTACTATTAGAGGTACAGATGTGATATTTATGTATCCTCTTAAATTAATCTTGGTTTCCAAGAATGATTCATACGGTACGTGTATAATGTGAAAGAAAGATCAAAACTTTTTAATTATCTTTTACCTACCTCACTATTTAAAAAGATATTCGTCTAACAATGAATAAAGTGATAAATTCTCCTAATTAGTGATTAAAACATCTAAGTTAAATTTAAATTGGCCGTCAAAGTAGTTCGCAAAGTCACGGCTAGTGAGATTGACGTCATCAAACTATGAAAAAAATACTCTTACTTCAAAAAATCTTACATCCTAATATTACAAATGCGAAAGTTTGTGAGGATGTGTGGATGTGATGATTATGTTTGTGTCTCAATCACGCCGTAACGACTGAACGGATTTGAATGAAACTTGAACTACACATAGTATGTGTGCTGGAATAACATATAGGCTACTTATTGTCTGGATGTCACGCGAGCGGAGCCGCGGGCGAAAGCTAGTACAAAATAAAGGGAAACATGTACAGTAAGTACCACAAATATTGTGCGCCTCGGCAATTTCCGTCTAGCTTCTGAAACGCAATGATTATGTAATAATTATAGAGATGTTACAATAATTATTTAGATAAGTACATAAGTATATTTTTTTAAAGGGTTGGTTCAATTATTATTTAGTTAACTATTAGTTGCATATTCGGAAAAATTCTGTTTTCATACAAAGCACGAAGTTTGCCGAGAAATCTGATTAGCTTCGAGTTGTACCAGGACAAAAAGTTGCCAATATTCCAACTGTTTCTTCCACGTTTCATTCCAATCCGTTCAGCACAAACGGCACAAACATCCTGACAAACTTTCCAATTCAAAACATTGAGTAGAGATGATCACAAATGATAGTGACATTCGCGTAGCTCCGGAACGTCACTTCAGACTGTGACGAGAGCAATAGGACCATTAGAACCATCTTAGGTCCGTCCAAGGCTGCAGTAAGCGGCAGGTGGTGGTATGATCTGGTCAATTTCGGTGCTTGAACTGTTGACACCGAGTCATTACTGCTTCCTGCCCACGCTGCGCCAATGAGCGCAATTGTTTAAGCTATTAATGAAACTCCAGTATTCTGAGACTCAGTAACTCAAAAGGGAAGAGAACTCTGCGCGTTTAGTAATGATATAATTAATACTAAGGCCTTTTACCATCTAGTAGATAATTTATACCGTGTCAGGAGGCAACTTTTACCTTTACAGACGAGACGCTGTAGTGTAGATGATTTATACAGTGTCAGGAGGCAACTTTTACCTTCACAGACGAGACGCTGTAGTGCCCGGGACGAATTAAGATGGAGTGGGCTTGCCCAGCACCTATTCCATCCTCTCAGCTTAGTCGGCCTTGTCCACAGGAAAGACATGCTCAATACATGCGGAGCTGACTAAGCCGCGGGTTTCCTCATGATGTTTTCCTTCATCGTTTGAGAGTACTAGCATAGCGCAATATCAATATCCTACTTAACATTTATTCATATTATAAATCATCAATATTTCTTTCCATTAGTCGGGCCGTATGCTTGTGTGCCAGCTCAATGGTATAAAAAAAACTGAAAGTTTGTGAGGATGTTTACTCATTCACGACATAGCGCACACAGAGATAGCTTTTAGCGATAAGGCCGCCCATTGTTTTTACCTCTCTTTTTGTTTGTGTGGTAAATAATAAAGTGTTATCTATCTATAGCGGCTGAACAGATATCAATATATTGATTATACATAGTTCGTGACTAAGAATAATAAATAGATTATTCTTTATCCGGGTACAAGCTAAGAAACATAGCCGCGGGCAGAAGCCAGCTAAGTATCTAATACAATCCTTCATAATAGTGCTTATTCGCGGGTGTAGTTGTCGGGTAAATACGAGTAAATTCGATTTCTTCTATTGAAAGTAATGGATACATTGCCACAATTTCACATTATACTATACACCCACACAATACGGTTCTCGTAGATACAACTTTCTCAACAACTATTACACTTGTTCACGCATCATGTACGATTGTTTTGAACACAACTCGATAACATATCGTGATGTCATCCCCCTTTCATGGCTGTTATTTTGCTATTAATTACGATACGATACAAATAACGATAACTCATTATTAATTATAATACCTACCTGAAATAAACTATTATGATAAGAGAATAATACTGAATAGAACATTACAGAAGGAATATTTCTCGGCTATGCTTCTCAAGGAAAATATCTGAGCCGTACATCCCATTTCCTTTAGAAAATACACAGACAGATTGTATTATTGAGAATGTACCTTTATGGATGAGTAGGTGTATATTTTTCGTGGAATGAGGCCCACATACAAACATAAGCGACAAGAGGTGGTTTTAACAACGCATATTCCATAATACCGAAACTTAAGCCGTATTTCTCGGAATTTGATACATATTATTACTTTTATGAATATCTTGTTGTGATCTTTTCCAAAAAGCAAATCAAAATAACTGGTAAAGAGAGAATCAGGCTCCCATAATATTAGGGTTTCATACTAAAATTATTTGATAATGATTAGTAATATGTAGGTTAAAAAGCCATCGTATCCACAAAATTCTGTGACAGACTGACGGACGGACACGAGACAGATTTTATGAAGTTAAAGTAAAAGGTGGCGAATACCGTGTCAATCTTTAACCTCTAGGTATAAAACGTGTCATCAATAATGAACAAACAATTACTAGGAATTCGAGAAACATAAATAAAGCAAAACAACCTCCCACTCGTGTCAACAGGAAATCGGAATCTTATGAAAAAGACGGAAAACTATTAACTCAATTCAATTTCACGGTTCACTGGTGCGCAATAAATCTGCTTCCTAAGAAATTCCTCTTCCAAGGAAATCCAGTACCGAAGGAATACAGTTCAATATGTATTGACCAGGATACAGAAAACACTTTGCGTCTAGCGAAGTTGCTAAACACTACTGCAAAAATGCATGGGATTAACCGACTATTGCTCGTGTTAGAATTGGTAAAGCTTATGTAAGTACCATATATCTATGGAAATATAGCGACTTGGTAGACCCAAGGTTCCTTGGCTTCATGCTCAGCAGGACTGCAATAAGTAGCAACTTGCAGTGCGAGTGCATTGTGGATGGGATGGACAACTTGTCACACGGAAACGTGTCAAGAACAGCCCCTTATTCTGGATGACAAAACAAACCGTAACGCGGCCACGTTTGTGGAATCACCGTGTTATCATATTCTATATGACGATTTTGTATTGCGAGAACACGACGCGGCACGTCACAAATACGTTACGAGCTGTCAAGTTTCGTTTGGTCATCGAGAATAAGGGGGTAGGTCTAAACGTGTCAAGAGGGATCGGATCGAGATTAGTTTTCTTCTGTACATTTTCGATCAACCTTTTTGTGAATGTCATACAGAATATATTCCAAAATCCTTTAGGTATTTTTTAGAAGGAAATGATTCATGTTCCCATAGTAGGGACGTCATGCATTGCTTAGTGTAGGGCTAACTGGTGCTGTGTGAAATGTCCACCAATATTTATTTATTTATTCTTTTATAGAGATTACTGGTGGTCTAGTTGAAGTCCTTAGGACGTGGGTTCAAATCCGGTCGGGTACCAATGGATTTTTTCTTTTAAAGTCAACGATTCGTTAATTATTACGCGAAAACCAGACCTTCTGGATCAACCGGATTTCAACAAGAAAAATGCCAAAAGATAATTTCTTTAACATTTAATTTAGAAATAAAAATGTGCGTGCAAAAGTTAATGACACCATCTATCCGCAACAAACAAGCTTTTATGGAAATACCACAACTCATTCATGCCGAGATGACTGGAACAAAACGTACTATTGAGGATAAACAACTATTTAGTGAGCTGATAATTGGACCACGTCAATGCGGTTTGGTGACGAGCCCTTAGTCAATAACGCAAATAGTAACAATAGAGAGCACTGGTGGTCTAGTTGGTAGTGGCCCCGCCTTCCGATCCAAAGGTCGTGGGTTCAAATCCGGTCGTGTGCCAAAATGAAATTTTCTGTGCGAAAAATTTATGTGTGCTATACCAGAATTCTCAAACGGTGAAGGAAAATATCACGAGGAAACCCGCGGCTTAGTCAGCTCCGCACGTATTGACCATGTCTTTCCGGTGGACAAGGCCGACTAAGCTGAGAGGATGGTATAGGTGCTGAGCAAGCCTACTCCATCTTGATTCGTACCGGGCACTACAGCGTCCCGTTAGTGAAGGTAAAAGTTGCTTCCTGACGCTGTATAAATCATTTACTATAGATGGTAAAAAGCCTTAGTAACAATAAAAACTATAGGTTTTGGTGTACTCATTTCGAACTAGCTCGCAGCTAAAACTATCTCTGTGCTAAAAAAACATGTCGAGCATAACAGAGCTAAACAAGGGTTATCAATTTTCGTAAGGATGTTTTCAAGAAATTCAAAGACTATAAAAGTAGGTGGTGCAATAATTTCACAATAAAACACGCTCAGCTGGTACATAGTGACAGATAATGAAACAGAGAAATAGAATGTGCAGTAATAAAATGTACATAATGACAAAGCGATAATACTGTACTAAATAAACGGCCCGTACCGCAAGGAAACCATACACAACTTGCCGTTGATAATCCTACTAATAAATGTGAAAGTTTGTGAGGATATGACGATGTTTGTGACTCAATCACGTCGTAACGGCTGAACGGATTTGAATGAAACTTGGCACATACATAGTATGTGTGCTGGAATAACATATAGGCTACTTTTTATTCCGGTACTACGTGAGCGAAGCCGCGGGTGGAAGCTAGTAGTAAAATACAGTTCTGCTGTTCTGAGTGTAACAGCACAAAACAAAAAGTTTATCGATCGTAACAAATTACAAAACCTATCAAATTAGCATACCTATTTACATTAAAAATAGTAGGAGCCTTTGAGGCGCACGGTAAACCTTTCACCACACTAGTTCGACAAGACCTAGTGACACCATTAGATAGAATTAAGTAGTATATATTATGTTTTACTAGCTTCCGCCCGCGGCTTCGCTCGCGTGGTACCAGGATAAAAAGTAGTCTATATGTTATTTCAGTGCACACGCACTATGTATGTTCCAAGTTTAATTCAAATCCGTTCAGCCGTTACGGCGTGATTGAGGCACAAACATCGTCACAAACTTTCGCATTTATACTATTAGTAGGATTAAGTAAAGGAGAAATAACTATATTCTTATTAGATGTTCAACCATTGAATTGTAGTGAATTGAATAGATTTACTTAATACTATTTTTTTTGACATTTGGTTTTATGAAATTAGTACCTATGCGGGATCGTAAGTACTTGAAAATTATCCAATTAGGTACCTATCTACCTACACACTCAGGTCTATACAGAGATTTCGAAATCATATAAATTTTGAACATAAATTATTGTAGAAGATTGATTCTGACGGTTAACGGATTTCTATAATTTGACATTAAATTAATATTGTAACTTTCTAAATGTTTGTGCGGCCTACCGCCAGAATCTAGAGGTCTAATATCTCAAACCCAACACCTATTGTATATGTACCAAGGATCAGAAATAAATTATTTATGATTAACATAAAAACACGTGAAAGAAAAATAATTAGCGAAATCGAACAACAATGATGAAGAACAGAACATGCACTACACTTTTGATGAATGAACTGATTCCAAACTTTTCATTTACAAAGAGAACTAGCTGTTGCCTGCGACTTCGTACGCGTTAGATTTCAAACCAAGTTCCAAGGCAATCGCACCGCCCGTTAAAAAGTTCCAATACAAACTTTGACACCCCATTACACCCCTTTTTTAAAGGTTGTTTTGAAAAATCCTGAAACAAGAGTCCATTTATTTTGCATTTACCTATCCGAACCGAGTTTCAAGCTAATCTCACCACGCGCTAAAAAGTTCCATACAAACGTTTTTACCCCTTTTCGCCCTTTTAAGGGGTTGGATTTCGAAAAATCCCGCCTTAGTGGGTGCCTTTGAAAAAGGAGGCTACCTTCCAAGTTTCAGCTTCTAGCTTCAGCGGTTTCGGCTCGGCGATGATGAATCAGTCAGTCAGTCAGGTTAAGCTCTTTTATAGGTATAGAGAGATAACAAAGCAAACGTCAGAGTTTGGAATAGGAGCGAACATGCGTCGTCTAGACAAGCGTTCCGCAATTATTTCTGTAGCGTGGCGTGCGTCACTAGCGCCTTGACGCAATCACCCGAAAAAATAAGGCACTGAGTACCCCGCTACGACTCAAATGCAACATTTTGAACTATGTATATGTATGTTCGTATGAGCTAGTGGCCAACTCTAGTGACGGAGTTTTTAGGCCGCCTGAATGCCTCTGTCATGGCTTAACTATGTATAATTTTAAAGGCCTTTTACCATCTAGTAGATGGCGGCCTCGGTGGCGTGGCGGGCGATTGCTCGGCAGAGACGCAAGAGGCGCGGTTTCGATTCCCGCTGCGGAAGAAATTTTTGCATGTTCTGCAAATATTTCTTCCGGGTCTGGGTGTTGTGGTACCATGGTACTCGTAGTTTCTGATACCCACGACACAGGGAATCCTAGTGTGGGGTCAGGACTATGTATGTGACTGTTGGGTGTTACAAACTTTCGCATTTATAATATTAGTAGGTTATTTTACACACCATATAGAAAATTATCTTATCATCCATATTATTATGATTCAATTATATAACAAGCACGCACATCGCACGTTTCAGTCGTATATTATTCCTTGGTTCATCGCTAAATAGATTAAACCGAGAGAGATATCAACGCTTATCAGAGCAACGTCGATAGCTTCTATTTATAGGAATGATAAGGTTTTTACAGTGATTCTGCTGTGTGGTTAAGTGAATCCGAGTATGGGCCCATGAGGTCAACGAACGGCGCCGGCGCGTCTGCGATTCTAGACCTTTCCAGGGTGATGGGACTGGTTCCGTGTAGCGGGCCCGGGGGCCGGGATCCGTGTCAATCGCGCAATTATTTAGTACGCAGGCGGACACAGCCTCACACCACGTTTGACCATACCACTATGACACACGCGATTCATTATATCTGTTACTAGCAGCCCGCCCCGGCTTTGCACGGGTATTTAACAAATTAGAATTTTTTAGGTAATTTTTTTACACCTCGGGTTACATTATTGCAGTTTTAGTAAGGATCCCTAAATTTTTTGAAAATAAATTATAGCCTATGTTATTCCGTAATAATGTAGCTATGTACTGGTGAAAGAATTTTTTAAATCGGTTCAGTAGTTTCGGAGCCTATTCGTTACAAACAGAAAAATCTTTCCTCTTTATAATATAAGTGTAGTGTAGATGGACTATGGTATGTATGTTCGTATGAGCTAGTGACCAACTTTAGTGACGGAGTTTTTTTAGGCGTCCGTCATGGCCGGAAGCGCTCAACTTGTAATGCCACTTGCAGTCACCCATCCCAATTGTGACGACGCAATGGACAATGTAAAATACACCTATCTATGATCATTAATAATTGCCAGAACTTATAACCTCAAAAAATGGTCTAATTGATGAAGGAAGAGAAAACAGTAGATGCTTTAATAAAAAAATAACAGAAATATGATTTTTGACAAACTACATTTTAGTTTTAAACATTCTTTGTAAACATTTATACGAAAAATTTATTGGAGCTTTTGAAAAATTCTAAATTCAAATTGCTCATGAATAAAACATCCAACGCTATTCCAAAATAACGATTTATTTTTAATTTGCATTTTTTTAAACAGACCTCGCCAGTTTATTTCGCCATCTTTGAGTAGAGACAGATTAAATCAAGGCCTTAATATTTTGTGACTTAATTTGTATACTTTATTCTATTTCACACGTAGGCCCAGTACTTATGCCTCTAAAGTAGGTAAGGCCTTTTACCATCTATTATTATTATAGTAGATGATTTATACAGCGTCAGGAGGCAACTTTTACCTTCACAAACGGCACGCTAGTGCCCGGGACGAATTAAGATGGAGTAGGCTTGCCCAGCACCTATTCCATCTTCTCAGCTTAGTCGGCCTTGTCCACAGGAAAGACATGGTCAATACGTGCGGAGCTGACTAAGCCGCGGGTTTCCTCACAATGTTTTCCTTCACCGTTTGAGAGAACTGGTATAGCGCACATAAATTTCGCACAGAAAAATCCATTGGTACACGACCGGATTTGAACCCACTTCCTTAGGATCGGAAGGCGGGGTCACTACCAACTAGACCACCAGTGCTCTTCTTATGCCTCACAATGACAGTTTAACATTTGTCATACATAAGCACACGTTATAGGCTGTGATGTGCTGTGAGGTCGATATGAGATCTACATCAAATATTTCTAATCTAAGTGCTAAAGATATTCGTGTTATTTGAGCTGTAACATCATCAGCATTAGCTGTGGAGGGCCTTTTTTAAATAATGTCATCATCATCATCTTCCTGCCCTTATCCCACTCTATGTGGGGTTGGCTGTAAGAGATTTGGCTAAGGTGTTTTATGACCGGCCGCCTGCCTGACGTCAACCCTCCTTGGAAATACTTGCTTATTGTATCTCATCATGTTGGAGAGGATATCCCTTAGTCGACTTTTACGACATGCTCGGAGAGAGAAGCAGCTGGACGCATTCTATGTTTTTTCTGTACTCCCAGTCCAGCGAAGGAGTTTAAAAACTGGTTTAAAAAATATTCTATGAATTAACTATGTAGTTTAATACTAACGTGTGCTATAGGTGAAAGCAAATGTATTTTATTAATGTACATTTTATGTAAATTTTTTTGAAATCTCAAAAATATAAACCCAAATTGCATATAAAAGTAGAATGATTGTATATTCATATTTTTTTGAAACTTGCGTAACATTTTTGAAATGTCTACAGTATAAATTAAGAGCTTGCACAACGAATAACATAAACTACAAATGTTACAAATATATAAAGCTAATGCAATATAGGTGGTCCGATATCATGTGAACAAAACTAAGAGCGTAGACAAGTCAAGAGTTAGGTACTTATTTCTAAGGTACAAAGTCTAGATTAGATCATTCTGAACTCTAAAAATACTTCAAGCGACAAATCTAACAGATAATAATGATTCAGAAAATATTAATAGCACTATGTTTGTACGGTTTTTGAAAAGCATTTTTTGGTGAATACTGAGATGAAGGCTGACATTGTGGAATGGATAATAAATACATGTTGTGCCGGCCCGATATAAAGTGGATACGGAGATGATGATAATGTTTTTGTAACGAAAATTTAAAAATACACTAAAATTAAAAACAATTGATTAGCCAGAAGCAGTTTGACAAGTCTACGGTTGTCGCATAATATTAGTGAAGAGGACGACAAGACAAGTCTTTAATTAGACGTCGAAGACTCCTTGTGTTGGTGTTGTACCAGTATGAATACAGGTTATATCACAAGATTGATAGCGCTCACGCACACAATCACGGCTTGTTGCGATATGCCGCTGTCTCAGTGTGCGCCTTCTACAAATACTGATAAAAGATGCTTATAACACCGCTTCAATAATAATAACAAGAATATAGATATTTTTAAAATTAAAATAATACAAAACCAACAATTTCGTCTTCAATTGCGTTTGTGTAGAAAATAATAAAGGTACAATCATTAGTTCCAATGCTCTGAACTCTCAATGTACGTCGATGCGGTTAACAGTTGCACATTGTCGAGGGGAATAAGTAAAGACGTCAAGTCAAGAAGCGCGAGCAAGGACCGCATAATACTTCAATTAAATTGTCTTCAATTTCAACCGAAGAAAATGATAAGAGAACGAACGCGGATACGACGAGCACACATACTCATCCAAATATCCATACAGACGTAAACGAGCACTCACACAATGCAGAGTTACAAAAATAGCAGCGCGGCGATAGCGCAAACACACCAACCAACACACGCCCACGCTCTGTACGTGAACTGTAATAAAAACATACATACACACTGCGCTATGAATAAGACACAAATTGAAATGGTAACATCACAAGTGAAGTGATTGTATACACGAACCGAATAAACCAAAGATGACAGCGCCGATTCTCGGGCAGCCGCAATCAAAGGAACCGTGCCCGCCAGCAAAGAGAAAGCTGATTTGGAAAACGAACCTCGGGGCTGTTCGCATGCAGCTATAACAAAACTAGGCCCAATTCGACCCGCAAAAAATATTGCAATTGGACCTCCGCGACTATGAAGATCGATACCGGTTCCGTCTAGTTCCAAGCGCCAATTATAGGACCGTCGCAAGTGAGCGGTGCTGCACATCGAAGAATGTGGATCGACGACGGAATGCCGAAGCGGACTCACCTAAATTTATGACATACATGGCCTGGGAGCGCTCGAGCCTCCTCGCGTGCTCCACGGCCTGGTACACTCCGCCCGAATCCACTTTGATGCACTTCAAAATCTACACAAAAACAGGATCCACTGCGCTGTGCGCAAACATCTTATGGTGAGCACTGACACTGGGTGTCTCGCGTCGCGGCGCCGGAACTTCTGTGTGCACTCGATGAGCGGCAGGTGAGGCGGACCGCGGTCGGACACTGACTGAGCGGCGGCGGAGGCGCGGGCGCCGCGCGCGGCCGGCGGGCGGGCGTGACGTCGCGGGGCTCGCGCCACGCTCATACAGATAAACGACGCAAAACTTGGCAGTCACGTTTATACAAAAACACAGAACACTCCACGAAATGCAGCTTCCGAGAAACTGAATTTATAGAATACCGAGAAATTAAATATCGGATACGGCGGCACAAGTTTGGAAGAGAAATAAACTTTGATTACGATATTTTATTCTTTTTTATTTTGACTTTACAAATTCGCACCTTAATAAGAATTTTAATAAGCGGTAACCAATCGGAATATTCATAGCAAGGACAGACAACTCAGACAAGGTTCTAAATATAGGCCTATTAATATTCAAAAATAGGTACTAGCGAGTCACAGAGTAGGTAATAGAAATACTTAAACAGGTACTTAGTAAAGGATGTATGTCGCATACCGAGCAAATTTCTTAAAAGCCAGCCAACACAGGCCGGTTAAAGACACTCCTAAAGCAAAAACCGTCAACCATAATCTGAAATCAAACCCGCATTATTATTCTCATATGACGCCAGTCATTGAGATTTTAATTGCGTACAACTCATCTCACATTAAATTGAACAAAAACTAAACAGTTTTTTTCTATCTGCGCCATGTACAAATTACAATACTTTTTATAGTGGTGTTTCGGAACATGTTTTCAGAACGGTATAAGAGATAATTTTTCGCGGGTTCGATTCCCGCTGCGGGAGAAATGTTTGCATGTTCTGCAAATATTTCTACCGGGTGTTTCAATACTATGTATTATAAGTGTGTATTTACAAAAAAAAGTATATAAAGTATTCTATCAGCCATCTGGTTCCCATAGTACAAGCTTTGCTTAGTTTGGGGCTAGATGGCGCTGTGTGAAATGTCCACAAATATTTATATTTCTCCCGTAGCGGGAATCGAACCCGCGCCTCTCGCGTCACACCCGAGCACCTGCCCGCCACGCGGAAGCACTAAGTGATGCGTCAATAATTTCTGACAGACAGGTTGACTGGACATTTCGATAGCATGTTTCACTGACGTAGATCATATTCAGATCAGTCCAGTGATAAGTTCAGATTATCATAAATTAAGACTAGAATGATTGACTTATCGCTAAATCTAATGAACTGGGTCCGCAAAGTGCCATGTCATAGTAGTCATGTACATGAAAATAGATTTGAAAACAAATTTAAAATGTACTCTCTGAAATCAAATATTATAAACTCGAGCTGTTTAAGTTCTCTCCACTTTAGCATGTTGTGCAAAGTCTTAATTAAATTAATATACGACCGCAAACATTTTTTTGATATAGGTATAAAAAATTCATACATATATATTATTACTTCTCTGCTGGACTGGGAGTAAAGAAAAACATAGAATACATCCAGCTGCTTCTCTCCCCGAGCATGTCGTAAAAGTCGACTAAGGGATAGTATCCTCCATGATGAGATACAATAAGCAAGTATTCCCAAGGAGGGTTGACGTCAGGCAGGCGGCCGGTCATAATACACCTTAGCCAAAACTCTTACAGCATGATCCAGGATCATGCTGTGCCGACCCCACATCGAGTGGGATGAGGGCGGGAAGATGATGATAATGATGATATATTATCACGCCCGCATCCCTAATGGAGTGGCCAGATCCACAAGTAAACATATGAGAACTTGCAGCCACTTCTGATTGAAAATCCTAAGATGGATATGGTGAACCATGATGACAAATGATCAGCCCATCGCCCATTTAAATGGTCCATCATTTTGGAGAGGAATATAAAAAAATAGAACGAAAAAATTACCCAAATCTAAATCCGGAATATTGTTTCGCATTCCTAAGCATATATTGAAAGAAGTCAACATCGGAGTTGGCAGGAAACAATCAGTTCGCACGCGCAAACTGCAGGAAATGCTGATGCCATAATAAATTATATCACATGTGAATGTGAGGTGTCAGATATCAAAACAGCGGTTAAGTTGATGCCATTGATTCACCAGGTCACTAATAGCCTTGAGTTGAGACGCAGTTCGGACGTCATCCGCTGACACATCCGCACGACCTCGCCTTTGACTTGCCAAAAAACTAATAACAGTTAATTCTGTAACTAACTGGAGAGAAGCAACTGTCGTCGGGACAACATGTACCTGATGAGTAACAGATGCAAATAAAAAACAATACAGGGAAGTTCGATTCCATTGGCACACTAAGGCTTCCGACTAATCAGCTTTTTAGCTTTACTATGTTCAGATCAATTTATGGTTTTTTATCTAGATAATTAAAAAATTGAAAATGGTCAAAGAATTTTCAGTCAGGCCTTTTCTAGTAGTTGCTGAAATTATCAGTGACAAACGAACAGACGGAAGAAGCGCGCCTTAAGGATACTGTTTGAAAATTTTGGTCCGGATCCAAGATGTTCTGATGACAAAATCGGCTGCAGAAGAAAAGATGTCATGAAAAATTTTGAGTAGAACGAAGAAAGTATGTAGAGTAAAAATTGAAGACAGAACCCTAAAAAATATGCCTGAGAAATTTCGCATTTATCGTCCTTTTATGATGATCAGCCCATCGCCCAATAGATGGTCCATCATGTCCGAGAGGATACCGTTTAGTTGACTTTTACGACATGCTCGGAGAGAGAAGCAGTTGGACCCATTCTGTTTTTTCGTCACTCCCAGTCCAGCAGAGAAGTACCTTTTATATCATAACATCTTATATTATAAGAATCTTTGTCCTGACTGACTGACTGACTGACTGACTGACTGACTGACTGACTGACAGACAACGCACAGCCTAAACCGCTGGACGTAGAGACTTGAAATTTTCAGTGTAGGTAAACCTTGGTACGTAGGGGTGTACTAAGAAGGGATTTTTCAAAATTCAACCTCTAAAGGGGTGAAAAGGGATGAAAACCTGGAATCAATTTTTGGTCTAAAACTGCACATAACCTATATCAAATTAATCTTATATTATAAGAATCTTTGTCCTGACTGACTGACTGACTGACTGACTGACTGACTGACTGACTGACTGACTGACTGACAGACAACGCACAGCCTAAACCGCTGGACGTAGAGACTTGAAATTTTCAGTGTAGGTAAACCTTGGTACGTAGGGGTGTACTAAGAAGGGATTTTTCAAAATTCAACCTCTAAAGGGGTGAAAAGGGATGAAAACCTGGAATCAATTTTTGGTCTAAAACTGCACATAACCTATATCAAATTAAAGAGCCGATTTTTCTCATTTAGTTGATGTCATAATTACCTGCAAATTCTTAATTTTTGACATGTTTTTCATGAAAAATAGAATACTTTTATTTTGACATATGACAGCGATGATACCAAAGATTAATTAGTAATAGATGATACAAAACATATGGAAAAAGAACTGTCAATGTCAAATTACCTGTGAAAGGAAGCATAAATTATTACTGGTCTAATAAGTTTCTAATCTTGATTATTCATGGAGTTCTGACGTAATTCTACGTCTGAAAACTAGATGTCGCTGCTAATTCTGATCAAATTTTGACGCGCTATCGTTGCGTTTTGAAAAGTTTACCTTAACCATGGGCGCCGGCAAGGGGGTGCCAGAGGGTGCACTTGCACCCCTTGGGAATCTCGGGATCAACAGGAATTATTGAAACTGTATTACGCTTTCTCTGTTAAGTTCATCCCATTTATGCTGGTGCCATCTGGTGTAGAGTAGCGGTACTTTAAAGGGTGCGTTCAGAGAAGTAATGGAAATCGATTAATATCGATCCAATTTAGAATTTTTAAATTTCGATCGTCGTGAACAAATAGGTGTGAGCCGTGACGACTGGGTACCTATATAATAAATTCATAATGAATAGTCAGAAATTTGTAAATGTCTCGAACATTCAGACTAAAATTTCATCTTTTTATTAACAATCATACACGGCAAAGATTGTAAGAAAACTAAAATCTGCACCACCTGGAAATTATTTCTGCCGGCGCCCATGACCTTAACTCTCAAAATTTTTACTAAATTCACCGAAATTTCTTAATTTTTAGATTTAGGTATGTTTGTTACTCTTTCACGCAAAAACTACGGAATATACTTACATACCATTATTAATATTCGTTCGCTAAAGTTAGCCATTGCTTAAAGTTAGCCCTGTCACTGTTTGTCATTATAAAATGGTAAGAGATGGCAATACTTTAGTCATCGTTTAGCGTACACTATATTATAATGAATAGTGAGGATAGTAGGTACCTACGTGTGCTGGAATGGGACATAGCATAGGGTTCTTTTTATCTGAGTACCGCGTGAGCGAAGCCGCGGGCGGCTGCTAGTAGATAATAATTAGAAAAGTCGAAAAAACGTCGGCTTCGATGTATTCAGAATCATAGTTTGAATGCAGTGTTTGAATTAACTTCTGGCCATTGAAAGTTGATTTATAATTTAAAACTGCGGATCTCAACCACCCAACCTCCTTTACTCCCACACACATCACACCATCCCTTAAGTGACTTCTTGCCTCTTCTGTTTAAATTTAGAATTTCTAGTGCTTATCTTCTGTTATTTGTAATAATTTGTTTTAGGTTAATTTCTCTTGTTGTTTGTCCTTGTACATTGATAACCAATACTTTATCAGCAATCGTTTTACTGTAAACAGGCCTCCCGCGATACAGGCTTTCCTCGTGCGGGGACCACCAGCAAATCCATTGTATTGTACTGTTTCACTTTTTACACTACTACGGCGAAGCAAAAAGGAGGGTTATGATTTTGACTGGTATGTTTGCATGTATGTTCATTTGTTCCCTCATAACTTCTAAACTACTTATCATAATTTGACAAATGAGGTATAGTTGGAAGCGTCTAGATCGTCCGCTGGTTTTAAGCTATGTGACGTCACATTAAACTGAATATGGCGCCCTCTAGAGGACATTAAGGCATGAACTAAACAAACATTTTTTTTATGATGCCGCTTTGGGTAATTTTTAGCTGTTGCGCGCGGTTTTGCTTGCATGCTTCCGATAAAGTATGTTCAAGTTTAGTATAGTTATTACAGGCTCTGCAAATACTTTGAAAAGAAATTGTAACTCTAGAATAATTTAAATAAACTATATAACAATTTCAGAACATAATAATTTCTTGTTTTATAGTTCTTAGAGCGTGATTTTTCAGTAGTCGGGCTTTAGTTTTTGAACTTACTTTTCATCTGTATTAGTCTTATTACAGGCATTATTATATATTGTGTCGCCAGGCGCGGGCGCCGGCTTGTTGGTACGCGATCAAACTTGTCTAGACAAGAAACTGACTAATACTAAATCCTATTTGTGAAAGTCTCACACAACAGCTCATTTTTAAGAAGACCCTGAAAGCAGACAGATTGATGCGACGTAATAAGCTCGAGTAAACGGAATCTAATATATCTTGTGTAAATATTGTAAGTGGAAAATGCGAGAGACCATGTCTTTCCTGTGGACAAGGCCGACTAAGCTGAGAGGATGGAATAGGTGCTGGGCAAGCCTACTCCATCTTAATTTGTCCCGGGCACTACAGCGTCCTGTTTGTGATGGTAAAAGTTGCCTCCTGACGCTGTATTAATCATCTAATATAGATAGCAAAAGGCCTTAGTAGTATTATCATATTCACAATTTTGTTATGTTAACTTAATTATTAAATACTTGTTATCGCTTGTCTATTGGATTACAATACGAGTATTATTCGGGTTGAGTAGGTGAGTGGTGCCGCGAACATCACGGTTATATTTACCGGGTGACTACAACCGGCTAACACGTCACCAGCAGCGCCAGCTCAGACCTCATCCCGAGCTGACAGCTCATGCGAGGCGCTGGCGCCGCCGCGCGCCGCTACCACGGATATATCCTGCTCCAAGCCCCGTGACAGCGGCGCCTGGACACACGTTAAAATAGACGTTACACCAGTTACTGCCCATTCAAAGTGATTAATAATGCTACAGTCATAAGCTCAGTGGTCGTTTGCTATTTTCATTCGGGAAATTAAATTGCAAATAAAATAATGTAGTAAAACACAACAAGCTTGCAAAACTATAAAACGATCTTCATTAGTTTTTCTACAACACATCGCGCAGTAGTTGCTCGTAGGTTAGTATCCTATACAAAGTATTACTTTCTCTACCCCTCTACACTGTTCTATAACTAGACCGTCACCATCACGGTACAAAAAAGCAGAGTCCTTCCAAAATGGTGGTAATTAGATTTGACGGCCTCGTGCGATTGTTCGGCAGTGGCGCAAGAAGCGCGGGTTCGATTCCCGCTGCGAAAGAAATGTTTCATGCTCTACAAATATTTCTTCCGGGTCTGGGTGTTGTGGTGCCATGGTACTCGTAGTTTCTGATACCCACGACACAGGGAATCCCAGTGTGGGCTCAGGACTAGTTTGTGACTGTTGGGTGTTATTTATTTAGATTATTTTTCAGCATCCATATCTCAAGTACTTAGGTACATTCGCAGAATCAAAAGAGAAAGCTGTCCGATAATGAGAAATATAACTTATTCAATTGTAGGTACATAGCAATTGGCTCTTCTCAGAAGTTTCGCAATAATTAAAAAAGAACATTAGTAAAGATATATCTGTCATGCTGCCTGTAGTTGATTTTATCTTTGAATAGTGTTGATCGTTGATACAATTGCATCGTCTCCTTTCACTTCCGATTTGGCAATTGATAGGGGCATGCTTTTAAACCGCACTGTCTAATCAGATTAGTGTCATTGACGCAGAGACGCCGAAAGCCGGATTGTGACATGACAACTGAGAGAATTAGAGTAGGTACAAGATGACGAGCGATGGACCCCGACTAATCATACCTACAGCGTGGGAAACGTAGAATAACACGGCGCGGCTTCGCAATAACAAATCTACGATAGTCACAGAACTAAAAGGACAAAACAAATTATCTAATAAGCTACTACGATCCCGACTTCTGTTGAAAATTCGAGCGTTCGCGCTCGTGACGTTACGCTTAGACGTTCTTGATTGATCGTTGAAATTAAGCAACGTTGTGCGCGGTCACAATTTGGATGGGTGACCGCAAGTGGCAATACGAGCTGAGCGCTTCCGTGCTTCGGAGGGCACGTTAAATTGTTGTTCCCGGCTTTAAGTCGCTAAGCCATGACGAGGGGATTTAGGCGGACTAAAAATTCCGTCACAAGAGGAGTGTCAGTTAATTCGAGTGCTGCTACCGAGAGAAAAGTGGAGTGTTGAAAAGACTTCTGATAGAAGGAAATGGAAGAAGAATACATATTATACCGATCCCACATAAAGTGGGAAAAGGGTAGGGAGATGATGATGGTAATCCTCATCTCAATATATTGTCACAAATTAAATTATTCTGATTATATATTTGGTTTATGTCCGACTGCATACTCCATTGAAGTCCTGTACACTGTACCGTATTGAAAGGCTGGTTAAATCCATGTGACAGTTGACCGAGTGAGTCAGATAGCTGGCGCGTGGGCAAGTATTGAGGTAAGCTATTTCAGTCGACCTTATCAAGAATCCGAGAATAACCGCCGGCAGTACACAATCTGGGTAAATAGCCGCTATTATTCGGACAACAGAGGATTATGCAACGAATACATACTGAAAACTTTACATATTAAACAAAGCGAAAATAGATCTACTTGTTCAAGAGTTCATTTCGTGGTAAATCGTTTGCATGATAAAATGAAATTAACATAGGTGAAACGAAAATATATGATATAGCCAGAAGCCTGACGTGGAAAGAAAAATACAAAGGTGTATTTATTAGTTGCACGTTCTCTACAAGCAATACCAAATTTGTTTTCCTCTGTTAACCACCACCTAGTCGATATGGAGGTCTTTGTCCTACAGTCGGATGATTCAGGATAAACAAAATAGTTCTAACTTACCCAACAAAACAAAACAACCTCCACAGAAACTAACCATGAATATTGCTTTTCGAATAATTTACTTACCAAAACTTTTTTTAGATTTTCTATCTACTTTGATGGAGCTAGGTGCTACATAATCAGACGTAGAGTCAAAGCGAAAGATTAAACATGTCCCCGTCGATTTGTATAGCGTTTTTCATTAGGTGACATTAGATGAGTCAGTTGTGCGGGAAATCCCGGTAGCGCCAGACGGCAAGCGTGCGCCGAGCGCGCCCTAAATATATGCGCGCCGGTCCACTGGCTGGACTGATTAATTAGTGACGCCGATCACGAAACACAATCACAGCGCGCCGAGCACTGACCAATCGTACCCTTCGCACAAGAAAAGTCAAATCAAAAAAAATATTCTATAAAATCACGGGGATCACTTGAACAAAGGCAAAAGGTAGACAAGTAGTACCATTCATACATACATAATATCACGCCTGTTTCACATAGGGGTAAGCAGAGATCACGGATCTCCATTTGCTATGATCCTGACATACTTCTTTCGCTTCATTCACTTTCATAACATTCTTCATGCATGCTCGTCGGTTTAGGGTACTCTTGACCTGGCCCTTTTCCAAAACGTCGCCAATTTGGATAAGGTACGTACGCCGAGGTCTTCCCCTTCCAACGGTACCATTCACACTCGACTCATACACCTGTTTCAATCAATCTTCTTTCATTCATCCATGTACATAAATGTTTCTTGTATGGGGCTCTTATTTTTTTTATGATTTATTGTAACGGCAATAGAAATACACTGAAAATTTCAACTTACTATCAATTACGGCTCAAGAGATGCAGCCCGCTGACAGACGGACAGACGGACAACGGAAAGAGGCTTAGTAATAGGGTTCCGTTAGCACCCTTCGGGTACGGAACCTTAAAAAGGATGAATCGATGGGAGTTAAGAGACCATAGTCCTCAGCATGGTCCATGGACCATGGTCCTTACCAACATAAATCACATACCAACTCTTTAGAATCTCTGCGCTTTACCCCATTCCACCATGCCATGACGGACCTAACCGGTCCGTCACCGTCACGTCACGGCACAAAAAGCAAAGTAAAAATTTTACTAGCAAACTGACAGTTGTGGAAAGGGGTATGGAAAGGAGACCCTTTGCCATTCCTAGAAACAGATATCAAAAACATTTCGTATATCTACGGCTCAATGTCAATTTATAACGTAGCGAAAGAAGTGTCCGTGTGTGACATACAAAAATACGTTCAGAATAAAATTAATATAGATGTAACGCTGTTTAAAATGAATATGAAGAAAGCAAAGGAATATGACGCATATAAGATTTTTGTGCCGAAAAATAAGGAAGAACTTTTCTTGAGCGATGATTTTTGGCCAGATGGAATAGCTTTTCGTCGATTCCTCAATCTGAGCCATAAACATCATGATCGAGTCAACAGCATAAATCAACCAAAATCTTAATGGATAACACTGTCAATTTCTTGAGTTTTAACTGTAAGAATGTTATCAGGTCAGTCGAATGTGTGAGGAGGCTATGTCGTTCGAACGATGTGATCGCGTTACAAGAGACATGGTTATTACCTCACGATATTTCATATTTGGGAAGCGTAGATAAAGACTTTGAGTTTACCGCGACATCCGCGGTTGATACATCGGCCGGCGTACTGCGTGGGAGGCCCTATGGTGGTGTGGCACTCTTATGGAGAAAAACCCTCTTCACTTCTGTGTCAGTGATACCATGCAGTAGTGTACGGCTTGCAGCCATCAAAATATCGCTTCACGATCGTTCAGTGTTAGTTTTCTCTGTTTATATGCCTACTAACTCAATAGAAAATATAACAGAGTTTACACAGTGCCTCAGTGAAATTAGTGCTATCGTGGAAAGTCAAAACGTGGACTCGGTGTATATGCTGGGTGACTATAACGCACATCCAGGTGAGCTGTTTCATTTAGAACTGACAAGTTTTTGTGTGGAACAAAGCTGGAACTGTGTTGATTTAGAATTGCTTCCGACGGACTCTTATACTTTTGTTAGTGACGTTTATGGCAGTCTGCGCTGGTTAGACCACTGCATTGTGACAAATACTGCGCGACAAACCGTTGTTAGTGCTAAGGTTTTATATGACACCTACTGGTCGGACCACTATCCATTACAGATAGTATGTAACTTAAATTTAATTAAACCTAAATTTGTATTCACTAATGGGTGCCGTAGTAATGTAATCTGGGGTGATAGGGATGTCTCTCAAACAGAAAGATATCATCAATTTTGTAATTCAAAATTAAAACATGTGCATTTTCCGTTAGAATGTATAGATTGTGCTGATAAAAATTGTTCTGATAGCTCGCACAAATTGTTAATTGATAAGCTTTATAATGACATCGTAAATATTCTGAGCGAGGGTGCAAAGTACAGCTTTAATGGGTCGAGACGTAAAAAGTATAAACAGGTAGCTGGTTGGAATAGATACGTCAGAGCCGCGCACGAGAGGTCTCGCCTTTGTTTCCAGATGTGGCAGCTTTATGGTAAACCTAATGTTGGGCATGTTTACAGTGAGATGATCGAGTCCAGAAGAGTTTTTAAGTCTCAATTGAGATGGTGTCAGAACAACCAGCAACAACTGAAAATGGATATTATTTCACAACACCATGCTAGTAGGAACTTTAAACTCTTCTGGAAAACGACAAATAGACTAAATCCGAAGCCGAGCCTTCCCGTGAGCGTCGCTGGGGTGCATGATGCTGCTGGGATAGCTAGAGCCTTTCAGGCACATTTTAGGGTTGTATCGCCCCTTGGACCGTCATCGGCTGTGGTGTTTGGTGATGAGTGTCATACCGATAGCCTGACTGTTAGATTCTCTGCGAGAGATGTTGTCAGTGTACTTAAAAAGATGGTACGCGGTAAATCTCCCGGATATGACTACCTCAGCATCGAACACCTTCAGAACGCTGGCGTTCATCTGCCTAGGGTGCTATCTTTGCTTTTTAATCTTTGTGTGAGTCACTCATACCTACCTGATAACCTGATGCATACTACAGTTGTGCCTATTGTGAAATGTAAAACTGGCGATGCTTCGGACATGTCCAACTACAGGCCTATATCTCTAGCTACGATTGTGGCTAGGGTGCTGGACAGTTTGCTTGATCGACACCTACGTACGCACGTTAAGTTACATTATGCTCAATTTGGTTTCCGCTCAGGTCTATCAACGGAAAGTGCTATTTTGTGCCTCAAGCAAACTGTTCAGTATTACACAGCTAGAAGAACACCAGTTTACGCCTGTTATTTGGATCTGTCCAAAGCATTTGACCTGGTATCATATAACGTATTATGGGAGAAGCTAACGCATGAGTCTGATTTGCCGGGAGAGTTAGTATCATTGTTTCGTTATTGGTACAATCACCAGACAAATGTAGTGAGGTGGGCGGACTCCTACTCGGACATTTACAGGTTGGATTGTGGTGTGAGGCAGGGGGGGGTCTCTTCACCGGGTCTTTTCAATCTGTACATGAACCGGTTGATTGGGGAACTGAGTAGCACCAAGATCGGCTGTCACATAGATGGGGTATGTATCAATAACATTAGCTACGCCGATGATATGGTGTTACTGAGCCCCTCGATCGGAGCCCTACGTAAGCTACTGCAGATGTGTGAGTCCTACGCGGTGTCTCACGGGCTCAGATATAATGCTGACAAGAGCGAGTTTATGGTGTTTCGGGCTGGTTCCAATGATTGTCAAAAGATACCACCGATTGCCCTAGACGGGATTCCTCTTAAGCGCGTCTCTAAATTTAAATATCTGGGTCACTGGGTCACCGAGGACTTGAAAGACAATGATGACATGGAAAGAGAGCGCAGGGCGTTGGCCGTCCGATGCAATATGGTGGCTCGCAGGTTCGCTCGCTGTTCCAGTGAAGTGAAGGTGACTATTTTCAAAGCTTACTGTCAGTCACTTTACACCAGCAGCCTGTGGGTTGCCTATTCGCAGAGGGTGTACAATGCGCTGCGCGTGCAGTACAACAATGGGTTTAGAGTGTTGATGGGGTTACCACGTTTCTGCAGTGCGTCCGGTATGTTTTGTGAGGCGCACACTGACGGTTTCCATGCCATCATAAGAAATCGATGTGCGTCGCTCTTAAAACGCCTGCGTGGTAGCCCCAACAACATTCTGAGCACATTGGCGGACAGGTGGGACTCTCCGTATATGGGACACTGGATAAGCCTGCATACAACACTTTAAGGGGTGCTGTCCCAGAAACGGGTGGTCCCTCTAATCTGTGTGTTATTGACATTTTTATAATTTTAATTTTATTTTCATTATTTTCACTATTTTAATTTGTATAATTTTAATTTTATTTCATTTTATTTCATTTGTAATTATTCGCATTAATTATGGACTATCATTAATTGTCTGAATTAAACAATTTTTATTTATTTATTTATTTTTATTTCATTTCTGTTTTCATATTTTCCTGAAACTACGTTATTGTTTCTCGTAAATCAAACTTAACCTTCAATATCTGCAGACCGAGGGTAAGTATTAAAGCGCTGTATTTTTATGGATTTCATGAAAACGACTTTTCTATGAACACAATTCCGAGAAATTACGAATAGGTAAAGCGGGCTCTACACTCGCGTGAATCAAGCCGCGACTTGTACTACGAGTACTTTACGAGAAAAACATTATAGTACACACTCGAGCAGCTCTCTCAGAACCAAAGGCCTATAATTAATTTATCAGGGGAACAAATCTCGGCACTGATGGGAACGCCGCGAAACCATCTTCACTCGCTTTTCACGGCTTTTACAGGCTATCGCGAAGTCAGTGTAGAGAAGGTTTGATAAAAAATTTGACAACCTCGGACGAGTGTTCGACTGAGACGCAAGCGGCGCGGGTTCGATTCCCGCTGCGGGAGAAATGTTTGCATATTCTGCAAATATTTCTTCCGGATCTGGGTGTTTCAATACTATGTATTTTAAGTATGTTTTTACAAAAAAAAAAGTATACATATAAGTATTGTATCAGCCATCAGTGTGTTACCATAGTACAAGCTTTGCTTAGTTTGGGGGTAGGATGGCGCTGTGTGAAATGTCCACAATTTTTTATTAAAAAAAAAAGTTGGGGAATAAAATCCAGGGCATTTCGACCCTTTATAATGGCAACACACAACACGACGCACCACGTCACCGACGCAGCGTGCCGTCACCGACCTTACAGGGTTTAGGTTGAGGCTGGCCGGCCGGTGAGTAATGACACTCATATTACTTTTGACCTATAAACCATGGTTTTGTATGTGGAGTAGGATATCAGTGGGTGTGTGAGTTTTTTCAGCCTATACTAAGCTAGCGACTGTACTAAAAGATAAAGTAAAGGCCTTTTACCATGTACAGTAGATTATTTATACATCGTCAGGAGGCAACTTTTACCTTCACAAACGGCAAGCTAGTGCCCGGGACGAATTAAGATAGAGTAGGCTTGCCCAGCACCTATTCCATCCTCTCAGCTTAGTCGGCCTTGTGCACAGAAAAAACGATGTTTTCCTTCACCGTTTGAGAGAGCTGGTATAGCGCACATAAATTTTTCGCACAGAAAAATCCATTGAAACACGTCCTTAGGATCGGAAGGCGGGGTCACTACCAACTAGATCACCAGTGCTCTATATTATACTAGCTATAGCGACTGTAGTAAAAGATATGTATAAAGAAAATAGTACTAAATTCGGATGGACCCCCCACCCCCCTGTCGCCTCACTCCGACTCGTAGCTATTACGAGTAGTACATGCTTGTAGCATGTATTAAAACCTACGAACATCGTAGCTAACGTGTAATAGTTAGTCAAGGAATATTCGTGGTAGAGCCAGATATCGGTCATTGTAAGCATCACATACTAAACATCGCATATATACCTACACTGTGACAGTATGACTGATTGAAATTGAAATTCAATGTGTGCTTCTTCGCTGGACTGGGAGTAAAGAAAAAACATTGAATGCGTCCAGCTGCTTCTCTCCCCGAGCATGTCGTAAAAGTCGACTAAGGGATAGTATCCTCCAACATGATGAGATACAATAAGCAAGTATTCCCAAGGAGGGTTGACGTCAGGCAGGCGGCCGGTCATAAAACACCTTAGTCAAAGCTCTTACAGCCGACTCCACATAGAGTGGGATAAGGGCAGGAAGATGATGATGATGATGATGTGATATGTGGTTAATTTAGCTGCTAAAGTAAGCAAGTAAGTTCGTATGAGCTGGTGACCAGCTCTTGTGATGGAGTTTTTAGGTCGCCTCAAGGCCTCCTTCATGGCTTAGCGATTTAAAAGCCGGGACCGACAATTTAAGCTGCTCAAGAGCCAGATCATCAGCTTGAACCGGTGAATTATAGTTATAGCCAACTCTTTAAGTTACCCAAATAGTTACCAACGCGTCGGAAATATAAATAACTAGCAGCCCGCCCCGGCTTCGCACGGGTATTTAACAAATAAGGATTTTTTTTACTCTAATATTAAGAAAAAATATTTGCATGCCTATATAAGGTAAGACAGTACTGGAGCATTATTTATTTTCTAATTTAAACTTGTATAACCTACTTTCTGACAAATAAATGAATTGAATTGAATTGAATTTTTAGGTAATTTTTTTACACCTCGGGTTACATTATTGGAGTTTTAGTAAGGATCCCTTATTATTTTTTAAAAATAAATTATAGCCTATGTTATTCCGTAATAATGTAGCTATTTACTGGTGAAAGAATTTTTTAAATTGGTTCAGTAGTTTCGGAGCCTATTCGTTACAAACATAGAACCAAACAAAAAATCTTTCCTTTTTATAATATTAGTGTAAATTTCGTAATGAGAAACTATGGTGCAAACGAAAAATACTTAGGTACACAAATAAGACCGCTGTTATAAATTTAAATTTCGAAATTCCTCGTAGGAAGCGTTGAAATATTTACATTTCATTAATGAGACATTATTTATCATAATCCGGTAATTATCCGTCAAGTCGTGGTCTCAATGGACTACCACCCAGGTGCTATCGATCTCCAATCATCCGCATGATATAATCCGACGTTTCCGATTAAGCTGACAGTGTGGGACAATCCTACTGATAATATAAATTAAAATGGTATTTGTATGTATATTTGAATCATGCTCAAAGAACAGATAAAGTAAGCTTGTATGAGCTAGTGGCTAGCTCTTGTAACGGAGTTTTTAGGCCGCCTAAACGCCTCCGTCATGGCTTAACGACTTAAAAGCCGGTATCGACAATTTAACGTGCCCTCCGAACGGAAGTGCTCAGCTCGTAATGCCACTTGCGGTCACCCATCCCAATTATGATCGCGCACAACGTTGCTTAACTTCAACGATCAATCAAGAACGTCTAAGCAAGCTACGCCACGAGCGCTTCAGACGAAAGAACAGATGAAGATTAAAATTGGATATTAACCTGGAAAAGCATTATAGGCAATTTTTTATCGGGCATCACGCAAGCGAAGCTCCATGCGGAAACAAGTAATATAATAAATCCGAGTGTTTGTGAGGATATTATGATGTTTACGGCTTAATTACAGCGTAACGTGAAACTTGAATTATGACCTGGAATAGGGCATTTTTATCTGAGTATAGAATATAACGAGAGCGAAGCCGCACGAATACGCTAGTTACAAACTTTTATTTAAATTCATTTGGTTTTTTGGAGGTAAATCTTGCAACCGAATTTTACTATAGAGCTGAAACTTACCCACCCACGTGTTCGATGGCAATGCATATTGTAGGAACTGTAAATTGACACTCCTCATTGAATAATTCGATTGAGCTGAAACTTGCTTGACATTCTTTGCCTTGAATTTTTTTTAACAAAAACGTATTTTATAACTTCACCCCTCGCACTTAGTAACATCCGGTAAGTGAATGATTTAAATACATATAAATGTAAATATATTGAGCAGTAAATTTTACAAGCTATTCACGTCCTAATTAGCAGTAACAATTTAAAGTAAATTGCTAAGTTATAAAATTGAATTAATTGAACTAAGAAACATAATAATGATAGTCTTGCTTAAAGAATATCTAATTGTCATTTATAATACAACTAGCTTCTGCCCGCGGCTTCGTTTGCATTACACCAGGATAAAAAGTAGTCTATATGTTCTTCTTCTATCGTGTCAATGGTTCACACTATCTTGGAGACGAACTTAGCCACTTCCACAGCGTCGGGAGCGGCATTGTTCAGGTCGTCTCTCGTGCAGGTGGTCGGGCACAAGCGGCAGCTGAGTAGGTGGGCCATGGTCTGTATTGGGGCGCCACAGTTGCAGTCAGGCATTGATGAGTCCCTCATGAGTCTCATCTTCTTCTCTGTCGTTTCGCTCTTGGCAGAGCGGTCGTGGTCACGTCGAGGCATCCACGTTGATGGTGGAGGTGGATACAGCTCTCCGCACGATCTCCCGCCAGTCTCATGTCTCATGTCTCATGGATGAGTCTATACGTTAATACACACAACTATACATATTCCCAGTGTCATTCTTTACTCAGCTTTTAAGCCAAGAATATGACACACTTAATAAGTAATTAAGTAGATTCAATCATTATTAAAATTATAATTCTAAATGTCTTTTGCAAATACAGACGTTTTTAAGCATAACGCCACATACGTGTGCGGTATTTTAACTATGTAATCAGAAAATAACTATTCTGCTAGACTTCGTAACCCTTTAATGGTTGGTCATGGTTTTTGTACGTTAATTGTTGTATTTTCTGACTAGCCGTTGCTATTTGATCCCGAATATGTTCAAACGAGGAAAACCATTAAAGAAATATTCTACCAAATGAATATGCGAGAGGCATACATTCCGAATACGAGTCTCAACAACAGTCGCTATGAGTGATCTTGAGGGGGTGTACGCAAAGGTATCACAAAAATCATAATGTACGCGGCAAAGCATAAAGAGGTTGAGACATTTTGAATATACCTACCCCTTAAAGACGTATCTTTATTTTCGAGTGAAACCGCGATGATGCAAATAGTGTATTCATGAATATATTGAGGCTTGCTAAAAGGTTGGTGTTAACTGTAAGTAAACAATCAAATACTCATGACATTGAAAGCATTGATACATAAAATGGAGCACAAAAGATACAAGTGCGATGGAAGACATGAATAGAAAATGAGACACAGGTGTATCACACATACGGCAGGTACCTATTTTATGAAATAATGAACAACACGTCATACATCTAGATTTACCTTTAGCAGCCACAGTTGTTGGTTTGACCGACATTGTTTTAAAGTCTTTCAGAAACACACAAAGTAACCACGTGACTTTCACTTTTACTACACTAATTTACAGCTGCTACATATTGAACTACTGTAAAATTTTAAACTAACACCGAATTAAAACCTAAAGCCTTATTAAAAACTAGCCCAAATAGAGATGAATAGAAGGAATAGAGATCGCTGTAGACTCCAGGTCGGTAAGCCGGAGCACGTGGTCGCACACGCGCTCCAGATGGCTGCCCGAGCTCGACTGGCTGCTCTGCTGGGTGCTCGCTGGCGGCCGTGGCGGCGCGCTGGGGGTGCGAGGGAGGCGAGGGAGGCGAGGGGCGCCAGGAAGCACAGCCTCCGACCAATAACAATTACGTAAGACCAAGAGAGGGTTGTTGTTGCTATTTTTAGAGACACAGACACGTAACCGGTTCGCACTATTCGCAGCTTTGCAAAGCAATATTGTGCTATCGGCTTAGTATAAATAGCCGCGTTCACTGCAGTGGGAGTAGTTATGTGTTTGCAATGTTTCTATTTGTGGAACCCTTTATGCTGTTTCGCAAGTAACAAGTTTACTGGTGGCCGTTCGAGCCCCGGCTCGGCGGAACAAGATCGCGGTTTAACCGGCACTCGCCGGCTTCTTCCCAGCGCAGTAATTAAACTTCTGAAAGCTTTTAGCGGGAAAGTGGGCATGAAACGTGTTTGTTCTCGGCTTTATTGATGGTTTTGTGGAGCGTGAAACGGCTTCCCTGGTGGTGGAACTAGGACCGGCACCTACGCGTTTCTCGCAGCGCCCCCGCGCTATTATCGCAAACTCCTACGTATTGCAGATTTGCTTCCACGTTCGTGAAGCTTGCATAACTTTCCAAATTAGATTTTGTTAAAAGTTATTGTTTCAACACGGCTTCAGACTATTTCGATTCCCGTCCATATCCATAACGAATTGGCTCGCACAACAATATCACTTTTTATCTTCATAGCCGAGCACTGGTGGTCTAGTTGGTAGTGACCCCGCCTTCCGATCCTAAGGTCATGGGTTCAAATCCTTTCGTGTACCAATGGATTTTTCTGTGCCAAAAATGTATGTGTGCTATAACCAGTACTCTCAAATGGTGAAGGAAAACATCGTGAGGAAGCCCGCGGCTTCAGCTCCGCACGTTTTGACCATGTCTTTCCTGTGGACAAGGCCGACTAAGCTGAGAGGATGGAATAAGTGCTGGGCAAGCCTACTCCATCTTAATTCGTCCCGGGCACTACAGCGTCCCGTTTGTGAAGATAAAAAGTTGCCTCCTGTCCTGACGCTGTATAAATCATCTACTATAGATGGTAAAAAGCCTTGGTTTAGTTCATAACCGAATCCTCCCTGTTACACCTCTATGATAGATGCAATATACCTAGAGCATAAATCTCCCCACTCCTCCTTCCGGGAGGATGGGGCCGGGGAGCTGGCGGAGTGCACTCCATCAGGGATCGAGTGTGGAGAGGCTGACACAGTTTGCCACTTGCAATATGGCGACCTCGTTAGCGGATGCGCTTTGCAGTTTCGGGATATTATCTAGGTTAGTGTATCCAGTAAACAACGGGCGACAGTCAGCTGAGGGTTCTATTTTGACGGTTGTTTTAACTGTAACTACTCGTACAGTTCTGTGCTGCATATTATTAGGCCGTTCGGAAGTTTGCTCATTAGATTTAATCATTTGTACGCAGCCAAGCGTATGATGTAGTGCTTATAAAATTAATTCCATTCCTGCAGTGATGCAGTGATCATTTTTTAAAAGAAGATTTAGATGAATGTTATATTCAACGTACTTTATTCCTAGCAAAGTACTACCTCATCATGCAAGTATTATATTCCAGGAAATCGGTATACATTTAAATATATAAAGAGTATTATAATAATAATAATAATAATAATATATTTTGTTATTGTGTAACTATATAGATATTGGTATGATATAGGTATATCTATATTGCATACAAGCCCGCGACCTCGTACGCCTTAGATTACTTTCAGAAGTACCCATTTCACCTCTTTTTAAGGGTTGTTTTTAAAAAACTTGAAACACGTGTCTATTTATTTTTTATTTTAAGTATCCAAGACCAGATTCAAGTCAATCGCACTGCCCTTTTAATTGTTCCCATATAAACTCTGACAGCCTTATTTGCCCCTTTTTGAGAGTTATATTGAAAAACCCTGAAACATGTGTCCAATTTTTTTGTATTTCAGATTTCTAGACGAAGTTTTAAGTAAACCATACTACCCGTTTAAAAGTTCCCATACAATTATGACACCCTGTTTAACCCCCCTAGGGGTAGATTTTCGTAAATTTGACTAGCCTATGTTATACTGGAACTTAAACCATTTACGTTCTAAATTTCATCGAAATCGATTCAGTGGTAACGGGGATACGTGCTAACAAACATTCACACACATAAATTTTTGCATTAATAATATTAGTAAGATATAGGTAGGATGTTCGAAATGTATTTTTATTATAAAATATGAGTGTGGTAAATTTTAGGAGCACTTATTATAACAAAAACATTCAAGTAGGTAAGTAGATTATTAATTTATGCTAATTAATTTATTTTCATTCTATATTTGTATGTGTTTTAGGATTTAATACAAATTATGGGTCCACTTTATAGTATGTTTGTATATTAGGACCTGAGATTACGACAACATATTGTTAGGGTTAAAAACTATAGGATTATTGTCTGTTAGGAGGTGTGTTTTATGAATTTTTAATGTTAAGTTTACAAAATATTAGGTGTATTGATGTCAGGTGTAGTGTTGTTATACTAGTTTTCATTTATCATTACGACAATCTAATTTTAGTACCAAAAATATTATGGAAATGAAAAATAAGGATAACAGATGTTATGTCAACCATTAGGGAGCCATGTTCATGAACGCAGAAGAAGTGGGATTAAACTGGATGGACTAGGTAGGTCGCTGTATTGCTGGTGATGATGTCCTATGATATCCTCCTGGTTTAGTTGGTCTTATCCAAAGGAAGGACGTGGTCGTAAGACGAAAGACAACCCTATCCTACTGAATAATTCAGTAGGTACTGAGCCTAGAATACTTTGAATACTAAAGTATAAAAACTTCGAAAAGCTTTATAAGGCCAGCACTTAATATTACTAAATGGAAATCATAAACTCTATTGTGAACATAATTTAGTGAGTTTCAGACATTTCCGAGAATCCAACACCCTCCAAGCCTGCGTCACTTCGAACCAGTTCCCAATGTAGAATGAGCCTTGTCGCGCCGACTTTGGAATCAATATAGCTTACAAGTCATTTCACGTTATCATAGATACTTACCAGCCCCTAAGAACCTTTTAATGTCTCTTCACCACGCTGGTTCGAAATAACTAGTGACACGACTAGTAATAGTAGGTACGTTATCATAAATTGTGGGTATTAAAACAGTGCCTTCATACTGTAGCTTTGCTTTGACAAATATCATTGAGCTTATACTCCTGTTGAAAATTAGCTTTTGTTTAAATTTTAATACCCACGATCTTTAGCATGCCACGCACCGATGAGTCTCTCCTTATAGTAAGAGTCGGCCTGAGCACGTCCGAGATTCGAAGCTATTTGCTGACTGATAAGAAGTTAAGAGATGAAGAAGTTTTAGTCTGCTGGTCAGTATCTCATATTATCAAAGACGGACGCGGACAAGCCAGCGCCAGGGCGCATCGTGGGTCTAGATTTGTCTGTGCTATTGCATTGCTACTAATGACAAAGTGTCTGCAGATTTCGGGCTTGCACACGAAGAGCCTCAGTAGAGTGCGTCCGTCTGTAATATCACAGACCATCGGAAACTATCGCCAAAGATCCGTAGTTTGCCTAGTGTTCTGTTTGAGCACGCACGAATTTGTAAGGATATAATTCTAGGATAATATGTTGACTCATAAAAGTGATGAATGTTAGGTGAGTACAAGATGATCTGTGGCATCAGGCCGCAGTGAGAGTGGGTAGACCCACCGGGCCGCCCGAGCCTCGAGCCACGCTGCGTAGGCGTGTGTTGACAAACGATGTTGCTGAGTCTATTTCTGTCCCGAGCCCCGCCCATGTCCCCCCCCCCCTCCGGCCACTCGCCCCGTCCCGCGGCCCGCGCGCCCCCTCCCCAAAAGCGCCCTTGACCTTCCGTATCCAAACAACCGCAGTCACAACAAGCGGATTCTTTCCATTTCTCCTGGTGAGGTCCAGTGCTTTCCATTTTGATTTCAGGAACTTACTGCTACTTGAATCTCAGTACCAGCAATACATTTGCGGCATCTCCTACATTCCGTGTGTGGGACGGTCCACGATATTAAAAGCAAAGTCAACACTTATATTTTTAGTAAAACAACGTGGTTATTTTTAAGCCCAAGTAAAAAGCCTTTTAGTTATTTATATCGATGTTAGTTCTAACCAGTTCTAACCTTATTTAACCCATTTGCTTCCATAAATTAGGGAGCGGACAAAGTGGTGGCTTTGATCGAAGGATAGGTTCACTTACAAAGCCAAGGACATTAAAATTCGATGGAAACTATGTAGGAACATACATATGTCTACAGTAACGGATGGACGATCTACATAAATTACTTATCAAAAGAACCTTGAAATAATCACAATTAGTTAATTAGTTTTTTAATGTTTCTCATGTTTGCGCTGAATTGTGGTTTAAAATGGCGACAGGCAATAAGGGCTCTACCAAAAAATTCAGAAAAAAAACGTCTGTAATTTACGCTTCCTGCAAAACTTTTGCAGTTAGTGGAAACGTCATTTAATATGAAAATTGTAATAAATAAGTGCGATGCCAAAATCGTCACCGCGGCGGAATTTTATGCAAAAGAACACCTACTCAAATGTTCTCAAAGCTTTACGATGTTTCATAAAATGTGAGCAAAATAGCTTCCTGGCTCCAGTATTAATTGAACTAGCGACCCGCCCCGACTTCCTCTGCAACTTCCTTTCACAAGTAAAGAGCTTTTTATTCAATACATTCTCAAGAATCGTATAACTCGGTTATCTAAAAACTTTTATCAAGACAGCAATGTCTACTCTATCTATTGTTTAACGACCTTACAGTCGAGTCGAGGCTGTGGCACGAGAGGTGCGAGTACGATTCTCGCGACAGAAAAAGTGTTTACATACTTCGCGATATTTCTTCCAGTATGGTATGGTACTCGTAGTTTCCGATACCCATCATGATACAGGGAATTCTATTATGGGGTCTGTTAAGGATTATACGTGTTCGTGAGAAAAGAAGTCAATTTAATAATGTGAGCTGAAAAGCTTGCCATTGTCTCGTATTGCCATGGATACGATCACCTTTCCACGAAGAGCTGTCAGGAGAGGTCTTTGTACTTGTACAGAAGAGCTTAGCAACTTGCTTAGCAACGACGGAGAGTAGGTATGTATCCCAATCTTTCACCTAAACATACAAATCTCTTACTGACTGACTGACAGTCAACGCACAGTCTGACCAGTCTTAGACCATCACAGACGTAGCTAAAATATATATTAATACTAGCTGCCGCCCGCGGCTTCGCTCGCGTTGTACCCGAATAAAAGTAGCCTATATGTTATTCCAGCTCACGTATTATGTATATTCCAAGTTTCATTCAAATCCGTTTAGGCACAAAGATACATCGTCACATCCACACATCCTTACAAACTTTCGCATTTATAACATTAGTAGGATACTGTGCTTTTGTATGTTGTCCTATATATATTATTTATATCATAGCTACGCATGTGCAATTAACTTGGAAGATATACTGCACTAAATATGGTGTAGGACTAATGTCACTCGACCCATCCAATTACTGACCGCGCATAGTGTTGCTTAACTTCGATGATCGATTATGAACGTTAATTTCTTTCTTGCCTCCATTTATTTTCTTTTTATTGTTATGCAATAGAAATACATAAACTGTAAAAATTTCAACTCTAAATTTTATGGTTCATGAGATACAGCTCGCTGACAGACGGACGGACAGCAGTGGCTTAGTAATAGAGTCCTGTGGGCACCCTTCGGGTACGGAACCCTAGAAACAAGGCGTTCAAAGTCGCGCCGCGTTCCACTAATCTACACTAATATCATAAAGAGGAAAGATTTTTTTGTTTGTTTGTTTTTATGTTTGTAACGAATAGGGTCCGAAACTACTGAACCGATTTAAAAAATCTTTCACCAGTAGATAGCTACATTATTACGAAATAACATAGGCTATAACTTATTAAAAAAAAAAGTGATCCTTACTAAAACTCCAATAATATAAAAAAATTACCAAAAAAATCCTAATTTGTTAAATACCCGTGCGAAGCCGGGGCGGGCTGCTAGTAACAGATAAATCCTTATCAGCAGCTATCAGCCGTGAGTGCTTTCATAAATCAATCCCTACACAAAGCACCACGTACGTCAAAAGAATCAATCAGAAGATTTACTAGAAAGCTTGATAGGTAAACGATATAGTCAAAACAGTGGGCCGTGGTCGGATGAGATGAGACTAGCCACAAGACAAGACCGTGATGTCACAAACAGAGGGCATACCCAGCTGTGGGAGTCGATGATGATGAGTTGAACTTATGCCTGTGTATCAGGACGAAGTCAAAATATCCAAGCTTATAGCATCTACACATCTTACATCTTCCTACACTTGCTGCAATAAGCTTGCTATAAAAATAAAGATTTCGTTTTCTATGATTCGAAATTATGACATTTCTTTTCTTGCGATAGTAAGGATACGTCAGAAACAAGTGCCAAATATCTACTTTTCGGTTATCTTATCGTCACTGACGAAATTATATGTTTGGCGAATTACGATATAATGTAGATTCAAGTTATAATATGTAAAGCATTGCTTTTCGTTTTCATGGAACACGCACACTCATTTAGTAGCTGTCGCATTGGATAAACCTGATGTGGCCTTAAGTAACCATGTAGAGTTACCTCAATTGGTTATAATTTCATTTTTCTATAATATTTGTACCTAGCTGTAAGTTCCCCAAAAACTCTGAAAATAAAATAAAATAAAATGAATTAGGTTAGGTATCCGCTTTCAATTCGAGTTCCGATCCCAAGTCTAAAGAAAGAAACTATTACCTGTACCTTCTTCTTCCGTGTCAATAGCAATAGCTTGCCCTAAACTTTTTTGGTCCAGTTTTCGACAAACACCTGTAGGTACCTAAAATTATGAATGTACCAATAATTATGAATGAATTGAATGATTTGATTGGGTATTTAGGTATGTAGTATTTAATTTTTTTCTTGTGTTCTGTTTTGTATTTGTTCAATAATTTGATAAATAAATGTTTCTGTTTAGTATTTTTTGTTTGTTGTATTATATTTTCCGCATACAATTTTATATTGTTTTTTTATTGCAAATTAATTAATTTAATTTCGCCATTTCCATCCGTCCGAATTAAGTCAGAAGCATTTTACTCTCAGAATCAGAAGATTACACCTATCGTGCCGATATTTTGCACAGTTGTACATATTGGTGACCCGGACTTAGGAAATCGTAAAATTATCATTTCGGAATAAATTCCGAAGTTGCTTACTTAAAAGTATGCACTAGGTACAGACAATAGACAGTCGTCTGGTTAATTAGGAATGCAAAAGATAAAACTAATAGATGAATAAACGCTTGCAGGCGCCTGTTTATTTGACGAAAATACGCTACACATCTTCTATTTTTCGTATACTACGTCATCATCAGCCTATAGCAGTCCACTACTCGACATAGGCCTACCCTAATGAGCGCCATCGCGCTTGACGCATCCAGTTTCTGCCAGCAGTTTCTTTCGCAAATCGTCACTACATCTAGCCAGAAGGCGTCCTACATTACGTTTGCAGAGTCGTGGTCTCCACTCAAGAACTCGTTTACCTCAGCGGTTGTCGGTTCATCGGTATGACCAGCCCATTGCCACTTCAGTTTACTAATCCTCTCAGCTGTAGTACGTCTGACTACCCAACAAGCCACATACATAATTCTGACCCTACATTATCCGAAACGACGAATGCCAAAACACCCAAACTCGGAATAAATATTTACAGAACATTAAATCATATCTCTACCGGAATCGAACCTCCACTAGCGACACAGCCGGAAGGTCACCCGTTACGCCACCGAAGTTGTAACATCTGCAAAAAGCTGCAGAATTCATAGTTCGTCTTTAGTAAAAGTCTTGTTTTTATTCATAGGGGTTTAAAATTATTTACATGGATTTTTGACAATTGCATCATGTCAGGGATACTTGTTTGTATTTTGTCTGGAATAATATACCAATAATATAGAGTAAGGCTGATTGAGCAGTATCTTAATCTATTTGTGCGAATATAAATAACGATAAATACTTGCATCATTTCTAAGATTACTCTTTGATTATGCAGATAACGTCATAGTTATTTTTTCGCTAATAAATTATATTCTTATCATAATCTTCTCTAAGTATTTTACTCTGAACGTTTCACGAAGGGTAGGAGCAGGCACAAACGTAAACAAGGCCCTCAAACATAAACTTATCTACACCATTACTACGAAGAGGTCAAGTTTAGCAGTTTATTTGTTTGTACATGTGCTTTGTCCATCGTTCAGCAACAACGGAACAACGGAACACCATACGTTCTTCTTGTCATCAGCCCGTAGAAGTTCACCCTTGAACATAATCCTCTAATGGGCGCTATCGCGACTTATCTTCAGCTTGCCGCATCAAGCCGCATCAACCCGCAGTCTTTCGCAGCCTCCGCTTGTAAAGATATTTTTTCGGTATTCTATCCACACGGCATTTTATTTACTTCTCTGCTGGACTGAAAGCAAAGAAAAAACATAGAATGCTGAAAGATTGAAGGACCATCTATTATGGGCGATGGGCTGATCACCTGTCACCATGGTTCATCATATCCATCTTGGGATTTTGAATCAGGAGTGGCTGCAAGTTTTATTATGTTCACTTGTGGCTCTGCATACCCCATTAGTGATACGGGCGTGATAATTATGTATGTAGGTATGTTATTTACACGGTTACCTACGTCAATAGATAGGTAGGTGTTTATCCTAAATGATACCTTATCAAGCTGCTATTGATATTCTGGGAATACTATTACTATTTCTTCTTAAAACTACGCTATACGGGAGGTTCACAGTTTACGTATACGTTGTCAGTTAGATTAGTTAGTCTAACAATTTGCAACAATTTTGTCTAAACAGTTACATCATCGAACTTTTAGTAGGAAATAATGAAATAAACCGCATACTTACTACACTAGGCCACTGGTAGAGCACTGGTGGTCTAGTTGGTAGTGACCCGCCTTCCGATCCTAAGGTCGTAGGTTCAAACCCGGCCGTGTACCAAGGGATTTTTCTGTGCGAAAAATTTATGTGCGCTCTATCAATACTCTCAAACGATGAAGGAATTCATCGTGAGGAAACCCGCGGCTTAGTCAGCTCCGCATGTATTGACCATGTCTTTCCTGTGGACAAGGCCGACTAAGCTGACAGGATGGAATAGGTGCTGGGCAAACCTACTCCATCTTAATTCGTCCCGGGCACTACAGCGCAGCGTTCCGTTTGTGAAGGTAAAAACTGACGCTGTATAAAGCATCTACTATAATGTAGATGGTAAAAGGCCTTAGTCACACTAGGCCGTTTCGCGTTTTGGTCTGCAACAGCTATCTCAGCGTAATCCTTATCCCTCGAACGAACGTGAATCCGGATTCCGTGTGCTTATCAATGTTATCTAAATCGTAAAGTGACGTGACCGACAGTAAGCGCGCCTACCTGACGACATAATATAGAATCTCAGCAAATCTTGCATTAGCGATCACGTAGTTTTTATCGCAATTTGGCTAAATCTGGATATTATTATATATACGTTTTCTCTGGACAGTTTGCTAATTAATATCTATACCTACACTAGCTGCTTCACGTTGTATCTTCTATAAAAAAGCATACAATGACATTGATTTCGATAATAACCGGGCTAAAAAACTATTATCACCACTACCCCTGGTTAAAGAGAGGCTAAGCTACTCTAGGCATTGATACATCATGCCTGTTTCCAATAGGGGCCAGCAGAGAGCACGGATGACAATTTACTACTGTCCCTCATACTTCTAGATTTTACTATTATTATTAGGAGCCTGTATCGTCCCACTGCAGGGCAAAGGCCTCCCTTCCTTCTCCCCAGTCATCCTTGTTCTGGGCCACAGTGGAGTTCTAAATTCAATAATCTAAATTTTTCCATCAAATTCTTTCCGATTTCCAAGAACAATCCCAACCGAAGATTCACTTCCCAGAGACACACTGCTGGATGAAACAACAAAAAGGGGGTTTTACACGTGGCCACGTGCCCAAGGTCAGGGGGGCGTCGAACTAGCGTCCATCATGAGGGCGGCTCTTCCTATCAAAGCCTATGTCACTACGAACCATTTATTATGTATCTATCTACCAGATTTCAGATTAAATAAGGGCATTTGCCCGGCTTTTTGTAGCTCTACATTGATCACCAACAAATGAGCATCTGAATCGCGTCTGTCTGTCGTTAGTATCGATTGAAGCGCAAGTTTCATGCACATGATTTAATTAAAAAAAAGGCGATGCCCAAATCGTTCTGGCGGCCCGGTGTCGCCGATGAAACCCGCCTTTTCAGTGAGGACGCTACGACAACTCATTGTTCAAGTTCATTTGGAGTGAAACTTGTGCAACCTACATAAAGTTATTAATTATTCCATGTCAAGGGGCTGGAGGGGCGAGGCGCGCGGTCGGGGCGCTAGGGGCAGAGCTGGTGCTATTTATAAAGAATCGATATCACGCCCGTGGCCTTGGCGGGATCGATCGCGACGGGGGTGTGCGGGCGAGCCCCCGGACCAGAGACCGGGAACCGAGCTCACAACATACGGAATATTCACATGCTTTAAAGGTGCTCAAATGGTCGATCGCCAGCAATATACCTATTATATAGCATTTATTCCTAATAAGGTAACATTGAAAGATACTCAGACAACGCCACCTATTAGCAGAGCCATGCATCATCATCAAGACAGAATTTGAGATTCGTAAGCTACGATTCCTTAATTTTGTACATACAATATTCAACCCCTACACACCCCTGCTTTAAAGTATTCAATAAAATCATAATGAGGATCATTTTGAAGCGTCTTTAATCTATGGATTTACTCTTGTTCATATCGAAATGAAAGCGAAGTAGTAGTAGTGACCCCACCTCCATCGTTGTCGTGAGTTCGAATTTGGTCGTGCACCTATGGACTTTTTGGTTACAAAAATGTATACGGTACCGGTTCCCCAACCAACGATAAGAAAACATTGTAAAATAACTAACCCTAATTATAAGTGCTTGTATATATTTATTTACTAACAAATTATGGATCTTATTGTCCGAAATAAAATATTTTTATTTAATTTTTTTTTATTATGAAACCTGTGGCTCAGTCAGCTCCGTATGATCAAGTCCAAGATGTAGAATTCGCGCCTTCGATAGGAACGACAAAATTTACGTAAATTAACTTAGGTACTTTTTTTACATGTCAATTAACTAATTTATCTAACTCACTCAGATCTCGGGCGCGATGTCCGCAATCCGAAAGTTTTGCATCCGCGGTCTGAGGTTTCTTGTACTTAATTTATGTACCTACAAGTAAGGTGCCTAATGTCTACGTACCTAAGTAAGCCCTAATCACAAAAAAACTTGATTGTTCTGTTTATTAGGTACATCCTACTAATATTATAAGAGACGTAGCAAACACAACTTCAGCAAATAACAACGCCATCTAGTTAATATCCAGTCTAACCTGAAATACGAAGACATCGAAACTGTTGGAATGTACAAATAAAGGGCTTTCATATGGCACCAAGTCGACACATTTGTAAACCTGTCTTTTTTACCCCCTTGGAAACCCAATATCATTACAACCCCCTCATCGATCAAGCTCATATGCTTGCCAGTAAAGCTTCATAGCATTAATAGCTTCCATTGACTACCAAGTTTCATACAGATTGAAAAGTTATGCTCATAAACATCATCCTACTAATATTATATGCGAAAGTTTGTGAGGATTTGTAGATGTGTGGATGTGACGATGTATATTTGTGCCTCAATCTTGCCGTAACGGCTGAACGGATTTGAGTGAAACTTGGAATGTACATTACATAGTATGTGTGCCACTTTTCGTCATATACTATTCGTCACATAGGCTACTTTTCGTCCGAAGCCGGGCGAAAGCTAGTAAACATACAAACACACAACGCCAAATCGCCCAAGTTGCCCCAGATCTTCGCTCGATTCGCTCGCTCGATCAATAAATGCAAAAGTACCTAACTCTTTCTGTATGTTACTTTTCACGCCTAAACCGCAGAAATTCGTCTTATAAATTAAATGTGGACCTACGTCCACATTTAGTCCAGTTTTATTACTTACTAGCAGTTCTCCGCGACTACTCGCGGAGAACTGCTAGTAAGTAATAAAACTGAACTTCGCGGTATCAAAATGAAACCTAGGACACAGAATAGCTAACAGTTTCCATGATTTGCATACCATACAATACACAAACCCTACGGGTTTTTTTAATATTTACTTATAGCATGTAGCTGGGTATAGGTATTTATTTAGATAGAAAGAGCAATGTTTGGCCTAGTGTGCCCCCAACTTTCAATCCGGCCGTGCACAATAAATTTAAACATTTTGAAAAATACGTCCTCAAAACGGTGAAGGATAACATCGTGAGAAAATCAGAGATCAGACAGCTTTGAAAGGAGGATTAAGGGAATGGTAAATCTTTGGTTCCATTACATCCAAAGGGCTTCCATTGCCCTGCAGGTCCAATTTAACAGGACTTTCCGGGCATTGTTGCGGCTCCCGCGTTTCTAGCAACTCAGTTGTTTGAGGCATTTCGTCGACATTTTTGACGCCATCTGACGTAAAAAGACTTCTTTACACTTTACACACAGTATACATTGGTAGTCCAGTGGCAGTGACCGTGATTTTCAATCCTAAGGTCGCTATTTAATGTCGCTGCTTCGCTCACATGGTACCCGGATAAAAAATAGCCTGTATCTTAATTGATGGTCCATCATTTTGGAGGTCCATCTCATCCCTTAGTCGACTTTTACGACCAGCTCGGGGAGAGAAGCAGCTGGACGCATTCTATGCTTTTTTTTCTTCCAGTCCAGCAGAGAAGTAAATGATCACCTGTCACCATGGTTCACCATATCTGTCTTAGGACTTTAAATCAGAAGTGGCTGCAAGTTTTCGTAAACATGAAAACTTGTGGCTCTGCCCACCCCATTAGGAATACGGGCGTGATAATATGTATGTATGTATCTTAATCCAGTGCATGTACTATGTATATTCCAAGTTTCATTCAAATCTGTTAAGCCGTGTAGGCGTGATGAGGCACAAACATCCTCGCAAACTTTCACATTTATAATATAGTAGGATAGGGTGTAGGTAGATGAAGTAGTTTGTTTCAGATATACAAGATAAGTGATCTTACTTCATTTCAGCTTATTTATGCTGTCTCTTAGGTACTTAGTTTTAAGTGATAATAAGTTAAGTTGTAGTTGAGTTCATAAGTTTTTTCTACAAAGGAATCTAAATATCTAAAGCACACATTGCAAATTTGAATGAAAAAGCAAATAAATATAAAAACTACTCACCTATACGAGATGGCCCCGGATCATCGGCCATGACTCAAACCTGAAAATGAAGATAATCATTAAAACACACTATACAAATCTACACTTTGCTATTTCAAACATAGGTTAAGGAAATTATCAAGCCCAGACACAAATCTTAGATGTGTGTTCTCGGACCATACCCTATTCTTCAGTGTCACTTTTTGCAAATAAAATTCAAATTATTAAATGGGGTTCAAAATTAAACTTGAATTTGAGTTATAATGAAAATTCTTGAACGGAAACACATACAATTAATATCAATCAAAATTCAATTAATAATAATAAACTCTTTATTTCAGGCAACATAGAAAAAATTATACAAAAGATAAAAAGTCTTGGCCCATATTAATAAATACCTTACAGTCTCACATACATACATTAATATATTAATAGTCATACAATTAATGTTACCCAAAATGCTAAAGTTTGTAAAGACATGAAGATCTTTGTGCCTCAATCATGCTGACCACATAACAGCTGAGCAGATTTGAATAAAACTGGAAATATATAATTTGTGACTTGAAATAACATACAGGCTACTTTTACCTGAATAAAACACAACTGAAGCTACGGGACACTTATCTTATTGGCTAATTTATAATCTAAATAAATCTGTGAAATTGCAAAGTAGTACCTACCTAATTGCCAAAATGTTTATACCTAACCAGGTATTATTATTTTCATATTCAATAGAAGTTACACTCTTGATTATCAAATTGGCGCAGTTACAGAAAAACCTTAAGAAATAATCCAATATAGGTATCTAGTGTACAAAAAATGACCTCCAATTTCCAAAAAATAACAAAACTGTTACCTTACCTACAGCAAAAACAACCCAAATAAAATTGCACCATGTATAATTATGTCCAGCTGGGCTCCAAAAACTTCGTAGGTACAGCTAACCAAAGTCCAAATTTTCACAAACAAATGAGTACACTAGGAAAATCAACACTTCACATTTTTTAATTTCTATGAAATTAAGATAATCATCTGAAACACACTAAATAATAACGCAACAAAACAAGATAAAATCCTTGCAATGTTTTGAATTTGATTGACTGACAAGCAGTAGGGCTGTCCCAAAATAAAACACTGAATATGCCATTTACAAAACAACGCAATTATGGACATACTGACCTAAACTAAATCACAGAATGCATGGTATGAAATCAGGGACATCAGGAAAATGAAACACCAAGAGCAGGGACAAGAAGATATAATAAATAAACTGGTGCAAATAATTCCAACCTACAATGATGAATTTTATCGTAGTTGCACGGAGAAACGGAGAAAAACAATATTAAGGTTTACTATTTAACTCAAGTGCTACATCAAAGTTCACTTTAAACTAGACAGTTCAAAAATAATGCGATCTATATGTATACATAGTTCTGAGACTAATCGAAAGTAAAAATCATTAAAATCATTTATTTCATTTTATATGTAGAAAACAATATTATGAAATGGCATATTTTATTCAGTATACAAAGCTTCCCTCGTACACAAGTACTCAAACTCAACAAGACCTCTAGCACAACACTTTTACAAAAAATTCTGAATGTGTTTTGGCGTATTCCGTGTTTCATTTTTGTATAGCCGCTAGCCGAGGACGTAGTTGACATTTGACTTGACATTGACTTGGAAGATGGGTAGGGAGGTGGTTTCCGTGGCTGTCAATGTCAATCAGAGTGTTAATGTCACATCACATTTATCTTTGATAGTGACAAGTGAGAGCTAGCAGCCAGCTAGCATTCATTCTAGTGTTGAGTAGGACACGGTTTCAAAATGAGTTTGTATGAGGCCCTCATTCTATTTCGTGAGGTGGGACAATGTCATGCTTCGAATGTCATGTCACATACTGTAAAATGTCATGTTGCGAGCTCGTGCGAGGTAGTGAGGTATTATTGTTAGCAACTTCCCCACCAGGAGGCAAACAAGGCGACCGCCTATAAATAGCGGGCCGAATCGAGGCTTGCGGTCACTTCGCTCGTGGTGCTCGACAGTGCAACATCTCATGGACAGTAGAGTTTTATTGTTTTTGTGTAATTTCGGTGTGAAGGACGCGTGAGTCATATTGTGTTTTGGTTATGTCATTTTCATGTGTAATCTAGATCATTTTCAATGTGTGTGGTCCAATCTGATTGTAGTAGTTTTGTTTAATTTTGATTAAATTGATTGTTAATGTTTAGATAAGCCTGTGGTTTATTTTTTTTAATGAATCGGATCCTTTTTACCTAAAATCAGAAGTGAGGGATAATAAAATCCATAAAGCTCACGAATTTCGAGTAAACAGATTGGAACTACCCACACATTGAAAAGATAGCCAGATTCTGTGCAGTTTGTTGTTTTATTCTCTCAGTTGCATTCTCTTTGTTATTCTTGTTTACGTAACCTTGGTAAATTCTCAGCATGCCTAGAAATAAAGACCGTGGTAGAACGAAACATCGTACACAAGGTGACTCACGTGTCCGAACACGACGCCGTTCTCGGTATCGGTTTCGTAGTAGAACTCTGTCATCCATGCGATAACTTTCGCGCTGTAAGTTACGGTCTCTGTCACCTAGTGTCTTTTATGGTCGAGCACCACGTCGGAGCAGAACAATGACGCGCAGTAGGTTCCGTGTCCGATCACGAAGCGTCTCCCGCTGTCAATCTACCCAAAGACGTTCTTTTGTCAGGGTGCGTCACCGTTTGCGGACTTTGTCGCGCAAAAGGGGTAGTTCGCGCCGTAGTCTATTTAGATCCCGATCTGGAAGTTCATTAGTAGGTCGAATGCCACGACGCAATTATGGGGGTAGGGTTCGTTCTCTGTACTAATCTCGATCACGCTCATCAAGCGTCGATCGCCGTTGCTATCGCTGGTCTCGTTCTCGTAAGTCATATGATGGTCAAATATCTTGGCAGGGTTTGTGAGTCAGGGTCAGGTAAAGCCGAGCCCACGAAAGGTCGAAACTTTGATGTATACCTCTCCACTTAACAGAGTTAAACAGGTACCGAAGGGACGACGCCTGTTATTCGCGCGTTTTGACGTCGCTGCTCGGAACACAAGGCCGAATCGTGAGGGTCTACGTGAGATCACGCGGAGCAGAGCTCGACGGCTGTGAAGGATAACCAGGCCATATAAGATGAGTATTCAAATAGAGAAAGACTCTCACCTCGTCAATTTGTTTACGTAATAAAGTGTTCTCAGTCCACAGAGAAGCTGGACTCTGCGGTCGTTACGAGCTGAAGCTGTTGAGCGGAGGCTACGGGAGAACGACTCTGGCTGCCGTGCAGTACATGGTACCGTGGCGAGGCGAGTGGTGCTCGGAGACGTGTGCCGCGTTCTTCGATAGCGAGTACCACAATACGACTGCTTGAGTAAAAGGGCCCTATTTTCATTATTTTGAGACGTCTCTGAGGTGAAGTCTGTAAGATTGAGTTTGAAATTTATGAATGTTGTGCGATGTATGAATTAAGTGAAAGAGATATTATGAACGGAGGATGAAAAATTAGGTGGCGGTTCTAAAGATACTGAGCGCCTATTTAAATATGTGTTGTTCTTTCACAGATGAGGGATCAAGTGTTCTGCGATCCATGCCTCTGTTAGTTGCAGACCCTGAAGCCGGACCCTCGACAGCAGCTGGCGCTGGTCTCTGTAGATCGACACCGTACGACCGGGCCGAGGACGACCCTTCGTCAGGAGAGGCCGTGTTAGCAACTTTGATGTAGGTATACCTCTCCACTTAACAGAGTTAAACAGGTACCGAAGGGACGACGCCTGTTATTCGCGCGTTTTGACGTCGCTGCTCGGAACACAAGGCCGAATCGTGAGGGTCTACGTGAGATCACGCGGAGCAGAGCTCGACAGCTGTGAAGGATAACCAGGCCATATAAGATGAGTATTCAAATAGAGAAAGACTCTCACCTCGTCAATTTGTTTACGTAATAAAGTGTTCTCAGTCCACAGAGAAGCTGGACTCTGCGGTCGTTACGAGCTGAAGCTGTTGAGCGGAGGCTACGGGAGAACGACTCTGGCTGCCGTGCAGTACATGGTACCGTGGCGAGGCGAGTGGTGCTCGGAGACGTGTGCCGCGTTCTTCGATAGCGAGTACCACAATACGACTGCTTGAGTAAAAGGGCCCTATTTTCATTATTTTGAGACGTCTCTGAGGTGAAGTCTGTAAGATTGAGTTTGAAATTTATGAATGTTGTGCGATGTATGAATTAAGTGAAAGAGATATTATGAACGGAGGATGAAAAATTAGGTGGCGGTTTTAAAGATACTGAGCGCCTATTTAAATATGTGTTGTTCTTTCACAGATGAGGGATCAAGTGTTCTGCGATCCATGCCTCTGTTAGTTGCAGACCCTGAAGCCGGACCCTCGACAGCAGCTGGCGCTGGTCTCTGTAGATCGACACCGTACGACCGGGCCGAGGACGACCCTTCGTCAGGAGAGGCCGTGTTAGCAACTTTGATGTAGGTATACCTCTCCACTTAACAGAGTTAAACAGGTACCGAAGGGACGACGCCTGTTATTCGCGCGTTTTGACGTCGCTGCTCGGAACACAAGGCCGAATCGTGAGGGTCTACGTGAGATCACGCGGAGCAGAGCTCGACGGCTGTGAAGGATAACCAGGCCATATAAGATGAGTATTCAAATAGAGAAAGACTCTCACCTCGTCAATTTGTTTACGTAATAAAGTGTTCTCAGTCCACAGAGAAGCTGGACTCTGCGGTCGTTACGAGCTGAAGCTGTTGAGCGGAGGCTACGGGAGAACGACTCTGGCTGCCGTGCAGTACATGGTACCGTGGCGAGGCGAGTGGTGCTCGGAGACGTGTGCCGCGTTCTTCGATAGCGAGTACCACAATACGACTGCTTGAGTAAAAGGGCCCTATTTTCATTATTTTGAGACGTCTCTGAGGTGAAGTCTGTAAGATTGAGTTTGAAATTTATGAATGTTGTGCGATGTATGAATTAAGTGAAAGAGATATTATGAACGGAGGATGAAAAATTAGGTGGCGGTTCTAAAGATACTGAGCGCCTATTTAAATATGTGTTGTTCTTTCACAGATGAGGGATCAAGTGTTCTGCGATCCATGCCTCTGTTAGTTGCAGACCCTGAAGCCGGACCCTCGACAGCAGCTGGCGCTGGTCTCTGTAGATCGACACCGTACGACCGGGCCGAGGACGACCCTTCGTCAGGAGAGGCCGTGTTAGCAACTTTGATGTAGGTATACCTCTCCACTTAACAGAGTTAAACAGGTACCGAAGGGACGACGCCTGTTTTTCGCGCGTTTTGACGTCGCTGCTCGGAACACAAGGCTGAATCGTGAGGGTCTACGTGAGATCACGCGGAGCAGAGCTCGACGGCTGTGAAGGATAACCAGGCCATATAAGATGAGTATTCAAATAGAGAAAGACTCTCACCTCGTCAATTTGTTTACGTAATAAAGTGTTCTCAGTCCACAGAGAAGCTGGACTCTGCGGTCGTTACGAGCTGAAGCTGTTGAGCGGAGGCTACGGGAGAACGACTCTGGCTGCCGTGCAGTACATGGTACCGTGGCGAGGCGAGTGGTGCTCGGAGACGTGTGCCGCGTTCTTCGATAGCGAGTACCACACCTCTTATAAGACCAAAACGTCATTTATGGCTTTGCCGGTTGTTATCCTTTCCCATAGTTAGATTAACCAACCAACCCCTTAGTGTTTTTCGTAGTAGGTAGGTATAGTCCCCCCTAGGATAGTAGATATGAAAAAGTCCCCCCTCTTGTAAGTGGATAACAGACGACATTGCTATATATGTCAGGTCGAATAAGGTGGTTGGCTGGTGTTGGATAGTTACCAAGGGTGGTGACTGGGCGATTACTAAAGGTGGTAATGCGCACAGGTTAATGCACAGAGAGTGTGTTAACCTGAGGGAGATGCTTGGTGCGTCTGGCGTCAGAAGTGCCGAAGACAGAAGCCGGCGCGGCTGCTGCTGAAGACGGTGCAGTAGGCGACGTCCAGAGATACGACTGCTTGAGTAAAAGGGCCCTATTTTCATTATTTTGAGACGTCTCTGAGGTGAAGTCTGTAAGATTGAGTTTGAAATTTATGAATGTTGTGCGATGTATGAATTAAGTGAAAGAGATATTATGAACGGAGGATGAAAAATTAGGTGGCGGTTTTAAAGATACTGAGCGCCTATTTAAATATGTGTTGTTCTTTCACAGATGAGGGATCAAGTGTTCTGCGATCCATGCCTCTGTTAGTTGCAGACCCTGAAGCCGGACCCTCGACAGCAGCTGGCGCTGGTCTCTGTAGATCGACACCGTACGACCGGGCCGAGGACGACCCTTCGTCAGGAGAGGCCGTGTTAGCAACTTCCCCACCAGGAGGCAAACAACAAGGTGACCGCCTATAAATAGCGGGCCGAATCGAGGCTTGCGGTCTGCCCGGTAACGCTGCCAGCGGTCATCTGAGACCCACAGCATTATATTCCGTCCGAAAAAAAAAAAAAAAAAAGCTTGCGGTCACTTCGCTCGTGGTGCTCGACAGTGCAACATCTCATGGACAGTAGAGTTTTATTGTTTTTGTGTAATTTCGGTGTGAAGGACGCGTGAGTCATATTGTGTTTTGGTTATGTCATTTTCATGTGTAATCTAGATCATTTTCAATGTGTGTGGTCCAATCTGATTGTAGTAGTTTTGTTTAATTTTGATTAAATTGATTGTTAATGTTTAGATAAGCCTGTGGTTTATTTTTTTTAATGAATCAGATCCTTTTTACCTAAAATTATTATTTCGCTCGTTCAATCTACTCATTTGTCATGTCATGTCACAAGAGAAGAGGTATGAGGTGTCTTGATGAGTGTCATGTTTTCATTTTGTCACTAAAAGTGAGGCATTTTACTTGATGAGTAAGTATAATTCTTTTTACTATTATTGTTTGTACCTATGATAGATTAGGTTAGATGACAAACAATGTAGGTAGGTATGTCTTGGTCAGTTTTTTTTTTTAATTTATTTATCATAATAAAAGTTTACAAAAATGTAGCAACTAAAATAGCACCACGGAAACCACTAAGGTTTGTAAAGTAGATGCTATATGAGTCTTAGATTTACTCAACTGTTAGGTACTAACTAGGTAGGTAATTAAATTATACTAATGGTAATAATGTAGGTAGCTGTAAAGTGACTATGTAAAATATTGGAGCAAGGTAAGTACATTTAATTTAATGAACATTGATATTTTTCTAAATTATTTAAGAAGTATGACTTTAGTTTTAATTTAATATTATTGTGTGTTATACTATCGCGTAAGTCAGTGGGTAAGTCATTAATTAACCGAGGAATCATATGCCTGCCTGTGCGCTCGCCGTACCCATTGTTCGCGCGCGGTGCGCATAACCTGTTTTGAGCAACTGCACGAGTGTATACAGGGTGCTTTATTTCTTTTTGAAGTGATTCGTTAAAAAATTGTTCTTTCAGTAAACTATATTTAACCAACGTATGAACTGGTAAGATTTTGCAATGCCTAAATAGGCCAAGGTCATTGCCATAAAACTGCTGTTTGATTTTATTTGAAACAATGTTTTTTAATATTTTTAATTGGAGCTTGTATATTAGATTAAGATATGTGTTAAATGTACGACCATAACTACTGATTCCATATTGGATATAGGATTCGGCCAGAGAGTTATATAACATTAGCTTGACTTTGAATGGGATACGATCTTTTAGTAAAGAAATATTTGCTAAAAATTGTCTTAATTATGGTTGTAGACAATTATGGTTATGGACACATATATTTATGATAGAGAAACATTTAATAAAAGGGGATTTAATGAGAAGTAGTTTGGTTTTATTCGGATTTATTACGAGGCCAGCATCGTGGCACCATCTTGATACGGCGTTGAGGTCTTGTTGCAAGAGAGCACTAGCCTTTATTGGGTCTTTGTCCGCTATAAGGAGGCACGTGTCATCGGCGAACTGATAACAGGTGCAATAGTTAATGCAGTTACTCATTTCGTTGACATAAGTCAGCAAATGAAGAGGTCCTAAAACAGATCCTTGTGCTGTGCCCTGAGTTGTTGTAATTGGTTCACTGTAAATGTTGTCTATTTTAACAGTAGATGATCGGTTAGTTAAATAGTTTTCTCACCACTTAGTTAAGTAGGTTAGGTAGATATAATTTTAATGTTTTACATTAGATACCTACTTATCCTACCTATTAGTTTAGGAGTATAGTACCTATTATATTATCTGTGGTTCAGGTATGTAGTGTTTAGTAAGTACCTAAATTGTGTTATATGAACGATAACTGATTGATATTGAGGTAATCAAGTAGTAAAATGGGTACCTAGGTAGGTAGGGAGGTACCTACCTAGATAATTTTGATGTTTTGTATGTAGTGATGGGTAGGTAGGTATTAGTAGATTATTTGGGTACCTACCTGGGCAAGGGGTAAGTAGGTACCTACCTCGATACCAATTGCAATGTTTTTTACCTACTTATTAGTTCAGTAGGTACTTACCTAAGTATCTAGTAGGATTAGGTTAGGATGAGTAGGTAGGTAGATAAATTAGGTAGTAGGTACTATCGACAAAAATTGTAAAAACTATGTACTTAGTTGGTAATTCGAAAACTATCAAGTGCACGAAAGGAGCATTTTTGAGGCGCACTTATACTATAAGTCCTTTCATCACACTGGTTTAAAAGAACTATTGACACGATAAGAAAAAGAAGAACAAACATATTATATTACTTACCTACATAAATGTACTTACTTAATGTACTCGTACCTACCTACAATGTGAAATCTATCTACTTCATATTTACAGATATAAACAAAAAGTTTTGACACTTTTTCACCACTGAGACGGTTACAAAACTAATTTTGTTGTAGGTTTCTATCAATCAACTTCAAGCAATTCATTCAATTTTTAGCTACGTCAATTACCTACTTACGTCATACGCCACTGTGATGTCATTTCAACGTACGATCTGTCATTCGATCACGCAATACATCAGCTCACTCACTCCTCACTCGCTCGAATGAAACATTTGTATTTCCCTCGTTCGTCCCGCTCGCGCTCGCACGTTACGTCGTTTGGTGAGTGTGACACGAATTGTGAGGTGGTAGAACGATTGAAAATGAGGTCCATGACATTTCTGAGCGAATGTATGGGACAAACGAGGTGCCTCACGTATGTCCTACTCAACACTAATTCATTCAATCATTTCCATTTTCCACCCCCAGCTGACTGACGAACACAAAGAGTTCTGGTCGACAAACATAAATATTTATTTTATTACAATTTAGTCATGTTTTCGTCATTATTTGGCAAAAGAAGGTCCTCGCCCGTGGAAGACGAAACTCCTCCCATTCCTGGAGCTCGACAAGACGATGGGTATGTCGTAGTGAATCCTACGCCGCCCCGAGGAGGCATTTATCCTAGCATCGGTGGCAATGCTCCATTTCCACAGCGGCCAGCACCCGCGGCTCCAAAACCCGCCATCGACCCCACATTCCACTATCTTCAAGGAGTACCGTTCACAATGTCCAAAGAACTACAAATGGCAAATAATAAAGACGCATTTGCAACTGAAATTGGCAATATATTAGCTTTCCTGTCCAGTAGAGTGAATGTGAGTGGCTATGAATATGACTTTTCAATAGAAAAGAGTGTATTGAAGGAGTGCTAAACTGACCCAGACCAACCAAACTAGACTGCAAAAGCTAGCGAGTGGGAAGGAGTAAGGCGCATTAATGTTCACACTTTTTTCTGATGTACTGAAACAGAGCAAGATAAAGGATGCTCCGTCTTGTTTAAATGTTCACATTTATTTACTTTAATTTAGTTAGTGCATACCTAACTTTAGTGGTACCTAATATTGCAGTTTTGTGGAAGATTGGGAATGGCCTTTAAAATTATAAAAAAGCTTTAATGTTGTAAAAATAAATGTTTCTTAAAAAATTAATGCAGTTAATTGGTTGTTTAGGCACATTTTAACACTGCAAATATGTACCTATAATTGAATGAATTATGGCTAATTAATATACACTGAGAATAATGTATTGTTATGTTTATTAATATTTATAAGACATCAACCACAAAAAATAAGCTGTGTATTTAGAACCTTTAATTAAGCGGTGATTGATAAGTGTATAATAGTATATTTTTATTACTATACTTACATATTTTAATAGGTTGAGAACAAAAAATCATTAGTCTATTTTTAAGTTATGTATGTGAAGCTTAAATCAAATAAATATGTAAATAAAGTAGTTTTTTGAATAAATCCAAGAAATCCAGATTTAAATCACAATGACATAATATGTACAGAAAACTACAAACTTATGCTTTAGCCAAACCGGAGATACATTTTATGTAAACAAACAGTTGTTTCAAAATATGGTTGTATGAACTCATGCAGTTTCACCCACATGGGATTAAAATAGCATTTAGGGATAGTGTCGTCTTCTATCACTGAAAAAAAAATTCAGAACTGGTTAAGTGGCCTAACCTAACCCTTTACAAACAAACTTACAAACTTCATATTTAAAATAATAATACATATACCTAGATAAAACACAGTCATAAATCTAACAAGAAACATTAATTCAACCAAAATATAAAATTATCACAATCAGATTTTAATACACAATAGTTTTTTTTTTATTTGGTAACAAAAATATTACTTACATATTTTTCTAATCAAAACTCAACTCAACCTTAAAAGGTATTTTTCATAAAAGAAACCAACATCTAAACTGAGTTCTTTAACACACAAAGACAATAGTTTATCTAGCCTCTACTTTTTATTTAATTATGTACATATTAAAAATAATATGATTTATTGCCTTAGAAAATAGACACAATTTATTAGAAAAATTTACAACACAAAAACATCAGTCATTGATTTAACAGGAGAAATATAAAATGTTTGATTTAAATGAGTGCAGCTAGGCCACATATTAAAGCAACTATAAAAACAAATGGTAGCCATGTCTTCAGGAATGCACCAAAGCTGAAATGAATATTTTTTATTAATTCAGGTTATTGAAGAGTGCAATAAAATTCAAATTAAATTGCGTAAAAAATAATAATAATAGAATCAAGGTACACAGCATTCAACATCTTGCCCACTCTATATGGGGCAAGCACAGCAAGGTTTACAACATTGATTAGCAGTAAATCATCTCAAGTTTAAAAACAGGCTAGAACAGGAAAATGATACTGCAATTATTTTCCTGCTCGGTGATTGCAAAATAAGTAAAACTCAACTGTATAAGATTGACATGACTCGGTGTCTATCAAGTAATGGATTTAGAGAAGACAAATTAAATACTAGCTTCAGCCTACAGCTTTTCTTGCTTGGATCCTGAATAATAAGTAGCCTATATATTTCGCACACCCCTGTATTCATAATCAAGTTTCATTCAAATCCATTCAGCTGTTACACCATGATTCAGACACAAACATCTTCACAAAGTTTTGGATACATTAACATACAATGGTCTCTTAGTTTTAAAAAGTTACCTGACATATTTGGAGTATGGTATCATGTAGAATGCTAGTTTGACCATATTCCAGTCCTTGCAGCCACCATAGTTCATGATGTTGAGTGCCTTAGCTACATGCGAGTGGCAGTTGTCATAGAATATTATATGCTAAAACAGAAAACATCATATTTCTATAAGAACACTCATTATAAAGCAGCATAAACTTATTCTATAGAGCATAGCAATTGTCATTCAATTTTGATGACATGAATTAAACCTGTGCAGCCTGTGGGCTAAGTATACACAGAAATCCTACAACGCCCTACGAATCCAATACAACAACGGTTTCAGAATGCTGTTGAGGCTGCCGCGATTCTGTAGCGCATCGGGGATGTTCGCAGACGCACGCACTGATGACTTTTTTGCGATCATGCGAAAGAGAACGGCGTCCCTGATGCGCCGGTTGCGTGGTAGTACGAACGGCCTTCTAACCGTTGTTGTTGAGGATCTGTGCTCGGCCTACATGAGACACTGACTGGCAGTACTTCGGCCTATCACACGCCTAGTGTCTCAATAGGTAGGTCTTAATATTATTTTTTTTAGTTTTATTTTAAGTAGTTTTTAGGTTCACTAATTTAGCTTGTAAGTTACTACTAACACAATATGGATCAATGGTCTGAAATAAATACATTTTATTTTATTTTATTTTTTATTTTAAACCACATCAGAAGAAAGTTTAAAAGTAAATAGAATAAACTAACCATTCTCTTTTTATAAATCTCCGAGGCTTCAGCCACTGCTGCATCCCATCCCGCCTGTCCATCAAAGGCCTTGTGCGGAGACAACTGCCAGTATTTAGTCGGATTGCCAAAAGCCATCAAGTCTTCCGACACGAAGTAAGGCCCAGCAAAGTCTCTGATCACTCCATTTGATGTGCAGATTCCCATGTGTCCAAGAAAAGGAAACATCCATCTGTAAATCCAAAAATATTTTATGGTCAATGTAAGCAGTCTAATCAATAGTACAATATACAAAATAAAGCTGGCATTAAAACTATTCAAAGCTTGGTTTGCACTCACGTCAGAACAGGAATAGGAGTCCAGACGATGCAGTAAGGGTATCTGCTTCTTTCGTGATCGATGGGATCCATCAGAACAGCGTTTTCGGGATCGTTGACGTCTAAGGGACTGGTAGGGCTTCGGTCGCCGTTCATACTCACTATATTGTAACCTTTACTCAAAATTTTGGCCAATTTCAGCCATTCGTAAAGATATTCAAGACTAAAATTGCAAAACCACCTTCCGAAACCTTTCGCAAGACGTATTTCTTCATTCAAAAAATAAACACAAAATTTCTTTGAACATGCTCAAAATTACAAAAAATCCACTTGTAGCTTGGAACAAATTAATTTACAGTATGTCAGCTGTCTAGGTGAATGTATTTCAATGTCACTAGTCCAAACCAAACAAAACCAAAATGGCCGATTGAGTGAGAGCGTTTGTTGTGTTGTTGTATGATGTTTCGCGCTAAATTGTTTACCAAAAAATAAAATTCTGAATAGATAGATTATTATTCTTCTTGTGTAACAATAAAACAGTCAAAATGCCAGCGTTTTTGAAATTCATTGACATGGAAAACTTCAAGTCCTATCGAGGGAATCATCGAATAGGTCCTCTGAAATCTTTTACAGCGGTTGTTGGGCCCAATGGATCAGGTGAATGCAATCTCAAACTATAAATCAATGCCAATGGATAGTAGTTATGCGCTTGGCATAGCAATTTGAGCTATAAGACAAAAAAGTAGGTCATAACAATGTCTTCATTTTTCAAATCATGCTCAAGAAGAACTTGATCCTTCCCAGGCAAATCAAACTTCATGGATGCCGTGAGTTTCGTGATGGGCGAGAAAACGTCTCTGCTCCGTGTGAAGCGTCTGAGTGATTTGATCCATGGTGCTTCTATCAACAAACCTGTATCAAGATTGTAAGTTTAGAATGTTAGGTTGGGTAGCATAGACCTTAATGGTCAGTAGCTGCTGGTAGCTTCTATTTATATAATTAAGTAGTCGATGGTCTTGCGTAACATATTTAAAAATGAACATTTCAGTGCATCGGTGACTGCAACATTTGTATTGGAGGATATGACGGAGAAACAGTTCATGAGATCAGTCAATGGACAGTCATCTGAACATAAGATTGATGGACAAGTGAGTAACATGCTTACTACTTCTCATATTGTTCCCAAAAACAGTCTCCTTGATGCGCACATTGATCCTTCCACCACACTGATTGAAAATAACTAGCAGTAGTACCATGATAACTTGATAGAGCTTTATTTGTTTTTTCAGTCTGTATCAGTGAGCAGCTACTTATCACAGCTGGAGAAGTTAGGTATCAATGTGAAAGCCAAGAACTTCCTGGTGTTCCAAGGAGCTGTGGAAAGTATTGCCATGAAGAATCCTAAAGAGAGGACTGCTTTGTTTGAAGAGATCAGTGGGTGAGTGCTAACCTCTTAAAACCAGCAAAGAATCTGGCAACATCACTATACCTTTTGAGAAACTTTCTTCTGAGAAACTTTATACCTATCTTCACTTTGATTAAGCTCATAGAATCAAAACTTCTAATTTGAGTTAGTTGCCTTGTGACCATGGCGGTCTCGTTGCAACACAGTTGAAACATTGGGGAAATAAATACCTGTGTATTAACTTTTATATATTACTCAAGCCCATGGTTCAGCTTGCGTGGTACATTCCCAGATAAAAGTACCCTATTTGTATACCAAGTTCCAGCCAAAACCGTTCAGCCGTTATAGAGATGAACACAGTCAAACACACTTACACATACAAACATTCCTATTTATAACATTAGTAGGTTTAGTAAAATTAATCCCTTTATTGTTTATGCAAAGGTCTGGGGTCCTAAAAGAGCAGTATGAGGCGTGCCGTGCGGAAGTGAACCGAGCTGATGAGGAGGCTCAGTTCTCCTACCAGAAGAAGAAAGGAGTGGCGGCCGAGAGGAAGGAGGCCAAGTTCGAGAAGGAAGAGGCTGAGAAGTATACTCGGTTGAAAGAAGAACTGGTATATATGTATTTTTAAATGTATAACCTCATGGTGGGTAAAAGCCTCTTCTCTATAATGCTATGTTTATCACTAAGCAGCATTACACTTACAGCAAGAGCAAAAAGTGGAGCTACAACTCTTCCTCTTATATCACAACGAGAAGGATATCCAGACCTGCGAGGAAGACCTCCAGCACAAACAGAACGAGCTCGCCAAGATAGAGAAGAAGAGACTCAAGGCTGAGGAGGCTCTCAAAGAAAAGAAGAAGGAGTCTGGAGTTGTGCAGCGGGAACTGGCTAAAATTGAACAGGATATTAGGGAAGTGGTAAGTCACTGAGTTTTATGGTCAGTTTAGAGTACTGGTTGCCTGATGGCGATGACCCTGCCTTCCGATCCTAAGTCTTTGGTTTGAATCAGTTGCACAACCTATGAATCTTTCTGTTCAAATATCACACATGTTTCTTTTGCATGCCTATTCATGGCCTATTTCAATGTTTTTACACTGATTCCAAAAATCCAGTGTCGCAAGAAGTCACAATTAACCAGATTTAAGGGAGCCAAACGAATAATGCATTTTGTAACATTCCCCATGGATTTTATATTGGTCATATGGGTTTTGTAATCAATTAGTATTTTAAAAATTACAAAATAAATTTTATAAATACAGGAAGCAGAGGTCACCAAAAAGCGTCCTACCTTCATAAAAGCGAAGGAGCGCGTCACGCACATGCAGAAGAAACTCGAGAGCGCGCTCAAGACCTTAGAACAGGCTCAGAAGGCCAACGAAGCTCACCAGGCTGATATCAGGAAGCTGGAGGAGGAACTCAGGCAGGTGGAGGAACAGAAGGCAACTTGGGAGCAGTCCGTGCTGGGCACCACTACCCGGCGACCTGATGTACACTTGGAAGAAGCACAGGTAATCATTAGACAGCTAGACTCTAATGCATAATAATAGTCTTTGTTATTCCAGGTCTTAAAGTCTTTCAGTAAGGATGCTCAATCTGTTTGCACTCTCTTGTGTTTCCTAGTATGATCTGTATGTGACTGATAGTTGTTATGTAGTTATCCCTCTGATCAGATCCACGAGTATGAGGAGCTGAAGATGGAAGCGTCGCGGCAGGCTGCGCGCTACCTTCAGGAGCTAGACTCTGTGAACCGCGAGCAGAAGGCAGACCAGGACCGCCTCGACAACGAACTGCGCCGCAAGGGCGAGTTCGACAACAAACACCGACAGAAGGTACACAATGTGCTTCATTGTATACCAAACCATTCTGTGTAATTCTATCATCTAAGGCCCATATCGCATAAATTCGCTGCAGAAGTAACTTTGTAAAATGGGGTTATGACCATCCGGTGTGACTAGCGCACCAATACAGGACATGCCACACTTACTCTCCTGTCCTCTGCGTCCGACAGCCTGCTCTCAGGACCTGAACAAGGCGACCTACAATGCCGTGGAGGTGGCTTTTTTTGGTCAAAGTTCTTATAAAAGCCAATGAGTCGTTGACACGCAAAGAAGAAGATCTAAAGTCAATTATTTGATTCAGGGTCATGAAAGAAATGAAGCTATCAAGCGAGTGGACAAGCTGAACGAACACATCAAGAGCTCAGAGCAGGCGCTGGAGGAGCAGAGGAGACTGAGGGCTGAGTTGCAGGTACTTTTAAATCTGTCAAAAATGAAATTAGAATTCATAATAACGTGTCACTTTTTAAATGGGATATTTCCCAATGACTTCTTTAGTAATTTTTAAATGCTTTGTAAAAAATATATTTTTAACCTGCGGCATCGCTCGCGTGGTACCAGGATAAAAAGTAGCCTATCTCAGCACATATACTATGTATGTTCCAAGTTTCATTCAAATTCGTTCCGCCGTTATGGCGTGATTGAAGCAAACATCGTCACATCTTGTTGTTATTACGTACACGTTATTTCTAGCTGTTTCAGCTATGTCGGCGAACCATCTTTATGATTGTCGATGTTTGAGTAAAGTAATATTTGCTTGGTCAGGCGGACGTAGGCGAGTGCCGCGGGCGCGCCGCAGAGTTGCAAGCTCAGTTAGAGGAAGTGGCGAGCCAGCTCGGCGACGCGCGCGTCGACAAGCACGAGGAGGCACGCAGAAAGAAGAAGCAGGAGATTGTCGAGAGCTTCAAGAGGGACATCCCGGGCGTGGTCCGTATTGACACATTTTATATTAACTCAGAGAGAGAGAGCACTGGTGGTCTAGTTGGTAGTGACCCCGCCTTCCGATCCTAAGGACGTGGCTTCAAATCCGGTCGTGTACCAATGGATTTTTCTGTGTGAAAAATTGATGTGCGCTATACCTACTGGTATAGCGCACATCAATTTTTCACACCGTTTTCCTTCACCGTTCGAGAGTACTCTCTCGAACGGTGAAGGAAAACATCGTGAGGAAACCCGCGGCTTAGTCAGCTCCGCACGTATTGACCATGTCTTTTCGTTTCTGTTGTTCAATGGGTTTAAAGAAACTTAACAGTTTAAAAATATAGCTATCCTTCTTATCTTGGTCTATTAGAAAGGGGCAGGAACATTTCAAGTCAAATTAGTTTTATTTTAGGAGATTCCACAACAGAATCTATACCAAAGTAAGTAGGTTATTCCTAACCTTGCAGTATGATCGCATGATAAACATGTGCCAGCCAACTCACAAGCGGTACAACGTGGCCATTACCAAGGTACTCGGCAAGTACATGGAGGCCATCGTTGTTGACACTGAGAAGACAGCAAGGAGATGCATTCAGGTAATCTACATTTATCAATCATTCTATTTGTAAAATCATTATATTTACTTTGCTGTGTTGATTTGGAAAAAAAGTCTACATCCAGAAACATAAAAACCAGTATTTCACTTTCATTTTTGTTTTATGTCTGACTGCTTTGATTCTTTCTATATTATCACAGCGAAAGTAGTACGTAATGATATCAAGAAACGTTTTAAAAGTGGATGTAAAGAAGCGAAACCAAGAGCCTACCTTGCAGCACTCATTTTTAAAATATAATTTTCCTGTATTTGCAACATAATTATGAAGTTTGTATTGCTACTCTATTCCCCAGGTCCTCAAAGAGCGTATGCTGGAGCCAGAAACCTTTCTCCCTCTGGACTACATCCAAGCCAAGCCACTGCGCGAGCGTCTGAGAGACATCCGTGAGCCAAAGAACGTGAAGCTTCTGTTCGACGTGCTGAGATTTGAACCCGCGGCCATTCATCGAGCGGTTCTCTTCGTCACCAACAACGCGCTCGTCTGTGAGACGCCGGAGGACGCCTCGAGGGTTGCCTATGATCTGGATAGGACTAAGAACGCTAGATATGATGTGAGTATGTGAAAGTGTTTCTTCAAACATGGTAAATAGAAGCGGGCCTAACATAGGTCCCTGTGATACTCCATTTTTCATACTCTTATAGATTCAACTGGAGTACCCTTTATTACCCACCCAGAGGCCTCCCTCGTAAGTCCTAATGTTATTTTAGTTATTATATTTATAAAAACTGTATTTTGTTGGTTCCCAGGCTTTAGCTCTAGATGGTACATTCTACCAGAAGTCTGGTATCATATCCGGCGGTTCGCTGGACTTGGCGCGGAAAGCTAAGCGCTGGGACGAAAAGCATTTGTCGCAGCTTAAAGCTAAGAAGGTAAGCTCATCTAAGTATTCTAGAACTGTGCTCAAACAGAGAAAATGTTTTTTAAATCTACACTAATTAAAACTGTAAAAATGATTTCATGTTGATATCTCTTGTTGGGATTCTAGACTTCTAGTCTATGTATGGTTTAAGTAACTTAATATCTAAACACAAAGGATTTGGCTTGATCAATTGGTAAACACACCATAACTCTATAATGAATCTATAGTTACTATGCTAGTACTAAATAAAACAAATAGTTTTGAATATATTCACTGTTGTTAACTTACAGGAGAAGCTAACAGAGGAGCTCCGCGAGTCGATGAAGAAGTCCCGCAAAGAGTCCGAGCTGACCACTGTGGACTCGCAGATCCGCGGCCTCGAGTCCCGGCTCAAGTACGCCGTCACCGACCGAGACACCACGGTAACAACCCTACTAATACATACAGGCCTTTTACCATCTAGTAGATGATTTATACAGCGTCAGCAGACAACTTTTACCTTCACAAACGGGATGCTGCAGTGCCCGGGACGAATTAAGATGGAGGCTTGCCCAGCACCTGTTCCATCCTCTCGGCTTAGTCGGCCTTGTCCACAGGAAAGACGTCAACGTGCGAAGCTGACTAAGCCGCGGGTTTCCTCACGATGTTTTCCTTCACCGTTTGAGAGTACTGGTATGGCGTACATAAATTTTTCGCACAGAAAAATCCATTGGTACACAACTGGATTTTAACCCACGTCCTTAGGATCGGAAGGCGGGGTCATTACCAAATAGACCACCAGTGGTCTCATACGCTAACATAGTTAACGTTTTAGTTTTAACTGTAAGCTTTCTGTCAAAACTGTATTAAAAAAAAATTAAATAGGTACTTGGTATCCGTGTAGGTACTATAATAAATATTGAAATTTATTTATTTTCTCTGAAATATAATGTTTTAACACACTGAGTCAATATCTATCTGTCTAGATGTTCACTAGTTCTATATCGTCTTTTTCTATCTAATGTCTTGTCTATGGATTTGTAGGCCTTATACATAGAAATTACAATTATCAGTTTGTTAATGTTGTGAGATTAACAATTATTATTTACGTTATTTCAGCTGAAGCAAATCAAGGCCCTTGACGCAGAACTGGCAGAGTTGGAGAGAAAGATCGACATGTTTGGTGTAAGTAAGAAAATAGATAAGAGTAGAGAATATGCAGTTATTTCGGCGCTGCCCGCAAGGGTAGCGTGGCCGAGCGGTCTAAGGCGCTGGTTTAAGGCACCAGTCTCTTCGGAGGCGTGGGTTCGAATCCCACCGCTGCCAATGTTTTTTTAATTTTATTTTACAATGTAATGTTCTTACATACTAGAACACTATTCTTGAGCGCTGCAGTTAGTTATCATAAGAATAATTTCTTTTGATTAGAATGAATAAATTTGATGTGTTTGATTTCAGCCTCAAATAGAAGAGATAGAGCGTACGATATGCGCGCGCGATCTCCGCATCCAGGAGATCAAGGAGAACATGAACAACGTCGAGGACGTCGTGTTCCGAGGGTTCTGCAACGACATCGGGGTCGCTAACATTCGGTAACTAACAAATACTCCCTGCTTTCAAACTTCACGCTCTTTTTAGAAAAGCTAGTTATGTAATAAATTGACTGACAGACTACGGAACGCTTAAACCGGGGGGTGGTCATCAAATTTTGTTAAAGTGACCTAACTAACAAATATTTTTTTTTTAATACATCATCTTCCTGCCCTTATCCCACTCTATGTGGGGTCGGCAAAGCGTGTTTTCTTCTTCCATCCCCTTCTACCTTCTTTTACATGATTAGCTAATTATAATGTGTGAAGCATCGTGACTTAAAACATAAAGACGATGCATGCAAATTGATTATTAAGTAAGTAATTATGAGCTAGTGACGGCCAGCTCTTGTGACGGAGTTTTTAGGCCGCCTAAAGGCCTTGTTTATTAATTATTGAATGTTTATGTTATGTTTACTTGCATGCAGTCAGTACGAAGAGCGCGAGCTGCGCGTCCAGCAGGAGCGCGCCAAGCGGCGCATGGAGTTCGAAGCGCAAGTGGACCGCATCTCCTCAAACCTCGAGTTCGAACGCTCGCGCGACACGCAGAGTGAGCCTCCCTTATCTACTCGATTGCAACACTAATCATTCATGCTGTACAACAAATACTAGTATGTAGTGTTTCAGGTTTTTTAAAACAACCCTTACAAAGAGGTGAAATGGGTGCTTATAAAAGTGACCTAACGCGTACGAAGTCGCGGGTAACAGCTAAGTATTATATAAAAAAATTATGTAACTTATATCCGGTTAAGCAGGATGTATGTTACACATTTGGGGAGGGACTTTACTCCACTAACAAAGTGAAAACTAACACAGCAAGATGTGGATCACTCAGCTTTCTAGTCATAGGATTTTGTGAAAGAAAATATTTGTAGGCGAGCGTGGAGTTAGAGCTTGTAACAGTCGAATGCATGTCGTGCAGAGAACGTGACGCGCTGGGAGCGGCAGGTGCAGGACGCGGAGGACGAGCTGGAGAAGGGGCGGCAGGCGGAGGCGCGGCAGCGCGCGGACATCGACGCCGAGCTCAAGCGTGCCGACGCACTGAAGGCGGAACGAGCCGCCGCGCGCGCGCGCCTCGACCGCGCCGAGGAGGACGTCAACAAGGTACGCGACCCTACTCATCGCGCTGGTGGTCTAGGGGCAGTGACCCCGCTTTCGGATCCTAAGGTCGACGGTTCAAATCCGGTCATGTAATGGATCTCAAACGGTGAAGGAAATGTGTTAAGTGAACGAAAGGAGCCTTCGAGACACACTTTAAATCCTTTCACCACACTAGATAGATAGAATACATCTCAGCCAAGCTCGAGCACGAAACTAAATCAAGGAAATGGTAAACTAACGGAGTGATTACATTCCAGGCTCGCAAAGACCAAAGCGCAGTGCAAAAGGACATCCAGGGGATCCAGAAGCAGATCTCCACCCTCGAGTCCCGCATCGAGAGCAAGCGCAGCGAGCGACACAACATCCTGCGACAGTGCAAGGTACACCAGCATTTACCCTAAAATAATGCTACTTGCGGTCACCCATCCAAATTGTGACCGCGCACAACGTTGCTTAACTTAACGATCAAGAACGTCTAAGCTAGCTACGCCACGAGCGCTTCACCTGTAACTGCAATGTTTACAGATCGATGACATAATAGTCCCGTTGTTGGAGGGCAGCTTGGACGACACGCACGAAACCGAGTCGGATCCATCTTCAATGTCCACCACGCAGCAGTACAGGAAAGAGTCCAGGTAAGATCTATGGTAAATAGTAATGTGATCAGTTTTATCCTCATTTCCCTGCCCTTTTTCAACTTTATGTGGGGTCAGCACAATATGCCTTCTTTTATTTTCCTCTATTAGAAGTTCTCTCAACCCTCATTCCTTTCTTACTCATGTCATCTTTCATACAGTCCACCAATCTTTTCTTTAGCTTACCTCTTTCCATTCATATCTAAACACTCTTCTCGTTACATGGCATTCTTCTCTTCTCATGACACACGCTAACCACATCTGGTATACTCATTCGTATCTTCTCCATCCTTGTTAGCCCAAACATCCATCTCAACATTCGCCCTTCGTCCCTTTGATCTTTTTGCTCAGATCAATAAATTGCAACAGGTCTTTGATCGTTTTGTCAGTTTTCCTCTTCATTTTAAGGGGAATTCGAAAATAGCATATTTTATTATTGTATTTATGATTATTTCAGGATCCGCGTGGACTACAGGTCTCTATCGGAGAATCTCAAAGACCTGGAGGAGGCGGACGAGATCAAGCGCAAGGCGGACAAGCTGCAGAAAGCCATCAACTCTCTGCAGAACACCGTGGACAAGATACAGGCTCCCAACATGCGGGTGAGTTCTAAGAGATAAAACGTTTACGACATTCTCTGTATGTATGAGGCAAAAAATAATTGAAGTATTAATAGAATTATCTCGACTCGAATGTATTAACACGTGTTTTTACGTTCAATGCTTTCAACAGGCAATGCAAAAGCTGAATGAAGTGCGTGAAAAGGTGAACGCCACGAACGAAGCGTTCGTAGTGGCCAGGAAACGAGCTCACAAAGCCAAGCTGGCCTTCGAAAAGGTACTTTACTCAGTAATATAACATCAGGTTATTTTTATTGAATACACAGATATGTTAACAATGTAAAATTTCTTCCAAGATATCCCGTGTCGGCTGGAATTTTTGGGAGTAAATACAGACTGACAATGAAGGCACATCCTGAACCATGAGCTCTAGAAACATTAAACTTGAAGGATATAATTGTAAACGACTTATGGTATAAGGGTCAATAAAAAGAATTGGTGGCCAGTGGGGAAATATAAAAACTCAATGCGGACTAGGTTGCGAGGGTGTTCAGTTAGTAAAACCAACTACGCTTATATTGCAACTAATGAAACGCTTTAAATACTAGAGGTTAATATAAGTTGGTTGTAATGAAAATTGTATTGATTCGCAGGTAAAGAAGGAGCGACATGACAAATTCGTTGACTGCTTCGAACACGTCGCCAATGAAATTGACGCTATTTATAAGGTAATTTATTTTTGTAGTTGCTTATCATATTCTGGCGATTTTAGGTAAAAGATGCGATCACTTTGGTTGCATTTTCGTTAGGATCTGAGGATTGGGGCAGGGTCTTGACACTAAGACCATAAGGTGTCTCATTCTTATTGCTAGGGGAACAACATAGAGCTGACATCCTGCATTGTCCCATCCCATGGTAACCCTCCCACGGTCAGCACAACTCTATCAAATAACAGAGGATTTAAGGATGTTGCCAGCAGAGTCCCAGTATCCTCGATGATGTTGAGGACCACCAGTGTTTTCGAAGTATCTCAAGGAGGAACATTCCTTAAATAATATAAACATAAATGACGTTTTACCAAAACACCAGAGTGCAGCACAGCTAATGATCATCTAATTGGTCTGATTACGGATTGTATGGATGATTTCTGGTTTATTGTGCCTGAGATGTATCAGGAATCAGGATACATCCTAGCGCCATCTAAGATTCCTTACGGAACTAAAGATGTTTTACTTTCCTTGTCCTTGGTTTCATAAACATTGATTCGACAGGCGCTGGCCATGAACCAGTCTGCGCAGGCGTTCCTCGGGCCCGAGAACCCCGAGGAGCCCTACCTCGACGGCATCAACTACAACTGCGTGGCGCCCGGCAAGCGCTTCCAGCCCATGTCTAACCTCTCCGGCGGGGAGAAGACTGTCGCCGCGCTCGCCCTGCTGTTCGCTATACACAGGTACGCTACTTATCCTACACTACTTATGCTACACAGTATTTTCTTTTGCAGTTGTCAACGTGTCATTTGTGTTATGTATCTTTAATGTTTTTGTTCTAAATAAAAAAAATGAATTTGAATTATCTGCTGTTGACGATCTTAGACATGTAGCCATATGATTTGTTACAAAATAGTCGAGGACATAAAACTCAAATCTTCGACGATATCCGCACTATCGGATCATGTTGTTCATTATATTTATATTTTATTTTTAACTAGCTGCCATCCGCGGCTTTGCTCGCGTGGTACCCGGATAAAAAATAGCTTATAGGTTATTCCAGCATATGTACTGTAGATAATCCAAGTTTCATTTAAATCCGTTCAGTCGTTGGCGTGATTGTGGCATAAACATTCTCACACACTTTCGCATATATAATATAAGTAGGATATCGATATTTCACCGATATCAAATAGGATGATTATCACGAAAAAACATTAGAGACATACATAAAAGAGTCGACGTTAATGGAAAACGTTCTCCAGGGTCAATAGTAACAATGGGTGTACCACAGGGATCAATATTAGGACCATTTCTATTTTTAGTTTATATTAATGATTTACCTAAACTTGTTAGGGATGATCATGAAATTGTATTGTTTGCAGATGACACCTCATTTTTATTTAAAATGAAACGACGCCAGGTTAATTTTGGCGAAGTAAACAATGCAATCTCCAAAGTCGTAGAATGGTTCGATGTAAATAACCTATTGCTAAATGAAAAGAAAACCAAATGTATAAGATTTATACTACCAAATGTTACACAAGTAAATTCTCATATAAAAATAAAAAATGAACATATAGATCTCGTGGACACTACTACTTTTTTGGGCATAACCTTAGATAAAAAGATTCAATGGGACCCACATATAGATAAATTGTCGAAGAGACTTAGTTCTGCGGCATATGCAGTAAAAAAAATACGTCTACTTACAGACGTAGATACAGCTAGACTAGTTTACTTCAGCTACTTCCATAGCATCATGGCATATGGCATTTTGTTGTGGGGGAGTGCTGCAGATATAAACACCGTATTTGTGTTGCAGAGGAGGGCTGTTCGAGCAGTTTATAACCTGGGTCCTAGGGAGTCATTACGTAATAAATTTAAAGAAATAAACATTATGACTGTTCCTTGTCAATATATTTACGAAAACTTGATGTACGTACATAAAAATGTTAGTAAGTTTAAGAAAAATAGTGATAATCATAGTGTTAATACTAGAAATAAGGATAAACTTGCTGTACCCACGATTAGGCTAGGTAAAGTTAATAAATCATTTAAAGGGCAATGTGTACGCTTCTATAACAAAGTCCCAAGCGAGATGACAAATTTGTCAGTTAATAAATTCAAAACACTAATAAAACAAAAGTTGTATAAAAAAGCTTACTATAAAATATCCGATTATACAACGTGTAACATAATGTCCCTATAAGCCCGAAAGGGGTGTATTCAGACCGAGCACTTGAATACATTGACGTGTGCAAAAGTTCAATACATCATATTTGAAATTCCAATACAATTAAAAACAAATTATTTCATGAGAAATTTGTGACAACCCTATGTGTTTGTTTACCATTTGCGTAGGTAACAAACACACGCGCACCCTCCTATCGCGTCGGACCCACACATACGCAGACAATTGAACGCGCGGCAAGTTTCAAAAAGTACCTAGGTGTAATCACCAAAGTTTTCGTAAGAATTTGCAATTTTTTTAATTCTACGTAGAAATTAAAGTCGAAGATTAAAATCACGATATCTTTCACACATAAAAAAACAACTACCTACCTACATCTACCTAGGTAGTTACCTAAGGACCTAGGTACAGGAAAAGTTAAGTTATACCTTTTCTCCCTTCTCCTTGGTTGGCTCGGAACACGGCTAATTGACATGGTAGGTATTAGGTAGGTATGTAGGTACCTAGGTTGGTATTACTGGTACACATTCACAATCACAAAATTATTTTTGTCATTTTTTATTAGTAAGCTAGGTACTAATGGGGTACCTACTAGGCAGGGTGATAGGTTAGGTACCTATCATCATACCTACCTATCACTGAATTTTATCACTGTTGACACACACAGTAGGTACTCGGTATCCATCAAAGGGAAGTAGGTACAACACACCACCGAATTCCCGGTCTTCCCTCACTGGTGCGCCGGTGGAAAGATCCCGTCGAGAGAAGACGGTTCACCAATCCCAGAAAATAGCCCGTAAGATGGCAATGGCCGCCCTGGATAACGCTCTCTGTAGAGCTGACGCGCCGCTACTAAGCTATTAATTATTTGGTGCTGCTCCAACACACACACACAACACCATATCATAATACTCACCGTTTGAGTACAAAGCCGACATCGTATCGTTAATTAGTTACGCGAACCGAGAGATTGCTTGTTGCAGTTGTTGCAAGGAACGAATGCTAATTGCGACTGATAAAAACCGATCTGTTTTGCGACCAAAAGTAGGTACCTATTGCCGAAAGCCGAATTTTTAGGGTTCCTTGTCTGGGGTAACCCACTAAATACCGATTGGGAAAAAAAAGGAAAAAAAACTTCACCATACATCTACTACTACTACTACTACTACTGTCGTCGTGTCCGTGTCGCTAGCTCTTTTGAACCAGTGTGGTGGAAGGATTAGAGTGCACCTTGAAGGTTCCTTTCGTACACTTTGACACACGTCTATGACATGCCTGGTTTCCTCACGAGGTTTTCCTTCACCGTTTGAGAGCATTGATATTGCACACATAAATTTCGAATCGAAAAATCCATAGATTCGAACTCACGACTTAAGGATGGGAAGGCGGGGTTCATACCAATATGCTACCATGTGCTCCATCCCCATTTGCTACTAGGTACCTACCTACTTACATAATAACCTACCAACAATTACGTAGTTCAATCAAGAAAAGTAAAAAACAAATAAACCTACGGAACCAATTTGATTTTATTAAACAAACGCTTGCGGTGCGGTGTCGGTTGACGGTTGCGGATTTTGAATTTAGCAAAGGCACCGACAGCCAATTAGGGCGAGGTGCCATCCCACTAGTTGTTGTTGTTGTTTCAATGCAACCAATGACAAATAGGCTGTTCACGATTAAAATGAAGATTAGTAAGACAGATAAGTCACAACCTTTGACTTTAGTGCCCAAGTAGGTAGGTACAAAATTGCATTGAAAAATGCTCCAATGAATATTGGAATAATACATCGTTGGAAAAACTAAAGTGGAATAGGGTCACGGCTTTATCCTCAGGCACGGTAGACCTCTTCTCATACTTCTTGTTACCTACTCAAGATGCTTTTAAGGCCCGAGTAGGTAGGTACAAAATTGAGTAGGTATCACGGCTTTATCCTCAGGCACGGTAGACATCCTCTCATACTCCTTGGCACCCACTGAGGATACCTTTAAGGCCCGAGTAGGTAGATACAAAATTGAGTAGGTAAGGTACCTATCTCCTATACTAGGTACTTAACAAAGAGATCTGAAAGGATGTTTACGGTGCCTAGGGATTTTAGTCGTGATGTGACCTTACATTTTAATTACCAATAAATACCAAGGTACCACTAGGCCTTCAAAAAAAAAATAGAAATTACTTATTAAGCCACCTCGTTATTAGGTAAGTAGGTAGGCATTTTACTAATGGTGTCTGTTCTGTTACCTGTTTCATCTAGAGTTCACACTTAAAGGTCAAAAAACAGCTGTAAATAGGGATGCCTCATGTTGTGTCAAGTTACGTATTGGAGCAAAGTTTAAGAGACATTTCATGAATGAAAACCTTTGAAATTTTAAAAGTCGTTGAACAAACGTTGTTCGCAATGACGTATAGAACACCCCCGTTTCGGGCTTATAGGGACATTATGTTACACGTTGTATAGAAGATAAAAATGCTTGGGACTGAATGCTCCAACTCCTTTTATAACATGATTGTAAAGGGATCATTTTCCAAAAAAATAGCCAAGCGTGGTTTCTTGCCTGTATCTTCCACGCCTGGTCGCGTTACGAACAGGTGTAAATGCAACGTAGATTTAAGACGTGTCCAAGTGATCCCAGTGATTTTATGGAATAAAAATTTTTGACTTTGACTTTGACTTTGACTTTGACTTTGACATACGTAATATCACGCATTCCTAATGGGGTGGGCATAGCCACGAGTAATTTATCAAAACTTGCAACCACTCCTGATTCAGTCCCAAGATGGATATGGTGAACCATGTTGACAGGTGATCAGCCCATGGCCCATATGGTCAATAAAAAAAAACATTAGAATACTGTATTTGGAATTCCTCCTCAGCTACCAGCCCGCGCCGTTCTTCCTGCTGGACGAGATCGACGCTGCCCTCGACAACACCAACATCGGCAAGGTGGCGTCCTACATCCGCTCCAAGAAGGGCTGCCTGCAGACCATTGTAATCTCGCTCAAGGAAGAGTTCTACGGCTGCGCTGACGCACTGGTCGGCATCTGTTCTGAGGTAAGCCATAGACAAAAACATTTTTTTATAATATAAGGACGATGGTAGATGTGGATCTGATATCTTCCCTCAATATCCCAAATCGTAATAAGTGCCACCCAACTGTCACATAATTCTGACTCCACACTAGGATTAAAATATATAAGATCCCACTGTCACATTGCGTGTTTGTAATCTAGATTTCACTATTTGCTTTGCTTTTTTGTGGCCGAGACTGACGGTCTAGCTATTGAGGGGAGATCGGTTAGGTTTTTTTTAATTACTCTCAAACAGTGAAAGAGCATTGTATATAGGAAACCATCGAGGTAATCAGCTGCAAAACCTTTAATATTGGGAGACATGTATCAAGTCATGGAAAGAACCTCTTTGGTCACTTTCATCCTCTCACACTGGTTAATAAATAAGAAATGCGTTGAACTTTCATCCAAACCTTTCACCACACTGGTTAGAAGAAAAACCGTATGTATGTAATAATAATAATCAGTGATATTCTTTTGTTCCAGCCGGCCGACTGCCTCGTGAGTGACGTCATCACGCTCTCCCTCGAAAACTACGACGATTAGTTATAAACTATAAATTAATTTATAAGGACGTAGAAATAAACATGTTTCGTATCCGAACTCTTTATTTACAATAATATAATAATTAATTTAATTACTAGACGCGTGTTATTCACATTTTATCACTTGGATTATCCTAAAATCTGAGGGTAATATAGCCAAGCTATAGACGATCATCAATCTAGTTGCCTGGATCATTATATATTGCATGATCCCTTTCTAATTACACATATAGCTTGCCTACACTGCTCCGAGATAACATTAAATAGCATGATCTATGCCTTACAACGATTCATCTATTTCTATCTGCATTTGACAAATTCTATTGCAAAATAAAATCCTAACTTTTTACTGCCATGGGTGTTAGACAATTTTGAGAACTGTCTATGGATACTCTATCCATAGACAGTTCTCAAAATTGTGGGTGGGTCTCACTTTTCCCATTGAGAATTATCATTCATGGGAATACTGATACTTGGATCACTATTCCCGTTGCGTTTATGCGTACTTCAAGGTCGTTCATCTGACTTTTATTTTAGGTTTCTTTTTTTCTACACGGGGAGGAGCAATAAATAAATAAATAACTTTGAATATGATTTAAAAAGCAATAATTTTGACATTTCTAGGCGTTTCTTAAAACGCAATCGACGGGTATACTGAGACCTGTTTCAGTAGAAAATAAGTATCATTATACCCATGACGCGTTTTCAAACGCAATGGGAATAGTGAGACCCACCCAATAGCGTTTGGCGAATTCGCTCATTCATAAGTTTTAACGATTGTATCGTTTAGAAATAGAATGAAATAATTAAACTGTTGTTCAGTTCATACTCAAAATATACAATTTTTTTCACAAATAATACGAGTATAGAGCGCTCACACAAATAAATTCTCCAGTTTCAGTGAGTTTACCATGAGTTTCCCCAGACAATACTTGCTAGGGATAAATCTATACTAATATTATAAAGCTGCAGAGTTTGTTTGTTTGTTTGAACGCGCTAATCTCTGGAACCACTGGTCCGATTTGAATGATTCTTTCAGTGTTGGGTATTCCATTTATCGAGGAAGGCTATAGGCTATGTTTTTTTTTTTCAAAATTAGGGATCCGTAATAAAATTGCTATTTTGTAACACAAGGTGTAAAATCGAAAACCTATTTTTGCGTGCGCTGCAAAAACTATTGACAATAGAACAAAATGATGTACAACGGGTTTGTATATCCCATTAAGGCCTACAAAAAAGTCCGCGAGAACATATATCTAGCTATCATGGTTTAATCACAATAACCGATTTTGTGTTCAAAATAATCATTAAATCGTCTGAAGAAAAAAAAACTACGTTAAATATGTATCGTAATATAAATCTTTTTCGAAATTAAGCATTATGTTATCAAGAGTATTTATGTAGAAGTAAAATACTTTTTGTTTCATCTCAATCGGATATTTCGTTTAAAAGTTATCACGTGTGTAAGATGTTTAAGAGTTGGTACCTATTAATGAGTTATGGGCCATAGTCCATTTATTGAGGGAGGCTATAATACCTATAGGCAATATTTTATCTCGGTATTTCCACGGAAACGAGAAAAACGCGGGTGAAACCGCGGAGCACAGCTAGTGTAAAAAAAAAATTCAAGCATGTACAGCGAACAATTAAGATTTATAGGACAAGTTTTTGTACATAATTAAATAGGAATAACTATGAAGAACTATTCACCCTAGAATCTGTCAATCAGCTTGATGCTAAAAGAGCAGGACCAACAATCATAGCAGAATATGAATATTGGACGAAATGAATGAGCCATCTGATCGGATTGATTAAGTATCATCTCAAAATGAAAAAGTTGCACTGCTTCGAACGAACTAGTGACCACAAATGAATCGGTTATTTACCAAAGGTAATAAGTCAGCATTTTTCCGATATGGCAATTTTGATGCAGTTCCGTTTATTTTGTTAAGATCTACCTTATGAATCAAGAAAAGGAATAAGTCAGTTCATTTGACAGTACAATGTAGGCACTCAATTTTTGTATTTATTTACGAATGGGTATAAGTCACTGACTTATTCCTTTTCGTAACTTTACCTACTGGCAATACTTTTTGGCGTGTCAGTGTCATTTTTTTCCAAAGTGAGGTTATCGATTGCTGTTTTGGTTTTAATTGATTTTCATTAAAATGTCCGAATCTGAGGCTGAAAACGTTCCTCCTATTATTCCAACTACCAAAAGAAAGAAAGGAGTTAGAAATGAGACAGCAAAACAGCAAATTAAGCGCCGCCGTTTAGAGGGAAAAGAGTACACTAATACAAAAGGAAATACTGTTCCTGAAAAGATTCCTGATGTTTCAATGTGTAAGTGTAAGCTGCAATGTAATAAAAAGGTGAGCGAAGAATCTATGATTCAAGCTTTTAACGAATTACACAGCCTCGGCTCAAAAAACGAGCAAGATATTTTTCTTCAAGGCCTCCTTCAAGTGAAGGGTATCAAACAAAAGCGTCCGCGGCTCGAGGTGCCCATTAAACCTAGAATATGTTCATTTAAGTATTTTTTAAAAGTGCATGATATGAAAATACCTGTATGCAAGAAGGCATTCATGAGAATCTACAGTATCAAAAATAAAGCTCTCTTTCGACTTCAGAAGTTACTTCAAGAAGGAAAATTACCTAACGATAAAAGAGGCAAGCAGCAGAACCAGAAAACTATTCCTGCAGACATCATAATACAGATAAAAACACATATTGAATCCTTTCCAGTAAAACAGTCTCATTATTCCTCAAGAGAATATAATTATCTGTCAGCTGAATTAAACATTAAGAAGATGTATACTATGTTTAAGGCCACACACCCAGGAACTAAAGTAAAATTATCATTTTATTACAAAATATTTAAAGAGCAGTATGATTTACACTTTGGTCGGCCTCAAGTAGACACCTGCTGCGAGTGTGAACGTCTTCAAATCAGAATTAACTCAAATGACTTAGGAGAACGAGCAATAATGGCTGCAAAAGCTGAATTAACAGTCCATAAAAAAAGAGCAGCTAAATTCTATGCCAGGATCCGAGAAGTAGAAGAACTTTGTCAACAAGAAGAAGATGTTTTAGGTTTGACTTTTGATTACATGCAAAACATATCGCTACCTTCAATACCAGTTCAAGAAATGTATTACTACCGTCAGTTATCTTTGTATCCGTTTTGTATTAAAAATTTAAAAACCAAAGAAAGCAGATTCTTTCTATATCATGAAGGTAATGCTATGAAGGGACCTAACGAAACATGCACATTTCTCCTTCAGTATATCCAAGAACAAGTCCCAGATAACATTAAGAAACTGTACATTTTCACAGATGGTTGCGGTGGACAAAACCGTAATCATATTATGATTAGTCTGTGCCAGGCTTTAGTAGACACAGAAGTATTTTGTAAAATTGTTCATTATTTTCCAGTCAGAGGGCATTCGTTTCTACCTAATGACCGCTCATTTGGGACTGTAAAAAAAATATTGAAGCGAAGAGACAGGTTTTATTTGCCTATGGACGTTTGTGAAATAATATGCAATGCACACAGAAAATTTTCAGTATCTATGGTGAAAACTGAGGACATCCTCGACTTCAAAAATTGGTGGGGCAAATTTTACAAGCGGGATGCTATCTCTTTAGAGAGTCAAACAAGGAATGTTCCCCGTTCTGATAAACAACATTTTCTGGTTTCTAACTTTATGGAGTTTGAATATTCTTCAGACATGAAAGGCTGTGTTATAACGAGACCTTTTATTGGAAATGTTATAAGAACAAACACATTTGATTTGAGGAAAAATAAAACCCAAATTGTGGTACTTCCAACAGCCAAAGCCTATGATGGGCCCGTGGCCATCAAAACTAATAAAATAGAAGACATCAAGCGTACCTTACAATATATTCCATCTGAGCATAAAAGCTTTTTTGAAGATATTATCGAAAATTGGCCTAAATGTTAATAAATATTATTTTTTATAGACTTATTGTATTCATATTTTCCTTAAATCTATGTTAAGTTACGAAAGGGAATAAGTCAAGATAATTAAAATTAGCATAATTAAAATTATAAGAAACAATTAAGCTTAAATTTTACAGAGAACTCTCTCTAACTGCATAAAATACTGTTTTCATTTAAAAAAATTAATTACTATCAAAGAAAATTTGAATCTAATTAGTTTTTTATCCATCCTGAAAAATAAGGTAGGCTTGACTTAACCCCTTTGGTATATAACCGATTCAAATGTAAGTTTGTATGAGCTAGCGGCCAACTCTTGAAGGCCTGGCTTAACTTAAAAGCCGGGACCGACTATGTAACATGCCCTCCGAGGCACGGAAGCGCTCAGCTCGTAATGCCACTTGCGGTCACCCATCCCAATTGTGACCGCGCACAACGTTGCTTACTCCAATGATCAATCAAGAACGTCTAAGTAAGCTACGCCACGAGCGCTTCAACAAGTGACCATGAGCAGTACTATAGCTGCTAGCGAGTATAGTCTGAAAACTCATAATAATAAACCGACTAATCAAATTGAAGATTGATTCAGATTGATGAAGTTACTCTCTCTAACTGGCGGTGAGATTTTGTAAGACCTTCGCGTCGCCGTTACACTTACAGTGCGTACCTTTTGCATAGCAAGGGACGGATGACGTAAACACGACTGTATTACAAAACCGGGACACCCTCCGCTCAGATCTCGAACTGGACATAGTTCCGTGTTCGTCGCACATCGCAGGTTGTCGGGCTAATCGGGCGAGTGCGGCGGCGCGGTGGAGAAGTAGGGCGCGGTGTGCGGCTGCAGCAAGGTGCGGCAGACGGCGCACACCCGCGCGGGCGTGCGGCGCGGCCCGCTCGGCACCGTGTGCGACACGCAGCCGGCGCAGAAGATGCGCCCGCAGTGCCGGCAGTGTACCTAACACCACAATCTTTTGATTAAAGGACTGCGCGCTTCAAGTGGAACTTAAATAAATAAATAAAATAACACCCAACAGTCACATACATAGTCCTAACCCCACACTAGGATTCCCTGTGTCGTGGGTATCAGAAACTATAAGTACCATGGTACCACAACACCCAGACCCGGAAGAAATATTTACAGATCATGCAAACATTTCTTCCGCAGCGGGAATCGAACCCGCGCCTCTCTGCATCTCTGCCGAGCAATCGCCCGCCACGCCACCGAGGCTGTCAACTTAGGTCATGTGTCAAGAAAATTTGGAGACGATGTGGATGCATTTTAACCAATATCGGACGCAAGAAGCGCGGGTTCTATTCCCGCTACGGGAGAAATGTATGTTCTGCAAATATTTCTTCCGGGTCTGGGAGTTGTAGTATTTTGTAAGTATGTGTTTAAAAAAAAAAGTATATAAGTATTTCATCAGCCATCTAATTATGTCCACAAATATTTATTATGAACTAGCTGCCGCCCGCGGTTTTGCTCGCGTGGTACCCGGATAAAAAATATCCTATATGTTAAACCAGCACATGTACTATGTATATTCCAAGTGTCATTCAAATCCGTTCAGTAGTTTTTGCGTGAAAGAGTAACAAACATCCCTACATAAAAACTTTCGCGTTTATAATATTAGTAAGGATTTATTAATTATCTCATGGATGAGGCTGTAACTGGATGCAGTACCTTCTTCTTGTTGTTGGGCAGCGCGAGGTGGCAGGCGGGGCACTGCGTGACGTCATCGTCGTGCTGCCAGCGCACCTCCGTGTCCGCCTCCCGGATGCGCTGCAGCTGCACCTGAATACAAATCCACATCGTCACCTCTCCACCATGAAAAGGGTGCTTTTGGTGTGTGAAAGTGATTCGAACTTCGAACACCACCTTTTCTCGAAGCAAAATCGCTTGTTGCGAGAATTGGAATTACTGAAAATCATTGCTGAAAAACAAGGGCGATGGTTCGTTGAGAAACTGATTTTGATCTAGCGATTAAACTTACAGGCACAAAATGTTGTATGTTATTTATTGAAATTTAAGTTTTTAAATTGTGCCTTTTAAATAATGTCTCAAGACTTAGCCTGCGTATGCGATTGAATTTCTTAAATTTGACACCAAGTTTTTTTACTCAGAAAACGTTTTGCCAATTTATTTTTTTCTGCGAGCAAGTCGGTGTTGTCGCGCGCATTCCGAGAGCATTATGATTACCATATTATTATGTGCTGCTAGCTCGCATGATACCAGACTATGTCAATATAGGATTTATTTTTTCTGTTTTCTTATTTTATTAATTAAGGCACACAAAACAGAAAGCAATCACATATAAACGAATTACAAATAACACAATTTAAAACAAAATTGTATCCCAAAACATGTACACAGCATGATAATAAAAGTCAAAACAATTCTGTGTAACAAAATTGAAGTACAAATATAAAAAAAGTTGATAACATTAAGTGGAATGGTACCAGCAAGCAGCGGAGGTGGCTACCTGCAGCGACTGCGAGAGCCGCACGAAGTCCTGCTGCACCTTCTCGCTGTTGTCCAGCTCCTGCTGCAGCACCAGCACGCGCTGCCGCACCTCCGACACCTCGCCCTGCAGCCGCTTCTGCACACACCAAGAGTACACGTTTATAACTACCTGTCGCCCGCGGCTTCGCTCGCTAGGTGTCCAGACAAAAAGTAAAAGTTACATCCACACATCTTCACAAACTTTCGCATTCATAATATTAGGATAAATAAATAATAATAAACAATAACACATTATTTTTAGAAGTACCTAAGTTTTTTGTTTTTTCTTGTTTTCGTTTTGTTGTTATACATAATAAAGAGTTTATCTATCTATCTATCATGACACACGGACCAGAACTTAATAGAAATAAAACAAAAAGTTATGAACTAGACACAAGTTACACAGTTCAGAATCTCAATGTACTTACAATTTCACGGTGACATATTTAACGTCTTAATGATATAACGCGAAACCTGAGACATCCCGAGTGGTTGGTTCGTAGACTGACCTTGTCCTCGAGCAGGCTCTCGATCATGTCGTTGGAGTGCCGCAGCTTGTCCCCCAGCTCCTTCATCTGCTCGTGCTCTGTCTGCATGCGGTCCAACGCCTCCCTGATCATGTACACATTCTTATTATTTACTAAGGTCAATTATTATTATTATTATTATGAGCCCATTATCGTCCCACTGCAGAACAAAGGTCTCACTATCCCCCTTCCACCTTTCTCTGTTTTGTGCTTTGGAGGGGCAATCCTTCATGAATGAGTCCAAGTCATTCCGCCATCTCAGTGTTGATCTGCCGCGATGTCGTTGACCACCATTAAGAGCCCACTCGGTAGTGGTTTTCGCTCATAGGTCATCCGACATCCGGCAGACGTGCCCTGCCCAGTTCCACTTCAAACTGGCTGCTTTCTGAGCAACGTCAGTAAGTTTTTGTTTTGGAGCGCAGTCTTTTACCATGATGATTTATACAGCGTCAGGAAGCAACTTCTACCTTCACAAACGGGACGCTGTAGTGCCCGGGACGAATCAAGATGGAGTAGGCTTGCCCAGCCCTTATTCCATCCTCTCAGCTTAGTCGGCCTTGTCCACAGAAAAGACATGGTCAATACGTGCGGAGCTGACTAAGCCGCGGGTTTCCTCTCGATGTTTTCTTTCACCGTTTGAAAGTACTGGTATAGCGCACATAAAAATCTATTGGTACACGACCGGATTTGAACCCTCGAACAAACAATTGCACGTAACCGGGGCTACTGTTGTCTCAATGTGATCACCTCGTTTGTCTGATCTCAGCGCGCTTCGCGCTCAGCTCAGCTTCTTGTTGGTGGAACAAGGCACCCTGTTCTAATAACTGGAACAAAACAATTCATTGATATAATTTTATAAAATCATTAACGTAGCAGGAGTGAAATAATCATGATTTCAACTTTCATTTTACGCCTATCAGTAAAGCTTGTTGTAAGTTGATTGAACTGAACATTTGTTAAATAAATAAAATCCAACAACATTGTCCCTGATTCCACGGTAGGGTTCCCTGTGCCGTGGGCATCAGAAACTATAAAGGTACTCTGGACTCGGAAGCACTGTATATGTTACTATAAAAGCCCGAACTTCGGTAAATCCTTAGATTTAGCAACTCGTAAAAGTTCGAACGGTTCTTGTGGGAACATCGTTTATTTCGAACTTTCACCGTCATTCGGTAAATCTTATAATTTAGTTCAAAGACACGGAAAATGTTGAAAAAGACATGTGATAATAGTGTTCGGCGCATATAATTTGTGATTAAGAAAAATAAGTAAATTCACTCAACATTTCTGGCGCTTCGGCACTCTCGCTACGCTCGCGCTTCAATAGTCACTTTTGAAACTTAACCTACTAATACGCAAGAGGAGCGGGTTCGGTTCCCGCTGCCGAAGAAATGTTTGCATGTTCTGCAAATATTTTTTCTAGTTCTGGGTAAGTACTAGTTGACAAAAAAATATATATAAATATTCTATCAGCTATCTGGTTCCCATAGTACAAGCTTTGCTTAGTTTGGGGCTAGATGGCGCTGTGTGAAATGTCTGCAGATATTTATTATAGAAGGAGGTGATGGGAATAGAGCCATCGTAAAGTAAGCCACGTGTGTAACAGACCTGGTTCCTGAGCTCCCTCTCGCTGTCGTCCGCCTCCTCGCGTCCGATCTGGCAGAAGATCAGCTGCTCCCGCAGCCGCAGCGTCAGCTCCTGCAGCTCCTGCAAGAAATGATTTTATTTGACAGACTCAAACAACACAGAACAGGAGAACTTTGAACTCTCTGGATGATGTTGATGGGCTGACGATATAGCATCCGTCGCAGGCTGGACCTGGATGAGACTTGCAACAGACCATGGTGAGTGGCACACACAAAGGGAGGCCTATACCCAGCACTGGATGTAGTCGGATTGCGAATGATGATTATGTCATTAGTTCCTTCGAACCAGTGTGGTGAAAGGATTTAAAGTGCGCCTTAAAGGCTCCTTTCGTGCACTTGACGCATATGTTCGAACTTTTTAGGTTCTAGGACATGCCGGTTTCACCGGTTTGCGGTTTGAGGGTATTATCTAAAGAAGTTACCTCTACACTGTCTGGTAGATCGATAATATCGTTCTGCATTTCCTCAGCCTTCTTGAGGTACTGACCGATAAGCATAGCGTTGTCTTGTTCTAACCTGAAACAGATATACTTAGTTATAGCGAGCTTACAGTAAAGAGAATCGGCGATGGAGTCAAAGTCAAAGCCAAAATTTTTTATTCCTTAAAATAACTGGGATCACTTGGACAATGTCGCCCGAGGAAGTGGTGTTATTTTATCATTGGTCCACACTGCCATTTTAAAACTGTTTATACGTCCACTCACATCAACATTTGTTGTAAACTGATGTTTTCGCCCGCCGGGCGGCAACTTCCCCAACACAAGTGTTGCCCGCAACATGTTGACAGCAACTCGGCAACACGTTTATAAGCAAATGTTCACAATGAATACGGGGCTCAACTCACGTGTCCAACTTCCGTTGCAGCGTCTCTCGATCCACGGTGAGTTCGGTGACGAGCTGCAACGCCTTCTGTTCGTGTAGCGCGACTTCCCGCGCGCGGGTCGCGACGTTCTGCTCCGCGTCGCGCACCGCCGCGCGCAGCTCCGCGACCTGCGCGCCGTGCGCCGCGCACTCCGCCTGCCAGGACCGCACGGTTTCCTCGTGGATGGAGCGCACACCTTCCAGCTCCTCCGTGGCCTGGAATATTCGTGTTTTAATTAAACTGACGTAGGTCAGCGTTTCCACTATGCGACAAGTTCGCCATCATTAATTCTAAGGCGGTACGAAGTTCGCGGGGTGAGCTAGTTTGAAATAAATAATTCAGAGCTAGTAGAGTTGAAGTGGTACCTTCTTGAGTGCCAAGTCCAGTTTGTAGGCGCGCTCTCGGGCCGCGTCGGCCGCGCGCTGCTCGCCCACGAGCTGCTTCTCGTAGTTGACGCACATGTCGCAGCGCCGCGCCTCCCCGCCCCCCGCAACACCCCCGCCCGCACTCGCGCCCGCGCTGGCCCCGCCGTTGGCCTTGGGCTTCTGCAACCATCCTCAACTATAACTCTCACAATAAACTTCTCAACATCAGCATCATCAGCCTTTAGCAGTCCGCTGCTGGACATAGACCTCTCACAATGAGCGCCATCACGCTCTATCTTCGGCTTGTCGCATCCAGTCTCTACCAGCAGCCAGCATCAAATCGTCATTCCTAGCCAAAGGGCGTCCTACATTACCTTTGCCGAATCGTGGTCTCCAATCAAGAAGTCGTTTAGATATGACCAGCCCATTGCTACTTCAGTTTGCTAATTCCCTGAGCTATGTCGATGACTTTGGTTCTCTGTTGAAAAACATCGTTACGAATCATATTCTTCAGAGAGACTCTGAGCATAGCTCTTTCCATAGCTCGCAATAGACTTTGAGCTGGTCTAGCCGCACTGTGAGTGTCCACGTTTCGGCTCCGTATGCCAGGACAGCTAAGACGCACCGATTCAACACTTTGGTTTTCAGGCATTGTTGTATAGGTGACGTGAAAACTTGGAGTCACTTTCCAATATACTTCTAGGCTAGGTGATTTAACTTGGTAGGTCTAGGAGCAAGTTCAGATAAAGCGTTTTCGCACGAAACGAGTCGACCGCTTGAAATAATATTGCGCCCGAAGGCGAATAAAGAGGGAGTTGACATGAGATAAAGAGATAATAACATGAAGAAGAATACATCCACTTTAATGCTAGGTCTATCGTCCCTCACCAACGCCTCCTGCAGTTGCGTATCTGTGTCCCGGAGCTTGGTCTTCAGGACTGATATCTCCTGCTCCAAGGGCTCCAGCAGAGATCGCAGGAGCTCATTGTCTTCTACCTACAAACATCAACAATTATACAAATCCTACTTACATTATACCTTGATCACGCCGTAAAATGGCTGAACGGATTACAATGAAACTAGAAATATTCATAGAGAGTATGCTGGAATAACATATAGGCCATTTTTTATACGAGCGAAGCAAAACAAACTGGCTTTAGCCAGTTTGTTTATATTATTAGGATGACTAACAGACACATAAAATACGGAAAATACTGAGGAAACTTGCAAATCTTGATGTAATTTGTTCTATCGCCATTATTCTGATCGAATTTTCACATTTGACTTCTATTTTATATTTTAATCTGAAATAGGTTTGCGTTTGACCACACTCTACCTGATGTTAGGTAACAGTGTGGTCTAAGATTAAGCACGCTTACCTAAAATAAAACGTAAAACCACTTTGAAATAACCAAAGAATTTTAATGCTACCTATTTATTTTAGCTTTGATATTCGTATGATGCAAAAACATTTGACGGATCTTTTGACAAGATGATAGCACTACACATGATAGACAACCACTAGGTTAGTTCGCTGAGTTTGCTACTAAGTGTGACTCACCCTCTCTCTCCTGGGAGGCTCTTCAGCATCAGCGGTGAGCTTGCGCGCCAGGTTGCGCACCAGCGTCGCCGGCGCCAGGGACGCCTCCTGCCACATCAGTTTCATCTCGATTTACACTTGTCCACCATTATGCACACTCTATATTATTTCATTGCAAATAGTATTAAGAGTTTATAAATAATTTTAAATTGTCCTTATAAACGGTGATCTTTAGAATCATGGATATGTTTGACAACGTGTCTCGTAGCGTCATAAGTGATCGAACGATTTAAACATAATTATGCATTTTTATACTTCGGAAATAAACTCTCGTAAAGTATAGTGAAGACCCTAATAAAATCCGGTAAGTAGTTTAGGAGAACTAAGCTCACGAAAAGACAGATGCCGATAGCAACTTTGCTGTATAATATTTAACCGTCTAAACAATTTTATTTCTTGAACTTAAGTTACAATATTTTTGACAAATTATATTTCATTTTAACTTAGCACACGAGGTTAACAACACATTGAGTAATACCACCTAACACTCCTGTCGTTGTTGGTGTATAAAATTACAAGGAAAACTGTTAACATGCTAATGTGTCTCAGCGATAAGCTTTGAGGGTACGTTTACATTGAGGACTTTTAAGGATTTTTTATCGATACCTACAACTATATTTGCAATTGACAACGCGTGCAAACGTGACACGCTTTTTTTATTTTAGTGTAGTTCGAAGTAGCCGTAATCAGATATTGGCTTGGCCTGTTTACAAAATAATATATAGACTAGTCAGGTAGTTCCCATTATGTTCTATGGAACATGACATCACCGGACAGAATAAGATATTTTTTTCTTATTTTGTACTATGGAACATGTAATACTTTTATTTCTCAAATTGTTCTATAGGACAAGGTAAATAAGACCTCTTCACGATTATTTTACCAAGGCAGAATGTATGACAGAATAATTGTCAATATCAGTGTCATTTAGCTTCTCATGGAAGATTATGAGAAAATCTGATTACCATTTTGTTCTATGGCATGAAATTCGGATGAAAAGCTAGTATGTAGTTCTATGGAAGAAAATGTGTCATTTTGTTCGATAACGTCATGTTCCATAGAACAAATGTGAAATACCCGATTATGTCTGTCTTTAAAAGAAACTACTGAAGAGATTCTGAAGATTATTTCATTGATAGGAAGCTACCCTAAATGCTATAATGCTAGGCATATTCTACAACATGTTTTGTTTGAGACCTGCCTGCTGATAGGTAACACACCTATTTTGTTCAAACAGAAAAATCCGCGTAACTCGTTCAGATTCCAACTCACGACCTAAGAACCTTATCGAAAAGCGGAGCTACCACTAAGCCATCAATGCTATTGAAGTAAACTGCGTGTTCCGATTCCGATAACGCTATCGTACGTACACAGGGGAATTGCAAATGAATGACTTTAGATTGAGCTTGTTAGTTCGAGTTGACGAGTGTACAATATGGATTCTAAATTACTTAATAAACCGAAGTTATGATATATTAGTGGTTCTATGACTTTTCGTAGACTATACTCGCTAGTTATTATAGTAAAAAAAAGTTACTAAATTAAATATGTATGAAAACTTTTTCTACGATCGTAACTGCAATAAAAATATATTTTTACAGGGTGAGTTTCTAATCAGAATTTAGTATCTGCAGCTGTTTTGTTGAGCCCAGTAAATAATTTTGATGAAACCACCATTGGTGGCGCCTTTTCGATTATAAAATCAAGCGTCCTCAAGCCTTCGACGGCTCGACAGAGCCCTTGAGGAATTCTGGAAGGATAGGGAAAAACTAGGATCTGTGCGCACTGACCTGTTGATCACGAAGTTGCTTGTAAGACATCTCCTGGCGTGCACGAGTCCACGAACGCTTGTCCAAATCTCCAGAATAGCGGGGTTTGGCGACACACACATTAGATTTCACGAGAACAATATTAACGTTCTTTTTCACAGCACAAATTGTATTTAAGCAGCGGTGACAGCGGTTAGCGGGAAAGCGGGAAAGCGGCGAGACCTTCGCGCTCGCGGCTCGCGGTGGACGATCTTAATGACAGCGTTTTAGACAATATGGCGGTCTATGTCTTGCGGTGCGATGGTGACTCCGTCTAGCGGTGCGGGCGCACATTGGGATATAGGAATAGATTTAGGGAGGTCGTGGCGTAAAAGGTTATGACTGGGGCTAATAGATGGCGTTACCATTTCCGCCCGCCTTTGATGGGTCACCATAAAAAAGACAATCATAAAATGAGACTAGAATGACTCTAATATCTCTTAAGCGTAATCAGAGACTAGGATGTAACCCAAAATCTCGTAGCGTGATAGAAGGAGACTAGGACGAAGCCTAATATCTCATAGCGGAGCTCTAATTTGAGCAAGCGGGTTATTAATATGATACTCTAGGGCTCTACAATGAGCGGAGCTCCTAGGTGCGGGAAAGTTATACAAAATTTAAAGCAGTTATATTACATGTATTGACAAATTAGACACTTATAACTAAAAGAGTACGTTCTATTAGATTACTGAAGCGGTATAGGGCATATGCGAACGGCCGGACGGAGCAGAAGTGTTCCGCTCGCGGTTCTAATAGTACAAGTACGGACTACTCCATCCTTTGAAGGATGTACCTTTTCTACGATCGCTAATGGCCAGGCTAGACTCGGAACATTATCCTCTATCACAACCACAACAGCTCCGGGTGTGATAGGAGTAGAATGAGTATTCCACTTCTGTCGAACCTGTAATCCATGCAGATATTCCATCCTCCATCGCTGCCAAAAGGATTGAACTAATTTGTCTAATAGCGAATGCCTTTGAAGTAGACTGAGTTTATCAGACTCTACTTCAGGCGCGGGTATAGAGTACAGCGGTGCGGTATGCAAAAAATGGCTTGGCGTAAGAGCTGAAGGCTCCGCCGGGTCAGAACTCAGTACTGTCAGCGGTCGCGAATTAAGTAGACACTCTATTTGAGTGAGAACAGTAAAGAGCTCCTCATAAGACAGAAGTTGTTGACCGACTACTCGGTACAAGTGCGTTTTTACTACTTTAACCATACTCTCCCAAGCACCACCCTTGTGTGGCGATCTTGGGCTTATAAATGACCAACTAATACGACTCTCAGCTAGCTCCTGTTCCAGCTTAGGACGATATTCGTCATTCAGAAATTTATATAAATCGCGGATGTAGGCATCGGCGCCCCTAAAGTTAGTCGCGTTATCAGAATACATAACTTGAACAGGACCACGACGCGCGATAAAGCGTTTAAAAGCGGCGAGAAAGCTGGGGGTGCTGAGGTCGGTGGCGACCTCTATATGTACAGCCCTAGTCGTCAGGCATGTAAACAGACACACATACGCCTTTTCACTACGCACTCCACGACGGCGTACGGGAGTGTATGCGATAGGACCGGCGTAATCGCAACCTGTGTGCGTGAAAGCCTTGACTGCTTGGCGCGTGCGACAATCAGGTAGGTCTGCCATCAGTGGATAAGTTGGACGCGGATTAAGCCTGTAACAGGTATTGCACATGTGGACTCTTTGTCTCACGATGCGGCGTGCGGAAAGGATCCAGAATCTTTGTCGAAGAAGCGAAATTAATAATTCTGGACCTGCGTGTAGGTATTTCAAATGATAGTAATCTATAAGCAAGTTGACGATGTGGTCACTGCGGGGTAAAATTAGCGGGTGAATCTGGTTGTAAGCCAGACTGGAATTACTTAAGCGACCGCCTACGCGAATAAGTCCGTCTTTATCTAGAAATGGCCTCAACTTATTGAAGGCACGAGAACATGATTCATTTTTTCGTAGGTTGGCGAATTCCTCTGCGAAGTATTTCAATTGTAAAGCGAGTATTAATTTATTTTCAGCGAATTTAAGTTGATCTGGTGTTACTGCAGTAGTAACGCGGCGGGATAATAGTTTAGCGAACGTAAAAACGTATACGAGAACGCGTATCAGTTTAGACCATGAAGATATGCGCAATGCAAGGTCGTAAACTACGCACTCCGTTACATGCGTACCTACAGTATGACACTGTACCTTTTGTTCCGGCATGTCCACGACAGGCTGGCCGTCGAGTTTGCGGAGGGGCCACTGAGACGGGTCACGCGTGATCCACGGAGGCCCATGCAACCACAGAGGATGAGACACTAAGTTCTGTGGCGTGACACCACGCGACAAGCAATCAGCTGGGTTCTCAGTACCCGGAACGTGATAAAAGTGGTCAGCTGGAATATTTTCCGTAGCTTGAACCACGCGGTTTGAAACAAAAGTTTGCCATCTGTGCGGAGAGCTTTTGACCCAATATAGAGCGACTTTTGAGTCGGCGAATGCGAATGTTCGGATTGGGAGGCGATTCGAATAGTTGTCAAGCACTGTACGTAGTAGCTTGGAAAGTAAGACTATGCCGCAAAGCTCTAGTCGTGCGATTGTGAGTGGTTTCGTCGGCGCGACCTTTGACTTGGCACAGACCAAACGAACGGTATTACCACTGTCTGAACTGACATGTAGGTAAACCACACCACCGTACGCGAGTTCGCTGGCGTCTGAGAAGCCAACCAGGGTGACACTACAGTTATCGAAGACACCTAGATGGCGCGATATGCGCAGCTCATTGAGAGCCGGAAGCTCGACGCAGAACTGTTTCCACATTTTAATAATGTGCGGCGGGGGAGTATCATCCCAATCCAAATTTAAAAACCATAACTGTTTTATTAACAGCTTGGCGAAGAGAACTGTGGGGGCTACGAAACCCATGACATCCCACAAGCGGGCGACAGTAGATAAGATGGAGCGCTTAGTGCACTTCTCATCTGCGGGGGGTTTAATTTTGTAATAAAATGCATCACAATCAGTGGACCAATGCAAACCTAATATTTTATGTTGTGCGGTCTTATCAAACTCAATCTCGGTAGGCAGCTTATGTGAAGCAGGAATGCTATCTAGAACAGAGCGGGAGCTGCTATTCCACTTCACCAAGTCCCACTGCGCGCCTTTAAACAATTCAATTAGCTGCTTTGCGGCGGCGACTCCTTCCTCTTCACCTTTTACAGAAAAAACAACATCATCCATATACAGCGATGAAGTAGCTATATCGCTAGCGAGAGGGTACTTAGAGCCATCGTCCTCGATCAGCTGTCTGACCGTGCGCATTGCATGGTACACAGACGATGCTAATCCGAAGCAAACTCGTTTGAACTGGAAAAGAGTTAAAGGATCTTGTGGATTGAACCTATACAGTATACACTGATAGCGGCGGTCACACTCGCGAACTAAAATCTGCAAGAATTGTTGGCGGCAATCTGCCGTCATAGCGACAGCGAATAGACAAAAGTTCAAAATTATTTGAAATAAATCGCCTTGCAAGTTTGGTCCGTGATGCAATATATTATTCAGCGAAATTCCGGAGCTGGTCTTGCAGCTAGCATCCAGAACAATGCGGAGACGAGTCGACGTCTTATCCTCACGAATGACTCCGTGGTGCGGTATTACATAGATAGGCGATGAGTCATCAGACATATCTGGAGGCGCGGGTGAAATATAATCTTTCTCCAGATATTCTTTGATCACGCCATCATAAGCGGAGCGTAAGCTGGGAGAAGCTTCTAACTTTTTCTCGAGGCACAAGAAGCGCCGTCGGGCGATTTCGTAGGATTTACCTAACGAGAATACATCCTCACTAAATGGTAGGCCAACAGTGTATCTACCACTTGTGGGATCGCGGGTTGTAGTACATTTATAAAACTCTTCACACTCGGCGTCGGCGGGACGCAGAGCGGGCGGCGCGGAGGGAGGCTCTTCAAGCTCCCAAAATCTTTTAATAAGATTTTCTATACCTTGCTCCTGTACTAGGCAGCATGTTAAAGCCTGGCGGGGAAATATGGTTGGTACGGAACCCATTACTATGTATCCCAATACCGTGCGTAAGGCTTGCGGCTGACGATCATCAGATGCTTGAGTGACGTCAGGTAATAATAAATGCGCGAAGAGTGGAGCGCCTATCAACATATCTATTTTATTTGGCGTTCCAAAAGTCTCGTCCGCGAGCGGTAAGTCGTGCAAGTGTGATAGGACAGACGTATCTACCACAGCACTAGGCAGCGAGTCGGTAATTTTATCAACTACCAGCGGTGAAATATTAAACTTAATATTTTTATCAAAGCGCGAACAAAATTCTATATTTACAGAACTTGAATTAATTATTCTTTCAGATCCACCGAACCCCTTAATAATAGTACGTCCGATGTTGTGAACCTGAATACCTAACTGCTTGCATGCTTCTTTTGTTATAAAATGACTTTGAGATCCTGAATCAATAAGCGCGCGTAATAAATGTTTATTACCCGTACAATCATACACAGCGACCTGCGCGGTCGCAAGTAACACGGTACATTGCTCGTTCTGAACTGATTCAGATAACGCGGGCGGTTTCGAAGCAGCAATGGAAGTCGCACACATAGCTATGTCCGTGCGCTCGGAATTAGCAAGCGTAGGCGCCGCGCGGGCGCTCGCGTTATCTACAGTAGGATCTTCACTGCGCCCTGCAGTGGCGGCGGGAGGTGCGAGTTCGATTCTCGACTCGAAATGCAACATACTATGATGACGCGATTTACAAGAGCGGCAAGACGTATCTGACTTGCAGTATGAGACCCTATGTTTTGTGCTAAGGCAATTTACACAAGCGTTTTTATCCTTAACAATTTGAAAACGTTCAGCGGGGGTCAATTTATGAAAATCAGGACATTTAAATAAATGCTGATGCGTTATGTTCGTACACAAACATTTAGAAGCGGAATCTACAGTGTTCACATACGCGTGATATTTCGGCGGTTGTTTAGAAAAGCTATTATCTTTCGAACGAGCGCGGTCAACTTTACTAGTTGAGGTAGGTTTGCTAGTGGTGTGCCCAGTAGCGACGGCGGCGGCGGACTTCGTGCGTTCGAAAACTTTCGCACGATTTTTTAAAAACGACTCGAAGTCGTCGAATGTAGGTATTTTAGAACCTATACTCAATTCGAAAGCGCGAACAGTACTTGAATCTAACTTTTTCAAAGCGATGTGTATTAAAATTAATTCATCTAATTTTTCTATTTTTAAATTATTCAGAGCGCGGACTGCACTGATAAATTGCTCAGTAAACAGATCAAAATTAGTAGCGGACGCGGTACCTAAAGGTCTGAAGTGGAAGATTTGATCTAGATAAGCTGAGGCAACCGTGCGCTTATCTTCATATTTATCAATCAGCGTTTGCAATATAAGCTCATAGTTCTCAGCACAAGGAGTAATACCTGAGAGACACAAAGTTTCGGCTTTACCAGTTAGTTTACCTACTAAATAATATAGTTTTTCAGCATCGGTGAGAGTTGGATTATCATGGATAGTCGACTTAAAACAGGAATAGAACACTGGCCATTTACGAATGTCTCCTGCAAAAGAAGCTAACTCGATGGGAGGTAACCTAGGCTTAGCTTTACTGAGCGCAACCGACTGCGGTACAACACTATCGTCAGCTGATAGCGCCGACTGCTGCGCTTGCAATCTTTTGATGCGGCTAACTAACTGTTCGAATGCGACCATACATTTGTAATCTGGTTTTGCAGCGGGATCAACAATTAATAAACGCGCGTTATAATCATCCAATAACCTAAGGAAATCACTGCGTAAAGTGTCTATGTTGGCACTTTCAGAGAGAAAGTTTTCTCTTTTTGCGGGATTCAATTCAATGTTTGAAGATGAATCATAAATATTCTGAATTAATTCAAAAACAGCTTCCCGTTTAGCTTGTAATATTAACAGCTGGGAATCTTGTTTATCCGAACAGTCCTCAAGTTTTTTACCAGATCTAGTAGTCATTTTTCGTAAGCAAATATTATACGACCAAATAGAATATCACTACTAAGCGAAGGATAACGGTATGCGCGTGACCTTTCCAAAGCGGTCGGGTTATACCCCGGGCGGCCGTTCACAGATATCCGATAAACACGACAATGGTATAAAATGCTACCGAGAACCGAACGGTTATTGCGGGTATGTTATGGAATTTGATGATGAATCAAACCATAAATATATTATTTTGCGAATATTCAAAAAATAATTTGCCAATACACATAAGAAAACACAATTTACATGTAATAAAAAACACACAATATTATAGTATGTAGCGGGATTCAAATGATTTTGTCGGATTACACGACGCAATGTCGCATGCGGGGAACGTCACAATGACTAAAATATTGACAAAATCACCAGAAATACGCAATGTATTCTGTAGGGACAGCGGGAAAACACTTAATAGACCTGTAATTTAGGTATTCTAATAAGGGCGGGCTAGAAATATGAGGAACGGATCGACTTATCCGACTCGAAAGGACCAGATAATGGTGGCGCCTTTTCGATTATAAAATCAAGCGTCCTCAAGCCTTCGACGGCTCGACAGAGCCCTTGAGGAATTCTGGAAGGATAGGGAAAAACTAGGATCTGTGCGCACTGACCTGTTGATCACGAAGTTGCTTGTAAGACATCTCCTGGCGTGCACGAGTCCACGAACGCTTGTCCAAATCTCCAGAATAGCGGGGTTTGGCGACACACACATTAGATTTCACGAGAACAATATTAACGTTCTTTTTCACAGCACAAATTGTATTTAAGCAGCGGTGACAGCGGTTAGCGGGAAAGCGGGAAAGCGGCGAGACCTTCGCGCTCGCGGCTCGCGGTGGACGATCTTAATGACAGCGTTTTAGACAATATGGCGGTCTATGTCTTGCGGTGCGATGGTGACTCCGTCTAGCGGTGCGGGCGCACATTGGGATATAGGAATAGATTTAGGGAGGTCGTGGCGTAAAAGGTTATGACTGGGGCTAATAGATGGCGTTACCAACCATATTGTTGAACAAAAAGTTCGAAAACGCGCGAAGGGAGCCTCTTTGGGACGAACTTTAATCATGTCACCACGAGCAGTAGTAGTAGAAGTAAGTCCGGCATAAAAAAAGTAAAGCAAAGCCCTGTCCAGCAGCGGATCCAAATTTCGGTTTGGGACGTTTGGTTTGACTCCGCTTAGTTTAATTCAAGGTTTGTCACGGGAGCTTGTCAGACGCTTTCGAAGGGGGCTTAAAACCTATACCCCCGAATACTCGAACGCAACTCAGAGTTGAGCACGTCTCAAGTCATGGATTTTTTTGACAGTTTTTGATGAAAATCTGTCAAAAACTCGTCACTTGAGACGTGCTCAACTCTGAGATGCGTTTGAGTATTCGGGGGTTAGACCCCGGCCCGGGTTCCGCTACTGGTCCTGTAAAACATTACTTTTTCGTGCCAGCGACGAGGGTCCGGTTATACCAGGATCCGTGACGATGTCTGTGCGTACCTGCTGCTGTTTCTGGTATCTGAGGTGTCCGAGCTGGGTCTCGAGGTCCATGTTCCTGGCGCGCAGCCGCCGCGCTTCCTCCGTGCCCGACGACGACACCTCCACAGTCTCTGCAACCGCACCATAACACTTTACCACACGTCCAGGAAACGCAAGCTGGCTAAGCTGGCTGTGACATTGAGTAATTCATTCCAATTGACAACCTCGGTGGCTTGGCGGGCGAGGGCTCGACTGAGACGCAAGAGGCGCGGGTTCGATTCCCGCTGCGGGAAAAATGTTTGCATGTTCTGCAAATATTTCTTCCGGGTCTGGGTGTTTCAATACTATGTATTAACAAAAAAAATTGTATATAAGTATTGTATCAGCAATCTGGTTCTCATAGTACAAGCTTTGCTTAGTTTGGGGCTAGATGGCGCTGTGTAAAATGTCAACAAATATTTATTTAGTTATTATTTATTCCATTTGTCTATGTCATCCGTTCATTTCACACCTTCACAGTGCTATCTGAAAAAGACTTAAGTATGAGTCACATCGACTTCTATTCAAAGTTGTTGATTAAAGCCTGGCCGATCTAATAGATTTTGGGCAGAGGTAGGCTTAATAATAGAAGGATGAACAGTTGAATGATGGCTGGCTGAGGAAAATGAACGAAGAATACAGGGGGAAAATTTTACCTTCAGGAAGTCCTCTATTAAAACAGAATATTGAAGAAAACATTACAACAATCACTAATTTAATCAACAACATGGGTTGTAATGTTGGTTAGAACTGCAAAAATGAGGAAACCTTTTCAAGTTTATCCCGTGCAATCTAATTATACTAGCAATCAATTAGAGTTGATCAAACAGTGTTTCAATAACATTGCCTCAGATAAATAACTTTTATTGTGTAGAATATAATAATATTAGTTTACCCGCGCGGCTTCACTTGTAAAATTTGACACACCCTTTTTGAGTTATTTTGATTTCCAGATGAATTTTCAAGTTAATCACACCATTTTGATGTTATTTTTTCATAGAAACTTTACACCCTGTTTATCCCCTTTAGGGATTAGATGGTTTTTGAAAATTAAATTAGCCTATGTGTTATTCCAGAATCTAAATTACATACATACTAAATTTCATCAAAATCGGTTTAGTAGTTACGGAGATATATGGTATAAAACATTCACATTTATAATTTTAGTAGGAATGATAATAAATAAAAAGATACATGGTTCTGACCCCAAACTAGGATTCCCTGTGTCGTGGGTATTAGAAACTAAGAGTACCATGGTACCACAACACCCAGACCCGGAAGAAATATTTACAGAGCATTCGAACAATATTCTACCAGCATTCTAGTTCCCATAGTACAAGCTATGATTAGTTTGGGGCTAAATTGTGCTGTATGAAATGTCCAGTAATATTTATTTATATTTATTTGCTTTGCTTCTATGCACCAGGAGTAACACTCCAGTTAAGGTACTCTAAATGTTTACATACCACTGACGAGCATCTGCAAGCTCTCAATCTCGGAGCGCTGGTTCTCACTGAGGGTCTGCAGCTGCTGCAGCTGCGCACGCAGCCCCTCCACCTCCGACTCCAACTGCTCCTTGTCCTGAGTCAGCTTCCGCATGTCCACTGGAAATAACATATCATTTGAGAACATATAGGAAGTTAAGATGACAAAAGGAGGATAATGATGTTGAACTTCTAATAACCAGTGTTTCAAAAGTTAGTATGATTTGTCACTTATTATTGTAATGGGGTCAATCAGAGTATCTGGCAAATAATGAGATTAACAACAGGTTAAAAATTTCAGATACTAGAACAAAAAATTACTGAGATTCACTCCTTCATTTTAAAAACTGAACTCTAACAACACTTTGATGTGGGAAAAATATTAAAAGATTTTGATAATCCTTGACACAATGTCGCAAATCTCACTTTTTGTCAGACCATAGCACAGTATATTAACATAAAAATTAAAATTAACTCTCTATAATGATGTTTATTATAACAATGACAATATTTGTTGTTACTTATAAATTAGTTCCCGCAGTGCATCACATTCTATAAGGTTAAAATACTTTTGCCCCAATCACCTTGAGAAAACCATATTAGTATCAGATGGTAAAACATTGGATCCTATGAGATGATGATAAGTAGGTACCAAATTAAAATTCACCTACATACTGCTTGTTCTTTCGTAGTTTCGTATCTTTAGGTCAATAGTCTGGAAGGAGGGCTTAAAAAATTCTGACCAACAATGAAAGAACTACAGTAAAGGGCAGGCTGGGCAGGGAACATCTAAGAAAATGACAAAATAACAAACAAACATTACCAACTCCAACACAAAGAATCTAGTCGAAACACATGCAAGCTATCTAGCACGCACTATGACCTGTTTCCACCACCGGAGGCCCCGGACAAACCTTCTTTCTGCAAAAACAGTTCTTTCATTTTGGCTCGTTGCACATTAAATTCGTCTTCCAATTCCCGCCGCAACTGTTCTGGCGACGGCGAGTCACGTTCCACGCCTTCCACTTGAAACAGAAACTATACTCAAATCCATCGACCTCACGGAAGCCCCAAATTACAAAAAAATTGCACAAAATAACACACCTTTCAGTTTCTCCGTCGATTCGCTAGACATCTTTGTTCCGCTGTCCTTTAGCAAACAGCTAGGTAGCTAGGCATATACTCGCTATCTTCTACTTTTTAGCGTGATACACATATTTCAGCCATGAACCTGAATTATGAAGAAAAGAAAGAAAAACTGGATTGTAATTTTACACTGAAATCATCCGAAAACTCATGAAGATTCAAGTGACTGACGTATTTTGATGTTACCTCATTCATGACTTTGACAATGACATTAAATGGACATGTGACATATGACAGTAATATATTTTTTGTGCACGAGGGTTTGTTCTGAAAAGATCCGTTACGTAGATAGAAGAAGTCGTTTGTATTTTGTATGTCACCAGATCTGATGACCTGGTCACCAGATGCCTCCAGTTCGTTTGAAAAGCCGCAAAAGCTTTTTAAGGATGACTTCTTCGACAGCAAAAAGCGCAACAGAAGCCAGAAACGAATTATGGAAAGCAAAACACGCACCTCCTTCGGACTTTGTCGTCCCAGCAGAGCATCTACCACCAGGCCGAGACCTGCAGTGGCCTATTTGGAAATCGCTCAACCGACTCCGGACCCAAGTAGGCCGCTGCAGAGCAAGCCTTGCCAAATGGGGCTACAGGGACCCAGAGCGAATTGAGTGTGAGTGCGGTGCTCCCTCCCAAGACATGTCCCACCTCACCTCATGTGCTTTGTGCCCAGTCGGATGCACTCGGGACGACTTAATGAGGGCCACCGACAGTGGAATCGCTGTGGCCTCCTACTGGGCTAAACACATTTAACACAGTTGAAACATTGATTCGATAGAAGAAGAAGAAGAAGATTTTGTATGTGTGTCCTGTCACTGTGTGGCTCACCCACAGAACATTAATACTCCTGTGTCTAAAGCTCGGAACAATAAATGCAGCTGGTACCTAAATATTTGTTGTTTTTTAGTTAATTAATGGATGACCTACGCTGGGCTGCACGCGTTATGTCGAGCCCTCGGAACAGCAAATCAACTTCGATTATAAGTCAAGCCCCTGTAAGAGCCGATCTATGTCCCCAATCCCAAAAACTGAAATGCATCTGGCATTCTAGTTAGGTACAGTTACAAAATAGATACTTATGTATGTAATTATGATGTTGAGGGTTTGGGGGTTTTACTGAGGAAAACAGGTAAATAAACACATATTCTACTAAATAAATTATTTATTTGGTATGTTTATTTGAGATTTAAATCCCACAATGTACGAAATCAAAAGCTTCGTGAACACAAATCAAACAGATGAATGAGAATCCGCACGTATCATCAACGATAGTTCGTTAGAAATAAAATAAATATCTTAAAAACTATTTTCTATTCAAAACACTTTCAGCATTTTTATAGCGCCATCATCTACAAAAACATACTAGTACATAAAGGCACAGACATTATCACAGTTTGATGTCTAATGGTAATTATTAGAATAAAAAATTACAATTTAATTATTTACAAAACAAGAAATGAATTTAAATGCATAGCGTATCTGTGCAATGAACGCTAGATGGCGCTGTGAATTTGTCTCAGAACAAATTGTTCTGAGGAATTTGTCCAGATGAACTCGCAATCTAGAATCCTTGCTTGGCGTCTCTGAAGCTCCTTCCGTTGGCGAGGTCTTCGAGGCAGGGCACTTGCACGAGATTGAAGTAGATGTGTCCCATGAGATGCGAGGCCGAGGTGTTGGTGGCCTTGAGGCAGTCGAAAAGCATGTCGTCGCAGGTGCAGTGCGACTTGCTGTAGAGCGAGTTGTTGGTGAGGTTGTAGCGGCGGGAGAAGGCGCGTACTTTGGTGGGGCAGAGGTCGTGCGTCCGGCAGCAGCGGTCGAGCCGCCGGTCCGCGCCCAGGTCGTGGTAGTCCGCGGCTATGTCGCCCGTGCCGCACCATTTTGTACCTGGAAGCATAGTTATCATATTACCACCTATAGTACTTAGCTACTTCAGCCAAACTGGAGATACAATTTATGTAAACAAACCGTCGCGTATGTTTCGGTATAACGATGAAATCAATCACTTTAATTTTCGGTACCTACTTAAATAAACTTCGTAACATAAGTTTTCACTAGTAAGTACCTACCTAGGTAGGTACTAGGTACTTAAAAGCATAATAAAAGAGTAAGTTTTAGGTTAAGTAAGGGCGGTTTATTTAAAGTTTTATTTGAGTGTTTTATATGTAAGTAGACATTTCACACAACATATTCAAACTCTAAACCCTTTGTGGTAATATTTATGATGGGATTTTTATATGCAAATGCGATAAGTGTTTTTGCAATGAGATCACCTCATTATCCAACTGTGTCTTGGATCCCTGCTTAGAATTTAAAGCGGAACAATTAGTCCTTTAATCAAATTACCATTAATTGATGGCAGTTGTCCAAGCCCAGTCTGGAAAATACCTACCTAAGACCTACTCTTGATTGCTGTTCATACATCTCCTGTTCATTATCCGCTACGCCAACACTGGCAACATTGGCGGCGCCTGGCGGCAACACTGGCGGTTTGAGTCTTTCACGTCTTTAATGAGACCTTGGAAGAATTGTTCTGAGAATGAGACTCACCAGGGATGATGCCCTGCAGCAGCGTGAGCGGGCTGCCGCCGAGCAGGCCGGCGTGCGCGCCGCCCGCGTCGAGCCGCGCGCGCGCCGCGCCCGGCTCCCGCCACGCCGACGCCCGCGGCGCCGACTCCGAACCCTCTACTCCTTCCACCTGCAACGAGAAACACACTTGTTTACATCCGCTCTATCTATAGGTCTACCAGGATCTGATGGCAAAAAAAAGTTTAAAAAATAGCGATTTTCATAATGCAACAAAAATGTCATAGTGTCAACTGAAATTTCGAGGAATTGTTTTTGGTTTGGCTTTAAATTTCCTTTAAAAAGTGATGAAAATGTCGAACAAACCTCTTCGATCGCAAGCAAGATATATTGTTTTTTGCCATCAGATCCTGGTAGACCTATAGCCACTAGTTCTTCGAATCAGTGTGGTGAAAGGATTCAAAGTTTTTAGGTTCTACGACATGACGCTTTCTTCACGATGTGTTCCTTCATCGTTTAAGGGTACCTAGGTACTTAATAGCGCACATAAATTTTTCAAACAGAAAATCCATTGGTGCACGACCGGATTTGAATCCACGACCTTAGGATCGGAAGTTTAATTAACACAAGATTTGTGTGGACATAAGTATCGACTTAATTATAGAAAAAAAAATATGTTGGAAATAAATGAATTGAATTGATTGAAGGCGGGGTCAATACCACTAGACCACCATGGGTCCGCTGATAAGGTTTTATCGATAATGGAACATTGTTCCGACCAATCCCAAGGCCTTCTCCGCTATTGGCTGGGGTAGAGTCAACACAGCACACTATTCCCAACACAACAAAAACAGGCTATTATGTGCCTATTATGATTATAAATGTTGAGCTATTTTGGTCTAGATATTAGGCCAAGGTGTCAGCTATTATTTATAAATAGACATTTGTATTTATTTTAATTTCTGTCAGCTCTTTCAATAAATGAACATTGGGCCTTGGTATCGCATGTAAAATACCCATAATGTCATATTGATATGAATCACCGATCCAATGTCATAAAACGAGTGATTGTTAGAAAATTGCTAATGCACAGTCAGTCAATAAAAAAACTAGGTATGTGTTTCCTGTTATAATATTTCCATTTGGTCAAGGCTCTAGTCTAGTCTAAGCTCTTAACATTCTAACTGAGTGGTGGACAAACTAAGCTTATGGGCGGTTCGCACGTACCCAGACCCAGTGTCGCAAGTTAAGTAAGTAATAAACTAAAATTTAGTGTTTTCATGTTGGTAAATTTTAAGTTGCAACGAAACTAAATAGACCGTTTGCACGCATCTTGTAATTTAAAATTTACACATTAACTACGTGCGAACTGCATTATAAAGTACCTACTCTAGTTAGGGACACTAGAGAATCACAATTTTTAGTTAGTGAGGGAATACTGCCAAGATTTCTCGTTTTGTTTATTACTATTGTTAACAATTGGCGCTGAACTCCTCAGATTGCCTGCATAATTTCCAGAACAAGTGAATGGAGAAACGCACGCATTGTCTCAAGTCAAGTGCAATTCATTACTTAGGTAGATACTTATTCCTATAGTTTGAGCATAATGGTGTTATGATTTCTAGCAATTAGTTAGTTTAGTTATTTACCTGCCTATGGAACTTCCCTGACAGAGTAAGAAAACGTTTCGACAAATAAAGATGGAAGCCACTGACCAGAACCGTGGCAGGACATTCAATCGGCTATTTCTTTGTCTTTGAGCATTTCTTACCCTAAGTTACATCTTTGGCATCGTTATGAATTGTCTCATATAGATATATCTACGCGCATAATTAAAAATACTTCTCTGCTGGACTGGGAGTAAAAAAACATAGAATGCGTCCAGCTGCTTCTTTAATACTTAATACTTCAACGCCCAGATTCGGAAGAAATATTTAGAACATACAATCATTTCTTGCATAGCGGGAATCAAACTCGCGCCTCTTGCGTCACTGCCGATGGCGTAGACTTAAAGTGAGACAGTGATTGGATTATTCCGTAGCATAACCGCCCACTAGCCCGTTCTATGAAATTGTCGTCACCATTGTGGCATAAAAAGAAAAGCAATGTTAAAAATATTGACGGTCTTCATGGAAGGGGCTGGTGGTCGGAGACCCTCGGCAGAAGCTGTAGTACCTGGAGGCGCGGCGTTACCTGCTGACACTGGCCCATCAGCCTCACCATCTGTGGGAAGCTGACTCCGAACGGCCGGTTGATGACGCTCAGCTGCCGGAGGAGCCTCTCCGTGTCCTCCTCATCACTGGAACCAAACATTTCAAAGTTAATAATAGACAATAGCATTATTTATTTAGAACACAGTTACAAAGACAAACTACAATAACATTAAAAACTTTAAGATAATCGGTATAATAATAAGAAATAAAGATGAGCTCAGTTTTCTATCTTAGTTCACCTACAGATAGAAAACAGAGCTCAGATCACCGACCGCAAGTAAGGTCCCCAAAAGGCTGGCGACGTTACCTCGTTGGATAGCTAACCTTGTCCGAGGTAAGCGCCAGCCCTTTGCTCATTGGTCACATCTATTAGCTTATTGGATATCTCCTTGATAATAATTGATTTATTCTATAAAGTCACTAGGACCGTTTTGAAACGTCCTATAAATCTACTGTTGATCATCGCTGGAAAAAAAATACGAATGTTTAGAACGGTCGAAATTAAATCAAAATCCACTTAAGTTTTAGAACGTGTAATCATTAACGCAATCCTGACCTTCGTCACCTCTCACCACAATCAAAACATGTATTACAAAACGTGAGTAGATTTATTTATTTATTTATTCAACAAAATTCGCAACTCTTAAAATTAAAATTAGATTTAACATACAGCCAATAACGGACTTACATTTTATGGATGTAACAAGTAACAATGTCGACAGTCACTAAATACACTACTCAACAAAGTCTAGGGAACAAGCAATATACTTCAACTTATTTTGCGAAAACTCGTAAAAAAAGTACTAGACACTAAAATTTATACATTTAGGCTGAAAGAAGATTAAATAATGTGTTTGAAATTCAAAAAATTATAACAAAAATGTAAATGCTTTTCAAAATAAGAAGGGAAAACCTAACTTGGTCGCAGAGTAAGGGGTTTGCTAGCATAAAGTGTTAAGTGATTTTTGTCATGTATCGTTTTTTTTTTCTTGTGAGAGACCATTACCGCCAAGTTTTTCAAGATTTTTGAGACTCTAAGCGTTATGTCACGTCGTCATTTAACGCGGGAAGAGATGCTTAGTGCTGTGGGAATGTTGGAAGCTGGACGCAGTCAACGCGATATTACGGACGCTGTTAGCACACAGCTAAGCATAATTTGCCGATTATGGGCACGCTTCAAGGCTACAGGAGATGTAGCCGAACGTCACCGAGGAAGATACAGGATCACTACCCAGAAACATGACCGATTTCTACAAAATGCTGCAAGAAGGCAGCCTCAGATTACAGCTCCCCAGTTGGTAGGAAGACTCCAGTCCCAGCACCAAGTGGTTATCAGTGACCAAACTACCAGGAGAAGATTACATGAAGTCAATCTCTGCGCTCGCAGACCATTAAGAGTTCCAGCTTTGCGACGTGGAAATCGAGGGCGTCGTTTATTGTGGGCTAATGCACATTTGCGATGGACCGACAATCAGTGGGCACGTGTTCTCTTTTCTGATGAGTCTCGCTTCGGATTTCATCCTGATTCAAGGAGAGTACGTGTTTGGTGTGTCCCTGATCGCCAAAGTCGACTCCAAAATCCTCAGGAAGTTCATCCTTATCAAGGCGGAACGATCATGGTGTGAGCTGAAATTCGCCTGGGTGGGAGAACTGATCTCGTTTGCATACGAGGCAGTTTGAATGCAGAGGAATACATTTAGCAGGTAGTGCATTCTATGGTCATCCCTCACCACTAGCAGTTTGGCCAATATTTCGTGTTCATGCAGGATAATGCACGCGCACGCACCACAAGGCAGATGATGAATGTGTTCAGCGAGCACAATATCACGGTATTAGAGTGGCCTGCTCAGTCCGCCGATCTCAATCAAATTGAGCATGCATAGGATTTACTCAGGAGTAGAGCTTTCAGTGATCTTCTTCAAAATTTGAACTCGGGAGAAGAACCTTTTTCACATCTTTCCAGAATATGGAGCCTTATTCCACGGGCGACAATTGATAACTTGATACTCAGCATGCCACGCCGATGTAGGGCCGTGGCTAATGCCTTGGGAGGTCCGACGGATTATTTAACGGCTACAAAGAATGTTTTTTCATTTAATTTTCACTTAAGTGTCAAATGTTTTTGTATTTTACAGAAAATTGTTTTTTTCGGCGTAGGCACTATTTTAGTTTTTCTAATTAAACTTATTTTTTTTACTTGCACGCTGTTTATTTAATTGCATAACTGAAATCAAGAATAAATTAGGCTTCTATTGACGTATAACATCTAGAACAAAAAAAAAGTTGAATCAAAAATATACACTAAAATACCCTTGTTCCCTAGACTTTGTTGAGGAGTGTATGTTTCTACCTCTATTACCTACTCGTAAATAACTAAAGTTTAAATGTCACATAACATTTATACTATACCTATAAGACCTAAAGACCTCGGCGCACGTACCTGGACCAAATCAGCGACGTTTTGGAAAAGGGCCAGGTCAAGAGTACCCTGAACCGACGAGTATGCATGAGGAATGTGATGAGAGTGAAGGAAGCAAAAGAAGTATGTCAGGATCGATGGTGTCAGCAAATGGCGATCCGTGATCTCTGTCTACCCCTATGGGAAACAGGCGTGATTTTATGTATGTATGTATACCTATAACCATATAAACAGACATAACTATAACTATATAAACAGACAGAGTTCAATATTATAAATGTCGTACCAATTTAAACATTGGAGAACCTCCCGCTTCAAACCCGAATTGCAACTGTGGAAAATATCTATGCCACAGAATATTTGATTATAGTTTCGATGTAACCGACTGACTATCTGAGATCTGAATGGAGTTACGTAAAATCCGGACACTGAACTTGTACTTTCACCAGGTGAGTGCTTGTACCTACTTGGTCACGCGACGCTGAATAAACCACGACCACGCGGCAACCGGTTCTGAAAAATGGAGCATCCTTAATCAGCCGTTCAGGAACTTTACATTTTCGAGTTGTGAGGAGTTATTTTACGAGTAAATGGCCAACGAGAAAGTTTTGAATCCACTGGTGTCTATTGATTTAGTCGTGCCATTAGTTCTTTTAAACCAGTGTGTTGAAAGGATTTAAAGTGCGCCTCAAAGACTCCTATCGTACACTTGACACAATACATGTTTTCGAACTTTCTACGGTTTTTTCCTCACGAGGTTTTCCTTCGCCGTTTGAGAGTACTGGTTATAATATATAGCGGACATACATTTTTCGAACAGAAAACCCCATTGGTGCACAACTGGATTTGAACTCGATTTGAATCCTTATTAACAGAAGGCCGCGGTTACCAATAGTCCACCAGGCTTTGAAGAACCAGAAGGCCAGAGGATAAATCTTTCCAAGTACCTACATATTTACTCAATAAATCCTGAACATTTATGCCTAGGTCTTGAATTCAGCCTAGGAGCATATCTGAGCTAGAGAATCGAGACACAATAGCCGATATTATAGCTACAATGTAACCAATTGACGCACAGGATGACCAGTATCTACATCTGGATGAATTGGCACATTTCAAATTCGAATTGAAGGGTGAATGAATAATGTGAGGGTTTATGACTGTAGTCCTCTCGGATCAAAACATCTTTGAAGTCAGCCATGCTTGTATCGCTCGGTTATCAGCCTGCCTGCCTTTGGCTACTGGTAACACATCCCTTCGCATTCATAATAAGATTCTTCTTTTATTCATTCATCTATTAGATACATCTATAATCCTTCAAAGTTCTATATTCTAAATACTAAAGCAGAGTTGAAGGAAGTCTCGCAGGGTCTAGTGACTATGGGATTCCTTTTACTGTTCCTCAGGAGTACAATATAATGCTGGATCCTGCCAAAGCCATTACGATAGTCATTAGGTACTTGATGAGAACCATTATGCAATCACACACTTAGCTCAATCATTAGGGTGTCAGGTAGTTCATTTGAATCTGCACATTATATTCAATCATGAATGAATAATAAAATACGTACATACTTATGTACAAAGTTCTTGTTTGACGCATTGCTTTAGTAAGATAAGTAAGTTCCCAAAAAACATATTATAGGTAAACACATATTTTGCAACATCGATCTGCTACGTAGGCAAACTAATACCTACTACCAATGCTTCACTAAATAGTATAAAACAAAGTCGCTTCCCGCTGTCTGTCTATCCCTATTTCAGATCAAATAATTATTTTATTTGATCTGAGGTCCCTATGTATGCTTTGATCTTTAAAACTACGCAACGGATTTTGATGCGGTTTTTTTATAGATAGAGTGATTCAAGAGGAAGGTTTATATGTATAATACATGCATAATATAGTAGAAAAACACTGATAATTTTAGAGGTTTCTAATGTGATGTCGTAAATAAACACATTTTTTTTATTATGTAGTATTTTTGTTTATTTTGTAGTATATTTAGTATCAGCATTGCACCCGTGCAAAGCCGGGGCGGGTCGCTAGTGTCAAATAAATCAGATTACAAAATAGCAACAAACATATGCAATAGACAATTAAACACAGTAACTCAATAAGAGAACCGGCGCAGTAGGTCGACACTCCGTAATGCCGTGTCCACAACACGTACGTTGACATAACACTAACGTGTTCAAAGCCTTATTTACATCTATTCTGGTGCTCTTTCATCGGATAGTTTTTGTTTGTTTTTACCCGACCACGGCGAAGCAAAAGGTGGGTTATGATTAAATGGATCAAGGATATCGATTGTTGCAGCTCACAGCTCGTTTAAAACCTTTTTAGGTGAAACAAAAACGCAGAGAATTATCTATGACTAAAATACGCTATAATTTCAACAGTCCAACTGCTGAAGGTGCAGTCACCAATTTCACGGAAAAAACGTAAATTCAACGGAACTTCACATGTTTAATATTAGAACAAAATCCTGAAATAAATTGAAAAAGTATATATCCCTGGAACTTGTAAACTTAGAAACAAAAAAGTTTAAAAGGGAAGCTCTACATTCCTCAAAAAAAAACCGTTTTTCTACACAATAAGTACCTAAAAGTGATTTGAAAAACTCTAGTTTTATTCATGAACCGTTCTTGACTGAACCAACAATTACGTGTTTCAGTGGTCTAATGGTAGTGAGTGACCCAGCCTTCCGATCCTAACATCTAACAATAGATTGCAGGCTTATGTCGTGAAAATTGCACTAACTTTCTACGCTTAGCTTGTTAGTTTTCTCTACAATAACGTGCCGTTGTTCATAATGCAATTGTATGGTGCCGAGGCAAACTATTACACTGTTCTATGGCCTAGGTATACATAAAGAAGTATAAATAAAACGAAGTCGCTTCCCAGTCTGTCTGTCCCTATGTATGCTTAATAAATAAATTTTTCGCACATAATCCATTGGGCCGGATTTGAACCCGGACTGCTATAGGCTCATGATAATGATAATGATCAAATCCTTTGGATTCAAGGACGCAGTTTCACAACTTTTAGTTGTGTCGAGAGCGCATTGAACAAGCGGGCCGAGCGCGTTGAAATCTTTAATTAGAACTATTTAGTAGGTAATTAATTAAGTAGTTCCACACCAATTATTTATTTATTTTCGCAGACGTATGAATTATTGATCACGGAAGACAGTAATTGTTTATTATACAAAACCATTTTAATATAAACTTTACACAGTACCTAGGTATGGGTAGTAAGTTTAGTTTTTACCTTTAATTAAAAATTTTGTAGTATGAGGCATCACAAAGGGGACCACCCCGGTACCATCCTCCATACCTACACCACTGAAAGAATCAAGGCCGGTGATTTCGTGCTACAAAGTATAGAAAAATGGCACACATCAGTCGAATTCACTTCCTTTTTAGGGTTCCGTACCCGAAGAGTGCCAACGGGACCCTATTACTAAGCCTCCGCTGTCCGTCCGTCCGTCTGTCAGCGAGCTATATCTCATGAACCGTAATAGATAGAATTGAAATATTCACACACATAGGTAATAAAAAACACACTCTGTGTGTAAAACAAATAATAAAAAAATAAAATAAGAGAGGGTCTCATACAAGAAACATTTATGTACCTACATGTACGATGGAACGGAACCCTTCGTGTGCGAATACTCGCACTTGATCGGTTTTTTAAAGTCTTTTTAAAACCATCCAGCGTCCTCAGAACTACAGCATCAATTGTGTAAGACGTAGGTACAACGTAGGTATGTATGAGTAAGTAGATATAGGTACATATGCATTTCCTAAACGACTACGGATACAGATGGAAAACATTCAATTACGAGTAGGAGCTAAACGGCAGGACGCAGAGTTCATTGCGCGACTCCACAGGAGTGCTGGGGACGTAAACCTACGAAGATATTTCATTCATACCTATCCATTACTAAATACCAAAGAAAATAGGTGGCTAGACCATACCTATTAATACTGATATGTTATGGGGAATTGTAGTTTGTTTTGATGTATGTATGTATGTTCGTATGAGCTAGTGGCCAACTCTAGTGACGGAATTTTTAGGCCTCCGTCATGGCTTAACGACTTAAAAGCCGGGATCGACTGTTTAACGTGCCCTCCGAAGCACGGAAGCGCTCAGCTCGGAATGCAACTTGCGGTCACCCATCCCAATTTGTGACCACGCATATCGTTGCTTAACTTTAACGATCAATCAAGAACGCCAAAGCAAGCTAGCTCACCACCATCACATCAGTCTACATCCACCCATTACTGGGTTTTATATATGCCTCCTCTTTAGCACGCCAATCTTTTCGATCCTGTGCCAACCGAATCCAGAAGCTTACCGCCATTTTTACAATGCCATCAGACCACCTGTCTTGTGGTCTGCCTGGGGATCTATGACCCTTATTCTGCCCTCCTAGTGAAGAACGCAGTAACTGTGTCAAACATGTTGACATACGTGAGTGAGAACAGAATGTTGTATTTTGTTAGGCGATTCCGAATATGTATCTATTTTTTGACAAAAATGCTAGTTGCGTTCTTCACTAGGAGGGCAGTATTGCTCAGAAGCTCACTTTGCTAACTTAGAAGCCCAACCTTGAAGTTGTCGACCTTGAACGATCCATCAAAATCCCATCTCAGATGTTTGTAAGCTGCAATTAAAGTGCAAGAGTGTAGCCTCCATCAGTGAGCAGCATCATTAGCTTGCGCCAGTCTATCTAGCTCAAGGATAGTGCCTTTCAACCCATCAACGGTCGATGGATCATTTGAAAATGAATTACCAACTGTGAGCAAAGATTTTGTTGCCATACCAGTGTACGGCGATTACAAAGTAACTAATATTTCTTTCTTGTATAAATTTAACTAGCTCACGGCTATGAACAATCGCGATAGACATACTACTTCCAAATCTCTAGACGCTCAATATTCTTTGAAAGTTATCTACCTAAATCAGTTAGAGGGAAGCTCAACCATTACAATACCCATAGAAAACTTCCGAAATGATTAGTAAAATAAAACTTGGCGAGTTCCGATGGTATTGTGCGATGAGTTAATTTAAACAGTCTTGTTTAAATCAATCATCAATAATTTCCGGTTTTTTTTCATTCTCATTCACTCACAATTGCGAACACGGACTCAAATGGTTTGTGAAACGAATGACCCTTCTCACAGAAGTACGAATGAACTTTACCGTGAGTTCGATACGTTGAGCTAACGACTCGGATTATTAACCTACAATAAAAAGTCACAGGGAAATTACCCAATCCAGAAAACCAATAAAATAGATAATTATAATTTCACATATCCATCATCACCCATCAAGTTGCAATTAAAGATTTCCATTTATAACAACTTTAACGACCGCCAATCGAAATCGTGAATTCCGCATTCATAAAATGAACCGAGAGTTCGTTGACCCCGAACGCAGAACCCTAATCACAATAAGAAGGTGCTTTCGTAGCAACGACTACAGCTGAAGAAATATTATTGTTATCCGGCCGATTTCATTGTGATACGCGTGGTCTTCCAAATAACCATTTCAAGGTTCCGAATACTCAGGTCATTGGTCCCAAGGGCTGAATTGCCAACTCCGTTTGAAGTTTTGAAGTTCGCGCCAAGACCTCACGTGTTGCCCACTCATAAACGACAATAAATGGCACTCGCGAGATCAATTTACACGTAGTTATGTAACAGGGAACCAGGCATGTCCTTAGTGAAGGCTAGTACCTTCCAGGACGAAGATTTTTTAACACTGGCACAGAGAAGTAAAAAATAAATACATATTTTTTATATCTGTGTTTTTTATTTCTTTTCTCTTTCTCTAATCCGTGTATATAGCATTCTGACTTTAAGTTCGCTTTGATAAAACATAGTTATTTTGACACGCTCCTTCACGCAGCGATCAACCAAATCTGGCTTGACAATTGCGCCAGTGGAGATTTCGTAATAAAGTAACAAACAATAGACTAGCATGCTAGTTAACGAAACATATTTTGGAAGGTTCCAAGGCAACAGGAAGATGTCTCAAGTTATGCCCGGTTATTATGCACTGAGCGTTAGATATAAACCCATTGGCCTCAACTATAAGCCTATCCCTTGTATGGCTTCAACGCTAGGCTTACCAAAGCCACGTTACAGTCTGACAAACTATTTGACCAGTTGTTTTTCCATTCAGTTTTATGCTATCAATCGGGAGTTTCAGAGAATTTGGGTGAATGATGATGAAATGACTATGTGCCATTACATGCTTTCCTACTCTTCACGATACAAATAGCCTTGATTTTTCCGTAGTAGGGTAAGCTTGCCTTAATCGTACCTGTTCCTAAATTGTACTACTTGCATTGTAGACAGGGTTTCAAAAACCCCCAGTGCCAAAGTTTGAGCCCATTTAATCGTACAAAAACAAATGGAAGGACGATCGATGGATTTAGCGAGAAGTATGTAATTAAAAGTTAAGGTTTTTAGTAAATTTTCGGTTATTTTTTGTTGTTATTCTTAAGGATATCCCACATTTCATGTTTATGTGTGTCGGATATCACAATTATTAGTAAAACTGTTATTATTTGCCGATGTATTTTGCTCTAATTTTGATCCGTACACATTGCAACAATTGTTATCCTAAACTTTATCCAACGAGACTAGCACACAACCGCGATGGATAGCACAAAAAGAGGGAGTCCTGTCCAGCAGGGAATAAAATCAAGCTTGGGTGATGATGATGGTGATGAAAGTTTATCCAAAGCATTGTAGTTGCACCAATGAGTTACGCTGCACTATTTAATTTGCACCGTCCTCTACTAGCGTCATATTCCGATTATTTATGCCATAAACGTTATGAGACAGTAGATATTGCATAACACCGTCAAATGACAGTGCGGGAATTGCTCAATGATCCAATCAGTGTACAGAGTACCGTCTCCCATCCCCCCTCCGTCTGCGGAGTCCCCGCACCTTGACACTTCTAGAATAAGACCTCGGGAAGGGAAATCTTGGATTAGGTTAGTGGATCATAGATCAATCCATTCTGAACTTTGCTTTAAATTGGCGAATTAGCTCGACAACGTGAAACCAATGCGATTATAAAGCGATCAGATAATATATTTCTAAGGATGTGGGTCTAACTTCCCTAGTTGGGGTGGATAAAACTTAAGGGACCTTAGCATCAATTATTTGGAAGTACTTAAGTATCTAAATTAAAATGTAATGTTTCAGAGAATACTACCGACAATAACTTAGTTAGTTAAATAGGTATCTTCAGTAACAGGTAATCTTTGTCAAGACTATCCACAAAAAGCAACTCCATTTTTACTTGTGCAAAAAGTGGACAATTAACGCTTCTACTCGGTGGCAATGAAAATGTAACACAAACCTACACACGAGGAGAAAGCTACGTCCGGTGTTTTCTATAGCGTTAATCAGGTTTGCACAGCAAATAACTAATATACAGTTTATTTTATGAAGATTATAAAAAACGTGTTTCAATCGAAATCTATCAAATATCAGGAAATTAAACGTTATGTCTTTACCTACTTTCTATAATCTAATTGTACCATCTAATTGTAAAGGATAATAACTGGTATGATGACAATACAAAAAGTAATTTTCTTAAGAAAGCTAATAGAGAAAACATCTTGAAAGACTTTTGGTATCAGCTTACTCATCTTAGATGTCAAGATCTAATTATCTTTCACTACTTTATGTGAGAAATTCTAGACTTGACATACGATCTACCTTGATAGCGAACCACATCAGTCTCAACAGACATTCTAATACAGGTCGGATTACATCAGTCTTCTTATTTCATCCATACAGCCACTATACGGCAATATAGACTATTATTAGTGCTCCTCAAGCGGCAAGCTAAGCAGCCATATTATTTCTTCTGTACTCCTCAAACCGGCAATGCTTAAGCAGCTTGTCGGCTAGCAACTGCCGGCAACGTTCATATTGTGCATTGTGTGGAACCGACTGGGCCGACACCGGACACTACGGTTGTTCGATAGCCATTACACTTCTAGTTATTGGTCCACTGTCCAAGTGTTCTGAGAAATCATTAACCTGGGCTCCATATGAACGTCAGCTGGCAAGGGATTTAAGAGATTCAGATTATAGCAAAGACAAAGACGATTCACAAACATGGGATAAATCGGGATGAGACAAGCAAGCGGAAACTGACAAAAGAGCGATAACTATTAGAACGATGGTCTGACATCGTCAGTGCGTTCAGACAACTACAATTACTTTAATATCAGAAATAACGACAAACAACAACTATCTTACTTATACTGACGATGAGATTGAGAAGATCAAAAAGTTGGACTATGCCATAATGGAGAAATGTTCAAGAGCCAGATTTAATTTCAACTCTATGCTCATTATTATTAGAAGCAATAAGTGTATCGACCTCTATCTGTAGATAAAAAGTTGATAGTTATGCAAAGCACATACACTATGATGATGGAATAATAATGAAAGCGAAAGTGAACGCACACACTAACAGTAAACTCCACCTTTCTAGTACCGTATTAATCGTCTTTGGGTAATACAGAATGCGAAGCATAACCTTGGCAATGTGTGGGCCACATACAATAGGATGTCTACCTCTAAAAGGTCTTAAACGTGTATCAATTACATAGTCATTTAGGTACCTACTTTGTTTTTCTTAGGTTTTTCTTCTAAAACATATCTACTCGTCAACAAGAGCATTAGTTTAATGGGAGTCCAACACAACTCTTGCAATGTTGCAGTCGTTAAAAAGTCAAACGTGCCCTACCATCAAAAGGCACTATCATTTCAATTGCTCTGACGTCACAATACAATGAAAGCATCGAGATAAATCACTGCTGCGCGCACGCAAGTCATATCCAGTAGCTGTTGTCATTATACGATGCATTGCGTGACTGTGAGGCCTTACACTTGACATTGCTGCTCTTGAGACGAAATTGCTGTTGCGGTAACAGACGACGTTACGCTTCGCATTCTCAGAAATCAAGAAACCTGCGAAAATTTTACACGAAGACGGCGAATTCTTGCGGGGATTTTTGTAGGAAATATGTAACATGTTTTTATTCGATTGTAAAGGAGGGTAAAGTTTAGGGTGTATGTTACCATGTATGTGAACATAAGGAAATATACACTTTTTTGAGAATAATTTGTGAATAGCCTGTTTTGAAGACACTTAGGTATGTAAGTACCTAGACTACGCAAAAAATAATAAAGGTAGAGACATACTGAGCTTACGTACGCAACGTATGCAACGCATTATGACATCTAGACTCATTAATTTGTATGGAAACTGTTGAGTTAGAAACATACTTGTCATACGCAATGCTTTTACACGCGTCACACGCAACGTTATTTCTGTCAGTCCAGATCGGCGTGGGAAGGTGGAGGGGATAATCATACGCTATCCCACGCGTAAGACTAGTGTGTCTCTAGAACTTACGTTTGCAGCGCGTCAGTCTCGAATAGACGTTGGTACGTTTTACCGCGAAAATGGGAGACGAACAATTAATTGATTTGGTTAGGCGATATGAAGCCATTTATAATATTAAATGCATGGAATATCGCGATGCTACATTACGTAATGCAGCGTGGGAAGAGATCGCAAAACGCCATGGCAAGCCTAGTAAGTACCTATCTGCGTTTATGTTTTTCTTTTATTTATATTTTTGTAGTAATATTTCATAGAAAAATGACAGTGGCCTGTTGCAACGTTGTGAGGATTTTAAGACAGACATAAAACTCAACTTATGTTCAGAATACTCTACCTATTTATTATTATTAAAGTTAGTGGGTAAATATAAATGCACGCCCCTCAACAAAACGTGACACAAAAAGAAATAGTTACAATACTTTGCAATATTTTATTTGTATGATTTACAGTAAACAATGAAATCGTATTTAGGAAGAAGATTAGAATGGCTTACATCTACAGACGTCTATGAACTAATCATTTTCGTTTTGTGTACTTTGCGTTCCTCTTCTCACCATATTAAATTGCTGCGGCACCGAACCCTCGCGTGTCATAAAATATTGTTTGAATTTCTCTCTAATGCTATAAGCATATCGTGTGTGGTTTCTTCTAAGACCATCTAATGAAATTAATGATTGTTGAGTGGTTGGCTCGGTAAATATTTCATGTTGTAACTCAAAAGTTGTGCCCAAAAAGTTATGAAGGCAGCATGCTGCTAGAACTATTTTGTCTACCAATTCTGGTTGTACCTGCATAGGCCCTTGGAATACCCGCCATCTTGCTCTTAATATTCCAAATGCGTTTTCTACAATTCTTCTTGCCCGGGACAAGCGATAATTGAAAATCTTATTCGGCTCATTATTAAGTAAATCATTTTTGCTGTAAGGTCTTAATAAATAATGTTTGAGCGGAAATGCTTCGTCACCTACTATAACATACGGTAAAGGTTCTGATCCTGGCATTAGAGGCTTATCTTCAGGTATGTTTAATTTCTTCTGATCTAATAGTTTACCTAGTGTTGATTTTTCAAAAATACCTCCGTCACTATTTCTTCCATAGGCGCCCACGTCTACCACAACAAATTTATAATAGGCATCAACTAAGGCCAGAAGAACAATAGAATTTTGACCTTTGTAATTCCAATAATCCGAGCCACCATTAATTGGACACTTCATGTTAACGTGCTTGCCATCTAGAGCACCAATGCAATTCGGAAAATTCCAGAAGCGATTGAAATCATGTGCTATTTGTCTCCATATTGCTGTTGTTGGTTGCGGCATCACAATAGGACCAAGATGTTTCCAAATCGCTTCACAAACCTCCTTCACAATTGCACGTACAGTAGAAAATCCTAGGCGGTAACTGAATCCGATACTCCGAAATGAATTACCCGTAGCCAGGAATCTGTAATAAATTATTTTAAATTATGATTTAATATTTTTTGTTACAGTTGCGGAATGTAAAGAAAATTGGAACAAGTTGCGTAATTGCTATAATAATGCTATGAAGCGGCGCAAAAAGAAAAGCGGCCAAGCTGGGAAAATAATTGCGCCATGGCGGTTTGAAGAACAAATGTCATTTTTGAAGCCATATTTAGAGGGACGTCCTACTACAGGAAACCTTGATTTTACTATGTCTAATGAAGATTCTCCTCTACAACCAGAGAGTCCATACAGTGAAAGCCCAACATCCCCTGAAAGCATCCCGTCGCGCGCTAGTACTCCCATGTCGAATGCGTCATACAAAAGAAAGGCCAGTTCTAATAGTGATAATCACTTGGCTGATATGATTGAAATGATGAAAACCTCTCAAGAACAGAGAAATAAAAAGCAGGAAATGGATGATTTAGACACATTTTTTTTGAGCATAAGTAAAACTGTTAAAAACCTTCCGAAACTTGATCAGATTCGAATTAAACTGGATTTGCTTAAAGCTGTAAGTGAAGCGGAGCTCAAACAGCTAGAGTCACAACAAAATGTATTGAGAACACCAATTACTATTAAGAGTCATCAGATAAGTGGGCAAAGCCGCGTTAATGTAAATTCTGCTACTGGTAGTTTTGAACAACCCCAGACGTCGTATGGTTCCTCATCTTATGTACTTCAACTGCCCAATACTCAAGTTTCATCGGTACCTTCCTTTAATTATGTTTGTGAAGAAGTTGCTAGTAATGTAGAAATTAGTGAGGAACAAGATATTCGCCATTATTATGAAAATAATAAGATGGAATAAAATCATTCTTTATCACCCATATTTATTTGTATTATTTACTAGCTGTGCTCCGCGGTATTACCCGCATAAAACCTGATCCCATAGGAATATAGCCTACATGTTAATCCAGGTCTCCAATTATCTACACACCGAGGTTCATCGCAATCGATCTAGAAATTTTTGTGTGAAAGAGTAATAAACAAACAGGCAGAAGATTAACAAACTTTCAAATTAATAAATACTAGTAGAATTCATAAATAACTGCAATGAATTAAATGAAAATACATACCGTAGACAAACTGCTAGTCTTTCTCTGGTACTGATTGGCTTCCGAAGACGCGTATGTCTTTTTTTGATGTCACATTCAATAATACCGTGAATCTCCTCAAACTGTACTTTAGACATACGAAAATACATGAAGAATCGTTGCTCATCACATTCCAGTTTCTCTAATAATGTATGGTATTCCCCAAACCTTTCTCTTTCTTTATTTATCTCATGAACCCAATATCTTCTCTTGACTCTTTTTCTTGTTCTTTTGGCACGCAAATATTCATTTATAAATAACAAACGTAGTAAATTGTCCTCAAATTCACTCTCAGAATCGGAAAACATTGTACACAACAGCACTTGAAGAAATTACTCATGAGTCTGACGTCAATATGCGTGGTGTACGCGGGACAAGTATGCACATCAGCTCTCCCACATCGCATAGTATACGTTGCGTACGTAAGCTCAGTCTGTCCTTACCTTTAGTGTAGGTAATTCTACACTCGAAGACTATTAAATTCATGTCAACAACATAGTTTAATAAATGAACCGTTACAAATCGGGACACCAGGAAAATGCTGATAAGTATATTCATAAATTGATATTTTAAGAATATAAATACGTACATTAAATGGGGTTTTTTTGTTTTAATTCAAGACATATCTGACGTCAGAATGGAGTATAAGGTGTAAATGAGTAGGTATATTTAGGTCTGTAAGCTCGAATGAAAAACAAAACGGAATTTCCGAAAGTATAAATAATCCGGTTTTTAACAGATATTCCTCAACTTGCTACCAAATCGTAACCGCAGTTTAGGTATCACCTATTTATTTAGCGAAACAAAAGCCTCAAGCGAAGGTCGCCATAGAATAGGAACAATGTGGAATTCGATAGTTTATTGGTTATGGGGTCGAGATGGGACCGTACGGGAACCTTTGTTGAAACTTTACAGGACAAAATGCCATGACTAAATTCCAATTGATACAGTTTGCAGCTACTTTTCCGGCAGAGGTCTGGACTGGAAACAAGTTTCAGTAACAGGTTACGCTTATATTCTTCATATTACCCTGTTTCTCAAGGCTATATCGGCCCAATGTGTCAAGTTCTAGGTTCCAAGTATTGATTGTCGATTAAAAAGTGGAAATGGTATCGACTGTATGGACGGACACATGCTTGGTCGCATGCAGGCCGCCGGTGGCCTCATTTATAATGTTCAATCATGCATAGACACTTACGTGGTGTTCCTATCAAATGGGTATTTTTGTAGAAGGAAATAAAGCAATGGGAAAGGTATTTATTGTGTTGTCATTTTGTCACTTTTAGAGCTCTGAAGTATTTTCGGTATCCCTTTAAATCCTTTCACCACACTGGTTCGAATGAACTAGTGACACGACTAGTTAGTTATGTTAGTTATCATTAATTATTATTTTTGCATGGGCATTGGGTACCCGATCAAAGTATAAAATAAACTTATAAAAACTTAGGTAAGAGTATCTCTTTTTTTCGGAAGCCTTTAGCGCTTTGTCCGACACACATTTGACCATTTTTATTGCATCTTATATCTACCCTACCACCTAACGAACAAATAACTTAAAAGAAATAAAGATAGAGACGCTGTCAGTAAAGATAACGAAACAAACACAAAATGTCCTGTAGCATTTATCTATATTTTCTAAAAGCAAATTATAGTAAATTATACACAGACATGGCCTTTCGTGAATATTTGAATGGCGTTACAGGTCAATATGTACACTATTAGAATTGACAAGCCAAGGCGACCTGTAATTTATTAGTACTTACTAACTTCCAACAATCGACTTCACCAAATACATGTAATTTTAACGATAGTTTAATGTCATGCTCATGAATTAATTATGAAAAAGTTACTACGAGTAGTTCATCATCATCATCAGCTTCTTGCTCTTATCGCACTTATGTGTGTTCGGCATTTTCACTCCCCTCTTTCGGCCGTCATCTCTGTATTCACTCTTTTCTTACATCATCTTTCACACTTCAGAATAGTTTCACACTATTCATCTATCTCTATTTTGGTCTATCTCTACCCTTACATGATATCCATCCACATTCATGTCTTAAACTCTGCTCGTCACACGACATTCTCTTGGTATGGCCCATACCACCCTAACCTACGTAATTACCCCCTACCTTATCCGATCACTATCACAACATCCTCATATTTTCAAAAACATTCTGATTTCTAAGTAATAATAGTACGATTTCTAGTTCTTCATACAAAATATACATAATAATACACCAAGCATATGGAGACGTGTGTCAAACAAGGCAATGTTTTCAAAGAACCATTGATTTCGATGTCTGTCCCTCTGCAAAGCATACTGCTACAACACAATGTTGATAATAGTAAACATAATGCCAATGTCATTGCAAACAGTGAATGTGAAAATTATGTTATCTTTATGACTTTTGAATACTTAAAATTATTGAAACTTAAAGAATAGGCAGAATTCCTACATAACTTACAGCACTAAAGAGAATTTATATTACTTATGATAGCAAAGAAATCCACGCATAAGTCGCTCCACTACCTAATCCTAATCTATAATATAACTAGACAATATTAAAAAAAATTGTACGTCTAGTACGTCTGTAGGGTGTAATCTTATAACTAATGGGACGATTTTGAATTCTGTCACTTGCAGTTTACATTAGGTATAATTGCGAGTAAGTATTATATATTTTGACAAAAAATAAATAAAAAAGGCGCTACAATATGCGTGCGCTACGTACGATTTGTAATGCGTGTGTATGTATTGCAAAAATATTTTTCCTGACTAGTTTTATTAAAAAGTCAGCGGCAGCAAAATATAATCTAGGTAACTTACACAACTTATTCGTGCGATTCAGCTTGTTTATTACATAATTTTATTTCAAAATATACTTAACACAAGAAAAAGACTACACTGGCAATTTTTACTACAGATCAAAAATGTCCAGGATTCCAGGAAAATGTACGTGGGATTCCAGGTCTTCGCTAGTTACTTACAGGGTCATAATAATATATCAATCAATGCGCGTAGGCTATCCTATTTTAGTCTCAACTGAGCTTATGTAACTGCGTTGTCAAGTGTACGCAATTAGGTATCTAGGCTGTTAGCTGTGTTAGTCGGTTACGCGAAATATTCGCAGAACATGCAATCTTTTTTTCCGTCCGTTACGGGAATTGAACCCTATCAAGTCTCACAGACACTCGCCCGCCACGCCAGCTCCACCAAATAATAAGAAAGCAATAAGTAAAAAGAACAGCAGTTAAAAGATCTGGAAATAAACATGGACTCTGCAATTGCACGTAGGAGTTACGCTATCTATGAAATAACATCAAGAGTAATGCTTCCGTAGATTAGACATGTCCCTAGTTAGAATGATTGATGCTCTGCGACACGTGGAATTTATCGCTGTTCCTGAACTTCATGGCTCAGTTCCATCCTGATACTTGGAATATTCAGTTGATAACAGGCAAAACTTTGGTGAATCAAATTTCTATTTCGTAAAGTTTTTGAATATTTTGAGTCTGCCAGTGGTCAGCTACTTTATGACTCAAGTGAATATCAAGGTAAAAATGGACGTCACTAAAATTCAGAAAAATATTTTAGAATGTTTTCGTAATCTTAACCACACACTCTTTCCAAACAATAAACCCGAAATTTTTCAAGAAATAATGAGTGATAGTACCATCACTCAATGATGCAGACAGATGGAGCAGATGATCCGGAGGCAAATTCAATACTAGTGGACGCTCCACGACTTTGTCCGTGCCCTTTAGTATTAGCTTTTATTTCATACAAACGTCATCCATCTTCCTACTGCGTCCTCTACGAGTTGAATTTCGTCAATTCCTTTCTTAGCACACCCCACAACCATAAGAGGAATGTATCCTCCAACTTACATCCTTCTAGGATACCTATCAACCTGATTGGGTGACACAAAGGGAAAGGCTCATAGCGATAATAGTACTACTAGAAACTGACCGTGACCAGCGTCTATTGCTAAATAATCCGTTCGTCCTTGCACCGTGATTTGAAATGCCGCATGATCTGAATACTAAGGACTGTTAAAGGCACAATCTAACTAGTCGCTACAATATGCAGATATTCCTGTACAATTACTTACGAGCTAGATGGCGCTGGGTAAAAATAACATTCATATTTTATTTTATTTAAAAAATATTGTTACTCTAGACTTTTCAATTGTGCAGGAATATCTGCTACTTTTGTTAATTTCAGTATTGCTTTGTCAAAATGTTAGATTTCTTTAAATATTGCCTCTTCAGCATGACCTTATTTACTTTACCTATGAATGTCTTGGTCGGATCTTCATAATTTCTGCTTGACATTAGAGGGACATTGCTGTGTAGCTGTGTAGCGACTAGCGACACGGTGCTACTCTGCATAGTGCGGCCAGATGCTTTATACGTTGTACATTTAAAGTTGTGATTTAAATGTATCACTCGTCTAGTACCGCGTATGCAAAACTATGTAGATAAGTACGACTAGCGGAAAAAAACCTGCAGAAATCAAAAGACGTTGGCTCAACCGACACTTCAACAAATCGTCATCATGAAAATACTCCTAGTATTTTCATCAAAGACCAATGACTTTGATGAAAAATACTTTGTTAACCAAAGTACACCAAAATTGCCAAACGGAACTACGTTAGGTATATAACTAATCTTTTATGTTATTAGTCACAGATTGGACAAGTACATTATGCTCTCGTGGTAATGTTAATACTCGTAGAAATCTGCGAGTTTGTAACTTGTGAAATTTATCCGCACGCTGGTTCAAAAACGTGAAACGTGGTGAAAAAACATTCAAATCAAACGTGGAATATCGGTTCGGCTAAAAAGCAACAATCAGGCAGCTTGATGGTAAAATACTGGTGAAAATAAAAGAAATACTTATTTCAAAGTACCTAAAGTACCTACCTACCTATGAAAACAACGATTGACACCATATAAATATCATTGAAGCCAGGAAGAGTCCTAAGACAAAAGTCATGCTACTAGACCTTGCAATCTCTAATTGTCATTAGTATTGAGGCCATTCAATCAGGTAATATTCTAACACCTGTATTACATTCCAAATCGACAACCCTGATGGTCTCATTACATTCAAAACGGGTTTAATTATAATGACCAGCAATCATGTAGGTACCTAACCCTGACCAAAATATATAAATGTTACCTATCGTGCTGTAGACATACATATCATACCATATTATCACGCCCATATTCCTAATGGAGTGGGCAGAGCCAAAAGTAATCATAAGAAAACTTTCAGTCACTTCTGATTCAAAGTCTCAAGATGGATATGGCGAACTATGGTGACAGATGATCAGCCCATCGCCCATATAATAGACTGTCCATCATGTTGAAAAGCTCAGATTCCGAATTTCATACTTCTAACAATAATGGTTAGTAAGATTTATAAAGGATCTCAGAGATTATAAACTCTACTATATACAAGTTCTTGAATACCTAAATCATGAGGCATTTCTTCAAATCACTGTCCTTTGAGTTGGTCACACTAGCTATATGGCAGAACTTGCTGCTAAGCTGGTCACTTATTTCTCCATCGACAAGGATGTATGGAAAAACAATTAAAAAGGTTCACCAAGAAATATAAACAGACACACCGACAGGATGCAATAAGAAAACAAATTATATTGGACTCTGTTGACAAATGAAATGCTCAAAAACAAACGTTGAATGACTTTGTTTTTCGCGTTCTTCCGTTGTCCGCTGAAATGCCTACACACGATATGAACCATCGAGTGTTCAGTTCACATAATTATTCTGTTCAAATATGATCAGTCAAATAGCTTTAAAAGGGTAGTACTTACCCATTTGTTCTATGGAACATGACGTCATCGAACACAATGACACATTTTCTTAACTTTTTTTCCATAGAACTACATACTAGCTTTTCACCCGAGTTTCATGCCATAGAACAAAATGGGAATCAGATTTTTCCAAAATCTTCCGTGAGAAGCTAAATGACACTGATAGTGACAATTATTCTGTCATACCATTGATCAAACATCTGCCTGGGTAAAATAATCCTACAAAAGAATCCTAAAAATCGAAAGAATGGATATTCGTAGCAAGAATGATAAGACAATCGTAAAGAAGTCTTATTTACCTTGTCCTATAGAACAATTTGAGAAAAGTATTAAATGTTCCATAGTATAAAATATGCGATGATGTCATGTTCCATAGAACACAAGGGAACTACACCTTTAACACAAAAAAATAATTAGCCGTTCTTGTTCCACTCCAGGGCAAAGGCCACCCTTACTTTTTACCCGACTATCGCGAAGCAAAAAAGAGGGTTATCGTTTTAACCGTATGCATATTATGACCAGGGCTATCCTCTGAACATAGTCCACAATTCATATAATATTGAATAGTTTGTACATAGAATTTGAGATGAGAATATTTTCTTGTTTCATACTTTTGAGAGTGTGATTTTTCAGTTGTCGGGGTTTAGTTTTTGAACTTACTTTTTATTTCACTCTTCGCGACTACAGAGGACAGTAAGATGTATTTTGTATATTTAACTGGCATGCAATATTGCGTCTTAGTTACCTGTTACAGTTGAACCATTAAGGAACTATTCGTAAAGAGCAACAGGAAAATGTTTAACTTCTCAGGATGTTTTTTTATGGACGATAATCAAATTGCAGCCCAATGGCAACTTCATTGATCTAAATTGAGATCGCGCGACCAATTTGTTAACAATCTTATTCAATTCTAGTCAACCTGTTGTCAGTGTAGTTCTCTTCATTCATTCTCTAATCCTACCTCAAGATCAAGACATCCTTACATTTTTTCTAATGCCTAATCTTCATCAACGGAAAGTTTAAGACTATGTGTTCGGTTTTTAATTCGTCCTCTATTGCTAAGTATTTATCCATCCTTCCAAATATTTTTTTAAGAAGTAAGTCTGCCGTACATTATAAACTATTGTCGCACTAGGAAAAGATTAAAAGCAAGTAACTCACATAGTCTCGATGAGTTCGCAGTTGAGCAGCAACTTGTCCTCGCCCAGCTCCACCACAGCCACGGTCTGGTCGTGGAAGTAGATCATCCTGAGGGTGTCGTTCCCGACGCGCCGGCCCGTGTACGGCTTCACTCCAGCAGGCTCCCTTCGCTCCGCATCATCGGCCCTGGCACCCACTGTGCCCACCAGCCCGGCCAGCGACCATCCTGCCGGGAAACTTAGGGCAAAAGGCTTCGCTGAAGCCGACGGGGGCGAGGACACAGCAATACACACTATGACGAAGAGGGATACTAGGGATTTCAAGAGTCCGTCGGCGATAGGTGCGCCGCGTGTGATCGCTTCGCGCGCTGAACGCACCGCGCTCAAGAGCCTCCGGAGCGACATTTTCGATTTTTTTAGCGTCTGCGAGCGCGTGACATCGCGTGCGGTCCGCGCGGGTGTCACTCGCGGACTGACCATCCGAAGCTGCTGCTAGCTGAGGCACTTTCTTCCACCACAGAATATCGTAGCAGCTACTACTCCTCCGACAACAGTAGGCACCATAGAATAGTGAGCAGTTGGTTGACTGTCGACGGTCAGTGTCGAAGACGTTTCACTAACGAATTTCATTAACTTCCGCGTGGAAATATTCGTGGGAAGAGACAACTGATGGTAAATTGGATTTGTAATTATTCGGTTCAGTGTGGCGTGAGACCTTGGCATGTTTGGTTCTTCCTGGAACTAAAAGCGAATCATTTAGTTCATAACATAACATAACATAACAATGGATTTCAGACCGTTGCGACTAAATCGCCCTACCTCTATGTTTTTAATGAGGATTTTCGTATTAAACTTTACGTTACCGAAATTCTTTAAATTTTTCGGTAACTTTACGCGAGGGCTTACAGCGACGCACTTTGGAGTCAGTTTTAAGGCAGCTTAACAGTTTCGCAAACATTGTCATATATGCCGTGTCCACCCACTTTCTTTTCCATAAATATTTAGTTATCTATATGATGTCACAATAACATTTTAATTACATAAGTAGAGATGTAGTGACATTGCGGAACGTGCTTCAAAGTCAGACTTTCATCAGCGTTCATCTTTCCTAATCTGGGTTACGTACTCGGACCAAATAAAAAGAGAAGACGCCACGCCGCGAACAACAAAAGTGAAGCCACACAAAACCGTGCTCCTGCAAGTAAACATACACGCTCACGCACACACCTACACTAAAACCATGCTCATCGCTCTTAGTACGTCACGAGTTTTAAAAATAGAATTATGCCTTCCTGTGTAGTGAAAACTTGTAAAAACAGCAGCAAATCACATAAAACGTCTCACGGAATCACTTTTCACTTGTAAGTACTTCAAATAGCATCGTTTCTTAATTATTATACTATGAATTTAGGTTACTCGGAACACACAACCTTAAAATCTTCTACACACACATAGATAAAAAGGTGGCTTCACTTTTGTTGTTCGTGGCGAGGGGTCTTTTCTTTTTATTTGGTCTGAGGTTACGTATGTTTACAAATAAACAAGGAATCTACCGACATACATACAGGTTACATGTTGTGTTGACAAAGGAAACCTAATAGGTAAAGTGTAACGGGCTAAAAATAATACATAAGCAATATTTTCAAACATTTAGTTATATTAAGATACACACAATAATAGACATCCAAAAGATAACAATATTAAAACTATTTTGGTGTAAGTACAACATACAGACCGTTCGAAAGGATTTATCTTATGCTGAGTGTGCACTACTTGACTACTTCAACATTTAGAAGTTAAACAATATCCACATATTTGATACATACATAAAATGCAATTAGAAAAAATAACAGATTACTCAAAGTCCAAATGATAAACATTTTCTACAAATACCTATCTACTTACATAGTTTTTAAATCAAAAGTACCTACTAAAATTTAACTTTGTTTACCTGAGTTTTGTTTATATTTCTACATCAATTTCTATGTTACTATATTAAGTGACTATTACATACACAGAAATGCCGTTATTACAGTAAAAATGTCGAGTTTTTTTAATTATATTACTAGCTTCCGCCCGCGACTTCGCTCGCGTGACACCCGGATAAAAAGAAAGTTTCATCCAAATCCGTTCAGCCGTTACATCGTGATTGAGGCACAAACATCGTCACACCCTCACAAACTTTCGCATTTATAATATTAGTAGGAAAGATTTTATTCTGTAATCCACATCCACACAGTATGGTTTTAAGTTGCGGATATGAACCAGCGGCTAACTAGAGGTTTAAAAACATAATCGGGAGGATATTTGGCAATGAGAATCGAACTCGCATTCTCCGCATAGCTAAACACCAAGATATTATTGAAATGCAACAAACAATACTACTGTTATACTACATACGTACATTGATTTATAATAATGTAATAGATAGAATATGTATTAAACCTGATATAGAATTTACTACTAAATCACTTTTCGTTTCAGTCAAATGGCTTTATTTTGTAACTTCGATTTCCATAAACAGTGAAATTCATATAACGTTTTCCAGTAGTCGGAAAGAACCTCTTTGAGGCGCACTTTGATCCTCTTACCAAACTGGTTCAAAAAACTAGTGACACGATTAGTAGTGGTGTTGGGTGGTCATTAAAGTTACAAAATAAGACCAGAGCGGGAAGGTCTCTCCATGATACTAACTTTGTCCCAAATACATACCTGAGTAACTTCTCATTATTTACAATAAATTTTGTACATCAAGACAATGACATCTAATTATTTTATAAACAACACCCAGAAATCTGATAATACAGTTATTCAACTACAACGACCATGGTACCACAACACCCAGACATGGAAGAAATATTTGTAGAACATGCAAACATTTTACCCGCCGCGGTAATCGAACCCGCGCCTCAACTTAACACTCACCCGCCACGCCACCAAGGTCGTGGAATAAATAATGTCTGTAGATTTATGAATAACATCAAGAGTAGATTTATCATAACGTGAGATCACAAAAATGCACAACATTTAAATTTTTACTAAGTCTAATTTTTATTTTTGTTGTCTATCTACAAAATTGAGTACCTAACCCATTTACATAAATGATTAGGCGTATGATCTGTGGTCACACCAAATTGTCACACCGGTGTGACTATCGAGTTTTTTTTACTATTAGTCACACCACACCAAGCTAGACACTTCATCTAGATGTCTTAAATGTTACAGAGCTTAGGCCCATGGCTTCACTGGTGTTGCCAGAATAAAAGGTAGCCTATAAACTACCCCGGGTCACATACTATTCAAAGTCATATCCAAATCCGTTTAGCCGTTGAAACACAATATACCAATGTACTATTGATACGTAAACAACACCCAATATTAGTCACATACATAATTCTGATCGAAACTACTTCTTTTACGGGTTTCTTGCCGTAAAATTATGAAGTACAATGAATACCCAGACACGGAAGAAATATTTGCAATAAACACAAACATTTCTTCCGCTGCAGGAATCGAACCCGCAACTGTGTCAGCCTTATACTAATACCAAAGCTTTAATTTCAAGAAAGTCAATTCTGCATTGATCACTCTAGAAGTATATAACTGATAACCAGGTTCTGTCAAAGAGCAACAAAAAGACACGTTCACTAATGGAGTCCTTTGCTCAATCGACTTCACAACTCTTCTCCTCCAGCTGCTCCCATTCCTCCCCGGGTTGTCTTCCGCCATACAGCATCGGCGGGATGCCGTACCGCGACGTGAGCTCGCCAAACACGCAGAGGAAAGACATGAACACCATAAAGGCGTATTGTCATTTATCCCCATTCTGTCCTGTCCTGATGTGGCCATGGATGAAGGGCAACCCCGTAGGCACCTTCTTCTGGTATTGGAGGTATTGGTGCCCGAAGAATGTGATGAGAGTCAGTTCCTCAGCATAGACTCGCTCGCGGAAGAATGCCCAGGAAGCTAAGCCGTAGAACACGATGCAAATCGGGTTCAGGAGAATCAGCTGGGGGAAGGAAACAAGTGTCACTGCACATCATCATTTATAAATAGTGAATCATATAATTCTAGCTACCGGCCGCGGCTTCGCACGCGTTGTACCCGCATAAAAAGTAGCTTATATGTTATTCCAGCATGTGTACTATGTATATTTCAAGTCCCAACTAAATTCGTTCAGCCGTTGCGGCGTGACTGAGGCACAAACATCGTCACAAACTTTCATATTTATAATATTAGTAGGATAATTTGTATTTCACCTCTGTCTTGAAGTGTGATGCTAGATTAAATACATATAAATAAATAGCACCCAACAGTCAATACAATACATAGTTCTAATACTAGGGTTCCCGGTCTTGGGTATAAGAAACTACAAGTACTATGGTACCTCAACAGTTAAAATTTAGGAACAGCAAACATTTCTCCCATCTCAGTAATTAAACCAGCATGCTTCTTGTGTCTCAGCCAAGCACTATGGCGACCAGGGGCCATATTCACTATGACCAAACAGAACGTAACGCTGGCACATTTGTGGAATCAGTGTTATCATTCTCTATTATGACAATTTTGTATTGCAAAAACGCGACGAGGCACGTCACGAACAAGTTACAAGCTGGTCATAGAGAAACGGGGCCTGCTTGTTTGGGTGATAATCCACTCTCACACCATTCTCTTCCAGATCAAATTTTATTGGTCAAAGTGGAGATTCAATAATAAGTAAATGTCTTTACCTGAGTCCCAATAGACCAGTAGAACCACCCTACGTAGCTTGGATGGCGGCAGATGGAGTAAACACCGTGTGTCACCAGTTTATGGTCAGGTCTCTTGACAAATTGCACCTGAAATAAAGCCGTTCAAAGATTTGAACATGTGGATCACACAGGAGAAAATTGAAAAAGACAGAAAATTGTTCTTTTACTACAACTACTGGTCACTGGTTCTTTCGAATCAGTGTGGTAATAGTATTGAAGTATCATTCCATGAAGCTTCATGGAACACTTGGAACAATTTATGGAATGATGAGTCTCGAAAATGAGTTTAAGTTTGAAGTCAAAAACTAAACTTTTATCAGGCTTAGTAATTTGTGCTTACAGTGTGATTGAAGTTTGTTTTAGCTGTAAACATTGCGGCCTTTCTGATTAGCTCTCCGCAGATACACAAAATGAACCCATAGTAAGAGAACCAGAAGAATTTCTTCATGCCTGAAAAAATTAACAATAGTAAAATTATAGATATGTACATCATATTAACACTCCATTTTGATAGGATATACATCCAATGCCCAAAATGAATAAATAATTGATCTTTGTCCTGTTATACAATTAATAATAATAATAATATAATAACACCCGACAGTCATATACATAGTCCTGACCCCCCACACTAGGATTCCGTGTCGTGGGTATCGGAAACTACGAGTACCATGGTACCACAACACCCAGACCCGGAAGAAATATTTACAGATCATGCAAACATTTCTTCCGCAGCGGGAATCGAAACCGCGCCTCTTGAGTCTCTGCCGAGCAATCGCCCGCCATGCCACAGAGGCCGTCAATTATAATAATTTAATTTTTATCTTACCTGGGAAGAAGTAATACTCCATAGCAAATTCTGTCCAACTGGCTACAGCAGCTACTCCATACTGAACACTATGATTCAGAATGAAGGAGTCCACAGTCAAGGTGCCAGGGTTGGTCAGTGCCACGGACATGAACTCGGAGAAATGGAACATCGATAGAATCATCATGTAGAGACCAAATACTTTCAGACCATCTTCAAAGGTTGCAAGAAATAGGCCTGTAGCAAACGCTGCTCCTAGGAAGGCAGACCGGACCGAAACCTGAAGGAAAAGAGGTGGTTATGGATATAAAATTAGAGCAAACTCTGCGAATTAACAAACGTATAGTAAACTTACCTCATACATGAATCCTTTATAACAATATCTGATGATGAAGTTGAAAAGGCAGAAATACAGCCCCGGGCCCCAGTAGGTCAGCGCGAATAGCTCCGAGGAGAAGCCCAGTAAGATCCCAGAGAAGAAGGACGTCGTAAATACAAGAAAAGATAGAGAAAAACACCCAAGAGCCTGCCGCCCAGGTGGGCAGATATTCATCAATAACACATCCATTGTGACTAATTTTACGTATATTCAACCGTAATTTTACGACATTGTTGTTTTAAAGTGGTACCTACATTACAAACAATCAATATATTTATAGTTTTTCTGAATTTTCAGATAGACGATCAATTTGTGCGACACACCTTTTTCATATTTTGCGCTGGTAGGGATGTGGAGTGTAGCGAAGGCAATATCAAAAGTAGCAATATCGATATCGAACAATAGTGCGCTCTATTGAAATCACAGAACACTATTACTCCTAGCGGATTGAAATACCGAAATATGGTTAAAGCAACATACCAAACTACTAACAAGCCATCTTTAGCGTCTGATCAAACAAGTAGTAAGTGAGCTATAAATACAACAGTAAGCAAAGTGTTAAATATTATCGATATTTTTAACACTTTAACAGCTGAGCTTTAAATGCACCTTTTAATGTCATTATACGAAAATACCGATACTTTTCAGAAGATTATCATCATGATAAGCCTTCTATATCGACATCGAAATTTTGTATCGAAAATCAAAATCGCTCATCCCTAGTGCGAAGGGACGAAGATCATTGATTTTTATTGGCCATTTTCCTACTGAAGTTGCCAGAATTTCACCAATACTTTCGTGTCTTGAACACTTTTTTTTTCAACGCCGCCGCTCTGCGCCGGCCGGCCTCCCTGTGCATAAAATATTTTTTTAAACACACAAAAATTATTTATTACGGGGCAAATACAACAAAATTCATCATCTACTCCTTGCCATTATTCCACCTAAGTGGGGTCAGCATAACATATAGGTCTAGGTACTGTACCTAAGTTAATTTGATTGTGTAGGTATAACGTTTAGATAGGTAATTCTGTGGGTGTGCAATAAATTGATAAACATGTTTTCTTCTTCCATTCCCATCTATCAGTCTATCAGTCGTTGTTATTGCAGTATTCACTCCTTTCTTACTCTTATCAACATTCATACAACCTTTGTAACCATTCACTTTCTTCTAATAAATGACTTAAATGACTTCTATATAACCCTCTTCTCGTCACATGACATTCACCCCGCCCCGCATGACATACCTACCTAACCCAAGCCCTCCCAAGCCATACCATGCTAATTTATTACTCCTCAACGAAAGGAGGTACACGTTAGTTGAGAAACTGGATGGACCATCGAAGTCGTGGTGTTCAGTTTTCGTTCTCGACACTCCAGGGGCCCTATTCACGATGACCAAAGAAAACGAGCCACGTAACGAGCCAAATGTCATCGTGTCTCTAAACACAAACGAGACACGCCATGGTGTGAAATCAAAAACTGTATTCTGCATGCCATAATACTAGTTGTCTATGACCGTGTTTTGGTTTTACGTGATTCGTTCAAAATCAAGCATCCGGTCTTTCGGAAAACAATCGGTTTTAGATTGATTTTATTTTTTTGTTTACAATTTTAATCTCAAGTAAATAAATATTGAATTATAAAATTGCTAAACTCTTTCTACTAATACTTTCGTTATATTTTAAAGTTAAGAGAACAAAAAAAATATATATAACGTAAAATGGTTAGCTACATCAAACCAACCACAACTTGTTTCCGAACGAATTATCAATCAAAATAATGACTGACATATTGCATTGTTTGTTTTGAAAAAACTTGGATGTACCTACATAATATTTTAACGGAGTGATAAAAATGGACGTTGTTCTTCGAAGACAACGTATGATATGCTGGCGCCAGCGACGCCCACACATAAATAGGAGACTGTCAAGGGATTCTGCTGAGCTGGACCCTAAATTTTTCGTGCTATTTTATAAGGTGGCCAAAGAGTTGTTTTGGTATTGTGCGGCGTTCTTGGAGGCAGGCTAGTTAATTCTGGGCCTCAGAGATGTTCTAGCATTACAACAGAAGTCAAAGTAAGTATTGTGTTAGCTAAACTTAATTTATTGAACAATAATAAAATGGTACCTAGGTTAGGTATTAGGTTAGACTGAAACCTACAATATTTACTGTATTTTTCCAGATACTTACAACCCTCAATTTCCTGATCACCAGTAGCTATCAAAAGCCAGTGGGAAACTTTTGGTTAGCACCTGTAAGCCTCTGCATAGAGTAAGCGGTGAATGCCTTGAATGATGCCAACCTACATCAAATTTCCTACCTCCGAACAAGAGAGGAATTAAATCAAACAAGGGTAATATTTAATCAACTATTTATTTTAGTAGGTATTACATAATAGTATTTGTGAGAGCATCAGCGAACTAAAATAAATTAATTTAAATTTTAATTAATAAACTTTCACTTTCATTATATTAGTAGAATATAATCTTTATTTCCAAAAACATGAAAGTATGTACCTACCTATAAAAACAATAACAATGATTTCTGCCTCGTTTCAGATTTGCAACAGTGACTTAAAGGCATACCTACTCATGTGCTACATTAGGAGGGGCAGCTCATGATGAGTCATGACAGTTATATTATGTTAAATAAATCAGAAATCATGAGATGTGTGTGTGTGTGTGTGTGTGTGTGTGAGAGTGTGTGTGTGTGTGTGTGTGTGTGTTAGTGTTAACGTATGGGTACATGGGGTTGCGTAGGTATAATAAATAATAATAAATGCATTAAAACCATAAAACACAAAAATACTCACAGCACACATGCTATGCATATCTAAAGTTTCACTCAATCCATGCAGCCATTTAGAAGTAAATTATGAGGCACAAGCATCGTCACATCTTCACAAACTTGCATTCACAATAAAAGAGCTATGTTAAGTTATGTTATTTTAAGTTACATGTGCATATTAAGAAGTTTAGTGTATATGTGTAAGCATGACTGTGTGCGTGTGTTTTAGATTGTTACATTTAAATTGTTATATTTCAGAGCCGCCCACGCACTATGCCAACACGTGGATCAGAAGCAATTGCTGTACGCAATACAGTCTCAGTACATGTCTGGTCCACTACGCCAGGGCTTCTACGACATCCTCATTGCGATGCATCTCGAGTCGCACGCCACTATCATGTGAGTACACCAGCTTCGCTTGAACAGCATCTGGAAAAGAACAGAATTATGAAATACTAGATGGCAGCACAGGTAAAGTACGCGCTATTGTTGCGTTTTGAGCTTTACGCTGGTAATTTCAAGCAAACTAAAGCTTTCCAATATTATAGTATACATACATACATATTATAACGCCGTATCCCTAATGAGGTGGGCAGAGCCACAAGTAAACATAATAAAACTTGCAACCACTTCTGATCCAAACTTCCAAGATGGATATGGCGAACCATGGTGACAGGTGATCAGCCCATCGCCCATATAGGTGGTCCATCATTTTGGAGAAGATCCCTTTGTCGCCTTTTACGACATGCTCGGGGAGAGAAGCATATAGTATAACCCCCGGATACTCAAATGCATCAGAGTTGAGCACGTCTCAATCTCAAGTGACGAGTTTTTGACTTCTGTCATTCCGTTCCGTTCCGTTTTGTAATTTAAAGTACTTATCTGTATTCAAATTTAATTATTGAGATCGTAGCTTTATTAAAGTGATTGTGTGAACTTTAGTTTCGTTCGTTATTTTAATGCCTGCATGCATGCAGGCAATCTCCCTTAAGCGCAAGCTCATTGACGTATGCATTCTCCCTATCCTCACGTACGGCGCGCAGACTTGGTCTTTGACGGCTCAGCAGAGGTCCACACTCGGGGTTTGCCAGCGAGCGATGGAGCGCAGTATTCTCGGAGTAAAACTCACTGACCGAATACGCAACACCATACTGCGCTCCAAAACAAAAATCGCTGACGTTGCTCGGAAAGCAGCCACTTTGAAGTGGAACTGGGCAGGGCACGTCTGCCGTATGTCGGATGACCTATGGGCGAAAACCACTACCGAGTGGGCTCCTAATGGTGGTAAACGGCATCGTGGCAGACCAACACTGAGATGGCGGGACGACTTGGACTCATTCATGAAGGATTGGTCCTCCAAAGCACAGGATAGAGAAAGGTGGAAGGGGGATAGGGAGGCCTTTGCCCTGCAGTGGGACGATATGGGCTAATAATAATAATAATAATAATAATAATAATAATGCATGCCCATAATGTCTAAGAATCAAGAAGATAATTATATAACAGACAAGTTCTTACTTTTTTTGCTTGTTTTTGTTTTTTCCAGGGAGGTGTGCAAAAACGAGTTCGTGATCCCCCTGGGACCGGAACTGAAGGCGTTGTACGAAGACCCAGAGATGGGGCACAGCCTCCGCTCGCTGCAAACAGAGAGTGTTCGACCGCAGATGAAGAATGAAAAAAGCAAGCAAACTCACGTGATATCTGTAAAGATATCACGTGAGTTTGCTTGCTTTCGTGTTCACAGACATTCGGAAGAATATAAATATGTCCCAGGTGGCCGATTTGTAGGGCTCAGTGGGCACGTGTTCTCGTCGGGTTCCGACATAATGGGTAACCTCGAGAAAAAAATCACACTCGGTATAATCGTACGAAGTTATTAGCGTCCAGTACAAATACCAAGTAACTCTTGAATAAACAAGTAGGCAGAACAGATACGTCCCGCTCGGCACGAGCTCTAAAAATAGACTGCCCGCCAGCTCCAACGGCCGCATCCAAGCATGACTCGGCTGTGACGTCACGCTTGCGTTCTGTAGGTAGTGAGTCAGTGTTGCAGTGTGATTGTAGATGGCGCTATAATTAATCTCCGACAAATATGTATCGCCATCTAGCCCCAAACTAAGGTTAACTTAATTTTGTTCTGACACATGTAATTTTAACTGTGAATTCCTACGAATAGGTACTGAATGTTGTTATTTCGATAGAAAATCTTCCAGTCCCAATTTATCTTCATCTCTCAAAACATCTTGTTTCAGAGAGAGTATAACGGAGATCAGCAACTTTTACTCCCCCTACTTACCGCTGGAGGTGGTCCGTGAGTTCGTGATGCAGGCGTTGGCGGACGCAGTTACAACCAACCAGGTGCACAACCGCGACCCCGTGGGCGGCACCAATGAGAACCTCTTCTTGTGAGTACACTCTTCCTGTCAGTACACTCTTTCTGTGAGTACACACTTCCTGACAGTACACTCTTCCTGCGAATACCTTCTTCCTGTGAGTACACTCTTCCTGCGAGTATAATTTCCTGACAATACATTCTTCCTGTTAGTACTCTTCCTGATAATATACTCTTCCTGTGAGTACACTCTTCCTGTAAGTACTTTACCCCTATCATCAGGCCAACTCTCATTTTAATAAATAAATAAATATTCATAGGCAACTCAACCTGTTAATCCGATAAGAGTTTATTATTCTTCAGACGTTAAGCTGTAATTAAGTCAAACACATCAAAACAAACTTTTTAAATGTATTTCAGACCTCTGATCAAACTGGTAGACCGTCTCCTTCTAGTCTGTATGATGCGAGATGAAGACGTTGAGAAGCTCCTCATCATGATCAACCCTGAGACGTGGGATCCCACCTTTGAAAGTTACAATTCATAAAATTTTTACTGCCTTACCCACAAGTTTCCATTATCTGAAATTCTTTATTGTACACGCACGAAACGAAACAAATACACACAAAACATTAAAAAGTACATGTACAAAGGCGAGCTTAACTCTTAAAGAGTTTTCTGCCAGCAAACCTTTGAGGCAAGGGAGAGGCTTTAACACAAGTGGAAGTTATGTGTACAGAGACATAAAAAAGAAAAACATAGAGATAAGCTTACAAATATAATAAACTAATAAGATATACTACACACAATATAAATTGTATACAAATAATATATATCTACAAAAATATATACAATATATACATACATATAAATAAATATTATTAAAAAATTAAACATTATTATTTTAAATATTATTACACCATCATCATCATCATCATCATCATTTTCCTGCCCTTATCCCACTAGGTGGGGTCGGCACAACATGTTTTCCTCTTCCATCTTCTATCATTCGTCATCTCAGTACTCACTCCTTTCATACGCATGTCCTCTTTCACACAATCCATCCATCTTTTCTTAGGCCTTCCTCTGTCCGTGCGTCCATCCGCATTCATATTCAGCACTTTCCTTGTAACACGACTTTCTTCCCTCCGCATAACATGCCCACGCTAACCTATCACTCTATTTTCTTATTATTACACCGATTACCTGAAAGTTTTTAATGATAATATAGATTGTCTTTGTAAATAAATTTTTGAAGTTTCTATAAATGTTTCTAATTATGTCCTATAGAAGGAAAAGACGAGCACAGGAACAACATCTGAACGACATACAACTGAGGCATAGAGTGGAAGCCATCATAGCTTTTGCTCACGACTTCGTAGGCGATCTGCAGAGCGATCAGTTGAGGTAACATCGGCATAACCCTGCTTTAAAAAAAAAATTCTATAAATCTCACTTATATTATAAATGCGAAAGTTTGTGAGTTTGGATGTTTGTGCCTCAATCACGCCTAAACGGCTGAACGGATATATACTGGATTAACATATAGGCTATTTTTCATCTGGGTACCTACTACGCGAGCAAAGACGCGAGAGGCAGCTAGTATAAATATAAATATTTGAGGACATTATCATACAGCACCATCTAGCCCCCAACTAAGCAAAGGGAGCCAGATGGCTGATAGAATACTCCCGCAGCGGGAATCTAAGCCAATCAATCAATGCTTGTGGCCACCAGAAACAATAATACCAGCTTGAACTGATTAAATATTATGTACGCATATTTTTCTTGCTTTCAGACGTTACCAAGAAATCAAGCAGTCAGATTTGCCGAGCGCCGTGGCTGCCAAGAAGACCAGGGAATTCCGCTGTCCGCCCAGAGAACAGATGAACTCAGTTTTAAGGTAAGTGTCTTGTCTTGTTTCAAAGTCGAAGTCTATAGTAGGTAAATAAGCACACAATCTACATCGTCGAAACTAAAATCTTACTTCTTACTTATATTATAAATGCGAAAGTTTAAGTAAAAAAATTCGGCTCGCTTCGCTCGCATTGGTTTGAAGCTCGCTTCGCTCGCTAACTTTTAGAGACTTCTAGAAATGGTTTAAAACTACATTGAGTTAAAAAATTTGGCTCGCTTCGCTCGCTAACTTCTAGAGACTTCTAGAGATGGTTTAAAGCTACATTAAGTTAAAAATTTCGGCTCGCTTCGCTCGCTAACTTCTAGAGGCTTCCAGAAATGGTTTAAAACAACATTGAGTTAAAAAATTTGGCTCGCTTCGCTCGCATTGGTTTGAAGCTCGCTTCGCTCGCTAGCTTCTAAAGACTTCTAGAGATGGTTTAAAGCTACATTGAGTTAAGAATTTCGGCTCGCTTCGCTCGCTAACTTCTAGAGACTTCTAGAGATGGTTTAAAGCTACATTAAGTTAAAAATTTCGGCTCGCTTCGCTCGCATTGGTTTGAAGCTCGCTTCGCTCGCTAACTTTTAGAGACTTCTAGAAATGGTTTAAAACTACATTGAGTTCAAAAATTTGGCTCGCTTCGCTCGCATTGGTTTGAAGCTCGCTTCGCTCGCTAACTTCTAGAGACTTCTACAGATGATTTAAAGCTACATTAAGTTAAAAATTTCGGCTCGCTTCGCTCGCTAACTTCTAGAGGCTTCCAGAAATGGTTTAAAACTACATTGAGTTAAAAAATTTGGCTCGCTTCGCTCGCATTGGTTTGAAGCTCGCTTCGCTCGCTAGCTTCTAAAGACTTCTAGAGATGGTTTAAAGCTACATTGAGTTAAGAATTTCGGCTCGCTTCGCTTTGAAGCTAGCTTCGCTCGCTAACTTCTAGAGACTTCTAGAGATCGTTTAAAGCTACATTAAGTTAAAAAATTTGGCTCGCTTCGCTCGCTAACTTCTAAAGACTTCTACAGATGGTTTAAAGCTACATTAAATTAAAAATTTCGGCTCGCTTCGTTCGCATTGGTTTGAAGCTCGCTTCGCTCGCTAACTTCTAGAGACTTCTACAGATGATTTAAAGCTACATTAAGTTAAAAATTTCGGCTCGCTTCGCTCGCTAACTTCTAGAGGCTTCCAGAAATGGTTTAAAACTACATTGAGTTAAAAAATTTGGCTCGTTTCGCTCGCATTGGTTTGAAGCTCGCTTCGCTCGCTAGCTTCTAAAGACTTCTAGAGATGGTTTAAAGCTACATTGAGTTAAGAATTTCGGCTCGCTTCGCTTTGAAGCTAGCTTCGCTCGCTAACTTCTAGAGACTTCTAGAGATCGTTTAAAGCTACATTAAGTTAAAAAATTTGGCTCGCTTCGCTCGCATTGGTTTGAAGCTCGCTTCGCTCGCTAGCTTCTAAAGACTTCTAGAGATGGTTTAAAGCATTGAAACCATCAGACATTGAGTTAAGAATTTCGGCTCGCTTCGCTTTGAAGCTCGCTTCGCTTTGAAGCTCGCTTCGCTCGCTAACTTCTAGAGACTTCTAGAGATCGTTTAAAGCTACATTAAGTTAAAAATTTCAGCTCGCTTCGCTCGCATTGGTTTGAAACTCGCTTCGCTCGCTAACTTTTAGAGACTTCTAGAAATGGTTTAAAACTACATTGAGTTAAAAAATATGGCTCGCTTCGCTCGCTAACTTCTAGAGACTTCTACAGATGATTTAAAGCTACATTAAGTTAAAAATTTCGGCTCGCTTCGCTCGCTAACTTTAGAGGCTTCCAGAAATGGTTTAAAACTACATTGAGTTAAAAAATTTGGCTCGCTTCGCTCGCATTGGTTTGAAGCTCGCTTCGCTCGCTAGCTTCTAAAGACTTCTAGAGATGGTTTAAAGCTACATTGAGTTAAGAATTTCGGCTCGCTTCGCTTTGAAGCTAGCTTCGCTCGCTAACTTCAAGAGACTTCTAGAGATCGTTTAAAGCTACATTAAGTTAAAAATTTCGGCTCGCTTCGCTCGCATTGGTTTGAAGCTCGCTTCGCTCGCTAACTTTTAGAGACTTCTAGAAATGGTTTAAAACTACATTGAGTTAAAAAATATGGCTCGCTTCGCTCGCATTGGTTTGAAGCTCGCTTCGCTCGCTAACTTCTAGAGACTTCTACAGATGATTTAAAGCTACATTAAGTTAAAAAATTTGGCTCGCTTCGCTCGCATTGGTTTGAAGCTCGCTTCGCTCGCTAGCTTCTAAAGACTTCTAGAGATGGTTTAAAGCATTTAAACCATCAGACATTGAGTTAAGAATTTCGGCTCGCTTCGCTTTGAAGCTTGCTTCGCTCGCTAACTTCTAGAGACTTCTAGAGATCGTTTAAAGCTACATTAAGTTTAAAATTTCGGCTCGCTTCGCTCGCATTGGTTTGAAGCTCGCTTCGCTCGCTAACTTTTAGAGACTTCTAGAAATGGTTTAAAACTACATTGAGTTAAAAAATATGGCTCGCTTCGCTCGCATTGGTTTGAAGCTCGCTTCGCTCGCTAACTTCTAGAGACTTCTACAGATGGTTTAAATCTACATTACGTTAAAAATTTCAGCTCGCTTCGTTCGCATTGATTTGAAGCTCGCTTCGCTCGCTAACTTCTAGAGACTTCTACAGATGATTTAAAGCTACATTAAGTTAAAAACTTCGGCTCGCTTCGCTCGCTAACTTCTAGAGGCTTCCAGAAATGGTTTAAAACTACATTGAGTTAAAAAATTTGGCTCGCTTCGCTCGCATTGGTTTGAAGCTCGCTTCGCTCGCTAGCTTTTAAAGACTTCTAGAGATTGTTTAAAGCTACATTGAGTTAAGAATTTCGGCTCGCTTCGCTTTGAAGCTAGCTTCGCTCGCTAACTTCTAGAGACTTCTAGAGATCGTTTAAAGCTACATTAAGTTAAAAATTTCGGCTCGCTTCGCTCGCATTGGTTTGAAGCTCGCTTCGCTCGCTAACTTTTAGAGACTTCTAGAAATGGTTTAAAACTACATTGAGTTAAAAAATATGGCTCGCTCGCTCGCATTGGTTTGAAGCTCGCTTCGCTCGCTAGCTTCTAAAGACTTCTAGAGATGGTTTAAAGCATTTAAACCATCAGACATTGAGTTAAGAATTTCGGCTCGCTTCGCTTTGAAGCTCGCTTCGCTCGCTAACTTCTAGAGACTTCTAGAGATTGTTTAAAGCTACATTAAGTTAAAAATTTCGGCTCGCTTCGCTCGCATTGGTTTGAAGCTCGCTTCGCTCGCTAACTTTTAGAGACTTCTAGAAATGGTTTAAAACTACATTGAGTTAAAAAATATGGCTCGCTTCGCTCGCATTGGTTTGAAGCTCGCTTCGCTCGCTAACTTCTAGAGACTTCTACAGATGGTTTAAAGCTACATTAAGTTAAAAATTTCGGCTCGCTTCGTTCGCAATGGTTTGAAGCTCGCTTCGCTCGCTAACTTCTAGAGGCTTCCAGAAATTGTTTAAAACTACATTGAGTTAAAAAATTTGGCTCGCTTCGCTCGCATTGGTTTGAAGCTCGCTTCGCTCGCTAGCTTCTAAAGACTTCTAGAGATGGTTTAAAGCTACATTGAGTTAAAAATTTCGGCTCGCTAAGCATAGGCAGCAAAGATCGCATAGGCAGCAAAGATCGCATAGGCAGCAAAGATCGCATAGGCAGCAAAGATCGCATAGGCAGCAAAGATCGCATAGGCAGCAAAGATCGCATAGGCAGCAAAGATAGCATAGGCAGCAAAGATCGCATAGGCAGCAAAGATCGCATAGGCAGCAAAGATAGCATAGGCAGCAAAGATCGCATAGGCAGCAAAGATCGCATAGGCAGCAAAGATCGCATAGGCAGCAAAGATAGCATAGGCAGCAAAGATCGCATAGGCAGCAAAGATAGCGTAGGCAGCAAAGATAGCAATATCGAATTAACACATTAAAATATAATGTAACTAACCTAGGTAATGTACATTACCGTCGTACTGATAACTTGTGTTTAAAGTACGTACCTACCCACAGAACACTAATGTATTAATACGATATAGGTACTTACTCAAACACAAGTTATCAGCACGATGTCGAAACACGCAAAGCCAACGGAGCAATGACGCCCGATACGACAGGCTAAGCGCTTTTATACAAATCCTTCGTAAACAACAAGATGGCGGCGATGTCGTACCGGTAGTCGTTCAGTGACTTACATTAAAATCATAAATTGACTTTTATATTAATTTACGGAACTTTACACTAAAAAAAAATAAGATAGTTCCTATAATGATTATGTAGATAAAATTAAATATTCGTAGATATTTGTATGCCTGTTTTTTTTTAAGACTAATTTTATTTTGAGTAGTTTCTATAAATTATTACCTAGTGTTCCAGAATACGGTTAAAAATTTGTTTAAAAGATTGTGATTTTCTATGCTGTTTTTTAGTAGATATTATATAGTTTATTTATAAAAGACTGATTATTAATACTTTGTTTCATAAAAACATCGTTGTCTTATTTTTTTCTATTCCGTCTGATAGGAACCCGCAATTAAAATGGACGCTTTTATTATAAATTCAAAGTGTTAGGGTTTCTAAAATGTATAGCGAATTATGTATGTTGTTTTACCATTATAATTATATAAAAATCGAAGAACTATTATTTTAATGTAGGAAAGTTTTTCAATTGTATTTATAAGATGTCATTTCCGGTGATTAACACCACGAGGACAAGGTTGTTTTATATTAGGTATGTATATAATAAGTATTTGATTGGCATAATTGATATTTTAAATTATGGGTAGCTTATATCAGTAGGATTAATTCATTTTTATTGTATTTTTTTAATTTACACTTCTATTGTTAAGCCCCACGATTGGTCTGAAGTTTTGCAGCAATGACGCTAGCCATTCACAGAGCCGCTCGGGCTGTGATTGGATAAGCGTTTTGCCACCAAATCGGGGAGCTATTTTTTGAAACTTGTAACGAGATATGAGTTTGGAAGGACATTCTGTTTTTGGGAGCTGAGGAATTTATATATTTTATAAAACTGTTACACTAATAATAGTTACTAAATAATAGTTCTTCGATTTTTATATAATTATAATATAATGGTAAAACAACATACATAATTCGCTATACATTTCAGAAACCCTAACAAAAGGTTAATTGAGTAATAGGTCGGACCTACCTGGTAGGTGTTACTAGTTTAGAAAAGAGTAAATGGAGTAAAAGGAGTAAACTTTACTATATACTTGTCCTAAGCCTCGAGCTCAACTATATACCTACTTGTCTTACCCCCGAATACTCAAACGCAACTCAGAGTTGAGCACGTTTCAACTCACGGTTTTTTGACAGTTTCTGATGATAATCTGTCAAAAAATCGTCATTTGAGACGTGCTCAATTTTGAGATGCGTTTGAGTATTCGGAGGTTAGGCCTTTTACGAAATCTACTAGGTAACTATGATGTTTTTACAGGCTTCAAGCACATGGACCAGGAAGAAGAATCTTGGAAGGAGAATTGTCCTTGTGGCGAGGAGTTCATCCTCAGGATGAACGAGATCCACGAGAGCCTCATGGTGCATGTGTCTCTCAACGCTCTGCAAGAGCCACTGTCTGAGGTAACTATTACTAATCATAACGTAAATAACATTTGGAATTTCTTGAAAAACATTTATCTATGGAGCGAAAGTCTTTAGAGAGAACTAGAAAGAGTTGAAGGTGTGAAAGGTTAATTATAGTTGAAAGAGAACTAGAATAAGTGAAAGTATAATTAAAAAAAAAATGTCAAGTGCGAGTTGGATCCGCACACGAAAGGTTCAGTACTAGTGCAAAAAAAAACTTGAATCTACAGTAATTTTTATTATAAAAGTGTCTTATAATAATTTGACGGCCTCTGTGGCGTGGCGGGCGATTACTCGGCAGAGGCGCAAGAGGCGCGGGTTCGATTTCCGCTGCGGAAGAAATTGCATGTTCTGTAAATATTTGTTCCGGGTCTGGGTGTTGTGGTACCATGGTACTCGTAGTTTCTGATACCCACGACACAGGGAATCCTAATGTGGGGTCAGGACTATGTATGTGACTGTTGGGTGCTATTTATTTATTTATTGTACCTACAGGCCATAGAAGAACCGGCAAATAAGACTCCAGAAGAGAAGTTTCGTAAAGTCCTGATCGGCACTATTGTCAGTTGGGCCGAGGAGTCGCAGATCGAGACGCCCAAACTCTTCAGAGAAATGTTCAGGTAATTTTACTCATATCTCTGTTCCAGGTACCAAACAAAAAAAAATATATCTTCGTTGCCATTTATGTTTTACACTATTTATATGTTAATTCATGTAACATGATGAAACTGGCAGATATATTACAGACTCCTAATGATAATAATAATATATTTCTTCCTTCCAGTCTCCTAGTCCGTCAGTACGACGCTGTTGGCGAACTGATCCGTGCTCTCGAGAAGACTTATGTGATAAACGCGAAGACGAAGCTGGATGTAGCGGAGATGTGGGTGGGGCTGAGCCAGATCCGCGCGCTGCTGCCAGTGCAGATGAGCCAGGAGGAGGAGGAGCTCATGAGGAAGAGACTCTGGTGAGCCATCATTCTTATTTAGATCAAGAATATACGTAAGACTAAGTTGGAGGTGCGAAGTTGTAGGTGGGATTGTGTCAGATCCGCGCGCTGCTGCCTGTGCAGATGAGCTAGGAGGAGGAGGAGCTCATGAGGAAGAGACTCTAGTGATCCATCATACTAATTAAGATTTAAAAAGACTGACTTGTTCTTAGAATAGAAGCAAACAAACAATTCCAAACCTATGATTAATAAGACTGAGATATAGTTTGTTTACTTCATTAGATTTGAAACTCATCAGATATTATATCTTATTTCAGGAAACTCGTGAACAACCACACCTTCTTCCAGCTGATTTAATCAGGTATGACTTGTTTACTATAAAACACAACTACTTACCTACATGCTCAGACCAAATAAAAAGAGTAGACGCCGCGCCGCGAACAACAAAAGTGAAGCCACACAAAACCGTGCTCCTGCAAGTAAACATACACGCTCACGCACACACCTACACTAAAACCATGCTCATCGCTCTTAGTACGTCACGAGTCTTAAAAATAGAATTATGCCTTCCTGTGTAGTGAAAACTTGTAAAAACAGCAGCAAATCACATAAAAAGTCTCACGGAATCACTTTTCACTTGTAAGTGCTTCAAATAGCATCGTTTCTTAATTATTATACTGTGAATTTAAGTTACTTGGAACACACAACCTTAAAACCACACAAATAGATAAAATGGCGGCTTCACTTTTGTTGTTCGCGGCGCGGGGTCTTTTCTTTTTATTTGGTCTGAGCCTACATGGTTCAATTTGGGAAAATTGTGTCATAAAAAAATGTTGATTTTTTTAAATATAGAACTCTCTAATTTCACATACAAACATGACCCACAATACAGAGGGACACTAGGATTATGTGTCTTGGGTATCAGAAACTGCGAGTACAGTACAGTCAACGGATCTTGACACTCGTGAAGTTAGCAGTTTGACATGCGCAATGAAGTTTTTCATACTGTCTACTGCTCGAAACGGCTAACTTCACGAGTGCCTAGATCCGTTGACCGTACTGTACCACAAATTGCCTGCTTTTTCTTGATAGGCACTTGATATGAATAAGTAAGTAAATAGATACCTATTATGTATGGTATGTATGTTCGTATGAGCTAGTGGCCAACTCTAGTGACGGAGTTTTTAGGCCGCCTAAAGGCCTCCGTCATGGCTTAACGACTTAAAAGCCGGGACCCATAATTTAGCGTGCCCTCCGAAGCACGGAGGCACTCAGCTCGCAATGCCACTTGCGGTCAATAAACTTAATTTATTGAACAATAATAAAATGGTACCTAGGTTAGGTATTAGGTTAGACTGAAACCTACTATATTTACTGTATTTTTCCAGATACTTACAACCCTCAATTTCCTGATCACCAGTAGCTATCAAAAGCCAGTGGGAAACTTGGTTAGCACCTGTAAGCCTCTGCATAGAGTAAGCGATGAATGCCTTGAATGATGCCAACCTACATCAAATTTCCTACCTCTGAACAAGAGAGGAATTAAATCAAACAAGGGTAATATTTTAATCAACTATTTATTTTAGTAGGTATTACATAATAGTATTTGTGAGAGCATCAGCGAACTAAAATAAATTAACTTTATTAGATTCTTTGAAAAAACTTTCACTTTCATTATATTAGTAGAATATAATCTTTATTTCCAAAAACATGAAAGTATGTACCTACCTATAAAAACAATAACAATGATTTCTGCCTCGTTTCAGATTTGCAACAGTGGCTTAAAGGCATACCTACTCATCTCATGACAGTTATATTATGTTAAATAAATGCATTAAAACCATAAAACACAAAAATGCTCACTTTTCTTTAACTTATTAAGTACTACCTGCCGCCTGCGGCTTCGCTCGCCTATTGCCAGGATAAAAAGTAGCCTAATGTTATTCCAGCACACATACTATGCATATCCCAAGTTTCACTCAATCCGTGCAGCCATTTAGAATTAAATTATGAGTCACAAGCATCGTCACATCTTCACAAACTTTTGCATTCACAATAAAAGAGCTATTAGTTAGGTTAGGTTAGTAGGTACCTACTACAACTACTACTAGCCCCTAGTTCTTTCGAACCCTGCGTGGTGAAAAGATTCAAAATGCGCCTCAAAAGCTCCTTTTGTGCACTAGGGCTCCGGGAGTAATAATTATTCTGTACACTAGGGTTAGGTTATTTCACTTATTTACCACATCATTTATTAGGGATATTATTCAATGGTACCTAGATTATATTATTTATTGTAGGTACAAATAATCTATTCTGCTATTAAATAGTTTAAAGAAGACTAATTTATTTACATAATTAGTAAAAACACAATCTAGTTTTTAGCAAAACACGCAATATTGAAGCATGTAATTTTGACAATTCAAAACGAGCCTCGTCTCGCGCCTACTCTCGTTTATGAAATCTGACATTGTCATGCAGAATACGATAACACGGTAATTCCACACGTTTTCCCGCGTCTCGTTTTGTTTGGTCATCGTGAATAGGGCCCCAGTCTTCCCATTTTTCCAGTCTACCTCAAGCGCCTCAAGCGCATCATTTCCAATGATGACAAGAACAAGTCGCGGCGAACAGCATGCATGGTGCCTCCTATTTTATTATGCTTACTTTTTTTTTTAAGCCCTAAATTTTTGTTACCATGGCAACACACCTGTTTTGACACATACCATTTCTAGGTTTGTTTTCGTTTACTATTTTTTATTAATATGATTTTCATTGGTGTTAAATGCTACCTATTTTAAAATACTTTCATCCCATTAGTCCAAATAATACATACATAAAGTTTAAACTAAATTTGTAACTTAAAACAATCAGCTTTGTTTTCAATATCGTGGTAATCGCGAATTTTTATCAGTTTCTATTTAAAAAAAGCAATTTTATTCAAAAACCATAATAAAAATCGATTCCCGTTGATCAATTTACATCGAAAACTTTTTAAAGCGTATAAAAAGTAGAACCCATTAATCGGGGCGGGTTGATTATCTGACGTAATCAGCCGTGACAACATCGCTGAATTGCTATGTAGTCGGCGTACGAGATTTATTTACTTAAAAAAATGGTTTTTAATTGTATATAATTTGTCCGCATTGGGGTCTGAATGGGGCGTTCGTAAGTTTGTGTGTCGGCGGGTATCGATGAGTAAGCGTTTGCAAGGTGTTTCGACTAGTTTCTGGAAGTAGGGCTGGGCCGGCGTCGCTGATGTAATTAGTTCGTGATGGATGATCCGTGGGACGTAAAATCAGTGCGGCAGGCGGGACAGTACACCTCCTGCATGAAGCTTAACGGAGCACCTCTACTTCCGCCAGTTGTAAGTAAATTCCAATGAACAATGTTATTTATTAATTTTAAAGTTCATGTCTGTAATAGTAGGATACCTTCAAATTTGAATAAATTGAGGTTTAGATATCTAGATAGTTGGTAGATACTTGGAGTATTTAAATTGTTTCTGTTTTCATGAATCTGCCTTTCCAGCTCACAATCTCAAGTTAAAAGTATGTCATGCAAATTTCCATTCCGAATTTATATTGATACTTTCATATTGAAATTATTGGGTAAAATTATAAAACTTCTGATGAAAGCACATTTTGAGGTGACAATCTTTTTGCGTTTAGTAAATTTTTAATCAACTAACTGACAATAAAATATTTTCATATAATTTCAGCTATCCAAGGAATGTCGCAAAGAAATGCAATATTACAAACTCTTGGCTAAAGAAGTTGAAAAACGAATTTCTATCCTTCAGCCATATGTAAAGGACAGTGATACTGAGTCCACCGAGGATAAAACAGATGCACCAGAAATTCCAGAAAGCGAACAAAATTATGAACTAGCCAGAGAGAATGTAGAAGCTGCTTTTGGTATCAGTATTGACCAAATTACAACTGTAGCCAAGCAAAACGACATAGACACCGAGCTTCCAACCAGTGATGTGTGTATGTACAGTGTTCCAAACAAAATGATCTCACACACCGCAGATGATGGATCTTCCAAATTCGTAATAGATTTCAGTCTGAGCATAAACCAGACTGGTCGAAATGTCCTAGAAACTGTCAAACGAAAGTCACCATGTCGAGCTATAGAATTACCCGAGAGAGATTACAACTGCATCAAAAATAAAGAATTGTTACTGGATGTGGAAACAAATGCCAGGAAAAAAGAACAGCAAAAAGAAAAAGTAATAGAAGACTTAGTTAATTTCAGCTTCAGTTTAAACAAAGATGAGTTAAAAGTAAATAAAGACGAGTTATCAGAGCCATTCCCAGAGTCAATTTCTAGTCAGGATGGGCCTCCATCAATGAGTTCAAAAAGCTTCACCGGCAGCCTTAACGACTTGCACACTGACAGTGTGAAAGGTGTACCAACAGGTACAAAACTATCAAGACAGAGGTCCTACACACTTTTAAACCCAAGTCCTCAATTGCTAGCCCACCTCGAGGTCCAGTCCTTAAGCACTGGTGTAGATATGAACTGTATTTCCATGAGCGAAAGTCTTTCTAACTTGAGTCTCCCAAACAAGAAACGCCGAAGCTGGGATCTGGAGTCAGCTAAGGTCAAATGGTCTTCAATGGCGCAAGAACTCAAAGCTAAAAAGCTACCAGGCTCCATCAACACTGCTGGAAACAAAAATACAGTAAAAACTGCAGCTAAAAATACAATTCAAGCTATTTACCCAAATCGATCTAAATCTGTGGCTCAAGAGAAAAATAGACGGAGCACACCCTCTAGGCCTTCCACAAAATCTGAGCAGAAGAGGAGGCCTAGCCCTATCAGAAATATACCATCAAATGTGACTGTAGTCAAAGGCCCTGCATCTCCTAAACAGTCCCACCAGAGAAAGGAGCCTCTTTCACCTCAGTCACCCAATTCTCCCAAATCCCCTACTCCAAAGTCCCTTATTTCTGAGTCTGATGACCCCGCATCAAAGGTTCGCGAGCTTTACGAAAAAATCCAAAAACAGCAGCTAGTCCAGATGGCTAGTCTAGTTGAGAAGCAAAAGAGAGAACAGCAGTTGCTTCAGCAAGTTTTTGAAGAACAAAATAACCTTCTCTTCAAGCAGCTAAAGACAATAGTCCCTAAGTCTTCCGTTGAAGCAAAGGAAGCTTGGGGGGAAACAAGTTTAGAAGCGGACAGAGGACCTGTCAGTCTGAGCCAGCTGATCAATCAGAAGCCAACAAAACAGAGTGATAGCCCCATATCCTCAACCCTCACTGACACTAATAAATACATTGATAAATGCGACAATGTTTTAAAGAAAAGCAGAGACCTCTCCGGTACCATCAAGAAACCCAAATACGGCAATCAAAACAGTCCCAAAATTCAATCGCAAAAAGTTCAGCAAGAAGGAAGTAGAACTAGAACTCACTCTCCTATCAGAAGCACTTCTACAGCCTCACCTCTTCAAAGGAACACCTCTAGAAAACTCATTTACGATACTATCTCTTCTTACGATCCGATATTGACCGATCGAACGAACGATACCATGGCAGACTTGAATGTATCCTTCCCAACTGATAACAGCGACGAATGTGAACCTTATAATACGGAGTTTAAGGAAGTGACAGTGATTCACCCGAACGGATGTCCCACCAATCCTTTGCTCTGCTCCTCAACGGACTCCGCCATTAATTGCATGGAACGGACCATTCAGAACTCAATCAATTCCTGTATCCGTCGCCCCAAGTCCAACACGTATTACCAGCAACCCACCCCTAGAGAGGTAACTATGTCTCCAGCTTATGTTTCACGGTAACCTAAAGATAGAGCATTAAGTAACAACTGAAGTAGTTTAGGTCGTCATAGTATTTTCGAAATAGTTTCATGATGCACTAATGTGACTGTTTGCTGTTTTGCCTAATCTTTGTTGTTTGTTTTCCTACCTCCTATTGTTCCTCCGATTGAATTCCTTACCTTGTTCCTTTGCTTCTCTGATACTTAATCTCCTTGTTGTTTTATTGCACATTTAGTGGAACCTTCAATCCTAACCTTGACTTATGGTAAAAGACGCTCTCTTTTCCATCATCTTTCTGTGCGCGTGACCGCCACGGTGCAGACAATCAGAAGCTGCCAGTCTTCCATCGTTTTTCTTGTCCTAAAGATTCCTCCATCCAGGAGATTATCATCCCGCTTCCCACCTGCCCGATTTACTGCACTTCTGTGTTCTACATCTCACCTTCTGCCACAATTTTATGTACTTCCCCTGGCTCAGCTTGCAGCGGCCGCTACGATAGTGGCATACGCCAAGGGCTTCCTGGTCCGTCGTCTGATGCGCACAGAGCGCGTGACGGCCACCGTGCAGACCATCAGGGACGCGCTGCTGTGTGCACTGCAGTTACACCAGGATAGGGAGGGCATCCGGGGCGCCGACGTGGACCTGCACCGCCGGCTGATACAGCAGGTAGGAATTGGGCTTGTGGTTTTGGTTGCACCTTAGGCTTTCATATTTTAGGGAAGTTCGAAAAAAATTCTATACTAGCTATATCTAGACCAGGACCTAGCTTTCTTGCGAGAAAAAACACGTTTAATAAATGTGTACGGCTCTTATTCTAACGATTGTATGTAGGGTATTTCAAGCCTGTAGCTTATGTAAATGTTTTTACTTTTATTTTTTGTTAAAACTCTTCGTTTTCGTTCATTGTGTACTTAAGTTTGTGTTCAGACTGTACAGGAGTGACATAGTCACTGCGTGACTAAAATAAAGATTTAAAAAAGCCAGTAGCCAAATTACTTTGCGTCTAATGAAGGCGATAAGCGCTACTGCAAAAATGTATGGGATTGACTTTATTGGATGCAGTTATAGGCTCTGACTCACTGTGTGGAAAGTTTGTAAAAATTAACACGTCTATTCTGTTGATGGAGGCTTCTCCATGTCTCCTTTACCGGTTACTGTAGCGGCGAACGCCTCGATGACTAGTTAAGGCATTTTTTACGTGTGCGACTGCATTCCAGATCACAGCAGCGTGCTACGCGCTGCACGACACGTTCATCACTAGTACGCCGTCGGAGCGCTGCGCCATGCTGGCCGCGGACCGAGCGCGCCGCCGCTCGCTGGCCAACCGCCCGCCCGTGAAGCCCGCACGACAAACGTAAGAATACCCACTTTTATATACACATACACATCCAACAATCAGATACATAGTTCTGCCCTCCTAGTGAAGAACGCAGTAACTAAGTACAATTTTTGACAAAAATAAATTAGAAACATATTCGGAATCGCCTAACAAAATACAACATTCTGTTCTCACTCACGTATCAAAACATGTTCGACATAGTTACTGCGTTTTTCACTAGGAGGGCAGAGTTCTGATCCCGCACTAGGATTTCCTGTGCTGTATCGGCCTGTATCGCCGCCCACCCGTAAATAGATTGATTCCTCAAATCTGACCCCTTATCTCTTCTTCCGACCTCTGTCTTCATATATTCAGTATCCCAATTTAGAGCGTGTCAGCTTGATTCCCTGTAAACTTTAATCAATAAATAATTTATAATAATTATAATCTAAAGTCTAAAGCATCGGCCTCTAATCTATCCTCCATCGTCTACTATAAGTTGAAAATAACATTCCTTGATGTAAACAGGGATATAATGTCACAAAGCCACAGCGGAGTCTTCCCCGCGCGTCCGAAGCGATATACCACCTCGCTCATGACTCAGTCCACTTATGGTAACACTGGAATCTGTTGAGAATGTTGCCAACTTTCGATGTTATGTTGCCGCTGAGAATGTTAAGCTTTTCTATGTTATGTTGCCCGTTGGACATGCATTCTTCATCTTCTGGCTAGAAGGATGAAAACCTATAGATAATGATTATGCCTGATTTGTTCGTCTCATGATATATGCACTCATTCATGCTTCGGTGATTCTGACGCATTTTCTGTTTGATATTTTATTCGTTTTTTTAGTACTTGTTATACCTACCTACTTAGTAGTGATAATGCTTGCGTGAAAACTCATATCGGCCACTAGGTACTTTTCATTTTCTTATATCAAAATTTGAACCATAGCATCACGAATATAACAGCTACCTACACCTAATTTTTCGAGCATAGGAACCCTGGCTTGTATAAAATAAACATTGGACATTTCAATTTGCAGAGACTTATAGCAGCGACAAGGCCCGTCGCTCGCGCTACATGCCGAGCCCGCGGCGGCGCCCGTGGCGCTGACCCGCCTGCCTGCCCCTCTTCTGCTGGGTCGGAGACTCGACCGCAGGCCTATTGTGAATTAATTATATTGACGTCAAAGTATTTGAGTAAAAATTGCTGGTGTGTTTCTGTGAGTTTGTTGTGGATATTCCACGTGTTTAGAATGAAAGACAAACTATAGGTCATCAAGGTAGTTTTGATAAAATTTGCGTTATTTATTACAAATGGAATTGGTGATGTTTATATACTTAGGTACCGTTTCTGACTACATATTAACTACGGCCAGCGGAAATACTTTAAATTCCATACATTCTAGTTTAACTTATACATAATTATTTTTTTATGACTTATTGTGCTCTTCAAGAAAAGTGCCTATTTTTATGTATTCAGACCTAAGTTGCCTATGCACCATATTAGATTTTATAACTACTCAAAATTATTTTTTGTAGTTTTGTTTATAGCAAAACAATACCAGTAGAGACGTTGATGTAGTTTTTTGAATAATGTTGTAGTAAGTTTTGACTATACTACAAAATCTCGGTAAGAGATTTTTGCCTTTGTCTTATTATGCATCAACATAATGTAGGTGTCTAGATATAGAAGCAAGGCCTTTTAGAAGTATAAAATGAAAGCACGTAAAATATAGCAAAGCTAGTGTAGTAAGTAAACTTCGTTTTTGTAACTTTATGACTAGTTTCTAAAATATCACAAAATTAGTATTGTTAAAAATGCTTTAAAACTCTAGCAGTTTGTGAAATTATATTTTCTATTATGATCTCTTTAAAATTTCAGCACTTACTTTAAAAATGTGATGCCGGCATCGACTATTATTAGAACTAAATTATTGCCAAAAAATAAATTATTACGCTTTCATACCTACCTTCTCTTTTATAGGCTTTTGATAACTGTATTACTAAGTTCTCTAGAATATATCCAAAGATACCAACATAGTTTGATAGATTGTTTTGAAATTTATATTTTTGTGCATTCCTGTATTTACCTAATTACAAATAAAACAAACATATTCGCTTTTTATTTATTTTTCCATAATTATACAGACCCATCTGATTTCAATTTGAAAATAGTTGATAAAATTCGGTGTACAGAAAAATCAATCAAATCTCACGTGAACATAAACTAGCGTTTCATCGAGAATTATGAGCAAATAATTAAAACTACTATAAATATAATGAATTTCGTAAGACAAGCGTGTTATAAGCACATAGTAAAACGTCACACAGTTTTTTTTATCACTGTACAAATCGCGTCCGATGCACCAATTTAGAGACTCCCGAGGCACTCGCGAAAACCGCATCACAAAAATACCCTCCATTTTATAAATTCACATAGAACCTTCGCCGATAACTATAATGCTAAATGCCTTTATATCACGAGCACGTTACAGGGATGAGAGGTTCGTGAATTTTAGTATTTTTATAGTGAATGCTCCTCTATTAGGGCAGGGTGTATTTGACGTAGGGGACTTCGACGTCGCTGCCTTCCTCGTCGTTGCAGCACAGCTCGAACACTAGCGCCTTCACGTGCGGCTCCAACTTCTTCTTGGACACTTTTGTGACGACCTCGGACATCGGTAGATTCAGGCGCTCCTGACGCTTGGCTTTCGGCATGAAGAACGAATACAGCATGCACACTCCCTGCGACAGCATGGTGATTTCTAGCTTGTGCTCGTTCTTGAAGTAATCTAGGAACTCCTGGAGCGTAATCTCGCCCTTCACTTCGAACCTGTCCCAGAGGGTCCACTTCTTATCGTAGTAGGTGTTGGTCGGGGCTGCGATCGGCTCGGAGAATCCGAAGAACGGCAGAGCGAGGTTCACGAATCCATTCTTGAAAACTTCAAGGACGTTATAACCCTGTGCGAGTTTGTAAAGCTCGAGGCAGACTAAGCCGGCGACTACGGAGGTCGTTGTAGCGATAGCGGGGATAATTTTCCCTGCAATGAGTTTGGAACGGTGTCTGTCCGCGGGGGGGATTTTGTAGTTCGCCGCGCGCAGGTTCGAAGCAGCTACTATGAAGTCCATGTGGAAGTTTGTGTCGTCGTCCTTCTCAAACTCTAGTGGAGTTATTTTGAGCGAGGAGAGTTTGTTGACGGGAGGCAACTCGTTGATAATGGTCTTGACGCGGTCTTGGTCCATATCATCATTACTCTGCTGCAGCTGGGCGTCTGTGATTGCGATCTTGATGCCGGATTTCGGAACGAATTCTGGAACCTGAAATAAGAGACGAAGTTATGAAAAAAGTCATAGGCCATCCAGGTTTGCTGTTTCTTTAATATTGAAAATGTCAACCAAAACCTAGGCTCATTAAATTGAGAGATAGGATAAACATCATCATGATCTTGTTACAAACTCACATCTAAACCAGCAGCAATCGTTGCAATACAATCTCTATCCACGCAGTTGGGAATTCCATATAGATTGGCTCTCAGGTTGGCGGCGGCCACGACATAGTCTAAATGCAAGTCTTCTTTGGGGTCGAAGGCGAGGGGAGACGGGCAGCGCTTGGGGCCGGACCAGAATGGCGCTCCACTAGTGGTCTGTTGGTCCGGGGGGAAGTTGTAGAGAAGCTGCTTGATCTGGTTGGAGTACTGGTTCTCAAAGTGCTGGCGCGCCCACACGACACAGTCTTCGAAAGATAGGGGGCGATCGTTGATTGCGTTCTGGAAAGGAAATATAAATTTAAAAGGTATCAAATCAATAATTACAACGTAATTATATAGCACTGATATTTCGTGCATCTTTGCTGTTGACTATGTGTAACAAAATACAGAATCAGATAGAATGCTGCTGTTTGTAGTTGTATGATTTTATTTCTTAGTCTACATTGATTCTGAAACTGACACTCTCATTCCTTCAAGGTCATCTCTAAAAGACCTTGACACATCCAACTAGTACTTTTTTAAAACACCTGTATAGTGATAGAGGTATAGTGGCAAAGTCACCCTGACGCTTTCTAAAGGATCCAGTGCCTGGTATCTTCAGCATCCGCTTAATGAACTGCAAGGTGCCCACTGCAGCTTCTGCTCGATGGTGTTGAAGTCATATTAGTAGGATTATGGTCTTACCCTGACACTCTCCAAGGCATCCAGCGGCTGGCTGCCTGGTAGCTTCAGCGTCCGCTCAATAAACTGCGGGTCCTGGAGGTACAAGGCAGCGTGTTCCGCCGCCTGCCGGAACAGACCCTCGAACTCATCTCGCGCCCACTGCAGCGTGTGCTCGATGGCATTGGGGAAGTTCTTTAGGGTGCAGATGGGGATGGACTTCTCTGGAGGGTCCTGGGACGAGCTGTATGACTCGGTCAGGGACGGGACTACCACCTGGAAAAGACGGGATCGAGATAAAGATCATTTATCAGAAATGTTCTGGAATGGTGCTTTTCAATTCAATTTAATTCAATTTATTTATTTAATGAGAATGGTTGAATGAGAACCACTTACACTAATTAATTCACATAATAAAAAAAAATAACATAAAATAATAAATAAATGCATAATTAAATTAAATGTTTTCTTCTTTATGGTTGAATATTACATTTGTGTCAATGTTTATATGAATCAGTGAGAGTCGGTACCATTTTGTGTCAGTGCCACTGCCAATCCTATAACAGTCAGGCTATTAGCGGGCTGAGACCATGACTGCTTCAGTTTGTGTGTAGATGTACACATTGTTTTTGTGTGCAGAAGCTCTAACTGAAAGCTCCCGAGCTTACATACAATTAAGACCAACCAAGAAGTATGGAAGAACCGTAGCGAATAGAGATCCTTGGTCTCTGGGTATCCCTGCAGGTAATAGGCGTGAATTCATGTATGTATTTACCTGCGTGTTTCCCTTAGTGCCAAGAGTGCCGCTCTCCAACAGCGGCTTGTTGTAATACACACAGCGACGGTCCATGTAGATCCTGGCGTCGACGTTGTCCAGCGCGTTGGCGACTCCGTCCAGCGCCTCGAAGAAGTGGTCGTCGTAGACAGACTCTGTCTCGGGACAGACTCGGTTTTCTTGCGCCACCACGTTCACCAGAGGGTTCATGCGTTTCACCGCCTGCAGGGAAGATGAGTATTAATACAATGGGACAATCTAGTTTAATGGAAAATAATAGCTAGGTTCAGGAAAACAAGGAAACCCGTGGCTAAGTCAGCTCCGCACGTATCGACCATGTCTTTCCTGTGGATAAGGCCGACTAGGCTGAGAGGATACTATAGCTGCTGGGCAAGACTAAAAAACCAAGAATCTAAAATCGTCTCAATCCCAGTAATTCTGATCGCTTATGCCTAAGTCAGTAGTTTCCAGAAACTTTGTATAAAAACTTGTGCTACAAACGTCCTACGAAATTGTTAGGGCGAGGTGAGGTAGGGCGGATCGGTGTATTCATTATAAAGTACCATTAACTGCTCTGCGTCGCTATACCCATTTTAAATTATAATAAATCTTTTTTTTACAATCACTAGTGAGTATATTCAGGATAAAATTCATAATAAAATTGGTGAAGAGGTTACCTTAGCGGCAGTGCTAGACTTGGGCTTCTGCACGTCGTGCGGCCGGAAGAGGAACTGGCGGTTGAGGTTGGACTTCTCTATGAGGTCCATGTCGGTGACGGTGACGCAGCCACCGTCAGCGCCCACGCCCATCATCGCGAAGTTCTTCAGCAGCTCGCAGCCGATGGCACCCGCACCTGTAAAACTGATGTGTTATGCCGCGACTCTACGGAAGATACTCTACTACTATATGCTGTGCTGGCACGGATAGGACCCATGTCAGGTCTGGCATTATTTTGTTTCGCCAAAATGAAGGAAAAATATATAATAGAGATAATATGCACCTACCTACATAACAGTAGATCAATTTAATCTGTCGTAAGAAATTACCCTAAACTTGGGCGTGCCGCGCCAGATAGAAGACAGAGTTACGCGTTAGAAAAATATAGTATAAGGTAAGTTTAGGTATTTAAAGCGTTATACACGAAGCTCTTGTGCGAGCTGAATTGAACTTTGTTGTTAAAATATGTATAAATGTTTTCGCGAAGTCAGCTTTGTGTGTTCTGTGCACATGCTCTGCGTACGTCGCATTTGAGCCGTTGGGTTATATATTGTATATTTTTTTTGTTTATTATAACGCCCTGTTGTCGTATCGGTCACAGATCGGGGAACGAAGCCAGCCCCCATCTCGTAGGCGGTCGATAAATGAAACCTCTGCCTGCAGTCAGAGGTACACTTTATAAGGCGTCTCTAAACTGCAACCGCTTCGCTGATTGGAATGAGGTTGATGAACTTGATGTTTATTTATAATCAGATTAGCAAGAATAAAGTTCACTGACCTACCTACCCACCGAACGAGTTATAAACTTATCAATTATCATTTTTTAGCATTGAAATTGCATTCGTTTCGTCTGTTGTGTTCTGACTTGGTCACAGTTCAATGACCAAGTTTAGGTATGTGATAATCTGGGTATAATTCCAGTATGAAGTAGGTTCATTTTGTAGTTTGCAACAACGTCAAGTTTGTTATTGAAACAAAATCATGACTTAGCTAATTTTTAAAGTAAACAAACTATAATTCAATGTTTTTTGGAAACAATTTTGATTTTAGAACGTAATAGAAAATAAATAATAAATACTTACCATGGAATTAGAACATTATTCTTTAGTAAAATATACAACTTTTTCCATCCAGGCTGATAAAATAATAAATAAAAGAGCAAAAACATATCTGGCAGCGGTGGGATTCGAACCCACGCCTCCGAAGAGACTGGTGCCTTAAACCAGCGCCTTAGACCGCTCGGCCACGCTACCCTTGAGGACAGTTCCGAAATAACACAATTCTATTGACACTCGTTTTGTGTAACTAATAACAATTGTGACAAAATTCTTGGTTTAGTAGAAAACTTACTTTTCCTTCCCCGAATTTGTAATCATCGTGGTCCTCATAGCATGGTCTTATCAAAATCGAACAATACTACAAGTCGTGTTACTAAACTCTTTCGAAACACTAGACTATTCATTCATTTAGACTTGAACCCACGACCTCAGGATCAGATCAGGCCACTACCAATCTACCACAAGTGTTTTCTATGTACGCTGTATATTATTCGAAGCAATAAACAGAGTACATAGAAAAACGCAGCGCTAAGGGCGAATAAATGCCGTGGAACAATGATTCACGATGAGGCAGGCCTTCAAGGCAATGCAGTTACGATTACGGAGCAAAAAGGTTGGTTGTTTTTCCGGGTTTACAGCGAGTGAATAATGCATGGTTACTACATGACACGGTGATGGCTTGAGGTATGTAAAATATTATCAAGTTTAAAACTATTCGCTGGCCGCGTCACTAGTAGTCATATTTTCTTCTTCTTGTCGTGTCATTAGGTCTTTCGAACCAGTGTGGTGAAAGGATTTAAAGTGCGCCTCAAAAGGCTGCTCTCATGCACTTGACACATGTTTTCGAACTTTTTAGGTTCTACGACATGCCGGTTTACTCGCGATATTTTCCTTCAACAGAAAAAACTATTGGTGCTCGACCGGATTTGAACCCACGACCTTAGGATCGGAAAGCAGGGCCGCTACCACTAGACCACCAGTGCGCTCCAGTAGTCAGATAATAAGTCAATAACCAGAAGCTTAGTCAAGTCATCTCACTCAGTCACTAAACGCATGCAGAAATGTAATAGGACTGACAATGCGATCTCTAAAATTCAGGTGACATTACAGTCCTACATTTTTGCAGTTGCGTCTAGCGACTTCGTTATGCAGTCATTTGCAACAGGCTCTGGTTTAGGTGATATGACCCTGAAACCCTTCAAGGCATAAGGTAACCTGGTTACCTATGTAGGCGAGTTCAGTTGACCTCAACATCAAGGTAAGATTTGCTTTGGTAATTTGCGGCTTTTAACAGATTTTATTACGAAACCTAATTAGAATAATCCTACTAATATATGAAATATCTCTTAAATCCAATAACGCCTGAACAGATTTTGATGAATCTTGGAAATACATATACCTAAGTGCGTGACCGGCTATTATTTTCCGGGTATCATCAGGTGATAGTAGAGCCTGTAGTGTCCACTGTAGGGCAAATACCTAATTTACTTCTCTTTAGTCATCCCTGTTCTGGTCCACTGTGTCCAGCTGAATATACACACCATAGTAACATGGTCCTCTAAAAGTGAATTTACAAAATAATACCACCAAACCAAGGTTTTGTTTCTTTTGAACGTTTTTAGTTCCTGTTTATACCTATTCTACATTGATATAAATAATAGTATTCTGAATACCAAAGAGTCAAAGCATTTAGAATAATCCAATAAAAATCATCAGTTGGCTTCCTTGGTGACAAACAATATTTTATTGAAGAAATATAACTTGTGAATGGTACCAGACCCGAAACTAACAAGCATGCATGAGGAATGTAATCAGTGTGAATGAAGTGAAAGAAGAATGTCAGGATCATAGAAAATGGAGATCCATGATCTCTGCCTACCCCTATTGGTAATAGACGTGATTTTATGTATCTGCACGTATGTAATATAACTTCACTGATATTTTAATGAAGTTAAATTTCCAGAACAATCTGGAAATGGAGATGGAAGTAAAATAACTTGTGCTGACCCCCGATAAGTGGGATGATTCTTATGGAAACCATAAGATACATGTTACTATGATGCGTAAATTCATAGCTTAAAATCATGTGTATTCAATGGCCGTCTGATGAACCATGACTAGTTCAGTCACAGTGCAAAAAGAATTTCATCCCCTTTTATATCTGTCTCTCAAATATACAATACTAAAAAAAAAAATATTAGATACTCACCAACAATGAAATACTTCAATGATCCAAGTTTTTTCTGGAACTCCTTGCCGAACACAGCGATCTGGCTGTCATATCTAGAGCCAGTCGGCTTACAAGCCTCCTCGGTCAGTACTGAACGGTCCTTAGGCAAGCATTCAACAGCATCTAGGTATAGCCATTGAACGATGGGGTGGAACTTGCCGGAGCAAGCCTTCATCACCTCCTGGGCTACCACCCCACCGATGGCTGCATTCATGGGGTTTAATTGACCAGCTGAGACCTGAAAGGGAACAAGTTGTTACTGATAATAACAGGAATAATTTTCAAGTTACAAGCAACAAGTCAGGTTCAATAAATATTTCAGTTGAAAAGTAATTGGAAAAATAATAGTATAAAGGGCTATGTAGTAAAAGCTATTTTTGATCACAAGGATACAGGCACTAAGCTTGATTAATGTCAGACCTGAATAATAGATCTCTTTGTGTTGTGACATGACATGAGTAATTGAATCTAATTAAAAATGGTTCGAAGGCCACTCAAGTTATTGGTTCTTCAATCACTTTGCCTGATATGGCTCATAATGTATGAGGAGACAACTAGACAATCTCACCTTACAGAAAATTCCAAGGAGTTCCTCATTTAGCTCATCCTCTACTCCCAATTCTGCCTTCATAGTTTTGGCTAGCTCCAGGAACTTAGTGGCATCATCAACACTCCATGGCTTCGGAAAATTACCTTCAACCTCCTTGAACCTATGGAGAGCTGCAAACCCAACATGTAACTGCTGAGGGTAGTCAAACTTTCCAAAATCAGCTATCAAGAACTCAGGAGACTTGATGGATTGTGCAAAAGGTTTGAATTCAAGTTTTTTGGGCATTTTCACTTGGGAAACAATGCCTCCACGGACATATTTGGAGAAGGTGGTAGTGTCTCCAATGCTGAAGGTGTAGGGGCCGAGGACCTTGATCTTCCGAGGCTCACAGCCATTCAGTTCGGTCATTCCTTGGACCTGTAGAGCATGAAAATAATAATGTTATTTTAGCTGATTATGTTTAAGACTAGAAATAGAATGATTTGTAAATATCATGACATTTCAAAGTCAAGTTCATTGCAGTTTAATATCCTCGCATAGCTTGGCAGGCCGTACCAACAAATCTATGAGTCATCTCATCTTTGTTTTGACAACAAATTACACACCTCAAGTAACCCACATTAGTAGGACATTGACTCATATCTTTCTTATGAATTTTGTTTTAATGTAGAGTACTAATAATACACACCTCGCTAAAAGTAACAAAGTCTCCATCTTCCAATCCATGTCTAGTGTCATCCAGGCAAGTGACCACTGCCTCATAATCATGAGTGATGTCTGCAATCATAGCAGACACAGGGTTCTCGCCAGTCACGTCCACGACCGTGAACTCGGGCCCAAAGTCACAGAACACCTGGGAGAATAAGCCTCGAGTGTCGGCAATCACCAGCGCGATGTTGTTCGCATGCGTAATGGCAGCCACACGCTCCTGCTCCGCGCTAGAAGCCTCCGTCAACACGACCACTCGGAACTTCTTCAGGAACTCCTCAGTGAGAGGACCAGTGTACGCCGTCGTAGGCACGTAATGATTCAACTCTGCGAGCTGCTCGTACGAAGCCTCAGCCCTGTTCTGGCCGATCACATCCATTGAAAGATAGAACTGAGAAGACAAGTCGGTTATGCTGCAAGTTTTCTCGTCATGCAGAGAGACAGATTTGACACCGCCGAGAATCACATTCTTTGCGACCTCGACGCCGAGTCCGCCCAGTCCCGACACCAGCACGGCGGAGTTGGCCATCCGACGCATGGCATCGTGGCCAAGCACGTACAGCTGCCGCGAATACAAACTCTCGTCGATTTCATTCTCCACGCGCGTCCCATTGTTCGCCATTGCCGAGTTTTTGGAACGTGCCTCTCCTGTGTTCAGTTTCCGCTTTTTCGCCGGGGGGTCAACGGAATTATCGGCGACTTCAGCACTAGACATCGGGCACGAACGCGCACAATTTCGGCCGAATTTTTCTTTGCTTTTTCGAATTGAGAAGAATTCTTTCTTTAGTTGGAAGAAGCCGACATTCGCGGTTCGTTCGACAAGGCCCGCTTACTCACTGTCTTGAATTTAGCTGCGAGTGGCGACGTGGAAATTTGGAAAATGATCTCCGGAAATGGCGTTCTATTTTTGTTTATTTCAGTAGTTATTTTTTGAAATTTTTGTATTCAAAAGGCTTTAACATACAATTTCTTAAGCATTTAAGTAAAATTTTAATAATTCAAGTATTTTTTATATATTCATACCTAGTAAAACTATGGAAATGATGTTTTTTCTTAAAATGAAAGGAAACGATATTTTTCAAAATGACAGTAGCAAATATTAGGTGTGGTCCAATAAAATTTGAAATGGCATGAAACTACAGTCTTTGTGATAGAACTAATTTTAATTCTATGCCTATAGTTCAGAATAGTTTTCTCTATATAGTTTAGATATGAACATCGTAGTAAAGGTAATTTGGTATAGAAGCAAATTATATTGAAGAAATAAAAAACTAGTCATTCTGCTGCCATATCATTAAAAGTAACTAAAAGTTTCTGGCAGCACTAAATTGGCAACATCAATCACTTACTGTCAGTGTCAACAGCTGTCTATCTTGTCATCTTGTCAAGCAACTGAACTGATCTGATTCACAACTATCTTCATGGCAAACATTGCATTTTGTTTCATTCATTTCATTTGTCGCGTCGAGATTATTAGGTATTTCAAGTTCACGACGTCGTTTACGAATTTCTTTCTGATTTAACTGAACTGAACTGACTGGATTATTTTGTTGATGAACAATAACGCCAGTGAAAGACCGGACAACATGCCTGTCGTGTGAGACAACTGCTAAGGATTTTGGAATCCTTGTCTATCTTTTTGTTTTGTTGTCTTGTGAATCTGTGAAAATGGTCCAGGAGTACGTGTCTCCCATAAGGGTCCACAAGTACCCCTTCGAAATGGTGATGGCTGTGAGTATTTCGAAACTGTTATTTTGTATCAAAGTACTTTTTAAGTGAAATCCAAATAGATAGTAAGGTCAAAAGCTGTCGAAAGTCGTTGCCATCAAGGATGAATTATTGTTGTAGCTACCAAACATAAGTAGGTCTGACTAGCACTGCATATTTGGTATGTTTCGTGCAATAACATTTAGTTTATAATTTATTAAATAAAATATGTATTTGAATTTCATAAATTCTAGGTGCTGATTATCCATACTAAATTATAAATGCGTAAGTCGGTCTGTTACTTTTTTTCAAATCTAAACAGCAGAGCAGATTTCCATAAAATTTGGCATGGAGATAGATATCTTAGGGAAGGACACATAGGCTACATTTTGTCAATAAAATCAATGCAGATGAAGATGCAGACAACAGCTAGTATGTTAAATAATACCTACCAAATGATTGTTATTAAAATAAATTAAAATGTTATATTTACAAAATTGTTAGGAGGATTTGTTATGTTTGCATGAAGTTCATCAACTTATCAGTACCTAATTCAAATTTGTGGTAAGATCTTTTACTGATGTCCCACACTTGGCTGTATTGTACCCTCTAGAAAACCTACCCCAGTCAGCCCAACTCCTCAAAAAGTTAAGTTGTAAATTAAACTAACATAGCACTTGATAAACTTGTCTAATTCCGTTTAATTAACAACATTCCATAGACCACTTTTAGCAATTGCTCTAGAAATTACCAACAGTCAGCCAAGCTATGCCAGTTTATGTAAGTTCTGATATCCAGTTCTATATGGTTCAATGAAAACTGGTACCTTCATATTGTTTCCTATTTGGTGGCCAATAAAATAGAGCTATCAAGTTGCAAACAAAGTGAATAAGAAATAAATAAATAACATCTGACAGTCACTTACATAGTTCTGACCCCACACTATTATTATACTACGAGCACCATGGTACCACAACACCCAGACCCAGAAAAAATATTTGCAGATAATGTGAACATTTATCTTGCAGCGGGAATCAAACCTGCACCTCTTGCAACAGAGCACTAACCTGCCATGCCACCGAAGCCATCATTCAATAATCATAAATACTTAGGTTTATGATGATGATGTATCATAGATGTGGAAGAGAATATTGTTTCAATTTATTTATTGTTTATTGGTGTATACAAGGATAGGTATCACATTAAACTCATTATAAGAATTATTTTCCTTACTAACAGGCAAAACAAATGTTAATGGACACTTGAATGAGACAATATAATATTTGCACTCAATAGACTAGGTATTCAAAAAAATTAATATACAAAATAAGTTATAGTATACCTACTCTCTTTGTTGTTTCTCTATTTATTCTTTAGGATGTCAAACTATACCTCGTAGCTTAACAATATGTCTCGCCGGTCTCCGCTGGTTTTCGTGTGCAGACATCCTTAGAATGGAACGCGGAAAACTAAAAAAATACGTCTTAAGGTAGTAGGTACCTATTTACCTAACACTCAAATCGTATGTCGTATGATAAACATAAATTTACAGCAAATCATCAAAGCAGAACTAAATTAAAAATCGGTTACGACAACTCTATCCTCAAATGAAACGAAATTGAAAAAGAAAAAATAAACTATGGTAGACTGAGATCTTTGACATGATCTTTGACTGAGCCTTTTAACATTATTTTGATGACGTCCAAAGGAGTAGTTAGATGCACATCTGAACATTAGATTTGTTGCGTGTTCAGATTTTGATTTGTGCACGTCAAACGCGGTGCACAGACTGAGTTCTGTGACGGTCGTCATGGACCGGGGTAGTAGGCTGAGACCATAACTGAAAGGGCGACTGCTCCTAGTGGCCAAATATAAAACTAGTCAAAAAACACTCCTTTGCAGTCAAGGCATAAAAATACCTACCTTTTGCTCTACGTGAACCACGATTGACCATTCATATCCTTATCTGTAGCTTCACCAATATCTCTGTACCATAGATAGATATCAGATAGCGCTATCACGTGTTATGCACGAGTGTGAACTAAACAATGGACCAATAATGATTAGACGCGGCTTTCAAAACTGATGGCCGTAACGGTATTATGACCTCGAGTGTTCGGCTGAGACAATATTCGTAACCCGACTTCATCCAATGCTGGGTATAGGCCTTCCTTTGTGTGTGCCACTCACCACGGTCCGTTGCTGGCCTCATCCAGGTCTGATCTTTTGACGGATTATATATCGTCAGCCCATCTATACTTCAGCCAAACTGTAATTATAATTTATGTAAACAAACCGCCCATACTTAAATTAAAAACTTACTTTTTCATTACATAGGTATTTATGGAACTTATAAGTAGTACCAGCCATTCTGCTGTGTTAAACAAACGCATGGACACCTAGGAGATTCAATAAAAATGTGTAAAAAATTGAGAATACACAAATAGGTAAGTATTACAACTACAAATAAATACACCTATCACTACTATATAACTCACCTGAAGTCACGAGCATGAACACGTCATCTCTGTTTATGTAAAGATTGGATTTCTAACGAGGCTGTTACATGATTGTATACATATATAGCAGACGATCTAAGAGACTAAGGGATAGTATCCTCCAACATGATGAGATACAATAAGCAAGTATTCCCAAAGAGGGTTGACGTCAGGCAGGCGGCCGGTCATAAAACACCTTAGCCAAAACTCTTACAGCATGATCCCAGGAACATGCTGTGCCGACCCCACATAGAGTGGGATAAGGGCAGGAAGATGATGATGATGATGATATAGCAGACGATCCTTTTTCTCTCCTAAGCGCAGATCTCAGTATCTCCAGTTTGGCTGAAGCATCGAGGGCTGAAGTATAGAGATATTTCAAATGGGGGTCTTATTGAATAAGTGACTTTTGAAATTGTACACGTATCCAATTCTTTCTATCGATCAGTATTAATCTATTTAGTAAGTTTCATCCATTGCTACATGGTCTCATAAGCTCTCATAAGCTGTTTCTCATAAGCAAGTTGAAGTGGGCGGATCATATTCGGATCTCGAATGACGACCTTGGACCGAAAAACGACTTCTATAGACTGATGATGATGATGTAACCATAAAGAAGCGCACCATTTTAAGATTCATTTTACCAATAATACTCAGGGTGTTAAAATGTAAATTCCCTTGGTGTTTTTACCCTATGATGTTTTGCAAAAATAAATTTGAGTTTTTACTTAGACAGCTGATTCAAATTAACATCCACGTCAATGATAAGTGATAGTGATAACGCAGTCAGCAAACATTGTTCTTTCAAAAGAGCGGGAGATCATTTACCTTTCACATTATCACTTAAAATACCTTCGAACATTCACAAAGAAATAAAAAATCAAACATTTTCAAGAGAAACTGTTGAACAGTGCTGGCCTAGTGGAAGGTACCCCGAGAAGAGGCATAGAATCACTAATACTACTAGCGTGTAGGTGTTGGGCAAGTCTACATCATCTAAAATCGTGGAGTTCTGGTGTTCCGTCCCTGTATAAATCGTATAGTATTATGGCCTTAGTTTAGCATAGAAAATTTATTGTAGGAGAGACTTTTTTCCCTCTCCCCCACGCATATTATATAGATAAAGATATTTATTTGCAAAAGACATGTGTACAAAGGTAACAAATAATGTGAAAGAAACAACATGCTTGACCGCTTACGGTATGCAAAAATAAAATTAGAGAAATGACATGCAACATTAAAAACTTATCATTTATCATTTCACTTATCATTCAACAATTTATCATTAAAAAATTCGTCAAGGCTATGATAACGTTTTGAAAGTAATAATATTTTAATTTTCTGTTTAAAGCTTTGTTCACTCAGGTTTCTGTACAGTTTAGGATATATTCTCAAGATTATAAGTTCTCTATGCTAAACTAAGGTGGTTTTGGTACTCCAAAACCACCTTTCATTCATGGCTTAGCGTGTTGTAATGTAAATTGTAGCTGCACTGCAGTACTACAGCCAATTAAACCAAGCACGGAGGAAATAAGTTATTATCTGCCGCGGCCAAGTGAGAGTCGGAATGGGGGAATGAAAGAGGTTTATATACATAGTCCTACTACTATACATAGTCCTACTTTATCAATCCGACGGCGGCATAGTAAGCGGATTTGAATTAAACTTGGAAATGAATAAATCGTGGCTCCTGGAATAACGTACCTATACTTCAAATTCATTTATTCAATAAATTCTCAATAAGAATGTTTTTTACATACATACTTACATATGTACATATTATCACGCCTGCATCCCTAATAGGATGGGCAAAGACACAAGTTATCATAAGAGAACTTTCCGCTCTTGATTCAAAATTTCAAGATGGATATATGGTGAATAAATACACAGTGTCAGGTGATCAGCCCAACGCTCATACAGATGGTCTATCATGTTGGAGAGGATACTATCCCTTAGTCAACTTTTACGACATGCTCGGGGAGGGAAGCAGCTGGACGCATTCTATGTTTTTCTTTACTACCAGTCCAGCAGAGGATAATTTTGAAACTACCTAAATCTACGTTGAATTTACGTGAAAACGCAATGAGCAAAGGCGCGGGCGCTATCATAATGAAGTGGGTACGCAAGGTTGGCAAAGTTAGTTCATACCGATGCCGGTCAGATAGTATTCGTTAGCGTGTTCGTAACCGGTTCCCGAACCGGTTCTGATGCTGTGTTGTAACCGACACTTAGCTGTGCAGATTTTAAGTTCTGCAATGTTTTTATTTTATACCGAAACTAATTATATTCATTACATTATATTCTCTGTATATCATTTTGTGTACCATCTTGCTTGTGTCGTAAAATAAATGAATTCTATCATATTCTCTTCTTTAACGTGAACGGAAGGAGCCTTTGAGGTGCACCTTAAATCCTTTCACCACACTGGTTCGAAAGCACTACCGATTAGTAGTAGCGTTAGTCACAAACATTTTCACATCGCGCAGTTTCGATTGTAAAATTGCAGTAGTAGAGGCACAAAGGTACTACAAATGTAATGTTTTAACTTTGAACTGGTAATCGCAAGGATGCTCGAATTGGGGTCTAGAAGATTTCAGTCGTAAGCCTTTCTTTTATTACTTCCTATTTGACGGCCTCGGTGGCGTGACGGGCGAGTGCTCGGCTGAGACGCAAGAGGCGCGGGAGAAATGTTTGCATGATCTGCTAATATTTCTTCTGGGTCTGGGTGTTGCAGTACCATGGTACTCGTAGGTTCTGATAGCCACGACACAGGTAATCCTAATGTGGGATCAGAACTATGTATGTGATTATTGGATGTTATTTACTTATATGATACTACATAGTTTTCATTTTTTCCCACAATTACGCTAACATACTCGTATGTTCAACGCCTGCCTATCAGTAGGTACTTTAGAGTTAGACCCAGCAATTTCAAACTCGGAATCCGTGAATATTGTTTTCAAAATCCACGAGACAAGTTGATAGAGTGGAGAGGCCCAAAAAGTTGGGAGTTTGTTGATAGCGGTCAGAGAAAGTTATATTGAATTTGGAAGTTGATGGCAACCTGTATGGGGGTTCGTTTGCGAGGGAAATTCCCACAGAAACTGTTCCTATCATTTTATTAAATCGATAACTTTACAGAAAAGTTTTGGAAGTGATTTAGGCTTATTCCAGATTTCCCCTGCGTTCCTTTGGGCAATATGTCCAGAAATCTGCTTTACTTACTTAGGACCAACCAACAAACATACCACCACATTTTTGCATTTCTAATATTACCAGTACCTACAGGTACAAGAGCACTGGGTGGTTCTTAAACGCTGAAGGAAAACATCGTGACGAAACCCGCGGCTTAATAAGCTCCGCACGTATTGACCATGTCTTTCCTGTGGATAAGGCCGACTAGGCTGAGAGGATGGTATAGGTGCTGAGCAAGCCTACTCCATCTAAATTCGTCCCGGGCACTACAGCGTCCCGTTGGTGTAGGCACAAGTTGCCTCCTGACGCTGCTGTATAAATCATCTACTATGCAGGTACAAGATCAATAAATGCCGACAAAGTAGTGCCAGAATCTATCACCTATTTATTACCTTTCTTCAGTACCTAATAATCTAAAATTCTATCCAAAAAGGGAACATTACATATTCTGTCCATCCGAAGTATTGTATCCTATTCAGTGCTCTCTGAATTTAGTTACTGACAGCAACAGAACTTTGCACTTTGGTATGTACTAGGGAATTCACAAATTTCAGTAGAAAATCGTAGTTTCTGTGAAGGTTGTTCGAATGATACTGCCAAACATTTGTGAGGAAACATGTTTGAATTAGAATTAACAAGTTAAGTTCAATGATAAGCAGTGAAGCTTTTAACCTAGAACTGTTTGATCTTCTTTATCATTATGATCAACAGTCCGAGTTTACCCACTGTTGGGCATGTCCCTCTGTGATATCCATCACGGTCCATAAAGGACGAGACTAGGACAAGACCTATGATAGCCGTCCCACGGTTTTGACTATATTGTTGTCTACCCATCTGGCTGCAGGTAATCTTACTAATAATATAAATGCGAAAGTTTGTGAGGATGTGACGATGTTTGTGCCTCAATCACGCCTTAACGGCTGATTTGAATGAAACTTGGAACATAGTATGTGTGCTGGAATAACATTTATAGGCTATTTTAATCCAGGTACCACGCGAGTGAAACCGCTGTCGGAAGCTAGTTTTAGTAAAATAATCACTTTTGAACCCCCAACGAAAAAGGGGGGTGTTATAAATTTGTAGCGTGTATCTGTGTATCAGTCTGTGGCATCGTAGCTCCCAAACGAATGGACCGATTTTGATGTTGGTTTTTTTGTTTGAAAGCTAATGTAATCGAGATGGTTCTTAGCTATAGTTTATAAAGATCTGTTGAGGCGTTTGAAGATCGTCAGCTCATTTTCTACTTGGCAAAACGATCTTTCCAACTTTTACAGGTCAGATTGATTTGTGATGTTCTGTATGGGGGTCATGTTTATTCATTCAGAATTTATCAGAACGGAATGTTTACAACAAAGCTAAAATAATATTGAACTTTGTATTTTGTTGTTATAGAGCTGATCTTTGTAATCTCACTTTCCCAGAGACCTTGTAATTGCCTGTTTTTATTCCTAGCACCTTTACCTACATTTTGTTTTCGTGCTCGATATAATTTATTTGGGTAAGGCTTCGGGCGTGACCTAGCCCTTAGCCCGCTGACGTGGGCGCGAAATCGGCTCTTATAAGATTTCCCTGAAGGTTATCGATATTTTAGACGTGTTGAACAAACTCTTATATTCGCCTGAACAAATCTAGAGTTGGGAAGAGTCGGATTTTCCTCAACATTACCGATCCTTTTGAATTCTGTTTTAAGACATATTTGTGTTAGGTATGTGTAAGTAACAGCACAAACTTGCACTAATGGTGTAAGATTTAAAGTGCGCCTTAAAGTCTAATTTCGTGCACTATAGGTACTAGAAGCACGTAGGTGCTAGCACGTAGAAGACTATGATACTTGGAGGGTATTTTTGGTAGGCACACTTAGAAAATAACTTCGGAAATTCATATCCTTAGGAGATGTAAATGTTTTGTACACAAAAATAACACGTGAGTAGAAACCATGCGTGGCTAGTGAAACACACAATCATAATATCTTGATATTTTTAGCCGATACTGTTTAATGTATAATGTGCACGTGCTGAAATCAAAATAAAACGTGCAAGCACACAATCTCACGGAAACATTCAAGTTTAGATAATGTATATTTATCGTACATTTCTGTAAATATTTACATTTGTTAGAGGTTGAGTCTTATCTACGTGTGAATTCCACTGTAGTTAGAATTGTAACTTAATTTGACGGAGGAAGGTCTACTTTCGCTTCTGGAGAGGATAATGGATAGAGCCAAAATCGCTTTCTCAGTGTAGTGATATGTTTTGCTATCGGAAATTGCGTTTCACTGTTGCCTTTGAAAGGAAAACCTGAGATGCGAGACATTACCGAGACCATTGCGATTGATTTCTTCCGAAAAACAATCAGTTTATCTTCAGTTTGTCCGTAATTGGATCCTTAGATTATCATCACTTTTAGCGAAGGAGATACACTTATTTGTCATATTTTACATTTCTTTCTACCATGACTTATGTACCCATGAGTTGTGATATTATGATTGCTGTTCTATTTATACATTACTGATTGCTTTGATTCAAAGTCAAGGTCAAAGTCAAAGTCAACATTTTCTATTCCTTAAAATCACGGGGATCATTGAAGTGCTCGTGGCGTAGCTTGCTTGCCTAACTTCAACGCAACGTTGTGCGCGGTCACAATTGGGATGGGTGACTGCAAGTGAGCGCTTCCGTGCTTCGGAGGGCACGTAAAATCCCGGCTAAAATCGTTAAGCCATGACGGAGGCCTTTAGGCGGACTGAAAACTACGTCAGAAGAGTTGGCCACTAGCTCATACGAACTTACTTTTTTACGGGGATCATTTGAACACGTCTTAAATCTACGTTGCATTTGCACCTGCTCGTAACGCGACCAAGCGTGGAAGAGACAGGTAAGACATTTGTTGAAAATTGCTTTGCACGTGGTTGCTTTACACATACTATGTATATTCCAAGTTTTATGCAAATCCGTTTAGCCGCTACGCCGTGATTGAGGCACAGAAATTAAAACAGCCCCACAAACCATCTTATGTAGATTATTAGTAGGATGTTTAACTAGGTGGTAATCATCTAGTGTCTCTACATCCTAAAGTGTCGTAGCTTTGAAAAATCCATTTTATCTTACGAATATATTCCAGAATCACCTTCAAAAGCCTGAAAAGGCTCTCAACACAATGTGCGAACGTTCAATTTATCGTGTTGATTAATTCGCTACTTCAATCATCGCTCTCGTCTCCTCCTTTAGACAAGACTCCATCGTGGTTAGGTAAAATATACAGGAATCGTTGTAAAATAATGTTGGTATATAAAAGACTCACAAAATTCCTCCTAATTCCGATGATTACGAACGTCTGATTCGAATTTTCCATACAAAATTTTCCAGGTATTTTAAAATTAACTTTTGGAGAAATTTATTGGAAATCACGAGCTTTCATAAACAACTGAATCGGCTTGATTTGCTTGAAGCTTTTCTATTTCATTCTTTTGTGCATTTTCATGAATTAAACTTAGTTTAACAGTCCTAAGTCTTCTTTCCCTTTTATGTAACGAGGACGCTGGCAAAATCGAAAGGAGGTATCCCAGCAGTGGGTGATATCAGGCTGAAATGATGATGATGATGATGGAGCCTTGAGATATATTTTAAAAGCTGTCAAATTAAATTTGGTTTAGGATAGCACAACACTGACGGACGCTTGTCTAATCTCTGGTCAATTCAAAATACCCTGTCAAGAACGACGGAGAACTTTTAATGGAGTCCTAGGCGTCAGGCTGCAGGACTTTCGAAAACTCCCGATTGATAAATTGGTATTTTGCCTCCTAAACTGTCAAAACTTTAATGAATTTACGGCTTTTTACGACTAGGGGTTTCCGGCTACTATTCCGTTTCATAAATGAAAAGTCGCCGTCTAGACAAAAAAATCAAAACATTCTTTCTACTTTGCTTTTTTTTGCTGGCGCTAAGTGAATGTGTAGATTTCAACGAATTTCACCGAGCTTAATATCAAGGTCTCTTGTATTTTGAGGCCATTCCTGTAAAACCCTATTACCCTGTGTATTGTTATACGCACTCCCGAAACACGTGTTCATATTCTGGCTGGTGTTTTCAATTAAAGTTTCCATCTCATTCATCGCTTGTTGTCGAAATTACGTTTTTGCTCGTTTAACCTTGCCTTTATTGGGCCCTCTGCGACGTTCTGATCGTTAATTTGAACTGTTACATTTTCAATTTTATCTTGCTATTGGGACTGGAATATTAAATTAAACTGGTTAGTTATAATAACACACCAGTTTCATTTTAGCTATATACTAGTGGAACGCCTGCGCCCCGAGACTTTGTACGATTGTACTTTGTACGTTGAATTTTACGGGAATTCCTTGCTTAGTGCACCGTATGAGGAAATATACCCTCAAAGATTCATGCTTCTAAGACCTACTCGTATATGGTATGGGCGGTGCGTTAAATTTCAGTCAGTCATTTAGTAACGTAAAACTTATGTATATTTAGATTAGTGTCCGTGGCTTTGATCGTGTCGTGGTAACCAGATAAAAAGCCTATGTCACTCTCCGGCTTATAAACTATTTCTATGCAAATAAATTAGATCCGTTGCTCTTTTGCTGCGTGAAAGAAAAACAAACCAGTAAACGTAAAAGCGCAATTTCTTATTAATAATATTTGAATCCCTACCTGATTTTACCTCGCCCTTCTTTAAACTTGTTACAATCAGTGTTTCGTCTAATTCACCATTCAATAATCTACAATTGATTATATTGAGAAAATTAAATATTTGTATTACGAGAAAATGATTAAATGTTGCTATCGTAAGTTAGAAGTCAGGATATTGATCTTTGACCCTAAAAACTGTAGCATCTTTGTTCAACTATTTAGGTCACGATGTTTCTAAGCTGATAACAATTTCCTACGTTATTTTAGAAGCAAAAATGTTATAGTCTTACGTGAAATTCATTAATTTTTTTTACACTTATTTTTACATTGTCATGAACATGTAGGTAGGGTCATAAACATGATACTTAAGGTCTTTACTTTATTTGTCATATTTATTGCGATAACTACAATCTTATTTGTTGTGTAATTATTACCCAAAAACGTTTACGAATGAGAAAATTCACTATCAGTTTTTATGTCGCTGTATACAAAGCGCTGTTTCTAGCATTGTGGAGCTTACAAAAGCTTCGAATCCTGATGCTTTAAATAGGTCTTCATCATCATCACCATCAGCCTTTATCATGCCACTGCTGGGCGTATTTCTGCGCCAATCTTAACTATTTACCTTGCGGATTTTATTATATCGCCTTGAGGTTTAACATTTTGAACTCACCTGTTATCGAATCTGTTTCTTTTGCCAGCTTTGTCCCAGATTTGTTTAATTTAGTTAAGTCGATAGTGTTGCCCGCGTTCGAGGTCAGCCAGATAAACGAGCATCGGTGTCGGACGCACTTCCCTGTCTTTGTCACTGTCGAGAAAACGACCGTTCAGACAGATTTTATCTATTGTCTCGTAAATTTAGGGAGCTGGTTGGTCAACACAAAAGGATTTTGAATTGCTTCATTCATTTGTTCGTATTATCACTCCCGTATCCCTAATGGGGTGGACAGAGCCACAAGTTATAGTAAGAAAACTTGCAGCCTCTCCTGGTTCAAAGCCCCGGGATGGATATGGTAAACCATGATGATCGGTGATCAGCCCATCACCCAATCAATAGTTATCTATGAACTTTTTTAAGGTCATTAGTAAATATTTTACGCGGGAATCAATTTTCTTCCTTTCAAGTTTATGTACCTAACTCATCCTCATCATAATCACACAGCATGTTAAAAAAACAAAGTTTGTACCTGCTTACATAAAAAAATTACAACGTCAAAGAAAAAGCGAATGGACTGGCTGAAAGATGGAATGAATCCTGAGTACTGCGAAGACTGCTGGCCGAAGGTAATAGAAGAAGAGAAGATGTTGAGCCAACTCTACACAAAGTGGAATGAGGGCAGGAGGAAGATGATGATTAAAAATGTAAACGAACCAAATTGTTACTCAAATAGCAGTCGACAAACCATAAATTATACGTATATTTCAAGTACCATTTGTCTTCTAACCTCTCTAGTTTCGTAGGGTACACGTGTACTTATTAATTTAACAGTTTCTAGGACCACGTCAAAGGGAACCCTCTTGAGGTCACGTGCGTTTCATTTATTACTTCCAGTCACGCGATAGTCTGGTTATACGAGTAGGTTCCATTCTGCCCTTTATGTGAATAAAAAGGCTGGCTTGACAATATCTACATATATTGAACTCTTTACTGACTGACTGAGTTCTAGAATCATGAAACTTGGAAGTTATACCTATTCTCTTTATGATGTAGGGGGTGCACTAAGAAACTCAATGGTGGCAAATTCGTAGCGCGTTCCACTAGCCTTCATATAAAACTCTTAAAAAGCTGACTGGCGAAAGCTGACTCTAAATCATACGTCCTGGAATCATTGGAAGGGTAAGATCTTCTGTTTTTGGTGTAGGGGTGCAAAAGTGATGAAAGTTATTTATGGCAGAACGTGTTACGCGTCTATCGGTATTCTTCATATAAATTTAATCAGGCAATGCCTTTGTCTTCGCCTCGGGTAGGGCTCATGAAATGTGACATTTTGTAATCCAGACAAAGCTTCAGACAAAATTGTTCTACTGGGTCATAAAGTCCCTGTAAGTACAACATCGGACAATATTAAAAATGCGAAAGTAATGTGAATACTTATGTTTTTTTCTATTCATCTCGGTAATTCTGAACGGATTTGGCTGAAACTTAGGGGTAGTTCCCATTTGTTCTATGGAACTACATACTAGCTTTTCAGCCGAGTTTCATGCTATAGAACGAAATGAGATTCAGATTTTCCCAAAATCTTCCATGAGAAGCTAAATGATACTGATAATGACAATTATTCTGTCATACCATTGAACAAACCTGGTTAAAATAATCCTACACAAGAATCTTAAAAATTGAAAGAATGAATATTCGTAGAAAGAATGATAAGATAATCGTAAAGAGGTCTTATTTACCTTGCCCTATAGAACAATTTGAGAAAAAAATGTATTACATTTTCCATAGTACAAAATAAGAAAAATATATTTTCTGTCCGATGACGTGGTCCACCCATTAGGATGGGAGATAAAAAGAAAGTTTAGAAAGTAAAACCCGGCTACTGAAAAATTATGAAACAAGAAAATATTCTCATCTGAAATTGTTATGTACAAACTATTCAATACTTATCGTCTATTAATTAAACAACTTAAACGTAATATATTTTAATGTATTTAATGCATATTCGTGATGTTCAGAGGATGTAGTCGGGTAATAAAGAAAATTACAGCATTTGTTTGGTGCTTGTAAAAAAGTTACATTAACCTCGTATTGCCTGAAAGTTTTTATGTGACTACCAGAATACTTATGTACTTCAGTATCTTTTCGCAGTTCGGTTTTTACGGGCAATATCTTTGCCGTTGGCACTATGTCCAGCTCGTGATAATTACTGTAGTTTTTCAGGCATTTCATTAATGAACGGTCCAACACGAATTGGGTTTGTTGACCTTTCGCAACAAATGCTCAATGACACGGAAAGCTTTGACGCTTCCGAGCTTCTCATATTAAAAAATTCTGTAAAAAATACAGCCGAGCTTTTATTTCAGAGTAAATATTATAGAGGTATCTCCTAACGGTATCTTTATGTCGAACGTGGAATATGTCGAATAAGTCTTCAGTCATTTTCCTTATTCGTCATTAATGATTAAAGTGAACTGAAAAGTGCTCATAAATTGCCTGTGCCGGGACTGTGACGGACCTGTTATGGAACAGGTTAGTGGGCGGTAAGCCTAAGTAGTGAAGGAATCTGTTGTCATCCGAATGTATTTTCTTCTAGTAAATCTCATTGAAAAAGTGAAGCGCTCGTGGCGTAGCTTGCTTAGACGTTCTTGATTGATCGTTGAAGTTAAACAACGTGCGCGATCACAATTGGGATGGGTGACCGCAAGTGGCATTACGAGCTGAGCGCTTACGTGCTTTGGAGGGCACGTTAAATTGTCGGTCTCGACTTTTTAGTCGTTAAGCCATGACGGAGGCTTTAAGGCGGTCAAAAAAATCCGTCACAAGAGTTGACCACTAGCTCATACGAACTTTTACTTATTGATAAAGTAAAACCTATAAAGTATGGTATTGCTAGTTCTCTCACTATACACAGTTCTCAGCAGGAATAAAGAGGATTGAGTTATTGATTTTATCGTTACTTGGACACTTCCACTTACCAATCTAATCTGTATGGTAGACCTATATTCGTAGGAACTAATGTATTTTTATAATTAATATCATCCTTGACCTTTTGTATACAAATAACTTTTTGTAACCATAGATAATCTGGATATTTTTGTCTAGCTTTGGGTCTCCGCCCTCCATTCCGTTACATCAGACCGTCTCCGTCCCGGCAAAGCAGATTCCTGTCACAAGTTTGCTTGTCTTTTGAGGGTTCCGTACCCTAAAGGGACCCTATTACTAAGCCTCCGTCGTCCCTCCGTCCGTCTGTCAGCGGGCTGTATCTCATGAACTGTAATTAGGTAGAAATCAGAAAATTTCAGTGTGTATTTCTGTCGCCGCTATTATGACAAAAAATAATAAAAATATAAGGGAGCTCCTTACAAAAATATATTTTTAACGTTCACTCACATGTGCTTTTATTCTGCAAAATACATATCTATCATTTTCAAGAACTCCTGACTTTCTTTTGTTTTTCTCACAGTTTGAAATTGGAACAGGACTGAGGAGGTTTTGGTTATTCTACCAAACAAGCAAAATACAGAAAATTATAAAATTAGCATTAAAAAAAATGCTATAGTATTCATATAATTTTAAAAACTCCTGACTTTCTTTTGTTTTTCTCACAGTTTGAAATTGGAACAAGTAACAAGACCGAGGAGGTTTTAGTTATTCTACCAAACAAAAGAGGCGGCGCCATGTATGAGAATAATGAACTATAGCTTATTCTATGACAATGCGTAAACAATACAATATTAGTACATACATCAGTTAGGTTTATACCTAATGGAGATAGCAATTATGTTCATCAAATATCGACTTCTATATATTTTGCCAAAGCATCCAATAAATTGTACAGTGATATAGAAAAAATATTAATTCCAGCGGCAATTTAATAATGAATTGCAAGCGCTGAAAGCGATAGAAAATCGATGAACGATGGTTGTTGATATATATTTAAACTTAAGTGGAATTAGAGAACGGAAAATGGCACCTTTTCTTTTGAAGAATTTGGTTTTAAATATAACTTTCTCTGAAAAGAGAGAAAGTTAGAAGTTCTTAGTTTCTATATTGCCTGCCTACCCAACTAGTAAAGTGAAGTAAATTAAAGGTTTTGTGCCATAATGTAGGTAGATTGACATCAAAATCGTCACTCAGCTTATGTTAAGGGAGTTTTCACTCTTCTAACGCTGGTTTTCTGTGACGCCAAAGACAAATTGAAACCACTCTTAAAGTAACACAAAATAGTAGATTCTAGAAGAATGGTACAACAGTACCTAATTGTGTAGGTAACTTTTGATTCGGCGCATGTTTTGTAATCGGTTCGTTCGATTTCATATCCTGTCGAACGAGGTCGAAGGCTGATACCGAGTCTTGTTCTTTTAAACATTCTGTATTAAAAAAACGTTTAAAATTACTCTGCTGAGACGCAAGAGGCGCGGGTTCGACTTCCGCTGCGGGACAAAATGTTTGCATGTTCTGCAAATATTTCTTCCGGGTTTGGTGTTGTGATACCATGGTACTCGTAGTTTCTGATGCCCACGCTTGGGGAATCCTAGTGTAGGGTCAGTTTCTTTTAGTCAATTACTAGCTGCTACTCGCAGCTTCGCTCGCGTGATATCCGGACAAAAAGTAACCTATATGTTGTTCCAGCACACATACTGTTTGTATATTCCAAGTTTCATTAAAATCCTATAAGCCGTTACGGCGTGATTGAGGCACAAACATACATCGTCACATCCACACATCCTCACAAACTTTCGCATTTATAATATTAGTTAGATTGTACCTTTATCCTGTGTCCACCCCCCCAACCCTCATGATTCTGGGAAAATTATCTTTTTCGTGACAGGTGTGGCCGACCCACCACATTCCCACGTTAATAGCCGGTGGCCTCACTATGATGACTGTCACAAATATTATCGCGACAGCCCGAGAGACATCCACGCATAATGTAGCCGCAGCATTAAGAGGCCATCATACGATCGCGTCTAGAGCGATTTCCAATCGAATTGAAAGAGATAGCGCTACGGATTTCGGGTTTATAAAAGAAAGACAGAGTGAGACCGCGCAAAATATTGAAATCAAATAATTGGTAATTGCAAGTAAACTACATAATTATCTTAAATTGGTTTCAACAACTAGAGAAATAGTTATTACCTACCTATTAAAATAAAAATCATCTGAAAATATGGTAGATCTTCCCGAGATCTTGATCAAAACATGGATTTTTCAAGATTTTTAATCGTATTTTTTTCATATCGTGTTTTGGCACGGGGTGGTTATAGAATCGAGCACAGTACCTCAATCAATCAATTCAATTCGATTAATCGGTTAACGTGAAATCAATAACACTGCAGTATTTATTCGTCACCACGACTCTCGCGAATAATTGAATTCGAATAACATTTTGAGGAAACTATCGAGTTTTATTTGTCTCTGTAATCAGAAATGTAATTTTAATTTGGCCCAGGAAGTTCTAAAGTGGCCCTGGAGAAGGCCTTGTGATCTTACGCCTTGTAGCTAAAGGATACAGTGCACATCACATTGAGGTCGTTCTTACAAATTTGAGTGTTGAATGTTGCAAAACTCTTGCAGCATACATCACTGCTGAATACAATACAGTATTTAGACGGTTTATAAAAAGGTTAAAAAGAGAGATCATGCTGTGCCGACCCCACATAGAGTGGGATAAGGGCAGGAAGATGATGATGATGATAAAAAGGCTAAACGATTGCCCTCATTTAGTAGGTATTTTAGAAAAGAATTGTATTCTGTGGTATTCTTTGCAAACCCGTAAATGTAGCCCAGTTTTCTAGGCTAGTTCCTAGCACAATGCCTCTCGAGACTTGACAGTTGACAGCTGTCAGGAAGTCCTCCCGCCGGAGAGAATACATTGTCGTATCGATTCAACTCGGTTCTGTAGAATATGTTCAATGTATTTAACTATTGTAAACTCAAATTAGGTCACTCTGACACCTGAATTTCGTACCATTGTTTTTTAGCAATTACATTTCACAATGGCACAAAGACCCTTTTCGGACATTAGAACACTGATTGTTTATTGGTGTGATATATTAGTTGTGGGTTCGAACCCGTTTATGCACCTATATTTGGATTTTTTCGGTCCCAATAAATGCTAAAAAAATTATGCTACTCGCTCGTGGCGTAGCTTGCTTAGACGTTCTTGATTGATCGTTGAAGTTAAGCGACGTTGTGCGCAGTCACAATTTGGATGGGTGACCGCAAGTGGCATTACGAGCTGAGCGCTTCGTGTTTCTTAGGGCACGTTAAATCGTCAGTCCCGGCTTTTAAGTCGTTAAGCCATGACGGAGGCCTTTAGACGGCCTAAAAACTCCGTCACAAGAGTTGGCCACTAGCTCATACGATCTTACTTTTTTAACTTTTTACCTATGCCCAGAAACTAATTAAGACTATTTATGAGATTTTGGGTGGCTTAGTGTGACTGTGAATGAACTCTGTCTTGGTAATTATTACTTATTATAAAATGCGTAAGTTTGTGAGGATGTTTGTGCCTCAATCACGCCTAAACGGCTGAACGGATCTGAATGAAACTTGGAATATACATAGTACATGTACTGGATTAACATATAGGCTATTTTTTATCCGGGTACCACGCGAGCGAAGCCGCTGGCGGCAGCTAGTGTGCCATATATACTTAATTTCCTTGTACCTACTTTTTCCACAAAAGCTTCCCCCAAGCACACTTAAAATATTCTCTATGTATCAAGGAAAGTTCCCGCAGACACGTAATATTCTGGGGACTAATATTTCATACTCGAGGTTCAAGGACGCGTTACGGTCAACTTCGGTGACGTTATATTCTAGTGGTGCCGTTTAATACATACATATGATTACGCCCGTATCTGGGGTGGGCAGAGCCACAAGTAATCATAAGAAAACTTGCAGCCACCCCTGATTTAAAATCCCAAGATGGATGTGAACCATCCTTCCCGTTTAGTTATTCATAAATATTCATGGGTCTCTTTTGATTTGTGTTTTATACCACAAGACATAATAATTTAAAGGTTTTTGTGTGAAATATTCCTAGTAAAAGTTTGTTATTTTTCAGCATACAGAGAGCTTCTGCTTGATAAGATAAGTGCTGAGTAAGATTAGTACTAAAGTTGAAGCGGTGTAGTTCTTTCTTATGTTGGAGGTATTCTAGTGAAAATGAGATTGCATCTTAGTTTTATTATCTGTACCTACAGCCTTAAAACGTTGAGAGTTTAGGTGGGATTAGTTTGATTACGTAGATTTTTTGTAACAAAGTCTCCCATAGAATTTACCCACCTACTAAGGCCTTTTACCATCTATAGTAGATGATTTATACAGCGCCAGTAGGTAACTTTTACCTTCACAAACGGGACGCTGTAGTGCCCGGGACGAATTATGATGGAGTAGGCTTGCCCAGCACCTTTTCCATCTTCTCAGCTTAATCGGCCTTGTCCACAGGAAAGACATGGTCAATACGTGTGGAGCTGACTAAGCCGCGGGTTTCCTTACGATGTTTTCCTTCACCGTTTGAGAGTACATATGTGCATTTTTCACACTGAAAAATCCATTGGTACCCGACCGGATTTGAACTCACGACCTTAGGAACGGAAGGCGGGGTCACTACCAACTAGACCACCAGTGCTGCTGTCTACCCAGTTAAACTGTATGACAAAAACTACTGGTAAAATATTTGTAAAATTTTGTTTATAAAAAAACTTGACAAAACGAAACAACGACGAGACCAAAATATTTCCATCTGATTTGACTCGAGATTCAAAATGGCGAGTAACATTATGCATGCACATAAACTCACGAAGGCAACATTAAATGAAAATATTGTCTTTGTCCGCTCATATAACTCTGTTAGGCACGTACTTAACTGTTATTTTTGAGGGAGTCAAAAGGTTGGCTTTGCTTTCCCGACCTAAAAACGGACAGCAATAAATTGTACCTACTTTTGACATGAGTCTGGTTTGGTAAGTCCAAAGGTTGCGCACTTTACAACACAGCAAAGTCCTGTGAAAAGCTTGCTTGATATTATTATTATTATTTTTTGCCGGGACAGTGACAGTCCTGTTATAGCACTTTATCTATATGATGTATCAAGGTACCATTGTTGTATTGAGCGTAACAAGCCTTTTGTAATTGTATGCTTGAGTGTAGATATAAGTAGGTCAAAATTTATGACAGGAAATCGTAGACCCGCATGAGTTTTTCTGCAGATGTTTCATGGTTTTCTGTAATAGCGAACGGAATTACGACAGATTTTTAATTAGTAATAAAAAACGCTAGTAAGAAAGAATTTTGATTAGTTTATAGTCTGCAGTTCTTTTGTAGGTTATTTTTGGGAAAGTAATGTGGAGAGTATTTTATAATGCAGAGTATATATAAGTGTATTCATCATCAACACTTACAGCCCGATTTTACTCACTGCTGATTATGTGTCTTTCTCTATGCCATCCTTCAAGGACTGGTCCATCACACACATTTGCCCTACACGCAGGCTACACGCACATCCCTATAATTATACGTCAGCCATTATGTTTTATTAGATCATATTATTTAAAACATCTGAAGTGAAAACCAGTGGCCGTATTAAACTTTCGTGGAGCAACTTGCACGAACTCTCCAAGGAGAATTAGAGCGAGCATAATGAACAACGGTTTTACTTTTCACAAGGGACATTTTAGTTTTAAAGTATGACTTTCGGTCTGACAAATGCGCCCATATCTGCGAGATTTCAGTACAAGAGAGTTCGTGTCTTGGATTCTCAGAAAGAAACCATGAAAGTCAAATGATATGTTTAAATTAACAGTAAAAACTGCAGCTAATGACGAGATAAGACCATGTCCTGTCAAAGGTCGTCTAGAGGACATTGCTGATTAGCGACGTACGTTGTCCTTTTATGATCCTTGCTTCTGCTGTGACTAAAAATCATCCAATTTCGTTCATGACTTACAACGCGATTGAGTGAACTTGCAAACTTTACCATGATTGATGAAAAAGCGGGCGTTACAGGAAAAAAGTTGACTCATCCATGTTTGTACAAGAAGCTTCTTATAGGAACAGCGATCCGTAAGATAAAAATTGTTTTAAAATGTATTCGTTGACTTTATTTATGAAAGCCGCATTTTCATTTAGTGTTCCGACTCGAGCAATGCTCACTGCCCTTTTACTGAATGAAAGCGGGCATGTGTGTGCACGCTCAGGGTACAAAGTGAAAACGCGACATAAGAAACGTTAGAAATTTACTTTATCCTCTTTTCTGCAGCTCACTGAAGGTGAGAGTTTTTATTTGAGAGCGAATTACCCATCAAGAAAAACCTCGCGAGCGGAGTCTTGTAAATAATAACCAAAATGTATGGCTTTAAATTAAGTAATTAAAATGTTTATGTCGTCGGAACAAGACCGAGTAAATTAATTATGTTGAAAGCGTTTAAAGATTATTATTGCCGTTGTCAGAAGATAGGAATGTGCTTGAAAACATTCGTTAATAGGCGCTTTTTATTGCAGACAATTTTAAACAAGTGAAACTAATTTCGTTCGACTGATTATTTTATCAACTGACCCTATTCGTATAGAACTTAGGTCTCCCTCCGCCTAGTAACGTCCACTGTGCCGAAAAAGGAAGCAATAAAAACTATGAGCCAACTTTTGACAGCTATCTTTCTTGTGTGGGCAGGTCCCTTTTAAAAAAAGTTAACAATCTTTTACATTATTATCTCTATAACGACAAGTGCATAAACATCTATGTTGTCTACATTATGTGGACAAGACAACACGTGTTTCAGTTAATCGTGTCGGCTCACGTGTTAATCTTCATTGTAAACGGGGTGTCGGTCATGACTTCACAAGACGCTTATTGCTTATTGTTGTCTATTTAAACTCGTTTGTCGCATATGTACTGGCCATCTTGCTTATCTTTAGCGACTGTGTGTGGTGTTTTTGATTCTAAGAACGTACTTGTTTATAGCTCTACCATATTGAACCTATTCGCTAATGATTGTAGCAAGAAATATGTTTTAACTAGTACAATGCCGCAGAAGAAATAACAATATTACTTGATTCAGAAAAGATACTATTAAATTATATAATTTGGCGGGTTATTTGATTTCAATATTTTCTATTACACCCGAAATCCGTAACGGTATCTTTTTCGAAATCGCTCTAGACGCGATTATATGGTAGCCTCTTGAAAACTGTCGCTCTAATCTTTACGCCGCCCCAAAGTTTTGAAACTCAATAATCCAAACGTTTATAATCTTGATTAGGGATGATATCGATCGGTTTTTACCAACTTCGCCAATTATAACAGATTTACCAGACTTTCTCCTCCAATCTGCCTAATTGGGCTACGCTTCAGCTATCTGTACCATTAAAGACGTCTGTCTGTTTGTGCATTTATATTGGTACACGACCGGGTTTGAACCCACGACCTTATGATCGGAAGGCGGGGTCACTACCAACTAGACCACCAGTGCTCTGGCACTAAGCGTTTCACTAAACTGGACACATTGTTCCAGGCATACGAGAGGCGGTTTCCGAACTGCCCTCAGATCCCGGTGGTCATCGAATGCGCCATCATTGAGGACAGCTGGTCAGCGGACGACTCGCAGAGGGACACCACCAGGAAGTGCCAGCTCAATGTCGAAGCACCATACCTGCTGAAGAAGGTCAGTAACCTACCTACTCGTGTCACTAGTTATTTCAAACCTGTAAGGTGAAAGGTACTGCGTCTCAAAGGTGCTCGCTTCATGTGTGCACTCTGCATACTTTAACTGTTTTTGAACATTTTATTTTTGACGGTATATCGGTTCTCTTACGATGTTTTCCTTCGCCGTTTGAGAGCACATTTACCTAAATTGTTTTTGAATAATCCTATTTATAAATGCTTGTGAGGATGAGAGGATGTGACCATGTTTGTGCCTTAATTACGGCGTAACGGCTGAACGGATTTGAATGAAACTTGGAACATACACCGTATGTGTGCTGGAATAAATATATAGGCTACTTTTTATCCAGGTACGAGCGAAGCCGCGGGTGAAAGCTAGTTTATTTATATTTATTAAATTTTGTGGAGGACGTACTGATACCCATAGTCTCCTCAGTGCTTGCCGCCTGGTACGCTAGCCGCATATTTGTCCGACTATATCTTGCGACGAAAATAAACGCAATAAACATAACCCAGACGAAACAACCATATGTCTTCCAAATTGAACCACTTACGAGTGAATGTTATCTGTACTTGGATGTAAGCTGATGGGTTTGTGTCACGAGTCGTCAGACACGCACCTTTCTTATTATATTGTTGTTGACGTCAGATGTTGTTTGGTTTGGGCCATGTTTGAACCGAAACGTTTGCGTTGGTGATACAACAAATGTTGGCGTAGGTGATATGTTATGTTAACTCAATTGTCTTATTTCGGTAAGAACTTTATGGTCTACGAAGATGAATAGCTCAGCGAAGAAAAACAAGTAGAGTGAGAGAATTCAAGGTCACCTTGTGGAGGCTTCTTTCGTGCATTTGGCATAATAGGGTTCATTTATAAATGCCTCTCGAAATCTTCTGTAAGATCTTTTACCATCTATAGTAGATGATTAATTATACAGCGTCAGGAGGCGACTTTTACCTTCACAAACGGGACGCTGTAGTGCCCGGGACGAATTAAGATGGAGTAGGCTTGCCCAGCACCTATTCTATCCTCTCAGCTTAGTCGGCCTTGTCCACAGGAAAGACATGATCAATACGTGCGGAGCTGACTAAGCCCTGGGTTTCCTCGCGATATTTTCCTTTACCGTTTGAGAGTACTGGTATAGCGCACATAATTTTTTCGCACAGAAAATTTCATTGGTACACGACCGGGTTTTAACCCACGACCTTAGGATCGGAAGGCGGGGTCTCTACCAACTAGACCACTAGTGCTACGAAAAATAGTGAAAGGGCAAATCAAAAACATTGCAGTCAAGCGTTATTTAAAGGGAAATGTGTTTAAACATTCATTTAGGTTCCAAGTTTCCCCACTATAACGCTTTAAAACTTGACCATATAACTTAAAAAAAAAAATGTCTTAGAGCTTAAGTTACAAGTGTTCCGTGCAGATGATTGGCGTGGACTATATCTACTTCATCCAGAAGAACCACCTTGACCTGAAGAGCCGCTTCCTGGAGATCGAAGCCACGAACGAGACCTTTGCCTCCCGGGTCGGCGTCGTCGAGAAATGCAAGTACTATGTAAGTACCCAGCGGCTACATTATCGACAAACATGTAGCGTAGAGTTGCATGTGTATGTAGCCGTATACGTCACAGGATAGATAAAGACGCAAAGCACGAAGCTGGCGTGGCGGGCGAGTGCTCGGCTGAGACGCAAGAGGCGCGGGTTCGATCACCGCTACTTGAGAAATGTTCTGCAAATATTTCATCCGGGTCTGGGTGTTGCTTTGCTTAGTTTGGGTCTAGATGGCGCTGTGTGAAATACATACATACATAAAATCACGCCTGTTTCCCATAGGGGTAGGCAGAAATGTGAAATGTCCACAAATATTTATTTATGGAGATAGAGTAGCCGCAGGATAGCTGAAATCCTTATAATATCGTCATAGGTCTGGGGATCGGGAGATTTACTTATACATATGTATAACAGTGGCTATTGTGCAATAGAATAAAGTCAAAGCGTGGGGGTAAACTGTTACAAGCAGCTTTAAAACAAGTTTCAGGACACTGGTAACCACATACAGTCGAACTGGCCGTAAAAGTCGAAACAAGTCGTAATCGTTTTTAACTACCCACAGCCTGTGCATCCTCGCGAGAGGGCTTATTAAAACGAAACAAGCTCGGACTCTTAATTATGTTTGGAACGAGGGTAGTTCTGTTTTTAACTACATCATTGTTATATGTTCTTATGTTACGACATGTTTATTATGTATTCTAGTGGGTTCTTGATTTTCTGACAAGCTAGCGAATGCGCTCAAATGTTTGACAATTTGTCAGTCGACATCTATGGCGTGGTAGACGAGTGTTCGGCTGTGATGAGGTGCGGGTTCGATTACCTCTACAGGAGAAATGTTTGTATGTACTGCAAATATTTCTTCTGTGTCTGGGTGTTGGTAGTGTTATAAATATTAAAAAAAAAAGTATATAAGTATTCTATCAGCCACCTGGTGAGCATAGTACAAGCGTTGCTTAGTTTGGGGCTAGATGGCGCTGTGTCAAATGTCCACAAATATTTATTTATTTATTTAGATAAATCAATGTACTATCCCTTCCTTCATAAACGGTGTATGCTAGCTGAGCCTTTCTTCCTAATCAATTTCAATCTTTGAAGTCTGATTCGTAAGATGTTGAACCGCCGGCTCAATAGGCTGTAATATTTAGGAAAACTGCCCAACATGCCCTAAGATCTTATGTAGATGAGTTGTCACAGCTCGTATTTTGGCAAGAAAAAAGTAAGGTAAATGCCCGACTTTCAATTGTTGCGGCTATACGTCGTCGTCATCTCTTACTCTCTCTTTCTTATCTTTTTTTTTAGTTCATGATGACGCGTCGATATCTTAAATGTCACAGATTATGCCATAATCTGTAATTTAAGTTATAATAATATGCAAGCTAAGCCTTGCTTATGACATAATCCTATAATTCGTTCCAAGAATCTTAAAGCTCCATCCATAATTCATCAGGCGAAAGGTCTTTGTCTTCGCATAATGAAAAATACGAGTTTCAACGTTTCCGGCGAATTGTTTGGGCAGTTGGAAGTTATTTGGGAGAAAAAATACGAGTACTTTCAAGTTTTATAAGATTGTGCCGGGATATCTGTAGGTAACTTTGTTACAAACCCTCGAATACTCAAACGCATCTCAGAGTTGAGCACGTCTCAAGTGACGAGTTTTTGACAGATTTTCATCAAAAACTGTCAAAAAACCGTGACTTGAGACGTGCTCAACTCTGAGTCGCGTTTGAGTATTTTGGGGAAAGTAAGTTCGTATGAGCTAGTGGCCAACTCTTGTGACGGAGTTTTTAGGCCGACTAAAGGCCTCCGTCATGGCTTACCAACAATTTAACGTGCCCTCCGAAGCACGGAAGCGCTCAGTTCGTAATTCCACTTGCGGTCACCTATCCCAATTGTGACCGCGCACAATGTTGTTTAACTTTAAGGATCAATCAAGAATGTTTAAGCAAGCTAGTTCAAACTTTGTTACAGAGTCGTATGAGCAAATTACGAGAGGAGGGTTTTGGATGACACGAAACCTTGGTCGAAGTCAAAGTCATTGTCTCTCAAATCTTGTCAAGTCATAGTTCGTTGACGGCCTCTGTGACGTGACGGGCGAGTGCTCGGCTGAGACGCAAGAGGCGCGTGTTCAATTTCCGCTGCGGGAGAAATGTTTGCATGCTCTGCAAATATTTCTTCCGGGTCTAGGTAATCGTAGTTTCTGATACTCACGACACGGAATCCTAGTGTGGGGTCAGAACTCTGCATGTGAACGTTGGGTGTTATTTATTAACACTAGTTTTGTTTATATTGTACGTATGCCAAATATTCAAATCAGAATTGAATTATAAACTCAAATCGCTTCAATTTTGACCTGAATTCATTCGGCATCGATGTTTAATTTCCGTTTTGTAAGCGGTTCATTCGGACGAGTGATTAAATTTCGTCTCTTGTTTTCGTTTCGTTTTCGAGTTCTTGATTGATCGTTAAAGTTGAGCAACGATGTGCGCGGTCACAATTGGGATGGATGACCGCAAGTGGCATTACGAGCTGAACGCTACCGTGCTCGGAGGGTACGTTAAACAGTCGGTTCCGGCTTTTAAGTCGTTAAGCCACGACGGAGGCCTATAGGCGGCCTAAAAACTCCGTCACTAGAGTTGGCCACTAGCTCATACGAACATACATACATACATACAACTGGTCTTTCAAACCAGTGTGGTGAAAGGAATCCTTTCGTGCACTTCAAAATGTATAGAAAATATATAAACCTTTTTCTCGTTGAAAAATATAGGTTTTCTAGAAGCCGCTCAGCATTTTATATTAGAAGTAAAATGTATTTACCCGTTTCTTAGAGTTCTCCAGCTAGCGCAGATAGAGGTAAGGATTTTCGGAATCCCGTTCGGTAATGTCAGCGAAAATGCGAAGAATTTGCTGTTTACGTTAGATTGGTCAGAAATGCGGGAAATCTTCAAATTCTTGCTCAGATTCTCTAAAGACAGTGATTGTCAGAAGTATTTGGCTAGTCATATACATACCATTTGTTATTATTTGTATGTATGTATGTATAGATATATTAGTTATGTAGTTCAGAAAAAAAGGTCTCTAAGTGCACTGTGTTGCTACATCTCGTGTCACTAGTTCTTTGTGGTTCCTCACGTTGTTTTCCTGCACCGTTTAAGAGTACTGATAAAGCGCACATATTAAAAAAAAACATTTCCGCACGACCGGATTTGAACCCGCGACCTTGGGATCAGAAATTGACACCGCTACCACGAGACTATCACACTCACACATTCGCCGCGAATTTCGTATATTTCACAGTTTTACAAGTTTATCGAGGATGTAATCGAAATCGAAACATCCGTTGGTAAAGGATGCCATGCGCAATCGAATTGCGCTGATAGATGTATCATCATTATTGGTTATACATCATCACCATTACTGGTGTAGAAACTGAGTGACGCAATCTTGGAAAGTTGATGGATTGTTCAGTGATCCACGTGATTGGAAGATTTCTTGATGATTTTTGTTGCTGTAGTGAAAGGATTTTTTGAATGGAAGAGGGGGCAAACTAGCGAACGGCTCACCTGATGGCAAGTGACATCAGGGGAGCTGTAAGTGCCTTTGTGGTAGGAGTAGGCTCGTTTCTTGAAGGTCCCTGAGTGGTTGTAAAATTTTCTCCGTAAGTAATATTAAAGTTGGTTTTGTAACAATTCTAAAATTGTCTTTCGCGTACCTCGCGGCCACTGTTAATCAACGCACAGCCTAAATCATAATTCCTAGAAGCATGGAACTTGGAGGGTGTACTCCTCACATAGTAAAGGGGTGTAGTAAGAAAGGAATTACCGAAATTCAACTCCTAGAGGAAGTAGAGGGCAGAGACGTTTGTCAAGAAAAAGTCAACAGAACATAATAACGCGGGTACGGTTACCATTTAGTTTGAAAAGTCCGGACAAAAAGCTTGACACATTTTATTACTCGTATGCCATCTAAGCATGAATCGGGACAAATTAAAAAGCCGTATAAAATCCGGACAAAAGTAAAAAAAAACCGGACAAATCCGGACGGATTATCCCTAGTCGCGAAGGCGTTTCTCTATTTGATATCGTGATATAAATAGCCGCGGGTTAAATTAATGTTATTCTGTCTATGGCTGACACTCAAAGATACGACAAATCACTGAAAGTTGCGACAGCTCTAAGCCCTACGAAGTATAATTACAACCCGACACCAACTTTCCAGCCACATTGAAAACAACCAAGTTTGATGCGCAGACAGCGTGAACTTGACTGCTGAAATGTTCACGAAACTTCCACATCCAAAAATTTCCAGATTAGTTCCTCGGAATTTGTGTCACTTCCACTGATTTAAAACTTCTGAGGAAAATATAAAAGCGATAGAAAGAAAAACCTCAATTTAATGGTGATTACTTTTATGTTATCCTTAATGGGGTGGGCATAGCCAAAAGTAGTCATAAGAAAACTTGCAGCCATTCCTGATTCAAAGTCCCAAGATGGATATGGATATGGTGGCAGGTGATCAGCCTATCGCCCATATAGATGATCCATCATGTTCGGGAGGATACTATGCCTTAGTCGACTTTTACGACATGCTCGGGGAGAGAAGCAGCTGGACGCATTCTATTTTTTTTAACTCCCAGTCCAGCTGTGTTTTATAACGGGACTTAATCGCGTACCTTTTTATTTGAGAATGAGTTGAGGGTAGTCGCGGAATCTGCCATCAGCTCTCGGCGATAGCTCCAGTATTTCAGTCATCGTCAAGGTTATCCTTCGACCATTACCTATTTGTCAATATAGTTGGTAAATTATGAACTAAACTTATAATATGCGATGCCTCATCATCATCATCATCATCATCATCATCTCAGCTGTATGACGTCCATTGCTGAACGTAGGCCTCATAATAGTCCCCATAGACTTCCAGAGCGACCGATCTTGTGCACCCAATGACTCCCAGCCACCTTCACTAGGTCGTCTTTCCATCTAGTGGGGGGCCGTCCTACGCTGCGTTTTCCGGTGCGTGGTCTCCACTCAAGAACCTTTCTGCCCCAACGGCCGTCAGTTCTTCGAGCTATATGTGATCCCTATATGTATAAAATTACCCCTATTAATGTAGCAGGTGAAACAAGTCACACGATACCTTGTTACCTTATTAAACCTACTCCAGGGTCATGGTAACTATGGCAACTATTACAAATACTTTTTAAGCCATAAGGCTGTAACTAAGTCTAACAAAGTAAATAATTAAATATTTGTGGACATTTCACACAGCGCCATCTAGCCCCAAACTAAGCAAAGCTTGCACTATGGGCACCATACAAATATTTATGCCGTAGCGGGAATCGAACCCGCGCCTTGCATCTGAGCAGTGCACTCGCCCGCCACGCCACCAAGGTCAAGTCGCTTAACGCTATTATTAAAAAGTATTTTATTACACTTGGCGTCATAAATGTTGCATCCCTGCCGAATATACTGCAAGTCACTTCACTTCATTATGAACTCTATTTCCTTATGAGTGAGAACTTAAATTCGATTTGAACTCTTTCCATCGATTATTTGGGTGTATTGAACCTTGACAGAATTAAAATAAGCTGTATGAAATTGCTTCCATTAATAATAAATAGTTGAGGACTTTTCACCCAACGCCATCTAGTCCCAAACTAAGCAATAGTCATATTTATCCTTGGTATATTTTTTGTAGTTTTTATTCGTGTTGTCAGACATAGCGTAGTAGTAAAAAATATTATGAAAACTTGTTCTACGAACGTCTTACGAAGTTATGGGCGGGATGAGGTAAGCCTATGTCAGGAGGATATTTTTTTTATATATTTGTTTTGATACACAGTTACCAGGAGGTTTAAAAAAACCACTTTATATGAATCTGCTGCTGAATTGAATTGCGTACGATTTACTAATATTCCGACTATTATACATCCGAATATGAATCTGCTGCTGAATCGAATTCCGTACCACCTACAGTTCGGATCATTTTCCGAAAATTACAAGAATCGCTTGGGATCTGCTATTAAATCGAAAAATGAATTGCTATAGATGAAATGCTATTTTTTAGCCCCACAGTATACTACAGTGCCTGAGTAGTCTTGAAAAACTGATGGTAGCAGGTTCAAATACTTTCACTATGTGTGAACTGACAGAATAGATTCCTGTTCAGAGTAAAAAGTGTATGTAAATTATGAATAATACTTATCTAAACGGCATTGTAATGAGGAAGCTCTGCGATTTAAGATAATGAAGTGACAAAGCGGATGCGACAAAGGACGGAAGCGAGGTACCCTTGTGTACCCCGGAAGGGATTTCCCGGAGCCATTACTTTGCTCCTGAACCGTGGGCGTGTTGATTCTAATAGGGTCTTTCTTGGGCACCCTGCCTTTGATAACTTTTTTATTTAAAAATGAATTATATTTAGGCTATTTTTGGCACAAAAAAGCAAATTAAAATCTGGTCAAAATTTAGCTTCAAGTTTTTTTGCTTTTATTCATTCATTTTATGTGTCGACGGACTCAGTCTCTGGTCCTCGCCTTCTACCCTATTCCATAACCGGACCGTCACGTTACCTTTCCTGAATAAAGAAACAATATAAATATTGTTGATAAACACGGGGTTTTCCATCACCAGGTACACCCAGAGAACTCTGACTGGACGTGCTTCGAGCAGAGCGCCCTGCTTGATGTAAAGAATTTCTTCGGACTTGAGAACACGGTGGAAAAGATCTCCATGAAACAGTATGCCGCCAACATTGCCAAGGGTGAGCTATCATTTTAAAGTAACCTACTAACCTCCTCTTATCACTCATAATCGTATTAGTCCACCTTCACTACCGGGTATATGCCTTCTCTTTAGCACACCATTATTTCTGATCCTGCACCAATCGAATCTTGTTTGTCCTGCCTTGACCTGCCTGAACCTGCCTTGTTTTTCTGACTTGTGTTTGAAAAAAACTAGCTTTCGCCCGTTGCTTCGCTCGCGTGGTATCCGGACAAAAAGTAGCCTATGTGTTATTCCAGCACACATACTATGTATGTTACAAGTTTCATTCAAATTCGCTCAGACGTTACGACGTGATTGAGACACTAATATCGTCACATCCTCACAAACTTTCGCATTTATTATATTAGTAAGATTATCTGTATCTATGACCTTCGCGTATCCATCGCTCATTCACTGCTGGTGTACACCTACAGAGCTCTTGCAGTACCAAGTGTCTCACCCATCTCCACTTTAGCTGTTTGATCCTTCTACCTACGTCCGAGAGAGTAGTTCTTCAAATATTGTTATGCTGCTTTTATCATCCATTCTCGGCCCGTATCGATGACTGCTGGGTAAAAGCCTCTCATTTGGTACTGTTCACACCAGGGAAGGAACTAATCGAGTCGTTCATGCTGGAAGTCCACGCGGAAGGCGTCCGGGATTTGAAGCCGTGGAACGCCGACGACCCGGAGCAGAACCGGCGGCTGCGAAAGATTGTCTCCAGGGGCACCGAGCCGTTGTCTCCGCGCGCCTCAGCTGAGCCACGCTCGCATTCACAGCCTGGTGAGTACATGCACTCTAATGGTTCAGTTTTCTTTGTCAGCATCGGAGAGCGGTGATAGTGATTCAGTGCAACTTTACTATGTCTACTGTCATTGACGACCTAGCGTGACCGGAGTGTATGTATCTGAAACGCGAGAAATGTGTTTTAGATTATCGAAGCTGGAGAAATGTTTGCATGTTCTGCAAAACATACCTTCTGAGACTGGATATTGTGGTACCGTGGTATTCTTAGTTTATGGTCCACGACACGGGATCCTTGTGTGGGGTCAGACTTATGTAACTGAACGCTACAAATACACCAGGCCATTTCAATTCCACTAACTGTGCCTTGGTTAAGCTGAAATTGAGTTTTAGATCACGTCCCCTCCATCCTGTTTTGTACTGTTTGACACGTGGATTACCTACGTCAATTCACACAGCTGATTGCTGTAGAGTGCTCTCGTGAGGGCTACAGAATAGTGCAATTTATCAATTGGCAACACGGGAAAAATTACTTTACTTTGTTATGTACAGCAGAATAATGTTAGCTCAATATTCTAGGGCTTTCTGAAAGGATGCATCAATGGCGTAAGATTTGACAGTTCTTTTCGATACATTGTCAGATGTCTTAACGATTTTAATGTAGATTTAGGTACAGAGCGAGCGTCCTATCGATTATAGAAGTACCCTATATAAAATTCTCGGCTATAAAAGTTTAGGCTCATTTCCGTGCCTGAATAATAAGTTTTAGGAGAGGGTATATTAGCTGAGTTATACCTGGTTTCCTCGCTTTCCCCAAACTGAAACTGTGTAACATCTGTCCCTAACTGCCTTTGTCCGAATATCAATTCTTTTTTGTCTTTGTTTCTTAATTTTGGTCGTGTTCACACGCAATTCTGTATTTTCTCGTATTGGTTTTTGCCCTAGGCTAAACGAATTTAATATCCTTTTTCCAGAGTTTCCTCGTTCCTATCCGAGGTCATTTGGGACAGTATTATTTTATCATGATAATAAACTACCAAGGTCTCGGCTCTTTGATCATATTATTCTTGTTATTACACAGTATCTGAAGAATAATTAATACTAATGAATTTGAACGAAGATTTATTAGGCTCTCCTAAACTAATAAAACCTGAAATAGAAAATACAAAGTAAATATTTTCTTGGAAACAAGTTCATTTATAGCTGAAAACGAAGTACCAAGTTAAGATACTTCAAACTGAGCATATTGAGTTTTTCTTAATCTATCATCATCAGCAGCAGCTTACAGAAGTCCACTGTAAGCTGCTAATGTACTTCCAGGACGAACAATTTTGTGGTGCCTCCATCCACCGACCACTCGCAGCCTTTATAATGTCATCTGACAACCGCGGGTTCACACCCGGTACGTTTAGTTTCCCGGTATGTGGCCGCCATTAGAGAACCTTTACTTCAACTACAACTACAACAGTTATCTATTTTTCGAGCTATTACATGCATATACCCTGATGCTCATTGCCACTTGTTTTATTATAAGAGGTATGTCGGCGGCGTTTCTACTCGTAGTGTATCTAGAGAGAATTTAGGGTTCAGGCCTAGGGTATCTGTGACGAGAAGACATTTATTGCGTAGGATCCCAAACGGGTAGCGCTTGGAAAACTATTTCGAGTTTATCTAACATTTCCAATGAATTTAATTGCCTTAACAACGCAATCCCGAGTAGCAACGGGCAAGACATAGTAAATCATCATTACACATTACATGCCTCCCTCTGTCTGTGCCATCTTCATGGTCCTGTATTAGTCTCATCTATCCTCGACCCACGGTTTTGACTATATTGTCTGCAGGACGAGCCACACCTCGAACACTTTTCAGTTAACGTCTTACTCCACCGTTCATCATCACTCCTCGCAATATGACCTGTCCAGCTCCAATTGAGTTCCATAATGCAGTTTCCAACGTCTTGTCTTCGGACTTCCGCATTAGGAACTCTGTTTACAAGTTCGATGCCGAGCATGGCCCGCTCCATGCTCCATGGCTCTCTGTGCAGTTCTCATCCTGTACACTTCCTCCTGTGTGAGCGACACAGAAGTTACTTAGACATTACTCCCAAAGAAAACTTATTATAATACCATCAATAAATTACAGAAAGGTTGATCTTTCTTCGTCTACAAAATACCAAAAAAACGAAGAAATCAGACGGGCTCACGTATAAATTATTTAGGTACTTAACCGAAAGCCGGGGGTCGAAACGACCTACTAAATACTAAGTGTCATGCGAGAGGGAAGGATGAATATTTACTGAAGACAGCCTTGGGTCCTCCAAATTTTATGTCAGGAATGTGTGGTTTTTCTTGAGATATATGAGAGAACTAATGGAACGCCCGCAACTTTTCCTCATCAAGATTTTCTCGCTTCTCCATAAGAGGAAATACCCTCAATGTTTCATGCTTCTAGGACTTATAGATTAAGCTGAGCATTGATAGTCAGTCAGTTAATCAGTAACGTAAGTTTTATGTATTTAGATTTCGGCAGTGTTTGAGTTACACTTAACGATGAGATACTCGTATAGATAATTGTGGTTTTAAGTGGAAAAGTGTGGAATTTCGAACAACAGTTATAGCGCTCAGGGGACACCTTATCTTAATGGGGGTCGAAAAGTCACGTTATGTTTGAGTGGTTCGTGCGTGGATGTTTCTCATCTAATGTTCAATTATAGACAATAATGACATTTTGATAGGAACATAATAATTTTATGCTTTGACATTTGAACTTGATGGAGAATGCTGGTGTGCCACTATGCTACATCCCTTCTTTCGACGACCTCGATGGCGTGGCGGGCGAGTGCTAGGCTGAGACGCAAGAGACGCGGGTTCGATTCCCGCCAAGGGAGAATATTTTTTTTAATTAAATTTTAATTAAAAAAATGTTAATTCAGAACGGATACAAGTTGAACAAATATTAAGAGTAAAACGATGAGATTGCAAAAGTTTTGAAACTATGACGCAGTCTTAACGCCCACCTCCTGAATATGGGAGTTGGTTGTATTGTATGCTCTGCAAATATTTCTTCCGGGTTTGGGTGTTGTAATATTATATATTACTAGCTTTCACCCGCGACTTCGCTCTCTTGGTATTCTGACAAAAAGTAGTCTATATGTTATTGCAGCACACATACTATGGATATTCCAAGTTTCAATCAAATCCGTTCTGTCGTTACGGCGTGATTGAGGCACAAACATACATTCTCACAAACTTTCGCATTTATGATATTAGTAGGATAAGTAGGTATGTATTTACAAAAGTATAAAAGTATTCTATCAGCCATCTGGTGTCCATAGTATAAGCTTTGCTTAGTTTGGGGCTAGATGGCGCTGTGTGAAATGTCCACAAATATTTATTCTAAACCCTTCAACATTTCTACGGGTATATATTTGCTTTTGAATTGGAATTCTCTATGTTTGCTCTCATGTTTATGTTTACATTTCGTTTCGTTTTCTACTGAATCCTTTTATTTATCTTGAGTTTCCACAACACCCTTCAGCATAATGTAGTTCTGAGTTCTGTTATTCAAAACAGCCTCTACATAAATAGTCCTGTTGCCCCTAAAAACAATACCTTTACCCTTCTCAAAATTACCCCCACGTAGGTATCATTGTTTAACTGTGGACACAATGACCTATTTACACGTAGGTATCATTGTTTAACTATGGACGGATATTCTGTGACACATGACCTATTTATATTTTACATGACGACCTCGGTGGCGTGGCGGCCGAGTGCTCGGCTGAGACGCAAGAGGTGTGGGTTCGATTCCCGCTACGAGAGAAATGTTTGTATGTTCTGCAAATATTTATTCCGGGTCTGGGTGTAATGAATAATTATAAGTATGTACCTATTTAGAAAAAAAAAGTATGTAAGTATTCTATCAGTGTGCATAGTACAAGCTTGGCTTAGTGTGGGGCTAGATGGCGCTGTGTCAAATGTACACAAATATTTATTATTATTATTATTATTTATGCTCGGGTTTGATTCTGTGTCTGCCCTAGCATTTATGAATGAAGGCCATTTTTTGTAACCTAATTTGATGGTGGTCCATAATGATGGAGCACCTGTATGGGCGATGTGCTGATCACCTGTCACCATGGTTCACCATATCCATCTTAGGACTTTAAATCTGAAGTGGCTGCAAGTTTTCTTATGATTACTTGTGGCTCTGCCAACCCCGTTATGGATACGGGCGTGATAATATGTATGTATGGTATAATGTAAGACGGAACCCTTCGTGTGCGAATTCGACTCGCTCTTGACTGGTTTTTAATTATCTGGGTTGGTGCGTACGTTTCCTAGAAAGTGTAGGTATACAATTAGTATTCTCTATCAGAAGTTCTCCAGGGCAATTGAGATCATCAATAGCATATTTCAGAAAGTGTTTTCCTCAAAGCTATATACCTACCTTTTACTCGCTAATCCACAGACTTACTAACTTACCAAAGCCGCTAAGCCGTAAGGCCTTCAACTTCGCAACTGGCGTTTGCAACCAGTACCCTGGGTATTATAAAAAAAAAACTTAGGCCTTTTACCATCTATAGTAGATGATTGATTTATACAGCCTCAGGAGGCAACTTTTACCTTCACAAACGGGACGCTGTAGTGCCTGGGACAAATTAAGATGGAGTAGGCTTGCCCAGCACCTATTCCATCCTCTCAGCTTAGTCGGCCTTGTCCACTGGAAAGACATGGTCAATAAAAGAGCTGACTAAGCCACGGGTTTTTTTTTTGGTATTATAAATTATGAATATTAGATCACCACCACTACACCAACTTCGCTTTTGTTATATCTTTGTAAAAGTGGCCTGGATGCTATACCAGGCCTTATCAAGTTTCAAAGTACAAATCAGTTCAGCCATGATTGAGGCACAGACTTTTTTTTTTAAATATTTGTGGACATTTCACACAGCGCCATCTAGCCCCAAACTAAGCAAAGCTTGTGCTATGGGCACCAGATGGCTGATAGAATACTTATATACTTTTTTTTGTAAACACATTTGCAGAACATACAAACATTTCTCCCGTAGCGGGAATCGAAACCGCGCCTCTTGCGTCTCACCCGAGCACTCGTCCGCCGCGCCACCGAGGTCGTCAAACATACATCCAGATTATTTTGGATTGATAATATTAGTAGGGTATACTAACGTATCTACTAAGTCACGAAATAAACAAAGTAAAATTGAAAGCGTCGTTTAAAAGTTGCTAAATGTTTAACATAATCTCGAACTCGGCATTTTGTTTACTTCGAAGTGTTTTATGTCATTTTAAGCGGAAAATTGTAATGTCGTTTTAATATTTTAAAGCTGTACGTGACTCTGAATATTCCTCGCTCATTTTACATTGTTGCTTAATTTTTTAAGAGCTATTTCTTCCAGAGCTCCTTTAATGGCCCTTGCGATGGGTTCGTTGAAATAATGTGCTTTAACATTACATAACTATTCAATTCAGTTAATTTATTAACTCAGACACATAAGTCCATTTAGTGTTAGTATATCATCATCATCATAACAAAGTCGACTAAGGGATAGTATCCTCCAACATGATGAGATACAATAAGCAAGTATTCCCAAGGAGGGTTGACGTCAGGCAGGCGGCCGGTCATAAAACAACTTAGCCAAAACTTTTACAGCATGATCCAAGGATCATGCTGTGCCGACCCCACATAGAGTGGGATAAGGGCAGGAAGATGATGATGATGATGATAACATCATCATCATCATCATTTCAGCCCGTCTCCGCCCACAGCTGGGCATAGGCCTCCTCTTTATTACGCCACTAGCTTCCGCCCGCGGCTTCGCTCGCGTGGTACCAGGATAAAAAGTAGCCTATATGTTACATACATACTTCGTCTTTCCCACTGAGTCCTCGAGATGTATTATAGGAATTCCTTCCAAGGTTCATGCTTCAAGGACTTATTGTTTGCGATGTGCGTTGGCTGTCAGCCAGTGAGTCAGTCAGTATCATCACACATCAAGTCATAGATAGATGGATACTAGATTTAAGACGTGTCCAAATGATCCCCGTGATTTTAAGGAATAAACATTTTTGACTTTGACATAAATCTTCCGAGAAAATCAATCTATTTGTACACAACTACTTTTTCTAGGACTTTGTCCAGAAACGAAGGTGCCTTTCGCGATAACACTATATTAACTTCCTCTATAAAACACAGGCGTACACACAACCTTGAACAAGTCGTGTGATTCCACATACACAGCTGTTGATACGTGTGCCAGTTCCGACTTTGGATTGCTTTAAGTTTGCTTGTGATATACAAGGGGTTTTTTGGCAGACATTCTTCAAGGACACCCCACCACAGCAGCTGAATTGTCTGTTCAACATTTTTAAAATAAAAATTAAAAACACAGTCATATTCATTGTCCTGTCCCTACTCTTCACTGAAGCTCGTGTGTTTTCATGTAAATAGCTCAGCTCAATGCCAGGCTGACTTTTAATTAGAAATTCCTCTGGTCCCCATTCTCCCTGTTGCTGTTTCACTGCAGAATAAAACAGAGCGATAAAAAATAAAATCGGTCAAGTGCGAGTTGAATTAGCACACGAAGGGTTTCGTACCATTGTACATGCACTTTTTAATATGACTTATACTCTATGTACTTTAAAAAAAATGTTTCTTGAATGGAGCCTTTTTTATTATTTGTTGTTATAGCGGCAATAGAAATACACACTGTAAAATTTTCAACTCTCTACCTATTACGGTTCTTGAGATACAGCCCGCGCTGACAGACGGACGGACGGACAGCGGAGGCTTAGTAATAGGGTCCCGTTGGCACCCTTCGGGTAAGGAACCCTAAAAATCATTACAACAACAACAACAGAGGTTCTGCTATTCGTGTAGTATTAGTTTAGAGTTTACTACACTACACTAGTTCTTCAGAGCAGAATAATTAATGTGGGAATTTTTCAAAGTTTACGTATTCCGTAGTATGCTGGATACAAAGGTGTTTAAATAGTCTGGTTAGACCCGGGCACTTCCTGAGGGTTAAGACTTCGTTTGCCGTTAGTTAAGGGCTCCCGCTCTCCCGCATAACTTATGTAAATGTCTGCTAATGTTTGTACAGATTGTATGGCATCCTATTTGCATGGATAACTTGGTATTTGACTTTGTGAATAGGGGTGCTTATATAGCTAGTTTAGATCATTATGATAATAAAACGTACTCAATGGGGCTATTTTATTCCGCTAGGTCCACAGTACATGTTTTAAAAGTCAACGATTATCTCTAACTTCATCTAGTTGGACCTTCAAAACCCTGATCCTCTAATTTCCTAACACTCCTTCCTTTCCACAGGTACCTCCTTCAGAAATAGCAACAGCAACCCATTAAATTCCTCCCAGAATCTAAGGTCCCCCTCGTTCCAGAGTCCCGGAACTTCCCGCAAATCCTTCCAAACCATCGAAAAGAAGTCTATTAATATTAAAAGTAACGCCAATATAACCAAAAGCAGTCTGCACAGAAAAAGCAACGAGCGAACGAGCGACGCGACGAAATTTAAGTCTCTAGCTATGAAAATAGGAAAATCTGCTGGGACCTCCACCATGGGCTTGAAGCATAGGAGATCAGACCTAGAAGAAAATAGAAGGCTCAAAGAAGAAACTGACGGAAAAAGTAAATCTTCTAAATTCAAAATCAGAGATTCTGATGATTCTTTAAGAGAAATACAGCAGAAAATGAACATTGCGTTTGATTCAGATAGACCGAGACAGACCGAGACCACCACAGTAAGTGATATGTTGAGCAGGTGGGACACTGTATCGGTTGTCCTTATACTGGTGATGGTGGCAGTATTGGTGCTGTCAGCGCCTATTGCGTTCTTCCTTGGACGATGGAGAGATAGATAACTAAGAGGAATTATAGTATTATATCATATTTTTGTTTATTTTTTTTCTGTAAAACGTTGAATCAATTCAAGGAGAAGTTTGATTTCTACTTTGAAAACTCATGCCATGGCTGTTGACCTGATGGCTTTTGCCATTATGAGAAGTAGTTTTTTCAGTAGTCGGAAACGTTGATGTAACAATATAGGTCTGTTATATACTTCAAAGGACTCATTAACAGAGTTTCATAAAAGAGGAGCTTTGTTCGCTAAGTATCTTACACTGACAAAGTTAAGCTCAGCTTTCTCTGTCAAGGAAAACAACCCAAGGTCACCGACATGCCCTTGAACTAAAGAAAAAACATAAAAGGCATCTTTATGAGGCGAATTTTTCTTTAAGGTCCTCTTAGCGAAATTAATAACAAAGTATAAGACCTTTTTCAGGGTTGCTCATTCTAATCTAAGAAGTTTCTAAGGGGTCCACTCAATCCTTTCATGATACCATCGGTCACAAAGTCAGAAAGCCTTTTTTGAGTCGGGTCAGCGGGTTAAGATGATCTTGGAAGCAGGATAGTCTAACAAATATGATCCTCCGTCAGTCTTTTATAAAGGTCTCCCACCCACTAGCCCGTTCTATAACCCAGCCATCACCGCCCTAACAAGCAGTTCTGTTCAAAGTTATCTTGACATTTTTTTCGTACAGGGACGATGACGGTCCGATTATGGAACGGGCCTATGCCGACGAAATGATTCAACATGATAAAACCTAGAACTGATCTTGCAAAACACGTCACAGTTTATTACAATTATAGTTCCACGTTTTATGAGAAATCGTGAAAATTTGCGAGAAATTCGCTGTTTCTTTGAAATTCAGGGAAAGTGCGTCGTAGATATGAATAATGTTTATTGGAAGTTAGAGTGGGTGTTGAGGACAGAGCGCCCACGTCCAGTCAAAGTGAAAAACAGCGTATACGATACGAAAAACTGCGACCAGAGTTTATTAGTACAAAGAATTCATGAAGTGTACATAACATAGTAGGTTAGCTGATTCCACTAACTCGCTCTCAAACATGCGTGGGTGTCATGTCGCATCTCAACAAACGTTCGAGTGGAAAATGTTATTGAATCACCACGATTGATTGTGTTGTTTCCGTAATCCTAGAAGCTTGAACACTGGAGGGTACTTTCCTTCTATTCGATTTGCTTTTAATCGAATTCGCACACGAAGGGTTGAACGGCTAAACGTAAATGTAACGGTTGAATGGATTTGAATCAAACTTGGAACATAGGTACATAGTATGTGTGCTGGAACAACATATAGGCTACTTTTTACCACGCGAGCGAAGCCGCGAATGGAAGCTAAGTATGTACATAAATGTTTCTTGTATGGGGGGCTCTCTCTTATTTTTGTGAAGGTAAAAAGTTGCCTCCTGACGCTGTATAAATGATCTACTATAGATTGTAAAAAGCCTTAGAAAGGGCTGTGTGTGGGCGTTGTGGACGCCCACGTTCACAACGCCCACACGTGGTTGGACAGAGTGCGCTCAATTACCTATCATGCGATGCGGGTAACTGCTGCCGTAGTATCTATAAAAGGTCTTTAAACTTTGTATCAAAGTGCCATCTCATTTGTTCACTACTCTTTATATACCACTGGCGATATATATACCACGCCGACGTTGTCAGCGTGTTAAAAGATTTTTTTTGGAATGATATTATTAGGGAGCGCAAAAAGTCAACAACACGCGGCATTCTCAGATTGCTTGACCTCGCTAGTATAACGATAGGCTTCCCATACAAACTTTCATCATTTATATAGAAATTTCCTAAAGTCGGCACTCCGCTATTACCTGTATTGAATACTGCAAAAGTCGGCAAAGTGCGAAAGTCGGTACTAAGCTACTAAATCTTATTTTTGTAACATAGAGTAGCTTATGTCCTTCTAAAATTTGATTAAAATCTGTTTGGCAGTTTAGACGTAAAAAGGTAACAGACAGACGGAAATACTTTCGCATTTATAATCTTATATTATAAGAATCTTTGTCCTGACTGACTGACTGACTGACTGACTGACTGACTGACTGACTGACTGACTGACAGACAACGCACAGCCTAAACCGCTGGACGTAGAGACTTGAAATTTTCAGTGTAGGTAAACCTTGGTACGTAGGGGTGTACTAAGAAGGGATTTTTCAAAATTCAACCTCTAAAGGGGTGAAAAGGGATGAAAACCTGGAATCAATTTTTGGTCTAAAACTGCACATAACCTATATCAAATTAAAGAGCCGATTTTTCTCATTTAGTTGATGTCATAATTACCTGTAAATTCTTTATTTTTGGCATGTTTTTCATGAAAAATAGAATACTTTTATTTTGACATATGACAGCGATGATACCTCAGAACAATAAATACATGATATCAAAGATTAGTAATAGATGATACAAAACATATGTAAAAGGAACTGTCAATGTCAAATTACCTATGAAAGGAAGCATAAATTATTACTGGTCTAATAAGTTTCCAATCTTGATTATTCATGAAGTTCTGACGTAATTCTACGTCTGAAAACTAGATGCCGCTGCTAATTCTGATCAAATTTTGACGCGCTATCGTTGCGTTTTGAAAAGTTTACCTTAACTCTCAAAATTTTTACTAAATTCACCGAAATTTCTTAATTTTTAGATTTAGGTATGTTTGTTACTCTTTCACGCAAAAACTACGGAATATACTTACATACCCTATTATTTATATTTGTTCGCTAAAGTTAGCCATTGTTTAAAGTTAGCCCTGTCACTTTTTGTCATTATGAAATGGTAAGAGATGGCAATACTTTAGCCATCGTTTAGCGTACACTATATTATAATGAATAATGAGGATAGTAGGTACCTACGTGTGCTGGAATGGGACATAGGGTACTTTTTATCTGGGTACCGCGTGAGCGAAGCCGCGGGCGGCTGCTAGTAAATAAATAAATAAATAAATATTTGAGGACATATCACACAGCACCATCTAGTACTTATACTTTTACAATACTTTTTTTTTGTGTAAATACATACTTATGATAAATATTACAACACCCAGACCCGGAAGAAATATTTGCAGAGCATGCAAACAGTTCTCCCGCAGCGGGAATCGAACCCGCGCCTCTTGCGTCTCAGCCGAGCATTCGCCGGCCACGCCACAGAGGTCGTCATAATGGATTAGCTGTTCCGAGACTGTCCGTACTGTTTTTTTAGAGTCGAATTGTAGCCTGTATGTTGTCTGGGAAGACCTCAGTTTGCAATCTATCTCCTTGCCTTTATCGAAATCTGTTTAGCGTTTTTGGCTTGAAAAGATACAGAGTTACTTTCGCATTTATAATATTAGTATGGATTGAATAGCTTACTTTTCTTTCAGAAGCTTTGTTTTTGTAGTGAATTTCAAATATTTAAAATTCTTTACAATTCCATATTGTCCATTCCTTCGTTCTGCTGATACTTGGAAATGAAAATATTTAGAACAGTTGTGCTGGAAAGACTACATAGCACAATTAACTATGAAGAATACCTACAAAGTTTAAGCAATAACAGTTTCCACCTTATTTTTATTCCTATTGCGGGAAAAAGAAACATCAAAGGAAATTGCTTAAATGAATTTTCTTGTATTTCTAAGAAAATTGAATATTGCTAACCCTTGAGCACTAGAGCACTGGTGGTGTAGTTGGTAGTGACCCCGCCTTCCGATCCAAAGGTCGTGGGTTCAAATCCGGTCGTGTACCAATGAATTTTTCTATGCGGAAAATTGATGTGTGCTATACCAGTACTCTCAAACGGTGAAGGAAAACATCGAGAGGAAACCCGCGGCTTATTCAGCTCCGCACGTATTGACCATGTCTTTCCTGTGGACAAGGCCGATTAAGCTTAGAGGATGGAATAGGTGCTGGGCAAGCCTACTCTATCTTAATTCGTCCCGGGCACTACAGCGTCCCGTTAGTGAAGGTAAAAGTTGCCTCCTGACGGCTGAATAAATCTACTATAGATGGTAAAAGGCCTTTGTTTTGATGATTAATAATCACCCAGCTGTCGGGAACTATCCGGCTGACGTGTAATATCCAAATCACCTGTATAAATAGAATACTCAAAACTAAAGGAACGCCAGCAACTTTGTCCGCGTTGAGTCCGCAAACTTCTTCCCGCTGCGTCATCTAGGAACTTTGAGAGTTTTGAGGACCCTCAAAGTTTCATACTTTCAGAACTTCTAGTTTAGACTGCGTAAATTATCAGTCAGTAGAATCCTACTAATACTGTAATTGCGAAAGTTTGTGAGGATGTCTGGATGTGAAGATGTATGTTTGTGCCCCAATTACACCGTAACGATTGAACGGATTTGAACGAAACTTTGAATATACTTAGTATGTGTAACACATAAGCTACTTTTTGTCCGGATATCACGCGAGCGAAGCCGCGGGAGAAAGCTAGTAAGTTTTATATATTTAGAGGGTTAAGTTCAAATGCGGTAGTGTAAGCATTCATGCTTTGAAGTGATGCCAAATGTACGTGGTGCCTACCTCCGCCAGTCACAGTACGATTTATTGCAGGCATATTGCAGGCAGAGCTCCGTGCCCGCGCCAGCACTACCGTACTGACCGATTGATGTACGGTACGGTGATGGAAAACATCGTAATTAAACTGGCATGTTTAGTAAAACGTGGTCTGGATTTTTTTTGCGCTCAGGCAAACACACAGCGCCATCTAGCCCTAAACTACGCAAAGCTTGTACTATGGGCACCAGATGGCTGATATAATTTTTTTTTTGTAAATACATACTTATAATGCAACACCCAGACCCAAAAGAAATATTTGCAGAACATACAAACATTTTTCCCGTAGCGGGAATCGAACCGGCACCTTTTGCATCTCAGCCGAGCATGTGCCCGCCATGCTATCGAGGTCGTCTAAAGTACTCGTACGTTCGAAGTGGTCTCACAGGGTGGTAAAAACAGAACCAGTTAAAGGTGACAATGCGTTTATGGAACGAAGTGGGAGTATCTTAAGTAATCCAAATATATTAATCTATTGGGCGATGCACAGATCACCATGGTTCACCATATCTTGGGATCTATCTTTGGATTCGTCTTGGGACTTTGAGTCAAGAGTAGCTGCAAGTTTTCTTATGATTACTTGTGCTTCTGCCCACCCCGTAAGGGATACGGGCGTGATAATGTTTCTTTTAAAAAAGATGACGTCATGTCTTTGACGAAATTACTCACCAAGATAATAAAAGCTCCCTATCTGCGGATAGGCTTGTGTCCCTCAGCGCCTATCCCGCTGATTTATACCCCTGTTGAGCTTGATAGAGCTAAATATAGACACAATACCGTTAACAATAGGGACTCATTGACCCACCCGTGGAGCACTGTGAAGTGTATATCAGTTACGAAGTTTAGTATCGTCGGTTATACGAATGTGGTTCGTCCTGCAGACTATATAGTCAAAACCATCATCATCATCATCTTCCTGCCTTTATCCCACTCTATGTGGGGTCGGCACAGCACGATCATGCTGTAAGAGTTTTGGCTAAGATGTTTTATGAGCGGCCGCCTGCCTGACGTTTACCCTCCTTGGGAATACTTGCTTATTGTATCTCATCATGTTGGAGGATACGTGGGCCGTTAATGGTTTAGACTAGTACAAAACCGTTATGGATAGCACAAACAGAGATAGAGAATGATCGTCCAAAACAAGAATAATATAATAGGATAGAGATTCTGAGCATGAAAAACGAGTCATTCTCAAAAACCGTACACAAAATGGGCGATCTAAAAGTGAGTTGAAAGCTTTTAAAACATAAGTTTAATACAGCTTTGTCAAATTCCTCTTTTTACCAACAAGAAAATGTTTCATTCTCACAAATATTTTGCTGAAGCTATTGTAAACGCTTTTACAGAATTCTTTGCGGAAAAGAGCAATATAAAAAATTCCGCGCAACCAACTTCAAATGGTTCTAAAGTATAATGTAGCGAGTTTAGAGGAAATTTTTATTTATTTTCTTGGTTCGTAGCAGTTTAGTATCTATAAATTCTTGCTATAAAATCTCAATGTAGGTCTGTAAACTAAATGGTCTTGTCATTTCGACAAAAACTTCGTGCAAAAACAAAAATAAGTAGGTAGATATGATTTTTAAACCTGACAAAATAAATCGGTGATTGTTATAAAAAGTTGCCAAAAGCAATATTACCCAAGCTGGCAGAGCCGGGCGTGTCGGCGCTGGCGGCCTTGACCGGGCTGACTTGCAAAAAGTTCCACATTCCTACCTTGATTACTGCCCTGGGTAGAACCGTGTCTAACCAAGTAATTCCAAGTGCTTTTAGCTTTTGCTCCACACTGAAGCTCTACTACAGAACTCTAAATAGATCTGAATTAGTTTTTTAAAAGCTTTGAAAAAAACCTACTCGCATACTTACTACGTATATTCTCCGAATAAAATACGACCTTCTGTGTGAATTCAGCTGACAGGAATTCGCTTAACATTCCCACAACGCAAATGTTGCGAACAGCGTGCACTTCGTGGTATGTTGCTCTCCATTCAAAGAATCCACAGCTCACGTTCAAATGAAATGCGACCTTATTGTAAGCCCGAAGCCCTGGTTGCAGTTAGAATAGATTCCAGAGTAAGAAGGTTCAGAATTGCACGTACGTGATCTCCCGCCTTCGTACAGAAATCTCATTCAGAGATACGTAGTGCTCAAAAGGAATTCGATCTTTGTTGCTAAATGTCTAACATTAGCACCTATCCTTGTTCGTAATCCATTAAGGAAACTATACTTATCGATAGTTCAAATAAAATGCGACTTTAGATCGAACAACACAGAGTCTCAATTCTCTGGCATTTGTTTTGCCAATGGTATGTGTTTGAGGTATAGTGATAGCTTCCTCTGGGAGCTGAGAACTATGGATGTGTCCGTTAGAAAGAAGAAAAGTTGTTGGATAGTTCTTTGTATACTTAGTTCAAAACATGTTGACAGGATATCTTACACTATCCTACTAATATTATAAATGCGAAAGTTTGTGAGGATGTGTGGATGTGACGATGTATGTTTGTACCTCAATCACGCCGTAACGATTGAATGGATTTGAATGGAACATGGAATATACAAAGTATGTGTGCTGGAATAACATATAGGCTATTTTTTGTCTGGATATCACGCGAGCGAAGCCGCAGGCGAAAGCTAGTATTGCATAAAGCATCGCGTATTGCTTGCCTATCATGTCTGAAGCCCGATAATGTGGACACTGGGTAAGAGTTAGGTAAACCCTTGACGTAGGTTTCGGTATTCGATTACCCTACATGCAAAAAAATAGTACTACTTATTTCTGTAAAAAAATACATACGCTGGTTTTAATCGCTGTGTACAACGCTACCAAAACTGCGGGCGGAAGCTAGACACAAAATCGTTTATTTATGTCACATAAAAACGTTGATATTACCTTAAAACGTTGCTGCTCCCGCCGATCTATTAGACCTTGACCCGGGTGCCAGGCGGAGGCAGGGATAAACGGATAAACTCGCATCCAATGAAATAAAGCTCAAAATCCCGCCGTTGTAGAACACTTGAAATATCGTCTGCGATTCGTGCCGAGCTAATGCCAAGAAAAGGAAATAGCGTGGATTTTGCGTAATGTAGCAATTGGCGATTGGTCTCTGCCTACTCCTGTGGGAAACAAGCGTTATAATTATGTGTCTACATATGTTGTGTAGCCTGGAGAAGTGGACGAAAATACAGTGCAAAGGTAAATCCAACTATAGTCTTTGAGGAAAACATCGTTAGTCATCCTACTTAGATAGGGTTGGTTAATTAGAGTATTGTATACAGTGATGAAAACGTTTTGGGATAATTAGATACCATACTTTGTAGCTTCCTAGTTTTGAGTACATAGAAGACACTTTTTAACCATTTGACGAAAATATTCGTGGCGAGTTTGAATAAGATTAGTTTCGATTGTGAGCTGTTGAAGCCTTTAACTACTACCCCGTTCAACAGTACCGTCAGATATCATCCTGGATCAGAAAAGCAAAGCAGTCTTTGTCAAAAGTTTTCTTGTCAAATTGCTGTGATCCGTTACCTAACCCTTAGTTTTTGACGATGGTGTTTTGTCTTCAGATCAATATACCCTGGACAGCGAGTACATCAAGCGGAATCTCGGCGAGCTGACTCCAATGCAAGAGTCGCGCCTTCTACAGCTCAGGAAGTGGATCGCTGATCTGCAGAAGGGCAAGGTACAGTTTGACCTCTCAGACCAAATAAAAAGAAAAGACGGCGCGCCGCGAACAGCAAAAGTGAAGCCACCTTTTTATCTGTGTGTCGAAGGTTTTGAAGTTTTGCGTTCCAAGTAACCTAAAATTCATAATATAACAATTAACAGAGTTATACATCGATTTTGGTACAATAACATGATGAGATATAATATGCCAGTATTCCCAAAGAGGGTTGACGTCAGGCAGGCGGCCGGTCATAAAACACCTTAGCCAAAAGTCTTACAGCATGATCCAAGGAACATGCTGTGCACCCCACATAGAGTAGATAAGGGCAGGAAGATGATGATGAAATCCGCTCTGGCACACTCTTAAATATTTTGTTTATATCCAGGTACCAAGCGAAACGACACTACTCCGTTTCCTCCGCGCGCGAGACTTCAACGTGGAGAAAGCCAGAGAGATGCTGTCGCAGTCCCTGCTCTGGAGGAAGAAGCACCAGGTACCTCTCCTTCTCTCTCCCTTAAAACAGCCAGTAATAGGATTAACCCATTAACCCGTTTCTTTAAGTTTAAGGAATGGAACCGACACCTTACCGGCACAAAAAAAAACCGACCAAGTGCGAGTCGAATTCGCACACGAAGGGTTGCGTACCATCGTACATGTACAAAAATGTTTCCCTTTTATTATATTGCTATTATTTGTTTTTATAGCGGCAATAGAAATTGATACTGAAAATTTCAACTCTACATATTACGGTTCATGAGGTACAGCCTGACAGACGGACGGACAGCGGAGGCTTAGTAATAGGGTACCGTTGGTACCCTTCGAGTACGGAAAATTAAAAAGCAAAAATGTGAGAAGCTAACTTTTGACAGAACTTGATACGTTGAGGTAGGAAACCGAATTTAAACTAACAATATAACAGGAAACTTTTTTTACTTATTCTACTAATCTGTGAGGATGTGAGAATGTTAGTATGAAATTACCTCAATAGCTGTGTACTGACGAGCAGCTTCGCGAGGCTACCGGACGCGGCTGGTGCCTTGCCCGAGGCAAACTCGCAGACTGCGGGCGAGGCACGTCCTGATTGAGCTAGCGAGGCTGCTCTGGCAGTCAGTATGCAGCTAACCACACTTATAGATAGATAGACCGCGCGTTATGGCAGAGTGGAACAAGGAAATGAAACTTGGAACAAATTATTTAATTTGCAGGTGGACCGGCTGCTCGCGGAGTACGAGACTCCAGACGTGGTGAGGCAGTACTTCCCTGGAGGATGGCATCACCACGACAAGGGTAGGTTTCAACTACTGAGGCCTTTTACCATCTATAGTAGATGATTTATACAGCGTCAGGAGACAACTTTTACCTTCACTAACGGGACGCTGTAGCGCCCGGGACGAATTTAGATGGAGTTGGCTTGCCCTGCACCTATTTCATCCTCTCAGCTTAGTCGGCCATGTCCACAGGAAAGACATGGTCAATACGTGCGGAGCTAACGCGGGTTTCCTAACGTTGTTTTCCTTCACCGTTTGAGAGTACTGGTATAGCGCACATAAACTTTTCACACAGAAAAATCCATTGGTACACGACTGTGTTTGAACAGACGACCTTAGGATCGGAAGGCGGGGTCACTACCAACTAGACCACAGTGCTCTCCAGAGTAGGTTTAACATCTCTTCGTAAAATGTCTGATTCTCAGATAGTAAAACTATTTTTATTTTCCTTTCTAGACGGTCGACCCTTGTACGTTCTTCGATTGGGGCAAATGGATGTGAAAGGTCTACTCAAATCCATTGGAGAAGACGGCCTTTTAAAGTTGGTAAGTTTATTATTCTCTTCATAGTCCTGAACTCCTGGTACTTTAGAGCTAGTTAGTGGTGTTGGTTATAATGGTGTGAAAAAAACAGTGCAAAAATACATTCTGTTTGTCATAACTCGTGTGACAATATGGTGTGACTACGAGTGGTCATGAAAATTATAACTGTGTATTTATCTGTACCATTTCCGGCTATTTGAGAATCTGTCTTCTTGAGAATCTGTCTTTTTGAGAACAAAGGGTGAAATTGGTACTTACCCCCGAATACTCAATCACGATTCAGAGTTGAGCACGTCTTAAATCACGGTTTTTTGACAGTTTTTGATGAAAATCTGTCAAAAACTCGTCATTTGAGACGTGCTCAACTCACGGTTTCTTGACAGTTTCTGATGAAAATCTTTCAAAAAAATAATAATCGCTATTTGAGACGTGCTCAACTTTGAGATGCGCTATGAGTATTCAGGAGTAAGTTTCGTAGTCAAGAACAATGCTCCAGCGTGAGTCTTCAATCACACATTTGATACTTTTCGATGGAAAATTTACTGACACGAATCTATACTGACGCAACAAGATTTTTACTTTGTGTTAAATATACTTACGTGCCGTTCTGATTTCTGTGATAATCTATAATGAATGCTTGAAACCCACAACACATTTTTCGTGCTTCCAGACGCTCCACGTATGCGAGGAGGGTCTGAAGCTGCTCGAGGAGGCGTCCCGCAGCGCGGAGCAGCCGGTGCTGTCGTGGTGCCTGCTGGTGGACCTGGACGGCCTCAACATGCGCCACCTGTGGAGACCTGGGGTCAGGGCGCTGCTTCGCATCATACAGGTACGTCTTATCATCATCTCCCTGTCATTATCCAATTTACGTTGGGTCGGCACAACATGTATTTTTCGTCCACTCCCCTCTTATCAGCCGGGTGTTCACTCATGTCATCTTTCACGAAATCCATCCATCTTTTCTTTAGTTTACCTCTACTCTAAGTACGTTTTCTATCCTATAATGATAATAAGTATTATGATACAGAAATGTAAAATCTGTGTGTTCTGTACGCTTTCTGCTGAACTTTCGCTTGCGTAACTTTTCGACACTATAAACTACAAGCTTAATAACACTTAATAAAATTAAGTAGCCTATATGTTATTATGTTTGTATGTTTGTGCCTCAATCACGCCTAAACTGCTGAACGGATTTGAATGAAACTTGGAATATACATAGTAAATGTGGATTAACATTATAGGCAATTTTTTATCCGGGTACCACGTGAGCGAAGCCGCGGGCGGCAGCTAGTATTTAATAAATACTCGTTTGTGTTGCAGATAGTGGAGGCTAACTACCCTGAGACGATGGGTCGCGTGCTGATCGTGCGCGCTCCTCGCGTCTTCCCCATCCTCTGGACCATCGTCAGCACCTTCATCGGTCAGTCTAGGATACATAACCTCTAGAATAAGTCGCTTCTAAAATACATAGCCTCTAGAATACATTGCTTCTAGGATACTACTACTAGTTGTGTCTCTAGTTCTCTCAAACTAGTGTAAATAATATATAGGAATTTTATATTATTTTATTTTCGAGCTTAACCATAAGGATATGCCCATACCAGGCCGTACACCCTATTGATAATCGTACAGACACCCACAATACAGATACTTATCTAGTGTGGGTATCACAGGCAACTAGACTAGATTAGGTACTCTATCAGTAAAGTAAGAACTACCTCATGTAACTACATACTTACTGTAAATGCTTTTTGTTTGCTTTACTGTGAATAAATATTTTTTCATTTTCATTTTCAGTGTGGTGAAAGGATTTAAAGTGTATGTATGGTTGGGTGTTATAATAAAATTCTTATCGTTATTTTCCAGATGAGAACACGCGCAGTAAGTTCCTGTTCTACGGCGGCAAGGATTATCTGCAGCCTGGCGGTCTACTAGACTACATACCGAAGGATCTCATCCCGGACTTTCTGGGTGGACCTTGCAAGGTACCTTTATTTGATATGAAATTTAATTCTACCCTCAGCAAAATGTCAAGTCGATCCGTTGCTCCATTGATGCGTAAAAAAAGGACTAATCAACAAATTATAACCACAGTTTCGCGTTTATAATATTGGTAGAATTAGTAATGAAGGGATTATTGAAGGAATTCCGAATACAGAACAGTGTCAGTTACCCATAGCTGTATAAAATAACAGTAGAACTTTATCGCGCTAGGTATAAATCTATTTATATCTTTAAAAACAGTTTTATATACTGCTGTTCAAAATTGTAAATAATTTTTCAAATAATCGTGATTTTGATAGTTTCCAAATCGCCTCGGGTCTCCTGTTAGTTTTAATTTTGTCTCGGTCTCCGTCCAACTACCCTTTCTACATCCTTTGTTAATGGTGACTGTCCACCATCCCGTTACAAAGATATTAAAAAATCAAGTCTCAAAAGTCATCAAGAGCATGTAATAAATATTTGTGGACATTTAATACAGCGCCATCTAGCCCCAAACTAAGCAAAGTTTGTACTATGGGCACCAGCTGGCTGATAAAATACTTATACTTTTTCTTGTAAATTCTTATAATTTACATACCTAATACCACAACACCCAGACCCAGAAGAAATATTTGCAGAACATACAAACGTTTCTCCCGTAACGAGAATCGAACCCATGCCTCTTGCGTCTCAGCCGAGCACTCGCCCGTCACGCCACCGAGGTCGTCAATAGTTGGCGGAGACCCTTCGATATATTTAATTTCGTTGTTTTGTTTTTGGTTATATCTTTGTGTAAATAAGTTTTTTTTGTGTTTTGCGGCAGTCGGACATAATAGAAGCTCCGTTACACGTGCCGCGACAATATTACGATTATGTACGACGTGAGAATACAATACGTGTACTAGTGTTGTGCTAGTCGATACTGTGCTATGTCCCATCACTAGTAAGTCACGGTGATGTCCGCTGGTATAAGTCACCACAATAATACACTACTATAGAATAGAAATTACATGATATTCACCAATCACCTCCATATCGCAAGTCACAAGAAACGCTTTACCACTTGTATTTTAATATCTCCGCTCTGTTTCATAACCAAATCGTCCCGATGCAAATATCAAAGCAAATTCTTTTCAAAAGTTTGCTTGTTATTTGCTTTACTTCTTCGTACCAGGACGTTGTCGCGGTCAGGTTATAGAAAGAGGTAGTTTGCGGGGACTCACTGTGCAGATGCACCATGGGGCCGCGAAAATGGTCTATCCTGTGGTACATCAGAATCGGAATCATTTATTTGCAACAACAAAGACTAAAACTAAACTAAGTTGCAAAATGGTCCCAACTCAGCATTTGCAGTGCAGGTTGAAACAACCCACGCTGGTATTCCGTTTGGGCCTTTGAGTACAGGATACATTAACATACATATACAGAGGATGTGCTCACATAAAAACATAGAAATAACATTATGGAAATTAAAAGAAACAGTAAATACTAGACATAAAGAAAAAGCTTCCATTTTTTAAGCTGAATTTTAAAACTACATATAAGAACTTTAGTGGTTAAATCATATGACTATCCCCCGAATACTCAAAGCGACTCAGAGTTGAGCACGTCTCAACTCACGGTTTTTTGACAGTTTCTGATGAAAATCTGTCAAAAAGTCGTCATTTGAGACGTGCTCAACATTGAGATGCGTTTGAGTATTCGGGGGTACGCCTGAAATTTTAGAACAGCAAAACAATATAAAATACTCGCAAGACCACGCTCATGCCATCCCTGTCATTTTATACCATAAAGAAAGGGACAGAGTATATTTTTGAACTGGTCTGTTATTCCAGAGTTTCGTGCACGAAGGAGGCTTGGTGCCGAAGAGTCTGTATGTCAGCGGAGCGTTCACGGAGCGCGAGGGAGACCCGCTGTGTGAGGACAGCATCTATAGCTCCGTCAGCATTGGGAAGGGGCAGGTAACTTATCTATAACATAATAAGCTAAGGCCTTTTACCATCTATAGTAAATGATTTATACAGCGTTAGGAGGCAACTTTTACCTTCACTAACGGCACGCTGTAGTGCCTGGGACGAATTAAGATAGAGTAGGCTTGCCCAGCACCTATTCCATCCTCTTAGCTTAGTCGGCCTTGTCCACAGGAAAGACATGGTCAATACGTGCAGAGCTGACTAAGCCGCGGGTTTCCTCACGATGTTTTCCTTCACCGTTTGAGAGAACTGGTATAGCGCTCATAAATTTTTCGAGCAGAAAAATTCGTTGGTGCGCAACTGGATTTGAACCTACGAACCTTAGGATTGGAATGCGGGCTACCAGTGCTCTTGCTAAAGGAATAAATAATTTTGGCTGAAAAATTCACACCAGAGTAAAAATATTTTCTATTTTTATTGTACCATCAAGGTGTAGTTGTGGGCTGCAAGTGCGTTGTCGTATAGCACTGGTTGGTATTTATTTTCCTTTATGCCGTTCCTAAAGCATAATTCTATAAGCAAACTGATTCCCATAATACCAAGCTTCTTAGTTTGTGGCTACAGAGCGTTGTGTAAAATGTTCACTAATATTAATTACGACACTTTCAGGTGCACGAGGTGATAGTCTTAAACAAGGACCCACAGAGCGTGCTGACGTGGGACTTCGACGTACTTCGTCACGACATCGCCTTCACCGTGTACCGAAGCGAGCGCGAGCTGCGGCTCCAGCCCGTCGACACCAACAACGGTACATCATCCATCTCATGTTGCCATTCTCTTATGATGCCAGACACCATGTCTGATGCCCTTCATCTTGCCAGCTACTAAGTCCGATAGCTCGGTATACTATCCCTCATGTTACCAGCCCTCATGTTACCAGCCCTCATGTTACTAGCCCTCATGTTAGCAGCCCTCGTGTTACTAGCCCTCATGTTGCCAGCACTGGTAACACTATCGCCAGGCTAGGTACACTATCTCTCATGTTGTCATCCCTCATGTTACCAGCCCTCATGGTGCCAGCCACCACACCTGATGGCTTGGTACGCCATCCCACATGTTGTCGTTACTCATGTTACCTCCCTTCACTAGTGAAGGGAGGTAACATGAGCTAGGGCTAGCCCTCATGTTGCCAGTAGCCGCCATGTTTGATGGCTCAGCACACGATCCCTCATGTACGAGAAAGACACCATGTCGGAATTGCAGCTACTACTGCTCGTCGACACCAACAATTCAATGGAACATCTCAGTATATTACAACACCCAAGGTCCTATTGCTGGGTATGTGTAATGGACCTTAAAAGCTACAAAAGCAGATAAACATACATACGTTAAACATACAACCTAAATGAATTCCTTCTTTAAATTATTATTATGAATCTTTATTTGACTGATTTTATTAATGTATTAAGTATAATACATTTTGACAAACATTATATATTTATTGCAAAATGTGTTGGACATTATTATTTAAGTACTATTAAGATTAGAAGTGTTATAAGACCATATTTATGCAATAAATTTCATTTCATTTCATGCGTTGATTGCTGAACAGCTATTATTTGTTCCGATACGATATCCGGAATCCATCTTGAGTCAAGCACCTGTCTTTTTTCACGTTTTTTGTCCTAGCAACTTCCTCCCTTCGATTTCCGGTGCCGGTGGCGCCACCTATTTGTCGGTTATGATGGCGGCGAGCCGCATGGCACTCAGATTATTCATCATTATAGCGTCGTTTTTCGTAGCGTTAACACGTCTTAGCAATTATTATTTTGCGGATTTATATTTTATTTTAAATTTAAATTTAATTTTAAATCTTTTGAGAAGGGTATAGAATCCTCCCTTCGCTATGGAGGGCGAAAATAATCATGAAAATGTGCAACAAAGTGGTGAATTCTACGAACACGTGGCACAAAAAAGAAGTCGTTCTCCAAGTTCGAGCAGCACGTCGTCGTCGCGGGAGTCCAGTCCAGATAGGAGGAAGCATAAACGGTCCAAGCATGTAAGTGAAGTTCAATTTGAATTCCTTTCACAACAAGTTGCTTTTCTGACCGATATGATGATTCGACGTCATGAGTCGCAACCTCAAACGAGCACTTCACAGACGACCGATGTGGTTAATAAGCCTACAGACTGTGCATCTGAGCTAGGCCTGCGCCCGCCGCCGGGCACGAGCGATGCGGACAAACAACAGCTTAAATTGTCAGATTTGTCGACCACGTTGAAAGACCCACCGTTCCCAAAGTCAGATGATAAGCATTTAGAAATGATATCACAACTGCAGCGATTTAAGTGTAATGACTGGTATGCAATTCGTTTTTCGGAAGCTCAGAAAAAGTACGTAGCTACCCCCGGTTTTATAGAATTAAATGTGAATGATGAACTGAGACGTTTCAATGCATCTGGCTCTAACGAAGATCGCTTATACCTAATTGAGAGAACCTTTGCAGCATTATCTAATGCGATACTGACTCAGAAGGATGAATTGCGTGCAACCTTGCAGGGTTTGGTGGATTGGTCAACTGATAAAGACACAACTCTTTCACCGAAATCTCTATTCGAAAAAATAGAGCAAATGTTTGGTAAGGAATCGAATTATACGAAAGTGACTGATGATATTTTACAAATATCATGCGGCAGACGAGCTGATTGCATTAGCATGCGTAGAGATTCTGTGCTAAAAAAGATCTCTGAAGAATATCATTGTGGGGCATTACAAAAAATTCCGCCCAGCGCCGAGAATTTGTTTGATGGGGACATGCTTGCTGCCTACCTTCAAAAAATTGGGGGGGGGAAAAACTAACCACCTGCTTTCAGCCAACACAGCAAACAGCAGCAGCTACAGCCGCCGGCCAACGGCGTGCTTACTATGACAACAAACCGAAGCCATCTACAAGCAAGCAATCAAGTGATAACTTTTTTCGAAAAAATGCTGCCGGAAAAGAAAAGTTCAAAGGACAAGGAAATCGGAGGTCATCTGGTAATAAATCATCTAATACCAGGAACAAACAGAACTATTCCTCGACAAAAGGTAAGAAGTCAAATTCTTACTCATCAAATAGAAACAGTCGCTTATGACTCGAGACCATTTCGAGGCGGTTGTCTAAAGCAATTTATACATGCATGGGAGAATCTGGGAGCACCCGAACATATAATCAAGCTTCTCAGAGGAACACGCATCCCATTTGTGATGAAACCGCCCTTGATTTATCCGGATCAATCTATTATAAGGAATTACGAAACAAAGAAAAGCTATCATATGACACAACTAATAAACAATATGTTAGATACGCATGTTTTGGAAAAGGCAGAGATCAATCCCAGCTACCTGTCAACATTCTTTCTTGTTCCGAAAGCGGACGGAACGTATCGCCCAATCTTCAACCTGAAACGATTGAACAATTTTGTGAAGTTAAAAGGTTTTCGGCTTTTCAGTCACTTTCGAATGCCAAGTTTTTTACAGAACGAAGATTGGATGGTGAAGGTGGACCTGAGCCAAGCATACTTCCACTTGCCTATAGCCGAAGAACATCGACGGTTTTTAAGGCTCAGCTACAGAGGCAAACTCCTACAGATGACTTGTCTCCCGTTTGGCCTTTCATCAGCACCACGAACATTCACCTCTCTGACGAACTGGATAGCCGAATACTTGAGAAGCCGCAACATCAGGTGCGTTGTATATTTGGACGATTTCATGTTGGTCAATCAATCCGATCAAGTCTTACGGAAACACATTGTATTTATGATCAACCTATTGAAACGTCTCGGCTGGACAATCAATATGGACAAATCTGTACTGGTTCCGACGCAACGCCTGGAGTTTCTAGGCGTTACATGGGATACCAAACTCAACACGAAATCCCTGTCGGAACCGAAGTGCCTAACGCTACGCAGGGCACTTCTCAGTCAGATATCCAGAGGCAGTTGGTCCCTCAGGCAGGCCCAGTCCCTCCTGGGGAGACTCAACTTCGCCTCGTTTGTAGTACGCAGAGGGAGATTGCATTGCCGAACACTACAATTTCACAGCAAATGCCTTCCGAAGGAGCACCCGTATCGACAGGTGACATTACCGGCTCCAGCAGTCGCCGAGATGAAGTGGTGGCTAGAAGCGGCACAGGGCTCTCTTCCTATACATACAGGCCCTATTACACATCTGCTCACTACCGACGCATCGGACTTCGGCTGGGGTGCTCAGCTGGGAGACACGAAGATGTCAGGTCAGTGGACGAAACTACAAGAGTCGTGGCATGTCAATCTCAAAGAACTGTTTGCGGTCTTTGCGGCGATCCAACAAGAAAGCGAACTGTTGCAAAATGCCCACATCTTATTGCAAACAGACAACCGCACAGTTGTAGCCTATATCAACAAGGAAGGTGGCACAAAGTCGAAGAAACTTCTAGATTTGACACGACAATTACTAAGAATAATGGACCATCTAAACATACATCTGACTGCTCAATACTTCCCGGGTCGACTCAACTGCGAAGTAGATGCCTTATCACGAGGGAAGGTTTGCCCCGAATGGCACCTGAAACCTACAGCCACGGGCAAAATATTCAGGATGTGGGGCGAACCACAAGTAGACCTCTTTGCGTCGAGGACAGCTCATGTGGTAACGAGTTATGTATCCGCAGACACACAGGATCGGAAGGCGCTATTTCACAACGCGTTCCTTCACCAATGGGATTACGAACTTGCATGGTTGTTTCCTCCACCAAACCTAATACCTCAGGTACTGTCTCAGATGAATATGGCGAAAGGACTGTACATCCTGATCGCTCCGAAGTGGAAGATGGTATTTTGGCGAGCAGATCTACAAGCCAGAGCCATTCGGGACCCATACCCGATCCCGAACCTGCCGCAAGTTCTAGTCGACACGAGAACAGGAATACACCCGCCAGAGATTCAAGACATCCATTTAGAAGCCTGGCTGATTTTGGGTGGACAGACGAAATCAAGGACTGGTCAGTAGAAGAAAGAGCCCTATTAATGTCGAGTTGGCGGAAATCTACCATAAATACATACATACCGGCTTGGAATAAATGGAAAACATGGTGCGTCTCTAATAATACGTCTTACAAGAATCCAAATCCAGAGCAAGTAGCTCGTTACCTGGCTTTTTTACACAATGCTGAAGGTTTGGCCTACAGGACTATATTGGTTCATAAATCTGTAATTGCTACTTTTACCAATGTACCAGAATTATCATCTAACTTTTTTGTTAAACATATTCTTAAAGCTATTTCAGTTGCTAAGGTAAAGAAAATGAAACCACCTATTTGGAATGTACAAAGTGTATTACAATATTTGGAAAACAATTCACCTGACGAAAATAATTTGTACCAAGTATCCCGACGTACTGCTTTATTGCTGTTACTAGCTTCAGGCCGACGGGCACACGACCTCACACTGCTCAAAGTCGACGAGGATAAATACGTAGATGAAGGTAATTCCATTGTCCTGTGGCCTAGTTTTGGATCGAAGACTGACAATATTAATTACAGACAATCTGGATGGCGACTAAAGGTCCACCCGAACAAAAATTTGGACTGTGTTTATTGGACTCGTCAGTTAGTGAAGACTTCGCAAGCTCGCCGTATGTCAGGTACCTTGTCAGAACTATTTATAACTGCAAGAGGAGATCCTAAAGTAGCGTCCAGAACGGTGATTGGCGGTTGGATAAAATCTGCGCTTAAGGACGCGGGTGTCGACGCCACGCCGGGCTCAGTGCGCTCTGCCGTAGCTTCTCTCAACTGGCTGGAGAAGTTCCCTATTGATCAAATTCTTGAAACTGGAAATTGGCGGCAAGAACATACGTTCAGAACTTATTATCAAAAAGAAATTACGGATCAACAAAGTGGTAATGTTTTTTCTAATTCTGTATCTTTGTCTAATTTCTTTCAATCAGTACGTTAAATATCTTTACCTAATGATATTTTTCAAGGAACTCTGTGATGATTGTTATGATTGATAAGCTAAAGAATTAAATTTGATTTCTTTATATTACAGTATCTATTTTAATTACATGGCACATTATAGCATCTTTATAATTACATAGGTAGTAATTATAGGCATACCAGGAGATACCAAACACATCACTCAAGATGGATTCCGGATATCGTATCGGAACAAATAATAGAGAGTTTTAACTAACAATAAAACTTACCTATTATTTTTCCAACGATATCCGGAATCCAGGTAATGCCTACCTGGTACATCGTGAGTAAGTATAATGATGAATAATCTGAGTGCCATGCGGCTCGCCGCCATCATAACCGACAAATAGGTGGCGCCACCGGCACCGGAAATCGAAGGGAGGAAGTTGCTAGGACAAAAAACGTGAAAAAAGACAGGTGCTTGACTCAAGATGGATTCCGGATATCGTTGGAAAAATAATAGGTAAGTTTTATTGTTAGTTAAAACTCTCTATTTTTAATTTTATTCACAAACCGTTCCTGTTATGTTTTATTTACTCACCGTTTACTATTTCCAGGCTCATACGTCATTTTGAACCTTATCACCGTGTGAATAAGTGTGTGTATGACTTGCAGCCCTGTGCGTAGGTGCGGCGGACGAGGGCTCCGTGCTGGAACAGAAGGGCTGGCGCGAGGGAGACCACTTCCACAGAGTGGAGCCCACGCTGGTCTGCCACGATGGAGAGAGCATACAGGTTTGTATAGAATATAATAGAATAATCTTAATGTTACTGCTGGATTGGTTACTTCTCTGCTGGATTGGAAGTAAAGAAAAAACATAGAATGCGTCCAGCTGCTTCTCTTCCCGAGCATGTGGTAATAGTCGACTAAGGGATAGACTTCTCCAAAATGATGGACCATCTATATGGGCGACGGGCTGATCACCTGTCACCATGGTTCACCATATCCATCTTGTGACTTTCAATCAGAAGTGGCTGCAAGTTTTCTTGTGGCTCTGCCCAGCCCATTAGGGATACGGGCGTGATAATATGTATGTATGTATATTTTTAACTGTTGAAAGTATAAGTTGTTAGTTATAGTAAAAAGTACAAAAAGTTTGCCCCTTTCGGACGTACAATCAGTCAGACAAATAAGTACAAATCAATTCAGAAAGAATATAAAAAACTCTGTACCTTAACGGCTTGAGACACTAGTCATTGTGTCTGCATCTGCCTTTCTTTTAGGTAAATAGATAAGTATACGAAACAAGTGCAAGAGGCGAGTGTGAATGGTACCGTTGGAAGGGGAAGACCTAGGCGTACGTACCTGGACCAAATTGGCGACGTTTTGGAAAAGGACCAGGTCAAGAGTACCCTAAACCGACGAGCATGCATGAAGAATGTTATGAGAGTGAATGAAGCGAAAGGATGTCAGGATCGTAGCAAATGGAGATCCGTGATCTCTGCCTACCCCTATGACAAACAGGCGTGATGTTATGTATGTAGATAAGTATAAAAAATATTTGTTGTTATACCGGCAATAGAAATACATTCTCTGAGATTTTCACCTCTCCCTATTACGGCTCATGGGATACAACCCACCGACATACAGACGGACGGACAGCGTAGGCTTAGTTGGATCCACTTTCGGGTACTGAACCCTAAAAAGAGATGAAACCCTCGGCCATGTCCCTAATGAGGTCATTAGGGACATGGCCGTGATATTATGTATGTATGTATTATAAATGTGAGGTAACATTACTCAGGGGTCCCACGTGATGACAACATCCGGCAGCTACGTCCTACAGTGGCGATGCGAGGCGATGGACACGCATCGCGCCGCGCAGCTCATGTACTTCTACGAAACACTCGCCAGCCACCAGTACAAGTAAGATAGCTGTAAAAATCACTTCATCGCTAGTTAAGGGAAAAACGCTAAGCGCCAACGAACTTCAAACTCGTTTTTTTCGTAAATAGATAGCCATAAAAATCACTGCATCGCGTTTTTTCGAAAATACCGTTTGATTCCCGCTCAGGGGTCTTATTCACTATGACCAAACAAATCGTAACTCGGGCACGTTTGTAGAATCACTGTGTTATTGTATTCTATAAGACAATTTTGTATTGCAAAAACAACATGCGGCGCGTCACGAACAAGTTACAAGCTGTCAAGTTTCGTTTGGTCATAGAAAAAAAGAGGCAAGGACAAACATCTCTGTGTATTTATGTATTTAACTAGCAGAATATAAAAATTCTCAGCCACAATGTTCCTCTAGAATTGCTAAGTTGATGGCTAGATGGCGCTGTAGCCATCTTTTTACTATTTTTAAATATCTATGAAAAAAGGGGAGGGATCCATTGCCCAGCAAAAAGGCATAGTTTAGTTTACTATGCCTTTTACTAAGGCATAGTGGTTTTCTATTCAAATAATAATGAGTGATAGGAGAAGATGGAAGAGGAAAACCATGTTGTGCCGACCCCACCTAGTGGGATAAGGGCAGGAAAATGATAATGAGTGGTTTTCTATTCAAATGTAATTATTGATTGTGGCTGGATTTATAAACAGCTATCACGATGATAAACCCTATTTAAAATGATATCTGTACTCTATTCGCAGGGGTTCAATGTCCAGCCTGCAGTCTGGCACGAGCGGTTTCTCGTGCCTGAGTGGCAAGTCCAATATTTCGTCCTGTCCGTCGCGGTGATACCCGCCCCCCGCCGCGCCGCCCGCGCTCTCCCCCCCCTCGCGCTCCCCGCCGCTGCTGGGGGAGGATGACTAACCAATAGCATAACGATAAGTGTTGGCAACTACCAGTTGCTATTAGTAAAAAAAAATCTGGTTGAAAAAGACACAGTGAACATTTAAAAGATGAGTGGTTCTCCTATCGACTATAAGGGTAATTTGGTTGAAAAAGAAATGTTGGAAGTGGGTAATGTGGTAATCTAGGATTAAAAAATGGCTCTGCTATCGACTAGTAGAGAAATCTGGTTGAAAAATAAACATTTAAAAGAGTGTTTGGAACGCTGCTAGTATAAAAAAATTGGTTTTATAAAATAAACATTTAAAACTTAAAGGACAAGTGGTGGAAAATATTTGTAGACTAGAATTAATTCTTATCAACGTTTGCAAATATGTTGTATTTGTAAATACTTTGGAGTAGATTTAAGGTCAAGACTTCAAATCTACTACTACTAAGTCTTTATGAATAAGAGAGTTAGAGTAAAGATAATGTCTTGATTGTGGTTCATAATCACGACATCAAGTGTACGCTAAGGTTTTATGAAACAGGAAAAGAATAAAATTGAAAATTATGTTCTAAAAATTCTAGATAAGATTGAAAATTATATGGAAAATGAAGAGGGACATACTTAAAAAAAATATTGTCATTTCTTAGTTGTGATTAGGACACAGAGAGCAAACAATCGTTGATTGGTTCGATTGTACCTATAGATAATAGTTTGTAATCTGTTTTTATTTTTAAGAATGTTCCTCATTGTAAAATCAGCCGTTGCAACGTGCTATGGCACTTACGGGTTAGATAGAATACCTTTTGGGCTAGACATCGCTCCGTATATAAATAGATAAATCTGTGCGTCTAGCAAGAGGCTAGCATAAAATAATGTGGCATCGGACATTTTTAAATAATATTTATAAAGGAATATGAGTGCCAAGGTTTGGGTACCCACTAATCTTAAAATGCTGATTTGCACTTAATGTCCAAAGTCCCCATTATTGAAAGTCAATAATAAGTGTGACTTAAGGTATTGGCATAATATTAAGGAATAAGATATAGATTGGATTTGAGAAATCTTATAAGTGCACAATTAAAACAAAATATAAATAAAAAATATCTTTATTTGCCGAATAAAATCTGTCCTTGATCGAAAAGATTTAATAAATCTCCTTTATAATAAATATAAGATCATAATATTATCAGATATACGTAGTTTCATAATCATGGCGTCCTCCGTACTAGTTACAGTTATGGACATTATAAGCATTTTAAAATGTCTCTGGCTGCAAGTAGCTAACATTCAAACACTTAGTATAAAAATGCTTTAAAAATGATCATACAAACATAGAAGTAATTTCTAATGGAATAAAATTATATTTTCAGTAAATTAAAATAAAGTTGTACATATTAGACACTAATTAACAATTAAAAAACTTATCTAGGTACAATATTTTAAAAAGTTCGATCCACTAAAAATATTCGAACGCGGTAAAGGCGTCGACGTACTACACGTAACATAAAATAGAATTCGTTATTTTGCATAGTGAATACTATCAAAAGTAAAATAATTTAGATGCTATGCTACGTTCACATAAAGCGAGTAGCTAAACCGCTCGACTGACAACTGGGTTCCATTTCTCGAAAGCTCCAAATTACTAGTAAATACAAACTGTTGTAATGTACATAGTTTTGTACAGTTTACTTCAATACCTGTGCCATATGTCAATATAATGTCTACTACGGATCTATTGTAAGCTTTTCTACTAGCAAGGGTTTCCGCCCCTTCTACCTGTTCTGTAACCAGACTGTCTTCCTGGCATAAAAACCATACATGTTTATTGTATGGGGCCCCTTTTTATTTTTTGTTGTTATAGCGGCGAAATAAAAGCGCACTCTGTGCAAAATTTCAACTCTACCTATTACGGTTCATGAGATACAGCCCGCTGACAGACGGACGGACGGACGAACGGACGGAGAGACAGACGGACGTACAGCGTAGGCTTAGTAAAAGGATCCCGTTGGCACACTTCGGGTACGGAATTCTAAAAACGACAGCAAATGGTGACCCGATATGCCGTCCTGTTACGATCCGTTACTAGTCGTGTCTCTAGTTCTTTCAAACCAGTGTGGTGAAAGGATTTAAAGTGCGCCTCAAAGGTTCCTTTCCTGCACTTGCACGGTCCAGTTATGGAATGGGATAGTGAGCGGAGACCCTCAGTCGAGAAATGGACATAGAATTGGGAGTATTCGAAATAACAGTAGGTAAGTGTTGTAGAATGAAATAATTAGTGTTACAAAGTAAGAATAATAAATCAGATTTTAACAAAAAAATATATGAATGGAACGTTTTAATCTTAAACTTAAAAAATAAGGCATTATCTATATATTACTCAATAATATTACATTTAATAATCTATTATTTAATTCGGTTTATATACAAAACAAGATAATAACAGCATATTGTTCTAAAGAGGTTATAATTATATTTTTCAGCATAATTACGAGTAGGTATATTATATAAACTAGAAAACGTAAAGAAAAGTATTAGTAACTCAATATTTGAGAATGTATGTTGTAATAGGACAATTGAATGGGAATAAAATATACATATTTTTTCAGATATATCCCATATAGTATATAATAATAATATTTGAATCTTTCGAACTAAAATAAGAGACCCGTTGAGGCTCTTTTAATTAATGTAACTAAGTAGATATATCCGGAATTTATTGAATCTGAAAAATATATAAAAAAATAAAGAAAATAAAACAAGAATATATTTCAAAGTGTTTGTCGAGTAAAGGTGTATTTACACTGCGCTAGTAACTGTATTAGGATCAACACAATACCTGTGCTTATCGTAGCTATAACAGTTGCCAGCGAACAAATCTAAATCTTTATGTCCTCGCCATACAGCTCATTTTGCATCACGGCGCTGTAATGGTCCAAATCAATTATTTTCCAATTAAAACTAGCAATTGTTTAGATAAAATTAATTGTGTGATAAAGCGGCATTCAATTACGGACTTTGTGTGCATAGGTTTAAAGTATGTTTTAGACTGAGATTATTATCGAAATGGCCAAGACATTTACATTTTGTATGTAGAAATACGTATAATGAAAAAATATCAATATGAATGTAAGTAGGAATTCTTCTTTCCTGCCGTTTTGTTTCAATTTCGGATTGTGCAAGTTGGAATTGAAAAATGATTCTGTAATGGTTTTTAAGATAATTTAGAGCAATGAAATCGAAATATCTAGTTATGTTTAGATGTGATATAAATATTAGTTGTATTAGTTATAATAATAGTTAAATGTAAAATTAAACCAGTAAAACTATGGAATTAATATTTTTTTGGGATTATACGACTATATTAAATGGTATTCTTTATTATAGCCAGTTGCATAAACATTTATTTAATATCTTTTTGTCTTATTGCAATAATTCATGTCTGGTTCCTAAAATATTCTACTAACGGCCACCGGATGGAAGATTACCATAGCAACGTTGTTTTTTGTCAAAAAATGGCGTATGGCGTTATTTGACAGATAATAACATTGATTGGTAAATTTCCGTTAGTACAATATGGGAATCCGGAATTAGTGGTTGACTTTATTTTGTATGAATATATCACCTTAGCACAAGACAGACATTTTTTTTAGATGAATGTTTAGTTATAAGTTTTCTTTATAAAACAAAACAATTTTTAGTTTTGAAATGATCTGTTAGTTAATGTATGTTAGATAATTTTTTGTAATTGCTTTTAGGAACATCTTGCGTTGTGAATAAGCAATTTATATTAAAATTAAGTGGAGCTGGTATTCAGTGTTATTTATTTAGTTATTATAAGAACAATAAACTTAATAGTTGAATTTATTCGTGGAATTTAAATAAATATATCCTGTTAGTATAACATACCAAATGTTATTTTAAACTACCCAAATATAACAATAATTTGAACCACTCTTATTATGTGGCCCGGAAACATGTAAGTAGGTATTATTAAATATATTTTTATCACAAGAAAGGAGTGAAATCGCAAGTGAAAACATTTGGGTCATGTTCACATTACGTTCAGGTACCTGTCACTTGTTCTGCCCGCAAACTGCGTATTATACACGTAGTGTGAACGCTCTGTTCTAAAACGACGCTTACTAATGGCTCACAGTGAGTCTCAACTGTTAGCGCAACGTGAACACGCCCCATTTTTTGGCTCACACTGAGCCGCTAACTGAGCGTAATGTGAACACGCCCTCAATTTTGGCTCACAGTGAGCCGCAAACTGAGTAGTGTGAACTTGCCCATACAGTTCAAAGAAATCTTGTAAGGGCTTACTAAAACACAATTGCACAAGCCATAAAATGCATTAGAATTCCGCAACAAAGGACTATAAAAGCTGACGGTTGATAAAAAACTTATTACACAGCCATGGTATTGCCATTTTATTTGCAACTTGTAAATATTGTGTTATGTTATTGAAATGATATGTATGTAGGTTGTATTTATTGTTACTAGGAGGACTATCTGTAGATTGGAGCATGTTTTTTTATGAATATATGTATTAGGTACTAGCTGCCACCCGCGGCTTCGCTCGCGTGGTACCCGGATGAAAAATAGCCTATATGTTCATACAGCACGTGTAATATGCATACTCCAAGTTTCATTCAAATCCGTTCAGTTGTTTAGGCTTGATTAAGACACAAACATACAAACATCCTCATAAACTTACATTTATAATATAGTAGGATATTAGTAAGACACCTCGATGGACTGAGATGGTTTTGGAGTTTAGGCGAACCCTGAGCCTAGCTGTAAGACAATACACAATTATCAAAAAATTGGTACCTAATTGACTTTTCCATATTTTGCGCGGTCTCACTCTGTCTTCCTTTTAAACACACAAAATCCGTAGCGCTATCTCTTTCAATTCGATTCAAAATCGCTCTAGACGCGATCGTATGGTGGCCTCTAAAAAATAATGATAATGCTTTGTCGTAAATGTTTACTAAGGCTTAGTATCCCCTAACACGATGGACCATCTATATGGGCGATGGGCTGATCACCTGTCACCATAGCTCACCATATCCATCTTGGGACTTTGAATCAGGAGTGGCTGCAAGTTTTCCTACGATTACTTGTCCGCTCAGCCCATTGGGATACGGGCGTGATAGTATGTATGTATGATAGATAATGCTTTGACACCTTTAGCAACTATCACTGACAGGCATTACTTGGATCACAAAACCTAGAATAATCAAGGTCTTTGCCCACCAGTGGATGATACAGGCTGATTACAAAAATAAGGTGAATTACGCGATAAACATCCGTTAGGCAAACCTAAAATATCTTACCTAAGGTTTTAGGCTCCATACGCCAGGTGGCGCTTCAGATAAGATTTCAGGACGGCCGTAAATTCCTATGCATTTATAGTAAGACAATAAACGGGCGATAAGGCCGCCTGCTGTCGGTTCTACTTCAGTGCGCTAGGTACGATAAGCCGCGACAATTTTACGCCACGGAACACACGCTGTATGAATTTATAGTGCTCTTTGATTGGTTTATGCGCGCACCTTTTAATTCTTTTGGGGGAATCGAAGACTAAAAAATGCTTTATATCCTTACTAATATTATAAACGCTAAAGTTTGTATGTATGGATGTTTGTTACTCTTTCACGGAAAAACTACTCAACGGATTTGAATGAAACTTGGAACATACATAGTATGTGTGCTGGAATAACATATAGGTAGGCTACTTTTACGTGGTACCACGCGAGCGAAGCCGCAGGTTGAAGCTAGTAATGCATATTTTGCATCGGAGCACAACCGTATTCGACCTCAGGATAAGACGGTTGGATCATTAGATCACCAATGCTCAAGTTAAAGTTTAATTTAAAAGAACTATCAAAAGTGCCAAAGTATGAGTGCTTAGAGACTCTCATGGACTTATACCCCTCATCACCATCTACAACCCAACTTTGCCCACTACTGGGCTTATGCCTCCTTCTGTTTGTTCCATCTATCGTAACTATAATACCCACAGAACTTAAATTCACGACTTACTCCAACCGCTTTAAGTGCGTTTGTAAAATGGGTCCAAGACCCTATAACAATTAAAGAAAAGCCACATCGTAGTCCTCGAGGCATTCCGCCTGGCAACTGCTCGTAAACCTGAAGTAATTGCCTCACATCTAGGGCAGGCTAACTGCCCATATAAAACAAAGCACCTACCCAATACCACCTTACTTCAGGTAGGTATTTACTTGGTTTGAGAGGTTATAAATCACTAGTCCGATTCTTGCTCTGTCTACGGATTCTTGAGACTTGTCCTCCTGACTTCATTTAAGACGTGTCCAAGTGGTCCCAGTAATTTTAAGGAATAAAATAATTTTAAATTTGACTTAGACATAGGCAGGCATTGTTGGTTTGGGCGGTTTTAATGTTAACTTTAAGGGAATTTTTTCAAATGTTGTGGTATCGGGCTTTCGATAATACCTACGGTTTTGCACAAGTGGATTTTTCTGTTTGAAAGACATATTATCACGTCCGTATCCACAGAGCAGAGCAACAAGTAATCAAAAAACTTGCATGCACTCCTGATACAAGAGTCCCATGTTGGGTATGGTAAATCAATGCGAGAGGTGGTCTGCCCATCGCCCATATAAGTCCAACATGTTGGAGAGAATACTACCCCTTGAATTTTACCATTAAAATAAATAATAGTACTATTACGACATGCTCGGGGAGAGAAGCAGCTGGACCCATTCTATGTTTTTTCTTTACTCCCAGTCCAGCAGAGAAATAGGTAGGTAAGGTACCTAGGTATTATGTCGTACGCTTTACCATTACTCTCAAAGGGTGAGGTAAGAGGGAAAATCGTGAAGAAACCGGCATGTTGTAGAACGTAAATTATTCGAAAACATGTGTTACGTACCTACACGAAAGGCGTAAAAGAATTAGTTACACAAGTATATATATAATGGTTAAAATCTAGGTCATAAACCACTGAATTATAACCTAGAAGTATTTACATAAACCACTGAATTATAACCTAGAAGTATTTACCTCATAGTCACTTACAAAAACTTTCTGGAACATCAAAGATGTTTTTTGTATTTGCCCAATTTTGTACCTCCTCCATTTCTTTACTTGTATTTTAGGTTACCCTATCAGGGTCATATCAATCTGTGAGCGTAGTGACATAACTTGCATATTTTTTTAACTTGAATGCAAATAACTTGCATAATAAAAGCTCAAGATTCACACGGGTTCGATCTAGCCGCGTGGCAAACACATGAGAGGTTAGCTCAATACAAAGTTTGTATCTTGCCATCAATTAGACAGAGTCGTTATCATGAAAAATCGGTCTTTTTGTTTGTCATCAATAGCTCAATCAAGACATACTCACGTGTAACATTTATTTTAAAACTACGGGTATTGTTTCTGAACAGCGTCACGTGTCGCTCGATTGACGCGAGACGACTCGAGCCGGGGCGAACAAACTAGCTAAGCTTCATAGTTTGCTCATACCGCTCGGGTCGACTCGCTGTCAAAAAGTCTTCTTTTAGGTAGATCCCTTTGCCATAGTCTTCTCTATTTACTGCTACGTGAGACTTCAAGATAGATTCCAGCTGTTTTTTGGTCTTTCGGGCAATGACTGACCATTTGAGGTGCAGGGGCTTTCAAAACGACATTGTAAAGTTATTGATGATGCGCAAGAAGAAAAAACCAGTGCAACTTTTAAACTTCTGCAATCCTGGTGCAAGCCTCGCCAAATAACTATGCGTTTAATAGATGATTTTCTCTGGGTAGCAAGTCTTAAAGATTCATGACGTACGTGTAGCATGTTGGCGATTTGTCCTCGTAAGCAAATATCTACCAGCTGTCATTCCTTAGCCTCTAGCAGACCTCGTGTTCAAAGAAGACCACCATGCTACTCCCGCAGGCTTCTGCTATCCTGGTACCACTGAAGTCTAAGTAGTTAGCACTGAGTTCTTCCATTTGCCTGGTAGGTAATACCTAAGTCCGTTTTCAGTTTATATTTTCAGGTTATATCCTTTCTGAAACACTTTCGAATTTGAAAATTCTGTTCATAACTTTGCTGAATATTCTTCATTTGTTTTTTACGACGTGAATATTAATGTTTTATTAATTTTCACTGAAAACTTGTGAAAACGCGGTTTTGCCGGAAGGAGGTGCGCGCGCGCACGCCTATCGAGCACTGCCTCAAAAACTAATAGTGTTTGCACAAGTGTTTTCTAAAACAATTGTAAGTTTTCTACTATTACTTTTGTAATGTCGTGGGGCAAGTTCGAATTTTTTTGATTTGGAAACAAAACCAATGTAGCTTTTTGAAAGGTATTTAAACGTTGTGCAAGATAGTTAGGTACAATAGATTTGCACAGGGACATCCAACGAATGCTTAGAAGCCGGATTTTTTAAAGTTTAAAGAAATGATTGGTAAACATTGCCAAGGACAGGCAGAAATATATACCTACGTAGAAGGATTTTAAGCCCTCAGCATTGTAACGAAATGCGATGTTAACAAAAAATCCGCAAAATTATTGCATTTATGATCTTGTTCCTAAGTCTTGTGCGGCTCTTTCAAGACCCACCTTTTACTCCCGGCGCACACTATCGGTACGACACGGCGACGTGCTTAAGGATCCTTTGGCATAGCCGTGCCGATAGTGGGCGCTGGTCCTAACGCGAAGAACGGAGGCCTCTTAAGCACGTCCTTAGGCAGGCCAAGAAGTCCTTAGGCATGCCGAAAAGTCCTTAGGCATGCCGAGGAGTCCATGGGTATGCCGAGGAGTCCATAAGCATGCAGAGGCGTGGGCGCCGGGCCACGCTGCCGAAGCAACCCGAAGACTGCCGAGGCGTCTTTACACTGGATAAGCTTGCACACAACACTGTAAGGGGTGCTGTCCCAGTAACGGATGGTCCCTCTAATCTGTGTATTTCTATTTGTGTGTTTTTGACATTTGTATAATTTTAATTTTATTTTATTTCATTTGTAAATATTATTTTATGGACTATCATTAATTGTCTGAATTAAACAATTTTTATTATTTATTTTATTTATTTAGGCATGCCGTGCCGTTCCGATAATGGGCGCTGGGTCTCACTGAGCTAACAAGGTTCGCCGTTGACAGACACGTCAAGGATATCATCATCAATCATCTTAAGGTGCAACAAAAGCTGGCACTATCCCAACCCCCCCATTCGCTCCTACCACCGCAACACAAACACAAGTGCTTCGCGTCCCACATACAACATACCTACCCATTACCCAGCACGCCGATCGAGGCCTTATCAACGCTGATAAGTAGCCGCAACGCACCCCGTGAAATCACCGCCGACCAATAATTGCATAGGGCTTATTCAAGCCTGGCAAAAGCAAAAGAGTGTTTCTTTTGCTAGGCTTTCAAGGCTTTCAAGACCTTTCTTTTGCTTGCGGTTAATACGCCTTTTTAGACTTTTTTTAATACAGTCAATTTAGTTCGAAAGGTAAGTTTTTAGTCGTAATTTTGACAGTTCTAAGTCAGACAACAGAATCGACAGCATTTGTCTCTACCGATGGCTCCTAGTTCTGATGATGGAAGTTAAAGCAGGTAGTCATAAGTAGGTATATCTAAAGGTTGCTGTGTATCAAAGTCTCATCCCTAAACCCTGAAGGTTATTATTATCGGTCTGTATTGTCCCAATGCTGGGCAAAGGCTACCCTTCGCTTTTTCCATTCGATCTTGTGGATACTGATTCTTGCGTGTTTTGCCGAGTTGCCGTTTAACGTTTGGGATCCAGTCTGTAGAAGCTCAGATCCTGTATGTCTTGCATGTGGCAGACAGAGAAATAAATGAAATTGATTTGCTGTTCTGAGGGCGGACATGACCGGCCCAGTGCCTGAAGTCCACGAAGGTAGGTACGTGACCAATACCGTTCTATTGATCATTTTCAGAAAAAAAACGAAGTTTATATTAATTTTTTTTATCAAAGTTTTAGGGGACTTACAGCTAGGTACAAATCAAATAAAAACCATCTTGATCAGCGGCGCCTTCCCGATATCTATCAAAACCCATTTTAGCATTTTATAGCATTCCTCAAGTTAGCAATTTGGGTTAACGTATGTACCTACCTTATTACCCTTTTAAAACCTAGTCTGCAGGCTAACCACAGTTTTTTTTTTCAGATTCTGTCATAGCAATGTTACGTTGTGTGCAGACTTCGCTTTTCTTCAGGCAATTATCCAACTTTGTAGAACCGCCAAGTCATTATGTTACAAGAACTAAGAATCATTGACACCAACAGAAGGGGAGAGATATTCCTATTTATTCCTTGGTAAGTTCTAGCAATTGTATTTACCTATCTTTCGACGTAAGACCGTGTGTGCAACAAGCTCTGGGTCTTGTAAATGATTTTCTAGAAGGCGCTAGTGAAACCGCATAAAATAAATGTTCCGAAATTACTTCCTTACCTACATCAAAATTATACGTTGACAAATACGGCAAACAATATAATAAAATAGTGTTGCACATGCAACTCTTTAAAAATATCGATGAAATCATCGATATTTTTTCGCGTTTACAATATTAGTAGGATTTACCCCATAAATATGGAATAATAACTGCCACATTTAAATAAAAATAAGTAATTATTATTTATGTATGTGTAATAAAACTATAAATAGGAGTCAATGTTGCAAACAGTTTATTTGCATATGTTTTTAGTAAGTATCTTTATTGCAAAATATGCAAATAGAAAACCTACATAGTACAAACATAATAATTGATCGAGCGAGCGAAGCGAGCGAAGATTTCAGTGGCAACTTGGGCGATTTGGCGTAGGTATGTTTGTATGTCTGTGGATATGTTTCTTAGAGCACAACTTTCGAACCGTTAATTCAGTCTGTATGAAACTTGGTAGGCTTAATCGGTGAAGGGGTTGTAAAGATAGGGTTCCCAAAACGAAAATTAAAAAAGACTGGATTTATGTAGGTACCTATGGGGGAGACAAGTGGCAGGAAAATAGAGGAAAAGTGGCTTAGGTACCATTTTCTCTTTTTTTGTGAAAGCAATTTTGGCATAGTATTTTTTTGGCCAAGCGTGAGTTCCCCGTGAAAATGAGCGATGAGGGTGATGAGGCAATGAGGGCAATGTCCACAACCCGCAAATCTTGTAGGTTGTGGACATCGCGCGCGAGATCTAAATTCGGGGCAAACTAGTTTTATTAATAAATTCGATCATGTTGCAAAGCAAAAAGTAATAAAGTCCGCTTTCTTATCAGTCGTCATCTCAGACGATACGGTATTTATATGCAATTTTATATAAATACCGTATATAGATAACATTCTACAAAGAGAGATTTATAGAAAAATTATCTACGTGTGTGTGAATTAGTAAACTTTACGTGCTTAGAGGTCAGGTACCAGCAGTATGCGATGACCACTGACCAGGCAAACAGACGTTATCGCACCGCATATACCTCAAACACAAAATCACAAACGGGAATACCGGATACCAACGCGAAGTACTCAAAAGTAGTTTCGTCCTTTTCACATATTCCCTTCAAGTGCGTTAACTCGCAGTCTGTCCCGTTCTCGCAGCGGCACGCTGAGCCCTATCATAGCGTAGCTATGCATGTATACACAGAACCACAGAGCGCTGGTAAACTATTCACTTTTGTGTTGTGAAGTAGTTTTGCCAAGTTGGTGTCGCTCCGAATTAGACTCGCTACATGTGCTTTGTGCGGGAAATGTCGAAAGTACCGAGGTCGTCTTCGATTCTGCCGACCGTGTTGTTGTGCTGAAGTGGACATATTTTTTGTTTCAAAAGTGAAAAATGGTGCGATCTCCTGGCGAGCGTCAGTGGCGCGCAAACGCTGCATTTTTTAGATTCCGATAGACTTCGAAAGTAGCTAGTTATTCATTTATTTAACGATGCAATAGTGTACTTACTGAGTGCTAATTATTGTTTGGTTCGGTTCTAGTGATTCGTAAATGAGTGATATCTTGTGAAAATGAAAACAGTTAGCTACAGTTTTATTGACGTAAGTAAAATAAATAATAATATTTTTGTAATAAATAAAAATAACTGGCAATAAAACATTGCACATAACTTTAAAATTAGTACTCGGTGCATGTGTGGGTGATATTTTAATACTGCTGGCACATTTTTCCTGTAAAATGTTTAAGTATGAGTAACGTAATATTTCCTAGAAATGAATCACTAAACTTAACTGTAGCTTCTCGTATGTCATTTGGATAGGTACTATTATTTTGTTATGATTTTTATAAGATGTTTTAATATTTGTTCTCTAATTATTTTCCTTGCAAACGTCCGTGACAGACAAAGAAAATATCTGGCATCAGCCCAGATCTGACTAAAATACATCAATGATTGCTTGTTATTAATGTGAGTGCTTATACAAATAACAAAATATACTTGCGTTTATCTGACAAGTCTACACTACAGTATGGTGGAAAAGTTTGAGTTAAATTCTATGATTCCATTTTGAATTATCAAGATATTTCTCTTATCGTTGATAGTTAAATATTTTTTATAACAAAGCTCATAATAACGCGATTCTATTTTGAACTACTTTTGGACACCTTAGGTATAGTAATTTTTGCACATCTCCAAATCTTTATCTCAGTATTGGCGCCGAAGCGATAATAATAAAGAACACGCTGTCCGTCTGTCTGTTGTAAATATAGAACAAGATAACCGACCATTCCTACTGGAACTGGAATGTGTCCGTTCCTTAACACACCACATCCTTTCAATAACCTCGGAGCATCAATTCTCAAGAAAGAATTTAGTTCGTTCCAAAACGATTTTTGTTTTTATTTATTACATTGCACTGAGAAAAGGGCCCTGAACTCATACTGAGTGAAAAAGAAAAAAAAGCAATAAATATTTATTATGCATCGCATTCTTGATCTTGTAATCGATTATAATCGATGAACATTGTAAAAATGCTTTATCGATACTTTTATTCATAATTCTTGAATATTTTCAACAGCCCAACACTAATAAATATCTGCCTTACAAAGTTAAATATCAGATAAAAAATCAATCTTAAAGGTAAAAGTTGCCTCCTGATGCTGTATAAATCGTCTACTACGGATGGTAAAAGGGCTTAGTTTTTTGTAACAAAGACTTTGACAAAGTGAATAACTGAGCACCTCTCTTAATTAGTTTTAAATAGGCTCACAATAAAATTATGATGAATATTCCTCAAGAACTTATCTTAACGATACATATCTTGATGTAACTGTTGCATAAATTACTTATTTATAAACATGTGAAAGCAAGATTCTAAACGTGAGATACATCCCATTAACATGATTCTTATCTCTGCGTACTACGTAAATATAATATTTAAAAAATATATCTTTCCAAATATTGAAATGAATTATCCAAATATAGATGCAAACACACTGTGGGGTCAGAACTATGTATATTGCGATTTTTGGGTGTAATTTATTGATAAAAAAACAGTTTTAAACATTAGAAAGTTTAATTGTTTTAATATTTAATCATTGAATTATTACGTAATTGTCGTAAGATTCTTTTTTACAATATGAAACTAAGGCTTAATTTTCATGAAATTCTGTTACTTTTAGCCTAAAAAAGTAGAAGAGTAACCTAACAGTTTTAGGTTACTCTTCTACTCTTTACTATGATATAAAAGCATGACATCAAACTAATTACAAAGTGTGATAAACCGAGACCTCTCGACCGACGTACAATTGGTTAACTCAATGAAGACAATCGCGGTCTAACTTATCAAATCAACTAATGACTGATTTATTAACTCACATAGACTTGGGTTCTAACCTCGGGCTATTAAAACAATCTAGCTTCTCCTCTTCTTTCGATCAATTATTAAAAAATAACCAAGCTATCATGTTAGTTACTTCTTTGACGTCATTTAATTTAATCTTTTTTTTTAAATAGTTCCAAAGGTTCATTAAAAACGGTTCATTTTGTTTTGTCCATTGCGTACGTTGCATTTTAGTTGAGTGGTAGCAATCATCATCATCATATCATCTTCTTTAGCACGCCATTCTTTCCCATCCTTCATAATATCATGAACAATAACTATGGTGATTTTGTGGATATTCAAGGTATTTCCAAAAGCGCAGGCTGACAGGATGATATGAGGATAATTTGAAAACACAATTAACCACTTCGTTTCCTGAAATCTGAGTTATTAACTGCCAACAACACCAGTACCGTTGTAATTACACTCACTGTAGGTACCGTAATTAATTGGTAATCGCCGGCCGCGGTGGTACATCACACATCGCTTTGCAGCCACTATCGAATTACTTATACAATTGTGCTAGTAGGCTGAATTGGTTAAATACTTATTCAACATTGGGACTGAGTTCAAAGCGGTTCAACTAGACCGACTTTTATCACTGAGATTTTCTTCGCGATGTTTAAAAATAAATATACAATCTTTTTTACTCCTATTTTTTAATTACGTAATTTTTTACGTTATTCATCTTATTTTCAACTTGATGGACCTATATGGGCGATGGGCTGATCACCTGTCACTGGTTCACCATATCCATCTTGGGAGTCTTGGATCAGAAGTGGCTACAAGTTTTCTTATGATTGCTTGTGGTTCTGCCCCATCCCGTTAGGGATACGGGTGTGATAATTATGTATGTATGTATTCATCTATCGCATTTTTTTGGTAATATTTTAGTGGATAATGATTTGTACTTACAGGGCTAAGTCCAAACATTATATTCGGCACATGCCCATGTTATTTTGCTGTAGGAATATTCTATACGTGACAAGCCCATCGCCGCTTATAATGTAGGTATCGTAAAAACTAACGGCTACAGAAACCGCACCATACATTCTTAGAAACAATGACTTAAACTTGTTCAAACGTCGCTCGCCTCGTCACTTTCCATCAAGTGAAAAGCCTCAACTGGTTTTTCCCGTGACCAGATCTAGTTTCTCCTGTTATTGTGATTGTCATGTGGTCTCAATGGATGATAACTTTTATTAAAATAACCGAAATAAGCTTAGCCTTGGTTATAGATCCATATTTAATATATTTTGGTCATTCGACATAATTAAGTAAATTAAGATCGTATGAGTTAGTGGCCAACTCTTGTGACAGAGTTTTAAGCAACCTAAAAGACCCCCGTCATAGCTTGACGACTTATAAGCTGGGATCGACAATTTAACGTGCCCTCCGAAGCACGGAAGCTCGTAATGCCACTTGCAATCACCCATCCAAATTGTGACCGCGCACAATGTTGCTTAACTTCAACGATCCATCAAGAACATCTAAGCAATCTACGCCACGAGTGTAATGATTGAGAGACATAATTGATTATAACATAAAAAAGATTAGAACGATATTACGAAGGGCCTAGTCTTTGTACTACAAAACCTTTTTGCAAGATTGACTATAAGGTCAAACAGTCTGTAAGTAGTAACAACAGAGTAATCTGCAAGTCAGGCTATATAGTGTAGGTAAGTATTTGTCTATATTAATGGGGCAAGGGGATCGTGAGTGACGTGACCGGGGCGGGAGATCTTTAGATATCAGTATCTCAAAAGATAAACACATTATTTAAATGATATGAGAATGTCTTTGTATAAATGAGGGCATTATGTGTGGCTACAATATCTGACTTCGGAGGACATGTCGCGTAGAATGACAAGTAAAGTACGTTCGTATGAGCTAGTGGCCAGCTCTTGACAATTTAACGTGCCCTTCGAAGCACGGAAGCGCTCAGCTCGTAATGCCACTTGCGGTCATCCCTCCAAATTTTGACCACGCACAACGTTGCTTAACTTCAACGATCAATCCAGAACGTCTAAGCAAGCTACGCTACGAGCGCTTCAAGTGGCACGTGTAGCCACAAGTGTAGTCATATGATTTGTCAGAGGATAGACGAGGACGAAGATTCTAAAGCTTTGCAGTATCGCTATAATGTAGCCACAAAGTTTGAGAATTAAAATATACATAATTCTGATAGATGAATAATGATACACTAAGTACTACTATAAGTGGGAGTGTGGGAGATAGACAAAAATATATTTTGATAACGAGCAAAAAAGAGATCTATCAATATAGTATCTAGTAGTATCTACGTGACATTATTGATTATACAGAGCTAAACAATGGCGTTATCTTTCGAACAATAGTTCCTTTGTTCAATACGAACAGTTAGTTACTAACATTACTTTGAGAAATGTCCTTCGGTAGCTGCCTATACCTACACATTCTCGATTTATGAAGCAAATAATAGGTTTGTGTTCTACGAATGTGAAATTATGTAACATCTCTTTCCTCATTCATTCTCATCTCCTCATTTATATTAGGTACTTATATGCATAAAATAATAGGTAATTATTAATACGTAATGTAGGACTGCTGCTAGCTTGTTCTTAGTGAGTAAATTATTTCACAGTTTCAACTTATGGTTGGTATAATGATTAATGAATGACATACCTCTTTAAGTAAATGAGTGAAGAATATTAAAGTTAGATAATAAATATTAGCATTATTATTCTTAATTAATTTTATCGTAATCTGCATTTTGTTTTATCAAATAAATCGAAAGGCAATGATTTACTTTGTGTATCGAAATAAGAGATACGCCACGTTTGTAAAAACCGCTGTTTAAATCAATCATCACATCAGCTAAGCTATGCTAATGCGAACAAAAAACATTTTTTGCGCGTTCGAATCAGGCCGGTATTAAATCACTGCGTGCAAGGACAACGACCCCGCACCCAAGCTATCGATAAAGATAAACTGTATAACATTATGTTATGTATAGACTTGCTTATTGAGATCATCTTTTTTCGCATGTCATAGCTGTCACAATCGCAGTTTCAAAAGTATCGATAAAAGCAAACTAATAAGACCACCACAGCACTAGTGCATATAGGTAAAAGGTCGATGACATAGCGTACCTAGTGATTTTTTACACTGGATGACACTATTTCCACAGAGAAGATAATCCCTTACGTTTCTATTTTCCTTTCCCTCTATTTCCAAGATATTTATGCGTAATATTTTTAAAATCCATTGTGCGCTTGAATGTAAGGCAAACCATTTATGTATCAACAAACACTGAGATTGCTCTGAACAAACAGTCAAAACCTTATTTCGCTATTTACTTGGAAGATAACAAAATGTTGTTGACAGCACAGACAGCCATCTCTTGCTATTTTTAGTTCAGTTTAGATTATGATTTGAATACGCTCGGAGAAAGAATGGCGGGATTGTTTGGCACTGAGAGTTTGTAGAATTCAGCGCTCAACACAACATCCTTGCCGGTATTTGGCCAGTATCTGTAGTTATGTATCTACTCTGTCTACTCTCACTATTAATGATGTCACGCAACATAGTTAAGTAGGTAAAATAGTCATTTACGGAATGTACCCAGCTACCAGAGATGTTTGTTTGTATTTATTTATTTATTTAAAAATACTCCTTTTGTACAGTTTTTTTATTGCACAATGAATAACTGTACAAAAGAAGGGCTCAATGGCTAGGCATTTTCTTCCAGCCAACCAATGAGGTGGGAAGTATTGTAAAAGTACACATCTAAACAATCGTAAAACTCAAAAAAATATAATAAATTAAAGCTCTTGTAAGTTTTTTATAAGTCTCTTTTCAGTCAGCCTTTTTAATTTATGGGTAGGTAGGTAGGTAACCATCAACCAAGTTCAATCAAAAATCTGTAAAATCTAAATTTAAGTTTTCGCATGTAGCTAATAATAATAATAATAATAAAAGCTTTTATTTTTCTCTACACAATATGTACATGTTATATTATCTATGTCTAAATTATTCTATGTATTTATCTATTTTTAAACTTATCTATACCTATTTTATGTGTAAGAACCGCGTTCAGCGGTAAAAGCCTCCTCCAATTGCTTCCATTTTTTCCTATCTCGAGCTGCTCTATGCCAAATCTTGCCTGCCAGTTTGGTGATATCGTCACTCCATCTTTTTTGTGGTCTGCCTGGTCTTCGTTTCTTATCTAGTGGGTACCAATTTGTTAGTGTATTAGACCACCTCCCGTCCGCCACTCTTTGTACGTGACCAGCCCATTTCCACTTTAATTTTAATACTCCTGTAACTGCATCCTTAGCTTTCGTCTTATTTCTTATAGTACTGTTTTTAATTTTTTGCCTCAGTTTGTAACCCGTGTAGCTTCGCTCTATACCCCTCTGGCATACTCTTATTTTGTCAAGTGATTTTTCAGTTAAAGCCCAAGTCTGGCATGCGTACGTTAGGCATGGTAGTAAACAGATTTCCATTGCTTTTGTTTTTAGCTTAGTTGGTAGATTGCTCTTAAATATCTCTTTCATCGCCCAGTACTTGTTCCAAGTGCTTTTGATTCTACGTTCGATTTCTTTTTCAGTACATGTATGAAATGTGATCAGGTGTCCTAGGTAGATATAATCTTCAACATACTCTAGATTTGCAGATTCAATTTCCATCGGTATGCTTTGTCTGTTTGTCATGTTTGTCTCTTTGTAGCTAAGTGAATGTAAATTCTTATGGGAAATAAATACCTATCTTAAACCTGAATCAAGACCATGCACCCCTTACGGTATTCGTAAGAAGAAGAAATCATGATTAAATAGCCAAATCATGATTTCTTCTTTGCGCGATGTGTTCTTTTTTCTATTCGTATATTTAATCTATTTTGAATAAGTATCTAGAATGTATTCGTATTGTACCTATCCATTGATGCTGGTGATTTTGGCAAGATAGATCAATTTTGAGTAGGTACTTAGATCGTTTTGGGCTTGGCTGTCCATACTTAACTTATTTTATGGCATCAAACAAGGGGCAAGTCCATGGGTGGGCCTGTTAGTTCAAACAGTAAATTGGACTCACGGCGCGCATAAATGTGCTCCGTGTTTACCAAAGCTGACCCAACGGAATGTTTCAGAATAATTTGTGCCTAACCTTTCCGACCGATAACCTCCAGGCGAGCTTGTAGCCGACTGGCTGAGATACCACTTACTTATGATTATTATGAGATGAGACTGCGGTTCGATTCTAGACGTTGAAGATAATGAAATAGATAGGTACCTACCTAAGAAGTTAAATGTTTTATTTTAAGACTTTAGTAGATGACCTCAGTGGCGGGCGAGTGCTCGGCTGAGACGCAAGAGGTGCGGGTTCGATTCCCGCTGCGGGAGAAATGTTTGTATGGTTCTGCAAATATTTCTTCCGGGTCTGGGTGTTGTAGTATATACTATTTAAGTATGTATTTACAAAAGTATATAAGTATTTTATCAGCCATCTGGTGACCATAGTACAAGCATTGTAAATAAAGTCTAATATTTCTTTTTTATTGCTTAGTTTGGGGCTAGATGGCGCTGTGTGAAATGTCCAAAAAAAATTATTTATTTATTGTTTATAAAATGTTTGCAATTTGTGACTAAAATGTCCAGACTTTTATTGAAGTGTTAGGCTTGGTCAGGACTTTTCTTTCTAAATGGCACTTCCATACTTGCAGTAGGTTAGGTACTAAATGAAAACTGTTTTGTTGACCTAAACTGAGTTTGCGATACATTAGGTAAAGTATGTCTATTTATAGCTTTAAACCTACATACACCGAATTACTTACTCTTGCATACCACTACCTACAAGTAAGTAATCGATATCAGAAAACGCTATAGGTATTTGATCGAAGACGCGTGTCTATAAATAGGTGCCTAGGTACCTACATGTCATGCATAGCCGATCAGGCGTGGCAAAGAATTTAAATTTGAGATGCTTGCCACAGAAGAGCAATCTGACGACCTCGGAGGCGTGGCGGGCGAGTGCTCGGCTGAGACGAAAGAGGCACGGGTTAGATTCCCGTTACGGGAGAAATGTTTGTATGTTCTGCAAATATTTCTTCCGGGTCTGGGTGTTGTAGTACTATATAAGTATACTATACCTATTTACAAAAAAAGTATAAAGTACTTAAGTATTCTATCAGCCATCTGGTGCCCATAGTACAAGTTTTGCGCTGTGTAAAATTTCCACAAATATTTATTTATAGCTTCGTATTTACTAGATGTTTGTATGTTCGTATTTGAGCTAGTGGCCAACTCTAGTGACGGAGTTTTTAGGCCGCCTAAAGGCCTCCGTCATGGCTTAACGACTTAAAAGCCGCGACCGACAATTTAACGTGTCCAATTTAATATTTACTAGAAATATCCCGTGACATGGTATCGCTAGAGATCTTGGATGAAGTCAAGCGACGTCGCCTGACATCACATGACGAGTCAGACAAATTTGCGCGCAAATAATATAACCGAAAAAGTCACGCACGAGGCAAGAGGTTTTGCGGGACATTTGCTACTATCATTACATCAAAACTACCTGGAATCTCAGACCAAATAAAAAGTGAAGCCACACAAAACCGTGCTCCTGCAAGTAAACATACACGCTCACGCACACACCTACACTAAACCCATGCTCATCGTTCTTAAAAATAGAATTATGCCTTCTTGTGTAGTGAAAACTTGTAAAAACAGCAGCAAATCACATAAAAAGTCTCACGGAATCACTTTTCACTTGTAAGTATATACTTCAAATAGCATCGTTTCTTAATTATTATACTATGAATTTAGGTTACTCGGAACACACAACCTTAAAACCTTCGACACACACATAGATAAAAAGGTGGCTTCACTTTTGTTGTTCGCGGCGCGGCGTCTTTTCTTTTTATTTGGTCTGAGGCTGGAATGTACACCTAGACAGGGTCATTGGATAGAAAATTACTAAATAGTGGTGTAGTAAGTGAATGTGAGAATGTTTGCAGTTTGCGAAATATGAAGCGTATTGTTTGAAGGCGTTAAATTCCTAGGTTAGGAAGCTTCCAGTCAGAGCCTATATCAAAAAGTAACGATCGAAAAGTTTATCAACGATCATTAATAATTTACCTAGTTCAAAATGTGTAGGATTGCCATTCACTTGTTTATAACAGACTTTTTAAATTAATCGTAATCATAATCATTCATTCATAAAAGTTTCAGGTTACATCAATTATTGGTCTTAAAGATTATATTGCTCTACCAAAACCTACCAGTACAGGTGTATGAATAATAATAATAAAAAATGTATCTAATAAATGGGATTATATCAAAAAAATATGTTATAACAAATCAAATCATAATAAACATCGATAAAATTAATTAAATTAATGTCAATTCCGAAACAATTTTTTTAAATATGTCACAATTTATAGTAAAAAAAACTCATTTATAGGTACCTACTGAGTAAGAGAATAGAAGCCTATTTCAGTAAGCCATTTTGTCACACAATAATTTTGTTAAACATATCTGATGAACAATGCTTTTCTATACCTACTTAGACTATTTTTTCTTTTCTAACTTCCTCATCATTTTGTTTAAATTTTAACTCGTGGTGTGCATAGCGTAGTCGTTTTATCACATGATAGGTATTCGCCTATCTAAAACTTCATAAAGCTGGAAAGCTTCTGTTTATCCGATAATAGATCACCTTTATCACTCGATCTTTCTAGGGTCATGTCATTAATATAACGAACTATGGTGGATGAATTTGAAAAGTTTAATTAAGATCTGTATGGCATAACAGAGTATAACATAGGTACCTATATTCGGCACTGAGTAGATAAGATACGGGATGGGCTAAGAATGCTGATGATGGTTCATCATCATCTCCCTGCCCTTATCCCACTATATGTGGGGTCGGCACAGCATGTTCCTTGGATCATGCTGTAAGAGTTTTGGCTAAGGTGTTTTATAACCGGCCGCCTGCCTGACGTCAACCCTCCTTGGGAATACTTACTTGTTGTATCTCATCATGTTGGAGGTGTTTATTCGTCCAAGTGTTGGAGAGGATACTATCCCTTAGTCGACTTTTACGACATGCTCGGGGAGAGAAGCAGCTGGACGCATTCTATGTTTTTTCTTTACTCCCAGTCCAGCAAAGAAGTAATGTTGATGATGGTTGAAAAATATAATTTCTAAGTCAATATAATGTATTCATTATGTTTGTAAAGTTTTTTCAGTCTTATACAGTATGGAATTTACTTTATTTATATATTGAGGACACCCAGCGAAGAAATCACATGAAAATTATGAATAAAGTTAACAAAATCTTAGAACTATGTGTTCCTCCTCGACTCCTCCTAATCTGCTTATAAATGCCTCTAAAAAACATTCAAAGATAATGTTTAAAGAAGGCACCTAGAGACAAAAAGACCTATCTTTTTGGATCCTATCCTATCCAACTATTTAGGATAGGTAAGTCCTGACTCATCCTAAATAGTGTAAATTTAAATAGGAACGTGTAAGTATAAAGAACGGGGTGGAAGTATAGGTAGGTAGCTATAACCTACAAAATCATGTAATTAATGACTGATGAAATATGTTACATTTTAATTAGTCACAAAATGCAAACATTGCGGTAAAGTCCGGACAAAAGTCTAAACATCCGGACATGTCCAGACAAACCCGGACGAATGGTAAATTTATAAGGCTTATTTTATGGTAGAGAAGAGGCTAAAACAAATTTCTCCAAAAATATTTTCCTTTAGCTACAAAGCAATGGATATTAATGCATTTGCGACGTCTTGTTTACTAAAACATGGTGGTATTGAGTCATACATTACCATGTGGCAATAATTAATGTCATAACATGTTACATACCTACTGATCATAGCATGTGTAAGTATAATCTGCCATATTATCCATTGAACAAAGTTATGTGGGCGTTACAAAACACTAATTCTCGTATTGAATTTAATAAACTGTATATTGATTAAACTGAATCATAAGATTCCGGAGCGAGTATTAGCAAAAAATACATATTTAATATAACAAAACATACTACTGAACCGATTTTTATATTCTTAGTTGGTTGTTATTTTATTAAAACAGCTAACACCTTGGTCAATATTCAAGTCAACTTCGTCCGACATCTAGCGACACGTTGTCGTGGGACATTTAGGTACATGGGACATCCTTTTCTCCCCTGGTGAAAACGCCCTTGGCTTTAGAGTCTTTACATCACTCTATTTGACGACTGTGTCACCTCCATTATTTCCTTATTCTTTGTATGTTATATAAGTATTTATCACAGATCTGTATTGACTAGTATTTATAGATTCTGTGGTCGTTTAAATGTGGGTTTACCTATCATGTTTATGCTCCCGGAATGAAATAAATCGTTGAGACCAAAATAAATAAACCATCTACATTTAAATGTTTATACGCTCCTGCTAGAAGGCAGTTATTGCCTAGTGGAATCTGACTCATTTGCATTAGTTGTCTATTCATTTTATTTCAAAGAGCGTAGCGTATTTATAAAGCGTCATGTGTGTCAAATATTTTTCATTTCATTGTATCATTATAAATAGCATCTTTTTAAACCTATGTCGTCTCTCTACTGGGCAAATATTTCCCTCAAACTTCACCAACCATCTCGGTTCTTTGAGGTCTTCCGCCGTCCTCTCTCGAAGGGTACGAGATCATCCCGCCATAGCATTAATTAAAGGCAATGCAACTCGTAAAAATCTCAATCTAAAAGTTTGTATTTCCATAGATCCTGAACAAATGAATTTATGTCCTTTTTCCACGGTAAGGGCCCCATCAAAAGAGTATCTGGTCAAGAAGATTATAATGTATCCACTTATGTATATAGCAACCTATTAACAATGTCGTAATGTGGAACTTTTCAAAATCTGTAGGTTTTTTATCGAATAGTTTCGCTGTAAACTTGTAAACTACTATAAAAATAGATCCGAATAAATAACCTCCTTTTATTTGAAGTTATTAAAAAATTTCACCCATATTTTAACAGAAAAAAAGGATAATTTCTCGCAAAATCCCTGAGTAGAACGAGTTCAAGTGGTCCCGTCCTAATTACGGCAGTTGTTCGGCCAATTGTCCAATAGGTCATTTCCTCAGCTTCAAGGTGGACTCGACTCTCGACTCCTTGGTCACTTGCTATATCAATATTGGAGCAGGAAAATGTCGGCGAATCATATAGGTACAGTTTATAGTTTTGGTTTTAACTAATAACAATATTGAAATAGGAAAATGTCGAGGAATCATACAGCTTTGGTTTAGTAAAACTAGCTCTGCCAGCGGTTTTTCTCTAGTTTCTTATCGATTTTAAAAAGGAGGTTCTCGATTGGGTTGTAACTATATTTTTTTTGTAAATTATACCTCCGTTTCTTTTGTAACTGTATTAAACGTAATTTATATAAACTAGCTGCCGCCCGCGGTTTCGCTCACGTACTACACCTAGTAAAAATAGACTATATGTTAACCCAGCACATGTACTATGTATATTCCAAGTTTCATTCAAATCCGTTCATCCGTTTAGGCGTGATTGAGGCACAAACATACAAAAATCCTCACAAACTTTCACATTTATGTAGTTGGATGTATTTTGGTGCAGATAACGCTATGGGTCCTCGTGGCGTACCTGGCGCTGTACATCCCCCATATCGAGATGAGGGTTGAGGAGCCAGAGCTCCCGGAAGCCCCCAGGGAGGTAGGTAGCTACTGGTTCTAGAAGACGTGTAGAATATCTACTGTTGCGAACATGGCTCAGATTATTTATTCTCGCGACGACGACGGGAGAAATGGACAAGTGTTCTGAATATAATTCTGCCGGGTCTGGGTTTTGTGGTACTATGATAGGTACTCAGAGTTACTGATACCTTAGTGTAAGATCAGAATTATTGTGACTGTTGAATGTTATTTATTATTTACTAGCAATCCACCCGTGGCTCGCTCGCGAGGTACCTATTTGGACAAAAGGTACGGCATGCGTTATTTCAGATCACAAACTATGTATATTGTAAGTTTCATCCAAATGCGCTAAGCCGTTATGGAGTTGAGTGGTAACAAACACACACACAAACTTTAGAATGTTATAATTCATCCAGGCCCCACGAGATCGCGGACTGAAGCTAATAGCCACGACCCCCCGGCCGGAGCCGGTGGAACAGCATCTGAACATGGGCAAGTGCTTCCACATGCCGCGCGAGCTGTGCCCCCCGAAGGGCGAGGGCTGCCGCGCGGTGGGGGCCTCCGCGCTCTTCTGCTGTGACATCGACAGCAGATACCTGAGTGAAGTCCTGGGGCACAACAGTGAGTCTTCTTGTCGTGTCATTAGTTCCTTCTTTCTAGTGTAGTGAAAGGATTTAGAATGCGCCTCAAAGGCTCCTTGGTAAACTGATAGGGTAGTAAACTAATTGGACGTAAGTCCTTGATATCCTGAGGGTTAGGGGCTCTGGGTATGGGCTTAACTATAGCAGTTTTCCATGCTGAACGAAGCAGACTGAAGTGATATATTTACAGTGATGGTCTCTAAGAATGGTCATAGTAGCATGTATAAAGGATATAATATTTACGAATGGATAGGAGGTAATGTCGATAATGAATGGCTTATCCAGGGATCGGATATTCGGGTGCTGGTATTTACGCTTAAAGGGATGGGATGTAATAAATAAGATGAGAGGTGGGAGCCAACACGGTTACACAAGAAGAAAAAGTGTTTTATAAACTCAAACTGTTAATGAACTTGCTGTTAACTGTAACTACTGACCTACCTAGTTTTTTGAATCGTTACGGACAGGTTTTTTCATAAAGCTGAGATTACAACGATAAGGAAAACATCGAAAGCAAACCGGAATTTTCCAAACAAATTGGAAGGTGTGTCGTCTAACAGTATCTAATACCTAGGTAACTTAACATTTACTTATTAGAAGTAACGGTGATGTATTTTACCTTGAAGGAGATATTAAATAGCGGTTGCTGGTATTTTTAGACATTACGACCTCAGAGGTTATCTGACTGTGGTATCTGCTGTGTGGCTAGGTATTGATGTTGGACAGCTGAATGTAAACCATTGGTTAAATAAAAACATTTTTGATAAATATTGCCAATTGAAAACCTATGTGTATGAAGCAAAGGGAAACATTGGCAGAGGCCTACCCCTATAGGAAACAGGCGTGCTGTAGGTAATGTATTACGAAAGTTCACATTTTTACCAAGATGTAGAGTTTGTAGAGTCAGGGCTTACAGGTAGAGTTATTTGTTATTTATTGTTATACAATGTAGTATTTAAGAACACTTAAAGCTATGTGTAATACTTTGGACTTGAGACAGGCCCCGTGGGCTATGTGATGCGCAACACAAATTGGAGCTAGCTATGTGCTTGGCTCTCCTAGTGAAGATCTCATAACTTCTTAACAGTGAAAGCATTATGAACTTTTGAGTCTTGGCAACCAAATTTTCATGGAATGTTTTTGGTGGGATTATTTGTATCTGACGAGACAGAGTTTGTTTCACTTAGGTATCGTTTGTTAATCCAATATTAATGTGTATCATCTTTGTCAATAAATAATTCTGATGTTTTCCTCGGCTAATTCGCTCATTCTGATGGCAGTAACCCACCAGAAGACGACCAAGTATCTGCACGTGTTGAACGCGAGCATCGATGAGCTGGACGTGTCACAGGCTATGTTCCGCCGGCTAGCCTCCATGGCCTTCACCGACGGGAAGATCGGGAAGATCGTTGGTGAGTGGTAAAGTTGCTCTTTTCAGACCAAGCTTGACACTAATTCATTTTTAAACAAATCTAAATGAGCTTATTACAATACGGTCCACGGATCTAGGCACTAGCATTCGTGAAGTTAGCCGTTTGGCATGTGCAGCTTTTTCATACTAAATTAAATAAATATTTGTGAACATTTCACACAGCGCTATAGCTATTTCGTAGGATTTCCTTTTACAAGTTTTCATACATATTTTACCAGTCGTATTTGATCTCACTTATATTGCAAAATATCGTAAGAAGACAAAAATGCTTGGGAATGCTCCAACTATGTAGTTTTGTAAACATGATTGTGATCATTTTCCAAAAAAAATAACCAAGCGTGGTTTCTTGCCTGTTTTCGACGCTTTGTCGCGTTACGAACAGGCGTAAATTTAACGGATCCGTACCGATCCTATTGGATATAGTAATAAAGATATTGAGTTTGAGTTTTTTTTTTTTTTTTTAACCTATGTCGTCCCACTGCTGGGCAAAGGTCATCATTTTATCTTAGTATCTACATCATTATTTACCTACCTACTCTTTTCTATAGGTACTTCTACTAATGGTTTTCTATTTCCTTCTAACAATCTTCTTATTTTCAAACTTGAGCAGAAACGAATCCCGATGATGTTGATGCTGTAGAAACTGAGCTCGGTAAGTTACATTTACTATGTGCTATTTTAGTTGTTAACTGTCAGTTGTTGTTATGTCCTCAAACTATCCGCAATTTTGTGCTGTGAAAATACGCGAAAATAAATAAACAATACCAAATCAACTTTTGGTTTTAGTGCCCTAGTGTGAGTAGACCCTTCATTGGTAAGACATAGCTTGACTGACGAGCTCAGTGGCGTGGTACGCGAGTGTTCGACGTAAAGAGATGCGGGATCAATATCGTCCCCTGTATCGTTGGTTTCTCTTTATGCCGGACTTTTGCGCACCACGCCACCGAGGTCGTCAGTGACCCACCATGCACCATGTCTTGCCCAAGAAATTGTTTACTCGCACTTAATATACAAGACTTACTTGTTGGCTCCCGTTTCAAAAAAACATTTTCCCTTAAAAATAAATAAATAAATAACACCCAACAGTTACATAACTACATAGTCCTGACCCCACACCTTAGAATATAGAAAAAGACCACACTAGGATTCCCTGTGTCGTAGTATCAGAAACTACGAGTACCATGGTACCACAACACCCAGACCCGGAAGAAATATTAACAGATCATGCAAACATTTCTTCCGCAGCGGGAATCGAACTCTTGCGTCTCTGCCAAGCAATCGCCCGCCACGCCACAAAGGCCGTCAACTATGCCATGTCTAGGCAATTAATGGTCTACTCTAGCGCTAAATATGCAAAATTAATTTAAAACGGGAGTTTTTATGAATAATCTTATAATTTCCAGGTCAGTTCCCAAAGTACTCTGCGGTGGCGTGCCTAAACATCTCCAACAACAACCTGACGAGCGCCAAGCTGCAGCCGTCCAAGCAGCGACCCTTCGCGTACCTCTTCAACTTAACAGTGCTAGACGCGTCTGTTAACAACCTGACGGAGTTTCCATTGAGCCTTGTGCATAGCAACCGGAAGATCTCCGTGGATTTGTCAGGTATTTACACCTTATTCAGAAAAACGAGTAGACGTAATGACTGGTTTATGGTTCATAAAGACTTTAAATCTACTCATGTCTTTGGAAGTATTTTAGTAGAAAAAGGGCGAGTATGAGAGATCATTCCTCTTCTTAGTATTTTAGGGGTAAATAAGGAGGTTGAGCGCGAGGATGAGGAAGGCAGCGAGAGTATGGTTAAAGTCGAGTAAGGCGAGGTAGATTGGAGGTAAGAATGAGTATTAGAAGAAATGTGTTACGCAGTCGTCCAGAAGAATAAACGCAAGTTTTTAACGAATTTGGAGGCGTAAAGGGCGAGGATGCAGAACCATATATGAATGTTCTGTACTTATTGTGTTTATAATTCCAGGGAACAACAACCTGCCCTGCAAGCATTTCCAGAAGGCCATGGAGACCAACAACAGCACGCTGGTAACCTTCCTAAACTATAATGACACCTTCTGCGCGCTGGACCTCAGCTTCAACTGGTTCAAGGACGTCGAGATCGTCAAGATTGACTATCTGAGGGTGCAGAAAGAGGTACGAGATAATTTTTACCCGCCCATTTTACCTTCCGATAAAATGAAATGAACCTTACAAATAACTGAGTCGATTGACACCTTATTTTTTTTGTCAAAGTCACCCATTTTCGTGGTCAAGTCACGCTTGGCCGAAAAATGTAAGATGTCAAAATTGTTTTCAGAAATAAAAGAGCAAATAGTTCCTAAGACACTTATCTTGTTTCCCTTCTGGTTTTGGAATTCTCCATACTGTCTTAGCTAAAAAAATACTATATATATTAAAAAAACAATAAAAATACTCCTGATCCAGATCTATATGGGCGATGGGCTGATAACCTGTCACTATGGTTCACCATAGCCATCTTGGTGCTCTTTGATTAGGAGTGGCTGCAAGTTTTCTTATGATTAAATTGTGGTTCTGCCCACCTCGTTTGGGATACGGGCGTGATAATACGTATGTATGTATGATCCAGACAAATCAAGCGACACTTCATTTATTAAAACCTGTCCAGCCGTTTGAGCTTCAGTGACGGCCAAAGGTTCACACACACTCCAAAAACTCTCTTCTTCGCAGTCGCGTAAAAACTTAATCCTCCTTGGTAGTCGCAAAGAAATACAAGAAACCCTTCTGTTCCAGTTGAACGCAAGCTGCCGAAACATAATCCCGTCGAATATCAACTGCACGTGCGTGCCCGAGCTGGTGGAGGTCATCGGCACGGAGGTGACGAGACTGGTGGCCGTGGACTGCTCCTACCAGAATCTCACCGAGATGCCCACCAGCCTGCCGCCCAACACTGTCAAGTTGAACGTGTCGCACAATAATGTTAGTACTGTGTTCCGAGTACTGCAGTGAATCGATTCACACACACCGCCAAATTGCGCGATTTCCGTCGAAAATGAACGAGACAGAATGAGACGAGCGAGACATGCTTTAGTTTAGGTTATTTGCCAGCCAGTGCGGCTAGCTCCGCACCATAGAAAGTGACGTCGCGAAACCGCGCGGCACGCTCCTTCTTGTGTGCGTGATTCGCCTAAATCACAATATCTCTGATCTGAATAGTTTAAAACAAAGTCGCTCGCTATCCTAGTCTGAGTGCCAAAGCCCGGTAAAGCTGTCAGCGATCAGTACCTAACACCCAGCATTTTAGTCCTTCCAAAAGAGTCTGTCTGTGCAATTAGTTCTTCTAAACTAGCGTTTCTGTTGAAGTCTAGTTGAACTATAACACCCAACAGTTACATAAATAGTCCTGACCCCACACTAGGATTCTCTGTATCGTGGGTATCAGAAACTAAGAGTAGGTACCATGGTATGTACCACAACACCCAGACCCAGAAGAAATATTTGCAGAACATGCAAACTTTCTTCCGCAGCGGGAATCGAACCCGCGCCTCTTGCGTCTCAGCCGAGCACTCGCCCGCCATGTCACAGAGGCTGTCACTAGTTTGGGTAGAACTTTTGGGAGTAATTGAATACCACCACACTAACCCCACAATACTCAAACGCGACTCAGAGTTGAGCACGTCTCAACTCACGGTTTTTTGACAGTTTCTGATGAAAATCTGTCAAAAAAAATAATCGTCATTTGAGACGTGCTCAACTTTGAGATGCGTTTGAGTATTCGGGGGTAAGTTTATTAAGTTGAAGTTGTCTTCCCCGCTTGGTCGTGTTACGAACAGGTGTAAATGCAACTTAGATTTAAGACGTGTCCAAGTGATCCCCGTGGTTTATAGAATAAAAAAATGTTGACTTTGACTTTGAAATGCTACGTTCCAGATAACCTCGCTGCAGCCGGTCAGTGACGACGCGACGTACGACCACCTGCGGCGACTGATCCTCGACCACAACGACATCCCCAACATCCTGGAACTGGAGGGCACCAAGTTCATCGACAACTTCATCTACTTCTCCATCACTTATAACAAGCTCAAGACCGTGAGTTCCAACAAAAGTCGTAGGTACCTAAGTAGTTAAAGGAACGAAGGAAATTCATTAAAAAAAACAGTCGCTCCTTAAGGTCGATTCGTCCGGTTTGTTAAGTTTCCCAAGTGAGGACTTTTGTTGGTACTTTGACTCGGCAAAATTTCGAATTATTCAATAAGTAGTTGCGTGGCAAATTTTGACACCTCATTTTGCCCCATTTTGAGGGTTATTAGGAAAAACCCTAAAACAGGTGTCCATTAATTTTGTATTTAAAGTACTTATTCAGACCGAGTTTCAAACAAATCGCACAACGTTAAAAGTTTCATAGAAACGTTTTCACCCAGGAGTTGAATTTCAAAAAAATCCGCCTTAGTGCGTGATTGTATGATTGTAATGTTTTCAGATTCACACTTACGTGCTGTCAAACCGGTTCGACACGACCGGCCCCGGGCTGATGGTGGCCGGTAACTACATCCACTGTGACTGCAACACTGAGAAGACGCTTAAGGTACCTACCTACTTCTCACCTATATGTTTTGCAAGAATTTTTGTTCAAACCTCAATCTAAGAGCTGTCACTGGTTCGAAAGAAATAGTGATATGGATAAATTTTAATTGTTTGACATGACTTCATATATTTATTTTAATTCTATTGCTTGACATCTTTATTTTATGACATTTGAATTTTATTTTTTGTTTTTGACATTTAGATTTATTATATTGTCTAATTAAATCAATTTCATGTTTACGGTTTTAGCCAATTCCTCAATTTGCACACCGACTCAGGTAAAGCATGTTGAGTCACACCTACCATAAATAATGTTGCCATCTTTTGTACCTACACATGTTTTGCAAATAAATTATCTTTATCTTTATCTTTAAGAGTTGTAGAGAGCTGTTGTAGCTGAGACCCGCAAAAATGATATAGCACCAGCTAGAGGCCCTTACCCACAGCCCTGCAAAAAAAAGAGCTGCTGACGGACGACCCGATTGATATGAATGACATTGTCAATTGTCAACATTTTATAAAATGTTAAATTAACTCTATAAGAATGATTTATGCGTGTTTCATCCCTTTTCCGTTTCGGGATCATTTTACAGGATAAAATGTAGCCTATGTCCTTCCCGGAATGAAATCTATCTCCTTGAAAAATATCATCTTAGTCGGCCTTGTCCACAGGAAAGACATGGTCAATACGTGCGGAGCTGACTAAGCCGCGGGTTTCCTCACGATGTTTTCCTTCACCGTTTGAGAGTTCTGGTATAGCACACATAAATTTTTCGCACATCAAAATCCGTTGGTATACGAACGGATTTGAACCCACCACCTAATTGATCGGAAGGCAGGGTCACTACCAACTCAATCCTAGTGTAGGGTCAGAATAATTATGGTCAGTGTTATAATTTAAATTGTTTTTTTTTTCAGCCATGGCTGTTAGAAAACTCTAAAAACATCCCCGACTACAGATACCTACTCTGCCAAGGGATGGGTGCTGTAGTCGACTTGGTCGAGTCCCAGGTCTGTCACACGCCACGTGACTGGACCGACTACATCTACTACATCATAGGATTAGAAGTCTTGATACTTGTGTTACTAATCAGCAAAGTGAGTTACGACTACTGGGTTTTCAAGACAGCTGGGTACCTTCCCTGGCCGGCGAATAAAATGCCCCGGCTGCCCTGTGATTGGCTGTGTGAATAAGGCCACAATTTCTAAAAAGGGTATGGACATTGCACCCCATTTTTTGTGACTGTGCCTCGTAATGTTGTTTCTGTCCCACGTTGGGTTAAAAACATTTAATATTGTGAGTGACTTGATATTCGTTATACCAAAAGACATTTTATGTTGATAATAGACTCACCTAGCGTGTATTTTTATTTTGTGAAGTTCGTGCTTTGCTTAGTGAGTATCTAGCTTTATATGTGACTGGACCGACTAATTTAATGATCGGTCTTGAAACTCATGCTTATGAAATAGGATAGCGGAAGTATTTGAAATTGACAGCTTACCTAGGTATAATACAGGGCCTAAATTTTATTAGTTTTCAGTCTTATGTTATAAGCTGAATAGCCATAGCAAAATATTTTGACGTGGAATTATCACCTATTTTTCAATGTATATTTAGATGGTGTCCCAGAAGTGGGATCCAATTTTTCAAATATTTGGCACTCTGTAGAAAATTGAACCCGTAGACGTTTGGATCTAACAAAGTCTCTAAACGCTACTGCAGATATTTATTGCGAACGCATTATTCCAATCTCATACAATCTGCAGTAGTGTTTAACGACTTCATTAAACGCAAAGTGACTTGGTTGACTTACAGGTGTAACTTTTTTTTATAAAAGTACCTACGCAACAAGACACTTTGAATCTCGTAGTATTGTCTCGATTTGTATTTCATTTCAGATTTGTAAAAATAAAATACTCTACACCATTAAAGAGGCTAAAATAAAAAGTTTAGATGAAAATGATGATGAAAGCTTTTTGGAAAGGTACTAGAGATAAAAAATACATACCAAAATTAGAAAGTATTTTACCTTTAGTAATTAATACAATATGCAGCATTGTTAATATACGTGCCATATTTTGAAATCTGCCCAACCCGTCAGGGATACGTGCGTGTTATTATATTTATGTATCTATGATAATTTAGAAATTGGCTAAAATTGTGAAATTCAAAGATTAATTTTAAGAATATTCACTGCTGCCTTACGCGACTCTTGATGTAAGATTCTAAATAATTAAAGTGATAGACTCTAAGCTTAATTATTTTAAAATAGATAAGTCCATCCACATATCCGTTTGATGCCAAATCTATCGAAAATATTTTTTTTAGTTTAGGTTTTTATGAATTCAGTTGTCTAGGGATATCTTTAGTTGCGAAGCATAATGATGTTATTTTTGTATATAATTATGAAGAAGACTGTATATTTTGTATGGGTTTTATGATTAAGTATAATGTCTATTAAAATTATTTGAGTAATATATTTGTATTATTCAGATACTTCTATCCCCGAGCAGACGTATAAGTCGACTAAGGGATAGTGTCCTTTCCAACATGATGGACCGACCACCTATATGGGCGACGGGCTGATCATCTGTCACCATATCCATATTAGGACTAAAAAAATCAGAAGTGGCTGCAAGTTACATGTTTATTTGTGGCTCTGCCCACCCCATTAGGGATACAAGCGTGATAATTATGTATGTGTGTATGTATTCAGATACTAAGCCCTCAATAAATAAGATACATATATTTTTGTCGAAAAGTACAAAGAGTTCCACCAATCACTTAATTTGCCTTTGTGGATTACACAAACATCAATATTCAAAACTTTGGAATCCCAGAATTTGATAAGACCTACATAGAGCTCATTAGACTGATAACAATAACAGCACAGCAGCCATCAAGCTTCGGTACCTAAGGGACCAGCATTCGTGATCCAAAAAGGTGTTAAGCAGGGTGACCCGCTCTCTCCCATACTCTTCAAGAGTACCCTCGAAGACATATTCTAAATACTGGCAGCCTCGTGGGCATCAAAGGGCGTCGGTAGTAAGCGCTTTGCGGATGAAATTGTCCTTTTTACCCGACTACAGCGAAGCAAAAAGAAGGGTTATGATTTTGACCGGTAATGTGGTCATCTGTTCCCTCCTAACTTCTTAACTACTTATCATAATTTGACAAATGCGGTATAGTTGGAAGCGTTTCGATTTTCGTCATAGTCAAGTTTGATACATTACCTATACTTCAGCCAATCTGGAAACACAATGTAAACGATATTATCCTTTGACTACATAACAATTTCAGATGAGAATATTTCCTTGTTAAATATCTTAGCGTGATTTTTCAGTAGTCGGGTTTTAGTTTTGAACCAATAATTGCCAAAAAGCTAGCGGTTATGGAGCGGATTACTGGGTTGAGACGTTTAGCTTAAAGTAAAACGAGTGTGTATTGAAAAATATTTATTTGTTATTTTTAGACTTGAAAGATTTTTCCTTCTTAACAAAATTCTTTTTCTTTTTACTAAATTCCGTCTTCTTATTTAAATTACCTTTCTTGTTCAAATTACTTGACTTATTTTTAACAACTTTATTCTTCTTGTTGAATTTATTCTTATCTGAGTTATTCGATTTATTTTTGTCAAAATTGTTTCTTTTAACCTCGTTTTTCTGTCCACCATTTTGTATTCTTCTGTTCTTCGCGTTTTTGCCAGTTTTCACTGACTCGGTGTCTTTCACTTGGTCCTCATTTGTTTCATTGGATGCGTCTACTTTTCTCCTGAAAATAAGAGAATACAATTTATATTCGCACATTAATTACATAGACATAATTAAATCATAAAGGCTTATGTTTTACTGTTTTAGTTAATCTACATCTCTGCTGGACTGGGAGTAAAGAAAAAACATAGAATGCGTCCAGCTGCTTCTCTCCCCGAGCATGTCGTAAAAGTCGACTAAGGAGTATTAGCATCCTCTCCAACATAATGGACTATCTCCTGTCTTTACCGTGGTACGGTTGTGTAGTCCGGCGACTATGGTAAATTTGTTATTTCGATTGTCCGGTGATGATACTTGAGGGAGTGAAACTGTTACTAACTTTTCTGCCTTCTTGATGATGGTTGAAATGTTGTCTCTATTAGGTGCCTTGGTCATCCTCTTCTTCTGTTTGTTTCTGTTCTGTCTCATCATCAGCATGTACTCCGGAACCTCGCAGCCTGACTGCTTGATCACTGATGCTATGCTGTGGAATAGAGAAGTAAGTAACCTGTCATAATAGTAGAGTAAACGTTCTCGAATGGCGGCGACGGAAAACGAAGTGTAGGACCCCCCATCTGATGGACCGAACAGCATCATCATATCCCTGCTCTTGTCCCACTTTATGTGGGGTCGGCACAACATGTGTTCTTCCATTTCTCTCCGTCAGAAGTAAGTTCGTATGAGCTAGTGGCCAACTCTTGTGACGGAGTTTTTAGGCCGCCTGAAGGCCTCCGTCATGACTTAATGACTTAAAAGGCGGGATCGATAATAGTAAGTAGCAGTATTAAAAGTATTGGAGAGGTGTATGTCCTGCAGTGGCCTTCTACAAGTTGATGATGATGTGATGTGATAGTGTACCTTCTTAGATTGACAACGTCATCTTGTGTGAAGAATGTGATCGCTTTTCCTTTTTGTCCCGCACGTCCGGCTCTGCCTACCCTGAAATCACACATTTTATTTTGCATAATGCTGAGTTAGGGACCGATTTGTAGCAACTTAGAATATATCTTAGTTTATAAATAGGTAACTACCTACTAATTGTAAATTTATGTTGTTGCAAATAAAATACTATACTATTCTATATGGGCGTGATATCTATGTACATTATGTTTAGAGCCACATTCAAACTTAACAGCGTTCAGCTTCTGAGTTCAATAACTAGTTTTCAGACCATTTGACAGTTTTTGAACTTAGTTCAGAGCCTGGTTATTGGCTTTACCTGTGTATATAAGAGATGGCGGAAGGTGGAAAGTCATAGTTGAGCACGAGGTTGACCCCCCGGAAGTCGATCCCACGACCCATCAGCTCCGTGCAGATCAGCACCCACACACGACCCACGCGGAAACTACGCACCACGTTGTCTCGCTAGAATAGACATGTACTGGATTAACGGCTACTTTTTATCCGGGTACCACGCGAGCGAAGCCGCGGGCGGCAGCTGCATACATAAATACAAAAGGTTACCTGTTGCTGAGTTCTGTCGGCGTGAATGACGTCAACGTTTATTCCGTCGTAGATCAGTTCCTTGAACAGCTGTTTCGCGCGTTCCTTGCTTTGGACGAACACTGGGGAATAAACATGTTAAATGACCTCGGTGGGGTAGCGGGCGGTTGCTCGGCTGAGACGCAAGAGGCGCGGGTTCGATTCCCATCACGAGAGAAATATTTGTATGTTCTGCAAATGGTTCTCCCGGGTCTGGGTGTTTCAATACTATGTATTATAAGTATGTATTTACAAAAAAAAGTATCTAAGTATTGTATCAGCCATCTGGCGTCTATAGTGCAAGCTTTGCTTAGTTTGGGGCTAGATGGCGCTGTGTGAAATGTCAATAAATATTTATTTATTTACCCAATACGGGTGGCTTCAGTCCTTTCTGCACGAGCTGCCTGAAGGCGACCAGTTTCCCGTTCTCGTTGCCGCAGTACAACAACTCCTGCTCAACTAGATTCGTAGCTGCGTTTCTGGAAAAAAATTGCTTTTAAATATATTCACCATGGTTCACCATATCCATCTTACGAGTTCAAGTCTGAGGGGGCTGCAAGTTTTCTTATGTTTACTTGTGGCTCTGCCCACCCCATTAGGGATATATATGGGCATGATAATATGTATGTATGTATTCAGAAAACCCAATTTATTTTTTTTGAGTTTCAAACAAAATGGTAGAAGCCTATAGTGTGATTTGTTCCGTCAAACCAGCGTGGTGAAAGGATTTAAAGTGCGCCTCAAAAGCTCCTTTCATGCACTTGATACATTCACGACGTTTTCCTTCACTGTTTAAGAGTACTGAAGCGCACATAATTTTGTTCGAATCGAAAAACCCTAATGGGTTCAAATTAGGTTCAAATCGAGTCGTGCACCAATGTGCACGACTCGATTTGAACCCACGAACACCATTAGGATCGGAAGGCGGGGCTGCTAAGAATAGACCACCAGTGGCTTTAGAACAAATTAGGAATAAAAGCTAAAAATTTTAAATCTGTGTTTCTACAAGTACATACATTATAGGATGCCGTAGCATGCATTAATTTAAGTAGTAGTGGTACCAGTAGAAGTAGTACGAGTAGTAGTACCGGTAGTATTAGTAGTACCAGTACCAGTAGCAGTAGTAATAGTAGTAGTAGTACCAGTAGTAGTACCGTTAGTATTCAAAGTCAAAGTAAAAAAAAAATATTCCATAAAATCACGGGGATCACTTGGACACGTATTAGTAGTACCAGTACCAGTAGTAGTAGTAGTAGTAGCAGCAGTAGTACCAGTAGTAGTAGTAGTAGTAGCAGCAGTAGTACCAGTAGTAGTAGTAGTAGTAGCAGCAGTAGTAGCATTAGTAGTACCAGTACCATTAGTAGTAGTAGTAGCAGTAGTACCTGTGGCCCACAGTGATGTTGATGAGCCCTCGCAGCTGGTGGCGACACCACTTGGCCAGCGGCGGCGTGTGCGTGGCGCTGAAGAGGGCCACGCGTCTCTGCTTGCCGCCGCACGCCCTCAGCACCTATTCCGCAATATTCAATTATTTATTAGAAAACTAATAGCAGAGGATAATACATGAATTAATACAAACATAAAATAACTTGCCAAAAGACAACATAATTATGTTTAAACAAGTTTATCCGCGCGGCTTCGCTCGCGTGGTGTATATTTTGACACCACATTTTACCCCTTTTTAAGGGTTATTTTGAAAAACTCTTAAACGCGTGTCTTAAAGTATCCTAACCAAGTTTCGAGCCAATCGTATAACTCATTAAAAAGTTCCCATACAAACTTTAACACTCCATTTTGAGGTATGTTTTTAAAAACTCTGAAACATTATGTCAAATACATTAAAGTAATTATAAATTGTTTATTTGTAGCCAAAAATATTACAATGTGTAAACCAGGGTTGGGACCTTCTTTTAAATAAAGTACTTGTGCCAGAGAATGTCAAATAATTTTGTACTCTATATTTACTGACAAATTTTCAATTTAATCCAAACAAGAAATGTTTTCCCATAAAAACTTTAACACCCTGTTTAACCCCCTTAGGGGTTGATTATCGAAAATAAAATTAGCCTATACAAGGTGAGTTATTTTCCAAGGCCACTGAGGCGAAGTCTCAAACTGTGAGAGTTATCAAAAGTCATGTTAGGTTAAAATAAGTCAATTTTTTTATAGTTTTTCTACTTCTTTAAGTAGCATTAAAGTATTGTACAACCAACCTGTTCTAGCTGCTGTCTGAAGTCTGACTGTTCCTCCATAGAACCTTCGAAGAGCTTATCAGCCTCATCAATGATTAGCCAGCGGACTCTACAACACCAATAAACCAATAAACCAATATAAACATTGTAAATTCAAAGTCAAAAAACATTTTATTCCTTAAAATCACGGGGTCCATGGACAGTCAATCTAATCTCTTGAATCAGGAGTGGCAGCAAGCTGCAAGGTTTCTTATGATTACTTGTGGCTCTGCCCACCTCATTAGGGATACGGGCGTGATAGAATGTATGTAAACAGACCTAAATAATTCTGCATTCTTAGAATCGGTTGGAAATAAAATAAGTCTTACTTGTCCAATGAGATGTTTACTTTATCCTGGTTTAGTAAATAGCAGAGTCTATTTGGTGTGCTTATTACAATATCTGAAAATAAATAAAAAACTGGTCTAGTGGGAGTCGAATTTGCATATGAAGGGTTCCGTACCATCATACATAAAAAATGATGATGATGACCTACTACAGTTCATGATATACAGCCTGCTGACAGACGGACGGACGGACGGACAGCAGAAGCTTAGTAATACGACCTCGGTGGTGTGGCGAGCGAGTGCTCGGCTGAGACGCAAAAGGCGCGGGTTCGATTCTTGCTACGGGAGAAATTTCTTACCAAAAATAAAAACCATTCAGTTGTTACATCGTGATTGATGCTCGAACATAATCACCAACACTTTCATATTTATAATTTTAGTATAATCTTGTAACAGTAGAGTCATAATATTTGTTTCTTCAAAAAAATATTCTATGCCTTTGATGTCCTCACATTGATAGTGATGATAACTTACCACTCTTTCTGATAGTAGCCTCTCTTTCCTTCACCTTACTTTCCTTCATGTTTCTCACGACGCTGACTCTTAGCTCTGATGCGGCAGACAATCTCAGTGCTTCTCTATATATCTGCTGGGCGAGCTCTCTCGTGGGGCAGAGCACTAGGGCTCTGGGCCCGCCTTGTGGAGCCCCGAGGGCGTGGAGAATGGGGATGAGGAAGGCAGCGGTTTTGCCGGATCCCGTTGGAGCACAGGCTAGGATTTGTCTATCCTGAAAGGTAGCATGGTGAAATCTATCTTTATTAACTCACTAGCATTTGTCAGCGGTTGCGCTTGGGTGGGAAAAAGTAAAATAATGAGTGATAAAAAGAAGGCTAAAAATCAAGCAAATAGAATGTCACACCTCTCCTCACTTTTATTAATTAAAAACTGATTTTAAGCTTTAGATAATCAGCAAATTGTACTATACTGAAGAACAAAAAAGCTATTTCAATAACTGCTCTAACAAGGTGCTTATATGAACAAATTATGAGTAATTAATAACATTAGAAGAATTCCAATTGCCTTTGAGGCGCACTTTAAATCCTTTCACCACATTGGTTCGAGAGAGCTAGTGACATGACTAGTAATAGTAGTGGTGATATAAGGAAAGTTGTTTTTAAAACCCTTGAAAATACTCTTGCAGATTTTCAAACATAATGCTATATTTCTTCCAGGTCGGGTGTTGTGGTTATGTTACTATTATTGTTACTCGTAGTTTCTGATACCCGACACAGGGAATCTTTAGTGTGGGGTCAGGACTATGTATGCAACTGTTGGGTGTTATTTATTAACTTATAGGAACCTCTGTATTATTAAGGGTTTCAGCGGAGGGTCGAACCCGCTTTCTCTACTGACCCAAAAGTTTCTAAGCCAATCTTACCTCCAACATACAAGGCATAGCCTGCCGTTGTATGGGTGTGGGCTCGTCATACCCACACTGGGTTACTGTGTCAACCATTGCAGGAGACACATTGTACCTGGACATCAGCTCCGAGAAGTCTTTGAGAGCAGGTGGTATGTGCCGACCAACTGCTTTGATGCCATGTTCATTCCGAAAGCGATTATGCTGAAAGTTTGAATTTTATGATTTTTAGTAAAGACAATATGCATGTATTTTTTTTTATTTTTATTTTATAGTTTACATCACATCTGATTCTAATTCTAATTATTGTAGGGGAACAAAGATTTGCACAGACATGACATTCTGCTGTGGGGTGAATTGTGCATTATCCCCCTACTAACCCTCCCCCAGTGAGCCCAACTCCTTGAAGTACAGGAGGACTTTGGGATGTTGGCAGCAGTGTTCCAGTATCCTCGATGGTGTTAAGGCTGCTGTTGGTGTTGATGAGGTTGAATGTCTAAGAAGCTATTAGATTTATTTTTTAAGTCAAGAGGCACATCAATTGGGACATGCCTTTATTTTGCTCTGTAAGTGGGGTTCACTAATTTTAAAAGCATTTTCAAGTCATATTACCTCTTCCAATTCAAGTTTCTTTTTCAAATCCTCAGTTTTCTCCTTCTTTCCTTTCTTTCTCTTCTCTCCAATGTTCACTCCTTTCACCAGCTGGATGTCCTCATCTGCATTCTCATCTTCAGACTCCAAGGCAGCAGGGTCAGACTGCTCCGAGTCTGGTTCCATGTCAAGTTCATTGTCAGATGGTTCTTTCTTTATTTCTACTTCTTCTTTGAGTGATGGTTTTGGTGTTACAAGCTGATGGCAATTTTTTGTTTTAATAGGTTTTGTTATAATAGTAAGTAGATATTTGGTACCGGGCAAACTTATTCCGTCTAAAATCATCCCGGGCACTAAGGCTTCCAGCTAGTGGGCAAAAGTTGCCTCCTGCCTGACGCTGTACTGTATAAATCAGGTAGTAAAGTAATAAGTAAAGTAGATAGGTATTTTAGTAAGTTTTTTTCTAACCGAAATAGGTTTGCGTTTACCACACTCTACCTGATGTTAAGTAACAGTGTGGTCTAAGATGGAGCATGCTTATCTAGAAGAAACCTATTAATTCTCGATTTGAAGACGAACACTGGAAATGTCAACAATTAAAATGCTTAGGTGCCTTTAGGTAATACTGCCTATGAGTAGAAATAATCTGGTCAGTGTAGAAACATACCAAATAAACAATCGAATCTGTCAAACTTCAGTGAGAAGTTTTGACCATTGATTACAATGTTTGGATTGTAGAAATCCAAGTAATTCTGTTTCTTTGTTTCAGTTTCCTTAAGAAAGTTATTATGTGCATTTTGGAGAGTGTTTCAATACATAAATTAATAGTAAAAGTAGATCTCAGTCGAACAAAAACTAACAGAACAATATGTGCAGAGGTTATGTGATACTTACATTGCTTTTAACTCCTAATACTTTGTGTTTGAAGGTAAGACCTTTAGTTAGCTTCTTGAATATGTCGTAGGCATCCATTTTATTAGCATTTAGGAATAAATCACTGTAAATTACGATGAAAATCACGACTGGCTGTTATAATTGCCGACTGGCGATTTGATTTCACGCACGTTCGGTCGAACCATATACATAACGAAATGTCATTTTATTTCATACTGTCATTATCAATTTGACATTCAAATAATTACTAGGTACGTTCGGATATTAATTATTCAAGAAGTGTTTTTTGGTATAATGTAGGTATAATATAAAAATTGCCCATGTTCGATTATTCTTTCCACCTAGGTTTTTATTGCAACCTACATTGAACCAGTGTTCGTGGTTTAAGATTTAAAGACAAAAGTTCACGCTCTGAAATCAAAATATCCGATCAGATTCAAGGGATTTCCCCAATTTCTTCCTCTTATAGTAATGACTTATTTAGCTAGACTTACTAGATACTCAAAAGTGAACTTTATAATCTCTTTAAGCTCACATTTAGAATGTTTATGTGGAGGCAAATTAGGAGATGCCAAATATTTTTGTAATTGTAGGTTCCATGTTCTTCCAACCTAAATTTTAATCTACTTACTGTACCTACATTGGTTGAGCTAAAACTACTTCTAAGGAATAGGAATGGGTTAAATAAAATGACACAATATCATGGAATCACTGCGAGTTTATTTTATACTTTTATGACATCAACTGACGCATGACGACTCTATGCAATTTCGAACCAAAACTCTTTAAAATTTTCGAATAAGTCAGATCCAAAGATACTTATAGTACTAAGTTCCTCCGACTGATATGTAGATGAACTACTGATTCAACCCGATTGATTCCTTACACATAATATCAACAACACCCAAAAAGTAATGACTTTGATGTATTCGCCTCTGGAACTACCAATTTGGAACAAATCTGGTATTAAAAATGTTTTTGAATGGTGACATTTTAAATTGCACTTAGTGGCTCTACCATCAGTTTCCCTAGAGCGAGTATAAACTAGGAATTTATGTTCGAAAGCTTGTCCCGGGAAAGTTCTACGAATGTGATGGCGAACATGGGGATGGAATATGGAGATAGAGAACTGAGGGTAGGGTGAGGCAAGACAGAACGATATTTGACACTTTTTAGGGTTCAATACCCGAAAGGTGTCAACGAGACCGTATTACTAAGCCTCCGCTGTACGTCCGTCCGTCCGTTTGTCAGCGGGCTGTATCTTAGAACCTTATTATGCAGTTGAAATTTTCAGTGTGTATTTCTATTGCCGCTGTAACAACAAATAATATAAACAAAAGGGAGCCCCCTATAAGATGTTTTTTTTATTCGTAATCGATTATCGAAGCTACTTATTTACAAATGTAAAAGCACAGAGTAAAAGTCAAATTAAGAAATATGCAAATTCGACTCTCTCTTTACCGATTTTTTATTTTTCTTCTGAAGATGTAAATCATCTTGCATTATAATGGTAAATCCTTAGTTTTTCTGTTAATTCAGAGTTTAGTACAGTTAGGTAGGTAGGTACTCTCTGTTTTGTGGCGCTGAACAAGTTTTAATAAAATTTTGCGACAGTCCCTAGCAAATAATAGTCTGGGAAAGCATGGTAGAACTACGGACCTCAGTACTTCAATATCACCACGCCCTTTCCCTAATGGTGGCCAGAGCCACAAGTAATCATAAGAAAACTTGCAGCTACTCCTGATTCAAAGACCCAAGATAGATAAATATAAATAAATTACATAAAATCACGGAGGAGACCACGGATCTTCATTTTCTAAAGGTAAATGTTACGTTGCGCATTAATTAAGCAATTGTCTACTAAATGTGTGATTAACTTGAATGTTTTTTAATAAAGCAAAGTTAATTATTTTCTCACTGAAATAAAAAAATCGACTATAAAGGTTTGTCTATGAGACGAACTGACAGACGAGGGCGATGGATCATGGTGATTGGTGGGAATGGAGGGAAGGCCTTTACCCAACAATGGGACAGTAGGGGCTAGTCGTGTCATTAATTCTTTCGGACCATTCTGGCGAAAGGATTAATTGCCTCTAAGGCTTCGTGCAATTGATACAAAGCCTTTTTTAAACTTTCGCGAAAATAATTTATTATTTGGATTATAAAACGGTTTTTATCGCGTAAAAATACCTTGTTATTTTCCCGACGTTTCGATTGTGTGTTCCAACTGTAGCTGAAACGGAAAAATAACAGGGTATTTTTACGCGATAAAAACCGTTTTATAATCCACACTTGGACACATATTTTAGAACTTTTTAGGGCTAGCAGTTAGAGCAAGGGTAATTGTAGGTAGGAGCACACTGAGTAGCTGGTAGGTTGGTGGTTCCAGTGGCGCCAACATCTTCCTCTCTCTCTAACAATAGTACTTGAAGTGTCTTCACCGACGTCGAGGTCTTACAACAATTCCGAAAGTCTACAGGTCCGTAACTAACTTTACCAATCTTACGCAATACTAAACATCCTTTATACAACCCTACGGACCCTTCCCAACATCAAAAGTATAACAAAACTCATTTAACTAAATGTATTTAACACATATTTTCTTTGATCAACGATGGCAAACTATAAATTTTACACAATAACATAATATTAGTTTAGGCTTAATAAAGCCCGAACGGTACTCGCCCTAAGCTAATGCCTAATTTAAATTTACCCTTAATTTAATAATTTAATTTAATTTTGATTACTTTTAAAAGCTGAGGACGAGTTACCGGTCGGGCTCGCGTTAAAGAAAATATCGATGCTAAATAATAATGCAGATCGTGCATACATTAAATTACGAAAAAAGAAAAAATCTAATCCTAAGTGTGTCAGCAAAAATATAAGTGCAGCTAAAATTAAATTTGCCATGTAATTATACTTCGACAATAAATTGTATTTTTTCGTAAAAAAATATTTCTGTATAAAATGTGTCACTCAAGCATAACAAGTATTGAAAAGGGGCAATTCCGCTGGAAGTTATTACAGCAATAATAAGTCGAAAAATATTGATTGTTACATTAAAAGAGGTTCTGGTCCACCCAATAATTATGAATAATATAAGCTTTTTGTGACCTTATTAGTAAAATTCGCTTTGTAGTGAAGTGCCAGTAACTTTTGTCACTTCTCCGTACAAAAGATATGAACGCGCACCGCACTGAGGTCAATGTGTCCGTATTAGATTTTCATTTTAGAGGGTAGGAAACCTAGAACTTTCATCAACAGGTAGATCTATAAAATACAATAATTATAGGAACCATTCTCATTGAAAGTTACCTCAAAAATAATTGACTTGAAGGAAAGTGCTTAGAAAACAGTGAAAAACAATTCTTCCAGCAAAATTGTCCCAGAACCTTATTTTTACTGTAGATAAAAGTTACTCCTAGATATAACTGTCAGTATATTGTAAATAATTTATATTTAGGTAGGTAAAGAGCGGAACAACAGGGCGGCAGGCCGGGGTCGGGCAATGTACTACTTAGTATTACAATACTTATTATTTTTATTATATTATTAAAGTCGTAAGTGCACTTCGAGTTACAATACGGAACTATGTTATTCTTGTAGGATAGCAGATTTACTACAAACATTACTATAAATCAGATCTTGATCGAATTGTGACAAATGAAAAATGTATTTTTGAATTTGAGAAGAACTACTCTGCTGAAATAAAAGTCACTTATATATAAAAATATATACACAAGACTAATATGAGGTACTATGGCAGATTGGGAACTATTGCTACTGGGTCATCATTATTTATAAGTGGAAGATACTGATAAATAGATTAAAGCTATAAACGGAACACACCGATGCATGGTGTCGACCCCACTTAATGCTTGGTAACGTCACAGCCAAGTACTTTATCAAATAATTAAATTAACTTATGATGAGGTTGTCCGACGCTGTGCGGTCGGTGTGTTCGTGAAACGTGTGACCTGCCCCGACCCAACCACTTAAATCATTTTATATAAATAACTATTGTACGTACTGGAGATCTATAACTGGATGGGAAGTATAACTTTCCACCGCATCACAGAAAATAAACTATTGCATTTTAATGTGGATATGGTCAACGAAAATAATGTATGTATGGTGAAACTATTCAACAACTGTTATAATCTTGTATGACATCTACAATATAATAATTAGATAAAAATATAATCGGTATCTTATTGTATTGACACAATGGTGGTCGGCGCAGACGATCTGCGCCGTGGCCTTCCTATATTAATTAATACAATACAAGTAAAATCATAATTAAATGGAGGTAATACTTAAAATTACTGGAGGTAATAATACTTATATCATAAAAGCATATTCTATAACCGTTTTTGTGAAATATTTTGTGAACATAGTTTAATATCAGGTGAAAAATGAGAAAAAAAAAACTGTAATCTTTAATACGACTTTAAACCTATCTTATAAAAATAGGTTAGACGATTAATATACCAATTATATTTAAGCTTTTGTATATTGGCAGTATACCAAGGAAGAAAATAGGCGTTTGCGAAAAAAATACAATCTTTACTTTTAAATTACTTTAAAATGACGTTTTGTGCTAAAAACGGGGTTTGAATACTGAAAATAAAATTTGTAAAGCTTGAATCAGAGAGCATTCCATAAAACTTGATGTACATTCGATGAAACACGAAAACAGTTACAACTACTCCAAATTACTACACATTGTCGATAGAACAAGACAATTTTTGTGTTTGACTGAAATATTGCACACAATTTGTACGATCATTTCTGACATCTGTTTAAAGATATATAAGTATTATACCTATAAATACTGTATATTAGCGAAATGAACGTCATCTTAAAGTATATGTATCTTATTTACCTATTACTTTAGGCTATTGTAAATTGTACTGTAAAAAGGCATCCCGTTATGTGCATTACACTAATTAGTAACACAGTCGGTTTTATAGTTTTATAGTAAACATTTAGTAAATTATAATAAAGTGGCAAAGAAGCGAAAAACTATTGTTGCGAATTTAGAAGAGAATCCAATTAATTAAAAGATTTCTCACTTTGTCTTATTTAAATGCAGTATTTTGGTATACATTGCAAAATATATGATCTTTATTGTTTCGCTGCTGTTTAAATTTTTGAATTTCAATGCTGCGTTTTTATTTTACCGACACATTATATCCAAACTTAACGTAAAATTTTTAATCCCCATCGTCTGAATTCCGATATGACCATGCTTTGACATCTTAATATCATTACATTTCTGTTTCTCAGAGACAAGATGACGCTATTAAGAGGTTCAAGGATGGTTTACATACGGAGACCATGGGGAAAGGTAAGACTCTTAACAACAATCTTGACTGGCCGTCTCTGGCGATTGTTTCGCAGCTGTCAAATGAGATCAAACATTTTAGAACTATAAAAATGCCAAACCAAAAACGTAATGGCGGGTTAGATTCCGATATAACGAAGCAACAATATCAAAACATAAAACCAATGCAAATCACGCAGCGGAAACAATAAACACAAACATCAATTCTAACTCTAAGTTTCACTATCAATAAATCAATTAGTAGAATATATAAAAATCCTTTCATTAATGATTTCATCTATTCGCTAGTTAGTAATATCACGGGGCTCTATTACACGCCACGATTACAAGTTGTAATTAATGTACCTACTCACTAAGTTATATTTACAATTCAATCTACCCGCTTGCTTCTTTCTAAGCTCCAGCTAACTGATACTATCGATATCTATTGATATTCCGCAAACTTTCAACAGAATTCCAGAACAGCCTGTAACATCGTCATAAATCATTAAAAACAAAATAATATTAGTGAGGTACTAAAAGCAAACGGAGGTTTATGCGTCAAGCTGGAGACGTACTCAGGTACTCTCCATCAGTACAAAACAGTAGAACGCAACCTTTACTAATAAACTATAAACCAAAAACCCCATTACTTGATATCACAAAGTATACAATGTAGAATAATGAAAACTCAAAGTTATATTACCAACCTTAACCGAAAAAAAAATCACTAAATTTCATAAAAATAAATGCAAAGGAAGCAATAATTAATAATATAATTGCATTGACGTTAAATTATAAATTATTATAGGGTTTGCATCATATTCCATTGTAAAAGTTTCTGAAACATGGCACTCAGAGTGTCGCCTGATATGTCCACGTCCCCCCTGGGGGATATGGCGTTGCACTAAAGTGACAATCTAACAATTTTTCAAATGCATTTTCTTTATTATATGGATATTAAATGCAATAATTATCCGTTTTCTTTGGCCTTGTGAAATATCACGGTGTTAAATACTTTGTGTTGAGATATAGTCGCGATATGTCGGGTTCAATACAATCTGTCCGAGGCTCGACGGAGGGGTCACCGCGCATCGAACCCGCTCCTCAGTAGAATAGATATGTTGATTCCAAACGAATACGGCTCTCAAGCGATTACCTACATTATAAGTAAATAAAATATTCTTTTACAATCTGCAGCCATCTTATGGTTATTCCTAAGACTTTTGAGAATAATATAATAATAATCTAATAAATTTTCAATAACGAGACGTCCTCTACGTTGGTCGACATTTAAATAAGAACCACCACTATACACTCATAGAGAGAAATCCCAAAATGGATACAGATTAAATATGATTCTATCGATGAATACCTAAATCTACGTTCTATACAGAGAAATGATTATTTATTTCATGATTTGAAATCATGCACACGTATACTATAATCGAACCGCTTTTCGAAGACCCGCGTTACCCTCTCCAGCGCCCTCTGCCCTCTGTCCCCAACGGCGACGCCGGACGCGCCCGGCTCGTTCGTCCACCTGCTGGTCTGCTGCTGCTCACTCCTCGTCCAGGCATACTCCTCTACAATAATGGCATGAAGACGAACGAAGGCACGGCTACTTATACACTGATCATAACAATTTATCATCATTAAGCCAAATGCATATAGAATAGAATTGTTCAATTAGACGTTAATTTTGTACTTTCGAAATCAGATTCTAAGAAGTCTTTAATTTTACTCAACACCGACATCTTTAATCTAATATTTAGGTAAATTATTTTCTAAATAATCTGATTTTTATTAATTTAGACTTTGGCGTTCCGAAAAAAGTTACTTTAAAAAATATTTTCTTTCCATTTAAAAATTACTGTTTTTAAAATTTGTACGTTCACTTTTTGTACAGTTACCGAATCTAATTTGACACTAGACAATTATCGAAAAGTGATTTTACAAAATGTATTATTATTTTAGAATACAGTTGGCATACAATTTGGCAGTACTAGAAATATTAATACTTTAGTATTGCTTGGATTACATTGTCATTCGATTGAACACTGGCCGACGTCGCGGGACGCCGACGCCGAGTCCGAGTCTCGAAGCGTACACTACACAATACTGGATGTAACTTACGCTAACGTCAATATTTAACTAATTATAATACGATAAACCATGGAGATGCGGCGTCCGCGGCATCGGCCTGGCACTGCAGGGGGGGCGGGCTCAGGGCGCGGGCCGTCATTGCAGGCCGGGCGGCAGGGCGGCGTGCTCGCCCGCCAGGTCGAACAGGTGGTGCGGCGCGGGCGCCAGCGCAGAGTGCAGCGCCGACGTCTTCAGCAGCCGCTTCAGCATGCCGCTGGAGCCGCGGTGCTGCAGGCTCTTGTGCGTGGTCAGCGAGTTCTTGGTGCGGTACCTCCGGTGGCAGAACTCGCACACGTACAGAGTGTCCGACTGCTCGTGCTTGTCCTGGAAGTGCCGCTTGAGCGAGTAGTAGCAGGAGAAGGTGCGCCGGCAGTAGGGGCACTCCTGCGGCTCGTTGATCCCGCCCGCCGTGGGCGGCGGCATGCGCAGTGGCGCCGCTGCAAAACCAACCAGCAGCTTTCAATCATGCTCGGTCGCCCGGCGGCGGCGGACGGGCCGGCTACGGCTACGGCTTGAAGCTCGGTTAGTGGCGACACGGATCGGAAAGTGTGATGTCAGATTTCGAATGCATTATTAATTTGAAAGATTCGTATTAGGCACAATGTATGAGGTTAATTATAATAATAAATAATACTATTATAATGCACTGTACACATCGACTAACTACACAGTAATCACGAGATTTTATAATCAAAATTCAAGGAAATCGTTTCAACCACAATGACACAGAAACACGTGATAACAAAAATGATAGAAGCATGCTCCAAGCAACACAACAACATCAAAACTGCGAAACCTTCGGGGAGGGGCCTTGGCTAGGAGTAATAATAATAATAACCGAATAGAAATCAAATTAAACTCTAAAAAATAAAGGAAAAAACAATAAAAACGTAACGTGAAAGGACCCTTATTGTATCTTAGTCTATCAGAGGAGTCGTGTTAATGAGTTAGCGGTATCCCTAGTTGTGTGGTAGCGGGCTAACCTTTGAGGGCGGGTGTGCGGGCGGGGCGGGGCGGGGGGGCGGCGTGCGCGCGGTTCTCTTTGCTCGCCCGGCACTGCCGCCAGCTCCGCCCGAGTAGTCACTAAATAAACCGGAATTGATCCGTCTCCCCTGGCCTCGTTTTGTGGTAGGTGTATATGTGCGTCATCAGGGAGTTCCTCGAACAGTATACCCTTTCGCAAATGGTGCATCTGTACTCCTCCTGCCTCTCGGCGTGCTTGTCGGCGATGTGCCGCTTCAGCGAGGCTTTCGAGCAAAGTACCTTGCCGCATAGCGAGCACGAGAATAACTTTTTACCTGGAAACAGATCGAAAAACAAACAAAACAATGGGGGTGGGCCCCGTACGCGTCAAATCAAAATAATTGCTACCCTAACTGGGGTGTTTCAACAACACTTGAATTCACGCTTCTATTTTTTAAGTCAAATTAAAAAATGAAAAACTCAAAAAAAAATAAAAAACTAAAGTGTAAATGAAAAAGGATAAATTAGAAATGATGGCGAAGCTACGGTGGCCGATGAGGAGGTGTTACAGACAGACAGACAGACAAACGCATGCGCAGCAGCAGAACTAACATAAACTATAGGTACAGGTAGGAAATAATAGTCAAGCCGGAAACGAGGAAAACAGTGCATTACAGTGTAGTGTACTAGAGTACTACCCACGGCCGTAAAAAGCAATCCAACAAAATATAACGGGATCACACCAATAAAACTGACAATATTTTGTATATTTGTTTTATTAAAAACGCCATTATCATCAATATTAGGATTTATGAAGTGTTGTTTAACGATTACAAATTACATTTTATGAGTAGTTACTTCAATTATTTTAATTTAAAAGTAAAGAAAGAAAATGAACTATTTTATGGATATAATATGTTGTGGATTATCATAGGTAAGTAATAATAATAAGAATGTTGCGTGCAGCCCATTCAAACGTCATAAATATATAAACTGCAAAAACCAATATTAACTTTTCAAAATGGAAGACAAAAAATAAAACTTTATAATATTTTGGCACAGACATGAGCTACTCGTACATCCAATGGACTGCACTGTACAATGTACGTACATAACGCCAATTATCAACAAAAACAATCTTGTTTTGTGAGTAGAACAATAATTTAAAAGAAAAAAATATAAAATTTCAATACAACAACCAATAAATTAATTTAGATGCTTATAAAATAAGTAAAAATGCCAACAAGAAGTATAAGAACACATTGGATAAAGTCTGCGCACGAGTGCGCTCGAAAAATAAATCTTAACATGTTAGAAAGTTAAAAACTTAAACAGGTCACAGAAACAGTCTTAATCTTGCTAAAATCCTACAACTAATGAAGTTGAACAGGGATGTGTTCGTGTCCCGCTCCTCGAACACGGTGTAGTACTCGCCCGGTTAACCCTGGGGGCCCTTAGGACCCCCTGAGATCCCAATTTAACTTAGCACCTAAAAATTCCAACCAAAGATCACAAAAATTTCGAGTCAATAATACCGAAAATCACGCTTTTGACTTTTCGCCTTCTGAGCGGCTGTATTTCTTTAAAACAATAATTAATTTAGTAAATTTATAACGTACCATTTTCCTAAAATACGCCTAATAGTGTAGAATCCAACGCGATCTTAGTCTAATCAGTCTATAGCGTTATTAGATTTTGGCAATTTATCCAAGGGGATTTAATTTTTTATGACAAGTCCCTTGTGCTACCCTCGTGGTCGGCAATGTCCCGCCTCGCACAGCACATCCCTGTACTCGTAAATAAACGTGGAGCCACTACCTCTACTGAATCAGATAAACCTTACCCTACTTACGCAACTAACTTAATTCCCAAACCCAAATTAACAAGAAAAACTATCGCTAACATTACTACAGAAAAAACAACAATCCTACGTTTCACGTTTGCAATTTTATGCAAATAAAAACTTAACATTTTCGCCATAAACGGAATGTTGCGAAACATTTTCAAAATTTTGTATCCACTTTCGAATTTTCTTTACCTTATTTTTTCCTAACATCTTTTCCAATTTAGCACCAAATCACTAGTCTTCCAATTCGACAAAGTATTACAATAAGCTTACTAATAACTAAACAAATAGTATAATGGCTAAGCGTTTTACGTACCTAGACAATAACAACAGAATCTTATAACATTTAGCATTACTTAGGAAGCCTCTCATATGTTAGTCGTTAGTGGCGCGTTTACACGCCCGAGCGGACTCCTCAACAAGAAGTCGCCTAAATATGTCTTTTATAGAACACAATCATAATTATATAAAGCAGGCACTAATTATATAAAGTGTATATAGTTTTACAATAAATTATGTGTTAGATTTACACGATATATCTTATTGCTATTCAAAAAGAAATAGTAACAATATTAAATCACTGACGTATTAGTCACATGCATTAATTAATAATATGTGATGTTGTTTAACTAGAATAGAGTACTAAGTGATCACTGTATCTATTTTGTCTATACAAGGCCGGTTTCACCAACGAGGAGGACATTTTCTTGCAAATCCATATTCATCCAAATTACGGTAAACTCTAATAGTTTCAATGTCTGAAGTTTATTTGTTTGTTTGTTCGTTGGTGAAAACAGGACTTGATTTGTGGGTTATTATAGCACGGATTTGTAAATATTTACATACATATTATCACGCCCTAATGGAGTGGGCAGAGCCACAAGTACAGATAAGAAAACTTGCAGCCACTCCTGAACCATATCCATGGTGATAGGTGATCAGCCCATCGCCCATATAGATCATCCATCATGTTAGAGAGGATACTGTCTCTTCATCATCATCATTTTCAGCTCGTATCTACCCACTGCTGGGTATAGTCCCCCCCCCATTTTATGCCATTCAAATTTGGATTCGGCCAAACGTATCCAGGGCTTTCCCCCTATCCTCTCGAATTTGTTGACCCATCTAACATGTGGACTATTATTGCCTTAGTCGACTTTTACGACACACTCGAGGAGAGAAGTAGCCGGATTCTATGTTCCATACATCCAATTCAGTAGTGAAGTGTAATGTTATGTTATATATAATTTTTAATCTTTTAGTTGGAGTTTCAATACATAATTTATATAAATCATGTAATTTTGATCACATTGTTTGTAATCATAATATATGAGTCAAGTATTGTAAAATATAAACTTATGTAGGCAAGCTTTATCATTTTAGAATTTCCATTAATATATATGGCATCTATATAGTAGCGTGAAAGGCTCAATATGGCTTTTTAAAGCACAATAAAATTATTAAAAAGACTATGTACTCCCTGTGTACATGTTTCTGGCTCATTCATTAATTTAAAGAATCAAAATAGTTGCCATATGCATGGTATAGTAATAGTTGCCAATAAATGTATATATTTCTAGGGTATTGTATATAATTTACAAAATATATATTTGGTGCTATAATAACACACATATAATAGACTAATGTTTTTGTGTAACAGCTTTCTACTGTTTATAACTAACTGTGATTTTTAGCTTCGGAATTACTATTTAAACTACTTTTATATAATATATGGCAAGCAAAATATCGAATACGGAACATCGTAGATCAAAAATTCACACTGTTGAAATTTAGGAACATTTAACACTGAGAATTATCAAATTTATATTCTATTACCTATTATGTATCTATGTATATAATAATGTGTTATAATTACAATTGTACAACGAAATACCAACAAATGTACAAAACTATTCAATGAAATTTGAAAACGTACAATATTGTTGGAAATTATTCTCATCAAGGTTCAACGAAACAAATAATATTATAGAAACGAACACAAGATTGTGCTAAAACTAATTATTGAAAAAAATCAAAAATATCTAACTAAACTAAATAAAATAAAATTAAAAATAGCCATATTCATTTTGTTAAATGGCACTTTGCGATTCACAAAAACAAGTGCATTCTTTAAAAAAATAGCTCATAAGAAAATAGCCTAGAAAAGTAAACTGAACTTTGTAAAAAAATAATGAATTTAAATATCTAGTCGACTCAAATACAATGGAATAAAGAGTAGCAATATTGTATTGAGTGTGGTAAGTGCGTGTTGTTGTCTGTATGTTGTTCCAGGTTGGTTTGTAGTTGTCCGGTTTATGTCTATGTGCTATCTGCGGGTTGTGCTATTGTACCTATGTTTGTGTGAACGAAATCCATCTGTTGCCTCTCTATCGGTGCTATGTCCTCGACATGTCAGTCTTGTAAATGAACAAAAAACACCTCAACTAAAGTATTTTTGAAAAGCCTCATAAGCCAATTATATATCTGTGTATATAATTGTAATATATGTTTTTTAGTAATCTCGTATAAATATCTAAGAGTGAGATCATGCAGGTAAAATTACAGAAATAAATAAATTGCCGAAAAATGAACACAAATTCGAACATAAATATGCCTCTCTTGTTACTTACACAAACACGTTTCTTTTCATATAAATTTAAGCCTAATATATTAATTTACAGCACCAAGATTTTTCATCTTTTCTCAAAATATTAATTTTTCTCTTCGCCTTATTGTCGCACATTTAACATAGTTTAAAATTTCAGGAATAATAATTACCGCAGTATTGCACTCTGGCGGTCAGCCGCGGCCGGCGACCGGTCTAGTCATTGGAATGTCACATTGATACGAGCAGACGCGACCCGCAGCGCCCGGCGCTCCGCAAGCTTCGTACAGTTCAAAGATCGTAAGGTATCGTACAGTTCATAATATAAAATATATCAAGGGATCCCTCTCCGGAGATAAAAATATGTAAAACTAAATTTTAAATAAAAATAATCTGCTTCTAGAAGAGAGTGGTCTAGACGTTAAACTGATCTTTGAACTTGTAGAAGTCGATGGTGTGGTGCGGGGGGTGCGGGGGGTGCGGGGCGGGGATCTTAGAGTCCGGCGCGGTGGAGAGGTTCTGGGGCGCGGGCGCGGCGTGCGCGTGCGGCGCGTGCGGCGCGTGCGGCGCGTGCGGCGCGTGCGGCAGCGCGCGCTGGCGGCGGTGGTAGATGCTCTTGTGGTTGTTGAGCGAGTTGAGCGTGCGGAACACCTTGTGGCAGAGCGTGCAGCGCGCCGAGTGCAGCGGCTGCAGGTGCTGCTGCTCCGTGTGCCGCTTCAGCGTGAGCCGCGTGGACAGCAGCTTGCCGCACACCTCGCACCGGTGCCCGGCGCCCAGCGGGCCCACTGCCCAAACACATAACGACCAACATTAGCGCATTAGTCAAGTCGAGCGAACCCGCCCGCGGCCGAGCCCGCCGCGGCGGCCGCGGCCGCGGACGCGGACACGTCGTATCCAACACCACTGCGACCGCTCGCATCCAACAGGTCCCATTATGAAGGAACCAATTGGCACAAATGCGCCGATAATTTACATGTAGAGGCAATTTAACGTGTTTCTAGTTCGAATTTGACTAATGCGCTTTTAGAAAGGTTGGTTGTTATGTGTGTACATGTCGCGGATGTCCCAATTGGTTCCAGATAGGCGGCGGCGAGCGCGCGAGCGGCGAGCGCGCGAGCGGCCGCCGCCCTCAGATACATACATATAGAGATAAGTCTGCGATGCGCATGCATAACTATGCTATATACAAATGTTAGGAACATATCGCGTTACATAATTAATAAACTTAACAGATGTCTAGGGGCAAGAGTATGGCGTTTTGTTTAGGTGGTTAGGATGGCAGTATGGCACCGGGTGGCGGCGGGCGCGCGGCGGGTCAGTTGACCGGGAAGAAGGGCCCCTGGCCCGCCGGCGCCGGCGCCGGCTGCTGCTTGCGGTGGTAGATGGACTTGTGGTTCCTCAGACTGTTGAGGCTGGAGTAAACCCGCCGGCAAATGTTGCAGACCGGTTCCCGCGAGGGGCGCATGTGTACGTTCTGAATGTGCCGTTTGAGCCGGGTGAGCGACGACAAGCTCTTGTTACACGGGTCGCATCTGTAATCTTCTTGGGGGGTGCGGGCGCCACCTGGTCACAACACAAGCAGTTTAGCCCCTTCGAAGCTTCGAACGCACTTTTAATGCACTCTCCATGTCGTAGCCTCTCTCAAAGCACCGCCACCCCCCGTGATGAATGCCTCCGCGCCGCCGCCGGCGAAGCAGTATTAGTACGCAACAACCTGGCCGCCGGCCGCCGGCCGCCGGCCGCCTACCATCGATTTAGTTAAGCTCAGCAATGAATGTGTGATGGGTAAGACGCGCTCGCCGGAGACTCGGATTTCTCTCGAACAAAAGCGTTATTCCTCAATGAACCGATTCAAACTCGACAATTATTTTCAAATAAACCGACACCGCGGTAACCATTACTAAAATTCCATTGTCCGTTGCGATCGTCCCCAATTATTTTTACACGATATTCGTTTCTCAAGACATTATTATGATCGGATGTAATCGGATAGCGTATTTAGAAATATAAATGAGTCATGGGATCCGCTTCGCTTCGCAAAACCGAATATAACTTGCGCGGCATTCTCGACCACTCCGATCTGACTGGCATTGTTCTTACTCGGAAGATGATTTGTTCATTTTCTTGACATAATTTTTGTGGTTGCATTTTTGTAGTTTTAAAAACATTGTTTTTTACAGCCAATTGGGTATACATACAAATCGAATAGGTACTTAAAGTATTTTATGGATGTTCGGGTGTGAACCAAAAATAAATGAGGATTGAAAAAAATATAATGCAAAAGGAAATTAAGAACAGAAACCTGAACGGAGACAGGAAGGATTCCTAGCACACATGTTTCAAGTCACATCTAAAAACAAGCTGGCATCTTCATCGTACTCGTATAGTACACATTAAACTATGTTACAATACAATTACATGCACGCCACATTGCGTTTTGGTTCAATGACAACAGTCCCAGTATTCACTCTACAGAATGGACAAATGATCAAACAAAAGGAAATTTTTACCTATCCGTCTCCATCGAACCATAACACAAAAAGCTAACATTTATTTAGATACAGAACACAGAGCACAATGAACATATACAAAGGTTAAGAGGAATAGATATATATATATAAATATCATAAATATAATATTTATATGTCACGTGATAATTGCCTCATACATTCTTTAAAATATAAACCTATTATGATATATAAACCTAATAATGACAGAGCAGAGAGGAAGCGGTGATGGTGGCATACGACAGACAGTGCATTAAAAATATCGTTTGTTTCAATATGTAGGTAATGCATAAAATAAACTTGTTGCTGGACAAGCTGAGACTCACCTTGAGACGTGCCGGCCATGCCGTCCGGAGTCAGCGGGCTCTGCAGGCCTGGGGGCAGAAACATGCCTATAGCAGGGGTGGAGTTTGCTCTATCACACAAACATTCAGTACATTAATCACATTTTAACAGGGTTTCTTTAGATAAAGTTAGTAATACGATATATATTTATCTTTCTTCATTGGGAATTCGTAAAATCTGAATTAATGTGACACAAGAATAAAAAATAGGAAGTGGGTATTTTAACACCTTGGATTATGTTAATACTGGAACATAAAACATAAATTAACGAATAAAAAAATCATACTTAAAAAAATTACTAAATCAATTAAATAAAAAAAACAGGGTAATAGGGTTTTTATTTGTGAAACAGGCTGAATAAACGCTTACCAGATAGTGCCGAATGTTGTTGTAGCGCCTCCATTGTGAAGTTGTAGGTGTTACTCGGAGTGAACATCTTCGTGTCAGGGGGGTGTACGAAGGGCGAAGGGGGCAGCTGCGGCGGCGGCGTGCGATCTTCGGCGTCGGCAGAACTGCCGCGAGACGGCGGCCCTCCCTGAGGCAAGCGGGAAATAGGCATTTTAGATTCTGCTCGAGTTTCTGATCTGTTGCTTTGTCTGTGGCGGACGATGCGGAGAAATTGATGAGTTTTTATCAGTGCCTACTTCCAGTTTGTTTTCACAAACCTATTTATTTTATAAATGGTTCACCACTTAAATCTTGAAACTTTAAATCAGGAGTGGCTGATAGTTTTCTTATGATTACTTGTGGCTCTGTCCACCCCGTTAAGAAGACGGGCGTGATAAAATTATATCAACGTGGATATAAGACCTGTCCAAATGATCCTAGAGATTTTTTTTTGATAAAATTAATTTTGAATAATTATGTACTTTATGTAATTATTTTCATGTAATAAATTTGTGCTCTTGCTTTCTGAAAATACTTGTATGTTTAATTTTCGTTCGTTAGTTTTTATTTAGGGCATGGAAACTTGTTATTGAAGTTTTCGCATGAACCTATTAGGAATTCGAAGTAGGCTACTAAGAAATGCTTCGTATTCTAATGTAACTTTTTGTAAGCTAAAATATTTTCTTCCTTTTCCCAAACAAACTTTCGCAAAGTAATTTTCAGGCAGGTAATCTGAGTTATAGAGTGGGTAACTAACAAAGATAATCTTCTAAGTTTAGATTGAGAAATAAAAAGACTACAGAAAGTACAAGATGGACTCATTTTTAGCGAATCAAATTAAAATGTTGTTAGACTCAGGTTCAACTATTCAAGTTTACCAATCTAACTTTGGAATAACGTAAGTTTTGCAATAAAAATAAAATTACTACAATTTGCACTTATTTTTACCTGGGTATGTTATGTAGAAATTTACATTATGATTGCGTACGTAATGACTTTTTCTTAATCATTCGTAATTCAAAAGTCTAACCCTAGTATTCTGCTCAAACGCGACTCAGAGTTGAGCACGTCTCAAGTGACGGTTTTCTGACAGTTTCTGATGAAAATCTGTCAAAAAAAAATCGTCATTTGAGACGTGTTCAACTTTGAGATGCGTTGTGAGTATTCGGGGGTAAAGATGTCAAATTAAAAACAAAATCAATTTCAAATGTAAACCTGACCTTCATTCATTGATTGCACTGGAGCGCTAAAACTTGGCTTTATCGATAGCGATAATGCAATACAATCGCGAAACCAGACACTTACAAGTTCCGCGTACTATTCTAGCCAGCTAGACGTGTCGTCTAATACCCGGTAATGCCAATGTCATCCAAACGGTGCATTCGATTTGCATTGCGCACATTTCTGGCTCAGTAACAGTTTGATGCCAACCAGATGCCAACAAAGAAAGCAGTACATGTCGAAATTGAGCTGATGACGAATAAAGGTCAGGTTAGCAATGTCAAGGTGAACCCGTGTTTAGACTGATTGTTATTTAGTCTAGTCTAGATGAATGATACGAAATCATTTGGGAACATTATCTTTCGGCTATAGCAAGAATTTCTGTCACCGATTCTGTCCAGACGAATGACAATTTGACTGTCATGACGGGCTAAGTAAGTTCGTATGAGCTAGTGGTCAACTCTTGTGATGGAGTTTAAAAGCCGGGACCGACAATTTAACGTGCCCTCCGAAGCACGGAAGCGCTCAGCTCGTAATGCCACTTGCGGTCACCCATCCCAATTGTCACCGCGCACAACGTTGCTTGACTTCGACGATGAATCAAGAACGTTTAAGCAAGCTACGCCACGAGCGATTCGCAGTACCGAATAACAAAAGAAAATGCAAGAACTTTGAAACATTAAAAAAAACCAAAAAGCAAAAATTCGACAAGCAAACTCTTGACAGTTTTTTTGTGCCGAGACGGTGATAGTTTTGCGAAGTCAAATTTAAGTAACCGGTAACTTACAATGTTGTTGTGCGCTAATTATGATCAACGGATTAACCGTTGAAATTGGCAGAGGTTACTCGTAAACTTTACCTGCCAAGTAACGTTACTCAGGAATTAACTAATCAGCACTTTACTTGGAGATGGTGAACGAGGCGCTTAGTTAAATAAAAATGTAGGGGGGTATGGATGATTTTTACCAACTCACAATAGGTCTGTGCGAGTGCGGAGGCGTGTCGTCCGTGCTCCGGTCCATGTCCGGGTTCGACGGACAGATCATATCCAGAGGCTCGTTCTTGACCTCGTCCATGAGCCGCGGCGACGGCGAGGAGCTGCTATTGGATATCCCGTTGCCATTGTTCCCGGACTCGTGGGCGCGCGTGTTGTTTATCGGGTGGTGGTTCTTGGTGGAGAAGTCAGCGGCGTGGATCTGCGGCTGCTCCGTGTTGTTGTTGTCGTGGCGGGGACGCTTGATGACGTCAGGGGAGTTGTCCGCCGAGCGGCTGATGCGGCGCGAGGGGAGCGGCATCCGGCGGATCATGGGGGGCACGCTCGGCGCCGGCTGCAGGAGGGCCTCCTCGAGCTTCTCGGTGAAGCTGGGCGTGTGGCCGTGGTGCGGGGTGTGCGCCGCGTGCGGGGGGGTGTGCGGTGACGGCGCGGTGGCGGACGCACGCATTGTTTGGAGTAGCGGCTGTTGGCAAAAAAGGGAGTCATTTGGAGTCTTCTTTAGTTGTTAACCAGGGTGTATTCAATATAGATGACGAGCTTTGAAGCATGGTAGGCCCGGCTGAGACGCAAGTGGTGAGGATTTGATTACCGCTGCGTACGAAATGTTTGCATGTTCTGTAAATATTTTTCAGGATCTGGCTTTTGTGATACCCAGGAAATAATAACATGTGGTGTTATTTATTTTAAAGATGTCATCAGGCAAACTACAGCCCCGTTTCTGATCTCCATAAAATCCTCGTCTATTATTACATACGTACGGGATCTAAACCCTCATGTTCCAGGACTTTTAAGACTTACCCCTTGCGCGTCATCGTTATGCGTGAGCCCCGATACACGGAGCACCTCAGCGGTCTTGAGGAATGAGGACAGGCTCCGCTGGTGCACGTTCACCTCGCCGTGGTATATGAACTCCACCAGGGCCTGCAGGTCCGTGAAGGCCACGTCTTGCAGAACTATCACCGGGTGCTTGCACGGTGTTGACTGGGGAAAAAATCCGAATTTAATCACAGGATAAATTCTATGCGACATCTACAAACGATGATTTGAGCAGCGTCCGAGTTTGATAGGCATCTATTATGTGACTTACCCCCGAATACTCAAACGCATGTCAGAGTTGAGCACGTCTCAAGTGACGTTTTTACCCGAGTACCACAGGAACGGCAGCTATTCAAATATATTGAAAATATGTTTAACTAGCATTTGCCCGCGTTTCTACTAGCGTGCTACATAAACAAATAAAAGTAAGTATCCTAAGTATTGTCATGACTATGACTACGTTCATAACTATGGTCATGACTATGTATATTCAAAAAAATCTGTTCAGCCGGTAACACGTGGTTGAGGCATAAACATCTTTACAAAATTTCATATTTGTAGTATTAATCGAATTTAGAACATAATATAGTTGTTAGGTAGATAATTAACAAGTCAAACCAACTCCATTAATAAAATCCGTCAACGTCCCGAAGCGTCATCCCGGAGCCCATAAATTAGATAGTATGCAAAATATAAACAAAAACTCAATTACTAGTGGAATCGAAATAAAATATTCATAGACCATTCGTTAAAACTACCGGAACAGGCCATTTTATGGACCGCCTATCTATTTTTTGGATCAAAGTTGAAGTTGCGTAGATTTTTTTTGAATGGAAAATTCCCGTGGCGCAAAAATGTTGAGGTGATCGTCCGAAGTGATAAGGACGGCCATTGTGTTTTTCGTAAATACGAGGGTCACGCCCATAATCCTTATCGTCCCAAAAGCTCATAACACCTTGCGCATAATTATGGGACGAGCACAAATCACGGAAAACAACGCTTACAAGTGGACCCTAACCCTTTGTAATAGTCTTGGGGATATTATAAAAATACTATTCTTTGCTGGACTGGGAGTGAAACACAGAATGCGTCCAGCTGCTTCTCTCCCCGAGCATGTCGTAGAAGTCGACTAAGGGATAGCATCCTCCAACATGATGGACTATCTATATAGGCGATGGGTTGATCACCTGTCACCATGGTTCACAATATCCGTCTAGGGACTTTTGGATCAGGAGTGGCTGCAAATTTTCTTATGATTACTTGTGGCTCTGCCCACTATATGTACCCATGTTGTTGGTCTCTGAGATCGTCCGCGTTAACGGACCAACTTGTTTGCGCTTTTATTAATTTCTATACTTTTTGGGTTCTGAATCAAAATGATACTGCTACTAATAGTTTCACACCGCTCCTTGAAGTACTGGAGAAGAACTTCGGGATGTTGGCAGTAGTTTTCCAGTATCATCATCATCTTCCTGCCCTTATCCTACTCTATGTGGGGTCGGCACAGCATGTTCCTTGGATCATGCTGTAAGAGTTTTGGCTAAGATGTTTTATGACCGGCCGCCTGCCTGACGTCAACCCTCCTTGGGAATACTTGCTTGTTGTATCTCATCAAGTTGGAGAGGGTACTATCCCTTAGTCAACTTTTACACTTTTAGGATTCCAGTATCCTCGATGAATAAAGGATTTTTGACTTTAATAAGGTTCCACTTACTTTCAACAGCTCACGGAAGTACGGGCTACAGGCGGAGAGCACGACTCTGTGCGCCTTGAGGCTTCTTCCGTCGCAGGCGAGCGTCACGTCCACGAAGTCCTCGTCATCGCGCAGGTTCTCGAAGGCACTGGTGATGCTCGACTGGTAGTTGTTCCACCGCAGGCAGAAGTGCTGTGTGTCGACCATCTTGAAGCTTTGGAGTTTCACGCTGGCGGAGTCATGTGTGGTTGTCTGCAATAGATTGTTTACCTTATGCTTTGAACTGTTTGATTATAACCAATAGATAATTATTGGAGTGAGAGCACTGCTGATACAGGTCTTTGAACCTTTCTCAGGCACCAGTCTCTCACAAAACAGGTGTTACTGTAAGAAACCTTTGTGAGAGAAATTAATTAAATAAAAATAAAATGATCTATTCCTCCTGCTGTCACACAAAACATGCGGTCTGAAAAGATTACACCTGGTATAAGTGTGACCACGGATAGCCAGCGCTTTGGCATGTTCCGCCCTGCGATTGCAAATATGGGTGGTTGATTCTACAGTTTGTTAAGTGTTGGTTTACGGCGTTTTTATGTTTTGGGTCTCCACTCGCTACGGATGGACTGCTGTTATCGCCCCAGCATTAAAAAACAAGCAAACAGTACATTCTTTTGTTTTTTTTTTGTGTTGGGTCGCAAGTCTTGGAACAGCTGAGGCCTTCAGGATGCAAAGAACTAAACTTACGTCGAATGTAATTAATTTTTGTATTTGGTGGTCCAGTTATGGAACAGGGTGGTATGTGGAGGCCCTAAGGTAAAAAAGAAAGAGTTACATAGAACACTATTTTAATACAATTTTTTTATCAGTCCTCTAATAGCCTTCAGTTATTTACCTTAGTGTTTAAATATGTGCACTAAGTAGATATGTAATAATATAGTTGGTACCTAGTCCACAAGCATGTTTAGCTTAGATAAAATTAAATACCTATATACCTACTGAAATACGTCTGACCTTCCTTACTCGAGTCATCCAAAGGTAAAATGAATATTAGAATTATCACTATTAACTATTATGAATTAATATAAGGTGATGGCCGGCGTAACGGCAGATTCAGTTCAGGGCTTATGGACGAAGCGATGTGTGATCTAAGAGCTGGTTCTTATTTGGCTCAACGGATCAGTATTGCCATTCAGTGTGGCAATGCGGCCAGCGTTTTGGGCACGCTTCCACCGTCTGATGATCTGGATCAGGTTAGCTATCTATAGAACGTTTGCAACTGTCTTTGGATACATTTAATCACGTATCCCTAACGAGATGGGCCATGAGTAAACATTATATATTTTTCTGCTAATAAATGTTTATGGATGACCCTTTTAAAAGGTAATTATAATAAGCTGGAAAATACCATATATCTATTGGTAGACAAGACTACTACAATATTATACCTAAATAAATGCTTTGTGATTTATTCTCGTTTAACCCCAGATAGTAAGAGAAGCTAGCGAAAAATATTTGAAAAATATTAGGTACTTGCACAAATTGATTGTATACATAATGATAGGTAAGGTAGTAAGAGCAACAAAGATTACAAAATAAGGTCAATAATAAAAATATATCTTGCATAGTATCACATGAGTTATTGTGTGTCTGGCCTATTTTAAAAGAAATTATGTTACTTTTTATTAGATAGCTACATAAATGACTTATTGAATTACGAGCTCCATTTTAAAAGTTGTTTTTTCTTTGATTACCTAGAAATTAAATTGCTTGAGCCTGATTTTTCAATAATTAAATAATTGAAACAGATGTAACAATCAAAAGTCACGTACATAGTTCTAAGCCCATACTAGGATTCCCTGTGATTTGGACTCGCTGGAGAAATCGAACCAGAATCTCTCACATTAGATGCATAGCTTGCCCTTTGATGAAATTTGGCAAGTAGATAGATTGCATCCCGGAGAAAGAATAAGCTTTTTTTTTCAAAAATACTCATAGAGGGGTGATATAAGAGATATGGGGTTTATATGGGGAACCGAGATAACAAATGTTAAGCATCACCGGGTGCGGTCAGTACTTGGATGGGTGACCGCACTTTTTGCACTCCATACATTTTTTATCAAGATAAAATTTTGAAAATCACTTTCAATGCGAACGAAGTCACGGGATGCTAGTTTATTAAAAAAAAATCGAATTCTTCCAATTTTTAATGAATTTTATAATATGTCAATGGCTATTAAAAAAAACTTGCTGATTTATATTAGTAGGGTTCTAGATTGAAGACAGTAGGATCAGGCTGCCAACAAAAGGACCAGTGACTGAAAGGACATAATCACAAATCGAGTTCACGTGTCATGACCATAGTTCTAACTAATGCATTTCTTACATTCACACCCACCACTTTGTTTGGTTATTAGCTACGCGATTTCCAACCTTAGACCCTTAGAAATAAGAGCTAAACAGTCGTAGTAAAGCCAGGTTGTTTTTTGAAAACAAGCTTAGACAATAAGGGGAGATGTTGGTAACAATGCTAGGTTATCAAGTTACCTATTTGTTTATGAACGCTCAGTGTGTCACTAGATGTAAGACAGCTTAACGCATACCAGGCCCCTTTTCTGGACGACCAAACAAACCGCAACGCGGGCACGTTTGTGGAATCACCGTGTTATCGTATTTTTTATGCGCAAGAGACGATACTTCAGTCGCACGCCAATAGATAACATGTTCGCTACTCGAGGTTACATTATGCTACTAATAACAAAGACTATTTCATCATTTGCATTTGCAGCACACACCGCTATGACGTTTTTAATATTGAACTGCTGTTCCGCCGCAATTTTGTCATTTTGTAGGAGATGCGACGCGCGGGCGTCGACACGGCGGGCATTGCGAGACTTGTAGCAGACGCGTAGGATACCAGTATGTGAGGTACCCTCGGCGACTCAACTTCGAGACTCGCGTGGGATACTAGTCGTCTGTAAGTATTGTAATGTAAGAAAGGCCTAAAAATCATGCGTTATAACTTTTTGTTTTCTTACTTCTCTGCTGGACTGGGAGTAAAGAAAAAGCATAGAATGCGTCCAGCTGCTTCTCTCCCCGAGCATGTCGTAAAAGTCGACTATCCTTTCTAACATGATGGACCATTTATATGGGCGATAGGCTGATCACCTGTCACCATGGTTCACCATATCCATCTTAGGACGAAATCAGAAGTGGCCGCAAGTTTTCTTATTTTACTCGTGTCTTTGCCCACCCCATTAGGGATACAGGCGTGATAATATGTACTCGTATGTATGTATAACTTTTTGCTTTGTGAAATAAAGTGTTTAAGAGAAATTCCAATGGAAAATTACGCAAGATTCATGCGGTAGGTACAAAAGTAAATCATTACCCGAATTACAAAGGTTAAGAAAACAAGAGTCCAGGACAATAGTAAAATAAGATTTACATACAAACACAAGTAGGGAAGTTTTAATTTTGAGTTATTTCACAGGCTTCCTTCTTGGATGTTTCACGAAACTTCATAAAGTATTATTATGATTTCTTATTGTTCAAGTTTTTAGTTTAGCGGGCTTTTTTTCCCTCTGTAAAGTGTTTTGTTTGAATTGAAAGGATCCTTTGTTGAGTTAACGAAAACATGAGCTGATGACAGACGAAACAAGTATTAATTTAATTTAAATTCACATAAAACCGTGCGTAGATTTTAGGTAGCATAGTACGTCTGTCACATCATCATCATCTTCCTGCCCTTATCCCACTCTATGTGGGGTCGGCACAGCATAATCCTTGGATCATGCTGTAAGAGTTTTGGCTAAGGTGTTTTATGACCGGCCGCCTGCCTGACGTCAACCCTCCTTGGGAAAACTTGCTTATTGTATCTCATCATGTTGGAGAGGATACTATCCCTTAGTCGACTTTTACGTATTTAGCATAGTACGTCTGTTACATGAATAACAATAATAATAATAAATATTTGTGAACATTTCACACAGCGCCATCTAGCACCAAACTAAGCAAAGCTTGTACTATGGGAACCAGATGGCTGATACAATAATTATATACTAACATTTCTCCCGCAGCGAGAATCGAACCCGCGCCTCTTGCGTCTCAGTCGAGCTATTGCTTGCTAAACCACATTAGATTTTTGACGCATGATAATGATTATGATGATGAATTTATTAATTTAATTCTTCATAATTTAAAGACGCCATATTGGATGTTCTTATAATTAAGAAAGAAAGAGTGTCACACACTGTACCTATAACACTCTTGTTATCAAGTCGAATCCAACAACACCTTATTTGTCAAAATCGGTCCAGTCCTTTTGGCTACAGAGACATCCAAAGGAATAAATTTGAAGATGGCTTCCTACAACCGCCACATTTAAAATTTTTACAATAAAATTCATATAGGTAGTTTTTGGCGTTCTCGTCATCCAGACGAAGCCATCCAGCCGTTTGGACTACAGCTTCATCCAAAGGAATGCACATACACACATACATATGCACATACCTTCATACACCCGAAACAAATTAACCTCCTTTGTAGTCGGTCTTGAAATAAAGTGATTTTTTTTTATTTTTATTTTTTTTAAATATAAATAAATTATCATGTGACCTTACAACGATTAGTTCTGATTATACAACTACCACCCACTAATCATAATTTCTAACCAGCTATCTTAGATAAAACAAAATGATATCAACGATCGCGTGTTAGCGCATTCTAAAAATCCGGTCAAGTTAGAGTTGAACTCGCATACGAAGGGTTCCGTATCATGTACGTAAATATTTTTTGTAAGCCACCTATTAACGGAGGCGGCAAGTTTCCTATTAAAATCAATCCGTCTCTTCTATGAAGATCCCCTTAATTTTGTTGTTATTTTTGTACAAATAAGTAAATTTTAGATCGTTTGAAAAAGAATTACACAAAATACTGCAAATGTGCAAAAAGTAATTCGACCCATCCAATTACTGACCGTGCCAAGTGTTGCTGAACTTCAATGATCGATTACGATTTTTTTTTCTTGTGTTGAGGCCCCTTTTATTTTATTTTTATTATTTGTTGTTATAGCGGCAATAGAAATACGTACCTACTCTGTTGAAAATTTCAACTCTCTACCTATTACGGTTCATGAGATACAGCCCGCTGACAGACAGACGGACGGACGGACAGCGGAGGCTTAGTATAAGGGCGTCAGTTACTTCCGTCAATGGTAACCACAGTTGCTAATGAATCCTTCTAATACATTCATATATCACGCCTGTATCCCTAATGGGTTGGGCAGAGCCACTAGTAATCATAACGTGACAGGCGATCAGTCCATGGTTCACCATATCCATATTGGTATTTAAATCATGAGTGGCTGCAAGTTTTCTTACTATTACTTGTGGCTCTGCCCACCCCATTAGGGATAGGGGCTTGCAAATTTATGTATGTATTCTAATATAATAACGGACTGGAAAAAATGCTAGCTTCTGATCTATTACGTGCATTTAGATAACAAAATTATATCATTTTTGTGACACTATTGGTGTGAAATAAATGAAATCTTCTTGCCAAATTACTTATATCAAAATCTATTCAACGGTTTGCTGTAAAATGTAACAGACAGACATTTTACATTTATAATAGTTAGATTCCCGTTCTAAGTATGTAATGTGGCTTTATAGTGTTATTACTAGCTGACCCCGCGAACATATTCGGGGCGGAGACAAATCCAACAAATCAAAATCATGAAATCAATCCAGCTAGAGGCCCTCGATTGATATGAATGACATTGTCAATTATCAAAATTGTATAAATGTCAAATTAAATGTCTTGTCATAAATTAATGTCTAAGAAATATCTATGCGTTATCCTTTTTTTCATTTTCGGATCGTTTTACAGGATAAAAAGTAGCCTATGTCCTTCCCTGAGATGAAATCTATCTCCTTGCCAAATTTCATTAAAATCTGTTTAGCACTTTAGGCGTGAAAAGATAACAGACAGAATGAAAGACAGAGACTTTCGCATTTATAATATTTGTATGGATTGGCACCAGTCCCCTCTATTTATTATTATATAGTTTCAATGTAAATAGACAAGTATAAAAAGATCTCACCTAAAGTGTTAGAACCATTTTGTCAGTGACAAAGATGAATAGGCTAGGGTACAAACGACCATTTTGTAAGCTCTTTTATACTATCTATAATTTAGTACATATATATCTGTAGGTAGGTAGGTACACTCTTGATAACGTATTTTATAGAATAGCAGCAGAATATCTTGGTACGGATTTGTCACTTTTATAAGTAGTTCTTTGGTCTCTTATAGTTATCTATCTATCTAGTCGTGTCATTAGCTATTTCGAACCAGTGTGGTGAAAGGATTTAAAGTAGTAGCTTAGTCAAAATTAAATCTTTCATAGCAAAGTCAGTAAAAAAATAACTACAAAATAAAATGTAGCTTCTATGCTATTACAGATTACGAAATATGTTTATTTCAAGTTTAATTTAATCTTTACGCAGTGATCGATAGACAAATCAAACATGCAATCCAATTCGCACTAAATCTCATGAACCGTATTAGGTAGTTTTTAAATTTTCACAGAGTATGTATTTCTATTGCCGCTGTAACAATAAATAATGAAAAATACAAGAAATATTTGTGTACATGCACGATGATACGATACGGAACTCTTCATGTGTGAATTTGACTCGCACTTGACCTTTACTCTAAGTTTTTTTAACACATTAATATAATTAACCATAGGAATACTATGGCAGTCGTCCTATGTCTTGATCCAACGGTCAAGGGTGGTCTTTCAATGAGATCAATGGTCAAAGGTGTAATGTGGTCTGTTTTGACAATGGAGTTTTGACACCCCTGTGTCTACCCTCCCTTGTAATGGTAATTTTATATATTAGTTACATAAGCATAATAGGTAAGTATGTCGTATTTATATGACTGTATCTATAAGCTCTTATTATTTGCCAAATCATAATAAAATGGAGAATTTCGAAAACTATTGATTATAGAACAAAATAATGTACTACACGCGTACGAAGTCGCGGGCAACAGCTAGTAATAAATAAAATGGCTCACTTACCTTCCTGTCTAACACTTATTTTCATTTCACCTACTAGTCGGAAGGTGCATTCTTATCGGCTTTTTTTGTAAATTTAGTATTTTATCAAGACCTAGGCCACCTATCTTATCGGAGTTAGGTTTCAGCGTTTAGTGTGTTACTAGTTTTTGGCATACATTTATTGATTTTTTAGATATGAACTAAAGACGCCATCACACTAAAGCGAACTGTGTAGGAATAAGAACTGCAATGCTTACACTATAGTTTGCTGTATACTTACGAAATTTTACTAATAAAAAAAACTAAGGCCTTTTACCATCAATAGCAGATGATTTATACAGCGTCAGGAGGCAACTTTTACCTTCACAAACGGGACGCTGTAATGCCCGGGACAAATTAAAATGGAGTAGGCTTGACCAACACCTATTCCATCCTCTCAGCTTAGTCGGCCTTGTCCACAGGAAATACATCAACAAGCTCATACGAACTTACTTACTTACCTTATCCCACTCTGTGTGGGGTCGGCACAGCTCTGTAAGAGTTTTGGGTAAGGTGTTTTATGACCGGCCGCCTGCCTGACGTCAACCCTCCTTGGGTGTTTAGGTTATTAATTCAGTACCTATGTGTAGGTTACTTAGACCATTAAGAAATTATTGTCTGCAGCTAAGCAGTAGGTACCTATGAATCGTAATCAAACTCTAGTTGTTCATCACAATACCTATCCAGTTAGGCAAACAGTGCAAAAATTATGCAATGCGTTGTGTTTATCTGTAAAAATACTAAAATTTAGAGTTTATCTAGCTTAGGTTCAAGCTATCGAGCATATCCTGACCCGGCTTATCGCGATGCGCTAATTAAACTTTTAAGTATAAAAATATAAAGAGTTCTTGTACTGCCATGTTCTATTTGTTTGATAGATTGTAAGTCACAAAGGCAACTTTTTAATTTGTCTTAATAACATACTCAAGACCAACTTGCTAGTTTTATTTATTATAACGTATTTATTGTAAGTTCATTTATAGTTTATTTCTTCATAAGTATGTATTTACAAAAAAAGTACTTATTTAAGTATTATACCAGCTATCTGGTTCCCACAGTACAAGCTTTGCTTAGTTTGGGGCTAGATGGCGCTGTGCGAAATGTCCACAAATATTTATTTATTTTGTCGCAGTCAGCAAAGGAAGTACACCTTTATGACAAGCGCCATACATTTTTTTTTACATAAAATAACTTTTCTATTGTAATAAACGATCTATTGTTCGTAAAATATTCGGGCATTAAACAAAGAGAAATACTTACATAAGAAATGATTGTTTATATGAACTCAGTTATACCCTGTATGGTGAACATCACGTTTGACGCAAGTTTAAATTCGAGAGCACTGGTGGTCTAGTGGTAGCGGCCCTGCCTCACGATCGGTCGTGGATTCAAATCCGATCGTGCACCGATGGATTTTTCTGTTCGAAAAATTTATGTGCGCTGTACCAAAACTCTCAAACGGTGAAGGAAAACATAGTGAGGAAACCGGCATATCGTTGAACATAATTAGTTCGAAAACATGTGTCAACTGCACGAAAGGAGCCTTTGAGGCGCACCTTAAGTCCTTTCACCACACTGTTTCGAAAGAACTAGTGACACGATTAGTAGTAAGTAGTTTAAATACGAAAATATTTGCGTTAAACTTTTTATTATCTGGAATGAGAATTGTAGGTCGAATGTTGAGGTAGATCTTTAGGCTATTACCAGAAATATACCTACTCAGTAGAGTAGTCGGGTTTCTAGATAGTGTGATAGTAGATTCTACTATCACACTATCTAGAAAACCTGACTATTTCAAGGTTATCATCTTGTTGATATTGCTACTTTAAATCATAATAAATATTTGTGGACATTTTACACAGCGCCATCTAGCCCCAAACTAAGCAAAGCTTGTACTATGGGCACCAGATGGCTGATATAATCCTACTAATATTAAAAATGCGAAAGTTTGTGAGGATGTATGTTTGTGCCTCAATATGTTCGTATGAGCTAGTGGCCAACTCTAGTGACGGAGTTTTTAGGCCGCCTAAAGGCCTCCGTCATGGCTTAACGACTTAAAAGCCGGGACCGACTGTTTAACGTGCCCTTCGAAGCACGGAAGCGCTCAGCTCGTAATGCCACTAGCGGTCACCCATCCCAGGTTGTGACCGCGCATATCGTTGCTTAACTTTAACGATCAATCAAGAACGCCTAAGCAAGCTACGCCTGAACGGATTTGAATGAAACTTGGAACACACATAGCATGTGTGCTGGAATAACATATACCTAGGCTACTTTTTGTTTGGATATCACGCGAGCGAAGTCGCGGTCGAAAGCTAGTAATTTAATTCTATTATACTAAATTATTTCTATGTTTTTTCTTTACTCCCAGTCCAGCGAAGAAGTAACCACAGCATTTAATAATAAACATTTGTGTAAATGTACAATGCCGATGGTACAGAACCCTTCGAGTGTGAATTCAACACACACTTGACCGATTTTAATACGATTACGGTTTGATTCCCGCCACGGGAGAAATGTTTTGTATGTTCTGCAAACATTTCTTCCGGGTTACTGTGTTGTAGAGTTATGTTTTCTTATGTGTATAGTATTATAAGTATGTATTTATAAAAAAAATATATATAAAGTATTCTATGAGCCATCTGGTACCCATAGTACAAGCTTTGCTTAGTTTGGGGCTAGATGGCGCTGTGTGAAATGCCCACAAATATTTATTATTTTATTATAGTTATGGAGTAATGGACGAAGACCATTACTGGTACTCATACGACTTACCTTAATTTATTAAGTTGTCCTCTCAACTTTCCTTTTGTTACACCTGTAATAGAAAAAGTTCTTTTAGTAAACACAATAGAGGCACTTTCTTGGAATTCATGTTTTTGTATAAAAAATTAAGGCTTTTGACATCTGGTGGTCTTGTGGTAGCGGTTCCGCCTTCCGATCCGTAGTTCGTGGGTTCAAATTCGGTCGTGCATCAATGGATTTTTTCTTATATAAGCTATACCAGTAGTCTCAAACGGTGAAGGAAAACATCGTGGGGAAACCCACGGCTTAGTCAGCTCCGCACGTATTGACCATGTCTTGCCTGTGGATAAGGCCGACTAAGCTGAGAGGATGGAATAGGTGCTGGGCAAGCCTACTCCATCTTTATTCGTCCCGGGCACTATAGCGTCCCGTTAGTATAGGCAAAAGTTGCTCCTGACGCTGTATAAGTCATCTAGCATAGATTGTAAAAGGCTGAAAGTAAATTTGTTTAGTATTTGTTTGTATACGAAAAACTGATAGAAATACTAGTAAAATATTCCTTGCCTTCCTATTCGGAGGTACTCACGCAAGCGTGGTATCCGTGAACGCCTCTAAATAACATAAAATCAAAGCCTTCTAAACACCTAAACATCATATATCCGAACATATTATTTCCGTGAATCAGTACATAGGAAGAGCGGACCAATCACGTCAAAGGTCAGAGTTTGCGCGACCAATCGCGTCAACGCATGCGGAATTTCGAATATGTAGGTTCCGTGCGAAAGTAAAAGTTGACCAATGACAAGTGACACGCGTTAGTGTGCGTGTGTGGATGAATGAAAGCCTTTAAAAGCCTTTGTTTTGGGTTATGTAATGTTTACACGGCTTACGTATGCAAGAATGTTAGGAAATGTGACGGAATTTAGTTTCACGATGTCTGTTTGATGAGCTCGGTGACTTCGGCGAGGTGTGGATTCGATTCCCGGCAGGAGGAATTCCGGCTCTGGGTGTGGTGGTGAAATATTGATGATGACTTTAGGGTGTTGTACAATGATACCCGAGAGTATGTGTTCAAAATTTTTCTTATTTCAAAGCTTTACCTAAAATGTTGTGTTCTTGTCCAGTTAAAAAATGTCTATTTGATTAATAAGTGGAGTGACATCACTTAGTAATTAGTAATTACTAATAAATAACTATGATAAAAGTTCAAGTCTTTCCTTGTTGCTTTTATAAAGGTTTTTTGACCTTGCGGTCGTTTACTGTTATGTATTACCTACTCATATAATATTGTATATACAATTATGTGCTACTAGCTTGCAAGCGCGGCTTTGCTTACGGGATCAAATTTTAACATCTCATTTTCCCCCTTTTTGAGGTGTTATATTTTGAAAAACCATGAAACACCGTGTCATGGGTAAAGATATCTGCTCACTTCTCCGTTCCGCCAACAGGCAACAAAATAAGCCAAAAGTGCGCTAAAATACGGCATGCAAAGTCCCGAATGATAGGACCCGACAAGCATGCATGAAGAATGTAATGAGAGTGAACGAAGCAAAAGAAGTATGTCAGGATCGTAGCAAATGGAGATCTGTGATCTCTGCCTACCCCCACGGGAAACAGGCGTGATTTTATGTATGTATGTATGAAGTTTAGTTTATAAAAATAGAAACATGGCTCACCATCCATCTTGGGACTTTGAATCAAGAGTGGCTGCAAGTTTTTTTATGATTAATTGTGGCTCTGCCCACCCCATTAATACGAAACAGAATGAACAGTAAGCAACGTTCCATTCTTACTATAATCCATCTTCTTTGACGACCCCGGTGGCGAGGCGGGCGAGTGCTCGGCTGAGACGTAAGAGGCGCGGGTTCGATTCCCGCTACGGAAGAAATGTTTAGTATGTTCTGTTAATATTTCTCCCGGGTCTGGGTGTTGTAGTATTATTATAAGTATGTATTTACAAAAAAAATGTATATAAGTATTATATCAGCCATCTGGTTCCCATAGTACAAGGTTTGCTTAGTTTGGGACTAGATGGCGCTGTGTGAAATGTCCACAAATATTTATTTCTTTTTTTCATTCGTACCGGTCACCGATCTCGACTTAGAGACCGAGAAACTTGACAGAAAAATTGCAAAAGAAACCACTAGAAAGATTACAGCGTATGTTTTTCTATGCATATATATGATAATATTTGAACACGGCATTAAAACGTTAGACTTTTGATAAGGCAAGTGCAACGGTGCCTAGTGATGGGGTAAAACTGTGTGAAAATATTCAAACGATGAAATTGTTACAAATTATTTATTCATAAAATTGTGCTTGATTTGTTCGCTAAAAATAGTTTGATCAGGAATATTAATATTTCTATTAGCTGTTGCCCGCGATTCGTCCGCATTTAATTCTGAATGCTGTCAATCTTTTCAGCGGTTTAGGCTGTAAAAGGAAACAGGCAGAAATTTACTTTTGCATTAAGAATTTGCTAGAACAAGGCAATTTGTTTTTTTTTTGTGAAATAACTTTTCTCTACAATAAAGTGTTGATATATCTATGGATAGAGGAATTATTAACAGTCTGTACAGGGCAAAGGTTTTACTGTCTTCTTTCAACTACATGTTTTACAAATGAATATGATATTTTGAGCGTTATTTTTTTTATTTGTATTTAAATTATTGTTGTATTTTATTACATTATTTTAACGATTTATCAGTCATCGATAAATATCTAAATATCTATCGACATCGTCACATCACTAACCTAGGGCAGGGCCGGCTATCAGCGCGAAAGATAGCAAATATCTAGATTCTAGATAGCGTCCGAATTAGACAAGATTACGTAAAAAACTTTTTTATACAATCGTATCATCGTGTGGTTAAATCTGGTGACGGACAGATAAACCTTCCGTTGGCCTATTCATTACTTATTTCCCGTTCTTATACTCTACTAACGGATGTTCTTAGGTAGACCACCACCAAAATGTTATTTTTTAAAACGTGTTATCATTATTAACATACGAGCGATGGGCTGATCACCTGTTACCATGGTTCACCATATCCATCCTGAGATTTTAATCAGGAGTGACTGCAAGTTTTCTTGTAATTGCTTGTGGCTCTGCCCATCCTATTTGGGATGCGTTCGTGATAATTATGTATGTATTTTTAAAGCATTATTTTTTTTACAAAAAAATGTTTTTTTGTCCATCCGTTAGTTGAATATACGTCTAGAATCTTGCTAGCACAGCACATCCCTAGAATTTAGAATGACGAGATAGAAAATAATGTTTGTCAACTCATAAACAAAACAACTATTATTTTTGCGAAAAAAGAGATAATGCGATAACCTTTTAAGACCTATTTAGACAAATTGTACCTACTCACAACAAAACTAGCAAATATAAAAAAAATCTTTGTACCTACATTGCACTTTGTTTTTTTTCTTGCTTAGACGTTCTTGATTGATTGTTGAAGTTAAGCAACGTTGTGCGCGTTCACAATTGGGATGGGTGACCGCAAGTGGCATTACGAGCTGAGCGCTTCCGTGCTTCAGAGGGCACGTTAAATTGTCGGTCCCGGCTTTTAAGTCGTTAAGCCATGACGGGGGCCTTTAGGCGGTCTAAAAACTCCGTCACAAGAGTTGGCACTAGCTCATACGAACTTACTTACTTAACTCGTTACATTATGGTTTGTGCTTGATGTCAGTCAATCAGTAACATAACGTACCTACTAGAAAATAATATAGATGCAGTTATTATTGTATATCTGTTTCTATGTTACCTAAGGATATTTTATAACTGAAGTAAATAAGAACCTACATAATATTATCACGCCCGTATCCCCTAAAAAGGTGGGCAGAGCCACAAGAAAACTACAATCACTCTTGTTCCAAGAGTTCCAAGATGGATATGGTGAACCATGATGACAGGAGATCAACCCATCGCCCATATAGATGGTCCATCATGTTGGAGATGATATTATTCCTTAGTCAACTTTTACATGCTCGGGGAGAGAAGCAGCTGGACGCATTCTGTTTTTTCTTTACTCTCAGTTCAGGAGAGAAGTAAAATAAGAACAGAAGATTAAAAATGCTGGTCACCCGTAAGAGAGTGACGAGTTTCCGCCACCGCGTCGCATTGCTAATGTTTTTGTTGCATATGTTTGTTGTAATCGAAGCCTAGAATATTTGTTTTGTTTTCATCGTCCGGTAGAAAGGTTTATTTTATCGAATTGACTAATATTGACGCATTTGTTTTGCCTAGACGATAAAATTGGTAACACGTAAAACTAACTTATGTTGTATATATTAAAGGATATTTATCAGGGTCGATATTTTTTATTTATTTATTACTTCTCTGCTGGACTGGGAGTCAAGAAAAAACATAGAATGCGTCCAGCTGCTTCTCTCCCCGAGCATGTCGTAAAAGTCGACTAAGGGATAGTATCCTCTCCAACATGATGAGATACAATAAGCAAGTATTTCCAAGGAGGGTTGACGTCAGGCAGGCGGCCGGTCATAAAACACCTTAGCCAAAACTCATACAGCATGATAAGGATCATGCTGTGCCGACCCCACATAGAGTGGGATAAGGGCAGGAAGATGATGATGATGATGATTTATCAGGGTCGAGTCGAGCCCAAATGGGGCAGCATATAGATAATAGTCAAATCTCATCTAAAAAGGTCTTAAGAAATTTCTTAAGAAACTATCTAGAAAGGTAAGCTATATGATAAAAATGGTTGTCCTTAACGCTAAAAGCGATCTCTGCCAGATAACAAAGGATATTCATAAATCATTAAAAATCACATTATATTATAATAACGTGTTGTTTCTATTTATTTACATAACGACTGAACGGATTTTGATAAAACTTAGAATACGTGACTACGGTCCATTCGGTACATTCGGATTGCACGCGAGCCAAGCCGCGGCTGGAAGCTAGTAATTTAATAAATATAAAAAGCCTGGTATCCACATAAACGGAAACACCTGAAATATCTTAGAAACCGTAACAGGAGACCGAGTTAGGTGGTCTATTCGAAGTAAAGTATCAAATTAGGGTCGAGCTACATATTGTAACAGGCTACAGCACTACAGTACTCTCAAACGATGAAGAACCAAAGAAGCTAAACAGTTTCAACAGCACGAAACACACTATCACCACACTTGTTCGGAAGAAATATTGACACGTTTTGTAGTATTGAGCTTGACAATGAGCAGTGTGAGTTTATTTTTGTTCATTGCGTGGCTTGTTTAGAATGACGTATTTATACTGAAAAAAACTACACAAAACGTGTTGAAGTATTACGTCCCCCCCCTTGCCCCGGGACCCATGTGGCGTAGGTATTAGAACCTAAGCGTATTCGCCTTTCACCCCGTTCTATAAACGGACCGTTATAGAAACGGCACGTACTTTGATGATTGGGGATTTTTGTTTTAATTTTTTGTACTTGCTCGGTGACCGGGATAGTGGGCGGAGATCCTGAGCAAAAACTTAGACTCACAGACAGAACCTCTTTTTGCCAGGACGGTAATGGTCCGGTTCTGGAACGGTGTAGTGAACGGAGACCCTAAGAAAGCAGTCACTGCGCTGTACAAGTTTAAATATGTAGTGTAATCGTCCATTGTATTACCTACATGGTTGATTTTTTCGATGACGTTGAAGTAAAATAAGATAAAGTTTTATCTAGGAATAGGCGAATATGAAACTGCGTGATTCTTTGTATTTGAAAATGAACCGAATGGATTAGAAAATAAAGCTCAAAGTTTATAATTTGTTTAATTACGGGCTAACTTAGTTGCCTTATCAATGTAGGTAAATTCGCTAAATGCAAAATTTTATTATCATGTTTTAATTTGTCTATCACAGAAAAAAGTAACAGGAGTATAAATCAATCTCTATCTAGTCATGTCATGCCATGTGGTGAAAAATTTAAAGTGCGCCTCAAAGGCTCTTTTTGTGCAATTCACGCATATTATCGAACTTTCTACGGTTCTGCGACATCCCGGTTCTCTCTATCTAGTCGTGTCACTAGTTTTTTCGAACCAGTTGAAGTTAAGCAACCTTGTTCGCGGTCACAATTGGGATGGGTGACCGCAAGCATTACGAGCTGCGCGCTTCCGTGCTTCTGAGGGCATGTTAATTGTCGGTCCCACCTTTTAAGTCGTTAAGCCATGACGAAGGCCTTTATGCGGCCTAAAAACTCCGTCACAAGAGCTGGCCACTAGCTCATACGAACTTACTTAACTCCATTTTAGTTCCTTAATACGGTTCCCAACGTGTTGCGCTTAAAGGAAGTAAAATGATTCATTTTCTTAGTAAAGAAACAGAAGATTGTAATGGCGAGGCAAGGCCAGGTCATTCTCTAAAACCTGCTGACACAGCCGACTTTGTTTCGCGGTATCTGTTGCGCGATTGTGACAGATTCCGTTTGTCAATTGTCATTTGCGCCAACGCATCTTTCTGGTAAGTATAAGGGTGAATGGCTTGGGAGGGGGGGGGCGGTGGGGGTTTTTTGGTCAGCTAAGGTATCTGGGTCATTCGAACATATGTGCGATTAGTGAAATGACTATTTTGACTTCCGAGCTGTGTTTTCTACCTTAACACATATAAAAAAAGTCACAAACATATTTCTGACCTCATTCTAGTATTCAGAGTCGTTGGTATGAGCAATATAGTATGTAACACTTAAAGAGATATTTTCAACAATTGGTCAATAAATTGTTTAGTAAAATTAACACGAATAAAAGGTAAATTATGAGCAGAAGTTAGCAATAATTACGTATTCATGTAGCGTTTATAAAACGGTAAAGTAAAGGCCATTCATTGGACCTACTACTTAGAACGCATCTTTATAAAAAGCTGAAAACGTCCAGTGTAAAAGCCTAAGTTTGAATCTATCCTATATTAAAGAAGCGAAAGTTTGTGAGTATGTATCTATGTGCCAAAATTGTGTAACGGCTGAATAGATTTGACCGTGGTACAAAACGAGCGAAGCAGTGGACGATAGCATATACAACGTGTAACATAATGTCCCTATAAGCCCGAAACGGGGGTGTTCTATACGTCATTGCGAACAACGTTTGTTCAACGACTTTTAAAATTTCAAAGGTTTTCATTCATGAAATGTCTCTTAAACTTTGCTCCAATACGTAACTTGACACAACGTGAGGCATCCCTATTTACAGCTGTTTTTTGACCTTTAAGTGTGAACTCTAGATGAAACAGGTAACAGAACAGACACCATTAGTAAAATGCCTACCTACTTACCTAATAACGAGGTGGCTTAATAAGTAATTTCTATTTTTTTTTGAAGGTCTAGTGGTACCTTGGTATTTATTGGTAATTAAAATGTAAGGTCACATCACGACTAAAATCCCTAGGCACCGTAAACATCCTTTCAGATCTCTTTGTTAAGTACCTAGTATAGGAGATAGGTACCTTACCTACTCAATTTTGTACCTACCTACTCGGGCCTTAAAGGTATCCTCAGTGGGTGCCAAGGAGTATGAGAGGATGTCTACCGTGCCTGAGGATAAAGCCGTGATACCTACTCAATTTTGTACCTACCTACTCGGGCCTTAAAAGCATCTTGAGTAGGTAACAAGAAGTATGAGAAGAGGTCTACCGTGCCTGAGGATAAAGCCGTGACCCTATTCCACTTTAGTTTTTCCAACGATGTATTATTCCAATATTCATTGGAGCATTTTTCAATGCAATTTTGTACCTACCTACTTGGGCACTAAAGTCAAAGGTTGTGACTTATCTGTCTTACTAATCTTCATTTTCATCGTGAACAGCCTATTTGTCATTGGTTGCATTGAAACAACAACAACAACTAGTGGGACGGCACCTCGCCCTAATTGGCTGTCGGTGCCTTTGCTAAATTCAAAATCCGCAACCGTCAACCGACACCGCACCGCAAGCGTTTGTTTAATAAAATCAAATTGGTTCCGTAGGTTTATTTGTTTTTTACTTTTCTTGATTGAACTACGTAATTGTTGGTAGGTTATTATGTAAGTAGGTAGGTACCTAGCAGCAAATGGGGATGGAGCACATGGTAGCATATTGGTATGAACCCCGCCTTCCCATCCTTAAGTCGTGAGTTCGAATCTATGGATTTTTCGATTCGAAATTTATGTGTGCAATATCAATGCTCTCAAACGGTGAAGGAAAACCTCGTGAGGAAACCAGGCATGTCATAGACGTGTGTCAAAGTGTACGAAAGGAACCTTCAAGGTGCACTCTAATCCTTCCACCACACTGGTTCAAAAGAGCTAGCGACACGGACACGACGACAGTAGTAGTAGTAGATGTATGGTGAAGTTTTTTTCCTTTTTTTTTCCCAATCGGTATTTTACCCCAGACAAGGAACCCTAAAAATTCGGCTTTCGGCAATAGGTACCTACTTTTGGTCGCAAAACAGATCGGTTTTTATCAGTCGCAATTAGCATTCGTTCCTTGCAACAACTGCAACAAGCAATCTCTCGGTTCGCGTAACTAATTAACGATATGATGTCGGCTTTGTACTCAAACAGTGAGTATTATGATATGGTGTTGTGTGTGTGTGTTGGAGCAGCACCAAATAATTAATAGCTTAGTAGCGGCGCGTCAGCTCTACAGAGAGCGTTATCCAGGGCGGCCATTGCCATCTTACGGGCTATTTTCTGGGATTGGTGAACCGTCTTCTCTCGACGGGATCTTTCCACCGGCGCACCAGTGAGGGAAGACCGGGAATTCGGTGGTGTGTTGTACCTACTTCCCTTTGATGGATACCGAGTACCTACTGTGTGTGTTAACAGTGATAAAATTCAGTGATAGGTAGGTATGATGATAGGTACCTAACCTATCACCCTACCTAGTAGGTACCCCATTAGTACCTAGCTTACTAATAAAAAATGACAAAAATAATTTTGTGATTGTGAATGTGAATGTGTACCAGTAATACCAACCTAGGTACCTACATACCTACCTAATACCCACCATGTCAATTAGCCGTGTTCCGAGCCAACCAAGAAGAAGGGAGAAAAGGTATAACTTAACTTTTCCTGTACCTAGGTCCTTAGGTAACTACCTAGGTAGATGTAGGTAAGTAGTTGTTTTTTTATGTGTGAAAGATATCGTGATTTTAATCTTCGACTTTAATTTCTACGTAGAATTAAAAAAATTGCAAATTCTTACGAAAACTTTGGTGATTACACCTAGGTACTTTTTGAAACTTGCCGCGCGTTCAATTGTCTGCGTATGTGTGGGTCCGACGCGATAGGAGGGTGCGCGTGTGTTTGTTACCTACGCAAATGGTAAACAAACACATAGGGTTGTCACAAATTTCTCATGAAATAATTTGTTTTTAATTGTATTGGAATTTCAAATATGATGTATTGAACTTTTGCACACGTCAATGTATTCAAGTGCTCGGTCTGAATACACCCCTTTCGGGCTTATAGGGACATTATGTTACACGTTGTATAATACAGAATGTATGTTTTGGCCACAAACTAATATTATTGTGCTATGAACCTAAATATAATTGGTATATTTTTTAACTTGAATTTCCTGCATGACGTGATCTGTCTAGGCGCTCGATAAGTTACTAATTTGTGTGCAAAAGTGTCTGCTATTTAATATTACTATTTAGAAGAATGCCCCGCGTTGTTTTTTTTTTTTCATACACATTTCATCAATTCAATTCAACTAAGCTATAGGGACTTATTAAAGAACACTTAGTTACGTCAAATTTGATAGTCAACCCCGGGGGCGTGGCGTGGCGTTCGACTGAAACGCAAGAGGCGCGGGTTCGATTCCCGCAGCGGAAGAAACTTTTGTATGCTCTGCAACGCCCGCAACGCCACAGAAGTCGTCAAAATATGCCAGACTGTTCAGTCCTATGCGTCTCTAATCCAGCTTTTTTTCGCGACTATTTCTATATTGACGAACGAATTTACTTTACATAGCGGTAAACAAAATATCACAAAGCATTGTCGTACCGACTGTACTTACACACCAACTAATAGTACTAACTTATATCTACTCTATAACTAAGTTTAAACTAAACAGTTTACAGGATAAAGTCTGAACTTGAAACAAAATGCTAAAATTAGGTATTTTGATTCTATGGGCATACTAAAGCTATTTTAATTAACTTATACGGAAAATTTATTAGGATTTCCAGTTTTATAGAAATAGTTTAGGTACTGTGCTGCAATCAACTCCTATTTAGGAAGATTTTCAATTCTATTTTTGCTTAGTTTGGGGCTAGATGGCGCTGTGTGAAATGTCCATAAATATTTATTTATTTTATTAAAGGTAGCGTTTTATTTATTTATTTTATTTATATGAACAGCGCAGTTGTTAATGCCCGTTTCCAATATTTTACTAACAAACAAAATATCGTTCTTTGCCTGTTGTTCTATCAAAAAATGTCATGCACTTTTCAAAATTTTTATGACAAAACTAGGATGAAATTTTTTTTGCCATATTTCATCCAGCGGTTTAATTTTCAAAACAGACAGAGTTACTTTGGTATTTATAATTTTAGTATGGATTTCAGTCTTCAACTTGCTATATATTCAAAGACATGTTTTGTCTTAAAGAGTGTATACTTTTAGAGTATAAAAAACACCTTTTTTTTCTTTAAATGGTATAATTTGAAACTACCAAGTCATACAAACTTATAATTTTCATCAAAACATACCTACAAAGATATTCAGCTCTATAAAACCTATATTTCACCCAATTTCCTATTTGTTCTGGTTTTATTATAATAGTTTAATAAAACGCCTTGAAACTGTTTGTATGAGACATGCAAACACAGATGTTCAAATTGTAGCAGACATTTAAATTGTTTGGTTTTATACAAATTCAATTGAAACTATGTTTTTGATTTGCATAATTATTGATTCAAGTAACGTTTAAAATTCTATTTCTTCAAACCTTAAGGTTCATTAAGTTAGGTTAGGTATGTATGTATGTTCGTATGAGCTAGTGGCCAACTCTAGTGACGGAGTTTTAAGGCCGCCTAAAGGCCTCCGTCATTGCTTAACAACTTAAAAGCCGGGACCGACAATTTAACGTGCCCTCCGAAGCACGGAAGCGCTTAGCTTGTAATACCACTTGAGGTCACCTATCCCAATTGTGACCGCGCACAACGTTGCTTAACTTCAACGATCAATTGACAATTTTTGGGTATATTCTCAAATAAAGTGTGCCAACGGGACTCTATTACTAAGCTTCCGCTGTAATAGGGTCCCGTTGGCACCCTTCGGGTACGGATCCCTAAAAATCACAATACGGTCTAAGTTACGAGTCGTTCAACTAGTGCTCTATATTTATATTTGTGTATATACCTACTACTTTTTTCTTATTCACCTATTAGCTGCGCCCGCGGCTTCGCTCGCGTGGTACCCGGATAAAAAAAGCCTATATGTTAATCCAGTACATGCACTATGTATAATCCAAGTTTCATTCAAATCCGTTCAGCCGTTTAGGCGTGATTGAGGCACAAACATCCAAACATCCAAACATTCAAACATTCAAACATTCAAACATTCAAACATTCAAACATTCAAACATTCGAACATTCAAACATCCAAACATCCTCACAAACTTTCGCACTTTTTAATATAAGTAAGATATCGTCCCACTGCTTATGGATTTTAAATATTAAACAAACGAAATAATAATAAAAAGAGCGAGAGAGTGCCTAGGTTGGCTAGCGGCTAGGTTACGCCGACCCTTATCTAAGTTCAATGGCTGGGCACGATAAAAATGCGATTCGCTTCCTACGATGGGCTGCGTTGTTAGACGGATTGAGTGCCCGACTGCGCGAAGCAAAAGGAGGGCTATGTGCTTAGCAGTATATAATGTTATGTTATGGTATGTAGCTTTTAAATTACTTTAGCATAACGAGCTGAGCGCCTGTGCTTCAGAGGGCACGTTAAATAGTCGGCTTGACGGAGGCCTTTAGGCGGCCTAAAAACTCCTTCACAAGAGTTGGCCACTAGCTCATACGAACATACATACATAATTTCTGAATTGGACAAATGATATGAATTGTGCTGCGAATATTTGTTTTATGTTGTTAGTATTGTACATAAGAGAAATTAAAAGAAAAGTATGTTTAACGAAAGTCAACAAAGGCAGTTTTTTTGTATCTAAACATCACTATCATGACCTACCTGCCCTTATCCCACTCTATGTGGGTTCAGCACAGCATGGTCTCTTCATACATTCCCTTCTTCTGTGTGTATATAAACATGTATGTTAAATAAATAAAAAGTTAAAATCGATCCTCATTAAATAAAAGCACGGAACTTATAACCATGCGAGCCTGATTTGCCCTTTGCCGATTTTTTTATATTCGAGATAATTTACGTCGATTTTGTTTAAATATCTCATACCAGCAAGTACCTACTCAGCTATGTGCAACTTGTGACTCACTGAACATTCTAAGCTGCTAACTCATTTTCTAAGAAGTATTTACCACCGCTTAACTGACTTGAATTAAGTCGATTTTTACTTCCCGCCAAACAAAAATATAACTATATAATAACTGTATTACATTACCTTCCTTCTTCACAGTCGGGCAAATAGCATTATATTTATTGTTATGAAATATCATTGTTCTGTTCCATGAGTCCATACTAATATTTTAAATTAATTTTAAGTAAATCTGACTGTAACTTGTTCACGTCTGAAAGAATAGATTTCGATATTTCACAATAAAAACATAAATTGGTTTTTACTAGATTACTAGCTGCCGCCAGCGGCTTCGCTCGCGTGGTACCTGGTACATGTACTATGTTTTTGTATCGTTTAAACCTTCCCTGGACTACAACAAATATTTCAAAACAAAAATCAGCGAAATCGGCCCAGCCGTTCTCGAGTTTTAGTGAGACAAACAAACAGCAATTGATTTATATATATATAGATGTACAGCAAATTAATAATCTATCTAGTCCTGTGACTGGTTTTTTCGAACCAGTGTGGTGAAAGGATTTAAAGTGCGCCTCAAATTATTTAAGAAAAAGATAGATTGCATCCTGGGAAAGTAACTTTGTCTCACAAATAAGTCGCGAGAAAGAGTTGGTATTTTTTAAATTGTGATATAAGGCCATCACAGACATAGCTTTATTAATATACTGTGATTTTGTATAATATATATTATAGCTGCGTCTGTGGTCACTTGATTGCTATTGAAAATATATCGTTATATACCTTGCTATAATACACATTATAGCTACGTATGTGACGGCCTATATTTTTCTATGAAAGCTACGCGTAGCAAATAGCTACGTTATCATAGACAAACGCCTACGAAGTGCATTCTCGTAGGCGCTCGTAGACCCGCTACGGTAATGCATCGCGGAACCACATTCATACAATAACCCTTCTTTTTGCTTCGCTGTAGTCGGGTAATGAGTTATCTTCTTACTTATATTATAAATGCGAAAGTTTGTGAGAATTTTGGATGTTTGTGCCTCAATCATGCCTAAACGGCTGAACGGATTTGAATGAAACTTGGGATATACATAGTACATGTGCTGGATTAACATATAGGCTATTTTGCAAATTTAACCAAAAAAATGGGTAAAATTGGATAGAAAAATAAGTATAAATTCGTAATTAAGACTCGTGTTCTGAGGGTTTCGTACAAACTGAAAATTGTATGTTTTGTAATCTCAAACAATATGTTGTTTTTGTGATAAGTATGATATTTTACTTATTTTATCATAAGAGTAATTTTGAAACGTCATAAATCTTCGTTGTTCCTTTTTTTGCTATTAATAACACGCTAATAGATAGACGGACATAAAAGTGTTCTATATTTCGATTCGTTTTCGATGTTATTCGATACCGTTTTTCTTTCTGAGGTACGGAACCCTACAAAGCAGAGAATTGATGTACTTTTACTAAATAATGAAGTATGTAAAATAATATTTGGAAACTGTTGCTTTACTGTCATGATTTTAAGTATCCATTCCATTAGATTTAATAGAACTCTACAAGTTCTATTTATTAGATAATATATTTGAGACTTATAAGACACAAACAATACCTAATTAATTAATTTCATTATATAATTATTTTAACTCTCATAATAATAGAAATTTAAAGATTCCATTCACTTTGGTTTTCTTTGGTTTTTAACCGACTAAATTTGAAAGTTTTTGAGCTAAACATTTTATTTTGTTTCCAAAAGCTAGGTATAAATCCTTGCCCTAAAGGTCAATGTCTTTTAACCTAGACCTAGAGTATCAAATTTTCCTCGATTACCTACATTTAAATAACTCAATCTTGCTATTACTATACAAAAAGTTTTTAACAATTATTGCTTAGCTTATTTATTTCGGAACTATACGGAATACGGATGTCAATTTTGTTGATAGTTTCCACATATTTAAACTTATTTTACAGCTTTAAACTATTGTTGTTCTTGTAATTTAGATCTATTAGAAAAGGGCGGTTTTTTAGAACTATTTGAAGTAGTTAGTTATTTATCTATAGACCGTTTGTAACGGCTTTTACATAGCCCGACTAAAACCTTTGTATTTTGTGAATTATATATTAGCTGTAAGTTTCTTTCTGTTAATAAATGTTAGGTATTTAATTTATTTAAATTGATAATATAATTAATATCTCTGTTTCTAATATCAAATTCACAACATTATACTAAAACGCTGTTATTTCCAAAAGCGGTCACCCATCCATTTGGTGATTGAAATAGTTGAGTTTAAATAATAGTCAAGACGTAGGCGTATCCTAGTATTTATGTCTTAAATGATCTGATACTTAGACAGTTTAAGTCTGTGGAACGGTCAAATATCATAAAGTTAAACTAACTGAAAACTACTGTAAATATTATCGTGACTTCTGTTTTATAATCTAACTTAGATCTCGTTACCTTATATCATAATTTTGAAGAAAGAATCAAGAATATTCGTTGTCTTTTAATCTAGCATTTTGTACTAAATTACTTATTGTTTTGTTTTGTCTAGTATAATATTAGAGTTTCGTTATTTATTATATTTCGAATATTTCAAATTGTTGATTAAATCATAACTCTATAATCGACTAAGGTATGACTTTATTCGATAGTAAATACGTACATAAATATTTTCTTCGAAAACACTACAGGCAACACAAACGAATACAAAGTTATAAAGTTTTTACAGCCTGAAATCGCACAAGCCGAACTCTTTCAGTCAGAAAACTTATAATAGAAGCCTACAACGAAGTAGTTAGTACACAAGGCGCGCACCAGATCTCTTCTCAATTAGAATAATGTACTCACAGAAATATGGACATAAACTGAAGCACAATAGCGCGTTGTACAAAATGAGGTTATCCGAATCGGTCTAACACATTTTTTGTGCAAATAAATTTTATCATTGCGACCTTGCTCCCAGCTATCGCCAAATTTTGCTATTCCTAACGTCACACAGATAAATTAGAGCGACAAACTTACCGATGTGGAAATATATAAACTTCAATCCTGAACTTCACAACACTTAGCACTCGTGTGGTATGAGAAGGTGGTGTGTGGACGCGCGTGTGGTGTTGGGCGAGAGTGCAGAGGGTCGCGTGCAGCTGGCATCGCCGGCGGCGCCGACTGAGGTTCGGCGCCGGCGCAAGCAACCTAAGCCCGCCTCCCTCCAAAAAAATACCCGCGAAAATATGGCGGGAGAACGCAAAAACTGAAGGGGTGCGCTCCGTGTTTCTCGCAGAGGCTGTATGCTAATCCATCGCCCTTTTTTCCGGGGGGGTGGGATGCAATTAAAAAGCCGCGCGTGCGTGGGGGTGCGATTAGAAAGGAGACGGCCGGAATGAGTCTGTCACCGTTTTTTACTTTTTTCCTAGTCTGGCATTCTGTAGTGGTGCAGATGTATGGGGAATCGATGCCGTCTGCCGCCGACGGGATTAGTACATGTCGCCGTTTAGATAATTGTTTAGAGTTCGGGAAATTAAAACATGAAATGAATTGCATTTTCCGCTGCTTGTCTCTGTCATTGATCATTTGAGTTTCAGATTCAATATAATGAAGTTTTTTTCTTTTTAAAAGCTATTAAGACATTTTTTTACAATTGATACTGTAAGTGAATATCCTTTGAATCAAATTATGTATGAACGATTTATTTTATGCTTTGATTTGAAATAAGACATAATAATACTTCCAAAGTTAAAATCCCATCACAAATCTAGCCCATTTTATTTGCTCTTAAAGAATTTGACAATAATCTCAGCCGTTTTGTAAAGAATCTATGCTTTTAATTCTAGCAGACAATAGACTGGCACACAATGGAGTGGCCAGGGCTGTAGACAAGGGGTTCTGCAACGATGTCTTTGCAACAAGCTGCTTTCTGCAGACTGACCACTCGCAGAGCACAGTTTGCGCGCATCTCCACGAATGTGTCTGGCATAATAAAAGTGCGAATGTGCGCTCGCGGATTTTTGCGCGTCTTCATTTTTAGGGCACGATACTATTCGGCGATAAGATAACTTTTACTGCTACTGAATGAAAGTGGTCGAATAGCGAATTATCTATTTTGTCCCAGTTTTTAATAATAGTTTTACGATTACGGTATTTGCGCGCTGACATGTCAAGACCAAATGTAGAACAAATCTTAGTTTTGCTCATATTCTAATTTTAATTTAATTAGAGTAGATAACTAAAAAAAATCTTACAAAGAAAAGTCTTACTTTTAAAATTAGTTTTATCGTTTCAAACTTTAAAAATAAATTGCCAAATTAATACTCGTAAGTAGGTACATTTATTCATGTTAAAATCTTCACCACCTGTAAAAAAAACAAAACTCGTATTCCTATTTTAAATTCCGTGAACTTCAAAATTGGAACGCTCAAAACTTAAAAAAAAGGTACATATTCAAAGGTTTTTAATATTCAAAATTAGAACGCGTAAGGTCAACGGACTGCAAGTCTACGAATCTATAATTTATGCGCGACCAACGGTCAGAGTGCAACTTTTTTCTAGTCGAAAATAAATAAAAAATGTAAATTTTATGCAAGATCTAATGTGAGCGAGCACCTCGCTCCTGCAGCGTGCCTGCAAGTGACCAGCGGCATTACCATCATAATAGAAACATCTAGAGGGTCAATTATTCAAAAACATCTTTGTAAGATAAGATAATGTTTATAAAATAGTTTGTGTTTTGAATAGAATACTTCCGGTTTTGTTTTTATTCATTTGATGAATTTCTACCGTGTACGGAAACGTTAAAAGTTTTTTTGGAATAATTTTAATAAAAACATGTTTTTTTAATATTTATTTGTTGGTTGACAGTAGTTTAGGTACTTTTCCGGCTTGAGTTTCTCCGCGAAGTTTTAGTTCAGCATAAAAATATTACATTATCACAGTTTTTATCTTAAAACTAGCTTAGAAAATATTACTTACCTCGAGTAGAGTCTTCGCGCGAACCGTTCAAAAATATTCAACAAAACAATCAACAAGAGTTCAACAAAATCACAGTCAATGTTCAAGCACGGCGGCTAAAATATTTGTTACAACGCGCCAGAAAAATTCACCGAATTAAAAACTTTTTGGAAAATTCTGAAAAAGGTATAAATAAGTTAAAAAAGAGTCAAAAGTCGCGAGTGTGCGGCCGGCTTGCGGCCGCGTCCGCCAACGAGCGCGCCTGCCCACACACGCACGTGACCAAACTTTACCCGAACTTCGCGAAGTTCACGCGTCGCGATAGTTCGCAACTACTCCCCCCAAAAACGCGCGCTCCAACTTGAAAATTTCCCAGACCGACCCCAGAATTCAAAAATTTAATTTAAAAATTTTAAGTTGTATTTCCCAAAAAGTTTTTTTTTTCGGAGGCGTCCACCCGTCCGGTCGGGTCCGGCCGGTCTGCAATATTAACACCGGCCGCGTCCACCTTTTGTAATGAAACGTTCACACATGCTTCCGCATTACCGTCCGATGCCATCAATAATGAACCGGGCGGGAAAAAACAAAACGGGGCACCTCTCCCGGCGAGGCGCCCGCCGACACTACAGCCTCCTCGTCAAAGATCAGAATTGCATATCTGGGTTGCGTTAATGAGCGGGGGTGGGGGTCGTGGGGGGGTCGAAAAAGTGGCACCGCTCGCGCGCGAATATAAATTCATCGCCAAAAAATCATTACGCGGGGGGTGGTATTACGGGCGCTCGCTGCGCGGTTCGTTCGTATAGTTTTTAAATCGGGCTCTCATTCGGAGGCGCGGCGCCGCGGCAGGCGGAGGCCGCGGCGCTACTGCACGCTGCCCACCCTGCACCCTGCGCCCTGCACCCCGCACCCCGCACCCCGCACTATGCCCGCCACGCATGCACCCGACACACTTACTTACACGACTCCCACTTCAGCAACTTTCTTAGATCCTCCGGACAACCGCACCAGAACACAGAACGCGAATTAAGAAACAATAAATCGGCGGGAAATTAATGCGAGCGGGAGGTAGATTGATTTTTTCGCAGAGAGAGAAAAAAAGCTCCACGTGTATGCAAATTCCTTTTTGGCGACGATCGTAATCAATTTGTGCGTAGGAAGTAGGAAGCCGGCACACTGCCGCACGCACACAGACATGTGCGACTCAAATTAAATCTAATACAAAATTGCGTTTTATGTTCTCGCTAGTGCGTGGAGGTGTGTGTGGGGTACAATGCGAGCGGGCGGGCCGCGTACTGTCGCGCGCACCCCCCCATTAGATAATAACATGGAAATTTCCTCTTAAAAAGCCTTAATTTTTCTAAAACGAAAAAGTAATTATAAACTTTGAAAAACATTTAATCATGATTGTTGCTGATTAGGTCATACCTAACTATACTTTGTACATAATTATTTTAACAAACTTGAGAATTTTCCGACCGATTTTACCGTTCAAAATGATAGAAACGTCAGTTTTTTTTAAATGCTATTGAAATCATCTCGGAATCAAAATTAAAATCAGTGCGAAGGCTGAACTCAGTCCTTAATCACATAAAAGCAGAACATAAGCATGAAATCACTGAAAGATACCTACCCAATAACTTTATCAAGGAAAACCTGACTGTTTGTATAGAATGCTATCCGGAAGTAGGCGTTTCCGGCGCAGTACGTACTGACTCCACAGGTGAAACATCAGCGAATCCTTTACTTAAACAATATATACCCGAGTACCTAACACGCTTCAAAACATAGCCTAATAAACTTTGTTTAAATAAATGAATAACAAGAAATATAATTTAAGAAAATTACGCAAAGTTTGAAGTAAATCTTTTAACTAAACTTACAGATAAGTAATTGTATACTTGACCACCTAATTTGTATAATTATCAATAATTACTATAATAATGACAAATTAGCGAGTATGTTTTCTTCGCGGCTGTACTTTAAAACCCACACAAGCTTAATGTTAAAAATGAATTACCAACACAGCCGCGCGCCTCCCTACACTCATTTTCATTTCGATGTTTTCGGGTTTTTGCGCAGATGGGGTGATGCCCACCCCCGCCCTATGAAAATAGGATATATTTTTATGTTTTATTTGCCCGGAAGCTCGTAGCTTAGTTGCATGTTTATTAGAAGTTTTTATTAGTAGAAACAATACCGTTTTTTTGCGTTTTTTCCGGGTTATGCCCGTGATTTGCGATCATGTCTATGGCTAGAAGTCACGACATGTTTGTTTTCTGATTAGTACTAGTTCGTCGTTCGATCGAGTAGTTTATTGGCTATGGAATTATTGTCTTGTCGTGAATACCGAACGAGAGCTGTCACTGCTTCAAGTTACGGCTTGGGGTGGACTTTTTAAGTTACTATGTCAGTGGGTGAAGGAAGTAAAAATATTAATACGAACATATTTTAGACTGGAAGAGATCCCTTCCATCGATAAGAATCCGAAGTCAATCTGAATTACCGTAAAGGTTTAAGAACTCTATATACTTATAACACATACTCGTAAAAATATAGTAGTACCAGGTATATAAACGTGTATCAAAAATTTATAAGATTATTCTTAATAAAATTATCGCCTTATTCTAATTGCAGTACATATAGATTTAGTTTACATTACTTTACTTATGTGAATTCCGTAAAAGTCGACTAAGGGATAGTATCCTCTCCAAAATGATGGACCACCTATATGGGCTGATCACTTGTCACTATGGTTCACTATTTCCAACTAAGGATTTTAAATCAGAAGAGGCTGCAAGTTTTCTTGTTTACTTGTGGCTCTGCCTACCCCATTAGGCATAAAGAAAGAAAGAAAATACATTATTTCATTCATCACATGTAACCAACTCATAATAACTAAATCTATAATAATATAAGCGTGATAATATGTATGTGTATACTATGGTCAAAAAGAATGCATATTGTTTGATAACGAAAATAAGTAAACGAATGCAGTGAAAAGAAACGGCGTAATCGAGTAAGGACAGACGGAAGCTCCGTCGTTTAGCGTCTAGACTTTTTTAGGTTCATCGCGCCGTGAGTTACTACAATAAGGCAGACAGCCGTGGTTATGTATGTTTGTTTGTATGATCAACTATATGAGTATACTAACAAGCAAAAAATAAGTTAGTTGCACTCCAGAATATTCCTACAAACACAAAAAAAATAAAAAATAAATATTACAGCAGAAATAACACAGATTAGTATCACAGGTCATTTACAATCTAAGAGCGAGGAATCATTGAAATGTACCAAATGTTAATCTTGATAACCTGGAGATATCAACCTTCTGGTGCCCATTGTACAAGCTTTGTACTAGCTTAGTTTAGGGCTAAATGGCGCTGTGCGAAATGTCTATAAATATTTATTTATTAAATATTTTGTAAGTTTACTAACTGTCGCCCGCGGCTTCACTCGCGTGGTATCTGGACAAAAAGTAGCATACATGTTATTCCAGCACACATACTATGTATATTCAAGTTTCATTCAAATCCGTTCAGCCGTTATGGCGTAAATGAGGCACAAACATACATCGTCACATCCTCACAAACTTTCGCATTTATAATATTAGTAGGATAAGAATCTACTTAACTTCGGTACTGTTACGGAAATAGTCCAAAGTGGGATAAAAAAAGTTCTGCTTCGCAATTTTTCTTCAGTTATGACGAACGAAGTTCTATTTTAGGTTTGCCATTTTTATTTTATTTTACAGAATTATATAGCAATTTTGAGGATATTATTCGCTATTCTATTTCAGATGATTCTGAGGAAGTCAGAAGTTACTAATCAATCGAAATTACTGTATTCCTGAGAGTTTGCTAGTTAAATACACCAATAATATTTATATAAAATTCAATAGAAAAACCTCGGTCTGCCTTCCTATTGCTATACTCTAACAGGGTTCATATGTGATTCAATCTACTATTTACTACCTGTAACAACTACAAAACTGTAACAACCATATGAAACCAATTACTATAATATTGAGTATTGAAAAATGCCAACATCTTAAAAAGTCCAAAAAAGTTCGGAAGACAAGGTACGCAAAAAGTCCGCAGAGGCCCAAAAAGTTTCAAAAAAGGATTAAAAAACTCCGCGCCAGCAACGCTGAATGAACACACCGCGAATTTTTCCGCGTTGAATTTTTTTCATACAATTTTCATCTTTTTGTTCTCAATTTCGGGATTTCCTTTCTTAGTGCACCCTTGCACCATGAAATGCATGTATCCCCTCCAAGCTTCATGCTTCTAGGACTTATTTAGGACGCGCGTTGACTGTCAGTCAGCTAGTCAAGAATTTATTTTTATTTAGATAAAAATCTGCGCCCCTATCTACGTTTGCCGACAACAAATCAATAGAGATTTGCATCACTCTAGGGGTGACACATAGAGTTGCATCCAGACAAGTCGGACAAGGGTGAGTGAGCGCGTGGAGGAATAACAATGAACATTGCACATGCTGAGACTGTCTGAATTTTACCCTACTAAAAACATTAGATTTTTTTTTTTATCCGAGATAGGTTTGCGTTTGACCACACTCTACCTGATGTTAAGTAACAGTGTGGTCTAAGATGAAGCACACTTACCTAGAAGAAACCTATTGATTCTCGATTTAAAGACACCCATATTATACTCTTCAGGAAATACAGACCCCGGCAGAGAGTTCCAGATTTTTGCAGTGCGTATTAAAAAATGTGGACTCAAAGCGCTTAGTACGAACATTTGGAATGTCAACCATGTACAGATGGCGCCTTTCCGAGTTTCTGGAAGTCCGATGGAAAGATGAAAGATGCGAGAGATTAATGAAAATGAAGAATACTGTTTTTTTTGTACAAAAAGGTTTAGCCGAAACTCAATGATAGTGTGTTTTATTAGTCTATTTTTGATTTTTATATTTCACATATATTTTTATAATTAGCGTAATGATGCTTATGTAATTTCTAGTTAATTATATAAATAAATAAATAGATTATCGTGTCTAAGTGATTTCATTCTATAAAAATAAAATGCATGAACAAGAAATAAGGGCAAGAATATGATGATGATAATATGCATATTCATCGTCATTACCATCATTATTTTCTATTTGCGTGTACAATATAAACTTTCCTGAAGATTCTAAATGTAGTCAAAACCATATCTTAATTCGTTGTATACTCATAGTAAAAAAATACACTCGGATAGCCAGTTTATTTTGTAGAAAATCTTGAGATTAGTTCCCTGACACTCACAATTATAGCCTTTAATTCAATTCCCTACCTAAACCGTACCTACCTAAACCCTAGGTAAAGCTACTTAATTCCATCATATCCTGAGCTGGACGCCTTTTTGGCACCCACACTCATAGTTAGTTTACTTTAAGTAATTTTTTTGTGTGTTGCCAAATAAACGTTATATTCATTCATTCATTCATAGTTCATACTTTAGCCTTTGTTGCCGTGCTCTCGCTATACATTTGTCCCTCTGAGTGCGAGGGCGAATGCATCACCTTGAGAAGGGGTAAGGTCAGTGGATCTTACCGCGGGGGGTGCTATACTTGGGGCAGTCTTCACTGATCCACATGTCTCGCAAGGGGTTAGTAGCGCGAAGGTCATCTTGAAGGGGTGGTAATCTTATTCAATGCATTTTGTGTTCTTAATTTTTTTTATTTCATTGGAGAAAAGAACGTTTGAAAATTATTTAGATAGGGATTTTTAGGAGAAATAAATTTCCTTAAAAAGGTTCAAAATGATCTGGTTAATAATATATACATACATTATCACGTCTGTATCCCTAATGGGGTGGGCAGAGCCACAAGTAAACTTAAGAAAACTTGCTAAGATGGATATGGTGAACCATGATGACAGGTGATCAGCCCATCGCCTATATAGACGGTCCATCATGTTGGATACCATCACTTAGTCGACTGTTACGACATGCTCGGGGAGAGAAGCAGCTGGACGCATTCTATGTTTTCTTTACTCCCATTCCAATAGAGAAGTTTAATAATGAATAAGTTAGAAATATGTCTGTGGTTCAGAAATTATTATTCAATTGAATTGGTGACTACTAACGTTGTAAAATAGAGCTTGCTCCGCTTCACCAGCATATCCTACATACCAAATACGTAGCTGAGTAGGTATTATAGTGAAGTTATGCGCCAGACAATACCTCTTTACCCATAGGTACATCACAATGGAGTACAACCGGTAGCCATGGAGAAAAAACATATCTACCCCTATATTAAAAAACAAAGGCCCGAATAATACAGACAATTTATAATTTGTAAAGTACGCACACTACAGCACAATCATCGCGATGACCGGAACCTACACATACGAAAATGACCGCCCAAATGATTTTAAAAACGAACACGACAAAAAACTAATGACAGAACGAGACGGGAGATGTTCCACGCGGGCCTATTCAAAATGAAAAGTAGTCATTTTTCCACCAATAGGGTATTACTGAAAAACTACGCCAAATGAATTTATTATACCCCACTTGGGGAGGCGGCCTCCACAACAATATTATTTTATTTTTAATATGCTATCGACATTATGCATGTGTATACTTTTTGATTGATTCGGCGTTTTTTGCGAGGTACCTACTTTATTACGTAAATGAATGCAAAATGTTCGATCATCATGGTGGGTGCTTACCTACCTACCTTAATAACGGGGGTGGCGAAGCGATGCCAATTAGCAAAGATACCTATCCTGCTACTTTTTAGCTCTATCATGATTTTTCTCAGACTACTTGCTAGTGCCTGTAGTAATAAAATTGCATTAAAACTTGTACAGCGTCACAGAAGAGAGAAGCGCCTTGTCCCAGCCCACTGGGCAGGAAAACGATGATGATGTTTTTAGGGTGCCAACGGGACTTACTAAGCCACCTCTGTCCGTCCGTCTGTCAGTTGGCTGTATCTCATGAACCATAATAGTAGAGACGTAGAGACTTGATCCGCTAACAGTGTTTCTTCTTCGTAATTCATTTTGCAACTAGCTCCTGTATAAAGCGCGTCTGACTTGCCTTCATACTGCTCTGTCACACTCTAATGTGAGAGGAAATTTCTAACGGTTAGGAAAAAAAAACCTCTACTTTAATATTAAATATAGGGAAATGCTTTCCTTACCTCAGCACCGTACGCTTCTTCGTCACATTCATGTTACGATGAGGAAGAAAATTTCCTCAACACAGTACGTTTCTCTGTCACATTGAAGTTACGATGAGGAAGAAAATTTCCTCAACACCGTACGCTTCTCTGTCACACTGATGTTACAATGAGGAAAAAAAATTCATCAACACCTTACACTTCTCTGTCACACTGATGTTACGATGAGAAAGCAAATTTCCTTAACACCGTACGCTTCTCTGTCACACTGATGTTACGATGAGGAAGAAAATTTCCTCAACACCGTGCGTTTCTCTGTCACATTGATGTTACGATGAGCTCTTAGATCAGTCTAACTCACCTCAATATCTAGGATCCACCCAGAAGATCTGTAAAAAGAGAAAACAATATAAATAAATATTTGTGGACATTTCACACAGCGCCATCTAGCCCCAAACTAAGCTAAGCTTGTACAAAGGGCACCAGATGGCTGATAGAATACCTAAATACTTTTTTGTAAATAAATACTTTTAATACATAATACTACAACACGCAGACCCGGAAGAAATATTTGCAGAACAATCAAACATTTCTCCCGTAGCGGGAATCGAACTCGCGCCTCTTGCGTCTCAGCCGAGCACTCGCCCGCTATACCACCGAGGTCTATATAAGTTTTAATTAATAATTAATTATGTTGGGGGGGCGTTTAATACTTTATGAATTTCCTTTGCAGATTTTAGCGTATTTTAGGTATACTATCTTAAAATCCCAATACGATACTTCCGGTCAGGATTGTCGCAAAATCGCATTGCGGTGTTACCAGGATTGCCGCATCAATGTGTGAGAATCTTTAATATCTACTAAGCGACCTTTAAGGGTTTGATATTCCGACTTAAATGCTGAAGACAATTTGAAGTAACAATAAGCAATTAGCTAGTTTTTGATTGATAAAACCAACTTTGCTGAGAAAACTCGAAAATTAATTTACCAAACTTTGCGTACGTTCTAGGAATTGCCTTTGACGATTTACAAAGTAATTGGAAACGATAAACTATCACAATTTAACGTGCCCTCCGAAGCAGGGAAGCGCTTAGCTCAGAATGACACTTGTGGTCACCTATCCAAATTATGACCGCGCACAACGTTGCTTAACTTCAACGATCAATCAAGAACGCCATGTTCACATTACGCACAGTCAACGACTAGATATTCAACAGAATGCCTTCTACATAATTTAGTGTGAACTTACTATTTGAAATAGTACCTTAACTCATGGCAAATTAATGGCACAATGGACCTCAAAGCTTCAGAGAGTAATGTAAAGTCGATCGATAGTAGTTCAAAATCATAATCATAATCATAATCATTTATTCATAAAAGTTTCGGGTTACATTTCGGTCTTAAAGATTATATTGCTCTACCAAAACCTACCATTACAGGAATAATAATAAAAATGTATCTAATAAATTACCTTATTATAATCAAAAATACTTACTACTCCTAATAGCACAGAATGAATAATAGTGAAAGCGTACTAATTTCGTGTCACTAGTTCGACAGAAAAATATAAAAAAAACTGGAAAATAGACTAAAAGTCACTAAGTAATACCTATAAAATAAAGTTTTTATTTCGATTTGCAAAAAAAATAAAAAAATTTAAGTTGATATTTTAAATTCAGACGCACAACTAATGAAACTTTTTAAGCAAACCTACAAATTCAAATTTCGAATGAAGTTTAAAATGGCGGACATATCGTAAAAAAAACATTAAAAATACACTTGCAAAAAAAATAATAATTAAAAGTAAAAAGTGATAGTTACCTAGCACTAGCCAACTAGACGCACAACTGATTTGAAAACTTACGAATAAGAAATTCGAATGAATTAAAATGGCGGACGAGACACCTGTTAACATAGGTAGTTTAGTTTCTATTAGATCTGACCAACTGTTTCAACTGAGATGATGTCAAATATTTATCTTGTCTGGTAGTTGTTCAAAAAATAATCGAAAGTAAAATCCTTGAGTACCAAATACTTACTACGTACTTATATTTTCATATATACATAATATCACGCCTGTATCCCTAATAGGGTGGGCAAAGCCACAAGTAATCGTAAGAAACATTGACCACGTACGAGTATAAGGGCGATGGGCTGATCACCTGTCACCAAGGTTCACCAAATCCATAATAGTATTTTGAACCTGTAGTGGCTACAAGTTTTCTTATGATTACTTGTGGCGCTGCCCACTCCATTAGGGATACGGGCGAGTAGTGCCACAAATATTGTGCGACTCGGCAATTTTAGTCTAGCTTCTGAAATACGAACTAACGCAATGATGATATGTAATACAGAGATGTTGGTTCAGTTATTATTTTAATTATAAATTCGGATGAATTCGGTTTTCATACAAAGTACGAATTTTGCCGAGGCGCACAATATTTCTGGTACTACTGTATGTAAAGTTTGCTTGCCAATTTGTTTGTTCTCTGTATCGATCCAGTCATGGTAGCAAGAGTACTCAAGAGCATCAAAAGAGGGACCAAAATTATTTTTATAAATTGTCTAAAGTCGACGTTTCTCATTTATCGTTTCATAATTTCAGTTCAAATGTCGAGTTGTACAACCAGAAGCGTATTCCTCCAACCACTCCAGAACCTAATCCACTCTAACGCAATAAGCAACGCGAAATTAAATTGAAAACATTAGACAAAGAGGTTTCACATATTAAAAAGTTAAGCCTAAGATGCTCCGAAAGGAAAACGCGAAAAATCATACGGAGACAATATGAGGACTCGGCGCCGAGTGGAATTTAAATATGTAAGGAATTAGGGGGTTTTAGGGGGGCGCCCTCCAAGGTGGGGGTTTTTGAAAACTAGAAAGAGAACCCGAGTTAGTATCGCGATCCGCGCTCACGTGGTCCGGCGCACACGGCCGGAGAGACGTCTTATCCTGGGGTTATATTCTACTCGTATGTTATGCAATCCTACTTTTCATCATCATCTTCCTGCCCTTATCCCACTCTATGTGGGGTCGGCACAGCATGATCTTTTTTGGATCATGGTGTAAGAGTTTTGGCTAAGGTGTTTTATGACCGGCCGCCTGCCTGACGTCAACCCTCCTTGGGAATACTTGCTTATGTATCTCATCATGTTGGAGGATACTATTCCATAGTCGACTTTTGCAATCCTACTAATATTATAAATGCGAAATTTTGTGAGGATGTGACGATGTTTGTGCCTCAATCACGCCGTAACGGGTAAATGGATTTAAACGAAACTTGGAACATGCATAGTATGTGTGCTGGAACAACATATAGGCTACTTTTTATCCGGTTACCACGCGAGCGAAGCCGTGGGCGGCAGCTAGTAATATAGTACACCTTCTGTGTCTTGGGTAAGTACTATTCCAATTTCAATTTATTTATTCCAACTTTGTTTTTTTTAGTTTTGTCCTAGGCCGTTTTTTTTTACATTATTTACATTAAATTTAAAAATTAATATTAAAAGAAGTACCTAATTAAACAATTTTGATAATTTGGCAATGTTCCAAGATTTCAACTTTACAGGATAACCTAATAAAACCTCGGGAACTCAATGTAGCTAAACAAAAGATTTGGAAAATAACGAATGTTTAGAAATGTTGGAAAATAGGGCGATTAGCTTCTCCCGTGGGTGAAGTCGGCCTGTGGATGATGATGATCGATTTCACAGAAACCCGGAAATGCTGGGTGACCTTGGTAATCAACTCGAAAAAATGTGTTTCTTGTATAAATACTTACATAGGTACAGTTTGTGGCACGTGCAACTGGCGTCTAAGCACGTCATTGTGACGTTTGAATTGTAAGAACGATCGCTTAGGGTCTACGCCCAGTAACTCGCTCCGTAACCGGACCGTGAACGCACCCGGCACACAATAAAAAAGAAAAATCCTTTCAATTTTGACGACCTCGATGGCGTGTCGGACAAGTGCTCGGCTGAGACGCTAAAGGCACGGGTTCGATTCCCGCTGCGGGAGAAATGATTGCATGATCTGCAAATATTTCTTCCGGGTCTGGTTGTTTAAATATTATGTAATATAAGTATGTATTTAAAAAAAAAGTATCTTATCAGCCATCTGGTGCCCATAGTACACAAGCTTTGCTTAGTTTGGGGCTAGATGTCTCTGTGTGAAATGTCCACGAATATTTATTTATTTTGCTTTAGCTCACTACTGAAAGATCAAAGAAACACCTCTTAAATCCTTTGTAATAACTGTTTAATCCTTTTTCCTTAGATATCATCAATTCACAATAATTGTCCAACCAAACTAAAGTACCTTCGTCTCGCTTCGTACCCAGTGTCGCCATCTCGGAATGAGCGGCTGAATTATCTGTTTAATCAACAATTGCTAACCAACTTAATTTTGTTATTAGGTACTCCTTAAATATCTTCTATAATAACTATTTAATTAGCCGTTTATTCCTTACAATTTTAATAAACATTATAATAACAATCTAACACTACCCAATATAGCCCTAAATAAATGGGTAGGCAGCAATAAAAAAATACTGCCTATTCGCCAAGTACTGGTATCCCTAAAAAGTTTATCCACAGATATCAGCTGAAGTTTGCACCCTGGTTTGGTACAATATTTGTGTTTCCACAAAGCTTATAGTCTCGAGACATATCCCAAGACATGTTGAGCCGTGTGCAGGCCACGCACGCTCCGTAATGAGCGCGCGGGAGGTAGTTAGACAATTTTACAACTGCGCTGCGCCGTTTTTTGGGAGACGCGGGTAGGTGTGCCATAGAGTTAGGAACTGTTAGACATGTCAACGAATCCTACTAATACTCATATTATTAAGAAAGTTTGAATGAATGAATGAATGAAAATACTTTATTGAACACCTTACACTAGCAAAAAAATATATATAAAACTAATTACGTTAAAAAGAGTACAATTGGCAGTCTTATCGCTTAAGAGCGATCTCTTCCAGACAACCATGCATGGAAATAGAGAACAGAACGTAATGGTGGCCGGAGGTGTACGAATTCGAGCTACATGATATGAATATAATAACATTAATATATATATTTAGATAAATAATATACATAGAATACACATATACCTACTATTTAAAACAAATAACTATCCAAACAATAAATACATACATAGCCTACTCAGGCATCTGCGATAAATATAAGTTTTTAACCCGAGTTTTAAAAATCGCTAGAGAAGTAGTGGAGAAGTTTGTGAGAGATAATCGGTTTTGAGAAACCCTCATAACGCTTTCTTAGTGGCAGTTTATTTTAAACGAAACATGAGAATGAGTTAAGAGACGAGAGGTTGGGTTCAATTTCCTTGGCAGCATGTACTATCTAGTCGTGTGACTAGTTCTTTCGAACCAGTGTGGTGAAAGGATTTAAAGTGCGCCTCAAAGGCTCCTTTCGTGCACTTGACTTTCTACGGATCGAAGACATGCCGGTTTTCTCACGATGTTTTCCTTCACCGTTTGAGAGTACTGGTATATAGCGCGCTTAATTTTTTCGAACCAAAAAATCCATTTGTTCACGACTGGATTTGAACCCACGACCTTAGCGTCAGAAGGCGAGGCGGCTACCACTAGACCGTCAGACCTAGAAATCTATACTAATATTATAAAGCTGCAGAGTTTGTTTGTTTGTTTGTTTGTTTGTTTGTTTGTTTGAACGCGCTAATCTCTGGAACTACTGGTCCGATTTGAATGATTCTTTCAGTGTTGGGTAGTCCATTTATCGAGGAAGGCTATAGGCTATGTTTTATTTTTTTCAAAATTAGGGATCCGTAATAAAATTGCTATTTTGTAACACAAGGTGTAAAATCGAAAACCTATTTTTGCGTGCGCTGCAAAAACTATTGACAATAGAACAAAATGATGTACTACGGGTTTGTAGATCCCATTAAGACCTACAAAAAGTCCGTGAGAACATATATCTAGCTATCATGGTTTAATCACAATAACCGATTTTGTGTTCAAAATAATTATTAAATCGTCTGAAGAAAAAAAACTACGTTAAATATGTATCGTAATATTAATCTTTATCGAAATTAAGCATTATGTTATCAAGAGTATTTATGTAGAAGTAAAATGCTTTTTGTTTCATCTTAATCGGATATTTCGTTTAAAAGTTATCACGTGTGTAAGATGTTAAGAGTTGGTACCTATTAATGAGTTATGGGCCATAGAGTTTTTTATCAACATAAAATCCTGTAATAATCTTTTTGAAATATGTTTGTTGATGATTGTAAGTATAAGATCTTTGAAGAGTATAATAAATACATTTCTAAAATAACTCTGCTAAGGAAATCCACGCGCGCTTGATGCAAGCAAGACGAGACGCTGGCGGCGCGGCGGCGGGCGAGACGAGGAAGCCGCGCTTGCTGGCCGCCTGTGAGAAAAACGCGGGTGAAACCGCGGAGCACAGCTAGTATTTAATATGTGCCGGGATTATCATAATTGTAGTTTCTGAATCAAATTGGTTTGTTTTTGAAAGAGTGAGTGATTCACCTTTCAAATATCGTTTTGGCATGTGCTACAAAGCTGCTCATCATCATCATCATCGAATTCCCACTGCTGAGCATAGGCCTCCCTGTGTGTGCACCTCTACGGCCCGTTGCTAGCCAAAGCTACAAGAAAGCTGCTACACTTGTAACAAAACCGATACGATTAGTGTAGCAGCCGTGTCTAAGTCGTGTCTAAACCTCTCTAATCTATGCGAACATCTGTAGGCGCTTACAAATTTGCATATGTCGAAATAATTTAGGGGGTGACTCCACACATCCATACAGTGTACTAATGTGCGCGGTATTGGCGGCCGAGACTGCTCCACGCACAGAAGATCCAGATCTAGCATTGAGAATATTATTTTAGCTCTGCTAGAAGGTAAACGGTGAAGAAGTACATCTTAAAGAAATCCGTGGCTCAGTTAGCTCTGCACGTTTAAAGTCTAAGTCAAAGTCGAAGCCAAAGTCAAAGTCAAAGTCAAAGTCAAAGTCAAAGTCAAAGTCAAAATTAAAATCAAAGTCAAAGTCAAATAAACATATTTCATAAAATCACGTCTTAAATCTACGTTGCATTTACAATCATGTTTTTAAAGGAGTTGGAGCGTTATTCAGTCGCAAGCATTTTTATCATCATATAATCGGATATTTTACAGTAAGCTTTTTTAAACAACTTTCGTTTTATTAGAGTTTTGAATTTATTAACGTATTGACCATGTATTTTCTGTGGATAAGGCCGACTAATCTGTGAGAATGGTACCTATAGGTAGGTGCTGGGCGAGTGCAATACTCTAGTTCGAATGACGATATCTCGATGTTCAATACCTCGATGTCTCTACCCCGACGGTACACTTCATCGAAGGGTCGTTACCTCGAAAGATCATCAAAACCAAAGTAAATGCAAGCCTAGTCCATCTAAACTTATCCCAAGCACTACCGCGTTCTGTTAGTAGGAAAAAGTTGCCTCCCGACGCTGTATAAATCGTTTTGTCCATCTAAAAGTTGTTTTAGTAGGCCTTAGTTAAGTACGTTCATTATATGGCTTCTGTAGGCAATATTATAAATAAACTAGGCACATCTGCGCCCTAATAACTGCTCTAAGTAGAGATTGGAGGGAAATTTTCAGTCATATTCTGAAAATATCGCGCACGGGGCGTGTTTTAGTAATTTGTCGATACTTTGCCGAGTTCACTCTTATACTTGTGTTAAGAGTATTCAGCTGTGTGTTCACTGGCATGATGTCATACGCCGAGGCCGGGGGTCTAATACTCAGTAAATAGAATAAAATCACATTAGAAAAAATTCGCAAAAACTCTGCAGTTTTTTTTTTGACCTTTATCTTTTGTAAGCACTGGTGGTCTAGTTGGTAGTGGCCACCCCTTCCGATCCTGAGGTCGTGGGTTTAAATGCAGTCGTGTACCACTGGATTTTTCTTTGCGAAAAAATTATATGCGCTATACCAATCTCAATGAAGGAAAACAACGTGAGGAAACCCGCGGCTTAGTCAGCTCCGCACGCATTGACCATGTCTTTCCTGTGGACAAGGCCGACTAAGCTGAGAGGGTGGAATAGGTGCTGGGCAAGCCTACTCCATCTTAATTCGTCCCGGGCACTACAGCGTCCCGTCTGTGAAGGTAAAGTTGCCTCCTGACGCTGTATAAATCATCTACTATAAATGGTAAAAGGCCTTAGTTTTTTTTGTACTGAATTAACATACAGGCTATTTTTTATCCGGGTACCACGCGAGCGAAGCTGCGGGCAGCAGCTAGTCAGTAATAGGCTACATTTTCCAATCACACATCATCCATTTTTTTTAATAATATCTCCTAACTCTTAAGCACTTAAGATTCTTGAAATTGTTTTAAGTCTGCCTCTAAGTACCCTCCTAACATATATTCATTTTAAAGTAGACTAGCTGTTGCCCGCGACTTCGTACGCGTGTAGTACATTATTTTGTTCTATAATCAATAGTTTTCGCAGCGCACGCCAAAAACTATTTTGGGTTTTCTACCTTGGGTTACAATATTGCAATTTTCTCATGGATCCCTATTTTTTTTGAAAATATATTATAACCATTACTGGTCCCTGATAATGTAGCTTTATATTCGTGATTTTTTTTTTAAATCGGTCCAGTAGTTTCGGAGCCTATTCGTTACAAACAAACAAAAAAAACTTTCATTTTTATAATATATTAGTATGAGTATGATTAGCACTTGCATTGCAATTTGCAAGGTCAAGTAGACAGTTTTCTTGTTACTAATAGAACCGAGTGTACACACTCGTACATTTAAACCAGTGTCGCCTGATGTATTCACAGCTTTATATTTAGAGCATTCGTGTTCGTAGAAACTCGATATTGTGCGCGAGTTCCTCAATTTAGAATTTATGTTGAGACTTTTGTGTATAGATGTACCTACCTGAAGGTTTTTAAGGAAACAATGATATAGGTTTATCGTATTTCAACCTGTTATCTTTCGTTAGTACCTAGATGTATTTTTCAGAGGTAGATAAGTATGGTTATATATTCGTGACAGTTCATTTAGAAATGTCGTAAGAATGGACATAACGCTCTTGAGAATGATGTGAGTGAAATTTCTTTTTTTGTGTGAAATAATTCGGCTCTTTTATTTCTTGTAAATAATAATAAGACCTTTTACCATCTATAGTAGATGATTTATACAGAGCGCCAGGAAGCAACTTTTACCTTCATTAACGTGACGCTGTAGTGCCTGGGACGAATTAAGATGAAGTAGGCTTGCCCAGCACCTATTCCATCCTCTCAGCTTAGTCGGCCTTGTCCACAGCAAAGACATAGTCAATACGTGCGGAGCTGACTAAGCCGCTGGTTTCCTCACGATGTTCGTATGAGCTAGTGGCCAACTCTAGTGACGGAGTTTTTATAGGCCGCCTAAAGACCTCCGTCAAGGCTTAGCGACTTAAAAGCCAGGACCGACAATTTAACGTGCCCTCCGAAGCACGGAAGTGTTCAGCTCGTAATGTCACTTGCGGTCACCCATCCCAATTATGACCGCGTCCAACGTTGCTTAACTTCAATGATCAATCATGAACATGTAAGCAAGTTACCACACAAGCGCTTCAAAGCGGGTTTTAATAAAACGAATAAAATTTAAATTTAATTTTTTTTACTTAACAGTCACATACATAGTTCCGAACCCACACTAGGATTCCCTGTGGCGTGGGTATTAGAAACTACAAGTACCATGGTACCACAACACCCAGACCCGTAAGAAATATTTGCAGAACATGCAAACAATTCCGCAGCGGGAATCGAACCCGCGCCTCTTGCTTCTCTGCGCCGAGCAATCGCCCGCTACGCCACCGAGACCGTCTAATAATACTCGTAAAATGCTTGAAAATTTTGAATCTTTGACCAGTCGGTCTCTATAATAGACTTTCAGTTTAATTTCAATGAAAAATCACGCTGGAATCAACGCTTTGGTTCCTAGTAATTGAAATGCAGTGTGAGTGAAAATTTAGAATCTTTTTTGGTCACAACCGGTGGAAATCGAGTATTTCCACGGGATATATTTTTAACCGTTAGATCCTAAAAACGGGATGAATGAAATTTTTATTTGGTTCATATTTTTTATTGAGAGTGAAAGCGGAGGTCACATGCATAAGCAAAAAAAAGTATAGCGTTAGTACGTGAGCCTCGACAACCGATGGATTTTCCACTTTATTTTTATCAATGAACTTGACTTCAACAGCTTTTGAACTTTTTCAATAGTTTACCAAACTTTATAAGCTAATTCCTACTAATAACACGGCGTAACAAATGAAATGAATAAAGCTTTATTGTAAACAACCTAACAATTGCTGGCAAAGGGTTGCATTATCGCTTGATGCGATTTATTCCAGGCAACTTTATTTAAGTAAATGAATGCATGCATGTTTTATATTACTACTAACTGTCGCCCGCGGCTTCGCTCGCGTGGTACCTGGATAAAAAATAGCCTATATGCTAATCTAGCACATGTACTATGTATATTCCAAGTCTCATTCGAATCCGTTCAGGCGTGATTGAAGCACAAACATTCAAACATCCTCACGAACTTTCGCATTTATAATACAAGTAAGATTTAGAGGTTTCCATCAATGCCAATGATCCTCGGTACATTTGATATTGTTTAGTAAAACTATGGGGAAATTAGTTGCGGTCGGGAGATCAAACAAAAGTATCCGGTGTCCGCTTCCATGACAAAAGATACGGGTCTACCCCATATTTATAAAGATTCATTCATTTGTAAAAGCCTACAAAATCTGTGTTATGCTATTGATTAGAGTATACTCGTAGTACCGTTTAGTATAGTAACTTCTCTGCTGGAATGTCTTTACTCCCAAAGAAAAAACTTATATACGTTTTTTTTTTACGAATGAATTTCCTTATGATGTTTTCCTTCACCGTTTAAGAGTACTGGTATAGCGCAAATATTTTTTTCGGACAGAAAAACCCATTGATTCACAATTGGATTTGAACCCACGACATTAGGATTGGAAGGCGGTTCCACTACCGTTAGACCACCAGTGCCCTCTATATTATAAATACTTATACTATAAATGTGAAAGTTGTCAGGCTTTTTGGATATTTGTACCTACTTCACAATTTTTTTTTATATTATTATGTTTTAGTTATTTCCTTAAGTCTGTTGTTGTTTAATTTGTTTTCATTAATTTTATTTGTTATATGTTTAGTTCTTAAGCGATATATTGTAATTTTATTTCAAAAAGTACCTACTGTATGGACCCAAGTTGTTTGAAATAAAGTTTATTATAATTATTAACCACGCCGTAAATGTATTATGAAACTTGTAAATATTACATTATATGGAACCTGTGCTGGAATAACACTAAGCTGATATTGCGAGCAAAGCCCTGGGCGCCTGCTAGTCATTTCTAAATTCTTAAAAAGTGGTATTTCTGATGCTGATCTGAAATTCTGCTAATTTTAAAAAATAAAATTTGTAAAATGCAAGCAATGAAGTTAGTTTTTATTTTCTGGTGTAATTTTAGATATTTAGGTTCCGTAATTGGGTTAAAACAGAACCTCCTTTCCGCCCACAGTCAGTCAACCCGCGGTACTTCCGCCAGATCTAACATACACGACACCACGCCGTAATAAAAATTATATGCTCCAATTTACGATGCTGCGGGGCGGGGGTGGCCAAAAAATGCCCCCCTACCCCCCCTGATTGCGGGATCGGATCTCACTAAACGGGGGGTAAAAATTCGCGGGGGGTGGACCCACCCCCTACCCTCACAACGATACATTTTTACCATTATCCCTTTCTAACTAACTATGAGCGAGAATTCACCAGTAATTATTAATATTCGCACGTTTTTTCATGATTTATTCGTTTTGCAGCTCGCCCGGGGATTCGGGACGTAGTATTGTAGTATTAGGCGTTGTGTGAAATATATTTTGATTTAAAGTTTTTAATCAGCGAAAATTACGATAGAAATTTCAACTGGAGCTAAATACGAATCTGTGATCGTTCGTAGGCGAATACCGGAATATGATAATGTATGTATTTGAAACGATTAAAATATTATATTAGTCTCACTTACTATCAGGTGTACATTAGGATATTGTAAACGCTTTTTTATACGTAAAAAATCGGCTGAAAATCGTTTCAAAAAGTACCCTCCCCAAATTCACTAAGGCCTTTTACCATCCATAGTACCTAGATGATTTATACAGCGTCAGGAGGCAACTTTTACCTTCACAAACGGAACGCTGTAGTGCCCGGGACGAATTAAGATTGAGTGGGCTTGCCCAGCACCTAAACCATCCTCTCAGCTTAGTCGGCCTTGTCCACAAGAAAGACATGGTCAATATGTGCGGAGCCGACCAAGCCGCGGGTTTCCTCACGATGTTTTCCTTCACCGTTTGAGAGTACTGGTATAGCTCACATAAGTTTTTCGCACAAAAAAATCCATTGATACACGTTCGGGTTTGAACCCACGACCTTAGGATCGGAAGGCGGGGTCACTACCATCCAGACCATCAGTGCTCTCAGTCAAGTTAAATGGCAAGATTTCCAACTAAGTAGATGTTTTTATTTGCTTCAGTAATACCTCATCCGTCATTTCGTAATTGGTGTTGAAAAAGCTTCAAAGTAAAATTGATTGCTCTCTCATATTACAAAAATTCATACACGTTAGTTGGACCACAGAACGGATAGTATAACTCGCAGACAGATTAGTAAAATACAGCTCTGGGGCATTGATGTGGCACACTGTGAGAGAACAGAAATGTAGGGCATTTTCTCTGCCACAAATTCTCACTAAAGACTGGATAAACAGCATCGAAGAAAAACAAAGAAATTGATGTTGACGTTTTAAATTGTATTACTACTAAAACTACTAATGTCACGTCGCGAAAGGATTAAAGTACCTTAAAGAAGCTTCTTTTGTGCATTTGACACATTCGAAAATTTTAGTTTTTTTTTTGTAAAAAAAAATTGCACGTGTACGAGCAGATTTGATCCCACGACCTCTGGATCTGAAAACGGCTATCGCTAGCCACCAGTTATCTCTCGCTGTTCCACGCGCTCCGTGCCATGCTGTACCTTTGTTGAATAAAAATCCTTAGATGTTTTTGGTTTATTTCAACAGATTTTTGTTCTTGAAGTGCCACAGCAAAAGCAGATAGCTGTAATATCACAGATTAGGTGAATAGTTAGAGGGGTTGTCATCTCACCCCTCTACAAAAACGAGCGAGTGAGGTCAATGACCCACGCGTGCTATGCTAAACATCCGCTTTCATAAACATTTTAAAACAAAGATAAATCTTATTAGATTTTTTATAATTCGCAACTTATCATCTTTAGAATAGAAGATTATTTTTATGCGTTTTTCCTCTATGCATTGTATGTACCTATAAACTATGAGTAATTGATTATAAGTGCTATGTAGGTAATATATAAATAAATAAATATTTTGAGGACATATCACACAGCACCATCTAGCCCCAAACTAAGCAAAGCTTGTATTATGGGAACCAGATGGCGGATAGAATACATAATATACTTTTTTTGTAAATATATACTTATAATATATAATACTACAACACCCAGACCCGGAAGAAATATTTGCAGAGCATGCAAACATTTCTCCCGCAGCGGGAATCGAACCTGTGCCTCTTGCGTCTCAGCCGAGCACTCGCCCACCTCGCCACAGAGGTCGTCAAATGTTTGTTGTCAACACATTTCTATTCTATTCTAAATATGTTTATTAACTTATCATCGTCATCATTTAACAACCTGTCTTTGCATCAAGGCATATGACGATTTGCAAATATTTATTAAATCACAAATAGCAGTTAGTATTCCTACCTAAAAAATCATATTGCCATTAGAATTAGTTCACCCACTTTGGCTTGACAGAGCGACTATGTGTTGCTAGGTTTTATTGTTCCTGTTTCACTCGAGTTGAGTTGCCTTGATATGGAATGAAACTAAATGATTTTATGTAAAAAAGAGCTTTCATTCAAATGTCCGGGTATTTTTCCTGCAGTCTTACGCAGTAAAAATGAAATGGGATCAACATCAACGGTCCCTACCTAATCTAACTACCTCTAAAAATAACTTTGCTCACTTGCTGAGCAAAAATAACTGTTATGTATGTTAGTCTAAGGTATCTATTAATATAAAAATTTATACTTGTATACTTTTAAGTTGTCTGAATTAAAGTTTTTTTTTACCATCAATAGTAGATGATATAGACAGCAGAGTCGGGAGACAACTTTTTACCTTCACTAATGGGACGCTGTAGTGCCCGGGACGAATTAAGGAGTAAGCTTGCCCAGCACCTATTCCATCCTCTCAGCTTAGTCGGCCTTGTCCATAGGAAAGATATGATCAATAAGTGTGGAGCTAACTAAGCCGCGGGTTTCCTCACGATGTTTTCCTTCACCGTTTGAGAGTACTGGTATAGCGCACATAAATTTTTCGCACAGAAAAATCCATTGGTACACGGCCGGATTTGAACCCACGCCCGGAATTATTAGGATTGGAAAGCGGGGCCAACTAGATCACCAGTGCTAATGCTAATGCGTAATAAATAAATATTTTTACTTTTTTACCATAACGTCAACAAAATAAATGGAGACAAAATAAATGATAAGCTCCTTCTCAAAAAATAAATTATTGTAATTTTTCTATTTCTATTGCTATACGGAAGTTAAAATCGTGAATTGGGTCAAATATTTCGGTCAAGGAAACAGAATTCCAATTGTTCTTCAACCTTCAAAGTTGATGTTACTCGGCTTTGATTGAGATGAAATAGTATTGATATAACAGAATCAAAATCATTTAGGCCCGGAGCACACTATTGGCTCGGCACAGCATGCCTAAAGACGCCTTGGCAGTCTTCGGGTAGCTTCGACAGTCATTGTCCAAATACGCTTTTAGGTAGTAAGCAAGTTCGATTATCGGACAATGATATCGGACCACATACAAAGCCTTAAGTGGTTTGCAAAGGAACAAACTATTTTATTCATGAAATAATTAGGATCAAGGCATTTGATAACGATGATCTATATTTCTTTTTAGACATATTTGACGACCTCGGTAGCGTGGCGGGCGAGTGCTCGGCTGAGACGCAAGAGGGGCGGGTTTGATTCCCGCTACGGGAGAAATGTTTTTATGTTCTGCAAATATTTCTTCCGGGTCTGGGTGTTGTTTTATTATGTATTACTAGCTGTCGCCCGCGGTTTCGCTCGCGTGGTACCCGGATAAAAAATAGCTTATATGTTAATCCAGTACATGTACTTACTATGTATATTCCAAGTTTCATTTAAATCCGTTCAGCCGTTTAGGCGTGATTGAGGCACAAACATCCAAACATCCTCACAAATTTTCGCATTTATAATATAAGTAAGAAGATAAGTATGTATTTACAAAAAAAAGTATAAATGTATAAGTATTATATCAGCCATCTGGTTCCCATAGTACAAGCTTTGCTTAGTTTGGGGCTAGATGGCGCTGTGTGAAATGTCATGCACACATGCTCTTACATCTTAGATTCGTTATTGAAGCTGTTGATCAATACGTCTATCTAAGCTAGATAATTCATCTAGGTCCAACTTTCACGAGTCAGTTCTTGAGTCTAACTCGGATGGGCAGCGTTCAGGATACGCAATATCTTCTGTCACAGCACTGGTGGTCTAGTTGGTAGTGACCCCGCCTTCCGATCCTAAGGTCGTGGGTTCAAATCCGGTCGTGTACCAATGGATTTTTCTGTGCGAAAAATGTATGAGCCCTATACCAGTACTCTCAAGCGGCGAAGGAAAACATCGTGAGGAAACCCGCGGCTTAGTTAGCTCCGCACGTATCGACCATGTCTTTTCTGAGGACAACCGACTAAGCTGAGAAGATGGAATAGGTGCTGGGCAAGCCTACTCCATTTTAATTCGTCCCGGGCACTACAGCGTCCCGTTTGTGAAGGTAAAAGTTGCCTCCTTACCCTGTATAAATCATCTCTTATAGATGGTAAAAGGCCTTTGTGTGTTTCTGTCACAGATACCTCAGGATCTCAAGATGAAAGGCTTCAATAGGAGCGCCATCTATTGTGTATCAGCTAAGCTATCATCTTTTGATCATACAAATTGTTGTTTGCGCGATCGAGTAGGTAGAAAATCTTATACTTTTCTTTTTACGTTTGAGAGACATTTATTGCACACATTTTTTATTTATCTATTGGCACAAATCTGGATCCTCGAACCCGTGAATTTAAGATTGAAATGCCAATTGCCCCACAATACCATCAGTGCCCTCTCAATCTATAAAAACGTTCCGCTAATCCAGCGGTCCATACCTACGTAAGTACGAATAACTACCCCAACACAGCTATTATGCCTATAAGTACGTAGTTACCAAAAAAACCCAATCAAACCCACACATATGCACAATTGTAATCGTATTTATAACACATTACGCACACATGCAGCCTGTAGGCGTCACAAAGGGGCCTGATTAAAAATCATGACATGCGCAGAATAATTTTAAAAACTACCGGAGGCTGGGTTAATTTTTAAGTATTGATCAAAAATTGCGTATAGCGCACTTATACGTATGTGAGTGTGTGTGGGAGGGGGTGGCGGGTGGCGAGGAAGGGAGGGGGGGGGGGGGGTGAATTAGAATTTTTAGGGAAAAAATTATCATTAGCTAGGTACGTGGAATGGTGGAAAGTTTTAGACGTTACGTCTGTTTTCCTCTATTGAAATAAACAGAGAAAAATGAGCTGGCATTTTAGTGACGTTCTTTGGGCGATAATTTTCCTAGACCTCTCAAAGATCTTCAGTATAAGACCTTTCAGATACTATACTAGCCGTGACTTTCAAACCAGTTTGATGAAAGGACTTGCGAGAGGTCGCGTTACGAATGTGTAAATTCAACGTAGATTTAAGAAATGCCCAAATTACGCCAGCGATTTTCAATATCTTTTTAGTGTCTTCCACGCTTGGTCGCGTTACGAACAGATATAGGTATATGTGCGCTATACCATACCAGGTATCTCAAACGGTGAAGGAAAACATCGTGAGGAAACCCGCGGCTTAGTCAGCTCCGCACGTATTGACTATGTGTTTCCTGTGGACAAGGCCGACTAAGCTGAGCGGATGGAATAGGTGCTGGGCAAGCCTACTCCATCTTAATTTGTCCCGGGTAGAAATTAGCAAAAATTCAGCGTACCGTTAGTGAAGGTAAAAGTTGCCTCCTGACGCTATAGGTATAAATCATCTACTATGGATCGCAAAAGGCCTTATTATAATGAGCGCCATCGCGCCCTATATTATTAGGCAGGTATTTTACAGAAAAGTTATCCAAAGCCTGGTAGTCTCTAGTTCACCTGTTTACCACGTCTAGTGCTCAAAGTTCGCTACTTGACGTTTTGGCACCATTTCATAGTTTCGTACAATTTGGCTGTCTGAACCGTGATAATGAGGTTTTTCTATTTGGTTTTATTTTTGTTGAAATTGTTTAACTAACACCATTTATAGTATTTTTAGCAAATTATGAAATACTTGCTCCCGCCTGTGGCTTCGCTCGCGTGGTACTAGGATAAAAAGTAGTGTATGTTATTCTAGCACACATACTATGTATAGGTATTCCAAGTTTCGTTTAATTATTTTATTTAATGTTTAATTATTGGAATGAAATGTTACAAATCATATTTTTTCAAAACGACGACCTCTACGACTTTTTTGACGACCTCGGTGGCGTGAATATAAGACTCGAAAGGTGTGGGTTTGATTAGTGGATAGATACCTATGAAAAGTTTGATGTTCCGCAAATCTTTCTTTCGATTCTGGGTACACATAGTTTTTGACATTCCCGAAATCTCATACATCAAAATATGGCATTACATAATTATTATACACACTCATAATAAAAAAATCGAAATGCTACTTTATTCCTTAAAATCACAGAGATCATAATGGACATATGATCCACCTGCGACTTTGCTTATTTACATTTCAAGTTTAATTCAAATTCGCCTGCCTGATTGAGGCACAAACATTCTCACATCGTCTCAATTCTCCTCATTTATAACATAAAAAAGGATTCAGGTTGCAATCGATTCTCACCCTACGCAATAGACAACCCTTAGCTAATTCGCACACGATATTTACAAATTGCTTTAATTTATTACTATGTAATTAGACTTCCCTAGAATTATGATCAAAGTGGATATCGGTATGACGTCTTTTAAAATTGAATAATGAAAATATTCCCATGGAAATTATATTTATATGAGACCTTATCCGCCAGCGAAAAAATATGTAAATAAATATTTGTAGACATTTCTCACAGCGCCATCTAGCCCCAAACTAAGCAAAGCTTGTATTATGGGACCCAGATGGCTGATAGAATATTTAAATAAATATTTTTTTGTAAATACATATTTATAATAGTACTACAATACCCAGATCCGGAAGAAATATTTTCAGAACATACAAACATTTCTCCCGTAACGGGAATCGAACCCGATTACATTCGTTACCGAGGTCGTCAGTCCTCACCGAATACATTCGAAACAGTAATGTCGGTATGTTTTTGTAAAATCAACTGCCGTCAAATCATGAGCAATTCTGTGAAACAAAGTTGAATCAAAGAATATTAGGGAAGGCTCCGCGGACCGCGGAAGAAATCAATGAAATTAATAAATTGCCGATACGTTTCCTGCCGCCCTGTAAGTTCCCCTTCTCATATTTTAATTTGGTTAGCCGACTTGCGGAAAGAACATGTTCTAGCGTTATATTCCTTTGAAGTCAAAGAGAAACTCATGTTTTTTGTATAACGTATACTACGAAAATTTATAACTTTAGAAATATGACTGTATAAAAAAGTGTAATTACAAAACTGAGTTAAGTCGCGAAAAGTGGCTAGTATGGGGCTTACCCATACAAGAAATATTTGTGTATATGTACCACGGTATGAAACCCTTCGTGTGCAAAGACTCGCACTTGACCGGTTTTTATTTCCATTGAGCCCGATCCTAAATAATAATGATTACAAAAAATGCGTCCGTTGTTATTTATTTTACTCTCGTAGAAATTGAAAAAGCAAAGCTATTTTTATGTCAGTATATACAAAACAAAAGGCAATCGTATCCTAGCTTAACGCGTAACGTCGAAGCTTCCTGTTAAAGTTATGTCAAATCCTTACAAGCCCCTTTCATAGTCAGAAATAAATTATAGATGCCTTTACTGAAGTAGAATTACCCGTTAAACTAACCAAATTATAAAATAAACCTGTTTTGCTGAAATTTAAATCAAAAGAATTCTAGATTTACCATTTTGCAGTGTTAAGAGTCTGAAAGGGCAACTACACAGCATGCACGATACAGCAAAGTCGACCCTAATCACAAACAAGAACCTGTTATAAAATCAATCCGTTACAGGATAACTCTATCTTTATCTCTTGTCATCAATAAATCTAGTGTACGAAAGGAGTCTTTGAGGCGCACTTTAAATCCTTTCACCACACTCGTTCTAAAGAACTAGTAACACGAATAGATAGATAGATCAATCAATCTGTTATCCTATTCTATTTCTACTAATTTTATAAATCGGAAAGTTTGTGAGGATGTATTGGAGTCTCAATCACGGCTAAACGGATTTGTCTAAAACTTAAAGCGTACATAGTTTTATGACCTGGAATAACCTTAAAAGCTACTCTTATCGTCACTAAATGTGGTTTCCAGTTCAACATGTACCTACTCAAGTATCAGAATCATAAATCTAGCCAGAAGGGTGCTAATTCATCCAACCCATCATTACTAAAAACGAGTAATGAAACTTGGTCCTTTTTCTAAAACAAGAATTGATTAAACCCTCCGCATCCCTCGATCGATATCACATAACTAAGCACCCTACACCGCTACGTGTACATCTAAGCACTAACCCCTCTAAAAAACGAAATAAAAACAGCCAGAAGTATTTTCATTATCCTAACCCGAGCGACGCAGCTTCCCAAAAACCATAGCTACTCGCCCCGTATATTCATTTCCGTTCTGTTAATACCGCATACTTTTAACTGTCTAACTAGGTGGCCCCCCAGGGGGCGCCCCCCACCCCTCACACCAACACTACTTACACGCGGTAGGCACAACTTTTATAATACTACGTACTCTGGTGCTTTTTAACGAACCCCCTTTTCGGGTGGCGTGCCACCTGCCACGCATACCGAAAAATACGCAAAACGAGGGGGGGGCGACACCCCCGCCCCCTGGTTAGAAGTGAAGTGGCCGTATTTTGCGTATTTTTAAATTATTCTCCACATGCGGGTGTGTTTGTTCTGTTTAGTTCGTTTTAGGCGGTTTGTTGCGGAAACTGCGTGCGACAAGAGCCATACTTTTTAAATGTTTTTCGCATTAGCTTTTTATTTTGCACCACGAATATCTACCTTGATCGTCTTCTTTTTGATTCAACTTTTGGTATAAAGTGCGTAATTATAATTTCCAATTAAAATGTAGTGAACTTTTGAGCGTACCTAAATCTTACTTCTTACCTATATTACAAATGCGAAAGTTTGTGAGGATGTTTGGATGTTTGTGCCTCAATCACGCCTAAACGGCTGAACGGATTTGAATAAAACTTGGAATATACATAGTACATGTACTGGATTAACATATAGGCTATTTTTTATCCAGGTACCAAGCGAGCGAAGCCGCGGGCGGCAGCTAGTATATCTAAAAATAACAATAAAACAATCGTTTTCGGCATGATCCCTTCTAAATCACTTTGATTAGACAGTATTTAAAGGCTTGTAACTGAATAATTCTTGTTTCATCATATTATAAGAATTTAATATTCATTACTTAAAAAATAGTCGACTAAGGGATAGTATCCTCCAACATGCCGGACTATCGACTTACATGGGCGATGGCAATGGGCTGAATACCTGTCACCATGGTTCACTTTTGTGACTCAGGAGTGGCTGCAAGTTTTATGATGACTTGTCGCTTTGCCCACCCCATTAGAGATACGGGCGTGATGATAATGTATGTATGTTAAATAATAGACACATGGTTCTTGCCTGTATCTTCCATGCTGGGTCATTTTACGAACAGGTGAAAAAACGTAGACGACTTTTCAAAATAGTCACGTTTTTACTGAATAAGATCTATGGATACGTAAAATGAATCAGACTTTCATTACTTCATTAGTGCACAAAAGAAGCTTCTTTAAGGCGCACTTTTATCCTGTCACCACACTGATCCAAAATAACTAATGACACTATTACCTAGTAGGTAGGTACTAGTGATTTTTTTTATTCTCTGTTGATAATTTTCACTAAAATACATTTAATTTATCAAAGTCTGATAAAAGTAAGTTTGTATGAGCTAAGGCTAGCTCTTGTGACGGAGTTTTTAGGCCGCCTAAAGTCCTCCGTCATGGCTTAATTACTTAAAAGCCGGGACCTACAATTTAACGTGCCCTCCGAAGCACGGAAGCGCTCAGCTCGTAATGCCACTTGCGGTCACCCATCCCAATTGGGACGCGCACAATATTGCCTAACTTCAACGATCAATCAAGAACGTCTAAGCAAGCTACGCCACGAGCGCTTCATCAAAGTCTGATAATCTTTTAAGTATAAATACTGATAGCATAACTAAGGTAGCGGATAATATCTTATTTTTAGTGTGGAAGTTATTATGTCATCATCCCCTATTATAATATTACTCTTTTTAGTTAATTGTTCATTAAGAGGTCAAGAGTACCCTAAACCGAGACTGAATGAACTACTAACTAGTCGTGTCACTAGTTCTTTCGAACCAGTGTGGTGAAAGGATTTAAAGTGCGCCTCAAATCTCGTATCGAGCACTTCACACGACACGTGTTTTCGATTTTTTTTAGGTTCTACGACATGCCGTTACCCTACGGGAGACAGGCGTGTTTATGTATTGTATGCTCATCATAATCATCAGCCACAGCCCGTCTTAGCCCACTGCTGGACGAAGGCATGTGCTGTCCAACACGATCCTGTGCTAGCTTCATCCATTTGCTGCCCACGATCTTTATCATCGACCCATTTCTGCGCCCGAAATTTTTAGTTATTAATTATCATAAATTGATATTGGTTATAAAATAGGTAGATACTAAAATTTACGCACATTTTTACTGCCCAAAGCCTCACTCCGGCCGTTGAACCCGCGACTTTTTATAGTCATGAACCACAAAATCTTTACAGTTTCCATCCTGCGTGCTCACATCTATTATGCAGCCGAAACTAAAATACGGAATCCCCTTCCCTTCCAAATACAATATTATTACAGCTATGAGTTGGCAAATATAGCAGATAAACATAAATAGTTTCCTTCCCCACATAGAAACATCTAAAACACGTCTTAAAGCAGAGAGATAAGGTTGAAAATCGCTTGTGCGGTTCGTATGCAAAAATATTTTTATACCTTCGTAACACAACCGCTACAGTTTGACGGAACACTATGATATGACAGTTCTTGTTAGTGACACGGAAGCAACAAGTTCGCATCCGTTACGGAACCCTACTTTTACTGTCAGGAACACCTGTGACGCAGTTTGAAAGCTTTGAAGGTAAACTATACAATACGCGTGGGGTTGTTTGAAGTGGAAAAGTGTAGGGGTGAGCAGAGAAAACTATTTCGTTATTTTCCACTTATGTTTTTGACTCTACTTAGTAAATTGTGTCTTTGTTCTTGACTGAGTATTCAAAGCTTTTTTCTACAAACTAACTAATAAACACTGAAATAACATTATAGTATTCGGTATAAAACTAAAAAAAATTACCTACGCCAGTTGTTTACAGTATAATTTGTAAGAAATATAAAAAATGTAGATATTAATTTAAATTTCCTTCAGTTTAAAATTAAATCAAATGAAATTCAACGGACAACATAATGTTTCATCAAACGTTATTATAAAAAGGTCAGGAAAACAATTAAAGGAAACAAAAGAACTAAAACGATAAACGTTAACAAAACAAAGAAGACCTCTGGGCTCAAAGCAACGCCTTGAAATGTAAGCGCCTTGCTAAACTACAAGAGGAGCGCGCTGCGCCTGGCTAAATTGCCAGAGCAACGAGTTGCAACTTGCAGTGACATAACTGTGAGGCGCTGCGAGCTGGGACGACAATTCATATTTTTTAATTTATTCGCTTACTTTGGCGGTTTAACTTTGCTGTTTGTTTTAATTATGATTATAGGAGTATACATTACCTACTACTATTTGTGTCTTTTGTTCTTTCACCCAGTATTTCAATATTAAGGTGTGCTTCAAAGAGCCTCTTTTTTTCTCTTAATATTTTAGAGAATGGATGATGAGAGGTGGAGTTACCTTTACAATTGGATAAGGTAGAGTAGATTCAGTACCTTAGTTATATTTCATGTTTTTCAATGCTGTATAATATCTTCATATGATTCATACACTAGTAAGTTAAAGTCTATCATTATTACTAGATGCTTTGTACGGTTTCAGGAGGCAACATTTGCATACACTAACGGGACGCTGTAGTGCCGGGGTCGATTTTAGATGGAGTAGTCTTGCCTTGATCAGTACCTTCACCATCCTGCTAGCTTAATCAGTTGGAACTTGAACGTAAATTACAACAACAATGGCATTGTATTCATTGATATTAAATAATAATTGTGACAAGGTTTTCTGCGATTGCTTTGTTACATAACTGAATCGTATTTTGATAGAGCCTTCGAGATTGCCGACTACCATTACTTCCTGTCCCATTACTCGTTATTGAACTCTTGCCGAGCACAAATGTGATTTTAAAACAGCAATGTATGCTCACCACTTGTAATGTATCTAGACGGCTTAGTATGTGAGGTCGTAGCGGGTGCCAGATTGGATTACCAAGTGTATCTTAAGATATTTACGTCTTAAAAGTTTCATATTATGAAAGAAAAACAATGAGATCCGACTGTAGTAAGCAGGTTCCTAAATAACAGTGCGCCTCACAAACATCGGGCTAAAACAATTTATTACAAAATGTAAACAGGAAGAAGCGTATTTTCATTTAGAATACGATTTCTCGATTCCACCTCCCCCCCACCCCCGCTCTGCCCCGAATAGACGAAAATACTCGGTTATGATTAATTCCGAATGCGCCCCGCATTGATCAAGAAACCAGCTTTTTACTTCAAACTACCCATCTCTTACCCCCTCTCCCCTGTGCGAGCGAGACTAATGCACCATCCCCCGTCTCTCTCTAAAACAAAGATGCTAAAACTTCTTTCGCTAGTATGAAGATTTTAATTTCATATTTTTGACGAAACGGTTCTAATTTTACTGCAAGCTCCGCGCGACTCTTGACTCTACCCCCTCGACAGACGGTCCACAATCCTTTGTTTCAGCGGCGCACTTGTTTCCATTTTCTAATTCCGAATTAGTTTTCGAAGTGAAGAGATACAGTCCCAAGACTGTGCGCGCTGATGAACCGACTTCCAGCCTTGTATAATGCCGCTTAGGGTATAAATTCGTTTGTAGATTCGTTGGCAAGGAATAATTCTTCAGTTGTACCCCGAAATTAGTCGAATGGGGAGAAAAGGGGTTCATACGGGTGGTTTAAAAGAAGCGGGCAAAAAGGTGGGGATAGAAAGATGCGCAAAGACTTAGTTCGCGGGGGTGGGGTGGGAGGCGTTATAAAATATATAATTCTATACTTACAATACTTGTAAATACGGCACGCGGAAGTACCCCGGCCGAGTGAGCTTGGTACTTGGAGGGTTGCCTGGGAACTAGAGCAATGCTTTACTACCCTACTTAACTCTTTAACTACTTCACTTCGTACTCTACTGCTGAATTGAATTGCGTACGATTTATCAAAATTCCGGCCATTTTACGGCCATATGATTCTGCTGCTCAATCGAATTGCGTACAACCCACCTACGATTCGGACCATTTTACGAAAACTACAGGAATCGCTTAGGATTTGCTATAAAAACGAAAAATGAATTGATATAGGTGAATTGCTCAAAATGGCCTTTTTATCCCTACAGATGCAATTTGCTTGTAAGTTTAGAGGGACTGTGGAGCATTTCGCAGTTCATATGCTGAAATAAATGACGTGTTCATTTGGAGATCTTTCATTCAGGTTCCAGTGAAGTCATATCACTTGAAGTAGGTAGCGGACTGAAATACGATGAAAGATCAAAATCTATACCTGCCAACCATTACTAGCCCAATGGGATTGTAATAACTTTTCATAAATGTCATAATATAAAGATAATTATTATTGTGAAATTGAATTCACTTCTAGTTTATTCTCATAATTTTTGATATTATTTTTATGAATGATATTTGAATAATAATATTTATATATGATTTAACTTCTATAAAACTACTAATTACATTGTAATAAAATGTGTATTATGAAAATGGTAAAGTAAATAATGTTCTCAGAAGTATCAAGGGGTGTGGGTCGCGGTACACCGCTACATTCGCTGATATTTAGTCGCGAAACTGGATGTATTATAAAGGCGGGTAGTTGTTTAAAATAAGAGCGGATGCGTTCCCGCGGCCTAGTGGTGCCTTGTAGAAGGGTTTGGGTTCGATTTTTAAGGAAATTTTGGGGTGTTTTGTTTTGATTATTTGGTGTAAACGTAGGTTGGTAGTTATACTTGGAGATCAGATATAAATTTGTTTTCTAGTAATTAAGTAACTTGTTGGCTTTTGATCAATTCGAAGTAATATTGTTACCACTATAATCTTGAATTATACAAATCGAATGTCAAACAATTGTTTAGTCGTACCATCTCGGAACTATTTAGAGTATCGTTTTAAATCACACACATACCTTTGAACATAATGAATCAGAAAATTATTCACTCTGACGGTTAAGGAGCAAAAATCAGTGCTTAGCAAGAAGCCTTCACAAAAACGTAGCATGACTTCATTACGATTAAATAGTTTCAGTCCAAAGTGAAGCTACCTATGTTTTATCCACTCATTTCGCGCGGTTCTTAGTAAAAAGTTGTATAGGGGGCGGCACTAGCGCCTACGCCGTAGCCTCGTAGCGCTACGTAGGCCTTCGTAGCACAGGGCTGAGCTAAACCACTTCATTACTTATTCTCCATTTTTATTCATGCACAAAAACTTCATAAGCATTTCGAATAAAACCTTGAGTGAAAATAGCGAATATAAAAAACTATTTAAACGGCAGATTTGCTTATCTGAAAGGAAGTTTTATACTCAAAAGTTTCCATTCAAAGTCACAACCAAGAAGTGCTGGTAAGCTTCTCGTCTGAGGGGATGTGAAGGCGCGTTAGAACCGCGTGGTCGCACAGCAAACAAAGTCGAAATCTTACACGCATACTAAATCAACCCTCTAAGAAACACCCTAAAAACTTAAAAGTTCATTAGCCCTGACAACCCTACTGCTTACTATCTTGCACGTTCCTAAGATCCCCCGGGGGGGTTTAAAGCACCCCCCGAGGGGGGCACGCGGAAATATGAAGGGAGCACTCATTTATCAATACAGAGACTGTTTCTTTCGCTAAGAATTGATTATATTCTACTAAGAATATTGATGGGGTGGGGGGGCTCTTGAAAGTTTTCCAGCTTAATGTGGGGGTACGGGTGGCTCGTAATGTTTTGATTAGAGTTTTTGATGTTCCGCCTCGCGTGATGTTTGTATATCTACGTGTACAGTACGTGGGTGCCATGTGTTTTATGTTCAGTTGTAAAACGGTTATGTTTTGTGCCGTTTGACTCTCTGTAGGCTTTCGAGCGTTATTGCGTAGCTGGCTTTGATAACGGAGACTGCTGCCTCATTTCAGACTCCCAACTAAATAGCGATTTGTGAATGTTTCAATGCTCCTACGCACTAGTCCACGAATCCTTTCACCACACTGGTTGGAAAAAACTAGTGACACGATCAATAATAATCAGATAGGTAATAAATCAGAATCTAGGAGTAGTAATGGTACCCCAGACCCGGATGAAATATTTGCAGAACATGCAAACATTTTCCTGCCGCGGGAACCAAACCCGCAATTCTCGCGTCTCAGCCGGAATTCCTAACAATTTACAACATAAACGTGAAGTTATAAAGTAAGGCCTTTGAAGTAGAGTCAACAACATATACATGCAGTAAGATAAATAACAAAAACATTTGACTACCTCAGTGGCGTGTCGGACAAGTGTCCGGCTGAGACACAAGCGGTGCTGGCTTGATTCCCGAAGCAGAAGTTTTTGCATGTTCTGCTAATATTTCTAAGGTCTTGGTTTTCAGCCCAAATGAATCACATAACGGCTTATTTCAAATGAAGTTGAATCTTCCTGGTCTTATCACACTAGGTCAGGTCGGCACATCATGTTTTCCTCTTCCATCTTCTCCTATCACTCGTCATCTTAGTACTCACTCCTTTCGCACGCATGTCCTCTTTCACACAATTCATCCATCTTCCTTCGGCCTTCTTCTGGCAGAATATCCTTCACTCGCCTTGTAAGAAGACTTTCCTTCCGCAAAACATGCCCATATCACGCTAACCTAACTCCACATCTTCTCTGCCACTGGCGCTACTTTCAGACCTCCTCTGACTTAGCTCCCTAGAAATAAAGTTCAAAATTACTTGACCTATTATAAGCCCTGTAACCGAAGGTTAGTATCCTATTTTTTATTAACTTATAGGCATTTCAAGTTCTTTTTTACGAAATGTTCTTCAATGACGTGCCTTTTTGTTATCACTGGTTCGTTTTCCATCGGGCTACTTAGACGCACTTCTCAGGACTTCGTAATGAAACCTTATCTTACCTAACACGGGGTAAAAATTGCTTTTGTGTATGACGGTGATGTCAGGAGGCTAATTATGACGTCTGTATTAGTGTGACGTCAATCGTGAAGTCCTTTGTCTTGTATAATTTTTGTTTCACAAGCTTTGTTTCAACTCTGATTAAATGTATATGCATACTCTAAAGTATAATGGACAATTCCATGTAAAGGCCGCGTTAATTATCGGAGATTTCCCCGAAAGCCTCCTTCCGGCATCTGCGAGTTTCCGCGAAAACTACGCGCAAAAAAATCGTTGTAATTCAAAGGCGCGGAATCCGGAGCTCCAACATTTAGGTTAAAATATAAGGATCTTGCATAAGAAAACGAGGGGCGCCACCCCCTGTATCTCCGTTTTTAGTATTTTAGTAAGTTCGGGGGGAAATTACCCCTCGGGAGGCGGCGGGGGCAGGGAGGCAAGATGTTGATGTTTCTTAGTTTTATATTACTGCTGTACTTTATTACTTATTTGTGTTAGTGTGTGCGGGAGTGTGCGTGAGGGAAGACGTGACGCTTAGCGTCTATGCAGATGCTTTTATTCTATCTTTTTTTCTCGTATTTTATAGAGGTAAGTTAGGGCCGGTAGTTAAAATTTAGAGGCTTATTTAAGTGTTGGCTTTGACGGCTGGAGTTTGTAGTTTACCGTAAATTTTGATGAGCAGTATAAAGATAGGGAATAGATTTTTTACTGTTACGTCTAGGCTTGCGGAAGTAAAGAGTTCACTGGTTATGTTTCATCAATGTATTTTTGAAGAACGAGCTCCACTAAGCTTGTTGGACCTTAAAAGCATTTTTATCTCAGAAACGCAGCATTAAGAATGTGCACCAACAAGTCGAATACCCCTCGAAATAAAAAGAGAAAGTTTACACAAAAATATTATAAAAAACACGAAAAAGCGCATCCTGTCAATCATCGCCGAACAAGCGGTAACCTAAATTGAAATAGGCCGTATGGAAAATGGAAAAAAAATCCGAATAACCCTGAAAGCGGCCGCAAAAATGCCAAACGAGTTTTTACCGATCTTTATTTGCTTTTTACGAGCAACTACTGAAAGTGAGAGTGAAAAAAAAGAAAAAAATACGTCACTATTTCTATCGGGCGCGCGAAAAAAGAAAAAAGAATGAGCGTTGAGAGCGAAAGTACTATTTTGGGATTGGCCGAGCGAACTTTTTTATATTTTTTTGAAGGATTTTTCGCATGTGCTTTGGGCAAGGCGTGGAAATCGCTGTGTGAAACGAGTACGTGGTTTTTTTATCGGTCAACAGTGCTTTTCATCCGGTTGGAACATTCGAGTTGGATTTGTGATCATTTCAGAGAGAATTCGTTTCATTTCTGGGGATTAGAATTTATTTTTTTCTTTTTTTCGTTTTCTTTCAGCAATTGGTGAACGAATGATGTTCCGAATTTATAAATAAAGGCGTTTTACCATCTGTAGCAGATAATTTATACAGCATCAGGAGGCAACTTTTACCTTCACTAACGAGACGCTGTAGTGCCCGGGACGAATTAAGATGGAGTAGGCTTGCCCACCATCTATTCCATCCTTTCAGCATAGTTGGCCTTATTCACAGGAAAGACATGGTCGATACGTGCGGAGCTGACTAAACCGCGGGTTTCCTCACGATGTTGTATAGCGCACATAATTTTATCTCACAGAAAAATCCATTGGTACACGACCGGATTTGAACCTACCCTCTTAGGAACGGAATGCGGGGTCACTACCAACTAGACCATCAGTGCTCTCAACCAAATATAATGTCTATAAATAGTATTCCAAATATAATGTCTGGCTATAAAGGCCGTCACATACGATGTATCTTTTAATATTATATTTTTTTAGTAATATTTGAGTGACCAAAGACGCTGATGGTTTTAAATCTCTTCAGGGTACTCAATCAAATCTTGAAAGTCATTATATTTCATTCGTAATATGATTTTCATATTGAATACAACAACACAATGCTGACAGAAGTTACAACTATGGTTTAGACGTAATATTTATAAAGAAAACCTTGTATTAGAAAAACCTCGGTCTGCCTTCCTATTGCTATACCCAAACAGGGTTTATTTATGGAACTACCTATTTACTACCTGTTACAACTACAACTGTAACACCCATTTGAAACCAATAAATATATTGAGTATTGAGTATGGTTATAACCTATCAACAGAAAAAAAGTATTAAAAAACCTGTCAAGTGCGAGTCAAATTCACTCACGAAGGGTTCCGTACCATCGTACGTGTATCTGAATGTTTCTTGTATGGGGCCCCTTATTATTTTTAATATTTGTTGTTATAGCGGTATTAGAAACACATACTCTGTGAAAATTTCATCGTTTTACCTATTACGGTTCAGCAGGCCGTACCCGCTGACAAACGTACGGACGGACGGACAGCGGAAGCTTAGTAATAAAGTCCTGTTTGCACCCTTCGAGTACGGAACCCTAAAAAGAGTTTTAAATGAAAACATTCAATTTGGACAATAAACGAGTACCATAATATAATTATGCAGCACGATGTACGCCTGAAAAGTGCAACCGCAAAAGAATTATAAATATATAATGACTGCATTTAGTTGAGTTTCGAAAATTCGAACAAAATAACACTAGTGAATGTTCCGACTTGGTTTGCGAAAATTAAACTACAGTAAAGACAAATATATACCAAAGCTAGAAATATACGCCTGAAGATTTGCAACAAAATGGCAGATTTTTGCTCTCTCTATGCACATATTTATTAGGTACGTCTTTATAAGAAAAGATCTTGACATACAGTTCTGGTTGCCTGGGTCCTGGTTGCCTGGAAGACATCGCAATAAGCGATAAGGCCGCCTTTTCCCAACAAGTGTTCTGTTATAAAAATGTGCTTCTATATTTTGGTTTGCAATAAAATATTTTCCATACAAACTTCTGAAATAAATTTTAAGGTTTCGTTTTTAACAGTCTGGGCATAGCACAATTATTTTATTTAAAGCACATTAATTTTATTTATATTAACAATCACATTGTTCTGATTCCACTCTAGAACTCCTGGTGTCGTGGGTATCAGAAACTACGGATACCATGGTACCACGACACCCAAAACCGGAAGAAATAACTGCAGAACATACAAACTTATGTACGAAATCAAACTCGCACCTCTCGCCTTAACCGGACATTTTCCTGCCACGCTAGCGAAGTCATAGCATAAGCAAACTTAATTAAAAAGATCAAAAATTCCTTATCTCCTTATAGGCTGTAACTGAATCGTAGTCGTCCATGTTCCTCAAGACAATTTGTACAGAACCCTACAATATGTGGTCCGACTCGCGCTGGGCCGCTTCATGGCATTGATAGATATCCCCAATCAGTTAAATTAAACAAACAAACAGCCAGACAATTCGGCATGATCGCATGCAAATGAGAGCCGCTATGTGCTCGCCATGTACAGATTACTTGTACATAGAAAAAAGTAAATAGTGATAAAAAAGCCACATTTTATTATGAGCCGATCAGATGAGTGGAAATTTCGTGTTTGTGTTGGGTTGTACAGGGTGCTCGGGAACTATTTTAATTATCGTTTTATTTTTATTTATTTATTACGTAATTGCATACAACACAATCAAAATTAAGTAAGCATTAATTACGAACTACATTGGTTAACAAAACACATAAATTATTAGATTCTAGATCATACATATATTTTACATAATTTTACATTTAATCCGACTTATTTACAAAGACAAACTACAATAACATTAAAAACTTTAAGGTAATCGGTATAATAATAAGAAATGAAAATGAGCTCAATTTTCTATCTAAGTTCGCCTTATTTTATTTTATTTTTGATAATCTAGCTAGATTTTCATGTGACCTCCTCGTTTGGTCGCGTCACGAGCAAACAGAGCATATAAAGTTTTACCCAATTCCAAAGGTTATATTTGGCAATTAAGAAGATTTACTTACTTGCAAAATTAAGAATGTCAGTTAATAAAAATCGTTAATAATAATAAAAAAAAACGTATCTTCAAAATGCCTCACAAGTTAATATCAATCGTACCTTACGACATCATTCAATACAAACAGATAAGTTCAATTATAAATCACAAAAACTCTTAACGATCCGAAATAGTATCTCGAACTCATAAATAAGCGGGCAATAAACCGAGACACAAATAACACCGGATGTTCTCGTAAACAAGCGATAGGTACTTTATTACGATTTAAAATTAAAAATTAAATTGAAAAACAATTGTGGACACGCTGTATCTGCGCGTGCGTATGTGTGCGTCACACACACAGCTGTAGATTCATGTGTGTGCAGCTTTGCGTGTGTGTATCGAGGTCACTGCATGTACAGGAGTGTGTGATGCAACAAAAAATGAACGGACAAGTGCGAGTTGCTCCCAAAGCATTAGGCTCCGTAGTTGCTCCAGTATATTAAAAACTGAATTAGACAAATACCTACTTTATCATTATTATCATTAATTACAATACCTACCTAATTCGTACCTAACCTACGTGTTATGTAAAATTAAGAATCATTTTATGTAGCATCTTACCTACAAGCCTTAGTGGTTTTCATGGTGCCATTATTAATGTATTACGATAAATAAACAATAAAAAGTTTACATGTTCCAGCATTTCCAAAAGTAATCATTTAATACTGACCGATGACTGACAAATGACCCCTCTTCAGTAATCTTAAGATGTCTAAAATTGTATTCGGTAGTATCATAAAGTACTCTTAAGATTTTTAAATTGTTTTCTATCCTTTTGGTTGTTCTAAAAGCTACAAACAGACTCTTGCCTTGACTTATCTTAGGTTTTGATCTGTTCATGCAAAAATCGTATTTATTTGTTTTGATTCCAAAATATACAAAATAGACCACCAGTGCTCTCCTAATGTATATAATTATAATTAAACGCTTTTTAATGATTACTATGATGTGTATTTGTTCTTTGTCTAGATTAAATTAAGACGTCTCATTGGAAGCTTCTCTAGTGCATAGCAATTTCCGTTTTCTTTTTGCGACAAGGAACCCTAACTGCCTGTCTACAGTACCTACCGAGAATTTGGAAAGTTGCATTTTATTCCTTACGAATAAAGGTTTGTTTTATTAGTTTTAAAGTTTGTGTGAAAGTTTAGGTACGCGGTATTCTTTGTACTCGCCATTCATTTGTTTTTTATGTTTCACGGCCGTAAAGGAGGTCTTGGTAGGTACATATTTAAATAAAATACTTGTTGCTATTACGAGCATTTTACCTAATAAAAACAAAAGTTATATTATGACAGTGACAGTTATTTTTTAGTAATTTAAAATCCAAGAAAGGCAGAATCATCATCATCATCATCATTTGCAAACAGATGGCACCCACAGCTAGGTATACGCAGAATAGATACTCTTACAAAATAACTATGTACCTTAATTTGAAGAGACCCTCATAATTTCGCTGCCCTTTTCCCAATTTATGTAGGGTCGGCACAACATGTATTCTTCTTCCATTTCCCTCTGTCAGAAATCATCTCAACACTCACTATTTTCTTACTCATGTCATCTTTTACAGAGTCAATCCATCTCTTATTTGGCCTATATTAACCCACATATCCTTCCACATTCATATCTAACACTCTTCTTGTCACATGACATTCTTCCCTTTGCAAGACATGATCATACCACGCTAAGCTATTACTCCTTAACTTATCCGTCACTGCTTTCAGATGTGTTAAAATATAGGTAATGTTTATTTCTCACAGCAAAAGTTGTTTGAAAAGAACCATCAAACTTAAATCCTAATAAATATAATTCAATAATGACCCACAATGATGAAAATCTTATGCGCCTAATTTGATTCAATGATCTCTTTACTCGTGTATTACATCTTTTACGTATTTCTAACAAAATATATTTAAAAAAAACTTTCAAACTAAAAGCCCAATAACGATTCAAGAGAATGTTGAATCTCTTATACGTCTGATTTGATTCAATCATCTCTTAAGTCCTGAATTCTCTTACATTGTACTTCTTGCACCAAAGATATTATTACGCTCATTAAATACTTGTGATTGTTATCGACATTAAAACAAAGACATAAAAATACAGTAAATATCTTTACAGTATTAAGATATTAATTTTAAAACGCCTCTGGATTAATAAAATCTTCTTGCCCTTATCTTATGAAGTGAAAACTTATTGTAATTAGGGTTACGAGGTAAGGAATGAAAAAGTCGGTTATGATACCCAAAAGTCGGAAAAGGCTTGTTGAAAAACTAAAATGATGGATGGTGTTATATAAAAGATTTCGTAGTTGGGACAACGCTTTCAGCCTGCATAGCCCAGCCTATATTTAAACTATTATTACATATTTATATATAAATAATCATTTTAAGGGTTCCGTACCCAAAGGGTGCCAATGAGACCCTATTACTAAGCCTCCATTGTCAATCCGTCCGTTCGTCTGTCAACGGGCTGTATCTCATGAACCGTAATAGGTAGAGAATTTTTCACAGTGTGTATTTCTATTACGTCTATTAAAACAAATAATAAAAATATAGTTAAAAATGAAACCCCATACAAAACATTTTTAATGTACGATGGTACGGAACCCTTCGTGTGCGAATTCGACTCTCACTTGACTTGTTTTTTATTGATTCTTTTGAAATAATCATGAATAATGTTTAAACTTAACAATATCCTATCAAAAATATCTTTATTGAAATCACGAGAATCATTTTAAACCTTCTTAAAACGAATGTGTGTGAGGTAGTCAGAGGCATGCACGGACATATTTTAGTACATGCCCACTTTTTGTATAGATTAAGTTTTACACGACAAATTACAAAAAAACCACTCGTTTTTAGCCGGTTAGCCTCTAAAGCCGGAGAAGCACCCTTACTTCAACTTACACCATTAAAGTTATAAAAAGTAATGACATCATTCCAATACTTGCTCCTGTCCGCGGCTCCGGCCATTCATCTTATTAATACACCACAAATTCGTGTTTGTCCGTCCCACTTTTTAGGTGCATTCAAAATTTGGGTCAAAGACTTTAAAGTGTTTATTGTTTGACAGTAAGTACAGATGGAGAGAAAGTGTCTGAACAAAAGATGTTACATATCAGTTGCAGCAAACGCGAAACGAAAATATGCTGAAATCAAAATAATAAATTCAGGGTCTTGTTTTACCTACGCCACTCATGTTTCATTTTTCTTGAATCAATGCATGAAAAGGATTAAAGTACGGCTCAAGGAGCTTTTTTCGTGTGTTATAAACATTTGTGGCCTCTGTGGCGAGGCGGGCGAGTGCTCGGCTGAGACGCAAGAGGCGCAGGTTCGATTCCCGCTGCGGGTGAAATGTTTGCATGCTCTGCAAATAATTCTTCCGGGTCTGGGTGTTGTAGTATTATGTATTATAAGTAATATTTAAAAAAAAATGTATATATGTATTCTATCAGCCATCTGGTTCCCATATTACAAACCTTGCTTAGTTTGGGTCTAGATGGTGCTGTGTGATATGATCTCAAATATTTATTTATTTCTTTATTTATTTTAATTAGAAACTGTAATAAACACGATTACGTATATATGTTACGGGCAATCTGTACAATTCGTCCAAGGGATGTGTATTTTCCCGGCGACAGTACGTGTGAAAGAGTCAATTCACAAGTGCTCGCAGACTTTTTGTTTGGTTTTAAAATAAGCACATTGCGCCCAATTCTAACGGTTATGCATTTTATATTGGAAGAAATATATTAAAAAAATATTTTTAAAACGCTTACTAGCTGTCCGTCTCTTCGATCGCGTTTTACCTTGATAAAAAGTAAAGTTTCATTGAAATCCATTAAACCATAACGCCGTGATTGAGGCACAGAATAAAGATAACCTCACAAACTTTCTTTTTATCAAAAACAGGACTGGCATATCGGAAAACAAGAAACAAAATAAGTAATAGGTAGTTCATTGTATAACCTATTGAGTCGATCGAAACCTGTTGTAACCTCTGTACGTTTCTTATTTCGTACAAGACAAGGTTCGCTCAGGCGGGGCGAGTTACTCAACATTGAATAATTAAGCGAGTAGGTTTTTGTTCAACATTGTATTTCCATAGTACTTGGTAAAGTTATGTTATAATTTATAGAAAGTGATGAAAATTCTTACTGGGCGGGACTTTAATAAATAAATGTTAGTGCGCTAAACTAAGCAAAGCTTGTACTATGGGCACCAGATGGCTGGTAGAATATTTATATACTTTTTTTTGTAAATACATACTTCTATAATACATAATACTACAACACACAGACCTGGAAGAAATATGTGCAGAACATACAAACATTTATCTAGTAGCGGGAATCGAACCAGCGCCTCTTGCGCCTCAGCCGAGTACTCGCCCGCCACGCCACCGATGTCGTCAACGTATACATACCCAGAATGTATATGGTTAAGTTCATATTCTGAGGTTAGAAAAGGTAGATTTTTTCATTGACTTTTTTGACTTTACTTTCTGTGTTTTTTGTCTTTGTCCTGCAGTGATCATAAATACATCTGTAAACATTTTTTTAATGGCCTTTCGAGCCAGCAGCGCCAGGGCCAGTTAATCCACTCTCCTGGTGTAAACACGGCATCTTGGTGCCGATAATAATGCCGTGTAATATAAATGCTATGTGTCAAAATACAAGAGGTCAATACAATAATAGATGGCCAACAGTATGGATTACTCGGAGATATCAAAAGTCAAGGAGATGACTCGATTTCCTACAAAATTACCTGAAATGACGTTCCAAAGGTTGCGTGCGTTTTGTAGATGATTGTACTTCTCTGCTGTACTGGGAGTAAAGAAAAAACAGAATGCGTCCAGCTGCTTCTCTCCCCGAGCATGTCGTAAAAGTCGACTAAGGGATAGCATCCTCTCCAACATGATCAACCATCTTTATGGGCGATGGGCTGATCATCCGTCACCAAAGAATCAGAATCAAAATCATAGATCATCACTACGTAGTACTATGGATGAGATGGCAGTGACGTTGACATTTGAATGACAAATATTTTAGCGATAAATTATGTATACATTATGGCGGAAACTGGCCGTGTAGTTTATAAAACAATAAAAACCTTACAAGCATTGTATATGAGAATATTACGATTGTATTAATTACCAAACAATTCCTTTATACTCGTGTTTATTGCCTTCGAAAATATAATTACGGCAGGTTTTTGAGTGACCTTTAATTTGTTTATGTAAGATTCGATAGATACTCTTTCTGACGCAATGACACTACAAATTTCATTGATTATTTCGTAACTAAAGTCTTATAACATTCGATGACCATATTCGTCGTCCATATTCTGTAATTATCTCGAAGCAGCAAGGCCTTTTGACGTTTGAACGGCTAAATGACGGGCCGGTCATTAAAATGACAGCAATTTTCTTAATCCTTGACATTTTCGGAGACTACCTTTATCTTCTCACGAGATTTTGATGACAGTATTGAGAATGCATGATTCATACCTATTTTAATGATAAAAAAGCTAATCACGAGGTCTCACTATTAAAGTTAATAAGAAAGGCATTATCGAAATATAAATGTGAGTTAATATATAATTTACTGTTCTCCAGTATTAACAATATTTAAATATTATTTAAGGTACAATACTAAACCCATTGATTTAAGCCATATAAAATTAAAAATATAATACACACACGCACACACAATTATATATAATATGTACATGCTAAAAGTGTCAAAAAAATTATCGCCCACTCAGTATTAAAATTGTAATCTCAAAAGAAACTTAAAATAAATATGACAAACAGGGATCATTCAGTTCTTTCAGTGAGACTATTTGCGAAACTCACGACACAAAAACAACTACAAATTACAGAATAAAAAAGCAAAATGTCATTCTGGGCGTACGCGCCGACCGGCGCCTAAGTACGCGCTAAGAAAGAAAAAAAAAAGAAAAAAGAGGTTGCTCTTACTGAGTTTAAAAAGCGTACAGACGATGCGTTTATTTCAGCGATTGACCTAAATTCGCTGCGTCTTACCCGATTGATGTACTCGCGCTGTGTGTGTGAGCGTGTGCGAGAGTGTGTGAACGCACACGAAATAATGTGTATACACGTTTTTTTCGTAGCGTCGGCAAATTGGATGCAGATGCTTTTCGTGATTAATTATTAGAATTAAGGTTAATGCAACTGATATTTAAGCTGGAATTTATTTTGCTGCTAGAATAGAAAGAAAGAAAGAAATGATTTTATTTGACAGACACAAACAACACAGAACAGGCGCTGAGTTGATTACGCCGACCTTTCACCTTCTTATTTTATTTTTAATTTTACTTGTATAGTGAAACTAGTTTTCAATGATTAAAAGCTCTGACTGAAATATAAAATAAACATTCAATATTATTTCAATAGTCACATTTTTATTTATGAACTCAATTCTAAGTATTCTATCAGCCATCTGGTTCCCATAGTACAAGCTTTGCTTAGTTTGGTACTAGATGGCGTTGTGTGAAATTGATTACTAGCTGCCGCCCGCGGCTTCGCTCGCGTGGTACCCGAATAAAAAGTAGCCTATATGTTAATCCAGCACATGTACTATGTACATTCCAAGTTTCATTCAAATCCGTTCAACCGTTTAGGCGTGATTAAAGCACAAACACACAAAGATCCTCACAAACTTTCACATTTATAATATAGTAGGATAGGATTAAAAAAGGGCAGGAAAATGATAAATGTTGCCTCAACGCCGTATTATTGCGTAGTCAAAGTCTTATTAAAAATAAAAAAGCTAATTGAAGTGCATAAACCAGGAAACAAGTTTGTTCTGCGCACGGTACGCCAATGACAAGCGATATTGAATTGTGGCGGTGTGCATGTGTGCGATTCTTCCACACATTTTTGATCACAACATTTTTATTTGCATTTTTTGCGAGAGTGTGTGTTTAGTTGTGTGCGCGTGTGCGTGTGAACGCCTGTGCGCACTAATTGCGATAGCTGCTTCATTTAAAATTCGAGTATCAGGCGTTTGGATCGAAAGCGATGTAACTTGGAAACTTTAACTTTTAAAAAGCTTTTGCAACAAAACTTTGACTTATATTTGAGAAAAAAATGTATATGGAGTTACTTTAGATTAATAATTATAAATGAAAAAGTTTGTGAGGATGTGACGATGTTTGTGCCTCAATCACGCCGTAACGACTAAACGGATTGGAATGAAAGTTGGAACATAGATAGTATGTGAGCTAGAATAACATATAAGATACTTTTTATCCTGTAACGGGTGAAAACTAGTATATAAGCCGTGGGTTATATAGATATAAGAGCCTGTAGTATCCCACTGTAGGGCAAAAGCCTTCCTTCCGTCTCTTCATTCATCTCTGGCTAATTATGGACCAACCGTTTAGGTAAACTATTAGGACTTAAGAGCAACTATGCTAGGACTGAGATGACCATGTGATAGAAGATGCAAGAGGAAAACATGTGCCCCGCCTAGTGGGATAAGGGCAGGAAAATGATTATGATGATTAATTAGAAACCCTTAGACAAATACCAAGGCACATACCTATTTCAAATATTAATACATACAATACAATATTTTTTATGATTATTTAAAATACTGCATTAGTCATCACTAGACACCTGCATCGGGGCTCACTGGCCTTGTACCGACTGAATACCTACGTCAAGTTATATACATTATGAATTAAAGTAAGTAAGTTCGTATGAGCAAGTGGCCAACTCTTGTGACGGAGTTTTTAGGCCGCCTAAAGGCCTTCGTCATGTCTTAACGACTTCAAAGCCGGGACTGACAATTTAACGTTCCCTCCGAAGCGCGGGAGCGCTCAGCTCGTAATGCCACTTGCGGTCACCTATCCCAATTGTGATCGCGCACAACGTTGCTTAACTTTAACGATCATTTAGTTAGAACGTCTAAGCAAGCTACGCCACGAGTGTAATTAATAACTACATACAATAAATTCACTTCACTATGACTGTATATGTATATATGAGCCTTTGAGGCGCACTTTTAATCCTTTCGCTACACTTTCGAAGGAATTGGTGACACTAGATATACCGAGAAACTGACTGTAAGGACTATTAAAACAATATTAATTAGAAAAAATATATTGCAAACGTCCATAGTTGATGACATCAATGGCGTAGTAGTCTCCGTTGAGACGCAAGAGGCGCGGGTTCGATTCAATTCATAATTATAACATTACAGTACATATACCGACTCCCGCTAAGGAGAAATGTTTGTATGTTCTACAAATATTTTTTCCGGGTCTGGGTGTTGTTGTTATGTATTATAAGTATGTATTTACAAAAAAAGTATATATTTAAGTATTCTATCAGCCATCTAAGTTCCCATAGTACAAGCTTTGCTTAGTTTGGGGCTAGATGGCGCTGTGTGAAATGTCCACAAATATTTATTTGTTTATTTATGGTACGCACACAGCTGAGTGTGGGATCTGTCTGCAGACAAAGATGATGATGGTGATGACTGTGCCCCAGCAGTAGACTTCTACAAGTTGTTGCTGATGATCATGATATAATCAATTATAAGCGTTTTCAGCCTCCATTGTTTACAATTATGTTGTAACATGAACTCATTTTCATGTTTTTAGCTGAATTCTTAATATGTTCAGAGAATTACTGATAAATTAAGATTCTTATCTCGTCATCGGACCGAGAAAACCCAGTTTCGGTACTCTCTGTTCCCAAAGACACAAATACCGTAAAATGATGACTGTACCCATGTTACAGCGATTACGTCTTAATATTACTTCTTACGTAAATAACATTTATAAAATAAAATAAAAATAGCCTTTATTCTATTACATGTTTAAATTCAGTATTCAAAGTATTAAATAACATTTATTAACATTAAAAAAAAAAACTTATAACTAATCCAAAATCACGGCATAACGACTTGAATGAAACATGAAATATACATAGTTCGTGACTAGAAACAACATATAGGCTACATCAAAAGTAGTTTATTTAAAATGAATTGAAGTATACATCTTGGGACTTTGAATCAGAAGTGGAGTATGAATGAAGTTTCGTGAGTCTCGGCTAATTACGGACACAATATTGAGGTCGACGCTTCTTCGGAAGCGTAGCTTAATATTCAGCTTTCGAGAGTGTATGCAACATGCAGTATTTTTTTAATTGCATACTATTTAGGAGAGTTTTATCCTTTTTAGTGCATTACAAATAAACGAGCACTAACTAAAATATTATATTTATTGTCTACTTACTATTGTCAGTGACTATAGAAAAAAATTTGATCATAGTTTGCTAGTACTACTAGTCTTGTCACTAGTTTTTTCGAACCAGTGTGGTGGAAGGTTTTAAACTGCGCCTCAAAAACTACGTTCGTGCATTTGACACATGTCTATCGAACTTTTAAGGTGCTCCGCCATGCCGGGTTCCTCACGATGTTTTCCTTCACCGTTTGAGAGTACTGGTATAGCACACATAAATTTTTCGCCCAGGAAAATCTGGATTTGAACCTACGGATTTTAGGATATTTTCACAGATCGCAAAGAATTTCACATTTTTTTTTACTAAAAATCATAGAAGCAAAAAAAAGAGTGGACCATTATCTTTGCTGTGGACAAGGCTGACTAAGCTGAGAGGATGGAACAGGTTGCATGCAAGTCTACTCAATCTTAATTAGTCCCGGGCACTACAGCGTCTCTTTTGTGAAGGTAAAAGTTGCCTCATGACGCTGTATAAATCATCTACTATAGATGGTTAAAAAGACTAGTTAGTTCTGTGAAAATAAGTGAAATTTCGGTTATCTCCGTTTCGGCGGGCCGCCGCGATAAACGGCCACTGCCGGACATTACGCCCTCATTTTTATTTGGCACATAGACCAAAACACCCTTTTTTCATATACCTACACACGCACACATACAAACCTCATTATGTACCGGCACATAAAAGCCCGCTCAATAATTAGTGAATGTTTTTAAGCAGAATTCGATATTTGAAATGAAGTTTTATTTCGTCTGATTGGGTTTTTTCAATGCGGAATGAGCTTTTTTAATGTAATTTCGGTACCATGCCGGTTTGTAGGTCCGCCATTATGATCGTTTTTGTACGTTTAACGATATAGGTACTGATATTATGCTAGTTATGATTACTGATCGGCATTGATTTTAATCGATGATGGTGTCATGGTGATTGCTGGATTCGTTTTAGTTCACAGTTTAATGACATCTTTAACCGTCAATCGTCACTACCAAATAGACCACTATCTATAGACCGTTTGCAACAGTCTTTAGATAGCCCAACTGTTTCTTTTGTATTTTATAAATTATATTTATAGAGTACGAAGTCAAATCGCAAGACTGTCGTAAGCTATGTTTCGTTTGGACCTAAAATATTATGGAGAAAGCAGATGTAACAAAGGACTTTTTTGTTTTAACATAACCCCACTTAAAAGCCATAAAAATAGGCACAAACAATACGAACTACAGTATCCGAGATCGGCAAAGGGCGAGTTGTCCTACAAGACTCTTGCCTTATACAACTCCACCAGCGTATTTTGAGCTGAGGCGCCCCGCGCGTCCTAATATTGCCTGGGGGTATTGCTGAGATTTGTTTAGAAGGAGGGGCTCTGGATATGATGGACGGTAGTTTTGTAAAAAGTCCAAGGGCCCTTAAGGACTTGTTGAGCTAGGCCCGAAGGGCAGAGGGTCGAGGAACTGGATTGCAAAGGAATTTCGTATCTATGGGTTTCTGTTGCTATGGAGAGATTTAGATGAAAATAGTTTTCTTTGTCCATCGTTATAAATATCATTTGCCTTAATAAAAACGTGTCATTCGTTCTTTTGAACCAGTATGGTAAAAGGATTTAAAGTGCTCCTTAAAGGCTCCTTTCGAGTACCTACTATTACCGCACTTATACGGGATATTCACCATGATTAGATGTTAGTTGAGTTTCTCGATATTTCGGCGTAATTCATGTTTCATGGTGTATGCAATGTGTCTATTAATTTTTATAGCCATAGTTAAGAAACATACGATTTTTATTATTTTTACATACAGTCATATACAATCATATTCTCACCCCCGTATCCCTAAGAGAGTGGGCAGAGCCACAAGTGATCATAAGAAAACTTGCAGCCACTCCTCATTCAAAATCCCAAAATGGATACGGTAAACCATGACAGGTGATCAGCCCATCGCCCATATAGATGGTCCATCGTATTCGAGAGGATACTATCTCTTAGTCGACTTTTACAACATGCTCGGGGAGAGAAGCAGCTGGACGCATTCTATCTTTTTTGTTACTCCCTGATTAGCCAATTCCGATGACATCTAAAAGCCGCACGCATGGCTTATGGAAAATTAACGCCTTGTAAGTTATGGGTTCGATTCCTACCGAAACCTTTTCTTTGTCAGTCATCTGATTCCCATAGTACAAGCCTTCTTTAGTTCAGGACTAAATGCGCTGTATGAAACGTCCAATAAAATTTATATTTATTAAAAGTTTTGGAATATATAGTTAGAACTTCTGGAGAAATAAACTCTGAACAGGGAACAAAGGAAGTTTGTAAGCATTCAATAATTTATAACGACTTTCAGTAAGGACTTTCTATCAGATTTCATGAAACTTCACCAATCTATCTAGTTGTATCATGTTTAGTGCTAAGAACTGACAATAACAATATTAGATGATTTGCAAAATACTCGTAATATTCATTTTCTTTGCTCTACAGAAGATGTAACTTAATAATAGGTAAGTAAGTAAGAGCGCTTGTGGTGTAGCTTGCTTAGACGTTCTTGATCGATCGTTGAAGTTAAGCAACGTTGTGCGCGGTCACAATTGGGATGGGTGACCGCAAGTGGCATTACGAGCTGAGCGCTTCCGTGCTTCGGAGGGCACGTTAAATTGTCAGTCCCGGCTTTTAAGTCGTTAAGGTACCACGACATGCCGGTTTCCTCACGATGTTTTCCTTCACCGTTCGAGAGTATCTCTGTCTTTCTTAAGCATTATTGTTACCATCTTATGGTGGGGTCTGCCTTCTTCGTCTTTTTCTTCCACTTCGCTCGAAATGGAAGAGGTCCGAAAACATAATGTCATCTGCGCGAAAGGGGCTTTTGAGGCGCACTATGAACCTTTCACCACACTGGTTCGAAAGACCTAGTTACACGATTAAATAGATACATAGAACTACTAGATTAGCAAAACTGTATTTTGGCCTTACTTATATCATTTAGAAGTAGATGACTATAAAGCTTTTGTACATACGTAAAGGTAAGCATCAAATCCAAACACACTTCAGTAAGTTTACGCTCGGCCGTCCTAATCCTATCAATAAACAAAATCGAAAGTCTATCCGCGAGAATTCACTGAAATCCCGATCAAATTCCTCTAAAACGCACACATGCACAGTCGCTAGTTCACATCACACACACTATCCACATACGTGAGCTTTGCATGTGTGCGTGTATCCTTCCTTGACCTAGAGACTATAGTCGCGGCCTCTAGGTCAGGACCACTACACTATACGGGACGCCCACTATACCCAGGCCCTCCTCCCCTCCTTCCCCCCAAACATTTCTATACAAGCCGGTGCATTGGTATACAAGTTTGCGGGTCTACGTATGTTGGACATGTGCGCCGACTAGACGAGTTGTAGACAGCGGAAAGTGGTTTCTAAATTCGAATTCGGCGGTATTGTTGGGATTAGTTGTATACTCTATGGTTAGGTTGAGTTTGTCTATGGTTTATGGTTTTAGGGGATTGAGGTTATAATGGTTTATGTTGGGACTCCTAAGTGTCTTGTTTAATTAGATTTGGGATTTGTAACTATGTTATACTTGTTTGGAATAATTTACAATTAGTTTAGAATGTATTGTTTCTTTAGTTATCACACCTAGTTAAATACGTAATGAAATGTAAAGCAATCAGAATAAAATATTGTATTTTGTATGTCTCTTTGGTAGAATCTATTAAAGACTGGCCGACTAGCCTGTAAGGGCTCTGTTGGTAGATCTGCCTTATGAGTTTTTAGGTTCAGGGTTCGATTACCAACCGAATCATTTGTGCGAATTACATAGATGTTGTTCTGTGTCTAATTATTTCACCCATCTGGTTCTCTTAGTATTAACTTTACTTAGTTTGGGGCTAGATGGCGCTGTATTAATGTCTAGCGTATCGGATTCATAATATTAGTAGGAACTTCGTATGAGTACGTACGTCCGATGTCCGTCCGTCCGTCTGTCAGCGGACTGTATCTCATGAACTGTAATAGAGAGTTGAAATATTTCAGAGTATATGTCTATTGCGGCTATAATAAAACAAATAATAAAAATAAAATAAAAAAGTACATAGAGTAAAAGTCATATAATTAAAAGTAAATTGCGATAGTACAGAACCCTTCATGTGCGAATTCAACTTGCACTTGATCAGTTTTTTAGGTACCTGCCTTGTATTTTTGACCACATATTTGACAGAACTTAAAAACCACACTATAGTCCTTGAGTTGTAACGAAGCAAATGACATGCGGAATTGTGGAAGTTTTCCATTAACGTTAGTAATTTAAGAGTAGGTTAGGTTCCTTGTATATAAATAGGTACATAATGTAGTCAAGGGTTGTACAGAAATGCATCGGGGTGAACGACCGCCCAAACGCAGCGAGCGACAAGGTCACGCACACATGCATATGCACAACGCACACATAGACGCCGGCCGTGAAATTAGAAATACTAGTGTTGGGATGAGAGACAAACTATTGTCGATAAAATTATTTAAAAAGGTATTTTTAATTAAAGTTGTAGGTTTTAGCAAAATAGGAAAATACTACAATCATCTTTTTAAGATCTGTGCATAATTATATTATAATGATAACAACTTTATTATTTATTAGTTGTAATTAACATTTAACATAATTAAAAGACAATTAAAAATATTAAGTTAAAAGTCATAACACCAATTGTAAATATAGAATTGATTTAATGAACTTTGAAACAATACCCAAGTGGGTAATAATTAAAAAGGTTAGTGACCTACAACTAAAAATTATCAATTGAAATGGTTTTGAATAAAAGATTTTGACAGTTGAACGTACAGTTAAATATACAACTATGTAAATGTGGATTTGTTTATTGTGGATAGGTAGGTATGCACCTATTGAATGCTTTGGTCAAATCCTGCCTGAATTAGCGGTCCACGAAGGCTGAATCTTAATGTGTGCCGTTGTGAGAATTTACAACGAAGTCTGTCTTTTGTTAGACTATACGACTGATTTAATTTATTTAATTTGAAAATCTTTCTGTGGTTGTATTATACTTGAGCAAATAAATAAATATTTTTTTACAATTAGTGGACATTTCACACAGCGCCATCTAGCCTCAAACTAAGCAAAGCTTGTACTATAGGAACCAGATGGCTGATAGAATACTTATATACTTTTTTGTAAACACATACTTGTAATACATGATACTACAAAACTCAGACCCTGAGAAATTATTTGCAGAACATATAAACATATTTCCTGTAGCGGGAATCGAACCCGCCTAGCGTCTCAGCCGAGCACTCGCCCGCCACGCCACCGAGGTCGTCAGCAAATCCGCAGGTAGACATTCTCTCGAAACTCTCAAGCTTTTAAGATGATTTTGAAGAAGTTTAAGGAGGTAGTTAGATGCACGTCCTTACTCAGGCTAATGATTGGACGATGGTATAGGTGTTGCGGAGAACATCTGCCATTGTAAAGACTTTTCCTCTATCTCTTTCCATACAGCAGCATTATGCTGAGCTTTTCGTTGCCATACAGAACTTCAAAGTTTTATATTTACAATTAAGAAATTTTGTTTATAATAGGAATCATAAGTTAATTTTTAGTTATGTTTTGTCTAGTTTCTATTTTAATTAATTTTCCTTTTTCAATTTTTATTTTGTAATTTTTTGTATGTAATACTGATTATTTATGTTGTGTTTATGTTTGAACAGCTCTGCTAGCAATCTTTAAAGTTACTCTTCGTATAAAAATGTATTTTTCTTCTTCATATGGCGGGGAACCGAGGTTAACCTGGGTACAAACTTAACTCGTAATATTATGTAAGTTCTAGTTTCTAGTTATGCTACAGTTATTTGTTGCTTTCTGTTGCAATTAACTTTTATATCTTTATCTTTATAAAAATGTTTTTTTTTTAAGTTTCTTTGAGTCGTGTCGTTAAGTATAACGAAGCTCGATGTGCTCGAAAAAACGATCGTTTCCTGACGCCTCACTATGTTGCACACGATAATTTTAGCATTATAGGCTTGTGCTGATCGTAAAGTGATAAGGTTTTTTATGATAATGCCACACGTTTTGAGGATGATATGAATAAGAATGACTAGCTTGATGGATTCTTTGCGGAGTGGAAACGTAAAGCTTTGTACCCACTATATTGCGAGTTTATGATTATATTTTTTCCTGGTTGAATCTTTGAAAATGCTTGAATACAATTAATAGACATTCCCGGAGACCCGGGCCTATATTTTTTAAATGGGACTTCGAAGGAATATCAAAGTAATAATACTACTCTGCTTGACTGGAAGTAAAGAAAAAATATAGAATGCGTCCAGTTGCTTCTCTCCCCGAGCATGTCGTAAAAGTTGACTAAGGGATAATATCCTCCCCAACATGATGGACTATGACGGGTGATGGATTGGTGTGGTTCTGCCAAACGTGAGATATGGACGTGAAAATATGTATGTGTTTAATATTTTCGTTTCCAGCTTAACCGAAACCATCGACTATTAATTTTGCAATCTAGGTTAAAAAAAAACATTCTAAAAATAATACCTAATACATCAATGAGCTGAAATCTGAATGGAATTTGCGAATAAACTGTTTGTGGTTTTGTGTTTTTATCGATGAAAATGGTCTGTATTCTATCGACATGGCACAACACTAGAGGCGTTGCACTGTAGTAGGCAATGACTAATTTCGATTTCACTACTGTTCGTTCGAAGCCCGCAGTAAGCTCCCTACACATACTAAATTGAATTCTACACGGAAGTTAGAATACTTTGTAACCATATGAGATATATTATACCCTCAATCTATTTGTTTTGTTTTACTTCTCTGCTGGACTAGGAGTAAAGAAAAAACATCGAATGCGTCCAGCTGCATACATACATATTGTCACGCCCGTACCCCTTATGGAGTGGGCAGAGCCACAAATAATCATAAGAGAACTTGCAGCCGCTCCTGATTCAAAGTCCCAAGATGGATATGGTGAATCGTGGTGACAGGTGATCAGCCCATCGCCCATATAGGTGGTCAATCATGTTGGAGAGGATACTATCCTTAAGTCGACTTTTACGACTTGCTCGGGGAGAGAAGCAGCTGGACGCATTCTATGCTTTTTTACTCCCAATCCAGCAGAGAAGTATTTATATAGCTTTACAGTTAATAAACTGAATCGCTTTCAAAAGTTGTAAACTGCATTATGAACTTATTGTGAAGTAGATATAAGATCTAATTTTGATTGCAAGCGCAAATAGAGAAATACAATATTTCCGTAGACAAGCTACGGCGTAGGACTTCGTAGACTAGACACGTCTACGAAGTGCTACGATCACTTGCCTACGAATTGCCTTGATTCCTATGAAATTATTGCACTTTTAGATTTCATGGTCTTCCTTTAATAAGTAATTTTTATTCGGTTCGATTCCCGGGTGTGGCAAGCGTGATTTAAAAAAGCTTTGAATGCAGTTCTGCTTCTTTTTAGAAAAAAAGGAAGGTTCTTTTTGAGTAAAATTTTATATCTTCTATATTTAGAATAATTTCCTTCAAGATTTGGTTAGAAAATTCTATACTATATAGGTAGAAGTAAAGTTTCTTAAAGTAGTTACACTGTTTCTCAGTCCTGGAATTGAATTACAAACTTAAAATGTATTCTCGGAAGCAGTTTTATAAGTTTCCGATTGAGAGAGCACACTTTATTCCTTTGGCTTCGCAGTAAGCATGCGACTGTCTAAATTGGGCAGATGTTATCCAAAATTCAAATACAACCAGCGATGCCTAGCATCACCTTTAAATTACGACTTTATCCTTCAACCAGCGACAAGCCACTTCCAGCCTTATGCCACTCGAGACATGGTATAAATTACCTTACTTTACGACCACAGATAAAAATTAAAACTGCAATACAATTGCCAGTCTTAACCCGAACGTCGAGAGCCGAAAATCATTTAAATGAACTAAAACAACCGGTCTCGAACTTGCTCTATGCGGCTCTAAGCAAAACTCGACTTTGAATCAATAGCGTAGGGTTCAATTTTCCGCGTTAGGCTATTGAGGTCGTTATTGCATTTAGATATCGGTGGGAAACCGCCAAAATGCATCGGAAGGTCGACGACCTCCGCCGTCCAAGGACAGTGCATTCCATTTTTAAATTTAAAGCTAGCGCGCCAATAGAAGGCTTCTAAATAGGTCCGCCATCTTGTGGCGAGGTTTTTTTTTAATTGCATTATTTGAATTTTTTGGGTTTTGTAAAAGGTTTTTCGTACAATGGAGGCTCCACGCATTATTCGCAGTAATTAGAGAGCGGTAACGACTCGATGGCGAGTTCGTTAGTTTGAGTCTTGTTCAATTAAAATTGTTTTGTTTTAAAAGCCTCAGGATTATGTTTACAGAAATAATTAGTGTTTTTTATAATGCCTCGTGTGTGCGGATGAATGTTATAATAATAATGAAGAGATGGTTTTGAAAAAAGTTGGCATGTTATGCGGAGAGAGAGAGAAGTACCAAAGTCATGTTATAAGGCGAGTGATGAATATGAATGTGAATGGATATACTGCTAGAGGAAGACCAAGGAAAAGGTAGATGGATTGTGTGAAAGAGGATACATACATACATATCATCACGCCCGTATCCCTAATGGGGTGGGCAGAGCCACAAGTAAACATAAGAAAACTTGCAGCCACTTCTAATTTAAAGTCCTAAGATGGATATGGTAAACCATGGTGACAGGTGATCAGCCCATCGCCCATACTAGGTCCATCATTTTGGAGAGGTCTATCCCTTAGTCGACTTTTCATCATCGTCATCGTTCGTCATTTTCCTGCCCTTATCCCACGGGATGAGAGCAGAAAAATGACAATGATGGTTTTGAAGAAATAACTGTCTCTATTACAGATCAAGATTATAATGAATGGTGAAATGTTTAAGAATGTATATGAGTATTATTTAGACTTTGGAGCTGACTAAGGGGGGTTTTCTCACGATGTTTTCCTTCACCGTTTGAGAGTAGGTACTGATATAGCACACAAATTTATCGAACTGAAAAATTCATTGGTGACCGGGTTTGAACCTGCGTTTGAACCTTAGGCGTTTATCCACTAGACCACCGGTGCTGTCGATGGAATATAAACAGCTGGAATAACGCGCAAGTAGTCGGTATTGACATTCGTTACTTATTTTTAATTACAAAACAGTTTTTTTAAATAATTTAGAAAGCGGCGTTTCGTTAGCGCTAGTTACCTAACGTTTCGATAGTGCTCCGATACATATTAACGCATTGCCTAAGTTCTTACATAAGCAGCTTGATACGTTTGAACATTCAGAGTTTTCGAAAGTCTAAATTCTCGAAATAAGGGAAATTGTATCAAGACATACAATAGAATGTTAAATAAATAAATCCTTCTAATATTTATAACGGGACTGGGAGTAAAGAAAAACATAGAATGCGTCCAGCTGCTTCTCTCCCCGAGCATGTCGTAAAAGTCGACTAAGGGATAGTATCCTCTCCAACATGATGGCCCATCTATATGGGCGATGGGCTGATCACCTGTCACCATTGTTAAATATATCCATCTTGGGACTTTGAATCAGGAGTGGCTGCAAGTTTTCTTATGAATACTTGTGGCTCTGCCCACCCCATTAGGGATACTGGCGTGATAATATGTATGTATTTATATATCCTTTGTATGGGAGGATGTTTGGATGTGTGTTGGTTAGTTGGCCGAATGGATTTTGATGAAAATTGATATAAAATATATAACCTACAGTTCGAAAACTGAAATAATGTTTAGGCTACTTTATACATAATTGCCACGTGAACGAAGCCGTAATAATGCGCTAGTATTCAATCAATTAGATACTACTAGGAAGTCTTATGCCATGTGGGATTACTGTCAGAATCGAACACCCACCTCAGTCGCCTAATTCACAGTAAATATTTGTCGATTCCTCTTTTCGTCCCACATAATTTTCAATCATTTGTAACAGGAAATTATTAAACCCACATTTTTTCCACCCACATCTTATACAACCTAATGTTAATTGATCTAATCAGTACTATTAATGAAACTTACAAAAATAGCTAATCTATTTGAAATCTGCTGACGTATTTGATTTCACTTGGACGCAAACGCAGTTTCCGAACGCGTATAAATAAGAATAGAATATGTGTAATTTGTGAGCGTATGAATGAATGCGTACTTTGCCTATGCTACGAAAACTACAAACCTCTACGCTCGTAGCATAGAATAGACCAAGTACAACATAGTCGTAGACTTCGCGTAGCATCTCGTAACATAAAAAACAACTTCGCGTGGGTTCGATTCCCGCTGCGGGAGAAATGTTTGTATCTTCTACAAACACTTCTTCCGGGTCTTGGTGTTAAGAAAAAAAAAGTCGATTATATCAGCCATTTAGTTCCAATAGCAAAAGCTTTGCTTTGGTGCTAGATGACATTATGTGAAATGTCCACAAAAATTATTTAAGTTTTTTTAATAGACGTATACTTAGTATAGACGAATTTAATGGTAGATCTAAAAATACCGTGTTAAGGAAATACAAAGATAACTTTTGGACTCACTAAAGAAACAGAATTTGGATTTTGCATAAATAAATGTAGGTGAGTTTTAGCTCAAATTAATTATTTTTATTACATGTACTTTGAATTATGAAAGAAAACGCTCGTGGATGTCACGGCGTCCGCTGTGACGTCACGCCTAGGTGCGAAACGCGTAATCAAAACAAAAGTTTTAACAATACGACTCGACTGTGACTGATATTTATTTAGGCGTGACGTCATTCGCTGTGATTGGTGTTTCCGTTAAGATGGCCGAATGCAGTATTTTATTAAAAATCTTATTAATCTCAATGTTTATAACAAAACGGGGTCATTTTATCCTCTCAAAATTTTACTCAAAAATCATTTATTCTTTGATTCTTTAATACTGTCATCATGCCTATTGACATTAACTAAATTGACGTTAATTATAATTTAATTTGGTCTAATATCCTAAACCAAAACACCTGTATATCCTACCTAGGTTTACAATAATAAAATTATTTATGATTTATTTATGACTAGCTGTTGCCCGCAACTTCCTCAGCGTGGAATTCTGTATAAAAAAACTGATAGTAAAGTCAACATCACGCGGTGTCTCGAGAAGTGTAGGATCGACTCCCGAGCAGATACGTTTGCATGTTTTGCAATTTCTTCCAAACCTGGGTGTTGGTATATACTACCTATACTTTTTTTTTGGAATAATGTTGTGATGACAATATTTTTCTGAAAATGGTTACATGACTTTGAAACGAGTTGATGGTTACATAGTATTGGAACTCTTAGTTGTTTACACTTTTATGAAACCTTTTATCGTAACATATTTTTGAAAATTATGATTTATATGCATCTTATTGACGCTGTACTAGGATTGTGTCGTATTGTGAATCGTAGTTTTGGATCAGAACTATGTATGTCATTGTCAATTATTAATTATTGTATTATTCCTAGGTCCACAGTCTACCCAGCCTCCGCACGCCTGGATCAACTATGTGTTATTCTGTGGTCGGTGACGTCAGCGCCCCCCCCCCCCCGCACTCAGGCGCGCAAATAATGTTACGATGTGTGGAAGAAACGTGCAGCATTCTTTTTATAGGTACCACTTTTTCCTCAAGTCATTGATATACTTTTTAATAAAATGTCTATTTAAAAAAAATTACATGTTGCCTAATTTGCGTTCATTATCAACTGGGCATTATAAGATAAATAAATAAATAACAGCCAACAGTCACATACATAGTCCTGACCCCACATTAGGATTCCCTGTATCGTGGGTATCAGAAACTACGAGTACCATGGTACCACAACACCCAGACCCGGAAGAAATATTTACAGATCATGCAAACATTTCTTCCACAGCGGGAATCGAACCCGCGCCTCTTGCGTCTCTGCCGAGCAATCGCCTGCCACGCCACCGAAGCCGTCAAAAGATAAGCCGTAAAGATATTTATAGAATACTGATTAAAATTGTATAAAGAAGCCTTTGAGGCGCACTTTAAATCCTTTCACCACACTGGTTCGAAAACAACAAGTGACACTACTAGTAGTAGCAATATTAAATACATTTTGATTGTGACTATGTTTACATCACAGAAAAAGAAATCATTTTTATATCATGACGATATGAGGAGTAGTTTCTAATGTCCACGATTCAGGGAATGCGGACCAGAACAGAACTAGGCATACGACTCATCATCATCATCTTCCTGCCCTTATCCCACTCTATGTGGGGTCGGCACAGCATGATCCAGGATCATGCTGTAAAAATTTTGGCTAAGGTGTTTTATGACCGGCCGCCTGCCTGACGTCAACCCTCCTTGGGAATACTTGCTTATTGTATCTCATCATGTTGGAGGATACTAATATCCCTTTGTCGACTTTTACAACATGCTCGGGGAGAGAAGCAGCTGGACTAGGCATACGACTGTTGGGTATTATTAATATTTCGTCACTTTCCTGCCCCTATCCCACTTCACGTGGGATCGGCACAACATGTTCCCTTCTTCACTTCACAAAATTACATTATTTTGCAACAAACTTACACTAACCACTATCCTTTCGACTTTCACCCCTTCAAATAACCCTCTATCCCCATAGTTTTCCCCTAACATATTAGGTAGGGTTTTAAAATTACCCTTATTATGTTTTTATGGAGTGATTATGTGTGCGGGCTAATAGTGGACGTGGTTTTATGGTGAGCCTATGAAGATTGTCCATTTTTGATTAGGACTAATTGTTCAGGCATAAAAAGCTCATTATGAAAATGTTTTATTCACGCCTGTCCTTTTAGACAAGTTGAACCCACGACCTTAGGATCAGCAAATGGAGCTACCACTAGACCACCAGTGCTTTCAAACATACAAATATCCTTACATCCTCACAAACATTCGGATTAATAATGTAAGTAGGATTCATACATTCGTTTCACAGTACTTCACAAGTCATTTAATTTAAAGTGTCCATTTCTTAGATAATTCTTTTTGTGCTATAAAATTTTGTTAAAAGCCTAAGAAATTCAAACTAAGAATTTATTCAGGCAACTAAATACTTTTCTATTAATAAATAACTATCTAATCTAACAAACCTGCTGAATCCCACAGGGCTAAGGAACCCCTTCCTTTTTTCCATTCACCCCAACCTAAAGCCTTTGCAGGCCACTACTATATAACTACTTAAAAAATAACCCTTTCATATCGATTTATAAAAAACCGCTTGCATTCTTCCTCAGAATTTTTCCTCAGTTTATCCTTGAATCGATAGATGGCCGGCTAACTGGCCATCAGTAAAAGACCAAGACTTTAATAATAGTGCATGCGGCATGAGGTCAAGGTGTGTACTACTTTCGAAACATCCCCCCCTTGATGCGTGCTAGGGATGCCCGACTATCGATGGAAATCTCTTTTGCTAGATGAATTTATCGATATATGTAAAAGTAAGCATTTTTTCACCCAGTATGATTTGTACTATTTTCGATACCCCTTGATGCGTGCAAGAGATGTGATATCAATAGAAATCTTTCTCGTAAGATCTTTGAAACTAGCATATTTGATTAATACTTCGATAAAAACCAAAGTCTTCTACTCTCTGCATAACATATTTTATATCAAGAGGCAATATCCTCAATATAGGGACGCCAAAGTGCTTTAATACCGAAGAAAAGACGATTGGGGTATAGTTTATTATAATTTTAGTTTGTTATCTTATATTTCAGCGAGTTTTTTCCAAACAGTTATTAGGATTTGTGTAAAACGACTTTCTAAGAAAGCGAGTAAGCCAGCTCCAAATTACCCAACACTTTACGTGAATGCAGGCCGACAAACTTTCTAATTCTCAAAAACGATTAAAAGCGCTTTCGAGACTTTGATAATTATAACTAACTTCATACTACGCATTTTATAAAAAAAGTATGTAGTATGTTACAGTGTATGTACATAACAATCGTGGTATCTATGGAATCACATGGTGTTATCACACCAATAAGCTTTTGTTCAATCCTACGTGAAATAGGTTTCATCGACTATCGATGTCCTATCAAGCCACCGCCCCTCCCTATCGATACCCTTGCAAAGCTTGTGCTTTGTTATTTATAGTCTGTAGTATAAACATGTAGTCGTGTTGGTCGTTTTAATGATTGCGGAAGGCCACAGTCTGGGCATAGCTTAGGATGTGGACAAGGACACACTTTCAAAAGCATTATGTGACAGATTCAATACGTAAAATAGATATAAAGTTACCCTTTTTGTCTGGATGTGTCATAATCATAAGCTAGCATTACTTTTGTCATTATAATGATGTGTTCATGCTGCACTTATCAAGTAATATTTTGGCTGGCGAGTGCTCGGCTGAGATGCAAGAGCCGCGGGTTCGATTCCCGCTGCGGGAGAAATGTTTTTATGTTCTGCAAATATTTATACCGGGTCTGCTCGGGGAGAGAAGCAGCTGGACGCATTCCATGGTTTTTCTTTACTCCCAGTCCAGCAGAGAAGTAAGTAGGTATATTTATGATTTTTTTTACTGCATACGTTAAAAAAAGTCTGAAAAAACTCATGATAGAGTAACCGTCTTGTACTATTGTGTGCGACTGTACCTACGAGTAGGATGAGAACAAGCAAATTTCGACTTGAATGTACCTACCCTCTAGAGGAAAAGGGGTGACCGATCACTGTATTTAGTGACAACTGAACGCTTTCGTGTTTTGAGGGCGTGTTATGATTTAAGTTTTATTTATCGTAATCATCATCATCATTTCAGGCTGGTATCACCCACTCTTGGGTATAGGCTTCTTTTCGATGCCAGCCTTCACGATCCTGTGCGTCTCTTATCCAGGTTTTGCTCGCGACTCTTTCGATGTCATCGATGTCACGGGTGATGTGGTCGTAAAGCAACAAAACGTAAGTATATTAAAACAAAAAGTATATTAAAAAAATCATAATAGTACCTACAATGTATTAAACAATTATTAAATAAATATTTGTGGACATTTCACACAGCGCCATCTAGCCCGAAACTAAGCAACTTGTACTAGGGAACCAGATGGCTGATGGAATACTTTTTTACTTTTTAAATACACATTTTTCTGTAAATACATATATACATACTTATAATACTACAACACCCAGACCAGAATAAATGAATGTCCAAAATACTGCGGATAAATTAATTTTTAGTGAAATATCGATCTATTCCAATCTTACTTTTTTACTTCTTACTAATATTATAAATGGGAAAGTTTGTGAGGATGTGTGATTGTGATGATGTATGTTTGTGCCTCAATCACGCCGTAATGGCTGAACGGATTTGAATTAAACTTGGAATAACATACAGTTTACTTTCTGCCCGGAACCACGCGAAGCCGCGGGTGAAAGCTAGTAGTTTATAATTTTAATGAGCTTTGAAACCAATAGATGGCGCTACTGCGAATTCAAACAAAATATATTTGTAAAAAGTGGCACCTCTAATTTTTAAAATATTTTATTTTATTTTTAGAAGTAACATGAATGGATTTGCATTTAGCTTGAAATACATCATTACGCGAAAGTTTGTATGTATGGATGTTTGTTACTCTTTCACGCAAAAACTACTGAGCGGATTTGAATGAAACTTGGAATACATAGTAGGTACCATATACCTACTGGATTAATATATAGGCTTTTTTTATTCGGGTACCACACGAGCGAAGCTGCGGGCGGCAGCTAGTATTTCATATGCTGGAACAACGAAGGCTACCTATTATCCCGGTCACCACACGAGCGGTGCCGCGGTAGGATGCTATCTATGGATAACTTTAAAACATCCGCTACGTTCTTGCCACGTGTTGTAAAGTACAAAAAGCACAGTAACGCCATATCGGCACTAGAACGAGATGCAAGAATGCAAGTGGTCGTCCTTGCCAGTCGTGTTCGTTACGGAAGCACACGCGCATAGAAGCTAGGGCGTACCTACTCTAAACCGGTCAGGTAATAATGACGGATTTTTATATTTATTTATTTATTGAGGCACACAAGTGATAAAACAGAATACAATCAAATACATTCACAATAGTAATAAAAACACGCATGATGTTATAAACTGGACAGTATCCTAAAAACATGAGTACATCATCATCATCATCATCCTGCCTAATCTCACTCTATGTGGGGTCGGCACAACATGTTCCTTGGATCATGCTGTAAGAGTTTTGGCTAAAGTGTTTTATGGCCGGCCGCCTGCCTGACGTCAATCCTCGTTGGGAATACTTGCTTATTGTATCTCATCATGTTGGAGAGGATACTATCCCTTAGTCGACTTTTACGACATACCTACTCAGGGAGAGAAGAAGCTGGACGCATTCTATTTTTTTAACATGTGTACATAACATGTTAATTAAAGTAGTACTTAGATACATACATACATATTATCATACCTGTATCCCTAATGGGGTGGGCAGAGCCACAAGTAAACATAACAAAACTTGCAGCCACTTCTGATTTAGTCCTCAGATGGATAATTATGGTGACAGGTGATACACGACCTCGTTGACGTGGCGGACGAGTGCTCGGCTGAGACGCAAGAGACGCGGGTTCGATTACGGTAGAAATGTTTGTATGCTCTGCAAATATTTCTTCCGAGTCTGTAAAAAAATATATGTATTCTATCAGCCACCTGGTTCACATAATACAAGCTTTGCTTAGTTTGGGGCTAGATGGCGCTGTGTGATATGTCCACAAATATTTATTTATTTTATAGTTTGTGACTCAGAAATAACACAAACTTTTTTATCCCGTTACAAGTGAAGCTGCAAATGGACGCTAGCATGGAGTAAGAAAGCACTGAATACTGAGACATCTTATAGAAGGAAGTGATAGAATAAAACATGTTGCGCTGATCCTATATATAACACCCAACAGTTACAAAACTACCTAGTTCTGACCCCACGCTAGTATTCTGTATTCTGGGTATTAGAAACTACGAGTACCATTGTACCACAACACCCAGACTTGGAAGAAATACTCGCAGATCATGGAAATACTTCTCCCGCCGCGGGAGTCGAAGTCGCCCCCTGACGCTCAGCTGGACACTCAACCGCTACGCCATCAATATCGTCAAGAACATTGAGAAGATAATGCTTCATACTACGAGCAATTTATAGACGTGAGAGGTACTCGTTTGATTCATAAAAGCAACTTAGAAATTAAATTAAATCGGCGTGATTAACTTCGATAATATTGGTACTTTCATCATTTGAGAGCTTATTTCAATTATATGCATTTATCTAGATGAATAATCAATATAAGGTACCCGAAAATAAGCCAGAGGAACTGCGCATTTTGTCATCTACGCCGCAGATTCAATGGAGACTTATTTTTCTACGAAACATTTATCTCTGATCTTATTGTTGTAGTTCCTTGAACCAGCCTTGAAGTTATCAGATGTCTAGCAAGCTCAGAAATTTCAATATCTCCATTATCCAGTCTTCAGCTGCTGCTGACTGGCCACCCTGTATCCAGCATAATCTTGGCTTTACCGCCAACTACCCAGACCATCACCATCCTATAACAAAAGCAAAGTTCAATCAAAAGCATAATTTTTTGAACATTTTGCTTTTCCTTTTCTTCCAAGACGGTGACATCTGGTTATAGGATGGGGAAGTGGACAAAGCCCCTTAAGGATGTAGTCATAAAAATAGACGTCAATTGGAACGTGTAAGGTGTAATCCCTTTTCAAACTTTCGAATAGCGAGCAATATTTCAAAATGCAACATTAATAAACCTTCTAGTGCAGCTGAATGCAGCACCGCACTAGCGTCCTACAAAATTTAAAAACCTATCTTATTCCTTTTTTTCACCGCTCGCAAAACAAAATTTGCATATAACCTGCATTTGCTACAACCTATTTTGACTCTTATTCGTGTGACAATAATGTTGATGTTACTTTGACCGTGTGAAGAGGTTCTTAAAGGGCGGGATTATGCAGTTGGCTTTGTTTCCTACTCAACTCTTGGCTTATTTTCTGTCTAAAGTCTTGTGAATAGACATGTATGAAAGTGACAATGTTAGGGCTGATTCAGAATAGGAAAGTTAGACTTATAATAATTTTGCAACTAGGTATTCATACTACAACTGTCAGTTGAACGCAATGATTTGACATAGTCTAAGGATATACATACATAATATCACTCCCGTTTCTATAATGGGGTGGGCAAAGTCTGTTTCAAAGTCCCAAGATGGTTTTGATGAAGCATGGTGACATGTGATCTTCCAGTCCATTGCCCATCGTGTTTCAGAGGATACATATTTTTAACAATTGCATATATATAATCGTTTATATACTTACCGTAATATACAGCTAATGCTAAATAGGTAACATACATGATACCTTTTCTATTCATTGAAATCACAATAGGAACCATTGACGAAACACAATACAAAATATTACTATAAGAATTCTGATTCAAAGTGCAGTAGATTTTTTATACATTTAATTCTAATTGGAGTTAGGTACAGTAGTTTTTATAAGATTATCAAGTGGGTATTGTCCTACAAATTACTCATAGGTCTATGTCTCATGTAAACAAAAACAAATCGATGTCATTTGAAAATCAAAGTTAAATGACATTTCAAATCGAATGCAATATGTAGGAATGTCAGCAATGTCATTTTTTAAATCATGATTGATAAATTGACTGTAATTTAGATATCTATTTAAATTTTTAGTCTTTGTGTATTTTTATTATATTTTGTGTAATCAGATGCACAAGCAATTTGAATATGAACATAATATAGAATAAATCTGAAAATAAAATACCGAAACACAACCTTTTCGCTTCCGACCAAAGACTATCCAGAGGGAAATAAAATCAATTTATCGGTATCAATACATTCGAAACACTCAATAAAAAAATAAAATAACGACGCCTATAAGAAAGTTGAATAGACTACAGTTATTTACCTAAAAATTCGAATTTCAAATGTGCAGCAATATGGCGGGCAAGCGCCTGCGCACTTTGTAGGCTTCAAAAAAAGAGCACACAACCAAGATGGCTGACTTTCTCAGTGCCTAGTGCCGCTGACGTCACTGGACGTGTCCTTGTGACTTTGTCTATGGGATTATCCCGATTGTGAAAAAAATAAAGATTCAAAAGTCAGAAGTGTGTTTTGTTAAGCTTTTTAGTGCAAAACTTCTTTTTGCGTGCACTCTTTTATTTCTTTTGTTAGTTCTATAGACAAATATTAAATAGTAAACCAAATCATTTGGATATTTATTTTTCCATAAGCAAAAAATAAAGGAGAACGGATAAAGAAACAATTAAAGTCCTAAATAAAGTGGCAAAACAAACAATAAATAAAAATAAAAGCACTTACCAAAACAAAATGATGAACACAAAGTCCATAAATTCGAAAATAAAATTGTCACTGCACTCACGGCACAAGAGTCTTTTATTAATTTAAAAATGAAAAATCTTGGTTTATTTTGTAAATATATTCATAATTTGTTGACGTCTGTAAAATAAATAAATTTTGTAAATTAATACTGCGCCCGCGCACGCCCTAATTTTCGCTCAAAACGTTCGTTCGGAACTAGACAAATAGTCGATTCAATCAGAATCGGTCTAGTCCTGCAGCGCGCGCTCCGAGTTCTTTATTCAAAAAATCGCGACGTACTGGCGAGCCAATAAAACTGCAGGAAGCCTCCAGACAGAAAATATTTTCAAAAATCGCCAACGAGCGTTTGGAGCCAAAAAATCTAACCTAACCTAACCCAGGCGGGCGGGCGACTGGCGGGCGCGTAGGGGCCGCATTGCCAAATATTTTTTTTTGCATCTCGGCCGAATTATGCACTTGTATGCGGCTTACGTCGTCCCTTCATTGTAGTGGTGCGACATGTACCGATTGGGCATTTTTATGTCCTCTGCATGTGTGCATCACTCACACACGCGCAACAGACGAAATTTTTGTCTGTGCGCGTTCGACGGAGCCCTTCGGCGGGGAGTAGGTATATTAAAAAAAATCCAAGTGTTATGTAAACAGTAGATTTTTTGAGACTAAAAATACTTAGGTTTTAGCCGGAGGGGTCGTTGGCCGCGTTTTTCGGGATCTCTGACTAATTTTGCTAAAAGAATCCATGAGGCGCAGCGTCAGTGGCAAAGCTTGCTCGAGGCACGATCGTTTCTGCGCGAGCGCATTACATAAAATAACTTCTCTATAGGACGTTTTAATGTTTCTTACTAGTATCTTATTAGACCGCTAATATCAAAATCTCACAAGATTCTAACACGAATAAATAATGCACACAAGTCTCCGAGGATGTCATGGTGTTCCCTTACCCAAATAGGACATACCTACAGACATTCAACTCTTGCTCAACTATTTTAAACCCTACTCACTGGTCAGTGGATCGTGAATCGATTAAACGGTTCTTTGATCCGGTCATTTCAAAGTCGCATGAGTCGTAGACGATCGTCTAATAAAAAACTAGATACATCAGTTCTAGGAAAACAAATTCAGTCAAGTCCAACTCGTTGCTAATATATTCTGGACAGACTGACGCGTAGATAAGGTATATATTATATTAGGAGTATCTTGTACCTAAATACAAAACTAAGGCATTTTATCATCTATAGTAGATGATTTATACAGCGTCAGGAGGCATTTTTTACCTTCACAAACTCCCGTTTGTGAAGTAGTGCTGTAGTGACCGGGACGAATTAAGATGGAGTAGGCTTGCCCAGCATCTATTCCATTCTCATAGCTTAGTCGGCCTTGCCCACAGGAAATACATGGTCAATACGTGCGGAGCTGACTAAGCCGCGGGTTTCCTCACGATGTTTTCCTTCGTCGTTTGAAAGTACTGGTATAGCGCACATACATTTTACGCACAGAAAAATCCATTGGTACACGACCGGATTTGAACCCACGACTTTAGGATCGGAAGGCGGGGTCACTACCAACTAGACCACCAGTGCTCTCATCGAACTACATTATCTATAATAACTATACGTAAATGTAATCTATGCTATAAAAAAATATGGCTGCAGAAAGATTACAGGAAAAGTCCGCTTGAGAGTTCAAAATGTTTGCAAAATAGAAATAAATTAAGAAATCATTTAAAAATTTACGGTTCAAACCACATATATTTTATTTGCATATTTATGCATTGTGACTTTGTTGATTTATATTTTCATCATAGCGATTATAGCCATTGAAACTCACAACTATAAACAAGTATAAACATTACAAAATAGCAAATAATTTGAACTTATTGTTAAAATTTTTAGGAAAGCTCAACATGTTCCATCAGATAACCGTGATAGCTCTATAAAAAGCCTCTATGCCCAGCCGAGCCTGCAAAGGTCGGCAGGTGCCTCAAAATAGTAAAAAATCCTTTTGAAACTATTCATTGGTCAGAACGATAGAAATAAACGCACCATCACAGGGGTCGATGGCTACAACTAATGATATTTGGAGCGGCTAATCGGAACCTATTTTTGTACATTATTTTTATCATAATTTCGGTTTAATCCTTACTACTACTATAAATACGAAAGTTTGTATGTATAGATGTTTGTTACTCTTTCACGCGTAAACGGCTCGACGGATTTGAATGAAACTTGGAATATACATAGTACATGTACTGGATTAACATATAGGCTATCTTTTATCCGGATACAACGCTAGCGAAGCCGCGGGCGGCAGCTAGTTAATTATAAAAATAATCTAGAATCCATCTAATTAATCTAAGCAGCGTTTTTCTTACAATTTTGTACCTAGTGTACCAATGGATTTTTCTGTGAAGAAAAAAATTATGTGCGCTATACCAGTACTCTCAAAGGGTAAAGGAAAACGTCGGAAAACCAGCGGAAACCCGCGGCTTAGTCAGCTCCGCACGTATTGGCCATGTTTTTTCTGTGGACAAGGCCGACTAAGCTGAAAGGATAGAATAGGTGCTGGGCAGGCCTACTCCATCTTAATTCGTCCTGGGCAATACAGCATCTCGTTTGTGAAGGTAAAAGTTGCCTCCTGACACTGTATAAATCATCTACTATAGATGGTAAAAGAACTTAGTATAGTAGTAGAAGGCTACCTCTTTATCACACCAATCTTCCTGGTTCTCAGCAAGTCTGATATATTGCCGTCCAGAAGCTTCTGCAAATTATGTTGTCGTATAAAAGTCAGCATCAAAAGTAAATGATGGTAAAACAAAGTAAAAAAATCTTTACTTTCCTTTCTAAATATCACGGGGTGAATAAACTTAGAATAAAACATTTTGTAATTCAATATTGCATTATGTACTTTCATTAAACACAGCCAAATATTTGAAGGATTCAACAACTTTTGTTGTTGGCTTTACCATTTTACCTGTCTACCCAGTAACAATAGTTTGTCTAACGGTTTTTGTCCATCTTTTGGGCACTCAGTGGTTAATTTAGTTCATCTATTGACATCCTGTACTGCCAAGTGACTTTATTCTACTCCATTTGAGCCTCATGATCTGAGTTCAAAGTTCTATAATATACCTAAAATTGTGTTTATACATAAAGATTTCAATTTAAATTGGTCACAGGAATTGCAAGCTGATTATATTGAGTTCAAACTCCTTACCAAGTCAAATATGATATTAACTCTATTCCATCCCTATCTACTTTGTTAATTTTTGTCTCGAAACCCGACTTCGCGGATTCGAAGAACTTTGTGTAGTCAAAAACACAATTTTTTTTTAAAGGGCTTCACATCATATTTTGTTTTATTTAATCCAGTTATTCGCCTTGTTGTAGAAAACAAAAGTTAAAAAAGCTATATTATAATAGCTGTTTAAAAACTCTCCGATAAGGGAATCGAACCCGCGTTTTTTAAACCTACTTATCCATTAAAGCTACTATCGGAGCGAAGGTTGTCGCCCGGGCGCCCTTGTTAGACAAAGGACAAATCGCCTAACGAATATTCGGACACAGAGTAAAGCACAGAACCGACACAACTCAAGGACATCCTAAAGTGGATGATACATTAATATCCTATGGGAATACTACTAGAAGTAAATTTCTGTTAAGTTATTTTGAAGACAGCTTGTTTAATTTTAAGAAAATTACATTTAGGAAATATAATTGACAACCTCTGTGGCGAAGCGGGCGAGTGCTCGACTAAGACGCAAGAGGTGCGGGTTCGATTCCCGCTGCGGGAGAAATGTTTGCATGCTCTGCAAATATTTCTTCCGGGTCTGGGTGTTGTCGTATTATGTAGGTACTATAAGTATGACTGTATTTACAAAAAAAAATGTATATAAGTATTCTATTGGCCATCTGGTTCTCAAGCTTTACTTAGTTTGGGGCTAAATGGTGCTGTGTGATTATGTCCTCAAATATTTATTATTTATGATTTCTTAAAGAATGGAATAGATATAATTTACTTTACGACACAAAGTAATCGAAATGATATAAAACGAAACAAGAAAGTGTTCAGACAGACCAACCGAAGAAAAGCAAGCGAAGGAAAGCTAGTGGGAATCGGCGAGGATAACCGATGTCTGATTTCTCTGTCGAGTCGAAGCATAACAGGACGGAAGCTTCACTGGCCCTCTTTGCTTTTCGCTCTAGCTCGCTGTCGTCAAAACGCCAACGATTTAGACAAAACCAAATCCTACTATATTATGAATGTGAAAGTTTGTTAAGATGTTTGTATGTTTGTGCCTCAATCACGCCTAAACGGCTGAACGGATTTGAATGAAACTTGGAATATACAGTACCTACAGGCAGCTACAAATAATTGTAGTTGCGATTTTTTAGAGGATCGCAGGCTTTGACAGAAATTTAATAACTAGAGAATATACTCGTACATCACCATTTAAGTATAAACTACCTCCAAATTCCGATCTTACTCACAAAGGTTTACATGATCCTTGGATCTTGCTGTAAGAGTTTTGGCTAAGGCGTTTTGTGACCGGCCGCCTGCCTGTCGTCAACCCTCCTTGGGAATACTTTGCTTATTGTATCTCATCATGTTGGACGATACTATCCTTTAGTCGACTTTTACGACATGCTCGGGGAAAGAAACAGCAGGACGCATTCTGTTTTTCTTTACTCCCAGTCCAGCGAAGAAGGAGTTGGTGCAGTTCGTAAAAAGTAATTAAAATGGAGTGTCACATCTGTGCGGTAAATTTGTTTGGGCTCACGCACACACATGCAGGATGCGCGTACGCCTACATCTATGGTACGCGCATGCACTTTGTTTTGGGACCGGATAAAGAATTAAGTATTTTGCCTCAATAGAATTAAAAACGAGCTTGTTTTTCGGGTTAGGTCTTCGATTATTTCCTGAGTAATTAGACGGTTCATCCTCATTTATATACAGGTCTGATAGGCTGGATAGATAAGCTTATGCTGAAGAATTAGATATGTTTTCGTTTAAAATTACAATCAAAATTATTTGTCTTCATTACTTCTCTGCTGGGCTGGGAGTAAAGAAAAAGCATAGAACGTGTCCAGCCGCTTCTCACCCCGATCATTCTCCTGTAGTATTCTCTCCATCATGATGGACTTATACCTATCGTCTATCTAGGTAGGGACATGTGTGGATGTTTGGCTGCATATCTAGGTAGATATGTAGCCAAATATCTACCTACGTTCTTATTTTTTACTATATTGTGTGCTTTTTTTTATTGTTTCTGTCATTTTGTCTGTGCTGTGTCTTGTCTTGTGTGCCAAATAAATAATCTATCTATCTATGGGCGATGGCCTGATCATCTGTCACCATATCCATCTTGGGACTTTGAATCAGGAGTGGCTGCAAGTTTTCTAATGATTTCTTGTGCCTGTGTCATGGGTATCAGAAACTACGAGTACCATGGTACCACAACACCCAGACCCGGAAGATATATTTGCAGAACATGCAAGCATGTCTTCCGCAGCGGGAATCGAACCCGAACCTCTTGCATTTTAGCCGAGTAATCGCCCGCCACGCCACCTCGGCCGTCAATATACATTGCATCTTATTCACATCTCTCTATATACATTACACCTCAATACACATGTGCAATCTAAAAAAGGTCTTTAGCCCGGCAAAAATCTCAACCGAACTTTTAAACCATAAAAATAATAAACATCGAACACGAATCTAAACATTAGCGCGTGCGTGTGTGTTCGTTTGTATGTTTGAGTGTGGCAAGTTCAATCACTCCCCAAATGGATGCCAGTTCAAGAACCCTAGCAATTCTATAGTAAATCTTTAGCGATCCTTCCTGGGAACTTTGTATGTAATATTTTGCTTCTGCTCGTACTTGTTTAATAGATTTGTCTTAGACTTAAATAAAAAAAATATTTGTGGATATTTCAAACAGCGTCATCGAGCCCCAAACTAAGCAAAGCTTGTACTATAGGCACCAGATGGCTGATACAATACTTATATACTCTTTATTTTATAAATACATACATAAAATACATAATACTACAACACCCAGACCCGGAAGAAATATTTGCAGAACATACAAACATTTCTCCCGTAGTGAAGTCTCTCACAAAACAAGTAAAAAAGTAAGTTCATGTAAGCTAGTGGCCAACTCTTGTGAAGGAGTTTTTAGGTCGTCTGAAGGCCTCCGTCATGGCTTAACGACTTTAAAGCCGGGACCGACAATTTAACGCGCCCTCCGAAGCACGGAAGCGCTCAGCTCGTAATGCCACTTGCGATCACCCATCCAAATTGTGACCGCGCACAACGTTGCTTTAAGTTCACCTACAATCAAGAACGTCTAAGCCAGGTACACCACGAGCGCTGGTTTACTAGAAGTACTGTTTTAAAGAGCAAATTTTATAGACTAAGAAACCTTTATAAGAGAAATGAAATAAATCCTACTAAAAAATGTTCAACACCTGGAAAATTCCAGGTGTTGAACAATTTTTTTGCACAGTTGTGCGCCCTAGCTCTGCAGTTTGCACGAGTGATGGGTGCCCACTCGAGCGGGCCAGGATCACAGTTCTTTGTGTTTGTCCAGTCGTAAAACAGTGGTTTTACATCGCCTAGATGTGTTAGGAGCAATGACTTCGCATTGTTCATTGAAATCGGGATTCGGTCGTACATCGCCGTAAACTAAACAGAAATTGTCTCACGATATCCCTGTAAGCTCAAATGTTCCGACAGGTTAAAGAGAGCATTCAAGGATGTTTGAGTGTAGTCAAAAGTGTCGTTTCAACATGGAATTAAACATAAATAATTTATTTTACAATACAAGTCAGTACACAAAATATAATTTGGTTTAATTTTAAACGTTGTTTTACTTATAGGTACACTGTTGTGACTTAGATTTTCCCTTTCACTGTTAACTACGTAAGAAAAACATTTATTTATTTATTGGAAAACCAACAGTTACAGAAACAAATTAAATATACCATTAAAACTTTAAACATTTTCAAAAGGGTTTTATAAGTAAACCTCTATGTTTGACGGTAGACCCAAGTTGCAACAGTTGAAAAGCAAATCAAAAACAGCTTTTTAAAATTATCTGAAAGAATATTTTCGTGGCACATTTTATTTCTTCCACATTTCCCGGTTCAAATTCTTTAGATTGAATGAAGTGTGTTCTTTGGTTTTATTTTCGTGTAGCCTTTTCAAAACATATTGCTTTGAGCCCACGTACCAACTTGTTGCGTTAAGGTTGATTTAATATGACTGCAGTTTTTATCCATCTCACATAGAACAATGTCACTTGGGTCACGAGGACAATGGACGGGCGAAACAACCGACCATTTGGATAATCAATTAAAGTAACTTTACATCACACAAACTATCTCATTTTGTAAACAAGATTGACTTATTTGAGAATTAGTAATTTTAAAACAGACAGTAGTATTTATGGCAAAATTATCTTCAAAATTCTTGCCCTCTTTGTAATTGACGAGTATTTTGTTTTAAATTTGTACTTCTTCTTTCGTATTGGTGTATCAACAGATCGGCGTATTGGAAAAGGGCCAGGTCAATAGTACCCTAAACCGACGAGGATGCATGAGGAATGTAATGAAAGTGAACGATAGAAGTATCTAACTATTTCAGGATCGTAGCAAATGGAGATCCGTGATGACAGGGAAACAGGTGTGATTTTATGTATCAAAATAATTTAGAGCCATTTCGATCTATATGTAGATAGGTAGCATTACTTTAGTAAGCCATAAGGTCTTTCATTGTAGGACATGATAGACACACAAGCGAGAGTGACATAGACAAGTAGCACCCCAAATATTGTGCGCCCCGGCAAACTTCGTGCTTTGTATGAAAACAGATTTTGTCCGAATATGCAACTAATTAAATAAGTATCTACATAACTATTGTAACACTAGCTGCCGCCCGCGGCTTCGCTAGCGTGGTACCCGGATAAAAAATAGCCTATATGTTAATCCAATACATGTGCTATTATATATTCCAAGTTTCATTCAAATTCGTTCAGCTGTTTAGGCGTGAAAGAGTAACAAACATCCATACATACAAACTTTCGCGTTTATAATATTAGTAGGATAATCTCTATATTACATTTATCATCGTCACGTTAGTTCGTATTTCAGAAGCTTGAAGACGAAAATTGGCGAGGCGCACAATATTTGTACTACTGTAGACTGGTCATACCAATCAACTCAAGTACTTCAAATTCCCTATAATAATGTTCGATATATATTTCTTTCCAACATGATGAGATACAATAAGCAAGTATTCCCAAGGAGGGTTGACGTCAGGCAGGCGGCCGGTCATAAAACACCTTAGCCAAAACTCTTACAGCATGATCCAAGGTTCATGCTGTGCCGACCCCACATAGAGTGGGATAAGGGCAGGAAGATGATGATATATTTCTTTCCAACTCGTCTGTCTATCGAAATGTGTCACTCGTTCTTTCGAACTTGTGTAAAGAAAGAAAATAAAAGTAAAATTCCTCAAGATGTTTTCCTTCACCGTCTGAAAGTACTTGGTACAGCGCACGTAAATTTTTCAAACAGCGAAAACCATTGGTGCACGACCGGATCTGAATCAGAATCTTAGGATCAGAAGGTGGGGTCACTACCACCACACCACCAGTGCTCGAAGTATATATTCAAAACCAGTTAGTTACGTTTAAAAACAAGAAACACTAAACATGTAGAACTGACCTATGCCAACCTTGTTCTATTCGTCTAGTCTGACCTTGAGGGTCGATGACCGCGGCCGGTACAAATACGTTCAAGCCGACGACGTACCTACTGTAATTTGGTTTACATTTAGAATCTAGATCGTTGTAGAAGTTTTGAGGAAAATTTATTATGTATTATTATATTTCGTTGCTTCATTCTTCAGTTATAAAACATCCTACTAATATTTATAAATGCGAAAGTTTGATGATGTGACGATGTTTGTGCCTCAATCACGCCGTAACGGCTGAACAGATTTGAATAAAACTTGGAATTTACATAGTATGTGTGCTGGAATAACATATAGGCTACATTTTGTCGCCGCGGGCTAAAGCTAGTTGTATATAACTTTGAATGAAGCAGACTCGTAATTATAATATCGATCGAACTTCACTTTGCAAGTTCGTTTGATCACATATTGTATTACTTTTCATATGCTACACTGATCTGGATGAAACAATATTAGAACAGATTAGAACATAAGGATTAAAGCCTCAGAGAAAACTCATGGTAGAGCCATAAAATGCCAAGGCTATTATTTCTACAGGTACCTATAAAATTCAATGAACAAAACTTGCTTACAAAATGGAAAAGATACTGTTTTGTCATAGCAATACACAGTGTGACATAGATCTAGAACTGACCTAGGATAACCTTCATCTAGCGAGCGGGTCGTCGACTTCACACAAATAGCTGCGTGACGCGCACACCCACTTGTTACTCGTTAGCAATGAAACAATGACTTTCAGTTCTAGATTGATTTATTAATGGTTGGTTCTAGGAAATACCTAGAGAATCATTTTTTAACTTAAATATTTATGCTACGTGATATTGCGGTCGTATACTATTCGATCTTTGCTCATACAAAATAAAGGGTAGATGTTTTTTGTTTGCAATCAGCTTTTCTGCGACTACCCTCGTTTTCAAAACGAGGATCAGAGATTCGCCATACATTTGTGAAACATCTCCTTTACAAATTATTTATATAAAATCATTATCATAGCTATAAATGGTAAACATAATTTTGTTTTCAACTTTCACGCTGCAGATGAAAATACTCTCATGAAATCAGATGCAGGAAAACCTCTCGAGCAAAAATGTAGCTAAAAATAAATCAGTGTGAACGACTTCGCCAATGCCACTGGTTTCAAATGTCTATTCTAGGTATCTTTAGACACACAGCTCATTTCATTTCAAGTGGAATAAACGGACCACAGTCATATACATAGTCACAGTAGGACTTCCTGTACCATGGCTATCAGAATACCATGAAGTACATACAACACCCGGAAAAAATATTTGCACACAAACATTTGGCCGCGGGATTCAAGTCTGCACTTCTTGAGTCTCACCAAGACACTTTTCCGCCACACTGCCGAAGTCGAAATTAGTAATTTTTAGGGTTCCCTTCCCGAAGGGTGCCAACGGGACCCTAACTTCCGGCTCTAACTAAGCCTCTGCTGTTTGTCCATCTGTCAGCGGCTGTATCTCATAAAACGTAATAGATAGAGTTGAAATTTTCACAGTGTTTACATATTATTTTATATTACCGCTATAACAATAAATAATAAAAAATAAAAGGCGGCCCTATACAAGAAATATTTATGTACATGTATCATCGGGTATGGACCCTTCGTGTGCGAATTCGACTCGCACTTGGCGGTTTTTTAAACCTCCATAACTTTTGTAAAGTCTATAAAGAATTAAATGTCCTAATATTCCGCAGCTCCAAGCTAAGATCTATACCAATTTGCGGTTCTGATTGTACGTCATTTATTCGGAAATAAAAATATATTTGTACTTGATCGGAACTTGAGTTCAGAACCAAGACTTTTTACTGAAAGTCGGGTAGGCCTCCCACTAGGCCAACACTCTCCCTACTGAGGTACTTCGCTCATCCATAGAGCAGAAATACACACGCCATAAAGTACTTTACCAAAACAGATACAACTATTTCAAAGCACGACAATGAATATGAAAACGTGCATTGCATGTGTTATCTAGACAATAGATGGCGGGTAGTAGGCGTAGTGCAACGACCCGGCTAAGGTCAGATGCACTCAAGGTCAAGGTCAACTATAAGGTCAGATATAGACTAATTTCCACCTTCTCATCTATGTATATGAGTGTAAAGAACTAAGGGATAGTATCCTCTCCAACATGATGGACATCTATCAAACCCTTTTCTCCTTTATCAGTCTCAGCACTTCCTCGTGATCCTCTCCATCCTCCTCCAGCAGAACATTTCGAAAGTATCTGACATCTCCCTGTCTCGCCGTGTGACCATCCAAGTTTCACCCCCATATAACGATTGAATGACATTTTACTCAAAAAAGCTCATCATTCTATTAACGAGTTCTTAAATGATCCGAACATAATTTTGAAAGTTGGTACCTAGGCTTATTTAATTTTATTTTATGTTATGTGTATCATTTTATTTAAATTCTTTAGCTTTGACATTTTGTAAAATTGACATAGAGTAACTTGACATTTACTTAATATTGTAACTTTCTAAATGTTTGTACGGCCTACCGCCAGAATCTACAGGTCTAATTTCTTAAACCTAATACCTAATAGATATGTACCTTGGTTCAAAGACAAATAATTTACAACGCAATTACAAATGCGATAATAGGACATGCAATAATATGACAATATGTGTGTGTTCTAACAAAACATGATATTTGAAGACCACATTAGCGTTTTTGCTACAACCTAATCAGAAACGTGTGATTGAACTGTAAGAAACACATTGATGAAATGATGTCCTAAACTAGCTAGTTATTGTCTCCGACTGTACCTGAATTTCTTCTAAGAATGATAATGATGATGTTATAGAACACACACACATACATACATATTACCCGTATCCCTAATGGAGTGGGCAGAGCCACAAGTAGTCATAATAAAACTTGCAGCCACCTGATTCAAAGTCCTAAGATGGATATGGTGAACCATGGTGACAGATGTTCAGCCCATCGCCTATTAGATGGTCCATCATGTTGAAGAGAATGCTATCCCTTAGTCGCCTTTTACGACATGCTCGGGGAGAGAAGCAGCTGGACGCATTCTTTGTCTTTTCTTTGCTTTCAGTCCAGCAGAGAAGTATTTCCTAGACCGCATGTTAAAAACAAACAAACTGACCGTTCTCAACAAGCAATAGATCTTTGGTACGGTTTGGACGGTAAATGGCCTGGTCCAAGGTTTGTGGGCAAGGTCAGTTTGTTTAGAACAATGACTCAGTGTTGATCTAACGCACTAACTGTTGTGTTATCTGTGGCGGTGACGTCATCCACTATAGCCAACTAATTGGCTAATTTGGATTATTTTAGTGTTGTTTGAAGTTTTTTTATAGTTTGATCTTATCCTATCTTTCTTTTTTATAGACGACCTGGTGTGGCAGGTGAGGGCTCGGCTGAGATGCAAGAGGCGCGGGTTCGATTCCCGCTACGGGAAAGCATTTAATGCCGCTGTGTGAAATGTCCACAAATATTTATTTATAATACGTACTCGTAACACGAAAGGAACCTCTATGAGACGCACTTTAATTGGTGGTCTAGTGGTAGTGACCCCTCCTTCCAACCCTAAGGTCGTGGATTCAAATCCGGTGGTGCACAAATGGCTTGGCACAAAAGGTGAAGGAAAATGTTTTCCTTCACCGTTTAAGAATACGTAATAGCAATGAGTACGACTTAATGTCATAATCCCTAGCAAATGTGTAAATTTAATTAAATGAAAAAAAATAATTACCTATGTGTGTCTTTAGACAGACATTTTTAATAAATGTGACTTCCTGTTCACCCACCTTCTATTAAATTTGAATTTAACATCTTGGTGAACAAAACAAAAAAACTCCTTAGTAAATATTATATACATTTCCATTGTATTTTGCGTAATTTTTCAATTCTCACGTAGATCGGCGTCACGCAATTTACATAGAAGAAAAAACTGAACGTCTTCATAAACAACAGTACAATTACACCAAATCCGTCATCGGCCGAAATATAGTCGGACGTCGTCGACCGATCTCAACCGATCGAATCAAACACATGCCAATGTGCCCTATGCTTTTGCCGCAAAACCGATTTCGAGTCAGTCAGTGTGTTCACCTTAGAATCTACTTAAAATTCAACGTTTACTTAAAAATTAATATATTTTTTTTCCGTCAAAATCCATTTAACTATACTTAAATTACAACTAAAACTAACTTACAATAAGAATAGGTGAAACCCAGGCCAGGAAAACGCCTTCATGCCACGAGCGACCACCTTAGGTGGGTTTTATAACTCTCAGCAAAAAGCGCTTCCATATGGGAGAGTTAAATCTATTCGATATGGTTTTCAGGATGCTGTTTTGACTGTCCCGCACTCTGAGCATCAGTGGTGCAGTTTTTTGCGGAGGATAACTTCAAAACCATCCGTTTGAAACTCTGCAAACATCCCTGACGCACTGCAGAAGCGAGGCAGCCTCAACGTTTTCTGGAGCATAGTTTTTAGTTTTTATTAACTATCTATATTTTGCTCTTTTAATGTCATTTGTCATTTTGGAACAAACTCCGATACGTCAGGAGAGTGTTGGTAACTGCGAAGCAATTTCTAATAACTACATTTGCCATCGTACTTTCATGAATATTGTACATTGTACCTATTACGAATAGCACGTATATCACGCATCGTATAGCACGAATTTAAACCGATTTTATTATTTCATGTTCATCTTTATTCTTCTGTCTTACCCTATTGTTATATTTTTTTTTGTGTGTCTAATGTTTTGTGTTCTCTGTGTATTGTGTGTCAAATAAACAATTTCTATTTATCCTATTCTATGCTACCTGTTCCGCAATCATCATCAACATCTCCTGCCCTTATCCCATTTAATTAGGGTTAGCACAACATGTTTTCTTCTTCCATTCCCCTCTATCAGCCGTCATTTCAGTATTCACTCCTTTCTTACTCATATCATCATTCACGCAATCCATCCATCTCTTCTTTGGTCTACCTCTACCCTTGTATCTATCCACTTTCATATCTAACATTCTTCTCTTCAGATGACATTCATCCCTCCGAATGACATGGCCATGTATACGGAATATACGGTTTTTGTCATGATCTATAATATAAAAATGAATCGCAAAATGTGTTGGTAAGCGCATAACTCAACAACGCCTGGACCAATTTGGCCAAATCTTTTTTTAAAATGTTCGTTGAAGTTCAAGGATGGTTTTTACGGCGAGAAAAATTAGAATTATTGCTGGAAAAACCTATATGTTTATCCCCGAGCGAAGCCGGGGCGAGTCGCTAGTTTATTATAATTATAGTGAGTAGCGTACACTACGACCGACATCGTCCCTTCGATTCCATAAACATAGACAACGTCCGATCGTACTTCGACCGATGACGGGTTTGGTGCAACCGTACCGCAAGGCAGCGCCGAAAATAGTCGGATGCATTTTCCATTCAAATCCAAAATGGCGTCGTGCGAATAACCTTATCCAAGGCTAGTCCACCTAATTATTTGTGCATAGGTAATTTGGTGCCTTTTTGAATTTATTACAACGATAAAATGGCCGTGTGTGGGTGTTTTTGATTTGTTTTTATGAAAAGGAAACATAATTTATTGTGTCGTTTTTACATACATACATATTATCTCTAATGGAGTGGGCAGAGCCACAAGTAATCATAAGAAAACTTGCAGCCACTGGTGATTTGAAGTCCCAAGATGGATATGATGAACCATGGTGACAGGTGATCATCCCATCGCACATACAGATGGTCCATCATGTTGGAGGATACTATCCCTTAGTCGACTTTTACGATATGCTCGGGGAGAGAAGCACCTGGACGCATTCTATTGTTGTTTTTACACTAGGTACCTATATTGTTGACTAATATTATATTCTTAATCTTAATGTATTTCAAATGGTTTTTATTTTTATTGTAGGTTGTATAGTTTTTTAAATACAGCGATGACCTCGGTGACGCGGCGGGCGAGTGCTCGGCTGAGATGCAAGAGGCGCGGGTTCGATTCCCGCAACGGGAGAAATATTTGCGTCTTCTGCGAATATTTCTTCCGGGTCTGGGTGTTGTATTATAATGAATTAAAAAAGTATGTCTTTACAAAAAAAGTATACAAGTATTCTATCAGCCATCTAGTTCCCATAGTACAAGCTTTGCTTGAAACGACATGACATGAAGTCAGGACCATAGCAAATGGAGATCTTTGGTCTCTGCCTACCCCTATGGGAAACAGGCGTGAATTTGTGTTCATAATTCATATTGAGCGTAGCAGGAGGTAGTAGAAAAACGCCAGGTCAACGCCTTGTCAATAATTGGCTCAACGTGAATGACCTACCCTTTCTATGACGTGTGCTAACACGCAAAAAACATCGTTTGTTCGATGACTGTACCAATGGACTAACATTTTATATATTTTTTCAGAGATGTTTTTTCACTATGTCAAAGTTTTTATTAACATATGCAAGGTACTGACTGACTGGCTGACTGACCGACCGGTTTCTAAGTTTTACTTATTTAGCTAAATAAATAAATATTTGTGGACATTTCACACAGCGCCATCTAGCCCCAAACTGAGCAAAGCCTGCACTATGAGAACCAGATAGCTGATAGAATACTCAAATACTTTTTCATGCTCATAAATATATAATATCACAACACTCAGACCCGGAAGAAATATTTACAGGACGTGCAAACATTTCTCCCGCAGCGGGAATCGAACCCTCTTGCGTATAAGCCGAGCACTCGTCCTCCACGCCACCGAGGTCGTCAAATTTGGGCTTTACTACTGCATGAGCAGCTTACGATAGATAGGTTCAACGTCTTGTCTTATTAATAAAACCGCATACCCAGTGAGGCCTCTATGACGAATTGTTTTACATAGAAGCGGGCGTTGCCGCTAGCTGAAGGTCAGCTAGGTCATGGCTGTGAGGCAGGTCTAACACTAATTGCCTTGTTGACAGCTTGTTTGAGTTTTGGAAGTCACGTAATTTTACAATATAAAGTTTGGTTGACAACAAACAACTAAGACCTTTTACTATCTATAGTAGATGATTTATACAGTGTCAGGAGGCAACTTTTACCTCCACTAACGGGACGCTGTAGTGCCCGGGACGAGTGTTATGTTTTTTATAAATAACATCCAACAGTCACATACATAGTCCTGATCCCACACTAAGATTCCCTGTGTCGTGGGTATCAGAAACTACGAGTACTATGGTACCACAACACCCAGACCCGGAAGAAATATTTGTAGAACATGCAAACATTTCTTCTGCAGCGGGAATCAAACCCGCGCCTCTTGCGTCTCTGCTGAGCAATCGCCCGCCACGCCACCGAGGCCGTCATTTTTTTAATTTTTCGGTAATTAAAAAACAATGATTTTAAGTAACAGTTTAATTTTATTTATTTTCATTCATATTTACATGAAATTATAGGAATAATACTCGTATTTACAATAAAAAAATCTTACTAGAACCTCTCGCCATTCAGACTTCTACAAGTTTCAAATCGGAACTAGACTAAGGAGGTTTTAGTTATTCTGCCAAATAAATAACGCTGTATTTTTAATCTATGGCAGTACATACATAAATCCAGATAATTATATAAATATTTACATCTTTTGTAGCACCAATGTAGCAAACTTATTCTAAAAAATAAATTACGCTGTATAAAACAAAATCAGCTTTCATAAAGTCGATATTAGATAAAATTAATGTAATTTCCTGGCAGTTGTGTAGGTCGTCGACCCCTGAAGGTCATCGGGTCACTGTCGGCCGGATGTGGCCATAGTTGAGGTAGGTCTAGACTAGACTGACTCACCGACTAGTCGACTGGCTATAGACATTATGGAAATGCCAAATGTTAAATAGTAAATAACTACTCAAACCATCTTGGGACTTTGAATCAGGAGTGGCTGCACGTTTTCTTATGATTACTTGTAGCTCTGCCCACCCCGTTAGGGATAGTATGCTCAGTCTATAAAAGTATATAGATATTCTCTAAGATATATACATAAAGGACTTTTCTGACTTTTTCAAAGTTTTGGATAATAACCTGCTAAGCACATTAAAAAAACAATTGCGACGGAAGTTAATGTTCAAAAACGTAAGTACAGTACAAAAAATATTTTGCGCCTCGGCAAACTTCGTACTTTGTATGAAAACCGAATTAGTTCGAATATGCAACTAATAATAACTGAACCAACCCTTAAAAAATAATAAGTATCTACATTGTAAAATCTCTATATTACATATAATCATCGCGTTAGTTCGTATTTCAGAAGCTAAACGAAAATTGCCGAAGCGCACAATATTTGTGGTATGCAATTAGTACTTACCTCTGAAAAACATCATAGAATTCTTACTTTTTATTTCGTATAGAAAAAGATTTACAGTAAGATTATTGTTGTTAACATGATCTCAACTAATCCCCTGGTTCAGTTAAAATTAATCATAAGAAATAGAAATTATAAATAATAAATAACACCCAACAGTCACATACATAGTCCTGAGCCCACACTAAGATTCCCTGTGTCGTGGGTATCAGAAACTGCGAGTACCATGGTACCACAACACCCAGACCCGGAAGAAATATTTACAGATCATGCAAACATTTCTTCCGCAGCGGGAATCGAACCCGCGCCTCTTGTGTCTCTGCCGAGCAATCGCCCGCCACGCCACCGAGGCCATCAAATTGTTTATTTAACACACAATACACAGAGAGATAGATATTGTACCTATAAAAAATATTATAAAACATCATAATCATTTATTCTCAGAAATGTAAGTACAACAGATATTTCATGTTCCGGATCTAATACATTCTGCAAAATATCAGAATTACAACTAATCTAATATTTTCGGTAAATTTTATTTAATTTAATGTCGGTAAATCTAATTCGACGCGCTCTACTCCGAGACCTTTAAAGAGACGTAAAAGCGTGTTTTTGTCGATAGATATGCCGAGATGACACACAGCTTCCTATCAGACAGCCTTGGCAGTGCCGCTGAACCGTTCGCCTTGCCCCGCGTTACCGACCTCGCCTTTGTACCGATATCATCTCTTAGCGATCGCTATTTTCATCATAATACTAGTATTGTCATTTGGAAAGTTCCTTATGTTAGCTTAGGTAGGTACTTTTTAAATACCTGATCACATTTAATAGTCTGTTCAGTTCAGTCCTTTTATTTGGCTACTGTGACGTTACGTCACGATTTTGCCAGTGTCTGTGTTGCTCTAGCTCTCTCTAGCTAGAGTAAACTTTGGTTGATAATAAAAAAAAGAATACGGCCGGTAAAAAAATGAGATAGTCTTTAAATGCAAAACTATTTGAACGGTTCAAATAACTAATTTAGGACAGTCATAGTCATTTAAAATGTCAATGTCAAAAATATACGTATTTTTGACAGATAGAAAAGTAAATTATGATTTGAGGAGGAAAAAATGTATTGCGTCGTTGGTGTTTTGAGAATACAAAAATGAATGTGAAAATGTTACAAGCTAGAATCTAGAAGTTAAGAGAAGTATCAGATTAAATTGAATGAAGTTACCGACTGTGTTTTATAACCCAACACTTAGGATGTTTTTTTTTAGAGGTACTTTAGGTACATGCCCAAAGGAGGGTAATGTGTCATGTACCTATAATTATGTGCATTTCCTTGGATGAAGCTGTAGTCCAAATGGCTAGACGGATTTTAACAAATGAGGTGTCATTGGATGTTTTTCTAAACGACGAAAGAAATATAGGTTATATGAACTGTCAAAAAGTTCAACATGGCGGATGTAAGAAGCCATTTTAAATTTATTATTTTTGCTGCCTCTGTAGCCGAAACGGCTGGACGGATTTTGACAAATTAGGTGTTGTTGGTTCCGCATAGATAACGAGAGTGTCATACAGCCAATGACACATTTCTGACATTAAAGTGTAAAAAATCCAATATGGCAGCTTTAAGGCGCCATTTCCAATTAAGGGTCCCGTTGGCACCCTTCGGGTACGGAACCCTAAAAATCAGATAACTTCCATGTTAAGAGGTGAGAGCTAACATAGGATCAAGGCGACATGGTGGTTCGTTGGCACTGCCAAGGTCACCCGTGCAAAGCAACTCAGATCCTCACGATAATCTCCTTGAAAACACCTTTGAAATTATACAGACTATAGAGTACACTTTTTGAGAGCACTGGTGGTCTAGTTGGTAGTAAACCCGCCTTCCGATCCTAAGATGGTGGGTTCAAATCCAGTCGTGTACCAATGGATTTTTCTGTGCGAAAAATTTATGTGCGCTATACCAGTAATCTCAAACGGTGAAAGAAACATCGTGAGGAAACCCGCGACTTAGTCAGCTCCGCATTGACAATGTCTTTCCTGTGGACAAGGCCGACTAAGCTGAGAGGATGGAATAGGTGCTGGGCAAGCCTACTCCATCTCAATTCGTCCCGGGCACTAGCGTCCCGTTTGTGAAGGTAAAAGTTGCCTCCTGACGCTGCATAAATCATCTACTGTAGATGGTAAAAGGCCTTATTATTATAGAGAAGGTAGGTATACTCTACTTCTCTGCTGGACTGGGAATAAAGAAAAACATAGAATGCGTCCAGCTGCTTCTCTCCCCGAGCGTGTCGTAAAAGTCGACTTAGGGATAGTATCCTCTCCAACGTGATGAATCTATATGGGCGATGGGCTGATCACCTGTCACCATGGTTTACCATATCCATCTTGGGACTTTAAATCAGGAGTGGTATAGTGTTTTTGCGTGTTTGAGTCACAAATTGTTTTTTTGGATGGAAAGATAGAAAACCAAAAGAGATATAGGAAAATTGTTTTAGGAACCAATTGCTCTTTTTTTCTGAAAACAATTTCGGCATGGTAATTTTTTTGGTCAAGCGAGAGTTGCCCGTAAAAACCATTAATCTGTTGACTCTTCTTGACAATTTTGTCCCGTTGGCACCCTTCGAGTACGGAACCCTAAAAATTATGAAACGATTAGTGCTTGTTTCATAACTAGATTTGCAAAAAAACTTTTATCAGTGATCAGGTTAAAACAAACAAATACTCCGTTCCTTAATTCAAATGAAATAATGTTAAACAAAATAAAATTATTTCGAATGACCATGAAAACAATTTACGTTTCAAACTAACATATTGACGAACTGGTAAATTCAAGTTTAATGATCTCGGCGAAGGAAATAAGCGACAGGGTACCTACAGCTAAAAGTCGAGAGTCTAGATTTGCTCACTAACGACAGTGGCCTCGTCTCTACGGTAGCTCGACGTACACTGCAGGCCAGGGAAACTGAAACACGGCTTGAAAATAAAAATAAATATATTGTATACCTACTATTAAAAATATTCACACGAAAAAATGGTTCCGACCGAATAAAACACGACTTGAAAACATATTTTTTTATGGAAGAGGGGGCAAACGAGCAATTGACTCACCTGTGATGACACCTCAAATCAAAAATATATAAAAAAATCCTTTATTAATACGATAAGTTTACAATTATCAGGTTTTGAAACTCTTCCGTTAAGTAAGAATAACCTGTGTTAGAAGAGTTCCCTCTTTCCTGTGGTCTATTCAGTCTAAATTTAAATTACAAGAGAAATATAGAAATTTCACTTGTAATTTTTACTATCTCCCCGAGCATGTCGTAAAAGTCGACTAAGGGATCCTCCCCAACATGATAAAACATCTATAGCGATGGGCTGTTCACCTGTCACCATGGTTCGCCATATCAAACCTGGGACTTTGAGCCAGGAGTGGCTGCAAGTTTTCTTATGACTACTGTCTCTGCCCACCCCATTAAGGGCGTGATAATATACACAAATTTAGGCATAGATACCGTACATATAAGCCGAAAGTTCAATAATTCAACACCTGCAACATCAGAGGAGCTGCCGGTGTATTGCCGGCCTTAAAGGTATAGGAGAAGGTTCGATTCTTGAAGGTCCCTAACTAGTATCGGTTCGGAAATACCGCTGGGGACAGCTGATTCCATACGGCAGTTGTGCGAGGCAGAAATTGTGGTGAACCGCACATCTATTACACTTCTCGTGTCACTAGTTTTTTAAACTCCGCCTCAACGGCTTTTCACGTTAGCCCAACCTAACGAAAAAGGCCGTTAACAACATTATTACATTACATACAAACATTTCTCCCGTAGCGAGAATCGAACCCGCGCCTCTTGCCGAGGTAGCTACATAATAAATTGTACGCTGAAATATGTGGGTAGTCCAAAAGCGTCCAAAATACATACAACCTACATCTATCGTACCTACAATGCAATTAATAGATCCACTCATGCGTTTGCAAACTGTGTGCACACTATCAGTCCATTGGAAAAAATGAAGCCAATAACAATTTTCATCATCATCATTATGACGACCTCGGTGGCTTGGCGGCTGCTCGGCTGAGATACAAGAGGTGCGGGTTCGATTACCGCTACGGGTGAAATGTTTGTATATTCTGCAATCCGGATCTGGGTGATGTAGTATTATAAGTGTGTATTTACAAAAAAAGGAAATAAGTTTTCTATCAGTCATCTGTGTCCATATTTATTTATTATCCACAGCCTGACTTTACCCACTGTTCTGCTAGACATAGGCCTCCACGTCCATCACAGTTTTGCATCAGTTATTTAAACAACACTTAAGTCCAATTTTTCGCAATCGACTGAACTGCAGTATACAACATCGCACTGAACATTTGCCAAATATTTTTTTCTAAATATGTAACCGGTCGGTCGTTGACCCGGCCGCCATTATCGGGTGGCCGGGCGAGTGGTTAGATCGAGTTGCGCGCGCGCAGCTCTCCGTATTATGTGCTTTGTACACATCGAACGATATTCCTGCTCGAAGGCAATGGGGTAAAAAAAACTAAGGCCTTTTACCATTCTAATTCTAATGAATGAATGAAACATTTATTTGGCACACAAAAAAAACCTTAAACTAACTTATATATACTACTTAACTAAAAGTGTGGGTGCCAAAAAGGCGTCCAGCTCAGCATGTGTTGGAAGTAAGTAGAACTTCAACAACCAACGCTGATTTTCGGCTGTAACCTAGGTAGGGTAGGGAGAGTAGGTTGCAACAACGACAATCACAGCAACATAGATAAAAACAGAACAGAACTAACAATAGAAAGATAGAAATACAGAGGTGGACACAATATGTTACAATTAAGGTTAGGGGAACAAAGATCTGCACTGACGTCCCGCGGTGGGGTGTATTGTGCATTATCCCCCTGCTAACCCTCCCCCAGCCAGCACAACTCCATCAAGTACCGGAGAAGGACCTTGGGAAGTTGGCAGCAGCGTTCCAGTATCCTCGATGATGTTGAGGCTGTAGGTGGCATTGATGAGGTCGATGGTGATACCGTGCAATTCTCGATGACCGTCTGCAGTCCCGATTTATGTCTTATTTCATTTGTTGCGGAGCAATAAAGCCTTTTACCATCCATAGTAGATGATTTATACAGCGTCAGGAGGCAACGTTCACCTTCACTAACGACGCTGTAGTGCCCGGGACGAATTAAGATGGAGTAGGCTTGCCCAGCACCTATTCCATCCTCTCAGCTCAGTCGGCCTTGTCCACAGGAAAGACATGGTCAATACGTGCGGAGCTAAGCCGCTGGTTTCCTCACGATGTTTTCCTTCACCGTTTGAGAAGTATAGCGCACATAATTTTTTCGCACAAAAAAATCCATTGGTACACGACCGGATTTGAACCCACCTCAGGATCGGAAGGCGGTAATATTGCCGTATATCGCTCAACTTCAATCGCTCGTGTGCACCACCCTAACGTCGAGTGTTTGTTAGTGTGCACGAGGGTTTTATGTCCCAAATTGTAATTTTTAGATGCAGCTGTGAATGTGGGAACGAGTTTCAGTTCGAGGCGTTTTTGGACGAGGCCATTGTACCGAGAAATACAATAACTATGTACAAACACACCTATATCTACTTATAAATGATCAGTACATTCCAATGGCATATATACTAAACGCGGTGAAATTAAAATTGGTTCTCGTAGAAAAAATAATTCTCAGACAGGCTAAGGAATACTACTGTTCGAAATCTATCTATCTAGTCGTGTCGCTTTCAAACCAGTGTTGTGCTTTAATCTTTAATGCGAACTTTAATCCTCTGATTAAAGTTCGCCTCAAAGGCTGCTTTCGTGGACTTGACATATATTTCCGAATTTTTTACTGTTCTTAAGAAAAAATAAGAACGGAAGCGCTCAGCTCGTAATGCCGCTTGCTGTCACCCATCCCAATTGTGACCGCGCACAACGTTGCTCTATCAAGAACGTCTAAGCAAGCTACGCCACGAGCGCTTCGCCTACTACAACAGTACGACCGCATAAGCTCTATAAAAACAAAACGTCACGAGCATTAAAAAAGCGTCATCATCATCTTCCTGCCTGATGAGATACAATAAGCAAGTATTCCCAAGGAGGGTTGACGTCAGGCAGGCGGCCGGTCATAAAACACCTTAGCCAAAACTCTTACAGCATGATCCAAGGATCATGCTGTGCCGACCCCACATAGAGTGGGATAAGGGCAGGAAGATGATGATGATGATGATCATCTTCCTGCCCTTATCCTGGTGTTTGGTGTTTGGTGTTTTATGACCGGCCGCCTGCCTGACGTCAACCCTCCTTGGGAATACTTAAAAGAAAAGGCATTAAAAAAGCGTAAAAACACTTTATGAAGAAAGTCTGTGGAACGCAAGTGTTTAAGGAAAGTACACACGTTTGCTTCCGAGGATAGAACTACCTACAAGTACCTTTATATTAGGGTCACCATCCATTCTGGCACAGCGGGACATGTCACCGGTTGAAACTTCTGACCCGGCCGTCCCGGTAAATCTACAAAATATCCCAGTATTTTCATCATCATCATCTTCCTGCCCTTATCCCACTCTATGTGGGGTCGGCACAGCATGATCTTTAAATCATGCTGTAAGAGTTTTGGCTAAGGTGTTTTATGACCGGCCGCCTGCCTGACGTCAACCCTCCTTGGGAATACTTGCTTGTGTATCTCATCATGTTGGAGGATACTATTCCTAAAGAAATATTTATATAGGTGTAGTACTCGTAAATTATTTGAAAATCATTTATTTCTGCTTGAAGTATGTTAAATAATAGTCCTTAGTCCTTTTTGTCCAAATGATCCTAGCGATTTTAAAGAATAAAGTATTTTTGATGTTTGAAGTTCAAGTTATTGGTAACCCAGTACTTAGGCTGGCACGGCAACCCTACTCTATATAGTGACAAGAGGTACCTCCATAGTCTAGAAGGCGGTTGGCGGGCCGTACTGCCCACCTGTTGCACCACTATTGCTAGCTAAGCGTAGGTCCTAACTATCAAGCAACACACTGACGACTCGAATGCTTGATCAAACTATTAATCTGTGAATCTTATGGTACGCCAGTACGATTCCATGTCAAGGGGCAATGGTGACGCTGACTTATTTCAAAGCTCATTACAAAAATAAATAAAAAAATTTAAACAGCGTCAAGCTGGTACAAATAAGTTCAAGCTGACGGCGTACTGTCATTTGGTTTACATTTAGAATCTAGTTCTAGATAATTATAGATGTTTTGAGGAAAATCCATTATGTATTATTTCGACGACCTTAAAGACACGGCTTCGATTCCCGCTACGGGAGAAATGTTACATACATACATATTATCACGACCGTATTTCTAACAGGGTGGGCAGAACCACAAGTAATCATAAGAAAACTTGCAGCCACTTCTGATCCAAGACTCCCAAGATGGATATGGTGAACCATGGCGACAGGTGATCAGCCCATCGGCCATATAATATATAAAAATGTTTGTATGCTCTGCAAATATGTCTTCCGGGTCTGGGTGTTGTAGTATTATAATATTTTAGGTATGTACAAAAAAGTACTTTTATAAGTATTCTATTAGCCGTCTAGTACCCATAGTACAAGTTTTGCTTAGTTTGGGGCTAGATGGCGCTGTGAAATGTACATAAATATTTATTTTAAGTATAATACTATAATTTCTAATCAATTAACTTATATATTTGTATCTTTCAGTATTAACAACAAAGGACGAATAATAAAGCAGGTAAGAAATTCTCGTTTTAATGTGAAATCATGATTCACGTAGATATGAAATACTTACAAACCACGTAAATAGTTTTCTCTAGAAAACTTTTGCATCAAGCAAGCTTTGCTTGACAGTGTGGGCGAGCCTTAGCTCACCAACGGGCCATGGTTGACGCTTCTATTGAACGCGCAATATCAATGTTGTTACACGCGAGTTACAATAACTTCACGTCAATAAAACCCTTTCAACGCTTTTTGGTGGGTTCTATCTAAAGTTTAATAGAATTGTTTCCAACGCCCGGTTCCAACATTCTACTAACTGACCATGGGTCGTTCATTACTAAAGACCGGATTATATAAGTAAGTAAGTTCGTATGAGCTAGTGGCCAACTCTTGTGACGGAGTTATTAGGCCGCCTAAAAGCCTCCATGGTTATGGTTTAGCGACTTAAATGCCGGGACCGACAATTTAACGTGCCCTCCGAAACACGGAAGCGCTCAGCTCGTAATGCCACTTGCGGTCACCCATCCAAACTGTGACCGCGCAGAACGTTGCTTAACTTCAACGACTAATCAAGAACGTCTAAGTAAGCTACGCCACGAGCACTTCATTATATGCATATTACATTTTGCATATTTAGCCCCTTTTCAGCGGGAACTGCGTTTTGTAGCAAAAATTTTGCATATTTACACCCGATCTCGATCTCTTTCATCGTTCAGATGTCTCACATAGTGACACCAGAGATGTCCGATCGCTAAGGACGCTATTAAGCGATCGTAGACACAATTTGTCTACAGAACGTTTAGAACTGTACTTAGTCGTATACATTTGTATACATACATATTATCATGCCCGTATCCCTAACGGGGTGGGCGGAGACACAAGTAATCATGAGAAAACTTGCAGCGACGGATATGGTGAACCACGGTGACAGGTGATCAGCCCATCGCTCATATAGGTCCATCAAGTTGGAGAGGATACTAGGTACTTTTTACGACATGCTCAGAGAGAGAAGCAGCTGGACGCATTCTATGTTTTTTCTTTACTCCCAGTCCATAAAATAATATTAGTAGGATTTATAACCAACGGTCAGTTTACATTCTTCGATAACCAATAACTTAACACGAACTCGTATCGTTCACATGCTCGAAGAGACTTTGCGAGTGTACACCATTGAGGCATACAAACTATGCCGTTCTCCCCTTGACCGTGTCCCATAGAGGCAGCCTTGAGCCGTCTTACTATCAATAGACACGCACGACAGAGACGGGGATAGTCTCCAGGCGCGGGGGAGCGAGACGGCGAGATAACATAAGAAACGCAAGGTCGCCGGGCAGTGGGTCAGCGTCTAGGCGACGTCTAGCACGCACACTGACGGCTTGTAGCGATAGTAAACAAAACTGATAGTTTATCTGGGGCCTAAGCAAGTCGAGACTACTGGTGGTCTAGTTGGTAGTGACCCCGCCTTTCGAGCCTAAGTTCGTGAGTTCCAATGGACTTTTCCGTCGAAAAATTCATGTGCATACCAGTACTCTCGAACGGTGAAGGAAAACATCGTGAGGAAACCCGCGGCTTAGTCAGCTCCGCGCGTATTGACCATGTCTTTTCTGTGGACAAGGACGACTAAGCTGAGAGGATGGAATAGGTGCTGGGCAAGCCTTTTCCATCTGAATTAGTCCCGGGCACTACAGCGTCTCGTTAGTGAAGGTAAAAGTTGCCTCCTGGCGCTGTATAAATCATCTACTATAGATGATAATAGGCCTTAGTTAGTTCTTTCACCACACTAGTTCCTAGAATCAGCGACACGATTAGCAGTGAGGAGTGAAAATTACAACAAAAACTCTCAAAGTCAAATTAAGTATTAAGTTCGTATGAGCTAGTGGCTAACTCTTGTGGCGAAGTTTTTAGGCCGCCTAAAGGCCTCCGTCATGGCTTCACGACTTAAAAGCCGGGACCGACAATTTAACGTGCCCTCCGAAGCACGGAAGCGCTCAGCTCGTAATGCCACTAAAGTCAAAATTCCTTTATTCCTTAGAATTACTGGGATCATTTGGATACGTCTTAAATATTAGTACTTATGAGTATTTTGACAGTTAATCAAAACGGTGAAATAAACAGTGTGAGGAAAACGCGGCTTAGTCAGCTCTGAACTTATTGTATGATATCGCCGTATGATACACCATATGATATGAGGCGTAATAATTTGTATGTATGTATGTATGTAAATTTTTCAAACTGAAAAGTCGATTGGGGCACGACTGGATTTGAACCCACGACCTTACGATTGGAAGGGTCACTATCACTAGATCACTAGTAGGTACTCTCAAAGTCATTAAATATAATCAAGAAGAAACCAGGAAGTCCATTTAGGTATGTAACTTTTTGTAATCAACTGCAATTTTATTAGTTTACCTTTATATTTCATGCCCTTATCCCACATTTTCCCACACATTGTGGGGTCGGCACAGCATGTTTTCTCATTCTCCCATTCTCCTCTCTTACTCATATCGCCATTTACCGTTATATTTGAAACCATAATTCATCTATAACAAAAATAAATATTGTTAACTGTCTTTTTCTTATAGAAAATGACTCAAGACAAACAAGTTGGTATAATCACCATTGTACCCATCCAAACAAAGTGAAGTTCAAACAAAAGCAGCGGCCATCAACAAAGTTGACATAACTGGTCGGTGCTAACAAGAGAAACCCAAAATGGATCCGCAGGGGCACTTCTCAGAATGTGACAAGCGCATAGTCACGCAATCAGCCGTACAGCAAAGATTATTATTATTTATTTATTTGGAGCAAATACATTATGCGCATCGTACAAATACAACACTGGAAAATGCTATAGTAAAAACTGTGTCGCATTTTCCAGTGCCCAACCCAAGGAATATGGAAATTTAAACAGTCAAACACACAAACAAAGTCTGGTTTTAGAATAGATTTGGAACGAAATGAAATTTCAATCAATCCATTTGCAAAAGAGGATATGTTCGACGCAAATAACAAACTTAAGACTCAAATTAATGAATTATGAGGAAAAAACTCAGAGTTTATTCGTGTTAGATACACTAGCTAGGTAATAAATAGGTGGGTACTATATTTGTCTTAAAAAATAACAGATACTAAGTTATACTATGTATAAAGATACTCAATAAATAGTTTTTAATTATAGGGATAGTATTCTCTCCAACAACAAACGCTCTGTGGTCTTGGAGGTGGGCGTTGATAGTTGCGACACAGATTTTAACTACTGCTAGTATCATCATCATCTTCCTGCCCTCATCTCACTCTATGTGGGGTCGGCAGTTTTGGCTAAGATATTTTATGACCGGCCGCCTGCCTGACGTCAACTCTCCTTGGGAAAAATTGCTTATTGTATCTCATCATGTTGGAGAGGATACTTCGACTTTTACGACATGCTCGGGGAGAGAAGCAGCCACTATCATCGTGTACTAATTATGTTATTTATGAGCCCGTGTATATTTTGTTCCTAAATGAACTAATTGTATTTGATCTTGTAATGGGCGATGAGCTGACCACCTATCATTGTATATTTTGATTTAATTTTTAATAGTTTGTGACGTCACCTTTCTTAAGGCCCTGACTGAAAACCAGCGCTATTTCAACTGGTACCCACGTGAAGTTAGCACAAAGCTGAGTTAGGATCTTTTATCAACATCTGGGGACAGAGCAACCAGGGCATGGCTTATGTACTACTTCCGTAAGGTTAGATCAGACAATTCAAATATCGCTTCCAGCGATAAGGCCGCCAATTGTGAATACCAGAATAATTAAGTAAACTTTTGTAATCTTTATGTTTTTTTTTGTATACACAATAAAGACGTATTATTATCTTATCAGTATAGGAATACCTATGTAGATATGTAGACCTACCTATAGCAAAATGTTCTTTTTCTTAAAGAAAGAGAACTTCTTCTTCTTCTTCTTTAGCCATTCGTTGCCCATTTCTGGACGTAGGCCTCTCCCAGTACTCTCCATGACTTTCGGTCCACTGCTTTTGGCATCCAATTTTGGCCCGCATGTTTCCTAATCAACGCATATAATTGTTCCTGCGATGCCATGGACTGGATATTGTACGGCAGTAAGTCGACTCCCAGGGATTCCTTGTCCTTGTCGCAAAGAAAGAGAACACTTTGCTATAATAATTTATTGACAACATACAACAATACAGAAACGAGAAATCGAAAAGACATAGGACAAATTTTGTTGACAAATTATTTTCTTTCTTTCTTTTTATCACCATGGTTCACCATATCCATCTTGGGTCTTTCAATCTGGAGTGGCTGCAAGTTTTTTTATGATCACCTACTTTGTAGCTCTACCCACCCCATTAGAGGTACCGGCGTGATAGTATGTATGTAGGTCTATTATTAGAACCTAAAATAGTAATTAGTTTTTACTAAAACAAATAATATATTTAACAAATTACTATTCAATTACCTACCAATTACCTATCAAATTACTAACTAATATTATGCAATGTGAAAGTGTGTTTGTACATGTAATTTTGTTTGTTTGTCCTTCTTTCCCGCAACAAAAGAGGAAAATGTATCAGAAAGAAAATCGGTAGCCAATAAATTACAATTAACAAGAAGACTTTTGAGCTTAAAATAAAATGCTAGAGCCACTTTTCCGCCATCTTTCCCATCATCTCACCCATATTTTATTCAGTAAACAAACAATAAGACTAAAAGTAAGTTCAAAGTTCGTAAGATGATTTATACAGCATCAGGAGGCAACTTTTTACCTTCAAAGACTAGACGCTGTAGTGCCCGGGACGAATTAAGATGGAGTAGGCTTGCCCAGCACCTATTCCATCCTCTCAGCTAAGTCGGCCTTATTACTTACGTTTTGACCATGTCGTACCTAAGACTAGAAAAACTAGAATAACATAAAGAGAAGTTTCAAGTTGACGGCCTCGGTGGCGTGGCGGGCGATTGCTCGGCAGAGACGCAAGAGGCGCGGGTTCGATTCCCGCTGCGGAAGAAATGTTTGCATGATCTGTAAATATTTCTTCCGGGTCTGGGTGTTGTGGTACCATGGTTCTCGTAGTTTCTGATACCCACGACACAGGGAATCCTAGTGTGGGGTCAGGACTATGTATGTGACTGTTGGGTGTTATTTATTATTTATTATTATTATTTAAGTTCAAGCTACTTTTTGCCCGCATAGCACGCAAAGCCGCGTACTAAACCTAGTATTCAATAAACATTTTTTAGTTTGCTATCGCTCCCTAGTTTCACACATGCATGGGGCGTGACATGGCGGCGTGTGCGTGACCCGGGGGAATAGTTCCTGTCCTTCGGAAAGCGATTGCAACGATTTGTTATAACGTTTACAAGGGTCTAATCGCCACTTGTTTTGAATGATCCACCAAATTCACGCACAGGCTTATTTTCAAATACGCCCCGCAACTTTGTCCGCTTTGTATATTTTTATAGTTTCCCTTAATAGGCAGAGATAACGGATCTATATTTGCTACGATCCAGATTTCTTTCGCTTCATTCACTCTCATTACATTCTTCATGCACGCTCGTCGGTTTAAGATACTCTTGACCTGGCCCATTTCCAAAACGTCGCTGATTCGGTCCAGGCATGTACGCCATGGTCTTTCTCTTCCATTGATACCATTCACACTCGATTCATTCACCTCTCTGCATGACCGAACATTCTTAAATTACCTTTTCCAATCCTCATCACTACATCTTCTTTCACTCCACATCGATCTCTTATCATATTTTTCACTCTATCTCTCAAAGTCCCACTAGGTGGGGTCGGCACAACATGTTTCCTTCTTCCATCTTCTCCTATCACTCGTCATCTCGGTATTCACTCTTTTCACACACATGCCTTCTTTCACCCAATCCATTCATCTTTTCTTGGGCCTTCCTCTGGCAGAGTATCCGTCCACATTCATATTCTTCACTCTCCTTGTAACATGTTTTTTTTCCTCCGCATAACATGCCCATACCGCGCTAACCTAACTCTTCATCTTCTCTGTCACTGGCGCTACTATCAAACTTGAAAGCACTATTGTAACGTTTTTTTGTAACACGGGTATCAAACTTGTTGCTCCCAACTTCATATACAAATTTATTTTTCAACTAATGTAGATAACTGAAAAAACAAAAACTGAAAAATATTATGTCTTTCTTACGAAATCTGCAACTTTTACGTGCTCTTAGGAAATTTATAAGATTCTTCAGATCTTTTTGGCGTTTGTGAGATTCAGCATTTGAATAGAGACTAGTTTTCACAATCGATTTAGTAATTTTCCTACAAACATAACTTAAAAAACTAAGGCTTTTTACTATCTGTAGTAGGTACCAAGATGATTTATACAGCGTCATGAGGCAACTTTTACCTTCACAAACGCTGTAGTGGCCGGGACGAACAAACATACAAACCTTAATAAAAGCGTAGACTAAAGTGTGTAGCTGATCACAATCAGTCATTCTTCATAAGCTAAGGCTTCAGCGTGTATCCAGCGGCAGATCGCCGGTTGATAGCCGGCAGCCAGATCAACGCACGATACAAGGTCGCGCTGCCGCTTAGAATATGCAAAGCGAGATACCAAACGGGCGATTTAAGTTGCTCCATTTTCGGCAACATTTTAAGCATCGCAGGTTCTAAGTGCTTATAATTGTTATCAAAACTAGTGGCATTTGCACTCATGTGAATCAGATAACAACAGCGTTTATATCTGAGCTACGCTGATGATATGGTTTTGCTCAGCCCTTCGATCAAAGGGTTAACAAAGTTGATAGCCATCTGTGAAAAATACGCAGAGGATCACGATCTTATTTATAACGCAAAGAAGACAGAGATGGTTATCTTTAGATCAGGAAGGGGGCCGGAGAACGTTCCACAAATTTGCATTGGCGGGCGACCTATTAAAATAGTAGAGAGCTTTAAGTACTTGGGACACATAGTAACTTCAAACTTGAAAGACGATACCGACATAGAGCGTCAGCGTCGGTCATTATGTGTGGTCGGTAACATGATAGCGAGGAAATTTTTTAACTGCTCGTCTGACGTGAAAATCTCCTTGTTTAAGTCATATTGTCAGTCTTTCTACACATGTCAACTTTGGACAAATTATACTAAAAAATCGCACGATGGCATCAGAGTCACATATAACAACGTTTTTAGACATCTCATGAATCTGAAGCGCTATTGTAGCGCTTCAGAAATGTATACTGATGCCCGTGTTGACTCTTTCCACGCCATCCAGAGAAAGAGAATAGCTTCGTTTATGTCCAGAGTTGACATGTGTAAAAACACAATTGTAAGGAGTTTGGCGGATCGTTTAATCCTGTCGGATACATACAAACGGTGGGTGGCTATTGCCACCTAGAATGTATTATTTTTATTTTATATTTGGACGTAGGTACTCTGTGTACCTTATTTCTGTGTATTTTTAGTTTTTTTAGTTTTTATTTTTTTTCTAGTTTAGTTTTTATTTTTCTTCTTATTGTACATTTAATTTTTATGGATCTCGTGTCTGCAAATAAAGAATTTATTATTATTATTATTATTATTATATTACCAGTGCTTTGTGAGGTACTCTATCAGCCATCTGGTTCCCATAGTACGAGGACTGCTTAGTTTCGGGCTAGATGGCGCTGTTCGAAATGTTCACAAATGTTTATTTAATTATTTTATTTAAGACTTTCTTCCTACTGGATAACAAGTAGTTTCCAAGGATTTAATTATCTTCTTACATAACTAAATATAGTTGGACACTACCTATCAAAGTATACGTATGCCCTTTTGATGCTCATTTTATATTTTCAAAATTCATTTTTAGGGCTACGTACCCGAAGGATGCCAACGGGAGCCTATTACTAAGCCTCCACTGTCCGTCCGTCCGTCCGTCAGCGGACTGAATCTCATGAACCGTAATAGGTAGAGAGTTGAAATTTTCACAGTGTATATTTCTATTGTCGCTCTAGATAATAAAAATAAAATAAAATAAATAAATAAAAGGTGGCCCCGTACTAGAAACATTTATGTAGGATGGTACTGAACCCCGGTTTTTCGTTTTAGTGTGCTCGAAAAACTGCTTAATATTTTTCAACTCCGCCTCTCTTAGAATGTATTATCATATCAAAAGCCTACTAAATGCTGAATTTTTCTTCAGACTCCTGACGAAATCTGCTCCATTTCACTGAGCAATAGTCGCTTAAAGTTGCCCGTTTAAGAACTTCTATAGAATATTTAACAATACACAATGTAAACACTACGTTACACGAGAACGTAGTGTACCAAGTGTACTAAGCCTTGTTGTGGACTGCACAATACTAATCGGGCTTGTCGATTTCACCGCGATTCTATCGGTTGTAGCTCCGCATGACCGGCCACAACACAATGATACGTGAATTTTAGTTTAAATTGATAAATGAAATAACTTTAATAGAAGAGTTTCAGATATTTTTAAGTTTAGTCAGTTGAATATCCGTAGATCGTTTAGCAGTGGTCTTTGATAGCCGAACATTTTCTTTTGTTTTGTAAATAATATATTTGTAAGTTATAAGAAAAAAAGACTAATTATTGACGGTGGTGATAATTACAAGCGTCCATTATGGCCAAACAACTCTATCGCTAGAATCTGTTTCCTTTCTTTCTTTCAACATTCTCCGCAATTTGAGTTCTATTATTAGTAGACGTAAAGGAGATGTTTCATAGCAGGCCTGGTCTATGTTCACTAGAAAAATGGGGAAAATTAAATGACTTAAAAAAATACTCTTAACTCTAATTTGAAGCATAATTATTTGCGAAAAAATGTTAAAAATACGAACACTTTTTTACAATGGTGACATGTTTTCCTGGGTCCAAGACAGGAAAATAATTTGTAGCTGTCACTGTTACTTAAGTTTTGACATTTATGATTTTGTTTGACCGCTTCGTTTCCAACATTTCGATTTTACGGGAACAAAATGCACCCATTTGTCAAAGTCAACAAATATTTTACTCCATACCGCCTCACCATATTGTTTAGGTTATTTGTTGCTCTCAGTGAGAAAACTATTTTAGAAACATGCATTAAATAAAGCAAAATAATGTAAAAATTACAACGGGAAATGCTTTAACACATATTTAGCTATGTTTATACGAGCGTACACTAATCAAGCCTAGGTTCCATACATTTGTGAACATCTCCTTTAGTCTATTAACCTATGCCATTACCATTCAGTCACCGTCTGCTACAAAAGCAAAGCAAATGTTCCAAACTCATCTAAAGCTTTTTTTTACTTATCTAAAAGCCGTCAAAGCGAGGCTCGCGACTTACAACAGAGCCTGAGAAGCAGCCACTAGGCGCAGAAGTAAATCCCAAGCCCAACTAAATAAATACAATGTTAACGAGATATGCATTGCGCTGCAATCCGCACAGAAATTAAGCAAACAATCCAAATTAAAAACCGAATAAATAAAAAAAGGAAAAACAACCGCCATTTGTAATTTAAAACGTAATGACGTTCCATTTCGCGCAGGACAGAGAGCACCAAAATTAAACACGCTTTACAGTGTGCCAGTTAAAATTATTTTTTCACTGCTTACCCGGCTGTGTGCGACGAGTAAAAACAAAAAAAAACAACGCACTAATACAAACGCGAATCCATCATGAGAACACCAGCATTACACACACATTAACCGATAAACACGGCATATTAGTAGCATCAACCGCACACATACACAGTAAAAATGCATTTGCGGACACACAACCACACACACACGCACACATTCGGAAATTTCGGTGTTCCTACAATCAAAAATCGCGCGTGTGTTGGCAGCGTCATTCCCACGCATGTATAATGTTAACATGCTAGTCTACAAATGAGATGCGACCCCCGAACTTTGAACTCTATTACGTTGGTCATAAAATGCACAATGGAAAGGCACAAGTTAATGATCGGGTTGCATTATGTATGGGTGTGTGGGTGAGCGATTCGTTCGTTTTGTTTCTTTTTTAAATTTCACCGTTTAGTTCAATCTATTTATTGGTTGTTTGCGAGTGTGGGTTGCGGTTACCTCAGTATACGCTGTGTATGAGTGGGTACTGGAAAGTGCGTAGAAAAATGGTGGGTAGGTATAATTACGTGCAATTTTATACTAGTGATCGTCTGTGGCTCTGTGCAATTATTTAAATATGAAAGGAGCTAAATAACTTCAAAATTGCTTACGACTTTCTGCCTTCCGCGTTTCGGACGCGGGCGCAAAAAGAGATTGGTAAAAGGTATGATAAAGTCTAAAAATTGTGCCTAGTTCACTTAACAAACCCAATCATTTTGAAATGGTATCTGGTGAAGGTTCAGCAGAACGGGTATTGGAGAATTTATTTCTGGTACCCGGACATAATTTGACGTTAATACATGTTTAGTATGGAGAAAATTAGTACGAGTCACGTTGAAAAATCTACATAATAATAATCTTTAAATAATACTTTTACTAATAATTAAAGGCTTTACTATGTATCTATATCATGCTTTACCGACCCCACATAGAGTGGGATAAGGGCAGGAAGATGATGATGATGATGATGATGATGATGATGATGACTATCTATCTATATCAGCGAAAACCTATAATTGGCTCACTGTTTCTATCATAGTTATTAATGACATTTATTATAGCTGTTGGTTTTCCGAAAATAAATAAATTTTAGATCATTTATACAGCGTCAGGAGGCAATGTTTGCCTACATTAACGGGACGCTGTAGTGCCCGGGACGAATTAAGATGGACTAGGCTTGCCCAGCACCTATAGTTAGTCGGTTACTTCTAACCTTTTCTAACAAACAAAGAATACCATTTCTCTGATTGACAACCACCCTCAGGATTTAGAAATTCACCCCGAAATCAAAGGATTTCCTAAAATGTTTAGTTGAAATATTTTTAATTAGAGTTTCTAAAAATAGGGGCTATCTCCCTGCACGCCCCTTTCAAATGCAGGGGCTGGTTGTAAAGCCGAGAATAGTGAGAGTAGAATAAACCAGTAACTGTGGCACTTTAAACTTTCACAGGATTAGAAAATGAATGCTTATGTTTTGACGACCTTGATGGCGTGGCAGGCGAGTGCTCGGCTGGGACGCAAGAGGCGGGTTCGATTCCCGCTGCGGGAGAAATGTTTAGCCTTTGAAGATTAAAAATAAATACTAGTGCTTTTGACACTCAATTACTTGATAACTAAAAGAAATACAATAACTTGGCAATACAAAACTTACTCTATTTCTTCCGCCTACGTAACTATTTCGTAGGCATCTACGAATGAATCTATTTCGTAGACGTCTACGCGGTCAACTTTCTAGCTGCGCAGTAAAACCAGTTTGAACTGCCGAAATCCGGTTAGAGCCGGTCTAGTCCCGAATTTCCACAGGTGCATATTAGTGCAAGCAAAGATATGCAGCATGTGGTAGTGTGCGTGAACATATGTGCGTGTGTGTGCGTGAAATGAGACTTGTTCTAAGGAGTAGATTCGGAGTTGGGGTCGATAACATTTTACTAGAGCATTTTATTTAGAACGCATTTTATTGCATTAAAGAAATCAAAAATATATATTCGCAGAAATTACATTATGTGGGTAGGCAGAGATAAAGGATCTCCATTTGTTATGTTAAATTATGTTTCACGTAAATTAAGACAAAGTTTCTGATAGGTCGATCGTTTAACTCTAGCTTAAATAAATCAAATATTAATTATTGTTCTTTACCAAACAATCAACTTGTTTCTAAGAATTCTTGTATTATATTGAACTTATGGTTTCCTTATCGTTTCTTATTGCAGGAAGCTAGGTCACTGACCCCATTTGCTTTTTAGGTATTGTTTTTCTTTACACACGAAAGTGCCGCTGGTGTGATTCATCACAGTTTCTTACCAAACGGATGTGGTGATGAGACTGGTGGTCTATTGGTAGTGACCCCGCTTTTCGATCCCAAAGTTGTGGGTTCAAATCCGGTCGTGCACCAATGGATTTTTCTGTCGAATTACCGTGCACTATACCAGTACTCTCAAACGGTGAAGGAAAACATCGTGAGGAAACCGGCATGTCGTAGGACTTAAAAAGTTCATTCATGCATCCATTGGTGCACGACTGAATTTTAAATTTCGGATCTGAAGGCAGCGCCACTACCACTAGGCCACAAGTGATCTCGACCTTATAAAAATAAATAATCAAAATATCGTCGCAAAAACACTAAAAAGCACATTAATATCAATTGATGTCACCGGCAACGAAATCTTTAAATAATGTGTACATTTTATTATCCTTTATTACTTTGTTTTCTAAGAAGTGGCAAAGGTGAGAGTTTGGATATTTGTATGTTAGTTTTTGAATCAGTTCGAATGGCTGAACCGATTTTTGTGAAACTTGAAACAGACTTAGTACGCGCAAAATAGCGTAAATAGGATTACTTACTTTTACTGGGTACACGAGCGTAACCGCGGTAGGAAACTAGTTGCAATTATGTTTTAGGTTTTAACAATGATTTCTGAATACATTAAAATAAGTGTAATTATGTAACGACCGTTTTGACGCCCATCGCTTTTTAGAAAAAATCATAACTGCCTCATTCTCACAATACTCATAACTCACACTCAAAACACATATAAAACACACATTACTTAGTCAAACACGAAAAAACGCTCAAAAATCTAAAAAGTTGAAGGTTGAGCACCCCTGCCATAGAATAATGTTACACAGTAACAGGTCTCGCGGCCATTTTGGAAATGTTTTTAGTGCTTTCGAAATTCGGGCCTAGGACAATGACCTCGGAGGGCCCGGGCCTTGAAGGGGTCTACGCGACTCAGCCCTAAAAAGTAGTTGAGTGAGTGCTCCTTTTCTTTCCAACCTTTTTGTGCAAGTAACACAAAGTATGGTTAGCTTCTACGTTTCCTCACGTTTTCCTTCACCATTTGAGAGTACTAAATTTGTGTGCGCTATACCAGTACTCTCAAACGGTGAAAGAAAACATCGTGAGGAAACCCGCGGCTTACCCCCGAATACTCAAACGCATCTCAGAGTTGAGCACGTCTCAAGTGACGAGTTTTTGACAGATTTTCATCAAAGCTGTCAAAAAAACCGTGACTTGATACGTGCTCAACTCTGAGTCGCGTTTGAGTATTCGGGGGTTAGTCACTTCCGCACGTATTGACCATGTCTTTCCTGTGGACAAGGCCGACTAAGCTGAGAGGATGGAATAGGTGCTGGGCAAGCCTACTCCATTAATTCGTCCCGGGCACTACAGCGTCCCGTTTGTGAACTTAAAAGTTGCCCCCTGAAGCTATAAATCACCTACTATAGATGGTAAAAGGTCTTTTGTTTTAAGAGTACTAATATAAGAACATAAATTTTTTTGCACAGTACACGACCGGATTTGCACCCACGACCTTAAAATCGACTGCCAATGTTTTTGAATGCGCCTACAAATAAATTACTTTTACACATTTTGCAACAAGACTGTGGGGTCAATTTCAAAATAATAAACGGCGCATAGCTTCTAAACTGAGTTTAAAACAGTTGCCGCTGCTAACAGTTTTCATACAATTTGACAGCTCTTAAACTCAGTTCAGAGAAGTTTGAACGTGGTTAAATATCAAGAAAACTATGTTTCATAAAAAGAAAAACTTATTTAAATATATGTTCAAAAATAATCGCAATAAAAATCCTCCGCCAGCCCATATAAATAACTACAAAAATTCCTATTCCAAGGTTCTAAAATAAAAAGTACTTTGAGCGTCACAATTCAAACGAAACTGCGTTTAGCTTCTAAACGCAGAGTTCAAAGAGGTCACTGTTAACAGTTTTCATATAATATGAAAGCTCTGGAGCTCAGTTCAGAGCTAATCGCTGTTCAGTTAAAACGATGAAATCAGCCCCTAAATCAAGGGTATGAAAATGCCTAAGCTAAATATTGGTTTCCTAAAAGTCCGTGATCACTACCACGGTAATGTGCTAATATGATTTTCAATCTTATCTCAAGGACATAAAGTCACATTTCCCTGAATTACACCTAATTAGATCCTACTCTGCTACCTAGATATATTGTAACTTGATGACGCTATTCGAATATCCATCACTACATGAATTTTGTGCAATTTTTTTGTTATACTGAAGTTAGGTCGTACTGATATTCAATTTTTTCTACTGAAGTTATACTACTTATATTCAAATTACGTTAGTCAAACTATTTTGGTGGTCATCAAAGAAACAAAATAAAAAGTAAATCAAAAACTAAAATCACGCTCTAAAAAGTATGAAACAAGAAAATATTCTCTTCTGAAATTGTTATGTAATATGTACAAACTATACGTAATATTTTAATGTATTTAAATACCTACATTATTCATAGTGACGATCTCGGTGGCGTGGTGGGCTATTGTTTGGCTAAGACGCAAGAGGCGCGGGTTCAATTCCCGCTACGGGATAATTTTATGTATGTTCTGCAAATATTTCTTCCGGGTCTGGGTGTCATAATATTATGTATTATAAAAAGTTCGAAAGCATCCATCAAGTGCACGAGAAGAGCAGCTTTGAGGCGTACTTTAACCCCTTCACACTGGTTTAAGAAGTAACACAAGCAGTACCTAATATTAATTAATACATAAGATAGTAAATAATAAACAGTCAATTTCAATAGTACATAGACAATGCCAAAATATCCGCGCGAGTTTCGGCCAGCTAGCGGTTTTTTAACTTTTCACTTTAAAGGGTTTTTTAGATGGAACTCAACCCTCCCCTAACCCTAGGGGGAGGGGGTCCCGAATAAATACGCGAAAGTGGACCAGAGGTCGCTAATTTCATTTCTATAGTATGTGTGAGTATGTGTGTGAGTTTGTGTTTGTGTGTGTGAATGGAATTTAACGGATTACAGGCAGTTTGTTTTTGTTATTGCGATTCAAATTTAATAGGAAAAGGATTTCGTTTGGATAACAAAGTTTTATGTAAACCTGTTCTTGGAAGCGAAAAAATATATGTACTCACATATTATCACGCCCGTATTCCTAATGGGGTGGGCAGAGGCACTCCTTATTCATAGTCCCGAGTTGGATATGGTGAACCATGGTGACAGGTGATCAGCCCATCGCCCATCATGGTCCATCATGTTGGAGAGGATACTATCCTTAGTCGACTTTTACGACATGCTCGGGGAGAGAAGCAGCTGGGCGCATTCTATGTTTTTGCTTTACTCCCAGTCCAGCGAAGAAGTATATGTATATCTTACTTATACTATAAATGCGAAAGTTTGTGAGTTTGGATGTCTGTGCCTCAATCACGCCTAAACGGCTGAACGGATTTAAATGAAACTTGGAATATACATAGTACATGTACTGGATTAACATATAGGCTATTTTTTATCCGGATACCAAGCGAGCGAAGCCGCGGGCGGCAGCTAGTTAATAATAAATGTGAAATTCTGTATGTGGCAATGTCAGGAGGTTCGTGCCTCGAAGCCCGCACGACTGGAAGCTCGTATTTGAATGAATCTTGGCGGTCTCCTTTTAATACCTAAGTATGTATTTATTTAGGTGTATAAATTACTATGATAATTTATTTTATTTGTTTAGCGATGATCACCATCGCCCTTTCTTCCTTTCTATCCTCTCCATCCCAAGGTTGTCTGGAAGAAATTGAGTTAAGCAATAAGGCCGCCGTTTGTGTATTTCTGTTTTTTTTTGTTAACAGCTAAGTTTTATTATTTTGTTTTTATGTAATATTTGTTATCTTCTTATATTATAAGAATCTTTGTCCTGACTGATTGACTGACTGACAGACAACGCACAGCCTAAACCGCTGGACGAAGAGACTTGAAATTTTCAGTGTAGATAAACCTTGGTACGTAGGGGTGTACTAAGAAGGGATTTTTCAAAATTCAACCTCTAAAGGGGTGAAAAGGGATGAAAACCTGGAATCAATTTTTGGTCTAAAACTGCACATAACCTATACCAAATTAAAGAGCCGATTTTTCTCATTTAGTTGATGTCATAATTACCTGTAAATTCTTTATTTTTGGCATGTTTTTCATGAAAAATAGAATACATTTATTTTGACATATGATAGCGATAATACCACAGATTAGTAATAGTGATACAAAACATATGGAAAAGGAACTGTCAATGTCAAATTACCTGTGAAAGGAAGCATAAATTATTACTGGTCTAATAAGTTTCCAATCTTGATTATTCATGGAGTTCTGACGTAATTCTACGTCTGATAACTAGATGTCGCTGCTAATTCTGATCAAATCCTAGAACATTCGTTGCGTTTTGAAAAGTTTACCTTAACTCTCAAAATTTTTACTAAATTCACCGTTATTTCTTAATTTTTAGATTTAGGTATGTTTGTTACTCTTTCACGCAAAAACTACGGAATATACTTACATACCCTATTATTCATATTCGTTCGCTAAAGTTAGCCATTGCTTAAAGTTAGCCCTGTCACTGTTTGTCAATATGAAATGTTAAGAGATGGCAATACTTTAGTCATCGTTTAGCGTACACTATATTATAATGAATAATGAGGATAGTAGGTACTCTAGGTACCTACGTGTGTTGGAATGGGACATAGGGTACTTTTTATCTGGGTACCGCGTGAGCGAAGCCGCGGGCGGCTGCTAGTACACAATAAAGAGTTCATCTATCTATCTATCTATCGACACAATATTATTTATTTTATGCATTAGATGTTAAATATAAAGACAAACTATAATAACATTAAAAACTTTAAGGTAATCAGTATAATAATAATAAGAAATAAAAATGAGCTCAGTTTTTTATCTGAGTTCGCCTACAGATAGAAAACAGAGCTCAGATCACCGACCGCAGGTAAGGTCCCCAAAAGGCAAATATCTATCTATCTATCTAGCTAGATTATTTATACAGGAGGCAACTTGCCTACACTAGCCCTGAGCACCACACCCTCGGTGAGCGTATCCAATTCGCACTTAGCCGGTTTTTTGTTATATTATTATTTATTTTTCTTTTATATTAGTGACCTTTGAAACTTTTGCATGTAGGTACACCTTTGTTTTTTTTTTCATGTTTCATGTCCGCTCTCTAGAATCGGCCCTAACGGAAGACCAGCGCGGTTTGTTTTTACAAACTGCATAATGCTGAGTTAGGGTCCGTCTTGCAGCAGTTTAGTATTATGTAGTTTATAAATAGGTGTTAAAAAACTACTAAATGTTTTATGTTGTTGCAAATAAAATACCATTCTATTCTATTCTTTTTTTAAGTTCAGTCAGGCTTGTCCACGTTCAATACGTGCGGAACTCACTAGCCACGGCTTTTTTTGGGGTTCTTGTTCCACCCCTCATTCACATGTTTCCAGAACAAAACGTGCTAAGCTAGCTGTTGCCCGCGACTTCGTCACCCTTTTTTTCACACAAAAAGTAGCCTGTGTCCTTCTACAGGATATAATCTAGCTCCTCGCCAAATTGTATTCAAATCTGCTCAGCGGTTTAGGCGTGAAAAGGTAACAGACAGACAGAGTTACTTTCAGATTTTATAATGTAAGTACAGATCACAGATATCCATTCAGTGATTGTGCCGTGATTGAGTCACAAACCTCCAAACATCACTTTATTTCTACTTTGTAATATTAGTAGGATCATACTAAACTAAACTAAGGCCTTTCATCATCAATAGTAGATGATTTACACATCATCAGCAGGAACATTTTACCTTCACTAATGAGACGCTGTAGTGCCCGGGACGAATTAAGATGGAGTAGGCTTGCCCAGCACCTATTCCATCCTCTCAGCTTAGTCGGCCTTGTCCACAGGAAAGACATGGTCAATACGTGCGGAGCTGACTAAGCCGCGGGTTTCCTCAAGATGTTTTTCTTCACCGCTTGAGAGTACAGAATGAAATCTGGTTAGGATTTACGGATATCTATCTATCTAGTAATGTCACTTGTTCTTTCAACCAGTGTGGTGAAAGGGTTTAAATGCGCCTCAGAGGCTCCTTTCGTTCACTAGACACATGTATTTGAACTTTCTACGGTTCTACGATGTTCTATTCCACCGTTTGAGAATACTGGTACAGCGCTCATATTTTTTTCGAAGAGAAAATTGCACCTACTAACTAGACCACCAGTGCTCTCAGTAAGATCAAACGTCCCCCTTTCACAGAAAAATCATGGTAGCTACATTTCAGCAACTTATAAATTGACTTAGAGGCTTGTATATAAGGGAATCCTGTACAAAAAACATTATTGGCGTTTGAAACGATGCCTCGGGGCGACATCGATCCTCTACACATTGCGCCGCGTACTCGCCGACGCGCTGCTCAGACCACACGATGAAGCGGAATTGCATCAACATATCAGCATCACGCCCGCATGGCCGCCATCATAGAAGAAGAAAGAAAGAAAGAAGGAAAATAATTTATTGGCCACCTAGCCATTTATTGTACACAAAAAATACAGAAATGAAAAAATTAAAAGACAGAGCAATAAGTAAGACAGAGTAATAGCGCAAAAAGAGAAGAAAATACATAAAAAGACCTAACCTATATAGCACATGTCCTGGTTGCTCTGTCAATGAGAAAGAGTTCCCAAGAGGTCCTAACTCAGCTTTGAGCTACTTCACTTGGTATCATCATCTTCCTGCCCTTATCCAGTGTGGGGTCGGCACAGATATAGTGTAAGAGTAACCCCTGAATACTCAAACGCGACTCAGAGTTGAGCACGTCTCAACTCACGGTTTTTTGACAGTTTCTGATGAAAATCTGTCAAAAAATCGTCATTTGAAACGTGCTCAACTTCGAGATGCGTTTGAGTATTCGGGGGTAAAAGCTGTAAGAGTATTGGCTAAGGTGTTTTATGACCGGCCGCCTGCCTGACGTCAACCCTCCTTGGGAATATTGGGAATAAATAAATAAATAAATATTTTAGGACATGTCACACAGCGCCATCTAGCCAAAAACTAAGCAAAGCTTGTACTATGGGAACCAGATGGCTGATAGAATATACAATTTTTTTGTAAATAAATACTTATATTACAAACACCCAGACCCGGAAGAAATATTTGCAGAGCTTGCAAATATTTCTCCCGCAGCGGGAATCGAACCCGCGCCTCTTAAGTCTCAGCCGAGCACTCGCCCGCCACGCTACAGAGATCTTCAAAGGGAATACTTGCTTTTTGTATCTCATCATGTTAGAGAGGATACTATATATACTCCCAGTCCAGCAAAGATGTACCACTTGACGACCTCGGTGGCATGGCGGGCGATTGCTCGGCAGAGACGCAAGAGGCGCGGGTTCGATTCCCGCTGCGGAAGAAATGTTTGCATGTTCTGAAAATATTTCTTCCGGGTCTGGGTGTTGTGGTAGCATGGTACTCGTAGTTTCTGATACCCACGACACAGGGAATCCTAGTGTGGGGTCAGGACTATGTATGTGACTGTTGGGTGTTAAAAAAAAAACTATTATGATTTATTAAATTTGGGTTCAAATCCAGTCGTACCAATGGGGTTTTCTGTGTGAAAAATTTATGTGCGCTATACCAGTACTCTCAAACGGTGAAGGAAAACATCGTGAGGAAACCTGCGGCTTAGTCAGCTCCACACGTATTGACCATGTCTTTCCTGTGGACAAGGCTGACTAAGCTGAGAGGATGGTATAGGTGCTGGGCAAGCCTACTCCATCTTAATTCGTCCCGGGCATTACAGCGTCCCGTTTGTGAAGGTAAAAAGTTGCTTCCTGAAGCTCTAAAATCATCTACTATAGATGGTTAAAGGCCTTAGTTTGTCTCTTCACGCCGCTAGCGCTTGCGCCCGACGGCCTCTGCCCAGCGAACCCTATCTAAAATCGTTTCTAAATAAAACACGCATAGAGCGCTCCTGTAGGAATTACCCCACGGCCTTCAACTAATAAATTGCGAAATAATGAGGGGCCCGAAGCCTTTTTCGACCTCGGGCCTTACTGATAACACATTGTACTTGTGTCTTTGGCCGGATATTTCATATATGACATACTTTTGTGAGCTGTGTAATATCTTCCCCTCTTCCCCTCTCTTTCTCTGTCTTATTCGGCTTTTTTCTTTATTTCGTGAGGAATCTCGCTGGCTAAATATGTAGTCAACTTACCCCCGAATACTCAAACGCATCTCAGAGTTGAGCACGTCTCAAGTGACGAATTTTTGACAGATTTTTATCAAAACTGTCAAAAAACAGCTCCGCACGTATTGACCATGTCTTTCCTGTGGACAAGGAAGGATGAAATAGCCAATACTTCTCCATCTTAATTCGTCCCGGGCACTACAGCGTCCCGTTAGTGAAGGTAAAAGTTGCCTCCTGACGCTGGCCTCAGATTAAAAGTCATATGAAAAAATACATTTCGTGTGTGAATTTGACTCGCACTTGAGCGGTGTTTTTAAGACAACCGAGGTTTTACTTCGCTCACATTGACATCACTTGTTTTTCGGTTTTGATTGTAACTTATAAGGTTTGCCAAATCGTTTGCCCAAAACTTTTCAAAAGCGACTTTTTCACCATTCAATAGCTAAATGACTTTGAAACTTGGTCATAGAAATAATTATTGTTCTATAGAAATTGGAAACCTTTGACAGTCTAACTAAACTAATTTTCCCTTTCTAACTGAACATTTTATTGTGTTTTTCAAAACTCGTGTTCTGTTGTTTTTTTACAAAATAATTTGTTTTGTTCATACTTCCGTTATTAGTCTCAGACCAAATAAAAGAAAAGACGGCGCGCCGCGAACAACCAAAATGAAGCCACACAAAAAGCACACACCTACACTAAAACCATGCTCATCGCTCTTAGTACGTCACGAGCCGTAGTCTAGTGAACTTAAAATTTAAAAATAGTATTATGCCTTCCTCTGTAGTGAAAACTTGTAAAAACAGCCGCAAATCACATAAAAAGTCTCTCGGAATCACTTTTCACTTGTAAGTACTTCAAATAACATCGTTTCTTAATTATTATGCAATGAATTCTAGGTTACTTGGAACACAAAACCCAAACCCGACACACACAGATAAAAAGCTGGCTTCACTTTCGTTGAGTGCGGCGCGCCGTCTTTTCTTTTTTTTTTGGTCGGAGTTATTAGTTCAGTTCTTCTTCATAGTTTTATTCTTGTCAATTCTTTTTTTCAATACTACTTATCTTGTAAATGCGAAAGTTTGTGAGGATTATGTCGATGTGTGGATGTGACGATGTATGTTTGTGCCTCAATCACGCTGTAACGACTGAACGGATTTGAATGAAACATGGAATATACATAGTATGTGTGCTGGAATAACATTTACGCTATTTTTTGACGCGAGTGAAGCCGCGGGCGACAACTAGTCTTTTATAACTAAGGTCCTTATTCAAATTCAAGTCAATTGTATAACAATGCTCAAGCGTGAGACGACACTCAAATCAGATTCATTGTTCAATTCTTAGAGAGAACCGACAAAAATCTATAATCTTGATTTCGTAGCATATAAGAAGATTAATTTCCCAGTCTTTCTATCATAATCACCAAAGACGGCAGTTTATAAAACACTAGCTAGCCCGCGGCTTCGCTCGCGTGGTACCCGGATAAAAAATAGCCAATATGTTAGTCCAGTACATACTATGTATATTCCAAGTTTTATTCAGCCGTTTGGTCGTGATTGAGGCACAAACATCCAAACATCCTCGCAAACTTTAGCATTTATAATATAAGGAAGATAAATCGTGTGACGGCCGAGCAGCAACGTTATCACCGCGAGTCTCCGTCTTTAAGATAGAGTGTGTAACGAGCCTAAAAGCTCACATTAATGGGCGCTTCTTCTTGTGACAAACTTAATTTAGCCTCAGATTTAAGTCTTGCTCAATTCAAAAAGGTTACATCACTTAGTCAGGTACTTTATGTTGATCTAAAAGGGTCTAGGTATGTACATAATCTGATGGTTCGCAAAATGTAAATGCCTAATATTTGTGAACGACCTCCGGCCACCTTAAGGGTCACGGGCTCACGGCTCGCAGTGTCCCCAACATTTGCGACACAAGCAAAGGGTATCCTATCCACTAACGATTCGTATTCTGTAAACCGTTTTAATGCGTGCCTTCGGACATATTTAAAACACAAAGTTTTCCGTACCCTCGACCCTCCCAGAGCCCACATTTCGGTAGTTAGCGAGCGGGTAAAAAGAGAAAAAAGATCCCAACCCAAGTAAAAAATACGTAGTTTTAGCTAATCTGCATGCCGGGAGGAGGCTGTTTTAAACTGGGCCGGGGGTGGTTTTAGGCATTTTAACACTGTACAAAAATGGGGGTGGGCGGGGAGTGTGTGTGGAATCGGACGTATTATGTGCGAATCTATTTATGTGATGTAACCCCTCGCGTTAATATCGGTTGCCATGGGGACGGGCCGATTACTGCAGCGCATCTACTCGATTTTTCGACGCTTTTTCCGTTGTAATCAAATGAGGTCCCGCTCGTGTGTGCGGGAGGGGGGCAGGGGGTAATGGGGTTCTCGAGGGGGGTGACACGCGTGTACTCAATTATCCGCAGTGAATCAATAGCGGCGAGATGAGGGTAGTTGTGATGTTTGTGACGCGAGTAATGCCTTTTTATCTGTTTAATTTTTTCGTAGGTTTTTCCGTGTTTGTCGGCGACTCTGTTCTACCATCGGCCGGGTTCGACGCGCTCCGGAGGCAGCCGAGGAGTGACCTATTTACAAAGCCTTCCGGGATAGAGTTTGTTGAAAAAATTAGATTTTACCTACACGTAAGCGGAAACCCCACTGTTTTCCCAAGCTTCGTCCGTTCCATTTTTACAGTTTTAAATGAAAGCAAACAATTGTGTATTGTTCATGGAAAGCTCACATTTAATTTATATGAGATTGGATAATATTGGATTCGAACTGGATCAGTATTGCTATTCAGCGTGGCAATGCGGCCAGCGTCTTGGGCACGCTTCTACCGTCTGATAAGCTGGATCAGGTGAGCTATCTATAGACCGTTTGCAACGGCCTTTAGATAGCCCGACTGTTTCTTTTGTATTTTGTAAATTATATTTGTAATAAAATGATTATTAATTATATGATTCATAATAATTATAGTTGTAAGTCTCTTTCTGTTAATAAAGATTTACACTTTAAGGAAAAAAATATGAGATTAATCACATTTCTTCTTCTTTGCTTATTCTTCTTTGGTGGAGTGCTCTTTGCACAGCGGTCGATAGACCACGGTCTAGTGAACCCGCTTTCCAACCTAAGGTCGTAGGTGCAAATCCGGTCGTCAAATTGAAGGGTGCCAACGGGACCGTATTACTAATCTTCCGCTGTCCGTCCGTCTGTCAGCGGATTGTATCTCATGAACCGTAATAGGTAGAGACTCGAAATTTTCAATTGCCGCCATAACAACAAATAATGAAAATAAATCAAAAGGAAATCCTACACCAGAAACATTTATACACAGGTACGATGGTACCGAACGAAGAGAAATGGATTTTTCTATTCGACATATTTGTGCGCTATACCCAGTGACGGATTAACCCTTAATCAAATTAAGCAATTACCTAGGGCATCACATCTGAGAAGGCACCAGAAGAAGCTCAAAAAAAATCCGTCCTTAGGGCATCACGTCTCACTCTCACGTCACCAAAAAAGCATGGATTGCTTAGGGCATCAAGTAGTCTTAATCCTTCACTGGCTATACCGGTACTCTCAGGAAAACATCGTGAGGAAACCTGCATGTAGTAGAACGTAAAAAGTTCAAAAACATGTGTTATATACACAGAAGGAACCTTTAAGGAGCACTTTGTGTCCAAGCGATTCTCGTGATTTTATGGGAAAAAAATGTTGACTTTGACTTTAAATCTGTTCACCACACTGACTCGAAAAAACTAGTAACATGACTAGGTACACACATAGTTTTATACACAGTTTCATAATCAAAGAGAGCACTGGTGGTGTAGTTGGAAGTGACCCCGCCTTCCGATCCTAAGGTCGTGGAATCAAATCCGGTCGTGTGGATTTTTTTATACCAGAACTCTGAAAGGGTGAAGGAAAATATCGTGAGGAAACCCGCGGCTTAGTCAGCTCCGCGCGTATTGACCATGTCTTTCCTATGGACAAGGCCGACTAAGCTGAGAGGATGGTATAGGTGCGGGGCAAGCCTACTCCATCTTAATTCGTCCCGGGCACTACCGAGTCCTGTTTGTGAAGGTAAAAAGTTGCCTTCTGACGCTGTATAAATCATCTACTATACGTAGATTAAACGCCTTAGTTAGTGACTTATCAAAGTGACATCCAAGGTTTACAGTACTGCCGTTTTGAACTTCTTTATATATTTTACACCCTTACCTAACTCTCATGTGTGTATCACTAGCCCATACGAAGTGTAGTCCTATAACTACAGTCGTATTTGTTATTTAGAACCAGCGTAGTAAAATGTTTAAACGATATACATAAATGAGATCATTTTCGTGCACTTGACATAAATTTCTATTCATTTTAAACCTACAACATGTTTCGTCAAGATTTTTCCCTTCACCGTTTTAGAGCACTGATATATTTTTCAAATAGAAAAATTCACCTGAACCCACGACCTTAGAATCAGAAAGTGGAGTCATTTTGATCGTCATTGCTCCACTTTAAACCAAAGTATAGGACCTACCCACCTACATTATTTATTAAGTTTATTGAAATCTACGCCATCTTAATAATTCATGTTGAACCTTACATGAACTCTTTAAATAGAAATCTGGTTTCAGGAATTACTTTTTACTGAAAAGGGTAAATACACACTTCAAGCGCCACTCGATAGATGGCAGTATTCTTTTGAACTACTAGTAACGCCATCTAGTGGGTTTTCCACAAAGCTATGGCTTTTAGTTTGTCCATTGGGTTGCTCCTGCATCAGAGGATCTGGTATGATAAGACCTCAGGGTAATTTTGCTGGAGTATTGATTTAGAACGCAGGCTCGTTCGAATTTAACATTATTGAAAAATACAATCCTATCCTACTAATACATATTATAAACGCGAAAGTTTGTAAGTATAGATGTATGGAGGTTTGTTACTATTTAACGCAAAAACTACTGAATAGATTTTAATGAAACTTGGAATATACGAAGTATATGTACTGGATTAACATATAGGCTATTTTTTATCCTGGTACCAGATAGTATGTATTATAAATGTGAAAGTTTGTGAGGATGTTTTTATGTTTTTGCCTCAATCACGCATTAACGGCTGAACGGATTTGAATAAAAATTGGAATATACTCGTACATAGTATGTGCGCTCGAAAACATATAGGCCACTTCTTATCCGTGTTCAACACGAGTTAAGCCGCAAGCTAGTAAACTAATATATCAAAACAAAAACTTATTTTACTCTTAGATGTTTTAAATCGATGGATGGTGTTTTAATTAAATTTCGAGATTGTATAAGTCTATATAGTAATAAATATATATAATATATATGCTACTTTTTTGTCGCAGTTTTATTATTTCCCGTCTCTGAACCTGAGTTTTCTTGCTTTACGATGATTGAAACACATCAAAACCGGTTTCATTGTTTTGTTCCTTTTTTAATTATTTGTAGCAATTATAAGAAAAATCATTAAAAATGGTGCAGTAAGTAAAATAACGTTTCGCAAATTACATAAAATTTATTTTATAAAAGTAACTTAAAATCATTTTGAATGAATTATGCAAACACAATTGCGATAATATCATAAGATACTCTTAACTTTAGTAACGTTCTCACTATAATAACCACTTTCAACTTCGAGCTAGAAATATATTGCAAAAATTAATATGAAGAAAAAATCTAAGAAGCTATAGTGTAGGTACCATGCACATCTAGCGGACAATCCTTAGCGGACAGCGGACGCGCCGCTTAAACAGTAACTGTTTATCATGAACTGTCCATGATTATTCGATACCTATTTGGGATTACAATACGAGTACGCTCGATAAACTTCACAATATCATGTAATGGGTTTTATGTACGTTGTACATTAATACCAATCTAAATAATTTGCAAAACAATAACTCTTAATTCAAAAGGTAGTATAATAATTTTGCTTGGCACATTTAAAACGTATTCGTTTGTAACACGGACGGCGATAAATCCAAAATTTATAATGACTTTAAATAATACTTTTGGGCTTTTTATTATTAAACCTTAAATCATAAAAATTTTATTTGTAACAAGTAAATGTAATTTTTCATTAAAAATGTGATAACAGTGCTTTCTATAAAGAAACAAACATGGCATTCATATTATGTCTACAACACTGATGATGGTAACTATAATACATCATTAACATTGCCTCAGACCAATACTTCACTATTCCGAGATTTACTCATAGCAATGCCAGGCCACATAATTATATTTCGAGACTTATTTGACACAACGAAACTGCCAACATCTACTTTAACACTCAAATCCCATAAGCATGGGTAAATAAATAAATACGTATCACCTTAAAACAAAATAAGAAATTAATTTATTCAAAGTTGTTTCAATTTTACAAATCAAAAAGTCCGAACAAAATTTTAAATGTTAGTATCAATTCCATTTATATTATTCTATGACACCTAACCTACACATAATTTAATAACAATGTTAGTAGTGGAACTGGATGTGTAATAAAAACATGTATGTTACGAGATGTTACGTCTGTAGGAAAATAATCAACTGTAGTTATTCTGTAGTTAGTCTGTATTAGTGACTTTTCGTTGTTATACACCACTCTTTGTAATAAGAACAAACAAAAGGAATTCAGTATTGTATTCTACGTCTATCTATTAAAAATGCCAATTTTTTTTATCAACTAAATTACACACGAATATTACAAGTATCTACGTAAAACATGATACCGTATTAATACCTTTATTAAACCCTCTGCTGTATTTATTCTATAATATAATGAAACTATTTTTATTTACAGAACATTGCGTGTAATAGCTTAGTCTAATTACAATCAATGTAGGAATGTTATTAGATGAGAAACTATCTAAACTTAGAACTATAACAAAATCACAAGAGTAACGTCGAAGCTTACATAATAAACTATTTACGATTTGAATAAACTTTACAAAATTACGCCTAATAGTAATAATGCGGTTCCAACCATCAAAATAAACCTGAATTTAATTTGTACTAGAAAAAAATCCGCTGGTCATCAGGTGCTTTGTTACGTTTCCAAAGCTTAAAAATGTCCGCTCAATGTTCAACCTAAAAACAATTATTTACATTGAACTACTAATTAACTGGTACACTCTGATTTGCTCGATTCACTTTCCTCTGTGATAGTAATCATCGGTGGAGAATCCAGGGCGCTTTCAGGTGGAGAGAAATCTTCATAGATCACGTTTATGACTGGTAGTGATCCGCGTTTTCCTTTAAACATGTCCTTTGGCTGGTCATCTTCCTTGATAGTTTCCATTGCTGGTTTCTCAGAGTCAGGTTTCTCATCCTCTAACCGAACAGGCAAGCTGTCTGCCCTATTCAAACCCTTCTTCGGGCTTTCGATTTTGTCTGGTATCGGAACTGCTACTCCGTTTTCGATCTTCTTCTGCTGCAGACTGTATTCTCTGGCCTGCACGTCGGACAGCAACGGTCCGTCAGTAGACCCTTCGATGCAGTACCCGGGGCCCTGCAACGCATCTGAACCGATGATTGAATCCTGTTTGAATATCGCAGCTGTGACAACCGGCTTATCTGGATCAGCTGGGGTCTTACAAATCAGGGGTTCCTGTGAATCATCAGTTACGATTCCTTCTGGCATGTCGTCTTTATTGATATCGTAACCTGCGTAGATGGGATACCCAAACGGTCCTTGCTCGTAACCAACCTGACTGCTGTATGAGTAGCTGACGTTATGCGATCCGATGGAAGACATGCTGAGGTCTGATATCGAGAGGCCAGTGCTGGATAGAGCTATCGCTTTGTCTCTTTCGAACCTGCTGCTTTCGCTATCTACAATCTCCTCAGGCACACGGTGTATGAGGGCTTGGTTGGTGGCGATCTCGGGGTCGCGGGGGGAGTTGAGAGCTGCCTTGTTGTTGGGGCGGTAGGCGGTAGACTGCTGGACTTCCACCACGAAGATGCCATCGTTGTCGGGGGAGTACTTCATCTTCGTCTCGCGACCGTTTCTGGTGATGTCCTGGAAAGCAAGGTTCGAGATTTTAGTGCTACAAAAGCAAAGTAATAATCTATCTATCTAGTCGTGTCGCTAGTTCTTTCGAAACAGTGTGGTAAAAGGATTTTGAGTGCTCCTCAAAAGCTCCTTTTGTGCACTTGACATATATTTTCGAACTTTTTAGGTTCTACGACATATATACACAACCGATGCCGGTTCCCTCACGATGTTTTCCTTCACCGTTTGAGAGTATAGCGTACATAGAATGAATGTTCTCAAGTAAAGTACTTACATTCCTCTCTTCAGTCTCGACGATCAGATGGTTGTTCTTGAGGGTCATGGTGAAGATGGAGCCGTTGGATGCAGGAGTGTCGATACTGGTGCCGTCTTCAGTGGGCGATTTCAGCTGAAATCATTCAATTAATTTAAATTTATTTGGTGATAGGTAGCTTTGGTAGCTGGTGTTAAAAGTTTCAATCAAATAGGCCATATTCTGTTGAATTACCAACAATAACGAATTTTAACTGGTGACAAGGTTTTGCTGATTATACTGGTATGTCTTGTCGTGTCACAAGTTCTTTCAAACCAGCGTGGTGAAAGGGTTTAAAGTGCGCCTAGAAGGCTACTTTCGTGCATTCGACACACATTTTTAGATTTTTTAGGTTCTACGATATGCCGGTTTCCTCACCGGTACACAGCTCATACGTAAATTTTTCAAGCTGAAATGTCTATTGGTACACGATCAGATTTGAACCCATGACCTTAAGATCGGAGGCAAGGTCACTACCAACTAGACCACCAGTGCTCTGATAACCTGGCTAACATAATATGGTGACGTAGAGAGTATAGAGTGTCTGAGACGCAAGAGGTGTAGGTTCGATGCCCACAAGGAAAAACATTTCTTCTGTCTGGGTGTTGTAGTACTATGGTACTCGTAGTTTCTGATACCCACAGGGAATCATACCCTGTAGTGTGGCATCAGAAGTATATTTGACTGTTAAGTGAAATTATTCAAATGCCAGGAGCAACATCACGTTTAAAATTCTCATATCCACATAAAACCTGGTCCTAAGCAAATATCAACACGAAATTGGTATGCTTTTGCCTTCACAAAATGAAGATTGGTTGATCCAGGTTCGGTTGCTAATGACTTGCATGTTGGTTGACGAATCATTCACCTGCACTGTGCAAACCATACGCGGAAGCGATTTGACTTTGAGCGATTTAGGGGTAGAATTTCCAATCCTTTTCTTAGTGCACGTGTACTCAATAGGAGACATTCCATATTTCATTCATCTAGTACTTAGGTTTAAGCAATTTATTGATTTTTATTTGCAAATTTTTTTGTAGTATTTATTTTTTAAACGATCTAAAATTTACTGGTTGGTACAAAAATAATAATAAAATTAAAAATTAAGGGAATCCTCATAGAAGAGACGTGTTTCATTTTGCACTTTTTTTGCCTAATTTTAATAGGGACGTGCTGCCACCGTGTAATAAATAGATGGTTATTTTATTTATTAAAGTCTTCTTTATATTTTAGTAAGTACTAAATTCCAAAATAGTGCATTTTAGTCACCGATTTATATTACAACAAGTCTGTAAGTTACGACCTACAACAGAAAATTGACCATTTTCACAAGACCTCTAAAATTCGATCTAAAACGAAACCTATCTGTTATTTTAGACATTCAACAGGTCTTTGTAATCTGGCCACAGTGAATGTACGATCTCAATCCAAATTGTATTTTTATGATTATTTTCTTAGCTGTAAGGTTCAAATTCGCTTGTAAAAGGCTATTTGTATGCAAAAATGGACTAAAAAACCATTGGTATTTCATTTCTGGCAAAAAATGAAGCGGCCAGGTGTGACGCTGAGATGGAATTAATAAGATTTCAGGGATTTTGTAGTAAGTAGTTTTATTAAGGGCATGTGATGATGGAATAAAGCCATTATTACTTTCACAGAAAAAAGAAGGTAAATTAAATGACGTAAGACTAAAGTTTCATTAATTATAATGTACATTCACATCATGACCTTATTTCCACATAGCTAATTAAATAATCTACTACGCATGTTTGCGTAGTTGACACTCATAATGTAAGTGTATTATAATGAATAGAAATATAGATGTGCACATAAAGATATATTTTTTCACGTAATCTTCAATAAATGTACTCTGAAAACCGCATTCATGGGAAATTAAGAACGCATCCAATGAAAACACGAAAACATTGGCGTACCAATTCCACACTTCCTAATCGTACTACGACTAAATTACTCGTCTCTAACTTCTAAAACCAAACAAACTAATTCGGAGCTTACTTCGCAAACACCCACGCATCGAGTTAGGTCATCTCCCAAAGCTAGGTTCCTTAGAGCGGGGTCGTTGGCCGGTCGTCGCCCGCGCGATTTCGGCCGCGTTTATTTTTTCTTTCTACACCCCTCCCCTCCCGGGCCCTCCCCCCTTCAGCCTCCGAATCGAGTTGCAGTTTTTAGATGCACCTACTCGCGCTGTACGACTATCTAACGACCGGAAAGGGAAGGGAATGGAGACACCGCCCAGATAATGTGATCATAATCATCATAGCCATAATCATAAATCATTTATTGCGTAATATAGATTTGTATCATTTCGTCTAAAAAAGCAGCTGGTCTCAGTACAAACTGGTCTAAAGCGCAAATAACAGATGTACCTATGTGATACAGTTTCAGAACAGCCATATTCAGCGTAGTGTACGCATGGAATATTCATTATTATAGTGTGTATGTGATGTTATTTGAGGTGTAGATTCTGTGAATGTAGGATGACTTTCGATTGCAAGTTTATTATTTATTTGGCAAATGAAATAAATAATTTTGAATTAAAAAAAGTTTAAGATCTAATTAAATTAAATTCTTGCGACTGTCTGACCAACAACGCATAGCCTAAACTCTAAACCGGTGGATCAAACAAAATTACATACAAATGTTATTATAACTTAGATTACTAGGAGCAAAGAAACACATTTTGAAAATTAGTTCCCTAGGCAGCGTCGATGTACGAAAATAGTGGTTGAAAGTCTACTCCATATATTTTTGCGCTCACACGCATCCATCGAGAAGTGCGTTGCACTATAGCGAGCCAGTTTGACTAGATTTTTGGCAACGAGCAGCGCATGCGCCGCCCGGGCCGCGCCCTGCGCCCGCGCGCCTGCGTCGGACTCACGCAGGGCTGCCAGCCAATAACAAATTTGCTAGGGACAATTTAAAAAAAACTAAGGACTTTTACAATCTAGTGACGAACACACACATAAAAATAATAAACTTTATTTGTATTCCACTTAACAAACATCGCTATCGATATCGATATGAATACTTTATTGCACAGCTCTAGTTCAATACTTGACCTTGAGTTGGCCAATCAGAGCGCAGCGACCGGGCGTCTGTTTTGGCGGAATTCGTGGCGAACAAAACAAATAATAATACCACTCTATTCAGTTATATGCTCGATGGATCTAGTAGACGATTTATACAGCGTCAGGAGGCATCTTTTACCTACACTAACGGGACGCTGTAGTGCCCGGGACGAATTGAGATGGAGTAGGCTTGCCCATCACCGTTGAGGTCTGCCTTAATTGGACAATTGAACAAGCTATTAAATTAAAAATCTAAATAACCACCGATCCCCGAACAAAACCACACAAATCAATCGGACCTGTGAAAGTTGGAACGATCCTTTTGTCAAGTAGGAAATTAGCTGATGGTCTTCAAACGTCTCGACAGGTCTTCATAAACTATGGCTAAAAATAAGTACCATCTCGATCACATTAGCTTTCAAACAGAAAATCCCCGTTTCAAAATAAGTCCATTCGTTTGGTTGCTACGATGCCACAGACAGATACACAGATAGGTAAATAGATACAAACTACAGACTTACCCCCGAATACTCAAATGCATCTCAGAGTTGAGCACTTCTCAAGTGACAAGTTTTTGACAGATTTTCATCAAAAACTGTCAAAAAAACCGTGACTTCAGACGTGCTTTGAGTATTCGGGGGTTAATACTTCAAATACCCCTCTTTTTCGTTGGGGGTTAAAAATGGCGTATTTTTTTGGTACCATTTTTAAGGTTCCGTACACGAATGGTGTCAACGGGATACTCCGCTGCCCGTCCGTCCGTCCGTCCGTCTGTCAGCGGGCTGTATCTCATGAACCGTAATAGGTAGAGAGTTGAAATTTTTAGTGTGTGTATTTCTATTGCCTTTATAACAACAAATAAAAATGAAATAATATAATGAAAAGGAGCCTCATACAAGAAACATTTATGTATATGTACGAATTCGACTCTCACTTGACCGATTTTTTAGTTATTTTAAAAAGATATAAATTATATGCGTTTTATGAACAAAATAAATTCTGCTAATAATTAAAGTTAATTCCTGTTTTCAAATTGAAATAGGACCACGTTATTTATTTGGGTTCTTGCGGAGTTTAATGTGTTTTTATGTAATCAATGTCAACCCTAGTGTTCCGCCGCGTCCACACATAAAACTACCTACTTAGGTGTTTTCAATGAGCTACACCACGTTTTTGGATAACATCTCGAAGTTTTAGATATGCGCGGTTTGATTTATAGTTTAGGCACGAAATAATTAAAGAGAGTTCTTACATCCACACGTTTATCGAGTGAAGTATTTTACAAAATGTTTAAGAGGATGTATAACTACTTTAAAATATACATAATTATATATTCTTGGAAGGTATCACAGACTATTATCGCTGGTTACTAATTATATTTAAGAGTATATAATAGTTATTGCAACAAAAACTAGAATAGTAAAAGTCGGGAACCCTCCGTGTGCGAATTCGACTCGAACTTGATCGGTTTTGTTTCTGTAGCCTTATATTTTTACGAAATCTTCAACTTTCTATTCAAGTTGCGAACTTACTCGTATAAATAAGTTCACAAAAAGTAATATAACCAGCTGAACTATTTCGGATGTTCATCGCTGCCATTTTTCCTCTCGCAAATGGCTTTCTTTCGTCCTTTTGAGAGAACTTGCCATGAAAAGGTCACAGATAAAGTATCGGCGGTCGAATGATATAATATTGTGAAAACGGTAAATTATAGGTGTAGATGCCGAAGCTGGGAGATAGCTCGCAAAAAAAATACTGTTAAACTCAATTTTACTTATAAAATCTGCCAAAACTTTTTTTAGCTCAAACAGTTAAAACATCGTGAGGAAATTTAAATCGGCATGTCGTATAGCAAAAAAGTTCAAAACACATATGCCAAGTAAGTTGCCTCTTTGAGGTGCACTTAAAATCCTTTCAACACACTGGTTCGAAAGAACAAGTGACATTACCAGTCGTAGTAGTAATCAAAATCTGATTAGTAGTTTAGTTTGAAGCTACGAGGGAGCAGTAAAAATAGCATAATTGTATGTATGTGTGTATATTATCACGCTCGTATCTCTAATGGGGTGGGCAGAGTCACAAGTAGTCATATGAAAACTTACAGCCACTCCTAATTCAAAGTCTCAAGATGAATATGGTAAGTAAGTAAGTTCGTATGAACTATTAGCCAATTCTTTTGACGGAATTTTTAGGCCGCTTAAAGGCCTCCGTCATGGCTTAGCGACTTCAAGCTGGAACTGACAATTTAACGTGCCCTCCATAGCACAGAAGCGCTCAGCTCGTAATGCCACTTGTGGTCATCCATCCAAATTGTGTGCGCACAACGTTGCTGAACTTCTACGATCAATCACAAACGTCTAAGCAAGCTCGATCACTTAGATATGGTGAACCATGGTGACAGGTGATCAGTCCATCGCCTATATCATAAATAATCATATCCAGACATAATTATACTGCTAAACACATGATTCTCCTTTTGATATGCACCGTCGCGTAAAAATAAATAGGCATGATAATAATCAGTTGTGAAAGCATCGCTCAAACCACAAAACATAATGAACAAAATAAAAACAGCTATTTCGTGCAAAAAAAATCCCTACGGCGAAGCCTTATCAATAAATTATTCGGGCTGTCTATCCTGGGGGAAACCACGGCCAGATTCAGGAATTCAGCCTTTGAGCTTTAAAAATTCACAAAATACCAGGTTGCTACTAGCTTCCGCACGTGATATCGCTTGAACAACTCCAAAGAATTTAGTATTAAGTCTTAACAAAAAACTTGTTTGTGTAGTGTTGTTGTTGCTAGCGTGTATCATTCCACTGCTGGGCAAAGACCTCCCGAGTTTTCCAGGTTTTTCGGTCTAAAGCTATTGTCTGCCACTGATAGTTGCTGAAGGTGTCAAGGTCGTCGCACCTTCGTTTGCGTGGCCCACCACGACGCCCTCTCCCTATCTTAGGGCTCCACTCAGTGGTAGTTTTGGCCCACAGTTCGTCCGGCATGCGACAGACGTGCCCTGCCCAGTCCCATTTCAGTTTTGAGGCCTTTTGAACTACGTCAGAGACTTGAGTTTTGGAGCAAATAATGTTATTTCTTGTTCGGTATTGTGTAGTATACTAGGAAACTAGCAGTAGTAAGTATATATATTTTATTTAAGAGCTAGCTCTTGTCGGTGTAATGATGAAGTTTCCTCCATTTTTCTTTATCTAATGCGGTTTCTTTTACTTCTTTATACGACATGACAGCGACTTTCCCCTTTATCTGGCTGATATAACTAATTAGTAGTGGCCTTGTCAAATCTGGTCATGCGCCATTTATTTTTTCTTTCGGAAAATGTAAGTGCGCTTTGCCAGTTCTCTCAAACAAGGAACACATCGTGAAGAAAAGAGGCCTTTGAAGCGCACTTTAAATATTTTCACCACACTGTTTCCAAAGAACTATTGACTATCTCGGTGGCGTGGCGGGCGAATGCTCAACTGAGACACAAAAGGCGCGTGTTCGATTCCCGCAGCGGGAGAAATGTTTGTATATTCTGCAAATATTTCTTCCGGGTTTGGGTGTTGTAATGTATTATAAGTACATTATGTATTTACAAAAAAAATGTCAATAAGTATTACATCAGCCATCTGGTTCCCATAGTACAAGCTTTGCTTAGTTTGTGGCTAGATGGCGCTGTGTGAAATGTCCACAAATATTTATTTATTTTAATTAGTATTTTTAAAGAATTATGTTTTCTTATTTACTTTAAAAAGGAAAGAGTTTCAATACTCAGTAGCACAAAACAAACCGCCAAATTGGCTAGCTCTTTCTAAAGTCGGCTTTTGTTAGCCTAGATAACTAATTTACATTGAACGCTTCGCAGCTAGCGCGCTTAAATAATTCACGTTCTCCATGAGGGCACAGCCACCGAAAGGCTTTGACTTGAGCTCACCGACCACCACTGAGGAATACATTGTGGGAGCGGTCTGATTTTAGCAAGTTCTAACGTGAAAGAGGTTGTACTAACAAAATTTTCTATCGTCGTCCAACCGTTTAATTTACTTTAACGGTAGGAACCAGATGGCTAATATAATAGAGTACTTATAAGTATATTTTTTTTGTAAATACATAATATCACAACACCCAGACCCGGAAGAAATATTTGCAGAACATGCAAACATTTCTCCCGCAGCGGGAATCGAATCCGCGCCTCATGCGTCTCAGCCGAGTACTTGCCCACCATGCCATCGAAGACGTCAACTCAAAATTTCTATTTTAAAATATTAGAAAGATTATTTGAAGAGCTATGTTTTTAAATAAGTACCTACTATGAATACGGATAATTTCGCACTGGTGGTCTAGTTGGTAGTGACCCCGCCTTCCGATCGTAAGGTCGTGGGTTCAAATCCGGTCGTGCACCAATGGCTTTTTTTGTGCGAAAAATTTATGTGCATTATGTGCGAAAAATTCATCCCGGACACTACAGCGTCTCGTTTGTGAAGGTAAAAGTTGCCTCCTGACGCTGTATAAATCATCTACTATAGATGGTAAAAGGCCTTTGTTATATCCGATATTCAATTTTCGATGTTTACTCTGGCGGGGGTACGTAGTTTAGACGTAGGTAGGTACAAAGGTCAGCGGCCGCGATACAAAGGGACAAATCAATGCCCTCAGAGTAGGACTAGAGTGGCTACGATGCAAATTTGAAGCCGGATTTGTTCGGCTTTTCGGTCATTGTCCTGAGTTTTGGTCATTGATCATCATCATCATCTTCCTGCCCTTATCCACTATATGTGGGGTCGGCACATGATCTTTGGATCATGCTGTAAAAGTTTTGGCTAAGGTGTTTTATGACCGGCCGCCTGCCTGACGTCAACCCTCCTTGGGAATACTTGTTTATTGTATCTCATCGTGTTGGAGGATACTATCCCTTAGTCGACTTTTACGACATGCTCGGGGAGAGAAGCAGCTGGACGCATTCTATGTTTTTTTTTACTCCCAGTTCGCACTTATAATAATTATTAGTAGGATGGGTACTTTGGCTTTATCCTTTTCGACAACTCTACACCAGGTACATAGTTGCTGAACGTTTAATTTGACTTGTTTTTGCTTTTCCTTGCTGAATACACATTCTACGTGTAAAATAATTTGTGACATGCACAGATAAGAAGCAAATGACCGAATGTAAAACAACAACAATTGGGTATCAGTGGATATGATTCGGAAGGGACCGGATATAATGGCGTGATAAAGAGGATATCTAGCAGGGGAATGTATGTATATTACCCGTATCCCTAATGGGGTAGGCAGAGCCACAAGTAGTCATATCAAAACTTGCAGCCACTCCTGATTCAAAGTCCCAAGATGGATATGGTGAACCATGGTGACAAGTGACCAGCCCATCGCCCATATGTTGGAAAATCATGTTGGAAAAGATACTATCCCTTAGTAGACTTTTACGACATGCTCGGGGGGAGAAGCAGCTGGACGCAATCATTGTTTGTTTTACTCTCAGTCCAGCAGGGAAGTAAGTCTAGTTATTCTGTGGCAGTGGGTACGAATAGCCTCAAATGATGATACTGTACTACTTGTTTCACCAATTCTTTAGAACCAGTGAAAGGATTTAAAGTGCGCCTCAAAGACTCCTTTCGTGCACTTGACACATGTTTTCGAACTTTTTAGGTTCTACGACAAGCTGGTTTCATGTTTTTCTTAATAATTCTCTACTGGACTGGGAGTAAAGAAAAAACATAGAATGCGTCCAGCTTCTCTCCCCGAGCATGTCGTAAAAGTCGACTTAGGAGTAGTATCCTTTCCAGCGTGATGGACCATTTATATGGACGATGAGCTGATCACCTGTTACCATGGTTCACCATATCCATCTTAGAACTTTTGGATCATAAGTGGCTGCAAGTTTTCTTATGATTACTTGTGGTTCTGATCACGCTGTTAGGGATGCGGGCGTGATAATATGTAAGTATGTATGTTTTTCTTATCCGTTTGAGAGCACCGAGTCCTAGTGGTAGCGTTGCCGCCCTTATCAAACTCTCTTTCAAACGATGATGATGAGGATTTAGCATGTAAACCCGGATATCCTCTGGTAGTTAACAAATCTTGCACATAACTGAGTATTCTAATTCGCAAAATTTCACCATAAAAGCCCAGTAAAACTTTAATGTATTTTTTACGGTCGATGGCATCGCTAGCATACATCGTAAAGAAATCCAGTCGTAATTCTAATTTGAGAACACGTTTCAAGTTAAAGTTTTGAGTATCATTAGTGAACCTGAAGCCGTAGCTTGGTTTTCTTGGTGTTGAGTATGAGAAGAGAGAATATTCATTCCCTACTATTAAATATAAATGATATAAGTCCATGATCCACATACCGAATTTATATTTTGGAGGAACGACGCCACATCATATGGTACTGATGTGGACGCCACATGTAATCATAAGAAAACTTACAGCCACTTCTGATTCAAGAGTCCCAAGATGGATATGTTGAACCATGGTGACCGGTGATCAGCTCATCGCCCAAATAGATGGTCCATCACGTTGGAAAGGATACTGCTCTCCTTAGTCGACTTTTACGACATGCTCGGGGAGAGAAGCAGCTGGACGCATTCTATGTTTTATCTTTACTCCCAGTCCAGCAGAGAAATTATAAGAAAGTCCCTTTATAATCTCATTTATAAAACTAGTTTGAGCATTATTCAGTCCCAAGTATTTTCGTTTCCTAGATAATAAGGTTCGTATCCAGTTTTCGTGTGATTAATTTTTTTGCTAACTTTAATAAAACATAGTTCAAAAAGCACTTTTTTAATTAACCTAAGCATCATCATCATCAACATTCAAAGGACTTTACCCTCTGCTGCGATTAGGCCTAGTCCCTTTTGCTTGTGTAATTATAAGTTTTTGTTCTTAAATATCATTAGGAAAGAACTTCCTAAGGAAAGTTCTTTACATAATTTTAAATTCAGAAAAAAATATCTCTTGACGCTGACTGATTGAGCGTTTTTAAGATCTCTCAAGGTTCTCAATGATACAAACGGGACGCTATTACTAAGCCTGTCCGTCCGTCCGCCTGTCAGCAGGCTGTATCTCATGAACCGTAATAGGTAGAGTTAAAATTTTCAGTGTGTGTATTTCTATGGCCGCTATGACAACAAATAATAAAAAAAAAATGTACGACGGTACGGATTCCTTCGTGTGCGAATTTGACTCGAACTTGACCGGTTTTATCATTTTAATTTTTGTTCTTGCTTCCGATTGCAGATCTTTGCTTCAATGAGGCAATGTGACAATAATGATGAATAATAACACCTGCTCCAGTGGGGCAATATATCGTGGCGTTCGCAAAAAGCGGTTGCCGTGTTATGACAGCTGTCAATTGTCAATTGGCTTGGCGACCTCGGTGGCGTGGCAGGTGTCCGGCTGAGACGCAAGAGGTGCGGGTTCGATTTCCGCTACGGGAGAAATGTGTGTATTTTATGTATTTAATTTCTTCCGGGTCTGGGTGTTGTAGTATTATAAGTATGTATTCTATGAGTCATCTGGTGCCCATAATACAATTTTTGCTTAGTTTGGGGCTAGATGGTGCTGCGTGATATTATGTCCTCAAATATTTTTTATTATTATTATATATACAAAAAAACATCCCCGCTTTAGCAAAAACTGACAACATGTTGTGCATTTTGGCAGTTTTTAACAGTTTTATCTACGTGATCATGATTCCTATTCCCCTATAATGACGTCCCAGATTTTGGCATTGTAGCACTAAAACTGCAAACTTATCTATGTATGACGAAAAGTCACCGTATCATTAAAAAAAAGCTTTACTGTAATATTATGCAAGGTTTTAAACAGAAATTCAATGATTGAGTTATTCTAAAAACATTATGTAAATTGTAGTTTCCTATTACGGTCAGAATTTTTCAAGAGACAGGGCTAAAGGAGAAAGCGAATGCGGGGCTGTTCCACGCTGGACCCATCGATCAACTGATAACTTGCCTTTCTCTGGACCCTAAAATTGGCAATCATTTTCTGTTCATGGTGAATCATGTGTAAGCAGAAACATAAATTTGATTTAAATCTCAAAAATCATTTCGGATCAAGTGATTTTACATCACCCAGTTGTGACACTGAAAAATCGAATACCTAAAGCTGCTAGCTATCGCAAACCAAATAAAAATGGTGACATACATACAAATAACCTGCATGTTTCAATTTTCTAGGACTTATAGTTTAGGTTGTTCGCTGATTCTCAGTCAGTCAATCAGTCAGTCAGTTAGTATATATTTAGATAAACAAAATACAGTCAAATTGAGAAACTTCCCCTTATTTTTAAGACTTTTTCCCAAAATTCTCCCTGCCGCCGGCTCCTAAGATTAAAAATTCCTGTCCAATTCTTCAAATAACTTATATGAGATATTTTTGTCCTCTTATAGCTTCCAACGCGATCCAGTGATGTGCTCTCGCAGTCCATATGTAGTCCGTTGCCCAGCAGTGGGACAAAAAAGGCCTTAAATAATAATAATAAAGCTTTGTTACAATGTTATACGACCATCAAATGACGCCCGTTAACTTCTGAGAAAGCAAAGTATCTTAAGTTATTCCGAACTTTCTCTCGTTAGCCGGGAATCGAACTTGCGACCCTGACTCTAAACAGAGTTTATGTGCAAAGGCGGTCCAAATTGTATTTATTGTGCAAAGTTTTCGGGGCGGGACAAAACGAAAACAGAACAATGAGAAAATTCAGGAAGACGTATTTTAAGGTTCCGTACATACTCGAAGGGTGCCAACGAAGCCCCTATTACTAAGCCTCCGTTATGTGTCCGTCTGTCAACAGGCTGTATCTCATGAACCGTAACAGGTAGAGAGGTTGAAGTTTTCACAGAGTATTTCTATTGCTTACAATGTCGTCTGACCATCGGGCTGGTGGTCTACCTCGAGGCCCGGCCGCTCCAAATCTCTTGGCCACCATTCGGTGACTGCTTTGGTCCGTCGGATCTCGTCCTGTCTAACCAAGCGTCCTGCCTATTCATACTCGCCTCATCATACTAATATTATAAAGAGGAAAGATTTTATTGTTTTTTTGTTTGTTTGTAACGAATAGGCTTCGAAACTACTGGACCGATTTCAAAAATTCTTTCACCTATAGTAAGCTATATTATCAGGGACCAATATAGGTTATAATATACATACATACATACATAAAATCACGCCTGTTTCCCATAGGGGTAGGCAGAGATCACGGATCGCCATTTGCTACGATCCTGACATACTTCTTTTGCTTCCTTCACTCTCATCACATTCCTCATGCGTGCTCGTCGGTTTAGGGTACTCTTGACCTGGCCCTTTTCGAAAACGTCGCTGATTTGGTCCAGGTACGTGCGCCGAGGTCTTCCCCTTCCAATGGTACCATTCACACTCGCCTCATACACCTGGTTATAATATATTTAAAAAAAAATTAGGAATCCTTACTAAAACTCCAATAATGTAACCCTAGGTGTAAAAATTAACCTAAAAAATCCTAGTTTGTTAAATACCCGTGCGAAGCTGGGGCAGGCTGCTAGTACAAAATAAATTAATACGCAAAAATGAAAAACCAATTATGAAAGTGTCACAATGGCTGGCAAAAATTGATAGATAGGCGTGATCTAAAAAGCAAATTGATGTTTCGTTAAAATATATCTTCCAAAAAATATGTGGACGACAGGATCAGTATTATATAGTCAGAAACAGGAGCCTTTAAGGCGCAGTTTGAATTTTTTCACCACACTGGCTCGAAAGAACTAATGACACGACAAGTACATAGTCGTTTTAAATACATACTTATACTTATACTTATAATACATAATCGAAGTATTACAATACAACACCCAGACAAGGAACAAATATTTGCAGAACATGCAAACATTTCTTCCGCAGCGGGAATCGAACCCGCGCCTCTTGCATCTCAGCCGAGCACTCGCCGCCACGCCATTGAGGTCGTCGAAGATGAAGACGAAGTTAGCAATTAAGTTCGTATGAGCTAGTGGCCAACTCTAGAGACGGAGTTTTTAGGCCGCCTAAGACTTAAAAGCCGGGACCGACAATTTAAGCACTTCGAAGCACGAAATCGCTCAGCTCGTAATACCACTTACGGTCACCCATCCAAATTGTGACCGCGCACAACGTTGGCATCGTTGGCATCCTGGCAGGGTAGAGAACGAGCTGGGGAATATCAACAGCAAACGACTAGATGCAAGAACAGTCTGTTTATTACTAGAAAGTTGCTAGTCTAGATTACATAGATAGAGTACAGTAAGCCATAAACAGTAGGTACACTACACTTTACTTCAACGACCAATCAAGAACGTCTAAGCAAGCTACGCCACGAAGTTAGTATACAACTCAACGCGGACCAAATCGCCAGGCATTCGGGTATAATATTCGAAGGTGTTCTAAAACTGGGTTCATTATTTATTTTCTAATTAAAGTTGGAGTAAGGGTTCCACGGCACCTGCTAATTGCGAGCAGATGGACGTGACATGTGCACACCAAGGTTAGAATCGCTTCCAATATAAGCTCCAAGCAATCACGACCCTATTCCTTATTTCATTAGTCCTGTTGTGTTGCTATGTTATAATACACTTTATGATAAAGTACTAGCTGCCGCCCGCGTCGTACCCGGATAAAAAGTTGCCTATATATTATTCCAGCACACGTGTTATGTATATTCCAAGTTTCATTCAAATCCGTTCAGCCGCTACGGCGTGATTGAAAGACAAACATCCAAATATCCTCACAAACTTTCGCATTTATAATATAAGTAAGATTACTTCTTTACTGGACTGGGAGTAAAGAAAAAAGCATAGAATGCGTCCAGCTACTTCTCTCCCCGAGTATGTCGTAAAAGTCGAATAAGGGATAGTATCGTCCCCAACATGATGGACCATCTGTATAGGCAATGGGCTGATCACCTGTCACCATGGTTCACCATATCCATCTTGGGACTCTTGAATCAGTAGTGGTTGAGTCATAGAAACGCTCGTGGCGTAGCTTGCTTAGACGGTGTGACGGGTGACCGCAAGTGGCATTTCGAGCTGAGCTCTTTAATACTTCGGAGGACACGTTATATTGTCGGTTCCGGCCATCGAGGATATAACTGAACGATGGTCCCGGCTTTTAAGACGTTAAGCCTTGACGGAGGCCTTTAGGTAGCCTAAAAACTCAGTCACAAGAATTGGCCACTAGCTCATACGAACTTACTTACGTCAAAGAAAAAAAAATAGGTTCATTGAATAGATAGACAGTAGGTACCTAGTCGAATAGGAGTAGGTACTAGACAAAGTCAAATGAAAGCCTCGTAACTTCAGAGAACATTCCTGTTTGAAACTGTGATGAAGGTCAGATGAAGGTAAACACTTCACGTTGGGTACTAGGTATTTAATTTAATTTTAATGTTATATACCTCTAGTTCAAAGACCTCTAATTATGTCTATATACATACATATTATCACGCCCGTATCTGTAAGTCGCAAGTAATCATAAGAAAACTTGCAGCCACTCCTGGTTCAAAATCCCAAGACGGATATGGTGAACCATGGTGACAGGTGATCAGCCCATTGCCCATATAGATGGTCCATCATGTTGGGGAGGATACTACCCATATTCCATTGCCTATTAAATGTTAGCAATGTCGTGTTTCAATTCAAAAAGACTGAACTGATTTTTATTAAACTTGGGTTAGATATAGTAAGAAAAATGCATTATTAACCGCATCAAAACGCAATTGTAACTGATTTCTTAATTCAATTCAATTTGTAAACATTTTGAACATCTACGACGCAGGCGTTCCCAAAATCTTTTTTGCCGCCATTTTTTTTTTACCATAGATTATCTTATTTTTTCACTGGCCAGTCAGAATATTTTTATTAACGTCAGTAATTGTCAGTGACAGTTACTTGCTCTGTTCATAGTTTACTTTTTATGAAGGCGATTTGTGACAAACCAATGTTTTCTCATTCTACTAACGGGATTTCTACTAACCAAAATTAGACATGACAAATATAATTGTGTATATAGATTAGACATAACATTCTTATAATTCCTAACTCAAAACGCGACTGCAAGATACAATTTCCCCCGCAATTTCCACACTATCAATTCAAAGCAGTACCTACTTAGCTACAAACCAGTATAACAGTTACTTCCCGAAACTCCACAAAGAATCTGCTTGCGGTTTTACCCCAACTTACCTTTCCACCCACGAAAATAGACAATCAACTTTATGTTTTAAATAATAAAGTCCAAATCAATTTTACGATGCCCAAAAAAGTTTGTACTACCATCGACCCACGACAGTTGAATTTAAATCTTATGTCTTCATGTATGAGGTTCATTTTTCTATGGCGGTTATGAGATGTAGTCATTTGGGTTAAGAGTTGTATGGTGTCGGACAATGGTGCAAATCGTTTTGTTTCAGACAAAGGTTTTTGGAAATAATAAATCTGGTATGTTTATGTGCGGTAGAGACACGTTTCTAAGAGATGTTTGAGGAAATTTCTTTGTGACGAGAGAAATAGTCCGCATATGCAAATATTCTGACGCACCACTGTGACTTGGTTATATTTTATGTACATACGTAAACTCACGCCTGTTTCGCGATAGGCAGAGATCACAGATCTCTATCTGCTACGATCCTGACATACTTCTTTCGCTTCATTCACTAAGATAATACTTTATTGTATATACCAATATACCAAGAAAAAACATGAAAGTTACAAAAGTTTAAATAATAATGATGGTATCCACAATTGGCGGCCTTATCGCTAGAAGCGATATTTCACTCTCATTACATTGCTCATGCAAGCTCGTCGGTTTAGGGTACCCTGGTTATATTTATTTAATAATAAATAGAGGAACAACTTCATCGTTTCGCTGCGTTCTATAAGAGTTGAACTTCGATAATTTTACAATATAAAAAATATACCCTCGAGTACTCAAACGCATCTCAAAGGTGAGCACGTCTCAAATGACGATTTTTTTTTTGACAGATTTTCATCAGAAACTATCAAAAAACCGTGAGTTGAGACGTGCTCAACTCTGAGTCGCGTTTGAGTGTTCAGGGGTTACCATCCAAGTTTCATGCTTCCAGGACCTTTGATTTAGCCTGCGTGTTTATTGCCAGTTAGCCAGAGTTTTATATTTTTAGTTTTTAATCATCATAGGGTCAATATCTATTCAAAATAATATCACATTATTTTTAGAAATAGATACATCTGAAAAATGTATTAGAACCAAGAGCGTCGCCAGCCGACGGCTTAAGGGGGGGATGGAGGATTGGAAGTTAATTGTAAGTACAGTAAAGAGCACAGACGTCCTTTTTTAGAACAAATAAATCCAAAGCAAAGTAAGAATAAACTGACTGAGGCTTAACTTCAAAATAAAACTTAAAACCCTCAAAACTTAAGCATTTTCCAGTAAAATTCATAAAAGTTAGAATAAACTACTTCCATACGAAAGGAGATGAAAAACTGGCAGAGATCCAAAAACGGCGGCCAACTTAATCGTACCGAAGTAAAAACACTTAGTTGCAACTTGTTCTAGAACCTTTTAACTTTACTAAGCGAACTTAGCTAAGTTGTTTTTTGTTCCAAGTCTCGTATCTAGTTTTAATCAGAGTACATTGGACACTGAAACTACTGACTTCCCTTCTTCATAAAAGCTTATGAGTAGAATTACCCTACTAATATCATTAAAGGCAGAGTTTGTGTGTTTGTTTCTACTAATTTCCTTAGCGGCTAAACGGATTTGGCTGAAACTTAGAATGCGCATAGTTTTGGACCTAGAATAACACATGGTACTTATCATGGTAAATACAACGCGAACGGAGCCATGAGCGGATGCTAGTGTCTTTTAATCAGGAGATACTATAATAATTATAATTATAATGTCTGCATCCATTCTATAATAATTATAAATTCGAAAGTAACTCTGTCTGTCCGTTACCTTTTCACGCCTAACTGCTAAACAGATTTGGCAAGGAGTTAGATTGCAACCTTGGGAAGGACTAATAAGGTACATTATTATCTCAAAAAAATCAATGCAGACAAAGTTACGGGCAACAGCTAGTTTTTCTATAAAGCAGAGCATAAGTAGTTGCTATGAAAATACCCGTTTATTAAAGAAATTTAAGTACCCAAAACCCTAAGAGAATAATATCTCGAAAATATACAACTGCTTTTGATCTTTCTGATTCTATAACATAATGCTTTTATAGTTAGTTACTTATAGCTGATATTATGACTAATATCCATGGTTTTGAGAAGTTGCTCATTGTGTTTTTTTCAAGTCACTTCCAAATACTACAGAGAACTGTTCAGCCGGTAAGGCGAAATAACAAAAATCGTCTCAAACTTTTGCGTAACCTGTAGAATTCACACAAAAATATTACAACAGTGTTATAGTACCCCACGTCTAAAAATACTTTCCCACAACCACCCAAGCGTAAAAGTATCACCTTGCAAGCCATTTCTAACACACGCAAACGAACAAGCGTGGCTGCAAACCTCAAAAACTCACTTCGCCCAGCTATTACTATTTATACATTCTGTAGGTATAGGTACCCTAAAAATGTACTTTGGGCAAACCGGCTTAACACACACACACACACACACACACACACAGAGCTAAAGTAACACACAGATGCACACCACGGTCGGAAGGGCGAAGGGAAATTTTGGCAATATTTTTTGGTGTGTAGCTTGTACGGTTCAATAGGGTGCAACAGATTCAAGGATAAAATAAATCAATATTTGTGGACATTTCACACAGCGTTCAGGAACTAGATGGCTGATAGAGTACTTATATACTTACTTTAAATATGTACTTATAATACATAATACCACAACACCCAGACTAGGGTAGGTACTAAGGACTTTAAATCAGATGTTACCTCAAGTTTTCTATATTGGCTCTGCCCACCCCATTAGGGATACGGGCGTGAGAATATATATGTATATATGTACGTTAGCCATTGAGTCTTTGCTACGCCGTAGAGTTCCTATGCTACTACGGCATGCTACGAAATAAAAACTGTTTCATTATTTGAAAGCAAATAGGTATTTCACTTCATTGTTTTTTATATCAAAGACAAAAATATTAGTCTGTGAATGATTTTATCCAAGAGTTCTGAGACTCTTAAGACTCATGTGTTCTTTTAAATCGATTATGTTGGGTTAAAACACTTGATCCAAAGGTACACATGAAGCGCTCGTGGCGTAGCTTTCTTAGACATTCTTGATTGATCGTTGAAGTTAAGCAACCCTTTGCGCGGTCACAACTTGGATGGGTGACCGCAAGTGGCATTACGAGCTGAGCGCTTCCGTGCTTCGGAGGGCACGTTAAATTGTCGGTCCCGGCTTTTAAATCGTTAGGCGGCCTAAAAACTCCGTCACAAGAGTTGGCCACTAGCTCATACGAACTTACTTACTTACTTTTAAAGGTACATGCAACTTATGCCCTTTGTGTATCAGTGACACTCTCGAGGCAGTGAGTTAAAAGTGCTCCTCAAGAAGGCTCCTTGTGTGCGCTCAGAAATGATCATAAAAAAGTTAGATGATTTCAGTTCAACTGTACTAACGAATTGAATGCTTCTAGTGCTTTCGAACTAGTGTGGTGAAAGGATTTAAAGTACTTAACGGCTTCTTTTGTTTTCTCGACACATATTTTTCGAACTTTTTAAGTTACTTTTTAAGTTTTACGATATGAATAGAGTAAACTTATATATAACTTCTCTGCTGGACTGGGATAAAAGAAAAACATAGAATGCGTCCAGCTGCTTCTCTCCCTGAGCATGTCGTAAAAGTCGACTAAGGCGTATCCTCTCCAACATGATGAGATACAATAAGCAAGTATTCCCAAGGAGGGTTGACGTCAGGCAGGCGGCCGGTCATAAAACACCTTAGCCAAAACTCTTACAGCATGATCCAAGGATTATGCTGACCCCATATCATAGAGTGGGATAAGGGCAGGAAGATGATGATGATGATGATGATATAAATTGAGTAAGAGCATGTCGCACTGTATTTTAGCGGTTAGATATTGTGTAGTACAATGTTAGCCATCTCTACATCGAGTCCTGCGTGTGTGTGTGAACATGCGCGTGTGTGAAGGTGATCATTATAGCGAGTGCTAGAGTATAGGTAACGTGCAGTTTGGAAGAAAGTTGTCCGGTTGTTTTAAGTTACTTAGGGTTCGATTTTGTTGCAATCTGTTATTCATCTTTTATTTCGTTTTAAGTTGGGATTAAGGCACATAAACGTCTCTGAAAATTATTAAATATAACTAAACTAAGGCCTTTTACCATCTATAGTAGATAATTTATACAGCGTCAGGAGGCAACTTTTACCTTCACAAACGGGACGCTGTAGTGCCCGGGATGAATTAAGATTGAGTAGGCTTGTATTATAAAAGTATGTATTTACAAAACTAAAGTATACAAGTATTGTATCAGCCATCTGGTTTCCATAGTACAAGCTTTGCTTAGTTTGGGGCTATATGGCGCTGTGTGAAATGACCACAAATATTTATTTATTTACATATCGTTTAAATTGTATGTTGATTATCAACCAGTCAATATAAGAATCTTACTTCTTACTTATATTATAAAACTAAAAGTCTTAGTTTGCTTGAAATTACCGGCGTAAAGCTCAAAACGCAACGATAGCGCGTACTAACTTTACCTGTGCTGCCATCTAGTGTTTTATATTTAAATGATCCTGGCGGGAATATAACTCTAAAAAACAAATAGATACTTTCTAACTATGGACAAAATAAAGGCGCTCTATTCAATTACCATCAAAGGGTCATGCAATAATAAACCACGTTTCAACATCGCCCACGCTATTTGTACTGAAAGGGACCTAGGTATCATCTTTTACATCCCACACAAAATACAAATATTACGGTTCCGATTTCAATTCTGTCGAACAGACATCTAAGGCCTTTTACCATCTATAGTAGATGATTTATACAGAGCTAGGAGGCAACTTTTACCTTCACAAACGGGACGCTTTAGTGCCCGGGATGAATTAAGATGGAGTAGGCTTGCCCAGCGCCTATTCCACCCTCTCGGCTTAGTCGGCCTTGCCCACAGGAAAGACATGGTCAATACGTACGGAGCTGACTAAGCCGCGGGTTTTCTCACGATGTATTCCTCACCGTTTGAGAGAACTGGTCACTGGAACTGGAAAATCCATTGGTACACGACCGGATTTGAACCCACGTCCTTAGATCGGAAGGCGGGGTCACTACCAACTAGACCACCAGTGCTCTCAAACAGAAATTAAGGAGGTATTTTTATGTTAAACTAAACATTATGTAGCTCAACCTCATCAAGGCCTATAAACATGCACACGTTTTCAGTATAAACGTTACGGCGCGGTACTGTTAATCCTTTATATTATGAATTGCGTGAATTATTCCTATTCCTACAAACTACAAACTCGCGCCTCTTGCTTTTCTTCCAAGCAATCGTCCGCCATGACACCGGGTCTGGTGTTGTGGTACCACGGTACTTGTAGTTTCTGATACTCACGACACAGGGAATCCTAGTGTAGGGTTAGGACTATGCATGTAACTGTTGGGTGTTATTTTTTTTTAAGTAAGAAGTACATAGGGATGTCTTCCATGCTTAGTCGCGTCACGAACAGGCGAAAATTGAATGTCGATATAAGACTTTTCAAAATAAATCTTGTGATTTCATCAAATGATTTTCAATTCTGAATATCATTAGCTAAGTAAGCATAAACTGGGCAATAGGCTCTTGAACTGAACGTGATCGCAATCAAAAGCCTTCAAAATTCTACAAGTTAATTTTCTCCATCGCAATATCGATGCAACTTGAACTGCCAAAATCGGTCGTCGCAAGCGCATAGGTCAAATGCACTCTTCTCTCTCGCTCTAACCCAGGGGGGAGAGCGGGACGGGAGATAGGTCTCTAGACTCGAGAATGCAGTTTGCGTGGATGTGTGCGTTTATTTCGGGGTACACACATATACAGGTAGATTTATGATGTGACCGTGTTGTGCTGCAATTGGCGTTGGAATTGGTAGGTAGGTGTAATTTTTGTTTCCTCAGAGCTATTTTAGAAGTACCAAAGTACTAAAAAAACTAAGGCCTTTTACCATCCTACTAATATTATACATGGGAAAGTTTGTGAGGATGTGACATGTATGTTTGTGGCTCAATAGCGACTAAAAACTATTGCTTGTTTTTTCACATCGTTAATCAAACTAAAAATCTTTTTTTATTATTTTCTGACACGATTGTATTGTAAAAATAGTATTAAAAAAGGAAGTAAGTTCGTATGAGCTAGTGGCCAACTCTTGTGACGGAGTTTTTAGGCCGCTTATAGGCCTCCGTCATGGTTAAACAACTTAAAGCCGGGACCGATAACTTAACGTGCCCTCCGAAGCACAAATAGAATATTATTGAAATACCTAAATGAAAAGCTCTTCTAGGTACAACCAGCTAATGGGTGATTTCCAAATGAATAATGATGATATCATTTGTAAGTACCTACTTTCACGAAATTGCGGCAACTACATCAAAGCAATAATTAATTCACATTCAACTGGTAACGAGTCCTCTTGTATCACAAGCTATCTTTCGTACAGTCAGCCAGTAAATAATATTATCTAGTCACTGATAATAAAGAATTTATTAATTTATCACATACATATCACATATGGCACACAAAACAAGACACTTAAAGAAAAATAAAGTTACATACATATCATCACGCTCGTATCCTTAACGGGGTGGGCAGAGCCACAAGTAATCATAAGAAAACATGCAACCACTCCTGATTCATAGTCCCATGATGGGGGTGAACCATGGTGACATGATCAACCCATCGCCATATTAGATGGTCTATCATGTTGGAGATGATACTATCCCTTAGTCGACTTTTACGACATGCTCGGGGATTGAAGCAGCTGGACGCATTCTATTGTTTTTCTTAACTCGATTTGGAATCAAATTTAAAAAGTTAGCGCTACGGATTTCGAGTGTATTTAAAAGGAAGACAAAGTGCGACCGAGCAAAATATTGAAATCAAATAATCAGTCAAATCAAATTATTGGTAATTACAAAAAAAACTACAAAATGAATCAAAAAATCTGGTTTCAACAACTAAAGAAATAGTTATTACCTACATATAAAAGTGAAAATCATATGAAAATATGGTAGGGTTTCCGAGATCTACATCAAAACACACGCGAAATATGGATTTTTCAAAGAAAAATATAGTTTTATTTCTCTTATTTCACTTTAAGGATCCAAAGAAAAAATGTTATTATTTCATTTTCTTTTTAAATAAACACATTATATTAACTAACAACAGAGTTGTATGTACATCGAGTTTGGTGAGCAAAATCCGCCTCTTAAGAGCGAAGCCGCGGACAGCAGCTATGTTATTTAGATCATGTCCTAAGCTCACAGTACTCCTATATTATGGATTGGCCTCCCCCGCATTAGAGCACGCAATATATCATGCTTAGGGTAAGTAGTATTTCATACAGCCTACTTATTCTTGTCAAAAGCACCCTTACATAACTATTCGGGTGTGTTCTCAAGGCACATTCATGCTTATGACTAATGCTCCTAGATAAGTGGAAGAAAGGCTGAGAACAGCATAATAGTACACATAGATAATGAAAAATTTTAGAGGTACATACATATTATCACGTCCGTATTCCTAATGGGGTGAGCAGAGTCACAAGTAATCACAAGAAAACTTGCTACTCCTAATTCAAAGTCCCAAGATGGATATGGTGACAGGTGATCAGCCTATCACCCATTATAGATTGTCCATCATGTTGGAGGGGATACTATTCCTTAGTCGACTTTTACGACATGCTCGGGGAGGGAAGCAGCTGGACGCATCTATGTTTTTTCTTTACTCCCAGTCCAGCAGAGAAGTAGAATTTTAGGGGTACTATTATTAAATATCTGCCAACAAACACATAACTAGTTTAGAGCCCGCACTGGGATTTCCTGTGCCGTCCGTGTATCAGAAACTAAAAAAATATTTAAACATTTATCCCGCCACGGGAATCGAACCCTCACCTCGGTCTTCAATCTAGTTTTACGATTAAAAACCAATTTAATTCACGACCTCAGTGGCATGGCGGGCGAGTGCTCGACTGCAAGCTGAAACGCAAGAAATGTTTGCATGTTCTTCAAAAAATTCTTCCAGGTCTGGATGCAGTGATAATATAATGTATTTTAAGTAGGTATGTATTTACAAATAAAAAGTATGTATGTATTATATCAGCCATTTGGTTCCCATAGTACCTACCTACAAGCTTTGCTTAGTTTGGGGCTATTGTGAAATGTCTCAAATTATATTCCATACTAGCAGCCGCCCGCGGCTTCGCTCACGCGGTACCCAGATAAAAAGTACCCTATGTCCCATTCCAGCACACGTAGGAGGTACCTACTATCCTCATTATTCATTATAATATAGTGTACGCTAAACGATGACTAAAGTATTGCCATCTCTTACCATTTCATAATGACAAACAGTGACAGGGCTAACTTTAGCGAACGAATATGAATAATAGGGTATGTAAGTATATTCCGTAGTTTTTGCGTAAAAGAGTAACAAACATACCTAAATCAAAAATTAAGAAATTTCGGTGAATTTAGTAAAAATTTTGAGAGTTAAGGTAAACTTTTCAAAACGCAACGATAGCGCGTCAAAATTTGATCAGAATTAGCAGCGACATCTAGTTATCAGACGTAGAATTACGTCAGAACTCCATGAATAATCAAGATTGGAAACTTAGCCAGTAATAATTTATGCTTCCTTTCACAGGTACTTTGACATTGACAGTTCCTTTTCCATATGTTTTGTATCATCTATTACTAATCTTTGGTACCTATCATCGCTGTCATATGTCAAAATAAAATTATTCTATTTTTCATGAAAAACATGCCAAAAATAAAGAATTTACAGGTAATTATGACATCAACTAAATGAGAAAAATCGGCTCTTTAATTTGATATAGGTTATGTGCAGTTTTAGACCAAAAATTGATTCCAGGTTTTCATCCCTTTTCACCCCTTTAGAGGTTGAATTTTGAAAAATCCCTTCTTAGTACACCCCTACGTACCAAGGTTTACCTACACTGAAAATTTCAAGTCTCTACGTCCAGCGGTTTAGGCTGTGCGTTGTCTGTCAGTCAGTCAGTCAGTCAGTCAGTCAGTCAGTCAGTCAGTCAGTCAGTCAGTCAGGACAAAGATTCTTATAATATAAAATGATTTATATTCCAGAAGACAAGCCGCCGCGCCGACTTAGCGCCCATATATTTTTCAAACCAGAATCGAATCCACGCTTGATTCGGTCTGAAGACGGCGATACTACGACTACCCCAGACCTGGTGGTCTCATACATACATAGGTACATAAAATCACGCCTGTTTCCCATAGGGGTAGGCAGAGATCACGGATCGCCATTTGCTACGATACTGGTGGTCTCACCTAAACAAAACAAACGCCTTTGAGTTCGACCATAATATTCACCCATCGAGCATTTAACTGAAATGTATTCACCTAACCCGTTGCCTGTCGAAATATACCAGGCGTTTTATTACACAAAACTTTATGCTCGGATAAATGGAGTGTCACCCATTTATTCCATGGCTAGGCTAAAGTTTAACTAACCGGATAAACATGAAAATTATTATATTGTTTTGTAAACATGATTCTGTCTTTTGGACCGCGTGTTTTCGAAAATAGCGAAAGTGACGAGCCGATTTCATGCAAAAATGTATGAGACCTACGCAAAGTGACTTGACTAAGGTCTCTGAATCATCTCACATCTCATCCGTGTCATATACATACATTCATATAATCACGCCCGTGTCCCTAATGGAGTGGGCAGAGCCACAAGTAATCATAACGATACTTGCAGCTACTCCTGATTCAAAGTCCCAAGATGGATATGGTGAACCATGGGTACAGGTGATCAGCCCATCGTCCATATACATGGTCTAGCATGTTGGAGAGGATACTATCCCATAATCAACTTTTACAACATGCTCGAGGAGAGAAGCAAATATTATATTATAGTATCTCATCTGCTAAAGTACCTAATCCGAGAATCGGTAGAACCTCAAGTGATATTGGGATATTTGTTCTTAGATTTTTTATTATGTATTACCAAATACAAATTGCAATATTTCCGTATATATTTTTCGGAATTGTCACGGCAAACATAACTCACCTGTTGATGGTTGGCGTCTGGCTTCTCGCTGGACGAGGAGATGGAAGATGCGGATGGCTTTTTGCAGAACCCTGGGCAGTACCGCCGGCAGAGACACCTGGAAACATTCGATGGCTTTTAAGGAAGACCAGCTTTCACCAGTAGTTACTAGGCTTTTCAGGGTCGATAGACTGAGATCGACTTACAAAACTTGAGCTTAGTTGGTTACTAGTGAGAGTTAAGGCAAAGCCAAACGCGTCAGCGAATAGAACGAAACCAATTTTGGAATTCTTTATATCTATCTATCTAGTCGTCATGCATTCCTTCGAACTAGTGTGGTGAAAGGTTTGAAAGTGCACCTGTAAGGCTAAAAAAGTCGAAAAGTTTTGAAAAACAACCTTGCTACGGTAATGAACTTCATCCGTTGACGTCAGTAAAATATTGGAACCGGACACAAAGGAACCCTTATTCGCCATACACCTCTTCTGTTAACTGTACGTATAGCAAATAGGTAACTCAATAACACGGGGTCATGCAGGTCGGAGACGTAGTTAGGTAATTGTGTTACCTGAGCCCCATTTACAGTGTAATTATAGATAATATTGAGTTACATTGATTAAACTGAGCGAATTGACAGCCTCGGTGGCGATTGCTCGGCAGAGACGCAAAAGGCGCGGGTTCGATTCCCGCTGCGAAGAAATGTTTGCATGATCTGTAAATATTTCTTCCGGGTCTGGGTGTTGTGGTACCATGGTACTCGTAGTTTCTGATACTCACGACACAGGGAATCCTAGTGTGAGGTCAGGACTATGTATGTGACTGTTGAGTGTTATTTATTTAATTGGATGCCATAGCTGATGATGATGATGAGCATTTAAGCAATGGTCTTAGCTCACTACACCTTTCAAACGGGAACGTAAAGGAGAATCGGTACTATGTCGCATGCCTTGTTCGGACGAACTTTTCGCATTTGAATTTTAACAGTTCGCTTTGTTTTTTGGGCTGGTGATAATCTGATTATGAAAGGGCCAGTGGGCAGATACCACCCTGCATAAAATTTAAATTCCATTAGGAGCGAGGTTACTATGTAAATTTTTTGATGAGTTGTGAATTTGCCACGCTGTCATAACAATCAACTGAGTGAGCAACTGATCACCATCATTACGTTGCGTTTTTGAAGTTCCATACCCAAAGGGTGCCAACGGGACCCTATTACTAAGCCTCCGCTGTCCGTCCGTCCGCCCGTCCGTCCATACATCTATCAGCGGGCATCTCATGAACCGTAATATGTAACGTTGAAATTTTCACAGAGTATTTCTAATTGCCGCTATAACAACAAATAATAAAAATATAAGGGGGCCCCGTACAATAAACATTTATGTAGGTACTAGCTGCCGCCCGCGGCTTCGCTCGCGTGGTACCCGAACAAAAATAGCCTATATGTTAATCCATACATGTACTATGTATATTCCAAGTTTCATTGAAATCCGTTCAGCTGTTTAGGCGTGAGGCACAAACATCCAAACTCACAAACTTTCACATCTATCTATAATATAAAAATGAATCGCAAAATGTGTTGGTAAGCGCATAACTCAACAACGCCTGGACCAATTTGGCCAAATCTTTTTTTAAAATGTTCGTTGAAGTTCAAGGATGGTTTTTACGGCGAGAAAAATTAGAATTATTGCTGGAAAAACCTATATGTTTATCCCCGAGCGAAGCCGGGGCGAGTCGCTAGTTTATAATATAGTAGGATAGGATAGGATAGCTTTTCATTCCGCCAGCGGCGGAATGAAAAGGTTCGTCAGTTTTCAAAATGATTCATTTGACGTGTCGCGAGACATATTACCTTTTGAATCTAAGGCACAGAACAAACTGTTGCATAGAAAATTATGTTTAACTGCTCGACAACAAAGTTCAAATTGACGCGCATTAAAGTTGTTTGTCAATTTTATTTATCGTGTCATACAGGATAGTATGTTTTACTGAATTAAAACCAAGGAAATGATACCTACACAGGGACGTCCATATGTCTTATTCAATAACGCAAAGCACGTCATACTCGAATCAGATTCAATATTTTACGATTCAGTTCACATTTCAATATAACGCTGACTGAAACCTTTCTCAAGAAGTCTCTCTTGATACTTTTAGACAGATACTGTAACTGTATCTACGAAACATTTTGATTACCCGACTACCTTACTAAAACTACATAAGTACATATTATCACGCCCGTATCCCTATTGAGGTGGGCAGAGCCACAAGTAAACATAAGAAAACTTGCAGCCACTGCTGATTTAAAGTCCTGAGGTGGATATGGTGTACCATTGTGACAGGTGATCAGCCCGTCGCCCATATAGGTGGTCCATCATTTTGGAGAGGATACTATCCCTTAGTCGATTTTTACGATATGCTCGGGGAGAGAAGCAGCTGGACGCATTCTATGCTTTTTCTTTACTTCCAGTCCAGTAGCAGTAGTATAAAACTACTAAAACTATCTTTACATCCAAAAGTTTGTGAGAATTTGTCTACTTCAATCATTCATTCGTAACGCTGAACGGGTTTGAATGAAACTTGGGACCCAAAAAAGTCTAAACAATTCCTTCAAAAGAAATTTTAACAATCAGAATATACATAGTTCCTAACCTAGATACCATAATAACAATAGTTTTGATCCGGGTACAATGCGAGCGAAGCCGCGGGCGGCAGCTAGTTATCAATATTTACTTTACTTTAAGGTCTTGTAAGAAAACTGACCACCTAAAACTTGGGTTTAATTGGCGATTAAAGTTGCTCCCTTCGCAAACTGTAGGTAAATGTACCTTTTACATTTTGATGTAACATCACGCTGGGCAATTTGCCCACCCACAAAATAATTGCTCAATAAACTTCCAGCTACATTTTTATGGCAGAATTTGTCAACAAAGATAAAGTATACCACAGCAATGTTGAAAATTATCTTGACAGACAAGGAGGAATTTGTTCCTCCCTCGAGAGCCGTTTAAAGGATCAGGGTAAAAGATCCTATCTGTCTCAATGGCAAGATGTTAAGGCGACGACTGAAGCCACGCGACCGCGATAAACGTCAATCACTAACAAAAGACGCTCTCTCATCGACGTGACGAGGGTTTTTGTACATAGCAACGATTTTAGTATACTACCGCTTCTTTACATTAATGAACGTTAATACGTCATAGACATTAGGTTCAAACAAAGGCTTTAGTACATCATGCGTCTATCCGTCAAAGACTATGGGAAAGGAGTATGAAATCCAACCTCTTTTACTTTGTAACCCTCCCTCGCTTAGGTACTCATACACACATACCTACTCACACTATCCCTTAGTAATCTATACTAATATTATAAAGAGAAAAGATTTTTTTGTAGGCTATAATAAATTTTCAAAAAAATAGGGTAAATAAATTCCGTAAGAAAAATGCAATATTGTAACCCAAGGTAGAAAACCCAAAATAGTTTTTGGCATGCGCTGCGAAAACTATTGATTATAGAACAAAATAATGTACTACACGCGTACGAAGTCGCGGGCAACAGCTAGTTTGTTTATATTTTTAGAAATTATCTTCTGTCGTGGTTTTGTTTAATTTATCTTGTTGTTTGTTTTTGTGTTTTGATATCCCAACACTTCATCGGCAATCGTTTTTATTGTAAACCGGCCTCCCGCGAAACAGGCTTGCATCGTGCTCGGACTACCAGCAAATTCCACTGTAACTTGTGTTTTTTATCAATAAATTTACTTTATATATTTGTACGATAATGATATCAGTTGAATATTTCGATTAGTTTGCTCGGCATCCAGGCTTAACGGCTTAAGACATTAGTGGTCACTTCAGTGTTTTGCTACTAAGTGGCGCGAAACGCGGGCTTTAAGAGCGTGCAGTACCAACGCGTCTAGAAAGATTTTGAAAGAGATACGATACAAATTATTGAAATCAAATAATTGAAAACTACAAAATGAATAAAAAACTGGTTTCAACAACTAAAGAGATAGTTATTTCCTACCTATTAAAGTAAAATTCATCTGAAAATATGATAGGGTTCCCGAAATCTAGATCAAAACATACTCAAAACATGGATTATTTTCGAGATTTTGTTTTTAATAGTGTTTTTTTTCTCTTATCGCTTGTTTCACTTTGAGGAACAAAGAAAAAATTATAAATTTCATTTCCTTTTTGAATAAACACATTTCACTAACGTACAACAAAATTCTACATCGATTTTGATGAGCAAATCCGCTACTGCACACATAATGGACTCTAGTAAGCATACATTTTCATTCTACTACGCGACTTTCAGAGTTTCAAAGTCGCTTGCATCGAGCACACCCTTAAGCGCCAGTATGGAAATTGAATAGTGGAATAAGAGCGACAGACAAACTCACTCGTGTCTTGTTTAGAGTGACACTGAGTTAGTTCCCCAATTGTTCTTTACTGATTTTGTACAAAAGTTAACCCTTTTTTCTTTGAATTGGCTAAATCTGATTTGTCCCTTCTCAATTTTCTTTTAAGGTAATGCGAAAGTGAAATAGAGAATCATTTATAATTTTACTATTTTCACGAAGTAGGTAGGTATGCATCGAATTAAATGTGGCCTAGAATAAAGCATAAATTGGCTATATTGGTTTCTTTAGTGAGTTTAATTGTATTATTTTACAATACACTCATATTTTGTGTGGAAATTGTGGACATAAAGTGTTATATTTGAAATAAGTTAGTAATACAGAAGAAAGTTTATTTTTATACAAATTTCTAGTAACAGATCACAGACCAGATCAGGATTCCCTGTGTCGTAGATATCAGAAACTGTGAGTACCTACCATGATCCGACAACAACCAGTATGAATTCTGTACATATAGTTTATGTCATCCTAAGTTGCCTGGCTTTTAGCGATAAGGCCGCCAATTGTTTTTACCATTAATTTTGACTATTTTTGTAAGTTCAATGTTGTTTGGTAAACAATAAAGTGTTATCTATCTATCTACCGTTTATGATAAGTTTAGAAATTATGAGAGAACGGATAAATAGATACCTACCGGTCAAAATCATAACCCTCCTTTTTGCTTCGCCTTAGTCGGGTATTAACTAATGGTACAAATAGTAGTGACATGCACCTAGTGCATGGAGCCTGTTTGAGACGTACTTTAATCCTCAAAAGACGCAGTGAGACAAATTGTAGTAAATGTAATAAAAGCATTTCCAAGTACCTACGGCTACGTTTCACGCCAAGTCTGAAGTCTGACGCAAGTGGAGCGTGGAGGCCCACTCTCAAATCCAATAACTATACGTCCATATCAGAAGTTCCATTTGATTTGGTACGATTCATTTTGTAAGGGGTAGAAAAGGTTATTTGTTATTTTGTAATATCTGCTAAAAGCTAGCTGGTCTAGAATCGGAAAAGAATTAAAGATCGTCGGCGTGACGATGTAATGATATCACAAAACTGTCAAGTGCGAGTCGAATTCGGACACGAAGGGTTCCATACCATCGTACATGTACATAAATGTTTCTCGCATGAAGCCCCCTTCAAAAAAACAATATTCTGCCCCTAGCCGCAATGACTTAAAATATGTAGAAGGCTTCTATTTGTTTTATAATGTGTGCAATAAAATTGTGTGATATGCAATAAAATTTGATTTAATATCATTGGATTTACTCGACATATTCTATTATTTTATTAGTGACCCCCTCCATAATTTCAGTCTGCGACCGCGCCTGTTACCTATTGACGGTTTATGAGATACAGCCCGCTGACAGACGAACGGACAGCAGAGGCTTAGTAATGGGGCCCGTTGGACCCTAAAAAGGACCATCTTTAGATGCTTGAAGTACAGACCAACTCCGCAGTGGGTGAAGTCAGGTTGTCGATGATGATGAGGTTGGAAAGACTGGAATCAATGGTGGAAGACCACACTCAGCAATGGGATATTAAAGACTGATGATGATGATCTGGTTTATAATAATTTTCAAATTATTTAAGTTAAAAGTTCTTGAATATCAACAGCAATAAATGACACTGAATTCGCAAGATACAAAATAATAAATTACGACCTCCGTAAATAGAAACCATTCATAGTCACTTAAATAGATTCACCTCAAACACTGTGTTTTCAAACCAAAAGCTGATAACATCCTACAACCTCCCTAATAAGATAAAGAGTATTTATAAATATACCCCGTTCAAAATTACTGGAATAGGTTTCTCAAAAACATTGTGTTTTCAAATCAAAAGCGTATGAAACCGAGTTCATTTGTTTTGCCGGCACGTATGATTTGCGCCGCTTTCCGCCAGAGGGCGCACGGGACAATATGCCGAATGAGCCGCTTCCGAGACATTGCCTTTCCATTCCCTATTCATTGTTACTGCAGGAAACGTATCTAATAGAATACTTTGAAATGAATCTCTTTTCTTGATGCAAAATAAAGTTTTATTTATTTAGAAATACTTTATTGCACAATAAAAAACTATACAAAAGGAGGGCTTAATGCCTAGGCATTTTCTACCAGCCAACCAATGAGGTGGAGTTGTTGGCGTGCGGCATACAAATACATAAATACAGAAATCATAAATCTAAAAAATGTGGTGCCATAAATTTCTTGGGTAAAAGCTCCTTTGTAAGACTTTTAAAAGTCTCTTTTAAGTCTGCCTTTTTAATGAGCTTCAAAGATCAATAGCCCCGCGTTGGGCGCCAATAATTATCGGGAAAGGTCGATGACATTAGCAAATGCCGCGATATATCGTGATATTTGTTATTTTAGTCGTTAAATAATCGAACTGTAAACTTTAACCAAATAAAACAAAAAGTTCACTCACCTGATGAACAGGATCCCGAACAGCAGAGCCAGCAGCGGCAGCAGGGTCCCGAAGCACGCCAGGAACCACGTCTGCACATCCGTGAACCCTGAGAACACAGAGAGGACTACGCCAGGTCACATGCCAATATACACCAGTAATACAATCCTTAATAATATCCATCTTAGGATTTTAAATCAGAACTGCAAGTTTTCCAATGTTTACTGTGGCTCTGCCCACCCCATTAGGGATATGGGCTTGATAATATGTATACAGTGACGGCCTCGGTGGCGTGGCGGGCGATTGCTCGGCAGAGAAGCAAGAGGCGCGGATTCGATTCTCGCTGCGGAAGAAATGTTTGCATGACCTGTAAATATTTATTCCGGCTCTGGGTGTTGTGGTACCATGGTACTCGTAGTTTCTGATACCCACGACACAGGGAATCCTAGTGTGGGGTCAGGACTATGTATGTGACTGTTGTATGTTATTTATTATTATTATTTATTATACAGTATTCTGTATTATTATATTAATTATAGTATTATTTTATTTTATAAGCATAAAAAAGTGTCTTTAAATTACAACAGAATTCATGAACAAGCTTTTAAAACAAACAAACTGAGTTTGATTAAACTGTTTTTGCCATGTTAAAAGATTTATCACTTTTATGTAGATCGTGAAAATGTATAACGTATAATATTCATATTTCACCGCGCATTAATTCTCCCGAGCCACAAAAAGGTGAAAAATTCCAGAGATGGGTAAATCAACAACATAAATTTACGTGTTTTTTCACCTACCCACTCAATGTAATCACGTAGGTTTTGAATCGTGACTCAGGTATGTTTTATATATGCTGTAGTCAAAACAGTTAACCAGTCAAAATTACTCTAGACTAACACAATCAGTCAAAACTAGTTTTGCCCAAAGGAGCTGGTTAAAAGTAGTTTTGACTGGCTATATTAGTCAAAACTCTTGAGGTGAGCATAAGTGCTTGCATCTTGTTCCGTTCCGTTCAAGGGCGGAGGAGCTGCATTTCCCCGAGATAGCCGGAGTAAATGATGAAAGATTTGGGTTCTTAATTTATTTTCCCTTTGAATTACTCTTCTTCCCCCCCTCCCCCCCAACGGTTCACATACAAAAATTTGACCTACAAATACTTTTCATATTCTAACTAGCTAAAAGTGATTTTGACCGATCTAGCGGTTAAAAGTAGTTTTGACTATACAAACGTTTGCTTTCTGCTAGTTCGTACCACGTTGGGCGCCAGTTGGAATGGTGCCATTTCTAACAGCTGAACTGAATATTGCTAAATTCAGTTAGTTGTTCCGAAGCTTGTCTTATCGAATTTATTACGCCAATCAGAACTTGAAATCTTGAAACTGTATGATTAATTGCATGATTAGAAGGATTAAGAGCTAGTATCTATTATCACGAATACTCGAGTTACTAGTACAGTAGCACCACAAATATTGTGCGCCTTGGCAAACTTCGTGCTTTGTAACCAAATTTGTCCGAATATAATTAAAATAAAACCTGAACCAACCCTTTAAAACAAAAATAAGTATCTACATAATTATTGTAACATATTACATATCATCATGGCGTTAGACGTAAAGCCAGCTAGACGAAAATTTTTAGGCGCACAATATGTGTGTTCTACTGTACTTTCGATACAGTGTGGTGAGAGGAAAAGTGCTCCTCTAAGAGGCTCCTTTCGTGCACTTGACAAATCTTTTCAAACTTCTTAGTTTCAATGACATGCTGGTGTTACGATACCTACCAAAAAATCTACTTTAATTGCCTCGTGTTGAGCCAAAACCAGAATTGCTGTGTGCGATGTTAACTTAATTTTGGTAGGGTTCAGTGATGCAAAAAAGTTTGATATTGTAAGTCAAGGAATAACTCATTGTTGAGTCTAACATGTTCAGTGATCATGCCGATCATTTTCCACATGAACGGCGGCATTCAAAGCGAAACAATAATAACTTTTATAATCAAATAGTTTCCACTCAAAATATGGATTATGCCACTTTCATACCCAAACATATTAGATATTTAGAGATCATATAGTTTTGACGCATTTTTATGATTAAAAACACGAACAGAAAGTTTTAAAGTTACGAACGTATTACTCTCTCTACAACGTGTTCGAATAGACATTTTATATGAATAGACCTTCGAGAACTACCCCAATATCGGTTTGATTTTTGTTTGATTCTACAGATTTTGTATTGAATATTTGACCTGCGATTTTAATGTACATACTTTTCATAGGAAATTTAAAGCGCTCGTGGCGTAGCTTGCTTATATATTCTTGATTGATCGTTGAAGTTAAGCAGCGTTGTGCGCGGTCACAATTTGAATGGGTGATCGCAAGTGGCATTACGAGCTGAGCGCTTACGTGCTTCGGAGGGCACGTTAAATTGTCGGTCCCGGCTTTAAGTCGTTAAGTCATGACGAAGGCCTTTATGCAGCCTAAAAACTCCATTTTCGTTGCCCATTATCAAAATATTTTTACTTAACATAACCTGACAAAACTCTTCAGTGGTTTATGAGGAAAAAAGTAACAGAAGTACAGAATATTCTGTATCCTACTCATATTATAAATTTTTAATAAGTGTATGTGTGTTATTTCAATAAAGAAACGCGTGAAATTTAAATAGGCTATTTTTATTGAGATCATATTTGCAGTAAGTAAATAGAAAACTATAGATACAGTCAACGTAAAAGTTGCCTGCAACAAATTATCCTTCCTACTTATATTATAAATGCGAAAGTTTGTGAGGATTTTTGGATGTTTGTGCCTCAATCACGCCTAAAGGGCTGAACAGATTTAAATAAAACTTAGAATATACATAATACGTGTGCTAGAATAACATATAGGCTATTATTTATCCGGGTACAACGCAAGCGAAGCTGCGGGCGGCAGCTAGTCAGATTATAAATCTATGGTATTGGTTCTGTAATGCAAACATTAGAAGGCTTTAATTTGGTGGGAGCGTTGAAATAATAATTTATAATATTTAGAAAATAACTCTACATCGGACTAGCAGGTAAATACATATGATTCATCATCATATTCCTGCCCTTATCCCACTCTATGGTGGGGTCGGCACAACAAGTTCCTTGGATCATGCTGTAAGAGTTTTGGCTAAGGTGTTTTATGACCGGCCGCCTGCCTGACGTCAACCCTCCTTGGGAATACTTGCTTATTGTATCTCATCATGTTGGAGAGGATACTATCCCTTAGTCGACTTTTACGACATGCTCGGGGAGAGAAGCAGCTGGACGCATTCTATGTTTTTTCGTCACTCAGGTACGTAAATATGATTACACCTGACCAATTACTTTTACTCTACAATACCCTTAGTTTCTTGAGTACCCTCCACAGTTTACTGCAAATTTTAACTAAAATCTCCACTTAATTGCTTTAGAAACATTATTTAAATTCCCAAATTGCTTCTGAATACAGATGAAACGATTTACATAACAGTATTAGCTCAGATACTGGCTCCATCTTAGACGTGGAGAGTCAAACCTTGGCAGGAAGCCAGGTGGAACTCCAGATCTTTTAAAGGGATCTGACTGACAAAAATACGTCTGAAAATAAGGCTTTTAAAGCTCTCCAGCTTTGATAAACTGCATTTGCTATCATATCAAAGTAGAACTTGGAACTTAGATATTTGCTGTTTCAAGATTTTGAATGAAATGATTTATTACAGCGAAAACATACGTGAGGTGTTTATATGTTATATATATGTAGGCTATTATGGCTACTTTATTGAAATATAAACACAATCATACTCACATGTGGGTTTATTCTACAAAATACATCGAAATCAAATAAATAACATTAATTACCAATTGTTCTCTTCAAAATATTTTACATCATCTGCCGCCTTTTCTTATATTTTTCTTCCACCTCCATCCAAATCGGTACTAGACATAGGAGTCTTATCATTCTACCAAACAAGATATCGTTAAGCGAACGTCTCCTTGCCAAATTTCATCAAAATCGGTTCAGCAGTTTAGGCGTGAAAAGGTAACAGACAGAGTTACTTTCGCATTTATAATATTAAGTACTGTCTGTCGGCCGCGGCTTCGCTCGCGTGGTACCCAGAAAAAAAATAGCTTATATGTTAATCCAGCACATGTACTATGTACCTATATTCCAAGTTTCATTAAAATCCATTCAGTAGTTTTTGCGTAAAAGAGTAACAAACATCCATACATATAAATTTTCGAGTTTATAACATTAGTAGGAAAGTAAAAGTATGAAAGTATGCATATAAAATATCCATACTTTCATAATATAAATACAATCAATGCACAGTCTAGTCAGTAAGTCCTATAAGCATGAAACTGGAAAGGTATATTCGTGTCATAATGTAGAAATGAACAAAGGAAAGAAAAAATACAAAGAATCTAAAGAAAGACTTAAAGCTTATTTTCAAAGTCTTTGAGGACTGAGACTCACAGAGACTGACGTAGCTCTTCGACTAATTAGAACTCTTCCTCGGTATTTATTTGGTTCATTTTTCTTTTAATAATGAGGTCTCAAGTTCCCAGTTCCTTTATAAAAATAAGGCTACAAGTGTCCACTTGACAAAGTTGACTCCATTCTCGCCTTGAGTGGTGACAATGTTGCTTGGAGAGGTCGTGATTTTGAATCTCTTATGATTGCACTGAGTGAAGATTTTCAGAGATTTTTTAACTTGCAATGTACCTATGTAAATAAATATAGAACACCCAACAGTCACATACATAGTCCTGACCCCCCACTAGGATTCCCTTGTCGTGGGTATCGGAAACTACGAGTACCATGGTACCACAACATCCAGATCCGGAAGAAATATTTACAGAACATGCAAACATTTCTTCCGCAGCGGGAATCGAACCCGCGCCTCTTGCGTCTCTGCCAAGCAATCGCCCGCCACGCCACCGAGGCCGTCATGTAAGAAGAAGCCGTAAGTATGTAATAATGTTTGTTTGGGTCAAATCTTGCAACTGAATTTCAAAGCAGTTATCATAGAGGCTTATTATTAGGATCCCGTCGGCACCCTTCTAGAACGGAACCCTAAAAATTACCACACGATAGTAAAGTTCCCAAATTGGGTTGGATATTGGAAAACAATAAGTAATTTGATGAGTTTTAATTAAACTGAAATTTATAGAGACCCTCTGTTGTTAGGCTTCCCAAACGATCATACTACATATAAAGTAAACTCGGCACAAATTTCTTACATTACTGAATCGCTAGCAGATCTTACAAGCTCAGGTATTACAAGCCCCAAGAGCTTGTATTAAACTAAGGCATTTAGCATCTATACTAGATGCTAAATAATTATGTAGAAATAAAATACTATGATTCTATACTAAAAATGCTTGGGACTGAATAATGCTCCAACTCCTTTTATAAACATGATTGTAAAGGGATCATTTTCCAAAAAAAACCAGAGCATGGTTTCTTACCTGTATCTTCCACGCTTGGTCGCGTTACGGGTTAACAGTGTAAATGCAACGTAGATTTAAGACGTGTCCAAGTGATCCCCGTGATTTTATGGAATAAAAACTTTTGACTTTGACTTTGATGATTTATACAGTGTCAGAAAGCAACTTTTGCCTACACTAACGGGATGCTGTAACACCCAGGACGGTTTTTCGATGGAGGCTTGCCCAGCACCATCTCCCAGCTCAGTCGGCCTTATCCACAAGACAGACCTGGTCAATACGTGCGGAACTGACTAAGCCGCGGGTTTCCTGACAATGTTTTCCTTCACCAAAAACTGCTAGTTTAGCCAACTAGTAACCAATAAATGGCTGATAGCTTTAATTTTTTATTACATACAAACATAAAATCACGCCTGTTTCCCATAGGGGTAGGCAGAGATCACGGATTTCCATTTGCTACGATCCAATCATACTTCTTTCGCTTCATTCACTCTCATTACATTCCTCATGCATGCTCGTTCGTCGGTTTAGGGTACTCTTGACCTGGCCCTTTTCCAAAACGTCGCCGATTTAGTCCGGGTACAGGGAACACAATATAAGCGATGGGCTGATCACCTGTCACCATGGATCACCATATCCATCATGGAACTTTAAATCAGGAGTGGCTGCAAGTTTTCCTATGATTACTTGTGGCTCTGCTCACCCCATTAAGTAAGTTCGTATGAGCTAATGGCCAACTCTTGTTACGGAGTTTTTAGGCTGCTTAAAGGCCTCCGTCATGGCTTAACGACTTAAAAGCCTGGAAAAAAGCCGACAACTTAACGTGCCCTCCGAAGCACGGAATTTTCATTTCCACGTATTTCGCCCAAGTAACTTATTCGAAAGAAGGGCACATATAATAGGCTTTCCAGCTTCTAGTCCGCATCCCATTCAGGCAGCACAAAAGCTAAACTTTCCTGAAAGCTTTTTAATACGCTTCCGGAGTTCGTTTCGTTTCTGGCGCGGAATACAAAATGTTGGAGATTCAAGATGGAAGCTCATTTTATACGTATAGAATGGTACCATTCATTGAGGAAACCAGCAGTTTAATCTGCTCCGTATTGACCACGTCTTTCCTGTACTAGTGGTGTCACTAGTTCTTTCGTACCAGTGTGGTGAAAGGGCATGAAGTGCGCCTCAAAGGCTCCTTTCGTGCACTTTATTCGTTATCGATCTTCTTAGGTTCAACAACAGTACTGCCTCGGGCAACATCTTGACAGAGACTGCCGTGTGGACAAGAAATATTGATAAATAAATAAAATAAACTTAATCTATTATCAATATAAATTTCAATTTTTTTTTATCTATTTCTAATTAATTTTATTCTTGTATACGCCTAATAAAAAAAACACCCAACAGTCACATATCTACATATTCCTGAGTCCACACTAGGATTCCGTGTGTCGTGGGTATCAGAAACTACGAGTACCTTGGTACCACAACACCCAGACCCAGAAGAAATATTTACAGAACATTCAAACATTTCTTCCGCAGCGGGAATCGAGCCCGCGCCTCTTGCGTCTCTGCCGAGCAACCTCCCGCCACGCCGCCGAGGCCGTCAATTAGTTACCGTAAATCACTCATCATCATCATCATCATCCACAGCCCGGCTTTACCACTGCTGGGCATAAGCCTCCCTCGGTCCATGGTTTTGACTATACGTCTGCCCATCTCGCTGCAGGTGGTCGGTGGTCGGTGGGCGGTCTAGTGGCCGAGGTGTGGTTTTAGGAATGTGGGTCGTACATTCCTATAGCCGCACCTTGGCCACCATTCGTTAACGTCTTACTCCACCATTCATCACCACGCCTCGCAATGTGACCTGCCCAGCCCCACTTAAGTTCCATAATGTGGTTCCCAACGTCTCGTACTTTGTTACGTCTTCCGATTTCCGCATTATGTACTCAGTCTACAAGTCTGATGCTCACCGTAAATCACTGACTTACAAGAAATCATTTATTTATTATAATAATTTATTTATTATTTATTTAATATTATTATAGTTTGTCTTTGTAACTGTGTTCTAAATAAATATCCATTTTAGATAATTTATTTAATTAAATATCCGTTTATAAGTTTTTTTTATTTTGTGACCGTTTGTTACTTCCCCTAATTATAAACTTCGCTGATTAACGAGTTATATACGTAAGTGCCTGCTTACAATAAGAAAACTCGAATTAAATAAACTAACTTAAAACTCGGCTACTTTACAATTTCATCCATCGCGATTCCTATAGGTAAGTTTTTGTTTGTACAAGTTTTCTTGCGAACAGTTAGTACTTATCTACTTAGTTTAAGTACCTGTTTTGAATAAAACTGGTCAAGTGCGAGTCGAATTCGCGCACGAAGGGTTCCGTACCATGGTACACGTACATAAATGTATCTTGTATGCCACATATTACAGGTGGCAGCTCGTTCCCTATTAAAATAAAGCAAAAAATGCTTAATGAAACACATCTATTCTATGAGCACCCCTTTATTTTTAATTTTATTATTATTTGTGTACTAATCATTACATTTAAGATCGTTTGAAAAGAAATACACAAAAATACCACAAAAAATATGTGCAAAGAGTCACTAAACCCATCCAATTATTTATTTTTGTTATTTGTTGTTATAGCGACAATAGAAACACATAATCTGTAAAAATTTCAACTCTACCTATTACGATTCATGAGACAGCTCACTGACAGACAGACGGACGGACGAACAGACGGACAGCAGAGGCTTAGTAATAGGGTCTCACTGGCACGCTTCGGGTAAAGTACCCTAAAAACACACTATGTGGTAATTTTTCTAGTTGGACGTTTTTATACTTGGACGTTTTTCCGATTGAGCGTATTTATAGTTGGGTATTATTGCTCTTCTTTGGAGGAGGCCTTCACCTATAAAGGGGTTCTTGAAGAATAAATAGAAAAGAAAAATATAACAAGTTAGAACTATAACACAATAGAACATATATAGACCTAGTAATAAATAAATAGTAAAATTAAAAGTGTTAGGTGTAAGTGTAAGGTTTTCCAAGAAATAAAAGGCTTTTTATTTTATTTATTTTATTATTATTGCTCTTGCACATTTATCTTTTCTGACATTAGTCGTGCAAATCTTAATAATATGTCCTGCTCTATCTAATCTCTCTCAGTTTACTAGTACTAGTAGACTGTCAGCTGTTTACATTTAAGCTGTATCACGAGGGAGGGTCGTATTTGCCGTGCCCTGTGTTTGCGCAGCTACCCAGCTTTTAATCAAGGCTCTAACATAGAATAAACTAGGGAGACTAGTCCATCGACTGTTGGAACAATGGTTTGATCCATGCTTGTAGGTACGTTTTAGTACAAGTCATTGTATTTATTGCATGAAAATACATGTGCATGAGATACTTGTTAAAAAAACTAAGGCCTTTTACCATCTATTGTAGATGATTTATACAGCGTCAGGAGGTAACTTTTACCTTCACAAACGGGACGCTGTAGTGCCCGGGACGAATTAAGATGGAGTAGGCTTGCCCAGCACCTATTCCATCCTCTCAGCTTAGTCGGCCTTGTCCACAGAAAAGGCATTTATATATTTTTTCGCACAGAAAAATCCATTGGTACACGACCGGATTTGAGCCCACGACCTTAGGAACAGAAGGCGGGGTCACTACTTGTTAGCAGTGACGCTTACACACGGAATGCAACCCATGCTGCTCGACAAAAAGTTCAAATTGGCTCGCATCAAACTTGTGTGACTATTTATTGTGTCATATGAGACAGTATGTTTTGATACTGTACGAGGCATGCAATATTTTACAATGTCAATTAATATAAATTAAATTGAAATAAAAATTATCGTACAAAATAATAAAATGATTTTAATTTTTGTTGTAACTCCAGAATTTTAAATAATTTGAATACCCAACTAACATTACGTGTGTAGATTCACATATTTCTCAATTTGTGAAATCGTGACAAAAAGTGACTTAGGTAAAAGCACAAAACTCTACAATCGGTGGTTAAAGTAACAGTCTTATTTAGGTAAACTAAGGCCGCACTGTACGCTTGGAAACGACTCAATGTAGAGTCGAGCAAATATGTAGAATTTGAATGTGGCTTTATTTGTTTGTTTGATATTTGAATATTATTTTGTATACCAAAGAGAATATTCACAGTGAGTAATATTGAGTTTTGTTCTTTTCCGCTTCTCGTTTCGTAAAGTGAAAGTGTAAATGTCTTTATTCGATTAAATCACGAAGATCATTTTGAAATGTCGTAAATTTACATTGAATTTACGTCCGTATAGTCGAACTACATTTTCTTCCTTATTTATCATAGCAAATTCTGAGATTTTTGAATGAAGAATTTGAATAGCACAGAAATACTCACTTGTGTCCGGAGCCAAGTCGTTGTCCACTTCATGTCCCGTTATGTTGAGCATGTAGGCACTACTGTTCCCTCCTACGATCTTCCCCACCTCCACAAGTTCCACATAATCCACCTTCTTCAGCACATCACTACTATTCCTCCCATCACTATCGTTCTTAGAACTAAAATCACTTTCGTTTATCTTAGCGGCTATGAGGAATTCGAATTTTGGCATATCTACGAACTCAGATTCGGGTTTGAACAGGATGTCGGTGATCGATTCCTCTCTGTCTGTTTCAGAGTCAATGATATCTTCAAGTAAGGAGGTTGATATGTTTAGTTGTTTTTCGCCATCTTTCGGCAGATCTTTTGGTTGAGGTCTCGCTCTGTTGACAGAGATGCCTTCGTCTCTGTCTTGCTCAGCGTTCACTATCGCTTCCATGTTACTGTTTGAGCTGATGTTGGTCTCTTCAGCGGTCTCATCATCATCATTGGCAACGACCAGGGTATCAGAATTGGAATCCACGGGGATGTTGAAAGTGTTGTTCGTGGGGAATTTTATTACAATGTCTGTAGTATTGTCAGGGTATGTTCTTGGGTTATTCTTGCCCAGGGGCTTGGAGTTAGTATCGGAAGAGGAGCCACCGGAGTAGCTTTGAAGGTTCGAACTATCCGCGTAACTTTGAGGGTCAGAAGTATCAGGATAACTCTGAGAGTATGCTTGGGCATTTGAGCTGCCTGTGTATTGGGAGTTACTGTTTCCAGAATATGTTTGGGAGTTGGAGTAAGGTTGAGAATTTGTGTTACCGGAGTACGGTTGAGAGTTTGAATAAGGTTGGGAATTGGTGTTGCCATTGTATTGCGAGTTAGTATTGTATCCTTGAGAATCATTGTGATTAGAGTGAGGGCGGGAGTGCACGATGTCCGCTGTGAGGAGAGCGTTGAGGAGGTAGAACATGAGTTTTAACTTGACGTTCGTCATTCTTGTTCAGTCCATGGCCTTATTTCGAAGTTGAAAAGTGTCAGTGAATCGTAGAGCGCCACCTGGCGACCTGGAACAAAGAAAAAACTTTCATTATTCATGTTGTTTAACTAATTTAAAGCACAAGGCTAGATATGTCAGTTCATTAAATTGTTCATGCTCTACAATGCTAAGTTGCGTGGTTTTAGCCCTGTCAAAACTGACTACATGTATTTATGTAGATGACAAAGCATTCCTACAATATCCAGTTATCTCAAATGAAATCCTGCAGACTCGTGTTCTAAATCCAGTCTGTTGCAGTTCACATATTTAGATAGCCAGCTACTTGTCGCATACCGCATAGTTGGCTGGAATAGGTACATTGTACTCTTGTGTTTTGAGTTCATTCTCTGGAAGTGCACTTACAGCGAATTGAACCAGCAATCTTACTTATAATAGTTATAAAATTCGATGATACGACCGCACAATGTTCTTGAAACAATTTCTTGCAAAATTGCCTTTGTATGATACTTTTATATGGATAAGAATTACAAAGAATCCCTACAGACAGAAACAAGTGTCAATGATCCCAAATTGGTATATTAAATCATAACACAAACCATTCACAAAGTGCTTCCATTCACATTAGCTAAGAAATAAAGTAAGTGAAATCACGTGAGAAACACCAAGCAGAGGGAAAACCTGTGAAAATCGCTACAGAATCAATTGTATCAGACAAACGCGACTTCTGATCGGAAGGCGGCCATTTGTCAGACTCATGGTGACGCTTATTGAAGGAAATTGGGACTTCATTATTCCATCACGTCGCTCACTTACGTAATATCCCTACCTAGGTCACGTGTCGCTCTGAATCAGTTTGCAATGCAAAATTAACTTTATCCCGCTGACTTAAAAATCAATGTTGGATACGCTATTTGAATCTTGAAAGCGGTTTATTCCAGAACCCAGGGACCCAATTCTCGAAGTATAGACATGAAGTATAATGGTAGTATCCTCTCCTACATGATGTACCTACCATCTATATGGGCGATGGGCTTATCACCTGTCACCATGGTTCACCATATTCATCTTGGGACTTTGAATCAGTGGCTGCATGATTACTTGTGGCTCTGCCGGCCCCATTAGGGATACGGGCGTGATAATACGTATGTATGTCTGTACGCACCCCAATGTTTTGTGTCGTCGAAGTACTTACCTAAATGTGTTACGTTATCTTTACCCATTACCATTAGGTAGGTACTTTACAAAAACCGGGTTTTAACGCGTCGAAAAATACTCTTAACCTTTATAACAACTTACTTAGGTACCTACTTATATAAGTATAGTCATCTACAATAAAATGTATGCATTTCTTATTTTTTCGTAATATGTTTTGACTACTTCTCTGCTGGACTGGGAGTAAAGAAAAAGCATAGAATGCGTCCAGCTGCTTCTCTCCACGAGCGTGTCGTAAAAGTCTACTAAGGGATAGTATTCTTTTCAAAATAATGGACTACCTATATAGGCGATGGGCTGATCACCTGTCACCATGGTTCACCATTTCCATCTTAGGATTTTAAATCAGAAGTGGCTGTAAGTTTTCTTATGTTTACTTGTGGCTCTTCCTATGTATGTATATATGTATGTTTTGACGTTGTCTAAATTCATTCCGGGCACTACAGCGTCCCGTTAGTGAAGGTAAAAGTTGCCTGCTGACGCTGTATAAATCATCTAACTAATATAGAGGGCACGTTAAACAGTCGGTCCCGGCTTTTAAGTCGTTAAGCCATGACGGAGGCCTTTAGGCGGCTTAAAAACTTCGTCACTAGAGTTGGCCACTAGCTCATACGAACATAAATACAATAATAAGTGTTATTGCAGGCGATTATTCTATCCTACTTCCTACTATATTATAAATGTGAAATTTGTAACGATGTTTGTATGTTTGTGCCTCAATCACGCCTAAACGGCTGAACGGATTTGAACGAAAATTGGAATGCACATAGTGCATGTGCTGGATTAACATACAAGATATTTTGTATCCGGATACCATGCGAGCGAAGCCGCAGGCGGCAGCTAGTAACTACATCCTTCTGTGATTCAATAACCCAAGGCCAAACAAACAAAACATTTAGGTGAGCCCATCTTTTCATTAATACTCGACTACTCTCGATTAATTCTTTTATTTTCAAAAGTTTTCTCAAATTGACAGTTAGATCTTCATTCAAAATTCAAATTTGGAGCGTTTAAGCCATTTTAAATCTTACTTCTTATCTTACTTTTTACTTCTTACTTATATTATAAACGCAAAAGTTTGTATTTATGGATGTATGGATGTTTGTTACTCTTTCACGCCTAAACGGCTGAACGGATTTGAATGAAACTTTGAATACACATAGTACATGTACTGGATTAACATATACGCTATTTTTGTCCCGGTACCACGCGAACAAAGCCGCGGGCGGCAGCTAGTCTAAAATAAACCGAACAAAGAATATTTTCCTTTAAGGCCGACATATTGTCACATATCTGTAGACTACGGGTATGTCGATAAGTCCTCAAGCGAGATAGTGTAGCTCCGGTACTTAACGACCCTTAAGTGTTAGCGGATCTTCCGTCTCTTTCTAACGAGTAGGATGTGAGGGATAGGTGTATAAGCTGCATGGCTAAACTGGCTGAGGAAATTTTCCTTATTGATTTGCACATTGATATTATCTTCAAGTGCGTATATAATCTACTAATTGCCGCCTGCGGCTTCGTTCGCGTGGTAGCCGGATGAAAAATAGCCTATATGTTAATCCAGCACACGTACTATGTATATTCCAAGTTTCATTCAAATCCGTTCAGCCGTTTAGGCGTGATTGATTCACAAACATACAAACGTCGTCACACACTTTCACATTTATAATAAACTAGCAGCCGCCCGCGGCTTCGCTCACGCGGTACCCAGATAAAAAGTACCCTATGTCCCATTCCAGCACACGTAGGTACCTAGGACTTTTTTGTTCTGCATAAGGTTCAAAATGGCACAAAAAAGTCGGGCAGTTCAACTACTGCCCTGCTCTAAGACCACATAGTAACCCACCTGCAGTGTTAACAGTCCAAAATATTAACGCAACAATTTTTTTTAGACGCTAATGAATGTAGTGTAATTTGACATTGACAGTTTCTTTTCCATATGTTTTGTATCATCTATTACTAATCTGTGGTATCATCGCTGTCATATGTCAAAATAAAAGTATTATATTTTTCATGAAAAACATGCCAAAAATAAATAATTTACAGGTAATTATGACATCAACTAAATAAGAAAAATCGGCTCTTTAATTTGATATAGGTTATGTGCAGTTTTAGACCAAAAATTGATTCTAGGTTTTCATCCCTTTTCACCCCTTTAGAGGTTGAATTTTGAAAAATCCCTTTTTAGTACACCTCTACGTACCAAGGTTTACCTACACTGAAAATTTCAAGTCTCTACGTCCAGCGGTTTAGGCTGTGCGTTGTCTGTCAGTCAGTCAATCAGTCAGGACAAAGATTCTTATAATATAAGAAAATAGCATAGGATGAATGTTCACTAGTTACATCACTATTTTCGCGACGTAAAAACTGTAGTATGTTTACTAAGAAAAGGATATTTTTAGTTATACAGAAAATGTTTATTAAGGTTAGAACAAAGATTATGGATATTTTTACACGACTACGAAGAGGGAAAATTTTTTCGGGTGTAATATCCATATTACACCCAGTAAAGTTTTTCTAGCCTCCAGGCTAGAAAAACCTTTATAAGCAAAATAATTAGCCTAATCAAAGCTATCAATCGCTTGTCTACAACCTGACCAATACAACAATGTTAAATTTTTGCCGATTTCCCCTTTATTTGGCGGTCGGCAATCAGTCATGTCCTATATTCCCCAGTAGTGACGTAACTCTGATCGTGGTGATTTATCGAGGCAGCCCGGAGGCCAGCTCGCCGCGCTGTATTTATGACGGTACTGGAGATACGCTCTGCGTCAACATTGCCTCGTTCTGTTGTATTTATAGGTACATTTGTTATTGACAATGTTTTGTTAAGATGCCCTAAGTTAAAACAACTTGTTGCTTTTTATCATGAGTTGAGTGGAAACATCAACTGCATGTAGTATTCTAAGATGAATCTAAAGAGTTTTACCTTTTTAACATTTTTTTCACTGTAAGTAAGTTCGTATATGAGCTAGTGGCCAGCTCTTGTGACGGAGTTTTTAGGCCACCTAAAGGCCTACGTCATGGCTTAATGACTTAAAAGCCTGGACCGACAATTTAACGTGCCCTCCGAAGCACGGAAGCGCTCAGCTCGTAATGCCACTTGCGGTAACCCATCCCAATTGTGACCGCGCACAAGGGTTGCTTAACTTCAACAATCAATCAAGATCGTCTAAGCAAGCTGCGCCACGAGCAAGGTAGGCACAGGTAAGCCAAAGAAAAGGTGGATAGATTCTGTGAAAGAGGACATGCTTAAAAAAGGACAAAGTACAGAGTTGACGGCTGACAGAAGGGAATGGAATGTGCTGTGAAAATTTTACAAAATCGGTCCACAATAGAAGGAAATATCGATGAACTTATGTATTATTTCAAAAATAAACACATACAATCGAGCATAGGACCTATTCCTTTTTTGAAGTTGGTTAATAAACAATTCTGAATATTGGAATCCGCCACTAGACATTTTTTGAGAGGCTTTACTGTGTGTGGTTGTATTCAGCTCACTCTTGGCCATTTATTTCAATCATTGAATTATAAATTGTCGACACATTTTCAAAAACAAATCGCATAACATTGCTTAAGCAAGAAAGGTATTTCTGCGCGCCTCGGGTTATAGGATTCCATAAGCTCTGGAATCGGATTATACGGGTTTTACCTTTATTTATTTCCACATACCAAGTACCTACAGTGAGTTCTGTATTAAAAAAACCAAGGCCTTTGTCATCTATACTTGATGGTTCTCTTATCCTAGTTCTATAAGAGCGGAGTCACATCATTGAGAGCACCGGTGGTCTAGTGGCAGTGACCACCCCCTTCCGAACCAAAGGTCGTGGATTCAAATGGGAGAAATGTTTGCATGCTCTGCAAAAATTTCTTCCGGGTCTAGGTGCTATAGTATTATAAGTAGGTATGTATTTACAAAAAAAAAGTATATTGTGTATTCTATCAGCGATCTGGTTCCCATAATACAAGCTTTGCTTAGTTTGAGGCTAGATGGTGCTGTGTGATATGTCCCCAAAATATCTATAATATAAAAATGAATCGCAAAATGTGTTGGTAAGCGCATAACTCAACAACGCCTGGACCAATTTGGCCAAATCTTTTTTTTAAATGTTCGTTGAAGTTCAAGGATGGTTTTTACGGCGAGAAAAATTAGAATTATTGCTGGAAAAACCCTAAAAATAGCCCTTTTCTTTTTCCCATACAAATGACGAATGAACAGGACGAAGTCTGTCGGGTCAGCTAGTTTATTTATATTTATTATTCAAATCCGGTTGTGCACCAATGTAATTTCCGTTGATCATAGCAATACTGATCCGTTGAGTCAAATAAAAACCTAGCTGTTGAATCACGAATTGAGTATATTTATCTTCATTTTCAATAAAAATTAATTAATTATTTTCTATTCGCCTTTGAGGCGCACTTTAAATCCTTTCACAACATTGGTCCGAAAGAACTATTGACACGACTCGACTAAATAGATATTAATTCTTTTCTATTCTTCAGTGCCGAGTGAATGTAATGAAAATTTTCGATTTTCTATTCCGTTTCAAAAGTGAACAGTCTCTCACCCAACGCAATACCAAAAGCGTTGACTACATCAAAGTAAAATATGTATGTTTAGCAAAGAGCTCAATTTATGGAAGAAACTCAAATGAATTACCTTTTTATTTATAGCGGTATTGGCGAACCCGGGGAATTACCTAAGTGTTTGGAAGAATTGCCAGTAATTACTTTTTAAAAGCTCTTGGGCTCAAATTTAAATGTTACTTTAATATTTTGCTGTATGAGATTACGGTTCTATTATTAAACTGGATTTGTCAAAAACAAAGGAAAAAATAACCTACAGATTTTTTACCGATATAATCTAATCCTTTTTAGACTTCCGTACCCGAAGGGTAGCAACGGGACCCTATTACTAAGCCTCAACCCGTCCGTCAGTCAACAGGCTGTATCTCATGAACCGTAATAGGTAGGAGGTGAAATTTTCACAGAGTGTATTTCTATTAAGTAGGTAAGTAAGAAAAATAGCGATAATTACAGTGTTAATACTAAAAATAAGGATAAACTCGCTGTAGCCACGATTAGGCTAACTAAAGTCAACAAATCGTTTAAAAGGCAACGCGTACGCTTCTATAACAAAGTCCCAAGCGACATGACAAATTTGTCAGTTAATAAGTTTAATACTCCGATAAAACGAAAATCGTTTAAAAAGGCTTACTATGAAATATCCGATTATATAGAAGACAAAAATGCTTGTTCATTTAGCCAAAAATGCTCAAGACAGACAAAACAAATAAAGAAGTTCTAGATCAGATTCCGATCTAATGAGCTATGATCGTTTTTATGCCTTCGAGGTAATGGACGGACCACAGGATACCTTCAGTGTAATAGACAATTTACCGGGACATCTTGTTTTTGCCGAGTCCCATTTGTTTTTACCGCGTAATTAAGGGAACTAGTTGTTTTTGGAATTCACCTGAGTCCTTGAACTTTAAGGGACTGAACACACTTTTGACGACCTCTTTGGCGTAGCGGGAGGGTGCTCGACTGAGACGCAAGAGGTGCAGGTTCGATTCTCGCTACGAAAGAAATGTTTGTATGTTCTGCAAATATTTCTTCCGGGTCTGGGTATTGTAGTATAATGTATTATAAGTATGTGTTTACAAAAAAAAGTATCTAAGTATTCTATCAGCCATCTGGTTTCCATGTTCTTCGTCATCATATAGCTGATCTATAGGTAGGTAGGTGCCGCAATGTACACACGCGTAAAATGAGCCGCGCTAAATTCGCTTAGTTTGTTTAGACCCTAAGGCCACTAGATATTTTTGGAATTCACCTGAGTCCTTCAACTGTTAATTAGATATCTGCTAAAAACGACGTTTCTACATAACGGCGTCCGTTATCTTGAAAATGCAAAATTTATTATAAGAACATTTGTAAGGCCTTTTACCATCTATAGTAGATGATTTATACAGCGTCAGGAGGCAACTTTTACCTTCACAAACGGGACGCTGTATTGCCCGGGACAAATTAAGATGGAATAGGCTTACCCAGCACCTATTCCATCCTCTCAGCTTAGTCGGCCTTGTCCGCAGAAAAGACATGGTCAATACTTGCGGAGCTGACTACGCCGCGGGTTTCCTCAGTGTTTATCACAGATTCAAAAATCAAGCTTTGTTTGTTTTCGAAGGTGTGACGGCAAGACGAGGTTCTTTACTATCCGTTTCTACAGCCTCCATATTCTGCAGCCTCTATCTCGTTTTAAAAAAGCAGAGCATGTTGTCAAAAGGTCATCAAAGGACGGTATGCGACGTCCCGGTCCTATTACGCCCATTACTACTCGTACGAAACTACGACAGAGTCCCCAAAAATAGGGTCAATAACATAGAAAGGATAATTTATAAGTACCTAATTACATAAAATGTTTTCCGTGAAATATTACGCTAAGTTATTTAGCTGAGTTTTTAAGGTGGCTCTAAAGGTTTGGTAGAATATAATAAAAATATTTTTTTGTACTGAAGTCATGCCCCTGGGAATGCGTGGTGGATTAAGGATTACTTTCTGATGGATCGCGGTAAGCTGAGCCCCAGGTGGGAACATCATTCAGTAAGCATTAAGGTCACTGCCCACTAGCTAGTTACGAAAATACCGGTCAAGTGCGAATAAGACTCGCGCACCGAGAGTTTCGTACGTTCCGTATTTATCGCTTTGGGGAGGGGATAATCATAAGAAAATTTGCAGTCACTCCTGACTCAAGAGTCCCAAGATGGATATGGTGAACCATGGTCACAGGCGATCAGCCTATCGCCAGCATAGATGGTCCATCCTGTTGAAGAGGACACTAACACTACTCCTCAGTCAACTTTTACGACACGCTCGGGAAGAGAAGCAGCTGGACGCATTCTATATATGTTTTTTCTTTATTCCCAGTCCAGCAGAGATATATCTTGTAAAAAACCTTACCATAATATGTTGACCTTACCATAATTCAAGTCTAGTAGGCAGGTATGTAAAGATTAGGTATTGTACGCGCATTTAATAGTGGTATGACACTTCAACAACATGATCAATTGTGTCCTTAACACGTCATTCTACGCGCAGTGCGCGTGCACTGAGAGCGCTCATGTTTTCTATGTAAGACGGTACCTAGCCTGGGCATTGACGATGATAGGTAGGTAGGTAGTTCGAAAATGGATTGAGAGCACTGCTAGTCTAGTTGGTAGTGACCCCGCCTTCCGAACCTAAGAACGAGGGTTCAAATCCGGTCGTGTACAAATATATTTTTCTGTGACAAAAAATTATTTGCGCTACACCAGTTCTCTCAAACGGTGAAGGAAAACATCGTGAGGAAACCCGCGGCTTAGTCGGCTTCGCACGTATATATCCACAGGAAAGACATGGGTCTTTCCTGTGGACAAGGCCGACTAAACTAAGAGGATGGAATAGGTGCTGGGCAAGCTTACTCCATCTTTATTCGTCCCGGGCACTACAGCGCCCCGTTTGTGAAGGTAAAAGTTGCCTCCTGACACTGTATAAATCTTCTACTATGCAGGACTGTCTACAGCTACCTTAAAACATTCAATTCGACTCAAAGAAATACCTACAAAAGGCCTTTTTGAAGTAATTTTATTTATGTTTTCTTAACGAATTACTTATCTAAAGGCTTATGTTCTGTCCCATATGGGTAGGTACCTAAACGACCTCATAAAAAGAGATGTTTCAGAGTGAATGAAGTCGTGGCACTACTTATGTGCAATTTGTCAAAATATATCGAAATCCTTACTTCCTTAACAATATTATAAACGCGAAAGTTTGTATGTATGGATGTTTGTTACTCTTTCACGCAAAAACTAACTACTAAATGGATTTTAATGAAACTTGGAATATACATAGCACATGTGCTAGATTAACATATAGGCTATTTTATCCAGTGGCAGCTAGTAAAATATAATTCATTTTTGTTATGAAAACAAAGCTTACATACATACCTACCTACATTATTATCACGCCCGTATCCCTATTAGGGTGGACAGAGCCACAAGTAAACATAAGAAAACTTGCAGAAACTTCTGATTTAGTCCTAAGATGGATATGGTGAACCATGGTGACAGATGATCAGCCAATCGCCCATATAGGTGGTCCATCATGTGATACTATCCCATAGTCGACTTACATTATGTACATTTGCAATTTTTTCAACATCATCTAATTTTTCCACTTTTTTTATAGTTTACAAAGAGTAAACCCAAACTGAAACTTCCCTTTAAAATAACCTTGTATTCCTTAGCACTAAACTCCTGAGCCAACTCAGCTCCGTCAAGATCCAATCGAGTTACCTTCTCATACTGATCCCTCCTGCTGAATCCACTGACAGCGTAGACATAAGCGAATAAGCGTGCTCTACTTATCAATTTATCGCTAATAATCTTATACGTGCCTATTCATAACGATGTATCTTACGTGATGAATCTGTAAAGGCCTCAGCCCACCACCCCGCTCCATAATTGGAAATCATCATCCCGGCACAAAAATTTCCTGTCAAAGTTCACGTGTCAAATAATTTGTTTTGTCTTTAGTTTCAGCAATGGTTCACTTAAATAATAGTAATAGTTATAGAGAAGTGAGCGATGAGTCTAAATAATAATCATATTGCATTTAATCTTGATAAAGAAACAAGCGAATGAAAAAGTTGAAATGTTTGTTTGTAAGGTATAATCTGAAAGACTGCAAAACCGGTTCTGGAAGTTCTTTCACCAGTAGAAATCTAGACTCTTCCTGAAATGTTATTTCTAGGCAAGTGAAACCGCGCGGAAACAATGTTGTAACATTGTCATCATAAAGGCATTGTAGATTAAACTTTATCGTCATAGCTTTATAAATCAATTTCCCGTGAAAATTGCCCAGCTTACACGTACTTTGGCTGCGCGGCTGTAAAATTATGGGCAATATTCACAAATCAGATGGAAGCTGAACCCAGCTGCTTAATATTCCAGGGCTAACGCTGCCACCCCAGTAACTCTACTATAACTTTTAACAGACTATACTCGAGCTAAAAAATACGCTAAATATTATGAAGTTTTTCAATGAAACTTGAAACATAAAAGTTTATGTCCTGCAATAACAAAACATATAGGCTTCGTTTTATTAGGATACCTCGCGAAATACCAGGAATAATACCATATGTATGTTCGTATGAGCTAGTGGCCAACTCTAGTGACGGAGTTTTTAGGCCGCCTAAAGGCTTAAACCACAGAATCATCACTCAATGCTATAATATACCCGATACGGCAAGTTTCATCATAATACAATCAGCCGTGTGGGCGTGATTATAACTTAAAAAAAAGATATTTTCTATCAAAAAAATACTTTTAATTTACGACAGGCATTAAGAAAAAATATATAATACCAAAGAAATCCTACTAAATTAGAAATGTGAAAGTTTGTGAGGATGTTTGTCTGTTTGTGGCTCAATCATGCTTAAACGACTGAACGTATTTTAATGAAACTTGGAGTATACATAGTACATGTGCTGGATTAAAATATAGGCTATTTTTCATCCGGGTACAACGCGGCAGCTAGTTCCATCATAAATCAACATCATCAAAAACATATACACCATATACCATAGACTATAAACTACAGACTTTCCTCTTCCTCCCCAAATTGCATGGCTTAGCGTATTTGTATTCTGTCAAGAGAGAAAACTTTTTTATTTGACAAATGAAGGCTCATTCTACCGCCTTGACGGTCACTTGAGGGGAATATACTAATATCAATGACGTTTTACAAATAGACGCGTCATGCGTCATCATTATTTTACTTCTGTCATTCATAAACGTTTTGATTATGTGTATATGATTTTTGGAACAACATTGGCGGACGTCACTAATAATTTTGTTTGTAAGCATTAGTATAATATTGTTCATACAAACATTTGAAATGCCAGTGCTAGCGAAGTGTGCTACCTACACCTATATTTTTACCATGCTTCTGGCAAATAAACGCTTTATTTCTTCCTTTTCTTCTTTTCGTGTCAATGTATTAGCTGATTAGTTGACCAATAATGTGGCCACATCCTCGGCATTATATATAAAAAATTGGCGAATTTCTAAGCATTATTTCATAGTGCTGACATGACAATGACTAGTGTGATTAAAAGTTGGGCAATTACCTTGCTTTTCTCTTGCCAAAATACGAGCTATGACAACGCATCTATAGCCTATAGACTTTTATAGTCTTGTATTTGGAAGAAAATGCCAAGAATAATGGTGGAATTAATGTAACTGGGAACTTGGTTTTGTCCATTATCATCCCGAAAACAGTTGGGGAACTTTTTAATACTTAGGTACTTATTTTAAACCAGGAAAATATTATAAATCCTCTACAATATGTACAATACAACTTTATTGTAAAAACAGAAAATATAAACAGAAATAGGCAACATCAAAACGTGCGTAATACATTAGGTACTTTTATCGCTGAAAGCGATCTCTTCCAGTCAACCTTTTTTATGTTGACGGCAAAAAGTTTGTCATCATCATCATGATCCCAAATCATTTCCACACACTGCTCGATGCAGGCCATTTCTACCAGTTTCTTAATGGTTTTGAGGCATTTTTGTGTGGGATCCTGAGCACGTGCTATGTCATCGACAATTTCCTAAATTCAAAAGATATTTAGACCTTTTATAGATTTTCCAGCCACCCGGCTTCTTCAGAGGTCATTAAGAGGAACTTCAAGGCTCAATTAATTGTACCTACATCTAATGAATACGAATTTTGTTTGCTCAAAGTTTCTTTTGAACACCAATTAATTATTAACTTATTTAGGATGTTGTTGGATAAAGATAAATCCATTATTTTGAAAATAGAAAAATTGGGTTCTGAATTTTAATTGTGTCGGTCTGTCTGTCCGTCTGATTATCCTTAGTCAGGGACATTTTATTAGCAGATTTTTAGTTTCACTTACTATCATGCTGAAATTTTGTACATAAAGGTGAACCACAAAATTATCAAAGAAATTAATGTGTAGTACATTATTTTGTTCTATAATCAATAGTTTCGCAGCGCACGCCAAAAACTATTTTGGGTTTTCTACCTTGGGTTACAATATTGCAATTTTCTTACGGATCCCTAACTTTCTTGAAAATGTATTATAGCCTATACTGGTCCCTGATAATGTAGCTTTCTATTGGTGAAAGAATTTTAGAAATCGGTCCAGTAGTTTCGGAGCCTATTCGTTACAAACAAACAAATCTTTCCTCTTTATAATATAAAATAGTATTATGTGTGCTGGAATTGGAATAACATAATATAGGCTACTTTTTATCCTGGTATAACGCGAGCGAAGCCGCGGGCGTCAACTAGTTTGTTATAAACTAATACAATTTATTAACTGGTATTGAAGTTCTCTCGAGTTTTTTTTTATTAAGTTCTCTCTAGTTTTCTGGTTTCGTTTTAATTATGAAATAATAAAGGCTTTTTTTATTGGAGTTCTCCTTGTAAACAAAGCTGATGTGCTGTTCAGACAGTTCTCTGAAAACCGTTCGTCATGGGCCTTTATAAAATAAAGAAGTCAACCAGCAATGTAGGTGATGATGATAGGTAATGATGATGTTCTTGGAAACTGACAGGTGTCATTACACCCGTATACTGAAGTCATGACAACAGTGTCAATAGCAAATGCGGAAAGTGACAACGCCAGAAGAAAAAAACAGTGTCAATCATCATCATCATTTTTGATAGTTACTGGGTCATTGCGTTTTGTTAATCTAGTTTTATACAAATACTTTTGCAATGCACATAACACCTACTTACCTATTTAAGTAGTAAATATCTACTTTAATCAGAAAAAATAATAAATAAATATTTGTGGACATTTTGATACAGCGCCATCTAGCCCCAAACTAAGCAAAGTTTGTACTATGGGCACCAGATGGCCGATAGAATACTTATAATACCTACTTTTTTTTGTAAATACATACTTATAATACTACAACACGCATACCCGGAAGAAATATTTGCAGAAAATACAAACATTTTCGTAACGGGAATAGAACCCGCACCTCTTGCATCTCAGCCGACCCCTCGCCCGCCACGCCACTGAGGTCGTCAATGATGAAGTAGGCAAGTACCTAAGTACCTACATACTAATTTATGCTACGTATACAAAATAATTCCCTCTTGTCATTAAGACGAAGTCATTTTCCTTATGAAATCATATAACTTTAATGAGGGTGGAATACCCTTAAGAATGTAATAAGAAAGAACTCACCATATTAACGTATCTTTCCATTAAAACACACCAGTCACACTTTGTCACGAGATTTTTCAGAGAAAAACAAATATTTAGTTAAATACGGTCTTTTTGTAAGAAAGGTCACGTTTTTACACATCGGCCGAAAGCTACATTCACACACTTGCCGAAAAAAACACGTTCCAAATTCAAAATTGACATTTAACAAACGCGGGAAACGCCATTACAATGGAATTCACTGTTTTCTACCTACTTTTTGTTGATTTATCGTTTTATTGGTTATAATTTCGATCGGAAGCCGGATTTTTGCACAGAATCGCGATGTTTCGCGAGGAACGTCCAGCCCGGGAGATCTGAGTTCCAGAGGCTGAGTCTCGCCCGCGCCAGTCAAAGCTGCATAACCTGCTACTCCCCTCTTGCGTAACTGATATTGTTAAATTGATACACTTTGTTTCAACTATGTTTTAAATTGGTTATTTTATCTGTACGTATGCGCCTGGAATTGCACTGGAATATTACATATAGCAAGGACAAATCAATCACAAAGGTTTCCCAGAAAATTCTTAGCACTTATTTCTTTTACAACCATGTAATTTACAAAATGTAGGTACTTAATAAAAATAAATTGTTCGACATAACTCGGTCCCCCGCTTTTTGATGACAAACAAACAGATTCCTACTAATATAAAGAAAATTATGTATCCCTCACTAAACTAAAATAAGTAAATATCGCACACAATTGACACAAAATATCTGAGCATACGAAGCTTCGACCAACTTTCGGGAAAACCTTACCGCGCAAGCGTGAACTGGAAAATTAGAAGAGGACGGAACATGAACTGGTACTAAACAGAGCGAGACAGCTATAGTGTTGAAGTGAGTGCATATAATCCAGTCAATTTGTTCTCTAGGCACGAACGAATTTAGTTTTTCTATTGTCTCTGGAACGGGGGTAACGAAACGTAACAAACTTTTGGGTATTGTAACAGTTTGATATAATATTTTTGGTATAATGATAGCGGTCTCGCCTTCCGATCTAAGGTCATGGGTTCAAATCCGGTCGTGCACCAATGAATTTTTCTCTTAGATAAATTGATGTGCGCTATGCCAATAGTCTCAAACTGTGAAGGAAAACATCGTGAGGAAACCGGCATGTTGAATCTAAAGTTCGAAATGCATTGTGTTTTTCACCACCCTGGTTTGCAAGAACTAGTGTGGTGAAAAATAGCAGTAAATAAACAAAGCATTAATATTTGTCAAACGTATTATGCTATTTTTTACATAACTTAGACACCATCTTTATTTATACACCGTCAGGAGGAAAGTTTTGTTGTGACGGCTGATTGCCTAGTTCGAACCCACCCTTAGTATCAGAAGGTGGGGGTACTACCACTAGTCTACGAGTGCTCGCACATTAAATAACCTAACATTTTAACAATGTAACATTACAAATCACCGCAAACAATAATTAAAATTACAATTACAATAACAAACTGTTCATAATTCACAAAGCTTATGTAGATAGTGCAATAAAGGACAAAATGGCGCGCATTAACCCTGGGTCCCGTATACTGAATTAGGGTTCCTCGTAAATAGCACTGTTTAGTGTCCTGAAGGGTTAATTATTGTAATCTTTTATTCATGGGACTATCTGTAATGTCATAGGATCACTATATTGCTATTAAAATTTTACCAAATCGCTTCCATTGGCTTAGCTTGCATTTAACTCGAAATAAATATCTAATCTATCTAACAAGTTGGATCCCACTGCTGGGCAAAGGTCTCACTTCCTTTTTTCCATTCACCCCGATCTAAGAGCCTTTGCACACGACGTTTGAACGCGCTAACGACGCGCGTCAAACGCAATCAGGACGCTCACCAAACGCAAAGAAATTGCACACAATCCACGCGTGTGTATCGCTACAAACGCGTCCCTCTTCCACATCCCTGTCCCCGCTGCTCGTCTCGAGGCACCAATACAAACGCGCGTTTGAAGCGCGTTTCATTGGCATTTGTATCGATACAAACATGCACAATCTGATAATACACGTTAATAACACGCAAAGGACGCGCTCATAAAAAAAACGCGTTAAAAACGTGGTGTGCAAAGAACTAAACCAGTTTGTAGAGTGGGCATAGAGTTTGTTATAAATTCGATGTATATTATTCCTCCCTATGCCCAGCAGAATTCTAAAACAGGTTGTGGATGATGATGATGTTATTCCAAGTCACAAGTTTCATACAAATCCGATCAGACGTTGCGCCGTGAATGAGATGCAATTATCCTCACAATCTTTCAGATTAACATTATTAGTAGGATTGCATGAATAGACCTTATAATAAATAAATATTTGTGGCCATTTTTATACAGCGCCATCTAGCCCCAAACTTAACAAAGCTTGTCTATGGGAACCAGATGACTAATATAATAATTATATGCTTGTTTTTTGTAAATGCATGCTTATAAAACATAATACTACAACACCTAGACCCGGAAGAAATGTTTACAGGACATGTAAACGTTTCTTCCGCAGCGAGAATCGAACTCGCGCATCTTGCATCTCAGCCGAGGACTCGCCACCACGCCGAAGAGGTCGTCAACTGAACGAGCACTCTCTCCAGACAACCTTAGAAGCAGAAACGTTTGCGTCTGTCATAAAAATTTATACTCCCGATAAAAAAAGTAACTACGTCACAAAGACGAAAGATGGATTTAAAAACTTGATACACTGAAATGGTGCCGCCGATATAAAAACACATACATAGAGGTGGGCAGAGCCACAAGTAATCATAAGAAAACTAGCAGACACTTCTGTTTAGTCCTAAGATGGATATGGTGAACCATGGTGACAGGTGATCAGCCCATCGCTCATATAGATGTCGATCATGTTGAAGAGGATACTATCCCTTAGTCGACTTTTACGACATGCTCGGGGAGAGAAGCAGCTGGACGCATTCTATGCTTTTTCTTTACTCCCAGCCCTGTGGAGAATTATAAAAACATAATACCCACGTATTCCACAAAAGTACTGGTGATCTAGTGGTAGTGACCCCGACATTCGATCCTAAGAACGTGGGTTCAAATTCGGTCGTGTACCAATGGATTTTTGAAAAATGTATGATGTAAATGGAATAGACACTAGATGTTTCTGGAAGATGTAGCTGAAAGTTCCGAATCAAGTTGAATTGAGGAAAAAATATCATTGTAAAATCCCTTTATTACGTCCGTCATAGTACGGCTACGTTATATCCAAAGCCAAACCTATAGTCTACCATTACCCGTCTCACAGGATCTCAGCTAAATTAAATTTCCGTACAAAAATAACTTTTTGTGCTTTCATGAAACTCTCGCCGTTGAAGACAGTATTTTTATGAAAATGAATTGATAGCACCCTCTTTTAGAATTTAAAAGTTGCTGTATTATTTTTACTAATAACCAATCAAATGGCGTCTTTTTTTGTTCATGAAAGCTACAGAATGTCACCATTGGTATTTCAAAAATATTGTGAACTACACAATATAAAAAAGTAAAAACTTCTCTTTCGCGGTCTTTAGAGTCAAAACTATTAAAATTAACAAGAGTATTAGTAGTAAGACTTTCTGTAAAACTTTACTTTCCCAATTAGTAATTAGCTTCCACCGTCTGATGAGTTGGATCGTGAGATATCCATAGACCATTTGCAACAGTCTTTAGATAGCCCGACTGTATTTCGTAAATAAAAAAAATAGTTTTTTTGTTGTAAGTTTATTTCTGTTAGTAATGAACATTAGTAGCAATACTTTCTCCGCTACGAGATGCTACGCCGTAGCGCTTCCGTAGCAAGAGCTACGAGCCTTTTCGTCAACATGTTTTTGTACGCGCCATTATCTGGCATCAGTGACATTGCCTGTGCACGTGTAATAAGGCTACGTTTACACGAGGATAGTGGCAGAGTATTTTTTTTAGGACAATAAACAGCTACATATGCAAAACAATATGCAGGAGGATAATATTGTAGCCTTCAGCATTACACAGATCTTAATTTACGAAATTCATATAAAGTGCGTCACTAAATGCAAACATAAATAAAAACAAAGAAAACATAAACAATAGTAAAGAGTAGAGTATTTTCTCATCCAATGCCAAACGTACATAACGCGTAATTTTAGTTGCATTCGAGTTTATGCCGAGCAATCGCCCGCCACGACCTCGGTGGCGTGGCAGGCGATTGCTCGGCAGAGACGCAAGAGGCGCGGGTTCGATTCCCGCTGCGGAAGAAATGTTTGTATGTTCTGCAAATATTTCTTCCGGTTTGGGTGTTGTGGTACCATGGTACTCGTAGTTTCTGATACCCTCGATACAGAGAGTCCTAGTGTGGGGTCAGGACTATGTATGTAGCTGCTGGGTGTTATTTTTTTTTCATTTCTGATTGGTTTCACTGGAAATTAGTTTTTGAACCAACTAAGAAATGATGTGCTGAAAAACGGGAAGGTCTCTCACTAGCTCGTTCCATTATTTGAGTGTCATCATCCAGGTAAATCAAACACAACAAATAATTAGATAAACTTTTTGACAGGAGTCTTTGCCTCTTCGAGTCAGGACGATGACGAGGTCCGATTGAGTATCCCACTACGCCATTTCACAACAATTTCGATTTGACCAGGCCCGAAACATATACATATTATTTACATACATATTATCACGCCCGTATCCCTAATGGGGTGAGCAGAGCCACAAGTAAACACAGCACACAACACAAGTAAACTTACAGCCACTTCTGATTTAAAGTCCTAAGATGGATATGGTGAACCATGGTGACAGGTGATCAGCCCATCGCCCATATAGATGGTCCATCATTTTAGAGGTCACTTTTGGTATCCCTTAGTCGACTTTTACTAGGGAGAGAAGCAGCTGGACGAGTTCTAAGCTTTTTTTTACTTCCAGTCCAGCGGAGAAGTAATATGGGTTAAGATAGTACTCACTCACAGGCATATAAACTAAGGCACTTACACACTGCGTGCAAACGACCTCTGGCCGCGCGACCTTGGCACTCGCCCACAATTGTAGACTGGCACACAATGCATCTTGTTAGCGCGTCCGCGATACCTACTTGCTACTACTGTCTATGCCCGCTTCGCAATCACATATCAAACTGGACCTTGTACGTAATCCTACTAATATTAAATGTATATTAAAAACCGAGGAATATCCTATCCCCTTTAAATAATCAAAGCCTATCCCACCCCACTGTGGCCTTTCACCATCTAGTAGACGATTTATACAGCGTCGGAGGTCGAATAGTCCTATCGTGTAGGTACGTTCCTATTTTGAAGGTCCAGTGGGTACCATGTTTTTGATAGGAGGTCGAATAGGTCCTATAGTGAAGATAGGGTCCAATTATGAAGGCCCAGTGGGTACTGAACCATCAGGAGGCAACTTTTACCTTCACAAACGGGACGCTGTAGTGCCCGAGACGAATTGAGATGGAGTAGGCTGCCCAGCACCTGTTCCATCCTCTCAGCTTAGTCGGCCTTGTCCACAGGAAAGACATGGTCAATACGTGAGCTGACTAAGCCGCGGGTTTCCGTACGATGTTTTCCTTCACCGTTTGAGAGTACTAGTATAGCGCACATAAATTTTTCGCACAGAAAAATCCATTGGTAAACAACCGGATTTGAACCCACGTCCTTAGGATCGGAAGGCAGGGTCACTATCAACTAGACCACCAGTGCTCTATGCCCATCGCACATCCTTACTAATATTATAATATTATAAACGCGAAAGTTTGTATGTATGGATGTATGCATGTTTGTTACTCTTTCACGCAAAAACTACTGTCATTTTCAGCATTTTGTTTTATGACAGCCGATCTTACTATATAACGTGGAATCATCATCATCAGATGATGTTAAATGGGTACTACTAAAACGAACACCTATTTTCATCCGTGATTCGACAACCTCTGACCAGAATCGAACCTACGACTTTAGGATCTAAAGGCGAAGTACCACTAGACCTCCAGTGCTCTCCGCAACACAGTCAACTATAAGTGAACAGAAGTCTCATTCCACTTTAATTAGCGCCATTAATTGAATCGCAAAGCAAACTCAATTAGTTATAAATATATTCAATTTGCTAGCTCATTAACGACAGCAATAAATTGTGTGTTATAGTGAACTCAAAACTAGGTCGTGTGTGTTGCTACTAAATATCATTATGTTCCTGTGATATATCTTTATGTGCTAGGAACGCTATTTGACGAGCTGGGGGTTTCACTCCGCAGTTTAGTTACGTTCGGCCATTTCGCCTCCCGGGGCGGCGTATCAAAGTATATCGGCGTATATTTTGCAAATATTTCTTCCGGGCCTGGGTGTTGTAGTATTATGTATTATAAGTATGTATTTACAAAAAAAATGATATAAGTATTCTATCAACCACCTGGTCCTTATAAACAAATTTGTTGAGGGTTAGAAACTACTGAACCGGTTCCAATTCTTTCACTGGCAGAAAGCTACACTATCCCTCGATGACTATCCCTTAGTGCCTTACCTAGGTTATATTTTAGCGAGTGGAACCGCGGGGGTTTAGCTAGTCATCATCTTCCTGCCCTTATCCCACTCTATGTGGGGTCGGCATAGCATGTTCCTCGGATCATGCTGTAAGAGTTTTGGCTAAGGTGTTTTATGACCGGCCGCCTGCCTGACGTCAACCCTCCTTGGGAATACTTGCTTATTGTATCTCATCATGTTGAAAGGATACTATCCCTTAGTCGACTTTTACGACATGCTCGGGGAGAGAAGCAGCTGGACGCATTCTATGTTTTTTCTTTACTCCCAGTCCAGCGAAGAAGTATGTATGGGGGTTTAGCTAGTCTAAAATAAAATAGGTCAGGACTACCAATCATACTCTTGCAGTGGTAAAATATTTAGAGATGTACCTGTCATTGGATGCTTTGAGCATCAAACATTAAATTCTGAAGTATGGTCTTTTGCATAAAATATCAATTAAATATTCTAGATGTTATTATTCTGCATCATAACTGATCCAAATGTTCATCATCATCACCCATTTCTGCACACTGATGGGCATAGGCCTCCTTTATCACGCCATTCTCTCCGATCCACTGATTTCACACGTCAAGTACACGAAAGAAGCCGTTAAGGCGTCCTTTAAATCCTTTCACCACACTGGTTCGAAAAAACTAGTGACACGACTATATATAAAATCTTAACAAGGCAGAGTTTGCGTTGAACCACGCATAGTGAAGGCTTTCGAGGATACAGAGAAGTTATTGATTGTGTGAGGATAAAATTTTGCTTAGCTTCTATTCTTTAACTTAGATCTAAGAAATTATTAATTAAGCTATGTTATATTAAATAAATTATGTAGATAGTACCTAATTATTTTTTGTTTTTTAATGTAATTATTTGTTATTTTAATACTTTACTTTGTGCTCTAACCGCCTGAAACACAGGATTACCTAGTTCAAGCTCTCGTGCATTATTTATCTAAGTACATTTAAGACACTGTAGTTGTAATTCTTTTGAAAAGTGAATTAATTTTTTTGAATCTTTCTCAGGCACCAGTCTCTCACAAAACAGGTATTTGTAAGAAACCTTGTGAGAGAAAATTAAATAAATCTATAAATTCTTCTTGTCTAACAAACCCTTTTGAATATATTATTATATTTCGAAGCCAGAACCCATTTTAAACAAACGGCTACTTTCTATACCTATGTGAATAGGCAATTCTTGCAACTCTTAGCAAACTTTCCTCTCGGTGACAGCTCTAAGGGTTATGTTTGATCAGTGCTCCTATTCTCCAAGAAGCTACACCATGAATAATAAACTTGACGCTGGATGAAAGAGCGCATCGCGGCAAACCGTATGCCCGATTCCAATATTCTGCTAACGGACCACGGATCGTTAACTATAAAATCCCGTTAACTATAAGATCTAATATCCCAAATACAGGAAAACCTAGTTGGGAGTTGGAGCTCAGCCATGTACAGTGCCTACCTACCTATGCAATGCACTTCTAAAGGCCAAAATACTATTATTATTATTTTTATATTTCTTTGTAAAACAGGTATCTCTACAAACCTACATACCTATTTCAAGGTACGTAAGTACTTAAGTATGTCTGCTATGAGCAAAGTTAAACCTAGTTATCAGTAGGTACTTACCTAAGATCATAGAACTAAGCTTTTTATTTGTTATATTTATCAAAATACATTTTTATTATTATTATTAAAATAAAAATATTTATTTATTTACAGTAAAGCAAACAAAATAAGAAATAACTGTCACTTTTGACAGTTTCAAATAGAATCTAATTTCGACAGCATTGGGTTACTCAAATAGTGTACAATTGACTGAGTGTTGCTTATTAGAGAATAGGGGCCGTTTCCCTTCCCGGTGGGATTGTAACTAAGAAGTTCGCAGCTTGCAAGTTTTTGGGGCTCGAAAGGTTTTGTGTCGTCGGTTTGTCTTTGACGGGTCAACTTTCTTACTTTCTTCGTTCAGATATAGGTACGTACCTATTTCATTTTACACCCTTCTTTTTTAGGAATTTACCCTGAGACAACTGAAAAAAAAGTCGGCTAAGGGTATCCTTTAGTATCCTTTCCAACATGATGGACCTATAAAATATGGGCACTGATCACCCGTCACCATGGTTCACCATATCTATTTTGGGACTAAATCAGAAGTGGCTGCCAGATTTTTTGTTTACTTGTGGCTCTGCCCACCCCATTAGGGATACAGGCGTGACAATATGTATGTATGTACAACTGAAAACCATTCTTTAGCCAAACTGGAAATACAATTTATGTAAACACAAACCGTCGCATATTTTTCGTTATAACGACGAAATCACTTTAGTTTTAGGTAAATAAACCTCACATACATACAATAACTATTAGTACTACTAAATAACTATTAGTACTAACAGTTTTTTATATATTTATATTATATTCAAAGTTTCCTTCAAATCCGTTCAGCCGTTTAGGCGTGATTGGGGCACAAACATACAAACATTCAAACATCCAAACATCCTCACAAACTTTCGCATTTATAATATAAGTAAGATAACAAAAAAGTAAGTTTTAGGTTAAGTACTGACGGTTTGTTTACATAAATTGTATCTCCAGTTTGACTGAAGAATAGATGATTTTATTATCCCGTGGAATTTTACGAAAAGACACACTAATGTTAAATAATGTAAAAATTCGTACAATAAAAACAAGAGTTTTAACACAAAACTTTATTGATATAACAACAAAATAACACCAAAACATTTTGTACAATACCTACTGACTTAACCTACTACATTCATTACTGTGCGGCTACACTACCACTAAACTGTGCGTGTTAAGTCCTTGCCTATCTTGTGACAAATCATATGGCTGCATCTGTCACTTTACGCGACAAGTTCGCTGAAGCGCGATCAGGTCGATTATGTATATTTTCCTAAACTTAATATGATAACTCTAAAATAGCAATCCCTGTTATCTTAATGTATAGAAAAGGGACGCCAATATTTTCAGGACTGTCAAATTAAATCAAGTTTAACAGAATCGATACCAATGTAGCAGCAGTCATCAGAAAAACAAATGCCAAGTTATGTACTAATCTATTAAACTAAAGCCTTTCACCATCTATAATAGATGATTTATACAGCATCAGGAGGCAACTTTTACCTTCACAAACGGGACGCTGTAGTGCCCGGGACGAATTAAGATGGAGCCGGCTTGCCCAGCACCTATTCCATCCACTCAGCTTAGTCGGCCTTGTCCACAGGAAAGACATGACCAATACGTGCGGAGCTGACTAAGCCGCGGGTTTCCTCACGATGTTTTCCTTCACCGTTTGAGAGTACTGGTATAGCGCACATAAACGACCTTAGGATCGGAAGGCGGGGGGACACTACCAACTAGGCCACCAGTGCTCTCACTAATCTATAGTGACCCTACTAACTCTATATGAGTCCCCAACCACATCAGCCGTGGTATACCTCTGGAGGAAACTCCCCTTATGCTCTAAGCCCGTCTGACCTGTAGTACCCGTTATAGCTGTCATAACATCATTGGTTCTTTTACCACCTTTGTGTCCCAAAGTTATATTAAACCTCGATTCTAAATCAGTACTTTTTAAGCTTAAACTGCGACCGAGAGATTTGGATCTTTTGACCATGAACCGATCTTTGGGGATCTTTATGTCGTAGATAGGGTTAATGATACCAGTGTACGTGTTGGGGGTTAATTTTTTGGGTTCTAAATACGGCTCGGGCTGGACCCTGCTCGGAGGTAGATAGTCGGCATAGCGAGTTGTTAGCTGAAAAAGAATATTATTTTTAGTTACAAAAATGCAATAACATAGAGTGCCCCTATCACACCATAACAGATTGTAAAAAAGTAGGAATAATCTGGTGGCAGAAGGAATCTCCTAAATATAAATCAACAGAGTTCTTGTACCTTTCAAAGTGCTGTAATGTTCAGTACTTATACCTGCTTTTTAAGGAACCAATTTTCTTGGCCTCTGTCTGAACTTCTGAGGGGTCTCTGAGGTACCTTCTACCTCTGGTAGCTCGTTATGCAAAATATCGGAAAAAAAACTACCAATAACCTAGAGCACTGAAAACACAGCTATTACCAAGCTATGAGGATTGAGCTATAAGGTCAATAATGTCCATGGTAAATGTCTACCTGTGGAGTGATCCTCTCCCTGCTGGAATGTCGCGGGAGGGGCGGCGGGGGCGGGGGTGCCTCGTCCCCCGACGCCGCGTCTACTGCACGGGCTCTGTACCTCTGAGGGGCCTCTGAAGTACCTTCTGCCTCGGGTAGCTTCCATGCACTGAAAAACATCAAAAAACTTTTGAATAAAAACGTGAAGGAAAATCTGGAATTAAACAGTCACATAGTTTTGACCCCACCCAACACTACACAGGGAATATGGAGTCTATATGTCATGAATAGCACCCGAAACAAATGTTTTGCAACTAGGTCGTCTAGATAAGAAATATCTTCGTTCAGTTCATGCAAGTTCCTCCTGATTATTTTACCTTAGCGAAACATTTCAGACTATCTCAACCCAGTCGGTCATTGGCGTGAAGCAGAACCATTCAAAATCCACAGTTGCATGGCAAACATCACACTATTCTGATAAATGGGAAAGTTTATGTTATGTGTGTATGTATGTGTGAGAGTGTAGGATAGTTTTCACATCCGTAAAGGCTGTGATTTACCTGGACATCCGCTCGCTGCTTCTAGAGCGGGCAGCTCGCGCGAGTCGGTGCAATGCAAATAAGGCTCCTTCGCTACCCTCACCCAACCATGAGCTCAACTCCTGCAATATCTAGACAAAAAGAAACATTTATGGACGGAAAGAAACTTACAACTAATACAAATAAGAAACAGTCGGGCTATCTAAAGACCGTTGCAAACGGTCTATAGAGAGCTCACCTGATCCAGCTCATAAGACGCTGGCGGCATTGCCACGCTGAAAGGCAATACTGATCCGTTGAGCCAATAAAGATCAGAACCAGCTCTTAGATCACACATCGCTTCGGCCAGACGCCCAAAGGATTTTGAAAGCGCGGTGCATCACGGGTCTCGTCCCCAGAAGGCTCAAATACATAATATGTAAATCAAGATTCTACCATTCTAGTAATGCAGACCAAATCTGATTGAGAATAATAAGTGGTGTGGTGGCCACCTGCCTTATGGAGGTCTAGTTTAACTGGCTAGTATGTCTTAAAAGGCCCCTCTTTCATGCCCTAGCCAACTAAAGATCTGACCTCAACTAGCTGATACAACTTACAGAGAACTCCTCCAAGTCCAGTAACACAGTGACGAAGCCCATTTAAGTGTAAGTAGAGCGGTGCATTCTTTCCCACAAACCACTCCATCAGCTGTAAAACAACTTACAGTGAATTTTCCCCGGTCCAGTAACGCAGCGACCAGGTCTCCCGGCGCCAGGTGCAAGGTCTGTGCGCCATATCGACTCGACAGCAAGTTGAGTGGCGCCGCCTGTCCTACCAACCACTCTTCCTCCATTGACCAGGATATGTCCTCCATGTCTGATGCTCCTGACTCTTCAACTGGAATATTGAAAATTAAGGCTGGATCAGCCTTAATGCTGGATCGAGTGAAAGGTTCATTTCTGTTTTATTTTGAGTCTAAACGGTTTTGTTTAGGGAAAGAGCAAAATAACTGTTTAATACATCTGCTAGAATCTGGGGACTGATCTTCAATCGCTTAGTAGATTTTGTCTATATTTATAGATATTAATTATCTATACTAATTATTATTATTAATATTATAAAGCTGCAGTGTTTGTTTGTTTGTTTGAACGCGCTAATCTCTGGAACTACTGGTCCGATTTGAATGATTCTTTCAGTGTTGGGTAGTCCATTTATCGAGAAAGGCTATAGGCTATGTTTTTTTTTTTCAAAATTAGGGATCCGTAATAAAATTGCTATTTTGTAACACAAGGTGTAAAATCGAAAACCTATTTTTGCGTGCGCTGCAAAAACTATTGACAATAGAACAAAATGATGTACTACGGGTTTGTAGATCCCATTAAAACCTACAAAAAAGTCCGCGAGAACATATATCTTGCTATCATGGTTTAATCACAATAACCGATTTTGTGTTCAAAATAATTATTAAATCGTCTGAAGAAAAAAAACTACGTTAAATATGTATCGTAATATTAATCTTTATCGAAATTAAGCATTATGTTATCAAGAGTATTTATGTAGAAGTAAAATACTTTTTGCTTCATCTCAATCGGATATTTCGTTTAAAAGTTATCACGTGTGTAAGATGTTAAGAGTTGGTACCTATTAATGAGTTATGGGCCATAGTCCATTTATTGAGGGAGGCTATAATATAGGCAATATTTTATCTCGATATTTCCACGGAAACAAGAAAAACGCGGGTGAAACCGCGGAGCACAGCTAGTTTGTTAGATAAAGGTTTAGAATACATACCGCATAACGCATTCTTCACACTATTAATAAAATCCAGCGTCTCCAACAGACTCGGTCTACTCAAAACCTCCTTATTCCTCACAGTAGATCCAGCAGACCGTGGTCTTTGCCGCATCTCCTTTATACTCTCCACCGGTTCTTTGTACACCAAGCTCTTCAATGTATGGTATTTCCGTCTCATGGTCTTCTGGTCTGCTTGATTGGTGATGGATATCTCTGGGAAGCCATGGGCAGTGGATGGACGGGACCTTCGCGACCGTCTGCGGAGACGAGGAAGGTCGATGGTGTCTGATGAGGAGGGTATGATGTCAGGTTTGGTGCTGTTTCTCCAGTAGTTGCCGGATTTCACGCTAGCAAGGATTTCTTGGCTCTCGTGGCGAGGGAGCTTTGGTTTTAGACTGGAAAACATAATTTGTTGTTATTTACTGACTGGTAATGCTTGTGTAAATCCAATTACTCTAAAATCCAAACTTCAACTATTCAAAGTTTAGACATAAAGTCTTTGCCTGGCAGTTTAAATAAAGTCAGATTTAAATCAAAGTTAAAAAGAAATCGAATAAAGAGACAGTTTATGGAATTACAATTGTGTTGAATGAAACTATAGTCCGCTTAACCAAAATTAATTTATCAGAATTATGTAAACTTGTCTCAGTTAAACTTTGTCGCATTTCAACACAATCAGAGTCCCTTTCAAAAGCAATAGCAAATCATTGACAAAGCCCTTCCGAACGTTGTCGTCCACGTGACAAATAAACCGCTGTGGAACAGACGAGTGAACTTTTAACGATGTCTCTGATGCCCGTATACAAGGTAAGCGCCCGTACTATGACGTCATAATCATAATCATTTATTTTGTAAGGGTATACACAACATAACGGTAACAAGTCTATAATTAGGTACCTGCCTAAATACTTGTCTATTTCAAGTTACCAAGTAATGTAAATACCAAAAACAAAAGGCGATGTTCAGATTTTTCTTACGTGGCACGAACATATATCTTTGTTACCATGCCTTTTTATCACTTGACTTACCCCCGAATACTCAAACGCATCTCAAAGTTGAGCACGTCTCAAATGACGTTTTTTTTTTTGACAGGTTTTCATCAGAAACTGTCATAAAACCGTGAGTTGAGACGTGCTCAATTCTGAGTCGCGTTTGAGTATTCGGGGGTTTGTCTGTCTAATGATGGCTTTTCCATATACTATTATCATGTCTGTTTGGTATCAGAGTTATCAATTTAATCTTTAGTCTCAACTATCATCTTTTATCATTATCAGCTAAAGCTAAAGTAGTAAACCTTACAAAGGGATTGAAGTAAACCTCAAATAGGCTCGTGCACTAGAATATAAATGGCTGCCTTATAGAAGCTGATTGTTGATTGCAACCTAATATAATCACCTCCCTAAATGAAGCCCCCCAAATTGGTCTTAGTAGTTGATACCTTTTACCGCAAAACGGCCTTATTTAACAGCAATACCGTAGAACATAAGGTCGGAATATGACGGTCACCGGTTTTTAGGGGACGGATTGAAAACTCATCGGTGCCCATTGAAACAGAAAACAAGGGAAGAACACTGCTGTAGCTTGTTGTTGAACAATAATTTGAAACGACAATAAAGAGATTTATGAGGCTGTAAACCATTTTCAATGATTTTCATATTTATGTGCACATTCCCTTTAGTCACACCTTCTTTCACCACGCTCTTTTCAACTTTCCTATGACTTGGTTACTAAAATCTTAGTTAGATACATAAACTTTAGTACCTAACCGAGACACGGAGGCTCGATTTCAACGTCAAAACTGATTCTCGTTCAAGTAAAAATAAATAAAATGCGTTTAATGCAGAACATGGATCCATATTATGTTAGTAGTAACTTACAACCTAAATTAGTTAAGTTAACCTAAGTTTAGCTCTAAGCTCAAGAGCTGTCAAATATTGTAAAATAATGTCAGTAATGGTCACCATGTAATGTATGGCTGTTTGTAGGTATGGGTACCCATCCAGGGTATGGTAAAAGATAGTCTTCATGTTTGGATGCGTGTTTACTAAACTTGTCTGAGGTGCAATTAATTGTGTGCACAATGTATATTTATAGAATCTAAGCTATATTTACAAATATGCTGAGTTGTGCGATATATTAATTTGTGTTTTTCATATTTATGTTAGTTTAAGGTATATATTTCTATGGGCCGTAGAATAAGTTTATAACATCTGTAACTTTTCTAATATTGCCTGAAATAAAGTTATTATTATTATATCGTGTCTCAGAACGAACAGATAATCATGACTATCACTTACAACAAGCTATATAGATTTCGCGCATTTTCGCTCTACGAAAGTGCATTTAAAATAACTGTTTATCGCCACTTGGCACGGACACATCACGTCCCGGACAGCTACAAACGTGATAGTTCAGCGGAGAGATAAACGGGGCAGCGATCGACGCGCCAGATATCTGCGTCAAGGGAATTCGTAGTGCAGCACTTGTGAAAATGCATCGTACATCGTTACGTTCGTAGCGGAAATGTAGCCTACTAGTACGTTAAATTCGTAGCATACATTTTAATTTCGTAGCGAATTTTATGATCCTCGTCCTCGTAGCCCATATTTTTAATTCTGTAGCGTTCATTTTATGATCTTCGTAGTACATATTTTTGATTCCGTAGCGCACATTATAAATAAATAGTAAATAAATATTTGAGGACATATCACACAGCACTATCTAGCCCTAAACTAAGCAAAGCTTGTATCATGGGAACCAGATGGCTGATAGAATACATATATACTTTTTTTTTTTGTAAATACATACTTATAATACATAATACTACAACTCCCAGACCCGGAAGAAATATTATTATGATGATCGTCATAGCACGCTTTAAGATCCCAAAGCACATACCTACTTAGCATCTATTCCCTATCTCCAGGTGTTGTTGAGCCAAGTATAGAGAGCCAAGGTAAATGAAAAACATTGTATCATCCGACCCTTCACGTAAATAAGTTGAATTTTTAGTTTAGTTACCTAAGTTAGGTTTATGTAAGTCAAAGTCAAAGTCAAAGTCAAAGTCAAAAATTTTTATTCCATAAAATCACTGGGATCACTTGGACACGTCTTAAATCTACGTTGCATTTACACCTGTTCGTAACGCGACCAGGCGTGGAAGATACAGGCAAGAAACCACGCTTGGCTATTTTTTTGGAAAATGATCCCCTTACAATCATGTTATAAAAGGAGTTGGAGCATTCAGTCCCAAGCATTTTTATCTTCTGTATAATCGGATATTTTATAGTAAGCTTTTTTATACAACTTTTGTTTTATTAGTGTTTTGAATTTATTAACTGACAAATTTGTCATCTCGCTTGGGACTTTGTTATAGAAGCGTACACATTGCCCTTTAAATGATTTATTAACTTTACCTAGCCTAATCGTGGGTACAGCAAGTTTATCCTTATTTCTAGTATTAACACTATGATTATCACTATTTTTCTTAAACTTACTAACATTTTTATGTACGTACATCAAGTTTTCGTAAATATATTGACAAGGAACAGTCATAATGTTTATTTCTTTAAATTTATTACGTAATGACTCCCTAGGACCCAGGTTATAAACTGCTCGAACAGCCCTCCTCTGCAACACAAATACGGTGTTTATATCTGCAGCACTCCCCCACAACAAAATGCCATATGCCATGATGCTATGGAAGTAGCTGAAGTAAACTAGTCTAGCTGTATCTACGTCTGTAAGTAGACGTATTTTTTTGACTGCATATGCCGCAGAACTAAGTCTCTTCGACAATTTATCTATATGTGGGTCCCATTGAATCTTTTTATCTAAGGTTATGCCCAAAAAAGTAGTAGTGTCCACGAGATCTATATGTTCATTTTTTATTTTTATATGAGAATTTACTTGTGTAACATTTGGTAGTATAAATCTTATACATTTGGTTTTCTTTTCATTTAGCAATAGGTTATTTACATCGAACCATTCTACGACTTTGGAGATTGCATTGTTTACTTCGCCAAAATTAACCTGGCGTCGTTTCATTTTAAATAAAAATGAGGTGTCATCTGCAAACAATACAATTTCATGATCATCCCTAACAAGTTTAGGTAAATCATTCATAAGTAGGTAGTTATCAGGTCAATCATAAGTAGGTAGTTAAGTTTTATTATAAGTAAAGATTAAGTTTTTCTTGTTTTTTTATACTTTTTTGTTTTTATATGGGTGATGTGTTCGCAAAGCGACAGAGCCCGTACATAAATTTTAAACAAAAAACAAAAAGACATGATGTCTATGTCTTAATGGCCCTGGTAGCACACTTTAAATTGCCGTAGCGCACTTATTGATCCTTGTAGCGCTGTTCTTTACATAACATTGTTTGATTCCCCTAGCTCACATTATGATCCTCATAGCACTCACCATCTGTCTCCTAGTAAGGCGTTCCCAAAGGCGGCGAGCACACAGCGCCGTGCGAGCCGCAGTTTAGCTTGCTCCTTGTCTCGCCGACTGAGGGTGAGGGTTCGGGCGGAGCTGTGCGCGCGGGATGGGAGCTTGGCAGGATAGGAGATAGCCATGCCGTCTCCAGTGGGGAACACCAGGCGGAACTCTGTAAGTAAGTTCGTATGAGCTGGTGGCCAACTCTTGTGACGGAGTTTTTAGGCCGCTAAAGCCTCTGGAGATCACTGGTGGTCTAGTTGGCAGTGACCCCGCCTTCCGATCCTAAGGTCGTGGGTTAAAACCCGGTCGTGTACCAATGGATTTTTCTGTGAGATAAAATTACGTGCGCTATACCAGTACTCCCAAACGGTGAAGGAAACGTCGTGAGGAAACCCGCGGCTAGTCAGCTAAGTAAGTCAGACAAGGCCGACTAAGCTGAGAGGATGGAATAGGTGCTGGGCAAGCCTACTCCATCTTAATTCGTTCCGGGCACTACAGCGTCCTAGACCAACATACCTAGACTTTTATTTGGAATAACATTATAGGGGTCTTTTATCCGGGTAAGTACCACAGGAGAGGAATTGCATTAAATATCTATGAGGTACGATTGTTTTAGTTGTAACTAGCATTCTCCCGCTAGTAAAACTAAAACAAACTTATTAATGCATCTCCGGTCAAAAGTACAGTCAAAAACTAACATTCTAAAGCTCCATTTAGGGTTAAATATCAACAACTTTGGGATTACAGAGTCTGCGGGATGATGTAAAATAATCCGCGCTGACAACGAGGAACTTTGTTCAGATTCAACTCATCGCGAACTTACGGTAGAGCCCTAGAAACCCTGGATATGGCATTGGAAGCAAATTAAAATAAAGAAACTTACAACTAATACAAATATAACTTACAAAATACAAAAGAAACAGTTGGGCTATCTAAAGGCCGTTGCAAACGGTCTATAGATAGCTCACCTGATCCAGCTAATCAGACGGTGGAAGCGTTAAAATAAAAAATAAAACGTATGGAAATCCATTTTAGCCTCATTGTTCCTCAACTATTCAAGTGATTCAATTATCAACGATTGGTGATAAAAGAATGGAGAAATTGCACGTTTTTTAATTCTGTGTTAATGCGGTTCGTTTCTAGTAAAAGAGGAAAAATAGAATAAAAGTTAACCGTCTGAAATCACCTTGCGAATGGTTCCACCAGTTTTTTTTTTCATATAGCACCCTAAAAGGTAAACTTTCCGGACACCTTGATATTATTAACCTCAATTTCTATATCTTGTTTCACTAATTCTTTGTCCAGCCTCCCCACATAAACTGTAGACCAGCAACGTTGACCCCTCAACTCCCCCCCCCCCCCCGCCCTGTCAGAACTCCTCTGAAATACAGCCCTCAGGGGTCATGCTCCACTGGCCATGTTCAGAATGCTAACCTATTTTGAGTGCAATGCAAAACTGTTATGAAATGATCCAGACTTATCGAGCCAACGTTCCTATCCAATATACCAAGGAATATTGAGAGGCCCTATATTTCTTTGCGTAAATAAGTAAGGCTTCGAAGTGAATAGAGGTCGTTTAATAAAACGTAATACAAGGAAACTCGGAATTCATGAACCCGCCCTTTGATTAAAATAACAATTAGGGTAGCCTTGAAGATTTGAAACCAATAAACATTTTAAATCATCTTTAAGCCACCATTTAAAAAACAATGAAAAATATTTATTCAAGTAAAAATAAAAATATAGATATAAATATAGCACATACTTAATTTTAAGTTTAACTAACTTAGCTTAAGGTTTAGGTTATAACTGTAGTATAACTTATATGGCATAAGTCAGCTGTTATTTTTTTTTTCATACTATCTTTCCAAGATAAAAGGATTCGTCTAAAAAACGTCAATCTACTTTTGCCGTTTTCTGTGCAGTGGAATATGCCCAAAGTACCAAAGTCCCAAGCATAGCTTTGAAAACAAAACCTTTTATTTTCCACGTCGGAATATTCAGAATTTTTCGAATGTGAAATCCGAACACCGTCGATCGGAATTGGTGAAGATTTCGCAAATAAAATGCGAAACATTGTTGGGTTTCGTATGATTGATTTGTTTTTATTCTGTTTGAAACAATTGGACTTGTTTGTCGATAAAAACGAAACATGCTATGGGTTTCTACTCGTAGAATAAAGGAACTGCCTGACCTAACTATACCTAACTATGCCAACCGCGGTTTCAAAATTATTTCAGGGTGACTGGTCGAAGAGATGCGCGATCCAAGAGCTGGTTCTTATTTGGCTCAACGGATCAGTATTACCATTCAGCGTGGCAATGCGGCCAGCGTCTTGGGCACGCTTCCACCGCCTGATGAGCTGGATCAGGTGAGCTCTCTATAGACCGTTTGCAACGGCCTTTAGATAGCCCGACTGTTTCTTTTGTATTTTGTAAATTATATTTGTATTAGTTGTAAGTTTCTTTCTGTTAATAAAGATTGTTACCTAACTATAAGATCAAATATTCAATAGCACTTTTGCCCGCGGCTAGGTAAAAAGTATCGTTCACAACAGTTGAAATCTACAAAGATGACGAGTACATACATACATAAATACATATTACCACGCCTGTATCCCTAATGGGTTGGGCAGAACCACAAAGAAACATAAGAAAACTTGCAGCCACTTCTGATTTAGTCCTAAGATGAATATGGTGAACCATGGTGACAGGTGATCAGCACATCGCCCAACCAGGTGGTTCATCATGTAGGAAGATGACGAGTAGTAGCAGATAAAATAACTCACCAACATGTCTGAACCGGTCTACAAAGTCCACAGCGGCCTTCGCCCAGGCGAATCTCTTCGCAGCATCCAGCAGTCCCAGGCACGGCTCCAAAGATCCATCGTGGACTCCTATGCAGTACTCCCTCAGACCCTCGAACTCACGCTCACAGCGGCTGTCGAACTCCTCGAGGAACCACGAGTTCTCAAGAGAGCACATGAAGAGACTGTCCAAGTATGGTTTTAAGACTGGACCTGGAAACGAGCGATTTATATATTTACCCTAGTAATATTATCAATGCGAAAGTTAAGGGAGATGTTTGTGAATCCATCACGGCGTTACGGTGAAACGGATTTGAATGTACTTTGTTAGAACGCTAATTCTAATTATTGGTAGGGGAGCAAAGATCTGCATTGACGTTCCGCTGTGGTGTAAATTGTGCATTATCCCCCTGCTAATCCTTCCCCAGCCAGCCCAACTCCTTGAAACTCAAGTACCGAAGGACTTTGGGATGTTGGCAGCAGTGTTCCAGTATCCTCCATGGTGTTGAGGCCGTTGTCGATGTAGATGGGGTTCAAAAAATTAATAACACTAGCAAAACCGCGCAACAACAGGCGCAGTATATTATTGCACCACAATACCAAGTGGTAAGAATGAAGTGCATTCAAAAACCTAAAGGAATACCTAAGTATTTCTTATCATCCTTGGTGCCCTTGTAAAGCCAGTGCAGGATGCTCTTCATCATGACCTGAGGGTCGTTCAGATCAGCTTTTCGTATTTCGGGATCGCGGCGCACGGCGTCGATGAGGCATGCTGATGAAGCGTCGTAGTAGTCTTTCAGTTTGTTCCACTTTTTTGATCTACGAATGGCAAAAAAATGCTTTCCATCAAGCTATACAGTAGAAAAACATCCTAATTAAGGCCTTTTACCGTCTATAATAGATGATTTATACAGCGTCAGGAGGCAACTTTTACCTTAACAAACGGGACGCTGTAGTGCCCGGAACGAATTAAGATGGAGTAGGCTTGCCCAGCAACTATTCCATCCTCTCACGTGCGGACCTAGCCTACCAATAACTGTGCCCACTGTCACCAAGGTTACATCATGTCACTCTTCTTCGTTTACGTTACTGTGGAATGTGTGTCGTGTCGTGACATGCCAATGGTTCATTTAAAATGTCTAGACTAGACCCTTCCGTTTTAAATACCTCAACCTCACTGGTTTTTCCTACTGGTCAACTGACCTAAAGAACCAGTGTGCTGAATAAAACTGGCTGATTTTTGCACATTTCAAAAGATCAACCCATGAAACAAGTCTTTCCGAGTATAAGCAACCTCACCTATAAGTGTTAAGGTCTTTATCAAGCTCCCAACTCTTGGCGTGGAAGTTGTTGACGTATAGATCCCTAGCCTGGTCCAGCATGATGGCGAGGATGTGGATGAGGTCCTCGGCGGACTCATGGGGCGCAGTGGCTTGGATGAGGTTAGCGCGGAAGGCGCTGTGAGATTCCTGGAAAAATAACTTCATTATGTTTTCTGGCCTCACAGCACAGTTGGTAGTAGCGATACCTTCTGCTGTTCACTAATTCCTATCAAGGAACAACATTTTTGTGTTATGTATGAACATAAATGTTTGTTCTGTGTTTGGGTGTTATAATCCTACCAATACATCCAAAAAATTCTGGGGAGCATGTCAGGATATGAAGATGTTTGTATCTCAATCACGTCGTAACATATATTTTGCTATAGTCACGAGCGAGTATAATATTAATATAGGTAATTACAATACCTGTAGTCTACAGGTATTTCAAAGAGACTCCATTTATGTCTTTGTTACAGAACAGTGTCAGTTTTTAGTTTGCCAGCCAAACTTACTCGTACCTTTGACTATCTTAGATATCGTCCAAAAATCAAGGTCGCCTAGATATTTAAAAAGATTTGTCTACACAGTCACCATCCCGTTTACTATTTGAGATGATTTGCAACACTCACGTAGGATATCAAGTTCTTGCACTTGACCAGCTCGCTGCAAACCCTCCAGAGGTACCGCAGCTGACGCCGACAGTAGGTGGCGCCGGCGGATGCCTTCGCCTCCTTGTTTAAGTTCTCCCAGCGGCTGAACAACGCTGCTTCTAGGGACTCTGAAGGTGGTGGTGGGATGTCTTCACCTAGAAATAACCATGTGACCATAATAATATCATTGACCAACTTACATTGCAATAAACTGAAAAATTTGAGAGGCCAAATAATAAGTAATTATTTCTGGGAAACACGAGATAAGAGTCTGTAAATCAGTCAAGGAAGGGAGTGGAGAAAGAGATTTCACTCTTCATCCAGCAAAGAAGTACTTATGTAAGGATCGTAGCTAGTGAGATCGGTGATCCCTTCTCTATGGAAAACAGAAGTGATTTTATGAAAGTATGTATCCAGCAGGCAGCATTTCATCTAAACTCAATACAGAACTATCTCCTCACCCACTACTCGGTGCAAGTACTGCAGACAAGCGGACAAGCACTGTGCATCCGCCTCCCACTCCACACCCCGCGCCCCGCGCCGACTGACCGCATCCCGCTCCACTGGGGTGAAGTACCCGGCTGACCCGCCTCGAGAGCATAGCTGGAAGAGCCTGAAACAATGGAACAGAAAAACGTAGCTGTAGTAGCCAGGAAGAGCTGAACAGAAGTGCAGAGACAATGTAATCTGGATGAAAAATAAAGATATCTGGATGAGAAATCAAAAATAAAACAAAATTTACGCAAGATACGAGGCATTAGCGATTTAATTGCCTTGGCGGTTTATTTTCGACACTCTTGCACTTGGAATTTTGGTTTTCTTAGGAGTTGACACTGTCCTTACATTGGTGATGAGACTTACTCATCTAACACCAGCAGCAGGTGATGCGAGGCGTGTGCAGAGACAAAGCATTTAGCCGCAGAGCTGGTGTACGCTGCGCATCTGTCCAGTCTTCGCCTCAACGCACAAGAAGCGGCGTACCGACTCAGCACCCGTAGACTACCCTGTAATTTTAAAGAAGTTTAGGCTTTGCAGAACTTGAAAAATTGAGAAGGTATAAAAGGAAATTCGAGAATTAGCAGGTTGGAATGATAAATATAACCGTTGGGGAGTAAAGGTTCTCGAATGACGGCTATGGAAAAAAAAACTAAATGTAGAATGGCTCCCACCTTGTGGGCTAATGACTTTGTAAAGGTCAAGGATAGTCAGGCCTATGTATTCCACGACGGAAGAGTTTCTAGATTATTACTACGTACCTGATAGATGCCTTCCCTCATCTTATCCACCAAAGTGTTGAGTGCGCCAGCGACCCTGCCCACGGCCGACACGTCGGAGCAGTGCGCGTCCAACGCAGCCTCTAGAGCCGGGTTCCACAGCTGCCAGTTGCTTCCCCTGTCGCCGCAGACCAGTGACGCAGGGGGTGCTACTGCTACTGCGTAGTATCCCTAAAGAAACGAATATCAGAATGTGTCTCTTTTACCCACGAATACTCAAACGCGACTCAGAGTTGAGCACGTCTAAAGTCACGGTTTTTTAACAGTTTTTGATGAAAATCTGTCAAAAACTCGTCACTTGAGACGTGCTGAACTATGAGATGCGTTTGAGTATTCGGGGGTTAGACACCCCCAATAATGGCCTGTACCTTGTTGAGAGAAGTTTTAAGATGTTATCTCAACGGGTAAAAGTATCATTTTGGTGAAGATTTTGGATCAGTAAATGGCAAAAGCCTTAACCTTGTTATATTCACAGCTGTCATAGTAAATACTTCATATTATTTTTATGCAACCAACAGTGTTATTCGTACCTTACTTATCCATAACCACAGAATAAATAATAGCACTAGCGTAGTAACACACTACCCAAACATAGGGTTTTATTGTGATTTCAGTTATGATACAGCGGTTTCTATTCTGAATACATTGGAAAGATGGTTTTCCAAGAAGCTTAGTTTGTTGCCTTCAACTTACCACCTGGACACTGGTGTAGTGTAACAATGCCAGTGGATGAGTCAGAGGTATCTTAGCTATATGGTGCGGGGTACAGCCATGGACCCTGGCTGCTAGGACCAGCTTGGCCTCTGCTTCACCAGCTCCGACCCTGACCATCACCCACGCTGCTCCTTCGACTATAGCGAGGCGACGGTTTGTGCTGGCTTGACCGCCTGATGCTGCAAACGAGAGGATAGATTTGCTCGCTTATACTAATTTATATAATTCTAAGTAGCTTCCATCCTAGATTTTGTTCTTATGGTACCCGGATATAAAGCAGCCTACAAAAAAGAATACAATCTGCATTTTAATGAAATTGTCTCAAAGGCTTTGATGTGTCTGAATTATAAATTAAACTAGTCAAGTGCGAGTCGAATGCTGACAAACGAATAGACGGACAGCGGAGGCTTAGTAATAGGGTCCCGTTGGCACCCTTCAGGTACGGAAAAACATCTATGCAATGTCACAATCTTTGCTTGATTGCAGTAAGTACCTTCCCCTTTTTTAGCAACATTCAGAACCTTTTCATAACTAACAAATGGAACAACCAAAGACACGAGCAGTTGTAGTACCATAGTTTGATCAAAACTAAGCCCACTTTCAGAAAATACAATCAAGGCTGAAATTGACCTAAATGGAAATAGCTTTCTCGATCGCGGCCAATTATGGTTTGCGTCGTGATGGCGGGTGTATTCTCTGAATCAAATAAAAAAGACCCGCTACGGCTGATAGTAACGTATTTGCTTTGTATTGCTTTACACACGCCATCGCCAAACCGCGCGGTTCCTAGTGATACAGCAAGGCGCCTGAAGAGACAAACAAGACAGACTGCAGTTTTGGCGATTCGCCAAACCGTGCGGCTTCGCTTTGCAGGACTCAGGGTTCAGTATATTTTGAACCGAGCTGAGCCCTCTTTCGTCTGTGTTTCGCCTCAGGGCTCCTCCTCGTGATAGAATGAAGTTTCAACTATGCCCTCGATGTCGATGGCCATAAGTCAAAGGTGAACTTTCCTAATCCACGAATTTGATAGCCTTTGACCGAAGTTTCTGCAACTGTCCAAGTAGTTACTAAGTTCAGTTCCTAATCTTGCTGGTCTGAGACAAAGCTTTGAAGATCTTGTTCGGATATCAGTGCCTATGCGGTTTGCTTTTGGCATTAGGTATTGCATCTATAGTTTTCAAAGGTTTCAAAATGTTTACAGAATGCTCTTGTATTCTGAAATATATTCAGCTTACTATGCAAGCAAATTTATAAGTATGTATGTTAACTGTTTAGTGACATGGTTATAACCTTTGAAGTACCTACTCGTAGGATAAATTCACGTCTGTTTCTCGCCAAGCCTTATCTTAATTTTCCTGGTTCTTACAAACAAACCACTTGACTCCAAGATACAAAAAGACAGTGAAAAGAAAAGTCACATAAGCAGAATGGATCAGGAATAAATGATTCTTATAAAACCGAGTCTACAAGATACCACTCAGTAAATAATCACTTCGTTTTCAAGGCACTAACTTCATCCCACAATACACGGTACAGGAAAGCCTGCAGCCTACCGCGATATTGAATTTAATTAAAACTTTATCGAAGTTGAGGCAAGTTAAATCGCTGCGGCCACATGTAGATATCTAGCCATTATTTAATATCAACCCAGTGGTATAAGGTTGCAAGAATCCTGCTATTTTTATGCAACTACGCGAAACAAAAGGAGGGTTTTGTTTTATATTGTCTGGTCTCAATATTCTACTAACGAGCGACGGATTTTTCATTACCATAGACATGTTAAAATATGTTTGGCACTTTTCAACAGATAACAACATTGCTATTTGTTTATTTATTTACATATAGGAAAACCAACAGCTTCAGTAACAAATTAAATAGACATATAAAAAACCGAAAGCCAATAACAGGTGTAAAAACATTTTACGACACAACACTGTCATGAACAATTACGCTAAAACATTCTTACAATTCTACAACACCCAGACCCGGAAGAAATATTTGTAGATCATACAAACATTTCTCCCGTAGCGGGAATCGAACCCGCACATCTTGTCTGTCAGCCAAGCACTCGCCCGCTACGCCACCGAGATCGTCAAAAGGGAAGATTCCCCCGAATACTCAAACGTATCTCAAAGTTGACCACGTCTCAAATGGCGATTATTTGACAGATTTTCATCGGAAACTGTCAAAAAAACCGTGAGTTGAGACGTGCTCAACTCTGAGTCGCGTTTGAGTATTCGATGATTAGTGGTCTTGGTGGCGAAATTGTATGTGCCAATTTCCTCAAAGTTCCTTACTATCCAGCTCTGAAAAATATTTTAATTAAAACGTGTTACCTCAAACTATTCAGCACTGTAAAATCTAAGTTTCTTTACGTTTAATTAAAACCATTTCAGTTGTAACCTCCACTGTGGTAGCCTTACGGTTTGAAAGTTTCAAGGCGAGAGTGCGTAGAGAATGTGGCCTTCATTGGTTCCCGAGGTTTTATACCACTTACCGAGCGAGGGAGATTTGCGAAGTTCTTGAGGGTTTCAGCTTCGAGACCTTTATTTACGACTGTTTACCTGAAACTTTTCTTTTGTATAGTAGTGGTTCCGTGACGATTAGAGCGTAGACTAGTCTTCCTACCCGACATCTTTCAATTTTCGAATCCATTACTACACATTTTAATTAGTTTCATCGACGTTTTTGAACGCGCATAATCAGTACATTAAATTTTGTCATTTTGTTTAGTTAAACGCTATGTACCTACCACGTCCCTTGTCATTTCAGAGTGACGCTGTCTTACGGACCATGGTCATGGTGCACACTAACGGTCTTGGCGAACTTGTCGCGTATAGAGACAGGGTGTAGCCATAATGATTCATCTACAGGTGTGTAGCTACGAGTACCTTTGGTATTGACGTACCTCTCTCCAAATAGCAGTAGGAGTAAGGCTGGGCTCTGACGTGCGCCTGCGCAGAGAGGACTCTGGAGCCGCCACCGCCGCGAGCGTTCGCGCACCGCGCTATCAACTCCACCCAACGTTCCACCACTTTATCTCTGGAACAAAACTCATTAACCTGAAGAGTGACATGAGAAACTAATGAAAGGAACCTATTTGTACTGGTTCATGACTGTACCAATAAGTTACTGTATACTTCCTATTAAAATTTAAAAATCCAAGATGAAGGCTCCCATTTCCGCGACAACCCCAGTTGATAAGATCGCAATGTGATTTTGCAATAGCAATGGTAGCAAAGATGCAGCGGACTGTCACAGTACACTTTATGGCTGTGGCCACGTGGACCGTCAGCAATGCCCGAACAATCGAACTTTTTCAGCAGCCAGCAGAGGTCATACCTATCTGGGTAACACGACACATGCCTGGTAACAGGTTTGCAAGTATTGCCATGTATCAGCTCCAATTTGAAGCTGGGTTTGGTAGAAAGCCCACCTGCACAAATACCCTGACGGCGTCATAAACTCCTCCCACTTGTCAGCATCACGGCCCGTCAGTCTGATCTTGCCGTAGCCGTCAGCTCCGTCAATAAGGCGGCACTCGCCGTCGTCTGCGTTGAGGGTCGGTAAGGAGTCCAGGGTCACCAGGTACTCGAGGGAACGGGATCGCATCTGAAAGATGGTGAGAATATTGACGACCTTTATGATATGGTGGGACTCCCTCGCCATATAACAGAGGTCGTCAATGTCCGGTTGAGACGTGAGAAGGTTCAATTCTTGTGGGAGAAATGATTGTAAATATTAATTCTTTCGATCTGGGTGTTATGGTACCAGTTGGTACTCGTAGTTTCTGACGACACAATGGATTAAAACTTTATTGGCCGTTCGATACAAAAGCTACACAAACAAACATAAATCACAGTAGTCACCATAGAAAGAAGATGAATCACCTTTTTTCCTCTATGCAGGGCGATGAGATGGCAGCACCTGAACCGTGGATCCCTTTGACCAGCTCCATCCACTATCCTTTGCACCAGGCTCTCTACTGTACTCTCTAGTTCTGTGGACATCCGACCTAGAAGACAAAACAAGAGCAGAAACAGATAATAAAATGAGATAAAATGAAACAGATGTTTGGACGTGTATCTTCTTTCTAAATTCGAAAGATTTTCCCACTACCTATCTATCTATCTGTCTATCTAGTCGTGTCACTAGTTCTTTCGAACCAGTGTGGTGGAAGAACTTAAAGTGCTCCTCAAAGGCGCCTTTTGTGCACTTATAATGTTCGTTAAGTATTTATCTATCATTGGTTCTATTGAATTACTGCATTCTATATCAATGGCTTACATCACCATCAAGCTATAATTCCCTGCTGAATATGGGCCTCCCCAATATAGGCGATTCTAGGGCTGATGATGACTGATGGCTAACAAAATGCCTAAGGTATACCTTTCTGATCCTCCTCCCACATCGTGTCGACATAAGAGTTGAGGGTCCGTAACTGGTTGACTGTGAACCGTAGCCCTGAAGCCGGCAGCCGCAAGTCCCCGCCCGGGGTCTCGCAGGCTGCGGACGCAGCTGAACCCATCACTGTTGACGAAATTACAATTAGATGGTATCTGCTGAAACTTGGCGACTGGTATCATCATCAGCATATAGCAGTCCACTACTGGACATAGCCCTCCACTAATGAGCATTATTGCATCCTATCTTCACCTTGACACATCCAGTTTGCTGCTACCATCCTAGTACAAACGTTGACTTTGACGTCACCAGCGAGTTGCCGGTGGCCATGGAAAAAGTCGCTGCTATTTAGACACAGAATTGATCCTGTTATAATATAAAGCATCAACTATTTGTATCATGCCATGCACACAAGTATTTTTTAGTGAAATTACAAACTGTCAGATACCTGGTGAAGTTACTTTGGTGGTTTAAAACAGGCTAAATTATCGGAGATAAGGGTGTTTATTGAAGCTAGTTTATTGGAAGCTGTGAAAGATCTATGGCTACCATTGGAAACTGACAGTTAACGGATATGCCTATGAACACAATTCAGTGCAAAATCTCATGACGACTAGTCTAACTGCAACGTATGATCAATTCATTGAGTATCCTAGTACTGGCAGAATAAAATCGATCAGTACAAAGGGGCCAATTGCGACTTCCGCCGGAAGCACATTATCTGGCGGCGGTCATGCGCGCTGACCGTGAGGTGCGCTATCTGGTAGGTACACGTGAACATACCAACTTTCCGCTGGGTTTTTAAACAGAAACCTATCGTCAACCAATAACACTCCTTGTCGTTTTCGGATAAAAAGATGGCATCTTTCGGCAAAAGTGCCTGTCTCATATCCAATGTTCTGTCGGATATAACAGGCACAAACAACAAAAGCACCTGCACATTATTATGCCTGTACCCGATAAAGTTAGGTAGAGACCACGTGTTTCTTTTTGATACTTCTTTCGCTTTAATTATATCCAGAACATTCTTCACGCTTATAACGAATACTTCTTATTTTCCACCAAATTCAAATCCATCATGTCACGTGGGCGTCACTGAGGTCCACTTCCAAACGTGATGCGGGAGAGATTCGGCGGCCCGCGCGTTACCGAGAGACATTACTTTTATTTTACGTTTTATTTGTATTTGTTGTTGTCTTTGTTTTATAATTGTATCTCAATTACTCCATTATACACCGTAAACAGTTTAAAGTGCTTTTGTAACTTTCCGAACCCCTGAGAAGTAGGTAGCCAGAAAGGCATTCGTTAAAATAATCCGCCAAGCCAACAAATCATCTTCGCACATCGTGCTGCCTAGGAATCTAACTATTTGCCCTTTGGCGGATAGATAGCTTCTCAATCAAACCCTTAAACTTTAAGAAACTTGCTTCGAACTTTCATTAGTTCAAGAACTCCGTCTTACGTTTCATCAGCAAGTTACGTAACCTAGCTAACAACTTGACACAACTTACCAGCAGTGAAATACTTAAATACCTTCTAGAAGAACAGATACATAAAAAGTTAAGATATTTTATCAATTATTTTGTCGTAAAAGTCGACTAAGGGATAGTTTCCTCTCCAAAATGATGGACCACCATATTATGGGCGATGGGCTGATCACCTATTACCATTGTTCACCATTTCCATTTTAAGATTTTAAATCAGAAGTGCCTGCAAGTTTTCTTATGTTTACTTGTGGCTCTGTCTACCCCATTAGGGATATGGGCGTGATAATATGTATGTATGTATTTTTATCAAGCATTTTGCTTTTCATCATTATCATCATCATCAGCAGTCTATAGCAGTCCACAGTCCAGTGCAGGACATAAGCCATAAGACCATTTTGCTTTACGCATCCAAAGTTTTTGAAACAACGAGACCTATCCATTTTTACCCGACTGTGAAGGAAGCAGGTATTGTGTTTGGAGTGTATGTATGTACGTGTATTTCTTTGGCTGTTGTCCATACAGCTGGACGGATTTTGACAAATGAGGTGTCGTTGGATTCGTCTGGATGACTAGGGTATCATAGGCTATATTAAGTGTCAAAAAATCCAATATGGCGACTGTAAGAAGCTATTTTCAACGAACTAAGGCTTAGACTAAAATGTTACAAATTCATCATCATGAGTCAAAAATCTAATGATGCAGATGTCCTATCTGTGCCACTTTAATTCTACACAGTCGAGATTTTTGTTGTTTTAAATAAAATACTTGTTATAACTAAGCAATTACAAGTAAATTACTCTCAACGTCGTCATTGTCATCTCCTTGACTTTTCCACTTGACGTAGGTTCGGAATAACAAATTATTCTTCTATCAGCCGACATCTCAACACTCCTTTATTTCTTATATCATCCTTTTCATAGTCTATAGGGTTTCTTCTTACTAAGGCCAGGCCTTAAGTTATAGGCCCGGTGCACACTATCGGCACGGCATGTCAAGGGATCCATAAGCGTCCTTAGGCATGCCGAGGCGTCTTTAAGCATGCCGTGACGTGCCGATAGCGTGCACCGGGCTTATAACTTAAGTCAATAGCTAAATTAACTTAGGTACTTCGAACTGATATAAAGACGAAAATAAAGTATTTAAGTTGATGCAATAAGTAGCTAGCGATACATAATTTAACCATTTAGGTGTCGCCTGAGTTAGGTAGGTACAACGACACGAACAACGTTTTAACATTATTGAAATAAATTACATTGGCTTTGCCAAATTGTTTTTTGAGTGAAATCAGCCACATTGACCTTGATGAGATGAGACTGTGATAATAATACTACTACTACCAGCCTAGTGAGGAAACCCGCGGCTTGGTCAGCTCACGTATTGACCATGTCTTTCCTGTGGATAAGGCCGACTAAGCTGAGAGGATGGTTTATTTTTTTTTAAATAGAATCCTCTTCAACATGATGGACCATCTACATGGGTGATGGGCCGATCACCTGTGACCATGGTGCACCATATCCATCTTGGGACTTTGAATCAGGAGTGGCTGCAAGTTTTCTGATGATTATTACTTGTGATTCTACCCAGCCCATTAAGGATACGGGCGTGATAATATAAATACAACTTGACCGAAGCTGTGGGCGAACGCTAGTCTGTTATAATATTCTACGTCCTGTATTTAGCGACAAATTATATTATCTCTATACATCGTCATAATTGCAAGTAACGTAAACCATTCCAATGACAAGTCATTTTATCAGCATTGGCCACACGGAAGACTCGCTCATGTGTAACGTGCCTTTTTTAAGCTAGGTATTTACTTACATAACAAAAACAAACTCTGTGACAAAAAAATGTGAATTAAAATTAGTATTTCCAGTTTTCGGTGTTCTTCTACAATAGCTACCAAATTACCCCCTATCATCAGTTTGGTAATTTATTCCTATCGTTGGTAATAAAAACAGAAAATCTACGTGAAACGAGTAGTTGGGTTTTATATGTTCTGGTAGAGTTACTACGTAAATACTTAAGCTTATATAAATAAAATGGGATTCCTTGACTGGTTTTATTTTTATCATACAGCCAGTTACTTGATCATAAAATTTCCGTGATCGATCTCTTAGGTCATTGGAACATTTACTAACAATATCCACATTCCAAATTGAAATCAGTCTCTAGGAACTAAAAGTATATTTAATCCCCAGGGATTGAAGAGATACTTTGGTCCCTGTTTACGAAGAACTAACCAGCTATTTTTGAATGGAGTGATAAGAGTTAATTTTGGCAATGCGGGCCTTATCATCATTGGAAGGGATATTATGCAGCGATCGGCATTGACCTTGAAGTTTTTTAATACAAGTCACACCACGTAAGATCACCATAAATCAGTTTATTGTCTCAACCCACAGGATAAAGTTTGCACCTGGACCTATTGAGCACAGACGATTTTCCTATTGTACATTATTTATTTTACAAAAAAGATCGAACAATACATAAAACAAATGAAGATAGGCAGTGACGGATTAACCCTTAATCAAATTAAGCAATTGCCTAGGGCATCACGTCTGAGGGGGCACCAGAAGAAGCACAAAAAAAATCCGTCCTTAGGGTATCACGTCTCACTCTCACTATACATCTCATCATCTTATTTTACAAAAAACTAATGTTTTTAGGCGGTAAAGGTTTAAAGACCGATTCTTGTTGACATACGGATAGGGGGGTCCACAGGCATGGATTGCTTAGGGCATCAAGTAGTCTTAATCCGTCACTGAAGATATGCACGGTAAGTGGCAAACGTGGGTAGGTACCTACCTAAGTAGTGAAATTATTTTTCAAACTTTCAGTTTTTACTCGGGAAAATTAAATATAAGTAGGTATAAATCCCAAAACTCAACAATGGCACGTGAGCTAGGTTATTATTTAGTTAACACAACACATTTTTTTCTAAACATTAAATAATTTAGGTAGTTACCGTTAAAAATAAATGCGGACTCCTTGCAACTAATCCATGAATAGAGTAAAAACTTTTTAACACTGAAAATTTTCCCGCCTTATTTTTTTTTCCTTCAAGTGGCAATGAATACGGCCATTCAGCCTTTCGCGCGAAACTAAATGTTTGATGGTTGATCAGTAAAGTTGTTCCATGTAGGTGTGTAGTTCAAATTAAACTGTGACCATGGTTTACATAGTAACTGCTTGGTTATCTGTGCTACGGTGCTCTTTAGTGATGCGTTTAGATCGCCAGATCGAATAATATATCTACGGATACGGTTATGCACTGCTTTTGACCAAGCAAAATTGTCAACCACTTTAAACTCTATTAAAAAAAAATGAACTCAGCTCAAGTTTTTTTTTAATTTTATTTAAGTCTAGTAAAGGAAGACAGCGTGCAAGAAGTTTTTGAGCGAGTGACAAAATAATTCCACAAAGTCGATAAAAGTCAGAGGCATAGTATAGTATGCCACGATGACCATATTTGAGCTACCTCCATCTATCAACTTTCTTTAACAGCTTTTATAGGCTTACTAGCTGCCGCCCACGGCTTCGCTCGCGTGGTACCTGTATAAAAAATAGCCTATATTTTAATCCAGCACATGTACTATGCACCTATATTCCAAGTTTCATTCAAATCCGTTCTCCCGTTTAGGCGTGATTGAGGCACAAACATCCAAACATCCTTAAAAACTTTCGCATTTATAATATATTAGCTGCCGCCCGCAGCTTCGCTCGCGTGGTATCCAGATAAAAAATAGCCTATATGTAGATCCAGCACATGTACTATGATGTATATTCCAAGTTTCATTCAAATCCGTTCAGCCGTTTAGGCGTGATTGAGGCACAAACATCCAAACATCCTCAAAAACTTTCGCATTTAAATAAATAAATAACACCCAGCAGTCACATACATAGTCCTGACCCCACACTAGGATGCCCTGTGTCGTGGGTATCAGAAACTACGAGTACCATGGTACCACAACACCCAGACCCGGAAGAAATATTTACAGGTCATGCAAACATTTCTTCCGTAGCGGGAATCGAACCCGCGCCCCTAGCCTCTCTGCCGAGCAATCGCTCGCCACGCCACCGAGGCTGTCAAATTTATAATATAAGTAGGAAGTAATATCACTTCTTGTAAAAGGCCGTTCGTATAGTTACGGTACATTCTACATTGCTCTACCATTACCATTTACGGAACTCTACCCCATCACTAGCGTTAGGTATTCTCGGTTTGAGGAGCAAGCTAAGCGGAACGAAGCCGCGTTGTTTACTATTGTACACTGCAGTGCAATTATGTTGTTGTTAGCTCCCCTAACAATAGTGTTTGCTTTGGGGGAACTGTGGGTTGAGTTTGGAGCGATTTTCGTGTTTTAGACAAGTTGTTTTGTCCGCTGGCTATCATTTAGCTAAACAAAAAGACAGAGTTTCAAGTACCTAGCAGTACCTACTAGCTCTAGTTTCTGTCGTAAGTTTCTAACGATGTGTTATACGAATACAACAGGGAAGTACCTCATATTGATACAATACCAATTTATATTATCTAGTAAGTTTTTAGTGATACTATGTTATACAATAGGTAACATAGATACTTAGGTAGGAAACAGGTTACTAGAAATGAACGCTGCATTTTTCTGCTTGGTTATGGCAGCGACGGTAACAAAACAATAAAGGCCTTTTACCATCGATAGTAGATGATTTATACAGTGTCAGGAGGCAATTTTTACCTTCTCTAACGGAACGCTGTAGTGCCCGGTAGTATTTTCAAGCATTATTTACTGTGATTACGTTATTACCTATTGAATTCGTACCGTTAGACTTACCTCGCTAAATACTTTAATTTTGGAACACGATTTGTGCACGTTTTTCTTGTCACCAATTTCGGAATAGGTGTTTCATTGTCCAAATATCTTGCACCACAGTATAGATCCAGAAGGCAGCACCAAGCCGAGGCACGTGGTGGAAATAGTTCTCTTATCACCTGCAAACTTGCGAGAATTAAAAAGCTATTACGACTATCTTTACTAATCTACACCAACTTGGAAATGTTTCGGAATGTTAGCGTGCCGAACAACTTTTGTGATTTATGAGGGAGGATGGGTTTGTTCGATTTTCCAACACACCTTAGGCGCTCTATGTACGGCTAATTTACCGTGTTTTTCCAGTAATTGTGATAAAGATTATACAAAGCCCTTTTACCATATATAGTAGATGATTTATACAGTGTCAGGAGGTAACTTTTACCTTCACAAACGGGACGCTGTAGTGTCCGATATTAATTAAGATGGAGTAGCCTTGCCCAGCAATAATGTGGGGAAGAAATTACACCTGCACAGCGGGGTCATCATCAGTCAGTAACGTAAGATCTTTGTATATTTAGATAAGATAATGATAATAAAGAAGTTTCAACAAATCTAACAGTCTACCAAATGGCCCACCTGATAGTTACATAAATTAGCTCTGATGAAACGTTACCTAGATAGAGTGAAATAAAGTAGAGTCAGCATAAAACTTCAGGTAGCTATTACAGGGTTGAGCGAGGCTAGTTCGGCTGTCCGGGGCGGAGGGACCGCGACGAGCTCTGGTCGCGGTCGTGGGGGCGGACCTCTCGTTGCCGACCATCTTAGCCAAGATGGTCCAAGACGAGGGGTCCTGGGAGGCGGTGGTCTCCTTCTGCGAGGACGTGATGTCGCAGAGGGAGGCGGAGGAGCGGGAGAGGGAGAGAGATTCTCTCGCTCCCCCGCTCCGGAGGGCGCGGACACGGAGGCGAGCTAATCGAGCTCGCACTCCGTCTCCGCTTGGAGGGCCTGGGGCGATGGGTGTGGGGGCACCCGTCGCTCCCTAGAGTAGGCCCTCCGAGAGTGGGGTGACGCGCTGGATGTCCCGGTGCGTCGCCGGAGCCGAATGGAGGGGTCCTCCCCTCCCGAGGCGGGTCCGCCCTGTAGTGCTAAGGGCGGACGACGGTGGATGGGGCTGCGCGGAGTGTGCAAACGGACCCGCGGCTCCATCTACTACCGTGAGAGAGGGACATCGTGTGGTTTTAGTCGGTATGGCCGTTTTTTAGGCGAGTCCGACATACCCCACCCGCTTCCCCAGCGGGTGGGGATGCGTAAATGCATTTCCACACGTTAAAAAAAAAAAAAAAAAAAAAAAAAAGGCTAGTTCGGCTGACGAGGCAATTGTGTGAATTGTGGCGAGCTGAGGTAAATGCTTGCTGTTCCAAACTGGGAACTGGATATAAGAGATTTAGTTTTTTTTATAAGAATAATCATAAAGTTTATTCTTCTCTGCTGGACTGGGAGTAAAGAAATCACATAGAATGCGTCTAGCTGCTTCTCTCCCCGAGCATGTCGTAAAAGTCGACTATGAGATAGTATCCTTCAACATGATGAGATGCAATAAGCAAGTATTCCCAAGGAGGGTTGACGTCAGGCAGGCGGCCGGTCATAAAACACCGTAGCCAAAACTCTGACACCATGATCCAAAAAAGATCATGCTGTGCCGACCCCACATAGAGTGGGATAAGGGCAGGAAGATGATGAATCATAAAGTTTATTTTATTTCCACAAAGAATATAATAGTTTCCTCTCCCCCCCTTCAGACCCCTGAAGGCATCCAGGTAACCCAGCTACTAAGTAATTTAAAACTCACCTAAGGAATCAAGCAGCACCGAGGATTACAAAGGTTCTAAAGGTTTTTAGACGATAGCGGACGCTCAACTTTTAATTTATTCGCTAACTGCCGGCGAACACGAAACTGTGTAGGTGTTAGAAAAGTAGGCTTTAGTAGGTACACAATATACCTGCATAGGCAATAGGTAGGTACCTAAGAACTCGTAGCGTAGCTTGCTTAGGCGTTCTTGATTGGTCGTTAAAAATTAAGCATACAAAAAAAAATTGTTAACGTTCGTAATCGATCATTGAAGTTAAGCAGCACTAGGCGCGGTTAGTAATTGGATGGGTCGAGTGACTTTTTGCACATATTTTGTGTCTTTTTAAAATGATCTTAAATTTACTGATTTGTACAAAAATTATAATAAAATCCTAGTCCTAAAGAGGTCATAGAGTAGACGTGTTTCATTTTTTGCTTGATTTTAATAGGGAACGTGCTGCTACCCATAATAGTAGGTGACATACAAGAAACATTTATGTAGGTACATACCATGTACGATGGTACGGAACTCTTCGTGTACAAATTCGACTCGCACTTGACCGGTTTTATTTATACAAACTTAATCTTCCCGCTGCATTCCCTAGGAGTTGAATTTCGAGAATTCCTTTCTCAGTGCACCACTACATCATGAGAGGAATATACCCTCCAAGTTTCATGCTTTGGGGACTGTAATGTTGATTGTTAGTCAACAGACAGTCAGTGACGTAAGAGTTTTACTGTATTTAGATGATACGCAACCTTGAAAGTTTCCATGACTTATGTCATTATTCATTACCATGAGTGAAAATAATTAGGTACACCTAAGTACGTAGTCATTTCAAAATTTAATTACCCGACTTTTAAATGTTACTTAAAAATATAAATCTCTCCGACATAAAATTTATATGAAATGAAATGAAATATTTATTTGTCTGTGATGTATATGTTATAAGGGACTACCTCGGAACCATTCTCTATATAGGTAGGTACACCAGTAACAGAATCATCAAAATCGGTTAACTATATTATTGGCCTCCATTGGCGGAGATATCGATGAACGTAGGTACCTGCATTAAAAAAACATGCATAGGTAGGTACAGTCGAACATAGAACCTCATACTTTTTTGAAGTCAGTTAAAAATGTATAGTTGGTAGGTACTTACTATACCTACCTACTAATCTAAACAAAGCATTAAACTCCCAAAACAGTTCCTCCAACAAACACAATAATGAATTCACAAGAATAACTTCGAAACGCCAGTTCCCTTATTCTAAGCCACACGATTCGGCTGATTAACCTACCGGCTGGTACCTTAGGTACCTATCTAATCCTAGGTAATCACAACTTATATCTGACGAAGTACCTATTGGTTATCGTGGTGGCCTACCTTATGCTTGAGCCAAACTGGAGATGTCAAACAATTTAAGTAAACAAACAGTCAGTAATTAACCTAGAACTTACCTTTTTATTACATGTTTATGTAACTTTTAAATAGTAGTAGACACTAATAGTTAAATTAAGATATAAAAACTAATGTAAAGTTTATTTACCTACCTAAAACCAAAGTGATTTCATCGTAATAACGAAAATTATGCGACGGTTTGTTTACATAAATTGTATCTCCATTTTGGCCGAAATACCTGTAGTTGAAGTATGGCCTACTCTAGGTAGGCCATCAACCACAGGTAAATAAACATTTCCCTCGTGTCGTACCTCTCACCTATAGCGGGACGGTAACTTCAAACGGCTATATCACACCAGAAAATTAGATTTTAAGAAGTACATTACCTACTGGCTGTTTTATTTTATTATAAATTAGAATGAGAATAGCACACACAAGGGGAGGCCTATACCCACCAAGTGGGTGAATTCGGGTTGCGAATGATGATGATGATGATGATGATACAGAGAAAGCTTCAGCCGTACCGTGTAGTGCCTGATCTGAGGACCTAACACCTACTAGTGATTTATTCAATAGGGTACCTAACTTCTCCGAACTTGCTTCAATGGAACTTTGTGAACTGCACTAAAAATGATAGCCTGAAGTTCAGGGCAAGTGGATTAGGTCACAGATAAGATACTGAATCATTTTAGAGCCTTTCAACTTTGGAATTAGAGAGAGAATCACAAATATTGTGCGCCTCGCCAAAATTTCGTTATTATTTTACTCCTAGGTAATTATATAATTGTACCTATTCGGACAAATTCGGTTTTTATATAAAGCACGAAGTTTGCCAAGGCGCGCAATTATTACTGCCTACGGTACACGGTTTCACCCGCGTGGTATCCTGATACAAACGAATACAAATATATTTATTTACCTACTTACCAAAAAACATAAATCATAAGTGGCTGCAAGTTTTCTTATGTTATCTTGTGGCTCTGCACACCTGGAAGATCGGTCGAGTGAAACGTGAATTAGGTAGACACCTAACTATTACTAAAGAAAACAACACAAGCCAGAATATAAAACTAGTCTATGTTATTCATGATTCAGACAAATCCAACGACACCTCTTTTATCAAATTCTATCCAGTTGTTTGGACTACAGCGATAGCCAAAGGAATTAAATAGAAAAAGGCTTCTTACAGTCACCATATTAAGATTTTTTTTACTTTATATAGCTACTAGTTTGACCACGAGGAAACATATTTCCTCGTGGTCAAACCAGAATTGACTGTTGGTCATTTTTTAGAACGCCTTAGATAAAATTTTGATAATAAAATGCAAAACAGTTTTTTCTTAGATTGTACTTTTTTCTGTCTTTTCCAGCTGTCAAATAAATCTGGCCAATGGGAAAAATAATTCCCGTTGGCCAGACTAGTCTGACCATCAATCTGACCACTGGGAAACACTCAATAGTTTGACTACGTGGAAGTACCGCCTATATCACACTCACTCATCATCAAACGAATCCAACATCTCAATTTTGTCAAAATCCATCCAGTCCTTTAGGCTACAGCTTCAACCAAAGGAATTTACATACATACATACACAAAAATATTAGGAGGAATAAGTACAGGAATCGGGATCAATGAAAACAAAGTAATTATTTTGAAATAGCATTTTATTTATATTTACATACAACAAAAACATCACATACAACTATAACCAAAACAATTATCTAGAATTGCTTTAAATACGTTTATAGATTCATCTATACTTGGACTAAACCTATATTTACTAGATATTTAAATCTTTGATTGGGCACTTTGAATATTTTCATAAAACATTTTAAAGGCTAACCGTTACCAAAGATGTTGTAGAATCAACCAATAGAAATAGCTTTACAATCATATCACGTCATTTTCGCGCGAATTGATTGTTAGATCGTAAATTACCATCTCATTGATTGATTGAAAGAAGCGCTTGTGGCGTAGCTTGCTTAGACGTTCTTGATTGATCGTTGAAGTTAAGCAACGCTGTGCACGGTCACAATTGGGATGGGTGACCGCAAGTGGCATTACGAGCTGCGCTCTTTCGTGCGGAGGGCACGTTAAATTGTCGGTGCCGGCTTTTAAGTCGTTAAGCCATGACGGACACCTTTAGGTGGTCTAAAAACTCCGTCACAAGAGTTGGCCACTAGCTCATACGAACTTACTTATTGATTGATGGATGATGACCCTGGATTTGATAGTTCATGCGTGACTATTGTTTAGTTACAATGGTGAAATTATGCTACCTACAGGTTTTATACACAAGTTTGTAAAGGTATCATTTTCCAAAAAATTGCCAAGCGTGACTTCTTGCCTGTATCTTCTCCGTTGGTCGCGTCGTGGCTTCAGAATTTAAACATTTCAGTACATTTTGTATTTCATAATCTAGCTACAGTGTGCAATATTAAGGGCAGTTGATTATCACTTTCAATTAAATAATGACCTAGTAGTATAATTTAAGAGTAAGCATCATAATTCATAATCATTTGGAACTTTCTTAAAAAAGTTCTATGTACCTTTGTACGATTAATCAAATGATCAACTTATCAATGCGTTTGTACTCCAGTCTCAGTGTAGTGCAGTAGTACCACAAATATTGCACGCCTCAGCAATTTTCGTCTAACTTCTGAAATACGAACTAACGCGATAATGATTTTTTTAAAGAGTTGGGTTCAGTTATTATTTTATCATACTCAGACAAATTCGGTTTTTATACAAATCACGAAGTTTGCCGAGGCGCACAATATTTTTGGTACTACTGTACCACTACATTGTATTATCCGTGGAACACAATATATTCAGTCCCGCCCCTTCCACCACAGGCAGTCGAATATGGAACTAATTAGACCACATGTCGTTTCCTTTTGAGTTTCTCGCCAACATAAATAACACCAAGTAGCAAACATTAGTCGAGTTATGGCCCCCTGACGTTAATTTCTGCAGGAATGAAAAATCTCCATGAAATGATCGCCAGATTGCAATGACAAGATAATTACCGCATACATCGCCTTCTATCTAGTTTCTGTATATACTATAGGGCAAGTTATAAGGAAGAAACGTTAGTGGAATCGCTATCTCTCGAATCTTTAGGCATTATAAATTAGTGTTGCTTATCGATAGTCGACTATCGATAAACCAATAGAATCGATAGTTTATCGACAGTATCGCCACGCTCGATAGCGCTATACGAGCAATACTATTGATAATGGCAATACTATCGATAGTTTTACGTCCACTATTGGGATTTCTAACAGTTTAAACACAAAAACAATCGAAACTATCGATATTATCGATTGTTTTTAGTTAAAACGATGAACAATTTAACTTCAGAATTCTCAGTTTTTGACGCAGCTACAAAAAGTTAGCCTAAATTAAACCTGTCCTTTTTCCCTTGGCTGTTTTGCACAATGACGCTGACTGCCCCAGTCCCTGTATAGTGAGCAGAGTCCTATTGCAAACTACATATGTATTAGTTGACCTGGCAAGCTACTACTAACTAGCTACTCCCAGCGGCTTCGCTTGCCGCTCTTTCGCACTCGTTCTGTTTTCTCCTGGCTGTCCTCTGACTGGTTGGCGGGGGCGTTGACCCCGGGCTGGATATTGCGCGTCGTCTGCTCCCATGAATGGTCGGACGACGCTGTGAACTGAAATATCGAATTTCAACACTGAACTTGACATAATTGTTTTAAAACTAAACCAATTTATTAAAATTACTAGCTGCCGCCCACGGCTTCCTAAGTTAAACGTATCTGAACATTAAAAAAAAACATAATAAATTGAAAAAGAAAACAGAACGAAGACAAAAAATCTAACATGTGAGAATTAAAACTGAAATAAAGTTGGGACTCTTGGATCAGGAGTGGCTGCAAGTGTTCTTAAAATTACTTGTGGCTCTGGCCACCCCGTTAGGGATACGAGCGTGATAATGTGTATGTATAAAGTTGGGAAACAGAGGAAAGCTTTACTTAGAGGGAATGTGTGCCGAACCAAAGATGTTATGGGATATTTTTAACTTACTTGGTTGTACTGCGACTTGAAAGCTTGCTTGAGAGACGACAGACGGTTGGTAGCGGGCCCGTGGGTCACCTTCTCCACCGCGGCAGCGACGTTAGGCGCTGCCTCTTCTATGTGAGTAGGCAGGCCGGGGCGTTCCTTATACCTGTCAATCAGATAATTATAGCGTCCCTTTTATTTTTAATATTTGTATTCTAAAAAATATAAAAGACTTTATTCGTTTTTCGTTTGAGGGTACCAAGTACTGATTTCATCACTTTCTTAAAAGATCACATTAGTAGGGTTAGCCAAATAGTTAACCAATGATAATGTTTTCAGTCCGCCACAGTAACTACAGTGTAGATGCTAAGTGAACTGCATAAAAAAATATGATTCGGGTAGCAAGTAGTCTGGGAAAAATAGGGCCAAAATAGGTACCCAAGTCCGCAACCGCCGACGTTCAAGTTCTTTCCTTTACCCTTCTTGAAGCGAGACTTGCGGAACCAAGCAGACTGCATCGCTAGGTTAAGGAGCTCTTCGGGTACTTCCTGTAACAATCGCAAAGGTTTATTATACAAACATATTATGTATATACATATCCTTAATGGGATCCTTCCATTATCCTTAATTATTATTATTATTACGAGCTGAGCGCTTCCGTGCTTCGGAGGGCACGTTAAGGAATCCATGACGGAGGCCTTTAGGCGGTCTAAAAACTCCGTCACAAGAGCTGGCCACTAGCTCATACGAACTTTTGTTATGTCAGGATACCTGTTGGACTCCCTCCAAGTTCCTGAGCAGATGTCCAGCGAACTCCTTGTCCCGGTGTCTCTCGAGCAGCGTGTAGGCGTCCCCGCGCACGCCCGCGCGGCCTGTGCGCCCCACGCGGTGCGTGTGCGTGTCTATATCGCGGGCCACGCAGTAGTTTATCACCGTGCGGATATGAGGGATGTCCAGACCACGAGCTGGAAAAAGTTAACTATTGATTAGTCATTAAATGAGAAAGTAACAATAATAACGGCCCAGGTGGCGTGGAGGGCGATTGCTCGGCAGAGACGCAAGAGGCGCGGGTTTGCATGTTCTGTAAATATTTCTTCCGGGTCTGGGTGTTGTGGTGCCATGGTACTCGTAGTTTCTGATACCCACGACACAGGGAATCCTAGTGTGGGGTCAGGACTATGTATGTGACTGTTGGGTGTTATTTATTTATTTATTATTTACACCCAAAAGTCATTATGCATAAACTGCGCTCTAGGGTTATCTTTATCGTTTCAAAAATTACGAGCACCAGGTGAACGGTATCCCTGGTGTATAGAAAACTAGCCGCTACGCCACAGAGGTCAAAAAAAGCACCATGTCTCCGTGTGCTGCTGCATTACTAGGTTAGCCACAGTATGCTCCACTTCTAACTACACAATACTTTATACTAGAGTCACCTGCAACGTCTGTAGCCACTAGGATGTTGTTCTCTTGTCGTTTGAAGGCCGTGATGACTTTGTTCCGGTCTGCCTGGTCCATGTCTCCGTGTAACAGCAGCGCGTCGTACTGTTGTACCCCTAGGTTAGCCGCTGTTAGTTCTGCCTCTAACTGAAAAAATATTTCTTTATTAGGAGCCTTGAGTGCTTGTTGCCTATCTTATGATAAAATAATATTTTGATGCATACTTTTTTAGTGACGAATATTAGAACAGTGCCGGCGGATAAGAATTCTACCAAGTTCTTCAATAACCACGACCACTTCTCTTCCGGTTTGTTGAATATTCTGTGAAAAAAAACAGACTTAATAAATCCTCTGAACTCAATGACTAAGTAACCTAGATAACAAGAAACTGGTTCCGTCAGCTATTTATATTGAACTTAACTAAAGCCTTTAATTATGTAGATCATTTTTCGCTGGCCTTGCCCGTATAAGTAGATGTGGAGTACCACGGGGCAGTGCCCTGGGCCCTCTTCTCTTTACCAAATGCCCACCTGACATGTTGTGCGACGAGGTCACTGGCTTCGCCCGCGGCGCCGTGTTGCACTCGCACCGGGTCGTGCAGCGCGTCACGTGCTAACTTCTCCACGCGCCGCGGGAACGTCGCGGAGAATAGCAGCGCTTGTCGGTCCGGGCGGACGTGGTTGCAGATCGAACGGACTTGCGGCTCTGTTAAACCGTAGAATTAGCAAGCACGTTGCATCTGTTAGCCACTAAAATGAGAAAGTCAAAGAAGTCGCTTTCTGAGCATCTGACTCACAAAACAAACGATCATCTGATTATGAAATGATGTTGTATGAAATATGTACTGACACGAATAACAGATAAAATAATACCAAAGTGTTCCAGTCTACAAACGGTATACATCTTAGCGCCATTAGATCGCCTTAAGGTAATAAAACTTTTCTGTGTTTTATCGGTATTTTTGGATCCCACTGATTTTATAAAATTTACACGATCATAATCACGATTCTAATAATACTTCGCTCATCAAAATCCATCCAGCGGTTTGGATTTTTTGCAAAACAAACAAACTTACCAAATCCCATGTCAAACATTCTGTCGGCCTCATCAAGCACCAAATAGGTTACCCTTTGTAGGTTAGTAGCTTTGCACTTTATGAGATCTATGACCCTCCCGGGAGTACCTACAATGATTTCTGCTCCTCCACCTGTGAATACAAATATCTATTTATAAATCAGACTCACTATTATTAAAAGAACACTTTCTCTCTTACCGGAGCATTCATAGTCCCGGCTCAAAACCAGCAAAGCAAAGTTCTGTCGAATACATTTTTTCATTATGCTGAATTGGTGACACAACTGTTATAAAACGGGGTAGTTGCGGAAGACCCTGAATTGAAAAGTACTGATTTTGGGGATCAGACTTCTTCCCTTGTTATTGCAAATGTTCATTTATAAGAAACATGGTCATAGGGTAGTCTTGGATATTAAATCTATGATTTTACCGATTTTTGTACATAAACTTATAAACATTTTATTTTATTTTTATTATACAAGTTACCTTCTAATGCTTTGGTCTGTTCCCATTTGGATCCGCCGCCATAACAGCAGACGCATCTGATATTGTACACTTTTCCAAATCTTTTTGCCTCCATGTAAATCTGCAAAAAATCATTACATTACAAAACAAATACAATATTATTTTTTTGCTGCCAAACTAATAATTATAAACGCAAAAGTTTGTAAGTATGGATGTAAGGATGTATGGATGTTTGTTACTCTTTCACGCATAAACTGCTGAACGGATTTGAATGAAACTTGGAATATACATAGTGCATGTGCTGGATTAACTTATTATTAGGCTATTTTTATCCAGGTACCACGCGAGCGAAGCCGCGGGCGGCAGCTAGTATTCTCATATCCTCACAAACTAGAATTTAGAATTATAATTAGATACCTGCTGTGCCAGTTCTCTCGTGGGCGCTAGTATAAGGCCTATGGGCCCATCGTTTGGTTGCAGTTCTTTCTGGTCCATTATATGCACCAGCAGCGGCCACAGGAACGCAGCTGTCTTTCCAGACCCCGTCCTGGCGATACCTGGTGAAGAGAAACAGACATTTACGCTCATCAATACTTGAAAAATAACAATTTTAATCACATTCTTACCCAAAATAGCAAAAATATGATTCTCTGCTCTTGTTAGAATTCGTTCTATCTGTAGTGCTAGGGTTCTTTTTGATATGATAGAATATTCTTCAACTCTAAATACAATTAAATAAATAAATGCGAAAGTTTGTGAGGATATGTGGACGTATGTTTGTGCCTCAATCACGCCGTACAGCTCAACGGATTTGAAAGAAACTTGGAACATACATGTGTGCTGGAATAACTTAATAGACTACTTTTTTTCCGGATACCATGCGAGCGAAGCCGCGGACGAATAGTTATATTTATAGGTACCGATGAGGTCCCTGCCGGCGAGTGCGGCGGGCACGCCGGCGGCCTGCACGGGCGTGGGCTGCGAGTACTCGGAGCGGCGGATGGCGCGCATCAGCTGCTCGTCGAACCCGAGGTGAGCGAAGCTGCTCACCGGCTTCGGGGGGTCCGGACCTGATATCTGGAAGCAAGCTTGCGTTAAAATTCATTCACATTTTGATGTTCTTATCTGATTGAGTTAAAAGGAGCATTAGGATTAAATAAATAATAAATATTTGTGGACATTTCACACAGCACCATCTAGCCCCAAACTAAGCAAAGCTTGTATTATGGGAACCAGATGGCTAATAGAATACTTAAATACGTCTTTTTGTAAATCCATACTTATAAATTAGTTATAATATAATACAGAATATTACAACACCCAGACCCGGAAGAAATATTTGTAGAGCATCCAAAAAATTCTCCCGTAGCGGGAATCGAACCCGCGCTTCTTGCGTCTCAGCCGAGCATTCGCCCGCCATGCCACCGAGGTCGTCACTAAATTTTTACATTTAATAGGGAAAGTAGTTTTGCTGCATCAAAAATATGCTTATTCTTATACACTTGAAATACTATTTGTATAGCATAGTTGGCACCCTACGGGTATAGTACTACCCTAAAAAGTAAAACAAACCTTGACTCCAAGATTTTTCTTGAGCTCCTCAACCTGATGAGGCTCCAAAGCCTCAATCTCCTCGTGGGGCGTGTAGAAGTTCTTCTCAAACGGCTCGTACTGGATCTCTGAGTGGTCTATGGGAGGTAGCGGGTCAATGTATTTCTTCTTAGCTGGAGGAATAGGGTTGCCATCTTCGTCGTATTCAATCTCGACGTCGGAGCCGTCATCGCCGTTGTGAAGAGGGTTTTCTTCCATGTATCTGTTTTAAGAATGTAAATTTATTAGCAATGCATATCTCCACATACAGATGAACTGCTGTGAAAGATGTTAGGATAAGGTAAGCCAAATTGGAGATTCTGGGGCTTCGCAGTGACTAGTAATAATACAAAGATTCAAATGCAGATTAAAAACATACTCAAATGCAGATTTAAAACATACTTATAATAACTCTCTTCATCATCAAGTTCATCTATGTCTCCTCGAGTACCCCTCCCGCTGTCTGCTTTCCCCGCATTCTCCTTGCTGGCCACCAGGTCCTTGGCAGCCTGCTGTTCCAGGCCTGCCATGAAGGCATCCAGGGGATCCTCTTCATCTTCCTGGTGTGGAGAAATTACTTCAAAGAATGCCATTCACTCACATCTACAGTCAGGAGATCAGACTAACACAGGATTCTGAGAAGTGACAAGAGCAAAGAGCAGCAGTGTGTGCAATCCAGCTACAAATGATGATGATGATGTAAATTACTAAAAAGAATTCTGTTATTCTTTCTTTTTTTTTTTGTTTAATCCGAAATAGGTTTGCGTTTGACCACACTCTCCCCGATATTAAGTAACAGTGTGGTCTAAGATGAAGCACAATTACCTAGAAGAAACCTATTGATTCTCGATTTAAAGACACCCATATTATACTGTTCAGGAAATACAGACCCCGGCAGAGAGTTCCACATTTTTGCAGTGCGTATAAAAAATGTGGACTCATATTCTACTAATCATACTGCCTCCATTACAGCTTTACAGCCACAATTGTTTATTATTCTTTGATAGCCCAAACTGTGAGACCTGTAGGTTAAAATAGGATGTGTCCCACCTTTTAATTGAGTGTGTACGGAGTGCACCTATAAGGCAAAACTATTATTTAGTTCTTTAAATGTAAATCAGGTTACATCAATCTGATTTACATTTTAAAATTTCTGTTTCAAAATGTATTAGGCGCACAAACATGAGACGAAGCTAAACTGCTCTATCAGGCAATAAGCGGTCTGAGTATACAATGGAACTGACTTCATCATGAATCGATGATCAACAATGTTCCTTAAAAAATAGAATAATTAATAATAATACAATACAAGTCGACACATAATACAAGTAGTGGATACATAATACAAATGCTGGAATATAATAAGGCTACTTTTTATCTGGGTACTAGTTCTAAAACTGAGGCTACTTGAATATAAATATGTAATAATAAATTTAACAAATGTTTGAGTTTCAGATTTCCGTACTTTTGAGTTTGCAGCATCATTTGTAGGGCTCCCCGGTGCAGGGATGTATGCTAATGCAGGTGTAACAGGCTCATCGTCATCATCAAAATACCTGGAAATAAAAAATGCAATGGTTGCGAGGATGTTTTGTTTGTAACTCAATCGCCACATAGCAGATGAACGAATCTGGCTGTAGCTTGAACAATACTAGGTACACAGGCTGCTTTATATTTTGGTAGATACAACGCGAGCAGAGACGCGGCGTGAAGATTTATACTTAAGTAACAAAGCTACTCACTCATCCTCAGTCTTAGCACGCTTCTTCCCCAGCGAGCCGAAGTTCCCAGTCACCGCGTTCTGCGTTATCGCATTCATGGTGTGGTACCCTTGTTTGGACAGGCCCGTTGAGGGCGGCGGCACTGCATGCATGGACGTTGTTGGCGGCGGCACCGCATGAAGAGACACGTTCGAGGGATTCCGCTTCGGCATGGTGAACCCAGCGAACCCAAACCCCTTCCCACTACCGCTACCGCCCGAATTAAAACTCATTTCTAACAGCTAGACACTGCCGGAGCGCCAATAAACAATCCTACCGATAGCGAACTCTCATCGGCGTAATAAGCTTACAACTGAACAAAGCCTTTAGCTCATCATGTCTTATCCAAAGCGAATTCTATGGCAAATTTTCTATCACGCAAAGGACTTTAGTGGCGTCAAATTAGCAAATTTATGCTAAAATCAAAGAATTTAAGTCAAATTCCAACCAACAAGAAAATGTTAATTCTTTTCATTCAAAATCAAGATTTCATTCAATCGATGAGTGAATAAAATGTGGTTGCGGTGAACCTGAGGGAACGAAAGGAAGAATGTATTATGAACGATATGAATGACGCTTTTGTATCTATGGATACAAACTATACTTTTTTCGGAAAATTAATCGGTATTTTTTAGTGATTTTGGTAGGTACCTACCAACTATTTTGACAGTTGACACATTGTCATGTACGTAGGATAATGTAACATTAGGACATGACATGGAAGAAAAATAAAGAAAACGCACAAAACAAACAACGAAGAAAACCACTTCCAAATACCAAAATTATAATATATAATTTAAAATGTATTTCAAGCTGTGTGTATTCCTTTTTACGCTGCTCACAGTGACCAACGTTGAGGCAGCCTCCGGGTATGATTTTGGTGACTTCTTAGCAACAGTTCTAGGAATCGGAATTACCGCTGTAGGAATCCTCGCGTGTTTGGGCAATTACGCGAGACAGAAAGCGAGGAACGAATTTATTTAGAACTCAGTCATAAGTAAGTAGCAATTTCTTTTTATTTTATAACATGTGTGTATGACTAGCTGGTTTGAAAATGTTGTGTATAAGTTTCAAATCATAATATAAGTAAGATACGCATTACATATACCTATGGTTTTAATATTTGAATTCAGTTCAAGGCTCTTTGGTTAGCTACATTTGTAAAACTATGCAGTGAATACTTTGTGTATCGCTTGTTCTTCTTGTATTGAATTTGAATTGAATTCTGGGCTTTGAATTTCTTAATCATCCTTTTAAGAAAGTTTGTTAGAAAAAATTTGTGACTACTACAAACTTATACTAACTATACCTGATGTTTTATTCCAGGTCATAAACTATATATTAAGTACTAAATGCCGCCTGCGGCTTCGCTTGCATGGTACCCGGACAAAAAATAGCTTATATGTTAATCCAGTACAAGTACTATGTATATTCCAAGTTTCATTCAAATCTGTTCAGCGGTTTAGGCATGATTAGGGCACAAACATCCAAACTCACAAACTTTTACATTTATAATATAAAAAAGATTCAAAGTTACAACAAAATCTGTTCATCCACTACAAAATATAATGCAACCAAACACTGACCTAGGTACTTTGGAATAAAGCAGAGATCATAAAACTGGTTAGCATGCTATGTAAAAATGCAAAGTTTTTGGGTGTGTCTATGTATTAATTATGTCCATTCCTTTGGTTGAAGCTATAGCCTAAACTAAATGGATTTTGACAAATGAGGTTGGATTTGTTGGATTTAGGTATAGGTTTTAAAAAATGTTAAAGAAAAACAAATGGCCACTGTAAGCCATTGTAATTACGGAAATCTAAAAAGGAACCAAATACTAATCCAGTTATTGTGATATTATATAAGATATTGTTAGACACACCTGATTCACAAGGTGGACATAACATAATATGAAGTCTAAATGGCGTATAAATCTATGGTGGCTCTACTATTTCATCATCATTCATCATTTACTGGGATTGTAAATTAATCCTTATTTGTTTTTGTTGCAGATCCAAGAATATTACAGGCTAAATTGTCCATATTAGTCCATACTTCAGTAATTCAATAATTCCAAAATCATAAAAATAAAATTTTTATAACTATGGAGTAAAAACTTTTAAGATATTTTATTATGATATTTTTATTTATTTTTTTTGTCTAAGTATTGTTTACAATAAGTTTGTTTAACTACGAGCAAATGTATTCTGGGTTTATGGATATATAGATATTTGTAAATCTGATCTTCTAATGGTTGTTATAATGTAGATTTAAGCTTTATGTTTTATTTGTTTATATTATATTTGTACCAAATTGTAATCTCAATAGAAAATTCATCTCATAAGAAAAATCTTGAATAGAAACCGTAAATATGTGCAAAAAATGTTTTAGATTTTGGTGTTAACATTAATTCCCTCAAAGTAATGCTACTGTTACAATTTATAATGTGCCTAAACAATTAATTTGTCTGCTTCATTTATGTGTTTTATTTCAATTAAGATCATCAACCTAGTACATAAGAAAATCATTTGTTGGTAATTTTATTTGGTCTCCTGTGATACAGGCTGTAAGCCTAGCATGGGTCCACTGTTATTCATTTTGACTTTAACTGGTTATACAAATAGTTGAACATATTGGAGTATACGATTTTTGGTGAAGAAATAATTTTGTATCCAACAAAATAAAGTGGTAAATAAATTTATAATTAAAACTTATTCAATTCGTCACACACAACAACAATAATTAAAACTAAAACATGATAGAATTTTAAATAATTTCATTCAATATAGTCTTATATTTATTGCATATTAACTATCCTGTAATTCTAAAGCTTCTATTTCTTTGATAATGTCATTTTTCTTTGACAATTTCTCTTTCTGATCTTTGTCAGGGTTGACTATTCCTGATTTGAGTTTTTCCTCAAGAGCTTCAATGTCTCTGAGCTTTTTCCGTAGGCTTTTGAGCCGCTTGAGGGGGTCAGACGTAGAAGTTGAATTACTCGAAATGGACGAAGTTGAAATGCTGTTCAGTGTTGGCTCTTTTATTTTACATTTGGCAAGTTTGTCTACAGTTTCATCCACCGCTGCAAAACAATGATAATTTTATTAGTATGAACTTTCATCTGGCTAGCTTACTGGCATTACTTCTTACTTCTTCAGCAAGTCGTTAGTATGGAAATAACTACCAGATGACATTGCTACTGCCACCTCGGTTAGCATTGAAAAAACTCAGTAACTAAGATTGATAAATTTATCGCACTTAAAACTGTGATACGAACATAACAGCATCTATATCAAAGAGAAAAATGGGTATGGTGGTATGCAATTACCTGTCTTCTTTTTCTTCTTCTTCTTTTCAATATTGATGATAATTCCAGGGATGGGCTGGAAGGTGCCAGATTTCTTCTTCTTTTGGCCTTCAGCAGCCATCTCTGGAGGCAATCCCACGGGTAAGCTGGTGCTCTGCCGGGCTTTGAATTGTTTCCCTTTGCTTTCGTACAGTGGTACCTCCTCCTGGGGGACGTAGCCGTCTCTCACGCGACGAGGTTTCCGCCAGGAACCGTCAGGGCGCTGGGTGGCTGGGATGAATCTAGAACCTGAAACATTTTCATGCATTTCCTGTGGTTTATTATTTTAGGTTCAGATGACATGTAATTTCAAAAACGAACACTGATAAATTACTAGCTAAACAATGCATAGATTGATGATTTATATTCGAACTAATTCTGTAAAAGAATCAAATTAACGTATAGTATGTAAAGGTTCAATGAACTCACCGTCTGCATCTTGCTCATAAGCCGAAGAAGCCATGGTTATTATATCATGGATTATCCCACAATTTAGCTAAAATAATAGCATTCAAATCGTCCAATTCTAAACATCTACGCGAACCTTTCTTTTCTATTTTTGTACAAACAACAACTTTCCTTCGATTCAAGATTGTGACACTGACATTTTTTTAAATGTTTTGATTATTAGAATGAATTTTTAGGTAGTAGGTAGGATTTATATATTTTCATTTAGAGTATGGCTCTACATGTTTCGGTTTTCGGCACATCACTAGTCAGTCACAGACTATGCATCCTACCTAATTCAATCCAACCAAATTCATTTTATATACTCTGTCTACGTGTCCATCATAAAAAAAACATTGTTTGTTTTGAAATTTTAAATTTAGAAATCGAGTTTCTTTGATTTATTTAACTCTGAACTTTCTATTCACATTTTATTGACAGTCTTTTGTCTTCATTACGTAATACAAAATGCCGAAACGTAAACGCCTATTTACTCCGAATAAAAACAAGCTAAAGAATCTTGCGAAGCTTGAACCGAAGGGGCAAGGTAGGTATTAACTAGAATAATATTTTTTCTTAGCTTACAAACTTATTAAAATCTGTTTTTATTGATCTTCAGAAGTGAATACAGCTAGGGGTAGGCTCATGGGAGCTTTGATGGATGTCTTAGATCCCACATCAGCAGATCAACTAAACGCGACCTATGAGCAAAGTCTTAATCAAGAGAGGTAAACTACTTTAGTTTTAGATTAAATTCCTTCTTGGGTATTTATTTAGTATTAACACAATAATTGACTATTAAAGAAAAACTATATCATAGTAAAAATCAATAACAAACTATCAGATCTTATAAAATGGCACAAGTACATAATTCATGTCTCATATCCTTGTGTCTCGTATTAGACATAATTACCACGCCCGTATACCTAATGGGGTGGGCAGAGCCACCAGTAATCATAAGAAAATTTGCAGCCACTCCTGATTCAAAGTCCCAAGATCTTCTTCTTCTCGTGTCGATGCTTCGTTAAGTTTAGTTAAGTTTCGTTAAAAAAAGTCCCAAGATGGACATGGTTAATCATGGTGACAGGTGCTTAGCCCATAGCCCATATAGATGTTCCATCATGTTGGGGCAGATACTACCCTTAGTCGACTTTTACGACATACTCGGGTAGAGAAGCAGCTGGACAGATTCTATGTTTTTCCTCACTCCCCGCTCCAGCAGAGAAGCTTGTCTTAGTTTTAGTATATTATTCACATTTTTACCTTTGCATCATAATACTATTATTTCCTCTTGCTCTTTCCGCTACTTATAAATTAAAAAACCCTGTTTGTCCAGGCAGTCAAGTTCTGAAGAGTACCTCAGTGATGAAGAGGCTAAGAAGTGCCTCCGCAGGTCTCCTGCCAAGCAGTCCTATGTTCTGAAACTGTTTGATCGGAGCGTAGACCTGTCTCAGTTTAGAGAGAATGCTCCCCTATATCCCATCTGCCGCGCTTGGATAGCCAACCAGCCAAAAGCAAACTACAGAACTTTAGGGTAAGTGACAGTCTTTGCAATGTGTATTGGAATTTTCTCTAGCCTAGTGACCAGTCTAGCAAACTATAATCAGCGGCTAAACTTGCTAGTGACTGCCAAATTAATGTGTAATAAAACATGTACACAACAGGAGGGTTAAAAAGGTCACTTATCTGATCTGCTGCTGAATGGAACTGCATGCGATTTACCAAAATTCCAATCATTTTACGGCCAAATATGAATCGGACTCTGAATCGAATAGCACAAAATATTACAAAATTCGAATATTACAAAATTCATAATATTCCCTTGTGAGTTATTTCGCACTAGGCAATCGTAGGCGCCGTGGCTTAGTTGGTTAAAGCGCCTGTCTAGTAAACAGGAGATCACGAGTTCGAATCTCGTCGGGGCCTTAGTAGAGGATTAGTTCCTTTTTGCTTTTTTTTTAAATTGCTTATTACTAGCTGCCGTCCGCGGCTTCGCTCGCGTGGTACCCGGATAAAAAGTAGCCTATATGTTATTCTAGCACACATACTATGTATATTCCAAGTTTCATTCAAATCCGTTCAGCTGTTATGTGGTTGAGGCACAAACATTCATCATCACATCCACACAAACTTTCGCATTTATACGTAATATTAGAAGGATGGAAGTAAGATAGGTACTAGCGACCCACCCCGGCTTCGCACCAATGCGTCGGTAGGTACCATATCTAAAAACCTTCTGAACGCATCAAAAAATCCTGAATTATGTTCTTAATTGGGCTTTTAGTCTGAAATAAACAATTTTATAGTAAGTAAGTAATGCATGCAGTGAGCATGTTATACAATATTTTTATTTACCTATAGATCAGAAAAAGAGCCAGTACAGAATGAGCTAGGCGTGGAGCTGCCGAGCCCTACGGGAGCGCCCGTGACCAAGGTGCCTGAACTGCTGCCGGAACAGCAGCAGGCCAGCAGGGACAACATCAACTTGAACTATGTGAGTTTAGACTTTATTCTTTATTTTTGTATTTATTCTCAGAAATAAACTTACCTACATCTATACAAATATAAACCTATAAACTATCTACTCGTAACTATATTTTTAAAATACAAAAGAAACAGAGTCGGGCTATCTAAAGATCGTCGCAAAGGGTAGTTGTTATATGTTCTATGGAACATAGAACATTATGGGAACTTATTATGACACTTGTTAAAGTGACTAATTTGATTAACTTGATTGTCGCATTAAAGAGAAATGTCCTCTAACTCGAGATTGGCAGTAATCGTTGTTCGCTACTATACAACCTATACGCCTATGTTATATTCATGGTTGTGGTTAAAATAGAATAATTGACATTATCAGTGTCATTTAGCACCTCAGAAGATTTTGGGAAAATCTGATTCCCATTTTGTTCTATGGCATGAAACTCGGGTGAAAAGCTAGTCTGTAGTTCTATGGAAAAAATTGGGAAGAAAATGTGTCATTTTGTTCGATGACGTCATGTTCCATAGAACAAATGGGACCTACCCATTGCAAACGGTCTATAGATAGCTCACCTGATCCAGATTGGGTGAGCTATCTGTGAGGTGTTTGTATTAATTTACTTTTGTTGTCAATGTACACGTACCTAACGTGTACATTTACGTTTTAAATCAACTTCAAAAAAAAGAGTTCTTAATATGGACGCAATTTTTTTCATTTGTATGCTCCTGGGTCTGTAGACATTTCTATTGCCGCTATAACAAAGGGGGCCCTTTTATTTTTATTATTTGTTGTTATACAAGAACCATTATGTACACGTACTGGCACGGAACCCTTCGTGTTCGAAATCAACTCGCACTTTTTTATCTAGAGTAGTTTTATCTAGAACTTAAGCCAGTTATCCTGACTAAGAAAAATGTGTATTATTCGTGAATAAATCCAGTTTGTATTTGTGGTGTTACAGCGTGAGGTACCTCCGCCTTCGAAGGAGCAGTTACTCCGGACACACCTGACGCGCTGGTCCGCCGTGAGGCAATCCTGGCTCGACCAAGCCGCTAGAGTAGAAGCCAGGTAAGCTTCTCATGCTTACGCTGAGCATAGAATCAAATCAAACCATTTATTTTGCTAAACAAGGGTTAAACAATAGGTGATCAAATATGTAGGTACAGCCTTGATCAGATTTTTAGCATGCAAACATAGAACATAAACTATACCCTCAAAAAATTATTAAATTATTTTATGGTCACATACATACCTCTATTACATTAAATAATATTATGTAGGTATGTCAAATTATGAATAATATTATACATACATACATACATACATACATACATAAAAATCACGCCTGTTTCCCATAGGGGTAGGCAGAGATCACGGATCGCCATTTGCTACGATCCTGACATACTTCTTTTGCTTCCTTCACTCTCATTACATTCCTCATACATATTATGTATGTCAAATTATTAAATAATAATATCAAATTGATATAAAAATTACTAGAATTTGTCCAATGCGAGGTGGAATGACAGATATAGACAAAGGTGTTCTCAACAACACCAATTTAACAAAATATAATTTAAAGTAAATATTTGCCTAAGACTTCAGTGCCATTACCTATTTTACTTACTTCAGAATTAATTCTATCTAACAATGTCTTGCCTCGTGTACATTTTGTAGCAAGTCAGTTCGGTAGCGAGTAGTCTGGTAAAACTTCTTATAGCGGTAACAAAAAATTACATCACTAGTCGATCTTAGATCAGGGATGCACAGACTTATTAAGACTAGGGGCCACTCGGGCAAATCATGAACTGATGGCGGGCCGCCAGAAGTATAGGTAATTAAAGACAATAAAGAATTGATAATAATGTATTTAAATTGAATAGCGCGCGCGCGAGATTCAAATTACTTTTCGAACATATTTTTTTTGGTTTTATTCTGGAATAGAATTCAATATTTTTCGAATGTACGAGAGTATTATTCTTGGTGTCGGCGGGCCGCGGTCTGTGCATCCATGCCCTAGATCATCTAAACTTAAGAAACTTATTTTATGGTTACAGGTACGAAGCAACTCAGAAAGTTCTAAATAGATTAAATATGGAATACGCAAGTACCCGATAGATTATAAAATCAATCAAATTTTTAGGTTTTACATGTCATTGTACTATATTTTGCTGTTTTAGTTGATTTTGAAGTGTTTTTGATTGTGTACATTTGAATCAATAATCATGATGATTTTAAAGAAATGTTCTGTAATAACTAGCTTTAAGTATTTTGATTTCTACTCATCTATTATCCTTCAACACTAGAATTTTCTAGACATTTTAAAATAAAATAAAACTGATTTATAACAATTTATTTGTAATTAAATCCTATAAGATCAAGCATGTTTTCTTTTTTTTTCTTATTTAAGTCTTGTAGTTGCGGGCATTGTGACCTCTTGTGACCTTTTTCGCGGCAGTTGAAGCAGGACTGAAAAAAGAAACAAATATTGATTACCTATGTATTAAAGATAGATAGATTAACTCTTGTCCCAAAAACACAAGAAAGTTTTAAAATAATAACAAAGTCAGTACAATTAGCGGCCTTATCGCTAAAAGCGATACATTAAATGCTATTTTCAGTTAAAGAGGAATGAAATTGATGCTACATGCATACAAGATCCATTTGTAGAACTATTCATGGAAAAGCCAAAATGGTCACTGTTTTAGCAGATTTTAGAAATAAACTTTTTTGGAAATCTCTAACTAAGGTTTTACATCTCATGCTGATATATTAAATTCCTGAATATGTTAATATCACAGAACAAAAAATGTGGTAAAGACAAGGTGTACCTCCATCAATGGCAGAATAATTGTGACACACTCACCACAGTAGTCAAGACAAGTGAGTATACTTTTTACTAGTTTCTAGCGAGTATAATTTGGGAAACTAAATGAAACTCACTTTATGAAGACCCAAAAGACAATTTTGTTAGACTAGGAACCTTGGAGAAGGTGCACCAAAATATATCGACGGCAGAAAGCGGAAATGTCGTGTCTCAAAAAATGGCCTAAATGACTTAAAACTTGATTGTTGATAAGCAAAAAAGGCCGCGTCGAATGGTCTATGTCTCGTCTTTCTACGATGAAAAATTTTATGATACGCCCTTGATTTTTTCCTAGTTTTTTACTGTTCATACGACTAATTGCTGTAAATAAAGGTTTTTTGGCTCTGGTGTAAAATTGATTGAGATACGACAAAATCGCTTTCTTCCGTCGAAATGATTATATTACCTGGCTTTCCACAACAACGCCGCATACATGTCCCTTTTCCAAAACACATCTCTCGCACTCCTTGCAATGTTTGAAGGTAGGTTTCACACACCGCTTGCAACTATTGCAGTGTTTGTACGTCATGCCGTTCTTAGAAGTGCACTCCTTGCATTTACTGCAGTGGTTGTTTGAAGCTGCGACGAAGAAGTTGCATTTGTCGCATAACTTGTAGTTGCTGTCGTTGGACAAGTCGATGCTAAGGAGAGGCAGGTTTGTGAAGAAGCGGACTGGGGAGCCGTGCTTGCGGCCGGATTTCTTGTTCTGGAACTTTTTGTGGTTGGTGTATTCAACCTGAAATGAGAAGATTGTTTTTGTGAATTTGAATTGAATGCGTTGCATGCAAGTAAAGGTATGGTGATTCTGAAAATAGTTTCTCTGACCTTAAGTAACATTTATAACTACAACTATGAAGCCTATTCTAATTGTTTATAATGTAGAATCTTAAATGTAGTAGTTTCTTGAATTAATTTCACGCACATAGGTCAGGTTGTCCCTTGACATAGGCTAAACAATCCTACTAATATTATAAATGTGAAAGTTTGTGTGGATGTCGATGTTTGCGCCTGAATCATGCCGTAACGACTGAACGGATTTGGCTGAAACTTGAAATATACGTAGTACATGTGCTAGAATAACATAATAAGTGATATAAGCTACTTTTGCGTGCTAAGCCGCGGGCGGAAACTAGTCATAACATAACATCTGTTACTCATAGGGATAGGCAGAGACAACAGATTTCCTTTTGCTATCTAGTTATATTATAACAAAGGATTTATTATTTTACCTGGGCAAGCCTATTCCATCCTAATTTGTCCTGGGCACTACAGCATCCTGTTTGTGAAAGCAAAGTGGTGCCTCCTGACGCTGTATAAATCATCTACTATAGATGGTAAAAGGCCTTTTATAGTAATATTTTACCTGATAATCATGCATCTTGAGTTGCGGCAAGGCCCCAGTAATATAGGGCTCTGAGAAGTAAGGGAAGGCCCAGATAACAGGAATGAGTTCATCATCTTTTTCACAGGCTTTATTGTATGTGGCCGATAGCTCTTTTAGTGTGTGAGTTAGGGGCTCCACGCGCCCGCCGAACGGAGGGTCCATCACTATGCAAACACCACCGGTTCTGGAAATATGACATAATAAATACTCGCCTCGAAGCTTGCCCAACTAAATGATTATAACATTCAAATGAAGTGTAGAAAGAAATCTAGTTTCATAAAGCTGTTTGTTTTTCATAGGATTTAGTGTTTCTATGTACCATTTCTTTATCAGATTTATAAAATTAGGACATAATTTGGTTCCTTGCTTATTTGCTTCATTTCGGGCTAGATGAACAATATTACTAGATTTCTTTAACAGCGGTTAACAGATTTCCTACTGAAATATTATAAATCTGAAAATTTGTGACAATATTTGTTCACATGAATGTGGAACGACCTCGGTGGCGTGGCTGGCAAGTGTTCAGCTGAGACGCAAGAGGCTCGGGTTCTATTCCCGCTACAGGAGAAAGTTTGCATGTTCTGCAAATATTTCTTCCGGGTCTAGATGTTGTAATAATTTATTATCTACATAATATTACAAGTATAAATTTAAAATATGTAAATAAGCTGCTGGAAGAAGCTAGGATATACATAAAATTCAATATCATACTTTGCTTTCTTCAGAAACTTCTTCAGCACACCTTCATCTTCGTTCCCATTGAACATGTAGTTATTAAACATGTTGTACCACACAAACTTAGTTGGGTCATGGAACTTATGGTGGCGGCTGTCGAAGTCGAGCAGGATGGAGTCAAAGTCAGGACTGGACTGGGCTGCTTCGTGAACGGAGGGAGCGCCGATGCATAAGATGTTACTGAAATTAGTGTTTGACATTTAAAGTTTTTGGTCTGAAAGTGAATTCCATGTAACCTGTAGCAACCCTTTCAGAGATTGTAAAAATTAAGTTATAGGCAATTTTTTTTACCTGACTGCAAAGGAGGGTGATGTGTTTGGGGTGTAAGAAGTATGTGGGTATGTCAATGCATTTCTTTGGCTTGCAGTTCGAATGGCTGGATAAAGTTTGACAAATGAGGTATTGTTGGATGACAAGAATGGTATTTGTATAGTGTTTAAAAATCCAATATGGCTAAGTGATAAGTGTCATAGGTACAACCCATATACTTTGACATTTGGCACTTTTTTGATACTAAACTAAAAAAACTTCAATATAGTATATTAAAAGCAGTTTTCAATTCAATGAACTATGATTTAGACTAAAATGGTAAAAATTGATCATCATCATCACCATAAATCAAAAAATATAATATAGTAGATGTACCTACTATGCTACCTAAAATCTACGCAGTCAGGTTTTTCGTTCTCTTCATGGTTTGAGACTGGTTTAGCACTATACCAGTTTTACCAATATTTGTACAGAAAAACCCATTGATGTATGACTGGATTTGAACCCAAAACCTTAGGATCAGAAGGTGGGGCCGCTGCCGCTAGATCACCAGTGTTCTCCAGTATTCAGCAATTTAATAAATAAATATTGATAACCAAAGTGGGTTGACTTAACCAAGACACAAGACCAGAGTAGCCAGAGAAAACAAGAGGAGACCATTGCCCAGAATTACCTGATATTATTATTTTTCAGTATGTTCAATATGGTTCCCACACTTTTCTTTGTGAACATGTACTGTGCTTCCACCGAGTCATTCTCTATGGCCGGAAGCCATGAAGATGGAGCTGCCAACTGTTCGTCCGTCAGTCCAGTTATCACTCGGTGGTCTTTGCCATGCTTCCGGTTTGTGGAGAGGAGGTACAGCTCCTCGCAAGTGCTGCAGTACGCTCTGTCAGTGTAGTGTCGGGATTTAACCTGGAAAATGAATACCAACAAAATAAATAAGGTTGGACATTCTATACAGCACCATTTAAAATTAGTCTGTGGAGTAGTACCTAGTGGTTTATCGAAAGAGTTTATATCCACATGGATTACATTAATCATCATCATCAGCCTATAGCAGTCAACTGCTGGACATAAAACTGCCCTAATGAGGGCCATCAAACCATAATTGGCTTGACCAAATCTTTGAACATTTCGCAAATTGAATCTCCACCAAGGATTATATTAATTCAGATTATGATTGTTAAATTTTAACTGACCTCATTGAAATTCTTCCAGGCTGCTGCCTTATCTATCTTAGGCATGAGGTTATAATATTTTTCATTGCGTTTTTTAACGCCTTCCTTTGCCCAGTCCTCTTCATCTATCAGCACGGTGCATTCTTTCTTGTCTCTACATGAGGCACAAGCGAAATATCGCCCTTTTTCACTAGAAAACAACAACGTTGGACCATGCATGCAGATTGGATGTAATGTTACATCTTCTACAATAACTTCTATAGGCGAAGTCTTCTGTGCAGCAGTTTCTTTTGATTCGATCTTGCGTTTTCTACCCATTTTAAGTTGTTTTAACAAAGTTTTGCTACGATATTCCTAACTCTCAAATATTTGCTGAAATTATACACGTGAAATCAACTTTCAAAACAAGTAGGTATTGAACGAATGAATGAATAAATTAAAAGTTTATAAATTGCACAGACTATAATTTTTAAATCAGCTGTTTTAGATTATTACCGGTTTTTAAAATAGACATTCTCGATAGCATTGCTACCCAACAATCTTATCTTACTTATATTATAAATGCGAAGTTTGTGAGTTTGGATGTTTGGATGTTTAGATGTTTGGATGTTTGGATGTTTGTGCCTCAATCACGCCTAAACGACTGAACGGATTTGAATGAAACTTGGAATATACATAGTACATGTACTGGATTAACATATAGGCTATTTTTTATCCGGGTACCACGCGAGCGTAGCCGCGGGCGGCAGCTAGTTAACTAATAAAGTTCTTCTGATCTTTTTTTTTCATTTAATAAACTGGCAATACCTATTCTGATAGTCAGCCGGCAAGATTCTTCTTTTATTTTATCTTGTCAATTTTAGAAAATTTTATTGGATTCCCGACGCCGTGAATTAGAAAAATACACAAAATGAACGGCCTAGTAAAATCTGCACACAAGGTACTGCAAAGCTGTGTAAAAAGCCCAAGTTTGACGAGCGCTCTGGTGACCCGCGCTCAGGCTCCAGTGAAACGTGATTTTACTCGAGGAATATGGCATATGAGCTCCAAGAGTCTAAACGGCACTTCGGCCGCCACCGGCCTTCTCCACAACCATTCCAACACTTGCAGTTGCGGTTGTGGTCTTAAAGCTCTCCACACCAAAGGTACGTTGACCCTATCTCATCATTTTGAGGTTATGATTGCACCATGCCCAAATCATCCTCTTTCTTCACAATTCCTGACAGGCACTTATTATAATTTAACCTTTTCTCTGCAGATAGAGAAGATGAACAACCCTATAAACCCAAGCCCCTTGGTGAGTCCTTCCTATTACCCTTTCCTCTCCTAAACTGGTAAGTCCTAACCTTTCCTTTGGACCCACCCCTAATTACTACGGAATGTTAAACTGATTTGTTTTTAAGCGGATAAAATAATCATTGATAATTTAATATCATAAATACAACACAACTAAGTCGACGAAAATAGAGAGCCAGAGTAGGGCCCGACACGCCTAACAGCACTCAACAAATCTGCTCATGGCCAAACGGCTAATGGCAGATAAAAACAGAAAAATAAACACTTCAGTTCTTATCTCTTCCACTAAGGTGATCCATAAAATTCTCAACCACTCTTCCAGGTGAAAGAGAACTAGTTGAGTTCCTGACTGAAGAGATTGTAGCCGAGCGCAAAGCACAAAAAGTGAAGACTCTGCCGACCGAGCTTGAAGGCTTTGCAGTCAAGGGTGATGGTGCTGAGGTCACACTCACTAAGCAGCTGAAAGACGAGAAGTATGTTACAATGATTATGATTGAGCTCCCTACAAGTAGACTGCAGCCTCCTTTGTGGCAGACATTACATACTCTGTGGTAATGTCTACCCACTCCCTGTTCCATAATTAATAACACCCAACAGTCACATACATAGTCCTGACCCCACACTAGGATTCCTTGTGTCGTGAGTATCAGAAACTACTAGTACCATGGTACCACAACACCCAGACCCGGAAGAAATATTTACAGATCATGCAAACTTTTCTTCAGCAGCAGGAATCGAACTCGCACCTCTTGCGTCTCTGCCGAGCAATCGGCCGGCACGCCACCGAGGCCGTCTATTGGCATTGGCCGGCAATTGGACCACCATGTCATGTGGCAAACTTTGATGAACTAAGCGTTTCGTTTACCCTTTTGTGTCAGGATGGTGATGGTCTGGTGATGGAATAGGTTAGTAGGCAATAGCACCAAGTATACTTACGTAAGTATACTTGGTGCTATTGCCTACTAATGGGATATGGGCGTGATAGTATGTACGTACATACTATCACGCCCATATCCCTAATGGGGTGGGTAGAGCCACAAGTTAACATAAGAAAACTTGCAGCCACTTCTGATTTAAAGTCCTGAGATGCATATGGTGCTGGTTAACCATGGTGACAGGTGATCAGCCCATCGCCCATGTAGATGGTCCATCATTTTGGAGAGGGTAGTCCTTAGTCGACATTTACGACATGCTAGGGGAGAGAAGCAGCTGGACGCATTCTATGCTTTTTCTTTACTTCCTGTCCAGCAGAGAAGTGTAATTTCTAAATAAGTTTCTTTTTCAACAGGATCTTAATAACCTTCAATGTGAACCACACTGTTGACTCTGATGACGTGGAAGGCGAGACTCAGACTGACAAGCAGGAGTTCTCAGAGATGCGCTCCCGGCCTCAGTTTGAGGTGGATGTCGTCCGTGGTGACACCACTCTCGGCTTCACATGCTCCTTCCTCAATGAACCATCCACAACTGAGGAATACAGTAAGTTACTATACCTTTCACCAAAATATTTTCTTAAGGAGAGTGCTCGGCTGAGATGCAAGAGCAGGGCACCTCTTGGATTTGTTTCCCGCTACGGAAAAAGTGTTTGTATGTTCTGCAAATATTTCTTCCAGGTCTGGGTGTAGTAGAAATATTATAAGTATGTATTTACAAATCATCTACTATAGATGGTAAAAGGCCTTAGTTTTTTTTTTTAGGTTACATCTGTGCGCCGCAGTAGTTGCGCCAGAAACTAAGTACATAGTAATACCATGTACATACCACAACACCCAGACCCTGTAGAAATATTAATAGAACTATGAAATATTTCTTCCGCCTTGGGAATTGCTTGTACTTCTCACCATAGAGGTTGTCGTGAATAAAGCAAACGAATGAGTTAATCCCCACACTGTTATTTTTCCAGATGACATATTCGGCATAGATGAAATAACGCTGTACAAGGGAGAGTGGAATGACAAAGTGTATGCGGTCGCAGGCGATGTGCTTGATGGCGTAAGTACCTAAGCAACACTAAATATTATAAAATAAAGGCATTATACCGTCTGTCTGTACCTCCACTTCTTCTAAATTACGTGATGGATTCATAGTAATCCATCACGTAATTTTTTTTTTTTTTTTTTTTTTATCCCATCTTTGTTCTTGCTATCTGCCTTTCTGGGCATTGAGCTAGATTTTTGGCGTTTACTCCGTCATTGGCGTGCATGGAATAGGCCCAGTAGCATATCCATATGTCGCGTGTTCCCTTCTCGTCGCGGGCTATATGAGGTCTTGAGGGGTTCTCCTCTTTAATCGCTGGAAGCATGTGGACTTGTCCATATCACGTAATTTAGAAGAAGAATTTTTGACTATAGAGTCAAAAGTTCTTTAGGTTGTTAAAAAATGTATGCCTTAATCGCACGGGAATTTATAACGCCACAATAGGTTAGTTGCACGCGTTGAAATTCAATATAAAAAAAAACTTGTCACTTTAAACATAACATGGCCCTGCCTGAACTTCAAAATAGAATTAATATCAAAATTAACAACAATGAGAATGCAAATGGATTAATCTTAAAAACAGCACAATTTTTCAAAAGTCTATTACTATTTTTGTCTCTTGCATATGTTCCTCCTTGGTGTAGCGTTCTCACTCGACGGCCCATGATCAGCAGGTCGCGGGTTCAAATCCTCTAAATATTCTCCCCGTTTATTTGCCACACTTAAATCCATCACACATGTGGATATTGAGTGCCAGAAATGGGGTATATTACCGCAACGACTTGAAGTTGATTTCACGACTTTGTGCGTGAAATATTCAATGAAATGCTACATTTTATTTAATTCTCTTGCCTTGAAGTTTAAGTACTTATTTTTCATAGCAATTTCAAAAGTTTTATAAGATTTAATACTTGTAGTCGCGTCAGTGCGCAATAAAGTTTGACGAAAACTGTAGTAGGTATTATACAGGGGTAAAAAAGTTAAGCTGTTCGATAGAAACAAAAGTTGTTAAGTATGATTGAACAACATAACATTAACATTGAAATTGAAAGTATGTTTCAACTTTTATTCACTAGCATCTTCCTGCGTACCCTGCTATATATCCTACACACATACCATGAATATTACAAGTTTCGTTTGCAGCCGTTACGCCATGACTTAGACACAAACATATTATTGTCAAACTTTTGGATTATTAGTAGGATTATTTAATTTAATTCTTAAACATAGAATGCGTCCAGCTGCTTCTCTCCCCGAGCATGTCGTAAAAGTCGACTAAGGAATAGTATCCTCTCCAACATGATGAGATACAATAAGCAAGTACTTATTCCCAAGGAGGTTTGACGTCGGGCAGGCGGCCGGTCATAAAACATCTTAGCCAAAACTACACTGACCCCACATAGAGTGGGATAGGGGCAGGAAGATGATGATGATGATGATTTAATATAATTCTTAGGCCCATTTCTTTCTTTTTCAGTACCTCTACGATTTGCTAATGAATCTTCTAGAAGAGAAGGGTGTGAGCAATGACTTTGTGCAAAAGCTGTCGGACTTCAGCACTGCATATGAACATTCTTCATACATCAACCTGCTGGAATCCGTCTCTAAATTCACCATTGGAAAGTAGAGTTACTACTCGAGAGTTTTGAATGTTAGGGCTGTTTTGCGGGAATTGAAGTTTCATAAAGTTTCGCAAGATATAGTATCCTATTGAAAAGATTGAGAAGACATTTGTGAAATGTTCAGTACAAAGCAATATACATTAAGATTACAAAGTTTCTGTAATTTTCGGTTTACATAGTCTTGAAATGGATTTCCATAAAATGTTTGGAAGGAATTCCTGTAAAATGTTACCCTAAAATCAGCTATTGTAGGTAAACCAACGTGTTAAAATAAATGATATTCAGTAACGTAAACATCATTTGTAGAAATGAGATCCATTATCCACTTAAGCATTGCAATTAGTCATCACAGTGTTGTCTCCACATTGCAGTTTGATTTGAAATAATATCCTATCAATGAATATGTTGCACAGTTATTTATTGAAATACACTGATGCAATGTAGTTTCACTGTGAAAAGAAAAAGTCATTTGCTCAGTTGTTGGGGATGATAGCTACAGTGCTACTATAAAATATCATAGCAGTCTTTGACATAATTTGACTTAAAGATACAGTGGACAGTGGACAATGGACTTAATACATTGAAGTTTGTTTTTCAGTTTGTCTGTTTCAGCTAAGGTTTTTGATCCGAATTCGCATTTATTTTGCTCGGGACAGCTTTAAAGGAGTTAGTTTAGTTGACAGTTGTATGTTAGTGTTATGTTAGTTATTGTCTCAATAAATATTGTTCCAAGTTGCTTGTTTTTACTCTGTAACAAACCCATATACATTTTCCTGTTGTTTTATCAGTGCAGGGTTTAGGCAATCAGATTAAATGTTTTACGTTTGATATAGTGAACGTGAACTTAAGTAGGTAAGGTAGGTGTGTGATTTTATCAGTCACTCCTTTCCTTTCATTATATTTGCTTGGTGTAATCTGCATCACAAAGTCAGGCCTCTGTCACGCATATAATTTTATCATCCATGCAAAGTTTTTCACGCCTTTTATGCTTATTTGATAAGATAGGACATTTTATAAAAGCGAGGAAGGAGCGAACATTATGTAAAAGAATCTATTCTTTGATAGTCTTTGAAGCTAGATTGAAGTACAGCATTAAAAATTGAAAATTTTTATTATAGCCTTAAGTTAATTCCCTGGTTCAAGTAGGTCCCACACATATAGTAAAAATTATTTGAAACTTCGCGCGCGTCTGTGGTCAGCTGACTTGGTGACATTTCACTTCCAAAACTTCGAACGTTTCAAGTGTAATATCTTTGTCTCTTTCATGTTACGAAGTTTTCAGTGAAACAAAACGTATCCAAAATAGGTTTCGAAAGGCTGACTCTAAAAATAATAACGTACGCAGCACCAATCATAACTAAGCTTACAATTTGTGCTTAAGATTTGACCAATAGAAACTCAGCAACCGCACTGAACATCGTGCAAAACGGAATTGTCAAATCGCCGATCAAAATGAAACGAGTTTTGATTTATCTGGCAAAGATGGCTCACCTACGTTCGATAGGTTATCGCGAAGTAGGTAAATCACCATCTATCCTTTACGAATTGTGTTTGACGAATTTAGTGAACTATGTGCAAAGATGCAAGTGCGATCGGAATACTTTGCGGACGCTGCCGGATACCATCCTCATCGATGTTTATATCAAGGTGAGTCGAGTCTTTCAAGTCTGATGAAAAACACCCGAGTACCTACAGGAATTACCGTTATGTATTATTGTCCAATATGTTCTTGTCTGCGATAAGTTCGTTATCGTGGTGTTTTATACGGAGATCGTATATTCGCCTGAGCGATGACTTTCGTGGCCATGAACCATCAAATGAGTGGTTGTATTATGATTAGAGTCTGGGAGCACTTTCACTGTTGTGTGGGCACGGTGTCCGTTCTTTGTTACGACACATCTATATACGCGTAAAATATTCGTAGCAAAACTTTATTACTGTAATATCCTCCCACCTGGTTTAAATGCATAGTCTAGGTACACATAATGTGTTCAGTCAGTTACATCCATCAATTTAATACCCATGAGTTATGAGTGAAGGAATTCTTCACCATGATTCATAAAAATGTATTTCATCATTGTTCCCAATGATTATCTCTTCCTGGAGTAAAATAGGCATATCAATGAAAAGTACACCATTGTCATGTGAAATAGCTGTTTGTTGATTATTTCATTCCTTATTACCATATTTTTCACAGTAGGTATATAATATCAGCATGATGTATTGATTGAATAACAAGAGTTATTTATTTATTTATTACAAGGTTTGTCAACAGTTTACATATCTACTGTTACTAAGGTGGGTTTTAAATAAAGTTTCGTTCTAAAGCTGTACCTATGGGTATTGGTAAAACAAAATTTACAGCAAGATGTTTCGGTACGAATGTTTTTGATCATCACTAAATGTGCTAAAATCTATTTTAGGTAACTTGTTTTTCTGTGTGAAAAAGCAGGTTTCCACGAGAGAAACAAGTATGTAATTTTGAAACACAAATTAATAAGCAAATTAAACACTGATATAATTTATTTTTAGGATCTCATTTGATAATAAAATTTTAATCACATATTTTAGCAAACAAGCTATTAATGGTATGTAGGTAAGTCCTGCCATTTATCTTATCTTTCTTAAGATTAGTTCGCTTCTCTGTACTTAACATTTTTTTGCCATTTGAGAATAACTAAAAGCTTGTGAAAAAGCTACTCATCATGACTGCTACAAATAACCCAATCATATAAATTAGGTACATAAGTAAAGCACATATATTTATCAGACATGATAATGTAAATTAGTAGCTCCTTATCTACATTGTAAGAAGCGAAAATAGGTATGAACTGTGTCATATTGAGCACAGCAAATTTACCTATGGATCTCTGTATATATTTTCATTGTTAATAGAAGTTGGAAATGTCAGCATTATCTATGGACTTTTAGATTCACTTTTAATTGATGGTTGGTTGACTTTTTAGTACCATTGTGCTTCTATACTTAAAAGTCTTAGGACAACCCTGTTGTGACCTTTCAGAATATAGTCTATAGACATCTATTGAGTACTAGCTGCCGCCCGCGGCTTCGCTAGCGTGGTACCCGGACAATAAATAGCCTATATGTTAATCCAGCACATGTATGTGTATATTCCAAGTTTCATACAAATCTGTGATCTCTGCCTATCCCTATGGGAAACAGGCGTGATTTTATGTATGTATGTATGTATGCATACAAATCTGTTCTTCATGCTGTTTAGGCGTGATTGAGGCACAGACATCCAAACATACTCACAAACTTTCATTTATAATATAAGTAAGAAGTAAGATTTTGGACTTAGCCATCGACTTAGCTGACTACCTTAGACCAATTTACAATGAATTGTTCCTCACAATCTTAGAAGAAATGAAACATGTGTGTCACAAAGGACCTCTTACAGTCACTGAGTTCTTTCTCCATCAATATGAAAACAATTAAGGCTACCAGGCCTCAACATGGTCCAATAAACATGTTGAGGTCTGTGTCATTTTGACAAGGGTATCTCTGCCTACACTGTTTCATGAAAAAGTAAATAAAACTACAAGATAACTTTTGACACAACCTTTACTATTTTGTGCTGAGAGACGGTCAAGTATGGAGCTTAGTAGTGGGCGAAGACCATTAGAAAGTGATACGACAAACACACAACTTATCTAACAATCAGCCCATGCTGATTTATATGATTGGCGGCACAATGCACGCTCGCTGATGCAATTGTTGGTCAATAGGCAAAGCTACCTTGAAGCAAATGAATGGACACGGATAATATATTTTTATTAACAGAATCTGAAGACCGCGAAATTGATTTTAGAACAGGCCACATAGAAGATGTGCGAAAAGAGTAACGTTCGAAATTTAAACTAGGTAAGGTAGATCAATGTTACTCGAAAGTTATGGAACAATACTCGCTCCTAAACTGGGGCAGATCAATATGACTTAAAATGCATCTGGTGGAACAAAACTAGCTCAATCAGTACTTAATTATGCTAAAGACGCCCAGGATGCTCAGGAAAAGATGATGAACCACAGTGGTCAACTTAGATTGTAATTTTTTTGCTTTGCTGTTTCGTGTCGGGACGTCAATCAAATCGGCGTGCCAACACGCCGATTCGGAAACGGGTACGACATAATAGTATGACAGAGTTTGAACCGGTAGATGGCCTCGGTGGCGTGGCGGGTGATTGCTCGGATGTGACACAACAAGGGGGTTCAAGTCCGGATGTTGTGGTACCATGGTACTCGAAGTTTCTGATACACAAGGAATCCTAGTGTGGAGTCAGAACTGGTGAAGTTCCATAACCTAGTTGATCTGACCAGAGGCCCAATGTTTGCCAAAACCTGTCATTGTAATGCCGCCGGTGCATTGCGAGCAATCGAAAGTACCACCTCGACGCATACTGATCAACTCGCCATTTCACCACGAGAAAGTTATTGCGTACTTTGTGACGAAAACTTGGGCTTGGAACCCACGGTATCATGCTTGTTTTCAATGTTTTCATCAAGATTGGTCGCGTTACGAACAGGTGTAAATGCAATGTAGATTTAAGACGTGTCCAAGTGATCCTCGTGATTTTATGGAATAGAACATTTTGACTTTGACTTTAACTTTGTCTTGCTAGTTTTCTCATACCTTGCCATTAATGGCTAGTTCTGCGATATGACCGCATGGAAAGAGGCAATGTGGTGGGTTAAAGATGCCGATACAAACTATATGAGAACAAATTCAGGACTGCAGAATGTCACTTCATGCGTGACATTAACCTCAGCACCATCGAGGTCACTGGAACACCGCTGCCAACATCCCAAACCCCTACTCCGTTAGAAATTGGGTTGGCTGAGGGAGGGTTAGCAGAGCGACAATCCATAATACACCGCAACGCGGGACGTCAGTAGTCAGTACAGATCATGTTACTCCACCACTAATTAGAAAAGGGGATCGTGGTAATTTCTATAGTTCTGGGCTCATGAACCTAGTCTCTACCACCGGGTGCCCCCCTATTGTGAAACCCCATGATGTACCCGGGCAAAAAGTAGATTGTATGTTACTCCGAACATCCGCACATCCTCATGGACTTTCTGATTTATAATATTAAGAATAGGATAACAGTTTACATAATAGCCAATTGGTTTGATGCCATAACACCTCGCTAGACGATTTGGAAGAGTTGTAAATCTAAACGAGTAATCAATACGCTAAAAACGAAAGTGGACAGTCGTGCCTAGAAATTTGAAGATGTAAGAATGGACACTTGGCTTGGAAACCTTTTTCAAAGTTGTTTTGTGCTCACCCGTGCTTTGAGATTCTAGTTTTTGTAGACCTAAAAAGAAAATCGACTTTTCTTTTTAGGTCTAAAGCGTACTTATGATAAAGTAAGTTCGTATGAGCTAGTGGCAAGCCCTTGTGACGGAGTTTTTAGGCCGCGTAAAAGCCTCCGTCATGGCTTAACGGTTAGATTTTTGTTTACCTTTATTCTAGAGTGTAGTAAAAAGTTCGTTGGAGGTGCGTGCTTCAAAACTGAACGGATATGAATTAAACTTGGAATACGTACAGTTCTTGACCTGGACATTTAGGCTACCTACTCTTTGTCTGGGTAAGCAAGCGAAGCCGCTGTCGGAAGAAATACTAAAATAAACGAGCACAGTCCTTTGCCGTTAGAAATCTTTACTGTCTCAGTTACCGTACGCCGATTAGCATTTTGGGTGAAGGCAAACCGGCCGCGCAAACCGAATCGTATTACACCTTTATTTTGTAAGATACAAACTATCGATATGGAAAGAAAGTGGAGAAATAACAACATAAGGGTTCATAAAATCTGTCAAAAATGTTGCTTGTTAATTTTGCTCATTTTAGGGTTCCGAAGGGTGCCAAAGGGACCCTATTACTAAGCCTCCGCTGTCCGCCGTTCGTCCGTTTGTCCGTCTGTCAGCGAGCTGTGTCTCATGAACCGTAATAGGTAGAGAGTAGAAATTAAGAGTGTGTATTTTTATTGCCGCTATAACGACAAATAATAAAAAAGGGGCCCGGTACAAGAAACATTTTTTAATGTACGATGGTACGGAACCCTTCGTGTGCGAATTTAACTCACACTTGCCCGGTTTTATTTGCAATTAGCAATAATGTTGTTTGGAGGATCTGAGTTTAATAAGCTGCATTTGAAAGATGTACCTACTCAACCTTTTTATTCGAATTTCAAAACACATTTTTAGAATGATTTTTTATGAATCATATTGATGCAGTTTATTTATAAAAAAAGTACTTCAATATAAAGTACAAAAACTTCGTTGAAAATATTGGTTTAATGGTAAAGTTATCATAACCAAACCTCCGTAAACAAGTTTGAAACTCATTATTTTTCAAAGCTTTTGTGTAAAAATAATTAATTTCTTACCTTCAAAGGCAATGGCTTTATTACAGTTGTAAAACTTAAACAATTTTAATTACAAGTTACGTAAAAAACCATATGTTACGTCGAATTTCAGATCAAACAGTTGAAAAATAACACCCAAAATTCACAAACATGGTTTTGATTCCGTGTCCTGGGTATGAGAAACTACGAGTACCATGGTACTACAACACCCAGACCTGAGCGAAATATTTGCAGAACATGCAAACATATATCTCGCTTACATTCTTCTTCAGTCGGGTAAAAATAACAGGACGCGCTTAGAAATATAACCTCGCCAGACGCCAGCCATTCATAAAGTGCAAAATTGCAACTTGTCGAATAAAAAATGTAATATAATTGCACTCTTTGATTGATTTCTCTACTGGACGGGGAGTAAGAAAATAAAATGCGTCCGGCAGTTAATCCTCCAAAGCATGTCATAAAAGTAAACTAAGGGATAGTATCCTCTCTCCATCATGGACCATCTATGTACATATGTGGGCGATGGACTGATCACCGTCAACTTGGAGGAGTGTCTGCAATTTTTATTATGATAACTTATCACTTTGCTCACCCCTTTAGGAATACGGGCGTGATAATATGTATGTATAATTGAATATTGATTTACCACGATTTACGATGTGAGTGACCGAGGACGAGACTTGAACGCTTGCGCGGGGAATGTCCCACCCTGTTTACAGACGGCGTTTATTTACATGGAGAGACAATCTCGTCTAATGAACCCGATCGATGGTGAAATTCATTGCGGGACTCTGTTCACTGGCTCGTTTGTGACTCTTGAATTTGTAACATTAAAGTCAAATCTCTTTATTCAATTCTAGCTCCCTCCCGGGGTTCGCTCACCTTTAACCCGGATAAAATATATTCCAATAAGAGTTCTGAAAATATTCCAAGTTTCATTTATAACCCGTTCAGCCGTTACGCCTTGATTGAGGTATAATAATCCTCACAAACTTTCGAATTTATGTATGATGTTAGTAGGAATATTACACAAGGATAATTTTAAAAGTTATGTGTAAATAACGTTATTACAATGTAGACATCATTCAAACTTGATTAAAAAAATAACGTCTTTGTTAGTCGGCGCCGAGGGTGATAAGAGGGCTGGCTGTGGCACATTGAGACGCAAAATTTTTCTGTAGAAATATCTATCTGCTAGCTGTTGTGTTGCCCGCGAATTCGTACGCGTGTAGTACATTATTGTGTTCTAAAATCAATAGTTTTCGCAGCGCACGCCAAAAACTATTTTGGGGTTTCTACCTTGGGTTACAATATTGCAATTTTCTTACGGATCCCTAATTTTTTGAAAATATATTATAGCCTATACTGGTCCTTGATAATGTAGCTTTCTATTGGTGAAATAATTTTTGAAATCGGTCCAGTAGTTTCAGAGCCTATTCGTTACAAAAAAACAAAAAATCTTTTCTCTTTATAATATAAGTATGACAACCCTTGACTATAGAAGCCCTCGTGGCGTAGCTTGTTTAGACATTCTTGATTGATCGTTGAAGTTAAGCCACGTTGTGCGCGGTCACAATTTGGATGGGTGACCGAAAGTGGCATTACGAGCTAGGCGCTTCCGTGCTTTGGAGGGCACGTTAAATTGTCAGTCCTCTCTTTTAAGTTGCTACGCCATTAACTACGTCACAAGAGCTGGCCACTAGCTCATACGAACTTACTTACCAGTGAATACTGCCAGTGTTCTTGGAACCTTGCCGCATAATAATAAATAATCTTGCTCGGTTGCTATTAAAAAAAATGTAAACTTTCGCATTTACAATATTAGTGGGGATTTTTATTTTGTTGTTTCGATTCTGATAATGTGTACGTCATCGTCTAGCCCACTTTACGAAACTGCGGCGCCTGCACTATTTGGATGCAACAAGCACTTCTCAATCGCTGTAACCAACAGCTCACACATACGTAGTACGCATACAATGTATGTATGTGTGCTCGTTTATAATTAGACGCCAATTGGGTGGTCTGCGTGCCACCACAATGTTGAGAACGTTTCGAGGCCGAAAACAATCTGCTAATCCGCCTAGTTGTAATTGACGGGTTCTAGATTGAATAATGGTTTTTAGGCTGCATTGAATTCTAGCCGAAATACTATTTATGTTCCGTCTGTATGACAAGACATACATACATAATGTGACGCCTTTTTCCCATAGGGGTAGGCAAGGCAGAGAGCACGGATCTCAATCCATACTACTCTCATCTCATTCTTCATACATGCTCGTCGGTTCAGGGTTCTCTTGATCTGGCTTGAATGACTAAGATCCTCAGAACACCGGCTGGAGAAAAGCTGTTACGTTTTTGATTCAATATGAAGCGCGGAAAGTGTTCGTGGTTGATTTCTAACAGTAAAATATGTTTATTCCAATTATACCTACTCATTTATAGATTACTGGTGTAAAGCGCCTCGATTTTGCCCCGTTGTTTTTTTTTTCAGACTAACTTCATCTTCCTCTTGCGTCCTCTCGAGTCTAGAAGTTAAATTTCGGGAATTTATTTCTTACCCTGTACCCTAAAAGCTACATCAAAAGAGGAATTTACCCTTCAAGTTAAACGTGTTATGTATACTCGTAGTATAGTTTGTGTATGAACTTTCTGTCACCACGGTTGGCCATTATCCATTTACTATTTGGATTACCTAAGCAAATATTGAATTATTTGAAGGACTTATCTTACTTCTTCCAAGATTTCTTGTACCTATACTTTCTCGTCTGTATCTGAAAGTGTTCTCAATAAATCAAACTTTCACATTTACATTGTAAAGGAGACCGTGTAATCCTGTCCGTCGAATTGCGACCTACTTTCGACCAGAATTGTCAAGTACTTTACGATGCATTTCAGCACTTGCTGGGGTCTACCTGTGGTTTGGCTCACCCGCATCCTACTTATATGACTGTATTAAAAACGTTGACGCTAAGGCTAGTCCATTTGCCGACTAATTTTTTTGTACTTACCCTCAAATGTATCATTTTTTTTTGCAATTTTATCTTGTACTAGCTGCCTCCCGCGGCTTCGCTCGCGTGGTACCCGGATAAAAAATAGCTCATTATGTTAACAAATCCGTTCAGCCGTTTAGGCGTGATTGAGACACAAAAATACAAACATTTTCACAAACTTTCACATTTATAACATAGTGGGATTGTATAAATTCAAGGGGTTTGCGTGTGATTGGAGGATGTTTGGTTGTTAAAAATAAAATATACTTTATTTAGTAGAATCTCTGTTAAGAATAACTTTGAAATTGTGTATTTGAGCCTCAATCACGGTGTAACTTCTGAACGCATTTGTATGTAACTTCGAATAAAAAAGTTAGCTAGAAGCAGCTGGGGCAAAATCTGCTGGTTTCTTTAAAATTCTCTACGGCGTGGTTGTGTAATAAATCCTTATTTATGGTGTGACACATGCAATTTATCTCATTCACTAAAGTAGCAGTCGTAGTCGAAAAACAATGGAACTTTCCAAGAGCCTAAATTCATTCAATTATGTTTGGCGATCAATCAATTTATCGTGATTTCGGAAGTAGTTGCAATGGCATTGCTGCGAAACAGGTTGTGTCAGCATTCAGTGGTGTGGCGCGACCACGTGATCACCTTTCGCTTTTCAAGGTGAATTTCTCTAGCGACTACGTTTAAGGCGACGACATTTTGTACTTCTATATATTCTTTCATATAAGTCATAGCATTGAGAGCACTGGTGGTCTAGTTGGTAGTGACCCCGCCTTCCGATCCTAAGGTCATGGGTTCAAACCCGGTCGTGTACCAATGGATTTTTCTGTGCGAAAAATTTATGAGCGCTATACCAGTACTCTCAAACGGTGAAGGAAACCCGCGGCTTAGTCAGCTCCGCACGTATTGACCAAGTCTACTCCATCTTAATTTGTCCCGGGCACTACAGCGTCCCTTTGTGAAGGTAAAAGTTGCCTCCTGACGCTGTATAAATCATCTACTATAGATGGTAAAAGGCCTTAGTAGTAGTTTTTAGTTTAGTCATAGCATTTATTCAGGGTGCAAGAATCACTACAATACAATACAATTTCACTGCAAACTCCTTTACGATCTCGGTGGCGTGGCGGGCGAGTGCTCGAAGCAAGATGCGCGGGTTTGATCCCCGCTATGGAAGAAACGTATGCATGTTCTGCAAATATTTCTTCAGAGCCTGGGTGTTGTAATATTATGTATGTATTTAAAAAAAAATATCTAAGTATTCTTTCAGCTGCCTATCTGGTTCCCATAGTACAAGTTTTGTTTAGGTTGTAGCTAGATGGCGCTGGGTGCCACAAATATTTATTTATTTAGAGTATCCTCCAGTCGCCACCGTTACAAAAATTAAATAAAAATGAGTGCTCAGATTCTCCGGGCTGGTCATTATTTCCTTTGAAAGTTACGATCGGGCACTCAATTTACATTTTAATTGAGTTGGCGACATTGTGACAAGGTACGATACCGTCCCCAAAGTAATACAGAAATTACACACAGGAAAAGGATTTCCACGAAATCCACTCAAAAGTACATTTAACTAAAGTTTTTACAATTTTATTTTATCGGTCCCTGCTATAACAGCCTGGCTTTTTGAGCCTTTGAAGCTTTCCTTAGTGGATTTGATGACGTTGCCATGTGGCAAAGAATTGGTGGAGAAGCTGTTCAACAGAACTCTTCAACAAATTGTCCGATTGAGCTGAAACTTCGCACACCTGTCAAGAATAACAAATAATATAGTGACAGCGAGACAATCTGATGATGGATTCATGAGCCTAGTTACATCCATGCTCGTTAGTGAGGATTTTTGTGAATCTATCACACCGTAACTGTTCAACAGATGAATTAAAGTACTACATAGTATAACTACTTTTTATTTAGGTAAAACGCGAGCGACACTTGAGCAGTAACTAGTGGTAAAGTAAAGAGAAACGTATATATCGCCTCCACTTAACCATTGAGCTGTGGGTCGGATCTTGGCTGCGAAATTTCACTTTCGAACGCTTACGTAAACATACACCATTTATTGACTAGTGATTTGTCATGTATTTCATCGTTTCGATTGTGTTAAAGTTCAATAATTTTGAAAGGGGAAACCCTAGACGTACGTGAACTAAGTCGGTAACGTTTTGGAGAAAGGCCAGGTCAAACGTACACTAAACGAACATGCGTTCATGAAGAATGTGATGAAAGTGTTTTAAGACATCCGTGTGACGCGTTCTATGGAAAATTGTATTGTATTTCGAAAGTATTTGAGGAAGTTAGGATCTTAGAGACGGTTTTCCAAAACACAACAATAGCGCGATCTACTATATTTGTGGCGCCATCTAGTGACCTCATAGCTCAGAAATGTTTTAAAACACTGAAATTGTTTGGGATGACATAGGAATAAAATATTAGTGCTGAGAAACCGGGGTTGGATAAAGTCACTGCCTTCGCTGTAGGTTATGGCTTCGATTTCCACCCAGGACAAACATTTGTGTGATGTGATGAAGTTCGTCATTTGTGTCATGATTGTTGTCCTGTCTGGTTGATCGGCCTGACTTCACTCACTGCTGAGTATAGGCCTCTTTTAGTTTAGTCACTATTATACATTACTTCTCTGCTGGACTGGGAGTAAAGAAATAACATAGAATGTGTCCAGCTGCTTCTCTCCCCGAGCATGTCGTTAAAGTCGACTAAGGGATAATCTAGTCTAGGGACTTTGAATCAGGAATGGCTGCAAGTTTTCCTATGATTACTTGTGGTTCTATCTACCCCTTAGGGATAAAGCCTAAGATATATTTACGAAAAGAAGTATCTAAATATTCCACCAGCCAGCTGGTTCCCATACTACATAACTAGACATGGCTATCATCGTGAATACCTCCATCGCTTCAAAGTCAGTGATACCAACCTTTGCCCTGGTGACAAATGAAGCATCCAAAGTATCCCTCCCCGACCTTCTAATGATTGCCCACGGTTCAGTGCTAAGCGCCTTCACCACAATAATGCCCACGGTTCAGTGCTAAGCCCCTTTACCACACACCATTATGGTGTAGTCTCAACATACATCCCTTTGATCTTAACGCTCTCATTAAAGATAGTGCTACAGAGTCCTATGTAAATCACATTATTAATAATCTTAAACAATTTAACTCTTGAATGTTATCGTTTTTAATATGTATATAGTATAATTTATTTCCTCATTTTGTTTAATGTATGCTAAAATATGTTTGTAAATATTTTAAAATTCGTGTTCATAATTTTGTAAATTGTGTATTCTTAAAATTGACATTTTATCGTATTTTATAATTGTATGTGTAAAATTTTAGTCCAACTGCCAGACTCCATAATCTTTTATCGTAACTTGAACAATTAACTTATTGTAATTGTCTTAAATTTTGAATACTCTAAAAACTTAGCCTGTATTAAATCGCGGGCAAAACACAACATTGGCAGTTGGACCCTAATAATAAAAATAATAATCCCATACTATATGCCTTAATGGCGCTGTGAAACGTCCATTAATATTTATTATTTACCTTTGCGAGGGTTTGGCTAATGGATTTAGGTCAACCAGAGGTATATTTCGAGCAACACATCCAATGTTTACCGATTCTCTTTGACATGCGATTCCATTTGAACGTGTATTATCCCGTTAGACACTCATCCTTTTTTATTATTCACAAGCTATTAAATAAATAAAAAATAACTGTGAAAGTTGGAAAGATCCTTTTGTCAAGTAGGAAATGAGCTGACGATCTTTACACGCCTCAACAGATCTTCATAAACTATAGCTAAGAACCATCTCAATCACATTAGCGGAAACAAATCGGTTCATTCGTTTGGGAGCTACGATGCCATAGACGGATATACACTACAAACTTATAACTACCCTCATTTTCGTCGGGGGTTATAAACAGCTGTTGCTCGCAACTTTCGTCCGCATGAAGTATGGAAGGATGATTGGGATTTAACCGATTTTGACTATTCAAGCTTCTAGGTTTCAAGCAGATAATAAGAAATTGGGTATCTCCTTCTCTTAAATTTGCGTCTACATACGTTTATCCTAAACACCTATTGTAATATACCTGGATTCACAAACAATGAAATTTATTATTTGCCTATTATCCGGGTAAGTAGTAAGTAAGTACCAGGCGAGTGGACACGCGGGCGGTTGCTGGCATCAAATATTTTCCTTATGTCCCAGATCGTTGTAGACTCACAATATACCGTTCACTTCATGGAACCTTTACCATTGGCATCACACTTGAATATCTATATTTGCGTGTTTTCATTTTTACAAGATAATTCGTAATTTACTACGTACTTAGTAACTGACAATTAAGGCTTGTACCATACTGGATGGATTAAAGTGACCTCAAGGAGGCTTCTTTGTCCGTTCTATATGACCGTTAGATGTTTACTTGTAGCGCTGAACCTAATGGTTAGGGACGACGCAGGTTGAAGATGAAAGCGCCCAACTGTGTTTTGATGTCCATTATATTTTTCCTTGATGCCTTTAGGTATGAGAGTCATATGGGTCAGTGAGAGTTTGATACGAGCAGAATGCTAAATTTTTTCTTTGTATCATGTAATTGAGAGTGGTTTGTGTATGAGGAAAATTCTTAATTAATAACTTTTACCTTGCGTAACGCCACACAGTGTTGGGCAACTAAATTGACGGATGAAAGAACATTGCATGCATTAAATAAATAAATTTTTGCGGACATTTCACACAGCGCCATCTAGCCCCAAACTAAGCAAAGCTTGTACTATGGACACCAGATGGCTGATAGAATACTTATATACTTTTTAAACAATCCAACACAAACTAAGATGGGAAAGGAATAATGAATAAACTGGCTATGCATGTTTTGATAACTACTTCTTTTATTTTCCATTGTTTTGTGTGTTTTTATTCCATCGACGAATATTTAAATAGTTCTGGACACTAAATTATGTATTTTTATATTTTGACATTCTAAAACTTGCCATTCTTAAAAATGATTATAACATTACATTTAATTAGGACCTAACATATCTTACTTATATTATAAATGCGAAAGTTTGTGAGTTTGGATGTTTGGATGTTTGTGCCTCAATCACGCCTAAACGGCTGAACGGATTTGAATGAAACTTAGAATATACATAGTACATGTACTGGATTAACATATAGGCTATTTTTTATCCGGATACCACGCAAGCGAAGCCGCGGGCGGCAGCTAGTTATAATATAGTTTATTAACATTTACAATTAACATATTTGCATGCCAATGATTTTGTTAGGACATAGATTGGACTAATGTATTTTTTTTAAGACCATTATTATTTTATCACTTGTGTTCGTGCAAACAAATGTCATTTATCATTTGATAGAATGTACCAATACTATAAAGACCAATTTTTATAAAGAATTTGCCTTGTTGTTGTCCACGTTGTGCATAATTGTCTCACAGGTTCACAATTAACTTTCACGTTGTTATTTTTTTTCCAAGCTAATAGTTTATTTCTTCTCTTCAACATTCACGAATGGAAATTTAACGTAGATTTAAGACGTTTCAAAAAACCTTGTGAATACATTGAATAAAGAAATTTCAAGAACACAATGGTCTGTAGTTTATCATTATAATTTATTGTCACTAAAGAATCTTTCCCTAAAGTTTTGCTGGTACTTCCATAGTATTTTATCCAACATACTAATATTATAAATGCCAAAGTAACTCCTGTCTGTTAGCTTTTCACGCCTAAACTGCTAAACAGATTTTGATGAAATTTGGCAAACAGTAATATCCCGGTGAAGGACATTTTTTTTTAAATTCTCATAGATGGGGTGAAATAAGGGATGAAGGTTTATAAGGGGAACCGAGATAACAAATGTTAAGCATCGCCAGACGCGTTCAGTACTTGGATGGGTGACCGCACTTTTTGCACTCTATAGATTTTTTTTATCAAGTTTCTGAAAATTATATTGAATGTAAACGAAGTCGCGGGCAACAGCTAGTTTGTTATAAAAATAATAGGTCTACGATCACACCACTTTTTCAGTCAATTTACATTGTAACTATAAAAACTAAATAGGTTTCGACAGATGTCGATTAAAATTACCCGCTGAGGATAGACAATAAGGCCATACAGTTAATAATCTCATCTGACTGAAGGTCTCACTATCATACATTGTAGTAACAATAATTATGCTTATTTTTTGTTCCAGGTAAAACTAACAGTACGAGGTAAACTAGGCTTATCATAAGGACATCAAAATACTTGGTTTGTTTGATGGCCGTTGTACACTTGTTACTCTCCGTAACCGAATGGGATCCTATTACTAAGCCTCCGCTGTCCGTCCGTCCGTCTGTCAGCGGGCTGTATCTCATGAACCGTAATAGGTACAAAGTTGAAATTTTCACAAGAGTGTGTATTTCTATTGGCGCTATAACAACAAATAATAAAAATAAAATGATAATACAAGAAACATTTTTAATGTACAATGGTACGGAACCCTTCATGTGCGAATTCGACTTGCACTTATATATGTGATTGTTGGGTGTTGTTTATTGTTTGTTTACTTGACCGGTTTCTTTTTGATGTATCTTGGAAATTACATAGCATGGTGGTGACGTCTTGAAGAAAGGCCCAAGCCAAGAGTACCCTAAACCAACGAGCACGTATGAAGAATGTAATGAGAGTAGTTTGTCAGGTGTAGCAAATGATCCGTCCTGGTAGCTACTTATAATATTACAACACCCAGACCCGGAAGAAATATAAATATTTGTGGACATTTCACTCAGCGCCATCTAGCCTATGGGAACCAGAAGGCTGATAGAATACTTTTACATAACTTTTTTTTTGTGAATACCTACTTAGACTTATAATATACAGGGTTACAGGAAAAGTCGTGCTAGATCCGTTAAGGGCGTGGAGTACCCATCATTTCTGACTTATTTCACTATGAAACACCCTACCCTAAACTTAACCCTTTTCGAGATATTCAACTTTTAATTTTTTTATTGAAAATTGCCGATTTTTAGGCTACTAAATTTAATTTTGTTCATTTTGTGTGTCTTATCATTATTGTTATTGCATTTTTACATGTGTAATAAGATGCTTTAGGACGTCAATTATTAAAATAGTACATAAGTTAATTGAATAGGCCGTAGTAGACAAGTGAAAGTTAAGAAATTAAAAATAATATTAGAAAGTTTATTTTTCTCTAAGGGATATCTAAAAAAAATATTATGACAGTTGTTCGGCAGATGTGTTTTAAAATATCTACGTTTCATCAGCTATCTAACGAGGTATAACAATCTAAGGTTTTATTTAAATGCATTGAAAAAAACTTAGTTTCATAGGCGACAGTGGAGAAGAAAATTAATACTTAGCCCTAAAAAGTAAAATAAAACAGTAGGTAAGCATGAAATGTCATTTATTAAATCCGGTTTTCACACAACTTTTTCTTACTCTATTCATGTTCAACATGGCCGCCTCTGTTTCTAATACATTATCGCATCCTTCTACGGAGACCAGTCTTCACTACTCCAGTGGTCAACGTTGTCCTCATTTGATTTGCTCCATCCACAATCCTTTCTCTGAATTCTTCCACAGACGAAACTGGATTTGGCTCGCTGCAGACAAGACTTTTCATGCGCCCCCACACATGAAAATCCATGGGAGTTATGTCCGGACTTCTTGCTGGCTATGGCAACGACCCACCTCGTCCTATCTATTTGTTTGGATAATTTGTGTCCAGCCAGTCTCTGACACTTCTCCTGAAATGGGCAGGGCAGCCATCATGTTGGAACCACATGTCCCTGATCAAGTTGAGTGGCAGATCATCCAGCAAATCACTCAAGTCTCCTCTCAAGAAGTTTTCGTACCTTTCCCCATTTAGATTGTCCGGGAGAAAGTAAGGTCCAATCAAATGATTGGAGATAATGCCCATCCACACATTAACGCTGAATCTTCGTTGGGACCCCTTCACTCTTTTCTTATTGGAATTCCTTAGTTCTTTTGGGGCCCAGTAATGGGCGTTGTGATAGTTAGTTATGCCATCTTTATCAAATTTGGATTCATCTGTCCACAAGATATTTATTCGCAGACACACAATCGCAGTATCCGTAACAAATAAGCATATCAGCATATTCCTCAGGTGTGTAGGACGTCATCTTCAACACTTCCGTATCACAAGTACAAATCAGAATCCGGTTAACAAGCACAGTAGTCACAAATCAGAAGAAATAGTCCAGAACCACAGCCAAGTCGAGAAAAAGAGCAAAATGATATCACTTCTACTATGTACGAAGCACAAAGGCAGACTGACAACCAAAAAAATATCCTGTGTTGTATTCCCAGCCCTAACCGGTCTCTACAATATTTTTTCTTTCATTCGCACCTACATAAATCGTCACTTGTCTCGCTCGCACGGTGCGTCTTAACTTGAAGGAAAATAGGCGCGGGACCGTTAGAACTGCTACCTGGAGCGTCCCAACTACTTTTTTTCCACGAAATGTAATACAAATCCTAGATTGTTATACCTCGTTAGATAGCTGATGAAACGTAGATATTTTAAAACACATCTGCCGAACAACTGCCATAATATTTTTTTTAGATATCCCTTAGAGAAAAATAAACTTTCTAATATTATTTTTAATTTCTTAACTTTCACTTGTCTACTACGGCCTATTCAATTAACTTATGCACTATTTTAATGATTGACGTCCTAAAGAATCTTATTACACATGTAAAAATGTAATAATAATAATAATAAGGCACACAAAATGAACAAAATTAAATTTAGTAGCCTAAAAATCGGCAATTTTCAATAAAAAAATTAAAAGTTGTATATCTCGAAAAGGGTTAAGTTTAGGGTAGGGTGTTTCATAGTGAAATAAGTCAGAAATGATGGGTACTCCACGCCCTTAACGGATCTAGCACGACTTTTCCTGTAACCCTGTATAATTACAAAGAAATATTTGCAGAGCATACAAACATTTCTCCCGTAGCGGGAATTGAACCCGCCCCTGTTGCTTCTCAGCCGAGCACTAGCCAACACGCCACCAAGGTCGTCGATGTGACCTGGAATAACATATAGGCTACTTTTACAACCTACAGCCTGCGCGAAGCCGCGTGCTAAGGCTAACAATGTAGATAAATTAACGCCGTGCCAGTAATTGTACAGTATACCAAGTAGTTGCTAAGAGAATCCAATTCTAAGTCTAGACTTCTAGGGACATGGTACCGTTGCGTGCAGGTGTCCTAAATATCTAAACTAACGGATTCCCTACATCGGTGAAGCAACTGTAAATCGACAGGCCACACCACAGACTAGAAACACCCAATGTATAGCCTAGCCTAGACCATAAGTCTTGTGTTGTGATAGGAAAGTTCGTATGACTTAGTGGCCAACTCTTGTGACGGAGTTTTTTATGGCTTAACGACTCAAAAGCCGGGACCGAATATTTAACGTGCCCTCCGAAGCACGGAAGCGCTCAGCTCGTAATGCCACTTGCGGTCACCCAATCCAAATTGTGACCGCGCACAACGTTGCTTTACTTCAACGATCAATCAAGAACGTTCGTAAGAAGTAGTGAAAGAAAGAAAGAAACGAAATAATTTATTGACAACATACAACAATGAATACAAAAACGATAAATTGGAAAGACAGAGCATAAACAAAGAAAAAAAAAACATTTTTCTATAATAGATAACTCTACATATCTACATACCTATAATACAGGTCTAACCTTACGGGGGTAGTACATAAGTCAAGTCATGCCCTGGTTGCTCTTGTCTAAACCAGATAGATGTTGACAAAAGGTCCTAACCCAGCTTTGAGCTAACTTCAAGTGGGTACCAGGTGAAAAGGTTAGGGTACTTATAGCAATAGGAAGGCAGACTTTTTAGGAAGGCAGAAGGAAGAAGAGATTTTTCTATACAAGGTTTTTGTATAAATATGTCTATGTCAGAAAATAATGTCATGTGGTAATTATGTCGTGTTTTATTTAGGTATAAATGTATTTGAAATAAATATAAATAAATAATTATTGTATATTAAATTAAATAGTCTTTTAGGTCATAGTAGCATTTGTCAATTAGGAAAATCTTAAGTTTATTGATGAATAATGAATATTTTTGCATGAGTCCAAAATGTACAGGTTATAGACAAGACATTCTAATTAATTCTAATTCTTGTCTATGCTATTTATTTTATCTGTATCGAAGGCGTATCATGAAAATATCTAACAAATAAAACTAGTCAAGTGTGAGTCGAATTCGCAAACGAAGGGTTCCGTACCATCGTTCATGTAAATAAGGGCCTTCTTTAATTTTATATATTATTATTCCTTATTATAGCGGCAATAGAAATACACCTGAATTCGACTTTACCTATTACGGTTCATGAGATACAGCCCGCTGATAGACGGCCGGACGGCGGTGGCTTAGTAATAGGGTTCAGTTGGCACCCTTCGGGTACGGAACTCTAAAAATTAAGAAATTAATTAATGGTTACATGTGTTTTTAAACATTTTGCTCTGCATTTTTATTTATATATACTGTGATGTGGCTGGATAATTATACATCTTATCACAGATTGTATAATTATTGAAATAACCATTTGCGGAAATGAAACAACTGCACTAATTAAATCAAATATCCCGTCTAGTTTGCAAGACATAAAAAGATTTAACCAGCTGTTCAGGTATTTTTTGCATGCAATTATCGTTTGTTTTTTTTTTTAATTTTAGCTGTCTTCAAATTGGACTGTTTCTTGAATATTAATGATAACATGAAATAGTTGATTATGATTGAGTCTAGTTGGTGTAGTGTCAAATGTCAGTAGTTTGACCACAGAACAGTGTAACAGTATTTATTTGACCATGGATCTAATTTTCGATCTTTTGCTCTGTGATGTTATCGTGTTACAGAAGTACGACGAAAATGGATGCATTACTTATCATACCATAAAGTTATTCATTATCTCATCACATAACATACACCTACATTTGGATAAAGTCGATTTGGATAAAAAAAAACACATGTTTCCTATTGAAATGTTGAATAGTTAGTATTCATTAAATATTTTTGAGAATGCCTATAGTGGGTGGCTTCTTATTTAGGAGCTGAGTTGTAACAGGTAACTTAAACTGATTTATTAGATACATTTTTTTATTATTATTCATACGCCAGTAATAGATAGATAGATAGATATAAAATTCTTTATTACACAAGAAATAACATGTACATAGGCGAACTTAATGCTAATTAGCATTTTCTTCCAGCTAACCTTTGTGAAATTTGGAGAACAAACAGAGGTAGTGCTTTAGAGGAGACTAAAAATAGAGTAATAAAATATTACACATACATACAAAAAACTAACTATTTACATAAAAAGTAATGGTAGGTTTTAGTAGAGCAATATAATCTAGTCTAGTCAATCTAATATTTAAGACCAATTTATGTAACCCGACACTTTTATCAATAAATGATTATGATTATGTCGTTCAAACAGACACTCTTACTTCAATATCGCAGTTCCCTGATGACCCAGACTAGTAGAGCAATCGCATTGTCAAACTAGGTAAGTTCGAATCACATCAATAGATCATATTGTTTATTTGACTTCGATACTAGTAATTAACAGGTCCAAAAGCTGCCGCGATAACGAATTGCCTGTTTCGGGTCAACCGTCAAAGTCATACCTAGAAAGCACATGGAATCGGAGCACAGCCTTATCAGTCTTTATCAGTGTGGTGCACTAGGCTATTGCTCCCAATATGCAATCGCTGTTTCCTATTTTACCTACTACGTAGTTGGTAAATGCTATGGGTCAGAGGTTCTGTCTGTTGCCAAGCCTAAGTATTTTGACTAAAGCTATAGTGCGTAAGTTTTGTTAGGCCGAAACGGGTTCGTGATTGTTTACGGTTTCACTGGTTATTTTACTGTCTTCTCCATAATTCTGTTGTGAATAACATTATCGTGGTTATTTTTTGCTCACTAGCATAAAGATTTACTAGATGATACAAACAATAAAAAACATCTGTAAAGTATAGGCGTGAATGACATAAAATTACTTTACAGAAAGAAACAACATAATGATTTCGTATAAATCTACGCAATCTGGCTTCTTGGAATCCGTCTTCTAGAATTTTCTTCAACATCTACAGCAGCAACTACAGTGACAACACACTTTGTACACAATCTATGTACTCTAGACCGACGAGACCTTTAGTAAATTGCCTTTACAATGTTGCTGAGGCAAAAAATTAAATCTAAACCACTCTTGCGTCTGAAGCGCTCGTGGCGTAGCTTGCATATACGTTCTTGATTGATCGTTGAAGTTAAGCAACGTTGTGCGCGGTCACAATTGGGATGGGTGACTGCAAGTGGCATTACGAGCTGAGCGCTTCCGTGCTTTGGAGGGCACGTTAAATTGTCGGTCCCGGCTTTTAAGTCGTTAAGCCATGACGGAGGCCTTAAGGCGGCCTAACAACGTCCGAGTTGGCCACAAGCTCATACGAACTTACTTTTTTTACTCTTACGTCTGACTGACCAACAATCAGCCCATAGCCAGAGCAGCCTAGCTAGAGTTCCTAGAACCCATTTTGTACTTTGTCGGGAATCTTTCACTAATAAATGCGCCTTGCATATCTAAGAAGTGAAGCGCAGACAATCTAAGTTATGTTTTTTAAATAGAAGTTACTTATAAACTGGCTTGTTAAAAAGCTCACTACAATCTCGCCACTCCCGCATAGGCCTTTTTAGTCATGAAAAAAGAGCTCTAACTCTAGTTGTTCTATAGCCTGATGCCATCTAAATCATCTGTAATCGATGTATAATGGTCAATACATGCATACACCCCTCGCTATAAGAGGAATAAACCCTTCTAGTTTCATGCGTCTTGGTTTAGGCTGTGCGTTAATTGTCAGTAACGTAAGATTTGGTGGGCTACTTTTTACCGGGTACGGGTTGCCTGTCAACATTTCTACCATTTCCATTACTGATTGAAAATGGTCTGTCGTATTAATCACATTTTCCCCATTTCCATTACTGATTGGAAATGGTTGGTCGTATTAATAGTACGAAGTCACGGGTGTTACTGATGCTTGTTTTAAATGTAGCTGCTACTATGTATGTGGTATGTGGTCACCGCTCAGAATGGCACGTTAGAGACTCTTTTACAATGTAACTGAGGATGCTAAGTATGCGAACGATTTCTGTCATCCTGCTACGTAGTTAGAGATAAAGATGAAAGTTATCAAAGTCACAATGAATTATTTCGTGCAAAAGTATAACTTTTTCGTTTAAAAAGTGGATGAAAGTTTCAGGTGCAATTTACACCCTTTCATCACACTGGTTTGAAAGTGTTAGGTATGACACGACTAGTTGTAGTAGCTTCAAAAAGATGTGCTGTCAAATGGTGAAAGAAAGCGTCCTAAGGAAACCCGTGGCTTAGTTTTTCCTATGGTTATCCAAATAGTTGTAGCCGTGGCCGGCTATGCTGAGAGGATGGTTAAATAGGTACTGGGCTAGGCTATATGTACTATTAGTTATTATGTGCATATACTATCTGAAATGTTGCCGAGCACTACAGCGTTCTGATAGCGTAGGCAAAAGTTGACGCCAAGTGCCATAATCATCTAAAATCATTAATAAAGGCTTCTAATTTAATTTTTTAGATATTCACTCCACACATCCAGCCTCTGTTAGGCAAGTCTAGTGTCCAGATTTTATAGTTTGATACATTGACGATTCAGTGTCGGTCCGAAAAGCATTTTCATCAAAAGATCGCGTTGTCGATACGATCTTTGGTCACGAGCATAATACGATCATTGAGCTGTCAAAATATTGTTGAACGCTCACCACAGCACTGATTTGTTTTGAAATTACATCTCGGTGGATACATTAACGTTTGACTGGACGGCAGATTATTGCAGTAAGATATGATCATAATATGTCTGACGACCTCGGTGGAGTGGCGGGGGGCGGCCCGGCTCAAAAGCGAGGGCTGCGGTTTGATTGAAATGTTTGTATGTTCAGCAAATATTTCTTCCGTGTCTGAATGTGTTACTCTTAGTTTCTGATATCCACGACACGTCCTAGCGTGGGTTCAGAACTATATATGTGATTGTTGGGTGTTATTTATTAATTTATAACTTACTAGAAACTCAAATAAATGAGTGTTCTAAACAAATATCACGCTAGCCTTCCGGATTAGAATGTGATTGTAAAGCTAAGCCCTTCAACATGGCCTCATTGCCAAAACCCAGGCTTAGTCTTAGTTCACTTATCTCGAGTTAAACCCTATTTGTGTAGTGAAATACAAACTTGTTTAAGACACTGTTGTTACTCTTATAAGTGCAAGTCAGTCTAAGAAATAGATCATGCTGCTGCAAGGGCAAATGCGATGTCGAAGCAAGTGAAGGTTTGGCGTAACTTAGTATGAGGGTCACTATTCTACTCACTATCCTGTTTAAAAACCAAATCATCACCAAGAAAACCAAGAAAAGCAAAACCTCTTTAAAAGATGTTGTTTCATAGCAGGCCTACTCTTTGTCCACCAGATAGAAAAATAGTGAAAAATCTGCGAGTTTTGAAAACATCGGAAAAGGGTTTTACATATTACATTTAGCTATATTTATACAAGAAACCAGGACAAAGCTGACATTTGTGAGACATCACCTTTGATTTGCTTTTCATGTCGAGACATGTTCCTTGTAACAAGCTTTTCACTATTCAAAATTATAAGTTCAATAAATAAAACCCAATAGGCAAAATACAGACGCTCGCTTGTAAATCGTGTACCAGTCGGTAATAATTCATTGCTTCATATCAAAGTGAATGTCCTGGATTGTTATGAACACTTCTGATAACGCACGGCCTCTTCACGACGGCCTTCTGAAGACATACACCACAATCACAATGGTAGGTATATGACAACTACTAGCTTACACCCGCGACTTCGGTCGCGTGGTGCCGGGTAAAAATACTATGTCACTGTCCAGCCCATAAACTAGCTCTATGCAATAAATCGTGTCGCATCGTTGCTCCGTTGCTGCGTGAAAGGACGAACAATGTACAAACATACTCGCATTTATTGTGTTGGCAAGATGTTAAGGCTGGCGAGACTGGGAGGAGTGACCTTGCTCCGAGACAGTTTCAAGGGCTTCACACAAGTGGTACACAATAGCTTGTGTTCGGCCAATTGGCGTTTCTATCAGGAGTCGCGGCGTAGAGTAATTTTCTACCGTGGCTTCTTGGGCGATTGCGCACAAATCAAACGAAAAGTTAGTATAGTTTGAGTTATATTGTGACGTTAAGGTTTTATACTGGTGGAACAGTTTTTTGTGTAGCCTTATCTGTAATGATTATGCTGTCCTCATCGATTCTATAGTTAGAGAGTTCAAATTAAAATACTGCGAGACCATTTCGGGCAATCAAAATAGCAATTAACTTGGATACTTCTTGGGTTTATTTATATAAAATCAACTGAAACATTTTATTATTATTGAAACTAAGAGCAGAATCACAAACGGTTCGGTTAATCCGTTGATTCCACGACAAGTGACCCGAGGCTAATGGTTGGAAAGAAAAATATATCTTACTAGCTGCCGCCCGCGGCTTCGCTCGCGTTGCACCCGGATAAAAAGTAGCCTTTACGTTATTCCAGCACACGTATTATGTATATTCCAAGTTTCATTCAAGTCCGTTCAGCCGTTTGGGCGTGATTGAGGCAAACATACATCGTCACATCCACACATCCTCACAAACTTTCGCATTTATAATATTAGTATGATATTGAACTGTCAATAGCAGGTATGTAAGCAGCCCCTTACGATCAATAACGACATGTGATTTGTACAGAAACGTCTGCGGCATGACACGGCCCCATGCTGTGCCCATGCGGAACACATGCCACCTGCAGTATTTGTGTCACGCGTTTCACACTAGTCTAGTCGTGCGTCTAGCCAACTCACACCTTTGTGGATACATCTAGCAGTTTTTAAGCTTGTTTTGAAGTCTTGTTACATCAATTTCCGATTTCATCATCATCCAAAGTCTATCTTTGCCCACAGCTGGGCGAAGGCCGCTTGTTTGTGTCCATTTACAATCAACGATCTTCACTGTATCGTCTGCCTATATCGTTCGTCGCTTACGGACACATTACGTTTCCTATTCTAAAACTCCTCAACTTGTAGCTGAATCTGGTTCCCAAGTGTTTAACTTACAGAGAACCTCTAAAAAGGACCATCCGATGTGCTTCAGAAATGACAATTTAGTTTTAGGAAAGTAATTTGGAAGAAAGGCAGTTTTACGTTTTGATAACACGTTTCGGAATACAAGTGTTCTCGTATCCGACTCGAGTTAGCAACATTAAATGGAGTTAGAAGAGACATCATAGGTTCAATAAGTGCCCTGTTTAGATGTTTTCTAGCCACAAAAGTATGAAGAGTTGGCAACTGCAACTACCCATCCAGGCTAGGCATTCTAGGTTCTACCAATGCGGTAACCGGGTGGCCCGATTGCACACTTGCGCACGAGTTTTTGTACTCCTCGTTTACTGCTGATAGTGGATGGTTTACATACCGCATATGAGTTGTGATGTGGGTACCCAGTATAAGACAACCGTGAGGCAACCTGAGACTAACATTTTGTCCGGTTCTTTAGAATATTAACGAATAAACATGAATGAATTTAGCTTTGTTTTTCTTTGCAGATGACATTTTTTTTGTATTTATTAGTCTGCCTGAATGAAAGCATAGTCAGGATTTTTGATTGAATTTTTGGGCGTAATTTCAAAAAGTCAAATATATTTTTGTATTATTGTCTCAAAACTATTTGGTGTGCATTCATGTTATAGTAACTACATGCATGACTTTATCTACTCCCGTTCATACTACCTTCGCAATACTCTGCACCTTATTGCGGCCGAGGGATGATAGGTAGCCTGTTCTTCAACTCTCAACATGTTTGAAACAATGTAGCTTCTATAATAAATTAGCAGGTTCTCCGGTTGGGTAGATAGGCAATAGGCATGTCACGAGCACTGACCATCGCGCCGGCCGGTCATTCACCCGCCGATAATGTCGACCAGGATGTTTTTCTTCGATGTATTTTTTTGCAAAATTGCTTTTTTATCTTGTTAGATTTAGAATAAGAACACCCAACATTCTTCTTCTTCTTCTGTTTTCGTAAGGTACTCCTGGAAAAACCATCAGATATAATCTACTTGATATGCTATTCCAGAAATTACTTTATTAGCTCATCCTTTGTTTAAAGGATGGAATATCTTTTGTTACATGCACGGCCTGGGCTATAAGCGTAGTTTCTCGCCAACAATTTAGTATACCTTCCTTTAATTTTGTTAGTCAAACGATTAGTCTGGCGTCTGGCTAAGTTAATTAACTGGGTGCGCTCCTATGGCTTCGTCACTGAAACTCAGTTCAAAGAGCTTCTCAGAGCTCTAAAACAGTAATTAGCACCTCGATGCTAAAATACAACCATTTAGCAATCAGCATAATTTATCCATGCTCTGTTGGTTAGAATGACAATTTGCAGAGAGGACTAGATGATACTATAACGACATAACTGTAAGAGCTCGGAAATTTTGCCGTATCTTTGACACCTTTATTATTTCTAACTGTCCTCAAGTCATCACCTCAGAATCTTCGCATTTTGAGATAAAGGGTGTAAAGGTTGATGTTTGTGAAATTAGCATAATTCACAAAAGACTGGACCAACCTAATGAAAGGGTAATCCTTCTGAGCAAACGTGAACGAATCAATGCAAACCTTTTAACTAATAAAAGCGAACAGGAGCCAGCAGTCGTCCTGTTCTGTTTTGATTTGACGTGTCAAAGAGGACGAACAAACATCGCTACTCATTGCCTAATCCCAAGCTATACTAGCCTTCACTATTTCGTCTGCGCGATGCGATTTCGCAGTCTAAATGAATGAGCGTTGTTATAACATGAGATCTCTGCGATGCTCTTTTCGTTTTTCGACCCTTACACTCTTCAGCTTGCTTCATTACAATTTACAGCCCTACGTCAACACAAGAGATCTAGAAGCTGACGTACAAAACTAGCTAAAAGTATAATAAATAAAGAATGTTATACATTCAACGTCTGAATACATGAATCTACCTGTTTTGACGTCATTTTCTAGAACTCTGCGCAACACCCATCAATCTCTTATGAATTGTTTACAATCACTGATGACTTTACTGTCTCTGGTTTATAGGAAAAAGCCAGGCCCTTATCCCTATCAATATCAAACAAGTTATCAGCTTTCTCGTGTCTTGATTTTTCTTGGTCACTGTAAAGGTTTTATGCCGAACGTAATTGGAAATGGTTCGTGTAATTTTTTTTATGTAGGTTCAGGCACTAATTTAGGTTGTAAGTTGCTAACTTACTAACACAATATGGATCTTTGATCAAAATAAACTCAATTTATTTTATTTATTTATTATTTAAATATACACACTGCCGCATGCCGGCGCGTCGCGTATCTTTTCCGAACTTGGGTGACACTGCCGTATGTCTAGATAAAACTATTGTACATGCATTGGATGATTAGAATTTGACTTCTATACGACTTATAGCTGCAAGTACCTACCTACTTTTTATTATTATGTTTTCCGACTACTCTGTCTCTTGAGAATATTGAACTTTTACCTGAGGCAACTGAAGTCTCAATTCCCATCAGAAATTTTCACTTGTATTTTGAAGTTTTTTTTCTGTGAAGTGAGGTAAGGACCCTCCCCAAAAATTTGAAGGTCTCTGCCAACAATCGCCTCACTATTACCATTATTGTGGTTTGGTACGTCTACACCATGCCGTTCTGTATCGAAGCCAATAAGCAGTGTCCCTCTAACGCTATAATAACAAAGACCAAAACAAGATCCAGCTTAAGAAAGGAGTAAGTGCAGAGATGACGCCTGACAAAAGGGGATGGAATAAGATAACATACTGTACCCCCACGTAGTGGGATAGGGGCAAGATAATGATCATGATGAGCAGCAGTAAAAGCAGTCCTCTAGCAGTAAAAAACTTGCGAATTCAGCAAGGTTTTTGATACAAATTCTTGTAATTGAACTCTGCAAGCCAAGGTCCTCCATTTCACCTGACCACCGAACGGGTCCGTTGACCCACTGGCCGGGTCAAGGTCGGCTCGTACGCCACACGCTGCCTAATGGCCGTTAAGTATGTGGAAACTCTTCCATGCTATTGGAATTTGTTTGTGGTAAACAATGTTTACCGTTAGCTACTTTATGTTTTGAAACTGTGTTGTGATGGATTTGAAAAGAGCCGTATGAAGATCATTATGGTATGCCAATCAGTTTCTACCAGTCGCAGTCGGTCGTCCAATATGACGGCTTTGCTGGAGCCATCATATTTGATGAATTCAATAGAAACTGATAGAAACAGAAGAGTTTCTACTTCAGCTTCTTGCTTTTTGAAATGTACGCGAGACAAAAATTCTAAATTAAGCTATAGTTTTTAAAAAGATACGCAACAAGAGATATTGTGTTACTTTTGACATTATCATCAAGTCGGGACTCCAGCTGTATTAAACATCTATGTCTACAATAAAAGACGTAGTTCTATTTTGTCTACAACAAAAGATCAAAGTTTCAAAATCTTTATTCAATGAGTTTGCGATTCTCAGACCCCCAACCGCCCGCCGTCTGGGCCCGCGCTGAGAAGACTTCAGACCTGTATCTTCGTTATCGATCGCCATAGACTGAATTCAACGACCTCTGGAGCAGGCTACAGGCTACTTTGTCGATGTACTTCACTCAAACTGCGAGTCGCACTTTTACCCATACACTGCAGAATTTTGACCGTATACTGTTTACGATTTTGAGCTAATGTTTCCAATCTAAATCCAAAGGTTTGTTAAGTCCGACCTTAGGTGCATTTCTTTCGAAAACTATAAATTGGTACCATGATGCTTAAATTTGCACGGTTTTAAGATTTACCATCTATACAAAATAAACAAGAATACGATGTTGTCTATAAAAGGTAAATCTCGCGACAAGTTTTTATGTCTTAGAAGTTGTGTAATGTAATAAATTGATTTTGATTTAATTTAGCGTTTATGCTCTTTTCTTAAGAGCAATTCTGTTTTTTAATAAAGACTTGGTATTTTTAATATATTTTACTATTAATTTTACTCTATCTGGTATCGTAGGATACAGCTGTCATAAATATTAATAGCGTAGCGTCCAATGTCAACCTCCAACCCCAACAATCTCCTCTTCCTGCTAAACTGCGACTTATGAAATACCTGAAAACAGCTAAGTAGGCTTTCAAGTTACTGTTGGGTTTATAATCTGTTCAATACTCTTAAGAAGCTAAAAGCCTTAAGACTTAGGAAGCCTTCACTGTGTGCGGTCCGATCGGGCACGCCCTTGCCCATTTATTTTAAAAAAATATAAGTTTTTTTATTTAAATAGTCGGTCCCGGCTTTTAAGTCGTTCAGCCCTGACGGAGGCCTTTAGGCGGCCTAAAAACTCCGTCATAAGAGTTGGCCACTAGCTCATACGAACCTACTAGCTTACTTACTTTAAATAGTCTAGTCAGGAAGCTAATAGATAATTAGATACGTCCTTGGCAAGCTCGTTCACTCCATCTGAAGGTATAAACGAGGCGGTTGTTGCCACCATTTTTTTGCGACTCGACTCGTGACTAAATACACTACACTTCTTTTTTTAGGTCCAAATGCTTATTGAACTGTGAAGCTATTATGCAAATAAGGTGTACGGTTATTTGGATGTTTCTGACTATTTATCTAGTTTTTTAAATTATTCTAGTATCAGTTTTATTCAAGTTTTCTTATGATTACTTGTGGCTCTGCCCACCCCATTAGGGATACGGACGTGTAATAATATAATAATATGCACTATCAGTCTATTCTTTCGAACTAAATATAGTATTACAACGTTCTGTGCTGCATTTTACTAATAGACGCGTCGTCCCATCAATCAACATCATTGCACCAACAGGTCCTTATTCATTATGACCAAACAAAACGTAAAGCGGGCACTTTTTTGGAATCACCGTGTTGTCGTGTTCAATATGACAATTTTGTACTGTAAAAACGCGACGAGACGAGACGCTTTATAAACGAGCTGTCAAGTTTCGTGTAGCCGAGACAGTTCCAGTGCGCAAATAAGTGAAAGTCGGGCAATTACCCTTTGCCAACAAGAACACGTCTATCTACCTTTATAAGCGTCGTAGTGTTCATCGCTTTCGTACTTTTGACTCTGCGGCTACATTGTCGCGATACTGCGAAGCTTCGCGCGTTGCGCCCTCGCCTATTCTGTGACAAGTCATATGACTGCACCACAGTGTAGCCGCAGAGTGAGAGCACATTAGCTGTCGCAGATGCAGTAGCTGTTAAGGAGAAATTAAAAAAAAAACTTAAAAGTATGTAGTACTAGCTTTCGCCCGCGGCTTAGCTCGCGTTATATCCGGACAAAAAGTAGCCTATATGTTATTCCAGCACACATACCATGTATATTCCAAGTTCCATTCAAATCCATTTAGCCGTTACGGCGTGATTGAGGCACAAACATACATCGTCAGATCCACACATCCTCACAAACTTTCGCGTTTATAATATTAGTAGGATAGGATTTGTACTTCTTCTTTCGTGTCAATGACTTGACAACCTTAAATTTGTTGGCCCTGTATTCGGCATTTCTTGGGCCCCTGTCCGTTGCCTGATACAAGTCCTCTCGTGTGCTGATGGTCGGGCAGAAAGGGCATGAGAGCAGGTCCTCCATACTCTGAGAGGGATCTCCGCAGCTGACTCGCTCCGGGATGTTTTGATGTAGCCCCACTTGGCTAGGTTTCGGTGGTAGCGGCCAACTTGAGCGCGAAGCCGGCCAAGGACTTTGAAGTTGACCACTGTAACTCATGGCTAGGAGGCAGTTGGGTGGGATTGGATGTTTGGAAGACCACAATTCACACCTCGCATTTTAAGGCTTTGTACACATATCATGAGCCTAGTATACATATTGATAAGAAATTCTTATCCCGAGTCAACATGATATAAAGAGATTCTGCTATCTTACCCGTATCACTTATCTCTAGACTATTCTCTGTACGTTTATTGCTCATGCAAAATTCAACCCCCCTGCCGGTATTTAGCCTGTTTGTGACATTTGTAAAGGTAAAGGCTCTGTAAATTTGCTAGCGGCTTGTGGTTACAGCGCCACAGAACATATAATAGTACTTGATTCTGTATTGATGTTCACCCCTCCTGCCGATCCGTCTCACCTCACCGCCCTTGGTTTCGCAAGACGTTTGGAAGTCAAGTTTTAATTTTTTGGAAAACATTAGTAGAGCTGGACTCAGTTTATGGATAATAATTATAATCCGGTATTTACGTACTCTAATCAATCACTAGTAGTACTCGTATATGTCGATATTTACTTATCGGGAAAGCCTATTATAGTATTGACGAATATTTGACAAACAAAGTCTAATGCCATGACATATTATTTAATGTTAACTTGATTTATAGGTTTTGTTTTAGTTTTGCATGCTTTAATATGCTGATATTGCTTTTATCACCAATCACTGTAACCCATGTTTCGCAAATAAACAAATCTGAATCTGATATTTTTTTATACTTTACGAATAAAATAGTAAATAATTAAATATTTGTGGACATTTAACACAACTTGTACTATGGGAACCAGATGGCAGATAGAATACTTATATACTTTTTTGTAAATACATACTTTTATAATACATAATACTACAACACCCAGACACGGAATAAATATTTGCAGAACATACAAACATTTCTCCCGTAGCGGGGATCGAACCCGCGCCTCTAGCGTCTCAGCCGAGCACTCGCCCGCCACGCCACAGAGGTCGACAAAAGAATATAATATCGTATGTCACTCAGTTAATCTTCATTTTATTAGCTAACATCTCATATACTAGACTTTGCGCAAATATTTGGTCAAGCAAATCTGTTATTGTTCAAATAATTCCTGACGTCGTCACTGTTGTAGTTTTAATTTACACATATTCTCAAACTTTGTGACTTTGACCCCTTTGAACCTGCTTGCAATCTTTTAACCCTCCGCCCTTACCTACTCGTCCTTGTATACAACTTTGTAACACTTGACTTTGAGATTTGTAATGCAATTAAATTTAAAAAGAAACTGCAAAAAAAAATATATAATTTAGGATTGATTTATTATGTTATAGCCACTTGATTTAAATGTGAATACCTATCATGAACCTTGAACATAACAAGCTGATTTTTATGAGAACCATGTCTTATTAATTTGTCGGTAAAGTATATACATACGTATTAATTTATGTAGATTATAATTGTAGTTTTGTATGACGTCTGTACTGATCATTTTATCTTTTAAGCATATCAGAGGAGTCAAATTAAATTAGATATGCTTACCTATACATTTTTGACGACCTTGATTGTTTAGCGAGTGTCCGGTGGAGACACAAAGAGTTGCGTATTTGATTAGAAGTAGAAGAAACATTTGCATGGCCTGCTTTTTTCCGATCTAAGTTTTTTCATACCACGGTACTCGTTTCCACTATACTTGGAATCCTAGTGTGTGATCCTGTGTTTGTAACTGCTGGATATGCTTAAATCTAATCCTTGCAATTTTCGCATAGCATAAGTAGTAAATTTGTAAGATAATTAACAAAAGACCTCAGAGATTACGTGACAAAGTGAAACCTGTGGAGCGGAGCCGGCAGGCTGCGACCTTGTAATGGATTCGTAGCCTGGTATTCGTCAACATACAGGCACCGTTCTCGAATGCCATGTGTTTTCTAAACAAATTCCCCAATAGAAACTGTGTGAAAACACTGATTACCGGCATTCCTTTCACGTAACAGTTTGGAAACGGAAAAATCTAAATATGTAGGTTAGTTTAGCATATCTTTGAAGACTAATTTTCTATATTTGTTTGTTTGTAGGGGAATACCTCAGAAACTGCTTGAACAGATTTTTTTAATACTTTCACTTAAACAAAGCTCCAGTAACCCTGCGTGCTAGTATTTTATTAGTAGGCTAGTGTTTTATTTCCACCTGAGTGAAACTACGCGAGCGCAACAAGTTTCGGGATAAATACCTTGAATGCATGTTTTATTATGTAGTTTTTCTGTATTTATTTATAAAACTAAGTGAGTTTTAATAGTATTTATATCAACTGATTAATATGTAACGGAAAATGTGGGATCTCATAAATATTTTGTACATTGTAACAATTTTTATCAAACAACAAAAACAAGGTAACCTATCAACCTGACCTGTTCAGTTACATTGTTTTCGTGATTAATTTCATTTGGATTGCTATTTAAGTACTACTTACATTGTATTTATCAGGTTGAAGTTTTTGCTTATAATTAACAATTGGGTCCGACTTCCCTCTTTATCAAAGCCTTTATCGGATAATGGCAGAAATAAATACGAGAACATACAATGTTGCTGAATGCAGTGACTTGTACTGTTCCTTTTTTCTGATATCTTACGCGATATTTTACAATGTAAAATGTAAATCGTAAGAGGTGGAAATTATGTATTCTTAGCAGACATGAATGATTATGAAGAATATGAAGTAATTATGATTGAAAAAATATTGTTTACCGAGTAGCCGCAAAGGTTATAATACTGGACTGCATATAGGCTGATTGGGGAATGATTATCGTAGTGATCCAGGATCGACATGGTCGCGGTGCGACAAAGGTCCCCAAAATAAATAGGAAAAAAACTACTGTGTGTGAACCCCATACTTCGGATAGATCTCAAAATAGATACTTAAAGAATTCCAATTTAAAGTCTTATACCTCCATTAGCTTGCACCTGTGGCCTCATTTACATGGTCCCCGGATAAAAAGTAACCTAGCTGTTACGGCGTGGTTGTGGCACAAACATCCTTACATCCACTCAAACTTTTGAATTTACTATATTAGTAGGGCTTTTTATAATTTGGTACATTTCCACTTAAAAACATACTTTATGTGATTTTAATTTATGTCGTTCAACGTGCTCGCGGCCTACACCATAAAACTACAATGTTGTGAAATTAAATCCCTAATGGTGTCAAAACACGGCGCTCGAACTCATTCACCTGTTGACATAACACTTAAGCGCGATTAGAGCCAATTAGTGTAGGTTATTTACAGCTCTTGAACGTAATTACCTATTACTGATCCATTGTTAATGGCGGGAGGTAAACAGATAGTTTGTTGTGGATCTTATCACAGTTCTATTACAACCATAACGTGGATTTCTAAAATTTATCGTTCATCGACCAACTTATGTCTTGGTGCTAGACCCTTTGAGCATATCTCTCTTGCTTTCTTTGTCTTTGTCTTGCTACGGTCACACTACCATGTCAGCCAAAGTCAAAGTCAATTTTTTTTATTCCTTAGGGAATGATGATAAGAAGTGATTTTAAAATCACTGGGATCACTCGGACACGATATAGCAATAATTATGGCCTAATTGAAATCTTACTGCTCTATTCAAAATTATCATCAGCATTATCTATCATACTCGTAAGTATGTATGACTCACCAATATTTTCAAATTGTGCTAGCTAAGCGTTGACCCAGACGATGTTTTAAGAATGACCACACAAACAACACGCCTCTCGTGCCTCAGTTAAATACAATGTTTCCAACTATGTATCACCTCGACATACCTACAGCTATTCATAGTAGTTGTAACAGTATCGTAGACAATGTTTAAACTGATCTAGTTTGTTGCAATGTTATGTCAATATTCTGATTAGAATAATGAAAGGTTCATATTATTATGAAAATCCTAAAATTGAACTGGCATCAGACCACGCGTTTCTCAAACAACTCGTTTCTGCCAGCAACGCGTTGTCAGTTGCCATGCCAGGCTTTTGCACGAAATTGCGTGCTGTTTTCTCTATAAATAAACCCTTAGAATTTTCCACGAAAAGGTCACGTGCAAAAGAAAAAATATATATTTAGAAAGTTGCTTTTATTAATAGGCTCGAGACAGAATTTATTTCAAAGAACCGTCTTTTTAGTTTTAGGAGCATTAAACGACCTCAAAGTTAAACTCTCTTGTGTTTCTGAGTATACACAAAATATTTACATGTTCTGCAAATAATTCATCTTGGTCTAGGTGTTGTGGTTGTAGTAACATTGTACTAGTAGTTTATGATACCCACGACACAGGGGATCCTAGTGTGAGGTTAGGGCTGTTAGGTGTTATTTTAGTTATTTAATTTATTTGATCCTTTTTGAAATCTGGTTTTAATTGCGAAAAACTGAGCCGTCTTTATTTCGGTCACATAAATGCATCGGTTTGATATTCAATCACTAGCCTCCAATGGGAAGCTCGACTGACTGTCAATTGATTGGAATTAGTATTGAATTACTTCAATTGTGCGCGCTGTTCTTTGTTATGCGTGGACATGACGAGAAAATCAATGTGAGCAATCTGAGTCTTTGATACGGGCTTGATAAATATTTTGATATTGGGTATCATTTGATAGGCAACTGAATGTAAAATGCTGGTGGTAGATAACAGTGAATACCAGAGAATAACCTTGCATTCGTTAGCAGACTTTTATCATCTTGCACTACCACATGCCCTTAGGCGTTCTTGATTGATCGTTAAAGTTAAGCAACGATATGCGTGGTCACAAATTGGGATGGGTGACCGCAAGTGGCATTACGAGCTGAGCGCTTCCGTGCTTCGGAGGGCACGTTAAACACTCGGTCCCGGCTTTTAAGTCGTTAAACCATGACGGAGGCCTTTAGGCGGCCTAAAAACTCCGTCACTAGAGTTGGCCACTAACTCATACGAACATACCTGCCCTTTTAGACATAAGAATTTGTCTAATTCGCGTGTTAATGGATTACGGTAATATCAGAGCCTATTTGAAGCGCTCAGCGTCTAGCGACTTAATTACACGCAAAGTGACTTAGCTAAGGACTCTGAATACAAATGCTGCTTAAATACTATATTCCAAGACGTAGATAATGTTATATCAATAAGCGATTCTAAATTCTTTCTAAAAGAATGCGAGTGTGCCCTCAATAAAGAAGAACACACTAACCAGTTCGCTTGTCCTATAAATAGCGAAGTCTCTGACCCCTTACCTACGCCAAGGTACTCTCACACTGCAATGAATCATAGTTTTGCAAATTACCGTATTACCAACTTTGTAAACATGAATAATTTACGTGTTATATGAGTATTTGTGACGGTGAAAACATTGTTTTGAAGTCTTGGAGCAGGGCCATGTTGTAGACTAAAGCAGTTTTGAACACAACTAAAAAATCTGTAACGTGATTCAGAGTGATTTCTGAGCATATTTTGTCATGCTGTTCTATCTTAAATTATTATCATACCGTAAAGGTTTTATTTAAGTAGGATGTCAATATGTCAATAGCCCAACGCTCTAACTGACTAAAGTTCTAGGTATTGAAACTGACAGACACAGGTAGACATTTTTCTTGACCTAAAATAATTTATTAATTTTTTTCTGCAAACAACTCCGTGCCCAGCAACAGCTATTCATTGTAGATTCACGCTCTTAGCTCAAAACTTGATCCGACAGCTTACATTACATATATTGGTCGCTATTACATTGTCCAGCCTCATACCGCAGCGCGTTCGTTGACGTACAAAATTGCGTTTATTGTTATTGCTCAACTAAATAATGTAACACCGCACTTGCTCAAATAATGCCGTCTTTTATTGTCTTGTACTTTGTCATTCACAAAACTTTGTATGATATCGTTTGATTCAAACTTTTATGAGCTTGTAACGAAGAGTAGAGAAAGATGTGCGAAAGAATTTAGATGTTAATGCCACTGAAATATCTGTTATTTATTTTTTTGCCAGCAGTCTTCATCAGGAAGTCTTTATGAATAAATGCATAATTGAATCGTTTTGTTAACAGAAACTAAGAACGACTATTTAAATTCTAACCTTTCTCACTATCCCGCTACCAAAACCGAGACTAAGAGCTATGAAAGACTTGAAACTGCATAGAAGTGGTTTGTGGTTACAATGAGGAAGATTCGTGCATCGAACCGGTTTCTTACATTGTTTCCACCAAGATTTGTAAAAAAATGTGCAAATCTTCAAATAAAACTAACAATTTTACGATAGCGTATCTAACATTCTCAACACCTCGTCGGTAATTACTGGTATTACGTTAGAACTTGGAAGATTTAATTCTGTTCTGCGAAGTTATGTCATAGTTTTAAGATACGTCTATTTTTGCAGCGAATCTATTCTCTGCTCCTTTTGCCACATACGTAACGGCTTGTTTATTTACACGATTCAAATATTTTTCTCTAAAGCTGCCAGTTCTCAAGAATCTTAATGACTCGGCGATTATATAACTATGTGTATTTGTTTGCAGATGCTCCAGGAGAAGCGGCTATGCATTCTAGGCTCTGAGCTCTCAGACTTGGACACGTTCGAGAGGCTACTGCGCTACGGTGGCTTTCATTTAGCGCTACTAAAGTGCTTCCAGGTTCGTTCATTCCTTTCAATAGACCACCGTATTTGAACAACAGAACGAAATTCACTACACAAGTGCTAAATAAAAATAATGTCCCTTTGTAATATTATTATTTTAATTTTCTTTTATATAATCTTTGTAACTTTTGTATGTAGTATACCTTTGTTTGTATTTTATTTTCACATGTCCGCTCTCTAGAATCGGCCCTAACGGAAGACCAGCGCGGTTTGTTTTTACAAACTGCATAATGCTGAGTTAGGTTCCGTTTTGCAGCAACCTAGAATATAGTTTATAAATAGGTAACTACCTACTAAGTGTAAATTTATGTTGTTGCAAATAAAATACTATTATATTCTCTTTTTTTAGATGCAAACTGTAATTCGTCCTCATATTCATACATTATTGACTGTCAAACTAAATCAAAGATTTGAAAGAACGAGAGAAAATACATTTATTTGTAACAACAACATACAGGGACAAACAATAACCATATAAAGATACACTCAGCAATGAAAAAACAAGGAAAAACAGAAATGTTAAATTAACCTACTTTAAAAATGGAGTGTCTCGCAATCGTCATAATGCGCTGCTACAAAAATTGGGTCCGACATAGTCGAAACTATACAACGCATTTGGGTCTATAAAACAAAAAAACATTCTAATGGGTTCTTGTAGTATGATTACAATCTGAATAAGGTCCCCGATCTACCACGTCATGCATAGATAAGGGAGGGTCAAGATTTAATTATTTGAGAAACGGTGTCTTGTCTCTTGTTTGTGTCGTCTAACGAAGTCGCTAGACGCTACATCCTAAAATCTATAGACTGACAAGAGAGTTATGTCAATATTTAAAAATAAATATTTATTTATTATATGTGGACATTTCACACAGCGCCATCTAGCCCCAAACTAAGCTAAGCTTGTACTATGGGAACCAGATGGCTGATAGAACACTTATACACTTTTTTTTTAATTCATACTTATAATAGATACCACACCCAGACCCGGAAGAAATATTTGTAGAACATATTTCTCCCGTAGCGAGAAATGTTTGAATGCCTGCCACGCCACCGAGGTCGTCGATATTTAATTGTTTAAGCGCAACGCAAACTTGGCTACAGGCTCTGGTCGGAAAGGATCGAAGCCGTGCTTCCTTCCGCGCTTTAACCTTAGAGCACCATCATCATCTTCCTGCCCTTATCCCACTCTATGTGGGGTCGGCACAGCATGATCCTTGGATCATGCTGTCAGAGTTTTGGCTAAGGTGTTTTTTGACCGGCCGCCTGTCTGACGTCAAACCTCCTTGGGAATACTTGACTGTATCTCATCATGTTGAAGATGATACTATCCCTTAGTCGACTTTTACGACATGCTCGGGAAGAGAAGCAGCTGGACGCATTCTATGTTTTTTCTTTACTAGTCCAGCAGAGAAGTACTTTAACTTTAAAGAGCGAAGATAACAATTATTATTATCCATAACAAACGCATAAGGACATCGAATCACCTTCCCTCGCCGCTGAGAAATAAAAACAAATTAAAACAATGCATGTTTATATCACCAGTTCAATGTCGTTATATCCGACACGGTGCCATTGCAATAACAAACCATTATTGTATTATTTTGTCACGACTTTGTGCTGTACATGGGTTATGTATTTTTATTTATTAGAGTTACGGGTACTTGCTTTTTTTATCCGATTGTGCTAAGCAAAACGAATATGATGTGTTAAGCAATCTATACATAGACATACATACATATTAATCACGCCCGTATCCCTAATGGGGTGGGCAGAGCCACAAGTAAACATAAGAAAACTTGCAGCCACTTCTGAATTGAAGTTCCAAGATGGATATGGTGAACCATGGTGACAGGTGATCAGCCCATCGCCCATATAGATGGTCCATTATTTTGGAGAGATCTATCCCTTAGTCGGCTTTTTGAAATGAAATGAAATATCTTTACTTCCAGTAAGCAGTCTATGTTTGTATGTATGTACCTATGTTTAGCTGTTCCCTCATAGATTCTAATTTAGAATCTGTGATAAATCTGTGTTATCACCCTCACCCTATCACCTAGGGTGTCAAATGATACTTCTTGGTAGTCCGGGTAATCAGGCTATTATGACGTCAGTCATCATTTAGCATGACAGTAAATGAATGCGAATTTCTCAATCCAAATTAGTAACGAACGTGATCATCATTTCCCTGCCTTTGTCTCACTTTATGTGGGGTCGGCACAATATGTATTCTTCTTCCATTTCCCTCTGTCAGAAGTCATTTCAACACTCTCTCCTTTCTTACTCATGGCATCTTTCACACAGTCTACCTCTACCCATATATCCTTCCACATTCATATCTAACATATCGAATTAATAACGAACATGTAAAAAATATTTCTTTTTATCAAATTAAAGGCTAGGCGCTTGTACGTCCGACAGATCTGGCTTGTCCGCAGTTAGAACGTCATAGAAAATCTAACTTTAACATAGGTAGTCGGATTTTAGTTTTTGTATTCTTGTTCATTATAAACTAGGTATGCTAACGGAATTATTTTCATACAAAATCACAAACACAAGTTTTGAAAAAAAAAACTGGTGTTACAAAAAAAAAACAAAAACAAAAATGTGGCTACATATTCTAATTTCATTATGTAACTTTCTCTTATTAGTATTAGTTTGGTATAGAAACAAGACTAATTTCTTACAGACTGAAGCAGCCAACCATTTCATCTTCTATGTAAGTGAATGGCGTAGACGCTAGTTTTGTATTGTTTGCGTAATTACGCCCTCATTCACAAGTAGGTAGAGTCAGTCATGGAACTAATACAAATTACGACATTGTAATCAGTCACAAAACTATTAAATTAAGTAAGTTCGTATGAGCTAGTGGTCAACTCTTGTGACGGAGTTTTTAGGCCGCCTAAAGGCTTCCGTCATGGCTTAAGACCGACAATTTAACGTGTTCACCGAAGTACGGAAGCGCTCAGCTCGTAATGCCACTTGCGGTCACCCATCCCATTTGTGACCGCGCACAACGTTACTTAACTTTAACTATCAATCAAGAACGCCTAAGCAAGCTACACCACGAGCGCTTCAGAATCGTAGAACGACGTATTTATATTACCTTCAGGTAACAATAAGACAATGCAGGTTGTTGATTGATTGAGTTATTCAACGCAGATGTACTTGTAATAATAATGCATAAAACATGACCCATGATGACCTACTAACCTATGACTAAGAACACTCAGTGTGCATGCCTTAGCTATCAGGCATGTTGGTAAACATTTATTCATCTTTGGTAATTAGATGAAAATAATGTTCAAACAAAAACCTATTTGAGTTTTATAGGGTTCCGTACCCGAAGGGTGCCAACGGGACCCTATCACTAAGCCTCCGCTGTCCGTCCACGTCTGTCCGTCTGTCAGCGGGTTGTATCTCATTAACCGTAATAGGTAGAGTTGAAATTTTCACAGTGTATGTATTTCTATTGCCGCTATAACATCAAATAATAAAAATGAAATAAAGGGGGCCCTGTACAAGAAAAAATAATTTCAACGTTCGTAATCGATTATTGAAACAAAGCAATACTAGGCGCGGTCAGTATTTTTTTTTTCATTTGTTAGTAGTGTTTGTAAGACTATGTTAGGTTTGTCTAAACACTATGTTCTCGTTTACAAAATTATTAAAAGTTCGAGTAAATTGGATGGGTCTAGTGACTTTTGCACATATTTTTGTGTATTTCTTTTTCAAACGATTTAAAATTTGCTAGTTTGTACAAAAGTAATAAAATTAAAAATTGAAGGGGTCCTCATAGACGAGATGTGTTTAATTTTGCATTCTTTGACTGATTTTAATAGGGAACCTGAATTTAATAGGGCATACGATGGTACGGAAAATCCTTCGAGTGCGAATGCGACTCGCACTTGGTCGGTTTTATAATGTTATTGTAAAGTTTTACGAACATAATAATTGGTGCAAGTTATGTACACCGTAATTGTCCTATACATCGGAAATGTACCTTCTATGATTGTGTTTTTTTTTAATGTTATAATGTATATTATGTGTGGGTACTTAAATAAATAAATAAATAAAAATAAAAGTATAATTCCTATTAATTCCAGGCTGTAGTTGAACACGGATCGAAGTTGTCAACGGAACTGGCGTCCAGCTATACGGTGAAATGCGACAAGAGCAAGAGAACCAAAGAATCACTTATACAACTCGGACTAAGGCTAGGTGAGACTAATATAAAACTAGCTGCCGTCCGCGGCTTCGCTCGCATTATACCCGGATAAAAAGTTGCCTATATGTTATTCCAGCACACGTATTATGTATATTAATTACAAGTTTCATCAAAAGTTTTGTCCTGTCCTGACCATCCAAAGGTTGCCTGGAAGAGATCGCTGTTAGCGATAAGGCCGCCCATTGTATGAAGCATATTTATACCTATTCTGATTTACTTTAATTATTTATTTCTATTTTTTGTGTTTTTACAATAAAGTTATATTGTATTGTATTGTAAAATCCGTTTAGGCGTAATTGAGGCACAAACATCCAAACATCTTCACAAACTTTCGCAACCTAACTGTGCGGTCAAAGAACGAAGCTACGAAGTAGTGGGTTTAGACCTTAAATCGTCCCTTAAATACGTCCATATACTCAGGATATTCTGACTACATAATTATGATGGATTTATTGAGATTATTACATTAATCGTGTGATGTAAATGTAACTTCCATAATCGAAAGAAACATTAGTGACAAATGTGTGCAAAGGCCTTGCTGTACACACCCTTGGCCACGACGCCGTTCAGCTAATAATAACAGACGCTGTCACAAAGAACAGACAGTGTCGAACTCAAACTCAATATACTTTAGGATCGGTACAAATGGACAAGTCTGTATCTTCAAGCGTTTCAAAATGGTCCTTCTGATTTTATCGTAAAAAGACATTGAAATTTGAATGTACATTTCTAGCCGTACGTATCTGCTCACTGAAGTCTGGACCGGTTCCAACTCTGAACTTGTTATTACTTCGCTACGATCATAACGCGAAACAAATTGACAGGCAAATTGTTGTTCGCCAATGTAAATAAACATTGCATGGTATCAATGACGCTATTTATTGCACAATTACTATTTGAACAGACATTTGCATTATTTATATATAACTTTGAAATATACTTGCATATAAATAAATAAAATAAAATAAAATGTATTTATTTCAGACCATTGATCCATATTGTGTTAGTAGTAACTTACAAGCTTATGCAATGAGCCAATCATTTTGAGAATTAATCTAGTTTACCTACATCATCATCTTCCTGCCCTTATCCCACTCTATGTGGGGTCGGCACAGCATGATCCTTAGAGTAGAACCTTAGATTCTTGTAAGAGTTTTGGCTAAGGTGTTTTATGACCGGCCGCCTGCCTGACGTCAACCCTCCTTGGGAATACTTGCTTATTGTATCTCATCATGTTGTAGGATACTAGTTTAGTATAATTATAGTTTAATCTAGTTTACCTACATGAGATATAGGAAAAAGTAAAGTAAGTTCGTATGAGACAACTCTTGTGAGTTTTTAGCCGCCTATATTCCTCCGTCGTGAATTGACGACTTCAAAGCCGGGACCGATAATTTAACGTGCCCTCCGAAGCACGGAAGCGCTCAGCTCGTAATGCCACTTGCCACCCATCCCAATTGTGACCGCGCACAACTTTGCTTAACTTCAACGATCAATCAAGAACGTCTAAGCAAGCTACGCCACGAGTGCTAATAATATATAGATGACCAGGGTTTTTGAATTATCCGGTTGTTCCCAGGTGGTTTCCTGAACGAGGCGGGCTGGTATGCGGACGCAGCGCGCGTACTGCTCCGATGCCGGAGAATCTGCCAGGCGCAGCCGCAGACCACCTATTACAAGCGGCTCACACTCGAGTGCTGCCATAGGTAAGGATGCAAGCGCCGCACTGGTTCTTTTATCACCTAGGGCCTGTTAGCTGCTATGTATGTATGCTAGTATGAGCTAGTGGCCAACTCTAGTGACGGAGTTTTTAGGCCGCCTAAAGGCCTCCGTCATGGCTTAACGACTTAAAAGTTGGGACCGACTGTTTAACGTGCCCTCCGAAGCACGAAAGCGCTCAGCTCGTAATGCCACTTGCGATCACCCATCCCAATTCGTGATCGCGCATATCGTTGCTTAACTTTAACGATCAATCAAGAACGCCTAAACAAGCTACGCCACGAGCGCTTCGTCTCTGTCTTCTGCCTTTCCTGTGGATAAAATCTGAGATAATTGTAGAAGTGCTGCAAGCTTACCCTTTATGAAATCGTCCCGGGCACTGTCACGAGTATTGGCAAAATTGGCCTCCTGACGCTACATTCATCTAGTAATAAAATATTAATAATAAATAATTGTACACTTTACACAGCGCCATCTAGCCAAACTAAATGATAAATGACATTTATTTGCACGAACACATGTGATCATAATATGGTCTTAAAAATACATCTGTCCAATGAATGTCCTACCTAAGCGCGGGCGGGTTCGATTCCCGCTACGAGATAAATATTTGTATGTTCTGCAAATATTTACGAAAAAAAGTATGTAAGTTTTCTATCAGTCATCTGGTGCCCATACCCATAGTACAAGCTTTGCTTAGTTTGGGGCTAGATGGCGCTGTGTGAAAAGCCCACAAATATTTATTTATTTTTCCCAGATTACTAAACACACAGTCTGCGTACTGCTGCTTCCCAGCGGCCGCCAAGACCTACTCCATCGCCCTGGAGCTGATGGGCATATCGGAAGACGATGACGTCACAAGCGAACTGCCATTTAAGGCTTTCGCAGTGGGCGACACGCGGACCGTAGGCGTCCAAACGGACGATTACGAATGGGGGGACAGGTCAGTTTACGGCTACACTTTGACGGTCATACGTCGGTAGGTTTTGCTAAAAATGTTCTGTAAAGCTCTACGAGAAATCCCAAAGCGAAAGTTTTCCGTGGTCGCACTATAATATGTAGCAATAATCTAAAACTGTGAAGGAAAACTTCGTGAAGAAATCCAAAGTGTTTGAATATGTCACTGTAAAATTGTGAATACCGTTAGATTATAATCTATATCGCGAGATTGTAAACTGTAAAACGTTGGAAGACGTAAGAGGATGAGTCAAATGCTCGAAACACACTTTTTAAACCTTTCACAGATGGTTCGCAGATGTATATATATTTTTTCATAATAAACGCCTTTACTATGATTTCCCTTTTTTCCTTCATAGAGTCTATTACATGCATACATAATCCCTAAGAAGATGGGCAGAGTCACAAGTAATCATAAGAAAACTTGCAGCCACTCCTAATTCAAGGTCCCAATGAGGAGTCTATTAATGAGTGCGTGTTTTCCAGTGACAGCATGGAGTGGGGCGGGGCGGGGGGCGGGGCGCGGTGCGAGGGGGTGTGGGGAGGGGCGGCGCTCGCGGCGCGCACCTGCAAGGAGTTCAGCGCGCTCTTCTTTGTACGCTGCGACTACTCCCTCGCACATCTGTGGGCGATGCGCGCGCTGCGCCTGCTCGACGAACGCACGCCGCCCAAGTGAGCACACACCTTAACTAGATCCAGCGAACCGTTTTGTTTTCCTTTGTTTTTAACCTGGATAAGAGACCCAAACGACCTATAACCCAGCAGTCGGTGATACCTGGCTGAAGTGATGCTCGTCGGTTTAGGGTATTCTTGACGTGTCCCTTTCCCAAAACGTCGCCAATTTGGTCCAGGTACGTACGCCGAGGTCTTCCCTTTCCTTTCACACTCGCCTCATACACGTACCTACCTACATACATACATACTATCACGCCCATATCCCCAATGGGGTGGGCAGAGCCACAAGTTAACATAAGAAAACTTGCAGCCACTTCTGATTTAAAGTCCTAAGATGGATATGGTGAACCATGGTGACAGGTGATCAGCCCATCGCTCATATAGGTGGTCCATCATGTTGGAGAGGATACTATCCCTTAGTCGACTTTTACGACATGCTCGGGGAGAGAAACAACTGGACGCATTCTATGCCTTTTCTTTACTCCCAGTCCAGCAGAGAAGTATTTCACACAGCGCCATCTGGCCCCAAACTAAGCAAAGCCTGTACTATGGGAAGTAAATGGCTGACAGAATACTTATATACTTTTTTTTGTAAATACTACAACACCCAGACCTGGAAGAAATATTTGCAGAACATACAAACATTTCCCCCGCAGCGGCAATCGAACCCGCGCCTCTTGCGTCTCAGCCGAGCACTCGCCCGCCACGCCACCGAGGTCGTCATTATGTAAAAACGTGACTATGTTTTCTCCCCCAGGATAACGATAGACGTGCTACGCGCATGCGCGAAGGCGTGCGTAGTGAAGCGCCGGTTCGAGTGCGCGGGCGCCGCCGCCGCCGCCGCCGTGGGCGCCGCGCGCGCCGTCTACGGCAACGCGCATCCGAGATACGCCGGCGCATTGTTGGACTACGGATTCTATCTGCTGAACATTGACTCTATCGTGCACAGCGTCACTGTTTATGAGGTTAGTAACCGTAGATGTCATCATTATTTTCCTGCCCTTATCCCACTAGGTGGGGTCTGCACACCATGTTTCCCTCTTCCATTTTCTCCTATCACTCGTCATCTCCGCACTCACTCCTTTCACACGCATATCCTCTTTCACACAATCCATCCATCTTTTCCTTGGCCTTCCTCTAGCAGTATATCCATCCACATTCATATTCATCGCTCGCCTTGTAACATGATTTACTTCTCTCCGCATAACATGCCCATACCACGCTAGCCTATTACTCCTCATCTTCTCTGTCACTGGCGCTACTTTCTTACTTTAGATGTATAGGTTAGTAATCATAGATGTGTAGGTTACTAATCGTTGATGTGTATGTTAGTGACCACAGGTGTTTTACATGCTTAATCAGTTCTGTTATTCTGGGCTATGGGCTTTAAAGGATTTAAAGTGTGCCTCAATGACTCCTTTCGTGCACAAGAGATAGATAGATAGACATATTTATTTAGGAAACGTCGATCCAATCAATACCTTAGATGTCACCCTATTTATTTAAGAAACGTTGTCGATCCAATCAATACCTTAAATGTCACCCTATTTATTTAGGAAGCGCTGTCGATCCAATCAATACCTTAGATATCGCCCTGTTAATGTAGGAAACGTTGTGGATCCAATCAATACCAAGCGTTGTCGATCCATTCAATGTTTTAGATGTCCCTCTTTCTGTTCAGGAAGCGCTCTCGATCCTCCGGGGCGTGTTCGGCCGCAGCAGCCTGCACGTGGCCACCGCGCAGGAGGACCTCGCCTACGCCCTCTACGTGCTCGAGTACTCCTCCGGGCGGTTCTACAAGGCGCGCGACCACGCCGAGCGCGCCATCCGCATCATAGAGGTACGCGCACGGCACGTCTACAACACTGGTGAATGCTTAGCGCCATCTAGCGAGCACTGCACTAGCATGGCGTAATCGCGACTACGACCAGCGCGCCATCCGCATCATAGAGGTACGCGCACGGCACGTCTACAACACTGGTGAATGCTTAGCGCCATCTAGCGAGCACTGCACTAGCATGGCGTAATCGCGACCACGCCGAGCGCGCCATCCGCATCATAGAGGTACGCGCACGGCACGTCTACAACACTGGTGAATGCTTAGCGCCATCTAGCGAGCACTGCACTAGCATGGCGTAATCGCGACTACGACCAGCGCGCCATCCGCATCATAGAGGTACGCGCACGGCACGTCTACAACACTGGTGAATGCTTAGCGCCATCTAGCGAGCACTGCACTAGCATGGCGTAATCGCGACCACGCCGAGCGCGCCATCCGCATCATAGAGGTACGCGCACGGCACGTCTACAACACTGGTGAATGCTTAGCGCCATCTAGCGAGCACTGCACTAGCATGGCGTAATCGCGACTACGACCAGCGCGCCATCCGCATCATAGAGGTACGCGCACGGCACGTCTACAACACTGGTGAATGCTTAGCGCCATCTAGCGAGCACTGCACTAGCATGGCGTAATCGCGACCACGCCGAGCGCGCCATCCGCATCATAGAGGTACGCGCACGGCACGTCTACAACACTGGTGAATGCTTAGCGCCATCTAGCGAGCACTGCACTAGCATGGCGTAATCGCGACCACGTCGAGCGCGCCATCCGCATCATAGAGGTTCGCGCACGGCACGTCTACAACACTGGTGAATGCATAGCGCCATCTAGCGAGCACTGCACTAGCATGGCGTAATCGCGACCACGCCGAGCGCGCCATTCGGGTTATAGAGGTACGCATCAGCGCAACGTACAAATACTAGTCTACCTGCGTGGCTTCCTTTGAGTGGTGTACATTTTGACACGCCATTTTACCCCTTTGTTTTGAAAAATTGTGAAACACTTGTCCATTTATTTTGCATGTTATAGTATCCAGACCGAATTTCAATCACTACGCGTTATACGAACGTTTTCACCCCTTTTCACTCCTTTATGGGTCGATTTTCGAAAAATCACATATTGCTTGTGTTGGTTTTCACTATTGGTGGTTTTGCTATAAAAGGAAGCTGTGTTCCAAATTTTCCAAGCTTTCTAGCTTCAGTAGCCTGTGCGTTGATTGCAGAAAAATACTTATTCTTTTATAATATATGTAGAAGAATGACTTCAACATTAGTGAATTAGTAGCGCCATCTAGCGAGGTCTGGAATATTACGTCATATCATTGTGTATGAGTTTCTGATTAAAAATTGAAGAAACCTTCCCTGGCTTCAAGTCGAATCGCACTCGGCCGTTCTTATGTACTGAACAAGCCTGAACTAAAAAATATTGTATTTTTAGTGCACAGAGCAAGCCTAAAGTGAAACATTGTATTTCAGAACCTATTGCCTTCGGATCATTTGCTGTTGGCTTCAGCGAAGCGCGTGAAGGCGCTCATCCTAGAAGAAATTGCTCTAGACATCCCAGCCGGGCAGGATATGAGTGGTATTAGATTACAATAACGCTGGCCCGCACCAAGCTGAACATACCTTAACCAGAACATTTTCATACCATCTACTTAGAATGGAAGAAATAACGATTTTCATAATCACAGCGCTAACAAACTTTATTCCCATAAATTCGACAGAGACGAAGACTGGCTCAATTGATAAGAGCAAGAAGGTTGTCGGTTCAAGTCCAGTTCGGGTAGAATTTTTGGGAGTAATTTTACATTGTAAAGGTACGCTGAGTGAATGTTCCGCTCTGGTGCGCAGGCATGGCGTAACAAGAAATTAGATAGAGTAGAAGATAGATTAATCCGCGAATTTAATTGAAAAAAAAAGCTAAGTCCTTTACAGCAGAGGATTTGTAAATAAGAGGACTTACTACATTAACGGGACGATTTGAGATTTAGTAAACTTGCAGCGCTTATACCATCCTATCAGCTTTGTCGGCCTTATCCACAGGAAAGACATGGTCAATACGTGCGGCGCTGACTAAGACGCAGGTTTCCTTAGGTTTTCTGATGTTTTCCTTCACCATCAAAGATTTACTTGTCTGTGGGACTGGGAGTAAGGAAAAAACATAGAATGCGTCCAGCTGCTTCTCTCCCCGAGCATGTCGTAAAAGTCGACTAAGCGGATAGTATCTTCTCCAACATGATGGACCATCTATATGGGCGATGGGCTGATCACCTGCAACCATGGTTCACCATATCCATCTTGGGAATTTGAATTAGGAGTGGCTGCAAGTTTTCTTATGATAACTTGTAGCTCAGTCCACCCCGTTAGGTATGCGGGCGTGATGATCTATACTATCAAAGATTTGAATATCAAAAACAGTAGCAATTCCATTATACTTTAAAACTTCAACCTTATTTTCAGGCAAGGATACAATAAAAATATAACAATAATACTCTTTCCAGAACCCAGTTTACTGGAAGAGTCCGAGTCGCTCCACAAGGCGGCGCTGGCGTTGTCGATGATGGCCTTCGGGGAGAAGAACGTGCAGACAGCCAAACACTACGGCAACCTCGGCCGCCTCTACCAGAGCATGCAGAAGTTCACTGTGAGTACCAAACACTACGGCAAAAATTTTCTATTTATTGTATCTAATATTGTTGATCTGATTATATTGACGGCCTCGGTGGCGTGGAGGGTGATTGCTCGGCAGAGACGCAAGAAGCGCAGGTTCGATTCCCGCTGCGGAAGAAATGTTTGCATAATCTGTAAATATTTCTTTCGGGTCTGGATGTTGTGGTACCATGGTAGTCGTAGTTTCTGATACCCACGACACAGGGAATCCTAGCGTGGGGTCAGGACTATCTATGTGACTATATTAACATTCCAGGACGCAGAAACGATGCATCTGAAAGCCATCGCCATAAAGGAGGAGCTCCTCGGCCCCGATGACTACGAGGTGGGGCTGAGCATCGGGCACCTGGCCTCGCTCTACAACTACCACATGAACATGCACCATGCTGCGGAGAAACTCTACCTCAGATCCATCTCCATCAGTAAGTGACCAAGTGGCATTACGAGCTGAGCGCTTCCGTGCTTCGGAGGGCACGGCTATACCAGTACTCTCAAACGGTGAACGAAAACATCGTGAAGAAACCTGCGGCTTAGTCACTGTGTCTTAGGCCTGTGGACAAGGCCGACTAAGCTGAGAGGAAATTGTTGTTACTTCTAAGTTTTTATGTGAGCACGTCCTCTGTATATGTTTGTTACTGTATCCGGTTCTCAAAGGTTCCAGCGGAAGACCAGCGTGAGTTGTTTCTATTGGGACCATTTTGCAACTGTTTCATAATTATATTACATGAGTTAGTTTAGCTTTAGTCCTTGTTGTTGCAAATAAATAATTGTGATTTCCGAGTGCGGGTGCTACGATGGTGGTGAATGTTTGCCTCCAGGTCTGAAGTTGTTCGGGTCGCGGTACTCTGGCCTGGAGTACGACTACCGCGGGCTGGTGCACGTGTTCACGGAGCTCAAGCGGCACGACCGCGCCGACCACTACACCAGGCTGCTGCAACACTGGCAAGGTACTGTTCTTGCACACTAAAAGAACGAAAGATCATCATCATCTTCCTGCCCCTTTTTTTCTCCCCTTTTCCTTCTCTGCCCCTTTTAAGGAACTTTGCGTCGACTGACGACGAAGTCTGTTTCATCGTATCCTCTTACTCCTACTTCAACTTAGACCGTCCATTGCCTGATAAAGCATTTTAGCCGCGTCTGATGTTAGCGCGGCTAAAATACCTTGAAACAGGACCAGGTCGATCTGACTTGCCTTAATTTTGTAAAATCCCACTCTATATGGCTTATTCCATTATGCTCCCACTCTCGTGATCCCAGTGGCATCATACAAAACTTTTGAGTTCATTAAGCTCCCACCAAGGAGCAGTGAACGCTCATCATTCCATTATAATCTCACACACCTGGAAATAACGATGTGATGTGAAAACAGTCCGCGAGTGGAACTGTTTCTTAGAGGTCGCCCCGTGCGCGGGCTGCAATAGATAGAACAGCCCGATGTAGCTAGAATCAACATGGAATTAAACCGGGGGAGTTTTTGAATCCCACAAATAGTGGGAGCTTAATGAACTCAAAAGTTTTGTATGATCCCACTCGGATCATGAGAGTGGGAGCAAAATCGAATAAGCCCTCTATGTGGGGTAAGAGTTTTGGCTAAGGTGTTTTATGACCGGCCGCCTGCCTGACGTCAACCCTCCTTGGGAATACTTGCTTATTGTATCTCATCATGTTGGAGGATACTATCCTTTAGTCGACTTTTACGACATGCTCGGGGAGAGAAGCAGCTGGACGCATTCTATGTTTTTTCTTTACTCCCAGTCCAGCAGAGAAGCATTTATTCAAACCACCACTACAAAGACTTATAAAACACTATAATATGACGACCTCGGTTGCGTGGCGGGCGAGTACTCGCCTGAGACGCAAGAGGCGTGGGTTCGATTCCCGCTACGGGAGAAATGTTTGTAAGTTCTGCAAATATTTCTCCCGGGTCTAGGTGTTGTAGTATTATGTAATTTATGTATTATAAGTATGTATTTACAAAAAAAAAAGCATAAAAGTATTCCATCTGGTTCTCATAGTACAAGCTTTGCTTAGTTTGGAGCTAGATGGCGCTGTGTGAAATGTCCACAGATATTTATTTATTTTTATTTATCTAACCTCCGAATACTCAAACGCATCTCAGAGTTGAGCATATCTCAAGTGACAGTTTTTTGACAGATTTTCATCAAAAACTGTCAAAAAACCGTGACTTGAGACGTGCTCAACTCTGAGTCGCGTTTGAGTATTCTGGGGTAAGTACCACTAACTACATGAGTAGTGGAAATTTGATGATTGCTTATCAACTTACTATAATAACTTACTTCCAGAACTAAGAGAGCAATCCAAAGCCGATGAGCCTCAGATCCTAGCGAAGGAGCAGCAGGTGCCGTTGAAAGATATCCGTGCCAAGTTCTTCGGAGCCAATGACTGAGCGTCGCCGCCAAGTAGACTTACCATCGTGCGAACCAGCAGCGTTTCGAATCGCACTCTTAGCTATTGACTCACATTACATATCCACCAAATGATGTAACCAATAGTTTAGCCTGATTATTTTTCATACATGCATACATAATATCACGCCCATATCCCTAATGGGGTAGGCAGAGCCACAAGCAAACACAAGAAAACTTGCAGCCACTTCCGATCTAAATGTATCTGATTATTTGTCAACTTGTCATATAAAATAGATTAAAAGAGTGAAGTGGCAAGAATTGCAGCCACTTCCGATCTAAATGTATCTGATTATTTGTCAACTTGTCATATAAAATAGATTAAAAGAGTGAAGTGGCAAGAATGTTTTTCAAGTTGCCAATGATTTATGTTCTAAAAATTAACATGTTTTAGTTCCTTAAGGAAACCTAGATGGCGCTAGGAAGTATCCAATAGTTACAAACTATAAAGCGGAAAGCTGCCGGGGTGACCGAACCAATCTGATGTTTTATTATTGGCTCTTGTGTGTTCCGGTAAAAAGCCATCTAGGAAGCGACTTGGAACCATATTTCTGGTTTGATGTCGATGGCCCTGCGTTTGTGGAGCGCTACACTTCGCATGTGCAATTTGTCTACGCCGAATCGCGATCTCAACGTAATTAGGCGAAACCCTTCAAAATAGTAGAAATTGTACCCAAACGGACTTGAGACGTTTGTACAATGTTATATTACGCTAGAATCGTTTCACCCCCTTTACCCATTTTGGAGGAAAAAATCCCAAAAATGGGTGCTGCAGTTACTAAAACTGAAAGAAACATCCAAACGGTCTTTAAGACGTTTGTACAATGTTATATTACGCTAGAATCTTTTCACCCCATATAACCATTTATGAGGAATAATCCCAAAATGGATGCTACAGTTACTAAAACTGAAGTAAACATCCAAACTGTCTTTAAGACGTTTGTACAATGTTATATTACGCTAGAATCTTTTCACCCTCTACCCATACAGGAGGAAATAACCCCAAAAGGGGTGCTTCGGTTACTAAAACTGAAGTTAATTTCTTCATATATCCATTCTATTTGCTTTATATTTATTTTAATTCATATTGTAGTAACCTGAAATACACTAAATTGTAGTTTTATTACTTTGCCAATAATAATTATTATGTTATTATGAGGGTAAGTTGTAAATATTCATATTTATATTCTATAATGATAATGAGCAAAGTAGAGTAGCGATAAAAAGTAGTTCATCTCAAATGCTGCTCTACCTCTCTATTAATTTATGCATTCTTGATTTGCCGAACATAAGATCAACTTGTAGTTTCACAAAACTTAAAAGCTAGGAAGAATATTATTCATTATAACTGCTTGAACCTTTAAAATTTGCTTATAAAACAAGTGTCGATGTTTATTTTAAGGCTTTTTTGACGTATGTATTAACAGGCCTGAGCTTTGCCATCGTGACGCTACTTGATTATGTAATAATATGTCAAATCTAACGCACAAGTAAAATAATGATGTTTGTCTAAAAACTTGAATAAGTTATTCACAAACATTGATGTCTATTATGTATTGTATTGTTGTGTAACTATGTTGCAATCATTTTCTATTTGAAACTAAAATATGACAGCATAACCTAGCATAGCCGTCATATTTGACAACTGACTGATAGGAACTGATTTTAACATAGATACAATCATCATTTGCCTGTAGCCAGCCCGTTTTTAATCTTATAAAATAGGTATGTATGTACGCTAGGTAAGTTCAATACTTCATCAATAGCACAAAATAAACCCAGAATTTCAATAAAAAAAGCTAAGTTACAAACCTGCTCAGCAAATCATTGTAAATATTATAAAACGAATTTAACGATTTTTAAATAAACTTAAAAAAAAGCCGCTTATATTATATAATGTATTTCGACTAAACGTAGATTAAAAGTTTCTTATTACGATTATTTAACTGTATTAGCTTAATTTTTTAATCAACGATTTATTTAGCAAAAACACTTATTAATTGAAAATCTGATATAAATTAGAAGTCTTTAGATTCAAGTTTTATATGTATAATATTATTATATTATCGTAGAGTAGTTTGACTGCAAGACGTGCAATGTAGGATTCTTTGTAAATATATGGAGGAACTTTTTTTTATATGTTGCCAGTGCTCATTTTGTGTTCAAGCCATTGTCAAAATCATAAATGCGCGGCAAAAATGTAAATTGGTATTTTTTTGGTTCAGATCTAAAATGACTAATTAGTAGTAGTTTCACATGGTTTGTGGCAGATTTAAGAATGGACAAAATTGAAACCATCAGAAATGGAGCTTGATTCTGTTAGTAGGACATTTTGTAAAAGTTTTTCGCACACTTTGCCAAGACACAGGTGAGAGATTTAGGGTTTCCCCCACAATTGCGGCTCTTGTTATAGGACGCTGGAGGGGGGTGGACACCCTTACCTATCTGCAAGTCTGTCTGTAGTGTGTGATTCTAACATATGCCACCATAGTCAGTATTTAATTTCATATTAGTAATTAATTACCTAAACATATCGCATTCGTTGAAGTAAGATGCCACGTTGGCTCAGCTTGTATTTTTGTCAGGTATTTGTTCTGCATTACAGTTTGTACTACGGCTGTTGAGCGCGATACTCGCGTCAATAAATAAGTTGTATAATTCAGTTTGTTGTTTTATTTATGGCATTTCAACCCATTACTCTGCTCCACACGCATATCACATCACATCTGAAGCGACAGGTATGATCCCGCTAGGAGTAATAGTGTTCTGTGGGTATGATTTCCGGCAGAATTATGTTTGGTACTCAGACCTCGTTTGGTATAACGATATTAATGTAGATAGAGTCTATTTCCGTAGAATTTGTTTTAGAACCGCCAATTTTCGCGGTACTTCTTTCGTGAGGAGTTTACTAATGAAGATCTTAACTATCCTACTAATATTAATGCCTGTGACGACAGGTGTATAATCAAAGCCTGTGACCAATGATATATTTTTAAATACAATATTATTGCCTGTGACGATGTTTGTGCCTTGATCACGCGCGGCCGTAACGGCTGAACGGATTTGAATGAAACTTGGAACACACATAGTATGTGTGCTGGAATACTTTAGGCTACTTTTTATTCTGGTACCATGCGAGTGAAGCCGCGGGTGGAAGCTAGTGGTATATAATTTTAAGTTGCAATGCAAACTAGGCCCTACAAAACTTGCACTTGTAGTTGGCTGCAAAAAATGAAATGACAGCAATGTCATGTCGACAAAAAACAAAAGGAGGCAAACAAGGCGACCGCCTATAAATAGCGGGCCGAATCGAGGCTTGCGGTCACTTCGCTCGTGGTGCTCGACAGTGCAACATCTCATGGACAGTAGAGTTTTATTGTTTTTGTGTAATTTCGGTGTGAAGGACGCGTGAGTCATATTGTGTTTTGGTTATGTCATTTTCATGTGTAATCTAGATCATTTTCAATGTGTGTGGTCCAATCTGATTGTAGTAGTTTTGTTTAATTTTGATTAAATTGATTGTTAATGTTTAGATAAGCCTGTGGTTTATTTTTTTTAATGAATCAGATCCTTTTTACCTAAAATCAGAAGTGAGGGATAATAAAATCCATAAAGCTCACGAATTTCGAGTAAACAGATTGGAACTACCCACACATTGAAAAGATAGCCAGATTCTGTGCAGTTTGTTGTTTTATTCTCTCAGTTGCATTCTCTTTGTTATTCTTGTTTACGTAACCTTGGTAAATTCTCAGCATGCCTAGAAATAAAGACCGTGGTAGAACGAAACATCGTACACAAGGTGACTCACGTGTCCGAACACGACGCCGTTCTCGGTATCGGTTTCGTAGTAGAACTCTGTCACCTAGTGTCTTTTATGGTCGAGCACCACGTCGGAGCAGAACAATGACGCGCAGTAGGTTCCGTGTCCGATCACGAAGCGTCTCCCGCTGTCAATCTACCCAAAGACGTTCTTTTGTCAGGGTGCGTCACCGTTTGCGGACTTTGTCGCGCAAAAGGGGTAGTTCGCGCCGTAGTCTATTTCGATCCCGATCTGGAAGTTCATTAGTAGGTCGAATGCCACGACGCAATTATGGGGGTAGGATTCGTTCTCTGTACTAATCTCGATCACGCTCATCAAGCGTCGATCGCCGTTGCTATCGCTGGTCTCGTTCTCGTAAGTCATATGATGGTCAAATATCTTGGCAGGGTTTGTGAGTCAGGGTCAGGTAAAGCCGAGCCCACGAAAGGTCGAAACTTTGATGTATACCTCTCCACTTAACAGAGTTAAACAGGTACCGAAGGGACGACGCCTGTTATTCGCGCGTTTTGACGTCGCTGCTCGGAACACAAGGCCGAATCGTGAGGGTCTACGTGAGATGACGCGGAGCAGAGCTCGACGGCTGTGAAGGATAACCAGGCCATATAAGATGAGTATTCAAATAGAGAAAGACTCTCACCTCGTCAATTTGTTTACGTAATAAAGTGTTCTCAGTCCACAGAGAAGCTGGACTCTGCGGTCGTTACGAGCTGAAGCTGTTGAGCGGAGGCTACGGGAGAACGACTCTGGCTGCCGTGCAGTACATGGTACCGTGGCGAGGCGAGTGGTGCTCGGAGACGTGTGCCGCGTTCTTCGATAGCGAGTACCATACCTCTTATAAGACCAAAACGTCATTTATGGCTTTGCCGGTTGTTATCCTTTCCCATAGTTAGATTAACCAACCAACCCCTTAGTGTTTTTCGTAGTAGGTAGGTATAGTCCCCCCTAGGATAGTAGATATGAAAAAGTCCCCCCTCTTGTAAGTGGATAACAGACGACATTGCTATATATGTCAGGTCGAATAAGGTGGTTGGCTGGTGTTGGATAGTTACCAAGGGTGGTGACTGGGCGATTACTAAAGGTGGTAATGCGCACAGGTTAATGCACAGAGAGTGTGTTAACCTGAGGGAGATGCTTGGTGCGTCTGGCGTCAGAAGTGCCGAAGACAGAAGCCGGCGCGGCTGCTGCTGAAGACGGTGCAGTAGGCGACGTCCAGAGATACGACTGCTTGAGTAAAAGGGCCCTATTTTCATTATTTTGAGACGTCTCTGAGGTGAAGTCTGTAAGATTGAGTTTGAAATTTATGAATGTTGTGCGATGTATGAATTAAGTGAAAGAGATATTATGAACGGAGGATGAAAAATTAGGTGGCGGTTTTAAAGATACTGAGCGCCTATTTAAATATGTGTTGTTCTTTCACAGATGAGGGATCAAGTGTTCTGCGATCCATGCCTCTGTTAGTTGCAGACCCTGAAGCCGGACCCTCGACAGCAGCTGGCGCTGGTCTCTGTAGATCGACACCGTACGACCGGGCCGAGGACGACCCTTCGTCAGGAGAGGCCGTGTTAGCAACTTTGATGTAGGTATACCTCTCCACTTAACAGAGTTAAACAGGTACCGAAGGGATGACGCCTGTTATTCGCGCGTTTTGACGTCGCTGCTCGGAACACAAGGCCGAATCGTGAGGGTCTACGTGAGATGACGCGGAGCAGAGCTCGACGGCTGTGAAGGATAACCAGGCCATATAAGATGAGTATTCAAATAGAGAAAGACTCTCACCTCGTCAATTTGTTTACGTAATAAAGTGTTCTCAGTCCACAGAGAAGCTGGACTCTGCGGTCGTTACGAGCTGAAGCTGTTGAGCGGAGGCTACGGGAGAACGACTCTGGCTGCCGTGCAGTACATGGTACCGTGGCGAGGCGAGTGGTGCTCGGAGACGTGTGCCGCGTTCTTCGATAGCGAGTACCACACCTCTTATAAGACCAAAACGTCATTTATGGCTTTGCCGGTTGTTATCCTTTCCCATAGTTAGATTAACCAACCAACCCCTTAGTGTTTTTCGTAGTAGGTAGGTATAGTCCCCCCTAGGATAGTAGATATGAAAAAGTCCCCCCTCTTGTAAGTGGATAACAGACGACATTGCTATATATGTCAGGTCGAATAAGGTGGTTGGCTGGTGTTGGATAGTTACCAAGGGTGGTGACTGGGCGATTACTAAAGGTGGTAATGCGCACAGGTTAATGCACAGAGAGTGTGTTAACCTGAGGGAGATGCTTGGTGCGTCTGGCGTCAGAAGTGCCGAAGACAGAAGCCGGCGCGGCTGCTGCTGAAGACGGTGCAGTAGGCGACGTCCAGAGATACGACTGCTTGAGTAAAAGGGCCCTATTTTCATTATTTTGAGACGTCTCTGAGGTGAAGTCTGTAAGATTGAGTTTGAAATTTATGAATGTTGTGCGATGTATGAATTAAGTGAAAGAGATATTATGAACGGAGGATGAAAAATTAGGTGGCGGTTTTAAAGATACTGAGCGCCTATTTAAATATGTGTTGTTCTTTCACAGATGAGGGATCAAGTGTTCTGCGATCCATGCCTCTGTTAGTTGCAGACCCTGAAGCCGGACCCTCGACAGCAGCTGGCGCTGGTCTCTGTAGATCGACACCGTACGACCGGGCCGAGGACGACCCTTCGTCAGGAGAGGCCGTGTTAGCAACTTTGATGTAGGTATACCTCTCCACTTAACAGAGTTAAACAGGTACCGAAGGGACGACGCCTGTTATTCGCGCGTTTTGACGTCGCTGCTCGGAACACAAGGCCGAATCGTGAGGGTCTACGTGAGATGACGCGGAGCAGAGCTCGACGGCTGTGAAGGATAACCAGGCCATATAAGATGAGTATTCAAATAGAGAAAGACTCTCACCTCGTCAATTTGTTTACGTAATAAAGTGTTCTCAGTCCACAGAGAAGCTGGACTCTGCGGTCGTTACGAGCTGAAGCTGTTGAGCGGAGGCTACGGGAGAACGACTCTGGCTGCCGTGCAGTACATGGTACCGTGGCGAGGCGAATGGTGCTCGGAGACGTGTGCCGCGTTCTTCGATAGCGAGTACCACACCTCTTATAAGACCAAAACGTCATTTATGGCTTTGCCGGTTGTTATCCTTTCCCATAGTTAGATTAACCAACCAACCCCTTAGTGTTTTTCGTAGTAGGTAGGTATAGTCCCCCCTAGGATAGTAGACATGAAAAAGTCCCCCCTCTTGTAAGTGGATAACAGACGACATTGCTATATATGTCAGGTCGAATAAGGTGGTTGGCTGGTGTTGGATAGTTACCAAGGGTGGTGACTGGGCGATTACTAAAGGTGGTAATGCGCACAGGTTAATGCACAGAGAGTGTGTTAACCTGAGGGAGATGCTTGGTGCGTCTGGCGTCAGAAGTGCCGAAGACAGAAGCCGGCGCGGCTGCTGCTGAAGACGGTGCAGTAGGCGACGTCCAGAGATACGACTGCTTGAGTAAAAGGGCCCTATTTTCATTATTTTGAGACGTCTCTGAGGTGAAGTCTGTAAGATTGAGTTTGAAATTTATGAATGTTGTGCGATGTATGAATTAAGTGAAAGAGATATTATGAACGGAGGATGAAAAATTAGGTGGCGGTTTTAAAGATACTGAGCGCCTATTTAAATATGTGTTGTTCTTTCACAGATGAGGGATCAAGTGTTCTGCGATCCATGCCTCTGTTAGTTGCAGACCCTGAAGCCGGACCCTCGACAGCAGCTGGCGCTGGTCTCTGTAGATCGACACCGTACGACCGGGCCGAGGACGACCCTTCGTCAGGAGAGGCCGTGTTAGCAACTTTGATGTAGGTATACCTCTCCACTTAACAGAGTTAAACAGGTACCGAAGGGATGACGCCTGTTATTCGCGCGTTTTGACGTCGCTGCTCGGAACACAAGGCCGAATCGTGAGGGTCTACGTGAGATGACGCGGAGCAGAGCTCGACGGCTGTGAAGGATAACCAGGCCATATAAGATGAGTATTCAAATAGAGAAAGACTCTCACCTCGTCAATTTGTTTACGTAATAAAGTGTTCTCAGTCCACAGAGAAGCTGGACTCTGCGGTCGTTACGAGCTGAAGCTGTTGAGCGGAGGCTACGGGAGAACGACTCTGGCTGCCGTGCAGTACATGGTACCGTGGCGAGGCGAGTGGTGCTCGGAGACGTGTGCCGCGTTCTTCGATAGCGAGTACCACACCTCTTATAAGACCAAAACGTCATTTATGGCTTTGCCGGTTGTTATCCTTTCCCATAGTTAGATTAACCAACCAACCCCTTAGTGTTTTTCGTAGTAGGTAGGTATAGTCCCCCCTAGGATAGTAGATATGAAAAAGTCCCCCCTCTTGTAAGTGGATAACAGACGACATTGCTATATATGTCAGGTCGAATAAGGTGGTTGGCTGGTGTTGGATAGTTACCAAGGGTGGTGACTGGGCGATTACTAAAGGTGGTAATGCGCACAGGTTAATGCACAGAGTGTGTTAACCTGAGGGAGATGCTTGGTGCGTCTGGCGTCAGAAGTGCCGAAGACAGAAGCCGGCGCGGCTGCTGCTGAAGACGGTGCAGTAGGCGACGTCCAGAGATACGACTGCTTGAGTAAAAGGGCCCTATTTTCATTATTTTGAGACGTCTCTGAGGTGAAGTCTGTAAGATTGAGTTTGAAATTTATGAATGTTGTGCGATGTATGAATTAAGTGAAAGAGATATTATGAACGGAGGATGAAAAATTAGGTGGCGGTTTTAAAGATACTGAGCGCCTATTTAAATATGTGTTGTTCTTTCACAGATGAGGGATCAAGTGTTCTGCGATCCATGCCTCTGTTAGTTGCAGACCCTGAAGCCGGACCCTCGACAGCAGCTGGCGCTGGTCTCTGTAGATCGACACCGTACGACCGGGCAGAGGACGACCCTTCGTCAGGAGAGGCCGTGTTAGCAACTTTGATGTATACCTCTCCACTTAACAGAGTTAAACAGGTACCGAAGGGACGACGCCTGTTATTCGCGCGTTTTGACGTCGCTGCTCGGAACACAAGGCCGAATCGTGAGGGTCTACGTGAGATCACGCGGAGCAGAGCTCGACGGCTGTGAAGGATAACCAGGCCATATAAGATGAGTATTCAAATAGAGAAAGACTCTCACCTCGTCAATTTGTTTACGTAATAAAGTGTTCTCAGTCCACAGAGAAGCTGGACTCTGCGGTCGTTACGAGCTGAAGCTGTTGAGCGGAGGCTACGGGAGAACGACTCTGGCTGCCGTGCAGTACATGGTACCGTGGCGAGGCGAATGGTGCTCGGAGACGTGTGCCGCGTTCTTCGATAGCGAGTACCACACCTCTTATAAGACCAAAACGTCATTTATGGCTTTGCCGGTTGTTATCCTTTCCCATAGTTAGATTAACCAACCAACCCCTTAGTGTTTTTCGTAGTAGGTAGGTATAGTCCCCCCTAGGATAGTAGACATGAAAAAGTCCCCCCTCTTGTAAGTGGATAACAGACGACATTGCTATATATGTCAGGTCGAATAAGGTGGTTGGCTGGTGTTGGATAGTTACCAAGGGTGGTGACTGGGCGATTACTAAAGGTGGTAATGCGCACAGGTTAATGCACAGAGAGTGTGTTAACCTGAGGGAGATGCTTGGTGCGTCTGGCGTCAGAAGTGCCGAAGACAGAAGCCGGCGCGGCTGCTGCTGAAGACGGTGCAGTAGGCGACGTCCAGAGATACGACTGCTTGAGTAAAAGGGCCCTATTTTCATTATTTTGAGACGTCTCTGAGGTGAAGTCTGTAAGATTGAGTTTGAAATTTATGAATGTTGTGCGATGTATGAATTAAGTGAAAGAGATATTATGAACGGAGGATGAAAAATTAGGTGGCGGTTTTAAAGATACTGAGCGCCTATTTAAATATGTGTTGTTCTTTCACAGATGAGGGATCAAGTGTTCTGCGATCCATGCCTCTGTTAGTTGCAGACCCTGAAGCCGGACCCTCGACAGCAGCTGGCGCTGGTCTCTGTAGATCGACACCGTACGACCGGGCCGAGGACGACCCTTCGTCAGGAGAGGCCGTGTTAGCAACTTTGATGTAGGTATACCTCTCCACTTAACAGAGTTAAACAGGTACCGAAGGGACGACGCCTGTTATTCGCGCGTTTTGACGTCGCTGCTCGGAACACAAGGCCGAATCGTGAGGGTCTACGTGAGATGACGCGGAGCAGAGCTCGACGGCTGTGAAGGATAACCAGGCCATATAAGATGAGTATTCAAATAGAGAAAGACTCTCACCTCGTCAATTTGTTTACGTAATAAAGTGTTCTCAGTCCACAGAGAAGCTGGACTCTGCGGTCGTTACGAGCTGAAGCTGTTGAGCGGAGGCTACGGGAGAACGACTCTGGCTGCCGTGCAGTACATGGTACCGTGGCGAGGCGAGTGGTGCTCGGAGACGTGTGCCGCGTTCTTCGATAGCGAGTACCACACCTCTTATAAGACCAAAACGTCATTTATGGCTTTGCCGGTTGTTATCCTTTCCCATAGTTAGATTAACCAACCAACCCCTTAGTGTTTTTCGTAGTAGGTAGGTATAGTCCCCCCTAGGATAGTAGATATGAAAAAGTCCCCCCTCTTGTAAGTGGATAACAGACGACATTGCTATATATGTCAGGTCGAATAAGGTGGTTGGCTGGTGTTGGATAGTTACCAAGGGTGGTGACTGGGCAATTACTAAAGGTGGTAATGCGCACAGGTTAATGCACAGAGTGTGTTAACCTGAGGGAGATGCTTGGTGCGTCTGGCGTCAGAAGTGCCGAAGACAGAAGCCGGCGCGGCTGCTGCTGAAGACGGTGCAGTAGGCGACGTCCAGAGATACGACTGCTTGAGTAAAAGGGCCCTATTTTCATTATTTTGAGACGTCTCTGAGGTGAAGTCTGTAAGATTGAGTTTGAAATTTATGAATGTTGTGCGATGTATGAATTAAGTGAAAGAGATATTATGAACGGAGGATGAAAAATTAGGTGGCGGTTTTAAAGATACTGAGCGCCTATTTAAATATGTGTTGTTCTTTCACAGATGAGGGATCAAGTGTTCTGCGATCCATGCCTCTGTTAGTTGCAGACCCTGAAGCCGGACCCTCGACAGCAGCTGGCGCTGGTCTCTGTAGATCGACACCGTACGACCGGGCAGAGGACGACCCTTCGTCAGGAGAGGCCGTGTTAGCAACTTTGATGTATACCTCTCCACTTAACAGAGTTAAACAGGTACCGAAGGGACGACGCCTGTTATTCGCGCGTTTTGACGTCGCTGCTCGGAACACAAGGCCGAATCGTGAGGGTCTACGTGAGATCACGCGGAGCAGAGCTCGACGGCTGTGAAGGATAACCAGGCCATATAAGATGAGTATTCAAATAGAGAAAGACTCTCACCTCGTCAATTTGTTTACGTAATAAAGTGTTCTCAGTCCACAGAGAAGCTGGACTCTGCGGTCGTTACGAGCTGAAGCTGTTGAGCGGAGGCTACGGGAGAACGACTCTGGCTGCCGTGCAGTACATGGTACCGTGGCGAGGCGAATGGTGCTCGGAGACGTGTGCCGCGTTCTTCGATAGCGAGTACCACACCTCTTATAAGACCAAAACGTCATTTATGGCTTTGCCGGTTGTTATCCTTTCCCATAGTTAGATTAACCAACCAACCCCTTAGTGTTTTTCGTAGTAGGTAGGTATAGTCCCCCCTAGGATAGTAGACATGAAAAAGTCCCCCCTCTTGTAAGTGGATAACAGACGACATTGCTATATATGTCAGGTCGAATAAGGTGGTTGGCTGGTGTTGGATAGTTACCAAGGGTGGTGACTGGGCGATTACTAAAGGTGGTAATGCGCACAGGTTAATGCACAGAGAGTGTGTTAACCTGAGGGAGATGCTTGGTGCGTCTGGCGTCAGAAGTGCCGAAGACAGAAGCCGGCGCGGCTGCTGCTGAAGACGGTGCAGTAGGCGACGTCCAGAGATACGACTGCTTGAGTAAAAGGGCCCTATTTTCATTATTTTGAGACGTCTCTGAGGTGAAGTCTGTAAGATTGAGTTTGAAATTTATGAATGTTGTGCGATGTATGAATTAAGTGAAAGAGATATTATGAACGGAGGATGAAAAATTAGGTGGCGGTTTTAAAGATACTGAGCGCCTATTTAAATATGTGTTGTTCTTTCACAGATGAGGGATCAAGTGTTCTGCGATCCATGCCTCTGTTAGTTGCAGACCCTGAAGCCGGACCCTCGACAGCAGCTGGCGCTGGTCTCTGTAGATTGACACCGTACGACCGGGCAGAGGACGACCCTTCGTCAGGAGAGACCGTGTTAGCAACTTTGATGTATACCTCTCCACTTAACAGAGTTAAACAGGTACCGAAGGGACGACGCCTGTTATTCGCGCGTTTTGACGTCGCTGCTCGGAACACAAGGCCGAATCGTGAGGGTCTACGTGAGATCACGCGGAGCAGAGCTCGACGGCTGTGAAGGATAACCAGGCCATATAAGATGAGTATTCAAATAGAGAAAGACTCTCACCTCGTCAATTTGTTTACGTAATAAAGTGTTCTCAGTCCACAGAGAAGCTGGACTCTGCGGTCGTTACGAGCTGAAGCTGTTGAGCGGAGGCTACGGGAGAACGACTCTGGCTGCCGTGCAGTACATGGTACCGTGGCGAGGCGAGTGGTGCTCGGAGACGTGTGCCGCGTTCTTCGATAGCGAGTACCACACCTCTTATAAGACCAAAACGTCATTTATGGCTTTGCCGGTTGTTATCCTTTCCCATAGTTAGATTAACCAACCAACCCCTTAGTGTTTTTCGTAGTAGGTAGGTATAGTCCCCCCTAGGATAGTAGATATGAAAAAGTCCCCCCTCTTGTAAGTGGATAACAGACGACATTGCTATATATGTCAGGTCGAATAAGGTGGTTGGCTGGTGTTGGATAGTTACCAAGGGTGGTGACTGGGCGATTACTAAAGGTGGTAATGCGCACAGGTTAATGCACAGAGAGTGTGTTAACCTGAGGGAGATGCTTGGTGCGTCTGGCGTCAGAAGTGCCGAAGACAGAAGCCGGCGCGGCTGCTGCTGAAGACGGTGCAGTAGGCGACGTCCAGAGATACGACTGCTTGAGTAAAAGGGCCCTATTTTCATTATTTTGAGACGTCTCTGAAGTGAAGTCTGTAAGATTGAGTTTGAAATTTATGAATGTTGTGCGATGTATGAATTAAGTGAAAGAGATATTATGAACGGAGGATGAAAAATTAGGTGGCGGTTTTAAAGATACTGAGCGCCTATTTAAATATGTGTTGTTCTTTCACAGATGAGGGATCAAGTGTTCTGCGATCCATGCCTCTGTTAGTTGCAGACCCTGAAGCCGGACCCTCGACAGCAGCTGGCGCTGGTCTCTGTAGATCGACACCGTACGACCGGGCCGAGGACGACCCTTCGTCAGGAGAGGCCGTGTTAGCAACTTCCCCACCAGGAGGCAAACAACAAGGCGACCGCCTATAAATAGCGGGCCGAATCGAGGCTTGCGGTCACTTCGCTCGTGGTGCTCGACAGTGCAACATCTCATGGACAGTAGAGTTTTATTGTTTTTGTGTAATTTCGGTGTGAAGGACGCGTGAGTCATATTGTGTTTTGGTTATGTCATTTTCATGTGTAATCTAGATCATTTTCAATGTGTGTGGTCCAATCTGATTGTAGTAGTTTTGTTTAATTTTGATTAAATTGATTGTTAATGTTTAGATAAGCCTGTGGTTTATTTTTTTTAATGAATCAGATCCTTTTTACCTAAAATTATTATTTCGCTCGTTCAATCTACTCATTTGTCATGTCATGTCACAAGAGAAGAGGTATGAGGTGTCTTGATGAGTGTCATGTTTTCATTTTGTCACTAAAAGTGAGGCGTTTTACTTGATGAGTAAGTATAATTCTTTTTACTATTATTGTTTGTACCTATGATAGATTAGGTTAGATGACAAGCAAAGTAGGTAGGTATGACTTGGTCAGTTTTTTTTTTTTTTTAATTTATTTATCATAATAAAAGTTTACAAAAATGTAGCAACTAAAATAGCACCACGGACACCACTAAGGTTTGTAAAGTACTTAGATGCTATATGAGTCTTAGATTTACTCAACTGTTAGGTACTAACTAGGTAGGTAATTAAATTATACTAAATGTAAAATATTGGAGCAAGGTAAGTACATTTAATTTAATGAACAGTTGTAGCGGCCACTATTAGTACTGCTCTTCGCCCCCCGCCAACCCCGTTACCTCCTGAGGTCCGGTCGCCTGGCAGAGCGCCCGGCCCACGACGCCGGCGACGGCACAACTAGTCGTAAACTCATTACCGAGCCGGTAGGCCGCGCGCTCCGTCACGGGATCGATCGCTCGCGTAGTTTTTAATCTTCTAATTGTATCTTGACCCTTTTCTATAATTATATCGTGTGTGTTTTTTTATAAATTATATTCTTTGTTATTTAAATACGTATTTTCATTGCATACATTTCATGGTATACATTGATATTTTTCTAAATTATTTAAGAAGTATGACTTTAGTTTTAATTTAATATTATTGTGTGTTATACTATCGCGTAAGTCAGTGGGTAAGTCATTAATTAACCGAGGAATCATATGCCTGCCTGTGCGCTCGCCGTACCCATTGTTCGCGCGCGGTGCGCATAACCTGTTTTGAGCAACTGCACGAGTGTATACAGGGTGCTTTATTTCTTTTTGAAGTGATTCGTTAAAAAATTGTTCTTTCAGTAAACTATATTTAACCAACGTATGAACTGGTAAGATTTTGCAATGCCTAAATAGGCCAAGGTCATTGCCATAAAACTGCTGTTTGATTTTATTTGAAACAATGTTTTTTTAATATTTTTAATTGGAGCTTGTATATTAGATTAAGATATGTGTTAAATGTACGACCATAACTACTGATTCCATATTGGATATAGGATTCGGCCAGAGAGTTATATAACATTAGCTTGACTTTGAATGGGATACGATCTTTTAGTAAAGAAATATTTGCTAAAAATTGTCTTAATTATGGTTGTAGACAATTATGGTTATGGACACATATATTTATGATAGAGAAACATTTAATAAAAGGGGATTTAATGAGAAGTAGTTTGGTTTTATTCGGATTTATTACGAGGCCAGCATCGTGGCACCATCTTGATACGGCGTTGAGGTCTTGTTGCAAGAGAGCACTAGCCTTTATTGGGTCTTTGTCCGCTATAAGGAGGCACGTGTCATCGGCGAACTGATAACAGGTGCAATAGTTAATGCACTTACTCATTTCGTTGACATAAGTCAGGAAATGAAGAGGTCCTAAAACAGATCCTTGTGCTGTGCCCTGAGTTGTTGTAATTGGTTCACTGTAAATGTTGTCTATTTTAACAGTAGATGATCGGTTAGTTAAATAGTTTCACACCACTTAGTTAAGTAGGCTACGTAGATATAATTTTAATGTTTTACATTAGATACCTACTTATCCTACCTATTAGTTTAGGAGTATAGTACCTATTATATTATCTGTGGTTCAGGTATGTAGTGTTTAGTAAGTAAGTACCTAAAATAATACCTACTTAATAATAATGCTGGTCATCTTCTAGCCCCAAAGTAAGTAGAGCTTGTGTTATATGAACGATAACTGATTGATATTGAGGTAATCAAGTAGTAAAATGGGTACCTAGGTAGGTAGGTAGGTACCTACCTAGATAATTTTGATGTTTTGTATGTAGTGATGGGTAGGTAGGTATTAGTAGATTATTTGGGTACCTACCTGGTCAAGGGGTAAGTAGGTACCTACCTCGATACCTAATTGCAATGTTTTTTACCTACTTATTAGTTCAGTAGGTACTTACCTAAGTATCTAGTAGGATTAGGTTAGGATGAGTAGGTAGGTAGATAAATTAGGTAGTAGGTACTATCGACAAAAATTGTAAAAACTATGTACTTAGTTGGTAATTCGAAAACTATCAAGTGCACGAAAGGAGCATTTTTGAGGCGCACTTATACTGTAAGTCCTTTCATCACACTGGTTTAAAAGAACTATTGACACGATAAGAAAAAGAAGAACAAACATATTATATTACTTACCTACATAAATGTACTTACTTAATGTACTCGTACCTACCTACAATGTGAAATCTATCTACTTCGTATTTACAGATTTAAACAAAAGTTTTGACACTTTTTCACCACTGAGACGGTTACAAAACTAATTTTGTTGTAGGTTTCTATCAATCAACTTCAAGCAATTCATTCAATTTTTAGCTACGTCAATTACCTACTTACGTCATACGCCACTGTGATGTCATTTCAACGTACGATCTGTCATTCGATCACGCAATACATCAGCTCACTCACTCCTCACTCGCTCGAATGAAACATTTGGATTTCCCTCGTTCGTCCCGCTCGCGCTCGCACGTGACGTCGTTTGGTGAGTGTGACACGAATTGTGAGGTGGTACAGCGATTGAAAATGAGGTCCATGACATTTCTGAGCGAATGTATGGGACAAACGAGGTGCCTCACGTATGTCCTACTCAACACTAATTGTCAGCCAATCAACTAGTCAGTCAGACAGCGGCAGCGTAGCGGTTGCTTGTGTTCCCTGTTTGCGAAGTTCATTCGCTCTGAAAATCAAAAGAAATGTAATAAATAATCAATATTCCGATGACTTATTAAAGTGTACACCTTCCTACCAGTGCTTTACCTAATAAAAATAGTATTTCTATTCCAGCTTTGGAACTACTAAAAAAACCTGTTCTACTTTCGGGAGTAAAAGATCGTCAAGAGATTCCACGTCGTTTACGATGGTCCAACACGTAAGTAGTGCTGTTTTTCCTGTGATATTCTTCAAAGGGCGGTTGTAGGGCGGTTCCTCATGACGTCAGGTCAGGAATAGTTATTAACCGCAGGGCGGGGGCCGCGTGACCTTCGAATGGTAAACAAGAGAGAAAGCAGTACAACTTCGTTCATTATTTCTACTAGGGTAATTACTTCAAAATTTTACAACATTTACTTTTTTCGGTTCTGAGTACCAATTTAAGTGACAGTAGCTACCCATTTACATATGCAGGTAATATCTTAACATGTAAAAAACTTTGTTTAAATTTATTGTTTTATTACACTGGACCTTTCTTACGGTTTTAAATTTACTTATAGTCTTTAAAGGATAGTATAAGGTTATGTAGTAAAACTCATCTACTTTGCACAGAGAAATCCAACAGTAGTGGGCGTGCAGAACTTCAATGCAGCTGAGGATGCCGCTACACTTCGTGCTGCCATGAAGGGCTTCGGAACTGATGAGGAGGCTATCATCAACATCCTCTGCACCCGCTCCAATGCCCAGCGCCAGGCCATATCAGCCGCGTTCACTCAGGAGTATGGACGGGTAAACTTCAACCAACTCGTTCATTCAATAAAAACTCAATAAGCGTTATTTTAAAATGTCTTAAGTCTATGTTCAATAGTTATATTGGTGTGATATTCTTTTCCATTGTAGTATTTTACTCAAGCAGACATTTTTTGTTCATTGTGGTTGTGGTCTGTGACCTAGTTTAAGTTATGCTGGCTAAAGAAAAATAAGTAATTAAATGTTTCACATTGTTGTTGCCACTATGTAGATTCCCTGGTATAATTTTACTAGCTGTGCTCCGCGGTTTCACCCGCGTTTTTCTCACAGGCGGCCAGCAAGCGCGGCTTCCTCGTCTCGCCCGCCGCCGCGCCGCCAGCGTCTCGTCTTGCTTGCATCAAGCGCGCGTGGATTTCCTTAGCAGAGTTATTTTAGAAATGTATTTATTATACTCTTCAAAGATCTTATACTTACAATCATCAACAAATATATTTCAAAAAGATTATTACAGGATTTTATGTTGATAAAAAACTCTATGGCCCATAACTCATTAATAGGTACCAACTCTTAACATCTTACACACGTGATAACTTTTAAACGAAATATCCGATTGAGATGAAACAAAAAGTATTTTACTTCTACATAAATACTCTTGATAACATAATGCTTAATTTCGATAAAGATTAATATTACGATACATATTTAACGTAGTTTTTTTTCTTCAGACGATTTAATAATTATTTTGAACACAAAATCGGTTATTGTGATTAAACCATGATAGCTAGATATATGTTCTCGCGGACTTTTTTGTAGGTCTTAATGGGATCTACAAACCCGTAGTACATCATTTTGTTCTATTGTCAATAGTTTTTGCAGCGCACGCAAAAATAGATTTTCGATTTTACACCTTGTGTTACAAAATAGCAATTTTATTACGGATCCCTAATTTTGAAAAAAATAAAACATAGCCTCTAGCCTTCCTCGATAAATGGACTACCCAACACTGAAAGAATCATTCAAATCGGACCAGTAGTTCCAGAGATTAGCGCGTTCAAACAAACAAACAAACAAACTCTGCAGCTTTATAATATTAGTATAGATAAGAGTAATTTGTAATTGGTTTTATCATCAAACCTACACAAGTGATGGCATGCTGCCAGCTAGTCTCATTACTATCATGTTATTTTAAAAAATACATTTTAATCAGTTGTTAGGTTACAAAAACTCCAATAACTCCTTCGGGGCTTCATCTACTGCACCACCAACAGCCTCACCTCAACATCATTGAGGATAATGAAACACTGCTGCCAATATCCAAAATTCCTTCTCCGGTACTTCAAGGAGTTGGGCTGGCTGGGGGAGGGTTAGCAGGGGGATAATGCACAATACACCCCACCGTGGGACGTCAGTGCAGATCTTTGTTCCCCTAACATCAATTATTATTAGAATTAGACTCCTTCCGGTCATTAAAAGTAACTAGCAAGAATACTTACTACATTATTGTTGAGCAGTTTAATATTCTGAGTCACACAAAGATTACTAGCATAATGATCAATTATGTAAGGTACGCCATGGGTTACTCACGGCGGCGACGTGCGTGAGGCTTCTTGATTGGGAATGTAAGAAATACGTCATGATCATGAATGTCTAGAAAGAAAGAAAAATATTTATTTTGTTACCAAACCTAAATACTACCAATTTTGTGGCACCTTTCAACATTTACAATACAGGGTAACAAAAAAGGCCACCACTCAGCATATGCAATGGCAGCGAGCCTTGCCAAAGCGCACTATCCTTGATCTTCCGTGGTCACACTAAATAATACACCAATAGATGTTCAATTCGTTAATGTTTTTTTTACACACACAAAAATGATCAGAAAAATCGATTGGTGCACCAGAATTAAGCCCACACCAATCTTAGGACCGAATGCGTAGGACAAGTTTTCATGCATATTTATCACGGGAAAACTTATAAAACCGGATAATCTTGTCAGGATATCATTGAGGACTTGAAATCTGAGCTGGGCGGTCACTTCGAGGACGTGATCGTGGCGCTGATGAAGCCCCCCGAGGAGTACCTCTGCAAGGAGCTGCACAACTGCATGGAGGGCCTGGGGACTGACGAGGACACCCTCGTGGAGATACTCTGTACCCGGACAAAGAAGGAGATCGCTAGCATTGTGGAGGCGTACGAGAGATGTAAGTGATTTTAACGATTCGGAGAGGACATAGTACTATAGTGTGTTTGAGCCTTAATCTCACCGTTACGGCTGAAGGGATTAGGAAGAAATTTTGAATACACATAGTTCTTCATTTTGAACTTGACTCCTCATTAGTACATTGCATCCGTGCGGGGCGGTTCCCCAGTAATTAATAACGATATTTGTATGCAGTGTACGATCGCCCACTGGCTGAGCACATGTGTTCAGAGACTTCTGGCGACTTTCGCCGCCTGCTGACGCTCATCGTGGTCGTAAGTACCTGCACGTTGCATCTCCATTCATCATACCATCGGACAAGCGCGTCGCCAAGGTGGAGCAGGAAGGGCCCATGGAGATTTGCCATATTGGATTTTTTTAAACTTTATGTAGCCTATGACACTCGCGTCATACAGACGGATCCAATGATGCCATTTTTCAAAATCCGTCCAGTCGTTTGGACTACAGCTTCACTCACATACATACACCCCAAAAGCATACCCTCCTTCGCAGTCGAGTACAAATTAAATGGAGCTTTGGCATCAATTTTGGTATGATATAACTAGACGGATCTAACCGTTGTTGATGTTGTAAGAGGCAAACTTAACCCTCCCTGGGCCATCGAATGGCAACGTTCTTTCCATCGGACATGAACCTTAGTTTGTTTTTGTGATAGATGACTGGAAGCTGTGAGGTTTAACTAGAGTAGGTAGAAAGTAAGCTTGTATAACTCAGAGAATCTGATAACAGCCAAACTAGAGATACAATTTATGTAGACGGCCTCGGTGGCGTGGCGGGCGATTGCTCGGCAGAGACGCAAGAGGCGCGGGTTCGATTCCCGCTGCGGAAGAAATGTTTGCATGATCTGTAAATATTTCTTCCGGGTCTGGGTGTTGTTGTACCATGGTACTCGTAGTTTCTGATACCCATGACACAGAGAATCCTAGTGTGGGGTCAGGACTATGTATGTGACTGTTGGGAGTTATTTATTTATTTAAACAAACCGCCCATACTTAACCTAAAACTTACTTTTTCATGTTTATGGAACTTTTAAGTAGTACTAATAGTGAAATTAAGGTGTGAAAACTAATGTATGTTGCGAGGTAAAACTTGAAACTAACGTGATTTCATCGTAATAACGAAAAATACATAAATTATATCTCCAGTTTGGCTGAAATAAAGGTGTCGTTTGTTGAAACAATCATTTTCAATGTTTGTCAGAGCCAGTCGATCGATGTTGATGAGTCACATGCGATGCAGCAACCTGTAATTTAAATGCAATAAGGTTTTCCAACATTTACAAGGCCTTATAATGGCCTTCAATACGATTTATACATTTCGAATTTGACAAATGGCGTCGAGCTTAGAACAAATAAACAAAATATTATAACAAACAAAGTAAATATCTACACAAAAAAACTAATGGTAATGAATGACTACACTATTTTTTGATTTTACTTTGATACAAAGTTTTTTAATTAAGACAGTATGTGGAAATCTGAAACTAGAAAAGGTAGGAAGTGTCTCAGGAAACATTTGCTCTTTTTTGTGAAAATAATTTTGGTATGGTAATTTATTGGTCAAGCGTGAGTAGCGCATAAAAATGATTAACTAGTAGACTACTGCAATTTTTTTGACTTTTCACACAGAGCCATCTAAGCAAAGCTATGGGAACAGATGGCTGATAGAATACTTATATACTTTTTTTTGTAAATACTTACTTAAATAATTCTACAACACCCAGACCCGGAAGAATTACACGGAAGAACATACAAACATTTCTCCCGTAGCGGGAATCGAACCCGCACCTCTTGTGTCTCAGCCGAGCACTCGCCCGCCACGCCATCGGGGTCGTCAATATTTATTTTAATGTCGATCTACCCAGCTATTTGTAAAAATCATTTCATTATATCACTGTATACTTTTTAAGTTGTGAAATGTATAAATGTTATTGAGGGTGACAGTACTAAGTATAGGGTGTCATATCAGGAAAATGTAGTATTAGTTTTATACATACATACATACATAATTATCACGCCCGTATCCCTAACGGGGTGGGCTAAACCACAAGTAGGTAATTCGTTTTTATACAATTTAACATCTTATTCTAACTCAGGTTATTAGACTTCCTTCATAGGTAGTTTATATATAGGGCGTGTCCTCATACCATAAAATCATTGTTATTTAATTTTCTAATGGGTCGTAATGCCATGCCCATAAATGGACTAATACATTTAACATCCAATTATAGAAATTGCTTTGCGTTTTCGCTTGCACGATAACTTACTAATAGTTTTGTTTTAACAACTGTAAGTTTGTAAGTGACCTAGTCTTAATGAGAATAAATTCTTTAAACCTAACTAAAGTCATATTTTTACAACCAAAAGCAGTAGGCGGAAGCTAGTAACCCCAGTCCTTTGTACTTGAGAAAATCAATGTTGGAAGTAAATTAAACCTGTGAGTCAGCACAGTAGGTACCTACTACGTGAAGCGCTCGTGGCGTAGCTTGGTTAGGCGTTCTTGATTGATCGTTAAAGTTAAGCAATGTTGTGCGAGGTCACAATTGGGATGGGTGACCGCAAATGGCATTATGAGCTGAACGCTTCCGTACTTCGGAGGGCACGTTAAATTGTCGGTCCCGGCTTTTAAGTCGTTAAGCCATGACGGAGGCCTTTAGGCGGCCTAAAAACTCCGTCACAAGAGTTGGCCACTGGCTCATACGAACACACATACGTAATAAAAACAATTAAATTGTACTACGAATAAAACATGTTATTCATTCTTGTAATATGTACCTTTGCTAGACAAATAGTTTTGCTTTATTTTAACTTCTGCCCAGGGATTTGCTCACGGCATTAAAATGATCCACATTGATTTTGGCCAGAAACCATGGTCGATGCTAGTATAAGATATAATTATGGGTTTAAAGGCCTAGGTCACTCACGGTGTCCGCATGATTCTTTTACTTTCGCTTTGCTAACGATTGTTCAGCCTTGGAGTGTGACGTTTGGTTTGAGACTTACATACAGTAATTTTTTGTGGTTTTTGTTGTTTGTAATGCAAAATAAAAACATTAATTAATGGAAATATTTGGACATATCTAACCATAATGACCACCCTCCTTAAATACCTATTTGAAAATCTTTGAAAGATCTATTAGAGGAAGATATTGATCTTTTCCCAAAACTTAAAGATTCTCTTAAAGAAATAACCAAATTAAAATTGTATTCTACTGGTGTACATATCTACATGAGTGCTCGTTCCTAGCAGTAACGAAAATATCTAAGAGCACTTAAAGAGTCTCCTTTTATGCGCTGTCATACTACAAATTTAGTAATTCCAAAGTTTCTTTCATCATTATCATATCAGCCCGTCTCCGCCCACTGTTGGGCATAGGCCTCCTCTTTATTGCGCCGTTCTCTCCGATCCCTCTCGAATCTCATCCACTGATTCCCGGCTATGTTCACGATGTCATACGACCATCGGGCGGGTGGTCTCACTCTTGGCCGTTGAGCGTCTCGGGGCCACCATTCAGTGATCGCCTTCGTCCATCTTCCGTCGTCCCTTCTAGTCAAAAAAATAAAAAGTTCAAAGTTTCTTTAATTAGTAATTCAAAAGAGTACCTAGTTTATCCCAAAATTTCTTTAAATTTAATAATCCTTTAGTATTGAACTCTCTGTAATACCAAACGTCAGACCCCAAGCCCCTCGGCTCCCAAGGCCGGTGCCCACGTCTGTATAGTCCTCTGGGCGGCAGGGCGCGCGCGACGAGGAGTCTGGCGTGGATCCCGCCAAGGCGGCCGCGGACGCGCAGGCGCTGTACGACGCCGGCGAGGCCAAGTGGGGCACCGACGAGGAGGTGTTCAACAGGGTGAGTTATCAGACCAGGGTCTGACGAAAATTCGATCAGTAAAGTAAGGTCAGTGAACTTTGTCCGGAGGGCTGATCATCAGGATAGCCCGCCGAGTATCTGTTGCATATGATTACGTCCATTGTTGCAAATTGTCTTATCCGATTCGCCACTGTCCACTCTTCTACTTGATTTAAAACTATTGATATTGTTTGCGTCGTGTTAAATAAACCCGCTAAAATTCATATTCGGTGAATTCGAAAAAAAAAATATTTTGATGAAACTTAATTCATTTAATTAAATGAACGCGAAAGAGTAACATACGAAAACAAACTTTAAGAAATTTTCAGTTAGCATCTTCATTACTTTTTTAAATTTGTACTTATGTGAATGTAGATCCTAGCTCACGAGAGCTTCGCCCAGCTGCGGCTGATCTTCGAGGAGTACAAGAACCTGTCTGGCCGGACGATCGAGCAGGCCATCAAGGCGGAGATCGACGGAGAACTGAAGGACGCGCTCTCTGCTATCGGTAAATAAACAACTGGGAATTAACGCCCAAAAGTCACATTTACCCCCGATTACTCAAACGCGACTCAGAGTTGAGCACGTTTCAAGTCACGGTATTTTTTTGACAGTTTTTGATGAAAATCTGTCAAAAACTTGTCACTTGAGGCGTGCTCAAGTCTGAGATGCGTTTGAGTATTCAGGGGTTAGTTGTCCTGACGACCTCGGTGGCTTGGTGGGCGAGTGCTCGGCTGAGACGCAAGAGGCGCGGGTTCCATTCCCGCAGCGGGAGAAATGTTTGTATACTGGGGTACAGGGTGTAATTAATGCCACCTGGTGGGAAAATACTCTAAATACTGAAATGGAGCAGATTTTACTCAAAGGAAACATTCTTTTATTTTTTAAAAGAAGCAAAATTGCACTCTAAGATTTTTGCAAAACGTTTATTACACCCCGGAATCGACTAAAATCCAAAAACAAAATACAAACTTTCTGTACATTTTATGGCACCCTAAATAAATTCAATGACAATCACAAAGTCTGTCATCATCATCATCATCTTCCTGCCCTTATCCCACTCTATGTGGGGTCGGCACAGCATGATCTTTTTTGGATCATAGTGTAAGAGTTTTGGCTAAGGTGTTTTATGACCGGCCGCCTGCCTGACGTCAACCCTCCTTGGGAATACTTCACAAAGTCTGTCTATATATAAAATATGTATGTGTGTTATTATTGTTTTTATTTTGTTAGACTCTGTGTCCCTTGTCTATTTCTACGATACTGCATAATTATGCTTACGCTATATTTATTCATCTTTATACCATTGCCTGTCAATGTATTGTGGGTCCAATTGAGTCAATATAGCTGGAATATCTTTGTGGTGACGTACTCGCCATTACATTATGGAGCTAAGAGTCACGGGAGGATGTGACGAATTGAACAATTTATCTTGTCTTTGTAGCGGGATCTTGTCTTATTTTTTGGATGTGAAATTTATTGTGTTAGTATTTCTTAAAATATTTTGTCTTGTAGAATTTGCATACAATGTTATGATAAAAGCAATCTAGTGATGGAGACGAACTATTATTAGTATAATGTTCTTTGTGAGCAATAGATGAAAGAATTAAAGTGCGCCTCAAAGAGGCTCCCGTCGAGCACCTACTTGACTCAGGGTAACGAACTCTTTCGATATTCTGTCTTTTCAACGTGCGACTGAATCTCAGACCAGATAAAAGAAAAGACGGTGCGCCGCGAACAACAAAAGTGAAGCCACCTTTTTATCTTAAGGTTTTGTGTTCCGAGTAACCTAAAATTCATGTTTTCACTACACAGGAAGGCATAATTCTATTTTTTAATTTTAAGTTTACTAGACGACGACTCGTGACGTACTAAGAGCGATGAGCATGGTTTTAGTGTAGGTGTGTGCGTGAGCGTGTATGTTTACTTGCAGGAGCACGGTTTTGTGTGGCTTCACTTTTGTTATTCGCGGCGCGCAGTCTTTCTTTGTTTTGGTCTGAGCACTGAATTCGAACCACACTGGTGCGCAGCTCACAGAGCTATAGTTATCCTGAAAAATGATATTCCGTCCCATATCTTCACAAAAGGGGTCGTATAAACGACCTTATTGCCATGACTAACAGCATTTGCTCACAGTGGAGACCGTGGAGAACCCGGCCGCGTGGTTCGCGACGCGCCTGCGGAAGGCCATGCAGGGGCTGGGCACGGACGACCGCACGCTCATCAGGATTCTCGTCAGCCGCTCGGAGACCGACCTTCAGACCATCAAGGATGAATACGAGAGGCTGTACGATAAGACATTACTGTCAGAGGTCAAGGTGAGTTCTTGTTGCAGTTGAGTGTGTGGAGAATGCGCCGGCGTGGTTCGCGGCAAGGCTGCGCAATGCGATGCAGGGCGCGGGGACCGAGGATCAGACCCTGATCAGGATCATTGTGGGCCGGGCTGAGGCGGACCTTCAGAGCATCAAGGAGGAATACGAAAGGCTCTATGATAAGACGCTGGCAAGCGATCTCAAGGTATGTGCTTTGCTGCGGAGTTTTGGTAAGGCTAGAAGTGTTTTACAAATATAGAAACGCAATTTTACTTGTAAAAAAATACATATCAACATTAATTCTTTATTGTGAAGAATTTACAAAACATTTCATTTTGAGATTTTTAATAAGAAACTTTTAGAAAAATAATGAAAATACTGATAGAAAATACAGTTTTCCTATTTATTGATATATTTTCATCATATAAAAAATTGTTTGACGTCAAACTCATTTAAACATTTTAGTTTTTCCAAAACTCCTATAAAGAGCGTTCTTAAGCTTGGGTCTGCACTGCGTAATATATTACAGCACATTATGATTTGCATCAAAGTAATGATTATACCCTACAATATATTTATTTAATTTTAAGGCATCTTGGCTAATTCTAAGCATGTTCTATTATTTTCCAAATCTATTTCTGCTTTCAATGTTATAAAAGTATTACATTACTTTTTTGTCAGATCTTAATGTGTTTTAATATTTTTTTACGTGAATCGCATTTCTGGTGATCGGATATAGGAGGTGAGGTTGTTTTTACAGATTATCTTATTTATATAATAATTTAAACCGAAATATAACTTTATATATAAATAGATTTTATACCAGTCACTAACTCACAATTTTCCCAAACTGTGGATTGACCATTGATTTAAAAAAAAAACATTGATAAATGAAACATTTTTTTGAATATGTAATGTTATTTTCTAAACTTTACACTGGCCATGTAGACAGGAAAGTCAAGTACATGCAAAATAAAACAAAAGGTTTTAAAAATTGTCTCGAATGTCTTTCCAATCACAAATTACTAATGATGTCGCTTTTCTTCTCGCACTCTCGCCGCATGCGGAAACGCAACCCCACGTCATCTGCAACTCAACTCACAACTCACGATGTTCCCGCGACTCGGCAGCAGGGCGAGACCTCGGGAGACTACAAGAGGGCGCTGGTGGCGCTCCTCGGACCGGCTTAGAAGGCCTACGGAGGAAGCACCCGCTTATTTTAGAAATCTAGACTATCTCGATATACTCGAGCAAGAAATGTAGGCTCAGATATCACAGATATATTAGGTAGGTATTATGTTTGTATACTTTTTTTGCGGTTGTCGGACTTGTCTGACGGGGCTGATTTGAGATTTGCTTAGTAGCTATAGTATATAGTTTGTATTTTGTGCTGAAGTACACAATAAGTATTGTTTTATTTAAAAATATTCTATTTATTGAGAAAATTGTATTTTTAGATGTGACAAGATTTTGCAGCTTTTGCTAGTGTCAAACAAGTTGCCGACATTTATTTGATTCGATTGTGTATTCGTATGCCTATTTTATGAAAGCATCACAAATGTGTTTCGATTTTGCCTAACAAATACGTGTGCGATAGTTTAGTGATTGAAATGTTCTCTTTTTATTGCAATAAATTATTTTTTTATAAGAGATTTGAAAATCTCATCTTGAGATCTGTTTCTGTGAGCTTTTGTACTTTGTGTATTGCATAATAATTAGAATTGTCCTAGCTGTAATGAAAACCTACGACTGTCTAAAACCAGAGATACTCTATAAAATGCCTTCGCATAGTGCCTAGAGTTTTAACTAAATATTTTATCGAAATTATTATTGGCTATATTTAAAAATCATTCCAGTTGAACCCAAGGTTAATTTTAAGCATTAAATCCTCACTATAATATTATCTTCTTGTTTTACTTGTGTATAGGTACCCCTTATCCACTTGGTTTCCATCTACACTAAACTAAGGTCTTTTACCATCTATAAGTAGATGATTTATACAGCGTCAGGAGGCAACTTTTACCTTCACAAACGGGACGCTGTAGTGCCCGGGACGAATTAAGATTGAGTAGGCTTGCCCAGCACCTATTCCATCCACTCAGCTTAGTCGGCCTTGTCCACAGGAAAGACATGGTCAATACGTGCGGAGCTAAGCCGCGGGTTTCCTCAGGATGTTTTCCTTCCTCGTTTGAGAGTACTGGTATAACGCACATAAATATTTCCCACAGAAAAATCCATTGGTACATGACCGGGTTTGAATCCACGACCTCAGGATCGGAAGGCGGGGTCACTACCAACTAGCCCACCAGTGCTCTATACTTGGTACCTTACCTACCTATATAATTTACAAGTAGACAAATTTATCGTAGGTACACGGAACGCGACCTGCTGAAAGGAACAAAGGGGCGTTATAAAACACAATAGACATTTCAAAAAATATATTTACTTGGAATAAAAAGTTACATAATAATATATGTAGGTATGTAAGTTCATAAAAATTACATAGGTATACCTATTTATCTATTTCTACTTGCTAAGCTTCTACTCCCTACATTAAACCTAAAACCATTAGATTTATAGATTTAATGTAGGGACTTAGGGACCACACAAACACTACCCACATTCATAAAGAAAATATGTATATGTACCTAAGTATGCATGCATTCGAACAACTTACCTACTACCGATAAAAGTTTAAAATTTTGTATCTATTCGTTGGGGCAATCTTATTACACTGGTCTACAAAATCTAACTTTTTGTATGCCTTTTAAATAAATGCTATAATTTCATACTAATTTTGGGTTCACTGAATACAAATAACAATAATAAAATTATAAATAAAAAAAATACTCAAGTTCCAGCGGTAAACAAAAATTAAAATGATAAAAGTTCACATTTACACAACAAAGATAGGGTTATCAAATGAATTCGTAATAAAAAGTTACAGGAAAGTCCTTCAATATCTTAATTATTATTTATATGTTCTGCGACGGTCAGCATCTTACAAATCCATCTGCGGATCCTCCCAGAGCACCATGCGGTAGTTCCGATCCACGCTGTCCACATAAAAGCCATTCATGTACATGAAAGGAAAAACTCCTCCAAGCTGAAATAATAAGCCCTTATTTTAATAAATCTGTCTTGTACGAGTACCGGCACTAACGTCGGGCGCTTAACGAAATAATTGGTCTATAAGCTTTTTAACCACTACACAAGAAACGCATTTCACTGCTCTGTACGCCAAGATACAAAATGAAAGTAAAATATGTTAAAAGCAAACAGTGCTGTCAACAATTGATATCGATAATCTATGTATAACTTGTTTTTTTGACGTACCGGCCGGCCGGTGCGGTCCAGTAACGGAACGGGAAAGTGGGCGAAAAATAATAAACATTAACTTTCCCCACAATTTGTAACTATTGTAATGATGTTTGTTTTAAAAAATATTAAAAAAAATCTTGAGTCAGACTGTATTTGTAATGATCTATAATTTCACCTACATTCGTTTTTTATCTAGATTCTAGGGACTTTGCACTTTATTTGATAAACTAAGCCTTGTTCACACTCTCAAATTAAAGTTATCTAAATCAAACTACAAGTAATTGTTACACATTTTAATTTAGTCAAAATCTCAACTTAAAATTTACATAATAATATTACTATCAGACAAGTCAAATTTGGGCATCGTTTACAATTATTTTGATTTGCCGTAAAACTAGCTATTTATACTAACACCTTGCCTTAAAACCTTTACATAATTTTTAAAACAAGTTTTATTCAATTGTGGACACTATATTTCAAATTACGGCAACTACAACAAAACAATCAAATCTTTGCAAGCGCTCACCTCAGTCACGAAAGATATAGGTACCTAAGTAAAGGATAATATAGTAAAAGGATAGTAAGTACAGTAATTTATAAAATACAATCAAAATTAACAAACATTTATATACAGGCTTATATTCGCACAGCTGGTCACCTGCTGTCTACAACATGAACTCTCCTTACAATATTATTTACTTATCATTAAGTCTACAGTGTCTTCAGGACACTATAAATACCCTGCTGTATACATATAACCCAGCATTGGTATTCAACACTACATTACAAATAATAGTCTACCTATAATGTTTGTCCTAATCAAAATGTCTTTCTTGTCTAAACCCAACACACATTGCTTTATTCCGTTGTGCAGAGAAGTCATGGAAGTAGTAATTTGACATCCCATCTTTTTAGGGTTCCGTACCCGAAGGGTGCCAACAGGACCCTATTACTAAGCCTCCGTTACGCGCTGTCCGTCTGTCAGTGGGCTGTATCTCATGAACCGTTAGATAGTTTAAATTTTCAGTGTTTATTTCTATTGCCGCTCTAACAACCAATAACAAAGTTAATTAAAAGGGTACCCCATACAAGAGGCCATTATTTGTAGCCAAAGTATGATGGTACGGAACCCTCCGCGTGCGAATTGGACCCGCACTTGACCTTCACTCACTATGGGTCCGTTGCCCTAGTCTTATTAGATAAGTTTTGGAAAATGCACAACAGGGACTTCTTTCCCTACTCTTCTGGATTCTTTTAGTTGCAAAACACAAGTGGGGCGTGGTGTGTTCGTCTGAAGCTGGCGAGGTCATGAGCGGTCAGCGCGGGGGGCAATCTGCCAGTGACGCCGCTTCATGGGCGATGAGACGCGCTGCGGACAATGGGGACTATATTACTCGCCAACAGGACCGGCCACACAAATTCTACAATTGTTTTATTACTGATCCATCACCACATCCATCTCAGGAGTTTAAATCAGAAGTGGCGGCAAGTTTTCTTATGTTTACTTGTGGCTCTGCCCACCTCTTTAGGGGTGATAATAATGTCTCTAATATTTTTGTTTTTTAATTGTAGATTCTGGGATTATTATTTACATTGATTTTAACTTGAGTACCTAACTTTCCTTGAAGTTACTTTTACTAGAAGTAAATGATTTATTGATTTTAACTTGAGCTATTCTCGCAAGTAAAAATAAACAAATCATTGTGCAATACATATATTAAATTTCATAATTTTTTGGAGTATCTGAACAAAATATAAAACAAAAGGTATAGGCCATAAAACACAATCGTAAATCCCGAACATGTTGTAAAAGTCGACTAAGGGATAGTATCCCCTCCAAAATGATGGACCATCTATATGGGCGGGGGGCTGATCACCGGTCACCATGGTTCACCATATCCATCTTAAGATTTTAAATCAGAAGTGGCTGCAAGTTCTCTTATGTTTACTTGTGGCTCTGCCCACCCCATTAGAGATATGGGCGTATGTATGTGTGTATGTACACTTTGCAAATGGCCGTTTCTTTTGACGAGAGAGCAAACTAGTGTTTATAAATTGAAATTAAAAGCAATTTTTAACCGGATTCGAAGGAGAGTAATGTTTCTCCAAATTAATTCCATTAACCACAGACAAACATGTGCGTGGGCGAGCGTAGCCATAGGCGAAGATAATTACATTTGTAAAATAATCCGATACGTCCTGACCCCCACACTATGATTCCCTGTATCGTGTGTATCGGAAATATTTGCAGAACATGCAATAATTTTTTCACAGCGGGATCCGAAAGCACGCCTATTGCGTCTCAGATGAGCAATCCCCCACCACGCCACCTGCAATTAGCTTCTTTTTGATGCAGTCACATTTGACGTATAGCAAAGTCGTCGTATTTGACGGTTTCAAATAGAAACTGATTGCAACCAGAGGGATTATAATTCGTTCTGAACTTGCCTTATCAATATTTATGACACTGATGAATGATAACTTTTAAACTACAAATTCAAGAGTATTTTAAGTTCATTAATGTACGAATACAATAAAGTAAGTACTTATTATTTATTATGCTTTTACTCAGTACAAATGTAAAGCAGTATATTAAGACAATTAGCTTACCTTCTATTTTGTGAAATTAGTTAAAATTTAAGTATTAATAAGCGTTTGAAAAAAGAACTATGAATTAAAAGTACAAGGCTTTGTTTATCGGAAAATGTAGATACAATTACACTGCATTAAGTATAGAAAAAGAAAAAAATAAACATTTTATACAAAGCATTTTTAAGTCTCTATATTTACTCCTAGGCTTTACTCCTTATAAATTATAATAAGTTATAGACAAACAGCCAACCATTAACTCTATATATACTTCAGCCAAACTGGAAATAAAATTTATGTCAACAAACTGCCCATACTTAACCTAAAACTTGCTTGTCAAAGTCAAAAAAAAATATTCCATAAAATCACTAATAGTTAAATTAAGGTGTGAAAACTTATGTTGCGGGGTTTATTTACCTAAAACTTAAGTAATTTCATCGTAATAACGAAAAATATTAATTTATTGTATCTCTAGCTTGGCTGAAGTATAGTTGAGTCGCTAGTTCTTTAGAACCAGTGTGGTGAAAGGTTAAAGTGCACCTAAAGAGTGTGCCATAGCGGATTTGATCACCAAAATAGACTAGTCGGTTAGTTGCTAAAATGTGTTTATTTAAAAATAAAATGAAAATTTAACATTTTTCTTTGGTTCCTCAAAGTGAAAATACCTTAAGAGAAAAAAAACACGATTAATAAATCTGTAAAATCCATGTTTAGAGTATGTTTTGATCTAGATTTCGGGAACCCTACCATATTTTCAGATGATCTTTACTTTGATAGGTGGGTAATAACTATTTCTTTGGTTGTTGAAACCAGTTTCTTTATTTATTTTGTAGTTTTCTTGTAATTACCATTTATTTGATATCAATATTTTGTGCGTTCTCACTCCTTTCTTTCATACGCCCAAAATCCGTAGCCATTCCTTCATTTAGGTCTATACGCGATCGTATAGTGGCCTCTTAACACTGAGCTTCAGTAATATTCCATACATATTCGTAATAGCTCTGTATTGTGAAGTCTTCCTACAAGTTTATAAGTTCTACTAGTTTACTTACATCGGTAGCGGAATTGACAGGTTCCTTTTCCATTTGATCAGAATCTTCTTCTTCGCATGCACATCCTGAAAATAATCACAAATAATAATTTAAATGAGAAAAAAGTACTTACATAATTAAGTTCATGGATATGTGAACCGTATAGTATTGTATCCTCCAACATGATGAGATACAATAAGCAAGTATTCCCAAGGAGGGTTGACGTCAGGCAGGCGGCCGGTCATAATACACCTTAGCCAAAACTCTTACACTCTTTGTGCTGACCCCACATAGAATGGGATAAGGGCAGGAAGATGATGATGATGATGGATATGTGAACTGTGATTAAGTTATATTATACAAGTAGATTCTGGGCTCGGCTTGATTTTTGAGTTTACTTAGTGAAAAGGCTCTATATTGTCTAAAAGTTGATTTTGGACACGATTTTGAACACCTTTATTTCTTTTCGTTGTACAGAAAAATGGTTATTGCGTTATAGGTCCGAATCTCCAAATATAAGTGAACATTTTATAATAATAAAAATGGAGCCTTTGAGGCCCACAGAAATAAACCTTTGAGGCCCTCAGAAAGAAGCCTTTGAGGCGCATATTAAATCCTTTCACCATACGGGTTCAAAAGAACTAGTGACACGACTTAGATAGAGAGAATATTAAAGATTTAAAATCATCAAATGTTATTCTACTAAAATTCTTTATCAGTGCCAATTATACCAACTATACCAATTATACCAGCCTGTGTCAGTTCTTGATTTTCTTATCAAAAGCTAAGCCTTGTAAAATACAAAGTAGTTCATAAACAACGTTAAGTAAACAATTCAATATGGAGCATTGTCTGCTTAGAAGTGTCATCGACCGATTTTTATCTGTCAAACAAGTCTCTAGACGAAGAACAGACAAGGTAAATACACACGATTACTACACTAACAATCATTATCAAAAAAGCATTTCTGTTTGTGTGTGAGTTTCAGAGACTACTGAAGAATCTAACTGATCGAGCGAGCAAAGATCTACATAATACAAATGCAATACATATACAAATATATTTAATTTAAAAGAAAACACAAGTTACAGTGGAATTTGCTGGTGGTCCCCGCGCGAGGCAAGCCTGTATCACGGGAGGCCGCTTTAAATATATCGAGTTGCATGTTTGTGGATATCTTTGTTACAGCATGACTTTCGAACTGTTAATCCAATCTGCACGAAACTTAGTATAGGCCAATAGATTGTACATACATATTATCACGCCCGTATCCCTAATGGGGTGGGCAGAGCTACAAGTAAACATAAGAAAACTTGCAGCCACTTCTGATTTGAAGTTCCAAGATGGATATGGTGAACCATGGTGACAGGTGATCAGCCCGTCACCCATAGGTATTTCATTTCATTTAATTAATAATTAATAGATTGTGCTATGAAGATTTGCTGTGAAGCATGTGAGCTTAATCGATAAAGGGGTTGCCAGGGTGCCATACGAAAGGGCTTTATTAGTACATTCCAAAATAATTTTAAATTTGTTCTAGGATGTAGTATTTGAAATAAAATTAAAAACTAAAAGTAAGATTTAGATAACCGGTGCAACCTGAGCTCCCTTTTGTTAGATAGTTAGATAGAGTTTCGATATCTTCGTAGTTCAGGTTAGACTGAACACAGCTAGATGGTGCTGTCGTTAGGATTTATGCGGTAGTTGTGTTTGCTACCCTAAATCTTTAAGTCGTCATATTCACTAGACAGTCAGTGTGGGTAGGCTCAGATTAGATGTTAGCTTCCTGACTAATCTGGACTTAAACAACAAGTAATCTTCGACGACCTCGGTGGCGTGGCGGGCGATTGCTCGGCAGAGACGCAAGAGGCGCGGGTTCGATTCCCGCTGCGGAAGAAATGTTTACATGTTCTGCAAATATTTCTTTCGGGTCCGGGTGTTGTGGTACCATGGTACTCGTAGTTTCTGATACCCACGACACGAGAATCCTAGCGTGGGGTCAGGTATATGTATGCAACTGTTGGATGTTATTTATTTATTATTATTAATCTATACTAAATGTTGTGGTGGTAATCTATACTAAAACTGAGGTGGTATGGACATGTCAGAAGAAGATCACCCGATTACGTTGGTAACCAGATACTGGGACAATTTATCTCTGGCAAAAGACCAAGAGGGAGACCACCACCTGGACAGCAATGCAATATTTCCAATGACGACGTCATGGATAGGGCGAAGTGGAGGAGGAGTGCGAGGAAGGCTGACCCCACCACCATGTGGGATAAATAGTCAGGAAGAGAGAGAGAATCTATACTAAATGCGGCCATAATCCTCACCTTTAGAAGGCATGGTCAGCCAGAACTGAGCCTGGAGGCGGTACCACAGCCCGGGCGGCAGCTTGGTCATGGCCCCCTCAGTCACGGACGAGGACAGGACCTTGAGCGCGTCGACCAGCAGCGAGGGCTTGTAGGAGGCCGCGTACACGATCTTCAGCGAAGACTGCGCAGCGGTGGAGCACACCATCGGGTACAGAGCCTTGTGGCGCCGCAGGTTGTAGAACGCCACACCTGCAAAGTTAAATACATACATAAAATCACGCCTGTTTCCCATAGGGGTAGGCAGAGATCACGGATCGCCATTTGCTACGATCCTGACATACTTCTTTTGCTTCCTTCACTCTCATCACATTCCTCATGCATGCTCGTCGGTTTAGGGTACTCTTGACCTGGCCCTTTTCCAAAACGTCGCCGATTTGGTCCAGGTACGTGCGCCGAGGTCTTCCCCTTCCAACGGTACCATTCACACTCGCCTCATACACTTGTTTCGTTAATCTTCTTTAAAAGTTAAATAATAATAAATAAATATTTGATGACTTTTCACACAGCGCCATCTAGCCCCAAACTAAGCAAAGCTTGTACTATGGGAACCAGATGGTTGATAGAATACTTATATACTCTTTTTTTTTTGTAAATACATACTTCTAATACATAATACAACACCCAGACCCGGAAGAAATATTTGCAGAACATACAAACATTTCTCCCGTAGCTTGAATCGAACCCGCGCCTCTTGCGTCTCAGCCGAGCACTCGCCCGCCTCGCCACCGAGGTCGTCGCAAGTCGAGGTCGTCGGCAAGTTACAGAGTTAGATAGATAGATAGATAGAAAATTCTTTATTGCACACAAGAAAACATGTACATAGGCGAACTTAATGCTAATTACCATTTTCTTCCAGCTAACCTTTGTGTAGTTTGGAGAAAAAGTGGAAGCAGTGCATTGTTATAAGAAAAAATTATAAGAAAAAATATAAGAGTTTACACCACTGCCCTAAACTGAAACGGTGCATTGGAATTCTGAATACATCAAGGTTGAACACATGGAGAATTGCTCATAATTGCTACTTTTTTGGACTTATTAGACTAGCCCACGAATACTCAATCGCATCTCAGAGTTGAGCACGTCTCAAGTGACGAGTTTTTGACAGATTTTAGTCAAAAACTGTCAAAAAAAAAACCACCGTGATTTGAGACGTGTTTAACTTTGAGTCGCGTTTGAGTATTTGGGGGTAAAACTAGACAGAAATATGATGAACGTGGCTCTATTATCGGAATTCGACGAACTTGGTCAAGTGCGGTTCGAATTTACACACGAAGGGTTTCGTACCAACGTACATGTAGCTACATAAATGTTCTTGTATGGGGCCCCCTTTAAATTTTTATTTTGAATAATTGTTGTAAGTAATAGCGGCAATAGAAATGCACACTCTGAAAATTGCAACTATTACGGTTCATGAGATACAGCCCGCTGACAGACGGACGGACAGCGGAGGCTTAGTAATAGGGTCCCGTTGGCACCCTTCGAGTAGGGAATCCTAAAAAGTGAATTAATAACGCATCTCCTAACACATTATCAAGAGTGTCATTCAATTATGCATGACAAAATCATTCGAGATCTAGTACTCACAATGTTGATAATAACTTAACCTAATTAACCTATTTATCATTTTCTATAAAAACGCTTATAGCATATTCAGCGGACAAAATTTAACGCAGCCTGCAGTAGCCGCCCCGTCGGCGTCGCGCCGTGAAAGCTATGAAACATATATTCAAACACTAACTTTCGCTCGCGTGGTACCCGGATAAAAAATTGCCTATATGTTATTTCAGCACATGATCTAAGTATGTTCCAAGTTTCATTCAAATCCGTTCAGTCGTTTAGACGTGATTGAGGCACAAACAACCAAACATCCTCACAAACTTTCGCAATTATAAGTTGGTTTATTTGACGACCTCGATGGCGTGCCGGGCGAGTGCTCGACTAAGACGCAAAAAGCGCGGGTTTGATTCGCTACGGGAGAACTGTTTGTATGTTCTGCAATTATTTCTTTCGGGTCTGGGTGTTGTGGTACCATGGTACTCGTAGTTTCTGATACCCACGACACAGGGAATCTTAGTATGGGGTCAGGACTATGTGACTGTTAGGTGTTATTATTATTTATTTCCTACATACTCTCGATGCTTATTTTTAGCCGCGGGCGGCAGCTAGTGTAAAATAATTTCCGATGACAATCTATGGATTTCCAATGATTGCGGGAAATCGGGAGAGAGCGGACGATCCGCTAACCCGCGTCCGCTACATGTGCATAGTTATAGGAAGCATTGTTATCACAGGTTGCGAGCTCGTAGTACTCTGGTTGATAAGACAAGTGTCCTCTAGAGTTACTATGTCCTTTCAATGTCGCAGAAAATAGGTTAAACTACTACAACATTGTAAGAATGTTGGAAGAAGAAAGAAACATACATTTTTCTTTTGTTTCCTTGTCACCAGACATCCAAACTCTTTCATTCATACATATATTACTTATATTATAAATGCGAAAGTTTGTGAGGATGTTTGGATGTTTGAATGTTTGTGCCTCAATCACGCCTAAACGGCTAAACGGATTTGAATGAAACTTGGAATATACATAGTACATGTACTAGATTAACATAATATAGGCTATTTTTATCCGGGTACCACGCGAGCGAAGCCGCGGGCGGCAGCTAGTATATATATAATTATCACGACCTCGATGGCGTGGCGGACGAGTGCTCGGCTAAGACGCAAGATGCGCGGGTCCGATTCTCGCTACGGGAGAAATGTTTGTATGTTTTGGTTGTTGTAGTACCTATTATGTATTATAAATGTGTGTTTACAAAAAAAAGGCATAAAAGTATTCTATCAGCCATCTGGCGTTCATAGCATAGCATTTATTTACCTTGTGATTTTCTGTTGACATAGAATTCCAGAGTTCCATTCCACATGTCCAGTCGGATGCCGATGATGCTGCCCTTGCAGAAGCCGCGCGAGTCATGGGTAACTACCTGGGAGTTATGCCGCACTGCTCCCGTGTAAGACAGCCCATAGGATTCAGCGCTGTGTCCTAGTAGCGATGCGAACTTGAAGCTGAACTCTGTTATGTCAAATTTCTCTGTACCAATGCCAACCATCTGTGAATAAAAAGATGTCGGATTGAAGTTTTTGAAACAATGTACAAGGTCAAGTTGATTTGGCTGTAAGCCATTATCATGTTCAACTTCCGCACGTAGCTCCAATCTCATTGTACCTGGTTAAAGAGTCTAAACTGTCGAAAGATTGTGAACCGTAACATACTGCTTACAATTTAACTGCCGCGGCATGCTCGCTGTGCTCGCTCGCCTCGCGCGTAATTTTTCACTAACATCATCATCATGCCCTTATCCCACTCTATGCGGGGTCGGCACACAATGTTCCTTGGATCATGCTGTAAGAGTTTTGGCTAAGGTGTTTTATGACCGGCCGCCTGCCTGACGTCAACCCTCCTTGGAAATACTTGCTCATGTATCTCATCATGTTGGAGGATACTATTAGTCGACTTTTACGACATGCTCGGGGAGAGAAGCAACTGGACGTATTCTATGTTTTTTCTTTACTCCCAGTCCAGTGAAGAAGAAAGAAGTAAAGTTTTTCACTAACCTAACCTACTAATTTCGATCTCAGCAGATGTTCAGCAGTTTACAATCTCGCAAGATTATAATCTAACGGTGTTTACAATTTTACACTGACATATAATGTTATATAAATAATATCACACCTGTTTACCAACGGGGTAGGTAGGGAAGGCGGATATCCATTTGCTACAGTCTTGACTTAATCCAACGAATCAATAACCATGAAAATTGGTCCAGCAGATCTCGTGTTATAAGTGTTGTAACAAACCCCGACTTTGTTTTATATATACAGATAGATATATAGTTTGAAGTACCATCAGAGAGACATTATAGCATGAGGTGTACAGTTAAGTCCTGCAGGTTACTTTCATTATAAAATGTAGATAGTTCTTATATGATTGATGAAAAATGTTACTCACAATATCAGTTCCATAAGTATCGGTCAACATTTTGACTTCCCAGTAGTAGTGATAATTGAGTTCCATCGGTGTGTCCCCTCTCACAGCAGCAGTCCCGGCGCTGTAGAACGGATGGAATGTCACGAGGCAGCCATTGTCAGAGAGCACCACCCAATTCGACGCCTCCCCTACCGGTCTCTGCCATCTCCATTCTTTAACTTGAAAGAAATCACATATGAGATTGTCGTTTTTTGTCCCTTTGTTTACATGGATACTTATTGTACGGTATGTATCATAAAGCTGGTATTGGTTTACTAATAAGGAAGTACCTTGTAGCCTTTTACATCTAAGGTAGGTACCAACAGGCGCGGTCCGAAGGGGGGTTCACAAGGGACATGACCCCCCCCAAAATCGTATACGTCAAATTGAAAAATCTTCTAAATTTACAAAATATAAAAACGCAATTTACTGCCCTTAGCCGTGATGCCAATAAAAGTAGAAGGCTTCCATTTGTTTCATAATGTGTACAATAAAATCAGATTTACTCGATATATTCTATTATTAGTGACCCCATCCAAAATTTCAGGCTGCGACCGCGCCTGGGTACCAGAGAAACAAATGTTTAATAAAAAGCAAAACATTTTTTATAATATTCTTCGTGAGGATACTTACTATCATCTTCTTCACCGCATGCGCACTCGTTCAGCTGATTCCAGGGTGTTGGCACAGACATTTTCAGCCTCTTGTGCCAGCAACGGCAGTAGGGCTTCGCATCATTACTGTATCTGCCAATATATCCTTTGTTTGAAGGCGCAACCAACATTTTTATGCTCTCTCAGAACTTAGTAAATAAAACACAAACACAACCACGTTTTAAAGTACACAGAAGAAAAACCACGAGATGAATACTTTCTTTTTTCGAGAAATTACACAAATATTCTTTCTTAATCGAACAATTATCGATGTCAACACACACAAAGCAGTGCTATTCAATCAATGTCAGCGATCAAACATGAACTGTGGCGTACAGCGTGGCAGCACTTAAATTTATACTAAGTTTTCGTTCAAAAACAACTATTCTTGATCTGAGAAACGATATAGCACAGATAGCATAAAATAAATATTTGCAGTAGAAAAATACTTTCTTTTTTCAAAAAAAGAGGTATGATAGATAAATCATGAAAAATATCCCGGATTTTCGAAGATTTGCGAGAGCTAAGCGATGATTTAGTTAATATGTAATTTTAGGTGGTTAGCGTGGCCAACTATCTAGTCAACCTATTTGGTTTTTGAACGAAACTAAGCTCAGTTTCCTCCGGAAATTAAGGCGTGACGGTTTTCGAGAGTGCGGTAAATTCAATGACTATTTTTAGACATGACTGCTTGTTTGTATACAAAAAAGTGTACTATAAATAATATTAATTTTCCGGAAATTGCGTGTATTTACATTGGTTAAAAGGCATAAAAATGTTTTGAATTCGGTTATGGATTAACTCGCTATTTCCGTTCGATTATTTTGCTGCGCTGTGCTGCGCTGCGCACCCCGCCCACAAATGGCTGTCAATAATCATGGCAAAGTGAAATAAAATTTAATCTAACATTGAGTGAAATACAAAGTAAAAACTTTTTATTAATGGTGTATTCGACATGTACTCGAGAACCTTATTGTGCTAAACACATTTAGAATGGCTAGGAAATTGTGAACGCAACATAATGTAACGTAAACATGGTTTTTATACGATTTATTTTGCGAAAAATATTAATAGATTTAAATTTATTTTAAATTAATGAGTGCAGATAGGGTCATAATTATTTGCAGCTTTTATTGTTGCTGAGGTAAGTTATAGCGTAGTGTTTTCGTTTTTACGATTATATGAGTATTCAGTTTGTAATTTCATAAAAATGTTGTGAATGTAAACATGATATATCATCGTACCTACGAAATGAAATGATTAACCATTAACATTTGCAAACAAATAACAATTAAATGAATTCATTTGAAAACTTGATATTCTACAAAACAAGAATACAAATATTTTTGTAGGTAAATAGGTTAATAAAGCTTTGACCCGTGTGACCTATTTATTACCACGAGAAATCAATGTACTTAGGTACTACCTATCTAAATCCCACTTTGTGACCTACATTTTCACAGTGAAGTAAATCAGAGCTTATTTATTTTAAACCATATCTGTATGTAGGTACCTAACCTACCCTTATCTACATCTAACTAGGTAAGTACTTAGGTATAAACTTAATTTTCGAGTAGGTGATACCTACTGCTTCCATCTATAAGAAGCTAGGTTTCTATATTAGAAACCGGAAAAAATTACCTTGTAGGAAATAAAAACAGCTTGTCAGTGTATTATAACAATGTAATCATCTAAGTAGATCAATATTGTTCTGTAAAAGATAGGTGAACACATATGTGAGAAATTGTGTCAACTCTACTTTTTGAAATACGAAAAGGTAAATAAATAACACCCAACAGTTACATCCAGTCCTGCCTGACCCCGCACCAGAATTCCCTGTAGGTACCATGTGTATCAGAAACTACGAGTACCTACCATGGTACCAAAACACCCAGCGGTAGAAATATTTACCACCGAGGCCGTCAAAGCAGAGGGTTAAATTACATTTCCTTCGACAGGTGAGTTAAAGTGTCAAATGGCCGCAGTTTCACAGTGAAGACTAAGGGCAGGCAGGGGCTTCCGTCACAAGTACCTACCGCGGCGCAGCGCAGATGCATTTCTGGATAGACAAGCGCAGCCAGTGCGCGTACACCGGCCGCCATAGGGTTCCCTCGTCCTTATCTGCTGGTAAGAACCTTGACTAATATTATTTATATCTTTATAAAGGTTGCCTGGAAGAGATCGCTCTTAGCGATAAGGCCGCCCATTGTACTGTTTTTGGTTGTTTTTTTATTTACTTTCTGTGTTTTGTGTGCAATAGTGTTTATTATTATTATTATTATATCTCTACAGCTACAAACTTTGTCTCTAACTATGCGTCTTCATTTTCGCGTCCTTCTCAATCAATGGCTACTATCACTCCACATAGAGTTGCCATCCGTCCGGGTTTCCCCGGATTTGTCCTAGTTTAGAGGGCGTCCGGGCGGGGTTTCATACGTAGTCCGGGTTTAAAAAATTAAAGTCTTGCGCCGCCCGTGACACACGCACTGTGCTCGCGCGCCGTGATCTATCGACGAACCGACTCGCTAAATTCACCGTCCCCCTGAAAAACCTGTTGACATGTCCGGGTTCTGGGCTCCAAAATCATGCTAAATTTTAGAGGTGGCAACCCTAACTCCACGCGACAAGTTTGCCGAAGCCGAAGTGTAGTCGTAGGGTAAAAAACAAAGGCAAAAATTAATGAATGAATAAAGACGTAAGTTGAAGCAAAAGTGAACAATGGTTAGAAGTAGATATTAAAGAAGTTATTAAAAAAATGTGTGTATCAACTGAGGGACCAGCTCGGAATACTCAAAATAAGTATTCAGGTTAACAGTAAAAGTCATAAAATCTATTTGTTTGCTTAAGTTTGCCGAGGATTGTGATATTCGTAAACGTGTAAACTCTTAAATTATGTTTGTCTCACTCAACTTAGTTTTGATTGACGCTCATAGAGGTTCTAGAGCAAACGTGTGGTTGCAGCATAATGAACTCATCTCATAGTGATATTGTTGACTTGTCAGGGAGGGCGCGAGGGCGGGTGTGCGCGGGGGGCGCGGGAGTGGGCGTGCGCAAGGGCATGTCCGCGCCGGTGCACCGCTTCGCGGCCGTCGACTGCCCGCCGCGCCGCCCGCGCGCCCATGCCAGGAACTACCCGTGAGTCTTCTTGTCACTAGTTCATTCGAACCGGTATAGCGAAAGGATTTAAAGTGCACATGTTTTCGAAATTTTTCTGTTCTACGAAATGCGGGTTTCTTTTCAATGTTTTCCTTCACCTTTTATGAGTACCTACTGGTATAGCGCACATTTTTTTAAATAACCGAAGTTCGCCCTTTAAACTTTCAAATTGCCTACGTTAATGGGTGAAGATCAAATTCTTTTAACAGCGGAAGTTGACCCTGTAGCCAAGCAAGTGTTTAGCTACAGGCTCAACTTCTACTAGTAGTTTTTGAGGCGAGCTATCTTTTTTGACCATATTTACACTTAGGGTGCATTTTCCGCAAGGTCACCAAGAAATTAAATTCCAGTTATTGGAGCTATGTGTTCTGCCTATTGTCGCTTTATATTTTGTACCCTAGGAGTTTCTCAGACGAAAAAAGACTAACTAAATGATATTATTCAGACCTACACTACCAGCGGTGCACAACAGCGCACGTCGCCAAAATGACGATTCGATCTATGTGGAGATTCCACTGGAGCCCCCACACCCAACCATTGCGAGCCTGGCAGCCGCCCGCAGCGTCACCCCCGACACGCTTCTTCGGACCGCAGCTCTAGGGCTCGCACATCACCACTCTCCCATGATGGCGCCACATCTCAAGTTCGGGATCATGGTGTCTTTCGCACTGGCCACGATGTTTCTAGCGGCTGCGAAGTACTACTTCGATAGACAGGTGAGGAAAAATCGCGTAGCTTTGTCCTAGAAGTCCAGGTTAAAAAGCTACACAGACTGAAGAGTTAAGCCGCGACTCAACTGCAGCCCATGGTCACGTTTAGCATGGACTCGTGGCTTGATGACGTCACCATCACAAACATGGTCGACTCAGATGGGACTTGTACGCAGCTCGTTGCTGTGCACACTATACGAGGTGAGGTAATGGGAGCTTAGGGAGAGCATCAAGTGTTACCACGTGGATCATATCCGTGCTCTGCAGTAGCATACGTAGAGCAAATAAACTGGTTGCATAGGGTTAAAGTTCCGTCTTTTTTGACTGCTTAGTTAAGTGATATTTGAACTTGCAGATCGTCCGCGACAATTCGTCTGGCAGCGAGGCGACGATCGTGTGCGCGGCCGTGGCGTGCGTGTGCGGCGTGGGCTGCGCGTTGTCCATGTGCCGCGCCGCGCCGCCGCCGCCGCGCGCGCCCGAGCGCGTCTCCTCTACCGCGCGCCGCGAGCCGCATCTCGTCAGACAGGTGAGAACCTGTAGCTGGCTCATAGTGTGCATTTACAGCGTGTGTGGCGTGTGTTCATGTGCCGCCACTGTCGCGTCTCCTCCACCGTCCGTGTGCGTGTGTAGCGTGGCCGATGTGGGAGGCGTGAGCTACGCCTGCTTTTTAAGCATGCGATGGCAGAAAGGCTACCACTCATCAGCGAAGCCATTAAATAAAATAAAATAAAACTTAAATCTTCATTGAGTTTATAACTGTTTGTTTGTAGCGCGACCAAACGTAGAAATAAAAGTTCATAAACTAAACGGCTTCTAAATTAGCTTGTAGACTAAGAACAAGAGCTGCAAGTAGTCGTCATATTTGATTTCATGTAGAAACTCTATATTATTATACTGAGTTGGCGAATAGCTGACATTATTAACTGATTTATTCTATGTAGACACACATCTACAATATAATTTATTTATTTTATTTCATTAGTTTTTTTTTTACATTTTACTGTTGTACGCTAGTCTCACAGGGTCTGATGGCTAGAGGAAGTGGTTCCGACAGAATAACAGCGTCTGCTGCTCAAACAGCAGACACAATGCTGAGTCGAAACCAATTTGCTGCTGTAGCACACATCATAATTTGTTTAATATTATAATTTTAGTGATAAGTGTTTAATGTTTAAAATGTCTTTTTTTTCTCTCTATTGTCTATGTATTTTTTATTTTATTTTCCTAAAATTCTATGTTATGTGTTATGTGTGCTATCTTAGCAAATAAATGTTATGTCTATGTCTATGTCTATGTCTATAATCAGCTCCACTTTCTGTCCACAGCAGCAATCGGAGCCTTCCGACGACATTTCCCTAACGACGCTCCTGCAAGGCTCGGGGGAGTCCCCGGAGGCGCCCCCGCCGTACAAGATCGCGGTGCTAATGCCGGGCCGGGAGTCCCCGCCGCCGCCCGCCTACAGCGAGCTCAGCTAGCTGCCGCATCTGGTGAGCCAGGAGTTCATCATATAGACGACGTCACGGGTAAGGTTCCAATTATCAACGGACTAAAAAACAGAACTTTTGAACTGCAATTTTTAAAAAGCCTACCCACATTGTTCTAAATAATATGGGTAATATTCTTAGAAATAGTACCCAGTTGCTTCCTAGATGGCATTTTACCGGAACCCCTGAGAGCTAGAGAGCAAACTATCATCTGATTGGTACGATTGTACGATTGATTTGCTGTTTATGCTCTTTGCCTGTGGGGTACATTAGGCTATATCCAAGCGTCATCTAGGGTGCCTCAAAAAACGAAAACTTTTCCTTTAAGAATGTCCCCATTCTTATCGTAATACCGCATACGATTTTAGTATATTTTGTATTATGTCTCATGCTTAATGGTGGACAATTCTGCTGCAAAATGACATTGTGAATTAACCAGTATAAGCACTGAGAAGCTTTTAAAACTAATGTTTATCTAAGAAACCAAACATCATGGAAACAAATACCATAATATTAATAACGGTTTTAAAACTTTTGCAGGTTAGACTATACGAATTTAATTGGGAATATATTTTGTCCTTTGATGACTACCCACTAACAATTTTAACAAAGGACGGATTTCAGTTGGCTTTGCGCACAAAATCCGCATAAGTTCGTGCTGATGTTCAAATTATGTTATGGGGTGGTCAAGAACTTATAAATAATTACGTTTATGAAGGTATAATGTGTGCTCAGCGGAGGGACCAACACGGAAATAGAAGTTTTAGGATTTTTAGTAAATCCTTGGATACTTATTTTAAATATTCCGGGGCGGTACCTCCGTCGAAACTCATACATAATAAGGCGTTTGGATTATTGTACTTAAAAATATCTATTTATTTATTAAACTCCAAGGAAACGGGTGTAAGCAACAAGTCAACCCTGTACTGTAAATATTTTAAGTCATCGTTTTGTGGTTTTTTACTTAAAAACGTTTGTGTAGACGCCCCTTGCATTCCCTTTAGTGATAATCCGAAATAGCCAAAACTTACCCATTTTTTTTAAATAGAGCCTTACCCAATGCGTAGTTATCCTGACTCACCATGTATTCTAGATTATACCAACTAAATTGTTTAAAATACTAAGAGAATATCTCTAATACAAAGAGAATACAGAAGTCTAAACCAACGAGCATGCATAAGGAATGTAATGAGAGTGAATGAAGCTAAAGAAGTATGTCAGGACTGTAGCAAGTGGAGATCCGCCATCTCTATCCGTGGTCTATGGGAAACAGGCGTGATTTTATGTATGTACATATTATGTAGATACTAAGAGAATTAGCCAACTGTTTTAAATTTAGTAGTAATAGATGGAATTGGGAGCGAAAATAACTTTTTTGTTAGAACAGAAGCGCGTGAGCTTTTGTCGAACTATTGCTAGATTTTTTGCTACCATTTATTTCCCCTAGCTATTTATTAATAAAGCATTTACGTAATATAAACTACTTTAGTAGTTTTTTTACTGAGTTCCTAGTTTTATGATTCTTTATATTTTAGATGTAATAAATTATTAACTAAATGTGTTCCTTAAGTGTGTTAACGATACATATTTAGTATGCGATGTAGTTTTGCAATAATATTAAAATATACATAATACAAGAGCCAACAAACACTTAGGTACTACTTAAACCTAAACCAATCAAAAACAAGATTCCAACATTGACCAATACTTACTTGTATTGGTCAAAAAAAATTGACGAACACTGCTTTAGGGTGTCCACAGCAACCGATAACAATAACGGTGGACAAGGTTTTAAAATTATTCCTGCAATTGAAATGGTATCTATACTTATCTAAATATATAAACCTATAAATGATAAATCTATGTACAGCGGCGGAATGAAAAGGTTCGTCAGTTTTCAAATTGATTCGTTTGACGTGTCGCGAGACATGTTATCTTTTGAATCTAATCCCCGACTATCAAATGACGATTTTTTGACAGATTTTCATCAGAAACTGTAAAAAACCGTGAGTTGAGACGTGCTCAACTTTGGGTTGCGTTTGAGTATTCATGGGTGAGGCACAGAACAAACTGTTGCATAGAAAATTATGTATGACTGCTCGACAACAAAGTTCAAATTGACGCGCATCAAAGTTGTTTGACAATTTATCGTGTCATACAGGATAGTAGTTTTACTGAATTAAAACTAATATTGATTCTTATACTAGTGCAAGTGAAAACCGACCTCAAGGCGACGAACCTTTTCATTCCGTGACTGTACGTAACGAACGTATTATATTCTTAATGTAAATAATAATAAAAACGGTGTTCACTAAGCAGCAAAAAATATTTTTTAGAGTATTTCAAAATTAGTTTTGTATACAATTTAATGCATTTTAAACCCCCACTATATATTAATATTAATAAATGTTTAGAATAATATAGACAGTGTCCAGTGTGTTAGATTAGAACTTGATGAAATGTTACATCCAATCTTATTCATTTTAAGTTTGTATAATTTTTTATATAGGTAAACATTTTGATTGTTAAATATTGATTTTACATAATGACAACTGGTTAAGTCTTCCAAATATCTTGTCCAGAGTGTGTTGTAGGTATTTTACATTATTTCTTGATGTAACATTAACTCTTTGATTAGGTCCATACATTTATTACCTATACAATAATCATTGTAAAGTTGTATTGTTGTAATGTTTAGGAGCAAAGTTACCATAAACCAGTAAGAAGTAGTTATTTGGTACTACTGGCTAGTACAATGTAAAATACTCTAATATTTTAACACGTTTTTATCCAATCTACACTGCTTGCAAACATAGCGTTTATAAAAATAGAAGCAAATTTTCTCATGACTGTACTGTACTAGGCGTAGTTTTGATAGCAGTGGAAATTGCGCACGAAACGGATCTTAATATTTAAGATGTATATGGAAATACGTCATTATTGATATGAAAAATATAGGGTCACCCATTAGATGAAGAAAATATCAACAAGCTTGAAATTATGGTGTAAAAGATCCCAAATTTACATGATGTGTGCTGCAAAATGCTTGGCTCCTAAATCAGAATCATAGTTTTTACCAGTTCAGGAGCTTAAAGATTAATTTCATTTGTAACATACTTATTATGTCAATAAATTTATTTGTATGTATATTTATTTGTATTCGCAAGTAAAGTTTTAAAACTTTTATATTTCTAGGTTTAGAGTACGATATTGTACACATGTCAGAAATGATTATGAAAAGGGAGTCGACTAATTTTGAACAGAAGTACTTAAATTTGTCCAAATGCCACTTGTAGTCAAATAATCGTAAGTAGCTAGATGTAAAATGTGACAGCATTGGAGACCTATAGCGGTTACAGACGCTCCATAGTATCGATTTTCTATACAAATCTATTACTGAGGATCGACTTGGCAACCGTTACACGTTTCTGAATATGGCTGTAGGTAGTCATTTTAGTTATTATCTTTGACCTTGCAAATAAATGTAGACCATCAATCTGGAGGCTTCAGTTTTAGTTCACTCAACTTCGATGAGCTATGTATATGTCACCGTAAAATTGTAAATACAGTTAGATTATAATCTCTCTCGCGAGATTGTAAACTGTCGAAAGATTGTGAACCGTAACATTTTTTGGCGCTTTGGTGGCCGCTGTGCTCGCTCGCCTCGCGCGTTAGTGGTCACTGGTCATGATCACTACTCAAACCTCACCAACTGAATTCGATCGGGTGGATAAGTAATAATGCGTTAAATTGTAAGCAGCGGAACACACTGTTCACAATCTCGCGAGATAGATTATAATCTAACGGTATTTACAATTCTACGATGACATATTCACAAGATTAAAATTGAGACACGATTATTCTTTATTATTTGGCAACATTGTACAACAGCGCACGACAGATGACGTCATGACGCGCAACATAACGTATGTATGATGTCAGACAACGTTGCGCTGAGTGACATATTGCGTAATAAATGTTGCCTAGATATTATATGAAAGACAAGGATTTTTTTAAATCGTCTATCCTATCTTTATACAGACTCTAAAAGATCTAGTAACTGCTAAAAATACGTCTTGTCATACTTAATTTGCTTAGAACATCACTTTAGGTAAGTTCGTTTAATCCCCAAAAGTCTTCAGGCTCTTTTGTTTGGTCGAAGTAATAAATAGTGATGTATTTATTTAATGTTCTACATTGTTTTGCCAATCGTTGTATTTTGTCCTCTATAGAGGGACCTACAGTCGTCTTGTATCAGACGCTTGTTATATTAAACTGTATTAACTGTGGTTTGACGTTTTATTGATATCCTCGAGTTTGGACTAACCGAATTTAAGCTCATGAACCATAAAGGTCACCGTACTCGCCTGTAAGCACTTTTAATCTTCACCACACTGGTTCGAAAAATTTGTGTCATGATTAATAGAAAAAGAATGAATGAGCCAATCAAGTGCAATTCTAACAAAGTGATGACCTCGATGGCGTGGCGGGCGAGTGCTCGGCTGAGACGCAAGAGGTGCGGGTTCGATTCCTGCTACGGGAGTAATGTTTGTATGTTCTGCAAATATTTATTCCGGGTCTGGGTATTGTAGTATTATCAGTATGCATTTACAAAAAAAGTATAAGTATTTTATCAGCCAGCTGGTGCCCATAGTACAAGCTTTGCTTAGTTTGGGGCTAGATGGTGCTGTGTCAAATGTCCGCAAATATTTATATTTAAGTACCTATCAATCAATCACAAGTTTCAAAACTGCCCAGGAGGGTTATTCACGATGACCAAAGAAAACGAGCCACGTAACGAGCCAAATGTCATCGTGTCTCTAAACGCAAACGAGACACGCCATGGTGTGAAATCAAAAACTGTATTCTGCATGCCATAAGACTAGTTGTCTATGACCGTGTTTTGGTTTTACGTGATTCGTTCAAAATCAAGCATCCGGTCTGTTCGGAAAACTATCGGTTTTAGATTGATTTTATTTTTTTGTTTACAATCTTCATCTCAAGTAAATAAATATTCAATAATAGAATTTCTAAACTCTTTCTAATATTAATTTCGTTATATTTTAAAGTTTAGAGCCCAAAAAAAAATATATAACGTAAAATGGTTAGCTAAATCAAATCAACCACAATTTGTTTCCGAACGAATTGTCAATCAAAATATTGACATATTGCATTGTTTGTTTTGAAAAAAACTTGGCTATATTATAACGTAGTGATAAGAAAAGACGTTCTTCGAAGACAACGTATGATATGCTGGCGCCAGCAACGCCCACACATAAATAGGAGACTGTCAAGGGATTCTGCTGAGCTGGACCCTAAATTTTTCGTGCTATTTTATAAGGTGGCCAAAGAGTTGTTTTGGTATTGTGCGGCGTTCTTGGAGGCAGGCTAGTTAATTCTGGCCTTCAGAGATGTTCTAGCATTACAACAGAAGTCAAAGTAAGTATTGTGTTAGCTAAACTTAATTTATTGAACAATAATAAAATGGTAGGTACCTAGGTTAGGTATTAGCTTAGACTGAAACCTACTATATTTACTGTATTTTTCCAGATACTTACAACCCTCAATTTCCTTATCACCAGTAGCTATCAAAAGCCAGTGGGAAACTTTTGGTTAGCACCTGTAAGCCTCTGCATAGAGTAACCGGTGAATGCCTTGAATGATGCCAACCTACATCAAATTTCCTACCTCCGAACAAGAGAGGAATTAAATCAAACAAGGGTAATATTTTAATCAACTATTTATTTTAGTAGGTATTACATAATAGTATTTGTGAGAGCATCAGCGAACTAAAATAAATTAATTTTATTAGATTCTTTGAAAAAACTTTCACTTTCATTATATTAGTAGAATATAATCTTTATTTCCAAAAACATGAAAGTATGTACCTACCTATAAAAACAATAACAATGATTTCTGCCTCGTTTCAGATTTGCAACAGTGGCTTAAAGGCATACCTACTCATGTGCTACCTTAGGAGGGGCAGCTCATGACAGTTATATTATGTTAAATAAATCAGAAATCATGAGGTGTGTGTGTGTGTGTGTGTGTGTGTGTGTGTTAGTGTTAACGTATGGGTACATGCGGTTGTGTAGGTATAATAAGTAATAATAAATGCATTAAAACCATGAAACAAAAAATACTCACAGCACACATACTATGCATATCTCAAGTTTCACTGAATCCATGCAGCCATTTAGAAGTAAATTATGAGGCACAAGCATCGTTACATCTTCACAAACTTTTGCATTCACAATAAAAGAGCTATGTTAAGTTATGTTATTTTAAGTTACATGTGCATATTAAGAAGTTTATTGTACATGTGTAAGCATGACTGTGTGTGTGTGTTTTAGATTGTTACATTTAAATTGTTATATTTCAGAGCCGCCCACTCACTATGCCAACACGTGGATCAGAAGCAATTGCTGTACGCAATACAGTCTCAGTACATGTCTGGTCCACTACGCTAGGGCTTCTACGACATCCTCATTGCGATGCATCTCGAGTCGCACGCCACTACCATGCGAGTACACCAGCTTCGCTTGAACAGCATCTGGAAAAGAACAGGATTATGAAATACTAGGTGGCAGCACAGGTAAAGTACGCGCTATCGTTGCATTTTGAGCTTTACGCCGGTAATTTCAAGCAAACTAAAGCTTTCCAATATTATAGTATACATACATACATATTATAACGCCGTATCCTTAATGAGGTGGGCAGAGCCACAAGTAAACATAATAAAACTTGCAATCACTTCTGATCCAAACTTCCAAGATGGATATGGCGAACCATGGTGACAGGTGATCAGCCCATCGCCCATATAGGTGGTCCATCATTTTGGAGAAGATCCCTTTGTCGCCTTTTACGACATGCTCGGGGAGAGAAGCATATAGTATAACCCCCGGATACTCAAATGCATCAGAGTTGAGCACGTCTCAATCTCAAGTGACGAGTTTTTGACTTCTGTCATTCCGTTCAGTTTTGTAATTTAAAGTACTTATCTGTATTCAAATTTAATTATTGAGATCGTAACTTTATTAAAGTGATTGTGTGAACTTTAGTTTCGTTCGTTATTTTATTGCCTGCATGCATGCAGGCAATCTCCCTTAAGCGCAAGCTCATTGACGTATGCATTCTCCCTATCCTCACGTACGGCGCGCAGACTTGGTCTTTGACGGCTCAGCAGAGGTCCACACTCGGGGTTTGCCAGCGAGCGATGGAGCGCAGTAATCTCGGAGTAAAACTCACTGACCGAATACGCAACACCATACTGCGCTCCAAAACAAAAATCGCTGACGTTGCTCGGAAAGCAGCCACTTTGAAGTGGAACTGGGCAGGGCACGTCTGCCGTATGTCGGATGACCTATGGGCGAAAACCACTACCGAGTGGGCTCCTAATGGTGGTAAACGGCATCGTGGCAGACCAAGACTGAGATGGCGGGACGACTTTGACTCATTCATGAAGGATTGGTCCTCCAAAGCACAGGATAGAGAAAGGTGGAAGGGGGATAGGGAGGCCTTTGCCCTGCAGTGGGACGATATGGGCTAATAATCTTACTTATATTATAAATGCGAAAGTTTGTGAGTTTGGATGTTTGGATGTTTGTGCCTCAATCACGCCTAAACGGCAGAACGGATTTGAATGAAACTTGGAATATACATAGTACATGTACTGGATTAACATATAGGCTATTTTTTATCCGGGTACCACGCGAGCGAAGCCGCGGACGGCAGCTAGTAATAATAATAATGCATGCCCATAATGTCTAAGAATCAAGAAGATAATTATATAACAGACAAGTTCTTACTTTTTTTGCTTGTTTTTGTTTTTTCCAGGGAGGTGTGCAAAAACGAGTTTGTGATCCCCCTGGGACCGGAACTGAAGGCGTTGTACGAAGACCCAGAGATGGGGCACATCCTCCGCTCGCTGCAAACAGAGAGCGTTCGACCGCAGATGAAGAATGAAGAAATCTGTAAAGATATCACGTGAGTTTGCTTGCTTTCGTGTTCCCAGACATTCGGAAGAATATAAATATGTCCCAGGTGGCCGATTTGTAGGGCTCAGTGGGCACGTGTTCTCGTCGGGTTCCGAAATAATGGGTAACCTCGAGAAAAAAATCACACTCGGTATAATCGTACGAAGTTATTAGCGTCCAGTACAAATACCAAGTAACTCTTGAATAAACAAGTAGGCAGAACAGATACGTCCCGCTCGGCACGAGCTCTAAAAATAGACTGCCCGCCAGCTCCAACGGCCGCATCCAAGCATGACTCGGCTGTGACGTCACGCTTGCGTTCTGTAGGTAGTGAGTCAGTGTTGCAGTGTGATTGTAGATGGCGCTATAATTAATCTCCGACAAATATGTATCGCCATCTAGCCCCAAACTAAGGTTAACTTAATTTTGTTCTGACACATGTAATTTTAACTGTGAATTCCTACGAATAGGTACTGAATGTTGTTATTTCGATAGAAAATCTTCAAGTCCCAATTTATCTTCACCTCGCAAAACATCTTGTTTCAGAGAGAGTATAACGGAGATCAGCAACTTGTACTCCCCCTACTTCCCGCTGGAGGTGGTCCGTGAGTTCGTGATGCAGGCGTTGGCGGACGCAGTTACAACCAACCAGGTGCACAACCGCGACCCCGTGGGCGGCACCAATGAGAACCTCTTCTTGCGAGTACACTCTTTCTGTGAGTACACACTTCCTGACAGTACACTCTTCCTGCGAATACCTTCATCCTGTGAGTACACTCTTCCTGCGAGTATACTTTCCTGACAGTACATTCTTCCTGTTAGTACTCTTCCTGACAATATACTCTTCCTGTGAGTACACTCTTCCTGTAAGTACTTTACCCCTATCATCAGGCCAACTCTCATTGTAGACCGTCTCATTCTAGTCTGTATGATGAGAGATGAAGACGTTGAAAAGCTCCTCATCATGATCAACCCTGAGACGTGGGATCCCACCTTTGACAAAGGTAAGTTACAATTCATAAAATTTTTACTGCCTTACCCACAAGTTTCCATTATCTGAAATTCTTTATTGTACACGCACGAAACGAAACAAATACACACAAAACATTAAAAAGTACATGTACAAAGGAGAGCTTAACTCTTAAAGAGTTTTCTGCCAGCAAACCTTTGAGGCAAGGGAGATGCTTTAACATAAGTGGAAGTTATGTGTACAGAGACAGGAAAAAGTAAAACAAAGATAAGCTTACAAATATAATAAACTAATAAGATATACTACACACAATATAAATATATACAAATAATATATCTACAAATATATATACAAAATATATATACAATATATACATATATGTAAATAAATATTATTAAAAAATTAAACATTATTATTTTAAAGATAACGTAGAAAACTGAGCTCATTTTCATTTCTTATTATTACACCATCATCATCATCATCATTTTCCTGCTCCTTATCCCACTAGGTGGGGTCGGCACAACATGTTTTCCTCTTCCATCTTCTCCTATCATTCGTCATCTCAGTACTCACTCCTTTCATACGCATGTCCTCTTTCACACAATCCATCCATCTTTTCTTAGGCTTTCCTCTGTCCGTGCATCCATCCGCATTCATATTCAGCACTTTCCTTGTAACATGACTTTCTTCCCTCCGCATAACATGCCCACGCTAACCTATCACTCTATTTTCTTATTATTACACCGATTACCTGAAAGTTTTTAATGATAATATAGATTGTCTTTGTAAATAAATTTTTGAAGTTTCTATAAATGTTTCTAATTCTGTCCTATAGAAGGAAAAGACGAGCACAGGAAAGGTCTACTACACATGAAAATGGCGGAGGGAGCGAAGCTTCAGATGTCCTACAACATCTGAACGACATACAACTGAGGCATAGAGTGGAAGCCATCATATCTTTTGCTCACGACTTCGTAGGCGATCTGCAGAGCGATCAGTTGAGGTAACATCGGCATAACCCTGCTTTAAAAAAAAATTCTATTAATCTCACTTATATTATAAATGCGAAAGTTTGTGAGTTTGGATGTTTGTGCCTCAATCACGCCTAAACGGCTGAACGGATATATACTTGATTAACATATAGGCTATTTTTCATCTGGGTACTACGCGAGCAAAGACGCGAGAGGCAGCTAGTATAAATATAAATATTTGAGGACATTATCATACAGCACCATCTAGCCCCCAACTAAGCAAAGGGAGCCAGATGGCTGATAGAATACTCCCGCAGCGGGAATCTAACCCAATCAATCAATGCTTGTGGCCACCAGAAACAATAATACCAGCTTGAACTGATTAAATATTATGTACGCATATTTTTCTTGCTTTCAGACGTTACCAAGAAATCAAGCAGTCAGATTTGCCGAGCGCCGTGGCTGCCAAGAAGACCAGGGAATTCCGCTGTCCGCCCAGAGAACAGATGAACTCAGTTTTAAGGTAAGTGTCTCGTCTTGTTTCAAAGTCGAAGTCTATAGTAGGTAAATAAGCACACAATCTACATCGTCGAAACTAAAATCTTACTTCTTACTTATATTATAAATGCGAAAGTTTGTGAGTTTGGATGTTTGGATGTTTACATTAAGTAAAAAAATTCGGCTCGCTTCGCTCGCTAACTTTTAGAGACTTCTAGAAATGGTTTAATACTACATCGAGTTAAAAATTTCGGCTCTCTTCGCTCGCATTGGTTTGAAGCTCGCTTCGCTCGCTAACTTCTAGAGGCTTCCAGAAATGGTTTAAAGCTACATTGAGTTAAAAATTTCGGCTCGCTAAGCATAGGCAGCAAAGATCGCATAGGCAGCAAAGATCGCATAGGCAGCAAAGATCGCATAGGCAGCAAAGATCGCATAGGCAGCAAAGATCGCATAGGCAGCAAAGATCGCATAGGCAGCAAAGATCGCATAGGCAGCAAAGATCGCATAGGCAGCAAAGATCGCATAGGCAGCAAAGATAGCATAGGCAGCAAAGATAGCATAGGCAGCAAAGATCGCATAGGCAGCAAAGATCGCATAGGCAGCAAAGATAGCAATATCGAATTAACACATTAAAATATAATGTAACTAACCTAGGTAATGTACATTACCGTCGTACTGATACCTTGTGTTTAGAGTACGTACCTACCCACAGAACACTAATGTATTAATACGATATAGGTACTTACTCAAACACAAGTTATCAGCACGATGTCGAAACACGCAAAGCCTTTTAGCCTTTTAGCTAAGCGCTTTTATACAAATCCTTCGTAAACAACAAGATGGCGGCGATGTCGTACCGGTAGTCGTTCAGTGACTTACATTAAAATCATAAATTGACTTTTATATTAATTTAACTAACATCTAAAATCAGGATATTAATTTACGGAACTTTACACTAAAAAAAAAAATAGTTCCTATAATGATTATGTAGATAAAATTAAATATTCGTAGATATTTGTATTCCTGTTTTTTTTTAAGACTAATTTTATTTTAAGTAGTTTCTATAAATTATTACCAGAATACGGTTAAAAATTTGTTTAAAAGATTGTGATTTTCTATGCTGTTTTTTAGTAGATATTATATAGTTTATTTATAAAAGACTGATTATAATACTTTGTTTCATAAAAACATCGTTGTCTTATTTTTTCCTATTCCGTCTGATAGGAACCCGCAATTAAAATGGACGCTTTTATTATAAATTCAAAGGTTAATTGAGTAATAGGTAGGACCTACCTGGTAGGTGTTACTAGTTTAGAAAAGAGTAAATGGAGTAAAAGGAGTAAACTTGACTATAAACTTGTCCTAAGCCTCGAGCTCAACTATATACCTACTTGTCTTACCCCCGAATACTCAAACGCGACTCAGAGTTGAGCACGTCTCAATTCACGGTTTTTTGACAGTTTCTGATGATAATCTGTCAAAAAATCGTCATTTGAGACGTGCTCAATTTTGAGATGCGTTTGAGTATTCGGAGGTTAGGCCTTTTACGAAATCTACTAGGTAATTGTGATGTTTTTACAGGCTTCAAGCACATGGACCACGAAGAAGAATCTTGGAAGGAGAATTGTCCTCGTGGCGAGGAGCTCATCGTCAGGATGAACGAGATCCACGAGAGCCTCATGGTGCATGTGTCTCTCAACGCTCTGCAAGAGCCACTGTCTGAGGTAACTATTACTAATAATAACGTAAATAACATTTGGAATTTCTTGAAAAACATTTATCTATGGAGCGAAAGACTTTAGAGAGAACTAGAAAGAGTTGAAGGTGTGAAAGGTTAATTATAGTTGAAAGAGAACTAGAATAAGTGAAAGTATAATTAAAAAAAAACTGTCAAGTGCGAGTTGGATCCGCACACGAAAGGTTCAGTACTAGTGCAAAAAAAAAACTAGAATCTACAGTAATTTTTATAATAAAAGTGTTTTATAATAATTTGACGGCCTCGGTGGCGTGGCGAGCGATTGCTCGGCAGAGGCGCAAGAGGCGCGGGTTCGATTTCCGCTGCGGAAGAAATTGCATGTTCTGTAAATATTTCTTCCGGGTCTGGGTGTTGTGGTAGCATGGTACTCGTAGTTTCTGATACCCACGACACAGGGAATCCTAATGTGGGGTCAGGACTATGTATGTGACTGTTGGGTGCTATTTATTTATTGTACAGGCCATAGAAGAACCGGCAAAGAAAACTCCAGAAGAGAAGTTCCGTGAAGTCCTGATCGGCACTATTGTCAGTTGGGCCGAGGAGTCGCAGATCGAGACGCCCAAACTCGTCAGAGAAATGTTCAGGTAATTTTACTCACATCTCTGTTCCAGGTACCAAACAAAAAAAATGTATCTTCGTTGCCATTTATGTTTTACACTATTTATATGTTATTCATGTAACATGATGAAACTGGCAGATATATTACAGACTCCTAATGATAATAATAATATATTTCTTCCTTCCAGTCTCCTAGTCCGTCAGTACGACGCTGTTGGCGAACTGATCCGTGCTCTCGAGAAGACTTATGTGATAAACGCGAAGACGAAGCTGGATGTAGCGGAGATGTGGGTGGGGCTGAGCCAGATCCGCTGCGTGTGCAGATGAGCCAGGAGGAGGAGGAGCTCATGAGGAAGATACTCTGGTGAGCCATCATTCCTATTTAGATCAAGAATATACGTAAGACTAAGTTGGAGGTGCGAAGTTGTAGGTGGGATTGTGCCAGATCCGCGCGCTGCTGCCTGTGCAGATGAGCCAGGAGGAGGAGGAGCTCATGAGGAACAGACTAGTGATCCATCATACTAATTAAGATTTAAAAAAGACTGACTTGTCCTTAGAATAGAAGCAAACAAACAATTCCAAACCTATGATTAATAAGACTGAGATATAGTTTGTTTACTTTATTAGATTTGAAACTCATCAGATATTATATCTTATTTCAGGAAACTCGTGAACAACCACGCCTTCTTCCAGCTGATTTAATCAGGTATGACTTGTTTACTATAAAACACAACTACTTACCTACATGCTCAGACCAAATAAAAAGAGTAGACGCCGCGCCGCGAACAACAAAAGTGAAGCCACACAAAACCGTGCTCCTGCAAGTAAACATACACGCTCACGCACACACCTACACTAAAACCATGCTCATCGCTCTTAGTACGTCACGAGTCTTAAAAAAAGAATTATGCCTTCCTGTGTAGTGAAAACTTGTAAAAACAGCAGCAAATCACATAAAAAGTCTCACGGAATCACTTTTCACTTACTGTAAGTACTTCAAATAGCATCGTTTCTTAATTATTATACTATGAATTTAGGTTACTTGGAACACACAACCTTAAAACCTTCGACGCACACATAGATAAAATGGCGGCTTCACTTTTGTTGTTCGCGGCGCGGGGTCTTTTCTTTTTATTTGGTCTGAGCCTACATGGTTCAATTTGGGAAAATTGTGTCATAAAAAATGTTGATTTTTTAAATATAGAACTCTCTAAATTCTCATACAAACATGACCCACAATACAGAGGGACACTAGGATTATGTGTCTTGGGTATCAGAAACTGCGAGTACAGTACAGTCAACGGATCTTGACACTCGTGAAGTTAGCAGTTTGACATGCGCAGTGAAGTTTTTTCATAATGTCTACTGCTCGAAACGGCTAACTTCACGAGTGCCTAGATCCGTTGACCGTACTGTACCACAAATTGCCTGCTTTTTCTTGATAGGCACTTGATATGAATAAGTAAGTAAATAGATACCTATTATGTATGGTATGTATGTTCGTATGAGCTAGTGGCCAACTCTAGTGACGGGAGTTTTTAGGCCGCCTAAAGGCCTCCGTCATGGCTTAACGACTTAAAAGCCGGGACCCATAATTTAACGTGCCCTCCGAAGCACGGAGGCACTCAGCTCGCAATGCCACTTGCGGTCAATAAACTTAATTTATTGAACAATAATAAAATGGTACCTAGGTTAGGTAGGTATTAGGTTAGACTGAAACCTACTATATTTACTGTATTTTTCCAGATACTTACAACCCTCAATTTCCTGATCACCAGTAGCTATCAAAAGCCAGTGGGAAACTTTTGGTTAGCACCTGTAAGCCTCTGCATAGAGTAAGCGGTGAATGCCTTGAATGATGCCAACCTACATCAAATTTCCTACCTCCGAACAAGAGAGGAATTAAATCAAACAAGGGTAATATTTTAATCAACTATTTATTTTAGTAGGTATTACATAATAGTATTTGTGAGAGCATCAGCGAACTAAAATAAATTAACTTTATTAGATTCTTTGAAAAAACGTTCACTTTCATTATATTAGTAGAATGTAATCTTTATTTCCAAAAACATGAAAGTATGTACCTACCTATAAAAACAATAACAATGATTTCTGCCTCGTTTCAGATTTGCAACAGAGGCTTAAAGGCATACCTACTCATGTGCTACCTTAGGAGGGGCAGCTCATGACAGTTATATTATGTTAAATAAATGCATTAAAACCATAAAACACAAAAATGCTCACTTTTCTTTAACTTATTAAGTACTACCTGCCGCCTGCGGCTTCGCTCGCCTATTGCCAGGATAAAAAGTAGCCTAATGTTATTCCAGCACACATACTATGCATATCCCAAGTTTCACTAAATCCGTGCAGCCATTTAGAATTAAATTATGAGTCACAAGCATCGTCACATCTTCACAAACTTTTGCATTCACAATAAAAGAGCTATTAGTTAGGTTAGGTTAGTACCTACTACAACTACTACTAGCCCCTAGTTCTTTCGAACCCTGCGTGGTGAAAAGATTCAAAATGCGCCTCAAAAGCTCCTTTTGTGCACTAGGGCTCCGGGAGTAATAATTATTCTGTACACTAGGGTTAGGTTATTTCACTTATTTACCACATCATTTATTAGGGATATTATTCAATGGTACCTAGATTATATTATTTATTGTACAAATAATCTATTCTGCTATTAAATAGTTTAAAGAAGACTAATTTATTTACATAATTAGTAAAAACACAACCTAGTTTTAGCAAAACACGCAATATTGAAGTATGTAATTTTGACAATTCAAAACGAGCCTCGTCTCGCGCCTACTCTCGTTTACTGAGCTCGTTTATGAAATCTGACAATGTCACATTGTCATGCAGAATACGATAACACGGTAATTCCACACGTTTTCCCGCGTCTCGTTTTGTTTGGTCATCGTGAATAGGGCCCCAGGAAGGCAAAATATAAGCAAAGGAATGTGAAACTGTTAGGAAAATCAAGCCATACCCTACTTGAATTAGTAACCTCTTAACTCCACCACCCCAACCCTCCACATGTTTTTTACCCGACTGCAAAGAAGCACGGTAATATTCTAAGGGTATCGGATAGATGTCGTTAGATTCGTCTGAATGAAGAGTGATATGGGCTATATAAAATGTCAAAAAATTCCAATATGGCGACTGTAAGAAACCTTTTCAATTTATTCATTTGGCTGCCTTTTGGAAGTATGTAATTTTGACAATTCAAAACGAGCCTCGTCTCGCGCCTACTCTCGTTTACTGAGCTCGTTTATGAAATCTGACAATGTCACATTGTCATGCAGAATACGATAACACGGTAATTCCACACGTTTTCCCGCGTCTCGTTTTGTTTGGTCATCGTGAATAGGGCCCCAGGAAGGCAAAATATAAGCAAAGGAATGTGAAACTGTTAGGAAAATCAAGCCATACCCTACTTGAATTAGTAACCTCTTAACTCCACCACCCCAACCCTCCACATGTTTTTTACCCGACTGCAAAGAAGCACGGTAATATTCTAAGGGTATCGGATAGATGTCGTTAGATTCGTCTGAATGAAGAGTGATATGGGCTATATAAAATGTCAAAAAATTCCAATATGGCGACTGTAAGAAACCTTTTCAATTTATTCATTTGGCTGCCTTTGTAGCCGAAAAGGCTGAACGATTTAAAAAAAATTAAGTGTCATTGGATTCGTGTGGTTATCGAGAGTGTCATAGGTACAGCCCTATCACACTTTTTTGACACTTACAAGTGTAAAAATCAAATATGGCGGCTTTAAGCCATTTTCTGTGAACTAGACTAAAATGGTACAAATTCATCATCATCATCATGTGTCGAATTCAAATTGAATAAGGTAACTGTATTTTTTACTGTTACTTTTATTGCTACCTAAATTGCACGTTTTTCTTTAATAAATACTTTTTTGTATATTGATTTTCAGTTCTTTATTTAGAATTAAACTGAATAGAAATAAAACAAAAAAACTCAAGCTCATTCTTGTATATTCAATTCATAACATTTAAGTACATAGATAGGTACAGACATAAATAATTATAATTTATGTAATTAAAACTAAAACTTAAAACTAATGGTGCGAATGTACTAATAAAAGTATTGGTGACATACTTAGGTAATATTTCTATTTTATATTCAATAAATTTAACTTCATAATTTATGATTAAACGAATTCATAATACATAGAAAAACTAAAATTATTCACAATGGAATGTTCAAATTTATAAACCAATTGTTTCATATTTTATTAAATGCAGAATATTTGTCAAAAAACATAAAATACGTATTTAAGTTTAAAATTGACTAGTTGTCATAAGTTTTTAATATAACACAGAAAGCGCATAAGAAATGTTACAAGTAAAAAAATATGCCGGTCAATAAAACTTTGTTTTCCATTCAATTTCGTCTAATTTAACAATGACATAATGATAAATAAAATGCTGTATACACATTAGGTAATAAAGAGAGATGACAAAACTATTGCCGATTCTGCAGCAGATTCGGCAGAGGATCTCAAAGGAATTTGCAAACTTCGACGGAGCTCATGTATTTGAGGGGTTTGCCTTTTGGGGTCGAGACGCGAGGTCGGAGCAAAGATGTCCACCTGTTTTCAAAATTATTTTATGGTCAAGAGCTGGTTCTTATTTGGCTCAATGGATCAGTATTGCCATTCAGCGTGGCAATCCGGCCAGCGCCTAGGCAACGCTTCTACATTATAATAATCTGGATCAGGTGAGCTATCTATAGACCGTTTGCAACGGTCTTTCTTTTGTAAATTATATTTGTATTGGTTACAAGTTTATTTCTGTTAATAAATGACTACAAAAGAGGTAGTATTCGAGATAAGTAAATAATCAGTATTTTTACCTATACCATGTGGTCTAATTCTAATTAAGGTTAGGGGAACAAAGATCTGTACTGACGTCCCGCGGTGGGGTGTATTGTGCATTATCCCCCCTGCTAACCCTGTGGTTGTACCATGTGGTTGTAGCAGGACTCTTTGAACTTATTATGGATAGACGGATAAAATAACATTTTCCATAAAAAGACCGTCAATAAATCCAATTAGCTTTGGTACAGTTTGGAACGGAAGTGGTCGGAAAATCTTATCTGCATTGGACCTCATTAGTAAGATGATGATTCCAAAACAATAAAAAAAGGAAAATTGTGGTATAATACCCTTACTGTTTTAGTACTCATGATACATGAAGTGAAATTGGTAAAACACAAGTAAATTACCCATTTTTTTGTTAAAATAAATGACAGGCAGCATATCCACCGTTGCTTATAAAATATTAGGTGCCGCCCGCGGCTGCGCTCGTGTTTTGCTCAGATAAAGAAGTATCCTATAATTCCAGGTTCACATACCAGCTGTGGGCTAAAAAGGCTACTTTGAGCAATTAATTTGATTTTACAGCAAATCCTAAGCGATTCCCGTAATTTTCGTAAAATGATCCGAATAGGTGAATTGTACGCAATTCGATTCAGCAGCAGATTCATATTCAGCCGTAAAATCGTACGCAACTCAGCAGCAGATCAGACAAATGTGGCCTTTTTAACCCACCTAAGTTTCAACCAAACCGGTTCAGCCGTTAGGGCGTGTTGAATCAAACAGATGAAATAAGAACACATTGAGATGTTTTTGATAATGTTCATTAGCGATAGTCAGAGGCACGTCCATACATTAGACACATATGCTCGGTTCCAATATTCTACTAACGGGACCACGGATCGATATTACCGTAGCAACATTAAACTAAACAAAGGCCCTTTACCATCTATAGTAGACGATTTATGCAGCGTCAGGAGGCAACTTTTACCTTCACAAACGGGACGCTGTAGTGCCCGGGACGAATTAAGATGGAGTAGGCTTGCCCAGCACCTATTCCATCCTCTCAGCTTAGTCGGCCTTGTCCACAGGAAAGACTTTGTCAACGTGCGGAGCTGACTAAGCCGCGGGTTTCCTCACGATGTTTTCCTTCACCGATTGAGAGTACTGGTATAGCGCACATAAATTTTTCGAAGAGAAAAATCCATTGATACACGACCCGATTCGAACCCACGACCTTAGGATCGGAAGGCGGGGTACCAACTAGACCAGTGCTCTCAAGCAACATTATCTGTCAAAAAGGGCAATAACTTTTTGACAGAACAACAAGTGATCAACAATTCGCCGTATCATCATCTTCCTGCCCTCATCCCACTCTATGTGGAGTCGGCACAGCACGATCCTTGGATCACGCTGTAAAAGTTTTGGCTAAGGTGTTTTATGACCGGCCGCCTGCCTGACGTCAACCCTCCTTGGGAATACTTGCTTATTGTATCTCATCATGTTGGAGGATACTATCCTTTAGTCGACTTTTAACAATTCGCCGTATGTTAGTAGAATATTGGCATCAGCATGTTATGCGTAAACTAGATATAAATAAATTATGCTATCTACTTGTCAGTTGGTGCGCAGAGATCGTGGGTTATTGTTTCGGGATCAAACTCGCTGGATCTCGAAGAGCTTCACGTCAGTATCGTACCAGATCGGAGGGTCCACGTTTCTGTAATAAAAATAAATAAATAATAAATAAATAACACCCAACAGTCACATACATAGTCCTGACCCCACACTAGGATTCCCTGTGTCGTGGGTATCAGAAACTACGAGTACCATGGTACCACAACACCCAGACCCGGAAGAAATATTTACAGAACATGCAAACATTTCTCCCGCTGCGGGAATCGAACCCGCGCCTCTTGCGTCTCTACCGAGCACTCGCCGGCCACGCCACCGAGGTCGTCAGAAGTAAGTTCGTATGAGCTAGTGGCCAACTCTTGTGACGGAGTTTTTAGGCCGCCTAAAGACCTCCGTCGTGGCTCAACGACTTAAAAGCCGGGACCGACAATTTCGTCGACAATCACGTCGGGGTCACCAATGTTGGAATGGTGTGTTGGTGGAATGAAATAAAGTCTTTTTATTAAAATACCTGTATTATTGAAACTGATTCTTAAACAACGTTACAATAGGATCGCGGGCTGAGGGAGACTCGCGCGCTTCGTGTAACCTACTTTTACAGTTTTTACGCATCAGCACAAACTTACAATGTTGTCCCTACAAACGTGCCCTCCGGAGCACTACCTACCGTATATAGATGACGCCCCAGAGGTAGGTGCGGAACCAGGCGGCGGTGCCGGCGTTGGCCTGGTACTTGCGGATGAGGATGGGGTGCGGCACGGGCAGCAGCCCCACCAGCGTGCCGTGCTGCAGGAAGCGCAGGATCTCCGACTCGTCCGTCAGCCCCCTGGAACACAACCTCTTGTACTCCCTATCCAAGTAGCTTCCTACGTAAGTAGCTGCTAATTCATCATCATCTTCCTGCCCTTATCCCACTCTATGTGGGGTCGGCGCAGCATGATCTTTGGATCATGCTGTAAGAGTTTTGGCTAAGGTGTTTTATGACCGGCCGCCTGCCTGAAGTCAATACTCCTTGGAAATACTTGCTTATCATCATCATGTTGGAGGATACTATCCCTTAGTCGACTTTTACGACTTGCTCGGGGAGAGAAGCAGCTGGACGCATCCTATATTATTTTTTTACTCCCAGTCCAGCAGAGAAGTTAAAAGTAGCTCCTAATTACAAAAATATATTGATAACTAGCTGCCGCCCGCGGCATCGCTAGCGTGGTACCCGGATAAAAAATAGCCTATGTGTTTATCCAGCACATGTACTATGTATATTCTAAGTTTCATTCAAATCCGTTCAGCCGTTTAGGCGTGATTGAGGCACAAACATCCAAACTCAAAAATTTTCACATTTATAATATAGTAGGATAGGATAAGTGAGATACTGCCTATAACATCCTACCAAGACGTAGCAAACACAACTACAGCAAATCAAAACGCGTAGAGGGCGTTACTGGCAGCGACACAATCATACTTTGTCGTCTTGCTTAAATGTCTTTTAGTTTTTGTGGACATTTTACACAGCGCCATCTAGTCCCAAATTAAGCAAAGCTTATTTTGGTAGTTTACAGCTGATGTAATGGATGTTATGACATTTTATATTTTTCAATGTATAAGTTTTGTTGTTTTTTTTTTATTGGTAAATTTTTCAAGTGCACAGATAAAAAAAGTTACATTTATTTGCAACAAAGAAAATGTAAACTACACTGTCATTGTTACAAATATAATGTTGACTGACTATATAATATGTATTGACGGCCTCGATGGCGTGGCGGGCAAGTGCTCGGCTGAGACGCAAGAGGCGCCGGTTCGATTCCCGCTACGGGCAGAAATGTTTAGATGTTCTGTTCTGCTTAGTTTGGGGCTAGATGACGCTGTGTGAAATATCCACAAATATTTATTTATGTATTATTATTTAATTCTTGTTACTTACTTGTCTATGCATATCTTCTCGACCTGCGGCACTAGAACTTGCAGCAGGCGCATGATGGTCTGCAGAGGTAGCTTGCCGCGCCAGCCCCCCACCCACGCCGCGCTCGCCTTCCACCCCCCCGCGCCCGCCGCACCCACCGCGCCCTCCCCGCCGGCGCCCCCCGCCGCGCCGGCGCCGGCGCCGCCAGACACGCGCAGGCTGTCGCGCTGGAACGACGTCTCCATTGTAAGAACAACGTTTTATATTAATACTAGCGGCTTCGCTCGCGTGGTATCCGGACAAAAAGTAGCCTATATGTTATTCCAGCACACATACTATGATAATGAAAAAAAATTAAACATTTATTTTTCAGCAAACACATTAAAAAAATTTCATAGGCACAAGGTTTTATGCTGCTTTTTTATATTAAATGGGCTTTCTCTTGACCTCAATCTGAGCCGAATGAACTCAAATGAGGTCTACGATGTAACATGATCGCCCAGAAGCAACCTATTCACTCGAGATTTGAAAAGTTTCTGCTGTGGCTTAAATTAAAACTAATATTGTGTACGGTACAAGCAACCGTGCATCTTCCGGGGTCAGCAGAAAGGCGCTGACCGCGCGTCCCAGTTTCAATCATTACCAACATTTCATTTTATTCAATTTATCAGTTAAGATCAGTTCGCATTCGGCCACCAAGGGCGCGCGTTCTCGTCATCATCATCATTAACAGCCCATTCATCAACCGTTTGTAATATAGTTAATTATTGCTCTACAAACGCGTTATCATTTATCAATCTAGTTGTACTGGTTAACAAGACACCGTACATCTAAATGGTCCTTCGAACCGGATTGTTACTCATTATCATTCATACACACTATCAACACATCATTCTCTCCCCTGGGAGCATGTACGGTACAAGCAACCGTGCATCTTCCGGGGTCAGCAGAAAGGCGCTGACCGCGCGTCCCAGTTTCAATCATTACCAACATTTCATTTTATTCAATTTATCAGTTAAGATCAGTTCGCATTCGGCCACCAAGGGCGCGCGTTCTCGTCATCATCATCATTAACAGCCCATTCATCAACCGTTTGTAATATAGTTAATTATTGCTCTACAAACGCGTTATCATTTATCAATCTAGTTGTACTGGTTAACAAGACACCGTACAATTGTGTTTCAACGGTCTTCACACTAGGCAAGCCTGTATCGTGAAGACCAGTGAGACGAATTACTTATTATATAATCAACTGTAATCTCGGCCAGCAGTATCAGTGGTAACAATTAAACTGTGAATATTCAAAGTTTCATTTTAGGATAGGTATTGTGGTACAATGCTACTCACAGTTTATGATACCCCCCACGACACAAGGAATCCTAATGTGGAGTCAGGACTATGTATGTGACTGTTGGCTGTTATTTATCTATTTATTATGTAGACTATTTGGGATGGACATAATTTATGACCTGGAAGTATGTGTGCAACTATAATTTGTCATTACATATGCCATTCTTTTGTGCGTTGACCACGACGTACCGAGGATAGAAGGGGGCCTCCACGCGCCCCCCGGCACCTCCGGGAGGGAGGGGGGAGGCTCCTTGAAGCTCGTAGGAACAGGTAGAACTATGTACTGTTGTAACTCACATGCGCCACAGTTCTCTTCACATCAGTTTCCTCGGTGGTGTCCTCTCCGTCGGGGCCGGCGCGCGGCGGCAGCAGCCTCTCCCCCACCTCCTGCGGGGAGAGGGAGGGAGGGGGCCGCTCACCCCCCGCGTCCTCCGGGGGGGAGGGCGGAGGGTCTTCTAGACTCGCCGGGGGATGCGCAGACTCGCGCTCCGTCATTAGTGCGATTGCTGGGGATAAGTTATTGATCATTTTAATGAGATTATTATGTTTATACTTCAGCCAAACTGGAGATGCAATTATGTAAACAAACTGTCAGTACTCAACCTAAAACTTACTTTTTCGAAATACGTTACCTACATAATAATGAAAAATACGTTTGTTTACATAAATTGTATCTCCAAATTGACTGAAGTATAATGGAGGCACCTAAAAATCGTTCGTCCTGTAAGTGTACTTCTTTGTCCGCGTAATTTGATTTTGATACAGAATTCGTCCCCTTTTGCGTAACATAGGAGTTGAATTTTGTTTTCTTTTCTCAGTGGGTAAGTTCTCAGTACATGAAGAATGGAATGAGAGTGAATGAAGCGAACGAAGCATGTCAGGATCGTAGCAAATGGAGATCCGTGATCTCTACCTACCCCTATGGGAAACAGGCGTGATTTTATTACTAGCTGCCTCCCGCGGCTGTTATTCCAGCACACACACTATCTATGTTCCCTCAGACCAAATAAAATAATATTCTTTTTATTTGGTAAGGTATGTTCCAAGTTTCATTCAAATCCGTTCAGTCGTTACGACGTGATTGAGGCACAAACATCGTCACATCCTCACAAACTTTCGCATTTATAATATTAGTAGGATGCAGTCTCAGTGAGGAGTCAGGCTGTGGGCGATGAGGGGGGACTGACCAGGCGTCTCGGGCAGGGTGGGGTTGAGGGTGCCGGGCTCGGCCGGCTGCGCGGGGCGAGACCCTTCCATCGGGGTCTCAGACACGGACTCCGCACTCGTCGACCTGGAGACAAGCACATGTGGAGGATAAGACTAATGTTATCTTCTTTTCTCTTCCTCGGCAACAATGACTGCGCGCAGTCAAATTAGTTCGGACGAAACTTCTGTTTCTTGAATTAATTCCTTTACTGTTTCACATGACTTTCTTCCCTCCGCACAACATGCCCATACCACGCTGACCTATAACTATAAATAACACTAGCTGCCGCCCGCGGCTTCGCTCGCGTGGTACCCGGATAAAAATTAGCCTATATGTTAATCCAGTACATGTACCACGTATATTCCAAATTTCATTCAAATCCGTTCAGCTGTTTAGGCGTGATTGAGGCACAAACATCCAAACATTCAAACATCCAAAAACTTTCGCATTTATAATAATACTAGATGGCAGCACAGGTAAAGTTAACACGCGCTATCGTTGCGTTTTGAACTTTACGCCGGTAATTTTAAGCAAACAAAAGCTTTTCAATTTTATAATATTAATACAAATAACATATTGTACCATAACCGGATTGAGAGTGAGGACGGACTCACCTGGGCAGCGCGGTCTTGGCGGGCGGGTGCGGCTTGCGCGCGGCGTGCAGGGAGCGCGCGATGGCGTGGGGCTCGTGCGGCAGGTTCGCGAGCGTGTGGAACACCGCTCGCTTGCGGATTGAGAGTGAGGACGGGCTCACCTGGGCAGCGCGGTCTTGGCGGGCGGGTGCGGCTTGCGCGCGGCTTGCAGGGAGCGCGCGATGGCGTGGGGCTCGTGCGGCAGGTTCGCGAGCGTGTGGAACACCGCTCGCTTGCGGATTGAGAGTGAGGACGGGCTCACCTGGGCAGCGCGGTCTTGGCGGGCGGGTGCGGCTTGCGCGCGGCTTGCAGGGAGCGCGCGATGGCGTGGGGCTCGTGCGGCAGGTTCGCGAGCGTGTGGAACACCGCTCGCTTGCGGATTGAGAGTGAGGACGGGCTCACCTGGGCAGCGCGGTCTTGGCGGGCGGGTGCGGCTTGCGCGCGGCTTGCAGGGAGCGCGCGATGGCGTGGGGCTCGTGCGGCAGGTTCGCGAGCGTGTGGAACACCGCTCGCTTGCGGATTGAGAGTGAGGACGGGCTCACCTGGGCAGCGCGGTCTTGGCGGGCGGTTGCGGCTTGCGCGCGGCGTGCAGGGAGCGCGCGATGGCGTGGGGCTCGTGCGGCAGGTTCGCGAGCGTGTGGAACACCGCTCGCTTGCGGATTGAGAGTGAGGACGGGCTCACCTGGGCAGCGCGGTCTTGGCGGGCGGGTGCGGCTTGCGCGCGGCGTGCAGGGAGCGCGCGATGGCGTGGGGCTCGTGCGGCAGGTTCGCGAGCGTGTGGAACACCGCTCGCTTGCGGATTGAGAGTGAGGACGGGCTCACCTGGGCAGCGCGGTCTTGGCGGGCGGGTGCGGCTTGCGCGCGGCGTGCAGGGAGCGCGCGATGGCGTTGGGCTCGTGCGGCAGGTTCGCGAGCGTGTGGAACACCGCTCGCTTGCGGATTATGGTGTACACCAGGTTAGAGTTACCTAAAACAAGATAACTTTAATTACAACAACAACAAACGCCTTTTTACCATCTATAGTAGATAGGTAACACTTTATTGCTTACCACACAACATTAAACTTACAAAATAGACAAAAAAATATGGTAAAAACAAAGGGCGGCCTTATAGCTAAAAGCGATCTCTTCCAGATAGTAGATGATTTATACAACGTCAGGAGGCAACTTTTACCTAATTTGACGCTGTAGTGCCCGGGACGAATTAAGACTAGGCTTGCCCAGCACCTATTCCATCCTCTCAGCTTAGTCGGCCTTGTCCACAGGAAAGACATGGTCAATATGTGCGGAGGCAACTAAGCCGCGGGTCTCCTCACGATATTTTCCTTCGCCGTTTGAGAGTACTGGTATAGCGCACAAATTTTTCGCACAGAGAAATCCATTGGTACACGACCTAACCACCAGTGCTCAACTTTAATTAACTTAATGCAAAAAACTGTATCAATTCAGTAGTTATTGAGTTTCGAAGTGCAAAATAACTATGTTTACTGCTGCAGCGCCCCCTGGCGGGCTAAGGCCGTATAACATCCTAAGAACCTTCCCAGATATAACAAGAACAAAAGAGAAATTTAAATACAGGAGAATGGGTAAAAAAGGGACCTTTTGAGGTTTTAGAGGCCTAAAACAAACTTCTGAGGTCTTAACCAAGCCATTTTGCGTCTGTCTCTAAACGCTACTGCAAAAATGTATAGGACTGATGAATGTGATTTTTAAATCATGAAGTGAAATTGCAAAGTGTCTAGCGACTTTGTTAAACGCAATATAACTGATTGTATAGTCTGTAGAAACGCCCACTTCTATTGTTCGGGCACAAAAAAAGATAATATAACGGTCACCTTTCCAAATTGTGACAGCGCACAACGTTGCATAACTTCAACGATCAATCAAGAACGCCTAAGCAAGCTACGCCACGAGCGCTTCAAGCCAGCTGATCAGTCCATCGCCCAATTAGATGGTCCAACATGTTGGGGAGGTTAATATATTACCGTCAAACTGGTACTGTATCATGTTATTGAACATCTCGAGCAAGAAGAACACGAGGTGGTGATGATGAGGAGCTGAGAACAGGAACCACGGTGTGCTGAAGGCTTCCAGCAGATGCAGCAGCTTTGTTGACGCCACCATTGAGAGAGTCTTCAGATAAGGGGACACTGGAATGGATAATAATACAAAATATTTAGGTTTAAAGAAATCTCATACATAAGTACATATTATCAGACGACCTCGGTGGCGTGCGGGCGAATGCTCAGCTGAGACGCAAGAGGCGCGGGTTCGATTCCTGCTACAGGAGAAAAATGTTTGTATATACTGAAAATATTTCTCCCAGGTCTGGGTGTTGTGGTATTACAAGAAACATTTATGTACATGTACGATGGTACGGAACTTGACCGGATTTATTTATTACGCTAGCAAATATCAACTTTTTAGCCTGGTATATTCCATTGCTGGATATAGCCGGTCATGTGCTTATATTCCAAATGTCAAGCAAGCCTTGTTTGAGAAAACTCATGATAACGTCACTGTGCTGGGAACGTCTATAACAGGTAACAACAATTTTATTGAAAAAGTACTCACCATTGACAAGAATAGTGAGGAGACAATCGAACAGCGGCTGCAAGCGTTGGTGGCCGGTTGTAATCACCTGAGAAATTAGATTTTTTAGTAAATTGCGTTACTCCTTCAACGAGCTTTGCTTAGTTTGGGGCTAGATGGCGCTGTGTTAGATGTCCACAAATATTTATACATAATATTAATTTGCAATAACTACCGTAGGTTTGTTGTATGTTTGTGCCTCAATAACATATAGGTTACCAGCTGCCATCCGCGGCTTCGCTAGCGTGGTAACCAGATAAAAAATAGCTAATATGTTAATCCAGTACATGTACTATGTATATTCCAAGTTTCATCCAAATCCGTTCAGCCGTATAGGCGCGCGTAAAGCACAAACATCCGAACATCCTCACAAACTTTCACATCTATGTATACATTATAAAACAAAGCCTTGCAAGTTACACACTCCTGTGGTCAAGGCCGACTGAGTGAAGTGAAAGTGAAGAAAGCACTGATACACCCGATTTATAAAGGAGGTGACAAAAACTGTGTCAATAACTATCGCCCAATTTCTGTTCTTACAGTGTTATCAAAAATATTTGAAAAAATTCTAAACAAGCGCCTTATAAATTTTCTTTCTGATAAAAACATCCTGTCTGATAACCAATATGGCTTTCGAAGTTCCAGATCAACGGAAGACGCTGTAATTAAACTTACGTCGACTATAGCGCACAATTTTGACAAGAGTCTGAAAACAATAGGCATCTTCCTGGACTTAACTAAAGCCTTCGACACTGTGTCTGTCCCCCTCTTACTAGATAAACTTGCTGATATTGGTATTAGAGGTCATGTCAACAACCTCTTTAATAGCTACCTGTCCGATCGCCGACAAAAAGTTGTTATTAGTAATCAGTCAAGCCTTGAAGAGGAAATAAGCTTTGGTGTCCCGCAAGGAAGTGTTTTAGGGCCTACACTCTTTCTCGTTTATATTAATGAACTCTGTAACTTATATGTCCCTAATTGTAAGATTTTCACCTACGCAGATGACACCGCACTTTTAGTCTCTGGTCGAAGTTGGGTGAAAGCAAAAACTTTTGCTGAAACCGCTCTAAAATTCGTTCTTGAATGGCTCTCTCAAAACCTTCTAACCTTGAATACCAGTAAAACTAAATTTATTACCTTTTCCCCATCAATCAGAACACAACCTTCTTCAATATCACTTCATGTCCACTCATGTAGTGATACTATGAATTCATGTCACTGTCCCGTACTAAAAAATTCACAGAGCGTCAAATATCTGGGTGTCTGGCTTGATAAACATATGTCTTGGTCACCCCACATTGAGTGCACCGTCTCTAGAGTAAGAAAATTAATTTATATATTTAAAATCCTGCGAAATTGTGCTGACATTCAATGCCTAAAAATGATATATTACGCCCTCACTCAATCAGTATTGTCGTACTGCATCACTGCTTGGGGTGGCTCCACAAAAACCTCTATGATTAGACTAGAAAGAGCCCAAAGAGCCGTTTTGAAGGTCATGACCTCTAACCCAAGGCGTTTTTCTACGACCACCCTTTACTCGATCTGTGGTGTTTTATCAGTGCGGCAATTGTTCATACAGGCTACAATCCTACGTAAGCACTCTGAACTATCCTATGACCCTAACAAGACCTCCGAAAAGCGACGCTCTGATAGAGTCTGTAAGATGGAGCCACGAAGAACTGTGGTTGCTAGTAGACACTTCAACTACCTAAGTCCTTCGTTATATAATAAAGTCAACCAGTTAATTAAAATTTATCCACTTTCCCTGTATATGTGTAAACTTAAATGCACAACCTGGCTCCAAACTCTTTCATACGAAGAAACAGAGAATCTGCTTAGTACACCAACATAAACTAGGCTTAGGTACTCCTAAAATTCATTGAATATACACACACACACTCTCTCTCTCTCTCTCTCTCACACACACACACACACACACACATACACACACATACACATACACTCACACACACACACTACACACACTACACACACACTCACACACTCTACACATGCACCCACATTCACAGTATTAAACTCTCCTTTTTTGCTCTTTTTTTTTTTTATATATTTTGTTTTTATTCTTAGATAAAATAAGTATTTTAGTTCATTCTTTGGAACACTGATTTTGTTCTGTTCTGGAGGCGGGCGTTGACTCTGCTACACAGTTTCTACTTTTGCAGTTGTCAACGTGCCATTTGTTTTTTACGTACCTATAATGTTTTTGTTCCGAAATAAAAACTTTTGAATTTGAATTGAATTGACTAAGCTGAAAGGATGGAATAGGTGCTGGGCAAGTCTACTCCATCATAATTCGTCCCGGGCACTACAGCGTCCCGTTTGTGAAGGTAAAAGTTGCCTCCTGACGCTGTATAAATCAACTACTATAGATGGTAAACGCCATGACCCAAATAAAGGAGAAGGTAGCTGTCGGGTCTTATAAGGAAATCAAGGAGGCTGCGCTGGATAGAGACAAGTGGAACTGCATCATTCACTTACAAGAGCACAGCTCTTAAATAAAAAGAAGAAGCTGGTTAAAGGGCTTACTTAGTAGGTCGGTGAGGCGGTTACCTTGTGGAAGACGACTACCAGCAGGTCTGCGTGCGAGCCGGTGAAGACGGGGATGTCCATGGGCACGGCGGCCGCGTACGGCTTGTTCAGCCGCACGCCCAGGTTCCTCTCGCCCGACAGCAGCAGCAGGATGAACACCCCGATGTGCATCAGGCCTACGCGAGCTGGAAAATATACCCGGTCAAAAGAGAGTCCAATTCGCACGCTAAGGGTTCCGTACCCTCGTACATAAATAAAATAAACAAAGAAATATTTGTGGACATTTCACACAGCGCCATCTAGCCCCAAACTAAGCAAAGCTTGTATTATGGGAACCAGATGGCTGAATTTTTTTATTTGTAAATACATACATAAAGTACATAATACTACAACACCCAGACCCGGAAGAAACATTTACAGAGCATGCAAACATTTCTCCCACAGCGGGAATCGAGCCCGCACCTCATGCGTCTCAGCCGAGCACTCGCCCACCTCGCCAGAGGTCGTCAATCCGTCAGAAGGGGTAAGTCATGCTCGGGGAGAGGAGGAGAAAAACTTTGAGTTTGGGACAAAGATTGTGGTGAAATAATGACAGCTCACATTGGTCGGCACGAGAGTCGTTGAGATGGTACAAGATCGGCACCAACACTTCTAAGACGTCACTGCTTTTCAGCACGTAGTACATGAATTTCTGAAACAAACAAAACACATTGTCTAAAACAATATATATAATAATAATAATAATAATCAATAATCATTTATTTCGTTAAATAGATAACACGTCAAGGTTTGTTACATAAGTAAGTAACTTACAGTATTAAAATTAATTACATTCATGCATTTCATACATATTATATAATAAATCATTAAAAATCAATATTTCATATGAATAAATTAAAAAATAAAAAATAAAGTTAGGTTAACCTAATTAGCAGCCTTTACAGGCCAAGAACTCCTCATAGCTATAAAAGCTTTTGTTAATAAGCCAGTGCTTAAGCTTGGTCTTAAAACATGTCATATTGTATCACGTAATTCATGCATGCTGTCTGTAACCTTTAATTATAATAACATTTATCAAGTTTTTTGCTGTACCAGTTCATATCAGTGATTATATTAATGTTTATTATGTTGGTTGCTCAAATAAATAAATAAATATATTTGACGACCTCGGTGGCGTGGCGGGCGATAGCTCGGCTGAGACGCAAGAGGCGCGGGTTCGATTGTCGCTACGGGATAAATGTTTGTATGTTCTGCAAATATTTCTTCCGGGTCTGGCTGTTGTAGTACTATATAAGTAGTTACAAAAAAAAAGTAAATATTAGTATTATATCAGCCATCTGGCGCCCATAGTACAAGCTTTGCTTAGTTTGGGGCTAGATGACGCTGTGTGAAATGTCCACAAATATTTATTTATTTATAAAGACAAGTGTTAAAGAGCTGACCTTGTTATAATCGCACATCTTCCAGAACAGCACCAGCAGTTCCTGATGCAAGTTGACTCTCTTGGCAGAGTTGGGCAGGTAGGTCTGCTGGAGAGGGTTGTTCAGGAGTCTGGTCACTCCTCGCAGGAGGAACTGGAAGTCCTCGTCGCGGTGGATGCGGGACAAGTAATTTATGAATAAGTTGTCGGGAAGACTCTGTAAGGAACACATAGCTTGTTACATCAAAGTATAAATAGCACCAATAATGCACCTGAATCAGGAGTGGCTGCAAGTTTTGTTATGATTACTTGTGGGTCTGCCCACCTCATAAGCGATACGGGCGTGATAATATTTATGTAAACACCTATCAGTCATATACCTTCTGACTTATTCCTCTGCTGGGCTGGAAGTAAAGAGAAAGCATAGAATGCGTCCAGCTTATTCTCTCGTGGGGTAGCTTGCTTAGACGTTCTTGATTGATCGTTGAAGTTGAGCAACGTTGTGCGCGGTCACAATTGGGATGGGTGACCGCAAGTGGCATTACGAGCTGAGCGCTTCCGTGCTTCGGAGGGCACGTTACATTATCGGTCCCGGCTGTTAAGTCGTTAAGCCACGACGGAGGCCTTTAGGAGGCCTAAAAACTCCGTCACAAGAGTTGCCCACTAGCTCATATGAACTTACTTACTTATCAGCATTATTATTATATTATTATGACTGAATATGCTGGACTCCATTGACATTATAAACAACAAAAATGTAAAATTATGACCATATTCAAGACAAATAAATGATCTTTATCTTATCTTATCTTTATCAGGATAAAGCCGGAAGCAGAGGCTTGTGGAAATTATAAATACCTATGCAGTTCATTAAAGTAAATCTTACTTCGTCGGTCTCCTCGTTGGCGACGTTGCTGGTGTCGTGGTCCAAAGTCACAATTAGAAGTTGCAGTGCTACCTGAAAACAAAGCAGAACAACTAAACTAACATCCTACAAACACAAACGACTGGCATGCATGAAGCGCTCGTGGCGTAGCTTGCTTAGACGTTCTTGATAGATCGTTGAAGTTAAGCAACGTTGTGCGCGGTCACAATTGGGATGGGTGACCGCAAGTGGCATTAAGAGCTGAGCGCTTCCGTGCTTCGTAGGGCGTGTTAAATTATCGGTTCCGGCTTTTAATTCGTTCAGCCATAACGGAGGCCTTTAGGCGGCCTCCGTTATGGCTGAAACAATTGGAACAGGTTGATGTTAAAAACATTTGTCGACATTACACACAGCGCCATCTAGCTCCAAACTAAGCAAAGCTTGTACCATGGACACCAGATGTCTAACAAAATACTTATATACTTTTTTTTTGTAAATACATACATACTTATAATAAACTAGCTGCTGCCACCCGCGGCTTCGCTCGCGTGGTACCCGGTTGAAAAATAGCCTATAATCTATTTTTAGGGTTTTTCCAGCAATAATTCTAATTTTTCTCGCCGTAAAAACCATCCTTGAACTTCAACGAACATTTTAAAAAAAGATTTGGCCAAATTGGTCCAGGCGTTGTTGAGTTATGCGCTTACCAACACATTTTGCGATTCATTTTTATATTATAGAAGATAATACTAACACCCAGACCCGGAAGTAATATTTGCAGAACATACAAACATTTCTCCCGAGTACTCGTCCGCTACGCCACCGAGGTCGTCAACGCCGATAAAACAATGACCTCTGTGGCGAGGCGGGCGAGTGCTCGGCTTATACGCAAGAGGCGCGGGTTCGATTCCCGCTGCGGGAGAAATGTTTGCATGCTCTGCAAATATTTCTTCCGGGTCTGGGTGTTGTAGTGTTATGTATAAGTATATATTAAAAAAAAAAGTATATTATGTATTCTATTAGCCATCTGGTTCCCATAATACAAGCTTTGCTTAGTTTGGGGCTAGATGGTGCTGTGTGATATGTCCTCAAATATTTATGATTTATTTATTTTATTCAAGGTTGCCTGTCAAATATCGCTTCTAGCGATAAGGCCGCCAATTGTGGATACCATCATTATTATTTAAACTTTTGTAACTTTCATGTTTTTTCTTGGTATATCTTACTTATATTATAAATGCGAAAGTTTGTGAGTTTGGATGTTTGGATGTTTGTGCCTCAATCACGCCTAAACCGCTGAACGGATCTGAACGAAACTTGGAATATACATAGTACATGTACTGGATTAACATATAGGCTATTTTTTATCCGGGTACCACGCTAGCGAAGCCGCGGGCGGCAGCTAGTTGGTATATACAATAAAGTCTTATCTTATCTTATCTTAATGTTACCTCGACCAGCGGCTCCAGTGTGTCCGTGAACAGTAGATGGTTGTACGGCATGCCGTAGCCGACGGGGTCGTACGAGCACACCGTGTTCAGGAGGGACGTGAACAGCGGGAGAGCGTGCCGGTTGTCCGGGCTCGTCAGGTACCTGGGAACGTATTAACTGGAGAGCGAAGCGAGTAGACAATGTTAAATGGAAGGAGAGGGGAGGTAAAAAGTGGTTGAATAAACAGACGCTACTCAGGCTTATCGTTATCAGCGAATTTAGATTCTGTTGCAAAACATAGGTCTAATTTTATAGACATTCAGGAAAAATATTTAGGTTATATAAAAAGAAAATGTGTCAGGCAAAAATACGTTATGATATAATGAATCCATGAAACTAATTGATGTGCTTAACAATTATCTGTATTTGACCAAGGTTATTTAAAATAATAATTTGGAGAGAACGAAGCAAGCCACTTTTAATCGCATAGTATTTGTGCCAAATAAATCTTCTATTCATTCATTCATAATCGGCAGAGTGTGAGGCTAGTATTCAACTTATCAAATATCTTTGTCCTTAATAGGACAAAGATATTTAATAATTAAACGTACATTTGGTCAAAGAAATTAGACGACTTCATCAAAATGTACCAGTATTACTACACTAGAAATTAGAACTAAGTGACGAGTTTTTGACAGATTTTCATCAAAAACTGCCAATAAACCGTGACTTGAGACGTGCTTAACTCTGAGTCACGTTTGAGTATTCGGGGGTAAGCAAATCACTTTGCGTCTAAAACATGTGTCCAGTGCACAAAAGGAGCCTTAGCGAGAGACACTTTAATCCTTATCGCACAGGTGGCACAGATTCGAAATTACTAGTGACACAAGCAACGGAAGCAAGCAAAGGGATAGTATCCTCCAACATGATGAGATACAATAAGCGAGTATTCCCAAGGAGTGTTGTCGTCAGGCAGGCGGCCGGTCATAAAACACCTTAGCCAAAACTCCGCCGACCTCACATAGAGTGGAATGAGGGCAGGAGAAGCAACGGAACAGTAAATAACTTACGCGATCCATTTGTTAGGATGTGAAGACTCCCTCGCGGGTCGATACACAGTCTCGCTGCAAGCGGTTAGAAGCAGTCTTAACAGTTCAGTCCGCGCCGCCTCGTGCGCACTGCAGCGGGCGCCGACTCGGGCGAACCCCACTCCGCCCGCCCAGATGTACTCGCAACTGTCTAAAGATGATAACTCCTCGGCTCGCTCCTACAATGATAAAGATTATTATCTTCATACTGTGAAGCTTCTTTTACCTACTGTCTTTTTTCTTTCTACCTATTGCATGCTGTTATTTATAGTTCCCTACTAGCTGCTGCCCGCGGCTTCGCTCACGTGGTACCCAGATAAAAAATAGCCTATATGTTAATCCAGCACATGTACTATGAATGTTACAAGTTTCATTCAAATCCGTTAAATTATGATTATAATTTACTAGCTGTTGCCCGCGACTTCGTATACGTGTGGTACATTATTTTGTTCTATAATCAATAGTTTTCGCAGCGCACCAGTACTCTTAAATGGTGAGGAAACACGCAGCTTAGTCAGCTCCGCACATATTGACCATGTCTTTCCTGTGGACAAGGCTGACTAAGCTGAGAGGATGGAATAGATTCTGGGCAAGCTTACTCCATTTTAATTCATCCTAGGCTCTACAGCGCCATGTTTGTAAAGGTAAAAGTTGTTTCCTGACGCTGTATAAATCATCTACTATAAATGGTAAAAGGCCTTTATATATTCGAGTAGTAGAGTTTTATTCCTATAAAGTAAACTGCAGTGCTACAGCAAGTTGATATAAATGTATCAGTATTCCCATAACAATGAGTAAGCTCATCCATAATCTAAAACAACTGATAAGATAAGCAAAATTATCTTATATCAATAACTACAGTTGATGCACTCACTGGTCCGGCCCTCTTTGTACTCATCACGGTGAAGTCAGGACAGAACAGGAGATCCTGAAATGTAGAATAACTAATAATAATCATTTTAATTCTAACAAAGAGGGGGGAACCCACTCAATAATGATTTTAAGTCTAAGTCAAAGGTGAGGTTCATTTGTTGTCATGTTGGGACATTTCTCCAGCAGCGGGAATGGAACCAGTGCCTCTTACGTCTCAGTCGAGCACTCGCCCGCCACACCACTGAAGTCGTCAAAGTTAAGAAGCTTATGCTGTGCATTGTCTATATATCAGTCAGTCAGGATAAACATTCTTATAATAGTAAATACTTACACAGATAGCATTAATCAAAGACTGTGCGAGAGGCACAGATTCATTCTCGGCAGCGGCCGGGAGTGACGACCAGAAGAAGCTGTGCCATTCCGGCTCCTCTAGCATGTAGGGCAGCACTCGAGTCAGGAGACGAGCGCAGTTCAGTGCTATAAACAAGAGTACAGAAAACTACATTTAAGACGTGTCCAAGTGATCCCTGTCAGTTTATGAAATAAAAATAATTGACTTGATTTTGACTACAGCAATAAGAAATATGTATTATACATTCCATACTTAGTCATTTACCAATCAGTGTAAATTCAACATACATTTAAGAAGAATTCCAAAGAATCCTAGCGATTTTAAGGAATAAAAAATTTTTGATTATGTTTTTTGTAATTGTTCTCTCAATTATCAGCTGCTCTGTAATATTGTGATGGTCCGGTCGATATGTAATCTGTTGCGTTTGTTTAACTACGGAAATTATGAGGAGATAATGAATTGCGTGGGAGTATCAAGGCTAGTATAGCATAGTTATGGTATAGCTTATGTTTAAATAACTAGAGGATTTGTAGTGCTACAATAAATATGGGTATAGTACCTGCTTGCTGCTCTCTTTGGGTTCTACAACTGTTGTCTACGATTTTCACCAGCTTCTCCACAGCCTTGTAAACTAACGTGGCTAAATTGTTAGGAGACTCCTCTCGTAACGCGCGAATCTCAGCTCCTGGTACAAGTGCGAACACATCCTGGACATTGGTCACACTCTCCGACCAAAACTGTTCCCAGAAGCTCTCGTCAGCTGCATCTACAGGCTGAAAATTAGTGGTTTATTATATGTTGTTCTACTAGCACTGTAAAATATAAATTCCAAACGATTTTGTTATATTTTACCTGAGTCTTTGATGTCAGCTGAACGACAGCTTTCCTAAAGTTTAATTTTGTGTCAGCGTTACCCATTTTTGTAGATTTTATTCCTGAAATAACAATAAATCCATTGCACTGAATTTACACAAAAACAATGAACACGAAACTGATTGACATATATACAATAAGCTGACAGACAGACTGACTGTCATATTGACCTTTGACAGTTACAACGTGTCAAAATATCAAAGACAATATTTTTTATCTACGTACGAGTAGTCTACTTTAACGTCATTGACTTTATTGTCTGTGAATGAACAGCATTTTTTGAAGTCTGAAAAATGGCTGCTGCGAATATTTTTCGAAGTGCTTTCAGTGGATTATTACGAAAATCCACAACATACAGAACACCGGTAGTATGCCGGCTTTCTACTGTAGCCCTGCAGCAAAAGTTCCAAACAGCTAAATCTTCTGTACTGCTGCTGAAAAGCCAGTCCGTTCAAAATGGGGTAAGACCTCTTATCAATCAATAAAATGCTAATATTTGATGGGTACTTGTAAAACATATAATCTATTTGTGTTTTTCATCAACTACATCTGTTTTGATGTCCAAATTGATTGTTTTGATAAAAGGTATAACCTCAATCTTATTGCATAACAAATGTGTACAAATTGACCCAACTGTTTAGGTGTTGTCTCAGCGAACACAACAGTACTCCGTGCAGACAAAGCCATCCGTAAAGGAGATTGAGGAAAGAGTGCTGAAAGTGTGCAAGGCTTACGACAAACTCAGTTCTCAGCAGGTATCTACCTACTATTTACATTGAGATTTTGTTTCAGAGCCTGATTTCCGGCGTCCGCCAATACAGTGGAGGCCCTCCTCTTACATTAGATCTTATTAAAAGTCGAGTGCTCCTTACGCTCCAACTTTATGACAAAATAAATCCTGAGCAGGTAGAATATTTATCTATACCATGATAGCTCCGTCTGTATTGCCAATTAATTTTTCCTTTATTATTTTTGTATACTACTCATCAAAACACTCAACAATCATTTTGTTTTTTGTTTCAGTTGAATGTAGAGTGCCACTTCATCAATGACCTAGGTCTCGACTCCTTGGACCATGTTGAGGTCATAATGGCTATGGAAGATGAGTTCGGCTTTGAAATCCCTGATGGTGATGCGGAGAGGCTTCTTAGACCAAAAGATATCATCCAATACATAGCAGACAAGGAAGATGTTTATGAATAAAATTAGGTCTAAATCTTTATGTATGTAGGCCAGTTGTAGAATTTAATTTTAAAATTGTCGTGATATTTTATTTTAATATACAACTGGTCTTGGATTTATTACATTCAGCTTATGTAGTTTAGTTCTGAATTTACATGTTTTTGAACAAACTATGTAAATGTGAACATCGGGAGATGTACAAAGTGTAAAGTTTATTATTGATTACAAGCCTGTTAGAGTAGATCATTTGTTTTTCATTTGGTAATTCAATAAAATGTATCTATTCTACATCAGTATTTTCCTGTGATACAAAACATGTAAGCAGTTAGGATACTCTCAGAACAGCAAATCAAGGATAAACCTCACAAGGTGACTGGTCTCTCTTCTCCGGTCCAGCCATTCTAATTACTGGTAGGGGAACAAAGATCTGCACTGATGTCCTGTATGTCCAGCCATCCAAGTAGATGGTATGGAATATAGTGGTCAACTATTCTCATAAGATTGACTAAGCAAAGTCACGATGTGTTATCAATTTATGGACTCTTGGCAACACTAGTTTTTTCGTAGGTATTTTTGTTGAAATTGTGCCGTGGCGCACAGGGCACGAGAATGTGTTTGTGTCATGGTGTTCAAAAGGTTAAAGAAAGTGAAGATGTACATGTAGTTCAAAATTTTCCGAAACATTCCAACCCAAATAATGGTTCCCAAACTGAAACACCAAAATAATTGTCTGTTGAATACTTATCCTCACTGGTTTACCCCCTGCCTAGTATGGTTTATTGTCATAACACCCACTCCTATCGTTAGCGTCAGAATGATGAGGTCATCTGTCGTAGATATTGAATATAGAGTTAATTAATTGAATATATTCAATAACTCTATTCAATTGAATATATAAGTTGAATTTAATCGACTTAAAGGGCTCCTTTCGTGCACTTAGCTCACATTTTCAAACTTTTCTTGATTCTACGACATGCCGGTTTCTTCATGATGTTTTCACCGAGAGTTGTTCTTGAGAGTTCTGTCTGATACATTATAGCAGAGCGCATCACTTTTTTTGAACTAAAACCCATTGGTGCACGACTGAATTTGAACCTACGACCTTAGGATCCGAAGGCCTTCCAACCGCCATTAAATGCTGCATCTATCTTACTGTTAATTTATTCTGGTATGGCCACAGAACACTATTACTCCTTGCGGCTGAGGAGACTTCTATATCCCTATGTAAACCTATAATCTATAGACGACCTCGGTAGCATGGCAGGCGAGCTCTCACCTGAGACGCAAGAGGTGCGGGTTCGGTTCCCGCTAGGGAGAAACGTTTGTATTGTATGTTCTACAAACTTCCGGGTCTGGGTATTATAAAATTGTATTCACAAAAAAAAGTATCAGGCATTTGTTGCCCATAGTGCAGGTTCCCGCTAGGGAGAAACGTTTGTATTGTATGTTCTACAAACTTCCGGGTTTGGGTATTATAAAATCGTATTCACAAAAAAAAAGTATCAGCCATTTGGTGCCCATAGTGCAAGCTTAGCTTAAATTGGGGCTAGATGGCACTGTGTCAGATGTCCGCACATTTAATAAAGAGACAATGTTTATAAGACTACAAATTAAACAATAAAGTAATATGAATAATTTTACAACTTTATTGAAACTTTACAATAGACGAAGGAGACAGGTGCTTGGCTGTGGCTTCAATAAATGTTATATACTAAGGCCAGTGTACACCAACAAGTTGCTAACCATTACTTGGCTGGTAATAATGTTGTCAAGAATAAAAGTCATTTAGGCTAACAATATCAGTTTACAAAGAGTTTGTTGGCATATATACATGTATCACTAGCTGAAGCCTAGCGGTTTTACTCGCAGAGGAGAAAAAATGCCTATAGGACTCAGATATAGTGTACCTTTTGACCAGTGTAAGAATTATCAGAATTAGTTCAGATTTTCTGATATTACACCATACAAATCTCAACACCTCTTAACAATCATAGTGTAGATAAAGAAGTTCCAGTCATGCAATTACAAATACTAAAATACTATGAGATTTTGTTTGCCTGCACTAAACTGAATAGAAAAAGGCCTTACAAAAACAATATAACTGCACTTGTAAACATGAAATAAATTATAAAATATATTTCTTACACAATTACTAAACATTTTCATTTCATTTCAGTCTAAATAGAACCTAAAAACATTAAATAGTTTTTCAGACCACCTCTTCCCCGTCCATATTTTAAAAAGAAATAGATACTTTAAGCATACATTATTTAACATTTATATACAGACTATAGTATCACTCTAAATGCGCTGCATTTTCCACACACATGCTAGTCAAGTATTCAAGTATATTACAACAATATTTACATCTTAGCACATCCAGAGGTTAGCCTCAAGACATATTAATGTAATAAAAACAAAAAAATACTGATCCATCAGCATCCAATTCAACCAAAAACTCATTCAACAAATCAACATGGTATTATTTACAAAATAAATAGCCCACTTTCAACTACAACATAACTAAATTAACTTTCATAACATATCACTATTGAGAACTACGGATCACAACTACTTATAATATTGTTCAAGATAAACTGTTAAAGGAAAATTCACTTGAAGTCTTTTGCGAGTTTTATGTGAAACTTCACTAGAAACGTGTTGGTTTATTCTGGGAGGTCCTTGCTCGCAGAACTTTCTGATGCTATAACCTGTACCGACTGCGTCCGCGACCAGCGGACCGCAGCCAGCGGGCCGTGGCGTCAACCCTAGACACTCTCACCACCGGTTGTTTCCAGTCACACAAACTAGCCAACACTCGCTTCTTCTTCTTCAGTTCTTTGTCTTCGCTATCGGAGGTGGATCGGGACTTCTTCCCTTCTTTAACCTCATCCTTGGCCTTCTCATCGTCAACGAGAACCTTCAGATCGATAAGCAACTTGTTATCTGAGGAGTCAACATCCATGTTCTCCTGGGAGACATCTTCCGTTAGCGTTTTATCGTCTTTATCGTGGGAATCTTCATCAGACTTTTCTGTGATAGTTTTCTCATCAGTCTCAGAAATATTATCCTCGCTGACCATGTCTTGAGTTGTCTCGTCATCGGGCGGCTCCGCAGACGATCGATCTAAGCTCTCAGTTTTCTGTGACTCAATGCTGTTTGTTCGCGAGTCTTTCTTACTCTTCTTTTTGTTCGGCCATCCGGTTCGGTTCTTCTTCTTGAACTTCCCGCGTCGTCCTTTCGGCTGTTCCGTCGCCTCTTTTAACTCATTTCTGATGAGATCACAGTCATCACACTCTGAGACTAGGCTGGACACGTCGGGGAGGTTCGTTGACGTCGTCACAGCAGCCCCGTCTTCTAAGGCGCCCTCCGATAGTTCAAATTCCCCCGCGTCCTCGAATACCTCCAATAGGAATTGTTGCAGTCTTTCTGAGGCTTCCTGAGTCTCGGATAGGATTGGCTCGACTCTGACGTTGCTTTGAGTGTCACTGATTGTTTCCTCGGAGGCTGTGGACTTGGTGTCGTCGGCTAGCTTCCGCCGGTGGAGAAGGCCGGCTGAGCCAAGGATTGCCAGTGTAGAAGCATGCTCTCGAGGTGACTTCCTAGGATGGCTTTCTAATGCTTGAACCACGGTGGTTCGTTTCCTAATCTTCTGTTTCTTCATGCCGCGAGTGCTATAAGAGCGTGAAGGTCCTGGCTTCTCCTCCCGTTGCTTCACGAGGTCGCTGAGAGGGCAGCAGTTGGGCTTCAGAGGTGGTAATTGTCCGATTTCGTATGGTAACTTCGGCGCTTTGGCTGAGTATAACGCTGTAAAAAAGAAAACTATAGATTATAAGATGAACTACATAACTAGAAAATGAAACTCTTAGAGGTTTATAAAGTTTTAGTGAAAACAGTTGCTTTCAAAAGATTTAACTCACCAAAATACTGTGGGATGTTCCTAGTGAGGACTTTATCTTGGTCCTGTCTTTGGAAGGCTTCGAACCAGGGCTCCCGTGCCGGCACCGACTCGAACGCGAACTCCAGCTGTTCCACCGCCGGAGTGTATTTCAACTTGCCGTCTACCCACTTCATGCAGTTCTCAGCCGACTCGCGCAGCGGGCTAACCTCGGCCGCCTCCTCGGTGATGGCTATTTCCACCTCTTGGGGAGTCCCAGTCTCTATCTCTACCGGAGTCGGCGCGGGTTGGTCGACAGGTTCCGGTTCCACGGGCTCCACGGCTACAGCCTTGCAGGCCCTGCGCCTAGCTCGCTTCGGGCCGACAGGCAATCGTCGCTTTCGCCGCCTCTTGTCGTCCGGCCAACTGTCTTCCTCTGAAGACTCCTCCTTAAGAGCCAGCGGGCGCGCCAGCCGTCTCCGCTCCGTCGGCACCAGCGGCGGCTTAGGCGGCGTTTTTCGAGGACTGAGAACCTTGTCATCATCGGTATCGTCCGAGGACGTGGAACTAGTCGAGCTCGCGCGTTTCGGAAACATGAACTGTTCCGCCTCGTCGCTCAACACGGACAGCTCGGAACGCCTGACCTTTCTGAACTTTACGACTAGAGGCTTGGCGCCGTTGACCGTCGGCGGAGACTCTTTGCGCTTGGCGGTGCTGAAGCCTCCGCTCGATCGCAGCTTGGTGCTGACGCCGACCACCTTGTAATACTGTCGATCTTCAGCCTCATTGGCTTTTTTGCTGCACCGGGTGTTGTGCTTCCGCTCGTCGTCGAGGCCGTTTCGGCGCGGGCTGGTGCCGTTAACCGTGGAGTCCGGAGACTGGGAGCGCTTAGAGCGCTTGCTCCGCGGGGTGTCGACGTCCCCGTTGCACATGTTGCGCTGAGACCTGCGCTCGCCGTTGAGCGGCGTCGCCTTGTCTAGGAAGGTGGCGACGTCGGCGCCGGCGCCGATGAGGGTGTCGAGCGAGAGGAAGTTGTCGTGGTCGCGCACGAAGGCGAGGTGGTGCGGAGACCGGCGGTGCGCGGCGCCGTCCGCGTACTCCGCGTTGCACATCTCGCAGTAGCCCCCCTTAACCTCCCTCTCCTCCTTCTCCTTGATTCGCGGCCGACTTTTCCTCGTCATTCTGGAAGAGAACGCACACTATTATACGACTTATGTCTTTGTTCGGGGCGCGCGTGCCAGGTGCGGCTACGTACTTCTGCGGCGACTTTCGAATCAGGTTGTTATTTGTGAAGTTCTCGAGGGATTCGTCCTTCTTACGCTTCTCTCTGGGCGGGTCCGGCTCTAACGATATTGTCGGCCATTCATCGAATTCCTTAAACACTGGCCTGCACAACCTGGAATAAAACAAAAACTATACATTCCATCCTTTTGGGGAAATATTTCTATTACATTTTATAAAATAAGTTCATACTTGTCCAAAAATTCAATCTTGATAAAGTTTTTAGTGAAGAGCCTGACATGCGATTTGCGGGACGCCGCGAAGAATGTGTCATACAGTTTATCCAAGAGACTTATAGCCTGAAAGATTAATAAATACCATGTCAATATCCCGAAGCGGAATAACAATTTCGCTAATTACCACTCTCAATAACATATTATGACAAAATACATCTCTTGAAAAGTAAATCATGATAAATGGCACATGAAATGGAGTGTGGCATTAGGACAGCAGTTAGTAACGAAAAGAAATTTAGATAGTACAAGCATTATGCTACTGAAAATTTTATTTACTATCATCAGCATTATTTAGTGTAAAAATCAGTTCAAATGTATGTTCTGTTGTGTCATCAATGCATGGAATTGTAACCATACCTACTCTACATTGAAACAGTGTCTCAAGAAAGTATTTCAACCTACTTCAAGTATGGCTGGCGCGTGGCGCTTCAGTCATTTGAATAACAATGAAACTTTATAAACTAGCGACAGTCAGTCACAGACTAAACTGTACCTACATAATTATAGAACATCTGATATTAATTTATGTACACACAAGATATGATACAAATGAATGTAGATACACTTGAGATCCATGGTTACAGTAACAATCCATTGACAGATTTCGAATTCCTACTATATTATAAATATGAAAGTTTGTGAGGATGTTTGTATGTTTGTGCTTCAATCACACCCAAACGGCCGAACGGATTTATATGAAACTTGGAATATAGTACGTTTGCTGGATTAATATATAGGCTATTTTTCATCCGGATACCACGTGAGCGAAGCCGCAGGCGGCAGCTAGTATATCATAAATTCTAAAGTAACTAAAAACTTAATGAAAAATCATATTTAGACTGTTTTAATAGGCGGTAGTGAATAGCAAATAAAATAGAAAACCATTTCCACAAGCAAAGCATGGAGAAGCATGGACACAACTTTGATATCATCTTGTTCGGAACTTTATCACCAGTGCCAGACTAGCTGAGTGAAGATATTCCTTCTGGACAGTGAGCTTGCCGTATCTGCCGATTGGCGGCGTATAGGGCTCGCGTAGCCGCCTCACATGGGACTCACGCGACGTCAGGAATACCTCTTGTTAAAAGTAGTAGAGTGATTCTAAGCGTACCTTCTGCAGTAAACGTCACGTATGTGGCATCCGCGCGACGTCAGGAATACCTCTTGTTGAAAGCAGTAGTGATTGTAAGCGTACCTTCTGCAGTGAGTGTCACGTATCTGGCATCCGCGCGACGTCAGGAATACCTCTTGTTGAAAGCAGTAGAGTAATTGTAAGTGTCGTGACGTCAGGAATACCTCTTGTTAAAAGTAGTAGAGTGATTCTAAGCGTACCTTCTGCAGTAAACGTCACGTATGTGGCATCCGCGCGACGTCAGGAATACCTCTTGTTGAAAGCAGTAGTGATTGTAAGCGTACCTTCTGCAGTGAGTGTCACGTATCTGGCATCCGCGCGACGTCGGGAATACCTCTTGTTGAAAGCAGTAGTGATTGTAAGCGTACCTTCTGCAGTGAGTGTCACGTATCTGGCATCCGCGCGACGTCGGGAATACCTCTTGTTGAAAGCAGTAGTGATTGTAAGCGTACCTTCTGCAGTGAGTGTCACGTATCTGGCATCCGCGCGACGTCAGGAATACCTCTTGTTGAAAGCAGTAGAGTAATTGTAAGTGTACCTTCTGCACTGTGAGCGTCACATATCTGGCATTGGGCGGGTTGGGCTGCAGCCGTTGCAGCATGGCATCCGCGCGGCGGCCGTCACGGCGCGCGCATGGCGGCGCGCGCGACCGCACCACGTGAGACACACGCGACGTCAGGAATACTTCTTGTTGCTGTAACAGGAAGTAAATCGGACTATGGAATACGGAAAGCAATAAAAACGCAGAACAAAAGTTGATACATGTTTTACTACCGTGCTTCGCTCGAATGGTACATGAATAAAGTTCAATCCTACTAATATTATAAATGCGAAAGTTTGTGAGGATGTATGCTTGTGCCTCAATCACGCCGTAACGGCTGAACGGATTTGAATAAAACTTGGAATATACATAGTATGTGTGTTAGAATATCATTATAGGCTATTTTTTGTCCGAATACAACGCGAGCGAAGCCGCGGGCGAGAGCTAGTATAAAATATAACAATAAAACCGGTCAAGTGCGAATCAAATTCGCACACGAAGGGTTTCGTACCATCGTACATGTATATAATTATTTCTTGTATGGGGCAGTTTTTTATTTTATATTTATTATTTGTAGTTATAGAGGAAATACTCTACGTAAATTTCTCTCTATCTATTACAGTTCATGAGATACAGCCTGCTGACAGACGGACAGCTTAGTAATAGGGTCCCACTGGCACCCTTCAGGTACGGAACCCTAAGAATGAACCCACTTATACAATGCTATTCCAAGATATAAGATTTCAAGTTTCATTCAAATCCAATTGGCCTTTCTGCTGTGAGATGAAGTAATGGAGACGAATACCTACTATGTCTCTGAATAATAATATGAAAAAAAATATATATATACTTTTTGTACATCTGATATTATTGCATCTAATAGCCGCCATTTTATTTAGTATCTAGAGGTCATAAACAATTTTTGTCACATCAACATATAAATACAAAAGTTTGATTCCATAACTACTAATCCAATTTTGATGAAATTTCGTAAGTTTAGATTCTGTAACAACATATAGGCTAATCAAATTTTCCAAATCGGGGTTACCAGGGTGGTAAAGTTTCTGAGGAAATTTTTATTCCTTGGTTCTATTTACTCAAAACCTCAAAAATGAAAAGGACATTCTGTTTCAGGAAATTCTGGGGTGTCAAAGTTAGTATAGGAACTTTCACGGGATTTGGATGCTCAAAATAAAAAATATTAGGTTTTCCAAAATAACTCTAAAAAAGGTACTTCCTTTACTAAATGTGGTGTCGTATTTACAACACGTGAGGAAAGCCGCGCGGCTAAACGAGTACCAACATAATTACAAAGATATTCACCATAAACATAGCCCTGCTGACCTGTCGGCCGAACAAAATTTTGTTATTCATGCAGCAGAATAACTGAACAAAGACATTACAAATCAATATCTATTTTTACTGAAGTAGAACAGTTAAATAATGCACTGTTCAACCAGTTTCTGTCCACCTATTGGTTAAAGGGGAAGGCTAATCCTACTTTAATATAAATGTGAAAGTTTGTGAAGATGTTTGTGTGTTTGTGCCTCAATTACACCTAAACGGCTGAACTGATTTGAATGAAACTTGGAATATACATAATACTTGTGCTGGAATAACATATAGGCTACTTTTTATCCGGGTAAAACGTATATTATTCCACTGCTGCATTATGGTTGTACTAGCTTCTTCCTGTGACTTCACTTGCATGTTACTTAGATAAAAAGTAGCCTAAAGTCAGCCCCTTACCCCTAAATTATCTTTATGTAAAAAATCATACTGATCATGAAGGCCAACAAACATGCTAACAAATTTTCACATTTAAAATGATCAATGGTTTGACTGTCACTACCATAATAAACGTTTATTGAATTATACATAATAATATGTATAATTCGATCGATGAAGTCTCAGAGTTCAGTGACCTGCGCTAAGGAAGTCAGCATCTTTTGCCTTTGTAGGTCAGTTTTCATAATAACAACTCCAAATATAAATTGAAAAAAAAAAAAATGCAATTGCAAATTAAAAAAATTTGGAAAGCATTTATTATTGTTTGCCATTCATGAAGTTAAATAAAATGTACTGAAATTAGTTCTAACACAAGATACATAATCGGTGAAATAAAATATTAATTAGTAAAAGTTAACTTGTGTTAAATAGGTGTTTGTCCTAAGATTTTTTATCACCCATCCCGATCATACTATACATAAGTTGTGAGCAAATCAACTACTTTCGATTTTTAAGACATTTATGGTATTTTTTGAACTTTAAAATGTTTTTTTTTTTGTGATTTTCACATTATCAAATTGCTACCTACTAGGTGCATTTAAAGCAAGGTTTTTTATAAAATATTTAAAAAAAAAATATTTTAGACAAAAACCTATGTTTTATATTAAAACAAAAAATTAGTTTTAGAAAAAAAAAATTGTTGTTTTATGAACATGCTTTATATTTTCATATATTTTATTTGATTGAATTCTGTTTTCAACCTTGCGTCAATACAATAAGGTTGATGAATTTACACTTAGGTTTATAAAAATACTGTGTTGAAGTATAAAATTTTTATCAAGTTGCTAATACTATTAGTGTCTTACAATAGTAGGTTGATTTCTTTACCTGTTGATAATGTACTTTCAGGTCATTATGAAAGTTGCCAGATAAGAAATCATAATTTGGACAAACAAATTCCAGAATCAGCAATTTTAGGCGCGAATATGGACTTTGTATGAGCAAATGTGAAAGTCAGCACTCACACTGGCCCAATAAGCGGTGTTGCAACGCCGAATCGAACTCCGAATGCCGAGCGCGATTTGGTCAGAGGGCATTCGCGCCGTGAGATATCGAGCGCAAATACGAGTACCTACACAAAGTAGCGGGCGGCGGCGGGCGTGTGCAGGCGACCCGGCGACACGCCTCGCGCTACACATCATGGAGTTTTCCTTGAAATATGCCGCACGGCGAGCGACGCCGGCGACCGAGCCATAGCTCCCTCCTCGAATCGCGCCAAACGTCCCGCGCAAAAAAATAACATACAACACCATCACAAAGAAATATCACCCCTAAGACGACAACCTAAGAACTATAACGCCTTGAGCCGGGCGAGTAATATCAACTGTCAAAATTAAGTGAACACACGCGTAACCCGTAGGAAACACCATTCAAACGGCGTATAAAATGGATGTAGTGCATCGCAGCGCGAGAACTCGGCGCGTGGCCTCGGCCCGTTGCATTTCGCCGCAGCGGTTCCGACGCGACCGTACAAAAGATGACCTAAAATTGAACTCAAGCTACGCGATACACTGGCTTCAAACAACTGTTTTTAAATGAGTTTTCTCAACCATTCTGACTAGATCTATGTACCAGTCCTCACGAGTAGCTCACATAAGGCTTATATACTTACATAAAAGCCGTCCGCGAGGCCCCCGCGCTCCGCTTATCACAAAAATAAGTAACTATATACCAGTCACCGAGACGGTCACTTCGTCACTGCTAGATTTACTACAAATTAAGACTTCCTCCTAACTTTCAAGTTTCACACGTATCACTAAGTAATAGCTGATATGTTTATGTACCGTTTGTGACACTTTTTATAGTTATTTACACACAATTACTTAGCTAAAAACGTAAAAGTAACAACAAACACAAATCTGACACACAAGATGGAGTTATTCCATTAGTTTTTGTTTTGTTCGCGAGAGGCGCTACGGTCGCCTGCGCTGACAAGTGGAAGGAGAAACAATTCTCATTGGCTCCGTTAAAGAAAACGTTCCGTTACGATATTTTGAATTGATAGCTTGCCATACATACATTATGAAATTATGAGATGTAAAATATCCAAACCAGAAACCAGGTTATAAAATCAATTTCATTTCATGTACATGTACAACTTATTATGAAACCCATTTGACCTATAGAAAAATATTGTATAAATAAATCATCAACGTCTAAGATTATAATAAGTACTCTTACATCTGTGTATGGTCGAATTTTCTCAGAACGGAACGTAAACAATATGACTAAATAAAAATGCGGCTATACACAAGAACTTTATGTTTGTGTAATGACCTACATCATTTGGTTTCATACTTTTTAATACATAACCAAAAATTATTATACAACGTAGAAAGAAGGTAGGTTGGTACACCACACAAGTTCAACGCAAGTACCTACCTTCAATGTACTTACATGGTCAAAAAACGTACCAGCACGACTTAAACAATTTACATATTCTTCGTAACTATAAATCTTTTTTGGCGGTAAAACAACAACTTACCAAACCCATGTCCTGTATTCTTCGTGATAAGGACCTAGCAAGCCCATGGTCTTGAATATCCAAGTAAAAACAAAAATTTTTACGCACTGCAAAAAACAGAAATATTATAGTTTCAATCAGCTGAGAAAGGTTTCAAAATATAATATGACGAACACACCTCTGTTAAATTTTTCGTCTAAATTCGAAGTTGATACCATTTTGTAATCAAGGGTCAACTTCACTTTTTCACAGTTATAAACTAAGTAAACTTTACTTCACACACAATTAATTAACGTATACATAACAGCTTATTTTCAAACAAATCGAATTGTGTACCGACTTTATTATTTTGTAAGAATAACTTGAGCAAAAATGCATTTCGTAAAAAATGTTCAAACGTCGAAATGTCATTGATTGACAGACAGCTGAGCGCAACAGACAAAAGACCATCTTTGATCTATGGAAAGAAATCGATTAGAAAAATCGATACCATAGACATTTCTAATACATTTTGCTGGGCACATTTCGAATTTACTCCGAAAAGCACCGAACACAATTTTGAGTTTGATTTGAGATCACCGAACAAACGAACACACTAATGTGCTTGGCTAGGAGTAGGTTTAACTAGAAACCTCGGATATATTCTTCCAAGCTAGGAACTTACTAATTCCTTTTACCCAGTGCTATAGTCATTATCAGGAAGTTTAGTGCCCTAAATTCACTTCTTATCTGCTTTTCGATGCTTGATTGAGGAGCTTCTACAATCTTTCTACATGCACTCACTGGAGTTTATTTATTTGTAGATCTATGTAAGTAGGGACTTACCTACACGAGATAAAGTCTGTGGGGATGTTTGTTTGTTCGATGCTGTAGTGATTGGATCGATTTGGTATATTATTCCCCACAGCTGTTTTTATTAATTAGATTATACTAGCTGCCGCCCACGGCTTCGCTCGCGTGGTACCCGGATAAAAAATAGATTTTAATGTTAATCCAGTACATGTACTATGTATATTCCAAGTTTCATTCAAATCCGTTCAGCCGTTTAGGCGTGATTGAGGCACAAACATCCTAACATCCTCACAAACTTTCGCATTTATAATTATAAGTAAGATTGCATGTATTTTTTATACCAGTAAGAATATTTGGCTCAAACAATATTTTGTGACGGAGTCATGAGCAAATCCGCACGCGGAAATTAGTATACATATTATATCAAGGGAGGAACAGGCAACAGAGAAACATCCACTCGCCACACGTTATAACGCACCTACCTATTATAATGTACCTACCTATCAACTTTATTGATTGCTCGATGTACCTTACCTACACAGCTACACATGTACAATGATGTAGGGTGCTATGTTAGGTAGGGAGAACGGACGCTGCCTAGTGTAGGTAGGTACTGTCGATACTTAGTAACAAGTATCTATACCTATAGTATCTGCCTGCCTATAACTATATCTAGGTATTGAGCAGTTCCGCCCGTGCCGACCCATTTATTTTGTAACATCGATTTAGGTCGGCCGATGACGTATTTCGGGAGTGCGTAGAGCTAAAATATTCAAATTCAAATTGTTTTTTGTTACCTATGGTGTATTTGTGTATAATATACCTACTTACATAATAGCAATACATGTAGGTACCGAGTTGAATGTTAGTTTTAAAATGTTTTCACTCAAAAAGCCTATCCATCATGCATGTTTCATAATAATCTACTAAACAAAAATAGTCCATCTACATTACACTTTATGGACACCCCGTACGTAGAGTTTGTTTGCTGAAATCAAAGGCTGAATAAATAACCGATAACTACTAGCGACATCTGTGTGGCTTGGCTAAGACTAATTGGTCGATAGATGTCGCTATAATGGTTTTAACGAAGTAACATGTTTTTAGTGGTTTCACTTGAGCACGTACAGATGGCGCTGATAGACCAAAACGAAGTTGATTCGCTTTCGTTATGCGGTCTATGCAGGAAGCGATTTCATTCAATTCTTTGGGTCTGAAGCTTTGTTTCCAGGACTGCGGCAGTGCCCTATCCTTGTGGGAATCATCTACAATGAAGGTGGTGGTAGGATGAAGGCTTAGACGAATAAACCACAATGAAGGTGATAGAAATGTAGACTGCATTTAGGTAATAAACAAGTTAAATAAAACATCAAAACCCACTTAGAATAACTTATATTTATATAGAAATTAATTTATAATTTTACATTACATACATTTTATTATACATAGCCACTTTGTATAATGTCTAACATTAGAGTTAAGAAGGTATAAATATATGGAAAGGAGTAGATAGTACAAATTTACTAATGCTTCCAATGAGCGCTTGGGGTACAATGGAGACAATTGCAAGTAATATGGAGGTAACAATGAAAAGGATTTTTCCAATAGGATGCGTTTGACGCAAATAGATATGCAAATAACTATTTTAATGATTGTAATCACTGATGAAATAAAAAAACACGCGTCATTTAGCAGCAGTACAGAGCAGGGATAAATCAAGCTTGAAGCTTGTGTGACGACCGCTTTATCGATTTTTATACAATTTCTGTATACTTAGGTATTTTAAAGTGTTTATTAACACTTTGTTTATAAAAAAACCAACATTTATCACATAGTGAGGGATAAGGGGAGGAAGATTATGAATGCAGATTGAAATGCCAAAAGGGTACACTTTTTGCAGGTTACTGTTTTGTATTGGCTTTCGTTGCACGGAAACCATGGATTAATAACCCCTATGTAAGCAATGAAGGAGATGAGATTTTTTTTGTATAATTACATTGATACAGAAGCTCTTCCCATTACCAGGTACAAAATTTAATTCAAATTCTTTTGGAAGCTCACACATTCATTTTGTAAGCTCTTCAAGACTTTTCGGAAGTTAAAATATATTATACAAAAGGTATTTCATGTTTATGTACTCAATATATAACAGTTATGTATGGCTGATATTTCTCTTCGTCAATTTCGCCTTGAAAGCAAGATTCTAAGGTTATCGATAACATTAACAGTTATTTTAATATTTTGCACATGGTAAGGTTAAAAGCTTTATAAAGACATAAAAAATTAAAAATCTCCCGCCCGTTTTCACAAACAACACTGAAGACACATTAATCACTTAGAACTTGTAGGTGAAAACCAGCATATCTCAGTCTCAATACTCGCAGACCATAGTTTCACACGCACTTTTAAACCACGAAGTCATAGACAATTTTTGTTTTTAATTTGTGTAAGGCGTAGGTTCGTGTCCTGGCGGGCTAGTGAGAGGCTGTCTCTTCATTCTTCTCACCGTTCCTGTCCCCGTTCAGGACCGGAGGGACCGGTGGCTTGATAGGCGGGGCTGGTATCACCTGGGAATGACAAAATAAAATACCTATTAGCTTTACGATATAATTAATCCATTGATTTGTTTAAGGACACGAATTTTGTACACTTTATTTGAGATATAGTATAATTTTCAAAGTGTTCCGTGGTAAGCACCAATATGAGCATCAACAGTTTTATTTATTCTGCGTGACGCATCTATAAAAATTATAATTTACCTCATATTTTCTAATGGTGACACGTGTGTTATTTGACTAATGAAATTATGTTTATTAATGGGAGTAATGAAGCTCTATGCTCATGTATTTCATTCTCTAATCTGATTCTTTTCAAAACACTCTAGTTCATTGTCTTAATCCAACATCTATTCATACATAGTATCACACAGATAAAAACAAAACAATTGTATGTGACATGGTAACTACCAAAATATTCTGAATAGTCAAAAAGGCTATATCACCATTGAGAAAAAAAAAACAGAATTATTGTTTTCACAAAGAAGCATTCCTAATTTAACGCTCAAATCATAAATACGTAGATAAAATAAATATTTGTATCTCATATTTAAGTGCACAAGTACAATGTTTGACTTTTTTTTGACATTTGTTTAAATAAATGTTCAAATATTACATAGGTACTTATATATTCCTTTATTTACTATTGAATTAGCAAGCTATGTACTTCTTAATGCCTAGTGCCAGTTTTTCTACCAAATCGATAGCGTTAACGCTTCACAATACTTAAGGTAAAATGATGATGATCGTACTTAATGAAAAAAAAAGTTTTCGTGATTCACATGGTCCCAGCCTGAAAAACTCGCAATAGGCACTGTCTGTTCGTTTATTTATAAATTTTAAAAGAAAATGCGACCCCACCACCGAATAAAATTAAAAACTTAACTCTCAAATGCTTCTTGTCGTAAAAACAACTAATGCCTATTCTACTTGCATGCGTCACTCGCATACGTGTGCTCGGCCGATGTACCGTCTTCCTTATCCTATATAAATTAATAATTCAATAAATAACATCCAACAGTCACATACAGTTCTAACTCCACACTAGGATTCTCTGTGTCGGCATAAGAAACCATTATAAGTGAGGCTCTCCGCCGCATTATTTCTATTATATTTCCATAATCGGACCGTCATTTATCAAATCACAAACTTAGTCAAAGCACGGTACACAACATGCCGTCAAGGGAGAGGGGGGGGGGGGTGTCACAGCTTTATCACCGTATGCTTAGTTCTAAGCCGGCATTATACATAATGTCCGGGCAATGTGTGAACTCACAGAAGTCTTGGACAGCTTTATCACCGTGTGCTTAGCTCTAAGCCGGCATTATACATAATGTCCAGGCAATGTGTGAACTCACAGAAGTCTTGGACAGCTTTATCACCGTGTGCTTAGCTCTAAGCCGGCATTATACATAATGTCCGGGCAATGTGTGAACTCACAGAAGTCTTGGACAGCTTTATCACCGTGTGCTTAGCTCTAAGCCGGCATTATACATAATGTCCAGGCAATGTGTGAACTCACAGAAGTCTTGGACAGCTTTATCACCATGTTCTTAGGTCTAAGCCGGCATTATACATAATGTCCGGGCAATGTGTGAACTCACAGAAGGCTTGGGGCGGTGAGTGTCGACGGCGCCTACGGATAGTTTGATGTGCTCTTCGCGGCAGCCGTACGCCACGGGCGTCAGCTTTATCACCGTGTGGAGAGGGACGTGGAGGTATGGCAGCTCCTCTGAAACATACATTATTCCTTAAACTACAGGCTTTAAATATTTTCACCGCACTGGTTCGAAATAACTAGTGACACAACTAGAAAGTAGAAAGAAAGAAAATAGTTTATTGGCAACATAAATATGTTTACTTGTGGCTCTCGCCCACCCCATTAGGGATAGCGTGATAATATGTATGTTGTATGTATGTAATGTATTTAGAAGACGGCCTCGCTGGCGTGGCGGGCGATAGCTCGGCAGATGCAAGAGGCGCGGGTTCGATTCCCGCTGCGGAAGAAATGTTTGCATGTTCTGCAAATATTTCTTCCGGGTCTGGGTGTTGTGGTGCCATGGTACTCGTAGTTTCTGATACCCACGACACAGGGAATCCTAGTGTGGGATCAGGACTATGTATGTGACTGTGTTATTTATTATTATTATGTCTTACCTGCGGATTTGTCGAGGAAGTAAGCCAGTAGGCAGCGCATGACGGCCTGGTGGGAGACCACCAGCACATTGCCTTGCCGCTCCAGCTCCATGATGACCGGCTCCAGCCGCGCCACCAGATCCTGCAGATGCAATCACATTTACTTCAAGTTTTACTGGTAACTTGTGTGCGCTCAACGTAGTAGATTTGTATCTTACCATACCTTCTACATAGTAAGTAAGTCTTTCCTGTTTCTCTAGTTTAAATTCTCACATAAATAAATATTTGTGGACATTTCACACAGCGCCATCTAGCCCCAAAGTAATCAAAGCTTGTACTATGGGCGCCAGATGGCTGATAGAATATTTATATACTTTTTTCGTAAATACATACTTATACATAACACTACAACACCTAGACCCGGAAGAAATATTTGGAGAACATACAAAACATTTCTCCCGTAGCGGAAATCGAAACCGCGCCTCTTGCGTCTTGCGCGCACTCGCCACACCACCGAGGTTGTCAAACATGTTAGATTTTTTGTTTTCTCTTAAAAATAACCCAAATGTAATCCAGTACATGTACTATGTATATTCCAAGTTTCATTCAAATCTGTTCAGCCTTTTAGGCGTGAAAGACTAACAAACATCATACATATTTACAAACTTTCGCGTTTATAATATTAGTAGGATTATTTGCCAAGAATGGATAAAATTCATAAATTGAACTTACCTCGTAACTCTCGCCGCGAGGGTAGCGATACGCGAATTTGTTAGCGTCCCGTGCGTTGAAATCCGACGGGTATTTCGCCTGGATCTCAGCATAGGTCATCTCCTCACATATACCCTGAAATAAATACATCATCTTTCAACTAGTTCAATGTTGGGATGAAAATAGATTGATGATCTTTCAACTAGTTCTCAATAATAACCGGACAGACTGGATTTTTATTCACGTAGTATGGCGGAGCCGGTAGGATGATAGGAGAAATGTCAAAGTCAAATATCGTACCACATACATTTTATTAAGTGCTTTCATAAAATGTATGTGGTAATGTATACAATTTCTATAGCCGGCTACGCCAACCATTTTGGCACAACAATTTCATAGTGCATGAAATTAGCTTTTGAGACCCACTTTAATTCCTTTCACTACACTGGTTCGAAAGAACTAATGACACGAGAAAACACCTTTGAGTGCTGCTGTTGGCGCAGCCTGTAGGATGTCAAATATGACTTACCGCATCAATTTCGTTGAGTGCTTTCCACCGTTCCTGTGGCGCTTTGACATCCTTGACGGTCTGTATAGCCCGCCTCATCCACGAGGTCCACACCCTGAGCCCGGGGATGCGTTGTTGTTCGATGTACCCCGATAATGCGGAAGCATACGCCCTCCCCCGACTTGAAAGTGGTGAGTCCCCGCCGATTCGCCCTTCTATATTATACATGCTTTCACCGTGCTGGAATAACATCAGACTATCATAAAATTTATAAAGTCGAAGTAAAAGTTTATTTTATGCCAAAAATTTAACTTTGGCATAAAGACATAAAACAATTTGGCATAAAGACATCAAAATTGGCCATTTAAATGCGAAAATTTGTTACGCTTTATTTGGGTATATGTTTGCGACAGAAGTTCTGAACAATTAGTGTTTTTTAAATATTAAAATATCTTCAGATCCCATAGAAATTAAGAAACATTTTGAGACCCTATTATTATTATGGCTTATGCTTTTCTTTTTAGTTTAAGTTTTATGCATTTATGAGAAACTTGTTACTGGATGTGATTTTAAGACGATCGATTTTATGAGACCAAATGATAAAATCAGACCCCCCATAAAAATAGAATAAAAACATTTGACTTAGCCTTTCACTATTTTGTAAACCAAAATTTTCCTATTTTCCTATAAAGTTTACAAAAATAAGTGGGGAAATTAATTAAAACGAAAATTAAGGACACAAGCCACAAGCGTTTTGTCAAAATGTAGATTATAGAAGATGCTACTTACCCTAGTGAGGTAAATGGTCCGAGGCACTATGTGTATATTCATAAGGTAGTATACGATTCTGCTTTGGATGTGACCTTCATGTTTGTGGACCACAACCTGAAAAATAAAAAACTTAGCCTCAGCGACATATTCTGATTTTATTTACCGTTTTCAAATAATAAAACTGATTAAATGCGAGTCGAATTCGCATACGAAGGTTTCGTACCATCGTACATTTACATAAATGTTTACAGTATGCTAAAAAAAATGTGCAAAAAGTCATTCGACCCATCCAATTACTGAGCGCGCCTAGTGTTGTTTAACTTCGATGATTAAATACCAACGTTTACATTTTTTTAGTTTGAAAAGTTTTCTTATAGAAATACATACTCTGTTAAAAATTTCAATACTACCCGCTGACAGACAGACAGACGGACGGATGGACATCGGAGGCTTAGTAATAGGAGACCTTTCTGATACACACGACACAGGGAATCCTAGTGTAGGGTGTTGGGTATTATTTGTTATTAAATAGTTTACCTTCTCCCCCGTGTCATAGATCTTCATAAAGCTGTGTTCTGACTCGAGCGCCTGGTCGAGCGGCTCGTAGCGATCCTTGTAATGCTCGATGCGCAGCAGAAAGTCATTAAGAACGTTGTCTGTGTTCTGAATGTTGGTGTAGTCTGGGCTGCTAACTTTTACTTCCTGAAACAATTAATTTGTTTTATTTTTTACATACATACATATTATCACGCCCGTATCCCTAACGGGGTGGGCAGAACCACAAGTAATCATAAGAAAACTTGCAGCCACTTCTGATCCAAGACTCCCAAGATGGATATGGTGAACCATGGTGACAGGTGATCAGCCCATCGATCATATAGGTCCATCAAGTTGGAGAGGATACTAGGTACTCCTTAGTTGACTTTACGACATGCTCGGCGCTGTGTGAAATGTCCACAAATATTTAGCTTATGACCACAGATATATTTAATCCGCAGTTGGATGCCCAGTCTTGAACAAATAGCTCACCATAATATTCTGCTCGATAATCCTGGGGTCATCACAGATGGACTCGACGAAGAACAGCTTGAAGCCCATCTTGTGGACCACGATGTCTCGAATCATCCGCCGACGGTCCAGCGTAGAATTCGTCGCGTCAAATACCTGCAACAACACCCTGTTTCAATATAGGAATGAACTTTATAACTACTTTGTTATATCATCATCATCTTCCTGCCCATATCCCACTCTATGGTGGGGTCACAGCACGATCCTTGGATCATGCTGTATAAGTTTTGGCTAAGGTGTTTTATGACCGGCCGCCTGCCTGACGTCAACACTCCTTGGTATTCCCTTGCTTATTTGTATCTTATGTTGGAGAGGATACTATCCTTTAGTCGACTTTTACGACATGCTCGGGGAGAGAAGCAGCTGGACGCATTCTATGTTTTTTCTTTACTCCCAGTCCAGAGAAGAAGTACTTTGAATTTAAAAAATTACTTTTTTTATATCTTTAGCGGATATTATGGAGCCAAAATAATAACGCAATAATCCAAAACATAAATATAATATGAAATTGCGACTCAATGTGCCTTGTACAAGATGGCGAATGAATAAATTTAGGTACAATATTATAATCAGCTCATTCGTTTCAAAGTATCACTACAGTTATTTGAGAAGGCGTTGGGTCTGAATAACTTATTTAAATTTTTGACCGGGTTTTGCTTTGCTTTTTGTGGAACTAACTTGGAGGCCCTAACTTTTGCCTTTGTTATGTATAAAAACAATAAGCATTTTTCTGCAATCAATGCACAGGTCAAACTACTGTAGCTAGAAAGATGAAATTTAAACGTAGCTTTGTTTTATAGCAAAACCACCCACTAAGGAGGGATATTTTGAAGAGGGGTGAAAAGGGGTGAAAACGTTTGTATGGAACTTTTCGACGCGTAGTTCGATTTATTTGAAACTCGGTCCAGACCGAGTATCCAGATACTATAGATGCAAAATATATGGACAAATATTTCAAGATTTTTCAAAACAAATGAGTAGTCAAAGTCTGTATGTGAACTTTTTGCGATTTGCTTGAAACTAGGTTTGGATTAAAGTATCCTATAAACAATATATGGACACGTTTTTCAGGGTTTGTAAAATAAACCTCAAAAAGGGGTCAAATGGGGTGTCAAATTCTACCCCACGCGAGCGAAGCTGGGCGAGTAACTAACCCTAGAGTACTCAAACGCGACTCAGAGTTGAGCACGTCTCAAGTCACGGTTTTTTGACAGTTTTTGATGAAAATCTGTCATAAACTCGTCACTTGAAACGTTCTCAACTCTGAGATGCGTTTGAGTATTCGGAGGTTAGTTGAATATATATGCTTACCGCCACCTCGCCTCCTTTGACGAGCCACTCGCAGACGTCCTGCAGAGCGTCGAGCGCGCACTGCTGGCGGATGGCCATGGCCTCCTTGTTGTCCGCGCGGAAGAACTCGTGGCTGGTGTACGCTGTGGTCGCGTGCCGTCTGTACTCCCCCAAGTTGAATACTGAAACCAATTCAAACATTTCCATTTCAAAAGCCAAAAATTAATTAATCTTACTTATATTATACTGTGTTAAGAACGATTAATAACGATAATACTGTTAAGAACGATTGAAAAGAGAAGAGGAAAGATGATTGGCCACCTTATAAGGCACGACAGTTTTATTAACACCATCATAGAAGGAAAAGTAGAAGGAAAGAGAGGAAGAGGAAGGCCACGAATTAGCTACATGAGCCAAATAAAGGAGAAGGTAACTGTCGGGTATTATAAGGAGGTCAAGGAGGCTGCGCTGGACAGAGACAAGTGGAAAGAGCTGCATCACCGATAACAGCAAAGCTCTTAAATTAGAAGAGAACTTATATTATAAATGCGAAAGTTTGTGAGTTTGGATGTTTGTGCCTCAATCACGCCAAAACGGCTAAACGAATTTGATTGAAACTTGGAATATACATAGTACATGTGCTGGATTAACATATAGGCTACTTTTTATCGGGGTACCACGCTAGCGGAGCCGCGGGCGGCAGCTAGTATTAATAATAAATAACACTCAACAGTCACATACATAGTTCTGACCCCACACTAGGATTCCCTGTGTCGTAAGTATCAGAAACTACGAGTACCATGGTACCACAACACCCAGACACGGAGGAAAAATTTGCAGAACATGCAAACATTTCTTCCGCAGCGGGAATCGTACCCGTGCCCTCTTGCGTTTTAGCTGAGCACTCGCCCGCCACGCCACCGAGGTGATCGATACTCTAGCCATGACACTTAACCAGTTTTTAAGAAACATATTTTAATCCTATAATCTATTTATATTACAATGACGTTAACAAATCCGCTAGTAGAAAATTAGCATGAGCCATAAGTATTCACTAAGGTGTTTTTACATTAGCAGTTTATTTGTGTTATGTTACAAACAAGATCGAAAATGTTTTTTTGTTATGTTTATTCTTTTTTTGCTCGTAAAGTGTACTGAGTGTCTAAATAAAATAAAAAAGTTAGAGATTGTCTAGCAAGTTTTTGTTAGTAAACATTCCATAACGAATTTGGCTAGAGTATGGATACGTCACCGACCGACGATCTATATGCATTGAATGCCAAACATTATAATTCTTCTGCTGTTTATGTCGAAACATGAAAGATAAGACATACCAGAAGCTGCTTGTCTATCACACGAAACAGTAAACCAGCGCTACTTCCAGTTAAACCTGGAAGTAGCACATGCTGAGATTTCATAGATTTAACCTTTTTGGCCACACAATAAGGCCGATTCGTTCGCGGGAAGGGTAAAAAGATGTTAAATAGTTAAATTAATGGTTATTAGTCGTAGTTTTAGATTAGTTTAGACTAGATTAATAGTTGTAGGTACTTTTTAGTCGCTGTTTGTCTGTCTTATCTTTCTCTGTACCTCATCTTTAGTCCTTTTTCCGCTTGTAATTTGCTTTGCGTGAGCTAAATAATGTTATTTCTTTCTTTCTAGTAATATTATACATGCGATAGAAAGGTGCAGATTTGGCTGAAACTTTTTATAATTTAATTTGAAGACTTTTGTCATACTTCGACTATGTCGGTCTCATAAGGATCTCTACTATATTTATTCATTGACCAGCCTGTATGCATGTAAAGATGAGAACTGCATCAGAGGCACATAGTTTATGACCTGGAATAATACACTATATTCGACAACCTCGGTGGCTTGGCGGGCGAGTGTTCGACTGTACGACTTACTCGACGCAAGAGGCGCGGGTTCGATTCCCGCTGCGGGAGAAATGTTTGCATATTCTGCAAATATTTCTTCCGGGTCTGGGTTAGGTTAGTTTCAATACTAAATATGTATTATAAGTATGTATTTAAAAAAAAAGTATAAAAGTATTGTATTAGTCACCTCGGGTTCTATTAGTACAAGCTTTGCTTAATTTGGGGCTAGATGGCGCTGTGTGAAATGTCCACTTTTTTTTTAAATTATAAATGTGAAAGTTTCTGAGTATGTTTGTATGGTTGTGCCTCAATCACGAACGAAACTTGGAATATACATAGTATATGTGCTGGACGTCTGTGAAGGTAAAGTTATGTGCTGGACGAGCCACACAAGCAAAGCCGCGGGAGGCAGCTAGTAGAAAAATATATAAGATTCTTTATAAAGTCTGTACTCACCCCTAGTATTAATGCCTATCCAGTTAAGATACCGAGAGAGTTTCTTTGAGATATAAGTCTTGCCTCGTGCCGGGAGGCCCACCATTGCAATAACGTGTGGGATGTTCACATAGTTGGCTCGTTCCCCTGGAGGACAAACAGAAATAAATTTTAACAGGCGTAAAAACGGAGGCTTCTAGACTGCAACGTAATACTCAATACACCCCTACCCAGGATGTCCAACAGTGCAGACCTTTATTCGTCCCAAAAATTAGATTCAGAATTGGAGACATCAAAACTGCTTTGATAATCTTTGAAAGCTTTGAATTTGTGTTTGTGAAGACTTGATCTGCCTTTGTGCATATACAATAGTTTGGAAGTAATGTCACTTAATAGTTTCAAATATTTAATGAAGAAGGTTGATACATCTAATTGTGGGGTTCAGTATAGTATATTGCATAGTCAGGGTGGGTTATTAATATTGAATAAGCAGTCTTTATTCTTTATGTATCACATGACACAAAATTTTCTCTGTATAAAATAAACAGTATCATTTTCATAACATAATTCCCTCAGCTCAAGTTCTTGATAATGGTTATCAATGTTTCCACACTCTACTAAGTTGTTTCTGATAAAGTTAAGTACTTGATTGGCAAGTATGGGTTTTTTTACATAGACTAATCAATTTTTCTCACATGATGGAGTTTAGAAATCATTAATTTTAGTTATTTGGAGTGAAGATAATTTTGACGACAAGGATGGTGTTTTGGATTTGCGATTAGCTACCTTTACTACCTTCTAATAGGATATCTGATCTAGAATTATCTCAAATACAAATTACTTACTTAGTCGTGTCACAAGTTCTTTCGAACCAGTGTGGTGAAAGGCTTTTAAAGTGCGCCTCATAGGCTCCTTACGTGAACCACCTATCTACAATTATGAATTTTAGACAGGTGGTCTATTAGATAAATAGAAAATGTTAGACTGACTAATTCTTATTTTATGACAGAACTTAAAATTATTTCGCTAAGCTTTTTATCTAAGACTTTCTAAGATCAAAGGATTTATTGATAAGTTTTATGATAAATAGTAACTTCGATCCTTAAAGTCGTATATCATGTTTTCATTTATGATAACATCCTGGTGTCCTGACGTGAGGTCAAATTGATCAAGTGTACGAAAATAAAACCTGCCGCGTAGTTTATAGGTCCGTGTCCTTGATACAACAGCACTATACTAAAATTCTTCCTCGAATCTATCACATTAATTTTTTGAACAAACCATCTCCAAAGAACTGCTTGTTGAGGTACTTCCAGCCCTCAGCTCGGTTGTCCTCTGCATCCATAGCCACAGAAATGCACAAAATATATCACGAAAAGTTACTAAATCACAGAAAAACTAATATATTAGCTAAAAATTTGCAATCGTCCGTCCGGCTTAAGCATTTGCAAAATGTGTACTCATGAACTTTAGTATAGTAATGAACTGTCAAAGTCAAATAAAATTGAAAAATGGTGATTGACATAGACAAACTCCGTTCCGTTTCACCTTACATTATCGAGTAAGCCTGACTTTATTTTTACTAGGATTTCTAAGTATTTTATTGTTGTTAATTATGTAGATAATTATCTTTTTACTTTTGATCAGTGAATAACAGTAATTATGTATACGCACAGTAGTACCACAACAACAGTTGTTGCCGAGGCGCACAATATTTGTGGTACTATTTAATTAGTTAAATAATTACTGTTATTCAACTGATCAAAAATAAAAACCATATTGTACATAATTAACAACGTACGTATCTAGTACCTACCTACTTAATGAAAATATGCAAACCTTAACGGGGCCTATCCTATCCTATGTATTTGCACCTTTTGGGGTCGAGACCATATGTCCATAAGGCACAGATGACCACCGCGTTTTTTTTTTCAGGGTGTCTGGTCAAAACGATGCTTTTAAGGGCAAGGGCTGAATGGATCAGTATTGCCATTCAGCGTGGCAATGCGGCCAGTGTCTTGGCCACGCTTCCATCGCACAGAACACTATTACTCCTTCCACCGTCTGATGTTTTGATTGAAAAATATATTAACGAACAAAAATATTAGATACAAATTAAAAAAAACATTATTTACAACATTTAACCTAAAATAAAAAAAACTTGAATATGAAATACCTGCAGGTAAATTGGAGCATCCTTTGTATAAATGGCCTACACACACACACACGCACAGCAGCAGTGCACCGTCTCGTCGCACGGCTGTTGTTTACAAAGTCCCCACTCACCTGACGCGTTCTGAATAGTTCTGATGTCGTGTGTGTGCGTGCGCTTATTGTATCTTTGTGTTTACTATTAATTGCTTTTTTGTTATAACAGAGAACCTAGTGATAAGTCAAACTCTTAAGTTTAATATCACTAATTAATTGTTTAAATATATGTATTTGTAAAATAAATAAATAAATAAATAAATAAATAAATAAAAAAATAAATGTGATGAGCTATCTCTTAGACCGTTTGCAACGGTCTTTATAGCCTATATAGCCTAACTGTTTTTTTTGTATTATGTAAATATTTGTACTACTACTACACAGTTGTAAGTTTATCATATTATGAAAATCATTAATTGATTTTGAAAGCAAAACATTCTGCTTTATTTTACTCGAAGCCGTAAAATGAAACGTAATGTTTTTATGCGGGAAAATTTAAATTTCCTTCCAGTTTCAACGATACAACAATATTACCTACCTACCTAAGTATCTTACTTCTTACTTTTATTATAAACTTTGATTATATACCTGTATAATCATAATCAAAGATTACAAAATTAAAAAGATTTATTTGGTTGAAATTACCGGCTAACTTCAAAACGCAACGATAGAGCGTGCTAACTTTACCTGTGCTGCCATCTAGCTATATTATAAATGCGAAAGTTTGGATGTTTGAATGTTTGGATGTTTGTGCCTCAATCACGCCTAAACGGCTGAAAGGATTTGAATGAAACTTGGAATATACATGGTACATGTAACATATAGGCAATTTTTTATCCAGGTACCATGCGAGCGAAGCCGCGGACGGCAGCTAGTACTTCAATAAACGTCAAATGTCTGTCCTATATTAAATTCCAATTCAGAGAAAAGGGTAAACGGTGATTGATGGACCAAGGGTATTAGATAGTAGACAAAATATACATGTGAGAAAAATCCTATGTCCTACCTAATATCTAAACCTATAATTTGCTGCTGTAATTTTTAATTTGTGTTTTTAACAATTTAAGAAGTTACAGATTCCTTACTTAAGTACTGTACTTTACTGGTTGGAACTAAGTTTTTTTATACAATCATTGAATGCGTCAGCAAACTATCACGTTGCAGATGAATGCGCTACTTAAGTTGACCAAATAGCGATAACCTTTTAAATTAATTGCTTGATATCATCAAGCAAGTTTTCCACGCTTAGGTTAGACATAGGTAAGTATATAGGTCTTAAGAGATATTAAACATAAATAAATAAGTAAAATTATAAACAGAATGAATAGGTAAAAACTATCTTATCAAGACTGCGCAGTAGCTATGAAACCCTTGAGACCTTTGCATTTACATACATACATAATATATTATCACGCTGGTTTCCCTAACGGGGTGGGCAGAGCCACAAGTAAATTATAAGAACACTTCTGATCTAAGAGTCCCAAGATGGATATACCTTTGCATTTATAGTAGGTATCCAAAGAGAGTTTCAAGCCAATCGAACCGCTCGTTAAAAAGTTTCAATACAAACTTTGACACCCCATTTCACCCCTTTTTATGGGTTGTTTTGAAAAATCCTGAAACAAGTGTACCTACATTTATTTTGCATTTACAGTAAGTATCCGAAACGAGTTTCAAGCGAATCGCACCACGCGTTAAAAAGTCCAGAACAAACGTTTTCACCCCATAAGGGATTGAATATCAAAAAATCCCGCCTTATTAGTTTTGTTATAAAATGAAGCTACCTTCCAAATTCCAACTTTCTGCTTCAGGGGTTTCGGCTTGGCGATGATGAATCAGTCAGTCAGTCAAATTAAGCATTTTTAAAGGTATACGTCGAGGTATACGTGTAGTTGGGACCTGACCGCACTAAAAAAATATTAGCTTGGGGTTCTACATAAAAACAAAATACCTAAAGCGGTGGTAGGTAGATAGGTAGAATAGTAAATAAAAATAAGGCCTTTTGCCATAATTGTCATCTAATTATAGTATGATTTATACGTCAGGCAACTTTTACCTTCACTAACGGGACGCTGTAGTGCCCGGAACGGATTAAGATGGAGTAGACTTGCTCAGCTATTCCATCTTCTCAGCTTAGTCGGCCTTGTCCACAGGAAAGACATGGTCAATACGTGCGGAGCTGACTAAGCCGCGGATTTCCTCACGATGTTATAGTATAGAGCACAAAATTTTTCGCACAAAAAATCAATTGGTACACGACCGGATTTGAACCCACCACCTTAGAATTCAAAGTCAAAGTCATCATCTTCCTCTTCCTGCCTTATCCCACTCTATGTGGGGTCGGCACAGCATGATCTTTGGATCATGGTGTAAGAGTTTTGGCTAATGTGTTTTATGACCAGCCGCCTGCCTGACGTCAACCCTCTTTGGGAATACTTGCTTATTGTATCTCATATGTTGAAAGATAGGTACTATCCCTTAGTCGACTTTTACGACTTGCTCGGGCAGAGAAGCAGCTGGACGCATTCTATGTTATTTCTTTACTCCCAGTCCAGTAGAGAAGTTAGAATTCAAAGTAAAAGTCAAAAAAATTTATTCCATAAAATCACTGGGATCACTTGGAGACTTGGACACGTCATAAATCTACGTTGCATTTACACCTGTTCGTAACGCGACCAAGCGATTGGGAGGCGGGACTACCTAGACCACCAGTAGTGCTCTCAATAGAATAGTGAACCTTGCCAAATGTCGATGTTCGATGAATGGGAGTAGGTACTACCAGTCAGTGGGAGGTGCTAAATATAATTTGCACTTCGCGTTACGTACGTACCCTTGACATTGTACCTTTTCAACCGACTTGTAGGCGTGTGAGGTTGCACTGTACCTACTATTCCAACTCAAACTTGTTCTATGACTATACATGAGTTTTTTCTGCAATAGAATAGTCAGTATGATTGACAGCGTCAAACAAATAGCTCATGCCCGGTTCTAATATTACAATTCGTATCGAATATTACGAACGGATTTGAATGAAACTTGGAATATACTCTCTCTCTATACTATACTCTTTCTCATCCGGGTACCATGTGAGCGAAGCCGCGAGCGGTAGCTAGTACCTACTTATATACTTTTTTGTAAATACATACAACTACATCACCCAGACCCTGAATAAAAATTTGCAGAACATACAAACATTTCTCCCGTAGCGGGAATCGAACCCGCGCCTCTTACGTCTCAGCCGAACACTCACCCGCCACGCCACCGAGCTCGTCAAATGATGGCACTTATTATAATCTACCTACTCAATATCACTTTATGAAATTGTTTGGCAAAAACTGAAGTGGTCAATATTTGCGTTTATTAGCATCGCGCTGGGGGCTTGGCTCGGGAAACGGTCATCTGCAGGGGAAGTGTGGTAAATTGATCAATTTGAGAAGCAATTTGCGGCGATTGTGTTACACGACCCCTGAGGGCTCAGCCAAGATACTTTACGTCTGACGAAGTCGCTATTGAAAAAAGTCTTTTTAAATATATTGTGCCCTCCGAAGCACGAAAGCGCTCAGCTCGTAATGCCACTTGAGGTCGTCCATCCAAAGTGTGATTGCGCACAACGTTGCTTTACTTCAACGATCAATCAAGAACGCGATGATGTTACAATAATAATTATTTTACTTATTATTAGGGGTCCGGAGGCGTGGCTTCTTTTCAAGGAGATATCCTCGGACAAAGGATAAGTATAGCTATCCAACGAGGTAACATCGCCAGCCTTTTGGGGACCTTACCTGCGGTCGGTGATCTGAGCTCTGTTTTCTATCTGTAGGCGAACTTAGGTCTATCTAAGTAAACTGAGCTCATTTTTATTTCTTATTATTATACCGATTAAAGTTTTTAATGTTATTGTAGTTGGTCTTTGTAACTGTGTGTTATTATTTTACTTATTTTTTTAAAGGATTGGTTAGTTATTATTTTAGTAGCATATTCGGACATATTCGGTTTTCATACAAAGCACGAAGTTTGCCAAGGCGCACAATATTTGTGGTACTATTGTACTTATAGTATAATGGCATAGATACATGACACTAATCGACGGAAACTAGCTACCTACTCGTAGGTATCACGATGAAAGTTAGGAATGCGTCTACATTTCCTGCTGTTTGTAATTTGCTACGATTTCTTATGTAGGTACCTACTACAAATATTCTGCTTAGATGGTCTCCATACAAGGTATAATTTTAAAATATATTTCTTGGTAGGTAAACTGACAAAATTACCCAAACAATTTGTCAGCCTTTGCGCTATTTTATTTACTGTGATTTTATGTCTATTGTTAATCTTACTTATACATATAATATAAGTAAGATTAATGCAAAAGTTTGTGAGTTTGGATGTTTGTGCCTTAGTCACGCCTAAATGACTGAACGGATTTGAAATGAAACTTGGAATATGCATAGTACATGTACTGGAATAACATATAGGCTATTTTTTATCCGGATACCTTGCGAGCGAAGCCGCGGGCGGCAGCTAATTTTTACATAAATAAACAATAAAGATAATATAATTTATTACTTACTGAAAGTTTTTTTGAAATGAAACGAAAAAATGTTAATTACTATAATACTTACACAAAAAAAACAAAAGATACAATACATGGAAATCAAAATATGTAGGTAAATACATTATTTGACATAGTGAATCTATATCTCAGTCCCCACACTAGGCAAAAGCCTGTATTCGTGGCGACCCGGAAAAGATTACCCAAATAGCTTTAGTTTTTTTTAAACCTATTTCGTCCCTGCTGTCTACTGCTGGGCAAAGGTTTTCTCCATGGATTTCCAGACATCCTTGTTCCGAGCCACCTCCCACCACCCTCCCTCGAAGGCATCGAGCTCGTCCCGCCAACGTTTCCTCGGCCGACCCTGACGCCGCCGCCCCTCAGGTGTCCAGGCTGTGGTGATGGTCACCCTGTCCGGAGCCACCCGGCTGGCGTGTCCCGCCCAATCCTATTTGAGCCTGGCAGCCTTATTTCCAACATCAGTAATTCCGGTTAAGGATCGCAGCGTAGTATTGCGTACTCGGTCTATTCGCTTGAACCCAAGTAGGTATGCCATTCCATTGCCCTTTAGCATACCTTCAGTTTGGGCTTTTGTCTAACTTTTATAAAATTAAAACAATAAAAATCAAACTAAAATTAAAACATTTCATCATCACCCCGCATAAACTTAAATATTTCCCGAGAAAGGTCCCTACTTTATAGTCACAAACTGAAACAATATTTATGAGATGGTAACGCAACTTTTTTCATAGAGCGAAAGTCCACTCTACATAATATTATGTGGGCTCTATTTTTGTAACCAAAATCAATAACGTACTATCCTATTTGCCTTCTGAACAAGGGACGTTATTGGTCTGTTATCAGCAATAATCAATTCTATCTGTTGCTGGGTTAATAACTCTAGTTTGATTACAACCACTCTCGTTTATCAGACGCGCTCGTGTTCCTTATCACTCCCTCAGGTTCAACGACCTACATCCAATGAAACCCTCCCTATGTCCAACATCATTGTTCTACAGTGGTAGGTACTAAAAACAAAATCGTAGTACTGAAGAATAACGATCTTGCTGAATGGATGGCGTAAAAGACTGCAAATATGCAGAACATCGCATGATCTTTGTAGATTTTAATATTTTACGAAATAATTTCTGCTGGATGTAGAATTTCGAGCATTTTATAAATAAATAGTAAATAAATATTTGGGGACATTCAACACAACGCCATCTATGTTTTTACTTTATTAAGGTCTTTCCTACCATTTTGAGGCAGGCGACATAATTTAGTATTTTTCACTCCTCTTGCTTTTATTCTTGGTGCAAATATCACTTGGGTTCAATAATTTTGTAAGAATAGGTGAATCTACTAGACTGAGTGGTATGCAGTCACGAATGAGATACCTAAATGAAAAATAAATACGACACGAATTCAAGGTCGTACTTAAGTATTACGATTACGTAGCTATTATGTATGTAAACTCGTAGTGATGACTTTATAGTTGACGAGAATTTGTTTTAGATAATGTTACCAACCAATACTTTTTAACTCTTATTTAATCTGTGGCTTTATTACAAATAAAACAAATTGTGGACTATGGGCATCAGCTATGGAGAGCTACGGGATAATAAATAAGTCTATGATCTATGGCTACGAGACGCTACGTTTAAACAAAATAAATAGGTTCTTAGTACCTATAGGGTTTTTAACTGTTATTTTGAAGGGGTCCAGCGATGAGAGTAAACTACGTTCTTCCTAGGAAACTAAAGCATACCAATGCTATCAACAGCAGTTCAGGGAAAACACCTAAAAAGGAAAGTCTAGACTTGAAAAAACATTGCGATAACGTTTTACTTGACTGTTACGAGCCAAGATATCTGCCAATAATGGGTTACCCACTGATAGACGGATTTACCGATAAACACACATCTCTATCGCATAAACGCGCATCTCTAGTGACAGTGACAATATCAGTGGTAGAGGTAGAGGATACAAACCTATACAAACAAACTCTCTATTAGTATATAGATGTATATTATCTATATTAGTATTATCTTTTATCTCTATATTGCTCTCATAGTGATTAATTGCTCAGTGTATGATGCTCTATGGTGGGTGGACGATAAAAATGGAGCCGATCGATTTTTCAAAAAATGTGTAATTTATATATATTTATCAATGAAAAAATCTTCATTTTTTCCTACGTTATTTCGCAAATAAAATTTCCTCAACATCACGTAGCGATAACCGATAAACATGAGCCCTTCAGTGCACAATAACATGCATCGATTATTTTATTACACAATATTGATAATGATTGTGTTATGATAAGATACCTAGTACGTCGAGTGGGTTACAAAAAACTTACCATTCTTAAGGCGACAAAGAGAGACTCAACATTAAAAATTTAAATAATCCCAGACCCCCGAACCGAACACTACAAATCAATTGGACCTGTGAAAGTTAGAAAGTTCCTTTTACTGATGATCTTCAAATACCTCAACAGATCTTCATAAACTATAGCTAAATATAGGGAACAAGGGGAGAAAGTGAGCTGATCAACAAGAGATGACAAGAATTGATTGATGAACAAGCTGATCTTAGTTGTACCGTACTTGGCTTTCAACCACAGATAAAAAATGTACCTTCCTGAACCTAAGAATATGTTCAAATGTACCGTAGGTTCTAGGTATGTTGAAACACGCAAGTTACGCCTTGGGAATTCCCCTATTTTTAAATTATGATATCAGCATAGTGTCATTTTCTCAGTAGAGGCGTAGGCGTAGGTAAGTATTATTATGCCACAGGGCGTAAAACGGGAACCTTTGTCCAATAACCGATAAGTGTAGTGACAGCCAAATAATGAAAATACTCAAGTTCTTTATCTGGAATCATGTCGTTAATTCTTTCTCTACCTTGCTTTCCTGTATTTCTTTGATGTTCTTTATGAAGATGTCTATAATTAGTAGGTAACTTATGTACCTAGGTACCTACATTGACTACTGATTATGATTCACGCACCATTTCGATAAATGCCCAAATGACGCATGTGAGATAAGTAACGTAATATTTTGCTAACCTAATAACCTCTGAACGTAGGTATACCTACCTTAAACTTTGATCCTTGCTTTGATCGACCTTGTAACACTGAAACCACAGACTAGCATCTTCCACGTTGCGTTACGATTAAGCGTAAATTCAACATAGTATACTCTATGACCATGCTTATGGCAAAATAAAAAAAAAAACACGTTTTAAAGTGATCCTTACCGATTCTACTGAATTAACTTTATTTGATTGATTTCACAGGCACGACATGATATTTGCTGTATCAACAAGGACTGCCTTGTATACCTTGGCATTGACTTAATAACCGGCTTTGTAATAAAATTACGCATTTTGCATTTCGTCAAATACAACGTAGACAGAGGAATGATTAATTTAAAAAAGCATGTTTTATTATTTATTTAGGTTAAAAAAATGTAGATTCTACCTATACTTTACTGCCTCTCCATTAGCGGGATCGAACCCGCACCTCTTACATCTCAGCCGAGCACTCGCGCGTCACGCCACCGAGGTCGTCATTAACTCAAAAGCACATTGTAAAAATTATTCTGTTATTTATTCGCAGTCGCGCTATTTGCGAGCGATAGTGTGGGAAATCACGAAACCACCGCGTGGCTTCGCAGAATACAGAGACTTTATAGTTTAGCTTTAAAATAAAATAACAGTTACGAATATATAATAATATCACGCTTGTTTTACATAGAGGTAAGCGGAGACCATGGATCCTCTTTAGCCACGGTCCTGAATAGAATAGAATAATATTTATTGAAAAAGAAGTGATAAGATAAGCACTTCTTTCGCTTCGTTCACTCTCACCATTCTTTTCTTCATGCATGCTCGTCGGTTTATGATCGGTTTATTCTACTAACGGACAACGGATCGTTAATTAAAAACTACTATCAACATACTACTACTTATTACTATTAATTACTAGGCATTGCAATTCAGCGTGGCAATGCGGCCAGCTTCTTGGGCACGCTTCAACCGTCTGATGAGATGGATCAGGTGAGCTATCTATAGACCGTTTGCAACGACCTTTAGATAGCCCGACTGTTTCTTTTGTATTTTGTAAATTATGTTTTTATTAGTTGTAAGTTTCTTTCTGATATTACTTATAGTCGGACAGTCGTCTACAATAAGATACATTTTAAAATACATGGTAATTAATTTAACTTTTTGTTTATTTTACTTGACTTTTCTTCTTTTTAATATTAATTTTTAATTTGTTATAATTATGTAAATAAAAAAAAATAATTAAAATGATTTTTATTGCTAAACAGAGTTGGAGCACCATTGATTTCCAATTTTTTTGTTTTTGTCTTCTAGATAATCAGATTCTAAATTGCTACCAGTATTCAATAATGGCGTAACGGCAAAAATCTGCACCCGTTTGTACCAACAACTCCCAGATCCATTTAGAAATAATGTGCTTGACACAAAACAATGTAGGTAAGGTACGCCAATAAGATCTCTCTGTAAGCGACTTGAAGTGACTTCATCCAGTAGTGCAGACAACATTCAAGACTGTATTTTTGTAGAATACTGCGTCTATTCAACCAACAAAGAGGTTTTATTTGTGTGACGAATTGAATAATTGACTGCATAATGTTGCACACAAAACTAGCAATTATCTTTGAAAAGGTAGGTACCTATTATTAGTATTAGTAGGTACCGAGAGCACTGGTGGTTGGTAGTGACCCCGCCTTCCGCTCCTAAGGTTGTGAGTTCAAATTCGGTGCACCAATGAATTTTTCCAATGTTTGCGAAAGAATTATGTGCACTACTCTAGTACTCTCAAATGGTGAAGGAAAACATCGTGAGGAAACCCGCGGCTTAGTCAGCTCCGCACGTACTGACCATGTCTTTCCTGTGGACAAGGCCGACTTAGCTGAGGATGGAATAGGTGCTGGGCAAGCCTCCCGGGCACTACGGGGTCCGTTTGTGAAGGTAAAAGTTGCCTCCTGACGTTGTATAAATCATCTATTAGAGATGGTAAAAGGCCTTAGTATTACGGTTGGTGTAAAATCAAGACAATGTGTGCAACAAAACCAGCCAAGTCTCCTTTGACTCATCTTGGTAGGGGCCTCAGACCAAATAAAAAGAGAGAAAAAATTCTTTTTATTTGGTCTGAGGTAGGGGCACTATGGTGCCCCCAGATTCCAGACTATAGCGTTTTTATTTGCAAGCTAGGTACGTTGATTGATTACATAAACACAACAACAAACAAACAACTATCTACGGAAAGTACTTTGCTGAACTGAACTAACAGTGCGAGTATATTAAATTGTTTAACAAACAATTTAATAACAAATGCAACCATTTACGTCCAACACACAATTCACAATCAATAATGAAGAATCCGCAATGGTCACAGCCCAGACAAGCCAAAGCTTTTGTGCTAAAAATGCAGACACTAATTAGGCGTTCAAATTATCAAATTACCAATTACCTAGGTACTCGTATTTAAGCGTCAAAAATCAAATGTGAAAGTGCACTTTAGAAGAAAGTAGGATAGAACTCAGATTTGAAAAAGATACGTCAAGATTTTTTTTATTTATAAACGCGTGTCGCATTTAAACATAAAGATAAATGAATTATTTCACTCAGGTTCTACATTTCATTGCTAGAGTACAGAGTACCTAACTGCCTCAGTTATTTGGAAAATTTTAAAACGAATGCCTTGTACGAGATTTTTTTGGTACATAGCTTTCAAACTCACAATTTACTTATTGAAGTTATTTTGCTAATGTGTCTCATCCTATGACAATAAAGATATTGTATTCTATTTAAAATATTATGATTCAAGGTAATCCAACTTCACGTAAGCTATTAGATGGCATTATGGTACCTAATTTCGTTACCATAACCTGTATACTTAAAGCATTCCGTTAAGCTGTATTAAATATTACATTCGTTTGAGTAATAAAATAACTGTTGTTTATCAGTCTTAACTTAACTGTTGAATCATAATACCTACTGAAACTAGTATTGGACGTAAGAGCGGTTATAAATTGCTACAGGTTGAGTCATAAAATAGCTTGATCCGGTTTTGAAGGAAGAACCTTACGTCCATAAAACTGTGCAAGCGCACGCACGAATTGCATGTGTTTGTATAGGGCGCAGGCTCATAGAGTCTGTAATGCTGTATTTTTATTCGACTAGCTGATCATTCTTACCACGTATAGGGAACGGCTTTGTCATAATAGTCTCCGTCGTGGGCGGCAGAAGCCGCTGGGTCTCTGGAGACATGTCACTGGTGCACTGATTAATTTCATGTTTTTTACTGTCACTCGTGCTGTTCACGCCGCCGCGCAGGCGCAGAGACGGCGACCCGGTCGCGTCCATCTGCGAATGCTATTACCGCATGTCTGGATAAAAAATGTCCAGCCGATGTGTGGCTGCGGTCGGCTGATCACAGCTGATATACAACACAAACTCGATTATACACTGTGGCGGGTTGCGCAGTAACTTCAAGTGCAAGGACAGCTGGCGAGGGCAGGGAACACGTGTTGTCTGCTCCGCCGACCGGCTACGACTGGCGCGGGCATGCTGCCACAATGGCAGCGTAAACACTTCCGACGCTTTGTGCTATCGAACAGATGAGCCCGGCCCATTCAGCGATATCATGTGAACTTGCCAAAAGATGAAGCAGGAATTTTTATACCCGCTGACCGGTTTGCGGCACGTTTATTAGGGTATCCACGTATGTAAGATAAAAGATATCGGCAAGGTCGATGATGCTCTATATCTACCGCTAGCTTTTATTAGATTATGTAGGTTTTTATTGATTTGGTTAGTGTTCGAATGTTTCTTACTAACATCGGTGTAAAACTCTGTAAAATGCATTCCTACCATGTCTGTTAAATGATTTTGGGACTCTATAAAATAAGCAAGATCAACAACCTAAAAGAATCTCGGCCGAAAAGGAACCACAAACATTATATTTCTCACTTTCCCATATTCGTAGATGACCTAAAAATATTGCCTAAACATAGTCGATGGTGAACCAAATGTCAATGGATCTACAAAGGTTACAGCCTCTATAAAAATATGTGCCTAATCGGACTCTCCACGGATCAAGTAGGTAGTTTATTATAATAGGTAATATTAGTGCGAACGAAGTGGAAAATTTCGATGGTAATATCGACTCTACATTATGACATTCAATTCAATAGCAAATAAAATAACTTAAGAGAATTCAATGGATCAATGTTGTGTCCCTTTCATACCCTTTTTGTTGGCATTGTGTGTTGCCAAGTATGCAATAAACTAAATTGAGTAATGCAGCATTATAAAACAATCAAAATTGGCTACAATTTATCTCAACAAACTATCTTTAATATGCAAAATAATACATAACGAACCTCTACCTTTTATTTGTTTCGTGAGTACAAAATTAATTAGAATTAGGCTTACAAATATGACCAACGTTATTCAGGAAGTTGAATTGCTGTTCTGAGGTTATTTCTAACCAAAGGGTAATAATTTACCTGGTTGTTGGTTACGGTTAAAGGAGTAGAGAACAGTATTTGATGTTTCGTAGAATCTCTACGACGTAGGTCTACGAGAATTGGGATTCAATTATTGAATACTAGCTGCCTCCCGCGGCTTCGCTCGCGTGATATCCGGATAAAAAATAGCCTATATGTTAATCCAGTACATGTACTATGTATATTCCAAGTTTCATTCAAATCCGTTCAGCCGTTTAGGCGTGATTGAGGCACAAACATCCAAACTCACAAACTTTCGCATTTATAATATAAGTAAGATTATTTAATAATTGAGCTCTATTATAGAGCTTCTAGTAATTTACTAGTTTACGTAACTCCAGATCATTGGGATGGGTGACCGCAAGTGGCACTACGAGTTGAGCGCTTCCGTGCTTCGGAGGGCATGCTTTTAAGTCGTTAAGTCATGACAGAGGCCTTTAGGCGGCCTAAAACTCCGTCACTAGAGTTGGCCACTAGCTAATACGAACTTACTTACTTCCAGATCATGGACTATGTATTCCAAATTTCATTTAAATTCGTCGTTCGGGCGTGATTGAGGTTCAAACATCGTCAAAGCATCACAATAATATGATTAGTAGGTAAGATTTTCATTTAGCGTATTTTACACTAGCTGACCCCGCGAACTTCGTATCGCCTTAAAATTAATAATTCAAGTGCTTGTAATTTAATATGAACTTTATACCATAGCAATAAAGCTCAAATTGACTACGTTTTAGTTACAAATCATTTGTATGGGAAAAAGAAAAGGGCTATTTTTAGGGTTTTTCCAGCAATAATTCTAATTTTTCTCGCCGTAAAAACCATCCTTGAACTTCAACGAACATTTTAAAAAAAGATTTGGCCAAATTGGTCCAGGCGTTGTTGAGTTATGCGCTTACCAACACATTTTGCGATTCATTTTTATACTATATAGACTTCGCGCACGACCGCTGCGTAGAGAGCCGACCTCGCGACTGAGCCGCGCGGGTACCTTACTCATAGATCTAAACTCCCCTCCCGCACGCGCACCCCCGCCTTGGTGACGCCCACTTCGCAACGGGCCGTGCAGCAGAAATCGTAATATTTTAATTTCGCCATAACTTCAAAACCAAACGTCCAATTTTAATCATTCAAAGACCAAATATTATCTCCATAAACTGTTCTTAGTGATGAAATCATTTATTTTGATAAGGATTAATAGCATGAGTAAAATAAACGCGTTTAAATGTAGTCCAAAAAAAATTCAAGATTTTTAAATAAAAAAATGCTTGCTGTGCCTCACTCGACATAGATGGGTATAGTGTGTCGCGGACTTTTTTGTAGATATTTATAAGATCTACAATTAATTAGAACATTTTATGGTTCTATCTTTTATAGTTTAGGCAGCGTACGCAAAATAAGTAACTTTTCTGGTTGATTTTTTACACCTTGTGTCCGAAAAACCCAAATATCTTACGGAACCCTATTTTTTTCCAAAATAAAATATAGCCTATGTTACTCGTGGATAATGTAGCTTTCGAATGGTGAAAGAATTTTTAAAATCGGTCCAGTAGTTTTTGAGCCTATTCAGTACAAACAAACAAACATACAAACAAAGTTTTCCTCTTTATAATATTATTATATTATATTATATATTATATATTATATATAGTGTAGACTTACCAAGGAGATAGGTAAGTATAGGATTAGAACAATGCACATGTTTTGTAACGTGATGCGAGAACGTGTCATGTAACTGTTAATTCTAAGTATGGCGAATGCTTTATGGACATTTGGCTGTCTCCATGGCCCTTATCTTACACGAGTAAGACTAGTGATCACACATTTACTACCTATTGGAGGTCACAAGCGTCGAAATTTCGATTTGGCGCTTCTTGTTCTATCGAATCGAAGTTTCAACTTATATTCTATTAGCTTCCGCCTGCGGCTTCGCTCGCGTGGTACCAGGATAAAAAGTAGCCTATATGTTATACCAGCAAACATACTATGTATGTTCCAAGTTTCATTCTAATCCGTTCAGCCGTTACGGCGTGATTGGGGAACAAACATCGTCACAATCTCACATTCTTACAGCTAGTAATAATAATAAAATATTTGTGGTCATTTCACACAGCGCCATCTAGCCCCAAACTAAGCAAAGCTTATACTATGGGAACCACATGACTGATAGAATAATATACTTTTTTTGTGAATACATACTTATAATACTACAACACCCAGATCCGGAAGAAATATTTGCAGAAAATACAAACATTTCTCCCGTTGCGGGAATCGAACCCGCACCTCTTGCGTCTCAGCCGAGCACTCGCTCGCCACGCCACCGACGTCCTCGGTGTGTGTTGCTATTCTAAATGTGTTTTTGGACGTCGTGGCTTTTATTAAGTCCAGGGTAGGTACATCTGATTGGGCCCTCGATGCCCATATACATCAGGTGAGGTGAGCCATGTCTTCAGATTGGCGCTATTTGGTGAACACTAGGGACCCTACTGTCAACAGGAGCGGATGCAGCCCTCAAAAAAGGTTGTGGTCATGATAACCCGAAAATCAGCGAAGTGCGAGTCTGACTAAAGACGCTCACGATTTAACATCAGCCTATCGACATTAATTAGGGTTGTGGGCATGCCCACCGTGCCCACAACCGGTGGATTCGCGCCTGACTGACGACCTCAGTGGCGTAGCAAGAGAGTATCCTAGTGTTTTGAGAATTGATTTGGGAGTCGCATTTAGAGCTTGCACGGGAGCCATACTAGCGTAGTTGACATTTACCTACCCAATTCCGCAATCGGACAGTTCAAAAAACCAATGAACCAACAAATCCAAGCGTCAAACCAATTCCGAAGTTTTTTTGTCCTTTATTGTGCCAGGCAGGACTGTTACGGTGATTGTTAGGTACATAAGAAAACAGTGGCGGATTCAGGGGGGGGGGGCTATGGGGCTAAGCCCCCCCCCCCCTAAAGAATCTGCGTTCTTCCGTGACAAATAAATCTTAAAGTGAACTTGGTAATTGTTATTCTAATTAAACTTTTTAGCAAGCATTAAGTTAAGCGAAATGTGTGTTTTTTAGTGTTTACTTATACCTGAGGCAGTAAGCCTGAAATCTCTAAACCCTACTTACACCAACCTGAGATAGTAAAGGTGGACGAGTTGACGGTCTCAGTGGCGTGGCGGGCGAGTAATCGGCTGAGACGCTAGAGGCACGGGTTCAACTCCCGCTGCGAGAATGTTTACATGTTCTGCAAATATTTCTTCCGGGTCTGGGTGTTGTGGAACCATGGTACTCGTAGTTTATGATACCCACGACACAGGGAATCCTAGTGTGGGGTCAGGACTATGTATGTGACTGTTGGTTGTTATTTTTTTATTAAAATTACCATTCTTTTACTGCCTGTAATGTCAACTTAATTCAGGTTAGGTTAACTGAAGGTCGATTTCACAAACCTTCTTGTTTTTGTTATCTTTTTGATCGATAAAAATACCGTAGCAGTAAATTGTACTCACTTTATGCAAAAGGTAACCCTGAAAACGTATACATTTCGCAAACACGCAACTAGACCTTAAACAAATGCCAAAACGAAACACAAATGAAGATCTACCTAGTAGTCAGTGACCTCTAACTAGCTAGAGGTCACATCTTATTTACTTTGGACTCAGGTTTGTATTGGACGTAATCCTGTATACGAAGTTGTCACACTGTATTTTTTTAAGTAGTGTCAAGTTAGTTAGCTCCGCACGTATTGACCATGTGTTTCCTGTGGACAAGGCCAACTAAGCTGTAAGAGGATGTAATAGGCAAGCCATACTACTCCATCTTAATTCTTCCCGGGCACTACAGCGTCCCGTTTGTGAAGGTAATAGTTACCTCCTGACGCTGTATAAATCATCTATAGATGGTAAAAGTCCTTAGTTAAAGGTGAAGTTGCGTCACTAGTTCTTTCGAATCAGTGTGGTGAAAGGTTTTTTGAAAAAACAAATAAGAAGTTATTATACAACGTGTTACGTGTAGTCCTAAAGTAGCTTTTTCAATGTTGCAATGATGGTGAAATAAAACGTGATGAATACCACTCTCAAAAGTAATTTGAAGTCGTGACGCATTGCACGAAGGCGTACTTTGAATCCTTAAACCTGGTTTCCCTAAGTCAAAATCAAAGTTAAAAAAATCCATAAAATCACGGAGATCACTTGGACAAACGTCTTAAATCTACGTTGCATTTGCACAAGAAACCACTCTTGGCTATTTTTTTGGAAAATTATCCCTTTTTTATCATGTTTATAAAAGGAGTTGGATCATTACATTACCTAGTTATTGTCATAACGCTACCGATAACCGCATGTCTATAACGCAGATAGTTTTTGATTCACGGCCATATCCGATGTCAGTGGGACATGCAAGTTGCGTGGGTACCACCTTATCGACTAAACTAAGCAAGTTGTAGGTACTCGAACTTTCAGGAGCATAAGGCTTGGGCACTTCGAAGCGGCTACAGTTGGTCTGTGTTGGTCCGTCATCGCGCTACGTGCCCGTAGCGTGCACCGCACGGACCTCCTCCGGAGTGGAACCGGAAATAAGGTAATGTGGACGATTTTGGAACTGTTGCAAATGAGTTGCACAATTCATGAGTTTACAGCTTTTTTCATTCGTTGGAATCATAGGGATAATTTAAAATTTTCGTTGCAAACGTTGCATTTAGGCTAGATTTTAGTTTTTTTTATAACTAGTGCAATATCAAATTGTTTTCTATCGGTCATAGTTTAAAAAGTAATTTAATTTCTGGTAGGTAAGTCCTGATTTCCCTGGTTTCCCATCTTTCCTAAGCTGCCGTCAGCTATACGATCATGCGGTTAGGTCGTGCCATGGACCCAGACCGAGGGAAACTTGATCAAGATACTTTAAAATACAGCTGTCTCAGACGACTACATGAAAAAAGACCTCAAAATTAGTTGTGTCTAGATAAGTCTCTGAATACTATTGAAAAAATGTTTCAGACGTGTCATCACATGCATTTTTGCACGTAGCGTCTAGCGACAAGGCTCTGTTTCGTTTGTTTTAGCCGATCTGAAGGAGGTTAATGTGTTTGGGGTGTATGTATGTATGTGGGTATGTATGCATATGCATTCCTTTAGTTGAGTCCAAACGCCTAGACGAATTTTGACAAATGGGGTGTCGTTGGATTCGTCAGGACGACGAGTGTCCTATGCTCAGAACAATGTCCTATGAGGTCGTGGGCTATATGAAGTGTTAAAAAAATTCAACATGGCGGTTGTAAGAAATCGAAGGAATCATTCTCAATTTAATATTTTGGCTGCCTCTGTAGCTGAAACGGCTGGACGGATTTAGACAAATTATGTGTCGTTGGTTTTGTCGAGATAACGAAAGTGTCATGCCTATGACACATTTTTTTAATTTTAACACAAAAGTGTAAAAATCCAATATGTGTAACGTTTCATAACTAAAAACTTAGACCAAAATAGTACAAATTTATCACTATCATCATTGTATCACAAAATCAAAAATGTCAGACCTAAATTCTACGCAGTAGGGTTTTTGTTCTTTTAAATAAATACTTGTTCTAAAAAATGTTTTTGTGCCAGGGTTGCAGAACAGGAAAAACCGTTTTTTGTTTACCTAGCTGAACATCATTAGTATAATTGCTTTTAGATTACGAAAAAGAATTTCCTAGTAAAACCTTTAATACCAAAAACCTCTTTGTAGCTCTTGTTACTACCCGCTTTATTATAGTAGTAACACGGGCAATACTTTCCCGTATTACATACCCACAGAAACAGTCAGCAACGAAAGTTGATTAATAGATTGAGTTTTAAAAACACTTTTGTCTCGTTGTGTAGAAAAATAGAACTGTGCATTAAAAATTGTTTAGGTCAGCGCCAAGGAGTCTTCTAATATTATAAGCCTAGGTAATAGAGGGGCGCGGGAGGGGTGTTTTGTTACGTCAATTGACGGGAGACTTCAGAGGCCTTATTCACTATGACCCAACAAAACGTAACGTTTGTGGAATCACCATGTTATCGTATTCTATATAACAATTCTGTATTGCAAAAACGCGACGAAGCACGTTATAAACAAGTTACGAGCTATCAAGTTTCGTTCGGTCTTAGAGAATAAGTGGATAATCGAAATTGCAGTCATCAACACGACGTGTTAGTTGAACAAAGCGCACACTAGATTTGCAACCAAAGATAATTATGTCCTCCAATTAGGGCTTTACTCCCTAACCTACCCTGTACTACCCAAGAAGCTAGACCTGTAGTTAAAATTTTGAGACATACCTACTCTGAAATAATTCAAGATTAAAAATTATCTTTATAATCAGAAATGCGTGCGTTGCGAAGTATGTGTGGGGTAGAGAGATAGAGTGAGAAATAGCGTGATGTGGAGTGAAAGAAGATGTAGTGATGAGGATTGAGAAAGGTATGTTAAGATGGTTCGGTCATGTAGAGAGGATAAATGAAAGAAGATTAACGAAACAGGTGTACGAGGCGAGTGTGAATGGTACCGTTGGAAGGGGAAGACCTCGGCGCAGGTACCTGGACCAAATCGGCGACGTTTTGGGAAAGAGCCTGGTCAAGAGTAAACCGACGAGCATGCATGAGGAATGTAATGAGAGTGAAGGCAGCGAAAGAAATATGCCAGGATCGTAGCAAATGGCGATCCGTGATCTCTGTCTACCCCTATGGGAAACAGGCATGATTTTATGTATGTATGTAAAAATTATCTATTATTCATGAACTTCCGTCGCTGACTGTACTTAGTACAGTAAACCTGAATTCATTCGCTTCCAGGCTTCAACATCTACAGTAGATGTACATGTTCGAAACCTTTCTGAATTCCATTCCGAAGAACCGTTCAGAATTCGTAAACGACCTTGAGATCCCGGAAGTAACCGTAACCCCTTACGAGTGGACTGACCTTGAGGACGTCACGAAACAGAGCGATAGCATCAGCCTAGTGACCTTGGACGTGACCGAGGAGGTCGAAGACAAGAGCTTGAATACCGAATCCAGCGTGCCCTTAACTGGGGCTATGACGGATTCCGACATCGATTACAACAAGTATAAAAGAGTAAGTAGTAAGTGTGTAGAACGCAGTGATTTCCATTTTAGTGTTCGATACCTTCCACAGCGAAATTGTTTAGAAGACGTAAAAGTATCTTATGGTTTTAAGAGAAACGCTCGTGGCGTAGCTTGCTTAGACGTTCTTGATTGATCGTCGAAGTTCAGCAACGTTGTGCGCGGTCACAATTGGGATGGGTGAACGCAAGTGGCATTACGAGCTGAGCGCTTCCGTGCTTCGGAGGGCACGTTAAATTGTTGGTCCCGACTTTTAGTCACTAAGCCATAACGGAGGTCTTTAGGCAGCCTAAAAACTCCGTCACGAGAGTTGGCCACTAGCTCATACGAACTTACTTACTTTTAAGAGGCTGCGAAGGAGGATTACGTTTTTGGAGAGTATGTGAGTTACTTTGGTTGTTACTATAGCCCAAAGGAAACCTAAAGGGCTGAACTAACTTTGACAAATGAGGCGTCTTTTGTTTTTTTTAGCTACAAGTTACAAGACGGCAAGTTATTTACTAAACGTAAGGTGACTGTGAACTTGAAAAGCTATAAAGGTCAGTGAACGCAATATTTAGTCGACTTTTACGAAATGCTTCTTTCCCCGAGCATGTCGTAAAAGTCGACTAAGGGATAGTATCCTTTCCAACATGATGGACTATCTATATGGGCGATGGGCTGATCATCTGTCACCATGGTTCACCATGTCCATCTTAGGACTAAAAAACTCCCTCTTGGTCGTTTGACCATTATAAATAATAAATAAATATTGGAGGACATATCACACAGCACCATCTAGCCCCAAACTAAGCAAGTACTATGGGAACCAAATGGCTGATAGAATACTTATATATTTTTTTTGTTATTTCCCCACAGTTCAAGCATCGTCGTTACAGCGATCCGTGGGACCTGATGAAGGCCGCCAACGACGCCTTCCCGACCGGATACCTGGACTCCCTTTACAGGCATGGAAGATATTATGACGACTATTGGTGGAAATACCGCAGCGACTCTTACATTCCGTGGTCCACGTACTACCGATACGGGCTCCTACCGTCATACGATTACGACGTACCGTTGCCAAAGTACAGTGGATCCTACAAATACGAGCCTCTAACTACAACTTACCGCAGCAGTTACGAAGTCCCCGGTTACTCGTACTACCGCTACGGCCTGCCAAGTTACAACTATTCCTGGCGATATAGCTACCTAAAACCATGGCGTTACAGCTACAGTTACTTAAAACCATGGCGTCACTACTACAGTTATACGAAACCGTGGCGTTACAGGCGAGTGGCCTGACCTTAGAGTCTGTAGAGAAAGGCTGTAGGTTGTTTTGTTTGGGACGAAAGTTTGTGTGATCAGCTACAACAGATTGAATTCTGATCTGAATGTTTTGTTAGCGGCAATAGGCCCTAGTTACTAGGCTTTATGTTAAGGTACAAGGACCCTGAACGGAGGCTCGGACCACCAGAAACATTGAGCGGAATGACGCGTGTGAATCACCTAGCATGGACGTGGTAAAAGTAGCGACACTAGTATTAAAAAAGATGATGGGACCACTGGGGGAATCCCCAAACGATATAAGTAGAAGCTTTTCGGACCTAGAGTTAGCTAGCTTGTCGAATTTGAGAAACTTTCCTTCTAGTCTGCACTTTGAAGGCGCAAATGTACATTGGCACTTATATTCTAGCGTACGCACCATAACTTACTAGAACTTATAGGCACAAACTTTGAAATAGACCTTAGTATTTTATAGCCCTCTTAGCATGAGTAGCTAGTATCCTCCGCCCACTCTACACCGTTTTATAACATCATGCACAAAAAGCAAAGCAAATAATTCTAGCAAACTGTTGACACGGTCACACGGTTTGATTTGCTCTTTTTGTGCTGGAGAATGACGCACCAAATCAGTTAAATAAAGGACGGGCTAGTGTATCGGAGAGCCTAAACAATGATTTAAAATCACAGAATACACAATTATTATCGTATTATATGTTTAAATAGGTACATACAAATGACATGTCTAGGGTTCCGTACCCGAAGGGTGCCTACGATACCATCGTCCGTCCGCCCGTCTGTCAGAGGGCTGTATCTCATAAACCGTATTAGGTAGAAGTTGACATTTTCACAGAATGTGTATTTCTGTTGCCGCTATAAACAAATTATCAAATAAAAAAATAAATAAAAGGGGCCCCCATACATGAAACATTATTTTATGTACGATGCTACGGAACCCTTCGTGTGCGAATTCGACTCGCACTTAACCGGTTTTATTTTGTTACTAGCTGCCGCCCGCGGCTTCGCTTGCGTGGTACCCGGATAAAAAATAGCCTATATTTTAATCCAGCACATGTACTATGTATTTTCCAAGTTTCATTCATATCCGTTCAGTAGTTTTTGCGGGAAAGAGTAACAAACATCCATACATACAAACTTTCGTGTTTATAATATTAGTGAATCCTTACTTAATCATTTTCTATGCACAAAACTCTGCTTACGCTAAGAGGGCGGTTTAAAAGCACGTTTTAGCAAAGCCTAACATAACGAACAGTTTTCAGACCACGTCAGACTACGTGGACGAAGTACTAAAGGAATCGCGCCTCCACCGCTACGAGTACAACGAGAAGCTGCGTCAGCGGATGAAGAAGTATTTCGATGAGGAGTGCAATGTGTTCTCCGCAGACGATCCTGGACTCACGCGGCTGGAGGAGGCATTACTTGATCTCGATTATAAGGTATAAAGGGATTGTCAGGAGGGTTAAAAAGGCCAATTTATCAGAACTGCTGCTGAATTGAATGGCATACGATTTACCAAATTCCGATCATTTTACGGCCAAATATGAATCTGCTGCTGAATCGAATTGCGTACAATTCACCTATAATTCAGACTACAGGAATCGCAGTGGCATTACGAGCTGAGCGCTTCCGTGCTAAGGCGGGCACGTTAAATTGTCGGTCCCGGCTTTTAAGTCGTTAAGCCATGACGCAGGCTTTTACGCGGCCTAAAAACTCCGTCACTAGTGTTGGCCACTAACTCATACGAACTTACTTATTAGAATCACTACATAGGTATAGGTACATACAATAAAGATTAAGACTTACCCCCGAATACTCAAACGCATCTCAAAGTTGAGCACGTCTCAAATTAAGTTTTTTTTTTTGACAGATTTTCATCAGAAACTGTCAAAAAACCGTGAGTTGATACGTGCTCAACTCTGAGTCGCGTTTGAGTATTCGGAGGTTACTCATTTATTAAATAAAAAATAAAATAAAATAAAAATAGCCTTTATTCTATTACATGTTTAAATTCAGTATTAAAATTAATAATAATCATGCCTAAATCTAGATAATAATTAGAAATAATTTTATAAAGTAATAAATGTCATGAATTATATAATAAAATGTTATAAATGTTAGTGGCTCATGTAAAAGTCGCCTCTCGGGCGAAGGCCTCCCCCATGTCTCTCCAAAGCTCTCTGTCTCCAGCCAGTCACATCCAGTCTGTTCCAATCATTTTGTAAAATTTGTCTTCCCATCGTGTTCTTGGGCGTCCTCTTTTTCTTTTGTTGCCGCGTGGGATCCATTCCAGTACTCTTTTTGTCCACCTAGTGTTTTCCATTCGGCAAATGTGGCCTGCCCAGTTCCATTTCAGAGATCTTATTTTGTTGACGATGTCACTTAGTTCTGTTTTGTGCCTAATTGTAATGTTGCTGATTCTGTCGGATAGTCTTATACCTAGCATACTTCGTTCCATCTTCCTCTGGCACACAGCTAATTTATTTTCATCATTTTTTGTGAGGGACCACGTTTGGCAACCATATGTCAAACACGGTAGAATGATGACTTCGTATACTTTCTTCTTGATTTTTATGTTTGTTTGTCTGTTCTTCATAATCTCTTTTAGGCTCCAGTACTTTTGCCATGATATTGCAATCCGTCTATGGACCTCTTTTTGTGTACAGTCTTCGAAAGAGACAGATTGACCTAAGTATATGTATTCGTTTACAAACTCAATCTTTCCTCCATCTACTGTTATCTCTTGTTTTTCTCCATTGCTTATAATCTTTGTTTTCGTTGTGTTTAGTGAGAGGCCTACTATTTTACTTTCTTTTGTTAGTTCGTTTAGCATTATCTCTAGCTCAGATGGGGTTTCGGCAAAAACTACTATATCGTCTGCGAAGCGCAGGTGGCTCAGTCGCTCTCCATCGATATTAAGTCCCTTATGTTGCCAGTTTAGGTTTCTAAAGACTGTTTCTAAAACGGCAGAAAAAACTTTCGGTGATAAAGGATCGCCCTGTCGCACACCTTTCTCAATAGGGAATTCTTCTCCTTCTCTTTCCAATCTTATTTTGGCGCAGCTTTTTGAATATATGCTATAAATTCGATAGTCTTGAGTACGATGCGATATGGGAAACATTATTAGAACAAGGCATTGACGAAGAATATATTAATTTACTCATTTATTAGTCTTCTTTGAAATAAAAATAAATAAAATAAAATAAAATGTGTTTATTTCAGACCATTGATCCATATTGTGATAGTAGTAACTTACAAGCTAAATTAGTAAACCCAAAAACTACTTAAAATAAAACCAAAAAATAACATTAAGACCTACCTATTGAGACACTAGGCGTGTGATAGGCCGAAGTACTGCCAGCCAGTGTCTCATGTAGGCCGAGCACAGATCCTCAACAACAACGGTTAGAAGGCCGTTGGTTGGTAGGTACCACCATGCAACCGGCGCATCAGGGACGCCGTTCTCTTTCGCATGATCGCAAAAAAGACATCAGTGCGTGCGTCTGCGAACATCCCCGATGCGCTACAGAGCTTTTAAGAGCTGTGATTCACGCTAATCTTATGAAATCTTTTTGTTTCAGACACTGTATCCTTACGACTACGACACTTCAAGTCTGCTGTGAACACTGAAGCACATATTTGTAAGCTTGGTACAGATCTCCACATGTTTACAACCTAAGCACCAGCTATATTGTCACGATTTTTAAAATGTTTCACTAGTTCCCACCTAAGTCGTCTAGGCCTGATTACAGATTGAAAACAATCGTACCTTTGTAAACTAAAATGTTATAAGTAGTCAGTCATTGAGGTTCTATAAATCACAAGATCAATTTTAAACTTCTTTTGCATTGATTTTCGTGACAAAATGTAGCCTTGTCCGGGAGTAACTGGACAGACTATAATCGTGAATAAAAAAATTAATATTAGACAAAAAAAATATTCAAGAGAATATTTTAATGACCCTAGGCGGTCTAAACACGTCATAACTGAATTTCTTTCATTGATGCAGTCCGATCATATTTTTTGTAAGTATCATCTTCCTGCCAAATTTTAAGAAAATCTGTTCAGACATTTAGGCCAGGACAGGTATCAGACAGTTACTTTCGCATTTATAATATTACTATTAGTGTGGATGGTAGTCGGATGGACCTGTGGGCGAAAACTACCTACTACAGAGTGGGTTCCTAATGGTGGTAAACGACATCACGGCAGATCAAGAATGAGATGGCGGGATGACTTGGACCCATTCATGAAGGACTGATCCTCCATAGCATACGACAGAGAAAGGTGGAAGAGGTTAGGGGGGCCTTTGTCCTGCAGTGGGACGTCATGGGCTCATAATAAGGTAGAGTCAGCAACAAAAGTAAATTAACTATCTCACAACATTCTTCTTGTTGTGTACGAAAATGATATCTGAAAATGTAATGGCGAGGCAATACTTTGAACATTAATTAAAATATTGTTTAAGAGGTCACGAGTTCTGGAGATATTCAAGATTTAAAATCACTCACTCACTCAATTAAATTACCTGGTTTGGTAAGCTTTTACAAAACCAATGAACTATCCAAAGTTTTGTTTGTATAAGATCCTCAAATAGGTATATATATTTTTTTTAATTAGCTTTACTTACGTTTGTATTTCTGAATGGTCTTAAAGTAAAATGTCTCATATTACCACTTGCCACAACCAACTTAAACAAACGCAAATTGATATAATTTCAAAAGACGACTGTAGTTTTAAACATAGCCTTAAGATGTTTCACGATCGCTTTGGTCTGTACCAAAATTTCTAGGATTAAGTACTTTTGTGAACGTAGGAAATAAAATAAAATGACAATTTGTGTAAAATGTATTTTTAATGGGAATGATTTCCAACATTACAACAATGGCTCACCACCATAATATGGCGTATTTGTTTGTTACACAACTCAAACCGTGTGGAGAGCTCTGTTTTTGCAAACATGTTTGAGAAACATTCAAGGACCACGGATGTATTCTTATTATCCTACTAGTTTCTGACTGAACTGAACTGAGGCCTTTTACCATCTATAGTAGATGATTTATACAGCGTCAGGAGGCAACTTTTACCTTCACTAACGGAACGCTGTAGTGCCCGGGATCGAATTAAGATTGAGTAGCCTTGCCCAGCAACTAGTTCATCCTCTCAGCTTAGTCGGCCTTGTCCACAAGAAAGACGTGGCCAATACGTGCGGAGCTGACTAAGCCGCAGGTTTCCTCACGATGTTTTCCTTCACCGTTTGAGAGTACTGGTAAGTATAGCGCACATAAATTTTCCGCACAGAAAAATTTATTGGTACACGACCGGATTTGAATCCACGACCTTTGGATTGGAAGGTGGGGTCACTACCAACTAGACCACCAGTCCTCTGAAATTAGGAACGTGTGAACGTGTCAGGGCAAAAAATAATATAATAATGATAGTTTGAACATCAGTATGAACTTACGTTTTTGTATGAAGAATTTGCCAACTAAATTCGTAACTATTTTCGTAAAACATGTTCGCAAAACACAGATCTCTTTGAGCGGCTTTGTAGTAATAAAACAGCTTAGATAAACTGGTTCCAAAATCAAACAGTTAAATAACTGAACAGTATAGGAAACATGAGATTTTCTTCAAATGGAAAATCAATTATACAAGTAGCGTTTGAAGACCCTTTAATAGTTCTGCAATTCTATAACATCTGGCAAAACCATTGCTAAATTACTTTGTTGCATCGATCACAATAATTATGAAAATAATATCTTAATAACATAACATAGTAATATCGAACTTATTATTGCACATATTTTTAGAGTACCAATATTATATTTTTTTAGTACATCAATTTAACAGATCAATCATATAATATTAGTCTGATACAGATTGTGTTTTTAAAACAGGAAATATGAAAATAAATTGTGCCATTATTTTGTAAAAAGTTGTAGATACATGTAACTTAAACTATAATTTGACCCAATCCTTCCAAATGACTAAACTTAACACAATAATTTGGTAACAATACCGCTCAGGTTTTCAAAATATCTAAAAAATATAAAGGCGCTCACACACAGGCAACTTTTCGAGCAACTATTTATGTTGTCAATTGAAAAATCTAGCTAGACAATGCCGTCAAATGTTAGAATGCTCGAATGGAACAATTTATTCGCCCGTGAATGAATCCTTTACAATTATTGAATATTTCACTGGTCAAAGAAACATGTCTGTGACATACTTATTAATTAATTAGTTTGATAGCTCACAATCCATTGAAGCTTAGAATAAACGAACTTCTTACTTTAGTAAGTTCGTTTAAGTATTACGTTTAAACAAAATTAAAAACTTAACTAAAAATTAGGTGATTCATTTCAGAGCGTGTGAAAAATATGTCTTGGCTATACTAAAGTTGTGTAGTCACACATAAATATAGCACAGTGCAAGTCGTACACTAAGCAGATATTGCTAGGTATTGCTATATAAGGCATAGGGTACTATCACTAAACTTAAAAATAGTCCACGCTATAGATTAAGAGAAATATAAATCATTGTGCATTGAATTGCGTTTATAACATAAAGTGGGACAGGATAACATTGAATATTCAGATTCAATACCATAATAAATTTTACATAGTTTTTATATTGAAGAATTTATTTATGATTTAAAATAAATTCAAATACTTTCGCTCTATTTAAATCATTAAAACATAATTTATCCCGATTGTTTTGTTTATATCAATTAGCTTTTTTAAAATTCGTTATACCGACTTGCTCGAGGGTATTTTTTCATGCAACAAAATGCTTTTTAAAGAACGTTCCAAGCCTTATACCTATATCTAGCGTTTCCTTACACAAGTCATTCCTTGTTCGCTCCAGTCTTGACTCTCGGCGTAGGTACTCTACCTGCTACCTCGCTACGCTAGCTTTCAACTAAACAACTTGCTAAACTAAGCTAGATTTCAGTAAGCTAGAGAATTTGTAGTTGGACAAAGAAAATTTGGAGGCGACTGTGCAGTTTATATTATAAACTTTTGAGGCGCCTGGGTCGATTTTACTTCAACTAGTTTTGTAGTAGGTAAGTAGTAGTATTTTGCCCAATCATTTTCGAAGACTAGCTAAGATTAACAGGTAGAAGTAATGATTCGTCAATCTGCAGTAGTCAAGATTTTAAACATTTAGTAATATCTATATTTTCAAGTTTGTAAAACTTATTTTATGAATTCGATGTCAAATTGGAAAACGAATAAAAAGCTACAAGCCACAACCGATGTGAAATACCTATCTAAATAAATGAACTTTAGCTACAAGCAATTTCGTTCTAACTAAACTTAGCGTTACTTTGGTAGACCATCTTATACTTAGCTTGGAAATCATTACCCACGGACGGGCTTTTATCTAACGCATGCACAAAACTGGCAACAATGAGCTAAATACTTCAGATTTTCCTATAAATTGACAAATTACGCTTATACTTATCTGAGTATTAATAATTATTGTATACCTTATTCTAAAAGTAGTGGCTGCAATTTTTTTTATGATAAGTTGTGGCTCTGCCCACCCCATTAGGGATACAGGCGTGCTAATTTATGTATTTAAAAAGTGACACCGACAGTAGGTACTTAATTTACACAATAGGTGGCGCTTTTTTAAATGTTGAATTTAAAACAAATGAATGATCTAAAATCTAAACAAACCACAACAAGTTATAGGAGTATTTAGCTCGACAGTTGCCTATTTCAGTTAACTTACCATTTTTATGTAAAGTGACTATGAGCGATTCGTTAGCATACATAATACTTTAGCTTGAATACAAAAATAATTGTTTCTTTTACGAGGAAGAACATTAGAAGACGAAATTGGTGCAAACACACGTGACTATGACCGTTGGTTTTTGAATCGTTTCGAAACTAAGAGTAATCAATTCATAGAATTTCAATAAGGTATACCGTTTATTTTCTATCGATTTTTTCCGATTATATTACGGTTACTATGGTGAGATTCATATACATACTTTGAATTCTTACCAAGCAAACAACGACATTTAGTTATCCGTATAATTTTTTTTGAACTAAATGCTGGTAGTGACGTTTATTTTATTTTCAAAAGGACTTTATTACCTGGTTACGGACAAAATTAAAATACGATCTGGGTTAAAAAACAGTCATTTTACGCGTAATTTACGCGCCTTCCAGTTGAACCGCAACCACGGCTTTTGTAACAGTCGAAACGTCTTCAAAATAACAAATAAATTACTCGATAAACACCCGATTCACTAACATAAATGATGAGTACTGATAGCTAGTATTTAAAAAGAAAATTTTAATACTTAGGTACACAATTTCAGTACTTGAACAATTAAGAAAATTCGGTCATAGTCTTAAGAGGTGACAAGTAAAAGCACGATACACGAGTAAACAATTAATTGACACGATAGCACGTAATACCGAAAGACGGACAGAGTTACAAATTTCCAATACTCTTAGAACTAGATATAACGTGAAGACGCCAACTCACAGCGAACGATTCGGGGCGGAACTCAGCGTGTAATGTACCGAGCCGAGCTGTATACTCAATTCAGAAGAAACGGGTTTTTTGAAACAACCGAGTACTATACACAGATCAGTAGAATCGAGTCTATTGAAACAACCAAGTAGTATACAGGGATCAGTAGAATCGAGTTTATTGAAACAACCGAGTAGTATACTAGGTTCAGTAGAATTGAGTCCATTGAAACAGCATTCAGTTTGAAGCGACTAGACTCCGAACTGAACTCGACTTTTCAAACAGTCACATAAAATGTCACCATAATTTAGTCTTTGGCGGGAACAGAATAGGTTATATTACGGAAGTTTAACCGATTCAGTGTTGCCGAGTGACATTTCGATAGAATTTGTGAATTCATTTGAACTTTTCTACTAGCGACAACGTAGAATGTTACTTTGCCTAGGACCTCTACATAGACAATTTATACATCACCAATCCACGCGGAGGAAAGGTTATTGAGTTCAGTACATTTATACACGTCCCGAGCCGCCACGCGCGCTGCGTATTAGCGGCTTCACTTTGATTTGAAAGCACAACGCTGAGTAGGATTAGAAGTTAGTTTCTACTACATAGAATTTGTTAAAACTTTAGTGAAACACAGTAAGGCAATGAGAAGGTAATATAGACAGTGCCTTGCATGTATAGCAATTTTCATACTGTTAAATTATAGCAGCATCAAGCTATACATGCATGCTCTAAGGAAAGAAGGAGAAAGACATACATTTCAATGTAAGTATATAGTTTTTATATATCTTTATATCCGTTCTATAATTTTAATTCCTAAGGCGCGCCTGATATGCATTCACTTCGTTTTACAAAAATAAACAATTGCATCTCCACAACATTCCCAATTTATATTTTATTTCGTCGTCAATTCTCATTTCTGATAAAAATATAACTTTATATTAAAATGTCGTATGCCTCATTGCCTTTAGTGTCATGGGTCATTTATATTAACACGTAATCTAAGATATTGTCATTATTATAAGTGAACATTTACGAAGCAGTGTCGTTACTTTAAGCTAGTATCAGCGAACAGCTTATGAATATGAAACACTCCTTTCCAAAGCTTACTATCTAAAATACTATGAGAGCTACGTATATCATAAATATTATAATCCATCGCACCAGTCTCCATACGATATTATATTAAAATATGTACAATACAGATTACTTAATAAAAATAATAAATCGAACATATCAAAATCACAGTTTAAAATCACAATCCCAAAATAATAAAAACCAATTCAAATTTTTGAATTTTCACCCGACTTAAATTTTAACGAGATCTTGATACAAAAATATATTATTGTTGCGAAAGAATATAATTAAAAATATACTATTATCCTACAACTAGCAACATTTAACAATTTCATTGAACGGTAAGCAATACGTCATCTAAAAATTGAGTACATCAGTTATCGGGGTTGCCAGTAGGAGAATAAAAAGCATCAGTGTCTCGCCAAAATGTTTATAAAATAGTATCAAAAGTAAATGCAAGCATTCAGTTCGTATAAAAATGAGATAAAACTCGCAAAAAACTACATACTTTTTTTTTAGTATGGCAACCACCACTAAGGACTAACACGAACTCTTATAAAACTAGAAATGATTCTCTCTCAGTTTTAGGAATAAGCCTAACTATTTAATTCACAAATTGATTTCTCAAAATTTGACTAAAATCAAAAATAAAGACAAACGAAAGACATTTTCAAAGAACTTGCATTAAGCTCGAAATAAAAAATTATACCAACATTACTGCTATAGAAGTCAAGTATTTGAGAAATTCAATTTGCTTAGCACAATTTTCAATGCGTCTGCATACAAGCATCGGCTGAAAACCACCAGAATACCATACCGCCTGATTCATTCCCTCACGATGTCGATATGTTCGTAAAAACCTTAAAACTTACGATATCGATCAAATTTCTTAAAGCTTTTGGTTTTGGATTGAAGTTTTAGGTTTCATTCTGTTCCAATCTGGTAACACCAATTTAGAATATTTAAGTTGGCAACACTACAGTCAATGTTGCCATCAGTTTAATTTTGAATATAGAACGTTCCAGTCAACATCAGCATGAGATGAGTGACACCAAGCAACAGCGCTACAGAACATTGAGATTTAAATACAATCTCAGAATAGGTGACAATTATTGACCAACCATCATCCACCACCAATTTACCACACCAATGTAAATCTCGCCACAAAATGAACACGAGAATTGTTAAGCCCCATATTTACTATTAAAAATTGCAGTGCCACAGAGTATGAACAGACGCGTCACTCGGCCAAAAAATATTATTAATTCATTCAGCACTTTTGTTGCGTTCCAAATTTAGACAGTTCTTTTCAAGTGACATGAAAAATGAATAAAAATTTAACGTTTCAGACTTAAGTTCCGTGTTAATTTGTGTGGCGAGCGTACTACATATTAGTCCATCAAATATACACTTCACAGTCGGTCAAGTAATCACCACCTATAGCTGGAGATCATGAGGTCAGTCCTGAATCAGTGCGGTAGAGTATCCTAAGGTTCAGTATGGACGAAAATCAGACCTTCCTAGGCTTCCCAGGACCCGGGCACTCCGTCGACTTGATGATCGAAGTCGCGAAGTTCTGCGGCCTCGGCCTTATGGGGTCCATCTCCATAAAGCCGGGGTTCAGGATAATGTTAGGCACTAACTCCATCGCGTCAGGATCCTCGGTATACTCTACGGGTTAGTCATACGTACCAATGTGTGTGTGTATGTTTGTTAGTGTGCCCTCCCGCAGTCCAAGCGTGCGATCCAAGCGGTGCGATAGAGGGGAAAGAAGAAAAAAAATATGAATAAAAAAGTTAGCATGTACTTGCGTAATGTCAAAAACATGCGGATAGAAGGAAATGCTCTTCCGAGGCCAATACCAAAACATACATCAATGGACATTGGACAATTTAAAAAATGACTTAAGTTCAAATTGAGGATTGATTTTGATATTGAGCTCATTTCCCCGTACGAAATATTATCCAATTTTATAAATAAGAAAAAAGTAAGTAATTTGAACTGTTTTAGTACAGTATTAAAAGCTAATTTAACTTCTAAATCTAACTAAACTATGCAGAATACTCCGAATTTCCTAAAGTTTTAATGAGTTTGCTACTAAATTCAAACGTATATCTGAGTAGGTATATATCTAAATAAATTAAAATCAAAATTATAATATTAAAACACGATAACTTACATAATTATGTGATAAATATTTAACGAAATTCATGTTATCCTGTCCCATATTACTTGCTAAATTTAGATCTAATGGTGCTTAGAATTAAGAAAAAGTGCATTTTATGCGTTCTTTTTAAGTTTATTTTTAATTTTATTATTGCAGCGCCTAGATAGATATAGTGGTCCTTTATATAGAGATGGTCCGAAGTATATAATATATCACAAGAATATGGTGTTTATATATTATAAGAGTTTGTAAGGACTATGTTGGTTTCTATGCGATACCAAAGTTACACGTAGGTATATAAGTTTAGATAAGATGTGAAAAGTTCAAATACCATGTTTTTTTTCCTTTTTAGGGTTCCGTACCCGAAGGGTGCCAACGGGACCCTATTACTAAGCCTCCGCTGTCCGTCCGTCCGTCTGTCAGGGGGCTGTATCTCATGAACCGTAATAGGTAGAGTTGAAATTTTCACAGTGTATGTATTTCTATTGCCGCTATAATAACAAATAATAAAATTAAAATAAAAGGGGGCGCCATATAAGAAAAAAAAAATGTAACGATCGTAGTCGACTTTTGAAGTAAAGGAACACTAGGCACGGTCAGTAGTTGGATGGGTCGATTGACCTTTGAACATTTTTTTGTAGTATTTTTGTGTATTTCTCTTTCAAACGATCTGAATTTTACTGATTTGTAAATAATAATAAAACTCAAAATTAAGGGGGTCCTCATACAAGAGACGTGTTTCATTTAGATTTTTTTTTTGCTTGATTTTAATAGGGATCGTACTGCTTTTAATAGGTGGCATAAAGAAACATTATAGGTACAAGTACGATGGTACGGAACCCTTTGTGTGCGCATTCAACTCGCACTTGACCGGTTTTATTTTAATTTATATTTGTAGGTATCTATTATCAGATACTTACAGTACAATGCAACTATTTTATGTAGTTTGTATTTTTTTTTTATTTACGTTGAAACCATAATTTTGCTAGCCGCTCCTAAATTGAATATACAATTCTAATATTTTTGGCAAGAAAATCTAGCAGTTTTATCACTTATCCGTGTGTTTATTATTTAATTACTACAATGAATTTTATTAATTACATTAAATATAAACTTTTTCTAACTTGAGATGCTAAAGGTTATAATCTACACTACTGATTATCCTACTTTAGTACTCGTACGTAGGTACTGTTACTGTTTAGCTGTACTTTTATATTTTGCAAATTTTTCTCTTGACAAAGAATTTATGACAGTTTAATCATCTTTTTTTTTTAATAATAGATAGCTCATTTGGTATTCATGTGCTTTTAATAATCACAAAATAAAAACTTCGCTTATTATTAATATTTATTATTATTCTATCCTCTACTCTAATTATACTGGTCAACTAATATTGCGAAAAGATCGACTCTATTTTAAAGGAATGGTAAACCTATTCTAGATTGTATTTTGTTATTGTAATATTTGTATCTAATGTGATAATTGACACCTTGTAGATTTGTTTTGGTCCGTTTATTATTTGTTTTATTGTTGAAAAATGTCCAACCTTACTTGCCACAGTTTAATTTTATACTTTTCTTAAAAACAAGGAAAAATTTTATCATTTATTTTACAAAATGGTTAAATTTTGTATTTTACCATTTATTTTACAAAATGGTTAAATTTTGTTAATATATTAGTAAGGATTTTTTTCTATTCTTAGCCAGGCATTGGATAATAACATTTTTGAAACTATTTTTTACTAAACTAGTTGATATTTAAAAGATAAGCATTGAACCAGTAGGTTTAATTAGCTGTAGTCAGCTGAGTAGGACATTTTTCAATAATTATTATACTGAATATGTTAATACTTAGCTCTAGTAGGATAGCATCATAGCAAGAGGTAACTATAAGGCAAGATTCTAAAGTATATATTTGGTTTAATTTTAACCCTAATTTTATTATGCTTAGCACCGACCGCATAGCAGATATTATATTAAGAAAATGTCTTTTTGTATTTATAATTTCCGTATTTTATATAAAAAATCTATTTTAATAGTTATAATTTATTAAATTTGGTAATTTTAGCATTAAATCCTTGGCACTATAAGATAAGTTTATAAAATGACAAAACTACAACCACCAAAAGTATTTACAAAATTAATAATAATAGTGCTTAATATTTAAGTGTAAATAGTGATTAAACAAATTGTATTCACTACAAAAATGGAAGTCTTTTGAAGTATGCAAGCTTGTAAATATTGCTATCGTACCCTAAAATAAGAACTCCTCCTTATTTAAACCTAAATCACTTGGTTTCTAACTTTTATGCTGAATTTCATAATTAATCCTAATTTAATATCATTTAAGTGAAACGTTGGTCTATGTTTTGGAAGGAAATACTAGTGAGTAAGGCATAACGCCTATCTACACAAAATTTATTCATACCAAAATTTATAGGTCTCACTTTTCATCGTTATGTGCTAAGATTCACGAATTTGAACTTTATTGCAACAGGACATAAGTGTCAATGCCAGCTAAATTTTTATCGAACAAGATTTCAATGATATTACTAAATATCAACGTTTTCTATAAACTACGAAATATAATGGACATTCTGAGTACTCCTTATTCGATAGCAGTTGCCGAAAGTACTTGTCATACCCCAGAATACTCAAACGCGACTCAGAGTTGAGCACGTCTCAACTCACGGTTTTTTGACAGTTTTTGATGAAAATCTGTCAAAAACTCGTCACTTGAGACGTGCTCAACTCTGAGATGCGTTTGAGTATTCGGGGGATGGGCTATTACTTACGATGCATGTTATAAGTGAGGTTGGTATTTCTCAAAATAGCTTTAGCTTAGCTTGATCCATAAGCTTTTATTCAAAACTTGTAAATCTATCTATATACCTGTCTACAGATAGCTTTTTTTTCAAGCATGAATCGAAAGTTCTCGAATGCTATCAGACAAAATGCCTCAACCCCATTGATAACATTTAAAGATGCTGATGTATCTTGACCGCCCTGTAAGTAGCTAGTATATATGATGTACTATGGCAATAAATTAGTTTGCTACCCACGCTAGTTAAGACTACCCTACCCGCCACTGTTATCACTACCCACACACCTACACCACTACCTATAACATTCACGTCCCATCACAATTACCGACCACAACTATCACCTACCCAAGTCCATCAAAACTTCCGGAACCCATTTTTACTACTCGTGCCCAAGTCTACCCCTGGATAGCTAGACTACTCTAGAATAAAAAAATTCTAGATGACTACCCCCGCCCATCACAACTACCTGGCTACACTTAAAAGAGCCTGCCTAGATACATCAGCCGTACTGTCAGTAATGCCAGAGGAAATACAGCCTAGGGAGAGGGATCATGGAGTTGGAGGCGGACGCTATATCGGTAGCTCACCGGAATGGCATCACAGCATTCACCAACCTAAGGACACTAGAAACAAAAGGACTGCCTAGCATCATGTCGCTATAGCGACGGATCACCGGAGGGGCATCACAGGACTATCTACCCTCTGTAACTACTACTCCCGTCCATCACAACCCCCGACCATCACAACTCTAGAAACAAAAGGGCTGCCTAGCTACATCAGCTGTACGTCAGTAATGCCAGAGGAAGTACAGCCTAGGCAGAGGCAGCGGACGCTATAGCGGCGGCTCACCGGAGTGTCGCCACTCGCGGCAGAGCACGGCGCAGGTGCCCGCGGCCAGGATCACCAGAGCCCCCATCACCACGCAGACCGCCGCGAGCCACGTCCGCGTGTCGAATGACTCCGCGCCCGAGAGGAAGTGCTTATATAGCTCTGGAAAATAGAGAATGAGCGTGTTATGGGGGTGATCTATTGGCGAGCTGTCGAACAAACTGTAATGCTCCATTGGCGGTCTATACCACGGTTTTATTTAATCGCCAATGGATCACCCCCTTTATGGCGAGTGTTTCTGTACCCTAGTAATATCTGGTTGTATAGATGGAACTAGGACATCGCGCCAATTACCTTACAAGCGCATTTTTCTGAACTGTATTTTTTGTAGCTGCGTTAACAAGTACAAACTCTTACAACTCCTGATAAAGGTACCCATGTATCTTTCAAAGTGGAAGGGATCAAAGATCTTCAAGTTTCAATAAGAGGTGACCGTCGTTTTTACGTCAAAGCTCTCTTGAAACCACACGGTTTTGGCTCGTCTTGTAAACAAGGTGTATTTCTGTTTAGTATAAACAAATCATTACGATCGGACCATAGATCCCCTGTACATCGTAGTCAACCCACATCGAAGCCAAGTCTATCTATAGAATGAAATAGTGATTACTTCAACATCCTACACATATTATAAATCCCAAAGTTTGTGATGATATTTGTATGTTTGTGTCTTAATCACGGCTACTTTTTATTTTAGCACAACGCCGCAGGTGGATTCTAGTAACACACTATACCATCCAAACAAAAAACAATTGTCCCACAAATCATCATGCAATTTGTCCTTAGATGGGAATCGAATCCGAGCTACCAACTGAGCTATGAGGCCCGTCATATTTCGTGGGTATTACATACCTGCATCCTGATCGCTGTAGAGCGTGGTGGCCAGAACCTCCACCGGTGGCCCGGGGCCTAGCACATTGGTAGCCCACGCACGGAACCAGTAGGAAGCGTTAGGGTCCAAGTGGTAAACGTCGATTTGACGCTGGAAACATACATGTGCTACTAGTTAGTTCAATACACTTCAACATCCAATGGCATCGTGAAGATATCTTGAAAACATCTTAGTAACTTGTTGATTTTTTGTTGGTTTTCGTGAAATAATGTCGTGAAAAATCTTGGAGAAACAGTCAACAAGCATAATCGTGGTATGAACGGGTCAATATTCAACGTTAAGAGGTTTTTGCTGGAGGATGACTTGCCTCTCTCATATTCATCTAGTACTTCTTTTACCATTCAGTACCAAAAATAGTGCTTGACCTACCAGCTGCAAGACAGATAAAACGACGATCCACTTACCACGACGATGGTCTCCAACTAAAAACACGTTATCACTGAACAATTGGCCATTAATTCCCCCAGACGTCCTGCCAGTTCAAGCGGTAAATCTTTGCAATTGCCAATTGCCGGAGTGGAGCGAGGAAATTAAAGGAAGTTATGTGTCTTCGGTATCCAGCCGTTTGCAGATGCCGTTTAAGGATCATGAAACTTTACTCTCTACTAGACTAGACTTTTTGCTTGAAAACTTAGATGTCCCTGTAGATTTGATTGAATGTTATTCCGCCAAAGAGCTGACCACTCATTTTCCTAATGCATCAAACAAGACAAAGCAAATATACAACGTGTAACATAATGTCCCTATAAGCCCGAAACGGGGGTGTTCTATACGTCATTGCGAACAACTTTTGTTCAACGACTTTTAAAATTTCAAAGGTTTTCATTCATGAAATGTCTCTTAAACTTTGCTCCAATACGTAACTTGACACAACGTGAGGCATCCCTATTTACAGCTGTTTTTTGACCTTTAAGTGTGAACTCTAGATGAAACAGGTAACAGAACAGACACCATTAGTAAAATGCCTACCTACTTACCTAATAACGAGGTGGCTTAATAAGTAATTTCTATTTTTTTTTGAAGGCCTAGTGGTACCTTGGTATTTATTGGTAATTAAAATGTAAGGTCACATCACGACTAAAATCCCTAGGCACCGTAAACATCCTTTCAGATCTCTTTGTTAAGTACCTAGTATAGGAGATAGGTACCTTACCTACTCAATTTTGTACCTACCTACTCGGGCCTTAAAGGTATCCTCAGTGGGTGCCAAGGAGTATGAGAGGATGTCTACCGTGCCTGAGGATAAAGCCGTGATACCTACTCAATTTTGTACCTACCTACTCGGGCCTTAAAAGCATCTTGAGTAGGTAACAAGAAGTATGAGAAGAGGTCTACCGTGCCTGAGGATAAAGCCGTGACCCTATTCCACTTTAGTTTTTCCAACGATGTATTATTCCAATATTCATTGGAGCATTTTCCAATGCAATTTTGTACCTACCTACTTGGGCACTAAAGTCAAAGGTTGTGACTTATCTGTCTTACTAATCTTCATTTTCATCGTGAACAGCCTATTTGTCATTGGTTGCATTGAAACAACAACAACAACTAGTGGGATGGCACCTCGCCCTAATTGGCTGTCGGTGCCTTTGCTAAATTCAAAATCCGCAACCGTCAACCGACACCGCACCGCAAGCGTTTGTTTAATAAAATCAAATTGGTTCCGTAGGTTTATTTGTTTTTTACTTTTCTTGATTGAACTACGTAATTGTTGGTAGGTTATTATGTAAGTAGGTAGGTACCTAGTAGCAAATGGGGATGGAGCACATGGTAGCATATTGGTATGAACCCCGCCTTCCCATCCTTAAGTCGTGAGTTCAAATCTATGGATTTTTCGATTCGAAATTTATGTGTGCAATATCAATGCTCTCAAACGGTGAAGGAAAACCTCGTGAGGAAACCAGGCATGTCATAGACGTGTGTCAAAGTGTACGAAAGGAACCTTCAAGGTGCACTCTAATCCTTCCACCACACTGGTTCAAAAGAGCTAGCGACACGGACACGACGACATAGTAGTAGTAGATGTATGGTAAAGTTTTTTTCCCAATCGGTATTCAGTGGGTTACCCCAGACAAGGAACCCTAAAAATTCGGCTTTCGGCAATAGGTACCTACTTTTGGTCGCAAAACAGATCGGTTTTTATCAGTCGCAATTAGCATTCGTTCCTTGCAACAACTGCAACAAGCAATCTCTCGGTTCGCGTAACTAATTAACGATACGATGTCGGCTTTGTACTCAAACAGTGAGTATTATGATATGGTGTTGTGTGTGTGTGTTGGAGCAGCACCAAATAATTAATAGCTTAGTAGCGGCGCGTCAGCTCTACAGAGAGCGTTATCCAGGGCGGCCATTGCCATCTTACGGGCTATTTTCTGGGATTGGTGAACCGTCTTCTCTCGACGGGATCTTTCCACCGGCGCACCAGTGAGGGAAGACCGGGAATTCGGTGGTGTGTTGTACCTACTTCCCTTTGATGGATACCGAGTACCTACTGTGTGTGTCAACAGTGATAAAATTCAGTGATAGGTAGGTATGATGATAGGTACCTAACCTATCACCCTACCTAGTAGGTACCCCATTAGTACCTAGCTTACTAATAAAAAATGACAAAAATAATTTTGTGATTGTGAATGTGAATGTGTACCAGTAATACCAACCTAGGTACCTACATACCTACCTAATACCTACCATGTCAATTAGCCGTGTTCCGAGCCAACCAAGAAGAAGGGAGAAAAGGTATAACTTAACTTTTCCTGTACCTAGGTCCTTAGGTAACTACCTAGGTAGATGTAGGTAGGTAGTTGTTTTTTTATGTGTGAAAGATATCGTGATTTTAATCTTCGACTTTAATTTCTACGTAGAATTAAAAAAATTGCAAATTCTTACGAAAACTTTGGTGATTACACCTAGGTACTTTTTGAAACTTGCCGCGCGTTCAATTGTCTGCGTATGTGTGGGTCCGACGCGATAGGAGGGTGCGCGTGTGTTTGTTACCTACGCAAATGGTAAACAAACACATAGGGTTGTCACAAATTTCTCATGAAATAATTTGTTTTTAATTGTATTGGAATTTCAAATATGATGTATTGAACTTTTGCACACGTCAATGTATTCAAGTGCTCGGTCTGAATACACCCCTTTCGGGCTTATAGGGACATTATGTTACACGTTGTATACACTGTAAAAGATTGCTAAAAATCTTTCTTCGTTCCATTACAGAACTGTCGTTCTCCCGACTCAAAAAAGCAAATCAAAGTGCCAGGACAATGACGTTTCATTTATGGAAATATACTGTATGTAGAAATAAAACGAGCTTAGATAAGTCTGAATCCTCTAGTGAAGTAACCACGAACATAAATAGAATAGACTATTTATATTTATGACAAATGGTTAAGACTTACAGAGTTCGGACTGATGTGGTTAGGGCTGATGGGCCGCCACGGCTCCAGGGACCCGTTGACAGGTGCTGCAGATCTATACTGCGCGGTGAAGTCTATGATGGGGTGCCCTCCGTCGCCCGCAACGTTCCACAGGATCAGCGCGAGGATTGTGGATGCGTGGACGGTCACGTTAACCAGTGGCGGCGGCTCAGCTGTGAAATATCAGAAACTGTTGATTTATTCAAGACCCGTGGTGCGTAAACGGAGAAAGTAGCATAGGTCTTGAACTAGACTAGTATCCCGCGACTCCGCTCACGTGCAAAAACCCGGGTACGTAGAGGTAAGCCAAAGAAAAGGTGTATGGATTTGAAAGAGGACATTAACAAAGGAGTTAATACAGAGATGACGGCTGACAGAAGGGAATGAAAGAAGAGAACATGCTGTGCCGACTCCACATAGGGTGGGGTCGGCACGAAGGTGGTCTTGAACTATATGTATTTCAAGTTTCGCCCAAATCGGTTCACCTAATACGGAAGATGAGTTTGAACACGTAACTTTTGCATTTATATTACTAGTCTGTAGAAAGTTTATTCTAAAAGTAGACGTGTTTTGTTTTGTAGTTTACTGAGCAAGTGCAGACAAATGGGGTGATCAATGTTCCTTTATAAACATGATGCCAATGATATCTTGGCTATACAATGATAGCCAAGCGTGGTTTCTTCCAAGTTCGGTCACGTTACGAACAGGCGTAAATTCAACGTAGATTTAAGACGATTTCAAGTGATCCTAAAAATCCTATGAAATAAAGTATAATTGGTCTTTGAACTTGTGATTTCCTCACTATATTTCCCCTCTTTTCAGAGTGCCATCTACCTTTAGTATAGCATATAAATACGCTTTCTTACCTTTTCATAACTCATACGAATATTCTATAGCATCATCCATTTGTGTAATTATAGGTACAAAGCTACAAAGGCGCTTTTTGTGCAAAACGAAAAAGCCGTGATGTGAATTCACATTTGTACACTTCAACGAAGGGCCTTCGAAGATATTTTATGTATTTTGCGGTAGTAAGTTCAAACTGCGAGAATTGGTAGCAAAGTTAGTTCCACAGTAAGGAGTCGACGACGAGGGAAATGTAAATTAGAAAAGTTTTCAGTTTGCGAGTATTTTAGCGAACTGACTTTTATATAAAGGTGTTGAGGTATTCTCGCTACCTGGGTCAATGAACTCGTAGGTTGAGACAGAACCAGTGATATGAACGACGTGTTTCTATTGCTGATGAAGATGATAAAACGCCAGAGGCAAAAAATAATGCTATAATTTTTTATTTGTTACCACTAGCTTTCTTTACGTTGTACACGGGTGAAAAGCAGCCAGATATTTATATGTTATTTCAAGTCTTTAACTATGTATTTTCTATTTATTTTAAATAAGTTTAGCCGTTACGGAGTGATTGAAGCACCAGACCTCATCTCAAGCTTTCAGAATTATTGCTTTAAAGGTAACAAGATACAAATCACTTAACTTAAAATTATTTATTTATTTACATATGAGCAGTCAGTAATAATGTTTATTTGCATATTTATCTGCTATCGTTCAATAATATCAGCGATTCAGCCCGGGAGTATGTAATTCCATTTGTAACTCGTATGATATGCCATTTCATATGTATGGTTCATTTATTAAAGAGGAATGGGCTGACTGAAATGACAGTGCAGAGAGAACAGCTAGACAACTAACGGTAACATGAGCAATCTTCATCTAAATAAACGAGACCACTGGTGATCTCGTGGTAGCAACCTACGATATAAGATAGTAAAATAATTTAATCACTTAACATTCTGTAAATTGAGATGGAATCTTTGAAAGGGCGAGATGATATTATGATGTGTTCGTGTACAATAATTGTAAAATGAGAGATTAATTATATCCTGAAGTGCCCGTGGGATAGCTTGCTTTAGATGTTATTGATTGATCGTTGAAGTTAATCAACGTTGTGCGCGGTCACAAATGGGATAGGTGACCGCAAGTGGCATTACGAGCTGAGCGCTTACGTGCTTCGGAGGGCACGTTAAATTGTCGGTCCCGGCTTTTAAGTCGTTAAGCCACGACGGAGGCCTTAAGGCGGCCTGGCGGCCTAAAAATTCCGTCACTAGAGTTGGCCACTAGCTCATACGAACTTACTTAATTATATCCTGTCCTGAAATAGACTGACTGTGGTAGTTTTATAGTCCCACGTGGTAATAAAGACGGAAATATCTTGGAGATTTATTATAAAAGCCACTTTGGTTGGTCTACGTCATGCTGTCTTCCATGTTTGGTCGCGTATGAAATGCGTTCCAATTGAACTTTGTGATTTCATGCAATAAATTGCTATTAGATAATCAAACGAACTTGTAAAGCGAAGTTCGACTAATATTACGAGTATATGTGTCACTTGGAATATAATATTACGAGTATATGTGTCACTTGGAATATAATTATGTTTATTAAATATCAGCTGGATTCAATGCTGTGAATAGAGTGTTCGATAATTCCATACTACAAACGATTTATTTGCATTTGCATACTGAATGAAAAAAAAAGTCTTGAGAGTTTTGTGTCGATTTAATTTATTGAAACGGTTAATACATTTTTTCTTGTCCTAAGACTGATATAAATAAAGGTACCCTATCAGTAAAGTAAGAACCACCTCATGTAACTACATACTTACTGTAAATGTGTTTTTTTTTGTTTTGCTTTGCTGTAATTAAATATTTTTTTATTTTTTTCCCCATTTTTTTTAATTCATCATCATCATCAAAAATCGAATATGGCAGATGTACCTACTACCTAAATTCAACGCAATCGGGCTTATTGTTAGTTTTGGATAACTACTTGTTGTATTGGAACGATTCGGTCATGGAACGGGGTAGTTGGGTGAGACCCTTACACGTGTAGGTATTTTGTTATTGATATTATTTGCACTAGATATAAGTAAACGAAGGTGGCATGACGCACAAACCACCACCTATTATGTAAACTGAGCACTTTACAAATGTTTGCTCGAGGTGCGTATGGTGAGGGTGTATTATAAAAAAATCAATAGAAACCAGCGTATTACTATCGCTAGGAGTAATAGTGTTCTGTGATTACTATTCTAGTACTATCAGCGAAGACCTATAATTAGCTCACTGTTTCTATCATAGTTATTTAGGACATTTATTATAGCTGTTCGTTTTCAGAAAATAAATAAATAACTAAATATTTGAACGTGTCATTTATATATGGTTTTTTAATGAATTACACGGACCCTACAAAATAAATAGTATGGAAATGAAGGAAATGAAGCGCTCGTGGCGTAGCTTGCTTAGACGTTCTTGATCGATCGTTGAAGTTAAGCAACGTTTTGCGCGGTCACAATTGGGATGGGTGATCGCAAGTGGCATTACGAGCTGAGAGCTTCCGTGCTTCGGAGTGCACGTTTAATTGTCGGTCCCGGTTTTTAAGTCGTTCAGCCATGACGGAGGCCTTTAGGCGGCTAAAAAACCCGTCACAAGAGTTGGCCACTAGCTCATACGAACTTACTTACCTTAGTCGTGTCACTAGTTCTTTCGAACTAGTGTGGTGAAAGATTTTAAGTGCGCCCAAAGGCTCCCTTCGTGCACTTGACGCATATTTTTGAACTTTTAGATAGATATATTATTTATTTGGCACACAAGACACAGCACAGACAGAATGACAGAAACAATAAAGAAAAAAGAAGCAACACAATATAGTAAAAACAAGAACGTAGGTAGGAACATACGTCCCTACCTTTTTTAGGTTCTACAACATGTCGGTTTCCTCGCGATGTCACTGATATCAAGGCAAAAATATGTTTACACGCTTGTTTACTTTGATTTTCCTCCTTTAAGCAGCAACGAAGCTACGGAACGATATAATTTTTTGCATAGAGGTCGTAGTTTACACGTCGGAGATAAAGGCTACTTTTAACCCGGTACTTAGGTGGTTGATGCTAGTCATAAACACATCAGCGAGAGGAAGGGTGTTTCTAAGGAATAATACATTCTAGAGCTTTACAGAGAACGTCTTACGAAGCAACTAAATCATGCAGCTCAGACTAATATTTCAGTTTTCACGCGATTTCGTGAAGGCTATCTCGGCTTCCATGAAATATATCCACAAATTATGCGCTTTTAACAATGTAGAGGTTGTCATACCGTACAGTCGTTTAGGTATGAAAGAGCAACAAACATCCATAAATAAATAAATATTTGCGGACTTTTCATACAGCACCATGTAGCCCCAAACTAAGCAAAGCTTGTACTATGGCCACCAGATGGCTGATAGAATACTTATATACTTTTTTTTGTAAATACATACTTATAATGCATAATACAACACCCAGACCCGGAAGAAATATTTGCAGAACATACAACCATTTCTCCCGTAGCGGGAAGCGAACCCGCGCCTCTTGCGTCTCAGCCGAGCACTCGCCCGCCTCGCCACCGAGGTCGTCATATATCCATACATCCATTCTTACAATCTTTTGCGTTTAAATATTAGTAGGATTGTAGTCTGTTTTTGGAGAAATAAACGTCTTATACCATAAAATTAGATATGCTGATTTAGGTTCGTTTCAGGTTACCGCAAATCATGGCGACCCTATCAGGTTCACTCTATCGGATTGCTACTTCTGCTGTCGAGGGATTATGTATTATGTACGAGTATATCGTATTGCGTTCGTTATAATAAAACCAAGAGGAACGCTCCGCGACTTCTTCAAAGTTGATTTTTAGGTTTCCCTATGCGAAACCCTATTACTAAGGCTCCGCTGTTCACCCGTCCGCGCGCGGTCACAATTGGGACGGGTGACCGCTAGTAGCATTACGAGCTGAGCGCTACCATGCTTCGGAGGGCATGTTAAATTGTCGGTCTCGGCTTTTAAGTCGTTAAGCCATGACGGAGGCCTTTAGGCGGCCTAAAAACTCCGTCACAAGAGTTGGCCACTAACTCATACGAACTTACTTTTTCCGTCCGTCTGTCAGCAGGATGTATCTCATGAAACGTAATATTTCAGAGTGTGTATATCTATTGTAGCTATAACAACAAATAATAAAATAAAAGGGGGCCATACAAGGAAAAACAATGTTTAACGTTCGTAATCAATCATCGAAACTACTGATTTAAAAATGATAGAGTTAAATTCATATTAAAAAGTACATGTACGATGGTACGGAACCCTTTGTGTGCGAATATTGACTCGCACTTGATAGGTTTTTTTGTGTCGTTGCGTGTATACTTCAACTAAACTGGAGATATAATTTATGTAAAACAAACCGTCGCGTATTTTCGTTATTACGATGAAATCACTTTAGTTTAAGGTAAACAAACCACGCAACATAAGTTTTCACACTTTAATTTAACTATTAGTATTACTTTAAGTTCCCTAAATTTGTAATGAAAAAGTAAGTTTTAGGTTAATTATAAATGCGAAATAAACTCTCTCTATCTGTTACCTTTTCACGCCTAAACTGCTGAACAGATTTTAATGAAATTTGGCAAGGAGATAGATTCCATCCCGCGGAAGGACATAGGCTACTTTTTATCCTGTAATACGATCCCAAAATGGAAAAAAGGATGTAAAAGGATAACCAGGATAACGCATAAGACAACAACAACAAGACAGTTAATTTGACATTCATACAATTTTGATAATTGACATTGTCATTCATATCAATCGAGTCGTCAGCAGCTCTCTTTTTCTTACAGGGCTGTGGGTAAGGGCCTCTAGCTAGACCGATTTCATAATTTTGGATTTGTTGGACTTGTCTCCGCCCCGAATAGCAATAACTATTTCATAAAACATTTGAAAATTTGCATTATCAATAATTTAGGGATATTTAGGGACTTTTTAATTATCTTTAATGCAATTTTTTAATTTTTATCTTTTAGCAATGTAATTTATTTAATTCTAATTCCATTTTTATTTTTGTTACTCGCTCTAAATTTCCTTGCATGCTGTCTTCACTTATCTATACTAATATTATAAAGCTGCAGAGTTTGTTTGTTTGTTTGTTTGTTTGTTTGTTTGAACGCGCTAATCTCTGGAACTACTGGTCCGATTTGAATGATTCTTTCAGTGTTGGGTAGTCCATTTATCGAGGAAGGCTATAGGCTATGTTTTATTTTTTTCAAAATTAGGGATCCGTAATAAAATTGCTATTTTGTAACACAAGGTGTAAAATCGAAAACCTATTTTTGCGTGCGCTGCAAAAACTATTCAAAGTCAAAGTCAAAGTCAAAAATTTTTATTCCATAAAATCACTGGGATCACTTGGACACGTCTTAAATCTACGTTGCATTTACACCTGTTCGTAACGCGACCAGGCGTGGAAGATACAGGCAAGAAACCACGCTTGGCTATTTTTTTGGAAAATGATCCCTTTACAATCATGTTATAAAAGGAGTTGGAGCATTCAGTCCCAAGCATTTTTATCTTCTATATAATCGGATATTTTATAGTAAGCTTTTTTATACAACTTTTGTTTTATTAGTGTTTTGAATTTATTAACTGACAAATTTGTCATCTCGCTTGGGACTTTGTTATAGAAGCGTACACATTGCCCTTTAAATGATTTATTAACTTTACCTAGCCTAATCGTGGGTACAGCAAGTTTATCCTTATTTCTAGTATTAACACTATGATTATCACTATTTTTCTTAAACTTACTAACATTTTTATGTACGTACATCAAGTTTTCGTAAATATATTGACAAGGAACAGTCATAATGTTTATTTCTTTAAATTTATTACGTAATGACTCCCTAGGACCCAGGTTATAAACTGCTCGAACAGCCCTCCTCTGCAACACAAATACGGTGTTTATATCTGCAGCACTCCCCCACAACAAAATGCCATATGCCATGATGCTATGGAAGTAGCTGAAGTAAACTAGTCTAGCTGTATCTACGTCTGTAAGTAGACGTATTTTTTTGACTGCATATGCCGCAGAACTAAGTCTCTTCGACAATTTATCTATATGTGGGTCCCATTGAATATTGACAATAGAACAAAATGATGTACTACGGGTTTGTAGATCCCATTAAGACCTACAAAAAAGTCCGCGAGAACATATATCTAGCTATCATGGTTTAATCACAATAACCGATTTTGTGTTCAAAATAATTATTAAATCGTCTGAAGAAAAAAAAAACTACGTTAAATATGTATCGTAATATTAATATTTATCGAAATTAAGCATTATGTTATCAAGAGTATTTAAGTAGAAGTAAAATACTTTTTGTTTCATCTCAATCGGATATTTCGTTTAAAAGTTATCACGTGTGTAAGATGTTAAGAGTTGGTACATATTAATGAGTTATGGGCCATAGAGTTTTTTATCAACATAAAATCCTGTAATAATCTTTTTCGAAATATATTTGTTGATGATTGTAAGTATAAGATCTTTGAAGAGTATAATAAATACATTTCTAAAATAACTCTGCTAAGGAAATCCACGCGCGCTTGATGCAAGCAAGACGAGACGCTGGCGGCGCGGCGGCGGGCGAGACGAGGAGGCCGCGCTTGCTGGCCGCCTGTGAGAAAACGCGGGTGAAACCGCGGGGCACAGCTAGTAATTCTAATAACATTCAACTCTATTACCTCTATCTAGAACCTTTTTAAATTGTAATAATGTATATTATGTTAGTGATCGAATAAATAAATAAATAAAATAAATTCTAAGGCGGTACGAGGTTCGCGGGATCAGCTAGTTTATAATATTTTGTTTTTCCTGTTTCGTAAGGGTCGTTTTAAATGTTCTGCTTGTTAAATCGAGTTGCGACAATAATAGCGGTCGTTAAAAAGAATTTGCATGATCGTGGTCATTCATCGTGGCTGACCTTGGGTTCGCACGGGCAATTGAAATTGCTCCATTCCGGGCAACAAAGCCACCCACGCCAAGCAATTTCTGCAAATTTCCCCGAGATTTTGGAATTTTCCAACGACAAATTGGTACGGCAAATTGGTATCGAAATTTCTGTAATGGTGATTTCTTATGATAATGATTATTATTTCTCTAACATGATGATATACTATAAGCAAGTATTCCCAAAGGGTTGACGTCAGGTAGGTGGCCGGTCTTAAAACACCTTAGCTAAAAGTCTTACAGCATGATCTAAGAAACATGCTGTGCCGACCCCACATAGAGTGGGATAAGGGCAGGTAGATGATGATGAATGATTACGGATCTAGTGGAATAGTTATTGTTAAAACAATTGCCCTTTTCTGTTCTCCTTTATCTCTTTGAACGACTGCTAAATTGGTAAAGCCTAAAATAAATAATTTGAAAATTACTCGTCTATCTTCTGATTACTAGGCTTAAACCGAGATTAATTACTAAGGTTTACAGCTTAATAAGTTAATTTGGTTTGTTTCATTAGGAAAATAAGGTCAGTTGAATCCTACTAATATTATAATTGCGAAAGTTTATGCCTCAACCACAACGTAACAGCAGAAGGGATTTGAAGGAAACTTGGAATATCAGGGTAAGTAAGTAAGTTCGTATGAGCTAGTGGCCAATATACAGGATGTCCCATGGCGATGCCTTATGGAGGGAAAGTACCTTAAATACCGTAGACAGGAAATTTAACTGAAACAAGACTTCATTTTGGTTTAAAAAACAATTCGAACTGCACTCAAAAATTTTTAACCGTGGAGAATGCCACATACAAATTGAGGCCTATTAGTTTCAGTTTCAGTTTATTATAAACATAAACATCACAGACTTATTCTAATCGTAATATTACGAATTAAATATAGAAATAAATAACATAGGTTACAACAAACAACATTATAACAATTATGTTGGTTTTATGTAAAAAAAAACAGTCTAAAACAAATTATAGTTAAAATTTTTACTAATTGAAACATTCCTAACATCAGACTATATTAGGTATTCATTTTATTGTTATTCCTTACTCATCATCTTCCTGCCCTCATCCCACTCTATGCGGGGTCGGCACAGAGTTTTGGCTAAGGTGTTTTATGACCGGCCGCCTGCCTGACGTCAACCCTCCTTGGGAATACTTGCTTATTGTATCTCATCATGTTGGAGAGGATACTATCCCTTAGTCGACTTTTACGACATGCTCGGGGAGAGAAGCGCATTCTATGTTTTTTCTTTACTCCCAGTCCAGCGAAGAAGTATTATTATTCCTTACTGTTTTCGCAAAAACATACTCAGCAGTGGATGAAGTTAGGTTGCAAGTGATGATGATGATGAAAACGTTGAATTTCACGTCGAACGCCTGTTCGTATAACGCGAGAAAGTGTGGAAAATGGTCATTACTCACTGCGCACTGTGAGGTTAACTCTGTCGACGAAGGCAGTCTCGTTCTCAACGCCGCACTCGTAAAGGCCAGCGTCGCTTACTCCTATCTGTTTGAGGAGCAGACTGCCGTCCAACTGGAACAAAACAAACATTCAAACTGTTAAACAACGCATAAAACTTTTTATGGAATAGCTGCCTTCCGCGGCTTCGCTCGCGTTGTACCCGGATGAAAAATAGCCTATATGTTATTACAGCACACATACTATGTATGTTCCAAGTTTCATTCGAATCCGTTCAGCCGTGATTGAGGCACAAACATCGTAACATCCTCACAAACTTTCGTATTTATAATATTAGTAGGACAATTAGAAGAACAGTATAGAGAAAAACTTTCCAGCTGATCATAACTATTACTAACTACTCCGAAAAATCTAGATGATAGTAACTTCTGCTGATTTGATATGTTTCGGGTTGCATTTTAAATTGACCACGAAGTTTTTTTCTGAGTAATTCAAACATAACGAATTTCAATGAAAACTTTCCCGAATGTCTTACGAAGTCGTGAGCTGGGGTGAGCTACGAGAGAGTATAGAATTGGAAAAGTCATGATATCCTTTTTAGGGTTCCGTACCCGAAGGGCACGTCTGTCCGTCCGTCTTCTCCTACGATGGTACGGAAACCTTCATGTGTGAATTCGACTCGCACTTGACCTGTTTTTTTATTATCACCACGTCTCAGTAATAATGAGAAAAATGAGATCATGGTCTTGTGGTAGCGGTCCTACTTTCCGATCCTAAGCTCGTGGGTTCAAATTTTCTGTTCAAAAAATTTATATGCGCTATATCTCAAACGATGAAGGAAAACAAGCGTGAGGAAAGCAGTATGTCGCAAAACCGCGCAGTTCATAAACATGTTTCAATTGCAAGAAAGGAGCCTTTGAGGAGCACTTTATATCCTTTCACCACACCGGTGACACGAATAGTAGTATTAATGCTAACATTTGTCGTCGTTCGAAAAGTTGAGTTGTTGGATAACAGAGCTTAGATGGATGAGGTTGGAGATAGCACAGGAAAAGGGAGGCCTACGCCCAGCAGTTGGCAAAAACAGGATATGGATGATGATGATGAACACATTAATGTGTGAACTTAAAACTCCCAGGGGGCTCATTCAACCTATACTTTCAACCCCTTGCTACATGTCTTCGTAATTGTTATAAACTTCTATCTCTGGGGATGATGCCGGACCATAACCCCTTTACTCGACTTATGGTGTACACTTGATCCATCATTATCATTATCCGAAACTTCCTCTATTGCTGGATATAGGCCCCTTTTTGAGACGTAGACGAAGACGTGTCCAGGTGATCCCAGTGATTTTAAGGAATAAAAAAAATTGACTTTTACTTTGACTTTTGTTTGAGGCATTCTCCACGGTCGATGGCTAGCCTCATCCAGGTCTGGCTTGAGACACCTTTGATTTATTAATTGATAGTATACAGTCGAGACTTCCACCAGCGGTTCATTGATCCTCCACACACTGGCCCAGCTCATTGGCCAACGTTTATGATAGCGTCTCATTGATGCTCAATTCATTGCCTCAGCTCGTGGACTTAAGTTTTAAACAGCGTCAAATTGGCAAAAGTGTTATCACGATGGGGTTAAAAGAGATGTACTTTAGTTGAAAAATAAGAGCCTAATATACCTAAGTGAACCGATATCAGCATCATCATCATCATCTTCCTGCCCTTATCCCACTCTATGTGGGGTCGGCACATATACAAGGAGTTATCGCAGCTAGTACATACAGCGTCAAAAGATTGTGAATTGTCAGAAAAAATATTTCACATCATGATGTGGAATAACTCTTTGACCTAAAGCGAAGTAATTTGCACGTTAATGTCAATTTACTGACATAATATAGTCGCGAGTCGATACAGGCGTTTAGGCAATATTCGATAACGTGGGCTGCGGCCTCCGCATAGCCTGTGTTAGGAAGCATTCAGGTAGAAAACAGGTGGTATTAACCTGTTCACTCCACCTTTAAATTTAAATGAATAAATTACAAAAGTTCGACAGGCAACTATTTCAGTGTAGCTCAGATGGTTAGAGCAACAGGAAGGCCGATGTCGAGGGTTTGAGTCCCGTCTTAGGAATATTTTTTAGGAATCATTTTAAATTCTCCTGCTACGTTTTACGTGACAGCCCGATTAATGTGTAAGGTTTTATATAACAGGTTTCAAAATTGATGGTTCTTTTCGAAACTATTACTGGCCGGCATACAACCTGGTTGCCCAGTAAGTTCAGTCTTACCGTAGCTGGGCCTTGAACGGGGGATCGATAGAGAATGGCCCGTTTCTGGTGCCCTGGTAGGTGAGCTATCACAACAGGCCAGTATTAGCTCTATTTTTAGGTCTTATTGTTGTTGCCCAACTCACGAACAGCCATACAATGAGATTAGTTCAACAAAGCAATGAGATTTGACCTAGTCTCGTATCCTAATAATACCATAAATCCGAAAATTTGTGTTTGTTTGATCCCATGCATCTCCGTAACAGTTAAACGGATAAGGCTGAAACTTTAAATACACATAAGTTCGTGACCTAGAATAATATTATATGCTACTTTTTATCCGGTGGGCCAAAAAAGTTTTAACAAAACTTTCCGTGTAACCAAAATAGCTATATGGATAAACATTAGTAACTAAAAAAATATTGTTTTTTATTAGTAACTGTCAGAATTTTACTGAGAGAAAATACCTACACCTTCTTTTATGACGTGCAAATGGACTTCAATCTGGGTGGTAGACCACATTATCCGACCGTACACGAGCGGCGCGGGTGGAAACGACTTGTATCATTATAATGTCTAATCTGAAATCTTGCCACAAACACCCTGTGCTTGACAACTAAGCCACAAGTACTTATTAAAAAGATTCAAGGTTTTTTTATAGTTGATTCATTTAAGACTTCCGGAAAGTGAAGTCTTTTTAGACAAAGAAATATTTCGTTCAGGGTTAGAGAAAGACAATGGACCCCGATGAGGGTTCTTCAGTCCCTTTCTAAGCCTTTAAAATGGAGTCGCAACTTAGTACGCAGCGAGAAGGGTAACTAGTGCACAGAAAAGGTCGTGTTTCGTCTTATTTCGTTTATTGAGATCTTTTTGAGAGTACTGGTGGTCTAATGGGAGCGACCCCGCCTTCCGATCTTATGGCGTTTTTTAATTCCGGTCGTGCATCAGTATATTTTTCTGTTCGAAAAATGTATGTGCGCTATACCAGTCCTCTCAAACGGTGTAGGAAAAGTTCGTGAGGAAACCGGCATGTCGTAGAACATACGTTCAAAAACATGTGTCAAGTGCACGAAAGGAGCGTTTGAAGCGAATTTTAAATGCATGGTTAACTTGGCGCCTTTGCTTTTGACGCAGTAAATAACCTTTTAAAATATATACCAAAAAAACTAAACGTACAGAGTTTGTGCTTCAAAAACATGGGCCATCATAGTTGGTGATCTAAAATAAAATGAAGGCTACTTTCAGGCCGGGTTCAATGCGAGTGAAGCCTCGCGTGGAAGCTAGTAAAATCCATATTTTGAATGATATGTAAAACAGGTTAGAGCACTGGTGGTCTAGTTGGTAGTGACCCCACCTTCCGATCCTAAGGTCGTGGGTTCAAACCCAGTCGTGAATCAATGGATTTTTCTGCGCGAAAAATTTATTAGCGCTATACCAGTACTCTCAAACGGTGAAGGAAAACATCGTGAGGAAACCCGCGGCTTAGTCAGCTCCGCACGTATTGACCATGTCTTTCCTCTGGACAAAGCCGACTAAGCTGAGAGGATGGAATAGGTGCTGGGCAAGCCTACTCCATCTTAATTCGTCCTGGGCACTACAGCGTCCCGTTTGTGAGGGTAAAAGTTGCCTCCTGACGCTGTATAAATCATCTACTGTAGATGGTAAAAGGCTTTAGTAAAACAGGTCAAATCTGAGCACTCCATGAAATTGAGGGCATACAAACAATCATTGAAACAGCCATGTGGAACAGAGGGGAAATTGCCCGTCGCACATTACCAATTCAAGTTATTCCAAGCTTTGCAGAACTGCTGAGAGCAGCACATTTCATATACGATCTCCATATCTCGCCATTTTTTACTCCCGCGTTAGAGTGTCCGGAGGGGATTTTTATGATGAATATCAGAAAGATATTAAGTTTTGCTGATGGTAGAGTTACTTAGATATTTTCACACTGAAACGGCTTATTTAAATCCAAGGGTCGAGGCGAATCGATATTCTAATTCTGTGAGGGCGATAAGACCCCCACTGAATAAGGCTTTCGCGCGTATTTTAAGTTGGACATTCTTACAAAATCTTTAGCCCTGTTTTTTCAGGATTTTTATAGTGAGAACTGCAATGAATTCCTCTTGGATAACTCTGTAGATATTAGGAGAGTCTATCCCTCTGTTTAATGTGTAGGTTAGTGAATATAGAGCAGAAATAATGTCTAGGTTGTGAACCATAATAAAGACAAACATGTCTACTGTTAGTATTTATCCGATAGATAATAGCATGTTTCTTAGATCTAGCTGAATGATTCAATAAGTATTGTAAGTTCGTATGAGCTATTGGCGAACTCTTGTGACGGAGTTTTTAGGCCACCTAAAGGCCTCCGTCATGGCTTAACGACTTATAAGCCGGGACCGACAATTTAACATCCCCTCCGAAACACGGAAGCGCTCAGCTCCTAATGCCACTTGCAGTCACCCATCCCAATTGTGAGCGCGCATCGTTGCTTAACTTCAACGATCAATCAAGAACGTCTAAGCAAGCTACGTCACGAGCGCTTCGAATAAGTATTGTGATTATGAGATAGAGACATTGTCTTCAGAGCACTTTCATTGTTTTTCTAGATTTTAATTATATTCCATTTCCACTGTTTTCACGTTCTGCTTAAAAAAATATATAAACATATATTTATCCGATTCTTTTTAAACAGCACGAAAATTGCCTAATGGGGTTGGCTTACGTCTTATGTAGGTCGCGCTAACATTCAGATTTACGTTGTTCATGGAATCAAAGCAGAGCTTGTTTGCTTTCCCCCATTTCCGCGGTTACTAACAATAGGTTTATTCATCCATACCGTTTCTTAAAATGAAACTGGGTTTTAAAAATAACGGTGCTGGATAAACGGCCGTTTGAGTCATGACGAACCGTTGTGACAGCATTAGGTTTTATTTTACAACCGAATCCAAGTTTACAAGTCACAAGACATTTTAATGTGAACACTAGTGAAACGCCCGACTTTGTCCGCGTTGAGTTATTCATTTTCAAAACTTCAAATTCCCACAGCGTCCTCTAGATGTTGAATTTCAGGACAAGACTTATGGTTTAGTTATTGTATTGGTCAGTCAGTCAGTAACGTAACAGTTTTATATATTTAGATTTAAAATGGATGGATGTTTGAATCGCAAATTCAATGGACCGCGAATACATTGCAATAAATAGTATTGATTATACATAGTTATATTAATAGTTTGTGTTAGTGTTCTCTTGTATATAAATAGTCCTCAATATTATCTACCTCTGCAAAGCAATCAACCAAATTGAGCACTTTGTAGGTTTTATTGTAATATATTTATGTAGTTGGTTTTTTGTATGTATGTGTAATGTTTATTACTCGATTAGTTTCTCCTAAAAAGCACTACCTCTGTTTTTTCTCCAAATTTCACAAATGTTAGCTGGAAGAAAATGCTAATTAGCATTAAGTTCGCCTATGTACATGTTTTTTCTTTTTTCTTTCTATCTATTTATAGTGAATACGTAAATGGTCTCGTATGTAGTGGACACGTGATGGTATTAGGTACGGTATTTAGGCAAGCTTTTTAACATGTAAATATATTCCATAATGATTACACAAACACCGAATACTTTGATGTTGAAACAGTTGGGCGATCATTGAGAGACAATGGTCATAGTTGTTAAAGAATTTCGCCTATAACTTGCGATTACCAGAGATCTTGTGGAAATCGGAAACGAGTAGGTACATGGCACCACTACACCCAGAACAGGAAGAAAAAATTGCAGAACACGCAATTATTTCTCCCGCCACGGGAAGTCAGCCCGCCTCGCCAACGAGGCTCTGACGACCTCGATGGCGTAGCGGGCGAGTGCTCGGCTGAGACGCAAGAGGCGCAGGTTCGATTTCCGCTGCGGGAGATGTTTTCATGTTCTGCAAATATTTCTTCCGGGTCTGGGTGTTGTGATATAATAATGTATTATAAGTATGTATTTTAAAAGAAAAAAAAATTAAGTATTCTATCAGCTTTCTGGTTCCCATAGTACAAGCTTTGGCTAGTTTGGGGCTAGATGGCGCTGTGTGAAATGTCCACAAGAAATATTGGCCGTCAAATGAAAATTTAACAAATTATACCCACTTTCTTCTACGTATTCCAAGGCATATCATTGTTTCTACTAAACTGGGCGAGTTTAATGGTTAGGAAATAGGATTGGCGTTGTAGTAAACACTTTATAGTCGGTAGTAAAGCAACGTATAAATAAACTGCCGTGGCGCAAACACAGGAGAACAGTATTTGATACTCTGAAGTCGAAAAAGCTTTAAAAGTGATTCTACAGAAGCACTTTCTTCTTAAGCACACTCACACTCTTGGTACGTGTCGGTTACAGATAAAAACAAACTGTTTTTAGAATTTCCACAGAGTATACAAGACTTGTAATGGAAACACTCCGAGGGGAATCACCGAATTTCTGGTTTTATTACCTATGCTAACCAGTTCACATTGTATATTGTACACATTGAACTCGTCATTGTATTTTATTCGCTCAATAAGTGCGAATCCAACTACAGACAAAAATAATTATGGAATTATAACATGAAACGTAAAATTGAAATTTTGTGAGGATGTTTGTATGATCGTGCCTCAATCACGATCAAACAGCTAAACGGATTAAGATAAAATAAATATTTGTGATTTTAGTCAGAATTGCTTGTGGCTCTTTCCACCCCATTAAGGATACTATGTATGTATTTTATACAGCTTGTACTATGGGAACTAGATAGCTGATAGAACACTTATACACAGAATTCGAGCACACGCCCGCCACGACACCATAGGTCAAAATTATGTTTTAACAAATATTACTTATGTCTGTGTTGGATAGTGATGAGCTACACTTTCTAAGCTATAAGTAAACTCAGAATAAACTCGCAAATATGAATTGAAACTTGTACAGGGGCACAGAACATATAAAAGTGTACTAAATTCAGTAAAGATTTGTCTCCTTACCCTGCCGATGCGATTTCGTAGGACGTTTCCTAAGACAAATTTTCATATACACGTATTTCTTACTATAGTCGCTTAAATTAGAGGGCACGTTAAATTGTCGGTCCTGGCTTTTAAGGCGTTAAGCTATGACGGAGGCCTTTAGACGGCCTGAAAACTCCGTCACAAGAGCTGGCCATTGGCTCATACGAACTTACTTACTATGGTTATAGAGGTATTGCAGAGGGGAGTGAAACTGAGAATGCGACAGAGGGGTACATTTGCAATGCAGATTTCTTCCCCATACATTTCAGAATGTACAAAACGTTTCGTGACTGTCTCCATACCATGAATTATTAGCTTTTTAAAGCTTTGAAATCCAAACTTTTGTGGATTAAATAAGTAAACAAGGTTGACATTGTGAATAATGAAAGCCAGACCGTGGCTAGACGGGCTTTACGTTGTTTGTTATTTTATAGCTAGTACCTATTGCGGTCGGCCGATACCTCGGTTATACGACTTCGAGGCATGCGAGCAAGAATATTAGGATTCTATCCTTTGTCAACGAGTATTATATAAAAGAACAAAAACCCCACTGCGTAGAATCTCAAAATCGAATATGGCATTCGATTTTTTGAAGATGATGAGTTCGTTGAGAACGGCTTCTTAACGCCGCCATATTGGATTTTTTATACTTTAGCGTCGAAGAAGTGTCATAGGCTGTACCTAAGACACTCTCGTTATCACAAATCCAAAGACGAACTAATTTGTCAAAATCCGTCCATCCGTTTTGGCTAAAGAGGCAGCCATTGGAGTAAATTGAAAATGTCTCCTTACAGCCGCTACGTTGGATTTTTTGATACTTTTATACCCAGTACCCACACACATAATACACCCCAAACACCTTTCCGCTTCGCAGTCGGGTAAAAACAAGGGCTTCAAGAAATACCTACCAAAAAACCTTCTAATATTATAAATCCGTGAGTTTCGAGGAAGTTTAGATGTTCGTGGGTCAATGACGGCAAGAAATATACCTATTATGTAAAAGTACGTAGTGTGCGAAAGGAACCTTTGAGGCGCACTTTCCTTTCACCACACTGGTTAGCAAGAACTAGTGAGACGGCTAGTTTAAGTAGTACTCTAAAGTTCGTAACTCGCTTTCGTCTACAACTAGACCCTCTGAGTCACAAACTATCGCCTGAACATGACTAAGGCTAAGGGTGAACTTCCCCCTTTATGTCAGACACCCCATGAGTAACTGTTACGGCACGGCTGCAGACAATAGAACAGAAATGGAGTTACGGCGGTGACGTCACGTCCTGATCAAAAGGCGAACGACACTCCCGCTAATGAGTGTTGTTGTCTTTATATTTTCAGACGAGACAAAGCTAGAGAAGCATGGATAAACAAAAATTAACGTGGACACGACTATGTTAGGTGTCCAAGTTGATAATTTTTTTCATACACACTCAAAGGGAGACATATAACAAGCAATGGGTGAAGTCGGGTTGCGAATGACGATGATGACGAGTAATATAGTACATACATACATACAAATCATCACGCCCGTATCCCTAATGGGGTGGGCAGAGCCACAAGTAAACTTAAGAAAACTTACATCCATTTCTGATTTAAAGTCCTAAGATGGATATGGTGAACCATGGTGACAGGTGATCAGCCCATCGCACATATAGCTGGTCAATCATTTTGGAGAGGTCTATCCCTTAGTCGACTTTTACGACATGCTCGGGGAGAGAAGCAGCTGGACGCATTCTATGCTTTTTCTTTACTTCCAGTCCAGCAGAGTAATAAGTAGTATTACATATTGCGTGCTGAACTCTACCTCCACGCTCAAGCCTAATTGCTTCATAGTACACAATGACAGATATTCAACCGGTCTAATCAGACACAATGAGCGTGCTAAAACCGGCCGCTAATGCATGCTATTATACGTCATTGTGGGACAACGTGCCTCTGTTTACAATCTTACTTATATTATAAATGCGAAAGTTTGTGAGTTTGGATGTTTGTGCCTCAATCACGCCTAAACGGCTGAACGGATTTGAATGAAACTTGGAATATACATAGTACATGTACTGGATTAACATATAGGCTATTTTTTGTCCGGATACCGTGCGAGCGAAGTTGCGGGCGGCAGCTAGTCATACATACATACATAATTATTACGGCCGTATTCCTAATGGGGTGGGCAGAGCCGCAAGTAATCATAAGAAAACTTGCAGCCACTCCTGATTTAACGTCCCAAGATGGATATGGTGAACTCTGGTGGCAGGTGATCAGCCCATCGCCCATATAGATGATCCATCACGTTGGAGTCCATCCACATTTTTCAGTTCAATATATTTTCATTAGCTTTTATAAATAGACATAAATCAATGTCACCAGTAAATCAGTCATTAACATCAGGCCGACACGTGTCTACTGATAAAACTGTTTTTTTAGGGTTCCGTACCCGAAGGGTGCCAACGGGACCCTATTAATAAGCCTCCGCTGTCCGTCCGTCCGGCCGTCCGTCAGCGGGCTGTATCTCATGAACAGTAATAGATAGAGAGTTGAAATATTTACAGAGTGTGTATTTCTAATTGCCGCTATAATAACAAATAATATAGATAAAATAAAAGCCTTTTATTTTATTTTATAGAAACAAGATACATTTATGTAGATACATGTACGATGGAAGTAAAATTGTTATATAAATAAAAACAACTGGTTTTAAATGTATAATACTGTGATAAATAAAGCTTTTTTATCTTATCTTACCTTTAAAAATCAAAATTAGGCTGGCATGAACTGTCTGTCAGACAGACAGTAAGAGTTTCACATTATTTAGACATACAAACGAGGAAAACGATTCCATGCTAATTGCTGGTTCGATTAACTGGAGAACGCAAAATGCGCACGCGGCCAAAAACTATAAAAATAAGGAAACACTGCACTTAGTATGGAATGCCTCCAAGGACGTCACCTTTCGTATTTTAATGCACAATTTATCAAGCCTTAAATTTTTACCACTTAAACAGATATGTGAGAGCAAGATCCTCTGACACAAGTATTATAATACTTAAAAGAGGGTCTTAAATACTGTAAGCTACGTTAAAATATAAGGTTATGTACTGAAATAAATAAATTGAAATTGAAAATTGAAAATTGAAAATTTATGAAGCCGGTTGGTTCCACGCGGTTATCATTTTCTTTGTTCGTTAAGCCACATACTAGGTACAGTAGTACGACAAATATTGTGCGACTCGGCAATTTTCGTCTACCCTCAGAAATATGAACTAACATCATCATCATCATCTGACGGCCTCGGTGGCGTGGCGGGCGATTGCTCGGCAGAGACGCAAGAGGCGCGGTTTCGAATCCCGCTGCAGAAGAAATGTTTGCATGATCTGTAAATATTTCTTCCGGGTCTGGGTGTTGTGGTACCATGGTACTCGTGGTTTCTGATACCCACGACACAGGGAATCCTAGTGTGGGGTCAGGACTATGTATGTGACTGTTGGGTGTTATTTATTATTTATTTATTATCTTCCTGCCCTAATCCCACTCTATGTGGGGTCGGCACAGCATGTTCCTTGGATCATGGTGTAAGAGTATTGGCTAATGTGTTTTATGACCGGCCGCCTGCCTGACGTCAACCCTCCTTGGGAATACTTGCTTATTGTATCTCATCCTGTTGGAGGATACTATCCCTTAGTCGACTTTTACGACATGCTCGGGGAGAGAAGCAGCTGGACGCATTCTATGTTTTTTCTTTACTCCCAGTCCAGCGAAGAAGGACATAAGTATATGAAATATGAACTAACGCGATCATGATATGTAATATAGATATGTTACAATAATTATGTAGATACTTATTTTTTTAAAGGATTACTTTAGTAATTATTTCAATTATATATTCTGTTTTCATACAAAGCACGAAGTTTGCCGAGGCGCACAATATTTGTGGTACTACTGTACTTCTAGTCGTGTCACCAGTTCATTCGTAACAGTGTGGTGAAAGGAAGTATTGGAATAATAAAATAGGACTCGATTTTATCAATCAATGGCTGTTCTAAAATAGTTTGTAAAACCGCGTCTGAAATGTGGGGTTAGGCACGCATAGACAAAGTTTTCGATAGGTATCAATGGGGTTGCAAAGAGGGTCGAAGTTAAAGGTAGAATTTGAGTTTTCTTCATAAAGTAATAAATTATTACTAAGTAAGATAAATCCACGCTAAATTCGAAGTCAGTAGGTACCTTTGGTTTGAGTCGCAGTCAATTAATATTTAAATACAACCGGTCAAGTGAGAGTCGAATTCGCACACGAAGTGTTCCGTACATGTACTTTTAAATATGACTTTTACTTTATAAAGAGTACACGTTAGTAAAAATGTTGTCATAGCGGCAATACACACTCTAAAAAATTCAACTCTCTGTCTACTACGGTTCATGAGATACAGCCCGCCGACAGATGGACGGACAGACTGACGACAGCGTTGGCTTAGGTAATAGGGTCCCGTTGGCACCCTTCGGGTACGGAACTCTAAAAACATTACCCTCCTTATTCGCGGTCTGGTAAAAATATGAACTCATAAGTCGTAATAACACCAAAATAGATACTTTACCAAGAATGAACGTAAATGCAACCAAACCATTATATCTAACAGTCCAGTCCTCATATTATAATTCTGCCCTCGTAATAGCAAACGCAGTACTTGCAAAATGGCGATTTCGAGAACGCGGTAATCATAATTTTTAGATATCTCTGCAGCAAGTCAATGTTATATACTTATAGTAAAAAATATAATGAATTTTTTTTTATGTATGTACAGATTTAGCCCCTTGGAAATACCATTTCTGCAAAAGAATGAAAAACCCGAGTGCAAGTGCGATTAGTAGGACAGAATTGTTTTATATGTGAGACAATGGCGACATACATTGTAAGCAGTTCCTCGCTAGCAAACCCAATTAGAGTATATTGAACTTGACGGCGCGGCGAGGAGTAGGTATTAGTGTACATCAGACTTCAGACAACATCTGCGGAGGGCTTCAAGTTTCAAAGCTGCAAAGCCGGAGTAATTGCGAAAATGTTATTTTATAACTTGGCTTGAGTGCTATATTGAGGACACAGGGAAGATGAAACGATTATAATAATAAAATTTGTGAGGATCTTTGCCTCAATCATAGGGAAACAGTACTGCCCTCCTAGTGAAGAACGCAGTAACTAGCATTTTTGACAAAAAATTGTTAGATACATATTCGGAATCGCCTGACAAAACACAACATTCTGTTCTCACTCACGTATCAAAACATGTTTGACATAGTTACTGCGTTCTTCACTAGGAGGGCAGTTGAACAGATAACACACCCAACAGTCACATACATAGTCCTGAGCCCACACTAGGATTCCCTGTGTCGTGGGTATCAGAACCTACGAGTACCATGGTACTGATGCGCACAATATTTGTGGTACTACTGTAGATTTAAGAAGATTCAAAGTGATCCGTACTGATCCTATTGAATAAAGTATATTGAGTTGTTTGAGTCTACCACTGGGACTTTAAACCTATCTAGAATGCTTCGCCCAAGTTTCCATTACCATTACATATTTTGTGATGTTTTTACTAATGGTTCCGTTATGCTTTCCGTCTTTCAGGCTATATTTAGCCGGGAAAGATCAAAATTAGCAGACTCCAGTCAGCCATATTGGCTATAAATAGCGTAGTGTCCGAATTGAGACATCGTGCAATTTATTTTATGAGCTCCCAGTCCCCATCTCCGTTTGATTAATCCGCGATACGTGAAGTAGAATTCAATTGATCTTATGAAGAGACATGAAGATACTTGTTGAATATTTATAAAACTAGAACAAACTAGAATACATATTTCGAAGAAGTGTGGCAAAAGGAATAAAATGCGTCTCTCATTTCTTGCACTTGATTCATGTCTTCAAATCAAACTTGTCAGGTTGAACGCCTGGTTTCCTAACGTCATATTTTCCTTCACAATTTGAGGGTAGGTCTACTTATTAGAATTGCACTAAATTTTTTTACAGAAACTCTATCGGTAGGTACTACTACCACTAATCATGTCCCTAGTTATTTCCAACCAGTGTTGCGTAAGGATTAAAGTGCGCTTCAAAGGCTACTTTCGTGCACTTGACATATATTTTCGAATTTTTTAAATCCTACGACACGCCGGTTTCCTCACGATGTTTCTCTTCACGGTTTAAGAGTCAGGTACAGCGCACATAATTTTTTCGAACAGAAAAAATCATTGTTGACCGGATTTGAACCCATTAGGAAGCTTGGGATTGGAAGGTGAGGCCGCTACCACTAGACCAGCAGTGCTCTCCTAGAAAATTTAAATCTATAGGTAAATACATTGTGATGAACGGCAAATGGCGTTGGCGGTCTCTACAAACTAAAACTCATTAAAAAATTCTAACAATAGAAACTATAATCGGTGGAACTATCAGACTACCTACGTGATAGTACGACCCAATAGAATGTTCCATGATTATTTGCTGTTTTTCCTGTTGAAATAATATACCGAACTGCGCAATTAAACCTTTCTATTTTATTTTTCAGCATAATAATAGCAACATCAAAACTAGTGCACGAGAGGAGCCTTTGAGGCGTACTTTAAATCCTTCAACACTGGTTCGGAAGAACTAAGTAATATTAACACGTCATCAACATTGGTAATGTAGTGAAACACAGCTTGCTGATTGAACACTCCTTTATTTTCCTACACAAAATAACACCGTATCACCAACCGCCTATAACTACCCTCAATAGGTACGCATGTATACTACTGGGCTTTTATTCTAGAGAATAAAAGCGACAGTCGTAGACGACCAAACGAAACTTGACAGCTCGTAACTTATTTGTGACGCGCCACGTCACGTTTTTGCAGTACAAAATTGTCATATAGAATACGATAACACGGTGATTCCACAAACGTGCCCGCGTTACGTTTTGTTTGGTCATCGTGAATAAGGGGGCTTGTAAGTCATGAATAGGGACATCTTAGAACAAAAAGCTGGAAGCTTTTGCGACGTGATGAGAAGTTACGAGTTCACCGGTGTCAGAATCTTATGTCTCGTTTCGGTTTCCTATGATAAACAAAGACAAAACGTGACTCGTAATTCAAACGTCCTGGTTGCACCAAAGTATAATGCCCGCAACATTAATTGGAGTAAAGGGCACTATCCTGGTGGAACTGCTTCAGCATCTTCCGTCTCATTCTGTTATATCTATGTTAACAGAGACAGCATGCGGTCTTGATTATCCAAATGAATACCAGTTGCAGGCAGATCTGCCGAGGCCTCGCAGACGACTTGACCAATTTGCTGGTATTATCTGGCGTGGCTATTACGGACTGAGGTTATTGATGGAGCAATTTCAACGGCCAATTGCAATATACTGATAATGGATACCCAATTTCAAGGCAATTTAAATTGAACTGCATGCTTTTGACAAAGTTCTAGATCTAGTCGATAGCTTAAATGATAAATTTATAAATGACATTTATTTGCACGAACACATGTGATACAATATAATTTTAAAAATACATCAGTCCAATTTATGTCCTACCAAAATCCTCGGCATGCAAATATCTTAGCTCCTATTTAATTGTAATGTTATAATCATAATTTTTAGAATCTTAGAATATAAAGATACATAATTTAATGTCCAGAACTGTTTAAATATTCGTCGATGGGAGTAAAAACTTTTATCAATAAGCCATTTTTTAAATTTTTTGTTAAACAAATGACATTTTAAATCTTTCGGGAAAACAAGTAGTAATCAAATAATGAGAGTTATACATACATACTGTTATGGAAGTGCAGACAAGCGTGGTATCCACCTAGGCCATTAGTTCTCCTCAGACATGAATGACAAAATTTTCAAACAGTTGAAGCGTGTGACGTGGGCGGCTCGGACGTCACAATACTATCACGCCTAATTCCCTTAGGGGTAGGCAGAGAGCACGGATCTTCATTTGCTACGGTTTGGACATATACTACTCTCGCTTAATTCACTCTCATCATATTCATGCATGCTCGACGGTTTATGAGTTTATAGATCCAAGATAACCCTGTTAATATAAGAATGTCAATTCCTTTAGGGGGTTTGTTTTCCAAGACTTTCCTACGCTAAGTTTACGATAATTTTAGTATTAGTACGGTAGTTTCGACAACATACTAAATACTCTGCTATTATTTGTTCAATGTATTGTGTTTTCATTTCACTCACAAGGTCAAATCCGTTAGTAGCTTCAGTCACGGCAATTGCACACCGTTGCCATCAGGGACCCGGTTGCGTAACGGTGATTCTAATGCCCTTGGAATAAGGCCTAAATTACAATCACCAGTACTGGTCAGATATGAACCCTACAGCCTTAGTAATAAGGGTTATAGTGTAAGTGTAAAGGGCATTGAACGGAAACGGCTGAATGGCAGCTGAATCCAGATTGAAGCTGGTGATTGATAGCAGTGACTTGAATGAGATTTGGGCAGTCTATGTGATGGAGCAGTAAGCTATTTATTTTATTGGCATTTAAACTCGAAGCTTAGTAAAGTTCTGTACATACAGGGTAGGTAGAGGTAGAGAAGAGGTAGAAATTTAGGAGGTACATCAAAAGCAAAAACGTCTACCCCGCCTACAATTTCGTAGGACAAGTTTTCATACGTATTTTTACTGCAATTGCGTAGTCCAAGAAAACTCAAAGTAGAGTCACCCATATATCACTAACTTAATCAAGAAACTAAATAAAAAACCGGTCAAGTGCGAGTCGAATTCACGAAAGGTTCCGTACCATCGTATTATTATTAATAAATGTGTCTTGTATGCGAGAAAACTGTTTATTTTTTATGGCGGGCAGCTTTCATAGAGCTATCAGCAACAACAAAATGTTTTTTAAAAATTTAATTAAAAATAAACTCAATTAACTGAACAAAACAGAAGATGACGCTTTTAAATAATGAAAAAATGGCATACTTTTTTTTAAAGAATTATGTCATCATGTCCTTAACACGCTGACTATTATTGTACCTTCTGATTTGTAGAGGACAAAGGAGTCAGCGAAAACATTAAAACTTGGTAAACTGCTACGGTCTTTAACAAACTACGTAAGTGCAAAAGTTCATAATGGTTTATTTTAGAATTCAACGATCAAGTGCAATTTTTATTTTGTACGACGCGAACGAAAGCCCGAAACGAAGGTATTATTATGTACCTACAAGAAAGTTTGAGGGGTATTTGGATAAAGCTTTAAGGAAATTCGCAAATATTATCGTAGAGTATTTACTAAGAGAGCACTGGTGGTCTAGTTGGTAGTGACCCCGCTTTCCAATTCTAAGGTCGTGGGTTCAAATACGGACTTGTACCAATGGATTTTTCTGTGCAAAAATATTATGTGCGCTATACCAGTACTCTCAAACGGTGAAGGAAAACAACGTGAGGAAACCCGCGCCCGCCCGTCGGACAAGGCCGACTAATTCAAGAGGATGGAATAGGTGCTGGGCAAGCCTACTCCATCTTAATTGGTCCCGGGCACTACAGCGTCCCGTTTGTAAAGGTAAAAGTTGCCTCCTGACGCTGTATAAATCATCTACTATAGATGGTAAAAGGCCTTAGTAGTAGTTGTATTTACTAATCTTGCTGTATCCGTTGTTGTAGCCTTCTTCAATATTACAATCAGGAAGGTTGGCAACTACAAGGCTGCATATAAAACTAAGCAGCTTCTTAATTCCAAACAGACAAAGTTTTAGAAGCTACTTTTGTAAATTTCTTGAACTCTCGAAATCTGTTCAAGAGCATGCAAAAGTTTAAGTTATAATTAGTATTGTCGTGTTTTCGAGAAACAGACCAGTTCTTATTTTTTTCAAAGCAGTTCTAATGTGTTATTAATAAAATTAAAATACTTCTATGATGGACTGAGAGTTAAGAAAAAACATAGAACGCGTCCATCTGGTTCTCTCCCCGAGTATGTCGTAAAAGCCGACTAAGGGACAGTATCCTCTCCAATATGATGGACCATAATATGGTTCACCTTATCCATCTATATTATGTTTATCATAATACATATATACATACATATTATCACGCCCGTATCCCTAATGGGGTGGGCAGAGCCACAAGAAAACATAAGAAAACTTGCAGCCACTTCTGATTTAAAGTCCTAAGATGGATATGGTGAACAATGGTGTCAGGTGATCATAATGCATAATGTATATTTTGTACTACGGGCTAAAAATGTCTAACCCTCAGGTTGAAGTTCTTGCAATAATATTCTCATAGTTACTACTAATGTATTGTCTGAGCGTGATTTTGGTTACACAGGATTTTTTGTCAAAACTGGTAGACTATTTTCTTAGCCCACCATACATTATTGATCTAATAGAATAGTAGATTTATGACTAAGCTATTATAGGCCGACCCTCTTGACCGCTTAAAAAAATAGGAAACTAACATCTACAATTATACGACTAAAAATAAAAACATCTGGATTACAAATTCCGATCATAACGTTCACGGAGTGTGAACAAATTTCAAAGTGTCGGTAGTATGATACTACTACTACTAATCGTATCACCAGTTCTTTCAGACCAGTGTGGTGAAAGGATTTAAAGTACACATCAAGGGCTTTTTCCGTGATCTTGACACATGTTTATGAACTTTTTAGGTTCTATGACATGCCGGTTATTTCCATCGCCGTTTGAGAGCGATAGCAATAGCGCACATTAATTTTTTTAATAGAAAAATCCATTTGTGCACGACCAGATTGAACCCTACAGTGCTCTTAGTAGTAGTATAACCTAGCCTTTTCTAAAGTCCAGCACTTTTATGTATTCTATTTTAGAACAATGTATTCAAAGTCTAGATCTCAAACCAGCCTAGATCGATACAGAAACGGCTTCCGCGCCAAAGATAAGACTAGATAGAACAACGAATTGACAGATGCCCGAAGCAGCGACAAACACGAATACAATAGTTTCTGGAAACAGCTTTTCTTGACACGAAACAATATTACCTTTATAACGAAAGTTCAAAGAAAAAAGATAGAAGTGGACCAGGCTCAGTTTTTCTATGTAAATTTTTTATTTTCCATTTTATGCAATAGACTGATCACCTGTCACCATGGTTCACCATATCCATATTAGGAGTTTAAATCAGAAGTGGCTGCAAGTTTTCTTATGTTTACCTGTGGCTCTGTCCACCCCATTAAGGATACGAGCGTGATAATATGGATGGATGGATGGAATGTTGAAAAATGTAATACGGGCAAATCTCTTTCATTGAAACTTGTCTAGGCTTTATCCTATCCCACCTAGCAAAAGCTAGTGCTTTTACTAAGATAGGGCTTAGAGCCAAAATACTGGCTTCTGATATATGTTATTCAAGTCACGTACTATGTTTGTTACAAGTTTCAATAAAATTCTCAAATTTCAAAAGATTGATCAGGATAAATAAATAATTAGCACCGATTTAGAGCACCAATCGGGGCATCATCGATTTAATTCCGCGTAGTATTGGATGGAACACGATGAAAACAGCAGTAGTAATTTTCAACTGTAGTTTCCAGCGCCCTCCTTTCGATTATAATCTGCACTTTGTGGAGGTTAGGGGAGGAGGGGGGGGGGAGGTTTACGTGATTCTAACACAACTAAACTTTAGTATACGTGTAATAAATAGTTACTCTTCTAAAGTAGATACTTTGCTGATGCAGTTATGGAAGCCTAAAACCTTTCATGCTTCGAACATAAAAGATCTGTTAACCAGATCCAGATTTGAAAGTATGAGTCTACTGAGACATTTCTTTTTTCCTAGTTCCAGTTAAGGGTCTAACCTGATTTTCACTTCACGCACAATGTGCTACCACATAAATCCTTGTCATCGACACACTGACACAATTCTCTATTCGTTAAATGTCAAAGTTAGAATGTATTTGACGGCCTCGATGGCGTGGCGGGCGATTGCTCGACAGAGACGCAAGAGGTGCGGGTTCGATTCTCGCTGCGCATGTTCTGCAAATATTTCTTCCGGGTCTGGGTGTTGTGGTACCATTACACTCGTAGTTTCTGATACTCACGACACAGGGAATCCTAGTGTGGGCTCAGGACTATGTATGTGACTGTTGGGTGTTATTTATTTACTAGCTTTCGTCCGCGGCTTCGCTCGCGTTGTACCAGAGTAAAAAGTAGAATATATGTTATTCCGGAACGCATGCTATGTATGTTCCAAGTTTCATTCAAATCCGTTCTGCCGTTACGGTGTTAACTTTCGCATTTTTACGTGATAACTTTTAAACGAAATATCCGATTGAGATGAAACAAAAAGTATTTTACTTCTACATAAATACTCTTGATAACATAATGCTTAATTTCGATAAAGATTAATATTACGATACATATTTAACGTAGTTTTTTTTCTTCAGACGATTTAATAATTACTTTGAACACAAAATCGGTTATTGTGATTAAACCATGATAGCTAGATAGGTATATGTTCTCGCAAACTTTTTTGTAGGTCTTAATGGGACCTACAAACCCGTAGTACATCATTTTGTTCTATTGTCAATAGTTTTTGCAGCGCACGCAAAAATAGGTTTTCGATTTTACACCTTGTGTTACAAAATAGCAATTTTATTACGGATCCCTAATTTTGAAAAAAAAACATAGCCTATAGCCTTCCTCGATAAATGGACTACCCAACACTGAAAGAATCATTCAAATCGGACCAGTAGTTCCAGAGATTAGCGCGTTCAAACAAACAAACAAACAAACACTGCAGCTTTATAATATTAGTATAGATTTAAACAGCATGGACTACAAACAGACCCCACAGTATTTTTACTCAACGTTCTCAATCAGTACTTGCGTAATTCAATCATGTAGTATACCGCGTGCAAGGTTTATTTCAGGCGAGGGGAGTTCCTTCGTTACCGTAACGAAGTTACGAGTGTTGCCTGCTTCTCTCTGGCAAAAATGGTTGCGGAAAATACGAAAATTATCGACGTACTAATGACTATGGCAATATAATTTATTAAGGAAGAGAGAATTTTCTTAAAAAATGCGGTTGGCTTTCAAGAATATCGCGGATTATTTATGTTATATAATTATTAATACTATGCAAAAGAGTTTGTCGTGACAGACCGTCGTATTACAGACCTATAACAGACAACGCAGAGCCTAAATCACTGGTCCTAGAAACTTGAAATTTGGAAGGTGCCTTCCTTATAGCATTTAGATGTACACTAAGAAGGATTTTTGAAAACCTTACCACTAAAAAGGGTGAAAAGGGATAAAACGTTTGTATGAAAAATCGTATTCCTTGAACTTTAAAACATGAAACAGCATCAACACTCTTCAATACATTTAATATATTGAAGTACTATGGTAAAATATTTTCAAAACTTTTTTACCGGGTGGTCCGATTTGCTTGAAACGTGATTTGCATTCTTTCAATCTCGGAATAAACATTGATCTTTGTTTATTCCGAGTCACATCCAGCCAAGCATTGCTAAGAAACAAATTTTGACAAATATTATATCACTAGCCTCCGCTAGCGGCTTCTCTTGTGTGGTACCCGGATAAAAACTATAATTTTCAGGCAATGTATATCAGTTATTACGCGATTGAGACAAACATACAACACGCTCCCATCCTCACAAACTTTCGCATCTACAATATTAGTGTGCTCAAAGGCGGGCATAATGAACCTGAACATAATTTTCCAAGTCATTACATTTCTAACATCACCCTCAGTCACCCCTTATTTGATAAGGGAGTATCTTACGACGCTATAACGTCACAACAGGGTGAAATCAGTCATGTACCCACGACTTGATATCTCCGATCTTTGCACCCGACATTGTCATCTAGGAAAGGCTGTTCTGATAAGGAGAGGTAAGTACTGTATTGGCAAGTGAATATCAAAACACCTTTGGTATTTCGTCGGGTATCTCGAAAATGTGCCGCGGGCGTCGGTGTCATTGATGTTTCTCATAAAATATAACTTTCGATTTTAAATCAGGACAATTTTAGAATATATGTTAGTAATAAAACCGGTCAAGTGCGAGTCGAATTCACATATAAAGGCTTCCGTACCATCGTACATTATACTTTTTAATGATTTTACTTTATGTATATTTGAAAAAAAAAAACTTAAATTATTGTTTTTTATACATTTTGTTGTTATACCCGGATAAAAAATAGCCTATATGTTAATCTAGCACATGTACTATGTATATTCCAAGTTTCATTCAAATCCGTTCAGCCGGTTAGGCGTGATTGAGGCACAAACATCCAAACATCCTCACAAACTTTCGCATTTATAAAATAAGTAAGATATGATTTATACAACGTCAGGAGGCTACTTTCGCCTACAAAATGACGCTACACTGCCCGAAACAGTTTTAGATGGGAACGCCGTAATCTCGGTATTACTGTCGTTCACTGGGAGGATAAAACCAGCAACTTCCATCTCAATAATAAGAGCATTTTATGAACATGGGTTGATAGCTGTTTGATTTGTACATCTAATACCACAGAATTGAAAGCAGGGTTACTTCGTATTCACTGGGTATAATGTCGTAGGACAAAATGTTTAGGATCTTGAGGAACGGATAGACATATTTTTAAACTAACTTAAGAGGAAGAAGTTCTCAATTCTGCTGTTATTTAGGCATTCGTAAAACAAAAAATTTTTTCAACTTTATATAAAGGCCTTTTACCATCTATACTAGATTATTTATACAGCGTCAGGAGGCAACTTTTACCTTCACCAACGGGACGCTGTAGTGCCTGGGACGAATTAAGATGAGCAAGCCCCCAGCACCTATTTCATCCTCTCAGCTTAGTCGGCCTTGTCCACAAGACATGGTCAATACGTGAGGAGCTGAATAAGCCGCGGGTTTCCTCACGATGTTTTCCTTCACCGTTTGAGAGTACTGGCATAGCACATATTTTTTTCGCACAGAACAATCTATTGGTACACGACCGGATTTGAACCCACCACCTCACACTCAGGATAATTCCGTCGCAAGAGAAACTAGAAATGTCGGGCCTAACGTCGCACGACACGACATTTTGTCCCGTACCACCACCAGCGACTCCGTGTCGCGGGACATTTGTCCCGTAAAGTAGGTTTTTAGTATAAAAACTAAATTTTGCGTGTGTGTGAGCGAATGTGTATTGTTTATTTCCATTCATTTCCCTACCCATTGAACAAATTTAGCTGAAATTTGGTGTTTCGAGCTTTAAGTACCTAAGTAAGTAAGTTCGTATGAGCTAGTGGCAACTCTTGTGACGGAGTTTTTAGGCCGCTTAAACCGGGACTGACAATTTAACGTGCCCTCCGAAGCACGGAAGCGCTCAGCTCGTAATGCCACTTGCGGTTACCCATTCAAATTGCGACCGCACACAACGTTGCATAACTTCGACGATCAATCAAGAACGTCTAAGCAAGCTACGCCACGAGCGTTTCAAATACTTCAGATTTAGACACTTAATATAATTTAGTAGTAAGTCGAATGCCCAAGCTATGAAACTAACTAGTAAATCTTTGTACCTTAAGTCATAAAATGGACATTTGTCGCCTATAAGCTTGACATCGCAGTCCCGCAGGTCATTGCCCTCCCATTTACAACCACAGTGAAATATCGCGTTTCGACGCTTTTTTAGCAGTGGGGGAGCGCCGGAAATAAGACTTTTATAATGAACGTAGGAAATAGTACAGTCGACAGAAACGATTGCAGAAGTCAAGAAATCAATAAAAAAATATAATATTTTTAATGTTTTGTGTTTTACAATAATACTAGCAGCCCGCCCGCGGCTTCGCTCGCGTGGTACCTGGATAAAAAATAGCCTATATTTTAATCCAGCACATGTACTATGTATATTCCAAGTTTCATTCGAATCCGTTTAGCCGTTTGGGTGTTATTGAGGCACAAACATCCAAACATCCTCACAATCTTTTGCATTTATAAGTAAGACCAGTAATAATTTATGCTTCCTTTCACAGAGACTCTATTTTATCCAAAATAAAGATAAAAACTGGCCAAGTGCGAGTCGGACTCGTACAATAATATTGTATTGTAATATCGTTCTTGATTGATCGTTGAAGTTAAGTAACGTTGTCGCGGTCACAGTTTGGATGAGTGAGCGTAAGTGGCATTACGAGCTGAGCGCTTCCGTGCTTCGGAGGGCACCTTAAATTGTCAGTAGTATTCTATCAGCCATCTGGGGTCCATAGCACAAGCTTTGCTTAGTTTGGGTCTAGATGGCAATGTGTCCACAAATATTTATTTATTTCTTAAGTTCTAACTTCTAAGATATTCAGGTTTAACTAAATATGCCTTTTACGTGCTGGTCGAAAAGTAAACTTAAATAACAACTCACTTTAGCTATTAAGTCACTGAAGGAAATTACTGTAATTATAGCGTACCAAAACTGTTTTTGATCACACGGAGGTGTCAATCCCATCTACATTAAAAGTTGAAGTTTTTATGTCTGTTGGGGTATATAATTCTGACCCGAGGTACCATAACACCTGGAAAAAGTATTTGCAGAATCGGAAAAAAAATCTCTCTCAGCGGGAATCGAAGCTGTGTGTCAACCAAGCACTCGCCCGCTACGTCATCGAGGTTATCAAGATGCTTCTGTCATCAGTTTCGCTTCATTCGTTTCATGATGAATGGTAAAGGGAACATGTTCCTAAAAATTGTCAAGCGTGGTTTCTTGCCTACGTCTTCACCACTTCACGCTTGGCTGCGTTACGAACAGGCATATAATATTCAGTAGAATTTATGAAGAATTTATGGAGGACTTTTTAGGGTTCCATACCCAAGGGGTGCCAACAGGACCCTATTACTAAGCCTCCCCTGTCCGTCCATCCGTCCGTCCGTCTGTCAGAGAGCTGTATCTCATGAAAAGTAATAGGTTGAGAGTTGAAATTTTCACAATGTATTTCTAGTACCCCTATAACAACAAATAATAAAAAAGGGCCTCCATATATGAAACATTTTTTTATGTACGACTAGCTTTCGCCCGCGGCTTCGCTCGCGTGTTATCCGGACAAAAAGTAGCATAAATGTTATTCCAGCAACTATGTATATTCCAAGTTTCATTCAAATCCGCTCAGCAGTTTCGGCGTGATTGAGGCACAAACATACATCGTTACATCCACACATCCTCAGAAACTTTCGCATTTATAATATTAGTAGGATAGGATGGTACGGAACCCTTCGTGAGCTAAATCGGCTCGCGCTTGATCGCTTTTATTTTTCTAAACCTGATGCCGACTGTACCTATCGTCCTAACATGTACGTGCCAAAAGGTAATTAATTCAAATCTACCTTTGATAACCTTTCCGCAGTAGGTACAAGTATTTTAGAACCAGTTTAAATATAAGTACTTGCCTAATTCCATTTCGCATAGCTGGTTTTAGCAGGTTTGCGTTTATTAGGTAATGTACCTAATACTCTGCTACCTACGACTAGCAGGTAATAATAGGAGGTACCTTCCTATCAACCCGTAAAAATGAATAATTATGAATAACATACCTAATAATGAATGACCAGTGATGGAATATCTGATGCATATTTAAGTTGTGATGTTGACTAATATGGAAAGCGTTTTTGTAATATTTAAGCAAAATAATGTTCCAACCTGACAATTATAATCGGATGCTTACCAACCTGAAGTTTTGTTGGCTAAAATATGGAGTGTATTTTTGTATGTAAAAATCCGAAATTCTGGGATCGACATATTTATTTTATTTTTGACGACCTAGGTGGCGTGGCGGGCGAGTGCTCGGCTGAGACGCAAGAGTTGCGTGTTTGATTCCCGCTACGGGAGAAATGTTTGTATGTTCTGCAAATATTTCTTCCAGGTCTGGGTGTTGTAGTATTAAAAGTATGTATTAAAAAAAAGTATATAAGTATTCTATCAGCCATCTGGTGGCCATAGTACAAGCTTTGCTTAGTTTGGGGCTAGATGGCGCTGTGTCAAATGTCCACAAATTTTTACTTATTTAGTGTTGATAAGCCACTTCCATTTTTACTTAGCTAAAAATACCCCTCAATGTTAATGACTCTTTGATTGAATAAGTAGACAATTTGTTTGACATTCATTATTTGTGTATCTATCAGTTAATACTTATGCATGTGAAATAAATTTTATTGTTAGCCTTTTAGTAGCAAAAGTGTAAGTTCTGGAAAAAAATATTCAGATACCTAGGTATCCATTTTAAATAATCTAAGTCATTCTCTTAAATACTTATCTTTGTCCTACCTTAGTTCTAAGAATTTGTACCTACTAGGTACCTAAGTCTTTAGGTATTTGAAGAGAAATTTGGATAAGAACAATATTCATTAATTGTTATTTTCAATAACTCAGATTAAAAAATAAGAATAATAATTTGAAAAGCTGTGCTAGAAATAAAACTTACCTACCTACTATGTAAAAACCAATTTGCCTGATAAACTTAACATGATGCCTGCGATGGTATGGTTGAATTAATGTTTTTATGGTTGCTTCTATTTGTTTTTCCGGCAATTTTCAGAGTGATAAAAAATTTATGAATACTTAAAAAATATCACGATAAGCTTGTTTGTTATGAAATCTTAAGAAGTTCAGTATGTATTGTCATATAAATCAGAAAATCTGGTAAATAAACAGAGACTTACCAAAACTTCATGATGCGTTCGGTTGCCTCTGTGCACCCACTGCACATTAGAAGCCGGGGGCTCGAGTCCACCACAGGGAATCGTCACGTTAGTGCCCTTGTCTGCTGCCACATCCCTGATCTCAACATCATCAGCAACGGCAGTAGGGAAAACTAAAAAAAAAAAATTTTTGAATAAAAAATATATTTAGTACATAGGCAATATTTAAGATATTTTATTGTATAAAGAAGAGATTAATATGATGAGAGTGCCTATATTAAAATGAATGGATTCACGCAATAATTCAATTTATTTACCTTCAATTCCGAGGCAGAACACAGGCAACAATAAACGCTCGAAAAACATTATACTACAACTACATCTACTCAGCTATAAAATATATTCGGGCTGTTTAAGTGGTTTTTTTTTTAAATCAAATTTTCACATTACACATTAATTGTATGAGGGTAAATGACGGAAGGCTAAATAAATAGGAAACAAATCACACAACAAACGTCTTCACTCCATTGATAAAATCATAGACTAATTTTTATTTACTTTTTTTTATTTTACTTTCAAAAAATCTTGCCAAAGTTAATAATTTGCAAAGTGTTGCCAGCATATAAACAGCCGAGTATAAAGCACAGAGTTCACAAGTTTTTCGCAAATTCATCGGACTCGTTTTTGGATAAAAAAAATTGGTGTTTATTAGGAATCTTTAGTGGTAGGTATTGGAACGAAGACAGAAAATGATTAAGTCAAACTGCTTTTATTGAACGCAGGTCTTAAAATATAAACCATAGCCAATCCACATGCCGCCGGCTGTCAAAATGTGGTTTGTCTATGCTGGGATAACTGCACACGGACTGCACAAATCACAATCATAGACAAAATTATAGATTTTCTTCGGACATGGCCGCATGATGGCCGCTTTCGGCAATACAACATTTGCAATGTTTTGTAAATTCATTTTTATAAAATGAACAAAGTGTTTTTTACATATTTATAGTGTTTAGTGGACCGTGTAAAGTGCTGTGATAGTTGTAATGGATGCAGATAGCGAGTACGAAAATAAGAGAGCAATTCGTGATGCAATTCAAACTATAGAGACAATTCAGTCGATGATCGACGTTTCAGCTGATAGGCTCGAGGGGCTGCGGACACAATGCTCAACGAGCGCCGAGCTGACGCAGCAGGAGATCCGGACCCTGGAGGTGAGAGCTTGAGGGACGCGGGCGCGGAACTAGCGGTGCCCTTGAAAGTGCCGAGTTCCGAGGCCCCGGGTTTCAAGGACTTTGCGTAACTCAAGGACCCGAGGTGAATAGTTCATTGCCGACGTACTGCAGGGTGACCTGGAGATTTTAGCGTAGTACCCACACCGCTAAAACTATTAAAAAAAAAACAATCTATGAAACTATCAGTTTTGAAAATCCACAATGATAAATGAAACCTGGACCCTACATACCTACCCAAATATCATAACAATACCTAAATTCGCTCAACAGGCCCATATGATTCATTGCAAAAAGAAATAATGACTGCATACTAATGGGAGTAATACATTCTTTCAGAGAGAGTTGATTACTGCAGTGTAATCTCTAAAGGAATTTAGTGACCCACTCTGCAATAGATAAGATAAGACACATCTGTTGTAGATAAGTTTGATTTGAGTTGTATTTATCTTTTTGAGTTGTCTGGGAATGATTTTGAACTTCTATGGAGAGTTATATCTGAATTGTGTTAGGTTAGGTATGTCTAATGTATATTTAAGAGTTTGTTCTTGTAGGAATTTTAAAAGACATCTTATATTTTGATTGTGTTACCAAAAATAGTAAATACCTTATTGTTACCTCTTTTGTTGAACCAAGTTTGCTATAAATGTATCAACAAAACATGTGATCAAGTTATAATAACACCCAACATTCACATACACTAGGATTTCCTGTATCATGGGTATCAGAAACTACGAGTACCATCGTACCACAACACCCAGACCCGGAAGAAATATTTGCAGAACATGCAAACATTTCTTCTGCAACGGGAATTGAAATCGTGCCTTTTGCGTCTCTGCCGAGCAATCGCTTGTCACGCGACTGTGGCCATCATGAAAAGTTACATGATTTGATTTTCCTCATAGTGCTCCTTAGCAAAAAGATTGATTAACATTGAATGACTTGGTGGACAATGATTTGTATTGTCATAGTTCTTGTGATTGCATGACACATAATCCCAAATTTGGTACTTGAATATACAGATAATGTGTACACTCATTGTGACAAGAAATATTCATTTTTAAGCACTTTTTATACAGTTTTCTAGGTGCAAATGTTGTTGTTAGTGGCCAAATGTATTTTTTTTTATTTCTCAGCGCCCCATACTCAAACGCATCTCAGAGTTGAGCACGTCTCAAGTGACGAGTTTTTGACAGATTTTCATCAAAAACTAACTTGAGATGTGCTCAACTCTGAGTCGCGTTTGAGTATTTGGGGGTAAGAAAAACAAAGTTAAGTTTAAAAACAAAACTATTTATTCCGCATTCTGCATTTTTGCATTAGGTAGGCCAAATAAAAGACGAAAGGACTGTAAAAGATGACATGAGTAAGAAAGGAGTGAGTGTTGAGGTAACGTCTGATAGAGGGAAATAGAAGAAGAATACATGTTGTGCTGATGGCACATAAAGTGTGCCAAAGGCAGGGAATTGATGATTCTACATTTTGGCATAATTCATTCATTAGTTGTTTAATAAACCTTAATTCTTTTACCCTGTAGGCACTAGTCTTCCAATAGCTGTTTACTAACAACAAACCATATCATTTTACTGGCTGCCCCTCATAATAAAACAATTAGTCAATCCCAATCAATTCAATGATACAATAACAAAGACATAAAATGTACCTAGGAGTGGGTAGATAAAGATATTTATTGTGACTAGTAGACTTGAACTATGTTGAGTTATAAGGGTCACCTCCCACTAAAATTGAGTACAGTGAGGCGAATGACCATCAATACATTTTTATAGTAGCTTAGACACTGGCACTTGAAAGTCTACCTTAAGGGTATGTTTAAATGACAACCATTTTAAATGTGTTTGTCATCTCAACATAGTTTATGCCATTTCATGACTCGACTGTCGCCATCCTGACAAAAAAGTGGAACAAATCTTTTGATAGGACTTTGCTTTGTTTGTCTGTTAGATAGTGACAAATAGTATTAGAATCTTATAGTAAAAGTAGGATAAAGACAACTTTTTATTCATGTATCATGCAAGTGCAGTCCTGGTCTGAACTGAAGCTAGATTACCGCGGTCTTATTAAGTCAATAAGACTGCAGTTTTTATGTATCTGTTTTTGTTTTGTTAGTACCTAAGTTTATTTTAGATTTTGTTATACACAATGAAGAGTTTATCTATCTAGCTAATAAAAGTTATCCTTTTACCATTTGTACAGTAAGAAGACAATTTTTACCTACACTAACAGGAAGCTGTAGTGTGCAAAAGACGATTTTAGATGGGATAGTCTTGTTCAGTATTTATTTTTTTTAGCTGCTTTCGGGGTGAGATGAATCTATATGGGGGATGGGCTGATCACCTGTCACCATGATTCACCATAATCCATCTTGGAACTCTTGGATCAAGAGTGGCTGCAGGTTTTTTTATGATTACTTGTGGCTCTGCCCACCCCGTTAGGGATACGGGCGTGATAATATGTATGTATGTATGTATTTGTAGTATAGGTGCTAGAGAAACTAGCCAGGGAAGCTGGGAGGATGATATAGGCCCTAACCACCCTCTTGACTTAGCTGCCTCATTGTCTTTATATCAACAGCCTGACATTACCCATTGCTGAGCATAGGCCTTCCATGTGTGCCATCGTACAATCAGTATTATAAAAAAAAAATCTAAAGTACTTCTCTCTTTCCAGGGTAAACTAGTGAAACACTTCTCAAAGCAGCTAGTCATAAAAGCTAGCTTCTGCGAGAAGGTTCGAAGGGAACTGCGCAATGTGCCGTGTCTGGCGCAGTGGCTGCGGGTGGTGGGGCTCAGCCCTGAAGCTATCGAGGTAATCACACGCCTGTAAAATATTTTTTAATCCTCCCTTTGTTTTCTGTATTTCACGCATCCAGGAACCATGTCTCTTTTTGATCCATTGCGCAAGTGGACAAGCTTTACTTTGTCCGATTTTAGTCCACCGTTTGGTTTAAAACCGGCCTGACTCCACCTGCCATCACTTTGTCTGGCCCAGTGTCCAGTATGGCGATTCTGTATCATTGTTGCAAGCAGTTCATATCAGTCGGATGTCAAATATGACTGCTTTTCTATACAAAAAACTCACATTTTGATCTTTCAAACAGAATCTGATTGCAATAGAGACAATTACCAATGCTCAGTACCACTTGAGTTCTATTGAGCATCATTAGGCGACAGGCGCGGTGAATGATGCTTTCCACTGACGCTGGCTTCGAAACTCTACCTTTACTCCTTTTCCGACGTCGGTCAGGAGGATTAAAAAGGTCACTTTATCAGATCTGCTGCCGAATTGAATTGCTTACGATTCACTAAAATTCCGATCATTTTAAGGTCAAATATAAACGTGCTGCTGAATCGAATTGTGTACAATTCACCTGCAATTCGGACGATTTTACGAAAATTACAGGAATCGTTTAGAATTTGCTATAAAATCGAAAAATGAATTGATCAAAATGGCCTTTTTAGCTTCGCAGCAAACTTGCAAGTGCTAAATTGTTTTGGTCCGGTTCCAGGCGGTATGTTCCCGGGTGGTGTCACTGGAGGCTCTGCGGGAGCGCTCCGACCATGAGATAAAGGCTCTGCTGGCTACCGCGAGAGACGAGGAGGTGTTGCGACTATGTCGCGCTATGCATCGATTGCGGACCTATATCGGTTAGTAGCTATTCTACTACTATAAATAGTGGCACTAGTTCTTTTGAACAGTAAACAGTTTGATTATTGTCATTGTTTCTTTTAAAAACGTTGCCTTTTGTATTCTTGTCAAATGGGTCAGGTCGATATTAATGTTGCGGTGTGGTGGAAAATATGGCCCTATTTAGAAGAGATACTGTTTCGAACTTCTTTCTCGAAATTCTTTCGAACATACATATTATTACGCCCGTATTCCTAATGGGGTGGGCAGAGCCACAAGTAAACATAAGAAAACTTGTAGCCACTTCGCTAGATGGATATGGTGAACCATGGTGACACGTAATCAGACCATTGCCCTTATAGATGGTCCATAATTTTAGAGAGGGTACTATCCCTTGGTCGACTTTTACGATATGCTCGGGGAGAGAAGCATCTGGACGTATTCTATGCTTTTTCTGAGCCGACCGCACAAGGGCAGGATGATGGTTTCCAAATTATTTTGGAATAATGCTAGACCAGTTTGGAAATCACAAACGAGAGTCACAAGCCCAACCTGAATAGTTATAATGTTATTACAGAGGCGTTAGGCAGAGGCGAGGGTGTGGAAAGTGGTGGGGCGGAGCTCCAGCTGTTCTGGGACTCGTGGGAGCGCCACGCGAGAGCATCGCCTCGCGCCAGGGTCCAGCGCACGCGCAACCACGCCAACCATGACACTCCCACTGAACACTCCACACCACAGCCGAGGAAGGGTGAGTCATCCAATCAGAAGTGAAGGTAGAACTCCAGCGTAATTGATCCGTCATGTAAGGGGCAGTTCTACGCTTCGTTTCTTAATCCGTGTGACTGTCCTTTGAGAACCTTTACAACCCAAGTAACATAACCTTCAAATTTCACTACCTGCCTATGGCTACATCAGATTGCTTATTCTAAAAGCTATCCCGGTGACCCTAGTTCTACGGAGTCCACATAGTTTTCTTGATGTTTTTTTTTACTTAGCCTATTCTGTCCCACTGCTGGGCTAAGGCCTTCCCCAAGTGCTTCCACTTATCCCTCTATTTTGCAATCTCCCACCACTCCTTGTCGAAGCAGTCGAGATCGTGGCGCCAACGCCTTCTCGGCTGGCCCCGCTGTCGCTTTCCGTCAGGCACCCGATGAGTGATTAAATTTAATGATTAAAATTCTAATTTTTTTGTTTAAACTGTGCATCTTTATAGCATCAAACACGTCAACTGGCGGCAAATCACCTACCACCCCGGTCGGCAAGCGGAAACACAACTCGACCAGCCGCCTGCCCACGCCCGGCGCGCCGCTCACCAAATCTCGCTCGCACGAGTCGCAGCTGTCCGTCAGACCTGATGACAAGGACCTCAGGTATATAAATGACCTCGGTGGCGAGGCGGGCGAGTGCTCGGCTGAGAAAGAGGCGCGGGTTCGATTCCCGCTACGAGAGAAATGTCTGAATGCTCTGCAAATATTTCTTCCGGGTCTGGGTGTTGTAGTATTATGTATTATAAGTATGTGTTTACAAAAAAAAGTATATAAGTATCCTATCAGCCATCTAGTGCCCATAGTACAAGCTTTGCTTAGTTTGGGGCTTTATCCCGACGCTGTATAAATCATCTACTAGATGGTAAAAGGCCTTAGTTAGTTAGGTGCTGTGTGAAATGTCCACAAATATTTATTACTAGCTGTGCTCCGCGGTTTCACCCGCGTTTTTCTCACAGGCGGCCAGCAAGCGCGGCTTCCTCGTCTCGCCCGCCGCCGCGCCGCCAGCGTCTCGTCTTGCTTGCATCAAGCGCGCGTGGATTTCCTTAGCAGAGTTATTTTAGAAATGTATTTATTATACTCTTCAAAGATCTTATACTTACAATCATCAACAAATATATTTCAAAAAGATAATTACAGGATTTTGTGTTGATAAAAAACTCTATGGCCCATAACTCATTAATAGGTACCAACTCTTAACATCTTACACACGTGATAACTTTTAAACGAAATATCGGATTGAGATGAAACAAAAAGTATTTTACTTCTACATAAATACTCTTGATAACATAATGCTTAATTTCGATAAAGATTAATATTACGATACATATTTAACGTAGTTTTTTTTCTTCAGACGATTTAATAATTATTTTGAACACAAAATCGATTATTGTGATTAAACCATGATAGCTAGATATATGTTCTCGCGGACTTTTTTGTAGGTCTTAATGGGATCTACAAATCTGTAGTACATCATTTTGTTCTATTGTCAATAGTTTTTGCAGCGCACGCAAAAATAGGTTTTCGATTTTACACCTTGTGTTACAAAATAGCAATTTTATTACGGATCCCTAATTTTGAAAAAAAATAAAACATAGCCTATAGCCTTCCTCGATAAATGGACTACCCAACACTGAAAGAATCATTCAAATCGGACCAGTAGTTCCAGAGATTAGCGCGTTCAAACAAACAAACAAACAAACAAACAAACTCTGCAGCTTTATAATATTAGTATAGATTTAATTAATATAGAGACACATGCATGATTAATATTTTAATACTATGAATGTTGAATTTAAAATGTAATAGAATAAAGGCCGTTTTTATTTTGATGTGTATTTTGTTAATTGACAGTGACAACAGCCAGTCGTCGACGTCTCAGGTGAACGCCGAGAGCAGTCCGCCCGCGTCGCCGCGCGATCCCGAGCCGGACCACACCCCGCTGCACCGACCCTCACCTAACTACTATAACAATAACGTAAGGAATCTCCAATATCAGCGTACCAGACGTCGCTGAAGCCCGTAAAGAGGTGCAACAACAGACCATGCAAGCAGAAAATCCCCCCAAGAGGGGTAACAATACATTACCCCCAGTAAAAAGTTCTCAGCGTCATTTGGATCAAGACGAACGCCCCCCAAAGCAGGATAAGGGTTACTATAGCAGCTCCTAAGAAAGTGAAAGTGAAAATAGACCGCGAAAATTCCCGACATGGACCAAATGAGACCCTGTGGGAGATTTTCGAACTGTGAACAAGTCTGGTAAAATAATTATGACCGTTTTTAGAATTTGGAATGAAATAAGTCTCTCTTTGTATATCTCCTAAATGTATAAAACTTATTTTTTGTTGACTGACAGTCAACGTACAGCGTAAACCGTAAAAAGTCCTAGAAGTATGAAACTTAGAGCATAAATATTCCTCTTACGGTCTAGGGGTGCACTGAGAAAAGAATCACTGAAGTTCAACTCATAGATGACGCAACGGGAAGATATTGTTTGTATGAAAAAAAAAATTGAAAATGCGGTAAAAATCGCTTGGAGTGCTGCTAGACATACGATCGTGGTTTTGGTAGAAAACTAAGTCCCAGCTTTGACCAAAGAATCTTTTAATGGAGTATTTCATTTCTTGGGATTTGTATAAGAATTTTAAGGATATGTTTTGGGCGTCAAGTGGCCTCGTGTTCGACCCTGGCGTAGACGGCGGGACGAACTCAATGTCTACTCTTCAAACTGGTCGACGCAGGCCTGGTTACTGCGATCAAATGCAAAAAGGGAAGCCCGGTAGTAGGTCCCAGCAGGCTTCATTCTTAAGACTATTTGCAGCAGTATAATTATCATTGTGTTTTGTTTAACACAGGCGGTGTACCCAGTAAGCGCGGCGCCGCGTTCTCCCCGCACGCCCACTGTATCGCGCTGTATGGCGCATGACATCGCGCATCGCTTCGCCAAGACGTTCAACATGATCGCCACCTGTGACTACTGCGAGAAGCAGATGCTCTTCGGCGCTGGACTCAAGTGCAAGGAGTGCAAGTTCAAATGCCACAGGTACGTTGAGTCCTGCCACATACTAGGCGTTGACGGCTACAGCGAAGCCACTAGTAGTATATCAAGTTTCGAGATGCTAGTACAAGGAGTGCAAGTTCAAATGAAACAGGTATGTTGAGAGTATCTAGTAAACCCTGCCATATTCTAGGCGGTGACGGCCACGGCAAAGCTTACTAGTGGCATGAGATTCGAGATGCTATTTGGCGACAGCTTGCAAAGAGTGCAAGTACAAATACAACAGACACTTCAGACCACTGGTATTTGCCACAGATATGTTGAAGAGTAGATATCGTTCTTTTTCAGACCCCTGGCATTTGCCATGAGTAGTTTGAGTTTGTTTTTTGTCTTTTTCAAAACCTTGGCATTTGCCACAGGTAGGTTGATGGTCGGTGGCGGCACAGCGAAGCCACTAATGGCCACAAGTTTACGAGATTTTACTTACTCTCTGTATGGTATCAACAGTTGTATGCTTAGTTATATTTATGTTTGCAGAGATTGCGAGAGTAAAGTTCCTCCTTCGTGCGGCCTACCACCGGAATTCGTCATGGCGTTCCGAGAAAAGTTCCATAAAGATGGTGAGACGATATTTTGTAGGAAAAATTTGAGGAAACTTCATCATTACACCGACAAGAGCTAGCTTGAATTCTTGAAATCTAGAATCCTACTAATATTATAAATGCTTAAGTTTGTGAGGTTGATGTTTGTGCCTCAATCACGCCGTAACGGCTTAACGGATTTGAATTAAACTTGGAACATAGTGTGTGTGCTGGAATAACATTTAGGCTACTTTTCGCGTGGTACCAGGATATGGTACCATGCGAGCGAAGCCGCGGGCGTAAGCTAGTAATATATAAAGGTACCTCATATAGTTTTAGTGACAAACAAGTGCAGTACAGTTGGCTGTGTTACAGGCGGATACTACGGATGCATGTCGCCTGCGGGCGGCCGCGGGACGGGGGGTTTCCTGTCTTCACTCACCCACCGCCCGCGCCGGCGCCATGCTCCTCCCGCCATTCACCACTCCGTGAGTATAGCTGACAATGAGATCCGAAGGAGGAAAATAACAGCGTAGATTCACAGGCCAAAGTCTTGTCGCATGGCGTTTTGTGTTTTAGCTTTACATAAAAGAGAATGTACTACAGTGTTTCTTGGTGGATTTCATGGATGGATATGGATGGATATAATGTACTCGGCCCTCCGGCTAAGTGGAATGGTGATCTGCAGCTGGCTGCTGGCAGAGACTGGTTGCGTCAAGCTGAAGATAGGACGCGATGCCGCTCATTAGGGGAGACCTATGTCCAGCAGTGGACTACTTACTGGACTGCTGTATATTAAACACTCCCACCCCTGTTTGTTCCCAGGGCAATCCCGACTCGTCTATACTCTCACACCCCTGTTTGTTCCCAGGGCAATCCCGACTCGTCTTCGAACACGTCGTCGTGCAACAGCTCGACGCCGTCGTCACCCGCGCTGGCGCCGCCCGCGCCGCCGCACCACGCGCCCCTACCGCTCAAACATAAACAGCAGTTTCACTTTCCTGGTAAGTCCAGTATGTTTCACAAGAGTAGGGTGCGGGCTAGCTCCAACAGCATTCTGAATGTGTTGGCAGGTAGGTTGCGGGCCAGCATTCTGAACGTGCTGGCAGATAGGCTTGATTGTCATTACATGCACCATTGTTCTATGATTCATGTAATCAAAATAAACACCTATATTATTAAATAGTTTTAACCTACTAACATTTAATTTAAGTTATTATTGACAAAAGTGATCCATTGTTGACGGCTTCGGTGGCGGGCGATTGCTCAGCTGAGACGCAAGAGGCGCGGGTTCGATTCCCGCTGCGGAAGAAATGTTTGTATGATCTGCAAATATTTCTTCCGGGTCTGGGTGTTGTGGTAACACGGGACTCGTAGTTTCTGATACCCACGACACAGGGAATCCTAGTGTGGGCTCAGGACTATGTATGTGACTGTTGGGTGAAGCCGACTGATAGCATAATATACGTGTAATACTATCAATTAAACCAATTTGTAATGTAATCCCGTTTCACAGAAGTAAAGCCGGTGATATCGAGTCCCAACCACACGGGCAGCGCGCAGTCCCCGGCGCGGCTCGCGCACGACAAGGAGGACCTCACGTCTAGTATTAAAAGCGGAGGTAAATACACTTTACAAGCTGTTTTGCATAGACTGCCATATGAAAATAACTTGATTTTTTGAAGAAACCGAAGCGCGGAGGGACTATAAATATAAAAAAAAGCTTTTATTAAAATGCTCTAAAAAGAACAGTATGTATGTATGTTCGTATGAGTTAGTGGCCAACTCTAGTGACGGAGTTTTTAGGCCGCCTAAAGGCCTCCGTCATGAAAACAAAAGAACAGTGCAAATAACTTATTCACTTCTGATCCAAGACTCCCAAGATGGATATTAAGGTGAACCACGGTGACAGGTGATCAGCCCATCGCCCATATACGTTCATCAAGTTGGTTACGACTTGCTCTGAGAGAAAAGCAGCTGGAGGAATTCTATGTTTTTTCTTTACTCTTGTTTTTGTGTCTCCGCCCACTTTATTAGGGATACGGGCGTGATAATATGTATGTATTTTTACATGTTGGGAACAGATAGTTCACGGATGTCAATATGCGGGTCCAACTCGACGGACAGCAGTGGCGCGCGGCAGGACTCCTTGGATATGTCCAACAAGCACGGAGACTCGCGGTGGCCCAGACAGAATAGTGTGAGTATCATCACATACATCATCATCATCATGATGATTGATGAGGGCAGGAAAACACCATGTTTCCATCCTCCATTTTCTCCTATCACATACATACATCCTACTAATATTATAAACGCGAAAGTTTAGTTGTATAAATAAATAAATAACACCCAACAGTCACATACATAGTGCTGACCCCACACTAGGATTCCCTGTGTCGTGGGTATCAGAAACTACGAGTACCATGGTACCACAACACCCAGACCCGGAAGAAATATTTACAGAACATGCAAACATTTCTTCCGCAGCGGGAATCGAACCCGCGCCTCTTGCGTCTCTGCCGAGCAATCGCCCGCCACGCCACCGAGGCCGTTGTATAGTAAGTTAAAGTCAAAATTTTTCATACCTTAAAAATTATTGGGATTACTTGGACATGTCTTAAATCTACGTTGCATTTACACCTGTTCGTAACTCGACCAAGTGTGGAGGATATGTGATGTAAGATATGGATGTATGTTACTCTTTTATGCCTAAACTGCTTAACAAATTTTGATGATATTTGGCAAGGAGATCGATTCCATCCCGGGGAAGGACATATGCTACTTTTTATCCTGTAAAACGATCCCAAAATGGAAAAAGGATAACCAGGATAACGCATAAATACTTTTCAGACATTAATTTATGACAAGACAATTGTTAATTTGACATTTGTAAAATTTATTATAATTGACAATGTCATTCATATCAATCAGGTCGTCAGCAGCTCTCTTTTTTTTTTGCAGGATTTCATGATTTTTGATTTGTTGGATTTGTCTCCGTCCTGAATAGCAGAATAACTACATAATGAAGCATTTGAAAATTTGCATTATTAATTCGATCTCGACTCCTTCGAGAGAGAATGGTAGGAGACCTCGAAGGACAGAGATGGTTGGCGGAGTTTGGGGAGACCTTTGCCCAGCAGTGGGACGATATAGGTCAATAAAAAAAATCAAAGGCGGTACGAAGTTCGCGGGGTCAGCTAGTGCATAATAAATCCAATTACAAATACAATGTCAGTTTCGTGTGACCAACATACTACAGATGCGTCATAAATTAGAGTTGCAGATAGCTTCCACTCCCGATAACAGCTCCCGGACCACCGATAACAATGCACTCATTACTACATCACTGTATTCCAATGTTATAAGTTCGGTTCAAAAGAAACACTCATTTTTAGCTCGGATTGCAAAAAGTCTCCTTGAGTCGCTTTGATACTTTCACCACACTTGTTCAAAAGAACTATTGATACGAGTTTGTGAAGTGTTTCAATAATAGCAGAATAATAATAGTGTTTTTTTGAAATGTCGGCTATTGTTCATCGTCGGCGTTTGTTCGAAGAAGTGAATGTTTCATATTTATTTAAATTAAACAAAAGTCTCGTCTCATCAGCATCCACAGCCTGCCTTTGCCCACGGCTGCGCATAGGCCTCCCTGTGCTTGTGCCATCTAACACAGTCCTGTGCTAGCCATAGGCCCACGATCTTGACTTCCCATCTTGCTATCTCATCTAGTCGAAATTATTTTTATCCATCATTTTGAAATCAAATGATCGGAAATGCTCTAACAAATTAAAAAAAAAACGGTTAAGTCCCGAGTCGAATTCGCACACGAAATGTTTCTTGTATAATTTTTATTATTTTGTTGTTATAACAACTAGAAATAGAATAGATATATCTAATGTCTTTTAACATCTATGTAGGTGATTTATCACATCAGGAGGCAACTTTTACCTTCATGAACGGGATGCTGTAGCGCGCGGGAATTTAATGTTTTTAAATTTGTTATTTGTGTTACATAGACACTAAATATAAACACTGTGAACATTTCAACTCTACCATCTTTCAGCTCATGAGATACAACCCGCTGACAGACGGACGGACGGACGGACAGCGGAGGCTTAGTAATAGCGTCCCGTTGGCATCCTCTGGGTACGGAAACCAAAAATAACTGGCTCAACTCTCTTTCCAGCTATCAATGAAGGAGTGGGACATACCTTACGACGAGTTGAAGCTGTTCGAGGTGATCGGCGCGGGGCGCTTCGGCACCGTGTACCGCGGGAGCTGGCACGGCGCCGTCGCCGTCAAGCTGCTGCACGTGCACTCGCTGGCGGACGACTGCGCGCCTCTCGACACCTTCAAACACGAGGCGAGTCGCTAATACGACAACTCTTACTTCACTACATAGTATAAAACAAAGTCGCTTCCCGCTGTCTGTCCCCATGTATGCTTAGATCTTTAAAACTACGCAATGAATTTTGATGCGTTTTTTTTTAATAGATAGAGCGATTCAAGAGAAAGGTTTATATGTATGATACATGCATATTATAGTAGAGAAACACTGATAATTTTAGAAGTTTCTAATATGATGTCGTAAATAAACACATTTTTTGTACACCTTAAAAAGGTCTACAACAAAGTCCGTGATAGTATATGTCTATCCCCGTGCGAAGCCGGGACGGGTCGCTAGTATATTATAAATGCGAAAGTTTGTGAGGATGTTTGGATGTTTGTGCCTCAATCACGCCCAAACGGCTGAACGGATTTGAATGAAACTTGGAATATACATAGTACATGTACTGGATTAACATATAGGCTATTTTTAACCGGGTACCACGCGAGCGAAGCCGCGTGCGGCAGCTAGTAACGCATAATATTACAACGCCCAGACTCGGAAGAAGTATTTGCAGAGCATGCAAACATTCGTAACTTTTTTTTCCGCTTCAGGTGGCGACGTTTCGTAAGACGCGGCACGAGAACCTGGTCCTATTCATGGGCGCGTGTATGAAGCCGCCGAGGCTCGCCATCGTGACGTCACTGTGCAAGGGCATGACGCTGTACACACACATCCACCTACGCAAGGATAAGTTCACCGCCAACAAGAGCGTCATCGTCGCGCAGCAGATCTCGCAGGTCACTGCCTTAACAATCATACTAATATTATAAAGAGGCTTCCGTGCTTCGGAGGGCACGTTAAACAGTCGGTCCCGGCTTTTCAGTCGTCAAGCCATGACGGAGACCTTTAGGCGGCCTAAAAACTCCGTCACTAGAGTTGGCCACTAGCTCATACGAACATACATACATACGTTATAGAGGAAAGATTTTTTTTGTTTGTTTGTAACGAATAGGCAACGAAACTACTGGACCGATTTTAAAAATTCTTTCACCAATAGAAAGCTACATTATCAGGGACCAGTATAGGCTATAATATATTTTCAAAAAAATTAGGTATCCATAAGAAAACTGCAATATTGTAAGCCAAGGTAGAAAACCCAAAATAGTTTTTAGCGTGCGCTGCGAAAACTATTGATTATAGAACAAAATAATGTACTACACGCGTACGAAGTCGCGGGCAACAGTTAGTATGTAAACAAATATGACTGTTATTTCAGGGTATGGGCTATCTCCACGCGCGCGGAATTGTCCACAAAGACTTGAAGACGAAAAACATATTTCTGGAGAACGGGAAAGTGGTGATCACTGACTTTGGACTGTTTAGCGTCACCAAACTGTGTTTCGGCAACAAGTAAGTGCAAGTCTCTATTTTAAAATTAGCGATAACCAGCAATATTGCCCAATCTGACTAAATTAATTCAAAAGTTTGGAAGCCGCTAGTCAAATTTTGTAGTTAAAATTATGTTTTAGTACATTTTTATTAAACACTGGCTTTGTAAATTTCGACACCCCATTTTACCCCTCCTTATGAGTTATTTTGAAAAACTCTGAAATACTTGTCCATTGATTTTGTATTTAACATATCCCAGTCAAGTTTCGTGCCAATCGCTCCATCCATTAAAAAGTTCACATACAAACTTTGACACTCAATTTTGCAATTAGATTGCTGCATTTTTTTATACTTGACTGCGAAGGCGGCTAATGTTTTTTTTTATGACGTGAACTTGAATTCGACCCCTGCAGTTCCTATCAGGCTGACTCTGTATTCTATTTTGAATCTTATATCCTAAAACATAGGCTCTATTTCAGCGCGCGCGGTGACAGCCTCGGCATCCCAGCAGGCTGGCTGTGCTACCTGGCTCCAGAGTTGTGCCGAGCTCTGTCCCCCGTCGCTTCACTACACCTGCCCTTCTCCAAATGCACCGATGTATATGCATTCGGGTATGTACACTGCCATTTACAATACAATACAATACAATACAAATACATTTATTGCCAAAAAGAGACATACATAACAAATAACAAAAATGAAAATAAAAAAAGGTCGGCAAATGGACTACACTCAGCGTTATTCCGCGCACATTGTACGCAGCGCTGGTTTTTTTACCAACAATCACTGTATGTATATGTCTGATAGGGATATTATCCTCTCCAACATGATGGACCATCTATATGGGCTATGAGCTGATCACCTGACACTGGTTTACCATATCTATCTTGGGAGTTTGAATCAGGAGTGTCAGTTTTTTTATGATTACTTGTAGCTCTGCCCACCCCATTAAGAGTACGGGCGTGATAATGACAATGGTAATGATAGACTAAGAAGTACGTGTCGTGTAGTAGCAGCTTGTGAGGTATGGGGGGGGGGGGGGGGTCTTGAGTATAGTTCCACTGGTAGAACTCTCAATTTTCCGTGGACTTGCCAACTAGGTAAATGTTTATAACCCCTGACCAAAAAGAGGGGTGTTATAAGTTTGTAGTGTGTATCTGTCTGCATTGTAGCTCTCAAACGATAGGACCGATTTTGATGTGGTTTATTTTGTGTTTGAAAGCTAATGTGATCGAGATGGTCCTCAGCTATAGTGTATGAAGATCTGTTGAAGCGTTTGAAGATCATCAGCACATTTTATACTCGATAAAAGGATCTTTCCAACTTTCACGGGTCCGATTGATTTGTGATGTTCTGTTCGGGACTCGGGGGTTATTTAAATTTTAAATTGAATAGCTTGTGTTGTGTTCACAGTACGGTGTGGTACGAGCTGCTGTGCGGCGAGTACCCGTTCAAGGGGCAGCCCCCCGAGGCCGTCATCTGGCAGGTCGGCAAGGGCGTCAAGCAGTCGCTAGCCAACATGCAGGCTTCGAGGGACATCAAGGTAACTTTTTTTTTGTCTGTCTTTATCTGCGATCAGCCGCTTGGCCATGAGCAGATGTGTTGAGTACTGTTTAGCGTCTCTGGCCCCACTCCATTGAGTATGGCTCTCTTTTTACGTCAACTTACCCCCGAATACTCAAATGCATCTCAAAGTTGAGCATGTCTCAAATGACGATTTTTTTTTTTGACAGATTTTCATCAGAAACTGTCAAAAAACCGTCAGTTGAGACGTGCTCAACTCTGAGTCGCGTTTGAGTATTCTGGGGTTAGTTGTAGAATGCTGTGTCGCCTAAGCCTTTTCTGAGGAACCGGTTCCATTAGCCTCATAGCCGGGATGTTTGGCTGGCTCAAAGTCTGCTCATGTAGGCAAGGTATCTGCGATATCAAGGTAACTAAGCAACATTTTTTACAGGACTTGGTGCTAGGACGTGAACGGTCTAGTTATAATTTAACTTATAAATCAATAAATATTTGTGGACATTTTACACAGCACTGTCTAGCCCCAAACTAAACAACGCTTTTACTATGGGAACCGAAAGGCTGATAGAATACTTATGTTTTTTTATGTGTGTGTATAACTACATAACTTTAAATTTCAGGACATCCTAATGGTATGCTGGGCTCTGAACTCTAACGAGCGGCCAGACTTCCCGCATCTCCTCACGACGCTGCAGAAGCTGCCTCGCAAGAGACTAGCGCGCTCTCCTTCGCACCCCGTGCATCTGTCCCGCTCCGCCGACTCTGTGTTCTGAGTCCCAAGTATTACTGAACTGAGTGTTTCATTGGTAATTTGAAAATAGATTAGAACTTGAAAGAGATTCGCGCTGTCTTTCGCGCTCTGTACTCCTGTCTGACTCTGGTTTGAAAGATTTGAGTGTTTTATTCATAATCTCAAATCAAATTCAATATTGGTTTAATCATTGAAATCACGGAATTTGGTGGCGCGCGTGGCGTAGCTTGCTTAGACGTTCTTGATCGTTGAAGTTAAGCAACGTCACAATTGGGATGGGTGACCGCAAGTGGCATTACGAGCTGAGAGCTTCCGTGCTTTGGAGGGCACGTTAAATTGTCGGTCCCGGCTTTTAAGTCGTTTAGCCACGACGGAGGCCTTTAGGTGGCCTAAAAACTCCGTCACAAGAGTTGGTAGCTCATACAAACTTACTTACGGAATTTGGTATTACTCTTTCACATTGAAATCACTAGGATCATTTTGAAATGTCTTACCCCCGAATACTCAAACGCGACTCAGAGTTGAGCACGTCTCAAATCACAGTTTTTTGACAGTTTTTGATGAAAATCTGTCAAAAACTCGTCACTTGAGACGTGCTCAACTCTGAGATGCGTTTAAGTATTCGGGGATTAATCTCATGTTCATAAAACGTACGGTTGTTCACAACTTTAAAAGTATATCTAAGTACCCCTTCTAATGCTCGACTGGTTAAGCGTTCGTAACGCTACAAAGCGCGTGGAAGATCATCTGCATCCATTCTCTAATCGAACAATCACACCTTTTGCAAAAGGCATCAAAATATCATGACTTTTCCCGAGTTTAGAGAGGATTTAATGCAACATTGGAGGTAAAAACAGTGCTGATCAAATAAATAGTGTTGTGATTTGTGAATCATAAAAACAGTGATGTGAAACCCTCTGTTCCAAACTCAAATGTCATAGGATCAAGTACTATCCATTGGTTTTGACTCATGTATAGTTATTATGACAGTAATATATCAGTGAAAATCGACTTACAATCATCGACTAACTAAAAGCATAGTTTAGTAAGAATGTAAAATATCTTAAGAGATATCGCGAACGAAATCGTTATTTGATTTTTATTTCGGTTTTTGTGCAAATCAAAGAAAGCTAGCAATAATTCTCGCTCCATGTAAAAAGATAAATTTAATGTTATTGAAAATATTCGATTTGCACAAAAAATATTTATTGTAATTGTAGTAAACGGGTTTGTTTGCGACTTATTGTAAAGTCGCAGAGTAAATGTAAATTGTGTAAATAATCATTGTAAAATGTAAGTGAAGTCTTGATCTCTCAATTGATATAGATTAAATTATATTTTCGTATTTATGAGTACTAATATAGGTCCAGCAGACTACAGACTTCTTGTCTGAGCCCGTGGCCAAGTCACTTTGTGTCTAACGAAGTCTCTAAACACTGCTTAGAAACTGTAAAGTTGACATAAGCGATCTAAGATCTAAGTCAGAAACCGTTAAACATGACAGCTGTTTATGTAGCCGACATATTTGGCAAACATAGTGAATATTGTTTTAATAAAACCGGTCAAGTGCGAGTTAAATTTGCACACGAAGGATTCCGTACCGTGGTACGTCTACATAAATACATACATAAATGTTTCTTTTATGCCACCTATTTTAGGTGGCAACACGTTCCCTATTAAAATCAAGCAAATGCAAAATGAAACAAGTCTCTTCTATGAAGACCTTCTTAATTTTTAATTTGATTATTATTTTTGTGCAAATTAGTTAGAAATACCTGCACAAAAATACTACTACGATTCATGAGACAGACGGACGGACGGACCCTATTACGAGGGCTCAGTAATAGGGTCCCGTTGGCGACTTCATTAGATGCAAAGGGACTTCGCTATTTGCTCTGTTCAGTAGGCAGACTTAAGTGTCTGTTGTATCATATTGTAATTTGGAAAACATGGACCTTGCCTGTAGTCTGCAGAACTTACAATAACTAATGTAAGAAGGCTTTGTTGATACAAGCAAATGTAAATGTAAATATTGTACAGTGTTATGAATTCATGCTGTGATTGAGGGGTGTTGCTTGCACTGGAAACTTTATTGTATCCTAAATTATATGCAAATATTAGCTTTTGGCATAAGAATAAGAAACAAGGAACAGTTGGAGTACCTGTCTGAAGATTGTTGCAAGCGATCTTTAGATAGCTCACGTCGCGTTTTCACTTAAAGCTTTTCTGTTTTCTTTCACTAAAAGAGCATACGTATTTGCTCGCTCTGTCCATTATCTTGTTCCAAAACTGGTGCTGCGATTTTGTTACGCATTCTCGTCGGCGTCGCAGGTATCCGTCATCAGTCCCCTTCACACCTACAGTGCGTACATTTTGTGTGAAAAGGACGAATGAAGTCGATGACTGCGACGCTGATGCGATTGTGTTACGAATCGTTGGATACAAAAAAGAAAGAAGTAAATGTTTGATAACCAACAAACTTACGACAGACCTTTGCTGTAGTACCAAAACTGTGACGGTTATAAAACTGGGTGGTACAACAAAGGAGACGGTAAGTGAAAACGCGACATCAAACGATTGATGTCTAGTGCAATCAATAGCTGAAGTTCTTTGATAGGTAAGTAGGTAGGTAAGCTGATACTATCCATAAATTTGTTGCACATGTTTCTCATTCAATATCCAATTTACAATCATTCAACATAAAAAAAACTTCAAAAGTTGCCCATATGTTTTTATCATCTTTGGAAAAATAAGTATCTGTCAAAAATTTCATTATTTGCAGTGTAAAAAAGAAATATTTTTGTAAATAAAGATAACATTCCTTTGATAGATTGTTGAACTTTAGTTACAAGGTAAACAGCTTGTATGATTATTTGTAATATTTTTACAGTTACCACTTTCTGATAATGTTTCCAAGATGCTTATCGTTAGGGTTAGAGCTTCCATACTTGCTAGTGACAGCTATTGATGACAGCATGTGATGGCAATGAAATGATTTCGTAACTCATGGGGCTAGGAATTAAAAAAAGTACATTTTATATAGTTTTTGGCCCAAAAACATGTGACTGTGTGAAATAATAAATTTTATTGAAAAGCATAACTTGAAAAATATTTTCTTTGGATTAATTTATTCTGGGGTTACCTTATTCATAAAAATGTAAAATATTCATATGAGAAGTGGCATGATTGGACCCTGCATTGTATATACATATTTATTCAATAGATACAGTTTATTTCCCAGTCAGTTGTAGTTTTACACTATGTAATTGAGATTTCTGAATGATGAATTAGGCTAGTTACATTTGCCAAAATAAAATTCCAATCACTGTTTCTTCGTATTTAATTTAAATCCTAACACCTTAACCTGAAAGAATGTATCCCTAAAAAATAGAAGTTTTTAATGAAAAATTGAAAAGGGCAAATGAAAAAATGATTATACAAAGCATATTTTATTTTATGAAACATGGCCGGCCAGTACACTCGCAACATTTTTACACATGCTTTTTATTTCATCATTAGTCAAATACTCAGATGCTAAAATGGCATTTCCGACCGCAACAGTCTCCCTCATTGTCTTTGCCTTTATCCATATCCTGCCGTTCATCCCTGCTGCTAGTTCAAAAGGCCACTCATTCTTCAGAGAGTCTATAAGCATGCACTGCTGATTTAATATCTTTCTAATAAGGTTCAGAGAACATTTGAATACAAAACCATCTTCCAAGAGACCTAATCGGTTCTTCTTGCCGTGTGAATCAACACATACAAGTTCTGGTTCCATATCCTTGCTGGCTACAAGCATTTTAGCGTAAACTACGTCCCCGATTTCAACTCTAGGTCTGTTTTTTTTCGTTGCGCCTTCAAAGGATAAGTAGGAGAGAATAGCAGCACAACTGCTGCCAACATCCACTTTGAAAATGTCTCCCATTTTGTGAGTAACTATTCCTATGACATTTTCACCCCTCACTGGTATGTATCGCTTTTGGTAACTGTCCACCCAGAAGGTGTGAGGTGCGCGTTTCCTGAGGACTCCAGCTTTTGTAATGAAAACTCCGTCGGCCTCCTTGCGCAGTCCTGGACCGAGGAGAACTCTGCTTTTTTCAGCGACCGTAGATATGATTTCACACTGATCGCCAGGTAAAACTACGTCACCAATAGTAATTTTCATGGCGTATTCTGATTTTGGCAACGCTAAAGAGCTTTTACAAGCAAATACAAAAATAAAATAACCTCAACTTTTAACTACAAACACAACACAGTCTTGTTTTGATTTGATTTGACATTGACATGTACAGTTTTATTTTGACCTCAATTTTGACATTGTATTTGACAATGACAAAAATAAATTAACCAAACAATCAAAGTCTGTCTTTTTGTGTCATTATTGTGTGACATGTCAATTTGTCTATCATCAGCCGTCGGCACGTGTTTTTTCGGCTGTACTGTAAGAGATTGTTTACATTTTGTTTTTCTCAAAATAATCACATAAAATGCCTGCTACAGTACATAACGACGTTTTAGTCTACAAAGGCAGTAATTTCTTCCGTCAACGCCTGCTCCTTTCCACTCTGAGTGGGCGAGCCATAAGGATAGAAGAGATTCGAAGTTCTCATGATGACCCGGGTCTTCGGGAGTATGAGGTGAACTTGATCCGACTCCTGGATAAAGTGACGAATGGAACACGTGTAGAGCTTGGGCAGACCGGCACGTCCATGTATTATGAGCCGGGTCTATTGATCGGGGGACAAATTACGCACAGTTGTTGTCCTCAAAGAGGAATAGGTTAGTAAACTTTATTTTGACCACGAAATCTTTTTTTTGGTGACTAGAAACACCATTACCCATACTTTACATAAACAAACCAATTAAGTTATTTTATCATCAAAAAACTATGATCGAAATTAAAAGCTTCTAACTTGAAACATTTCTAAAATTTCAGGCTACTATCTAGAAATTCTGCTGGCCTTAGGTCCGTTCTGCAAGGAGCCTCTAAACGCAGTTCTCCAGGGAGTGACACATAGTGACTTAGATGTGTCAGTGGACAAAATCAAGACAGCTGCTTTACCGGTGCTACTCAAGTTTATTTTAGTTGATGATGGATTGGAGCTCAAAGTTGTGAGGAGAGGTAACAAAAGTTGTTTTATTCATTGAAATCATTAAATAAATTAAATGGAATAACACCCAACAGTCACATACATAGTCCTGACTCCACACTAGGATTCCCTGTGTCGTGGGTATCAGAAACTACCATGGTACCACAACACCCAGACCTGGCAGAAATATTTGCAGAACATGCAAACATTTCTTCCGCAGCGGAAATTGAACCCGCGCCTCTTGCGTCTCTGCCAAGCAATCGCCCGTCATGCTACCAAGGCCGTCAATTACGATCATTTTAAAATATTTAAATCTATGTTGAACTCACATTTAGTCCATTGTCACAAACTTCATAAGTATTCCTAGCTGACAAGTGTTATTTTAATTAATAGTCGGGGATCAAAGATCTTCACACAGACCTTTTCTTGTCTGATAGATCATTTTAGCTGCATCTGTTGTTTAATAAATAAATAAATATTTGTGGACATTGCCTTCTAGCCTCAAACTAAGCAAAGCTTGTTTGCGCGGCTAAATACACTTTGAAACAGGCCCATCTTGATCTGATTTACATTTAAGGAACCAAACAATTGTTGCCACATGGGTGATCTCCGTACACACTCAATTAAAAGATGGTACTTTATCTTTTTTTTTTATTTGGGAAACAAACAGTACCATCACCACCTTGGTTAGATGACAAAATGTTAGCGTACTAATTAATAATAACTAGCTGCCGCCCGCGGCTTCGCTCGCGTTGTACTCTGATAAAAAGTAGCCTATATGTTATTCCAGCACACATGTTATGTATATTCCAAGTTTCATTCAAATCCATTCAGCCGTTTGGGCATGACTGAGGCACAAACATACATCGTCACATCCACACATCCACACATTCTTACATTCTCACAAACTTTCGCATTTATAATATTAGTAGGATAACATCTCCAGGTGCCCCACCATTGGGAGGCGGTGAGGTGGTATTCAAATGCCCGGTGCGGCGCCACCTGCGTCCGCTGCAGTGCACCAAGTGGGGCCTGGTGAAGAGGATCCGAGGAATTGTATACGCCCTCAGAGTGTCCCCTACAATGGCAAACAGAGTTGTTGATGCTGCTAAAGGAGTGAGTACTTCTACTACTACTTTACCTAGTGAGATAGGCTATGATACATGACATTACTGACTGAAAATGCTGGCTGATAGGTTTGATTGTCATGAATCATTGCTCTATGATTCATGTAATGACTAATCAAAACAAACCCCTTTATTGTATTGTTAAATAGTTTTTATCTACTAACATTTTATTTAATGTCTACTAACAAAAGTGATCCATTGCTGATTTTTAATAATAAATGAATTGGACTACGAGCCCGCGGTATTGCTTGCTGATTTGGATAAAAAAACAGCAAAGTAGCAGTTACATTTTGAATTGTTGATTAGATAGATAAACACTTTATTGCACACAAACAAAAAAAAAAAACAAACAAAAACTGTACAATGGGCGGCCTTATCGCTAAGAGCGATCTCTTCCAGGCAACCTTTTGATGGAGAGGATAAACAAAACAGAGCAGAAAGACGGCAGTGTACAAAAAGTTAAAAATAAATAAATAAACACTATCTACTTATAATATACTTACCTATAAACTATATGATTGTTTGATTTGTTTGATTAATGATTGTTTTCTCACTGCCAGGTGATGCTGAAGTTCCTGCCGGACGTGTACATCAACACGGACCAGTGCCGCGGGCCCAACGCGGGCAAGAGCCCCGGCTTCGGAGTCAGCCTCGTTGCCGAGACCGACGATAAGACCTACTACTGTGCCGAAGCTGTATGTGTGGAACTTCACTGTTTTGTAGACCTCGGTAGCGTGGCGGGCGAGTGCTCGGCTGAGACGCCAGAGGCGCGGGTTCGATTCCCGCTACGGGAGAAATGTTTGTATGTTCTGTTTGAATTATAGGCATGTATTTACAAAAAAAGTATATCAGCCATCTGGTTCCCATTGTACAAGCTTTGCTTAGTTTGGGGCTAGATGGCGCTGTGTGATATTTCCTCACATTTACATACTTCTGGGTGAGTACCCTCTGTCCATTTAACTAAGTGGATAGACAATCAGTCTGCTACATACATACATAATTATTACGCCCGTATCCCTAATAGGGTGGGCAGAGACACAAGTAATCATAAGAAAACTTGCATCCACTTCTGATCCGAGACTCCCAAGATGGATATGCTGAACCACGGTGACAGGTGATCAGCCCATCGCCCATGTAGGTCCATCAAGTTGGAGAGGATACTAGTTGCCGTTATTTCCTACTTCACTGTGAACTTTTCCCCAGAAATCCGCAGATGTAGGCACGGGCGAGCCAACGCTGCCCGAGGACCTCGGCCGGGAGTGCGCCCGGCGGCTGTTAGACGAGATACACCGCGGCGGCGCCGTCGACAGCGCCTTCCAATGGCTGCTGGCGCTGTGGATGGCGCTCGGACAGAAGGACGTCAGCGAGTGTGTTGTACGTACCGACCTTCAAGAACTAATACGCAACAACACACTTAAAACGATGACCTCGGTGACGAGGCGGGCGAATGCTCGGCTGAGACGCAAGAGGCGCGGGTTCGATTCCCGCTGCGGAAGAAATGTTTGCATGTTCTGCAAATATTTCTTCCGGGTCTGGGTGTTGTGGTACCATGGTACTTGTAGTTTCTGATACCCACGACACAGGGAATCCTATTGTGGGGTCAGGACTATGTATGTGACTGTTGGGTGTTATTTATTTATATTTACCTACACTGCTCATCCATTTTTGGATTGCACATTTAAATACATACATACATTATCATGCCCATATTATGCCTGAAGGTGTGGGCAGAGCCATAAGTAAACATAAGAAAACTTGCAGCCACTTCTGATTTTAAGTCCTAAGATGTGGGGAACCATGGTGACAGGTGATCAGCCCACCCCCATATCATTTTCGAGAGGATAGCCCTTAGTCGACTTTTACGACATGCTCGGGGAGAGAAGCAGCTGGATGCATTCTATGCTTTTTCTTTACTTCTTTCTTTTCTAACAATATCTTAAACATTTGGTTTCAGATTGGCCCTCTATCAGACTATACAATCACTTTCCTTCAGCACCTAAAGGAATTCTTCGGAGTGATGTTCAAGCTGGAAGTCAAGAGATCGGATGATGAAGACTCGGGAGATGAAGACCAAGTGAATGTGAATGCCATCAAAATGACCTGTGTGGGGATAGGATACGTTAATATTAGCAAGAGGACATTATAGGGATCATGAAAATGAATAATGGTATTTTCTTGACGATCTCGATGATTGCGGGCGAATGTTCGGCTGAGATGTAAGTGGGGGTTCGACGCCCGCTGTGGGAGAAATATTTGCATGTTTTGTAAATATCTCTTCTGGGTGGGAGTGTTGTGGTACCATGGTACACGTAGTTTCTGAAACCCACGACATAGGGAGTGCCTGATAAGAACTATGTTTGTGACTGTTGCATTAATCTTACTTATGTATATTATATATTTTTAATTTTATTTTCCTAAAATTCTATGTTATGTGTTATGTGTGCTATCTTAGCAAATAAATGTTATGTCTATGTCTATGTCTATGTCTATGTCTACTTATATTATAAACTAGCTGCCGCCCGCGGCTTCGCTCGCGTGGTACCCGGATAAAAAATAGCCTATATGTTAATCCAGTACATGTACCAGTACAGTACATTTATAATATAAGTAAGATGCGAAAGTTTGTGAGTTTGGATGTTTGGATGTTTGGATGTTTGTGCCTCAATCACGCCTAAACGGCTGAACGGATTTGAATGAAACTTGGAATATACATTGTACATGTACTGGATTAACATATAGGCTATTTTTTATCCGGATACCACGCGAGCGAAGCCGCGGAAGGCAGCTAGTCTAATCTAAATTAAACACAGTTTTTATTATTATTTATTTATTTATTTACATATGTACTTACACTATAAGGTCACAAACTTAACACTAAAATTGTTTAAGGCACATTTTTACGTACTTATTCGTGAAAAATCCAATCATTTGTTTCGTTTTAATTCACAAAATATGTTTATCAGAACTTATTCCTATAGAGTATAGTTGGCAGTGATCGTAAAATTAGCAAATAACGATTGTTTTGACTAAGAATTACGTTTTTGCTTTAAAAGTAATAAATATTGTTCAAAATCCTACACTTAAACTACCCTCCTTTTATGTATTGTCTTGGTGACTACATAAAGCAGATATAAGCTACATTTTCTAGCAGGCCTCAGTCGATATATACATAATACATTGAATAGATATCACACTCATAAAAAGCATAAAAAATATTCAAGAAAATAGTCTAAAAATAATAGGAATTAGACAGAGTATTGAAAAAAGAGTACTTATTTAAAATAAATACTTACTGAAAAGAGGTTGTCTGTGAAACAACAAATAAAAAGCTTTAAATGTTATTTTTTCGGAACTGGCGTGTTTGAAACTTGCAGTGCATTATTTTTGTAAAAGTCACTGACTAGACTAGAGCTAAGTAACGCTTTGGACCCATTTAATGTTAAGTTGCTCAAATAAATTTCCAAAACTTAATACAGTACGAATTACTTAGTTTCACAGGCAACTCCTTTAAAAATCTCAATCACCAACACAGAAATTGAGATAATAGAAAACGATATTTCAAAAATCGTGATAGTAAAGTTTATTTTAATTTACATAAAACATGAAAAATAATAAGCTGAGCTGACTATAGGTATTCCTTTCATGTCACTGTGTTGGTAATTCATATCTTAGACATCCTTCTCATCACATCCAAGTCCTGCAGACCAGTTGCAAATGCCTCCTACAGGGTCAAAGCTGAGGCCTTTAGGACAGACATACTCCCAGCCGAGGAGCGCGCCAAATTCCATGCGCGCGCACGATATAAACTTCTTGCAGGACGAAGGATGGGGGAAGTTACCCACGTCTAGACACTCGATGGATCCTGGGAAAGAAAATTTTATTTATGCTTTAGCTGCAATAATTGGATTTCGGAATTCCAGTTACAAAATAGTGTAGGTCCGAAAGTAATGCCTTGAGGTATACTGAAATTGCAAGCCGAATTATTTTAGCTGCAGGTTTGAATTTGACATGGAAAAGTAACAATAAAATCAACTAGGAGGAAAGAAATAAGAGTTTCGCGCGTGCCTACGTTTTCTCAGCCTTTTGAACTAAGCGTATTTAGTGCGGAGACAGTGTGGAATGCCTTTGGTAAGTCCAGTTTTTAGAAATAAATCATTTTGTTTATTTATGTTTCCATTTTAGAGTGTGTGTGTGGCGACTAATCTACTGCTTTGATAAGAGTTGTTTACTTTACCTTTCCCGTGTAAAATAACTTTGGTTCCTTCAGCGTACTTCAAAGCCACTTTCTCCTCGCTGTCTTCGTAGTAATCATAGTTGATTACTGGCTTGTAAGTCCTGTTGGGCTCGGTTTTAGCTATCTTCTCAAATGGCTTCTTCGTCGGCATCCTAGGTCTTGGAGTCGACCTTGGTGAAGTGACTTCTGGTACATAAGTAGGGGTAGTCGAACGGGGAGCTAGAACTGTGGTGGTCGTAGGCGGGATTGTGGTGGAAATCCTTCGTTGAATCTTCTTCCTGTAGACCTTACGGGTGGTTTGTGGTGTGGTAGGTGATAGGTATTGGTATTCGTCTGAAATTGCATAGTTTTATTTATTTTTGTCAAAAAAATAATAATTAATATGTATTAGGAGTATTAAGAGTTAGGTTTAAGAAAAGGTTAAGTTTGTGTTATTATGGCAACGAGTTAATGAAGATGTTTTATCGTCTGCTTAACTTGTAAACGCCTAGTTAGAGCAAGCATTTATGTGAATTATTGTGATTATTTCTTAGATATATGGTAGTAGAAGTTTGGTAAGTAAATATATAAGAAGTTATTGATGCTGGTTAGCAACTATTGTAAAGGTATACCCAGTTTTACGAAGCTAATTACTATAAGTACTGTTAACGAATTGTCTAGAACTTTAGACTGATCTTCTAGAATTCTGAAGCTTGTGAAACTATGGCTATAATACAAGACTACAGTGTTTAAAGAATTGCAGTGTGACTATGAGGCAGTACAAGGGTCAAGAAGCAGTCATGCTTGTAAGCTTCTCTGACTCACCATCATAAGTCTTGGTAACAGGGGATTCCAATAAGTATTCTCTAGTGAAAAATCCTGCAGGCTCTTGATTAGGAACAGTATAACCTACAGTGGACCCACTGATTTCAGAAACAGTATTATATCTGGCACGAGTAGACCTATCTTCAGGGATGACTGTGTATTTAGCAGTGTTGGCTGCGACTGTTGCGTATTTGTCATTCTCGTACTTGATCCCTCCTCTCTGCACCCCAGTGTATCCTGAAGTGATGACGTTAGGGGAGGAGAAACCACTTGGAATCAGGGTTCTTGGGGTCGAATAGGATCTGGGATTAGCAGTTTCAGTGTAGTCTCTGATAGTAGTATCATAAGTAGTAGGCACATATGGATTAGTCACAGTTTGATACGCGGGGGTGGTGTATTGACTGAAGGTGCTCAGTTTAGGGGCTTCGAAAGTAGTTGGAGATTGTCTGCCGAAATCTGTAGGGATATTAGTGTATCCTTCTCTTGGGACAGTTGTGGGGAAGGTTTCTAAAGTGACTTTACCGGTATTTATATCAGTTCTGTCGTTGGTGCTTCTGAAACTGCTCGTGGTTTTAGGAATATCGTAAGTCGTTTTAGACTCATAGTCGGTTGTGACATAAGTAGGACGTCCCGATTTCGCTGTCAAAGCAGCCGTTGTGTCGTCAGCGGTGACGCTTGGTGTGTCATAGATGCTGTATGTATCTCCGATGGTAGTCTGAACGAAGCCTTCTGTTGGGACTGTTCTGTACGCTGTGGTGTACTCTTCGTATGCAGGTGTTTTCGTATATTCGGAGCTTGAGTATTCTGTGTTTCTGGTGCTTTCGAGGTCGGTGCTTGGCAGTGGGGCCGTGAAGAGCGCGTGTGTCGCTATGGCCAGGGCTGTTTCTGCGTTATCTGTGTGGAATTAGAGATATATGTTAGAAGCTGTACTGGGTGATTAATTTTATTTTTAATAAGTATTAGTTAAGGTTGGAAATGTTCATTTTCTGTGACGAGAAGAGGGCCAGAAACCTGAAAATCATCAATAAATTAATCCATGTACCTATATAAGTCAGGAAGAATTTTATAGACATTAAGGTAAGTACCTTAGTATCAAATACGATCTCTCACTTACCGTTAAATGTAGTGCCACTTTCAGTGGTCACTTCTTCGCTTTTCTTCAGTATATCCTCAAGTTGGTTCTGCTTGAAGGTGGAGCTGTATTTCTTGCTCTGTCTCCTTCTCTCCTCCTCGTTGGTGGCCGACGGGTTTTGGTCGTCCTTGAGATTGACTAGCGGACGGCGCGGGACCTTGGAGCCTTTCTTTTCTGAACGAGGTTCTAGAGTTGGATCTTCGATGGCATCTGTAGAAATCACAAATGTTCTTTTACGCTTTGCTTTATAGAATCATGTATTTTGCAAGCTTATGTGCTTGACACACCACGTAAGTGAGTAGGTACGCGTACTTGTGACTTGACGAGCTTACTCTAACTACTTACTCTTACGTCTAACCCCACTACAAGGCTTCTTCTTCTTTCTCTTTAATGGGACGCAGCAGGATTGTCACAGCAGTGTAGGGAAGGCTACATACTCGACTTTTCAGCAGGTCTCTCAGCAATTAAATATATGTGGCCTTGATACCTGTATCAATATCCTGGAGTAGCTCCTCGCTTTCTACCATCAAGGTGGTGGGTTGAGACGTGGTACTCGTTGTGGTGGTGGTGGTGGTGGTGGAACTGGGAGTGGGTGGTCGTCTCCGACTGGCGATGCGGAACAGACGGCGGTTTACCGTTGTAGATGCAGAGGGCGCGACTGTCGTGCTTGTAAATCCTGTTATAAAAAAATAAGTTAAAGATTGGTTAAAGAATAATTCGGGAAAGATCTAACTAAATCGTCCAGAAGTTTATATGAGGTGTGTAGTCCTTTTGTGGTGTAGTGTAATATGATTTGGAACGGGATAGTTCTGGTAGGTATATGGATTCCTGTGTTGTTTTGTATGTAAAGCTATTTGTATAGCTCAAGGTACCTATCTGTGTAAATAGTATGTAAATCCTACTATCAGTTCAATGCCAAGGTATTATCGTAGGAATGGCATGAATCAATGAACAATGAAAGCTCTAAAAACTCTATTAAACAATACAAGGACTTCTATCAATTGTAGTGGTGGGTAGGCAGTATTGTGGTTCTTTTTTAGATGCTGGGAAGTAAACATGATCACCGCCTACTAGGATATGATTTATAGTACCTAGTGAAATATTAGGTAGAAGGCAGGAAATTATGTATTCTACACTATTTTCCTACAGTAGTAGCATCAATAGGACTAGATACAATATTGATTTTATTTCGTTCTTTTGTCTCTCTAGGTAATATAAATCCGAAAGTTGTGAAGATTTTCGACTCAATCACGGAAACACACTTGCAGCTCCTCTGATTTTGCAGGTGTCCGTGGGCGGCGGTAATCACTTACCATCAGGTAAGTAAGTACCTAAGTATGAGCTAGTGGCCAACTCTTGTGAAGGAGTTTTTAAGCCGCCTAAAGGCCTCCGTCATGGCTTAACGACTTAAAAGCCGCGACCGAGAATTTACCATCAGGTGAGCCACCTCTTCGTTTGCCCCTTCTTCCATAAACAATCTGTTTTAATCGATTTTTTTATCTTTTATTCCTCGACTCTAAAACATCGTCTATGCATCTCGTTGTGAAAGGCGGTGTTGAAGTGGAGCGTAATTAATCAGTGCGCGTGAGTGGCTGATGATCATTGATTACCTATTGCCGTTGCAACACGCCGTGAAGGTTTGTAGCAACACATACCTACGGTGAAAAGCTTGTTAGCAGGCATTACCACATATACTCGTAGGTACGTTTGCAACTGCGTTTCTAGTAATTTTTACTTTCAAGATAATATATTTAAATTACAAACTCATTTGCTATAAGCATACTTTTTATCCACCTATAAAACAAGCTCACTTTAAGAGCTCAAATGCCCTCGGTGTATTTTTGCATTTATCAATAACTAGCTGCTGCCCGCGGCTTCGCTCACGTTGTACCCGGATAAAAAGTAGTCTATACGTTATTCCAGCACACGTATTATGTATATTCCAAGTTTCATTCAAATCCTTTCAGTCGTTTAGGCGTGATTGAGGCACAAACATCCAAACATCCTCACAAACTTTCGCATTTATAATATAAGTAAGATTATTTGCAAAATCAGGGCTAATAGCGTGAATACCGTTTACACATAAAATTAATGGAATTCGCCCTAGCACACTGCCTTGCGGTACTCTAAATCTTTAACAAATTTTCATTGGTCCTTTTTTTGAAACTCGTTCCCACATGGAAACCCAAAGAACTCCATCATTACGCGGTGTCCCAACCGACAAGAGCGTGAGACGGTACAACGGGAATTGATATAGAAAATAGTATTCCCACGGTAGGACAGGTTGTGTTGTGACATAGGTTGCGATACCGACCTTGCTGTACAACATATTACTTTTGACAGATCGTTTATAGCACTGCTGAAACTGTAGAGCCAGGTTACTTTGTGTGTCTAAACTATTACTAGGTACTACTAATCGTGACACTAGTTCGTTCTAACCAGAGTGGTGAGAGAATTTAAAGTGCGCCACAAATTCTCTTTTCGTGCACTTGACACATGTGTTTGAACTTTCTACGGTTCTACAACATGCTGATTCAGCACGATGTTTTCTTTTCACGACTTTTTGAAAATAAATTTTCGTAATAATGTAGCTATCTACTGGTGAAAGAATTTTATAAATCGGTTCTGTAGTTTCGCAGCCTATTCGTTACAAACAAAACAATCTTTCCTCTTAGGCACACCTTGGCAGTAAATATACCTGCCAAATATTTATCTTATGATCGATTACAAGAAATGTACCTGCTTTACATAAATTACTCGTTATGTCGCCTATTACGCAATGATGCATAGTTTAATGAAAGCGCCTGGCGACTGGTCACTGGTCACTGGTCTCGCGTTTCGTTTCGCTACACTTGACCGACCGCTTTCGCCGTCTAGAGATTGAAGCTCATTAGTAATAACTACTTAAACCTTTTGCATGTTATGGTCTTTATCCATGCTAGCTTCAGGTGTTACCTGTTTCATGATTTCTCCTTCCTTTGGAGGCTTAAGGCAGACTTTCGAAGCAAGCGTTAGTGATGCGGATACCGAATTTATTTTATGGCTATTGACTACCTCTGCGGCATGACGGGCGAGTGCTCGACTGAGACGCAAGAGGCGCGGGTTCGATTCCCGCTGCTTACAGATTTAACTGAAAGTAGCGCTGGTTTCCAGTTAGGTTTATGTAAATAGGTAGTTAAGTTTTGTTATAAGTATAGTTTAAATTTTTCTTGTTTTTTTTTTATCTTTATATGGGTGATGTGGTCGCAAAGCGACAAAGCCCATAAATATATAAAAAAAATGAATAGGTTAATGGATTTTTCAGTTACTGGAACCGACATACAACACAAACTTTCGGACTTTAAATGTAATTTACTCAATAAATTATCGAGAAGCGAAGCCGAACTGCACTAATACAGCTAGGGAGAAAGTTCTGGGTCAATATCCAGTGGCAAACGCAACGGATCATTAGTCTCTTGCGCAACCAGCGTCTATTGTTGAACTGAAAGTTGAACAACAATAGGGATGTCGTGATGACCTGTGATGACCTTTGACAATGATCGAGATGAGCGCTGAAGGAAACATGTATTTATTTAAAAGGACAAAAATACCTACTGTAGCTTAAGATTGTGGCATAACTTAGGTAGGTTAGTATGTCGGACATATTTGTTTTTGTGACACATGATAATGATGTTCATTGCTTCTTAAAGCTGACATATTGGATTTTTTATATTTTAGAGTCAAAAAAAGTCATAGGATGTACATATGACACTCTCGTTATGTAGACGAAACCAACATCTAATTTGTCAAAATCCGTCTAGCCGTTTCGGCTACAGAGGCAGCCAAAGTAATAAATTGAAAATGGCTTCTTACAGACGCCATGTTTGATTTTTTGACATTTCATATATTCAACATGTCTTAGAATTCAGACAGCTCTATGCTCGATACGTCAGTTTAATTAATAAATCTTACTTATATTATAAATGCGAAAGTTTGTGAGTTTGGATGTTTGGATGTTTAGATGTTTGGATGTTTGGATGTTTGTGCCTCAATCACGCCTAAACGGCTGAACGGATTTGAATGAAACTTGGAATATACATAGTACATGTACTGGATTAACATATAGGCTATTTTTTATCCGGGTACCACGCGAGCGTAGCCGCGGGCGGCAGCTAGTCTTCCATAACTGTTTAATAGTAATATTATAGCGTACCTACATACATTTTCTTTTAATGCACCGGATTTGAACCCACGACCTTAGGATCGATATTATTTTATCGCGAGTAGTAACAAAATTTTTTGCAAAATGATTCTTTCTGCTCTCGAGAACATACAGGAACAAGTTGTTGAGTATTGCAGTTCGGTTTGCATTGTACATTGATACACAATTCAATAGGACTCCCCAAACAATGGTCGGATCAGTGTGCCGAGACCACTTTCAGATAGGTATAATTGCAACTAAACTGCGTTCATGGTCGTGTTGCCAAACCAATACCGTTTCAATTCATTTGTTTATATTTTGATACACGTAAATACATATTATCACTCCCGTATCCCTAACGGGGTGGGCGGAACCACAAGTAATCACAGGAAGACTTGCAGCCACTCATGATTCAAAGTCCCAAGATCAATATGGTAAACCATAGTCACAGGTAATCAGCTCATCGCCCATTAAGATGCCTTAGTGTCAGTAGTACCATTGTGGTCCATCATGTTGGAGAGGATACTATCCCTTAGTCGACTTTTACGACATGCTCGGGGAGAGAAGCTGCTGGACACATTCTATGGTTTTTATTTACTCTCAGTCCAGCAGAGAAGTAACAATGAAGATGTAAAACTACTGATTATTATCGATCGACTTGAAAAGCTTTCGCGATCGACCGTTTGAGCACTAGAGTTTAAAACAAAAGAGCGGACGCGTTGAAGTCTTTTGTTTAATACAAGCGTTCTACGCATCCCACGTAAGTTCTGAGAGCTTTGGTAGTCTAGCGGTAGCAGTCCCACCTTTTGATCCTAAGGTCTTGGTTCAAGTCCGGACGTGCTCTAATGGATTTTTCTATTCAAAAATCTATATGTACTCTCAAACTATATGTCCTATATGTCTAACTAACTAACTGTATCTATATGTCCTAGTACTCTCAAACGGTGAAGGATAACATCGTGAGGAAACCGGCATGTCCACAAATATTTATTATATCAGGTTAGCCGCTTGCTTGTTTGCCCTCTCTTCCATAAAAAAGAAAAAGATTACGTCTACAACACCCAAAATCAAGAAGTTACGAAACGTGCCATAACGTTCCACTTGTTATCCGATAAATGGTCCAATTGGAGTTGCATGAGAATGTTACCAATCAGGTATACTTCAGGTATTTAGACCAATGCGCAACAATCACGACAGCTTTGTTTATTTAGGCAGTTTTGTTTACTAGTTTCCACCCGCAGCTTTACTGCGTTGTACCTGGATAAGTTGGCTATGTGCTCTTCCAGGTCACGAACTACATGTGTATATAGGTATGATATCACTGGCCTTTACACATCTACATATTACAGATGATTTTGGTAACATCAGGTTATAGAACAAATACAATGAGAGCACTTTTTTTCATTACTAAAAAGGTACCACATTTCCTACAAATAAAAGATCCCAAGTATGACAAGTTTTGTTCAAACCCACTGTGGGTTTTGATTAAGGGCTAGTTTTGGTTCGAAACCTCAATTATTACTTATCTGAATTGATTAAAAAATCCCTGCCTTACTGCCTCAGCACGATAACCTTCGAAGATTTCTCATTGATATATCGTCCGAAATCAGTGTTTGTAAACAAGTGCAGTGTACAGTGACCTAGACATTTGCAGTGCGTTGTCCGCGAGGTCGCCCGCTGGCATGCAGAGCATGTAATCAAGTGGGACAACCTGGCCTGGGTCTCTAGGTCTTCCATTTCCGTATTTGCAATATTAAATTAAATACTAAGGCCTTTTACCATCCATAGTAGATGATTTATACAGCGTCAGGAGCCAACTTTTACCTTCATAAACGGGACACTGTAGTGCCTGGGACGAATTAAGATGGAGGCTTGCCCAGCACCTATTCCATCCTCTCAGCTTAGTCGGCCTTGTCCACAGGAAAGACGTGATATGAGCTGACTAAGCCGCGGGTTTCCTCACGATATTTTCCATCACCGTTTGAGAGGTTTGAGAGTTCTGGTATAGCGCAAATAAATTCTTCGCACAGTAAAATCCATTGGTGCATGACCGGGTTTGAAACCACGACCTTAGGATCGGAAGGCGGGGTCACTACCAACTAGACCAATTAAAGTCAGTAAGTAAACTAGTCAATTAAATACACGCACATTTAAATTGCTGTAGAAGGCTTGCTCTACTAGATAGTTAAACCCTTATTTACACAGGAGAAGGTATGAATTGAAAATAAAATCATGATGAGAAACAGAATCAGGAACCTTGAAAAGGAAACCACTAAGCGCAATTCTTTCCAAAGGTGATAGATTCTTTGCAATATGAGAGCTTTAAAATGTAAAATCTTTCCGCCACACTGGTTCGAAAGAACTAGTGCGTTATACCAGTGCTCTTAAATGCTGCACGTAGTATTTTTTTTCACCGTGATGAAGGAAAACTTCAAAAAACTGGCATCTCATAGAACCTATAAAGTTCAAAGACATTATCAAATGTAAGAAAAACTCTTTGACGCTTCAAAGCATTTTAATCCTCCCCCTATGAAGGTTCGAATAAACTAATGACACGAGAGTAGCAGTGGTATCGATTTTTACTTGGCTTTTCAGAAACAAAGTAAGACAAAGTTCGCACAGTTTGGCAGTAATTGGCAGGTTGGCTGGTTAGGTACGTAACGAATATAATCTTAGCTCCTTAGCTCACAGTTATGTCAAAGTGAAACTGTCCAATACTTCGTGAGAGAGTTTTTCTTATTGTGTTTTGGAGCAAATGTTATGTAAAGTCGATATGAACTGTCTTGACTTTATAAAATTCTTATTGTTATTTGGCGCAAAAATTAATGCCTTTGTCAGTATTAGATAATTTATAGGGCTCTTATTTGAGTACGTATGTACCTACTTCATTAAAATGTTTAATGTTTGTAAGGTAAATAATTTTTATAAATAATTTTAAAGGTGATCGCGCATTTGTCAACATCGTAGGAGCGGTACGCACGCGTCTAGAATTTGTCGTATGAAATCGTATGAAAGCTCGCACATTTCACCTGCATCGTACTTGACGTGTACTTCATAAAATGTGGTAGAACGAATTCTAAATGAGGCACGTGTTGCGCGTACTGCTGATGATGCTGACAAATGTGCGATCACATTAAAACCTTTTAAAAATACCTATATCATACTTAGTTAAAAGTTTTATTATCAGAAACTTACGACTAATACAAATAGGATTTACAAAATACAAAAGAAACAGTCGGGCTATCTAAAGGCCGTTGCAAATGGTCTATAAGTAGCTCATCTGATCCAGCTCGTTAGAAGAGTAGGTAATTATGTGTAGTTTTTATTGAAGTATGTAGTGCCTCAAAGGTCACTTAAAGTAATCATGTATGTAAGGAGGTATTTTAAGGTAAGTACTTAATCCCTGGTAAATCAAACTACTAATTACTAATTGAGAGATACAGTACAAAAAAACACATTGAGCGTACCTATCTATCTAAAATTTTGAAAAATACAAGATTTATAAAAACTTCGTTATTTTTATAAATAACATCGATTATTTTCGTAAGTCAATTACAGTGATTACAATCAAAGGTCGAATTGAATATATCGCGCCTTCCGTGACCAAAACCAGACTCTTCAATACCTTACCAATTGACTGTGACATTGAACATAATTAAATAATGATATGACATGCAAAGGAATGCAGACTTTCTTCGTCATTATGTACCTACTGTCATCATACAGGGATACGGGCGTGATAATACGTATGTATATTATTTTAATAAAAAAACTTTGCTGGACTAGAAGTAAGGGAAAACAATTCGTCCAGCTTGATTATCCTTCCGAGCATGTCGTAAGTCGAAGTGATAGTATTCTCTCCAAGATGTTGAACCATCTCTATGGGCTATGGGCCGATCGCCTGTCACCATAGGTACGGTTCACCATATCCATCTTAGGACTTTTGATCAGGAGTGTCTGCTAGTTTTAATTTGATTACGTGTAGCTCTGCCCACTCCATTAAAGTTACGGCCGTGATAATATTTAAAGAGCAAAGAAAAAAAAGGTTGAATGCCATGTGACAAGAAGAGTGTTAGATATGAATGAGGAAGGATATGTGGGTAGAGGTAGGCCAATAAAAGATGGATGGACTGTATGAAAGATGACATGAGTAAGAAAGGAGTGCGTTGGCACTTCTGACAGAAGGAAATGGAAGAATAATACATGTTGTGCAAAGCGAAGAAGAATTTATAAGTCAATTTTTTGACAGGACCTTATATTTTTTTGTGTCAATTATGGTCGGTTAATGGAACGGGGTAGTGGGCGGCACCCTTGGCTAAACTTATAATAAAACTGCCAAGCTGTTTACCTGGAAGAGCCGGTCAGACCAGCAGAGTTGATAATTTCTCCATCTATATGGATGAACCTATGCTCATTAAAAGTTTTATAGGCAAATATTTGCGCATTATTTTTTGCCGGATGTACGATTTGTTGATCGAAGGCCAAATTATTATAATTAAAAAAAGCTAATATTCCTTTTTCTTTTTAATCCCCATTTCCATTATCATTTCCCGGCAATTCTCCCACAAGGCGGGGTCTGCACAATATGTTTCCGTCTTCCATCTTCTCCTATCACTCGTATTTTAGTACTCCCTTCTTTCATACGCATGTCCGCTTTCACACAATCCATATATCTTTTTTAGGCCTTTATTTCCAATTTAAATGTATTTTTTTGCTAATCATGAAGTGTCATATACATGTTTACGTTTACGTAGTCCGCTGAATTTACTGTAAAAGTTTTTTTAAACCGATAAAATCATCCGAAAACTGACCCCCGTCTGAAATCAAGCAAGTGAAAACCGAATTGTCTCTTATTGATTTATAATTAACATGGATAAAGCAAATCTATTTCCAGACAGATTCAAGATCTAACATCGAACAAGTAAAACGACTTACCGTTCCCCCCGCTTTGTCTGCGTCGCACGTTCGAACGATTTGCCGTCGTCGGCCTCTCAGTGCGTCTCGCGCCCGCGACCAAAGTCGGCCGTCTCCCGCGAATTCTCGCGTCCACACTCGCATCGACGCTCGTCTCGTTACGTTCAACCTCCTTTCTTGACGCCTCGGCCTCTTTACGGGAAGCTATGGCCTCTTTTCGCGACGCGACGGCCTCTTTTCGCAATACAACAGCCTCCTTCCGAGACTTGAATCTGTTAGAGCCGCGTCGCTGAGGCCTGGATGTGGTCCCTGTGCGATTCCGTTCGTCGGCTTCTCTAACGAAAGCTTCTGCTTCGAGTTTTGAAGCTTCATCCTCTTTTTTGGAAGCGATGACCTCTTTGTCGAAGGCTTCGGCCTCTTTTTGAGAGGCAAGGGCCTCTTTTCGGGCGGCTTCAGCGGCCTTGACCTTCTTGGCGGCTTCGTAGGCGTCGCGGCGTTCAGCTTCGAGGATGTCTGGGTCTTCAGTGGTGACTTCCTCGGAGGTTTCCGGTTCCGGGGGTGCGGTTGCCTTGGTGCGCCGCAGGAATGGACGCCGGGCAGACTGCAAGAGAAAAACATGGTTAGTATTTTTTATTTCTAAGCATGGCTGACTATGTTTATCGGTAGAGAGCAACCTAAATATTTCCTTTTCCTTGGTGAAAGTGAGGTACAACAGTTTCATTATGCCTACAGAAAACCCAAAAATTATATTTGATTACATAACAAGTTTCACATTTTTTCATACATAAGTAAATAAAACAGTTATTTCTAAATACATACATTTTCTTATATTCTAAAATAGATCTAAAACCTAGACAACACCGCAAACAATTCTGCCATAAAAAATAACAGTACGTAGGTATATTTATTTAGTAACGTTGTGGTTTGGGTCTTATATCAAGTTCCATGGTTTCAACGGGCTTCATAGCATTGGTCTGTGGTTAGAATGCGGCTAGGGTTATGCAAATACATTTAACTTATGTTTCTAAGCTAGCCTCAAATGTAAAGGATCATTCAACTTTGATACCTGAAAGGAACATGACGTAACAAACAGAATCACGATTGCATTCCAATGCCAGTATAATATTCTCTCAATTCTCCCAACACTCGTAATTTAAACAATAATATTGTAAAAGCGAATTGTATATGAGTGCGCGTGTGTACGTCCATAACGGCTGAACGCATTTGTATGTAACTTGAAATCCTTACACAGTTACGATCTGGAATAACATAAAGGCTGAGCTGCAGGCTACTGATCAATCAATTTATTTCCTTATTTGATACAATTTGTACACTAGGAAAATCAATAGTGATGTTTTTAATATATATTTTGAGTATGAGTAGGCATCATAATATATACCTACACTACATACATAATTATTATCGTTAATGGGGCGGGTAGAGCAACAATTAATCATAAGAAAACTTGCAGCCACTCCTGATTCAAATTCCAAAGATGGATATGGTGAACTATGGTGACAGGTGATCAGCCCATCGCTGTTGGGCTGTATCATGTTGAAGAGGATATTATCCCTAGTCGACTTTTACGACATGCTCGGGGAGAGAAGCAGTTGGACGCATTCTGTTTTTTCTTTACTCCCAGTCCAGCAGAGAAGTAATCATAATATTCACATATTTTATTAAATCTCTTCATAGTGTTCTAAACGCTATATCGTTTTAGTTCTTAAAAAGGGCTCTGGTAACTGCGATACAGTTTTTATATCTACTAAGGCAGTTTTCAACTTGTTCACATTGTTTTCATTGTCCTAATATTGTTTTATTTTTCAAAAAAATATGTTATGTTTATAAAGTGATAAATTTCGACAAAATTGAATTCTCCGTTGATAATTTTAACAAGCCTACGCAATGTGTAAAGTGTAGGTTTTTAATTTATTCATGGTTCTGTAACCATTATGCAAACCCATCGGGTCTTAATTTGTAATTCATAGCGTCTGCCCTTCTATGGCGCGCTGGTAGGACGAGTCATCTTTATCTTAAACCGTGTAGGCATTTTATGGGGTCCGTATTTTGCACAATTTACATGTTATTGTAGTAATTACTTGTTGTGTCATCCCATGGCTTCGCTGGATATAACCTAGATAAAAGTATGGCTGGTTAATGTAACTTTATATGCTATTCTAGGCCATAAGCTATATCTGTTCCAACGTTCCATGTTTCATTTATTAGAATTCCGTACCAGAAGGGAGCCAACGGGGCTATTGCTAAACTTCCGCTGTTCGTCTGTCCGTCCGTCTGTCAGCAGATTGTATCTCATGAACCGAAATAGGTAGAGAGTTTATAAAAAAAGCGAGCCCCATACAAGATTTTTTTGTGTCCAAAGTACATAAATAGTATATTTGTGGTAAATATTATATTATATATATATTTGTGGACAATTTACACAGCACCATCTACCATTTACATAGGGTTAAAGCCATATTAAAAAGTGCATCTACGGTGGTAGGAACCCTTCATGTGCGAATTTGACACGCACTTGACCAGTTTTTTCAGTTGAGCCGACAAGATGTATTATTGAGCCACAAACGTACAAGCATACAAAAACATATTCTCATAAACTTTCGTGTTGTCGAAGTGTGAGCCGTTTGACAATTTATTTTCTAGAACCAGTCTAAACTCTTGGAAATTATTGCATAAATCAATAACAAATTGAATATTCTTTTAAACTAATCTTAATATTTGGTCATCAGTCCAATCCATTCCATTTGTAATTAAATGGCCATTGCCGCAACATTCACATTTCATTCATAAATAATTTCAATGTCGAACGCGTGACTCAACAGGGGAAATCTAATAAATTCTTACGTTAATATAATATAATGCGAAAGTAGTTCATGAAGATTTCGATAACATTTCACAAGGAGATAGTGTCCTGGAGATACCTTTTGTCTCAAAAATGCAATGCGAAAGAAGTCGCGGGCATCAGTTTATCACCTATACTACTTTATTATATGATTATATTACTGTAATTCCATGGCGTGACCATGTTCACGCTCCAGTCTGTAAAATGAGCGTGACGAACTGGAAGTACTACAACCGTGACAAAACGTATATAAAATGAAGTAATCAAGGTCAATTGAGGCGGGCCCTGAAACTGCTACAGTTTTAAAACATTTGCAGCCTTACAGCAAAATACAGCAAGTATTTTGTAACGATGAACTCATAGTTCTACAGATAGAAAACAGATCAGATCACCGACCTCGTTAAGGTCCCCAAATGGCTGGCGAACGACGTTACCTTATTGGATAACTACACAATAAACAAATATATTTGTAGCGATATTTCCGCTACACTTCTCTGCTGGACTGGGAGTAATGAAAAAACGTAGAATGCCTCCAGCTGCTTCTCTCCCCGAGCATGTCGTAAAAGTCGACTAAGGGATAGTATCCTCCAACATGATGAGATACAATAAGCAAGTATTCCCAAGGAGGGTTGACGTCAGGCACGCGGCCGGTCATAAAACACCTTAGCCAAAACTCTTACAGCATGATCCAAGGATTTATGTGCCGTGTGCCTGTGCCGACCCCACATAGAGTGGGATAAGGGCAGGAAGATGATGGTTTGTAGCGATATTTTATGGTAGTTTATGCATGATTTATCGATATAAAGCTACAGAAGTGAGAATAGTAAATTATCAAATGAATTTAAAGTGAATCAGCGGGTGAAATCTGATATTTCAGAAAACTTAAGTATTTGGCGTGACTGTCCTCACGGCTCGCTGGGCGCAGGCAGAGCGGGGGTAACGTGCGTGACCGATTCGAATAAGATTTTTTGTATGGATATTTTGTCAATTTACATCAAATCACAATCTATTTATTAGTAAAAGACACTTGAAATTATATATTATTCCTAAGGAGGGTTGATGTCAGTCAGGCCGGTCATAAAACACCTTAGGCAAAACTCTTAGAACCCCACATAGGGCGGGATAAGGGCAGGAAGATGATGATGATGAGTAAAAGACACTTGAAAAATTATATATTATGTATGATTTATTTATTTTTCATAAGTAATGAACCTAATGCTGCCCTCCTATATCTAAAACATCGCTAAGCCACAAAACCAAGTTTTGAGATATGAGCGAAAAACGCGGTAGTATAAATATATATTTTATCGTAGATAGCGCTGTTTTTGCTAGAGCTATTTCCTGAACTAAAAACGCTAGAAGAATGATTCTAAAACAGATCGATAGAGAATTTTTTTCTAAGTAGAATGGCATCAAAAACTCAAAATCGACCCCCTGTGGCTTAGCGATGTTTTAGATATAGGAGGGCAGAATGACCGAAGTGATCTTTAACTGATTTGTACCTATATTAAAATTAAAACAGGTTCTTTCAAACTTTATTACTATATAAGTCCCAAAATCATATAATATAAAAAAAAAGATTAATTGTCTATATTACAATAATTCTCTGATTTAGCAAAACTTTCTTTATATCGCAATAAACTTCTAGTCTAGAGAACGAATGGGGCAAAATTTTAAACGCATTGCCTTTATCGCGAACAAAAAACAGTATTTATATATAACTTGAAACTTTAATGATACCAGAAAAATTGTCATTGCTATTTTTTCGCAACTCAAAACATTAGTTTCACAAATACCTAGTTTTATGGAATGTTGTATTGAAGTACCAGAAAAACTTGGATAGTTAGTTACCTATTTATTAATGGTTCTTGTTACTAGGAACTTTTACAAATTCTATTTGTTGTACTAATATTACAAATCTAATAATAATTAAGAAATTAAGAATTATTTGATTTCAATATTTTACACATTCTCCCACATTCGCACAATTTTCACAGTATTAAACTCCTTTATTTTTTTGCTCTTTTTTATATGTTTTTGTTTATATTCTTACATAAAATAAGTATTTTAGTTCATTCTTTGGAACACTGATCTTGTTCTGTTCTTTAGGCGGGCGTTGACTCTGCTACACAGTTTTTACTTTCGCAGTTGTCAACGTGCCATTTGTTATAAGTACCTCTAATGTTTTTGTACCAAATTTTTTTTTTTTGAATTTTGAATTTTTTTACGCGGTTTCACTCTCTGTCTTTTATACACCAGAAATCTGTAGCGCTATATCTCTGAAAATCTGTCTAGACGCGATGGTATGGTAGCCTCTGAAGTATATTGGTCGCCCTGCAGCGAAATTGCCAGACGATAGCATCGTGGATGGATGAGTCTACCTAGACCATGATGGAAGACACAGAGAGGGCGGTCTATGCCCAGCAGTGGATAAGTCAGGCAATCGATGATGATGATGATATGACAGCACATTCAATTAGATATCTAGGCTAAGCACATCACATCAAATGTACCGATATGCGAAAATTTGCAAAAGTATGTAATGTAATTTCACTAACAGCCCACTTATGTAACGAGAATGTAATTACAAGATCGTATCTCAAAGCAACTTGTTACAAAAATATTTTGCTTATATGAAATTCGGACGAAAATCTCACATGAATTCGTAATTACCTACGAGTATGTGCGGACTAGAAGCGGTTACGTTACGAGTTTTGTTTCCTGTTCAAAACTTGTACGATTTCGTGTAATGCTGATTGAAGGTGTGAGGAAATCTTCCTAATTCATTATGGGCTAGGCAGCGATATAAAAAAAACACAGTCCATACTCTGTGATACATGTCACTGTTGAGTGTTTTTATTTTATTTCGAAAAATAGACATGATTTTTTTGCCTAGGGGTAGGGATAATTCAGACTAATAGTAATAGTAAAAAAGGACATAAAGGGTTTTCCCGCTATTTTTTTGTCCTAGTTGTTTCAGAAAACTAGGTTTCCGCGCCAAAACAGCCTCTATATATCTCGTTCAATAAATTGCTTCCTGTCACACTACTGACGGATTGTGCAATCAGTTACATTATTTTTACTTTTACTTTGATCAGATTCCATTGCAAATGCCATTAAAGGGCTGAGTAAAAAATATAGGTAGTTAATGTACAAAAGTATGAATACTTTAAATAAGTTAATAAAATATCTATTGCTAGTTTTAATCTATTTATTGATATGAAAACTAAACTTTTCTGTATTATCTACTTGTACATACCGCAATGCTTGTTTTTACTTATTTGTGACGTCTATTTTTTTAATTCTGTGATACCTTTTGGCACACCCATAAACCTTAATGGGATCTAAAGGAGGATATATGATATGTCATTCATAAATAAGAATCAAACGAATTTACCATGTGAAGTTTGATGTCTTGTTTACCTTATAAAAAGTAAGTTTAATAAATATACGGCAAATGGTAGCCATTCAAACTATTCATAGAGTATAACAGAAAATAATTGAAATAACCGTAGCAGGGCATAACAAGGCCTAACCATTTTCCTCTTAAACAACAACAAGCATCGGAATGCAAATACCTACAGAGTGAAGTACCTAGCACAATACAAACTCAGTCAAGGCCTACAGCCCACCCTATGATGAAACGTCACACATTATATATGTATAGTATGTCATGCCATGTAGGTACTTACCTACATGCATTACGAGTGTTTACATGAGCTTTGATAGTTAAATTAAGTACTCGTACTTACTCAAATATTAAAGGAATGAGATCAATGTTTTATTTTAATACTCGTACATCGATTTCTGTAATTTAGGTTATACATTTAAAGAATTTTTATGAAAACTTGTTGGTGCTATTACAAATTTAAAACTATGTTTTAGGGTTATATTCATAAGACCCGGCTTTTAAGTCATTAAGCCATGACGGAGGCCTTTAGGTGGCCTAAAAACTTCGTCACAAGAGTTGGCCATTAGCTCATACGAAAAGTACCTACATAGTTTAAAAGTCATATTAAAAAGTACTTATACGATTTCGTGTGCAAAATCAACTCGCATTTCACCGGTTTTTAAGAGCTTCCTATCTTTCATAATCACGGCCAATTTTACGACATTTTAGTCAATCAACGTAGATTAGACATGTGGAAACACGTTTCAACACAAGGACAGACGTATTTTACATATTTAGTAGTAGCACGGTTGTCACGACATATACACAACATCTTGGTGTGCTAACTTTATGATGGTCAGACCGCACTTTTAATAGCACTAGTGAACTGGCTTTGTTCGCATTGAGTTTTGTTTACTGCTGGACTAGGAGTTAAGTAAAAGAATGCGTCCAGCTGCTTCTCTCCCTGAACATGTCGTAAGAGTCGACTAAGGGATAGTATCCTCTCCAACGTGATGGACCATTTATATGGGCGATGATGATCACCTGTCACCATGGTTCACCATATTGGAACTCTGAACCAGGAGTGGTTGCAAGTTTCCTTATGATTACTTGTGGCTGCCCACCCCGTTAGGGATACGGACGTGATAATATATGTGTATGTTTGAGTTTTTTTTTTCATACAAACTTCATCTTCCCTGCGTCCTTATTATGGGTTGAATTTCAGGAATTCCTAAGTTTCATAGTTCTAGGACTTGATAGTTCTAGGCTGTGCGTTGATTGTCAGTCAGTCACACAGTCAGGCAGTCAGTCAGTAAAGTAAGAGTTTTGTATATTTAGATTTAACAGTAGTTAGAGTATTTCAAAAGCTATGGCAATTAGTTATGGTTTTTACTGTCGATTGGGCCTGGGTTCCTGTTCATGCAATCGGATATTTATATTTCATATGACAATTTAAAAGTCTAGACTTTTGTGAAATTCGCAATCATAGGTTCCGTAATATGTTTTTTTAGAATATGACTTTATAATTATCATCTTACTAATATTATCCTACTTCCTACTAATATTATAAACGCAAAAGTTTGTATGTATGGATGTTTGTTACTCTTTCACGCTAAAACGGCTGAACGAATTTGACTGAAACTTGGAATATAGATAGTACATGTGCTAGATTAACATATAGGCTATTTTTCATCTGGATACCACGCGAGCGAAGCCGCGGGAGGCAGCTAGTAGGTATATAAGTTTGTGAGGATGTGAGCATGTTTGATGTTTGGCCTCAATCGTGGCGTAACGGCTGCACGGATTTCAATTAAACTTCGGATAAAAATAGTTCGTGGCTTAGAAAAAGGTTGAGGTTACTTTTTAACCGAGTAGGTACCATACGAGCCAAGCCGCGGACGGAAACTGTACAAAGGGCAATTGTGCAAAAAACTATTATATAAGAAGTTCGAGAAGTGTCAGTCTTAGTTCAAAATCGTGATTTCCTTATTACAACAATTATTTGCCTTTAATAAACGTTCAAAGGTTCGAGCATAAAAAGAGCACAGTTTTTAGACGGATTGATATAATCAAGATTGTTTTAATAAGGCTTCAAGTGTCAAAATAAGCAGCGTAATAAGAGGCTCGACAAACACAAAACCGGTTGTCCTCAAAACTTGTAATTTAGCATGGCTTATGAATACCACGTACTCACAATGAATCAAAGTTGGACTGGCAGTGACTTTGAAGGACACGAGGATAAACTAAACATCTAGAGAGATGTGAGTAAATAACTAAAATGATCGAGGTATTCCACACTCAGCATCAATTCTGTGGTGATAAGAAATATGAGACTAATTTTTGTTATGGTAGAAAAATAACGCATATTTTGAGTTATATAATATAGGCCAACATTTTGCTAAACCATTCTTTCAGTTTATTTACGTAAGAAAAAGTTATTGGTATCTTAATTTAATAAAATTAGTACATTTACAAAACTGTTTGTTTACAATTAGTACACATTTTTGAGTTTCCGTGGCGAAATATTGAAATAAAACGTAGGTACAATCAAACATGGTAAATCCTTGAATGTCGAAGATGGTACGATTACAAAATACTTGTCGTGCTAAAGGAATGTGTTGGTAGCATCATCTCGTCTCAATTCGTGAAAGAGACGCGAAGAATCATATTATAAGAGGTTTTCCTCGCGGTTTCGCTCCCGTAACTTATTTACTTATGTTAGTTCAGGTTACAAACGATGTGTAGTTTCATTCGAATCCGTTCAGTCGTTACGGCGTGATGAATCCACAAAAAGAAACGTTTCTCAAACAAAACAAACTTTATAATATAAAGTATTCTTTTTAGAGTTCCGTACCCGAAGGGTGCCAACGGGACCCTATTATCAATCCTCCGCTGTCTGTCTGTCCGTCTCATGAATCGTAATAGGTAGAGTTGAAATATTCACAGAGTGTGTATTTTTGCCGCTATAACAACAAATAGATAATAAAAATAAAATTAAAGGGAGTCAGATCCAAGAAACAATTATGTACATGTACTATGGCACGGAACCCTTCGCGTGCGAATTCACTTGACCGGGTTTTTTATTCACTTCGATTTTCTTATTTAGTTACACAAACAACTAATATAAATTTAAACTTATATACTGTTATTTAATATTTTTGTCTATTCCTCGTGGTTGTTAGCTTCTACTTAATAAGGTCTTGCCGATGTGAAGATATTCGCATCCTTTCTAAAACTACAAGTAGTTGCAATGGGGCAAACACTAGATTGAATTTACTTCACCTGATTGGCGAATATTGGAGCACAAAGGCTTATTTTGTTCGTGTTTCTGATAAAAACAACTATTCCAGTTTTCGGAATATTCATATTTCATGTCCAAAAATAAAAATATTTTGACATAACTTATCTACCATTAGCTACACTATACTACACGCGCGGTTTCACTTGCGTAGACATAAAATGTAGCATATAAATATAGCGCAGAATCTCCTATAATGAATATTTTTACCATAGAAAGATTTTAATAACAATTGTTTCAGAAATTACAAACGAACTTGACGTATTTATATAGAATTATTTGAAAATAACGTATATTATTATTAAGGCATTTTACCTATCTATACTAGATTTATACAGCGTCAGGAGGCAACTTTTGCCTACACTAACGGGACTCTGTAGAGTACTATTATAGCGCACATAGATTTTTAGAAATGAAAAATCCATTGGTACACGACCCGGATTTGATCCCGCCTTCTGATCCTGAAAATAACGTATTATAACTTATATGAATATAGCGTAGGTAAATGGGACTGACTGAGAGTTGAAGATAATATTCTGGATCACAACTATAACTTTGAAGGCAAAGCAACTCTACTTTGCATGCTACACAGAGTAGGTATCTAAGTGATGTCTGGTGTACCTACTGTGAGATTGTTATCCTACGACTGTTCGACGCAGATGTAGTAGTACAGAGTACACAATACTGATGATATTTCAAGGTGACCAAGTTGATGAACTTGGCAAGAATGCGAGCCTGACACAAGATTAATTTAAAATCTAGTTCTGTGCCTCTTGCCCTTGAAAATTTTTAATATTGATTTAATTTACGACTCTGATCTAAGTATAGGACTTATATTACCAGTTTTTATAAAAAAAGACGAAAAATATTTTACTAATAAGTACTTATTATAAAGAGTGAGGATCTTGTGCTTCAAAAGATTTGAATTAAACTTCAATAATAATACATTGTTCGGGACCAGGAATAACCTATACTTTTTATCCGGGTTCAACGTGAGTGAAGCCGCGGGTAGATGATAGTTTTTAGTACAAATTGTTTCATTCGTAGTGCGTAGTTTTATTCGCATCGCGTTTTCCTATACTTACAAAAGAGTTGAACGCGCAAGAACCTCTATGACGCTACGATTATGAAAAGTGTTTCAATTCATTTTCAAGGTTTTCTTTGTCATGGTTTTTTGTTAGAGGAACTATTGCTGCATACTTCACCATGCAATTAGACGTTGTGGTAAAGGTACAAATTAAGTAAAAGGTGCTTGCAAAGTTCTAAACTTTGATTTTGATCACGGCAATCGGAATCACTGTTTCTCTTTTTTTTCTCTATGATCATGATAGTTGCATTGATTTCTCATTTTACTTATCATTCTAGCACACGTAATATCTATGCCTAGTTTTATTTGAATTCGTTCAGTAGTTACGACGTGATTTAGGCACAAACATCCAAAAATCCTCACAAACTTTTGCATTACAATATTAGTAGGGTACTTACTTTCTTAACCCATTACATATTATTTATATATCATTTTTAATTATTATCGTAATGCGCGATTCAAGAGCTGATTCTTATTGGGCTCAACGGATCATTGCCATTCATCGTGGCAATCCGACCAGCGATTTGGGAACGCTTCTACCGTCTAATGAGCTGGATCAGGTGAGCTATCTATAGACCGTTTGCAACGGCCTTTCGATAGCCCGACTGTTTCTCTTGTATTTTGTAAATTATATTTGTATTAGTTGTAAGTTTCTTACCGTTAATTAATGTTGAATTCTTAGTAAAGGTAGCGTAAAATACAACATTTCTGCAACTGTACAAGAGAACAAGGAAAATCCAAGTTAGAATTCTGACTCCGTAAGGCTTTATAAGATTGTTATGCTGCACAGAGCTGACCTTTAGCTCAGGATGGTTATTCCTAGCACGTACTACCTACATGCCAACATTACGTACGTACATATGTACCTACATAAGCTGGATTATAGGTATGTATGTATGTATGTTCGTATGAACTAGTGGCCAACTCTAGTGACGGAGTTTTTTGGCCACCTAAAGGCCTCCGTCATGGCTTAACGGCTTAAAAGCCGGACCGACTGTTTAACGTGCCCTCCAAAGCACGGAAGCGCTCAGCTCGTTATGCCACTTGCACTTACCCATCCCAATTTGTGACCGCGCATATCGTTGCTTAACTTTAACGATCAATCAAGAATGCCTAAGCAAGCTACGTAAAAAGTTGTATTTTTGGGGACTAATTTCAAACATTTTCCACGGGTTGTCTAGAACAGATCGCTTATTAGCGATAAGAACGCCCGTTGTACATTTTACTTATTTTTTTATCAATTTTATTTACTGTAAGATGTGCAGTAAAGAATTTTCATTCATTCATTCAATTCCCTAAATCCCTAAATCTGTACATATATTTCTTTGTTCGTCGTGTCATTATCATTTTAGTCAATATAAAGATTTCCTGTTTCACTATAAATAGCTTCTTATTGACTACAAGTAGGACTGAGTCAGGTACCTATATAGTTTACTTAACAAAGAGAACTAAACCTTACTACGCAATAAGGCTTGAATGGAGTCGGCACTACGTAGGCACCTACTTATCCTACTTAAGACTTGGTTTCCTAAGAATCTGGGATTGTCATAAAACGACCGTTGTAAATTTTACTCTATATTACGATGTTCGCTTCGATAGTACGATTTTTTAGTTATTTTCAATTTATTCAAATATATAAACTAGGTTATTATAATTTCTTTCTGTTTTATCAATATTAGTGTTCATCGACTAAGTTAAGAATGGTATGTGTGGCAGTAAAGCCTACCTTAGTACGCTTTGTTATAATCTGATTTAAACATTAAGATGTTCCTTCCATTTCTTCATTCGTAACTCGTAGGTAATTCTATTTCTAAAACCCGGGCATTACAACGTTCATTCGTTAAGCCATGACGGAGGCTTTTAGGCTGCCTAAAAACTCCCGTCACAAGAGCTGGCCACTAGCTCATATGAATTTACTTTTTTGCGTCTTATTAGTGTAGGCAAAAGTTGCCTCATAACGTTGTAAAAATCATCTATCTATCTATAATAATAAAATTCGTACGTTACGTATTTGCCAATCAACGCACATCTTGAACTATAAGTCCTAGAAGCATGAACATGGCGTACCACTCATAATGATAAAGTACTTATTTTTGCAGCTGTCATGTGGCTGTCACCGCTGTCTAGAATACTACAGGCTTGGACTACAGGTTGAGCTATCAATGACTCAACACTCAACACCGCGCCCAACTAACACTTGTCAGCAAAAAACCGATCTATTATTCAGTCAACAACACGCCTACAACAGTGATAAATTGATTTTAAAGTGCTTGAGAAACAACCGCAAAGCTCTTGTATGACCGTGATTTTTGATGAGAATTTTAATGAGTTTTTACCAACTGTTGTTTTTCTTATAAGGGTTTATTATTCTTAGGATAATTTGTAAATTGATTCAAGAATGTGAAACAGTTTTTTTTACATAATTCAAAGGCATTTTTTACTAATATTAGGTTAAATAAAAGTGTTCTAATTTAAGTTGAACCACATAAATGAGGGGACTCTCCTAATACAGGTCATACGACTTAAAAAGAGAGATCTCAACCCATGTATTTACACACTTAATAATTATTTTGAATAAATACTAAAATAAAGTTAACTTAAAAAGTTGGAAAACGTGTTTAAAGCACGAAAAAGACTTTGAGACGCACTTCAAATCCTTTCGATGATTGAAGATATATTTATTTTTAATTTTGAAGTCTCCAAATGACTTTCAAGACTACGAAATTGAAAAAATCAATGGAAATGGACAATTTTGGTAACTTTTATCACGCGGTGATTCTCAAGAATTGATACTCAGGCGTTAAATAATAGTGACCTGAAACGTCACTTCTGGAGATAAGGCTAGGGTAAATTTCGCCAGCCAGAGGGCCTTACCCGCAGCTCTGCGAGACAAAAAGCGAACTGCTGAAGACGAGATTGATTGTTGCTAGATTTGAATCATGACAGATCACTTTCACAGCGTTATAGAAAACCGGCAAAGTAGATTTATTGTAAACTGACGCAATGGTTAGATAATGTAGATAAACAGGTAATTTGCGAGTGCGCAGAGAAAGCTGTTTTCTCTCGGATGCTGCGCCTTCATTCCGATCCGACTCTGTCAATATCTCGCAGAGTGAAACGATGACTGGCCGGTTTAGAAATTATTAATAACCGGGAGATGCACGCGGTTTTGTTTGAGTGCAGATATTTTCTTGCGAAACTCTATGTACTATCTAATATTATAATCTATTACTACTATTCGTGTCACTAGCTGTGTAACCAGTGTGATGAAAGGATTTAACGTGCGCCTCAGAGGCTCTTATTTCGACATATTGAAGACAGGTTTTCAAACTTTTTAGGTTCTACGACATAATATATCAATCATCAAAACTTTCGTATTCATAATATTAGCTGGTTTTCGCTTTATATATTTTTTTGGCTTTGTAGGCTCAGGATATGAGTTGATTGGCATGAAGTCAAAAGCAGAGTCACAACTTTCTTCTGTATAGGTACAATCTAAATAAGTAAAATTTGTTTTGCACTCTCTTATTGCGTTTTCGTTTATTTATTTCATTTATATTTTAGTTATTACGTAGGTAAACCTCTTCGAAGTCTATGAATTAATTTATATTTTATTTATTTTTGATCTAACTTTTAATAAGCAGTAAAAATACACACATAAAAATAATTTTTAAACTCATTTTTCTATTGTTACAGAAGCCATCAACGTGCGGAGAAAACCTGAGACTGGGATCGAAAACTGAAGAACGAAGATATTTATGTAGATCAAACTATAACTGATACGTAGAACAAAACACTCTTGAATGAGTAGATAATAAGCATGTCAGGAATTTTTCGTGGAGTTTAGAAATTATTTGAAACTTCTCATAACCCCAAGTGGCAGGAGTGAATAGTTTAAGTTTTAAATTGTAAAATAAAACAGTACAATTTGCGTGTTTTATTAATCTCAACCAAATTCCTTGTTCCTATCCAAATTACCAGACCCTAAGAAAATATCTTTAAGATAGAGTGAGTATCTATTCTAATTAAGTAATATGTATGCTTGAGGCACAGAGTATCAATTCTTTAAAATAACAGAGTCATGAAAAATAACGAAATTGAAAAAAAAATGGAAATGGACTATTTTGGTGACTTTTTATCACTCGGGGATTTTCAAGAATTGATTACCCAGGACCGGAGCGAATGGCAGAAACAAAGGCAGGCCCACACCCAACGGTGGGACTATGGTCTGTAGATAATGATGATGAAGATAGTGAATAATCAGAAAACTATCAGATTTTTATCAAAATATGATCAAGAAATATAATCATGCCTGAATACTAGAAGAACAAAAGAAGAGGGCATTTACCAACTACACATCTAACAAGCTGGTTTTTCTTACTAGATAGTTTTGTGGTAGAGTGTAAATCTTATTACCGAAGTTATTTAAGTTCAGTGAGCGTAGTAGAATATATTAAGGCGTGTGTAGGTTATGTAGTAGGTAGTTTGTGGTTGACCTTGACACGGCCCCTCCATAATAAGAAAACCTGGTTCCAATAACGATTAGAGATTACACCTATGGATTCGGCACCAGTTTTAAAGAAATCTATGGCTCAAAAAATTATCTATGTGCCTGGCTCTGAACAGTTACTATAACAACTAAAATAATTAAATCGTGAGGAAACCCGCGGCTTAGTCAGCTCCGCACGTATTGACCATGTCTTTCCTGTGGACTAATAAGTCCTAGAAGCAAGCTTGGAGGGATTATACTCCTCTCATGGTAAAGGAAAGTAGGTACTTCCCTTAAGGAATTCCCGAAATTCTATTTCTAGAGGACGCAGCAGGAAGACTGGTTTTGTAGAAAATAATAACGCGGAAAATGTCGGGGGAAGTTCCACTAGTCTACTCGACAAAACGAGCTGTTTCGAGAAACAGTTTGAGACTGCCTTGTTACGTAATATACCTTTTATAGAAATCTTGACCTCTGGGTGCAGACCATACTAGCACGACATCCGGATGCAGTCTTGCACCAGCGTCACCGAAGTTGGATGAAATTCTCAAACTGCTTTTTACTATTAGTCATCCGTGATTCACTAACTTATTAATGTGCATTGGTATTTGAATGATAAGGGGGCGTCCATTAATTAGGTACGTGAGATGTTTAGGGAGGGGGGGGGGGGTCGAACCGAACTTTAAACTTTACTTTTCTTTTAGTCGTTCGTTTCGTTTATTTTGTTTTCTTTATTGACCTCCCTCAATCTATTTTACTATTTTCAAAGAGACATTATACGCGTCTCTTTTATAAATCAAATAGCTTAAGTAACTGGTCGACCGGGTTTTCTTAATAAGTAAACAAAGCTAAAGTTATTCGCACGCAAGGGATTTGTAAGCTGAAACCGGTCCCAACTGGGCCGAGATGATACAACTCAACCCATCACCCGACCGGTCAATGGTGTAATTATCTCATGGTTCAACTGTAAGCTTTAGTATCCGCGAGATCTTGAGGATAACAGTAAGATTATCTCTTTACAAAAAATATGTTTGTAACGTAAGTTGAGGTTGAAGCCAATCTAATGAATAAATTAGATATCTGACAGTCAATTAGACTAGACTAGATAGTTCTGACCTCACACTAGGATTTTAAAAGATCTAGTGTAAGAAGACTGAATGAAATGTACGTCAAATTTATAGGATAGAAACCGAAGGGCCAGTAAGGTATATATTTCTATGGGCCGTAGAATAAGTTTGTAATTTTTTTAATGTTGTCTGAAATAAAGTTATTATTATTATTATAGTACCTAATCCTTGTGATGTCAAAGAATAAATGAAATTGTAAAGATATTTTATTTTTTAGTATGATCGGTAAATAAATCTATTCTAATTCTATAATGCCCATCAAAAACATTAATATACGAGGAATACGTTGACAAAACGTACTATTTTTTATACTAAAGTTTACCAAATTACCGAGAATGCGTTGGAATAAGTTCGACGAGCCTTCAAAAGAGGGTGATGAGAGAAAGCTCAGGACAGGGCTGTGTGGAAATCCAATCCACCTTTGCCCAGCAGTGGGACGAAAACTTTGAGGACGGTGACAAAATTAACTGTTTATAAAATCCATTAAATCTAAGATAAAGTATTTTTTATCTTAGCGTTTAATAGCGTTTGATCCAAGACTATTAGACGTAGATTGGACCGACGATAAGATTTTTGTTCTGAAGCAGTCCTTTCAATGTAAGGTAGGTAATCACATGTTAGAAGGGTAAAGTGAAGGGAGTAATAATTGGCAGGTCTAAGTTACTGCTCGTGCTTGAACTAGATTCAGTGAGCCTAATGTGTGCTTATGTAGGTAAATCCAAGTGATTAAATAGCTATTTTATAAACACTACGCTGTGAACCATGGTGACAGGTGATCAGCCCATCGCCCATATAAATAGTCCATCTTGTTGGAGAGGATAATTTTATTATTATAATCCTTACAGATTTATGTTTTATCTCCTTGCTTTAAGCATTGTCACAGATTAAGGTAGTACTCAGGATTGCCAATAAGCATTATCACAAACGTCGTTTGTTTGGTAGAATGAGTAAATACTCTTTGGTCTAGTATGTACCGATTTGGAGGTGGAAGAAATATATAAAAAAAGTGGCAGATGTAAAATATTTTTGAGGAAAACCTGAGAGGAAAACATTATGGTAATGAATGTTAATTTATTGATATCGATGTTTTTTGTTGAATAAACCCACATGCGAGCATAATTGTTTACAATTCAATAAAGGCCTACAATTATAAATGCGTAAGTATTTGCGGTTGGTCGAATCCAAATCAAAATGGCATAAAATGAGGGAGGCCAGCAGTACACATTATACGTAATATGTACGGGCTGAAAATGATGATGATGAAGTGTTCGACCTCCTTTATACAGCATATGGACATGACAGAGATGAAGAGTGATAGGCGTTTTAGGTACTTTTTATACAGGTACCACAAGAGTGAGGCCGCGGGTGAAAACAAATATCAAATAGAGAGACGAGATAAATAAGAGTTGAACGTTACATCCACGAAAATATTGACCTAAATCACCTTTGAATAATTTTGAGCTGGCTACATTATTTTTTTTGCTATTCCGCGGTAATGTTTTATATCACTGATGTTCAATATTATAGAGGTAAATGCGGTAGTTTGTGTGTGTGTTCATATCCGCAACGGTTAAACGGATTTTTTTAATGAAATATACATGACTTGCCCCCGAATACTCAAACGCATCTCAAAGTTGAGCACGTCTCAAATAACGAATTTTTTTTTGACAGATTTTCATCGGAAACTGACAAAAAACCGTGAGTTGATACGTGCTCAACTCTGAGTCACGTTTGAGTATTCGAGGGTTAGTGGAGCACGTAGGGTATTGTGAGATTTAACCATTTGATAAGAGGCTAGGGGAATAGGTCTCAAGACCATTGCTTGTAATCCCCTCAACATTAGCAGAATGACAGCCAGACTGACTGCGCGTCGAATGCTGACTGACACTTTATTGACAACACCACAGGCCACAGGTACTTTTTAACCGTATAGATACCACAGGGTACCACGCAATCGGAGCCGCGAGCAGATGCTAGTGATATAAAGGTAACACAACAAAGATACATAAACGTGGACCCAGTGTACGTAAGAAAGATATAACGTAAGAAGAAACAGTTTAACTCGTTAGAAGATAATTGAGCAATACGTTTTCAGTCATTTGTGACCGCATGAGAAAACTTCTTGTTATTATGTGCCCATTGTGCTTTTTACATAATAATTCATTCTATTGTTCCCACATCTACATAATCAAGCGACAAAACATACATTAATAAATATTGTATGCTTTTGTTAGATAGTTTCATTGAGAGACCTGTGATGCTCAGTTTTTTGTCAGTATTTTATAACCTTATTCTTGATTTAGTTACCATGTCATTGAATGTGTGTCCTTGGATTGAAATTGAATTTGTAGTTACCTACGGTTTATTAACAGTGAATTAAATTGTTACTTACCTTTTCAGCCTTCAGTCCACCTTATCTTCAGCGGTTTGTAGCACTTTCAAAAATGGTTACCAATGCTACTGTTACTTATACGATATTGTCCTATCTTAAAATTAAAAATAAACATTTTATACAGTAACTAATACTTTATTACAAACCTTTTATCTGACAATGTTACATTCTTGTTACAATTCCTGTTCCTATCTTTCCTATTTACAAAAAGTGGTAACATAATGTTAAAATATAATAAAAATATTAAATAAGTGCTTACAAAAACCTATGACAATTTGTATGCTGAAAGCCTATACCAAAACGAACTAACATTACAATATACATTTTTTGGTACAAAACTTTCTTGGTCCTATAAATAAAATATCTAATTTAAAGCTAGAAAAAAATCTCTTAATGTATGACTACAATGAAACTGTTATACATTTGTATGTAGATTTCAAAGATTAGAATGAATATTGCAAATTGATTTCAAAAATTAGCTTCTATTTCAAGCAATAGATGTGGAATTATTCAAAACCCAACGAAATATTCGAATTTGGACAAACGTCCCTAGCAGATTAACTAAAGTTCGCTCGTAGTTGCTATGGTTTAAACCGTAGGGTTCTACAGATGCATTTAACGACTAAACTCTTTTCGGACTAAAAAAAATTCTTTAGTAACCCAGATTGTCACCACTAAGGGGCAATGTTTGAAATATGAATATACAGAACCAATCTATTATGTTATCAGTCAATTATTTGTATGGCCAGAGAAACCGGGTCCAAAAAGACCCCCTAACCTACTACGACCCTTCAATAAGTTGTGCCAGCGTAGTTTTTCTCGGTACAAAAGCTGGTCTGAAAGTGGATCTAATCGGTTTGAAATAAAGTTTTCTTTCCGTTGTAGTTCTTGGTGCTTCCGTTGTGAACACTCTTGTTGTTCTATTGTTGATCTTCTTTCTGATATCGACCGGTACGTTCTGTGCTCTTCCGGCGGCGAATCTAGATTTATTCGGAGTGAAAGTGGATGTCTTATTTACTTTCTTGATCGAATTCCCGGACACTGTTGCGTTAGATTTCTTGGACAATGTTCGGGGAACGTTGAATCTCGTTGAGTTGGACGATTTGATAATAGGTCGTCGTGGGAAGCCGTATTTTGCCCGTTTTGCCACGAGCGGCGATATCGTGACGGTTGTACTTTCCTCTGGTGTCGTTTCGGTTGTTGATGGTTCGTCTGTTGTGGTCGGTTCGGTGACAGAGGTTTGAGTAGACAGCATTTCAACAATAGGACTGGTTTGAACACTTTCCGTTGATGTAGGTGGCGTAGTAGAAGTGCTAGTACTTTCAGTTTTGGGAAGGATTGAAACGCTTATTGGAGATTTTGTTGTCGTTGTGTCTTCAGCTGTTGTACCGCCGTTGAATTCCTGACCTTTGGCAAAAGTTATAATACTACGACCTGTCTCAGGTTTCAGTACTTTTAATTTGACGATGTTGACGTCTTCTTGCTGAAAAACAGGTGAAGAATATACAAGGAACGGTTGGCTTCTGTCTTCGCTTACTTTCCTCGCAGTTAAAGGCATTTCAGTGGGGAACAGGCCTTCTAAAGGTAAAGTAGAGGGATGGGTGAGTATTGAGCGAGGTGTAACTACTTCAAAAGTCTTTGCTTCTTTGTTCAGGCTAGATTGTTCATTTTCGTAGGCAGCAGGAACAAACTGCCACTGAGGAAACAATGGATCCTCCTGCATTGCTTCGGATTTTTTATCTTCGTTGACATAACTTAGAAACACATCGCTTGGTATTCTTTCCACTTCACTTTCAGTTGTCTCTCTTTTTTTAGATAGATCAGAAACCTTTGTGATATGTCTGTAAGCTTCATTTATACTTTCAGATGCTACTAAGTTTTCTCTTGGTGGTTCTGCATAGCTGGTAAGAGCTCTAGCATTTCTCGCCTCATCAATACGGATTAAGTTATCTGGAGGATTTTCTACGGGATAAATATGACCGAACTTTGTAAGATAAATTGGTATTTCATCTTCTACGATTTTAATCAAGGTGTATCTGCTAACCTCTCCTATTTTGTCAACAACAGGTTTCTTTTCAACCTTTACTTGTCCTTCTTCGATGAGTGTGGTTTCATTGTTCTTATTGAGTCTGTGCTTATCCAATTTCGATGATACTTCAACGATTCTACTCACAGAGAAAAGCTTATTGTACTGTGTTTTTATTACCGGAGCGTTTGTCGAAGGTTCCTTAGTATTTTCAGTTGCTGCTTCAGTATTGGGAACAGTGTTTTGTGAATTTGTTGTTTGTGCGTTAGTAGTTGCGTCTTGAGTTGTTGGGTAGTAAGTAGTTTGCTCAGTGTTTTCTAAATAGTCTTCAGAACTGATTTCCATTTGGAATGTTGATGTTTCCTCGTCTATAGTATTTGTAGACAAAGTCTCAGTATTTGTAGAGTCTCTTAGAGTGGAGGTAGAATCAGACATTGATAGGTAATCATCTTCTGTGGTAGTATCATACTCGGTTGTAGGAGCATTACTTGTTACAGTTGTAGTTGACGGTTCTGTCTGCGTTTCATTTGACTTAGATGCTCCAGGACCACTGTATCCTAAAGGTACATTTTGTACTCGCTTCTTAGTGCTGTTGACTGGTTTGTTACCTGCGAATCTATTATACAGCGCGGTTTTATTCTGAGCACCAACAAGTTTTGGTAGTTCTGTGGTGGAAGTAGATGTTCTGAAAGTGTTAGAGTTGACTACCTTAGGTCTGAAGGGTCTCTTGGTGGTCGCAATGAAAGGATTCTGATATTCTTCTTCTTCTTCAGGCTCTTCTCCTTCTACTAATAACTCTTCTGAGCCATCTTCAAGATCTTCATCATATTCTTCGGGTTTGCGAGTGTAAAGCTGACCGGAAGGTACAAACGCGATTGGGTTCTCAGGTTCCTCATCCAGAAGTTCTTCGTCAGAGTATTCCTCTTCTTCGTCTTCTAATGTAGTCGTTGTTCTTGCTGTAGTTAATGGTCTTCTGAACTGCGTGCCAAATGCAGGTCTTCTTGCACCTGCAGGCCTAAATGAAGGTGGAGTTCTAGTTGTGACCGTTGCTGGACTGGTGTACACTCCAGGATTGAATTTACGGCTGAAAGTTCTGCTGCTAGACGGCACTGACTCAGTGGTTGAAGTAAATATTCTCTTGGTGGGTCTGTATGGTATCCTAGATCGAGAAGTGGATGTTAATGTAGTAGTAGTTGTTGTTGTTTCGGGGGATGTTTCTTGAGATTCGGTTGTTGTTGATTCAGATTCAGTGGCCTCCTTCTTTTCAGATAAATCGATTGCTTTTTGTTCAGACTCCAAAATTACATCAGGCTTCGTGTCTTCTTCAGTGTTTGAAGTATCAGTATTGTCAGATTTTTCACTATCAGAAATTTCAGTATTGTTTACTGTGATTTCTATTTTTTCATCTCTGCTATCAGATTCTTTATTGTCAGCGACTTTCTCATTTTGTGATTCTGTTTCTGTAAATTCCTTTTCTATCTCTTCCGAAACCTCCTCAATCACTCTTTCTGTAACCTGCTCCGTTGTAGTTGTTATAGGTGTCGTTGTAATCGATACAGTAGTAGGCTTTCTACGTTCACCATAATTGATTGCAGTTTCGGTAGATGGTTCAACGGTAGTGGTAATTTTCAAAGTTTCAACAGAGCCGATAGATTTAGCGATTATTTCAGGCTCTTCTTCAACGAGTCTGTTTATTTTTTTACGAATCACCTTACGGATTCTTTGCGGTGCCGGTGCTTCTGTCGGTGCTTCAGTTTCAACTGTAGTGGTTGTTGAAACTGGTCTCCTTCTAATTATCCTAAACTTCCTTTTACCAGAATCGTCGATCGGTATAGTTTCAGTTGGGCTATCTTCTGTAGTAACTGGTGCTCTCAGTTTCTTGACAACCACTCTACGTTTTGGAATCTCTTCATCAATTTCTTCTTCTTCATGTTCTTTTTCTTCAATGGCACTTTCTGACAGAAATATGTCATCGTTTTTGTTTTCAGGCTCATCATCGCTCTCACTGACTAAAGACTGAGGGGTGGTTCCTCGTGATGGGAATGGCAGTTTTCTTGCTTGAACAGGAGCTGTCGTGGAAGAGCTTGGCCTTGTTCTGCCAAACGGTAGACGCGGTGGAATTCTTTGAGTTGCTGATTGGATATTATCATCAATATCATCTTCAGTCGGAGCGGCAGTGGAAGCTCTTGAGAACGGGCGAGGAGAGAATCTAGCGAACGCCGGTCGTCTTTGGGTTAGTGTGGGATCCGTGGCAGGTGGTATTGTTGCAGCTTCCGTGGTACTAGCACTGAACCGGCTACGTCCTCTGGGCAAAATCGGGCGTCTCGCTTCCACTGTAGCTGCCGAAACTTCGCTGTCGACCACTGCTTCAGCGGCAGTGGTTCTTCCACGGAATCGTCTCTCAGTTCTCTGGTTAAAAGCCTGTCTCGGTACAAACTGTGGCTCAACGTCGATAGGTGTTAAGGAAAGTAACTCATCCGAATTTAACGAAGGTCTGTACTGACCACGGGTCACGGGAGAGGCTGCGGCTGGCACAGAATCGGGAGCCGACGTCTGATATCTACTCTTGAACCGCCTAACTGTTGTTCGTTCGTTTCCGTCTACTTCGCGACTATTAGGGGTCGTGGATCGAATTTTCCTAGAAAGCTCGTTATCGTCCAAGTCCGGGATTTCGTTGGGTTTAGATAAAGGTTGGCGGCGTCTGATGAAAGAGTAATTTCTAGGACTTACCTGAGTGGGGGTTGAAGTAGGCGCTGGCGTGGTGGTGGTAGATCCTCGGCGTCTGAGGATGGGGCGGCGTGTGGCGGCTGACGGAGCAACAGTGGGTGTCGTCACTTCCACTTCAGTAGTTGGCGCTACCGTTTCAGGAGCCGAAGTCTCTTCAGCGGAGTTCGGGGAATTGAGAAGAGAGGATATTTGGACAGCGAGGACGGTTGTAGGTTCGGGACTGGACTCCTCAGGTTCGGAGTAGGTTGTGGGTCTGGTGGGAGCGGCTGTGGCTTCGGTTATCGGGTCTGAGGGAGGGGAGGTGGTGGAACGAGCCCTGACGATGGAGGTGTATTGAGGTTGGTTGGATATTTCACGCTCTAAAGCGGTTTCTCGAATATCCACTTCTGAGTCAGCTTCTTCATACCTGTGAAGAAAAAACCATGTTCTAATACTTATTTCTCCAAAATTAAATTGGATAAGAGATGACTGACAGCAAGCGTAAGTACAATACGCTCAAAACTTTGTAACCTGTTCTGTATATCAAATCCTTGTCTTTCCTTATCACTACATACATGAATCTTATTAAGTTAATGTTTGTTGAAAACGTGTTGACGAAGTGAGAAGTGACTTACAATCAGAAGGTCGTGGGCCGTGCAGAAAACTATGCATTGATTTCTATTCGCATCACCACATCCTCATTAAACTGATGTAAACTTACTGAACAGTAGTAGCCTCCTCGGTGGTGGGCCGCTGTCTCCTGATGGTCACATACTCGGGTTGGTTCTCTCTGCGCGCGTTCGTGATGTCAAACGAACCGGATTGCTCTGACAGAGACAGGTGACTCTCTGAACGCTCGAACAGGGCATTTCTGGAAGAAATAGTATAGTTCTCATTATAATAAGTGTCTTTAGTTGAGTCTTTTTTAATTCGGTTTGGAAAAATATGTAATCTATACCAATATTCAAACGGTGAAAGAAAATGGTGTAGTAAAAATTCAAAAAGAGTTCGAAGACATGATGTGTCAAGTGCACGAAAAGAGTTGTGCTGACTGGGGTAAGTTGCTCTCCGCTGGCTTGTATCACTACATAGTATAATACATGGATAATATAGTAGAGAAACACTGATAATTTTAGAGGTTTCTAATGTGATGTCGTACAACCCTACGAGATACCTTACGAGACGAGTAGTAGTGTGTAGTAGTATCTAGTAACTACACCAAAGGTCTACAACAAAGTCCGCGATGGTATATGTCTATCCCTGTGCGAAGCCGGGGCGGGTCGCTAGTTCAATCTAAACTCACCTAGAAGCAGTGTCAGTCTATCTCCGTGCGAAGCCGGGGCGGGTCGCTAGTTCAATTATATTCTAGACTCACCTAGAAGCAGTGTCATCGGCCGTATCGGAGGTGGCCGTGGGTCTGGCTCGCCTGATGTTCACGTACTGCAGCGACTTGGCCGTTGTCCCGAAGGCATCAGACTCGACAGCCCTGGCTCTGGACAGCTGGGCTCTCACTGGCTCTTCCTGGCTCTCTGCTGGCTCTTCAGTGGTAGACGATGGCCGGCTGCGGTTGATTGTTGTATACCTGGGTGATGTTGCTTCAGTTAATACATGGATTGAAGACAAAGCACGGCATAGCGTCCTTTAAATGCGGAATAGAACGAAGTCTGAAAAAATTCAACTGAAATGGTCAACCATCCTTTTTGTGGTAACACAAAAATTTGCTCAAAATTTCTTCGTCTTTATAATGAATAACTCCCAAATACTCAAACGCGTCTCAGAGTTGAGCACGTCTGAAGTCACGGTTTTTTGACAGTTTTTGATGAAAATCTATCAAAAACTCATCACTTGAGACGTGCTCAACTCTGAGATGCGTTTGAGTATTCGAGGGTTTGACTGATAAAGCTGAGAAGGATGGTATGCTCAGCCTAGGCAGGTACTCCATCTAAACCTTTTTATGTAAAAGTTGCTTTCTGGTGCTATATAAATCAGTTCAGTTATTATCGTTAACTCACTGTGGCCTGTCCTTGTTGAGGGTCCTGTCCTTGGCACTGGTCTTCTCCTTATCCTGTGTCTCCAGGCCCAAGGTCTGAGGGCCACGGCGACTGTTCGATATGTTGTTGCCGGTATACCTACTGAGATGTCACTTGTGTTGTAGTTAAAAGTATAAAACATTGGTAGGATATTCTTTTAAGCTTTCATACATATTTTTACTAAGGTTGCTAGAGAGTGGGAAATATTAGTGTTGAAAGGTAAATAGGTAGGAGGTCCTCACTTGTCCTCCTCTTTTTAAACGGTGAAGGAAAACATCTTGAGGAAACCCGCGGCTTAGTCAGATCCGGATGTATTGACCATGTCCAAGGCCGACTAAGCTGAGAGAATGGAATAGGTGCTGGGCAAGCCTACTCCATCTTAATTCATCCCGAGCACTACAGCGTTCCGTTAGTGAAGGTAAAAGTTGCCTCCTGACGTGTATAAATCATCTACTATAGATGGTAAAAGGCCTCACTTGTTGGTTCCGCGGGCCCTCTCGAGCACCTTCTGGTACAGCTTCTTGTTGAAGGGCGAGGGTGTGGTGCTACTGCCTCCATCAGTACTGGCTGTCTCCGTCAGGTGTAACTGCTTCTCTAGCTGTTCCACTCCTCCTGGAAAAAAGAACAGAAAACCCCATTACGGATACAGGCGTGATAATATGTATGTATGCAAATGCAAAATCGCATGCGGTATTACCAGTCAGTAATGTCACATCAGTGTGAGAGCCTTCAATGTAATTTACTCGTAGGTACATTTCACTCACCGACTTTCTTGATGAGATCGATCAGTTCCTTGATGACTCTGGGGTCCTCAGCGTCCTCGTCGAAAACATCTTCTGATACTTCCTCCTCGTACTCTTCACTCTGAAAAGTAAAAACACCCATTATTTTATACATTTTAACATTCATTATCCTCAATCCTACTACACTGAACTACTGAAGCTCTCGTGGCGTAGCTTGCTTAGACGTTCTTGATTGATCGTTGAAGTTAAGAAACGTTGTGCGCGGTCACAATTAGCGAGTGGCATTACGAGCTGAGCGCTTTCGTGCTTCGGAGGGCACGTTAAATTGTCGGTCCCGGTTTTTAAGTCGTTAAGCCATGGCGGAGGCCATGGTGGCGTAAAAACTCAGTCATCAGAGTTGGCCACTAGCTCAATCAAGAATGTCCAAGCAAGTTATGCCACGAGCGCTTCATAACATGATGGACCATCTGTATGAGCGATGGGCTGATCACATGTCACCGTGGTTCATCATATCCCTCTTGAGACTTTGTATTAGGAGAGGCTTCAAGTTTTCTTATGATTACTTGTGGCTCTGCCCACCGCGGTATGTGTGTAGGTTTGGATAGAAGTCAACAGCTGGACAAAGGCCTCTCAAATTTACCAGGAACATTTGTTTTTGTTACTAATAGGTTTTTAATTCTCACCTCTGGTTCCGGAGCTGCAGTTGTAGTAGAAGTAGTCCTGAATAAAGCCGAGCTCTTAGTGCTCAATTTGATGGGTTTCCTGGTGGCAGCCGTGGTGGCAACTGTGGTGGTGGTGACCTTAGGAGCTTTGGTGGCTGGCGCCTTGCTGGTCGCCTCCTGGATCTTGCAGAGCACGTTCCGAGCAAAGTCGCACGAATCTGCTGCTTTGTTGAAGAACAAACCTGGAGAGAAGAATTTAAATTCAATGTTTTAATTCAAGTGATTATTATTAATTATTAAACATTTATTGATAAAATGAGTTGGAACATTGTTCAGACATTTTCGAGATTAAACTTCGGTGTGCATAAGAGTTGCAGGTTCAATTCCCGCGGCGGGAGAAAATTTTACAAGTTCAGCAAAAATTTCTTGTTGTATGGTTTCTCGTAGAGTTTCTGGCCCACAGGGAATCTTGGTGTGGGATCAGAACTATGTAGATGTGTTGTGTTATTTTTTGTATCAGCACGGTGACACGGGTTCATAAATAGTGGGCAATTTGATTCTAGTAATTCTTTCAGCCATCTGGTTCTCATGGTACAAGCTTAGTTTGAAGCTAGATAGTTATAGGCTACGGGTAGTAGCTTTGTCGAGGCATCCCTGACACGGCGGCACTGACGCGGGCTTCGAAAGCCCTGATGATAAGGTACAAGTAATAGGAAGCTGACCAGAGGGGCAGGTGAACTGGTGCGCGACTATGCCGAGGTTTGAAGGGCCGGAGTCGAGGCACCAGAAGTACTTCTTGCAGTCGCGCGGGTGCGGGTAGAATCCTTCGTCCACGCACTTGAAGTCTGCAACAAAAGCACTTTTATAAATCTAAATAAAGATGCTTAAATTCAAATAAAACAAAGTGTGTGTGAGATATCATCGACATTTTTCATCTTTAAACCGAGGTCGCGATGGCGGTCGACATTGCGCATAAATCTCTCCATGTCGTTCTGAAGCTTTAGAATGTGCGAGGATAGGCCAAACGCCTTGGAGGCGTACGTCATGACGGGGCGTATGCAACTTTTGTAAAGTGTCACCTTATTTCTAAGGGACATTCCTCTAACTACTAGTCGTGTCACTAGCTCTTTCGAACCAGTGTGGTAAAAGGATTTAAAGTGCACCTTAAAGGCTCCTTTCGTTTTCGAACTTTTCGGGTTCTACGACAGGCCTCATGATGTTTTTCTGGTACTGGTATAGTGCACATAAATTTAAAATATTTCAATATTATTTTTTTCTGCAAAAAATGCTAAAGCTTTTTACCTGATCCTGGGTCAGGGGTGGTGGGTGGTTCCGGAGTGTTGTTCCATGATGGAGTCGTGCTTGTGGTCCGTTTGTTAGTCCTGAAATATCAAGAGAGTTGGAAAGAAGCTCGAACAATAAATGCATTTCAAAACGATCGTTTATATTATATAGAGCTTACTTGGCAGCAGCGGCAGGCTTCGAGGTGGTGGAAGACGCTTTCGGCTTATTCCTCCTCCTGTTGCCCGGTCTACCGGCTGCCTTCGGTTTCTCTGTCACCTTCAGGGCGGTGCCAGCTGATCTAAAGTAGAAAGAAAGGAAATTTACATGTGATTCGAACATTACAAGAGGTTTCCACCCGACGATATTTCTAAATTAGACTCCTCATTGAATTAATCAACCCCATGAAATCAAGCATTTGATCTTTAGGCGCAGCCCACAGCTGGACGTCCCCATTGAGACTCCCAGGATGAAAGATATTTTTCATCCACCGATTTTTAGCGACCTTCACGATATATTTAGCCTCTACTAGATGGGTCGTAATTGTCCGTTTTGTTCTGAGACCTAGAATAATGAAACTTACTTAGTTGATGTTATGCTGCTGAAACTTACCCAAGTTTTTCTAAGTAGGCCTCCTTAGCAGCTTCGATGAGAGGGTATGGTCTCGAGTGGCAGTTACCGCGGAAGTCATCGTTGTCAATCGACCAGAACATGATTCCTGGAAATCAAGACGACCACATTGATTTGAGGAAATATTTGAATAGGTATCGAGATCAAAATGGCACGGTGTTAGAATCTACTGTTTGCTCGGGCCCAGTGGCGTCCACCTTCGGTTGGAGTCAACCTTCGGTTTCCAATCTAGAGGCATAGTCTAAGTCCTTACCTCCAAGTCCATTTTCAGCGACATACGCCGCCTTCTTCTTGACGATGTCGACGTCGTCGTAGCCGACCCACTGGTTGCCCTTATAGGCGACGGGTCCCATGGCGTCGGCGTTGGGGTGCATGATGGTCCACTCCTCGTCCTCTTCGTCGATGTACTCCTCAGAGTCTTCCTCGGAAGCGATGCTGCGCCTCTTGTCTTTGGGCTTCAGGGCTTCGCAAATCTGGTGGACAAAGGATCATCAATATTTAAGTTTATGGAAAACACACCTTAGCCAAAACTCTTACAACATGATCCAAGGAACATGCTGTGCCAACCCCACATAGAGTGGGATGAGGGCAGGTAGATGATGATTGAAAGCACAAGGATCTCTTAATTTACGCCTGTTTGTATGCAACTAAGCGTAGAAAAAGTTGAAGCCAAGGTTAGGGGAGAAGGAAAATTTAGGGAGAAGGAAAAGTTAGGGAGAAGGAAAGGGTAAGGTAGAAGGGTCTGGAATATTGACAACGTTTTGATAAATGCCTTTGTGGCCTAGAAGCACAGCATATTTTGTTATATTTAATCTGAGGCAGCCTGTAAAGCTTAGCTAAAAATGTGTCATCACACAAAAGTAGCTTCTATACACTATAGTGGTTCTTACACCATCGTTCAATACAACTCTTCATTTCTCAAAGTTGAGCTCAATTCTATTTCTGTTATTATAGACTAAATGAATTTACGCCAGTTCATTTACGACCGCTCCTGGAACCATTGATCAACCTGGTCAGGACCAGTAATGCCCAACCAATGACCAGCATCACTTACCTCATAATAAGCTAGGTAACCCTTCTCTCTCGTAGCGTCTCCCTGTTCTCCGGGGCCGTCGGCTGGCGAGCCGATCTCCACAGCATCAGCATTGAACAGTGTGTACGAACGGCCATAGGTTGGAATGCCGAGAACCAGCTTATCTCGATCAGCTCCACTCTCCAAGTAAAACTTGATTGTGTAGTCCTGGGAAAGGAAATTACAGTTTAGATATATTTTGCGACGACCTCGGTGGCGTGGCAGACGAGTGCTCTGCTGAGACGCAAAAGGCGCGGGTTCTTTTCCCGCAGCGGGAGAAATGTTTGTAGGTATGTTCTGCAAATATATCTTCCGGTGTTGTAACTATGTTTTAATGTCCCCAAATATTTATTTATTTTGATGTTCCGCTAGTCCGCTAGTGGCAGCGGCCCAAGGTTGAGTCGTGCATTCATATTTTTTTTATCGATTAATAGGAAATGCAAATATTTGTTTTCCTGGGTCTGTACTTTTTGACACAACACACTTTCAATAATCAAGGTCAAACCTATAACTTCAGCCAAACTAGAGAAGTGGAGATACATGGGAACAAACTGTTAAGTATTTTTCGTTATAGTTTTAGGTAAATAAACCTGGCGACACTTATGTCGCGAGGTTAGTACTAATAGATAAATTAAGGTGTAAAAACTTATTTTTACATCTTAATTTAACTATTAGTACTACTTGTTCATAAACATGTTATTAAAAAGTAAGTTTTAGGTTAAGTGTGGGCGGTTTGTTTACATAAACTGTATCTCCAGTTTAGCTGAAGTATAGTGTCATGATCGGTATTTAAAACCAAGTTCGGTCTCGTGAGTCACACTTATTATGAGATGCTAGAAGTAGCAAAAACAAACCAATACCTACTCTAGCCTTATTCGATAAAATTTTACTAAGAAACACGCAGCAAAAAGATTTTGACAATATTCATAAATTCGATTAAATTCTGCCCGCGCATTTGTTTATGTTATTGAAACTTACCTAAATATTATAAGCAATTTGCTGCTGTTTAAAAAAAAATTCACTACACAGTTTTAACTACCTAATTCTATTTTTAAATTTAAAGTTTACTAGACGACGACGACTAGAGAGCGATGAGCATGGCTTTAGTGTAGGTGTGTGTGTGAGCGTGTATGTTTACTTGCAGGAGCACGGTTTTGTGTGGCTTCACTTTTGTTGTTCGCGGCGCGGCGTCTTTTCTTTTTATTTGGTCTGAGTTAATAACTTACAATATTAAGTTCTGTGTCGACGCTGTACTCGTTGGGTTCCTCGATGGGGTAGAGCGGCGCGTGGTGGTTTACCGCCGGCTCGAAGGCAGAGTGGTAGTCGTATGTTAGCAGGTTCATCCAGTCCAGGTACCTGAAGAGGAAAGACGCAATCAAATACATTGCTGAGAGAATCGACAGGTGCTGTATGTGATTTTGGGAAATATAACTTTATTAACAGAAAGAAACTTACAACTATTACAAATATGATTAACAAAATACAAAAGAAACAGTCGGGCTATCTAGAGGCCGTTGCAAACGGTCTATAGCTCACCTGATCCAACTCATCAGACGGTGGAAGCGTGCCCAAGATATTAATTTGGGATATTAATTAAAAGTTTCCGCTTATAATAATACTGTACTGGCTTTACACAAAAAAAAAAAACAAATTCCACGAAACTCCGACGACAATCGCAAAACATAACTTTAATCATACGAAATGTCAGATGAATGATTCATAGCGCACTAGCATTCGCCCGCAGCTTCGCTCGCGTGTCACCTAGATAAAAAGTAGTCTATATGTTAGTCCAGCACACATAATATGAATGTTCCAAGTTTTATTCAAATCCGTTCAGCCGTTACGGCGTGATCGAGGCACAAACATCGCCACATCCTCACATATTCTCGGATTTATAATATTACTAGCTGCCGCCTGCGGCTTCGCTCGCGTGGTACCCGGACAAAAAATAGCCTATATTTTAATCTAGTACATGTACTATGTATATTCCAAGTTTCATTCAAATCCGTTCAGCCTTTTCGGCGTGATTGAGGCACAAACATCCAAACTCACAAACTTTCGCATTTATAATATAAGTAAGATTAAGATAGGATAAAAAGTTAAGTACAAGGAATACAGGATACCTACATTAAAAATATTCATTTAACACTATTTTGGTTTACTGAAGACGGAATTTGGTCGGAAGCTGGGCATGCCAACTACCTTTTCCTTATAAAGATTGATGTGGCATCTCATTCATTATTCTCAATGCCAACATTGCATGAAGCTGGCATCGAGCCACTACTTATCATAGCTTTATAGCAATCTGCATTTAAATAGCTACATTTGACGATTTTACACTTGAAAGTTCACGGACACAGGACAAATGTTCAGAGACTATGAGATCGTTTCGTTTTGTTTCATAAAATATAATCAAGACAGTTCATAATCGAGATATCCTGTCTATAGATATTTATGATGCAGAGGTTTAGTATGTATCGTGTATGTAGCTACATTCATTATTGTTTATTTAAGTACCTACTGTAAAGCTGAACCCAGCGACACAGAAAAGGAAACAGTTGTCAAGTTGCCTCTGAGCTCTCCGCAGGCTCATTACTCTGTTACAATACAATACAATATAACTTTATTGTAGTTAAAAAAACAAATCATAGAAATAAACAAAAAAATTAAAGTAAATTAAAATAAGTATAAATATCCGTCATACAATGGGCGGCCTTATCGCTAACAGCGATCTCTTCCAGGCAGCCTTTGGATGGACAGGACAAAACTTTAAAAAGAGAAGGACGGCAGATACATATTGGCAAAATATTTTCTCTTCTGTTAAGCCGTTGGCTTCAGTCTATAACTAACCAAACTGTAATTCACGCGTACCGTAATTAAACTAACATTTTATAAGTAAAAATAATTTATTTTTAGCAATTATTGGACACTCCTCGCAGCAACCCATAATAAATGCTAAAGTAGGTATGATACTTAATATGGGAGCATATGTTTTTGTCTTGAAAAAAGTCTTCCCCATGTCAAGACATTCCTGCCCTGAGCTTTCTTCCCCCACCCTCTTTCGAAGGCATCAGGTTTATAGTAAAAAGTAATCAGTTAAAAACATAAAACCTATATTTTTACGGTATTCCTGTAAAGTATATCATTGGTGTCTTCCAATCCAGAGTCAGTAGGTTCCTTCTAGGTAAGCGAACTCCATCTTAGGCCACATCTGTGACTGGTCTGTTACTCAACATTAGGTAAAGTTTGGTCAAACGCAAACTTATTTCAAGTAAAAAAAATATCATCATCATAATTATAGTCTGGGTATATTACAAGTCATTCTTTCTTATCCTGCGCAAACCGAATTCGGTGAATTCCTTTAATATTAAGGTAAAAACCACAGATTCAATCTGTGGTTAACAGACACCTACACAATAATCTAACTTAAATCTTTATAACCAAAAATATGATGATGGTAAAAAGGTGTGCCGTTACAAGAACCCATTGTAATAATTAAAGTTATCCATCACATACCCGGAAAACATGGAGTAATTACTGATATTAAAAATTATTATAAGGTTGGTAAGATTGATGAGACCCTGGCCTTTTCGATGGGCTACAATGACCAAAACAAAGTACTTACCTAAGATTACAGATCCCAGCTTTTGCCCTGGCACATATAAACTTTCCCGGTTCTTTTTTCTAAGCGTCATTCAGGAAGCATTGTACTTGCTCATACTGAAAACGCTCGGTAAATTATATAGCTAGAATTCTGAACTGAATTAGCATAAAGCGATAGGTAGGTATTTTTACTTCTTGAAAATACTGTGATCTAATTACGGTTTACTTCTTATCTACCTTTTAGCGGATCTAATCATCATTTAGTGGCAATACGCATCTAGTCGTGTCATTAGTTCTTTCGAACCAGTGTGGTGAAAGGATTTAAAGTGTGCTTCAGATGCTCCTTTCGTGCACTTGACACCATGTTTTCAAACTTTCTACGGTTCTACGACATGCCGCTTTCCTCGCGATGTTTTCTTTCACCGATTGAGAGCTACATTTTTCGAACAGAAAAACCCATTGGTGCACGACTGGATTTGAACCCTTAGGATCGGAAGGCGGGGCCACTAGACCACCAGTGCTCTCATAAAGTAGGTAACACATGCAAATAAAGTAACATTACAAGATTATTTCACCACTTCCTTTCGGCTCAAACAGAGCAAGACTTGATGTGGGAAACACTTGCATTGTTGCTAGTTAAATCCTCTGCCCGTATTTTATAGTTACCTTGCTTTTACAAAATTGTGAATGTCGTATGGCAAAGGTTAGTCCGAACTGACACAGAGTTGCCTATGAGGCGATGAGGCAGTGACTGTTAAATGCGATTCATATTGAACGGCCAATTCCAAATCTACTAGTGGACAGACGACAGACGGCTCGCTTATTACCATAGCAAGGTTTTTCTGTCAAAAAGTATAGCGCTATTCGCCAGACAGCAACTACATAGTTGCTCTGGCAATGAGCGATAGATCTAATAATTTAATGACCTACATTGTTATATCCTAACATTAAGATTTCCTGTATGTGAATGTTGGGGGTTATTTTATTCTATGATATCCCCGCTCTGGTAGCTTCAAGCTTAAACATTGATAAGGTATTCGGGCTATCGCTGTTAGGCCCGGCGCACACTAAAACGCCTCGGCATGCCTAAGGAAGCCTTGGCAGACTTCGAGTTGCTTCTGCAGCATGGCCCCGTGCCCACTATGCCTAAGGACACCCAAGGATCCCTTGGCATGTCAAGGTTTTGGAAATCTTTTTAGATACTGTAGCACAAATAATGCCCTGCAATTATAGTATCCCATTTATATGCTGTTTTGTAATAAATAATAGTGCCAGGGATGTGGCTCAATCCTCGCACTGTCATTATCATTATCAATAACACATTAAAATTGATTACTGCTATTTGTTTTATGTAGGAGGGTTCTATAAGCGGCGATCACACTACACTTCATCGCACTATGTGTGGTAGGGAAAAGAAACAGTTCTTCTATTTTGAGTTATTTAAATTGGGGATTATCTAATCCCTAAACCTCGGATCAGATATTTCATGCGGCTGTTGTTTCTTAATAAATCCAAGGCTTTTGTACAATTTTCTCAACCGAAGATGAAACGATTACATAATACCAGCAAGAGTCGAAATGTGAGGCAAAGTGTCATCACTGTTTTATAATTAGCAAAGTTGACGCAGTGGCATTCCTGTGTCAGTTCGTCACGTTTTGGGTGCTCTGTGCGTAAGTGATAAGAGATGGCGATAATCTAATCTCCAAAATCAACCTATTAGGTTGACTTTCATGCTAAGTTCGTATGAGCTAAACTTTAAATCGTTCGTATGAGCTAAAACTTTAAACTCCATCACAAGAGCTGGTCAGCTCTTGTGATGGAGTTTAAAAGGCCTCCTTCATGGCTTAACGACTTAAAAACCGGGGCCGACAATTTGACGTGCTCTCCGAAGCACGGAAGCGCTCAGCTCGTAATGCCACTTGCGGTCACCCATCGCAATTGTGACCGCGCGTAACATTGCTTAACTTCAATGATCAATCAAGAACGTCTAAGCGCGCTTTGCTCTTTATTGATGTTAATGAAGTTCTGAATTTGTATTTCGATATAGAGGTGTTTAAATAACCTTTTTTTTATATTGATCTTCATTTTATTAAAGCAAGAGGTTAGATCAATTTTTGCTTTAATGATATAATACTTATGTGCCTTACCTACCGATATAGGTTTGGACATGACCGCAGGCAACCCTTATCGAATACAAACACGAGACATATTGACGTGAAAGCTAAAAGACATGAAAAAAATTGGTGAATTTGGTTCTCTACCTACTTCTTAATAATTTATGCATTATCAATCATGGCCAAACAGTCATGGCCAAGAAAATTTGCTGGCTATCATTAAATTCTGATAAATAAAGTTGTAAATCATCTGTAACTTACGCCACACATATAAATATTAAGTAATGGCTATAGCAACCTTGAATTAATATGTTAAGCAACTTTCGATGTCGTCTGATGTTCGTACATGTTGCTCAATGCTGTTTGCGTGTACTGGTAGCACTAGGCCTATTTGTTTGTATTGCTCATTCAACACCTCTTGTGCATTTTAACTAGACATTTGGGGTTTCGAGCCTAGCCAAAGAAACTGATAGACTGTGTGTCTTTATTTTTTGATTCCAAGAAAATTTGAAAAGTTCATCGTCGACGTACAAAGAATCATGTATTTTTTAGAGAATGTGTTTGTGCATGTTTTTTTTCATATGAACCTTGACCTAATATCGTCGTCAGACCAGCTATTTGCTGCATCTCAAATGTCATCAACTTCTCCTTGGGCGCCGCCTGACGACCGCGTTGTCCACCAAGCTTGGCCAAGCCTCCGAAGACCCTCGCCACGATGAAGTACAGAATCTCCACGAAGCTGATAAAAGATGCTCCAAGGAACAACCCAGCTGCACCTCCGAAAGACACCACAAGATCCTGAAAGTGGAACACTATCTCCCTCGTGTACCGGGTTCGTGGAGCTTGCACTATGTATTTCACAGAGCCCTTGTTTGAAAACGGACCGGTGTTCCATACCATGTCAGCCCAGGTGACATCCCTGAAGAAGGAATACATGCATTGAGGACTGCAGGTGCAGGGCACGCCGGAGATGCCGGCCAGCTCGTGGGTTTTACTGGCCAGGCATGCCATGCCTTCCGTCGTGCACTGTGGACCGCCTTCGTAAAAATAGTAGAAAGGCTTGCAGCCACATTGTGCCATTGCGACCTGGCTGCGACATGCCAGCCGGCAGGCATTAGTGCTGTACACGTGCTTGCCGGCCGCTACGGGTTCGTCTGTATACAAGCAGCCGCGTCTCTTCGGAGAGAGCTCTTTCACGCCCTTTCCGCAGCCGGTCTCAAGCACGCTCATCTCCAAAGTCTTTTGCAAGCCCATAAACACCTTGATCGGAGGCGTAGTTATGTCTAGCACGTCATACGGGGAATGAACGTAGTAGAAACTCTCGTTAAACACTTCCAACATGATCAGACAGCTGAGCAAAGAGTACTTGCAAGTGATGGGAAAGACTTTGGTGTCGTTCAGGTCTGCCTTTCCAATCGCTACGTCATCGATTGCAAGGGAATTTGTCGAGTAGCAGACTCCGTTCTCGGTCATCACTGGAGTCCATTTAAAATGCGCGCTTTTCTCTGAAGTCAAGGTTTTAATGTCTTCATTTTTGGGCATGACGTCTATCACGAGCTGGTAAAGGTCTACATACAGATCCTCATTCTGAAAGTCTAGGTAACCTTCCAGTGATAGTAAGTTAGAATTTGCGACGGTATGTACGAATCTACTGTAATATTCGTAAAGCTCATCAGTGGGTTCGACGTCCCAGTACTCTTTGATCACTTCTGGCAGCTTGGTTGGGTCGACGCGGTTTTTCATGCAGACAGTGACGCCGGGCAGACTGAACCTCCAGGTGCGATAGTCCTTCTCGAGTGTGACGACGGTAGGACTGTCATTATATCTCTGTAGCTGACCGAGACTAACATCCAATGCGCCATAGCAAGCGAGAGCGGTGACTACTGCCCATAGTAGCCTCTCGAACCAATGCCTCCCCGGTTCTGCGATGTGTTTAAAACCGTGTATGCCGGTCTCAAGACAGAAGTCTCTGCCAAAGTGGACTGCAGGAGCGCACAGTGCTCTGCCGTCTTCGCATATGGTTTTTTCTTGATCTGACTTTGGAATGTCATATCTGTACATTTTTAAATTCACTTATTGAAACCAATTGTATACTTCGTAGCAGTATAGTAAAAGAAATGGAATACTGAGAACTAATAGAACTATTACAATAACAATCAAGTGTGAACTGATTACTGGACAATTCGGTAGTCATAAATAACTTCTCTATTTCAGAAAGGGGATTTTTATTAGAGTTGCATTGAAAATTATCGTGACGAATAATGCATGGTAGCTATTATTTCAAAAGCATAATCATGTATCCCCTATCGCGTGTACCTAATATGTGTTTATTATGAAGGTCATAGGGCACACGAATTATGGCAAGCGTAACAGATAAAATAGCCTTCTATCATTTCACTATGCTTTTCTCAAGGTCACCATTTTAAGACTGGTCATTGGCCTGAAGCATGGTGATCAGTACAAACAGTGTGCTACTTACTGTACGTACCTAACCTACTACCCTACTAGTTTTAATGCAAGAGTGTCTGTTGCTTTGTCTATTTTCATACAAGAACGGCTCGACAAGGTTTTCTTTTGCATAAAGGTAGTTTATGTGGAAGTAGGATATTATTTTTACTACGACAGCAAAGCCGTGGACTTAAGCTAGTTCTTGAAATGTGATCAACATGTACTTCCTTTGAGTAATCAATCAAGTACTATCTACAACAGTGACCTTGTTGCTGCTTTGTGATGCAAAGTTATTATTCAAGGTCCGAGTTTGATAGATTATGAGCAGATTGATATTAGATTAAGTTCGATTTTATACAAGTGTATGGGTGGGTATGGGTGTTTTCTCCGCCCGAAATGTGGCAGCTTCCCATCAAATGTATAAAAGGGTACGCTGTTATATGTCTGTTCATAGGAGCAAGCATTGACGGATCTCCATTTGCTACGGTCCTGACATTCTAGTCTCGCTTCATTCACCTTCATCACAGTCATCAAGCATGCTATAAAAAAAACAAATGTACATCCCACAAAAGAGTAATAGCTTTAGGAACTTACGTGTTCAAAGTCTTGACGTCAAAACCCTTCTGTATATACTCGATCCCCGCGGGCACGGCCATGGTGAGGAGCAGTCTTGGCTTCTTTGTCTTCTCGGCCTCTCGCTCAAACTCCTCGCGGAGCTCCTTCACGAGCCGTGCGTAGTTCTCACGGTCTTTGGGCTTGCCTCCGTCGCGGAAGGCAGGATACTCCCAATCCAGGTCCAGACCGTCGAAGCGGTTCTGTCTTAGAAACTGTGGACAAGGTAATTTTGGATGTTTTTATGACATTCGGTTTAGAGACATGTCGAGCAGTAGTTGGTCGAACTTGTGATATACAGTCGTATGCATTGTACAAAGATCTTTTGAATAAATAAAAAAGTGGGTATCAAAGCGAAAGACCGAAAGAAATATTGCAGAACATGCACATATTTAACCCGCCGCGGGAATTTAACCCGCACCTTCTGCGTCTGAACCAGATATTTTCACTCCACGCTACCGAGGTCGCCCGTTAGAAGCACGGCCAAATGTATGTGCTTTAAGTTCTGATTTATTTACACTTGTTTGTATCACCTTTACCCACCTTTATGGCATTCCTGACGAACTCCTTCCTCCTTTCCCTGGAGGCGACCATGGGGGAGAACCTGGTGGAGCCCTCGTTCCAGCCGCCGATGGCGAGCATGGTCTTCAGATTCTTGTTGTATGTTTTCAGGCCGGTGAACTTGGCATATCCACCTGTAAGATGATTAACAGATAAACGCTAAAATAATACCACATCGGGCGAAGTTTTGTGTTTTGTGTCCTTGTCTATCCAGTCACAAATAATATGGCTAAACCCGTCACTTTACGAGTTCGCGTGCAAGTTCGCCGAAGCACGGTAATGTAGCCGTATGTAAATATTTCGACGTCTAATACGTGAGGAAACCTGCGGCTTAGTCAGCTCCGCACATATTGACCATGTCTTTCTTGTGGACAAGGCCGACTAAGCTAAGAGGATGGAATAGGTGCTGGGCAAGCCAACTCTATTAATATATCTTAATTCGTCCCTGGCACTACAGCGTCCCGTTTGTGAAGGTAAAAGTTGCCTCCTGACGCTATATAAATCATCTACTATAGATGGTAAAAGACCTTAGGTAAGTTAGTGCGTCGTCGTGTATACCGCTTCGAGCACCAAAGTAGTACCACGTTGGGCGCCAAAAACAAATGAATTCCAATAACAATTTTCGATGACCTGTAGCCGTTTTCAATATTTAAGAACGTTTCCACATACCTTTCTCGATATCCTGGTACTTGTCAAAAGGCTTCAGCGTGTTGTCCTTGGTGAACCCTCCGAAGGCGTAGATGAGATGGGTGCAGAGGTAAGGGTTGATGTTCTGAGGGTTGAACCGCGCTGTGCCTGGCCTGTAGACTGACCAGTTCGTGTAGTAGCACACCACCCGGGGCTCGCTCGATAGAGCTGGAACACAAACAATCGGATTGTACGAACAAGAATAAACTAATATTTACATACGTGCATAGCATACATAGTATCACGCCCGTCCATAAACATAACGTATTAAACGACGTCGCCATCGTCATCGTCATCGTCATCGTCATCGTTATCGTCATCGTCATCGTCATCGTCATCGTCATCGTCATCGTCATCGTCATCGTCATCGTCATCGTCATCGTCATCTTTATCGTCATCTTTATCGTCATCGTCATCGTCATCGTCATCGTCATCATTAAATGTTGACATAGGAATGATCTTTTCTTTTACCGACTACCAATACCAAAGGCTATAACTATATAGTCTATCAGTACCTACGGAGTTGGGTATGTGTTTGTTTGTCTTTTTATTTCCTAGATTAAGTTACGTACGGATGTCGTTTGGTCCATCTTTTTTACATCGAAGACCCATATCATCGTTCTCTATGGCATTTACGTTTTTTGCGCGTACATGATGCAACTAGTGATGTAACAAAAGGTTAGGTTACCTAACTTCAGATTACGAGGTGTTCGATCAAAACCTAGTAATGCATGAAATAGCACAAACGCATGAAAATATGTAACATTTACTTTACTATATAATTGACCTAAGGTGCTGTTTATACAGATATGGCGAGCTATCTATAGACCGTTTGCAAAGGCCTTTCGATAGCCCGACTGTTTATTTTGTATTTTGCAAATGATATTTGTATTAGTTGTAAGTTTCTTTCTGTTAATAACTTAACAAAAATATAACTTCTCTGCTGGACTAGAAAAAAAACATAGAATGCGTAGCTGATTCTCTCCCTGAGCATGTCGTATAAGTCGACTAAAGGATAGTATCCTCTCCAACATGATGGACCATCTTTATTGGCGATGAGCTGATCACTTGTCACCATGGTTCACATCCATCTTGGGACTTTGAATCAGGAGTGGCTGCAAGTTTTCTTATGATTACTTGTGCCCTGCCCACCCCAGTGATACGGACGTGATAATATGTATGTATGTAAAAGTATAACTTAAACACGTTGAAACAAACGTGCTATGGGCGGTCTAACTTCTTAAAAGCAATCTATTTCAGAAAATCACGAATCGAAAGGAATATGTATGGTCGGGTATCTCTTCTATATACTTGTACTAGCGACCCGCCCCGGCTTGGCACGGGGATCGACATATACCATCGTGAACTTGAGATCTATAGAATGATATTCCTACATAATGTATATTCCTATATCCTTCATTTCTTCCTTCCTTCCTTCCTCCCTCCCTCCCTCCCTCCTATACTGGACCCTAATAATATAGCTTTCTATTGGTGAAAGAATTTTTGAAATCGGTTCATTAGTTTCGGAGCCTATTCGTTACAAACAAAAAATCTTTCCTCTTTATCCATTATTTATTCCATCTATATCTATAATATTAGTATAGATATAGATGAAGCAAACTACACATAAACGCTATTTGCATGCAAAAATTTTAAATAATAGACTGTTTATTAAGTTATTGCATGCATTCGTATGCAATACAGTGTCCAAAGCTTTCCTAACGTATGTTACAATGCAACTCACAAATCTAACAATCACTAAAACACGAGAAATTTTTAGGATTCCATACCAAATTGATTTTTGATATTTTTTACAATTCTTACTCCCGTGTGTACCTACCTAAGTACATATTGTACATACATACATATTATCACGCCCATATCTCTAATGGGGTAGGCAGAACCACAAATAAACATAAGAAAACTTGCAGTCACTTATAATTTAGTCCTAAAATGGATATGGTAGACCATGGTGGCAGGTGATCGCAGCCCATCGCCCATATTATAGTCCATCATGTTGGAGAGGGTAGGTACTATGTACATATTGTGTATAATTTTTATGTGCAATATTCTCAAATTTTGTACCTAATTCTAAATGTAACTCCTTGGTAAACTGCTGTATCTAACGTTACTTCTTTTTTTCTGAATGAATGTTATGTCTTTGGAGGACATAAATAAGGCCACAGTTATGACAATATAAATTTATTTTGATAAAAAACGTGACAGGAGATATTGGCAAAATCGAGAGAGAAGCCATCTTGTTTACAACACGTGGACGAGCCGCGCCATCAAAACGCCTGCCGAAACGACGCCAGCAATCACCAGCGATCGGGATTTACTTTTAAGAGCGACAGGCGCTAGCTCGGACATATTCCCCGCCGTTGAAAGCTGAGCTTTCAACCCATGAGATCCTCTTCAGTAGGGAGCTTGCAGAGTCGTACTAGTGACCGACGAACGCAGCCTCTGGTGGTCTTGATATCAGCAACGCGCGAAATCTGATCTGGTCCATAGATGAGCCGCAGAACTCGGCCAAGTCTCCAGCTCATAGGAGCTACTTCGTCTTCTGCTAAGAGCACCATGTCCCCCACGTTCAGGTTCTCGCCGTTAGCCCGCCATTTAGTTCTTTGCTGCAGCTCTGACACGTATTCTCTTTGCCATCTCTTCCAGAAGTGCTGACGTATCTTTTCAAGGCGCTCATAGCGTTTAAGTTGATGCTCCTTGTGGTCGCTGAGGCTGGGCGTAGGCAGCGCAGTCAGTGGCCTTCCAATGATGAAGTGTCCTGGAGAGAGGGAAAGGAAGTCGTTAGGAGAGGATGATAAAGGACACAAGGGGCGGCTATTCAGAATAGCCTCCACCTGTGTAAACAAAGTTAAAATCTCTTCAAACGTTAAATGGCTGTTGCCTATAACACGCCTCAAATGATGTTTGGCCGATTTAACTCCAGCCTCCCATATTCCACCGAAATGAGGAGTATATGCAGGTATAAACTTGAATTTAACAGTTTGCTGGCTTGCAAAGTCAGACAGAAGCTCATGGTTTTGTTTTAGAAATTGTCCTATCTCTTTCGCGGCAGCTATAAAGTTAGTACCATTATCGCAAAATATTTCCGCTGGTCGGCCTCGACGAGCGATAAAACGCCTAAGCGACATGATAAATGCATCCTTTGTCAAATCGCTGACAGCTTCGAGATGGATACATTTGAAACGAAGGCAAACAAATAAACACAGGTAAACTTTAATCAAACGACTTCCACGGCCTTTACGATTTATTATGTGAAACGGGCCAGCGAAGTCCAAACCGACTGATATAAATGGGAAGTCTAGGTTTATGCGTTGAGATGGTAAGTCACCCATCATAGGGCATAAAGTCTTGCCTCGTAAGCGCCTACACCGCACGCAGTTGTTGACAGTGCGCCTCGCTAAGTAGCGACCGTTAATCGGCCACACTGTTTCTCTGACCGTTGCCAACAACAATTGCGGCCCGGCGTGCATGTTGGTTATATGTACCTTCTCAAAGTACAGCTTAGTTAGTCTGTGAGACGCATGAAGCAATACGGGGTGCCTTTTATCGTAAGAATAACCTGACGCCTCTATCCGTCCACCTACTCGAATTATCCTATTATTATCTAAAAATGGGGATAAAGATAATATTTTACTTTTACTACTCAATGACTTTCCTTTAGCAAGCGATTGGTACTCGACCGGGAACGACTGACCTTGAGCAATAAGGAATAATAAGTTTAATGACTCATGCAATTCATCGACGGACAAAATACCTACACGTTTGCTGCAAGGATTTTTAAGATTGTATCCAAATCGTTTTACATATGCAAATGATCTTTGAAGCCGGGTGAGTGACGAATAACACTCAAAATTGACCACACCTTCGTTTGTTATTGCAGCATGCGCTTTTATTTCCGGTAAAAAATCTAAACTATGACTATTCATTACTGGCCACTCAGCTTCACCTTTGTGTAGAAAACTGGGACCAGACCACCATAACTTCATAGGAATAAGCTTTGCAGCATCAGTCCCTCTGGAAATTAGATCTGCCGGGTTTAACGCCGTAGGGACGTACCTCCATGTGAACGGCTTGGAGAGATCAATTATTTCACTTACTCGGTTAGCTACAAATACCTTCAGTTTAGTAATATTGCTATTATTTATCCAACCTAAAACTACGCTGGAGTCGCACCAATAAACTGTTCTATCTAGCCTATACCTAATCGAGTCTGTGACGGACTTGACAAGCTTAGCGGCGAGCAAAGCTCCACATAGTTCAAGCCGAGGTATCGTGGTTGGTTTTATAGGTGCTACTCTGGACTTGGCGCATAACAACCGGACGGTGACGTCATCATTGTTGTTGGTTGATTTTAAATAGATACACGCGCCGTATGCAGTCTGTGAGGCGTCACTAAATGAATGAAGTTCTATTGATTTAGGTGTATCTCCCAAAACCAACCTTGGAATACGCAAATTAGCCAGTCCCTTTAGACTATCAGCAAACTTTAACCATTCGTTTTTCATTTCTTGAGATACTGGTTGATCCCAGCCTAACCTTTGCTGCCAAAGCTTTTGCAGCATGATCTTTGGTACGATTACCACCGGACTAAGAAGACCTAATGGGTCGAAGATTTTAAATGAGCTTGACATAATAAATCTTTTAGATATGCAAGCATCCTTAGCATAGGAAAAAGCCTTCAAGGGAAAATGAAATGTGTCGCTAGATGGGGTCCACCCAATCCCCAGAGTGCTCGATGACTCACTGATAGTCAAGCTGTCTTGTTTATTCATATCGACATCGTCGAAAACAGACGAACAATTACTTTTGTATTTTCTCAAGTTAAAGCATCCCAATTTTAAAGCATGAGACACTGCATTTTTTATGTACTTTAGTTGGACGGGGTCATTAGCACCCGTGATTAAATCATCTACGTAAAAATCATTCTTTATTATAGTTTTTATTAGCTCATCATTAGCTTCCTCCCCCAGCTGCCATAAACAACGGGTACTCAGGTAACTTGCGCACGCAGTGCCATACGTTAACGTACCTAACTCAAGCGTCTTTAAAGGGGACGATTCTTCCTCCCTCCAAAGAATTCGCTGCAAATTATGGTGACCCTTTAAGGCTACCATTCTAAACATCTTTTCGACGTCACCTGTTATTAGGTATTTGTATTGTCTCGCACGAATTAGAATGGAAAACAAAGAATCTTGAACCTTCGGTCCCACTCTCAGAATATCATTTAGTGAATAGCCGGATGTGGAGAGGGCAGAACCATCGAACACCACCCGTAGCTTGGTGGACTCACTCTCCTCTTTCAAGACTGCGTGATGGCATAAATAATAGGATGGACTAGTGTCATTATAATTATTGTTATCTAACACAGAGAGATGACCCAGCTCGCCATACTCAGTAATGAACTTAACGTATTCGGTCTTTAGAGTTGAATTTCGCTTGAAACGCCTTTCAAGGTTAAAAAACCGCCTTTTTGCAATATTATACGTATCACCTAGGCAATCCGGAGATACCTTGAAAGGCAGCTCGACCAAAAATCTACCTGTATGCTCCCTAGTTGTGTGAGCAAGGAAATGTCTTTCACATTCCTTGTCACATTCGCTCCTTATTGTTCTTTCCGGTACAGATTCTAAGTCCCAAAATTTGGTCAGCATATTTTCTATGTTTTTGACTTCAGAATCAGAAACAGTAACATGATTACATTGTGTCCACTTTTGCGTTACCATTGCCGAACTAATAGGACCGGATATGATCCAACCCAAATGTGAGCTTATCAATTTTGGATTTTTGAGCCCTAGGGATCTTTGCTCGGCACCAACGATGTCCCAAAATACATCGGCACCTATTAGTACGTCTATTGGGGCTGGTTGATAAAACTGCGGATCAGCTAATTTGATGTCCTTTGGTATGTTTAGTGACTGAATGTTAATTGGGTTTTTTGGCAAGTACCCTGTTAATTCCTTTAGAATAAGACACGATAAATTTATTTGAAAATCGTTATGTATCGACTTCATTTGCATATTGCAACTTTCTACCACATGATTAGAGGTTGAATTACCTATCCCAATGACCTTTAGAGCTTCAATAGGATTCGTTTTTAGAGATAGCCTGGTCTTTAGGGACTCAGAAACAAAGGTTGACTGACTACCACAATCTAGTAAAGCGCGAACCTTAATCTTTTGATGATTAAATGGATTTGACACTTCGATCATGGCGGTCGACAGTAGCACTTGGCTGGAGTATTGTTGATTTGCATAATTGACAATTGTCTCGTTTTGCTCGTAGACTGAATTATCATTGTACGCTTGCTCGTTACAATAATTGATGGTAGTTTCATTTTGCTCGTCAACTAGATCATCACTATTGTAAGCATGCTCGCTTGAATTGTTGACGGCTGTCGCGTTTTGCTCGTCGACTTGCCCGTCATTATAATCGACGTAATGATTATATGATAAGGTAGGCGAACGATGAAGGAGGCTGTTATGCGGCTGTTTGCAGTGAATACATGGCCCCATGCGACATTCACTAGTGGGGTGACCTTGCCTTAAACAGTTACGACATAACTTGTACTTATTCACTTCCATCATTCTTTCGTCTACGTTCTTTGCTTGGAATATTTGACAGTCATAGATCCTGTGATTTTTGTTACAAATAATGCACACTAACTGACCTGACTTTCTTTGGTTAGACCTGTTTGTATTAGAGCTTGCAAATGACTTTGTTGATAAGTTCTGAGCTTGTCTTTGACTATTATTCGGATAGTTAACGTTCGGTGCTGGTCGTGCAGCTATTGAGGGCCTTCCTAGATTCTCAAACTTATTATTTCTATTCAAGGATTCAAGTACGTCGGCGCGATCGATCAAAAATTTAAAGAAATGTTCTAATGTTGGCACGTCGCTCTCTAGGCTGTTACGGCACTCTTCCCACTTTAATAAGGTATTGCTATCAAGCTTCGAGGACAACATAAATATAACCAACACATCCCACTTGTCCGTTGGTTGACCCAGGCTAGATAACGCGCGCAAGTTTTTTGTTACGTGATCCACCAAAAATCTCAAAGATCGCTCCGATTCACGTGGAAGCTGTTTGATGTTAAACAATGAATTTAAGTGATGATTTACAAGTATTCGCTTATTGTTGTAACGATTGCAGAGCAGTTTCCATGCCTCGGCGTAATTAGCTGTCGAGACTTCAAAATTAGACACGATTCTAGCTGCATCACCTTGCAAATAAGATAGCAAGTAATGGAATTTACTAATTGGCGTGATCCGCTCATTATTATGAATCAAGCTTTCAAATGTGTCACGAAACTCTAACCAGCGGAAATATGAGCCATCAAATTTAGCTATTTGAATCTGAGGGAGCTTTAGGCCTATATCTTGATGATGATGATGATGTTCTGAACAACATGACACATCAAGAGCGGAATTACGTCGCTCACAATCAACTCTTTTTGAAAATAATTCAACTAAATTCTTTGCGGTGGCTATGTTTATGATAACATCTCGCTCAATACTGTCGCGCTCATCAATTTCTGCGGAAATATTATCTGGATCTAAAACTTCTATTTCATTTTGCAAGTCATCAAACCTAAGTGACAAAGCCTCAAACTTAGCAAGCCTTAAAGTCAACTCGGTCAGTTGAATATTATTTAATTCTGTTAAATTAGTAATGCTACTTAAATATTTTTTGAATTTTGTAATTTGCCCTTTAGCGGACGCTCTTTTTGTAATTAATTCTCTATAACGCTTCTCTTCTGATGCCATTTTAAATAAATAAAATTAGTTTTCAAAGTTTAACACTGCAACAAATACTTCAACTAGTTAAATAATAGGTTATACTCTTCAGTTCGGTGGCACTCGGGTACACTGTTAGGTAAATAGGTCTGGTAACTATCTACGGTCTTGCATAAAATTACTTAAATTTACACAAGTTTCAGCAAACTGAATAACTAGGTAGGAATCAGGTGCTTGGGTGAAGCGGTAAGTAATGGGAGGACACTTATCTTTGGTCGGACGCTGTTGCATGCACGAGGTGACACTTTAGCGGTGCCTACTGCTTGAACCAGAATCCTCCTTTGGTCTTCGAGCTTTCCACTTCGTAACCCCTTGGCTTTAGTCCACCACTGCTAGGGTTTTTCCAATGCGACGACTGTAAGATGTTACTTAGCTTGCTCTTCACAGCACAGCGAATTTCAAAATGTCCACCGAATCTTCAGCAGTTTTCTTATTTCTTCTTTAATAATGCAGGTTCGACTTGACTTTTAAGTTCCCCTCATGGGCCACCATGTTATGTCTTTGGAGGACATAAATAAGGCCACAGTTATGACAATATAAATTTATTTTGATAAAAAACGTGACAGGAGATATTGGCAAAATCGAGAGAGAAGCCATCTTGTTTACAACACGTGGACGAGCCGCGCCATCAAAACGCCTGCCGAAACGACGCCAGCAATCACCAGCGATCGGGATTTACTTTTAAGAGCGACAGGCGCTAGCTCGGACAATGAATGACTATAATGACTATGATGAAGGGTGCAAACGGACCCTATTAGGTACTAAGACTCTATCCGTCCGTCTGTCCGTCCGTCTGTCAGCGGGCTGTATCTCATGAACCGGAATAAGGTAGAGAGTTGAAATTATCACAGTGTTTATTATCTATTGCCGCTATAACAAACAATAAAAAATAATAAAAATAAAAGGGTTACAAGTTTTACAGTACGTAGAAGTCATATTAAAAAGTAAAAGTGTGATGGTACGGAATCCTTCGTGTGCGCATTCGACTCGCACTTGACCGGTTTTCTTATTTCAATCGCAACAAATCAAGCATTAGCAATACCAACGCATGGACATTTTATACACAACACATAAAAGTCTGATCACCACTGTGGTAACTGGGGCTTGACGTTTTGTAACATAGGCGCAACTTCATAAAACATATTTTAAAATAATGTATGTGTGTACACGCCCATATCCCTAATGGGGTAGGCAGAGCCACAAGTAGTCATAAGAAAACTTGCAGACACTCCTGATTCTTAGGATTTTGACACGGACGTGCCAATATTTATCAAAAGCAACAAAAGAACCAGGATGTGGACACATACATAACGGCACGTTCCTTTTACGATCCAGTAATGGATCGGAGTAGTGGGCAGAAACCCTTACTTTACAAATTAAAATACCCAAAGTAGTATTTGCGCGGTTAATCAAATGTTGTTCAATGATGCGTAAGCTAAGGTTGGGCGGCATTAAAACAATGTAATTATTGTAAAGCTATATTCCAACCACCTCGGCTGAGACGCAAGAGGCGCGGGTTCGATTCTCGCTGCGGGAGAAATGTTTGTATGTTCTGCAAATATTTCTTCCGCGTCTGGGTGTTGTAGTATTATGTATTGTAAGTATGTATTTACAAAAAAAAAGTATATAAGTATTCTATCAGCCATCTAGTTCCCATAGTACAAGCTTTGCTTAGTTTGGGGCTAGATGGTGCTGTGTGAAATGTCCACAAATATTTATTTACTAGCTGCCGCCCGTGGCTTCGCTCGCGTGGTACCCGAACAAAAAATAGCCTATATGTTAATCCAGCACATGTACTATGTATATTCCAAGTTTCATTCAAATCCGTTGAGTCGTTTAGGCGTGATAGAGGCACAAACATCTAAACATTCAAACATCCTCACAAACTTTCGCATTTATAATATAAGTTAGATTATTCGCGTCTGTTTGGCCGTAGCAAGTTGGTAAGGCCATTGCCCGTGGGTAGATAACCATGGGGGCTAATTATGTTCTATTGTCTCCCGTTTACCAGCCGTGCATTCTTGATTTGGAAAAAATAGGTTTTTGTGTGAAACTTCATTCGTACATTGTAAAAAGATTGTATCAGGGCTTTTGTAAATTTATCATTCGTAGAGTAAACTATCTATTTTATATTTTTTGTTATTTCATTTAAAGGTTTTAATAGGTTTTTTCGAAAACTAATGAACATGCTGGAAATTGTTTCACTGACATTTTTGAGGGTTATCCTACTGTCCTACTTCTGATGTTTGTGCTTCAATCACGGCGTAATGGCGAAATGTATTTAAATAAAACTTTAGTAAGTTCGTATGAGCTAGTGGCCAACTCTTGTGATGGAGTTTTTAGGCCGCCTAAAGGCCTCCGTCGTGGCTTAACGACTTGAAAGCCGGAACCGACAATTTAACGTGCCCTCTGAGGCACGGAAGCGCTCAGCTCGTAATGCCACTTGCGGTCACCCATCCCAATTGTGACCGCGCATAACGTTGCTTAATTTCAACGATCAATCAAGAACGTCTATACGCCACGATCGCTGTTTCGCTGTGAATATGCGTAGTTCGTGACCTGGAATAACTTATAGGCTATTTTTTAACTAATCACAACACGAGTGAATCCACGTGAGGGAGTTAGTATTTTATATAACTGAAACCGCGCGAGTCCAAACAGTTTCTTGTAATAATATTCAAAAAATATCTTACCTGGTGTTGCTATTGTAATAACTCCTAATAATAATAACAGCCATTTTGCGATATTCTGTGGACAAAAGAAAAAAAAAGTTAGCAAATGTTAGATTGGCCTAAATATTATCTAAATCTAGTCTAGGGTAGGGAGTTCAGATGAAATATTGAAAGCGAGCAAATAAAATGCTAAAATGAAAATATTCAAGCTTCTAATATAGGTACTATTTGATTACCTTAAAGTTTTTAATATTATTTTAAATGCTCGATGTTTAAAGCAAATCAAGGGATTCCTGTAGTTTTCGTAAAATGGCTCGCATACTAGGTGAATTACTAGTATAGAAGAACGCTCATAGCAAAGACTTTTCATTTGTATTTCATTATCTGTGGTTCCAATGCAGAACAGCACTGCAAAATGTCCGGTAGAAAAAGTCTAACTTTTTCAAAATGTCTCCGCTACTTTTAGGTAGGTATCAAAACGCTTTATTCTCAGATGCAGAATAATATTATTTTCCTAGAAAACACATTAGCACCGAAACTATTATTTAAAGAACTTGAACTGAGACACAAAGAACTTCCTATGCCATTACACAAGTCTATTGTGCATTGTTACAACAATACTTTTGAAACCCATGCAAAACATACGAGGCTCGGACGCGAGTTCATATCTTTTGTATGACGGAGGGAACTATCAAAGTGAAATTGTGGAAGCAGAAATTCAAATTAAAACCAAGTTCTCTTTGATATTGAAGTTTGAATGGGTGGTTATAAAGATATCTCACGAAAATGACAAAAATACGTTTATTATTTATACATAGTACCTATGTAGAGCGTAGATTCTATGCGTACATCCGCCATATTGTAATTCTTATCAAACTAGTGATAGCGTCAGTTAAACGAAAGAAGGACGATGTAGTCTTCATGTTAGAGGAAATTTCCCTAGAATTGGTTTGACTTGTTGACTTCTTTCGTGAAACGGACTCTACTTGACGGATTTCTCACTATGTTTCCTTGTCCAGAGTATTGACACATATTTTTTAAATAGAAAAATCCATTATTGTACGACTGGATTCGAACCTTAAGATGGCATTATCTGACGACCTCGGTGGCACGCGTGCGAGTGCTCGGCTGAGACAAACGAGGCGCGGGTTTGATTTCCGTTACGGGAGAAATGTTCGTATGTTCTGCAAATATTTCTTCCTGGTCTGGGTATTGTAGTATGTATTATAAGTATGTGATTAAAAAAGACCTATGTAAGTATTCCATCAGCCATCTAATGTCTATAGTACAAGCTTTGCTTAGTTTGCTAGATGGCGCTGTGTGAAATGTCCACAAATATTTATCTATTTATTTTAATTATTGTGCTCCAAGTAACGCTAGTCAGTGGCCTATTCATTCTTATGAATATTCAAACCGTATATAGTCTATGGTTATGGTATGTAACTGACCAATGAGAAACCGTTATTGTGACAATAACTGTTTCGTAATGTGTATGGGCAGGCGTCGTGTGGTCTGTGTCACTTCCTGTCAATGGTGCATTTGACTTTTTATTTGTATCTTGACCCACCCGCGGCTTCGCTCACATGGTACCAGGATAAAAGTAGCCTATATATTATTCCAGCACATATAATATGTATGTTCCAAGTTTCATTCAAATCTGTTCAGCCGTTACGGCGTGATTGAGGCACAAACATAGTCACATCCTCACAAACTTTCGCATTTTTATTAGTCTACATTCACCCACTACAAGCTTCCCAGAATTTATTCCATAATAGCGACACTGTCGAATGGTTAAATAAAAATAATACAATGTTATTTTTTTTAATCAACGGGTTCGATTCCTGGAATACATATAGAATTTTTTCAAATATCCAATGATGCAGTTTTAGTTTTCATCAAAATTCGGGTTCGAGACCTTTTCGCTACTTTTTTTAGACTTTAGACTTTCCGCTATTCCTCATATTTGGCCATGCACGCCCAGTTGAAAAATTCATGCAGGTAAGTAATATATCAGCCATCTGGTTCCCATAGTACAAGCTTTGCTTAGTTTGGGGCTAGATGGCGCTGTGTGAAATCATCATCATCTTCCTGCCCTTATCCCACTCTATGTGGGGTCGGCACAGCATGAACTTTTTTGGATCAAGGTGTAAGAGTTTTGGCTAAGGTGTTTTATGACCGGCCGCCTGCCTGACGTCAACCCTCCTTGGGAATACTTGCTTATTGTATCTTATCATGTATGTATGTATGACATGGCGCTGTGTGAAATGTCCACAAATATTTGTTTTTATATAATGTTTTATTACTGCCGTAACATAGTTGTAACTGTAAGAACCTACCTGAATCTATATACTTATTTAAAAGTAAGTAAGGCCTTTAACCATCTATAGTAGATTTATACAGCGTCAGGAGGCAACTTTTTACTTTCACAGACGGGACGCTGTAGTGCCCGGGACGAATTAAGATGGAGTAGGCTTGCCCAGCACCTATACCATCCTCTCAGCTTAGTCGGCCTCGTCCACAGGAAAGACATGGTCAACTCACTCAGTAACAACACCAGTTACTCCTCAGTATTTAAAAGTGTTTATTGGATAACACTTGGGTAATTTATTATTTCAAGCTATAATAGCTCCGAGATTGATATTACTGAGTGTAACGAAGTGATCCTCGTTCTTGCTGTCTTATGTAATGGTCAAGATGGAGTTGCATAAAATAGTAACTACTTAATGCATATTATTGTCTACAGTATAGTCGCCTGCTTTTTATTTAAAGTACAAATTGAAAAAATACAAATTACCTATTTAAAAAAAACTTGACACTTGTTTTGAATTTATGAGATTTTTGAGGTATACGACTCGTTTTTTCGTATTGTTCTTCACCGTTTGAGAGTACTATTAAAGCGCACATAACTTTGAGTGGAATAATCCTTTGGTGCACGATCGGATTCAAACTCACGAACATATCGTCGGCGGGGTCACTACCACGACCACCAATGTTCTACTGGTAAAACGAAACTATTTTGTGGACGATGTTTAAGGAATGTGGAAACAAGATTTGGTAACGTGTAATTGGAATTTGATGAGATAAACGAAAGGTAAATTAAAAGTTGCAGTTTCAACAAGACCGCCAGACCGTCTTAGAATTTGTAACGTTCATTGTTTTTTTACAAGTTAGGAAAGATAAATTGCAAAATATTTTATGACATCCTTGGAGGTAAAGGTTTATTAAAATGATTGTACATATATTATACTAAGTTCGTTCATGGTGGTCTAGTTGGTAGTGACCCCCCCGCCTTCCGATCCTAAGGTCGTGGGTTCAAATCCGGTCGTGTACCAATGGATTTTTCTGTGTGAAAAATTTATGCGCGCTATACCAGTACTCTCAAACGGTGAAGGAAAACATCGTGAGGAAACCCGCGGCTTAGTCAGCTCCACACGTATTGACCATGTCTTTCCTGTGGACAAGGCCGACTAAGCGACTCCCCTTAAGAGAGTGTCGCAGTTTAAATACCTCGGACATTTGGTATCTGACAACCTGCAAGACGACGCCGATATGGAACGGGAACGCAGAGCATTGTCGGTCCGGGCCAATATGCTGGCCCGCAGATTCGCACGATGTACGGACGACGTTAAAATTACCCTCTTCAAAGCGTACTGTACATCCATGTACTCCGCGAGTCTGTGGTTTCAGCATACTCAAAAGGCTTACAGTGCTCTGCGGGTCCAATTCAATAATGCTTTTAGGACGCTGTTGCGACTCCCGCGCTTCTGTAGTGCGTCAGGCATGTTCGCCGATGCGCGCACTGATGCATTTGACGCCATCTGGCGGAAAAAGACAGCCTCTCTACTGAGCAGAGTGCGCACGAGCAGCAACAGCATCCTAAAAGTAATTGCAAGCAATTATGCGTGTCCTCTGGTGTGGAAGCTTTCCCAGAGGACGAAATCTGTTTTAGTTATTAAGTACTAACCCATAAACTTAAGTCTTACTAACACTTTGTGGGCCCTGGATGTCTGAATAAAGAACTTTTATTATTATTATAAGCTGAGAGGATGGAATAGGCGCTGGGCAAGCCTACTCCATCTTAATTCGTCCCAGGCACTACAGCGTCCCGTCTGTGAAGGTAAAAGTTGCCTCCTGACGCTGTATAAAACAGCTAAGGCTTAACGACTCAAAAGCCGGGACCGACTGTTTAACGTGCCCTCCGAAGCACGGAAGCGCTCAGCTCGTAATGCCACAGAATTGTAATGATATCTTAGCGTAAGTATCTATATTATTGAAAGAGTTGTGTCACTGGTAACCTGCGGCTTTATTTCATGTGGAACACTGCAGTTACCATTATTTACCATATTGCGTGTGACACGGGCGTAGCCAGGGGGAGGGTTTTGGGGGTTCAACCCCCCCCCCCCCCCCCGAAAAGTTCAGATATTATCATTCATAGAATTAAAATAAGAACAGGCGTCAGGCGTACGGCATATCTCATTGATGTCGCGGGCAACAGCTAGTCTTTAATATTTTTCTTATTAGGGGATATTTTATGTAGGTACTTTTAGTCGTTATTTTCTTGAACCCCCCCCCCCCCCACCTAAAACCTGGCTACGCCCGTGGCGTGTGAGCATTGCAGCATCTGTCTTACCATACCGGGATATTGCTTCATGGCAACCTGTTTTGATGTCACTACTTGTATGTGGTTTGTATGGTCAAGCCTATTTTTATACGAAGGCTAGCTATAGCCGCGGCTTCGCACTCGTTTTACCCGGGAAGTAGCATAATGCAATGTTATCAGGTTTTATTCAAAGTTTTTATCGAATTAGTTATCGAATTACGGCGTGATTGAGGAAGAAACATCCTCACAAAGTTTATGAGGTTTCTAGTTTCCATACATTTTTTTGTGAACTCTCCTGAACCCTTCATTTTATATTATCAAAAATAAAAAAATACGTTTTATTATTTATTTTACAGTATATTTGTACAGAGTTTTGAGCTAATCGAAACACGAAATATTTTTTTTCCATAGAAATTTTATCACCCAGTTTAGCCGCTTTAGGGGTTGATTTTCGAAAATTAAATTAGCATATTGTGTTATTCCAGAACCTAAGCTATTTTAATTTTAAATGTCATGAAAATCGGTTTACTATTTACTGAGATACGTGGTAACAAACATTCACACACACAAACTCTCGCATTTATATAACTTTCGTCACTTTAGTATATATACAGAGACACTAACATACTCGGAATCAAATATCACTCTCTAGGTAAGTTCATTTGATTCTTAAATATCAAGGCGGAGATGATATTTTTCATTATTCAAGGCCATGACAACTAGTCAATACGTCTAGTATTTAGCATAATTTTCGCATTAAAAACTATCTTGCTGTATTTAGATACAGGATCTTTGCTACAAGTAAGTTCCATAACCGGATCGTATATAATGGGACCAGCTACATGTCACGGGCTTTGAAGGACTTATTTGGTTTTGGACTGTAACCACAGATTAAATAAGTCTCACCCTGTGTCTACAAGTTAAATAAATACTAAAAGGAAAGCGATGAAACTGCAAAAGTTGTGAAACTGTGTATACGCAACGTAGATTTAAGACGTGTCCAAGTGATCCCCGTGATTTTAAGGAATACTTTTTTTTTACTTTGACTTCGACTTTGACTTTGTGACGCAGTCTCAACGCCCACTTGCTGGACATGGCAGTACTGTTCAACTAACAATTATCTATCTATAAACTATCTTACTATACTAATGTAATGTAAATAAAATGCAATGAATGACTGATCCGAATACTCAAACGCGACTCAGAGTTGAGCACGTCTCAACTCATGGTTTTTTTTATGAAAAACTGTCAAAAACTCGTCACTTGAGACGTGCTCAACTCTGAGATGCGTTTGAGTATTCGGGGGTTAGTCTGACGACAACATACCATCGTTGGATTTACAATTCCACCTATAGTGGAAGTACCACTTAATGTATATCTATTTGTATGCTTAATATGTATTTTCTATTTTATTTTTGTTTGTTTTCTGTGTACCTACTTGAATATGGATCTTTGTGTCTGCAATAAAGAATTTATTATTACTGTTATTATAATGTAAATAGCTTGCTGTACGCGTTGACTTGCACTGTAAGTGCCGCAAACAACTGTTGTTAATAAATAAAGCTAGATAATGTAGTCGTAAAACAAAATAGTAATAAAAAATAAATGATTGATAAAACAATAATCCGTCGACTAACCGATCGTCACTCGTGCGTAAGGAAAGTGAAACTGCTTTCGTCTCAGGAATGCGCCTGCCGGGGAGTCGATCCTGCTACTTATGTAATCCAAAGTAGCTTTATGGACACATCTGTGATCTAATGCTAGTTTTTTGATCGAAGGGATTGAATTGTGTGGAAAAATCGATCACCAATTACTGGTTCTTTTTGCGGAAGAGTGCTATTCAATTTAGTATCTATTTACTCATATCATAGTAGGAGTATACAATACATGCTTTGTCAACATAGACGACATCAGTGACCTGATGGTCGAGTGCTCGGCTCGTAAGAGGTGCGGGTTCGATTCCCGCTACGGGTGAAATGTTCTGCATATATTTTTTCCGGGTCTGGGAGTTGTAGTATTATGTATTTAAAAGTATGTATTCACAAAAAAAGTATATAAGTATTATATCAGCCATCTGGTTCCCATAGTACAGACTTTGCTTAGTTTGGGGCTAGATGGCGCTGTGTGAAATGTCCACAAATATTTGTCCACTTCGGATCTGTTTATCAGTTCATTGCATACACACAATATATTTTTCTTTAATTGCAAAATTTCGAGTTACATCTTATAAATACAATAATGTATGTATTCTATTTGAATACATACATTATTGTATAATAACATTAAAAACTTTAAGGTAATCAGTATAGAAATATAAGAAATAAAAATGAGCTCAGTTTTTTATCTGAGTTCGCCTACAGATAGAAAACAGAGCTCAGATCACCGACCGCAGGTAAGAAGGTCCCCAAAAGGCTGGCGACGTTACCCCGTTGGATAGCTATACTTATCCTTTGATAATACACACATAAAAAACATTAACAGATTTATCTAAATGTTGCAAAACTATACTATTTTGTTGTACTATAGTTAGACTACATCGTCTTTCCTGTCTCTCGTACTAACTTAGCTAAAGTCAAAGTCAAAAATTTTTATTCCATAAAATCACGGGGATCACTTAGACACGTCTTAAATCTACGTTGCCTTAGTTCGGTAAAGCTATTTAAATTCTCATGGTGGTATATAGAATGTTCATTGCCCATAGAACACTGCATTACATTAGCTTACGCAACCGGCTTTGCCTTATTCGCCTGAATCGCGAATAGCTTCTCGGTTCCTAGAGACGTTTGTAACTTTGCGTAATAAATATTTAGATTAAATACTAATCAGGTTACTAATCTGATATTTTGATGGTTTCTGTTTAGTCGCAGTTTGGATCTGTATGGTCTTTTTTGGACTTATGCCGTGTTAGCATCAGAAGTTTCTGATTGGATTCGGTCATGTTTCAGGTCATCTTGAAAGAGTACAGGTTTAATTAACAGAAATAAACTATATATAAAGTTGTAAACTAATGCAAAAAAACTAATGCAAGTATTTATAATTACAATTTATAAAAATTACAACCTGTAAAGTCACAAAAAGGTACCTACCTAATTGAAATGTCAATGATAGGAAGGCGCTTTCAAATCAGTCAATCCGGTTCATATAAAGCTCTTTTTGGAACTGCAGGTGAGGGCGTCGGGAGTATTACCCATCGTCCTAACGTCTACACGAAAAGGGACTACAATTCCTGGGCCTCTAGCTCTGCCCACCTAGTGAAGAACGCAGTAACTAGCATTTTTGACATGCCTATTCGAAATCGCCTAACAAAACACAACATTCTGTTCTCACTCACGTATCAAAACATGTTTGACATAATTACTGCGTTCTTCACCAGGAGGGCAGAGCTGTTCCGAGGTCTCTAGGCTCTGCCCTCTGGCACCTTTCTGGGCTGTTTGCCTGTCAAGCCGCTGTCAAAATGTCGTTACGCAGTATGACATTGACAGTTACGTAAACCTTTTCTTCGGTAAACTAATTCAACAAAATTGAATATAATTACTGAAATAACCTAATATAATGGCTGTGATGTGAGAAAGGAGTACTTTACATGCATTACTGGCACCGTAATGCGTTAGAATATACACAACATAATTGAACGCAATTTCGCCGTCATTGAGAACCGAGCAATATTTGAGCAAAAACTAGACATTATGAGAAAGTGCAAACAATAAAATTACACCGAGCAGTAGATAACCTAGAATAGCTGACGAGTCGCGCGATTAATGCTCGATTCCTATATTGTTCTGACGGACGACGGAAGGACGATAACCATTACAAACTTTTTTACTGTCAAAAATATGGCGCTTTTTTTCTAATATTGCTATGTTCCATTAGTTGAAGGAAATTGGCATAAATTGAAAAGTTCAAATCAGTCAATGTATACAATTAGGTTTTTTGAGTTCACGTAAATTGCGGCATAAAAAATATATAGTTTGTGACACAGTACTGTAGCTGACGTATGTATCTTAACGTATTGCGCAACTCGTAACTTGGGCACGTGTTTTGAGAATGCCTCTGCAGTTCCATTACGACTACGTGAATCTGTCGGTGAGGAGAAAATCTAGTTTTCAAGTTGCGCATTACAATTTATAGTTATGTACTGTAATTACAATAATTATTTATTCTAAATCTGTTCTGCGCCAAAGACGAAACCAATGAATATTCAATACTACTAAGATTAAAATACATACCAAATTGAAAACATCCATAGCTAAAATAGTGAAAGTTCAGGAAACAAAACATGGAAAACTTCTAGTACTGATGAAATAGTAGATGAATAATGGCTATTGTTTTGTTTTTTCCGTATAACTTATATTATAACGTTATCATCCCATAAAATCGCGGCTAGCTGAAAGGTTTTATGTGAAATATTTTAGGGGCTTTTGTTTTGGTCATTCCACTTGCTCCTAAAAATAAAAATAAATTGCAATGCAAGGACCCTTTTAAATCTTTAAAACTACGTTGAATCTACGCCTATTAATACGATAAGGAAATAGAACCATCTTATTCGATATGAAACATACGGAAGCCAGTAGGTATTTACTTAAATGAAGTAATCTTGTTTACCGTTTTATATAATCCAACTTTCATTACACATGTGCTAGGAAACGCCAAATGCGGAGAAATCGCCATAAGGTCCGGAAGGCATTACATACCCGACTTAGCCACATCTGGACGAGGAAATAACTCACCGTGACTTTACCACACTTTGCTTGCCTCGGTGACAGTAACCGTGTCATTTGTTTTTTCTTGCTCTATTTTTCTATCTTTTTGAACATTCAAAGTTTATAATATACGCCATCGTTTTGTTATTTGGTAGATTTTTTTTTTTAAATTTATTTTAGGGTTTGTCGCTTTGCGACCACACCATATAAAAACAAAAATGAATAAAAAATTAAGAAAAGCTTAATCTATACCTACTTATAATAAAACTTAACTACTTACATAAACCTAACTTAAATAACAAAACTAAAAACTCAACTTCTTTACATGAAGGGTCGTATAACATTTACTATTGTACATAATTTCAAATGAATATAGTTATATGCATGACTAATTATATTTTAATACTATTTTTTTTTTCAAGAAGCTAATAGATATGACCAATGACCAAAGGGCTGGCGTTTACCTCGGACAAAGGATAAGTATAGCTATCCAACGAGGTAACGTCGCCAGCCTTTTGGGGACCTTACCTGCGGTCGGAGATCTGAGCTCTGTTTTCTATCTGTAGGCGAACTTAGATAAAAAACTGAGCTCATTTTTATTTCTTATTATTATACCGATTACCTTAAAGCTTTTAATGTTATTATAGTTTGTCTTTGTAACTGTGTTCTAAATAAAGTATTTTTAATACTTACTATGAATTCGGAATTTAAGTTTTTTTAAGTGCGTTGTAGACCAAGTTATTCATCAATAACTTGGCATACTTAAAGTAAAATACGAAGCGATAAACTACGAATTCGCCAGTAGAACTTCACGCTTCACATGCTTGTCACGGTGACTTTAGGACGCACCGAATAAACTTACTGAACTTGTGTAGAGGTAGTTACGCTATCAACTGCCTTATTTGTAAGTCATTATACTTGACGGAAGAGTGTATCGATGTATCTTACAGACTAGCTCGAAAGTAAATTTAAAAAAAAACTGTTACATTTATATGCTGACCCCACAGTAGGTTATTTGTGTTGCGGATATGAGAAACTACAAGTGGCATACTTTTATAACAATCAGCTAAATATACAAACAGCTATATATATGCTAAGCCTATAAACAAAAATATTTTACCATCTATAGTAGATTATTTATAAAGCGTCAGGAGGCAACTTTTAACTATTAAGATGGAATAGGCTTGCCCAGCACCTATTCCATCCTCTCAGCTTATTCGGCCTTGTCCACAGGAAAGACATGGTCAATACGTGCGGAGCTGACTAAGCCGCGGGTTTTCTCACGATGTTTTCCTTCACCGTTTGAGAGTACTGGTATAGCGCACATAAATTTTTCGCAAAGAAAAATTTCATTGGTACACGACCGGGATTGAGCCCACGACCTTAGGATCGAAAGGCGAGGTTTCTACCAACTAGACCACCAATGCTTTCATAGGTATAAACAAAGCTCTAAACTTCAGCTTCTGAGTCAATCTTTATGACTCATGTGCCATTTGATATCCATTTGTGAACTCAGTACCTACCACAAGAATTTACCAGTTGGCAATTTCATAACTTAATACGCATTTTGGGATAGTTTGCGGCTATTAAATAATAATTTGGAGCATGCCTGCTTTTAGATTATTGGCTAATGGTTTATTAATCACCTTGAGTAACTAAACCAGTTGCGTCAAGAACGTAATACAAGAATTTTTTTAAGTAAAAAAATCTAGGTACATTTTGAAAATGGACTCAATAAATGTACGGCGCTTTTCGACAGAATAACTTTGTTATGGAAATTACCGAACCGTTGTCAGTTAGTAAAACAATGGAACCAGGCATGAAGAGGCTATAACGAATCACTTTATTCTGCTAATTTTAATCCATTCCTACAATAGTCTTTTTTAAACTTTCGCGATCAAAATTCATAATTTGGATTAAAATTTTTAGATTTTTATCGCGTCGGGACACACAATTACACAGACTTTATTTATTGTGGCAGTTTATTAAATATTTCTACAGCTTGATATCTAGTGGCGTGTTTTAGAAAATCAGAAGAACCTACCAAAATTATGCTATAGCAACGAGCTTTAGGGGTCAACTGTCTCTTCTGCATTTTATGAATAACTAGCTTTCGCCCGTAGCTTCGCTCGCGTGACAAAAGTATCCGGACAAAAAGGTAGCCTATATGTTATTCCGACAGACATACGAGTACATGTATATTCCAAGTTTCATTCAAGTTTCCAGTCCAAGTTTCGTTCAGCCGTTACGGCGTGATTGAGACACAAACATACATCCAGACATCCACACATCCTCACAAACTTTCGCATTTATAATATTAGTAAGATACTTAAATTTATTTCCTAATTTTTCTGGTTTATCGGTAAACCCAAGTTATTTACAAATTGCACATAATTACGTGAACTTTTAACTGCGTTATGTGAATATTACCAAAACGAGCAGTTCGCATTTGGACAGGTTTTTCTCGATTTAAAGCAAATATTACACCACTGACTGAGCCCAAATCGTCGACCCTCGTCGACCACACCTGTGTAATGTGGACCTCTGAAATGTTTGTTTAACACTTTTTGAAAGGACTAACATGACCTGCAAACATGGCTTCCATAATGTCCAATTTTCTTATTTTCTTTAAAGATGCGCGAACCAAGAGCTGGCTATTATTTGGCTCAACGGATCAGTATTGCCATTCAGCGTGGCAATGCGGCCAGCGTCTTGGGCACGCTTCCACCGTCTGACGAGCTGGATCAGGTGAGCTATCTATAGACCGTTTGCAACGGCCTTTAGATAGCCCGATAGTTTCTTTTGTATTTTGTAAATTATATTTGTAATAGTTGTATGTTTCTTTCTGTTAATAAAGATAAGTTATTTTCTTATTCTACGGAAAACAAATGGAAGAATCGTTAGCATCATTGTTATTTTTCGAAAATGCCGCCACGCCACTGAGGTCGTCAAAAGACCATAAAAAGATTTTATATCATGTACAGCATAGATAGTGCAAACTGGAAACATCAGTTTTCTCGACTAAGGCCCGTATTCAAAAACAATGCTCTACCATGAATCAACACACAAGTGTAAATTCCCTGGATGTAATGATGCGAGAATATTTGATATTTGAATATTTGTATTTTTGAGCCTAAAACACGCCTAAGGGCAGAAACACATCAGAATGAAAATTTTAACATACATAGACCGTTAAAGCAGGTCGTTAAAGTCCACTCCAACTTGATGGACCACCTATATGGGCGATGGGCTGATCACCTGTCACTATGGTTCACCATATCCATCTTGGGACTGAATCAGACGAGGCCGCAAGTTTTTTTTATGTTTGCTTGTGGCTCTGCCCACCCCATTACGGATAAAGGCGTGATAAAATGTATTTATGTATAGACCGGTAGGTACTTTAATACTTAGGCTACTTTATGTCCGAGTGCTAAGCAAGTAAGCCCGCGGACACATAGAAACTATTTATTTATTTCCTTTTTAGATAAAACCTCTTGAACCATAGTAGTAATTGACTCGTAGAAAGAGAAAAGATAGACAGCTGCCATTATCTTTTTAATTCTTATTTATCAGTAATTTATCAGGCCGTCATAAATATTAAAGTGGAAACAGTTTTTCAAATAACCTGCGTTTTATTGTCGCAATAGAAATAATGGGATATAATTTGGAAAAAAACGCTAGTCCCACTTTTTCTATTTTGTATTTAAATAAATAAATATTTAATATATTTGAGGACATAATCACACAGCACCATCTAGCCCCAAACTAAGCAAAGCTTGTATTATGGGAACCAGATGGCTGATAGAATACATTATATAGTTTCTTTTTTGTAAATACATAATACTACAACACCCAGACCCGGAAGAAATATTTGCCGAGCATGCAAACATTTCTCCCGCAGCGGGAATCGAACCCGCGCCTCTTGCGTCTCAGCCGAGCAAATCGAGCAATCGCCCGCCTCGCCACAGAGGTCGTCAAGTCGTCGCTATTTCCATGGAAATGGTGGGATACACCCGCGGACGGAAGCTATACTTATGCCATCTTGCAGTCTTTCTTCTTGGAGAAGCAGTGGGGCGTTGCTGTTCGCTCCAGTTGCGGCACGCAAGCATTCCTCTCTGTGCCACTGTGCCACTACAATACTTACTTATGGAGTTATCTAACAGCCGTTTTCAATAACCTAAGTTTAAAAGTAAAATTGACATATATTATATATTTATATACACGTATTGACCATGTCTTTCCTGTGGACAAGGCCGACTAAGCTGAGAGGATGGAATAGGTGCTGGGCAAGCCTACTCCATCTTAATTCGTCCCGGGCTACAGCGTCCCGTTTGCGAAGGTAAAATTTGCCTCCTGACGCTGTATAAATCATCTACTATAGGTGGTAAAAAGCCTTAGTTTTTTTTAGCTTTTGAGGGAAATGGTAACAGACAAACACACAAATAAACATACAACCTCGGGCTTCTCCATTCCGTAATAAATCTATTGACACAAGTTGAGACTTCTCGCGAAGAATAAAATGTTCCATCGAACGAAACGATATCGCGTTGAGACTATCGAACAAAATGATTTTTATATTAGATTCGTGACAAAACGGTCCATTTCTAAATTCCTCCCGAGTCATCTGAAGCAACAGCAAGGCCGCAACAAAGGTTGCATCGTTTTGCAATCGAGTTTCAATCGATGCGCAAACTCGAACTAGACTAGAAGTCACGTTGGGTCAAGACTTAGAGATTCTATGCATGTAAATGTTGGTAAATACCCAAGGCCTTTATACAATCTATGATTTATATAGCTATTGCTAACTATCGTGTCACTAGCCCCCGAATACTCAAACGCATCTCAAAGTTGAGCACGTTACAAATGACGATTTTTTGACACATTTTTATCAGAAACTGTCAAAAAACCGTGAGTTGAGACGTGATCAACTCTGAGTCGCGTTTGAGTATTCGGGGGTAATTCTTTCAAACCAGTGTGGTAAGTAAGTTCGTATGAGCTAGTGGCCAACTCCTGTGACGGAGTTTTTAGGCCGCCTAAAGGCCTCCGTCATGACTTAACGAAGCACGGAAGCACTCAGCTGGTAATGCCACTTGATGTCACCCATCCTAATTGTTACCGCGCACAGCGTTGCTTAACTACAACGTTCAATCAAGAACGTCTAAGCTACGCCAGTGTGGTGAAAAGATTTAAAGTGCGCCTCAAAGGCTTCTTTCGTGCACTTGACACATGTTTTCTAACTAGGTTCTACACTATGCCAGTTTCCTCACGTTTTCCTTCTCCGTTTGAGAGTACTAATATGGTGTATACAAACTTTTTAAACAGAAAAATCCATTGATGCACTGCCGGATTTCAACCCACGACCGGTCACTACCACTAGGCCACCAGTGCTCTCTCACCAGTGCATTATACTAATAAGATAATACCCGCTAGGAAACGTATAAGTTTCACGGCACAACCTCAAGAATCATTGACCGACTTAAAAGTACTTAGGTAGGTAATTCATTACGTTATTATAATTTGTTGGCACGTTAGCTGTTACAAAATTAATTGTACACCAAAGTCAAGGAAGTTACGAAGGTATTCAAACTTTTTGTTGCTCTAAATAAGCCAAAGTTGTAGAGGTATTTAAATATTTTATTGTAGCTCTATTTAAGAGTCTATATCATAATATCCAAAGGCGGTCAGACTTACTGAATCATGCACTTAAACTATACATACACAATAGAAGCAGGAATCTTGGAGGGTAGGTATATTCCTCTTTATAATTAATTCTTTAAATTCAACTCCAAGAGGGCGCAGTGGGATGTTAAAGTTTGTATGAAAAAACAAAAAAATTGTACATACATACATACATATTATCACGCCCGTATCCCTAAAGGGGTGGGCAGTAATCATAAGAAAACTTGCAGCCACTTCTGATTCAAGAGTTCCAAGATGGATTATGTTGAATCATGGTGACAGGTGATCAGCCCATAGCCCAAATAGATTCATCATGTTGGAGAGGATACTACTTATCTCTTAGTCGACTCTTACGTCATGCTCGGGGTGAGAAGCAGCTGGACGCATTCTATGTTTTTTCTTTACTCCCAGTCCAGCAGAGAAGTAATATTGTATTTAAAAAAAATTGTGACACAAAGAAATAGTGACACGACTAGATAGATAGATTCGAGAATCTTCACTCTCCATTACGAATAACTATTTCTTTAAACCACAATGTCATGGGTCCATCGGGAGGTCATCCCACACTTCCGCTTCTGTAGCCGCCCTTCGAGCACCTCTACAATGCTGTCCTCTTAGTGAAGAAGGCAGTAACTAGCATTATATTGACAAAAAAATTGTTTTTTTTTTTTATAGTTACTGCGTTCTTCACTAGGAGGGCAGAATGTTAGTCTATTCTTTGTCATTTGCCATGACCGTAGCCACTTCAACTTGGTTTATAAAAGCCCTTAGGCCAAACCTGTAACATGACATAACAGTAACTTGAGTGCGCAAGGTCGTGTGGACACGATCTATTTACTCTGGTGGTGCTGAGCTTTGGAACTGACAGTTCTGTTATTAACAGTCACTCGACCGTATTAAACTGGGAGTAAAGAAAAAACATTGAATGCGTCCAGCTGCTTCTCTCCCCGAGCATGTCGTAAAAGTCGACTAAGGGATAGTGTTCTCCAACATGATGAGACACAATAAACAAGTATTCCCAAGGAGGGTTGAGGTCAGGCAGGCGGCCGGTCATAAAACACCTTAGCCAAAACTCTTACAGCTTGATCCAAGGATCATGCTGTGCTGTGCCGACCTCACATAGAGTGGGATAAGGTCAGGAAGATGATGATGATGAACTCGCCTGACCGCCCCCCCATTGAGACTTTGTGTGGCGTAAAATTTGCAAGCTAATTTGTTTTTCAGCGCCATCAAAATAAGAACGTTGTATTAATGTTTAGCTAGGCGTCAAACAGCAAACACCATTCCCATCCAACGACAGGATCGTTATATACTGGGATCCTTACATCATAATATATGCGACTTTCAAATACTATCGACTTAAGTAGCTTTATTTTTCTAGTTTCCCCTCGAGGCTTCTCTCGCGTGGTACTTAAAAATAAGCTTATACCTATGTTTTCTAGATCACACAATTTCCATCTACGTATTTTCCGATTTTTATCAAACATCTCCACATTTTTAAAACTTTCTGTTTTATAACATCCCTAAAAAGTATGATAAGAATATAGAATTATCGCAAAATTCAGTAGTGGCATAGTTTTAACTATTTTCAAGCATTATTTTCTGATATGAAAACATAAAGAGCATATTGCAGAGCGGTCAGACAACGCATAGCTTCCGGGTACCTACTCTCACTTTCATTACTACAGGCGTAATGTACGGTTTCATCTTATGGGAAAGCTATAAAGTCATGATTATGAATTGCATTAAGTTTACGAGTAAAATGTGCATAGAAATGAATGAATGATTTATTTATTTGTAACAGCATCAAAGCAACAAACAAAGTAAAGAAATAATTAATCTAAATACTTATTCTTTTCCCATTCATACCTTAGTAGCCGTGTCGTTTCCAGTTATCAAAATCTTATTGACAAAAAAGTAGTATCTACCTACCTACTAAAGTAAATAGGTACCTACAGTAGTACCACAAATGTTTTCCGACTCGGAAAACTTCGTGCTTTGTATGATAACCGAATTTGTCCGAATATTCAACCAATAGTCAACTAATAATAACTGAAACCTTTAAAAAAATAAGTATCATAATTCTGCCCTCCTAGTGAAGAACGCAGTAACCATGCAAAACATGTTTTGAAGAAAAATGAGAACAGAATGTTGTATTTTGTATTTAAGGTGAGGTATCTAATTTGTTACAAAAATGTTAGTTACTGCATTCTTCAAGACTTCATATCATCATCGCGTTAGTTCGTATTTCAGAAGCTAGACGAAAATTGCCGAGGTGCACGATATTTGTGGTACTACTGTACAATTTTTTTGTGAAGTCACGGCTACATAATCGGGCTTTGTCAAACTTGTCACGTAAAGTGACAAGTGCAGCCATAAAATTTTATTTATCACAGGATAATAAAGCGCTCGTAACGTAACTAGCTTAGACGTTCTTGATTGATCATTGAAGTTAAGCAACGTTATCCGCGGTCACAATTGGGATGGGTGACCGCCAGTGGTATTACGAGCTGAGCGCTTCCGTGCTTCGGAGGGCACGTTAAATTTCGGTCCCGGCTTTTAAGTCGCTAAGCCATGACGGACGCCTTTAGGCGGCCTAAAAACTCCGTCACAAGAGCAGGCCATTAGCTCATACGAACTTACTAACTGGATACTTACAAGATAGAGTAGTTCCTCAGCGAAACGTTAAATTCCTCAGTATCGAAACTCGTTGTGCGAACATAGTAACGCAGGTACGATTTCTATACAAAAGACTTAAACGGGCTCGCTTCGCTACGAAAATGATTATAATAATGTTTCTGAATGATAAACAATTAAAATACAATTTACCTAATTGTAAATATTTTACTAGGAAAATAGAGAGGTTACGAGGATGAAGTTCCTTATCTAATTACCCATATCAATACATAAACTGTTGGTAGACCTTATAAAAAATCTCTATACAAATCTGACATAAACAAAAGAACGCCACCCATAATGACTTCATTCCTATTTTAAAAATAAATGAATTTTGACTTCATTCCTATTAAAAATAAATGAATATTGACTTCATTCCTATTTTAAAAATAAATGAGTGTTCCTAAAACACAAAATCTACAAATGTTTTCACGTAACATGGTCTAGTACTTGTAAATAGTTTGTCGTCTGGTACGAGAATGCAATTCTGATTATATCAATTAGAGCACAAGGTCAATGACGTCACGACTGGCCCAAGGTCGTGACGGACTACCAAAATGTTGTAATAGATGCTTTTCGATTACATTTGGAGCAACCAATTGTACATAACATTGAGCTTATACACCAAAACAATGATTTTGTGGGTTTTAAACAATAATTACCTGCCGTATATCCCACAATATTATAGGTTTAAATCTCTGCCAAAGCCGATTCACTAGTGGGATTAACCGCTAACTAAATTGATGGGGGAATTGGAGTCATATCAACTATCAGAATAATGCTCAAACTCATTTTATAAAGGGATAATTTTCCAAAAAAATTGCCAAGCGTGGTTTCTACCCTGTATCTTCCACGCTCGCGTGCTCGCACGCTAACGTAAATTTAAGACGTGTCCTAATGATTCTAGTAATTTTAAGGAATTAAGTATTTTTTTTTACGTTTATCAAAAAGTTTTATTAGGATAATAAAATAGGTATTCGTTTTTGTTTAAATACAGCGCACGTATTTAAACTTTTACCCATAATTTACCGGATTACAAACAAGTAAAGCCCAACTTTCCCTATCAATTGTGCAATTTCAAATAAAGACCTTACCGCCTAGTCTTTAATTTATTTATTTTGTAGTTTTTAAATAAATAAATAAAATCACTTTATTTCAGGCAACTTAGTGGCTCATAACAGTGGTTTTAGTCTGCTATTTTATTTTTATCAGACAATTAATTTATTATATTGTTAATAGTTTTCTCTTTCTGGCAGGCGGATAGTATGAGAGATCGCTTTGGTTTTCGTGAGTTTATTTTTATTTTCATTAGAATTGGATAAACCGAATATCGCATTACCTGATAGATTTAAAAATAAAGTTACTTATTCAAACATTCAAAATTGGAACATCTTGCACGCACAAAAGTAGGTACGAGTTTGCGCCATTAGCACGACACTATAAAATCAGACAATACAAACAGCTTACGGCATTGCAGTTTCTCAATAGATTTTTCACACGGGCTTTTTATATAAATAAACGTAACAGCTCTTATTACAATGCAATAAAGCTCAAAACATAAGATTGCACTTTTGGATTCGTGGTTAAAACGATGAAGATTTGTAATCATGAAACAATTAGAATGGTCGTGTAATCGATTTATTGTAATCGAATGGAACACGAAAACGAATAATGTTTGTTTTTTGAAATAGACAACGTTTTTTTTTTGTATTTTGTTTATTCTAACCTTAAATACGGCTAAGTATTGTTATTTTATTTGAATAAGATAACTCTCGGCTAAGTATTCATAATTTTATTCTAGTTTTTTGGAAAGGATTTTGAGTTTGGGGAAAGGATTTAAAATGCGCCTCGAAGGCTTCTTTCGTACATTTGTGTTTATGTTATCGAACTTTTTACGTTCTACTACATGCCGATTTCCTCACGATGTCTTCCTTTACCTTTTGAGTACTGGTAACAATAAAAAAAGGAATTGACCATATTTGTACAATATAACATCATTTAAAGTAATATTAAGAATATAAATCAAAGGAAACTGCAGTTGCCATTTAAAAGTGATTGTAGGAACAAGTTTCGTATTGCAGTCGGCTGAGCCAATTACAGTAAGTATCTATGGAATGCGAGGGATAGAGAGCGGCGCAATCGTAAACATTCAATTAATTTTAAAATTAGTTCCGTGACAATTTATTTTAAATTAAACTTGCAATATCCACGGAGTTACCGATGTCTCTGGACACATACCTGAAACAAACAAAAAATCATAAGAACTTTTATATCGATACAAAACGGAAAAATATACAAAAAGAGTGCGATCAAGTCATTGCATAGCAAATTATTAGTCCGGGCAGCCCGTTTCCAACATTCTACTAACGAACGACTAACCGAAATTATCACAGCAACGTTTTTATCTGTTAAAAAGCGCCATATTTTTTAACAGAAAACGTTGATACGATATTGAACAATACCACGTCTTGTAGGTTATTGGAATTGGGGAACAATTCTAATTTTGCAGCTGGCAGTCTGCTGACAAACATTAAAACATTAGCTTCCAATTTCAAAATATCAACAATCAGATCCTTCAAAACTGTCAATTTTGAAAATCGAAAGCCCCTGGTGCGTTCGGCAACTCCGCCCCGCCTCGTTACGTCATGAGTGTTGAATCACTTTCTAGTACCTACGTAATTTCTTTGTATTGTATTGCAGGCGTGGCTCGCACCACAGGTGGCATAATCATATTTTGATTTGGGTTTTTTGATGTTCAAAAATAAGAATGATAACCATCAAAGATTTCAAATTTCCTCTCAGCTTCAGTAGATTCCACAGACTATAAGGATATATCTCTGACTTTGACCTATGACCTATGTCTTCTCTAGGTCATTTTGCTCAATATTTTGTCCACGCATTTACTTTAAGCAAGCTTTAGACAGTCTAGTAGCTTCCCTTTTGTGCCGAAGCCGAGCATAATGACGGTCAGGGCTAGTGGGCAGAGAGCCTTAGTTCGAAGGTAGGTATTTTATGAATTCCAGCCATTGTTAAACTTCATGGGTAGGTAGCTGTATATCTCTTAGTTGCATTTAGTGCCTTCCACCACACTGGTTCGACAAAACTAGTTTGTAGTAGTCACATTAGAGCTTTCAATACAATTTTAATGAGTTCTGTACACTGCGGTTATTTGAAATTAATTGTTTTATTACCCTATTATTCAGACCGTCATAATCCGCAAAGGATTTCACAATTGCTGCGGCATTGCAAACCTTATGCTAATGAGGTAAGGTTGGAAATTACGCGCAGGGACATCAATATGCAGGTCATTGAGCAACGTGGGGTGTAAATGAAGTCGAAGACTGCGAGGGGTGCATTGTACTTATGAGTAGTGAGTTCATGAGAACTTGTCAATATAAAATGTGATACCCCTGGCACAACGTTGTATGGATTTGAGGACTGGGGGTGCCACGGGTCTGAATCTTAGTTCCCATAGCACCCCCGGGGGTATCTTTCAGAGGTGGCATTGGTCAGGAATGTATGTGTATATGAGTTCCTTTTGTTTTTGGATGGACAAATGGGTATTATCAGATTCCTCCTGGATCATGAATGTGGCATAGGCCAGGAGGCTATTTGACATGTAAAAAAAATGATGTCCTACAAGCTGCGGCCCGCGGCTTCGCTCGCGATTAAAAATAGCCTGTATGTTAATCCAGCACATGTACTATGAATATTCCAAGTTTCATTCAAATCCGTTTAGCCGTGATTGAGGCACAAACATACAAACATCCTCACAAACTTTCACACTTGTAATATACTTAGTAGGATCTGTTTTTTTCTGCAGTACCTATGGTACAGGGAAACAACAGTGAAAAAAGTGCTCTGGCATAGTTTTTTATTATTTTGAATGTTTTATGTATGGATGGACCAATGTAAATATATATTTTTGTATACTTTGACGTTATACTTTGACTAGTTGATGGGAAGAGGATGAATTTTTTTTATTATTTTATATTATGCCATCATAAAACCAAGAAGATAGGTATAAAATATTTGATAATTATGTAATTAAAAAAAACTAAGCAAATCTCGTCGCATGTAACATAGCTAAGTCAGACGATGCGGTAATATAAAAGTGTGTCAAATCAATCAATCCAAACGTTAATTCAAAAGAGGAACAAAACAAACTGACAATGACCGCCATTTATAACGGACATTTACTCGTATACTGGAGTTCCGCTCGCGGTTTCGAAAACCGAACGCACCATAAAGTAAAGTTGCCATCAGTAAATAATAATATTATGTGTGACTTACTAGCTGCCGTCCGCGGCTTCGCTCGCGTGGTACCCGGATAAAAAATAGCCAATATGTTAATCCAGCACATGTACTTTGAATATTCCAAGTTTCATTAAAATCTGTTCAGCCATTTAGGCTATTTTTTGACAAGGATGACTATTGCTAACAATAGTCATCGCTTTGAATAGGGTGCTGTCTCACTATAGGCTCAGGGTAGTCAGAGGTCCTGGCATGTCACGCACCTGTATGCAGTAGCTTCGTTCTTGGCCATTGAAGTTGCATAAGTAATGACGTCTGCAGTCAACCGACGCGATACTGACGTAACGTTAACTAACTGAATAATTGGGTAGTACAGGTACCACAAATATTGTGCGCATCGGCAAACTTCGTGCCTTGTATGAAAACAGAATTTGTCCGAGCTTAATTTCATTTATTCATAAACAATAAATTCTGTATTTGAACCTGTTTGAACTGAACATCAGGAAAACTTACAACACCCAGATCCGGAATAAATATTTGCCGAAAATACAAGCATTTGTACCGTAGTGGGAATCGAACCCGCGCCTCTTGCGTCTTGCCGCCACGAGGTCATCAGTAGTTGAGTTGTTCCTCTATCTCAGCTAGTTTTGTAAGATGCGTGCTTGCGTCTGTGTCAATCACTTTAGCGGTAGAATTTCACTGTTTTTAACAACAGCCTGTTAATTTACGCGTAGGTAAGTTCACAACCAACCGTTAAACATTTGTTACAAAACTTTGAAATTGCGATCAATGGATTGATGAACTATTGAATGGATTTAGAAATTGCTGAAATCGATTACTTTGAATGATTTTGATGATCAGACGACAACACGACGAAATATTGTCTACTGAGCTAACTTACACATATATTTACCTAAACTACTGCTTTAATTATGATATCCGGATAAAATATAGCATATAAGACTGTCTCCAACCACTAAACTATCTCTTTACAAAAAAATATGATCAACATTCACAGATCAGTGCGCTTCAAATCAATGGCGCTGTAATTTGGATTATTTTTATTGATGAATTGAACTTATTCGTCCAGAAAATAGGTCTCACTCATTTAGTGAGAAATTCTCTTTTTGTCGTTGGTTTGAAACTTTTTTTTTGTTTTTTTTTAAATATTTTTATAATGAAGATACGTTTACTGGTTCTTGTATTTTATTAAGATAAGGTATAAGGTAATTGCCCAACTTAGGTACATTTTATTTATGCATTATTGATTGTCGCGGCCTAACGGTCGGCCTTGTCATCAAACGATGGCATTGTTTTGTTTGTTGTTGTACATGTAATGCTGACATATGACGCGTTTATTTGTCAAATGTCAATGTCAAATGTCAAATCTAAAAAAAAAAATTATCTAGGTATATGGCTAATAAAATGAGTACAGGGTATCAATATCAATTCTTGAAAATCACCAAAATGGCCTATGTCAGAATTTATTAAAGTATTTTTAATTTTGAAGTCACTAAATGACTTTCAAGACTACGAAATTAAAAAAATCTATGGATATTGACCATTTTGGTGACTTTTTATCACTCGGCGATTTTCTGAACCGAGATAGATGGCTGGCAAAATCTTAAAGGCATAATACCCCGCAGTGATACCTAGCTGAAATGATGATGAACTTGCCCATGATCTATAACCTTACTAAAGTCTGTCTCACTAAGGTTTATTACGGTAGGTAAACCCGATAGAGTTTGATGTTATTGGATTATGGTGCAATCGCGATTCTAACCCATGACCTAATAAAACGCATGGAACAGCCAGCAACCATTTATGTTCTACATTGATCATGTGATAGTGGCTCATAGGAAACCAAGGCTTAGTGGTGTTGTAATAGCGGCGAGTTTTGCGTGCGGACGCAGTTACGAAACAAGGTGTGTATTGGTATGGATTATCATTCATTAATAGTAGGAAAGAAATCTTGTGATTGGATCGGAAAATGTTTGACGGGAAGAGCTCACCACAATTTTTGCCAGAACGTGGTTTTTGCTGTTCAAATGTGTTTTTCTTTTTTCTATAATGAACCATAAGTGCCAACTTCCCTGTGCGTGTCATTAAGATGTACCTATGAATATAAAAAATATGAAAAATACTAGCTGCCGCCCGCGGCTTCGCTCGCGTGGTACCCGGGTAAAAAATAGCCTATATGTTAAACCAGCACATGTACTATGTATATTCCAAGTTTTATTCAAATTCGTTCAGCCGTTTATGCGTGATTGAGGCATAGACACAAACATCCTCAAACTTTCACATTTATAATATAGTAGGAAGTAGGATTTGTCTTTTGCCAAAATGTTGGTTTCTTGTTATTGGAATGTTTTTATTTTTATATAAATGTGGGATCTCTTGGAAAAGGACTGTTAAGAAGTTACTTGCTTGTACGAACGCGTGCCGTAAGATGTATAGGTAGGTAACTAAATGTCAAAACCATAAAAATAATAATGGTAAATATAATAAAGAAATAAAACTAAGAAAATTACGAAAATAGTTGATAGTTAGGTACAGATGTTTTTTAGGATTGTTTGGTATATTTACATTATAATTTATTTATTTATTAAACTGTAATGTTGCAACATTGGATATTTTCAAAAGTATCCATTTTATTCAGATTGTTCTTATTTTTATATAAATTTAAAAAAAATTGAGGTTTTCCAAACGTATAGACGTTTAATAACGTTTTATATTATTTATTGATTTCATCGCCGCCTGATATCATTTATCTTAATTTCACACTTTACTACGGCAATTAGTTATTCGATATACCTCAAGTACTTTCTATATTAATGAACAAAACTTGTATGTTTGCATAACTATCGCATGCAAAAAACTCTGTCTCTGACTACTAGGCTAATAAATTGCCTGACATATACCTAACTTTAGTTAGATAAACATAAACTATATTATCTACTAGCTGCCGCCCGCGGCTTCGCTCGCGTGGTACCCGGATAAAAAATAGCCTATATGTTAATCCAGTACATGTACTATGTATATTCCAAGTTTCGTTCAGATCCGTTCAGCTGTTTAGGCGTGATTGAGGCACAAACATCCAAACATCCAAACATCCAAACGTCGTCACAAACTTTCGTACTAGATGGCAGCACAGGTAAAGTTAGTACGCGCTATCGTTGCGTTTTTTTCAAGCAAACTAAGACTTTTTAATTTTATAATATAAGTAAGAAGTAAGATCATTCATCTTCATCTTCATCATCATCTGTAGCCAGATCTCACACAGAACAATTAAAAGATTGACGAGGCTTTGGTCGATAAAATAAATATTCTGTGAAAGTTATTCTCGACTCTTATTATTTTACAAAAAAAAAGTATATAAGTAGTCTATCAGCCATCTGGTGCCCATAGTACAAGCTTTGCTTAGTTTGGGGCTAGATGGTGCTGTGTGAAAAATCCGCAAATATTTATTTATTTATTTATATTCTATATAACCAGCTGGACATAGAATGCGTCCAGCTGCTTCTCTCCCCGAGCATGTCGTAAAAGTCGACTAAGGGATAGTATCCTCGAACATGATGAGATACAATAAGCAAGTATTCCCAAGGAGGGTTGACGTCAGGCAGGCGGCCGGTCATAAAACACCTTAGCCAAAACTCTTACACAATGATCCAAAAAAGTTCATGCTGTGCCGACCCCACATAGAGTGGGATAAGGGCAGGAAGATGATGATGATTGTATATAAACCAAATATTGTTTTTAATTTAGTACATGCAACCATGTTTAAATATTAAGTAAATATTTTTTTGTAAATACGTACTTATAATATGTACTAATACTACAACACCCGAAGAAATATTTGCAGAACATACAAACATTTCTCCCGTGGCGGGGATCGAATCCGCGCCTCTTGCGTCTCAGCCAAGCACGCACCCGCTACGCCACAGAGGTCTTCATATTATGACCGGTGTTACGAGACCGTAAAGTATCGATAGTATTCAACTATGTTGTCGGTGTCGGAAACACACGTTTTGTTTCTGACGATTTCGCAATAAGTTTTTTAGTCGTACATATCCTGGTAAAAACGTTTATTTCCTGCGGAAAATTCAGTACTAATCCAAAATAATTGTAGCAGTAGATATCCATATTTTTTAAGAATAGATCATGAAGTGTTAATTCAGAATCAGTAGTCATATCATTAGTTACAAAGTTTTGATATAGAAACGTGAATTTCAAAATTAATAGTTACTGGCTGTTGTTCACGTCCTCATTGATTTTTTTTTAAGAAAAGGTAGCATTTGTCCTTCTCCTTGCAATCGATCTCCTTGTTAAATTTTATAAAAATCTTTTTAGTGCTCTAACCTCGAATACTTAAACGCATCTCAGAGTTGAGCACGTCTCAAGTGACGAGTTTTTGACAGATTTTCATCAAAAACTGGCAAAAAACCGTGACTTGAGACGTGCTCAACTCTGAGTCGCGATTGAGTATTCGGGGGTAAGTGTGAAAAGGTAACAAACAGACAGAGATGCTTTTGCATTTATATTATTAAGTATGGAATGGAGTATGAATTAAGTAAAGGTCAGAAAATGTTTTTGTGCTCTTTAATAATTTACGAATCCTGTTTGAGCTCATCATCTGGTTTTGCTCATCGTGGACAGGTTTTTTAATGTCAAAGTTGACATTTCACACCGGCCTTGTCAACGGCGGTAAATTACATTGAATAATGAACCCTAAATTAAGGAGTTAACGTTGGAATTACCTTACAAAGTGGCCGTTTTATGTATTTTAATTAAACATCGAACTTTAACTAAAAATTTTAAGTATGGCCAGAGAGTATTTTTTGCTATTTTGGTACATTAGACAAGTAGGTACCTACTATGATATGAATTTAATAATACTTATAGTATTTTTTTGTAGTAAATAAGATTAGTTACTAGCTTCCGCCCGCGGCTTCGCTCACATGGTACCCGGATAAAAAGTAGCCTATATGTTATTCCAGCACACATACTATGTATGTTCCAAGTTTTATTTAAATCCGTTCAGCCGTTACGGCGTGATTGAGGCACAAACATCTATTATAAATGCGAAAATTTGTTAATTTTAGACTTTTAAAGAATTTCAATCCTTATGTACCCATAATACCTACATTTGTTCAGGTTACTAGGCTAGTAACAGTACAGACAGAATGCCAGGGGTGAGAGGACAAGGCACGACTTTGACATTTAAGACGACCAACAGGTTGATAATTATGTGGTAGGTATTTATAGTTTTTACCTCAGTATGGTGGGGACTTGGATCGTAAAGAATTTTTAATAATCACTCATCTTTCCTAAAGGTTGAAGCTTTAAGCAGCGGCCTTCAAAATAATGTGACGTAAACTGACGTAAATAACGAACATGTCAATAATACTTTTATCTCTACTCTAAATTTTTATGAAACAGAGGATCCTTACCCTTTAAACATTATTTAATCTGTTTTCTGAGTTTTCGACCTAAGTTATAATTACGTAAACAATATAAATAAATATGTCAGAATTACCTTACCTATTTTGTACTTATGTATTGTCTTGTTCTTTTAGCAAAATGAAATACTTCATCAATCAAAACTAAGGCCTTTTACCATCTATTGTAGATGATTTATACAGCGTCAAGAGGCAACTTTTCCCTTTACAAACGAGAGGCTGTAGTGCCCGGGACGAATTAAGATGGAGTAGGCTTTCCCAGCACCTATTCCATCCTCTCAGCTTAGTCGGCCTGGTCCACATAAAAGACATGGTTAATATGTGCGGAGCTGACTAAGCCGCGGGTTTCCTCACGATGTTTCCCTTCACCGTTTGAGAGTACTGGTATAACCCCCGAATACTCAAACGCATCTCAGAGTTGAGCACGTCTCAAGTGACGAGTTTTTGACAGATTTTCATCAAAAACTGTCAAAGAACCGTGACTTGAGTCGTGTTTGAGTACCTATTCGGGGGTTAGACACATAAATTTTTCGCATAAAAAAAATCCATTCTTGCACTCTCTACCAATTAAAACACAGGTGTGAAGTAGGCAGGTCTCAATGCAGTCTAGACTCACTTATAATTTTCCTCAGGGGTAAATATCACAGTGTTACACCATCGTGAAAGTGTCACGTGCTCCGTTTGCCAATGCGTTGAATTCTTTCACTTTTCCCTCGATTTTTTGCGACATCGAATCGAAATCGCTCGAATTATAGAGAGGATTTTCGCAAAGTGAATGAAAGTTGATTTAGCTAATCTTTATTCTATTCACAAACCCGACACCAATGATTTCTTAAGTTTCCATCAGATTTGTTGTTTTTCAATTCATATTTAGTATCTATTAAATTCATACGCTTGGTCGCGTTACGAACAGGGGCAAATGCAACGTAGATTTAAGACGTGTCCAAGTGATCCCCGTGATTTTATGGAATATTTTTTTTTGACTTTGACATCTTGGCAAAGCGGCCAGCGTCTTGGGGACGCTTCCGGCTTCTGATGATCTGGATCAGATGAGCTATCTATAGACCATTTGCAATGGTCTTTATTAGTGTTATTTTAGTTGTAAGTAAAAAAATTTCTTTGTTTTCTTTACAATGCGGTGACAAACTGATAATAAACCCTATTTATATTTTAACGCTCGATTTCTAAATCCTATTATTACTGATTATAAATGAAAGTTTATAAGGATGCGTGTTAATAGCTACATGGATTTGAATGAAACTTAGAATATACATAGTCTATCTATCTGTTTGTATCACTAGTTTTGTATCTTTCGAACCAGTTGTGGTGAAAGGATTTGTAGTGCGCTTCAAAGGTTCCTTTCGTGCACTTGACGCCATATCTTCGAACTTTTTAGCATCTACGACATGCCGGTTTCATCACTATGTTTTCCTTCAATGTTTTAGAGTACTGGTATAGCGCACATTTATTTTTCGTAAAGAAAAATCCATTGGTGCACGGCCGGATTTGAACCACGACCGGGAACCACTAAACCACCAGTGCTCTCAACCATATAAAAAAAATTAATCTCTGTTCAGCGAAAGTCGTTTGTGGCTAGTGATTGGTGTGTCATAAAACGAATGATATAATTATTTGGTTTGAAGACATTTTAAAGTGATGAAAGTAATTTATTACACAGATTTTAAAATTCTATCGACTTGATTTAAAAAACAAAAGAGTATTGTCAGAAAAGTTGTAGGTACTTATTTAAAAGGAGAAAAAACTTGACTGCATCGAATCTGCCATGTTCGATTTTTGTTTTCTACATCTATACAAGGATCTATAAAGTTACATCTCTACAAGTCCAACGACACATTATTTGTGAAAATCGGTTCAGCCGTTTCGGCTACAGAGGCAGCCAAAGGAATAAATGGAAAATGGGTTCTTACCGCCATATCTAAGCGGTTCCGTGCTTCGGAGGGCACGTCAAATTGTCGGTCCCGGCTTTTAAGTCGTTAAGCCATGACGGAGGCCTTTAGGCGGCCTAAAAACTCCGACACAAGATTTGGCCACTAGCTCATACGAACTTTTTATGTCTATTTATTAAAAAGGGTTTAATCAAATATGATTACGACACCCTTGAAGGACGCTTATAACTAATTTATCTCCTACATAAACAATTTTTTACCAACTTTACAGCGCTTTTGCTTCCTCCTGACGTCAACCCTCCTTGGAATACTTGCATGTGTATCTTATCATGTTGGAGGATACTATCCCTTAGTCGACTTTTACAACAGGGAGAGAAGCAGCTGGACGCATTCTATATTTTTTCTTTACTCCCAGTCCAGCGGAGAAGTTAATAATATTACACATACCAATCAAAAAGTTACTTAAAGTTAGTACGTCAGAGCTGGCCACATCCGACCCATCAAACCAGCTCATACGAATTTACTTTTTTACCGCTATCATCATCTTCCTGCCCTTATCCCACGCTATGTGGGGTCGGCACAGCATGATCTTTTGATCTTTGTATCATGCTGTAAGAGTTTTGGCTAAGGTGTTTTATGACTGGCCGTCTACCTGACGTCAACCCTCCTTGGGAATACTTGCTAATATTAATAATACTTTTTTTACCGCTATATTGGATTTTTTTACACTTGACTGCACCTATAGTAAGTATTCAGATATCTATAGCACACAACGAGCGAAGCAAGAAGTCGCTTTCGTAACGTGGCACGGTCGACTTCACTCGTAAGTAATTTTGTTATGATATAAATTGATAGCTCAATGAGGAACTGATAATATAATAGAAACCGTCCTAGTATTGATGTCTACACCCGCTTGTTCTCAACAATACTATATTTTTATTGTGTTTTAATAAAAAATAAGTAAACTAGCCTAAGTAGTGACTTCTAGTTATTATTTTATTTTTTTTGATGACCTCGGTGGCGTGGCGGGCGCGTGCTCGGCTGAGACGCAAGAGGGTTCGATTCCCGCTACGAGACTGGGTGTTGTATGTAAAAAAAATATCAGCCATCTGGTGCCCATAGTACAAGCTTTGCTTAGTTTGGGGCTAGATGGAGCTGTGTGAAATGCCCACAAATATTTATTTATTATAATTATTCGACTAAAAAGTGTTAAATAAATAATTTTTACTTTTACTTTCTTTTAGTCTTAAATCGTAAACAAAGAATGCCACATTCTCCCTGCTTGGCGTGGGTTGAAATGCGTATATAATTATAACTAATAACGGCCTCGGTAGCGTGGCGGGCGATTGCTCGGCAGAGACGCAAGAGGCGCGGTTTCGATTCCCGCTGCGTAAGAAATGTTTGCATGATCTGTAAATATTTCTTCCGGGTCTGGGTGTTGTGGTACCATGGTACTCGTCGTTTCTGATACCCACGACACAGGGAATCCTAGTGTGGGGTCAGGACTATGTATGTGACTGTTGGGTGTTATTTATTTATCATAGAAATGCTAAATAAATAAAATGGTCGCGCATCTAAACTAGACTAAACAAAATGGACTCCACTAGCAAATAGAATGATCTTGCAAAATAATAACCACTTTCGCTTGTAGAGAGCAAGGAATTTGAGAAATTACATTCTTACTATTATTAATGGAAAGTTATATTTATTCAAAGAGACTTAAAAGATGTAATATAATAAATGACAAGGTGAAATTATCAAAGTACGGAATTAACAATCGCGTCAAACTTCCATTTCTTTGGACAATAAAATCACAAGAATTATTTATATTTTACTAATTATTTCAATATTATTTTGCAATTTACCTACATCTTCATTATTTCATTTCAATATGTTTAGAAATTATATCTACTTATTTTTATTTTTTTACTTTTACACATTTGAAATTAACGTTTTCATTCAAAATTTGACATTAGATAGCAAATTGATTACAAATGTCAAATAAATTAGCGATTGTTACCTCCGAAAACTCAAATGCATCTCAAAGTTGAGCACGTCTCAAATTACGTTTTTTTTTTTACAGATTTTCATCAGAAACTGTCAAAAAACTGTGAGTTGAGACGTACTCAACTCTGTATTCGGGGTAGAGACTCAAATAAAGTTCAAACTTTGGTGCCTAGCAACTCAGTCTTCAATCATATGGTATGATAGAACAAATAATACCAAAATAGACCTCTAGATGACCTCTAGATACCTCAACCACTTCATTTTTATTATATTTTTATTTATTATTTATTTATTTTAGTATACAGTCAAAAAGTTATACAACAAACCGCAAAGCCTAGTTCACAGTCTACCTACTTCTATTGCAGGCGGTAACCGCAGTCATCAAAAAATTACTTGTTATTTCATACTCTATCACTTATTATTATACTTACTTCACTTCACTTACCTCAAAGATGAATAAAAATCTTTCAATACAATAGAAAAGTTGAAGTTTAGTGCCTGGTATCTTATATTAAGCCTATGGCAGTTTTTGACAGAAAACAAACAATGGTCCAACTGTCATCCGTTAGTTGAATATAGGAATTAGGATTCCTACTAATATTTTAAATGCAAAAATATGTGAGGATGTTTGTATGTTTGTGCCTCGAATCACGTCTTAACGAACTGATTTGAATGAAACTTGGAATATATATAGTACATGTACTGGATTAACATATAGGCAATTTTTATACGGGTACCACGCGAGCGGCAGCTAGTAATAAATCATAATTACAGCACTTATAAGCTTTGGGGTTAGGAGGGGCGCAATTTTGTATTTAGTAATGTATTGTGTAAGTACTACCTAAGTGCCTACAAACATTGAAGTGAAGAAATTCTTCAACCAATATTCGTACCTATAGGTAAACAACTAGACAGGTATTATGACAAACAATCGTAATGTGTCCCACATACAGTACATAGCATTCTCGATTTTCTCACGGTATTACTAGAGGTTATTTTTGTATAGACAATTAATTATTAAGAATGTAAGTGACCTTAATAATATTGTCGTGTACTGGATAAGTACATATTTAACTATTTCTTGTTGACCACTGTTAAATTTTGTCGTTTTATTATCTACTTCTGAATTTGAAATTGTGAGAAAAGCTGTTTTGAACTTTTCTTGGGATTTTTTCTTTGTCTTGATAGGTCTTGATGCTAAATTGTTTACCACACAAAAAGTTTGGAGTAGCTGAAAACCTCAGCTGAAAACTGATGAAACCTCCTTGCTTTGAGGGAAGGAGGTTACTCGTGTCAAAGAAAGAGTTTCTAATGTCAATACGACGTTAGAAACTCTTTTGCAGTTTGGATTATGAAACATTTTTCAATAATATCACAAATAAAAAAAACTTGCACTTTAAGCTGGTTCTGATAGAAGATTACATGCATTTATTCTCATAAAATCTCACTTGTTGGCGCTAGAGAGGTCCCAAAGAGCAGTGCTTAAGGTCATGGCCGGCAAGCCCTTTCGTTTTCCCACTTCCGAATTATATTCCCTAAATAATGTCCTAACAGTTAGGCAGCTCTTCATCTTCAACACGGTCTTACGTAAACATACTCAGCTTCTATATGACCCTAAGACTTCCTCCAAACGAAGACCTGACAGAGTCTGCAAAATTGAAAATCGTAGAACTGAACTTGCCAGCCGCCATAATTACTTTATTAGCTCGAGACTCTACAACAGGATCAACAAGGAGCTTAATATCTACAGCCTTACACTATATAAATTAAAAATTAAATTGCTAGTATGGCTTCAGCCACTTTCCTACGATTCTACTGAAAATCTTCTCACAGTATTAGTGTAATATCCTACTCTCTCTCACACTCATAAACACACACACACACACACACACACACACACACACACACACAACACTCACACACACACACACACACACACACACACACACAAACACACACACACACAAACACGCACACTCACACACACAACTTAGTTACTGTCTTATGTATTATTATAATTTTTTGTGTTTAAATTTTTTTAACTACTTTTAGTCCTTTTCTGTATAAGGAACTTTACGCTCCGTGGTCATGGAGGTGGGCGTTGATAGTTGCGACACAGTTCTTAACTACTGCAACTATCATCGTGTACTATTATGTTATTTTATACCAATGTATATTCTGTTCCTAAATAAACTATTTTGTATTGTATTGTATTGTATTCAAAATACAAAATATACCTAATCATTTAAGTCTGAGACCGACATACAACAAAATCAATCCATAGAATTCAGTCATTGTACGAGTATGTAGTGTGCTATGTTTAAACACCTTTTAAAATAATTGATTAAAATACCAAAGTGATAAATTCAAATACAATGTCTGTAAAGACAAGTTTCAGACATTTTGATAGCATTACGAGTTAACTCTGTGAACGGGGTCAACCACCTCTGAAGGATACATAACTGACCTTTCCTTACCACTCACAATCACCAAATATCTTCCAAAATACAATAGGTACCTATAATTACTGACTTCAGTGGCCTTATCCACCTTATCACAAGGATTATGTCATACATAAACAAGTAATAATACGACAAAATCATCACTAATTGTATGAAAACAAGGTCTAAATTCAAATGGCAATTAAAATATTTACACGTAATCCTAGAAACAATAAACAATACGCATATCGCATGGGAAGTAGAAGTGAATGGGAGAATGCAGCCTTGCGAGCCAGCGATGGACTCAGATCAACCAGATATCGACTCCGGAGGTGAATGAAGGAAACTACTAAGGGTCTCTGCTCACTTCGCCCTGTTCCAATAAAGAAACAGTGACAATGTGTCACACAGCAAAGTCATGTCAAAACTTTGCTTGTCAGGTTTTATATTTGTTTTTCGTGTCAGGACGATGATGGGTCCGGATATTGAACTGTAGGTAAAATGTTAAATTCGGCTAGTGGGCGAAAACCCTTAGATAAATTTAGAACTTTTTCAAGTATTTTTGTAGATGACCTCTGTAGCGTGGTAATCCGTGGAGCGATCGAGCAGCGATACAAAATACAAATGTATGGGTCAGGGCTGACTATAAACAGCAGTTTTTTGGATAATGCAATGTTGCCCAATTTGTGTTTACTTACAATTGGGTAGTGTGCTCAAAGGAAAAAATATTTATGCACTGCATCGGTGAAAACTTCAAGGAATCCATAAACTTCAAACTTTAGGTTAGCTACAATTAGTTAATCAATATAATCAATTTGCTTCCGAAGGTATTTTCCAAATGTAATTCAATTACACTAATCATTTACTGGTACCTAGATGGAACATTCTTTAGTCCGGTCTCAGTATTCGGTTGCGAGCCTGCTTTTTATAGTAAAGTTTTCGTAGTATTTTCTGAAATCATCAGTTGTTATATAATTTTCCCATTTGGGAAGGCGATTGTGACAAAAACCTTACTGCCTAGCCTTTCGTCCATTTATTTATTTCATGTATATTGTTAAAAGCCTTCCGTCTACTTAATACGCCATTTTTTTTTCATCTGAAAACTTCAGCCGGGGCCAACAAACGGACCATAGAGTTTGTTTTCGTTCAGAAATCAGTCTTCCCCATACTCGAAACGATATAGCTTAGGTAAATGCTTTACTTTTATAACTTTCAAGAAACACAGTCAGTCAGCTTATTTTCGTCTTTGTTGTTAAAATGATTTCTGATTCTAGCTAGTACTCTTAGACTTTTTAATCTGTGGTACCCGGTAAAGTCAAAGTCAAAATGTTTTTATTCCATAAAATCACGGGGATCATTTGGACACGTCTTAAATCTACGTTGCATTTCCAAGCGTGGAAGATACCACGTTTGGCTATTTTTTTGAAAAATTATCCCTTTACAATCCTGTTTATAAAAGGAGTTGGAGCATTATTCAGTAGGTAGGTTCAGGTAGAATGGTAGAGTAAATAGTTGTGATTACGAGGTTTGTAGAAAGCTTAATGTAATGAGGTAATCGGATATGTGTGTAACAGCACCTTATTTATGACTTTTACACAGCGATCGGGTTTGATGTAATCTGTCTTATACAGGTAATGCCTCAGGGGAATTTTTGGTGACCAGTTTTGTTTATAAATGGTGCTCCGGCTGTGACAAGTAATGTTTGGAAGACAATTTTAAATGGCTTCATAGCTCAATTGTTTTAGCCGTAGATTGTGGGTTCGATTCTCACCTAGAACATTAACATTTGTCTGATTTTCTGTATCTAGATTTCATGTAGGTTTCGGTTATGTAGGCTTTGGTTGCACAAAATAAAAATAAATGGAAACTCATTTCACGGTTTTCTAAAATGACTTTAAAATTGGGGTAGAACGGGGTGTCAAAATTTACACCACGCGAGCGAAGCCACGCGTTTTAACTAGTATTAGTATAAAAGGATATAATTCTTGCTATATTTGAGTCATGATCCATATAATCCCGTCAGCTCAGAACAGTCGTGATAACGGTGACCTTCATTGTCGATGACTGGCAACAGGCCGACCTATTCTACATAAATCTACATAAATTATCTATCACAAGCTACATCGAATTCTACGCGCTAAATAAAACTTACCCCCGAATACTCAAACGCGACTCAGAGTTGAGCACGTCTCAAGTCACGGTTTTTTCACAGTTTTTGATGAAAATCTGTCAAAAAATCGTCACTTGAGACGTGCTCAACTCTGAGATGCGTTTGAGTATTCGTGGGTTAGTCCTTTTCATACTTTTTGCTTTTAAGGGTGTGTTATAGCGGATTTGCTCACCAAAATCGATGTAGAAATCTGTTGTCCTACTAATATTATAAATGCGAAAGTTTGTGGAAGTGACGATGTTTGCGCCTCAATCACGCCGTAACAGCTGAACGGATTTGAATGAAACTTGGAACATACAAAGTATGTGCGCTGGAATAATATTGGACTTTTTAAAATTATATTTCCCCTTTCAAGGAGGCGATAGTTTTTAACCATACTGCCTAGTCTTCCTCAAGTTATCTTGTCTTAGCAAGAAAGTTACTTCATTATTCAACCAGCTCCGTAAAAGTTATCAATCACGTGTTCCATCACACAGAAGTCAACAGTGGTTTAATTGTGTCATATTTGCCATTGCATAATAGTGAAACCCCGTCTTAAATATCAGCCTCTGTGAGGTGGCTGGTGACATTGCTAGACATGTTAAAGGCCATCAAGGTGGCAGGTATGTACCTTCTACTTGTTGATAAGACCTCTAACTTTGAGAAACTTGTTTAGCTTGGACGAATAAACAAATAAATAAATAACACCTAACAGTCACATACATAGTCCTGACCTCACACTAGGATTCTCTGTATCGTGGGTATCAGAAACTACGAGTACCATGGTACCACAACACCTATACCCGGAAGAAATATTTACAGATTATGCAATTATATTTCTTCTGCAGCGGGAATCGAACCCGCGCCTCTTGCGTCTCTGCCGAGCAATCGCCCGCCACGCCACCGAGGCCGTCTTATTAAGGTCTGTATGTCTTATGAACCAGTTTTTTTAGACTGACTAAAATGCTTTGAGTCCCACTTGTTTCTATGGGCCGCCTATATGTTTTATATAGCACCTGGAGGTAAGTTTTGCCTACATTTCCGATGTACTCGAATAGTAGAGTAAAACAATAGAGCAAACTTTAAAATATTTTATCCAGAAATGTTTCGAAACATTTACTAATTATATTTTGTTTATAATAACAATAAATTATTTGAAACAAATGAAGGTATCTACACAATGTTTTTTTTTTCTTTTTTATCTCTTCGCGCTTAGTTGGGCAATCTTTTTATTGGCCACCAGGCTACAATTGGTTAAAAGACGTAGATTCTTATACCAGGGTATCAATTATTGAAAATCACCGAGTGATAAAAGTCACCAAAATGGTCCGTTTCCAAAGATTTTTTTAAAAACAATAGAAATTGACTAATTTTGTGACTTTTAACACTCGGTGATTTTCAAGAATTAATACCCAGATTGGATATTTTGCCGTCTCAATGTTGGTCGTATGCTAATGTGCATGCCTGGTATTACTCGCAGACTTTCGCTCCTCGAAGGTCACGAGCTTAGCTGGAAAGTCTGGAAATTACTAAGTGGCTTCGCAATACCTGACCAATGGGTACCTACACCCGTAAAATAAAATTACTTGTGGATATTGCAATTTTATGCTTATCATTTGGCTGAACTCTGCTGAGAACTTTGGGTATGTTTACTTTCTTAGCATTATCTCTGATCATTTACCTGGAAACTAGTAGGTACGTAGTATTATGTGTGGCACTGATAAGGGTAATTTATAGTACCAGTTGGGAGAAAGCGTAGAGGCTTTTGAAACTGTTACAAATTAATGTAATCGTTTGGTCGAAGTATTCTCGACTTCTGTGGCGAGGCGGGCGAGTGCTCGGCTCAGACGCAAGAGGCGCGGTTTCGATTCCCGCTGCGGGAGAAATGTTTGCATGCTCTGCAAATATATCTTCCGGGTCTGGGTGTTGTAGTATTATGTATTATAAAGTATGTATTTACAAAAAAAAGTATATAATGTATTCTATCAGCCATCTGGTTCCCATAATACAAGCTTTGCTTAGTTTGGTGCAAGATGGTGCTGTGTGATATGTTCTCAAATATTAAAAAAAATGTTAGTTACTTGGGCATTTTATATGTGGTACTGAAAAGGGCTTTAGTGATTTAGGCATTATATATGACTCTGAAAATACTAGCCTTATTTTACTCGACTACGGCGAAGCAAAAAGGAGGATTAATATTTTAACCAGTGTAATCTGTGGGATGGTACGTATGTATGTATGTTTATCTATTCCCTCATAACTTCTAAACTGCTAATCATAATTTGACAAATGAGGTATCATTGAAAGCGCCTTTATTGTACCTATCAATTATACTTAATTTTTTTCATAGACCGTCAATAACCAGAACTAATCGTTGGACACAAAAACAAGTTCTTTGGTCCAAAGCATTTCACCACAGTAACTTATTTATAAAAATAAATGCCTACCCAAGTATAAAGCAACTACATGCAGAATGCAAGATACCTTTCTCAGACAATAAATAAGTAAAAACAACATCAACACAGCACGAAACATCTACAAGAACACACAATACACGATTGCTGTGCTATCTTCGTGAATACTGGCCATTGAGAAATAAAATTGCACTTTTGTATTTTTTTGCGGCTTCGTATTGGCAATTAAATAGAAACATTCCATGTTGTTCGATTATAATCGTTCTCAATAAATAAATAGGCATAAGTTTGATATTTTTATTTAATACGTGAATAAAAACACCAATCACAGCCCACACAATGAATATGGTAGAGAAACGACTTTGTATTCTATAAGCTTTTGAGTCATCGTGAGCGCATTGAACTCTGTGGTATGAAGTTCTCTTTTTGAAATGTTTTTGTTTATCGTACGTGTATCTTTTTTAATCTAAGAGTATATTATTCCTCATAAGAATAAGCACATAATATCAATAACACAATTGTAAACTCTACATCAATGCAGTAGTTGCTATAAAGTTTTTTTCCCTTATGGATAGACGTTGATGACGAAAACCTTCTTTCTTTCTTTAATTAAATTTCTTTCATCGTTTTTGTAATGGTTTTTGTGTTTTCCGTTCACAACGCCGCCATTTTTTTTCTCTATGTTATAGTTAGGTATGTATAGTGGTTTTCCTTGTTATTGAACAAAATATATTTTTTACGTAGTTTTCTGCTAGCGAAGCGAGCGCGTTGAAGTCTACTGTATTGAAATTCACATTTGACATGCGTAAATAGTGAAAATGGCATATGTAACAGAAATTTCATACGTAGTTAAACACATATTTTACCTAGTGCCTCAATAAAAACTGCTCTGGTACAGTCAACAACAAAAAATAAGTAAATACTGAGTTTCTCAGCCGTACTATTCAGATATACGAAAAATTGTCAAGTGTAAAATAATGTTATAAACATGGTTAGGTACAGATTAAGTATATTTCGTTGTAGATACATAAGTAGCTTGTTTAAAATTACGATCAAAAATAGCTTTCCATGTCATTGATTGTTCATTTTGATTATGAACTGCATGAAGCTTGTTTGCGTTTATCAATATAAAAACCGCGACTCGGCAAGCTGTACCTTCCTCATACTTTTGCAAATATTTCTTCCGGGTCTGGGTGTTGTGGTACCATGGTACTCGTAGTTTCTGATACTCACAACACAGGGAATCCTAGTGTGGGGTCAGGACTATGTATGTGACTATAGGGTTGTTATTATTATTATTATTGTTATTTATAGTTTTTATACTCGGTCCGACTAAGCTGAGAGGATGGAATAAGTGCTGGGCAAGCCTACTCCATCTTAATTCGTCCCGGGCACTACAGCGTCCCGTCTATGAAGGTAAAGTTGCCTCCTGACGCTGTATACCCCTCTACTATAGATGGTAAAAGGCCTTAGTATACTCGGTTCAGTAGATGGAAATCGGATTAACTGAAGTGCATGGGCCTAAGCCATGTACACATCAACATTTCCAACCTAAATAAATTGGGCGAATCCTCACTGACATTGCAGTCTGCTTGCAAGAACTTGCGGACGATTCTGTATTATTATTATTGTCAAACTTTCGTAGTCACGGCTCATAAGAGCCGGCTTAAAAACAATGAGCACGGGCCTACGCCAAGTGCGCATCGTTAAGGCTGTTAGGTCGGTTTTGGGTACTAGATGGTGGTATATCAGTCGATAGGTCAGTTTGCAAAAAACGGACAATTCTACAAGTGTTTAGAATAACAGCTTTTTGTAGCAATGCAAATGTATTTACAGCCCTTATGACCAAATCAGTGGGACCACGAGCGACTGCATTACGTTGACTGATGGTCCCACCAAACAGTGGGACCACGAGCCCATTAAATCGACACACTGTCCCACCAGTGGGTCAAATTAGTGGGACCACGAGTCGCGACCCATGTTTGGGCAAGTCGAGTAGTGCGAGTGACTGAAAAAGTTGTTTTGGGATAACACCGGTGGAAGATAACAAGGAATTATTATTATTATTATTATTATTATTATTATTATTATTATTATTATTATTATACCTCGGCTATTATTGTGAGGAGCAGGAATTCCGAACGCGACGGGGAATGCGCGAAGGCGCTCAAGGACATTGACTGTACCTCGGCACACTGACAAAGAATATTAATGTAGATACGTAAACTTGTAGTATTTTAACATTCTCAACGTATAACTACGTATTTACTCATGATAAGAAAGAAAGAAAATAATTTATTGGCAACATAAGAATACAGGAGTAAAAAATTAAATGACAGAGAGAAGGACAAAAAGAGAGAAAATACATATTATACAGGCCTAACCTACCTATCACTTGTCCTGGTTGCTCTGTCATTCAAGAAAAAGAAAGATTATACTTCTCTGCTGGACTGGGAGTAAAGAAAAAGCATAGAATGCGTCCAGCTGCTTCTCTCCCCGAGCATGTCGTAAAAGTCGACTAAGGGATAGTATCCTCTCCGAAATTATGGACCACCTATATGTGCGATGGGCTGATCCCCTGTCACCATGGTTCACCATATCCATCTTAGGACTTTAAATCAGAAGTGGCTGCAAGTTTTCTTATGTTAACTTGTGGCTCTGCCCAGCCCATTAGAGATATGGGCGTGATAATGTATGTATGTAAGGAGGAACTAATTCATTAAAACTTTATTTTTTGATGACCTTAATGGCCCGGCTAGATGCAAGAGGTGGTTTGAATTCTGCAGAGGATTCAAAAATACGTATTTCTTGAGGGTCTAACCCCCGAATACTCAAACGCATCTCAGAGTTGAGCACGTCTCAAGTGACGAGTTTTTGACAGATTTTCATCAAAAACTGTCAAAAAACCGTGACTTGAGACGTGCTCAACTCTGAGTCGCGTTTGAGTATTTGGGGGTGAGTGTTGTTAGTAGGTAAGTTCTCGTATTCTCCTGAACGATTTCTAATTACTTGTTTTAAGACAATAATGGCGTCGTTTTGATACCAAGGTGCACAGAATCAGCAAGATTTCATCTATTAAAATTTATTACATAAACTAATCCGTGTTACCAATGCTTCCAAATTACACGTTATCTGTATAACGGCAAACAGAGCGAGACCACGTCAACTCTACATTTACTTTCCTGTATAAAGATGTTATATTAAATTACTAGCTGCCGCCCGCTGTTTCGCTCGCGTGGTACACGGATAAAATATAGCCTTTATGTTAATCAAGCACATGTACTATGTATGTTCCAAGTATCATACAAATCCGTTCAGTCGTTTAGACGTGATTGAGGCACAAACATGCACACATCGAAACATCCTCACAAACTTTCGCATTTATAATATAAGTGAGATATAATATCCAGATCTAAAATATACATAGTAGGTATTTCTCTAGATGTTTTTCCAATAGTGTAACTGCGGTCCTTATCCTTTTAAAGTTTTGTCTTGTCCATCCAAAAGTTGCCTGAAAGAGATCACCTTTAGCGATAAGGCCGTCCATTGTATGACGCATATTTAAGTACATATTTTGATATTTTCATTCATGTTTTTACAATAAAGATATATTGTATTGTATTGTATCTATTTATACATATTTTACAATTCATTTGATGTTGTAACAATAATATAAGCCTTATTCAGATACTTATTATGCTCTTTGAACAATAATTATCTACAAAAAAATAAAGTTTGGACATCAGAGATCGCATTGGTTTGCCCTAGCTTAGCTAAGGCATCTTCCAACTGCTTCCAAATCTTATGCTCCCTGGCAACTCTTGACCATGTTTGTCTGTCCCAGCGTATCACGCTGTAAGAGTTTTGGCTTAAATGTTTTCTGACCGGCCGCCTGCCTGACGTCAACCCTCCTTAGGAATACTTACTTATTGTATCTCATCATGTTGGAGGATACTATCCCAGGCATTTTTTAAATTAAGTAATTCCGTCATTAATTTTGTTCATTTTCGCCATTTTAAAATCAGTAGAGCACGCTTTGAATGTTAATAGTCATTATTTACATTTTATTCATGTATATATAACTATTAAAAAGGTGAGAGAACATCACATTTAGTAGTAATTATTATTCTATAGTATACTAGCGACTCGCCCCGGCTTCGCACGGGGATAGACATATACCATCGCGGACTTTTTCAATACTGTAGTACATTATTTTGATCTATCTCGTAGAGTTCAGCCAGCGTTTGCAATGTAAGCGCAAAAAAATATGTTTATTTACGACATCACATTAGAAACCTCTAAAATGATCAGTGTTTCTCTACTATATTATGCATGTATTATACAAATAAACCTTCCTCTTGAATCACTCTATCTATTAAAAAAACAGCACCAAAATCCGTTGCGTAGATTTAAAGATCTAAGCATACCTACATAGGGACAGACAGCGTGAAGCGACTTTGTTTTATACTGTGTAGTGATTATTATTCTATAGTATATTCGACGACCTCGGTGGTTTGACGGGCGAGGGCTCAGCTGAAACGCAAGAGACGCGGGTTCGATTCCTGCTGCGGGATAAATATTTGTATGTTCTGCAAATATTTCTTCCGGGTCAAAAATACTTTTATTTTTACAGAATTTAATTTTGGTTTTGCAATAATATTAAACCTCTGTGGAGAAAAATAGTGAGTGTACAAACCTACTTAGTGAACAAGCAAGTTTTTATTTTTGAATTAAAAGGTAAACTCGTTATGGAATGTTGCCTGGACTGGAATAAGTCATTATGTGCTTCAAGTTGTCACGGACATATTAAGTAGGTACCAATAATTAGGAACATACCTGCGTAGTTAAGTATTTACCAAGTAGAAACTCATTTTACTAAAAGCCAAAATAAAATCGCATAATGATATTCTAATTTCGTAATTGTTGTTTTATATTCAAAGTTATTACAATTATTCTGTGGCTATTAAGAAACATTAGTAAATTTAAAAAAAAACATGTGTCAAGTGCACAAAATGAACCTTTGATGCGCACTTTAAATTCTTTCACCACACTGGTTCGAAAGAGTAGTATTAAAAGCAAGTATTTACACTCATTCGGGAGAAATTTAAATGCAATATACTGAGTTGCTTTCTTAAAATTCCTTGCGCATTAACCATTATGATTAGAAAGAAGATATTATGTCCATCTTACGCATAACGAAATAGAGAAACTAAGCAAATCGAGTGAAAATCCGTATCGAGAAATCACACTTAACTCTAATCGATAATATCGATAAATAGCCTGTCGGTTACCCAATAATCTAGCTCCTTCGAACATGAAACACATTCGGATATAATGCAATAGATACGTTTAATATGGAAATATATTCGTAATAACTTGTTTCAACATACATACCTAATACATTAAAAATATAATACAAATTAAACCTATGTTAAAAATTTTAATCGATTAAATTTTTTATAATCAATAACTCACCATTTTGAAATATGAATCGGCTCCCGTCCGAGCCATGTCCCCCATTTTATTGTAAATTGTTATACGAAGCAAACGTCTGTTACTGATCACAATAGTTTTTCACATAATTCACAAACACAGTAAATCCGACACACAATAACTTAATCGGACACTGGCCAATAACACGCACGTTAAAAAAAGAAAATGGAAAATGACAGCTCGTTCGAAATTCAAATTTACGTTTCGGCGGGAAACGTTACTTCGCGCAGACTGCGCGCCAAAGACTGCCAAGATGGCGGAGTTTTTTGACTGTTCACACGAGCCGATTCACTTTCTACGACCTTACGTTGTGTGCGACTTGTAAGTAATTAAGCATAGAGCCTTACGTAACGACGATGTAACTTATAGCGAAGTGTGATTTCCGTAATATTTTATTTTCAGCTATGTCAAACCCTTTTTGAAGACTTGTCACCTATTGTATTGTACCTACCTACCCCTAACCCCTAATAAAAGCGCTGTCCAAGCAATAAAGTAAAAAACTAAATCCTTTTACCATCTATAGTAGGTACCTACCTAGATGATTTATACAACGTCAGTAGGCAACTTTTACATTCATGTACGAAGCACATAAGTATTCCCTAAGTATGTATGCCTAAATCTTTTAATACTAGATTGTTTATACCTTTTTATTGTATCCAAAATTACAGTTTAGTAGGTAGGTCTGTCCTCTATCCAACAGAACAAAACGAAACTTAATTCAAACAAATCTTCGTAAGATTTTTGCCATCCCCTAATCGAGATAACAAAGTGCTACCTACTACAATAAAATTGTAGGTTCAAAAGACCTAGTGACTCACACACAACCTTCTCACAACAGATCCTGACATTGTGCCGTATTCTGCGTGGCATGTCCGACTGTCCTACCCCCGAATAGGGTAGACTGGGTACGGTTGTGCCAATTTTCATTTGATCGCCCATAATTTCGTAAATATTGCAGTTAGCTGGAAGCAAGGTGTGTTCTATAGTGGAATGGACATTTCTCTACGCATAAATACTTCAATTTTGTCTATAAGTGCAAAGGGTAACTTATAGGAGCCATTTGAAAAAAAAATAAAAAATGTCACAATCGTCCCCACCCCAAGGACGGTTGTGACAGTGCCTGGGGTCGAAAGTGACAGGTTCAAAAATACACATAAAATGGTCTTTAATCAGCTTTATGCACGTATTATATTATGTCATACAATAAATGTCATACAAAATACAAAAAACGGCTGCATCACGTTTACGAATGTATCGAAGCCAAGACATCCGAATAACGTTGTGTGTTTCCGCAGCTGACCGTATAGACGTCCCGCTTTTCACTGCTTGATATGCGTTTTGATACTGTTGCAAGTGACACTGACCTCTTTCCGTCGCCCTTACACCTTGCCGGGGCATCTAAAAGAAAAAAAAAATTTTTACTTATATCACAACTGTGCCCAGAAAATATGGCACAACCGTACCCATTGCATACATTCGTAAAAAAACAATTGCCATGACTATACCGGATAAATTACGTTCAAAGTAATCACTGCTATTTAACCACTAATGTTTATGTTTTTACGAGAAAAAACACTTATCACTCTATCTGTATACATAAAACAACAATCACACAAAGAAATCGATCAAAAAAACTTACTTTTCATCGAAAAATCATAATGCAAGCCGCTACGTCGCGCGCCGGCTGACACAATAGTGTGAAACACGTGCGGACAGGCACGCCGCTCATCTCGTCCTTTGCACCCGCCCCCGTATTCCTTATAGTTTCGCCAATACGACGACTGTCACAACCGTACCCTGGCACAATCGTACCCAGTCTACCCTACTCAAGCGCATCTCATAGTTGAGCAAGTCTCAAATGACGAGTTTTTGACAGATTTTCACCAAAAACTGTCAAAAAAACGTGGCTTGAGACATGCTCAACTCTGAGTCACGTTTGAGTATTCGGGGGGTAGTCTATTACTCGAAGCAAGTCGACTCAGTGTCCCCGAGCAGCGCGCCAGATTCCGACAGGGCCGCGTCCGGTTCTTTGAGCCCTTGTGGCCGCGCACCATGTTTTGCCAGCAGTCTTCCATCTCCCGAGCGCAGCCCAATCTACATGCGCTCATCACAAACATTATCAGTTTGATGTGTTTGCGGATGGCTGGAAGTCGATTGAACGGGTTTGTTTGTATTTTTGTGAAAGCAGTAGGTACTTACCTACTTAATTATAGGTAGTAGGTACTTAATATAGTAGATATGTGTGTTCGTAAATATAAATAACTCTGTAATGTTATATCTATAATATAAAAATGAATCGCAAAATGTGTTGGTAAGCGCATAACTCAACAACGCCTAGACCAATTTGGCCAAATCTTTTTTTAAAATGTTCGTTGAAGTTCAAGGATGGTTTTTACGGCGAGAAAAATTAGAATTATTGCTGGAAAAACCTATATGTTTATCCCCGAGCGAAGCCGGGGCGAGTCGCTAGTTTATAATAAACTGAAACAGAACTGTGACTCGACTAGATCACAGAACACTGTTACTCCTAGCGGACTAGATAGAATAAGATGGATCAAACTTACATTTCTCTGAAGTAATTTTTCACGGTCTAAATTACTGTCATCTACCGGTAATTATTGAAACTTCATATTCATGAACGTCATCTAACGTAGCAGAACTAATTTAATTCAGTGTAACCAGTATTAAAAAAACTACTAGGTTAGATAAAGTCAATTATCTGAAATTATTATTAGAACTCAGTTTTTTTAATAGTATTAAAATATTCTACATACAAATTAAACAGTTTATTATTTTTTAAGCGTAGTATTTTTTTAGGGTTTCTACACCCTAGACAATCAGACACACACAACAGATTGACAACCTGCACTGGCAACTTTTATACGCAAAATTAAAAAAATATAAACGTCAAACTTATTCTGAAATCTGAGTTCTGAAAGAGGGGGTGTTCGCTCGCTGAATTTACTAAAAAATTAAATAAAAATAATATCTCGTTGTGTACATCCTTTCAAGTCGTTTTCGTGCTAAGTGCCATGCTGTGATTTAAATTGTGTATCTATAAAGCATCATCAGTCATAAACTTCATCAAGATGGCAAAGTGAGTGAAATTGTCCAACAAGATTAATATTTTCTTCCATGCTTCGCTGTTTGGCCTCCGTTTATGCGGTCAATTAACCATCGATTATGAAGAATTAATCTTCTTACAAATAACGATCTCTACTAAAAATCAAAATTTGGATTTTGCAATCAAAATATTTTTTACCAGCTGTAGCTACCTATTAGGAAAAAAGGCTTGGTTCCTTTTTTTACTCTGCATTTGTTACAAATGTAATGTAATTATAATACTTTTTCCTATTCTTACTTTGTTGGAATCTTTGTGCATGTCACTGTCGGTTTATTTAACTTAAGTTGTTTTTTCCAGGGAGATGATGATAGTATTTGTGTATGACACACAGTGCTGCACGGCCGAGGAGGACGATCCTATCGACGCTGTGCTTTACTTCCATCCAGGATGGGTGTCCGATACACAGAGGCATGCACTAGCGGGGCAGGTGAGATCATTCCTTTATAATTATGTACAAAATCAACGCAGACTTTGTCAATATTCCCAGTGTTCTAACAACGTGAGGCTTATAGTGGTTTTATGGTATTTATTTGTTATCAGTAAGAGAAAGCGCTCGTGGAGTAGCTTGCTTGGACATTCTTGGTTCATCGTTGACGTTAAGCAACTTTGCTGTTAAGCTGAGCACTTCTGTGCTTTGGGGGGCACTTTAAATTGTCGGTCCCGCTTTTTAAAGTCGTTAAGCCATGACGGAGGCCTTTAGGCGGCCTATAAACTCCGTCACAAGAGTTTGCCACCAGCACAAACAAACTTCCTTAGAAAGAGGAATAACATAAGCTTAGTTTATAAAAAAAATACATTAAAGGTGATTGCACATTTGTCAACACAGCATTATACGACCAACGTTTAGAATAAATCATATGAAAGCTCGCATATTTCACACGCACCGTACATGCTGTATTTCATAAAATGCACGTGATTCTGACAAATGTGCGATCACCTTGATAGTGGTTCAACATATATAAATACATACAAATTATCACATCAGTATCCCTAATGGGGTGGGTAGATAGAGACACAAGTAATCATACGAAAACTTGTAGTCAATCCTGATTCAAACTCCCAAGATGGATATGGTGAATCATGGTGCCAAGTGATCAGCCCATCGCCCATATAGATGGTCCATCTATATGGATGCTATTATTACACAACACTTGTGTCTGGCTACAAAAGCTGTTGCTCTATAAAAATACTTTGAATATTTATAATCTGCCTATTTGTTATTCATGAGATCTCTTTCGAGCTAAAATAGATAGGATGGATCTTATCTAAAGCAGTATTTTCAATGTAGTTTTATAATTCATTTCTACCCACTTGCCTTTATCTATTTCAAAATAGATTATGAATGTCTGATTTCTATCTTGTTGAAGCGCTCGTGGTGTAGCTTGCTGAGGCATTCTTGATTGATCGTTGAAGTTAAGCAACGTTGTGCGCGGTCACAATTGGGATGGGTGACCTCAATTAGCGGTACGAGTTGAGCTCTTCCGTGCTCCGTACCATCGTTCAAATACTTTTTATCATGACTTTTACTCTGTTATTTTTAAATAGATAGCTTCGAGGATCGATTACGAACATTAAATAAATGTTTCTTGTATGGGGTCCCCTATTATTTTATTTCTGGGATTAGCTATATCTGGGATATTTCTCGCCCGCCATACCACCGAGGTCGTCAAAATAGAAGGTAATTCATAGTATTTTATCAGAATCTATTAGAAAGTGTTTGAAATGAAGACCAATTAATAAATCTGTTGAGTAAAACTGGTTTTTTAATGCTTTAGTTACGGCATGCAATTTGAATAATTAATATTTTGCTGTAAACAAATTGTTAACATGCATCGAACAATCGCATTCGAATATAAACGAACAATGTTTATTCCAAATTTTATTAAAATCTGATCAACCTTAATTAAACAGTCTGTCCCGGCGCTTAAGTCGTTAAGCCATGACGGAGGCCTTTAGGCGGCCTAAAAACTCCCTCACTAGAGTTGGTCACTGGCTCATACGAACATACATACATACATAATAGGAGGATGGCCTAAGTGATTTTAAAAACAATAAAATCGCCGCAAAAAAGTCCTTGACATTGGTGTCCATTAGCCAGATGGATTGGGTTTCACTACTTAGCTGAGCTAAGTCACCCTTGTCACTTACAGTAATGTGGCTTTGGCGAAGGGATCGAATGTCATGCCAGAGGCTATGATTTTTCCTAGACTACTCGCGAGCGACCTCTTGATTTCATCAAATTGAGTTGGGGATGAGGCTTTGATCATAAAGGACAAAGTTGTGGGGCGTTCTAGTATATGTATGAAAATTTATCTCAAACGAACTGCTTCGATTTGCAGGTGGTGGGAGCCGCGCACTGCGTCAAGTCGCTGTTCACTCAGCCTCTCGCCATCACACTACAGAGCGGCAAGTTTATACTGAGGGAATACGGACGGTATATCTTGGTAAGTTCAAAGAGTGTTTTGGGCATAGGACATATTCCTTTATTTTTAAAAAGAAGCAAAACTGCTTTCAAAGATTTTTGCAAACACATTTACCACAATCGTGGTATTGTCATTTATTCGGGAATCGAACCGACTAACATCCGAAAAAACAACAATCTGCACTTTTATGGCACCAGTTGACAGGGTCAATAAAACATTACAAAACCCAGACCCGGAAGAAATATTTGCAAAACATAAAAACATTTCTACCATAGCGGGAATCGAACCCGCGCCTCTTGAGTCTCACGCGAGCACTCGCCCGCCACACCACTGAGGTCGCCAAAAATAGTTGAAAACGATCGGTCGTAAAATTTACTATCTTAGTATTTAGAGTACTTTCAATCTAGTAAAAGACTGTTTTGTACCAGGCTATAGGCAGTGACCGCAACATACCCGATTGGGTTCTGAAGAACCGCGCGTCCCTCCTGACGTCCATGGTCCGAGTGTACCACGGCGACCTTCAAGCTCTGGCCGTGCAGTTGGAAGACCCCAGGCGACTCGCTGAGAAACTATACCAAGTGTTCGAGACTTATCTACCGGTTCTGCAGTTCGGATGCCACATCTTCCAAAGAGTGCCGATGCTGAGTTTACCAAAGGTATGTTACTACTGGGTCTACTATCTACGAAACTACTGGACAAGATGTCAGTGAATGCCCCAGGCGTGATCATACACACTTTCATTCTGATCACGCCTGTATTCCTAACGGGGTGGGCAGAGCCACAGGTAATCATAAGAAAACTTGCAGTCACTCCTGATTCAAAGTCCCAAGTTGGATATGATGAACCATGGTGACAGGTGATCAGCCCATCGCCCATATATGTCCATCATGTTGGTGAGGATACTATCTTAGTCGACTTTTACGACATGCTCGGGGAGAGAAGTTGCTGGACGCATTTTTTATTTATTCCCAGTATCAGAGAAGTAATGTTGAAATCTATACAAAATGCCTTATTTTGTTACATATCGCGTGCAGATATTTAATTGATCACCTACGTGATAATAACTGATAACCCACATGTACCATTACATTTTAAAGTGTTTATTTACATTGGAGTCTTATCATTTGATTGTAATGTTGCGTGATGTGCAATTTGCTTCTTTGCAGTCAACTAGATATAAACTAGGTATAAGCAGTTGTTGACTTGACTTACTCAGACTAAAGTTGACTCTTTGCCTATATTCACCCGCTAGGTATACCCGGCCCCCTAATACCCGGCAGCTAAGGTTAATGTTTTTACGCTTATAAAAAAAACCTAGGCCTTTTACCATCTATTTAATAGTAGAGGATTTATACAGCGTCAGGAGGCAACTTTTACCTTCACAAACGGGACGCTGTAGTGCACGGGGCGAATTAAAAGTACATTGTACGATGATACGGAGCCCTTTGTGTGCGAATTTGACTCGCACTTGACTGTTTTTTTTAATACCTATTTTTCATGTTTACGTTTTCGCCTATTTCTCAATTTGCACACAGACTTAGGTAAAGCATGTTGTACACCAACACCTGTTTTACAAATAAATTATCTTTATCTTTACATACATCCTACTTAGATTATAAATGCGAAAGTTTGTGAGGATGTGTGGATGTGACGATGTATGTTTGTGCCTCAATCACGCCGTAACAGCTGAACGGATTCGAATGAAACTTGGAATGTACATAGTATGTGTGCTGGAATAGCATATAGGCTACTTTTCGTCGAGATATCACGCGAGCGAAGCCGCGGGCAAAAGCTAGTACATACATAAAATCACGCCTGTTTCCCATAGGGGTGGGCAGAGATCACAGATCGCCATGCTACGATCCTGAAATACTTCTTTTGCTTCATTCACTCTCATTACATTCATCGTGCATGCTCGTCGGTTTAGGGTACTCTTGACCTGGCCCTTTTCTTTATCTTGTATCTGTTAATATTGTTTCAGAGTGCAACATCAGTGTACATGGAGTCTATGCAGATACTGGAACACTGCCGCAAGAGTAAGGGCGTGCTCGGAGGCGTTGTACTTTACAATAATAAGTGCGTCCCTTGTTCATACTTTACCTACTGATAACATTGTATACTCTTGTAGTGTGGACGTTTTAGAGTTCTAAATTATCTTAAATGTTCGCTCGAGTTGTGTAAATTTTGACACCCCAGTTTATCTGTACCTCTGTACCTAGAGAATTGCCAAAGCATCTAAATCAGGGAACATGATAATGCCATGAGCCATTTACAATTTAGGAGTTTGGTGAACCATGGTGACAGGCGATCAGCCCATCGCCCATATAGATGGTCCATTATGTAGGAGAGGATACTTACCCCTTAGTCGACTTTTACGACAAGCTCGGGGAGAGAAGCAGCTGGACGCATTCTATGGTTTTTCTTTACTCCCAGTCCAGCAGAGAAGGACGTTTTTTATTCTAGATTATTATTCCAGAATAATTGCCACCCAACTGCCGGCCAGCCTCACGTCCTACCTAACCGTAGTGGACCCCTACCGCATCAAGTCACCCGCCGAGACGCTCCACACGGAGACTCCGCTGCCCCTGGGAGCTCAGCTGCTGGTGGTGTACGTGGGGAAGAAGATGTACGACAGCCTCAAGAAGGAGGTGGAGAGGCTGCAGGAGTTCCAGCAGAATGGGGAGAAGATGATCGCTGAGTTTAGAAAGGTCTGTCGTATTTTGCCTTCCTAAAAATTATATTATTAGGTATTTATACTTTTTCTCCACTGCTGGACCGGGAGTAAAGAAAAAACATAGAATGTGTCCAGCTTCTTTCTCCCCGAGCATGTCGTAGAAGTCGGTTAAGTAAATAAATAAATATGGACATTTCACACAGCACCATCTAGCTCAAAACTAAACAAAGCTTGTACTATGGGAACCAGATGGCTGATAGAATACTTATATACTTTTTTGTAAATACATACTTATAATACATAGTATTGAAACACCCAGACCCGGAAGAAATATTTGCAGAACATGTAAACATTTCTACCGCAGCGGGAATCGAACCCGCGCCTCTTGTGTCTCAGTCGAGCACTCGCCCACTAAGCCACCAAGGTTGTCAAAGTGATGGTATCCTAAAAGAGTAAAGGTGAAAGAAATGACAGTTATTCATGTACCATAATAATTTTGCCCTACTTGGCATACAAATTTAAATTTTCTAAAAAATGTAATCATTCTCTTTTATAGAACCAAGAAGTAGAACGCGAGAAATTCCCCCAAGGCGGGATGAAGAGAGACAAATCACTACTCTTTACCGCCGTGCCAGAAGAGGATCACAATATGATCTCGCCTCCCAATAGGGAACACAAGGAGAAACCAGCCATGCCAGACGTCGTCCCGTTCACCAACAAACCCAGACCCCGACCCACCAAGCTGTCCCTCAGCTTCAAGAACCAACAGTCCCTGGACGAAGAAACCAAGGAGAATGACAAAGTTTTCACTGGACAAACCAGCGTATGCTCCACCCCCATGGTAGAATACAAACGCTTACACGGAAACATGCTGTCCATCTGCCAGAACCCAGACCCCCAACTACAGGACAGAACGGATACTGAACCCGATGTTTTAAAGAACATCGAAAACTCTAATGTTATAGAAAACGAGAAGAGAGATAACCAAATAGTTTTAGACATGAACTGCATTGCCGACCATTATATCAACAAACCGGAGCCTATGAGAAAGCTTGCCAGCGTCACAGACCTGCAGGAGACTTTCAAACGTTTATCGAACAGGGCCACATCGAAGTTCAAGTTAAAACGGTCCGAGGTCGGACTATCTGAGGATCTAAGCCCGTCTCCGGATAGGGAAATGCAGAAAAGTCACAGCACAATGACGATAAATGACCCTTTGTTCCCGGTATTCAGGAACGACGGGGTCGCGATATCGGAATCTCTGTTCAACCAGTATTTAGAGCAGCATTACACTAAGATGAAGCAGGATGCGACAACTGACAACATGTTCACTTACAACATGAAGCTATGTGAGCAAGAGAAGTTTGAAGACTTCGATTCCGAGCTTATAAGATCGCCGCAGCGGACGCCGAAGAAAATCGCCAAAAACACCGACCAGTCGAAGCGAAAATCACTCACTTTGCCTCTTAAATCTTTGAATGAAAGTACAGACTCGCAGTCGGAAACGGAATCGACTAGTTTTAAGAAGAAGCTCTCCGGGGTACAATTGACCCCGCTTATGGAGAAGTTGAGCCATTTAGCGTTTTCTGATAAGAGCAGCGGTTACAGTAGTAGGGTTATGACTCCTTTGGAGTTAAGGGATTTTCTGACGCCGGCCAATGAGAGACAAGTCACTTTTTCTGATCGGTGAGTTGTTAAGTCTTACAATGATTCTAAATCCTTCTGATCATTAGCTTTTTATAAATTGAAATCACAAAGATTTGATTTGAGACATCATTTTGTATTTTTGCTTGTGTATGTATGTATATTATCACGCCCGTATCCCTAATGGGGTAGGCAGTGCCACAAGTAGTCATAAGAAAAATTGCAGCCACTCAAAGTCCCAAGATGGATATGGTGAACCATGGTGACAGGTGACCAGCCCATCGCCCATATAGATGGTCCATCATGTTGGGGAGGATACTATCCCTTAGTCGACTTTTACGACACGTTTTTACTCCCAGTCCAGTAGAGAAGTAATTTAAGCTTCTGACGCAATTAATCATGGAAAATACTTAGTGACCCCCATCTGATACCGGTCGTGGCTCCAAATCTAGTAATTTACCAATGAGTTTGGACTAGAAAAAAATTATGTTCGCAATGCCAATGCTCTCAAACGGTGGAGGAACCCATGTTGTAGAACCTAAAAAGTTCGTAGATATAATGTCTCGAGCTTACGAGTGAAAGGGCACCTTACTGACTGAATAGAAGAAGTCTAGTAATAGTATCAGGGTACAATCTTATGCCATTTTGTATCAATTCCATTTACCTTTTATTTTCAGGCCAAAATCCAACCGCCACGACTCGGAAAGCGACTCGGATTCGGACGATATCGACCTCCTCCCAGAATACAGCCAACACGCCGTCAAATGCGGACTCTTCGTCAGCGGACTGCAGAACATGGCGCTACTCGCCTTGGTGGACGTGGACGCTGTTAATGACCCTGACACCATCAACTCCTTGGTAAGTTTGATAGGTATTGATCCAGTTGTGCTCTTCAAGTCTGCATTTGGCCATCTGAAAATCATATTCTAAATTGTCCTATTAACAACTAGCGGGCCCAGAGCATCGTTAGTATTGAACTTTGATAAAAAGCAGTCTAGTATAATTATCTCTTGTAATACATTTACATAATATTCAAATTCTTATTCAAATCCGTCTAGCCGATACGTCAATAAAAGCCCCAAGCCCAATCGAGCAAAATGTATGGACCTTTAGCAAAAATTAAATTTGTTTTTAATTTTTGATCGCCTAGAGATCTAACAAGGCATTAAGGCCCTCCTATTGTACATATTTATTTCTGTGAATATGTAAAATAAATAAATTATGTACTTACGAGAATTCAGAGCTCATAACTTGTCCTGTACTTCCAGTGGGAGACTTCTCTGAACGCCCTGGGCCCTATAGAGCAGAAATGCATGGATCCTCTCCCTGCTGGCACTGAGGCCACTGACTACAGCTACCTAACCCTGGACCCGGACTGGGGCACCGTGAAGAAGGGCGGGCCCTGGGCGGCGCTGGACATCGCCACCATGGGACTCATACATAACGAGTTTGGGGAGGATCCTGACCTTTCAGAGTTCATTTTGAGGTAAGGCTGCCCAACGGAGATGGGAGGTTACAAGTTTTCTCACGTCCTTGTAATGTAAGAAACTCCGCCTACGCTCCAATAATGAGATTCACAAAGAATTCAATGCAGAGTTCTGCGATTTGCTTTAGTGCTGGAGAAGTGACGGTTCGGTTATAAAGAGATGGGCAGAGACTATTCCATGTTCACAAGTTTCTTTTCTAAGCTCACACAACTCAACCAGCACTCTTATTCTATGCCGTTCCAACTAACATTATCCCTCATTTTTTACCTTTATTAAGTATGTGTCAGCCTTTAGCCACAGCATAGAATGTCAGATGTCAATTATAAGAATTTAGACCTATAACTCCAAGAGCACCACTCATATTTTCTTCCCCTGACGTTAATTTCGACATTTTGGAACAAGGTACCATGAGAGAACCTTTAAACCTAATCTAGCATTCTCATTTATGTCTCCAGGAGCGACGAAAGCGTAGTCCTCGGCGTGTCCTGCGGCGGAGCGGAGATTTATTACCAGGAGCAGGGCGCGCGCGCCGCCGGCCCGCCCGCGCCCTCCGACGCGCTCGCCGCTGCGCCGCTACGCGCCCGTCGCCGGCTCCACAGAGATCACTCTACACTTGTACTTTAAGGAACCAGGGTACTGATTATGGTACTTTATTTAGACCCTGCATCAATACCTACCAAGAAAAATTCTCCAGGACCGAAAATAACTTAACTCTAGGGTACCACCCCACTGGTAGTATAAATCCAAAGGACCTTGTATCAAAGGTGCTCATTAAGTCAGAACATGTCTCGGAGTTTGCGCGTTTGCCTCGGGCGAGGCGCGTCCTGACCAAGCGAGCACCGGCCTCGCGAGGCTACTCGGTCAGTACACAGCTATTCACTAGGAAATTAAAAGCAAATAGTACCTAATCGAAGAAATAGCGTTCAAAACCTCTGCTTTCAGTGAGGATGTTTGTGGGTAGTTTCATAATGCCTAACAAATTTGACCATCGTGCAAGCTTCACAGAATCGCAATAGTATAGTCGGCAATGTTATTCCCACTGTTTACGGACTTAAGCGTTAGCGTGAAGTAGCATTATTAATCCTACAGGTAAGCCGGATTTGAGGATTATAACACTAAAAAGTGGCGATAAGAGGTAATGATATAACAGTTGAGATTTAGAAATCACCTTACCAATAAAAAGTTGTGTAGAAAAAACATACCTACCACTTGCAAAACATCTTGTATAAGTAATGTTTTTATTTATTATGTATGAGGGAGCGAATCGAACAGGGTTACATACATCGGCGTGGTGCTTACATTCCATTCCACAGGGGTAGAGCGAGGCGTTCACATAAAATCGATGGTAATATTGATCAAGTCCCATATTCAACTAACTGAACGGTCTTTGTTTCTAATGCACAATACACCCCACCGCGGGACGTCAGTGCAGATCTTTGTTCCCCTAACATTAGAATTAGAATTAGGTCTTTGTTTCAATAAATGTATGGCACTGTTACGCAGATAACGTTGCTATGGTAATTTGGCATCGTTCGTCCAAATTGATTATAGGAACCGGGTATTAAGTGTTATGAGTTATCACAACAGATATTAGTGTACCCAAGTGGCCGTGATATTGGGCGACTGTTTTGTTTGGCATTGTTATGAATGGCTAGTATTTATTTATCATGACGTTTGACAAACTTCCATTTAAAATGGTCGACTAGAAAGAGAGCTGTGAAAGCCTGAATGTGTCAATATATTTATTTTTACCTGTTTATATCAATTTATGTAGGTTGGATTGAATCAATCGAGACAATTACTCGGGACGTCACAATAAAATGCAAAAATGTATATCTGGGGTTGGCCGTAAATGATTTTGACTAAGGAACATATTTTTAGAATCTTTCTATTCAAACCACTTAGGATATTTTTCTTTGAAATCAGTTTTAGGACTTTTACACACTTTCTAAACCAAATTGATGTTTTTTACAGAAATTCAAAGCCTTGTAAATATTGCCAAAAACATTTTTCATGTATCTTACACATTTTTTCATCATTCAAATCTTATTGATGTTTTTATCTATATTTATTTTCGTTCTAGAATTAGTAGTAATGATAGCCGAAGAAATGATGGAAGGTAGTTGGATATCAACAATGAATTTAGTTAAGTAGTTGTGGATAGCCCATATAAATAATAAATATTAGAGACATAGTTGTAGTAGTGAAATCAGTTTAGAAGAATTTGTGATTTTTTTATCCATGATGGAACGAGGCGCAGTAGCCGGGCATAGACAGGCCAGCTCAAGCAACCTATTGTCCTAGATAAGCGACAAGAAGCGACGCCACGCGATCCTACTCTTTAAATTTCCGTCAAATTGTAAACTGATTTACTGATATCATTAGGCACAGTTGCTGTTTGATATCGTCACTGGAAAGGCAAAATTACGTAAGCGCCAAAATGGCGCCAAATAGGCATAATGTAAAAAGAATGAAATCTTACGTTGACGTCATCAAAATTCGATAATTAGGTAGAAAGTTATGATTAAAAAAACGAAAAAAATGAACTTCAAACGGCTTTTTCTCGATTGGTGCTTACGTAAATTTGCCTTTCCAGTGACGATATATTATTTTCAAATCAGTCGCGTTGCGTTTCAGCTTTTGTCGCTCAACTAGTACAATGTTTTAGAGCCTTTGCACACAATTTTTCAACGCGCTGACAACGCGTGTAGATCGTAATCAGGACGCAATACAAACGCATGACCGCCGACACGTTGTCTCCGATCCTTGCACACGATCCTCGCGTTTACTGTATCGCTACGCGCTGATACATAGATATAAACGCACTGTAAGCGCACGTTCGTAGCGTTATTACAAAACATTTGAAACATTTGTTCATGGTAAAAAGTTTTTTTACCACATGTCATATTCAACCAAGAACTTCTATCAAATTGTAAGACCAGGGTTTACCCGTCAAAATACAGTGATGACACCTGTATATCGGTGGAATAACGCGCGTTTGTAATACAAATGTGTACAAACAATCTGCTAATACGCGTTGATAACGCGCTCATAAAAAACGCGCGTCGACAGCGCATTATTAAACGTGGTGTGCAAAGGCCCTTAGCTGGCAGTTTCGTGATGCTGAGGTAAATCTAAAGCCTGTCTATTTCCGGCTTTTAGAGAAGGAATGCTGTTTTATTTTGATGCTCATTTAAATCTTGCCACTAGTGATAAGTTGACCGCCAGTTAGTCACATAGTGCTGCTTACCTTAGTGTTGCCATTGTTGTTTTTATCAATATAGTGCTGTGTTGTTGGTTATGGTAATTATTTTTAAACGAGGCAGCCATTTTGTTGATATTAAAATATTTATTTTGTTAATCCCCTGTTAACATTGCTATCATGAATTTTTGTTACAGTATTATCCACCATTCCAATTTGTTAACATTCCTTGTTTTACAACCTAGTCTTAAGAAATGTACAAATCTGCCAAACATACATATTGAAAAAGCGTCCAATCAAAGCTAAATGAAAAATATTTTGCCATAAATGCAATTTAATCGTGATTTTATTATTTTTTATAATTCCGAAGTATTTTTTATAGCGGTAAGTGTGGTGTTGCCATATGAAGGAGTGCCAATACGATGTGTATGTGGTATATCTATTTATAATAATTTATACATAATAGATAAGTGTTAAGAATTTTAATAAAAACTTGATAGACATTTGCGTGTTTAACTACAATAACTACATAATATACTTATTGCTTCTAGTTACCAATACTACATGTATAAAATGTTATTACAATACAATAAATACAATTATCTTGAACCCACATGAATCTGGTACAGAGAACTCCCCCTAGTTAGCGACAACTGATAAGGGGAAGGACAGATGCGGGGAGAGGGGAGAGGGGGCCAAAGGACAGAATTGGAGAACCAAGAAGAATCAAATGACATTACAAAACTATTTTATTAACAAATCGCTCACATAAAATCTAACTAAATAAAATAAATGTCCCGATACATAGAATAGATAGGTATGAGTACGAGTTCCAATGGTGACGGGCCACGCTTGTGAGGGGAGACTGTATCGTGTGCTCAGAAGTTAAAACGGTCTGTTTCGCGACTTCTGTCTTCCGTCTTGAACAAGCTTGGACTCCCTACAATTCGGGAAATGTGAATCATATTCGTTTCGCTAACAACGGTGGTAGCTTCGCCTCGACCGAATTTTCTTTTTCGGCACCCACCGGGACTGATCAGCGACCGCCTTTTCAATACCAATTTTTCGATTTCAAACATTTTCAAAACTTCAACACAGATAGTTTCAAGGAACTTCATCCTTTACTTCTTGTTTCAACACCTTTTCAAACAAACAAAATCAATATTAGACTTAGTGTAATCTTTATTAAACTAATATTATTACATGCTAGAGGCATATTTTGTATGCCCGTGGAGGGCTATTACACTCTATCTTACAGGCTAGGACCCTATCCGCTATCACACTAGGGCGCGTTCCATTCGCTGCTCCTCACCAGCAGGAACACAGGCGAATCAAACATTCTAACAAATAGGTGTGTTCGGCTCGGAAGCAGAGCATGGAGACGCGGTTAGACAAAATGACTTGAAGGCATGTCGATCGCTCGACCGGTCTGCAACTATTTTAAAAAATCCTTTACAAAAAGTTGACAATTCGTCATAAACTAGTTGCCGGCCCGCACAGGTACGTAAATGCAAGAGGCCGGATACAATAATGGGAGTGTCGTATCTAAATAAGATATCTGAAGTAGGTACTCAGCGTCGCGAACTTACTAATAACGACCTGGAAATTTAAAAGGGGGGTAACCATGGTGTTTATTAGTAAAGATCTAACACGGGCCGTAGTTTTCCATCAATTTATGTTTCGCGAACACCATAGTATCATAGTATAGCACCACAGAATTTCTAAATTGATTGAAAACCGAGCAAGCATTCAGACAACTGAATATAACTACTTCGAAATGCACATGGCGATAACGTTATTTATTAACTTTTATTAGAAAAACAGTTTTATTCCTTGTCCGAAAAGTAAAAAAAAAGCTTTAGTAGGTACATTGTACGTATTTTGCATCGCTATGACATGTTCGAAGACTTGAATGCGCCTACTAGATTACCCATACAATGCATTTAAGTTCCTAAAATAGACATGTTTTGCCTATTTTGAATAAGCATTAAACAGTGTTTGGGTATTATAGAAGAAACATCATTGCAAAACTACAGTATCCATTACCACTACATAAAAGATAATACAAAATAAGGTTACAAGGTTCGAAGTAAGGAATCATTCAATTTATAGGGCAGACATACGCCAATCCACACAATGGTCTTATTTATATCATGCCAATATATTTATGGAATTTTAATACATTTTTGAAATATCAACAAAAATACAATTCTCTACAAACAGGATATTTACAGTGACATGTTCAACTGAAGTGAAAATTATATAAAATGAAATTTTAGCGCACTTTCAATCAATATTTCGTGCACTAGAAACTTCCTAACTGACATTAATTTATCAAAAGCTCAAACCGATACTTTGTAATTAACAAACAGCAGCTTCATTGTGTTACCGAACTGGTGCATGAAAAGTGTGCTCTAGAAAATGCTCAAGCATGGAATCGTTATCCCTTGTATTGTTCATATCTACGCTATATCTTTATCACTAGTTATTTCGAACAAAACTGAAGGCTTGACGTGTGCATCTCACGCTCTAGTCAAGTGTGTCACCGGTGGGGTAACACAAGGAGGCTGCAGAGTCCTAAGCGTCCTTCGGGTGATCTAGTATTCGTACTTACTTCTGGAGTAGGAGCGCTCGCGCTCGTAGCGGCGGCGGCGGTAGTGCGGCGAGGGCGAGCGGTGCCGGTACTCGCGACTGCGGTGGTAGTAGTCACGCTCGCGCTCGCGGTAGCTCCCGCGGTAGTAATCCCTGAAACAACAAATGTTCAGGTGCCTAAGGTCTATTTTGCTTTGGTCTCCTATTTTCTTAAAATTAAAGACGTCCGAACGTACGAGTCATTCATTCGCAAGTAATTGACATGAAGATGTCACAATACAGCATTGTGAAGTGAGGTTAGTATCGTTCAAAAACATGAAATAACAAAAAGGCCATAACAACAAGTACTATAATCATCTTCCTGCCCTCATCTTACTCTATGGCTCCTCGATGACCGGGCGGGTGCTCGGCTGAGACGCAAGAGGTTCGGGTTCAATTCCCGCTACGGGAGAAATGTTTAAGTTTAACAAACAAAAAACAAATCAATTTATTGACATAATAAGCTTGTTACAATACAAATGAATCCTTAGGCTCCTGAACTAGTAAAAACTGTGTTTCAGGATGTTCTGCAAATATTTCAGCCGGGTCTGGGTGTTTTAGTAGTATAAGTATGTATGTATGTTTGTATGAGCTAGTAGCTCAATGACTGAGTTTTTAGGCCTCCGTCATGGTTTAACGACTTAAAAGCCGGGACCGACTGTTTAACGTGCACTCCGAAGCACGGAAGCGCTCAGCTCGTAATGCCACTTGCGGTCACCCATCCCAATTTGTAGCGCATATCGTTGCTTAACTTTAACGATCAATCAAGAAAGCCTAAGCAAGCTACGCCACGAGCGCTTCAGTATTGGTGCCCATAGTACAAGCTTTGCTTAGTTCGGGGCTAGATGGCGCTGTGTGAAATGTCCACAAATATTTATTATTTTTGTTTATTTTATATACTTAAATTGAATAGTGGGCTTAACGAATTGCGATTAGATTAATTATGTAGGTACTAATTACTATGTAGATACGACAAAAGTTATTGTAGTATTGTAAATTAAATACATAAAAAAGACAATACAGTCTTATCTTCGAGAACAGTGTTCGTTTATGTCATCCTAATGTGGGTAGATTACAAGACCAGTTCTTTGAAGCGTTGTTTTGAGTTTCAATGCGTCTCTCATTTATGTTGCCTAGCAACACTGAATGTTGACTTCCACAAATGTAAATCCGTAATCGTAATCAGCAAATAGTAATAAAAATTACAGAAGCAGAACCGGCATAGTTCGGTCCTTGGTATTATCGCGCCAAGTAATCAAATAGGAAACGACCATACTAGTAAAAACTAAACTATGCACATAACTTATAATTTCTGTGACCGAGCGAATGACGTTTGTAAATTTTTAATCAAACCTTTCTATATGTATAAATTATAAGTAAGTTTGTATGAACGCGTGGCCAACTCTTGTGACGGAGTTTTTAGGCCGCCTAAAGGCCCCCGCCATGGCTTAACGACTTAAAAACCGGGACCGACAATTTAACGTGCACGGAAGCGCTCAGCTCGTAATGTCACTTGCGGTCACCCATCCAAATTGTGACCGCGCACAGCATTGCTTAACTTCAACGACCAATCAAGAACGTCTAAGCAAGCTACGCCACGAGAAATATATGAAATTTCGTGATTTTTTGGTATTCCTTCTCCCCCTTTCAAGCCTCACGTGATTAATCGACGATCCTAGACTCACTTTCCCTGAATGCCTATCTATGCATAGATGTTTTTAACCACTGTCATTTCTATAGTCTTTTCTTGTTATGGATCTTTGCATATAAGCAGAGGCCTTTAATTTAATTCTTACGCAAGTGAAATCACGATGGTAGGTATAGCAAGCATGAAGTAATAATAAATGGATTATTCAATTAAATATCAATTATATACTCACTCTCTTTCACCTCTGCCTCGGCGTTCGTAGCCGTTGTCAGTCCGACTACTGGAACAAATTAAATAAATAATTTGAATTAAATAATATAATTTGTATATTTTCAATACAATCCTACTTATATTATAAATGAGAAAGTTTGTGAGGATGTGTGGATGTAGGGATGTATGTTTATGCCTCAATCACACTGTAACGGTTGAACGGATATGAATGAAACTTAGAATATACATAGCGTTCATGTTGATAGCTTTCTCTCCTGGACCCCCCACATGGATAATACAGTTGCTAGAGTACGTAAACTTATATTTATCTTTAAGAATCTAAGGAGTGTCGCTGATCTTCAGTGTCTGAAAACAGTCTACTTTGCTCTTGCACAATCCGTCTTGAACTACTGCATTACTGCATGGGGCGGTTCCATCAAAACTCAGATGCTCAGAGTGGAGCGAGCACAAAGGGCTGTCCTAAAAGTAATTTTATCAAAACCAAGAAGGTTCCCTACAAGTCTTCTTTTGTCTCAATGTGAAGTTCTCTCTGTTAGACAACTATTTGTCTTAGCAACCATCTTACGCAAGCACCGGCACTTGTTCTTTTATACAAATTATTCTGTTAACAAACGTCGATCAGATATTGTGTGCAAAATTCCTCCGCATAAAACAACTACAGCTAGCCGCCACTATTATTATTTAAGCTCTTCACTTTATAACAGAGTTAATAAAGCTACCAATATTTATCCTCTTCCCCTACATAAATGTAAAACTAAATGTTTATATTGGCTCTTATCCCTCTCATACGAACAAACAGAAAATCTCCTCATTCCTTTCACATAAACTGGTATTGTTACACAACCACTTACAATTATTAGTCCACTGATTCACATTATTCACACTAACACATTCACACTACAAAACACACTCAGCATTCATACATCCTTTACTCACATCACAACATTATCACACTCACACTACACAACACACTTAGCATTCACACATCTTTTAATCAGATTACAACATTATCACACACACACTACACAACACACTCAGCATTCTCACATATTTTACTCACATTCTCATAGTTTCAGCCATTCATTGTATTTTTATTTCACTTCATTATTTTCTTTAGTAGCATCATAGTTTATAGATAGATAATGTTACTTCAGAACCAACTCCCATGTTTAGGAGGTGGGCGTTGAGACTGCGTCACAGTTGTAAAACTTTTGCAGTCTCATCGTTTTTACTTGTACTTGTCCAACTTGTTTTGTTCTGAATAAATAATTTTTAATTTAATTTAAAAATGCTGGAATAACATAATATGGGCTACTTTTTGTCCGGATACCAGGCGAGCAAAGCCGCGGGCAAAAGCTAGCATTTAATATGACTCAATCGCACCTAAACAGATTTGGATCATACACAACTTGAAATATATATGATACATTTTATTCATATACAGCTTGAAACTATTTGATTTTACTATACAAGTTTGAATTGATTTCAAACAGGAACTAAGGACATTTTCTTCACGAGTACTTTGTAATTTCCGAGAGGAGTGCGCTACCTATGTACAATTCACTCCGTACAAGCCTAGTCTCACTCGCCGTATGTGTATAAACATGCGTAATAATGTCGAAACAGGCCTTTAATGAATCAACTTAGTCTTATGGCTGACTCACTCTAAAACTGCTTCTTTTATCTACCAACACCAGGGGCCAAGCGTAAAAATTGCTGTTTACGAGTGGATTTTTGTGTTGGATAGAAATTTTATTATTATTTATTCACATAATATGATTTAATCATATAGAGATACGGGAAAAGTGTGTTTTAATGCCAACCGACTCAGTTACTTGAAAGAATCATCAAATTTTATCGGAAGATACAATAGGTTTTTATTCAGTTACCATGACAGCGAAGCAAACTGTTATATCAGAGTAAGTAAGTTCGTATGGGCTAGTGGCCAACTCTTGTGAAGGAGTTTTAGGCCGCCTAAAGGCCTCCGTCATGGCTTAACGACTTAAAAGCCGCGACCGACAATTTAACGTGCCCTCCGAAGCACGGAAGCATAACAGAGTGAGTAATACTTACGTGGGCTTGCCCATATAGATCCCAGGCGTGGGCGTGTGGGCCCGCTGAGTGATGGAGAAGTCCACGCGGATCCTTCTGCCGTCTATCTCCATGCCCGTGCACTCGTTCTTGGCAACTTTAGCGTCTTCCTGATTCTCGTAGTACACGAAACAGAAGCCTCGGGAGCGTCCGGTCTGGGGGAATAAAATTGTTTGAGACACTGGTTGCTTAGCTTTGACGACCTCGGTGGCGAGGTGGGCGAGTGCTCGGCTGAGACGCAAGAGGCGCGGATTCGATTCCCGCTACGGGAGAAATGTTTGTATAAGTATGTATTCACAAAAAAAATGTAAGTATATAAGTATTCTATCAGCCATCTGGTTCCCATAGTACAAGCTTAGCTTAGTTTGGGGCTAGATGGTGCTGTGGGAAAAGTCCGCTAATATTTTATTTATTTATTTTAGCCTTGAATAGAGATTTCAATATTCTACTTACAGCCGAGTGATCAGTCGTTGCCATGACAACGTTGTTATAGTCGAAAAGCGTCATATATTTTTGAAAAAAAAAAGGAATGTTGCTATGGCAATGAAAGCTCCATCGTCCGTTGAAATATTGGCATCACACTAGCGGTCTGCGAGCGTTTTTAGGGTTCCGTACCCGAAGGGAGACTTAATACTAAGACTCCGCTGTCCATCCGTCTGTCTGTCAGAGGCTGTCCCCGAATACTCAAACGCATCTTAGAGTTGGGCACGTCTCAAGTGACGAGTTTTTGACAGATTTTCATCAAAAAAACCGTGACTTGAAACGTGCTCAACTCTGAGTCGCGTTTGACTATTTGGGGATGTATCTCGTAAACCGTAATAGGTAGAGTTGAAATTTTCAGAGTATGTATTTCTATTAAATAATACAGATAAAATAAACAGAAGGGGGCCCCATATACATACAAGAAACATTTATGTATGACGGTACGGAACCCTACGTGTGCGATTTTATTTCTTTCGAGGCGATTTATGAACAATTAAACATTGCTCATCGCGAGCTTGCCGCTCGCCGCTCGGAAACACGCTCGCAAATCGCCAGTGTGTAACGCCCTAACTAGATTTCGCTACTAAATCTACATCTCTATTCAAACATTTACAGTATAACTCTACTACTTTAACTGAAGCGCTCGTGGCGTTGCTTGCTTACAACGCTCTTGATTGATCGATGAAGTTAAGCAACGTTGTGCGCGGTCGCAAGTAACGAGCTGAGCGCTTCCGTTCTTCGGAGGGCACGCTAAATTGTCGGTCCCGGTTTTTAAGTCGTTAAGCCATGACGGAGGCCTTTAGGCGGTCTAAAAACTCCGTCACTAGAGTTGGTCACTAGTTCATACAAACTTACTTTACTACTTTAATTTAACTCTATGATAGTTTTTTAGCAATTTATTTTTCACTAGCTACATAATCTATAGCGAAATTTTTATATTTTAACTACATACGTATTTATAGTGTACCTTATTTTTCCATGCAATCAATCCAGTTACTATGTGAACAGTTCATTTAATAGACATTCATTAAAAAGCTCACAAAAAGAATAAACATGGGCGTTCCAACTAGACAAACACTTCGCTGACTAAATAACTAGGTTTATCAATTTTATTGAATAGAAGGAAGAACATGTTTTTAGTGAATATGGCGTGTTCAACTTCAGTTTCAGAAATATCGGGAAACTCAAAAACTATCTAATCATTATTTGACGACTTCGGTGGCGTGGAGGAGTGCTCGACTAAGACGCAAGAGGCGCGGGTTCGATTCCCACTACGGGAGAAATGTTTGTATATTCTGCAAATATTTCTCCCGGGTCAGGGTGTTGTAGTATTATTTATGTATGTATCTACAAAAAAAAAGTATATAAGTATTCAACCATCTGGTGCCCATAGTACAAGCTTTGCTTAGTTCGGGGCTAGATGGTGCTGTGTGAAATGTACACAAATATTTATTTTTAATTTTTTGCCATGCTGTGATACATAATCTATACAATGCAAACAGACAAACGTCACTATTTGGCTAGTGGGAACGCCCAAGTCCTTATAATCAAGTCACTTTACACCTAACATAGTCGCTAAACGCCACCTGCACTAATTAATGAGACTGACATAAGCGATTGTAATGAAAATGAAAATTACCATAGCAACATTGTAAAAACACGCCATAAATTTGACATCAGTTCCAAAGATTTTGTCAGTAACGTTTAGCGACTTACCCCCGAATACTCAAACGCGACTCAGAGTTGAGCACATCTCAACTCACGGATTTCGACAGTTTCTGATGAAAATCTGTCAAAAAAAAAATCGTCATTTGAGACGTGCTTAACTTTGAGTCGCGTTTGAGTATTCGGAAGTTAGTGATATTATGCAAAATGATCATGGCTTAAAAGATAATGAACTCACCTTAGCGTCAATTACAACTTGGACTTTGTCAACAGGACCATACTTAGAGAAGATATGGTTAATCTGCTGTTCAGATGTGTAAAGACTCAGACCGAACACTCCCAGGCACCTAGATGGGGTAGGATTCTCCTGCTGGTAAACAATAAAGGCATATTAAAAGCTATCTCTAAATTACATCCATACTTCACACATACATATTATAACTTCTCTGTTGGACTGGGAGTAAAGAAAAAACATAGAATGCGTCCAGCTGCTTCTCTCCCCGAGCATGTCGTAAAAGTCGACTAAGGGACAGTATCCTCTCCAACATGATGAGACAATAAGCAAGTATTCCCAAGGAGGGTTGACGTCAGGCAGGCGGCCGGTCATAAAACACCTTAGCCAAAACTCTTTCAGCATGATCCTTGGATCATACTGTGCCGACCCCACATAGAGTGGGATAAGGGCAGGAAGATGATGATGATGACTACTTTCCGCCCATAGCTTCGCTAGTATCATACCAGGATCTTTCATTCAAAGTTTTATTCAAATCAGTTCAGCCATTGCACAGAGGGGATGAAACATGGAATACAGTAATCTGGGATAACACATAAGCTGCTTCTTATATATACACCACACGAGCATAGTCGCTGACGGAAGTTAGTTGTAAAAAAAAACAATAAAAACCAGACATAAATTGCCCTGCCTATAAAGTTCCAAGATTTGCCATTATATTTTATGAAATATATAGTGATATCACAATGTATAATTTCAGGGTGGCCAAGGCCTATCGATATTGTGCTATTTTACTTGCTTTTTGCAAATAGTATTTAAACAAAGAAATAAGGCATTTGAAATTTTAAAAACACAACGTTTAAACAGACCATTATGCTATCACCACACCCTAGCTACTCCAAGCGTGTGGTTGCAGCATAATAGTCAACCATTCTCTACAACCATCTGCCAATTAAATTGAGAAAAAACATATGTATTCAATTCACACACTTACGAGTGACACAATCGGCTAAGCGAGCCAAACCAACCCCCAAACATCCCTACGAGGAATGTCAGTGCAGATCTTGTTGCCCCACCACTAATTAGAATCAGGATGCTTGTGATATGTGGGAGCTTGCCATGGCTTGGCAAGTGCGTGGTTGGCAGGCAAGGAAGCATTAAGTCGGGTACAGGTCGCGTGGCAAGGCGAGACCTATGGCTGTGAAGGCATGTATAAAGCGTCTCACCCGATCCCCGGCGTGGCGGCGGCGCGAGGACATGGGGCTGTGCGAATGCGAGCGGCGGTACGAGCCTCGCGGGGAGTACGAACGAGAGCGCGAACGGGAGTAACGCGCGCGCTGATAGCGGCGGACGGAGCCCGACCGAGAACGAGTCCTGTCAAATCATTTCATTATTATAAGGCCCCTCATACATTACGATACTCCAGTCGCATGCCAATAGAATATATGTTCGCTACTCAATGTCCGTAAATTATGCTACTAAAAACAAAGAAAATTTCAAGGCAAAGAAAATTTCAGGACAAGGCCGACTAAGCTGAGAGGATGGAATAGGTGCTGGACAAGCCTACTCCATCTTAATTCATCCTAGGCATTACAATGTCCAGTTTATGAAGGTAAAAGTTGCTTCCTGACGCTGTATAAATAATCTGCTATAGATGGTAAAAGGCCTTAGTATTATATTACCAGCATGGATAACATAATACCTACTTAAGTGTTCCGGTTTACAACTGAATGTATAGTTGCTAGAACAGAATGTAAGATAGGACATTTGGTGAATTCCCTATTTCTAAATTTGTACCTTGATAAATAATATTTTTTTTATTTTTAATACCTACCCAACCCCTACTGTAATACCTGTCGGTCCAAAGAAATCTTTCCCATATTAATAGGTATTTTATTTCAAAAACTGTTTGTGACTCTGCCCACCCCATTATGGATACTTATGGCTTGATAATATATATGTACATATGTATGTTATTAGATAACAGGTATAGCTATTTTACATAATTTAAGCATTAGGTCAGTTAGTAACAAGGAAGTTCAACTTTATACATAGGCAAAATCCATTTTACCTCATTTAAAATAGTTTAGAATTATTATCCATTTTTATTATGTTGACGGCCTCGGTGGAGTGGCGGATGATTGCTCGGCAGAGACGCAAGAGGCGCGGGTTCGATTCCCGCTACGGAAAAAATGTTTGCATGATCTGTAAATATTTCATCCGGGTCTGGGTGTTGTGGTACCATGGTACTCGTAGTTTCTGATACTCACAACACAGGGAATCCTAGTATGAGGTCAGGACTATGTATGTGACTGTTGGGCGTTATTTATATTACCTTTATAAAAATTGAAACACAAACTAGGCAAAATGTAAAAAGGAAAATTACCTATGTACCAATGACCATTAATCGATTGGAACAGTTGAAATCAAATCTAAAAAATAAAATTCCAAACATAATATATCATAATGAAGATCCTAATTATTTGTATAATACATTTTTTAAAGAATTTAATAACGAATTCAATTCAGTTTATACATCCAAATCGATCATGGTATCTAATAAGCCAGGATTTTGTGAGTGGGCAACAGCAGGAATACATAAAAGTAGACAAACATTGTATGAATTGTACAGTATAAAACAATATAATTTCAGTGAAGAGTTTAAAGAAAAAGTTAAGAATTATTCTAAAATATTTAAGAAAGTATGTAAAATAGCCAAATCATTATATTTGAGTTCAAAAATTAAAAACAGTCAAGATAAAATTAAAGCTACTTGGAATGTTATTAAAGAAGAGACTGAAAAAAATATAATTCATAATAACAGTTTTAAATTAAAAATAGATAATATAATTATTAACAAAGATGAAGATGTAGCTAAAGCGCTCGAATTGTTTTTTACTGATATTCCAGTCTCTACTACAAAATCTTTAAACTCTTCCCACATAATCGCAGAGTCAATGTTGAAACAAAACGTACCTGAATGTAAAACAAATTTTTCATTCGATTATGTCAGTTCTAATGACATTGTCAAGGCTTATAAATTAATCAATGTAAAAAAGACCACGGACCTCTGGGGAATTTCTGTTAGCGTCGTAAAACCATTGATAGACATAATTGCACCTGACCTAGCTATGATCTTCAATCAATGTATTGATTGTGGTGTGTTCCCTGATTTAATGAAACATAGTAAAATAACACCTCTCTTCAAATCTGGTAGTCATTCAGACCCTAGTAACTATCGTCCTATATCAGTACTACCGACCTTTAGCAAAATATTTGAAAAACTGATTCTAAAGCAACTTCAAGACCATTTTAACATAAATAACCTACTCGACAACAAACAATTCGGATTTATGAAGGGCCGTTCAACAACAGAGGCTGGTGTCGAGTTAATATCGCATATTTTCCATGCATGGGAAGAGTCTCGTGATGCTTTAGGGATTTTTTGTGATCTGTCAAAAGCATTCGATTGTGTCCATCATGAAACATTAATCAGGAAACTCCGACACTATGGGGTTAGGGGTTTTGCTCTTGACCTTCTCAGTTCCTATTTAAGTAACAGAATACAAAGAGTCGACGTTAATGGAAAACGTTCTCCAGGGTCAATAGTAACAATGGGTGTACCACAGGGATCAATATTAGGACCATTTCTATTTTTAGTTTATATTAATGATTTACCTAAACTTGTTAGGGATGATCATGAAATTGTATTGTTTGCAGATGACACCTCATTTTTATTTAAAATGAAACGACGCCAGGTTAATTTTGGCGAAGTAAACAATGCAATCTCCAAAGTCGTAGAATGGTTCGATGTAAATAACCTATTGCTAAATGAAAAGAAAACCAAATGTATAAGATTTATACTACCAAATGTTACACAAGTAAATTCTCATATAAAAATAAAAAATGAACATATAGATCTCGTGGACACTACTACTTTTTTGGGCATAACCTTAGATAAAAAGATTCAATGGGACCCACATATAGATAAATTGTCGAAGAGACTTAGTTCTGCGGCCTATGCAGTCAAAAAAATACGTCTACTTACAGACGTAGATACAGCTAGACTAGTTTACTTCAGCTACTTCCATAGCATCATGGCATATGGCATTTTGTTGTGGGGGAGTGCTGCAGATATAAACACCGTATTTGTGTTGCAGAAGAGGGCTGTTCGAGCAGTTTATAACCTGGGTCCTAGGGAGTCATTACGTAATAAATTTAAAGAAATAAACATTATGACTGTTCCTTGTCAATATATTTACGAAAACTTGATGTACGTACATAAAAATGTTAGTAAGTTTAAGAAAAATAGTGATAATCATAGTGTTAATACTAGAAATAAGGATAAACTTGCTGTACCCACGATTAGGCTAGGTAAAGTTAATAAATCATTTAAAGGGCAATGTGTACGCTTCTATAACAAAGTCCCAAGCGAGATGACAAATTTGTCAGTTAATAAATTCAAAACACTAATAAAACAAAAGTTGTATAAAAAAGCTTACTATAAAATATCCGATTATATAGAAGATAAAAATGCTTGGGACTGAATGCTCCAACTCCTTTTATAACATGATTGTAAAGGGATCATTTTCCAAAAAAATAGCCAAGCGTGGTTTCTTGCCTGTATCTTCCACGCCTGGTCGCGTTACGAACAGGTGTAAATGCAACGTAGATTTAAGACGTGTCCAAGTGATCCCAGTGATTTTATGGAATAAAAAAAATTTTTGATTATGTGTTTGATATAGTACCTACAACAGTAATAAATTCAAAAGTAAAATCATAAATACATGAAGAAAGTCAACGGCATAAAATAAGACTACAAGAAATAGGTACTCAACTAGTATACTACAATGTGCTTATCAATAGTAACCTCCCCCCTCCTCACCCCCTTCTGAACACCCAGTATTGATAAAGCATTGGTTGCTAAGCATTTGTATATTGAATAAACATGAACCAACAGCAGTGCTCAACTTTATTGATTCAACTACTATTGATTGATTTTTATGTTCTAGTTACCTACTATAAGACTGGCCTGTTTCACAGTTCAAAACTGTATTTAACTTTGAGTTCTACAGCTATCAAATTGTATGAAAACACTCACCTCTTGAAATCAGTTTAGAAGCTATGCTATAGTTTTGGTCAAATCCCCTCATAGAAACAATAGTTATCAATGGCATGGCTATATTTTTGTTAATTATTATAAAAGAGACTGAAATCAAAAATATGACCACCACTACAAACTGCACGATAATTAACCTTGAAAGCGAGGTTAGAAATAATGTTTACAAAAAATGTATTGTTGTACGTACTAATGACTGAGATGGCGGCAATGAGATGAGAATAAAGTCACATACAATTATTTTGTTATGTATTTAGGTACTCACGGGCTTCTGTATTTCCTGTTTGAAGCTTTTGGCGGGGGCGGCGTCCTAGACCGGCTTCTGCTAAGCCCCATTGGCATTACAGATTGCTTCGGCACAGGCTCCCGAGACCCGTTTCGGGTCCTAGAGCGGCTTCTCTGAAATATCACAAACGATTCCACACTCATTATAAATAGCACACGATGAACTGACAAAATAAAACACGAGGTGAAGCGGGAATGTCCGCCGCCCGACCGTCAGAACAAACAATACGATGAATATAGTACCTCCCGATCCGACATGATCTGCGACGCAATACACGAAATCAATAAAAACAAAAAACACCAATTTAATCTATTTTTATCACTCTAAATATCAATGAAACAAAATTACACCGACAGCACTGCACTTAGCACACCACGAAGCGTTCTTTCCACAAAAATCGAAAAACAAAATGGCGACTGGTGTTTGATTCGTTTTTGACTTGCTTTCATTACATTTCATTGGTTTGGTAGGAACTGGTAGGAAATAGTAGAAAATTTAGCAAATGTCAGAGGATACCAACCTCAGAACAATAGGTATCAACTAACCAAAATTAAAAGACAAGCAGGAGTTCTGCTGTAGGACCTATTCTTTAATCGGATGGACCTAATCATAAGACGGTCCTACAATTCAAATTCAATATTTGATTCTTGATTGACCAGGAAATATATCAATCCCAATGTCAAATAAAAATAAATCAAACCCTTTGGAAGCCTCATATGACATGACTGATAATAGCTAATAATAATCTGTGCAAAGTTAAAACCTTTGTTAAAACCCATCCTTCTTATCTAAGATGTGGTCTGATGCAGTTTACCAGTTTCACTATAACTGGATAATAAGTTATTCTACCCGCGATTAACTCAGCGGCTATCGATTAGCAAGATAACCGAGAAGATAACATTTCTCTTTTGGGACTTTTACCTTACGGTGACGTTTTTGAACGAAGGAACTTCAATGTCAATGACGATTTTTTAACGAAATGATTAAAGTCAATACGTCACGATGTCGGTGACATGTGACATACATCACATCAGTCCACATCACGCACGAATCGCACGATCGATCGATCGATCGGCGAATGTGGATTTTGTTGGGATTTTGTGAATTTCGTGTGCATTGATGAAAATACAATTGATTTTCTCCAAGTATGGCTGATACCGATACGCAAAATGGCACCGCTGAGGAACAGCCTCAAGAAAAAACAGCAAAACAGCTGAAGAAGGAAGCAGAAAAGGCTGCGAAGTTGGAAAAACTGAAGGCTAAACTAGACAAGAAGAGTTCTGCACCAGCTGTACCGAAGGAAAAGCCAGAGGTATCTATTACATGCTTTATTTTCATCATTCGTTTATATAATTTTGAACGATTTTCGGAAGAATACCAGTTTTATTCTAAAAAGTTATTTTTAAGTAAGCCTAGGCGTAGGTTAGGTTCCTTACCTATCAAGCGAAAGGACCAAGCAATTTTATTGTTCTTCGTGTTGCATCATTGTTACGCTCTCAGAAAGTTGAGCTAGATTCATCATCAGATGATCTCAGTGGGGTGGCGGCCGATTGTCCAGCTGTGTAGCGAGTGACGTGTTTGATTCCCACCCGAAAAATGGCATTTATTGCAAATAATAATTAACTTGGTATTATTAATTTCTGATACCCAAGACACGGGGTTTCTTGTGTAGGGTCCGTTCAGCCATTACAGAGTTGAATGGAAACAAATGTACCTACACACAAACTTTTGCAATTATTATATTAGTGCAACAGATTTTAAACAAAAGGTCTCCAACAGAAAAAAGCCAAAGAAGTAAAAGAGGCTGCAGTATACATATCCAACACCGAGCCAGGGGAAATGAAAGATGTCCTCGGCCCTATGCCTGATGCTTACAGCCCCAAATTTGTGGAGGCAGCCTGGTACGCCTGGTGGGAGAAACAGGGCTTCTTCAAACCTGAATATGGAGTGAGTATTTAAAGTCAAAATACTTTATTCAGTTATAGGAATAAACTATATTTGGACAAGGGGGCAATGATAAATGATGTTAAAATGTTTCAAAAACTATGACTGCTTTCAGAGGAAGTCAGTGTTGGAACAGAATCCGAAGGGTAAATTTGTGATGGTGATTCCTCCGCCCAATGTGACAGGAACCTTGCATCTCGGCCATGCCCTCACCAATGCCGTGGAAGACGCCATTACAAGATGGCATAGGTAAGACCATTAAGAGATTGCTTGATTCCAACTTGCTGATATGTCAAAAAGAATACAAAATCCTTTTTGTGAAAACAATGCCTCTTTTAAATAAGTCTTCAAAGTCAGTCAAGACAAGTATCATAATATGATTCAATCTATTTGTACCACTAACAAAATGTACTCTCACACAGTAAATACCATGATTTGCTGATGATTTTATAGAGAACATGGTTGAAATATTTTTTTTTTTCTGTAATGAACATGAAAAAAAAATCGATTTTAAGGCAACTTTTTGTTTTTTTAACAAGAAAAATTAAGAGTTTCAGAGACCGTAACTCACTAACTTTTATAGCGATAACACAAACCTTAGTGGTTTTTAGTTGCTAAGTACCTAATTACTGTTAATTTTGTTTCTTGTAAATAAATAAAAAAAAAAAAACGAATTCTACCTATTTGAACAGTATAAAAACACATTCAGGTTTAAAGTAACATTTAATTGAAAATTTAACCTTTTACATAGTCTAAATTAAACATGTCAGAAAATGTATATACTTTAGGCTTCATTTCATTTTTATCTATACTCTACTCTGATTAAATTGACGACCTCGATGGAGTGGCGGGCAATCGCTCGGCTGAGGCGCAGTTTTGATTTCCACTGCAGGAGAAACGTTTGCATGTTCTGCAAATATTTCTCCCAGGTTTGGGTGTTGTGGTACCATGGTACTCGTAGTTTCTGATATCTACAACACGGAATCCTAGTGTGGTCAGAACCGATATGTAAAAATATCCAAGAGCACTTTCTTATTATCACATCCAAACAACAACTTCTGATCCCATTTCATCGTCATCATCTTCCTGCCCTTATCCCACTCTATGTGGGGTCGGCACATAGAGTTTTGGCTAAGGTGTTTTATAACCGGCCGCCTGCCTGACGTCAACCCTCCTTGGGAATACTTGCTTATTGTATCTCATCATGTTGGATACTATCCCATTTATCATAGACTAAACTTTTAACAGAATGAATGGTCGCACAACCCTGTGGAACCCCGGCTGCGACCATGCCGGCATCGCCACACAGGTGGTGGTCGAGAAGAAGATCTGGCGTGAAGAGAAGAAGACGAGGCACGAGCTGGGGAGAGAAGAGTTCCTCAAGCGCGTCTGGAACTGGAAGAATGAGTATGTACTATTAAAGATAATGCATAGAAATTATGCTACAGTATCACCCAGTTACACTTCAATATAATCTTATAATTGTCCTACTAATATTATGAATGCGAAAGTTTGTGAGGATGTGTGGATGTGACGATGTATGTTTGTGCCTCAGTCACGCCCAAACGGCTGAGCGGATTTGAATGAAACTTGGAATATACATAATATGTGTGCTGGAATAACATATAGGCTACCTACTTTTTATCCGGGTACAACACGAACGAAGCCGCGGGCGGCAGCTAGTTATACATAATTCAGATATTTGAATTGAAGTGATCTTAATAGTGCTTTAAAAATACTGAATAATAATCAATAATCATTAATTTCGTAAATTACAAGAATAACACGTCACATTTGTTCGTAAGTAAGACTTACAATACATAAGTATTTGATTGAAAATTAATTAAAACTCGTAAAACAATAACAAATATTTTTTTACAATTAACGTAAAATAAAACTATAATACTAACTAATAAATAAGAAACGTTAGATTAGATGATAAAAAGTTTATCTTCTTAGATAATTATATTAATCGATTCATCCTTCCTTTATCAAACACCTCACTTATGAAGCTCTTTTAGGGGTCCACCTACTATCCTGCTTCATGACCAACTTGTTACCTGACACAAAAAAAGCAAAGCAAATCACATGTAAACTTTTGACAGAAGATTATATATTTTTTTGTCATGACGGGTCCGGTTATTGAACGCGATGGCGGACGGAAATCCCAATTTCCATGTAAAAACAGTACCTATGTAATACAAAAAACAAGCTAGCTACGATAAAAATCCCTAAGGGCTTTGTCGCATTGACGATTTGCAAGCTTGTTTCCAGCGTAGCGATTCGTAAATGCATCTTATACAACCGCGGCGAGCACGTTTGAAGAGAAAACGCTCGCAAATCGTCAGTGTGATAACGCTCTAAAACTCATTCACAGAAAAGGCGTTCGCATCTACGAACAGCTTCGCTCGCTAGGCTCATCCTACGACTGGTCTCGTGTCCGCTTCACGATGGACCCGTCTATGTGCCGCGCCGTTAACGAAGCCTTCATAAGACTTCACGATGCCGGCGACATCTATCGAGCGAATAGACTTGTCAACTGGTCTTGCACCCTGAAGAGTGCAATCAGCGATATAGAGGTGGATAAGGTGGAGTTGACGGGACGTACGATGTTGACCATCCCTGGGTACTATCACAAGGTGGGTTTCAGACAAAGATGACAAAGTTGTGTGTGTGCCAGCGCTAGATGGCGCTATAATGAGTTATATATAGTGGTGAGCTATAGTGGTAATAGACATGTGCAAGTCAATAACACTCTTAACATCCTTGTCATTAGGTTGAGTTTGGTGTGTTGGTGATGTTCGCGTACAAAGTGCAGGGGTCGAACGAAGAGGTAGTGGTGGCGACCACCCGCGTTGAAACCATGCTAGGAGACGTCGCCGTCGCTGTACATCCGAACGACGTGAGGTAAATTTAATTCCATACTAGCTGTTGCCTGTGAATAGTACTAGCGTAGGTCTAGTTGGTAGTGACCCCGCCTTCCGATCGTAAGGTCGTGGGTTCAAACCCGGTCGTGTACCAATGAATTTTTCTGTGCGTAAAATTTATGTGCGCTATGCTATGCTCTCAAACGGTGAAGGAAACATCGTGAGGAAACCCGCGGCTTAGTCAGCTCAGCACGTATTGACCATGTCTTTCCTGTGAACAAGGTCGACTAAGCTGAGAGGATGGAATAGGTGCTGGGCAAGCCTACTCCATCTTAATTCGTCCCGGGCACTACAGCGTCCCGTTTGTGAAGGTAAACGTCGCCTCCTGACGCTGTATAAATCATCTACTACAGATGGGAAAAGAAAGGCCTTAGTTTTTGTAGCCCGTGACTTCAACAGCGTGGAATTCTTAAAAAAAAAAACTTAGGGAATGAACATCACGCGGTGTTCCCAGGCGGTCACCCATCCAAGTACTGACCGCGCCCGACGCTGCTTAGCATTAGGGCTCTCCGTACTTTCATCCTTTATTTCACCCCTTCAGGATTATTTTTTAAATCAAAGGTAGCCTATGTTCGTCCTCAGAAAAAAAATAAACTGTTTTTTTTTAACTACTTGTACCACATAGTTATACAATTATATTTTCTAGATACAAACACCTGGTTGGAAAGTATTTGATGCATCCATTCCTGGACCGAAAGCTGCCGATCATCACAGACGATTATGTTGACATGAACTTCGGAACTGGTAAAACTTACTATTTATCTTATTCGCGTATTTAAACATTTCATTTAACCCCAAACTTTTTTTTTATTTACTTTACTTCTCTGCTGGACTGGGAGTAAAGAAAAAGCATAAAATGCGTCCACTGCTTCTCTCCCCGAGCATGTCGTAAAAGTCGACTTAGGGATAGACCTCTCCAAAATGATGGACCATCTATATGATCGATGGGCTGATCATCTGTCACCATGGTTCACCATATCCATCTTGGGATTTTGAATCAGAAGTGGCTGCAAGTTTTCTTATGTTTTCTTGTGGCTTTGCCCACCCCATCAGGGACACGGGCGTGGTGATAATGTATGTATGTAAATTTATTTATTATTTAATCCAAGGTGCCGTTAAAATAACTCCAGCACACGATCCTAATGACTACGAAATTGGCAAGCGTCATTATCTGCCCTTCATCAACATACTGGACGATCAGGGAATGATGCTGGACAACTGTGGAGGTTTTTCCGTGAGTATTCTACCGTCGTCTAGTAGACGAATCGGGTAGGTCCCATTTGTTCTATGGAACATGACGTCATTGAACAAAATTACACATTTTCTTCCAAATTTTTTCCACCATTACATACTAGCTTTTCACCAGAGTTTCATGTCATAGAACAAAATGGGAATCAGATTTTCCCAAAATCTTCCATGAGGAGCTAAATAACACTGCTAATGATAATTATTCTATTTATCCATTACCATGAATATAACACAGGCAATCGGTCGTACAGTAGCAAACAACCATTACTGCCAATCTCAAGTTAGAGGACTTTTCTCTTAATGCAACATCAAGTCAATCAAATTAGTCCCTTTGACAAGTGCCACAATAAATTCTGATTATTTTCTAGAGGCCAGTATGACGAGATAATCGTAAAGAGGTCTTATTTACCTTGTCCTATAGAACAATTTGAGATAAAAGTTTTACATGTTCCATAGTACAAAATAAGAAAAAAATGTCTTACTATGTCCGATGACGTCATGTTCCTTAGAACATATATAGGAACTACCCGACGAACCCTACAACACCTCATTCGTCAAAATACGTCCAGCCGTTCCGGTTACAGAGACAGCCAAAGGATTGAATTAATTAATTAATTGAAAGAATTAATTTCTTCTTCTTTTATTTTTTGGCCTCTGCAGCTGTGGAATTAATTTCAAAATGGTTTCATACAACCGCCATATTGGATTTCTTGACACTTTATATAGCTTGATGACGCTCTCGTTATCCAAAATCCGACTAGCCGTTTAACTACAGCTTTAGCTTTGGCTACACATTATTTGAATACATACACATACACCCAGATTACATTACCCTCCTTCGCAGTCGAGTAAAAAAATAAGTATTTTTCAGGGAATGAAACGCTTCGACGTTCGCCGAAAAATCATAAAGTCACTGGACCAACTGAAGCTGTATAAGACGAGCAAGGAGAATCCCATGGTGGTGCCAATCTGTAGCCGGTCTAAGGACATCGTTGAGCCCATGCTCAAACCACAGTGGTGAGTTACCATGGTCCTATGTAACCTTTTCACTCAGAGCACTACCAACTAGACCACCAGTGCTCTGGTGGTTTAGTTAGTAGTGTCCCCGCCTTCCGATCATAAGGTCGTGGGTTCAAACCCGGTCGTGTACCAATGAATTTTTCTGTGTGAAAAATTTATGTGCGCTATGCCAGTACTCTCAAACGGTGAAGGAAAACATCGTGAGGAAACGCGCGGCTTAGTCAGCTCAGCACGTATTGACCATGTCTTTCCTGTGGACAAGGCCGACTAAGCTGAGAGGATGAAATAGGTGCTGGGCAAGCCTACTCCATCTTAATTCGTCCCGGGCACTACAGCGTCCCGTTAGTGAAAGTTGCCTCCTGACGCTGTATAAATCGTCTACTATAGATGGTAAAAGGCCTTAGTTATTGAAAATTTGGTTTGTGATCCACTCCTCAGGTACATAAGCTGCGACAAGATGGCCGCAGACGCTATCACCGCCGTGAAGACTGGCGAGCTGAAGATAATCCCCGACGTGCACGAGAAGACCTGGTACCACTGGATGGAGGGCATCCGAGACTGGTGCATATCGCGACAGCTGTGGTGGGGCCACCAGATCCCAGCTTATAAACTTGAGGTGTGAATCGAACCTAATGGTATAACATAGGTCTTAAAGTATAAAGACGTCCATCTAGTCGTGTCTATATTTCTTTCGGACCAGTGTGGTGAAAGGATTTAAATTAAAGTAAAGGCCTCAAAGGCCCCTTTTGTACACATTTATTGTAAAGATACTAGCTGCCGCCCGCAGCTTCGCTCGCGTGGTATCCGGACAAAAAGTAGCCAATATGTTATTCCAGCACACATACCATGCATATTCCAAGTTTAATTCAAATCCGTTTAGCCGTTTCGGCGTGATTGAGACAAACTACATCGTCACATCCACACATCCTCACAAATTTTCGCATTTATTATATTAGTACGATTCGAACTCACGACATTAGAATCGGAAGGGGTCACCACCGTACAAAAGCATCTATTCTGCCCTCGCAATAGCAAATGCAATACTTGCAAAATGGCGGTTGTAGAAAAACGCGGTAATCATATTTTAGATATCTCTGCAGCATGTCCATGCTAAATACTTATAGTAAAAAATATAATTAAAATTATTGTTTTTATGTAGGTGTCGATTTAGCCCCCTGAAATACCATTTCTGCAAAAAAAAATAAAAACCCAAAAATGACGATTACTGCAAGTGCAATTAGTAGGGCAGAATTTAAGTCGGGTGGTACCCATACAACCCATACAAGCTAGCGATTACTGCAAGTGCAATTGGTAGGGCAGAATTTAAGTCGGGTGGTACCCACAAGCTAGCATTATTGAAGAAGACATTGTAACTCAGGTGGCCCCCCGCAAGGCCGGGGCGCCCCGGCGCAAGTACTCCCGCTCGGGGCACAAGAAGAGCGGGCGCGTGCGCACGCGCCGTCAGTCGAGCCACGTATGTTGTCTGTACGAGTGTGACTTAGAGTACTGGCATGCTAGCACGGCTTTATACACGTTTCTGTTCAGCGTCTCCTGTGTTTTGTTTCGTTTCTAGCTGTGTTTTTTTTTTGTTCGTATGAAATAGAAATAGAAATTGTTTATTTGACACACAATACACAAAGAACACACAAAAATATATATATAACAATAGGGTAAGACAGAAGAACAAAGATGGAAAACATAAAATAATAAAATTGGTTTAGATTCATGCTAATTAGTCCCCTCTGTGTCGTGATGATGGCCAACTCTAGTGACGGAGTTTTTAGGCCGCCTAAAGGCCTCCGTCATGGCTTAACGACTTGAAAGCCGGGACCGACAGTTTAACGTGCCCTCCGAAGCACGGAAGCGCTCAGCTCGTAATGCCACTTGCGGTCACCCATCCCAATTGTGATCGGATAGTCTACATTTTTGGGATGTTTTTATCTTATCTTTTTTTGTGATTTGTTGCGGTAAATGAGCTTTGTTTAATTTTTATTTAATTTGTACTTATACTGCTACTGTATATTTAGATTACAGATAAATAAAAAAAATGTTATGCTTTATGTCAGTTCATTTGTATTTTGTCTCCTTAAAAGCATGTTACATTTAGTTAAAACTTTATTGTTTATACTAAAAAACTCAATGTTATTTAAATTTCAGAAAAACTTAGTGGCCAGTATCATTATGCAGTAGAAACTTTTTGTCTTTTGGCATTATAATATTATATAAAAAAGGTTGCCGATCATGGAGATTTTAAGTAGTAATATTACCCAAAATTAAAAAAAATAGCACGTTAACAATGGATTTCCATAAACTTTTCTGCCGCTTAGCTCGTTAGAAATGATTTTCATACATTTTTCCCTCTGGAATATTTATTTTTATGACAGTAATAATAAATAAATAAATAACACCCAACAGTCACATACAAAGTCCTGACCCCACACTAGGATTCCCTGTGTCGTGGGTATCAGAAACTACGAGTACCATGGTACCACAACACCCAGACCCGGAAGAAATATTTAGAGAACATGCAAACATTTCTTCCGCAGCGGGAATCGAACCCGCGCCTATTGCGTCTCTGCCGAGCAATCGCACGCCACGCCACCGAGGCCTTCAGAAGAGTAATGCCTGATTTGTATGAGCAGATCTAGTATAAGCTATTACACTGTCTATATTCAAGAAATATTAAAAGAAAATTAACTATTCTAACATAGAATATACTATCCTCAGAGTGACCAAGAGCTCTGGGTATCAGCGCACACAGAAGAGGAAGCTATCAAGAAGGCGGCCGCCAAGTTCAACATCCCGCCCTCGGAGGTGAAGCTGAAGAGAGATGAGGATGTGCTGGACACGTGGTTCTCATCAGCTCTCTTCCCCTTCTCCATATTCGGCTGGCCGGACAGTACTGATGATTTGAAGGTAATTTAAAGTTACTTCTCTGCTGGACTGGGAGTTCAAAAAAACTTAGAATGCGTCTAAGGGATAGTATCCTCTCCAGCATGATGGACCATCTAAATGGGCGATAGGCTGATAACCCGTCACCATGGTTCACCATATCCATCTTGGGATTTTGAAACAGGAGTGGCCGCAATTTTTCTCCTTCGTTCTCAAAAAGACAGATTCTCATATAGACAGATTTTCAAATAGCCGTAAATGGTACAGGTAAAATACACACAGTTATAATTTTCATGACCACTGTAGTCACACCAGATTATCACACGAGTTTATCATTACTTGTGGCTCTGCCCACCTCATTAAGAATACGGGCGTGATAATATGTATGTATGAAGGTAATGGTGGTCCATTAGCCAAAAATTAAGATGAGGTTAGAATGCAAAAGATTTCTACAATGGGGAATATTCTTTAGATGGCGTAGTTTAGCCGAATTAAATTTGTATTTTCCATTATCGGCAGGCATTCTACCCCGGAACTCTTCTAGAAACTGGGCACGATATCCTGTTCTTCTGGGTGGCTCGGATGGTGTTCTTGGGCCAACGCCTTATGAAAAAACTACCGTTCAAGTAAGTACACAATGAAGGGAGGGAGATATGTTATGTCAAACTTTTAAAATGACATCAATGTCTTACAATACAGGACTATAACTAAAAAAAACGGTCAGGTGAGAATTACATTCGCACTCTAAGGGATCCGTATCATTTTTTATTAAAAAATGCTTTTTATTTGGAGCCTCTTTTTCTTTTTATTATTTGTTGTTATAGCGACAATAGAAGTACACACTGAAAATTCAGCAGAGGCTTAGTAATAGGGTCCCGTTGGCACCCTTCGGGTACGGAACTCTAAAAAGAATGTGTAATCAACCGCTTACATTATTTTTGGCTTTGTGCTTCTTGATTACACTGCGATATCATTTTATACCGTATTCCAACTAACTAAGACCCAATTTCCTTCGCAGAGAAATCTACCTTCATCCAATGGTGCGCGACGCCCACGGCCGCAAAATGTCCAAGTCCCTCGGCAATGTCATTGACCCCGTCGACGTAGTGACCGGTGTGACGTTAGAACAACTTCACAAACAATTAGAAGACACCAACTTGGACCTGAGAGAGAAAGAGCAAGCGAAACTAGGACAGAAAAAGGACTATCCTAACGGGATCCCCGAGTGCGGGACAGATGCTTTGAGGTAAGGTTCAGAGTATAATGGACGTTAATATTCTTGGCGCAGCCTTTCACAATAGTTGGATTTCAAGAACCAAACTTGGGTGCGAATGAGATAGAGCGAGCGAGACAAGGACAGAAACAGGACTGTCCTAACGGGATCCATGAGTGCGGTATTGATGCTTTGAGGTAAGGTTATCATAATAGTCAAATAACTGGCGCAGTCTTTAACGATAGAAGGTTCAAACTTAGATCTGAAAGGGATAGAGGGAGCCAGACACAGAAAGAAACAGGACCATCCTAACGGGATCCCCGAGTGCGGGACCGATGCTTTGAGGTAAGGTTCAGAGTATAATGGACAGGTAATATTCTTGGCGCAGCCTTTCACAATAGTATAGATTCAAAGATTTAAAGATAAAAATACTATTCATAATAAAAAATATTTGTTTGAACAGATTCGCTCTCTGCGCAATGACCCAGGGCCGGGATTTGAACCTGGATATACTCCGCGTGCAAGGATACCGGTTCTTCTGCAACAAACTCTGGAACGCGACTAAATTCGCGCTTATGTACTTCCCCAAAGATACTACATATGAGGTAAAGCTTGCTTACTAAAACAAAACCGGTCAAGTGCGAGTCGAATTCGCGCACAAATGGTTCCGTTCATGTACTTTTTAATATGACTTTTACAATCGCTCGATCAATATAGATAAATAAATAAATATTTGAGGACATATCACACAGCACCATCTAGCCCCAATCTAAGCAAAGCTTAAAAAAAGATCTACAGATTCTATGGAATACTCGATGGTTGACTACCAAAATGGAGGCAATCGTTATATGTTCAAAGACAAGTAATTTTGATATTATCAGTAAAAACCTTTATATTCTATTCCAATAAATATATTAAAAACCTTTAATATCAATAGATTATTTCCCTTTTGATCTTTTGAGAACTAACAGGATATGTATAACTAGTGAATCAAATGTTAAAAATAAAAACAGAAAAGATAAAAATTTACAAAAATAACTGTAAAAAACTACTATACTTTTATTCTACCGTTGAGATAAGCGTTACCCCGGAGCTCATGGCAGGCTGCTATTGAATCGAATTGCATAGAATTCATCCACAATTCGGAAAATTCTACGAAAATTACAGGAATCTCTTAGGATTTGCTTTAAAATCGAAAAATGAATTGCTCAAAATGACCCTTTTACCCCCGAATACTCAAACGCGACTCAGAGTTGAGCTCGTCTCAAGTCACGGTTTTTTGACAGTTTTTGATGAAAATCTGTCAAAAACTCGTCGCTTGAGACGTGCTCAACTCTGAGATGCGTTTGAGTATTCGGGGGTTAGCCTCACAGAACTACGTATGTGATTATTTGTGATTCCCCAGGTGCAATCTCCGAAGCTATCTCCGTCTCTCTCCCCCATGGACCGCTGGATGCTGTCCCGTCTCTCTCTGGCCGTGCAGCGGGTGAACACTGGCTTCAAGTCTTACGACTTTCCCTCTGCAACCACCCACTGTTACAACCTCTGGCTTTACGACCTTTGCGATGTGTACTTGGTAAGTTTACTTAGGTTAATTGTACATACATAATTATCACGCCCGTATCGCGAATAGGGTGGGCAGAGCCACAAGTAAATATAAGAAAACTAGCAGCAACTACTGATTTAAAGTCTTACGATGGATATGGTGAACGGTGGTGGTAGGTGATCAATCCATCGCCCAAATAGGTGGTCCATCATTTCGTTTTGCCGAAATTGATTCTGAAATACTACTAATGGACGGACTTACTCCCCTTAATTCTTCTTAAAAATTCACCGAAATTCAGACCGAATCAGTTAGTATTGATGATGAAGGAGAAACTCTGATATAAATTTGTGTGATTTTGTACTGTAAATTTCCAGACGAATTTTCAAGTAAATTGCACTGCCCGTTTAAAAGTCCCCATACCAACTTTAAAACTCCCTTGAACCCCCCTAGAGGTGATTTTGACAAAATAAAAATTACATATTTTATTATTTTTTAAGGTGTATTTGTACTGAGTTTTGAGCTAATCGAATCAAGGAATAAAATTTTCTTTATTTTTCCCAAAATAATTTCGTTGTTTTTTTATCCAGGAATACCTAAAGCCAGTGTTCGCGTCTGGCTCTGAATCTGAGAAGAGCGCCGCCCGCCAGACTCTCTACACGACGCTGGAGTTTGGTCTCAAACTGCTCAGCCCCTTCATGCCGTACATCACTGAGGAGCTGTTCCAGCGGCTGCCGAGGAAAGACAGGAGTAGCCTGTCCATCAGCGTAGCTCCCTACCCTACTGTGAGTATTAAAAAGTACTACCATCCGTACCAGGCTTTGCTCGCGTGATACCTGCCTGGTTGTAATCTGTTTTGTAAATTTAATAAATAAATCTGACCGTGGGTCTATCCCAAACTCTGTATTGAAATATCTATACTTTCTACGTTTAGTTACTTTCTATGAAGACCTCGGTGTCGCTGCGGGCGAGTGCTCGGCTGAGACGCAAGAGAGTGCGGGTTCGATTCCCGCTACGGGAGAAATGATTGTCCGCTTCCGGGTCTGGGTGTTGTAGTATTATAAGTATGTGTTTACAAAAAAAAAAGGTATATAAGTAATCTATCAGCCATCTGGTGCCCATAGTACAAGCTTTGCTTAGTTTGGGGCTAGATGAAAAAAAATAGCCAAGCGTGGTTTCTTGCCTGTATCTTCCACGCTTGGTCGCGTTACGAACAGGCGTAAATGCAACGTAGATTTAGACGTGTCCAAGTGATCCCCGTGATTTTATGGAATAAAAAAAATTGACTTTGACTTTCTGTGTGAAATGACCACAAATATTTATTATTATAGGAAACAGACTCGCCCTGGCGCAGCGAGCAGCTGGAGTGCGACGTGGAGCTAGCTCTCAAGATGGTGCATCTTATCAGGTCCACACGCGCGGAGTACGCGCTCGCCAACAAACAGAAGACTACGGCCCATCTCATCATATCACCAGACCTGCAGGTCAGACAGAAATCTACACCTATAAAAGAGCTTAACCTCACTGACTGATTTATCATCGCCGAACCGAAACCGCTGAAGCTAGAAAGCTGAAATTTGGAAGGTGTTCTATTTTTAGTAAAACCACCCGCTAAGGCGGGATTTTTCGAAATTCAACACCTAAGAAAGTGAAATGCCAAGCGCTGATCGCAGATAAAAACAGAGAAAAAAAAAGTGAAATCATTAATTCTATGGGCCGTAGGATAAGTTTATAACAGCTGTAACTTTTCTAATGTTGCCTGAAATAAAGTTATTATTATTATTATTATTATTATTAATTCGTGGTTGTCAGGTGGAGACACTGCGGGGTCTGTTCCGCAGCCTGTCGTCGCTGGCGAACAGCGAGCTCTCCGATGAGCAGCCTCCCACCGGCTGCGCCATCCTCACAGTCTCGGACAAGATCGAAGTGCGATTGGTGCTCAAGGTATAATACAATCTTTTCATTTATTATTTTATCTCTTACTAGCTGCTGCCCACGGCTTCGCTCGCGTGGTGCGCGGATAAAAAGTATCCTATATGTTAATCCAGTACATGTGCTGGATGTATATTCCATGTTTCATTCAATTCCGCTCAGTCGTTTAGGCGTGATTGAGGCACAAACATCGTCACATCCTCACAAACTTTCGCATTTATAATATGACGAATATTCTGTTTAAACTCTTTACAATAATCATAGTCGACGGCCTCGGCGGCGTGGCGGGCGAATGCTCGGCTGAGACGCAAGAAGCGCTAGTTCGGTTCCCGCTGCGGAAGAAATGGTTGCATGTTCAGCAAATATTTCTTCCGGGTCTAGGTGTTGTGGTACCACGGTACTCGTAATTTCCGATACCCTTTCTGTATGTGACTGTTGAATGTTATTTATCTATGTATAAAACATTTATTTTGCCTTATCAAAAACCTTTGTCTCTCCTACACAGGGCCTAATCGACCCGGAGAAAGAGATGGCGAAACTAGGCAAGAAGATCGAGACCCTTTCACAGACGATCACGAAGCTGCAAGAAACAATTTCAGCCGAAGATTACACCACTAAAGTACCGGTCGAAGTGCGGAAAACGAATGAGGAGAAGTTATCACAGTCGCAGGGAGAGATCGAGAGATTGCAAGCCGCGATCGAAACTTTGAAACTTATATAGTGTACTCCTCTCAATATACTCAGTGTAATACTCATTATGTTGAGTTCACCGTACATACATGTATACATCTTTGGTCTTTGAATCAGGAGCGGCTGCAAGTTTTCTTAAGCACTTCACACACTGCACCTGTCATCATCATCTTCCTGCCCTTATCCCACTCTATGTGGGGTCGGCACAGAATGATCCTTGGATCATGCTGTAAAAGTTTTGGCTAAGGTGTTTTATGACCGACCGCCTGCCTGACGTCAACCCTCCTTGGGAATACTTGCTTATTGTATCTTATACACGGCAGCTATAATGTAAAGATGTATATTATAGCACGATACATCTCATTACATCTTTCCATAGAAATCGTCAGGAGACCGCACACGACTACTTGTAATGTATATTTTTACACAGATACTTTTTACGGATGCAATGTGGGTACATTAATATACATTTTAGCTGACGTGTGTGAAGTGCTTTATGATTACTTGTGGCTCTGACCATTAGGGATACGGGCGTGATTATATGTATGTATGTATACTGCCCTACTAATTGCACTTGCAGTAATCGTCATTTTTGGGTTTTTCACTTTTTTGCAGAAATGGTATTTCCAAGGGGCTAAATCTATACCTACATAAAAAAAGATTTTCATTATATTTTTTACTATAAGTACTTGCTGCAGAGATATCTAAAAATTATGATTACTGCGTTTTTCTCGAAACCGCCATTTTGCAAGTACTGCATTTGCTATTACGAGGGCAGTATAGTGTAGTGATCATCCTCAACCATAGCTAGTTCCAGAACCTGTGGTGAGATTAGTCAGTAGTACCTTTCTCACCTAAAATGCACATAATTCGCGCCAAGTAAGATGGATTATTGGATAATAAATACCTATGTAAAATTTCCCAACAAAAAAAATGCTTATTGTTTTAGGAAATTATCTATTCTTTTTCGTAAATTACAATTTACTTTTTTTAATTTTGTATAAATACTTTTTTCCAAAGTTTTGTACGCATCAGCCAGCACAATGACGGTTTGATTCCTTCTCCCCAAGCATGGCGTTACAAGTAAAAAGAGTTTCTATGTAGATAACTCCTTTCCATAGCAACGGCGAAGCCTTTAGTGATGTACTATTTACTCATTTTACGTTCATTCTTACCATATCTTCGTTTAAACTTTTTCGCGCGGATTTATCTCATGTGGCGTGAATATTACGTGTGTAACCCCCGAATACTCAAACGCGACTCAGAGTTGAGCACGTCTCAAGTCACGGTTTTTTAACAGTTTTAGATGAAAATCTGTCAAAAACTCGTCACAGACCGACTGCGACGCGACGTGATTGTGTATCGGGACACGGATCGACACAAAAAAGCAAAGTTTTTCAAGTTTGCTGGTCAAAGTTTTTTGCTTTGTTCTTTTCGTGTAGAAGGTTTTGGAACAGCAGTGGGAGAAAGTCATGATTATTATCAGTAAGTAGAAGTGAAACTCTTATTAACTCAATCTAATGGCATAGGCATAGAAGTGCCAATATTTGATAGAAAAAGGAGACAGTTATTGAAAGTCGAAATCATCAAGAGTGATCAGTTAAGCAGTTTTTCGGTAAATTTGACTTTGACTGATCTTTTGGAGTATTTACGTACAGGCTTTATTGGCGCTTTTGTGAATTTTGCTCTACAACTGGGCATAACTCCATAATGTAGGAAATACTGCTTGTCTTCATTTTAGTGGATTTTATCTAAAACTACATCATTAATTACATGGCTCAAGCCAGCAGTAAAGAAAAATCTGCTACTGAGAATTTTTAAACCATTCAACTGTTTTGGCTTGATGGGAGTTTCACTTCATTTTTTTCTATCGCCATTAATCTTGTAGATTGATGTGGTACTTTAATACAGGACTTTTTAAATATTAGTTTCAAATAAATATTATAATATAAGGAAAACTCTTTCAAGAAATAAACCAAACATTTCAAAACAGTCTTAAGTGCTCAGAAAGAATGATTTTCTATCATGTTTTCAAAAGAATTAGTATGGTGAAAAGATTCAATAGACTTCCTTTGTATAATTTTTCAATTACAGTATCTCTTTCCCTATATTTAAATATAACAAATAGATACTTAACTTACCATTCATATGGAAGTATATGTTTATTACCTGCCATCCAATATGTACGATATTGGAAATATTTTCTAACCAAAGTACTTATAATTATTTTATTACATAATGGTGGAAACAAAAATGTATTTTTGATGTAAAATATTCTCTTCAATGGTTACCTCGTTATGTTTCAAGGATTTATTTATTTAGTTTTTTTATTGCAATAAATTATGCTTTTTTTGAAATCTTGTTGTTTTCTACCTTTTCGTTGATAAGAGTCTCCTGCACTATCCCACTTCATAACCAGTACCTACTCTCTAACAGTGAAGGAAAACATCGTGAGGAAACCGAACGGCATGTCGTAGTACCTATAGAGTTAGAAAATATGTGTCAAGTGCACGCAAGGAACCTTTGAGGCGTACTTTAAATCCTTTCATTCACCACACTGAATCGAAAAAACTAGTAACACAACTAGATAGATAACCATTCTAGTTAAAAAAAAAGAGTTTATGACAGATCTTTGCCATGCTTTTTAGTGCCGGGATGGTGATAGTATGGTTATTAACTGGAGTAACGGGCAGAGACTTTAAAAGCACATTACCTAATCTAAAATAAAATAGTTTAAACTTATAGATAATTATTTATTCCATCACCTCTAAAAACAATTGAGCATTTTCATCCAAACTTTTCACCATCTCTGTATCTACATACTCCACGGTTAACTTATCACCTTGCTGCAGAACTTGATTTTCGACCAACTCTGATATCAACACATCATTTTTATGAGGACTTATGCAGTAGCCATCGAAGGCTCTGAAGAGTTTTACTTTGGTTCTACCAGGAGTGTTATTTACATTTTTTATTTTGCATAGATCACAAATACTATCCAATGCTCGGCCGAGGGACCAATCTGAGTTGATGTAAACAGGTATAGCATCTTTTAAGTCTGGGTCAATTGTGATTGATTCTATTTTCAGAAGCTCATCTTCGTTTGTAAGTATTTTAACATGTTTGGCGTCAGTGTTTGCAGGCTTCTTAATGGCGAAGTATGTGCGTTTTGTGACAGGAAGAGTTTTATCACCAATGGATTTCTGTTTGATTCTCATAAGCTGTATTTTGACTGCTGTTTTTACTTTTGCTGATGATTGTAGGGCTTTCCTTATGTTTTCTGTTATCTGTGAAGTAGATACAATAATATTAAAAAGATGCATTTATAAAACCCGTTAAAACCAGAAAATCTGTTAAATCAAAATATATTAACTCTTATGTTATTAACTCACTGACTGATATGATAATCAACACACAAGTCCTAGCATAAAACTTTAGAGGGTTTAATCTTCTTAAAGTGTAGAGGTAAGTTAAGTACCTAAGTAAAGAATTCACAATATTCTGTTTCACGAGTAAGATGTAGTTTGGTAGTTCCAGTGGACAAAATTCTTTTGTATGAAGAAAAAACTTGATGTGAAAATTCATGGCATTTTCGAAGTACATAATTACCTTTGCTTGTGATATTTTATTGGCTTCTTGATGTAGAATCCTTGGTGCTTCATACTCTTCAAGCTTTGCAGCCCATGTCTCTTCCCTGTCTTCTGGACATGACCTAGAACATGGTAGACTGGGTTATCGATAGGCTGTTGACCTATGGATACCTGACCCTGTAGTTATTATAATAGGTAGGTAACTAATTGTGTAGGTACTTTAGGGAGCGTTAAGGTACTTACGGATGGAACCTGTGTGCAATACAGTAATGCTTTGAGCACTTCAAACATTCCAGCTTATGAAGACTTCCCATTTTGCAGCCTTTCTGAGAACATTTGAAGATTTCGTCCTCATTTTTGAAGTTGACGTCTTTAGGTTTCGGCGCCAGCGGGCACTCGCCAGACAGGCAATGAGCACTGAAGTGTTCTCGGCAGAAGACCTTGGTGCATCGGCATTGAATCGGCAGAAAATCAATCTGGTTGCAGCCTTCAAACTCGCAGTTCTTACCCAAGTCTGGGAATTCCATTTCTTTGCAGTTTATTTGAAAATTCAGTTCGGTGATACGAAATAATACGAATCTGACGAATCTGGATCTGTTTTGTATCATGAATCCTTGTTCTGAGCGTGAATCAAAACAAACAAAATAACCTTCTTGACTTGCAGGATTTTGACATATTTGACGTTGACATTTAATTTGGCATAGCAATTTTGTTATCACTCTAAGTTAGGTATAATAGGTACCTATGACTTTGGTGTTAATTTATGAATTTTAATTTATTCATCTTCTTGAATTTTAAAGATAATTACAAAAGCGAAAATTCTGTTTGATCCATGTGTGACTCGAATCGCACAGAACTGGGTCTTTTTTTGTACCTGTCTACGAAAATAGACAAATAACAAAATATGTTAATATTATTAGAGGATATTGGGGAGGTAAAGTAAAACAACATACAACTGTAGGTAGTTAATAAATAAATATACTGTGATATCATACTCTTCTTAAAATAACTTATATCATAGCTGCTTCACTACTATAATCCTTACTGACTTGAGACTGGCTTCTTTTATAATCTACCAACGGTACGCTTGCCCTGATCGATGGGTTAGTATGCGCGGTCACTGGGGGGGTGGTTGCTAACTTATATTTCTCGACCAACCAGTTACACTGGCCACTTCTAGCTACCAATGTCATGAAGTCTCGTCTGTACTGTTTAGTCAGAATAGCGTATAGGAACGGATTAGCACACGCGTTCAACGGATAAAAGAAAACTAGCAGTACTTTGCCATGGCTCACGTCCACTAAAGGCACGCCGGCCAAAGCTGTCACACCGAAGAAGGCAACAGGTGCCCAGCATAATAAATCAGTTCCGATCAGTAGAGCCATTTTGTTCGCGATTTTTCTTTCTGCAGCCGCCGCGGCACCCCGTCCTCCGTAGTTCTCCCCTCCACCACCACCCAGAGATCTGTATATCTGAACGTAGCATATCACTATCGTCACCCATGCTACAGCATTTGTCATAAATAGCCCACCCTGGTACGCGACATCTCCAATGTCTTTACTCTCAACTGGTAGGCATATGGACGTCGAAGAGTAGTCAGAGACTCCAACCAAGGGCAGTCCAGCCATGATAACCGAGAACAACCAGCCAGCGATCATTATTTTCGCCGCTGCTGATAACGAGATACGTCTTTCTAAGTAAATGGCGTATGTGATCGCGAACCACCTTTCTAATGTCACAATCGTTAGAGTGAAGACTGATAACTGCCCCGAAAATACTGATAAAAACCCGGCAATCTTGCACCCAATTCCATACTGCCAGTTGTAAGCGTGGTTGAAAAACTCCCCGTACGATTGTAGATCTACGACGGCGATCATGAATAGGTATAATCCAGTGCACAGATCGGAAAACGCCAAGTGACACATTAGAAATCTTGGGACGGTCAGCTCGGCGTGATTGGTCAGCAGGACCAGGAGGACGGCCACGTTGCCGACTACGGCGGCCGCGATAACGAACCACACACTCGCTCGCAGCCACGTCCAGCCCATCACGTCCTCGCAAGGGTTGAGGGCGTCTGGCCGCGGTGAGCAGTTCACGACTCGAGGACTGAAAAAAAAAAACAGTTCGACCCATGACGTAGCACTTTTAACAGATTTGCAACTTTTATAACACCCTAGTTTAGTAGTAGAGTAGACAAAAAGCAGCTTAGATGTTATTCCAGCACACATAATGGCACCTCAGCACCCACTCAATTTTTGCAGAACATGCAAACATTAATTATGATTGCATGTTCTGCAAAACACACTTAATAATAAAGTTATTAACTATAACTTTATTCAAAGCTTACTGTACATCGCTGTACTCGTCAAGTCTGTGGTTCAACTATACCCAAAGGGCTTGCAGTGCTCTGCGAGTCCAATATAACAACGCGTTTAGGGTGCTGTTGAGGTTTCCACGATTCTGCAGCGCATCGGCAATGTTTGCCGAGGCGCGCACCGACACCTTTGACGCCATCTGGCGCAAAAAAACAGCCTCTCTGCTGAGCAGATTTCGAGCCAGCAACAACAGCATCCTAAAGGCGATTGCATCAAATTTCAACTGTCCTCTGGTATGGAAGCTCATCCAGAGGACAAAATCACTTATAAATATAGCATACTAATCCCTAGTTTTTAAGTATTACTAATCATAATGGACTAATTATGTTGTCTAAATAAATAAATGAATTATTATTATTATTATTATTAATTCGCGTCTTGATTTTAATAGCTTAGACACCTACCTAATCCTAAAATTCCCACACTGCGTTGACATCTTCCCCCCCAGGGTGCTATTCACAGGTTCGTGGAACTCTCCCTGATCGTCGTCTTCGAAACTCCCCGAGTCGCCGAAGTACTCGTCCAAGTCCAAGTTGCTGTCGTACTCCTCGCTCGTGGTCGCGGTAGAGAGGTCCTCGTCTGGTGTACTGGGGAGGAAAAACAAACGGTGTCGCTATTCAGTATCTTTAAGACTAACCCCCGAATACTCAAACGCGACTCAGTGTTGAGCAAATCTCAAGTCACGGTTTTTTTGACAGTTTTTGATGAAAATCTGTCAAAAACTCGTCACTTCAGACGTGCTCAACTCTGAGATGCGTTTGAGTATTCGAGGGTAAGTATAATAAACTGAAAATTAAAAATGGTGACGTCATCAAGCGTAACTGTAGAGTGGCCGTGGGCCGCAATGGAGGATCCAGCTTACATTTTCATACAAAGCGAGGATCTACTTTGGACTACGAAAGTACCTACCTACATGGACGTAGACTGACGTGAGTCGCAGCTCATTGGTTAAAATAACTGGGATATTTATAACCACTCTGGAGAGTCAGACTCTGACCAAATCAGAGAGGTCCGTGTACATAATGGGCCCCTCAGTATATAACAGGCTGCCGGACACTATAACGAGAGATGCAACTTCCAAAGCGGTTTTCAAAATAAGATTACGCAAGTGGTTGCTTCACAACTCATTCTACTCAGTAGATGAATTTTACAAGTTGCCATTAGTTTAATTTAATTTAATGAATGAATTTAATTTAATTATTTTAAAATGAAAAGTTAATTTAATTATGTTAGTAGGTACACTATATTGTACACTATAATGACCTGTAACTTGGTGTTACCAATAAATTATTGTATTGTATTGTATTGAGTTAGGTTACAGGGTAGTTAGCCTTACCTTGAAGAGCCGGTGTGGCCCCAGACCGGTCCTATTGACCGGATGGAAGCTAGAGATCTTTTCTTCACTCTCCCCGCCTCGTCGCACCTCTGCTGCATGATAGCCAGTTGGGTTTCAAACAGTTTGTGTCTCGCAGGGTCATGCCGCTCGGGATAACTGAACGCACAGCAGTGGAAGTGGTGGGTGAGGTACGCTCTTTCTAAATTCTAGAAAATAAGACATGTTTATTAGCGCTCTTTATCGAATAAGCGATCAAAATGTCCTATTCTAGATGAACACTATATAGGCTAACAGACACCAGCGTTAAATCCTCTTTTTATAATGGTTCTTGGTTGAATCTAGGGGTAAAAATACCAACTGTTCAATTCAAACGATTCAAACTCATGCTAGGGCGAGAGTTGATACCCAACATAAAAATTACAGCATGTCACCGTAAAATTGTAAATACCGTTACATTAGAATCTCGCAAGATTGTATATTGTCGAACATCTGATATTGATTTCAATATAGCTAGGTAGTAAGTCAGGTTAGTTAAATAAAAATCTACGCGCGAGGCGAGCGAGCAGAGCGAGCGTGCCGCGCGCGGCAGCACCCGCCAAAGCGCCACAAAAAAGCAGTTAAATCGTAAGCAGTATGTTACGGTTTAGGTACAATATTTCGACAGTTTACAATCTCGCGAGATAGATTATAATCTAACGGTATTTACAATTTTACGGTGACATACACACTTACACACAGGTAGGTACCTAATGTATGGGCCAAATCTGGCCAAATAAAAAAGTGCGAAAGTAGGTAGGTATTTAAGTGAGATGTGTGATTATTATGTAGAGCCTTTAGTCAATTTTAATTTTATTACTGAACTTACTAGGTGTAAGCGTAAGTTATACCTGAAATTCATAAATCGATGGGATGTATTTCAAAGACGGTGTCTTCTCTATTCTAAGTATTTCTAACTTCTCCAGTCCTTTGGTGGGTAGTGAGGTAATAGCGGTACTGCTTAAATCTCTGAAAGATAATTTTATTGCTAGATTAATAAACATACCTATACTCGGCTGAGATAGGAGAGGTGCGGGTTCGAATCCCGCTGCGGGAGAAATTATAAGTTCTGCAATATATCTTCCGAGTATGGGTGTTATATTAGTAGTTTCTAAAACGCACACCACAGTGAATTATAGGGATAAATAGATGTTTTTGTGGACGCTTTTACCTACTTTTAAAAAAGGCTATTTGTTTTACTTTAAGATACCTAGGTAGTTAATCCCCAATACGGTAGGTACGGGATACTTACAATTGCCTTAAAAGTAAATTCCCTGAGAATGCATTGTCATCTAATCGTTTCAGTTTCGTGTTGCCTCTGAAGCTCCTGAAACAATATGAAATTCTTATAAAAATCCTTAATATCCATCTTGAGACTTTGAATGAGGAGTGCACAGAACACTATTACTCCTAGGAGTGTCTGCAAGTTTTATTATGATTACTTCTGGTTCTACCCACTCCATTAGGGATACGGGCGTCAAATATGTACTTTTCTGCTACTTGATAATAGATGGCGGTAGTAGCCTCATGATTTATGGCTCATTAAAATGTTGATTTATAGTAATGCGTGTCGGAGAGTATTATTTACTTTATTAATAGCTAAGCTTTTCTACTTTGATAGTTATATTTTCTTTTCCTATCATTTAAAAATAAAATGAGTTCATGTTATCACCCATTCTACGACGACAAAACACCTTAGGTACTTATACGTTTTCAGATGTTTTGTTGTGATCATACGAGTAGATATTTTTAAGAAAGTGGCTTATGGCGATATGATTTTAATTATATCATTTTTCAAAATAGCCAAGTTATATTATAATACTACATTGTTTTACTAAAATATATTTTATCATCATCATCAGCCCACTGCTGGACATAGGCCTCTTCCATGGCACGCCACAGAGCTCGATCTTCAGCTCTCCTCCAATCCTTGCCCGCTAAGTAAGTAAGTTCGTATGAGCCAGTAGCCAACTCTTGTGACGGAGTTTTTGGGCCGCATAAAGGCCACCGTCATAGCTTAACGACTTAAAAGCCAGGGCCGACAATTTAACCTTCCGAAGCATGGAAGCGCTTAGCTTATGCCCGCTGCCTTACGAATATCATCGCCCCATTTAGTCAGGTGATGAGTCAGGTGCCCTACACTACGTTTGCCGGCACACGGTCTCCACTCGAAAACCAGTCTGCCCCAACGGCCATCGGTTCTGCGGCATAAAGCGACCTGCCCATTGTCACTTCAGCTTGCTAATTCGCTGAACTATGTCGGTGATCTTGGTTCTCTGGATAATAACTTCGTTCCGGATTCCATCCCTAGAGAAACCCCCGAGCATAGCTCTCTCCATAGACCTTGAACTGGTGTCCAAATCGCACGATATGTCGCCACATTTCAGCTTTGTATATCATTACAGGTAGGACGCACTGTTTAAAAACTTTCCTATAAAGACTGTGAGATATGGGTCATGAGAAAAATATAGGTACCTAGGTACTTACAGTTTAGATATTTGCGCGTTTTTGAAAGCAAAAGCCGGCACTTCTTCTATCAAGTTGTAACTGAGAGACCTGAATAAAAAAATAATTAATTTATTTCAAAAGTACGCTTAGGTAAGGTAACATAAATAACAGACAAAACAAAAGCCAACTAAAATTAATGGGTTATCTACTAGGTAATCAGGACATATCTAAGAAATAGAGAATGTTCAAAGGTCAGATTTGATCTGAGGTTCAAAGAATACCCTTGGTCTAATACAGATTTGGAAGTGGAGAAAAAAAGATAAAAAAAAGGCGGTACAGGTTGTAAAATATTTTGAAGAGAAATATGGTAATGAATGTTAGTTTATTTGTATTCGATGTATTTTGTTGCATTAACCCACATGTGAGTATAGTTGTGTTTATCCCACTATCCTACTAATATTACAAATGCGAAAGTTTGTGAGGATGTGTGGATGTGACGATGAATGTTTGTGCCTCAATCACGCCGTAACGGCCGAACGGATTTGAATGAAACTTGGAATATACATAGTATGTGTGCTGGAATAACATATAGGCTTCTTTTTGTCCGGATAACACGCGAGCGAAGCTGCGGGCGACAGCTAGTATTTATATAAAGTAGGCATAATAGCCTACACTATCCACCACAGTGGATTTTTATAGGTTGATGAAAATAATGAAAAGAGGGTAGAAAGAAAATAAAAATAAAACAGCTGGTCGGTATGTACCTAGTGACTTACACTTGATCGGCGCGGACGCGTAGCGCGTGCGCGGGTATACGCTTAATATGGTTACCCTCCAAGTCTCTGAAAATAATAAATACCTATATTTAACGATCTCGGTATATTTACTTCTCTGCTGGACTAGGAGTAAAGAAAAAACATAGAATGCGTCCAGCTGCTTCTCTCCCCGAGCATGTCGTAAAAATCGATTAAGGGATAGTATCCTTCAACATGATGAGATACAATAAGCAAGTATTCCCAAGGAGGGTTGACGTCAGGCAGGCGGCCGGTCATAAAACACCTTAGCCAAAACTCTTACAGCCCGATCCAAGGTTCATGCTGTGCCGACCCCACATAGAGTGGGATAAGGGCAGGAAGATGATGATGATTTAAGGATCTCGGTGATTGGAGGGTGAGTGCTCGACTTACATCCAACTGGTTTACGTTTTGTTGACGACCTCGGTGGCGTGGCGGGCGAGTGCTAGGCTGAGAAGCAAGAGGCGCGGGCTCGATTCCCGCTACGGGAGAAATGTTTGTATGTTCTGCAAATATTTCTTCCGGGTCTTGGTGTTGTAGTATTATGTATTATAAGTATGTATTTACAAAAAAAAGTACATAAGTATTCTATCAGCCATCTGGTTCCCATAGTACAAGCTTTGCTTAGTTTGGGGCTAGATGGCGCTGTGTGAAATGTCCACAAATATTTATTTGTTTATTATAGAGTTTGGCTGTAGTAATTTAGCCCAGGTACTGGCATGTAGCCAGGTATGGGCATGTCATGCAGAGGGATGAATGTCATGTGACGAGAAGAATGTTAGATATGAAAGTGGATGGATACAAGGGTAGAGGTAGACCAAAGAAGAGATGGATGGATTGCGTGAATGATGATATGAGTAAAAAAGAAGTGAATACTGAAATGACGGCTGATAGAGGGGGATGGAAGAGGAAAACATGTTGTGCCGACCCCACTTAAGTGGGATAAGGGCAGGGAGATGATGAATGTAGCCCAGGTACTCACATAGCCTGCAAGTAAGACATGTTGCCTCTCTTGCTGTCGTACACGTGACTCAGATTCGGCACCTCCAGCAGGCCCGATGTTGTGATGATGCTGGACAAATAAACAAAATAACATTTTGAAGGCTGACTCAGAAGCGTAGCTAAAAAAAAATATTTATTTAAGTACACACAGTTACAAAGACAAACTACAATAACATTAAAAACTTTAAGGTAATCGGCATAATAATCTTACTTATATTATAAATGCGAAAGTTTGTGAGTTTGGATGTTTGTGCCTCAATCACGCCTAAACGGCTGAATGGATTTGAATGAAACTTGGAATATACGTAGTACGTGTGCTGGATTAACATATAGGCTATTTTTTGGCCGGATATCACGCGAGTTAAGCCGCGGGCGTAAGCTAGTAAAAAATAAAAATGAGCTCAGTTTTCTATGTAAGTTCGCCCACAGATAGAAAACAGAGCTCAGACCACCGACCGCAGGTAATGTCCCAAAAAGGCTGGCGACGTTACCTCGTTGGATAGCTATACGTAGCTAAATATATTATAGGTGAATCACGCACACGATAGAGCATCCTGCGAGATTTCGCAGCGTTTGTCGTTTTCTATGGGGCCGCTGTTTATAATTTGAAAATTAAATCGTGTATGTGTTATGCAATCAGGCGCGGTCAGGAGTAGGGGGTGGGGGGGGGGGGGTCACAGGGGACATGACCCCCTCAAAATCGTACATGTCAAATTGCAAAATCTTCTAATACAAAATATAAAAAAGCAATCTGCTGTGCTGTGTGATATGTCCTCAAATATTTATTATTACTTATTAAACATGTTGTGTCGACCGTAGGGGAAAAGGACATGTAAAAGAATAACAGAATGATTATTGTCTTATCAGTAGGTACCTAGACAATTTGCAAAGTGGACGTTTTCTGGTAACAACGTCAATTATAACGACACTTGGCCAGCAGTCAATAATAATTACATAGATAAGATCCTAAACGCCCAGCAATTCCCTAAGTACTTGGATTACACCAAAAGCAACGATGATGGAGTGTCTACCTACCTACATACCTATGCTTGTGGCGTATATTTTCTAGATAACACCTGGTTGGAAAGAATTTAATGCATCCATTCTTGAATCGAAAGCTGGCAGTCATCACTGACGGTTATGTTGACATGAACTTCGGAACTGGTAAAACTTACTATTCTTTTTCGCGTATTTAAATAAAAAAAAAAATGTTGGTGAACATTTCACTCAATGCCATGTTGAACCAAACTAATCAAAGCTATGGGCTAGCTAAACCATGGGCGCCAGATGTTTTAGAACATTTAAAACAAAAGCTGGTTTTTAAAAAATATTTTTTTACTTTTATATTATTTTGTCTATCGAAAATTGTCATAAAATCTTTGTGATAAGCTGTAATAAGACGTCTATTAGTGTCCGACTGTCAGACTTCCTTGATAACTCAGACCAAATAAAAAGAAAAGACGGCACGCCGCGAACAACAAAAGTGAAGCCACACAAAACCGTGCTCCTGCAAGTAAACATACACGCTCACGCACACACCTACACCTTATTATAATAGAATTTTAGGTTACTTGGAACACAAAACCTCAAAACCTACACACAGATAAAAAGGTGGCTTCACTTTTGTTGTTCGCGGCGCGTCGTCTTTTCTTTTTATTTGGTCTGAGCTTGATAAGAACAAGTGACATAGGTACGTACGTACAATGTGCGGAGCTCTGGCAGCGCCGGCAGCGGTGCGATGCGGTGTAGCAGCGGCGCTTGCGTTATGAAACTGAAATCAAACACGAGTTACACATCTATACACATCTATAGGTACGCTGTCGTCCGATTACTAAAATGCCGTTAAGTGACATTTGTTCAAATTTGACTTTTATGTGCGAAAGCCCCTCGGAAAGCCCTTTTTTTTCTCTATCGACCAGTGTGCGTCATATTTTTCTATCATTCATAAGTACTGAGATTTGGAGCCGCACGTATCTACATCCGTTTTGGACTTTTTCAATTCTAAAATACGTTTAACTCATTTTACATTACTGAAACACAAAAAGTTAAATAAAAAATCACAAGATAAACTTGTATTCTAATACAATATGTACACTTGAAGCTTATAAAATACAAAACATTTTGGTATTTCAAAAAGTCTAGAAAACAAAATTTCTCACGTTTTTGCTCGTAGCCAAAATTTTGGGTTTGTCACTTAACGGCATTTTAGAAATCGGACGGCAGTACGTCAAATTGGACGTTTCGTATCGAAAGGACATTTAAGCAGAACGCCCTATTAGCAAAACGTCCTAAAAGCAAAACGGCATACCTATTAGCATAACGTTCTAATTAGCAGCATGACCTAGTAGGAAATGGGGCTAATACTGCCGTCTTACCGAAAAAGGGCACATCTAAGAATATTTTCAAAATTGAGTATTTGTTAGTTATGCCCTATTTCGGAAAGACGGCAGTATATCAAAATGACACCTTAGCTGAACGGCCCAGTACAATTCAATACAAATTAACTAAACACAAAATTCATGAAAAAATTTGAGTGTTTGTTTGTAATATCAAAATAACAGCTTTTAACTAAACGCAAATAATAATTTTAGACGATATTATGTAAACAAACCGTCGCGTATTTTTCCTTATTACGAACAAATCACTTTAGTTTTAGGTAAATAAACCTCGCAATATAAGTTTTCACACATTAATTTAACTATTAGTATTACTTAAAAGTTTCATAAACATGTACCTAATATAAAGTAAGTTTTAGGTTAAGTATTGACGGTTTGTTTACGTAAATTGTATCTCCAATTTGGCTGAAGTATGACCTATACCTACTTACTTATCTTCTTAGTTATGTTTGGTAGGTAGGTACTTACAATGATTTGAGATGAGGCATCTTAGTCAGATCTTCCACAGCCACGTGTTCTAACTTCGGCGCATCCATTATAGATCTGCAATCAGTAGAAATAAAATCGGTCAAGTACGAGTCGAATACGCACACTAAGGGTTCCGTACCAGCGTAGGTACATTAAAAAAATGTTTCTTGTTTCGGTTTCCCTTTTATTATTTTCATTATTTGTTATCGCGCGCGCTGTTAGCCGCGTGATGTTCGTCATGTGGAGTACCACCGAGGCGCTCTCGCTCATCGCGGGCGTGGAGCTGGTCGTAGGTTGCGACTGTGGTTGCTGGTTAGTGGTTGTACTCACAAGTGCTCCACCCTGTGCAGGTGGTAGCCGGCGGCGTGAATCGCGCGCGCTGTTAGCCGCGTGATGTTCGTCATGTGGAGTACCACCGAGGCGCTCTCGCTCATCGCGGGCGTGGAGCTGGTCGTAGGTTGCGACTGTGGTTGCTGGTTAGTGGTTGTACTCACAAGTGCTCCACCCTGTGCAGGTGGTAGCCGGCGGCGTGAATCGCGCGCGCTGTTAGCCGCGTGATGTTCGTCATGTGGAGTACCACCGAGGCGCTCTCGCTCATCGCGGGCGTGGAGCTGGTCGTAGGTTGCGACTGTGGTTGCTGGTTAGTGGTTGTACTCACAAGTGCTCCACCCTGTGCAGGTGGTAGCCGGCGGCGTGAATCGCGCGCGCTGTTAGCCGCGTGATGTTCGTCATGTGGAGTACCACCGAGGCGCTCTCGCTCATCGCGGGCGTGGAGCTGGTCGTAGGTTGCGACTGTGGTTGCTGGTTAGTGGTTGTACTCACAAGTGCTCCACCCTGTGCAGGTGGTAGCCGGCGGCGTGAATCGCGCGCGCTGTTAGCCGCGTGATGTTCGTCATGTGGAGTACCACCGAGGCGCTCTCGCTCATCGCCTGGGTGGATGTCGCTCTTCGCACTGCAATATAAATAATATTTTATTTTGGTTGTAAGTTGGTTGTAAGTTTTACTTACTTCCAACACATGCTGAGCTGCCTTTTTGGCACCCACACTTTTAGTTATGTAGTTTAGTTTATGTTAGTTTGAGGTTTTTGTGTGTTATCGTGCCAAATAAACGTTTCATAGTTTCATTCATTCATTCATTAATAAGTAAAGAAGAACAAGAAGAAGAACTAAATATATAAATGTTTGTGGACATTTCGTACAGCGCCATCTAGCCTCAAACTAAGCTAAGCTTGTACTATGGGCACCATATGGCTGATAGAATACTTAATACTTTTTTTTAATACATTCTTATAATACTTCAACACCCAGACCCGGAAGAAATATTTTCAGAACGTACAAACATTTCTTCTGTAGCGGGAATCGAACCCGCTCCTCTTGCGTCTCAGCCGAGCACACGCCCGCCACGCCACCGAGGTCTTCAAACGGAGACTCCGAGCTCTGCGTGGTTTCGCAGCTCATTTAATTTTGTGCTATGCCTGGCAGTTTCTATAGTGCGCGTCGCTCAAAACGTACTGAATCGTGTGTGTAAAAATTATGTAATAAAATCGTCCGCCACAGTAATCGAACCCGCGCCTCTCGGATCCCAAGCAACGCCAAGCACTCGCCAAGAACTACCGAGATCATTAAATCATTATTTGGAACTTTAATATTAGTTGGAAGGAAATACTGGAAATCTTTGGATGCTGGTAAAAGTATTGCACGATATAGCGACTGCTATGTTATCATTTTAGACGTTGAGGGCATGGGGATATTTTTAAACGTGTTGATTCAGTTTGCCTTTCAGAGTTTTCTTTCTTCTACCACACACAAACTGTGGTATGAACGACCGACGATTATTCATTGACCTATTTACGCAAAATGAAACACCTTTTCTTTGAACTTTTAATAAATGCTATCCGGCAAATTGATGAAACTAGACGTCAACAACAGAAACAATAGAAATGAATTGTACAATTCCTCGTAGCTATGTATATATAGGTAGGTAAAATTCACTACACGTGTTTGTGTAGTGACTTTTATTGGTAGTTTCAGTTAATTTATTTGAAGCCCAGATTCGAGTGTTTTATATACCTACCTATCTATATATTATGGAATACCTATCTGTAAGAAAACTATGTTGATACTTTAATAAGTACCTATCACAATTGAAAGATAATAGGTCGCGTTACAAAGTGTAAATGCAACTTAGATTTAAGACATGTCGAAATGATCCCCGTGATTTCAAGGTATAAAAATTTTGACTTTGACTCATACATACCTACATATTATCACACCCGTATCCCTAAAGGGGTGGGCAGAGCTACAAGTAAACATAAGAAAACTTGCAGCCACTTCTGATTTATTCCTAAGATGGATATGGTGAACCATGGTGACAGGTGATCAGCCCATCGCCCATATATACCTACGAGTAGGTGGTCCATCATGTTGGAGGATACTGTCCCTTAGTCGACTTTTACGACATGCTCGGGGAGAGAAGCAGCTGGACGCTTTCTATGTTTTTTATGTACTCCCAGTCCAGCAGATGAGTGTAATAAGTATCAACATTGGTAATCCAAGTTATCAATTTAAGGCTAGAACTACAAAAATTAATACGAAAATAGTCCTAAGTACATTGTTCTTTTCAGTGTCGATACTGGCAGCCCACTACAAAGATAGCTATCAAAAAAGTTTTGGTACTTGATATAATGATGATAAGTGCACAAAAGGAGCTTTTGAGGTGCACTTTATATCCTTTCACCACACTTGTTCGTATGAACTAGTGACACAGATAGAAAGCGTGTAAAGCACGTCACACACTACGCAGATACGGTAAGATATCGACGGCAGAAAGCGGAAATGTCTTATCTCAAAAAATGGCCTAAATGACCTAAAACTTGATTGTTGATAAGCAAAAAAAACCGCGTCGAATGGTCTGTCTCGTCTTTCTACGATGAAAAATTTTATGATACGCCCTTGATTTTTTCCTAGTTTTTTACTGTTCACACGACTTATTGCTGTAAAGAAAGGTTTTTTGGCTCTGGTGTAAAATTGAATATTTTGAGATACGAGAAAATCACTTTCTTCCGTCGATATCTGTACCTGAACGTGGGTATCTGTCCATATCACTCTCTATACTAAACTCAAGGAGCAACGCATACTACGCAGTTAACTTATATTTTACCTTCAAGTATCTGTAGGCACCGACATATATCGAAAGATGGTCAGATGTTATCTGTGTATACAAATATATCGATAACATCTGTAATACAATCCGTACTAAAAAACAAGTAAGTAGTAAGTTGAAGAATTCCGCGTGAATGTAGCATTTCGTATAATATCGTATCTGCGAAGCGTTTATTACTTTCGGATAAGTTAAGTTTTTATACGCAGATAAAACTATCTTCCCGAGCATGTAAAAGTCGACTAACTGATAGACCTCTCCAAAATGATGGACCATCTAAATAAGCGATGGGCTGATCACCTGTCACCATAGTTCACACTATTCATCTTAGGACTTTAAATCAGAAGTAGCTGCAAGTTTTCTTATGTTTACTTGTGGCTCTGCCCACCCCATTAGAGGTACGGGCGTGATAATAATGTATGTATGTAAAATTATACCGTATCTACGTAGTGTGTGACACGCTTTAGATTACCACAATTTGTAATTATATTTTTAATTGTAAAGGGCTTCATGGCGTAGAGGCACAGCTACGGTTGTAGCATACAGCTACGAAAAAAAACGACCCGTTCACCACAGTCCCTATTAATATTGTTCCGTTAAACCATGTTTCCCCATTTCCCCCTGTTTATTAAACTCGCTCTAGTGTAAAAGATTTATACAATAATATGAAGATAATGTTACCTTCTTACTGCTTAACTTATTTGTTATAACTTTACTAAATAGTTTCAACTGGTTACAATAAGTTACAATACTTTGATCTGTTGTATCACATAATGCTGTTTTGACCTTGGAAGAATATTTATTGTTCCGAGGTTTTGACATTTATTTGAAGAACAAATTGAAGAATTAACAGTTAGTCTGGTGTTTTTGATGTTAACACCTTATAGGTTTTACTAAGATCCATAATGAAAACTTTCCTATGGACACAAACAAATTTCCAACGGATCGGTCACAGAATATTAAATAATAAATAAATAAATATTTGTTGACATTTCACACAACGCCATCTTTTCCAAAACTAAGCATAGCTTGTACTATGGACACCAGATGGCTGATATAGAATACTTAGGTATATACTTTTTTTCTATTAATACACACTTATAATACAACAACACCCAGACCCGGAAAAATATTTGCAGAACATACAAACATTACTCCCGTAGCGGGAATCGAACCCGCGCCTCTTGCGTCTCAGCCGAGCCTAGGTCGTCAATATTGAAACCGGGCATACTGCCTTCACTAAAACACAACGTCGTTCAAGAGCATATATCAAGAGGGCTATGAATAGCAAGCAATCAATTGCCGCCCTACCCTGATGCCGCACAAATGAAGAGTTAATTTTGGTTCAAGTACTTCGCCTAAATATAACCATTGTTTGAGCAGACATACATCACACAGAATGTTGTTTAAACTGACATTAAAGGTAGTTTTTACGCTTCTTTGTCTCTGTTAATGAGACTGCAGCCCAGACATCACACAAACAAAATTAATGCTGGCAATGTGGACCTACTTTTTAAAAACTTATTTACCCGCCCGGCTTCGCACGCGTGGTGTAAATTTTGACACCCCATTTTAACCCTTTTTGAGAGTTATTTTAGAAATCCCTGAAACAGGTGTCTATTTCTTTTTTATTTTGATCATCCAAACCAATCGCACTGCCCTTAAAAAAGTTTCCATACAAACTTTGACACCCCTTTTTGCCCTTCTTTGAGGGTTATATTGAAAAACCCTGAAACACGTCTACAATTGTTTTGTATTTAAAATTATTCGTACCGAGTTTTGAGCGAATCGAACCAAGGAATACAATTTTCCTTAGAAACTTTAGCACCCTGTTTAACTCCCTTAGGGGGTTAATTTACTGACCCTATAATTGCAGAACCTAAACTATTTTTACATTCTAAATTTTATTAAAATCGTTTTAACAAGTTACGCATGTTATTAATAATTTATTTCCTACTAATGTTATTAATGCGTTGACTCACATTTGGCCGGTTTTTATTATTCTAGTTTCTCTTCGAATATTTATGAAATATTTACATGCACCGGCGCCAACGCACGTGTCATCACCAGACATTTACTAAAGTATTGACAATCCTGCGCTAAAGATAGTGTGAAACAAAAACAGTCAAGTGTGAGTTGAATTCGCACACGAAGGGAATATAATGGACATTATAGGTGGCAGCACGTTTCCTATTAAAATCAAGCAAAAAAAAAACAAAAGCACGTCTCTTCTATGAATAAATATAAATTTTCTTGTATGGGGCCCCCTTTTTTAATTATTTGTTGTTATAGAGGCTATAGATATACGTACTCTGTGAAAATTTCAACGGTTCATGAGATATAGCGTTCTGACAGACAGACGGACAGTAATAATAGGGTCCCGTTGGCACCCTTCGGTCACGGAACCATAAGAATGACAATAATAGCTGTACCTATGTATTATGTATACGGATTTGACAGCTGTCATCCATAAATAAATAAATAAATAAATAAATAAACAACACCCAACAGTCATATACATAGTCCTGACCCCACACTAGGATTCCCTGTGTCGTGGGTATCAGAAACTACGAGTACCATGGTACCACAACACCCAGATCCAGAAGAAATATTTACAGATCATGCAAATCTGTTTGGACATTTCACACAGCGCCGATGCAAGAGGTGCGGGTTCGATTCCCGCTACGGGAGAAATGTTTGTATGTTCTTCAAATATTTCTTCCGGGTATGGGTCTTGTAGTATGTAAGTATTATAAGTATGTGTTTACAAAAAAAGTATATGTATTCTATCAGCAATCTGGTGCCCATAGTACAAGCTTTGCTTAGTTTGGGGCTAGATGGCGCTGTGTGAAATGTCACAAATGCCTATTTATAATTTATTTATACAGGAATATTGTTTAAAATACTTTTACCTACAAGCTGATAAAACTAAATTATATAAAAGCTGTAACGAGCATGGCACGACCAAGTGGGATAAGTGAATTTGACAACAAGTCTCGATTAGATCATGTCCGCGAATTGACTAGCCAAAGGCACTTCTAGTATTACTAAAGAGGCTGGCAAAATCAAAGGGATGCCTATATTGTCGATAGTTTTTTCGTATGGTAACTAAGTACCTACCTAAGTTCGTATGAGCTAATGACCAACTCTTGTGACGGAGTTTTTAGGCCGCCTAAAGGCCTCCGTCATGGCTCAACGACTTAAAAGCCGTGACCGACAATTTAACGTGCCCTCCGAAGCATGGAAGCGCTCAGCTCGTAATGCCACTTGCGGTCACCCATCCAAATTGGGACCGCGCATAACGTTGCTTAACTTCAACGATCAATCAAGAACGTCTAATCAAGCTACGCCACGAGCGCTTCAACCAGTGAGATGAAAGGATATAAAGTGCGTCTCAAAAGCTCCTATAGTGCACTGCTGAAATGATGACAGATAACTTCCGGTATGAAGTCAAAAACTCTGCGTCTAGTCGAGTTTGTGGCAGCGACTAGTGCTCCGTTCCAATATTCTACTAGTAGATGGCGATGTGTCAAAAAGCGCTATACATATTTGAGGGAAAAACAACGTTGTTACAATAATGAACGATCCGTCATCCTTAAGTAGAATTTTGGAACTAAGGCCAACATAACTATGGCCTTTTACCATCTATAGTACCTAGATGATTATTTTATACAGCGTGAGGAGGCAACTTTTACCTTCACAAACAGGACGCTGTAGTGCCTGGGACAAATTAAGATGGAGTAGGCTTGCCCAGCACCTATTCTATCCTCTCAGCTTAGTCGGCCTTGTCCACAGGAAAGACATGATCAATACGTGCGGAACTGACTAAGCCGCGGGTTTCCTCACGATTTTTTCCTTCACCGTTTGAGAGTATTAACCGGGCATAAGGGTCAGCACAAACTGTGCAGCAAGACAAGACGTCGAGTTTGCGTTTACCTTATCTCTTGTCACTACGACTATTACTTCAACTAAACTGGAAATAACATTTATGTAAACAAACCATCACGTATTTTCGTTATTAAGATGAAATCACTTTAGTTTAAGGTAAATAAACCACGCAACATAAGTTTGCACACCTTTATTTAACTATTAGTAATACTTAAAAGTTCCATAAACATGAAATTTCATTAGAAAAATTAAGTTTTAGGATCAAAGGTTTTAGGTTAAGTATGGGCGGTTTGTTTACATAAATTGTATCAAGTTTGGCTGAAGTATAAATGCGGGACACTCAATACGTCAAGTAAGTCATACTTATCTAGGTAAGTAGGTAGATAATTGATAAAATATATTGATATTGTAAAAATAAATTTCTGACATTATCTATCGATATATTCGCTCCTCAGGAATTCCAGTTGATAATTTTATAAACAAATCGATACTGTAGCGATTACTATAATAGTAATCGCTACAGTAGCGATTTGTTGTCTTATCCCGTATGTCTGATCCCCGAGGTAGTCCAATAATTGGACTACCTCGGGGATACAGTAACAGTACATAGGACCTAAGTACCTAGTAAAAATTATTTTGTCGATGAAGTTAGTAAATATTTGTGGACATTTCACACAGCGCCATCTAGCCCCAAACTAAGCAGAGCTTGTACTATGGACACCAGATGGCTGATAGAATACTTATATACTTTTTTTGTAAATACATACTTATAATTCATAATAATACAACACCCAGACCCGGAAGAAATATTTGCAGAACATACAAACATTTCTCACGTAGCGGGAATCGAACCCGCGCCTCTTGCGTCTCAGCCGAGCACTAGCCCGCCGCACCACCGAGGTCGTTAAATAGGTAATGCCGAAGTAATGTTTGGACTACGGGTTTATTACATCTTTACAGCGCCATTAAAAATAAGTTATGATTTTGGAATGCTTTATGTCTTAGACAAATTGCTTCGTGATATTTTAAGCGAAAACAAACAAGTGTCCATAACGTCATTTCATCGATGCGTCATTTAAACCACAAATTCATTTTTACACATCATTTTGCTGTAGGTGTTTGTAATTTTGTGATTTGTAATAAATAATCGTGTGTGTAAATAAACATTTACTGTTTTAAAAAATAAACAACAACTTTCACCATATCCATCTTATTTTATTTATATATTTTATTATTTATACGGGCGTGATAATCATGTATCTATAAACTGATTTTATTTAACTGGCAATTGGAAGATTTTATTTAGATAAACATCGATTATTAAAAACAAAATAATAAATAAAAAGATAAGCGCAAAAATAAAGTCCCTCGATAGAACTGAATATTATTAATACTTAAACTGATTCGATACGCATTCTAAGAGATGATTCTTATTTGGCTCAACATTTGATCGAAGGCTATAAACAAATTATTTATTTTTATTCTACAAAGACAAATTATAATAACATTAAAAACTTTAAGGTAATCAGCATAATAATAATAAGAAATAAAAATGAGCTCAGTTTTTTATCTGAGTTCGCCTACAGATAGAAAACAATAAGGCTATAATAATAATAAAAATAATAATAAATCTTTATTAGCAGACAACTTAGTCCATAGCACAATAAAAAAAAACACATTCAAAAACAAATTACACATACAAAATAAAATGTACCAAAAAAGAAAAAGAAAATTATAAAAAAAATTAAAATATAAAGAAAACTAAGTAAAGTGCGTCCAACGTAACTTGGCATGCGTGAAGTTAGCTGTTGGACATGCGCAGTGTAGCTTTTTCATACTAAATTGTTTACTGCGCATCTAAACGGCTAACTTCACGCATGCCAAGTTACGTTGGGCGTACTGTAGATGCTACTCTCAAATGGTGAAGGAAAAAGTAGTGAGGAAACCGGCATGTCGTAGAACCTGAAAAGTTCAAAAACACGTGTCAAGTTCATGAAATGAGCCTTCTTTGAATCCTTTCGCCACACTGGTTCGAAAGAACTAGTGACACGACTAGTCATTCTCTGTGATCTACCCATTGAGCGTGATGCCTAAACATTTATATACAGAGTAGGATAGGAAGTAATAAAAAAGTTTATTTTATTTTAACAGCTGCAATAAAACGTACAAAACTACTTTTTCATCCAAATATTATGGCTTTATTAGACAGAATAACATTATCATTATCTAATTATTCGATAATTAACATTATCTGAAGCGCTCGTGGCGTAGCTTGCTTAGGCGTTCTTGATTGATCGTTAAAGTTAAGCAGCGATATGCGCGGTCACAAATCGGGATGGGTGACCGCAAGTGGCATTACGAGCTGAGCGCTTCCGTGCTTCGGAGGGCACGTTAAACAGTCGGTCCCGGCTTTTAAGTCGTTAAGTCATGACGGAGGCCTTTAGGCGGCCTAAAAATTCCGTCACTAGAGTTGGCCACTAGCTCATACGAACATACATACATACACCATTATCTAAGGAATATGATTTCATTCATGAGGCTGCCTTGGCTGGCTATAGTGCGGTATAATCATGTCATTATTAAGTATTTAAAAACATTATAATAAAATCATCCACAAAAATATTTTGGAAAATCGTGATTAATCGGGTCTAAACCGACGACGATTTATGAAGACTTAGCTTCCACCCGCGGCTTCGCTCGCGTGGTACCTGGATAAAAAGTAGCCTTTATGTTATTCCAGCACACAAACTATGTGTGCTCCAAGTTTCATTTAAATCCGTTCAGCCGTTACGGCGTGATTGAGGCAAACATCCACACATCCTCACAAACTTTCACATTTATATTATTAGTAGGATAGGAAGTAGGTTAGTAGGATGTTATGAGAGTGAATGATGCGAAAGGAGTATGTCAGAGTCGTAGCAAATGGATATCCGTGATCTCTGCCTACCCCTGTGGGAAACAGAAATGATTTTATGTATGTATATCGTGATTACAAGAGACCATGGCGCTTTTTAAGTTTAGGTTACGAGAAAATAGAATCTTTCAGCAATAAATTAAGCACAAGCGTCATTGAATTCGGTTTACAAACAGGCATTCTCATTTTCATTTTTAATGGTTCAAACTGATAGACGGATGACTTGATGTAGACTGAGGACTTCTAAGAGGTAGGTATGTTAAAGTCACAAAATCCAATGTCATATCTGAGGACCTTTATGAGTGTATGTTACAGTCATAAAATCCAATGTCACTTCTGAGGTCGTTAAAATCACAAAATTCAATGTCATTATCGTATAAAATTCATAAACGTCTATTATACATACATACATAAAATCACGCCTCACGCCTGTTTCCCATAGGGGTAGGCATAGATCACGGATCGCCATTTGCTACGATCCCGACATACTTCTTTAGCTTCATTCACTCTCATTACATTCCTCATGCATGCTCGTCGGTTTAGGGTACTCTTGACCTGGCCCTTTTCCAAAACTTCGCCGATTTGGTCCAGGTACGTGCGCCGAGGTCTTCCCCTTCCAACGGTACCATTCACACTCGCCTCATACACCTGTTTCGTTAATCTTCTTTATGTCACTATGTTACGTCTAATGTCACTGCCAAAATAAAAATTTAATGTCATTATATTTCATTACATTTTAAACTTAATTTCATTCCAATAGCCAAAATATTTACGAGTTACCACGAGTTATTCTTACGTAACCTATTGTCTAGGTAGGTCGTAGACTTAATAGACATGTGTCCCTCGTGTGACCTAATTGGACGTCTAATGGATTTCTATTTTCTACCCACTTGTCAACTCTAAGTAAACCATTTAAGTCAGGTCACTCCTGCGATGTTATCGCCCAAGGTTTACGTGTCCGTATTTTGATCCCCTACTACTAAGCTCATTCAAAAAGCTCATTCAAAATTTGTATTCTGGTAGGTAGATAATTTTGTTTTTTATAGTGAACCAGAGAAAGTGATGAAAGGATTTAGATGCGCCTCACAGAGGCTCCTTTCGTGCGTTAGGCCTTAATCCACCACGATGGCCCAGTTCGGATTGGTGGATCACACGCCTTCGGGTTTTAACGCCCTAGGACATGTAGGTTTTCTCACGATGTTTACGCACACACAATTAGGAAATGCATTGGTGCGCAGCGCAGCGCACCCGGCTCATAAGTCGATAGGGCTACCCGCCGGGCTACCACGCTTCTAAATCAGATCAAAATAAACTAGTAGTTCGCCCCAAACTGAAATCTCGCGCGCTCGTTACCTGCATGATATATGACTCTTAACTCGCTTTTCTCGCTCGATCAATTATTTATTGGTCTTGACAGCCTCGGTGGCGTGGAGGGCGATTGCTAGGCAGAGATGCAGATAGGCGCGGGTTCGATTCCCGCTGCGGAAGAAATGTTTGCATGATCTGTAAATATTTCTTCCGGGTCTGGGTGTTGTGGTACCATGGTACTCGTAGTTTCTGATACCCACGACACAGGGAATCCTAGTGTGGGGTCAGAACTATGTATGTGACTGTTATTTATTTATTATTCAATTGGCGAAAAATGTAGGCAATGTATGACAGCACCAACAGCCATATTTGTTTTGTTTCGCAAACTGCGTACTGTACACGTGGTGTCAACAATCTATTTTTAAATTATAACTAAGTACTTGGACGCTAACTGATGGCTGACAGTGAGATCCGAAGGAAGTAAAATCCATCTCGTTGAACTAAATATAAATATTATTTACAAATATCTTTATTTCAGGCTACATTAGATAAACAACATTAGATTTACGACCTACGCTATCCATCTGAAAAGTGCTATCGATAATAAAATCCATTTTGATGTAATGTTGGTTACTTCTGCCTACGAGTAGAGAGAGCAAGTCACTGGTCAGTTATGCCCGGTCCAATATTCTACTAACAGACGACGGTCTACTTTACTTCTCTGCTGGACTGTGAGTAAAGAAAAAGCATAGAATGCGTCCAGCTGCTTCCCTCCCCGAGCATGTCGTAAAAGTCGACTAAGGGATAGTATCCTTCAGCATGATGGACCATCTATATGGGCGATAGGCTGATCACCTGTCACCATGGTTCATCATTTCCATCTTAGGATTTTTAATCAGAAGTGGCTGCAAGTTTTCTTATGTTTACTTGTGGCTCTGCCCACCCCTTTAGGGATATGAGCGTGATGATATGTATGTATGTATGTAGACGACGGTCGGAACGTTAATACCCTTACAATGTTGTTTTTCAGACGTTATGATAATGAACGTTCCAATGTAGTATTTTGAAACCCGGCATTAGTCAGTTACGGGGACTACGGTCTGTGTCCCGATTTTGTAACGGTCATGAATTTTTTATGGTACTACTAGCTTTCGCCCGCGGCTTCGCTCACGTGGTATCCGGACAAAAAGTAGCCTATATGTTATTCCAGTACAAATACTATGTATATTCCAAGTTTCATTCAAATCCGTTCAGCCGTTACGGCGTGATTGAGGCACAAGCATCATCGTCACATCCACACATCCTCACAAACTTTCGCATTTATAATTATGATAACGATTTTAATAAATGATAATGCTAAAGTAAGCAAATAATGTACTTTTGTGAGCAAAAATAGAAACGATCAAACTTTATCCACGGGTTCAGCTTAATTAGCGCGAATTACCTATACTTTTAGTATGTAAGGAACGGATGCGACTGCGACGAAGACGCGAATGCTTTACAAAATCACGTGAGTTTCTGATAAATTTAAAATGATTTTAATAAATTAAAAAGATAAAGTAATGAACGTAGGTAACAGAGTCAACGTTCGAACGCTAATCTCTTTTGGGACTGTTTAATAAATTATTGTTCACCTTGAAACACTATAAAAAACTATCTGATAAGGAAAGCTATCCATTATACTTACAAGCAAGGAGGTTACATAACCTAAACAACGATTGGTCTATGAACAAAGGCGATACATTATTATCACGCCTCTATCCCTAATGGAATAGGCAGTCACAAGTTAACAAGAGAACTTGCAGCCACTTCTGATTCAAAAACTATGGTGACAGGTGATCAGCCCATCGCCCAATAATAATAATAATAATAACTTTATTTCAGGCAACATTAGAAAAGTTACAGATGTTATAAACTTATTCTACGGCCCATAGAAATATATACCTTAAAACTAACATACATATGAAAAACACAAATTATAAACAAACTAATTTACACGATTGAACTGCGCCGTGCTACGCAATGTCTCGGGGTCTTGTAGGCGCCCGCGGAAGCGCCTGTACACGACCCCCTTCGGCCAAAACTCCGCATCCATGAAGGTCGATAGTCGAGCAGTCGGCACTCTCACCATAAATGATTTGAAGTTCACATTATGATGAGACGTCAACTGCACAACCCTCATGGTGAGATGGGTCTTCCTCTTCAAGTACTCCACGACCTCCTTGGGCTTCACAGAAATAAGTTCAATAGGTGTTTCGTCATTTTGGAGAGGATACTATACCGTAGTCGACTTTTACGACATGCTCGGGGAGAGACTAGTTGATAAAATGTGAGTCTGACACAAAATATGACTATTTTTACATGATTGTTTTGTTTTTAATATAAACAAACCAACCGCGTATCGTCAAACGTTGTGTAGGAACCCTGTAGCTAGGTGGGCGATGATATTGGTACGGCTATATGCCATAAGATCTGCATGATCTGCGTAGGGATAAGGGATCGTTGGGATTGGAGGATGAGAGCCGAATATCGAGCTCAGTGGCGTGCTATACGAGAGGCCGATGTCCAGCAGTGGACTGACGGACGTGGGCTGATAAAATCTCCGAAACTACTGGACCCATTTCAAAAATTCTTTCACCAATAGAAAGCTACATTATCAGGGACCAGTATGGGCTATAATATATTTTCAAAAAATTAAGGATCCGTAAGAAAATTGCAATATTGTAACCCAAAGTAGTAAACCCAAAATAGTTTTTGGCGTGCGCTGCGAAAACTATTGATTATGGAACAAAATAATGTACTACACGCGTACGAAGTCGCGGGCAACAGCTAGTAGATTATATAAGTAGGTACAATAGATTTACATATTAAAAGAGCGTGCGTTGCGTGCGTTCTATTGTGTCTATAAATAGTTTAAGAAGGTACGTACCTATTAGTTACAGATTCTAATTCAATTTCGCTACACCTAGATTTGCATACTAAAATTTTAATGAGTGACATTTTCCACCACTTAAGGCTAAGTGGTGAAATAACAAACAATTGAGACGTGACGTGGTGTAGGTACTTGCAAATTATATCGACATGTTGATAATTATTGGTGACTGCGATTTTCGTCCCTAACACAAAGAAATAAGAACGTAGACTTCTAGTATAATTGCAGTTCTAGTCTAGTATGCGGTTGTAGATTCTTTAACGAAAATAAATGAGATGCATAAAATTATTACAAATATAGGATGATCTGAATATTGATTCGATTTATCGGACCGATTATTCGCGATTTCTTTTATCAAAAATGTTTTTGTCTTGATTACAAACCCGGTTATTTATAGTAGTGCTGTGTTGACACATTTTCAGGATCAACAATATCTATGGTATGCATTATTTTTAATAATAGACTTAAAATAGCTACCTGGCCATACCGAGGTCCAGTTATCATTCAGTGATTTTCAATTTCTAAATAATAGTTTTTTTGTCTTTCTGTTTACTAATCGTATGTAGCTGGGCGGTAAGTTTTAAAACTTTTTTTACTAGACTGTTGCTAACGAGTAAGAAAGTACAGTCTAAGAAAATTAATGGTAGAGCTCAGAACACTACGCAGTTGATAAGTATCGTGAGCTGTTCATAAAGTTAGCAGGATTTGAGTTGACACAGCGTGACTGACGTGTTACTGAGCCCACATCAATAACTTTAAATGATAACAACTTCAAAGTGCGGGCCGCCATGTGATAATGGATTTCTAGATAAAATACCTAAATGTGCTCATAACGGTGACACGGAAAATTGAAATTATTTTCATTAATATCTCTCCAAGGTCTTCGTCAATCATATTAATGTGTGTATGCACCTGCTAATAAATTACCTTGTGACTAATATAATGTTCAATTGTCTGTTGAATGCTGAACTCGGAGTCCAGCTTACAGATTATACAAAACCACTTTCTGTATGATAATTATACGTACGTACATTATGACGTCCGTATCCCCAATGGGGTGGGCGGCAGAGCCACAAGTAAACACAAGAAAACCTGCAGCCACTTCTGATTTAAAGTCCTTAGATGGGTATGGTGAACTATGGTGACAGGTAATCAGCCCATCGCCCATATTAAGTGGTCTATCATGTTGGAGAGGATTTCTAACCCTTAGTCGAACGACATGCTCGGGGAGAGAATTCTATGCTTTTTCTTTACTTCCAGTCCAGCAGAGAAATATGAAAATTATTTTACATTCAAGAAATCTGTCTTCAACATTTTGGTCAACAAACGTAATGACTATTGAAACTACAAAAATTACTTCTTATGATTTAGTACCTACGTAAGAGTATAAATGTGTGCACCCAATCAATATTTCACTATTTTTGGGTTTTTACTGTGTTCCTTATAATGCTGAAGCATTATTTTAATTTTATTCGTGGGATATAGTTGACTGTTAGATAACCTATGAATCGAATCAAGTGAAAGAATATAATAAATAAATAAAATAAAACTTTATTCCTACTACAAAATACTTATACAACTAAATAAACACGTTTGTAAACCTATTTAAACAACATAATCTGCTTTATTATTTACTATTAGCCAGTAGTAGTCGCCTCTTTGGCGTAGGCCTCCCCATTTCCTGTGTGTGAAGGAATTAGGTACCTACCTATCTTAATTTATTCGCGGAGTTGACTCGGAGTAATTACAAGTCATTCATTTTTCGTTATCGGTCATCATGTTCGAACCCTTTATCAAAATTATCATACCTACACGTTTATTGCGCATGTCTCTCACTTGGGCAATTTGGGGTAGGTAGGTACTTAGTCAGTGGTGGATTTACCAGCAGGTTAAGTAGGCTTGACCCTAGGGGAGCGGCAAATTTGAGAACCGATAAAAATCGAGAAGATTTCTGTAAAATAAATAAATTAATAATATTAGTTAAAACTGGAAAACACATACTTAGTTTAAGACCTGGAATATGGTATTTTTCTTGGTCGTACCACGCTGTTTTGGTACACATGTACCACGCTGTGTTGGTACACATGTACCACGCTGTGTTGGTACACATGTACCACGCTGTGTTGGTACACATGTACCACGCTGTGTTGGTACACATGTACCGCGCTGTGTTGGTACCAGAGATGGGCGCTTACCCGGTAAAAACCCGACCTTTGGGTTTTTACCCATTTATACCCATTTTTACCTTCCCATTTCGAATTAATACCGGGTAAAAATTCAACGCATCTTTTTTTGAGGTACAACTAATTATATATGCTTTTATTTGTTAGTTTTTATTCCTAATTAGCTATAATGATTTGACTGGCTTCACAGCTCAATTGGTAGTAGCTCTTTCTTTACGCTGAAGGTTGTGGCTGCGATCCCCACCCAGAAAAAATATTTGTGTGATGAATATAGATGTTTGTTCTGTGTCTGGGTGTTCTAACGTATTTACAAACAAAAAGTATATAAGTATTTTATCAGTCATCTGGTGGAAAAAATGTGGAGAAGAGCAAAGGATGTGGCACTTTTAAAGCCTGGGAAGTTTCACGATGACGATGATCCACGAACAAGCAGGATTTAGACCCGGAAAAGTCTGTTGTGGGCAGACTCTTAGACTCACCCAACATATCGAGGACGGCTTTGAGACGAATAATATAACAGGCATGGTTTTAGTTGACCTAACTGCTGCTTATGATACCGTAAACATCCGAAAACTCCTAGGAAAAGTTGAAGATTTGACCAACGATCTTGGGTTTGTTCAAATACTTGGTGAACTGCTTCGTAACCACCGCTTTCAAGTTCACCTTCTTACGTAAAAAAGTAGATGGCGCAGCGTCAAAAACGGACTTCCCCAAGGGAGTGTCCTTGCACCAACCCTGTTCAATTTGTATACGAACGATCAACCTAGCAGCCCAAATACAACCCGTTTCTTATACGTGGACGACCTAGCTTTGACCACCCAGACTTTGAAGAGGCGGAAGAGAACCTGACCGTCGCCCTTGAAGAACTAGGAGCCTACTACGATGCAAATGGTCTAAAACCCAATCCATCAAAAACTCAAGCCTGCGCTTTCTACTTGCGCAACCACCAGGCTGATCCGTCTCTCAACATCACGTGGCAAGGAGTTACCATCCAATGTGAGCGCTATCCAAAGTATCTTGGCGTAACACTGGACAGATAATTGTGTTACAAACCACACTGTCAAAAGACAAAGATGAAAGTCGGCTCTCGCAACAGTCTACTACGGCGTCTAACATCTACCAAGTGGGGAGCAGCGCCAGACGTATTACGTTTTACTGGTATGGCGCTGTGCTTCTCCGCCGGTGCCCAGTGTGGCACAAGTCTGCACATGCCAAACTCGTTGAAGTAGCGCTCGACGAAACGTGTCGCATAATTACTGGGTGTCTCAAGCCAACTCCTCTCAACATGCTATATCCTTTAGCAGGTATCACACCACCATGCGTGCGACGGGATGTAGCTAGTTCAATGGAGAAATCCAAGCAAGAGAGTGATAACCGACATCCTTTGTATGGTCACGAAATACCTGAAGCTCGCCTCAAAAGCCGCAAAATCTTTCAGCGTTTCACACAGGCTTCAAATGACCATCCGGCTTCCGCAAAGTATAAGCTTTGGAAGGAGAAAAAACCTCCTAATTTTATCACCCCGCAGGAAAAATTACCACCAGGACACGCTCTGCCATGGCCAGTCCGGAAGTCGTTAAATCGGCTCCGCACCCAAGTTGGTCGTTGCAGATTCAACATGTGCGAATGGGGATTTAGGGAGCCTAGTTTGGCACAATGCGACTGCGGTGCTCCGGCGCAAACCATGCCGCACCTGCTGGTGTGCCCCCTGTGTCCAACCACCTGCACAAGGGATGACCTCAATGCCGCTACAGATAGCGCGATTGAGGTGGCCACCTTTTACTCTAAAAACATTTAACGAAGCATCGACACGAGAAGAAGAAGAAGTCATCTGGTTCCCATATTACAAGTTTTTCTTAGTTTGGGGCTAGATGTTGCTGTGTTAGAATGTCCGCCACTATTTATTTATTATTTTATTTGTTTACTAGCTGTGCCCCGCGGTTTCACCCGCGTTTTTCTCGTTTCCGTGGAAATACCGAGATAAAATATTGCCTATATTATAGCCTCCCTCAATAAATAGACTATGGCCCATAACTCATTAATAGGTACCAACTCTTAACATCTTACACACGTGATAACTTTTAAACGAAATATCCGATTGAGATGAAACAAAAAGTTTTTTACTTCTTCATAAATACTCTTGATAACATAATGCTTAATTTCGATAAAGATCAATATTACGATACATATTTAACGTAGTTTTTTTTCTTCAGACGATTTAATAATTATTTTGAACACAAAATCGGTTATTGTGATTAAACCATGATAGCTAGATATATGTTCTCGCGGACTTTTTTGTAGGTCTTAATGGGATCTACAAACCCGTAGTACATCATTTTGTTCTATCGTCAATAGTTTTTGCAGCGCACGCAAAAATAGGTTTTCGATTTTGCACCTTGTGTTACAAAATAGCAGTTTTATTACGGATCCCTAATTTTGAAAAAAAAAACATTGCCTATAGCCTTCCTCGATAAATGGACTACCCAACACTGAAAGAATCATTCAAATCGGACCAGTAGTTCCAGAGATTAGCGCGTTCAAACAAACAAACAAACAAACAAACACTGCAGCTTTATAATAGTCTTTGAATTGTGAATTTCTGTATAAACAAAACAAAAGGTGAGTGAAAAATCGTTTTCGTTACGGTACGGTTACGGACGGGTAAGTGGATCTAGGCAATCGGTTAAAAAAAAAATTAAAATACAGGTCGAATTTTTACCCGGTATTAATAAAAAATACCCGGTATAAATGGGTATTTTTTAATTTTTACCTATTTTACCCTTTCCTTCCTATTTTACCCACCCGAATTTTTACCCACCCGCCCATCTCTAGTTGGTACACATGTACCACGCTGTGTTGGTACACATGTAATGTGAGTGAGTGTAAGATGTAAGTTTGCACGTTGTTTTTTTAGCATATCCTTTACGCACAGTCTATCCTTGCCCACTGCTGGGCATAGGCCTCCCCTCGCTTATTTCTAGCACATAGATCTTAAATATAAAACAATCTCTCTATCTAGTCGTGTCACTTAGTTCTTTGGAACAAGTGTGGTGAAAAGATTTAAAGTGCGCCTGAAAGGCTCCCTTCGTGCACTAACTATAATAAAACAATTATAACATTATCATATTATGTACCTATACAATTCCATCCCACTCGCGTCACTTGATCATGCATTGTCTAGCATTTATCATTCCATTCAATAATAAAAACTGATAATTTCTGTTCGTTCGATTAGCAGTTGTCTAATTTTATTATGGCCTGTTCATTATTTTGATTGTTTCTGCTCTCGAAAGGTGATTAAAAATATCGTGAGGAATTTATTTATTTATTTAAGATAATTAGAACGGATTAACTGATTACTATAATTTATAACAACAAAAGTAATATAATAACAGATCAAATTAGGAAACCTGCGGCTTGGTTAGCTCCGTTTTTGACCATGTCTTTGCTCACAAACGGTGAAGGAAATCATCGTAAGGAAACCCGCGGCTTAGTCAGGTCCACACAAATTGACCACGTCTTTCTTGTGGACAAGGCCGACTAACCTGAGAGGATGGAATAGGTGCTGGGCAAGCCTACAGTATTTTAATTCGTCCCGGGCACTATAGCGTCCCGTTTGTGTAGGTAAAAGTTACCTCCTGACGCTGTATAAATTATCTACTATAGATGGTAAAAGGCATTTTATTTATTGTATACTAGCTGTGCTCCGCGGTTTCACCCGCGTTTTTCTCACAGGCGGCCAGCAAGCGCGGCTTCCTCGTCTCGCCCGCCGCCGCGCCGCCAGCGTCTCGTCTTGCTTGCATCAAGCGCGCGTGGATTTCCTTAGCAGAGTTATTTTAGAAATGTATTTATTATACTCTTCAAAGATCTTATACTTACAATCATCAACAAATATATTTCAAAAAGATTATTACAGGATTTTATGTTGATAAAAAATTCTATGGCCCATAACTCATTAATAGGTACCAACTCTTAACATCTTACACACGTGATAACTTTTAAACGAAATATCCGATTGAGATGAAACAAAAAGTATTTTACTTCTACATAAATACTCTTGATAACATAATGCTTAATTTCGATAAATATTAATATTACGATACATATTTAACGTAGTTTTTTTTTTCTTCAGACGATTTAATAATTATTTTGAACACAAAATCGGTTATTGTGATTAAACCATGATAGCTAGATATATGTTCTCGCGGACTTTTTTGTAGGTCTTAATGGGATCTACAAACCCGTAGTACATCATTTTGTTCTATTGTCAATAGTTTTTGCAGCGCACGCAAAAATAGGTTTTCGATTTTACACCTTGTGTTACAAAATAGCAATTTTATTACGGATCCCTAATTTTGAAAAAAATAAAACATAGCCTATAGCCTTTCTCGATAAATGGACTACCCAACACTGAAAGAATCATTCAAATCGGACCAGTAGTTCCAGAGATTAGCGCGTTCAAACAAACAAACAAACTCTGCAGCTTTATAATATTATAGTATAGATAACACTACCAGTCGTGTCACTAGTTCTTTCGAACCAGTGTGTTGAAAGGAAACATAAAGTGCTCAAAGGCTCTTTTCGTGAAGTATAGGTATCTAGATCGTAAAGGCCTTGTATACATGCTTTGGACCTTATCACAAACAGTAATAAAATGAATTAATCTTTGCATTTTTGGACAGAGTTTTATCTACAAGTATTTTATGGTGTGTGCCTTCCTTGTTGAATAGTTTAACTAAACATTGTTTAATCTGCAGTTAAACGAAGGACTCACCTACTTACTTAGATACGAACAATACTGATAAGAGTATTATCATAAAATTGATACCACAGGGGGTAAATTGCAGTAGTCATGGGATCGCATCGTACCTTGCGTTTCTTTTTACCCAAAACATATTTACAGCTGCTTTTCACCCCGAACATGTCGTAAGAGTCGACTAAGAGATAAATAGTATCTTCTTCAAAATGATGGACCATCTATATGGGCGATGGGCTGATCACCTGTCACCATGGTTCACCGTATCCATCTTGAGACTCTTCGATCAGGAGTGGCTGCAAGAGTTCTTATATTTACTTGTGGGTCTGCCTACCATGTTTGGGATACCAGCGTGAATGTGATCGGTGATCTGAGCTCTGTTTTCTATCTGTAGGCGAACTTAGAAAACTGAGCTCATTTTCATTTCTTATTATTATACCGATTACCCTATTTTTTAATATTATTGTAGTTTGTCTTTGTAAATAAGTTGTGTATATAAATAAATGTATGTGTGTATTTCCGTTGATATTATAAGAGAATCGATGGCCGATTCTTATATATAAAAAAGAGACGACTGATACTAGACGTAATCTCCTACGTCGCCCGTTATTAGAATATAGGAATCTGACATTAGTCTTTGCATGCCTGGTTCTCGTTATGCGCAGGAGTTAGGCAGCGAGAAGTTAGATATTTCGTCAGATATAATCAATTTTGCTACACCTCAGTTTTCTATCTAAGTTCGCCTACAGATAGAAAACAGAGCTCTGATCACCGACCGCACAAAAGGCTGGCGACGTTACCATTAAAAACTTACTTGATGAGATTGATTAATTGTGTTTTATTAGGTACTTTAGTTTTTATATTTTCATCATGATCATCATCATCATCTTCCTGCCCTTATCCCACTCTATGTGGGGTCGGCTTTTATATTTTATAAGGTTTCAAATCAAACTGGTAAAAACGGGACCCTTTTTGGTGGAAATGTCCGGCCGTCTGACAGGGTTGATACTTTCAGCAACTAATAACGCTATTGAGTTGATATTCGGAATAGATTGAAGTCTTGCCCACCAAGTGAAATTCATTTTTCATTTTCATTGCCACAAATAAATCGTTTGATTTCCACCTATAGCTCACGTACGTTTGTAATGCAACCAGGCATGGAATAATATAATGATATACGCAAGAAAGAAGACATGTTTTTTTAAGAAATTATCCCTTCATTAATGGTTTTGTTTACATACTTTATTATTGCTTATAACATTTTTGTGTGTAGACGAAAGTATTTTACTTTTAAGGCCCATTATCATCAAAATGGTGATAAGAGATCCACAGGATAAAGTAACAATTTCGTTTGTAAAGATAGTGTGAATTTGATATCGTTCTATTTTTATTTTCATGAAAAGAAAAACAAAAAAGAATGGAAGGCTTTTAGTGGGACGTAGCGGTCTTTTAATAATAACAATAACAATACATAATATGTAAACCACGAATTAAATAAAACTTACCTAAAACTAGGATGCACACCCAAATATAAATTTTCCAATAAATCTTCATTGTCTCTTTCACTTAATAAAATAACTTAAACCAATTATTTAATTATCATTGTTTCTAAATTAATCAGTACAGTACAATTCGTTTTAATACACATGTCACGCCTTATCTCATTTTTGTAACAAAATTGCAACGTTTTACGCGATCTATGGATAACGATGAGTTGTTGTAAGATATATGCGTGCGTTTGTAACGCGCTCTCGATAAGAACTGACGAACTGAGTATGTCCCTCGGTTGATACATCGAGGGAAAAGAAGGGAAATGGAAAATCAGGTTAGTTTTGATCTAGACGACAGACGATTCTCTTCTTTATTTCAATTTCTAACTGTGCCCCAATTGAATCTTACGTGCGATGGAACGCACGATGCATGCTTTCGTTTTCGTTTCAGCAGATGCCAGAAACCGTAGATAGCGTATGATGCGTATAAAAAAATACAAAATGTACCTACATAAACGAAACGATATGTTTTTTTTACTTTTGGTAAAAACATTTAGACTAGCGTAATTGGGGCCCAGTTATGATTAAGTTCCTACATAAAATACTCTTTTTTTTTTTTTTTTTTGAATGTTAAGTATTATTTATTAAAAGACTTGTCTATAGACAAAATTAGTAGGTCTATTTTTGCTCTTGATAGGCATAAAAGTTTAAATTAATTTTAACAGTTTAAATAACCCTCTGAAACCCAATTTGAACATAATCATCGTCTGTTTGGGTTAAGAATTATTATAGTTTACTATGATCAAAGAAATTGAAAGAATATGTAAACAATGGGTAATAAACTCATGTTTACTTGAAAAGTGTTGACATTTGCTAGTAAATTGGCTTCGGTGCTTATATTGCTTTCTATGAAAAGGTTAGCAATTTTCTATACTTTGAAATTGTCATTGATCTGAATAGGAAATGGCTGAAATTGCGTTATTACGTCAGTATTATATTATCATATAATAATAATATAATCAATATTGTATTACCAAATTATAATATAATATAATAATATAATATATTTTTTATTTTCTCTCACAACAAAATTAAGATTAACATAATATTATTAAAAAATATATAAACAGTAAAATATGGGGCGAAAAAAAAAAAAAACAGAACAGTAATCACTTAAATTTTAGGCGGTAATTAGTTAACCTGTTTTGTGAGAGACTGGTGCCTGAAATAGGTATTAAAAACCTGTGCTACAGGTCACCAGAGCCCTACTCCGCTGATTTACATAAAGTACCTTGAAACTGAAATTTTGAATAAAGATGAAAAAAAAAAGAAAAAACCTATTAATGGGGAGAGAAAGGGAAAAATAACAACTTAAATTAGGGGATTTTCATTGTCGGTTGCGCTTCCCTGTAGCGACGATAGACGATCCCGGCTGACCAAAAGTCGGGAGCCAGGAACACATCCTTATACTTTGCCAAATTGATTATGGAATTTATTTGGAAACGACTGACAGCAGGTGTAAAAACGATTTTTTTTCTTGCTTGTGAATTAGGCTTATTTCTGACAGCGGATTTTTGCACTTCATTATAGTTTAAAATTGGGTTATTTTTATACGATAGTGACCTAGCCAATTGTTATACAGATTTTGTTATATTATATGCACATCGGTATTATTGGTATAAATATTTTTTTGTTACATATGACTACTAATATTATAAATGCGAAAGTTTGTTTTTATTTTTTAACTTGTGCTTTTATCCAGGCACGCGAGCGAAACCACGAGCAGCAGCTAGTTAGGTGACTAAGCGATATACTTTCGCTAAATATCCATTTAGCTTTATTTATTTATCACTAAAAACTAGAGATTGAGAAAAACAAAAGCACCTACCTACTATACCTATGTAATCTAATCATAGTGATCAATATCTTGATGTACCGGTCTGTGAGCCAGTTATGTAAAACTGTTTCTTGTTTATACTATTATTATAGAATAAAACCTTACTAACCTATATAATAATTCAGAGACTGATTCAGATACATTCTCGACTCATGATGATAAATACCACATTTATTTCTAGCTTACTTAAAACAAGTTTTCTTCAAAATCAAGTGTTATTTTAGATATTCTAAATGGTGAAGTACGTAGCTTGGTAACAACGTCATCAGGGTGTACAATCGCGCTAATTTTGAACGTTTTTATCATTGCCGTTTTTATCATCATCTTTTTACACTGTAAGTTGAACCTTTGACATCTGCCATTCAACTCAGATTTGTCTAAAATGACCAGAGAAATTTTAAGAAAGTAAAGTAAAGTAGGTAGGTATTTATGATTTTTTATTAAACAAAAGAAATACAGATACTTTACCATTTTAGCAAAACTTACAGCAAAAAACATTAACTAGATAGTAGCTGTGTGTGTAAGTACCTACATTATTATAAGTAGGTGTGTGACATAAAAGTTGAAAAGTGTTGAGAGTTGAGATCTTAACATCTGTTATGTTACGTCATCCGCATTTTAAGAAATAGGGGTTTAGGAAAACATTTTTTAACCAGGTCATAAAATTATGAAAACATTGGAGATATACTCGAAGATAAATAACAATAGCTATTCTGAATACACTTGAGATTACAATGCCTAAATGTACCAACGAACGTACCGAATACGTTTTAGGATATGTAAGAAAAATAAATACTTGGCATTTTATAATGACATAACGCATAAAAATTACAGTACGATAAATAAGCAAACACGTAGGTACTGTATGTAGGTATAGGTAGGTACTTACCTACTATTTGTTAGGAATGTCAAGTTTGAAGCCCGTGTAGGATTAGAATCCACTCGAGCCACTAGCTTTGTCAAACCAGTGTGGTGAAAGAAATTAAAGAATATCAATAATAATAATAACACCCAAGGCTCAGATACATAGTTCTGACCCCACACTTGGATCACCTGTACCTAGACCCGGTAGAAAATTTGCAGAACATTTAAACAATTCTTCCGCTGCGCTGCGGGAATCAAACCCACGTCTTAGGCGAGCACTCGCGCGCCACGCCACAGAGGCCGTCAAATAAGCTTTGGTAAACCCGTGAAAACAGACATATTATAAATGTTTTTTTATTTTTATTTTTGTACTTACTATTATATGATGCAACGACTTATCCTATTTTATAAATTGGTTTTACAAATAAACATCGCGGCCGTAAAAGTGGTATTTTTATAGAATCAAACCACTTTGGATATTCATAAATCATTTTGAAATAGATTTTATAAGTACTTGTATAACTTGTCTAAGTACCTATTACTACTACTTAGTAGGTACTTGGTCCAAGTCCTACTAATATTATAATTCCAAAAAGTGAGGAAGATGGAACTCTGGCCGAAATACCTACGTAAGGATTTTTCAAAACTCAGTTACACGTTCTAACTAATGCACTATGTAATAATACCTTATTATCACACTCCTAATAGTTAACCACTGAATAAAATGATCGTATTTTCTTGTATATATACCTACTTATATTATGGTTAAATAAATTAATTTAAGATAAAAATCATATTTATTATAATTAAATAAGTAGGCGTTAGTGATTATCACGCAACAAAACCGTTTTATCATATTTTATGCTAGAAATTCTTAATAGGAACCTAGGTGCCAATTAACGCTAACTATAGTATCTAGTGTCAGTCAATTGATTCCGTACTCTACAAATTCTACTTTCCGAGAATCTTGATTCAGTTTCTTAGAAAGTTTTCTTAAATACTTACATAGTTTTTTTCCGGAATAAGATATAATTTAATTAAAACGCAATTTTATTGCCCAATAAAATATTTTATGTCTAAATAATAACTTGGTATTAATTCTTGAAAATCACCTAGAAACAATTAAAATGTCACCAAAATGTTCCATTTCCATTGTTCTTTTTTCAATTTCGTAGTCTTGAAAGCCATTTGGTGACTTCAAGTAATAAATTTTGAAATCACCAAATGACTTTTAAGAATACGAAACCCTGGGCAACATGCCAGAAATATGCTTACCCACCTACTTAGCTGAATACTTTTGTGTATATATTTTAGGTGTTGCAAGGAACATTAAACGTATTATATTATAGTAACTATATGGAATTCCATACGACTATTTACTATACAACGATTTTATTTATTTCTTCGCTGGAGAGCAATTGCTCTCCAGCGAAGAAATAAATAAAATCGTTTAACAACTTTGGTGGAGATATCATGACAATTTTATTATGACAGTTCCTCATGTTTGATTAAATCGTTTTAAAGTAAATTAAAGTTTGCACTACGCCAATCATTTTCAATCATAGACAACTAGTCTTATGGCATACAGAATACAGTTTTTGATTTCACACCATGGCGTGTCTCGCTTGCGTTTAGAGACACGATGACATTTGGCTCGTTACATGGCTCGTTTTCTTTGGTCATCGTGAATAACCCTCCAGTGTCGTTATATTTAACAACACACAAGGTCGTTATATTTTAGCGTGCAAAATGCATCATCCGATCCATATGTCAAGATCGAGGCGTATTTCTGTATGTCGGATAAACAAACATACACTTTTGTCTCAAACTAAACGTTTGGCTTTGAGCTTTAGAAAACAGATATCACTCTATTTTGAAATGGCCAATATGCAAATGGGCCTTTTGGGGTCGAGACCCTAGGTCCGTGGGGCACGGGTGCCCACCGCGTTTTCATAATTCTTTCAGGGTGTCTGGTCGAAGTGATGCGCGATCCAAGAGCTGGTTCTTATTTGGCTCAACGGATCAGTAGACCTATTGCCATTCAGCGTGGCAAAACAACGGTTTTTTAAAGATTTTTTTTTCACTGTATTTCAAAAACAATTCATCCTAGAATCAAAATAAAAACCATTTTGGAATGTACAAATAAAGCCCTTTCATATGGCACCATTCGACATATTTGTAAACAAGGAGGTATTCAAGAAGCTGATGGACCGATAATCCAAAGGGCTGACGCTTACCTCGGACAAAGGATAACTATAGCTATCCAACGAGGTAACGTCGCCAGCCTTTTGGGGACCTTACCTGCGGTCGGTGATCTGAGCTCTGTTTTCTATCTGTAGGCGAACTTAGATAGAAAACTGAGCTCATTTTCATTTCTTATTATTTTACCGATTACCTTAAAGTTTTTAATGTTATTTATAGTTTGTCTTTGTAAATACATTAAAAAGTTGTCCCCATTAACATGATAATAGAAACAATATCGTCAAACCAAAATTTCATATATTCCGATAAAGTAAAACACAGTGTAAGTATACAATTTCAGTGTTCGCATAATTTCGATAACGTATCCTTGATATAATTAGTTTATTGGCAATGTCGATTATCATGAGTTTATTGAACTACAAAAATACATTTAATGTTGTTATAACGAAAATAGAATCGCTTGTCATGTCTGCAATAAATAGATTAGTAATATCAGACGTGATAAAATATTTTCAAGTTGACTGTTGTTATTATGTTAATGTAAGATTAGAATTAATACTATAATATTTATACATAATTATTAAAATTTAATTTACTTCTCTGCTGGACTGGGTGTAAAGAAAAAGCATAGAATACGTCCAGCTGCTTCTCTTCCCGAGCACGTCGTAAAAGTCGACTAAGGGACAGTATCCTTTCCAACATGATGGACCACCTAAATGGGCGATGGGCTGATAACCTGTCACAATGGTTCACCATATCTATCTTGGGAGTAAATCAGAAGTTGTTTATGTTTACTTGTGGCTCTGCCCACCCCATTGGGGATACGGGCGTGATAATATGTATGTATTTAATAAATTGTAATAGTTCCGATTTTTGTTTTTGATTTATTAGACAACTCCAACAGAACAATACTTATTTCACATCACATTGACAAAGATACTTCACAAAAAATAGTACTATAAAATGTGCACCAATTACAGGATAATTAAATCATAGAATGTGCAATATTTTTTTGTAAAAATTGACTGAAGCTTCCGTGCTTCGGAGGGCACGTTAAATTGTCGGTTCCGGCTCTTAAGTCGTTAAGCCATGACGGAGGCCTATAGGCGGCCTAAAAACTCCGTCACAAGAGCTGGCCACTAGCTCATATGAACTTAGGTACTTGCCACCGATAATGTTCTAAGTAGTTTTCTTTTCCATTCTACCGTTTCTTACTTCACTTTTAAGTAACTCGTGCGTAGTACTAGTTCTTTCAGAAAAGTGTAATAAAACAACGGAATTCTGAATTTCCTTTACTTAGTCCTAGTATCAATTCCTTTAATAAAAGTTCCTAATAAAAGTCTACAAACTCATAGCTACATTCGTAGATCACATCTACGGAGTTTGTAGCTTGTATTATCCCATGCAAAAGACTTCAACGAGTTTCGCTTTAGCGTTACTTTTTTGAGCTTAATGTTTCTTTGTTTACAAAAGTAACCTCTGATGTTCAACTGCGGCGCATGTAGGCACCTACCCAAAGCTTTAATATCGTGTAACATGAGTGTGCGATGTTTGCAGCAAATGTTTGCAGGCGGTAATCGAGAATCAATGCTGATGACCTGCAGGGCTGTGCCGCGACCAGGGGGTGGGCACGTTCAGGGGCTCAGGATGCGTCGAGAGCGCCGCAGACCGAGAAAATATTGAACTCAACTCAAACTTACCTACCTATCTACATTAATAATTATTATTATTAATACTTTATTGCACAACACACAAAAGAATATTGTAGGGAGGGCTTAATGCATGGGATTATTCGACAAACTGCCATTTTCTTTAACAAAAAACAGCTTGCTTTTATTGTCTGTACCTACTAGTCTGAAGACAAAAACGTCTTCAGGGTAGTAAATTCGTATGAGCTAGTGGCCAACTCTTGTGACGGAGTTTTTAGGCCGCCTAAAGGCCTAAAGAGCAGTGCGAAACTTCAAGGAAGAAAAAAATTGCGGCTTGCTTCGCTCGCCACTTTTAAATTAGTGGACAGGAGACTGTTGGATGATGATAAGGCAATTTAAGATTGAACATAACTTTGTTTTTCTTCCTTGTGCCGGGACGGTAACAGTTCGTTTATGAAACGGGCGGAGAGTCCAAGATGTGGACAAAATATTTACCTATTCACTTTTTTCATGCGTTCACACACAAGTTAGGGAGCTCGCAGAGCCGAGGTTCACAGCCCGGCACTAAATAAGTTAGAGGCGGCCCTGACGACCTGTCCTGAAGATTGATAGCCTGTGACGCCGACACGCAAACATGGTCGATAGTACCTAAGGTTTATTCCACTTTAACAATCACCTGGCTTCATGTGGAACAAAGGTAGCTCAAAATACCTCCTTTTGTGCACTTGCTATTGTATTTTAGCTTCAAACCTAAGTGCATAATGACCTCGGACGCTGTTTAAATGTTTTGTAGATGTTACAGGCCATGACTGACTGATTGTGTACCTCTTAAGTGTTCAAGTTATGAATAAATAAAGGGATAATAAGAATAAATCTTCTCTGCTGGACTGGAAGAAAAGAAAAAGCATAGAATGCGTCCAGCTGCTTCTCTCCCCGAGCATGTCGTAAAAGTCGACTAAAGGATAGTATCCTTTCCAACATAATGGGCGAAAAGCGGGCCCCATACAAAATAATATGACTGTAATGTACCTACGATGGTACGGAACCTTTCATGTGCGAATTCGACTCGCACTTCACTGGTTTTAAGATTAAGCTTGCCTTTATCTAGTAGGTATCTTAGATGGTTAATAAAGGCCTTAGAGTAGTGTAGCCTACCTACTGTAGTGAATAGGCATAGCCGAATTGTTTGTGAAACGGTTGCGCAAATTTCCTAGTTTTGTACCTGCTTTATAAATTCCAATGTTTACCTACCTGGTACCTACCTAACAATGTGGGTGTCTAAAATCTTGGTCACGTATGCGATGTGATAAATATTTTATTTGAGTGGCCAGGCCTTGGTCATCACTGGCTAAAATTATTTACAATTTGCTATATTTTATTTGGGTTGCCACCTACATGCAAAAAAGATTTGTCATAGACGTTATTTTGTTTAGACATAATAAGAAATATAAAAGCTACTACAATAAATAACAATACAGGAAAATCAAATCAACACCTTCCCAATAATATTTATTTAGATCTTGAAATTATAAAAACATTTTTTCGAATCAACAACAAAATAGGTAAATGCGCAGTCTTTTCCAGCCCGATTCATCTTACGTTACGCGACTTCTTAGGTATGTAGGTAGGTACCTATTCTTCTTCTAATTTAAGAGCTGTGCTCTTGTCGGTGATGCAGCTCTTTCCACTTGTTCCTGTCCAGCGCAGCCTCCTTGACCTCCTTATAAGACCCGACAGTTAACTTCTCCTTTACTTGGCTCATGTAGCTAATTCGTGGCCTTCCTCTTCCTCTCCTTCCTTCTACTTTTCCCTCTATGATGGTGTTAATAAAACTGTCGTGTCTTATAAGGTGGCCAATCATCTTTCCTCTTCTCTTTTCAATTGTTCTTAGCAGGGTTCTTCTTTCCTTGACTCTATTTAATACTTCAACATTTGTAACTTTTTCGGTCCAGCTAATCTTCTCCATTCTTCTCCACCCCCACATCTCGAATGCTTCTAGGATCTCTCTATCTCTCTGGGTCATTGTCCAAGTCTCACACCCATACAATGCTATACTCCAAACATATGTTTTAATAAAATTCTTTTTGACAGTTTTTGATATTTTAGAAGTGAATATATGTTTCTTGTTGTTGAATGCCTGCTTTGCTATTGCTATTCTGCATTTTATATCTGGTGTACACCTCGAATCTTCTGTAATAATGCTGCCTAAATATTTAAATGATTTTACTCTCTCTAGCTTGATGTTATCTATTGTAATTGTGTTTGTTATCAAATCTTCGGTTTTGGATGTTGTTAGTATTTTAGTCTTGTTAATGTTAATATTCAGTGAGAACTCTTTAAAAATTGTGTCCATAGTTTCTAATATTATTTGTAATTCGTTCTCTGTGTTGGCCACCACTGCTATATCGTCTGCAAATCTTATAAAGTTTATGATCTTTCCGTTGAATTTAACACCTGTATTTATAGCTTCTGTTATTTTGTTCATGGCCGATTCAATGAATACGTTGAATATGAGTGGTGAGAGTGAGCATCCTTGTCTTACACCTTGTCTTATCTTAGCTGTTCCTCTCTCATTTCCTATTTCTATAATTGTTTCTTGATATTTATAAAGCTGATATATTATTCTTCTATCTCTAAAATCTAATCCAATATTTCTCAGTGATATCATCATTTTCTTCCAGTCTACCTTGTCAAAAGCTTTTTCCAGATCTATAAATGCTATGTGAGTTTTTAATCCAAAATCTAATCTTCTATCAATAATGGTTCTCAATGCTAAGATGGCTTCTCTTGTGCCCTTATTTCTTCTGAATCCATATTGATCATCGCTTAGGTTTTCTTCTACTTTATTTCTAATTCTGTTTTGTATGATTTTTAAAATTATTTTCGAGGCTTGAGATATTAAGCTAATAGTTCTGTGTTCTTCACATTTTAGTGTATTAGGTTTCTTTGGTAATGTTACTGTCTTTGTTATTTTAAAATCATTTGGTATTTCTCCTGTTTCATAAATAGCTTGCATTAGTTCAAATATTCTGTTTAGTAAGAGTTCGTTTTCTGAATGTTTAATTTAATGTTTAATGTTTAATTTAATGATATAGGTACCTATATCACGTAATAAATATGTAATATGACAGAGTAAATAATAGTACTACATAGCCTATATTCTACTACCGGACGACTGATCGTTCATCACCACGGAAATTTGTTTTTTTTTTGTCGTCCCTTATTAGAATATTGGAACCTGGCAATCTATCTATCTAGTCGTGTCTACGAGCTCTTTCGAACCAGCGTGGTAAGGCTGATTCTACAGCATATTGGTTTCCTCACGATGTTTTCCTTCACCGTTTGAGAGCACTGGAATAGTGCACGAACAGAAAAATCTATTAGTGCACGACCGGATTTGAACCCACGAATTGAAAATCTTAAGGCGGGGTCACTACCACTAGATCACCAGTGCTCTAACCGGGCAATAATGTTGAATTAGGTACATAAGGTTTTGATCTTCAAATGACCAAGGAAGTTTCATTTATTGAAAATTCGGTGAATGTAATGGGATGTTATAGGTTCCCCTACTTTATTCTATAACACTACTGAGTACCTACTGCAACGGCCTTGGTATTTGCGTTATTCTTCTTCTTCTGATTCTGCTACATATTTTTGTAAAAGTTTGTCGTAATGTAAAGAAGCCATAATGTGTTAATTCTGTCAGTTTATTGTTCAGTTGTCGTTAAAAGATAATCTGAAGCAGTAATTTTGGCTAGTTTACGACGTTGTAAAGTCTAAGCATGTTCAATGGGTGAGACATCAAATTGTTGAGTTGCCATTTTCGTTCTTTATAAGCATAGACTAGCTGTGACCCGCAACGTTGTGCGCAACAAAAATGTATATAGCACCTGCTAGAGGCCCTTCCCCACAGCCCTGCAAGAAAAAGAAAGCTGCTGACGCCCCTCAGAACAATTTATTCTTCCAAGTGACGCCCCGAATTTTTAAAAATGATAAATTGTCAATTGACAAAATATAAATGTCAAAATAACTGTCCTGTCATACCATAATGTCTAAGAAGAATTTATGCGTTAGCTTGCTTATGTATCCTTTTTCTATTTTGGGATCGCTTTACAGGATAAAGAGTAGCCTATGTGCTTCCTCGCTTGCTTACCAAATATAATCAAAATTTGTTCAGCAGTTTAGGCGTGAAAAGGTACCTAACAGACAGACAGAATTACTTTCGCGTTTATAATGTTAGTACTTATGGCTAAATTACGACGTTGTAAAAATGGGTGAGAGATCAAATAAATTGTTGATTTGCCATTTTCGTTCATTTGTTGTACCAATAGACTGATAGAGATAGAATAGAAAGGTAGATACCACCATAATAAAGGTGATCCATCTTGATCATAATAATTCTAACTCGTGAATTGGAATCCAGCTGTGAACCAACTTGATACTTTATCGTTAATCGTATCGTACTTTTAATATTCGGCCTACATAAACGATGGGGTAGTCAGAGATACGTCCAAACGTTGGCACTAATTAGGTAAGGTACCAATTTTTTTTCCTTCTGGGATTCTTCTTCTATTTAATTGTGTTAGTCTAACGACATCTAGTGCAAGTAAATGATCAAATGCTAACAACTGACATCTGTTGGTGAAAGGCATAACTTGTAGCTTCAGGACTTTGCAAAAGCGCCATCTCTTTTGAAAGATATCAAACTAACTATGCATGTTTTTTGATAGACTTCGTGTAGGGTATTTTATATTTCTTAGGTATACATCATACATGCATTATTTATTTATATTGAAAAGTTTATATTTTACTTTATATATTTTTAATCAGTTTGTTAAATTTTATTATTACGGAAAGTTCCAAAACAACTTACCATTTAATCTTGTCTTGTCTATGTCTGACTCTATTATTTTTGTTTTGCGCCTGCGCTCTTGATGGTCTACACGACGTACCTAAAATCATTTTGTGTAAAATTTGAAGTTTGTTGTTAATTTGTGACAACTAATTATTCTTAATCATATATGAAAGCTTCGAGCTAATTACCATTCCAGGCGCGAGGCTGGATTTCACCAAGGTGATCAGCCTGGAAGCCCTCAGACATTACAGTTCGAGCGGTGTACGGTAGCCATCTTGGAAACGAACAAAGCTTCAGATGTGTAGTTTGTCTGTTTATCAATAATTTCAGTGCATTTTACTGTAAATAATTTGTATGTTTAGGATATGTACGGAACGTTCGTCCCTATGTGTAAATAGCTATGGCTGCGTCAAGGAAATTACAAGGTAATTTGTCATGTTATCAGGTTAGAGATTGATTGACCCCAACCGAACTAGTACGTGTTCTAGAGCGTTATTGTCAACTGATGAGACCTCTGCCTTGCTGGAGCTCCGGCCAGCGGGTACACTTTTTTTTTAGATTAAAATGCTTACCGCCGTTAGCGAGGAAATGCGTACATTGTACCATTGTTTTTGAAACCTCTTGACTTGGGTATCTGCTATTGTGCTTTTTTTTGAGATTATATTGTTATTCTTAACTGGTTACGGTAGCCAGCTGCGTGCTATTGACATCTGTCCAGCCAACCCAAGTGGAAAAGTACCTTTTGTTTCATGTTTGTCCCTGTGAATGGGAGTAAAGTTGAATTTATTGAATTAACCACACACCTCATGAAATGCTGGTATAAAAGTGTTATTTTGTGTGAGCAGGATGTTTCTGGAACAGGTTTAAGTATATATTTACGGAGGAAAAAAAGAACACTAATTTTAATTTGAAGAACACTCAACAATGTTGAAGGTACAGGCCGTTGAACTTTGTCAGGACAGCTAAATGTCAGTCACCATCAGGTTATACCAGTTGACAGTCCTAATGTAATTTTGAAGTAAAAATTACAATATTTGTGCTCCTAAATAGACAAAATTTATAGTGAATTCCACATCTCTGAATGTTTTAAATCTGATTCAGTATTATTGAATAAATAGGTTGTTTCTTTTATTGTCCCACTTCCTTCTATATGCTCTAGACACTGCTAAGTTTTGGGGCGTACATCATATTTCCCTCAAGCCCCAGCTATCTCTCAATTGAATTAAAACCCATTGTTTAGCAAGCCCCTGCTCTGAAGTAAGTCTTATAATGATGTCTACTATTTCTTTTTTCAATGAACAGCTAAAATATCTGAGCACTAACTTTGATTGACTTTTCAAGTCGCCAACAGACTGCATCTAAGTGTATGATACTACATATTCTGAGGTGCAGGCAAATTTTTCTTGTAATAAAATCAATTACCAATGAAAAAAGGCAAGTATTCATTTCAGAAAGTGATGTGTACACAGTTTGAATGTTATTGCATTGTTTAATTCCAGTTTGAAATTTCAGGTGAAATAGACAGGTGTTTAAAAAAGGTGACCGAAGGAGTGGAAACCTTTGAGGATATCTGGCAGAAGGTGCATAATGCAACGAACAGCAACCAGAAAGAGAAATACGAGGCGGATCTCAAGAAGGAGATCAAAAAACTCCAGAGGCTACGGGACCAAATTAAGTCTTGGATCGCCTCCGGGGAGATTAAGGATAAGAGTACACTTTTAGAATATAGGAAACTTATAGAAACGGTGAGTCTAGTTCCTATGAGACTATTTTTTATCCTCAAACCTATTCTAAAAATCATCTATTTCTGCATGGAAAAATAACTAATACACTTCTGCATTAATAATATTAGTAAATATTCCCATTTTGCCAGGATGTAAATATTCACTTCCATTCCTTTCTCAAATTAAATTTCTATGATGTTCCAATCAGACTTCTATGAAATTCCATAACTCAAGTTAACTACAATGTTTTTAAGCACAATCTTGTGATGACATTTCTTGTTATCTAGTTGGGTAAGATAAACATTGTATACAATGTACAAGGCCCGAGGGCATGTCCAAGTTAAATAATAAGACTAAAGAATAACACTTAATATTAACATACATAGTTCTGATTTTGTTCGGTGTTTGGTGAAGAAAAGCATCGTGAGGAAGCCCACGGCTTAGTCAGCTCCGTACGTATTGACCATGTCTTTCCTGTGGAAAAAGCCGACTAAGCTGAGAGGATGGAATAGTTGCTGGGCAAGGCTACTCCATCTTAATTTGTACCGGGCACTACAGCGTCCCGTTTGTGAAGGTAAAAGTTGCCTCCTAACGCTGTATAAATCATCTTCTAGATGGTAAAAGTTCTGTTTTACTCCAGCTCTTGTTCTATGCATATTCCGAGTTGCATTAAAATCTTTTGTGCTCAAAACTGTTCAATCAGTGTGTCCTACCTGTCATGACATACGAAGCCAAAACGTATGACACTCACTGTATGGCTAGTGCACCAGTTCAAAGTTGCTCAGCGAGTTGTGGAAAGAGCTATGTTCGGAGATTCTCTGAAGAGGATCTGTAATAATTGTATCTGACAAAGAACCAGCTCAGAGAATTAGCAAACTGAAGTGGCAGTAGGCTGGTCATATCTGCCGAAGAATCGACAACCGCTGGGGTAAACGAGTTTTTGAAAGAAAGTCTGTTGGCAGAGACTTTATGCGTCAAGCGGAAGATAGGGCGCGATGGTGCTCATTAGGAGAGGCCTATGTCCAGCAGTGGATTGCTATATGCTAATGATGATGATTAAAATCCTTTCAGTTGCTATGCTGTCATTGAAGCGACATCCCCACATCTTCAAGTCCTCACAAAGTTTCGTATTATAATATTAGTAGGATAGTATAGGTAGGTTCATTCATTCATTTATTCTGTAAGAATAAATGAATACTATACTCATATATTATCATAGTAAGAATAAATGAATACTATACTCTATACTCATTCATTTATTCTTACAGAATAAATGAATGAGTATAGGCAGGTGGTTCTTTGAGACAGATTCCATTTCTTTGCCGTTGTCGCTAAAGATTTCCCTTCAATACACATTACATTGTCTCAGTTCACAAGGGTTAGAAAGAGGAATGTGCAGTGCACTAAACCTTTTTTGGGCTTTGTACCCGAAGAGTGCCAACGGGACCCTATTACTAAGCCTCCGCTGTCCGTCCGTCCGTCCGTCCGTCTGTCTGTCCGTCTGACAGCGGGAACCTCATCATGTAGTAGGTAGAGTTGAAATTTTTAGAGTGTGTATTTCTATTGCCGCTATAACAACAAATAATGAAAATATAGTATAATTTTTAATGTACAATGGTACGGAATTCATGTGCGAATGGGACTCGCACTTGACCCGTTTTATTTTAGAATATGTTTATAGCACTTAATTTGTTGTTACATTTAGATGCTAGGTATACATTTTTGTGTCATTAGGGCACAACAATATTTCACTAGGGGTAATTATATACTTGGTAACTAATTTACAACTTTCTTAACTAATAAACAACTTAATATGATTTTATGTACCTATAACATGCCAGTTTTCTTTATTAACAGTATGTGGAGTAATATTCTCAACACTAATCAATTTTATAAACAGAAACAGTAATTTTTGTTAAAATGACAGTATTAAGCCTACATTTTTTGTTCGATATTGTTTAATGATGTTTGTATAATTTCGTTTTAAGTCTTAAGTTTGTCTTTTGGCAATCCAGATTTCTAGATCATAACAAAATAAACAAATAAACCTCAGTAAACATAATTAAGGTCGATTTTGTAAATGTCAGCATATTGTTATAATGCCACTGTTTGTAAACAACTTTTAAGTGACATTTAATAAATTTTATAGCATCTGATAAAACTAGTCAGTGCCTATGACTTCACTTAAAAATAGGTCACATTGTTTTTGTTATCTGTAATCCGAATAAATAAAAATATGATTGCGTTGATGAAAAGTGACCATTCAAACCACAAAGGTTCCCCTCACCCAAGAAGATTATAAGCAGCTTAGAAATCTACTTAAAAAAATATACCTAGTGGAATATAATTGTTGCGTTTTTGGAAACCCCTTCGGAAATATTAAATGTCAAAAAAATTTACGATTCATGTATAATTTCAGCAAATGGAGAGGTTCAAAGTCGTGGAACGGGAAACAAAAACAAAGGCATACTCTAAAGAAGGCTTAGGGGCGGCGCAAAAGCTGGACCCTGCGCAGAAGGAGAGAGAAGAGATATCTTCCTGGCTTATCACATCCATCGATTCGCTTAATTTACAGGTAAAAAGTGAAACCTTATTTTCGTAAAACGTTGACATCTTCACTAGCTTTATTCTAGCTACCGTCTCAGACTTTGCTCGCGTGATTCCCGGATAAGGAGCTTACAACAAGCTATCTGGTTGCAAAGCATCTTATTCAAAATCATAATTACTTTATACCTTTTAATCATTAGAATCATTTGATAATTGGAACTGAGTACGATTAGATTACGACAAAAAATAACTAAACCCGGAAATATAGGAAAATTTTGAGTTGGGCCGGGTCAGGATCGTCTGGTTACGGAACTAATTGAGTTAGGTCAGGACCCTTAGATGTCCAAGACGCTCTATACATTATAGCTACTGTGCGGCAAAAGCTAGAATTAGAAAATCAGGTGTGTGTAGACACCCTTATGTTCAAAATCATTTTTATTCCAGGTTGATCAATATGAGTCTGAAATAGAGTCACTCCTAGTTGGTAAGAAGAAACGATTAGACAAGGAGAAACAAGAGCGAATGGAGGACCTAAAAACGAAGCTCGAAAAACACAGATTCCACATAAAGAAACTCGAAACGCTGCTCCGGATGCTCGACAACATGTCCGTCGAGGTGGAACAGGTCGGTATTATGTCACTCAGTACACGGGGTGTGGGGAAACCATAACTAAAACTAAAAAAAATCAAGAATGAATAGGCATTAAAAATTAGTTCTCTGCTGGACTGGGAGTAAAGAAAAAGCATAGAATGGGCCCAGCTGCTTCTCTCCCCGAGCATGTCGTAAAAGTCGACCTAAGGGATAGTATCCTCTCCAAAATGATGGACCATCTTTATGGGCGATGGGCTGATCACCTGTCACCATTATCCATCCATTTAAATCAGAAGTGGCTGCAAGTTTCTAGCTTGTGGCTCTGCCCATCCCATTAGGGATAAGGGCGTGATAATATGTGTATGTTTATTAAAAATTCGTCCCATAAAATTTTTACATGGAACCCGTCCATGAAATTACCTGAGGCCTGGCAATCCTGGCATGAATTAATATTAGTGGATGGTCGGCTATTGTCTTTTGCAAATTATTACCTTAATAAATCTATATTCAATATACTTTTGCTGCTCAATCCACTTCCAAGGGAAAGCATGATTCAAGCAACCACAATGCTCCTGCCAAAGTGAACATATTGATTGCAAGCATAGGACATGTGCTTCCAGATAAAGAGGATAAAGGAGGATGTGGAATACTACATAGACTCATCGCAAGACGTCGACTTTGAGGAGAACGAGTACCTTTACGATGACATCACGGGCTTGGACGAGGTGGAGCTCAGTGGTGTCGGCCTGCCCAGCTCAGCGACAACGGACAGTAACAATAGTAATGACTCGAGAGGATCGCCCGCTAGCATGTTATCAGGTACGTTCCATTTATCCATCTATACTCGGCCAAATTCGATGTATAATAAAGGTAAACAAAAATCTAGCCTAAAACGTTGACAAAAACCTAATAGAAACGTATCCTGATTATTTAAATTACAATTTTGTGAACTAATTGCCAGAGGGGAGCTATCTGTTCACGAAACTGAAACTGTAATATAAATAATTGGATTACGGTTTTATTAGGTTTTTGACAACATTTTAGGTTAGATTTTTGTTTACCTTTATTATACACCGCATTTGGCTGGATTATAGTCGTGTCACTGGTCGAACCAGTCTAATTCTAATTCTAATCAGTGTTAGGAGAACAAAGATCAGCACTGATGTCCCACGATGGGGTGTAATGTGCATTATCCCCCCTGCTAACCTTCCCCCAGCCAGCACAACTCCTTGAAGTACCGGAGATGGGATGTTGGCATCAGTGTTCCAGTATCCTCGATGATGTTGAGTCTGCAGTCCCGGACTTCGAAACAGTGTGCTGAAAGGATTTAAAATGCGCCCCAAACGCTCCTTTTGTGCACTTGAGACATTTTCTTGAGCTTTTTAGGTTACTACGACATGCCGGTTTTCTCACGATGTCTTCATTCGCAGTTTGAGAGTACTGGTATAGCGTGAATAGAAAAAAAAATCATTGGTTCACGACCGGATTTGAACCTACGACCTTGGGATCGGAAGGTGAGGCCACTACCTACTAAACCACCGGTGCACGGCGCGATGGTTTGACGGCATTGGATCAGACATGGCAAGAGTAAAGGGAGGCATTTACCCAGCAGTGGATACGATCATGATCCAGCTGGCGACACCCACTTTTACCATCTTATAGTAGATGATTTATAAAGCGTCAGGAGGCAACTTTTAGCTTCACAAACGGTATGCTGTACTGCCCGGGACGAATTAAGATGGGGTAGGCTTGCCCAGCGCCTATTCCATCCTCTCAGCTTAGTCGGCCTTGTCCACAGGAAAGACATGGTCAATACGTGCGGAGCTGACTAAGCCGCGGGTTTCCTCAGGATGTTTTCCTTCACCGTTTGAGAGTACTGGTATAGCGCACATAAATTTTTCGCACAGAAAAATCCATTGGTACACGACCTAAGGATCGGAAGGTGTGGTCACTACCAACTAGACCACCAGTGCTCTCGGGGGGATTAGTCAAGGACACGTCAAAACATCACATTTGGTATGTTTTTCAAGACTATGCGTTCCATACGTGTTCCTTTACTCGATCCTCCCTGCTACAAAAACATGCTTCAGTTTGTTGTCCTCTCAACTCAATTCAACAAGGAATTTATCTCTTAAAATCCACTACTTCACGGCCCGTTGGCTCAGTGGTCAGAGCGCCTCAAAATCGATGAGGAGGTCGCGGGTTCAAATCCCGTACGGGCCGGAATTTTCGAGATAAATGTATTTTTTCTACTACCCTACTTTGTGTATTTTTAAAACAAATAATATTGTTAGAGAGTATATAAAAAGGATTTTATTAATATTATGTGTGTAGTTTGTATCCCGTTTTCAGGTACAGATATTTTGTACCATATTATTTTGTCGCAGGTACAAGTCCAATAACGTCGCCCACGTTAGAGCTACACAACCACTCAACAGATTCAATAGAAAACGAAAAGAAAAAGAAGGAAGAAATCATTGCAAAAGTAAGAACAGTTTTTCTTATCTTAAGATCACCATCAGTCATCTTACACGATCTATGTGCAGTATCGATTCTATTGATGTTCAGTCTTCAAAATTAAGTGCTTTTATTAGATTTTGGGTTACTTAGACATTTTTTTAGTAGAAGCTTTGTTAGCTTTTTTTTTATTTTAACGTGAAGAGGTTTATTTCTCGGGCAATCCATTTTAAATGCTGCCTGAAATAACCTTTTCAGAAAGCCGAATGTTTTTTTATATTTGGTTGTCTATGTTCAAAATTTATTGTTGTTGGACACTAAAATATAATTTTGCTACATATGTAGATAAGTGTACCCCGTTCCTAGCTTCAAAATGTACTTATTCAAAATTTTAGCTATGATTGAATTACAGAAGCTTAGGGGATACCGAGTTGTTACCATGGCCTCGGGAAATTCGGTTAATTCACTCATTTCGTATTAATATACAAACTTACTTCCACAAAGAATAGAATAGAACTTCCCACCCGCCGCGTAGTATATTCCAGGTCATAAACTAAATAACTATACTATTACTTCTCTGCTAGATTGGAAGTAAAGAAAAAACATAGAATGCGTCCAGCTGCTTCTCTACCCGAGCATGTCGTAAAAGTCGACTAAGGGATAGACCTCTCCAAAATGATGGACCATCTATATGGGCGATAGGCTGATCACCTGTCACCATGGTTCACCATATCCATCTTGGGACTTTAAATCAGAAGTGGCTGCAAGCTTTCTTATGTTTACTTGTGGCTCTGCCCACCCCATTAGGGATACGGGCGTAATAATATGTATGTATAAACTATGCATTCCAAGTTTTAGGTCTGAGTCCTAATCAGGTCAGACGACGAAATGAGTGGGAACAGACATACACTCATACACGATCTGTCGCATTATTTATAATATTAGTGTGATTGACTGCACATAAATTGGGGTATAGTACAGAATTTTCAAGACTAGGTGATACCCGACGGTCTTACATTCTTACCCTACTGACTCACCTTGGATGATAACTATCGATGTGAATTTAGGAAATTATTTAAATAATTACAAATTAAAAATAGCCCCAATAATTCTGAATTAAAGTACAACAAAATAAATGTAACCCAAAAATAGTTTTCCGTACAAAGCCGAAAAGTAACCATAATAAAAAAACCGGTCAAGTGCGAGTCGAATGTGCATAAATTTTTATTTTAATAGGGAATAGAAATACACAGTCTGAAAATTTCAACTCTACCTATTAATCATGAAGTACAGTCCGCTGAAAGACAGACGGACACGGAACAAAAGTCAATTAGTTCAGACCACATGGAAAATTGCATTCCGTTTGGTTGTCTAAACCATTGGTCCAGCTATGGCTGAATTTTCCCATCGCACTATGGCAACAACTCTCCAAACCCACAACCCAATTGGCACAACAAAAACAAAGCGGTACGAACTGATGTGTGTTGAACTTGCAGCCGGTAAAGCCACTACCGCTCCGGGCTACGAACTCTGCAGTGGTCAGTAATAACACGTCTAACGTTAGTTCCTTGCTCAATAACTCCGCAGCATCAAACAATAGGTCAGTCCCCTGTGACGCATCTACGAATCACGAGAAGAATTAAAAGGCTTGGACCTGTGGTGCTCAATTGTGTGGTGATACTGAATGCTAAATGGGTGGTTTTAAGGGGAGATGTCGTTCGGGTCGCCTGTTTTTTGCTTTTTATCTTCAAGATGGCTGAGTCGGGCCGTAAGTTTTTACAGCCGATAGCACATGTTTAAAGAAAAGCCGTTGGTTTTACAAGTGGAGCCGCCTGGCTTTAGTTTCCAGACAACCACGATTGCTTACTCGGATAAAAGTTACTCAAAATGTCTCATGCCACATCTTTCCAGTGCTCGTTTTAGAGCCTTTAAAAATAGTATTGATTATATATTATTTGACCAAAACAAATCCAGGCTATATCGCTTTCAATTCACAAATTGTTATAATAGTAGGTAATCACTAAACTGAATTGATTTCGAGTAGCGGCCAGTATCACTACACTTTTTCTCATCGCATTTCAAGTTTGACAATACACTTGTTTGAGGCGTGATCAAAATGCGGATGAAGGTTAGTTTACATCAATAAGTGCGCGAACACCCTCGGCTGTTGACTTGTTGTGACAAGTGCAATGAAGCTAATGCGGATGTTGGCGCCTCTTTGATTGATGTGAACTGGTCTTTACAAAGAGCTGCGTTTACGGCTTCTAACATACTACGGTATAGCAAAGATTCATAGCTAAAAAAATAATTAAAAAGGGAATGAAAAAAAATGTGGAGAATCTGTTACGAAATTCATAGTAAGGATGAATGTAAGCGCTCAGCGATAGAAAGGGATCAGATTATTTAAAATCTGTACTGGTAGTGATCTGTATTGAAGACAGCACATTGAAAAGAAAAAAAATTGTAAGCAATTTGAAGGAAATATGTAGTAGGTAATACTTACTACATATTTCCTTTTTTGAATCTTTGTGATACTGTAGTTCGTTGGAAGCATGTCTTAGTGTAATTTTCAAAGTCAAATCCGAAAACTTGACTTTCAAAACTACCCTAAATATTCCAAAAAGCTAAAACTACCCTCGTTAGACCAAATAAGTATGGCTGTATCAATGTTGTCATGATAATTAAGTCTAGAAATAAGTACTTTTAACTCTTCTCGTGTTGTTTCTCTACGTTTTATTTTTTATCTACCCCCATTTTGTTTATTATTTTGTTGAGGACCATCCTTATCCCTAAAAAGTATTTATTTTGTAAAATCATGATTAAGATTGTCCTCGGCATAAATGGATCTTTTCCTATCATGGAAAAAGAACAAAAGATATTCTGAGTATAAATAATGATCAAATTTAGAGTCATTATTATTTATTCTCGTAATGGTGTTTTCTGAGTATAACTTCTATTTTGTAATTCGTTTCAGTTTCAGTAAAGTCCATTTTGTATTGTAAGAGAATATTGCAAAATGGAAGTTCATATTCAGAACAAGTACTTAACGCACGCATGTATCTGGCACATTTCATTTTCATTTTAGCTAGTTTCATAGAAGTGTTTGGAAGGTCTTTTACAAAACTGAAAATCTACCTTAATCTCACAATTTGAAGATACATTTTGGCTCAAATCGTTTTTGTAACTGGCCTTCAATCTTGTTTACTAAAACTGCTACTGGTATCTTTTCTCGCTTATAAAAATTTAACAAAGTCCTTAGTTTGGGCGGAATCCAAATTCCAAAGTCTAAATTTTATTAAATTGGTTGGTGACGGTTCGGTCATGAAATGAGCCAGTGAGCTGAGAAAATATTATCTGTTTCAGTCACCAAAATACTGGGCATAATGCTGTAATAAGTTCACACCTTTTGCCTCAATCTTATCTCATCACTCAACAATGGGCAAATAGTTGGATAGAATATTCCATAATCTAAAACGAGATTGAATACTGCCCCGCTCTCCTAACTATCCACAATTTAATTGCCATGCGCGATTATAATATCTAATGAAAGATACCAGTAGTAGTACTGGTGCTCCCACACAGATGTAACATAATGTTGTACCGCCCTTCCACATGTTTAAAGGTCTCTGCAAACGTAGACAGAGAAAGAAGATGGAGGCACGAAAACACTATCTGTCTCATTCTAAAGTCTATGATGAGAACGAGACAGGTAGTGTTTTAAAACTGCGGTGTGGGAATACTATAAACCCTGCGGCTACTCTGTCGCGATACTGCGAAGCTTTGGCATCCTTGTCTATCCCGTGACAAATGTGTACCTCTCACTCGCAACGAGCTTTCCGTGCTGTCCCCTAACAAGTATGAAGGATCCCGATAAGTACTGTAGCTGCGGGATAGAGTTCGTTTCACGGAAAAAAATCCCGCGTAAATAGGCTAAACAAATTCCATGACAATTCACACGAAGACTACAGCGCGTGCCCCGCGGAATTCTTTCGTGAAACTGGCTCTAAACTGTCACGTCACATTTTCTGAAAGTCGCGCGGCACTTTCAGCAGATGTGACGCGAGACAAAGGTTGCATGCGCGCCTTGTGTTCTGTAGCAGCGTTGTATAACACGTGGTCTGTGCGCAGTATAAACAACACTGGCGTGTCTGGCACGTCGACGCCGAGCAAACAGCCCCCCGCGCCCAGCCCACCCCCGCACCTCCATCTACTGAGGCCCGTTAACACGAATAGCATAGGTACGTATACTTATTACATCTTATAACACTTTACAGCTCTGCGAAGTGTAAGGAAACACAGCGGCCCACGGCTATAACGTGCTCGGATATATGGAGCGGTTTGTGTGCATGCGCGTGGGCCGCTGTGCAGTCACGGCTTAAAGGGCGTCACATACGACGAAGATGCTGTAATATTTCATCTTAAGATACATCGCTCACCATATTGTTCAATTAACCATCACACACGACTAAGATAAGATATTCGTCTTCAGTATTTAACATACCAAGCGATATTAGATTTTATGTTAAGATACTGGATTTTCATGTTAAGATCGAAATACAGGTTTTTTTGGATTCGCGATCTTTTCTATGATTTTCTATCCAAATTGATCTTTTAAAATGTGCTAATGATATTTGTATACCAAATTAAAATTCAGAATTATCGTCAGATGAGCTGTTTAATAAATCTAGCAGTAAAGCAGTATATAGTTTATCTCCATATGTAGTTTATCTGCAAATATTTCTTGTAATATTATTTATCTTAAGTATGTATTTACAAAAAAAGTATTTAAGTATTCTATAAACTATCTGGTTCCCATAGTATAAACCTTTCTTAGTTTAGGTTTAGGGCTAGACGGCAATGTGTAAAATGTCCACAAATATTTTATTATTAATTAAAAAGTTAGTATGAGCTAGTAGCCAGCTTTTGTGACGAGAGTTTTTAGGCCGCCCAAAGGCCTCCGTCGTGGCTTAACGACTTAAAAGCCGGGACCGACAATTTAACGTACCCTCCGAACCACGGAAGCGCTCAGCTCGTAATGTATCAACTTGAATATACATTTTTGTAAGCTTACGAAAGAATGATGATATATTATAATGTCACAACCGTCTGTGATACTCTACGATATCATAATATCTTTATTGTGCGTATCTTAAGATGAAATATTATAGTATCTTCCTCGTATGTGACGCCCTGGAAAGCACAGAACATTTGCAGCGCAACATGCAACATTTTCTAATACTTTAGTATATTCAGTCATCACCCAATAGTCACAGTTCTCATAGTCTGACCCCACTAGAATTCGTCGTGAGTTTTAAAAGTTTTACAGCGCGTTCGCGGACACAATGTATGGAATTAATTGCATTTCCCTTTGCGTTGCATGTCGTGTTGCATATCTGTACATATCTTGAGTCACCAACTCCAGGACTGCGATTGTTTATGTATATATTTTACTGCAGATTACTCATTAACAAATCTCTAAGGAAATATTTAAGAAGGTAATTTCGCCACGATTGATTTGTAGAGAATTTTTTGCTATTTATACGTACAGTATACCAGAAGTGAGAGCACAGATGGTCTAGTTGGTAGTGACCCCGCCTTCCGATCCTAAGGTCGTGGCTTCAAACCCGGTAGTGTACCAATGGATTTTTTGTGCGGAAAATTTATGTGCGCTATACCAGTACTCTCGAACGGTGAAAGAAAACATCTTGAGTAGACCCGCGGCTTAGTCAGCTCTGCACGTATTGACCATAGATGATAAAAGGCCTTAGTTTAGTACCACAAAATTATTGTGCGCTTCGGCAATTTTCGTCTAGTTCCTGAAATACGAAGATCCTTATTTCTTTATGGTTTGGTTCAGTTATTATTTAATGATATTCGGACAAATTCTGTTTTCATACAAAGCACGAAGTTTACCGAGGCGCACAATCTTTGTGGTACTACTGTTACATCAATTTGGTAACGGTCTAATTTTGGACAGAAAAGACGTCAATTTTCCCATTTCTACGAACGTAGTCTGGGATTTTAATTATCGAGACTTAAAACAGACGCAGAAAAATATAATAATTTCTTGAAATGAAAACTCACTAAATTTACACTTACATTCACACTTTATTGTGTAATAATGTAAAATGGATAACTAAATCAGTGATTTTCGTAATTTTAGTGGACGATTCGCCGTTTATGACGCGGCGAGAGCATCACCAAATACAGGACTTCATGCAGATTGACACAGGTTAAAACACAAACTTAATACTACCCTAAATTTTCAACAAAGCGATATAGAATTGCAAACGAATAACACCCAACATTTGCATAGTTCTAATCACACTAGGATCCCCTGTCTCGTGGGAATCAGATACCTGAAATAAATGTCAGGAGAAAAACGTTTATTCAGCAAGAATCGAATCCGCATCTCTTCTCGCGTTTCAGCCGGCATTCTTCCGCGACGCCACCGGCCGAAGTCGTCAACTATGGCGAAGTTTGCTTCGTGGATTTCAATTCTCGCTTTTTGGAAAACTTTGGGTGAAATTTCTAAATACATGTTTGACGTTTTCTATGCTTTTTTTTATTATTTTACACGCGTAGACCGTAGAGCGTTATTACGAAAGAAGAGAAGAAGCATGCAATTTTTTTTATGTAGATGGTTGAAAATTATTAAATACTAGTTGTGACCCGCAACGTTGTCTGCGCAACTAAAATGGACACGAGTATAGCACCAGCTAGAGGCCCTTACCCACAGCCCTGCAAGAAAAAGAGAGCTGCTGACGACCCGATTGATATAAATGTACAAATAAATATAATAATAAATTTATAAATGACATTGTCAATTGTCAAAATTTTATAAACGTTAAATTAAATGTCTTGTCATAAATTAATGTCTGAGAAGGATTTGTGCGTTATCTTGTTTATTCTTTTACATCCTTTTTTCCATTTTGGGATATTTTAGCAAAATAAAAAATAGCCTATGTCCTTCCCCGGGGTGGAATCTATCTCCTTGCCAAATTTCATCAAAATCTGTTCAGCAGTTTAGGCGTGAAAATTTAACAGACAGACAGACAGACAAACATGATGGTTCCGTACCCATCGTACATTAAAAATGTTTTTTTGTATGGGGCCCCCTTTTATTTTATTGTTTTATTTTTTACTAGCTGCCGCCCGCTTCTTCGCTCGCTTTGTTTCCGGATAAAAAGTAGCCTATATGTTATTCCAGCACACGTATTATGTATATTCCAAGTTTCATTCAAATCCTTTCAGCCGTTTGGGCGCGATTGAGGCACAAACAAACATCGTCCGTCACATCCACACCGGTGGCGACTTTTCGATTAGAAAATCAAAGCATCCTCAAGCCTTCGACGGCTCGACATAGCCCTTGAGGAATTCTGGAAGGATAGGTAAGTACTAGGACCTGTGCGCACTGACCTGTTGATCACGAAGCTGCTTGTAAGACATCTCCTGGCGAGCACCGGTCCTCAAACGCTTGTCCAGATCACCAGAATAGCGGGGTTTGGGAGACACACACATGAGATTTCTCGAGAACATTTTCAACGTTCTTTTCACAGCACAAATCACTGCATAGTATAAAACAAAGTCGCTTCCCGCTGTCTGTCCCTATGTATGCTTAGATCTTTAAAACTACGCAACTGATTTTGATGCGGTTTTTTTAATAGATAGAGTTATTCAAGAGGAAGGTTTATACATGCCTAATATAATAGAGAAATATTGATAATTTTAGAGGTTTCTAATGTGATGTCGTAAATTTCGTAGTCATATTTTTGCTCTTTCATTTTTCTGTAGTATATATTTTAGTATCAGCATTGCACCCGTGCGAAGCCGGGGCGGGTCGCTAGTTGTATTTAAAACAGCGGTGACAGCGATAGCGGAAAAGCGTCGATGTTTTTCAGACAACAAATGGCGGCCTGTATTTTTTGCGGTGCGATGATGACTCCCTCTAGCGGTGCGGACGCACATTAGGATATAGGAAATAGATTCAGGAAGGTTGTGATGTAAAAGGTAATGACTGAGGCTAATAGATGGCGTTACCCCACACATCCTCACAAACTTTCGCATATATATGACGACCTGGGTTACGTCGTGTCGTGGGCGAGTGCTCGGCTGAGACGCAAGAGGCGCGGGTTCGATTTCCGCTACGGGACAAATGTTTGTATGTTCTTCAAATATTTCTTCCGGGTCTGGGTGTTGTATTATGATGTATTATAAATATGTATTTACAAAAAAAAATTAGTATTCTATCAGCCATCTGGTGTCCATAGTACAAGCTTTGCTTAGTTTGGGGCTAGATGGTGCTGTGTGAAAAAGTAAAAAAAAATAATATAATATTAGTAGGATAGAAATACACACAGAAAATTTCAACTCTACCTATTACGGTTCATGAGATACAGCCCGCTGACAGACGGACGGACAACAAAGGCTTAGTAAAAAGTAGATGAAAGCACACGATGAAATGCATGACATAGCGTATCTTGCTTCTATACCTAAGCAACATGTTATTTTAAGGCGATTTACATTTAGCTCGACAAACAAAACTTCCAAGGCTTCAAAGACATGAATATGAATAGAAGTAATACAATGACAAGTAATCCGATAACAACGTAAACATATTATTAGTCAGCTTTTATCGTAACTCCCGATAACGTACGTCGAGTTGTTTACAAAATAAACAAGTCTTATCGGCCGTTGAATGGGACGCGACGCCAAGCTGGACAGATTAGGTTGGCTAGACGCCAGCATTGTACGGGGATTGGCGCTCGTCCAATGACACAACGTCAGTCGCCAGTCACCAGGCTGTATCGAACGAGGCCTGAGACCGACTAAAAATAAAAAAATAAAAAAACAAAAAAATGCTTTCGCGCCTAAATAACGGATAAAATGGACGATGGTAAACAAATAGCCTAATTTACAGTGTGTGCATGATTTACGTGTAGTTTTCTATTGACGTTTTCGTAATGCGCAATAATTTAACGGTACGTTTCCTACTCGAAGTGCTGTGAAGTTCAATGCCAGTTATGTAATTAATTGTGTACTCCCATTATTTACGGTGTTTGATTGTGTATCGCCAGTTCACTAGGTACTGAATTTATTTCAAAACATGATAAATATACCTACTTCTAATCAGTTTCTAAAGAAATTCACAAATTTGTATGATTACTCGAGATATTCATTCCATTAGACTCGATTGAAATGTTTGTTATGATGACATTGAAAATGTCGATCTCTCGCATGACTCGGATAAAAGTAGCGTAGGTAGAGGGAATAACAAATCACATCGTGGAAAATTGGAAATACAAATTAGTTTCTCAATTAACAAATTATTCACATCGTTATGAGTTTGAGTACCATATTTTTGTCATCGGTACATGGAAACTCCTGTTATGCGACTTTGATCGCTTTTAGTTTTTTTTCTTACAAACTTCAATTTTCCGCTCTATAGGAGTTGAAATTCGGGAATTCCTTTCTCAGTGCATCCCTACACCATAAAAAGAATACACCCTCCACGTTTCATGCTACAAGTTAATCAGTAACGTAATATATTTCTATATTTAGTATAAATTGGCACGAACAATTGATTAATCCAACAATTCAGCTTCGGCAAATCTAAGGGCATGTTACTTACCCTTTTGTAACTGCAAAGGAGTGAAGAAGTGTGAGTTCCTTTGGCTGTCACTGCAGCCCAAACGGCTGGACAGATTTTCATAAATAAGGTGTCGTTGGATTCTTCTAGATAACGATAGCGAATCCAATGTAGGGATGCAAGAAGACATTTTACCTTTTCGATGAACTAAAAGATAATTAAAATTAAACATTGTTACATTTTGTCAAAAACATTTACGCATTCGGCTTTTCAATGTCTTTTTATGAGTGTTTTCGTATCGTAACATGTTAAAACTATAATACGATACTCTAAATAAACCGACGCCCTCAAATAAATCACGGTCTGCTCCCCAATCTCATTTAGATGACAAATTTCTAGAATAAAATGCTCAAATAGTTTCCACATCCGTTTGTTGATCGATCGAGAGTCGTAGCTTGACATACGTCCAAATTCTTTGGAGAAGCATTTTTACATCCGTATGCTCGGTAGCTGCTTTATTGAAAGCAGATGTTCCTTTGAAATTATAATTAGCCAACGACCAACGTATCAAAGCAGTAATTCGCGTTTCCGATCTGTCGAAACTATAAACCATCTGTCGTATTAACATCGTAAAACATCTATATCATAAAGCCAACATTTTTTTGCCTCAAACACGGCGCTGCGGTTCAACGGATTTGAATTAAACTGAAATACACATAGTCTAAAATGTACAGGCTTTATATCCGGCGTTTACGAGCGAAGCCGCAGGTGGAAGCTGGTTTAGTATTCTTAAAAACCGGTCAAGCGCGAGTTGAGTTCGCACACGAAGCGTTCCGTACCATTGTACATGATAAATGTTTCTTTTATGGGGCCCCATTTTATTTAATTTTATAATTTGTTGCGGCACTATAACACACTGAAAATTTCAGCTCTTTACCTATTACGGTTAATTTGGTCACAAATTGAGATGGGTGACCGCAAGTGGCATTACGAGCTGCGCGCTTCCTTGCTTCGGAGGGCACGTTAAACAGTCGGTCCCGGCTTTTAAGTCGTTAAGCCATGACGGAGGCCTTTAGGAGGCCTAAAAACTCCGTCACTAGAGTTGGCCACTAGCTCATACGAACATACATACATACATACGGTTTATGAGATACAAATCGCTGACAGGCGGACAGCGGAGGCTTAGAATGGGGTCCCGTTGGCACCCTTCGTGTACGGAACCCTTAAAAAATGCTGGTCCAGTGTTAAATTTATCTGAAAAGCAAGCAACCTAATTGGCCACTTTTGATCAATCAGAATTTTGTAATAATTCTACCAAGCAACGATCTAACAATCAATATCCTATTACTCGTAATATTATAAATGCGAAAGTTTGTGTGGATGTGAGGATGTACATATGTTTGTGCCTCAATCACGCCGTAACGGCTGAACAAATGAATTTATATACTATATAAATTAATTCGTAACATTATAGGCTATTTTTTGTCCGGATATTACGCGAGCGAAGCCGCGGGCGAAAGCTTATTACTTATACTTATATTTTTATCAATTCTTCCAATTTTATGTAATTGGATTCTCAAAGAAAATACGGAATACAGACAATTCAGGTAAAAAATTATAGAATTTATAAAAAGAAAAGTAAAGTAAGTTCGTATGAATGAGCCAACTCTTGTGACGGAGTTTTTAGGCCGCCTAAAGGCCTCCGTCATGGCTTAACGACTTAAAAGCCGGGACCGACAATTTAACGTGCCCTCTGAAGCACGGAAGCGCCCAGCTCGTAATGCCACTCGCGGTCACCCATCCCAATTGTGACCGCGCAGAACGTTGCTTAACTTCAACGATCAAAAAAGAAAAGAGGAAATGAACGTTTAGATACCTACTTATCAACATATTTCAACCAGTTGCAGCGGCCTTCAGGTACAAAGTAGGGGAGAGTTACGGCGCAATCTAATATCTCGAATGCTATAGCTCCGTATCGATTTAATCGGAAACTAGGCCCTGCTACTCGTAATAAACTATTCAGAAACCGCGTCGTCAACACGAAGAAATTACGCGGCGTCAGCTATATCGGCGATATCATTGCATTTTACATTATTACCGGTCACTTTACGTGTGCAGAGTCGCCTGTCGCGCCACTTGGCGCCTTACCCCCTTGGAAGAAAGGTTGAAGGTCGTCTAAATGTGTACATAATCGATAGTGGCATACGGCGCTACCTCACGTTTTGTACCATTCAATGTTGTTGCAAATGAAGGGACGCACGTGCGATCGTGACATTTGAGTTATTCCTTGAAAAGTGCTGGATGTGCGTGATGGTTTTCTTTAAATGGACATGATTTTGATGTGTTGGTGAGGCGTGGGGAGCTATGAGCGAGCCCGGTATGTTTTTGTGTTTATAATTTGTGAGTTTGCAGATTGTTTTTGTTTGTTGCGGGACTCGTAGGGTAGCCTGTTGGTTTTATAGGGCACTGGGATGGCCTAGGTATGATTTGAATTCGTTGTTTGTTTATCACCGGCGTTTTGAATGGAATTTTACATATTTTTTCACAATTTGCTGACGTCAGCTTTTATCCCGTGAGAAACAAATATACCTAGGTCTTCTCCGCTGCGTTCGAAACTGTGTTTTATACCGTTGCAATAGATTTCATATTCCCGTAGGTATCGCGCTTCAACAAAGTTGTAACTATTTAGGATCTAGGTTTCAACCGTGACCTATAAAGCACTCTTTAATATTTCACAGTTCTTGAACAGACATCCAGTTAGAATGATTTTAGCTAATCTCTATGCTCATGTAAATAAGTGCGTTTATCGGGAAGCAAACAAAATGTTGGGTGATTGTTATTTTGATTCGTGAACTTCTTAAAAGTTGGAAGTAGGTACTTACGTCTCAAAAGTTTGTATCCTTTATCGATTCTTTAACGGGTATTTTAAATGATTAATTGGTGGAACCGATGCTTTTTAAAAGCAGTTTAATTTTATTAGTAACGTATCGTTTACTGTAACCGTACCGCTTTATTCTCGTACGAATAAAATATAGTTAAATACCTACATAACACTCAGGGATGGTATAGCTTTATACCCATAAAATATTTTTCAGAATCGGATCAGTAGTTTCTGATTCTACTTGTATTAATCCCTACCACTATTCTAGTAATGTTTTGGCACAAAATAAACTTTCTAGCTATTTCGAAAAAGTAGTTTCTGAGATTACCTACAAATAATCATCCAAAATAATAGGACGATACAATATTTATATTGTATTATTTTTACTTGTGGTAATTTTATCTCCAACCTGATTATACCCCTACTATAAAATATCCGAATCTATAAAAGACAAAAATGCTTGGGACTGAATAATGCTCCAACTCCTTTTATAAACATGATTGTAAAGGGATTATTTTCCAAAAATAACAGCCAAGCGTGGTTTCTTACCTGTATCTTTCACGCTTCATCGCGTTACGAACTGGTGAAAATGCAACGTAGATTTAAGACTTGTCCAAATGATCCCCGTGATTTTAAGGAATAAAGAAGTTTTGACTTTCCATAACCGGACCGTAAAATCCTTGACTTTGACAGCTTTAACGGCCTTTGAATGTCAAAACCTGTGTCTCAACATGTGGTGTACTGGCTGACCGAGCAGCCTAGTGAGGCCGCCGCGCGAGGAAAGTTCTCGTCCGAGGCAAACGCGCAAACTGAGAGCGAGGCACGCCCTGAGTGGGCGGAAACCCACCTTGCGCAGCCTCATAAAGCTTCTCGCTCAGCCAACGTTCTTATCATACTAAAATTTATTTATTTATTAATATTATTAATGCGAAAGTGTGTGAGGATGTGTGGATGTGACGATGTATGTTTATGCCTTTATCACGCCGTAACAGCTAAACGGATTTGAATGAAACTTGGAATATACAAATACATAGTATGTGTGCTGGAATAACATATAGGCTACTTTTTGTCCGGATACCACGCGAGCAAAGACGCGGGCGAAAGCTAGTGGCCTAATAATTTTCCAATGAAAGAAAGAAAATACGTTTAATGATTCACCACACTTAATTACAATAACTATACAAAAACTAAGAGTAGGTAAACAAGTGATGTTATGAACCAAAAGGCCCTGCCTCAGCATTATGTTGCTCAGCAAGAAGCTGATGCAACGTTGGTTTTCTGGTAGGACCTTTGGTTCGTGTTGGCACGGACGAATAACTTAGTTACATATAACTAATATAAAATACTTTATAAACAGAAAGAAACTTAAACTAATACAAATATAATTTACAAAATACAAAAGAGATGCGGTCCAAGGTTGTCTTGAGGCTTGATATTTGAAGTGTGGGGTGTTGTTGTTGCAGAAGTAGTGGAGAATGGTCCGGTGTCGAGTGCGGCGTCGCACACAGTCCCCCTCCTCCCGCCCGCCCCCGCGCAACCCGCGCCAGTGAGTACACAACCTTTCAACTATACTATAAAATCCTACTTATATTATAAATGCGAAAGTTTGTGAGGATGTAAGAATCCCCAACGGGGAATACCCCGCAAGATTCATCATCTTCCTGCCCTCATCCCACTATATGTGGGGTCGGAGTTTGGTGTTTTATGACCGGCCGCCTGCCTGACGACAACCCTCCTTGGGAATACTTGGGAGTATCTCATCATGTTGGAGGATACTATCCCTTAGTCGACTTTTACGACATTCTCGAGTAGAGAAGCAGCTGGACGCATTCTATGTTTTTTCTTTACTCCCAGTCCAGCAGAGAAGTTATGTTATATTATGATATGAGGTGATCGAGTGATTCCCTTTACCCAGAATGCAGACTAGACCTGTTCGTGACAATCCCGAGATTAGGCCAGGCGCAGTCCCGGCACTTTCGGAGTCAAACAACAGCCGGGAACTCGTGATTTTGTTCAAAACAATGCCTTTCAAACATTAAAGGGATTTTTTAATGTTGATTTATTTATTTCAGGCGACAAAGACGTGTACTGTTAGTGCGGGGTTGGGCGCGAGTGCGGGCTCGGCGGCGCCGTCGCCGCCCACCGTAAACGGGCCCGCGCCGCCCCTCACGCCGCACCTCACCCCGCAGCACGCGCTCAACAAGTAACCTACCTATCACTACTTAAAATCTACACTATCTACACTAATGTTATAAAGGGGAAAGATTTTTTTGTTGTAACGAATAGGCTCCGAAACTACTGAAGCGATTTAAAAAATTCTTGCACCAGTAGATAGCTACATTATTACGGAATAACTTAGGCTATAATTTGTTTTCAAAAAAATAGGAATCCTTACTAAAACTCCAATAATGTAACCCGAGGTGTAAAATTTTACCTAAAAATTCATAATTTGTTAGATACCCGTGCGAAGCCGTTTTGAGCCTAGAACCAATCGCTAGACGCTATGTAAAAAAGTGAAGGTTTTGACTGAAGTGAAGGTGTTATTTCGTTCACATAAGTTAATCCTAAAAAAATCTCAGTATAGTAATCAAATAAAGTTCCAGAACTATTTCGAAAACTAACAAACTATAGTATTATTTTTTCGATGTCGTATGGATAGATAGATAAACTGCGGATTAGATTAGAAGTAATTAAATTAAATAACTCAATATTGCATTCAGAACTATTAAAAAATTCCGAAGAGTCATCAATTTCTGATGAGACTGATCATAAAATCTCCATAGGTCGCACCACACCTTGTTCACATTGAAATCAAAAGTTTCATTTTTTGTAAGTACTACGAATTCGCTATTGCCAAAATGTTTGCGAATTACGCACGTTTTGAAGCTCTACAAACTAAAACTTTACTTTTGCGCTAACTTTATCAGTCCATTTTTTTTTCTTGTTTTCGATCGCCATTCGCTTACAACGTATTCTACTAGGAGTTTTTCGTGCGCGATCATTCCTCCTGGTTGGATCTGAGATCTAACAAAATCTTTCTTTACCTAATTAAAGTTTGTAACGGGAGTTATTGCGAACTTTTTATCCCGACGTTTTGAACGTGTTGCAGCGACCTTGGTTATGGAATGACACGGTCATAAGTTTCGCGATTGTCCCGCTATAAACTTTAATTATCTAACCCCAGAATACTCGAACGCATCTCAAAGTTGAGCGAGTCTCAAATGACGTTTTTTTGACAGATTTTCATCAGAAACTCAAAAAACCGTGAGTTGAGACGTGCTCAACTCTGAGTCGCGTTTGAGTATTCGGGCGTTATTTCACGTTAGTCACACTTAGCGTTTATATTTTAGTAGGATGCTGAGGTGTTGTTGTGGTTTGCAGCGGTCGGGTCAGTGAGTGCGCGGCGCCGGCGGCGGCGGCCAGCCTCAAGAGCATGGCTCAGGAAGCCGTGGCGCGCGCCGGCCTCGACGCAAACAACGACCACGTATGTACTTCTAATCATCTTCTTAGTCGCTACACTCTTGACAGAGTGCTCGTGGTCGTCAGCTTAGGAGTAGTGGCTCGCTTCACAATTTTGTGCCATTCGTCTCTAACGGTGGCCTTTCTAGAGCATTCGTGTAGTAAACCATTCAACGCTGCCTTTACTTGGTCCGTCCATCTCATTGGTCCATCTCAATCAAACTAATATTATAAAGAGGAAAGATTTTTTTGTTTGTAACGAATAGGCTCCGAAACTACTGGGCCGATTTCAAAAATTGTTTCACCAATAGAAAGCTACATTATCAGGGACCAGTATAGGCTATAATATATTTTCTAAAATATTAGGGATCCTTAAGAAAATTGCGATATTGTAATCCAAGGTAGAAAACCCAAAATAGTTTTTTGCGTGCGCTGCGAAAACTATTGATTATAAAACAAAATAATGTACTACACGCGTACGAAGTCGCGGGCAACAGCTAGTTTGTCATAAACTTCTGTCTCTCATAACTGCACAGACCGAAATCATTGGATCCATCCAATTACTGACCGCGCCTAGTGTCGCTTAACTACGATGATCGATAACGAACGTTAAAAAAAAGTCAAATGTCAGGTTTATTAATCCAATTTTCGAACTATAGTTTCGGCCACGCAGTTTTGCTTGATTAGGAATAAACCTTTAGGCGGCCTAAAAACTCAGTTCCAAGAGTTGGCCACAAGCTCATACGAACTTTATCGCGTAACTTTTTTATTTTCCTGACGCGGCGTTTCAAGCGCGTTGCAGCGATCATGATCACAGGATGACTGAAGTACTGGAGCTACTAACTTTAAATATGTAAACAAACCGCTAAAGATTAATAATCATCTTCCTGCCCTCATCCCACTCTATGGGGGGTCGGCACAGCATGATCCTTGGATCATGCTGTAAGAGTTTTGGCTAAGGTGTTGTATGACCGGCCACCTGCCTGACGTAAACCCTCCTTGGGAATACTTCATCATGTTGGAGGATACTATCGCTAAAGATTAATAAATAATATAATTTTGTTTGTATTTCAGCTGAACCTCAGAAGGAATGTGGCGTTAGCGCAGGCGCAGATACCGCCCTTACTGGGAGTCGCGCCGCTCGGGCCCTTGCCGCTCACCAATGTGAGTGAACCCTACTGATATCTAACATAATAAAATAAAAATAGCCTTTATTCTATTACATATTTAAATTGAGAATAATTATAATATTAATCATGCATTTATCTAGAGTAACAATGAATTATTAATAGTTGGCGATGGGCTGATCACATGTCACCATGGTTTACCATATCCATCTTGCGAGTCTTGGATCAGAAGTGGCTGCAAGTTTTCTTATGATTACTTGTGGTTCTGCCCGTCCCGTTAGGGATACGGGCGTGATAATATGTATGTCCCTTAGTCGACTTTCACGACATGCTCAGGGAGAGAAGCAGCTGCTTTTTCTTTACTACCAGTCCAGCGGAGAAGTAAACTATGTATATTCCTGGTTTAATTCAAATCCCTTCAGCAGTAAGGTCATGATTGAGGTACAAGTTTATGATTTGTGAATGTTACTGCTTGTACAGGAGCATCAGCTGCAGTTCCAGTGCATGGAGTCTTCATTCTTCCACATGCCTCACCCCTCCGACTCTGAACGCACGAGGCATTATCTACCGAGGAACATCTGCCAGACGCCCTTATACTACAACCAGGTCAGTCGTCGATTCTATTTCTTTATTTGGGGCTAAATGTCCACAAATATTTATTTATTATTAGCTGCCGCCCGTGGCTTCGCTCGCGTGGTACCCGGATAAAAAATAGCCTATATGATAATCCGGTACATGTACTATGTTTTTGACTGTTCAAATGTTGACGACCTCGGTGGCGTGGCGGGCGAGTGCTTGGCTGAGATGCAAGAGGCGCGGGTTTGATTCCCGCTACGGGAGAAATGTTTGTATGTTCTGCAAATACTTCTTCCGGGTCTGGGTATTGTAGTATTATGTATTATAAGTATGTATTTACAAAAAAAAGTATATAAGTATTCTATCAGCAATCTGGTTCCCATAGTACAAGCTTTGCTTAGTTTGGGGCTAGATGGCGCTGTGTGAAATGTCCACAAATATTTATTTATTACTAGCTGCCGCCCGTGGCTTCGCTCGCGTGGTACCCGGATAAAAAATAGCCTATATGATAATCCAGTACATGTACTATGTTTTTTCACCATTTAAACCTTCCCTGGACTAAAACAAACATTTCAAAACCAAAATCAGCTAAATCGGCCCAGCCGTTCTCGAGTTTTAGCGAGGCAAACGAACAGCAATTGATTTTTATATATATAGATTATTATTTATGTTGTGCAGGTGGTGCTGCCACACTCTGACTCTGTGGAATTCTTCCAACGTCTGTCAACGGAGACGCTTTTCTTCGTGTTCTACTACATGGAGGGCTCAAAAGCGCAGTACCTGGCCGCCAAGGCGCTCAAGAAGCAGAGCTGGCGCTTCCACACGAAGTACATGATGTGGTTCCAAAGACACGAGGAGCCCAAGGTCATCAATGAGGAGTACGAACAGGTTTGTATGTTTAAGTAAATAAATAACACTCAACAGTCACATACATAGTCCTGGATTCATACTGGGAATCCCTGTGTCGTGGGTATCAGAAACTACGAGTACCATGGTACCACAACATCCAGACCCGGAAGAATTTTTTGCAGAACATGCAAACATTTCTTCCGCAGCGGGAATCGAACCCGCGTCTCTTGCGTCTTAGCCAAGCAGTCGCCCTCCACGTATCGAGGCCATCTATTTATATTTATTTATTTATTGGAAAACCAACAGCTACAGAAACAAATTAAATTAAATATACTTATAAGAAACAGAAAGCCAATAATAGGTTTTCACGTTTAAAAATCACGTTTATTTTTAGTCCGTATTGTCTTCCATTTTTTCCAGCTGTTTCTATCCTTTGCTGTAGTGCTAGTCCACTTGGAGATACACATCTAACTTGTGTGTTCATAGCTTTATCTATTACTGGAATAATATCTAAGGCGGTTTCACTTGTGAAAGTCTTTAGCCCACAGGGATTGGAGGGGGCACTGGAAACTGTGATACAGTTTTTGTGTTAACTAAGGCAGTTTTCAATGTGTTCCAATTGTTTCCTTGTATGTTTGTTGTTGTATTATTTTTATCAAAGAAATGTTTATGCTTATTTAGTGAGGATTTCCTTCTAAAATATTGTTGGTCTTAAATGAGATAATTGAAGAATTTGTTATATTCCAGGGCACATATATCTACTTTGACTACGAGAAGTGGGGCCAGCGCAAAAAAGAAGGCTTCACATTCGAATACAAGTACTTAGAGGACCGTGACTTGAACTGAGCGGGCGGCGGCCGCGCCCCGCCCCGCCCCGCCGCGCCCCGCCCCGCCCCGCCGGGCGGCGACGCGATCAGTGCAATAGTTTTGGAGTGAAACTCGCGACAATCTGTGAATCGTTTGAGGCTAGACGCTAGAATTGTTTGATCATGGAAAGTCCCCGCTGCCGGAACGCATTGGCAGAGATCACTTTCATTCCTATTCGCGACAGTATTTTAGTTTTAACAGTGAATTGGTTCTAGTGTGGTTTTTGGATGTTACAAAGGTTATTTACTGTTTGAATCGTTTCAAAATCGTAAGTAGCGAGCGTTGTTCCAAATATTCCGTAAAACTTACTTAAGGTGCCTATCGGTTCGTACAAAGCGGAAACGATGATCTACAGAGTATGTTCCTCGCAATCGTGTTCGTGTTGTGTTACCTGTTCCCTGGCAGTGCGGTAGAAGACAGGCAAGCGAAAGATCATGTGATGCAATAAATATAGTTTCAACCGTTGAAGGTTGTTATTGTAGTTAAAACTCAATGTGATATTGACTTTAGGGCTCCCGGGCCGGCCTCGACCCGCGCCTTGGCAGTCCTTTTGATTGCCGAAGCCGCTTAGGGCTATGCTACGCAACATGCCTTCGTTTCAAGTCTCTTTTGTTGTGGACGAATAGTTTAGTAAAGTTTTTCATGTTGTCTAGAAATGGCTCTTACTCCGTCTGGTGCGAGGTCGCTCTAGTCGCCAGAGCGACGGCGGCCGCGGGCCGGCGGGTGCAGCGCGCCGGCGCCGGCGCCTGCAAACGACGATCTCTTAGTCAGTCCGCGCCGCCGCTCTGCACCCGCCGCGCCGTCGCCGCACCGCCCGCCGGAGCGCTTCGAAGTCGTCCCGGGACTTTTGTTTTACTTGTGTATAGACATTGGAATAGTTTGAAATTGTTGTAAGCGGAAACTCGTGCGCAACACAAATACACGCTATTTTGTACCTGCCTGGCGCCTTTGCATCGTTTACAAGATTGACTACTTTTGTCTTATATGAAGGCCAGTTTTTAATAGAAAATTATTTCCTAGTTCGGTGTAGTTGTGTTGCGGCAGTAGGGCCCGAGTATGTTGCAGTAGACCGGCGGGTCCCCCGCCCCGCCCCCGCCGCAGCCGCAGCCGCAGCCGCTCCACATCCTACGCTGTATATTTTAATTCTAATTTGTGCATTTAAATTGAACAAAAGTTGTTAAATTATGTATGAGCATGTAGATCACTGCCACTGTATCGTATGTTCAGAGGAGTTGTAGGGAGAGGGGCGCGGGGCGGGCGCTGCCAGTCGTCGCCTTGTGAACACCGATCATGTTTTCCATAGTGTGAGGCCATCGTGTATTTTGTAAGACTTTACCCAGAATTGTTGCACGCGCGTCGCGGCTCGAGTCGCGGGCGGGCGTCGCGTCGGTCGCGCGATCTCGTTATTCCGTGCGTTATGTTGATAGTTTTCACTTTTGTAAAAAGTCTATCGTGAAGAGCAGATGAAATGTGGATAATTTAAAAATATCTGTACAGTTCTATTTGTATAGAAATAATAAATAACATTAAAAATTTTAAAAGAAAATGTTGTGATTTCTCTTAGTCTGTAAGTGCGGTGTACAGTGGTGGTCCGCGCCGTGTCGTGCCGCGCCGCGCGGCCGGTGTGCTTGCATTTCTTTTTATTTATTTTTATCATTATCGAGACGAAATGACTGTTTACTTCATAGAATAAACACGAAGCATTTTAAACCTTTTTGTTTGTTTCTAGAACAACCTAATGAAAGTATTCCTCAACATTTCTATAGGTAGGTAGATGTATTAAAAATCGAGATTTCATAGCCACTGCACTTCTTGCTATGAATCCCAAGAATTCAGTGCTTATGGCGCGCTGTGTTGACGAATTCTAGAAGTTTGCTAGCTTTCATCTACTCCTAGATCCGATAGCCAGTTAATCAAGTTCTTTTAGCTCAATATTATTTTTCTATTGCTGGTATACAAGAATGACCCCATTATGGTCCCATATAAACTTTATTCCTAAAGGTTTTTCTCGTAGATTGAACTTATTGCAATTTTCAGTCCAAGTAGTTCTATTTTTTTGAAGTTGAAAAAATTGGAGGAAATTTATTCAATGTGTTCAACTGGTTGTACAGATAGTTGAACATTATTGGAGTACTGAGTAGATGAATCACGACATGCCGAGACATTTTGTAGGCGATTTTGCTTCTGTTATTTATACGAAAAGAGGCCAGTATCTGATGAGCAAAGACATGAAGGATATAGGATAGAGCCTATTAGTTCTTTCTATAGCGTAACTAGGCACACAAAGGCAATAATTTTAAAACAACATTATAAAAAGGCAGACATTTATTCATCGTTTCCTCTTCTTGCCACTGAACTTATTCCCGCCCTTATTCCCTCCTTTCCCTTTGATCCGCCTGCGCACGCCCGCGGCTTCCTCCGTGTCGTCTTCGGAGTCGGCGCCGCGCTTCTTGCCTCGCCCGCCTTTCTTATCGCCGAGTTCCTTCATTTCCTGGACAAAAAAAATTGAATTTTGTAGCCCTCTTTGAAATACATATTTAGCGATTGCTCTAGAACAGCGGTCGGCAACCTTTTGGCAGGCAAGGGCCACAAGGTGGCAAAATAAACTAAAGGCGGGCCGCACTTGTGATATTAACCCTAGAAGCCCAATATATAATTTGATAAATATATAGTGTGATATCTGAGGTTGCATTTGGGAGGCTATTTCTTGTATGTTAGCTATCATGTTTACAAAACATTCACGGGCCGCAAGTAAGACGTCCGCGGGCCGCGTGTTGCTGACCGCTGCTCTAGAGACAACAGTGTTATACTGCTTCAAAGGAGTTCAAAGGATATGTTGACACGGCACTGCTTCACTCAGCTAATTGCTTGTTGATAAAAATTTCTGCAGAACAAATAGCCTTATATTGATATTAGATTTGCATCAACTAAGCAGGCGTTAACAGGACATTTAACTTACAATGTTGGTGAGTCGTTGCGCTTCGGCCACTCTCTCCTGCAGCACCATGACCTCGCTCTCATCCGTCTTGTAGAGCGGCAGCTTCTTGCCGATCAGCTGCTCGATGCGCTGGTACAGCTCCACGTCGTACTGGAGATTATTAATTAAAATTACACCCAATCACATGCATAGTTCGGTCTGACCCCACACTAGGATTACCTGTATCGTGGATATCAGAAAATAACACCCAGACCTGGCAGAAATAATTAGATAACAAGGAAAAATTGCAACCCGGCACCCCTCACACCACCCTAGGTGCTCGGTTTTATTTGGTGTATTTAAATCATACAGTTTATGACCAACAAAAACAGACTACTTTTACCAAGGTTTGTAGATGCACGAAAGAAAGTACAGTATTTATTTTGTTACCTAAATCTACATACAATTTTAAGGCACTGTATGTATGTATGTTCGTATGAGCTAGTAGCCAACTCTAGCGACGGAGTTTTTAGGCCGCCTAAAGGCCTCCGTCATGGCATAACGACTTGCCGGGACCGGCCCTCCGAAGCAAGGAAGCGCTCAGCTCGTAATGCCACTTGCGGACACCCATCCCAATTCGTGACCGCGCATATCGTTGCTTAACTTTAACAATCAATCAAGAACGCCTAAGCAAGCTACGCCACGAGCGCTTTAAGGCACTAACTAGTCTACACATACAATATAGGGTAACAAAAAAGGCCACCACTCAGCATATGCTATGGTAGGGCGAGCCTCGCCAGAGCGCTGGTCTTCCGTGCTCGCACAAACACAAAGTGCAATCTCTTAGGGTTGGTAGTTACCTGCGAGACGAAGGTGATCGCCTTCCCCGCGCGTCCGGCGCGCGCCGTGCGCCCCACGCGGTGGATATAGTCTTTGCTGTGCAGCGGGATGTCCAGATTTATCACCACGTCCACGTGAGGGATGTCTAGACCTCTGAAGACATCATCATTTGAGAAATTAGGGTAAATAAGAATAAATAATCTGATGCACAAGTTTATGCTAAGGTCACCAATTTTTCTCATATAAATCTTTTTCTAGGAATGAATATACAAAAAAAAATTTAATTGAGTGCCCAAATGCGCCAAGATTTTGTTTAATTAAAAAAAAATGTTGCTTGGAGAGACTTGTTAAGTAATTATGTTAATTTTTAAGTTTACCCATTCAGCCAAACTGGAGATACAATTTATGTAAACAAAACCGCCCATACTTAACCAAAACTTACTATTTCAGTAATAGTTAAATGAAGGTGTGAAAGTGATATAATTAATAAAGAAAAATACGCGACGATTTGTTTACTATTGTATCTCCAGTTTGGCTGAATATAAGTAGACATTGTAGACTGAAAATATAAAGACAATGTTATCAAGAACCTACCTCGAAGCGACATCAGTACAGATCAGCACGGACCGGCTCTTATTCTTGAACTTGTTGAGTGCAGCTAGCCTTTTATTCTGAGACATTTGTCCGTGTAGCGGAACGGCGGCGACACCGAGGTTCCTGAGTAGAAGCGCCGCGCGCAACGCGTTGGCGCAGGTCGACACAAACACTATGAAGGAATTGCCTGCCATCTCATTCAATATATGAACTAAGTATACATCCTGAAATTATAAAAGGTTAATACTACAACTACCCATGTCTACTAGTTCTTCGAACCAGTGTGGTGAAAGGGTTGAAGTGCGCCTCAAAGGCTTCTGCACTAGGTTAATATAGATTCGGAATGTTTAACATTATCTTGGGATTGTGTTAAATGCTCTGCTAGTCTGGGGTTTTTTTGGACATACCTGTAGGATAGAATCATGGATTATTGTTACAAGTTAAAACTATAAATAGATAAATCTGAATCTCTAAAAAGTTTGTAAAATATACAATGGGAAGGCCTATATCCAGCAGTTGATTTCTATAGGATGATGATGATTTGTAAAATACTGGTAGCCTCAATATTAGGAATTACTTCTTCTCTACTAGGATATCCTTTTAGTTACTTTGGTACAGATGATCAGTTGTTTAAAACACAGAATAAACTTGTAAAAAAATCTTCTACTAGCTAGCGTAGCGTATTTTACAGTTAATACAGCTTACCTTATATTTAACAGGTATAAAGACATAGTACTGTAACAGTTTATCAACGGTCTGGTACTTAGTGGAGACTTCGACTTTGACGGGGTCCTGCAAGGAGGCTCGCTGGAGCTTCTGCACTTTCTTTGTCATAGTAGCGGAGAAGAGATAGGTACGGCGTTCTCGCGGTATCACGCGCAGAATCTTGTCGACTTCCACTTCGAAATCCATGTTGAGGATCCGGTCAGCTTCGTCCATTACCTGAATTAATAGTAGCTATAGTTATCAATATTTAAAAACAATTAACCATTGTTAGTAATGACTAGCTGTAGGGATGGTTTTTCATACTAGGTATTATGTACAAAGGCTTGAAAAGCATACTTACATTAAATCTTCAGGAATCTCTCAGGGATAGTAATTATTTTAGTCCTGATTTTGTTTAAACAGCTTCTGTTTAACTTAGTTGGTATATGTAATCAATATAGCACAAACATAATTTTAACTTATCCTTCCTTTCAGACTTTATGGATTCAGAGTTTGGTTATCCCATTAGAGCTGATTACTAATAAAATATAAGTTTCTTTACTAATATAAGAATTCTTACAAGATACTTCAGAGCCTTCAAGTTGAAACCCTTAGTGTTCTCTAGGTGATCAACTAGTCGTCCCGGTGTGGCAATGATGATGTGCGGCTTTTTGGACAGCATGAGGGCCTGAGCCACCATGTCCATACCTCCTACGATTACAGCGCATTTCACTCCTATACTTGCTCCTGTAAACATCATATGGGTATTTTTTTGATATGATCCCAGAAGAACAAGTGGGCATATAACTGCATTGTTTGGTATCCTAGGGATGACAAAAGAGACAGAGGATGACAAGTAAAGAGATGGGGTATGATTTGCTTAGGGACTGGCTCAGAGCATGCCTGGACTGTGGTCGGTGGCAGAATCACCTATGCGCTGGACCAAGTAGAATCCGCATTAGGAAGCAGAGTATCTGACTGTGCCAGACAGTCTGCTAATAGGGAGAGATGGCGGAAGATCGTGCTGAGAGCTGTATCCACCTCTACCACCAACGTGGATGCCTCGACATGACCACGACCGCTCTGCCAAGAGCAAAACGACAGAGAAGAGAAGATGTATTTCTAAAGCTAATATTTGTCACACAACATACCTAGAGCTTCAAATTGTTCTGATATCTGGAATGCCAATTCTCTTGTGGGTGTTAGTATAAGCGCAAAGTATCTCTGTGGGTTCTCCAAAAGAGCTTGCAGGATTGGTATAGCAAAGGCTCCGGTTTTACCCGAGCCCGTTTCCGCCAGGCCAATTATGTCTTTCCCCTGTAGCGCTACTGGTAATGCTTCCTTCTGGATCTTTGAAGGTTTCTTCCATTTTAACTCTTCACATGCTTCGCAAAGGACGTCTACTACACCCTGAAAAAGCAGAATTATATTGGATATTACCAAAACACAAGCCTAACCTCAAAATTTACTGTGTAGTGTAGTCCATTCATTTCTTAAATTACAGAAAATGTTAAAAAGCAGAATAAATGATTCTTATGGTAGAGTTCCGTCTGAAACAAGCATGGTATTTTGCCAGAAACCGGTCAATAAGCATGTAAAGAGCGATGCGACTTACCAAATCTTTGAATGTTGTGTTATCTTCCTCATCATTATTTGTGTCTTTCTCGGCATTGTCATCTAATTGCTGCTCATCAGCATCAGAGGTTCGTTTTTCTTCATCACTGCTTGGGTGATCTTCTGCCATATTAGGGTCTATAAAAGGAGTTACAGAACACGAAACATGTGAGAATTTTGTTTACAAATTAGATGTCAAAACAAAAGTGACAGACGAAATTGGTTATGTCACTGTCGATGTCGATTTGATTATTGTGTCAATTTCAACTTCAATCAATTTACGACGGAATGTTACTGTCATGCATGTCATAGTCAAGTTTTCATATAAGTATTTTTAGGTTATTTATTTCTATTTGTTTGTAATCGCGGTAGACGGCGTTTTTTGTCTTTTCAATAGAAAATTAGAGAAAAGCTCTAACTAAAATGGCCAAGCATCACCCCGATTTAATTTTCTGTCGTAAACAACCAGGTGTTGGTAAGAAATCTTCTATTTTACATACAAATAAATACAAAATATATTATTGTTTACAATGCCGTGGTTGTTATAAAATATCGATTTGTTTTCCAGCTATCGGGCGCTTGTGTGAGAAATGCGACGGTAAATGCGTAATCTGTGACTCGTATGTGCGTCCCTGCACACTGGTGCGGATCTGTGACGAGTGCAACTATGGTTCGTACCAAGGAAGATGCGTAATTTGCGGTGGACCCGGCGTTTCTGATGCTTACTACTGCAAGGAATGCACGATACAGGAGAAAGACGTGAGTGTTCCTTCAAATAGACGACCTCGGTGGCGTGGCGGGCGAGTGCTGGGCTGAGACGCAAGAGGCGCGGCTTCGATTCCCGCTTCCGGTTCTCCCGAAGCGTGAATCGAACCGGGAATCTTCAAACATACTAATACTTCTGTGTTTGTATGTTATGCGTTGTGTTTTCTGCAAATATTTCTTCCGGGTCTGGGTGTTGTAGTATTATTTATGTATGTATTTACGAAAAAAAAGTATAAAATATTCTGTCAGTAGACGTGTGAAATGTCCATTTATATATTTTACGACACAAGAACACTAAATTATATAAACCAAAACAATGAGCTTCTAATATCTACCTTTCTGTTTTTCAGCGAGATGGCTGTCCAAAGATCGTGAACCTGGGTAGTTCTAAGACTGATCTGTTCTATGAAAGGAAGAAGTATGGGTTTAGAAGACATTAGCAGTAAGCTTTGCATATGGTTGGTGGTATTCCTACACTGGTGTAAGGACTACAATGCCTAAGACAAGTGAGAATTACATATTTTCATTATAACTACATGGAGTATGACAATTTTCGAATGTATAGTGCAGAATATATGAGAAATCAGTGAAAAGTTGATTCTGTTCAGACTGATATTATAAATTTTGAATCAGCTATTTTATCAATGTGATACACACCATGGTACAGTAAACAGACTAGTCCTCAATTATTTTCCGTTCATAAAAAATTACTTTAGTGAAAGAATCCCCCACAATATGCAATAGATACAAAGTAAGGACTTGACTTGTATAATTTCCTTGAGTTGGGCTTACAATTTTAATTTGAGCTAGTTTATAAATGTAAGTATGAATGAACTTAGAAAAAATGGACCTGCTATCTATCTAGTTGTGTCACTAGTTCTTTCGGACCAGTGTGGTGAAAGGATTTAAAGTGCGCTTCGAAGGTTCCTTTCGTGCACTTGACACATGTTTTGGAACTTTCTACAGTTCTAAGACATGCGGGTTTCCTCACGATGTTGTCCTTCACCATTTGATAGTACTGGTACAGCGCACAATTTTTTCGTACAAAAAACCCATTGGTGCTTGCCTGAATTTGAACCCACGACCTTAGGATCACAAGGCGGGGCCACTAGAAGTAGACCACCATGGACTTACTGAAAACTAGGGACCTTTCCAACTTTTCTATAAATATAGTTAATTTGAAGATAATGCGTTAATTAAAACCAGTTAATACTTTGAGGTATGATATGATGATTATGGTTACATAGGTTTTAAGTAAGTAATTCAATAAATAAGATACTTTTCCACTCCAAAAATTCTTTAATTTCTCTTAATGCCCTGCTTAGATTGACTTAACAACCAGTTACACTTCTACAACTATTTACATCTATACAAGAATTACTGTAAAACGCAAGTTAGGTATACAAGTTTTTCTGACATAAAACAAATGCATTCCCCTAACACTGTAAGATTATGTAGAATGTTCGCTGCCACCGCTGGTAACGCTGTTAGCTGTGGAGGCTGCTGGATTGGTCCAGATGTTGGGTTCGTTGGAGCCAGAGTATGTTGAACGCGCAGGTATGATTGGTGACCGTACACATACCCTGCGGAAAAAATGTCTTAATTAAGTCTCATTCATTCGTACATACATATTATCACTCCCATACCCCTAATGGAGTGGGCAGAGCCACAAGTTATAGGAAAACTTGAAACCAGTCCCTGTGTAAAGATGGCTATAGTGAACTATATGGTGACAGGTTCATCATGTTGGAGAGGATACTAACCCTTACGACTTTTAAGACTTGCTCGGGGAGAAGCAGCTGGACGCATTTTATGTTTTTTTTTACTCCCGGTCTAGCAGAGAAGTAAAGTCTCATTCATAACATGAAAATATTATAAATGCGAAACTTTGGGAGCAAGTTTTTGCTTTACTCACACTAACCACTAATTGATTTGAATAAAATCTGGGTTGTGCATAGTTCTTTTGCTAGAATAACTTGTAAGTATGCTATTTTTTATTCAGGTACCACGCGAGATAAGTCGCGGGTGGAAGCTAGTTCTAAATATATAAAAGTCTTATGAAGCTTACTGACAACCAACGCATAGCTTAATTTAAACCTGAGTCCTAGAAGCATGAATCTTCTTATGATATCACATCATAGTTCACAATTCGGTGAATGAAAAAAAATTGTAGCAGAAATTGGTGCTATGAAAATTGATGAGAAAATAACTTATTTAGTGCATATTTCCATAGGCACTTTAGTATTAAGAAAATCATCGCATATGATTTTTTTAGTAATTTATAAATATACTTAGGTTAAAAAGAAAATAAAAATTTCAGAACGAAAACCGGTGCTCTGCAAATTCATGCTAAAATATCTGATTTATTTTGCGCAGGCGACTGACCTTCAACATTATTCACCTCGCTCCGAATAAAGTCCTATAACATGACGATTTGATGAGTTATCTAGCTATGCCATCACATTTAATTTATAACATTTCATGTATAAATAAAATTGTGAGCATCTCGGAATTGGGAAAGCATTTACTAGCGAGCTAAGCGAGCTCCTCCGCTTAGCATAAATGGCGAGCGAAGTGAGCCGGGAGCATCCCAGAATGGAAGCGTAGACCGGTTATTGACTTGGGTTTGACCCATCATAGTGACAACCTGATAGAAACTGATAAAAATATGTTTAGATACATAATTGCCATATGAATACCAAAATGATCAACACATCCAAGTCAGATCACGATTACTTCCGACACTTATATCTCTGACTGTATTCACGAATTGACATCTTTTTCTAAAAATCCCAAGTTTCTAAAACAACCTCTCTCACAGCCCCACAGCTGAAGCAAGAATCAGTTGTGCCGAGCCCACACGAGTATAACACAAGACAGATGAGGTACTCACGAGTTTACATCCTCGAGTTTCTTCAGCAGCCTCTCATTCTCGCGACTCAGCAACTCCTGGTCTCTCAGCAGCTGGTCTCTCACGTTGAAGAGTTCCGTGTTCTCGTTGCGAAGAGCTGTGTTCTCCTCCATGTGGAGTTGGACGAGCTCCACTAGTTCTGTTGGAGGCAGCTGGTACAATTTGTTGGGCTCGATGCTGGATGGGGATCGGTTTCGGTGACCTGCTGATCACACAGTAAAGTTAAATTAAAAAAGTACCTAACAGGCAGTTTGTGTTTCTACGAAGAATACAAGTCATATTTATTGCGAAGATGTTTAAGAGACTACTTCTATTTTTCTGCTGGACTGGAAGTAAAGAAAAAGAATAGAATGCTTCCAGCTGCTTCTCTTCCCGAGCATGTCGTAAAAGTCGACCAAGAGATAGACCTCTCCAAAATGATGGACCATCTATATGATAATCATAATCATAATCATAAATCATTTATTGCGTAATATAGGTTTGTACAGATGTTTTGCCATACAGTATGAGAGCAGCCATATTCAGCGTAGTACGCATGCAATATTCATTATATAATATTAATTTATTTAAATTTTACGAAGTCTAATAATCATAATCTAATAATGTCATTTTTTTATTTAATTACAAGTCAATATTCTTATCATTTAAATAATCATGGGTAGAATAATAAGCCTTTTCCAGCAATAATTTCTTTAGTCTCACTTTGAATACTGTAACATTTGATGTATCTAGTAAAGGTGTTGGTAAATGGTTGTACACACTGATAGCCTTGCATAATACACTCTTGTTAAATAGCGCAGTTTTATTTGGGGGTAGTCTGAGTTTGTTACTATTTCGTCCGCTTTTAAAGTTTAAAAAAAGGTCCATATTACATTTTACAAAAGCACACATTTATATGGGCATATATACATATGGGCGATGGGCTGATCACCATGTTTCACCATATCCATCTTGGGACTTTAAATCAGAAATGGTTGCAAGTTTTATGTTTACTTGTGGCTCTGCCCACCCCGTTAGGGATACGGGCGTGATAATATAATATGTATGTATGTTTAAGAGATCCTACCACTAGACTACCAGTGCTCTAAGTTTATCTCTCAACCTGCCCCATATTCGGTTTATCTAAGTCACTTTACGATTCAAGTTTTTTTATCTGAAAAGAGCCTTGGACCTATGAAAAGACCATGGAGCTATTATTGTTCAAAATACCAACCATGTTCAAAACGAGATTCTATCATCTCTTACATCCTCGTGGAAGAACTGCTTGGCTCAACCAGTAGTACTGTTTTTTTAGTCGTAGGTAAGTAAGTTATTGTTTTGTCCTGTATTTTTTATCCCTTACCATAAGAATCGAGGGTATAATCAGTGTGCACGTGCAAGGCGGTCCTCAGATGCTGGTTCTCGCCTTGCAGCGCTTCTACCTCCCGCTTCAGACTCAGGATGAGGGCATCTCTTGCATCCTGCAAGGGTATGTATAGATGGCTTTACCACTAGGTAGGTTACACAATATACTTAACAAAACCTGTTAAATGGTTCTCATTTGTTAATAGTCTGAAATAATTTCCAAAATAAAGGCCCTTGTATTCCTAATCAACCAGAGTTGAAGCTGATTACCTATGGTTATAGTAATTTTACAATATTAAATCCTCTCCCAACATCAATATGGGGGACGGGCTGATCACCTGTTACCATGCTTCACCATATCCATCATGGGACATCATGAGATAATATGGATATGTTCACCATATCCATATTGAATTAGGAGTAGCTGCAAGTTTTCTTATGATTACTTGTAGTTCTGCCCACCCCATTAGGGACACGTGCGTGATATTAAGTGTACCTATAATAATTTTACAATGACATTGTACCTAACAATTATAATGACAATAACTTCGGCGAGTTAAAAAAAAACTTTATTTTCAGACAACTAACTCCCGAATACTCTAGCAGTGACTAGCACGTCTCAAACACACGGTTTTTTGACAGTTTCTGATGAAAATCTGTCAAAAAAAAATATCGTCATTTGAGACGTGCTCAACTCTGAGTCGCGTTTGAGTATTCGGGGGTTAGTTAAGCAAAGGAGTGTCATGTTATAAAAGTGTTTCTGGTCTCCATATTTATGTTAGGTACCATTTTGATGATGGGCTTGGATTTGATCTTCTTGGCCCGCGACGCATATCGCAGCGTGTTGATGGTTTCGCTGAGATTGGACCGCGTCGGCGCTATGCACGCGATCTGCATACACGAAATTCAGCTTGTTTATACGTTAATATATAAACTAGCTTCCGCCCGCGGCTAAGCTCGCGTGGTACCAGCATAAAAAGTAGCCTATGTCATTCTAGCACACATACTATGTATGTTCCTAGTTCCATTCGAATCCGTTCAGCTGTTTAGGCGTGATTGAGGCACAAACATCCTCACAAACTTTCGCATCCATAGTAATTATAAATGCGAAAGTAACTCTGTCTGTCTGTTACCTTTTGCTCCTAAACTGCTGAACAGATTTTAATAAACCGATTTCATGATTTTTGGTTTGTTGGATTTGTCCCCGCCCCGTATCTAGCAGAATCTTACTTATAAATGCGAAAGTTTGTGAGTTTGGATGTTTGTGCCTCAATCACGCCTAAACGGCTGAACGGATTTGAATGAAGCTTAGAATATACATAGTACATGTACTGGATTAACATATAGGCTATTTCTTGTCCGGGTACCACGCGAGCGAAGCCGCGGGCGGCAGCTAGTAACTAATAATAAATATAACTACCTATTAAAACATATGAAAACTTGCTTTACGGTACGAAGTTCGCAGGGTCAGCTAGCTTTTATATTTAAACTAGTTACTTACAGCCGCTTTAATTTCATTTTTATCAATTCTAATTTATCGAATTGATAGGTATTCTTTTATGTTAAACTATGTGACAAATTGACGTAACTAAGTGTTCTATAAGTCCCTATGGTATTTGCTATATAAATGAATTAAATTTGGGATTATTTTCTGATATTTACCATTAGTGTGACTCCATTCCCCGCCAGACTATCTGCTAACAGCTTTGTCAGTTTGCTGTCTCTGTACGGAATGTGACCTCTCTTCTTGCCGTCACTCAGCTGGGCTATGCAGTACCCTGAAACAATATGTAAATAAATAAATATTTGAGGACATATCACACAGGACCATCTAGCCCCAAACTAAGCAAAGCTTGTACTATGGGAACCAGATGGCTGATAGAATACTTATATACTTTTTTTGTGTAAGTATTTGAACTGAAAAACTAACACACACCAAATTTTTGGGCAGGTCCACTAGTAAAATATGAATACTAGCTTTCACCCGCGGCTGCGCTCGCGTGGTATCCGGACAAAGTACCCTATATGTTATTCCAGCACACATACTATGTATATTCCAAGTTTCATTCAAATCCGTTCAACTGACGTGATTGAGGCACAAACATACATCCTCACAAACTTTCGCATTTATAATATTAGTAGGATGAGTTATAGAACTTCTCTGCTGGACTGGGTGTAAAGAAAAAACATAGAATGCGTCCAGCGGCTTCTCTCCCCGAGCATGTCGTAAAAGTCGACTAAGGGATTGTATCCTCCAACATGATGAGATACAATAAGCAAGTATTCCCAAGGAGGGTTGACGTCAGGCAGGCGGCCGGTCATAAAACACCTTAGCCAAAACTCTTACAGCGTGATCCAAGGATCATGCTGTGCCGACCCCACATAGAGTGGGATAAGGGCAGGAAGATAGATAAACTCTTTATTATGTATAACAACAAAAACGAAAACAAGAAAAAACTTAGGTACTAAAAAAAAACAGATATACATAAACGGCGGTCTTATTGCTAAGAGCAATTTCTTCCAGACAACCTTGGCATGGAGAGGATCGAAAAGAAGAATGGGCGATAAATAAATATAATAGTTTATGTACATAAATATTTATTTATTTATTTATTGGAAAACCAACAGCTACAGTGACAAATTAAATTAAATATACATATAAGAAACAGAAAGCCAATAATAGGTTTTCACGTTTAAAAACATTCTACGATACAAAAACTCATGAACAAATTACGCTAAAGAAGATATTATAGGATATATAAATGTACAAAAAAAAACAGAGAAAAGCAAGCTTCTAATTTATATATAACTAGCTGCCGCCCGCGGCTTCGCTCGCGTGGTACCCGGTACATGTAGGTACTATGTATTTTCATCGTTTAAACCTTCCCTGGACTACAACGAACATTTTAAAAAAAGATTTGGCCAAATTGGTCCAGGCGTTGTTGAGTTATGCGCTTACACACATTTTGCGATTCATTTTTATAATATAAGAAGATATGATGAAGATGATGATGATGAGTGAAAGAGTCTTACCCAACACCATAAGGCTCCTGTTAATGTTATTTGCCTCCTCGAGGGTCTTGCCGGTGCTCTGCGTGCGCTTGGTCATCTCGCTGCCGGCGAGGTCCACGAAGTTGATCTTGCCGTGCGTGGCGCACGCCACGCCGCCGGTGGGCAGGTCGCGGCGCACGCGCACGCAGAGGACCGTGTGCGAGCGGGACGAGTGCGCGTTCATAGCGTGTGCGCCCACCGCTCGATTGCGCATGCCTTCAAATAATAAACTAAATGAAACGAGAGTCGGGCCGTAGCCAGTTACGGATTAAGACTACTTGATGCCCTGAGCAATCCATGCCTGTGGGCCCCTATCCGTAGATAGATAGATGAACTCTTTATTGTGTATAACAAACAATATTAGATTAAACAAAATAATAAAAGTTAGGGGCTAACAAAAAAAAACAGAAATACACAAACGGCGGCTTTATTGCTTTATTATTATAGCAATTTCTTCCAGACAACCTTGGGATGGAGAGGATAGAAAGGAAGAAAGGGCGATGGTGATCATCGCTATACAAATAAAAATAAATAATCATATTAATTTATACACCTATACCAATAAAATAATGGTGTAAACAATATATTACCTATACATAATTACACTAATAAATCAGGTGGAAGATTGAAGATAGTGGGCTTTGACACGACTTTTATACTATTTTACTTTTCCGTATGTCAACTAGAATCGGTCTTTAAACCTTTACCGCCTAAAAACATTAGTTTTTTTGTAAAATAAGATGATGAGATGTAACATGAGAGTGAGACGTGATGCCCTAAGGACGGATTTTTTTTGTGCTTCTTCTGGTGCCCCCTCAGACGTGATGCCCTAGGCAATTGCTTAATTTAATTAAGGGTTAATCCGTCACTGGCCGTAGCAAATGTAGATCTTTTCTTACTCCTATGGGAGACCAGGCACGGTCGCAGCCTGAAATTTTGGAGATGGTCAATAATAATAGAATATGTCGAGTAAATCAGATTTTATTGCACAATACACAATTTTATTGCACACATTATAAAACAAATGGAAGCCTTCTATTTTTATTGGCATCGCGGCTAGTGGCAGAAAATTGCTTTTTCATATTTTGAAAATTTTTAGAAGATTTTTCAATTTGACATGTACGATTTTGGGGGGCCATGTCCATGTGGGGTCAGGGCCATGTATGTGACTGTTAGGTGCTATTTATTTATTTACCTTCCTCAAGAACAGCGAACAAGTCGTCGAGCTGCTCACAGTCCACGGTGAAGAGGTTCTCGACGTAGAAGCCGCGGCTTTCCTTCGACCAGCGCACCTGCAGCGGCTTCTTGGATGTTCCCGGGTTCAGGAGATCTATCACCTGGATATAACTCTTATAAGTTTCTAGCTCAGACCAATAATAAAAAGAAAAGACGCCGCGCCGCGAACAATAAAAGCGAAGATAATAAAACTTGCAGCCATTTCTGATCCAAGACTCCCAAGATGGATATGGTGAGCTATGATGACAGGTGATTAGCCCGTCGTTCTTGTGATCAGGCGCGGTCGCAGCCTGAAATTTTGAGGGGGTCACTAATAATAGAATATGTCGGGTAAATCAGATTTTATTTCACACATTATAAGACAAATGGACATTTTCTATTTTTATTGGCATTGCGGCTAGGGGCAGAAAAATGCTTTTATATATTTTGTAAATTTTTAGAAGATTTTTAATTTGACGTGTACGATTTGGGGGGGGGGTCATGTCCCCTGTGACCCCCTCCCCTTCGGACCGCGCCTGCTTGTGATAAAGATTGATATTTCCTTACCTTCTCATTATAAATCTCTAAGAACGACGCCTTCAGTATAAAGTGGCTCTCAGGCCTGTCCTGGATCAGTCTGTAGAGATACACAAAGGAACGGACCACCAGGCCGTGGTCTTCTGCAAAGGGACTGGTACCACGCTCCACCTACAAACCAAACACCCAACACTTGCAAAGAGTTATAGTAAAAGAATTTTTAAACTAGTTTCAGTATTTTCATACTTATCTGCTGGACTGGGAGTAAAGAAAAAACATAGAATGAGTCCAGCTGCTTCTCTGCCCGAGCATGTCGTAAAAGTCGACTACGGGATAGTATCCTCTCCAACATGACGAGATACGAGTACAATAAGCAAGTATTCCCAAGGAGGGTTGACGTCAGGCAGGCGGCCGGTCATAGCCAAAACTCTTACAGCATGATCCAAGGATCATGCTGTGCCGGCCCCACATAGAGTGGGATAAGGGCAGGAAGATGATGATGATGATCTTTTATACAGATTTCATTGAAACGTAGAATAGGTAAGTATACATTATATAACCTAAAATTACATTATAGGCATTTTTTTATCAGAATACAACAAAAAAAGCTTGAGCTATTTCAATTCACACTGCAGTTTTCCTTTGTTAGTACAAAAATGATGACAATCGATAATAGCTTTTAAATATTGATCCAATGTACTCTTGCAAACGACAACAAAGTGTGGTGTGACAACTGGCCCCTGTCACGGCATACCGCGCCATTAGCTCGGATTTCAGACTAATTGTTATTACAAACGGACAAATTGACTGTGGATTTGTTGACTACAATTTTGCACTCCGTTGTAGACTATGGTGACGGGATAATTGAACTTTGAATGAAGGTTCGATTCCCGCGGTGAAATGTTGGCTTGCAAAAAAAATCTAACAAAATATTTACTTTTTGCCCTACCTAATCGAAATTTATTATCCTCAGGACACTGGGATCCGGAGGTGTAAGGTTTAAGAAGTTATCCAAGAAGCTGATGGATGTGACCAATGACCAAAGGCGCTGACGCTTACCTCGGACAGAGGATAAGTAATAGCTATCCGACGAGGTAATGTCGCCTTGCATCCTTTTGGGGACCTTACCTGCGGCTTTCAATCTGTAGGCGAATTTAGAAAACTGAGCTCATTTTCATTTCTTATTATACCGAGTAGTTGACAAAATTATTTTAAATTTTAAACTTTAGCTTGTTACAGCTAAAGACTTAACAAGCAAAATTGTAGTTTTTACTTTTTGTACCGGAACGGAACGGCGATGACAATCAGGTTATGAAACGGTCTAAATGCGTCTTTTTGTTTTTCTCTACTCATCATTTTCCTGCCCTTTTTCTCACTTTATGTGAGGTCGGCACGACATATTGTATTCTTCTTCCATTTCTCTCCGTCAAAAGTCACTCCTTTTTTACTCATGTCGTCATTCACACAGTCCATTAATCTTTTCTTTGGCCTACCTCTTCCCACATATCCTTCCACATTAATATTTGACACTCATTGATTTTTACTACCTTGTACTACTTATCACAATAACTGACTTATCACTTTTTTTTTCTACTACTTATCTACTATTCGTGTCATTTTTCGAACTTGTGTAGTAATATTTTTTCCTCGTAATGACATACTGACAACTTGAAATATTTTATCGCCTTCCAAAGAGAGTCAATGAGCTTTGAAATGAGTAGTTGAATGGTCATTATTCTAAGTATCTCACTTACTTAATCACTCTTAGAATATCGATAAGGCTGTTTGACCCTGGGTTTGATTAGCTATTATAAAAGAAAATAAAGAGGAACCGACTTTAAAAGAAAGATAATTTTTGTTTTTGACATTTAGATTTATTATATTGTCTAATTAAATCAATTTCATGTTTACGGTTTTAGCCAATTCCTCAATTTGCACACCGACTCAGGTAAAGCATGTTGAGTCACACCTACCATAAATAATGTTGCCATCTTTTGTACCTACACATGTTTTGCAAATAAATTATCTTTATCTTTATCTTTATCTTTATAATTTGAAAGTCGGTTATTTTTTAGTTTTTAATTACTTCGCTTCTGGACTGGGAGTAAAGAGAAAACATAGAATGCTGCTTCTCTCCCCGAACATGTCATAAAACTCGAGGAAGGGATAGTATCCTCTCGCAACATGATGGACCATCTAAATGGGCGATAGGTTGATCACCTGTCGCCATGGTTCACCATATCTAACTTGGGACTTTGAATCAGGAGTGGCCGCAAGTTTTCTTATGATTACTTGTGGCTTTGCCCATCAGGGATACGGGCGTGATAATAGGTAGTTATATGTATGTTATGTTTGTATGTGCTTTTTAGTTTTTAAAACGTAAGTAATTTCAAGCAAAGTGACAAACTACGATAAGTCAGGTCATAATGGAAAAGTCATCAATGCAGCTTTGTGTAGGGTTGTCAGGTGTCCGCATAATTATTACGAGTAGATTGTGAAAGCATAGAACATACTGACGGCTCCCATCCGATAGAGCGATGAAATTGTCAAGGTTAAGGCATGGAGCTAGCACAAAATCGTGGATGTACCTATACTGTGGAGTAAATATCTATGTCCAGCAGTGGATTTTTATAGGCTAATGATAAGAAAAAATCAAGTATGTCTGGTAAAGAGACTTGTGAAAAAAGACTTGCTTGTCAGTTTATGATTTTAAATTGACTTTGACCTTTTCGCCAAAGAAGATTAAAGGTAGGGTAAACTTGCCTTAATCGTACCTGTTCCTAAATCGTACTACTGGCATTGTACAACTCCTGACAGAGTTTCAAAAACTCATAGTATAGTGGCTAAAAATATAAGATTTAGTCACTTTAATCGTTCGAAAACAAATGGAACCCCGATCGATGGATTTTAAAATTTAAAAATTAAGGTCTTTGGTAATTTAATCTATGACACTGTTAAGCTGTGACGAACGCGTAAATTTTGCTCGTCAGCTGATCACAATCACAACGCCTTCGCTTAAATATGTGGTATGATTAAAAGTGGTAATTTATTTAGAGTAGGTACCTACAAATTAGGTAGGATAAGCATGGTACGAAATGGAACAATCCAAAATCGTACATTTTACGTCTTTTTTCTCTATAATATTTTTTTTAGGGCAGATGTCAGTAGTTTTTGAATAATTTGACTAAGCTAATCGTTTCTTAGATAAATGAAGATTCAATTGTTGTATTTATTGTTTTGATACATGTTTTAGATTCATCACAATGGACGAAACATTTGAACTAGGGCCAGTTTACCCTACCATCTATAATAACATATAAATAATGATCTTCTATGGGTATAATAATTGTTAAAATTATATATTTTCTTGGATAAACTTTCCAGGATTATTAATCAAGCTGACTAGATTATAATTTACGAGGAACATATAATCTGAACAAGACGGCTTCCATTTTAAGGAAGGTGTAGGTGTGGTACCTAAGTAATAAGTCACATAAATCAAAATGTATCCTTGAGACATCGTTTCTATCCTCGTGCAAAGTGACAACCCTATAATAGACAATGTGGAGCACACGTACCTATATACTTATGTATAGAATCGATCGGTTTGACCACGAGGTCGGGCGATGCTATCATTTTGCTTTCATAGTATTTTTATTTCATTTTCACACATTTTCTTTTTGGATTTGATAAGCTAACAAGCTTATTAAATTATGATTAGTTTAAGAGTTTTACCCCCGAATACTCAAACGGTTTTTTGATAGTTTTTGATGAAAATCTGTCAAAAACTCGTCACTTGAGACGTGCTCAACTTTGAGATGCGTTTGAGTATTCGGGGGATAGGGGCCCCATTATCCTAATATGCCCAGAGCCTCCAATAGGTTAAAGACGGCCTTTGTCTTACCAATCCAGGGGGTCCAGTGAGTGTATGCGTCTTGCCGCTACCCGTCTGTCCGTAGCAGAAGGCGGTGCAGGAGAAACCCTCCACGGCCATTTCTAGCAGCCTCTTGATGCCCGAATACTCGAGGACATCTTCCTGTTATAATTAAACTTTTTTTTTTCATAACCAGCAACATTGTTTTCTAACAAAAAGATTCCAAACATATTCCAATCTTTTGATTGACAGATTGAAAGATTTTCATCAGAAACTGTCAAAAAACCGTGAGTTGAGACGTGCTCGACTCTGAGTCGCGTTTGAGTATTCGGGGGTTAGTTAGTTTTAACTGGTCTTACCTGAGTGGCTGCTGGTTCGAAGACCACGTTGTAGGAGAAGACCTTGGGCTTTTGACTGGGCGTGGAGTTCTGGCAGATAACCTGGCCCTTGCCGGGGAACTCCAGCATCACGCGCTCGCCGCGAGAGGTTTCCTTCTCGCTGAGCGGGCGAACTCTGGATTATAGGTACGTTATGTATAAAGAGATTATTATTTATTTTCAAGGAGATATCCAAGAAATTGATAGATGTGACCAATGACCAAAGGGCTGGCACTTACCTCGGACAGACAAAGGATAAGTATAGCTATCCAACGAGGTAACGTCGCCAGCCTTTTGGGGACCTTACCTGCGGTCGGTGATCTGAGCTCTGTTTTCTATCTGTAGGTAACTTAGATAGAAAACTGAGCTCATTTTTATTCCTTATTATACCGATTACCTTATTAAAGTTTTAATTGATATTATAGCTTGCCTTTGTAAATAGAACTAAGAGTAATTAATTGTGTATGCGCTATGTAAAGTTTGTGTGAAATAAATTATATTCTATTCTATCTTTTTTATTTATTCATAAAAGGGATCGCCAACAGCATCACGTTATGTAACTTAAAACTAAAAACATAACATTAAGTTTTTATTCTAAAAACGAAAAACTGACTGAAAGCATCAACGAATTGTTAGTTTTGATCTTCTTATTCTTAAACATTGAATGTAAAAAATAATATATGTATGCATATTATCACGCCCATATCCCTGATAGGGTGGGCAGAGCCACAAGTAGTCATAAGAAAACTTGCAGCCACTCCTGATTGAAACTCCCAAGATGGATATGATGAACCATGGTGACAGGTGATCAGCCCATCACCCATGTATATGGTCATCATTTATCATGTTACAGTTACACATATTTGATAACCAGGTAAGTATGTGGTTCATAATGATTGAAATCACACATAATATCATCGTTAGGAATAGTTAACAGTTTTCGGCATTGACATGGACATGGAATTAATTAACCAATAATAACACAGTGTACCTAAGACCTAAGGCTTTGACCTCATATACCCGCATAACATCGTACTTTGAAGACGGCCATCACAGTAGGTACTTATATTTCAACCAAACTAGGAGACACAATTTATGGAAACAAAGCGTTCGCGTATTTCGTTATTACGATGAAATCACTTTAGTTTTAGGTAAAGTGAAAAATCCATCTTAGAAGTAAATCAGAAGTGGCTGCAAGTTTTCTTATCTTGTGGCTCTGCCCACCTTTTATTAACTTCTACCATTAAGACCATTAACTAACCATTCAGATGTGTCAAATGTCAAAACACAACAATTTGACAGTTCCAAGCATAAGTAAAAACTCATGGATGTAATGTCTTGATACTTTAAGACTTGATGACATCATACTACTTCTAAGGTAGGTAGGTTCATTTTGAGTTGTGATAAACAAAACAGTGATTACAAACAGGCATTTGAGGTTAAGTCAGCTCATTACAATTACAAATTCTTAGTAGTTACTCAGGGCTTTTTTGAAGTCAATTCTTTATTTAGTAGTTTTGTACTTTGTCGAAGTCGATGTGGGCGTTTTACAAGTGACTAAAGAAAATCGATTTTCTTATCAACTAATGTGTCAATAGCCGAGGGTTGATAAAGCAAACTTATTATAATTTTGTTTTAAAACATGGTCTTTTGACGGCCTCGGTGCCGTCGCGGGCGATTGCTCGGCTAAGACGCAGAGGCGTGGGTTCGAATGTTTGCATGTTCTGCAAATATTCCTTCCAGGTTTGGGTGTTGTTGAACCATGGTACTGGTCGTTTCTGATACCCACGACACAGGGAATCCTAGTGTGGGGTCAGGACTATGTATGTGACTGTTTGGTGTTATTATTATTTACACTAGCATTAATTTACAGAAAATAATGTAAGTAGGACAGTAGGATTTAGCATTTTTCATTACCTTACAACGACATTGATATTATCCTCATCGGAGTTGAGGGTGGAACTGGATCCTCTGGTACTTCGATCCAGGCTAGCCGCTCTGCTGCTGCCACTGCGAGCAAAACTTCACCTTATTACAACCTGATACGACTGCTTTTGGAACAAGAAAGATCATTTTGCAAAAGCAACCTGCCTTCTGTCGAGAGCACTGGTGGTCAAGTTGTATCGGCCCCGCCTTCCGATCCTAAGGTCGTGGGTTCAAACCCAATAGTACACCAATAAGCAAGTATTCCCAAGGAGGGTTGACGTCAGGCAGACGGCCGGTCATAAAACACCTTAGCCAAAACTCTTACAGTATGATCAAAGGATCTTGCTGTGCCGACCCCACATAGAGTGGGATAAGGGCAGGAAGATGATGATGATGATGGCTTATTCTGTTCACAAAATTTATGTGCGCTGTAAAAAAGGTAAAGGAGAGTGATTCATGTCGTAGAACCGTTCGAAAACGTGACAAGTGCACGAAAGGAGCCTTTAAGGCGCACTTTAAATCCTTTCACCATTCTGATTCGAAAGAACTAGTGACAAGACTAGATAGAGAACCAGCCCTAAAACGACGTTTAAACATCAGTACTAACTTCACTACTAAGTACGTGAATTTTGAAGTTAGACCTGCCTTTAGTGGTGGACTTCAAAGGTGCCTACGTAATAAGAAAAAGCTTCTGGCAGTAGCTAGACATCAGCCACCCTAATACTTTCAGGAAACCATCCACTGACAGTGTCATCAGTCCTTGAAAAGGTAATCTTTGAATTGACTATTATGTTAAATATGTATTAATGTTCCTGTTAAATTTCAATCTTAGTTTTGTTTTGTACATACTTACCCGCTTTCTGTATTCCACCTATATCTTGTAAAGGTTTGCTGGAAGAAAACTCTTTGTAGGGTTAAGCTCGTCTTTGTACATGCCCTTATTTTATGTCTGTGTTTTTATATGTATCGCTCGCGTGGTACCCGGATAAAAAATAGATAATCCAGTACATGTACGAGGGTTTTTCACTGTTTAAATCTACCCTAGACTAATACAAACATTTCAAAGCCAAAATCAGCTAAATCGGCCCAGCCGTTCTCGAGTTTTAGCGAGACAAACGAACAACAATTGATTTGTATATATAGATAGATAAAGAATTTATAAAACCACTTATATTATATAGTATAGCATCAGTCTATGTCAGGTATCATTTGACAGTCTGTTATCAGATAACCTTGAGGCAAACTGACCCTTATTTGAAACATTCACAAAGGAAATGGCCACTAATATTGTTTGCTCATCGATTTGCATTTTTCTATGGAAATGAATAATGTTTCATTTGTGAAAGGAATTTGCCTTCCAATCAACCATTAATTATTCATATTACCTTACTGCACAAATATAGTAAGTGAATATTGCAACTACAGGGGCATTCATAATAACATACATACTTTATTATCATGCCCGTATCCCTAATGGTGTGGGCAGAGCCACAAGTAAACATATGAAAACAAGTACTTAAGTTGATATCCACTAAACACCGTCATGTGAACATTAGTGTGAAAAATAATTCAATACAACGAATTTTTGTAACTCACAAAAAAAATTATCAAGAAAAAACTAAGACTTGTACAATAACTTGTAACCTTTTTGTGTACATACTTTTTATGAAAGCCCCAATAGAAATGATTACCTTCCTCTTAATAATTCTACAATGTCCAAAATCAAAACAAAAACAAACCCATGGAATAGAAGTTTAGCTAGAAAACATCGTTAATATTCAAATAGTTTCCCGCCGTTCAACGAGATTGACAGCTCACGAGGCAACATGGCCGCCAAATGTCAAGGGCCTGACCAGACCATTAATGGCGGTAATTATTTAAAAGTTGCTTGAACTCATTAATTTATGAGATAATTGCATGATTTCAATACAAAGTACTGTATTCTTCGAAAATGATTTTATTTGTCTGTTTAATGACTTTTGTGAGGTTAATGAGTGAAAAATAATAAGTTTATTGGCTGTTTTTAGTTTCAATTGATTAGCCTGAGGCTTTACGAAACTGCCAAGATTACAGTTAGCTAGGTACTTTATAGTGTGAAGTGACCTAATCAGTAGTCATTTAAATAAGAATGTTTGGTTTAATAACCTCATCGTAACGACTGAACGGGGATAAAACTTTGAATGTACCTACCTGTTTTTCCATCACTTGGAATAGGATCTAGCCTACTTTTTATTAAGGTACGCAAAGACGCAGGCGGGAGGTAGTTTTATCTATTTATTGTAATTGAAACGCCTACGACGTAGACCCTGCTACGAGGTCTTTTATTTAGAAAACCAAACAATTTCTATAAAAATTCAATGTGGACATTATCAAAAAACTTTATATTAATTGGCGACCTCGGTGGCGAGGCGGGCGAGTGCTCGGCTGAGACGTAAGAGGCGCGGGTTCGATTCCCGCTACGGGAGAAATGTTTGTATGTTCTGCAAATATTTCTTCCGGGTCTGGGTGTTGTAGTACTATGTATTATAAGTATTCTATCAGCCATCTGGTTCCCTTAGCTTTGCTACTGTTTTAATATTTATATGTCACTGTATATTTGGAACCAGTGTGGTCATATCAAATCAAATCAACTAAATCAAATCAAATCAGTTTATTTCCTTTTTTGATACAGTTGATAGGTACAGTGTAGTACAGTGTAGTTTAGTTTAGTTTACTTAGTTTTAGTACACTAGGAAAAGTCACAACAGTAAACACAAATACTAATGTAAATATAAAATAAACAAGAGAAACAATAAAAAAAATTAACTATGTATGCTTTAGGTACACACTAAAATAAGTCATGGCTTCGTCAATATCGTACCTAATAATATTGTAGAGTCAAAGTTTCCTGATTACTAACTGTGGTACTGATTGTATGTAAAATAAACAAAATTCCGATAATGGCTGATGGCTGAAAGTGAAACACTGCCTGTGATTCTATGTCGTCTGAAGTAAACAAATTAAAATAGCAAAACCCTTGTGGCGTGTAACATGTCCAATCAATTCACATTGCGTGTGTAATGTCCGATTGGCCGTGATTCAACAATTTACCTAAAACGACTAGGGCTTACTCATGTAAGAAGCTTGGTTCTAGAAAACACTAGCTTTTGATTGATTGCGTGTGAATCTTACCACTTGCGTGTGAAGTGAAACCGTGATTCAACAGTTCAGTTGAAAGTTGCGTGAACTGCGTTCAATTGGCTAACTGTAATGTGTCTAGTTTTTTAGCGGACACGTCATAATGCCTACAGAAAAAACATGAAATTCTGGTGATTTGGGCAAAACAGATGACCACAGAATAAGTTACCTAAACAACGAATCAGTTTGCAATAATGAAGTTCGTACTGATGGTCAAATGACGTCATCGATGATGCAATATCATAAAAAAGCACGCACTGAAAAAATAAAGGTTTTCATTGTGATCTAGAGGGCAATCAATTTCTAACGTAATCAAAACATACATTGCCAAAAAGTAGCGCTATCCTACTAATAGTTTGTAGTTATGTATGGATGTTTGTTACTCTTTCACGACTAAACGGTTGAACGGATTTGAATGAAACTTGGAATATACATAGTACATGTACTGGATTAACATATAGGCTATTTTGTATCCGGGTACCACGCGAGCGAAGACGCGGCCGGCAACTATAACTAAATAATATGTAACAAAGCTTTCAGTTGCCTTCGCACGAACGTTGAAGAGGCTAGTTGGCACGACTGTCCTTCTGGTAACCTGATTGTATTCATGTGCCATTTCTAGACCTGTTCTGCAAGCTGTCATCTCTGCCCCAGGACTTGGCAAGCGAGGGCAGCCCGACGGAGCTTGCCTTCAGGGGAACCACTCCTGGCTGCTTCGTGCTTTGGACCTTGCAAGCTTTGTGCTCCTTGCAACGAGTTTAAACCTTTTGTACGAACCTGCCATTCCTGGATCTGCTTCACAAGCTGTCGTCATCTCTGCCCCAGGGCCCGGCGAGCGAGGGCAGCCCGACGGAGCTCGCCTTCAGGAGAACCACTCCTGGCTGCTTCGTGTTTTGGACCTTGCAAGCTTTGTGCTCCTTGCAACGAGTTTAAACATTTTGTACGAACCTGCCATTTCTGGATCTGCTTCGCAAGCTGTCATCATCTCTGCCCCAGGACCCGGCGAGCGAGGGCAGCCCGACGGAGATCGCCTTCAGGGGAACCACTCTTGGCTGCTTCGTGCTTTGGACCTTGCAAGCTTTGTGCTCCTTGCAACGAGTTTAAACCTTTTGTACGAACCTGCCATTCCTGGATCTGCTTCGCAAGCTGTCGTCATCTCTGCCCCAGGGCCCGGCGAGCGAGGGCAGCCCGATGGAGCTCGACTTCAGGGGAACCACTCCTGGCTGCTCCGTGCTTCGGGCCTTGCGAGCTTTGTGCTCCTTGCCTTGATAACGAATAAACTTATATGTTCATCAGATTCTTTAGACAGGAAGAATCAATAAAGTTTATTTGCTGTCAAAAGTTATGTAGACATCAAATTTGGTCGTAATTCAGCATGGTTTTATAAGAGCTTTTAAAAGCAATTGAATGCAATTCGTAGCTTTAGTGAACTGGCAATCGTGGTTTTATAATTATTCCTTGTAACTATCGAAAATGTAAACTTTATCACCATGATTTACGCAACTAGGATTGCCGTCTCTTAAAAGCAAAGCAAAGAAAAAGTTTCACAGGAGTAAACGTTTTTGTGAAAGACCGGATATAGAACGCAAACCGGCACAAAAACGAAAAAGTCTAATTCAATTCAATTCATTTTAGTTGCATTTTAATACAGATTGTACAGTTTCAATGTAATTTACTCTTTATGGACAAAATTATAACAATAGCAATGTCAAACGTGAAATAGCAAAATATAAATAAAAATATAATAAAACAAAAATTAATACAAATGTCGAGTTTCGAATTTTTGAATATGCATGTTAGTAGGTAGTTTATTACCCCATTTAGGAGTCCCAACTAGTGTCTCGGCAGACTTGGATATGCTCCTAGAAAGCGCGGTGGGCGGCGCTTTCATCGGAGTCGCCTGACGATACGCAACGTCCGAACGCACCGGTTGAAACAACTGCAGATTTTTCAACGCCATCTCTTATTTGAATGCGCATCTTCGTTCGATTTTCAAATTTTATTTTCGCATAACGAGTCACGCGCGTTCGATTTTTAAAATATTCTTCTTTTTTTTACTCACTAGCACGCCATCAAAACTATTCAGTCAGACTGCGCTTTTACGCTTATTCAACTTTAGTAACTGGCAGTTAAATATGCGTTAATAATATACCAACGTTATCAAAGCCCTTTTATTATACGGGTAGGTACTGATTATATTTTTATTGTTTAGAAAATACTTTCACACACAATAAAAATGTCATAGAGGCTCATTAAAAATTAAATGTAAATGCTTAAAATATCATGGGAACTGACACTTGTGTTATCCTATCTATAATTGTTTACTTATCAAACTTTTAAAACTTTCAGGCACGACATAAAACCTCCTTAACTATTGTTTTTTTTTTAATTTTCCTAGATTTAGTCACGAAAGAAAAGCGATATGTTTAAATTTTGTCCGCACTACTGAGGCAACTGTCAACTGCGCGAGCGTGGTAAAGACTGAATTTGCTTACATTAAGTTCTATAGCTGCCGCTGTTAACTAATTTGTATGTATAGGGTTTCCACCCTTAGCATTTTGGTTTAATGGCGCAGTGTGGTCGAGAAGTTATGTAATTACTTTTTGTAGTGGTGGTTTTTTGTTCTTTTCTAAAAACATTTTCTCTCCCGCAAAAGAATGACAGTGATGTTGACCCCTCTACATCGTTTTTTACCCGACTACGGGTAAAACGGAGGGTTATGATTTTGCCCGGTATGTTCATCAGCCCTCATAACTTCTAAACTACTTATAATTTGACAAATGAGGTATTCTTAGAAGAGTCTTGATCGTCCGCTTGTTCTAAAGCTATATGACGTCACATTAAATTGAATATGGCGCCCTCCAAATGTCTTAAAGTCATGAACTAAAAAAACTTAATGATGCCGTGTTGTCTTTTAGATGGCAGGGCTTAATAAGCTCATTTTATAAATATAATATATTGTTAGCCCTTAAAACAATAAAATTAAAAGCAGCTCAGCAAATACCTTTTTCACGAAATTATAACCTCAAGATAATTTAAATCAAATGTTAGTTCAAAAACTATAACCCGGCTACTGAAAAATCACGCTCTAAAAGGTATGAAACAAGAAAATATTCACATTTCATTTCTTGTTTTATACCTTTTAGAGCGTGATCTTTCGGTAGACAGGTTTTAGTTTTTGAACTTACTTTTTAATAAATTAATACCATATCACGCCCGTACCTATCCCTAATGGGGCATAGCCACAACTCACAAGTAAACATAAAAAAAACCTGCAGCAACTTCTGATTTAGTCCTAGGATGGATATGGTGAACCATGGAAATAATTTTTATCTTTTAATAAATAAGATAAAAATTAGGTAGCTGGTTAAATATATATAATATAATTAATCTTGTTTCTTTGTCATATTACTTGTCTGTTTTTATGTTAAATATTTTAACAAAAAGAGGTTTTATGTCATCTCAATTCACATTATGTCAATGGACACATTACGCATAATGCAGTAAGGTAGGTACTCATAATTACTTTAATTTACCAATACGATCGTAGGGTGATAATAAGTATGTAGGTACCTACACGTACCTATAGGGTGTCGGGTTAGTGACCCGTGATGTCTGCCCTCGCATTATGATTGTAGCCACTGCATTATTAAATAAACCGGTCAAGTGCGAGTCCAATTCAAATCAAATTAGAATTAGAACTTCATGGTCATTTGAATTTTGAGTTCGAGTTGAATTTCGAAAAATCCCGCTTTAGTGGGTGGTTTTACTAAAAAAAGATACATGCATAAGTCTTACCCCCAAATACCTACTCAAACGCGACTCAGAGTTGAGCATGTCTCAACTCACCGTTTTTTAACAGTTTCTGATAAAAATCTGTCAAAAAAAAAAATCGTCATTTGAGACGTGCTCAACTTTAAGTTTCGTTTGAGTATTCGGGGGTTAGTCTTACCTACTCTACCTATAGGTACCTAGTCTAAAAAAATGTATCTATTCAATTTATATTATTATTATTATCCACATATTTATTTCTTATATTTTTTTAAGTACTATAAACTTTATTAACAGAAAGAAACTTAAAACTAATACAAATATAATTTACAAAATACAAAAGAAACAGTCGGGCTATCTAAAGGCCATTGCAAACGGTCTATAGATAGCTCACCTGATCCAGCTCATCAGACTTAATTTTCTTTTCTTAGTTTTCAATATTAATTGTTACTATTATTATTTCTCCCCGTAGCGGGAATCGAACCCGCGCCTCTCGTGTCTCAGCCGAGCGCACACCCGCTATGCCACCGAGGTCGTCAACACTGGTCGGACGAACCGCGTGGTCACAGCCAATTTTCTTGTTTCTATGTCACATTGAATCAATAACTCTCTCAATTTGGTGTTTTTGATTCGTCAAAACAAATTGCCCACAACTAGGTCACCTATTGGGGTCGTAAGTATTGAGGGTTGAAATGGATAGTGGTGTCATCAATAACATTTTGTTTACGGCGGAATTGTCGCGGGAATTAACAATAATGTGTTGTATAATACGATTATAGCTATCTAGAAAACCTACTAAAATATTGAAAATGTATGTTTGCAGAAGCATCTGGGGTTCTCCTACAGTTTCAACACTGATGACTGAGACTTTGTTCGCGTGGTGAAAATTTTGACACCCCATTTTACCCCCTATTTAGGGTTCTGTGCCCGAAGGGTGCCAACGGGACCCTATTACTAAGTCCCCGCTGCCCGTCCGTCTATCAGAGGGCTGTAAATTTTCACAGACTTTAACAACAAATAATAAAAATAAAAGGGACTCCTATTTACATGCAAAATTCTCTTGTACGATGGTACGGATCTCTTCTAGTGCGAAATCGACTCTCACTTGACCGGTATTTTTTTAAATAAACTTTTAAAATTGGATTTAATTTTTCATCTAATGTATTTAGTTGTATGAAAGCGAATAAAAATTTTTTGTCTAACCAATAGTCCTACTCGCTACTAGATGGCGCTGATCATAATGCAATCAATACGCTTTAATTAATGCTAGCGGGGAATTTTTCACTGGTAAGTAAGTAAGCTCATTATGAGCTAGTGGCCAACTCTTGTGACGGAGTTTTTAGGCCACCTTAAAGCCTCCGTCATGGCTTAACGGCTTAGTTTACGGCACGTTTAATAGCCGGGACCGACTATTTAGGGTGCCCTCCGAAGCACGGTGTGGAAACATGGTGTGCCGACCTCACCTCGTGGGATCATCATCATCATCATCTTTCTGCCCTTATACCACTCCATGTGAGGTCAACAGACGCGATCCGAAGGGGGGGTCACAGGGGACATGACTCCCCCCTTAAAATCGTACATGTCAAATTGAAAAATCTTCAAAAAATTTACAAAATATAAAATAGCAATTTTCTGCCCCTAGCCGCGATGCCAATAAAAACAGAAGGCTTCCATTTGTTTTATAACGTGTGCAATAAAATTGTGACATATTTTATTATTATTGTATGTTCGTATGAGCTAGTGGCCAACTCTAGTGACTATAATATTCTATTATTAGTGACCCCCTCCAAAATTTCAGGCTGTGACCGCCCCTGGAGGTCGGCACAGCATGATCCTTGGATCTGTTACAGTGGACTTACCTACAAAGATCATGCTGTAAGAGTGGACTTACCTAGTGGGATAAGGGCAAGAAAGTGATGATAATGATCCCACTAGGTGCACGATTGCCTTACAACCCTTTTTAAATGAGAATAGAGTTAACGCATAGTAAAATGATAAACGGAATACGGTTCGTTGGTCATCACAGTTCACACAAATTCACACAATGACGCGTCCGTCGCGGTCCGGTGGGCCGTGATTTTTGTAATGTAGTTTAGATTTTACTGTAAGTATCTACTCGTTGTTTTATGCAGGACGATATTTTATCGTTCATACTTACGAGATTTTGATGACAGCTTAAGTTCCGTACTAAGCTTCCACTGTCCGCAGGGCCGGATTATCCATAAGGCGGATTAGGCAACTGCCCATTCACGCACCAAGAAAAAAAAACGTTTTATCGAACTAATTTATTTTTTAAATCTGCATACATCCTCAATATTATTCCTTTTTTTTCGAATTCCTTTTTCCCCGTGAATTTCATTGCCTAGGGGCCCTGATAGGGTTAATCCGGCCCTGGCTGTCCGTCCGTCTGTCAGCGGGTTGTATCTCATGAACCGTAATAGGTGGAGAGTTAAAATTTTCAGAGTGTAATTCTATTGCCGATATAAAAAGATCAAAACCCTAGGTCTCTACTAGACTCTACTCATCATCTGGTCCAGGCGCGGTCCAAAGGGGAGGGGTCACAGGGGACATGACCCCCCCCCCCCCTCCCAAAACCGTGCACGTCAAATTGAAAAATCTTCTAAACATTTACAAAATATAAAAAAGAAATTTTCTGCCCCTAGCCGCGATGCCAATAAAAATAGAAGGCTTCCATTTGTTTTATAATGTGTGCAATAAAATTGTGTATTGTGCAATAAAATCTGATTTACTCGACATATTCTATTATTAGTGACCACCTCCAAAATTTCAGGCGGCGACCGCGCCTGATCTAGTCATGATTAGGGGAGCCTTGGTGACCAGTTGAGAGCACTGGTGGTCTAGTTGGTAGTGACCCCTCCTTCCAATCCTAAGGTCGTGGGTTCAAGTCCGGCCGTGTATTTTTCTGTGTGAAAAATGTATGTGCGCTATACCAGTACTCTCAAACGGTAATGGAAAACATCGTGAGGAAACCCGTGGCTTAGTCAGGTTCCATGTAAAATCCCGTAGTCCAATGGAAACAGCGGCACCACACTACAACAATAGCACTTCCCTTTCCTCCAAAACTCCGCATCTTCTTCTCGCTTCTTCGACTTTAACTGTTTTTTGCCGCCAAAAAACGCTACTCGTGATGTTACTGATTGAGCAGTTCCGGGTGTGCATATTCATTTAGGTAATTATATCTTATTTCATTTGTTGTGGAAGATATATATTTGATAGCTTGATACACAGATACGCCCATATCCCTAATGGGGTCGGTGAGTCACAAGTAATCATAAGAAAATTTTGCAGCCACTCCTGATTCAAAGTTCCAAGATGGATATGGTGAACCATGGTGATCAGCCCATCGCTTGTATAGATGGCCCATCATGTTGGGGAGGATTACCCCTTAGTTGACTTAGTTGACTTTTACGACATGCTCCGGGAGAGAAGCAGCTGGACGAATTCTATGTTTTTTCATTACTCCCAGTCTAGCAGAGTTGATAACTTGGCATTATTAAAAAAAGTCCTGTGGAAATTGGCGGTAGGACTACTAAACAAATTCTACAGCAATTTTCCGTGTCTCGAAAACTTAGGTAGTATCAAAAAAGCACCCTTTCCCTTAGTAATGATTCCCCTAAACTAGCTTACTTTGTTTGCTTGCTTAAAGCAAACAATGATTTTCATGGCACGAAAAGCAAAGCATAATCCTTTTTAACATATTCTATTGAAAAATTGCATTATCAATCTATGCAATTTTTTCTTTTAAATTCAAATTCAAAATTCAAAAAATAATAACACAGCATTACAGTATAACACCAATGCGCCATGAATTATAAACAACTAGCTGCCGCCCGCGGCTTCGCTCGCGTGGTATCCGGATAAAAAATAGCCTATATGTTAATCCAGTACATGTATTATGTATATTCCAAGTTTCGTTCAAATCCGTTCAGCCGTTTCGGCGTGATTGAGGCACAAACATCCAAACTCACAAACTTTCGCATTTATAATATAAGTAAGATTACAATTTTATAGTATAGTTTATATTCTAAAAAACGTTTCCAAAGTAACAATAATTGTTCATAAACTTGATTTCCAATGACATGATAAATATTTAGACAAAGCGTTGTCTGGTCAATATAAAACTAACATTAAATTGTCTACTTCTCTGCTGGACTGGGAGTAAAGAAAAAACATAGAATGCGTCCAGCTACTTCTTTCCCCGAGCATGTCGTAAAAGTCGACTAAGGGTATCCTCCAACATGATGAGATACAATAAGCAAGTATTCCCAAGGAGGGTTGACGTCAGGCAGGCGGCCGGTCATAAAACACCTTAGCCAAAACTCTTACAGCATGATCCAAGGTTCATGCTGTGCCGACCCCACATAGAGTGGGATAAGGGCAGGAAGATGATGATTAAATTAACTACATATCCACCACAGTCGTGGAAAGTAAAGTTCATGCTACATATCTTGCTATAGCCATGTAATTTGCACCAAGGTATTCAATAAAAATAACAGTAACAGCCTTCAAATTACTAGGCCTCACCGTGAATAGAAAAAAAAACAACAAATTGCCATAATTTATTATAAGCAGAGGGCGCAAGCAAAACTTGCCAGTATTCCACTCGCGTTCGTGCATGGCAGTTAGCTACGTACCACGCAATTTAAAAAAAGAACTACATATTTTTTTCTTGACTCAAAGTTTTCAGTCAGTAAGCTTTAGAGAAATGTAAAGGTAAAGTTACACTGTACATAAAGATTTTGAAACCGGTTTTGAGTGCCAGTGCCTTTGTCTTAAATGAACAGGAAATGAACTGCAGTTTGCTGTTTTTAATATAAATTCAAGATGGGAAGATTAATTATATTGGTGAGTAAATTATGTGATATCCTAAAACAGTTAGTACACCCATATGCATGTAGTGTAGTATCCTTTTTAACTCAGGTTTAACTCAGGTTTCCTTTTTAACACGATTTTCTACATGAAACCATGTCATGTGGTAAAATAAAAATTCATTTTTAAAATTATTAATTAATAAAATAACGAGATGTTTACCTCGATTCAAATTTTGATGTGTTTTTTATGTTTGTGTTGGTAATTGATAAATCTCTAAGAGTGCTAATATTGTCTTTATCCATGGTCATAAAAAGGTTATATAAAAAAGACTAGACTATAGACTATATAATTGTTATTGCATTTGAAAAATCAATTTATTTTATTTATATCCTATTTTTTATTTATTTAAATCTTAGAAGTAAATCACAAGTGGCTGCAAGTTTTCTCATATTGTGGCTCTGCCCATCCCATTAGGGATACGGGCGTGGTGATTATCTATGTATGTATGTATATTTGAAAAAGATCTTTCACCTATTTTTTGCAATCTTATTTATAAAAGCTGGTTTGCAGCTTTTCAAATATTGGTACTTATTTCTATTAGGGCGATTTATATTTGTTTATTCTAGGTAGGTACTGATAGCCTGACTGTTTTAATGTATTTTGTAAATTAAATTATGTTCGTATAAACTTATGTTTGTGTAAGTTTCTTTCTGTTAATAAAATACATTTTACACAGCACCATCTAGCGGAAGAAATATTTGAAGAACATGCAAACATTTCTCCCGCAGCGGGAATCGAACCCGCGTCTTTTGCGTCTCAGCCGAGCACTCGCCCGCCACGCTACTGAGGTCGTCAGATGTAATACTTACTAAATGATAAATGTAAATTCTTACTTTTAAGTTTAGTATATGAACTAAAACAGGAAAATACTAGGTATAAGTATTAAAAAAAATACTGGCAATAATTTGACCTTCACAAAACCCTTTTTGCCGCCGAAATCAACTGTCATTTTGTATGATTAATGTACTTACCTAATTGTATATTTTCGTGTATGATACAGGGCCATAACCTACATGGCCGTATTTAACTTTTCAACTGTCCTTTTGTCTATGGTTAGTAATTATAAAGGCATTAACATTACTCAGCGGATGTGCACTGAGTTAGCAAACAATGCAGTAAACTCAGTGAGTTTTACGAGTTACATTTATTTTAATATCACGTAACTTGCTAAGTACTTTTATTTGTGTGGTATGCAAATTATGCTTGTTAGTATTTTAATTACTCACGATCATATCAAAATACCGGGAAAATAATATCCTATTAACGTTTACTAAGGTCTATGGATCGATTGAATGGGGAGTTTTTAGTACTTACGACATTATGACCCAGACCTGATTGTCATCAAATTATAATTTACTAGCTTCCGCCTGCGGCTTCGCTCGCGTGGTACCCGGGTAAAAAGTAGCCTATATGCTATTCTAGCAAACATACTATGTGTGTTCCAAGTTTCATTCAATTCCGTTAAGCCGTTACGGCGTCATTGAGGCACAAACATCGTCGTATCCTCACAAACTTTCGCATTTTATAATATTGGTAGGATGGTAGGATGTAGGTAGACTGGTGCTTCCAACGAATGCTCTGGCTTTCCTTTTTTTCTGGCATACACCACAAAAATTCCAAAAATAACTACTGATTTTTACCGATAATTTTGACGGTCGTTTTCATTTCGCCATTGTTTCAAAGGTCGCTGATGTAATTATGCCCTTAAACAATGCACCTATGATATCACAGCTTGATCACAAAAGAACTGGATTGCGATCAAGGTTAGTGTGCATGTAGCCTAACTTCCTAATGAGATCTTTTTTTACAGAGTGCCAGTATTTAAAACAGAAAAATATTTTTTGAAATAAGAACTGACTATATTAAAAAAAGGTCTTAGCTATTACAACCTTTTTTTTTAATTTGAGTGCAACGTTGAAGTTTTCTGTATGAAATATAATCAAAAGTTATGTTACAAATTATATATAAAAAAAACTACCAGCATCGTTACAAAATACCTACCACTACCTTATTATTAAATATTACAACTACAATGAGTATAATTGGTTTATCTATAAAGACATTTTAAACCTCTACGAAAAAACATGTTACGGAAACATAAAAACATAACAATTCAAGTTCACACACGGCGGTGACGATCAGTTCATGAGATATATCAGAAATGTTGTAAGACAGATTGTTCTTTGATGATGATAAACATCAGCTCATTCTTTACAAGTTAAACTATAGACAATCTTGATCATTGTCACAATTGTTGATGCAATATTTATTAACCTAGGAAGTATTTTTCTTTGTTATTTTATCGTCAGATTCACAAACTTTTCTGCTGATCTAGGAGTAAGGGAAATAGAATACGTTCCAGCTGCTTATCCCATCCAACATGATGGACCATGTATATGAGCAATGGGCTGATCACCTGTCACCATGGTTCACCATATCCATCTTAGAACTTTGAATCAGGAGTGGCTGCAAGTTTTCTTTCTATAATTTTGGCTCTGCCCACCCCATTATAGATTGATAATAATTTATTTATTAATTGGTTTATTTACAGTCTATGAACTTATGGCTTCGGTAAAAGTACAAAAAATAGTAACTCCATTTTTTACTCCTTTTGAGTAGGCGGATCGATCAGACGATGTGATACTCTAGTGGTACTTTTTGTCAGTTTCACTATGAGTCTTTTAACTAATAGGTGAAATTGTTCCAGGCTTTCACCGTGATCCTCTACGCGATATCATCCACCACCGCTGAGGAGACGATCCTCTCAGCTGTCCTCACTCCAAAATCAGACGAGAAGCTAAACAGACAACTACGAAGCTATTACGACAACCGCTACGCAAGACCATTTTACGACAGACTTGAATACAGGGACTACGAGAGACCGAGGTGTGGCCGCTGTGACGACAGATCAGACCGCTCCGACGAAGACGACGACTACGACAGAGACGATGACCGAAGACACAAACCGACATCAGGGAAGAGATACGACAAGAAGAACGACGATGACGGCTTCGACCACCCGAAAAACAGCACCGACAATGACGAGAAGAAGGACGATAAGGACCGTCCGAGCCGACGAAAGCAGAATAGAAATAGATACGATGACAGGGATAGATATAGACCGGATTATTATGACAGATTCCTGCGAGATCCGTATAGGGAGAGGGATTATGACAGGCCGTATGACAGAAGGCCCTATGATAGATATGGAGGATACGAGGACCCGTATTCAAGGAATGATTATGGGTATAGAAGACCGGTATATGACAGATACGATGATGGATACGGAGGGTATGGACCGACGGCAGGGCGAGGGCCTCATGAAAGGTAAGTTATATTATTTTGAACCATAGATTAATGATAAAGAACCTAAGCTTTGTTCGTGATATCATATCCGTTGTATTGCAAGATTAGCTTTCGCTAGTCCTAGATGTTTACATTAATCAAATGTTATCGAAACACATTTTGATATAAATAATTTAAGAATGACCTTTCAGTAATTACCGCTTTGCTACAAAACTCTTTCATTGATTCGAATTCAAAATAGAATAAAACCTCTTTGGCACTGTATTCTACCTCATTACGTTGTTACCTTTTTTCTGAACTTGAGCAGAGTAAAATGGAAGTAGTATACATAAAGGTAATAAGACTTTCAGGACAATAATGTATGGATCTACCGTTACTGCTCCAAATTGTTCTCATTATTTTGAGCATGAACCATGCAATACCGATTCTGGTGAAAGCGTACCTATGTATCCATTGATGTTTGGTACCTAGATTTAACGGTCAATATCATTGTGTTTGTGTGACTGAGGTACGTTGATCAATGTAGCGTATCGTTGATATCCTATTTACTCTGTTCTATAAAATCTCTAAATAAGCGTAAAGCCTGTAACTTCTACTTTTACTACAACTAGTGTCACTAGCTGTTCTTTCAAACCGATGTGTCCAAAAGTATTTAAAAAAAACCTTGGACATGGAATTGTGACTTATGCCCGGTTCCAATATTCTACTAGCGGAGAACGGTATGTTCATTACAATATCAACGTGTTTTTCTGTCAAAAAATGTATGGCGCTTTTCGACCGATAACATTGCTATGATAATGAACGACCCGTCGTTAGTAGAATTTTGGAACCGGGCATTAATGTTTCCAGTTGTATTAGGTAATGAGGCCGTTATTATACCCTTAAGTGCGATAAAATTACGTCTTTAGGCGTGCAAATAACAATAAGCTAGCAAAATGCCTACAGATTCCATAATTGTCCAATTTACACAATCTTGACACGCTGTTGAGGATATTCAATTTGTGATTGTGATGTTATTTGTTGATAATAGCTGTGTGCTGATGGACCGAAGCTGCCGCGCGAGGCAGTTGCTCGCTTGCCTCGCCTGAGACTAAAGACAAAACTGCGTAAAAAAACAAAACTTCGTCCTGACTGGGCGAGAACCTGGACATCAATTTTTGAAAATCACCGAGTGATAAACAGTCACCAAAATAGTCCATTTCCATTGTTTTTTTATCAATTTCGTAGTCTTGAAAGTCATTTGGCGACTTCGAAATTTAAAATAAATGAATTTTAAATCGCCATAATTATGATATTTAAGAATACGAAATTGAAAAAAGAAAACAATGGAAATTGACGGCCTCGGTGGCGTGACGGGCGATTGCTCGGCAGAGACGCAAGAGGCGCGGGTTCGATTCTCGCTGCGGATGAAATGTTTGCATGATCTGCAAATATTTCTTCCGGGTCTGGGTGTTGTGGTACCATGGTACTCGTAGTTTCTGATACCCACAACACAGGGAATCCTAGTGTGGGGTCAGGACTATGTATGTGACTGTTGGGTGCTATTTATTATTAATGGAAATGGGTAATATTGGTGATTTTAAACCAAACGGTTACAACAGTTTCAAGAATTGATACCCTGCCTCGCGAGGCTGCTTGGTCAGTCAGTATGCAGCAAATTATTGCTTGGGTTCTCATCTTTGAATAAAATAGGCACAACGTATTCTTTTCCTAGATATAACAATCGTAATATGTCGGTCGTAATAGAGGAATTGGATCGGAAAGGAAGAGGAATCGGATGACGTTATTCTGAGAGTTTTTTTTTTATAAAAAATATGTTTACCTATCTTAACTATTTTTACGGCATTATTAATCCTATTTTTTATTAGTTTCCCCTTTCTGGCAGGCTATACTTTTTTATTTTTCATAATAAAAAGTTTAAAAAATATTTAATTTAAAATAGCACCACGAAAACCACTAAGGTTTGTAAAGTAGATGCTACATGAGTCTTAAATTTACTTAACGGTTAGATACGAATTAGGTAGATAATTAAATTAAAGTAATGATAATAATGTAGGTAACTGTCTAATAAAGTGACTTTATAAAATACCGTTATTTTAAAACGTATTGTCTAATTTTTCGCTCAGACCGCCATCATTTTTTACTCTATAATTATTATGTTTTTATTTTTGTTTTCTTACCATCTGTCAACGACTTTTTCAAATGTCATTGCCACCTGTCGCTAGTTTCGCGCGAAGAGCGCGCGAATTAAATTAAAATACGACCTCTTTGGTCACGGGTTTGACTTTGCCGTGGATTTCCGCTGACTGCTCAGACGGTTGGTGACCTCGCTGTAGTTGAAACTAGGGTCGGGGAACTTGGCGTAGGGGTCAAAATTTACAATCTACTACTCATGCCACTAGTTTCCGAACCAGCGTAGTGAAAAGATTTAAAGATAGATTCTACGATATTTTCCTCTGATAACATGTAAAAATACGAAGTTTTTAAGTTCGGCTTGCTGTTAAGTAAAAATTACACAAAACCTCTTTTATTTTTAAAACTATAAGTACTATTTTCGAATTCGATTTCGAAAAACCTCAGATGAACCTACTAAATTACAATATTTTTTTACAGATTTTTTTGGAACGTTCAGACAATCGAGCGTTTTTTTAACAAAACGTTCAAGACCTTTTTTAAAAATTATGGTATAGTTTTCAAACATAAGTCATTTTGTTTTCTTTTTGACATATCAGCAAGCTGAACTCGAGCATGCCCAAATTATCTTAAATCGGCTGAACAGGCCAAACTTACATCAACTCACTAATTTACACCGGATTGCCGCTCAGAATGTTTGATTCAATCAACAGTGTAAACAATTAAGAGTCTCCATTTAAACATATTAAGGGCTAATGTAGGACTTTTGCCCAGTTTCAGGCCGTGGGACGAGACTTACCGCGGGCAGTCAGGGTGGGACGCGGCGGGGCGCGGGTATTACTTCGCGTCAGGCCGGCCTGAGAGCGCGGCCGCCCCCCTGCCGGCCGCCGGCGCCGGCGCCGGTTGGCCACGGCCTGACTACTCCAGGTAGAACATACTCTTTTTAGCCACTACTAGCTGTTGCCCGCGATGCCCGCGACTTCGTACACGTGTAGTAAATTATTTTGTTCTATAATCAATAGTTTTCGCAGCGCACACCAAAAACTATTTTGGGTTTTCTACCTTGGATTACAATATCTTTAATAACCGACGGCCTCGGTGGCGTGGCGGGCGATTGCTCGGCAGAGACGCAAGAGGCGCGGGTTCGATTCCCGCTGCGGAAGAAATGTTTGCATGATCTGTAAATATTTCTTCCGGGTCTGGGTGTTGTGGTACCATGGTACTCGTAGTTTCTGATACCCACGACACAGGGAATCCTAGTGTGGGGTCAGGACTATGTAGGTATGTGACTGTTGGGTGTTATTTATTATTTATATTTATTGCAATTTTTTTGGAGCGTATTTGTTACAAATAAAAAAAACAAAAAAAATATTTTCTCTTTATGATATTAGTATGATATGATAAAAAGTTATTAGCCAAGAACAAAAGTTGAGAAGTAGAGAGTTTCAAAAGTAGATGCCATTCGAGAGGCTGCAACCAAGTTTAGCGTCACGCGAAGTCGCTACGTGCAAAAATGTATGGGTCCTCGCCAAAGCGATCTTTTGTAGCGATTCTGTAGCGATATGTCGCAAAACGGTCGCGTATTGTCGCAAACATGCATTATCCTCTTTAAATGGAACTACAAATAAACAAAACAGCTATTTTTACAGCAACCTATAAATCCTTCATACCTAATTACAGTAGTACCACAAATATTGTGCACCTCGGAAAACTTCGTGCTTTGTATGAAACCCGAATTTGTCCAAATATGTAATTAAAATAATAACTGAATCAATCTCTTAAAAAAAAGTCTCTACAATAATTATTGTAAAATTTCTATATTATATTATCATCATCGCGTTAGTTCGTATTTCAGAAGCTAGAAGAAAATTGCCGAGTCGCACAATAATTATGGTACTACTGTATAATGCTTTAGTCCTTTCTTGTAACTTATGCATTATTTCAGACCAGCACAAAGCGCCTGGCCAAGCGCTAGCTCTGCTGGCTACTCAGGATACCAGGATCCTTACCGAGGATCGGCTTACGGAGCCAGTCAGGGCGCTGGTTATGGACAATCTGGCTTTGGACAAAGTGCTGGCTATGGACAAACTGGCTACGGACAAAGTCCTGGATACGGACAAAGTCCTGGATATGGACAAAGTGGCTACAGACAGGATGCGGGGTACGGACAGAGCAGTGGGTATAGACAAGACCCGTATGGGGGTTCGAGTGGGTATGGATCCTCTGGGGCAGGGTATGGATCAACTGGGGCAGGGTATGGATCAACTGGGGCAGGGTATGGATCAACTGGGGCAGGGTACGGTTCGTCTGGGGCTGGGTACGGAGCATCGAGTGGGTGGCACAGTGTTGGGGAAAGAAGACCCTATAGAGATGAAAGGTTAGTTGAATTCTACTTCATCATAATAATGAAGATTAGAAAATATACATTATTTATTTAATTAGAACGGCACAACCAATTACTCTTACTAAATCACAAGAGATAAGAAAAAGAAAATTACAATATAAATAACAAAATTCATAATAAATCGGGTTGATTGATTTTTTGTGCACAGTTTTTCTAGAAGAAACATTCTTTTGACCATGGCTACCTATCTAAAGCCTCAATAGAAATCAATTCTTTTTTGATATTGAAAAACATCCAAATGCCTAAAAGCGATTAGGAATACCGAGGTAGATATATAGTCTTTCCGTGCACACAAAAATAACCAAACCTTGAAAACCGCCTCGGTGAGACGCGGGTTCGACTCCCGACAAATGTTTGTATGTTATGCAAATATTTCTTCCGGCTCTGGGTGTTCTAGTATTATATAAGTAGGTCCCTGGGGTCCGGAGGCGTGGCTTCTTTTCAAGGAGATATCCAAGAAGCTTATAGATATGACCAATGACCAAAGGGCTGGCGCTTACCTGGGACAAAGGATAAGTATAGCTATCCAACGGGTTAACGTCGCCAGCCTTTTGGGGACCTTACCTGCGGTCGGTGATCTGAGCTCTGTTTTCTATCTGTAGGCGAACTCAGATAAAAAACTGAGCTCATTTTTATTTCTTATATTTCTATACTGATTACCTTAAAATTTTTAATGTTATTATAGTTTGTCTTACTATTTGAATACATACATTATTGTATTTATAAGATGTAACTCGAAATTTTGCAATTAAAGAAAAAGTAGGTATGTATTTACAAAAAAAAAAGAATTATAAAATAGAAGTATTCTATCAGCCATTTGTATTCTTCAAGTATTCTTTGCTTAGTTTGGGGCTAGATGGCGCTGTGTGAAATGTCCACAAATATTTATTTACTTATATAATTTTTTTTCCAGTGGAGTGAATCAACTAGACAAGCGTGATGAACGCGATCAACGTCAGCAAAACAAACCATCCCGCAACCAAGCAACCAGTGGTTACCAATCTGTCAACCAGCAACCATCTTACGGACAGAACAACGGACAACCTAGCAACTACGGACAAAGTTATAACGGCCAAAGTACTTATGGACAACCTAGTACGTACGGTAAGAGTACGTATGGACAAAGTACTTATGGACAATCGAACTCCGGTTATGGACAAACCAGTACGACACCTGAAACCAGTTATTTGTTCCAAAGGGAAGATGAAAATGCTACTTTAACGGATGAGACCACAAAGACCACATCGTAATGACTTCGAAGTGTTTCTGTGAAGATGGACTCTAAAAATATACAATGTAGGTTTAAAATGCATTTTCTTGAAGTTTCGTAGTGTTACTCTAACCCACATTAAATAGAGTGCCTTCTTTAGTAATAAAGTAAGTCTTATTGTCTAAGAATAACATATGTAAACAATGCATAAATATCTTTTAAATATAATTTTATTTTATTTTATGATTTTTAGGAAAACTAACAGCAAGACAAAAACAATAGATAATAATGCAGCAGGAAGCTACATAATATGGGAAGGCTAATTACTAGTTTCCGCAAATAAATATTAAACAAACTATATTAATAAAAACTAACAGTAACAGGTGACAACAAAAGAACCATTAAGTAGGATAGATAAAGAGAATAAAATAAAAATAAAGTATATTATACACACTAGGGATATTGATATTGGGTGCTTAATCTAGATGTTTGTTAAAGTATTAATTACTAAGCAAGCGTAAGCTTAATTAATTAAAATAACGTTCATAAACACCAAGTTTTTATTGAGTCCTGTTATAATAAAATTTAAAAGCAATTGCCTCTACCACGTGGAGCAGTAAGTGCCATCTAGCGGAGAGTAGCTGAACTAGAAGTCTCTGTTCACCACGCTAGATGGCGCTCATAGACGATACTACGGCTCGGATTCTAATTTAAAGTAGTGCACGGAAGTAGCCTTTTAGACGCCCTTCACATCCTTTCACCACACTGGTTTGAAAGAACTAGTGACACGACTAGATAGACAGATATTTAAAACATAATCTTAACATTGTAAATTTTATTTCTTACATACCTACAGGGTATTTAAAACACGCTATTCATAAGTACCTAATCGGTCTTGTACTTAATAGGTATTTAATACTAACTTCAGATCGCTGTTTCAGTCGTGTGTTACCAACCCACCTACATGATTAAAAAAGCTGAAATGTTTTTATGCTATTAAAAATCAAAGTTTTATCCAAATCCGTTATGTTATGACGTACCTACTGGCTTAAGCCACACACATCCTCACTATCACCTCATGATCCAAGGATCATGCTGTGCCGACCCCACATAGAGTGGGATAGGGCAGGAAAATGATGATAATGATGATCTTCACTATCAGAACACAATAATTTATTTTACTTAAATAAATATATAGCTAAATAAACCTACTAAAATAGTCCTATCGAGACGCAATTCAATCAGTAAATCGTTATTTTGGTCCTCACGATACAGGCTACATACAATTTTATTGTGTTTGCTGAAAATTTTATTATATTTGTGTTGTAAATTGTAATAATTTGATCCGGATTCATATTGTAACAATCAAACAATTAAGTATGTCGATATGATAAAAAGATTACTTCAAATTATATCAGATAAGTTGTCAGCAATCGTCCACTTGGCTGCGGGTCCTTGTAAGGAAATCTAGCCACGTCACTTGAATTAAATTTAATTAAAATTCCTTATTGTATAATATACCCACAAATTCCAAAAAAATCGATATAAAAGTTATTTGTTACGACAGTGGCGTCTCTAAAGTTTCTTTTGAAATTCTAGTGTTTTTTTTTTCCTGGCATCGGCTGCACGTTTTTATAGTGCCAGTAAAAAAAATATTTTGATGATAGATTGTGGATCGTGAAGGTTTGCAAAAATGACTCAAGAAGGCTCTGTGAAAGTGGCAGAATCGCAGAATGCGGGCAACACTCATCTACTGGCGAATCCAAAAGAGTAAGTACTTATAGACTTTTTATTACTACCCTACCTGTCCTATACTCTGTGGCTACATAGGCACGATACTGCAAAATTAAGAAACTGCTGATAGTAACTTATCCTATGAGATTTAACAAAACCTTAATCAACAAATTATTATTAATACTATTAGCCTGAATTATCCCACAGTTGGGCAAGACTGTTTTATAAAGCTGCTAAATTCTCGTTCCATTTCGACTATGCAGTATAAACTTCGAAATGATTTTGACCCAAATTTTAAAAGATAAACTTAGTTTAAAATGCATTAATGGGTAGGTTTTTAAGTTGGATAAGGTGAGCTACTTTACGGACCGTTTCCAACTGTCTCTAGATAACCCGACTGTTTTGTTGTTACTCTTTTGTATTTGTAAATACTTGTATTAGGTACCTTACTTAGTTGTAAGTTTTTTTCTGTTAATAAATGTTATCTATATATCAAATAAATTAAAACTATAAACCAAATTCCCCAGAATATCACTCCATTTACGTAAACGATAATTTTATCACGTATTTTATCGTATCCTCTATCGATTAGGATGCGATGGATCGATCAGACAATCTCAAACTTAAATATGTTCCATGTTGGAACATGTAAAATAAGTGTCTACTGAAATAAAATACGCACCGATATTTTTCCGAATTAATTTTACAAAATATACTTACCTATAGTGAGAGAAAGCTCAGAATAAGGATGCCTGGAAATACATGAGGGAGACCTTTCCCCAGCAGTGGGACGAAGCAGGTTAGATAAAGCAATTCATCATCATGAAATAACATTTATTAGGTAGATAGGTACATAACTGATTAAGCAAATTACATACCTCATTATAATAAAATGTATCCAATCGATATCTAAAATCCTTGTAACAACTGGTCAAACTAATTATACATTTTTAACCCCAGACATAAGTTAGGGGTGTTATTATTTACATTATAAGAGTGTTATAAGTTTGTAGTGTGTATCTGTGTGTTTGTCTGTGGCATCGTAGCTACCAAAAGAATGGACCGATTTTGACGCGTTTTTTTTGTTTGAAAGAGTTTGAAAGCTAATGTGATAGAGATGGTTCTTAGCTATTGTTTATCTGTTGAGGCGTTTGAGGATCATCAGCTCATTTCCTACTTGACAAAAAATATAATTTAAAAAATATTTAATACATGTATAATAATAATTTAATGGCTTGTTTAAATTTCTTATTGAGCTCTCTTTCGTTCACTGTCCGTAGTGCTCATTTAGGTTATAGATGAAAGACTGGAGAAAAACAAATAAATAAATATTTGTTGACATTTCACACAGCGCCATCTAGCCCCAAACTAGGCAAAGCTTGTACTATGGGAACCAGATGCTTGATAGAATACTTGTATACTTCTTCTTTTTTGTAAATACACATACTTATAATACTACAACACCCAGACTCGGAAGAAATATTTGCAGAACATACAAACGCTTTTCTCGTAGCGGGAATCGAACCAGGGTCTCTTGCGTCTCAGCCGAGCACTCGCTCGCTACGCCACCGACGTCGTCAGTAACTTATTTATGTGTGTTGTCTGTTCAAGTACTTATAAATAGGTATAGAATGCGTCCAGCTGCTTCTCTCCCCGAGCATGTCGTAAAAGTCGACTAAGGGATAATAGTATCCTCCAACATGATGAGATACAATAAGCAAGTATTCCTAAGGAGGGTTGACGTCAGGCAGGCGGCCGGTCATAAAACACCTTAGCCAAAACTCTTACAGCATGATCCAAAGATCATGTGCCGACCTCACATAGAGTGGGATAAGGACAGGAAGATGATGATGATGATGTCTGTTCGAGTATATTGTGTGTTGAGATCATTAGAGGTCTGTGGTAGTAACCACACCTATTGGGTTCGAATCCGATCTTGCACCAATGGATTTTTCTGTACGAAAAAGACATTTGCGCTATTCTCAAATTCAAAGGAAACTCGTGGCTTAGTCAGCCACACGTATTGACCATGTGTTTCTTGTTGATAAGGCTGACTAAGCTGAGGATGGTATAAATGAGGGGCAAGCGTACTAAATCCAAAAACCACCATAACCACTAACAGCGTACCAGCGTGAAGGCAAAAGGAGTTGTCTCAATGATCAGATATTTATCGCTCGCGATAATGTAGCGCTCGTGGCGTAGCTTGCTTAGACGTTCTTGATTGATCGTCGAAGTTAAGCAACGTTGTGCGCGGTCACAATTTGGATGGGTGACAGCAAGTGGCATTACGAGCTGAGCGCTTCGTTAAACAGTCGGTCCCGGCTTTTAAGTCGTTAAGCCACGACGGAGGCCTTCAGGCGACCTAAAAACTCCGTCACAAGAGTTGGCCACCAGCTCATACAAACTTACTTATCCTTCCTACTAATATTATATATGCGAAAGTTTGTGAGGATGTGAGGATGTGACGATGTTTGTGCCTGAATCACGCCGTAACGTCTGAACGGATTTGAATGAAACTTGGAACATACATAGTATGTGTGCTAGAATAACATATAGGCTACTTTTTATCCTGGTACTACGCGAGCGAAGCCGCCGGCAGAAGCTAGTATAAATATCTCGGTGGGTAATAAGAAATTCTTTCAGTGGCGGGTTACAAAACAAGCAATGGGTTCAATTGAAGAGCGCCACTGTGATTCGTACCTATTAGCCAGATATCATGCAGACCATTTCAACCAATCATTAATGTCATGTCTTTGATCAATTTATTGATTTATTAGCTGCCGCCCGCGGCTTCGCTCGCGTGGTACCCGGTTAAAAAATAGCCTATATGTTAATCCAGCGCATGTACTATGTATATTCCAAGTTTAATTCAAATCCGTTCAGTAGTTTTTGCGTGAAACAGTAACAAACATCAATTCATAAAAACTTTCGCGTTTATAATATTAATAAGGATTTTACTTAATGTTGTAGTGTGCCCCCCTTAACATTTACTATCTAAGTATAGCTAAGACGCAAGAGCGGGTTCGATTCCCGCTACGGGAGAAATGTTTGTATGCTCTACAAATATTTCTTCCGGGTCTAGGTGTTGTAGTATGTATTATAAGTATGCATTTACAAAGCGGAGAGGATGGAATAGGTGCTGGGCAAGCCTATTCCATCTTAATTCGTCCCGGGCACTACAGCGTCCCGTTTGTAAAGGTAAAAGTTGACTCCTGACGCTGTACAAATTACTATAGACGGTAAAATGCCTTTATTTATATTGTATTGTATTATTAGATTTCGTTTCTTTTCAGGACACAGCAATATTATAAAAAACCGTTATGTAGGCTTGCGACTAGGTAAGTACATATTTTAGTAATTTTCTAAGTCAGTCTTAAACTTTGACTAAGCTTTTCAGTCGGAATGCACCCATATAGCCGCATTAATAAGACTAACTAAATTCTGAAATTGTTTATTGTACACAGAGACATTTAAAAATACGACATTATAACCAGTACCATGTGTGCAAGAAGTACCTACACACAAAAGTGAGAAAGAAATTGCAAATATTTATAGGTATTTTATGTCTTCCTCCTACTCTTCGATCAATTTATTTGATCGAAGCTTCTACAGCTCGTTCTAATAATTACTTTTAAAGTAAACTTTTATGCAAAACTAGGTAGGTACTTCTATACTTAAGTTTGATATTGATACTAAAAGTACCTACTTATACTTAATTTGAGTTTTTTATAGGTAATTGAAAAGTTAATGGAACCTAGCCTTTTAATCAGCAACCTTATAACTATATATTCAAATTAAGTTTATGTAGGTAGGTACTTAAAAGAATACTAAAAATTAACCCGTTTATTTATAGACTTTAAAGTCTATAAATAAACGGCTATCTATGAGCCGTAATCCAGTTTAAGTTTATTATAAACCATCTATAAAAAAACCACAAAGAAAGAAAGAAATGTTTTTATTTGACAGACAGACAACACAGAACTTATGCAAAAGATTACAAATTAAAAACCAACAAGAAACATGTAACAAAAATACATAAAAAAAAACAAGAATATAACCATAAATTTAGTACGCTATTATTACAAATACCTAGACGCCTATATTGATCCCGCTCTGTATAGGCCAGCCAAAAAGCTCAAAATTGCAAAGTAGCGCACAAATTTGAACGAATCTTGAACACAATGGTGTGATTCTGTGAGCTTAGCTAGAAAACAGCTATGGCACGAAGCCGCGACCGGTCTGTCTCAGACTCAGTTGCAAAGGAATATACGCTCAGTCAGTTCACCGCGAACGCGCGAATGAGACTCATGTCAATGGCCGTTAACGGAAAAAATAAAAAAGTTATATTCGAAATTCAAACGCCGGAAAAGTGACAGCTGTTTTTTTTTCAAAACTAAGGGCTGCGAATCGCTTTCTACCTTTTGTGGATAGGTTCCTATGTGAATAGATAACAGGTGATAAAATAATCGATACACGTGTTTATTAATTTTGTGCAAGTTTTTTCGTGATGCATTTTGGGATGTGGTTGCAGAGTGAATTTTAATTGATTTTTGGACTGATCAAGGTAAGTTTTAGTGTTCGGCGATACAAAACTTTTTTGCAATATTTTCATACCTACTTTGTTAAAATTGACAAGTTGATCATATTATGGTGGTTATTTATTCTTCCTCCGCCACAATACGTGGGTAGAATGATAAAGTATAGGTACATAATTCTGCCAAATTATTTATTTCGTGGAAAGTTTTTGACAATATCCAAATAAGAATATAATTATCTATCCATCAGTAGCATGTTGCCTACCTAGGTAAAAAAAAAACTTTGTTACAAAGACTTAGTGTTATTTACTTGAACTTCAAAATAAATAGCAAGAGACAGAATAATGGGGCGCCCTGAATGAACGGAAGATTTTTTTAAATTAACGGAAGTCTAAGCAATAAATAGTCTATCCACCTTCCCGAAAGGAAAAAACTTAGAAAAAAAATAATGATAAATTAAAAAATGAAAGATTTACAAATCATTATCAGTAGATTTGTTATTGTTTTATATTTTAAATACCTTTGTTTTGACTCAAAATGCGACATTGCGGAACTCTCGATGCCCGCAGTATCTCGCACTTGAAGCTAAAATTATAGTAAGTAGGTACTTACTAAGGAGGATTGCACCTGGACAGGGTTTTGACCCCATTATGTTATTATAACGAAATAAAAAAGTTGTAAGTGCAATAATATAAATGCGAATGTATTAATATTTGTACATTCGACGGCCTCGGTGGCGCCATGGCGTGGCGGGCGGTTGCTCGGCAGAGACGTAAGAGGTGCGGGTTCGATTCAGGACTATGTATGTGACTGTTCGGTGTTATTTGTTTTAATGACACCCTAACGGCTATACCGATTTCAATGAAACCTGGAATGGACACAGTATGTGACCTGGAATAGCATATGGTTAACTTTTTATACGGGTTTATATAGAAAGCTGGTTTAATATAAGTAATTAAAAAAATTTGCTAGTGAACATTCGGTTTGTTTCGATGATTATCTTAGGTATAGGTTTATACCTCGATGGCGTGGCGGGCGAGTGCTCCGCTGAGACGCAAGAGGTGCGGTTTCGATTCCTGGGAGAAATGTTTGTATGTTCTGGAAATATTTCTTCTGGATCTGGGTTTTGTAGTATTAAAAGTATGTATTTACGAAAAAAAGTAGGTGTATAACTATTCTATCAGCCATCTGGTGCCCATAGTACAAGCTTTGCTTAGTTTGGAGCTAGATGGCGCTGTGTGAAATGTCCACAAATATTTATTGAGGTAAACTTAGAAACTGATCTAGAAATAAGCCGATTTTGAAAATTATTTCACTGTTCGGAACATCCACTATCCCTGAGTGCAATCAGGCTATACTTATTCCTACACAAGACATCCATCAAGCAAGCAAGAAAGAAATCCAAAGCGTGTATTGTACAGAACATCAATTGTGCTTCACTTTGTTTATGCCGTTAGGTAAATAATTCAATAATGATGTCACGCATAATATTAGGTAAACAATACTGTTGTACGTTTAGTGAAGTATATTCTCGAAGCGACGATCGATGCCGGTTTCCTCACGACGTTTTCGTTCACCAAATTTTGCGAACAAAAAATCCATTGATACACGACCGGATCGAACCCATGACCTTTGGATCAGAAGACGAGGTCACTGCCACTAGACACCCACTAGACTTTGCAAACATTTATTTTTCGCGTTCAGTATAATATTATTGACACAAAATACTTTCAAAGGGACTATGCGCATAAGGTCCCACTCGCAAATTTTGTAAATACATACTTATAATACATAATACTACAACACCCGGACCCGGAAGAAATATGTATTTGCAGTACATAGGTACAAACATTTTTCCCGTAGCGGGGATCGAACCCGCGCCTTTTGCGTCTCAGCCGAGCTCTCGCCCTCCACGCCACCGAGGTCGTCAAATATTGGTCAGATCTTCAACCCACATGAAAAATAATAACAGTATTCCCCATTCAGACGCTATCAAGTACCAAGTGATAGCGTATTATGAGCTGTGTGTGTGTTTAGCTGAGTTATTGCATGACTCATAAAGTCAATAAAATTGGTGTGCGTAGCCATTGTTTTTTGAAATACATGACTCCGTCACGTCACGCACAAACTTCTCTGCTGGACTGGGAGTAAAGAAAAAACATAGAATGTGTCCAGCTGCTTCTCTCCCCGAGCATGTCGTAAAAGTCGACTAAGGGATAGTATCCTCCAACATGATGAGATACAATAAGCAAGTATTCCCAAGGAGAGTTGACGTCAGGCAGGCGGCCGGTCATAGGCGTGATCCAAGGTTCATGCTGTACCGACCCCACATAGAGTGGGATAAGGGCAGGAAGATGATGATGAGGCTTGCCTAGCACTTATTCCATCCTCCCAGTTTAGTCGGCCTTGTCCACAGGAAAGACATGGGCAGTACGTGAGGAGCTGACTCAGCCGCGGGTTTTGTCACGATGTTTTCCTTCACCGTTTGAGAGTACCGGTATAGCGCACATAAATTTTTCGCACAGAAAAATCCATGGTACACGACCGGATTTGAACCCACGACCTTAGTACCAACTAGACCACCAGTGCTTTCATAACATAAAGCGAACTAGGGTACATTACTAATCAATATATAAATAGATACTACGCAATATATTCAGTTTGAGTTTTGAATACAATAAATAACGGAACTTCTAGAATATATTTTATATATTTTGGCCGCTCGCTGGCTATAGACAAATTAATTGCTGATTTCTAAATCCAATGATTTATTAGTTTTTGCTGCAATGTTTAAAAAATACTACCACTGTATCCAAATAAAATACGGAAGTAGCTAATAGTGTGGGAAAAGATTAAAGTGCGCCTAAAAGGAGCTCATTCGTCTCATGAACCCCGATATAATAAAAATAAAAGGGGGCACCATACAAGAAATATATACGTACGATGATACGGAATCCTTCGTAGGCAAATTCGACTTGCACTTGACTGGTTTTTATAACTGTGGAGAAAGATAGTAATGTTACGTATATCACACATTGCAAATCAGAAGGCAGGAGATTCAAATATAAAGTCCTCAAATTTCAAGTTTAAGTACACACACATCACACATACATTTTTGACGGCCTCGGTGGCGTGGCGGGCGGTTGCTCGGCAGAGACGCAAGAGGCGCGGGTTCGATTCCCGCTGCGGAAGAAATATAATTGCATGATCTGTAAATATTGCTTGCGGGTCTGGGTGTTGTGGTACCATGGTACTCATAGTTTCTGATACCCACGACACAGGGAATCCTAGTGTGGGGTCAGGACTATGTGTTATTATTATTATTATTATATATAAAATTATTTATTTATTTATTATTTATATTAAGCTCGTAAAAGTTACATGAAAAATAAACATCAGAAAAAGTAAAATACTTTACTAAAATTAAAGTTAAAATGGTTTGTATGTATGTTCGTATGAGCTAGTGGCCAACTCTAGTGACGGAGTTTTTAGGCCGCCTAAAGGCCTCCGTCATGGCTTAAAAGCCGGGACAGACTGTTTAACGTACCGTCCGAAGCACGGAAGCGCTCAGCTCGTAATGCCACTTGCGGTCACCCATCCCAATTTGTGACCGCGCATACCGTTGCTTAACTTTAACGATCAATCAAGAACGTCTAAGCAAGCTACGCCACGAGCGCTTCAAAAATTAAAATTTAAAGATATATACATAGGTAAAGCAATTAATATTCGTACTGGGATCCAATAAAAAGTTTCTCTACATGTCCATTGCCAATGTTTACATTTAAATTTGTTTTGTGAATCCCAGCGGATACGGCATATAGGTCGGCCGCACCTCGACCACAGTCATAGAACCCGCGGGACCAAGGAATATATAACAGTGCCTACCCACTAGACCAGGGCGCGGTCACTGCAGTCCCCTGATCCAAAACCACACGATTCGGCTGACTAATGCCCAATATTCTGCTAACGGGTGATGGAAGAATTACCATAGCTACGGTGTTTTTTGTCAAAATTGTGCTTTTTGACAGATAACAATGTTGCTATGGTAATAAACGGTCGGTCGTCCTTTAGTAGAATATTGGGACCGGGCATAAACCAACAAATAACAATCGAGGAATCATTAAAACTATTATTCTGATAATTTTGACTTTGTCATAAGTCTACCTATTCAAATTCAATGTTTTTATTAACGGATAAAAGAGTTTTTGACAAAAGAACCTCTTAGTTTAACGTTGAATTCGTGTTTTCATTCGTAACAAGTCTTTCGTATATTGCTTCCAAGAAGAGAGTTGGTAAAAAGAAGAAAAATAACAAAAAAATCTGCGTCCCGTTTATGCAGGTAGAAGTAGTTGCTTCCTGACGCACTTGTTTCTCAAAAGCAGTAGTCAGGGCAGGTAGCAGGCGCGGTCCGAAGGGGGGGGGGGGTCACAGTGGACATGACCCCCCCCCCCCCCAAAATCATACACGTCAAATTGAAAAATCTGCTAAAAATTTACAAAATATAATAAGCAATTTTCTGCCCCTAGCCGCGATGACAATAAAAATAGAAGGCTTCCATTTGTTTTATAATGTGTGCAATAAAATTGTGTATTGTGCAATAAAATCTGATTTACTCGACATATTCTATTATTAGTGACCCCCTCCAAAATGTCAGGCGCCGCGCCTGGTAGGTAGGTCAGTTGAATCGTACAGCGTAGAATCAGGGTGTTGGCTAGTGTATTGTCTTTACCCTTGTAAAATGCAGGCTTATGTGAGCTTAACCCCATAAAATGCTATAGACACATTGACGTCTGGTTAATGGCTCGTTAAGATGCGGTGGAGGTGTGGTTGTAATGGTCTTTTACTGCGGCTACAATGTCGGGCTTCGGTCAACTTGTCTCATCATCTTCCTGCCCTTATCCCACTCGATGTGGGGTCGGCACAACATGTTCCTTGGATCATGCTGTAAAAGTTTTGGCTAAGATGTTTTATGACCGGCCGCCTGCCTGACGTCAACCCTCCTTGGGAATACTTGCTTATTGTATCTCATCATGTTGGAGAGGATACTATCCCTTAGTCGACTTTTACGACATGCTCGGGGAGAGAAGCAGCTGGACGCATTCTGTGTTCTTTCTTTACTCCCAGTCCAGCAGAGAAGTAACTTGGGTCAACTTGTCTGATTTTAATATATTAGAATATTTACATACATACATACATAAAATCACTTCTGTTTCCTATAGGGGTAGGCAGAGATCAATTTAAATATTTGTATGGTAAAAAAACTACTCAAAGCTTGATTCCCGCGGAGAGAGAAATCTTTTCAAATATTTCGTAAATATTCTTCCCGGAGTTATGGTATTACGGTCCTCGTAGTTTTCTAACGATACAGTAAGTAAAGTCATATGAGCTAGTGGCCAACTCCTGTGACGTAGTTTTTAGGCCGCCTAAAGGCCTCCGTCATGGCTTAACGACCGACAATTTAACGTACCTTCCAAAGCACGAAACAGCTCGTAATGCCAATGCTCTCTTTTGAACGTTCACGCACGTGTTTTGGCTTTAGTAAAAACGTAAAAAAATACGCGATTTCCATATGTCTGTGACTGATGAGGAAAAAACCCTGAGTTACAGAACAAGCTGTTTCAATTCAAGAATATATTGTAAAGATTCGGGTCTCCTAAACTTTACTTGAGTCACGGCCCACACAATGATGTCATACATCCTCAAAGGCGTACGTGATGGATAAATAGAGCCTTATTATACCTACGTGCCTACTTGTTTTATTAATAAGGTAACTAATGGCCGGTTTCAATATTCTACTAACGTATGACGGGTCGTTCATCACTAGCATCATCACTAGCAACTGTTAGCATTTATAAAAATTGACAGGTATTTACATATTTTGTCTCGTAATTTTGTTCCGGAAGAAAGTATTTTTGTCAAAATGAATATTAAAATTGTAATTAATTCATTATTTTTCATGTATCATATTTGATTATTTATAATTTAATTTAATGAGATTTTTTTAAGGTATTCCCTTATGTATCTGATATTAGTGAGTGTTTTGTTACATTTTAAATACGGGCGGGTGAGCGGTCATTCGGAGGCCAGCTACCGCAAAGCATGGTCGTGTTTTGTATTTTTGAGATAATTAAATTGGATTGTTGACAGTGAGTTCATATAATTCTTTTAATAGTGTTTGTGCTTACACAACGTTGTTTTCTGTCGAAAAGCGCCTTATTTTTTTTTAAAGAAAAACAACATTGATGTTGCAATAAACGATCCTTTGTCGTTAGTTATCATACTGGCACCGGGTATAAATAAAAGTGTACCGTAACAAGAGTTTTGGTTTTCAAAATCTCGAATCGAATAAAGTACCTTAGACATGATAATATAGACACACAAACTTTTGTATTTGTAATATTTAGTGATTCTAAGTACTGATTGTGTTCTTGATATCGTAATCTGTGTTTATCTGTAACTATGTAATGTGTTCGATAAAAAATAAATATTTCTTCCTTTCGTTTCACAATTTTCTTTTTTTGAGAAGTTGAAGTTAGTTGTTGAGTTCAATAATTCCTAACTGGTTCTTTCTTTGGTTACCCGCGGTCGATGACCTTGTTTGTATTAGTAAAAACTAACACAGATTGGCTACCTTGACCTTAGCTATGAGTAAGATAGCTTATGATCATTTAATTACAATTACAAAAGAACCGATAAACGGTCAATGCCAGTCAACGATTTAGAACTAATCAGATCAAAGCCTAAACTAACATCTATACATATTATCACACCCATATCCCTAATGGGGCGGGCAGAGCCACAAGTAAACATAAGAAAACTTGCAGACAATTCTGATTTGAAATTCTAAGATGGATAATGGTAAACCATGGTGACAGGTGATCAGCCCATCGCCCATATAGGTGGTCCATTTTCTTGGAGAGAATACTATCACTTAGTCGACTTTTACGTGCTCGGGGAGAGAAGCAGCTGAGCGCATTCTATGTTTTTTCTTTATTCCGTGAAGTAAAATAAGATTAAAGTTATTTGGTAGGTAATAGGAAAAAACTTCAGCCCAGGGCTATGCTCGCGTGGTATTTTAATAAAAATAGCCTTTATGTTATTCCAATTCATTAACTATTCAGGTATATTCCAAGTTTAGCCTTATCTATATAGAACCTGAAAAAAGTTAATACAACTTACTCAGCAAAGCTTGTCTGGGCGTCTATCTTTAGATATATAGACAACCTCGGTGGCGTGGCGGGCGATTGCCCGGCTGAGACGCAAGAGGTGCCGGTTCGATTCCCGCTACGAGATAATTTTTTGTATGTTCTGCAAATATTTCTTCCGGGTCTGGGTATTGTAGTATTATAAGTATGTAATTAAAGAGTGCCCAGAGTACAAACCTTGCTTAGTTTGGGGCTAGATGGCGCTGTGTCAAATGTCCACAAATAATTATTTATTATTCATTTCTCTAGCAACGAGAACTGAAGTCGCACTCTCGCGTCATACAAGCACGCCCTACGCCATCGAAAAAAGGTCGTTTTTGTAACACGTGATAAGACTACATGATATACACTTGAAAGGATTCGGCTAATTATCGTGACATCGTTTTAGTAATTATCCTCTAGGGTAGTTACGACAAAACTAGGTATTTCTGTGGGGTAGGTGACGGGGAGGAAACACAACGTTTTCTGGAGGTAGAGTGGACTCTACGCACACATAGCATACGAGGATATGGATATCCTCGTATGCTATGAGGTCTAGAAGCGCCACTTTGTAATTAAATTGAAGCTTACTAAATACTACAAATTCCTTTTTCATGACTTTTCTCTAGGAGCATTAGTTCAGCCGGTACGTGTCTTGGAAAATGACCTTACCGATAAATGATAAATTTGAAAAAGTTGGCCATCTTTGACTAGCTGTATCTCCCCAACCAATGGACCCAGAGTACTCGGGTTAGACTCAAATTGTAGCGATTTAGTTAGTTTTACAGAAGTATAGAACCAAGATGCAGGAAAAACGCTTCCTTATGGTGTTTTTTTTTACTAAAACACTGAAAAAAAGGCAAAAAATTTCGCAATTTCTCGAGCAGCATAGGGTTTTTAGGATTGTAAAGGGTATAAACTACTCTCAAGGGACCTAACAACATAATAAGGATATCGTAGTTACTTGCGTGTTTGCGATATTTGCCTTTTTTGTTTCGATAATTGGTTACTAACAAAATTATGATCTGTGATGATCACACGGTGTCAACAACCTCGTGGCACACATAAAATAAATTATTGATATTTGACGCGCGATAAGAATGTCGAAATGAAAGCAAAACGCTCTAGAATCGGAGATAAACAGTCCGATCTCGACGTAACAGTTTGGAAATCAAATAAAGCTTCTATCACACTGACGCGACGCGAAGGTAGAACCTACCTTCAACGTTTCAGACGTCATCAAAAACGTAAAGTATTAACGAAAGTGCTTTGGTAAATTAGTCCAAGTTAGCAAGATTGCTCCCAAGGAGAGTTTGAATATTAGGTTTAAAAAAAATAACGTTGTCAATGCTGTAAGTTTTCTTGACACATTTTTGCATTGTTTTCCTGTGCTGGGACGATGATGATTATGGAACGAGGTAGTAGACAGAGTTTAAGTGTAGCCAGGATCACATTTCAGACGATCAAACACAACAGCCGGTCGGCAGGCGGTAAGGTTTGGATCGGATCTAGGGGGGGGGGGGGCCGGGGCGCCAAGGGGCGCCTAAATCATCATGTTGGAGAGGATACTAACCCTTACTCGACTTTTACGACATGCTCGGGGAGAAAAGCAGCTGGACGCATTCTATCTTTTTTCTTTACAAGAAGTCAATAAAAACAATAAAAAAGTTATCAGCTATTATTGAATGCAAATTTATTAAAGGGTTCTTATTGTCCCGATCACAAAAAATCACACTCAATTTGTGAGTTTTTTTAACAATTTATCTCAAACGCGAGGGGGCGCTAATATCAAGTTTCTGCCCCGGTTCGAAAAAGTCGTAGATACGGGGCTGGTAAGGTCGTGTGCGCTACCGAGACGCTGTCTAGAGTGACGTGGTACGCCTGACTGCCTCACGACCTAGCATTTCATATCACTCACGACTACGCGTTTCGTAATGATACCTTTGATAGGTTTCAAACAAAGTAAGAAGGAATTTATTAACAGAAGAAACTTACAACTACTACAAATATACAGTGATTACCACCTGATCCAGATCATCAGTTGATGCCTAAGACGCTATTTGAGTCTTTTGGGATCGAGACCCATGTCCGTGGGGTACGGGTGCCCACCGCGTTTTCATAATTCTTTTGGCGTCCTGTCGAAGCGATGCGCAGTCCAAGAGCTGGTTCTTATTTGGCTCAACGGATCAGTATTGCCATTCAGCGTGGCAATGCGGCCAGCGTCTTTAAACATGTCCAGTCATTAGGGGTTTCACTTCGGAAAGAGGGAAAGCTGGAAACTCATTTGCTCCTTCATTTAGGAGTTCTGAAAGTTGTCTCAAAAGTCTTCATAAAATATTGTGTCTATGTATCAAGTAATCGTTTTTCACGATGATCTAAGTTTCTATAACTTCTATTATAAAAATTGTAGAGATTTTTTTTCTAAAACATTTTCTCATGCGCTCAACTGTTTTTGGGTTAGAGGGCGCGAAGCGCTCAGTCAAACATCTTCATAGATACTGTAATGCAAAGGCAACAGTGAATCTCGTTTAATAATACAATGTATAAAGTTATTCAATCATTAAAATATAATGAAAATAAATAATTTATATGATTTATTAATAACCAAGGACGTGGGTTCAAATCCGGTCGTGTACCAATGAATTTTTCTGTGCGAAAAATTTATGTGCGCTCTACCAGTACTCTCAAACGGTGAAGGAAAACATTGTAAGGACACCCGCAGCTTAGTCAGCTCCGCACGTATTGACCATGTCTTTCCTGTGGACAAGGCCGACTAAGCTGAGAGGATGGAATCGGTGCTGGGCAAGCCTAGTCCATTTTAATTCGTCCGGGCACTACAGCGTCCGTTTGTGAAGGTAAAAGTTGCCTGCTGACACTGTATAAATCATCTACTATAGATGGCAAAAGGCTTTAGTTTATTAATAACTTATTATGCTCACAAACTTTCCCATTTATAGGAAGTAGGATTTAGAGATCTTGTTGTTTATGCAACTGTATTTTACCGATACCGTTTAGATCTCACATTTCGTAATAAATTAATTCAAAGACTAGACTATCCAGTTACCTAAGAGTGAAGATCCGCCAGTTTGCCTTGTGGATTATGACTTAATTATTGAGACGAGGAGAATGCAAAAATATCGGAGCCTTGCACCGAGGTCAGTAGTCCGCCTGAAGTTGAATTGGTGTCTGTTTGCAAATGATATTGGAAAGCAGTACCCCAGAGAGCACTAGTGGTCTAGTGGTAGTGATCCCGCCTTCGGATTCAAAGGTCGTGAGATCAAATCCGGCCGTGCACCACTGAATTTTTCTGTTCAACCGTTACGACGTGATTGAGGCACAAATATACATCCACATTCTCACAAACTTTCACATTTATAATATTAGTAGGATAATATTATTAAATCGTACGTTCGATGAAACGTATGTTACGTTCTTTTGTTTTCGTTTTAGCAGATGCCAAAAACAGTAGACAAACGTTATGACGCGAAATATACATAGAGCATGTCGTAAAAGTCGACTAAGGGATAGTATCCTCCAACATGATGAGATACAATAAGCAAGTATTCCCAAGGAGGGTTGACGTCAGGCTGGCGGCCGGTCATAAAACACCTTAGCCAAAACTCTTACAGCATGATCCAAGGTTCATGCTGTGCCGACCCCACATAGAGTGGGATAAGGGCAGGAAGATGATGATGATGATATACAAGCTCTCGAAATCATAAAAAAAATAAACTTTTTTCATACAAAAGACATCAACGTGAATGTGTAGAGGCGTTCTACTTATTTTGAAAATTTGAAGTTCTCAGTACCTCACTTTAACTTTATTATCAAGTGGTGAGTGGCAAAGACGTGGCGTGGATATGATGTCTCCTCCATGGATTTGTATGGAGTAAATTATACATGCAACCACGTAGCGCGCCTAAACTAAGGAAGATATATACCGTTTACAAAGACAAGTCTATGCCAATTATGTATAAACCACGTCTAAAAAAGGCAACTTATCTTCCTGCCCTTATCTCATTCTATTTGGGGTCGGCACAGCATGAACCTTGGATCATGCTGAAGAGTTTTGGCTAAGGTGTTCTATGACCGGCCGCCTGCCTGACGTCAACCCTCCTTGAGAATACTTGCTTATTGTATCTCATCATGTTGGAGGACACATATCCCTAAGTCGACTTTTACGACATGCTCGGGGAGAGAAGCAGCTGGACGCATTCTATGTTTTTTCTTTACTCCCAGTCTAGCAGAGAAGTAAGCCTAAAAAAGGCAACTGCTGCAGTGAAAAGATAAAAGAATATTTACCTCAAAGACCTACATTTATTTCATCTACGCCTTGTAACTCATTTAAAATGCACGGTCTACTGAAGCTCACTTCCAAAGCGGAATCTGATACTGTACAGTAAGCACTAGTAACTGTATCCCTCCTGCTAGGTACAGTCAGCAGCGGAAATTCGTGAACATAATTTGATGATTGAAATCTAGATTATCCGGAACCTATAAAACCGTAATCTCATAAAATGTTGACTAATATTTAGAAGAATTTATTTCTTGAATTTGTTTCGGAATACACCTCGGGCAGATTGTGCAGAAACAACTTTGAGAAGGAGACTAACCCCCGAATACTCAAACGCGACTCAGAGTTGAGCACTTCTCAAGTCACGGTTTTTTGACAGTTTCTGATGAAAATCTGTCGAAAAATCGTCTTTTGAGACGTGCTCAACTTAAGATGCGTTTGAGTATTCGGGAGTAAGAGGAGAATCCTGCTAGGTTGGGCAGCATTTGGATAATTACGTCAAGTTTTCACGTCATTTTATACGCAAAGCCTGAAAACTAAAGTGTTCAATCAGTGCGTCCTACCTGTTATGAAATAAGGAGCCGAAACGTGGACACTTACTGTACGGCTAGTCCACCAGTTTAAAGTCACTGAGCGAGCTATGGAAAGAGCTATGCTTGGAGTTTCAAAGTCACCGACATAGCTCAAAGAATTAGCAAAATAAAGTGGCAGTTGGACTGCTATAGGCTGATGATGATGATAAATATTTAGATATTGGTCTTGGTCCATTTGTTCTGAGCATTTTAATGGACATCTTTTATTTCTACACAAAAAGAAGAAAAAGTGATTTGAAAGATTCAACTGTCATTCAGCTTCCGTTGCTGACTTCACTTAGGTAAGTACCTAGTACACTATTCTGCGCATTATACTGTGTGACATGACGTAAGGTTTTAGAACAATGCCTCCTCAACCAGTTCCGAATGAGATGGAGGACAGTGATACTGACATTTGTAACTAGACTAGACTTGCTACTGGTTTCTCTTGAATCTACGTATTAGGGGATCACCCTCGCTTTAGAAAGACATCTTAAAGAAGCCAGTATGTCGTAGAAATGTAAAAAAAATTAAAACGTGTCAAAGGAGTCTTTCACCATACTTTGGTTCGAAAGAAGTAATGCCTTGACCAGATACCATCACTGCCCCGACGTATGTTATGTGTGACAATTATTTTAGCCAAGATTGTCTCAATGTTAAAAAAAAAAAAAAAAGTGAGTTGGATCAGGTGAACTATCTTATAGACCGTTTGCAACGGCCTTTAGATAGCCCGACTGTTTCTTCTGTATTTTGTAAATTATAATTGTACTAGCTACCGCCCGCGGCTTCGCTCGCGTGGTATCCGGATAAAAAATAGCCTATATGTTAATCCAGTACATGTACTATGTATTCCAAGTTTCATTCAAATCCGTTCAGCCGTTTAGGCGTGATTGAGGCACAAACATTCAAACATCCAAACTCACAAACTTTCGCATTTATAATATAAGTAAGATTAGTTGTAAGTTTATTTCTCTCAATATTGGGCAAAACATTTCCTTCTGTCACTCAACACGACATAGCTCAGTGGTAGCTTCAAGCTCAAGTTGGCCACTGCCGCCAAAATCTATCTAAATGGGGCTACATCCACCAATCCCGGAGAAAGTGTAGCTTCGGAGCTCCCTCACAGAGCATAGATCACCTGCTCCCATGCCCTATCTGACCGACCCCAAGCACACAAGAGGACTGACTCGACGCCAAATCGTCATCATCTTCCTGCCCTTATCCCACTCTATGTGGGGTCGGCACAGCATGATCCAAGGATCATGCTGTGACAGTTTTGGCTAAGGTGTTTTATGACCGGCCGCCTGCCTGACGTCAACCCTCCTTGGGAATACTTGCTTATTGTATCTCATCATGTTGGAGAGGATACTATCCATTAGTGATTTATTAATTGCCGAATATTGTCTAAAATAATATTTGAGATTCTGCTTGAAATATTGAGCTCAGAGGAAAATTTGTGCTTGTCCCGCCATCTCTGGATTTTCCACGTCAGCTAGCGCGTCGCGTTGTGTTTGCTGCACTTTGGTCCTCGCCCACAAACCATGTTGAATTAAACTGTCAAAACCACTAAACATCAAAGACGTAACATAAGATCCAGTCAGTGCGTTGAATAGGGTGAAAGTACCTCGGTGAGAATGTTGGGAAACAGCCACTGGGAATTGAACCACGGTTCATAAACTTCGTGTTGGCTTTGTAAGCGTGTAATCGTCGTGTGCCAATACTATCTACAAAACTATTGCATTCACTTCTCTGGGATTTAGAAACCTGATGCCAAGCTTATCATATTTAGAAATTCAGTAAAAGTTACACAAACAATTTTCAGAATAAAAATTATTGTTACGAAAGTCTTATCACGGTCAATTTTGAATCCATACTAATACTATAAATGCGAAAGTAACTCTGCATGTCTGTCTGTTACATTTTCAAGCCTAACCTGCTGAACAGATTTTAATGAAATTTGGCAAGGAGATAGATTCATAGGCTACTTTTTATCCTGTAAAACGATCCCAAAATGGAAAAATGATGTAAAAGGGTAACCAGGATAACACATAAATACTTCTTAGACATTGATTTATGACAAGACAGTTAATTTGACATTCATAAATGTTGATAATTGACAATAACATTCATATCAATCGGGTCGGGTCGTCAGCAGCTCTCTTTTTTTTCGGAGCTGTGGGTAAGGGCCTCTAGCTGGACCGATTTCATGATTTTTTATTTGTTGTATTTGTCTCCGTCCTAAATAGCAAAAAACTATATAATAAAACATTTGAAAATTTGTATTAGGCGGTACGAAGTTCGCGAGGTCAGTTAGTACCAACCTAATAAAAATCGTGAAACTGACAATCAAAGCTCAGCCTAAATCATAAGCCTTAGAAGCATGAAATTTGGAGGGTATTGCCTCTAAATGCATTGATGGGTATGTAGGATCTGTTGCTGACCATAAACATAACTATGATAAATTGATTTGATCAGATCGGGAAATGATAATAATAAAAACGACCGCATGTTGCCGTAGAGAGTTTTGAACTGGATTTATTGTGTAATAAGTAAATTACTTGCTAAAGCACAATGCATATTGTGCTGAATGTGCGGGTTGGCCCGTACAGGGTAACTACTTATTTGTACGTAATCAATGCTACCAGTCAACGAACTACCTACTTGTACCTAGATATACTTTTCTCATGTAAGTGACCTAGTCTTTATGAGAATAAAATTCTTTAAACCTTACGGTGTATGAAGGGGTATAACTAAGAAAAGAATTCCCAAGACAATTCCCAGAGAATGTTGCTGGAAGAAAGCTTTGCATGAAAAATCTCAACGCAGCCAAAGTTGTCTACAATAAAACTAATATTTATGGGAGTTACTTTAAAAACTAGGAGCATTCGATTGATTGGTATTCAAAACACGGTTGGCCGATAATTAGCACGAATAGCGGTCTCGGCCCATAAGTACTTTGCATGTAGGCTAATTATAACGACATATTTTTTGGAGTTAATTATAGTCCTAGTCTCATAAGGCATTGCACTTATGAGAAATTAAATGTTTCTACTTAAAAACGTTCACAGATAAAAATTCTATTACTAGCTCTTTCGAACTAGTATGAGAATTAAAGTGCGCTCCGAAGAGGCTCTTTTCGTACACTAAAATAATTTGTGACTTTTTGTCTTGAGTTATGAATTCGTTTGTTCACGCTGTAACGAAACTACTGTGAATTAAACTTGAAACTACAGGTTGGTAACTTTTATATGGGAACCACGCGGATGAAGTCGCGGGCATAAGATAGTAAATTCTAAAATAATGCTCTCTAAGTAAAAAAAATACCATGTGGTTGGTACGAAATTTACAGTGACTGTCTGTTGACAAACGAGACAATTTTATCTTGCCTTTCACCCCTTTCAACACGTTAAATCGCTCGTTGAAGTTAAGCAATGTTGTGCGCGGTTACAATTGGGGTGGGTGACCGCAAGTGGCATTACGAGCTGAGCGCTTCTACTTCGGAGGGCATGACGGAGGTCTTTGAGCGGCCTAAAAACTCCGTCACAAGAGTTTGCCACTAGCTCATACAAACTTACTTTTTACCACTATAAAAGTCTGCACATCCGCCGAAACTTCAACCAGTAGGTATTTCCTCAATTTCCAAGAATTCGTGATGCTTTCACCTTCGAGTACCTACCACACCTACAACTTAAGTCTGAGTCACGCTCGTTTCAGATGCTAATGTATGAAAGTTCACAAATTAACACTACTTGCCAAGTGGAATAAACTATTGTGAAGCTGCCTGGGAACTTTTAATGAGCCATTTTAATTTATTTCGTTAGCTTCCGCCCGTGGCTTCGCTCGTGTTATACCCGGATAAAAGTAGCTTATATTATACCATTATAAAGTATTTGTAAGTGTATACCAATTGTAATCCAAATACCCCGCTAATCCGTTGCCTTTTTGATAAGAATTGGAATCTGATCCTCGAGATACAGTTCTACACTAGTTCGAGGGTCAGCCGAAATCCTCACCGCCCAAACTTGTCGCCAATGGAAAGGTCCACGCGTGTATATAATGTTAAGTTTAGTTTAGTTTAATTTTACTTCATTCTTCTTTTTTACTTTTTATTCAAGGTTGCCAGTCAAATATCGCTTCTAGCGATAAGGCCGCCAATTGTGGATACCAGAATTATTATTTAAACTTTTGTAATTTTTATGTTTTTTGTTGGTATATTGGTATACACAATAAAGTATTATCTTATCTTATCTTATAGATAGTATGCATTCATCAAAAGTGCACGTTTGGTGCATTTTTTTGAGTTCCGCGACATTTTGAGTCAATGACAGTTCGCTACAAAAAGTTATATGGGGGCCGCTCAACCGTTACGCCGCCTGACTGGGTCAAAATAATCCTCAAATCTCACCATCAAAACTTCCAGATCCAAACGTTCATAGATAAAATCACGCCTGTTTCCCAGTAAAGGCAGAGACCATAGATCTCATTTAGGATACTTTTGACCCCTCCAAAACGTCACCGATTTGGTCCAGGCACGTACGCCTAGATGGCGTATCTATATCCTTCCAATAATACCAAACGGTCAATCACTCAAAATAATAAATTATTATACATATCGCAATATGGGCGATGGACTGATCACCTGTCACCATGGTTCACCATATCCATCTTAGGACTTTAAATCAGAAGTGGCTGCAAGTTTTCTTATGTTTACTTGTGCCTCTGCCCACCCCATTAGGGATATGGGCGTGATAATATGTATGTATGTATTAATACATTTTTCAGATTATATTTCTCGTATTATATCCGGTGGGAACTTCAAATGTTTCTAAGCCGGTAAAGAAAGTGAGTATTAACAGATTATCCAGTGATCCGTCTTTATTTAGCACTACTTAAGTAATGCAAGCGTAAGGTGGTTGACTTCGAACAATTTTGGATACAACGTTACCAAAATAGTCGCCCCGCGAGGACTGTTATACCTGCAATTCACAGCCAATCGATTATAAACCTTCTTGCTAAAGAAATATAGCTGAAATAAGCTGCACCACGCATAAAAAGAGTGGGTAGGTATGTGATGTGAATCTTTATTAAGGCTGTGTCCAAAATCGACGTGTTTAGTTCCAGCTAATCTTTTATTATTCTGTTACTCATTGAGCATTATGTCATATACTTGACGATCTTTTTATTATAGGTACCTAGTAGGTATCTTTTAATAATGTGGCTTAAGAGGTAGAAACAAAACTTATCTAAGGTATAAGTAAGGAGTAGATATCTCATTCCTGTTAAGCAAATATTTCTTTAAACTCAAACAAAACGTGTGAAAGATCTTGTTACTTACTTAAAGAATTGTTACTTACTACGCTTACTAATGCCTATTACCATCTTTAGTAAACGATTTCAGCGTCAGGAGGCAACTTTTACCTTCACAAACGGGACGAATTAAGATGGAGTACCTAGGCTTGCCCAGCACCTATTCCATCCTCTCAGCTTAGTCGGCCTTGTCCACAGGAAAAACATGGCCTACCACGCTTACAGTATGGTAAACTCATTGGAAATCAATTTCTTCATTCAATCATCGTCATCAAGGATCATATCAATTTTTTTTTTTATAACGCGAAGCATGAAAGACTCACGCAAGAGACCATGCGTAAAAGCTAAGGTACTTTCGATTCCATTCATCACAGCCATGTAGGAAGTTCCTATACAGCTGTGATGAATGGAAAGTAAGCTTATTTCTTATTCATAACTTATTTCTGAGTTATTGTAGTTTCTACTAGGTAGGAACTAAAGAAGAACACGGAAATAAGCAGGTCCTACCAACTTGATTTCTTTGGAATCTACAACGGATTATTGTTACCACAGAATATGTTTTGTACTTACCACGTACCAGGCATCAAGTCACAGGAAAAAACCCGTCATTCAAACAAAAATCCATCCTTTGGTAACAGCCGAGCACAATCCATCTTCAACTTGACCCCATTCCGAGGCTGAACGTGAACGGTGACCGCCACGCGATGTTATTCTAAGCTTTTGTAAATACAATTCGCTTCAAATGCTTGACTTTTGTGTCTACTATAGCTTTAAAGAGTTCTCAATCCTTCATCACTTTCAGGAATTATTCATAGCACTTTTAATTTATATTTGTGACATAAAATTAAAACAAATTATACTTACTTATGTTGTTCGTACAAATATTTTGAATGCAATGGTGAAATGTGTTCGAGCACAAGTAACCCTGTAACACCTACATTACCATTGTATGAAATAAAATACGTGGGAAATTGATTAATTGACGTTTTTTATTAATTTAGCAATCAGAGCACACTCCAGCACAGATAGTCTTACTGACAGGAAGGGAAGAAAAACCGGTCAAATTCGAGTCTAATTCGTCGGTTCTGTGTTATTGTAGATACATCTATACATATAAGTGTTTCTTGTGTGGGGTCCCCTTCTATTATTTCGTATATCATGACGATGACGACATAATATGGTCATCATACTAATATTATAAAGAGGAAAGTTTTTTTGTTTGTTTGTAACGAATAGGCTCCGAAACTACTGGGCCGATTTCCAAAATTCCTTCACCAATAGTTACATTATCAGGGACCAGTATAGGCTATAATATATATTTTTTTAAATTAGGGATCCGTAAAAAATTGCAATATTGTAACCCAAGGTAGAAAACCCAAAATAGTTTTTGGCGTGCGCTGCGAAAACTATTGATTATAGAACAAAATAATGTACTACACGCGTACGAAGTCGCGGGCAACAGCTAGTATACTTATATTTCTCGAATAAATCAAAACTAATAATATAACTGCGAAAGTTTGTGAGGATGTGAGGGTATTGGTGCTTCAGTCACACCGGCGCCGTAACGGCTGCATGGGTCTCAAACTTGGAATAGTGCTAGATATTAGAATACAGAATTTTATTGAAGACACACATTTGGTTAGTGTTACTCTTTTGGACAATAAAAGTTTTCCTTATGTTTGCACAAACCCGGTAAATGTCAAAGTAGGTCATTGCTATGAATAAGTACTGAGTAAGGATGTGTTATGACCTAGCGTACAATATGACTAGTGTGATGACGTAGGCTCCCTATCTGGTTCCTGCGTATATCTACCACCTATATGTAAGAACTAAGCACAAATGTCTGTCACACACAATCACAATACCTAACTTAGCCCGTATTACGCAATATTTTTAAGAAAATTTTGTTGTATTCAGTTTTTTCCACAAAATTACCACAGAACTTGTTTACAAAGGAAGACTAATGAATGAGCCCAGTAGGAGGTAAAATCGGCCTGTGATCGAATAGATAGTGATTTATGATCATGATTTTTAATCTACTTATAAAGATAGGTACCTAGTAGGTACAATTTTTTTTTAATATAGGTACTTCAGCATGAAAGCCAGAAGAACAGTTCTTAACCAAAATTGTCGCATTTATTCTTCCAAATGTCTCGTCCCAAGCCACTAAAATGCCTTGGTATTTGACACAAATGCCAGAAAGTTGACATTCACAACATATTGCGATTATGGTTTAGTAATTTTAGTGTTTGCGACAACGCTATTGTGACAAAGCAAAAGATATAGGAAAGAACGGAAAAAATAAAGGAACTTGAAAAGACTTGAATAGGATAGCACCAAGAAGTTTTTATTATAAATCCATGAACTCCTTGGTGCCTATAGCACACTGGCCACTTTACTCTTTCAAATAAAAACATAAGCAAGTTATGTAAATAAAACACACGTTAAATTGTCGGTCCCGGCTTTTAAGCCGTTAAGCCATGACGGAGGCCTTTAGGCGGCCTAAAAACTCCGTCACAAGAGTTGGCCACTAGCTCATACGAACTTACTTTTTTACTTTGAGAAAAATGTCGGCAAGCTCCGATTTTTATACAGATTGTTTTACGGAAGAAGTCTTAAGTCTAAATTTTATTACTGAGCGATTCTAAAGACTTCTTAAGAATTCCTCAGTAATAAAATGTAGACAACAGCTATTTACTTTTCTCACGATTTTAGTAGTTCCAAGATGCTGTTTACAATGTTTGTACCAGAGATAATGGATAGGGCTAATGACTTGTCTATAACTATCTCTAATGTAACACGATCTCAACAACAATTCATTCGTACAATTAAGTTCTTGAAAGCACTTGTATAAGAGAATAATTTTAGAATTACATAATAATTTTATTGCAAAAAATTGATAAAAATAGTATTTAGTCATTTGTTTTTTGAAGCTTGTAAGTTTCTAAGCATTTTTATGAAATTTCGTGTTGTGTGACGTTTTCGCTAGAGAGGTGTTTAGTGAATTGTAGTTGTAATAGCTCAGCTATGGGCTACAATCACAGTGACTTTGAAGACTGTCGTAAACTGTTATTGTTTAGAATTGCTAAGCTACGGTGAGATGTGGCCCTTTCTAATAATATATATCCGAAAGTTAGTACGGAAGTGGCGATGTGAGTGTGCCTTAATCGTGGCGAAGAGAAGCGCTTGTTCTTCAAATATTTCCTCCAGGTGTTGTGGTGCCACAGTTTCTGATTACGACTCAGAAATTCCTTAGTTTTCTTTATGTAGGTTGTACAAAAATGTACTTTTGAGATCAAAATCAGTCGCAACTTAGCATAATAAAGAAGCTTAATAAACGAGCTTTCAGAAACTCTCCTTGAAGTAACGTTTGCACCCATTTTCATTCCCTTTTTAGCTAAATTTCCTTAATACACCTCCAAGCTCTAGGACTGATTAGATTCTCCAAAGAAGTCTACGATCAGTGGCTCTGGCTTTACTCAATCAATCGGAAGCGCTCGTGGCGTAGCTTGCTTAAACGTTCTTGATTGATCGTTGAAGTTAAGCAAAGTTGTGCGCGGTCACAATTGGGACGGGTGATCGCAAGTGGCATTACGAGCTGAGCGCTTCCGTGCTTCGGAGGGCGTTAAGCCACGACGGAGGCCTTTAGGCGGCCTAAAAACTCCGTCACAAGAGTTGGCCACTAGCTCATACATCATCATCTTCCTGCCCTTATCCCACTCTATGCAGGGTCGGCACAGCATGTACCTTGGATCATGCTGTAAGAGTTTTGGCTAAGGTGTTTTATAACCGGCCGCCTGCCTGACGTCAACCCTCTTTGGGAATACTTGCTTGTTGTATCTCACGTTGGAGATGATCTACTATCCCTGACTATCCCTTAGTCGACTTTTACGACATGCTCGGGGAGTGAAGCAGCTGGAAGCATTCTATGTTTTTTTTTTACTCCCAGTCCACTAGCTCATACGAACTTACTTAATCAGACAGTTGGTCACGATAAAGATTGTCATGATAACAGATCCCTTTTGCTCCAGGATCCTGCGGCCAGTATCAGTGACGGGCAACATGGAGCACGCACTGCAGCATCGCGAGCGCGTCGGAGTCCAGGACTTTGTGCTGCTGGAGGACTACCGCTCGGAAGCCGCCTTCATCGACAACCTGAGGAAGCGCTTCTCGGAGAACATCATCTACGTAAGTGAAGCGCTCGTGCCGTAGCTTGCTTAGACATTCTTGATTGATCGTTGAAGTTAAGCAACGTTGCGCGCGGTCACAATGTAGATGGGTGACCGCAAGTGGTATTACGAATGCCAGCATTAATAATAGGGTCCCGTTCTGCCCTCCTAATGAAGAACGCAGTAACTATGTCAAACATGCTTTGATACGTGAGTGAGAACAGAATGTTGTATTTTGTTAGGCGATTCCGAATATGTATCTAACTAATTTTTGACAAAAATGCTAGTTACTGCGTTCTTCACTAGGAGGGCAGCGTTGGCAGCCTTCGGATATGGAACCCTAAAAATGTATAATATTGACATTATAGCTTTTATTATGTCGGTCGCACGCATTTTTGTACATAGGTAACGTCTAGCGACTTCGCTGGACGCAAAAGTTGCTAAGGATAGTAGGTATTACCACTTGGGTCCTGTGGTTTCTTTATGACCTAGGTGTGATCCTCGACTTTTTAACTAGACTTGCAAAATTCTAACAGTTGCAATCCAATAATATAATGCAACGAATGCAACTTGCCAATGTGTGTATTATACTGATGTTTTGTTTGACATCGGCCTTGAAAATTGGAAATGCAGCAATATTTAATAGTAAAATAGTAATAATGCAAAATGTATTTACCTGACATCAATAAATCGTGTTCATGCTAAAGCCGAAGACAAAAGTCTGCTCTTTGCAAATACCTTCAACGCACGTATTCACTTGTTTCCTTCTTTGATCCACTGAAACCTTACGTAATCGGTCACGTGGTTCTTGTCAAGGTCACCACACCTTAATCTGGTCACTGGCCTGATTGAAGCCGAGAATAGTTACCTATATCATCGAAAGAGTAAAGGAATATTGTGAGCATGTCTGATGTGACTACTGAATATATTTATGAAGAGTAAGTATTAGCTTTCACCCGCGGCGTGGTACCCGGATAAAAAGTAACCTATATGTTTTTCCAGCACACATACTATGTACGTTCCAAGTTTCATTCAAATCTGTTAAGCCGTTACGGCGTGATTGAGGCACAAACATCGTCACATCCTCACAAACTTTCGCATTTATAATAGTAGTAGGATTCAACTTAGATTTAAGACGTATAATTTTGAATTGGTCTTGTGTCCGGTTCCTATATCCTACTGACGGATCGGCAATTAAAATAGCAACGTGATTTTTTCGTTAAAAATGTTTTTCGCTTTTCGATTGAAAACAACGGTGCTATGGTAATGAACGTTCAATTATCCGTAAGTAGAATACAGGCACCATGCATAAATCGTACTCATTGATAGGTGATTGTAAGAATGTTTGTCTGTTTGATGAATATTACCCAATCCTACTCAATTGATAAATCCATCGCTGTCCCACATAAAGTTCATAAATGACGAAATCAATTATAGATTGGAATCGATGTATTAAAATCGTGCAATCATAGTGTAGGTAATAGGCTAAATGTCGATTTACCTCGGCGCTGTGACAATGGATTCTCCACGCACGATTCAATCCTCAACTCAAGTCACAATGTTTCAATTAATTTTTATGGTGATACAGCGATTAGATGGCAGGTCAAGTTTGTGAAACTATGGAAGTAGCTAAGTTGTTTATGTTTCCCTACGAATAGTGTGGGGTAAGGATTTAAACGGCTCCAGGCTACTTTTGACACAATAACTGAAAAAGGACGTGGTCTGTAGTGTTTAAATTTTAATCCTGAGAATAAAATATGATAATAGACAATGATGCAAAAATTAAAATGGTGAGAGCGATACCTAAAGAAGTTTCAAATTGGATGCTCTTGTTGAAAAACATACATAATATTACGCTTGTTTCATATAGGGGTAGGCAGAGAACACGGATCTCCGTTTACATACTACTTTCGCTTCATTCACTCTCACCACACTCTTCTATAGTAGAAATATTGGTAGCAAAACACGTTTTATACCCAACAACTTTTCAAAAAACAGTATCTTTAGAGGTTAACATTACATTTTTCTTTCCTTTATTCTAAAATTGTTTTTTTTTCTCCAGACGTACATTGGCAATGTGCTAATATCGGTAAACCCCTACAAGAACCTGCCCATCTACACTGAGGAAAAGGCTAAGCTGTACTACAAGAAGGCTTTCTTCGAAGCGCCACCCCATGTGTGAGTAACCACCCTATATAAACACATCATGATTCATCCCTTCGCTACGATCGACCCTGAAACACTGTCAATATACCTAAAGGCCGTGACACAAATGCCTGGAAGTGGCATGCTTTTTACTGGTAAACCCACAGAACTCTAAATCACTAAAGGCAAATCGTATCGCTACTGGCAAAGTCTACTGTACAAGACTCAGAAGACTACACGATGCATATGCTTATAGCTGGCATGCCAGCTTCTTAAAGTCATGCAAAAAGGCTTGCGACCTGCTAGCATGCAATGTACTAGCAAACCTACGTTACACATGCTAGAAGCTCATCCTTAGGTACTAGTGGCTGACATGCTTCCATGCGAACTACTGGCAGAGTAAACGGACATTACTCAAAGTCAACAATACGAATGGTCAGTACATAAATGACACATTAACAAATATACCAACCCAGCTATTAGCTATCAATATCTCGATATTCTACACATTCAAATTAGGTATACAAAGACAGCAAATCATTTGAATCGTCAAGCATTGAGAAACTACATTAGCAGTGAATAAACATAATGGGATGCATTAAAACAACTAATTTGTGCAAACAGGCACTTCAGCTGCCTATCATTATCGCGTTAGCCTTACTTTGCTTCCTAGACACAACAAAACAATCAAGCTAAGTAGACACTGTCGCCGGTAAAGATGATACATCATTATTTTCAAAATGGTGCCACAGCATTACAATAAATATTAACACAGCAAAACCTATTACGAAATTTGTTGCTGCATATGTTTTAGAGCTATTACCCTAAATTTTATTATACAATAAGATTTGGTGCTCCAATTTAACATAAATATTTCAATGATACTAATTACGCTAGAGGTTTGAATGAATGATTTAAATTTTCATCATCATCTACAGGCCGACTTTCATCACGGTCTGTGCCATTCATCATGGTCTTGTGCTAGTCTACGGATTGATCTTTACTTGGAAGAAATTATTACGGAACTTTACGCTCATTGTTTTATCAAGGACACAATTTATAATCACAATTTTCGTTTAATTTCAGATAACATGTCGAACCGATAACAGAACACCGTACTTGTAGATAACTAGCTATAAACACAATGGTATAGGACTTGTATATTCCTACACGGATACAATACTCATAAATAGGTAGTCCTTGTAAATAAAATAAAAGCATCCAAGAATCACATGCATGGTCCTGACCCACACTAAGTAAGTAAGTAAGTTCGTATGAGCTAGTGGCCAACTCTAGTGACGGAGTTTTTAGGCCGCCTAAAGGCCTCCGTCGTGGCTTAACGACTTTAAAGCCGGGACCCACACTAAGATTCCCTGTGTCGTGGGTATAAGAAACGACAAGTACCATGGTACGACAATATCATTTGCAACACAATATTTGCAGAACATGCAAGCATTTCTCCCGCCGCGCCTTTTTTTATCTGAAACTAGCTGCCGCCCGCGGCTTCGCTCGCGTGGTACCCGGATAAAAAATAGCCTATATGTTATCGTTGCGTTTTGATCTTTACGCCAGTAATTTCAAGCAAACTAAGACTTTTCAATTTTATAATATAAGTAAGAACCAGCTGTTAAGTAAAAGTTTGGTCTGGGATGGAGCACGCTTACCTAGAAGAAACCTATAGATAGATTCTCGATTTGAAGACACCCATTTGCAATAAAGATGAAGTTAACCTTTCAAACGTCATCATCATCATCATCATCTTCCTTCCCTTATCCCACTCTATGTGGGGTCGGCACAGCATGATCCTTGGAGAGTTTTGGCTAAGGTGTTTTAAGACCGGCCGCCTGCCTGACGTCAACCCTCCTTGGGAATATTTGCTTATTGTATCTCATCATGTTGGAGGATACTATCCCTTAGACGACTTTTACGACATGCTCGGGGAGAAAAGCAGCTGGACACATTCTATGTTCCTTATCATCTTTGGCCAGATTTGCTATGTCCAGCAGACTATATCCTTCTATGGGTGATAAAAAAAACTGTAGGTAATATAACTTTTTTTGTTCACAGATTTGCCATTGCAGACAACGCCTATCGTTCATTGGTGTATGAACATAGAGAGCAGTGTATTCTTATCTCGGGTATGATGTCCATCGGCTTCTTGTCCTATTGGTCAAAGTTCTTTTGATCATACCGGTCTAAAAGACCTTGAAACCTTTGCCAGCTGCTTCCATGGCCCGTAGAAGATCACAGTTGTAAACATTCCTTAGGAAAATTTTGAGGGTCATATTAAGAACTACTCAATTATCTATAGATAAAATACTTGCATTGATAAATCGATTACACTATCATTGAGACATAGGTATAATATTATCTCCTCCTTATAGATTGGTTCACAGAAACCCTCAAATAACAAAAGCCCTTACACTCGAAAGGCCAACGACTAGTTACCACTCTTCGTACCTACATAATTTTTCTCTTGACTAATTCTTAATTATGAGCCTTACGAATCTACCAACGAATAAAATCATACTTAAGTAGGAGGTACTTATCTAGCGTCAATTGCTGGCTAGACAAAAATAATGTCATATCATGTTAGAACATGTAATTTTATCCATTTGTTTCTACGAAACCAACTCTGTAGGGTGACTCTACAAAGTTATGAGTTTCAGTTACTGAAATAATTCAAAAACTGTGTTGACTTACAGGAGAGTCAGGCTCCGGCAAAACAGAAGCCTCAAAGAAGATCCTAGAATACATCGCGGCCAGAACCAACCACCTCCGCAATGTGGAAACCGTCAAGGACAAACTTCTCCAGACGAACCCACTGCTCGAGGCTTTTGGCAACGCGAAGACCAACAGAAACGATAACTCCAGTCGCTTCGGCAAATACATGGACGTGCAGTTCAACTACGAAGGGGCGCCGGAAGGTGGACATATCCTGAACTATCTACTAGAGAAGTCCAGGGTGGTCAGCCAGATGAGTGGGGAGAGGAACTTCCATATCTTCTACCAGCTCTTGGCTAGTGGGGATACGGAATTGCTGAAGCAGTTGAATCTGCAAGGCAGGCCTGAGGCGTACAAGTACACCACTGATACGGTAAAGTTAAATCTCTATCATCATTATCATTCGCCTTTTCATCTATTGCAGATGATTCAGGTGGCATCAGTCACATTATTATAGGCACTAGAAAGTATTCTAGGTGTAGACTGATATTCAGTAGAATATCAGTCTACACCTGACATTTTATCTTTTCTTTTCCATATCAGAATGTTATCGACATTTTTGTATGAGTCACAGATATGTGTGGTGTAGGACTTGATGATCCGTTACTTTGGAGGAAAATAATATACTGTACTCACAAGCTTCCACCCGAGGCCTCTCTCACGTTTTATTTGGATAAGTAGCCTATTTTATTATGCCAGTTCACGAACGATACAAACTTACTTTTTCCAATTTTCATACAAATCACACAACAAGATCCTTACAAACTTTTGGATTTACGAAAGCATGGTGGTCTAGTGGTAACGGCCCTTCTGATCCTGACAACGTCATGGTCTCAAATTCGGTCGTGCGACATTTTTGTTCCAAAAATTGTGCGCTATACCAGTACGCCAAAACGGCAAAGGAAAACATCATGACAAAACCAACATATAGTAGAACCAAAAAATTTCTGCTTTTACAGCGCATTTTAGCATAATGTTTTATTTCAGACCCCTCAAATGAGCCAAAAGATGAACGACACTGAGCAGTTCCGCACTGTGCGAGATGCCATGAAGGTGATCGAGATCCTCGACACAGAACAACGCGAGATCTGGGAGATCATCGCCGCGATCCTGCACCTCGGGAACGCAAAATTCATCACCAATGATAAAGGCTACGCTGAGATATTGGCTCATGATGGGAACACCCTGAATGTTGCTCAGGTATGGCTACTAATAGTCTTGTCACTAGTTCTTTAAAACCAGTGTGGTGAAAGGATTTAAATTGCGTCTCATAGGTAGGCTGCTTTCGTGCACTGGCAAGACTAAAAGATAGCTGAAAAATATAATTCGGTTTAGAGTACTCTTGACTTGGCCCTTTTCCAGAACGTCACCGATTTTGTCCAGGTACGTGCGCCGAGGTCTTCCCTATCCAACGGTACCATTCACACTAGCCTCATACATCGTTAATCTTTCATCACTGAAAACTAAAACCTACTAAAAACTTTCCTAGCACATGTTCTAGCCTTCCGATCCGAGGCCTAAAGCCATTCTAAGGTCGTGAAAACCAATACAGTCGTGCAATAATGGCTTTCGTGTTCGAAACAATTATGTACTTACATATACCTGTTGTAGCGCTCGCGTAGAACTCTTAAGCAGTGTAAGAAACCGGCATATCTACACTTTAAAAGTTCAAAAACTTGTCCCAGTAAGACACGAAAGGAGCTTCCATAAATTCTTTCACTCGATCACTAACAAAGGAATAAAACCGGTCAAGTGAGTCGAATTCGCACACGAAGGGTTCCGTACTATCGTACATGTACATATTGTACGCCGCCTATTATAGGTGGCAGCATGTTCCCTATTAAAATCAAGCAAAAATTGCAAAATGAAACACATCTCTTCTATGAGGGTCCTCACTTTAAAATTTTAGCATTATTTTTGTTCAAATCAGTAAATTTTAGATCGTTCGAAAAAGAAATGCACAAATACCTACTGTTGCTTAACTTCAATGATCGATTACGAAATTTTTTTTATTGTATGGGTCCCCCCCTTTATTTTATTTTTATTATTTATTGTTATAGCGCCAATAGAAATACATAAAATTTGACATGTGAAAACTTGACAGACGGCCGGACGGACGACGGGCGGACAGCGGAGGCTTAGTAATAGCGTCCCGTTTGGGTACGGAATCCTAAAAAGAAAGTGTCTGCAAGGATTTCTATTCCACAGCGAGAAAGGCGTGCTCTACCATCAAATCAAATGACACAATACACTGCCCACGCCACAAAATAACGATAGACTCGTCCATTATATTAATGGAGCGACTTCGATCACATCACCGACCACACAGAACGCAAGTCATAAGCAAACGAGATATCAATAACAGTCGTACTGTAAGCTTTCATCTTTACCTTCATTCATGCGTGAAGTAAATACCAAAACTAGTATAAGATTATTAAAAAGTTGGGTCTGTAAATAAGAATACATGATTGACGACCTCGGTGGCGTGGCATACGAGTGCTCGGCTGAGACGCAAGAGGCGCTGGTTCTATTCCCGCCTTGGGAGAAATGTTTGTATGTTCTGCAAATATTTCTTCCGGGTCCGGGTGTTGTAGTATGTATTTACAAAAAAGTATATAAGTATTCTATCAGCCATTTGGTGACCATAGTACAAGCTTTGCTTAGTTTGGGGCTAGATGGCTCTGTGTGAAATGTCCACAAATATTTATTTATTTATATATAAGTAAGTAACGCTGTATAAATATACAGCGTTACTACGCCTACACTAACGGACGCTGTAGTGTCTATATTAGATTGAGTATGCTTGCCCAACACCTATACCATTCTCTCCAATGATATATTTTATAAGAATAATTGATCCTCTCAGCTCGGCTATTGACTTCCACTAAGCCAACACGGCTAGGCTCTTCAAAAGCTAAGCATTAACAGCTAAGGCTAATATGGAATTTTTTTTTTTTTAAGTTTGTGAATAATTTGTGTGTCGTGAACGCCAGATAAAAGAAAGTAGATATTTTGTTAAGTTTTGACGACACAAAAAAATTATTTATGCCAGACAAATTAATACGATTTTTTTATGAAAAAATAATAATAATGATAAATAAATTTAGATAGATGAAAGCGTACATATAAGGACATAGAATAGACGTGAGATATACCATCAATGCATATTATTATTTTTTCTTAACAAGATGGTACTGTCAGATCGCAATTGCCGTTTTTGACAAGTCATTATGACTCATCTCTTTACATGTTACAGGTCCGAGATGAGATACAAATCTTGTTGCGATAAGAATTATGCATTAGAAACAAACTATTAGAAATGAAGCATGATTTACTGTAGGATTAACAGGGCCTTCCTGAAAACGAAGTACTTACAGTCTCTTAAAAATCTGGACATGTTTTGTTCACGGTTCGTAATGATGACATTTTGTCGTCCACTCTGTAGTTTTTATGAAACAGAAGGTACCTAATTGTTTAGCATTCTGAAGTGTTTCAGAATTACCAACAGTTAGGAAAAAGTTACAACACCATTTTAAAATGTTCCAATTTTATATTACATGCCTTTGTTGCGAGCTTATTGCGGCATACATATCTAAAAAGGAAGGCGTATGTCCAAAATGTGATATTTTTATACAATACAAGTAAGTGTAGGTAGTGTATCTAACTACTGACCGTGTTAGATAGTGTTTAGCGAATTTTATGGCCAGGAACTTGTTCATATTCGTCATCAATGTTATTAATTGAATGACTTTTTTTTCAAATCATTTATTTTGCGAAACAAGAGTTAAACAATATGTAGATGATGAAAATAATTTATGTAGGTACAATCTTGATCAGCTTTTTAGCATGCAAACTATATATCCTTCAAAAATATTAAATTACGTTATGGTCACATGCCTCTAAAATAAAGGCCTTTTACCATCTATAGTAGATGATTGACAGCGACAGGAGGCAACTTTACCTTTTACTTACTTAACTAACGGGACGCTGTAGTGTCCGATAGAGTAAGCTTGCCCAGCTCCTATTCCATATTCCATCCTTTCAGATTAGTCGGCCTTGTCCACAAGAAAGACATGGTCAATACGTGCAGAGCTGACTAAGACTTGACCGGTTTTTTATTACCAAGTTTTCGTTTACACGGTTGCATTTATTGATTCTGTCTGTTACCCTGTTTTTATTAGTTTTCGTTGTTTTCTTGCAAGTTAACTGATTTCACGCGCCAAGTGTAAAATTATTTTATTCTCAATAGCCCTAGTGAGATTACGATTATGTGATGATAACATCACTACGTCTCACGTTAGCGAGAACAATAGAATAGGCTCCAATAGACAGTATTTACATAAACAAAATTATAACAATGGATAGTTAGCACACTCTAGAGTACGACGACGTAATCCGCGAATTTTAACGTATATATATTACTAGCTGCCGCTCGCAGCTTCACTCGCGTGGTACCCCGATAAAAAGTGGCTTCGATGTTATTCCAGCACACATACTATGTATATTGTATATTCCAAGTTTCGTTCAAATCCATTTAGCGGTCACGGCGTGATTGAGGCTTCAAACAAACAAGGAAGTTCCAACTTGTGAAAGCTACCTCTCATCCTATGCTATACACTGGACGTCTATAAAACCATATTTTGCTAGATCCAAAGATAAGATAGGTACTACTAAATAGGAAGGCTATCTAAACCTTCATCGTTCAATCCTTTTACCTCTATCAAGTTCTCTAAAATACAGACGCACAGCACAACCTGCCCAAAATAAAACCACAAAGCAGCCAAATAAGTTACACGTGTTTCGCCTCTCCACAAAACATCTTCAGGAAATTGACTGAGATTAATAGCGTATGAATGAACTTACCTAACCTTCAGTAACTCCATTTAAAACCTTTTTAACATTTTTAAAACCTTCCAGCTCCTCAAAATCAACCCGTCATCATTACGCGAAGTCCTCACCAGCCGTACAATAGAAGCGCGCAGTGATGTGGTCACCACGCCGTTGGACCTGGGCCAGGCGCAGTACGCGAGGGATGCCCTCGCCAAGGCAATGTACGACAAACACTTCAGCTGGCTGGTCTCGAGGCTCAACGCCTCGCTGACGCCAGCCCACAAGGACGCCAAGTCCTCCGTCATCGGGATCCTGGATATTTATGGATTTGAAATCTTCCCCAAGAACAGGTGGGTACTTCACAATCTGCTCCTTTAACTCCGATCGGTAAGTCTGCATGTAATCTTGCGATAACAATTTTTAGTGGGTTACATTTTGTATTATGTCGAATGCGATCTCAGAACAGCAAATCAACTTCATTTATGCAATCATAGATTGCGATATTACTCGATTGGACGTCGTATATTTTTATTTATGTTTTCCGATGTCTTTCACCGTAAACGCTGAATATTTCAGGAGAGTGAATTCTAAGCCGAAAATTTTCAATGTAGCTATTTGTAGTAATGAATTTGTCCATCCGCTTCAAGTTCTCGCACTCTGATTTTATATAATCTAGTCCTAGTAATATTAACTTGTGCAAGGAGTTATAAGTGTGAGGTTTACTTACCTGTTGCAAGAAGGACACTTGAAATGAAATACACGATAACATTATCTTAATTGTGACTTATCAAATAAAACTTAGTTATGTTATGTAATATGAATAAATACTTTCATAATACGTGGAAATCCTTAGGTCACATCTCTATGGTGGTATGGTTTCGTCCCACCCTACCCCCAGGGGTATGGCCTGGGGGTATGGTGGGTCCGTAGTGATTTTTTTCACCAATCCCCATAAGCCAAGTAACGTCAGTAAGTTGCCGCCATAACCTCAAATGCGTGATGAAGTTTTCTAGGTGTCATTGGTTTAAAATGTTGAAGTTTTTGACATGCTTTTTCAATCAATGGAGTCATTCCAAAATAAACGTAAGGTAAAGAGACTAGATATCTTGATTCACACTTCTGTACCAGCGTTAGCGATGCCATCCATAGGGTTTAGCTTATCCAGACAATATTACAAAGTTATGTATTCCCACAGCTTCGAGCAATTCTGCATAAACTTCTGCAACGAGAAGCTCCAACAGCTGTTCATCCAGCTGACGCTGAAGCAGGAACAAGAGGAGTACCTGCGGGAGGGCATCGAGTGGGAGTCCGTCGAGTACTTCAACAACATCGTCATTTGCGACCTTATTGAGGCTAAGCATAAGGGTGAGATTTGAAAGCTCCAGAGTTCTGATTTTTCCACTTTATCTTCTGATTTAGGTTAACGATGGAAAAATACTCAGCGAGCTAAAAAGCTTTAGAGCCTCGCAGGAAATGTTTTCAGATATAAATGTGGTATGTCTGCTGTTTAGTCGGTCATTGCTTGGTTGTTCAGTTTTAGAAACTTCCGAGCAGAATGAATAGGAATTCATAGGATGATAGCAGGATGTGATTTGGTCTTGTGTGATCATAGTCACTTAATTTGGCCATACCTTATGTAATAGCAAAGAGCGGTGAACGTACTTAATATAGCCTAAGATCTCCTGCACCACAATCCTCCAACTACATCACTAACAAATGTCTGCCGACCAACATCTCAATGTCCCCATTCTGTCCCAGGTATAATAGCAATTCTGGACGACGAGTGCCTGCGACCCGGAGACGCGTCTGACAGCTCGCTGTTAGAGAAACTGAACCAACACCTGGACGGCCACCAGCACTACAAGTCTCATCGCAAGGCCGACACCAAGATGCAGAAGACCATGGGCCGTGATGTAAGAGACTTTAGAACTACATACATACATATTATTACCCGTATCCCTAATGGGGTGAGCAGAGCCATAAGTAGTCATAAAAAAACATGCAGCGACTCCTTATTTAAAGTACCAAGATGGATATAGTGAACCATGGAGACAGGTGATCAGCTTATCGCCCTTAGAGATGATCCATCATGTTAGAGGAAACTATTCCATAGTCGACTTTTACGACATGCTCGGGGAGAGAAGCAACTGGACGCATATAGGAACTAATTTATTTTATTAACCCATTTCGTAACACTGTTGAGCAAAGGTTCCACCGCATAGATTTCCATAGATCTCTGTCTCGAGCCCTCTCCCACCACCCTCCTTCGAAACCATCAAGATCGTTCCATTGGAATTGTGAGGTATAAGGTCATTCTTTTTCCGGAACTGGTACAATAAAATCACTTGTTTCACAGAAGTGTTTCTCTGGATATTCAGAATTTCTTCCTGCTCCCGTTCCGCAAATGGATCGTTACCATGCTGGATATCGCTGGAACAACACAAAAAAAGTAAAGAACGAAATTAAAAAGCCAAACTAAAATTAAAAAGACCAGCTGATCTTTTGACAGAACTTTTCTTTACTTTTGTACCGGGGCAGGCTACCTGTTTCGTTATTCAGATCAAACTATTGCCAATAATCTCTTGGTATTCTAGGAGTTCTGTATAGTCCACTACGCCGGCGAAGTGACGTACAACGTGAGCACATTCCTCGAGAAGAACAACGATCTCCTCTTCAGAGACATCCAGAGCCTCGTCGCCACCAGCGGCAACTCTATCGTCACAGCTTGCTTCAAGGTAAGTTCTTCATTTTGTGGCTACATTACCGGGTTTAAGCGACTTTGAGCGTGAACTTTGACTTGTTAGCGATTTTGAGAGCACTGGTGGTCTAATGTTCTTCTGATCCTAAGGTCGTAAACCAATAGATTTTTCAGTTAGTAAAAAATATGTGCACAAACAATATTAAACGATGAAGGAAAATCGTGAGGAAACCGCAATGTAAAGAGTTCGAAAACATGTGCCAATTGCAAAGGAGACTCTTGTGAGGCGAACAATCATTTCACTACACTGCTTCGGAGTGAACTAGTGACATGATAGTTCTGCCTTCTACTGCCGTAGAAGGCAAACTTAGTCAGTATAGAGTATAAAGTAAACATATCTTGTTTCCAGGATGCAAATCTGACCAGCAAGAAACGTCCAGAGACGGCGATCACTCAGTTCAAGAACTCTCTGAATGAGCTCATCAAGATCCTCAGCAGCAAGGAGCCATCGTACATCCGCTGTATCAAGCCTAATGACAACAAGGCTGCCAGTAAGACGAACTGATTTACTGTAAAGAGTCCAAAAGATGTTAAACAAAAGGACCTGACAGTTTGTTTCTTTTTCAAAGCTAAGAGTAAATCATAAACCCTGACCGACTCAACAACGGTCCGGTTTTTCAGAGCCGAATAGGTTCAGGCAGACAAATTAAACTCAAAATCACTCAAAACATAACTTTTCGTCATCATACCTTCTTACCACATATTTTGAAACTTATTACCTTTCAGTGCAATTCGACGACAAGCTGGTGTCCCATCAAGTGAAGTATCTCGGTCTGATGGAAAACCTGCGCGTCAGGCGAGCTGGCTTCGCGTACAGGCGTACTTATGAAGCCTTCCTCGAAAGGTAAAGACCATCAACACGATAGAAAAATAGAAAGATTAACACTTTATTGTACATAAGAACACACAGAATAGTAATTTGACAAAAAGAGATGATGACAACAGGAAGATGCATAGACCGTCCACTACATTATGTATCTAAAAACAAAGGTGGATTATTCCCATTTGCCCCATAGATGTTGGCGTTATTTTCCTCATCTTGATTTTTCTTTCAATGCTTACACTATTTTGTTACCAGATACAAGTGCCTGAGCAAAGACACGTGGCCGAACTACCATGGCCCCGCGAGAGACGGCGTGCAGAACTTGGTGCAAGTGCTCAAGTACGAGAAGGAAGACTACAGGATGGGCAAGTGAGTTCATCCTTAACTTTCCCAGAAGTTAAATCACATCATGGATAAGGTATTGATGCACCTTGGAACCTTTCACTAGGTACACTCGTTCTTTTGACAGTTACGAAACCGAAACTGTTCACTCGGATAATTTTCTTGTTTGAAGACGTTAATCGTAAAAGAAAAATGATTGCAAAACAGCAGAACCAGTAAAAGCTCTAGGAAGGGGCCTTTACTCTGCAGTTACAGAATGAAAAATTCTAAATCAATGAAATTTCGTATCTCCGTTTCTCCAGCACTAAAATCTTCATCCGCTTCCCCAAAACCCTCTTCGAGACTGAAGACGCCTTCCAGCTGAAGAAGAACGACTTGGCCACTATCATTCAGAGCCGCTGGAGGGGTTACTGGCAACGCAAGCAGTACCTCAAGATGCGGGAGGCAGCCATCGTCATCCAGAAGTGGGTGAGGAGGTTCCTGGCGCAGAAGCTGAAGGAACGGAGGAAGAAGGCTGCTATGGTTATCAGAAGCTTCATCAGAGGTTTGTTGTTCACCAGAACTTGACTAAATTTAGATTTATTTCTAGAAGAGATGGGCACGTGGCTGCACATCAGGTTAGACACCTAATGTATCCATAACTGCGCTACAAAGAATGGGCAGTAAAGGAATCCGATCGGTGTCTCGCCTGTTTGTAGGACGAACGAAATAACAACAACGCCCTACCTAATAGTACCTATAATTTCACGATTTGCATCGTTAACTCTCAATAAGTTGTTTAAAGTTCAAACACTACCAAAAAACAGTCATGAGCTCATTCATTACCATATTTTCATTATTTTGTTAAGTCTTCAGTTCCGAAGTATCTCTAGCCTTAGGTGGGATACGCACAACATGTTTTCCATTTTCTACCACTTGTCATCTCAGTATTAGGTACTCACTTCTTTCACACGCATGTCCTCTTTCACTTCATCTTTTCTTTGGCATTTATCTAGCAGTATATCGATCTTCATCCATACTCATTACTCGCCTGTAACATGATTGTTTGAAGTACCTACCTATATTTTAATATCAAAACCATCAGGAATCATCTAGACATGTGTCCCCAGGCTTCATCACACGCAACGGTCCCGCGACCGCCGAGAACGCGCGGTTCATCGGCGTCGCGAAGGTCAACTGGCTGAGGAGACTCGCCAAGCAGCTGCCTACCAAGATTCTAGACCTCTCCTGGCCACCCTGCCCTGCTACCTGCCAGGAGGCGTCTAAGGAACTGCATAGGTAAGGATGATAGGTTTCGTAGATCCCAACATAAAGACTGACCTTGAGTTTGTGTTACTCCTAACGTCCTCCTAACCTTAGTGGGTGATGTATCCCTATCCCAGTTGGTCACGTATTCGGTAGGGGCTTCAGCGTGAGAGGGGGGAAGGAAGGGGGTGTTGCTAAGGGGCTCAGACTCCCTCAAATGCTACTAAATACTTTGTAGGTACACATATTGGTGCGTTGCGTTGCCGTGGTCCGAAGTACAAATCGTAACAGTTGAAGCTGCTCACCAGACTTTTTCTAGCCTAGGAAGAACCTAGAATGAAAACCAATTTCTATCTGTACTGCTTTCGGTACAGGTCAGTAGAATTTGCTAGAGTTTAGACTTATAGATGTGTAATTGTTCAAGGCTTCACCGAGCTCATCTATCCAGGAAGTACCGGCTGGCTCTCTCTCCTCAAGACAAGAAGCAATTTGAGCTGAAGGTACTCGCCGAAAAGATGTTCAAGGGTAAGTGTCAAGCGAAGACCACAACTCACTTTTTATTTTATCCCTGCGTTATCGGGCTTGTGTGATGTGTGACTTTCGAAGCAAGCTGGGACGCCACGTCACTGAAGCTGAAAATGTATAGAACGTCATTCGAACGCAACGTCACTGACGTATTCTTCGAATGTCTACCTTAAAGTGATGGGTGACAAAGAGTAGGCGGAAGTCATGCCAAGATTTGGCGACTGATACTCCATCATGTGATGACGCCTATGGTCTCAAAGTCTCAATAGGTCATACTATAAATTCTTCTGTCCACAGGCAAGAAGAACAGCTACCCAGCCAGCGTGAAGGAGCGCTTCTTAGAAGACCGCCTGACTTCCGAGCACCAGACTCTGAGGAATAGCTTCATGGCGTCTCCCTCGTGGCCCACTGGGGAACAGCTCATTGTGAGTAACTTCTATCTTAAGACGAAAACGCCTCCAAGGTTTCAGACTTAGTGTTCCGAAAAGTCAATCTGACACAACTTGATAGAACAGTTATTGGTGGTTTCAAAATTAAAAAAAGTATTTCTATTAGCCATCTAGTGTCCATAGTACAAGCTTTGCTTAGTTTGGAGCTAGATGGCGCCGTGTGAAATGTCCACAAATGTCTACAAAATATAATATGATATGATTTCCCAGTACTCGTGCGAGGCTGTGAAGTACGACCGTCGGGGATACAAGCCCCGCGACCGCGCGCTTCTGGCCTCGGACAAAGCGTTGTACGTCCTGGACGCCTCCAACCGCAAGACTTTCAAACTGAAGCACCGCCTGCCGCTCGACAAGCTGAAGGTCGTCATCACGAATGAGACCGACACGCTGACACTCATCAAGATCCCTCAGGAGTTGAAGAAGGATAAGGTATGAATAACCTTCGTTCAGTTAAGGACAAATTCTGGTTATGGCAGATTCGTGTTAGGACAGAAGAAGGCCACACCCTTCTTTTTGCGTCGGGGGTTAAAAAGCTTAGGTACTTGATTTGGCGTATGACTCTCTGGCATTGCAAGATATTGATTTTGCTTTTAGATTAGAAATATGTACCAGATTTTAATAAATAAACATGAATTGACTTCGATGGGCTTCTTCAAGTGTCACTTGGTTGACACAGGATCGATTTTCGGGAAATGCTTTCATATCCTGCAAACATATTTTCGTTTAATAAACTATAATTTGATTTTGATTTTGTACATAATAATGGTAGGTTAGGTATTCTTTGTGTCATATTCCCTTGACACAGGGTATTTTAGTGGGTCAAGACTATGTGTATGACTGTTGGGAGATACTTAAGTATTTTTCGAATTTTCAGGGTGACCTAATCATCTCGGTGACCCACCTGATCGAGGCTCTCACTATCGTCACTGACTACTCCAAGAAACCAGAGCTCATTGAGATCGTGGACACTAGGACGTAAGTATTACATACTTACGCTGCTTTAAAAAAACTTGAGTCCTTAACCAATGCCACTTTCGACATTAAATTTCAAGGGTTTGTTCTTTTTTTACTAAAAAATGACCATTTTGACGGGTACGTTAATGCTACCTATATACAACGTGTTTTTGCTTATACCTACGACAATAAACAAAAACACACCATGTTCGGTATCACATTTTGAAATATTAACGACAATTTTTAGAATACATCAATACACATACCACGGAAGAACAGCGCTGTAGTTGCTTCCGGGCTCTTGCAGCACACGCTTAGTGTTTGCCTTTTTGGTTCACATTTATTATTTTTTTGTTTATAACTATGTAATTTTATTGAATTTTTTATAAGTATTTATGAACCAAATAAATAGTTTCTTTCTTTCTTTCCTACCTTTATTGTTCTTCCAGTCATCATCATCTTCCTGCCCTTATCCCACTCTATGTGTGGGCCTGACGTCAACCCTCCTTGGGAATACTTGCTTATTGTATCTCATCATGTTGGAGGATACTATCCCTTAGTCGACTTTTACGACATGCTCGGGGAGAGAAGCAGCTGGACGCATTCTATGTTTTTTCTTTACTCCCAGTCCAGCTAAGAAGTATATTGTTTATTGTTCTTCCAGGATCGCGCACAATCTGGTGAACGGCAAGCAAGGAGGCACCATCGAGGTCACCAACGGCCCGCTGCCCGCCATCCAGCGCGCCAAGAGCGGAAACCTCCTCGTCGTGAGTACATAACATTAACTGTTTTTTCATAATTTTTTAACAAACATTGGTTAATAGTGTTTGTAAGCCTGTGTAAGGTTTATCTAAACACTATGTTCTCATTTACAAAATAACAAATAAAAAGTTCGAGTAGAAAACACGTCCACAATAACAAGATATAATGAGCGACCGCGCACAGCGGTAACAATTTTTATTACTTGAATTGAGGCATATTTAAATACTGGTCACCTCACCTGAAAACAGTTCTTATGTAAAATTACACATTATTTTATGTCCTTCAATGCTAACCTAAAATTTCTTTATAACCAGCATGAAACAACGAATTAAAAGACTGAATTCAATCTTTACGACTAAACAAAATGGAAACGATCTAAAAAAAATAGGATCAAGAGTCACAATAAATTATAAAAACTGGTCAAAGGCGCTATAAATAGTTGTTAAGTTGGACGATAAACTTTGCTTTGTAGACCGAGAGTAGGTGGTGTATTTTATGTTCGAATCTATGTGGTGTTTTAGAGAGCACTGGTGGTGTAGTGGTAGTGACCCCACCTTCCGATCGTAGGGTCGTGGATTTAATAAAATATGTATACCAGTAGATAGTTCTAAAAGGTGAAGGGAAACATTAACAATAAAACCCGGACATGTCGTAGGGCTCGAAAAAATCTAGACTCGTGTAAGGATACGAAAAAGCACGAGAGACCTCTTTAGTCGGACTTTCACCACACTGGTTCAACGAGCACCAGTGACAAAAATTATGTATTTTCTTTTATTATAATGAACTTTATATTTAACTTCCGTCACTAAAGAAATTATTTTTTTCAGGTCGCCTCACCATAAGGGACCAGCATTCACTTGAAACGAATTACCTACAAAGGTAATTTAGGAACAACGAAGAGTTTCAGAACTATATTCCATGTAATTTATATTTTATTTATTATGATTTTTATTATCGATATGTAAGAATAAGAAGTCATTCATTTAATTTAATTGTAAATCATGTACTTATTCAGGATTTTATTTTATTTTAATCATTTATCTAACGATAATAGTTAATGCCTAAGCTTATATTTTGTGATATAAATGAGATTGACGTACAAAGTACTTATATAATGAATGCCATACAGAGATAGGAATGAAAAAATTTCAGAGGTACAATTTTCCAAGCAAGTTTTGAACAAAAGCTGAATCAAAGGTGCCTTTATAAAATGTTTACCTATGTATATTATGATCGGATTATAATGGCGTGTGATTCGTATGAAATACTTGTACAAAATACTTTATGTATTTTTATCGTAAATAATCTCAACTTCACAGAGAATAGATTATTGAGACCTTAAAAGTGTCTAAGCACACAATGCCAAAGGACCGAAGTTCCGCTGATTTTACACACCATAAGGGCGGACATTATACATAAATTCGGTTGTGTCCACATTGTGTGTATAGTATAGATCCAATTGCCTGTAAATTTGACCAAAAGAACACCTGAATCAAATAAATAATCAACCAAGTTTTCTCCGCTAGTTTGATACCATTCAGCCCCTTATCAACTATGATTAACTTGTTTATATTTGAATTTCCGTCGCGTCTGTGTTGATAGAGAATACGCGGCCGCCGAACTTACGCCCGAAGTTGGGTTATACGCCAAAACGTGACGTATTTTCGGCAAATGTGTTTGCTAGTAATTGAAATAGCATTGCAGGCGCAATCAGGGCGAAGTTCTGTCACGTATGGTGAGCTTATGCACTAAGATGTACTAGAAATTTAACATCTATTTGGTACCATAAGATGTCTTCTTACAAGATAATTGCGATTCACACCAAAGGCTTTTTTATATTATCGTTATTTCCTAATAAGTACTATTCGGCTAGCCCGAGATGTATTTAGGCCATATTGTATAGGCTGTGTGCCTTATTAATGTAAGCTAGTTCCTTCAGTCATTTTTAAAATTAAATGTATTTTCAAAATCTTTTCTTTCATTTATTTTAAAACCGAACCTCTAACATTACATTATACTGCATCAAGGTATCAATTCCTGAAAATCACAGAGTGAGAAAAGTCACCAAAATTGGAGGCAGCTTTTGCTTTCATTTTAAACTAAATAGGTGTTTATGTCAAATGATGTTTGAAATGAAAATCAAAGATATATTTCATTGTGGTTTAATTATTTTAAAATTTAGGTACATTTTTACATTATTCTAAATTATAACAATCCAGAGTTGCAGTGCTGGACAAATAATTTGCCCTAACATTCGGTTTAGTTCAGTCTCAGCAATAACAAAAATTCTGATAACAATTTCAGCTAATAAACAAAGTTACATCGAAACAGGATAAATAGGAAAATTATACTTTGCTGTATGTATTAAATACTATAAATAGTTCTGTAGTACTAGCCAGATAAAAACAATACATGCCTAATTGTCATCAATATGGTTTAAGGGGTCTCCGCTTCCTTCAATAAACTAACCGATTTAGGCCCGGCGCATACTATCGGCACGGCACGGCACGGCATGCCTAAAGGACACCTAAAGATCCTCTGGCATGCCGTGCCGATAGTGTGCGCCGAGCCTTAGAGACACTTCGATCGCTTAAAATTATAAAATCTATTTTTGAGAACGTCAGCTAATACAAGGTTTTCACATTCAGTATACCGTCATTCGGTATCATTTACAATATTTACACTTTTCAACTCCTTGCTACATAATCAAATAAAATAAAATAAAATAAAATAACCGAAAGAATAACTCTTCCGTAACTCCGGATTATTCCAATAGGGCAATAGCATCTTAAACTATATAATACAAAGTGCTTTATTTTCGTGCACCTAGGTCGAATTCACATAGGATACTGTTATATCTAGATTATAAATAATAATTGATGTCTCTGTACAGCACGGTCAACGGATCTAGGCATTCGTGAAGTTAGCCGCTTCGATGCGCAGTAGACAATTTAGTATAAAAAAGTCGCACTGCGCGTGACAAACGGCTAACTTCACGAATGCATAGATCCGTTGGCCGTACTGTACTATTGAATGCATGTGAAAATTTAACAAATATTGTCGATTTTATTAGTTAAACCTATCATTATTTTTGATAGATCTTGACTTTACTACACTCAACAGGTCTCACAATCGTGGTATTATTTCCCGATTCCTATGTTTTACTTATCAATCTCCGTAGGTACATTACCGTAGGTATATTAAGTTCGTATGAGCTAGTGGCCAACTCTTGTGACGGAGTTTTTAGGCCGCCTAAAGGCCTCCGTCATGACTTAACTGTTTAAATAAAAAATAAAAGTTAAAGAGAGAGAGTTAAAGAGAAAGTACTCTTACGAACAAAGTTTACTTTTGAGTCAAAAAAATGGCGTGTTTTGAAAATGAAATTAACTGTTGCTGTAATCTGAGAACGTTCGTTAGTAGAATACAGACCGGGTATTAATTAGCCTTATCATCTCGCCCGTTTCACTTAGCACATAGAACTTCGCCCTTAGAACATAACAGATTTCGTAATGCTTACATACAAGACATACTAATTCCATACAACGCACACTTTCAAACACGAATATTGTGTCAATTTTCGTACCATTTTCATTGGTGCCTATGCACTATGATTTACAAAATAGGTATACACTATCCACCAATGGTCATAAATGCAATGATCTGGGCAGTCCCAAACATCTCATGATCCCAAACCACAATCAAAGGCACTGTCTGACTTTGAAATATGTAACTTACCAACTCAGACCAAATAAAAAGAAAAGACCCCGCGCCGCGAACAACAAAAGTGAAGCCACCTTTTTATCTATGTGTGTGTCGAAGGTTTTAAGGTTGTGTGTTCCAAGTAACCTAAATTCATAGTATAATAATTAAGAAACGATGCTATTTAAAGTACTTACAAGTGAAAAGTGATTACGTGAGACTTTTTATGTGATTTGCTGCTGTTTTTACAAGTTTTCACTACACAGGAAGGCATAATTCTATTTTTAAGACTCGTGACGTACTAAGAGCGATGAGCATGGTTTTAGTGTAGGTGTGTGCGTGAGCGTGTATGTTTACTTGCAGGAGCACGGTTTTGTGTGGCTTCACTTTTGTTGTTCGCGGCGCGGCGTCTTCTCTTTTTATTCGGTCTGAGCTTACCAAGCGCAATGATAAGCAAAATGTTGTGAATTCACTACCTTCGTTGTAAAGATTAAGGGTCTGCGCACACAGACGGCACGGCATGGCACAGCGCGGCAAATAACTTTCGACTTTATTTCTGTTTCGACAATAAACGTCTCGCACACGTGAGACGCATAGGTACTTCATTTCGTCAAAATATGAATATGTAATTGAAACAAGGTTGAATCTAGCCCGTTGCGACGTCGGCGATCTCGGCGAATGGTAAGCAAGCGTGCCGCAGGACGCCATGCCATGCCACGCTGTCTGTGAGCGCAAGCCCTAAGATTTTAATAAATAATATACGAAGTTATAATAAAGTTCAAATGCTCAACAAATTAAACTACATAATCAACAATCAATTGCTAGAGGAACACAATTAATGGAACTATGATTTCAGTAACTTCTGGTCTCCGATCACCATTTTCCGGTCAGTCACCGTCCCGACAGTGTTGGGCTACCCTTAAAAAGGGAACAAAGATCTGCACTGACATCCCGCGTCGGGATGTATTGTGTGAGGCGACCCTTATAAAATACTTGCTCAATTTCAGTAACAATCAGTGATATCCTATTTTGACCAATGGCGATAACTCGCGTGCTTCTATTCTATTTTTCCACATTTACGAAAAAATGAAAGCATATTTGTTATCATGACAGTTTAATATGATAGTAAAATGATCAGGATTCTAGAGCTTGCGCAAGAGTAATAAGAGCGAATTATATTTGAAACGTTAGATTACAGAAGATTTTTTTTATATTGGCACGCATTTTTTCCCCACAGGACTTCATACCAACCATGTTCAGTGTATGAATGAACTTATTTACAATTCAACCTAATATATCCATCCTAGTTAACTCTACAGACCATTTCATAGACGTTTTTGAAACAATAACACGATATATTATAATTTATTTACAACCAAACTAGAACACAACTATATCATTGAAGATATACAAACATACATCCTAACTATGTAAATGCCATACTAGAGTGGGGTCCTAATTCATGGTAGTAAAAAACTAGCTATATTTTATTTGGACCTAATTAAACCTAGGGACAAAATAGATAGCTGAATATTTGGTGTTTTAACATGTTTATGAATAAAAATAATGTTAAAATGAAATAAAATTAACAGCCACAGTAATCTATTCCGTCCAATTCACTTATCCAAAGTAAAATAGGAAACTTAAAATAAACAAGTTAAGAGTAACCGTCAACCGAGTATAAACAAAAACTCAATTTTTAGTTTACAATCACAGGATATCTTCTTTGTGTATTTGACTAAGCCAATTGTGTGGGATCCTATCTCAACAACTTATCCTACTGGAAAGTTGGATTCATGTCATCATTCTGGGGAACTGCTTCGAAGGCACTAAACGAAGCATGTATTGAGCCTATTGTCGTCACATCTGTACTTGTAATATTTATCCGCTTCGAAAAATATTATGCTTCCATTAGAAATCTTCAAAGCCATTATCCTCACTTCACTGTCACTTCATTCACTAAGGAATGTCATTCACAGTATAACACTACTGTCACTCAGTATAGCACCATGGACTGAGCGAGGCCTCATGTTATTTGACTTGTCCAGCTTCCGGGTGGGCCTCTCCCGGCTTGAAGGGGATGTTGTCAGTGGAGGACTTGAAGAGTTGATCTGAGGAGTCTTTGGAGTCGCCGTCTTGGTAGTACTGCTTGCTGGGCTTGGACTGGTCGGCCTCGCGCTGCTGGCGGCGCCGCTGCTTCGACCAGAGCTCATGACAGTCCTGCCATGTCGGTAGCTCTGGTGCTGTCATTCTGGAATTGAGGATACATAATTAGATTCAACAGTTACCAGAAAAATCTAAGGCCGTATACTATAGTAGATGATTTATACAGCGTCAGCGGCAACTTTTACCTTCACTAACGAGACGCTGTAGTACGAATTAAGATGGAGTAGGCTTGCCCAGCACCTATTCCATCCTTTCAGCTTATTCAGCCTTGTCCACAGGAAAGACATGGTCTATACGTGCGGAGCTAACTAAGCCGCGGGTTTCCTCACGATGTTTTCCTTCACCGTTTGAGAGTACTGGTATAGCGCACATAAATTTTTCGCACAGAAAAATCTATTGGTACACGACAGGATTTGAACCCACGACCTTAGGATCGGGAAGGCGGGGTCGTGTACATCTGGATTGAGAGCCCAATTTTTAAATCCTTGCGAAACGAAGTAAAACTTATAGGGAAATTAGTTAAAAATAGTAAAAACCTAAAGCAAAGGGCCATAAATTTCTTAAACGTAAATTAAAACTGTTATGATTAAATAACTTGGGCCCTCAGTCCAGACGCTTGCAGAAAGTGCATGACCTAAATCTCAGAAAGTACTATATCTGGATTAATCATTCTTATTTAGGAATTTAGTTAAGATTTTCTTAAATATTTTAAGAAAATTCCAAATCTGTAGAATATGATATTACAGATTTATAGCGGTATATCTAGGGCCCTCAGTTCAGTAATATCTTTAGTAGAGAAATCTGCAAAACATGAATTTATTTGAGGAAATACATAAATACGACTTCAATTTATATTAATTAGATACCTCTGTGAATTAGTTAAAAAGAAATAATGACTAATAAGTTAATTGTTAACAAGTAAACGATAGTTGAATTTTACTAAAACGTCTGAACTGAGAGCCCAATATTTTCTGCTTTGTTGACTATGCTCGTGCTCATAGATTAATGCAAGTTACAATAAGTGTTTTTACTATTTTTTAACTAAAATGTATAATATCGTCTGTTCTTCTAAATACCATATTTTAAGAGATAATTGGTTTTGAATTTTTTGGAAGGGAAAATTTTGTAGGGTAGATATGATTTTGTTACTTTTTTGGACGGAAAGTCATATACTATTATTCTTATTTTATACTATATACAGCTCGATTACCACTGACTCACTCACTCACTCACTCACTCATTGACATGGTTGTTCTCCCAGAAAGAGTCGAGATGGGTGATGATGATGTATGTTCGGTGAGTCACTGGGAGTGGAGGAAAAATCCGAAAACCCCCAAATTCGACGCTCCTCGCCCCCCCGCCGAATGGTTCTCGGAATGTCAAGTAGGATGGAAATTTTTTTGGTGGATTCATATAGGGAATAAGATGGCGAGTAATTTTAAATAAAAATTTGACCCCCTTCCTCCTCAATTTTCACCCCCTCTTTTACGCATCTCCGAAATGAACTGCGAGTGGGGCGTTTGGTCGATTCGTATAAGGAATAGTATGGCAAGTAAAATTTCACAACAATTACTCTTGCTTGAATGTCCGAAACGGTTGAGGGGTGTGGAATTTTTATTTCAGATTCGTATGGGAGGGCCTATTTCGAGTAGCTTCGCCAGAAAACCACGCGAGTTGCTTGCAACTCGCGCCCCCACACGACCTACAAGTTAGATTAGCAAGATTAATAATTATTATTTATTATTATTAGCAATTTAGCAAGATCAAGACAAGGACTTAAAACGAAGAAAAACTGCAAAAATAAAATCAATATAATTTGTATTTCTTTGAACTTAGAGAAAATAAAAAACCTATACTTACATAAGAAACTTAGTAAAAACTTAAACTTACTTACCTCTCAGTAAAAACTTAAACTTCCTTACCTCTCAGCTTATTCGTACTTTTCCACAGGAAAGACATAGTCAATACGTGCGGAGCTGACTAAGCCGCGGATTTCCTCACGATGTTTTCCTTCACCGTTTGAGAGTAATGGTCCGCACGACCGGATTTGAACCCACGACTCGATCGACTTTCCGACGATCGGAAGGCGGGGTCACTACCAACTAGAAACTACTAGTGAAGTAAAATTAAAGTGAAGTGAAAGTGAAGTGCGAGTCAAGTGAGTGCCGTGAGAGGACTATGTCAGTTTTTTGTCAGCCTCATGTAGAGTCCACGTAGAGTCCCTACGTGGACTCTACATGAGGCGGACTACGTCGGAGACGAGCACCCTGTGAACGCTACATCAGTGTGTGGTGTCTTCAATAATCATCTCAGAAGACCAGTCGTTTCTTTCCAATCCCGTACCCACTTCCGTAACAATGAATATACTGATCAGTCCAAAAAAGTAACAAAATCATATCGACCCTACAAAATTGTCTTCTATGAAAAAATCAAAACCAATTATCTCTTAAAATATGGTATTTAGAAGAACAGACGATATTATACATTTTAGTTAAAAAATAGTAAAAACACTTATTGTAACTTGCATTAATCTATGAGCACGAGCATAGTCAACAAAGCAGAAAATATTGGGCTCTCAGTTCAGACGTTTTAGTAAAATTCAACTATCGTTTACTTGTTAACAATTAACTTATTAGTCATTATTTCTTTTTAACTAATTCACAGAGGTATCTAAGTAATATAAATTGAAGCCGTATTTATGTATTTCCTCAAATAAATTAATGTTTTGCAGATTTCTCTACTAAAGATATTACTGAACTGAGGGCCCTAGATATACCGCTATAAATCTGTAATATCATATTCTACAGATTTGGAATTTTCTTAAAATATTTAAGAAAATCTTAACTAAATTCCTAAATAAGAATGATTAATCCAGATATAGTACTTTCTGAGATTTAGGTCATGCACTTTCTGCAAGCGTCTGGACTGAGGGCCCAAGTTATTTAATCATAACAGTTTTAATTCACGTTTAAGAAATTTATGGCCCTTTGCTTTAGGTTTTCACTCGTCATCTCTGCACTTACTCCTTTCACACGCATATCCTCTTTCACACAATCCATCCATCTTTTCCTTGGCCTTCCTCTAGCAGTATATCCATCCACATTCAATCAAATTATTATACTTATGTAATTTTTTTTTATAATTTACTGTAGAGAACGGCATTGTAAAAACGTTAAAGTTGAATAATAGTGAAAGAAAGATAGGAGATGCGAAGATGTGCCTCAATCACGCTAATATTACTAATGCGAAAGTTTGTGAGTGAGTCGCGAGGCGAATGCTAGCAGCATATAGGCAATACTCACTGATCAGGCACTACCCCCTTCAACCAGGGACTCTTCAAGGCCTCGTCCGCCGTGATCCTCTTATCCGGGTCCAGCTCTAGCATCCGGTCGAGCAGGTTCAGCGCAGGGCCGGGCATAAAGGCAAACTGTTCTCGCACGCAACGCTTGTGGAACCGCTTCGGGCGGAGGGTGTGCCAGAGGGGGAGATTGACCACGTTGGGCCAGACGCCGGGCACGGGCGTCCCGCAGACGCGAGATATCATCTCCAGTTGCATCATTTCTACGTTAGCCTGAAAAACAATTACACCCAACAGTCACATACAAAGTCCTGACCCCACACTAGGATTCCCTGTGTCGTGGGTATCAGAAGCTACGAGTACCATGGTACCACAACACCCAGACCAGGAGGAAATATTTACAGAACATGCAAACTTTTCTTCCGCAGCGGGAATCGAACCCGCGCCTCTTGCGTCTCTGCCGAGCAATCGCCCGCCACGCCACCGAGGCCTGGAATGAATTGATTTGCAAAGATGTCGAAACAAAAAAAAACTATTAACATAAGATTAAAAAACCCCATTGACTATTCAGATAATCCAACTTTCGCATTTATGATATTAGCAAATATCATAAATGCGAAAGTTTGTGAGGTTGGATGTATGTGATGATGTTTTATGCCTCAATGGCTGAACGGATTTGAATTAAACTTGGAACATACATTTTGCCTGGATTACACGCGAGTGTAGCCGCGGACGAAAGCTAGTACAACATAATTCTTAGTTTTTTTTCTTACAAACTTATTTCATATAAATCAGTAAGTTTGTGTGTGTGTGTCTAGGAGTGTGCGCGTGTGTGTGTGTGTGTGTGTGTGTGTGTGTGTGTGTGTGTGTGTGTGTAGGAGTGTGTGTGTAGGAGTGCGTGAGTAGGAGTGGGTGTGTGTGTGTGTGTGTGTGTGTCTTACCTGGAATAGTGGGTGTTTCAAGAACAGCTCTCCTAATATACATCCCATGGACCAGACGTCGACGGCGGGACCGTAGCGTTCCTCGCCCAGCAGTAGCTCTGGCGGGCGGTACCAAAGCGTTATCACTTTGTTGGTGTATGGCCGGGCTCGGTCCTCCGCGGACCATAAGCGGGCGAGGCCAAAGTCGCCCAGCTTCACTTCTCCCCTGGAACCACAGATCAGATAGTTACTTTCAGTGTCCGGCTGACCCGAGAGATGTGTTCGATTTCCTTGACGACCTTTGACTCGCTTGGACTTGATCACTTCAAAATCTAATTTATGACCTTATGTTATTTCTGTGATATTTTTAGTTTTTTATTTTGAATTTTTTTTATCGGACATGTTTTAATGCAATGTATTTTGTTTTTGGAATAACTGAACTATGAACTATTTCCGCAGTGAGAGAAATATTCAAGTAAATTGACTTTGAAAACAGAACTTAAGAGTCGTCAGTCGACCATACACTAATATAAAAAAAGAAGTTAAAAGGGATTTATTAACAAAGTATTCCCATTACTGGTGCCAGTGGTGTCTGGAAGATGGAGAGCACTGGTGGCCTAGTTGGTAGTGACCCCGCCTTCTGATCCTAAGGTCGTGGGTTCAGATCCGGTCGCGTACCAATGGATTTCTCTGTGCGAAAAATGTGTGTGCGCTATACCAGTACTCTCAAACGGTGAAGGAAAACATCGTGAGGAAACCTGCAGCTTAGTCAGCTCCGCACGTATTGACCATGTCTTTTCTGCGGACAAGGCTAACTAAGCTGAGAGGATGGAATAGGTGCTGGGCAAGCCTACTCCATCATAATTCGTCCCGGACACTACAGCTTTCCGTTTGTGAAGGTAAAAGTTGCCTCCTGACGCTGCATAAATCATCTACTGTATCTACATCTACTCTACATCTACCGTAGATGATTTATACAGCGTCAGGTCAGCGTCATCTATAGATGGTAAAAGGCTTAAGTGTGTGGTTCCGGAACCAATGTGATGAAAGGTTAAAATGCTCCTTGGAAAAGGCTTGAAGTGTAAAAAGGGACATACTAAACTCACTTGTTGTTCATTAGTATATTACTGCACTTGATGTCGCGGTGCAGAAAGTTCTTGCGATGGCAGTACGCCAGTCCGTCCAGCAGCTGACGCATTATGGACGCGTTGTGGCACTCTGTGAAGTCCACCATCTTGGATTCCAAGAGACCCATGAGGTCGTGATCCATGTATTCGAAGACCAGGTAGAACGAGCCTTTATCCTGGAAACAAAAGGGAAGAAATGGAAAACTTTTCACCCACGATGGAGCCGGGAATGTTAGCGTTTGGCCTAATAGGTTGTATGTTTATTTATTTATTTGTGTGTTCGTCTGTTACCATTTTCTTCAAAAACTACTGAACCAACTTCACTCTCGATTGTAATCCTTATAAGATTATATTACACAACTCAAGAGGGCTTAGTTAAATAGTACAAAAATTTTACTGTATGGTGTGAGAGTAAAGGAGTGAGTGATTAAGAGAGTAAGGGGGTGAGTTTGTATGTTTGTGTATGGAGAAAGGGGGACGTAATATATATGTGTATGTGTTTGTGTGCGTGTGCGTGTGTGTTTTTCGTACCTTCCTAAAGTCCATAGCGTCCTGCTTATCCGTGACGATCTCTCTCAAGTTCACGATATTCTTATGATTCAGTTGCCGTAGAATCTTGATCTCTCTAACAGCTGTGATAGGGAAGCCTTCCTTTTCGTTCTCGAGTCGAACCTTCTTGAGAGCGACGAGTTGATTTGTGTTCTTGTCCCGCGCCTTGTAAACTTGTCCGTATGTGCCTTCGCCGATTTGTGTTATAACCTGCGGGGAATATAAATAATATGAATCATCAATATGCTACTAGGACATTTCCCAGACTATATCCACTAGCGTCTATTGTAAAAAACTGGCCAAGTGCGAGTCGAATTCGCACACGAAGGGTTCCTTATTATCGTACATGTACTTTTTAATATGACTGTTACTCTATATACTTTCTAAATATTTTAGCTTCGATGATCGATTAAGAATGTTAAAAAAACAATACTTGTATGGGGGCACTTTTTTTATTAACTATTTGTTATAGCGGCTATCTGAAAATTTCAACTCTCTACCTATTACCGTTCATGAGATATAACCCGCTGACAGACGGACAGCGCTAGCTTAGTAAGAGGGTCCCGTTGCCACCCTTCGGCTACGGAACCCTACAAATGTAGTATTGTACAGAGTCAAGTAACATAATCATCATCACCATAAACCACTGCTGTACAAAGGCCTCGCCCAATATATTTCCAGGACGAAAGATTTTATGCTTCCACTGACCGCCAACGACTGTCCATCGAGTGAAGAGCCACGCGTGGGAGAATTTCAACCGACTTTGAGCATGTATGGTTTCAATTTGTAAGTATATTTACCTGGAAGCCATCGACGCATTTTTCGCCCCAGTCTTTGGCGTGGTGCGTCGGCGTCGCCACGGGTACTACTTTGGAGCCCCGCCTCTTCAATATCTTAGGCCTTTTCAGTTTTGATGTGGACTGAAAAAGACACAGCATTGGTCGAATATAACAGTAATTTGAATTATAACATGCGCCTTTTAGTGAAAACACATACATATAATGTCGAACAATTAGCGGAGATATCGCGTGAAAATAGCCGTCTGTTCAAACAAAACAATACAGCCGAATTGAAAGGCTACATCCTATTTATTTTTAAATAATTACTAAATTACCAATTCAAGGCAAGACCGAAAAAAACTGAATTTCACTAAACATTACATTACAACACTGCACTACTATCTAAAGATTATACATACATTTTATCACGCCCGTTTCCCTAAAGGGGTGGGCGGAGCCACAAGTAAACATAAGAAAACTTGCAGCCACTTCTGATTCAGTCCCAAGATGGATATGGTGAACCATAGGTGAGAGGTGATCTGCCCATCGCCCGTATAGATGGTCCATTTTTCATTTTCATTTACAAATATCGCAGTATAGTTACATTGGCGTCCCTGGCGTTCTTCCTGGAGAAAACGTGCGAGTATTGGTCGCGGCGCGAGGCGGGCGGAGGCGTCGAGCCGTCCAACTCGTCGCCACTCAGCTCCTCGGAGCCCGGGATCACTGCAAGCACAATGTTATAAGTGCTCCCACCCCAAAAAGAACAAGGAATACTTTATATCAAACTAAACGGTAGATACAGGCGCGGTCGCAGCCTGAAATTTTGGAGGGGGTACTAATAAATAATAATAGAGTAATGTCGAGTAAATCAGATTATATTAAATTATATAATTATTGCATGCTGACTATATAAGCGAAATGTATTGGACATTATTATTTAAGTACTTTTAAGACTATGACATCTACATTGGACCACATTTTATGCAATAAATTTCATTTCATTTCAATACACAATTTGATTGCACACATTATAAAACAAATGGACGCCTTCTATTTTTATTGGCATCGCGGCTAGAAGCAGAAAATTGTTTTTTTTTATATTTTGATGTGTACGATTGGACATTACCTCTCCTTCGGACCGCTTAGGCCCGTATACCTAATGGGGTGGGCAGAGCCACAAGTAAACATAAGAAAACTTGCAGCTTCCTCTGATTTGAACTCCTAAGATGTATGGTGAAACATAGTGACAGGTGATCAGCCCATCGCCCATATTGTGGTCCATCATTTAAGATTATATACTATAATTATATATACCCTTGGTCGCCTTTTACGACATGCTGGGGAGAGAAGCAACTGGACGCATTCTATGCTTTTTCTTTACTTCCAGTCCAGCGGAGAAGTACCTAAGATTATATATCATGTTCGAGTATATACTGACCAGGAGGCATAGGCAGGTTCATGATGCCAGTTCTCTTAGGCTTCTCTGGCTTCTTCACGGGGCTTGGCGACGGTGTGCTGAGCGGGCTCGCCTCATTCGCTAGTGACTTGAGATCTTCCACCTGAATGAGACTCTGTTTTAGACTTTATTACTGTGGCTTAGCATAACATCGACTATTTTTGAAAGGGTAATGGTGTAGTTGGGGGTGAGTATGTGTGGATGTTGTGTGTGTGTGTGTGTGTGTATGTGTGTGTGTGTGTGTGTATGTGTTGTGTGTGTATGTGTATGAGTGTGTGTGTGTGCGTGTGTGTGTGTGTGTGTGTGGGTGGGTGTGTGTGTGTGTGTGTGTGTGTGTGTGTGTGTGTGTGTGTGTGTGTGTGTGTGTGTGTGTATGTGTGTGTGCGTGTGTGCGGGCGCGCGCGCGAGCGCAAGGGTGAGTATGTGTATATGATAGTGCATGATCGGTGTGTGTATGAATAATTATATAAGTGTTTTCAGGTGGATCGTTAGCTTGGGTGGATAAAGTTGTGTTTGCGTGTTTGTTTTTTATGGTTCCGTACACGAAGGGTGCCAAAGGGACCCTATTACTAAGCCTCCGCTGTCCGTCCGTCCGTCAGCGGGCTGTGTCTCATGAACCGTAATAGGCCGAGTTGAAATTTTCCCAGAGTGAGTATTTCTATTGTCGCTTCTATTTGCCAACAAATAATAAACATAAAATAAAATAACATTTATGTACATGTACCATGTTACGGAACCCTTCGTATACGAATGACTCTCACTTGACCGATGTTTTATATTATACTAGCTGTTGCCCGCGACTTCGGACGCGTGTAGTGCATTATTTTGTTCTATAATCAATAGTTTTCGCAGCGCACGCTAAAAACTATTTTGGGTTTTCTACTCTTTGGGTTTACAATATTGCAATTTTCTTACGGATGCCTAATTTTTTGAAAATATATCATAGCCTATACTGGTCCCTGATAATGTAGCTTTCTATTGGTGAAAGAATTTTTGAAATCGGTCCAGTAGTTTCGGAGCCTATTCGTTACAAACAAACAAAAAATCTTTCCTCTTTATAATATTATAGTATGATATACCTGAGTGTTAGGCGGCATCGGCAGCTTCGTGAGGCTCTTGGGCTTGGCTGGCGGCGGCTGCTGGCTTGTCAGGTACACTCCGTCGACGACGCTGCCGCCCACCTTCGGAGGGGGGGGCAGTGACTCCGCCGGGGGGGAGGGCGGCGGTGGGGGGGGAGCCGGCTTCTAGAAGACAGGGGAGAACGTGATTAGTGTGGGTAGTGTGGTCTCGACCTCGGTGGCGTGGCGGGCGAGCGCTCGGCTGAGACGCAAGAGGCGCAGCATCGATTCCCGCTATGGGAGAAATGTTCGCATGTTCTGCAAATATTTCTTCCGTAGTACTTTATAAAAATGTATTTACAAAAAAAGTATATCAGTATTCTATCAGCCATCTAGTGTCCATAGTACAAGCTTTGTTTAGTTTTGGGCTAGATGGCGCTATATGAAATGTCCACAAATATTTATTTATTTATTTATTTGAATGTGCCTGGAAGGGACAGAGTTTCTTATGAGTTCCCAAGCAAAATAAATAACGATACAGTTGCAAGTGGCCCATATTATCTTTTAATGAGTAGGTATACTCAGTAATAAATTATAAATAACACCCAACAGTCACATACATAGTCCTGACCCCACACTAGGATTCCCTGTGTCGTGGGTATCAGAAACTACGAGTACCATGGTACCACAACACCCAGACCCGGAAGAAATATTTACAGATCATGCAAACATTTCTTCCGCAGCGGGAATCGAACCCGCGTCTTGCGCCTCTGCCGAGCAATCGCCCGCCACGCCACCGAGGCCGTCTTAATAGTGGCTACTGTGATGAATAAACTCACGGGAGGCGGTTCAGGATCGTTGTTATTGCTGGGCTCTCCATTACCGTCCTCGGATTCCTCGAGGAAGTTATCGAAGTCGGGCGGTGGTTTGAGCGGAAGAGGTGGATTCGAATCCTTGGAATCCTCGCCGCCAGGTACCGGGATGTCTACCACCTTGTCAGATTCCTCTTCTGGGTTCTCGCCGTTCTCTTTAGACGGGGCTGTTGGCTGTGGGATAAAATAAGTTTGATGTTAATTTGATGTGTGGATTCTATTAATTGTACTAATATTATAAATAAATAACCATAATCCTGATCCCACACTAAGATTCCCTGTGTCGTGGGTATCAGAAACTTCGAGTACCATGGTACCACAACACCTAGACCCGGAAGAAATATTTGCAGAACATGCAAACATTTCTTCCGCAGCGGGAATCGAAGCCGCGCCTCTTGCGTCTAAGCCGAGCACTCGCCCGCCACGCCTCAAAGGACGTCAATAAGGGCTAGCAAGAATACTGGAAAAGAGTAGGTACATCAGTAGTTAAAGAATTTGTCAAATAAAGAAAATGTATTTTTTTACACAGAAATTATTTGTATTATTTATAGGACTACCATTGAGCATAATTTCACCGTGTATGATATACAGCAGACAGCAGAAATCCTCACCACTCAACTTTGTCATCAATGGAAAGGTCCAAGTGTGTATTCAACGTTAGTTTAGTTTAGTCTTTAATTTAGTTCGTTTTTCTATTTAAGTTTTTAATACTCTTTCTATGTTCTTGTGCCATCCAATCCATCCTAGGTTGTCTGGCAGAGATCGATAAGGCCGCCAATTGTTTATACCATTCTTTTTGTCTATTTTTGTAAGTTCAATGTTTGTGTGGTAAGCAATAAAGTGTTATCTTATCTTATCTTATAAAGTAAAATAAGAATGATGGTGACATCCTACCGGCAACACAGACTGAGAGCTATCCGCAGATAGCTCCTCGATGAGCTCAGGATTAACAGACGCATTTGAGATGGCGCCCTGGGATTCCTCTTCCTTCTGAGTTAGAATCTCCTGCAGCTTCTGAAAGATAAATGTATTTAGAAACAAGAAACTATATGAAAACTAGAGTCTTGACATTCCGCGGTGGGGTGTATTGTGCATTATCCCCCTGCTATCCCTCCCCCAGCCAGCACAACTCCTTGAAGTACCAGAGAAGGACTTTAGGATGTTGGCAGCAGTGTTCCTGTATCCTTGATGGTGTTGAGGCTGTTGGTCGTGTAGATGGGGTTGAAGGTAATGTCGTATAATTCTCAATGACTGTCTGCAGTCCCGAGTTATGTCTTATTTTATTTGTTGCGGAGCAGTGAAGTATTACGTGTCCCACAGCTGTGGCACAGCCCCTTCCTCTTGGAAGCATCCGCGACAGAGGCTGCTATCCGTTACTTCTATTCTATTGAGTCCTACACTGTCAACTGACAAAAAATATTGACGAAACATTTCTTTTCATCCTTATCTCACATCTTTTTTGGTTTCTGATTTCCAATTACCGTCTCAGTAATAAAAAACACACTGTATAAGAAAGAGACAGCAGCATTTTCATTGCATTCTCATTTGACGAGTGTTTGGCTGAGACGCAAGATGCGCGGGTTCGATTCCCGCTACGGAAGAAATGTTTGTATGTTCTGCAAATATTTCTTTCGGGTCTAGGGTGTTGTAATATTTAAAATATGTATTTACAAAAAAGTATATAGGTATCCTATCAGTCATCTGGTTCCCATAGTACATGCTTTGCTTAGTTTGGGGATAAATGGTGCTGTGTGATATGTCCTCAAATATTTATATATTTATTCAATGTTAAAAAATTACTTTATTAAAATGCTCGACAGAATCGACATTGTATAACAGATATGATAACACACCTTGGCTCTCTTGTGTTTGTCTTTGACTAGTTCCGCAAACAGACTTGTATCACTAATCTTCTCCTTGAAGTCTATCCTGCGCTGTAACACGGCCGTCGATGGTGGACTGGGTGAGTGTTTTGTCCTACTAAAAGAATAGAATAGAATTAATAAGTGATATAAAAAAGGTCACCACGCTTTTGTTACAGCAGCGTAGTGGCGGCTGTAGCGTTTGTTTTCAGTGGCATTAAGAGCAGGCAGGTCAGACCTAACTGCGACACGCGTTTTGTTAAAAATACCTCATCATCATTCATCATTTTCCTGCCCTTATCCCACTAGGTGGGGTCGGCGCAACATGTTTTCTTCTTCCATGTTCTCCTATCACTCGTCATCTCAGTATTCACTCCTTTCATACGCATGTCCTCTTTCACACAATCCATCCATCTTTTCTTAGGCCTTCCTCTGCCCATGTATCCATCCACATTTATATTCAGCACTTTCCTATTTCACAAATTATTATTTTGTAAGAGCACTGGTGGTCCAGTTGGTAGTGACCCCGCCTTCCGATCCAAAGGTCGTGTACCGATGAATTTTTTGTGCGAAAAATTTATGGGCGCTATACCAGTACTCTAAAACGGCGAAGGAAAACATCGTGAGGAAACCCGCGGCTCAATCAGCTCCTGTGGACAAGGCCGACTAAGCAGCGAGGATGGAGCAGGTGCTGGGCAAGCCTACTCCATCCTAATTCATCTCGGGCACTACAGCGTCCAGTTTGTGAAAGTAAAAGTTGCCTCCTGACGCTGTATTAAATCATCTACTATAGATGGTAAAAGGAAAAAAAAACTGACTTCTTCGCTGGACTGGAAGTAAAGTAAAAGCATAGAATGCGTCCAGCTGCTTCTCTCCCCGAGCATGTCGTAAAAGTCGACTAAGGGATAGTATCCTCCAACATGATGAAATACAATAAGCAAGTATTCCCAACGACCGACGGTTGACGTCAGGCAGGCGGCCGGTCATAAAACACCTTAGCCAAAACTCTCCAAGGATCATGCTGTGCCGACCCCACATAGAGTGGGATAAGGGCAGGAAGATGGTGATGAGATGGTAAAAGGAAAAGGCCATAGTATACCTGTGGGAGTGTTTGTCTCGGTCGCGGGAGGGGTCGCGCGCGCGGGCGCGGTGTCGAGGCGGCGAAGCGCTGGACTCGCGCCGGCGGCTGCGCGACGCCGACCGACGTCGCTTCAGGGAACTGCGACTGTGCGACCTGGGGACACATTCGACATACACTTATCCATTTAACACAAGAAAAATATGTACATAGATTAGTGTGTCATCTCCTAGGGTACGTTAAATTGTCGGTCCCGGCTTTTAAGTCGTTGAGCCATGACGGAGGCCTTTAGGCGGCCTTAAAACTCCGTCACAAGAGTTGGCCACTAGTTCATACAACTTACTTACTTAGGTTGCAGCGCGCATTTACTGTGTATATTTACAAAACAACCCGGCCGCAGCACTTGGCGGTAAATTCGAAGGCTCATAAAGGAACTCTGACTTCAACTAGTCGTCAATACGCTTACCACTAGACTGTTATTATGATCTTTGGGCTAGGCGACGCCATGCTTACGACTCAACGATAAAAAGTGAGTAAATTCGTATGGCCAACTCTTGTGACGGAGTTTTAGGCCGCCCAAAGGCCTTCGTCATGGCTTAACGACTTAAAAACGAGGACCGACAATTTAACGTGTCCTCCGAAGCACGGAAGCGTAATGCCACTTGCGGTCACCCATTCAAATTGGACCCCGCACAATGTGCATAACTTCAACGTTCAATCAAGAACGTCTAAGCAAGCTACGCCACGAGCGCATCGACTCGACGATTACTGGTTGAGAGGGACGACATGATGTGAACAGGCATATTTCAGTTTGAGGCGCAAGCGGCGAACTTAAGCGAGCGGACTGCTGTTTGTCCCGCGTCGAATGACTTTCGTTTCCAAGTTAATGTGTCCTAGGGCGAAGATACGCTCCTAGAATAGGGCATAAGGCAGTATACACACCTGTTGTGCGAGGTGGTGGGCTTGAGCACCCGCACGCGGTCGCGGTCGCGGCTGCCGCGGCTGCGGTGGCGGCGGCGCGGGCTGCGGCGGCGGTGCCGACGCGGGCTGTATTCGCGCCCGTGGACCTCGTGCACGGGCGAATCTGAGGGTAGATGACACTTTAGAGATGCAATGTAGTAGCTCTATACGGGCTAGTTTGAGGGTAGTTACCACTTTGGCGCTCTTGAAACTCCATAGTGATACATCGCAAAGTAGAGAACGACCGTGAGACACAAAACTGTCCTGTATCCAGTAGTGCAAAAACGTTTTTTTTTTCGAACTAGTGACACGACTAGGTAACTAAATCACTCTAGTCTCTTTTGTGACATTCTAGCGTCTTTTGAGTCGTTCTAGTGTCAATATTTCGGATGCATAAGGCACAAGACCAGAACAAATGACTGAAAAATGGGAGCTCTACACCCAGATGTAGCATATTATAGGCTGTGACAACGCCCTCGGTGGCGTGGCGGACGAGTGCTCAGCTGAGATGCCAGAGGCGCGGGTTCGATTCCCGCTACGTAAGAAATGATTGTATACATACATACATACATAAAATCACGCCTGTTTCCCATAGGGGTAGGCAGAGATCACGGATCGCCATTTGCTACGATCCTGACATACTTCTTTTGCTTCCTTCACTCTCATTACATTCCTCATGCATGCTCGTCGGTTTAGGGTACTCTTGACCTGGCCCTTTTCCAAAACGTCGCTGATTTGGTCCAGGTACGTGCGCCGAGGTCTTCCCCTTCCAACGGTACCATTCACACTCGCCTCATACACCTGTTTCGTTAATCTTTCATTCATCCTCTCTACATGACCGAACCATCTTAACATACCTTTCTCAATCCTCATCACTACATCTTCTTTCACTCCACATCGCTCTCTTATCACGCTATTTCGCATTCTATCTTTCAAAGTTACCCCACACATACTTCGCAACGCACGCATTTCTACTGCATTCACTCTACTTTGATGTTTCTTCTGCCATACCCAACTTTCACTACCATACATAAGTGTCGGCACTAGTACTCCTCTATGTACAGCCAGTCGTGCCTTTTTAGACACTTTCCGGCTTTCCATAAAGGCGCGTAGTGCCCCATTCACTTTGTTTCCTGCAATCACTCTCCTTTCAACATCCTCCTCATGCTTTCCATCTCTCGTGAACAATGTATGTTCAAAATGATTGTATGTTCTGCAAATATTTCTTCCGGATCTGGGTGTTGTAGTAATATGTATGTAGTATGTCGTAAAAGGCGACCAAGGGATAGTATCTTCTCCAAAATTATGGACCATCTTTATGGGCGATGCGCTGATCACCTGTCGCTATGGTTCACCATATCCATCTTAGGAGATGAATCAGAAGTGGCTGCAAGTTTTCTTATGCTTACTTGTGGCTTTGCCCTCCACATTAGGGATACGGCGTGATAATATATTTGAAAAAAAAGTATATCAGCCATCCGGTGCCCATAGTACAAGCTTTGCTTAGTTTGGGGCTAGATGGTGCTGTGTGAAATGTCCACAAGTATTTATTTATTTGTGAGTGTAAATGTACCGTTAAAGCATAACCTCACCAGAAACCATGATAGGCGATTGGCCGGCCATCTCCGTCCGCAGTCTCTGATCCGGCCAGTACTCCCTCGGCCGGTGGTATTCCGGTTCGTTGTCGGAGTCGATAGTCACGGTGTCGTGGAACGGGCCGTGGTGCGGCGGCGTATGGGGCGTCGCGGATTTCTGCCTGCGCCTACTAAACCGACAAATATTCCATCAGTGACATCATAAGTACTAAAGTAACACTTTTACCATCTATACTAGATGATTTGCCTTCACTAAGGGGACGCTGTTCAGCCCGGGATTATTTTAGACAATGTAGCTGCCGCCCGCGGCTTCGCTCGCGTGGTACCCGGATAAAAAATAGCCTATATGTTAATCCAGCACATGTTCTATGTATATTCCAAGTTTCATTCAAATCCATTCAGTAGTTAGTTATAATATGAGTAGGAAGGATGCGAAAGTATGTCTGCTTGTGTTACCTTTTCACACCTAAACTGCTGAAAAGATTTTGATTAAATTGAGCAAGGAGATAGATTCCATCCTGGGGAAGGACATAGGCTACTTTTTATCCTGTAAAACGATCCAAAAATGAAAAAAATGACGGATAACCAGAATTACGCATAAATCCTTCTTGGACATTAATTTATGACAAGACAGTTAATCAAACATTTATAAAATTTTGTCAATTTTAACCATCAAATATTGCAATGAAGACTAAACAACCAAAGTGTGGAAATTCATGCAATTTTTTTAAAATAGGCAATTAATAAATGGTATAATAGCGGATGTGGCCATCTCGCAGATTAAAACGCAAATAACCTAAAATATAACGTAGTTTTCAGTGTATTTTCACATTAATTGCACCTGGATGTTTTTCGCGAATTTTTATACGGAAGCCAATGTACAGTGCAAGAAATGCATACAATGCTAAATGCTAAGACTCGGCTGCGTCGCTCAGCTAGACAAATCCGTCCATGAAGGCGTAGATATACACCTAAACTTCATAAAAGGACATCTATCCGATGGTGCCAGTAAACCTGCTTTTAGACACCGGCATATCAAGAACTTGCTTCATTTTACGTTTTATTTGTACCCACTTGATAAGTTAAATAAAGAGCCTTCTATTCCTAAGTTAAACTTTTCACTGAATGTTCCGTGTCCTTTACAATTGTTTTTATTAGTAACTAGCTGACCCGACAGACTTCGTCCTGTCAAAAAGATTTTGTATGGGAAAAAGAAAAGGGCTATTTTTAGGGTTTTTCCAGCAATAATTCTAATTTTTCTCGCCGTAAAAACCATCCTTGAACTTCAACGAACATTTTAAAAAAAGATTTGGCCAAATTGGTCCAGGCGTTGTTGAGTTATGCGCTTACCAACACATTTTGCGATTCATTTTTATATTATAGATAAGATAGAAGATAGATAGATGCTGAACACAGCAGGCACTATGTATCTATGTCAACAAAGTGAGCCTTTGTAATGGCTAAAAGCTGGTTGGTAGATTGTACTTTGAAATAATAATAATCATCGATCTATTATTGAATAAATAACGAAATGAAACACACTATTATCGTTCGTTTGAGCTAGTGGCCAACTCTTGTAACGGAGTTTTTAGGCCACCTAAAGGCCTCCGTCATAGCTTAACGACTTAAGAACCGGAACCGACAATTTAACGTGCCCTCCAAAGCACGGAAGCGCTCAGCTCATAATGCCACTTGCGATCACCCATCCAAATTGTATCCGCGCACAACGTTGCTTAACTTCAACGATCAATCAAAAACATCTAAACATCCTACTAATATTATAAATGTGAAAGTTTGTGAGGATGTGACCATGTTTGTGCCACAATCACGCCGTAACGGCTGAACTGTTTTGAATGAAACCTGGAATACATAATATGTGTGCTGGGATAACATGTAGGCTACTTTTTTAGGCCTGACCTTAGGCCTTATTATTTGTTGTAACAGCGATAGATATACATACTGAAAACTTCTCTACCTGTACGGTTCATGAGATACAGCCTGCTGACAGACAGACAGACAGGCAGACGAACAGACGGACGTACAGTGTAGGTTTAGTAATAAAAATTATGAACGCGTGAATGTAATAAGAATTCTACGCCCATATAGCACTATGATGTCGCGTTTTACAGCCTCACTGTGCCAGACGCTGTAGGAATAAGAAAAACTAGCGAACTCAAATTACGTAAGCTAACAGCTTTGCGCCAGAAGCATTTAGTTTATTGACCTCTAAAATATCGCGAATTTTATTCAGAGCAGCAATAAATTTATCCTACTTCCATACTAATATTATCAACGAAAAAGTAACTCTTGTCTGTCTTTTCACGCCTAAACTGCCGAACAGATTATAATGCAATTTGGCAAGGAGATAGATTCCATTCAGAGGAAGGACATAGGCTACTTTTTACCTTGTAAAACGATCCCAAAATGGAAAAAGGAACTAAAAGGGTAACCAGGACAACGCATAAATACTTCTTAGACATTACTATAGGACAAAACAGCTCATGTGACATTTTAAAAATTTTGATAATTGACAATGTCATTAATATCAATTGTATCGTCAGCAGTTCTCTTTTTCTTGTAGAGCTGTGGGTAAGGGCCTCTAGCTGAATAGATTTCATGATTTTTGATTTATTGGAGCAGAATAACAACCTAATAAAACATTTGAAGATTTGCATTATTAATTTCTAAGGCGGTACGAAGTTCGCGGGGTCAGCTAGTACCTACATAATTAGTGTGCTGGAATAATACATAACATACCTATAGGCTACTTTTTAAGTGGGTACAACGCAAGCGAAGCCGCAGGCGGCAGCTAGTCTACCATAAATATATTTATTATTTAAGAATAAATGAATTATTTATATTTATTTGCTTACAGCGCGAACTTATAATGCTGGGGCCACATTATCGGGATTCGCCGACAAGTTCAAGACAGCAGATTTGTCACAGAATTGACAAGGACACAAAACGCGAAGCTTCGCCGAATCCCGCTTATGTGGCCCCCATAAGAGATATCAAAATAAATGTATGCGTGTACAAACAATGGCTGATGAAATGCTGATCCAGGGTCAGTCAAAGGTTTCTCTATGGGGTGCTGAAATGAATGTAATAATGTGCAAGCTAATTAGATCAACAGGGCTCCCAAAGTGGGTGACCATAGACATTAAAATACATTTCATGCATTTGATATCATCATTGACTTTGATTGAAAACTAAAAATCAGTAACCATATTTAATATTATTATTTTTAATTTATGTACAAAATAGTGGCAATGTGTGCTACTATTTATGCGTAAGCAAGTGACTGGTGTAGGTAGAATCCATGCTAATATTATAAATGCGAAAGTAACTATTGTCTGTCTGTCTATCTGTTACATTTCACGCCTAAACTGCTGGACAGATTTTGATGAAATAGATTCCAACCCGGGGAAGGACATAGGCTACTTTTTATCCCACAAAACTATTCCAAAATGGAAAAAGGATGTCAAAAAATAAACAAGATAACGCATAAATCCTTCTTAGACATTATTCATGACTACAGTTAATTTGACATTTTAAAAATTTTGACAATTGACAATGTTATTCATATTAATTGATTTGTCAGCAGCTTTCTTTTTTTTCTTTCAGCGCAGGGCTCTGGGTAAAGGCCTCTAGCTGATTCTAATACATTTTAGTTACGCAGACAACATTGCAGTTTACAGCTAGTAGCTAATAATTATATGTTTACTGATTTATTTAGCAAAATTTGTGCAAAAGGTAAGTCAATGATAATTCTAATAGGATGTGGCATTTATAAAATTGTTATCAACAATGTTAGATAAATAGTTTTGTTACATTTCAAAGTTGTTTTTGATGAGCTTGATATTCCTTCTAGGAATGATTATCAACCAGTATTTTGTAACACCAAGTTTTGTTAGACCAATTAGTTAGAAACCTGATAAGCTTTATGCCTTGAAATCTAGGCAAACAAAAAATAAATCTATGTAGTTTAAATGATTTGTTCGAAAGTGAGTGAAACATAAATGAAAGCATAGTAACAACAGAAATGCTTACTTGATTGGAGGTGACCTATGGTGGGGCTCATAGGCCACTGTGGTGTGATGTAGAGACGGCACAGGGTCTCTGTGAACTGGTCGGTGCTCATGTCTCAGCAGGGGAGGCGTTGTAGGTGAGACAGGAGAGCAGGACCCGTTCCGCAGCGGAGACGAAGGCTTCTCCCACTCACTGACAGGCACCTTCTCATACCTCTGAGGAGAGGTTCTTACTGGAGTCACCTCCGGCACGTTATCGTCCGGAGACACGCTCTCGAGGCTAGCGGAACGATGCCGAGACTTCTTCTTCTTACTCTTCTTTTTCTCCTTCTTCCGCTTTTCTTTTCTCTTCTTATACCGCAACTCGTCGGACTCTTCCACGGGCGGCTCATACTCGGCCACGAGGCGCTTCCGTGACGCTGCCGATAAAGAATCACGGGTCAGACTGTAGTCGTCGGTGGCCCGACGACTGGTCGTCACGGAGATCACGGTGTCCACAAGGGTGCGGATGGAGTGTGGCTTTCTGGAGCGGCGGCGGTCGTCCGCCACGTGCCGGCCGATGGAGCTGGCTTCGCTATCGATCTCGCCCGCCTCCGGCGCGGACAGAGCCTCAGAACTCACATCAGAGTACTCCACCAGCGGCTTGTGGGAATTAGACGTAGCATAGGATTGGTCATGTGTACCACTGGTATGGGTCCGGGACTTCTTGTGTATCCGCTTCTTATGCTTCTCCTTGTGGTGTTTGCTGTGGCGCTTCTCATGGCGTTCCATGGTGGTCTGGAGGGCGGAGCCCCGCCAGGTGATTGTTACTTCACATTACTTCACACTGCAACAATAATCATAAATTAGAACTAGCCACTTCGGTATCTATCTTAACTCGTAGAAGTCCTAAGTCCTAGGTCCACTCAAAACCCTGCGTGGGTACCTACCTACTTAAAAAGGTCGAGTATAAATTATACAAGCAAATTTTGTAACCTATCAGCCGAAGTATTTAAAGGTAGGCAAAGTACCTACCTATATAGGCCTATGTCAAACACTGGATTTGATCTAATGATCATGATAGTGAAGTAGGTAACAATGGGAAAGTATATAATATTATATTCTATCAAAATCTTTAAGTAACTAAAAATCACAACTTTAACAATCGGTTATTTACTTACTACTAACTTGCATCTGATTTTGACAAGTATTTTTAGGTTATCATGGGAAAATGCATAATAAAAAATGGAAAAACACAATGTATAGTATATTGAAGCACTAAATAATAACATAGGAGTACTTACCATAACAACAAACGGACGTGCGTCTTCCTCAAACACACACAATGATTTTTGCAAATTTACAAAAATTATATTATGAGCTACAGTTTTATTTTGTTATTTTTGGTATAATCTAAGGCTTGTTTGCCTGTAATATTGAAAAATCTATGATCTTTAGATATATAGTAATCTTATTTTGCTAATGATTGACATCAATAGTGCATAATTCATCTAATAACATCGGATTTATTTAACGACAGAGGACGTCGATTTTAGTCAGCCATTTGCTTTTCTGTCATTCGTTTTCTTTCACTGTAATAGTGTTGTCACAACCAATCTACGTGTCATCCCGACATCGATACATTTTATTTCAAATTTACTAAACTAGGCTATAGTTCAATCTCAATCAATCAGTGTACTATAAAAACATTTTATTTTACACAGTTCAGCTAAGTAAAACTAAAACAAACTATATTTAAACTATTATTTATTTTAACTATTTTATATATTTAATACATAAAATCACGCCTTTTTCCCATAGGGGTAGGCAGAGATCACGGATCTCCATTTGCAACGATCCTAACATACTTCTTTCGCTTCATTCACTCTCATAATATTCTTCATACATGCTTGTCGGTTTAGGATACTATTATTGACCTGGCACTTTTCCAAAACGTTGCCAATTTGGTCCAGGTACGTACGCTTAGGTCTTCCCCTTTCTACGGTACCCTTCACACTCGCCTCATACATATGTTTCGTTAATCTTCTTTCATTCATCCTCTCTACCTGACTAAACCACCTAAATATACTTACATATCTCAATCTCCATCACCACATTTTCTTTCACTCCACATCGCTCTCTTACCACGCTATTTCTTACTCTATCTCTCAAAGTCACACCACACAGTCATAATAAATTCGCAACGCACGCATTTCTACTGCATTCACTCTACTTTGATGTTTCTTCTGCCATACGCAACTTCCACCACCATACATAGTGTCAACACCAGTACTTCTATAAGTACAGCCAGTCGTGGTTTTTTTAATACTTTCCGGCTGTTCAGGTGTGTAGCGCCCCATTCACTTTATTTCCCGCAATCACTCGCCTTTGAAACATCCTTCGCGTTCTTTCCATTTCCCGTAAACAATGTTTTCAATTGTTTAACAATGTTAAACAATTAAATTTCGTGAAAATACAAAATGTTTTTGACTGTTAATCATTTTGTCCCTGGATCTCTCTGATTTTCCATAATGTTGTATGTTTTTGATAGGTCTAAAAATCTGCCACATCTTATTGATAGATTGAGACTAAAAGTCAAATACTTAGAAATTTGATTTAGTTTAGCGTAAAACACCTACATCAAAATCAACAGCATTTACTAAATATCTTGCTTTTCATTGTAAGCTGCCACTGTAATATATACTGGTGTTGGTACTAGAAAATCTATCGATGTTCGATCATTTGAACCATCGATACAATGCATCAACTCTACTGAAGTCGTAATCCTAGTGGTGATTTTAGCAAAACTACAAACATTATGACGAAATACCTAGATTAATATGTTTCTAAGTATCTAATTATTATTGAAATAAATAATTTATTTTTGTTTAGTACCAAGCTATCCGTGGTAGATGAGATTAAACAATAATTAATATTATATAAGAAAGTCCGTTGCTTCCGCATTCTCCGTCACTTCCCTAAGCTAAACATCCACTTCGTTTTTCTAAAACTGAGTACTAGACTAAATTATGAACGGCGATAAAAGAATACAAATTTGAATAAAAAACTAAGTCTTATATCTTAAATCTTAACAGAATTAAATGATTAAGATCTAATGATTTATTTTATTTTAATAAGCAAAATGATAATTCCCATCTATCGTACTTATTTCTCTAAAAGAACTGCGTATAATGAAACGCAATTTAATCTAATTTATTACCAGTATAAAAAAAAATCCTACTATGGTACAAAAAAAATTGTCTTTACTTTAGGCAGCAACCTTTTTTATGCATTATTACAAAATAAAAAATAGTATAAATAAGAACAAATATTTTTTTTAAATATTTTTATGCACTATGATCAAATTTCGACGACATAATCAAAGAATTTAGACTAACTGTGTATGATATTTAAAATTGTTTATAGCAACATCAAATATCTGGCTGGCTGGCGATTTGCGTCCCTTTTGGAGTAGCGTTTTCTGCAAAAAATAAATAAAATGCGCTAAAGTTCTAAGAAACTGGAGAAAATATATAGAAATATAATGTGCAGTGTCCTATTCATGTGTTCAACACATGTAAAGATACGAAATTAGTCACAATGACCCTTGGGTTCACGGCTGCAATTACTGTCTCATCGTAATATACCCAATTTAGGGATAGTAATTACAGACATCTACAGTTATTTGGTGCCGGTTAGTGCTAAGCTTCTAGGAATAACAGATAAAAAGTTCAGTGTCTCCGTAGTGTAATTTTAGATGATATTATTTTATCATGGTCATTTCGAAGTCATTGAACCGAGTGGCGGCGTGGTGACTGTGGCTAGCGGTTCGGAAATATGTAAATAAATAAACATGAACGATATAAGCTTAAAAATTGAGGAATCTCCTAAAAGTCCGAGAGATATCGCTAGTTCGCCGTCGACGTTGGCCGGTACGGAAAATGAGCTTGATCCCCTTGCGATCGACGAGGAGGCGGGCGCAGTGAAAGTGGCTGAGGAGAAACCTGCGGAAGAAAAGGCGGGAAGCTGTGATGATGATGCCAAAGAAAAGACAAGTAAGACGCAGAATGGAGAAGCTGAAGAAGTGAAGAGTGAGACTGAAGTTATCAAAGGCAAGTCGGAATCAGTTTCCATGGTCATTCACTATATTTTTTTATTCTATTTGTTGTTATTTGTCTCCTACATTGTATTTTTTAACTATAACAAGTAGGGTTATGTTGTTATTGGAATTTGTCTGAAAAGTGAAAGTTACATCATCTATAGGTACATCATTGACACACTTATATAGCTCACTTACAGCCACATACATTATAGGATCCTATTATTAATATTTATGACTACTACATCACACAGCAACCTTGTGTTTTCATAAACTATGCTTTAGGGTCTTTTATTAGGTCCCTTAATGATTTATTAACAATAGATAGTTGCAATGCAGTTCTTAACTAAGGCCTTTTACCTTTAGATAATTTATACAGTGTCAGGAGGCAACTTTTGCCTTCACAAACGGGACGCTGTAGTGCCCAGGGCGAATTAAATGGCTTGCCCAGCCTATCCTATCCTCTCAGCTTAGTTGGCCTTGTCCACAGGAAAGACATGGTCAACACATGTGAAGCTGACTAAGCCTCTGGTTTCCTCACGATTTTTTCCTTCACTGTTTGCAGTTCTAAGACTTTTTTAAAATTAATCAATCTTTCAGAGGATGTCAATGAGAATGCTCCAGTAGAAGTAGCAACTGAGCAAGCAAATGAGACAGAGATAGAGACCTCAGTTGAAACCCCTGATATTCCTATTACTTCCCAAGTAAAAGAGGAATCAAAATTGGAGGTTTCGGTAGAACCTATCGCTTCTCCACAAAAAGTAGAGAAAGAACCAAGTCCCGTAAAAGAGGTAAAGGAAGTGGAGGTGAAAGAAGAAGTTCTAAAAGAGGAACCAGATCAGGAGATGACAGAAGTAGCTAAGGTTGATGAGAAAATTGAACAAAAAGTTGAGCATAAAGCTAAAAATCCGATGAACGGGGACATTCCTAAGGTAAGAATTGAGTAACTACCTCAGTTTAAGTTATGTCTTTTTGCCCCCAACTAACTAAAGTTAAAAATTTTAACACCAAAATTGTGTATAACCATATCACTTTAATGCTAAGTTAATAAGTACTTTAATGTTTATTAAGTAATTTACATACATACTATCACACCCATATCCTTAATGGGGTGGGCAGAGCCACAAGTTAACATAAGAAAACTAGCAGCCACTTCTGATTTAAAGTCCTAAGATGGATATGGTGAACCATGGTGCAGGTGATCAGCCCATCACCCATATAGGTGGTCCATCATTTCGCAGAGGATACTATCCCTTAGTCGACTTTTACGGCATGCTCGGGGAGAGAAGCAGCTGGACGCATTCTATGCTTTTTCTTTACTTCCAGTCCAGCAGAGAAGTATCAAAATATCTGAAAAAAGAAACGATAAAAGACAAAAAACTTGGTACTTCACTCCTTTCTTACTCATTTCATCTTTCTCACAGTCCATCTTTTGAAAAAAAGTAAGTTTATATGAGCTAGTGGCCAACTCTAGTGACGGAGTTTTTAGGCCGCATAAAGGCCTCCGTTGTGGCTTAACGATTTATAAGCCGAAGAACTTAGACTTCACATCTTTGAAGATGATTAAGATTTAAATTCATAAAAAATATAACACAAATGCAATAACTAGCTATCATCCACCTAAGCCTATAAAATTCTTGCCCATTTCAGTATGTTGGGTTCAATATTTTATCATTATTTTGCAATAAAAATAAATAGTGTTTCTTACATTTATTTTAATCAACTAGTTAATTGACCTCTGAGCATGTTTTCCCAATCATTTAATTAAACTTTTCAAGATATCAAAAATGAACATTTTAAGTAAAGGGCTAGTTTTCTAAGGATTAATGCCATCAATCACTTAACTGCAACGCTTCCCGCACACTAATTGCTTGTTAATTAAGAGTCTTTATTTCCTGCTCTGCATGTACACTAATGCCTAAACTATAGCACCAAAGCCTATAAAAGGCCTTTACTTAAAGCCTGGTTACAGAATTAGTGGAGCAGTGTAAGTGAGTGATGACCTTTGGTCTTCATAGACCTTTTTTGTAGTTGTTACTACACTACTAGTGTCAAGTACTTTCGAATCAGTGTGGTGAAAGGAATGAAGTATGTAAGTTTGTTGTTCAGTCACATTGAATCAATGTGAATTAAACCTTGGACAGATTGTGTATGATCTTTATTAGTGAAGCTGTTAGCAAAAGCTAGTTTTTAATGTTTTGGTCATAAGTTCTTTTGTCAGACCTGAAAATGGAATGTAGTTTGTTGAATCATCAAAAAATTGGCAGACAAAATAAAAACATTACAGCATTGACCTTCTCTGACACCTGATATTTACCAAGGCCATTTTGTTGCTATACCTACCTAAGAATGACTAATATCTGTGGCTATAATAACTTGCAGGTAGGTTTAAGGTCCCTGCCCACTACCTATATAACCTTAATCTCATAATTCCAGCACAAAAAGAAGTATACTTCTGTTATAATGCTAGTCTTTGTTTTATTTTTTGCCGGAGTGATTACGTTCCTGCTATGGAACAGAGAAGTCGAGGAAGACCCTAAGAATATAATCAGTATAAACCCATAAAGTCTAATAATTAAAATATCATGTCTAAGGTTTAATATCTCTGCATGTTGGAAGTTGATTGTTATACTGACAGATACCTGTATATTTGTATGTATTTTAGGATGAGCAAGGAACCAAAAGAAGATCAAGCGAAGAGGTAGAAACAGAATCTCCGTTGAAGAAACTCTGCCAGGAAGTCGAAAGGACATTCCCACACCATGACAGCATGATAAATGATTACATACACACCGCAACAAAAAACAACATAGACGAGGTCCAAAGGCACACAGAACAACTCCTCGCAGAGATACAGACGTTGAGAGAACTAGCACAGAAGAAAGAACACGAATGGAACAGTATTCTACACCTTAAGAAAGTCAAAGAAGAGATCTTACTGCGGCTGCTGAGAAGAAAACAGGTGGTATCCTATGAGAAGTCCCCAGAAGTGAACGGACAAGATCCATTTGAGTATCTCAACCAAGCAAAGAACTTGGCTATAGATAAGAGTGACGAGATATCCGGGCTGGCGATAAAGCAGCCTGGAGCGTCTGTCAACCCTATGATGCAACCTCCAGTGATGCCAATGTCTTCTTACAACCCAATGGCAGGGTTACCACCGCCATATGACAAGGCGCACCTACAAAACATGCCGAAACCAGTATTCCCCCAGCAGCTGATGCTGCCAGGACCTCTCCAAGGGTTCCCTAGAGATATGAACGGCCAGCTGCCAGGCTATGGCCTCCCGATGGGGAGGCAAGGCCCGACGAAAGACGTTAAATCTATAATAGCGGACTATAGACAAAGGAACCCAGATATAACTCCAAGAAGAGGAAGGAGGATGAAGTCCATTCTGAACCCGAATATGATGAATTCTCCGCGTCCAATTGCGCCGAAGATGGACAGTCTCAACAATCTGAGTAATCTGGCAAATATGACCAACATGAACAACTTGAACAACATGGCCAACTTGAACAATATCAACATGATCTTCAATAATTTGGATATGGTGAGTTGCATTTCCTTTTAACTTTTTACGACATGGCTAAACAGATTTGAATGAAACTTAAAAATTACATAATACTAGTACCCGGATAAAAAGTAGCCTATATGTTATTCTAGCACACATACTATGTTTCACTCAAATCCGTTAAGCGGTTACGGAGTGATTGAGGCACAAACATCGTCACATCCTCACAGACTTTCGCATTTATAATATTAGTAGGATAACATACTTTTACTAAGCGATGCCGCGGGCAGCAGCTAATACCCAGTAATAGAAGTCAAATCCTACTATAAATTCTATATATACATCAAATATAGCTTTGACATATTGAGACCATTCCAAAATGAAAGACATAGACCATTTTGTATGCAATTTTATCGATTCGCCAATCATTATTTCAATAGCAATTTGTAAATCAAAAATTCATAAGATAATGCGACAGCCTTGAAGACTTACGTCGAAGTAAATTGCTGTTAGGTAATCACGTGTTAGCATAATAATTCAGTGTATTCAAGGTTGCTGTTAATCAAAGTATGACCTTCAGATGAAAGTTCTAAGCACCTACTAGTCTTCACTAGTTCTTTCGAACCAGTACTGAAAGGATTTAAAGAGATTTTCTAAGTACCTATAAACTGCTTTTATAAAAGTTAATCTCTATGAGACATTAATTTTAATTTATTTTTCACCACCCTTTCTCGACTTCTAAGCCAATGTAGCGCTCCAGCAAACTTAGGTTATGTAGCTAGAAGACCGCTATCCCTTTTTAGGGTTCCGTACCCGAAGGGTGCCAACGGGATCCTATTACTAAGCCTCCGTTGTCCATCCGTTCGTCCGTCCGTCCGTAGCGGGCTGTATCTCATGAACCGTGATAGGCAGAGAGTTGTTCACAGAGAATGTATTTCTATTGACGCTATAACAAAAAATAGTAAAAATAAAATAAAAGGAAGACCCCATTCAAGAAACATTTATGTACATACTAGCTTCCGCCTGCGGCTTCGATCGCCTGGTACCAGGATAAAAAGTAGCCTATATTTCCAGCACACATACTATGTATCTTCCAAGTTTCATTCAAATCCGTTCAGCCGTTCGGCGTGATTGAGGCACAAACATCGTCACATCCTCATATCCTCACAAACTTTTGCATTTATAATATTAGTAGGATGTACGATGGTACGGAACCTTTCGTGTGCGAATTCTACTCTCACTCGACCGGTTTTTTTTTCTTTCTTTTTTTCTACTAAGTCTCATATTTTATAAACCATTTTCGAATGACGATACCAATAATCTGTGTGATTTGGAAGGTACCTTAAAAACCTAACTCAGCCTCTTAGCAGAACTTCGGGCGACCTAAAAACTCAGTCAACATTCTATTCGTATTTTGGCATAGTGACTAAGTGATAGGCAGAATTTTACATTGTAAATCCGAAGGTTTGTGAATCACAGCTTATCTAATGAATTTGAATCGTACTTAAAATAAGGTATAGGCTACTAGCTTTCGCCCGCGGCTTCGCTCATATGATATCTCGACATAAAGTAGCCAATATGTTATTCCAACACACATACTATGTATATTCTAAGTTTCATTCATATCCGTTCTGCCGTTACGGCGTGATTGAGGCACAAACATACATCGTCATATCCACACATCCTCACAAACTTTCGCATTTATAATGTACTAGCTGCCGCCCGCGGCTTCGCTCGCGTGGTACCCGGATAAAAAATAGCCTATATGTTAATCCAGTACATGTACTATGTATATTCCAAGTTTCATTTAAATCCGTTCAGGCGTTTAGGCGTGATTGAGGCACAAACATCCAAACATCCTCACAAACTTTCGCATTTATAAGTAAGACATAGGCTAAGGCTATTTTTATCCGTACAGTGTACGAAAGGAGCCTCTGATGAGCACCTTAAATCCTTTCACCACACTGGTTTTGTAAGAACTAGTGACACGATTAGTAGTAGTAGTAGTAGTACCTGAGTACTAAAGCGGAAGCTGGTATTTAAAACCCCCCATCTAGTTGTAATTACGTAGGTATGGCTACCTTCATTTTCTTAGTCTTCAGTAACACGTAACCACCGATACTGAGTGGCCTTTGAGCACAAGTCTATAATCTAATTTATAATAGCGATCCTTGACCCCGATTCTCAATGACGGTGCTCGGCTAGTACTGCGTACGCGCCGTACTTCATGACGAGTTATTAAAAGAAATTGTCTGCACAATATTACTATAGAATAGAGTACCTAATGCTTCAGCCAAACTGTAGACGAAATTTATGTAAACAAACCGGTCGCATATTTAACGTTATTACCATGAAATCACATTCTTCAATTTCAATTACAAAGCCTTTATTTAATAATCTTATAGCTAGTTTCACATTATATTATGTTTACCTACCCAATTTTTTTGACATCGGTATCATAATAATTTATTAAATTATTTGCTTTACAGCATAGGCCTCCTTTAGACTCTTCCAAAGTTCGCGGTCTTGTGTATTCTTCCTCCATATTGCGTGAAATTACTTTAGTTTTAGGTAAATAAACCTCGCAACATAAGTTTTTACACCTTAATTTTAACTATTAGTACCACTTAAAAGTTACGTAAACATGTAATGGAAAAGTAAGTTTTAGGTTTCGCGAATTCGATTCTCGCTGTGGGAGAAATGTTTGCATGTTCTGCGAATATTTCTTGCGTAGCTGGGTGTTGTAAAATTATGTATTAATAGCTGCCGCCCGCGGCTTCGCTCGCGTTATACACGTATAAAAAGTAGCCTATATGTTATTCCAGCACATGTACTTTATAAAATTATGTACGTTCCAAGTTTCATTCAAATCCGTTCGTCACATCAGCATATACTTACATCCTCACAAACTTTCGCATTTATAATATTAGTAGGATATGTAAGTATTCTATCAGCCATTTAAATCCCATAATACAAGCTTTGCTTAGTTTGGGGCTAGATGGCGCTGTGTAAAATGTCCACGAATATTTATTATTTATTTATTATTGTTGTAATCATAATTGGTCCGCTCTGTTCCCACTATGTGGGGTCTGCACAACATGTCTTTAATTTTCTCCTATCATTCGCCACCTTATTATTTATTTATTTATTTAGTACTCGCTCATTGCTCACGCATGCCTCCTTTACACACATTGTGATTTTGAATGTTTGTCTTACTTACAGAACCAAAAAGCGATGTTAGAACGCTTACAGCAAGTCCAAGGCGGCGCGATCCAAAATGGGATGTCGTTTAAAGACGTACTCGTGCAGTTCGCGAATATGCAACACAACAACCCGGCTCTCATTCCCAACCGGGTCGAGAACATACCCATCCGGCCCGAGCAGATGATACGGCCCGACAGACCGGACAACCGGCGGCGGCCTGAGAGACCGGAGAGGACTCATGAGGAACAGGTTTGTACAACACAACAACCCGGCTCTTATCCCCAACCGGGTCGAGGACATACCCTCTGCTTTCTAAAAAAAATCAATCTTACAATGTCTTTAGCACCGTATACCATATCCACACGATTAGGTAAATTATAAGAAGATCGCGGAGTGAAATAGGCCACTTTTAGCGTTAGTGGACTACGAGAAAGCTTTCGATTCAGTCGAAAACTAGGCAGTGTTACGGTCACTCCAGCCGTGCCTAATAGACTATCATTATATCCATTGTTGAAGTGTTTATACATAAATGCCACCATGTTTAAATTCGCCTGTATGATCAGAGCATTACCCCAATCCAAAAAAGGGTTACACAGGGAGGTGTTATCTCTCCATAACTGTTTACCTCGTTAATACTTACCTAAGCCGATGTACAAATTAAAGAATGTTACTTACCAACATACCTATTAACTGCTACAGTTGATTAATTGGTTTTTGTCTAGTTATTTTGCTATTTTGAGTGTAGGACGAGTGAATTGTTTTCTTTTCTTTCCATGAATCACTGTGAATGTTGGTTTCAGATCCACAAGCCGGTGGAAAGACTGGCGTCGCCCAGTCCACGGCTGCCGCCGCCGCCGCCCTACCCTGAGATCTCCCTCCTGCCCGTCAACCAGGAACCCACACCTACGCAGCAACAGAACTCACTACTGCACGGGATACTTACTAAGGTAAAAATAAGAATACACTGGTGTAGTCGTAAGGGAAGTTATCCCCGAATACTCAAACGCGACTCAGAGTTGAGCACGTCTCAACTCACGGTTTTTTGACAGTTTCTGATGAAAATCTGTCAAAAAATCGTCATTTGAGACGTGTTCAACTTTGAGATGAGTTTGAGTAATCGGGGGTTAGTTTGGCCGCTCTGGAGGTTACTGTTTGGCGACGCAAAAGGCAGTCTGTACTACCGCCCGTGGTTTCACTCTTCAGCCCATAAAGAATATACAAAAACCGGTATAGATACTATCACGCCCATATCCTTAATGGGGTGGGCGGAGCCACAAGTTAACATAAGAAAACTTGGAGCCACTTTTGATTTAAAATAATACCGGTATACCAATTATACTAATACCAAAAACATAGAAATAGGTAGCATTGACGATCAATTACGAACGATAAAAAAAATGTTTCTTGTATGGAGCCCCCTTTTATTTATTTTTGTCGTTTTTATTTGTTGTTATAGCGGCAATAGAAATACATAGTCTGTGAAAATTTCAACTCTACGGTTAAGGAGATACATCCTGCTGACGGACGGACGGACGGACTGACGGACAGACGGACGGACGGATGGAGGATTAGTAACAGGGTCCCCTTCGGGCAGAACTGTAAAAAATCATGTCAATCCATTGCTGCGTGAAAGAAGGACAAATCAACAAACGTACTAAACACACTTTATCATTTATATTATTAGTAGTGACTGTCGAGCCAGCGGGATTCTCTTCGGATTTGTTCACCAAAATTCTATAATCATTGTCTTCCATCAAATTACACGTTTTCTGCGAAGCCAAGGGTAGTCTTAGCATGGTCAATTTACACCGACTTTTCTGTACAAGACGTATGTTTTTACTCGACTCTCTCGTTACGTAATCCAGTAACGTACTAAACGCGAAGTCACAGACTAAAAAGCCAACGTTTCGCTCTCAAATGTACTTGTGTTAAAATAATAGATAGTATAATAGCGAGCAAAAGCACGCGTCAATGTACCACAAAACGCTTGTAGTATCATATCAGCTTCATTTCTTTACTTATAACTCAGACCGAATAAAAAGAAAAGACGGCGCATTGCGAACAACAAAACTGAAGCCACACAAAACCGTGCAAATAAACATACACGCTCACGCACACACCTACACTAAAACCATGCTCATCGCTCTGAGTGCGTCACGAGTCTTAAAAATAGAATTATACCTTCCTGTGTAGTGAAAAATAGCAGCAAATCACATAAAAAGTCACACGGAATCACTTTTCACTTATAAGTACTTCAAATAACATCGTTTCTTAATTATTGTACTATGAATTTAAGGTTAATTGGAACACAAAACCTCAAAACCTTCGACATACTCATAGATAAAAAGGTGGCTTCACTTTTGTTGTTCGCGGCCCGCCGTCTTTTCTTTGGTCTGAGATTTATAATAAATTAGCTTGCTTACTGAATTAGCTTGAATGAGTGTTGCCACTTACAGCAAGTCTCGCCTGCGCCTCAGAGTTTCTCCCCGACTCTGGCGAAACTACTCACCTCCCCGGAACGGAAGGGGACCTCTTTGCCATCGTTCGGTCAGGCCAAGGTACCAATAATGTACGAATCAAAACGATTGGTGTAATCATTGGCCGTACGTTCCAAATTCAAAATTTAATTTTTAAGATTCCATTCTGCCCGATGGGTGTTTCCACATTGAAAAATTAAAATTACATGTCTTTTCATTCAACGATAAATTATAAGATGTAGAAACTCTTCCATCACGCGGCTAGAATGTTTTAGAAATTATATATAACGGCGATAATTGCCAGTTGAAATTATTTTTAAAATGGCAATACTCATTGAATAATGCCACCTCACAGTCATTATGTAATCATAAGTATTATATTTTTCGGTAAATGCATTTTCTATAAGTAATCGCTTTTTAGGGGAATAAAAAAGTTTCTAGTGACTAGATATTACATTTTTCTATTAGCCCTATAAAGCTAGAAAGTTGTAGGAACATCTAATTGATGTAAAAAAACGCCTGGAAAGATTTTATACCATTCTCACAGCTTAGTCCACAGGAAAGACGTGGTCCATACGTACAGAGCTGACTGATCCGATTCCGTTTCCTCACGATGTTTTCCTCCACCCTTAGTCTATTGTGGTTGAAATTCTACATTAAGCCGTTATTCCACTTGGCACACGAAAAAAACACCCACGGCCGGAACAATCTACCCCTATATATTGGTGCGTAGCACACTCGTGGACGGCATTTGAGGTTTCCACATATTATAAATGTGAAAGTTTGTGAGGATGTTTGTATGTTTGTACCTCAATCACGCCATTGCAAGCCTACTCCATCTTAATTCGTCCCGGGCATTACAGCGTCCCATTAGTGAAGGTAAAAATTGCCTGATGACGCTGTGTAAATCATCTACTATAGATGGTAAGAGGCCTTTATAATGCACATGTACTGGATTAACGTATAGGCTATTTTTTATCCGGGTACCACGCGAGCGAAGCCGCGGGCGGCATCTAGCATTCATATAAAGCGATGCTAAGTACACGGTAGTTGGTGCATGCCCAGTGGAGTGTATATTATGTAAATAAATAAATAATAATAAATAAATATTTTTGGACATTTCACACAGCGTCATCTAGCCCCAAACAAAGCAAAGCTTGTACTGTGGGAACCAGATGGCTGATAGAATACTTATATACTTTTTTTTTATTAATACATACTTATAATACTACAACACCCAGACCCGGAAGAATTATTTGCAGAACATACAAACATTTCTCCCGTAGCGGGAATCGAACCCGCGCCTCTTGCGTCTCAGCCGAGCACTCGCCCGCCACGCCACAGAGGTCGTCGAGTCGTGTAGTTGAAAGTATTTTGTTTATTTGCAGAATTGCGGCGAGATCACGATAACTCCCGTCCAGGCGACACCGCCGCCAGAACAGCAGCAGGAGAAAACTGAGGAGGTTGTTCAACTGGTCAGTTCATTGTGAATCAGAGTAGAAATGCATTCATAAAGTTATGTGGCGCAGCCTTGAGGATAAAATGATATTGAAAAGGTTGTTTACTCATGTTATAAATCAGAGTGTTTGTGAGGATGTTATATACTATAGTCCTAAACATGGAGTTCGAAAGAATTTAGTGACACGACTTGTAATAGAACATGGAGTAAACGTAGAACGAATTTGGACGTGATAAGAAGGCTGGCTCATTTCTGCACAAAGAACTTTTGGCCATACAACGTGGGAATGCAGCCAAGTGCCTTTGCTTTGCCGAATGATCAACATTTATTGTTTACTTGAAAGAAAGAGAGAAATTAGTAATGATTTACTTTAAATCATTAGAATGCGTCCAGCTGCTTCTCTCTCCGAGCATGTCGTAAGTCGACTAAGAAGTACCTAGTATCCTCTCCAACTTGATGGACCTATATGGGCGATGGGCTGATTACCTGTCACCTTGGTTCACCATATCCATCTTGGGAGTCTTGGATCAGATATAAATAATATAAATAAATATGTATGTTACTATATTAAATTCCAGGACGACGATGAGTCTCCGATGTCGGAGGGTGAGGCCGGGGGCTCGCCTGCGGGCTCGGGGCGGCTGGTGATCGACGAGGGCGAGGCCGAGCCGGAGTCCGACACGCCGCAGTGCCAGGGCTGCAAGCGCCGGGACGCGCAGTTTGTCTGCGCCGGCTGCGCCAACCAGTGGTACTGCAGTCGAGAGTGCCAGGTCAAACAATTATACTTTGAATATTGAAAATACTAAATCACTTTATTTCCGACTATAATAGACGATTTCCGTGGCGTGGCGGACTAGCGCCCGGATAAGACACAAGAGGCGCGGGTTCGATTCTCGGTGCGGAAGAAATGTTAGCATGTTATGCAAATATTTCTTACAGGTCTGAGTGTTGTAATATGTGTGATGCTGATGTATTATATTATATAAGTATGTATTTACAAAAAAAAGCATAATAAGTATTTATTTGCGTATCCTATGTGTATTGGCTGCGCCAGTTTCAATTATCAAAGCATATTTAATTAAATCTTTACTACTCTTTTCAGGTGGCGGCATGGGACGATCATTCGGAAATGTGCTCGGGGTAACGATGCTAACTTATTATAAGAGTTAAGTATGTATTTATGACTACACGATAAGCTATGTACGGCCCTATAAAGTGTATACCAATTTATACTGTACCAAAATGACTACGTCTAATTAACCGATCCGACAGTGTAAGGTACTGCTAACCCCGAAATGGTTGAAGAAAATTACATGTAATTTCTCTTTTAAACTAAAAGTTGGCTACACTTTGAAGGCCGTCCATATTCACAAGTGCGATCGTCTCAAGATTCTTTCTAGTGTCATTTGCCTTATAAATGTAATGTATAATCGTGGCTATGTATGTGGTATATTGGTGAATCTCTTGTAAATGTGAATATATCTATGAATACGTCAATGCGGTAACAGAACAAAAAAAAACTTAATATTCTTAAAGAGAAGAGTTTTAGTTTCTTAAGTCGTCCTAGATGGCGTTAGGATGATGTATCCTATTGTCACAGACTATAAATCTGAACTCACACAATCTGACCAATCAGTTAATCGCTCTCTGTCTCTCACGTCACGTGTCCAGCCATCTAGAAAGAGACTGAATATTTTTTTTAAGGATGTTTTTCATAAAAAATATGGAATATATACACAAAGTTCAAACTGTCTTTATCAACAGCCAGGAAATGAATTAAGAAGTACTATATCGTCTTCTTGTATGTTTGTTTTAAAACAGAAATTGTTGTATTCGTAGTTTCAATAGGTATGTATTTCGAAAAAAATATTCCTATAGAAATAATGTTGTAAGTTAAAAGAGTTATCCGAGGGATACTTTAAATACCCTGAAAACTATTCCTAGCGTGTTATTGTTGTGTCAAAAATTGTAAACACAATTTACTGAGCCATATTTTTGACTGTTTGTTGCATCGCTTGCTTGATTAGTGCGAATTCTGTTTTTGGCAGTTTGAAAATCTGTGCCGTCGAAATTTCGAGGTTCTTTTGTTTGTAAAAAACATATTCGTACAGTTTTTAGTTTGTATTTTTTTTAATCTGACCAAAAAGTGACTGCTTATTATATTTTTAAGATTTTGCTTTGTGGTAAACTTTGTGTGATCCCGAAAACTAGAAATCATCAAAATTCCATGTTCCTAATTATATTAGGATAATATTTATGTAAAAAGCTCCACAATTTTAATCGAAATTGTGTAATATACTTAATTGGCTTAAAATTTATGTGCTTTGAGAACACAATACATAGTTATTCTGTTCTGCGTATTATATTTCATTATTTAGATCTGTTTGTGGGTAATCGAGTTTTGAATTAATTTTTATCAAAACTGGACAATAAATAACCGTTTAAAAATTCTTTATTCAGTTATGCACAATAAGAACTAAGAAAAAAACTCTAAAAACTTTTTACAAAGTTTGAAATAAACTATTTTGTTATCCGTAAGTATGTGCCTTTACAAGTTTCACTTTCAAGACTCGTTTGTGTTTGTATTATACCCACAGTAATGTAAGATAGCAAATATAATGTAAATTATATATGTCACCGTTAAACTGTAGATACTGTTAGATTATATTCTGTCTCGCTCTTGCGAGAAAGAAAAAAAAATGTTACGGTTCACAATCTTTTGTGAGCCGTAACATTTTTTGACCGTAACGTTAGTTAGTGGTGACTATAACCTTACAAACTGAATTCGATCGGGTGGATAAGTAATAATGCGTTAAATTGTAAGCAGTATGTTACGGTTCACAATCTTTCGACAGTTTACAATATCGCGAGATAGATTATAATCTAACGGTATTTACAATTTACGGTGACATATATTGACCGAAAAATAGAAAATAAATCAATTTTGTATTATAAACTACCTACTTTAAACCAGTTTGAAACTCGACCACCTTCTTTCGTGACCATCGAAGACCGAAGAAGAAAAGATTTGAAAATCTCATCACACTGTTGCCGTATTCAAAAACGACAGCTGAATACATAAAATACCTAACTGTGACCGTGTTTCTGAATAAGGAGAAGCAAACGCTGTTCGTTTTTGTGTACCTATCCATGTGTATGCACTTTTTGGATTATTCAAAATCAAAGTAGCATTGCCGAGTTCTAGAAATAAGAATCATAGAATAAAAATCTATTTATTTATCACAGATGTCAATAAGTATTATATTTTAGACGTGTCTACTTTTATACACAGCCGTGCCAAAATATACACGTTTTTTTTACTGACTTTAGCTTAAAATCAGCATGACTGTTTTTCTTACACGATCAAAATTAGGCTGACGGAATCATGTGTCATTAAGCAGGATACCCTCTACGAGGCGAGCACAGAAACCACAGATTAAAAACATCACACTCACAGCGTCCCACTCTCTAGCTGAGACGTAAAAGACGCTGGTTCGATTCCCGCTGCGGGAGAAATTTTTACATGTACTTCAAATATGTTTATGCACTTCACCCAGTGAAGTACCGTTTCTAATAATCACATAGCTTGCTTAAACGTTCTTGATTGATCGTTGAAGTTAAGCAACGTTGTGCGCGGCCACAATTGGGATGGGTGACCGCAAGTGGCATTACGAGCTGAGTGCTTTCGTGCTTCGGAGGGCGCGTTAAATTGTCGGTCCCGGCTTTTATGTCGTTAAGCCATGACGGAGGCCTTTAGGCGGCCTAAAAACTCCGTCACGAGAGTTGGCCACTAGCTCATATGAACTTATAATGTTGGAGACGATACTACTTAATCGACTTACGACATGCTCGGGGAGAGAAGCAGCTGGACGCATTCTATGTTTTTTCTTTACTCTCAGTCCAGCAGGGAAGCTGTTATTTATCCATTTAGTAATAATACGTGTTTATATCCTGCGCACGGTGATTTGTGATGTTTTAGTCTGTGGTTCGTGCTCGCATCGTGTGAATATTCTGCTTTTGGTAATAGATAATATACGAGAAACATAATTGGCATAATATAACGAAGATATAGTGAGCAATGACAAACTACCAAAATCTTCATGCGGTTCGTTTTGTTATATAACTTCGAATGAAGCAGACTCGTAAAATACGGGTCGAACTTCATTTTGTAAGTTCGTTTGATCACATAAAAGTTATCGGAGGAAATTCTCTAAATAATGGTGAAATATCAAAATCCGGTGCGTAGTTTAAGCGCACAAACAGACTGACGCGCATAAGGACGTTTTGTAATACTAGAGATCGGTTTTTGACATAGCTTCGTATAGTATTGGTATTTATCGCCTAATGAAAATAAAATCAATGGAGGTAGCTTATTTTGAGGCAGCATTTTTATACAGAAAATATTTGTAATAGAATTTAATTACAACTGAATGTACTTACTTTTTTCCACGCTCATTTTTGTTTCTACACGTTAGACTGCTGAGTTTTCAACTGCTGTAATAAAGAATGAATGAAAATGAATTGAAAAATCGTGTAAGTAGTATTAAAACGCATAATAATGTATACATGATGTATCTGAAATTCAATAAACAATGACTGAAAATGTGAGTTTGGTGAATTTAAAGTAGGTACCTAAAAAGCTGGTTTCTAAAAGAAAGTCCTAATGTAACGCATACATCTTATGCTTTGAATTTTACTACGTCGCTCCTTTTGCACCTGACTAATCCAGTCGAAATACATTCATATATCATAAATGGGGGTGATCATGCATTTTTGTTACAATCAGATTCTATTTGAAACCGTCAAGTCATCATCATCTTCCTGCCCTTCCACTGGAGTATGTTCTCTTCCATTCCCTTCTGTATGCCGCAATCTCTAATCACTTTAAATATGACGTTTAATATTATAAAAAAAAGCTGTTACAATAGGGAATATGCATGTGATTCTAATGAGAGTCAAATATTTCATGTTTATTTTATCTTGCACACCTTTTCTGAAATAATTTAGATAATATACTCGTATGACGCAACATAACCTAAACTTGTTTGTTGTTATAGACTATGACGTCACAGCACACGCGCCATAATGGCGGGCGAATAAGTTCCCGTGTCGTTTGGTTATTTTTTAATGTTCTAAATTACTTTTTTGGCGTTGAATATCGAATAAAAAGATATGCATATTCCCTATTGATGACTGATTCAAAACTGAACAGAGACGTAATCCCTATACTGGCATTGTTATATGACTTCATAGTTAGAGCAGGTACCAAGTTAAATCATGAAACTTCGTTAAACTTGAGTATCAAGTGATGATTTTGGTCCCTTGGTATTTTTTATGTGCAAGTATAAAAGAGCGACGTATATCCGGGTCCTATACTCACCTAACGGACGACGGTTGCTAAATTACCATAGCTCCATTGTTATCTGTTGAAAAGCTCAATTAATTTTTTGATAAAAAAAACTTTGCCACTAATTTAGCATGCGTGGTCCGTTAGTTGTTTTTTTAACTGGGACAGTTATGGGAAATCCGAATCCAGAACAGATACAGGAAAAATGTCTTAGGAACTACATAATAAAATCTCTGTTTTTGTGAAAACAATTTTGGCATAGTAATTTTTTTGGCCAAAAAATTGCAATGCCAAAATTGTCGCAATATAAAAAAAAACTAGAAATCGGGCAGTAGTGAAGCGACATATAGTATATACTATATAATGCAAGGCTGCTAAATCGATAGGTATCTTAAATACGCGTGCAAACAAGATTTGGGTTTGGCTGTACCGCTAGTCACGTGTTTTGTTACCTATACATACCTATTTATGTATCTAACTTATATCATTGTAAGTAAAATGTAATAAAGCAGTACTTTCTTTCAGTTTGAGTTTTATTGATACACTAGCTGCCACCCACGGCTTCGCTCGCGTGATACCCGGATAAAAAATAGCCTATATGTTAATCCAGCACATGTACTATGTATATTCCAAGTTTCATTCAAGTCCATTCAGCCGTTTAGGCGTGATTGAGGCATAAACATACAAACTTTCACATTTATAATATGGTAGGAAGCCAAGTCCACTGGCCCTATTTTGACGACCTTCGTGGCGTGATGGGCGAGTGCTCGGCTGAGACGCAAGAGGCGCGGGCTCGATTCCCGCTACGGGAGAGAAATGTTTGTATGTCCTGCAAATATTTCTTCCGGGTCTGGGTGTTGTAGTATTATGTATTATAAGTATTTAATCAACCATCTGGTTCCTTTATACAAGCTTTGCTTAGTTTGGGGCTAGATGGCGCTTTGTGTGTCCACAAATATATTTATTTATTTTCATTCTGAGTAGATAGGTACTGCTAGTAGTTGTATCACTAATTCTTGCAAACCAGTGTGGTGAAAGGATTTGATGTGACTACTGAGAGACTGAGACAATCCCTAATTGTCCCAGTAAGAAGTAAGTCGGTAACATTCTTTTAATATTAATACCTATGCTTAGTTTTTTTGGTATTTGCCTGGATGTAGGTACAAAAAAACAGTTTATTTTGAATATATATTTATTTTAAAATTAACAATCTGTCATTTATAAACATGATTCAACATTGCACATAATATAAAGTAATAATAATCAGATTTTTAAATTCTCAAGAAAAAATATGCTATATTCAACGACAAAAAAGCACTTATGGAAGACATTTTAAAATACAACATTAGATAAATCTCGAATTATGCGTTGAACATGAAAACAATCTAACAAACAACTTGACTAGTTTAAAAACAATAATTGATAATCAGGATTACTATGAATGAGACTAGATGCCACTTGTCAGTAGTATTTAACTGATGCGAGGTTCATCCAAAGTTTATTACTTGAAAATAAAGGTAAAAAAAGGCCAACGGAGGCCTTTAGGCGGCTTAAAAACTCCGTCACTAGAGTTGGCCACTAGCTCATACGAACATACATAGGTACATACTTGAAAATAATAATTATATTTTTTGGATGCAGGTCTCCTGTCCTTACATAATTTACAAATACAATAAAAAATAGTTTAGCAATAATGCAAAATGAAATAGGTAGGTACATACATTACTTAATTTATGATCCAAAATCGGTGGGGCTTTTGGTGAATTATAGGGAAGATTTTTGGTTGTAACTTTTTTTATCTACTATTTCTATAAAAAGTATAGAAATAGTATAGTTTCTATAAAAAGGAATGTAATGGTACGTATTACAGCAAATTACAAAATCTGCAAAAGAAATGACTCTATTTTCCTTTCTTTGGTTTTTATTAGTCTTACAATATTTTTTGAACGTTACTAAAGTTTATGAGTTTCGATTTTTTTCACCTTTTTAGGATTCCGTACGCGAAGGGTGCCAACGGGACCCTATTACTAAGCCTTAGCTGTCCGTCCGTCCGTCCGTCCCTTTGCGAGCGGGCTGTATCTCATATGAACCGTAATAGGTAGAGAGTTTCAACTTTCACAGAGTCTGTATTTCTATTGCCGCTATTACAACACAAATATAATATTAAAATAAAAGGGGGCCACATACAAGAAACTATTTTAAGGTACATATATGATGGTACGGAATCATTCGTGTGCAAATACATGACTCATACTTGACCGGTTATTTTTATACATAGGGGAAATAACCTTGAAACGTAAGTTCATATTCAAAAACAAAGATTAAGTGTGAATCAAGTCAATCTGATTTTTTGATAACTTTCGATGAAAAATTTACTTGCTATAAATTTATTCTTGTTGTATATAGAATTTTTATTTGGCTATAAGCTCGCACCAAATACCGGAAGTAATGAACAATAGGGCTTTAAATACTAGGTATATATAAAATATTCTATGTCTTAATTCGTTGAAAACTGGCACTGAAAAATACATTTCTATGCTTCTGGTCAATGATTTTTCTTACAAAATACAAATATAACATAGCACCATACTTACACTAACTATACAGAGTAAACTTTATAAAACATTAATACGAGTACATTCTACGAGTGGTTTCTACAGAATATTGAGCAGTGTTTGAACTTCAAAGTTGCGTTGTCAAAAATGCTGCACGATATCAATCGAATTTCTGACCGTGACCGTGCGATAAAATATAAAAATAGAACTACCTATGTAAGTAAATATTTTTTTAAATTTACTCAAAAAATCTTAGATATATAAAAAGCATCATAATCTCTGTAAATTCCCATTGTAATTTAAAAAGAGAAATCATAATTTTTCGCCTCATAATAAACATTTCAATAAAATTTATTTAAATCTTTACATTTACATAATAACATGGAAAACCATTACAAAACACCTAAAACTAACTAACATTCTTATGAAAATAGAGATCGTCTTGTACTTCAACATAAAACGACTTAGCCTTACCAGTGTGGTGAGAAGATTTAATGCATGAAGCGATTTTCACCACTATAAGAAAACATTTAATTATATGGACCGCCGATATCGCAAAAGCAAATGGCCTGCACAAAATCGTTTCCAAATATATAGAGGCCCATATCTAGCGGACATTTCTCTAATCTAGTTCTATAATTTGATCTGTATACATCATCATTTGACGATAGTGCCCGAGCTGGTCATGAACTTGGAAACAAAGTATAGAACGGTCTGCACCCGGTAAACCAGTAACTGAAAAAGGTCGTTGGAATCAAAATAGTTCATCCTGGGTTGTGTTGGGCATGCTAAAGTAGGCAGATTAGGTAGGTTCATGTCAGTCATCATTTGACTTCAACATTTCAACCTGGTGAGGGCTTGTAATACCCCCCTTACAACATGATTAACTGAATATGTGATAGTGATGATGATCATTTGACTTTGAACACGACTTTGCCGTTACGTTCGAGAAACGAAGGATATAACTATGTAAAGGTCAGTGGAATCAAAATGGATCGTCCTTGAAGTGTGTTTCCGTCGACCTCTATAGGCTGATGATGAAATAAGTCATCATTTGACGATGAAGACGACGTTGGCGTCCCGTTCGAGTTGGTCGTCGAGCTGCGAGGCGGACAGGCCGGCCTGGCAGCATAGCTCGTCCAGACAGGCCAGGCCGTTGTACGTGCGCACTAGCGGGCCGTTGTGCGAACTTACTGAGCTGTCGTCGTTGTGCAGGGTTATTGGGAACTGGAACAAGCAATCGCCAAGATGTTAAACGCCAAATCACGTGAATTTTGTTCATAGGAAATGCAAAGGAGGAGTTATTATACAGGTCATTCTAGTAAGGGTGCCTATGTTTTTCCGTTATGCATTATAATAAACTAAGAGTATAATATGTATATTGAGTCTAAGTGCCATGTAACGTTTGTTGTTAAATACATTTCTATACTAAATTTCTATTCTATTCTAATAAACATGGTATTTTTACAAAGTTATTTAACTCAACATCTGGTAGCAATAACGTTATTATGCAATTGAACAATTATAAGTTACTGTATACTGTAACTTTAAATCAGAAGTGGCTGCAAGTTTATTTTATGTTTACTTGTGGCTCTGCCCACCCCATTAGGGATACGGGCGATAATATGTATGTATGTGCAATCATAAGTGCATAACGTAATCCGCCTAAAATTCGAATCGCAACTTTTATAGTACCTACTGTATTAACATATGTATAGGCTACTAGCTGCCGCCCGCGGCTTCGCTCGCGTGGTACCCGGATAAAAAATAGCCTATATGTTAATCCAGTACATGTTTTATGTATATTCCGAGTTTCGTTTAGATCCGTTCAGCTGTTTAGGCGTGATTGAGGCACAAACATCCAAACATCGTTACAAACTTTCGTACTAGATGGCAGCACCGGTAAAATTAGTACGCGCTATCGTTGCGTTTTGAGCTTTACGCCGGTAATTTCAAGCAAACTAAGACTTTTCAAATTTATAATATAAGTAAGATAAGATTTTTCATCCGGGTACGACGCGAGTGAAGCCGCGGGCGGCAGCTAGTTTATTATATTATATACTTCGTTTTGTTGTTGTTACCTTGTAGACCCTCCGGATGAGACCCTCGAGCACGCCGAAGAGCACCAGCTTCCTCTCGTTGATGGCGAGGTCCTGCGGGCGCAGCCGGCGGCACAGGTCTCGCACGGTGCTTCCGTAGCTCATGCCCGCGTACATGCGGAATATATCGCTCACCCTTGGCAGCTGACGAGCTGATCACACAATAAACAATATCAATGCCTCATCATCATCTTCCTTCCCTTATCCCACTCTATGTGGGGTCGGCACAGCATGATCCAAGGATCATGCTGTAAGAATTTTCAAATTCATATAAATATATAAATAACACCCAACAGTCACATACATAGTCCTGACCCCACACTAGGATTCCGTGTTGTGGATATCAGAAACTACGAGTACCATGGTACCACAACACCTAGACCCGGAAGAAATGTTTGCGGAACATGCAGACATTTCTTCCGCAGCGGGAATCGAACCCGCGCCTCTTGCGTCTCCGCCGAGCAATCGCCCGCCACGCCACCGAGGCCGTCGTATTTATTTATTTGAAACTTCAAATTTGAGACTTTGCAAGGATGTGAGCGATTTGATTAAACTTAGAATATCTCGAATAACGATAAACTAGATAAATATAATCCTATAAAAAAACTAAGGTCTTTAACTATCTACGGTAGATGATTTATACAGCGTCAGGAGGCAACTTTTACCTTCACAAACGGGACGCTGTAGTGCCCGGGACGAATTAAGATGGAGTACCTAGGCTTGCCCAGCACCTATTCCACCCTCTCAGCTTAGTCGGCCTTATCCACAGAAAATACATGTTCAATTGACTTTGTTTGTTATTTATACTATATCCATTGTACCAACTCATGTAAGTGACGCATTTGTCTTTTTGAGAATAAAATCTACTAAACCTGATAAACCAATCATTACCTACGACTAACTGATGCAAAGGGAAATCAGCGAATACGAAAAGCGAGGAGCCTGTATTTTGTTATTCAATAAGATTTAATTCCATGGAATATTATGATAATAATTATTAGGTTACTTTTCTAGTTATTACAATTTCTATTAAGAATTTCACACCGTACAATCGTGAAAAAAACTTACGCGTTCTAGCACAGAACTCTATGCATTGTCGCTGTAGGCCGGCACACCTCGTCAGTTGTCTCAACTTGGGTGTCGCACTGTACACCTGAAAACAATAACAATCTTTAAAACCCAACAGTTATACACAAACTCTGATTATGAGCTCGGATTTTCTATTTCGAGTGTATAAAAATCACGACCACAAAAGAATTAGCTAATACTATTTATTAGTCTGAATTATCCTACTGGGCAAAGGCTTCCCCTAGTTCTTTAGCTGTTCGGTCTCTTGCCATTTCGACATACGCCCTCTTAAAGATAATAAATCTTACTTATATTATAAATGCGAAAGTTTGTGAGTTTGGATGTTTGGATGTTTGTGCCTCAATCACGCCTAAACGGCTGAACGGATTTGAATGAAACTTGGAATATACATAGTATATGTACTGGATTAACATATAGGCTATTTTTTATCCGGGTACCAAGCGAGCGAAGCCGCGGGCGGCAGCTAGTAAAAAATATTTGTGGACATTTCACACAGCGCCATCTAGCCCCAAACTAAGCAAAGCTTGTACTATGGGAACCAGATGGCTGATAGAATACTTATATACGACATCCTCGGTGGCAAGGCGGGAGAGTGCTCGGCTGGGACACAAGAGGCGCGAGTTCGATTCCCGCTACACAACACCCAGACCCGGAAGAAATATTTGCAGAACATTTCTCCCGTAGCGGGACTCGAACCCGCGCCTCTTGCTTCTCAGCCGAGCACTCGCCCGCCATGCCACCGAAGTCATCTAGGTAAAGATGTGAAGGTCGTCTCGCCAACTCCTTTTGAGTCACAAATAATTTATGCAGTGACCAGCCATACAGGTCAGAACATAATGGCCACCTCCCTATTAAGTAGGTAGATAGATATATGTTACAAACAACAATGTTTTACAACCTACACAAAAAAAAGTAAGCCCAGAACCGGAACAAAATTGTATTCAGCTAATGCAATTATGAAATAAAAACACATTACGAGTAAAAACGCGCAAGCGTTATCGTGATCGTTATCAACAATTTTAGGGGCCTTAGTGTAATCTAATGCTATAAAACCTTTTTTATAGTGGAGTAGAACATAATCCTAAAACCAACGCTACTAATATTATAAGCTAGCTTACACGCACGGCTTCGCTCGCGTGTTGTAAATTTTGACAACCTATTTTACCACATTTTGAGGGTTATTTTGAAAAATCCTAAAAATTATGTCCGGTGATTTTGTATGTAAAGTCTCCTAACCATGTTTCAAGCCAATCGCACTACCCATTAAAAAGTTCCCATACAAGTTTCGACAGCCCATTTCAACCCCTTTTAGGGGTTGTTTTGAAAAAAGTTGAATTAAGTGTCAATTTATTTTGCATTTATAGTATTCAGACTAAGTTTCAGACACCCATTGAGGGATTGAATTTCGAAAAATCTCGTCTTAGTAGATGCAGTTTTGCTATAACAGAAATCTTCTAAATTTCAGGTTTCTGCTTCAGTATTTTGTCCTATGCGTTGATTGCAAAAAATAACGCTTACTTTTTTATACTTTTAGATTTGAAAGTTTGTGAGGGATCTGTTGATGTTTGTGGCTTAATCACGCAGTATCGGAGCAATAAGGAAACATAACTTTTTTAAACTATTATGGTTATAAACAATATGAGCACTCATAACGGGATATTTACCACGATTCAAATTTAAAAAACAAGTTCGTGCAAGACCACCCACTTAACCTGACACCGTTAGTGTAGTTTGTCGCGATCGATTTTTGTTCTAAAATGAAACCGGTGATAAGGCCATTATGTCTACTTGTTATAATAAGCTAGATCGATTGCATTGTAGACTGATGTTCACGTCGGTCAGTAAGTTCTTATGAAACAAAGGTATGGTATTCGGTGTACTCACAGCGCAGTATTGGAAGATGGGCACCAGTGTGACCACCCCGTAGTAGACCAGGTTCTGCACGCACGCCCTGACCAGGCTTATTTCCACGTCAGTCAATGCTGCTATCTTGGACACGTGGTTGAAGCCGTCTATGTAGGGCAGGATCTGGAACAAGATAACGGGTTTTATAAATTCTGATACAACATTAAGAAGATTCCTATTTAAAACCGGGTGATATTAGTATAGGGTAGGTCAAAATGGTGTCTCATGAAACCATCATACATTGAATAATATAATAGAAAAATATGTATCAATCAACAAAAATAATGGATTTTTGAGTTTTTCTTGTTATTCTTCATTGTATGGTAAAATACATCTTTTTGTAGGAGACTTTATGAGACAGCGTTTTACACGCATCGACAGCTCATTCAAAAAATTACGTGTGCAAAGAATAATATTGCTAGAACAGAATAGTTTAAAATTAAACGGGTAGTGTTAGACTTTTACGTAGGTAGCACATGAGTCACCTTATCTTAGAAAATGGAAGCCACAATATTTAAGGCATGGACTTGGACGAATAAACGCGAGTATTGTGTAGGTAGCATCTATATTTGATTTTTATAACGAGCCTTTGAAAACAAAATGGTAACCGGACATTTTCAGTAAATATAAATCGGTTAAAGTTAACTCCTAAGAATAACCTTTACCGCTCAAAGGGTAATTTGGCAGGCAAATTACCCTTTAAGGTAGCCAAATTTTGGCTACTGAAGGCTTTTTTCGAAGCAAGCGTCAATGACTTTGCGACAGAACTAGGTACCTACGTAAAATGTATGCAACTCATTCGCCGCATCATTGACATCGCGTTCGTAATGTAATAAATATATACAATAACATATTATCACGCCTGTACCCCTAAGGGAGAGGGCAGAGCCACAATTAATCATAAAAAACTTGCTGATTCCAAGTCCCAAGATGGATATGGTGAACCATGGTGATAGGTGGTCAGCCAGTCGCCCATAAAGATGTTTTGGGGAGGATACTATTAGATACCCTTAGACAAATTTTACGACATGCTCGTGGAGAGAAGCAGCTGGACGCATTCTGTTTTTTCTTTCCTCCCAGTCCAGCAGACCAGCAGATAAGTAATGTAATGTTAACTCTTTTGTAATGAGTTGAATCAATATCAGTGTTCACACCACAGAAGTGACGGTGTCATGGTTTACAATAGCCCTGTTTCCGGTCCATTGAGCGGGACATTGAGCAATGAGTACCGTTTCGAAGGGCCCGGAAGGTTCAAGTAACGGTCCCCGATCCGAATTGAAAAGGGCTTTGAAGTGTAGTAGCAGATACAAAGCAACCTCTCTCGTTTCGAACTCAACTGGTTGTGGTTTGAGATCTGTGTTGTCTGATAGATGACTATCGCGAAAGCTAAAGGTAATATAAGTTGATGCATGACATCGACTTGCGTAATTGGAGTTTTGAGGATGAATCCAAAAAGCTAATACGTCTCTATAAAAATCTGCTTAAGACGAAAGGCTACAGGCTCTTTCTGCATACAAACGTAGTCGACTGTTTCCTCCCTGGATAATGCCACTAGAGCAAATATTTTTGTACCATAAAACCTGTAACTGCTATGACCATGTCCATATGTCCTTTCAGACACTCATCCAAAAAATGCGCATTTTGTAGAAAAATGTTATAACAGTGTTAACGAGTGCCTGGATGATGACCTAAGTAATTATTGGAGCTAACCGTTTGACTATTTGTGTAGTATATTCATTAGAATAAGTATATTAATATTAATTAAGACAAAAAAATTGCATACCTATTTAAAGTAAGATTGTACTGAAGCCTTCTTTATTGCCTAATATACTTATACCTACATTCTGACAAATTAATGAAATGAAATGTCTCATAGTATGGCTTCTCAGAGTATTAATTTAATTTATCTTTTTAATAGGTACATAATTTTCTTGTAATATTTTTGGCCGTCTTGTTTGATAACACACCCATCGCCCAATAGATCCATCATGTTGGATACTATCCCTTAGTCGAATTTTACGACATGCTCGGGGAGAGAAGCAGCTGGACGCATTCTGTTTTTTCTTTACTCCCCAATCCAGCAGTGAAGTGAAGAAGAGTTTCTTAGTGAATACCTACGTGGCTTTAAGAGTATAATTTTGTCGCATAACGTGATTCTTAATGTTCTAAGCTGAGCGTATTTACAAACTATTAACGGAAATAATGAAGTCATTACTATAACCGGGGCAATAAACATAATATTTACGATGTGTCTCGCCACTACCGGCGCGGCAACGGCAGTTAGCATACCAATGAGTAGAATGTAGTCTACAAGGCTCTACAAAACAGAGGTTTATTTACATGGGTAGATATATAGCGCTCGTGGCGTAGCTTGCTTAGACGTTCCTGATTGATCGTTGAAGTCAAGCAACGTTGTGCGCGGTCACAATTTGGATGGGCCATCGCAAGTGGCATTACATTACGGGCTGAGCGCTTCCGTGCTTCGGAGGGCACGTTAAATTCGGCCAGCCATGACGAAGGTCTTTAGGCGGCCTAAAAACTCCGTCACAAAAGTTGGCCACTAGCTCATACAGTACGAACTTACTTGTGGGTATACTAGCTGTCGCCCGCGGCTTCACTCGCGCGGTACCCGAATAAAAAATAGCCTATATGTTAATCCAGTACATGTACTATGTATATTCCAAGTTTCATTCAAATCCGTTCAGCCGTTTAGGCGTGATTGAGGCACAAACATCCAAACTCACAAACTTTCACATTTATAATATAAGTAAGAAGTAAGATTACGTAGTTCATTTCTTATCTAAATGTCGAAGCAATGTAATTTGTAAAATAAACCACTGGCTTGTAGTTTTGGCTTCGCTCGAGTTGAACCCGGACAATAGGTAGCCTATTATGTTGTTACAGCGCAAGTTATGTATATTAAGTTTCAATCAAAACATTCTCGCAAACTTTCAGGATTACAATATTATTATGTATTTCCAACAGAATAGACGCAGTAGACCACGGTGACGCGACGTCAGAGAGACGAACTGGACTCCCAAGAAAAAACTGGGTCACAGCATCCTTAAATAGAGGAATGAAAAGAAGCCCCCCCCACCTGCCCTGAAGTGGGACGTAATGGGCTCTTAATAAACATAGGTCTACCAGGATCTGATGGCAAAAAAAGTTTTAAAAATAGCGATTTTCATATGGCAACAAAAAAAATGTCATCTGTCAACTGAAATTTCGAGGAAATGTCGAAGAAGAATTGCTAGCGTCAATTTCTTTTTTCCCTTTTTGCCATCAGATCCTGGTAGACCTATACTTAATATTAACAACAGAATATTCTATTCAATTTCGTTCAAATGATACAGACTATATAAATTGTATTGATGTTGTTTTAAAGATTCTTTGGTATCATTGCAGTCAGAGTCACGGCCCACTTGCGAAAGCTTGGCAACAAGATAGTGCAGCGTGACGATCACTGCCAGGCATTAATAGTGAATACACTTTTGGATTATGGAGGATAATCTTACATTATTATTGAAAAAATTCTTTCACATTATAACTTTTTAAACTGTCATACACTCTCCCTATACCACGCTTCCTTTAATTTGACGACCTCGATGGCGTGGCGGGAGATTGCTCGGCGGTGACGCAAGAGGCGCGGGTTCGATTCCCGCTGCGGAAAGAAATGTTTGCATGTTCTGCAAATATTTCTTCTGGGTCTGGGTGTTGTGGTACCATGGTACTCGTAGTGTCTGATACCCACGACACAGGGAATCCTAGTGTGGGGTCAGGACTATGTATGTGACTGTTGGGTGTTATTATTATTATTTAAATTTTACGTAAAAGCATTCTGCATGTGTATGTAATGATCATTTTTTATTTTTCTTATTTGTTTTCGTTGGTTCGATTTATTTTTGTTTTGCTTGTTATCGATAATTTTTGTTCTGACCTTATTGTGTACTTTTTCCTTAGCAATAGGTAATCACGTTTTGCTTGATACAGGCCTGGTGCGGAGATCACCAGTACCTAATTTGTAATGTGTCTTTTGATAATTAAATGTATTTGTATAATCGTTGTGAATGATATAAAGCTTAAAACGGTACATTTAACATTTGACGGTTTTTGAGTTTCTAGATATTGTTGCTTTTATAAATTCCTTCGAGTTCTCCCGGACCATACTCGCTAAGTTTTATTTTCTTTTTTATAGTTTTGTAACCAAAATTTTGTTTCAATTTTTCAATATTAAGTGTATAGTTTTGTAATTCAGTAAATTGAATAGATTAAGTAAATTAATTAATGAATAATGTCGTACATAATGAAATATATTCTTAAGGGAGGGCAGTAGCTACCAAAATACAAGTTTTTTAAACTTAGTTTGGTAGCTAGAGCTAAAATTTAAATGTTAATGTACTCCAAATTGCAATAAATAAATTATTATTATTTATTAAGGACTGTATTAAAACAATATTTATTAAAGTTTTGGCCGAAGGTATACAGACGGTTCAGCGTGCACCTGAGACACCACAACTCATATCAGACCTTCTGTTCCAAAACGACAGACTATATATCGTGATAGTATAGTAACTTTATCAAAACATCTGTGGCAGATAGAGACTAAAAAAAGAAATATATTGATTTCTTTTTTTAGTCTCTGAAAGTCAATTTCTTCAATGATGGTCACAGTAGCCTTTACACCATTCTACAGTTTTGTATAATGCGATCATTCAGAGCAAATTTACATAATGGTGTAAATAATCGTGCAAACTGTAGCTGCATTCTCAACGGAAGTTATACGGGTTTTGAATTATTTTATTGAAACGTAAAAACTATCCATGCAGGATTGTAGGTGTAGGAAGAAAAGTATTATTTTACGTTTTACGTGACGTTATTTGACTAATTTCTTGTAGAATGCTCTCCAATGGTCTAAATCAGGGATTCCCAAAGTGGTTGATATCGACCCCTTGGGGTCGATATCGGTTTCCTAGGGGTCGACATAAACGAAAACTGATTTTGGGGGTCGACGAGGTCTAAAAATCGACCCCTATTAAATTGGCACAAGTTCTTATTTAAAACTTTTGTAGGAAATAGCATTGTTGTAGTAATGTAAAGTCTCAAGTTCGTACAAGATGAAAAACTCGCAGCTGTTTTAAGTTAGCGGACCATTATGAATAAGGGGGTTGATCTTAAAAGTAGGTCTAGGCCATGGGGGTCTGAGGTAACAGTTCATTTTGGAAATGGGGTCACTTGTCCAAAATAGTTTGGGGATCCCTGGTCTAAATCAATAGATTGGCCGAATACATATTTGGATGGCATAAAATGGGGAAGGCTTCCTCTGAAAATAATTATGATGATGATTGTGCAACAAAAAATACCTACAGAAAAACATTGTGTGTCTGTATCGAACCAATGACTTACGAATCGGCAGGCGGGATCACAAAGCATTTTCGTCATATTGGAATTATTCCACGTAGATACGAGTAAATCTGAATCCCAGTAACTTGGCATTACGAGCTGAGAACTTCCGTGCTTCAGAGGGCACGTTAAATTGTCGGTCCCGGCTTTTAAATCGTTAAGCCATGACGGAGGCCTTTAGGCGGCCTAAAAACTCCGTCACAAGAGTTGGCCACTAGCTCATACGAACTTTCTTTGGTAACTTTCCGATCAGACCAATATATTAAGGGTATCTCGGATTGAGTAAAAGATTCACGAAATGGATTGATTGTTTAGGTAGGGTAAACAAATAATGCCTACTGAAAGTACTGTTAACTCAACAAAAAAATGTTCAAACCACTATATTATTTAATCGAAATAATTTAACTCAGACGTCTTCCTACGTATACGGGAGCGAGACAGTACCAGCGAGGGCAGTCATCGTCTGACCTGTAATGTCTCTAAGCGCCTCGTTCACCATCTCCAAGTAAAGTAACATAACATAATCATAATTTATTTGATAAAAATAATACAACATTACAAAGAAACAATTGGAACGCGTTGAAAACTGCTTTAGTTAACTTAAAAACTGTATCGCGGTTTATAGCGCCCCCTCCCGTTACTCGGTAGGTAAAGGTTATGAGTAACTTCAGTCAATTTCAACGGTTAATCCTATGATTAGCGCTACTCGAAAGTCGTTAAATTGATATTGTGAGTTATCGGTTACCTAGTTTAACTGGCGAATAGCTTACTCAGCACTTTACTTGGAGGCGGTGAAACAGGCACTAAGTATTCTTATCTAAAATCCATTTGTGACAACATTTGTATGGACCAAAGATGATGATAACTGATATGCAATAGATAGCGCTGTTTTTGTCCATACAAATTGTAACACAATCGAGCATGTACAAAAACTCTTACTAATAGATACTAGTTAATTATGAAATTATACATACATACATACATATTATCACGCCCGTATCCCTAATGGGGTAGGCAGAGCCACGAGTAATCATAAGAAAACTTACAGTCACTCCTGATTCAAAGTCCCAAGATGGAATGATGAACTATGGTGACAGGTGAACAGTCCATCGTCCATATGATGAATGAAAGAGACTTATGTTGTTGTGCTTGAGGTATTGTGAGAATGACGGATGAATGAATTTTGACATTATAATAATAATTTTTTGACTTAATCTTGAATATTTGAAACCTGACATTTATTATGAATTTTGTTATTATTTTATTTTCTTATGTTTTTGTGATTTAATTAGTGTAATTGGTTGTGCCGTACTAATTAATTAAATTAAATTAAATATGATGGACCTATGAATTTATGAGACAGGATTTTGTATAGATTTCAAAAAATATATATTTGTGGTGAGTGTACCTCGCACTTACTTGTATTGTATGTGATAAATGTATCAACAGTCAACACTCACGATAAGTGTTTTCTGTATACATACGCTCCATGGAAATCCAAACCAAAACGCTTTGGAAATGAAATTTAATTTTCATGATGTTTGTATTATCTTTAGGTACTGATAGACGGATTAGGTGTCGTCCATTAATCACGTGATGTTTTTTAGCAACTTTTGAACCAAAGACAAGGCTAAGTGAAGGTAGAATTAAATTGCATCTTGGTACCAGTACCGACCCGCTTTGCTCGTTCGATAATGTTTGAAAAGATTTGTACAAAATCTAAGTAGAGCAAAATAGAGTCAACTTCAAACGATTTTTTGAACGACAATTTACTTAATGTAAAGCTTCACCTTGAAAAATACGAGTAAGCTTATAATTTCTTGACGAATGCCGAGTAAATATAGTAATGAACGAATTTTCTGATCCTTTGCCGCGTTTCGTTTGATGTAACAAAGTCGACTGAGGGTCCCTAAATAAAGACTTACAAGTAACTTTACAATGTTTTCTATTGAAAAAGTAAATAATAAGGCTCGGATTTTCTATCCTTTAACAAATTATATTAGGTAGGAATCTTGTACGGCTTTAAGTACAGCCAACAAAAAATAAATTCGGTAAAATACTTGACAAAACCCCTTTTTCCGTACCTAACTCTTACGTTACTGAGAGCACTTGAGAGCACTGGTGGTCTAGTTGGTAGTGACCCCGCCGTCCGATCCTAAGGTCGTGGGTTCAAACCCGGTCGTGTACCAATTGATTTTTCTGTGCGAAAAATTTATGTGCGCTATACCAGTACTCTCAAACAGCGAAAAAAGCTAAGCTAAGCTGAGAGGATGGAATAGGTGCTGGGCGAACCTCCACCCTAATTCGTCCTGGGCACTACAGCGTTCCTTTTGTGAAGGTAAAAGTTGCCTCCTGACGCTGTATAAATCATCTACTATAGATGGTAACATACAAACTTTCGCGTTTATAATATATTAGTAGGATTTAACTTTCTCTACATAAATAGAGGACCTTTCTCAAGTCTTTCCCGAGATAATGAATAAAATCCTTGGAATTTTTATTCGTTATCTCCTACCGATTGTCCACCTTATCTTCACGTTGTATGATTTACATAATAGTGGAAACTTTACTGGATTGTGTACCAAATTTTTTGGTGATTTTGTTTGTTTTTCCTAATAAATACATTTTCAAGAGGATGGAAGATTTTCGAGAGGATTTTCGAAATTGACAAGAGGCAATATTATAAAAATAAATAAACGTAAGTACTATTCCTATTCATTGGTGGTCTAGTGGTAGTGACCCTGCCTTCGGATCCTAAGGTGGTATGTTCAAATCCGTTCGTGTACCAATGGATTTTACTGTTTGAAAAATGTATGTAACAAGTGCACGAAAGGAAACTTTGAAGCGCACCTTAAAATCTTTTCACCACACTGATTTAAAAGAACTAGTGACTCCTTTAATAGTAAATAAATAAATAAATAACATCCAACAGTCACATACATAGTCCTGACCCCACACTAGGATTCCCCGTGTCGTGGGTATCAGAAACTACGAGTACCATGGTACCACAACACCCAGACCCGGAAGAAATATTTGCAGATCATGCAAACATTTCTTCCGCAGCGGGAATCGAACCCGCGCCTCTTGCGTCTGTGCCGAGCAATCGCCCGCCACGCCACCGAGGCCATCAAATAGTATACATTAGTACCTAGTCATATTTATAAATTGCAATAATCTTACTCTACCCGCAAAGCGAGCGAGAAAAGCGAGCGAGCAGAGCGAGCAGAGCAAGCATGCCGCGGCAGCGCTCGCCGAAGATTGTTAGCAGTATGTGACATAACATATGTATAGATTTCACCTTATCTTGCGCAATACAACACTCATCTTAACCTTCATTTATTCAGAAACTTGTGGGAAAATTCATTATCTCACGTCCTGTATGCAATAATAGAGAGTATGCAACTAATTCTGTATAATACATATATAGTGAGACACGTGTAAGATGTTTACATTGCAACGCGCGTGTAGCATTACAAATAGCATAAATTGCATCGGGTATAATAATTGTGTTAAAAATATGAACAAGTTTAGAACATACATATCTGAGGATTTTTATTTCAAATAGACAACAGACAATACATAGGTACACAATACATAATGTAGTTAATAAAGTTTTACAAACATTTATCCCAGTTACGGTAGGTAAGTAAATACACATTTCTTGAAGAGATTGATTAAGAGAAGCTGAGAGGATGGAATGGGCGCTGGGCAAGCCTACTCCGTCTTAATTCGTCCTGGGCACTATAGCGTGCCGTTTTTGAAGGTAAAAATCGCCTCCTGACGCTGTATAAATACCTAATCTACTATAGATGGTAAAAGGTCTTAGTAACAGATCGGAAACATCCAAACATTGGCATTTATTGATAGCTGAATGTTGCGTAATCCAATCTGTTAGGACGTGCCAGGCTAAACCACAATAACTTTTAATACGAGAAGTGTAAATTACCATGTTTGCTTATCAAGATACGGCCCTGGCAGAGTTAGCCTCATGCTAAATGGGCCATCTATGAGACTTTATCTTGACAGCTGACACAGCACTTTATCTAACTCACCTACATGCCAAAATAGTAGCGAATCTACAGACAAGACAGAAGCGGGCAGCCGTCTGGCTATCCAAATTAGGTTAGTAGTTTTATTATTCAAGGATAATAAATTATCATATGTCAAGATAAAACGAACAATGTATAAATATTTGAGTAGGTAAATAAGATCTATTTATAGTTTCTAGCCTAGAATTAAGTTGTTTGTGACAATATTATATTTATTCAGAATAATCTAACAATACTTCTCTGCTGAACTGGGAGTAAAGAAAAAAACAGAGTGCGTCTAGTTGCTTTTCTCCCCGAGCATTTCGTAAAATCGAGTAAGGGATAGTGACCTCTTCAACATGATGGATCATCTATATGAACGATGGGCTGATCACCTGTCACCATGGTTCACCATATCCATCTTAGGACTTTTTAAATCAGAAGTGGCTGCTAGTTTTCTTATGTGGCTCTATACCACACCATTAGGGACATATGTATGTATGTATATTTTATTTTCTATTGTATGAAACTCTCCATCTAATGGCCAAGCCAAATGTCGGACAGTAAAACAGAACAAACAGACGTATAATTCAGCCAAACTGGAGATATAATTTATGTAAACAACCCGTTAGTACTTGACTTAAAGCTTACTTTTTTATTACATGCTTATGGAACTTTTAAGTACTTATAGTTAAATTTAAGTGTAAAAACTTATGTTGCGAGGTTTATTCACCTAAAACTAAAGTAATTTCATCGTAAACACGAAAAATACGCAACGGTTTGTTTACATAAATTGTATTTCCAGTTTGGCAGAATTTGGCTAAAGTATAGACCTCACAAAAACAGTCATGGCCGTCAGGCCCATAAAATAAATTGACCTTCGTGGCTGGCTTCCTCGTTATGGTGATACGAGGGCCCGAGGCCCGCTATCTGAACCGATACGTATAAACAAGATCCACCTAACAACGAAAACGATATAGGTTTAACAGATTTATTCTAAAAATAGTTACATAGCTCCGGTTTCGTAGACGGCCGAAGAGAATAGAACCGGTCAAGTGTTAAATGTAACATTGATTATTCATCTCCAATTTAATTGAGATAACCATCCATGGAATTAGATTTTTTACAAGCAAAAATTGACGGTATATATATAATGTTTATTTTATTACTTCGCAGCACGAGTTGGCACTGAACTTGAGATTGTTTTCGTGTGCTATGACTATTTATACAATATAAAGTATGTGAGCTATGTATTGTAGTAAATAGTAGTGACGACCTCGGTGGCGTGGCGGGAGAGTGCTCGGCTGAGACGCAAGAGGCGCGAGTTCGATTCCCGCTACGGGAGAAATGTTTGTATGTTCTGTAAATGTTTTTTCCGGGTCTTCCGTAGCGGGAATCGAACCCGCACCTCTTGCGTCACAGCCGAGCACTCGCCCGTCACACCACCAACGTCGTCTTTGCAGCACACTTGGCATAAAATATATATGTAAGATTACGACAATAGCTAACCCCTACCGGCATAAATCCTCAACTATAAATGGCAAATACGATTATTTGTATATAATTACAATGAATACTGCCTTCTGTAACTATATTTACATGCATATTCATTGTTTTACTGTTCGATATGAAAGTGGCGTAACGTCGAGGTCGTCAACATTTGGCACGTTGTTGCTTATAAAACCTACCAATATTAAATAGAAAATAATAATAAATATTTCTTGACATTTCATACAGCGTCATCTAGCCCCAAAACAAAGCAAAGCTTGTACTATGGGAACCAGATGGCTGATAGAATATTTGTACTTTTTTTTAATTCATACTTGTAATACATACAACAACATACAAAATATTACAACACCTAGAACCGAAAGAAATATTTGCAGCATATGCAAACATTTCTCCCGCAGCGGGAATCGAACTCGCGCCTCTTGCGTCTCAGCCAAGCACTCGCCCGCCACGCCACCGAGGTCGTCAGGGTGTGGATGTGACGATGTATGCTTCTGCCTCAATCACGCCGTAACGCCTGAACGGATTTGAATTAAACTTGGAAATTGGAATTTAATACTTAGTATGTGTGCTGGAATAACATATAGGCTACTTTTTGTTCGGATACCACGCGAGCGAAGCCGCGGGCTTGTTTATATGTATAGATGTATATTTGTCTTCGCCAAAATTGTGTTGAATCGTATTTTGCTCCACAGGTTGCCTTTAACCTCACAGCATGACAACTATTTTTCCACATAATTTAATCTTCGCTCATTCTATTCCCCCGACCCACTTCTGTCGTGTGGTGGCTCTAATAAAAACCATTTCCTTTATTTTAAAATAGGACATAGTGTTATTGCGACGCAAATAATACCACCGTTATTTATATACTTGTTTTGATATTATGGAATGGAAAGATTCTCCCAATTTAGAATATAATTCTTGATAAGGCGTAAACAGTCCTTTGTCTGGTATTTAGATTCAATTGACTATTCGTTTTCCTTAGAAATAAAAATAAACAAAATAAAACCGGTCAACTGCGAGTGGAATTCGCACACGAAGGGTTCCGTACCACCGTACATGTACATAAATGTTTCTTATATACCACCTATAATAGGTGGCAGCACGTTCCCTATTAAAATTATGAAACACGTCTCTTCTTCGAGGAACGCCTTAATTTTTAATTTTATTATTATATTTGTACCAATCAGTATATTTTAAATCGTTTGAAAAAGAAATACACAAAAATACTAAAAAAGGGCAAAATGTTACTAGACCCATCCAATTACTGACCGCGCACAGCGTTGCTTAACATCAATGATCGATTACGAACATTAAAAAAACATATTTTGATTTTTTGTTGTTATAGCGGTCATAGGAATACACACTCTCTGAAAATGTCCTATCTTAATTACGTTCATGAGATACAGCCCGTTGACAGACGGACGGACGGACGGACAGCGGAGGCTTTGTAATAGGGTCTTGCATAAGACAAGGTGAATATATACATAAGAAAGACGTTGTTATATTGCGTTGTTTGTTTGAAATAAGGCGTAAATAACACGGATCTGAAACGGGATTGAATGAATATTTCATTGCGGTATATTTCGATTCTCGAATAATATAAATATATAACATTGAGAGCGGTTTGAATAGATAAATGCTGATCAGAAATACTCACGCTGTATAAAATGACACTTATAAATAGTTTTCTTACGATCTCTACTCACTACCTAATTCTATAACCGAACATACTTTCGATATTCTTGAACATTTACTTTTCTTTTTTGTGATGGTCCAGTTATGACGTGTAATAGAACAAAGTAGTGGAGTTAGACGGAAAAGCCGGACGTCACTTTATGAAAACAAAAGCCAGGTAAAATAACCTAATTTGTCAAAACGTGTAATTTGACATGACAGTAACGGAAAAGTCAGAAGAAATAAGCAAAATGTTGTGTACCTCTGCAACTCTAAACAAAAGCAGCAATATCGTGGAGTGTTCACTTCATACGCTCGTTTGCACTTCATTACGCGAAGTGGCTCTACGTATGAAATGTCACTTGTTACCATATGTACATACATCTTATCACCGTATTCCTAATGGGGTGGGCAGAGCCACAAGTAAATATAAGAAAACTTGCAGCCACTTCTGATTTAAACTCATAAGATGGACATGGTGAACCATGGTGACAGGTGATCAGCCCATCGCCCATATAGGTGGTCAATCATTTTGGAGAAGATACTATCCCTTCGTCGCCTTTTACGACATGCTTGGGGAGAGTAGCAGCTGGACGCATTCTGTGCTTTTTCTTTACTCCCAGTCCAGCAGAGAAATAGTGTCACTTGTTGCTTCTGTATTTACGAGTTCAGGTAGTTCTTCCGGGTCTGGGTGTTGTAGTATCATGTATAATACATAAGTATATATGTATACAACAATTATATAAGTATTCTAGTAACCGTTGAACCTATTCTGAAAACTCTTTCACTGGTGAAAAGCTACTCTATCCTTGAGTTTTATTATGTTGTTTCTATGTTATTCCTAACACAATAGTGGTTTTGATAGGGAGTTATTTTGTCCACTAAAAATATGGTGAGAAGAGGGCGTGTTTTCTACACGCCCTCTTCTCACGGAGGCGCTCAGCTCGTAATGCCACTTGCGGTCACCCATCCCAATGGTGACCGCGCACAACGTTGCTTGACTACAACGAATATTACTGATAAGATTACTTGCTACTTTAGGTACTTGTAAATATTTTATTCAAGTAGGTACTTATATACTGCCTTCAAGTGGTCAACAATTGAGAACCGTGTCATTTCAAATCTTATCTGATAATTTTAGTAAAGATTATAGCAGGTTATATTTTATGATAAAATTGCGGAACAGGTTGTTGACTCTTTACCAAAATTAATAGATTAGGTAAAGAAAAAAATATTGCATGCATATTTTTTTAACCACCCATTTGAAACTGATACCGTCAAAGTATAAGTAGGTAGGTACCTACACTTATTAATCGAGAGAGAGCAGCTGAAGAACTTGAGTAATTTAGCTTCTATAACGTACGTATAATCCTACTAATATTATAAACGCCAAAGTTTGTATGTATGGATGTTTGTTACTCTTTTACGCCTAAACGGCTGAACGGATTTGAATGAAGCTTAGAAAATACATACAATACTATAACATTAAAAACGCGAAAGTTTTTGTGTAATGGATGTTTGTTACTTTTTCACGCAAAAACTACAAAATGGATTTGAATGAAACTTGGAATATACATAGTACGTGTGCTGGATTAACATATAGGCTACTTTTTGTCCGGGTACCACGCTAGCGAAGGGCGGAAGCTAGCTGGCTCGTCCCCGGAGGTACTATTTCTTCACACAGATTCTTGCACCTTAGAGACAGCCCATAAATACCAATAAACGTCTGAGCGTGTTTAAGTGAGTCACTTCAAAATCGCACGACCAATTTAGATGCACGTGTAGTAGCCATTATCCAAGGTACCTAAACATGAACTGAGCTAGTGATGGGACTCGAATAGAAAATGATGTTTCGAATCAACTCGAATCATCCGGAAAAAAATCGAATCATGACTCGAATGAACCCTTGATTCGAATCGATATAATGATTCGAATCAATACGAATCGATACGATGATTCCAACAATAGATATTAATTTATTTAAAAAAAAACACTTAGATGATTTTTGAATCATCATCATCATCAGCTTAGAACAGTCCACTGCATGACGTAGGTCTCCAATTACAACAATCGCTAGGCGTACCTACTACTCGCGTAACAGATAATAGAAAGAAATTGATTCGAATCAGATCGTGGATTCGAATCAACTCGGCCATTCGAATCAAGCGCTGATTTGAATCAACATAAAATCTCATTCGAATTGAGTTTTAACTGTCATCATTCGAATGAAATGTGATTCAAGTCCCATCACTAAACTGAGCTATTCACGTACAAACTTGTAGCTAAGCTGTGGTTTATCACGTAGAGAAACTGATAGTGCGCCTGTGCTCGTACAAACTGCAATAGAAGCTGTGGTATTGTTTTATTGTTAGTTGAATTGTCGCGACGTGACGGATTTAGACTGTCTTGTGAAAATCAAGGAGTCTAGGCATACGACGAAATCTTTATTCTGCTATGTAGGTGTGCATTTTCGACATATTAACGATTTGCGCAAATCTGGTTTTTGGCTGTTCTTCAGGTTTATACTCGGGGTTTACCAGGCCGAATGGTATACATACATACATATTATCACACCCATATCCCTAATGGGGTAGGCAGAGCCACAAGTAAACATAAGAAAACTTGCAGCCACTTCTGATTTAAAATTCTAAGATGGAATTGGTGAACAATGGTGACAGGTAATCAGCCCATCGCCCTTAAAGGTGGTCCATCATTTTGGAGAGGATACTATCCCTTGTTGCCGAATGGTATAACATTATAATAATAACTAGCTGCCACCCGCGGCTTCGCTCGCGTGGTACCCGGATAAAAAATAGCCTATATGTTAATCCATTACATGTACTATGTATATTCCAAGTTTAATTCAAATCCGATCAGCCGTTTAAGCGCGAAAGAGCAACAAACATCCATACATGCATACATAAAAACTTTCGCGTTTATGATATTGGTATAATTTTATGTTGTTGATTAGTTGATTAGAATACTTCTGATAAAGCATTAATCAAACGACTGTGACTTTTAAAAACTTTAATTTTATATTGTTGACTTTGACTAGTTCTAAGTAAAGCAAAAGGACCCAATAAACATAAGTATCATATTTATAACCATGGTGTTTCATTTTTGTTTATCTTGAATACGTTTTGTACACATCTGTACACGGATTTGAATTTAGACAATAGATTTTTTGTTCAAATTAGTAATGGGGCCAGTCGACTAAGAAAAGTAATAAATTAAATGCATTTAGGTCAACTGGCCCCGTAGGGCCAGTTTTCTCCGGGGCCAGTCGACTAAAGAGCCGGATATTACGTAAACATAATAGATATTATCACGCCCGTATCCCTAACGGGTAGATACTATAATGGTATATATTACAGGTAATATCTAACATACAACATCACTACCACTCAGTGAAGGATTAATTATCGGTAAATAAAAATAAAATAAATCGACACGTCCTACGTAGACCAGTGTATGTGCCTGATACACCAAAGTGTTTTTATTGCATTTTTGAGCGCTACGTACCCAGATCTACAATACCAATTTTTTTTATTTTTTTTTTCCTATCACAACACACTTTTTTCTTCTCAAACGTATAAGTATTTATCTGCATTGACGGTTCAAAACGCACCGAAAACGAGAGGATTTAGAAGAAAAAAAATCACATTAAAATAAACTGCTATCAAAACAAAAGCCTTTTGCCAATTTTCAAAGCTATAGATCTGCGCAAGACTAAGTAGGTAATAACGAAATAAAGAAATTGAAATCTTAAAACCGCTCTCCTGTAAAATTTGCTTTTTGCAGATACTTAGTTTAACGTAGGACGTGTCGAAATAATAAATAAATAAATAACACCCAACAGTCACTACGAGTACCATGGTACCACAACACTCAGACCCGGAAGAAATATTTACAGATCATGCAAACATTTCTTCCGCAGCGGAAATCGAAGCCGCGCCTTTTGCGTCTCTGCCGAGCAATCGCCCGCCACGCCACCGAGGTCGTCGAATGGTTTGAATGAATGCTTAAATTGTTATGGGGTAAGTTGAATATCACGCTGGGTAATAAATAACATTCAACGGAGTCGTGTATAGCTGAGCGTTGGCGCCGCTAGGACGGCGACCTTCAAGAGGGACAGGGCTCCACACTACGCAGAATTGAAAGCTTATTTTGTTGTCGCTAACTGAACAACACTTGGTAGATCATTCAATGTACTTATATATGTATGTTTATTATCACCAAAAGAGCACTGGTGGTCTGGCGAGCGAAGCCGCGGGCGGCAGCTAGTTCAACATAAATAGGTACCTACCTACTTCATAGCTCTTTAGGAACGTAGTTTTTAAATGTCATTGGCATTATTTTTGTAATCGGTCTTGTATTTTTAAGTAAACGTGTTTTTTATTCAAATTAGGTACTTAGTTTAGTTACCTATGTACTTATTTTGTTCTAAGTATTTCAGATAGATATCATAATTTTTCAACTTATGAGTCGACCAAAAATAAATAATATATAATAAATAATAATGAATATGTTTGTAGACATTTGACACAGCGCCATCTAGCCCCAAACTAAGCAAAGTTTGTTGTATGGGCACCAGATGGCTGATTGAATACTTATTTTTTTTAAGTAATACTTATAATACTACAACACCCAGACCCGGAAGAAATATTTGCAGAACATACAAATATTTCTCCCGTAGCGGGAATCGAACCCGCACCTCTTGCGTCTCAGCCGAGCACTCGCCCGCCACGCCAGCCACCGAGGTCGTCAAGAAACACATACCTATGTTTTATGTCCTGAATTAAAAATAGCATACATTTTATTTTTTTAATTGATATTATTCTGTTGGAAAACTATTTTTTGCTTCTATAACCGGACCGTCACTGTCCCGCTACAATAAAATAGAGCAAAATAGTTCTGTTGACATACTGGTTATGGAAAGGTATAGTGGGCGGATACCCTTACTGTAAATTGACTTGAAACGCAGCATAGGTAGGTAAGTACAATATTATCTCAAAGTTATTCTAGAGGTCTTGCCTTGTTATGTGAATAGTGACGGACTAACGATTAATTTGCTATCCTAGTCGATCGATTAACCGCTACCGAGTCATATCAGTAATCGATTGAAAGTCGTTTCGATAATCGACTAAATAATTTAACATGAAGGCACATAAATCCTATCCTACTAATATTATAAATGCGAAAGTTTGTGTGTGTGTATGTTTGCTAACTATACTTTGAAATTCGTTTGAATGCTCAAAATAAAAAATAAATGGACGTGATTTTTTTTTAAGAGTTTTCTAAAATAATTTTCAAAAAGGGGTAAAATGGGGTGTCCAAATTTACACCATACGAACGAATCCGCGCGGGTAAACCAGTCGTTCATATTTACAGTTTTGTACTTCGTAATTTACGATTTAATCATTCAAATTCATGCTAAACGGTGTTTATAATTTGAAGCAATTAACTCGCGTTCATTAAAATACCTATGACTAATAAATAAAACGTATTTTTGTTACAAACACGGAAGTTTCATACTTTGTTATGTATGTAGGTACCTAGGTACTTTTCACATACCTATTAATATTGGAGTGGCATAATGAGCAAGTAAACAAATGATTATAAACGAGTGAAGTATTTTTGTTTTAAAGATATTAGGGTTCTAACATGGTCGAACGATGTACTAAACATGGTAATCAGTGGTTGAGAATCGTGAGGGGTCGGAATGAATGGCATAATGCCTATATCGGGCTGAGATGATGATGATGAAAGTGCTTTTTATAAATATTTGACTACAATTATTTAGTTTTACGATTGGTTAGTATATTGGTCCCCACTAAATAAATAAACTTACGAAGTGCCAAATTTAGCCGACCTCTTTTGATTTAATGGTAATTTTATGAAACGTCATTTGAATTTCAAATTTAAGACAAACCTAAGTAATAATAAATGGACTTAGCAAAAGCAGACCAAGTTTAACGATGCAGCGCAGAGGCCACACAAATAATAGTTTTATTTAATTAATTATTTAAGGAAGACTTACAGTAACAACATATAAAAACACAAAACATAGAATTTAGTCTTCACAATTTTAGAATCAGAGTGAACAAAATGATCACAAAAAAATACAGATTTAATGATAATTCTTCAATTATTAAAAGTTTAAGTTTTAAATGCAATCTTCCAAGAATATCTAATTTGAATCTGTCTTTGATATGATATTTCACCATGCAGATATTGAAACGATTATATGGATTTCATTATTCCTTGACATTTTATACTAGTCTCTTACAGTCGGCACACAGCTTACAAACAAGCTTGATTGTTAAATTACCAAATAAACATGATATGAGAAATCTTTTAATAATTTAAACTGTAAGCACGTACCCACTCATCATAAATAATGTTTGGCCATCTTTTAAGATTTAAATTGTTTACGTTATCACAAGAATTTCCTGCTCGAACTCAAATTTATGTTTTCTAAAGCAATTCTTCTGATAAAGAGTCAACAAACCGAAGGCAAAATATTTACGTTTGTACTATTTTAAGCAAAGACCATTTCAGTAATCTTCGGGTATTCATTTCTTGATAGCGCTTTCGAAGCGAATTGAGGTCTGTTCGGATAGCAACCAGATTGTGCGTGATGATAAACTGGTTAAGTTTCTCAGTGATCACTGCGGCTACTACATAATAACTAGGATATTAAATTACACGTTATCACTCAAGCAACCTTTAATTGTTCGTGAATTGAGCTGTTATTAGAATATCTTGTATTATAGGGGATAATTATCTGATAAACAACTAGTTTCCGTCCAAACTTTCGCTCGCGTGGCACCCAGATATAAAGTAGTCTATATTCTATATTACTTTGACGGCCTCGGTGGCGTGGCGGGCGATTGCTCGGCGGAGACGCAAGAGGCGCGGGTTCGATTCCCGCTGCGGAAGAAATGTTTGCATGTTCTGCAAATATTTCTTCCGGGTCTGGGTGTTGTGGTACCATGGTACTCGTAGTTTCTGATACCCACGACACAGGGAATCCTAGTGTGGGGTCAGGACTATGTATGTGACTGTTGGGTGTTATTTATTTATTTTTATTTATTTATTCTAGTACACGTACTAAGTATATTCCGGCAGTGACGGCCGGCAACGCACTTGCAGCTCATCTGATGTTGCAGGTAATCATTTGCCATCAAGTGAGCCGCTTGCTCGTTTGCCGTCTCCTTCACAAATAAAAGATTCATTCAAATCCGTTCAGCCGGACGTTGTTGATGCAAAAACTTCTTCACATCCTCAAAAAAGTTATGATTAATGTTATTAGCAGGATTTGATAATCATCAGTCATCGTCACATAATATCTCTTCACGAATATCAGTCTTGAATTTACGATGTTCTAAATTCAACTGATGAGCGTGTGCGCAGTGGCCTCGTTCAGCTGACAAGATTAAGGGCCGGCCCTCAGTGCTCTCAGACCAAACAAAAAGAAAAGACGGCGCGCCGCGAACAACAAAAGTGAAGCCACCTTTTTGTCTCTCAGGTTTTGTGTCCCAAGTAACCTAAAATTCATAGTATACCTAATAATTAAGAAACGATGTTATTTGAAGTACTTAGTAGTGAAAAATGATTCCGTGAAACTTTATATGTGATTTGCTGCTGTTTTTACAAGTTTTGACTACACAGGAAGGCATAATTCTCTTTTATTTGGTCTGAGTCAGTGCTTTTAATCTTTTGTCATTGTATCTCATTGTTTCAGTCATTTATTACTGGCCAGTCGGCTTGCAAGGAAGTTGTATTTATGCGACCGTCGGAACTGTTTTATCGCATTGCGTGAAATGTCATCTCGTTTTAGTTTAGCTTTGGGACAGAATCTGAGTAACCTAATTAAAGTCGCTTTAGGGTTTCCACCCACTATATCCCATTCCATAAATAAAATATGTTCCCGCCCCGGCCATAAAAGTAACGAGCAAATTTTTGACAGAACTTTCCTTTCTTTAAAAACCCTTAAGCTGATTTTTTTATAAATAAATAAATAGTAAATATTTGTGGACATTTTGACACAGCGCCATCTAGCCCCAAACTAAGGAAAGCTTGTACTATGGGCTCCAAATGATAGAATACTTATATACTTTTTTGTATATACATACTTATAATACTACAACACCCAGCCAGGCCCGGAGGAAATATTTGCAGAACATACAAACATTTCTCCCGTAGCGAGAATCGAACCCGCACATCTTGCGTCTCAGCCGAGCACTCGCCCACCACGCCACCGAGGTTGTCGAATATATTTTCTTTGTTTCATTAGATTAGATTAGATTGAATTGAATCTCTATCAATTGTAGGGATGTAGCATTACTCTTTCAGAAAACTAATAGATCACCACACAACGCACAGTTGCATCATCGTTTCTACGTTAAAAGCATAAGTTGTGTCGAAACTCACTGAAAATAAATACAACAAACCGCTCGTTAGAATTGAACTGACCACATCAGCTAAAAAAACTCTGATAGTAACTGCTACCCATTCTGTAATATCTAGGCTTAAAATAACCCTGTTTGTATCAGTGTAGGGTCGATAACCTCTTTATCATCGCGGTCCATAGCAACATATTAATAACGTCTGTAAATTTATTGTTTACTGTAGGAAATAAATTTTCTGAATAAATATAGGAAAATTTACATAGAGATTTTGTATAGCGCTTTTTCTAGTTTGGAGAGGGAAAGTAAACACATAAACACCGTTTCTATTGTTCGTTAAGATTAATATTATCGTGGATATAGAAATATATTTATTCTCTTTTATAGCAAACTAGCTGTTGCCCGCGACTTCGTACGCGTGTAGTACATTATTTTGTTCTATAATCAATAGTTTTCGCAGCGCACGCCAAAAACTATTTTGGGTTTTCTACCTTGGGTTACAATATTGCAATTTTCTTACGGATCCCAATTTTTTTGAAAATATATTATAGCCTATTCTGGTCCCTAATAATGTAGCTTTCTATTGGTGAAAGAATTTTTGAAATCGGTCCAATAGTTTCGGAGCCTATTCATTACAAACAAACAAAAAAATCTTTCCTCTTTATATTATTAGTATGATGGTTAAAATCGTTTAAACAAAATCAGCTGATCAGTGCCAGAAAAGTGTCTTATTATTATTTATCAGTCAGTTTCACGTATTTTGTCATAGAACATTCCAACGTCTGTTTGCATTATCAATACAAAATGGAGCTTATGAATTTTAATATCCGCGTGGTATTAAAGGCTGGCTACCGTCTCTCTCTGACAGCCCATTGGTTCGAATATATTAACCACTGAATACATAGCTTAATCGCGAGTGTGTGACGTAACACTTCCATTGTTTAAATCGACTATACATATTTGAATAACTAAGGCCTTTTGGCTCGGGACAGAGATGTCTGGAAATCCATGGGGGAGACCTTTGCCTAGAAGTGGGACGAAATAGGTTAAAAAAAAGGCCTTTTACCATCTATATTAGATGATTTGATGATGACAGCGTCAGGAGGCAACTTTTGGCTTCACAAACGGGACGCTGTAGTGCCCGGGACGAATTAAGATGGAGTAGGCTTGCCCAGCACCTATTCCATCCTCTTAGCTTAGTCGGCCTTGTCCACAGGAAAGACATGGTCAATACGTGCGGAGCTGACTAAGCCGCGGGTTTACTCACGATGTTTTCCTTCACCGTTCGAGAGTACTGGTATAGCGCACATAAATTATTCGCACAGAAAAATACATTGGTACACGACCTGGTTTGAACCCACTACCTTAGGTTCGGAAGGCGGGGTCACTACCAACTAGACCACCAGTGCTCTCATATATATTTTATTTGACTAAAACTACACTATTATTGCAAAGAGCTAAGTTCGTTTGTTTGTAGGGGGTAATCTCGGAAACTACAGATACAATTACCAAGTGCTTTAGGCTATATTTTACATCTACGCGAGTAAAACCGCAGGGGTGTAGCTAGTAAGACATAATATTAATAGATATACATTTTTATTAGGTTATTTACCTAAGCAGCTTATCAATATGAAAGAAATAAGGTAAAAATTGTAAAAACAAGCTATCATTATCAACCAGCGAGTAGAAATATGTATAAAGTAATAAGTAATCATAGTAAAAGTGCTCTTTAATTTAGATTTAAAGAAGAAACGGAATTTGCTGTAAAGTTAAACATTTTTGATAACACTACAGAAAGCTAAGTCTCCTATCGTAAATGAATTACTTTTTAATCACTCTTTATCATTTAAATAATAGTTTTCAAACTATGTCAATCTTTAATCATACTAATTGTATATCAAATGTTTGTAAGGATGTTTCATAAATGTTTGAGGATCAATCACGGCATAACAGCCAAAATGGTTTAGATCAAACTAAAATAAATATATTTCATGACAATCAAACATATTTCATAACATACCCATAGGCTATTGTTTTATTCTGGTAGCAAGTTATTTATAAGTACATGAATTTGCTACAAAAGTCCCAGTGAACTGCATGAGAGAGTACCGCATTTTCTATCTAGTGTAGAATTGTAGTTACATTATAACAATACGAAGAGCAATGAACCCGTTAGCTAGTTTAAATATTGGCACAAGTATCTGTGAACTTTATAAGACACCATTCAAAGTAGTAACAATATATTTGTTTAACATTGCCGGCATAAAATACAATGCTGCGTAATAAAAAAGATAGTAAAATTGACTCTAATATTATGGTCGGAAAATACATATATTTTTTCTATTTTAGCCATATTACGTGCTCAACTGGTTCTCTTGAATCGGTGCTTTAAAGAGATACTTCACACGTCATGGAAGTTTTTGAGTTTCTTCACGATGATTTTCTTCATTGTTTAAGAATACCTACTGGTAGGTACTAGGAATGTAGCGTGGATAAATTTAGTCGATCGAGCAATCATTATTTAGTTCAACACACTAAACATACAAATCTTCTGTACGATTATCTTCGAAATAAACATTAAAATATTCGACTATTATCGCGTTCTGAATGTAGTCGATTAATGGGTTAATTGGATGATTCTTCACCTCACTATTTGAGTTGGCGCCTAATATTAAGACCGGCGACAATTTACAATGGACTACAAAAAAGAGGCATGAATTATTCGTTTTAGTTTTTATGTTGAAAGCCTAGCGACTTTGTCCGCGTTGAGTTTTTTCATCTTTCCGCTTTGTCTTTTAGGAATTGAATTCCAGGAATTCCTTTCGAAGTGCACTCCTTAGGAGGCATATACATTCCAAGTTTCATGCTTCTTCACATTTAGTACTAGCGCTCGTGGCGTAGCTTGCTTAGACATTCTTGATTGATCGTTGAAGTTAAGCAACGTTGTGCGCCGTCACAATTGGAATGGGTGACCGCAAGTGGCATTACTAGCTGAGCGCTTCCCTGCTTGGAGGGCACGTTAAATTGTCGGTCCCGGCTTTTAAGTCGTCGCCACGACGGAGGCTTTTCGGCGGCCTAAAAACTCCGTCGCAAGAGTTGGCCACTAGCTCATACGAACTTACTATTAGGTACTGACCTGGTTAGTAGTAAGGTCCCACTGGTCGGATACGAAGGACTGCCGGCTGTAGAGAAATACTGGCACTTGGTGGTCCTTCACAGGCGTTGGGTCGGTGTTCACGCGCACCACAGTCAGATGGGTCGTGGTCGTCCCCACTGCGGAATTATATTATGTTAAGTACTATGGCACATTATTGTACTGTATGGATCTGAGTGTTGGGCAACCAAAGGGTAGGATGAAAGGCGAGTCGTTTGGCCAAAAGTCCTGAGCTCAGGGTGTGCAGTGAACGAGTTCGCTGAGTTGATTTTCAGTTCAAGGCTTTGGATGAAAATCAGCATATTAGCCTAATACCTAAAGGGCATAAACCCAGCAATGGACGAAGTGAGTCTTTATATATCATCATCATCTTCCTGCTCTTATACCACTCTAAGTGGAGTCAGCACAAGAGTAAGAGTAAAAGTTTTGGCTAAGGTGTTTTATGACCGGCCGTCTGCCTGGCGTCAACCCTCCTTGGGAATACTTGCTTATTGTATCACATCATGTTGGAGTCTTTAGATATACATTTATATTTTTAACTAGCTGTTGCCCGCGACTTCGTACGCGTGTGTTTTCGCAGCGCACGCCAAAAACTATTTTGGGTTTTCTACCTTGGGTATATATTGCAATTTTATTACGGATCCCTAATTTTTTTGAAAATATATTATAGCCTATACTAGTCCCTGATAATATAGCTTTCTATTGGTGAAAGAATTTTTGAAATCGGTCCAGTAGTTTCGGAGCCTATTCGTTACAAACAAACAAAAAAACAAAAAAAATCTTTCCTGTTTATAATATGAATAGTGTGATAATATTCCTCAACTACAAAACTAACATGACTGGTATCTCAGAATTTCTCACATGTTTTTGCTCGCTCGAGTTATTATAATTGACGTGATTTGTCGTGTTACGTGAAATGCGCAAGTTTCACCCACACTTACGATGTTGCTATTTTCTCGAAGGATTCCGACTCCGCTGTGTAACGATTTACGACTCCACTGACTAACGTTTGGACAAAAAAAAATGAGCAAGTTTTATTTGAATTTTTCTTTCTTCTTTTATTCATTTTTAGAGCTTTATGTTTCGCAAACATAAAGCAGATTACATTAAAAAAAGTATAATGTTTTTGTATTTCCAAACTCCTAAGCCCGCTTTTATGTTCACTTTCCTTAGAGGATGTTTGGATGATTGTGGGTTAATCCCAGCGTAATCTCAGATCAAACTTTTTATTTGATCTGAGCGCGTAATAAATAAAATATAAATAAATATTTGTGGAAATTTCACACAGCGCCATCTAGCCCCAAACTAAGCAAAGCTTGTACTATGGACACCAGATGGCTGGTAGAATACTTATATAGGTACTTTTTTTCATACATACTTATAATACATAATACTACAATACCCAGACCCGGAAAAAATATTTGCAGAACATACAAACATTTCTTCCGTAGCGGGAATCGAACCCGCGCCTCTTGCGTCTCTCTCGAGGTCGTCATGTCGTAATGTCTGAACAGATTTGGTCTGAATGTCGGAAATTTCGATTACACACAGTTCGAGACCTAAATTAATAAAACTCAGGCTAAATTTCATTCTGGTACCCGAACAAAGGCCCGGTCGTAAGCTACTAATAAATCGTAAATCTGCATCTAGATAAGAGATCATGTAATAAATATAATGAACACACGCCAAACAATATAATCTCTGTAACACAGATAAGACGAGTCAAGAGCACGTTATAATGATTAGAGCTTATATGCCTTTCCATATGACTTTGCTCCCGTTAACTTCTCTACTGGACTTGGAGTAAAGAAAAAACAGAATGCGTCCAGCTGCTTCTCTCCCCGAGCATGTCGTAAAAGTCGACTAAGGGATAGTATCCTCCAACATGATGAGATACAATAAGCAAGTATTCCCAAGGAGGGTTGACGTCAGGCAGGCGGCCGGTCATAAAACACCTTAGCCAAAACTCTTACAGCATGATCCAAGGATCATGCTGTGCCGACCCCACATAGAGTGGGATAAGGGCAGGAAGATGATGATGATGATGTTCAAGAAGTACCAAAATGCTTCTTTTCTCTGAACCTAAAAATTTACCGAAACCCTCGGTGTTGTTTAAATCGAACCGAAATCGTTGTAATTATAATAATATATTCATGTTTCCCCGACATTCGGCACTTGGCACCCGACATTTGGCTGTCTGATATCATATCACATTATTTTGCTCTTATCACTGACATGTGGCTGTACACACTAGGTACATAACACAGTGAGCACATGTGATAACGGCTCCTAATTATAACATACCCAATTATATTATGAAAATGTTTAATTATGGCAGCCTGGGTTGTTTACTTGTATTGCCTAACTATATTAGAAACTTACTACGGCCTTGGCGGCGTGGCGGGCGATTGCTCGACTAAGATGTAAGAGGCGCCGGTTCGATTCCCGCTGTGTAAGAAATGTTTGCATCTTCTGCAAATATCTCTTCGGGGTCTGGGTGTTGTGGTCTTGTGGTACCATGGTACTCATAGTTTCTGATACCCATGACACAGGGGAATCCTAATGTGGGGTCAGGACTATATAATGTGAATGTTGACTGTTATTTATCTTTATTTATTTATTAGACTATTTATTCAGGGCTTTTTGACACTCACCGGAGGCTGTAGTGGCCCGGTCGATTTCAGCCGGAGTAAACTTGCCCCTTGGGGTTTATTTAAAAAATAAGTAATATAAATTTATAAATATTTGGCTACATTTCACACGGTAGAGGCAGACCAAAGAAGAGATGGATGGATTGCATGAATGACGATATGAGTAAGGAAGGAGTCAATACTGAAATGACGGCTGATAGAGGGGGATGGAAGAGGAAAACATGTAGTGCCGACCCCACTTAAGTGGGATAAGCGAAGGGAGATGATGATGTTTACATTTCACACAGCGCCATCTAGCCCTAAACTAAGCAAAGCTTGTACTATGGGAACCAGATGGCTGATAGACCACTTTGAAATACATACTAAACTTATGCTAAGTAACGGTGTGGTCTAAGATGAAACGCAAGTCTCGGAACAGACAGGACATGACGCTGACTAGCACTTAGACTACTTTTTTCTGGACGCAACCGAAGCTGCGGGCGGTTTTCTATCGAAAAAATACCTAAAATGCGTTTATCTTCAACATTTGTATGCAAATGCTATCAAAGTTGGCAATGAGCTGGCTGCTAATAGATTCTATAGCTATTAGAGTGTATTCACTAATAGAATATCAATACGGTCTGTCTGTTCCGCTAGATTTGGGATCCAGTTTGTTTGAACTCTTTGTCGTAACAGGTTTTACTTTGGACTTAGGAACACCGCCCACTATTCCATGCGCAAGAAGATAAAAGTTAGGTAATTATCTTGCTTTTACATATCTACATGATGTCACGCTTGTTTCCCATAGGGTTTCAATGAAGCGCTCGTGGCATAGCTTGCATAAACGTTCTTGATTAGGTAATCGTTGAAGTTAAGCAACGTTGTATGCGGTCACAATTTGGATGGGTGACCGCAAGTGGCATTACGAGCTGAGCGCTTCCGTTCTTCAGAGGGCACGTTAAATTGTCGGTCCCGGCTTATAGAAGGAAAAGATTATACAATTTCCAATTGTTATCATAAGGAGTCAATTAAAACTTTTAATGAGTGAATCGAATTTTCTTATCGACATTTCAGAAAACACGAGAAAATGCGTTTGGAAATCACATTGGCATTTGAAAATAGCTAGAAGCTGACAATTTATGATCACATTGCGAACGCATTATCGTATATACATAGTTCTTATTCATATAGAGATAGAGTTCATTTTTCCCCAAGGCTTACAATACCTGGCATAGCAACCATTTAGTCTCGAACACAGCTATTTAATGTTTGAATACATTATTTATTCAATTGTTTGAGCGGAAATATCTGTTAGGCCAGTCAATATCGACACAAAAAAAGCAAACATCCTAAATGCGCATGTAACTACGATTTTTAGGTCCTTTGAGAGTACTTTATACCTAAATTTGCAACACTGAAAACCCTGTGCTGCTCGAGATATTACGAAAATTTGAACCCTTTTTTCAGTTTTTTCGTAAAAACTACCATAACGAAGCGTTTTTCAGTTATCTGTATTCAAGATTTGCTACAATTTGAACCTAACCTGAGTACTCTATATCCATTGGTTTCAGGGATACAGATAATCAAAGATGGGCAATTTTTTTCAGAACCGAGTAATTTTGGCACATTTTCAGTTATTTCGAAAAAACTACCTTAAGGAAGCGTTTTTCAGGTATCTTTGTTCTATACATCTGTAAAGCTAACTAAATTTGCTACAATTTAAACCTAACCCGAGTACTCTGGGTCTATTGGTTGCGGAGATACAGCTAGCCAAAGATGGGCAATTTTTTCAAAAGTGAACATTTATCGGTAGGATCATTTTCCAAGACATGTACCGGCTGAACTAATGCTCCCAGAGAAAAGTATTTGTAGAGAATTTAATAAGCTAAGTCCTTAAAAATGGACATTCTTTAAAACTAGTTAAGTGGTGTGTCTGTCTCTCATTTTGTAACACAGTGAAAACACAAGAAGTGTATCATTAAGTTTGTAGTCATAGCTTTTCTACACTAGGTAATATTATAAAGAGGAAATATTTTTTTGTTTGTAACGAATAGGCTCCGAAACGACTGAACCGATTTAAAAAATTCTTTCACCAATAGATAGCTACATTATTACAGAATAACATAGGCTATAATTCATTTTCAAAAAAATTAGGGATCCTTACTAAAACTCCAATAATGTAACCCGAGGTGTAAAAAAATTACCTAAAAAAATCCTAATTTGTTAAATACCCGTGCAAAGTCGGGGCGGGCTGCTAGTTGTCAAAAAAAACACTTGTATTTGCATTATTTGTGTTAGTCCAGGTGCTTACCAGTAAGAGTACACATTCTCCGGCTGTTGATGTCCTGCATGACCTGCCGCATGAGCCCGCTCAGCAGCTTCGCGTCGCCCGAAGTCGACTGCTTCGACAGCCACTCCGTCTCCAGCTCCATTGACAACTGGACAGAGAGATCAAGAGAGATCATCATCAACATCTTACTTATATTATATATGCGAAAGTTTGTGAGGATGTTTGGATGTTTGTGCCTCAATCACGGCTGAACGGATTTAAACGCAACTAGGAATATACATACATAGTACATGTACCCTGACACACGCTAAGCGATTACCAGTTTTGAGTTAACTACTAATGTTTATTAACTAAAAATGTTTAATGTAAAGATCTACTTATTATCCTAATATAATCTCAACTCGATGTTCATTTCCTAACATTTTTTTTTTATTTTATGTTTTGTACTAACTTTTAACTATCTAACTTCTATTCTTCTAATGTAAATTTTATGATCTCTTTAATTTTAAGGTTTTTAAATGTAAGATATTTTACGGAGTTAATGGTTAATTGTAAGCTTTTTAATTGTTGAGCTTAACTTAGCGCATACTGTGGCATCCTATAATTGAGGAACACATAGATCTAAGATTTTATTAACTTCTATTTATAATTTTCATGTGATTTATTCTTCAATCTTACTTTTATTATAAATGCGAAAGTTTGTAGGAAATATTTCGAAGGTTTTGTGTTCCAAATAACCTAAAATTCATAGTATAATAATTAAGAAACGATGTTATTTGAACTACTTACAAGTGTAAAGTGATTCCGTGAGACTTTTTATGTGACTTGCTGCTGTTTTTACAAATTTTCACTACACAGGAAGGCAAAATTCTATTTTAAGTTTACTAGACGACGACTCGAGAGCGATGAGCATGGTTTTAGTGTAGGTGTGTGCTTGAGCGTTTGTTTACTTGCAGGAGCACGGTTTTGTGTGGCTTCACTTTTGTTGTTCGCGGCGCGGCGTTTTTTCTTTCAATTTGGTCTGAGGTTACCTACCAAATACTCGGTGAGCTTCTTCACGAGTGGCTCTAGGTGCACAGTGCGCGCCCACGCGTCGCACACGAAGCAGAGGTTGAAATAATACGCGTTGCGCGCATATTTCTTGTTGTCTATGCGCACCGGGAAACCCAAGATCTTCGAGCCGAGGAGTGTACTGTAACAAATCGTTGAGATATTATACCCAAATATATATTTTTGAAGTCATATCTCTTTTCTTGCTATGTGCTTTTCTGGGCATTGAGCTAGAGTTTTGAAGTTTACCAAAATAATAGAAAGAAATGAATAGAACAGAACTATGTATGTGACTATTGGATTGGGTGATGTTATTATTATTATTAGCCCATATCGTCCCACTGCAGGGCAAAGGTCTCCATATGCCCCTTCCACCTTTCTCTGTCCTGTGCTTTGGAGGACCAATCCTTTATGAATGAGCCCAAGTCATCCCGCCATCTCAGTCTTGGTCTGCCACGATGTCGTTTACCACCATTAGGAGCCCACTCGGTAGTTGTTCTAGCAGTCAATATTCTGTAACATGTTTTGTTATATTTCTTTTTAAGTCAATTTCTTCTAGAAATTAGTGAACTAGCTTTCGGACGTCGGTTTGCTCGCAAGACGTGAGCAGATAAAATAACAATTGAAAAATATTTTATTCTTTGAGATCAACAGGATCATTAAGAAGAAAAAATAACCGTTATTCCCGGTCATTAATGTAGGTATTACCATGATTGAGGATTAAACATTATCACAAACTTTAGAATTTATTATGTTTCTGATATTTTATTTAAGTATTTAAGAACATGATACCTACCTATATTCTTTAAATTATTATTTTATTGTATGTGGTTAAGTAGTTGAATACTGGTTATTTATACAATAGATTAGATAAAAAGTATATAAAATAAATAAAACCTGTTTTAACTGTTAACGCAGCATGGGGGTATGGTTCATTTGAATATTGTTAACTATAAGGTACCTTCATAGTCTATACCTATCTGTGTTATCCTACTGGTATTATAAATGCGAAAGTTTGTGAGGATGTAAGGAATAAGGATGTGTGGATGTATGGATATGACGATGTATGTTTGTGCCTCAATCACGCCGTAACGGCTGATTGGATTTGAATGAAACTTGGAATATATAGTATGTGTACTGGAATAACATATAGGCTACTTTTTGTAGGTTGTCCGGATATCACGCGAGCGAAGCCGCGGGCGAAAGCTAGTACCAAATATTGACTTTAATGGCATCCTACTAATATTATAAATATGTAAGTTTGTGTGTGTGTTTGACTGTTCTCTGTAACAGCTGAACTGATTCGGCTAAAACTTGGAATACACATAGTTTATGACCTAGAACCTATAAAGGGTAGGTACTTCACTGCTCCGCAACAAACGAAATATGTCATAACTAGGGACTGCAGGCAGTCATCGAGAATTACAGGGCCATCATCTTCAACCTCATCTAAACCACCAACAGCCTCAACACCATTAAGGATACTGGAACACTGCTGACAACATCCCAAAGTCCTCCGGTACTTCAAGGAGTTGTGCTGGCTGGGGGAGGGTTAGCAGGGGGATAATGCACAATACACCCCACAGCGAGACGTCAGTGCAGATCTCTGTTCCCCAATCCGCAATTAGAATAAGAAGGGTACTATTATCCAGGTAAGTACCACACAAGCGGAAGGCAGATGCTAGTCAAATATAGATTTTAGATATCATGCTGCTTTGCTAACTACCTACCTATTAAATTAATGATGACAAATACATCATTAGGTACATTTTTCTATCTATAACACAAATAACTTATTAGTCTTAGTGATAAAGGTATAACTTATCATCCTGATGATGATGATGATAAAGGTAAAGTAAGTAATGACGGCCTCGGTCAGAAACAAGAGGCACGGGTTTGATTCCCGCTACGGGAGAAATGTTTGCATGATCTGCTGATATCCCTTCCGGGTCTGGGTGTTGTGGTACCATGGTACTCGTAGTTTCTGATACCCACGACACAGGGAATCCTAGTGTGGAGTCAGGACTATGTATGTTAGGTGTTTATTTATTTAATTTTATACCACAATGTTTATTATTTATTTACTAGTCAAATCATTAGTATTAAGAAACTAGACTACTTAATACAAGTTTAGCGCTCAAGCCTGAAATGGCAGTCTTTATTTGTATGTTAATGATAGAACTGTAAACAGGTTTACTGTTGGTAGACATCATCTAAAATAATATAGGTAAATATTTCATTATTCTTTGAACAAAATAAAGTTTTGGTAAATTATTTTCTTTGATTAAAAAGTTTGGAGTTGAAAATTTTTAATAATTGTAGTTAATACCTTGAGGTTTTAAATACCAGTGTTTCAAAAAACAATGTTAGAGGCATTATATTCCTGTATATTATGCCTATTCTAAGTATAGATTGTTTATTTGTACATGATTTGTACATACCTGTATGTAGGTACCTATGCTTATCGTGTTAGGTACTAATAATAATGTTTTCAATTTCTTATACCTACCTAAAGTTGATAGTTAATGGAGTTAAAAAAAATTGCATTAAAAAAGTAGGCACCTACTTACATTTACATAAATATTTTTAAAGTTACGTACACAGTCAAAGTGCATCTTTGCAGCTGGATCTTCGGTATGATGTAGTGGCTCACAGTGTCGAAGATATCCTTCGAGATGTAGTTCTCAGGCACCTGGCAAGTAATCTTCGGCCCGGCTGTCGGGTGAAACTCGCATAAAAATATACAACGAATAGGACCCTCTTGCCCACAACCTTCGTAGAACTTATCATCCATTTTCACGGTGTTACACGTACACGTATCAATAAAGCATCGCTGCTACTAATGGCTATAGAAGCAGATTGAACTCTTGATAAGTTTTAATAGAGACGTCGGACTTTCAAGACGATTTCTAACGTAAATAAAAGTTTTTGTGCGAAAAACGGATACCTCACACCTCCGCAGCTCGTAATCAACTGAATGAATGAAAGAATATTAAATATTATTGTATTCAAAGATTGAATGAAATGTAAGATGACAGTGACAATTGACTGATGTTTCAGTGTTGCTGTTCAAATACCTTTCCTCAAAATTTAGCTAGAGTTTTATTGTATTAAAGAATAACAATAAAAACACATTAGTAAAATAATTATTATACTCCTATCCTGACCCTAAAATAATTTTATCGGTACGAGTAATAGGTATATTGCAACTCAATACAACAACAACCAATATTTAAAGAACGTGCAAACATTTAGGTACTGTCTCAGCCAGACACTCGCTTACGACATAACCAAAGTTAACAATCTTTATGGCTTTCACGATTCGATAAGGCCTTTTTCAGATTATAATATAAGCCGTTTCAAACTTTCAATTATGGTATATAGAGCACTTGAGGAGTTTTTTTTTCATTTGTGGCCACACTATATTACCCAAAATTACGTTCTATTAATTCCATCGAGCGTTCAATTTTACTCGTTCTTTCTTTTTTTCATTCATGTTTACATTCAGTATTTACATTCTGCTGGATTGTTTGTTTACTTACAAAGCAAATTCGCAATAAGGTTATGGAAAAGCGTACTTATAAATTGTTAATAGCTGCGACTGGAAGTGTAGCTGCATTGAAAATACCAGTTCTAACAAAATCTCTTTTGGAATCATCAGTTTCCCAACATTATAAGTTTGAGGTTATGATCGTTATCACTTTTATAACATTGTCGCAACTGTTTCCGCTCTCAAATGGTTAAATTCCATCATATTGAGTGACTTAAGAACGATTAATACATTTTTATCCTCAGATACGCCTCGTAGTAACAGAACATGCTAAACATTTTTTCGCACCTTCCGAGCTACCGGCGGAAGTGGAAATGTACGAAGACAGTGTGGAATGGAAGTCGTGGACGAAGCGAGGGGACCCGGTGGTGCACATAGAACTTGGAAAGTGGGCGGATATGATGGTGATAGCCCCCTTGGATGCTAATACTCTGGCAAAAATGGCACAGGTTCTATTCTGTTTCATAGCGCTCCTAGAAAAGTATTCCTGATATTCAAGTCCTGGAGAATGCAACGGGAAGATTACACACATCATCGTCCAATTCTTTTCATTCCAGGGCATATGTGACAATCTCCTTACAAGCACAACCCGAGCCTGGGACTTGTCCAAACCCCTTCTGTTCTGCCCGGCGATGAACACTCGCATGTGGGAACATCCCATCACATCACAACAAATTGCAGTTTTGAAGCAATGGGGGCATGTGGAAATACCCCCCATCAGTAAAACTCTTATCTGTGGAGACACCGGGATAGGGGCTATGGCCGAGGTAGAAACTATTGTGCAGAAGATAAGGGATATTGCACTTGTTTAAATGGCTGTGCCTTTGCACTGAAGATGGTCTAACTTTGACCAATGGACCTACCTCTCTTGTACACTCTTAAAAAATCTAGATAATTTTTAGGGTTCCATACCCAAAGGGTGCAAAGGGGAGCCTATTACTAAGCCTTCGCTGTCCGGTCGGTCTATCAGCGGGCTGTATCTTATGATTACGACTCGCACTTGACCGGTTTTTAAATTTTTTTAATTACAAATAAGGGTTAGCATTGAATTGTGATTTGAAACAAACACTGATATTGAAAATAATTATTGAATTTAAATAGCTGTGGCTCAATAATGCCTCCTGATGGTGGAAAACGACATCTCAGCTGAGTACCTAAGACTGAGATGGCTGGATGACTTGGAGACATTCATGAAGGATGGGTCCTCCATACCACATGATAGAGAAAGGTAAAAGGGCCTTTGGGATCATATGAACATAATAATAATAAAGCTGTGGGAAATATATTTTAATATCAAAGGTTCTAATAAAAACAATAAGATTTAATTAAATGTTGTTTATTGCATCACTGAATACTGTGTCTAACTCTAGAGTTACATGCGTTACAAAAACTATCAAAAATTCAATTTAAATTCTCAAATAAGGATACCTATACAGACAAAACATCTATAAAATTTAAGCATCATGGATCTGTATAAAGATAAGTAGGTAAACTAAATTAATGAAATATACTTAGGATCTCCACCCATTTCATACAAGTGTCGAACAGGGAGTTAAGAAGGCCACTTTATCTGATCTGCTGTTGAATTGAATTGCGTACAATTTATCAAAATTCTGACCATTTTACGGCCAAATATGAATCTGCTGCTGAATCGAATTGCATACAATTCACCTACAATTCAGACCATTTTACGAAAATTACAGGATTTGCTATAAAATCTATTTGCTAGATGAATTGCTCAAAGTGGCCTTTTTAGTCCCACATCGATAATCTATGGACGCACCTATGAACGCATCGTTGATTCGCGCAATGTAATTCCGTTCAAAATTAGCACAACGGCTTAAGATGGATGCTTGGATAGCGAATGGTACACTGGATTATGTTACGTATAATTATTATAGTGGAAGCTATATATAAACTGCCATCTTATTTGAAATAGTATGGAAGATCTGTGATATTTCAAGTTGAATAGATTGCTGACGGGATACTTATCCTTATTCAAATCCAGTCAAAGTTAACTTTTAAACATAACTCGATATTATATAAAAAAAACCGTTTATAAATCCCAAACTACTAATCACTTGTGCAATGAAATCCCTGTTTTAAACAATATCTTTACCATAACTGTCATGCTTAATAACTCATCAAAACAATATTTAATTATGATTATAAGTTATGTGCTGAAGCACCTCTATTTCATGAGTTTGTATGCAAGAAATTGGAATTTAGTAACCAATAAATTAAATTATATTTAAACATACTTCCAATGTTTTAAAATGGAAAAATTATTTCGATATCTGACTGTGATTTATTAAATTAAATACCTGCACACAACCACACAACTTTGTGATTACTAAAAATATATTAAATTACTTATAATCAAATTAAATTAAAATGATATCCTCCAATATTGTATGAGTACCCATTTCAGATAATTTAAATAAAACATACATACATAATATAATTTTAAATTGCGCGTAACATCTCAAGCTTCTTGAGTAAATACATAATTATATAAAATACAATATTTACATTTAATTTGAATAATATAACGTCTGTTATCGGTACTAATACAAATAACTTATTTACAATTAAAAACAATCATGTGACAAAACTATACACAAAAATGAGCTTCAAATCAGATCAATTCAGAAATAAATTGATGTTAAATTATCATAAAATTATTCAATACTAGAACCAAATCTTTTTGGGTAATGAAAAGAAATATACAAAATGTAGCTTTTGTCATAAACGAAACAATAACAAATAGTAACACCAAAGACTCCGTTAAATCATACTTAAATGCAAATAATTTTGAACTATATAGTAGTAGTTATTATTAATATAATGTAAAAATGCTACTTTTAAAATGCGTGTATAATATTTCCACTAATCAAGTACACCGATAAATGTATAAATGAGTTATGTATAGAACACTGTACCATTACATTATTATCATTTTTAAAATCCGTCCGAAAAGCTGTGTATATCCGTGCGTTCAATATTCAAAGGCCATTCACGAAACTAGCTTGACTAAACATACTCGTAAGGCGATTCTTCATCTCCAAGATTAGAATAAGAGAGGCGTCCATATTAGAATCGCTCGGAATTAAAACTACAAAAAGCTTAGCTTTTGTATAGAAATTAAAAACGTGTAAATTGTTTGTAGCAAAATACTGTTATCGCTGTGTGCGTGTCATGGAATGAATTTAGGCGTATCAAAATTGGATTTTTCACGTACACTTTCAGTGCCAATATTATTACAGCAACACCTTGGATAAGCCTATTTTATTCAACTTGGCAACTCCAATAGCCGCCATTTTGAAACGTGAGTCTGCTTCTAAAATTATATTAGTATACGGGTATACGTGAAAAATTCAGATAAATTAGGCACATTCAGACGACGGTTTCGTTTGTATCGAACATCGCTCGCGTGTATTTCGAGATCACATCGTACGTCGACTTTATAAGTTCGCAGCGTTCTTCCACTTCACAGTCGGAGGGCGCCACTTTGTACATGGACGATTTGGCCTTTCGCTCGTCGTCCTTGTAAACCGAGATCGGTTTTTTGGGTACCATTTCTAAGTCTTTGCGTTTTTTGGGGTTCGGTTCCAGTGACGTGTCACTGGAATCCTCGTATCATACGTCCAGCTCGTCGAGTCCGCGGGAGAGGCGGTGGGAATTGATCCTGCGACGGTGGGAGCGCCTGACGGCGTCTGCGCGCCGGTACGGCTCGCTACGGAGACCGTGTAATATGTCTTCTAACGCGCCATTGTACACCTCGTCCTGGTGAAGCAGTTTCTTTTCGCCGACGGCCTGCGACTTCGTTTTTAGCTCGTTGATTACAGCCTCCTGTTGGTGGTGGAAACTGTTAGTGTGTGTTTGGAACTGGTCGTATACTGATAGAAAGACTACCTACTAAATTTGATACTATAATGTAGATGGGTAATAAAGTAACACAACTTGATTTTAAGACTAACTAACCAAATTTTAATCAATAGTTATCATTTTACACCCGACATCATGAAAAATAAATATAGCAAGATAAAATTGCAAGTTAAAACCATAATTAATAAAGCTAGCATAATATACAATATATATAAAATAAACAATTGTGCGAACATTACATGTTCAGCGAATGATTGTGCAAAAACTGCTGAGCGTACAAAATCTTTTCACCCCACTGGTTCATATAAATATGTATAAATAGTAACAGTATCAAAATCTACTAGTACAAGGGTTCCATAACACATGTCCGGAAGAAATATTTGAAAATGTAAACATTTCTCCCGCCACGGGAATCGAACCCACACCACTCGATTTTTAAGCCCTAGGTCACCGAGGTCGTCAAAAACACGAACGTCGCTGAAAATTACGAACATTTTAACCTACTTCAGAAAAAGTTTGCTTTTTCTATATTCAATAAGAGTAAGTAAAAAAAATGAACCAGTGTCACGGTGAAGAAGAAAGCGAGTGAATAATAGAGTAAATAATATGCTTCTCATATAATACGATAAATGTATAAGTAAATAGACATTCCCTGTTATATCCATGCAAGTGCAGCGTTGGAACAAACAAATCTATATACATACATATATTTACATAATAATTTGTCGTTACGAATACTCGTAGTATATGTAACATAATATAGGGTATAAGGGTATGGTAACATAATATAGTTCGCCCGCAGCTTGGTTCACGTGGTACTTTAAGAATACTGGGCAGAATGAGAGCGTTGGGTAGTTCCCATGTGTTCTATGAAACATGACATCATCGGACAGAATAAGATATTTTTTTCTTATTTTGTACTATGGAACATATAATACTTTTATTTCTCAAATTGTTCTATAGGACAACGTCTTATTTACTATTTACGATTATCTTATCATTCTTGCTACGAATATCCATTCTTTCGTTTTTTAGGATTCTTTTGTAGGATTATTTTACTCAGGCAGATGTTTGATCAATGGTACATACATACATACATAAAATCACGCCTGTTTCCCATAGGGGTAGGCAGAGATCAATGGTATTACAGAATAATTGTTATTATTAGTGTCATTTAGCTTCTCATGGAAGATTTTTTGGAAATCTGATTCCCATTTCGTTCTATAGCATCTATGGCATGAAACTCGGGTGAAAAGTTAGTATGTAGTTCTATGGAAAAAATAGGGAAGAAAATGAGACATTTTGTTCGATGACGTCATGTTCCATAGAACAAATGGGAACTACCCTGAGCATTATGTGGTGTCTTAGATCTACTTAAAATATGGGTTTAAAAGTCTTGAAATGCTAGCAACCGGTAATATATCTCAAAGTAAAGTAAGGGACACACCAAAACCTACGGCTTAGGCGGTTAGTTTTATTTTACAATCATGTACCACCGACCTAATCCTCCGACTTTGGTGTGCTGTGCAGACATTAAAAATCACACTGATATCTATAAACAGACTACATACTCTAGTAATAGATTAGCTTATAGGGTCTTTCTAAATATTTTTTTAAAAGATTTCAACAGAAGAGAAGGAACACTAGGGATTCTCACCCAACTACCCCGTTCTATAACCTGATTGCCACCGTTCCTGTCCAAAAATAAAGCAAACTTTTGTAATTTTTAGACTTCGAGAGATAGTGAGAAAGAGCGTGATAAAACAACGATGTGGAATGAAAGAAGATGAAGTGATGAGGATTGAGAAAGTTATGTTAAAAGGGTTAGGTCGTGTAGAGGATGAAGAAAGAACGAAACAGGTGTATTAGCAGAGTGTGAATGGTACCGCTGGAAGGAGAAGATCTAGGCGCAACCTGGACCAAAATAATCAGCGTCGTTTTGAAAAAGGGCCAGGTCAAGAGTACCCTGAACCGACGAGCATGCATGAAGAATGCAATGAGAGTGAATGAAGCTACAGAACAATGTCAGGATCGTAGCAAATAGAGATCCGTGATCTCTACCTACCCCTAGAACATGATTTTATGCATGTACTTTTATAGTTTGCTTTAATTTTTGCGTCGATATGTTGACGATCCGGTTATGTAACGGATAATGGAAGTGGTCGGAGACTCTAAACCAAGATTTAACTTGTCATCTTATCAATATTCTATACCCAGGATATATTTCATGCAACCAATCTATGTACGCACACTTCCCATATAACTCCAAAAACAGGGATTAAAAAACCAACCCTAAGTTCTACATCCTACGGTTCATTTTCGCCCGACACGATGGTTACATGGTGTTCTGTCGAGTGCCACATGCGTTTGCGTGGAGGTTACGTCAGCGGATCCCATTCTTCCCAAAACATGCGTCAAACCTCTATTCAAATTAGTCACTTTAACGATCGGTCTGTTAAATATGACGCTCCAAAAGTAACAAAATGATGCTAACCATTTATTTTGCAAAGTAAAAAAAATACACAGAATAAATCCCATTCCGTCTTGTATTTATTAATTTGGTCCCGTTGCGTTTCTGTTCATATTATATGTTAGAATAGCTCAAGGAAAAACAACCCTCCTTCGCAGATAACTGCTAAAGATCATCACATCTGAGTAATTACAAAAAAATTGGATTTGACAACAGTGCCCGTAGCTTATTTTGCCTCTACCGAAATCACTAGACACTGTACAAGAATGTATGGGAATGACAAAGGCGAGTGACTTAGCGATCGCATAATGTATGTCAAGTGACTTGACAAAAGCCTCAAAAGTAGTATTATTGAAATCGTATTTTTGAATGGAGCGTCATCAACCAATCGCAGGTACTACCACACGCAACGCAAAGTTAGTAACACACTCTTGACCCCGCAACAACTGTTGGACTTACTCCGAGCCCTAGGCCGGCGGGACTAGACCGGGACTAGACCGGGACTAGACCGCGACTAGACCGCGACTAGACCGGGTCTAGGCTGTGCCTCAACTGTGTCAAGTGTTGCTGCAAGAGACCGGCGCTGACGGTCGCGTAGTTAAACCTCTGCGAGAAATTACCAATTGTATGGTGTTACCATCACCTGTTTGTACTACCATTTTTTATATGGCAACACCAAAAGTCTATTTATCTGTATAGAGCTGTGATCCATCTCATATTCTTAATTTTACCCCGTTGGTAGACAGAGCAATACTGTAGGTAGCCAAAAAAGTAGTCTAGAATTAACTTTCACGCTTCTGTGATATTTACAGCTTTGTAAGATTTTTTGTTTATGTGCAAAAAATCATGGAATATTTTACCAGTGTAAGTAAAACCTGACCCGTAAATAAAATAGACGTGTTTTTTTTCCTAGTTGGTATTCACAGTTCTGTATAGATATTTTCAACAATTGAATTAGTGTTGCCATACTCGTCAATATTATAAATAGCCACCACCAAATAAAATGGATGTGTATATAAAAAATGTGAATGGTAACGAACCGACACCTAAACCAATTCAAATATTATGAGATAAATATTTCACTGATAAAATTAAACTCCACCTTCTGATAATTTACTGGATCAGTTGAGCTATCTATAGATCGTTTGCAAACGATCTTTAGATAGACCAACTGTTTCGTTTCTATTTCATAAATAATTGTACATATATGTACTTGTGAGTTTTTAAAGTATTTTTGTAAATAACACTTCATTTATTTTATAAGTGAAATATTTAACATCACCTTTCAGTTTCAAAAAAGTATGTAAATATTTTTAATCAAGTTCCACTGAAAAATGATAAAACAGCATCGAAAAACACATTAGCGTAAGTACAAAAGTTCAATCAAAAATAATACAGCCGCGCTAGAACAGTTAAATGCAGCAAAAAATCTAAACGCCATTCACCTTTAAGCTAAAAAGAGCTGTTATGAAGCAATATATATCTTTACTATTAATTTATTATGCATCTAGTTTTGTGTTAAAAATATACACAAAAAAACGATTTAAGAAAAGTTAATTTCATTGAACTTCTCTAATGTTAAGACAAAATATTTACAAAAAACCTTCAGAGTCCTTGAGAGCCGCCCAGTCTATAACTGAACCATCACAGTTGCCATAAAGAAGCAAAGCAAACATCTGTCAACTTTTTGATAGAAGTTAGTTTTGCTTGTCATTTTTGTACTATGACGGCCGAGTTCTGGTTATACCGGGACAGTGGCCAAAGACTTGGGTTAGCTTCTAAAAGCTTCGCTGCGTGAGGGCTACCGAAAATTTGATTGCTTGAATATTTATACTTCTCGCTAAGCTCACCTAATTCAAGAACCGAGCTTGTAGAACATAATACAAGCATGATATGTGTATTTCTATTTATATACAATAATCAAAGATCGGCGATTGGGTGCTATTTTAGACGTTGTAACTAACATGGGTATGACATTCGGGAATTAAAAATTCCGTAATCCGTTATTTACTTTTAGTAATCACTATTCGGAATCTCATCATTAATATTTTTAAATCTATTACTAAATAATTTACTAAATACAACATTAAGCATTGAAGATATTTTTTAGTCGTATAATACATAATCTTACAGTAGTCTTTACATAATAGTCGTACTCGTGATTCCGACATTCATCCATATTAGTTATCCCATGATATTATGTAATTCCGAGACACGGAATTTTTTGGTCGTATTCATACTTTTGATGACATATTTTTCAATAGCACCCAAAAGTCCGATCTCTGACAATAAGGTCGGCGCTAAAAAGCTTACCGCTCGATACCTAACCTGCACCTATCAAACTACCCTCAACCGCGACTCCAGTGAAGATAACATATAAAACCGAAGTAAAGTATCTTGTCACGTAAGATAAACAGTGAGGAAAAATTTGAATGTGTATTTTATTCTGTTATAATGTTTATGTTATCAAAAAAGTATTACTTTTCTGCTGGACTGGAAGTCAAGAAATAGCATAGAATGCGTCCAGCTGCTTCTCTCCCCGAGCATGTTGTAAAAGTCGACTAAGGGATATCCTCTCTAAAATGATGAACCTATATTGGCGATGGGCTGATCACCTGTCACCATGGTTCACCATATCCATCATAAGACTTTAAATCGTGGCTGCAAGATTTCTTATGTTTACTTGTAGCTCTGCCCACCTCATTAGGGATACGGGCGTTATAATACATAATGTTTTGTAAAGAATAAATAAATTTCTAAAACAACAATCAAATACGTTAGCAAAAATTCCATCCATATTCAAATTTTCACCCGCAGTTAGCTTAAGCGGCGCGACCTATTACATAATTATGTTTATCATTATGTTACCTGTTGTTGCCTTTGCATGATCTTAGCAACGTATTCTAGACTCTACTTGAATACAATAAGGTCGGTATTCGCTAAAAAGCTTACTGACCGACACCTCGCGAACTACCCGACATATTGAACCTTAGAGCGCTGACAATAAGGTGCATTACCTGTTGTTTTTTCTGCATGATCTTGGCTTTGTTCGGGTCGACGTGGTCCGCCTGTTGCGCCGCCTGCTCCAAGCGACGTCTCTGCTCGTTCTCTGTGTCCGCTTGCTGGAGTTTTAATGATTTAAATATAATTACTTTTGATGATGATCATTTGACAAAGTAACGAAAGGAGTAGTGCTGAAAATGAGCCCACAGCACACCGTTGAAAGTGACACAACCAGTAGTAATCAGACACAGTTACGTTCTAATGACAAAAAAAATAGAGTTCTAATTAATTAAATCCTTACTAATATTATAAACGCGAAAGTTTGTATGTATGGATGTTTGTTACTCTTTCATGCAAAAACTACTGAACGGATTTGAATGAAACTTGGAATATACATAGTACATAATGCTAGATTAACAGATAAGCTGTTTTTTATCCGGGTACCGCGCGAGCGAAGCCGCGGGCAGCCGTTAGTAAATAAATATTTGTGGACAGCTTACTTAGCGCCATCTAGCCTCAAACTAAGCAAAGCTTGCACTATGTGCACCAGATGGCTGATGAGTATAATAATTATTAATTACAGTCAGTTTCAAATACTCTATTTTGTATGTTCTGCAAATATTTCTTCCGGGTCTGGGTGTTGTAGTAATATGTATTGACAAAAAAAAAGTATTTAAGTATTCTATCAGCCATCTGGTTCCCATAGTACAAGCTTTGCTTAGTTTGGGGCTAGATGGCGCTGTGTAAAATGTCCACAAATATTTATATAGGTCAAAGAAGTAGTTATATTTACCTTGAACGCTCTCGTGAATCTAACGAGCAGCGAGAAGAATGCGTTTGCGTCGACGCCGCGCGGCGCCTCGCCGAAGTACTCCACACACGACGCGAACGAGTCCTGGAATACAGCAGCATTTTAGTATTCAGAACCAACAAATGTACAAGTTAGACTAAGCTGAGAGGATGGAATAGGTGCTGGGCAAGCCTACTCCATCTTAACTCGTCCCAGGCACTACAGCGTCCCGTTTGTGAAGATGAAAGTTGCCTCCCGACGCTGTTTAAGGCACTTGTCTCACCGCCGGCGATGAGCGAGAAGAGTGTAGAGCTAGGAACTAGAAACGACTCGGCGACGCTGCTCGCCGAGTCGTTTCGAAGAAGCGAGTGTGTGGTTCCTACAGTTGTCTCGCTGAGCTATAGCGAGTGAGCGAGTAAGCGATCCTCGCCCCACTCGCACACTAGTAGAGAAATGACCGCAGGTTCGTCTCACGACGTGTGTTCCGCCAAGCCAGCATCGCTGAGCGCGTATCTCTGAGCGAATGTTGTAGTCGCTGCGACAAAATAGTTGAGAGCGAGTTCTCGCCGGCAGTGAACAGCCAGCAATCGACTATTAATATACGTGTCTTTTTTACTGACACTGAATCTATATCTTTTGTTCTTGAGTTCAAAATAGTTGATAGCTAATCGCTTACTCGCCGGGGCGGTGAGACAAGTGCCTAAATCATCTACTATAGGCAGTTACTGTTGTCCCACCGCTAACGATGAACGAGAAACGAGTACAACTAGAAACTATAAACGACTTGGCGAGCAGCGAGAAGCGAGTGTGTAGTTCCGATAGATTTGTCGCTGGGCTATAAGCGAGTGTGCGAGAAATGACCGCTACTTGCCCTCTCGGCGAGTTCCGACCGCCAAGCGAGCATCGCTGAGCGAGTATTATCTTTGATATTTCTTGTCGCTCAGCGACAAAACTAGCGAAGCGAGTCGTCGCAGGCAGTGTGAACAGTCAGAGTGCAACTATTAATATATGCATCTCTTTCGTTTACACGGAATATTTTATTGTGCGTTTCTTGAGCGAGCAAATCGCCGATAGTTAGTCGTTTTCTCGTCGGCGGTGGGACAACTACATGGTAAAAGGCCTTAGTTTTTTTTTATATCCTACGTCAATTCCGTATACAGGGTGGTAAGTTATATCTGTAAATGTCACCTGTGCGTGCTTGGTCTCATGCCTGAGCCTGCGTAGCTTGTCGTTGGCGTTCGCGTGGAAGTCCCTCAGAACGTGCAGAGGGCCGGTGCGAAGGGAGTCCCGGGCTTCACACTCACGCCTGACTGCCTCCATCCCTCGCTCCAGCTCGCATACGTCGCTGACAACGTTCTCTAGAGATACTGGTGAAAAAAAACAAAAGCCAGTCAAGTGCGAGTCGAATTCGCACGCGAAGGGTTCCGTACCATCGTACATAAATGTTTCATGTATAAGTAACTATGCTGATATGGCTGCTCTAATACTGTATTGCAAAACATCTGTACAAACCTATAATTACTAGTGATGGGCCGAAATTCGTTTTACATACATACATAAAATCACGCCTGTTTCCCATAGGGGTAGGCAGAGATCACGGATCGCCATTTGCTACGATCCTGACATACTTCTTTTGCTTCCTTCACTCTCATCACATTCCTCATGCATGCTCGTCGGTTTAGGGTACTCTTGACCTGGCCCTTTTCCAAAACGTCGCTGATTTGGTCCAGGTACGTGCGCCGAGGTCTTCCCCTTCCAACGGTACCATTCACACTCGCCTCATACACCTGTTTCGTTAATCTTCTTTCATTCATCCTCTCTACATGACCGAACCATCTTAACTTACCTTTCTCAATCCTCATCACTACATCTTCTTTCACTCCACATCGCTTTCATTTTCTTTCATTCGTTTTACATGATTAAAATAAAAAAACGCTCACCCTGTGCCGCTTTGTCGATGTACAGCAGTTCAGTGTCGAAGTTCATCAGCTCGGGGAAGTTCTGCCGGACGGTGGCCACGATGTAGTGCAGGAGAGACATGCGCTTGTCCGTCGACTTGGTGTCGAGCAGCGTGTCGAGGGACTGCAGTTTGAAGCCGTATGCGGGCCCGCGTTTACTGAAACATTCAAAATTCATATTTTTTTTTATTTTGGAACAAAAACATTAGAGGTACATAAAACCAAAGGCACGTTGACAGCTGCAAAAGTAAAAACTGTGTAGCAGAGTCTGTGCAACATGCAAGTTATTCATAAGTTAGTCCCTTAATATAGGGGCAGCCCCCTATTCACTATGATCAAACAAAACGTAACGCGGGCACGTTTGTAGAATCACCTTGTTAATGTATTCTATATGACAACTTTGTATTGCATAAACGTGACGGGCGAGCTGTCAAGTTTCATTTGGTCATAGCGAATAAAGCCCCAGGTTGTTCTATTAATAAAAAAGTAAGAAAACATGGTACAAAACTCTGGGGTCCCATGTTATAAGATTTACCTAGTAAATGGCGCTAAAATTACTGCGCTGTGTGAAATGTTTAATATAGCGCGAACTATTATTCTTTTATTTATTTATTTCATAATATTTATCGTACAGTACGGTCAACGGATCAAGACAGTCGTGAAGTTAGCTGTTTCGACGCGCAATAAACAATTTAGTATGAAAAATCTGCACTGCGCAGTCAAACAGCTAACTTCACGACTGCCTAGATCCGTTGACCGTACGTTACACTGGTTTGAGATATAAAGTAAGTAATTACAAGGGCTAAGAATATTAGTAGAATAATTATTGCCAATTTATAGATGAGCTGGTTCAGGTGAGCTAACTAGTCCGTTTACAACCTTTAGATAGCCCGACTGTTTTTTTTTGTATTTTGTAAGTAAGTATATTTCTGTTAATAAATGTTTGTTACTTATAAAGTCAGTTAAAATCTTGCTCACCTGCTGTTCAGATAGTTTCCAAAAGCCAATATAATTTCCAAGACATTCCTTAGCTTATTAGAGGACTTGACGGACGAGGATCCCGATATAATCGCGTGTATCTGCGGCGTGATCAGATGAATGTTATCAAAGAAGTTGCCCATGTAATTCATTATACTGAGCTTGGCGGAGATCCTCTCCACCTTAGTCAGTTGCATGAGGAATTTATCTTCTTCGGTGAGTAGTGCGATGTTTTTCTTCTCCGCCACGTATTCCTTGTAGGCCTTTTGCTCGGCCTCAGTGGGCACCATGCGTTGGAGTATCTCTACGCTTTCAAGCGGTAATTGTTTGAGATCCAAGTTGTTGATGGCGACCATTACTTTTTCAACGGGCGTGTCGAGTTTCCGTCTTGATATTGCTGTAAATAAAAGTGATGTTTGATAAACAATCAACAAATGTGCGAGGAGAAAATATGGCATATTAAATATATTTTAAATAATATTTGTGGACATTTCACACAGCGCCGTCTAGCTTGTACTATGAGCACCAGATGGCTGATAGAATACTTATATACTTTTTTTTGTAAATACGTACTTATAATGCTACAACACCCAGACCCAGAAGAAATATTTGCAGAACATACAAACATTTCTCCCGTAGCGGGAATCGAACCCGCACCTCTTGCGTCTTAGCCGAGCATTCGCCCGCCACGACACCGAGGCCAGAGTAAGTAATAAAATAAGTTTTTCATTTTTCATTTAATGGCCAACTCTTGTGATGGAGTTTTTAGGCCGCCTAAAGGCCTCCGTAAAGCCGGGACCGACAATTTAACGAGCCCTCCGAAGCACGGAAGCGCTCAGCTCGTAATGCCACTTGCGGTCACCCATCCCAACTGTGAACGCGCACAACGTTGCTTAACTTCAACGATCAATCAAGAACGTCTAAGCAAGCTACGCCACGAGCGCCTAAGACGTATTAGTATTGACAATAAGATGATTTCTGAAGGAGTAGTCTGTTTTTTTTGTCCTCAAATGCCTTACCAATGTTTCTGAGTCTGGTGTGCTCCAGTAAGGACACGGTGTCGGGTTTGCGGAAGCGCTTGCTGGGGAAGGAAGCGAGGGTGTCGTCGCTGTCCTCGCTGGCCGCGCAGACGCCGCCGATCCGGAACTTCTCTTCAAACTCCGCGAAGTTAATCCGACGCCGAGGACGCTCTTCATCCAGCTCGTTGAAGATTGTGCCTCGGACCTGGGGAGTTCAATAAATATGGGAAATCGGTGGGGGCCATCCAACACTTCGTTCATGATCTGTGGCTGGCATTCGAGAAGTTTTACTACCCATCGGTTATCTTTTGTTCTAGTTATGACCTACCCATTGTTAGTTTCACTGTCACTGTCAACTTGCTATCGCTTGAGATACATTTGGTAATATGATGGCGACATTTTTTAAGCAAAATAGTTTCTAGCTTACTGAGGAATATTAAAAAAAATCCAATACAATGCTTTTCGTCTTACCACCTTGTAGTTCAATCCTGAACTAATTCATAGCAAATTTCTCTTTCATTGGGTATGAACGTACCTGATTAGGTTTCAACGCGATCCAATTCAACGTCGGCAGCTTGTACTTCGTGTCCACTTTCCGCTTGATGGTCATAGCGTCGGTGTGATGCGGGGGGGCCATGAGACCTGGCGCGGGGGGCGCGGGCGGGGGCACAGGCGCCGACTGGCACAGCGGGGGAGGGGGCGGAGGGGGAGGCGCGGGCGCGGCGGGAGGTGGCGGAGGGGGGCAAGGCGCGGGCGGCGGTGGTGGTGGCGAGTGAGATATGCCGTTGGAGAGAGGGGGGTGGCCGTTTGTGGTTGGGCCGTTGGTTGTGCCGTTGCAGAGCGCGTGCGAGGATATTGCTCCCACTAGAAAATAATAGTTTAGTTGATTTATACGCGTGGTACAGTACAATGAGAATCTATGTATTCGAGCTATTCTGAACTACTATTAAGCCAAGGTCCATTCAAACCTGTTCAGTCGTTATGGCGCGATTGAGGCACAAACATCCTTACATTCTCACAAAATTATGGATTAATATTGATAGGATAACATTGCTTACTGGAAGCCCCCCTCGGCAACGACTTGGTGAGAGTTTCCAACTCCTGCACCTTAGACTCCAGCATTGACTGCCGGTTCCGAGAGTCTTGCTGCGCTCGCCTCAGCGTCGAAACCTGTATACAAAGGTTTAAATTGAAATTTTACACTAAAATTCAGACATTATTCAACGTACTTGCAAGCTTGTAGCCAAGTCACTATGCATCTAGTGATGTCGATGGACGGTGCGCCTAAATATGAGACAGACATAAGTAGCAGTCACCACATGACTTGGCAGTCGCACTATAGCAACCTCATATTTTTGCACGAGTGTTCATACGACTTCGCCAGATGCAAAGTCATCTGTACAACTTTTTTTACTATGAGTATAGTAGCGACTGCTAGCGAGTACCGTCTGGAAGAATTCATGGTATACCGACCTCTTCAACGACCTGTCTCCTGGCTTCAGCGAGCTGGTCTCTCTCCTGCCGCACCTGCGCCAGCTCCGACTCGAGTGTGGCGAGCTTCGCGATCGCCTCCCTCTCGAACGACGCCAACCTTTCATGTGCCTGAAATAACATGCGCAAATATAACATGACTTGACGGCCTCGGTGGCGTGGCGGGCGATTGCTCGGCAGAGACAGAGGCGCGGGTTCGATTCTCGCTGCGGAAGAAATGATTGCATTTTCTGCAAATATTTCTTCCGGGGCTGGGTGTTGTGGTACCATGGTACTCGTAGTTTTTGAGCATGTCGTAAAAGTCGACTAAGGGATAGTATCCTTCAACATGATGAGATACACTAGGCAAGTATTACCAAGGAGGGTTGATGTCAGGCAGGCGGCCGGTCATAAAACACCTTAGCCAAAACTCTTACAGCATGATCCAAGGATCATGCTGGGCCGACCCCACATAGAGTGGGATAAGGGCAAGAAGAAGAAGAAGGTACTCGTAGTTTTTGATACCCACGACACAGGTAATCCTAGTGTGGGCTCAGAACTATGTATGTGACTGTTGGGTGTTATTTATTTATTATTTTATTCATTTAATAAACATACACATGCATATTCCTGCCACTTACATTTACATACTAAAATAAAAAGTGAAGAACACAAAATACATACATTATCACGCCCGTATCCCTGACGGGGTGGACAGAGCCGCAAGTAATCATATGAAAACTTGCAGCCACTCTTGATCCAAAAGTCCCAAAATGGCTATGGTAACAGGTGATCAGCCCATACGCGGTCCATCATGTTGGACAGAATGCTACTCCTCAGTCGACTTTTACGACATGCTCGGGGAAAGAAGCAGCTGGACGCATTCTATGTTTTTTCTTTACTCCCAATCCAGCAGAGAAGGGTAAACACTAAATACATAATTATACGAATAAATGGGTAACTTACATGTCCTAACTCATCTTCGAGTTCGTTGACCTTCTCTAAAGCCGCAGTCTTCGTCTCGCTATCTTCCATCAATGCAGCCACGTCGAACACGTTGTCGAGGTACGCGGAGATTTGCACCTGTAAACAATTTAAAATCATAAAATACAAGAAAAAATCGGGCTTATGTTTGAATGTTTTGTGTTACATATTGACTGGAATAACGAATAGATATATCAGATTAGACTAAACTTCTCTGCTGGACTGGAAGTAAAGAAAAAGCATAAAATGCGTCCAGCTGCTTCTCTCCCCGAGCATGTCGTAAAAGTCGACTAAGGGATAGGATACTAATCCTCCAACATGATGAGATATCTATGTCTATGTCTTTGTCTATGCAATAAGCAAGTATTCCTAAGGAAGGCTGACGTCAGGCAGGCGGCCGGTCATAAAACACCTTAGCCAAAACTCAAACTGTGGGTGCCGACCCCACATGGATAAGGGCAGGAAGATGATGATATTAGATTAGACAGCCAAAAGTTAAACTTGATATAGGTAATGACGCGGCAATTTTGCAGCGGAATTAAATTAAAACATTATTAAGGCAGGATTGTCGCAGTAATGTGACCCTGAAAGACCCTTAAAAAAACTAGTGTTGTTACCTGAAGATCATCACTCTCACAGAGCCGCAGCCTCTCGAGATAGTCGTCCAGCTTCAGCGCAGTGAACTCGTACTGCAGATGAACCCTGAAGTTCATGTCTTCTACCGAATGCACTATTATGTTCACGAACTGCATGCATGCCACCTGGAAGACAAAAAGTTTATAAGGCGAGTGGAACCGCAGGCGGAAGCTAGCAATTTATATTTAAGTCAATGTACATGGGCAGGTAGTCTTGTCCATTAACAACAATTTCCAATTCAGTGGTCTTCTTATTGTAATTGAGAAGCTCGCTTCGCTCGTAAACGCTCATACAATGAATAGTGGCTCGCTTTGCTCCCATGTTAAGAGTTATTAACCTTTTAATATCACTTTTTTACATAAAATTTTCCGTCTAAAGACAAAGATTACTTCTATTTTTCAACCTTTCCTTAATAAAGTAGCCGTGGCTCAGAAAATAATCATTACTGGAGATCGTTTCAACATTTAATGCAGTTTTATTTTTGTTGCAGTTAGTAGTCTACTTACCATAAACTCAATATGGAAGTTATCATAGTTCATGAAGTAATCCATCAGGGTGTGGAACCTCCTCGGTTCCTGTACCACCTCCTTGAAGTTATCGAAAGCAGACAGGATGATCTGATGCCCTCCCTTCACGAGACAGATGGCTGCTAGGAGTTCCAACACCAGGGCTTTGGTTCGGAGGGAATGGTGGACGAGGGAGAGAGCTATGCTGTTGATGGCTTCTCGGTGCTGGATTACCATGTTGAAACCGTACTGTGAATAAATACTTTGGATTATTATTTAATACATCTGTTATACTATATCGCTCCGAAACTAATCGCCGGCGTAGGGGAGAAAGTCGCGAAACTCAATTGGGACTGGGCCGGCCATGTCTGACGCTTGCCGAAGATTTGTAGGCCAAAATCACCACTACATGGAGCCCCAAGCATCACTGCTCTCTGGATATACCTAATCGTTGGGCCCGCATGTTGAGCTTGGGGGCGTGTCCTGTTCCCCTAGCGACACTGCGGGGCTGGCGGCGTCTTCGTTATCCGAGTTACTTGTGTCGGTCCTTACCTTGTTGTTCATTATAGCTCGCATGCACATGATGCACACGTGAATGTCATCCGTTGAGGCCCCCATGTTCAGCCTGGCGGCGTGTCTCGTCCGCCGCCGTGCGACTGCGGGGCTGGCGGCTCCTTCGCCGTCGGAGTCGGCAGACCGCGCGCGCCGCCTCCAGGTGGCCGTGAGAGTGGATCTATCGTCGGTCGGCCCGCTGCATTCTGACGTTGTTGTGTTAACTGGGGGTAACAAATAATGGATTTGTTCTATTACTTTTTGCTTTGCGAAATCGTTGTGCTATATTTGGTTGTCTAGAGCGTGGGCTCCGGAAAATATGCTGGCGTAAATCTGATGGTTACCCTGGTTTATCCCATCGCTGGACTGACTCCTCGCCAGCGCGATCCTCTGCTCGTGCCTCATCATGCTCAGTCTGAAGCTGAGGTAGTCTATCAGCACGTCCAGACCTTGGTTCTGGTCGTTCAGGAATTCTCGCACCCATCTGCGAACACGAAAAATGTTTTTATAATCTTAGACCTTCTACTTTTAATACAGATCTAATTGTAATTGTTGTTTTTAGAACACAATCTGTGACATCGGCGTTGAAGGTTCACTAACATTTCATACAATTATCATAGGTCACAATCACAAGTTCAAGACTCCTTTAGACAGGCCAATGTGTCATCCAAATGACTCATTTGTTCGTAAATTCAGAGGACATTTTATGATCTACAAAACACAGAATTCTTCTAGTTCCCTCGCAAAGTACTCAGACTCTACCAATGCCATAGCGTTTAACATACTGTGTCAAATCATGACGTGATACTTACTCTATGTGATTGGTCCGTAACGATATCTCCAGATCTCTGAGAACTTGTGTGGATGTCGAATCGCCAACCATTTTCCTTTTCTGAAAAGGATAAAAATAACTTTAGAAACGATATCAAACTAAATCCAATGGAATTGATTTGACATGGGTATTTTACGAAGTAATTGGACGAAGTCTATTTTTATATTTCATAAATTATAAGGTTTTCCTTATAATTTACACTATTCCAATACTGTTCAAAGCAATACCTACAAACTACGCACATTTTTAATTTGGAAATTCGTGGTGGTAATTATGATACACATACATACATACATACATACATATTATAACGCCGACTTAGGGCTACTGAAGGAGTGGACAGAAATTATAAGAAAACTTGCAGCCACTCCTGATCCAAGAGTCCCAAGATGGATATGGTGAACCATGGAGACAGGGATCAGAACATCCTACTAATATTATAAACGCGAAAGTTTGTACGTATTTATGGATGTTTGTTACTCTTTCAAGCCTAAACGGCTGAACGGAATTTAATGAAACTTGGAATATACAATAGTACATGTACTGGTTTAACATATAGGCTATTTTTTTTCCGGGTACCACGCAAGCGAAGCAGCGGGCGGCGGCTAGTCGCCCATATAGATGGTCTATCATGTAGGATACTATCTCTTACTCGACTTTTATGACATGCTCGGAGAGAGAAATAGCTGGTACTCTATACTTTTTCTTTACTACTAGATCACCAGAGAAGAAAATGAAATTACAGTAATTACTGTAAACATTAAATATATCAATCAACAAACTTTGCCTTCAATCTACACAATTACACATGTATTTATATCAACATAGAAAAAAATTGTCTACGTTTATTCATGGTAGACAGAACCATTTCTGAATGAAAAATATATTTCTACGCTGACCTCAGACCACGCATACATTGTTGCAATGCAAAGTCACGGGTCGATCACGATATCATAGAAGCATAGCCGGCCCCGCGAGAGAAAGTCTCTAAATAAGGAGCATCATAAATAGATCGATAAGATTAGTACATGCCCTTATACGTTGGGCAAACACACGTCTCCGAATACATCCACCACGAGTGTGGTTTGGAAAAAGGTGAGAAAGACTAGAGATTTTAAAGGATTTTCAAATACTACTACTAGTCGTGTCAGTAGCTCTTTCGAACCAGTGCGGTGAAAGGATTTAAAGTGCGCCTTAAAGTCGCACTTCTCAGCTGTTTCTCTCCCCGAGCACGTCGTAAAAGTCGACTAAGGAATAGTATCCTCTCCAACATAATGGACTATCTATACCTATGGGCGATAGGCTGATCACATGTCACTTTGGTTTACCATATCCATTTGGGACTTTGAATCAGAAGTAGCTGCAAGTTTTCTTGCTTGAGGCTTTGCCCACCCCATTGGGATATGGGCATGATGATAACTATGTTGGTGATAGCATCGAGCCACTCAACCGTGCGTGGTAGTGGGCCACAGTGGAGTATCCCGCTTACAATTTTCACAAAGCGAAGCTGCTGCAGCCAGCAGTGAAGACACGGCTTAAAGAAGAGGTTCTTGGGCCAGGCTCTGAGCACGACATGATATGTGTGAGTCAGAAATTACCATTGTACGGTTGACCTTTTGGATATCATTCTATTGTTCTGGCCTAGATCTTTTAATTTGTAGTTACCGGCAAATTTAATGTTGGTTATTGTCATAGTAAAAAAAATCAAGTGTCAGTATAGTTTGGACCTAACAAATCAAGTCCATTGGACTGACGACATCGATAGCGCGGCGGGCGAGTGCTCAGCTGAGACGCAAGAGGCGCGGGTTCGATTCCCGCTACGGGAGAAATGTTTGTATGTTCTGCAAATATTTTTTCCGGGTTTTGGTATTGTAGTATTATGTATTTACAAAAAAAAGTATATAAGTATTCTAACAGTCATCTGGTGTCCATAGTACAAGCTTTGCTTAGTTTGGGGCTAAATGGAGTGTAATGCTGCGTGATATGTCCCCAATTTTTTTTTCAGCATACAAAAACGAAAACCTTTTTGCAATGCTGAAAGTTTAATTCGTCCCATTATCCAATTTAGTCCATGGCCAGATGATGTTATGCAGTTTACCCCGCTAGTAACAGTTAAGTCCGTTACAAATTGCAATTTACATATAGTATCAGTATCAGGCATTATAAGTGCCTATTAATAAACTAATCAGTACACGAATACCGCGATAAACTTTCATCGGACACTCGAACGGTCGTTTTCAAGCTATTATTACTTTATAGCTTGTTATAAATACAGCAATGTGTAGTTAATTATGAAACTTACTTGTTATAAAATAATTTACAACTAGCTATTAAAATTAGAAAGTAAAGTCAAAATATCGTATACTATGCCCGTGTAAGGAATAAACCTTGATTTTCCTAACTCTTAGAGAGAAAATAAAAAGTTATTCGATATCAGTAGAACAAAACATTAAACTGAACATTTCTCAACAATTACTATAAAATATCCGATTATATAGAAGATAAAAATGCTTGGGACTGAATGCTCCAACTCCTTTTATAACATGATTGTAAAGGGATCATTTTCCAAAAAAATAGCCAAGCGTGGTTTCTTGCCTGTATCTTCCACGCCTGGTCGCGTTACGAACAGGTGTAAATGCAACGTAGATTTAAGACGTGTCCAAGTGATCCCAGTGATTTTATGGAATAAAAATTTTTGACTTTGACTTTGACTTTGATTAACCTTGTTTCTAAAAAAATCTATAGGGTTATACTTTGCATGAAGCTAACTTTTCACTAAACATTTAGTCAAGATGCCATTAAAAATTACATTGAACTGTTTCTTTGACGACCTCGGTGACGTGGCGGGCGAGTGCTTGCTCGGCTGAGACGCAAAAGGCGCGGGTTCGATTCCCGCTACGGTAGAAATGTTTGTATGTTCTACAATTATTTCTTCCGGATCTGGGTGTTGTAGTATTATATACATTTGTATACAAAGAAAAGTCTATAAGTATTCTATTAGCCATCTGGTTTCTCATAGTACAAGCTTTGCTTATTTGGGGCTAGATGGCGCTGTGTGAAATGTCCATAATTTATTTTTCCTTTGATGACAGATACCTACAAAGGAAATACATCTCATGTGGCGACAGTGGACAGTGAAATGTTGTGAAACTGTAGCCACAGACAACCGGCTCGAATTTCCTACACTGATGTTATGAAATGCGTTCCCACGAGGCTGGATGAAGAGGGTTTATCATCGTTGATTGATGACCTACTCAAAGAACAGGGTGAATATACGGCGACCTCGGTGGCATGGCTCGACTGTGTGGTATCCCCGAATAATAGTAGTTGCGGGTATGCCGCAAATAAACTGTTGGTTCGTTGACTCGGCGTTTCCTTCATCGTGCTCCCGTATTTAATAAGTAAATCCCACTGGCGACGAGATAAATCGCGTAAAAACACCACCAAGTGCTTTGTTTATGTACAAATATATACGTTCACTAAAATGCCGATCGGAAAAATCGAACAGTTTGATATTTCGAGCAAAAAGTGGTCGGCATATATTCGACGCGTGGAACAGTTCATGGCGCTCAACGGAATCAAACAGGAATTGCAAGTAGCTACTTTAGTGACGCTAGTTGGCGAGGCTACGTATGATTTAATGTGCGATTTGTGTGCGCCGGATAATCCAGAGGCCAAAACATTCAAGGAATTAGTGACTACAGTCGGCGACCACCTCGAACCAAAGCGCTCGGAGATAGCTGAGCGACACATATTTAGACAAAGACGTCAAAATGGCGGCGAAAGCCTCGGCGATTATTTGCAAGTCCTTAAACATCTAGCAAGTACGTGTAACTTCAAGGGCACTCTTGAAGAGAACTTGAGAGACCAATTTGTTTCGGGTCTAGCTAGTGATGACATGAGATCGCGACTTTTTGCCGAGCCTACGTTGACGTACAAGAGGGCGGTGGAGTTGGCTTTCGCACTCGAGGCAGCGGACCGGCACGCGCAGGCGAGCGGGGCAGGCAGCACAGCGGCGACGACAGCGGGCTCCGGCGCGCCCGAGTCCGTGCACCGGCTAGCGACAGGACGAGGCGTGGCGCGCGCGCCCAGCGGCGGCGGCGGCAGCGGCGGCGGCGCTAGCGGCGGCGCCGCAAGCAATTCTCAGCGCGGACAGCAGCCTTGCTGGCGGTGCGGAAAGGGGCATCGACCCATTGGGTGCCGTTTTAGAAATTATTCGTGTGATGCTTGTGGCCAAAAGGGCCATTTAAAAGTGATGTGCAAGCGTTTTTCAAAAAGAGAAGCGTCAGGGCATGTGCAGAACTACATCGATAGTGATAACGATTCGGAGTGCGATCTTTTTAATCTCAATGTGTGCAATAACAGTGACCGCCCGTATAACGTGCCGGCAAAAGTGAACGGTAAGGTGATGATGTTCGAGTTGGACACTGGCAGTAAGTTATCGGCTATAAATACCTATTTTTACGAGGAACATTTTAAGCAGACGCCCCTTATCGCTAATGATCTTTGTTTACATTCGTATAACGGTACTCGTATAGAAGTGGCAGGTTATATTATGGTTGATGTGGAGATCGGGACGCACACGGCAAGGAATTTAAAGTTATTTGTTATCAAAAATGGTGGGCCGCCACTGTTGGGCAGGTCGTGGTTAAGCCAATTAAATATTGATAAGATTAAAATTAACGAAATGATATTAAAATTAACTGATGAGAATTTAGTTGAAAAATTGCGAATTGAATTCCCCACCGTGTTCGCCCCGGGACTCGGAACGTGCACTAAACAATTATCTCTGAGACTGAATGATACAACGCCTATTTTTATTAAAGCGCGGTCATTACCATTAGCTTTACGTAAGCCTGTTGAATTAGAGCTGCAGCGACTCGAAGCACAGGGTACTATTCACAAGGTGGATTATTCGGACTACGGAACCCCAATTGTACCGGTTATCAAGAAATCGGGTGACATCCGTATTTGCGGGGACTATAAAGTTACTATAAACCCAAAGCTGATCCGTGACCCGTACCCTATGCCGCGAATCGAGGAGCTGTTCGCTGCCCTAAGTGGTGGCGAACAATATTCTAAAATCGACCTCACGAACGCGTATCAACAATTATTTTTGAATGAGAGCTCGCGAGCTTACACGGCGATAACTACTCATGTAGGTACTTTTGTGTACGATAGAACGCCGTTCGGTTTGACTTGCATCCCCGAAAAATTTCAAAAATTTATGGAAGAAACACTTAGAGGATTAAAGGGCACTGCGGTATTTCTGGACGACATAGCGGTGACAGGCGCCAATAGGGCGGAACATTTGGCCAATTTAAGGGCAGTGTTATCTCGGCTATGTGAGGTCGGTTTAAGGGTAAAACTCGAAAAGTGTAGTTTTATGCAAGACAGTATTACCTATTTAGGTTTTGTTATTGACAGGCAGGGCTTACACCCGGATCAGAACAAGTTAAAGGCTATTGTAGATGCACCACAGCCGGAAGATGTAACCCAGCTGAGATCTTTTTTAGGCTTAATTAATTATTATTCAAAGTTCATACCTCGGCTGAGTACGATTTTGCACCCGTTGCACAGTTTATTACGCAAAGATAAAGATTGGGTCTGGTCAGCAGAATGTCATAATGCTTTTAATGAAATTAAAAAAGTCATTTTGAGTAGCAAGGTTCTAGTGCACTACAATCCTGAACTTCCTTTGGTTCTAGCGGTAGATAGCAGTTCATACGGTATTGGTAGTGTGTTATCGCATCGCTTCCCAAACGGCGATGAGCGCCCCATTTGCTTCGCATCACGAACACTCAATGCGGCCGAACGATCCTATAGTCAATTGGATAAAGAAGCATTGGCGATTATTGCTGGTGTCATCAAACATCACCAATATATTTACGGCCGTCATTTCATAATAAAAACTGATCATAAACCGCTGACTTTTATATTTGGACCAAAGTTAGGATTGCCTGTAACGGCAGCTAGTAGGCTGCAAAGATACGCGACTAGATTGGCATCTTACGATTTCGACATCGAGTTCGTTAGATCGAGTGACAACAGTAATGTCGATGCCTTATCACGACTGCCGCTACCGTGTAAACGCAAAAATTGTAATGAGTTAGATTCGGTATCGTATGTTAACTATGTCGAAGAATCTTTTCCAATCAGCGCAAAAGAGGTGGCTTTATGGACGCAAAAGGATATTGTTTTGAAAAAAGTCAAAACCTACCTAATAAATGGCTGGCCTTCTTTAATTACGTCAGATCTAGAAAAACCGTTTCTAAATAGAAAAGATAGTTTAAGTATAGATAGTGGTTGTATTTTGTATAACCACCGGGTAGTAGTACCCGAAGCCTTAAGGAAACAGGTGTTAGCTGAGCTACATGAAGGGCATTTAGGCGTGGTGAAAATGAAAAATATAGCTCGAAGCTACGTGTACTGGCCTACGTTAGACACCGAAATTGAGGCCATCGCGAGAGATTGTAGTGCTTGCCGGCAGCAGCGCGACGCGCCTCCTCGCTCCTTACTACATCCTTGGGAGTTTCCCGCGCGGCCGTGGCAAAGAATTCATATAGATTTCGGGGAATTTCAGGGCAAACACTATTTAGTCTCCGTGGATGCACATAGTAAATGGATCGAGGTGCAGAAAATGTCAGGAACTAATGCCACGGCAACGATAGGTAAGCTCCGGGAGCTATTCGCGCGATTCGGTCTCCCGTCGCAGGTGGTCAGCGACGGTGGCCCGCCTTTCGGTTCCGTTGAATTCGCAAACTTTATTAAAAAGAACCTCATCACTCATACAATCACGAGTCCATACAGGCCAGCAGGTAACGGTGCGGCCGAGAACGCGGTGAAGTCAGTGAAGCGGGCTATGAAAAAGGCGGCACATGAGGGGGTCGACGTCGATACGGCAGTCACCAAATTTCTATTTCAGTATCGGAACTGCGAGCATGCCACCACCGGCGTCGCTCCGGCCGAGGCAATGTTAGGCAGACGGCTGCGCGGCCGTCTGGACGTACTGCGGCCGAGCGCGGAGCGCGCCAGCGAGGCGGCGGCGGGCCGCGCGGCGCGCGCCGCTCCTGGCACCGAGCGCAGCGCGGCGCCCGGGGACGCGGTGCTGGCGCGGGATTACAGCGCGCGCGCAGACAAGTGGGCACCGGCCGTAGTAACCGCGCGGGAGGCACCGCTCACATATAGGGTGCGTTGTTCCGATGGACGCGAGTGGAAGAGGCACATAGATCAGTTGCTACCCGTTTGGAAGTCCCGTTCCGTTTTACGTCACTCTGCTGTCGCACCCGTAGATAAAGATTCGAATCGTGAGGAGTCGGACAATGAATTTAATGACGCAGTCGAAAATGTAGTACCGGAAATTTTTAAATCTCCTAAAGACACCTCTGATGCGTATAGTGTCCCTACTTGCGAAATTGAACCGAAACCGATTCAAAATCCGGACGTGGCTCCATCTTATGTACGTCCTAAAAGGGCGTGTACCTTTAAGGAAAAATTGTATAAGGTATAAGAATCTACATACTTACCTACCTAACTATGTACTCCCCGCATACCCAGTTATAGTTTTTTTTTCTATGTATAAACTTAGCAGGAGTATACATATTTTAAAATGTAACCTGTAGTATTGTAGAACTTAGTGATATATTATTAGGTTTAGATAATTTACTTTCTATTTTGCTTATTATCCTAGTTATTTAACTTTTTTTTAGAGGGGGACGTGTGGTATCCCCGAATAATAGTAGTTGCGGGTATGCCGCAAATAAACTGTTGGTTCGTTGACTCGGCGTTTCCTTCATCGTGCTCCCGTATTTAATAAGTAAATCCCACTGACTGATACGCAAGAGGCGCGGGTTCGATTCCCGCTGCGGGAGAAAGGTTTACATGTTCTGCAAATATTCCTTCCGGTTCGTGTTTTTCAATACTATGTATTATAAGTATGTATTTACAAAAAAAAACAAGTATATAAGTATTCTATCAGCCATCTGGTTCCCACAGGAAACTAAGCACAGCTTGCAGCTGTGCTTAGTTTCGGGCTAGATAAAGCTGTGTGAAATTTACACGAAAAAAATACATTTGAAATGGACGCGCCTATATCAACCATTCCACTAATCCATGGTAGTGTTAGATACAAATATTTAATTTTTAGTTTGTAGTAAAACGAGCGCCTGCACCATCACAGTGCACTTAAATTGTTCATAATAATCATCAACGTTATAAAACCAATACTGGCCATAGGTCTGCTTAATATACTTCCAGAGCCTATTGGAGGATTGCCATAGTAACTAATCTTGACAAGCGGATTGGTGAACGCAGTGGTGGTGTTGAGTTCAAATGGATACTGCTACACATACCCGGGTATACTGCCTTAATAAATGACGCTTCGCCTTCTCCATGTTATATTCTCAAAGCTTGAATACATGAATAGGCTTGCGGCATTCAATAAAACATCTATTGCAGAACGTCAGGTAGCAATTTGCCTCTGCAATACTGAATAACAAATAGGTGCAATAAAACAAGTCTGTGAGCTTTACAACATGAAGACTCAGATTATATTGGTTGAATGAAAGCTACTGCAAATTCAACTAAGTGTTTATTGTTTTTTGTTTGCAAAGCTAATCAATTTTGATACGATCAACAATAACGTTATTGCAAAGAACCAGGAACTTGGTGAAGAAGGGAAAATGGCTAAAGCGGTAGATACTTAACTGAATCGCAACGCATTTCTATATTGATGTTTGTAAGCCAATCACGGCGTAAAGTCTGAAAGGATTTGGATGAAACTTGGGAACATTATTTATCGAGCGTAGCTGCGGGCGATAGCAAGTCTTATATATTTCGGGAAATACTACTTTGTTATAACAATCAAGTAAAACGACCATAACAAACGAATTGCGATTGAGATCTCTTATAGCAAGAAGAATAGTATAACTATACAGGATCACAGCATACACGATGATGGCTGTAATTTTCGAAGATACAGCATCGGCATAACGAATCTCTGATAGCTTTTTTGTACCTCCATTCGCAACTATCAAGCGGTTTAAAATCGATTGACCCGTTCCGTTTGTTTGATTTGAAGATGAAGCGTTACACGATGTTATTCAAACAATGGTTAACGAGCGGAATGTTTTGCATTTCGAGATTTTGGTGCTGTAAAAAATATTCAATATCAACATTCACAGCCCGAATTCATCCATGACCGGGCAACGGAAAGAAAAGCTAAAGATTTAGACCGAGATTAATGTGACATAAATGTAAATATTACTAAAGCTCAAGAAATCAGGAACCGCATTATGAAACTCAAATGGAGCTGGGCAGGACATATTGCGAGGCGTGGTGACGACCGGTGGAGTAAGGCGATAACTGAATGTAAGACGTCCAGCAGCGAGATGGGTAGATGATATAGTCAAGATCGTGGGCCGTAGATGGATGATGCACAGGACCGTGTTGGATGGCACAAGCAAAGGGAGGTCTACGCCCAGCAGTGGGCAAACACCGGCTGTGGATGATGATAATGAAATGTAAAATACAAATTAATGTTACTTAGCAGATGCTGACATCAAGTAGACCGAATAATACTCCAACACGTTTTACAAATAACACTGCCAATCGTAAATTGTTTCGTAAGAAAATAGCCAACCAGGGTTTCTTGCCCGTATCTTCCATGATCCGTACGATGATATCGAATAAAGCCATACAATTTTAATATAATTATGAAATTAAAAAAAAAAAAATTTCGTGTACTCGACATTCAAATAAGAGGACTTCTTACGGGTACAAAATTTTATCAGTTCTATGTAAAAATATCTGCACTGGAAGATATAAGCCATAAAGATTACCATAAACATAAATAATCGCTTGCGAATCTCCATGTCAATAAAGATATACACGTTACACGATGTGATGAAATAAAATCCTCAAGTAGGTACCAATTGGACGTGCAAAACTGGTGGCTGGTTAGTTTACAATTTACATAAAAGGAATGTCAAAAACATCCCACGCCTCGTCTCGATGCATTTGTGGGGTGACGTCATCAAGCAAGACGCAGCTTTACAATAACCCATCATACAAATTAATACTTGCAATAATAATGACGTAAGTTTTCAGCTTAATCCTATCCTACTAGTTAATATTACAAATGCGAAAGTGATGTTTAGATGTTTGTGCCAAATTGAGGCACAAACTCACAGCCTTACTAATTTTCGGATTTATAATTTTAGTAAGATTTTATGCAGTATTTTTGGTTATTTCTGATTATTACCACTAGTTGTGGTTCCTTTTGTGGACTTGTACTCGTTTTTGGCTTAGTCCATCCTTTCGTGTTTCAAGACTTATGCGTAAAATATCTTTTCACTAAGTACAAGTCTAGGAAAGTCGAGCAGACTTTCTATAAACATAACTTTACTGTCGCAGGACATAATCACCCAATTAGGTTTCAAGCTACACCGGCTCCAGTCTATCTGTTACTTTCCTATCCAATTTATTGTCCATTGTTCCTACTAACGGTGTTTTGGTCATGGTGTTTTGACTCTTGGGAAGTTGCAATTACGTACAAACTGTTCAAATGTCAACAGTAACAATCCAATTTCTTAGTTTATTTTTATTGTTTCAGATACCAAACGATAACCGCTCATAAGTAGTACATTTTAATGTTAATTGTAATACTGCGACACCGTTCTGATATGTATACCCCCTTTTGGAGGCTACTGTACCATATTTGTTCTTAGCAATTTCTAAGTGACATGACTGCATAGGATAGAAAAGGCTGTAGTGTGTAAATGATTCATAAGTCTAATGCTTAGGTATAAGATAAAATATTATAAGTCCTTGGCGCAATACCTGTTTCCAGCAACAGGTGGTATCTAAGTGCAACACTTTGCTCATTCGATTATAATAAAGATCTTATGCATTATCCCATTAGCCTTAAGGCACTTGGCTTTCTCTCCATCGATATCCTCTAATATATTAGCCATTGTTTCCAGCACTAGCGGTTTTACGAGCAAGCCTGCTCAGAGTTCAGCCGCAGGGCACCGTGATCTTGCAATTTGAGATATTTTGGAGTGAAATTGTGTCATTGTTGCCTATTTGCTGTGCACGATCTATGGTCGGAGGTCTGGCTAAAGGTTTGTTTGGTTGACACGATTTATAGGTTCAATGTATTTTCATGAAGAAGGAGAGATTATTTATTTGTCAACAAATAGGTACATCAAGAAACATAGATAAACTTACAGTTTTCCATTGTCTCTCAGTTCTTAATAGATAACATTGATGAAATGAAGAAAAGGATCATAGATCATGTTTCGCACTATCAAAAAAAACAATGCGGAGGATCCGTTTCAATAACCTTACCTGAGGTAGGTTAGGTTAGATATATCTTCATTCTCATAAATCTAACAGCAAAATGCAAACTTACCCTATGGCTTCTGGAGGCTTTCGGGTCGAGGTATGTTCTGAGTTTGTTGAGGTAGTGCGCCGGCGCGTCCTTCGCCTGCACCATGTCCTGGTCGCAGATGATCTCCCATTTTTTCTCGAGGTCGTAATTCCTGAGGAGCTTTGCCTTGTCAGGAGGTAGATCCATAGAGGCCTGTAAGTAAAGAGAAACCGAATCAGCTACAAATAATTTACAAAATGTATATCGACGATCAATCAGATACATGTCCCATCAAATGCCACCAATACACACTTTATCTCTGTTTTATGATTGACCATGAAAGAGCCATGACACGACAAATAATCTAGGGTGAAATAGCGTAATACGTATCGCAAATGGTCGTAATTCCCCGAATGTACCTATTACGCAACGTATGACTATCTCCTAGACCTAATCTGTATTCAAGAGCAATCGAGTATTGACTCCTCGCTATTGCCACATAATAGTATAAATATTGGCTATATGAAATTGGATGTAGTAAATAGTAATGTATGTATCTGGGTCATATTTAGTAAACAACGATTTATGGTTTGTTCACAGGCTATTAATTCCGGTCGTCATTGAGGCTCATTAAGCTCTAGCGAGGCCGAACGCAAGAAATGCCATCCGCATAGCTGGACAGGAATGGCTGGACTTAAGTATGGTATTTTGAGATTATTTCAATACAACCTTTGATGATAAACTTTATGGTATTATTTAGCAAGTGTTCAAAGATATCGTGACAGGTTTTTTATGGGACAAAGTTAAAATCATTAGCATTAGTAGCAAAGGAGCTTACGTGCTAGTAAGCATTAGATAATAACCTTGTCATGTGTATATATGTATATGACGGTCTCGATGGCGTGGCGGGCGATTGCTCGGCAGAGACGCAAGAGGCGCGGGTTCGATTCCCGCTGCGGAAGAAATGTTCGCATGTTCTGCAAATATTTCTTCCGGGTCGGGGTGTTGTGGTGCCATTGTGCTCGTAGTTTCTGATACCCACGACACAGGGAATCCTAGTGTAGGGTCAGGGCTGTGTATGTGACTGTTGGCTGTTATTAATTAATTTATTATTTATATCCCTCAGATGTATTAAAAAAAAATCAATTAAAACAAAAAGTAGTGGTGTACCTTAAGGGCCAAAGTTAGTACCACTGTCGTTTTTAGTTTATACGCCCGCAGTTCTAAATAAATGGAGTTATTCACCTAATATATCGCCACATAACTTTATATTCAAGTCATCGATCCGGGCCGTATCTAAACGAGTATCTGCCTAGCATTGAACCAGTTTCCAAGATATTGGTTTATACCAGCCTACGTAACGGTGCACTAATGCAATGCCAACAGGGCTGACACCTCCTTTAATGTGCTTTTAATTGGATTATACCCAGGATAGTGCGATTGGTATGATTAGATCAATTAGTAAGCAATGAGCTGTAACTAGAAGCTAGCCTTCTTTGATGATTGCCTGGTACACTTTCTGTTTATTAGCAACAACAAGCCGCAATATAAAACATGCGGTGCTGTCACGTGTATGAAAACAAAAATGCAACAAAGTTGTATCAGAGCAGTGAAAATCTTGCAAGAATGTTGTACCATAAAAGCGATTACTTGTCCCTTAGAGCAATATGTAATTAGATAAATGGGCTTTATTGATGACATAATGATAGCTAAAGGCACCAATCATGTCAATCTGGTCTAGCAAGTTTATTAAAGCACACCCACCCAAGTCGAAAAATCTAAATTATCTAACAATGATTTAGGTACTCAGTATGATACAACTTAAGACCTCTTATTATTGTTAGCATATTATTTTCTGAAATTAAATTTCTTCACTATAATGTAAATGAAGCAAGATGTAAGAAAATACTAGAGGCATGATGAATAAAGCCAAAATTTTCTAATAAGATATGGCTGTTCAAAAAACTTGAAATACTCAGAAAGCTAAAACCCTGACATACCTATCTCTCAGTGTCTAGCGCAACTTTGTTCCAGCAATGGATAAGGAGTTTAAGGACAAACTACTTGAACTGAACTCGACTAATTGGCAACAACGCTAAATTGGTCAGCTTTGTTGTTTGTACCGATCACGATATAGGACCGAACGAGTTTCCACAGCTTTAACTGGATAATGGTATGTTTTGAAAGGGGTTGCTGACTTCTGTTGTTGTTTGATTCATTTTAAACAAAATGACCCATATAAGCCCAGATATTTTAAGTTGGTATTTTCTGTCCTGTGTTCAGACTATCGCATATTCCCATTCATAGATAGAGACACACAGAATGAGGAAGGAGAACCTTTTTCTATAGTTTATATCCCGTAAACTTGCAGGTCTGCAAAAAACTATTTCCATTTATATTAACCTAGCAAAACAATATCAGAATACCATTTAACATCCTGCGAACGTGTTCAATCTTAATCCAAATAACCGTGCCTATCTTCCATTACCCATTTCATTACGGCGAGCTTATCTGGGGAATGAGAGTCATCTCTCATGACTCACTACATGAGCTAACAACTTGGAAGACAAACTTGTTGCTCTCCATGAAATTAGTTTTGGGCTTTATTTGCATATGAATAACGAGGATATTGGTATAGCAATGGGTGGTGGAGATGATAAAGATATGGTTGCAGTGGCAGCGGCATTAGCATAGATCGGCATAGATGACGAGTTCAATTATGATGCTGTGAGGCGAGATCCCACGCGTCCTGGATTTAGTGTGTGGTACCAGAAATCAGGAAAGCGGATAACTGTGTGAGTGCGACTATTCACCATGTATGGTGTGTATGATTTGGAGGTAACTAATGTACCCATAAACAAGTAAGAGATATTCAAAACCAAATGAACAAGAAGATCTGAGCGAGCATCCAGTTTTTCGAACCGAGTATTTTGGTTCAAGGCCATTCTAGTTTGAGAAATGAAAGCAACATTTGATTTCATAGCTTTACATCTACCATCAAACGCTACTACAACAGAATCGACTACGCTGAATTACTAAAGCTGTTACTATAATAAAGTTTAATTTACATTTAATGGAGCATTAAATCGCCTCCGGTATTGGATTAGACCGGCTCAGCAAAAGTTGTATATCATTAAGGTGAACGACCTACCCAATAACTGCAAATATTGAACATTGGTGCGTAATTTGTTACATCTCACGAGTGCCGGCGATGCGGGCCGTAGCTCGTAGGATTGATGTGAGGAGATTCAATTACTGTCAGGTTGGATTTGTGAGAAGGATAGTGTTTTGCTTCATATACTGACGGTCGTATAGTTCTGGTAACATATTTGATATTGGTAAGTCATGTCAAAGATAATTACGTAAAAATAAAAAATAAAATTGAAAATTATATTTAGTTTTTTTATTAGATTCACTTGGGATTAAATTTAAGGGGAAGATTTACAAAACAATCATAAGACCTGTCGTATTGTGTGGATCAGAGTGTTGGGCAGCCAAAGGGGCGGATGAAAGATGCGAATGTTGATGAACGAGTATGTAAGAGGAAGTCCGAAAGTAGCACCAGTGACGTATAAATTAAGGAGCAATGGGTTAGCGTGGTATGGACATGTCATGAGAAGAAAAGAATGTCACATGACGAGAAGAGTGTTAGATATGAATGTGGAAGGATTGTGGGTAGAGGTAGGCCCAAGAAAAGAAAGCAGTGAGTATTAAAATGACTTCTGATAGAGGAAAATGGAAGAACACATGTTGTGCCGAACCCACATAAAGTGAGACAAGGGCAGGGAAATGATGAATAACGATTAGAATCACTGAGGATTACTTTGAACATCTTGAAATTGTATGGTATAATACAATTTCAAGATGTCCATCCTACATAGTAAGTTTAGTTATTTGTTTGATTCTGATCATTTAAATAGGGCTATAAGGCTTTGAGGTAGAGCTTAGCTGCATGAATCACAATGCATGTTATCGTTGCAGGTTTTATCAGCCAATTCTGCATACTTTCCTCTACTTAACATCACTAGCCATTGGTCCATCCAAGCATGAGAGTTAATACGCTATGGACTGCTCCGGGACCGTGAATAATTACATTTTCTACTTTCTAATTAGATATTTATCGATGGACACTTCCCGTTGCTGACACCTACTTAATAACGCGGTGGGGGCCAGTGAGAGAAACATACGGAAACTAAACAGGTTAATAAATGCCTATAAGACAGTTAAATTGGTACAAAACAGATTGAGGAAACAACCTCACCTACCTCCTAGCAAGTGGTCAAAGCAGATCATTAATAAAAGATTGAACAAAAAACATAGTATCAAATCAGAATGATCGAATTGAAAGTTGTGACGTTCAATCAATTCCAGACATCAGATAAGGATTGCAGATCAAAAAGCTGATTCAAACTTGATTGAAGACGAACTTTTTATTCGTGAAAGTATTTCGAAAAAAATATTTGTAGATGATCTTTCAACTTTGAACTTTGTGTGAGTTGACTCCAAAAAATACGCTATTATTATTGTTACTACCAAAAAGTAGCATTATGAAGCAACTTGTAGCAGTTGTAGGATATGAAGAACTATCAAGAGGGTAATTTAATTTTCTAAGCTCAGAAAAGTACTTTGCTGAAATCAACTAATTTCCAAAATATTGAAAATAAAATTAACACTACCTAACACCGGACCACCACCGGTCAGCAAAATACAGATCTTCAGATCATAAACTTTAAAAGGGGTTTTACGAGCGGGAAGACTCAAGATAAAACTAAGGTGATAAAAGAAACAATGCAATTGTAATTGGGTTCTGCTAAAGATGAATTTATTTCATTGGTATACAATATCTGAAAATGACCAATTGTTCTTTTATACTTTCTCTTTTGTCTACAATCCACGTCTTTTTGAGATATGGGTGGATTTATGATCCTTACATTACACATCTCTTTCAATTCCATAGAAGGAAGCTTGTTTGAATAATATTCTCACACTTTGTAATACACATACAATCTCGGACTACACCTACATGCTCATAAATAATATCTTGGTCATTAATAACATTAACACGTCAGTGCATTCCTGCGTTCCATACTAGTAAATTAATAGATTGATAGCATGTAAGATAGAGCAATAAGAGATAATTTTCTTTTGCAAGTACATGTACCTGATCAATGATGACGTTGTATATGATGCGATATTGTATTTCAAAGTTGTTCAATAATCTATGGAATGATAATTATATCGTCTAGTAAAAACGTGCTCTAACTACCAGGAAATTACTCAAATTGCCATCGGTAGGTAAGGTCCCAATCCAAATCCTAACAAAGAACGAAAAATACGCTAGTATAATCATGAAATCGTTTCTATTTGTAGCTGAGTCACGGTCGATTTTTTATTTCGGTAGCGCGGATGTGAATGAATTGCTTTTGTAAACTAAAAATACTATATTTAGCCGAGAAGTGTAGTCGCGAAGTGTGCACCCTTTTTATCGACATCGATAAAAATATCCATTAACTCCTTTTCGGTTTTCGTACAAGTCACCTCAAAATAATAGTTTACAGTAAATTTTCTAATGAGATCACCGGCAATAGCCGTTTGATGACAGCATCACCATTGTGTTCAAACTGATCACGGAATACAGTTATTGTAGAAAAGACAATTGCGTTTCAGATATACATAGGTATTTCAAAAGCCATGATGAATCACCGTAAAAACAATGAGGAACACGGTGTGGCCGGAATGATAATGAGAGTTCAAACCAATGACATTGTTGATCTAAGAGTGCAAAGTGTATAGTCGTGAGCGTACTGCTAATTTGTATGGTTAGTGAATTCACAGCCGCCAAATGACCATTCATGTCGTAACGTTCATTGATGAAACGCTAGACTTCGATCGAGAATACATTGATACAAGTTACTAATGATAGAATAATGTGAGTCTAATTGTCCTTTAGTTCAACTATGTTCAACCAAGTAAATGATATTGACGAATAATACATGTATTGATTCTAATCAGAAATGATCCCTGTTTCCGATGATTCTGAAAAATCAAACTCGGCTAAACACGGTTCAACGCAGTCAAAAAAATATAAACAATCATGAATTTGAAATTCAAATTCTGTATCATATTTGTTTTGAACAGAATTTGTTTATAACTAGAGTTGGCCACTAGCTCATACGAACATACATACATACATTTGAACAGAATAATAATGAAGTTCTGAATAGTGTAGTTCTGAATCAAATCACAAAATCATAGAAGAGGGAAACTGGAGAGAGAAAGAATCTGGGATTTTTAGCCAAGCTGGCTAAAAGTTCCCATAACACAGTTGCTCTCTATAATGTGCTAGAAATAAATAAATCCATGCTAATCTATAGTCTTTATACATAAAACTCTTACGTTTATGAATGACTGACTGCCACTCAACGCACGGCCTAAACCATAAGTCCTAGAAGTATGCAACTTGGAGGGCATATTCCTTTTATGGTGTAAGGGTGTATTAAGAAAGGAATTCCCGAAATTCTACTTTTGGAGGAAAGTAGCACTTTACTTTTAAATCAATGCGGACAAAGCCGCGAGGAGTTCCTCTATAGATGCGTTAGACAGAAACAGATCCGTACTAACAGATATTACGAGACACAAATAGTAGAAACTCTGGCTTATACGAAACGTCAGCCATTTATAAAGCTCCGGTTGACGTAAGGATAGTGTCGTATCGCTGAATCTTGCTCGTGAGGAGCAGTGCTGTGACACTACAGCTATCGATAAGCTGATCTAAATGATACTCGAGTTAGGGATAATACAACTGAATGATACTCGGCTGATTATGACTAATGATCCAATCCAATCCTATCCTATCCAAGTCGTTACAGGCGATAAGTGAAGTGAATCAGATCACTGAATCAGGACCCTAGTTTGATACGAAATGTTTAATTTAGAAACAAATCTTTCCAAAGTTTATGTAAGTATATGTGTATTAAAGTATATTCGGACTATTTCATAATTTAATTGTGTTCTTATGGTCAGTTGCAGAAATGATTATGTGACCTTGTTATGATACAAAATGGTACATTTCATAAAAATCTAGGTCGTTTTTGAACTAAACATGAATAAAACCAGTTTTGTCATAAACCTCTGGTTGATTTATGGTTTGATTGGTTATAATTATATATGAAATTCTGGAAGACCTTGCCGAGTTAATAACTGATACGGTATTGTACATCATTCTATGTCATGTCAACGGTAACAAGAGATTCAATGCAAATCGTGAGAAAACAACGCGATGCTCAAAAGCATAAGCGAACTTTACCGTTTAATTTCAAGACGCAATAATTATCTTTCAATGTAATACTGATTGGCTCTGCAGACTTGACTATTTCTGTAAAACATGTCGGCTCGCTTCACAAATTAAGTTTGCAAAGCCAACTACTTCTTCAACATAGATAATTACAGCACAGCAAGTTGGCAAATCAACAATTTCATTTAAATAAATAATAATAAAATAAATAAATAAAACAGTCACATACATAGTCCTGACCCCACACTAGGATTGCCTGTGCCGTGGGTATCAGAAACTACGAGTACCATGGTACCACAACACCCAGACCTGGAAGAAAAATTTACAGAACATGCAAACATTTCTTACGCAGCGGAAATCGAACCCGCGCCTCTTGCGTCTCTGAAAAATCAAAATCAAAAAATTTGAATAAATTGTGATGCAATTTAAGTATCAACTATATTAACACCAATTGTTGAAAAAACAAATTGCTGTTGAACATGCGAAAGAACTATCGATGAAAACATATTTTGAGTATTCAAATAAAAACATCGATATGCATGGGTTAGCTTTAATAGTGTAGACAAGAATGATTCAAGCTCATAAAAAGTTATACAAGCCCCGTTTCCGAATATAGACCGTGACCTTCGTCTGACTCAAGCACTAAGCATGTTAGGTTTAAAAAACATTGGCAAAAACCGTGAAATTAACTTGTTGACGGATGGTGCAACTCTAGTTTAAATTATTCACTGCTGTGTTGTTCAAAAACATCCGTGACCAATGCGATAGCACATGATAGAACAAGGCTCATTGAATTTCTTTTACCATCTATAGGGGATGATTTATACAGCGTCAGGAGGCAAATTTTACCTTCACAAACGGGACACAATAGTGCCCGAGACAAATTAAGATGGAGTAGACTAGCCCAGCACCTATTTCAACCTCTCAGCTTATTCCGCCTTGTCAACAGAAAAGACATGGTCAATACGTGCGGAGTTAACTAAGTCGCGGGTTTCCTCACGATGTTTTCCTTCATCGTTTAAGAGTAGGTACTGGTATAGCGCACATAAACTTTTCGCACGGAAAAATCAATTGGTACTCGGCCGGATTTGAACCCATGACTATAAAATCGGAAGGCGGGGTAACTATCAACTAGACCACCAGTGCTTGAATCTCTTAACACTCTAGTTTTTACAAGTAGAATTATCTGTATCTTTGGAGATTCATCAAGATTTCCTTCATTCTTCAAGTCATGACACATTTGAACCCAAAGCCAATCAGATTATAATAAAACATTAGGGTTACATACGATTAGTCAAGAGGAGCCTGTTCCGATGGTTATTTTGGGATCGTTGTGAGTCACCCTGTTTTGTTTTGCCCTATCTGCAGCGTTCGTCGCACGCACTCTTTCTCTTTTTGTCGATACATAGCTTCCCAGCTTCCCACTATTTATACGCCAGGATGACTCAATAAGAGGTATTTCAGTAGTAATCTTATCAATCAGGAAACTCCTTTAGATTAGACAAATTACTTGCCACATTAAAGATTTCCTTTGTCAGATGGATCAGAGTGGAGGTAATTAGAACTCATCAACTTACGCTTGGCTATGTAAACCGATTGTACAATACTTACCTAAGTTGATGATAGTATTCAGTTCTACCCTTACATAAAGACGTTGTTGCTTGTAAACCGATTGTAAAATACCTAAGTTATTGATAGTATTCAGTTCTACCCTTGTATAAAGACGTTGTTGCTATTACAATGTTTTCTTACTTATTTACAGACTTTCAAATCTCCTTCTAAGATTAGATGAGTTCGTAAATTAACCTCAATTCGTTAAGAAAGTCGCTGAACATGAAAAACTACAGACGAAAGTCCTTAAACGAAATTCAATAGGAACAAATAGCAAACCGATGGGGCTATTAATATCCCGTTACGGAGTTCAACTGCACAGAGACAGTCGCGGGACGCCACATTGCGGAAGTGACATCGCTACTGGGATTGACTTTCAAACGAAGTTTTACTTCGCATTCCTTGAGCGCTAGTAGCTAACCCTGGTGGAGTTCAAAAGGCCGCTCAAAAGCTTTCACCATGCCACTTACTGTAGGGTTCGAATCGGAACGTAGAATTGAACAAACGTGGAGATACTTGAAAATCAAAGGCGCTTATTTAGAGATTAAGAGCTTTTATGTTTAACTAGCGGTCGCCCGCGGCTCCGCCCGCGTGGATGTCGGTTACCGCTGCAAAAAGCCTACCCAGGAAAGACACGGTCAGTCGCGAGGTCGGCTCCCTACGCAGCGGTCGTGCAGCAGAAATCGTAATATTTTAATTTCGCCATAACTTCAAAACCAAACGTCCAATTGTAATCATTCAAATACCAAATATTATCTCCATAAACTGTTCTTAGTGATGAAATCATTTATTTTGATAAGGATTAATAGCATGAGTAAAATAAACGCGTTTAAATGTAGTCCAAAAAAAATTCAAGATTTTTAAATAAAAAAATGGTTGCTGTGCCTCACTCGACATAGATGGGTATAGTGTGTCGCGGACTTTTTTGTAGATATTTATAAGATCTACAATTAATTAGAACATTTTATGGTTCTATCTTTTATAGTTTAGGCAGCGTACGCAAAATAAGTAATTTTTCTGGTTGATTTTTTACACCTTGTGTCCGAAAACCCCAAATATCTTACGGAACCCTATTTTTTTCCAAAATAAAATATAGCCTATGTTACTCGTGGATAATGTAGCTTTCGAATGGTGAAAGAATTTTTAAAATCGGTCCAGTAGTTTTTGAGCCTATTCAGTACAAACAAACAAACAAACAAACAAAGTTTTCCTCTTTATAATATTAGTGTAGATGTAGATAGTGTAGATTATTGACCCATATTCAAGATCCAGTGGGATGGTCCTACTCATAATATCCAATAACAGATCAACATAACTCTGTTTCAATGGAGCTTGCTTATATCGTAAACATCAGCTTCGTTCCAATAAACAAGCCAGCAACGCACAAACCCACGACAGGCCATCCATCCCGAAATTCCACAAATTCTCCTATTACATGCCATCAATCTTCAATAGCTATCATATTTGCATCACTAACCGCACGTTCTCGCATGCCTGAATGCCAGGGTCGCATGACAATGCGGGTGATACACTTCACACCACAGGACCCAAACCCCAACACTCCTTATAGCAGAAGCATAAAGTTCAATATCAATATATCATCATGCTTGATTTGCCGTAGACTGTATTAGAATCCATGAATGTGACCGCCCAGTAGAAGTGACACACGAACACGATACTACATCTTAAAGCTGAATTACGATGTTTTTGTAAGACACCATTCCGAACAACCATTAAATATATACTTACTAAAACATTTATAATTAAATTACCATTAACTAACCTTTTTTTGAGCCTGTCATTCATAACACTTGAGTTTCGGTGCACAACAAAAACTTTCAGAGTATGAAATGACGGGTTATTTTTATCATATCATCGAATGCACCTTAAAGCCTCGAACCTCTCGTGAACGTCAAACCATGAAGCCGCAAATCCGCCTGACAAGGAGTCCTTCAAAACTCCTGAAGGTCATAAATCATGTCGTGTCAGACAACAATAGGTATTGGGACGTCCGCTCGCGTGACGTCACACTGCGGTGTTTAGGGTGTCCGCTATTGTGTGTGGTAAAGCTTTCATACTTCATTAAACGACGTAAGCAAAACTATTATTGAGCTACTGTTACTTTTCATGGGCTGCTTGCCTACTGCCCGACTATCGAAAAAGTGAGCTTAAAAGTGAGTTTTATGTGATGTGATCTCATGAATAAGTACAAGTAGCTTATTTATAATGGATACCCAAAGCCATCCTTCATCAAGTCTGTTTTTCTTGATGAAGTATGATGCCGCGCGCTCATAACAAAAGACCATCAATTTACAAATTACCACGTTTTTATCCCCAATTGTTCCGCTCCATTTGCTCTAATGAGGTCCGTTTCAATTTGAATTCAAAGGACTTGGGAGTAAATCCTTTCAACAATTTACTTCCAAATAGGATAATAACAGTACATGATTCAGTTGGAATATCACTTAAGTCATTCACTTCAGATCCAAAATAACGTTATTTATTTGATGGAAAGCAGTATCAGACTTGAGCTCCCTTCAACCTTGGCTGTGTTTATTGGCATGGAATGCTCAAAGATCCCAGCCAGCAGATTTCAAATCTAACTGCTCCATCACACTGCTTTGACATAAAAAGTAAAAGGTAGATTTTGGACTCATCATGTTTCGTTCTTGTTTATCCATTTTTCCGTTTTCTTTTGTTATTTTCAAATTGCTAGTCGTAACTTTGGTCAACCTTCGTCTATCATTGAACCGCCCATTAAAGTATCATCATTGATTTGACCAACATTTGTTATGGAGCTTCGGTCGGTTGATTTCACACCGGAACCGTGGCTATATGATTTTTTAGGCCTTTGTTCGCGTTGAGGTCACCAGGCTTTTGTTTATCCATCGCATTCATCGACATCGTTTGCGTAGAGCTACAAACAGTCGATGATGCAACATGATTATGCTCTGTGCCACTTTTCTTAGCGTCACTGCAACACTTAACCACAAAAGGTATTGGCATCTTTCTCAACAATGATTGGTGATGGGAGACCCATTTTCCTAAGAGTGACTCGATGCAGCGTAAACCGCAATGACTAGTAGTCACAATACTATTGCAGTTCGTACTTCGTGACACACGTGGCTAAGAGTACATAAAGCTAAATTGCCAATTTGCTACTATTGGGCCTTGTTCGCTTTGCATCCCTCTTGTTCTTCATCATTGTTTAGGACTGTAGTTTAAATATGTGGTAAACAACAAAAGGGTATGATGGAAAGGAGTCTTGCTTTCGATAAATAGGTCGAGATTCCTAACAAAACAAAAGACCATTTAAAATGCACATAGAAACGTACCCTACATACTTACTGAGTAATATGTTCCTATTCAGTGCACACAAACGTCGCAAGGCGCCGGAAATGGAGGAGACATGAGGGCACATAATGCTGGGTTCGACGTCCGATCGGAACAGACCACAAAAACTTTTAGATCAATTTTTCCGCGGATTATTGCAGATGTGAGACTGTGAAAGATAACTTGCGAGTATCATCAGTCCAGGCAGTCCATCAGTACGACTGTGGAGCACAATACACTTTTAGAAAATATCGAGTAAAAACGAAATTGCTACGCTTTTTATAGTTGTTTGGCTGAAATCGTGTCTAGGCAATATTTTCATTTCATTAGTATGTACTAATTACGATGATGGACAACTAATATGCAAATAAGGCTGCTGCATATCCATGTTAACATATTACCCTTCCATTAGAGCCACTTCAAAGCCAGAATATCCGGAAACTACAGCACACGCTTCCTACAGTCCATTACAGAATGCATCGCTGCAGTTAATACGCGTTGGTAATGACAAACATGTGGGTGCAGGTTCGATGCCCGTGCCTGGTATGAATATAATGGAGTGATTGTCGTCGCCCCGTTACTCGCCCACCTACCTGTGCACTGGCTAGGCGTTGACTTTCAGATTTAGACGTGGGTTTGGGTATTGTGCTCTAGACTAGACAACTTTACTGACGGTTCTCGCTAAAAATATGATACTTTTTTGAAAAAATATTAAAAAGGATTGAGTTGAAATACTAGCTTATTTCTTGAGAGTAATGTTTTAAGGGAAATAGAATTTCCCCACCTGCTGTTTGTAAGGTCGAGGGTTCGAATCCGGCCGTGCCCTATTTTATTATTGTGCTCGAAATGTATGAGCTTTAGAACGATTCTCAAACGGAAAAGAAAACATTGCGAGGAAACCGGCATGTAGTAAAATATCAAAGGTTCGAAGGCATGAGGCAAGTGCACGAAAGCCTCTTTGATGCGCACTTTAATTCTTTCACATCACTGGTTCGAAAGATCCAGTGATACGAGTAGTAGTAGATCTGATCATCATGAATGAGAATGCACAATACAATAAAATATTGACTGACTGATTGAAGTCAGATTACTTATCTAATTGGAATAACTAATTCTTACAATTTGAAACAGGTTCACTTAATTTACCGTTGAGAAAATTGACACTTGAACCAATTTAAGAGTGTCATTGCTTTATCACTGATTATTTCCACTCTCCATTGACAAATCCAATTAGGTATTGTGAAAAGGTCAAAAAATTATTGATCCGAATAACCAGGTTACTCGGTTGATCGTAATAGGTATTGTGGGGAAATGTTTGTCTTTTTTATGCGGTAGAAATTACGCCGCGCCGTCCAAGCGTGTCATAGACAATCCCGTTTACTCACGTTACTCGTTAAACCCCTTCATTGGTGACGATGCTAAGGGAAATAGTGGAAAAAAACCTTGGCTTATTCATCTTGACGCAATTCTGTTTGGCCGTTAACAGAGTAGAAGAAAATAAAGTCCAATTGGATAGTTTCGAGATTTTCTCAATTACCTGAAACAAAAAACATTCAGATTAACAGACTAGACAACAAAAATACTAAAAAGTATAATTTTCAGAGTTATAAAATAAATTAGGTCATAGATAAAATAGATGCAAAAAATTTAGTCATTTAGGAGGTTAATTTTAATTGGTATAGTTTTAAATGTCAATTAGCGAAGTGGGTCGTTAAACAATTAACTGTTCACGAAACGCAGAGTATGATCTAATAGGTTAGACAAGATACAGCGGTAACGTTCATCTTGCTAATAGGCTTCATAGATAAACAAGAGACAGACTTTTGAAGCGAGTATACAATGCAACAAAATGGAACAACCTGCAGACATTTAAGAAGTTAGCCTTGCTAAGTAGACTTGCTTAGAAACTGTTGAGGTGCTGAATACGGGAAAGGTCGAGGACGAAAGTGTTATTGTTGTTGCGCCTATTCATGAAACGTGTGTCTGCAATCTAGAGATTGTAGATGAATACTTCAGTGACAAAGTGTGAGAGTTGAAACGAACAGCGGTTTACAGGATATTCATTGTGTTTTGGGGATCTTGTCTAATACAGCTCCATCGTATTTTTAGGGTTCCGTACACAAAGGGTGCCAGAGGGACACTATCACACTATAACAGCCACTGCTGTCCGTCCGTCTTTCCGTCTGTCAGCGGGCTGTATCTCATGAACTGTAATAGTTGAAATTTTCACGGTGTATATATTTCTATTGCCGCTATAACAACAAATAATAATCGATCATTAAAGTTAAGCAACACCAGGTGCGGTCGATAATAATTGGATAGGTCGAGTGACGTTTTGCAGATTTTTTTGTAGTAGTTTTTTTTTTTCAACCGATCTTATTTCGATTTTCGATTTGTACAAAAATAATAATAAAATAAAAAATTAAGGCGGTCCTCATAGAAGAGACGTGTTTCATTTTTATCTTGATTTTAACAGGTGTCTGCCAACTTTGATAGGTGGCACACAAGAAACATTTATGTACATGTACGATGGTACAGAACCCTTCGTCTGCGATTTCGACTCGCACTTGACCGGTTTTATTTAGTTATATCCTCTTAACGACAAACCACAATCATGGTTGGAATAAAAGACGACATTTTAATCTCTAGATACCTATGTGCCTCAATATTATTTATTATTCAAAGCGTTTCAGAAGAGACCAGTAAGTTGTGGCCAATTATTAGATAATAGCATACAAAATATACCAGACCACACACAAAGCGGTAAGCAGTAGATAAATTAAACAAATACGTGAGCAGTGAGCATTTGTATTTGAAATCATTTCCTGTAGAATCAAAGCGATATCGTCTGTTTATTATTTTAATACACTCGTAAGCATCGTCTTAATAAAACGAATAATGCTAACAATGTGGATAGGAATTGCTATTAAAATTATATTGCACTATATTACCTCTATAATAATGACATTAAAATATCACTCGCAAGTAGCAGCATGCCAAACAATCTGTTACACAGTCTATAACCATTTCAGAGTCTATTCCCATATTATGTACTGCGAAATTAACCAAACGTTTCACCAAATATATTTCTACTAAAAAGTGCCGTAATGTTTATCCAATGCAGCTGTCATAGCTGTTTACGGAAGTGCTAGGCAAACATCAAACCTGCTTCTAAAAGTACACACTTAATACTGAGTAGTGTCCCAGAATAGCATTTTTTCCCATGAAGCATTTTAAAATCGCAGTCGCGGCCACCCACACCACGCCAGGGGCCTTATACACTACGACCAAACAAAACGTAACGCGGGCACACCCAGGCACGTTTGTGGAATCACCACTTATCACATTGTATACGTCAATTTTGTATCGCAAAAACGCGACGAGGCGCGTTACAAACAAGTTACAAGCTGTCAAGTTTCGTTCGGTCATAGCGAATAAGGGGCCGGGTGGAGGGCTGAAACAATTGATTCGTCAAGTCCACGTCTGACTACGCAGACAGAGGCACAAGTCAAGAGAGCAAAGAGATAGGAAGAAAATCTACTGGACTAGACTGTAGTTTCTGTAATCGCAATACTAACACTATTGTGTCTCCAAAGCTTACACTCTTCACAGTTGGTTCGTCAAGTCTACGTCTGGCTGGCTATGCAGATGCAGGCGCAAGTCATGAGAACATCAAGATAGTAATTTGAAGACAAGATAGAATAGAATAGGACAAAATGAGCTCTACTTACCAAGACAATCAATTCTCTCAAAGTCAGTTTTCGCTAAGTTTCAGTTTATGTAATCTTTTCTTTCAACTCTTCTGTAAGTGTTTTGCTATTATCTTGTAACTTGCACGTCTCACAGGCAACCCTTTGGAGGTCGTCGTCCGGTGAAGTGGGCACGGTTACTGAAACCGTGCCTTCAGCGTGACAGCGGCCCGTTACTGTCTATCCAACATTACCTGTTCCGATCGATAATGAGGTAAACGCAGCTATTTGTCGACTATTCGGGCACAATCTACAGATTGCTAGAATAGCTGGTTGTTTGTTTAGCTTTTTAACAGTATCGCCAATAGAACTTCCCTGATCATCATCATCTCCCTGAACTTATGCCACTTACGCGGGGTCTGCACAACATGTATTTTTCTTCCACTCCCGTAATAAGCCGTAATTATTTTCGTTCTCGATGTTGTAAAAGATTTGTCAATTTGTGTTTTATGACCGGCTGCCTGTCTGACATCAAGCCTCCTTGGGAATACTGGTGTTTGTGTCTAGATGAAGATAATAGGCTCCTATCTTTACTGTAAGGCTATCCACATTGCCCTGCTACCTTGTCTACGTGCCTAACCACCGGTGGTGGATTGCTAGTTGCCGAGGTAGACTTAGTGCAACCGCAAAAAGACTTGAGTGAAGAACACTCAAGCAACAACTTGATATACATTTAAAAAGAGCTAACTCTATAAGCTTATATCATAGTCTGTATTTTCCAAAACCTAAGTTCAATTATGTATTAAGGTGTCTAGACAGACAGTCGACTTCATAACTTTTATACACTAGGTAATGAGTTTCGGTCATCGAGCATTTAACTAATTAAATTTCAGTTAAATGCTCGATGGTTTCGGTACAATTTTTTAAAGCTTTTCTGGTAATAAGCCAAGGTTTATGAGCATCGTTATAAGGACGAACCCTACAAGGTGTGGTGGATAAACAGGTCCCCTCCTAAATGTGCGAATGGATAAGGTAAAATATGCGCATAGTAACACAATATAAATTACCATGCATACAGTGACACAATAGTATACACAGTACAATATAACTGAGTATACATTATATAACGCGTAAGATTTTTACATAGGCTAAGAATAGGAAAAATAACAACTCCCGGCGGAAAAATAAGACTAATGGGATTTACATGTCGAAAAAACCAAAACATGAGGAAAAGCTATTGGTATCGTCACATGTATGTATGTTTGTATGAGCTAGTGGCCAACTCTAGTGACGCAGTTTTTAGGCCGCCTAAAGGCCTCCGTCATGGCTTAACGACTTAAAAGCCGGGTCCGACTGTTTAACGTGCCCTCCGAAGTACGGAAGCGCTCAGCTCGTAATGCCACTTGCAGTCACCCATCCCAATTGTGACCGCGCACATCATTGCTTAACTTTAACGATCAATCAAGAACGCCTAAGCAAGCTACGACACGAGCTCTTCAGTTTCGGTTTCGATATTGTCACAGAGAACTAGGCTAAGACACATTTACCATTATTTTCAAAGTGTATCCGAAAAAACATTTACCATTATTTTCAAAATGTATCCGAAAAATGTACAATCTTAATGCTGTCTGTACTGTAACTGAAACTTCAAGATTCTGTTCGGGCGTGACTGACATTGTATTTTTTCTTTACTTTCAGATGAAACTTTGAATGAAACGAAACAAAAATGACTGTAAAAGATCAAAGCTTGTTTCGGCCTCCGTGGCATGGTGGGCGATAGCTTGGCTGAGACGCAACAAGAGGCGTGGGTTCGATTATCGCTGCGTGAGAAATATTTGCATGTTCAGTAAATATTTCTTCGGGGTCTGGGTGCTGTGGTACCATGGTAACCGTAGTTTCTGATACCCACGACACAGGCAATCCTAGTTAGTCAGGTCAGAACTATGTATGTAACTATTGGGTGTTATTTATTAATTTAAAATTCTCAAAGGTAGCTATTATCTTAGCTTCGTTTAATAGAATTGAATCAGGCCCCGCAGCTCAATGTTCTACATAAGTATGTCTATAATTGAATTCTCCGAAGAAGCTTAAGTAGATTCCGATTGAGAAGGGAATGGAATAGACGGGCGTCTGTCATGTCATACCGAGTTATAATTCCAGAATCGTTGAAGTTGAAGGAATTGATGATTGAAACCGAACTTGAGTTTTTGTCACGATGCGATGGAAGTACCATCTACCAAGTTACCATAGAAAGTCTATTTTTAAAAGAAAAACATTGTAAGTAAATCCTCCAAGTAAATGAAAAAAAAAACCGTTACGCTTGGGGAAAACAACAGTACCTATAATGATTTGATTAGTCCATGACGAGGAAGGATATGAATGAAAACAATGATATAAAAGAAACAGTGAATCGTATTGCGATACCGAACATGACGCAAAACAAAGCAAATACGAAGAAAATGTAAGAACTATTGTATAAATTGGTTAGAAAACAAATTCTTCTAAGAAACAATTGATATTTTAAGTTTCTGACAGGCCATATTTCAGTAGGATTCGGGTATTTTTTTCGAAAATGTATAGCAAACATCCTACAATGGCTTGAAAGAAAGTTATAATAAACAAATCGAACACTACAAACTGAGTAAAGAATGGAAAACTATTCCTTCAAACAGACAGGTTTCCCTTTGGACTAGGAAAGTTAAACGTGATAAAAACCAACGTATTGTGGACAAAAACTAGGTCATTGTGAATGGCAAGGCTTATCGTGACGATCGACGCAAATACTGCGTGCTAAGGACATTAAGCTTTTAAGGAAAAAACAGACACGATTTTAAGATAATTTTAGCAACTTTATGATTAAGTTAATACTTGTTTAAAGGACAATGGTACTGATCAATCTGTTAATACAGACGGTTTAACTGACATATTCAGTGTCAAAGATTCGTGGAAAATGGGGAAATAACCCATGTATAATCTGTAAATCTTATCGCAAACAATAATGATAAGAAATACAAATCACAGTTACACACATACTTGAAAATAACAAAAGCATTGACTGCTACCAATACTCTTACTAGTCGTGTCACTAGTTATTTCTAATCAACGTGGTGAAGGGATATAAAGTGCGCCTTGAAGGCTCTTTTCGTGTACTTGACACATGTTCTCTAACTTTGAGTGAAAATAACATTTTCATAACGCTAAAAGAAGTTTTCTGTCTCCATGTCCAGGACTAAACAACCCCTCGCTAAGTCAGGTTATCTCCTTATGCGGTAGTTCTAAGAAGGCGGACGTGCTTAAGGGCTCTGAAAGAAATCCTGCGTATAAAAACGAGAATTCGTAACAAACATGAACTTGCCTTTAAATAACTAACTAAGAGGACCTTCTCTATAGGTCTGTATAATAATACTTTAGTTATATCTTGCTACTTCTGTCAAGATAATATATCTAAATATCATTACAAATACTGATGTTGGGAATTTTTAAGCAGTCTTTGAGGATCCTACTATCTACTAATAATATAAAACAGATAGTTTTAGTAACGTTTGGATTCTTGCAGCTCAATATAGGCATGATGGCCGAATAGATTTGTATAAAACTTGGGATTTGCATATTTTTATACGGGTACCACGCAAGCAAAGCCGCGCTGGGATCTAGTCATTTTAAATACATTGACAAAAACATTGGATAACAAACAATAATTTCGTTCATGAATAGGAATAACATTGCACGTCATCCTTTGACTAATACAATTAAAAAAACCGGTCAAGTGCAAGTGCAAATTCGCATCATCGTACAATGTAAATAAATGTTTGGTGGCAGCAAAAATGAAAAATGAAACACATCTCTTCCATGAGGACCCCTTTAATTTTTAATTTTATTATAATTTTTGTACAAATCAGTAAAAAGATCGTTTGAAATAGAAATAAACAAAGTACATACCAGAAAAAAAAGTGCTAAAAGTCATGCGACCCGTCCAATTACTGACCGCGCCTAGTGTTGCTTAACTGCGATGATCGTTAATGACGAACGTTAATTTTTCTTTCTTATATGGGGCCCCTTTTATTGGCAATATAAATACATACTCTGTAAAAATTTCAACTCTACTTATTACGGTTCATGAGATATAGCCCTCTGACAGACGGACGGACGGACAGCGTTATGTTTACATCTGGAGAGCTACGTGCAAAGCTGCCGGCTATCATGTGTTCATACATAATAGGCTTGAGAGCACCAAAATCAAATACAGTCTAGAACAAGTAACCACAACCACATCATGTTTATTATTGTACCAGTTGTTGGTAATTATAAAGCCAATATCAAGTTAAACAGGAAAATATCCTACGCAAAATTGTAGAAATTCCAACAAGTCATAAATATATGATCGCAAGGTGTATTTTACATTCGTTCAACCAAAGCTGACACTAAAGGAATACGAGTGTTTTTTAATATTTCTGAAAGGGGATAGTTTTCAAAACTGAGAGCCAACTCTCATAGAAATGCTATGAAAAATAGAGGAAGGATGAGACTTGCACATGACCGTGATGGATGGCACAGACAGAGGGAGGCTTATGTCAAGCAGAGGATAAAGTCGAGATGTGGATGATAATGATGAAAGAAAAAAATATGACGACCTTGGAGGTGTGAAATATGAGATGCGAGAGGCGCGGTTTCGATTCCAGCGAACGAATTTGTATATTCTGCTAATAGGTATAAGTTCCAGGTATGGGTATTGTAGTTTTGGTAGTTTCTGAAACCCATGACACAGGGAATCCATCCTAGTAATGAAGCCTGAATGTATATGACGGTCGGGTAATATGTATTTATTTCAATAACTGCATCCATAAAACAGAGTGACTTCATTACGCAGTCTATGCACGTCGCCAACTTCCTTCCTCTTGGGAGTTGAAGGCGAACCCACCGACAATATAAAAACCGGCCAAATGCGTGTGAAACTTAGAAATCTCTATGTCCAGGGAATACTTTGTAAGTACTAGTATAGAGTGCATTAGCTTTTGGCTGAGCAATAGTGTCCAGTGAAGAGCCCTGGGGATTCCCAACTGAGAACTCGTAACTAAGTTGATTTTAGCTGTTGGAATTGAGAATTTAATTCTAATTGAATTTATCTTAAATCCGTATCTATATAATTTTGTCTAATAGATTTGCAAGATGCTTGAAAAATAATAAGAGTAAGAAAGGAGTGAATACAGAGATGACGTCCGATAAAGAGGAATGAAAGAAAACATGTTGTGACAATAAAGACGAGGAGATAATGAAGGTCAGAAACAATCTTACCTAATAAGTTAAAAATAAATGCATCCTTGTCACACATATCAGTAACTAGCTGTGACCCACAACGTTGTATGCGCAACAAAAATGTATATAGCACCAGCTAGATGCCCTTACCCACAGCCCTGTAAGAAAAAGAGAGCTGCTGACGACCCGACTGTTATGAATGAATGTCAATTGGCAACATTTCATAAATGTCAAATTGTCATAATCCTTTTTCCATTTAGGGATCGTTTTACAGAGTAAAAAGTAGCCTATGTCCTTTCCCGGGATGGAATCTATCTCCTTGTCAATTAACATTAAAATTTGTTCAGCAGTTTAGGCCTGAAAAGGTAACAGATTGTCAGATGGATCTCTGGTAGATCTGGTAATCAAACATGGCATTGGTATACGCAGGTATCGGCAGAGACAGACATTTGTACACATTTCGCAAGCCGCTGACTCAGCTTGTGTTGTACATAAATGTTGCAATACACCTATTAAGGGCATTAACATTGAACATGTCGTAAGGTATTGTAGGCGATACTGATGATGACCTCGACGACGAAATCACCCGCAAGGCATAAGTCTTAAGTTCAAAATATTTTTATTGATTAACACGAATATTATTTTGAAGCCTTATAATAAGTCTAAATTGAATTCCAACGCCTGTTTCTACTCAACAAAGCAACGTTTTAGGGGTTCTGTACCCGAAGGGTGTCAACGGGACCCTATTATTGATTGGACGAATAAACTTGTCAAAGTACGGGACCCTTTTTACGGGAGTGTGCGAATTCGACTCGCACTTGACCAGTTTTTATTGTTACTGTTAGTTACAGGAACGAACTATGCTTGGTAACGAACTATGATTTTAGGAAATTACTGGCTATAGATATCTTACATTTTTCATATTAAAATAACAGGGTAGGTATAAGGTTTGTAGTATTTTAAAGATATACAAATTTATTTAGATACCTATATTCTAAAAAAACACTTCAACATAGAAAAGTGTTTATCCCAACTCTGATTTCATTAAATTGCGCGATAGGCTTTACTCAACTTATCGGCAGCCGGCGGTGTTCCCAATTAATCCCTGTTTTGATCATGATTTAATCAAATCGAGCGCGCTCATTAAATCAATCAATTGGACCAGTTTGATGAATCGCCCATGACGCCAATGGTCGTGATGCGTCATAATCATAAATACATTTTTTTCTAGGAATTGTACGCTCTGATTCAGTACCATTTAGTGGCCCTTTAGTGTTCTATGGAAACTATTAATACTGCTGATATAGTCTGATACATTACAACTTTACCGACTAACAACCACGGTAGAGTAGATTTAATTCAAGAAGGGAGAAATAGAGCAGTAAGTAAGTTCGTATGAGCTATTGGCCAACTCTAGTGACGGAGTTTTTAGGCCGCCTAAAGGCCTCCGTCATGGCTTAACGAGCTCATACGAACATACATACATTTACTGTGAAGTTTTGCGATACTAGGAAGCAATAGAAACACAAGTAACGGAAGGAAAGATACAATACACTACTATTCATAGAACCAGACATTGAATCATATTTATTTGCGCTGTTTCGAACAGCTAAATTGAATTGAGGAAACAAGACAAGGGATGCCAATAGGATTTCCTTCAATAAATCAAATAGGAACAACATAAACCCGTTTCAGAGTTTTTTGACACGAACTCCTAGTTCTAGGAGAGACGTCGAAACTCTGGAACTACGAAAAAGGCATGATTATGGTTAGGCCTAGAAGTTCACATTATATAAAATTTTGCACAAAATGTATCCGAATCCTCGTTTTACTACAAATACTAGTCATGTCACTAGTTTATTCGAACCAGTGTGCTGGAAGAATTTAAACAGCGCTTCAAGGACCCTTTCTTTTGTGTACTTGACACAAGTTATTGAACTTTTAAGATTCTACAACATGCTCGTTTTATTATTATTTCTCTTTGCAGGAGTTTCAACAATGGAACGTTGTCAAAGTAGAGCATGGTCCAGTGCTAACATCCTGCTCACATCTAATCAGCTGTGATAATGGGTAGCGAAACATATATTGCAATCGTAATTTGGTTAAATATCTAATATGCGTTGTCATTGTGTTACAACCGTAAATAACTTAAAACATGTAAGTAAGTAAGTTCTTATCAGCTAGTGGCCAACTCTTGTGACGGAGTTTTTATTCCGCCTAAAGGCCTCCGTCATAGCTTAAAACGACTTAAAAGCCGGGACCGAAAATTTAAAATATGTGTATATACCAGGTATGTTATAATTACCATATCACTATTACTTGATTGATACTATCAATTCACAAGGAAATGAATATGATTTGCGTTGTGAATGAATAAATAACGATCGGATTCAAGCTGATCAATATAATAAGCCTTTGTTTGTCGTATAACAGTCAAAATATTACCAACAATCAATAAAACAAAACAAACTCTCTAGCTATTGTTTCCATAAGCCGAAGACACTATTTTGATATACATTAGATAGGCCAAAGAAAAGATGGATGGACTGTGTGAAAGATGACATGAAATGACTTCTGAATGAGAAAAATGAAAGAAGACTACACCACATACAGGAAAAGGGCAGGGAAATGATGGTGATACTTCTCGGTAATATTCTGACTAAATCATGAAACCCGGTAGTATTTTAAACACTCGACGAAAAATAGGGGTATTATAAGTTTGTAGTGTGTATCTGTGTATCTGTCTGTGGTATCGTAACTCCTAAACGAATGGACCAATTTTGATGCGGTTTTTTCAGTTTGAAAGATAATGAGATCGAGATGGTTCTTAGCAATAGTTTATAAAGATATGTTAAGTCGTTTAAAGATCATCAGCTCATTTTCTACCTGACAAAAGGATCTTTCCAACTTTAACAAGTCCATTTGATTCATTTGTGGTGTTCTGTTCGGAGTTCAAGGGTCATTTTAATTTTAAATTTAATAGCTTGAATTTTAATTTTAAAGAGAGAATAAGAACAATCCCGAGACGTACTAATGACATGAAAACTATCACAACTTTCCCAACACCAACTGTTCTAAATAACACAACAGAATTACCAGCGTAACAATATAATGCCAGTCCATTATGCCACATGCTCTTGCAAAATAACATCAATTTTGATACAATGTCATCATCACATATGACTTATATTATACTGTCGAGCGTCACGCCAGCTATTGTTTACAACGAAACTGTTTTGAAAGCGAAAACTCAATATACACAACTCTTAAGATACTGTCTGACTGACTGACAATCGACGCACAGCCTTAACCGTAAGTCTTAAAAGCATGACACTTTGAGGGTATATTCTTCTATTGGTGTAAGGGCTAAATTCACTCCTAGAGGTTGCAGCGGGAAGATGGAGTTTGTATAAAAATACTCAACGCGGACAAAGTTGCGGGGCGTACTATTAGTCATGTTATGTGTGTGCAGTGAGTTTTGCAAGCAGGATGTGCAACTACTTTTGACCACTTCAACTAGACCACCAGTGCTCTGTTTGATGGACAACTTCGACTAAAATTCAGGATCTAATAGTCCTACTCGTAGTCACGACGTCAGGGTCAATGTCCTCAGATGCCCTCGGTATCTGTTAGTTCGGAAGCTTATCGTTATCGTAACGAGCACATAATAAAAGAAGCTATTCTCGACTTTACTAGTCACTTGTGCGGAAAACATCTGAGGTTTCAAATTCAATGGGAAATTACATCGTAGACTTTAGTTTTATATCTTTGGTAATGACTATTACATTTATTTTAAGCTTGTTACTTGTTATTTCATGGTTTAAGGTATAGGTTTGATTGGTATTTATTGACTCTAGAATATGGCTATTTTTTCACCACAAGAATGTACTTTTTTTGACGCGTTATGCTTCCTAAACTTCAATGTTGTAAGATTAGTTTATACGTTCATACGTTCAATAGATAACCTTTGGCTTCTTTAAACAACTCAATCATAATACTGTCTTTTCAAACACGACTTTTCAAGCTCTCGCATATAAAATGGACAGTCTTTTACCACTATTTCAAAACGACTACAGAAAATACTTTATCTGTAACGACTAACGACATACTGTTACACGACTGTCTGGAGTTAAAAGCTTCGACCAAACATGTCTGGATGCCTTCCCCTTAAGACTGCCACACTATGATGCTGTTTTGAGTATATCATGCACTAGCTTTCGTCCGCTGCTTGCGTGGTAGAATAATAAAACCGGTCAAGTGCGAGTCAAATTTGCACACGAAGGGTTCCGTACCATCGTACATGTACATAAATATTTCTTTTAATGTATTCCAAGTTCATTCCAAATCCATTCAGCCACGTAATTGAGCCACACATCAAAACATCCTTTCGAATTTATTAATCGAGCGAGCGAACCAAGCGAGATCTCAGTTCAACTTGGGCATTTTTGCTAAATACTGTTATCATCTTCCTGCCCTAATTCCACTCTATGTGGGGTCGGCACAGCATGTTCCTTGGGTCATGCTGTAAGAGTTTTGGCTAAAGTGTTTTATGACCGGCCGCCTGCCTGACGTCAACCCTCCTTGGGAATACTTGCTTATTGTATCTCATCATGTTGGAGGATACTATCCCTTAGTCGACTTTTACGACATGCTCGGGGAGAGAAGCAGCGCATTTTTGCTAAATACGTGTATGTAAATATTAGTAGGATGATATCTACTTACATCTAAAAATACATTAATACAAAAACGCTTACGTTGGCAACTGCAATTACATGCGGGCATATAGAGTCGAAGCCAAAAAGAGCAAAACCATGAGTGAAACAATTTGTAGAGACTAGATTCTGTCGGCTGCGCTGCGATAGACGTTCGTTAAATCTCGGGCGTGGAATTGATGGCTGAAAGATCCACTCGTGAGCTTTCAGACATATGGACAATCGACATTTTTAGGGCTCCGTACCCGAAGGGGTCCAACGGGACCCTATTACTGAGCCTCCGTCTGTTAGCGAGCTGTCATAAATCGTAATAGGTAGAGTTGAAATTTTCACAGAGTATGTATTTCTATTGCCTATAACAAAAAATAATAAAAATAAAAAGGTGACCCATACAAGAAAATATTTTTTAACCTTCGTAATCGATCATTGAAGTTAAGCAATACTAGCCGCGGTCCGTAATTGTATGGGTGGAGTGACTTTTTGCACATTTATTTCGTAGTATTTTTGTGTATTTTTTTTCAAACGATCTAAAGTTTACTTGTTTGTACAAAAATAATAATAAAATTAAGAAGGTTCTCATAGAAAAAACGTGTTTCATTTTGCATTTTTTTTTTGCTTGATCATAATAGGGAAAGTGCTGCCACCTATAAATAGGCACTTGACCAGTTCTATTGGAATTTCAGCGCCGTGCCTTTATTGATGTATTAAACATCCATAATGCAGGTTTGTATGATAAGGAACTATGAGACATAGCAGGGTAGACTAAAAACTTATAGAATCTTTAATATAGATATCTCAAATTCTATAGGCATCCAATGAATACCTATTAAAACATATATTTTTAACTAGGGTCAGCTATTTTTACATCAATCGGATCTTACATTAATTAAGTGGATAATTTCCATCTCAAAATGCTATAAAAATATAATTAAACCATGATGCTTTTAGAATTTATTAACGCTCATTCGTATCGACTTACTACAGTTACTTATTTACGATACTAAACTATAGATAAAGACCATGCTTCGAGATGTTTTATAGAGGTCAACGCCTTCTAGTCATGTGTACAAAAAAACTTCCGAGTATTTCTTTAGACACTAAAGCAGAATACAAAAATGTACTAGGCAATTGATTTTTTTAACCTTTTAAGTTACAGAAGGTTGGGCGATGTGACACAGTTAGATTAAACCGAGAATGGTGAATGGTAATGCACATCTATGTCAGTTCTATAATGTCAAAAGCTCATAAAGTTGAATTAGCACCGCTTTGGGAATTAAATGGAAATGTTATCATCAAAACAAGAATCAGTTAACTTGGTATTTTATAAAAATACGTACACACACACTTTGGGCCAACTCGCGGGCTAGTTTGTTTAATAGCGTCGTAATCATAAATCTATACTAATATTATAAAGCTGCAGAGTTTGTTTGTTTGAACGCGCTAATCTCTGGAACTACTGGTCCGATTTGAATGATTCTTTCAGTGTTGGGTAGTCCATTTATCGAGGAAGGCTATAGGCTATGTTTTTTTTCTTTCAAAATTAGGGATCCGTAATAAAATTGCTATTTTGTAACACAAGGTGTAAAATCGAAAACCTATTTTTGCGTGCGCTGCAAAAACTATTGACAATAGAACAAAATGATGTACTACGGGTTTGTAGATCCCATCAAGACCTACAAAAAAGTCCGCGAGAACATATATCTAGCTATCATGGTTTAATCACAATAACCGACTTTGTGTTCAAAATAATTATGAAATCGTCTGAAGAAAAAAAACTACGTTAAATATGTATCGTAATATTAATCTTTATCGAAATTAAGCATTATGTTATCAAGAGTATTTATGTAGAAGTAAAATACTTTTTGTTTCATCTCAATCGGATATTTCGTTTAAAAGTTATCACGTGTGTAAGATGTTAAGAGTTCGTACCTATTAATGAGTTATGGGCCATAGTCCATTTATTGAGGGAGGCTATAATATAGGCAATATTTTATCTCGGTATTTCCACAGAAACGAGAAAAACGCGGGTGAAACCGCGGAGCACAGCTAGTTATACATATAATCAAATCGTAAATTCTATAATAATGATTACGAGAAGATACTCTAATACCCCATTTCTACTAGTATGCTGTAAGACGTTGTCAAATAGGTGCCTACGAACTGGACAAATTTGTTGATGCTACATTTTATGTGGTAAAAAGTAAGTAAGTTCGTATTCGCTAGTGGCCAACGCTTGTGACGGAGTTTTTAGGCCGCCTAAAGGCCTCCTAATATGTGGTATGGGCAATTTTCATAAGACAGCATTAATATCAACTTACAAAACTTGTGTTCGATCCATGTAAGCATAACAGAACTGAATCCTTTCTATAAAGCTACCTACCAACCCATAGCATTATCATTCGTAGAATCAGAAGATCAAACAGAGAGCCAGCCAGCTGACTGCTCTGACGTCACGCGCAAGCCACATGTGGCCGTCAAACACTTTTTTTTCCTTTCGTCCCTTCATGCAGTTGCAGTGTTCAACCGAGCTAAAAGTACATTGAAAATGTATGAGAATCCACGATGCGCTACAATGTTTGCCTTTAAAATTGTATTGTCTAACTAACCAATACCTACCCTACTGAGTCTAGAGATTAAAAATCTGGTCTCAAGCCAAACGAACCTTTTGAAATAATTGTTCTAGATGAACTTCTGTAGTGGCGAGGAATCTACTTTCAATAATCATTTCTTTGTACTGGAGGTCGTCAATGAATGATCTGACTAGAGCAATTATATTAAAAACTAGCTGACCCGACAGACTTCGTCCTGTCAAAAAGATTTGTAATCATTTGTATGGGAAAAAGAAAAGGGCTATTTTTAGGGCTTTTCCAGCAATAATTCTAATTTTTCTCGCCGTAAAAACCATCCTTGAACTTCAACGAACATTTTAAAAAAAGATTTGGCCAAATTGGTCCAGGCGTTGTTGAGTTATGTGCTTACCAACACATTTTGCGATTCATTTTTATATTATAGATTGAATACTAGAATGGTGTAGGCAATAAGAAGGCATGTTGTAGTATCATGTATTATATATAAAGTATGTATTTACAAAAAAAAACAGTACTTATATAACTATTCTATCAGCCATCTGGTTCCCATAGTCCAAGCTTTGGATGGTTAGTTTGGGGCTAGATGGCGCTGTGTGAAATGTCCACATTTATTTATTTGTTTATCTAGACGCACAGTGATCAGACTAAATACCTACTCAATCTTCATCATTAGCAATAAAAGTGATGACACTGTAGCCAAGTATTATTACTTGCAATTACATTTTATGAAATCATCACAATGGCAATAAAAGTTACGACCATAAACTCATGTTCAGTACCTATGTTCTCAGTCATCGCGGACGTCTTACAAATGTGCCCTTACTTTATGGCTCACTCACATGTTTAGTTAGAAGTTTTAGTTATTATGTCTGACTATGTTCTATACTTCTCAGAATATATTTGAGAATAGCCAAAGTTTTTGGATATTCGTTCGAGCTTCTGAGGCGAGCTTTGGTGATATCCATAATACCGATTAAATTTTTGGCTTTTTGGAGAGCACGGAGAGTAAAAGTAAGTATCATCTAAATTACCATACTCGTAGTATTATATTATAATATTATAGTAGTGAAATATTACATGATGCCTTTTATTGCCATTGAATACCTTAACAATGATGTCACACATCGTACTATGCACAGCACATTCTATGCGGTGTTTCATTGATAGAAAACATTATAATGGGATTCCAGAGGAAACACATAACGGGGTGTTTGCGGATAAATACCATCTCTAGCAGAACAATAACAGCATGTGTAAAGACGGAAAAGTAAATTGAAAAAGACTCAATATACATCATGTAAATAAGAATTGAGTCTCCAAATTAGTGTAAGTACGAAACATTTTGTCCATTGAATATTAGCAGAAAATGGTTATATCATAAATACATACATATTATCACGCCCGTATCCCTAATGGGGTAGGCAGAGCCACAAGTAAATATAAGTAAATTTGCAGCCACATCTGGTTTTAGTCCCAAAATGGATATGGTGAACCATGGTGACAGATGATCAGCTAATCGCGCACAAGGTGACCTATCATGTTGGAGGACGGTTATATCAAAGACGCTACAATTAGCTTATCTGATCAACAGTCTACACTTCCCTGACCAAATTGTTTTCGTTTGCATGAGTAATTATTGTTTAATTTCCGACAGCGATGCTTGATAACAAACATAATTCGAAGTTATGCCAACAATAATAAACATTATGATAATTATTGCAACAGCAAGTGGCGACCTTGGCGCGGTCTAGGCCGTCACGGAGGCTAAGCAGTCAAGTACACACAACTGTCTCAGCTGGGCTACTGTGGGAATCTTTTGCAGACATCTGATAGAGACAATGCAACTTGGTGCTGAACTTGATAATAAAAGGACTTTATCGGAACAAACAATTCGCAAAAGACAGAAGACTTTTGAGGCATAGATATCCTATTATCAGTCGACTAGTGAGGGAGAACAAAAGTACGAAGGGGTAAGATGGTAGACGACCGTGTTATACCGTAAGGACGCCAGAAGAATAAGTAATAGCTAGTAAAGAGCTCGTCACTCCCTAGAAAATAACATAATTACTTCCAACGCAACTGTCAAGTAAAAAGCCACAATCAAAGTGACCCTTTCCATATTGCAATCGCAGGTACATACCCGACCAGTCATCCAATCACAGTTGACCTTGCGACTCGAGGGCGATCATTTAATGACTCTTTTTGCCAGAACTGGTTCAGTGTTGCGTCACCTTTGAATTGGTCGCAGGTTCAATCTGTGTTGTGGTTCTTGAAATAACCTGTCTGATTGAAAGAGTATCCGAAACAAATTCAGACACTCCTTAGCGAAAAGGAACACCGTTTAAGATTAAATATGAGTCTATCTGGAAAAGAACCGCTCAGATATAATTTAGAAGCCATGGGAAGAATTAACGTAAAACACAACAATCACAACTTATCGTGCAGAAATTAATACATTCAGTCATTATGCGATTGTCCTGCGTCAATTAAAGTTGCCAACCTTGAGCAATTACCACCTTGTTCTAGGTGTTAATTCACCGAGAATATTGCTGAGATTAGTCATCAACACAAACCACATGGTGAAACTAACCGATCCTTTTGACTGATGACTTTATACACTAGCTGTGAGTTTATCCTCTGGTTTATCTGGTGTTGGTGTACAGTAGCTTCCAATCAAGCAATTGAAATTAATTACGGCAGCCACCTGCGTGAATCCGTGAGGTGCCATCCCGCGGCACAGTTGGAATCACGCCACCATTGTCCTTTCAATCTCTGGTATGATTATGTGCTTTTTACAAAGTATTGACGTTGTAGCTAGTAAATTTACATAGTATTCTTGACAGGTGAACAGAAGATATACTGTTTTTGTGACATAAGTTTCTAAATTCACAAAGTAGAGTTTCCACGGATTGACATGCCATCTACAATATATACGAAAGGTATACAAAAACAATAGCAAGAAATCATGGAACGTTTGTGGGTATCATCATGTGTTGCTCTCAACATGGCCACTGACCAGGCCCAATAAGAAATAACCGGTACATCAGGAACGAATGAAAGCTATAGTCTACCCGATCTGTTCTCGGAACTTACACGAATGACATCGTAAACTCAGGCATCATCGTGTAGCCAACATGATACAGCAGTATCAAATAACCCGATCCGCAACGATTAGGACAAAAGGCGATAAAAGCAGCGTCAAACTGCAAGCCAGTGCATCAACATTCGGAAATACGAGCGCAAGGCGAGAGCCCATTGTGCATAACGCAATGGCAAATAGAACTGACTATGTACGGTTATAGTTGTCTATGATACGGAACATTGCCGCTTTGTACTAAATACGAAAGTTTGTTTGGCATTTTCATCTGGTCACACTGAGTTAGAGTTCAATTTGAAAAATGATGTAAAAAAAAATACCCTGTGATTGATGGTAAAAGAAAATTATTCCTAAGTCACGTAGGACGTGAGTAAGATTTGTGCACTGAAACCAAATAAACCAACAACTTTATCTCTCATTTTCGAAGCAGATAATTAAAGGGACTAAAATCATCATGCCTAGTCACAGTCATATTCAAGTAGCATAGTCAAGTTGACCTATGTGCCTTTGTTACATAGAAGTCTCTATGGATGACTTTACAATATCTAGCCTCGCAATATCTAACAACACGGTATATAAAGTAAGAAGTGCATAAAAATCTAAGACGTGTAATTAACGTGAACATAAACTCAAGCAAAAGTGAATGAAAAGGAAATTCGCTCGTATGAAATTCTTTGACTAGTTTGCAAATGTAATAACAGCAAGCAATTAGATTCATAATGCAGTAATAAACAATTACTGTTGATTCATTAGCTACCTATTACCATTGACGTAATCTGCGAGCTTGAGGAATATTGAGGATAGGTACTTCAAAACAAACGCTAGTAAAACCAAGCTATAACTTGTCAATGGAAGTTTGTATGAGCAAACAAAACCAACTTTAGTGACGAAGCTTGAAGCTTTTAGAGAGATCTCTGGCATGGTTTAATGCTTTATGATGCTCAATTCTTTCCATAATAGTTTAATTTTCATTTTGATTTAACACACGCACAGGAAATAATCATTAGGTTGGAAAACGGAATGTGAGTTGCAAACAAAACAAACATTGCAAAGAACACATGATTGTTATCGACAGTGGATTCGCCTAAAATGTCCATCTATTTCATCGAATAAGTTTACCCTAGACGAGAAAGGAGTTGAAAGCGAATTGAAACAGAAGCAGGTGGCATTTGTGGCGGTTTATTTATGCTGTTTTTTGTGGTCACGCTCGTCAAAGATTGCAAATTCGTTCCGACATCACATGATCACATCATGCGATGTATAAGAAATCGGAATGCGATCGTTTTTACTACGAGATGCACCTTGGAGCTATTTCAGAGTTTAGGAAGGCCTTTAAAAGGTAAAGTAGATACCTTAGGTAGGTATGTTTTAGACCAAATCTTGCAAGTGATTTTTAAACCCCTACTTAGAACCAAATTTAATGGCTCGGGGGTCTCGCGGTTACCTAATAAAAGTTTGTTTACATACATTATTCTTATTAGACCAATAAGGTCACCATCCTCAACAACATTAAGAAGTATTTAACCTTATTGTCTAAGATAACTCTGCAAATTGGCATTGGCTTGATTCAGAGCCAGATCTCTGAAAGAAAGCCTTGTCACAATGGAATTAGGATCTCGATCTGTACAGATGAAACTTATTCCGGTTGGAAGATAAGAAAGTAAGCTCGCAGACTGGCTTCAGGTATCCACGGAGCAAATGATACCACAAAACGCATCGCATGTCATTCGACAGGTGCAAATTCGTACTGACAAGAGTAATGCAGCGTGTCGGGACACAAGAAATCATAATGCGACATACCGCGCGCGTTTGCGTTTTTACCGGAAATTTCCTCTGGTATAATTTTCTTTGATTACGAATACAATGTATGACATGGCACTTCTCTTCACACAATGGAAGTGATGACTGCGGTCAGCAGATACAATGGGAATTTTATGGCTTTTGAATGAATGCGGGTCGAGCATGATACTGTGTTTTGTTTGATATATAGAGATAGATATAAGCTGAAGACAGATTGGGTATTTTATAAACACAAGAACATTGACGTCATCGTTAGACGATTATTTGCCAATTCAGCGCTAGTGTTGTTCTGCGTTTAAAAACTACTGATTTTATTGTTTACTTTTTTCTATTCTGTAACTCGCTCTTAACCTTAATAGCATGCCGTCTGTCTTCTATAATTATTATGACACTTGACATGTATAGATTTAAACTTTTATATTTTTTTTTAATTAATGAATCGGTGTACATAATGTTTGTGACACTGACCCCCGAATACTCAAACGCGAGTCAGAGTTGAGCACGACTCAAGTCACGGTTTTTTGACAGTTTTTGATGAAAATCTGTCAAAAACTCGTCACTTGAGACGTGCTCAGCTCTGAAATGCGTTTGAGTATTCGGGGGTAAATTATATAAAATATTATAAGAATCTTTGTCCTGACTGACTGACTGACTGACTGACTGACAGACAACGCACAGCCTAAACCGCTGGACGTAGAGACTTGAAATTTTCAGTGTAGGTAAACCTTGGTACGTAGGGGTGTACTAAGAAGGGATTTTTCAAAATTCAACCTCTAAAGGGGTGAAAAGGGATGAAAACCTGGAATCAATTTTTGGTCTAAAACTGCACATAACCTATATCAAATTAAAGAGCCGATTTTTCTCATTTAGTTGATGTCATAATTACCTGCAAATTCTTTATTTCTGGCATGTTTTTCATGAAAAATAGAATACTTTTATTTTGACATATTATGACAGCGATGATACCAAAGATTAATTAGTAATAGATGATACAAAACATATGGAAAAGGAACTGTCAATGTCAAATTACCTGTGAAAGGAAGCATAAATTATTACTGGTCTAATAAGTTTCTAATCTTGATTATTCATGGAGTTCTGACGTAATTCTACGTCTGAAAACTAGATGTCGCTGCTAATTCTGATCAAATTTTGACGCGCTTTCGTTGCGTTTTGAAAAGTTTACCTTAACCATGATCGCCGGCAAGGGGGTGCCAGAGGGTGCACTTGCACCCCTTGGGAATCTCGGGATCAACAGGAATTATTGAAACTGTATTGCGCTTTCTCTGTTAAGTTCATCCCATTTATGCTGGTGCCATCTGGTGTAGAGTAGCGGTACTTTAAAGGGTGCGTTCAGAGAAGTAATGGAAATCGATTAATATCGATCCCGGTACTCCTGGCCCACCAATTTAGAATTTTTTAATTTCGATCGTCGTGAACAAATAGGTGTGAGCCGTGACGACTGGGTACCTATATAATAAATTCATAATTAATAGTCAGAAATTTGTAAATGTCTCGAACATTCAGACTAAAATTTCATCTTTTTATTAACAATCATACACGGCAAAGATTGTAAGAAAATTAAAATCTGCACCACCTGGAAATTATTTCTGCCGGCGCCCATGACCTTAACTCTCAAAATTTTTACTAAATTCACCGAAATTTCTTAATTTTTAGATTTAGGTATGTTTGTTACTCTTTCACGCAAAAACTACAGAATATACTTACATACCCTATTATTCATATTCGTTCGCTAAAGTTAGCCATTGCTTAAAGTTAGCCCTGTCACTGTTTGTCATTATGAAATGGTAAGAGATGGCAATACTTTAGTCATCGTTTAGCGTACACTATATTATAACGTCACTGAAAAGGCAAAATTACGTAAGCGCCAAAATGGCGCCAAATAGGCATATTGAGTTATTATCCTAAAATAGCAGTCCAAATACAATAATATGAATTGCTGGACATAGAAAATGAAAAAAGAATGAAATCTTACGTTGACGTCATCAAAATTCGATAATTAGGTAGAAAGTTATAATTAAAAAAACGAAAAAAATGAACTTCAAACGGCTTTTTCTCGATTGGCGCTTACGTAAATTTGCCTTTCCAGTGACGATAATGAATAATGAGAATAGTAGGTACCTACGTGTGCTGGAATGGGACATAGGGTACTTTTTATCTGGGTACCGCGTGAGCGAAGCCGCGGGCGGCTGCTAGTATAAAATAAAATAAAAATACTCTAGCTATCACTAGTCGCACAAGAAATTAAATAATACTTTGTTGTAAGAACTTAACTAAACTATGGATCCAATCAAGGAATACTCCAGCAGCTTCCCTCTAATTAAATAAGATTCCATGTCATGGCGTGCGCCCATCGGCACCCCATGCCGAGGAATGCAACGCGACCAGTGTTCCACCGCGGCCGGCTGATTAAAACCTGTACTGCAGTGGTGTATACGAACAGTAGCTTAGCTATTGGGAAATTGAATCCAGCCTTAGTATACTAAAAAAGTAAGGCCTTTTACCATCTATAGTAGATGATTTATTCAGCGTCTGGAAGCAACTTTTACCTTCACAGACGGGATGCTGTAGTGCCCGGGACGAATTAAGATGGAGTATCCCAGCACCAGTCGGCCTTGTCCACAGGAAAGACATGGTCAATACGTGCGGAGCTGACTAAGCCGCGGGTTTCCTCACGATGTTTTCCTTCACTGTTTGAGAGTACTGGTATAGCGCACATCAATTTTTCGCACAGAAAAATCCATTGGTACACGACCGGATTTGAACCCACGACCTTAGGATCGGAAGGCGGGGTCACTACCAACTAGACCACCAGTGCTCTGCCTTAGGTATATCCACACTTAATTTACAAGTAAGAAGTCAGAATTTTGCAGTTACCACAAGCCTCCTTATTAGTGGGACTAATCATGTCGTCGTTCTGTGAATACGAGCCTGTTGTTATTCGACTTGTACGTAATACATGGCTTATTTGAGTTGGAAATTTAAGCATACTTACAAGTTCTTGTGTGACTCGTATGTAAAACATAGCGAACGGAGACCCAATCTAATTTTACTAACTGATATTTTACTATACTGTTATTGAGCACGATAACAAATCGCCAGTTAGCAATGGCCCGTATCTTCTCGTTATTATAAGCTGACTTACTGGTTCTCTTCCAGTTTCCTACGGCTTGAGCGGTAATCGAGGAAATTGCTTCTCGGCGTTGCTTTAGAAACTGCCTTGAAGAGTTTATGTGCTTAGAGTTAGAAGCTATGAAAGATGTCTTAAAATGAATGGGTACGGGCGTGAACGGACATAACAACTTCATTCATGCGAAAGTTTGTGATTTGCCGATGAAATTACTTATCTTATTGAATGAAAATAGTATTTTCAAATGCGTGAGAAAATGTTTTGTTTTATTGCAGAATTATACCTATGCTTTAGCTAAACTGGGAGATATATATACAAGATTAAGTGTCGAGGCTATTTAGACATACAATTTGTACATAAAAAGCAGACGCAGATAGTGGCTTTTAGACTTAAGTCAGATAGAAATAGGCCATTCATCGAAGCCAAAACCTGACCCTCCACAGGACCAACAGTCCAAAATACTCGTGACTCAGAGACGAGTTGGAAATCATTAAACAGTTGACAAGTGGCCTTGCGAGATGACTGCTTCCTGTTTTGCGTCCATGGCTCATGTATGAACAGGTGACCAATTTCTGATTGGATAAAATCATTTTGACCTGCATTATAAAGAGTGACTATGTTGAGCCCTTAGAAAAATATCAAGTACTAGCTGTTACCCGCGACTTCGTACGCGTGTAGTACATTATTTTGTTCTATAATCAATAGTTTTCGCAGCACACGCCAAAAACTATTTTGGGTTTTCTACCTTGGGTTACAATATTGCAATTTTTTACGGATCCCTAATTTTTTTGAAAATATATTATAGCCTATACCGGACCCTGATAATGTAGCTTTCTATTGGTGAAAAAAAATTTGAAATCGGTCAAGTAGTTTCGGAGCCTATTCGTTACAAACAAAAAATCTTTCCTCTTTTAATAGTCTCTTATAAATCCGCCTAAATAAATCCTATTCAGATTAACTCTCTGTCATCACCACAAAATTATCAGTTTCAATTCATTTTAGTAATAAATTAATGTAGCAAGAGCAAGGAGATATATATTATTTGAACAGGCTGTCATGTCAGTATCTGCAGCTGATAAACGCAAATAGGCATCAATGGAGGTCTGTGAGTCGTGACGCGACTGCCGGCGCCGCCGCCTTCTGAGTCAAACTAAACTATGTAAATAATATACATACATATTATCACGCCCGTATCTCTAATGCGTTGGGCAGATCCACAAGTAAACATAAGAAAACTTGCAGCCACTTTTGATTTAAAGTCCTAAGATGGACATGGTGAACCATGGTGACAGGTGATCAGCCCATCACCCATGGAAATTAACTGTAAAGTACTATGGGCTTGGGTCTGTAGAGACTAAACTGGCTTATCTACAATATTATTACGAGAGTGTCATAGGCTACATAAAGTATCAATTTATCCAATATGACCGCTACTTTAATCCTATGCAGTGGGTTTTTTAAAATAAATACTAGTTTATTTAATACTAGTGTAGTTTTATCTTGTACCAATAACCAAAGGATGAACTAAACTAAGGCCTTTGCCATCTATATTAGATGATTAGATTAGCCTATGTGTTCTTTCAGGACCTAAACTTTATATATTCAAATTTCATAAAAATTGGTTTAGTAGTATGAAGATACGAGTACCTACGTGGTATAAAACATTCACTCACAAACTTTCGCATTTATAAAATTATTCAGAAGTAAGATAAAGAGGTAGTTTGAATTTTTTTTATTTGTAGGGGGATAATCACGGGAAAAACTAAACCAGTTATTCAATTTTTTCAAAGATGAAAAGCTACACGGTTCCTGACCGCTGAAGACTGATTTATTCTTACACTAGCTGCCGCCCGCGGCTACGCTCGCGTGGTACCCGGATAAAAAATAGCCTATATGTTAATCCAGTACATGTACTATGTATATTCCAAGTTTCATTCAAATCCGTTCAGCCGTTTAGGCGTGATTGAGGCACAAACATCCAAACATCCAAACATCCAAACATCTAAACATCCAAACATCCAAACTCACAAACTTTCGCATTTATAATATAAGTAAGAAGTAAGATGAGTGAAACCCCAAAGCACAGGTATGGCAAGAAGATACTAGATATTAGTAATTAAATTATAAACTAAATAAAATTATTCATTATACTAGAAGCATGGTAACTCAGTTGTTTACAGGTTAATTTGATTTGAAAAAATGAACTGAATAATGTGACATTCTAACAGAAATACAAAAATATCAGTAAAAACACAGTGTTTATTTCCTGTTTCTGTCATGTATGTTGATTTATGAATAATGTCACCTTGAAATTGTTTTTATCAATATATCCAGTGTGGTTAATATTAAAGTTAGTTTTATGTATTAACTAGGTACATAGTCTGAATGAAAGTAAAGTTTAATTGAATTTAACATTGAAATAAAATTGAGAGTTTTCAGAGTTAGTTGAACTAGCTGTATTACAAAAATTAATATACATCATTGCAACATAGAAAAATACTTCCCAGAACTACAAATTACTGTTTGCCTATCAATATGACAAATAGATAAGGGCAGGAAATGAACATTTCATCTCTTATCATAGTGCTGCATGTGTTAAGAGGAACCAAATGATGTGATATCTGAACAGGATGATAATAGGCCTAATATAAATGCGAAAGTTTGTGAGGATGTGTGTGCCTCAATCACGCCGTAACGGCTGAACGGATTTGAATGAAACTTGGAATATACATAGTATTTCTGCTGGAATAACATTATAGGCTACTTTTTGTCCGGATATCACGCGAGCGAAACTGCGGGCAAAAGTGAGTAAAATATAAAAAAGAAGCAGTGATTCGTAGAAAAGATGAATGATTTATAAAAACACGTTTTACGATATTTCGAATAGGATTTTGTATTTCTATCATGGGTTGTTCAATATCTAGGTTCTAATGCCACAGTTGGGCGTACCTACTTTGTTTACGAACGTGTCGAATATCGACGCTTCCGCTGCATTTCGATGCATTGCAGTAGTAACGACGGTAACTTGCCGTTCACACGATAAACAATGCCGTGTTTGTAAACATTTACCGGCAAATTTCGGCGAGTACTCACCAGAACTTTGACGAATCGGTTCTCCAGCTCGTCCCGATCCGGCATGGGAGGCTTTGTCCGGTTCCTCGTCGAGGGCTGGCGGACATGGTGACTCTTCGCCGACGCGACCGGCCCGTCCAACATTGTCTGATCCCTCGAAGTAATCAAACCCATTTTACACAAAACACAAGCACTGATCACATTTTCAAAACTTACGACATATTTATCACAGAAAATCCGCCACGAATATAAAACAATTCACGATTTCATGAATTTAGCAGAACGCTTGTTCGTACGAGGCGGCGGCAGCGCGGCACGGAGCATGAATACGAGCGGACAATAAACAAAGAAAAACGCAAACGCGTCGAACGAAGGGCGAAGGCCGAATCGCAATGAACTGAAGTTACCAACGAGACGACACGGGTTTGACAGATTTGACATAAGTTTGACAAATGACAGTGACATGTTACCGTGATATGTACGAAACTCAGAGATTTTATGTTCAAAGTGGCTGCGTTCGAAAACAGATTTTAGAAGCACATCAAAGCACATAAATACATTTATATTATCATGTCCGTATCCCTAACGGGATGGGCAGAGCCACAAGTTATCATAGAAAACATGCAGCCACTTCTGATCCAAGACTCCCAAGATGGATATGGTGACAGGTGATTAGCCCTTCGCCCCTAAAGGTCCATCAAGTTAGAGAGGATACTAGGTAGGTACAGTCAGCGTCAAATTGATATGAGCGTGTAGAGTAGTCAAAATGATCTGAAAAACAAAAGCAATTTGATATACGCAGTTCAAATAAATCATCATATTGTTGTAAGCACCCAAGGTGTTCAAAATATCTTACTACCTACTCATTGTTTCATATTTATATGAGCAGTCAGGGTGTTCAAAATTATCTTACAACAATTGATGATTTGAACTGCGTATATCAAATTGCTTTTATGTTTTTCAGATATCATTTTGACTAGATACTCTACACGCTTATATCAATTTGACGCTGACTGTACCTACTCCCAGGCGCGGTCGCAGCCTGATATTTGGGGGGGGGGGTCATTAGTAAAAAATGTCGAGTACGCACAGCTATACGGCAGAAAATGCGGGAGAGTGCTCGGGAGACGCAAGAGGCGCGGGTTCTTCCCGCTGCGGCAAATGTATCTATCAGCCCTCTGGTTCCCATAGTACAAGGTTGGTTAGTTTGGGGCTATTATTATTACAGGATGAAATTATTGAAATAATAACTTCAAGTATGTACATTTTATATCTTTATTGGCTATAGAAAATTACAATATTGTTTATATTGGTAAAAAATTATAGCTGCGGTAACGAGAACAACGATATTGCCCGTATCCTAATATTTAAAATATTATTTATTACACCAATACTTTTGTTAGCACCATTTTTTTATATTTTTTTTGTTTTTTTTACAAACGTACTACCTTTACCTTAAATTGCTATGAATGCATTAAATAAAGTTTAGGTCTTTTAACTCCATTATTGAAAGTAACTAACTTAGCAGTAGGTAGTAACACAGGCACGAATCTTGAGCGCTGTCTTCTAAACATCGCCCACTTTTTAGACAAGCGCTCAACATCCATGCCGGTAGACAGGTATATCATATTGTTAGCATCCATTTTTAATGGAATAAAGATTACTAATATTGTATTACCTTCTGTACATCATCAGCTCAGCGGAAGTAAAAACCTCTGTTATTTAAGAGCTCGAAACATTGTCACAGATAATTTGGTCCAGCTTCAACAACAATAAAATTTTGTGTTAATCAAATATTAAGAATCTCCACATCATTACAGTCTTTGGTTAGGACAGAATATGTAGGTATACGAGATTACAAAACTTAAATTTAAAATAATATCACAAGCATAAACATCGAAATACTTAGTTCTTACGTAAAACCCAGTTATTCACCACGCGTCTCTCAGTCATACATTTTTATTGTTTTATCTACAATTACCTGCATTTTGAAAGCAAATTATATACTTACGCCAACAAGTCTACTTTGTGGACTTTGCTGAGAATATAAAAATACAATGTGTTCAATCTAAATACTGGAGTGCCATAACAAATAAAAACATTACAGTGCAAAGGAACCGTAACAAAGCAAAATTGCTCTAACAAGACAAACGATACAAGCAAAATAAAGAGCTACTTCTAACAAGATGGCAACCTACAACACAATATAAAAACCTGACAAAAGATTCAATGCACGAAGTACTATGCGATTATCGTATAGTAACGTACAGCGCTATTGCCCAGCTACTATATTACACGTACTCTTTTAATACTTTCAAGGCATATTATGTACCAGTACTAGTCTATTCTACCTTAAGCTAAAATTTAACACCTTACTTTAAACAACATCCTTATTCGTAAATCAAAGTCACTTGTTTTTTTATTGTTTTGTTATTTTTTTATGCGACTTCGAAATACTTTTAAATCTACTGAATAAAATCTTCAAAGGCACAATAGAGTGAGCTTATGGCAGCTGTATGCCTATTATACGTTTAGGGACAACTTAACGATTTCGTACATCAATCTGTAGAATGGGTAGTTCCCATTTGTTCTATGGAACATGACGTCATCGAACAAAATGACACATTTTCTATCCAATTTTTCCCATAGAACTACATACCTACTGACTTTATTCTGTCATACCATTGATCATACATCTGCCTGGGTAAAATAATCCTACAAAAGAATGGATATTCGTAGCAAGAATGATAAGATAATCGTAAAAAGGTCTTATTTACCTTGTCCTATAGAACATTGAGGAATAAAAGTATTACATGTTCCATAGTACAAAATAAGAAAAAAATATCTTATTCTGCCCGATTATGTCATATTCCATAGAAAATATGGGAACTACCCTGTAGAATATATGCGATAGTTGAAACATACACTATCAGAAAATGCTTGTAGCCATTGCATGCTTACACCAAACTTCGAAACCACCTCTCCTCGATGCGTTCGTGAAAATTCTGGATTCAGTTCACGATTATCAAATTACTCTTTTCAAAATTATCATGACCTCTTCCCATTCATTTCATCATCCAGTGTGCTCGATTTCATATCAAGTTATCGTCAAGCGCTAGCAAATAAATATTTTAAGCCCTTAGTACCTACATAAAGAAATCAAGCAAAATATTCAGTGTCGACAAAGTGTTCTAGTGAACATTCCTCTGTCCTAGTGACGTAATACACTCAAAATGAGAATTACACTGATAAACAAATACAATTTGACTTCTTAGTGTCACACTGATACTTGCCGATCTCTAGTTACACGTAGGTACAGTCACGGAATGAAAATGTTCGTCACTTTGAAGTCGGTTTTCGCTTGCACTAGTGTACGAATCAATTATGGTTTTAATTCAGTAAAACATACTATCCTGTATGACACGATAAATTCAAGTCAATTTGAACTTTGTCGTCGAGCAGCTAAACATAATTTTCTATGCAACAGTTTGTTCTGTGCCTAAGATTCAAAAGGTAACATGTCTCGCGACAAGTCAAACGAGTCATTTGAAAACTGACGAACCTTTTCATTCCGCCGCTGTACAACAGTTCACTTTCTGTGCAACTCTCACAGGGGCAAGACGTGTTTAGCGCACAGTCCGAGCGCACAGCGACTATTGAGTTTGCTCCATGTACTTTGTCGAATAACTTTAGGATTTTCGCATATACACGGATGATGTCATGTTGGGTTGTGAGGTGTACTATTTCGAGGAGGGGTAGTAGTAAAGTACCGCACACCCGGGGAGTTGCCAGCGAGACGCGTGCAGCTCTATGAGCTGTAGCAATGTGCGGCGGATGGATGGCGCGGCGGCCGTATTGAGAAAAGCGTCGCGGACTGCGCTCAGAAGTCGCTCCAGGTCGCCAGGTAGCTGAGACTCCAGGTCGCGACCAATATATGTTAGCACGAAGAAGAGATTCTCAGTCTGTGAACAACAAAGCCACCTTTAATACTTGTTTTCTAAATTTTCCATTACTTCTACCAGTTCTCTATTGATTTACAATATTAAATTACTCTTTTTACCTATTATGTTGCTTCTCAACTGGACTGGGAGTAAACAAAAAACATAGAATGCGTCCAGCTGCTTCTCTCCCCGAGCATGATGGGCCATCTAAGTAGGTATATGGGCTATCCATCTTGGGACTTTAAATCAGGAGTGGTGCAAGTTTTCTTATGATTACTTATGGCTCCGCCCACCCCGTTAGGTATACGGGCGTAATAAAATGTACCTGTATAAAATAATCGCAAAAAATGTAGAGTTTAAAGAATCTCGAACTCGTAACCTCAGCCTAACCTTTGCCGTGCTTTAACCAATTGAGTTATCGGTTCGTCATCCTGACTAGCAGAACATCTTCAGAAGTAACACCAGAGGTGGTAGCAGAGGCTAAAAGCTACTTACGTAATGGCTGACGGATGCAATCTTCACAGCACTTGCTAGCGTTGGTAGCTGAGGACTCCAGAAGGACCAGCTTCCAGAATGCACAAGTACTTACGTCGCTGGGCGAAGGTACTGGCTGACGGATGCAATCTTCACAGCACTTGCTAGCGTTGGTAGCTGAGGACTCCAGAAGGACCAGCTTCCAGAATGCACAAGTACTCACGTCGCTGGGCGAAGGTACTGGCTGACGGATGCAGTCCTCGCAGCACTTGCAGATGAGAGTGAGCAGCACTTGTCCGGGCTGCGCGCTGGCGTTGGTCCCGCCGCGGCGCTGGATCGCGCGTCGCCGTAACTGGCAGTACATCTCCAGAAGGAAGGAGAGAAATGCCATGAGGCGAGGCCGCCCGCCGCCTACTATCGTGCCGAGCAGCTGGAAATTTAGATATATTATATAGAATAGAGTACTGATGGTCTTTTGGTAGTTACCCCGACTTCCGATCCTAAGGTCGTTGGTCGACGTTGAAGGAAAATGTAATGAGGAAACCGGCATGTCGTAGAACCTAAAAAGTTCGAAAATATGTGTCAAGTGTGCTATAAATCCTTTCACCACAATGGTTGGAAAAAACTTGTGACACGACCAGATAGATATAATAAAACTATTGCGTAGGTATTGACTAGATATCCTAGGTAAAAAAAATATGCACTGAAATATGTGATACATTACATAGAATGGTGAAGGCAAACACCGTGAAGAAAACCACTGCTTAATCACGAGTTTGAGTACCCTAACAAGAATTTGAATGTCGATCCGAAGGTAGGCCAACACGGCTCTTCAAAATGTTAACCATCTATATTTACGTGGCATTTGATCAACAAACAGCAACGACATCAATAAATGAAAACATATAAAAGAAACCAGCAACACCTTCTACCGGTCATGGTATCACTGCTGGCAGATGTTTAGCATTTGCTCGCCAGGTGGTAAAACCAGGTGATTCATCAGCTATTGAAACATACCTTCTCTCTATCATGGTACCACTGCTGGCAAGTGTTGAGCAGCGACTCGAGGAAGGTCTCCGTCTGCTCGCGCTCCACCACGGCGATGCAGCGGCGCGCCGCCGGGAGGGCGTAGCGCGGGGACTCCACAGCGCGACCTACCAAGTGGTTCACTGCGTCCATCAGCGTACGGGCGCATACTGCGTTCGGATCTGTAATGCAGAGCAAGCGGTGGAAATATTGATATCCTATTCCTAGACGACCTCTGTGGCGTGGCGGGCGAGTGCTCGGCTGAGAGCGCAAGAGGCGCGGGTTCGATCCCCGCTACGGGAGAAATGTTTGTATGTTCTGCAAATACTTCTTCCGGGTTTGGGTGTCGTATTATGTAAGTATGTATTTACAAAAAAAAATGTACCTATATACCTAAGTATTCTATCAGCCATCTGGTTCCCATAGCATAGCTTTGTTTAGTTTGGGGCTAGATGGCGCTGTGTGAAATGTCCACAAATATTTATTTATTCTCTAAACATAAGCAAGTATTCCCAAGGAGGGTTGACGTCAGGCAGGCGGCCGGTCATAAAACACCTTAGCCAAAACTCTTACAGCATGATCCAAGGATCATGCTGCGCCTACCCCACATAGAGTGGGATAAGGGCAGGAAGATTATGATGATGATGATAAACATTATGCTATTTTGGCTATAAGATGACCTCGGTGGCGTGGCGGGCGAGTTCCCGGCTGTGACGAGATTTAGGTAGGTACTAACCTTCCAAAGCCTTGTCGATGCATTCTTGAATCTCTGCCGGGAAGTTACCCAGGTCGCCCGCGTCCGCAGCCAGCCCCAACGCTGCCATGCCACTGGCTAGAGCGTCAGCAGAGGTCAGAGACTTGGACCTCTTCAGTCCAGGAGTGAATGACTGCGGACGGATGCTTTTGCCGTTGCCGTTGATGATGGACGACGGAGGCGACTTCTTCTTTTCGGGGATTATCACCTGTTGCGGTTGGAGCTTGAAGTGTACCCGAGGTCCCCCCGACTGGAAAGTGAATAAAAGGTTCTACATACACTTCTGCGAATAAAAAGCCGGAATATTTTGTCTAGAATTTTTTGAGTTCTACAAATTTAAGTGTTCAGCAACCCAGTTTATTGTGAAATAGTTCTGATTCCACACTAGAATGTTATGTTATGGAAACTAGAAACTACGAGTCTACGAGTATGGTACCGCATCATCCAGACCCGTAAGATATATTGCAGGACTTGCAATATCTTTGCATATTTTCCGTCGCGTAAACCAAACTCTCGCGTCAAAATTCGCGGAAATCAAAATTCAAATAAGAATTTGTCTGAAAACCGTCTTATGTTGCTTTAATGGAAGACGCATGCTGCTAGACCCCATTTGCTGAATGAACACACTTTAGATTATTGTGGGTTCCTACTAAAATATGTTTGTCTCAGAGCCATACATATTATCACGTCCGAGCCACAAGTAATCATAGGAAAACTTGCAGCCACTCCTGCTTCAAAGTCTCAAGACGGATATAGTGAACCATGGTGACAGGTGATCAGAGAGGATTAAACGGGTTTTTAATGAAAGTTACCTGTGTGTGAGGCACATTGCCACTGGAGGTGGTGTTGAGCAGGCCGTGCGGCATGACGGGCCGGTAATGAGGCGGCACCTGTGCGTGCAGCACCGCCGAGCGCGAGTGTTGGAGCCCCACGCTGGCGTACCCGATGCCCACTGCCGACCTGAAGTGGAAATGTAATTTGCTATTTATTTCGTTTCAATAATTACCATTAAACATTCCAAGAGCCTTCACTTGAATTGCCTGAAACTGACAAGAATTATATGAGAGCAGAACTTGAACCCGCAATCCCGGCCTTGCTCTGGCCCGAGGGCGGGTTCTAACCAATTGAACTATCAGGTAGTCGTCACGGTCGAACTACCAATTAGTTGCAAAAATCTACAACTCTTCACAAATATTTCTAAATGCTAGGTAACAGAAACTATATCACAGAACACAATCCTATCAAAACTAGACAATGTTTATTGGCAGTAATGGATTTGAATCTAGATCTCTTACAGATCCGCTGAGCAACATTTTATTTGAGGAGACCTCAAAATTAACACGAAGGGGCAAAAATCAAAAGTGTATTGTCAGTTTCTCCAAAAATCTGTAAGTACCCTACTAAAAAAGTCAAGTTAGGTACTTACAAAATTAAGCCGCGATAATTGGTGGTTATTAGATATAATGCAATGCTCATAATTAGCACTGCTTTCTAAGACTAATTATATACATATTGCTAACTGGTAGGTGCAGGGAAGGACAACACGAACGCGTGCTCAGCGACCATGCCAATATCCTGCCAGCAACAATATCAAGGTCTTTCTTGATTCAAACATTCTACTCGTTCATTAATACGTTGTTAGCTGTCGAAATGCACCATAAAAAAACAACGTTGTTTTGATATTGGTCGTCCGTCAGCAGAATATTGGAACTGGGCATCAATCAACTTTGCAAATTCACTATGCTATCATTTAATAATAATAAATATAATGTATCTAAAAACTACATATCTACTGTATATCATAATGGAATATCATATTACCTACTAATGACGTATAAGTGAAACCTAGAGCAGAAGTTAATGGTCTAAAAAACAATTTGCACAAACCATTCCATGTGAATGAGCTCATAATTAATTACATCAAACGTAGACTAGCCATATAACCAACAGTCTATACAAGAAGAGCTAGGTATCAAAACAGTGGAACAAGCCGCTTCATTTTTGGCAAAAAAAACAAGTACAAAGTGTGTGCGGTGACGGATTTGCTCAATGCTCATTAAAATCGATGTAGAAAGTGTATTTAATCGTGTTTTACACTTTGAGAAACCACAGAATAAAGCTAAATAAAGTACCTAACTTTAACTTACAACAGATTGTAAGTTAATGTTACTTTATTTTACGTTACTTTGTTTGTATTTATTCAAAAAGAAAAGAAAATTTTAGCTTTTTTCTTTGGTTTCTCAAAGTGAAAACATGATTAAAAAATACCTAAAAAATACATTTCTTGAGTCTGTTTTCATCATCGAAATGCTCGATGGTTTTGATCTAGATCTCGGGAACCCTACCATATTTTCAGGTGAGTTTTAGTTTGATAGGTAGGTAATAACTATTTCTTTAGTTGTGGAAACCAGCTTTGTGATTAGTTTTGTAGTTTTCTTGTAATTAATAATTATTTGATTTGGCCTGGATATTTGATTTCAATATTTTGCGCGATCTCACTCTCTGTCTTTTATACACACGAAATCCGTAGAGCTATCTCTTTCTAAATCGGTCTAGACGCGATGATACGGTGGCCTCATAAAAGTAATGACAACACAAACAATGTTTTCAAATAATATATCTAATGTTTGTTCAACTGTTTATTCAATGTAATTCATTTGTGTTCTTATCTTTCGCACTAAGGCATAGTTTTCAGTATTTGTGAAAACAGCGCATTGTGGTGAGGCACCACAGAACTACGAATTATGCAGAAGGTTGGCATCAACGGCACGTTTAAAACAAGACCAGCAACAATTGTTCAATTTCTTAATAATATAAAACAAGATGTGGCTACCTTTTTGGAAAAACTTCGTGTAAATTAAATTAATAATAATAAATGTAACAAGGTGCAAAAGCTAGTCTTATTTTCAATTGAACAAGCGAGAAAAGAAATCTCACTAGTTCAGTCAACTGAACTGGACAACTGAACTAGTGGGAATAGACGGTCTCTTCAACTCTCTAATGTCGGGGATGCGATGTGAACGACCTGCTAGGTGAATCACGCGAATGTACAAATTGATGAGTTAGCTACGTGTTGGTGTTTCTAGACAAAGCTTTCTCGCAATCTTAGATTCTATCTTTAGACAAAATAGTACCTAAATGACAGCTTGTGTGAGAAGTTTTCAGAAAAAGATTTTATACTTCACCCAAACTGGAGATACAACTTAATTAAACAAATCGTCGCGCATTTTTCGGTATAGGTACCTACGATGGAATCACTTTAGTTTTAGTTAAATAAACCTTGCAAGTCTTGCAACATAAATTTTCACACCTTATTTAACTATAATAATAGGTAGTAGGTAGTTATCTACTACTTAAAAGTTCTATAAACATGTAGGTACTTAATGAAAAAGCAAGTTTTAAGTTAAATATGGGCGGTTTGTTTACATAAATTGTATCTTGAATTTGAAGTACTGAAGTATTCCTTTATTAAGTAGGCAGATATGCTAGGACACTATTCTAAAGATAAATAAAACAGAATTGGTCAATCTAAGGGTCGTGTAGATAAGAGTTCTTTACTTTTTACCATATTAAGATAACATCATATTGTATACAGTTCCAAGTAGGTACCTTATCTACTTATGAACATAGAGCGAAGCGTCAACGAAAGTAGGCTGCACTGCACAGGCCAATTTATCAGTACCTACTTCCACAGATCGTAATCCTGATGACTATTCACTATGACAATGGCTGCCAACGGCGCGTGTTGCATGCTCAGAATGCTTAATGATCGCTCCGTTATGGCACTCCAGCAGCCATCATGCAGGCGACAGGCGCGGTCCGAAGGGGGGGTCACAGGAAACATGACAAATCGTACACGTTAAATTAAAAAATCTTCTAAAAATTTACAAAATACTGACAGGCTAGGGGCAGAAAAAGCAATTTTCTGCCCCTAGCCGCGATGCCAATAAAAATAGATGGCTTCCATTTGTTTTATAATGTGTGCAATAAAATTGTGTAGGTATTGTGAAATAAAATCTGATTTAGTCGACATATTCTATTATTAGTGACCCCCTCCAAAAATTCAGGCTGCGACCGCGTCTGACAGGCGAATTGTTTGGTTGGACAGAGATATCAAAAGTGTCAACATATTGATTGGAATGACTTAGACGCTAGTTATGGAAAATAAACAATTGGTTACACAATCTTCCAGCTTCTAAAGTAAACAAATATTTACCTACTTAAAATAACAAAAAAAACGACTGCGTAGAATAAGGGTAGCATGATGGTGATGAATTTGTTCCATTTTAGTCTACGGTTTTAGTTATGTACCATCTTAAGTTAATTGGAAATGGATTGGATATAGGCCATATTGGCTTTTTTACACTTTACTACGACTACATACACCCCAAACATATTACTCTCCTTCGCAATCGGGTAAAAACATGGACTACTACGGTGCAGAATTGGAAATATTATAAGTACCTAGTTACCTAACACTAAGTGCATGATACTAAGTACAAGTCAATGTACAAATTAGAAAAACTCGAACAATATACCTACATAAACGCACGGTTGACTTCGAGAAGGATATTCTCTTGACCTAATTGAATTAGGTTGTGTGTAGTAAGCCGCGACTTGATGTCATTGACTATCATGTTTGAATTTATTCAGGGAAGACTAAGAAAATAAGTCTTCAATCTAATTCCTAGCTCAGAACATTTTTGTGCGTTTATCGAAATTCAGAAATACCTACAAAAGGTTCTTAAAAGCTAACAGAAGGTTACCGCGAAACGGATTTGTAGGTTAGGTCTCGGTGTAAGTCCTTATGTGTCATTTGAAACGGGCATCACACTCTTCGCAGTTGATTGAATCCCCAAACGACAAAATGTTCCTTGAATACAACAACTTGACTACCGACGATGCGGAGTGCGGAGACGAACTGGCGAGAGCGAAATTGGGCCAAGTGGCGTGTCCTGTCTGTCAGTCTGCGCACTCATTCGACCCTTGTCAGAACGCTCTTTTGCAGGCAAATGCAGTCATATCTTTTTAAATATATTTATAAAAAATAATAGGTATTTGTGGACATTTCACACACCACCATCTAACCCCAAACTAAGCAAAGCTTGTACTATAGGAACCAGATGGCTGATAGAATACTTTTATACTTTGTTTTGTAAATACATACTTTTAATTCATAGTTCTACAACACCAAGACCCTGAAAAAATATTTGCAGAACATACAAACATTTCTCGCGTAGCGGGAGTCGAACTCGCTCCTCTTGCGTCTCAGCCGAGCACACGCCCGCCACGCCACCGAGGTCGTCGATATAAAACTTTTAAGTTAATGACAGACAACAACACACAGCCTAAACCATAAGTCCTGAACATGGGAACTTGGAGAGTATTATTATACTCTTTATAACTCAACGCCACAAAGTCACGGAGCGTTTCACTAGACTAAACTGAAGTTAAAAAAAATGAATAAGCTCTGAAAATTAGAAAGGGATGAAAGTGATAAAGAAATCTAATAGCACTTTGCAAGTAGTTTTAGAGCTGCTATTTACTTATTAGATACACTTATGTACATTAATGAAACATTAGCTCAATATGTGGAGATCGTGTTACTTATTGGCATTCCACAAGATCGTGTCTCATGTCATAATGATACATAATTGCAATGCATCTAGTTTTAAAAGAATTCAAAGCTACAAAAATACAATTTTACTATAAAATACACGACCGAATCTCACCTTGTAACGACCATCCAACTTTAGCAAACTTTATCAAAAGTACCTAGTCCGAAACAGAATTATATTTCTCTAGCTAAATCGAAAGAAGTTTCAAATAAATATTGTTAGCTTTAATTCAATTAATTGGTTTAGACAATTTTTAAAGGTTGTTGAAATAATGCTTTAGAACGAGATCTTTATTTGCATTCGTGACGCACAAGAAAAAATAAATAAGAGATTACTCAACGCGCCAAATATGGGAGACATTAATAATGTTATACCAGTTGCATCTACCACCTGTGTCCATAACCAACTGCAAAGACAAGGCTAGGTAGATATGTGGGTACAAAATTTTATTGTTATATGAATATTAAGTATTTACGCTGGCAGACCACGGCGAAGATAGAAAGACGAAATTGATACCAAGGAACTTAAACGAATGTTCGATAGTGATGCAGATTCGTGACAGGATAAATCAGTTAACCAGCCAAGTACCTACCAAAGTAAAGATTGAAATGAAATCGTAGATACAGATTAAATAGGTATATAGACATAAGTCTCAACAGATCTAATCTAATCTAACAAGCCTACTAGATCCCAATGCTGGACAAAGGCATCCCTTCCTTTTTTCCATAACCCCCCGATCTGGCCTCTAACAGACCAATTAGTGAAAATGATAAATGAATGAAATCATGTTTATAAGCAAACAGTGTCCCAGTGACCTTGAAACTGCAATGAGAACTCGCCAACAGAGCACAACGATCTCTAAACTTGTATGATTATTGTGTTTATGACGCACGAGTGGATTAGCTGCTCTGACAAATAAGGTTTATTGCAGTTCGAATGATGTACGGGAACTCTACATACATATGTACATAAAATCAGGCTTGTTTCCTATAGGGCTAGGCAAAGATCACGGATCTCCATTTGCTATGATCCTGAAACACTTCTTTCGCTTCATTCACTCTCATAACATTCTTCATGCACGTTCGTCGGTTTAGGGTACTCTTGACCTGGCCCTTTTTCAAAACGTCGCCGATTTGGTCCAGGTACGTGCACCGAGGTCTTCCCCTTCCAACGATACCATTCACACTCACCTCATACACCTGTCTCGTTAATCTTCTTTCATTCATCCTCTCTCCTGACAGAATCATCTAAAATACCATTCTCAATCCTCATCACTACATCTTCTTTCACTCCACATAATTCACAACGCACGCATTTTCACTGCATTTACTCTACTCTCATGTTTCTTCTACCATACCAAACTATCACTACCATACATAAATGTCGGCACTAGTACTCCTCTATGTACAGCCAGTCGTGCTTTTCGGAGACTTTCCTGCTGCTCATAAAGGTATGTAGCGCCTCATTCCCTTTATTTACCGCAATCACTCTCCTTTAAACATCCTCCTAATGTTTTTTTATCTCTCGTAAACTCTACTATGTATAAAATATAATATTTCAATGTAGTATGTGAGCCCGTATCATGCCACTGTTGGGCATAGGTCTCTTGAATTTTCCAGTTTCTGAGGTCCAATGCACTGTCGCTGAATCAAGCTCGTCACGACATCACTTGCGTGGTATACCTACATAGATTATTTCTCGATCTTGAGTAGTACCATTGATAGACTAAGGATAAAATCTATAAAGCGTACTTTACTCAGACTTATCTCGCAAGTAGAGGTCGGTATTTACCCTATAAACATTTCTGAATGCAAGCTCAGTTTATGCTTAAGTGCACCATGACAACGACTTATCAAAAACTTAGACTATAAGCCAAACAATAAAAGAGATCTAGTTTTTTTACAATGTTTTACTCAAGTTAAGTCTGATCTAAGTGTAAGTGCGCTCTATAGATGTGCCAATGCCTACAGCTGATTTTGAAACAGTGATTTTAAGAAGTACGAAAAATATATGACCTGACGTAAGATAGCAGAAATGCAAAATGTTTTTCTCACTGTTTAAATACGCCTTGATCTACATTTGGAGATAAGGGGCAATTTGAATAGGAAGAACACAAAATGATAGCAAACATGAACTATCTAGCTACAACAAAAGGTAAGATTATAGAAAACCGGAACTCAATATAATACCTTCATAAGGACGCAAGTTTAAATAAATTAAATAAAGCAAGGACAACTAAGAAGGGCATAATATCACAAAATAAAATAAGGTACTTTGTAATGCTCAGTTTATTTTTTTTTATTGAATTTTTAACTGAATCACATGCTCGCTTTAGTTATACGACCATTGAATACGAAGGAGTAATGGAGTAATGTTATGACTAACGACATACGTAAACAAGAAGAATATTCAGGTCCAACCGGCGAGCAGGTAGAGTTGCACTGAGAATCAAAATTAATTGTGTGAACTGTTATGACTACAAAATGAAAACACGACACGGAGACAATCAAAACAGTGCAGGCAAGACTTGGGAATGATGAGTCGCCTTACATTAGAATGAAAATAACAAGCAAATTACCTACAAGAAATTGTTGGCAGGATGAGCGTAATAATTGCGAGCTACAAATTCTTTGTGTTGTACACTTTATGCTAAGTTTCGCTTGAAAGTTGATAATAATGATCGTTTGATGTGTAACGAGTTTCTAGTGAAAGTATTACTGAAAATGCGGGTAAGAGCGGACCAGTTAAAGAACTTACATATCGGAAGTAGAGTATCTTCCACGAGCCATTTTCACAACTTATTACAATTCACTTAAATTCCAAATGATAACAATCTCACATCACACACAAGAGAGACAAATAAATTCCAATGTTTACATGAGCAGCAATAAAACTTATCACAATCTTCAAGCTCGATGCAAATCTCAGCGCAAACTTGGCAATGTCGCGGACGAATTACGTCTCATTTCCCACTTAGCACCGTTCCTTTATTAATAGAAGCTTGTTACCGCCGCGCTTATCCCGGAGCTTTAGCATACACTGCATCAGATGCTCATTCGACTAGTAAACACACTACGGCACTATCGAATTTGAACTTATAAATAAGAAATGTTCGGTTGAAGTTCGTTCGAAGGCGTTCGCATTTATTTCGTAGTTTGATCGCGTCCGTGTCGGGGACTCCGTGCGTCTCCCGGCGCGTGCGCACACTGCGCGGGGCGTCTCGCTCGGACGTTTCGGCGCGCGAGCGTGTGAGCGTCACCGCACTCAAGAACAAAGTGATAAGAAAACCTCACAATTGATACTACAGCAAAGTGGCATAGCACCTACGCGTGGGACATCACAGCTACGTTGACATCTCGACGATTTTTGTTTTGCCTGAATTGGATGTGGGCCAATGGTAACACTGCCGGTTACACCCGTTGATGAGAAACACACTAGCGTAGACAAGGTCGAAATCTTTCCGATGAGTGAGGATGGATTCAGGAAACTATATTTTTATGTGACGGCCTCGGTGGCGTGGCGGGCGATTGCTCGGCGGAGACGCAAGAGGCGCGGGTTCGATTCTCACTACGAAAATAAATGCATTTTCTGCAAATATTTCTTCCGGGTCTGGGTGTTGTGGTACCATGGTACTCGTAGTTTCTGATATCCACGACACAGGGAATCTTAGTGTGAGGTCAGGACTACGTATGTGTGACTGTTGGGTGTTTTGTTATTTCTGTGTTATTGACTATTTTTTTAGACGCTAATGAATGTAGTGTAATTTGACATTGACAGTTCCTTTTCTATTATGTTTTGTATCATCTATTACTAATCTGTGGTATCATCGCTGTCATTATGTCAAAATAAAAGTATTCTATTTTTCATGAAAAACATGCCAAAAATAAAATAATTACAGGTAATTATGACATCAATTAAATGAGAAAAATCGGCTCTTTAATTTGATATAGGTTATGTGCAGTTTTAGACCAAAAATTGATTCCAGGTTTTCATCCCTTTTCACCCCTTTAGAGGTTGAATTTTGAAAAATCCCTTCTTAGTACACCCCTACGTACCAAGGTTTACCTACACTGAAAATTTCAAGTCTCTCCGTCCAGCGGTTTAGGCTGTGCGTTGTCTGTCAGTCAGTCAGTCAGTCAGGACAAAGATTCTTATAATATAAGATAAGGAAACTGTTTTTACTATTTTTATTCTACCTGCTGATTCTGATCTGCCTACCAATCCGAACAAAGGGTTCCCAAAATGCAATTAATGTGAATACGTAATTAGAATTTTATAGCAGTGTAGTAAAAGCAAAAAATTTAAGGTTTATTGTTCGTCACGCTGCACGCTGCAGAGACAGGGCCTCGTGTGCCATTTAATGGAACATTCCAATTCTGGCAAATAATGACGAATTACCTACACGACAACACCTCGCATGTCATCGCAATCTGTGTGGGCGTGAATTGCATCGACCGACTCTCAAAGCTGTTTGAAGCGTATTTCAGGATTATGATAAAATGATAGAGTTGAAACGCTAAAGTGCAACTATAACTGAAGGTCACATGAAACTTAAAAATGAATCACCATGCCAATTTTTGGTTGAGAGTCATATTACACGTACATTAGTAGCCATGATACAGGGAATCCTAGTGTGGGGTCAGGACTATGTGTGTGACTGTTGAGTGTGATTTATTTATTTATATTATGTATTTTTCAATCACTCTGCGAATCTGCAATGGATAGACTATGAGTAGTACTCTATCCACCGCAGTTTCTCATGGTATAAACAATTTATGTGGTGCTCCGTGAAATTAAAGAAATCTTTATTTTTTGGGATTAAGAACCACCCTAATAAGTACATAATCTCTGTTAGGTGTAACACATTTGACATTTATGTTACTACGAAAACTTGGCATTTTGACCAAAAAGATTTATCTTTCCTTTTATCAACCACCATTTATTTACCCATGACGTTCCTGTTGATTTCTGTTAGGTATTCATAATAGAAAGTTTCAATGGCTGAATTAAAAGAAGATCAAAATATGAAATGTTTGACGATGATCATGAGATATTCTGACGTTAAAAATGATTGTTTACAAGTTGAACTCAGACGCTATGGCCTGATTCAGAGACCGTGCCAATCTAAAAAGCAACTGAGCGTAAAGACGCAATAATGTTTTCAATCTTATTGCCCGATCTACCGTTAATATATTTTTATGTGTTCTGACAAGGTCTCTCAACTTTAAGGCACATTGAAATCTTTCTCGGTTTGGCTGAAAGATGATGTTGTTCACTACCAGTACACTGAGATGATGGTGCAATGGAGAATAAGTAGATAATCTTGTAAAAATCCCGAAACCTACTTCATTATATTAACTTATCGAGCGTTCGTCAGACGTAAAATTTAAGACTCACCCCCGAATACTCAAACGCATCTCAGAGTTGAGCACGTCTCAAGTGACGTGTTTTTGACAGATTTTCATCAAAAACTGTCAAAAAACCGTGACTTGAGACGTGCTCAACTCTGAGTCGCGTCTGAGTATTTGAGGGTCAGTTCTAAAAAAAAGTAGAAAAATCTTACCTATTCTGCAGGTCGTTCGGCTTAGCCATGGTGAACTCTTTAGCGTGCACGTTCAGCTTCCCCGCAGCAGTGCTGGCAGCATTGGCGACGCCGTCTGTGCGGACACCTGGCGGTCAACATCGCTCGTCAAGAGAAGAGGGTGATTGGAAAGTACAGAAATGTGCGCATCGAGGACTGATGTACGGTAGAGTATGAGAATTTTCATGAAAACTATGGTGATGAACAAGCAAAATTAAATTCAAACAGCGTGAAATTATGGGGCGATTTGATGGCATCTACCTATTCTTAGTACAAAATAATGTTTATCCTTTCTAAGTTCGTATAAGCAGCGGCCAACTCTTGTGACGGAGTTTTTAGGCCGCCTTAAGTTCTCTGTCATGGCTAGACGACTTAAAAGCTGGGACCGACAATATATACGTTCTAGGTTCCACGGGTCCCATCTTTGCCATGTGTATGTGTTGTGTTCCCGGAAGATACCTAAACAGCCGGAAATAATACGTGAATACCGTTACATGAATAATGATGGAACATAGCCAAACAAAGCTGACGTTACGCGCCGAAAATATCAACTTTTCATTCAGCTGGAGAAGGTTTGCGAGAAGATCATCAAAACGTGCAATTTAATTTCAATCTGAGCACCTAGTATAAACAATCAATAATACGCTTTAACAAGAAAAGAAAATATATTTTTTTTAAACCTACGAAAATAAAAAATAAGTTATCTACAAAAAAGCAGGTCTTTAAAAAGAGGGTTATCGAGTTTCTTAAGTGCAAAAAAACTACACTAATTGCTGCGCCCCCTGGTGGGCTATGGCCGTAAAACATACCTAAGAATCTTCCCTCATAATATATGACACCAATATAATGCAAAAAACCGCATCGAAATCGGTTCAGGAGTTCTTGAGGAAAATGGTAACAGAAAAACACACAAATCAATAAATAAATAAACACACAACCTCTTAGGCCAAACGCATATACCTTCTCCGTTTGGTCGTGGGTAAAAACTAAAAAAAATGTACTTCAATGATAAATTTGGAGCCCATAAAAATTTCATCTTTTATTTCTTCTCCCAACAACGGGACCAAACACAACGGTTCATAAATGACGGAGTTCTGAGGTAACAAACTTAAAAATACAACGAATTGAGAACCTCTTAATTTTTTTGAAATCTGTTAAAAAAATACTCAAGTTGACGGATATTCTCGGGCTCTTAGAATATTCGAGGACAATTTAGACAGGTACTAGAAATATGTATCTTGAAGGTCGTCTGTGAATCAACAAACAACGAGTTTCTCTAATAAATTGAGAATGTTATTATAAGCTCTACAAAACATGCAAAATATGATATCGATTTGTCGAAGACCTTGACTGACTGTGAATTGTGATAATTTCAGAACGCCGATCTTGGTTTCGTCAAGTGTCTAGGAATAGTAGCAGGAAAGGCAATGCTCAGGCAGAAAATTTTGATCTATACTCCAGATGTCACTGCTGAAGTGGCGAAGGTCTCCTGGTCGGTCTTAATGGGTAAAATCGATAACTTATGATGTTGATACTGTGACAGGCAAACGAAGTGCACTCTACAGGGTAACTAATCCTGATTTTGAGAGAACAAACTGATTTGAAAATCTTTATAATATGTTTAACTTCTCTGCTGGACTGAGAGTAAAAAAACATAGAATACGTCCAGCTGCTTCTCTCCCCGAGCATGTCGTAAAAGTCGACTAAGGGATAGTATCCTCTCCAACATGATGGACCAACTATAAGGGCGATGGGCTGATCATCTGTTACCATAGTTCATCATATCCAACTTGGGACTTTGAATCAAGAGTAGCTGAAAGTTTTCTTATGATTACTTGTGGCCCAATTAGCCGTTTAAGTAAACACAGTTGCTTGGTTGATAGAACACTATAGTGTAGTCTTGGGCGAATCAAGAGTGTAGTAGACCCATTAGCTTCTTGCTTGTTTTTAAAATCGATTCCATGGATGATCGACAAGAACTAAGTACTCCTGTAATCGGGTAACCGAGATTCAGATGCGTGAAGCACGTGCGTCTCGCTCAGCCGGGCATGCTTTCATCCAAGATTGACTTCGAGAATAACGAGAGGTAATTGGATGATTTGATTAAGAAAGTCGAACGTCAGCTTCTAAAATAAATGGTGATGGCCATGAGGTGTGACGAATGTTTGGGATTGGAGCATCTGGATTGAAAACAACAACAATTTTCCAAATTTTAAATTTAGGAAGGTGGATTGCCTCATTATTTTGTTATATGTTAATGCAGCGTTAAAATACAGTGCTGTTTTGATTCTCATTTCCCTTCCCTTCCCTACACATTATCGAAAACGCGTCTTCCGACTGCTGTAATGAACTCAAAAGATATGTAACCGACCTGTGCTAGTTGCAGGTTCTGAAACTGGTTGTGTAGCCACCGCCACACTGGCCACAACGGCTGGCGTGACGGTCACAGAGACCGGTGTCACGGCCGCGGCTGAAACCGACACCGGCGTCACCTGAGCCGTCACCGACGCAACCGAGGGCAACGTAACCACCGACGGCGGCGCCGCCACCGTCACCGGACCCACCGGCTGAGACAAAGACTGCTTCACGATACACCGAGACATTTTCACAAATCAACAAAACTTCACGGAAATCACATTCACGACACAAACAAACAGAGCCCGCCGCTACAAACATCAGACTGTCGACCTGCTGTTCCAAATATGAAGTTTGTTTATTTTTAAATTTTGGCGCCAATTGCGCGTAGTGATGCCCAGTAACGCAAACATTCTCAAATAAAAAGTAATCGAACTACACAAAGATCGATTTTTTCACAAGAATTTATTATGTAGGGAGAACACAGTACCTATATGAGTAAATACTAATTCTGTGTCGTGTGCATCTTGTAAAAGTATGTAGACAGAGAACTAACGATAGTGATGCAGTCGATGAAATTACAGAAGAGAGATGAGATGAGTGTTTAGTTTATAGTTAGTTTCTAGTGCGTGATTAAACTGAATGAGTATGTAGATAGTGATCTGTTTACAATTACCTGGTGGTCTGTAGATTTCAAGAGTAGGCTTCCCTTTAGCATTGGTAAGAATCATGCTTCGCCGTTTCCCATTGTTCGGAAACTGCAATAAGTAAAGAATTGTTAAGTTAACATAATTAAAAAACAACCATCATCATTTTCCTGTCTTTATCCCATTCATTTGAGGTGTCTCAGTGACTACTTTCTTACAATACAGGCCAGCCACAGCCACACATGAAATATGAGATGTTACGTGACTTTCATAATTTTTAATAAGATGGTCACACCACGCTGTCTCTAAAGCTTGCCCATTCCTTAAGATAAAACAAGTCCGAGATGACTAGATGAACTGTCATGATTTATTTTAAGCCGCTATAAAAGCTGACGAGATGAGCTATATCTTATAATACTTAGGTAACAGTACCTAGTGGTGCATATTCTGAGTAATGCATCAAAGGTTTATTTTAAATTCTGTGAGCTGTCTTTCGATAATGATCGAATTAGAAACCTACTAAAATCGTTGCAAGCCCTAGTCATAGCTAGCGAATCAACAAAACAGTTTTAACATTAATTTGTAAAAAGTTTGGTAGATAAATAAATTAAAATGAAAAGAGTTTTTATCTATCACTTCCAGAAACTATTACGTTGCACTGTGGTGTATATTTTAATACTTAAAAATTTCAAGGTAGGTAGGTATTGCAGCGCATATTAGTACAAGTGCTACGGCGCAGACAAGATGTGGGAGTAGGTAAAGCCTATTGCGATCGTACCTACAAGTTCGCCCACAGTAAAACTGTTTTGATATCTATAAATTATTGTTTATAAAATGTATTATTAAAACCTTGGTTTAAAGCGAATTATTACCTAAATACTGCTGGACATTTCATTCAACCATCTACAGCAAACCTGTCATGTACACCCAAAGCTACTACGAAAACCAGATGGCTGATTGGCTACTTTTTATTTTTCAATTGTACACTAACCCAAAATAAACATCTATGCTCATCACAAATGTTAGTCCTAGGTGGGAATCGAACCCACAATCTACATCGTAGAAGTCAGAGCTACCAACTGAGCTATAACTAAGGCCTTTTACCATCTATAGTAGATGATTTATACAGCGTCAGGAGGCAACTTTTACCTTCACAAACGGGACGCTGCACTGTAGTGCCCGTGACGAATTTAGATGGAGTAGGCTTGCCCAGCACCTATACCATCCTCTCAGCTTAGTCGGCCTTGTCCACAGGAAAGACATGGTCAATACGTGCGGAGCTGACTAAGCCGTGGGTTTTCTCACGATGTTTTCCATCACCGTTTGAGAGTACTAGTACAGCGCACATAAATCCGCACAGAAAAATCCATTAGTACACGACTGGATTTGAACCCACGACCTTAGGGTCGGAAGGCGGGGTCACTACCAACCAGACCACCAGTACTCTCAGACCACCAGTGCTCTATGAGCTATAAGGCCAGTCATATGTCCATATTTCTGAGAAGTACCTGGTTATGATGCATATTGTGATGAGACTGAGGGCGTATGAAGCTGCGCTCCCTCATGATGACCCCAGGGGATGCAAAGTCCTGCATCCTGTAGCTTCTCTGCAGCTCATTGCCAACTCCCACTTGAGCTTGCATGCTGACGGTTCTTGTGATATTTTACGGATACTAGAGTTTTAGAAAATTTTTTCGCTCTTTGATTAAGCACTCGAGCATTTAGGTAGAAACTAGATTCAACAACAACAATCAAATAAATACACTAGATAAATGACTAGTATTATAGTTACATTACGCACACCTAACACTGTTATTTACAAATAACTACGGGCAATATGCAGAAATGCGCAAAGCGATTAATAGTAAGTTATAATAATCAGAATATTTTATTGTGACGTCACTTAGAGATCACTGTTCTCCAATTTATATATGCATATATAATTTAACCCTTCTGCCGTGGCCACAGATAGAGGGTGTTTCGAGATTTTCGTTTGATACGACTAAAAAGAGTAGTGCAGGTTCAGTGCCTGACAGTCACCGAGCGATTTACAATATTTCGAGGGGCTGAGAGTTCTGCAGCACCGAACTCGAATCGTTTCGTTGAATGGGTTCGATGAACCCTAATCTGAAACAAAGAAATAAAACTAATTAAATAATGCATTGTATACCATCAACTTTATCTGACGATGTACATGGTAAACAATAATGGTACTAACGCTTTACCCTGCGGAACACCACCTCACAGATTACAGCATTATGATTTTAAAACATTAAAACCGTTCAAGTGGGAGTCGAATTCGCACATGAAAAGTTCCGTACCATCGTATACATTGTTTCTTGTGTGTGTGCCATCTTTTATAGGTGGCAGCACTTTCCCTATTAAAATAGAGCAAAAAATGCAAAATTAAACACGCCTCTTGTATGAGGACCCCCTTAATTTTTAATTTTATTATTATTTTTGTACAAATCAGTAAACGTTAGATCATTTGAAAAAACAATATTTGCAAAAACACACTCGACCCATCTATTAGTACTGACCTCGCCTAGCGTTGCTTAACTTCGATGATCGATTACGAAAAAAATGATTCTTGTATGAGGCACCCTTTTATTTAATTTTATTTTTATTTTTTGTTAGAGCGATAATAGGAATACTCTCTGAAAATTTCAACTCTCTACCTATTACGGTTCATTAGATACAGAACGCTGACAGACGGACGGACGGACGGACAGATAGCGGAGGCTTAGTAATAGGGTTCTGTAGGCACCCTTCGGGTACGGAACCCTTAAAAGGGCCCCAACGCCATACCCTGTGAAACGCCAAAAATCAACATCAAAGTCGAAGTTCGATGTTACTAGCAACCATTACAAAGTGTTTTAACCTCAAACCGGTTCCACAAAACATTGCGCTAGGCGTATAAAAAAGGAAATAGTCAATTACATCGGCATCTCTCACAATACTGCGCGTTGGCACCACTGTACAGATCATCTAACAAATGATTTTAACCTACCCGCTTCTTATACCCCTTTATATCGTCATCTTGGGCCTCATCAGATTTCTGAAGAATCGACAGAAATCTTCATAGCATCCATGGTTTCATTTGATCAAAAATAACAATAGAAAAACCAGCGGATTAGCACTAACGGAAGGAATATATCGCTTTGTCTTAGTACCTATGAGTGGGATAAGTCAGAGCATAATTTATTTAGACTATCAGTGGACAGAAGACTAAACATCGAACTTTGACAAAAAATACTCGTACGGCACGCAAAAATACACACACTTCCCAGCAGTTCAGACGGGTGTGTTTCGTATCGACGCGTTGTCCTCATTTCCCAAATAGATGTTTGGGATTGGGACAGATCTGTTTTTGTTCCGTTTGGTATCGAATATTTTACTGTAGTAGAAGGTGTTGTCTCTCAAGATGTTGTATCCATCTTGGGACTCTTGAATCAGGAGTGGCTGCAAGTTTTCTTATGATTACTTGTGGCTCTGCCCACTCCGTTTCTAATGCGGGCGTGACAATATGTATGTATGTACATAATATGTATACAATATGTATGCGTACAATATGTATGTTGATGCATTGATTCAAAATAAAACATAAAAAATACTTCACAATAGTTTTGCGTTCATCATCATCATCATTCACAGCCCGTTTTTGCCCACTGCTGGGCTTAGGCCTCCCTTTGCTTATGCCATCCAACTATAGTGAAGATCACGGGCCGTCAATGGATGAGTTCAACATTACTTTGAAATTATTCTACTCTACACTAGTAGGTAATTAGGTACCTAATTAGTAAACTCTCCGACACTGTGAAACAACATCCGTCCAAATATCTTGTAAGAGCATATTATTTTAACAAAGTTGTGTTTCAACACGCCGGATCACGCTGCGCACGAGTCGATAGTGTTACAGGTAAAAATAAACTTAATTTCCGCAGAGCAATGAACTGCCGTTGCGCTACAGATTTTAACTAAAAAGATCTTCGCTTTTTATCTGACGGCCCTGTTGATTCTTCGAAGATTTGTTTTAGTTCACGCTTTATGTCCGCTTTGATAGTGCATCAAAGGATCTTTGAAGGTAACAATCAAGTAAACATGTCTCCACTAGTAAACTAATAAAAACGCTGTAAGCCTTTAATAAAAATAGCTGTTTCATAGTTTAATTCAACAGGAATTAGAAGACCTTATGCTGAGGCCACATTAGCGGGTTTCGGCAAATCTTCGTCCTTGTCTGTCCTTTGACAAATCATATGACTGACCTTGTCACTCTATGCGATAAATTCGCTGAATCCCGATATAGTGGCCCCAGCATTAGTGATTTTAACGAATAAAGATTTGAAATCTACAAATAACTTCATAATGCTAAAATTGGGGCAGATGTGGAAATTATGGTTTGTAATCTTACTGAACTGAAAGAGAGGCATCTATGGGCTAGGTAAGAAGTGCGAGCGAGGGGAACGTATGATCTTGATGTTCCACTTTTATGAGGGTGCTGATGAGTGACCAAACGGTGTCACGTCGAGTCAATATTCACGGGCGCTATAATACGAGAAGACGAAGACAAAGAATCTGACAACGTCAAAATTAAAAGACAAAAATCAAAAATCAAAATCATAAATCAAGTGCGAGTCGAACGCACACATAATATAACTTTTACTCTATGTATCTAATTCATTTACTTACCTACTTTCAAATAGGTAGTTTCGACGATTGATTACGAAGGTTATAAAAAAATTCTTGTATAGGCCCCCTTTTATGTAATTTTTATTATTTGTTCTTATATATTAATTTCGTACTCTCTACATATTACGGTTCATGAGATACAGCCCGTTCATGGACAGGGGCGGCCGGACGGACAACGGAGGATTAGTGATAGGGTTCCTAAAAAGGGTATGAAATACTGCAATTCTGCTAACATTTGTCCCGAAGTGAATATGATTTCAAGACTTCTTGTATCTCACGCTCAGTTCTCCGCCGGCAAATTAACAGAGCTCATCAAAAGACAGAATAATTACTTATTAAGTACTTTTTAGATGTAGATGTTTATGTGCGACGAACTCACCGCTCTCTCGTTGTGTGCTGCCGTCGTTACGTCTGCACTCGAGACTCGTTCACTCGTATGTTTTCACTGCAACAAATAAAATATTGTCATTTATACCTGTCCGACATCAGAATACAACAGTCGACGCCAGTAGGTAAGGCTACTTGGCTAGAACTATGGAGAATCACAGATTATAGGTAAACTAGTGAAACACCCGCGGTTTCACTCGAGTAGATTCTTTTGGGTGCATCTAGTGTTTGAACAGCCTTGACACCCCATTGCACTTTTTTGGTTAACCTCAAAATTCGTTATCATTTTGTATTGAAAGAATCCAAATCAAGTTTCAAGCAAATCGAACCACACCTTAAAAAGTTCCCATACAATCTTTAATAACCCATGACCCCCGTTACAGGGGTAGTTTTGAAAATATTTTACCGTTTTACCGACTTTTATTAAATGTATTGAAAAGATTTTATGCTAAGTTTCAAGTTTGATAGTTCAAGGAATACAATTTTTTATACGAACAGTTTTACTAATATCTCTGACTGAGAAACTAATCTGAAATGTTCCCAAATTGGTAACATTTAAAACACGTTTTCAGTTAAAAACTCTAGATGTTATAGACATGTCGTGAATTCTTCATTTACAATGGTATACACCTAAGTTACTGATGAATAATTAATTTTGCCTTCTTATGGCAAGCCTATACAGCTTGTACATAACACCTAGCTACTGACTTCGTTAAATAATTTACCACAAAACACTTCACATCTACATAATAATCATTCACTTTGAGTGCATCATGAATAACAATTCCGAATACTTTGAAAACTCGGAAAACTTGGCGGTGTTCACAATGACATCATTTTGTTTGCTTACGTCTTTGCGTAATAAGATCCGGTAAGATATAAAATACTCTATTACTTAACATGTAAAGTTTATATTTGAGTGTAATGTGTTAAGATCTTAAGGGTCAGAAGAATAAGTACTCTATTATCTGAAGCTGAAGGTTTAGTTTGATTTGCAGATGCTATGGCTTCTCGGGTATGACTGGTCTGCAAAGGTTCTAGGTCAGTGGGTACGGTTTGTTGTGATGAGTTTTCTATTGTATCGATCGTGGTCTACTGAGCACAATGTATGTTATTGTTTTTGTCACGACCATCCTACCCTCCAATCAAAAATGAATTGATATCAATGTTAAAAACGAGATCGTAAGTTTTCAGTGTAGTCCCGGCTGAGGACTTACCGATGACGGTCCGATTATGGCGGTAGTGGGCGAATACCCTAAAATATAGACAATAAATCTATAAATACATTATATTCAGATTATGCGTAATAGACCCAACCCATCGCTGGACGAAGGTCTAATGACTCATGAGCATAAAAACGTGCCTTCTGTTATAGTAGGTATTTTTCTTTTGAAGTGATTTGTCCTCGAAATTAGAAGTAGATTCATTATTTATCTCTAATGATTTATAAAAATCTTGCGAACTCCCCAGGTGATTTACTTCAGGTGAATTAAGTCTACCGGGCCCAATAATTGAGGTTAATAGTTTACCTTTTACTTATAATAGTTTTTCGTACAAGAGTCCACATTTTAGCTAGATAAGAAAGAACGAGTTAAGCGGGAAGTAGATTTGTTTTCTTTAGAAATAACAAAGGCGTGAGAACATGAATAAATTCACGCTTCATTATTCGGTAATCAAATGATAGTGTCACATCGTCTGTTTTTAAGTTCCTTCTACAATAAAGTAGGTATAATCAGCTATAAATAGAAGCTTATCATGGAAACCTACTAACAAATCAAAGAGGTGTTCTGCAAGGAGCTGCACTCGGGCCTACGTTTTTCCTCGTTTACATAAATAAACATTGAATAATCTTCAAGGCGAAGAAAATTATGGCAATTTGCTATTGCAAATACGTGGCCAACTCTTCATTCTAGACATTCCTTTTAAGTGTTATTGTGGTCTACAGCATTACAGCAATGACCCGATGATTTTATAGACGTAATTTAAAGCAGAAAGCTTTGTAACAATGCGTGGGTTATTATGTGGGCTGCTAAAAAGGCTTGATACGTCATAAAGGCCATGTTGGCTGGCGGCATATAATGCACTTACTATTCCAGGGCCTCGGCTTTAAACAATCGGTAACCGTTATATCACAAATGTAATAATAATTAAGGAGACGTGGCAGGCCCCGCCGAAGATGATGAGACAATATCGACATGAATAATTCCTGGCGAACTACTCAGGATTCTAATACTAGAAGTACTAGACGGCCTCGGTGGCGTGGCGGGCGATTGCTCGGCAGAGACGCAAGAGGTGCGGGTTCGATTCCCGCTGCGGAAGAAATGTTTGCATGATCTGTAAATATTTCTTCCGGGTCTGGGTGTTGTGGTACCATGGTACTCGTAGTTTCTGATACTCACGACACAGGGAATCCTAGTGTGGGGTCAGGACTATGTATGTGACTGTTGGGTGTTATTTATTATTATTATTATTTATTTGTAGGTGGTTTTAATTAGCTCAGCAATATTACTAGAAATCAAGCCCTACATCCTACTTAAGATATCATACAGTACAGGATGCTATAATCTGAGGGTCTCCGCCAGCAGCTCATAAAGCATGCGTCAAGCCGAGGATAGGACGAGATGGTTTTCATTTAGGAGGCCTATGTCCAGCAGTGGACTGCATAGGCTGATGATGATGATAACAGCATCAGCAAACTTTTTATCTATACTCAACTGAGACACTTTTACCTTGGACAATTTAACAAAGAGGATTATTTTTTCAGTACAAAAAATTTACTTACTGAGTCGGTAAATAGCGCTACCTCAATCGGTTTTCTTTTAGGTAGGTACCTAAATCGTAAAATGAAAGCCCCGTTATTGCGGTCACGGAGATACAGTGTTAGATATTAAGCCAAAGAAACACGTCTGATGCCCGGTTCCAATATGAAACTATCGGTCGACGACGGATGGTAGGTTACTACTTATAGCAACTTTGGTTTTTGTCAAACAATTAATGCTAGTGATAGCTGCCCCACCTTCCGATCGTGCGTTTATATCCTCAAACGGTGAAGGAAAACCTCGTGAGGAAACCTTCATGTCGTAGAACCTAATAAGTTCGAAAGGAGCCTGGTAGTAGTAGTATAGGAACCGGGTATAATACTCAAAATGCATTACGGCTTTCACTTCACACTCGCTTGGATTTTGCTATCTGCAGTGTTGTCCTAACAGTTGCATAACTAGGCTAACTAAACTCGCAGGACATGAATTTGCAAGGTCACTTTCGTAAACAGCTTGCTTTTGTTTGTAGGTAAGACTTCGTTTCTTCACACAGTTGGTTGATGATAGACTTTAATACCATCTTTAATATGTATGTATGTTCGTATGAGCTAGTGGCCAACTCTAGTGACGGAGTTTTTTGGCCGCCTAAAGGCCTCTTAAATATTAATAACCGTATGTATTATATAAATATGAATACTTTATTTTATTCTCTTTAATAATATACACAATTCGTGTCAATTTTGACCCCTTCTTTATCCCAATATTCGGCATTTCTCACGCCCCTCTCTGTTGTATTATAATAACGTATCATTTGTTGCACCATATCTATCTTAGGACTAAATCAGAATTGGCTGCAAGTTTTCTTATGTTTACTTGTGGCTCTGCTCACCCCATTAGGGATACAGGCGTGATAATATGTATGTTGTTGCACCTGAATAAGGCCGAAGACTGTTATGGCTTAGGAATATGCCTTCGTTAACAAAAGCATGATGGTAAAAAGTGAACACTGAACATCCTCAAAGAAATCATTTTTTATGGATGACCACTTAACCGCCATGGTCATCGAAATTACTAGGGACTACAAAATATATTGCTAAAAATACCAGTGTTTCAATGCATAATCGCTGACAGAATACCTAAAAACCAACGAAGCGCGGCGTGCCAAAAATCAGCAAATAAACCTAGTCTGTTTTCAGCTGTATTCATGTAATTGGTTGTTTTATTTCTCAGACTTTCGTATATAACACACTAATTGCTGAAATATTGAGCGTATTGCAGCGTTGATTCGCGCATAGCACATAGCTTCAAGAAAATAAATTAAAAATAATAACACGATATCAGGCACTGCTACAAGTGGTGTGAAGTTCTTTCGAACCAGTGTGGTGAATGGATTTAAACATGCATTTGACACATGTTTTAGAACTTTTTGGTTCTACGTCATGCAGGTTTCCCCACGATGTTTTCCTTCACTGTTTGAGAGTAACTGTAGCGATCAAATCGGTAACTATCTGAGTTTTCCCTATACTCGCTAGCGGCTGGTATGAAAACTTGTCCTACTTAATTGGAGGCCACAGGCTTGCGCCCATGTTACATTTATACAAGACGAACGATAGGTATTGTGCTGCCTTCGTCTACCCATCACTTGCACCAGATAGAGGGTACTTTATTTCCAAATCCATAGTCTCCATTCCAAAGCATATGGTTATCTATTCTATGCTTGCTTATAGCTATATCAGACACCCATAGCTCACAGATACAACTTGCTTATTCTTAGAACTTCGAACTCTAGCTCTCCAGTAGCACCTAATTATTAGAAGTAGACTGAAAATAAGACCTTTTAAAACCAAAAAAATATCTGTAAGTAGTTGCGAAGATAATAAATAATAACATATAGCTTTCATAAACTTCATAAATTACCAACATTACTTATCTTTACGTCGCATCAGTTAGGCAATAAAAGGAAGCGAATGGACACAGTCGATCGCTTCAGGTCATTCACCTGAAACTGAGGTAGCGTTCAGCTCAAACGCTACGGAAGAAGCTCAAAAGTAGTTAGTGGAATACCAGTGGGATAGCTAGCGAGGTATATAATCAAAGCTAGCGAGTATAGACTGAACAAACTTATGGTAGAGTAGAGTCACTATACTGACTATCAACTTTTTCTAAGAACATCGAATCCTTGTTGTGACACACACATTGGTTCTCTCATCATCGGCATTATCAAGGTCACTGGAACTTGAACAAATTGAGAAAGGAAACAAGGTACAAAATGCTTTCATTGTCCTGACTCTCCCACTATTTTAGCCGGACTTCTGTGGCTATTTCTGTTCCTCGAAGATCAATGACAGCAAAGAAATAAGGAATGATCCATATTGGTTTCGAACTGATCAATGACAAAGTCCTACTGATACGCAAAGTCCATTTACTTCAAAATACTTACTACAAAAATCCAATATGTCGGTTTTAAGAAGCCATTTTGAATGAACTAAGAGTTAAGACTAAAATGGTACAAATTCATCACCACGTGTTAAAAAACTTGAATATGGCAGATACACTATGCTACCCAAATTAAACACAGACGGTTTTTGTACTTTTAAATAAATAATTGTTTAGTTCAAAATCTATCTATCTATTATTCATCACTTCCTACAAACAAGTGTGGTTAAAGGATTTAAAGTGCGCCTCAAAGGCTCCTTTGGTGCACTTTGACACATATTTTCGAACTTTTTAAGTTCTTATACATGTCGCCATGTTTTCCTTCACCTTTTGAGAGTACTGATTGGCGCACATACATTTTGTCCAACAGAAAAATACATTGGTGCACGACCGGATTTGAACCCACGGCCTTAGGAATACAAGTGCTCACCTGACTGAAAATCAGCGCTATTTCACCTGGTACCCACGTGAAGTTAGCTCAAAGCTGTGTTTGAAATTTGTCGTGCAGTTCTAGACTCTTCAATAACAAATATTTCAATCTTAACATCATCGTATGCCACCTCTTCTGTTCTGTGGTCAAGTCATTCACTGATTACTTGTACTACAAAAGAATTATCATACCCCGTTCGACTAGTAAGTCATCATCTTCCTGCGCTTATCCCACTCTATGTGGGGTCGGCACAGCATGTTCCTTGGATTATGCTGTAAGATTATGTTTTGGCTAAGGTGTTTTATGACCGGCCGCCTGTCTGACGTCAACCCTCCTTGGGAATACTTGCTTATTGAATTTCATCATATTGGAGGATACTATCCGATCGACTAGTAAGTACCATTGCTAAAAGCTGATTCATGTGCCACCTAATATTTGCTAGAACCCCACATACAGTAAAATGCCTTTGTATAAGATAGGTAGCCATTTGTATTTATCCAGTTAATTGATGCCAGGATGTGCAAGGGGTCAAGAATCTCATATTAGTTTACGAGTCTCTGTCAACTTAGGTTGCAGGCAACAGGTGTCCTAGATGAGTTATCTATCTAATCGTGTCACTAGTTTTTTTTTCTACCTAGAGCTAATTGGTGTTATGTTTTGTATGTGTATGTCTTAAGGTGTATGTGTGGATATATGCAGATAGATTTTTAAATTAAAATATTCACAGAACAAAATTCAACCCTACGGATGATTTATTTATCGTCAACATCATCATTTATATTTTACTAGCTGCCGCCCGCGGCTTCGCTCGCGTGGTATCCGGATAAAAAACAGCCTATATGTTAATCCAGTACATATACTATGTATATTCCAAGTTTCGTTCAGATCCGTTCAGCTGTTTAGGCGTGATTGAGGCACAAACATCCAAACATCGTTACTAACTTTCGTACTAGATGGCAGCACAGGTAAAGTTAGTACGCGCTATCGTTGCGTTTTGAGCTTTACGCCGGCAATTTCAAGCAAACTAAGACTTTTCAATTTTATAATATAAGTAAGATTCCGGAAATGTCCCACTTATGGGCAAAGCTCATCCCTTGTTCCTTAATTTGTAAAACAAACACGTCTCGTACAAGTCACGGCTCGATCTTTTTGAGTTGCCTAATATTTATCGATTTCCTTCTGTTTTGGCGTAGTATCAAATAAACTTGAGGCACCGAAAAGTACCCAAAATCCAGGGGATCCCGGTTTGTTTGGCAATAATACCGGAATTCTCGGTTCTGCATTCCCTAGCACCGTTTACGTAGGTAGTCCTTAACAAGGACTCGTGACACTGAACGTAGGTAGCACATTGATTAAATTAGTTGACATTTGAACAACACTACCGAATGGTATTTAGGCCAGCGGACCGCTGACTACTGCAAAGATAACTCTTCTCGGCCGGGTAAATGTACATCCCGTTTTTCTCTACGCGAAGTGAGGACGGTAGGTCTAATTATTTCGTGTTGCACTTTCATTTAATTCAGTCTAAAATAGACGGCGGTGACGCATTGGCGAGCGACTGTCATGTCCGATATTTTCCAAACGCGAAAACAGAAAACGCTATTTATAGTCTCAGAAAACTACACAAAACTAACAAGGTACTTACCAGAATCTGGCGCTCGCTCACTTCGTTCGGCTGCGTGTTTGTATCACTGAAAGTATTTTTGCCGTCGCGTGCGCAGATTCCGGTCGTGTGGCGCCCGCCCGGGCGGATAGCCTACTGAACTGACGCGCGGGGCGAGACGAGCGGGCCGCTGGCAAACCAATCATTCACGGATACGCCTACAATGCACTCGGGAAGTGCTTGCTTTATTTTTCTTCAGGGCAGTTCTAACGTGGTAGAAGAATGCCTATGATGGGAATTGTGTGAAAGAAGTGAATACTGAGATGTGAGAGTGAAACATGTCATTGTACCGAGACCTAGTGGGGTGAGGGTCAAAAAATTACAATGATCGATACAGTTCTGTTCTAACTTGGTTCTTAGCGCGCTTTAGACACGACGAGGGTAGGTAATGATTTTGGTAAGGTTTTTGGTAGAGCATTTCTGAGCGTTTTGGTAGAATGGCAAAATCAGAAATGTTGCATGCTTTAAAACAATATCGGATTTCGGTCAGGCTCTTTTTAGTCAAGTGTCACATGCCTAAAACAGAGTGATAAAAAGAACACATTAGGTATGTGTCACGTTGTCAAAGAACATAACGCGTGTCGGAGAGGACAGTGAAATTCACAGAACACTATTATTCTAGCGGAGGTAAAGTTTTCCGAAGTCAGTATGACCTTTTTACATTTTTATGATCATCAACCACGCTTTAGTGACACCTTAGAACAGAAAAATCTATTGGTGCACGATTGAATTCGAACCTTAGGAACGGATTAGGTAATTAGGTCGATATTTGCATGACAATTTAGAAGAGTACCGCCAACACACATAGTGAAAGGATCTAATCAGTGAATAATGCAGTGAATAATTTGAAGACGTCTGTGGCGTGGCGGGCGAGTGCTCGACTGAGATGCAAGAGGCGCGGTTTCGATTCCCGCTGCGGAAGAAATGTTCGCATTCTCTGCAAATATTTCTTCCGGGTCTGGGTGTTGTAATATTATGTATTATAAGCATATTTTAAAAAAGTACGTAACTATTCTATCAGCCATCTGCTGTTGATGGTTCCCATAGTAGGTACAAACTTTGCTTAGTTTGGGACTAGATGGTGCTTGGTTTAAAAAAAAAATGCATTTACCTACTACCACTTGTCGTGTCACTTTGTAGGTGTGTAATTACATTGCACCCATGATTACACCATAAAGAGGCTGCACTTGACATAGGCTTAGTCAGCTCCGCACGTATTGACCATGTCTTTCCCGTGGACAAGACTGACTAAGCTGAGGATGGAATAGGTGCTGGGCAAGCCTACTCCATCTTAATTCATCCCGGGCATTACAGCGTCCCGTTTGTGAAAGTAAAAGTTGCCTCCTGACGCTGTATAAATCATCTACTATAGATGGTAAAGGCCTCAGAATGAAAAAAAATACATAATGTTTTCATTTCCAAACTTTTCAGGTTTTGCGACATGCCGGTTTTCTCAAAATAAAGTACCTAAAGAATTAATTTAAAACTTACCCTATTTTGATTTTTTTCTAAATCGGAGACCGCTTCAAATTGTTCATCGTGGCTTCCCAAGTGGACAACTTTTTACTAGCTGCTGATATGTTGATTTCAACCTAGAATACAATAGTCATTAAATAATCAGAAAAGTTTTCAAAATTAAAACTTTATGACCCAAATACTTACATGATGGTTTCAGAAACCACGTTATGACGTGAACGAAATAGGCCTCCCTGTGCTTATCATCATGCTCATTACACTAAAATAAAAGGCAAACTCAGTTTGTCATATTTATCAAAATATACCTGTGGCATGTCTTAAACAAACTAACCCGTTATTAATACTAACATATTGTTGTTCATTGCATTGTCTTAGTTATTCGAGTTAATTTTGTACAAAATAATGCTATTTTAATAATTTAAAGCTAAATGTACATAGTATCCTCTTCAACTTGATGGACCTATATGGGCGATGTGCTGATCACCTATCATTACGGTTCACCATATCCATCTTGGGAGTCTTATATCAGAAGTGTCTGCAAGTTTTCTTATGTTTACTTGTGGTTCTGCTCACTCCGTTAAGTATATGATAATATGTATGTAAGATTATCTCATTGCGACACATCTACTGAAAGTATGCATTTTTATTCCTCATTCGTCTATTTAGCTGATGATACATAACTCATAAGTTACTTTAAAAACATTACGAGTGTATTTAGCCGAATTTTCAGTAGATGTGTCGCAACACTAATGAAGTCATAGATCGCGCTTCGTTAGAAGAACCCGCAGTAAAAAGTTCCAACGTGGAAACTGTTGCAAACAAAGGATTTTCCCACTGTTCTATACAAGTTTATTTTGCGAAAAAGAAAAAAAAAATACTAATGCCCGATTCGTATATTTAACTAACGGTCGACAGATGGAAGATTACCATAGCAACGTTTATTTGTCAAAAAAAAGTAATTTTGCATCCGTCTCGTCCATCAGTTGAATATAGAAAAAGACGTTAGCTTTTTGACTGTAACAATGCAATAAACATCTTATACACTAATAACACAATATAGTATGAAACTTTTACAATAAGTGCATAAATTAAGGATCTCACATATTATTTATACATTTGCACACTTTTATGAATAATTTGTAAGGAATATTCGAAAAGAAAGACTTCCTAGATGACTGTTTAATACCCAAGAGCATTATACAAAGCAAACAATCATCTGATTGGTCCGATTGTACTGGCAGATTTCAGTATATGATAAGTGTACCATAAGTATGGTCTATAATAAACTACTAATAAAATGTTCCTGGCCATCTAGGATGTCATTTTTTCTTTTTAGTACTGTTCCTCAATATAATAAGTAGCAACATTAGTACACTTTTAACTTCATTTTATAAAAAAAGACTTGGATTTCATCGAAACAAAAAGAAATTGAAATATATCAAAAGTTTACACAATAAATACTTTCACTCACCATATTTCAATAGCGCTCATTATGATTTGTAAGTATTGAAGCGTATGTGCAAAATTAAGTTTAACTTTTCATGTTTCATTGCTCATTTACTAATTCTACGGAAATATAAACAGTAAACATAAAAAAAAACTGGAGAAAGAATTGATTTCTAATACCAAAAATTTGTGTTACGGACATTAAAACAAGGAAAAATTGTCTAAGGAATGTATTAAACTAGAAAAACTACAACTAAAACATAATCATACATCATTTGATTCTGCTCTTATCCCATTCTATGTGGGGTCGTCACAGCATGTTCTCTTCTTCCACAACATTCTAAACATAAATAATTAACTAAATAAAGTGAGCCCATTGGGACATTTGACAGCCATTACAATAAGTATTTAAATAAGGACAGGATACATTTACTTCAAGTTTTTGCATTACACGAAGTTACAACTTATTTTTTTTACATTAATTGATTTTGAAGCTCGGTGGTTTATTCGCTTTTATTGAGGATGAGAATATTTGGTTAAACAATGTCTTATAAAAAATTCTTAAACATAGAATTTTTTCAAATTCTACACCTAATGAAACATGTTACTTATCCAATACCAGTTACATCAAGGGCATATTTATTAACTACAGTTTTGCAATATTTACACAAGGCATTTTAAATTCATTGTTTTCCAGATTTGTGGTAAATATAAATTGTGTGTCGATGATACAAGTTTGAAAAGCATTTTCCAACATTTTTATAACAAAATAAGCGAACAGCCATTTCCAAAAACTTTGTGAACGATCGTCGCTAAGGTATATCAAATTCCACTTATTAAACTGAATGGAACTGAGAACGAATTGCGCGTGTCGAGGTTTTAATACAAATGTGTAATTAAAAGAAATTGTTAAAAATCTAACTATGAGAATTTCAATATAAGCCGGTATGTAGTCTGAACTTGAACTTGAGTCCGTTTCACGAAAGAAGTTGCATTAAAAAGGGCGCTGTGTCTTCGTGTTACGGGAAATTGCCATAGAATTTATTTAGTTCCGCCAATTTCGGTCACCTTCCTCGTGAAAAGGACTCTAGGTCTTCTACATCTGCTACGTCATTGCAACAGACGCGATCGCTACAAAAAGAAACCGTGCGCGAGCAAACCCTAAGAAAAATCATAGTATGATTAGTTACAAGCATTCAATAAGTTAACATTTAAACCATTATCAACAGGAGCAATTCTTGTGAGCTCTAAGATGATATCTCCAATTGTGATTATTTCTATAAATCTATAATAATAAATAAATACTGCTGGACATTCATAAAACGCCATTCAGCCCCAAACTAAGCAAAGTTTGTATTATTTGAACCAGATGACTGATAGAATTATTATAATACTTTTCTTTGCAAATACACATAAAGAAACATGTTTTCATCACGTTTTGTCCTGGGCAGGAATCGAACCTACCAACTGAGCTATGAGGCCAATCATGATATCGTCACTGGAAAGGCAAAATTACGTAAGCGCCAAAATAGGCATATTGAGTTATTATCCTAAAATAGCAGTCCAAATACAATAATATGAGTTGCTGGACATAGAAAATGAAAAAAGAATAAAATCTTATGTTGACGTCATCAAAATTCGATAATTAGGTAGAAAGTTATGATTAAAAAACGAAAAATATTGAACCTTAAACGGCTTTTTCTCGATTGGCGCTTACGTAAATTTGCCTTTCCAGTGACGATATGAAGATACATCTTTAGCTCTCAAAAATACCCCTGTATAATACAAACACAATATTCCATCGTTTAAATTTATTTAACTTTACGAATGATACACAAAGCATAAAGCTATTACAGTTCATATACAATTTACAAGTTATATTATACTTTTCTTATACAGATCATTACTGTTAACTCAGTTCAGCCAGTGAATTCATTAGTTTAAACAAAAATTTTATTATATCGTCACTGGAAAGGCAAAATTACGTAAGCGCCAAAATGGCGCCAAATAATTGAGTTATTATCCTAAAATTGCAGTCCAAATACAATAATATGAATTGCTGGACATAGAAAATGAAAAAAGAATGAAATCTTACGTTGACGTCATCAAAATTCGATAATTAGGTAGAAAGTTATGATTAAAAAAACGAAAAAAATGAACTTCAAACGGCTTTTTCTCGATTGGCGCTTACGTAAATTTGCCTTTCCAGTGACGATATATAATGTTTATTATAGTTGCGGCAGAGAATGTCTAAAACTCTGGAAACATCTATTTGTAATTTATACGAGAATTAAATACCTTAATACCACCATAAAATTGTAAATACCATTAGATTATTATCTATCTCGGGATATTGTAAACTGTCGAAAGATTGTGAATCGAAACATACTGCTTACAATGTAACTGCTTTGAATTTATAGCGACGATGCCGCGGCACGCTTTGCTCGCTCGTCGTTTTTAACTAACTAACCTATTAATTTCCATTTACAGTTCGACAGTTAATCTCGCGAGACTATAATCTAGCGATATTTACAGTTTTACGGTGACAGGTACCTTACTTGATAAGATTCCCTTTTCAAGTTTGAATTTAGTTTTACAAATGCCACATCTTTCTTACATAAAAATCTAAGGACAACTCACGACTCACGCCGAAACAAAAGGAGCGAGATTAATATCCGTATTCTTAACAAATAGAATTTTGCAGCATAAACGTGCGTCAACAATCACAAGACAGAGAAAAAAATTTCAGCCGAATAATATACTTTTTGAAGTCGGTTAAAAATACATATCTCGCCTACAAGAGGTAAATTTGAAGCCAGCTTCAATAATGACCGATTTCAATATTCTACTAACAGATTCGTATGTTACCTGTCGAAAAGCGCCTTTGAGCACATTTGTTGACAGTAAACGTTTTGTTAGTGAATGGTCCGTTGTCCGTTGGTTGAATATTGGAACAGAGCAAAGGATAGTTTGTAGCGTTTCTTTAAAGCGAAACTGGGCGTGAGTACAGAGCTAATTCGTCAATGTCACATACACTGCTAATAAATACATTTTCACAATTTCTTTACCACTTTTATATCACTTGCACTTTTACAAAATACAACTTTGTTTCTGTAGTCGAGTTACTCATTGTCTTGTAGTCGAGTTATGTTGTTTTATTTTGTAGATGAGTTAGTGTTACATTGGACTACAATCATGTGGTTGAGTGTAAGCCGAGGGCGGCTGACAAAAGGCGGACCACGCTCTTTTGATCTGTGGACTCGTTTTCTGTAAAAGTAAGTAAATATTTTTGAGGACAGTTTAAAAAACTTGGTGGCTAATAAATAAATACATATTGAGGACATTTCACACAGCACCATCTAGCCCCAAACTAAGCAAAGCTTGTACTATGGGAACCAGATGGCTGATATAATACTTATATACCTAGTTTTTTACCCTACCCAGACCAGGAAGAAATGTTTGTAGAACATACAAACATTTCTTCCGCAACGGGAATCGAACCCGCGCCTCTTGCGTCCCAGCCGAGTACTCACCCGCCACGCCACCGAGGTCACCATAAACACAAACATATGCCGGATGAAATCATGAAAGTAAAGGTCTCTCACCATCAGCGCCCGTGACGTGCTTTTCAAGGTTGAGCTTCTCCTGCGCCACCTGGTAGACTCCCTCCTCGATAGTGCCCGCGCTCAGCAGCCGGTAAATTGTCACGGGCCGAGTCTGACCCATTCTGTGACACCTGTAGATACCACAAAGAATGACATGTTTGTATATCGTCACTGGAAAGGCAAATTTACGTAAGCGCCAATCGAGAAAAAGCCGTTTGAAGTTCATTTTTTTCGTTTTTTTAATCATAACTTTCTACCTAATTATCGAATTTTGATGACGTCAACGTAAGATTTCATTCTTTTTTCATTTTCTATGTCCAGCAATTCATATTATTGTATTTGGACTGCTATTTTAGGATAATAACTCAATATGCCTATTTGGCGCTTACGTAATTTTGCCTTTCCAGTGACGATATATACTTGTTAGCACACGGGTTTTCTAGACGGCGCAATAATTACATACATAAAAAACTAAGGCCTTTTACCATCTATAGTAGATGATTTATACAGCGTCAGGAGGCAACTTTTACCTTTACGGGACGCTGTAGTGCCCGGGACGAATTAAGATGGAGTAGCCTAACACCTATTCCATCCTCTCAGCTTAGTCGGCCTTGTCCACAGGAAAGACATGGTCAATACGTGCGGAGCTGACTGAGCCGCGGGCTTCCTCACGATGTTTTCCTTCACCGTTTGAGAGAACTGGTATTGCGCACTTAAATTTTTCGCAAAGAAAAATCCATTGGTACACGACCGGATTTGAACCCACGTCCTTAGGATCGGAAGGCGGGGTCACTACCAACTAGACCACCAGTGCTCTCAATTATTACATTATCACGCCCGTATCCCTGACGGGGTGGACAGAGCCACAAGTAATCATAAGAAAACTTGCAGCCACTCCTGATACAAGAGTCTCAAAATGAATATGGTGAACCACAGGTGATCAGCTCATCGCTCATACAGATGAGGTCCATCATATTGGAGATGATATACGACTTTTACGACATGCTCGGGGAGAGAAGCAACTGGACGCATTCTGTTTTTTCTTTACTCTCAGTCCAGCAGAGAAGATATTAAAGATCGTTAATTAAAGTTTTCGACTTTTATTTCCAGTTATTACAAAAGCAATTCATAAACAAGAGACTGTATTCTAGTTACAATGACATGGAACTTCACACATTCTTATTTTCGTTTTTAGTTTATTGTTCTTGCAGGCGGATTATTAGCTAGAAACCTCTTTCCTCTATTTATTTATTTAACAATACTAACAAACTTTAACAATACTATAGACAGATGATGTAGTAAAATTGTTGGCAGTATACCGACAAGACTAGCCCAAAACCGTGATGGATGGCACCACAGAAATCTAAATTTATTTAGATTTCTGTATATGACACAGAGGGTATGTCCAATTTCACCAGACGATTTAAAATGGGAGTGTAGGAAAAATCTGCGCTGCTGCAATCATGTACTATGGTAAAATAACTCGTTAGAATGACATACCTGTCTTCTGCCTGCTTATCGTTGTAAGGATTGAAGTCTATGTCGTGGATGATGACCGTGTCTGCTGCTGTGAGGTTTATACCCAGCCCGCCCGCCTTCGTCGATAGCAGGAACACGAAGATGTCCTCCTGATTGTACTGGTTTATTAAGTCTTGTCTGCGGAGAAAATACATAATAATATAATATTTTTGAACATTTTCACACAGCGCCATATAGCCCCAAACAAAGCTTGTACTATGGGAACCAGATGGCTGATAGAATACTTATATATATTTTTTTTTTGTAGATAATACTTATAATACCTAATACTACAACACCCAGACATGGAACAAATATTTGTAGAACATACAAACATTTCTCCCGTAGCGGGAATCGAACCCGCACCTCTTGCGTCTCAGCCGAGTACTAGCCACAATTAGAAACGTCTAAGCAAGTCAGGGGCGCTTCAAATCCAAAGAAGGAGGAGCATAATCCAAAGGTTATGCTCCTCCAGGATGTCAAAGTCAAAGTCAAAAACTTTATTCCATAGAATCACGGGGATCACTTGGACACGTCTTAAATCTACGTTGCATTTACACCTGTTCGTAACGCGACCAAGCGTGTGATGTCCAGCATGGTCATGGTCATGGTCATGGTCATGGTGAACTGGTGGTGGAACTAGTTACCTGTCTACTACGGCGGTGCTGCCGTCTAGCCTCAGGTAGCGGTACCCGCGGATGGTGAGGTAGGGCTCCAGGATGTCCAGCATCATGGTGAACTGGCTGAACACCAGCACGCGGTGACCCTCGGCCTGCAGCCGCGGCAGCATAGAATCCAGGTGGTGGAACTTGCCAGAGTCCAGGATTAAGTCATCGGGTAGGGAATGGTGGCCGATGCACTGGAAGACAAGATTTTTTGCTGTACGATGTAACTCAGAGCACTATACTATGCCTTGGAGAAACACCGTCGATTTGTTTTAATTGTAACTTTGTAGCCACAGTTAAAGATGTATCTCTTTACACATACGAGAAGATTGTATCTGGCTACCACATCCATTTTTTCCATTTGTGGTAACCTATATGACTGTCAGGATCTGTCAAAGCACGGACGATCACCCATCCCAATTGTGACCATGCACAACGTTGCTTAACTTCAACGATCAATCAAGAACGTCTAAGCAAGCTACATCACGAGCACTTTAGGCGCCAGCCAAATGATCACACATATATCATGCCCGTATCCCTAACGGAGTGAGCAGAGCCACAAGTAATCATAAGAAAACTTGCAGCCACTTCTGATCCAAGAGTCCCAAGATGGATTATGGTGAATCATGGTGACAGGTGATCAGCCCATCGCCCATATAGATTCATCATGTTGGAGAGTCTACTATCCTTTAGTCGGCTCTTACGACATGCTCGGAGTGAGTAGCAGACGTTTAACGAATTTACTGTTTTTTCTTTACTCCCAGTCCAGCAGAGAAGTAAATGATCATTTTGGCATTAAATTTATCAATATCGTAATAAAAAAATCTTACATGATGCTGCAGGGTCAACTGATGTATTTGAAAGTCGGACATGCAGAGCAGATCTTGGAAGGCGTAGTGATCATTCTTCTCCTTGTAAGTGGGGTCCTTGGCCAGCCGCGACGCTATCTTCTTCAACTGATACCCTTGGTAGTGGTAGCGGAGGAGTAAGGGATGGTTGGCAAGCTTACGCATGTCCATCATCATAGACATGCCGCTTTGGTCTTGGGTGGCGTGGATCTGGGAACAATACAGGTTACATATAATGAGCGAAACCGCGGAAGGCAGCTAGTATAATCATTAATCCAAAAGTTTGTGAGAAAATACTGTACTACTAATATCCTATAACTATAGAGTTAAATCGCACCGGTTTGAAACACTCCAACGCTCTTGAGAGAGACCGAGAGAGAAGACATGGACTTGTGGTATTCTGTTCGGGGACAGGGGGTTATTAAAATTTTTAATTTAAAAGCTTTGTATTGTTATAGGCCTCTTTAGCAGGTCTTGTAAGACGGTCTCTTAAGTCGCCGAAAGACAGAGAGAGAAGACAAAGAAGAGAAGAAGGAAAATATCTACTCATAAGGCCATCCTTAGCTTGAGACACAGAGAGAGAAGACAAAGAAGAGAAGGAAAATATCTACTCACAAGGCCGTCCTTAGCTTGAGACTGAGAGAAGACAAAGAAGAGAAGAAGGAAAATATCTACTCACAAGGCCGTCCTTAGCTTTGAAGCCAGCTATAAGGTCGTCATACTGTTTCTTCTGCTTCTCTGACATATTGACAAGTTCCGTATGGTTGGTCTTCTTAGGCAGGTCCTGTAAGACGTCTCTCTTCAGTCGCCGAAGTACGAATGGTTTCATTATCCGCTTCGCCTGCACTATTTGACTTTGTTCGAATGCTGGCTCGTCTTCCGCTGAGCCGTCAGCTATCTTTGTTGTTTTTGATTTCTGAAATTATTGAAAACAAGATGATACCATGTTTTTTGGCTGTGACAAGCGTAGCCATGATACTTCTCATACACAGTTAATATAATGTGGTAGATTTAATGACAACATGCAAAAGACGAATGACATATCTCTTTCACTACATTATTTTTTGTTCTTCGTCTTATTTCTACTGTTTGTTTTTTTATATTACCTACGTAACTGCTTTGTTAGTTCTAAGTTGCAAATAAACTTATTTCAGTTTGATTTTAATACAAATTGATGTATTCAGTTTGTCGTACAATATGTCACAGACATATTGTACGCACTGGTGGTCTAGTTGGTAGTGACCCCGCCTTCCGATCCTAAGGTGGCGGGTTCAAATCCGGTCGTGTACCATTGGATTTTTCTGAGCGTAAAATTTATGTGCGCTATACCAGTACTCTCAAACGGTGAAGGAAAACATCGTGAGGAAACCCGCGGCTTAGTCAGCTCCGCACGTATTGACCATGTCTTTCTTGTGGACAAGGCCGACTAGGCTGAGAGGATGGAATAGGCGCTGGGCAAGCCTACTCCATCTTAATTCGTCCCGGGCACTACAGCGTCCCGTTTGTGAAGGTAAAAGTTGCCTGCTGACGCTGTATAAATCATCTACTAGATGGTAAAAGGCCTTATTGTACTCACAGCATTCTTCTGGAACAAGTTCTTGAGATCGTCCGTCTTCCCGGAGAACATATGCGGCATAACGAAGGCCAGTAGCGACATCAGCTCTAGCAGATTATTCTGTAGCGGAGTACCGGTGAGGAGGAGACGGTGTTTCGACTGAAAGAGAGTCATTGTTATGGTCTTAGAGTTCAGTTTTGTTTAAATAATATTGTCTTAAAAATAACTGCCTCGGTGGCGTGGCGGGCGATTGCTCGGCAGGGACGCATGAGCCGCGGATTCGACTCCCGCTGCGAAAGAAATGTTTGCATATTCTGCAAATATTTCTTCCGGGTCTGAGTGTTGTGGTACCATGATGCTCGTAGTTTCTGATACCCACGACAAAGGGAGTCTTAGTGTGGGATCAGAACAATGTATGTGACTGTTGGGTGTTATTTATTATATATTATTTGTCTGTGAACCTAGGTACATATATATATACATAATAGGTGTTAGATTTAAGAAATTAGACCTCTAGATTCTGGCGGTAGGTCGTGGGTATCAGAAACTACGAGTACCATGGTACCACAACACTCAGACCCGGAAGAAATATTTGCAGAACATTCAAACATTTCTTCCGCAGCGGGAATAGAACCCGCGCCTCTTGCGTCTTTGCCGAGCAATCGCCCGCCACGCCACCAAGGCCATCGTGTATCGTCACAAATAAATGATTTATGATTTATGTATGTTAGGTGTATTTACCTTGATTTTGAGCAGGTTATCGTAGCGTTGGGTGGACATATTCTTCAGCATATGAGCCTCGTCGTAGATGACGTAGTGCATGGGCGTTATGCGGAACATCTTCCGTTCTTCAGGGCAACTGCTGACCATTGTGTACCTGAGAAGTAACATGATTTTTACTCTTTTTTGGAAGTGAGAGCACTGGTGGACTAGTGGTAACGGCCCCGCCTGTCGATCCTAAGGTGCAATAATAGATTTTTCTTTTCGAAAAATTTATGTGCGCTATACCAGTACTCTCAGACAGTGAAGGAAAACATCGTGTGAAAACCGGCATATAGTAGAACCGTAGAAAGCACGAAAACATGTGTCAAGAACACGAAAGGAGCCTTTGAGGCGCACTTTAAATCCTTCCACGTTGGTTCGAAATAACTAGTGACACGATTAAATAGATACATACTCTTTCTTTATAAAAAGAAATAGTTTTTTTAATGAATGGCTTCATTCGTTCTATATGTATTGTCAAAGTCGCCACCGGAAAAAAACAAAATGGCGGTCATAATGTGCATATTTTTCCCCCGAGTTCTTTCATCACCAATGTGTTGAGAACCATAATCAATCATAGGATAAATACTGTGTTCACTCAGTGATATTCTTCTACTACTATGATTCCTAATTTCTCTGTTGTTACAAAGCCACCACTGTGGCGTGGCGGGCGAGCAGTCGGCTGAGACGCAAGAGGCGCGGGCTCGATTCCCGCCACGGGAGAAATGTTTGTACGTTCTGCAAATATTGATTCCGGGTCTGGGTATTGTAGTATTACAAGTATGTATTTACAAAAAAAAGTATATTATGTATTCTATCAGCCATCTGGTTCCCATTCTACAAGCTTTGCATATTTTGGGGCTAGATGGCGCTGTGTGAAATGTCTACAATTATAAAAAGAAATATAAAAGCAAAATAGGTCTTACGTGGTGAGCACAACGTCGAACTTGTCCAATCCGCGCGCGTATTCAATCCTCAGCTGACGCCGCTCCTCGGGAGCGCCGTAGTACTTGCTGACACGGAGGGAAGGACACCATCGCCCTAATTCTGTGCTCCAGTTATCTGCAACATAATCGTGCTGACATCACTGGTGGTCTAGTCGGTAGTGAACCCGGCTTCCCATTCTAAGGTCGTGGGTCCAAACCCGGTCGTGTACAAATGCATTTTTCTGTGCGAAAAAATTATGTGCGCTATACCAGTACTCTAAATACAATAAGCAAGTATTCCCAAGGAGGGTCGACGTCAGGCAGGCGGCCGGTCATAAAACACCTTAGCCAAAACTCTTACAGCATGATCCAAGGGTCATGCTGTGCCGACCCCACATAGAGTGGGACAAGGACAGGAAGATGATGATGATGATACCAGTACTCCCAAACGGCGAAGGAAAACATCGTGAGGAAACCCGCGGCTTAGTCAGCTCGGGGTGTTTATTGGGCAAAAATATTCTAATAAACACTTATGCTATAACTTACCAAGGGTGGAAGCAGGCACAACAATCAGATGGCATCCCTTAGCCTGGCCGGTTTCCTTGAGGTGCGCGAGGAATGCTATCACTTGCACCGTCTTCCCGAGCCCCATCTCATCAGCCAAGATGCCGGAGACAGCCTGCTTATGTAGCACGGCTAGCCAATTGAGTCCTACCAGCTGGTATGGAGCTAGTTTTAAGCTGGAAATAAGTAACTAAGTTAATAAATAAATTAATAAAAAAGGCTTTTTTATTTATTAATTAAAACTAAACACATAAAAGAAGAGAGAACTTATTTTAAAAAAAATGTTCAATTAAGATCCCCTTTGCGGGGTATAGGCCTCCTCCAAAAGTACCCACTCTTTCATTTCCTTCGCATTTTTCGTCCAAAACTTGGTTCGTACAGGAGACGACAGGTGGACCCGTAAAACCACCTGGAAGGTCCAACCGGGAAAAGAAGAAGAGAGAGACCACAGGAAAGATGAGAAGACGAGATAGTCAAGACAGCAGGGAAGTTTTGGGACGAAGTAGCTAGGTTCAACCTACCATATTTCCAAATTCTTGTGAGGAAGATGGGATTCCGGCCGACACACAGAAGGATTTCTATAATGTTTTCGTGTTAATACGTGTTTGTTCCTATTTATCTCCGTAACGGCTGAACGGATTTGGATGAAAGTTGCAAAACACATAGTTTATGACATGGAATAACACATAGCGTATTTTCAAATTAGATTCAGATATATTTATTTTATATTTTGAGCGATCTACACAATTTAAAAAGTAAAAACTTCTGCTTCGTGATTCAAGTCTAAACTACAGCGAGATGGACCGATGATACAGACGAGATTGTGGGTCGTGGATGTATAAGACTAGGACAAAACCGTGATGAGTGGCACAAGCACAGATAAGCCCTAAAGTCGGGTTGAAGATGAATGAATGAAACATCGTAAAGTCGGGTTGAGCTGAATTAATGAAACCTCCTAAAGTCGGGCTGAGGAAGAAACATCCTAAAGTCGGACTGTAGACGAATGAATGAATGAAGCATCCTAAAGTGGTGATGCAGGTGAATGAATGAATGAATGAATGAAATACCTGGAATGTAGTATAGCGGGTTGTTTAAGCCTGGCGGCACCTGCGGCCACCGCTGCCTCTAACTGCTGCGCGAGTCCCACGCACTTCTTCATTAGCCGCTGGATATTCCCACGCGTGGCCAACAGCTCCTGTGTCGAGTTCAGCAGCTCTGTGCTAAGACCTTTCACTGTGTTGAACTTTTCTACCTGTTGAGTAAACATTATTGTTTTTTAGAACCGAAAATTACACCGACAAGAGTTAGCTCTTAAATAATATATATACCATGTCCAGCCAGCCCTTGAAAGGCCTCAAAGCTATGATGGCATCTGCCTTCTTCTGTGAACAGCCACTTAGGAGCGACAGCTCTGCCAGGTTGCTAGTGTTCAGAAACTCAAACACCTTCTTCTTGTCCCCGATGAGGTCATCGGTCATTTCATTGTCAGAGTCATCACTGGAAGCAAGGATTTTTTGTGTAAATTATCGAGTCAACAAGTTCTTGATCTATATACCAGAGGCATTATCCAAGTCACTTTGTTTGCTACATATGACGACCTCGGTGGCGTGGCGGGCGAGTGCTCGACTGAAACGCAAGAGGTGTGAGTTCGATTCCCGCTACGGGAGAAAAGTTTGTATGTTCTGCAAATATTTCTTCTGGGTCTGGGTGTTGTAGTATTATGTATTATATTCATTATAGTTTAATTCACATAACGGCACGTAAGTATACTTCAACACAAGTATATAAGAATGTATTTTAAAAAAAAGTATACAAGTATTCTATCAGCCATCTGGTTCCCATACTACAAGCTTTGCTTAGATTGACATTGCAATCGTTAAGTCACGTGGTCACTATGCTTTTAGCAAGTTCTTTAGACGCAGAGTAACTTGGCTACAAGCCCAGATCTGGATCCACTATAAAATATTCACAGATAAAACCGGTCAAGTACGGGACGAATTCGCACACGAAGGATTCCGTACCATCGTACATGTAATTGTACACAAATGTTTCTTGTATGGAGACCCCTTTTTTATTATTTAATGTTATAGCGGCAATAGAAATTAACAATCTGTATTTCAACTCTCTATCTTCTCTCTATCAATCTTCGATTTGTGACTGCGCATATCGTTGCTTAACTTTAACGATCAATCAAGAACGCCTACGCCACGAGCGCTTCAATGCAGGCTTAGTAAAAAGTGGGCACTGAAGCGTTGGGCACATACCTGTCATAAACCCGGTCATCTTTCCCCTTTCGCACGCCATAGTCGTCATCTTCACTGCCGCTGCTGCCGCGGCGGGCCTTGCCGCCTTTCCCCTCGAGCGCCTTGCGGACCACGATTATGTTCTGTCGCGGCGCACTCTCCCGCGCCATGTTCATGCTGGGACGCTGGCCTGTTGCTTGCATCTGTAGGAAAAGACGACTGTTTAATACGGGCTACTTTTCCTGTGTTTCAGTGTACGCTGAATTGTCAGCTCAAGTTGTTTTGGGCTGGTTTTAGAGTCACGCTGACCATCGGTGCTGACAGCCGAAATGTATGAACTTCTAGAAAGCGTTTTAGAATAACGAAGAGCGTTCTAGTGCCAAGCCGAGCGGATGCCGTCAACGTGTAGTCATGTCGAATCATAGTTTTGTCTTTCGTTTTTTTAGCTAGTACAAAGCAGCAATTATTAATGCATTTCACATTTTTGTGCGCGTCTGTACTCCGCAGTGTTCAGCAAGCTACTGAAACGAGCTGAGCTGTCAGCGCCGATGATCAGCGTGACACTAAAACCAGCCTTGTCTCGCGCTGATCACAGGGAAGTACACACGCAAACAAAAGTAATAAATAAAGTGATGCTAGTAAAAATAATGGCCGTATATATACTACATAAGAACATCTGCTTATTAGTAATGTTATGAGAGTGAATGTCAGGATCGTAGCGAATGGAAATCCGTGATCTCTGCTTTAAGTATGTACATACATATATACAAATAACATCACGCCTGTTTCCCATAGGGGTAGGCAGAGATCAGGGATCTCCATTTATTATGTATGATTATGTACTGTAGAGCACTGGTGGTCTAGTAGTTAGTGACCCCGCCTTCCGATCCTAAGGACGTGGGTTCAAATCCGGTCGTGTACCAATGGATTTTTCTGTGTGAAAAATTTATGTGCGCTATACCAGTAGGTACTCTCAAACGGTGAAGGAAAACATCGTGAGGAAACCCGCGGCTTAATCAGCTCCACACGTATTGACCATGTCTTTCCTGTGGACAAGGCCAACTAAGCTGAGAGGATGGTATAGGTGCTGGGCAAGCCTACTCTATCTTAATTCGTCCCAGGCACTACAGCGTCCCGTCTGTGAAGGTAAAGTTGCCTCCTGACGTTGTATAAATCATCTACTATAGATAGTTAAAGGCCTTAGTTTTTTATGTACTGTACATATGTATGTATGTTTATTAGTTACCCGTATCTGTCCTGAATTGCCTGGCCGAGATCCGAAGTAGGTGGTGGTTGGTGGAGCTCGCCTCTCATTGCTCTCAGGATCATGCTTCAGGAGCTCATCTCTTGAGCGTTCCTCGCTCCAGTTGTGTTTCACTAGTGTGTTCTTTACAAACTGTAACATTCAATTTAGAATTAATCTTACTCTTCCTACTGCAATGTTATCCTACTAATATTATGAATGCGAAAGTTTGTGAGGATGTATGTTTGTGCCTCAACCACTCTGTAATGGCTGAACGGATTTAAATGAAACTTGGAATTTACATAGTAAATGTGCAGGGATAAAATATAGGCTACTTTTTATCCAGGCACCACGCGAGCGAAGCCGCGGAAGAGCTAGTATTTTATAACTTTGCCAACGTGATGATGATGAAGCATGCCCTTATGGTATCTCGTTATTAGATATTGTTTAATTTTTGTGTTGACAGATATTATATTAAGCCATAGATATATCAAATGAAAAAAAGCTTAATACTCACAATAGGAGATATATCTGGGAACATTTCCACCATGTTCCTAAACCGGCGTTCCTTCACTATAGTGGTGAGTTCCACAGCCGCAGTGGGGGCCGGGGTGGGGGCGGGGGCGGGGGCAGGGGCAGGGGCAGGGGCTGGAGCCACCTTCTTAGCCGGAGACGCTGAGTCATCCGAGTCTGAGTCGGGTAGTCGGATCCGCTTGTAGACCACCGGTCCACCATTACGGATGACTACATGGTTTGGAGCCCGGACTACCATTTGGTTGGGAGCCAGCATTCTGATTTGAGATTCTGTTGTGAAGGAAAAGATACTTCATTTATTTATTTTCAATCTACATATATAAAACAGTAATCATTTTTTGCAATCAATGCACAGGACAAACTACTGAAGCTAAAACCTGAAATTTGGAAGGTAGGGTTCTTTTATAGCAAAACCACTAACTAAGGTGGGATTTTTTGAAATTCAACCCCTGGGGTGAAAACATTTGTATGGAACTTTTGAACACATAGTGTAATTAGCTTGAAGCTTGGTCTGAATACTATAAATGCAAAACTATGCAAAATAAATTTACACATAAGGAGGTAAAATGGGGTTTGTATTCGAACTTTGTAACGGTGTAATTGAGAAGCCGTGCATGTAAGCTAGTACTGAATATTATTACTAGCACTTGTCACTTGTAATATATATATATATATTTGAGGACATCACACAGCACCATCTAGTCCCAAACTAAGCAAAGCTTGTCCTATGGGAACCAGATGACTGATAGAATACTTAATACTTTGTTTTTTTTTGTAAATACATACATAGTTACTTATAATATTATAAACACCCAGACCCGGAAAAAATATTTGCAAAGTATGCAAACATTTCTTCCGCAGCGGGAATCGAACCCGCGCCTCATGCGTCTCAGCCGAGCACTCGTCCGCCACGCCACAGAGGTCGCCAAAAAGAGAGCATTTAATTCAATTTGTTAAGAAGGATTTTGAAAATGTCTTAAATCTAAGTTCATTTTAAACGAAACTAAGCATGGAAGATATTATAGTCCAGTTTGGAGAAAATATAATACATTCTATACTTTTCCATTGTTGTGGAGAATACAAAAGGAATAAGGGCAGATGAGCTCGGATCCAACATGTCACCTGCAATTCAACCAATTCCCTCATAGCATTCCAACTGATTGCGGATACAAGATGAACCAAAAAATTTTCATCTAATCTTCACAATAAGTATAAATCAACAGACAGCTAAAATGCTTTATCAGACAATAAACGGTCTGAGTTGATGTATGAAAGATACAATGGAACAGACTTCATCATCAATCGACAAAAAGATCCTTAAAAACGGAAAAAAAATAGTGCAAATTTTCCTCTAATAAAAAGACTAGCAAAAATATATTGTTTTCTCAAACAGATGTGAAAAGTTTTTGATGACACTTTATAACACTGACTTGGATAAATACCAGTAAACTTACTGAAGAATTTGCTGATAATTAATCAGCTTACATCTAGGTAGGTACCTACATAACTGAATTTCTCTACAATGTCTTTTAAATTATGATGATCGGTCAAATTATTATGTCATGTCATGGTTTGCTATGCAAAAGGTTATATCTGCCTACTTTCTTCCAAACAATATAAGTTTTAGCATATGTAGCAGTAGTCCTAAGAAACCAATAGCTTTATTATTGATTTGTACATTACAAATGTAGACAGAGCCTAATGTCTATGCAAAAAAAATGCATGGAAAAGAAAGGTTCAAAATGTCCAATTCGACATAAAAAATCAGTTTATTCAATAAAATGCCCATTACTCGTGTCTCGATCATGAACAACGGTGTAAAAAAATAGATTGAAATGACGAAGTTTGGTTATAAAATTATAAGGCTGTGGTTGCACTGTGATTTATCTCGATCAGCTGATGCAATGTTGTCAATATCAAAATGAAGATTTGTACAATGTTTAGCAAATGCATGGTAAAGGAAGCAACCTTCAAAAGAACATAATTGGTGATAAAAAACGGACACCTTGAGACAGCGGTCACCGAACTACACGCTAGCCATGCTAAGAGAAACACGTGCAAGGTTCTTAACCAGCCCATAACGGAGGAATTGTAATGCTACTCACGGGAGTGAGATGGAGCAGCGGTGACTGTTACGGGACCACTGGGCCCTGAAGGACCGTTTGGTTTTCTCTGAAACCTATACTGCCTCAAATAACTCAACACACTCGGACTTGTACTGTCAGACATTATAGTTCTAAATGTTCTGCAAACTCGACACTTCTCTGTTGTGTCTATAAAAACGTCTTTTGATGAAAAATGTTTAAGTTTTACGAGGAAAGAGTCAGGCCGTAAGCATAACACGGGGACAACACTACGGCCATTTTTCTCCGCGAGACTGACTGAAACGAAAAAAGAAAATTTGTGAAACCAATAAAAATTTACGTCAAATCTGACATTATTAAAATATCCAATCAAAATTTAGTTGGCCTGATTCTACGAATGAAAATAAATTAATGGCTTTGCAAATTGATTTCTGATTGGCTGATCACAATGTTACCATTTAAAATAAAAATAATGTTGTAAATAAGGCGTACTTCTCACGATCTAGCCAATCAACCCATAAATGGATCTAAATCCATTGATTTGATTGATACAAACGACTACTCACTCCATCACAGACTTTATGGATGCTATGCTAACGCATCACTCCATACACAATGTGTGTAGCGCAAGCTTAGCGCAAGGTTTGTTTGTTGGTTAGTTTGTATAGTTTGAATTTCCTATACTATGTAAGTTCGTATTCATGAGCGTTTATATTCTAATGGCCAACTCTTGTAACGGAGTTTTTTGGCTGCTTAAGCACTGGACAGACCAAGTAACATCCGAAGCAGAGTATCTGACTGTGCCAGACGTCTGTCTGTCAGTTTGCTAACAGGAAGAGATGGCGGGAGATCGTGCGGAGAGCTGTGTCCACCTTTACCACCAATGTGACCACGGATGCCTCGACGTGACCACGACCGTTCTGCCAAGAGGCTACGAGCGAAACGACAGAGAAGAAGAAGATGGCGCTAGTGATATCAAAAATCCCTAAAACAGGATTTAATGCCGTACTGTCTATGATTGTATTAAATGTATTTGTTTTTATTTAAAACTTGCATCCGCATCTGGATAAAAAGTAGGTAGTTTAAATGTTATTCCATCTATTTATTTATTTATTCAAAAAAATAACATTACAGCCGTAGCCAAGGCGTTACATCTAGAATTAGGTACATGGAGAATATTGCACATATCATATTAATAGAATAAAAAAAATTACTCACTTACAAAAATAAAAAAAATTCACTAGAAACTACAAAACAAAATTAAAACTCTTAAAAAACAAAATATAAAAAAACAGGTACATATCCAAGCTAAGTAATTACTAATGTCATAACCATAAGTAAGTACATTTTAGGAACATTATTATTAACTAGGAACTGCCCTAGGCACAACAAACAAAACAACCAAATGATACAAAAATGAACATGAACAAAATAACCATCTCACTTCTATGCATATTTAAGGTTTCATCTAAATCTGTTCAGTGGTTTGGACGAGATAGAGGCAAAAACCTGCACATTCATAATATCATGCATGAAAACATATATCTCACTTTACACCTCTGACAATATCATTCCAAAAAATCTTCTAACACGCGGATAACATCGTGGGTAACAACTAGTCTTCAATAATCTTCATACATGCCAGCCGAAGTACCTACTTAAAAAAACCATGATCAAATTATAATATAATAAGTATCTGACAGACTCTAGAGAGACGAATGTAAAAAAACCGGTAGTCCGTTTTTTATGGTTTGGTGAATATTGAATCGCAACACTAAGCCAATGCTGCCACATTGATGGAAAAATGACGGCTGCACCAACTTCACTGCAGTCAGTCAGTCAAATCCCCTGCCTGTATTTAGCTGTCAAATTATTAGGTGCGGCCATGTTGATCTGTAGTGAATAAAATTGAGATAACTTGCTTTTAGGGAATTATAATTGACACAATATGCCCAAATGCGACCTCAAGACGAGATACATCCCCGCAACATTCGCTTGGACGTTATTACTGGGCACAACGTCCCTATTTTTCTATTTCCCGTAAGTACACAATGTCGATTAAAGTATGATATTCTCATTTTTGGATTGACAACTTTCACATAAGATTGTTGATGTGTTCCTACTAATATCTTGGGCCCTTTAACCGTTCCCTGTGGGCCTGTGTACTGCATAATCTCACTATACACTGTTGTTGTTAGAGATGACCTTTCTTACTTAGACCCTTGCAAACCCACCAAGAAACTGTTTTCAGTGATAACTAAATTAGCATGAAATTTATAATGACTATCAAGCATAGCTGCATGCCTCCAGGTCATCAATAATACCTAAACTTATTCTGTGTGATAACAAAAGACTTGTTATCACACAGATGTAAGGAACACAAATCATACACTAAGTGTGTATTCTATTTGTTGGTGTAACAGTGAATGATAGATAGGTACACTAGGTTTTTATGCTATAAATAAACAAATACCTCATCCAATTATTACAATATTCAATAGAAAACATATTTCATAATGAAATGAGCGAAAATTTGTCCAATAACCAAACATAGTAGATGCTCTACAAAGTAATTGGACTATGTCTTAACTCATGGAATTTTTTTACTTTCACAATACATTATTCTACTGCTAATGATAATAGTGCAATTTTTATTAAAAATATTATTTAACTGATCAGATTACAAATAAAAGTCCCCAGTGTTTCATCATCTTCCTGCCCTTATCCCAAGAGAGTTTTGGCTAAAGTGTTTTATGACCGGCCGCCTGCCTGACGTCAACCCTCCTTGGGAATACTTGCTTATTGTATCTATCATGTTGGAGGATACTATCCCTTAGTCGACTTTTACGACATGCTCGGGGAGAGAAGCAGCTGGACGCATTCTATGTTTTTTCTTTACTCCCAGTCCAGCAGAAAAGTTCCCAGTGTTTACCATACAATATTTGTTCAGTTAAATAGGGTACAAGCCTCTACTGTAACTGCTGGAGTACCGTGATAGAGAAAAGGTCTTTACCAGGTAGTGGGTACCAGCTGTGTACTGGTAAAAATTGATTCAATGTAATTTTACTTTGTTCCAGGTGTCAATACTACCTTTTAAGGCATCCATGGGTACCAGCATATCAAGGTGTCATAACGTTTTTTGTTTTGGCCAATTTCACGCTGGCCACTTTCATGGACCCGGGGGTCATACCAAAAGGTACCTACACCATTTTATTAGTATACTCAGTATGTGTGTTTACTATGAGTAATGTTACTGGTACAAGTTCAGTAGTTTACTTAATATACTTGGTAAGATCATAGTAATATTATAAATGCGAAAATTTGTGAGGATGTGACGATGTTTGTGCCTCAATCACGTTGTAATGGCTGAACGGATTTGAGTGAAACTTGGAACATACATGGTATGTGTGCTGGAATAACATATAGGCTACTTTTTATCCTGGTAACACGCGAGCGAAGCCGCGGGCAGAAGCTAGTAAGCTATAAATTAACAAAACCACATGTTTCTTATTACTCATTTATATAGCTAGTGACTGTAATATTAGTCATTCTACTATATTGTAAATATGAAAGTTTGTGAGGATGTTTGTATGCGCCTCAATCACGCCTAAAAGGCTGAACGGATTTAAAGAATGGAGCTCCATAATTGAGCCGTAAACATACAAACATTCTTACAGATATTTAAAAATATAATATTAGTAATAATATTAGTAATAATAGGCTTATTCAAATATGGACTAGGCTTGGTACTATGTGTACTAGATTATAAATGCCAACCTACTTGTCAGTTAATGATAAATCCATGTTTCGTTATCTAATAGATAAATATTCAGTAAAGTAATTTGGTATCTTGATAATAATTATTAGTATAAATAGTGTTGCAAAGTTTGTTCGGAAATTAGCAAGATTACAATGTAGGTAAACAAACATTAATCAATGTTTACATATTGAAGTGTTGAGTTGTGTCCTCATTATGTGTGGCCTGTGATGACCACATCACTTACTGGTGTGAAGTGATAATTAACAAAACTAAAACTGAAGGGTTAATGCCGCAAAATTCTATACATTTAATCTTTCACGCCACATTCTATCAGCCATCTGGTTCCCATAATACAAGCTTTGCTTAGTTTGGGGCTAGATGGTGCAGTGCGATATGTCCTCAAATATTTATATATTTATAAATTCTAGTGGAGTTATAGTGTTTTCCTTTTGGTGTAGTGGGGTAAATATTAACCCCCGAATACTCAAACACGACTCAGAGTTGAGCACGTCTCAACTCACGGTTTTTTGACAGTTTCTGATGAAAATCTGTCAAAAAAAATAATCGTCATTTGAGACGTGCTCAACTTTGAGATGCGTTTGAGTATTCGAGGGTAAGTGTATGAAAAATCGTATTACGCGAGTGAAACCGTAGAGATAAATAAATATTCAATTCAATTCTATTTCTCTTTTAGGGTTCCGTACCCGAAGGGTGTCAACGGGACCTTATTACTAAGCCACTATCCGATCGTCTGTCAGCGTGCTTATATATCATGATAGATAGATAGTTGAGATTTTCACAGAGTATGTATTTCTATTGCCGCTATAACAGCAAATAATAAAAATGAAATAAAAAAATTAAACTCCATATGTACAAGAAACTAATGGAGATCTAGCAAATTGAGATCCGTGATCTCTGCCTATCCCTATTTTTTTTTATTTTATTTATTAAGGAAACAACAAACAGCTACATTATAAAATATGACTTACGAAGTTATAGTTTTATATAAAACTAGTAGTATTTGTAATAATGCAGCCCACAGCGCTGTTCTCAGGTTAATATAAGGAATTATGAACTTACCGCTAAAGGTTACGAGAATATATATAATAATGTATATTAATTTGGAAATGAGAATAACACAATATATCTAAAGAAATTATGAAGAAAGAAGAAAAACAAAAAACCACTAAAACTGAAACAAGTCAAAAAAGCTAAAAAATTAGATTAAATTTTACAAAAAGAGTTACACAATCACAAGAGTGTTTTGTATACTGCAGCCTTAAATTGATTCAAACTATTGTTAAATATATCAATTTCAATAAATGCATCATTGTAAGACTCTACCATGCGACGAATAGGTGCGCGGAGTCCCGTGTTCGTACGGCACGTATTCAGAGCGAACAACTGACCTGCACGGACTGCACGTCTGTGAAAGGTACGGGGAACATAGTAGCATAAACCAGATGTTAAATCAATATGGGATTTCAATTCCCTATGGGAAACAGGCGTGATATTATGTATGTACAAGAAACATATTTAACAGTTTGTAATTGACCATCGAAGCTGCCTATTTAAAAAGTACATAAAGTAAAGTCATTAAAAAGTCATGTACGAAGGTACCCTGGTGCTTGACCGGTTTTTCTATTCTGATTTAGATTTCCGCGAAGGATTTTTAAAGGAATTGATATCCTTTGTAATTCAATTTAGCATGTTGAAACTCAATAGTCGGATGACCTCGACCTTTTACCCGGTGCCTATTGCAGCCGATATTATTTAAATCGATCAATGGTTTAAATAGTATTGACATTTATTATTTCCTTGGATCTATTTTGATATTCATTTACCAAGACAGAGCAGAAACAGTAAAAATAAATAACACAAGCAACTTGTTAGACAAATACCTAAACTGGCATCGCCAAAAAAATAAATAAAAAAGACGAACCTGCTAAATATAAGGCAGTTTTCAACGTGCTCCAATTGTTTTCATAGTACTGTGTTTATATTTCTGAATCGATTATGTTATGTTGTGTTGTTTACAGCTCCACCTGACGAGGACCGCGAAGATGACTTTCGCGCGCCTCTGTACAAGAGCGTGGAGGTCAACGGCATCACCGTTCGGATGAAGTGGTGCGTCACTTGCAAGTTCTACCGCCCGCCGCGCTGCTCGCACTGCTCGGTCTGCAACCATTGCATAGAGGTATGTATGAGATGGATAAAGAACATTATCAAAATTGTGGGTGGTAGATGGGGAAGACTAGCACATTACACAAACTAGGGGAAATGGTGCGTCACATCAAAATTCTAATTGCTCGATCTGTAACCATTGCACAGAGGTATGTATGGGATGGATAAAGAACATTATCAAAATTGTGGGCTGTAGATGTAAGACTAGCACATTCCACAAACTAGGGGAAGTGGTGCGTCACATGAAAATTCTAATTGCTCGATCTGTAACCATTGCATAGAGGTATGTATGAGATGGATAAAGTATATTGCCAAAGTTCTGGGCCGAAATGGGGGAAGATTAGCGCATTGCACAAACTGAGGGAAGTGGTGCGTCACATGCATGCAATCATTGCATAGAGGTATGTCCGCATGAGATGGGTAGACGACATTGGCCGGCTAAGGGCCGGACGCACAATGGAAGTTTCATGTGTAGGTGCAAGGGTTGCCAGGTAAAGGCTCAATCAAATCGCCAATTTCTCTATGAAAACTTGCCTAAAATAGCCCATTTTTTTGCGACTAATATAGCCTAAAGTAGCCCTAATATTTGTATATTATGAATTGAAATTGGGATGCAAAGATTTTTTATTTAAAAATCAAAGACTCGAGATGTTTGTGAATTTGTTTTTGGCCAACTCGCGCTTGGCCAGAAAAAATACTATGACAAAATTGTTTTCACAAAAAAAGAGCCAATGGTTCCTAAGACTCTTTTCCTGTATTTCTTCTGGTTTCGAATTTCCCCATTCTGTCCCAAAAGACACTGGTAGTTCTGACCCCACACTAGATTCCTTTTGCTGTGGGTATCACAAACTAAACTACGTACTGTGGTACCACAGAACCCAGGACAGAAATTAATATTTGCAGAAAACACCAAGATATCTCCCGCTGCAAGAATAGAAGCCCCACCCAGTCTTCAGAGTCTAGGCCGTGCATTCGTCCGCCAGCCACCTAGGTCGATATTAACAACTGCTTTTTTCTTTCCAGACGTTTGACCACCACTGTCCGTGGGTGAATAACTGCATAGGGCGGCGCAACTACAGATTCTTCTTCTTCTTCCTCATATCACTCTCTATTCACATGCTGAGTATATTCGGCCTCAGTCTATACTTTGTCATGAACTATGGCGGGAAGACGCTCACTGAAGTCAAGCCTGTTGTGTCGTATCCTTTTAAAAACCTCTTAATTTTAAATGGGGGAATACGATCCGGCCATTATGTATCATTGTTACAATCAGTTTCTATCAGACGGTTCTGAAACATGACGAATTTGACGGTTTCAAATAGAAACTGATTACAACGAAAGTTACATAATCGCGCTTAGAAATGGTGGGTGTATGTTTCTCCCTATAAAACCAATTCATCTTGCCATCACCACACAAAACATTTTGTATTTTGGCTACAGCATTTGACAGCTTGTTATGTTGACACGGTACATTTTCGTTTGGCAAAAATACGCTAAATTTCGCATGGTTCAGTTGTTGTTCACAAACTGAACAGCCTATATTCAGCCATAACCGCACACATTCGGATACAAAATTTGTGTTTCACAGGACTTACTAAGCAACTTTTTGATGTTTCGTGCTTCTGTGAACAATGGCTTGACTATTATCTGAGCTTGCGTACTTAGCTTTCTCTTTCTGTCCTCTGCAAAGAAAGAGAGAACGCTAAAAACTGGGAATTGATGTACTGGGTAAGTATAAAATCCGTTATAAATAGTAATTTTCTGAATACAGAATCCCAGAATGGTAATAATGGGAATAATCGCACTACTAGCGATACCCATATTCGGTCTGACGGGGTTCCATATGGTGCTGGTATCCCGGGGGAGGACCACAAACGAACAGGTGACGGGAAAGTTCACTGGTGGCTTCAACCCCTTCTCAAGAGGATGTTGGTATAACTGCTGTTATACGCAGTTTGGGCCACAGTACCCTAGGTAAGACGCTGAGACATTTTTAGTATGTAGTTCGTTCGACTTGTCTAGTTTTTTTTCCAGTAATAGTTCCGGTTTGTTTGCAACTTGTCCAGTTTGTTTCCAACTTTTTCACTTATTACAGTTACAATTATGTCGAATTCATATTCAACTTGTTAACGTTTGTTTTCAATATGTCCTGTTTGTTCCTTTGTAGTTGTGCAACGCCCAGGTTCTTGCAGTGTTTTTATGTTCGTTTTCAACAACTCTAGTTTTTATTCAGAATGTCTGTGAAAGTGCTGCTCTCAACATTTTGACTCTAATATTTTTAGTTTATTTGTCGTTTGTCGTTTTGTCTTGTTGGTTTGTTTTTTAGCATGACTTGTAGTCAACGTTGTTTCCAACATGATGATTATCAATATCCAAGATTTCGTCCAAGGTATCCGGAGTGTTTTAAGGTGGCGTTCTTTTTGTTCTAACATGTCTTAGTGTCTGGTTTTTGTTGTTTCGTACAGTCGGTCTTGTCTTTTTATTTACTTTAAGTAGTTGTTGATTAAAACTGGTTTGATTCAGTATTTAAATTAGATTAATACACTAGAATACATTTCTCCATTCAGATCATTGAGTAGAATCGTTTGAGTAGCGAGCCATCTTAGGGTCTCCCTCCTCTACTACCATCTACCCTCTGGAAGGGGTTGCCCACTAACCCTTTCCAGAGTAGAAGACCCTCACACCTAGTTTTAGATAATGCTCACTTGTATCAACCACGGCTACTAGAATAAACTCGAAAGATACTGTATTTTATATATTTATTTATGCCATATTTATGTCGAATGTGTTGTCTTTAAGTGTAAAAGTGTTTGTAGCTATATCCTTGACACAGACTACTTATAGGACTGTTGGATTGTTATCTTTAGGGATGCTACATTTGGGTGTACAATTTGGTTTTGTTTGTATTTCAAGAACTACAGCATTTTGTAAATCTGGCTACCTAGAACAATCTTAAGAATTCCTTAACGAGATCTCAGTATGGTTATAATGGGTATAATCACGGTCCTAGCGATACCTATATTTGGTCTAAGCGGGTTCCACATGGTCCTGGTGTGCCGAGGGTCTACGACTAACGAACAGGTGATGGGGAAGTTCTCCGGGGGGTACAATCCCTATTCGAGGGGGTGCTGGGAGAACTGCTGTTACACGCAGTGCGGCCCTCAGTATCCTAGGTATGTTTCCACACGCCGCTCCACCATGCTTCTCTCAGGCTATACTCACACATCCTAAACTAAGGCCTTTTACCATCTATAGTAGATGATTTATACAGCGTCAGGAGGCAACTTTTACCTTCACAGACGGGACGCTGTAGTGCCCGGGACCAATTAAGATGGAGTATGCTTGCCCAGCACCTATTCCATCCTCTCAGCTTAGTCGGCCTTGTCCACAGGAAAGACATGGTCAATACGTGCGGAGCTGACTAAGCCGCTGGTTTCCTCACGATGTTTTCCTTCACCGTTTGAGAGTACTGGTATAGCGCACATAAATTTTTCTCACAGAAAAATCCATTGGTACACGACCGGATAAAAAATAATGTATTGAAACATACCTACGTCACAGAACAGTCAGTACAAAATACAGAATGAATACTCACTTGACCCCTCCCGCCGATCCCTCTTACCTCACCCCTCCACGATCTAGTAGGATGTTTGTAGGGCAAGTTTTCATACATATTTTTATAAGCAAGCGAGTATAGTTTGAGAAAACTCATGGTACTACTGAAGGCCTTGGAACTGCGTTTCCTCATAACTCGGCTGTGAAACGTCCCAATGTCCTTTTTAGGTCACAATTGCATAATTATAAAGCCTCGTATTCACTGGGGACACATGTCCTGCGACACGTGTCGCTAGAGATGCCGGGCGGAGTCTGGTAACATTGCGCGCAAACGATGTGGACGAAAAAGGTGTTGCCGCAATGGTGTCTGCTTGTCATGCGCATCATCTAGCAGACTTGTCACGGGACATGTGCCCCCTAATGAATACAATGCTTTATTTAATTGCTGGACAGTCAATTTCACTCATAAGCTTAGTGTAATGAGATATTAAAGTTATTGAACACAGCTTCCTTTTCTCAGGTTGCCAACTTGAAACCCTTGAAAGATCAAGCCATAGTGAAATTGACTGCTAAGGTTAGCCGGCCATTAGTTTTTATCGTATATTGTAACTCAATTTTTGCGAACGTCCAAATATAATATATTTTTAGCTGATGACAGCTAAAAATATATTTGGCATATGAATGACAAATATGTAACTACTACAACACTAGTTAAACGTAGTTCATATGAAAAAAAAACAGGATTTCTTTTACGTAGTTCGTTTCCATTATCTTGCCCGTCCGTTAAAGTAATCCTTCCGTCAATTTACAAAGTCGGAAATAGCGACGTGAGTTGTCTCCCTCCCTCCTTCCATCCGATTCGAGATCGCGAGAACCACAATGACAAAATACATACAACGAGCGCACAACGAACACTGCTGCCAACATACCAAAGTCCTTCTCCTGTACTTCAAGGAGTTGTGCTGGCTGGGGGAGTGTTAGCAGGGGGATAATTCATAATACACCCCACCGCGCGACGTCAGTGCAGATCTTTGTTCCCCTAACATTAATTAGAATTAGAATTAGATACATACAACGGCAAAACAAAAAACGATTACTTTTCAAAGACTTCACCCTACCATCGACCTGTAAAATCTCTCATTGCGTGTGATTTCCCCAACTACATAAAACCTTACTTAGAATGGTTATGTTTACGTCATGCAACTTAACACTTAGTCATAGCCACACCTCCCAATTTTGTCTCTTTGTCCGCATACCCAACAGAGTATGGCTCTCTAAAGCAAAGTCTAGCTTCAGCATTAAAAATTGCCAACACAACTGTAACAAAAAAAGTTTAACACGATTTTGTTTTTGCTTTCCAGCCTCGCCCGTCCGTCAAAATACATGTACAAGGGCGGCAAGAAACGGCGCGAGTTGCCACCGCACTCTGCGTCCGCGATATCGACCATAGCGACGGACACCCACCAGGTAAAGACGTACACGGCCGACAATGGAAACGCGCACCGACCGCAGGGACCCCACGCACACTACAACAAGGTGAGAGCCAGACGCTTCTCGGCTAGTTCACTATATTGTTTACAGGAAATAAGCTAGTTCATGTAAATTTAAGATTATACCCTGAAATTTTATCCAGACTTGAACCTGCAACCCCGGCCTATACCATGCTATTCTGGATTCTTACATATTACACCGAAGAATAGCTGGATGGTGTGAATTATGACATGAGTAAGAAAATAGGCGAAATAAAGGATGAATAAAGGTTTTTAAACTGAAGGGGACTATTGAAGATTAGGAAAATTTGGGGGAGGCCTTTGCTTAGTATTTACCATATTAGGAAATATGGTTTGGTTTACTAGGCGAAAGTTTTGTGATATCTTTATGAATCTATGTAGAATTTTACAATTTTGATTTTTCATTTTTTTACACAACATTAAAGATAGTGGTTTCATTATTATTATAATTTATTAAAAATTCCTATACTCAAGTATTAATTAACAATTTCATTTCAACCATGCTTAATTTAGATGAAAACAGCTTGAAGCCATAAAACTGTAGATATATCATTTAGTTATCATGCTTGTAGAGCGAATACATACCTTCAATTCACTGCAATAAGATTGAATTTTGCACTTGCACCAAACTATGTGAATTGAAGACATGATTGTCTGGCTCTCTACTAATCTTCTGTCTCTTTCTTTGTAAATCAGGTAAACGTCACTGAAGCCCTATCCTAAACACTGCGTCTAACAAAGTCGCTAGACGCTACTGAAAAAATGTATGAGATTGACATAAGCGATCGCTGAGTCACGTGGTTACAAGTGATCGCTTAAGTCAATCCCGATTTTTTTTACAGTAGCGTTTAGCGATCACGTTAGACGCAAAGGCACTTGACTAGAGGCTCTGGTAACATAGCTTCTGACAAGATGTACCAATAAAAAAATTGGATTTTTTGTTATCATTTAGTATTTTCTTAAAATCTTAGACTAGTTACAGTTTCCTTAGTAAAATGTGAGTTCAGGAACTAAATTCTGCCTCTCGTTATCGATCACCTAGTAAATTAGATATAATATAGATCCTATAAAGTAAATAGTCTAAACTAAAGCATTCATATAAACTTAGTTTATTCTTCAAGATAAAAAAAGTAATAAAGAAAATGCCTTTTACATCAAGCACTATTGTCGAACCGACCTCTCTTCTCACTTAAACATTTTATTTATGTTATTTAATAGTTAAAACACACACAAAGAATAAAACTTATCACGGTAGCATTCTATTGGAGTAGACTGTTTGTTCAACCTGCTTAAGGTCAATGATTTAATAGATCAGGTTTAGTTTCCACCCAAAAAAAGTCTTAGTGACTGCCAGACTGGCTTTTCGAACTTACCTATATCCCTAATAGGGTAGACAGAGGCGCAAGTAATCATAAGAAAACTTGCATCCACTCCAGAATCAAAATTCCAAGGTGGATATAGTGAATTATGGTGACAGGTGATCAGCCCATCGCCCATTTCGATACATTTGCCTGCAATAAATTGCAATAAAAAAATCTACGGCTTGGCTATTTATAGGCTCCATGTGACATCACTAAAAGTTATATAGGTACTATAATGAAATAACCTTTGACACGTGGGTCCTTGGTACAGTTACGTCGTCTGTCGCCGCTCGCATCTGATAAAGCAAGGTGCAGTATAATTGCTTGTGAAAAATACCAAGTCGATTCCCCAGCTATCTCCTGGTCGGGAGGAGCACGAAGGCGAGATGGAAGGTCCCGGGGCTTCGCAGAGCGCGGATTGCGAGCCCACGCCGCCGCCGCTGCAGCGCCGGGGCTCCAACGCTAACCTGTTCCCGCCGCCCGGGGAGCCCCATCATCACTTGCCGCCGAGGCCGCACCACTACCCTCGGCTCAGTCCGCTCTCTAGGAATACAAGGTAACCTAACCACAGGATAGGGCTCCTCCTGAGGAAAAATATCAGGGGATGGACAGCAGCTTCCACGTTAGTACTTAACACCACCACTGAGGCCACCAACCCGCCTGGCAGGAATGGTGACTGTGGCACCCCCTAATATAGGCATTCCAAGGCCTTTTACCATCTATAGTAAATGATTTACACAGCGTCAGAAGGCAACTTTTACCGTCACAAACGGAACGCTGTAGTGCCCGAGACGAATTAAGATGGAGTAGGCTTGCCCAGCACCTATTCCATACTCTCAGCTTAGTCGGCATTGACCACAGGAAAGACATGGTCAATACGTGCGGAGCTGACTAAGCAATTGAGTTACAAACAGGCATTACACCGACATTTACGACATGCTCGGGAAGAGAAGCAGCTGGACGCGTTCTATGTTTTTTCTTTACTCCAAGTCCAGCGGAGAAGTAACGAGAAGTAAAGTAAACGCCCTCTAGTCAACATAAACCCTCACTTCCAGCCACAGCGGCACAACCACGACAGGGTACCGGGTGGTGATGGAGCCGCTGCGCTGTGAGACAAACGGCGCGCGACCCTCGCCAACAATGCAGCAGCGGATCAAAGCACTAGGCGTGCCCACTCCGCTCGCAGTCAGCAGCCCTGTCAGAAGGTACGGTTCATTACTAGCGGGGACTGAAAACAATTGGAACCAAAATTTTATACATACATTATCACGCCTGTATCCCTGAGGGGGTGGGCGCACAAGTAATCATACGAAAACTTGCAGCCACTCCTAAATTAAAGTCACAAGATAGGTTACATACAACGGGCATAGGGTCCAACCAGGGTGAACGATTTTGTGCTGCCTCTATCAATTGACTACCCTTTACAATGTCATCGGAAAGACGGATGGACAGCCGTGGCCACCATTTAAAGATCAATTGTCTGTTCTTTGAACGAATGCTACTTCAACTTGCTTTTTCTAAGAGCTACGTTGGTGACATTAGTTCACCTACGGATTTCCTCGTTTCGTATTATATCATGCAGGGAAACTCGCGAGCATAGCCTGCTTGTCCAGATTTTGTATGAGGCCAATAGTTATCAAGTATTGGCCTCATGTTTCCATTCTATGAATTATAAAGTCAAGTGATAAACGAGTCCAATCTCTAGACTGGTAAATAAATTTTAATCAAAGTGAAGAGTACATTGAGTATTGTTACATGAAAGTGTATTTTTTGTTGACGTTTCAGACTTTGTTCAGGCCAAATTGGGTCAGGAATATTGAATACAAATTAGTTTCAAATAATCATTGTCAATTGGGTTGATGCCATATTTTTCAACGTTTTTCAGTCCCCGCTTTAAATCTAACTATTTATCAATCTGACTAACAAGATCACAACTATAAAATGTTCAAATGAACTACACTGTGCTTACGATGTTTAGATCAAAATTTACAATTTGGATGAATTGGCGATCATTATGAAGACGTTCCCAATCCCATAATATGTTATAGGTATTTATAATTTCACATGTGTTATGCCTGTTCCTTTCATTTGACTAATGTTTTTCACTTGTGTGGGTAAGTTGTGCGGTTAAATTACGAATGCAGGAACTAACATGGACCATACAGATGTTAATTTTTTTTGTTAAGTTTACCCAAAATCGTTTTGAATAACAGTCTGAACTTAGTTCTGGGTTATGATATAGGTTTCGATTGAAAGTGGCCGCGACTACCCCGTTCCATAACCGGACGGTCATCGTCCCGGTAAAACCAGCAAATCTAAGTTCTGTCAAAAGTTTGCTTGCTTATGGAATGGGATAGATCGAAGACTATGGTAACCGGCGGCTATTGTGTAAATGAACTGATGATCCGAATCTGCTTAGTTTCTGTTTTGATAGTTTCACAATGAGAATTTGAGAATTGAAGGTGATTACGTTATCAGTTGACTGTGACAAGCAATCTTTAAGACAGCCTAGGGTCGTATTTAAAAAACCACATAAAAACGACTTATTACAGATTCGTTGCTATTTTCCACTGAAACATATGAAAAATCTATGCTTGAGTGTGGCCGCCATGGCTCAAAGGCAGTCTTATCCTTATCGCAGTCAACTGACAATCATAATTGCCTTTCATGTGTCAAATTCTCATTTTCTAACTGTCAAAACCCTTAGAATTATGCACATAAAATGTGTTGAATTCCTAAATATTTCTGGTCGATTTAACCGCGCAACTTAACAATCTTTGTGTAAAATGTCTATTTTAATGTATCAGAGACTATCCCCTCCCCAAAATGCATCGCTTAAAAGTTTTAGTTTGTTTAAGTGTTTATTTGCATGTAAAATGGTTTGCATTTTCACAATTTTAGAGGTGGTTTACATTGGGAACACTGTATGATTGTATAATGTATGTGTTATTGTACTATGTGTAAATTATGCTTCATTGTCATGTGGTTTGCTTAAATGCCCGTAAATTCCCTTTTAGTTCTTACCCCTGAAATGTTAGTGGTGTATGTTCTTTAAAAAATCTACATATTCTTAATTTTCAACGCAAGTTTCAATCACTACAAAATTTAAGTAGATGAATAAAGTTTAGTTAGAAAATGAAAGCAACCTGTTGAACAACATATTTTAGTTTTTTTCTCTATAAGCGTTGCTAAACAAATCTCGTTTAAAAAAAATTGGAGAAGAATTATTCAATGAATTATTAATTTTAAAGAATTATTAATTATAATAATTCATTCATCTGCTATATATATATTTTTAGTAGAGCTTAGACAGAAAACAACCATATTATTCATAAATTCTCACATATATGGTTTCAACTTAAAATACTATCATATCATATAATGAGCTATTAATATCAAAATCACTAGATATTTTTTACTGTGGTGCCTAAAAAGACTCATCTGACCATAAGGTCGTAAGCAAACCCATGACTCTAGAATTGGAATCCAAGTTTTTAGTAAAAAAAATGAGTTTACCGTTTACCCGCTTACGTACAGGTGGACGTAACGCGTACAACGAAATACGGTAATTTACTATGTTATGGTTTGTGTGTGTGCGTGTTTATAAATACGGATTTGTGTGTTGGTGGATAACAAAAAAAAATTCACAAAAAAATTTGCAAATTTTTTGCTACAGATACATCTTTTGAGGTAAAGAAAATCCACCAATACACATTTCCAACAGTAAATTGAATTGCCTGCACTGTTAATAAGTTTTCTGCACTGTTAATTATTATTTTCACTTTTCACAGGCTAAAAAATACCTAACAGAATTTTTATCAAATGTTCTACATAACGAAGTAAAATATGAACGAAATACTTATTGATTCTAGCCAATAGACCTTTCTAGTAAAAAAAGTCTATACAATGTGAATTGCACTGTTTTAGTTTGTCTTGTGGATATAAATTATTTAATTTACAGCATGATTTTAGCACTATATCTTTGGAAATGCTTATTACTGGTCGAATTGTAAAAGTTAGACGCTGTTTTGCATTACCATGCATGTTGTTTGAAAATAGTAAAATTAGTGTAAACAATTTCAGCTTTTTATACGGAAATTATTTACCATAAGGAAAGTATCGTTTTTTAAACAGTCATGTCCAAAAGGAACAACCAATCTACACATCATCATATTCGAAATTTATCTCATCTGTGGTAAGTTTATTGAAGTTTGAGTTATGATGATGTGTACCTAAGTTCTTACAAAAAAATGTGATTTCACATAGCCATAATTATAATCATTTATATTTTTTATTTTGCAAGCTGTTGTGCCAAAAAGGATCAAAAGCGTAGATCGAGACACTATACAATGGCTGGAACTTACCAACGATTGCCTATGGTCGAATTATAGACCATAGACTATGGTAACTTTACCTATATGTTTAGGCCAGTTTTGTTTTAGGCCCTATCTTTTTTCTTAAATTCTAGTTTTTTTACTGATTCCTCTTTTATTTTGTAGATCACAGCATTTATGTATATATTTTTGCATATAAATACAATTTACATTCATCTCAGCCATTGTATATGTCGCGCTATCGTTTTCTGGGTTTTTGCATGTTGTCCTGATGATATTTAAATTATCTTACACCTGATTTATTTTCTCTATTTTGTAACAAAGTTTCAACACTATAATAGCTTCTGGCTGACAAAGAGATTTGCCTGGTAATTTGAAGAACAAAATACAAATTAATATACTATAAAGTGTATTTGTTAATTTTAAACTAGAACTAAACTCAAACTGAACTAAGAGTCGGTTGAATGTTTTTAGCAAAGAACTGCCTGAAACAATGTTTAAGTCATGTGAATAACTGCAGATACAGTCTGTTTGTTAAAGGAAGAGACTATATAATTTCAATAATCTATAACAGATTCTTTTATACAACCAGAGATCTAAACAGACCAACATTTTGAACTTGCACGTGATTTTTATCCTTATAACTGTGAATGTAAGGTTTGATTCAGGACTAGCATGCTTGTAGATAGTTTTTAATGTTGTGTACAGTCGTGGCATGGTGCGTTGGCATGATCGCATTGCTGCCGCCGTCGCCGGGCGATGTTCAGGACGCCCCTTACATATACTATACGAACCCGTATTACCTATAGACATGCATTCACTTACTGGCTTAGCTGGGAAACAGAAAGAACTGATAAAAAGAGAAGTAAATTTATATTTAACTAGCTGCCGCCCGCGGCTTCGCTCGCGTGTTACCCGGATAAACAATAGCCTATATGTTAATCCAGTACATGTACTATGTATATTCCAAGTTTCGTTCAGACCTGTTCAGCCGTTTAGGCGTGATTGAGGCACAAACATCCAAACATCGTTACAAACTTTCGAACTAGATGGCAGCACAGGTAAAATTAGTACGCGCTATCGTTGCGTTTTGAGCTTTACGCCGCCGGTAATTTCAAGCAAACTAAAACTTTTCAATTTTATAATATAAGTAAGATTAATATTACGTCATGACTATTCAATCTTTTTATGATAAATTCATATTGCGGCGACATTAGTGTTTTTCCTACCAGAACTGATTTGGCTTCTTATTTGCTAATTTAGAAGTGAATGCAACTTGTCTAAGGCGCTGCTCTTAATGCTACTGTAGTTTAGCTTTACCACCCGACGTTACTTGGAACCTAATTTTTGCAATTTTATTATTTCTTCAGTAAAATTAGACAAGATGGCGGACATGTTTACAAATGCTGGCGCAGAGATGGCGCTGTTTTAAATTATTCTGATTAGGTGTCAAGATGCGTTCGGGAACTGGTATTAAGTAGACGGGTCAGCGGTAAGGGTCGGTAGTTGTTGTAAATATACGGGCAAAAATACGAGGCCAAAGACCTTTCTCTCGAAAGACTGATGAATAGCTAACCGAAGCTTTGATGGATAAGATATTCTCCAAACTTCTTCCACCATTGACTGATGCATCAGTAGCTGAGAGCTTTGATAGATTTGTCACAGTTTTCATGATGTGATATCTGTCGGTGGTGAAAGAGGCATCAGAAATTTCCGAGAGAGGCTTTTGGGGATTGAACCTTGTTCTCACGATAGTCAAGTTCTGAAGGGGACGGTCCGGCGGCGGCGTGCGTAGCGTACATACCGCACGCGCAAACGCTTCGCCCCGCAGCTCCCTTTTCCTCTGTCCGTAGGGCGTACGATAACGATAGCGAGGGCTCGGACGAGCTGTCGCGATTATACCCCTGACGCCGCGCAGGTCCAACCCCGGCACGCCGACCCAGCCGCGCCGGCCCGACTTCATCAGCGTCGCCACCAACGGCCGGCAGAGTCCCCAGCGGCGGTTCCTTTCCGAGGGCGAGCTGCTGAGGTGCGAGCCACCGGCGCCGCACCGTCCCACGGCGGACGACATCCGCGAACTGGCCGCGTCGCCGCAGCGCGGGAACTATTTATGGGCGGATCGACACGCGCACGCGCCTAGAGGCGGCGTCCCCGTCTTCCCCCCGCAGCCCTCGCCCCTTCCGCGGAGACGGCCGCCCCCCGCGCCGCAGCCGCAGCGGCCCACCCCCCCGCACCACCCGCCCCGCCCGCTCTCGTTCGTGCGAGCGCTGGAGGTCCAGGATCAACTCGAAGCCCGCGCTCCTCCCCCCGAACCCCCCGATCGAGCGTCCGTCTATGACTGTAACTATGAAATTTCCGTTTGACAAGTTGACGAGATGAGTGCTTGAACGAACCAATCGGAAACTTTAGCGCACAACGCGTTAGCAACTAGTGAACTAGCATTTGTATTATGTACTGGAGACTCTGAGTGATTGTGGAAAATAGTTTTATATGTATGTATATTTGTAATCGTTTGACTCTGTACATAGTCCCTGTGTTGTGACTCCGTGACGATGTGTGTAATATACTGTACCGGCATTCGATTTTGTATTTACTACCCAGAGTCCCTACTCTAGTGTCCTTTTTGTTAAAGGTCTTCAGGAAAAAATCATATAATTTAAAAACATATTGTACTATTTTTAATACTCTAAGAACACTAGGGAATAAGCCTCTGGTATAATTTGTTTTGTTATTGTGTTGGCAGGTAGCTCATTAGGTATTTTACGCGATTGACGGAGGCTAAGGAATTGACTGATTCGTTGATTTGCCTCAATTTTTTTAGTTGACTCTTTGCGTGCGCAGCAAAGTGAACGTTTCCATCCTCTTATTCTAACTTCTTAAGTCTCATAAGTTAGGAAGAGAGGGTGAAATGAAAATGTGCCAAATATTCTGTAGTCACAGTTAGCTTATCACACCTTTTGACAATCCTTTCTATCTATATTTTTGAATCAATAAATTGCCTGGATTTTACGAAGCATGGCAACTCGAGAATTAATCACATTGGCCAAGCTTATTCGACTTTGTACCCACATTTAAAGTACTTAAAAAAAGTGTTTTTTTTTAATTGTACTGATTGGGTTTGCCATGAGGAAGAGGGCCATTTTGGCCTTTTTTTGGCTGGCGAATTATGTCCAATCAGTAGTGGATAACCACAATGATGGCTAAAATTAATATATTAAAATTAAGTTTAATAATCTATGCAAACATGCAATGTTGTAATGAATCCAGGTGCAGTATCTGTTTTATTTTTGGTGATTAATCGTACTAGCGAAAATCAAAACTGTATTTTGTTTCTTGGGTTGTGAATTGGATTTGAAAATAATGTTGTTAATTATTTATATGGATTGGGCAATTTTCACAGATCTCGAAGCGAATTTTTGTTTTTTCATTCATTGTACTTATTTTTCATGTCACGTTATACAGTCCAAGTGACTTATTTTACCAAAGTTGCTATGTTTGTGAAAAATAGCGACAAAGTAAGATCATATAATTTCTGACAAGCTTATAATTTGACAAAATTCGTTATTTTGACTGTTATAATAAATAAGTATTCATGTTTATTTTTGTAAATACAATATGCACAGAAAGTTGTGATGGTTGAGTTGAGATTAAATTTGTAAATAATATGTAAAATGACAGATATTATGTATCAAGTGAAAAGCTCTATGCATCATTTTATTCTAGTATTTATTTACCTACTGAAACTATTTCAACTTACTCCTTATTTTCTTTCATTCCCCTTGACACCCCCCACGATAACACCCCCAGGTGTGCCATCGGCAATCTATATGCCCCATGGCACCCCCGTCCTATAAAAATACCTTAATAATAGCACTAGGTACATCACTATAGGGCAAAGTCAAAGTCAAACAAAATTCCATAAAATCGCGGGGATCACTTGGACACGTCTTAAATTTACGTAACGTGACTAAGCGTTTTAAGAAACAGGCAAGAAACCACGCTTGGCGTGGTTGGCGTGGCTTGACTTGGGCGGGGATGCTATGAAGCATAGCGATTTCCGATGACACCCCTGGGGGTGTCAAGGTAAACAACAACGTTTTATTTTTCCTGATATAGTTATCAGATTGGAAAGTATTAAGCATATTCACTTGATACATTACGCTGCATACCCATTAGACCTGTACAGCCTGCGATAGGCTACGTGGCCATTTCTATGTTTATGTAACTAAACAATTTGGTCACGCGGTTCTGCCGGATGCCGCATAGGCCTAATGGGGAGGTGGTTTAACTTTATCAATATGTAAAAAAACACTGTCTTCATAAGCTATAAGCGTGTAAATAAGAATATATAAGTATAATTTTGTATAGAATTCGTATTATTTATGTTGTAGATGAAATTGTATTGACATAACATTACAATATAAAAGTTGTTTCTTGACGTTATCACTGTGCACAGCTGTTTACACGCCTTAGTAAACAAATCTGTCCCAGGTTTTACCTTTTTCTGTCACACTATTTTGGAGAAAGAGCTCTGCCACAAAAAAATAATGGGTTATGTAGACTGAACGGCCTATATGTTGAAATTTGAAAATATTTATTTACATGTTGCACATTGCTTTGATAGCCCATTTAAATTAGAAGCAGTGAATGGTTTGACAATCACTTAAATAAAAGTATGTAGTTATATATTAAAAACCATAGCCATATATACCTTAAAGTTCCAGTTAAGTTATCAAAAAACCTTGCGGTTATAAACTTCACATTTTGCATCCTGTCTATCCTAGGGAAATCATAATCAAATAGTTTGTTCAGTGGAATCGGTAAGGATCACTTATCGTTCGAAAGTAATATGGCCGCCTGTCAATTTACGTGACAAGTTTGCCGAAACTTGATCATGTAGTCACAGGGTGAAACCATTGGCTCGCGCCATTTGCGGCAGTGACGTGATAAGTATATTTTGTGGAAACCACAGTCAGATGCCTTACGCGTGTCCCTATATTCAACTAACGAACGACGAATGGTAGTTACAGTAGTACCAAAAATATTGTGCGCCTCGGCAGACTTCGTGCTTTGTATGAAAACCGAATTTGTCCGAATATATAATTAAAAAATAAGCATCTACATAGTTATTGTAACATCTCTATATTACATATCATCATCGCGTTAGTTCGTATTTCAGAAGCTAGACGGAAATTATCGAGGCGCACAATATTTGTGGTACTACTGTACAGTACGGTCAACGGATCTAGACCGTCGTGAAGTTAGCTTTTTCATAATAAATTGTCTGTACTGCGCATCGAAACGGCTAACTTCACGACGGCCTAGATCCGTTAGCCGTACTGTACGTTGTTTTTTGACAAAAAAATGCATTGTTTTTACAGATAGCAATGTTGTCATGGTAATTACATCCGTTGTACGTTAGTTGTATATAGAAATCGGAAATAAAAAATCAAGAGATTGACGACATTAAAAATGAAGATGACGTTATAAATTACAAATTCGTGGCGTGAGTCTGTGAGCTTTTTTGTTAGGTGTCATCAAATATTTGGTTAATGTATCAATCATTTTTGCAACCCTACAGCTACACTATCGGGATTCGGCAAATAAAATTTGCGTCACTACCTATCCTGTGATATTATTATAGGCTACCTGTCACTCAACGCGAAAACTTCGCCGTATCTTGATAATGTAGCCGTATGGTACCATTCTTCCCATTGAGTTATAGAAGCCCTCTCAAGTCTTTTCTCACATTCCGTTATCCAATTTTATTTACATAATAATTTTACTTTTAAGATGACTTTTTGACACGTATGTGTTTGAGTACTTAACCTAGATGTACGAATGAATATTGAAATATCATTTTTAAACCAAATTAAATGACACTAGGACGATAATATAATTTAAATACAGGGTGTGTAGATTTAATTTTTAGATTATTACACACCTGCATTAATGTAAGCTGAAATTACTTTGGTTTTATAAGTTCTGCTGTCTGTTACCAATTTAATAACTAACTTTTCTTTATACGTACCTACCTAAATGATAAAAATGTTAGATGTAAGTATTTCCTAAATGTGTTTTCTCTTTATTTTTCCAAGCAAGACGATGCGATGTTACAATGGGGAACATTCTTGAAAATAAACTATAGTTCCTAGTCGCTCCCTAGATGGCGCTTTACCGGAACACCCGAGAGCCATACAGAGCAAAGGATCATCTGATTGATCCAAACTCCTGTATAAAGTCTGCATTCATTAAGACTTAATGCCATAGTAAACTAAAACGTTTTTCTTTTTAAGAATGTTCCCCATTATGTTTGTTACATCGATTGACAAAACTATTTATTAGTATCCTACTAAGTTACGATGTGCAAATTAAATAGTTAGACACAATATAAATTACCGAATATCAATGAACCAAAGTGTATTGAAACGTGTTATTGATGTAGGTAATTTAAGTTAAAGATTGATAATATTTATTAATGTAACATTATGAGGTTTTCCCGTAACGAATTGAACATGCCTTAGAAAATTGTCCAAGCATTAAAACCAAATTATTGTACAGGTTGAGACAATATTGTTGAATATCATTTAGTTCTAATATAAAAGTGTTACACAGATAAAGCCCAAAAAGGAACATTCTTAAAAAATATTCCAGGTTGCTTCATAGATGGCGTTTGTGTTTCTGTTTGATTGTGCCGGCACAGATTATATAATTCTAGATACACCCTAGCGCCATCTAGGATGCTGTAAGGAAATATAAATGTTTCAATAAGAATGCTGTTGTAGATATTTTCCAATAGAGGCGCTTTCTGGCACGTGTTGTGCCGCGTTTTTTCAATGAGTTAAAAACAAACATAGTATCACCATACTCCCAAATGTTCCATATTTCATGGAGCGTGGGGGTGTCCATGGGACAATTGATAACATGAACAATGTACAAAATAGTGATCGTATTTTGATATTTTTTTGTCCGTAACCAGAGAAAATAGTTTGAAATATGTACAGCTGTTCGGTTTGAAGACTAATGTATTTATAGACTTCTGCAAAGTCGTTATTACCTATGGTGTATGTATGTATGTGACAGTGTTTTATTTTTGTATTTTGATAAAATTTGTGTAAATAATTTTCTTATTTTATTGATATTAAACTCAATTAATCAAGACATCCTTATATTTTATTTTTCACTCACTCGGTTCTGTAGTTTTGGTATATTATGTAGGACGTACAGAAGTAGGTACCTAGAAGCAGTATTAGGTGACCATCTTCCTCCCTTTATCCCGCCTAAGTAGGGTTGACAACAGTTTTCTGTCACTCCTCATCTTACTCTTATTATCTTTTACACAATCAATCCATCTTCTCAGTCTACCTCTAACTGTTTATGCTGTGGTTTGTGCCACCGGTTCGGCCGGCGCCGCGCGCCCTCCTGCCTATTCGGTAAACCTCTACAATGTAGGTACCTACGTTTTGACGTCTATGATAAACTACCGATCACAGCAAATAATCACTTCGCTACCGATAAGTACGGTATGTACGGTACAATTTACCTACGTTTACTTAGCTTCTGCTGGTTAAAATCTAAGCAGGGGCCCTATTCACGATGACCAAACAAAACGAGACGCGGGAAAACGTGTGGAATTACCGTGTTATCGTATTCTGCATGACAATGTCAGATTTCATAAACGAGAGTAGGCGCGAGACGAGGCTCGTTTTGAATTGTCAAAATTACATACTTCAATATTGCGTGTTTTGCTAAAACTAGGTTGTGTTTTTACTAATTATGTAAATAAATTAGTCTTCTTTAAACTATTTAATAGCAGAATAGATTATTTGTACAATAAATAATATAATCTAGGTACCATTGAATAATATCCCTAATAAATGATGTGGTAAATAAGTGAAATAACCTAACCCTAGTGTACAGAATAATTATTACTCCCGGAGCCCTAGTGCACAAAAGGAGCTTTTGAGGCGCATTTTGAATCTTTTCACCACGCAGGGTTTGAAAGAACTAGGGGCTAGTAGTAGTTGTAGTAGGTACTAACCTAACTAATAGCTCTTTTATTGTGAATGCAAAAGTTTGTGAAGATGTGACGATGCTTGTGACTCATAATTTAATTCTAAATGGCTGCACGGATTGAGTGAAACTTGGGATATGCATAGTATGTGTGCTGGAATAACATTAGGCTACTTTTTATCCTGGCAATAGGCGAGCGAAGCCGCAGGCGGCAGGTAGTACTTAATAAGTTAAAGAAAAGTGAGCATTTTTGTGTTTTATGGTTTTAATGCATTTATTTAACATAATATAATTGTCATGAGCTGCCCCTCCTAATGTAGCACATGAGTAGGTATGCCTTTAAGAGCGTGCCATATGCAATTTTATAGTTCGAAATCGTTATTTATCTCAAAATCTGTGAAAGTTACCAACCTAATATTTAGGCAAAAGATGCTTCGAACGCTTATTTTGGATTTTGTCTTTTCAATACACAATTGGTGAAAATTTTCTCGACAATATATTTTTATTAAAAACACACGTTTTGCACACATTTTGCTATTTATCTCAAGAACGGCACGTCTTTTGTTGGGTTTTTGTTTTGTTAAGATATCCATCATTAATTCTTTAGTTCCATCTTTTAATTTTTTGATTGATTGTTTAATTCACTTGTAATTAAGTAAAACAGTTTTGGCGCTTACGTTGTTATAAAATACGTTGCGCGTCTATGTCTCTATCCTTCTCACTCACTAGAAAACCATAAATAGTCATCCCACTCATCCCGCTCGTTAGTTGGCTACCTGCGCTTGACTGCCTCACATTTTCGGCGGCGTTATGGCACGCTCTTAAGCCTCTGTTGCAAATCTGAAACGAGGCAGAAATCATTGTTATTGTTTTTATAGGTAGGTACATACTTTCATGTTTTTGGAAATAAAGATTATATTCTACTAATATAATGAAAGTGAACGTTTTTTCAAAGAATCTAATAAAATTAATTTATTTTAGTTCGCTGATGCTCTCACAAATACTATTATGTAATACCTACTAAAATAAATAGTTGATTAAAATATTACCCTTGTTTGATTTAATTCTTCTCTTATTCGGAGGTAGGAAATTTGATGTAGGTTGGCATCATTAAAGGCATTCACCGCTTACTCTATGCAGAGGCTTACAGGTGCTAACCAAAAGTTTCCCACTGGCTTTTGATAGCTACTGGTGATCAGGAAATTGAGGGTTGTAAGTATCTTTTTTTTTTTTTTTTTTTTTTTATTTTATTTATTAACGATTTACAAGAAACAAAATTAACAGTAATTAGGTACTTAGCAACTAAAAACCACTAAGGTTTGTGTTATCGCTATTTCAGTTTACAACTAACAATAGTAAGATAGGTAAAACAAGGAGTTATCTATTAGGAACTAGGTAGGTAGGTTGGTCTGGAAAAATACAGTAAATATAGTAGGTTTCAGTCTAACCTAATACCTACCTAACCTAGGTACCATTTTATTATTGTTCAATAAATTAAGTTTATTGACCGTAAGTGGCATTGCGAGCTGAGTGCCTCCGTGCTTCGGAGGGCACGTTAAATTATGGGTCCCGGCTTTTAAGTCGTTAAGCCATGACGGAGGCCTTTAGGCGGCCTAAAAACTCCGTCACTAGAGTTGGCCACTAGCTCATACGAACATACATACCATACATAATAGGTATCTATTTACTTACTTATTCATATCAAGTGCCTATCAAGAAAAAGCAGGCAATTTGTGGTACAGTACGGTCAACGGATCTAGGCACTCGTGAAGTTAGCCGTTTCGAGCAGTAGACAGTATGAAAAAACTTCACTGCGCATGTCAAACTGCTAACTTCACGAGTGTCAAGATCCGTTGACTGTACTGTACTCGCAGTTTCTGATACCCAAGACACATAATCCTAGTGTCCCTCTGTATTGTGGGTCATGTTTGTATGAGAATTTAGAGAGTTCTATATTTAAAAAAATCAATATTTTTTATGACACAATTTTCCCAAATTGAACCATGTAGGCTCAGACCAAATAAAAAGAAAAGACCCCGCGCCGCGAACAACAAAAGTGAAGCCGCCATTTTATCTATGTGTGTGTCGAAGATTTTAAGGTTGTGTGTTCCAAGTAACCTAAATTCATAGTATAATAATTAAGAAACGATGCTATTTGAAGTACTTACAGTAAGTGAACAGTGATTCCGTGAGACTTTTTATGTGATTTGCTGCTGTTTTTACAAGTTTTCACTACACAGGAAGGCATAATTCTATTTTTAAGACTCGTGACGTACTAAGAGCGATGAGCATGGTTTTAGTGTAGGTGTGTGCGTGAGCGTGTATGTTTACTTGCAGGAGCACGGTTTTGTGTGGCTTCACTTTTGTTGTTCGCGGCGCGGCGTCTACTCTTTTTATTTGGTCTGAGCATGTAGGTAAGTAGTTGTGTTTTATAGTAAACAAGTCATACCTGATTAAATCAGCTGGAAGAAGGTGTGGTTGTTCACGAGTTTCCTGAAATAAGATATAATATCTGATGAGTTTCAAATATAATAAAGTAAACAAACTATATCTCAGTCTTATTAATCATAGGTTTGGAATTGTTTGTTTGCTTCTATTCTAAGGACAAGTCAGTCTTTTTTAAATCTTAATTAGTATGATGGATCACTAGAGTCTCTTCCTCATGAGCTCCTCCTCCTCCCGGCTCATCTGCACAGGCAGCAGCGCGCGGATCTGGCACAATCCCACCTACAACTTCGCACCTCCAACTTAGTCTTACGTATATTCTTGATCTAAATAGGAATGATGGCTCACCAGTCTCTTCCTCATGAGCTCCTCCTCCTCCTGGCTCATCTGCACACGCAGCGGATCTGGCTCAGCCCCACCCACATCTCCGCTACATCCAGCTTCGTCTTCGCGTTTTTCACATAAGTCTTCTCGAGAGCACGGATCAGTTCGCCAACAGCGTCGTACTGACGGACTAGGAGACTGGAAGGAAGAAATATATTATTATTATCATTAGGAGTCTGTAATATATCTGCCAGTTTCATCATGTTACATGAATTAACATATAAATAGTGTAAAACATAAATGGCAACGAAGATACATTTTTTTTGTTTGGTACCTGGAACAGAGATGTGAGTAAAATTACCTGAACATTTCCCTGACGAGTTTGGGCGTCTCGATCTGCGACTCCTCGGCCCAACTGACAATAGTGCCGATCAGGACTTTACGGAACTTCTCTTCTGGAGTTTTCTTTGCCGGTTCTTCTATGGCCTGTACAATAAATAAATAAATAGCACCCAACAGTCACATACATAGTCCTGACCCCACATTAGGATTCCCTGTGTCGTGGGTATCAGAAACTACGAGTACCATGGTACCACAACACCCAGACCCGGAAGAAATATTTACAGAACATGCAACTTCCGCAGCGGAAATCGAACCCGCGCCTCTTGCGCCTCTGCCGAGCAATCGCCCGCCACGCCACCGAGGCCGTCAAATTATTATAAAACACTTTTATTATAAAAATTACTGTAGATTCTAGTTTTTTTTTGCACTAGTACTGAACCTTTCGTGTGCGGATCCAACTCGCACTTGACAGTTTTTTTTTAATTATACTTTCACTTATTCTAGTTCTCTTTCAACTATAATTAACCTTTCACACCTTCAACTCTTTCTAGTTCTCTCTAAAGTCTTTCGCTCCATAGATAAATGTTTTTCAAGAAATTCCAAATGTTATTTACGTTATGATTAGTAATAGTTACCTCAGACAGTGGCTTTTGCAGAGCGTTGAGAGACACATGCACCATGAGGCTCTCGTGGATCTCGTTCATCCTGACGATGAGCTCCTCGCCACAAGGACAATTCTCCTTCCAAGATTCTTCTTCCTGGTCCATGTGCTTGAAGCCTGTAAAAACATCACAATTACCTAGTAGATTTCGTAAAAGGCCTAACCTCCGAATACTCAAACGCATCTCAAAATTGAGCACGTCTCAAATGACGATTTTTTGACAGATTATCATCAGAAACTGTCAAAAAACCGTGAGTTGAGACGTGCTCAACTCTGAGTCGCGTTTGAGTATTCGGGGGTAAGACACGTAGGTATATAGTTGAGCTCGAGGCTTAGGACAAGTTTATAGTCAAGTTTACTCCTTTTACTCCATTTACTCTTTTCTAAACTAGTAACACCTACCAGGTAGGTCCTACCTATTACTCAATTAACCTTTGAATTTATAATAAAAGCGTCCATTTTAATTGCGGGTTCCTATCAGACGGAATAGGAAAAAATAAGACAACGATGTTTTTATGAAACAAAGTATTATAATCAGTCTTTTATAAATAAACTATATAATATCTACTAAAAAACAGCATAGAAAATCACAATCTTTTAAACAAATTTTTAACCGTATTCTGGTAATAATTTATAGAAACTACTCAAAAGAAAATTAGTCTTAAAAAAAAACAGGAATACAAATATCTACGAATATTTAATTTTATCTACATAATCATTATAGGAACTATTTTTTTTTAGTGTAAAGTTCCGTAAATTAATATCCTGATTTTAGATGTTAGTTAAATTAATATAAAAGTCAATTTATGATTTTAATGTAAGTCACTGAACGACTACCGGTACGACATCGCCGCCATCTTGTTGTTTACGAAGGATTTGTATAAAAGCGCTTAGCTAAAAGGCTAAAAGGCTTTGCGTGTTTCGACATCGTGCTGATAACTTGTGTTTGAGTAAGTACCTATATCGTATTAATACATTAGTGTTCTGTGGGTAGGTACGTACTCTAAACACAAGGTATCAGTACAACGGTAATGTACATTACCTAGGTTAGTTACATTATATTTTAATGTGTTAATTCGATATTGCTATCTTTGCTGCCTATGCGATCTTTGCTGCCTATGCTATCTTTGCTGCCTATGCGATCTTTGCTGCCTATGCGATCTTTGCTGCCTATGCGATCTTTGCTGCCTATGCGATCTTTGCTGCCTATGCGATCTTTGCTGCCTATGCGATCTTTGCTGCCTATGCGATCTTTGCTGCCTATGCGATCTTTGCTGCCTATGCGATCTTTGCTGCCTATGCTATCTTTGCTGCCTATGCTATCTTTGCTGCCTATGCTATCTTTGCTATCAATGCGAGCGAAGCGAGCCGAAATTTTTAACTTAATATAGCTTTAAACCATCTCTAGAAGTCTCTAGAAGTTAGCGAGCGAAGCGAGCTTCAAACAAATGCGAGCGAAGCGAGCCGAAATTCTTAACTCAATGTAGCTTTAAACCATCTCTAGAAGTCTTTAGAAGCTAGCGAGCGAAGCGAGCTTCAAACCAATGCGAGCGAAGCGAGCCGAAATTTTTTACTTAATGTAAACATCCAAACATCCAAACTCACAAACTTTCGCATTTATAATATAAGTAAGAAGTAAGATTTTAGTTTCGACGATGTAGATTGTGTGCTTATTTACCTACTATAGACTTCGACTTTGAAACAAGACGAGACACTTACCTTAAAACTGAGTTCATCTGTTCTCTGGGCGGACAGCGGAATTCCCTGGTCTTCTTGGCAGCCACGGCGCTCGGCAAATCTGACTGCTTGATTTCTTGGTAACGTCTGAAAGCAAGAAAAATATGCGTACATAATATTTAATCAGTTCAAGCTGGTATTATTGTTTCTGGTGGCCACAAGCATTGATTGATTGGGTTAGATTCCCGCTGCGGGAGTATTCTATCAGCCATCTGGCTCCCTTTGCTTAGTTGGGGGCTAGATGGTGCTGTATGATAATGTCCTCAAATATTTATATTTATACTAGCTGCCTCTCGCGTCTTTGCTCGCGTAGTAGGTACCCAGATGAAAAATAGCCTATATGTTAATCCAGTATATATCCGTTCAGCCGTTTAGGCGTGATTGAGGCACAAACATCCAAACTCACAAACTTTCGCATTTATAATATAAGTGAGATTTATAGAATTTTTTTTTAGAGCAGGGTTATGCCGATGTTACCTCAACTGATCGCTCTGCAGATCGCCTACGAAGTCGTGAGCAAAAGCTATGATGGCTTCCACTCTATGCCTGTTGTATGTCGTTCAGATGTTGTTCCTGTGCTCGTCTTTTCCTTCTATAGGACATAATTAGAAACATTTATAGAAACTTCAAAAATTTATTTACAAAGACAATCTATATTATCATTAAAAACTTTCAGGTAATCGGTGTAATAATAAGAAAATACAGTGATAGGTTAGCGTGGGCATGTTATGCGGAGGGAAGAAAGTCGTGTTACAAGGAAAGTGCTGAATATGAATGTGGATGGATACACGGACAGAGGAAGGCCTAAGAAAAGATGGATGGATTGTGTGAAAGAGGACATGCGTATGAAAGGAGTGAGTAGTGAGATGACGAGTGATAGGAGAAGATGGAAGAGGAAAACATGTTGTGCCGACCCCACCTAGTGAGATAAGGGCAGCAAAATGATGATGATGATGATGGTGTAATAATAAGAAATGAAAATGAGCTCAGTTTTCTACGTTATCTTTAAAATAATAATGTTTAATTTTTTAATAATATTTATTTATATGTATGTATATATTGTATATATTTTTGTAGTATATCTTATTAGTTTATAATATTTGTAAGCTTATCTTTATGTTTTTCTTTTTCCTGTCTCTGTACACATAACTTCCACTTATGTTAAAGCAACTGCCAGCAAACCTTTGAGGCAAGGGCTCTCCCTTAAAACTCTTTAAGAGTTAAGCTCTCCTTTGTACATGTACTTTTTAATGTTTTGTGTGTATTTGTTTCGTTTCGTGCGTGTACAATAAAGAATTTCAGATAATGGAAACTTGTGGGTAAGGCAGTAAAAATTTTATGAATTGTAACTTACCTTTGTCAAAGGTGGGATCCCACGTCTCAGGGTTGATCATGATGAGGAGCTTCTCAACGTCTTCATCTCGCATCATACAGACTAGAAGGAGACGGTCTACCAGTTTGATCAGAGGTCTGAAACACATTTAAAAAGGTTGTTTTGATGTGTTTGACTTAATTACAGCTTAACGTCTGAAGAATAATAAACTTATCGGATTAACGGGTTGGGTTGCCTATGAATATTTATTTATTAAAATGAGAGTTGGCCTGATGATAGGGGTAAAGTACTTACAGGAAGAGTGTACTCACAGGAAGAGTATATTGTCAGGGAGAGTACTAACAGGAAGAATGTACTGTCAGGAAAGTATACTCGCAGGAATACTCACAGGATGAAGGTATTCGCAGGAAGAGTGTACTGTCAGGAAGTGTGTACTCACAAGAAGAGGTTCTCATTGGTGCTGCCCACGGGGTCGCGTTTGTGCACCTGGTTGGTTGTAACTGCGTCCGCCAACGCCTGCATCACGAACTCACGGACCACCTCCAGCGGGAAGTAGGGGGAGTACAAGTTGCTGATCTCCGTTATACTCTCTCTGAAACAAGATGTTTTGCGAGGTGAAGATAAATTGGGACTGGAAGATTTTCAATCGAAATAACAATATTCAGTACCTATGAATTCACAGTTAAAATTACATGTTTCAGAACAAAATTAAGTTAACCTTAGTTTGGGGCTAGATGGCGATACATATTTGTCGGAGATTAATTATAGCGCCATCTACAATCACACTGCAACACTGACTCACTACCTACAGAACGCAAGCGTGACGTCACAGCCGAGTCGTGCTTGGATGCGGCCATTGGAGCTGGCGGGCAGTCTATTTTTAGAGCTCGTGCCGAGCGGGACGTATCTGTTCTGCCTACTTGTTTATTCAAGAGTTACTTGGTATTTGTACTGGACGCTAATAACTTCGTACGATTATACCGAGTGTGATTTTTTTCTCGAGGTTACCCATTATGTCGGAACCCGACGAGAACACGTGCCCACTGAGCCCTACAAATCGGCCACCTGGGACATATTTATATTCTTCCGAATGTCTGGGAACACGAAAGCAAGCAAACTTACGTGATATCTTCACAGATATCACGTGAGTTTGCTTGCTTTCTTCATTCTTCATCTGCGGTCGAACGCTCTCTGTTTGCAGCGAGCGGAGGCTGTGCCCCATCTCTGGGTCTTCGTACAACGCCTTCAGTTCCGGTCCCAGGGGATCACGAACTCGTTTTTGCATACCTCCCTGGAAAAAACCAAAACAAGCAAAAAAAGTAAGAACTTGTCTGTTATATATGATTATCTTCTTGATTCTTAGACATTATGGGCATGCATTATTATTATTATTATTATTATGGGTAAACTTTTAAAGTCTCGGCTCATAAGAGCCGGCTTAAAAACAATGAGCACGGGCCTAGGCCAAGTGCGCATCGTTAAGGCTGTTAGGTCGGTTTTGGGTACTAGATGGTGGTATATCAGTGGATAGGTCAGTTTGCAAAAATTTACGGACAATTCTACAAGTGTTTAGAATAACAGCTTTTTGTAGCAATGCAAATATATGTTTGGGCAAGTCGAGTAGTGCGAGTGACTGAAAAAGTTGTTTTGGGATAACACCGGTGGAAGATAACACTATAGGAATGATTGATACCTTTTCTAGTTTCCACATTCGGGTTATTTCATTTTTCAAGTATGAGTTTTACTCCGAGAATACTGCGCTCCATCGCTCGCTGGCAAACCCCGAGTGTGGACCTCTGCTGAGCCGTCAAAGACCAAGTCTGCGCGCCGTACGTGAGGATAGGGAGAATGCATACGTCAATGAGCTTGCGCTTAAGGGAGATTGTCTGCATGCATGCAGGCAATAAAATAACGAACGAAACTAAAGTTCACACAATCACTTATAATTAAATTTAAATACAGATAAGTACTTTAAATTACAAAACGGAACGGAACGGAATGACAGAAGTCAAAAACTCGTCACTTGAGATTGAGACGTGCTAAACTCTTGATGCATTTGAGTATCCGGGGGTTACTATATGCTTCTCTCCCCGAGCATGTCGTAAAAGGCGACAAAGGGATCTTCTCCAAAATGATGGACCACCTATATGGCCGATGGGCTGATCACCTGTCACCATGGTTCGCCATATCCATCTTGGAAGTTTGGATCAGAAGTGGTTGCAAGTTTTATTATGTTTACTTGTGGCTCTGCCCACCTCATTAGGGATATGGCGTTATAATATGTATGTATGTATACTATAATATTGGAAAGCTTTAGTTTGCTTGAAATTACCGGCGTAAAGCTCAAAACGCAACGATAGCGCGTACTTTACCTGTGCTGCCATCTAGTATTTCAAATTCCTGTTCTTTTCCAGATGCTGTTCAAGCGAAGCTGGTGTACTCACATGGTAGTGGTGTGCGACTCGAGATGCATCGCAATGAGGATGTCGTAGAAGCCCTGGCGCAGTGGACCAGACATGTACTGAGACTGTATTGCGTACAGCAATTGCTTCTGATCCACGTGTTGGCATAGTGCGTGGGCAGCTCTGAAATATAACAATTTAAATGTAACAATCTAAAACACAACCCCACACACACATGCTTACACATATACACTAAACTTCTTAATATGCACATGTAACTTAAAATAACATAGCTTAACATGTGAAGATGTGACGATGCTTGTGCCTCATAATTTACTTCTAAATGGCTGCATGGATTGAGTGAAACTTGAGATATGCATGGTATGTGTGCTGTGAGTATTTTTGTGTTTTATGGTTTTAATGCATTTATTATTACTTATTATACCTACACAACCCCATGTACCCATACGTTAACACTAACACACACACACACACATCTCATGATTTCTGATTTATTTAACATAATATAACTGTCATGAGCTGCCCCTCCTAAGGTAGCACATGAGTAGGTATGCCTTTAAGCCTCTGTTGCAAATCTGAAACGAGTCAGAAATCATTGTTATTGTTTTTATAGGTAGGTACATACTTTCATGTTTTTGGAAATAAAGATTATATTCTACTAATATAATGAAAGTGAAAGTTTTTTCAAAGAATCTAATAAAGTTAATTTATTTTAGTTCGCTGATGCTCTCACAAATACTATTATGTAATACCTACTAAAATAAATAGTTGATTAAAATATTACCCTTGTTTGATTGAATTCCTCTCTTGTTCGGAGGTAGGAAATTTGATGTAGGTTGGCATCATTAAAGGCATTCACCGCTTACTCTATGCAGAGGCTTGCAGGTGCTAACCAAAAGTTTCCCACTGGCTTTTGATAGCTACTGGTGATCAGGAAATTGAGGGTTGTAAGTATCTGGAAAAATACAGTAAATATAGTAGGTTTCAGTCTAACCTAATACCTAACCTAGGTACCATTTTATTATGGTTCAATAAATTAAGTTTAGCTAACACAATACTTACTTTGACTTCTGTTGTAATGCTAGAACATCTCTGAGGCCCAGAATTAACTAGCCTGCCTCCAAGAACGCCGCACAATACCAAAACCACTCTTTGGCCACCTTATAAAATAGCACAAATTTAGGGTCCAGCTCAGCAGAATCCCTTGACAGTCTCCTATTTATGTGTGGGCGTTGCTGGCGCCAGCATATCCAGCATATACGTTGTCTTCGAAGAACAACGTCCATTTTTATCACTCCGTTAAAATATGTATATCCAAGTTTTTTTCAAAACAAACAATGCAATGAAAGTCAATATTTTGATTGACAATTCGTTCGGAAACAAGTTGTGGTTGGTTTGATGTAACTAACCATTTTACGTTATATATATTTTTTGGGCTCTAAACTTTAAAATATAACAAATATCAAATATATATTTTCAAATATATTTATTTGGGAACATGATGATCACAGGTTCATATAAACTAATTGCAAACGATGGTAGCTGCAGTAGTTTTAGAAAAACTGTGTCGCAGCTACCAACGCCCACCTCCTTAACCAATAGTTGTTCCTCTATGCTATTTAATTTCATGCAATAAATATATACATATACATCATTATATATTTATATAATGAAAAACATGTCTGCTAAATGTGTGTGATTGTGTATGTATGTGTGTGTGTGTGTGTGTGTGTGTGTGTGTGTGTATGTGTGTGTGTGTGTGTGTGTATGTGTGTGTGCGTGTGTGTGTGTGTGTGTGTGTGTGTGTGTGTGTGTGTGTGTGTGTGTGGGAGTGTGTATGCGCGTGTATATATAAGGTGGATTATACAATGACTCGTAGAATTTCCTCAGTTTCATGGTAGGAGAGTGAACGAAGCCAGTCAAGTAATTTGATTTTACATATTTGCAATGTAAGGGGGTATATATTAAGGGCTTTATTAGCCTTATTATACAGCATCGAGCTAACAATACAGTAATGACGGCTCGCCAACGCAGTTCTACGAGGTTCGATCTTACAAACTCTATCCGATCTTCGCTTTTTGTTTATGTTAGGGTCATCTGAGCGATGGGAGTGTTTGCGAAGAATTGTGTGAAGGACGAAGAGCTGTCGAACTGTAAGAGCACCGCAATTTGAGTATAGTGCAGTCGTAGGAAAGCGGAAGGGTTTTTGCGACATAACCTTTAGTACAGCTCGTTGGGCTCTTTCGAGTCGTAGAAAAGATGTTTTACAAGACCCACCCCAACCCGTTATACAGTATGTAAGAAGCGATTGAACCAAGGAAAAGTATACAATTTTCAAGTATGGAAAGTCTAGTGCGTGTCGAAGATTTTTTTTTTTTTTTATTATTATATAACGAAATTATTATTAGAAAGAGTTTAGCAATTCTATATAGTTTTCCGAACAGACCGGATCTTGATTTTGAACGAATCACGTAAAACCAAAAACACGGTCATAGACAACTAGTCTTATGGCATGCAGAATACAGTTTTTGATTTCACACCATGGCGTGTCTCGTTTGCGGTTTAGAGACACGATGACATTTGGCTCGTTACGTGGCTCGTTTTCTTTGGTCATCGTGAATAACCCTCCAGTCCTGTTTCGCTTATGTTCAGTTTAAAATAAATCGGTTTTTTTCCGAAAGTAACTACAATGTCTAGGGGCTTGGAACATAAAAATCGAAGAAAAAAAACAACTGACGTTTTGGTTTACTGTCAGATGTCATGTCAAATAATATTTTTTGGTTCTGGCAATACACTTTCTTTTCTTATCGACTGGTAAAGGGAATGTGAGTTTCCAAAACAATTCCGAAAATATCTCTAAAAATCTGTGAAATGAATGAAAATCTGCAATAATTAGATGCTGAAATAAATATCCTGTGCTACGGAGCACCCTCTCGTGCATATATTTTTCATCAGTTCTGTGAATTGCTAGTCCAAAACAGATTTCATAGTTTCGTGTTATTGTCCAAGTTTTCAGTGATGTTCTTGTAAATTACGTGGATTTACTTGACCATGAGGCATTAGTGGAGTGCTCCGTCAAATATATAAAGTGTAGTTTTGTTTTGAAGTTCATGTGAGTTTATAAACAGGATATTGAAGGTTACTTTCTGTTCGGCAGATCCATCCAAGATGGGTAAGATTATGAAACCTGGGAAGGTCGTGCTGGTCCTGAGCGGCCGGTACGCTGGTCGCAAGGCCATTGTCGTCAAAAACTATGACGAGGGCACGTCAGATAAGCCCTACGGACACGCTTTCGTTGCCGGCATCGATAGGTATCCCCGCAAAGTGCACAAGAGGATGGGCAAAAACAAAATCCACAAACGCTCCAAAGTCAAGCCCTTCGTCAAGGTAAGATAGAATCTGAATAACCTCAAAGTTTGTTTTGATTTTGTATGCTCAATGAACATGTGTTAAAAAACCCAAGGAAGTGGTGTACATTTTTCGAGAGCATAGCATGCTTGTACATATACTTATGGCATATAATTGTCCTTGATTACTCTTGTATTTCTATATTTCAATAGAATAAAGATTGTTTTGAGATAGATCTCTATGTAAACTTAAATGTACTTACTGAAAGTAAATATCTATCTGTTGTAAATTCAATAAATCAGTTCCATAGCAACCATTTTTATGGAAATATATATGTAAATAAGTTATTAAAAGCATTAGTAGATATATCATTTTTTGCAATGGAGTTTCACTCGCTTGTATCCATATTGCAGTAACTTTGAAATCAATCTAACAGTAACCTCTCCTTTTTGTAGGTGGTCAACTACAACCACTTGATGCCTACCCGTTACTCCGTAGACTTCAGCTTCGAAAAGTTTGCTGCTAAGGACCTAAAAGACCCTGCTAAGCGCAAGAAGCTGCGTTTCAACACAAGAGTACGCTTTGAGGAGAGATACAAGAGTGGTAAGAACAAGTGGTTCTTCCAGAAGCTTAGGTTCTAAGATAATTTTAAAATAAACATTACTTGTAATGTATTTGTTGTTTTATTAAGATTTTGTTGAATCCAAGCACTAGTAGTAGCCCACTTTTTTATTCTAAGGTTGCAGGTTCAAATCTGTTTCTGTTCCAATGGACTTGGCACTTCAGCACTTAAATGGTGAAGGAAAACCGTGGCTTAGTCTCGTATTGATAACATCTTTCCTGTGGATAAGGCAGACTAAGCCAAGAGAATGGGGCTGGACAAGCTATCTAAAATCATTCCGGGAATGATTGGCCTTCCATTAGTGTAGACAATGTCTCCTGATGCTGTATAAACCACAGAATATACTAAGGCCTTAGTTGAATCATATAAATATACATAGGCACTTAACGCTTCATGGGCTGGGGTTGTATTAACTTCTGCAGGCAGTTTAGGATTATTTGTAAGACTTCATAGGTCACTTTATTTATTTCATCTGCTTTATTGAACTTTGTTTTGGGATTGTGTAATGAAGGCAAAAATACTATAGCAATGTATGTTAATCAATTTATTTCTTCATAATTATTTCCATAAGCAGTCTATTTAGTAATTTAATAAATAGTAATATAGAACATTTACTTATAAATAGAAATAATAAATCCAATATCGCTACATACCAAGCTTAGTACCTAACAATCTCATGTAAAATACAGTAATTAATAATAGATTTATAAAATTTTTGAAGTCATAAAATCCAAAAGTAAGCAATGCAAAATAATACTTTTTCTGATGCCTATATACAATGACTGATAGATATCTCAGTCTACACAATCAAAGTTTATTATTATGAAAATATGACTATTTTGGGCAGGAAAAATAATTTAGATACAGCTGCATTCCATATTATCCACAGTTTAGATTGAATCTATAATTTTTTATCAATCGAGAATCACTGAAAACTATAGTTACATGTTTATAAATAACTAAATAAACACGAAAGGTGATGATAACTGCAATATAGACGCAAGTGCAAAGACATTAGATCACGCAGCAAGTTTCCCAATCTTCTCGTCAAGTTTCTTGATCTCCTTCTGAACGCTGTCTACGTTCATAGCGAACACTTCCTGCACGCCCTGCAGTAACTGTTTGTTATTCTGCACGCCGCTGGCTATCGTGCTCTGTAGAGTCTCCAGCTCCGTGAGGGACTTGCCAAAGTTACTTGCTGGGGATGGACAGTTTATTCATTTATTACAATTATTTAAAGTAAAAGACTTAGAAAAAACATAGAATGCGTCCAGCAGCTTCTCTCCCTGAGCATGTAAAAGTCGACTAAGGGATAGCATCCTCTCCAACATGATGAGATACACAATAAGCAAGTGTTCCCAAGGAAGGTTTACGTCAGGCAGGCGGCTGGTCATAAAACACCTTAGTCAAAACTCTTACAGCATGATCCAAGGATGGATCATGCTCCCACATAGAGTGGGATAAGGGCAGGAAGATGATGATGATTTAAAGTAAAAGGCTGATCACCTGTCACTATGATTCACCATATCTATCTTGGGACTTCAAATTAGGAGTGGCTGCAAGGTTTCTTATGATTAATTTTGGCTCTGCCCACCCCATTAGGGATACTAGCGTGACAATATGTATGCATGGATTGGATATGGTTGAATTTATACATTTTTATTTATATATTCTCTGAAATCATGTACCTACTGAAATTATTTCGGCGACAGAAAGCTGCATTATATTAGAATACTAAAGGCTATTGACTTATTGATTCTGAAAAAAAATCGGTGACTGAAGAAAGAGCCAAAAATAAAAGTTACCTTGATTATGCAAAGCTTCTAACGCCTCCATGCGTTCAAGAATCTCTGAATGTGATATGCCCTCTATCTGCTTCAATAGTTTATACAACTCGTTAACCTGAAACAATCCAATATATGTATAAAGATATGTCTATACACTAGCTATTAACTGATGCTTCACGATTAAAAGTTTTATAGACTTCTCTTGATAGAAGGAAAGCGAGGTAGAGGAAGACCGAGAAGTACCTAGTTACATCAGCCAGATAAAGGAGAAAGTCGCTCTCATGTGGTATAAAGAAGTAAGAGATAAGAATAAGAGATGCGTTGCAGAGGAGGAAGTGGAAGGGTATCATTACACCGACAATAACTAGCCTGGCTCATAACAAAAAGTCTTTATAATTTCTATAGTAAAAAAAAGGTAATAAACGAATCATCATCATCATTATTGGCATCAAATTATGTGTGCTTGATCACAGATGGGCCACAAAAAAAACTGATAACTGACTGAGTATGCCGCTATGATCTCGAGAGTTTATCACAGAGTTTAAGAGTTTGTCAGTCTCGCGTTTAGGAGATATGTGTTACAGCTGAGCCACCTGGATCTCTAAAACGAAACAAGGTAGCGAAAATCTGATTACTCATAGTGGTATTCAGTAGTTTGTTGGTGGGTTTTGATGAATGATTGGTACAGTACCTTAGCGTCTAGCTCTGGCTCGACGGGTCTGACGGCCTGCTTGAGCGCGTCGACGTTGGCCAGGAGCGCAGCGACGCGCGCCTCGGCCGCCGTGAGGTCGCTGCCGCGGATCAGTGACGCCTGCGCCGCCAGCGTCGCCGCCGCGCCGCACAGAGTCGCCTGGGAAACGGAAAACTCGTAACAAAGGACTTCGAACTTCATGGTTCTACGTGACGGCTGTTTTCTCTCAATCTACTCTAGTCTTTTTCTATCGAACTAGTGTGGTGTCTTCAGAGGCTCCATAGCGCACTTAATTTACATACACCTGCATATTATCACGCCCGTATCCCCAATGGAGTGGGGAGAGCCACAAGTAAACATAAGAAAACTTAAACAAAAGAAAACAGCCACTTTTGATATAAAACTTGCAGCCACTTTTGATTTAAAGTCCCAACATGGATATGGTGAACCGTGGTGACAGGTGATCAGCCCATCGCCCATATACTGGTCCATTATGTTGGAGGATACGATCCCTTAGTTAGTTGACTTTTACGATATGCCTGGAGAGAAGCAGCTGGACGCGTTCAATGTTTTTTCTTTACTTCCAGTCCAGCAGAGAAGTATTATAATTTCCCACAAAATTCGGTAACAGAAAATCTAAACCACCGTTACCAGTAAGTACAGCTGTTGCCTACTCCCTAGAAAACGAAAAGACAAACCTGTCCAGTAGACGCCTGTAACCTTCGGAATGCTTCCTCATCCCTCACACCGGCTGCTTGCTCCAACTTATGTAGCCTGTAAATCGAATAAAAAAATGTTTTACGCTTGCTATCGCCTAGCAATGTTTAGCTCAGGGCTTGAAACCGGTTTCTAATTTACCGGTACAATAACAGTATTAAGGTTAAGTCCTTAGAGCTTTAAGAAAACCTTTATAAACCGGTTTATGCAGCGGGGGGCGGAGCGCGGCGCGCCACGCCGCCGTGCCCGCTTCTTCGTAGTAGAAAAGAACGAATCCTTTTGGATCTATACCGGTTTTTCGAGTGGGCACTACAGCGTCCCGTCTGTGAAGGTAAAAGTTGCCTCCTGACGCTGTATAAATCATCTACTATAGATGTTAAAAGGCCTTAGTTTTTATTAACCGTTTTATTAAGAGGTTTAGTTCAAACAGAACGAAATAACAAAGGTTGTAGGTTTTTTAAGCGAAACCGGTTTGAAGTTTTCCAGTTTCCAAGTCCTGGTTTAGCTAGTAAACATTTCATATATTTCAGGGTTTATTGTGAGAAGTGGTATCAACTTATATTATAATGTAGGTATTATATTTGGCCATAATATGGGTTTAGCTCACCTGTGCTCGAGCTGAGCTATCCGCGTGGTCTGCGCGAGACTCACTTCGGGCTTGAGCTTCAGATGCGCCGTCACCAGCTCCCCTTGCTTCTTCCGGCTGCTTGTTGTTAGAATCTCCCTGGAAATGAAAATAAATCAATAAACAGCCAGTTATGTATGTAAAATGAAACATTGTTTTTGATGAAAATCTGTCAAAAATTCGTCACTTGAGACGTGCTCAACTCTGAGATGCGTTTGAGTATTCGGGGGTTAGTTTATTTTGTCATTTCAGCAATCACCTCTTTCACACTAGTGTCTCTACACAATCCTTAAAAGAAAATTTACTGTAAACAGCAACTTACTTTAATTTCTCAGCTTTAGGATCAATCTGCTCGCCCTCTTCTAATCCAAGTTCTTCTAGAAGTTTCCTGGTCGAGTTGATTTGAGCTGCCAATTTCGAATAATCATCCTGAAATATAATTTTAGGGTGACCATGAAAGACCAGCACTTTGTCATGTTTCACCATGCCATAACAAACTCTGAGCTCATTTACAAGAATGATATTATGTTTCTCTTTGTATCAAAATGTCTGAATGTAGCAAAACTGATACTTTTCTATTTTAATCTAAAAGTTTAATATATAATTGTATTGTTGTTGAATATTTACATTAACCTATGTTAGTTATTTATTATTAGTACTGTACTATGTTAGTTATTCTTCCTAACTGTAATTAATTTATAAGCCCACTATAAAATCTAAATTTAAGTTTTCTCATGTATAAGTGAATGTAAATTCTTATGGGAAATAAATATCTTAAACCTGATATTTATTGCAAGTTGCATAGTTTGTGAAGGAGACTTAAAAATGCGCTAGCTTCTTATTTTATGTAAATAAGGATGTAATAGCCTCAAAATGTTGTACCTTCTCACTCTCTGTGGAGCTATTCTGCTGCTCAGTGACTTGCTCCAGCAGTTCTGAGAATTCACAACGCAGGCGGTTGTAGCGTTCCAGAATTGACTCTGAAGTACCTTCAGCAGCTAACTCCCACTCTCCCGCCCTGCATCATGTCATGATACTTTTTATTGCTTTAAATATCTTACTTTAGTAGGAAGGTTGTGTTTTGTAGTTGTAGTCTTTTATTCACATCTGTTTAGCTGATTCTTACATTCTCATGTATTACTAATTATACTAATAGTTATGAGATTACTATTGACATGACTAGTTAGATAGACCTAAGCATAGGCAAAATAATGAGATATTAATTTTCGAACCAGTGTGGTGAAAGGATTTAAAGTGCGCCTCAAAAGCTCTTGTTTTTCGAACTGTCTAGTTCTACAATATGCCAGTTTCCTCACAATGTTTTCCATATTTTTTTTGAGTACTGGTATAGCGCACATACATTTTTCAAACGGAAGAACCCTTTGGTGGACAACTGGATTTGAATCCACGACGTTAGGATCGGGAGGCATGGCTCTTACTACTAGACCACCAGTGCTCTACGTTTAAGTTAAAACTTAGAGTCTACTAATTTTGTTTTACCTATATCCAATTCTAGATTTTCTGCTAAGCCTGTCGGAGAAGTCCACAGTGCCGGTCAAGAACTTCCCTTTAAACTTATTAAAGGAGTCTTTCACTGAAAGGTGGAGATTCTCAATGCATTCCGTCTCCTCCTCTTCATAGGGCTCCAACTGGTCAGCCTCGGGCAAGTCTCCGGTTTCGTACACATCCGGTTGGTCGTAGGCCTGTAAAAATCGTATTCAAAACAAATTAAAACTAATTAACAAAATGCACGAATCTAAAATCAATATTTCTTGGGGTTAATACATACGATTCCTGGGAGATTTTCATATTTCGGGTCAGCCATAGTAACTCCTAAATTAATTCCCTGTTGTTATGGGATTTTTTCTGTGATTTTATAGATTTTTCTTGATCGAAATTCGTAAGAAAACTTGGATCTACAAAACTGACGTCACCATTTATTATGACAAACCTTGACAAACCAATCATTGACGTTGAATTGACATGACATAATGTGTCATGAAAACATTGACAACGGACGACGTACCTACGTGGATTAAATGTAATATTCCGTTCAAAAACTGGCAGATGTTATGTGTGAGGATTGATGTGAAGTCAATATTACATTCAAGTTCTAAATATTCTAAATCTGAGTATTACATTGTGCTGTCGTGTGATCATTTATTGCACTTTCAAACTTTAAATAATTCTTTTGAAGTTGATTGAAGTACACGTTTATCTGGTAGAATCTTGTATTTCGTTAAGAAATAACACGTCACTCTTTCTTCTTATTGTCAAAATGTCAAATAAACACGTACGTCATTTTTCCTTGACTTTTGAGTTACATGTTTGAGTCACCGATATTTTCGACCTCTAAAATAGTTTGGTCATATTTTCCACATTTCCATCACTTCTAAGTTTGTGACCGGTGTCAGCTCACGTTCAATACGCAACACAGCGAAAAACAAGTGCTACAATGAGTCTCCAGTGGACCATCATCGCGTCATTTCTGTACGCGGAAATAGCCGTCGTGCTGCTTCTCACCTTGCCGATAGCGAGCCCGAGTAAATGGTCCAAATTCTTCAAGTCCAAATTCCTCGCTTACATAAGCGGTCAAGCTTCTATTTACTTCTTCATCTTGATCGGAGTATTGGTGCTATGTCTGCTGGACGCGATTCGTGAGATGCAGAAGTATTCGAGTCTGGACTCTGCAGAGCAACATCAGCATTTGGATGCAGAGATGCAAGGTAACATGCGCCTGTTCCGTGCGCAGAGGAACTTCTACATTTCTGGTTTCGCGCTGTTCTTGCTCGTCGTGATCCGTCGCATTGTACAAATGATTACTGAACTGGCCACCATGACTGCGCAGTGCGAGGCTAACTTCCGTCAAGCTCAAAGCGCGTCCGTGGCCGCTAAGACCTTGCTTGATAAGGCGGGGGCTGGTGATGACAAGAACAAGAAAGAGCTTGATGAGCTGCAGAGTCAAATCGCTTTGTTAGAAAAGGAATTGTCCAAGGAGAAGAAAGACAAGGAGGCCGTCAAATCTCAGGCTGAGAACCTCCACAAGGAGTATGACAGACTGGCAGAAGAGCACAGCAAGCTGCAGAAGAAGATTACCATTGCAAGCGGCGGAGATTCCAAGAAGGATGAGTAAGCTATTGGCTGAATTAATGTCTGATTGTAAATAGCATTTGGTCTTGTACTCTAAGATTTCTATAAGTTTTGTTATGTAAAATGTTATTCCAACCCTATCTACCTACATTTGTACATAGATTGGAAGTAAGTTCTTCCAACCTATGAACTTTTGTTGTAACATGGATCAATATGATGAAATGTCAATATGAGCACTACTGATAACCGTGTTGAGCACTTACTGTATTTGCTATTGTTGTTTGTGGTCAGCATATTTACATACTGTCTGTGTAAAATCTCCTTCAAGTTGTATCTGATGCAAAAATGTAATTTATAATGAACAAAATGGCCTTAATAAAATATATTGTTATTTCTTTTCTTAATATGAAAGGATTCTGAAGTATTTTGTTATTTTATGAAAAGTTTGTTTTAGACAAAACATTTTTTCAATTCATAGATTCTTATCTGCTTTTTAGAATATTTAGAAAAAGTTTGAAAGTTTAATTATAAAGACAAATTTAAACTAAGTATTTTTATAATAAGTCTGAATATTGTTTATATGGGTTTTCTCTTTGTATGTTTTGGTTTTGTGTCCATGTAAATGGGATGAAGTGGTTTGTAATAAAACTTATTTAAAAAATATCAGTTTTTATTGTGTTAAAGTTCGAAGTATACTTTATTCCGTAGGATTTCATGGATCACTTGAAAACGTCATAAATCTACAATTTTACGAGAACATGATAATTGGTTACCTACTAAGTTGGCAATTAGGTAGGTACCTACCTACCCCTAACATTTTAAAGTTACAAATAAATTACAAATTACTCTCATTTGTAGGAAAAAAATATTCAAGGCCTATGTTTTGGACTTTGACTTTAAAATAAGGTAAATAAACCATAACTAAGTCCTTGAATAATCTATCCATGCATATGTTAACATTTTTTTAACAACATGCATTTTTCTGCAATTAACACACAGGTCAAACTACTGAAGCTAGAAAGCTGGAATTTAGAAGATAGCTTCCTTTTATAGCAAAGACGAGTTGTATATAGTATAATTTCAACCCTCAATGGGGTGAAAAATGGTTAAAATATTTGTACGGAATTTAATACATAAAATGCGATTTGCTTGAAACTCTGGCTGTCTGGCTGGATACTTAATGCATAAATGCAAAATTTTGTACTAACCAAGTCATTGACAACTTATCTTATAAGTAAATCCAATCTTTTTCTATATTCTAAGAAATCCAAGCAAAAATACGATTATTTTTTATTGTCTGAGTCAGAGTACCTATGTCATGAAGTAAATTGCCTTCAATGTAAATTGGTAGGTATCTCAGAGCCATTGAATTGAATTTGTATAAATGAAGCATTCGCCTTGTCTCAGCAGCGCCAGCAAAGAAAGAAATCAAATTTACATTAATTTATTTAAATCTGTCCAACTTTGAGCTTTCTCTCTTTGAGATAAGGTAGATATGATGAATAAAAAAAGATAAAAAATCATTGTTTTTTAATTAAGTAGGTAGGTACCTAATATTAAGGAAAATAGGTACCTTCCCACTACCTACCTAAACTAATCTTTACCTAAAATAGATTTGCGTTTGATCACATTCTTTCTACACGGCACGCTTATGGTCTAGGATGGAGCACGCTTATGTATCCAAAAGAAGTCTATTGATTAATGTGTTTGGGGTGTAGGTACCTACCTACTTATGTACCTATGTGCATTCCTTTGGCTGAAGCTGCTGTAAGTAGTCCGAACGGCTAGACGGATTTTGACAAATGAGGTGTTGTTGGATTCGTCTGGACAGGTTTGGACGACGAGCGAGAGTGTAGGTATTGTATATGAAGGCTATATGATATGAAGTGTGAAAAGATCAAACATGGCGGCTGCAAGAAGCCATTTTCAATTTATTATTTCAGCTGCCTCTAGCCGAAACGGGTGGACGGATTTTGACAAATGAGGTGAATATCCGATCTTGTATCAACATTGCCTCATCTTCCTACATCAGCCGGTTAGTCGATGCTACCTAGACCTACCTACGTCAGTTAGGTACAGCCACTGACGAAAGTTTATGAACATTTGAATTCAAATTCAAATGGAAGAATTTGCAAAGGATGTTTTGCCCATTACCTACTATTGTAAGTAAACAAAAGTTTCCATCATCGATTTCAAACACATGACAAGATAAAGTGATTCGAATAACTCCAAACCTTCATGAACTGAAGTGGAATCAGGAGAGGCTGCAAGTTTTCTTATGACTACTTGTGGCTCTGCCCACCCCATTAGGGATACGGGCGTGATAATATACATACTTCACGAACTTCTGTTGCTGACTGTACCTTCAGAGTCACACATCACAGTGTAAAGTCAACGTCTTTCAATACGTCCACGTAGGTTGTCTACCGGGTGACTCACACTCACAGAAAATAAACACGGACAGACTCACTGTGACTCAAGCTTTTCTCACGATTGGTCGTGTCTGTCTATTTTCAACCGCATTACGTCACATCTGTCTCTGCGTTCTCTCAGCCAACAACAATAAGCCTATCGATTGATGGTAGCTCGTCTTTGTTTAGTTTGGGCTAGGGTATCTAGTGGGATGAGGGAGGTAGGTACCTATAAGAAAATAATCCAGATTCTTTGGTCTTTATTTGATAAAAATATTTGTCAAACAATATGATTTAAAGTTCATCTCTTATGTTGAGATGATAGTTTTCATTTTCGATGAAGCCGAGGCTGTCCCAGAAGGACCGCTGTCCGAAGTCGGCACTGCTCTTCATCTCATACTTGGTTGGTGAGGAGATCTCCATGTAGTTGAGTTCAGCTGCGCCGGGCTTCACCGGGGTCCATTCTGGAGCTGGAGTGTTGAATTTGGGAACTCTGAAAAGAAGACGGTTTACAATTTATGTAAGTATCTATCTACTTAATATTAGACGACCTCGGTAGTGTGGTGTGGGTTCGATTCCCGCTACGGGAGAAATGTTTGTATGTTCTGCAAATATTTATTCCGGGTTTGGATTTTGATTTGTAGTAATAAATTAAGTATTTTATTAGCAATTAATGTGGTGCCCAACAAACTTTGCTTAGTTTGGAGCTAGATGGCGCTTCGTTATATTTCCACAAATATTTATTTATTTATAAGAACTCTCCAAAAGTCTCTTATGAAAAAAAAACAGAAGGGTCTTTTGCCATAATCCTCTAGCTGCTAGAGAATAACGCCAAAAGACCTTTTTGGTTTTTAGATATTATATATAACCGCTAGGTTAGCGGTTACATATCTAGATAATGAAAGCATTGAGCTAAAAAGTATTTAAAACGAGCACACTACAGCATCCCTTAAGTGTTGGTTGAAGTCTCCTCTTGACGTTGGTAATATAGGCCTTACTTTTTTTGGGTAAAGTATTGTTTGTGTGTGAGCCCTTAACACACATGGCGGTAAGATGGCTTACCCAGTTGAAGCATAGCTGGTTATCATGTTGATAAGACTTTCGACCATAGCGAAGTCATCAGCGCTCTCCGGTTCCATGCCAGCGAAATTGAGTATTTGCATCACGTCGTCAGCATGGCTAACACCTGTTTTAAAGCATCACAGTTAGGAGATACTCTGCAAATAAGAGAGGTTTGATTGATTAAATCAATCAGACAGGAAGATCATAGGTAATGTCTTTCTAATTTCTATTGTATGTTAATATTTAATTAATTATTTTTATCGTTGTTGTTGCTGTATTTAATATTCCTTTTTTCCAATTTTATTGTAATCTTTGTGTACTTTCACTTCATTTCATTAAATAAAAATTTATTTCTTCGGATAGCTCTGCTAAGCAATCACGAAGTCTATCGTATCAATTTATTTTAGCGTAGTAAACTGTCAACTTCGTTGTACACCATCCACTATCAGGTTTCTATAATACGGCCTCAATAGAAACTATAAAGACTAACGAAAGACTACCAATTACTTACGATGGTGAACAGCGAACTTGACAAATAAATATGTAACTGAGTGACTGAGCGATGAATGAAAGTATTACTTGGAAATTATAAGTAGCAATATAAACATAAATAGGTAGCAGCTGGTTAGGGAAAGGGGGGGGGGGGAATTCATTATGTAATTAATAGCAGTATGAACGATAGAAAGGTATGGAAGGTTGTCGCATAATAATAGCGACAGTAGTCTTAAGTTAGATTTAAGTAAAAAAAAAAAAAAAAAAAAAAAAAAATAAGAGAGGTTTTGATTTTTAGTGAAGGTGTCAGAAGAGTTTTAGACAAGTTACTTTCTACTGTGCCGACCCCACATATCGATAGTGGGATAAGGGCAAGAAAATGATGATGACTCCATGGCTACGTTGTGGGGTCATACAAATAGTCACCATACATTTATATCATACATTTTGTCCAGAATTTATCATCATGCAATGAACATGTCACCAGAATCTGTTTCTTAATCTAGTGTCAAATATCTTTCGAGTAGATATATCTCTACGAATAGAAGCTATGTACCGTAATTAACATCTTTGTAGGACAGCAGATGGGACAGACTTTTGGACCCTCGGTAGGAGAAGCGGTATACGTAGACTGGCTGGTTGGACTTTATTGCGTGGAGGCTCGCTAGGCGTCCTACTTCCGCCACGAAGAGACGGTCACCGAGTGCCTGAAAAAAGTCGCCAGTATATAGTAGTTTAATTTCCAGTACCTACTTACCTAGTAAGTAGGTAAGTAAATTCTGTGGGCTATGTCGTTGAGCCACGACTGTACTGCAGCGCACGGATATGAACACGATTGCGTGGCCATGGGCTGCAGTAAAGATTGCTACATAATTATACAAAGCGAAGCTAAACACGTGCAGGGCGAGACTCCTATGGAGCGTTGACCATTGGCATCTGAGACTGCTAAAGGTCTACCTGGACTAGTTGAGGGAAGGTTTCTTGGCTGACAGGTCGGTTGCCCAGGTATCGTTCCTTGATCTTAGCTGCTACTGCAGGGCGCTGGTCGAGTGGCAGCGTGTCGTTGTACTCGAAGATGTGGCTGGCCAGCTGCTGCCAGTGGGTCTCCAGCTCCTCGAGCATGCCTGGCTCGGCTTGGTACGCTAGAACGTTGATTTGAGTGAAGGAATGGTTTAGGTGTAAAAGGTTTAGGTTTTTTACTCTTCTTGCTCAAAAACTCCGTCATTGTAGCGTACCAGAGTGAGGATAAAATAGCAGATTTGCCTCTAGGCGGAAAAGTTATTTTTTTAATTTTTGCCTGTTACCAATGGGCCTACAAAAACGAAAAAGTCTTTTCATAAGTAGAATAATCACGAATAAAGACTCGACTTATTACTGTTTCTAAAAATAGAAGATTTTATTTTTGAAAATGGAACTAAAAGCGGTTATCTCTTCGGTAGAATGCGTGCATTCCCTTGGTTGCGGCTACAGAAGAAATAAAAAAAAGGTATTGGCGCGAAATCTTTAGAATTTTTTTCTAATTACATACAAATTGAATTGGTGTCCGTATCCGTATTTAATATTGTATTGTTTGATTTTCCCGCAGTCGCGTCGTAGTGAAAAATAGAGTGTAAAACACGGCACTAAAAACTTATTATGACTCGGTCAATTTAGCCCCTTGTTTATCAAACTAGTACCTATTTAGGGTTTATTGTGAGTGAGTGTGTATGGTTTTCGTAGCGGCTAAACAGATTTGACTGAAACTTGGAGCACAAATATTTATGACGTAGGTATAACTTTTCCTGATAGGTAAGTAGGCACATACAATGCGAGCGGTGCCGTGGGCGAATGGGTAGGTACTTACCCTGTTGGTAACTTGACAAAGTCCGAATAGTTTTAGGCTACCTAATTATTAGATACGCCTACTATATGCCAAATTATTATTATCCAGCCATACCAATAGCCATACCACGTATGGCTATACGACTAAGTTGGATAAGTGCAATATCTTCCACAAAACACTCACCAGCAGCCGGGTAAAGTCCTTCCTCCGAGGTGACTGAAGTTATCAGCGGTAGGTTCTGCATAGCTCCCATCCTGGCGGCGTGGAACGGATACTGCGTGAGGAACGGGTCCCTGACGTTCGTAGCCTCGGCAGTTGGGACGAAGGGCGTAAACAAATTGTCTTTCCAACCCTGGAGACAAAATAGTAAGAAGATATTCGTAAGGCGTGTCACGAATCTTTTTCTCATATTAGGTACATACCTACATACATAATAACACGCCTGTTTCCCATAGGGGTAGGCAGAGGTCACGGACCTTTATTTGCTACGAAAAGTAGCGTAGGTATATGTTATTCCAGCACACAATAACTAGTATGTTTTTATTTTAATTTTAATATGATATATGGGCCTATGCACCTATGCCTATTGTACTTACATAATGTGCCTGAAATAAAAGAATTTCATTTGATTTATTTATTTAATACTATGAATGAATGAATGAAAACACTTTATTGCAAATCTTACAAATTAGATAACTAGAATTAACAAAAAGAAGGTAATGTACAAAGGGCGGTCTTATCGCTAATAAGCGATCTCTTCCAGACAACCTACCTGGTGCCTACCGTGCTTATGGTTACATACGTGAAGCTGTTTTTTTTAATTTGTCTCCCGTAAAAAATGAAAACTAGTATTTTTCATGCTGGTAACCCTTAAATCAAGAAGTGGCAGATGGCAGCCCTACGTACGTACAAGATAAACTCACCAACATGTCAACCTGCGCGTTGACAAGCACCTCAGCAGGCCGGTACTTCAGGCAGTCGAGGATGTCCCGGCTGGTGGCGACGGGGCAGCCCACGCTGGCAGCCAACGCGCGGGCCTTCTGCGCCGGCTTCACGGCGTGCGCCCACGACGTGAAAGCTGACCCGCTGAATGCAATACCACGGTTGAACGCCCCTGTAACAATTTTTTAGCTATTCCTCTCCTTCCTTTGTGTCAACTCCTATTTTTTTTAGTTGCAGGTGGAAAAATCTGCTTTCAGACGCCCAACTGCGATTGAGGGTCGCAGCTGGGGAGTGTGGGGTTGTCGGACTCGACGGCCCACTAAAAAAGCCACCTGGTGGCCAGCTTCGATGCATGTCAAGGGCCTCCAGGATCTCCATACGGAACGCACCGGAGCCCCTCTCGCATCGCGCTCAGAGCACTGTCTCGGTAAAACTGTGTGTCAACTCCTGCCGTTCAAAGACCATTACAAATAGCCTAAATTATCTTGAGCAACCTAGTCAGTGGCTTCGGTTTTAGAGGTAGGTATTGCGATGAAATGAATACAGCAAAAATTGCACTGTTAGAACTGAATTAATTATTTAATCTAATAAAGCTGGTGCAACGACTATGGCGGTTAACCAATTTTTATATTAGTCAAAAACCTTAATTAATTGTGGAAATTTAACGTTCATTAAAATGAGGATTGATACAAAATCATTGCTACTGACGAGTCTCTGGCTACCTCTTTGGACACTCACCAAATCAGGGAACACGATGCAGACAATTTTAGTCCTTAAAATGATCTTTTAAATGTTACGTTTTTCCTTCCTAGAATAAAAATAAAACAATTATTGAATCTACAAACAAAGCCCTTTCACGTGGCACTCCATTCGACACATTTGTAAAACAATGGGCTTTACAACCCCTTCACCGATAAGCTCATAATAATGCTTCCGAGCAAATCATGATACAATCTATTGACCTACCAAGTTTCATTCAGGTCGGATTAATGGTTTGAAAGTTATGCTCTAACAAACATATCGAACATACAACGCCAGATCGTCCAAGTTGCCACTGAGATCTTTCCTCGTTTTACTCGCTCGATCAATAAAAGAGATGTTTACCATGCTAGGAAGAAATCAATACTTGAAAGTTTACTTGTAAGATTTCTAAATTTCTAACGATGCTTTTTATTCTGGTGACGATCCCTTTTTAAAGCTGGATAGTGGACGTGGACCTAGATGAAATACCTCTCGACAGGGGCGACAGGTAATGGTAGTGCACACTGGCGCCCCCCGCGGAGCAGCCGGTGATGGTGATGCTGTGGGGGTTGCCCCCGAACAGCATGATGTTTTGCCGGATCCAGTGGAGGGCGAACGCCTGGTCCTTCAGGCCGTTGTTGCCGGGAATGATGTCGTCGCCCGTGCTTAGGAAACCTGAAAAAAGTAGACCTTAGCACCCTTCGTTTTTAAACTTATAAATAGACGAGCGTTATATAATTATTAGAGGACCTCGGTAAAGTGGCCGATTTCAATTTTCGCAGGGTAAGAAGTGTTTTGAAAATATTTCTTTCGCGTCTGGATGGTGTGGACACCTATAAGTAATACTATTTGTTGGGTATTATTTATAGTGACTAAGAAACGTATCTTCTCTGGGACTAAACAAAAACATAAATACGCCCAGCTGCTTCTCTCCCCGAGCATGTCGTAAAAGTCGACTAAGGGATAGTATCCTCTCCGACGTGATGGACCATCTGTATGGGCGATGGGCTGATCACATGTCACCATGGTTCATATCCATGTTGGGACTTTGAATCAGGAGTGGCTACAAGTTTTCTTATGATTACTTGTGGCTCTGCCCACTCTGTTGATCCGGCTAAGTGGGAAGAAAAGGCGGAAGACCGCGACAGTTGGAAGAAAACTCTGTTTTATGGCGTAGCTGCCCATGACCGCTCATTTCAAAGCTCTTTTGTGGGACAGCTGTTGTCGTGCGCAACAGTGCGCGCCTACGGCACTGCCAGAAGGGCGCGAGTTCGGGGCCTCAGAGAGTATTTAGGCAATTTGGGAACAGACAGTCTTACGTTGCGAGCAACTAATTTCGAAGTCTAAAACTAAGTCCGAAGCACCGCACAGTATCCTACTAATATTATAAATGCGATAGCTTGAGAGGATGTGACCAAGTTTGTGCGACAATCACGCCGTAACAGCTGAACGGATTTGAATGAAGCTTAGAAATACATAGTATTTGTGCTGGAATAGGCTACTTTTATCCTGATACCACGCGAGCGAATCCGCAGGCGGAAGCTAATCTCATTATAAGTAGGTAGCCACTTTTGTGAAAAGGTTTATCCGTTAGGAAATATTTATTGCTTTTATATGGTTATAGATTTGACACAATAATAAGATTATTGGAATGAAAATAATAGAACATCTGTAGGGAAATGTTAGGAATGTATTTGTTAGAGGTATTTGTTAGACGAAAACAACCTTCAAGTACGATCCACTTCGATATCTCCACGTGGACCGATAGGTACCTCAGAGAAAAAAGGTCATGAACTTAGTTGAGTTTTTTAAATAGTTTTTTAGGGTTCCTTATCTGAAGGATGCCAACGGGACCCCGTTACCAAGCCTCCGCTGTCCGTCCGTGTCTGTCTGCCTTACGGCTGACGGCTGTATCTTATGAACCGTAATAGGTAGAAAGTTGAAATTTTCACAGTGTGTATTTACGAAGTTGATTTGTTATTATATTGCCACTATAACAACAAATAATGAAAATAAAATAAAAATAAAAGAAGGCCGCATACAAAAAACATTTATGTACAACATGTACGATGATAACCATCGTGAGCGAATTCAACTTGAACTTGACCAGTTTTTGGCTAAACTTATTTGATCTTTTAGGAATCTATGGGTACGGTTGAAAATGGCACGAGACCGGAGCAGCTTCAGAGAGCAAGGGGACGCCTTTGCCAAGCTGTGGGACAATTCAGTGATACAATTGTGAATTGTAGCTTAGATTCTTAACTTAGACATAGCTTCCATTGTAATCCAAGGTTCTAAGCTAACGAGCTCCTGAGACATAAACATCATGAACTGCCTGATTGTACTAAACTTTTGCGGTTAGTTTCGGATAAAACTTACCTAGAGGTCCTAATCTGTAATTCAAGGTGACCAAGATGACGTTCTTGTCCATGAAGTACAGAGGGTCATAGAGGCTCCCCGAGCCGTACATGAAGGCCCCTCCATGGATCATCACTATGACAGGCAGGCCTGCTGCAGGGGGCAGTTCTGGGGTATACACGTTCACGAAGAGACAATTCTCACTTCCTGAAGAAAAAACATTAACTAGGTATATTCAAGTAACGGACACCGAAGGTTCGTTCCTTTCAAGAAAACAGCTTATCCACCTTTCAACACTGACTGACTGACTGACTAACTAACTAATAATTTAAAAATATTTTTTTACAAGGCTAGCACCACTACTTCTTATGTCTTATGACTTATTTGTTCGAAGCCTCGACAAGGACTGGCCTCAGCTTTAACTATCTCTTTTGTCGTTAGCAGCAATGACTAGGAAAGCAACGCATTTTCGGCGACCGATCATTTGAAAGACTAAAATAAAAATAAAAGTGACAACAGGAAGTCTATTGAGTGTCCATAAAACATTTGAGATTCGAAAGAAAATGAAAAAAGTAAATTAAACATAAAAATCAATAAAATCAAATAAAAATTAGTAAATCATGACACAACGTTGAGTACCTTACCTACCTATCTGTCGAAGTGACACAATTTTTTGAAAACAACGTTGCTATGGTATATGACGAACCGTCGCCCGTTAGAGAAATATTGAAACCGGGCATATATGTCACTAGAACACCGGGGGTTCAGATTACCGATCAATAAGAGTTGTCTACTGTGATTTTTTTATTTACTTTATCGCGCTAGTCTTAACAAATTGTATGGACAAGAGATGATGGCAGCTGAATGCAATAGATGGCGCTGTTTTTTGTCCTTATAGAGAGACACTCAGTCTTCGCTTTGCATTTCATACAAAAACGATCAGTTTTAATTACATAGAAAGAAACAGGTTTTGCGTGTGGTGTAATTTTATTAATGTAGGGCTTAGCTAAGCCAACTGAGAGGAATAAAGAAAAGGGTTAGAACTCTCAGATCAAAGTTTACGAGTTCAAAGTTTGTAGGTAATAAAATCTCGATTGTACGAGTATGAAGTGTTGGGTGAGTTGCGTGGCCACAGGGTGTCAAATTGTACCTGTCACTCTGTTTCAGACAGCATGTGTTTGTGTACCCACCAATAATCTTCTTCTCAGAGGGCTCGTATTGCAGACAACGGGATAGAGTCCTGGTGGCGTCCCACGTTCCAGTCCATGGCTTCAGCTGCTGAGGCTCCTAGAAGAAGAAACAATAAATATACTAACCCCCGAATACTCAAACGCATCTCAGAGTTGAGCACGTGATGAGTGACGAGTTTTTGACAGATTTTCATTAAAAACTGACAAAAACTCGTTACTTGAGACGTGCTTAACTCTGAGATGCGTTTGAGTATTAGGGGGTAAGAATGTCTTTTATCTTCTGTCACTTCAGCGTAATTGTCAAGATTTCCAAAATCAGTGTATTTGATTAACCTCTGCTGCTTTTATCTAGGATTTAAATGGAGTTAAGATTTTTTATTTCGATATTTGCAACGGTCTTTTCTTTAGATAGCCCGATTGTTTCTTTTGTATTTTGTGAATTATATTTGTATTTAGTTGTAAGTTTCTAATGTATTATTTAACGATATCATATCTTGTATATAAGTAAATAAGTCTGTTTATTAGTCTTCTTTTGATAAGGCAGTTAAGAAAATATTGAGTTTTAAAAATTACAAGAACCGAGCGATTTTGTTTTGAAGAATATTGGAAAGAACACTTCTAGAATTCAGTTTCTTAGTAGGTAATAAGATTAGTTTGTTTGTGTCCTTTTGTAGATAGTCCAATATATATAAACGACAGTCGGTAGACTAGCGCTTGGAGTAGGGCCAACTAAATCAAAGTCAAACTTTAGGAAGAATAGTTAATCTTGTGTAAGCAGGAATAGTCCCTTTTGGTCCATTTGTTTTACTAATCTGATCTACTTATCTCACTCAATCAATCATCAAAAACAAGGCTTCAGAAGTCTTAAAAAAACCAAGCGATTAATAATAAAAACCACTAATCTTGCTTATCTAATACAAGCAACTTGCCCCGGCTTCGCACGAGTAGCAATACGGACACAAACACATAAACAAAAATCGAAGATCTGATCGAGTTTGCAAAATCGAACCTCGTAGGACGGCGTTGGCAAGCCGACATTACTTTGTTGTGGGATCGATGTTATATAATAGGGCTAATAAACTCCGTAACATTATACCCTCTTACACTGCAAAAATGCAGAATAAAACTACTGCCCTGGCTTCGGTTACTTTCCTACATTGAAACTAAGGAGTTTCTGAAAGTTATTGTGTAATCTCCCATATATACACGAACTGACACACACACACACTTAAAGCAGACATGTTTTATTGAATGCTTTATGTTTATGATAATTATGATATCAGATCTTGTGTATACCGTAAACAGGAACATTTTTAGTTACGACACAGTTTATCGCTTACAATTAGTCGATAAAAACCTTTATAATCTTTGTTCCCAATAAATAAAAATATATAATCTGATTTGATTTACTAAGAGTACGGTTTTTCCTGAATTGTACTACTAATATAATTGTAATAATAGCACAGTCAATGACTAATGGGCATGAAATGGAAATTAAATTTCCGTGATCAATAAAAATGTGCTTCAGCAGTATTTTGATAAGTAAAAATAACTTTATTTTGACAGTTAAATACAATGAATATTATTTTGAGTCAGTGCAGGCGTTTTATTTAATTTTATAATAATAAATTATAATAACATTCGGACTTAACCACTGATCTGAATTTTTCGGTACCTATAGAGACAGTTTTAATCTTGATAAAATAGAGAAAATGATGTTTTAATTTAATAAGGATAAGTAAAAATTACCTCAAAACACAGCTTAATAAAAATTTAGGATATGTTTTAAAGTATTTCAAAGCAATATTTCGTTGTTGTGTGCTTTTTAATATAAGGCCAGGCGCACACTATCGGCACGGCTTGGCATGCCCTGTCTATGAAGCTGTCGAAATGTCGGCTATTTTTAACTAACTTCAAAAAAAGGAGGAGATTTTGTGCTCGACTGTATGTATGTTTTTTTTTCAATGTACTTATGTTCACCGATATCTCCGCCTTGTGATCTGCCATAAGATTCTTACACTTGTTTATAAAGAATGGTCCCGAGGTGGTCCCATATAAATTTTATGTCGGAGGAATTTATACTCTTCAAGTAATATTTTTAAAAGTCGTGAAATTAAATCTTATAATGACTCTTATAACTTACCTACTTATTTTCTTTTTGTTTTCTTCATCTGGCATCGCCACTTTCGGCAACTTATTTTCTTACCCAATTTATTATGGTAATGACATAAGTCATGTACAATTTCAAGGTTGCGTTGATACGCAAAATATAAAACTCTAACGTTACTGACTAATTGACTGACGATCAACATTACAGTCCTCAAAGCAAGAAGCTTTGAGGGTGTAGTGATGCACTAAGAAAAGAATTAGCGAAATGCAAATCCTAGGTAACGTAGCGGGAAGATGAATTTTGAAAAAAAAACACAACGCGAACAAAGGCCGTTCCTCTAGTAATATGACATTAGGTATGCAAGTATTTTGTTTTTTTATTCCAAAGAGTATCGATGGCCACATCTTGACATTATCTACTCGTACCTTAGGATGGTAACTATTAAGATTTTTCAACTTATTTTGCATTGAAGTCGGTTTTGTTTTTACTTTTTAAATCGTATTATATTTATTGTTCTCATATTACCTCAGTCTTATAGTAAAAGCTTTGCTTAGTTTGGGGCTAGATGGCGCTGTGTGAAAAGTCTACAAATAAAAAAATTCTACAAAAAAATATTTATATAGGTAGGTACCTAACAAAGACCGATCAAGGGAAACTGATAGTAACAATGATACATAATCACCTTACTGATAACGATAACAGAGCATCCACCTAAGATAAGCAGATAAGTCAGTAACTATGTTAACTGTGAGTAAATAGCATTTGTACATATCTTCGTAAATAACAAAACATTACCTTCCTTCGTCAGTCAGATATTAAAACAATGTTGCAACCTGCGCCTGTCGGTTTGTTTTGTTTGCGCTTTGTTCTTTTACACTTCACAACGGATTTTGATACAGATTATGATTTTCACTACTACTAGGTGTGTTCTATCGAACGAGTGTGGTGGAAGGATTTAAAGTGCACCTCAAAGGGTCCTTTCGTTAATTTGACACACGTTTTAGAACTTCTTCGGTTATACGACATGCGGTTTCCTCACGATTTTTTCCTTCACCGTTTGAGAGTACCTAACTGTACTGGTCGCGTTACGAACAGGTGTACGAGTAAATACAACGTAGATTTAAGACGTGTCCAAGTGATTCCCGTGATTTTATGGAATACATTTTTTTGACTTTGACTTTGACTTTGTACTGATGCTATATAGGTCTAATTCTAATTAATGTTAGGGGAACAAAGATCTGCACTGACGTCCCGCGGTGGGGTGTATTGTGCATTATCCCCCCTGCTAACCCTCCCCCAGCCAGCACAACTCCTTGAAGTACCGGAGAAGGACTTTGGGATGTTCGCAGCAGTGTTCCAGTATCCTCGATGATGTTGAGGCTGTTGGTAGTGTAGATGAGGTCGATGGTGATGCCGTATAATTCTCGATGACCGTCTGCAGTCCCGAGTTATGTCTTATTTCATTGCACAGATGCCATAGATCAGCACATACATTTTTAGACCTTAGACCCCACGATCGGAAGGCGGGCCCGCTACCAGTGCTCTCATGGACCACCAGTGCTTAACTTCAACGATCAATCAAGAATGTCTAAGCAAGCTACGCCACGAGCGCTATCAAACAGTAGAGGCCAGCGTTCGACTTCTATAAGTTGATAAAAATAGTACCTAAGTTCGTATGAGCTAGTTGGCCAACTCTTATGACGGAGTTTTTAAGCTCCTCGAGTGACGGCCTCGGCGTGGCGGGCGATTGCTCGGCAGAGACGCAAGAGGCACGGGTTCGACTCCCGCTGCGGAAGAAATGTTTGCATGATCTGTAAATATTTCTTTCAGGTCTGGGTGTACCATGGTACTCGTAGTTTCTGGTACCAACGACACAGGGAATCCTAGTGTGGGGTCAGGTATGTGATTGTTGGCTGTTATTTATTTATTTAAGCTATAAGTTGATGATGATGAAGCAGGTATTTTCTAGTTATTCGGTAGAAGTTGACTGCATTTTCATTATGTTGCATACTGTTCCCAGCCGGAGGTACGGATGAATTGCGGGAAATCACAAAATGGCTGGCTATAATTAGTTTTCCAATACAACGGGCTACCTGTTAGCTGAGTGACGGTTCACCACAAATTGGGTGTAATTTGGCAAATTTCTGGAACACTCCATGTTTAATGATTGGCTAATCAGAATGCCTAATTAATCGAAACAGGTTCAAGTTTTGGATAGCAATTTTATTGTGCAACTAGCTTACAGGCGCGGCTTCACTCGCGTAGTGTAAATTTTAACACCCCTTTTTGAGGGTAATTTTGAAAAATCCTGAAACACGTGTCCATTTATTTTGTATTTCAATTATTAAAACCGAGTTTCAAGCCAATCACACCGTCCGTTAAAAAGTTCCCATACAAACGTTTTCACCCCTTTAGGGATCGAATTTCGTAAAATCCCGCCTGAGTGGGTGGGTGGTTTTGTATGTAAGTAAAAATTTCAATTTTCTAGCTTCAGTAGCCTGTGCGTTGATTGTAAAAAAATTAGAAGATATTTAAAAGGCGAGTGAGGTTTGGATGTTTACGGCTCACGGCGTGATATAAAAAAGGGAAAGTTTATGAGGTTTGGATGTTTGATTTACGGCGTAAGGTCTGTATTTGTATTATACAAATGCGGAATTTGGAATACAATTGATAGCTATTTCTGCTAGTCGTGTCAGTATTCGGACCAAAGGCTTCTTTCATTAATTGATATCTAACTACTATAATATCAAAAAAGCGTTGTGCTTTGTGTTAGGTCATCATCGTCATGGATCGTCATTCCACCTAGCGGGAGGTCGTCCTAAATTACGTTTGCTGCGTCGCGGTCTCAACTCGCGAAACATGAAATATACATAGTTCGTAACCTAGAATCTTACTTATATTATAAATGTGAAAGTTTGTGAGTGTGGATGTTTGGATGTTTGTGCCTCAATCACGCTTAAACGGCTGAACGCATTGAATGAAACTTGGAATATACATAGTACATGTGCTGGATTAACATATAGGCTATTTTTTGTTCGGGTACCACGCGAGCGAAGCCGCGGGCGGCAGCTAGTTACATATAAATTACTTTTTAGGATTCCGTACCCGAAGGGTGCCAACGGGATCCTTATACTAAGCCTCCGCTGTCCGTCCGTCTGTCAGCTGTATCAGTTGTCGTCCGGCTGTATCTTATGAACCGTAATAAATGAAATAAAATTTTCATATAGGTAGGGTATTTCTGTTGCCGCTAGAACAATAAATAATAAAAAATAAATAAAAGAAACAATAAAAGGGGGCTCCATAAAAGGGCTTTTAACATTCGTAATCGATTATTGAAGTAACCTATTTAAAAAGCACATAAAGTAAAAGTCATACTTATTAAAAGTACATGTACGATGGTAAGAAACTTTGTGTGCGAATTCGACACGCACTTGACCGTTTTTATTTCATATACTATCCAGGCGGGGCCACAGGCGGAAGCTAATGTTAATTATTTTATTGACGATGTAATGTTGTTTATATATTTACCTATTTTTTGTTAGGGTTTCTCACCACAAACAATAATAATTAATACAACTAATTTGCATTTCTAATTAGTTTCGATCGGTAATTAATGGAAATACCCACTCCCACGTTTTCCACAAGCAAACTTTTGGTTAGAAATAAGGTAGTAGGCGGAGTCCCTGTCCTGTGGAGCGATTACATAACTTTTGCAGAGAACTATCATTGTAATCGTCCCGGAACGTCAGAACTTTGCGCGGGAAGTTCACTTTTGATAAATATATGAATAATAAATAAATAAATACTTACTTCTCTGCTGGACTGAGAGTCAAGAAAACACATAGAATGCGTCCAGCTGCTTTGCTCCCCGAGCATGTCGTAAAAGTCGACTGAAGGATAGTATCCTCCAACATGATGAGATACAATAAGCAAGTATTCCCAAGGAGGGTTGACGTCAGGCAGGCGGCCGGTCATAAAACAACTTAGCCAAAACTCTTGGAGCATGATCCAAGGAACATATAAAATATTTTTGAGATCTCCACTATTAAGAGTACTTTCCGTCCTGGTGTGCTTTGAAAATTAAATCCTGTATAACTATAGTGCACGAAAGGAACCTCTAAGGTGCCTCACTTCAATCCTTTCACCACACTAGTTCTAAAAAGCCAGTGACACGAGTAATAATAGTAGTAAACTAATATGGACTCATTCTGGTATTCAATGACATCGTCACTGGAAAGGCAAATTTACGTAAGCGCCAAAAGGCCATTTCGAAAAGAAGGCCATTTTTTTTCGTTTTTTAATCATAACTTCTTACCTAATTATCGAATTTTGATGACGTCAACGTAAGATTTCATTCTCTTTTCATTTTCTATGTCCAGCAATTCATATTATGAATTGAAAAAAAAACTTTAAACAACTCTTTTATCGAAATGGCCTTTTGGCGCTTACGTAAATTTGCCTTTCCAGTGACGACATAGTGATCCTTACCGCCGACTTTCGTACTAACCACTGGTATACTAGTAAACTAAAGTTGAAGGTTTATTTAACTCGTAGGTACGTAAATATTCGAGGCACTTGTAAGGCACGATTTGCAATGAATATTTAATGTGAAGGGCTTCGTTACAAACGTTAAAGATTTTCGGGTCCTGTGAAATGTCCAACATTAGAATTTCTGCTTGGAAAATAAAAGTTTAAATGATCAGTTACAAAATAGTCATTTTTAAAGAATTTTTTTCTTTATTTTTACTTGGTAATAATAAAATACTTTTATACTTTTTTTTGTAAATATATACCTATAATACATAATACTACAAACAACACCCAGACACGGAAGAAATATTTGCAGAACATACAAATATTTCTCCCGTAGCGGGAATCGAACCCTCGCCTCTTGCGCCTCAGCCGAGCATTCGCCCGCAACGCTACCGAGGTCGTCCCTAATTAGAATTAGAACTAGATGGGTTTAAGATTTCAGCGAGCATATTAATTTATCAGCGGTCTCCAAGACCAGGAGCCCGATTCTCGCTTTGTTCGATACTTACGTGATATGATATAAATCATATCGCAACTTATATCTAATATCATATCGATCCCGTGACAACAAGCATATTTTCGAGCATCCTACTAATATTATAAATGCGAAAGTCGCCGGTGGAAGCCAGTAATAGATAAAATGATGGTACCTAATTGATCAAACATTTGTCGTATATTTTCTACTTTTGGGAAGGCGATGCCGATGGTAGCAAAGAGCTTACTGCCTAGTCTTTTGTTATTTTTTTTTATTGTTTCAAGTCTTGCGTTGAAGCGCTCGTGGCATAGCTTGCTTAGACGTTCTTGATTACCCGTTGAAGTTAAGCTTGGCGCTTGGGAAGGGTGACCGTAAGTGGCATTTCGAGCTGAGCGCTTCCGTGCTTCGGAGGGCACGTTAAATTGTCGGTCCCGACTTTTAAGTCGTTAAACCATGACGGAGGCCTTTAGGCGGCCTAAAAACTCCGTCACAAGAGTTGGCCACTAGCTCATACGAACTTACTTTGGTCTTCCGCTCACTTCGGTAAGTACTATTTTTGCGGTTTTTTTATACATTTAGATCATAATTAAAATAGACTGACCGACCCCACATAGAGTGGGATTAGGGCAGGAAGATGATGATGAGACCATAATTAAAATTAAGTTGATTTTATGAGGCATTTTTTTCCTGAGCAGATCAGCCTTGAGCCACCCCTGTCCTAGACTTTCCTGTAAGCTGTAGAACCCACCGAGAAGACAATCCTATTATAACAAGAAAGCTTTGTAACTTTATTTTTGACTTCCGATTTAGCGGGAGAGGCTAAAATGCGAGAGTATTTCGTATCTCGCATCATTGTTGGAAATATTTGCCTGTTTTGCAAATATTTTTTCAGTTTGTGTCGTGGTAGATAGATAGATAGATTATTTAGATGGTAGGTACTCGTAGTTTTTGATACTCACAAATAAGCCCACGATATAAGAAATCCTAGAGTGGGGTCAGATCTATGTGTGACTGTCAGGCGCAGTCCGAAGGGGGGGGGGGGGGGGGTCACGTCACAGGGGACATGAATTTCAAAAATCTACATGAACTAAAATATCTCCTAGAATGTAGACTACATACCTACTTACACGACCTCTTCCCCTCGAACTATAATAATAAAAATATCTATTTCAATTATCAAAGTGTGTACGACATTTCTGAAAGTTAAGTATTTATAGAAACACAAATATATCTCTGTACATACTACACGAAAAATACTAGGAAGGGTAAGGGGGAAAAAGGATCATAGTCATAATGACATTGTTTAGAGAAAATGCAAAAAAACTGTCTTATTTTGAATAAGTAATCATTTATTTGAAACAAATGTATTGTCATAAATTGTGGTCTTATAGTCTTTCATTATACTTATACGTCAAAAACGATCATAGTCCATTGACAATGCTCTTTATTTTAATTATTGATTTGACTATGACCTTTTATTTAAAAAACGGGGTTTTTTTCTACTTCATTTTCCGTAGACAGTGACCATTTTATCAAATTTCTGTCTTCACCACATCATAGTACACATTAATGGGAACTAGATGGCGTTATTACCTCAATTTTGCTAAAAAATGACTATGACCTTTCTTCCCCCTTACCCTTCTTGTAAATATAAACGTAATTACATACTTTAGGCAAAGACATTTTTTGCTCTTGGTAGAACAAATTTAAAAATGTAGTGGGACACAAACAAAAGTAGGACACATGCAATACATCAATTAGAAAACTATTTGAATCTGTCTTGGTATAGATACAGATCAACCAATAATAAAGGTCTAGATAAAGCCGTTGGCTTCGCTTGCGTTGTACTTGGATAAAAAAGTCCCCTTACCCATATGTTATTCCAGCACGATCACGTACAATATATTCCAAACTGCATTCAAATCCGTGCAGCCGTTACGGTGTGGCTAAAGTACTATAGCCACAGTACTATATTAACAATATGAGTAGGATACTCTACTAAAGAAGCCTATTATAATAGTACTACATAACAATACACCATTATAAAAAAATAATTTGAACGTGTCCTACTCATAAATTAACAAACTATAACTTATACTAACCTTAAACCGGTATTTGCCGACCGGTGGGCGCGCATACGGGACTCCCTCGAAGCTGGCATAGGTCTTCCCTTTCGGAGTAACCCTCCATCTCCCCTGCAGAGTACCCTGTGGGACCCGCACTGTGGGGTCTGGGCTTTGCCCCAAAGCTGCTACCACAGATAAGACAAAGAAACAGAGCTTCAACAGAGCCATTTCTATGTGCGCCCGCGTCGACAGCTTAGGCGACACTGATTTGCTTTTAGAATGTGTCTTATTTATAAGTGCTGTCTGATAAAGTGTTTTTATATTAGATTCTATCAAGCGATATCACTGCTTTTTACATATAATCTAGGATCTTCTGCTTGTACCAAGATAAAACTACCTTTAGGAGTGATTCGATGTGACCTGTTTTTTTATCTACTAAAAAAGTCAAAACGTAGAAAGTTGCAATAAATAAATAAATAAATATTTGTGGACATTTCACAAAACGCCCTCTAGCCCAAACTAAGTAAAGCTTTTACTATGGTCACTATGGTGTAGGTACTATGTATGGATGGCTAATAAATGGAATACTTATAAACTTTTTTTTTTGTAAATACAAACTTATATAATACATACTACATCTCCCGTAGCAAGAATCGAACCCGCGCCTCTGGCGTCTCAGACGAGCATTCATAGAATTGATATGACTTAAAAAAATCTCTGAACGAGTAACAATGTATCACGTTTGGGGATGGCTGGATGCGATGCTAAGTCAAATGTTTGTCCTGGGTTGGAACTGAACCCACAACCAGCGCAGAAGGCGGAGCTACAACTGACTGCTTAGTCGCGCTGTTAGACCAGTCAATAATATGGAATGGAGGCAGGCGCGGTCGCAGCCTGTAATTTTGGAGGGGGGTCACTAATAATAGAATTTATGTCGAGTAGGGAAATCAGATTTGTGTCAGATTAGAACCAGATAATGTACACACATTATAAAACAAATTGAAGCCTTCTATTTTTATTGGCATCGCAGCTAGAAGCAGAAAAATGATTTTTTATATTTTGTAATTTTTTAGAAGATTTTACAATTTCATCATCATCATCTTTCTGCCCTTATCCCACTCTATGCGGGGTCGGCACAGAATGATCCTTGGATCATGCTGTAAGAGTTTTAGCTAAGGTATTTTATGACCAGCCGCCTGCCTGACGTCAGCCCTCCTTGGGAATACTTGCATGTGTATCTCTGCATGTTGGAGGATACTATCCCTTAATAAGATAAGATTTTACAATTTGATGTGTACGATTTGGGGGGGGGGGGGGGTCATTTCCCTCGTGACCCCCCCTTCGGATAGCGCCTGAATGGAGGCCATTAAATCAAAATTCATATAAGCAGAAGTAACAATGTTGGTGAATTCTGCTGCAGCGCGTTTCAATCTCCTAACAAGGCACACAGAACGTCAATTTCATTGACAGTCGACTAAATTGGCAATCAAAATTGTGTCGTGTGGAACTCAGAATGCTGGTACTTACTTTGACTAATATAAACGCATCCGACTATGTTAATAGATAGAATGTACCTACTTATCTGTTATTTAGTTTTAAGCTTGATATCTTGTTTAATTAGTTGATGATAACAAGTTAGAACTAGCTGCATACTTACGGTTTCTGATACTGAATTGATTTGTGATCGTGTTGGACATTGGATAGAAGTTAATAAGCCACAACATGCACTGTAAACGCACCGTATAATTCTCGTAGACACCCCGTTATTGTACATAAACAACCAATGGAGTTGTAAAGATATCCCATAGAGGTAGATAGATAGATAGATTATTTATTTGAAACACAAGACAGCACAGACAGAATGACAGAAACAATAAAAGAAAAAAGAAGCAACACAATATGGTAAAAATAAGAACGTAGGTTTAGTCCACATACGTCCCTACCTACCTGTTATTAGTTTAGGTTGAAGGTGCCGTAGTCATCCCTTAGAGGTGTCGTAGACATACCGTTGAGGTACCGTTGAAATTCCGTAGAGGTACCGTAGACATACCGTTAAGATGCCGTAGACATCTCTTAGAGGTGTCGTAGACATTCCCTTGAAGTGCTGTTGGATTCCGTAGAGGTACTATAGACATACTGTAGAGATGTCGTAGGCATTTAGTAGAGATGCCGTAGACAGTAGACACCCCGTAGAGGTGCCGTAGACATATTATAGAGGTGCCGTAGACATCCCGTAGAGATTTATCAATGTTGAAATGTTTTCAAAATATTAGCAAAAATATTAACAACCGACAATTTACTTCTTGAATACGGTTAGGTACTTGTGAAACGTGTTTTTTGGCAAAATAAATATTCTTTTTTAAATATTCTTATTTTTATTGAAATTATAAGAACAACAATTATCACAGCTAAGTAGGCTTTACTAAGGCCAATAGAGAGAAGTGGGAAAAACACATATTGTGCCGACCCCATAAGTAGGATAAGGGCAGGGAGATGATGATGATGAAGGCTGTATGAGTACTATTTTACAAATAATAGTTGAGTTCGTAAGCTTCCACTGTGCGTGGACGACTCGTTCTTGGCCATTTTATGTTGACAGGATGTCGTTCGATCATTATTGAACATGGAATTATTCTTGTTGTTTTTGTACGTATAAGTCATATTGACATTCATTTTTCAATATGACATCATGCATAATGAGCCTACATATTGTTAAGTGTTTTGTGTCACTTTTCTGAGTCAATTGATTTATATACGTACAAAGCAAACGGATTTGATTCGATTTATTAAATATACGGATAAATATGGAATTACGGGTATGGTTTTCACAGAACTTCGGGATCCTAAAAACGTGTATTCATATTTCTATACACTTTTACTTCTAACATCATCATCATCATCTTCCTGCCCTTATCCGACGCTGTGGGGTGGGCACAGAGTTTTGGCTAAGGTGTTTTATAACCGGCTGCCTGCCTGACGTCAACCCTCCTTGGGAATACTTGCTTATTGTTATCTCATCAAGTTGGAGGATACTATCCCTTAGTCGACTATTACAACATGCTCGGGGAGAGAAGCAGCTGGACACATTTAATGTTTTTTTTTTTTACTCCCAGTCTAGCAGAGAAGTTACTTTCAACAATATTATAATTCAGTAACGGCTGAATAGATTTGAATGAAACTTGGCACATAGTTCAGGCGCTCAAAAATGTTGTGGTCACGGCCATCTGAAAATCAACTCAGTGCGCGTCGGACTACGGATTCGTTCGCGATCGATATATTGCATTTCTACAAAGGTGATATTACAAAATGTATGACGTCAAGACCTTGTATAGTGTTAATTAGTCCATGCGGCATCACTGAGGGTTTATTGTACATTTTACACTTAGTAGGTACCTACCTATTTATAAATTACATTCTAGGTTGCTACAAAACGGACCCTAACTCAGCAAGCATTATGCAGTTTGTAAAAACAAACTGCGCTGGTCTTCCGTTATGGTCGATTCTACAGAGCAGACATGAAAACATAAAAACAAACAAAGTATACATCCAAAAGTTACAAAAGTTATAAACATTACCAAAAAAACACAAGTTAAAGTGGATTTGCTGGTGGTCCCCGCACGAGGCAAGCTTGTATCGCTGGAGGTCGGTTTACAATACAACGAATCCCGATAAATCAAAATACAAGGACAAATAACAAGAGAAAATTTTGTATGTTTGTGTAATAACGGAATAAATATTTTACTATTCTATTCTAAGACCCGGCGCCCACTATCGGCGCGGCATGCCGAGGGATCCTTAAGCGTCCTTAGGCATGCCGAGGAGTCCTTAGGCATGCCGAGGAGTACTTAGGCATGCCGAGGAGTCCTTAGGCATACCGAGGAGTCCTTACCTTAGGTATGACGAGGCATGGGCGCCGGACCATGCTGAACGAAGTAACCTGAAGACTGCCGAGGCGTCCCTAGGCATGGCGTACCGTGCCGGCCCTAAATCAACCTTTTAGGATTACGATTTATTGAAAATATTTTTAGCAATATTTGAAACTTTGAAATGACCTTTTGAGAATCCCACAAATCCCTCTATCCCATTATCTGGATATTCAAATGCCTAAAGTTCTGGGTTTCGTGCTCACCAAATAAGTTATTTGTACTTTTCTTATAGTTTCCAACTGAATACAACTGTACTGTGTCCGGCTTCGCTCATACTTACGATTTAGTTACATTTTTAGACGTCAATATTATTTGTTTATTCAGAGTCGACGGTTTTTCTAATCATATTGACCTAATCGTTCATTATTATCATCAACAACAGACAATAGAAATCCATCACTAGAAATAGGCCCTTAAAAATTACCTCCAGTCTTAAATGACAAACATCATTGCTTCCAAGCGATTCCATTTCTACAAACGCTGACGCCAATTGAATTATTACACAAATGTAAACTGAATTATTTTAGCAGTTGGAGGTTTATTCTGTAGCACAAGCTACTTATTCAATTAAAAAATTTAATCACCTTCGAACCCCGAAAAACACCACAAATCAATCAGGTCTGTGAAAGTTGGTAAGAAGCTTTTATCAAGTAGGAAATGAGCTGTTGGTCTCCAAACTCGATTGAATGAACCATCTCGATTTTATAAGCTATCAAAAAAAAACCATCAAAATTGGTATTTCAATTCGTTTGGGAGCTAAGAGGCCACAGACAGACACACACTCGTTAAACTTATATAACATCCCTCTTCTTGCGTCGGGGTTAACATGTTGTTTTAAGGTATACAATACAGTAAAACCTTACTCCCCTCCAAAAACTTTTACGTTTTGTTTTTGCTGGATGTGATTGTTTAGTTAGGACCTACATTTTGAAATGGAGATGCTAATTTTGTTGTTATATAGCATGTTTGCTCAACAAGGCTTTTGCTAAACAATGGACTTTTGGCCTTTTTCAGTGCCACAGATTCCATCATAATAAACTGTATAAATTGTATGCTGGATGTTCACTTTACGTTATAAACACTACAAATAGTCGTGGTGAAAGTATTTAAAGTGCGACTCTCAGGCTCCTTTCGTACACTTGACACATGTTTTTCGAACTTCTTAGGATTTATGACTTGCTGGTTTACTCACGATGTTTTCCTTCGCTGTTTGAGGGTTACTGGTATAGCGTACATACATTTTTCGAACAGAAAAATCAATTGGTGCTCGACCGGATTATCTGAACGCGAAAATGAAGCTTGCATCTCGCATTTCAGGCGAACACTCGCCCGCAACGCCGCCGAGCTCGTCAAATGTGATATGTAGTGTTGTATCCACTATACGATTTTTATAAAGCAATACAAATAACAACATATCGTCACTGGAAAGGCAAATTTACGTAAGCGCCAAAAGGCCATTTCGAGAAAAAGCCTTTTTTTTCAATTCATAATATGGATTGCATAGAAAATGAAAAAAGAATGAAGTCTTACGTTGACGTCATCAAAATTCGATAATTAGGTAAAAAGTTATGATTAAAAAACGAAAAAAAAACTTTAAACGGCTTTTTCTCGAAATGGCCTTTTGGCGCTTACGTAAATTTGCCTTTCCAGTGACGATATGGTTAAAAAAAAAACGAAGACTTTTACCATCTATCTATGTATAAGATGATTTAGTTAAAAGGCAGGCTTCGCCTATCATAAGGACGCTGTTATGACCGGGAGGATTTTAAATTACTTTCCTGTGCAGTATCTATTACATCTTCTGAGCGTGGTCGTCCATAACCTTAGGACAACATAAATAAATAACACCCAACAGTCACATAGGTACATAGTCCTGACCCCACACTAGGATTCCCTGTGTCGTGGGTATCAGAAACTACGAGTACCATGGTACCACAACACCCAGACCCGGAAGAAATATTTGCAGAACATGCAAACATTTCTTCCGCAGCGGGAATCGAACCCGCGCCTCTTTTGTCTCTGCCAAGCAATCGCCTGCCATGCCACCGAGGTCGTCGATCAATAAGTGCGGAGCTGAAAGCCTCCTTCCTTGCGATAGTTTCCTTCTCAGCGCATTCTGTGAGCGCGCTAAGTACCTACGTATTTGTTTATACTTTCTTCAAAACGATGATCAGCCGGACTCCGAAGCCATGACCTTATCAAGGCGAGGTATAGTAGTAATACACAACTCGGCTTCGTTCGTTTTTGATTAGGTGAAACATTGACCTACCCTAACTTAATATTAATTAACTAGGTAGTTTTGAGGCTGTCCGTAATTGGAGTCAAGGTAGAATTTCGAAGTAAGCGTCCATCAATAAAGCCGCGACAAAGTTAGTACGAGAATGTATGAAACGTCATTCAAGGGAAGTTTCAATGATGTGGCGAATACTCCATACATTTTAGAAGCTCAGATTCGGCGTCACTGACGCGTTCTTCAAAACTCTACCTTTAGTCGCGAGACAGTTTTAGTTATTAGACTTCGGAGCGTACCTCGTTAGAGTTGTGCTAATGAAATCAATATTACTTTCTTATTATTAGTAACTAGTGGAGGGCGCCGCGACTTCGATGGCTTTTAATTTTTTTTATACAAAATTCATTTTTCTCCTGCGTCCTAGGAGTTTCATTTCGGGAATTCCTTTCTTAGAGAACCCCAATACTAAGGGGATAATATAAGGGGAACAAAAATTCAAAGATTTATGTTTCTAGGACTTAGTATGGTTTGGGCTGTGCGTTGATTGTCAGTAAGTCTGACTGGTAGACTTTATACTTTACTAGCTGCCGCCCGCGGCTTCGCTCGCATGGTACCCGGACAAAAAATAGCCTATGTGTTAATCCAGTACATGTACTATGTATATTCCAAGTTTCATTCAAATCCGTTCATCCGTTTAGGCGTGATTGTGGCACAAACATCCAAACATCCAAACTCGCAAACTTTCGCATTTATAATATACTTAAGTAAGATTTCTTGTCTGTACACCGTGATCAGTTTCGAAAAATATTTTTTTTCTAGTAGCCACCGATATCGTGGTCAGTGGCAGCAGACATTAATTATTTTTGAAAGGGAAATGGATCCCGGTATCCGTGGATACATCTCGCTCTGATCCGTTTCCAATTCAATCTGATCCTGGGATACGTGGAGATAGTCCCCTTTCGTGAATGACACCGCGTCAGTGACGTCAAACCAGAGCAACTACGAAAATGTGTGGAATGTCCGCTTCTTCCCCACTGCTCAACTAAGATTGCTCAACTAGTTCAGCAGTTGGCCATAGTTTGTAATACTGAACATTTTATGTTCTATAGCTCAACTATTTTTTGCTCAACGAGCGCAGTGTCAATGACGCGGCAAATGACGCTCCATACATTGTAGTAGAAGCTCTGACAGGCGTCACTGACGCTTGCTTTGAAAGTCTACCTTAAGCAAACGGTGACATTCATTTGTATAAATAAAAAGTAAGTTAAAGTCACTCTGTTCAAGGCTTTTTGCCAGAGTATCTTTACGGGAAACATGTGGGTCGAACACACCATAAAATCGCTAGCGACCCTAACATCCAGTACAAATACTTTCAGGATGATGTTGGGACTGCCTCGATTCTGTAGTGTTTCAGGGATATTTGCAGAGTACCAAACTGACGGCTTTGACGCAGTAATTCTTAAAAAATCTGCATCTCTGATCACGAGAATACAGTCACAACAGCATCCTGAAAACCATAGCTGATAGATACTCCTCACCGCTGTGGGCAAGCCTCATACTTAGAGTGATCCCAGCAGTCTACCCTTCAACCTGGTGATCGCTCTATGTAGTAGTGGGATGCGTTGTTTTATTTTCTCACAACATTATTTTTAAGTTTTCATTTTACTAACCAATATAGTGTGAGTGTGTTCTTGAGTGGAGACCGCGACTCGGCAAACGTAGTATAGGACGCCCTCCGGCTAGGTGGAGTGACGATCTGTTGCTGGCTCCTGGCAGAAACTGGATGCGTCAAGCCAAAGATAGGGCGCGATGGCGCTTATTAGGGGAGGCCTATGTCCAGCAGTGGACTGCTATAGGCTGATGATGATGATGATGAACCAATATAGATCTCAAGGTGTGCGAAATATTTATTTTATTTATTTATTTATTAACTACTTGTGGCTCTGCCTACCCCGTTAGGGATACGAGCGTGATAATAATATGTATGTATGTAAAATCGAAAACCCTACTACTGAAAAATCACGCCCTCAAAGGTATGAAACAAGAAAATATTCTCATCCGAAATTGTTATCTAGTCAATCGAGACGCTTTCAACGATACCTCATTTTTCAAATTATGATAAGTAGGTAGTTTAGAAGTTATAACAGACGAACACACATACATACCGATCAAAATCATAACCCTCCTTTTTGCTTCGTCGTAGTCGGGTAATAATAATTGTGTCCAGTGTGAATGCGGCCTTTTAATAAGATATTATTCCTGAATTCAAAAGTAAAGTAACATGGGGTTTTTTACTCTGGGGCTAATGCAATAACGCTGTTTTCGGTGAATTACAACAATAATAAACAAGTGAGTATAGTAGGTATTCATAATTTCAGCTGATTTTCTATGTCACTGTGTCGTGAAATAAAAAGGAAAGTTGTCATAATTGTAAAAAGCTGAACTAAATAGCGCCACCTTGCCGACATTTATATAAATAAATAAATATTTGTGGACATTCCACACAGCGCTATCTAGCCAAACTAAGCAAAACTATGGACACCAGATGGCTGATAGAATACTTATAGACATTTTTTTTGTAAACACATACTTAAAATACAAAATATTTATATTGTATTGTTGTAGTATAATAAATAATACTACAACACCCAGACCCGGAAGAAATATTTGCAGAACATACAAACATTTCTCCCGTAGCAGGACTCGAACCCGCGCCTCTTGCGAGGTCGTCGAGGTGGTCACCATGGTTCACCATATCCATCTTGGGACTTTAAATCAGGCGTGGCTGTAAGTTCTCTTATGATTACTTATGACTCTGCCCACCCCGTTAGGAATACGGGCGTGATTATATGTATGGAGAAACGTAGTAACAAACATTCACACTCACAAACTTTCGCATTTATAATATTAGTAGGAAGTAGGAAGTAGGATTAGGATAGTGGGATTGATCTCAAACCCAATTAAACTATCGGCCAAAACCATTCAAGTAACCTGTACTACGAAGGAGCGAGACCCCTCTTAACACAGGTATTTCCATACTTAAAAGAGGTTCTAACCTTTTACCGAAATAAACATTTGTATTGTATTGTATTATAAATCCAACTAAACTATCGGCCGATAGAAAGTCTGCCTTCTGAGGGGGCTAGTAGATACATACATACATATTAACGCGCCCGTATCCCTAATGGGGTGAGCAGAGCCACAAGTAAACATAAGAAGACTTGCAGCCACTTCAGATTAAAGTCCTAAGATGCCCAGCAGTGGACAAAAACAGGCGTAGTGAAATTGAAATGTATAGGTAGTTACATCTTTATTTCTTTATTATTATTGTGACTATTTATTTATTATAATTGAAATTCTTTATAATATATTATTATTGTTTAACGCAGTGCTCAGTCATTACAAAACCTGATCACTTGAAAGCTTTACTACATGTTCCAGCTATATTCGTATTGAACGTGAGATTATTGTCTAAAGTCAGGCCCAATTCGCGAATTTGAGTAACATTCTTCAAAGGGGAACCCGAAATGTTGTAAGGATGTACAATATTGTATTGTAGGTACATAGGACGAACGTGCTCGAGTAAAAGTAATGGCTTAGCATTTCTCCGTGTTAAATTGTAAACAGTTTCAGTCGCTACAGCACAACGTTATAGTAATGCCACTTGCGGTCACCCATCCCAATTTGTGACCGCGCATATCTTTGCTTAACTTTAACGATCAATCAAGAACGCCTAAGCAAGCTGCGCCACGAGCGCTTCCGTGCTTCGTAGGGCACGTTAAACAGTCGGTCCCGGCTTTTAAGTCGTTAAGCCATGACGGAGGCCTTAGGCGGCCTAAAAACTCCGTCACTAGAGTTGGCCACTAGCTCATACGAACATACATACAACGTTATAGTAGGTACGTTATCTTGAAGATGACTATTTCATCATAATCAACAGACAATAAGTGAATTCCACACATGGGCTACCATTATGCACGATTCATTCTCACATCGGTATCGGTAATAAGTCCAATTTCAATAATGTGCTGAATTTGTAAGTGTTGTTGATCCAACCGCCCGCATACTTCGCAAACAAACCTATAAAAGAGAGCGAGAAAAGTAAGGCGAGCTCAGAGAAATATCCAAATAGCAATAAATCCCTGTTTTTTTTTAAACTGCGCCATGACGGCCGCAATATAACGTTGACGTGATAAACTATTATATCTTTCACCTTAGGGCAGACTCGGAAACCTTATTGACATGTCAAGGTCAAGGTCAAGTCCAATATTCTAATAACGAACGTCAAAATGCTATTTGTCGAACTGCGGTATACATTTTATAAGAGAAAAAAGCGTTGCTACTATAAACGATCCCGTCGTCTGTTAGTATAATATTGGAACTGACCATAACATAACCGGACCAAGAGACACGGACGCTTACGAAGGTGACTGTTCCAAGGATCAGGGTTGCACAGAGTCAAGGTGCTAAGCTTAGCATCTCACTTATAGATCGAGTTTCCAATACCTAAATTCGCAAGCGGAATTTTGCAAGTGAATATTGAGCAGGACGTGGCTTTGATAACGACCGCAGTGCTTACCAAGAGGTTTGCCAGGGATACAGTAGGTCTCTCGGCAAGATGGGTCAACGACATAGTTAAAACCAGGTCATCAAACCGCACCGTTGTAAATAGGATTGGCCAGGCTCTAGATGACAAAAATCAAAGGGCGCTGCGAAGAAAAAGCGTCGAGGTCTATTACCCAAAAGTGTGCTGAGAATTTTGAGAACCATCATCATCATCATTTCAGCCCGTCTCCGCTCACTGCTGGGCATAGGCCTCCTCTTTATTACGCCATTCTCTCCGATCCCTCGCGAATCCAATGACTCGGCTATGTTCACGATGTCATTCGACCATCGGGCGGGTGGTCTGCCTATTTTGAGAATACCTATTTTTATTTTTATTTTGGCAATCCAACCATCTTCGGCTGTAAAAGGGTGAGAGAAAGAAGAAAGTGGCAATTGGCAATCCTTTATAAGTGTCTAAAGTTTAGAACATTATAGCCGGCTGTAATAATACTCATAGCAATGATTGCGATCTAGGTATATGCATAAGTTGCAGGACACATTGGTAATTAGGTAAATGAAGACCACTTCAGACACGATATTTTGTAGGTGAATTATAATAATTCAACGGGTCAAGTGCGAGTCAAATTCGCACACGAAGGGTTCCGTACCATCGTACCTACATTAAAAGATTTGCTTAGAGATCGTAAATTTCAAGTAGGTAGGTTGCGGGCTACCTACGACTTTTGTGTAGCGGTAGACGCATTCACCCAGCCATGCCATTGAGGCATTGAGCCTCTCGCTCGCTTCTCCCGTCAGTATTGCCGCGGCATTCCCGTAAGGCGCACGTGTCAATAACTTACGTGAGAAATCCCCTATCGTTTCGCCGTTCTAATTGAATTCCTATCAGACTTCAAATATTTTCAATTCAATTATCGTCAAATAAAACAGTCTGTTTATACTTTCCTTGTACCGAAATAATTGAAAAACGTGACGGAGCTTAGCTAACGCGCTGTTTGGGATAGATTTGGGATAATAAAATATTTTAATTGTACTAAGTCACATTTTTATAGGTGTTTATTTAAAACCCGACCTATCTTAACATTGTTCTTATCTCTTTGTTCTAACGAAGTGTCAATAATGAGTCGTTTTCTAATCTTATGGGTCCTTCTTTTGTTATAATTAATCTGATTGGGATCAGGCAGCTTTGAGACAGCTATTTTTAGTGATCTCGTGTTAGAAGAGTTTGCGTTTGTCTACCGGAACTGAGAGCTATTTACAACGATAATAAATGGTAAGTTTATTCAAATATTCCTTTGAAACGTACAAAGCGATTGGAAATTTTATAAATTGGCGGAACTATTGCCCCGTAAACGTGTTTACACTTACAAACTTGTTCGTATTTCTATTCGTTCCGTATCTACATTTTCATGAATTCATGATCGTCTTTCTTGAAGGCTCTTTGACTCCTTACAATTTTTTACAAAGTAATCAAATAAAACCGGTCAAGTGCGAGTCGGATTCGCACACGAAGGGTTCCCTACCTTCGTAAATGAAAAAAGTGTTTCTTGTATGAGGCCCCCTTTTTTATTTTTATTATTTTTTTGTTATGGCGGCAATAGAAATACACACTCTGTGAAAATTTCAACTCTCTACCTATTACGTTTCATGAGATATTGTCCGCGGACGGACGAAAAGACGGACGGACGGACAGTTTAGGACTTAGTAACCCTTCGGGTACGGAACCCTTAAAACCTATAACAGAATTTGTATGAAAATTGCGATTGAATATGATCGAACCCGAAAAATTACAATGCAAAAGGGATAGTGGCCCATGAGGGGATCGAACCCGCGACCTTCGCGTTATTAGCACGACGCTCTAACCAACTGAGCTAATGGGCCCATGGAATCGGGTGTGAAATTGACTATAGGTATTTGGAAGACACATTCAGTTCATAAAGTAAAAAGGTCAGTGAAGAAAATAACGCCAAGCAAGGCCGACTACTGTAGGCATTGAAATCCGTAAATTTGACGTTGGAAAAAACTGTTGCAGTAAACAAGATTTTTATGATGAACATGATTCAATTAGATGTGTCATTGATGGTTAAAACAAGCATTCAACAACATAGTGAACATTTCCGATCAATGATATCTAAAAAGATTATAAATAAGTTTGTAAAACATATGTTTGGAGTGAGACGTGGACGATGTCAAAGAAAGATAAGGAAATATTAAAAGCATTTGAGATGTGGTGTAGGCTAAGAATGGAGAAAATCAGAAGGGCCGAAAAAAAATAATAAGGCCTTTTACCATCTATAGTAGATGACTTATACAGCGTCAGGAGGAATTTTTTTCCTTCACAAACCCTGTAGTGCCCGGGACGAATTAGGTTTAAAGAATTTATTCTCATAAAGACTAGGTCACTTACATGAGAAAAGTATACCTATCTAGGTACAAGTAGATCGTTCGGTGACAGGTAGCAGTTGACAGTAATTAAGACGGCTTGACAGTAAGTAATAAGTAGGCTTGCTCAGCACATATCCCATCCTCTCAGTTTAGTCGGCCTTGTCCACACGAAAGACATAGGTAATACGTGCGGAGCTGACTAAGCCGCGGGTTTAATCACGATGTTTTCTTTCACCGTTTGAGAGTACTGGTATAGCGCACATAAATTTTTCGCGCAGAAAAATCCATTGGTACCTACATGACCTTAGGATCAGAAGGCGGGGTCACTACCAACTAGACCACCAGTGCTCTCAAGAACAAATTAGAAGTTTGACTCTTCTCTCTTAAATTGAAAGAATCTGGCCTGGTACTTTGTATTTTTAAAGTTGCTGTTGATTTAGCTCTTCAAGATAATACCAAATCTAATTTTGCTACGTGCCATTTTCGCGGTTGTTTGATTAGATAATCTTGTACTTACCTGATATAGACCAACTTATCCCTGCTCAATCTAGGCCACATAAATAATCTATTGTTTATCCTAGTTATAGCGGCCTCGTCTTCCGATCCTAAGGTCGCGTGTTCAAATCCAGTCGTGCACCAATTAATTTTTCGGTTCGAAAAAATTATGTGCGTTATACCAGTATTCTCAAACAGTGAAGGAAGACATCTTGAGGAAACCGACATGTCGTAGAATCGTGCATGAAAAATCGTATTTCTTGAACTTTCAAACCTGAAACTTACAATAGATACTCTTCAATACATTTAATTAAAATCCATGGTAAAATATTTCCAAAACTATTTCCGAAACGGGGTGCAGGGGTTGTATGAGTTTTTTTTTAACGGGTTATACGATTTGCTTGAAATGTACGCGAGCGAAGCCGCGAGCTTTTTACTAGTAGGTATTATAAGTCTAAAACTTTGTGAGTTTATTTGCGAGACTCAATCGGCGTAACGGCTGAAAAGATTGGGTTGAAACCTGGCATATACATACGTAGTAATGTGGCTAGGAATTCCTGTTATAAGCTACTTTGTACAAGGGTGCCCGCATACGGATGGTATTTAGATAACTTAGTAAAAAGCAAACAACAAACAGAGAATAGATATTAGTCTATCGATCTATAACTTCAGCAAACTAGAGATACTTGTAGGTACAATTTATGTAAACAAACCACGTATTTGTCGTTATTACGATGAAATCACTTTAGTTTCAGGTAAATAAACCTCGCAGCATAAGTTTTCACACCTTAATTTAACTATTAGTACTACTTAAAACTTCCATAAACATGTAATGAAAATGTTAGTTTTTGGTTAAGTATGGGCGGTTTGTTTACATAAATTGTATCTGAAGGCTGAAGTATGACCGTGTCACTAGTTCTTTCGAACCAATGTGGTGAAAGGATTTAAGTGCGCCTTAAAGGCTCTTTTCATGCACTTGACACATGTTCGAACTTTCTATGATATGCCGGTTTCCTCACGATTTTCCTTCACCGTTTGAGAGTACTGGTATAATAGAAAAACCCATTGGTACCGATACCGTGAGTATCAGAAACTACGAGTACCATGGTACCACAACATCCAGACTCAGAAGAAATATTTGCAGAACATGCAAACATTTTTTCCTGCCCCTCTTGCATCTCTGCCGAGAAATCGTCCTCCACGCCATCGAGGCCCCCATTTGCTAAGTCTTTTTTGCCTAGTGTCTCTTATGCGACACTTCTACGAATCTTTCTAATCACCTACTACATAGTAGTGCTATCTAGTTATCATTAATAGCTTTATTAATGGCGTGGGTAAGATCAAGTAGTTGTTTTCATAATTATTATCTGTTTGTACATATCTTCAATATCGATTGAAATCGTCGAGATGAACGAATAGCTGTCTGGAAATTTTGTGGCAAAAGTTACTTCTGTCTTTCAAAACTTCGACTTAATGATATAGCGGTCAAATTAAAAAAGAAAAAACGAATTAAACTTCTGTTGAGTGTAATATCGGAATATTATGAATAAATATTTTATAATGTAAACAATAATATCTGGATTTCGAATCGCCTATCAAACGTTTTATGAATTCAAAATTTAGCGTTTAATTTTTTGAAACATCGATACCCATCGTAACCCACATAAACACATACATACATACATACATACATACACTTCAAACACGTTACCATCCTTCATGGGAAGAATTTCCATCTTAATAAAAGAAAGTAAAGTTTGTCAGTTTGTAAGTCAGTTTTTTTCGTAGCGGGTAGGTACCTAATCTCAGAGTCTACTGAACCAATTTTGCTTAGGTATTCTTTTATTGGCAGAAAGTTACACTTTACCCAAGTGTTAATATATTTTATTTTGATAAAGAGTAGATTTCAGTGCCAAAATCAATATTGACAAAATACAAAATAGTTTATTTCGGATTAATTGTAACAATAAATGTACGATGAAAGCTGCCGTAGTTAATAAAATTGTGTGGTCGCAGTTATCAACGCCCACTTTCTAGACCAGATTTGAAGACTTATGTAGGGGAAAGGCGCTTTACGCCATCGTACATATACTTTTTAATATGACTTTTACTCTATGTACTTTTAAGGTAAGCTTCGATGATCGATTACGAACGTTAAAAAAAAAATATTTTAAGGGGCCACTTTTATTTTTTACTAGCGACTCGCCCCGGCTTCGCTCGGGGATAAACATATAGGTTTTTCCAGCAATAATTCTAATTTTTCTCGCCGTAAAAACCATCCTTGAACTTCAACGAACATTTTAAAAAAAGATTTGGCTAAATTGGTCCAGGCGTTGTTGAGTTATGCGCTTACCAACACATTTTGCGATTCATTATAAGATTAAAAGTAAGTAACACATTCTGTCAAAAAAGTACCGGCAGTTGATCATTTTAAAAGCCCGCCTAAAGAGAATGGCAAAATTATTTTTGTATCACATCCATTCAAAAAGAGCTGGTTGGTTCTTCGCAAACAGGGACCAAAGTAGCTCTTTAATCCCTAGGGATTAAAAAGACGTTTCGTCCCTACGGATGAAAAGGGATTTCAATTAATTTGGAATGAGGGTATTGTTAGTAAATGTTCCAATCACCAAAGAGATCGACCACGAACAATGTATTAACAAGTAACTGGCTGAATGAAAAATTAAGAATAGATAAGTAAACGTACTATTCTTATTCACTGATAGTCTAATGGTAGCGACCCCACACTGGTTCTTCGTCTTATTCGAAAGTTGCACTTACTCATTTTCTCATAGAGGGTGATAAAAAGTAGTGTCCACCTCAGGAGTAGTGGAAGATTTGCCTCGTTCTGGTCCGGCCATCAATGTCTTCAACTGAAGTTTACATCGTTAAAGGGAATGAAATGGTGAATGAACATTTGTTGGATAGTTGAGACAAATAGCCGCTGAATTTTCTGTCTCACAAATCAATTCGTAACATTTTAAACGATCACTTGGGCATAAAACACGTTTCCGCTTGACTAGTCCCGAAAAATCTGAATTTTCTTTCTTGAAAAAAACGTATTATCGCAGAAGGCTATTTGAACGAATTTTTGGTCAATAATTCAACAAATACTATCGTACTACCACCGTATTCACTAAATATGGCTTCCTCAGACTTTTTCTGTTTCCAAAACTTAAATTACCACTTCGAGGTACCAGTTTCCAGTCGATAGAAGACAAAAGAGAATTCGCTGCGAGTGCTAAAGTCGATTTAGAAAATGCGTACATTTTATCACGCCCGTCTCATTAACGGGGTGGGCAGAGCCACAAGTAATCATAAGAAGATCCAGAGTCCCAAGATGGATATGGTGGACCATGATGACAGCTGACCAGCCCATCGCCCATAAAGTCCATCATGTTGGAGAGGATACTGACTATCCCTGTATTTTAATGATTGGATTATTGGTTGGCAGAATTGTCTTAATCCTACTTTGAAGGCGATACTATAAATTTCAAATATTATTTAACATTTTGTATTTGTTTAACTTTTCCCGGTAGATACTTTCTTGACAGAGGAGTATATATAATTAACCCCAGGTCAGTGTCGTGTCGTATATTTTAGTTTGCACGACACAGCACCCATTGGAGGTAAAGCGAAGGGAACTGGCGAACTATATAGGTGCGAATAATTGGTATTTATCCATACCTACAGTGGCTACAATGTTTTCACAGGGTACCTAATTCACTAGTAAAAAAGCTCGACTGTGTTAAAAAAATATTTATTAATCACTACATAGTATAAAACAAAGTCGCTTCCTGCTGTCTGTCCCTATGTATGCTAAGATCTTTAAAACTACGCAACGGATTTTGATGCGGTTTTCTTTAATATATAGAGTGCCTAAAGGCCTCCGTCATGGCTTAACAATTTAAAAGCCGGGACCGACTGTTTAACGTGCCCTCCGAAGCACGGAAGCGCTAAGCTCGTAATGCCACTTGCAGTCACCCATCCCAATTTGTGACCGCGCATATCATTGCTTAACTTTAACGATCAATCAAGAACGTCTAAGCAAGCTACGCCACGAGCGCTTGTATGAAGGTGATTTTGCATTGGTATTGATTTTGCTCAATTTATTTACCTATAAACGTGATGATTTTGCATGGGTTCAAGTAGTTAATGAAGCATTTTTATAGGGTACCTTAAGGGCAACTGAAGTAGAATTCTCGTTGCCAGCTTAGATTGAATTATTGGCATTTTATTTCCTTTTTTCATTTCAGTCGGGAGCTAGGAATTAGTGCTCTACTTGACTGCTTGAATGTTGCGGTTGGTGGTTTGTAATTCTTAGAATTCTACATGGAAATCATACCAGTAAAAGAGAATCAAGATACTGCGATATGCTATTATCATGATAATCGAGGATCGCGTGATACTCTTATGACCGTGATAATTTTATTTTATACTATATATAGCTGCAAACCCACTGACTCACTCACTCACTGACATCATTGTTCTCCCAGAAGGAGTAGAGATGGGTCAAAATGATGTACGGGGGAAGTGTTCAGGGAGTCAATTCCAATTTGGGAAAAATCCGAAATCTTCGAAAACTGCTCCTCATCAGGGACCTCTCCTACTGCCAGACCAAACTAAAAGACCGACACCCACCCTGCTTGCGGAATGTGGACATGCACCCTGGTCGAATTCGATGTGCGGTGAAAAAAATTCAAAATGGCGGAAAACAAGATGGCCGCCATACAAACTTTGACCGACGATATCTCGATAACTATAATAGATAGGTAAGGTGTGCTCGAACAAATGTTACAGAGGATGGCGCGATGCAAATGCCAAAGGTGACAGTTGTTTTTTTTTTTTTTTTTTTTCAACAGCAGCGATTACGTCCCTCGCGAGCTGCGCGCAGCTCGCGCCCGCAAGCGAAAATACTAGTTATACTATATATAGCTGCAAACCCACTCACTGACTCACTCACTGACATCATTGTTCTCCCAGAAGGAGTAGAGATGGGTCAAAATGATGTACGGGGGAAGTGTTCAGGGAGTCAATTCCAATTTGGGAAAAATCCGAAATCTTCGAAAACTGCTCCTCATCAGGGACCTCACCTACTGCCAGACGAAACTAAAAGACCGACACCCACCCTGCTTGCGGAATGTGGACATGCACCCTGGTCGAATCCGATGTGCGGTGAAAAAAATTCAAAATGGCGGAAAACAAGATGGCCGCCATACAAACTTTGACCGACGATATCTCGAAAACTAAAAGCGATAAGTAAGGAGTGCTCGAACAAATGTTATAGAGGATGGTGCGATGCAAATGCCGAAAGTGATAGTTTTTTTTTTTTTTTTTTTTTTCAACAGCGGCGATTACGTCCCTCGCGAGCTGCGTGCAGCTCGCGCCCGCAAGCGAAAGACTAGTTATTATACTATATAAAGCTCGATTACCACTCACTCACTGACTGACTCATTGACATCATTGTTCTCCCGGAAGGAGTCGAGATGGATGATGATGATGTATGGGGGAAATGTTCGGGAAGTCCCGGTGAGTGGGGGAAAAATCCGAAAACCCCCATTTTCCTCCCCCCTCGCCCCCCCCACGTTCGGTGTCCCGATTCTTCCCGACGAGGGCATGTTTTTTTTGTAGATTCGGATGGAGGGTGCTCGATGGAATACATTTTTTTTACTCTCCCCCCCTTTGGACCCCCCTTTGACCCCCCCTTCTATCGGTTCTCCGAAATGACTCGTGATATGGGATTTTTTCAAGTGGATTCGTACAGAGAATAGGATGGCGAGTAAAGTTAAATAAAAATTTGACCCCCCTCCCTCCCAATTTTCACCCCCTCTTGCTTGTATCTCCGAAACGGTTCGTCCGATTGGGCTGAAATTTTGGTTCCGAGGGTTTTGAGGGTCGCTGATGCCGAATGTTTTTTTTTTTTTTTTTCTCCAGAAACCATTTACTCGCGGGCTGCTTGCAGCCCGCGCCCCCACGCGCCCTCTAAGAAACGATATCCTCGCGGGCTGCTTGCAGCCCGCGCCCGCAAGCAAAATACTAGTTATACTATATACAGCTCGATTACCACTGACTGACTCACTGACTGACTCATTGACATCATTGTTCTCCTAGAAGGAGTCGAGATGGACGATGATGATGTATGGGGGAAATGTTCGAGGAGTCACGGTGAGTGGGGGAAAAATCCGAAAACCCCCCTTTTCCTCCCCCCTCGCCCCCCCACGTTCGGTGTCCCGATTCTTCCCGACGAGGGCATGTTTTTTTTGTAGATTCGGATAGAGGGTGCTCGAATGAATACAACTTTTTTTACTCCCCCCCCTTTCGACCCCCCTTTGACCCCCCCTTCTAAGGGTTCTCCGAAATGACTCGAGTAATGGGATTTTTTCAAGTGGATTCGTGTAGAGAATAGGATGGCGAGTAAAGTTGAATAAAAATTCCCCCCCCCTCCCCCCCAATTTTCACCCCCTCTTGCTTGGATCTCCGAAATTACCCACGATTCGAGATCGCGGTTGGTCGATTCGTATAGAGAATGGGATGGCGAGTAAAAAATGTTAAAAAAAATCCCCCCCTCCCCCCAATTTTCACCCCCTCTTGCTTGTATCTCCGAAACGGTTAGTCCGATTGGGCTGAAATTTTGGTTGCGCGGGCTGCTTGCAGCCCGCGCCCGCAAGCGAAAATACTAGTTATACTATATATAGCTGCAAACCCACTCACTGACTGACATCATTGTTCTCCCAGAAAGAGTAGAGATGGACCAAAATGATGTATGGGGGAAGTGTTCAGGGAGTCAATTCCAATTTGGGAAAAATCCGAAATCTTCGAAAACTGCTCCTCATCAGGGACCTCACCTACTGCCAGACGAAACTAAAAGACCGACACCCGCCCTGTTTGCGGAATGTGGACATGCACCCTGGTCGAATTCGATGTGCGGTGAAAAAAATTCAAAATGGCGGAAAACAAGATGGCCGCCATACAAACTTTGACCGACGATATCTCGAAAACTATAAGCGATAGGTATAGAGTGCTCGAACAAATGTTACAGAGGACGGCGCGATGCAAATGCCAAAGGTGACAGTTTTTTTTTTTTTTTTTTTTTTTTTCAACAGCAGCGATTACGTCCCTCGCGAGCTGCGTGCAGCTCGCGCCCGCAAGCGAAAATACTAGTTATTATACTATATATAGCTGCAAACCCACTCACTGACTCACTCACTGACATCATTGTTCTCCCAGAAGGAGTAGAGATGGGTCAATATGATGTATGGGGAAAGTGTTCAGGGTGTCGATTCGAGTAGGGGAAAAATCCGAAATCTTCGAAAACTGCTCCTCATCAGGGACCTCACCTACTGCCAGACGAAACTAGAAGACCGACACCCGCCCTGCTTGCGGAATGTGGACATGCACCCTGGTCGAATCCGATGTGCGGTGAAAAAAATTCAAAATGGCGGAAAACAAGATGGCCGCCATACAAACTTTGACGCACGATATCTCGAAAACTAAAAGCGATAAGTAATGGGTGCTCGAACAAATGTCGTAGAGGATGGCGCGATGCAAATGCCAAAGGAGTCAGTTTTTTTTTTTTTTTTTTTTTTTTTCACCACCGGCGATTACGTCCCTCGCGAGCTGCGTGCAGCTCGCGCCCGCAAGCGAAAATACTAGTTATACTATATAAAGCTCGATTACCACTCACTCACTCACTGACTGACTCATTGACATCATTGTTCTCCTAGAAGGAGTCGAGATGGAGGATGATGATGTATGGGGGAAGTGTTCAGGATGGGTCAGTGAGTATGGGAAAAATCCGAAAACCCCCATTTTCCTCCCCCCTCGCCCCCCCCACGTTCGGTGTCCCGATTCTTCCCGACGAGGGCATGTTTTTTTTACAGATTCGGATGGAGGGTGCTCGAAGGAATACAACTTTTTTTGGATCCCCCCCTTTCGACCCCCCTTTGACCCCCCCTTCTATCGGTTCTCCGAAATGACTCGTGAAATGGGATTTTTTCAAGTGGGTTCGTATAGATAATAGGATGGCGAGTAAAATTCCATAAAAAGTTCCCCCCCCTCCCCCCAATTTTCACCCCCTCTTGCTTGTATCTCCGAAACGGTAAGTCCGATTGGGCTGAAATTTTGGTTCCAAGGGTTTTGAGGGTCACCTCAAAGAAACAACCGCCTCGCGGGCTGCTTGCAGCCCGCGCCCGCAAGCGAAAATACTACTACTCCCGATTCTTCCCGACGAGGGCATGTTTTTTTACAGATTCGGATAGAGGGTGCTCGAAGGAATACATTTTTTTTTCTCCCCCCCCCTTTGACCCCCCCTTCCAATGGTTCTCCGAAATGACTCGTGAAATGGGATTTTTTCAAGTGGATTCGTATAGAGAATAGGATGGCGAGTAAAATTTCATAAAAAATTCCCCCCCTCCCCCCCAATTGTCACCCCCACTTATTTGTATCTCCGAAACGGTTCGTCCGATTGGGTTTTGAGGGTCGCTGATGCCACTCGCGGGCTGCTTGCAGCCCGCGCCCGCAAGCGAAAATACTAGTTATACTATATAAAGCTCGATTACCACTCACTGACTGACTCACTCATTGACATCATTGTTCTCCCAGAAGGAGACGAGATGGACGATGATGATGTATGGGGGAAATGTTCGGGGAGTCCCGGTGAGTGGGGGAAAAATCCGAAAACCCCCATTTTCCTCCCCCCTCGCCCCCCCCACGTTCGGTGTCCCGATTCTTCCCGACGAGGGCATGTTTTTTTTGTAGATTCGGATAGAGGGTGCTCGAAGGAATACAACTTTTTATTCAACCCCCCCTTTTGCCCCCCCTTTGACCCCCTCTTCTATCGGTTCTCCGAAACGACTCGTGATATGGGATTTTTTAAAGTGGATTCGTATAGATAATAGGATGGCGAGTAAAGTTAAATAAAAAAATCCCCCCCCTCCCTCCAATTTTCACCCCCTCTTGCTTGTATCTCCGAAACGGTTCGTCCGATTGGGCTAAAATTTTGGTTCCAAGGGTTTTGAGGGTTTTCTACCCTCGCGGGCTGCTTGCAGCCCGCGCCCGCAAGCGAAAATACTAGTTATTATACTATATAAAGCTCGATTACCACTCACTCACTCACTCACTCACTCATTGACATCATTGTTCTCCCGGAAGGAGTCGAGATGGACGATGATGATGTATGGGGGAAATGTTCGGGGAGTCCCAGTGAGTGGGGGAAAAATCCGAAAACTCCCATTTTCCTCCCCCCTCGCCCCCCCCACGTTCGGTGTCCCGATTCTTCCCGACGAGGGCATGTTTTTTTTATAGATTCAGATAGAGGGTGCTCGAATGAATACAACTTTTTTACTCCCCCCCCCTTTCGACCCCCCTTTGACCCCCCCTTCTAAGGGTTCTCCGAAATGACTCGAGTAATGGGATTTTTTCAAGTGGATTCGTATAGAGAATAGCATGGCGAGTAAAATTTCATAAAAAATTCCCCCCCCTCCCCCCCAATTTTCACCCGCACTTATTTGTATCTCCGAAATTACCCACGATTCAAGATCGCGGTTGGTCGATTCGTATAGAGAATGGGATGGCGAGTAAAATTCCATACAAAAAACCCCCCTCCCCCCCAATTTTCACCCCCTCTTGCTTGTATCTCCGAAACGGTTCGTCCGATTGGGCTGAAATTTTGGTTCCAAGGGTTTTGAGGGTCTTCTCTAAGAAACAACATCCTCGCGGGCTGCTTGCAGCCCGCGCCCACACGCGACCTCCAAGAAACAATACCCTCGCGGGCTGCTTGCAGCCCGCGCCCCCACGCGGCCTCTAAGAAACGACATCCTCGCGGGTTGCTTGCAGCCCGCGCCCCCACGCGACCTCTAAGAAACGATACCCTCGCGGGCTGCTTGCAGCCCGCGCCCCCACGCGACCTCAAAGAAACAACCTCCTCGCGGGCTGCTTGCAGCCCGCGCCCCACGCGGTCCACTAGTTATACTATATATAGCTGCAAACCCACTCACTGACTCACTCACTGACATCATTGTTCTCCCAGAAGGAGTAGAGATGGGTCAAAATGATGTATGGGGAAAGTGTTCAGGAAGTCGATTCGAGTATGGGAAAAATCCGAAATCTTCGAAAACTGCTCCTCATCAGGGACCTCACCTACTGCCAGACGAAACTAAAAGACCGACACCCACCCTGCTTGCGGAATGTGGACGTGCACCCTGGTCGAATCCGATGTGCGGTGAAAAAAATTCAAAATGGCGGAAAACAAGATGGCCGCCATACAAACTTTGACCGACGATATCTCGAAAACTATAACAGATAGGTAAGGTGTGCTCGAACAAATGTCATAGAGGATGGCGCGATGCAAATGCCGAAAGTGTCAGTTTTTTTTTTTCAACAGCAGCGATTACGTCCCTCGCGAGCTGCGTGCAGCTCGCGCCCGCAAGCGAAAGACTAGTTATACTATATATAGCTGCAAACCCACTGACTGACTGACATCATTGTTCTCCCAGAAGGAGTAGAGATGGGTTAAAATGATGTATGGGGGAAGTGTTCAGGGAGTCAATTCCAATTTGGGAAAAATCCGAAATCTTCGAAAACTGCTCCTCATCAGGGACCTCACCTACTGCCAGACGAAACGACAAGACCAAGATCTCTCCTGTTTGCGGAATGTGGACGTGCACCCTGGTCGAATTCGATGTGCGGTGAAAAAAATTCAAAATGGCGGAAAACAAGATGGCCGCCATACAAACTTTGACCGACGATATCTCGATAACTATAATAGATAGGTAAGGTGTGCTCGAACAAATGTTATAGAGGATGGCGCGATGCAAATGCCAAAGGTGACAGTTTTTTTTTTTTTTTTTTTTTTTTTCACCAACAGCGATTACGTCCCTCGCGAGCTGCGTGCAGCTCGCGCCCGCAAGCGAAAATACTAGTCTATACTATAATATTATAAAGCTGCAGTGTTTGTTTGTTTGTTTGAACGCGCTAATCTCTGGAACTACTGGTCCGATTTGAATGATTCTTTGAGTGTTGGGTAGTCCATTTATCGAGGAAGGCTATAGGCTATGTTTTTTTTTCAAAATTAGGGATCCGTAATAAAATTGCTATTTTGTAACACAAGGTGTAAAATCGAAAACCTATTTGTGCGTGCGCTGCAAAAACTATTGACAATAGAACAAAATGATGTACTACGGGTTTGTAGATCCTATTAACACCTACAAAAAAGTCCGCAAGAACATATATCTAGCTATCATGGTTTAATCACAATAACCGATTTTGTGTTCAAAATAATTATTAAATCGTCTGAAGAAAAAAAAACTACGTTAAATATGTATCGTAATATTAATCTTTATCGAAATTAAGCATTATGTTATCAAGAGTATTTATGTAGAAGTAAAATACTTTTTGTTTCATCTCAATCGGATATTTCGTTTAAAAGTTATCTCATGTGTAAGATGTTAAGAGTTGGTAGGGAGGCTATAATATAGGCAATATTTTATCTCGGTATTTCCACGGAAACGAGAAAAACGCGGGTGAAACCGCGGGGCACAGCTAGTAACTCAATAAAACAAAAAAGGTCTTTTACCATCTATAGTAGATGATTTATACAGCGTCAGGAGGCAACTTTTACCTTCACAAACGGGACGCTGTAGTGTCCGGGATGAATTAAGATGGAGTAGGCTTGCCCAGCACCTATTCCATCCTCTCAGCTTAGTCGGCCTTGTCCACAGGAAAGACATGGTCAATACGTGCGGAGCTGACTAAGCCGCGGGTTTCCTCACGATGTTCACCGTTTGAGAGTTCTGTTAATTCATAGCATTTTGTTTTTCAAATGAGTTAAATCCATCGAACTATGATTTCAAAACGTACGTTTGGTATGATGACGTCAGACATCGCTTGTCGCGCGCTCCACCCAAGCAAAACGCTGGTTTGATTCAGATTATTCACTATTTCGCTTAACTCGTGGTGTGTATTATTTGTGTTTGTTCAGTTTTTACTATAACTTGATGTTATGCACAATTTAATAATTTTAATACTGATTCTCATTGTATTAAAACTATTAAATTGTCTATGGAACTCTCCAATCGTAGACATTCGTAGCACGTCTACGCCGTAGAGTCATCTATGAATAATAAAAAAAACACGTTTTGTAGGTTTGTTGTTTTTTATAGTCTTAAGGACTGCTATCGCAAAATCTATTACTTCGAAGTGGTATTAGGCAGAGCTATGTTCCCTCAAAGGCTTGTTAAATTCCCATTCAATTTATGGTATCTACAAATACAACAACGAACAGTAGTACCACAAACATTGTGCGCCTCGGAAATTTTCGTCTATAATCTTCTTATATTATAAGAATCTTTGTCCTGACTGACTGACTGACTGACTGACTGACTGACTGACAGACAACGCACAGCCTAAACCGCTGGACGTAGAGACTTGAAATTTTCAGTGTAGGTAAACCTTGGTACGTAGGGGTGTACTAAGAAGGGATTTTTTAAAATTCAATCTCTAAAGGGGTGAAAAGGGATGAAAACCTGGAATCAATTTTTGGTCTAAAACTGCACATAACCTATATCAAATTAAAGAGCCGATTTTTCTCATTTAGTTGATGTCATAATTACCTGTAAAATCTTTATTTTTGGCATGTTTTTCATGAAAAATAGAATACTTTTATTTTGACATATGACAGCGATGATACCACAGATTAGTATTAGATGATACAAAACATATGGAAAAGGAACTGTCAATGTCAAATTACACTACATTCATTAGCGTCTAAAAATATTTAATTAGCGATAATATTTTGGACTATTAACACTGCAGGTGGGTTACTATGTGGTCTTAGAGCAGGGCAGTAGTTGAACTGCTCGACTTTTTGTGCTTATTTGTTCTGCATAAGGTTCAAAATGGCACAAAAAAGTCGGGCAGTTCAAATACTGCTCTACTCTAAGAATTCATAGTTACCCCCCAGTATAAAACATAAATAGTGAATAATAATACCCTACTTAATATTATATACATGAAAGTTTGTATGTATGGATGTTTGTTACTCTTTCACGCAAAAACGGATGAACGGATTTAAATGAAACTTAGAATATACATAGTACATGTACTAATATAGAATTAACATATAGGCTATTTTTAATCCGGGTACCACGCGAGCGAAACCGCGGGCGGCAGCTAGTATAGACTAAGGCCTTTTACCATCTATAGCAGAGGACCTATACAGCGTCAGGAGGCAACTTCCATCCCCACAGACGGGACGCTGTAGTGCCCGGGACGAATTAAGATGGAGTAGGCTTGCCCAGCACCTACTCCATCCTCTCAGCTTAGTCAGCCTTTAATATAGAGATGTTACAATAATTATGTATAGACTTATTTTTTTTTAAAAGGTTGGTTCAGTTGTTATTAGTTGCATATTCGAACAAATTCGTTTTTCATACCAAACACGAAGTTTGCCGGAGCGCACAATTTGTGGTACTGTAGGTGTATTTATAGATACCTATACGTATAGCTTTAGGTATTTACATAGCCACAAGAAAGTCCAATTTTGTGGAATTGAAATTCTGACGTATTTATTTACTGGCAGAGCAGGCCTAAGGTTAACGGCTCAATTGATAGAAGTAGTTTAGATAGTCTCGTCTCGATTCGTATTTGACCTTATTGTCGGGGCGTTCTAAAACCCGCTCGTATCTATATAATATAGACTTGCTAAAGAACCTTACTTCTCTGCTGTATTGGGAGTAAAGAAAAAAAAGGTCAAGTTCGAGTCGAATTCGCACACGAAGGGTTCCGTACTTTCGTACACGTGTATAAATGTTTCTTGTATGGGGCCTCTTTTATTGTTTACTAGCTTTTACTAGCTGCCGCCCGCGGCTTCGCTCGCGAAATATGGCCTATATGTTAATCCAGCACATGTACTATGTATATTCCAAGTTTCATTCAAACCCGTTCAGCCATTCAGGCGTCAAACCCCCGAATACTCAAACGCGACTCAGAGTTAAGCACGTCTCAACTCACGGTTTTTTGACAGTTTCTGATAAAAAACTGTAAAAAGAAATCGTCATTTGAGACGTGCTCAACTTTGAGATGCGTTTGCGTATTCGGGGGAAAGAGTAACAAACATCCATACATCCATACTTACAAACTTTCGCAATTATAATATTAGTAGGATAGGATTATATTTTATTTTTATTGTTTGTTGTTATAGCGGCAATAGAATTACACGCTGAAAATTTCAACTTTACCTATTACGTTTCATGAGATACAGTCAGCTTACAGACGGACGGATATTGGAGGCTTAATAGGGTCCCGTTGACACCCATCGGGTACGGAACCCTAAAAACATAGAATGCTTGCACCTGCTTCTCTCTCCGAGCATGTCGTAAAAGTCGACTAAGGGATACAATTCTCTCCAACATAGGCGTTGGGCTGATCACCTGTCACATTGGTTCACCATATCCATCTTGGATCTCTTGGATTAGAAGTGGCTGAAGGTTTTTTATGATTACTTGTTGCTCTGCCCACCCTTTTAGGGATGCGGGCGTGATAATATGTACTAAAGAACCTGTGTCAAAATCGTTTCCAATTTTAATACACTAGCAGCCCGCCCCGGCTTCGCATGGATATTTAACAAATTAGGAATTTTTAGATAATTTTTTTACACCTCGGGTTACATTATTGGAGTTTAAGTAAGGATTCCTAATTTTTTGAAAATAAATATTATTTCGTAATAATGTAGCTGGAGAAAGAATTTTTATTTATTCAGTAGTTTCGGAGCCTATTTGTAACAAAAAAAATCTTTTTTCTTCATAATAATTTTAATACATAAGCTTATACGTTCCTTCTAAGAGATTGTGGAAAAGGTTGACTAAGCTGAGAGGATCATAGGTGTTGGGCAAGCCTACCCCATCTAAAGTCGTCCCGGCCACCACAGCGTCTATTTAGGGTTGAACAAAAAGTTGTTTTCTGAAGCTGTATTAATCATAGCATAGGTAAAGTAATAAACAACAGTACAATTTGTTTATCAGCCTGTTTTACACTAGCATTATAAAGCTTTTAAACATATTATAAAGTAGGTTGCGAAAACATGTTTGTGTTTCGCGACCTACTTTCAAATCTTATTACGATTCTTTCGTGCATATCAGCTTAGTCCACCTCGGTGGACCATGGGTACTTATGGGTGCTTTTTATTGTTCGTGATCCAATCAGACCAAATAAAAAGAAAAGACGGCGCGCCGCGAACAATAAAAGTGAAGCCACACAAAACCGTGCTCCTGCAAGTAAACATACACGCTCACGCACACACCTACACTGAAACCATGCTCATCGCTCTTGAGTCGTCGTCTAGTAAACTTAAAATTTAAAAATAGAAATACGCTTTCCTGTGTAGTGAAAACTTGTAAAAACAGCAGCAAATCACATATAAAAAGTCTCACGGAATCACTTTTCACTTGTAAGTACTTCAAATTACATCGTTTCTTAATTATTATACTACGAATTTTAGGTTGTTTGGAACACAAAACCTCACACACAGATAAAAAGGTGGCTACACTTTTGTTGTTCGCGGCGCGGCGTCTTTTCTTTATAATTGGTCTGAGGTGCTCTACCTTTTCAAACGTCGATACCTCCCGATGATAGCATTGAATTTTTCAGCTATCTGTCTAATGTATAACGTGACCAACATTCGTTGGAGTTATAAGCTGTAATATCCAAGTTTTGGTATATTTGCAGAGTGCCTGACGCATTTGAATAGCAATTTAATCACGGGCTAGTCGAACACGACCATGTGTTGAACTAGCTTCTAGTTTCCGTCAGCAGTTTCATTCGCGTTGTATAAAAAAAAGTAAAGACGGCCTCGGTGACGTGGCGGGCGATTGCTTGGCTGAGACGCAAGAAGCGCGGATTTGAATCCCGCTGCGAAAAAAATGTTTCCGGGTCTGGGTGTTGTGGTACCATGGTACTCGTAGTTTCTTATATCCACGACACAGGGAGTCCTAGTGTTTGCTCAGAACTATGTATGTGACTGTTGGGTGTTATTTATTTATTCATTTAATTATATAAATAAGCATTTTTTGCAATAAACGCACAGGTCAAACTACTAAACTACCGAATCTTGGTGAGGATACTTTAAATACAAAATATATGGACATGACGTGATTTAGGGTATTTTTTAAATAACCCTCAAATAGGGGTAAAATGGGGTGTCAAAATTTACACCACGCGAGTGAAGCTACGCGAATAAGCTGGTTTATAATGTTTTTCTAGATAACGAGCTATGTAGGTATGTTCTAAGCTTCATTCAAATCTTTTTAGCCAATATAATATACCTTGTTTATTACTTTGACGATGGAATTTTTTGAATTTGAGAACAAAAGAGCCGTTGAAAGCTACCCGTTTCTACCCAGACACTAACGCTCAATATAATACGCGTTTTATTCTGTTTAGTTTTCAGTCTCATTTCGAGCTAGCACTGCGACACCCGTCCTAGAGCTTCCGATTAAAGTACCTAATTGATCGAGCGAGCAAAGCGAGCTAAGATCTCAGAGGCAAATTGGGCGATTTGGTGTTTGTATGTGCCCATGTTGTTCGGTATGTTGTATGTTTGTTCGGGGCGAACTTCTAGTTATTTTAATTGAAGCTCATCTTGGATTAAACAATTAAGTATAAGTCACGTTAATATTGTTTGTAGCGCTCGTGGCGTAGCTTGTTTAGGCGTTCGTGAGTTAAGCAACGTTGTGCGAGGTCACAATTGGAATGGGTGACCGCAAGTGGCATTACGAGTTGAGCGCTTCCGTGGTTCGGAGGGTACGTTAAATTGTCGGTCCCGGCTTTTAAGTCGTTAAGCCATGACGGAGGCCTCTAGGCGGGCTAAAAACTCCGTTACAAGAGTTGGCCACTAGCTCATAGGAACATACATACCTACATACATAGTGTTTTTAGTTTTAACACAATAACAATAACAATAACAATAGATAATCAGGAGCGACCGCGCATAGCCAGCGGTGGCAGCACACATTCAAACAAACGTCTACAAAAAACCAGCCCCTATTGTGTCTATTACACATGCCTGACACGATTAAAATTTTACTAACTAACGAAAGCCTTTAACATTTCGTTTTGTACCTACTAGATAATTTATACAGGGAAACTTTTTGCCTAACAATAACGGGGCGCTTTGGTACCTGGGACATTGCCCAGCTTCTATACCATCCTCTCAGCTTAGCCTCATCTATTGGGAAGACATCTACACTAATATTATAAAGAGGAAAACTTTGTTTGTTTGTTTGTACTGAATAGGCTCAAAAACTACTGGACCGATTTTAAAAATTCTTTCACCATTCGAAAGCTACATTATCCACGAGTAACATAGGCTATATTTTATTTTGGAAAAAAATAGGGTTCCGTAAGATATTTGGGTTTTTCGGACACAAGGTGTAAAAAATCAACCAGAAAAGTTACTTATTTTGCGTACGCTGCCTAAACTATAAAAGATAGAACCATAAAATGTTCTAATTAATTGTAGATCTTATAAATATCTACAAAAAAGTCCGCGACACACTATACCCATCTATGTCGAGTGAGGCAAAGCAACCATTTTTTTATTTAAAAATCTTGAATTTTTTTTGGACTACATTTAAACGCGTTTATTTTACTCATGCTATTAATCCTTATCAAAATAAATGATTTCATCACTAAGAACAGTTTATGGAGATAATATTTGGTCTTTGAATGATTAAAATTGGACGTTTGGTTTTGAAGTTATGGCGAAATTAAAATATTACGATTTCTGCTGCACGACCGCTGCGTAGGGAGCCGACCTCGCGACTGACCGTGTCTTTCCTGGGTAGGCTTTTTGCAGCGGTAACCGACATCCACGCGGGCGGAGCCGCGGGCGACCGCTAGTAATATATACAAGCGGAGCGAACTAAGCCGTGGGTTTCCTCACGATGTTTTCCTTCGCCGTTTGAGAGTACTAGTATAATAGTGAAAATGAAAATGTTTATGCTTTAACTTAAAATAAAAACATAACGGGGGTTGGAAACTCCTTTTAAGCAATAAATATGCTTGTGTTAAGAGAAACTGCTCTTGAATAACAGGTTTTGCACGAAATAGTGCCATTAAAACTTTTTGCCACATTGGTTTCAAAGAACTAGTGATATAACTATTAAATATAACACCCAGTAGTCACATAGATACATAGTCCACATTAGAACTCTGTGACGTGGGTATCAGTAACTACGAGTACCATGGTACCACAACACCCAGACCCGAAAGAAATATTTGCAGAACATGCAAACATTTCTTCCGCAGCGGGAATCAAGCCTGCGCCTCTTGCGTCTTAGCTGAGCAATCACCCGCCACGCCACCGAGACCGCCTTTACTTTATTTTTTAAACTCAAAATTCGAACTGCGCACGGCTCAGGATTAAATCGCTTTTATGTCGCGTATGATTTACGTGCCGGCCCGCGTAAACTTGACCGGGAAACTTGTTAGGTAATGTCTCGCTCTATAAAATTCTCAATGGGGAACGGTATTTCAGACGTCGTTGTGAATTTTTTTTAGAATTTATGGAGGTAAATTCATAATAGCGAAAAGAAATATGAGCAATGTAGAAGAGAAAATAACCCTGTTCGTCCCGACTTGTACTTGGTACTTGAATAAATAACACCCAACCCAATTATAAATGCGAAAGTTTGTGAGGATGTTACGATGTTTGTGCCTCAATCACGCCGTAACGGCTGAACGGATTTGAATGAAACTTGGAACATACATAATATGTGTGCTGGAATAAGATATAGGCTACTTTTCACCCTGGTAACACGCGAGCGAAGCCACGGGCGGAAGCTAGTACATACATAAAATCACGCCTTTTTCCCATAGGGGCAGGCAGAGATCACGGATCGCCATTACATTCCTCATGCATGCTCGTCGGTTTGGGGTACTTCTACCCTTTTTCTAAACGTTGCCGATTTGGTTCAGGTACGTACGCCTAGGCCTCCCCCTTCCAACGGTACCTCACACTCCTCATACACCTGTTTTGTTAATCTTCTTTCATTCATACTCTCTACATAACCGAATCATCTTAATTTACCTTTTTCAATTCTCATCACTACATCTTCTTTCATTCCTCATCGCTCTTTTATTATGCAAATAGCATAAGAGATAAGATTAAGATAAGAGATAAGAGAGCGATCTCACTCTATCTCTCATAGTTATCCCACACATATTGCAACGCAAGCATTTTAGGATTTCTGATCTGCCTTTTTTATTTCATCTGCCGTATTCTATAACTTTTTGCAGCGAACTGTCATTCTCAGAGCTCTTTGTCTGAAACAACAAAATAAGATTCTATTCTAAAACAATTAATGTCTTACCTTTGACTTAGGTACATATCCACTTAGTACTTAAGCCAAAAAATATGCATCCAACTATCCCTATGAGAGCACTGGTGGTCTAGTTGGTAGTGAACCCGCCTTCCGATCCTAAGGTCGTGGGTTCAAATCATGTCGTGTACCAATGGGTTATTCTGTGTGAAAAATGTATGTGCGCTAGTCAGCTCCGCACGTATTGACCATGTCTTTCCTGTTGACAAGGCCGACTAGGCTGAGAGGATGGTATAGGTGCTGGGCAAACCTACTCCATCTAAATTCGTCCCGGGCACTACAGCGTCTCGTTTGTGAAGGTAAAAGTTGACTCCTGATGCTGTATTAAAATCATCTACTATAGATGGTAAGAGGCCTCAGTTTATCCCTATCAGCCCACGCTGCGCTAACCGAATCCAGTGGATTCCAGTCGTCTTCACAATGTCATCAGAGCACCTGGCTGGTGGACTGCCTGGTGATTTATCACCCTCGAGTGGCCACCACTCGGTCGCTGTCAAAAAAATATAAAGTTAAAAAAAACATTGAGTCAAATAATAACGACATAATTTATTTTGAGACATTTTTCAGAATTAGCAAAGGTCGAATGGGGTCGCCCTTCGCTGGGATGGGATTCTGAGAAAAATATCTACATACTTGCGTACTACTTCAATACATTGTGTGAGTCACAGCTTGTTCGTAGATATTTTAATTAGACAACGTCGGGGACGTGGTGGGCGAGTGTGACGCAAGAGGCGGGGGTTTGGTTCCCACCATCGGGAGAAAAGTTTGCATGTTCTGCAACTTTTTTACCGGATCTGGGTGTTGTGTTGTGTGTGTGTGGTACCATGGTACTGGAAGTTTCTGATATCCACGATGGCCGCGGTACAGGGAATCTTAGTGCGGGGTCAGAAGTATGTAATCTGATTGTTGCGTGCTATTTATTTATTTATTTGCGGTAAAAGGTTTAGTGGGTCTAAAAGGGCATTTTGTTGGTGAATAAGCAATAGTCTAATATTGTGTGTTGTATAAAATAGCATGGATAATTTTTCTAAGTACCTAAGTGAAGTCCTAATGTTCTTCTGTCAGTATCGCGGTCAAATGGATGAAATAGGCAAGAAAATCATTTCTTATTAACTTAAATAAATAAGCAGGTAACGAATCATCATTATCTGCTTATTTATTTAAGGTAATAATTTTACAATTGTGGTAAATGAAAGGATGGGGTGTATCTAATAGGTTAGCGTGGTAAGAGCATGTTATGAGGATTGCGGAGGAAAGATAGTCAAGAAAAGTGAAAGAGTAGAATATGAATTTGGCTGGATACACAGGAAGAGGAAGGCCTAAAAAGATAGATTGTTTTTTTTGCCTTTGTGTCAGTAGTACCATTGATTTGTACCATTGATGGTACTAGTGACAATTATTTAGTATCAGTAGTACCATCATTTTTAATTTCTTTTTTATATCTCCGTATTTCTCTACATTCATTATGAACATTTAAATACCTAGTTAGTTTGTTTTGGCTTTCCAACAAACTAATGCCCGATTACAATATTCTATTGAACAATGGATCATTCATATTGCAACGTTGTTTTTTGTATGGCGCTTTTTGACGGAACAATTATGCTAATGAACGTTAGTTGAATATTGGAACCGGACAAATCAACGTTCAATTTACGCCTGTTCGTAATGCGACCAAGCATTGAAGAAACCATGCTTAAGTATTTTTTTAGGGAAGGCATTTTGTTTTTATAATTCCATCCTAATTGAGCATCTAATGGATAGTTAATTTGTTTGGCTGTAAATGAACTGAAAAGGTCGGTGACCGCGGTAGGTATTTCTATTGATAGAACACTGCAAATTGCAACCTTCGACTTCGAATAAAGAATCAGAGTGAATAAAATATTAGTTACTAGCTTCCACCCTCGCTTTCGCTCGCGTGGTAGGTACCAGGATAAAAAGTAGCCTATAAGTTATTCCAGCACACATACTATGTATGTTCCAAGTTTCATTAAAATCCGTTCAGCCGTTACGGCGTGTTGAGGCACAAACATCGTCACATAGTCACATCCTCACAAACTTTCGTATTTATAATATTAGTAGGATAGGATTTATTTTCCACGAATTATAAACCTACCATCGTCTCAGCTTAGAATTGCTTGACACAAAAAACTAGAAACTAGTCTGACTGAACCAATGAGTTATTCTTCTGTACCTTCCTGTAATATATCTCTTAAAGGGCTTACTCGATATAGATGCAGATTTGAGAAAAAAATATTGTATTTACGATCTTTTATTCCATGATCATTTTCCTGCCCTTATCCCACTCTATGTGTGGTCGGCACAGCATGTTCTTTTCTTCCATTCCCCTCTGTCAGCCGTCATCTCTGCATTCACTCCTTTCTTACCCATGGCCTCTTTCATACAATCCACCCACCTTTTCTTTGACCTACCTCTACCTCTAAATCCATCCAAATTCATATTCATACAATGTCGTAACACATCTGCTGAAAGTATGGCGCCCAAAGTTCGTCTAAATACTCTCGCAATGTTTATTCATCATTCGTCATTTCGGCTGTGTCATATATAAGTTAGGACATTCTGAGCTTATTTAGGCAAACTTCGCTGCCGTAAGTAAATAATTTCGCATGAGCTAGTGGCCAACTCTTGTGACGGAGTTTTAGGCCGCCTAACGGCCACCGAAAAGTCGGGACCGACAATTTAACGTGCCCTCCGAAGCACAGAAGCGTTCAGCTCGTAATGCCACTTGCAGTCACCCATTCCAATTGTGACCGCGCACAGCGTTGCTTAACTTCAACGATCAATCAAGACCGTCTAAGCAAGCTACGCCACCAGCGTAATATTGTACTGGATTTCATTATAACCCGTCGGGCATTAACGTGATTTGAATTTGGATCGCAAAAATTAGAATGAAAACTTTAGCAAAGAAAACTTATAGGAGACCTCGGAGGTCATTGGCCTCTGTTACACTAAAAAGTTTGGAGGCCCAAGTAAGGTTATCTGTGCTAGCTAAATGTTATATTTAGCAGTTCACATATTGAAAGATCTTCCCCTATTTACGAGTAGGATCATTTTCAATGAAAATGACAACATTATAGGTACTTTTTTAGTTTGCAATAGGAGTGGGCGAATAAGATTTAATACTATCCAAACAATTCTATAGTTTATGATATAAACGGTGTAACAGGGAAAAAATAAATACGATTGTAGACCTAATGATTTGGCACATTCAGTTACAGTCATTACAGTTAAGAAATTCAGCCTAAAATCGGATTTTAATCAAGATTTCTAAAAATCTGAAAAACTTTTGAACGAATTAATATCGCGGGATATACCTACTAGCGTTTTAATCGACCTATTTTTACACTGTGTATAGGATATACTTATGGACCAATGAGCGGACGACGAAGTCCCAGCATAAGGTTTCCGTTTCAACATTTTGAACCCTAAAAATGGTTCCGAAAGACCGTGATAATACGGCTCGGAAAGTTAAATTGAAAATATGTTTCGGTAGGTATGTGCCAGATTCTAACAATTATCATAAGCCTTGTTTCGAAGTAAAATAGGTACGAAAACCTCTATAAACAAAATGTCTTCGTAAAACAGAACGTAACCTTTTTGCTGAAAATATTTAAAAACAATATTGAGATTCAAAAAGAGAACGCGCGCGATTTGTTTTGGTTTCATTCAGAACGCGTCATGTCCTTGTTATTTTTTCTGGGTTTCAGGTTGTCTGTTATTATTTTTTTATGCGTGAAAAACAACCTACAATCGGAGGCTACTTTTGTTTATAATCGTATTTACTCCGTATTGCCTGTAAACATCATCGTGAAACCTCATTTGTTTGGTAGAATGACTAAATCCTCTTTAGTTCTGTCTATGTAAGTCTATGTAAGTATGTAATTAATGTATTTTTTTGCTGGACAAATTTACAGGTGAGAACATTTTTTTATAATTTTAATAAAGAAAGCTAAATAAACTTAACAGTAAGTACATCTTTGTTTTTTTAGCAGAATAGTGAGTGAGCTGAGTAGGGTGACCTGTCTATGGAAGCAAAGTAAATCTCACGGAAAATATTATTTTTTGTGATTTGAGTAGTTCATTGTTATTCAAAAGCCGCTTAATACGCTCAGAACGGTTTATACCAGATTGACATTCTACTTACCTGTTTCTTCCTTGTATATAAGTAAGTTTGTATGAGCTAGTGGCCAACTCTTGTGACGGAGTTTTTAGGCCGCTTACAGGCTTTCGTCATGGCTTGACGACTTAAAAGCCGGGATCGACAATTTAACGTGCTCTCCGAAGCACGGAAGCACTCAGCTCGTAATGCCACTTGCGGTCACCCATCCAAAATGTGACCGCGCACAACGTTGCTTAACTTCAACGATCAATCAAGAACGTCTAAGCAAGTTACGCCATTGGCGCTTAAGGGTCTGGGTAATGTGGTACCATGGTACTCGTAGTTTCTGATATACACGACACAGGTGATCCTAGTGTGGGGTCAGAATATGTATGTGACTGTTGGGTGTTATTTATTATTATTTTGTATAAAGTTACTTTTACATTTAAGGCACCTAGTAAGTTACGAAAGGAGTAAATAGTGATTTTTATTTCTCATTTTTGGGAGTAAGCTCGAAGTTACCTGAACAGAGGGATGAAAACAGCAATTTTCGTCCGTGGGAAATGATTTTACCCGCTGTCAAAAAAAATTTTAACTGCGAGCAAATGTCCCAACTTTTTATACAGCCACTCTGTAAAATCGCGGCGTAAAAATGTAATGATAAAAAAATATTGTTCACAATTTTGTAACAGGACTTTATTGTTATAATTTACTTTTCGCTAAATTATCAATAATAAAAAATACACACAAAAATCTGGTCAAGTGCGAGTCAAATTTGCACACTAAGGGTTCCGTGTACCATCGTACACGTGCAGTGCATAAATGTTTCTTGTATGGGACCCCTTTTTTCATTATTGAAATTCTCTCTACCTATTACTGTTCATGAGATACAGCCCACTGAAAGACGGACGGTCGAATGGACAGCGGAGTCTTAGTAATAGGGTCCCGTTGTTACCCTTCGAGTACGGAATCCTAAGAATGAGAGGCAATACGCTCTTCAGTTGTTTTGTCGAGTACTAATTATTTACATACTAGCTGCAGCCCGCAGCTTCGCTCGCGTAGTACCCGGATAAAAATAGTCTATATGTTAATCCAGTACATGTACTATGTATATTCCAAGTTTCATTCAAATCCGTTCAGCCGTTTAGGCGTGAAAGAGTAACAAACATCCATACATCCATACTTACAAACTTTCGCGTTTATAATATTAGTAGGATTGTACATTCATGTTTTAATAAAATATTGTTTGTCAAACTAATCATGTTTTTATGTACTTCTTCGCTGGATTGGGAGTAATGAAAAAACAGAATGCGTCCAGCTGCTTCTCTCCCCGAGCATGTCGTAAAAGTCGGCTAAGGGATAGTATCCTCCAACATGATGAGATACAATAAGCAAGTTTTCCCAAGGAGGGTTGACGTCAGGCAGGCGGCCGGTCATAAAACACCTTAGCCAAAACTCTTGGAGCATGATCCAAGGATCAAGCTTTGCCGACCCCACATAGAGTGGGATAAGGGCAGGAAGATGATGATGATATTTACTTGCTGTATATTCGAAATGAAAGTAGAGTGTTTACCTCAGGTGAAAGACATATTTAGGCACTCAAAAGGCACCCTCGCTACGCTCGTGCGCCAAACCATTTCGTTCCTTTCGACCCTTATGTAACAATCTACTAATGTGTTACGACTCCGAACTATTTATTGAACATGACTTCTGTTTATTCATCGGGCTGTGTTATTGTTGCAGATGATTAACAATTATGAAGGCAGCCACAAGCTTGGCGTGCCGCAATCAGGGAATGGGTGAGTTTTATTTCAACTTTATAATTCACGTTTTGGAATGGAAAAACTGTCAAAACTTTTCGGACCGTTGATCGTGTTATATACACACGCATGCCGGGTACTGGTAAACAGGACTCAACTCTCAGACCAAATAAAAAGAAAAGACGGCGCGCCGCGAACAACAAAAGTAAAGCCACCTTTTTATCTGTGTGAGTGGTTTTTTTTTTTTTTTTTTTTTTTTTGGTTTTGAGGTTTTGAGGTTTTGTGTTCCAAGTAACCTAAAATTCATAGTATAATAATTAAGAAACTATGTTATTTTAAGTACCTACAAATGTAGTGATTCCATGAGACTTTTTATGTGATTTTCTGCTGTTTTTACTAGTTTTCACTACACAGGAAGGCATAATTCTATTTTAAGACTCGTGACGTACCTACTACGAGCGATGAGCATGGTTTTATTGTAGGTGTGTATGTTTTTTTGCAGGAGCACGGTTTTGTGTGGCTTCACTTTTGTTGTTCACGGTGCGCCGTCTTTTCTTTTTATTTCATCTGAGACTCAAATATAGTCTTTACCATCTATTTAAATACTAGATACAGCAACCTTTGCCTACACCAACGGGCCACTGTGTCATAGACAATTTAGATGAAGTTGGCTTGCCCAACACCTATCCACGCTATCTTTTCAGTCGGCCTTATCCACAAGAAAGGCATGGTCAGTACGTGCGGAGCTGACTAAGCCTCGGGTTAGCTCACGATATTTTCATTTATTCTTTCGAGTACCAGAAAAACAGAGCACAAGAAAAACAAACAAGAAGATTGTTCAGTGTTTTCAGCAGTATACGTACGGTTATGAAGATAAACGGACCATAAGTTAGCTATGATCTTGATATACTAAGAAGAAAACTGAAACTGAAACTCAAAATGCTTTATTTATTGAAATCACAAGAATTATTTAGTAAAGGGATCCTTCTGTTCGAAATTCAGGAATAGTTTATTTAGTATAACCGTTGTAGATCGCTTTAAATCTACGTTAAATTTAAGCGTGGAAGAATCAGACAGGGAAACACGCTTGGCTATTTTTTTAGGAAAATGTATCCTTTACAATCATATTTGTTTCTATCCAGTGATGTTGTTGACAGGATGACGCACTCGCTGAGAGTGGACTGTTCCTCACACTGCACTACTCCATCGGACAGGCCAGACCCGAACCTGGCGACCGTCAAGGTGGGATGCCTGCACGTCAACCCCTCCACTGTGTGAGTCCTACTGTTATAGCTTAAGCTTGAGAGTCCTACTATTGGCTCAAGACCTTATTTCACCTAGTCACCATCACCATCACCATCACCATTACCATCACCATCAACATCAACATCAACATCACCATCACCATCATCATCATCATCGTCATAACTAGGCTATAGAAGTGCACCAAATGGAAAAGAAGACCAATATGCTTCCAAGACGAACGATTTTGTGCTGTGGGAGGTCGGTCGGTGGATAGCACCGAACGACCCCCCGTGACCTTTTCAATGCCATCCTTCCACCACACCTATACGTATTTAGTGTTCGTGTTTCAATCAATAATCAATACGGTCATCATAACGGAATAATATATCAATTATTTTTTAAGTAGATGTAGTTTATATTAGACGCAGGTCGGTCATTTTGTCGTAGCTACATCCATGACGGGGATCTACAAAACGGGGTCCCTTTATTATGCCCCTGGTACGTGTGAACCACGATTATCAAGGTATGAGGTGGCAGAAATCCAAACCTCCCAAATTGTTCGAGGGTGGGAATGGCCTGGTAATTAAAAGAGGGTTTTGTTAATTTACAATCTTATCCCTAATCAAGCTAAATCCTTGAGAAATTAATAAGATTTGCTCCCTTTCATTTTGATAAGGCACTTAAGCTACTTAGTACAAAATCACGATAAGGCAACATTGAGATCTTTGTTTCCACCAAAGATTTTTGAATCAGCTAGTTTTAAAAAAAGCAATAATCATCAATATACGACCATAATATTGACCAAGTAGGTCCAGAATTCCTTTAACGGAATTAACATTATTTATCGAAGCGCTCGTGGCGTAGCTTGCCTAGATGTTCTTGATTGATCGTTGAAGTTAAGCAAAGTTATGCGCGGTCACAATTTGGATGGGTGACCGCAAGTGACATTACGAGCTGAGCGCTTCCGTGCCTCGGAGGGCACGTTAAATTGTCGGTCCCGGCTTTTAAGTCGTAAAAACTCCGTCACAAGAGCTGGCCACTGACTCATACGAACTCACCTACTTTTTTAACATATTTAACGGCCGTGTGTCCATTTGGAAAGACTATAGGGCTTTGGTAAAGATATTACTTACCCCCGAATACTCAAACGCATCTCAAAGTTGACAGATTTTCATCGAAAACTGTCAAAAAACCGTGAGTTGAGACGTGCTCAACTCTGAGTCGCATTTGAGTATTCGGGGGATAGTGTGATGCAGTCAATTTAACAAAGGATAGACAAGGAGGTAAAACGCGAAACTTTGCAGAATGCCATTGCGTAGACACAGAGCGATATAATTTTCCATTTTGTTTTTCGTTCTAAGTATAATATGGCTTCAAAACATTTAATTTACTTCTCTGCTGGCTTCCAGTCTAGCAAAGAAAAAATATATAATGCGTCCAGCTGCCTCTCTACCCGAGCATGTCGTAAAAGTCGACTTAAGGGTCGTGTCGTATCATCTATATGGGCGATGGGCTGATCACCTGTCACCATGGTTCACCATATCCATCTTGGGACTTTGAATCAGTAGTGGCTGCAAGTTTTCTTATCACTACTCGTGGCTCTGCCCACCCCATTAAGGATACGGGCATGATAATATACATATACATACTAATACATATATAATTTACAAAATACAAAAGAAACGGTCCGGCTATCTAAAGGCTGTTGTGAACGGTCTATGTAGATTTAATTAGGTTTTTCATTTACATTTAAACATTATGTTTGATGACATCATAGAGCGGTCGCAACTGTTTAAAAAACAAGGAATATAAACTGGGATAGACTCCTGGGAACCCCGAGCTTTTAGCCTTATTAAGGCGGCCGGAAATTGACTCTTTTTAAAGGAATTATCCAAAGTATCTTCTTAATAAGCTACATCGTATTCCATTACTACCACAGTGTAATTAAACAGGCTAAAGTCACAGCGATTTTGATTTATGACACATGAGACCTATGATTGCTTGCTTAGACGTTGAAGTTTAGCAACGTTGTGCGCGGTCACAACTTGGATGGATGACCGCAAGGCATTACGAGCGGAGCGGTTCCGTGCTTCAAAGGGCACGTTAAAATGTCGGTCCCGGCTTTTAAGCCACTAGCTCATACGAACTTACTTAGGTGCTTATGATTGCATATGCTTGACTAAGATACTACCAAATACTAAAATCCTTATGAGAGAATGTGACTTAATAATTCCGTAATAGCAGAAGGGATTCGAATGAAACTTAGAAAATACTTTAGTACATGTACTTCAAAACATTGCATCATCATCATTATCATCATCTCCCTGCCCTTATCCTACTCTATGGTGGGGTCGGCACAGCATGATCCTTTGCTATAAGAGTTTTGGCTAAGGTGTTTTATGACCGGCCGCCTGCCTGACGTCAACCCTCCTTGGGAACACTTGCTTATTGTATCTCATCATGTTGAAGGATACTATCCCTTAGTCGACTTTACTTCAAAACATTGCGTCGACTGATATTTATCCAAGTACCACGTAAGTGAAGCTGCGTGCATAGACTAGTTCTTTACATTGTGTTACCGAGGATATCCATTAAGTTTGGCAAACACTTCTATAGCTTTTAGTACTCAAGTCTTACTAGGGAAGTACCTAATAAAATCAGCCAAGTGCGAGTCTAATTCGCACACGGAGGTTTCCGTACATTTAAAAATTGACGCCTATATGATGCTACCTTTTATTTTATTCTTTTTCTGTTGGACTGGGAGTAAAAAAATACCTAGAATGTGTCCAGCTGCTTCTCTTCCTATGTATATGACTGTTGTGTGTTATTTATTATTTTATTTATTTATTTTCACACAAAAATTCTCCCATAGACAATAATTTCCTCGCACGTTCATCCCATTTGCATTGTAAATCCTAACACGATGATATCGATTCTGTTTCCTGAACTACCCTCTGTTTTCTAAATCAAACCAAATTATAAATTGTGTAGTACCTACCTCCTACTACTCGTGTCATTAGTTTTGACCAATGTGGTGATGGTGAAACGATTCAAAGGTTCTTTTCGAGCTCTAGTCACGTTTTCGAACTTTTCGGTTCAGTTATATTTTATTGCACCTATAGCTGTCCTGTTATCTCGATCGATTAGACAGGGAACATTGTTATGGTTTCGTACACGAAGGGTACCAACGGGACCCTATTACTAAGCCTCTGCTGTCCGTCCGTCCGTCCGTTCGTCTGTCAGATAGCTGTATCTCATGAACCGTTATAGGTAGAGTTGGAATTTTCACAGAGTATGTATTTCTATTGCCGCAAAACAACAAATAATAAAAATAAAAGGAATATTTTTGAACGTTCGTAATCGATCATCGAAGCTAAGCTAGGCGCGTTAGTAATTGGTATGGGTCGACTATCTTTATGCACATTTTTGTTGTGCTGCTACGACGTTTCGAAATGTTTGTTATAATAGCGTACCTACAACGTAACAGCCTAACGTTTTGGATTTGCGCCACTAGATGGCAGAGCCTTCTTTCTTCACGTTCGTTAAATATTTTTTGTGCATTTTTCATACGATCTTAATTTTACTGATTTGTACAAAAATAATTACGGAAGACACTCATTTTGCATTTATCGCTTGATTTGAATAGGGAATGCGTTATGTCATCTCTAATAGGTGGCATACAAGAAACATTTATGTATATTTGCGATGGTACGGAACCCTTTGTGTGCGAATTCACTTGACCGATTTTATTAGAACTGTCAAATAAGGAAAATGCAGAATCGTCACCAATATTACATGAACAAAGGCGGAAAATATTCCATCTGAGCGTCTCTATAAGGATTACTTGTTTTTCGTATCACTGGGATTTTCTAAAGGGGCTTTGTTTTGTAACCGATGACCACCCAGCAGTGCCGCCGCGCTGTTTTGACGCAAACAGTCAGCAAATAGAATATTAAATTACTTTTATGATGAGAGTTCCGACGAACCGACTAGAAACCTTCATGAAGAGTTTTGGTCGAGAGGTGTCAAGTAACGGCAGTTCACCGGGTGCCTGTAACATGGTATGTATGTTCGTATGAGCTAGTGGCCAACTCTAGTGACGGAGTTTTTAGGCCGCCTAAAGGCCTCCGTCATGGCTTAACGACTTAAAAGCCGGGACCGACTGTTTAACGTGCCCTCCGAAGAACGGAAGCGCTCAGCTCGTAATGCCACTTGCGGTCACCCATCCCGATTTGCAACCGCGCATATCGTTGCTTAGCTTTAACGATCAATCAAGAACGCCTAAGCAAGCTACGCCACGAGCGCTTCAGCCTGCTACATGACTCCGTGTTGCGTCTCACGTCGCTGTCTAACCCCCGAATACTCAAACGCATCTCAAAGTTAAGCACGTCTCAAATGACAGATTTTCATCAGAAACTGTCAAAAAACCGTGAGTTGAGACGTGTTCAACTCTGAGTCGCGTTTGAGTATTCGGGTTTTAGTCTAATGTTGCTTTAAATACAAATATTCTATTCTATTAAATTATCTATCAGGTAGGGTCATTGCTAGGGTCGCGAGTGGTCGATGGATAGAGGCCTATAGAGGGATAAAATAGTTCGTGCGGAAAGTACATTAAAGAGGCATATATCCAGCATTGGACTTCTATATAGGCTGATGATGATGATGGTATGTACGTAGGTATGTACGTACAGTTATAGGCAAAAGTTTAGTAAGTTAATCCAATGTCCAATATTCTGGAGATATTCATTTGAGTTTTAAAGTTTTTTATGAACTTTCTTTGCTGACTTTACCTGCTGTTATTTATAATTATTATACTGCCAGTAAGGATAACGATCTGAGAATCGCCGACAACTTAAACGGTCCCCTGGGAGACATCGAAGAACTTCCAAGAAATAGTTCTTTGAACGAGCTAGAGCTGAACTAAATGATATCAATCTGTTACAAGAAGAGCTTTTACGAGGATTACAACTTTTTAATTAGACGTTGTTTAAAACAGTAGGTCGTTATAAAGTTAATGGTTAGTAGGATAGTAAGCAAATATTCACAAGGAGGGTTGACGTCAGGCAGGCGGCCGGTCATAAAACACCTTAGCCAAAACTCTTACACCATGATCAGATCATGCTGTGCCGACTCCATATGGAGTGGGATAAGTCAGGAAGATGATGATGATGATGGTTAGTAGGATAGTGTTAAATCTAAAGAAAAACTGTCACATAATACAATACCTCTGTACAGTATATCTTTACCTATTTGAGACTTCATTATGAATATTCGAGACTTCATCTCAAATATTTGTTGTATTTCTTATTCGTGCTACGGTTATTGATCTCGTGACTAGTTTTTTCGCCAAAATTCATTTTATGCCGTTTATGATGACCTCGGTGGCGTGGCGGGCGAGTGCTCGGCTGAGATGCAAGATTTGCGCTTTCGATTCCCGCTACGCGTTAAATGTTTGTACCTCTATGTTCTGCAAATATTTCTTGAGGGTCTGGGTATTAGACTTATATTCCATGAAAAGAAAGTTCCAAACCTATAAATTCTTTTGGTCTTTCTTATTCATGATCAGCCCAATGTTCACCAACACACTTACCGAACCAACTTGACCTATTTAGCGTGGCGTGGTTTTGGTTAATCAAAAATGTATAGCTTTAAGATAGTTCAGGTATACGCACCGACCTCGACATACTCGGATGACGAAGTGGAGGATTTGTACGAGGACATATCCAATGTCTTGCACAACACCACTAAGGCTCACTTCGAGGTTATTATGGGGGACTTTAACGGCAAAGTGGGAGTCCGGATTGGTGACGAATCCAAAGTAGGCCTGCATGGTTATGGATGTAGGAACCACAGTGGCAAATGTTCTCCAAGTTCCTTAAAAAGGAGGGGCTCTTTTTGATGAACTTGTTCTTATAAATCTCTTCTTAAAAACTATTACTATCAGTAGTAATAGTAATAACTATTACTATTCTATAAGCTGTTCTCAAGAGTTATCACGAACCGTCTCGCCAGAAGACTTGACGAGCACCAGCCACCGGAGCAGGCTCGGTTTCGAAGAGGATTTGGCGCCATAGACCACATTCACACATTGAGGCAGATTATACAGAAGTCCGAAGAGTATAATCAGCCTCTGTGTCTAGCTTTTGTGGACTATGAAAAGGCCTTTGACTCCGTTGAAACCTGAATCCAAAGTCACCGGCATAGCTCAGAGAATTATCAAACTGAAGTGGCAATAGGCTGATCATATCTGTCGAAGAACCGACAACCGCTGATGTAAACGAGTTCTTGAGTGGAGACCGCGACTCTGCAAACATAATGTAGGACGCCTTCTGGCTAGATGGAGTGGCGATCTGCGAAAGGCTGATGCCAGAGACTGGATGCGTCAAGCCGAAGATAGGGCACGATGGCGCTCATTAAGGGAGGCCTATGTCCAGCAGTGGTATGCATGATGATGATGATGATGATGGCAGATTTGTTTACACATTAACCACTGGTTATTTACCTATTGGTGTAGGTTTGTCTTCTTCGAATAAGTAATCTAATATTGACGTTAACATGCCTGAGGTCTTGAGCAAATTCAGTTGAACTGATTTAATACAGAACTTGTAAAAAGCTTAAGGCATTTTATTTTATCTTTTTATATTTTATCACAGCATATTTCTATGTGCATAAATATTTTATTTTAATATTGGTATCTGAAGATATTAGAAGTATATTTTAGTATATGTGGATAACGTCCTGTGGATAACGCCGTGGGCTATATTATTACCAAGTTGATCTGCATACGCAGAATGTATCTATAAGGATCTTACTTAAGCCATTATAATGTAGCTGTTTGTTGTTCCGTAATAAATAAATAAATAAATATATCTGTAGTCTAAACTAGTCGAAACTATGATACTACGATCTATAATGAAAATAGTTTGATGTCATCTATAAAGCAGCTAAACTCAAATAGGACTGGGCAGGGCACGCCGTCGATCATTGAGCAAAAATGACCACCGATTGGTTTCCACAAGGCGCTATCGTGGCAGACCGGAGAAGACGGAGGGACGAACTTAATCTTTATTTAAGCTACTGGCCAACAGTCACCAAAGATCGTGGAAAAAAGGGAGGGAGGTCTTTGCCCTGCGGTGGGACATTGTGGGTATAAATAAATAATACTCGTACACAGACAAACAAAATCAGTGATGCTTAGATTGGTAATCTTAAAATCGGTGCTCCCCGTGGAATACCTCACAAAGCTTTTCGTGTACATAATAAATATTTGTTGTACCAAAATAAGATTACTCTAAACAAATGTTACCTATTTTACACAATATTTATCTGCTTTTTTTTTTAGTCACTCGTTTAATATTTGCAAGCAATATAGCTACGGGCTATAAAGTATTGTTTGAACTTTGATAAGCCCTCATTTCAAACAATTTCACCAAAAATCCCGTCAAACTCAAAGTTCTTGTCTTTTCCGCCGCCACATCCTACCTTTTAAAGTATTTACGTCAGAGATACAGTACCTGTACTTGTGTACTTAGACTTACGTATACGTCGAAAGATTTTGGCTGTCCTCCGCTGAGCACATTGGATAAACTGTCAGCCGGCTTTCGGCGTGGATAAATCTAGGGAACGTATTATGTGCTCATAGGTAGATAAAATACTGAAGATACTTATGTACATCATCATGATCATTCACACCCACTTAGTGCACTTATACGCTTTACCAGATTAGTTTACTGAATATTTGTTTCAAGTTTTGATGACCTCACTGTTGTGGCGAATCAGTGCTTGGCTGAGACGCAAGAGGCGCCAGAAATGTTTGCATGTACTGCAAATATTTTTAAGGGTCTGGGTGTTGTAATATTATGCATTTAAAAAAGTATAGAAGTACTAGCTGCCGCCCGCGGCTTCGCTCGCGTAAAAAATAGCCTACCCGGATACCCGGATAAAAAATAGCCTATATGTTAATCCAGTACATGTACTATGTATATTCCAAGTTTCGTTCAGATCCGTTCAGCCGTTTAGGCGTGATTGAGGCACAAACATCCAAACATCATCTCAAACTTTTGTACTAGATGGCAGCACAGGTAAAGTTAGTACGCGCTATCGTTGCGTTTTGAGCTTTACGACGGTAATTTCAAGCAAACGAAGACTTTTCAACTTTATAATATAAGTAAGATTCTATCAGCCATCTGGTTCCCATAGTACAAGCTTTGCTTAGTTTGGTTCTAGATGGCGCTGTGTGAAATGTCCACAAATATTTATTTATTTATACAAGGTACATTATGATTTAGTATCTACCTACTACCCCGTTCGTTCCATAATCGGATAGTTAAAGTAAAGCCTATCAAAAGTTTTCTTGTCAAATATTCTATTTGCTCTTTTTGCGCCGGGACGGTGACGGCCGTGTTATGGAATCGGGTAATGAGCAGAGACCCGTCTTTAAATCAACATAATTGTTTAGAAAAAAAGTTAAAAAACTCTTGTAAAATTTTAAACAGTAGAACAATTTCGTATATTTGAGCGGCTTCTTATTATTTGTACAAGTTTCTACATTTACCAGTTCTTTCATTACATTGACGTCACGTAACCGGTGAAATTATTTACCAGTTCTTTTAATTTGTTTGCGTTTTGAAACAGGTAAAATTTAAACAAAGAACTTTTCTTAGTGTGTTTGAAAGGATTCATTGTGTTGCCCCAGGCGCGGCCGGCGAATGTTCCTCATACAAATGCTGGTGCTTTGCTTCGTGCCCCACGCTGCTCTCATCGCCCAGAACTGCACCATCATGGCGCAGCTTTCGCAAACCTTGGATTCAGCCCTGTATCTCAACTCTGAGGTTAGTAAAAATAAAATTTACGGAACTGCCATAATTGGAACAAGGACTCATTTTTTACTACATTGGAGTAAACACTAATAATAATAAAATAAATAATAAATTTGGACATTTTCCACAGCGCCATCTAGCCCCAAACTAAGCAAAGCTTGTACTATGGGCACCAGATGGCTGATAGATGTAATGAGATTGAATTGCCTCTTGACGCTGTACAAATCATCTACTATTACTGAAGGCCTTAGTTAGTTTAGAAATATTTGAGTGTTTTCTCGTTTGACTGACAGCAACGTTAAGAGAACAGTAATAGATGCGTCTTCTAAATGGTGCTATGCCTCTACGCATGTTTGCTTTCATCTGTTTGATTTTCCATCAGTTATTCTCTGCTAGTGTTTCCGAGGTCCGGGGTTAAACGTACTTTTCGACATTTTAACCTTTCCTACGCTTAAAAGTCTAGATGATTGTGTATTAGTATCTATTGTTTTTTAAATGAATTAGTTAGAAAAATTGATTTTATTTTTCACTAGACAAGGCTACAAAATATCTGACGGCTCGAAAACAAACCTTCGTCAAACAAAACACATGAAATCATGTGACCCGTGACGTGTTAAGGTTGCGTTCTCAAAAGATGCATTAATAATATTTACCTGTATAACAGATTGAGTGGCTTCTACAAGCTGACTTTAATTAGTTTAAGTTGTAGTTTTTGTTGAAGGAAATATACCTTGACAGCGCGGCTTTGACTCTGGGAAAATGGAAACGGTGCACGCTACAAACTAACATCAAAGAAGAAGTGTCTTACGACATCTCTGTTTACGCTGTCTGAATTTTGCCACTACCTTATGCTAGTGTTGCTTCTTGATAGTCGACTATCGATAGACTATTGATAGTTTAGGCAAAACCAATAGAATCGATATTATGACCAATACTATTGACAATGGCAATACTATCGATAGTTTCGATAGTTTTAGTATCTATCTAGATTTTTTGATAGTTTCGATACTATATACGATAGTTTTAGTATCGATACTATCGATACTAAAACTATCGATAGTATTGCCATTTTTATTTATAATACTATTGGCATTTCTATCAGTTTTAACCAACAACAATCGATACTATCGATACTATTAACACGTGACTATACTATCGATAGCACCATCTACTGAATATTTTTCGAGGTCAACTATCGATAGTGAAACTATCGATGGTTCCGCAACACTACTTTAGTGTAACCTAAGCTTAATGGAAACGTTTCTTCTTTTAACCTTCAAAACTTTTAAAGTGTTTTCTATTACTTGTTTACATTACGTTATGTACATTTTATGCAAAACATTTTCATTGAAATTGAATTGAATACCACCATATATTCGAACCAAGATTAATAGTCGCTGATAGTAATAAAATTGTAGACTCCGTAATGTAGCAGTATACCGTATTTTTGTTTCCACCATATTACGACCGTCAATGTCAACACGTGCGCCCTTACCGTGTCCTCGTTTGTGGCTGAACTCTCGACAATAGCAAAGTTTCGCTCAAGTTATAACATGTGACTTTAGAAAATTGAATTATACGAAGCACTTACAGGTACACAATTAAGTTATTTTATACTTTCGTAACTTCACAACTTTGATACTTGCAATTTTTATTTTCAATTGACGTCGGTTAATGTTGACGGCGTTTTTGCACATGGGCTGAAAAACATTATCTACGTTTTAAAAGATTCGTATAAAATCTGTAGGTAAATTGATTTGATTAAAAAACTTTAGTTGCTTTGTGTAGTTTAATTCCAGAAAGGACTAAGCAAGTACACAATGGTGGAACTCTAGCGGACTTACTTTGAAGTTAGATGCGGGCGTTGAAAGTTATAGGTATTTCGCTATTATTTGAAACTCGTAAATTAATTATAAATTATCGTGAATAATTCATGAACTCTGTGTAAATACCAAGTTGATAAAAGTCAATCTGTAAAAGACTTTTTTAACCTTTAAGTTTCCTATAATAATCCAGGCAGCTGGTGTTTAAGTTGCCTGGAGTTTTAAAAACTAGTTTTTTGTAGATTTTGATCTGTTTTATGTAATTAAAAACACATCTTTACGGTTTTATTAACCCAACTATCTTTTAAAAGAGTTTAAATAAAACATGAAGTGTGATCTACAATTCTTTACCTACTTGGTGGACGATGTAGATTTGTGTAAGTACGCTCAAACGCTAAATCTATTCTCATAATATTTTTACTTTCGTAAAATGATGCGAGCAGGTTTTGGGTGCCATTTTCCAATTTGGCAACCCGAGCGGCAAAGAATTGAAGAAAGATTTGAATATTCTCAAAGAGCACGCCAAAATCTAGAAAAGTAAAACTTTTTAAACCTCTCGGTAAACTTCCCATGCAAAACTCCCCGATGAGTGGACTGTACAATGAGAATTCTTACAAACTACTTTACCTACAAAATAGAGTCGTGAAAGCCTGAAAAATTCTATTCGTTTTCGCACTACCTTTGTGAAGATACCTACTGTCGCCGTCGGCAACAAATAAGAGATCATCCAGATGAAAAGCTTAGAAATGGGGAGCGTAGAAAAACATTCAACATTACTTAATTTTATTAGGTACATAATATTCCTGGCTAGATCAAAAAAGTTTCACTCGCTTTCAGGTTTCAGGAAATGTCTCAACAATTCGTTAGAATTGATTAAACACTGCAGACAGATAGTTTGTTAAATGGTTTAGTTCTACTCTAATCGCATTGTAATGCAGTTTGCATAGTTTTCAAACATTATTTAACTGACATTTTAATCTCAAGTTGGCTCTAAGCTTTCAGCGCGTTGGTAAAGAGCAATTTCACATCGGAATTCCGTTTGATAATGAAATAGCCTTGTACCCAGAATCAGACTTCCAACCGAATATCGGGCTAATGTGAGCTACGAATTTTCAGGGCAGTGGGTTTCAGCTGAAACATGCTCGTATCACAAAGCACAAAGTAAAATGCTGAATGGAGTTTTGGGAATTTAATTGTTGTTGAAACTCCATTATAGGTTGGAATTTCTATGTGATAAACAAAATACTCCGATTGATCGAATGGACGAAGTGAACTAAGATTTTAGTGGCCAGTTTTCCGATTTGGCATTGTATATCTGTAAGTATAATATTCGAATCGATGATCTAATCTGCATGAAATTTGGTAGATCGATAGATTCTGTTATGAAGTTACATGCTGAATAAGTAAAGTAAAAAACAGGTATACTGTTTTTATTTATAACATATAATATACCTGTACCTGGCATACTTGGTCTGGAAAAAGAAGTGTGTTGTCTGAATTGATTACTACCAGAAAACGAAAAATCACTATACCTTTGATTGGCGGACTACTAGTTTTATTACCCAATCATTGACGAGGAATTTGTAATTAGACTGTAGGTTCAGTAGGCGACGAAAATTGTGACTTGAAACTTGAATTATTTGTATCAAATACTAACCAGTTTCAAAGTTAAGACCACTTTAGGGGTAGGTACTTTCGGTACTCCCTGCATTAAATTATAACAACATATTATATAGAACGTAGATTTTAGTAAAGAACTGGCGACCGGTTTTTTTTTATTCCTTTTTCAGGCACTAGTTTCTCTCTCAAAACAGTTTAATAAAATTAACCTACCACATTTTGTTTTTATTGTTCAATTTAACTTAGTTTTTAGTTATAATTTAATACAAGGAGTACCGAAAGTATCGCCCGCCACACCACCGACGACCTCGGTGGCGTGGCGGGTGAGTGCTCGGCTGAGACGCAAGAGGCGAGAGTTCGATTCCCGCTGCGGGAGAAATGTTTGTATGTTCTGCAAATATGCCTTCCGGGTCTGGGTGTTGTATTATGTATTAGAAGTATGTATTTACAAAAAAAGTATATAAGTATTCTATCAACCATCTGGTTCCCATAGTATAAGCTTTGCTTAGTTTGGGGCTAGATGGCGCTGTGTGAAAAGTCCGCAAATATTTATTTATTTATATTATTGTACTTCTTGTTATGGTTACTCTTATTTGTTGCGAGAGAAAGTTAATGATTAATAGTTATGATTATTCGTTTAAAAAACAGAAAGGTTTCGAAATGCTTTTACAGGATAGAAAACATAAGCTGTAAGGCATGAGGTCGCTCACCGCCAGAAACAGTTAATAAAAAAGAAACTAAGGCCTTTTACCATCTATAGTAGATGACTTATACAGCGTCAGGAGGCAACTTTTACTTTCACAGACGGAACGCTCTGTAGTGCCCGGGACGAATTAAGATGGAGTAGGGTTGCCCAGCACCTATTCCATCCTCTCAGCTTAGTCGGCCTTGTCCATAGGAAAGACATGGTCAATACGTGCGGAGCTGACTGAGCCGCGGGTTCCCTCACGATGTTTTCCTTCACCGTTTGAGAGTACTGGTATAGCGCACATAAATTTTTCGCACAGAAAAATCCATTTGAACTCACGACCTTAGGATCGGAAGGCGGGGTCACTACCAACTAGACCACCAGTGCTCTCATAAAACAATAAACAGTTAATAGGCAAGGCCTGTATCTAGTAGTCATATCACGCGAAGTGCCATTTGATGTTAACCGCGATAAATTGTAATCTAGCTGTAATTTGTCTAAGAACATGTGCCCGACAAACCAATTCACCATTTGTCGAGCATAATCCTAATTGGTATAGCATTTGTCACACCTAAACCTCGATTAGAACTCGTGCCTCAAAGCTTCACGGATTAGTGATGCAGGTAAAGCTGTAGTAATGCAGATTTTCAATTATAAAACGAATATGTTAGACAGTATGTAACATTTACCTTTTTTAGTATTTGTGGAAGTAAAGTAAGTATATGAGTTGGCCAACTCTTGTGACGGAGTTTTTAGGCCGCCTAAAGGCCTCAAAAAAAAAGAAAAAGCCGGGACCGACAATTTAATGTGCCCTCGTGCCCGTGATCAATCAAGAATGTCTAAGCAAGCTACGCCACGTGTAATAACGTAGCTTAAGCTCTCCGCTCACTACCCTGCTCCATAACCTGGCCGGCACTGTCTAGGCATAGAAGAGCAAAGCAAACTTCGGCCAAAGATTGTTTTTTTTTGTTCTGGGATGAAACCCTAACTACATAATAAAAATAAAAATAAGTGCATAAGTACGTAACTACCCTTTGATTTCACTTTCATAAAGTCACGAATAAGTGGTGCAAAACTTCTAAATGTCGAGTAGGTAACGTAGCCTAGGTCTTTGAAATCTCCCGGCGCCTCAAACAGAATAAAGTAAGTTATTTTCTTTGTAATTTGACTACACTCTTGTTTCCGATTTCTCGTCTTCAGCCTTGGGGATTTACAGACTGTTTCATGTACCTATATAATGTTCATTATGAACCTTGGGCTCTTTTGAACTTTACTTGTAGTTTGGTTTGGCATAAAGGGCCATGGAGCGAGCCATGCTCGGCATCGCACTTCTCGATGAAATTCAAAACACGAGATTCGGAGTTGGACGAAAGTTCAAGATATCGGTAACCGTGCAATAAATTTAAGTGAAGTAGGGCATGACACCTAGCTAGATGTGGTGATGGCCGCTAGGGTAAGGCCTTGACCAAGTGGTGGCAGAGGACAGGCCGTAGAAATCCTGAACGTCCGACAGCGTGTTAGGTCGATGACATCGAAAAACTTGCGGACAAAACCTTCATAAGAGACGCACAGGGTCGAGGAGGCTGGAATGATGATGACGATTGATTTTGAACAAGCTACGGTAAAGTTGAAGTTCATTTGCACGCCATAAAGTAACAAAGTTGATTTTCCCTTGCAATAATATTCTGACAGTTACAAATGTATTGTCTTGGCGCGATTTTGGTTACACAGGAAGTTTTGTCAAAGTCAAAGTCAAAGTCAAAAATTTTTATTCCATAAAATCACTGGGATCACTTGGACACGTCTTAAATCTACGTTGCATTTACACCTGTTCGTAACGCGACCAGGCGTGGAAGATACAGGCAAGAAACCACGCTTGGCTATTTTTTTGGAAAATGATCCCTTTACAATCATGTTATAAAAGGAGTTGGAGCATTCAGTCCCAAGCATTTTTATCTTCTATATAATCGGATATTTTATAGTAAGCTTTTTTATACAACTTTTGTTTTATTAGTGTTTTGAATTTATTAACTGACAAATTTGTCATCTCGCTTGGGACTTTGTTATAGAAGCGTACACATTGCCCTTTAAATGATTTATTAACTTTACCTAGCCTAATCGTGGGTACAGCAAGTTTATCCTTATTTCTAGTATTAATACTATGATTATCACTATTTTTCTTAAACTTACTAACATTTTTATGTACGTACATCAAGTTTTCGTAAATATATTGACAAGGAACAGTCATAATGTTTATTTCTTTAAATTTATTACGTAATGACTCCCTAGGACCCAGGTTATAAACTGCTCGAACAGCCCTCCTCTGCAACACAAATACGGTGTTTATATCTGCAGCACTCCCCCACAACAAAATACCATATGCCATGATGCTATGGAAGTAGCTGAAGTAAACTAGTCTAGCTGTATCTACGTCTGTAAGTAGACGTATTTTTTTGACTGCATATGCCGCAGAACTAAGTCTCTTCGACAATTTATCTATATGTGGGTCCCATTGAATCTTTTTATCTAAGGTTATGCCCAAAAAAGTAGTAGTGTCCACGAGATCTATATGTTCATTTTTTATTTTTATATGAGAATTTACTTGTGTAACATTTGGTAGTATAAATCTTATACATTTGGTTTTCTTTTCATTTAGCAATAGGTTATTTACATCGAACCATTCTACGACTTTGGAGATTGCATTGTTTACTTCGCCAAAATTAACCTGGCGTCGTTTCATTTTAAATAAAAATGAGGTGTCATCTGCAAACAATACAATTTCATGATCATCCCTAACAAGTTTAGGTAAATCATTAATATAAACTAAAAATAGAAATGGTCCTAATATTGATCCCTGTGGTACACCCATTGTTACTATTGACCCTGGAGAACGTTGTCAAATTGGTAGACCATTGGTCCACCGTGCCTTCCGACTATTGTTAACATAACCTTTGCACAAGTGGCGGCTTTGCGAAGGGCTCCTTATCTTTCCATCTCACTGGTTGTTTCACTAACGGTCACTAGGCCCTTTAGGGTCATCCTATTAGTCCTAAATGCGAAAGTTTGAGAGGACGTTTATAATCAAGCCGTAATGAGTGCACTTGAATTAAGCTTGGAATATAAATTACTAGTAAAACGCTCTGCAACTTTATACATACGAGTTAAGATTTTATAATACAAACTTTATCTTTCCGATTTTCGCGGTCTTACGATTTTCTTTCTTAGTGCACCCATACACCATAAGAAAGCATACATCGAAGCGCTCCTTAGATGTTATTGATTGATCGTTGAAGTTAAGCAACGTTGTGCGCAGTCACAATTGGGATGGGTAACCGCAACTGGCATTACGAGCTGAGCGCTTCCGTGCTTCGGAGGGCACGTGAAATTGTCGGTCCCGGCTTTTAAGCCAAGACGGAGGCCTTAGGCGGCTTAAAAACTCCGTCACAAGAGTGGACCACTAGCTCATAGAACTTACTTTTTTACCATAACAAAAATGTACCCTCCAAACTCTACGCTTCTTTGAGTAAGTAAGAGTTATATATATTTAGATACGTGTACTGGAATAACTTAAACGCATTTTTTTATCCGAATACCACTCAAGCGAAAAGATGTTGGGAAGCTAGTAAATAAATACATCAACACTGACCCAATGCAAGTTTGCAAATAAATTATATTGCGGAGGTTATGTCATGACCTCTGCCAGATCCTGAACTTATTATTTTCAGCGCGATCAGTGTGCAATCAGGAACAAAATTTGGTTAAATCTTTTTAAGACAAGCGAGAAAAAATAAGAGGTTTTGTCTCTCAGTTTACGTCACTGTCTTGCACCTGAGTATTGGTTCCAATCCACATTGGATCCGATTGGACGGCTCAGATTACTAGGAGATTTGAAAGATATGAATGAAACACTACTCTCTCGACCAAGATATTACACGGTATTTTTACGTACAGTAGTTATGGAAGCAAGTAAACAAACAAATTTGTTTAAATTAACCTTTGTTTGGCTTTTTATATCAAACTACCTTACACGTGCGGCTTCGCTCGCGTCTTATGAATTTTGATAACCCATTTTACCCTTTATTTTGAAAAACTCTGAAATCATTTAGTTTTGTTTTTAAAGTATCTTGACTAACTTTCGAGCTCATCGCACTGCCCGTTAAAAAGTTTCCATACAAACTTTGACACAACATCTTACCCTTTTTTTGGATTAGATTGAAAAATCTTGTCCATTTATTTTGTATTTATAGTATCCAGACCGAGTTTCAAGCAAATTGCATTACGCGTTAAAATGTTCTATACAAACTTTATCACCCTTTTCTATTGTTTTCCTATAAAAGGAAGCTACCTTTCAAATTACAACTTTATATCTTCAGTAGTTTGGCCTGTGCGTTGATTGCAAAAAATGCTTATTGTTGTAGATAGTATTATTATTTTTACGTATATTTAAATGTAGTTAAAGTAAATATTGATCTAATCTTTGCTTATTTTTTACATTCAATTTGTAGATGATTGAAAACCCATACTACGTATTTATTAATGAGATTTGGATTGTATCTTATTTTTAGCCAACTGAACTGGAAAATTGAAATGAACGACTCTTAAATTGCCGGCACATGTGCGTTCCATATATTTCAAAGGGACTATTGTTTGCATATTCTATGAGAATTGTTTTTTTTCTAATCGTTTTACTCGCTCTTTGTTCTGATATTTTTGTAACCGGTAACTAATTTATTTAATAGGCATTTTACAATATTAATAGGGCGATCTAGATACCGTTGCAAACGATCTTCAGTTCAGAGCACCTGATCCAGATCATTGTCTGATAAAAGCATGCTTAGGACCGCCTCAATAAAATGGATTAAGTACTTGGATTAAAAGGGGATCGAACGAACAATGGCGTAACTTGGAGATAAAATTTCAGGAAGTAACCTATAGGTAGATACTGCGGCAAAATCGTTAAATTCGAATACGAAAATTACAAAAAATGCTATAAAAAGTAAGTAAGTTCGTATGAGCTAGTGGCCAGCTCTTGTGACGGAGTTTTTAGGCCGCCTAAAGGCCTCCGTTATGGCCTAACGACTTAAAAGCCGGGACCGACAATTTAACGTGCCCTCCGAAGCACGGAAGCGCTCAAAAAAAATGCTATAAAAGCCGTATATTTTGTGCAGTTTTTTTGCTCAGAAATAGCTCGGTAATAACATTATGATTGGAGATTTGATAGGATTTAGTCATAAGTTTTATTAATAGGATTACGGTATCAAAGGCGATTTATACATGTGGCGTGGGTGTGTCACGGATACCTAACTCTCAGAAATTCCAAAACCTCTAAGTGTAGTCCACGCTACATCACCTTCGTATAATTAACTCTGTATAGTCTACTGAGAGCACTCGTCACATAAACAACGCCAAAGAGACCTATTACTACTAGTCGCGTCACTAGTTCTTATGAACCAGTGTGGTGAAAGGATTAAAAGTGCGCCTCAAAAGCTCCTTTTGGTAATTTGACACATGTTTTCAAACTTTTTAGGTTATACGACATGCCGGTTTCCTCACTATGTTTTCCTTCACCGTTTAAGAGTACTAACGCATATTTTTTTCGAACTAAACAATCCATTGATTGGTGCACGACTGGATTTTATCCCTTCTACTTCTGGACCACCACCGGTGCTCTCAAGAGATCACAAGCATCACTTATTGTGTACCTACACTATTTCCGAGAGCACTGGTGGTGAAGTTGGTAGTGACCCCGCCTTCCGATCCTAAGGTCGTGGTTTCAAATCCGGTCGTGTACCAATGGATTTTTCTGTGTGAAAAATTTATGTGCGCTATACCAGTACTCTCAAACGGCGAAGGAAAACATCGTGAGGAAACCCGCGGCTTAGTCAGCTCCGCACGTATTGACCATGTCTTTCCTGTGGACAAGGCTGACTAAGCTGAGAGGATGGAATGGGTGCTGGGCAACCCTACTCCATCTTAATTCGTCCCGGGCACTACAGAGCGTTCCGTCTGTGAAGGTAAAAATGGCCTCCTGACGCTGTATAAATCATCTATTATAGATGGTAAAAAACTATTTCCATGACATATCGTAGTTAAAAGGAGCATTGCAGATGTCTTGGCACGTATAATTGCTGAATTCCGACGTTGTGTTGCCGAATCCCAACGCATATCCAGTTTGGCTTGAATATTCGATTTCGAGACCTCGCATCAGGGTTGCAATAAAGGCAATACCCCATTTAGAGCTTTGACAAGATCAGAGGGCACAGTTATAAACGTTTCCTCGTCCTTTAGCCGGGCATGTTTCTTTGTAACAAACAGTCAGTTGTCAAACATGACAGTCGGTTGAAAAGTAGATGTCGTATTCGACGGTTTCAAATAGAAACTTATTGAAACTAAAGTTATATAATAACCTCAATAATAACACTCTGCTAATCATGTGTCGTTTGATTGAGTAATATTAGTGCAATCAGATTTTATTTGATCATCAAATATAATAGCAAAACAAAAAAATAGACGGTTTAATTATTGAGACTAATTGCAACACACATCCTACTAATATTATAAATGCGATAGTTTGTGAGGATGTGAGGATGTGACGATGTATGTTTTTGCCTCAATCACGCCGTAACGGCAGAACGGATTTGAATGAAACTTGGAATACACATAGTATATGTGCTTGAATAACATATAGGCTACTTTTTGATTGGATACCATGCGAGCGAAGCCGCGGGCGACAGCTAGTAAGTACATATTCTCCACAGTATTACCATTGGAATTGTTCCCCGAAATCTCTTTATAATGCGGCGGCATGTCTGAAACCCAAAGTTCGATAACACATGTCAAGTGCACGAATCCCTCTTTGAGGCTTACTTTCGTCCTATCACAATAGAACATTAGTGATACGAGTTGTAGATGCTAATACAGTAACCTGAAAGTGGTACAATAAAGAACATAAAAAGATGAAAGGCGAAAATGTAACCAAGTTTTTTTATGCTTTTATAAGGTTACTCTGAGAAGCCGGAAAATATAATTTAAATTGATGGTTGGACACATTTTTCAGGTTATTTGCTCTGTATATTATTAGTGACTGGATGATGTGACTGAGCAGGACTGAGCATCTGATTAGTGACTAGATGCTGTGACTGAGGTGCTGGACAAGCCTAATCCATCTTAAATCAACCCCGGGTGATATAGCGCCCTGTTAGTGTAGGCAAAAGTTGTCTCCTGACGCTGTAAATCATCTATACTTCGTCCAATCCTTCATTATAATTTCGACAGCTAAGAAAGCTTGAGAACCAGTTACGTTCTAAAGCTTAATGTAATTCAGTTCCATGATTTGTAAAAGTAAACTTTAAAGTGTAATATAAATTATAAACTGCTTAGTTATATTTATCTACGTTATTTATCACACAATAAATACATTAGAATGCCTGAAATGTTTTCTGTTTAAAAAAACATAATTAATTTTTGTGATCAAAACTGTTACCTTACGTTCTATCTTTATATACCTAGTGGTGGACAGAATGTGTTCTCTGAAAATTAATTAATCGATCGCCTTCATAATACTTTAGAATTCGAAAAGTTGCCATAGGTAGGTACTATTATAGCAAACTAGCTGACTGTCGCGATTTCAATTTTAGGAGGCTGGACATACTAGTAGGAATCGAAAATTTTCGAAGTCATTATTTCACACATTATTTTTGATTTTGAAAGTTATTAAACGTATACATCACATTGCAGGCGACTGTATCTATTTTATCATCTTTGTTTGTGCCTGTGGTTTCTTCCCCTTGCCTTAGGCTCGTGGCTCGAATGCCTTGTGGTTTGTTAAGAACAAGTGTGGTAAAGATTGCGCCTGAGATTTTACTATAACGAGAACCCTTTCATCTTTAGATATCAAAGTAATGTTCATTATTATCCTCCTAACAAATAGAGATAAAGAAATATTAAACCGGGTTTTTCTTCAAAGGGGCTTATAAAAATTTTAACGAGTGACTTACTTAATAATGAATCTGGCTTATTAGAGCATTAATTACTAGAGTTAGGAGTAACTGAAACTTTAACGAACAAAAATTAGTTTTTATACCTAGTTTTTAGACCCTTATAGAGACCACAATTTGCTTGAATATTTTAAGCGTTTTTTCCATCAGCTCCGCTAGAAATTACTTACTAACGGCGACCGCAAAAGTTGTACAGTCAGTGTCAATGACATTTTGTAGGTCTTTGAACAGGTCTTTGTGTACAACCCGAGCTAAGCCGTGGGTGAAGGATAGTGTGTATAAAATGTTTCCTTCGGATGGGAAGTATGCAAAACAAGTCAGCGTTGCATAATAATGTGTAAACACAACTAGCTCATAACATTTTGTTTTTCTTTTTCTCAGCTAAAAATATAGCTTTAGTTTATCATGAAATAAGCCCACGGAGTAGACCTACCTATTATCTTACACTATTATCTTAATATCGTATCTTCATTTAAGTAAGTTAACCAATTTAGTATTTTATGATATTTTATTTTGAAATCTATAGAATCTAGGTTCTAGATATTTATAACGAAATCTAAACTGAACTGTATGTTAACTCAATTCGTAATATTGCATGTTTGTTTGTAGTGGGTTATCACTGGTGGTCTAGTGGTGGTGACCCTACCTTCCAATGTAAGGCCGTGGGTTTGAATCCGGTCGTGTACCAATGGATATTTCTGTTCGAAAAATTTACGTGCGCTATACCAGTACTCACAAACGGTGAAGGAAAACATTGTGAGGAAACCGGCGTGTCGTAGAACCTCAAAAGTTCAAAAATATGCATCAAGTGCATGAAAGGAACCTTTGACGCACACTATAAATCCTTTTACCACGCTGGTTCGAAAGAACTGGTGACACGACTAGATAGATTGGGTAATATCAGAAATTACTGAAATAAAAACGCGCAGGTACATACAGCTAGTAGAAAATAAACCATTCGAATGCTAAACTATTTTTTCTCACTAGTAAAATGCGACTTTGTCCACGATGAGTTTTTTTTTCATACTAATATCATCTTCCCGCTGCGACCTAGTCTGGAGTTGGATTTGTTCAGCCCTACATTACATGAAGAATAAACCTTCAAGTTTCATGATTCTGCGAGTAGGACTTACATTTTAGATAATGTTGATTTTCTTCAGTCTGTGTATATTTAGATTTCAATGTTTATTCAACAGGCGGACACGATTCTAGCCATGGGCGAGCTGATGGTGTCTTTGCAAAACGAACGTCAACTGATAATGGAGTATCTTTTCGAGACCTTCAGAAAAAACTCCACTAATTGGTGAGTACTATTCTAAGAAAACAGGCCATGTTGGTGGGTTTACCTAGCCATGCTATACGTTCGTATGACAAGTTTTCAAACACATTTCTCCCTATCGTTAAATAGTAAGAAAAAACTCTGGTAGAAATGTTGATAGATGATAAATAGCCAGAGTTTCTACATAAATGAAACAACAAGTAAATATGTTGTTCAGAGTTCTGAATTGAACACTGCACGTTGGAAATCCCTGTTTTTGTTTCCATTAGCAGAATAATAGTAAATTATTTTGTTCCAGCGTAGGCTTTTGTGTTATTTCGAGTTTAAATAAAAGTACGTGTGTTAACTGATTTTGACAGAGGTGATCCCGTCATCGGGGTCTCCAAGAGGGGTTAGTCAGGACATAGCACATGTAACAAATCATTGAAGAAAACTGTTTTTAGCGTCGTAAAATCTGTTTTAATTTAGTAAAAAACCTTTGAATTTATGGGGTTTCAAAAGCGAGATATGTTATTCACAGAAGTGCTCACAAATTACGATCATCTCTAATTAAAACGGGGTTCTCATACTTTTTGTAAGCTGAGAGGATTGCCTACTTATGTTAAATGATGTGAAACCAAATGGTCGTGTAAACATAAGTCATAATTTTAGTTTTGTTAACATATTTTGAATCAGTATGTTATTTTGCTGGTTGCTAAATCAACATTACCTGTTAGGCTTAATAATAACCCCAGCTTTCAATATTATTATTTCATCCAAATATTTGAATCACCTTGTAGAAACGACATGATTGCAGGAAATTGAAAACACACGACTGTTGTAAGACCTTGGCTTCTAAATATCCTTTGAGAGATATTCCCTGTTCTAGCTCTGTCAGTAGTTGACTGTACGACGACTGTACGACAGACGACTGTACGACAGTGGATATCAAAGAGACAACAGATTCGGTTCACGCTCGTCGCACTGTGCCAAACGATGATGCTGTACAGATGTACATATACCTACCTATTGTGTGTTGCCATTGTCATTTACAAGTGCTAAAGATGTGTTCACACTCAGCAAATAGCTAAGCAATGACATAGCCCAAAGGCACCCAAGCAATCCTACTATCCTACTCGTACTGTATTATAAAATAGCAGCCGCCCGCGGCTTCCCTCGCGTGGTATCCGAGTAAAAAATAGCCTATATGTTAATCCAGCACATGTACTATGTATATTCCAAGTTTCATTTAAATCCATTCAGTAGTTTTTGCGTGAAAGAGTAACAAACATCCATACATACAAACTTTTTTATAACATTATAAGTAAGGATGTGAAAGTTTGTACCTCGTCTTTTGTTTGTGTTTATATTATACTTCTCTGCTGGACTGGAAGTAAAGAAAAGCATAGAATGGGTTCAACTACTTCTCTCCCCGAGTATGTCGTAAAAGTCGACTAACGGATAGTATCCTCTCCAAAATGATGGACCACCTATACGGGCGATGGGCTGATCACCTGTCACCATGGTTCACCATATCCATTTTAGGACTTCAAATCAGAAGTGGCTGCAAGTTTTCTTATGTTAACTTGTGGCTCTGCCCACCCCATTAGCGATATGACCAGTTTAATATTTGCATGCTCAAATTCCAGCACACACATTAGCACCGAACCGGAGTGACTGCCAGTGGCTTATTCGGAATGAGTCGATATGACATATGTTGAGTTGGATTAATGTTCAGCCTCAATTAACTCTAGTTAGTTTTGCTCATATTGCTGAATTTCTTTTGATAGTTTATGACTAGATGCATTAAATTAGTATGCAATTCAATATTTTAGGTGAGCTATCTATAGACCGTTTGCAACGGCCCTTAGATAGCCCGACTGTTTCTTTTGTATTTTGTAAATTATATTTGTATTAACTGTTAGTTTCTTTCTGTTAATAAAGATCTATCATATTTAAGATAACGTAAAAAAAACTAAGACTTTACCATCTATAGTAGATGATTTTTACTGCGTCAGGAGGCAACTTTTACCTTCACAAACGGGACGCAGAAGCCGTAGGCATCAGCTAGTAGGTTAATAAAAAAAGCGTTTGGTAGATTCAGTAGTGTGTGAATACTTTCTTCCCCGAAAGCGGATTTTTACACGGTCATAAACAAGTTTTAACGTCTCACACAGAGAGAACTTACACAGATATATCCTCGGGGATCCGAGAATTTATCTGTGTAGGTAAGTTCTCTAATATGTACCTACTAATGATCTTGACTCACGGAGATAAACCAGACTGGAGATCACATAGGGCATTCGTTATATTTCCATTTGAGGCATTTCAATATGAAAAATTACTTCTCTGCTGGACTGGAAGTAAAGAAAAAGCATAGAATGAGTTCAGCTGCTTGTCTCCCCGAGCATGTCGTAAAAGTCGACTAAGGGATAGTATCCTCTCCGACATGATGGATCACTTATATGGGCGATGGGCTGATCACCTGTCACCATGGTTCACCATATCCATCTTAAGACTAAATCAGAAGTGGCTGCAAGTTTTCTTATGTTTACTTGTGGCTCTGCCCACCCCCTTTAAGGGATACGGGCGTGATAATATGTATGAAAAACTAAGAACCATGGTTGCTGGCGATAACTTTACTAAAGACCGTGATATACACTTGTAGGTCGTAATCAAAGCACTGTGATAGGTACTCACTATATTCTAGGAATGAATTTTGGCAGCGTTGCACACACCTCCCGCTTCACTGGATTGATAAAAATAAAACGGTTTGCTAACTGCTAATAGCTTACAAGCTAGTAAAACGACGATACATCTGTTATTAAGTTAGTAAGTTCGTATGAGCTAGTGGCCTAAAGGCCTCCGTAGTGGCCTAAAGGCCGTCCGGCAGCGCTCAGCTCGTAATGGCACTTGCGGTCACCCATCCAAATTGTGACCGCGCACAAAGTTGCTTAACTTCAACGATCAATCAAGAACGTCTAAGCAAGCTACGCCATATCTCATATTAAATACTGCTTACCTTCCAGCGCCTAGCATACTTTCCTGCGAGTTGTTGGCATGTGTAAAATTTAATATTTTAACTAAAAAGGGCTTTAACACTTTTTAGATTGACCAATGAACTGTAAAATGGAGTTCATAAATTAGCTTCGGTTCCCAATGAACGTGCTATTTTTCAGTTACTACCTACTACTAGACGTGTTAATAGTTCTTTCAGACCAGTGTGGTGAAAGTATTTAATGTGCAATCCATAGGCTTCGTTCGTATAAACTATAGTCTAGTTTTTCAGTTAACTTTCACAAACTGAACCGGAATTAATTAGATGAAGCGAACGTTTCTATTATCCCACTGAAGTCTTGGTAGTCATGTAAATGGAGAAAATCCGACATTTCTAAGAATCTGCTGTTATTATAATGATGGCAAGTTTTTTCATCGCATCCTTCGCTATGTGGGGTCGATAATCGTGTCAGTTCATCTTCAGAACCAGTGTGTTGAATTTAGCACTTGACATATTTTTGAACTTAAAAGTTTGACGACTTTTGAACAAGATTTGAGCTCCAAAAGTTTGAATGGTGTCAAGTCGGTCGTAGGCTCAGAATAGCAAACCAACTGTAAGACTCTCGCAGTCGTGTGATCGATAAAACGGGCTTTCTTTTCCCTTCCCATACCCTTCTGCCAGCAATAAATAAATACACAATTAATATTACTCCTCTGCTGGACTGGGAGTAAAGAAAAACATAGAATGCGTCTAGCTGCTTTTCTCCCCGAACATGTGATGTTCTCCATCATGATGGGCAACCTTATGGGCGATGGGCTGATCACCTGTCACCATGGTTAACCATATCCATCTTGGAACTAAATCAGATGTGGCTGCAAATGTACTTATATTTATTTGTGGTTCTGCCCACCCCATTAGGGATACGGGCGTGATAATAATATATATGTATGTATGCACAATTAATATACCTAAAATATTGAACTAAGTAGAGTACAAAACCTATAACGATATTTGCCACTAAACCATTGAATGTGAGTGTTTCTTGTACCTCGACAATAAAAGGAATATATAACCTTAAAATGTTTTTCAGTGAGTCAGTTCGATAAAAGTTCCACTTGGGTATAGGTTTACTTAATATAGGTATGTTGCTAATGAATATCACGGCCTGACTATGACGGCCACAAAGTCTCAGGTAACAGAGCTTTAGTGATTTTGAAATGCTAACCAGGCGGTTTCCTCAGACAGTATTTGAATTGGAATTGGATTTGAGCGTTTATATCGTAGGTAAACGAGTAAATTGCGATTTTATCGTAATAACTCGGATCCAGTCGCAGAACAGTAAGTATGATAGATAATACTTCAGTTTCCTTGAAAGAAAACTTTCATATGAAACCAGTTTCTTGTTGAAGTATAGTATTGTTCAAACTCAGGAACGAAATTACGACGTAAAATAAATGCGGCAGGTGTAGTGAGTAATACTTATGTCACATTTTCTATTTGCTAAAATAGGCTAAAATATATGTCACCATAAAATTGTAAATACCGTTAGATACCTATTAATCTATCTCGCCAGATTGTAAACTGTCGAAAGTTTGTGAACCGTAACATATGTACTGCTTATAATTTAATTGTTTTTTTGTGGCGCTTCGGCGGGCGCGTAGTTTTTCACTAAATAATCTAACCTAACCTACTTATTTCGATCTAAGCAGATGTTCGACAGTTTATAATATCGCGTGTATAATAACATAATAGTATATTATTTGTGCATTATTTTTAAGAAATGTGTATTTATGTATGCTGTTGGCGTTGCCTAATAAATAAGTAAATAAAGTTATTCTGCTCGAGGTTAATTATAAAGTGACCAAAAAGTAAAACACTTATCGTGATCAATAAAAAAAAAAGTTCGAGGTTTTATTTCTTTTTTAGGGTTTCGTACCCGAAGGGTACTAATGCGACCCTATTACGAAACCTTCGCTGTCCGTCCTTCCGTCCGTCCGTCTTGTCTTGTCAGCGGGCTGTATCTCATGAACCGTAATTGGTAGAGAGTTGAAATTTTCACAGAGTATGTACATATTCCAATTGCTGCTATAACAACAAGTAATAAAAATGGGCTTCATACAAGAACAAAAAAAATTAACGTTCGTAATCGATCATTGAAGTTAAGCAACACTAGGCGCGGTCAGTAATTGGATGGGTCGAGTGACTTTATGCATATTTTTTGTAGTATTTTATTCCAAACAATCTAAAATTTACTGACTTGTACAAAAATAATTATAAAATTAAAAATTAAGGGCGTCCTCATAGAAGAGACGTATTTCATTTTGCATTTTACTTGATTTTAATAGGGAACGTGCTGCCATCTATTACTTATAGGTGGTATAGAAGAAACATTTATGTACATGTACGATGGTACGGAACCCTTTGCGTGCGAATTCGACTCGCAACTTGTCCGGGTTTATTTATAAACTTTAAGGAAGGTTTTACGTTATCTTTCATTGTCACTTAAGATCTAGAGCGCAGAGTAGCTTTACAAGTTTTGCTTGATGGCATTTCTCTTGGGATTTACTTTTACGCAAGAAAAAGATACCTAGGTATATATAGAAATTAGTTTATTTTATTACTTTTGCTATTAACCTTAATTATCCTACTGCTAGTTTTTTTAACTAATACAAGTATTTACAAAAGACAAAATAAACGTTCGGGCTATATTAAAGACCGTTGAAAATGGTCTCAATTGAAATTAGTTAAGCTCTTGAATTTGACATTATGTTTGTGAAATATATTGTCTGTAGGTACGTATGATATAATTGCATCTGGTGGTCACTATAATTTGGTTTTATAACATTTGTGGTACTATATAGTATATACCACTCTATGGGTTGATACTCATTTACGAAAATACATCCAGCTATTGCTATATAATAAGTAAGAAGCGCGCGATAAACATAGCCTTACTGACTTGTCAAGCGGTACTATTGCGTATAATAGTCGTATCACTATTTATTTCGAACCAATGTGGTGAAAAGATGTGCGCCTCAAAACCTCCTTTCATGTACTTGACAGATGTTTTCGAATTCAAAAAAGTTGGTTGAAAGGTCAAATAAAATGTGTAGGAAATACTTGTATTATGGCATGTTCTCAGACCAAATAAAAAGAGGGCATGTTTATGGTATGTGAGGCCTTTGTTATTTTGTATACTTTTAATTGTGTTACATTTCGGGTAATTCAATGTTGTTACGTAGTTGTTTCAAACTAGACACAAGCTCATCTTTCAGCGCTGTAATGCGTGTGTGATGCTGTAATGCCTGCGATGAATATTATTAGGGATTTTTAATTGTAGTTGAGACCAAGTTACATATTCATGCAAAACTAGCTTCAGTTAGAGCGCAATACTACCACTATTTAGTGTCATGTGAAAATTAGAGTGCGCCTCAAAGAGGCTGCTTTCGTGCACTTGACAAGTCTTTTAACTTTTAAGTTTTACGAACATTGTGCGCGGTCACAATTTCGATAATTGTAGCAAGTGGCATTTCGAGTTGAGCGCTTCCGTGTTTCCGGAAAGCACATTAATTGTCGGTTCCGGCTTTTAAGTCGTTAAGCCATGACGGAGGCTTTTGGGTGGCCTAGAAACTCCGTCACAAGAGTTGGCCACTAGCTCATATGAACTAACTAACTAGGTTTTACGAAAGTTCGGTTTTCTTATGATATTTTCTTTGGTAGCGTACATTCGAAAATGGTAAGCGTATATTTTTTATCAATATGGTTTTTTTGTACTGACTAGCTTTTGCCCGCGGCTTCGCTCGCGTGGTATTCGGACAAAAAGTAGCCCATAATTATGTTATTCCAGCACACACTACGCATATTCCAAGTTTCATTCAAATCCGTTCAGCTGTTATGATGTGATAACAATATTGTGTTACCTATTGTGAAATTCGAAGATCCACACTCACACTGATTGCAGAGGCGATAAGGAATGATAACGCGTCGATGTCTCGTTCCGTCTCAGCCGTTCGTTTTATTCACGCAAGAACTTATTCCAATTTGATCAGTCACATTTAAATCCGAAAATAGTAAATACATTATTATCACGCCCGTATCCCTAAATGGGGTGGGCAGAGCCACAAGTAAACATGAGAAAACTTGCAGCCACTTTCTGATTAAGTCCTAAGATGGATATGGTGAACCATGGTGACAGGTGATCAGCCCATCGCCCATATAGGTGGTCCACTATGTTGCAGAGGGTAGTATCCCTTAGTCGACCTTTACGACATGCTCGGAGAGAGAAGCAACTAGACGTATTCTATGTTTTTTCTTTACTCCCAGTACAGTAGAGAAGTAATAGTTTAGTACCAATAAAATAGTAATAATTTAAAAATAATTAGAATCAAGACTATTAGTTTCGAAATGTCAGAGTCTAAAAATAATACTTACAAATAATTAATATGATCCACACCTTTATTTGAAAATCTGAGCTGAAATAGCATAAGGTTTGATATGGCACCGTTATTGAGTTTTGACATTTCTAACTTCATGTCATTATTTTGTCGGACTATAGAAAGTTAGGGGAAATTCCCACAAGTTTGTGGGAACGAGGTCTTCCGCTTTTATTAGTAGATTATACTCCAAACGCTAGGGATAAATCAGTTCCAAGGATTTCTAAATGTCGTTATGTGGTGTAACCGGTTAAAATGGCTGGCGTTGCACTAGTTGTGTACTTAACTCGTGGCCATCAGCTTTCAGGGCTGTTATTAATGTACCAGCAGCACTTTATCTAGCCGACGTTCATCTTTAATTTACGCGAATAGCGTTCATATTGCGCTAAGCTTGAGCTTTTGTATAATTTGTCTTCATAAAAGGGTTAAATCTTCACATAGCTTAGTTTTTCTATGTAATATAATCGTGTTTAGGCGTTGAGCCTCAGTTTTCCATGGAGCCATTGGCTAAGCTGTTCGGCTTATGTTTTTTATATCTTAGACTAGCTTACACGCGCGGCTTTTCTCGTGTGGTATAATTTTGACACCTTAATTTACTTCTTTTAGGGTTATTTTGGTTAAAAACCCTGGAACATTCAGGCCTTTAGGGGTTGAACTTTAAAAAATCCCGCCGGGTGGGTGGTTTTGTTATAAAAGGAAGCTACTTTCCTTTTAGCTTTCTAGCCTGTGCGCTGATTGCAGAAAAAGATGATTTAGGTAAGTACGACGTCAGAAGGCAACTTTTGCCTACACGCTGAAGCCACATCAGAAATGCAGATTAATTACTGTGATTATAAGTAGGTACCGCGGGGTTTATAATGGCATTCACATTATCAGTCATCGATCACTTCTGACGGCTAAATACCTATTTACTAGAAACTAGTCGAATGAAAACGCCCTATTCTTTTTTGCATTTTTTGCAGGATTCAAACATTCTCATAAACTTTCAGATTTATGATATCAATGGGTTGACAAAGGATTTGTACAACTTGGGGTTTTTCGGTATTTATTCATTCGGCTAAGCAATGTTGATAAACTTCTAGTCCGATCTAAACAAACATTATCTCTTTCTTCATAAACTCTGATCTGAGAACACCTGTAGGTCTATATTTGATACATAATATACGCGTAACTTTTGAATGAGGCGTTGCCAGTCGTTACTCCCCGCTCGCTAGGTTCGGTCAGTATGTGGAACACTGACGTATATCTGCTCTTCCGAAGATAGAAGATTTATTAGTAAGGAAGCAATAATACTGTCTCTCATATTCCCTACAATTAGTGACTCCGACGTAAAGCCATACAAACATACATACATATTATCACGGAGTGGTTAGACCCACAAGTAATCGGAAAACTTGCAGCCACTCCTGATCCAAGAGTCCCAAGATGCTATATTTGATGTAGGTACATATTATAGTTTTATATGTAAGTAAATACTTCATTTTTATGTTTCCTACAAAGTACTACCATTCCTTTTCCGAATTACACAAGGGTAAGCTGAAAGAAAGTGCTATTATGTACATGTCTTGTCTTGGACAATAAATAATTTTCTTTCTACCTGTTTATTAGTATTGCTTCCGTGCTAGTCATGTCGCCCTGTAGGGCAAAAAGTCACTTTTGAGATGTCTGTGTACTGATATTACTGTAGGAAATGTTGTATGTACGAGTATAAGAATGCATGAATCGAATGTGGATTATTCTGAAGGTTTGATGTGGTTTGAAGTGACGCTATTCACTCTCCATTCACGACTGACCTTAGTCCTTTCGATGTATGCAATCAAGCGCCATTCATGTATCTGTGCTGTTGACGTCAGATTATGGTACTAGTATGAACGAATGGATGTTTTTATCAGACCTATTGAGTGGTTGATGATTGAGTATTTATTTCGAAGCACATTACTCAAACGTGTTTTTCGTTTACTGGCCGTAAGAGAGCGATTTTAATGTTTATATTGACTAAAATCATTTTGTGCGTCTGTAAGCGAAAACTTTTAATTGGCTTTCCGTATATAAATATGTGCGCTCTGCATGTATTAAATATATCTAAATATTGATGTATATAGCTGTAAGTTTTCCTAAAATGTTCTTCCAGTATTTAACGATTTTTGCTGAATGATGGAATCAGTACCAGGTAGTCTCAAAAGTAAGTAAGTTCGTATGAGCTAGTAGCCAACTCTTGGGACAGAGTTTTTAGGCCGCCTAAAGGCCTCTGTCATGGCTTAACGACTTAAAAGCCGGGACCGACAATTTAACATGCCATCCAAAGCACGGAAGCGCTCAGCTCGTAATGCCACTTGCGGTCACCCATCCCAATTGTGACCGCGGACAACGTTGCTTAACTTCAACGATCAATCAAGAGCGTCTCGAAAGGCTTTTGGCAGTTGCTTTTGAGACGACATGCCCAAAGGACAAAATCACAGTTTATCTAAAAAGTAATCGGTCTCTGTAGTTAATCGTCTAAAAAACATCTGGAAAAATAGTCATTAGATTAATCGACTGCGACTTTCCTGGGTAAATGTGAACATCTCGCGTTAGGCCCAATTTCAACTGGGGTCAAGTTCACATCCTGTTTCATCGACGCTGTGCCCTCCGGCTCTCCGATGCGTCACGTATACATCCCCCGATAAACACCTACTGTGTGCCCTGAATATCCAATATGGCATAATTTGATCGCGGATATTTGACAGTTGACCTTTGTTGTGTTTACCACATTTCCGATACATCCATATTGTGAGGAAGGTCTATAAATTAACAGCTGATTTCACTCGTGGCTTTTGTTTCTACTGTCTTTGGATTGTGTCACCCTTGTCTGATAATGTTGATTGGATATGAGAATTGAAAAATAAGTATTACTTGTTTTAATTGATACGAGCATTAATTGATAAACAGGAATTCATTTAAAAGAACAAAAAACCCGACTGTGTAGAAATTAGGTAACTAACCCCCGAATACTCAAACGCGACTCAGAGTTGAGCACGTCTCAACTCACGGTTTTTTGACAGTTTCTGATGTCATTTGAGATGTGCTCAACATTGAGATGCGTTTGAGTATTCGGGGGTTAGTACATTTGTCATACTAGATTTTTTGCATACATACATGTATCATATGTATAATATGTGTACGTATATATGTATGTTGTTATGTGCATTCCTTGTAATGTATATGCAACTTATGTACGTTACATACACCCCAAAAACATTATATTCCTTCTTCGCAGTTGCGTAAAAAAACCGCATTCAATTATTGCGTGCTGACGAGTTTATTATGCATTAAATAAATAATAAATAAATAACACCCAACAGTCACATACGTAGTCCTGACCCCACACTAGGATTCCCTGTGTCGTGGGTATCAGAAACTACGAGTACCATGGTACCACAACACCCAGACCCGGACGAAATATTTGCAGAACATGCAAACATTTCTTCCGCAGCGGGAATCGAACCCGCGCCTCTCGGCCACCGAGGCCGTCAAAAGTCAATTAAGATGTATATTATTTACTGACCTGATACGGGCGTGATAATATGTATGTATATATAATTATGTATAAATATAAACACTATTAAATAACTCTACGACTCCAACGCGAAACTTGAAAACAGCTTGCGGTTGGCTGAACCGTGCTTTATAATACCATTGAAAACCACGATGTTTTAATTAATTTGAATCGCCAACATAAGTTGGACTACACATTATGTATATGTATACATATTAATGAGAACAGTTCTCTAGTAATTTATTTTAAATATGCATGAGTAAAACCATGTTGAATGATTTTTTAATATGAAAATTGTAATTGTTAAAATAACGATGCATAATAAATTTTCTCAAACATTTCATGAATAGGTACATTTTGATTTACGCTACCAAAGTTATGATGTTGAAGAGCGACTGGGAGCTTGTTCAGCTTACATGCAGTACTAAAACTAATAACAGTACGCTTTAATTAAGTTTGCGGGTAGTCGGTGCAATTAATGTTATAATTTCGACTAAAACTGAATCTCGAAGCTTGAAATCCTAACGACAGACAAAATGCAAGAAAACTTCAAAGTCAATTTCGTCCATCGAGCTAATGGACGATATTGACTGGGTATTGAAATACTATGTATGTACTTATTATAAGTATGTATTTACAAACAAAAAGTATATAAGTATTCTATAAAATAAATACGTTTAAATTAAAACTAAAGTCATACTTCTTAAATAATTTAGAAAAATATCAATGTTTGTTATATTAAATGTACCTAGTGTTCTATCGGCCATTTGGTTTCAATAAGTTTCCATAGCAAAGCTTGTAAGCTTTGCTTAGTTTGGGGCTAGATGGTGCTGTGTAAAATGTACACAAATATTAATTTATTGTTGTTATTTATTAATTTCGAATCTGTGAAAAACCGATGTACGAGTACAATATTTAGAAAGTTTTTATATCAGTTGAATATACGCAGTTATTGAAATTCATTGAAATCGCTGACGATTGTTTTGCATTACATTTTTACAGTCCAGGATTCTGTCCGCAAAATTGTTTACTTCGTGTGATCCCAAGTTCCAAACTTTTTTGTCGCCAACTACCAAACACAGTATAATAAAAAAAAGTGATTTTCTTATCTTTGATTCAGGGGAAGCCTGCACTACACGTTTTCCGTCACGGACTCTTGGTTCGAGCACTTGCCGCCGCCTTCGGTGAGAGAACACAGAATACGAATATAGTAAGTACTCTACGATCGTCACATCCTTTGTAAACAACTTGCTACTTGACCTTCAGACCCCAACTCCGCATTATATTATCCCTACACAATCTGATCACCCAGGTACTATTTCAATTTTATAAATTCTCCTGTCCTGTTTTTCTGTACAACATTGACAATTGTCCTATTTTGGGTTTTACTAATAATGTTCTTTACAAACAGTTATGTAGAGCTTTTATACGGTACCTAAATAGAAAGCTTTCAAAGTAATTTCAAACGCAACAAGTAAAACAATGTGAATTTTCGTCTACAAATCCTGTATTGAAAATTCTACATTTCAAATAGCAATTCCAGGCAACAATGCTGGAAAAACAAACTGAACTTCACATTCTACTCGTAAATTCAAATGGAAAGATTTAATTTTGTTTTCGAACACGACTGAAGTATTTCTGTCGATAGATAGTGTTCTGATAGTCATAATAAATGTTAAAAGAATACCTAGTATCGAGAAAGTAATATTTTATGTGTCTTCAAACATTTACCTACGCCCGTTTTTATTTATCGCGTTTTAACGCATTCTTTGTGTTGTGGTTTGGAATGTGTTTGATATTTCCAGTAAATATCAAAAAACATTAGGTACATTTCATAGTAAGGAAGTGCCGTTATGCGTGGCGTGATCAGAACACTGCGTTGTAATATTATGTATGTGACTTATGTAAAAAATAGTACCTACATTACTGCCTAGGCCGGAAATAAAGCAATCCATGAACGAGTAATATTGAAAGTCAAGGCGATAGCCGAGTCCATTTCATCAAAACGAATCCATTCATTGCTATTTCGGTCGAGACTTGTATAGTACTTTTCTCTAATTTACGAGGAAGTAAAGAAATTAATTCAAGAAACGGAAGTTTCTTTCCCACGAAATTGACTTCTTTGTCTTTACGTCTCAATAATTGGGGTTACAGGCTTTCTTGTGGGTTTAGCATGAGTTTTCCGAGTACTCCCTAGCGACTATTAGTAAAAAATATCCCTCGCGGTTTCGTAGGATGTTGTGTCAAGTTTTCGTATTTACACATTTTTTCCTAGTTACTAGCGAGTGTAGCCTGGAAAACTCATGGTCGACCCACCGGGGTAAAAACATGACAGGCTGTGCGGCCGATATGAGCCGCATAGCCTCGGGGCTATCATAAAATGAACTCGTAAAATACGGGAAACAGATTTTACATAACCAATACTTTAATCAGCTTTATGTATTTGCTTGATATTTTTCGTATGTTTAGCTAATTAATGGGTTCAGTTTGCAATTCCGAATGATCATTTAAGCCTTAACCCCCGAATACTCAATCGCATCTCAAAGTTGAGCACGTCTCAAATGACGATTTTTTTGACAGATTTTCATCAGAAGCTGTCAAAAAACCGTGAGTTGAGAGGTGCTCAACTCTGAGATGCGTTTGAGTGTTCGGGGGTAAGACTGCTTCATTCGCTAAGAATAAGTTCAAAGGATCCCGAGAAAACTGACATCAGAAAAAATGTTTTATTACTGATGGATTATAATTCTGAGCCTATTTATTTTTAATTTTGCTTTTGCCAGTTAGCTGAATACTGCAGCTTCCTTTGAATATAAATGAGTTCCTTCAAATTATGCCCATAAAACTTGAAGCTTCATCAGTCATAATTCCAACATGGTCAATCCTCTGATGTATTGGCTTAAAGTGACCATAAAGCTTTTATTGCATGCAGCCGGTTTAGAGAGGATATTATTAATTTAACGTGAGTATTATAGAATAATTTTATATTTTAATGGCATTGTTGACAATAAACTGCCCTTTTATTAGGAAGCTATAGGAAAATGAAACCTTTATGTCGCCAATTTCGTATACATTGTTAATATAAGTTCTAAAATCATACCTTCTGGATGTAAAAGTGGCCAGGATACAATTAATTTATATGTAGGTATAAAATTTATGTACCTGTCGTATAATATTTACAATGCTAGCCACTGTCGATCGGATTAGGTATAATCTACCTTTGTAGTTTTCTAGTTCACCAACAAAACTAAGTATGTTGACGCCAATCTAAATAAATGATGGAGTGCGAAAATCATACTTCCTACTATAATTATATATGTGAAAGTTTGTGAGGATGTTTGTATGTTTGTGCCTCAATCACGCCTAAACGGCTGAACGGATTTGAATGATACTTGGAATATGACATAGTACATGTGCTGGATTAACATACAGGCTTTTATCCGGTACTACGCGAGTGAAGCCGCGGTCGGAAGCTAGTGTATCATAAAACTGATAGTATGATGTATGTCAGTCGTATTTGAACGGAAGAAATATTTTATTTTTATTTTGGACTATCATTGCAGGAAATATAAATGAAGCTTTTAACATAATGTTTTCAGCGAAATGTAACAATAACCGCCAGATTGACTCAGTATGAAGCGCAAGATAATATGTACTGAATACAATTTCCGCGAAGTTCGTTAAGAGGAAACCGTTACTGTGATGTACATACGAGAGTTTGTTTTACTTTATGTAGTCTCGAGCACGCTGCTATTACCATGCACCAAATTGAAAGGAGCTTATTTGTTAGTTTCTGAAAATGTTATGAAGTTCCCCGCAAATTTCAAATACAAATCAAAAATATTTACCTAACTAGTTGTGTCACTAGTTCTTTAAAACCAGTGTGATGAAGGGATATAAGTGCGCTTCAAAGAGGCTCATTTCTGTGCGAGTGCACTTGACACATGTTTCGAATTTTTTTTTGGTTCTACGACATTGGTGCACGTGTTTCACAAAAGGATCATGCATCGAAAATGGTAAATCCAGCAAAACTTGAGGCATTCCAACTTTATAGTTCTACTTATCTTCGTACAATAGACAATATGCATGTCATTCAAATGAGAGTGAAATATTTTTTTTACATTTTTATTACATCAGAATTATACCTCCATCAATTTTTTTTTTATTATAGTATCTTTTTGAGCGAGCAATTCTTTTCAAAGTGCAAAATAACTGTGCGAAATTAAAATAGAATTATCACTTCGCTTAAGTCATGCCCAAGGTCCCGATAATATCAACCTTAAGATGTTGTTAATGACCTTAGCGGTAACGCTTGAAGTGATCACTTCGATATTTAATAAGTACTTCCATCTCAACCACCTTTCTGTCCGTCCTCTACCTAAGATACCAGAACCTATTACGATGAAAGATCTCCGTCCAATTAGCATTCATCCCTGTAGGTATGTCTAAAATAGTCGAAAAAAACAGTTTGCAACTAACTTACAGAATTTATTAGGAAAAACTGCTTACTACCGGAAGTCAGTAAGGATTTAGAAGTGCCGTAGTACCGTTACTGCTCTATTAGATGTCACCAACAACATTCTTGCTGCACAAGATAAAGGCTTCGTTTCTTTGCTTGTGTTACTCGACTTTTCTCGTGCTTTTGACGCTTTGAACACCTGCTTATTGCTATCAAAACTTAGTTACTATGGATTTAGTGCTAAGTTAGTTGGTTTAGTTAGTTGGTTTCATAGTTATCAGAGCGGTCGATGTCAACACACTGAGCTAGCTAATGCTGACGGTACTACTTCATCCTCAGATGAAGTTCTGGTTGCGAGAAGCGTGCCCCAAGGATCTATTTTAGGGCCTATTCTATTTTCTATTTATATTGTGGATCTTAATATTGTATTTTTTTGTTACAAATAAAAAGTATTTTCTTTCATTCAAATATTCGAAACGCGATCTCATTAGTCAGAGAGTTATATGTAAATTATTACGTCACGTAAGTCTATGACAACAAGATTGTCAGAGCCATTAAATGTGAAGTTGTTTGGCCTGTGAGTGATAGACCATGACGTCACACCACGCTCGCCAAAATAGGAAGCATTTAAAGCGCCCGTGTCGGTTGGCTATTTTAACTTGTTTTTTAAATACCTTAAATTATTTTGGCGTTGGATATTTTTCAACTATTACATAGCGATGTAAATTATCGATTAAAAATATTAAAATACATGCATATTTCCTATTGGTACAGCGGATATTCAAGAAGGTGGTTTACTTAGAATTTAGAATACTCAGATATAAAATCAGACAGAACAATTGTGAAAAAACCTGTGAATTTCGAAAAAAATCTTCTACTCCAAATCCAAACAACGCTTTCTTCAGTATTGTATTAGGTCGTTAAAATCATGATCTCAATAAAAAATACCTAACAGATTCGGATTGAATGGAAACAAGATGCTACTTACTCCAAGTGGAAATATTCAAAGCAAACACTCAGACCAAGTAAAAAGAAAAGATGCCGCGCCGCGAACAACAAAAGTGAAGCCAACTTTTTATCTATGTGTTTGTTGTTTTGAGGTTTTGTGTTCCAAGTAACCTAAAAATCATAATATAATAATTAAGAAACGATGTTATTTGCAGTACTTACAAGTGAAAAGTGATTCCGTGAGACTTTTTATCAAGTTTTCACTAAGGCATTATTCTATTTTTAAGACTCGTGACGTACTAAGAAGAGCGATGAGCATGGTTTTAGTGTAGGTTTGTGCGCGAGCGTGTATGTTTACTTGCAGGACCACGGTTTTGTGTGGCTTCATTTTTGTTGTTCGCGGCGCGGCGTCTTTCCTTTTTATTTGATCTGAGAGCAAACAGAATTCTAGAGTACATACAACTCAAGTGCCCACTTGCGGAGTCGGGCTGCACAGTTTTCTTGAGTACATTTTGTCTCTTTTATTTTTCTACTGCGAAATTGCAAATACCTACGTAACTCGATGTGTACCTACGAGTATTATGAATAGTAGAAATGCGCAGCACATTCCTACTAATATTAGACATTTTTTAATGTGTGGTTTGTGAGGATTTATGTATGTTTTGGCGAAGGCTAAATGGGTTTGAATGGAACTTGCAAAACACAGGAAATCAGTACTTCTTGGAATAATATATTGTAAGCTATCACGTGGCACCATACATTTGTACCTACGTAAACAACAGTGTTTATTTACCCACATGTTTCAATTTCAGAGAATTCCACAACAGTGATAGAAGAATACTCGTTTACGAAGAAACAAATGCATTCCTACTGCAATACATCATACGACACGTGAAAGCGACCACATCTACATTATGGCGGTAGGTTCTATTGTAGAAATAGCAAACATCTAGTATTTAAAACCTACCTACCTACGTAGGTACACGTCAAGCCATTTCATATGATATCAAACACGATAGGGTTTCTTCCCGACGACCTCGGTGGCGGCAAGTGCTCGGCTCAGACGCAAGATTTCCGCTACAGGAGAATATTGTAATGTTCTACAAATATTTCTTCCGGGTCTGGGTGTTGTAGTATTACGTATCAAAAGCATGTATTTTCAAAAAAAGTAAGTATATACGGATTCTATCAGCCATCTGATGACTTAAGTACAAGCTTTGCTTAGTTTGGGGCTAGATGGCGCTGTGTGAAATGTCCACAAATATTTTTTATTCATTTATTTATATGTATTTATTCTTAGTACCTATATGGTATTGACGGCCTCGGTGGCGTGGCGGGCGATTGCTCGGCAGAGACGTAAGAGGCGCGGGTTAGATTGCCGCTGCGGAAGAAATGTTTGCATGTTCTGCAAAAAAATATTTCGGGTCTGGGTGTTGTGGTACCATGGTACTCGTAGTTTCTGATACCCACGACACAGGGAATCCTGGTGTGGGATCAGGACTATGTATGAATGTGACTGTTGGCGTTCATTGTTAACGACACCCTCAAACGAAACCCTTAGGGGTGCGGTTGCCAAAAAGGATTTGTCGACGACACCACTATTAAATAGTATTGTTGCCCTTATATATATATTCGTATACCAAAATATTAAATAAAATAAAATATCGTTAAAGAATATGTCTATCAACCATTGAGAGTACACTGGCTCGATATAATATTCTTAAACGTTAATATGTTATCCCAGCATTACGGTAGAGTCGTTAACAAATGCTATTTGTCAATGACACCCCGGGGGTGTCGTTTTGAGGGTGTCGTTAATAATGAACGGCTGTTGGGTGTTATTTATTTATTTATATTTTTAGTCATGTCGAACCATTGTGATGAAAGGATTTAAAGTGAGCCTTAAAGGTTCCCTTCGTGCACTTGACACATATTTTCGAACTTTTAGGTTAGCTTAGGTTAGGTTCTACGACATATAGGTTCCGTCACGATGTTTTCCTTCACCGTTTGAGAGTACTGCACGACCGGATTTGAACCCATGTCCAGGATCGGAAGGCGGGGTCACTACCATTAGATTACCGGTGCTCTCAAGTGAGTTGGTACTCAGTCTGTCAGTAACGTGAGTTTATCTAAATAAGAGTCGTAAGAGTGACCTCATTTGTTAAATCCATCTTCAATCATTACCTCATAATATCAGATTCCAATAATTAACATGTAAGTTGCGTCGCTGAAGGCGAAATTGACCTTGATTTTATATTGTAAAGTCATAAGGGATGGTACTTCGGTAATTGTTGGATTTACAACTTTCGTAATAGGGCTTTGTAGCCCTGAAGCGAGCTTACTCGCTTGTAATATGAATACAGGGGCCGACAAGTATCTTGAGCCCTCATTCTATTGGCCAGACATCTTAACCAAGTCGCTCTACATCTAATGACGTATAAAGTGACTAATCGCTTCAGCAAAAATGAATGGAATTCAACAAATAATATATACTTTTGGGTAAGGTCAGGTATTCAGTTAAGCACTAACCCTGCAGTAGTAGGTAACCACTCCTAAATTAGGTGGACAAGAGACTTAGGCCTTCTCCCATCTATAGTAGATGATTTATACAGCGTCAGGAGACAACTTATACCTTCACAAACGGGATGCTGTAGTGCAGGCTTGCCCAGCCTATTCCATCCTCTCAGCTTAATCGGCCTTGTCCACAGGAAAGACATGGTCAATACGTGCGGAGCTGACTAAGCCGCGGGTTTCCTCACGATGTTTTCTTTCACCGTTTGAGAGTACTGGTATAGCGCACATAAATTTTTCGCGCAGAAAAATTCATTGGTACACGACTGGATTTGAACCCATGACCTAAGGCGGACTACCAACTAGACCACCAGTGCTCTGACAAGAGAACCGCCGGAAAAACTGCTCTAATTAATAAACTGGAACACAAACGCACTGATTATAATATTCTTTTGAAGTTAAATTCACTGAGACCTTTCAACAGCTCCCTTACAAAGTAGCAAGCTCTATTATTATGCAAATTAAGTTCAGTGCAAATTCGAAGCAAGAGTCACACGTATTGCTGACGTATCATTGTAATAAATACATTTGTTATTACGAGAGAGATGGAAATAGTGTCACGGGTTATTTCAGCCACTTTAAATTATTAGGTTGGGACCTGAAAAGGTTTGTCGAGTGACTATGGGGAAAAGAACCAATGTTGTTGAAAGGAATAAATTGCGACAAATGCTACCTTTAAACATTGAGTTATTTGCTTCATATTTATTTATTTATTTTACAAAACTACAGTTATTTATATAAGGTTCTGGTTGATAGTGTTTTTAAACTTAGAATAAGTTTTGCTAAACACTAGGTTCTCTATCGTTATAACAAAAAAGTATCTTATAAGTAAACACGTATTTTTAAAAAGTAATCAAAGATAAGCGCACGCACTTATAGAGGCAGTCACAAAGAAAATCTAATTACTAGGTCTAGGATAAAGCACGCTTACCTAGAAGAAACCTATTGATTCTCGATTTAAAGACACCCATATTATACTTTTCTGGAAATGAATGAGTGAAATTTTAAGGAATGAGTATATAAGAGGAAGTCTGAAAGTAGCGCCGGTGGCGGATAAGTTGAGGAGCAATAGGTTAGCGTGGACATGTCATGAGAAGGGAAGAATGTCATGTGACGAGAAGAGTGTTAGATATGAATGTGGAAGGATATGTGGGTAGAGGTAGGCCAAAGAAAAGATGGATGGACTGTGTGAAAGATGACATGAGTAAGAAAGGAGTGAGCGTTGAGATGACTTCTGACAGAGGGAAATGGAAGAGAAATACATGTTGTGCCGACCCCACATAAAGTGGGACAAGGGCAGGGAAATGATGATTATACTTTTCTGGAAATACAGACCCCGGCAGAGTTCCACATTTTTGCAGTTCGTATAAAGAATGTGGACTCAAAGCGCTTAGTCCGAACATTTGGTCGCGACCTCTATCGGCTCGTCGCTAGTTCGTAAACTATTGCAATAGATGTAAAGTCGCAATGAAGTTCGCCTCCATTCCCTTCCGCGGCAATGTAAATTGAGTTTCAGTAGTTACGGAAATACTTGCTAACAAACATTCGCATTTATGATATTAGTAGGATAAATAAATACTTGAGGACATAATTACACAGCACCATCTGGCCCCAAGCTAAGCAAAGCTTGTACTATGGCAACCAGATGGCTGATAGAATACTTATTAACTATTTGTTTAAAATATACTAATGATACATAATATTATAGCACCCAGACCCAAAAGTAATGTTTGCGGAACATGCAAACTCGGTGATGTCCACTAGCCTCTCATATAAACAACTTACGTCTGTATCTCCAAGACATCAAATGCCCCAGTCTATCTATAATTTGTTGATGTCTAAGGGGGGTGAGCAAAGGCACGTTTGCAAAGCACATTTTGCAAGTACGTTCCATACGTGACAGGTTGGAAGCTCATAGCCCCTGTTAGAATACTAACTAGTTTCCTCACGATGTTTTCCCTTTTGGTTCCCCAGTTTCCGTTGATCGGGTTTGAATCCACAACCTTCGGATTTAAAGTCAAGTGTATCTTTGAGCATGTTTTATACATCCTACTCCTGGTGTAACTGAAACACGTAATTGCGCTACAGTAGTAGAAAAAACGGTCAAGAGCGAGTCGAAATTGCACACGAAGGGTTCTGTACCATCGTACATGTACAGTAGTAAGTACCACAAATATTGTACGCCTCGGCAGTTTTCGTCTATCTTCTGAAATGCGAACTAACGCGATGATGATTGTAATATAGAGATGTTTCAATAATTATGTACATATTTATTTCTTTCAAGGGTTGGTTCAGTTATTATTAGTTGGCTATTAATTGCATGTTCGGACAAATTCGGTTTTCATACGAAGCACGAAGTTTGCCGAGGCGTACAATATTTGTCGTACTACTTACATAAATGTTTCTTGGCCCTCTTTTATTTTACTCTCTACCTATTACGGTTCATGAGATACAGCCTTGGACGAATAAACTCTCGTCCAAGGATACAATTCACTGATAAACGGACGGACGGTCAGCGGAGGCTTAGTAATATGGTCCCGTTGGCACCGTTCGGGTACGGAACCCTAAAAAAAGGTGACGCTATGTCACATTATTTATTTGATTGTATCTGTTTATAAATTACTAGCAGCCGCCCACGGCTTCGCTCGCGTGGTACCCGGATAAAAAATAGCCTATATGTTAATCCAGTACATGTACTATGCATATTCCAAGTTTCGTTCAGATCCGTTCAGCTGTTTAGGCGTGATTGAGGCACAAACATCCAAACATCCAAACATCGTCACAAACTTTCGTACTAGATGGCAGCACAGGTAAAGTTAGTACGCGCTATCGTTGCGTTTTGAGCTATACACCGGTAATTTCAAGCAAACTAAGACTTTTCAATTTTATAATATAAGTAAGAAGTAAGATGTTAAGATGTTATATCGTCTTGTTGGTACAAACATGTTTTTGTTTATCCCATTAGGTCAACGCGGCTCAAATAACAAACTACCTATTAAATTTATACTTTCAGACAATTATCAGCATGTTACGAGTTGCTGAACGCACTAGAAGACATGTCACTGTCCCTCACATCGGTCTTGTTCAGCACGAACCAAGAGTCACTGGACACAGATATCGAACGCCACCAAAAGTCTGCTTCAGAACATCTCATGTCCTCAATGGGATATCTGGAAGTTGAACAGTTGTGGGAGGAGGTCGCTGCCATCAAGGAGGTCTTTGTACAGTAAGTTGTGAGTTGCAGACGATTTGAATAATGGTATGATATAATGTCAGTAGTTTTTTTGGTACTACTAGTAATGTCACTAGTTATTTCGAACTAGTCTGGTGAAAGGGTTAAAAATGCGCGTCGGGGCCCATTTTTAGGGTAACATACCCGAAGGGTGCCAACGGGACCCTATTACTAAGCCTCCGCTGTCCGCCCCCTCTATCAGCCGGCTTTATCTCAGGAACCGTAATACAAATATATTTATTTACCGAAAGAAATTTCACACATGTCACAAATTACTGGTGATCCCCACACTAGGCCAGGCCAGGCCTGTATCGTGGGAGATCGGTCAAGCAAAACGTGATTATCTATTACTAAATTATTAACAATACAGGGCAGATTATAATAAAACAAACTAAAGAAAACTAAAAATTAAACAAAATGTACATCAATACATGCAAAACCTACAACTAGATGCTATTAAAAAGTACATTTATAAAGAAGTGTAGGTATAGAGTTAAAATTTTCACAGAGTGTGTATTTCTATTGCCGCTATAACAAAAAATATTAAAAATAAAAGGGGGCCCCATACATGAAAAAATTATGTAGGTACATGTAGAATGGTACGGAATCCTTTGTGTGCGAATTTGACTCGCACTTACCGGTTTTTGTGCTTTACCTTACCCTTGCTTTAGCCCATTGGGATACGGGCGTGATAATATGTATATAATGTATGTACTATGGGTCTTGCTCACTATTCTGTTCCATAACCAGATCGTCATGGTCCTGGCATAAAAAGGCAAAGCCTATCATGTTATTGTCATTTTTTGCTTTGCTTTTTCGTGTTAGGACGGTTATGTTCCGGTTACATAATACCCTAATAAAATATGGCAGTGGCTGTCTGTCCCTATAAAATAAAATTCAGCCATGTTTGAAAAAAAAACTGTTAAAGTGCGTGTCGAATTTGCACACGAAGGGTTCCGTACCATCGTACGTCTACTTTTTAATATGACTTTTTCTCTAGGTACTTTTTAAATAGGTAACTTCAATGATCGATTAAGAACGTTAAAAAAAGTATCTTGCGTGGGGCTCCCTTCTATATTTATTTATTTATTTTAGATGTCAACTTTTACCTTTACAAACGGAACGCTGTAGTGCCCGGGACGAATTAAGATGGGGTAAGCCTGCCCAGCATCTATTCCATCCTCTCAACTTAATCCTTAGCTTAGACAATAGAAATACACACTGAAAATTTCAACTCTACCTATTACGGTTCATGAGAACAGCCCGCTGACAGACGGACGTACAAACGACGGACAGACAGCGGAGGCTTAGTAATAGGGTCCCTTCAGGTACGGAACCCTTAAAATGATCCAATGTTATTAATTCTTTATTCCAGCTACGATGTATCTTACGAGCCGGCGCGGGACGACTACATTAGTAATTCACGAACTTGCTTGCGGAAGCTGAGGGCCATTCAGTTCGGATTGTGGATTTTGATGAGGTTAGTAAAATCTTCTGATATACTACTCGTGTCGCTTAAAGGTATGTATGTATGTTCGTATGAGCTAGTGACCAACTCTAGTGACGGAGTTTTTAGATCGCCTAAAGGCCTCCGTCATGGCTTAACGACTTAAAAGCCGGGACCGACTGTTTAACGTGCCCTCCGAAGCACGGAAGCGCTCAGCTCTTAATGCCACTTGCGGTCACCCATCCCAATTTGTGACCGCGCATATCGTTGCTTAACTTTAACGATCAATCAAGAACGCCTAAGCAAGCACAAAGCTTAAAGGTGAAAACACACTTATCCGAGTCGAACGCGTCGAACGAACGGAACGAAACTAACTCTTAGTGAAATCTCGCAAAACCAGCCCGCGTCGAATCGTTCGAATTACGCCGTAACGACTGAACGGATTTGAATGAAACTTGGAATACACATAGCATGCGCGCTGGAATAACATATACCTAGGCTACTTTTTGTTTAGATAGCACGAAGCCGAATAAATAAATATTTGTGGACATTTCACACAGCGCTATCTAGCCTCAAACTAAGCAAAGCTTGTACTATGGGAACCAGATAGCTGATAGAATACTTATATACCTACTTATTTTTTTTTGTAAATATATACCTTATAATACATAATACGACACCCAGACCAGGAAGAAATATTTGCAGAACATACAAACATTTCTCCCATAGCGGGAACCGAGCACTCGCCCCAAGCCACTGAGGTCGTCAATTACGTAGTCTTCTTACTTATATTATAAAAATGAAAAGTCTTAGTTTGCTTGAAATTACCGGCGTAAAGCTCAAAACGCAACGATAGCGCGTACTAACTTTACCTGTGCTGCCATCTAGTTCGAAAGTTTGTGAGGATGTTTGGATGTTTGTGCCTCAATCACGCCTAAACGGCTGAACGGATTTGAATGAAACTTGGAATATACATTGTACATGTACTATAATAGGCTATTTTTTATCCGGATACCACGCGAGCGAAGCCGCGGGCGGCAGTTAGTAAAACAATAATTGTACAGTAGGATTGCTTTCCGTTTGCAGGGAGTCTGTGCGGACCGAGGTGTGGGTGGCTCGCCGCACACTGGCTGTCAGCGTGGCTATAGTAGTGCTCGTGCTCCTGGCTTCGCCTGTACTGGTGCTACTACTGAGGCATACTGTGCACACTATACAGGTTAGTCCTCTGCTATTTTTATAGCCCATTTCAAGGTAGGTACTTTAAAAAATATGCCTTTTTAATGTTATTGTAGTCTTATGTAGTTTTTTGATTGGTAATCTTTTGTTTAAATCATAAAATTACGTTACAAAATTGCCTAGGTGATAAACAAGATGTTTAAGCCTTAATAATAATAATTACTTACCTATAATGTTTCTGATATTTGTAAAAACTGCTTCACTCCTCGAGCATGTAGTAAAAGTCGACTAAGGGATAGTATTCTCCCCAACATGATGGACCATCTATATGGGCGATGGGCTGCTTACCTGTCACCATGGTTCACCATATCCATCTTGGGACTTTGATACAGGAGTGGCTGCTAGTTTTAATATGACATAATAATTTGCAAAAACATTACTTACCCTCTTTGTTCACAGTCGGGTAAGAACACCCCAATCTTCTAACTCGATAAGATTATAACGTCAAAAAGTACCTACTCTGTGATCTAAAGTCCTAGATTTCCGTTAATTCGTTAATCCGATTTTCTACAAAAAACTTTAATCTATTATTCACATTCGATTAGTTTTAGTAAATAAAACTAACATTCGTTTAGTTTTTAACGAAGTTCATGCGCAACTAATTACCTACCTACTGTGAAATATTTTATTTTCAACTAAACAAGAATAGTTCCAACTACAGATGGCGCTGACTTGACAGGAGACTTGAACAGACTTGAACCCAGGAGCCAGGGCCTATGAATCAGATTATTAATTAGTATTTGTATGTCAAAGTCAGAAAATCAAATGTCAATTACGTCATGTCGAAATGCTCCCTAGACGGAACTCAGAACAACGCCATCTGTTTAGAACGCTGGAAACTATTTCGCTAAAAGGCCTTTGCGTCACTCATCAATGTACTACTCGAATGACGTTCTGCACGTCAAAGTTTTCGAAGTTTGGATAAATAGAAAATTGTAAACATACTTATAAGTTGAAATAACAGTCTCTGAAAATACTTTCAATAATATCAATACTTAATGTCGTCTAACGACACTCGAATTTTGTATGGAACATTTATGCGGAATCAGATTTAAAAGTTGAATAAGTATAGATAGGTAGGTACCTAACAATAAAATTATTATCGTTCACGACTGTACTTTATGAAGCTATAATGAAGCCACAAAAATAGCATGCTGAGCATATTTTGGAGTAACTAAAGCAGTCTCGCTACCATTCGTGGACTGATCCCCACCATTTTAAAGCTTTATAGTACAGTCGTAAAGAAAACAATTGTTATCTGTAGGTACCTCTTGAACTTTCAAATTTGATTCAGCATTCGAAAAAAGCATAAAAGTAAGTACCTACCATACAAAATTCGAGTGTCGTGAGACGATGTCGAGTATCGATATTAGTAATTAGTATTGAAAAGTATTTACGGAGCATGTTGTTTCAACTTATGTGTTAAGTAAGTAATAAAGTTTGTATGAGCTAGTGGCCAGCTCTTGTGACGGAGTTTTTAGGCCGCCTAAAGGCCTCCGTCGTGGCTTAACGATTTAAAAGCCGGGACCGACAATTAAACGAGCCCTCCGAAGCACGGAAGCGCTCAGCTCGTAATGCCACTTGCGGTAACCCATCCCAATTGAGACCGCGCATAACGTTGCTTGACTTCAACGATCAATCAAGAATGTCTAAGCAAGCTACACCACGAGCGCTTGTATTTAAAATTTTCTATTTATCTGAAGATAAGTTTGTCAACTCCTAGACATATTGCACGGCAAAACGTTATACGAGGTATAGTTTTCAAACAATAAAAGATAAATTAAATTAAAATATTTTATTTCAGACAAAATCCAAAATAAATAATAAAAACAAAATAAATGATATCTTATTTATAACATCATCAGCAACATGAACTCGAGAACACCCTTTATAACAGTGTTCGTAAGAGTTTTTGTTACAACAGTACTTAGGGTACCATGTTTCTTATTTGATGACTCAGACTTGTCCAGTAGACAATAGCTGGGTGGAGTCTACACTTCACTATGTACAAAAAAAGATATTAGTTGTCTTTCTGTTAATGATACATATACCTAAAATATAATTATAACATAATTGTATCTTACCACGTCGATATCAGGTTGTTTAATACCATAGGTGTAAATAAGGCTGTTTAAATAAAATAAATGCTAGGCTCTTGTGAAAATATAACTTCATTATATCAATAACAATATTCAGGTAGATACATTTAAATACATACATACATAATTATTAAGCCCGTATCCCTAACGGGGTGGGCAGAGACACAAGTAATCGTAAGAAAGCTTGCAGCCACTTCTGATCCAAGAGTTCCAAGATGGATATGGTAAACCATGGTGACAGGTGATCAGCCCATCGCCCATATAGATTCATCATGTTTGAGAGGATACTATCTCTTAGTCGACTCTTACGACATGCTCGGGGTGAGAAGCGGCTGGACGCATTCTATGTTTTTTCTTTACTCCCAGTCCAGCGAAGAAGTATTAAATAAACATAAAATATTATAAAACAATACAAAACGATATAAAAAACTTTCGTATTTATAATTTGTAGGTATGATGCTGGAATAAATGAAATGTATTTTTATATCAGCTGGTTTAACATGCCGGTTTTGTTCGAGATCTTATCGCTGTTCTAATTCTCTTGCATTATCGTCCGACTATCGAGCAAGTGACTTACCTACCTAAGACGCCGTATATCTATATCATAAAAAAAACTGTAAAAAAGATAAAAATTCTTTAATATATTTTCAATACATTGTAAACACATTGTAAATGGAGTGTATATTGTGTAGGTGGCATTACATTGAGTGCAAGGTCACACATTTTTACCATGTCTTTCATCCAACCGATGCGAGGCGTTTCGAATATCACGATGCATTTCATTTACCGTTTTATTTGAGCACAGCTTAGATTATCCCTATTTTTGTGCAGGGAAACCGGAATTTGCACAATCTTTGTGATCATTACACCTGGAAATAGCATAAAATAGTCATGTGGCAATGTTTATTGAATACATAAAAAATGGAATTTAATATCTTCTGATTTTTTTAAGTTGGTTTAAAAAATAATAAATTCTAGTTACCTATAAATGACGTAAAAAAACATTTGAAATAATCAATTTTCTTTGTGTTTGATTTCGCTGTAGGTGCGTGTTTGAAACGGCGAAGGATGGGAAACCAGTATTCATAATAAGCGGAGATGGGTTTGTTTTCAACTTTGTGGTGACTACTTTGCAAAACATTGATATAGCTGGCTATAATGTTTAGGCTTGTCTCTGACGACCCTTTACACCTTTTGAAGCCAAACCAACAAAAAACCCTGGTTTGGTGTTAAAAGCCGTCGAGGCCACGTTCAAGTTTTGTCACAGAAATAATACGGCACATTTATTTATGTATGTTGTTATTAATTTAAATTATGTACTTGCGAACTGGATTCTGCAATTCCGCATAATAAATTATTAGCTAATAATAGTACCCAACGGTTATCTATGCTTGTGCAGTAAATCCACAAGAAGGTTTTTTTAAATAGGTGCTTATTATTATATCTACAGGATAGGGGATATGAATGTTCTTTGGTTTTCTAACCCTCGAATACTCAAACGCATCTCAAAGTTGAGCTTGTCTCAAATGACGATTTTTTGACAGATTTTCTTCAGAAACTGTCAAAAAACCGTGAGTTGAGACGTGCTCAACTCTGAGTCGCGTTTGAGTATTCGGGGGTTAAACTAGTTAATTATCAACTAGCTTCACTCATATGGCAACCGAAAATGTTGCTTATTTTAGTTACGCCCCGTCAATGAGGCACATCATAAGAACATCCTCGGATCCTCACAAACTTTGGGATCTGTATTATTAGTAGGTTATTCACGTTACTTACTTTTCACAATTTAGCACGCATGTACCCAATACTTTGTCATAACAACTTGGACAATTCTTGACTTCAATGAATCTCCTGATCCTTGGGTTACTGACAGTGTCACCATTAAACTTACTATCAGGAACGTTTAGTACAAATTCCCCACCATAATTCTCAGGGACTGCAGAAATACTAACTGCTAAGCACATAATTATTAAAATGAACGTCTTCATCTTAAGAGATGAGGCTCGCGACTGAGATTTGAACTCAAGTGCATAGGTTTACGTTTTTTAAGATGTATGTTGCTGGCCGCAGATGACCGATACCGGAGTAACCGGATTAAAAATATGTCGCTAAATTTATCCTCTTTTATTTAAATAACGTTGAGTAACTGATGAGAGACCTAGTTTATATAATTATGTGATATCTTTTTGTATTTAAATTGTATAAGGTTCAGTAAACTGAACTGTTCAGTTTGTTGTATTTTTTCTGTATGCCTTTGTACGCTCTATCAAATCAATATAAGTTTTATTTCTTTATTTTATGGGATTAATCAAACCACGGTTCTTTTGCCCGTGCATGCAGTCTGTGGCAAATTTTAATTACACGCTTTTTTATTGTTTTCTCTGCAATTTAAACGTACAGTCTGTTTATGTACTTAGTTGTAAACATTTGCCACATAATTCTGAGAGCACAGGTTATAATCTAGTTCTATTTAGTTCAGAAGTCAACAAAATTATGAGGTATAAATGAGTAAAGTATCATTTTGTCAATAAATATTTTAATAAAATTAATTACAATAATTTAATGCTAAAAGTGTTGGACAGTCTGTATGCCTTTGATAAATTGTTGAGCTCGTTTTCTTGTTGAAGCGAAGCGTCGAGGCGGAATATTGTTTCATCACTCATTTCTTATCACTATATTATCCTAAGGATAATCGTAACAATCTGCAAGTGTTGGATATCTGAAAAAAAAAGATAATATCAATGACCAATCAAGTTCATGTTGAAAAAAAAACAGGTAGTTAAAGTTGTGAATCATCGCTAAGGTGCTAATAAGTAATCTCGACTGTATCGGCGCCTTGCCATGTGTCACTTTTGTTGACGAAAGTGCAAACTTTACGCATAAGCTTAAAAACCTTCAAATCTTGGCTTCAAATATTGTCATCTCTTTTCGTTGAAATAAGAGTGACAGTGACAAAATACAGACATTTTATTAAATTCGATTTGTGATGAGATGAAACATTTGTATACTCAGCTGTCCTGCCTACTTTCTGATCATTGAGGTCTGTTACGGCTTACACCATTTATATTAACTCAACGCGTCATCTTATACATTTACAAGAGACGATCCATAACCAACGGCCTCGGGCCACCCAGTCCAAGAGTCTTTGAATCACCTGTGATGGAAGGTGACGGAACTGTGAAAATTATGTTCAAAGATAAATCACAAACTGTTTTCTCTATAAAAACATGAACTTACCTATTGCAGTCAGGTATGCAGAATCCTTGAACTTTTATGTATTTGTTTGGGCAGCCGTGACTGCAAATAGCTCCACAAGATCGACCGGTCGGTGTCGCGTGCACACACGTCATACACACAGCCACAACGAACACACAAAACATGTAAACCTTCATGTTGCCACTCTGCAGGATAAATTAATACTGGCGTATGTTTTGAGAAACACACATTTTTATAAGGTTTTACTGCTATTCTTGATGTTTAGGTATCAGTAGCTTGGACTCATAACACTATTACGAGTAGATGTAAAAGCAAAGGCGTTGAATCACACATCAAAACCCCGCCTTTTAATCATCCAAAACTATTTACAGTAGTACCACAAATATTTTGCGCCTCGGCAATTTTCGTCTAGCTTATGAAATACGAACTAACGCGATGATGATATTTAATATAGAGATGTTACAATGATTATGTAGGTACTTATTTTTTAAAGGGTTGGTTCATTTATTATTTGTTGACTATAAGTTGCATCTTCGGACAAATTCGGTTTTCATAAAGCACGAAGTTTGCCGAGGCGCATAATATCTGTGGTACTACTGTATATTGTAGGTACCTTCTAGTAGTGTGCGCCGGCTTCACACGGGTACAATGTACTAAATGTGGCGTCATAGTGATGTAGAGTTTTTCGATACCTTTTAGGGGCTTTCATGCGGTCTGTCCGGAGAGTTGATAAAACTTTTTAGAATTCGCTATTTATACTCGTAATTGTAATTTTAGACTTATACTTTTCCCTAACTAAAAAAACGTCATCTTCATTAGATTTTTAATAATTCTTGGCGACTATTCTTCTTAATTTTAATTTAAAGAGTGTAAGAGGCCAGTATTAACCAAAAACAGAAAAAATACGTGATCTTGCACATTGCTATAGGATTGCTCCAAGGAGTTTCATCCTATTCTTCACTGAAGTCTTTTTTAAATGTTCCAGACATTCACGCGTTCGATAGAGATGAGCACGCAGCGGCTGGTGGCTGAGAAGCAGAAGAGCGACCTGCTTCTGTCCCGCATGCTGCCACTACCGGTACTTCGGAGACTGCGCGCGCAGCGAGCCGTGCCCGCGGAGTCTTTCGACGCCGTCACCATCTTCTTCAGCGACATCGTCGGCTTCACCAACATCTCCGCCACCAGCACACCTATGGAGGTCATCAATATGCTCAACATGCTCTACAGGTATGTTTACGTCTGACGTATTTGTAAGGGCATCGAGGTGCTAACTGAGATGCAAGAGATCGAGGCTGTCTTTTGACGCTGTCACCATCTTCTACAACGACATTGTCGGCTTCACCAACATCTCCGCCACAAGCACGCCTATGGAGGTCATCAATATGCTTAACATGCTCTACAGGTATTTTTGAAGCTGCTGTTGTTGTAAGAACATCGTTGAAAGAGGTCGAGGCCGTCTTTCGACGCTGTCACCATCTTAATTAGCGACATCGTTGGCTTCATCAATGTCTCGTTAAAGATCATTGGTTTATTATGCTTAACATCTACAGGTAAACACAGCTGCTACAAATAGCATGGATCTTAAGATATCACATGAAAGAGTGGGTGGTTAACGGAGGGGTTAGGATCTTCATCGGAATGACACAGTTTCGGCACAAAAAAGCAAATCAAACTTGTTTAAAAAAAACTGTTTGTTTTAGTTTTTTTTTGTGCTGGGACGGTGACTGTCCGATTATTATGGGACGGGGTAAAAACTCTTGGAGAAAAAGGTTAGCGCTGCAGATCTTGGTGTCTGGATTTGCTTCAACTTGTCAAGTTTAGTTACGAGCCAATGCTCGTCAAACCGCACGTACCTATGTGTTCAGTATCCTACTCCAATGACTAGGATACTGAACACATAGGTACGTGCGGTCTAACCTAATAAGGATTGGTATTTCTGGTGCGGTATACATCAAAGGCATGACTTTTCCAACGTGACGTGGACGACGTGACCGCATCCAAGCTGTAACGTTAATGCTGCGTAAGGCATGATGACACATTTAGGGACATTTAACGTAGCGTAGATAAAACGTCATTCTTTGACGACCTCGGTGGCGTGGCGGGCGAGTACTCGGCTGAGACGAAGAGGTGCGGATTCGCTTCCCGCTACGGGAGAAATGTTTGTATGTTCTGCAAGTATTTCTTCTGGGTCTGGGTGTTGTGGTACCATGGTACTTATGGTACTGTAGTTTCTGATACACCAGCTTTACTAGTATCAATTAGGATGGCAAACCGGCTAAATCCCCTGGGTGGAAACCCCTAATATTATTAAATGCAAAAGATTGTCAACATAAAATGCAAATGAATAAAACAGGTGGTATCAACAGGTTGTTCGACGAGAAGATAATGCAGTACAACGTTTACAAAGTGGAGACGATCGGAGATGCCTACATGGTTGTTTCTGGACTCCCGCAGAGGAATGGTAAGTGTTTTGATACATTTTGTAATACACTGTATAATTGGTATAATTTGATACTAACTTTAAACTTTCCATGTACGTCGAATAGTAGACAAGAGAGTTACTTGCGTCACGTTTTTAGAGTTCCGTACCCGATGGGTTTCAACATCACCCTATTACTAAGCCTCCGCGGTCCGTCCGTCCGTCCGTCCGTCTGTCAGCGGGCTGTATCTCATGAACCGTAATACCTAAAGAGTTGAAATTTTCACAGTGTGTATTTCTATTATTATTGCTGCTATAGCAACATAAAAAGGGATACAAGAAACTTTTTTTAAAAAGTACATAGATTAAAAGTCATATTAAAAAGTACATGTACGATAGTATGGAACCCTTCGTGTGCGAATTTGACTTTCAACGTGCTAAGCATGCGAACATTCGTTCGGCGAGTTCAACCCTTTTTGACTAAGAAGATTTGCTCAGAACTATTCAGAACAACAAGATAAAACGACTGAACAAAAATACACAGTAAAAATGTTGAAAATTAAACTTGTGCGAGAGTTTTTATTGTTTGCCAGAAACCACTGACGGTCCGATTATCCTACTAATATTATAAATGCGAAAGTTTGTGAGGATGTAAGAATGTGTGGATGTGACGATGAATGTTTGTGCCTCAATCACGCCGTAACGGCGGAACGGATTTGAATGAAACTTGGAATATACATACTATGTGTGCTGGAATAACATAATAGGCTACTTTTTGTCCGGATATCACGCGAGCGAAGCCGCGGGCGAAAGCTAGTGGAAATATATAATAATGGGCGAACTTTTTCTCCTTTTAAATTTCTTTGCTGGACTGGGAGTAAAGAAAAAACATACAATGCGTCCAGCTGCTTCTCTCCCCGAGCATGTCGTAAAAGTCGATTAAGGAATAGTATCCTCCAACATGATGAGATACAATAAGCAAGTATTCCCAAGGAGGGTTGACGTCAGGCAGGCGGCCGGTCATAAAACACCTTAGCCAAAACTCTTACAGTATGACCCAAGGAACATGCTGTGCCGACCCCGCATAATGGATAAGGGCAGGAAGATGATGATGGGCGGACTTTTTCTCATTTCGTAACTTCCAGGCAACCGACACGCTTCGGAGATAGCGGACATGTCGCTATCCCTGATGCACAGTCTCGAAGGCGCCACCGTCCCGCACCGGCCAACCGAGCCACTGCGGATCCGGGCCGGCGTCAACACGGGCCCCTGCGTAGCCGGCGTCGTCGGCACCACCATGCCCAGATACTGCCTCTTCGGGGACTGCGTCAATACTGCTAGTAGGATGGAGAGCACAGGAGAAGGTCAGCATTTCAACGTTCTCATCCATACATGAAGCGCTCGTGGTGTTGCTTGCTTAGGCGTTCTTGATTGATCGTTAAAGTTAAGCATCGTTGTGCTTGGTCACAATTGGGATTGGTGATCGCAAGTGGCGTTACCGGAGGGCACGTTAAATTGTTGGTCCCGGCTTTTAAGTCGTTCTGCCATGACGGAGGCCTTTATGCGGCCTAAAACTCCTTCACTAGAGTTGGCCACTAGAGTTAGACCGAACTAGGCTAAAGGATTGGTTTGATTATTCAATGGATCGACTCGGCTTAATTACTTGCTAATCTACTCGACAAAATTTTTGGAGTTCAGAAACGTTAAGTTACTAAATTAATCGCTACTAGACTTAAATGTTAACATAGTCCGAACTAGGCTTAAGAGTGCATTGTGTTGGGCAAAATAGGACCAGTCCCCGCTTAGTGTTATATCTAGGCAAACCTGAAGTTACGTAACTCAAGGAGTTTCTGTAGGTATGTTTAGTCAGAAAATTTCCCAATTGCAGTAGGTAAGAGACTCTTAATATATTAAGGAATGTGACCTCGAAAACTACAACGAATGTCGAGTAGGTAGATCATAAATATGTTTGTTTGCATCCGTATTTTTACCCGACTGCGAAGGAGGATAATGTGTTTGGGGTGTATGTATGTATGTATGTATGTATGTATGTATGTGTGTATGTGCATTCCTTTGGCTGAAGCTGTAGTCCAAACGGCTAGACAGATTTTGACTAATGAGGTGTCGTTAGATTCGTCTGAGCGACGAGAATGTTATAGGCTATATGAAGTATCAAAAAATCCAACATGGCAGCTGTAATAGGTGTTGCTAGTTTCGTCTAGATATCTAGAGTGTCATGGGTGCAACTTTTGACACTTTTTTGACTCTAAAGTGTAAAATATCCAATATAGTAGCTTTAAGGGGTCATTTCCAATGTACTTACGATAGTGCATAACTAAAAACATCATCATCATCATCATTTGTCACTAAATTAAATATGTCAGACGTACTATGCTACCTAAATTCTACTCAGTTAGCTTTTTTGTTATTTTAAATATACTTGTTTAAATAAGTTTCTTGCTCCTGTATCATACTAATATTATAAAGTGGAAAGATTTATTTGTTTGTTTGTAACGAATAGACTCCGAAACTACTGGACCGATTTCAAAAATTCTTTCATCAATAGAAAGCTACATTATCAGGAACCAGTATAGGCTATAATATATTTTTAAAAAATTAGGGATCCGTAAGAAAATTGCAATATTGTAATTCAAGGTAGAAAACCCAAAATAGTTTTTGGAACAAAATTGTGTACTACACGCGTACGAAGTCGCGGGCAACAGCTAGTCTTTTATATTTTTCTTTGTCGATATGTACTATTGATGTATTTTTATTATTTCAGCAATGAAAATTCACATATCGTATACAACGAAACTGGCGCTGGATGAGATTGGGAACTATGAGACTGAGCCCAGAGGAGTGGTCGAAATAGCTGTGAGTATCAAAAGCAAGTGACAGGATAAATGAGGGTAGATTTGTAGGTTGACGGTACTTCATAAATGTTAAGGGAAATCCCCCAGAATTTATGAATTTCTTCTTTTATTCGTTTTATTTATTTCTGCGAAATGTTATAAACACAGCAGAGTTATAAAAATAAACTTCGAACGGGGATTTATTTTAGAATAATTTACTTATTATTTTTTAGTGTTGTATTTCATTAAAAATGTCGTGATACTATGATAGATATATTTATATATATATTTCTTATTGTTCATTTATATCTCCAGCAGAGAAGGATATTTTATAGTCGACACTAAGGGATAGTATCCTCGTCAACGTGATGGACCATCTATATGGGCGATGGGTTGATCACCTGTCACCATGGTTCACCATATCCATCTTGGGACTTTTAGGGGTGGCAGCAAGTTTTCTAATGATTACTTGCGGCTTTGCCCACCACTTTAAGGAAACGGGCTTGACAAAAATGAACATAAACATAATTTATTTGATAAAAATAATACACCATTACAAAGAAACAATTGGAACACGTTGAAAACTGCCTTACCCCCGAATACTCAAACGCATCTCAGAGTTGAGCACGTGCTCAAGTGACGAGTTTTTGACAGATTTTCATCAAAAACTGTCAAAAAACATCAACAGGGATGACACAATTTTCGTCTCCCAAATGCGGTCGTAGCTGTCGCTCCCGTATACTGCCCTCCTAGTGAAGAACGCAGTAATTATGTCAAACATGTTTTGATACGTGAGTAAGAACAGAATGTTGTATTTTGTTAGGTGATTCCATATTATGTATTTAACTATTTTTTGTCAAAAATGCTAGTTACTGCGTTCTTCACTAGGAGGGCAGAATAGGCCTTACAAGACACAAACGAAATTGCTTATTATGACTTCGAATGCCGTTTAAATCATCTTTTGTAGATGTTACTGGCCATGACTAACATGTAATGTATGTATGTGTAAACATAAAACAACGTAAAATAATAAAAGAGTTCGCTGACAGAAAGGTTAGAAAAGTCAAATTTTATTAGTTTATTTTAATAAATGGTTATTTTTTTTAATAAATGGTAATTTCATCATATCTTTTTCCTTTGTTCATATGGGTTTGAATTGCAGTTAGGGGGCGCCGTATAAATCTCGCCCAGGGCGCTGGTAGTGTTAAACCGGCACTGTATGTGTTCCAGGGTAAGGGTCAGATGGAGACGTTCTGGCTGGTGGGCAAGGTTGGAGGCTTGGAGCCCGAGAGTCCACAGCGCCTGCGTCTTCACGACTATGATCACAACCTGCTGGAGATACTCATCCGATAACCACTCACTGGACACCATTGCATTTGTCCCTCCGCTGGCAGACCAGCGTCGCTGAACTGGGCCTCTATTAAGAAAGAAATGATTAGTACGAACGTATTTAAGACGTGTTCAAGTTTGATGACCTCGGTGGCGTGGCGGGCGAGTGCTCGGCTGAGACGCACGAGGTGCGGGTTCGATTCCCGCTACGGGAGAAGAGTTTGTATGTTCTGCAAATATTTTTTTCGGGTCTGGGTGTTGTACTCCGTTCCCTATTAAAACAAAGCAAAATATCTAAAATAAAACACGATTTATATATAAGGATCCTTGATTTTTAATTTTATTCCTATTTTTGTACAGATCAGTTAATTTTCATTTTAAAACAATACCCAAATATACTACAAAAATATGTGCAAAAAGTCACTCGACCCATCCAATTACTGACCATGCCTAGTGTTGCTTAACTTCAATGATGAATTACGAACGCTATTTTTTTTTCTTATATGGGACTCCCTTTCAACTCTCTACCTATTACGGTTCATAAGATACAGCCAGCTGACAGACGGACGGACGGATGGACAGCGGAGGCTTAGTAGGATGCCGTTGGCACCCTAAAAGACGCCTTTTTTGTCGACTATTCAGTTTTAGGAATGTACTGAATGTTAGAAAAAGTATTGTGAACGAACATATAAAAAATGAAACCTGCCGTTTTGCGGTCTTTAGAGCTTTAGCTATTAGATTTAATAAGAGTATGTACATTTTTTAAAACTTTACTTTGCCTATTGAATATAGGAAGCGGGCATAAAGCCCTTTTTACAAATCACCGCTGAACCGCGCGGATATGACACTAACTAAAATATTTCTGAACCTACCCTCGGATTTCCTGTGTACAACACCAAAACACGGATAAAATACTTGCAGAATACGCAATCATTTCTCTAGCCGCGAGAATCGAAACCGCACTTCTTGCGTTTTAGCTATAAGTAGGAACCTATTTACGAAGATAATAATTTTGAAATTGAACTGTTGTAAATATTTTGTATTTATATAAATGCAGAAGATAGAACTTAACGAATTGAAGGTCCGGCCGGTTTTATTGTGAAACAGTCGTAAATCGCAGCGGGATTATTGCAGTTGTGTGTAAGATAGCATGCGATAATGCAAAATGTAAAAAAAATAAATATCACAAAATCGCATGCGATATTACCGTTCGGATTTTTCGCAGCAGTGTGTTTGAGCCTTTACCAAGGTTTTATATTAAACATTGACTGATCTTTCGTGAGATCGCATGTCATTTTGATCTCAATGTTACTGATTTATGAAAATAAAATGAATTTAACTCTATTGTATACTATTTGTGGTTAGCTAGACTACACATCATTCTTCAATTGCAAGCAAAGAATTTATCGTTCTACTATTTGTGTCACTTTCGAACCAGTGTGGTGAAAGGATTTATAGCGCGCCTTAAGGCTTCTTTCGTGCACTTGACACATGTTTTTTTTCTAATTAGTTGAAACATTACAATGTGACGTCCATGAAGTTTCAGATACAAGCTTCAAGTGTCCGATGATGTGTAGTTTGGACCTAGAAGTCATAGTTTTGGATCAAATGTAATATGTTGTACGAAGAAATTGCAGTAATTTTATTACAATGTTGGATTTTATTTCTAAAACTTACCTACCTCCTTATATATAAGTCTATAGAAATTATAGATGCTTCTCTGCCCGAGAATGTCGTAAAAGTCGACTAAGGGATAGTATCCTCCAACATGACGGACCGGATCTATATGGGCGATGAGCTGATCGTGATAGAAGCGGCGTAGCTTGCTTAGTCGTTAAGCAACGTTGTGCGCGGTCACAATTTTGATGGGTGACCGCAAGTGGCATTACGAGCTGAGTGCTTCCGTGCTTTGGAGGGCACGTCAAATTGTCGGTCCCGGCTTTTAAGTCGTTAAGCCATGACGGAGGCCTTTAGGCGGCCTAAAACTCCATCACAAGAGTTGGCCACTAGCTCATACGAAATTACTTTATGACAGTCTAGGTGAAGTGTTACCGACTTATTCGTACTTAAGCCTAGTTTCCGCCACGAGATGAGCGGATGCATTAGAAAGAAATAGATATAGAAATATATTTATTACACACCACATACAATTGCATCATAATAACAACAAGTGGATATAATTTAATTTAATGAGTTGTTGCTACCTATTACTTCGTGTTGATTTACATGAAGTGTCAAACTAAATCATTTTTTTATTGACTGTGATACCCACACTAATAACTACACTAATAATCTCTATTGCAAGTACCTTGTTATACGATTACTAGTAAACGGGAGAATTGTAGCTTCGATTCCAAGCATTAAGGGCTCCGTTTAACTCATAAGAGCAAACTGCTTAATTGTATTTCCACCAAAGGAAAGGATTGAGCGAGCAGAAAGAGTTGAAATGAACTCGCTCTGTTTTACGGAGTGGAGCGGAGTCCTTACGTAGTCCGTTCAACTCGCAATGACAATACAAATAGCGTTTCTACAGAAAAACAAGTGAGCGGGGCGGATTGAACGAGTAAAACTCTTTATTGGTGGAGATGTAAACCTATTTCATTAAAAGGAGTCCGTTCCGCTTTGCCATTTCCCGCTCATTACCCTTTCGCAGTGGAAACCCGGCTTTACACAACGACAGGTGTCAAAGTAAATTAAAGTAAATACCTACCTATGTGTCAACTGGGTAAAGTTTGCGGGATTACCGAAGTACTTGCGAAGTTAAATCGTCGTCATGTCGTGTATTGTCCGAGATTTACTTTCAACACGCATGGGAAAACTCAATCGAACACAAAAACACACTGAGATTCTTCACCTAAAATATTTTAAAGGCCGGTAGGCTGGCAACTTTCGCAATTGTATTTGTATACAATTGCGAAAGTTGCCAGCCTACCACTTTGAACTAATTTCCTATAATCAATTCAACCGACAATGTTGCAATATTCGGTTATTAATGTATCAAAAGAAACCTAGCATGCAGTAGTTTTCGATCATTGAAACGGCACGTACCTAGGTACCTACCAAGGTTGAGTTCAAGGAAATTACAACGAACGCGCTCCACGGTACCTCTGTTCTATCCAAAATGCACTTTTAAATGTTGTAAATTATTGAACTCTGTACAGTATGATTGACAGTGCCGACGAACGACAAAGTGCGTAAACATTTCGAGATAAATGAACATATATTTTGTTATCAAAAGCAGGTTTTTGTTGTGACAGTGAAATGGAACTCTTAAGGACTTTAAACAGCATAATTTTAGTGGTTATGTTAGAAAACGCCAGCACAAGATGTTTAAAAAAAGGTAAGTTACGGTCGTAGGTTAGAATTAACAAACATGGATACGCGTTGATGTCTTTTGAATTAGAAATTTTATTTGCTATGCGTACGGGTTTTGAGGCCTTTGCATCATGTAGATTTATCACAGAGCACTGGCGATCTAATAGTAGCCCGCATTTCCCGATCCTAATGTCTTGGGTTCAAATCCAGCCGTAGGTATACCAGTAAAATCTGTGTGAAAAATTTATGTGCGCTGTATCCAATGATAATTATACTATTTTTTAATACAATATCATTGGTTGTATCAGTACTCTCAAACAGTGAAAGAAAACATCGCGAGGCAACCGGCATGTAATAGAACCTAAAAGGTACGAAAATATGTGTCAAGTGTATGAAAGGAGCCTTTGAGGCGCACTTTAAATCATTTCTCCACACTGGTTCGAAAGAACTAGTGACACAACTATGTAGATAGATAATCTTATGTGGGTAACGTAGATCAGTTGAACTATGGCACTGTTTTTCAACGCACAAATTGGCGATATGTGCGGGTATCTATAAAATCGGGCAATCCTCGGTGGCGTGGCGGGCGATTGCTCGGCAGAGACGCAAGAGGCGCGGGTTCGATTCCCGCTGCGGAAGAAATGTTTGCATGATCTGTAAATATTTCTTCCGGGTCTGGGTGTTGTGGTACCATGGTACTCGTAGTTTCTGATACCCACGACACAGGGAATCCTAGTGTGGGGTCAGGACTATGTATGTGACTGTTGGGTGTTATTTATTATTATTATTATTATAATAGTATGCCTGAATTTATGTAAACAAATCATCGCGTATTTTTCGTTATTACGATGTAATCACTTTAGTTTTAGGTTAATAAACCTCAAAAAATAAGTTTTTACACCTTAATTTAACCGTTACAACTATTAGTACTAAAAGTTCCATAAAATATGTGATGAAAAAGTAAGTTTTAGGTTAAGTACTGACGGTTTGTTTATGTAAATTGTATCTCGAGTTTGGCTGAAATACAGATAAAAGCGTCCAAAAGTTCTTATTATAAAGGGCCTTATTGCTTAGGCTCAGGTTGTAAATCTTAGGACTAAATCAGAAGTGGCTGCAACATTTCTTATTGTGGCTCTGCCCACCCCATATAATAATGTAGCTGCTTCTCTCCCCAAGTATGTCGTAAAAATCGACTAAGGTATAGTGTCCTCCAACATGATGAGTACAATAAGCAAGTATTTCCAAGGAGGGTTGACGTCAGGCAGGCGGCCGGTCATAAAACACCTTAGCCAAAACTCTTACAGAATGATCCAAGGATCATGCTGTGCCGACCTCACATAGAGTGGGATAAGGGCAGGAAGATGATGATGATGGTTGTAAATGATTGTACTACATAATACCTAAAAAAAAAACTTATCAAGGCTTTTAACCAGTGTCTGTGCGGTATAATCTCACGATTCTGTTATTCTTGCACCTACATCTAATTTAACACCTGGAGGTATAATTTTAAACCGTTGATACCCGGCAAAGCCGCAAAGGCCATGATGATAAACTGTGTTGACGGAAATGGAGATATGCGGTGCCAAAGTATTATTTTCTCTTATTATTTGTTTTGGGAGTCGTTGATAACTACAATGGACGCTGACCAAAGGAATGTTTGAATACTACTTACTTAAACTGACGATGGTCCAGCGAACAAAGGTAAGTATCTAAGTAAGTTCGTATGAGCTAGTGGCCAACTCTTCTTTTAGGCCGCCTAAAGGCCTCCGTCATGGTTTAACGGCTTAAAAGCCGAGACTGACAAACGTGCCTTCCTAAGCACGGAAGCGCTCAGCTCGCAATGCCACTAGCGCTTCAAGCGAACAAAGGTGAAGGATAGTATATAAACGAGCGAAAATAAATTCAAATTAAAGATGTCGAAAAAATTTTACATGCCTTACTATTAAGTGTGTGACAAAAGTATTACATTTCTGGCGCTTTGGCGGCCGCTACTGCGGCACGCTCGCTCTGCTGACGGCCTCGGTGGCGTGGCGGGCGATTGCTCGGCAGAGACGCAAGAGGCGCGGGTTCTATTCCCGCTGTGGAAGAATCTGTAAATATTTTTTCCGGGTCTGGGTGTTGTGGTACCATGGTACTCGTAGTTTCTGATACCCGCGACACAGGGAATCCTAGTGTGGGGTCAGGACTATGTTTGTGACTGTTGAGTGTTATTTATTTATTTATTCTGCTCGTTCGCCTCGCGCTTAGTTTTTTTACTAACCTAACCTTTTGACTTCGATCTAATATTGCGACATCCGTTTCGATCGAAATTAAGTAGGTTGGGTTAGCCGCTCGGTTTAGTATTAAAATATCCCATTAATGATAGTCGCCAATAAAAATTTTATACGGCTGATTAATAATTACTCAAAGGTGAAGCATTACTTGGCCTACCTGTAAACTCGAGGAATTTTTAGGACGCCTAAAGGTTTACGATGTCAGTGACACGTTACGACACAGTTAGGTAGGTACAATGAAAATGTGTGGACATCACTCTTGCGCAGTATCAATGACGCGGCGACTGACGCTTCATACGTCACTAAGTTCTTACGGCGTCACTTACGCCACTGAAGCAGCCCTCCATGTCTTCACGCATCCTCCGAAGCATCGAGGCACTTTTTGTCACGTAGCTATAGAAAAACAACTAAGGAAACACTATGATCACAGTATTTAATTTTTATGGTGGGTTCAAAGATCGATGCTACTTATTTGTGTTGGGAGATTACGTCTTTTTCTGTTCTGTCTTTTTTATATCTCTCAGTCTTGAGTTCAGGGATTTTACCATACGTAACAATGCTAATGGATTAAAGATTAATGTTTTTAATGTCCTTTTTTCTCTTCTGTAATTCCCACATTTTACGCCGCCCCCAAGTAATCATAAAAAAAACTTGCAGCAACACCTGATTTAATGTCCCAAGATGGATATAAATGAATAAACTTTTTACACAGCACCATCTAGCCCCAAACTAAGCAAAGCTTGTACTGTGGGCACCAGATGGCTGATAGAATACTTATATACTTATTTTTTTTTGTAAATACATGCTTATAATACAAAATACAACACCCAGACCCGGAAGAAATATTTGCAGAACATACAAACATTTCACCCGTAGCGGGAATCGAATCCGCGCCTCTTGCGTCTCAGTCGAGCATTCGCCCGCCACGCCACCGAGGTCGTCAAATATGGTGAACCATGGTGACAGATGATCAGCCAATCGCCCATATAGATGGTCAATCATTGGAAAGGATGCTAATCTATGATCGACTTTTACGACTTGCTCGGGGAGAGAAGCAGCTGAACGCATTCTGTTTTTATCTGTCCAGCAGACAAGTAAAAATGCTAATGAGTTATCGATAATTGAGATCTTGGGAAAAACGACTCGCTCGTGTTGCTTAGATCAGCGAGCGCGCGCTATGACTCGTGCGCGAACTGCTTTAATTAATTAGCTTGGATAGTGAGTAACTACTAATTTGTCTGTGAACATGAGTCATGAGCGAAATAAATGGCTGGGGTTTACATCCTGCTAGACACTGCGGCTCTTACCCACGAATACTCAAACGCGACTCAAAGTTGAGCACGTCTCAACTCACTGTTTTTTGACAGTTTCTGATGGAAATCAACTTTGAGATGCGTTTGAGTATTCGGGGGTTACTCGTATAAATTATCATCATTATCCACTAAATTTCTATAGCCATACCTCGGCCATCATTCCGTTACTGCCTTGTCCTTACACCACGCAGTTCAGTTAAATATAATTTCAAAAGTCTTTTTTCCTACACCACGAATCCCTGTGTTAGGAAACAAAATTTAAGAGTAACGTTGGACGATCGTGCTATGCATTTTCATAATAACGTTATCTTGAGAGTCCACAAGCAATATTTCTTGTAAGTAATCAAAATGAATCATCACATTCCATAATAAATTAGTAAACAAGAACTTAGGCGCATAATCTCTGTTCCTAACCACAATACGGATTCAATGAATTTAGTAAACATATTTATAGAATGCAGGTATGCTTTACAGTTCTACGAATTATTAGACATTCACCTATGGAATGCAGGCATGACTACAAAATAATAGTCGTAATTTTTGTTCTCACTTAAAACAATTAGTTAAATGGTCTGATTTGAATTAAATCGATCAAGTGCGAGTTCAATGTTTCTTGTACGGGGCTTTATTTTATTATTATTTGTGTTTAAAGCGGCAATAGAAAAATACTAAAATAATTATACTCTGTGAACATTTTAGCTCTGTACCTGTTACGATTTATAAGATACAGAACGCTGACAGACGGACGGACAGCGGAGGCTTAGTAATAGGGTCCCGTCGGCACCCTTCAGCTGATGGACCGATGACATCGTAAAGGTTGCAGGTGGTCGAAGAATCATTCGTCCTGGAAGTATGGTGGGAAGGTCTATATCTAGTAGTGGTATTCTATAAGCTGATGATGCTGAAATTCCTGAGTGGAAGCACAGTATAAGGTCATTGATCTTAAATGTATTTGTATGACATGATACAATAAATAAATATTTGTGGACATTTCACACAGCGCCATCTAGCCCTAAACTAAGCAAAGCTTTCACTGTGGGCACCAGAATGGCTGATAGAATACTTTTTTTGTAAAAACATACTTATAATACATAATACTATAACACCCAAACCCGGAAGACATATTTGCAATATATTATACAGAATATACAAATATTTCTCCCGTAGCAGGAATAAAACCCGCGCCTCTTGCAACTCAGCCGAGCACTCGCCCGCCACGCCACCGAGGTCGTCAACAATAGTTTCAAAATTCAATTATTATGTAAATAATTGTAGTAAGTTGATACTATTATAATAATCATCTGTGGTTCAAACTTCGAAGTAGAATCGTTAAGTATATTATACTTTTTTGGTACATAATGCATCTGTTACAACAAGGATAAGTAAGTAAATATTTGTATAGTATTTAACGGTTATTTGCCTACTGCCTCGTTCAGTAACCGGACCGTTACCGTCTCGGTACAAAAAAGCAAAGAACTTTAGTGATGGGGTGTAGGTATACCTACATTCCCGATAATTTTAAGATCAGAATTTTACTTGAAAAGTCCATCCTGCCATTTGAAAACCCCAAGGACTTTTCAAGCTGGATAAATCGAAACAAAAATTATTTTCTTAGATAATTCTGCAATCTGTTTGTAAAATATGTAAATGTGTTCTACGAATCACTACGGACTAGCTAAGGATTTAGCTGATGTCATGAAATGCAATGTCCTAGGGAGAAGGGATTTCTCTATGACTCATGAAATTGATGCATTCGAAATATTTACGCCGGAAATTCCCGCATGCAGGTATTATGCTCGTTTGTTTTACTATTTTCTAGTCATGACATTCTTTCGAACTCATCATCATCATCTTCCTGCCCTTATCCCACTCTATGTGGGGTCGGCACATAATTCTTTCGAACTATTATGGTGAAAGATTTAATATTTTTTTGTTCGTTTTAGAACACTGAAGTTAAAAGTTCAATACTTAGGTACCTATACTTTATTTCATAGGATTTTGTGGATCTCTTAAAAACAAACAACGTACATAATTATAAATGTAAGAGTTTGCGAGGATGTTTGGATGTTTGTGCCTCAATCACGCCTAAACGGCTGAACGGATTTCTATGAAACTTGGAATATTCGTAATACGTGTGCTGGAATAACATATAGGCTACTTTTTTTCCGGGTACAACGCGAGCGAAGCCGCAGGCGGCAGCTAGTTTGAAAATACATTTTCTAAGGATCAAGGAACTTTTTTGTTATTTTTTAAATAGAGGCATAGGAATCTTTTATGATAGCCAGACAGTGGAATAGGCATAAAGTGACTAAACAATGTTAACTAGTTGTGTTAGCTTTCATTTGGATAAGACTGACTGAGCTGCACAAAGTCAAAGTCAAAATTTATTATTCCTTGAAATCACTGGGATTACTTGGACGCTTAAATCTACGTTGCATTTACACCTCGTAACGCGACCAAGCGTAAAAGATACAGGTAAGAAACCAGGCTTATCAATTTTTGCTCCATCTAAAATAGGCTTGTATAGTGTCCCGTTAATGTAGTCAAAAATCGTCACGTCTTAAATCTACGTTGCATTTACTTCGTAACGCGACCAAGCATGGAAGACACAGGTAAAAAACGCTTGGCAATTTTCGCTCCATCTTAAACCCAGGCTTGTATTGTAGGCAAAAAGTGGCCTCCTGACGCTGAATCTACCAGTTGAGTTAGGCAATAGACGATTTCAATGTCAACAACTTGCGATTCGGGTGAGGGCCGCCACTTTCAGTTGCACCCGCGTAACAACACGCAACGCATTACGTTTAGAAACGCAACGTAAACAGTATGAATGAGTATGACGACCTTGAATGCCATTATGTCGTATTGAGTGCAATAATTTGTTGCATTCGACACGACTACACATAGCGCGGTAGCCACGTGGTCACTGGACACGTGACTGAGATGCGAGAACGATAATTTATGGTATGGGAAGCCCATCTTGAAGAAAAAATCTTAGTTCAAACATTTTGTATTTTGCGTGTTTCCATTAAATATGTTGGTATACCTATCTAAAAACTAATCATCATCATCATCTTCCTGTCCTTATCCCACTCTATGTGGGGTCGGCACAGCATAATCCTTGGATCTGTATATCTTGATCTCATGCTGTAAGAGTTTTGGCTAAGATGTTTTATGACCGGCCGCCTGCTTGGCTTAGGCGATACAGCGAGCAGACGGACAGAGAGCGGAGACTTAGTAATAGGGTCCCGTTGGCAGCCTTTGGTTACGGAACTCTAAAAATGGAATCATAGGTTATTCAAGTTTATATCGAAATAAATGGATGATAAAATTAGGCTTCTTCTCAATTACGCGGTCAAAATCTTATTTACCTACTCAGCAGTTTAAGTTGTTCGGTTGTAAATGAAAACGACGAAGGAAAATCTATTCATTCTCAATATTCTATTTAATTATAAGGCAAATTTTATTAATAAAGTTCATAGCGTGGAAGTGAATACCGGTGACCGCAGATAATAATTTTAATTACCTAGGTATTCATTATTATTAATACCTAAGTAACTGGTGATTTTATTGTTGCCGTGAAACAATTATTTAATGATTATTATTATTTTATTGAATGGATTGGTGGGAGGCATTTTCGTTAAATACAATGTTTTACTGAAATATTTGTAGAACATGCAAACATTTCTTCCGCAGCGGGAATCGAACCCGTGCCTCTTGCGTCTCGAAAGGAATTCAAGGAACGTTAACATAATAATGTACTGAATTGCATAACATTATTTATTTATCATTTCAGACACGTCTAAAAAGCTTTCCTTCGATGAAAAAAATACGGACCACTGGAATTTGCAAGCACAATGGACATTACGAAAAAAGGTAAAGAAACAATAGTACGGTTTATAGAACTAGATGTCGCTGTACAGTACAATAGTTTTTGACTATAAATAACTGAAATCTGAAATCAATTCAGATCTGTAATTAATGTGTTTAGCCTGAATTTAATATTAGCGTACAAAGTCTTGTGATTTCAAATATCATCATTTTTATGGTGCCAACGGGACCCCACAACCAAGCCACCACTGTCCGTCCGTACTAAGCCTCCACTGTCCGTCCGTCCGTCTGTCAGCGGGCTGTATCTCATGAACTGTGTAATAAGTAGAGAGTTGAAATTTTCACGTAGTGTATATTTCTATTGCCGCTATAACGACAATAATTACAAAGAGAATACCCAATAAAAAAATGTGCGATGGTCTTCTTCTCTGTCGTTTCGCTCTTGGCAGAGCGGTCATGCGATGGTACAGAACCCTTTATTTTACCGATTTTATTGGTTTACCTCTCTAGTGCTTTTTATCATGTTTATCATGATTTTAATATTTTAATATTTGCCTCCATTTTGATAAATAAGTTATGGAAATATTGGCTTTTGAACAAATTGATTGATTCTGTTTCGAAGATTGACCTAATTTGAACAATGACATTTTGTTCTTCCTATAATCACATAAAGTGAATCCCCGTGCTGCGTCGTTCGTGACTGGATTACAAATAGCCATGACCATGCCATTGAAAAGTACATCGTTGTTATGTAATATCATTTACAACTTGCGGTACTGGTAAGCCTGTAGTTATGTCACTTCGCGTGTAACGAAGTCGCTCGACACTACGTGCAACAAGTATCTATTTAAGAAGAAAAAACCGACTGCGTTTTGTCCAAATCAATCAGTTATTATTGATAACTTTCATCGGACGTAATAAAAATTGACGATCTCTTAAACTTGTTTTTGATAGGAGGTCGAGTAGGTCCTATAGTGAAGGTAGGGTCCAATTATGAAGGTCCAGTGGGTACTGAACGGTTTCAAAATCTGTCCAGCTGTTTTGACATTGACAGCCAAAGGAACTCACATACACCCCAAAAACATTGACCTCCTTCGCATTTGGGTTAAACGTGACATAAGTGGTCGCAATATCATCATCATGACATTTTTGCAAAAGCGTTGAACAACTTCATTATGCGAAAAATTACTTGGCTCAGGCCTCTGATTCACTTGGATGAATGACCGACCTAAAGACACAGCTGATTGAGGCCAGTTATGGCATTCATTTATAATTAATTAAAGATACTATTTATTTATAAATAAATACCTAAACCTCTGTTTAGGTATAACTTGTTAGACACGTTTTGTTTCTATGTAAAACTATCGTGTTGTGAAAAGAAGAACATGAAAACAGTTGGGGCTTTATTCTCTATGACCAGAGATAGTTGTTTAAGGTTGTTTGTGACGCGATGCGTTTTTGCAATTCCAAATTGTCATATAGAATACGATAATAAAGTGATTCCACAAACGTGCCCGCCTTTGTCCGAGTTAAGTTTTTTTCCATAGTGAATAAGGCCCCTTGTAATACATAACTACCAATGTAATATATACATATGTGTATGTTAATAAGGATAATAATAATCCTCTCTAAGCCGAGAAGATGAAATAGGTGCTGGGCAAGCCTAGTCAATCTTAATTCGTCCCGGGCACTACAGCGTTCCGTTAGTGAAGGTAAAAGTTGCCTCCTGATGCTGTATAAATCATCTACTATAGATGGCAAAAGGCCTTAGTTATATGTTAATATAAAACATACGTAATGAACAACTTTGTGAACTCTTTAAGATAAGCAAACCATTCTGGCTACTATTACGAGGTGTTATTGAGGTGATCAGCCCATCACTCGTCAATTTATTGCTGTTAATATTCTGTTTTTCTGGGGAATCCCCTTATCACCCCCCACACCGTATGTTACAGGTGAATGATCAACTGAACAGAAACGTGGCCAAGAACGTGATCTTCTTCCTGGGGGATGGCATGAGCGTCACCACCCTGGCGGCGACCAGGGCGTACCTGGGCCAGAAGCACGGCCACCTCGGCGAGGAACTGAAGCTCAGCTTCGAAGTCTTTCCCTACACTGGACTGGCTAAAGTAAGTAAACTACCTGTATCACGTGACTCTGTATCAGTGCACTGCTGGACATAGACCTTCCCTAATGAACGCCATCGCGACCTATTTTCGGCTTGACGCATCCAGTACCTGCTAGCAGTCTTTCGCAGATCATCACTCCACCTAGCTGGAGGGCGTTCTACATTACGTTTGCCGAATCATCGTCTCCACTCAAGAACTCGTTAACCCCAGTGGTTGTCGGTTCTTCGGCAGATATGGCCAGCCCAGCATAGCTTTAGCGACTTTGAACTGGTGGACTAGCCGTACTGTGAGGGTCCATGTTTCGGCTTCGTATGTCATGATAAGTAGGACGCACTGAGTGACCAATTTGGTTTTCAGGCATTGTGGTATAGGTGACGTGAAAGCTTGATGTAATTTTCCAAATGCTGTCCAATCGAGCTCTTCTGATAATCACTATCGTGATCCAGTAAAATCCAACGACACCTTATTTGCCAATATCCCTCAAGATATTACGGCTACAGCGAGAATCACACACAATTCTTAGCAAACGGTTTGTGGTCATATATCATTGATAGGATAGTTTTGTATCAAGAATGAGTCATATTTGCGATGACTACACAAGTATATAGTTTGTAGTCGCGTGTTTGTGATTAACTGGTGATACCACGTGTTTCAGCATGACAGCTGGCCAACTTTTGTAGACTGAAGATGTTGAAATGGACTACAGGATAGGCTACAGCAGTCACGGACTGGTGGCCACGTGACTTCCGATCCTAAGGTTCAAATCCAGACGAGGATTTTTCTGTTCCAAAAATGATGTGCGCTATTTCAGTACCTACTCTCAAACTGTAATCGTGAAGAGCCTACCCTTAAATTGACCATAGTGCTGTCTGCTATTAAAAAAACAATTGCAAGTGTCGAAATATCTTAGTAACAAAGGACAATCACAAAAGAGGTACAGTGAGTGTGTAGAGACACCAGGTAAGCTCATACACTCAACTCGCCTCATAATGCAGTTGGTGGTAGCTTTGCACTGCGCTGTAGGTTGTGAGTTCGATTCCCGTCCAGGACAAACATCCGTGTGATGAACATTGATGTTTTTTCTTAGTAGCCACGAATTGAATGATGCATCATGATCTCCAGCGAACCATAAGTTGGTTTCCAGAGAAAGGGACATCGTATGGTGTGCAATGCCTCATAATCTATTTTTAGATGTTAGTTGGTGATCTCAGTGAATCATCCTTGGTTTCGATAACGAATTCTAGGACAGAATGTGTCACCAATAATCAAACATTGCGGAATCTGAACGCCGCGCCGTTTTGGCTATAGCTTCAGCCAAAAGAATGCACATACCCACACTCATATAATAATTCATCCCGGGCACTACAGCGTCCCGTTTGTGAAGGAAAAAGTTGCCTCCTGACGTTGTAAAAATCATCTACTATAGATGGTAAAAGGCCTTAGTTTATAGCAGGGAATCCATTGCGGCTACTTTGGTTTCAGACAAAATGTCATCAATGAGTAACCACTTGCTTGCTAACTAGCGTAATACGAACGCAACAAGGCCGAACCGCCAGGCATGTGCTAACCAATTACTTATTGGATCGTAACCCTACCTCAACATAATTATGATTGAACCGTAAAATAAAAATTTAATTTGTGATATTAGGTACTGGTTTGATGATACCTACGTCCATCGTTTTAAGAGCACTGGTGGTTTATTTATAACAGCCCGGTCGTGGGTTCAAATCCAGTCGTGCCAATGGATTTTTGAAAAATGTATGTGCGCTCCAATATAGCGAGGCCATCAAACTTTGACGGAATTTTGACTCTGGTTCCTGTGGGCAACGCTCCAAGTTAAACAAATAAACCATTTCCTTTTGATTTTACTGTTTTGTCTTGTTCCAGACATACTGTGTGGACAGCAATGTAGCGGACAGCGCTTGCAGCGGCACCGCGTACCTCAGCGGCGTGAAGGCCAACAGTGGGACCGTGGGCGTGGGCGCGGGCGTCCGGAGGGGGGACTGCGAAGCGCAGCGAGAGGGGGAGCACTCCGTCACCGGGCTTATGGACTGGGCCCAGCGAGAGGGGAAGGCCACTGGTATGTGACGTGTGTAGTATCCCCGAATAATAGTGGTTGCGGGTATGCCGCAAATAAACTGTTGGTTCGTTGACTCGGCGTTTCCTTCATCGTGCTCCCGTATTTAATAAGTAAATCCCACTGGCGACGAGGATGGGATGAAAGGAAAATAATGGACAGGCCTTATAGACCGTGATGGTAGCGGAAAATCCGTGGACAAAGAATGCTTAAGATCTGACGATCTCGATTCTCCAAATTTTTCTTCCGGGTCGGGGATAGTATTACGTATTGTAAGTAAAAAAAAGTATATAAGTATATCAGCCATCTGGTTCCCATAGTACAAGCTTTGCTTAGTTTGGGGCTAGATGGCGCTGTGTGAAATGTCCACAAATATTTATTTATTTATTTTATTCTAAACTAGCTGACTCCCGCGGCTTCGCTGGCGTGGTACCCGGATCAAAAATAGCCTATTTTGGGTTTTCTACCTTGGGTTACAATATTGTAATTTTCTTATCGAATTTTTTTTGAAAATAGATTATAGCCTATACTGGCCCCTGATAATGTAGCTTTCTATTGGTGAAAGAGTTTTTGAAATCGGTTCAGTAGTTTCGGAGCCTATTCGTTACAAAACAGCAAAAAACTAAAAAATCTTTCCTCTTTATAATATTAGCATGAAGTATGAAGTAAGATACATTTTGGTTACAGGGGTGGTGACAACGACCAGAGTGACGCATGCGTCTCCCGCCGCGTCGTACGCGCACTCCGCGGACCGCCGCTGGGAGTCCGACACAGACCTGCTGAAGGCGGGGCTGGGGTGCGAAGACATCGCCTCGCAGCTGGTGTCAGGTCGCGTCGGCAGCCGCATCGATGTTAGTTAACACGTTCTCCCACTCACGTGGAGATTAAGCATCGCACGTACTAAGAATTAACACAAAGGAGCCCCATAGAATTAACACTTTTTATTGTACGGAACCCTTCGTGTGCGAATTCGACTCGCACTCAACCGATATTTACTAAATAAGGTCTAAGTTATAACGGTTGATTGGTAAAGTTTCACAGAAAAAATGGTCATTAATTTACTCCTGGTAATTAATAGTTCATATAGGATCCATGTATGCACATGAATTATGAATGAGTCAGATCTCTAAACCAATCATTATGATCATCGTGTGTGTTGAAAATGAATGGCCAATTTTTCTGTGTAACTTCAGGATAGTATTTAACTAATAGCTTACTCAAAACTAAATAACTTGAAAGCATTAATTAATCCATAAGCTGTATTCCTCTCCACGTTCAAAAATACGTGCATGAAACGTGCCTTTGAGGAGCACTTTAAATCCTTTCACCACACTGGTTCGAAAGAACTAGTGACACGACTATTGGTAGTCTGAATGAAAAATGCGATTCCCAGGTTGTGTTCGGAGGAGGTCGTCGCAACTTCATCTCAAAGTCGGAGAAGGACGATCAGGGTTTCCTTGGCCACCGGAGCGACGGAGCAAACCTCATCCGCAAGTGGCTGATGATGAAAGAGTCATACGGAGACACTCCTCACTACATCTACGACCGCAAGGTTTGTATAGAACAGAATAGAAAATCAGTTATTCTGTTACCAAAAAACTCAAAGGCACAACACTATAAAAAGTATGTATTTAAAGTTTCAATCAAATCCAGTCAGCTTTTACGGAGATGAACGCAGTCAAGCACGTATTTTTTATAAAATTAGTGCCCTAAACCTCGTTAAAGATGAGGCCAGGTCGTTAAACTATAAGATACAGTTGCAATAATGCCTTTCGTGACACAACAGGTAAGGATAAAGGTATCTACTGAAAAAATATTAATTAAAAGAAGAGGGGAACATGTGCCAACCCCACCTAGTGGAATAAGGGCAGGTAAATGATGAATGATGATTCTGAAATAATATTGGAACAGACATAGATAGTGCGAGTCAATTCATTTTTGGAGTACCTACCTGGTCCTATCAAAATACAATTCGCGGAAGTATTTATTGTTTCAAAGTATCACGATTTCCCCCGTGTGTACATTTTGTGTTGGGTACGAGGTGTATTGACTGAAATAAGATTAATATTTTTTCTAATATTATAAAGGTAAAATTAGGATATGTTTGTATTATTGTGTTTGATACTTGGATGAAAGTTTAAATAGGTGGTTTGTAGGCCGAAAACTGACAGGTATTCTACCTTTTTCGGGTTCCACACGTGTTAAGTTGCGGGCGGAAATTAGTTCAATTTAGTACGTAGCCAGTAACATTAGATCTCCATGATAAAGAATTGCGTTTGGGCTAGATCTTGATTTTCCCACAAAAACCATCATGTCGAACCGTTGCTCAGCTTGCAGTATCGCATTTATATAGGGAAGAAAGCATAAGACCTATAGATACCAACCCATATTTCCTCCAGAACCTGTTAGCCCTGGATGTAGAGAAGCACTCCAGCGTGCTGGGGCTGTTCTCTTCGGACCACCTGCCGTACCATCTGGAGGCGGGCGAGGACGACCCCACCCTGGCGGAGATGACCATCAAAGCCATCCAGCTGCTGTCCAAACGGAGAGAGGGGTTCTTCTTATTTGTTGAAGGTGAGTTTTCTACTGAGATTAGTCTGATACAGAGAAATAATAAGCTAAGACTAGTCTTTCGATTGCGGTTAAGTTAGGCATAGAATAAATAATACCCAACAGTCACATAGATAGTCCTGACCCCACACTAGGATTCCCTGTGTCGTGGGTATCAGAAACTACGAGTACCATGGTATCACAACACCCAGACCCGGAAGAAATATTTACAGATCATGCAAACATTTCTTCCGCAGTGGGAATCGAACCCGCGCCTCTAGCGTCTCTGCCGAGCAATCGCTCGCCACGCCACTGAGGCCGTACAGAATAAAGACCGGCGCTTACTATCGGCGTAAAATTCCGTATTGTAATAGTTGCGTCCTTCATAAAGGAACAGAAAAATATTTAGTACGCAACTGCATCCATGCTCAAACTTTTTCCAAGAGTCCTTTTTACATGGGAATATTAATATTCCTATGAATATTCTTCTTGTTATGTTGTGCGAAAGTTTATTAAAATTTATTTTCTAGGTGGAAGAATAGACACGGCACACCATGAAAGCAAGGCTCGAAAAGCCCTCGATGAGACAGCAGAGCTGGCGAAGGCAGTAGAAGCGGCGATGCGGATGGTAGACTCGAAAGACACCCTGGTGGTGGTGACGTCAGACCACAGCCACACTATGACCTACAGTGGATACAGCAAACGAGGCACTGATATACTTGGCTTCACTAACAAGGTGATAATTACAAAATATTTTCAACTTCTCTGAAATTAGTCTGAGTGTGATTGTGTTTCAAAAATCCAACTCATTGGCGATGGATGATTAAAAACGATTTCCTTTTACCACTGAGAGATACTGTATCACTGATGAGATACAGTGAATACTCAAAGTTTGAAATACTTACTTAAAATATTATCAGAATATTAACTTGAACGAAAGTCTTGAACTCAAGTCCACTGAATTAAAGCTTCAAGCACGATGGACACAATTTTGCTGAATTATCTTTTGTCTGGATTTTGATACCGACCCCACATGAAGTGGGATAAGGGTAAAGAAATGAAAATGATCTTTTGTCTGGCGTTTTCTAAACTACTCAACAATTCAGCAACGGTGGTTCATAAACATTTTATTTGAAATCTTGAATATGTTCCAATCCATGGTCGATATTTTAACTAATACCTACTAATTAAAGATATAAATTTGCTTTAGCTCCTTGGCCCAAACCAACCCTTAGTAAGTAGCAGGTATTTTAAAAAACAAAAATTCTAGTTTTTTATGATGATAGAAGCACTGAGCAAATAATCACTGGATGGAAGGTTGTATGAATTAAGTACTTAAAACATTCTAATAATCATAGCGTGTAAAATTGAACTTATAAAAAGAGGGAAGGGACGAACAAACATCTGTCTTGGTTACTAAAGTAAAAAAACGGCGAGTATTCGTATTCGTCGCTGCCCCACTTAACGGTTTATGCGCCAGCGCACAGCGTCTCAACCAATGAGTCAGCGAGGCCCGAAATGGGCTAGTTGCGGCTATGGGCGGGACCATTACAATGCTTGCAATTAAAAATAAGCTTTGTTGCAAGGATATAAGTTTGAAAAAAGCTTGAAAATGAAGTTTGTTATTTTTTTACAGTAAGCCAATCTTTTAAACAAAGAAAAGTGAAACCGACTACAAACAAAGCGCTCGTGGCGTAGCTTGCTTATTCGTTCTTGATTGATCGTTGAAGCTAAGCAACGGTCACAATTGGGATGGGTGACCGCAAGTGGCATTACGAGCTGAGCGCTTCCGTGCTTCGGAGGGCACGTTGAACAGTCGGTCCCGGCTTTTAAGTCGTTAAGCCATGACGGAGGCCTTTAGGCGGCCTAAAAACTTCGTCACTACAGGTGGCCACAAGCTCATACGAACATACATATATACATACTACAAACAATATAGAAAGTCATGATTTTAACAGACTTTATATTTCTCGTTAGGAAACCCGCGGCTTAATCAGCTCCGCATGTTTTTATCATGTCTTTCCTGTGGACAAGGCCGACTAAGCTGAGAGGATGGTACAGGTGCTGGACAAGCCTACTCCATCTAAATTCATTAGTGTCCAGTTAGTTAGCCTCTTGACGCTATATAAATCATCAAGTACCTATAGATGGTAAAAGGCCTTAGTTTTTTTTTGTTCTATAGTTGAACGCATCAGATCACCTGCCATATACAACGCTAAGCTACGCCAACGGACCTGGGTACAAGCCTAGCCACATGCAGAACGGGAGACACAACCTTTGGATGGACGATATTAGTGAGTCTATTCTGTAATTTATTCACTCTCATCAACCCGATCTATAAAAAGACTGTTTCTTCAAGGTCTTCTGCCTGATTCTTGAGTTTGCCAGAATACTACTCTTGGCATTAGTTCTTTATAGTTGTTATTAATATATTTATTTAATAGCTTCCACCCGCAGCTTTATAAAAAAGGGTATTCGACTCGATATGTACCTATTATTCCAGATCACGTTTTGTGTATTCCAGGTTTCATCCAAGTCCGTTCAGCCGTCACAGAGTTAAGCATCTAAATGTATAAAATGTTATTGACTGACTGTAACATGAAACTTACATACATACATAAATATATAATTATCACGCCCGTATCTCTAATGGATACTCCCAAAGTCCCAAGATGGGTATGGTGAACCATGGTGACAGGTGATCAGCTCATCGCCTAAGATGATCCGTCATGTTGGAGAGGACTTTTACGACATGCTCGGAGAGAGATGCAGCTAGACGCATTCTATATTTTTTCCATACTCCCAGTCCAGCAGAGAAATACATGAAACTTGGAGGGTATATTTCTCTCATAGTGTAAGGGCGCACTAAGAAATAAATTATCAGAATTTGTCTTCTAGAGAACGCAGAGGGAATATGAAGTTTAGTTTGTATGAAACTAGCACAACGCGGACGAAATCGTGTACTCTAAGTGTGATTTTCTTTCAGATTCTGTCAACTACACCTACCCGTCCCTGGTCCCCATCGCACGGGAGACACACGGGGGAGAAGACGTGGCAGTATTTGCTACGGGGCCGTGGGCCCATCTGTTCTCCGGCAACTACGAGCAGAACTACATCCCCCACGCCATAGGGTACGCTGCTTGCATCGGCCCGGGGATAAACACATGCCAGTGAAGCTACCGTAGAAACCCCGCCAGTGAAGTGACCAAAGAACCTCCCTAGATCCCTTTAAAAGGGTCAGATCCAAAATCCACCTCCGGCAATTACGAGCAGAGCTAGATCCCCACGCCATGGGGTATTTTATTTTATTTAACCAACAAAATCCACAGTCCGCTTAAAAATCTATGCTTACCTATACTTATTTAAATCCTCGTATGACGCGTGCATCGGCCTGGGGATCATTATTGTGCGCCTCGGCAATTTTCGTTTGGATTCTGAAATACGAACTAACGCGATGATGATATGTAATATAGAGATGTTACAATAATTATTTAGATACTGATTTTTTTTAAAGTTGGTTCAGTTATGATCAATTGACTTTTAGTTGCATATTCGGACAAATTCAGTGTTTATACAAAGCACGAAGTTTGCCGAGGCGCACAATATTTGTGGTACTAATCATGTATGTATGTACATAATTATCGCAATTAAATAAGTGTGTATCTCTCTTAGTAAAATAGTTAGTAAATTAAAAGTAAAAATGTAAGTGACTAGGTTTTATGTCAATAAGTGATGAATGACTATGCTGAAACTTTACCAGTTATAAGACTTGGAATTAGTTCCTGGATCCAATAACAAAACTTTTAAATTGAATTGAGTAGATGGCGGTTGAAAGGAAAACAGACCTCTTGACATATTCTCAGTGTCAGCGTTTCTTAGTGAGTGCAGGTCAGTCAGTGGTGAAGACCCCGTCTTCCGATCCTAAGGGGTTCGTCACTCGTGGGTTCGGTCGTGAACCAATGGGTTTTCCGTTCGAAAAATTATGTGCGCTATATCTACCAGTTACTCTCAAACGGCATGTCGTAGAACCTAAAAAGCTCGAAAACATGTGCCATGTGCATGAAAAGCAGACTGGTTTGAAAGAACTAGAGAAAAATCCATTGGTGCACGACCGGATTTGAACCCACGACCTTAAGATCGGAAGGCGAGGCCACTACCACTAGACCACAAGTGCTCTGTAGAGTGGATGCTGTAACAATATACGATGGAACCATGATCTTTAATCCATGTTCTTATGTCTTTTGATTGTTTTGTTGCTTTATTCGTTGCCTCTTTTGTTGTTTCTTTTACATACAACATACATATAATCACACTTGCATCCTTAATGGGGTGGGCAGAGCCACAAATAATTATAAGAAAACTTGCAGCCACTCCTGATTCAAAGTCCCAAGTTGGATATGGTGAACTATGGTGACAGGTGATCAGAGCATCGCCCATATAGATGGTCCATTATTGTTGGAGAGGATGCTAGCCCTTAGTCGCCTTTAGCGACATGCTCAGGGGAGAGAAGCAGCTAAATTATTATAGAGATATATACGAGTAATTTATAAATAAATCTTTTCCAATCTAAAAATAATTTTGTTTACATTACCTTCCTTTATTTTCTGCCGAAAATAATTAAAGAATGAGCTTTTTTCATACATAATTATTTATTATCACGCCAGTATCCCTAACGGGGTTGGCAAAGCTACAAGTAATTATTAGAAAACTTCCAGCCACTCCTGATCCAACAGTACCAACATCGGTATGGTAACTATGGTGACTGGTGATCAGCCCATCATTTACATAGGTAGATGGTCCATCATGTTGGAGAGGCTACTATTACGACATGCTCAACAAGAGAAGTAGCTGGGCGTATTCTATGTTTTTAATTTACTCCCAATCCAGCAGAGAAGTACTATTTTTGTTTTGCTTTTTTTTGTGCAAAAATAAAATTAATATCCACTAAGGGATAGTATTCTCCAACATGATGAGATACAATAAGCAAGTAATCCCAAGGAGGGTTGACGTCAGGCAGGCGGCCGGATATGAAGCACCTTAGCCAAAACTCTTACAGCATGATCCAAGGATCATGTTGTGCCGACCGACCCCACGTAGAGTGGGATAAGGGCAGGAAGATGCAGATGATGATGTGCAAAAATAAAACGTAACGACTGCCAGGTTCTAATATTCTAGTAACCGAAGACAGACCTACAGTTCATTACCATAGCAAATTTGTTGTTCTGGCAAGAATTTAAGCGTTTTTCTACAAATAACAACGTAACGCGTTACTAGAATATAGTAACAGGTCATTAATCGGTACCTAATAAGTATAGCTATCCAACGAGGTAAAGTCGCCAGCCTTTTGGGGACTTTAGCTACGGTCGGTGATCTGAGCTCTGTTTTCTATCTGTAGGCGAACTTGGAAAGAAAACAGAGCTCATTTCATTTTCATTTCTTATTATTATACCCAGTGCTTAAAAGTTTTTATCATGATTATAGTACCTAATTGAAAATAAAATGACAATTATCTAATAGCCCTACCGTTAGTGCAAAGCGACAACGGGAGTTGAGAGGGTAATTTAGGTAAGAAGGTATTTTAACCCCGCAGTAAATAACCCAAGCTTTGTTTTTGCGAATCCAAATTGCTGACTTCAGCCGGCCTGAATAAAGCCGAAAAAATCTGATTACTTATGTGTAAATATCACCCTCCTATTTCACAGTCGGGTAGAAATAGGTCATAATATACAAAATACTACGCTGTTTGCAAGTTCTGCAAATATTCTACCCGGGTCTGTGTATTGTAGTTTCTACAAGTGGTTTCTATCTATCTAGTCGTGTCACTAGTTCTTTCGAACCAGTGTAGTGAAAAGATTAAAGTGCGCCTCAAAGGCTCCTTTCGTAACACATGTTTAATCTTCAGATAAAAATGTGGATATCAAACGCAACAAAAAAAACATTAATCGAACCATTTTTAATTCTCAGTTGTAAGTAACGTTTATTTTGCCAAAAAGAAAGAAACTAATACCTAGTGATGAGGGGCACAGCACCGCGCACCCAACCGTAAACAAGCTGCAAGATGCAATGTGACGGGGTCCATTAAAGTACCAATATTGTGCGAATTAAGTGCTTGTAGTTATAAACTTGACTCCCATTTTGAAACGGCTAAGAGAGATTCTCAGTATTGTTATCCTTTATAAATAATAACAATGAAAGGCTGAAGAATGAGCCAAATATGCAAATTTTTGCAAAGTCAGATACCTGAAGCGAAGTTACTTCAGAAATGATTGATGAAGTGCGTTTACTGAGAGGTTCACGCTTCTAAACGTGGTTAAGGCTTATTCACACTTGAGACAATTTATGCTCAAGTATTCTAAATTATAATCAAGTCACTTGACTTGACCATCTGACTTGAACATAATCTTTATCTTTATAACCCCTTCATCGATTAAGCTCACATGCTTCCAGCAAATCTTCATAGCACAATGTATTGACCCACTAAGTTGTATACTGATTGGAGTAAATAAATAAATATAAATAATAAATAACACCAAACAGTCACATACCTACATAGTCCTGACCCCACACTAGGATTCTTTGTGTCGTGGGTATCAGAAACTACGAGCACCATGGTACCACAACACCCAGACCCGGAAGAAATATTTACAGATCATGCAAACATTACTTCCGCAGCGGGAATCGAACCCGCGCCTCTTGCGTCTCTGCCGAGCAATCACCCGCCACGCCACCGAGGCCGTCGAGTAACGGTTCGAAAGTTACGCTCTAACAAACAAATCCACAAACTTACAACGACAAAGCGCCCAAGTTGCCACTGAGATCAATCTATTCAATACATACATACATTATTATCACGCCCGTATCCCTAATGGGATGGGCAGAGCCATAAGTAAAAAAAAGAAAACTTGCAGCCACTTCTGATTTAAAGTCCTAAGATGGATATGGTGAACCATGGTGACAGGTGATCAGTCCAGCGCCTATAAAGATGGTCCATCATTTGTAGAGGTCTATCCCTTAGTCGACTTTTACGACATGCTCGGGGAGAGAAGCAGCTGGACGCATTTTATGTTTTTTCTCTACTTCCAGTCCAGCAGAGAAAGAAAGAAGAAAGAAAGAAAGAAAGAAATGATTTTATTTGACAGACACAAAACAACACAGAACAGGAGAGTAAAAGGTAATAAATTAAAAGTAAAAGAAAACGAACAGGGAATATTTGACAAAAATACTGAGAAATACGATGAAAACCATGAATCTGGTGCACTACCTATTACAAAAAACTAGGTGCCCATTGATCCCGCTCTCGAGAAGTAATCTTTTCAATAATTAGCTTATTACGATTGTTTGCTATTGCAGTATGCATATACCCTAGTTAGTATATTACAGTTCTGTCGTATTGTACATACAACCTTACACTCCAGTCTTGGCACTACCCTACCCCCTACCGTCGCCAGTAAGTTTTCAACCCTCGTCGAGGGAGGCCGCTCCGTCGGCACTGAAAGTGAATACGCGTAAATTGTGACTCTTAACAATGGGTAAGTTTTATTATTATGAATGAAAGCTTTGGTGGTCATAAATAATAATTTAGTCTATGACTTATGTTCTTTTTTTATTTGAAGTAAAAATAGAGATACTCTTTGGAATTTACTTTAAGCTCTAAAGATAGTTTTGTTTTGTGCATTGAAGCAGCTTTTAATCCGACGTGACCGTGAATTTATGCTGCCAATAAGTTTTTGGCAAAACTACAAGACCGATCATCAAATTTTGCTTTCCAAAATTCAGAATTAAGATATGACCTATGTTTTTTTTTTGGTTGTTTTGGGTGTATGTATGTATGTGGCTATGTATGTATGTGATTCCTTTGGCTGAAACTGTAGTCCAAACGGCTGGACGGATTTGTATCTGATGTCGGATTTGTGAATGAGGTTTCGTTGGATTTCTCTTGATGATGAGCATGTTATGGGCGTGTATAAGTGTTTTAAAATCCAAAATGGCGGCCGTAAAAAGCCATTTTCAATGTATTATTCCTTTGGCTGTCGCTATAGTCGAAACTTCTGAACAGATTTTAAAAAATGAGGTGTTGTGTGATTCATCTGGATAAAAAGAGAAAAAATCTGACAAGTCAGAAAAATCCAATATAGCGGCGATCCAATGTTTTGAATGAATTAAGACCAAAATGATACGAATTCATCTGTCCTTTAGTCTTAGCAAATTTATCATCATCATCACCATCACCATCATCACCATCACAGGGTCAAAGAATCTAATATCGCATCTGTACTTTGCTACCATAGATTATTATTTTTTTTAATTAATACTTGTTATCAGTTGTCATCATATAGTTTACCTTTCCTTAAACGGGTTTTAAAAACATTTTAGAAAGAGACTGTATATCTTAATTAATTTATTTCTGTCTTCGCTTAGCCAACTTCAAAGATGACTTTTTGGTATTTTAGAACGATCGAAGATTCGATTGGCAATCAAATGAAAGTCATATTTTTCACTTTTAGTATGATCGGGCAATAAACATTTTGAAAATCATTTCCAAGTTAAGCTTAAGTAGGTAGGTAGGTACTAAAGTACTCAGTAGATACCTCAGTAGGTAGGTACTTAAGTAGTTGCTAAAATACTCAGCCGAGAACTTTTTTAAACATTCCTTTCTTTTTTTTTGACCCAGAACCCCAAAATACGATATTTATTAATACTTTGCCCCATAAGGAAATATTGAATGTGTCTAGTCGCGTCTCAATGACTTCAGAACGCAGCTTCAGCAACTAATCAATGGCTCCTTAGAGTCGGCTGCTAAGACTACATTATGGCGAGCGAAGTGTGACTTGAACATGCTCTCAGAAAAGACACAAAAATAAAACTACGTATAGGTTTTGATAAAAGAGAGCCATTAAGAATCAGCTAAAGCATACTTGAAATGTATATTTTCTTACATATCTGGTAGCATTACGAGCTGAGCGCTTCCGTGCTTCGGAGAGCACCGCGTTAAATTGTCGGTCCTTTAGGCGGCCTAGAAACTCCGTCACAAGAGTTGGCCACTAGCTCATACAAACTTACTTTTTCTTACATATCTAGGTATACTGTATTCGTTTCGCTTGCGTTTTACCCTGATAAAAAGTTGCTTGGGTAATATATTTTTCCAAAGGACAATCGCACTAATTTAGAACCTTTTTATCAAAGAAAAATCACGTTTGAAAACGTTGAGAAATTTCGTACAGACTTACTTTTACCAGTCGTGTCACTAGTTCTATCGAACCAGTGTGGTGAAAGGATTTGATGTGCGCCTCAAAGGTTCCTTTCATGCACTAGATTAATGTCGAGATGTTGACATTATTGTCAAAATAAAAACCAATACATTGAACAGTGACAAGTGATCAGCCCATATAGATGGTCCATCATGTTAGAGAGGGTAGTATCCCTTAGCTGACTTTTATGATATACTCGGGGAGAGATGCAACTGGACGCATTCTATGTGTTTTCTATTTTTTCTTTACTCCCAGTCCAGCGGAGTAGCACATCACAAACATTCGGATTATTAGTATTAGCAGGATAGATTTACTATCTTAATTGGCTATCGGCCAGAAAACCAAAACTTAGGCTAAGGACATACGAGCTATATTTGCGTTACGTTTCGGTTGCATTAGGTTTCTTATAAAAAAAAATACAAAATCCTTATTGGTAATATCATCATCATCCAGCACGGTCATGTATATCATCTTCATACGAATATATTAATAGTCCATGATGGTCTTGACTCTTGACTATAATTTGTTTGCTTATATCTTGATCTCATCTGATCTGCTGATAATACACGAATAACTTGGAGATTTACGGGCATGTAAGGCCCCCGGTGCACACTATTGGCTCGGCACGGAATGCCTAAGGATGCCTAAGGACCCTTTGGACCTGACTGTTATCATTCTTCAATTTACTGTTCCATCTCTCGCTACGTTTAGCAAGTTTAAGAGATTGTCTCAGACCAAATAAAAGAAAAGACGCCGCCCCGCTAACAACAAAAGTGAAGTCACCTTTTTATCTATGTGTGTGGTCACCTTTTTATCTATGTGTGTGTCGAAGGTTTCGAGGTTTTGTGTTCAAGTAGCCTAAAATTCATAGTATAATAATTAAGAAACGATGTTATTTGAAATACTTACAAGTGAAAAGTGATTCCGTGAGACTTTTTATGTGATTTGCTGCTGTTTTTACAAGTTTTCACTACACAGGAAGGAATAATTCTATTTTTAAATTTTAAGTTTACTAGACGACGACTCGAGAGCGATGATCATGGTTTTAGTGTAGGTGTGTGCGTGAGCGTGTATGTTTACTTGCAGGCGCACGGTTTTGTGTGGCTTCACTTTTGTTGTTCGGGGCGCGGCGTCTTTTCTTGTATTTGGTCTGAGGAGATTGTGTGTTCGTCAGCTCCCTCAAAGCCGGAAGACAGGACAGTAGGCGGCCGGCTGCGCCGCTGGTGCCGCAGCCGGAACTGCCAGCTATGGCGGCTGCTGCTGCTGCCCTTCATCCCCATTCTCGCGCTGATCGTGCAGACCACGCTGTCTCTCGAGAACAGCATCACTAACGGACGGGACGTCGCTGATGTTGAGGAACAGGTAACTTCATTAGAATTTAAATTATTGCTTCCCGATTCGATTTTCCTACTCATCATCATCTACAGTCGGGTTTTACCCATCGCTGGACATAGGCCTCCCGGTTTGATCCATCGCGGTTTTGTGCTAGTTCTGTCCATCTACGGCCCGATGCGGTGTTCTAATCAATAAGTAATTATCCAAACTCTAATCTAATTATCTAGTTCAACCCAAAATATTTAATTTATGTTCTTTTTTTCTATCACCTAATTTTTTATTGATCGAACGAGCGAAGCGAGCAAAGATATCAGTGACAATTTAGACGATTTGGCGTTGTATACTTGTTTGTATGTATGTTTGCTAGTACAATCTGTATGAAACTTAGCAAGTCAATAAATCGTGCTATAAAGATTTGCTGGGAAGCATATAAGCTAAGTCTGTAAAGGGGTTGTAAAGATATTGAGTTATACAAAATTGAGAGTTATACAAATGTGTTAAGTGGGGTGCCATTTGAAAGCGCTTTTTTTGCACATTCCATAACTGTTTTTATTTTTATCCTAGGATGTATAGTTTATGAAATAAGACAAAGATGGTAAAATTTAGTAATCAGTTTTAACCTGAGCTCACTTTTGTTAGAGTTTCCATGTCTTCGTAGTCCAGGTTAGACTGGATATTCACGTAAGTGCGTGAGATCTCAGTTCGCGATGAACTACTAGTTATTTGGTATTTAAATAAAATAATGATTATGCTTGTGAATTAGGTCAGCTTCTAATGAAGGAAATATAATCTTATATAACAAATCTTAAATAATTATAATAAATCTTAGCTTCGAAATATATTAAAATTGTTCAAACATTGACTCGATACAAGGTTAGCTTTTGCCAGTAGATTCACTTACGTTAATGTAAATTATATAATTAGGTTTGGTAAAGGTCTTTTCATAGTAAAGTAGACGATTAGAATAAAGCTTTGTTTACATTTTGTCCACATCCAATTTGGCTAGAGTCGTGATTCTGGTCCATTAACTCTGCTTTGGGCCATTGACCAAGGTATACATAGATTCCTCGGTGTATGTAAGGATATAGGGGTAAGGATTTTTGTAATTATGTTTTGTATAAAATAAATAAATAAATATTTGTGAAAGATCAAGGTAACACCTCTTAAATCCTTTGTAATAACTGTTTAATCCTTTTCCTTAGATATCAACAATTCACAATAAAAATCCAACCAAACTAAACTACCTTCGTCTCGCTTCGTACCCAGTGTCGCCATCTCGGAATGAGCAGCTGAATTATCTGTTTTATCAACAATTGCTAATCAAATTAATTTTGTTATTAGGTACTCCTTAAATATCTTCTATTATAACTATTTAATTAGCCGTTCATTCCTTACAATTTTATACAATTTTAATAAACATTATAATAACAATCTAACATTTGTAGACATTTGACACAGCGCCATCTAGCCCCGAACTAAGCAAAGCTTGTACTATGGGCACCAGATGGCTGATAGAATACTTATATACATTTTTTAAATACATACTTATATACTACAACACTCAGACCTTGAAGAAATATTTGCAGAACTTAGGTACAAACTTTTCTCCCGTAGCGGGAATCGAACCTCTTGCGTCTCAGCCGAGCATTCGCCCGCCACGCCATCGTCGGTATGTTTGGTTCAATTAGATCGTTACGGCCGAACAGAATTAGATGAAACTAAGAACTTGAAGTTTGTATACTTACCTAACTGTAAACTTCTTAAGTTACTTACGAAGACAAAATCAAACACCTTTAAACAAAAAGACGGTGGCCACATTACTCAGGAGACGGGGGATTTGTATGACAGAAAAAATGAGATGGACCACGAGTAATAATAAAATCGGTCAAGTGCGAGTCAAATTCCGTACCATCGTACATGGGCATAAATGTTTCTTGTATGACACCTCGTTCGTTCGACACAGGTCGTTCGTTCCCTATTCCTATCCTGTGTTTATTTTGCATTTTTTGTTTGCAAAATCAAGCAAAAACTGCAAAATTAAATACGGTCTTTTCTACCCCTTTAATTTTATTATTATTTTTGTAAAAATCAGTAAATTTGATCGTTTGAAGAATAAATACTTACACAAAAATATAACAAAAAAAAGTGCAAAAAATCACTCGACCCATCCAATTACTGACCGCGCGTAATGTTGCTTAACTTCGGTGATCGATTACGTTTTACCTGTTTTATTTTATTTTTATTCGGATACGGAACCCTAAAAAGTTCCCATGGTCCACCCAGATGGTCAAACCTGCTTAGTCCGTCTGTGTCCGTCCGTGGGCAACGATAACGTCGTGTGACCCTCTAGTATAGACGCGGCCTTATCGGAGTATTAAACAAGAAGCTGTAGTAAATCAGGTAGCAATACCAAAACAACATCATATAAAATACTCTGAAAACTTCTTGAACTTACGTTTACGACTAAACAACGGGTGCTTGTAAGCTTCCAACCTACAATAGGCTCAAGCATCATATTCTCTAGGAGACAAGTATCCCGCGACATGTGTCGCTAGAGATATGGTGCGAAGTCACGTCAACATTCCACAATAAGTCTAGTCTTGTAACACCCTTTTCGTCCACATTGTTTGCGCGACTTCGCCCGACACCTCTCAAGACATTGTGTCGTGGGACATTATGTCGCCTAGTGGACACTAGGCTTATGTTCTCATGTTGGTAAACAGCGTGGATAATAGGGATCTAGGAGTTCCATTGTAAACAAACTCTTGAGCATTAGCTGTACTTACGTCCTACGAACAATTTGATGTCTTCATCGTTGTGCCAAAGCTGTATCTTAATATTATAATAAATAACCTAAGTAAGTTCGTATGAGCTAGTGGCCAACTCTTGTGACGGAGTTTTTAGACCGCTTAAAGGCCTCCGTCGTGGCTTAACGACTTAAAAGCCGGGACCGACAATTTAACATGCCCTCCGAAGCACGGAAGCGCTCAGCTCGTAATGCCACTTGTGGTCGCCCATCAAAATTGTGACCGCGCACAACGATGCTTAACTTCAACAAAGTCAATGTCAACATTTTTTATTCCTTAAAATCACTGGGATCACTTGGACACGTCTTAAATCTACGTTGCATTTACACCTGTTCGTAACGCGACCAAGCGTGGAAGATACAGGCAAGAAACCACGCTTAGCTATTTTTTTGGAAAACGATCCCTCTAACGATCAATCAAGAACGTCTAAGCGAGCTACGCCACGAGCGTTTCTCCAATATTATAATTAATGTGAAAGTTTGTGACGATGCGATGATGTGACGATGTGATAATGTGATGATGTTTGTGCCTCCATCAAGCCGTAAGCACTTCATACAATTTTAACGTGAGGTTAATGATCGCTTGATCCTCTAAACTAGTATTCAAACAACAATCTTATCTTACTTATATTATAAAATTGAAAAGTCTTAGTTTGCTTGAAATTACCGGCGTAAAGCTCAAAACGCAACGATAGCGCGTACTAACTTTACCTGTGCTGCCATCTAGTGCGAAAGTTTGTGACGATGTTTGGATGTTTGTGCCTCAATCACGCCTAAACAGCTGAACGGATTTGAATGAAACTTGGAATATACATAATACATGTACTGGATTAACATATAAGCTATTTTTTATCCGGATACCACGCGAGCGAAGCCGCGGGCGGCAGCTAGTAATTTAAATAAATGTAATTAATAATGGTAGTAAAGATTAGTATAATAAGAAATAAATATTAATAAATATTTTCCGTTATGGTATATAGCTAACTAACGTATACATACATATTATCACGCCTGTATCCCTAATAGGGTGGGCAGAGCCACAAGTAAACATAAGAAAACTTGCAGCCACTTCTGATTTAGTCCTAAGATGGATATGGTGAACCATGGTGATAGGTGATTAGCCCATCGCCCATATAGATGGTCCATTAAGTTAGAAGCTACCTACTATTCCTTAGTCGACATATGATATGCTCGCTCGGGGAGAGAAGCAGCTGGACGCATTCTATGCTTTTTCTTTACTTCCAGTTCCACGAATAATTGCTAATTTTATCTGAATTGCAGGAGTAAAAGCATTTATGTAAGCCATAAGCCATATAGTTGAAATTGGCTTGTTTTACTCCCATCGTAATTGTACATAACTACCTACACTCTGGCCATTTACCTGAAATCTCAGGGCCCCGCCTCATGTTACCGCATTGATTGCCTTTTTAGGGCTCCGAAGTTCGACAAGGACACTTCATAGTTTCGCAGTTTCATTTTACTTAAATTGGGATGGGTGACCGCAAGTGGTATTACGAGCTGAGCGCTTCTGTGCTTCGGAGGGCACGTTAAACAGTCGGTCCCGGCTTTTAAGTCGTTAAGCAATGACGGAGGCCTTTAGGCGGCCTAAAAACTCCGTCACTAGAGTTGCCCACTAGCTCATACGAACATACATACCTAATTTTTTTTTAAATACTATTTCTGCCCAGTTCTCATATTCTACTAACTGGACTGAAAAACTACAGCCCAGCCACTACAGAGTCCCGTTAGTGTAGGCGAAATTTGCCTCCTGAATAAATAAATCATCTAATATAGATGTCAAAGGGTTAGTTACTTTTTTAATTACTTTATGGAGTAGTATTTTCCCGTGAAGTTATTTCCATAAGCTGATCGCTGTCTATACAGAACTCACCTCGCTGCTTCTATAGAAGCTGACGTGTGGCAAATTACATTTTGCAAGTGGAAAATGTGAGTAAATTCTTATGTAGGTATTTCTGTTGAATCTACAATTTTACTGGCGCCCCTTTTTACCCAACTGCGTAGGATATTTTTACATTTATTTACTAGCTTCTGCGGCTTCACTCGCGTGGTACCAGGATAAAAAGTAGCCTGTATGTTATTCCAGCACACATGCTATGTATATTCCAAGTTTCATCTAAATCAGTTCAGTTGTTTTGGCGTGGTTGAGGCACAAAAGTACAAACATCCTCACAAACTTTCACATTTATAATGTACTAGCTGCCGCCTGCGGCTTCGCTCGCGTTGTACCCGGATAAAAAGTAGTCTATATGTTTGTTATTCCAGAACACGTTTCATTCAAATCCGCTCAGTCGTTTGGGTGTGATTGAGGCACAAACATACATCGTCACATTCACTCATCCTTACATCCTCACATCCTCACAAATTTTCGCATTATTAGTTGTAGGATTAGTATTTGAGCCGAGCCTTATATAATAGTAGAAGAAGAAAATTTAAGGCGTCCTCATCAAAAATAATTATAAAAAGAAAAAGGAAGATGGAAAATAAAAGTGTTTTACGAAGTAACTACTATACTAAGGCTTTAGACATATATACTCGTAGATGATGTATACGTCAGGAAGTATCTTTTGCTTACATTAACGGAACACTGTAGTGCCATAAACCGTGCTCTCTGTTCAGATAACTTCCTAAAAAATTAATTGACATTAACACCCTGACACGGATGAAGTATTTGCAGAGTATCTCCCGTAGCGGGAATCGAACCCGCACCTCTTACGTCTCAGCCGAGCACTCGCCCGCCACGCCACCTCGGTCAAAGTATTACGAGTAGATAGTTCTACCTACTTACTTAAACATTATCCAGGAAATACGAAGAGGAAAGGTATGTAATACCTACGAAAAATATTCATAAATCAATTTGTTTATGTGACTGATAAATAAGGAAAAAGAATTGGGACAGAGCCACCACTTGTGGAATATGGCGTCTGCTAGTCTATCTTACTTACTACGCATAGTTTCCTATGCATGGCTGAGAGGTAGTACATTGAAGACAAATTGCCTTTGACACTTTTATTTTTCACCTGTATGCGTTATGTTTGATCTTTATTATCTCAGACCAAATAAACGGCGCGCCGCGAACAACAAAAGTGAAGGTTTTGAGGTTTTGTGTTTCAAGTAACCTAAAATTCATAGTAAAATAATTAAGAAACGATGTTATTTGAAGTACATAGGTACTTACAAGTGAAAAGTGATTCCGTGAGACCTTTTATGTGATTTGCTGATTTTCTACATGTAATTTCAGCCTGGTATCACATAGAGAGTTCAACAGCTAATCAACTTCGTACAGAGTATAGATTTTTCCAGCCTTCTCAGTCCTATACGTCTCTTATTTAGGTTTTGCCGGCAACTCTTTCGAGGTCGTCGACCCAACGCGCTGTCAAACGTCCAGAATTTACTGAATAAAAATAAAACGAACATAACCAACCATGACTAGCAACTATTTTTCATCACCAGGTCAGCAGAGCTACGGAGCTGGGGAAACTGGTGACAAGGCTGCAGCAGGAGAGGTCTGAGGTGGCCTTCTTCATATTCACAAATGGAAGCACCCTAAGGTAACCTTAGCTCTTACCTCTTTTCTTAGGCCTTACCTCTTTTCTGAATCATCTAGCTGGCCGCGCGTGTTACTTAAAAAAAAATGTTTGTGATAAACTCTTTGGTCTAAGATTAAAAAAAGGTCTGCACCCAAGAAGTATGTAATTGAAGTTTTCTACTTCCTACGAATTATTTAGGTAGGAACATAATAATAAAATTGTAAAACCTTTTAGTTCTAAGTATAAAAAAAAGGAAAATGTGGGTAGCCGAAAAGCTTTTTATCGGAGTTTTCTATATTCTATTAGTCAGTGTCAGCATAGATCCAATAAATATCAGAAAACTTATTACACGAAAAGGACTTTAAAACTATGAGTGCTTTGGGCATGACCTTATATTGTAGAAGAGGTTTATTATAAAAACAACCTCTTTGATTCTAATATTTGAGGTACATTTGTTCCGTCAGCATTAATTTCATCCCATCAAGTATGTATTCAGTCTCAGCATTGTCTCTTAGATGGTCTATAAATACTGAAATTGCTGTTTCGTAAATGGACTCATAAAAACGAATGCACGCCATTTAATTTTCCAAGCATTTGAGCATTATTATTTATTTATCGGATCACTTACCAAAATTATGAATAGGAACGCAATAGTTTATGTAAATGAATTCGGTATATTTCCTTCTAAATTGCTCACAAACAAATTGTACAGCAGAATTGTATACAGTATTGTATTACAATCCTTGTAATGAATGTAATCAATCAGAATGCTTTGAATATTCTATGAATAGTTTAAAAAAGGCTTTAGCTCCACAATTGTTTTCGACCTACACAATAATTATGAAAACTTTTTACGAATCTCATATCAAACTTTTTGTAGTATGTACCTACTTACTTAATCAAACTCTTTTGTGATTTTTTTAAATGAAAGTATGAATTTTTGAATTAAGAATGTTCAAGAATTCTGCAAGGTTATTTTTATTTTATGTTTTTGTTTGTTTGAGTTCAAAACACGTTCAAGATACGTGTTCGCTTATAAGTGCAATTTCTTGAAAAATAGTGAGAATTGAGATTTGTTTGGTCGATCACATAGATAGATTTGATAATGGCCGGTAAGCTTATCAGTTATTTTGTGCATAGATAGATAAAAACTAATGAAAAAATATTATAATAGATCTGTGAATATGCCTATACATGACGACCTAAAGGAAATTTTTGACCTCTAGCTGGCTAGAGGTCAAAAAATTTCCTTACTTTTCCATAATGCTACCAGTAGCAAAATTTTTTGCTATAGGTAGCATTAAAAAAACCTAAATGACAACCTCGGTGGCTTAGCAGGCGATTGCTCGGCTGAGACGCAAGAGGCGCGGGTTCGATCCCGCTCGAAGAGAAATTATTTCAAATTCTGTAAATATTTCTTCCGGGTCTGGGTGTTTTAATAGAAAAATACATCTTACTTATATTATAAATGCGAAAGTTTGTGAGGATGTTTGTGCCTCAATCACGTCTAAACGGCTGAACGGATTTGAATGAAACTTGGAATAAAAAAACTTTAGTCGTTTTAAGTTTTCTAGGGCCTATACATATGTTATTGTGACAGGTCCAACTTAACCCAGCGGTTCACCGGCACAGACAGTGCCATACAGCAGATGGGGGACCTTCCCCTTCTTGTTTTCAAGACAAGGTCGAGACCAGTTCCAGGCCACGTGTTCCTCACAGAGCTCAGAGAACTCAGGTAAACTATATGCCATGGTTCTCTCTTCATCATATTTCTTTAAATTCCTCTCCACCCAAAGGTTGTCTGGAAGAGATCGCTTATTAGCGACAAGACCGCCCGTTGTACATTATACTTTTTCCCCCTTGTTATCAAATTTATTAATTGTAAGGTGTGTAATAAAAAAAATTCATTAATTCATTCATTCATTCTTTTGTTTTGTTGAAACAGGGTGGTGAAAGGATTGTGCACTAGGCACATGTTTTCGAACTTATCATTATATAAAAGGAAATACAATAGCACCACAAATATCGTGTGCCTCGGCAAACTTCGTGCTTTATATGAAAACCGATTTGTCCTACTAATAATAACTAAATCAACTCTTAAAAAAAATGAATATCTACGTTAATTCGTAATTTAGAAGCCAGACGAAAATTGCTGAGTCGCACAATATTGATGGTACTACTGTACACTGGCGTCTAAAAGAAATCAATCCACGCTCCCCTAATGGAATGCAGGCGAATCGAACAATTAATCTTTATTTTCGAAGATCTCTTTCACCTGTCGTCGTGAGACAGATCGCTGTAATCAAAGCGTTGTACTTATTGTGTTTTATAGTGCAATACAACTCGCTTTGAACTCATAAACATTAGGTACGGGATTTTCACCTTTGGGAAAAAACCCGCTCAGGATTTCTCGGGCTCTTAAAAAGCTGCTTATAAAAAATTAGAGACCTTTAAGACAGTTTTGTCACTAAATCTGATCATTAATAACAAAAAAAACATCATAACATAACATTTATTAAATGTAACTAAGTAATAATAAGGAAACTTGCAGCCGCTCCTAATAATTAAAAGTTTATTATACTCGTGATGATCCATCACATGTTCAAACTATCCCTTACTTTTCGTGAGAGAAGCAGCTGGACGCATTCTACTCGTATATTTTTCTTTACTCCCAGTCTAGCAGAGAAGTTATAGAAAATAATAGTCAGCAATTATAAAAAACGTACATACATAATCACCCCTATTTTCCATAGGGGTAGGCTAGGTCATGGATCTCCATTTGCTGTAGCAACATCTTGACATACTTCTTTCGCTTCATTCACTCTCATTATATTCTTCATGCATGATCGTCGGTTTAGGATACTCTTGACCTGGCACTTTTCCAAAACCTCGCCGATTTGATCCAGGTACGTACGCCGAGGTCTTCCCCTTCCAACGATACCATTCACACCTATCTATACCTACCTATACCAGTCAGGCCACGCTTGGTTTTCGTCTGATGCAAATCATTTGTAATTTATCAACGATCTTATATAGGTCAATGACAAGCTCAGTAGGTAACGAGGAATAATGAGCGTTTGGGGATATGCAAATTCAATTTATGTTAAAGGGTTTTCAGTCCCACGTGATCAGTTTCCATACAAACGCATTTTCATATAATATACTGTACGGGAAATTCAGTGGCTGGTATTGGAAAGACGTACCTGGGTTCACGGCTGACTCGAGTCCGGGGGCCTTCCAAGATAGCACCGATATTGTCCGCACTTGTAGAAATCCACAGGACTGGTGAAAGGGTCTCACAGATCGTGTCGTCTGTTCGAAAAGAAGGACCGTAGACACGCACACACAACGCGATAGAATACCGGCGCGGGCGCGTGGGAAAATCGGGGCAAACGGCAGTCAGGGTGCGTAAACGTTCGTCTCCGATGACGGTGGAGCGAGGAATGTTCGTTGGCCGATTCCTTCACGAGAGCGCGTGAGAGGCGTCGTCAAACCAACCAGCCAATAAGAAAACAGATAGGTCAAAAAAGATTTCTCGACCTACCCTCCAAATTGTGTCTGCTTGCACAGGAAATGTATTGCTACCCACACCAACAATTTAAGAATGCACTCATTATCATCATCACAATAAATAAAACAAAAATGTGAAAAAAAATCAATTCCGGTACGGAACATAGCCGCTCACCTTAAAAGAACGTGGTTGTTTTAACGAAATATACACAAAAAAAAGTAAGAAATATGAAAGGAAAAGGAAAAACAAAAATATATAATATTTGCTTAGGTACTAACTAAATGCTCAACTGAAAAAGTAGACTTATTAATCTAACGGAAGCGGACAAATCTTAACGACGGGTCTCCTCGTAAAAGAGTTTCCCATTTTAAGAGTGACAGCACGGGTAATGTTATCACTGCCCGGGTGCAGAGCGTGTACTCTGGCTAACCTCCACTGTAAAGGGGGTAGGTTGTCATCACGCACAACAACAATCATGCCTTCACGGATTGGAGGTCCACGATTATGAAACCATTTTTGAGATTGTTGTAATTCATGTAAATACTCGCAACTCCAACGTTTCCAAAAATGTTGAACGCTTTGTTGAATCCATCGCCATCGAGTAAGCCGATCAGGATTAAAGTCCGCCAACGAAACGTCCGGTAGGGCCGTGATAGGACCGCCTATCAAAAAATGTGCTGGAGTCAGCGGTAAGGGGTCTTGGGAATCAGTACTCAAGACGCAAAGAGGGCGCGAGTTCAACACTGCCTCAACCTGACAAAGAAGAGTATGCATTTCATCGTAGGTTTGTGTGCGAGTACCAAGAACACGATACAAATGATGTTTGAAACTTTTTACACCAGCTTCTACCAATCCACAAAAATGTGACCCGGTAACGGGTTGAAAATGAAAAGTAAGGTTTTGACCTAATACCTTTTCATGAAACGCCTTTTGAACTGAATCTGAATTTAGAAATGCATATAACTCTTGTAAGTAGTTATTACACCCAACAAAGTTTTTGCCGTTGTCAGAGTAGATGTCCGTACATAAACCCCGACGAGACGTGAAACGTCGTAACGCAGCTAAGAACGATTCAGTAGTAAGATCTGAAACTAATTCGAGATGTATCGCTTTTACACTCATGCAAACGAAAACTGCAACGTAGGATTTTATTATTTTAGCGTTCCTAACCTTATTAGCGCGCACATAAAATGGTCCGGCGTAATCAACAGCTGTTTTTAAGAATGGACGCGCTGATTGTATACGTACGCTAGGTAAAGGAGCCATGCGTGGCTGTGTGTGAGTCGGCCGCGCTCGAAAACAAGAAATGCATTTATGTATACGCTGTCTGATTATGTTTCGTGCCGATAAAATCCAATATTTTTGCATCAACAAATATTGCGTAGACTGGGGACCAGCATGTAAATGGGTGACGTGTGCATCATCAATAATTAACGTAGTTAAATGATGTTTTTTAGGAAGTATCAATTGATGTCTAGATTCAAACGAAAGAAGAGATTTATGCAATCGCCCGCCCACACGTAATAAGTTGTCCTTATCTAAAAACGGAGATAAGCGTTTCAATTGACTTGAGGATTGTTTCCCCAGTGTTATGTTTTTTATATCGTCCGCGAAAACGGACTGTTGAATTCTACCTATTATTAACTTTAGGTTAGAGTTATATTCGGGCACAGTAATGTGCGCAGGGAAAGAAGTTTGAGTTTTTCTACATTTATGATAAAATCGAAAAATGTACGATATGACACGAACCAGTTTTCCTAACGATGAAAATTTTGAAAATACCTCGAGCTCGCCTACAGAAGATGGTGTTGCGAGAAGAGGAGGATTGCGTTTTTCTTCCTGTGTAACAGGACCTTGAATGAGCATAGGCCACAATTTTGGTTCTTCAACTAACCAACTAGGGCCACAGAACCATAAAACGTGTTTGACAAACACCGAGGGCAGCATGCCTCGGGAGGCTGAATCGGCCGGGTTGTCGTACGATGGCACATGTCGCCAACAACCGGCTGGTACTCGTGACAGTATGTCACTGGTACGATTGGACACGAAAGTTTTCCATTCATGTGGTGATGAGCGTAGCCATGCTAACACAATCGTGGAATCTGACCATGCGTAGACATGATCGAAATGAATTCGGTCGCCGTAAGCGAGCATTACTTTTCTTATTAGTTTAGATAACAGTTGGGCTGCCATAAGTTCAAGTCGCGGGATAGATAAACGCTTCAATGGCGCAACACGCGTCTTTGCCAACACAAGAAAAACACGAATCTTGTTGTCGCTGCATTTACACCTAACATAAACACATCCAGAATAAGCTCGTTCACTAGCATCTGAAAAGCCATGCAACTCGATCGATGTAGCCTTGTCGAAAATGTGACGAGGGAAAAAACATTCAGCTAAGAGCGGAAGCTCACTGGTGAAGCTTGACCACGCGTTGACTATATCAATGGGCGGTGACTCATCCCACCCGGTCCCAGCGATCCACAGTAATTGCATAATATGTTTTGCATACAAAATCACAGGCGATAATAAACCTAGGGGATCGTAGACTTTTGCGATTTCCGACAAAATGGATCTTTTAGTACATGTCGAGTCAGAAGATTGAACATTGAATGAGAAACCATCCGAACAAGGGTTCCATTGGAGTCCGAGTACTTTTATTGAAGTATCATTCTCCACTAGTGCGAACGAAACATTATCCGGCCGCTCACCGTGAGGTGAGGGCGCTGCGGCGAGAATCGCCGGCGAGTTACTATGCCATTTTCGAAGTTCGAACCCTGCGCTTGCACAGACATCTACTAATTGTTTTTGCAGAGCGAGTGCCTTGGCCTCGTCGGCCTCTCCTGTAATAATATCATCGACAAAGACGGAGTCCATCAAAACTGCTGACGCGAGCGGAAATTTCTCAGCCTCATCCTGTGCGAGTTGGCGCATCACACGTAAAGCAAGATAAGGAGATGAGCTCACGCCGAAAACAACAACTTTTATTTTATAATCCCGAATGGGTGCGTCAGGAAAGGATCGCCAAAGTATGCGTTGATAGTCCCAATCTGAAGTTCTAACCGCAATATTACGGTACATAGCCTTGATATCAGCTGTAAACACGACATTATGAATTCGAAATTTTAATAAAATATCAACAATGTCCGAATGAAGCTTCGGACCGGTAAGCAAAAGATCATTTAATGAGTGACCATTTGTGGTTTTACAACCAGCATCGAACACTACCCGAACCTTAGTAGTTTCGCTAGACTCTTTGACCACGCAGTGGTGCGGAATATAATAATGAGAAGTATCATCTTTGGAGGGGGGATCACAAAGTTCCATTTGGTTCAAATCTAAATACTCTTGTAAGCACGAGTGGTATTCCCTTTTCAGGGCAGAATTACGTTCTAAACGATATTCTAATTTTCGAAAACGCGAGAGAGCGATGTCACGGGATTGACCTAGTATAGGTGCATTTTTGAATGGAAGGGCCACTACATAGCGACCGGATTCGTCACGTGTGTGCGATCCTTCGAAAAAAGATTCGCACAATCTTTCATCAGCAGAAAGGGTTTTTTCTTCTGGAACTGCCTCCAGCTCCCAGAACTTTTGAAGGTCGTTGTCCTCGAAAAAGGAGCTATGACAAACCTGGAGTGGCGGCGGGTTCACCACATCGAAAAAAACCTTTCCCATCAACAAATAACCGAAAATACTATTCATTGCAATCGGTGCATCGGGGTGACCTTTGACAATGTTTCCTAGCAAAATGTGAGATAGAATATCTGCACCTAAAAGCATTTCAATGGGTTGAGAGCTGTGAGCATTAAAATCAGGATCAGCTAAATACAAATTTTTGATGTGCGGCCACGCATCTATAGGTACCGGTATTCTAGGCAGGGTCGAAACTAGTTTTGGTAAAATTAAAGCCTCCACTGAAATAGCCGGTATATCCTGATTTCGAGGACTGATAACGCACGTAACTATACCTTTAGGATAAATCGGTTTTTCTTCACCGATACCAAAAATCGGAATATTAATATTCCTAGAGCTCAAGCCTATGCGTCTAGAACAAGCCTCCGTAATAAAACTAGCTTGACTTCCCGAATCAACTAAGCAACGTAATTGATGTTTCACCGTACCAACGTGTATATTGACGAGCGCGGTAGAAAGCATTACGGTCCATTTCCTCGTAGAGGGCGCAATGGACGACTCGCAGTTCGCGCTTATCGTGTGGTTCACGGCGGTCGTTTGAGGTAGCACGGCAGGAGGGCCGGGTTCAGACGCGACAACCATATGTTTCTCCGAAGGAGGGAAAGAGACGGCCTGATTTGAATGAATAGGCTTGTTTACCTGATTCTCAAAGTGCAATAATGAATGATGTCGTTTATTGCACGATCGACATGTATATTTGGAATTACAGTTTACGAGACTATGACCAACATTCAAACAATTGTAGCAAACATTTTTGTTTTTTATGAAATTATACCTATCACCGGGAGACATATTCAAAAACTTAGAACACCTCGGTAGGATGTGCTGCGCATCGCACAAAATGCATTGCTTCTCGCTTTGTACGTCGGATGATTCGGTAGCTGCAAACGAGCGACGCGGACCCGACCCGGAGGGCGCATTCGATCGATATGGATCCACGCTGTTTGCGCGGGAACGAGAACTGCTATCTATCCGCTTTGATTCCTTCAATTCACCACCGGTCATAATTTCAAATGTGGAAATTTCCTGTTCTAAGAACCTAATGAGCACATCTACGTTAGGTATTTCGGACGGTTTTGAAAGAGATAATTCAAAACGCTTACGAATGGTATTAGGAATTTTTCGCAACAAAACGTTCAACAAAATGAAACTCCATTCATTCACTGGGAAACGCATCGTTTCAAGAGCCTTAATGTTTTCCATGTATACATTTAGCAAATTTCGTAGATTGGAATATGACTCATTGGTACAGGTGTTACAGTCCAGAATGCGATCCAAATGTTTCGAAGCAATAATTCGGCGGTTTTCGTACCTATTTTTAAGAATATCTAACGCAACTAAATAGTTTTCGTCTGTAATGGGAATCGATTTTATCAAATTATGAGGTTCGTTTTTTAAAGTTAACAACAGATAACGAAACTTCTCCGCTGGCGTGTAGGCATCATTGTTGTGAATCAACGCTTGATATAAATCAAAGTATGAGGGCCAATCAGTAGATTCACCGCTAAATGACGGCAACGGTAACGTTGGCAATTTATGTAAATGTAAACTATGATTATGTGCATGAGGCATTGAATTAATGTTAGTGCGACTCATGCGCCTAAATTCCTGACTGGCTTCTTTCAAATTATTTACATGAACTAAAATAGCATAATAACAATCATTAAAATCGTTACGAATTTTTAACTGTTCGTCTTTGTTAAACAACTTCGACTTCATCAACGCTTTTTCAATTTTAGATTGAAGTTTACTAAACTTTCTTTGTTGAGCATTTAGATCAGTAGATCTTGATTTGAATTGAACTTGATCAGTAGTAGCAAATAATAACGTTCTTTTAATGTCTTCTAGAATAATATCTCGCTCGAAAATATCTTGTTCAATTCCCGCGTCGTCCGCCATTTTGCGTAGCAAAGATGAGCAAAAACGACCAACGGAAAATTACAAAATGTACACGTAGTGTAGCAATGAAACCAATGAAAGATGACACAATCTGGAGGAATCAAGAAATATATCCGGTTCGAACGGATCAAAAAGTATGTACGGGAAATTCAGTGGCTGGTATTGGAAAGACGTACCTGGGTTCACGGCTGACTCGAGTCCGGGGGCCTTCCAAGATAGCACCGATATTGTCCGCACTTGTAGAAATCCACAGGACTGGTGAAAGGGTCTCACAGATCGTGTCGTCTGTTCGAAAAGAAGGACCGTAGACACGCACACACAACGCGATAGAATACCGGCGCGGGCGCGTGGGAAAATCGGGGCAAACGGCAGTCAGGGTGCGTAAACGTTCGTCTCCGATGACGGTGGAGCGAGGAATGTTCGTTGGCCGATTCCTTCACGAGAGCGCGTGAGAGGCGTCGTCAAACCAACCAGCCAATAAGAAAACAGATAGGTCAAAAAAGATTTCTCGACCTACCCTCCAAATTGTGTCTGCTTGCACAGGAAATGTATTGCTACCCACACCAACAATTTAAGAATGCACTCATTATCATCATCACAATAAATAAAACAAAAATGTGAAAAAAAATCAATTCCGGTACGGAACATATACCTATCTATCTTCAACTGAATTGAAATTGAGTATTCTGTTTGTAGCGACTCAAGCTATAATTATTGAAATAACTAGCTGAAGTTAAAAAAAAATACCTATGTTGCGGGCAACTTTTTTTGGTTTTTTGGATAAAATAATTTTAAAAACTTAAAAAAAAATCACTTAAATTATGTTATAAACTCTGTAGGTCTTCAGGATATTTAGGGGTTTTTAGACACAAGTAATGAAGATAATTCTGAAAGACTTATTCATAAACAAGGTTTTGTATAACAACCTCGACTTTCAGGTAAATTCCATTAGCAAAGTATACTTAAGTACTCCAACTGGAAACGGAAAGTTAGATTATACTGAAACTTGTGACAAGCTGCCTTTGATGGATTGCATCGTTCCCGAGCGATTTTACAAAAGAGCATAAGTCTAGCCTTTGTTTTCCGATCGTTACTAACGATCACACCACCCTACACGTCAGGATCACGTCACGTGCTCGGTTCCAATATTCTACTAACGGACGATCGCAATGACGATCCGTCGTCTGTTAGTAGAATATTGGCCTGGGCAAGTCTCGTTGTCATGTCGTGTAGCGTGGGGTCATCGTTGGTCCATCAATGAACATCGAATGCCTACATCATTAACTAAATAACCCAAGTCCGTACTGCTATCTCTTTCAAGTCGATTCGAAATCGGTTTAGACGCGATAGTGTGGTGGCCTTTAAATGAACAATGGTGTTTTGGTAAAGAGCGTTTTGTATAGGATGCATCCGGTTGGGTCTTTCCGTAGAGATATCAACTATTTTCCGGTTCCGCACGCGGGGACCTAACATAACATTTAAAAAAAAACTCGGTTATAATAATGTGCTTTGTAAATTAAGTTAATTATTACTCAATGTGTTTGGAGAAGTGACGAGTATCTTGTTTGCCCCCGAATACTCAAACGCGACTCAGAATTGAGCACGTCTCAACTCACGATTTTTTGACAGATTTTCATCAGAAACTGTCAAAAAACCGTGAGTTGAAACGTGCTTAACTCTGAGTCGTGTTTAAGTATTTGGGGGTTAGTGATTTAAATGAATGGTTAATTACAAGAACTTGCATAAATTTTAAAGAAGGAAGGAAAGAAAAATATTTATTTAGCACGCACACAAAACAAACAAATTAAATTAATAACGAAAAAGGGACTGAAAATTAGGCGTAAAAGAGAAAGAGATAAAAAGTAAAACAAATAATGACGATCCTACATAAAAGTACCTACCACAACATCCCGTGAACCAATCAGTGTTGTAGTCTGGCAATAGGTTGATTCTCAGCAGTGCTACTTCCAGTTTGCACTAACAACTGTCGTCCAGTTTAGTTTGGGAGTAGCGCTGGTTTTCATATTGAACCATTTGTCTTAGGATGACTTCCTAGGATCTTAGGGTAATTAGTTACTACTACTCGTGTCACTAGCTCTTTTGAACCAGTGTGGTGAAAGAAAGTACGCCTTGAAGGCTCCTTTCGTGCACTTGACACAATGTTTTCGAAGTTTTTAGGCTCTACGAAATGCCGGTTACCTCAAAATAATTTGCTTATCTGAATAGACTTCTAGATTGTTACTTGTAGTGTTTTTGTTTTCAACTGATTTGAATATAATAGTAATGTGATAAACTAGAAATTTAAGTGCAGTAGGTAGGTACTCTAATTTTAAAAAGTTTCATCATAGAATACTTCATTTGAATTCCAATCACTTAGAGCCAGTGCTCAGGCAAGTTACAAACATTTTGTTTCACATTCCCTTGCAGTCTTCGAATAATCTTTATAAAGTGTTTCGCATAATGATACATACATTAGGTACATATTATTACGCCTCTATCCCTAATGTCCTGTATTACTTTTGCCGAGTCGCGGTCTCAGGAACTCGTTAGTCCCAGCGATTCTTCGGCAGATGTGACCAGCCCACTGCCACTTCAGTTTGCTAATTATCTGCGCTATGCCGTTGACTTTGGTTTTCTATCGGATAATATCGTTACGGATCCTATCCTTCAATATAAATTCCGAGCATATCTCTTTCCATCGGCATATTATGTAATGTAGGACGCCCTCCAGCTAGGTGGACGATCTGAGAAAGACTGCTGACAAAGACTGGATGCGGCACTCTTTAGGTGATGTTCACCAGTGGACTTGCTATAGACTGATGAAGACGATGATGATTCCTAATGGGGTGGACAGTGCCACAAGTAATCATAAGAAAACTTGCAGACACTCACGATTCAAAGTTCTAAGATGGATATGGTGAACCATGGTGATCACCTGATCAGCCCGTCGCCTTAGATATTCCGTCATGTTTGAGAGGATATTATCTCTTTGTTAAATTTTACGATATTCTTGGCGAGGGAAGTAGCTGGACGCAATCTATGTTTTTTCTTAGTTCTCGGTCCAAAGATAAGTTTTTTTTTTTACATAGGCACTCGTTTATTTGCTGCTTAAAGCACACATACATTAATAATATATTAATACCAAAAGAAGATGTAAAAAGAAAACATTACATTTAAAAACCTTAAAAAAATCAAATATTATACTTACCTTCCTAACAGTGCTGTGTGTTACAGCAGCAAAAATATCTCAAAGTTATAGTATAATAAGCTTGTGATATTATCTATGAATATCGTAAAAGCTTTCTAATGGCCGTGGCACTCCTATACTCGTTAGAAGTATGTCAAAACCTCTTTATGATGACTTGTTTACTTAATTTAATTCGATATCTTCTTGTAGGTTACCTTTTAAGGTTCACCTTAACTGAAATTTCTTGTTATAACCCGAACTAAAATTACTTTAAGGTTTAAGTGTCCCGACACATCTGCTTATAAAAGTGTCGTAAAAATTCGGCTAAATATAGTTGAATAAATAACACCCACAGTAACATACATAGTCCTGACCGCACACTAGGATTCCCTGTGTTGTGGGTATCAGAAACTACGAGTACCACGCTACCACAAAAAATTGTAGCGCTCGTGGTGTAGCTTGCTTAGACGTTCTTGATCGATCGTTGAAGTTAAGCAAGTTTGTGCGCGGTCACAATTTGAATGACCGCAAGTGGCATTACGAGCTAAACGCTTCCGTGCTTCGGAGGTCACGTTAAATTGGGTCTCGGTTTTGAAGTCGTTAAGCCATGACGGAGGTCTTTAGGCGGTTTAAAAACTCCGTCACAAGAGTCGGCCGCTAGCTCATACGAACTTACTTTACCCAGACCCGGAAGAAATATTTGCAGACCAAAGCAGCGAGAATCGAACTCGCGCCTATTGCGTCTCTGCCGAGCAATCGGCCGACACACCACCGAGGCCGTCAAATATGCTCGTTATGTTTTTAAGTAACCTATATGTCATCAGCACGTAAAAAGCATTGCAAGCGTACTTAGCCGAATTTATGACACCGTATTTTCAGCAGATGTGTCGCTACACTTAAGCCTTTAAACTATGAATTATGCCCAGTTCCAATATTTTACTAACGGTTGACAGATCGTTCATTTTCATAACAATAACGAGCGGTACGTCACTCGTTAGTAGTTTTGGAACCGGGCATGAGTCGGTACCAGAGGATGGTGGAGATATTATTATTTCGGTACAGTAAATTGTATTCTCTATTTATCATAGCATCGACCTTCGATTGTATTGTTCTTGTTGTCACAATAGCTCTACTCAACCGAACTTGGCTTCCCAGCCAACGCGCAGTTTGACTTTCGTTGTTTTGATTGTCAATTTGATGGACATTATCACCGTAAAATTGTAAATACCGTTAGATTATAATCTGTCTCGCTAGATTGTAAAATGTGAAAGATTGTGAACCGTAACATACTGGTTACAATTTAACTGCTTTAAATTTCTGGCGCAGCCGGTGCTTCGGTGGGCGCTGCCGCGGAATGCTCGCTCTGCTCGCTCGCCTCACGCGTAGTTTTTCACTAACTAACCTAGCCTACTACGAGTAATTTTGATCTAAGCAAAATGGTCGACAGTTTACAATCTCGCGAGATTATTTAAGGTATTTACAATTTTACGGTGACAGACATAATACCTATTGTAACGCACCTTAGAAGGACTTCTAATATCCGATAAAATAGAAAACATTTGTAAAGAATAAGAAACATAAATCACTCTCCGGCCCAAAAGACTCGCACTTGGCCGGTTTGTTAAAGTAGGTTACTTTTTTACTTTACACTTGGTTGCGTTAGGTGTAAATGCAACGTAGATTTAAGACGTGTCCAAATGATTCCCGTGATTTTAAGGATTATTTTTTTCTAACTTGACTTAACTTTTACCTTGTTTATTGATTTTGAGAACTTTAAAGTTGTGAGGAGGTCTGTCATACCGGTGAGAAAGTTGCCTTCAATCGCCAGGTCTAGTAAGGTAAAAATTAGCATCTCATTGACCTGCCCGTCTTCGACCTAGACGACCTATAAAGTGTCATCAAAGATTGATCGAGGACGCGGACCACCTACTAATAAAAAAACACATTAAACTTTTATTATCAATTTATTGACGAATCGTAAAAAAACAACAAATAAAAAACCAGTCAAGTGTGAGTCGAATTCGCACATGAAGGGTTCCGTACCATCGTAAATGTACATAAATGTTTCTTGTATGGGGCCCCCTTTTTATTGTTATTTGTTGTTATAGTGACAATACAAACACACATCCCGTGAAAATGTCACTTTCTACCTATTTTTCATTCATGAGTTCATGAGATACAAGCCCGCTGACAGGCGGACGGACAGACAGACGGATGGATTGTAAAGACGATGAGTAGATGAGTAGTTTATTTTATTTTTATCATTTGTTCTTTTAGCGGCAATAGAAATACGCACTTTGTGAAAATTTCAAATCTCTATTACGGCTTATGAGATACAGCCCTCTGACAGAGGACAGACGAACAGCGGAGGCTTAGTAATAGGGTACCGTTGTAGGGTACCGTTGGTAATAAGGTACGGAACCCTAAAAATGGCAAACAAATGAAATCTTTTAATTTGAGCCACGCTAATAGGTTTCTATGTGACGAGGCGCGACGAGCTAACGATATTGCCGAAATAAAAAGGTAACTACGGGTATCTCGTACCAAAGGACACAGAAATTGGTCTATCTTTCAGTTCGTTTGTCTTTAATAATGATCTAGGGAGGAGGAGTTTAGAGACTGACTGGTTCTAGGCAGAAAAAAAATACCAACAAATTTTTGCTGGTATCGGGGTCATAGGCGGATACCTTTTGTAGTTTTATCAGAATAGAAAAATAAATATTTGTGGACATTTTACACAGCGCTAACTAAACATAGCTTCTTCTATGAGAACCAGTTGGCTTTTTGTAAATGCAATCATAGTTATAACACGTAGTATTACAACACCGTGACTCAGAAGAAATATTTGCAGAACATGCAAACATTTCTACTGCAGCGGGAATCGAACCCGCGCTTCTTGCGTCTCAGCCGAGCACTCACCTGCCACGCCACCGAAGTCTTCACAGGATAGTTTCAGTGTCCGCCTTTTGGCTAGCCATCGTGGGTCTGCCTAGACCAAGTCGACAGGACAGTGTAAAGAAATTGCAAAAGTTGCTTATAGACCATCAAGCAACTTCTGGTTGTCGTCTCAGTTGCTTGCATCAGCTGAAGCAGGGTACACACACACATAGGCTAGCGAGTGCAAATCAGTGGGTCTGAAGATCACTTGTTTTTTCTAAAGTTTGAAAACAGAACGGTAAAGGATTTTGCTAGCTTTTGTTTTTGATAAAACGTCTACATTAAACTGTCTTGCATTCTCTAGGCAACTACTGTTGCTCATCAAGTTTCTGTCCAGACATACGTCATGTTGCGCGTCATCCTGCAAGTCGGGCGGTGTTGCGCAACATTGCCAAATATGCAGAGCGTCACGTATTGCGCTTCAATGATTGCCTAATAAATACACGGCTTAATTTTCTTCTACCCAGCTTTGTACATAACTTTGTACATTCCTTCACGCCATTCTCATCGATGTTGACATTGAATTATGCGTAGCTAAAATAAAACTTTTCCGCCGCTTCGGAAGAATCCTATGAATATTTTGTCCCTTTAAATAAAGAGTAATATTTTACACGGCCTGAAAAATTATGAGATCTTTTAGAAAAAATGTTATTTAGTTAGATTTATTACTGCTTGGGTCTCAGGTTATTTACTAAATGTAATCTTCAGTTAAGATAGGTATGTATGTAGCTTGGAATAAAAAGAAAGAAAAATATTTATTGTGATACCAAAACATACAAGCTTTGCTTCGTTTGGGGCTAGATGGTGCTGTGTAAAAAGTCCGCAAATATTTAATATTATTGATTTATTTTAGCTTTGAAAGTCGTAATTTCGATCAGTCTTTTCACTAAATAAAGCCTCGTAGCGCTCTCAGCGTAGCTTGCATGGACGTTCTTGATTGATCGTTAATGTTAAGCAACTTTATGCGCGGTCACAATTTGGATGGGTGACCACAAGAGACATTACGAGCTGAGCGATTCCGTGCTTCGGAGGGCACGTTAAATTGTCGGTCTCCGCTTTTTAGTCGTTAAGCCATGACGGAGGTCTTTAGGCGGCTTAAAAACTCCGTCACAAGAGTTGGCCGCTTGCTCATACGAACTTACCTCCCGCTACAAAAAGAAAAATTAAATTAAAAAAATTTTTTGGTTATAGCGGTAATAGAAATACACATATTGTGAAAAATTTCAACTCTACCTATTACGGTTCATGAGATACAGAACGCTATATATATATACGCTGACAGACGGACGGACGGATGGATGGACGGACGGACTGACAGCGGCGGCTTCGTAATAAGATCCCGTTGACAGCCTACGTGTACAAAATACTAAAAAACAAATTTCCGTACAATTTTCTCAACACAGAATTAGATTTAGTACTGCCTCGTCTCGTAGAAATTAATTAATAGTTGTTCGTGAAAACCCACAATCAAAGATTACATTACCTATTGTTTTGTGGCGAGTCTCGTTGTATGTATGTATTTGCTGTTTTCCTCACAATTATGTAATTTAGAGTTAATTGGACGTCGAACTCTAACACTTATGACATAAATACCACACATTATATATTATTATTTTACAATAAACAATAATAATAATTTACAGTAGCGGGTTATAGTACCTAAGTTAGTTTTATATTGTGGCTTTTGGCAACATGTAAGAAGTCTTTGAGTATGAAGTTTCTCTTCTACTCTTGAGTCAGTGCTACCAATAAACTGTTTTGACGAACTCGGTGGCGTAGCGGGCTAGTGCTCGGCTGAGACGCAAGAGGCGCGGGTTCGATTCCCGCTTGTTTGTATGTTCTTCAAATATTTAATCCGGGTCTGGGTGTAGTATTATGTATTATAAGTATGTATTTACAAAAAAAAGTATCTAAGCATTCTATCAGCCATCTGGCTCCCATAGTGCTAGCTTTGCTTAGTTTGGGGCTAGATGGCGCTGTGTGAAATGTCCACAAATATTTATTTTATTTAGTGCTACCAATAAACTATTTTCTGTTCTGACAGGGCCAGCATCAACGATGGGACCTCCATGACAGAAGCTGTCGAGTGGTATACCAACGCCAACGCAGCACTCCTCAACCATCTCACCAAGGAGATCAAGGATACAGACAGCAGCACAATATGGAGGTCAGTGGATTTACTATGATAAACTAATCTACTTTTCTTTACATAAAATTGCCGCCAAATTTTTATTGCTCTTTGATTTGTTTTTTTTTTGTGTTTATGTTTATGGTTAGTTTTATTTATTTATTTATTTTTTTGTCTTTTCACTAGCTTTAATGACTGTGGAAACTTTATTGGTTTAAGTATTGTTTAATTGTCTTTTTTATTGTAAATAGTACTGTTTGTTTCTCAATTAAAATGTCACATAAAAGTCTGAAAATATAAACATTTCTTCCGGTGTGAGAATCGAACTCGCGCTTCTTGTGTCTCAGCCGAGCACTCGCCCGCCACGCCATCGAGGTCGCCTATTATTAGCAGGATGGTAACATATTAGTAGAATACTGGAAGTGTTTGTATGTAGGTTCAGCGTTTCTTTGACCTTTTACAAGCCACGTCTCCCTTGGAACATAGCTTCATTACTTAAAAAAAACGTAGTACAATAATTATTCCTATAACATTTGAAGTTGAATAACTTTGGGAAGTAATTTAGAAAAGTTTTAATTGTTTTTCATTAAGGGAAGTCATAGCTGTTCGGCGAATAATTTTCCTGACTCTAAATTAAATCACGTTGTAAGACATTTTATCGAATGTTTTTATGACTGTTTTTTTGCGCATATTATTGTGTATAAGGAAATATGTGTCTCGCCTTACTGTCGGATAATAAATCTAATAAGTTGACGCTAGTGGCGTCTGTCTCAAGGTACGTTATGTGCATTAATTTATAAAACTGGTATAACTAGTAGATCTATCGGTCCCACCGGCCCCGAAGGCCAGGTCTGGAACTAATGCCAATGGGAAAAGTGTCTTGCCCGAAAAAGTTGGATAATAAATAAATAACACCCAACAGTCACATACACAGTTCGGACCCCACATTAGGATACCCTGTGTCGTGGATATCAGAAACTACAAGTACCGTACCACAACACCGTATCATACAAACATTTCTGATGCAATTTTTTCTTCTCTACTGGACTGGGTGTCAAGAAAAAACATTGCGTCCAGCTGCTTCTCACCCCGAGCATGTCGTAAGAGTCGACTAAGGGATAGTATCTTCTCCAACATGATGAATCTATATGGGCGTTGGGCTGATCACCTGTCACCATGGCTCACCATATCCATCTTGGAAATCTTAGATCAGGAGTGGCTGCAAGTTTTCTTATGATTACTGGAGAAAACCTAGAATACAAAAAAATGGAATGTAAAAATAAAGCCCTTTCATATAACATCACCCTCGATACATTTATAAAACTCTTCTTTTTTACCCTCTTGGGAACCCAATATCTTTACGACCCTTTTACCGATTAAGCTCATATACTTACTAGCTAATCTTCATAGCACAATCTGATGACCTACCAAATCTCATACAGATTGGATTACCGGTTCGAAAGTTATGTTTTAACAAACATATCGCTCAAGTTACTACTACCTTAAGTTACAAAAAACAATTAATCACCATCAAGTCCTAACGGGAAAAACCTCCTTGAATCCTTCACTCAGGTTGGAATACAAATACAAATATATTTAAAATAAGCTAATTTGCATGATGCCGGCCTTGGGTAAAAAGCAATTACTAAGTACATGACTTATATCGTGTGGTTTTTTGCTCCCAACTTTGTTTCAAAACAGAAGCCTTATTCGGTTACTTTGTTCGTCTGTCTTTGCGTGGTTTTTGTAATGTCTGTTTCCAACATTCTAATAACGCACGGTGAATCGTTCGTTATCATAAGAACTTGTTTTTCTGTTAAAAATGTGCATGCCTTTTTTTTTCGACAGGTAAAAACGTTGCTATGGTAAACGCTTCATCGTCCGTTAGCAGAATGTATAACCGGGTATAAGTCAGGTCGCAACGAACAGGCATAATTTCACCTACTTCCTGAAAGTGAAGCTAAATACATACATACATACATAATTATCACGCCCATATCCCTAACGGGGTGGGCAGAGCCACAAGATAAGAAAACTTGCAGCCACTTCTGATTTACTTCTAAGATGGATATGAACCATGGTGAAAGGTGATCAGCCCATCGCCCATATAGGTGGTTCATCATGTTGGAAAGGATACTATCCCTAGGTCGACTTTTACGACATTTAAGGAAGAGAAGCAGCCGGACGCATTCTATGCTTTTTCTTAACTTGCAGTCCAGCAAATGAGTGAAAGAAAGAAGCTAAATACCACTCCATTAATAACTAATAATAAATATTTGAGGACATTTCACACAGCGTAATCTAGCCCCAAACTCGAATCCGCACCTCTTGCGTCTCAGTCGAGCATTCGCCCGCCACGCCACCGAGGTCATCATTATAAATAAAATATTAATAATTCAAAGTTCTTTGATCATTCACGTGCTTATTTTTCTTAACAGAATGAGTTTATTCTTTAAATTTGAGACGCTTGATTCTCCATCGAAGTGACATCATATTTACTCGTAAAGTGGGTCGGGTGCAATAACTGCTTATTAAACTGAACACAGGGTTGATCTGTGGTCTATTGAGGCGACCCGACACTTACATTAATTGTTTGCATGCTTTCTCCTTGAGCACACTCCGAGTACGTACAAACTAGCGTTCATACGGGTTTTCATTTTAAATAGACTGGATGGTTTGTTATTTTCACTGTAATGCGACTCAGAGTTGAGCACGTCTCAACTCACGGTTTTTTGACAGTTTCTGATGAAAATCTGTCAAAAAAAAATGGTCAATTGAGACGTGCTCAACTCTGAGTCGCGTTTGAGTATTCGGGGGTAGTCAGTCAAATAAAACAAAGACTCCTTCAATCTCCTTTCATTCTCCTATCGTAGAGTTTTTTTTGAAGTATAGTATACGAGCTGTGTGCGGGTTTGCATCTCATGAACAGTAATGGGTAAAAAAGTTGAAATTTTCACAGATTGTATTTTTATTGTCGCTATAAAAATAAAAGGGGACCCCGTATAAGAAAAATTTGTGTACATTTACGATGGTACGGAATTCTTGGTGTGCAAATTCGACTCGAGCTTGACCGGGTTTTCAGGTACGACGCGAGCAAAGCTGGCGAAGGTCCAGCAGAGATGGTGTTTTTGATTTCAGCTGCTTGATAAATATTTGCAGGGTGTGATATGACATTTGTCCATAGGGTCATGACATGAAAATGTATCTGGGTAGGTAGGTATTAGAAGTTTATTTACCTAACTTACATAATGTTCCAAAAAGAGTGGCCCGTGACATGTCAGGTGTCCCTCTTGAGCGCGTCACTCAAATCCGCGACTTAGGACTTACTTTAGATGTAGAACTTACGTTTAATCCGCATATTGTTGATGTGTGTAATAGAGCTTTTAAATCCTTGGGTTTCGTTACCCGACAGACTTTTAGATTTCATGATAGGGATGCTATCATAACTCTCTACTACGCTTTCGTGAGAAGTAAATTAGAGTACAGCTGCCTTGTATGGGACCCACATGAACACAAATATAATATCATGCTGGAAAGAGTCCAGAGAAAATTTGCACGATACTTATATAAAAAAATGTATGGTTATTACCCTTACTTATATCCGTCTCTGTTCGTCGCTGGAATGGTAGGCATCAACACGCTCGAGTTAAGGCGCAAATGTACTTTGATGATGCACTATTATCAGTTACTTAACTCTGGGATAGATAATCCGAGTGCGCTGGCTCGCTGTAAGCTGTACGCGCCCGACCAACTGCGGCGGCTGCGCGCGGCGCGTCTGTTTGCGACAGCGCCGGTGCGGACGCTAACCGCTCAGTATGCCCCTACAGCTCAAGCCCTTAATCTGCTTAATCGTCTACTTGCTCAGAAACCAGAAGTCGACCTATTTAATACTAAGTTTCATGAAATGCTCATATCATGTATTAGTTTTTTATGTACACAATTGTAAATGGCTTGCTGTACGCGTTGGCTTGCACTGTAAGTGCAGCAAGCAACTGAATTTAAATAAATAAATAAATAAAATAAAATAAATAAATGTAAAAATGGCCTTATGGTAAATCTAGCTTGACACTTCTGCGTAAGAAGAAATAATTTGTTCCGAAATATTCGTTCAACCGTTTGGTTTGTGTGTTTTCTATCATTATATTTTAGTTTTTGAAAACTGAACTGTTTTCTCCATTGTTATATTGTACAACCAGTAGCTTTCTTACAGGTACTTGGTAGGGTTCAAGAACCTGCTGCGCAGCATCGAATGCAAAGGCATAGCTTCGGTGCTCGGGATCAACTACTTCGCGCGAGGGTTTCTGCAGACCAAAGCTTATGAACGGTAAGGATCTTATTTTCGTTCTCATTATTTATTGGAAAAGTCTCACAATTATCGAAAAGTTTCTATCTAGTGAGAGACTAAAGGTAATTATATCGAAGAAAGTAAGTTCGTATGAGCTAGTGGTCATACAGCTCTTGTGACGGAGTTTTTAGACCGCCTAAAGGCCTCCGTCATGGCTTACCGACTTCGATAATTTAACGTGCCCTCCGAAGCACGGAAGCGCTCAACTGGTAATGCCACATGCAGTCCAAATTACCACCCATCCAAATTGTGACCGCTCACAACGTTGTTTAACTTCAACGATCAATCAAGAACGTCTCAGCAAGCTACGCCACGAGCGCTTCGAAAAGTAACAAATTACTATTTGTGCACTTTTTTGCCACAATAAATTGTAGATGATGGACAACATCTGACTAGGACCTCTATCAGCTAATCTATAAACTTATACTAATAAATTAAACTTCTGTAATAGGCAAGATGTCTTAATTGGTAAAAATGGTTTTAGTTTCATCGCCCACATGGTACTGGGTAGGGATCTCCTGGATAACACGTTGAACCTGGTGCCTTCCCTTATCCCACTCCACAAGGACATCAAAGAAGACAGCTCCGAATACCAGGTCTTGGAGAAGAAGTAAGTGGAACATTATGCCCTGGTATAGCAGTATGTATGTACGATCGTATGAGCTAGTGGCCAACTCTAGTGACGGAGTTTTTAGGCCGCCTAAAGGCTTCCTTCATAAAGCCGGGACCGACTGTTTAACGTGCCCTCCGAAACACGGAAGCGCTCAGCTCGTAATGCCACTTGCGGTCACCCATCCTAATTTGTGACCGCGCATATCGTTGCTTAAGCAAGTTACGTCATGAGCGCTTCAGCAGGTATAGCAGTAAACTAGTACGAAGAAGGGATTTAACCGCGGTTGTTTGGTGTTGAAGGAATCAGCTGATTGTGGACAACAAACACCAGCAGGGCAGCGTGACGGACGCGATAGAGTACTTCGACCAGACCGCCACGTTCTTGGACAAGCTTCGAGCAGTGCAGAAGCAGTTACGAGAGAATATCAGGTAAATTCTTAATCAATTTGAGACTCTCCTAGAACTGTACCTATATGTATATATACTCTATGCTATATGACATGCAGAAACAAATATCCAGTAGAACTTACGAAACTTTTGCAGTCTCATCGTTTTTTGTAACCATGACTATTTGTATATCGTTCTGAATAAATAATATGGCATTACTCCGTCACCGAGATTTGAAATAAGCAAGTGGCAATGAGCCAGGTCATATATCTCGAAGAACAGTTAGCCGTTGGGGAGTAAAGATTCTAAAATGGCACCAACGGACCGGGAAACGAAGTGTTGGGCAACATAGCCCTACCTGGTTAACCGATGATATTGTAAAGGACACGGATGGTCAATGGAGGATGGTGGATGAAGGCAGCACAAAATCGCACGTTCTGGAAGTATTTCGGTCCTGCGTCCACCAGCGGATTTTATTCTGATGTTAAATTACAAGATTAATTTGTTTCAGGGATAGAGTGAACGAGAACCTGATAGAGGCTCGGCGCAGTGAGCTGGTCTGCGCGGGGATACTAGTCCTCGTTTGTGTGGTGTCACCCATCATCATAGCACTCGTCAGGAATGCTGTCAACACTATACAGGTATCTACCACCGGTGTGGTGAAAGAATTTAAAATATGCATCAAAGGCTATCAGAGTAACTAACCTTTTTTGTCCATCGTCACATAGACAAATTAGCGTCTAATCATCTATTTTCTAGTTTTGATTAGTGGTATGCCTTTACCTACGCGATGTAGCTGGATTGGAAGCAGAAGCAGAAGAACGACTTTTCCATGAGAGTCGAAAAGTTAGAATATCGCCAGAAACTGAATTTGAATGCCTTTGTGTTGAGAAGACAAACGGGCTAAATGCATACATACATAGACAACAGGTTTTGGCTAAAAGGTGACGTGTTCAGCAAGTTCATCGGTAGCCGTTAACACTTCATGAATGCCTTTGAAATAACTCTGTAATATTTTGTACACTTATTATATGGATGACAAAGGGAGCAATGTTTTTGTTATTCAACCTTGATTTAAATTGATGGCAATTCAAAATTGAGTTAGACCAACACATTTTCAAAGTTATCGCATTATTATGACAGGTTGCAAACCAGCTCATTATACAATTGCTTTTTATCCTTTTTTCCAGGTTTATGCCAGAAACCTGTCGGAAAAAGCGAGGGAGTTGGAGTACGAGAAGGAACTGAGCGATTCCTTGCTCTACCAAATGTTGCCAGCGAGTGTAGCCAAGCAGTTGAAACAAACTCAGCAGGTAAACTTAAATTTTTATTTTATATATAGATTCCACCCGAGATTTACTACCACCTTGCTAAACCCCTTAGGGTTGATTTAAAAAAAAAATATTACCCTATGTGTTATTCCAGAACCAAAACATTTCATCAAATCGGTTTGCTTGATACGAAGATCATCACACAATCTTTCGCAATTTTATAATATTAGTAGAATAATAATTAGTGAATGGTTTGTTGTTATCTCCCATCTTTTGAGGACACTATCCAACAAGCTAACTTCTAACAAGGCTTCTAAAGAATTCTACTTTCACGACAAAGTTTTATGATTAATTAATGTTTGTCTTGACAATTCTTTAAACGCCATTACTTTATACGAATTCTTTGTTGACTAAAAGTTCATCGACTTCCTTGATTGTAAATTAATTATGTTGATCAAAGGCTGCAATAATTTTAATTGCATAGGTTTAAAAATAAACACCCAAACATACTTTAGAATACTTATAGCAAAAACTTGCAATTTTCCCACTTCGTCAGTGGAAGAGTCACATGCCTGGAACACTATGAATGGCAACGTGGAATCGGTGAACTTGGCGTTTAAAGCGTTTTAGTCGGTACGACTTTGCCCATTTTATGTTTAGAATTCCTTCTATAAAATACCAATTTCTTGATCATATTGTCTGTATTCCAGATCGTGTAGATTTCTAATAAAGATTTGACCATTTTCCACGTATCATGAGCTCCAAACAAACGCTTTCGACTGTAGAAAATAACATTTATTTATTAAAACAAGATTTCTATAGTCGCTAGCGAGTATTAGTCTGGAAAGAGTCCTTATTTTACACGCACAATATGTAAGGCCATCGGCCTCGGTCTGTAGACATGGATGTGAACGACTGTTGTCTACAGCAGCCGGCTTACAAAATAAGCAGCTACCGTATAGTCAGGGTCTTAATGCTTTTGGTGTAGGTCCCTGCAGAGTTCTTCGCATCGGTAACGGTCTACTTCAGCGATATTGTTGGATTCACTGCTATTGCTGCTGTATCCACTCCATACCAAGTAAGTAAAGGATTTACTTTAGACACAGACTTCAGACACAGACTACAAGTATAGCATTATTATCATTTTACCAATGCTAATCCCGATTCAAAATACAAAGAAAAAATTAAACTCATCGCCAGTTGTAAAGCTCATATCCAATAAGTAAGATCGCATACCTACAACATTCTCAAAAGTATCTATGTTAGGACTGCATCCAACGGAGACCCGTGGTCTCTGCCTAACCCTATAGGAAACAGGCGTCATTTTTTATTTATCATCATCATTTCCTTGCCCTTTTCCCACTTTATGTGGGGTCAGCATAATATGTACTCTTTTTCCATTTCCCTCTGTTCGAAGTCATCTCAACGCTCACTCCCTTTTCACTACTAATGCAAATATAATTTACAAAATACAAAAAAACAGGGCTATCTAAAGGCCGTTGCAAACGGTCTATAGATAGCTTACCTAATCCAGCTCATCAAAGGCTGGTCGAGCAAACCAGATCTTTAGACACCCTGAAAGAACGGGTTAGAAGCTTTATGACGACATCTTGATTAGACTAGGTATTGAATGGACTAGGTCTCGATTGGACTAAGAACTTCTTCACTCATGTCATCTTTCAAATCCATTAATATTTTCTTTAGCCTACCCTCTACCCATATATATTTCCATGTTCATATCGTTAGATATGAACGTAGAGTTATCTCTTCTGGTCACATGATATCCTTCCGTATGTAAAAGTTTTATGTTGGTGGAAATATCGTGTCGGTCAGTGTAATATTTCCTGTCTCTAGCGTTTCATGGTTTTGTTTCCAGGTTATTAGTTTCCTGAACTCGGTGTACAAGTTGTTCGACGAGCGACTCGAATGCTACGACGTGTACAAGATAGAGACAATCGGAGACTCGTACATGGTCGCGTCCGGATTACCTGTTCGAAACGGTAAGGACGTGTTACTAAATTAGCTTTCGAATTAGTGTGGTAAACAAATTAATATGCTCTTCAAAGTTTTTTTGTGTCTTTGATCTTTTTCGACACACCGGTTTCCTCACGATGTATTCCTTCAAAGCGCACATTTTTATGAATAGAAAAGTCCATTAGTTCATTATGCGTAGGTAAATTCGTATGAGCTAGTGGCCAACTCTTGAGAGTAAAAGTCATATTAAAAAGTACATGTACGATGGTAATGCGAATTCGACTCACACTTGACCGGTTTTTAGTGCACCTTAAGACGAATATTCCCTACAAGTTCCATGCTTCGTAGGACGTATGGTATAAGGTTTTGTATTGATTGTCAGTCAGTCAGACGTAAAGGTAATCGTGTGATTTCCATTAGGTATATTCGATTTTTTGGAAATATTTTGACTGGATTTGTTGTGTATAATTTTAGGGAACAAGCACGCGACAGAGATCGCCAGTATGGCGCTAGAGTTACTTGAAGCCACCTCCATGTGTCGCCTGCCTCATCGCCCTGATCAGGTACTTAGGTAATATTCTATCAGTGTTACGCTTCCATGCTTTTCAATGCTTTGCTTACCAAAACTATAAACATTTTATTCAATAACTCCAGCATAATAAGTTTTTCTAAACGATAGAACCACAGGAATATAAAGAAAAATGTAGCTTCCTTCAATGGAACTGCTAATAAAACTACTGAGAACAATTCTCGCTGTGACTTTAATATGCAACTTTAATAGAAAATAAGCATGAAAATGATAAACGAATGTCCTGTGAATTCTAAGGCGAGTTGAGGTAAGACGGATCAGCTGAAGGGGGTAAGTACTTACCTATTCTTAATTCAGTACTTCTGTCCTTTGCTGCTGTAGAAGTTTTGTAGATGCAAGCGAGTATAGTTCGAAAAACTCACGGTTGAACTTACAGAGCTAGAATTTCATTTTATATTATTATCAGCCCGTCAATACGAGCTGATAATGATAAAGGGTTAGCTTCTTTGTTAGTTACTTTGCCCAGCTATGGGACAGTTCCCATAGCTTGGCAAAGGCTAACCCTTTCTAATTTCTTGAGTTAATATCAACCAGTCCCATGGTCTGCCTTGCCGTTCAACGTTTGGAGAACAATCTGTAGTTGTCCTGGCCCACAGTTTGTCCTGCATGCGGCTGATATGGCCAGCCCAGGTCCACTTCAGCTATGCAGATATTTTGCTGTCATTTTTAACTTATCGAGTATTGTGCCAATTTACTTATAGCTGCGCCCACCCCATTAGGGATACGGGCGTGATAATATGTTTTGTATTAGTGATCCCGCCTTCCGTCCCTATAGTCGTGGGTTTAAATCCGGTCGTGTACCAATGGATTTTTCTCGTCGTAAAAATATAATGTGCGCTATATCAGTACTCTCAAATCTTGAAGGAAAACATCGTGAGGAAAGCCGCGGCTTAATCAGCTCCGCACGTAGACTGTGGACAAGGCCGACTAAGCTGAGAGGATGGTATAGGTGCTGGGCAAGCCTACTCCATATAAATTCTTTCCGGGCACTACAGCGTACAGTTGGTAAAAGTTGCCTCCTGACACTGTATAAATCATCTACTACAAATGGTAAAAGGCCCATGATATTGTCTCAATTTATAGTCTGAGTTTGACTTCCAAGCTCTAGTTCTTTTGATACCTAAGTTATATTTTCAATGGAACGGTCTTTCAGACGCTGTGCATGAGGAGCGGCATCCACATGGGGCCGTGCGTGGCTGGCATCGTGGGCAGCAAGATGCCGCGCTACTGCCTCTTCGGAGACACCATCAACACGGCCAGCCGCATGGAGAGCACCGGGGAGCGTGAGTATACACTAATACACACATCCCGTATCCCTAACGAGGTGGGCAGAATTTTATGATTACTTGTGGCTCTGCCCACCCAATTAGGGATACGAGCGTAATAATTTTTTGACAAGCAATGATGCTATAGTTCAAATTCTACCTGCGGTCGATAGTGGTCATTAGTACGTTTGGTAATATTAAAAACCAATTTTTTTCAGCAATGAAGATACAGATTTCTGATGACGTGAAGCGAGCATTGGATAAGACAGGCCTTTTCGTGACCACCCCTCGTGGATTAGTGGATGTAAAGGTAAAACCTTGTCCTGTCGGTACTCGGTCCACATTATTAAGCTACTAGCGGCCTCTCGCGGCTTCGCTCGCAAAGTACCCAGATGAAAAATAGCCTCTAAATTAATCCAGCACATGTACTATGTATATTCCAAGTTTGGATCAAATTCGTTCAGCTGTTTAGGCGTGATTGAGGCACAAACATCCAAAACATCCTCACAAACTTTCGCATTTATAATTTACTAGCTGCCGCCAGCGGCTTCGTTCGCGTGGTACCCGGATAAAAAATAGCCTATATGTTAATCCAGTACATGTACTATGTATATTCCAAGATTCATTTAAATCCGTTCAGCCGTTTAGGCGTGATTGAGGCACAAACATCCAAACATCCTAGAATTAAGATTCCGTATGTTATGGTACCGTAACCTTACCATAATATCAACCTGTGAAAATTTCAACTCCGTTCATGAGATACAGCCCACTGGCAAACGGACGGACAGACTGAAAGCTGAGGCTTACAGGGTCCCGTTGACACCCTTCGGGTACGAAATCCTAAAAAGAGATTATTGAAAACACGTTTATTTTCTTTAGGGGAAAGGCGAAATGTCCACATACTGGCTGGAAGGACGCATTGGACCGTCGCCCGTCCGCCCTCAAACCGCGCCCATAGACTACACGCCTAGCTTCCTCGCGCGGATCCACTCGCAACAGGGACGCACCTCGCCCAGATATCAGGATAAGTGGAGCTATTAAAGAAAAAAAAAACAGAATTTATTCGGCGAATTTTTGTCTGTGAAAAGTGTTATGGAGAGAGATATAAAATAATGTATGTGTGTCCAATAAAACTACTTATTAGTATGTGTGTATTATGAGGGCTTTATACTGGCGACTATAACCGCACGATTTTCGCCGCTCGGTATGTTCGTATTAGCTAGTGGCCAACTCTAGTGACGGAGTTTTTAGGCCGCCTAAAGGCCTCCATCATGGCTCAACGGCTTAAAAGCCGGGACCGACTGTTTAACGTACCCACCGAATCATGGATGCGTTCAGCTCGTAATGCTACTTGCGGTCACCCATTCAAATTGTGACTGCGCACATCGTTGCTTAACTTTAACGATCAAGAACGCCTAAGCAAGCTATGCCACGAGCGCTTCTCGCTTGGTGAAAATAGTCTATCTAAATAGCAATTCGGCTAGGAATCGCATGTTCCAAAGTACGGCTTTTGGCCGTGCTTTTTGAACAATTGTGTTAATGGGTTATAAATGGGGTGACCTGTGTCAATGGGGTGGCGATTCAGCTTGTGAGGCGATTTGGTTGGCGACCAAGCCGCACGGCGAAAATCGACCTAGTGTAAATGCCTCTTTAGTCTCTATTTATGTGAACAACTTAGGTAGTTTGATTTTGAATTAGATACCATTTATTAATAAAACGATATAGAGAAGTAAGAACTAGTCATTTAGATTAGATAATAAGTATGTATATTATTTTATGCAAGTTCAAGTTTTCTTACGTGTATACACAAATTATATAGAAATAGGTAATAAAATATAAAGAAATAAAACTTATTTTAAAATGTATCTACAAATCATATTTTTATTAACATTTAATTAAATGTTTTTTTATTTCTTTTTGAACATTTTCACTAACTAACAACTCAAAGTCAAAAGTCAAAAATTTTTATTTCATAAAATCACGGGGATCAACTGAGTTCTATCTACGTCGATTTTTGTGAGCAAAATCCGCTATTGCAAAAGCTAATTAAATCACGTGAGTGGTCAGGTAAGTGATAAGATTTTTATGTAACTTGTTGCAATCAACTTTAATTAGTATCTATTTGAAACTATCAATCACAGACTGCTATTTACAATGCTATACAATACATCGCCATATCTATGAAACCTGAATTTGATTACCTACCAAAGTTGTTCCCCCTATGAAATTGAATCATTGAATCAACATCTATACATACACACATCCGTATACCTAATGGGGTGGGCAGAGCCACAAGTCATAAGAAAACTTGCAGCCACTCCTGATTCAAGTCCCAAGATGGATATAAACCATGGTGACAGGAGATCAGCCCATTGCCCATATAAATGGTCCTACCTATCTACTATCCTTTAGTCGACTTTTACGACATGCTCGGGGAGAGAAGCAGCTGGACGCATTCTGTTTTTTCCTTACTCCCAGTCCAGCAGATAAGTTTATTATACTAGAGACTACACTGTAATTGTTACAAAAGTATGTTTTTTCTTTCTTACTGAGTCAACATCATATGACACCAAATTGATTCAATTCGCTACCTACGTCACTGTCGTATGGATCACTATAGGTAAGTATCGTTATCCTGTCAGGGTTCTGTGTGCCTTCTCCTTGTCAACTATTACAACATGTTGACTCATCGCGGAACTAATAAATATATAAGGACATTTCACACCGCGCTATCTAGCTCCAAACTAAGCAAAGCGTAAACTATGGAAACCAATGGCTGATAGAATACTTATATTTTATACTCGTACTATAAAGAGGAAAGATTTTTTGTTTGTAACGAATAGGCTCCGAAACTACTAGACCGATTTCAAAAATTCTTTCACCAATAGAAAGCTACATTATCAGGGCCCAGTATAGGCTATATATTTTCAAAAAAATTAGGGATCCGTAAGAAAATTGCAATATTGTAACCCAAGGTAGAAAACCCAAAATAGTTTTTGGCGTGCGCTGCGAAAACTATTGATTATAGAACAAAATAATGTACTATACGCGTACGAAGTTGCAGGCAAGAGCTAGTATTTTATATTCAAACTTGGATTGCATAATAATGCTCAGAATCAGAGAAATGTTTCATTGTGAGGAAACCCACGGCTTAGTCAGCTCCGCACGCATTGACCATGTCTTTCCTGTAGACAAGGCCGATTAAGCTGAGAGGATGGAATAGGTGCTGGGCAAACCTACTCCATCTTAATTCAGGTAAAAGTTGCCTCCTTACGCTGAAACTGCAGTCTTGCAACGCCGAGTTGTTATCCTTTACAAAAGATATATAAAAAGTAGAATGATATGAAAATCTAGTCAAAATAACGTATAATTTGTGGTATTTACCAGCTTTATTTAGTTTTTACTGTTCATAAATATAATGATTATAAAATAAACGGTGTTATAAGTCGGGCCAAACCAGAATTCAGATATGTACAAAGCTCGTGCCACGGTCGGGGTTTCCCCATACCAATTAATGCAACAAGCCTTCTATTTATAATAATTATGACGATTTTATCGTCATTTTCGTCATCATAACCGGTCATTATGATTCCATATTTGAAATATAAAACGTGGTACCTATAGAATAGACATGTCATGAGAAGGGAACAATGTCATGTGACGAGAAGAGTGTTAGATAGGTTAGATATGAATGTAGAAGGTTAAGTGAATTGAGGTAGGCCAAACAAAAGACGAATGGACTGTGTGAAAGATGACAAGAGTAAGAAAAGAGTGAGCGTTGGTTAACTTCTAACAGGGGGAAATGGAAGAGGAATACATGTTGTGCCGACCCCATACAGAATAGGATAAAGGCAGGGAAATTATGATAATGATTTAAAAATAGAAATCTCTTACGTTACTGACTGACTGTCGATTAATGCACAGATTAAACCATAAGTCCTTGAAGCACGAAACTTGGAGAATGTATTCCTCTATGGTGTACAAGGAGGAAGGACTTCCAACAGTTTGTCTCCCGTAGAAAGTAGCGGGAAGATTAATTTGTATAAAAAAACTCGACACGGAAAGGTGAAGTCACAAGGAATAATATTACAAATTAGGTAAATATCAATTGTTCTATTTAGTACCACAAAATAGGTAGTTTTCTTCTATTACGTCACGAAAAAGAATGATTAACTAATTTGCTCATCGTTGTCTCTGTATTGCGTTTTTTCCAACAGGATAATAGAAGTCTACTTATAATGCTTACGTATGATAATTATGTACTTAAATCATTTTAAGACGATGCACAGCGCACAGGCCAAGACCTTTATAAATACAAAAAAGAACAGTCGGACTATGGTAAGTGACTACACTAGTGAGCTATTAACAAATATAAATAACACCCAAGAAAATAAATTATAAATTATAAATAAATAATAATAATTATATTCATAAATTATACATAGTTCTGAATCCACACTAGGATTCCTTGGATCTCATGAGTACTCTCTCTGAGGACCGTTGTACCACAGCACCCAGACCCGGAAGAAATACATATTTGCAAAACGTGTATTCATTTCTTCCGCAGCGGGAATCGAAACCGCGCCTCTGGTGTCTCAGCCGAGCACTCACTGAGCCATCAAGGCCTTCCAATCATAATGCCTAGTGAGCAGGGCATTGCCGTGAAGTCTTGAGTTTTCCTTGTAAATTCCAGTTGTGTTGCGTGCGACTTCTCAATTCTCGTACAAAGTACCTAACATGTTTCCTAAGTGTTATTGAGCAAGCTATAGAACGCAGGATTGATCGTGACCCTGAGCGTAGCAGTTTGAATGATCAGATCATACAAACAAATTAACGCAGAGAGGATTATGTATGAAACTACTACTCGTCTTTGACTAGTGTGGTGAAAACATTGAAGTGCGCTTCCGAGAGGCTCCTTCGTGAACTTGACGCATGTTTTCGAACTTTTTAGGTATTACATGTCGGTTTCCTCACGTTTTCCTTCACCGTTTGGGAGTACTGGTTGAGCGCACAAAAATCGACCAGAAAAAAATAAAATTATGTACGAGCGGATCGGAACCCACTACCTTAGGATCTGAAGGCGGGGTTACTGCCGTGATCAACAGTGCTCTCCATACCATAAAAAAAACCGTATAATTTTTTTTTCGGGGGTTTTGATCACGCTTTCAGTTGCTCTTTATCAGTCCTTTGTTTTGTTTTCAAATCAGATTTACCTCAATTATCTTACAGCGCGATGTGACTAGTACTATAGCTGTTTAATAAACTGTAACCTACATTAATTTGCACTTCGCGTATATGCCTTAGTTTTTATAATATTTGTAATTTTTTGACAACAGTTTTGACTAAGCTAGGTAGCTAAGTATTCTAAGCTATTCTTATATAATTATTCAAATACTTAGCTAGGTTTGATCATTCAATTTTATTTGGGGAAAACCCTAAATGTACAGCCTACTCAATAAAACAAACGATACTATATTTAGGTGTCATAAAATGTGATTCAGAAATAAACAAAACGATGCCAATTTCTGTGCAAGCATAAAAATCACAATTATCAAATTCTTCATACCACAACACTCCATCAACCTCCCAAAGGGGTGCTCTAATCCCTAAAAAGACATAATAAAGCCAATCCAACCCGTCGGAAAATATTTACGTAAATATAGTAATTATGAAATAGTTATATTGTAATTACAAGGAATTTAAGCGCTATTTACCTTTAGAAGTTAGATGAGTGAATAATATAACATAAGCTAAGTGACTACCAATTTTGATGTCAAGCTATCTTCATTATATCATTATTCCTAACTTATACTTCTTTATTTTTTTCTTAATTTGTGACATAATTTTAGATCATAAAATTTGTCAAGCTGTTGATAGTCAAATCTTTCCAAATATCCCAGCATTTTGGCATTGAAAGGACGCGTCACCTGGGTCACCAATATGAGTAATCAATCGCTTTTGAAGGCGTTATAAAAACATCGAGACAGCCTGAGCAGCATCAGTCATCAGCCGACCGTTGCGAGGACCGCGTGTTAGCAAGTGTATCAACAAAATCAACATGCTTTCGACAAAGTACCTTGTACTGATCGTAGTGATCGTGCTACTCTCTTCTGTGGAGATGTTTCCTCTAGAAGATACATTAAAAACGAGCGAAGATGGGATAAGTGTGCAAAGTGAACACCACAGGGTTAAAAAGAGTGTGATGAACGGAGGGAATTGCCCCGAAGGGAAAATTTGGATTTCAGCTGTGAAGAGATGCGTACCTTGCACGTAAGTAAACCTTATTATTAAACGAACTAACCAGCGGGATTCGAACCCGCATCTTCGGCTTTTTATCGCACCTATCCACATAATAACTCAATCCATATTGTTTCATTAGTTGGGTAAAGGTAAACCTACTACTTTACCGGTTCCATTATGCCTCTAACGAACGACGGATCGTTAATTACCAATTAAAAAATTATGACACGTTGCTTGGAACCAGGTTGATGATGATTATTGGAACCGGGCATAAGGAATTTACCAATTTTATCATTTAAACTAGATGATTTAAACTAGATGATTTAAACTAGATGATTTAAACAGCATCAGGATGCGGGGATCAGTGGGTGTTAGTAACCGTACTCAAGGTCAAAATAATCTTACTATCCCTAGACCTAAGGACCAATATATTATCCATCCAATATAGAGTACCTGCAATTTTATGTGCATTTAAACAAGTTTGCATTCACCGTGGATGCGGAAAACGTTGTCAATCAATTAGCAATGATTACTGCTGTCTTGTTCAAAACTCGTTTCAAAATATATTACCGGCATAATACAAAATTGTCAACAAAAGATGTTAAAACAAGAAGCAAATCTTATGTAATAATAAAACTTATGTAATATTTTCCTAAATTTTCTATCATTTTATCAGCATAAATACCATTAAATCACAATTTTCTAGTACATTTATTCTGATGCAGCTAACCCATTAATCATTATTTGTCGGTTTATAAGCCTGATAGTTATATAGTAATTATACCTACACGATTCTTAATTTTAATTTTAAACTATTTTTTTTGTTACAGTCAGAATTCTGTGCAATGCCAAGTGGACTATGATTATTGACCAGCCCCAGCAGAGATGGCCCGAATGTGAAACTGGGTTCTCTCCATCATCACTCGTTGAAACTGCTCAATTGTGAGTTGAGGTGTTCCCGACACTCAACTAAAGGTGAAAACATTGTGAAGAAAAACAAGTCTTGAGAAGTGACTTCTGATGCAGCTAACCACTTAATGACTAGACAGTTCATTAGCCTGATAATAATCAAGTTATACTATGACTAATCGTTGGTTAATGTTTTGGTAAACATTACCGTTTATTTAAAAGTAATTTAAGGAAAACCGCCTATTAGGTTAATATGAGTACTTGTAATATAATATCATTTCATTTCATTATCATTCATTTCATTTCATGTTATAACTTTGCAAAAATATCAAATCTGACTAGTTAAGTACCTTTAGAAATCATTAAGGCGTTTGAGTACCTACAGATTTTAGAAAATTCAAAGCTAGGGAAAGTCGCGAGGTATTTTTTTAAATTACAAATTACAATTAATTATTCAAAAATAGCTGTAACTTATAAGAGAAAGTAAAAATTTTATAGTCATATTTAGCCAGCTTTTTTTTTGGTAATCGAGTGTTTTTTTTTACGCAGAAGTATTTTATATTAACATTATTATGCATATAATATAGTCTTTTGTACTGATTTCAATATTTTTATGTAATGTACATAGTTTTATGGGTATTTAAACATACCAAAGATGTGTAATGAGAAGTGTGTAAATTATTTACTAATTGATGTGTATGAAAGTAAAAGGTTTTCGAATCGAAAACCAGTTATTGTATAGTTTGCATTTATACGAATGATGATTTTTTTTGACAAAAATAAAGTATTTATACGAATGATGAATTGTTTTGACAAAATTAAAGGTTTAATACATATTACCTTACTGAAGGATCTATGCACGGTTCCAATAGAATATTGAAAAGGTAAATAGAGTTTCATACCTAATAGGTATCACCTTGATCTTTAGAACTGGCCAGAGGTTATTTACTTGTCTTAGCTAATCGCTAATGACACATTTCTTTAACATATAGATAGGTATTATGAGGTACTTGCATAGTAGGTACATTATCAATCTTTTTCAGCAAGTACCAATACCAAACCTGATTTTAAGGGATCCTTAGGCGTCGTTAGGCATGCTGTGCCGTGCCGATAGTGTACGCCGGGCCTTACTGTGCCATTAAAACATTGAAACTGCAATCTTCAAACTCGTGAATATTTTTGTAATAGAAACTTAAAAAGTTCTCTGTGGACCCTAGAAGAAAAAAGCTCTTTCTCAACAGGTAACATTTTTGGCACTTTACATGTTGAAAATGTAGTATTCATTAAATTTCATTATGTCAATGGTAAAGTAGTTATAGGTAAGCCTCTTTTGGATGCCTTGATTTAATAGTATAAGTTTCTAGTTTTTATGAATAAGGCTAAGAAAGCTGTCATTAAATTATTATTGTTAAATAATAATTGTACAAGTATTCCCAAGGAGGGTTGACGTCAGGCAGGCGGCCGGTCATAAAACACCTTAGCCAAAACTCTTACCCGACATAGAGTGGTATAAGGGCAGGAAGATGATGATGATGATGATGATGATGATGATGATGAAAGACGGGTTCCAGAGTTATTCAAGATTAAAAATAATGTTATTGTACTTCCTTTGCTGACTGTGTATATTATAAAACATCTGGAGAGTATATGACCGCGGGGAAGGCCGTAAGCTATTGCTAGTTTTACATAAACGAGACAAATTGACTCATTGCAATTAATTAAAGAGTCCTAATGTAATTGAATGCATGAATAGATGAATGAATAAAAATTATTTACTTCACATTCTTACAATTAGTTACTACTAGTCTTGTCACTAGTTCTTTCGAACCAGTGCAGTATGGTGAAAGAATTTAAAGTGCGCCTAAAAGGATCTTTTTGTGAACTTGACACATGGTATTTATGCTTGGTATTACGATAAATTGCTTTACTCATGTAAATAAATTGATAAATCTGACTAAACAAGTAGAGCAACATAAAAAAGGATCTATAAAAAGCTCTGAATGTCAGAATCCCCGAACAAATTAGTACCTACTAGTGCTCTTTAGGGGAATCCTAGACAACTGGTTTTCATCACATGTGTTAAATAGTCATATAAACAGTAGGTCATACGAGCGTGACAATATGTTTGTATGCACAGTAGGGTCCAAACACGATCTCTGTTTCGGTCTTAGCCAATTTCGGCTAAAATAATAATAAATAAATATTTGTAGACATTTCACACAGCGCCATCTAACCCCGAACTAAGCAAAGCTTGTACTATGGGAACCAGATGACTGATAGAATACTTATATAATTTTTTGTTGTAAATACATATTTATAATACATAATTACAACAATCAGACCCGGAAGAAATATTTGCAGAACATACAAACATTTCTCCCGCTGCGGGAATCGAACCCGCGCCTCTTGTGTATCAACCGAGCACTCGCCCGCCACACCACCGAGTTAGCCATTTGTTTTCAAATTGTTTGAAAACTTTACGGTTGTTTGAAATTTGATGATTAAGTCTAGGGCAAGTCTATATTATGTTTCGAGATAGCAGTACCTTTTTGTAATTTATGAGCAATCACTCGTGTATTTTAAGATTCGGCCGAGGATCTCAAAGGCGCAAATATGTAAACCTTGACGGTGCTTATGTATTTGAGCCTTTTGTGGTCGAGATCCTATGTCGGTAGGGCACGGGTGTCTGGTCAAAGCGATGCGCGATCCAAGAGCTTGTTCTTAGTTGGCTTAACAGATCAGTATTGCCATTCAATACACGCTTCCACCGTCTGATGAGCTGGACCAGGTGAGCTATCAATAGACCGTTTACAACTGTCTTTAGATAGCCCATGTTTCTTTTGTATTTTGTAAATTATATTTGTATTTCGTCCCACTGAGCTGGGCAAAGGTCTTCCCTATGGATTTCCAGACATCTCTGTTCCGAGCCAACTCCCACTACCCTCCCTCGAAGGCATCGAGCTCGTCCCACCAACGCTTTCTCGGCCGACCCTGACGCCGCCGCCTCTCTGGTGTCCAGGCTGTGGATCACCACAGGTGGACACCATGATGGTCACCCACCTATCCGTAGCCATCCGGCTGACATGTCCCACCCAAAAAAAAATGTTTGTATAAGTTGTAAGTTTCTTTCTGTTAATAAAGTTTCTATAGGACCAAGACATGGTGTTTATGGCGCAATTAGTGGGTTCAATAAAACGAAACTATAATTTTTTTCTATGTATTTTTATGTTTTTAGATACACATCAAAAGTATAATAAATGATAAAAACCAGTCAGTAATAAATTATTCAAATAAATATTTGTAGAGTATTGTATTAGTAGACCATGTCTTTCTTGTGGACAAGGCCGACTAAGCTGAGAGGATGGAGTAGGTGCTGGGTAAGCCTACTCCATCTTAATTCGTCCCGGGCACTACAACGTCCCGTCTGTGAAGGTAAAAGTGGCCTCCTGACGCTGTATAAATCATATGCCTATGGCCTTAAATCACAGATACAGCCGTTATACGATGGCTAAATGGAAGATATGGATATCTTGGAAGATATGGATATCTTCCATTTAGCCATCGTATAAATATTATCGTCTCTCCATATCCATATCGTCTCTCCAGTAGGTCTACTGGAGTAGACCTCCTGATGAAGATGAAGAGCTTCCAACAAAGTCTTGATGATTGATTGTCCTTAATGTAAACTCAGCATTGAAACCCGGTATCCTCTTTGGATCTGCAACAAAAGAGAGTCCATTTGAAATTTCTTACTTCCAAGAAGGATTTGACTAAGGATAACATACATACATACATATTATCTCGCCCGTATCCCTAATGGGGTGGGCAGAGAGTAAACATAAGAAAACTTGCAGCCACTTCTGATTGAAAGTCCTAAGATGGATATGGCGAACCGTGGTGACAGGTGATCAGCCCATCGCCCATATAGATGGTCCATCATTTTGGAGAGGTCTATCCCTTAGTCGACTTTTACGACATGCTCGGGGAGAGAAGCAGCTGGATGCATTCTATGCTTTTTTTTTACGGAAGTAACTGAACTGGAAAGTTCAGCAGAGAAGTAAGGATGACATCAATTAAAATTACAAATCTTCATATTCAGTTACTATTTATTTATTTATAGGAAAACCAACAGCAGAAGGTAACTAATAGACAACACAGTAAAAACAGAAAGCCAATTAAAGGTTTTCACGATTAGATAAGTAGAAGAGTAGATACTAATAGGTACTACTTATTCTACTAGTCGTGGATTTAAAGTGCGGTTCAAGGTTCTTTCGTACACTTGACACAGGTTTTCGAGATACTGGTTTCCTCACGATGAGGGAACGTCACGTCTACCGGGATACTGCATATCGCAGTCGTAAACTTATTTGTTTTTATGCATTTTGCGAAACTGCGGTAACATTTTCCTTTTTTTTCTGTTTTCCTACTCAGTGGGTCTCCCTTTTTTTAGTATAAAGGAGTTCTGTAGCAATAGATTTTCGAATAAGTAATTTTTGGTTTGATAACTGATAAGTAAAAGTTTTCATACGAATTTTAATGCTTTAAATTCAAAACACATTGCCAAGTACAAGTGAAATCCAGTACAATATCATAGCCTGGCTAGATCGTCGGGCTGTAATCACTGTTACTTTTTGATTGGTCGAGCAGCCTCGCGAGGCAAGCACTCGTTTAGTCAAGCAAACCGCACCCGAGGCAAACTGACAACTAAGCGAGCGACTAACCTCTGAGACTCGCGAGATTGATCGGTTTACTATCCGGTAGGTTTGCATGACATGTAATGTCACAATGTCGCGCAGGTAGTATATTTTTCCTGTGCTGCATTCTGTTATCTCTACTTATCATTTGCGTAAATCGTAAGTAAATATTTGCTTCACAAACAATAACGTCTTGATTTGGTTGGCTTGCAAAACATCTTAAGAAATAAACTACTGTTTGTTTTAATTTTAAGATATAAAACTTTTACGTTACTGACTGACTGACTGATTGAATGACAAACAACGCGCAGTTTAAGCCATAAAGCCTAGTTCGGACTACGCTAGTATTTAAGGCGAGTAATATAGAAGCTAAAATACTTGCAACTTCCGAAACATCGTTCGCACTTCGCTCGAGTGAAGTTCACAAGTGGGTGGTATTTTGCAAAATGAACAGTTTGCAACGCAATAAAGTTTTGCGGCAACTAATGCACTCGACTTATTTCGACAGGTTCAGACTTGTTTAACCAGTGAACCAGTGAGCAGCGAGACCATCATATGGGCGATGCTTCGGCGATGGGCTGATCACCTTTCACCGTGGTTCACCATATTTTATTTTAATTAATAAATTTTAGGAAAACTAACAGCTAGACAAAAACAATAGGTAGATAAAAAGATAGATAGTGCAGCAGGAAGCTACATAATATAGGAAGGCTAATTACAAGTTTCCGCAAATAAATATTGAACAAACTATATAAAAAAAAACTAACAGATGACGACAAAGAACCAAAAAGTAGGATATTTGGGATAGATTGGGACTTAAGGAGTGTCAGAAAATTTTCTTACGGTTAAGTACTTATAGTTTTCCTCACCCCATTAGCGATACGGGTTAGGTAGGATACGACGTGATAAATTATGAATATACTAGCTACCGTCCGCCGCTTCGCTCGCGTTGTACCCGGAGTAACCTATATATTATTGCAGCACACGTACTGTGTATATTCCAAGTTTCTTTCAAATCCGTTAAGCCGTTTAAGCGTGATTGAGGCACACGAAGTAGGATAATGATTTAGTACGCCATAAAGACGTCACCTACGAGTACTTTGTAAATTCTCGTTTTATAGGTTTAGAGGTATATTTATCATATTGTTTAATATTCATTCTGACAATATTTTATTACGCTTTGTCAATATTTGCGTAGTGCACTACAAGATTTCACAGATTTGATAGTAAAACGTAGGTTTAGTAGAAAGATAAGGGCTTGCCCAGCACCAATACCATTCTCTCAGATTAGTCGGCTTTATCCACAAGAAATACATGGTCAATATGTGCGGAGCGGATTAAGCCGCGGATTTCTTCACGATGTTCTTCACTGTTTGAGAGTACTGGTATAGTGCGCTGTTTTTTTACAGTTCACTGAGTAACCTACGTAGAACCAACGCACAATCTAAACCATAAGCCCTAAAGAAATGAAACTTGGAGGGTATCTTCCTCAAATGTTGTAGGGGAGTGTTAACAAAAGGAATTCGGAAATTCTACCACTAAGGCGATAAAAAAGGTGAAAACCTTTGTGTGAAAAGTTATGTTACGCTAGTGAAAGATCGCTTTTTCACGCTTCACGAACTTGTTGACTTTCCGTGAGTACTTTTCAGGAAAAAAAACCGAGGACAAGTAAGAGTCGAAATTCACACACGAAGGGTTCCCTAGGTACTTTTGATTATGAATTTTACTCTACGTGCTCAAAAATTATTTTCTTGTATGTGGCCATCTTTTATTTTTATTATTTGTTGTTATAGCGGCAAATAAAAATACACACACTGTGAAAATTTAAAATTTCTACCTGTTACGGTTCATGAGATACAACCTGCTGACAGACGGATGGACAGAGGAGGCAAGTACCTAATAGGGTCTCGTTGGCAACCTTCGGGTACGGAACCCTAAAAATAAAAAAATGTAGTGATAGTGATACCTTACTTACGAGAATAATAAATAAATACATCGAGACCATTGAATGTGAGTAAGATAATGTGAGTAAGAGATGTGCGAGGTGATTGCGGGGCATGCAACCTTCTAAGAACTCAGGACTCGCACCGTTTCTTGCATCTTGAATTTGTAAGGTGAGAGTTTTCATACATTGGTGACTAACGCGTGCCCAAGCGTTGACTCACGATACGATACTGACTAAGCCTGAGTAAATATGAATATCTATCGATTTCCTTTAAAATCAATAATCGTGAGATAATTTTAGCACGTGCATACCTAGCCTTCTGCTAAACATATACATATGGATATATTTGGCAGCACTGATAACATTTTGACTAAGCGTTATTACCTCCTACTAAGTTCTGCCACTAGTTTTATACCCGGTTTTGATCAAGGAAAGTGGACAGTAGCAAGTACAGCGATGTAAGTTCCCCAGATATAAAACAGTTAAATGATGAATAACTTAATTTTGGTGACTGAATAAATAGAAAAAAACAATTAAAAACTATAAAGAAATTTTAAACTGAAAGTATGGAATGTTTTTGGCCTCCTATAAAGAAGCAGTTTCATTCTCTATTTTGTAAAACAAAAACAACGAAATAATGGTCTTAAATTAAGTTTGAAGAATTAATTGAAATTATGATTGCAGATTATAATTTTTGCTTATACAAGTTGTTGTTCAAAAACATTCCATACTTTCAGTTTAAGATTTCTTTATGGTTTTTAATTGTTTTATTCTATTTATTCAGTCAAATAAAGGGGACCCCATACGGGGTCCCCTTTTTTTGATGTTATAGCGGCAATAGAAATACATATTATGTGAAAATTCCAACTCTACCTACTCGTGTCACGGTTCACGTGACCTGCTGACAGACGGTCGGACCGACGAACGGACAGCGGAGGCTTAGCAATAGGGTCCCCTTAGCACCCTTCGGGTACAGAAGCCTAAAAGGACATGCTTACTTAGTACTTATATTATAAATGCGAAAGTTTGTGAGGATGTTTGGATGTTTGTGCCTCAATCACGCCTAAACGACTAAACGGATTTGAATGAAACTTGGAATATACATAGTACATGTGCCGGAATAACATATAGGCTACTTTTTATCTGGGTACTATGCGAGCGTAGCCGCGAGCGCCAGCTAGTAATAAATATTTGAAAAATACTCACTTATCACACGGAAAACATATTGAAAGAAACCGTTTGTATCCCTCGGGGCAATGCCGTGCAGTCATCGTATACCTCTTCACTCGCTCCACGCCATTTACTTCACAAAACACGAGAGTTAATAAAATAATCAGCAATAGAACTTTAATTTGATAAGCCATGATTTAATGCGTAAAATTCGCGTTCGTTCAGCGTTAGACGTGTGTTTTCAATGAAAGCGAGTGATCGACTGAGGTTGAGTGTGAATGTGGCTTTAAACCCTCCAAGTAGAAAAGAAAAATATTTATTCAGTCACCAAAAACACTAACGTCAGAATATTCTTGCAATATAAGGTAACAAAAAAGGCCACCACTCAGCAATGCAGGGCGAGCCATGCCAAAGCGCTGGTCTTCCCTGGTCGCACAACACAAGGTGTATCCAATCTCTTTCGGACAACATGCAATAAGTGACATCTCTATAGTCAAATGACGACCTCGGTTGTGTGGCGGGCGAGTGCTTGGCTGAGACGCAAGAGGCGTGGGTTCGATTCCCGCCAGGGAGAGAGAAATGTTTGTATGTTCTGCAAATATTTTGACTTTTTTGAAATTTGTGACTTTGTTTTGTTTTATCATATTTCTTTATTTAATACTTCTCTGCTATACTAGGAGTAAAGAAAAGACATAGAATACGTCCAGCTGCTTCTCTCCTCGAGCGTGTCGTAAAAGTCAACGAAGGGATAGTATCCTCTCCAATATGATGGACCATCTACATGTGCGATGGGCTGATCACCTGTCACCATGGTTCACCATATCCATCTTGTGACTTTTGTTCAGGAGTGGCTGCAAGTTTTCTTATGATTACTTGTGGCTCTGCCCTCCCCGTTAAAGATACTGGCGTGATAATATGTATGTACTAGTATGTAAGTGTTTATTTAATGATTCATGGCTATATTCGATAATAGATTAAAGTGAGTGTATGATATCAACACTTATGTACACACTGACTAAGAAGGTTCGATTAGTTAGGTACATTGTGTATACTGTACACATATTAGTATTACGTGTAGGTATAACAATATCGTTGCATGATCGGCTTCGAACCCACGACCTTAGGATTGCAAGGCCACTAGACCAGTGCTCTATAATAGGTAGGTACTACGGGTTAGTAGAGTTTTTATTTATCGAATTATTAAGATACTAGCGACCCGCCCCGGCTTTGCACGGGGATAGACATATACCTACCATCGTGGACTTTTTTGTAGACCTTTTTAATGTGTACAATACTGTACTACATTATTTAGATCTATCTTGTAGGGTTCAGCCAGCGTTTGCAATGTAAGCCCAAAAAAATGTGTTTATTTACGACATCACATTAGAAATCTCTAAAATTATCAGTGTTTCTCTACTATATTCTGCATGTATTATACATAATAAACCTTCCTCTTGAATCACTCTATCTATTAAATAAAACCGCATCAAAATCCGTTGCGTAGTTTTAAAGATGTAAGCATACATATGGACAGACAGCGGGGAGCGACTTTGTTTTATACTATGTAGTGATAGTGATGATAATGATAAAGCAAAATCTTAAATAAATTTAAATGATACAAAATGTTTCATAGTTTTTTATTAAATAACACATTTTCGTCTCCTTATCAGATTTCTGGTTTTCATTGATCTTTACGTAAAGGAACTATATAATATAAATAAGTATATCCCTCCACCTTTCCTTGTTACGCTGCCTTATTTTATAAGCATGTCGCTAACACGAACAACAGCGGACGATCTCAGCAACAGTCTTACAAAATAAGGCTACGGAATATTTACTGAGATAAATGCTATTTTATTTAAAACAAACAACTGAAATCGCGAATAATAAATTATATTATGTAATATTATGATAAATAATAATACCTATAGTATAATTTCTTACAAATAAATACCTTATTTTTAAGTTCACAACCATTAGGTTTCAATTTGCATGTTTCATTGTTAACTACCTACCTTCTTTTGATACATAATCTAACCATTAATTAGATTCACGATTTTGACATTTATTGGGATACTATATTTTGACTAAAAGTAATAGTTTTGTGAAACTTACCCACGAATACTCAAACGCATCTCAAAGTTGAGCACGTATCAAATGACGATTTTTTGACAGATTTTCAGCAAAAACTGTCAAAAAACCGTGAGTTGAGACGTGCTCAACTCTGAGTCGCGTTTGAGTATTCGGGGGTTAGCAACTCGTTGAGAAAATTGAGGAGCTCTTCGAAAGAGTTATAATCGAAAAAGTATTCAATTTAAAATTAACTGAAACAGTTTTCAGGGGCTTTATTCGCTATGACTAAACGAAACTTGACAGCTCGTAACTTGTTTACTGTGACGCGCCGCGTTGCGTTTTTGCAATACAAAATTGACAGAATTCAACGAGGTAATTCCACAAACGTGCCCGCGTTTGCCCGCGTTACGTTTCGTTTAGTGATAGTGAATAAAGGGGCAGTAACGTTATTTTTGTTTAACTATTCAATTGTTTAAAGGCATTTGGTGAAAATAAAACGTTATGCTAACAACGTGTTAAATAAAATTGAGCTACCTGGCATCATTCCCTGCGTTAAAAAATCTGAAAACAAAACTACTGGTTTTTGAATCTAATTAAAAGTCGAAGTATATGTAAATAACGTAGATCGTTTTGTAAAGAGATCTAAACATTTACCTACATTGTATAATATTATAAGTACAGTCACGTTCATAAATGCAGTCATAGTCTCGGGATTATATATCATAATTATAACGGGACTAAATTACATACCTTTTTGTTTTATTTAGGTAGGTACGCGATTAAGTCCCGTGATAACTTTAATTATGTTAACGAATCGCAAAAAACGGATAGAATTCAAAAAAGTTCTTGAACTTTTTTGACTTTTCGAACTCTTTTGACTTTTTCAACTTTTCGAACTTTTTTCACGTTTTCACACCGAAATTCTTCACCTGGAAAAGTTTAATATAACACAGTTTATTTTATTGTATATAGATATTAATTATTCTTTTTGATAAAATAAACATAACATGGGTAACAAAAGGCCACTTTGAATGTAATATGATCCTATGGGTTTTTTTTTGTGTGGCATTTTTGCGCCAAATATGAATCTGCTACTGAATTGAATTGCGTACGATTCACCTAAAATTCGGACAATTTTACGAAAATTTGACGAAATGGATCTGCTATGGAAAATCCTTTGATTCCATAATCAGGTTCAGACTTTTCCCACGGGTTCATCTTACGTGGTGTGACCTGTTGTACATGACTGTACATATATACATAAATAACTTAACCTACCTTAATAAGTTAACTACTATAGTTATCACAGATATAGTTAATACAGCCGGCTGCACACTGCTGGCACTTGACGACCAAAGTCTATAATTACTTGATTCACAGTTTTTATGCTTGTCCTGTCCTAAGCACATGGCGTACGCCATGAGATGTGGGATCACGTTTTGTTCGTAGCTCGCTGTGAAGAGATGCTGGAATGGACCAACGGCGTAAACGGCGACGTCTTCTCCGCCGTGCGTCTCAGAGTCTAATGGCACCAGACTTGGGTAGGAGTAGTCCAGATCCCCTGAAAGAAGGATTTGAAATTTACAAGACGCAATTATGACTTCTACTTTTATTGCGAAAGTTTGTGGGGATATGATTATGTGAAGATGTTAGTGCCTCAATCACACCGTAACCTCACAACGGATTTAAATGGAACTTGGAATATTCTTTATGCGTATTCTGGAATGACATAGGATACTTTTTTGTCTCGAAGTATATTTGAGCGGCTTTCCAAAATAAGAAATACCAAATAGTGGAAATGATATCTTCAAATTGAAACCTATTATTGGAAATATATTTTATTAATTACTTCTCTGCTGGACTGGGAGTAAAGAAAAACATGGAATGCGTTCAGCTGCCTTTCTCCCCGAACATGTCGTAAGAGCCGACCAAGGGATAGTGTACTCTACAACATGATGGACCATCTATATGGGCGATGAAGCTGATCACATGTCACCATGGTTCACCATATCCATCTTGGGACTTTGAAAAGTGGCTGCAAGTTTTCTTATGACTGCTTGTGGCTCTGCCCACCGCCATTAGGGATACGGTCGTGACTATATGTATGTATAAATTTTATTAACTTAATATTTTCTTTACTCGTTATAAAATTAGAGCAACATAGTTGCCGTATCTAATCATTTTCACTAAAAATAGCTTTTACCCCAAAACAGTCATACTCACTAGACAAGAAAAGATCATGCGTTGTCACATCCACCCTTCCCCCGACGTTGAAGGAACTGGCCTTCCCATTCGCATAACTAATGGTAGTATACGGGAGTCCATCTGTACTCCTCGCAGTATCCACTGTGCTGAGAATATCATTACCCCTTGAAGGGTAGCCAGCAACTGTCATTGTATGAGCGTGGTCTGCACTGACAACTATAAGGGTATCTTCTTCGCTGGTTAGGGATTTGGCCTTCTTAATGGCTTTGGAGTATTCGACGGTCTCGTCGAGGGCCAGGTGGGCTAGGCTGTCGTGGTGGGCGTGGTCTATTCTACCTCCTGGGAATTTCAAATGGATTATGATAGATTACATCTGTAGGGTTATTTTAAGACTATTGGAGGGTCGGATTTTGAAGCGTTTTTGATGGTTTGTAAACACAACTGTTATTAAAATAAAATAGAAATTAGAAAAAATAACTTAAGTCAGACGTCTTCCCACAGATTAATGGATCGCGGTGCATGTGACAGTGGTGGACCATGAAGGTAACGTGTGGCGAAATATTTGACGTGAGCATTAAAAACAAAATTATCAACACACGTATGTGAATAATGCGGGAGTAGTCTGACTTACATGCTTTACTTAGCGCGTAGGAACGAGATGGGGTTGATGAAGAACAAGAAGAGCTGCTATATTGATTCTGTTATATTTTCACATATTCAGGAGTCATTGTTTAAAGAAATGGATATTATGGACCGGTCTACATAAATGTGATCATTTAATTTACCCACAGTCTATAAAATCTCATTGCTAGGTGTAGATATCCTTTTGTTTTCCACATTCATCCTAGTCCTGTGACTCACGCATGAAACTATGGACATTTATGTTGTCAATCCATGATAGGGTTGGAAAATCTTTACTTTTTCCTACCTTCAACGAATAAGAAGTATCCCTTGGAACTCCTGCTCAGCATCTTGATGGCAACCTCTACCATCTCCTCCAGAGTTGGCTGGTTCTGTGCTTTCAGATGGTATTCCATGTGGTCGCTTGCAAACAGGCCTAGGAGATACTCTGGAAGGTCTTCGGAGTTGGACGCCTGGAAAAGTTTAATAACATGATAAGAAATGATAACTTATAGATACGTATCTTGAGCACTTGGCGAAAAGGTCGCTAAGGAAGGTATCACTATCCCAATTGCTAGCTTCAATGTGATAGGAGTTCAACAGATATCGTATCCTTGTTCATTGTATAGGTGATAGCCTAGAAAGTGCGCTGTGCGTACTTTAATCCTCTGATGGCTTAAAAACAGTAAACCTGCCTTTCCATCCGGTTGGTCCGGTCAGGTTCGACATAACTGTTGACGGAAATCCTGAGAAAAGCAGCAAATCGTAGAAGTGAGGCAAAATCTCACCTTCATCAGTTCAACTCTGTCAGTGACGTAGAGGTGAGATGCGTTCAGCTCTTGCTTGTGCGCGTGCCAGGTTTCTATGAGATCTCGTCCGTCAAGTCGCGAGCCTGAAGAATCGATTGACAGCGTGCTGTTCGGAAGAAACTCTTTCCTGCCACCTCCCATTATCACCTAGAAAGAAATTACACCTTGATTTTAGTAGGTACTATTAGTACCCTTCGTTTCTACTTTGTTTGTGGTGTCTTTCATCCAGTTTTCGGTGTTGGCACCAAACCTCATCGTTTATGGAATCGGTTGAAGTTTGGTAGTCCTAACTCGAGGGACTCGTAGAAGCTTCTAGCAAAGGTTTTCCCCTACGATAAAATAAATAAATAGTATAAAATCTTAGAGTTAGTTTGGCATATTCGTAACATTGGCTGCAGCCGCAACAAAACGCAATGGTGATTGCTGTTGAAATAAACTCAGGCCTGATAGACTTTAAATTAAACTTCTTGGTATGTATATTAACTTCATTTCACAGTAGATGATCTGTATTGTAAGAAAGAGTGATCCAAACTCCTGGTTCTAAATTGCATATTGTGGGAAATGGCTTTTAGATCCTCAAAATAGATTAATCAGCCTGTGTAAATAGGAACTCTACTATCTCAGAAATAACGTTGTTTTTACCTTGAACTGCTTCCCAGGGTTTTCCATGACGAGCTGGTAGGCTATGTCCTTGCAGCCGAGGAACAAACACTCTTCAGGCATATCTGCATCTGACTCCCACATGCGGTCTGATGTGTGCGCGTAGAGGCCGGCAGGTGAGGCATGAGTAATTCTCGTTGTGGTCACTACACCTGGAAATCGAAAATTAGTTTTGAATAAAAAAGCATTTTATATTATAAATATTATATACACATGAGGGGCGGCGGCGTCAGGGTCGGCCGAGAAAGCGCTGGCGGGACGAGCTCGATGCCTTCGAGGGAGGGTGGTGGGAGTTGGCTCGGGACAGAGATGTCTGGAAATCCACGGGGGAGACTTTTGCCCAGCAGTAAGACAAAATAAGTTAAAAAAAATATTATAAATGCGAAAGTTTGGGGAGGTGAGAATGTTTAGAATGGAATAATTGTTGCCTCAGTATCGCCATAACGTCTGAATGAATATTGGAATGTACCATAGTACGTGTGTTAGCTACGAATACTTTTTACCCGAACACTGCAAGAACATACGCAAACGCACTTAGCTAAATATATCTAAAAAACTTTTAAATAATCGCCTATCTGAACTGGGAATTAAACCTGCAAAATGTAAAAAAACAAAATCTGTAATTTTACTAAACCGATCGAAAGGCTTTTTAATAAGGCTTTTTTTCTTCCAAATATTTTTTTCTAAATAATATGAAGACCATGAAATTTTACATTTCATTTCAAGTTTTGTTCAAGAACATTATTCCGACAGGAAATTGAAAACCTCTGAATGCAGTTCGAATTGTTTTTGAAATCAAAATGAAATCTTCTTTCAATCAAATTTACCATCTACGGGACACCCTGTATAGTCAATATTTTTGGTATTTTAACAAATATTTCAAATTGCGAAAAATGGTTACTTCAAAGTAAGGTTAAAAATTAAAAATCGTGTGTAAAGTTTATCGAATAACTATTATCCATTACGACTTTTGTCCGTAGCTTATTTGATTACATAGCTACTTTAACCAATATTAAACTAAGAACAATAAACCAATCAAGTTTTAAAATGGTCAACACACAACCTTTGAATGTTGATTGAACTACTTATCCTACGTCAGAAGTGACCGAGTCAAGTTGACTCAGAACTGACATAAGAAGGAAGCTTGAGGCATTATTCTACTCATCTACAAGGAAACGTGGGGTTGGTTGGTCTGTAGGAAACCCAGTCAATGCCCTTTGCTTCCTTATCGACTCAACAGTAACAAAGTTTATAGCATCTAGGTGACTCTATGTTTGGAATTACCTCAAAACCACACTTTACCTGGGTAAACAAGAAAAGAACATTTTGTTTAAACCCACGACGATAAAAATTAGTTATCCACAATAAAAAAATAATAATAAGATAATGCAAAAAAAACTAAATTGAAATCGGTTCAGTAGATTTGGAGGAAAATGGTAACAATAGATAAACAAGTAAACAAACTACAACCTCTTAGGCCAAACGCATTATACCTTCTCCATTTGGTCGTGGGTAAAAAGGTACAAAAACACTCAACGTTCTAACATAACTTCAAAACCATTGCTGGATAGAACACCTAACGATCGCCGATCCATACCAAATAATTGCATTACAATACCGCACAATTAATAGCTAAGCTTCACAGTTAATATTTGCAGACGAAGATTTTTTTTATATGAGCATTTGGTTGGTTCAAACCCTCAACAAGTCCAGACAAAAGTGTCCGAGCAGTATCCATAATTCAAGTCATGGCATGTTGGATTTGACACTTCATTATAGCCTATGACACTCTCGTCGTAGCTCGTCGTCCAGCCTAATCCAATGACACTTAATTTGTCAAAATCCGTCGAACTAGAGCTTCAACAGGCTTCAACCAAAGGAATGCACATGCACATACCCACATACAAACTCTCCAATCACATTACCCTGCTTCTTCCCAGTCGGGTAAATAAAATTATACGTAATAGGCTAGGTACCTACTGAGCGGTGCCTTAGTAAAACTAGCTTGTTAAATCAATCTTACCAACGTCCAAGTCATGGTCCAGCGCCCACTGTCCAATAGAATGCGCTATGTTGGGCTCGTACAGCTGCGAGAAACAGGACCCACGGGTGACGTTGCCGTCCAGCCCGATGACGCCGTATTTCGTCTTCACACCAGTGAGATACGACGTGGCAGTACAGGCGGAGTCTGCTACCTGAGCGTCTATGCAGTACGTCTGGAAAAAAATTGACGGTCAGTAAGGTTTATTGTCATCATCAGCTTATAGCGCTTGACGGCCTCAGTGGCGGCACGGGCGATTGCACGGCAGAGACGCAGGAGGCGAAGTTTCGATTCCCGCTGCGGTAGAAATGTTTGCATGATCTGTAAATATTTCTTCCGGGTCTGGGTGTTGTGGTGCCATGGTACTCGTAGTTTCTTATACCCACGACACAGGGAATCCTACTGTGGGGTCAGGGCTATGTATGTGACTGTTGGGTGTTATTTATTTTATTTTATAGCAGTCCACTGCTGGACAAAAAGCCCTCTAATGAGCGCCATCGCATCCTATCTTCGGCTTGAAACATCCAGTCTCTGGCATCAGTCTTTCGCAGATCGTCACTCCACCTAGCCGGAGGGCGTCCTACATTACGTTTACCGAGTCGCGGTCTCCGCTCAAGAACTCATTTACCCCAATGACATTGTCAATTATCAAAAATGTGTAAGTGTTTTAACTGTCTTGTCATTAATTAATATCTTATGCGTTACCCTGGTTATCTGTTTTACATCATTTTTCCATTTTTGGATCGTTTTACAGGATAAAGCCTTAGCCTATGTCCTTCCCCGGGATGAAATCTATCTCCTTGCCAAATTTCATTAAAATCTGTTCAGAATTTTAGGCGTGAAAAGGTAACAAACAGACAGACATTTATAATATTATTATGGATAATTAGCTACTCTGTTTCAAACAATACACACATAATTATCACCATACAAGTAAATACCACGAATCTCCATTTGCTACGGTTCTCATTACATTTTCATGCATGCTCGTCGGTTTGGGGTACTAAACAGACTACAGAGCATTGAAGCGCTCGTGGCGTAGCTTGCTTAGACTTTCTTGATTGATCGTTGAAGTTAAGCAACGTTGTGCACGGAAACAATTGGGATGGGTGACCGCAAGTGGCATTGCGAGCTGAGAGCTTCCGTGCTCCGGAAGGCACGTTAAATTGTCGGTCCCGGCTTTTAAATCGTTTAGCCATGACGGAGGTCTTTAGGTGGCCTAAAAACTCCATCACAAGAGTTGGCTACTAGCTCATATGAACTTACTTTTAGAGTATTATATAATAGCAACAGGGCAAATCTTAAAAAGTATAAACAGTATTGCTAAGCAACTTCTGCAGGTAAAAGGGAATAAGTGCAAAGTGTTATTTTGGCAAATTGTGGAGTGTCACCAATGTATCTACCATGATGACAATGAACAGGCAGTTTATACAATAAGAGGAAGTTAGCAGAGGATGTAATCTACCCGGCAATTAGTATTATCAGTACACGGCGAAGGTTGAGACGACTCAAGAACAACTATATGGAAAACAGGAAAATGAAAACGAATGATATTTCTCATTTTCCTTAGTATCCAAGTACCTGTTTTTGCCGTGTAAAGGCCTTGGATAAGGCCATAGAGGTAAAAGTAGAGTGCAAGTTTTCTTATCATTACTTGTGGCTCTGCCCACCCTTTTAGGAAAACGGGCGTGACAATATGTATTTATGTATATTTTACACAATAAATGAATTGAATGGTAATGATAGATGGATCTTGTGGACCGATTACCAAAATTGCAAATTACATCTTAGTTTACAAAAACATACATGTAGGGATATTAAGTTACTGGAACGTTAAATGGGGTCAGTGATCTATTAGCTCTACAAGTACATAAAAATACCCTTTACTTCTCAGTCCAGTGTAGTATGCGCGCTATTTTGAACGTAATTACCAAAATAAATAACATTTTCAACGTTTAGTTTACGCATTTCTTATCGTGATAGGTATCGTGATCTCTGCCTACACCTATGGGAAACAGGCGTGATGTTATGAATGTATGTATGTATCGTGCTATTTTTAACATGCATCATAATATGCTGGTCACAGTTTGGCATCTGCCAAAGCAAAAACAAACGAACGCAACATCAAATATCAACAGTTGTTCTGTATTCTGAGATCGACGGCAAAATCTATAGCGCGATTAGGATACAGTAGTTCAAAACGAGATAGAAAGTATGACTCACGAACCTTCAGAACTGACAGATGACAGTGACGTCAGACGTCATCGGACGTGCGACCTCGCGGCTTCCCTTGGACGTGACATAGTCTCGGCCAAAACACATTACGGAGTTTGCATTATTAAACTAGTTTTATGCATGTTAAAATTGATTCACGATCAAGAATTAAAATTGCATTGTAATTGCGACCATGACATTGAAGCTTCGACGTAACTGACCTGACTACAACTTTACCTAAACGGGCCGTAACTACTCGTAAGCAAAAACGATAGACTAATAACGATTCTTCCAAATAAAACTAGACAAGCATAGTTTCTTGTCTAAGCTTGGTCGCGTTACGAGCAGAAGTAAATTCAACTTAGATTGAACATGTGTCAAAATTATCAATTTTATTGAATAAAATGACATAAAGAATGTGTTAAGAGTGAATAGTAATACAACAGGGTAATAGCAAATAAAGATCCGTGGTCTAAACCAATCCCTACGAGAAAAACTAAGGCCTTTTACTAGACGATTTATACAGCGCCAGGAGACAACTTTTTTCCTACACTAATGGGACGCTGTAGTACCCGGGACGAATTTTAGATGGAGTAGGCTTGCCCAGCACCTTTACCGTCCTCTCAGTTGAGTCAGCCTTGTCCACAGGAAAGACATGCTCAATACATGCGGAGCTGACTAAGCCGCGGGTTTCCTCACGATGTTTTCCTTCGCCGTTTAAGAGTACTGTTTTAACGCGCATACATTTTTCGAATTTCGAACTAAAAAATCCATTGATGCACGACCGAGTTTCAACCCGCATCCTAGGATCAGAAGGCGAATATGCTACCACTAGACCACCACTGCTCTCTCCTATAGAAAACAGACGTGTTTATTACATTTGTGAATAAATGAATTTGAGTACCTTCCCGAATCACCAGGCTCTTATGATTATTTCAGTGATGTAGTTATAAGGGTGTTTTCAGAGACATTCATTAATTGCTTGCAACTCTGAGTCGCGTTTGAGTATTCGGGAATTATTCTTTTGCATCCGAAAAAAAAATATTAGTTGACACTATTATATTATGGATAGGGCCGTTTTAGTGTAAAAATAAAAATAGTATACCTACTGTTAGCACAAATTTGTCTCGGCACTAATAGACACAATATTGAATACCTCAATAAATTATGTATTCAATGAATAGTTTTCTAACAAAGGACGATCATGAAAGGACAACGTGCTCAAGTCATTATCGTAACAGGGTTTCGTTGCCAGTAAAGTATTATTTTGAAAAGGTATTCATATTGAGCACTTGCATTTTAGTGTCAGCCATTGCCTTGATATTGTGCCCCACGTGTTCACGTGTTCAGAACACTCGCGGACTTTAGCGGCCACGCCTACCGTTGTTGGTTCGAATCCTGAAGTGCACAATGGGTGATTTGTTTCGAAAAATATTGCTCTGTATGAAAGAAAACATGAGACAATGATAGATATAAAAAAACTAAGGCCTTTTACCATCTAGTAGATGATTTATACCTACAGCGTCAGGAGGTAACTTTTACCTTCACTAACGGGACGCTGTAGTGCCCAGGACGAATTAAGATGGATAGACTTGCCCAGCACCTATTCCATCCTCTCAGCTTAGTCGGCCTTGTCCACAGGAAAGACATGGTCAATACGTGTTTTCCTTCACCGTTTGGGAGTACTGGTATAGCGCAAATAATTTTTTCGCACAGAAAAATCCATTGGTACATGGACCGGTTTAAACCCACGACCTTAGGATCGGAAGGTAGAGTCATTACCAACTAGACCACCAGTGCTCTCACGATATTGTTACGATATTTCGCTCGTAGAATTTAGAGCGATAGAAGTTACAAAATGCGTTACAAAATTGGTAATCTCCATTGCACGTTGATAATAATATTAGTAGGATTACGTCCGTCACAAACATTAACATAATAGCAGTAAATAAGTGACTATGATTTCATAATCATGTTTAATCATAGGTGTAGCAGATTTCATGATGGGTAAAATACCTAAAATTCCCAACAAAACGCAAATCACAAAAAACAAGTACCTACACTTCAGTCAAACTGAAGATACAATTTATGTTAACAAACCGCCCATACGTAACCTAAAACTTACTTTAGTACTAATAGTTAAATTAAGGTGTGAAAACTTATGTTGCGAGGTTTATTTACCTGAAACTAAAGTGATTTCATCGTAATAACAAAGGATATGCGATGGTTCGTTTACATAATTTTGTATCTCCAGTTTGGCTGAAAATATAGATAAATGTGTAAATGATTTGTATGCTGTAAAAAGGCTTGAACTAAGTACATTTGATACAGCTGTATAGGAAACGAAATTAATAGCAAGTAAGCGGATATAAGCTTAATTGTTTAAAGAATTAGGTTTATTTTACTTTGACTCGCTTCAACACAGATGATTCTGGTCATTGAACATCAACAAAAAAGTTAAGAATTTGTTGGAAAAAGAAGCTTTATAGTATACGGGGTACAGTTATATAGAAAAGCAATAAAAATCGAAAAACGATAAGGAATCAAAATATTCTTCTCAGAATGCCCACTAATTGTCTATTAAGGTCAACGTACGTCCGTAACATTTTGAAATAAAAAAAAATGCTAGTTTTAACAGTCTTGCAGGAGTGACATAAACGCGATTTTATCTAAATTCCCATAGGTAAGTTAAAATATCTGATACCAGATTCCGGTATACTAGTATCCAGAGAGTACTAGTGGACTAGTGATAGCGGCCTTCCTTTTTCCTTGTTCCTATCAAGGGTTCAATCCAGTCGTAAACCAATGGATTTTACTGTTTGAAAAAAATATGTGCTCTATACCAGTATTCTCTCAAACAGTATAGGAAAACATCGTGAGGAAACCGGCATGTCGTAGAATCTAATAAATTCGAAAGCGTGTGTCAGGGAACCTTTGAGGCGCACCTTAAGATCTTTTCACCACACTGGTTCGAAAGAATTAGCGACCCGATTAGTAGTAGTAGTAGTACCCCGATAAAAGTACCTCAATGTTAAACACGTTCCAATTTTTACAAAAATCGGCCAGGCCGTAATGGCGTAGTCAAGATACAAACATACAAACATTTTAATAATATATTTAATAAACTTTCGGTATTGTAAATTAGGAGAATAGGATTAGTCTATTTAGATTACAGTTATTTAGCGGTGTTGATAAAAATGGATTGACTTTGAAAATTGGTAAAATTAAAACGTTTGACAGTGACTGTACGTGCAAGACTATAGAGAATTTTTTGTTTTGAATTTCGACACAAAGCTTACGTAACTGATTGTACTGGTTTCCTTCCTCATCGTTGAGATAAGATTCAGAATACAAAGCCTGAATTATATTTTAGCTATCTACACAGTCGGTGGCACCCACTTCTCCATCACATTGGTTGCATGTCTTGGTTTTAAGACATTGCGGGATTTTGGACTTACGTCTTCCAATTTTTTGGACGGATTTTTTTTTGAAGTACCTTCAGGAGGCCTAAATAATGTTCACAAGGCTGATGATTATGACGAGATAAAAATACTTACTCTGGCCAGTCCGCTAACAGGGAACCTCTCGAAATCCAGAACCGACTCCTCCCCCAACCCTCGCTCCAACTGCCCGGAGAAAGTCCTGGCAGCCATGATGGTAGCCTGCGACATGCCGTCGCCTGAAACACATCAGACATCAAGCCTCATTACTGTAAGTCCCAACAACATCTTATACCTAGCAGAAAATGCAATTTAGCTGCTTCTCTCCCCGAGCATGTCGTAAAAGTCGACTAAGGGACAGTATCCTCCAACATGATGAGATACAATAAGCAAGTATTCCCAAGAAGGGTTGACGTCAGGCAGGCGGCCGGTCATAAAACACCTTAGCCAAAACTCTTACAGCATGATCCAAGGATCATGCTGTGCCGACCCCACATAGAGTGGGATAAGGGCAGGAAGATGATGAAGATGATGATGAAAATGCAATTTACCCGCTTCGGGAATTTCGCGTCTTAGCCTGTCGCGCTATTGATTGAGATCGTCAAACCTAGCCATTGAAGGCGTCTAACTGAAGGCCATTTGTTGAAGGCTACCAGTCAATCTTCTTAGAAGAAATCAATAAATTACAACACTTTTACGTCGGCGACCTCAATGGCTTGGCGGGTAAACCAGCTGAGATGCGATAGACGATTCCAGCGACGGAAGAAAATATTTTATAAATAAGTCTTTTGAAACCCATGGAATGCATTTGTAGGGGTCAGAACTATTTTCATTGGTGCGCGATCTGATCGTGAAGATACCGGCATGTCGTAGAACCTAAAAAGTTGTAAAACATGTGTGTCAACTTCACGAAAGGAACCTTCGAGGCGATCTTTAAATCCTTTCATCACACTGGTTCGAACAAACTATGACACGACTAGTAGGAGTACCATCTATATTAGATGACTTCTAAAAGTGTCAGGAGGCAACTTTTGAATAAACTGACTAGGATAGTAAATGGAGTAGGCTTGTCCAGCACAATTCTATTAGCTTATCGGTCTCGAAAGTTTAGCTCAACATCTGCCTATATAGCTGTCCATTGCTGGATATAGGCCTCTCCTAAGGAGCGCCATCGCGCCTTATCTTCGGTTTGTCGCATCTTTGCCAGCCTTTCACAAATCGTCACATCACACATTTTCACGAGAAATTTTACCTATAAACAGTATTCCATTCTTGGCTTTGTTCACGTTGGGAGTTTCCCGCAGCTTGGCCTCAAGGGTGAACTGGGCTGCCTTCCTCCAGAAGGCGCCGTGTTTCTCCTCAGGCGGGATGTACGCAGGCTTCATTACCGTCTCCAGGATATTCGTAGTCTTCGGTGTTGAGCTTTCATTCTCTGAATAAGGAAAAGTGTGTCAAATATTTGTAAACATGATTGTTGAAGGTAAACTTCACGTCAATAACGCGGCCCCACTTAAACTTGCGTCGGTGACGCCGCGTTATTGACGCCGCGACAGATCAATCATGGAAATTCGAGTCATTCGAGTACAGTATCAATGATGTAGCAAGGTCTACCTTATGGGATCTTTTTCCTCAAAAAATAACCAAGCCTGGTTTCTTATCTGTGATCGTCGAAGTTATGAACACTAGGCGCGGTCAGTAATGGGATGGGTTGAGTGACATTATGCTCATTTTTTTGTAGTACTTTTTTTTTTCAGACTTTCTGATTTGTTCGAAACGTTTACTGATTTATTCAAAAATAATAGTAAAATTAAAAATTAAGGGGTCTCCTTATAAGAGACGTGTTACATTTAGCATTTTCTGCTTGATTTAAATAGGGAACGTACTGCCTCCTATAATATAAGAAAGATGTAAGAAGTAAGATTATCTGACAAAAGGTGCGTAACATTTTGTGAAAAAAAAACAATGTTGCTATGACAACGATCCGTTGTTTATAGAGGAACCAGCCATGAAGTGGCCATGCTTATTTTACTTCTAGTTGAAAGGGTGGAAAACAGTTTTTTGAGAAGCCTCTATAAGTAGGTATGTAACGGAAAGAAATTTATTTTTGAACTATTATAATTAACTAATTTAAATATCAGACATACATTTCAAAACTATTTTTCCTTGTAGAAAGTTTAATTTACTATATATGCAAAACATTTGAACTCATTTCTTTTTATTATTCAGAACTTTATAGGTATTATTTCAACCTTTATTGGTTTTGGCAAAGGACGTTGTCAAGGATAACCAGTTCATTTTCTTACCCACCTACTGATATTTTTGGACGTTAAAAGTTTATTCTACCTACTTTGGGACTTCATTTAACTATCATAATGTACCGGATTATGTTATGTATTTGTACAGTACAGTCACTTGAACTAATATGCGTATACAATTCAAAACATAAAAAAATTGCGTCAGAATGGAGTACCTAGGTAACTCAAAATTTATGAAATTCATAAATTCACACTGTTCAGTTTTATTGTAGGGACCATGTTTTGGAAAGCTAATAATGTACACATCTTATTGCAGGCGACTTTACCTATTTTTATATCTCCGACGTATAAATTGATGAAATGCTACTTAGTAGTGCAGAATACAACATAAATTACTAGTAATATAATATTATTTTTATACAATGCAATCGAATGCAAGATTAATTGTCGATTGTTATCAAGTCAGTCGATAGACTATCAAATAATTAATAATTTATTTATCACGTATTAAACCAGTAAATCTAGATCTATCACGTTTCAGTGATAAAAAATATTACGGAATACAAATTACCTACTATATAGATTCTTAGATTTAGAAATAAATATGGCTACTATATTTTTTAAATATGTTTTCTATAGGTTGTGTTATTAAAATAATAAAAAAAGATGATCAGAAACAAATAAATATAACTTAGATCTCAAACGGCAAGCATAGACCGTTGCCTCGTTATGTAGACCAAAAAATTCATACATATCAAATCAAATATCATATATCAAATTAAAAATATGACACTGCGACGAATTTTTCTCTTACAAATCAATTTCAATTAAAAAAAAAACACGAGACTTGGCTTTTTTAACGAAACTTCAACTTTTACGTACCCGTCACTGCCGATACAGAAAAAACCGCGAACGCGCAAAATGAAATGTATAAAGTCGCCATGACTTGTCGACTCGCGCTCTCTCGACTCACTGAAACCGCATCGCTGGCTGATTGAGCGGGTTACAATAGACCTTTTTTTAGGCCTTTTAGCTACATTCAATGATTTTTAAGTGATAAAATTCATCCCCTCCACAGAACTATCCACAATCGCGCCTTTTATTGGATCGTTCGTTCGAAACGCATGATGCGTTCTTTAGGCATCTGCCAAAGGCACCGTATGATGCGTATTAAAAAATGGCAGCAAGAGTGCATAAAAGGAAACGTTACAAATATTATGTCGTTTCAAAATTACGTGATTGCCCCACTGATAACGTCGGTATAACATGTCAAAAGAAAACAAGAGAAGATTTTTTTGTAATTTCATGTAAATACAATTTAATAATAGCAAAATTCTCAATTTTTACCGGCATCGCACTTTTGTTTAACAAATATATTTAATGCGTGACTGTGACGAATGATTTTAATACATACATGCACTAGCAAGGTTAAACAATATAATTTTTCTCATTTGAATTTGCAACTAATCTTAAAAAATACTACCAGCTTCAGTGTATTGCTTCACTCGCATTTTATTTAATTTATTTATTCAACAACAATGTTCATACATCGTATTTGAAATTATTATTATTAAAAGAATTCACACGCACAAACTAAATACGGAATTACTGATATGCAATTTTTAATAAAGTCACAAAAAACAAGAATGTCAGAAGATAAAAAAAGATTTAAATTGAATTAAAGCACTACTTCAAATTATTACGTGAATTATGAGATTTTTAGGAAAAAAAAATCTGTTACAGTTGGAAATAAGCTCTAATAGGCAGTGTTTAAGTTGAGCGATTCTTATCACCTTGTCATCTTAGTTTACTTATTTAAAGGAAAATGGACAATATAGTACATATTGTCCATTATATTGTGTGAAAGAGGACATGGTTAAGAACGAGTCATCTCTGTACTCACTACAGAGATGACAGAAGGGAATGGAAGAAGAGAACATGCTGTGCCGACCCCACATAGAGTGGAATAAGGGCAAGAAGAAGAAGGAAGATAAAGCTCCCTAGAGCTTAGACCCAGCTCAGAATAAACTAAGGCCTTTCACCATCTATAGTAGATTTATACAGCATCAGGAGGCAACTTTTATCTTCACAAACGGGACGCTGTAGTGCCCGGGACGAATTAAGATGGAGTAGGCTTGCCCTGCACCTATTCCATCCTCTCAGCATAATCGGCCTTGTCCACAGGAAAAACATGGTCAATACGTGCGGAGCTGACTAAGCCGCGGGTTTCATCACGATGTTTTCCAGCTCAGAACATGCAGGTTATATTTGATACTTTGTCCTGAGTGCCCTTTTTAAATCATACTAGCTTCTGCCCATAGCTTCGCTCGCACGTAAAAAATGCTAATGGAAGTTCGTATGTGGAATTTTTGTGGCACAGAACTATTAACTGCAGTATAATCATTAGAAAACTAATAAAATACTAGGTGAAGGATCTGAAATTCTATTTGCATTAGGTACACATGCTTATGTTATCTATTACTCGCCGAAATACAGGAAAGGCAATAAAGGAAAAGTAGTTTTATCAAAGCGAAGCTATGTACCTATCATTGAGGCCTATTTAGGGTATCCAATTGAATTTAAAACTTAGTTTTATTTTATTTTATTTATTAAAAGTTTGTACACACTTCTCTGCTGGACTGGGTGTAAAGAAAAGACAGATTGCGTCCAACTGCTTCTCTCCCTGAGCATGTCGTAAAAGTCGACTAAGGAACAGTATTCTCTACTTGATGGACCTTCTATATGAACGGTGGGCTGATCCCCTGTCACCAAGTTCACCATATCCATCTTGGGACTATTGGATCAGTTTGGCAGATCTTGCAGATCAGGCTGCATTTAACTATAAATAAATATATTTAAAAAGATACATACATATAGCTACATATTATCACGACCGTATCCGAAATGGGATGGGCAGACAGAACCGCAAGTAATAATAAGAAAACTTGCAGCCACTCCTTATTCAAAGTCCCAAGATGGAAAAATAACAAGTAAAATAACAAATAAAACCGGACTGCGCAAAATTAAGGTGACATGGTAAAGTACATTTGCGATTATTATAGTTTTTTTTTGACAAATGATTATGATTTTTAACCATTTTAGTCTAAGTCTTAGTTCATTGTAAAAAGTCACCATTCTGGATTTTTTTATACATTATTGCAAAAAAAAACATCATAGGCTGACATGACACTCATCATCCAAACAAATCCAACGACACCTTATTCGTCAAAATCCATCCATCCATGCCGTTTGGACTACATCTTCAGCACATTACACCCCAAACACATAACCCAACTTCTCAGTCGTGTAAAAAAAACTTGATATAAAAACAGTTCTTGACTTATGTTTACATTTTAGATAAGACTATTAGAAACACGAAATAAGATGTTTGTTTTATTTTGTAAGTAGTAATAGTAACATCTTACCTAATAGGTAGGTACTTTATTTTATTACCATTTAAATGATTTATACAGTAATGGGACAATGGAGGCAGCATGAGCAACATCATCTCAGCTTAGTCGAACTTACCCACAGAAAAGACATGATCAATACGTGCGAAGCTGACTAAACCGTAGACTAGGCACCTCACGATGTTTTCCTTAAACGTTTAAATTTATTTTAATCAATAATTTTATTAATATTGTTGTGACTGAGAGTTTTCTTATACTTAAGGCTCTGCCCATCCATTAGGGATACAGGCGTGATATTATGTTTGTATGTATGTCTATTAAATAAATAATTAAGTCGTTTATTATAGTATACAGAATGACCCATAGATTATTTAGTTTGTTGATAGCATTAATGTCATGAGTTAATATTCTCTTATCTGTGCCATTATAAAATTAACAGATTATCATCTATTGTTGACACGTGTCTATAATTATCTATTTGATTGGGATTACAAGTGTTGTAATTGAATAAATATATTGTAATTGTAATCTTGTAACTAAACTAAAGACGTTTAAGTGCTCAACTACTTCAATGTAATAAGAGACGCCCCAAGTTGTATGTTTGTAGTGTGCCTAAGGTCTGATTTCACCATTCAAACAAAACGGCGTTTAGCTTCTAAACTGAGTTCAAGTAGCACTGCTCATAGTTCTCATACAATGTGACAGCTTTTAGAGCACAGAGTTTAGAGCTAAAGCCGTTCTGTTTGAACTGCGAAATTGCTTGAAATCGTTGTGAAATTGTTTTGACATGTTTCGCACGTGTGTTTTATTGTGTGTTCCTCTATACATGTGTGCTATAAAAATAAATGTTTTTCTATTTACACAAGCTTCAGTTTTATTACTAGAAGGATTTCATTTCATTTCATCATACATAACATTTATAATTTTACGCATTTTATTTGCCAAACCATACGCAAATAAAGTGATTGACTGGTTTACTGACAACCAACGTACATAATCGAGATAATATTAAAATGCGAGGATGGTAGGTAAATTAACAATAGCTATAGAAACGATTTTAAAATACAAACGAGAACAAATTTCAAGAGGTATTGGATTCATCTACCGGCAGCGAAATATTTTAATATTTCAATTGTTTACACTGTCCGACTTATTTACAAAGACAAACTACAATAACATCAAAAACTTTAAGGTAATCGGTAGTTAAGAAATGAAAATGAGCTCAGTTTTCGTAAGTTCGCCTACAGATAGAAAACAGAGCTCAGATCAACGACCGCATGTAAGGTCCCCAAAAGGCTGGCGACGGCCGTTACCTCGTTGGATAGCTATATTTATCCTTTGTCCGAGGTAAGCGCCAGCCCTTTGGTCATTGAAATATTAAATAAATAAATGATGACGTTTCACACAGCACCTTTTAGCCCCAAACTAAGCAAAGCTTGTACTATGGGATCGAGATCACTGATAGAATACGTCCACACTTTTTTTGTAAATACCATACTTATAATACAAAATATTACAACTCGGAAGAAATATTTGCAAAACGTGTAAACATTTCTTCCGCGGCGGGAATCTAAACCTCTTGCGTCTCAGACAAACACTCATCCACTACGCCATAGAGGTCGTCAGAGAAATGGGCAGAGATCATTGCCAAACTCGTGGGATATACGAGTAGATGGGTTAGCCTAGCACAGTCGTAAAAGTCGACTAAGGGATAGTATCCTCCAACATGATGAGATACAACAAGCAAGTATTCCTAAGGAGGGTTGACGTCAGGCAGACGGCCGGTCATAAAACACCTTAGCCAAAACTCTTGCCAACCCCACATAGAGTGGGATAAGGGCAGGAAGATGATGATGATGGGTTAGACTAGCACGGGATCGCAGTGAATGGCACTAAGAGAGACCTACATTCAGCAGTGGGTTTGATCGTTAAAGTTAAGTAACGATATGCGCGGTCACAAATTGGGATGGGTAGCCGCAAGTGGCATTACGAGCTGAGCGCTTCCGTGCTTCGGGGGGCACGTTAAACAGTCGGTCCCGGCTTTTAAGTCGTTAAGCCATGACGGAGGCCTTTAGGCGGCCTAAAAACTCCGTCACTAGAGTTGGCCACTAGCTCATACGAACATACATACATAATAGCAGTGGGTGAAGTTAGGCCGTGATGATGATTATGATTGGATATAATCAAAGAGACGTAGTACAATCTCAACAGTGCAATAACACCAAGTCTCCACGACCTTGCCCTCAATTGTCGCATTGTGTTCCACTTGTGGCACAAAGGACACAATAAGAACTCATAGAGGCAATGCAAAAGATTCTGTGACGTACACAGAAGACAAATACCGATTTGGATCAAGAAAGTAACATTCCAGGTCATTGACTTTACTGAAATTAAAATTGTAAAGGAAATATGGTTTTGGGTCCCGTACCCAAAGGGACAACCGGACCCAATTTGTTATAATTAAGCCTCCTCTATTTCGTCCGTCCGTCCGTCTGTCAGCGGGCTATACCTCATGAACCGTAATAGGTAGTGAGTAAAATTTTGATAGTGTGTATTTCTATTAATCAATAAAAATAAAATAAAAGGGTCCCATACAAGAAACATTTTTAATGTACGATGGTACAGAACCCCTTGTGTTCTAGTTCGACTCGCACCTGACCGGTTTTATTTTATCTTTTTGCAAGAATAATTAACCCATTATTAACACCAGTTTCTTTCTTTCTTGCTGGTGCCAGTTTCCACCGAATTATCTTATCCTAGACAGGTTTGTTATTTTTTTAGCATGTCTAATGTTTTTTTATAATAAATAATAAATAAATAAATATTTTGAGGACATATCACACAGCACCATCTAGCCCCAATTTAAGCAAGGCTTGTACTATGGGAACCAGATGGTTGATAGAATACTTATATACTTTTTTTTTGTAAATACATACTTATGATAAATATTACAACACCCAGGCCCGGAAGAAATATTTGCAGAGCATGCAAACATTTCTCCCGCAGCGGGAATCGAACCCGCGCCTCTCGCGTCTCAGCCGAGCACTCGCCCGCCACGCCACAGAGGTCGCCAAACTTATATGTATACTAGCTTTGGCCCTCGGCTTTTCTCGAGTGGTTTCCGGACAAAAAGTAGCCTATATGTTATTCTAGCACATATACTATGTATATTCCAAGTTTCATTCAAATCCGTTCAGTCGTTACGGTGTATTGAGCCACAAACATACATCGTCACGTCCACACATCCTCACAAACCTACGCATTTATAATTTTAGTAGGATTGATATTATGCACGTGTAACAGTATTTACGCTATTGAAACAAGTGTGGTTTCTTGCCTGTATCTTCCACGTTAGGTCGCGTTACGAAATTCAAAGATTTAAGACGTGTTCAAATGATCCCATAAGATCCCATGAAATAAAGTAATATTGTATTTTGAACTTTGAGCATAATGTTACTAAGTTTTATTTTGTACCTTACTGATTTTAGTGGAATAGTTCAGAGTTCATGGGTGCTTTTGCTATAAAAGGAAGCCACCTTCCAAGTTTCAGCTTTCTAGCTTCAGCGGTTTCGGCTCGGCGATGATGAATCAGTCAGTCAGCCAGTCAGTCAGGTTAAGCTCTTTTATAGGTATAGATATAGATTAAACTTACCTATACAACCTCCGTACACGACTAAAGTCAGTCCGATAAGTACAGTTGGCCACATGGCGGTGACTCAGGGGCGTCTCAGCAACTGAGGTCGACTGTACAGATCGCTCTCGTTATATACGGAGATAATTATTCTTTATACAGGGTGATTCCACTGAAACGTTCACTATGTTGAAACGAAATGAATCTTCACAAACAAAAGGTCATTGTAAACACGCTCACAGAACGAGTTGCAATCACAAAAACTTTGATATCACAAAACATTTGATAACTAGTGTTTTTATTCATACCTACAACAAACCTTTTTTCACTGTTTTGCTTTTGGTTTATACAATTGTGGTGATTTTGTTGTGTACTTATTTAAATATTTTAATTTCACAGTCCTAAGAATTATGCTGTCTCTTTCTTTTATAGATAACAATGACAGATATAATTTTAGAAATGTTTTCTAAGCTTAATCAGGAATTGACACCGATATTATATTTAGTTGTTTTACCTTAAAGGTTTTTGAAACAATTACATTACATGTCCGCTTTTTCAAGCACTTTCACACACAATGTACTAACTATACTTTTTCTATTGTAAATAGGTGGTACTCTTATTTTAGTTATCGCAACATACAGCTATCTGATAAGTACGGAATACAGTTCATAAGTTGTTCGTGCAACTTGTATGAGGACTTCGTAATGAAAACATGTGGGTAGCAGAGTTTCTCAAGAGTCTGGAATAAATCTGTTCCGGTATTGTAATATCCCGGCTCTGACATACTCCCGGCTGGAACCAATTATATTTTGTTTCATAGTTTCAAACTCATCATCATCATCATCATCATCATCAGCCTATCGCATCATCGGCCTATGTCCACTGCTGGACATAGGCCTCCCCTAATGAGCGCCATCGCGCCCTATCTTTGGCTTGACGTTTTTATAGTTTCAAACTCATTGTTTGAATAAGAAGAGTCATCAAAATTGCAAAGTAGATGTCTGTAAATTGACTACCAGGTAGTACCTAACAATAGCTAAAAGTCTTACGTAGACAAATTGCCAGACAATAGCTAAATCTTTGAAAACGGAATTCAATTTATTTACATACAAAATGCAAATGGATTTTACAGCATGACAAGCAGAATTTTTGTTCTAAGTGAAGGTAAAAAATAGTCAAAATAAATGTTTCAGTCTTCGTTCCTATATTGTACCAGCGGATTACGGATCGTTCAGTATCATAGTCGTTTGTAGTAGAATACTGAATTGCGGCATCAATGTCAGTAAACAGTCAAAATTTCTTCTAAATTAAAATAGTCAACATAAATCTCTTAGTCCTTTGTTGGCACCAAAAGGTCAAAACCAATATGTTACTTATCAGGTTCCTAAATATATGTCTGCTTAAGGTATTTCCTTGGCCACACCCTATGTTACCCCACGAATGGCCACCGTGGGCTCGATCTTGACGTAGACGTTCTTATCAACAGTTTTTATATCTAGTACAAATATATGTTATGTCTCATGCTGAAAAAAATATGTTTTTTTTTATCAACTTCTGAAACGATAAACCTATTTAATTTTCGATAATTGCTAACTGGAGTCCGTATCGCTATGTTTAAATAGCTACCTACCTAACTAGTTTCGTTGGGATTTGCGGATAATGACAAAATGAAATCAAAGGAATGGCATGTGTAAATAGCAGACCATCTATAATCCAAGGTTACCAATGTTGTAGGTTTAGAATATAAATAACCGGTCAAGTGCGAGTCGAGCTCACAAACGAAGGGTTCCATATCATCGCACATGTAATGTAGATAAACGTTTCTTGTACAGGGCTCTCTTTTATTAATAACTAGCTGCTGCCCGCGGCTTCGCTCGCGTGGAACCCGGATAAAAAATAGCCTATATGTTAATCCAGCACATGTACTATGTATATTCCAAGTTTCATTCAAATCCGTTCAGCCGTTTAGGCATGATTGAGGCACAAACATCCAAACATCGAAACTCACAAACTTTCGCATTTATAATATAAGTAAGATTGTTGTTATATACCGGAAATAGAAATACACACTCTGAAAATTTCAACTCATACGGTTACGGTTCATAACACTTCGCTTGCTTGGCTTTGCTGCATTTTACCCGGATAGAAAGAAGGGAGCCTAAAATGTTACTTCAGGTCATGGACAACGAGTATTCAAAATTTTATTGACTTGTAAAACAGGTGTCAAACCAACCACAGGCTCCCAGTCTCTCACAAAACAGGTTTTGCATAAATTCTGTAACATCCAAAATCTTACTACTGTAAAAACACCTCTGTGAGAGAGAATAAATAAAGGTTTTACTATATTTTATTATTATTCAAAGTTCAGTCTTTACGTCTTTACTCCCAAACTTTAAAAAAAATATTCCTAATGTAATATATAATAATAATATAAATATATTTTATCGTTTTGTATCCTAAATTTTGCCTCATAATTTCAATATTAAATGTATTATTTTGTAATTAACTAGGTAAGTTAATAATGCCGTACATAAACAAAGCTACCAAAATAAAAGTTTTTAAACTTAGTTTGGTAGTAAGGCAAAAATTTATTATGTAAATGTACCCTAAAATGCAATAAAAAAATTATTATTAAATTAAATTTTTGATTACTTATAATAAGTAGTAGGAAGTAAGATTTTAATTGTTTCAATAGACTATTCTAGGTACAGATACTGGCATGAATTTTGAACGCCCGGCAAAAGGGTGAGTTGAGTTTCAGTAGGTATGAGTTAGAGAAAAGCAGAAAGAGGTCTACCGCTCAAGATCCGCCGGTACCGATACAAGAGAGAGAAAATTACGTAGGTACTACTGATTCTTATTTGCGTAGGCGCCATTCACAGACAGGATGAGCATAATCTACAAGTGATTATTTTATTGTATCGGTGAGAATAGCTCTAGGTATATTTCTTTGAGCGTGATATATTAGGCGATTCGAATTATTAAGGTCACCTACAAACATTCGTAGACTGGCTCCTAATAAAAAACTGCATTGGAATGGCACTTAAGCTAAAACAAGTGTTTGGAACATATTTTTCTGTAGATTGTATATCATCATCATTCTCAGCCTGTATCTACCCACTGCTGGGGTAAAAATGTGGATTTGGCCAAACGCATTCAGGACTTCCCCCTATCCTCTCGATGTCGTCGACCTATCTAGCAAATGGTCTGCCGGCGCTACGCTTGCTTTCTCGAGGAAACATTCAGTTAGAGCCTACTCAACCGTCTGTCATCTCGTCTTTCCAAGTGCTCAACACATTCGGATTCCTATGTCCTGGACTTTGGTCCTTCGAATCTCGGTGTTCCTAATTTATCTATGTATAAGATGGATGCCTAAAGCTGGGTACTCACCTAGCCGTGTAGCGTGTAATGTATCTGATACTGTATCAACCTGCAAGTGTGTACGGCTCGTCCATGGTCACCGCGTATGTATCTACGAGCTCCCGCGCGTGTGCGAACCGCCTTTGTGTTCGCAGCGATACCATCACTCGGCGGGTCACTGCGAGCTTACTACGCTCCACACGCGAGCAGTTCGCAGCGGGCTCGTACCTACGTACTCACTTGATACAGTATCAGATACATTACATGCTATACGGCTAGGTGAGTACCCAGCTTATCATAGAACGCTGGTTAGACCATGACACCTAATTTGTTAAAATATGTCCAGCCGTTTCGGCTACAGAGGCAGCCAAAGAAATAAATTGAAAATGACTGCCTACCGGTGCCATATTCGATTTTTTACACTTTATAGAACCAATGATATTGTCGTCATCTAAACGAATCCAACGACACCTCATTTGTCAAAATCCGTAACGCCGTTTGGACCACAGCTTCAGCCGATGCAATGAACATACAGTCATACAACGTACATACATTCATTCACCCCAAACACATTACCTGGGTAGAACAAATACCACTCTTACTTTATTCACTCTTATCACAGTCTTCATGCGTGCTAGAGTTTTAACCCAACCCAGCTTTTTCCCAAAACATTTCGTGGTAGGTAAGTATGCAATTTCAATGGGTTAGGAAATTCAAGAAATTCAATTTAAGGTCATTATCGATAAAAACGTTAGTCAATAAATTATCTAGTACGAAGCTATGTAGGCCATAGTATGTACTCGTAGTTACCCATTGATGCTATTGTAAACTACCAAGGTTAAATATGGATGATTGAACAAATTAAATTACGGGTTTTACATAAAATGATCATGATATAAGTAAGCTGTTGCCCGCGACTCCATACGCGTAACTTCGTACGCTTTTATAAGTACCCATTTCACCTCTTTTTAAGGGTTGTTTTGAAAAATCCCGAAACACGTGTCCATTTATTTTGCATTTATAATAAACCAAACAGAGTTTCAAGCTAATCGCATCGCCCTTTAAAAAGTTTCAATACAAACTTTGACACCCCAATTCACCCCTTTGAGGGTTGAATTTTGAAAAATCCAGCCTTAGTGGTTGGTTTCGCAATAAAAGGAAGCTACCTTTCAAATTTCAGCTTTCTAGCTTCAGCGGTTTGGGCTCAGCGATGTTGAATCATACCTTTACCAAATGCCCTGTATATTTGATCCTAGCAAATACCTACTTACCAATTAACTGCAATACAAAAACACAGTTTAAAGTGGTATTTCCTTGGAAATAATAAAGATAAATAAACTCTTACAGTCGGAGGTTGACCCTTGCATACCCAGAATCTATAATGATAGACTAGTTTAATTCATCAGGCTTTCTTTGTATTGAATCCCTGAAATTACGATGTCAATATTCTGTGTCAACATGAATTATTTTCATACCACCAATATACCTACATTATTAATATATTCGGCTCAACAGATCAGTATTGCCATTAAGTGTGGCAATGCGGCCAGCGTCTTAGGCACGCTTCCACTGTCTGATGATCTGGATCAGGTGAGCTATCGTTTGCAACAGTCTTTAGATAGTCCGACTGTTTCCTTTGTATTTCGCAAATCATATTATTTGTACTAGTTGCAGGTTTCTTTTTGTTAATAAATGTATTACTTTTATATACTTCCTAAGTACAAGCAGATACTCTTCATTAAAAGATATAATTATGTTCTCTGGTCTCTTAAATTGGCTCTCTCAGACTCATTGACTGACTTATAGCCAGGGATTCTGTTTTCATCATTAAGCATAGGCCTCCTTTTGCTTGCATCATCCAACACTGAACTAAGCTACCCCAATTCTAAATTAATTCTGTTTATTAAATAAATAATTGCATACTTTCTGACTTGTATGCATAGTGTTTACTATGAATAGGTATCACAAAATGTATATTTACAAATTGATAGCGTCCAATTAATTTCGGCTGGCGTCTGTACGCTGACGTCATTGCTTGCAGCCAATCAAGTGGCAAAGATACGACACACCGCTGATCGTCACGTATATAGCGCGTGCCGTACTTACTGATAAGGTATCTGTGTACTTAGCGTTTATGTTTTGTGGATGTACCTTTATCTTCCGTCTGTTATCGTGGATATGGCTCAACTTTCTTGTATGGTAAAAACTAATTGGAATATAAGATATTCAGACACAAAGATTATAGTGATATAAAGATATTAGTATTAGTTAGAACTTCTAACTAATACTTGTGGTTGATGAGAGATATCTATAATAACTAAGGCCTTTTACCATCTATAGTAGATGATTTACACAGCGTCAGGAGGCAACTTTTACCTTCACTAACGGGACGCTGTAGTGCCCGGGACGAATTAAGATGGAGTAGGCTTGCCCAGCACCTATTCCATTCTCTCAGCTTAGTCGGCCTTGTCCACAGGAAAGAAAGGTCAATACGTGAAGAGCTGACTAAACCGCGGGTTTCCTCACGATGTTTTCCTTCACCGTTTCTTTTTCTTCGCGAAAAATTTAATGTGCGCCATATCTATAATATGTTGATCACTAAACACTGACTGCTAAATGTATTGTTTAATAAAACTATATTATTATTTAAAATTTAGCTACTCGGTATAATAAGAAAATAAGAAATGAAAATGAGCTCAGTTTTCTTAATTCAAAACTGCGAAAGGAGAATGACCTTGTATGTGCAAGAATGCTTGGACCATATTAATGTAATATGGTTTATATTCTGACTAAATTTTAAGAATGTCAGAGCTATTAAGAACTACTATTCCACATACATAAATAATACTGTTGTAAACCTGCATTATGTAAGTTTTTGCCGTTCATGTGGTATGGTCATCATTATGCTTTTATGTACCTACGTATTATAAACAAAATATAACTGACAAAACATGTATAGTAGTAATGTATTTACCTAATCTTACTTATATTATAAATGCGAAAGTTTGTGAGGATGTTTGGATGTTTGAATGTTTGGATGTTTGTGCCTCAATCACGTCTAAACGGCAGAACGGATTTGAATGAAACTTGGAATATACATAGTACATGTACTGGATTAACATATAGGCTATTTTTTATCCGGGTACCATGCGAGCGAAGCCGCGGGCGGCAGCTAGTTAATAATAAAAACATATTGCACACTTCTTTTCACAGGAGTAACAGTTGTTAGATGTTTACTTGTCACTGCTATCTATGATGCTTTATAAAACAGTTGAATCAATATTTGAGTCATCTCTTTTGTTTCAGATTTTACACTTTTATGGTTATAGAGGTAAAGTTATGATAGTTTTGTCAAGCTTGACTGATACTTTTTAATAAATCGCTTTTAATATGTACCTATTCATATATAAAATAACAAAAAAATTGCATACAAAAGATTTGTTTTATAGGATAAAGAAACTTTTAGTTCAGGATTCGTTATTCATAATTAAAATACATAATCACATATCAATTTTATTAAAATCTTTTGTCTCATACGAAGCTTGTATATTCATCTAATTACATCGAATATCTAGTTTGCATATACATACAACATAATAATTATACTTACTTATTTAAATAACAGTATATTTTACAGTTCTACCCAGAATGGAATCTGGGTATTTACGGGCAAACAATTGTTAAAATGTGTAATTTTAATTAAATAACAAATTAATTTTAGGCAACAATCGTGTTTGTCAATGACAAAACCACGCTAAAGGCATTAATGGCATATTTAATTAAATGAATAACATTGAACAAGTACTTATTAATGTTACTTTAAATCCAACTTGGTAGGTACTATATATACCTACTTTATCGTAAAATTTAAAGGACAACCCTATTCTGCTTCATAATATAAATTATATAATATAATTCATATTTATTTTCAAACACTAGCTAAAATATTATTCCAACAAAAACAATTATTAATAACATAAAAATATATAAAATATCATTTTAAGATTAATAATGTATGTGTTTAGGTAGTACCTATATAAAATAGCAGTGTAAATAATTGTTGTTAGTGTAATTTATTTACGTCATAAGATGAAAACAATAATAATGCTGGTGATTGATTATTAGGTTTTAGGTAAAGATCATGATATTTTATAGTGAGTAGGTATGTAACAGAATTACATTTTTACTAAGTAATATGGAGACAAATTGGATCGAAACAGACAAAACTTAGATAAATAGGTACATATTTTTTAATAAATATTGTAATCTGAATTGTAACTATCTACGCCATTAACTGTTATAATTTCATTTCATTTAATAAATTTCATATAATTAGGTAAGTTTTTACATAAAATATGACTTTTTCTATAACGTCAAATAAGCATTTTATGTACAATGTATGTAAATATTGTTTTTGAGTAAATAATTTATTGCTCTCGATATGCAAAGTCAAAAGTTACTATTTCCGTAAATACACAATTGACTATGAATAAAACTTTAAATATAATAAATAGCGTTATTGTCATTTCATTATTTCGAAATAATTTTGTAATCTTAAATAAATATTTCTTATGATTGTATGAATATTTGTAAAAAATTATATCATTAAAAGTAATTTAAAACTTTTCATAATTTTGTTTTGTAGACGGAAGCCCAACAAATATGTAATTACATTAAATCCAATAATTTTAATAAAATATTACAATAATCATCTCTGAATAAATTGAATATAAATAATCTGTAATTGTTTTACAGGTAACCTGATGTAAATTTAATTATTAGCTTTATCTTTTTGTAATAAATTTGATACATTACACAATATGAACGTACAAATATTATTAGGGTTGTCGATACAAATATTTTTTATAAATAAAAATGCTTGATTTACATAATTTATAATTATGTGCAGATAATGCAAATGTGATTTCTCATTTTTATGTTTAAATTCACTTTTGATGCTAAATTCTTTCGCATACATTGCCTCAAGCAAAATAATACAATTTAATACTATTTAAAAAACGGTTTATCTACATAAAATAATCATTTAAGCAAGCAAAAGTCAAAACAATATTTTAATTCAAAGTACCCTTTCGTGTGTCTTTAATTTTATTTAAAATTAAATAATCTAAGAAATAAAATCGCCCCAACCGTACCTTCAAATCTAAAATCCCCCGACTAAGCCAACAATTCAAACACCAATTAGGTACATATTTGTAGGTACCTAATTTCTGTTGATTCTTCAAATCCTTTCGTTTAAATAATAAACGGAGACTGTGGGGAACTAGGACAATTGTCCATAAACTAGATACTGCAGAATTGATACGAGTTTTCACTATGATTTTATAAGAAAATGTATTTTAATCACGGTTAAAAATGTTCACAGCAGTCTACATTTTGTCCTGCAGTCACAGAAATGGATTCATATCCGGCTCAAAATGCACCTTTTGTTTTTAGAGTATCGTGATTGTATGGCCAACATCAATCAGTATGTTTTTTGTCCATTCATGTTCATCAATATTTATGAATTTGTGATGTTTCAGTACACGTTTGATGTTTCTAGTGTTTAATATATGATTATATCGTGTTCAAGTCATAAAAAATTTTAATTGTCAAAAAACTTACCTCAACTGAGGGTAAAAAAGGAGAGGTAAAAATGGAATGCAAATTATTATCTCGAAGTATTCATCGTTCAGATTTTTTGCAAATACTTTAAGATCCAAAAACCAACAACTACCAGGGATGTTTTGTCAGTCGAAAATTTAGATATACACTTAGGTTTCCATATCGCGGACACACCTAAACGGCGTTTGTTTGAATTTTTATGAATAAAAAATGTTTTTTAAATAATAGTTCCTCTTACCATCCACGAGTGCGTTTTTTTCCATTGCTGGACTTCTGTTTTGATCTAAGCTAGAGATGATCAGACAAACATAGCTAATCATACTTTAGTCGGGGGTATATATATAATAAACATTCGTCTAACATTAATGAACTCGGTACTTTGGCTCATCATTTTCTTCAGTCGACCTCCTGGAAGACTAATGAAAACCTTTGTCTAACGCACACAAATCTAATCCTACAACATCCATCATGTATACGTACGGGATTATAGATTTAAATACACAACCAAATTTTTTGTAATAGCTTACACGAGCAACTGACGCAAAGTGAAGTTCTCTTTCTCTCTTCTTTTCTTTTAAGTCTACCCTATTTATATTTTAGAACTGTTATATTAAAAAGGGTGACAAATACTGTGATAAGAGAGATGTGGAGTGAAAGAAGATGTAGTATGTATGTATGTTCGTATGAGCTAGTGGCCAACTCTAGTGACGGAGTTTTAAGGCCGCTTAAAAGCCTCCGCCTCCGAAACAGGTGTATGAGACGAGTGTGAATGGTACCGTTGAAAGGGGAAGACCTCGGCGTACGAATAGGCGACGTTTTGGAAAAGGGCCGGGTCAAGAATACCCTAAACCGACGAGCATGCATCAGGAATGTAATGAGAGTGAATGAAGCGAACGAAGTATGTCAGGATCGTAGCAAATGGAGATCCATAATCTTTGCCTACCCCTATGGGAGACATTAAATAACTGAAATATTTGATTAGACTTTGAAATTTGTCATTTTCAATTATAAATGATGCCGTTGACAAGGCCAAATTATGTATGTATTATGTGTGTGTATGGAAAACTATAGATAACCTATTAACTGGTGAAAAAGTATACCTATTCCATGCTTGACCATTTTTACGAACAGGCGTAATTTCCAAAACGAATTTTACTGAATAAAATTTAAATTTGAAAGTATCGCTCGGTTAAAACCCAGATACAGTTCTTACAAGGAAAGACTGTTTGGTCTTAGGGCTCGTGTAAGCCTTGTTAACAGCTATTTTTAATTTTAACGGTTATTTTCGTTACTTATCCGAAATTTCTATTCATCTAGATAATTTAGTCAGTTATTTATGAATTGTAAAAATTGATTACTCTGTAAAAATCTTCTACAGTTATCCAATGTCTATTAAAACAGTTTATTTTATTTTTGGTTACATTAAAACTTACATTCGCTACTTTATTTTACTGTGAATCAATATTGAATGGAGTTAAAAAATAAAATGCAGTCAACCCTGCTTCCCGTAACACGAAATTGGAATAAAATTCTAGAAATCAAATTTTAGATTACTTAATTCAGTGTTCATAATTACTAGCTCATTTATATCAATAGGTATCAATGTGTTTAAAGTTAGTTCAAATCCCAGCATACTAATGTTAATTTTTGTATGAACAGGTTTGTCCAACATTTTGAATTCTACAACTACATGTTTTCTAATACAGCAGTATTCCACATTGATTATCTCAAGCGTGAACTAATGACATACACAGACAAAGTAAATTTCTTAGAAGATAGGATAATATAATAATTTTATGCAGTACACGGCTAATGTGAGGCACGAAGGCCAATTTCACATTCATTATTTCATTCAAAACATCATAGATAACTTTTCTTATTTCAAAGTAGTTTTCAAAAATAGGCATTTCTTTATTATCTCTTTCCTCATCCCGACGTGCCCCATTACCATGCACTGCATAATATAGTTTTACCCACCAATAATGTTAGGACCACTGTTCACCAGAACACAAATTAATAAGAACTGTATAAAAACAGCTGTCTAAAGAGTGGAACAGACTAAAACACACGGTTCTCTTGGTGAACAGGCGTAGAGTTTGGGTACAAAAGACGTACGTATACACAACACGGCACGAATAGTCACTTTTAACGACACTGACAGTTGCACCGATCGCTATATCAGAGTTTCCTTCCCGCCTTGTTTTATAAGATCCGGCTTAAGGCCCGGGTTCGTATGGTTCCTGATGCCCGGTTCGGTAGTGCCCGGTTCGGCAATGCCCGGTACGGTAACGCCGGGTTCTGAAACGCCCGGTTCGTTCGGAAGGTCTCCTTGCGAGGGTTCTGAGGGCAGTGGTTTGGACTGCCCGGAGGACCTCCGCGTCGCTCTCGGTTGCTCTGCTGCCGATTGCTCATACTAGTTTTTCGACATCAGTATTGTTACGAACTCTGAAATTAGAAAAAAAATCCATGAATAACATGAAGAAGGCCTCAGGCAAACAGATCCTACAAACCCATGGAGAATCGAGTATGTTCCTATTGGCAAGCGGCTTCGCTCGAGTGGACCTGGATAAAAGAAATCGACACCTACATTATTCCAGGTCATAAATTATGTGTATTCAAAGTTTCTCTCCCCGAGCATGTCGTAAGAGTCAACTAAGGGATAGTATCTTCTCCAACATGACGGACCATCTATATGGGCAATGGGCTGATCACCTGTCACCATGGTTCACCATATCCATCTTAGGACTTTAAATCAGAAGTGGCTGCAAGTTTTTTAATGTTAGCTTGTGGCTCTGCCCAATCCGTTAGGGATACGAGCGTGATAATATGTATGTATGTATTCAAAGTTTTTGCTAAAATAGCTCAGTCATTGTGGATATTCGTGACAGACCCTACGTGTGAAAGACGTCTTGTGGCAGGCTGGAGACGGCGATCTTACAATATAATTCATCGGTTTCTGTTACAAGTGTGATGGTGACTGACCATGGTAGTTGACCATTCCGTCGCCGTCGAGGTCCGCCTCGCGGATCATGTCGTCAACTTCCTCCTCGCTGAGCTTCTCCCCGAGGTTGGTCATCACGTGCCGAAGCTCTACAGAGGATATCATGCCATCGTGGTTACGGTCGAATACCCTGGAAAATAATGGTGCGCGATATAGACTGTGACGGATTAACCCTTAATCAAATTAAGCAATTGCCTAGGGCATCACGTCTGAGGGGGCACCAGAAGAAGCACAAAAAAAATCCGTCCTTAGGGCATCACGTCTTACTCTCACGTTACATCTCATCATCTTATTTTACAAAAAACTAATGTTTTTAGGCGGTAAAGGTTTAAAAACCGATTCTAGTTGACATACGGATAGGGGGGCCCACAGGCATGGATTGCTTAGGGCATCAAGTAATCTTAACCCGTCACTGGATATAGACAATGTTCAAGGTTCTAATACATTCACAGGGCTTTTTCTCTATGTTTTTATCCACATGCACATTTATAATACTCGTCTAAAATCGTTCCACTAGACTACCAGTCAAAGAGACTGTCTTCAAACTTTTAAAGTTATTCGACATGCCGTTTTTTAGGGCGTCAACGGGACTCCATTACTAAGCCTCCATTGTTCGTCCGTCTGTCCATCCGTTTATCAGCGGGCTGTATCTCATGAATCGTAATAGGTAGAGAGTTTAAATTTCCAGTGTGTGTTTCTATTATAATAACAAAAGAAGGGCCCTTACTAGAAACATTTTTTAACGTTCGTAATCGATCATAGAAGCTACCTACTCGTACCTATTTAAAAAGTACATAGAAAGAGTCATATTAAAAAGTACATGTACGATGGTACGGAACCTTTCATGTGCGAATTTGACTCGCACTTGACCGGTTTTCATTACTAGTATCAAAAAGGACGGAGTCTTTTTCAGGACACCTATTTTCTACCAACATAAAGGGAGGTTACGGACCAAGGAAGAAAATCGCTTTGGCATATTTCGCCCTTCCAAAGCAAAGATCGAGCGGCGGCTTTGTTGCTTTATTGTAGATTAGCTGTGGCCCGCAACTTTGTTCAGTTCAATATGATTTTCTGAATTTCAACTTGATAAAAAATCTATGTAGTGCAAAAAGTGTGATCACCTCGAATAGTCACTTTTAACGACACTGACAGTTTCACCGAACGGCTTAAGGCTTGGATTCGTAAGGTTCCTGATGCCCGGTTCTGAAACGCCCGGTTAGTTCGGAAGGTCTCAGACAGAAGGCGTGAAAAGGTAACACAGACAGAAAGAGTTACTTTTACATTTACAACATTAGTTTTTCTGTTCTATTTTTTACCTGAAGGCCTCCCTAAGCTCGTGGTCTTCGTCCACCACCTTCATCTTCTTGGACATCATGAGCAGGAACTCGTTGAACTCGATAGTGCCGTTACCGTTTTGGTCTACCTCCTTCAGCATTTGCTTCAGCTCGCTCTCTGGAAATTTTATCAACATAGGTACTAGATGGCAGCACAGGTAAAGCTAGTACGCGCTTTCGTTGCGTTTTGAACTTTATGCCGGTAATTTCAAGCAAACTAAAGCTTTTCAATTTGTAAGATCATTCACAACCTTAGATCGGGGTAAATAGAAAAAAGGGAGGAAGGCCTTTATCTAGTGGGATCCAGCAGATTGTCAGATATATCAATGTAAATGACGGCCTCGGTGGCGTGGCGGGCGATTGCTCGGCAGAGACGCAAGACGCGCGGGTTCGATTCCCGCTGCGGAAGAAATGTTTGCATGATCTGTAAATGTTTCTTCCGGGTCTGGGTGTTGTGGTACCATGGTACTCGTAGTTTCTGACCCACGTCACAGGGAATCCTAGTGTGGGGTCATGTGACTGTTATATATATAGGTATTTATAACACTATGGCAGTACATTTTCATTCGACTAAATCCCATACCGAAACCCGCACGTAGGTACCTACACTTGGCATTTCTGTTATTTACGGCCGTATTTCTGTTTGTTCGCGAATGAGTTCTTCCGCAACGTTGCAATAACTTGTTATTAACGAAAATTTGAAACATGAATCTACCGAAATTTCTGCTATAAATCCTACCAATAATATAAATGCGAAAGTTTGTGAGGATGTGACGATGTTTGTGTCTCAATCACGCCGTAACGGCTGAACGGATTTGAATGAAACTTAGAAGACTTATAGTATGTGTGCTGGAATAACATATAGGCTACTTTTTATCCCGGTACCACACAAGCGAAGTCGCTGGAAGCTAGTTGTAATACGATTTCGTATGTAATTGAAGAGTAAACATCAGATTTACAACAACTCTATCACTGCTACATACAATTAGAGAGTACGGATATTTTTAATAGATAGGTAATATTTATATCGTAAATCCAAAATGTAGTGAGCGACTAGGTGGTATGTACTTCGGCTAAGTGGAGTGACGATCTGCGAAAGGCTGCTGGCAGAAACTGGATGCGTCAAGCCAAAGATAGGGCGCGATGGCGCTCATTAGGGGAGGCCTATGTCCAGCAGTGGACTGCTATAGGCTGATGATGATGATGATGAAATCCAAAATGTCAAACAGATCACTTGCATTATCATCACATTCACGACAAATAAACGCATGAATTTGCTCTACTATTTCAAGGTAAATATCAATGTCTGCTCGAGTATTGGTTAAATTCGTCGCGCAGATCGTCGGCGCCGTGGCTTAGTTGGTTAAAGCGCCTGTCTAGTAAACAGGAGATCACGAGTTCGAATCTCGTCGGGGCCTTAGTTGTATAATGTTTTTTGAAGTTTTATATTAATTTTCGAAGCACTGAAATAAAATGTAATTCAAATTTTGGCAACCACTTCTTTTTCTTATATTCTTTGTAGCAACCAAGTTTGGTTTCAAATTGCAAATACTTATCTGCGAAAGGTCATCTATAGTCTATCAATGGCACTGAATAAAAGATCGAGGTAATCAATATGAATTCATCTCTAAAGTAAAGAACATTAAAAAAGTCCCCTATCTACGTCTGTCTGTATTAGTATAGACTGCTTAGTTCTTCTAAATTACAGACAGACAGAGTTACTTTCGAATTTATAATATTAGTATGGATTATTAAAGAATTAAATCGTTCATACATCTACGACGCCACATTATAAGTACCTGCGTTGCACACCCGTGGAAAGCAGGGTTGGGTCATAATCATAATCATTTATTTGCTTGAAATACACAATGTTTAGATGCACACATTGCCCGTTTGGGATGCAAATTATTAGTCTAGTTGATTTTAACATAATTTATAATTTATTTAACTTTAAAAACAGAAAAATGTAAGCAGGGGTAGTAAAAGGGGTATCATAAAGTAAGGGTCGCTAGTCTTAATATAAATAATGAGTTCTATACCGCTTGGTCGTTGTCCAAGAGACCGCATCATAGTCCCCAGCTCACTCAGATCGATGGTACCATCCTCGTCTTTATCAAACAGCATGAATGCTTCTTTGAACTCTGAAATACATCAAAACAAAGATTTAAATGAGTTAAATCATCTATCAGCCTACCGTCAAAAGATGTATATCAAAACAAAGATTTAAATAAATGAGTTAAATAGTCTATAAGCCTACCCTCAAAAGACGAATATCAAACAAAGATTTAAATAAATAAGTTAAATCGTCTATCAGTCTACCGTCAAAAGATGTATATCAAAACAAAGATTTAAATAAATGAGTTAAATCGTCTATCAGCTTACTGTCAAAAGTTGTATTCCAAAGACAGATTTAAATAAAAGAGTTCAATCGTCTATCAGCCTACTGTCAAAAGATGTATATCAAAACAAATATTTAAATAAATGAGTTCAATCGTCTATCAGCCTTCTGTCAAAAGATGTATATCAAAACAAAGATTTAAATAAATGAGTATAATCGTTATTTTTATGTATATCAGCATACTGTCAAGAAAAATGATAAACAAAAAGTTTACTGATCATGCAATCATGTTATAGGAATTGAGCCCATACGAACTAGTGACCTCTAAACTTCAATAGCTCTACCGTAAGTTTCCTTTCTATAGAAGCGACAATAGTAAGAAGTACAATGAAATCTTGTCATACGAAGTCCTACGAAATCGCGGCCAGGGTGAGATAAACAGAGGGAGGAGGGGACCATCCAATATACATATCCGTTCTGAATTCAGTAGGTGCTAAGTATTAACTGTTCAATAGCGCTTTACAAGTTTTATTTCTTATTTGTATACTAAAGTTGCGAGTATAGTTTTCGAAAACTCAGCAGAGCTACTGTTTGGAGGTGTGGGTTGAAAAAATAATGAAAATGGATATTACTTTAACTTAAAATAAAAACATAACAGACTCCTTTTAGTTAGAGTTTCCATACCCTGTTATGTTTTTATAGCAATAAATATGCTTGTGTTAGGAGACACCGCTCTTAAATAACAGGTTTGATTCTTGTTCCATAGTGTACCTCTATCATTATAAACATTTATGAGTTTCCTGATGCGCCAGTCTCATAAGAGTGGAAGAGTGAGAAGAAGAGTGGAAGAGGTAACAGAAAATACATGAAACTATGTGTACTTAATCTATGTGTGAGTGTGTGTGTTCGTGTGTGTGTGTGAGTGTGTGTGTGTGTGTGTGTGTGTGTGTGTGTGTGTATGTGTGTGTGTAATTGCTTAGTTATAACATCCTGGCTTAGACCAGGTTTTATATTTTGTCATAACTTTGAGTCTTTAGCCATTTGGTGAGTGCCTTTATACAGTTAATGGATATATTGAAAGCTCTTTGTTCACCAAGTTGTAATATGAGATGATTGTTTTTCGTATTGTCTCTAGCCAAATGTTAGAAATTGTTAGGGGCAAAATTGCAGCGTTTATCTTTCTTCTGCGATCTTTATTTTTGTATTCTAGATCATAATAAAGAGATTTAAATAGGGTTGAATCCTACTACAATATTGCATGATCTGTAATAAAATTTTAAAGTATACTATAGTTTGCGAAAACTCACGGCAGTACGACAGAATTATACCTAGCCATACTGGGTGTCTGTCTGAGGTTTAAAATTCTATCCAAGCTAAGTAAAAAAGGTAAGCAATAAAATTATATGAGCATATAAAAAGTAATCGTCCTAGAAATGAGTGTTATGTATATTCATAGTCCGAAAGCTTTGAGTAAAATTTTCACCGCCGAATTAAAGAGATGCTGAATAAGTTAGTGGTAAATGAAATAGGTACCTGCAACTTGCTCTTCGTTAAGGCCATATTCCGACTGAAACAAAGAAACAGTTTTACAACTCTGCCTAGATTGCGCCATACCTAAACCACGGGAAAATGTTGAATATGAATACTACATAGGTACATATTATCACGCCAGTAAACATAAGAAAACCTGCAGCCACTTCTGATATAAAGTCCTAAGATGGATATGGTGAACCATGGTGACAGGTGATCAGCCCATCGCCCATATAGATAGACCATCATTTTGGAGAGGTCTATCCCTTAGTCGACTTTTACGACATGCTCGGGAAGAGAAGCAGTAGTAAGCAGAAATTGCTATAGATGAATTGCTCAAAGTGGCCTTTTTAGCCCCACAAGTCTCATTAGACCATTTCACTCATTACATCATCATCTCCCTGTCCTTATCCACTTAACTTCTGAATAAAGGTGAAAGCACACTTATCCGAGCCGAATGCGTCGAACGAAAAGAACGAAATTACTTTTAGAATTACGTTTATGAAATCTCGCACACCTGCCCGCATCGAATTTGTTTGAATCTGGAAGAACCCCTGGGAGGGCTCGTTGACTTCGATTCGTTCGACGCGTTCGGTTCGGATAAGTGTGCTTTCACCTTTATTCAGACGCAGCTTCAATCAAATACCTATCAATTTATAGATTTTTTATGAAGATTCTGTTCTTCACCAGTATATGATAATGTTTTGATATTTGAATTACGGATTACAATGAAACTTGGTAAATGCATAATACATAAACATAATAAAGGCCATGGTGGATACCATGTGAGAAAAGCCGTGGACGGCAGCTAGTATAAAAATAAATTATTTTATTATGTTTTGCATTATGAAATTTGTGCCGTAAGAGCTTATATGCCCGTATAGTCGTTAAAACTAATAGCATAAAAATAACTGTCTTTCGGTTAAAAATACCTACAGAAACCTGGCGGGTCATCAGATCACTGGTGAAACTCCTCATCCGCCTATATTCCTTCTTGTAGTTGGCTTCGGCAGCTGTTTGTGCCATTTTAGAAAATCTTTCACTACCTACACTATTTGTTTCCAACTTCAGTTATCTGAAGCGTTTTCCGATACCGAAACTTTCTTAGCTAACAAAATGCAGCAGATTTTATTTTTGAAGCATTATTTTGCCATAGTCACTAACTAAACACAACCACAGCACTATGTCTACTCGTAAAATAAATAATAAAAGAATAGCACATTGTCGAATTGACAACTTTTGAAAATGGAACTGTTTTGTTTTTCGATGTTTGTTTATTTTTAAAAAGACGTAAATAAAGTGGACAGTGCGCGACCGCGCGACATTGTCAGCTAAGATTATTAGAGGTGTTCTAATTTTAAACATTATTTTTGCATAGGTATTGCTAGACTTGGATGTTCTACAGTGATGCTAAATTAAATACAGTAATAAGTTTTTATAACTTGATGATCATTTTTTGGTGTAGGAATTAAAGCTTGCCTATCATTTTATTAAACTAGTTCTAATATAGAAAAGGCACTAAAAAGTATGCCCCTATTTGTATGAAAGAGCATAGGTGAGGCAAAATTGAAATATAGGTACCGACTTAAATATTTTCTTTGTATGAGGCTCGTTATACAGACAAACAAAATAATGTCACAATACACTGAGTGGTTATTGCCACTGTAGAACATTTTGTACAATTTCTCCGTCATCTTGGCACGTTTTCTGTGATGCTCTGAAGAAGGTATTTGGCTGGAAAATTATAGACCAACTATTACATTGAGAGACAAATTCCTATCTACATTCAACTTTGAACCCTTTAAAATTGGAATAAGATCCATTTCAGCGACATAAAATAATTAATAATATAAAATGTAGTGCTCTTTTACTACGGTGACATCTCTTGGATCTGAATTGAATTAAGTCCACAACTAAACTTTGATGAGGTTTGTCGATATAAATACAGAGGGCGTTACTAGTAAAAACAGATACGTTAAACAAAAAGTCTGCGGAAAATCTAAAATTTTAAAACTTTTTTTTATTTCAAAATGAGTGAAATAGAAATGTTATACATTTTTTTGTTATTATTTGGGTTGAATATTTAAATAAACAGTTTCGTGGACAGGCACAGATGGATCCGATGATAAACAAAAAAAATATTTTGTAAAATTTTGACATTTACAACCTGATAGACAAAATATTTTCATTCTAGCAGTGGCTTTAATATAATTTACAAGCTGTCAAATTTTAAGTCGAATAAAATTAGCAGATGCTTATATTTTACGATCGGATTTTAGCCGGTTTTCAAAGTATTTTTATACTACCATGTTGCAAAATGGTTGATAAAATCCTACGAATTTAAAACTTTTAAAAATAAAGTGGTAACTATTTTTTAAGTGCTTTGGAGACTACTTAATTAAGTATTTTATTAAGTTCCAACATTCTACAAACGGACGCTAAATCGTACATTATCATAATAAATGCCGTTTATCATCTATAGACAATCGTAGATGATTTATACAGCGTCAGGAGACAACTTTTACCTTCACTAACGGAACGCTGTAATGCCCGGGACGAATTACGATGGAGTAGGCTTGCCCAGAACCTATTCCATCCTCTCAGCTTAATCGGTCTTGTCCACACGAAAGACAATACGTGCGGAGCTGACTAAGCCACGGGTTCCTCACGATGTTTTCCTTCACTCTCATTATCATAGAAAAGAGTCATACCTACATTATATTAGAGAAAAACAACGTTGCCATTGGTAATGAACCCTCTAATATTATAAGTGTAAATTCATTTAACGTATTTATATACAAACTAAGAAATCGGTATCTGTGGTGTGGCGGGCGAGTGCTCGGCTGAGACGCAAGAGGCGCGGGTTCGATTCCCGCTGCGGAAGAAATGTTTGCATGTTCTGCAAAAATTTCTTCCGGGTCTGGGTGTTGCAGTATTTTCAAGTATTTCGTATTATAAGTATGTATTTACAAAAAAAAAGTATTTAAGTATTCTATCAGCCATCTGGCTCCCATTGTACAAACTTTGCTTAGTTTGGGGCTAGATGGCGCTGTGTAATAATCCACACTATATAATTAGACAAATATTATGAAACAAACTTGGCTCACCAAATCGATGTTGACAATGAGATCGTATTGTGGATGTTTATGTCCTTTCTTCTTCTTCCCCTGAGGAGTCTTGGTGCCGGCGGCGGCAGCTGCTTGCTTCGGAGGCGCCATCTTGACTGACCCCTTCTGGGCTGACGGCTTGACGGGCGTCTTGGGTCCACCTTTTGTGGATGTACCTTAGCGGAAAACAAAAGAAGGTACTTGTGTAAGATTATGCTGCTCAGATGAGTCTGGAGGTGTTTCTACATATTACTAGACTAGCTGTTGCCCGCGACTTCGTACGCGTGTAGTACATTATTTTGTTCTATAATCAATAGTTTTCGCAGCGCACGCCAAAAACTGTTTTGGGTTTTCTACCTTGGGTTACAATATAGCAATTTTCTTACGGATCCCTAATTTTTTTGAAAATATATTATAGCCTATACTGGTCCCTGATAATGTAGCTTTCTATTGGTGAAATAATTTTTGAAATCGGTCCAGTAGTTACAAACAAACAAAAAAGCAGAAAATCTTTCCTCTTTATACTAAAAGTTCTACTGGTTCGAAACCTGTCACACACTAATGGATTTTTCTGCTCAAAAAAATATGTGCGCTATACAAGTCAACATACAAATATATTATCACGCCCGTATCCCTAACAGGGTGGGCAGAACCACAAGTAATCATAAGAAAACTTGCGGCCACTTCTGATCCAAGACTCCCACGATGGATATGGTGAACCATGGTGACAGGTGAGCAGCCCATCGCCCATATAGGTCCATCAAGTAGGAGAGGATATTTAGGTACTCCTTAGTCGACTTTTATGACATGCTCGGAGAGAGAAGCAGCTGGTGGACGCATTCTATGTTTTTTCTTTACTCCCAGTCCAGCAGAGAAAAATACAAGTCAAACGATTTAAAAAGTTTGAGCATTGTGTCACATGAAAGAAGGAAGCTTTAGCCCCCACTGGTTTGAAAACTAAAATAACAATAAAATTACAAGAACTAGTAGGATAAAAACAAGCAAAATAAAATAGGTAGGTATACCGTATCTTTAAAAGTACCTATACATAAATGTATGTTTAGAATGTTATTATCACGTTACTTATTACAAGTGCACCTAGGCCAATCTTCAACTTCTTTAAATTCCTCTTCATCCAAAGGTTGTCTGGAAGAGATCGCTTTTTAGCGATAAGACCGCCCGTTGTACATTATTACCTTCATTTTGTTAACTAGTTAGATAATTTGTAAGATGTGCAATAGGTGAAGTATTTTCATTCATTCATTTTAAAAATATTAGGTGGAATAAAGTGAGTCTATCACCTTTTTGACACGAGGTTGACGTTTTGGAGCCGGCTGCATTTTTCTGGTTGACGTGCCCGCTGCCATCTGCTGGTTTGTTCCGTGCCTAAAAAAGAAAATCGTAATTTATAACCAAATAACCACGAAAAAAAAACAATCTAACCAAAGAGTTCTATTTTCAAAGAGAAATGAAAAAAAAATCTAATGTCAAATTTGATTACATATGAGTCATCATTAATAATTCTAGATATTCTACTATGTTATTATCTACCTCCTTGACCATGTCTTGCTACTCTTACATGGGAGGTCGGAAAGCTTGACATGGGATAAATAAAACATGGCATGAATGTAACAAATTGTTTACGAAGAAATTTATTTTGTTTTTACAATAATTCAGACATGACCAAACCTACTACAATGGTTTGAATTTAAAAGTAGGCCGCAATGAATATTGAAAGGTTATAAAATATGAAGGAAGTAATACGAGGTCAAACTTAGGTCTTGCCTTGCCTTATGTACCTAGTTTATGTATTACGTCGGTTACCCTTTTATTAACTCTTAAGGTCTTCAAATAATACGTAAATAATATTGAATAAATACATTTGTTTATTTACTATCTTTAAAAATAACTCAATTAGTAGCTACAGCCTTCGCAAATCCAGCTATGACGAGGCAAATGTGCTCGAAGGCTTTGAATCGTCAAAAATATTATAAATAATTTACCTAATTTTTTATACCTACTATACTAACCCCCGAATACTCAAACGCATCTCAGATTCTCAGATTTTCATCAAAAACTGTCAAAAAACCGTGACTTGAGACGTGCTCGACTCTGAGTCGCGTTTGAGTATTCGGGGGTTAGTAATGTAAATGTAAGTGGATATCATTGTATGAAACTACACCAATAAATTACAGCCATACCCCACAACCTGTCAAAACCTTCACCATCAAACTTCATGCAATATCAACTCTACACACAAGCAGTTATGCCAACATAATGACATTCAGCTGTCAGTTGCTTCCGCAGTCGCGCGGGAAACTCATACGTCAATGTTGGCAGCACTGCAGACGGTTCCGCTGTCGACGACGATTTCCTTGACTTGAGATTGTCTTCAATATGGCGGCATCAATACTGTATGTTTTACAGTGATGTCGTAACTTATTGGAAGCTAACGGAAAATTTAACCAAATATAATGCCTCAGTGAGGATTTTGTTAAAAGTTATGTCAATGTACGTATAAAATTTATAAGGGATGCTGTTGTGGTTCTAATCTAGGTATCTACTTAAGTTTTAGTTCAAAGAAAAATATAGGTATGTAGGTATTTTATATCATCTGTAATTTTTCAACAACTCTTTTTAATTTTAGCGCAGACATAATATTAGGCTATGGGCATTACCTATACATTCTACCATCAAATCCACAGACTAAAAAGTCACATTTACCTGCTTGTGATCTAAATTATTGTACATTTTGTACAGTAATTTATAGCTTAATAAAAAAAAATGGAATGAATCATAAAAACCGATCAAATGCGAGTCGCACACGAAGAGTTCCGTACCATCGCACATATGCATAAATGTTTCTTGAACTTGGGGATATTTTTTTATTGTTATTTGTTGTTAGAGTACCCTAAACCGACGAGCATGCATGAGGAATGTAATGAGAGTGAATGAAGCGAAAGAAGTATGTCGGGATCGTAGCAAATGGCGATCCGTGATCTCTGCCTACCCCTATGGGAAACAGTATATCGATAAAGCTACAATAGAAATCATCATCATCATCATCATCCGCAGCCCGACTTTACCCACTGCTGCGTATAGGCCTCCCTTTGTAAATACAAATACACACTGAAAATTTCAACGACGTGCTGAATTTCTGACATGCTGACAGACGGACAGACGGGCGGACATGCTTAGTAATAGGGTTCCGTTGGAAACCTTCGGAACCATAAAAAAAGAAACAAAATAGAAACTCAAAGACTCTATTGGCTCATAGAGCAAACGAGCATTAAGGCAGTAGCAGAATTGCATTAAATCGCGCTCGTTACGGGACCACTAAAAAGGAGCAAACTATAATTTTCCTACCTTTTCGCTTTAACTGTGTAATGGCGCGGAACATTCATCAGGACCGGATCTAGAATGTTCTGACAAGGGGCTCTGGGGCTATATTTTCAGAGGTCATTTAATAAAGCAAAGAATTTTAACAATGACTCTTATCATTCATTGAGTAAATTATATAGGATTTTTTTATTTATACTATTATATCAGTAATTAATTTGGCACTTCACGATTAATTACTCTTTATTTTAATCATCATCAGTGTTCAAAATATTCACAATCGAATGTAGGCAACTAATTTAAACTTTGCAAACTTTGCCTTGTGCAAAAAAATATTGTAACATGACCTACTTTCTTAAATTCCTTTCTGTAACACCTATGTAGCTGTTCTTATCATAATAGTTTTTAAACTTTGCCTTGTGTCAAAAAAAATAGTAACTAAAATGCCCCAGGCCCATGCTCTCCTGAATTCCTCTCTGTATTGCCTACTTTATGCAGTAGCTCTTATCACAGTTCAAAAAGCTGATGAGTTTGCTATACTCTAATGATCGTATATTTCAAGATGTCCGCTTCAATTATGACATGAATTGGTTATTTTAATTTAAGGAAATTCTAATTACTGCGAGGGAAGTTTAAATTAAAACTTTTGAAGTCCACCTATTTAATTATTTAGTTAAAAATTGTTGTAATTAGGTACATAATTCTAGTATTTTTAAATATTAAGCTAGTAGGAACTTATTTATGGGTAAAGTAAATAAAATTCTTGTCTGCTGGACTGGACGTAAAGAAAAAGCATATAATGCTTCCAGCTGCTTCTGTCCCCGAGCATGTCATAAAAATCGACTAAGGGATGATGGACTCCTCTCCAAAATGATGAACCACCTATATGCGCGATGGGCTGATCACCTGTCACCATGGTTCACCATATCCATCTTAGGACTTTAAATCAGAAGTGGCTGCAAGTTTTCTTATGTTTACTTGTGGCTCTGCCCACCTCATTAGGGATACGAGCGTGATAATATGCATGTAGAATTTTTTTGTTTTGTATAGGTACATCTTAATTCCCTAACACTTTGTTCAATCAGTCAAAAAGAAATAAAATTTTAGATGGCCTATTCACGAATGTAAAAGAGGTTATAAAACTGTGTAGGTATTATAATCAATGTAGCCATAAATTACCTGTCACCTGTCACCATTTGAATACCCAGCAAAAAAAAATTACCAACAACAAGTCATAAAAATCCTGACCAACTATGTAGTATATTGTGTAATTGTTTGCAACATCTGAAACTAGCTATAAAATCAAAATACAGTTTGGATTCCTATATACTTCTTATCTAAAATATTTTCCCTTACATTAGTGAGGAAAGTAGTATTTGAAACTCATAAATACTTCCTTCTAAAAGCGTCTTGAATACAATCACGGCGGCGCCGGCCGCCTATCCATAAACAATGAATGTAAAAACAGTTTATTACTGTCTTTTAGATGGCAACTATTGTAAAATTTATTATATATTTTTAAACTATGTAATAATTGCTAGAGTTATAGTCATGATAATAATAAAGAAGATGCGTAATAGAAAGGTTACATTCAATCCAGAAATAAATTATTGTAGATGACTAGAGGTAGTCCCGCGAATTTGTCCGCGTTGACTTTTTTATACAAATTTCATCTTCCCTCTGCATTTTTCAGGAGAGTTCAATTTTGAGAATTCCTTTTTAGAATTCCGTGCCCAAATGGTGCCAAGGAGACCCTATTATACCTGTGTATTTCTATTATCATTCTTAAAAATAATAATAAAAGGGGGCCCCATACAAGAGACATTTTTAATGTCCGATGGTACGGAACCCTTCGTGTGCGAATTTTACTCGCACTTGATCAGTCTTATTCTAAGAGGAATGTACCGCCCAAATGTCATGTTTCTAAGATTATGGTTTAGGCTGTGAATGTCAGCCAGTCAGTCATAATGGCATTATATATATTAGATTCCGAAGAAATAATTGAAGTAGTCAGCCTTCTTGCAGCCCCTTTTTTGTTATCCAACGTCCTAGGTGCCAGTTCGTTCCACGGGCACGTTGCGTGCGCAAGCAACTGTGTTCCCGCTTTTAATTTTTTTTCTCTCGTGTGTTCAAATTCAAACATCACAATGGTGCGTTCCTGTTAATACATTCTTTTTATTTTAACCTCAGTTGTAACAAAATGATTTTGTTGCAGAATCGAAAAGACAAACCTGATGATGAACAGACAATCAGTGAGTAGATTTTATTGTATTTGAAATTTACGTAACAATAAGGCTGCGCAAATTATTTAAGCTAAGAAATCTCTAACGAAACTTTAAGAGCTCAAATTTTTGAGTGAGTTACCCACTGGCAAATATTGGTACTTATTTTCGATGTAAATATTTAAAGTAAAGTAAAGTAAAAGTTTATTGCCTAAAATACACGTACACAGGCAGATGTTCATACTTATTTATCTAGTTTCAATGTATTTTGCCATTTTATGGCGGGCAACTGTTAAATTAATTTACTTAATATATATTACAATGACAATTTGTATAAATTTATATCATTTTCTCATCGTTTAAAAAATCATCTACAGAATAATAACACTTAAGTTCTAAAATGCTTTTTAACTTCCTCTGAAACACTGAACGCGTTAATTCTCATAATTTTTGAAGAAGTTTATTATGTATGGATGAAGCCATGCAAAAGATATTATCGCGCATTAAGTACCTATTTATGTAAATAGGAGAGTTTATAATTGATTGAAAAGTCCTATGTACAGAAAATTTTATCAATCTATAACAAAGTATAAGTATATGTTTCTGTGATGTTACATAAGTATCCATGTAGTTAATAACGGTTTTTTTAAATGCACCTCTTAAAATCCTTTCACCACATTGGTTTGAAATAACTAGTGACTCGACTAGCAGCAGTAACAGCAATTTAAGTGAATGGTGAAATACAACTTTTTTCTAATATACTAGCTGCCACCCGCGGCTTCGCTCGCATAGTACCCGGATAAAAAATAATCTATATGTTAATCCAGTACATGTACTGTATATATTTCAAGTTTCATTCAAATCCGTTCGGCCGTTTAATCGTGAAAGAGTAACAAACAACAATACATCTATAAATACAAACTTTCTTAGTAGGATTATTTGATAAATGCTGAAGTTCCAAGCAACTTTTAACATCTCAGGCACGCGCCGCGAAATAGTCGCGTTTTCATTTTGCGATGGAAAAATTACAAGAATAAAATTGCAACATGTTAGGGCCAGCTGACGGCAACATAAATGGCACACAACATACTTACTTACTACACGACTGTGAGTAAATGTCCTAAAATTGAATACAAAGCTGTTTTTTCGGGCCGCTTGGCGACGTTGCTATTTCAAATATCATACTTAGGACTGAAGTGACAATTGAAACTATTTTTATGGGATGAAATGTTCCACAATAAATTAGTCTTCGTTGAGTTTTTTCATACAAACATCTTCCCGCGTCCTTTAGGTGTTGATTTTTGGGAATTCCTTTCGTAGTGCAAGAAAAATAATTATAAAAGAATTATTTGCAAGTATCTTGCTTCAAAGACTTAAACTTGCTGGACAGGGTGCAAAAAAACATAAAATGCGTCCAACTGCTTCTCTCCCCGAGCATGTCGTAAAAGTCAACTAAGGGATAGTATCCTCCTCAACATGATGGACCATTTATATGGGCGATGGGCTGATTATCTGTCACCATGGCTCACCATACCCATCTTGGGACTTTGAATCAGGAGTGGCTACAAGTTTTCTTATGACTACTTGTGGCTCTGCCCACCCCATTAGGGATACGGACGTGATAATATACATACATACTTATGGTTTTCGCTGTTAAGAGTATTAATACATTTAGAAATAAATCCACGTGAAAGACAATTTTCTAGACAAGACGAGATAAAATGCAACATTTATTTGTCTATTCTGAAAGTTCATTAGCTTTTTCAATTATAATTTCGAAGCTGACGCCCGCGGCTTTGCTTGCGTGGTACCCGAATAAAAAATAGCCTATTATGTTAATCCAGCACATGTGATATGTATATTCCAAGTTTCATTCAAATCCGTTCAGTCGTTAGACGTGATTGAGACACAACAATACAAATATCTTCACAAACTTTCACATTTATAATACAGTAGGAATACCTTTCATGCCAATAGTAAATAATGTCTCGTTGGTTCTTTTGAATGCATTTCCACAAGCCCGCAGACACAAAAGGATAGCTATAATATCGTCGCGTAACAAATAGAACAAGTGTCAACAGCAAGCGACGCGTCGTATTTAATATAGTAACAGTTCGCAACAAAAGACGAGATTATTCCCGGCTGGCGACATTAAATTGAAATGTCTAAAGCCATAGGAAATATCTATCTTTCTTTGTGCTACAAACAGATTTAGCGCAGTTGCATACGCCATGATCACGGAATAACTAAAGTACTTTTAACTACTTACGACGTCTGTGGCGACTGAGACGCAAGAGGCACGGGTTCGATTCCCGCTGCGGAAGAAATGTTTGCATGCTCTGCAAACATTTCTTCCGGGTCTGGGTGTTGTAATTATTATGTATTATAACTATGTTTTTACAAAAAAATATAAGTATTCTATCAGCCATTTGGTTCCCATTTACAAGCTTTGCTTAGTTTAGGGCTAGATGGTGCTGTGTAAAATGTTCATAAATATTTATTATTTATTTTACTTCCTGAATATTGTAAAGCCGAAAGTTTATAAATATTTGTGCTTCAAGCACGGTGCACCTGCACGGATTGAAATAACGCTTATATTGAACACTGGGTACTTGTTTCCAGCCTCGACACCCCTTCAATTTTAACTTCTTTGGTAAACCTCTAAATTCGTTATCATTTTCGTGTTGAAAGAATCCAAAACAAGTTTCAAGCGAATCGGACCATCCGTTAAAAAAATTCCATACAATCTTTAGCAATCCCTGCACCCGGTTTCGGGAGTAGTTTTGAAAATTTACCATAGACTTTTATTAAATGTATTGAAGAGTATTTATGCTGTCTCAAGTTTAAAAGATCAAGAAATACGATTTTTTATACAAACGTCTGTACACGTTTTCACTCCCTTAGGGGTAGATTTCAAAAACCCTTTTTAGTGTAGGTACGTCTACGTCCTATAAAGAATGCACCTTCCAAATTTCATGTCTCTAGGACCAGGGGTTTAGGTTCTGCCTTTGGGTTCTGCGTTGTCTGCCAATGGGTCAGGCACGACAAACTCTTTTATAAAGTATTGTGATTATGGTATTATAATAAGAGCTTTTGCCCTGGAATAACATAATTATAGGCTTTTTATCTGAGAAAAATAGAGCGAAGCCATGAGAGGAACTAGTCTCATAGATAATAGTCATTTTTAACAAATTTCAAAAATCAACGTTTAAAAACTACATTTACCTACATAGTGCTATAAATTATCTACGGTTTAAAAAATCGTTTTCATTGTGGTATTTGGCATTCTCCTTTGGTTTTACAATAATTTAATAAAAAATAATTAATGTGTTGATCTATTAATCATTTAGGCAAACTCTTTGTTCTCGTAAATATATAAGTTGGCTGAGATTTCCAAGTCATGATGAATCGCTAACGTATTCAATGACATTATTGTCGTAGAAATAAATGTCTTTTTAAGAATTTTAAAATGAAAACTAAAAATTGTTTTGCAAACAAAATTGATTGTCTTAATAAATATTGTTAAAGCTTAAATAATAGTACGTCTAAATAATACGTCATCAATAAATTAAATTAAATATATATTTTTTAAACAAAATAGTAAAAAGTATTTATTTAAAGGAACAAAAAACCCGACTGCATAGAATTTAGGTAGCATGACAGTTAGGTCTGACATAATTATTTGGTTTTGTGACACATGATGATGAATTTATACCATTTTAGTCTACATTTTTAGTGATGTGTACCATAGTAAGATTCTTATAGCCGCCATGTTCGATTTTTTGACACTTCATATAGCCTATGACACTCGTCGTCCAGACGTATCCAACGACACCTCATTTGTCAAAATCCGTCCAGCCGTTTGGACTACAGCTTCAGCCAAAGGAATCACATACACACACGCACCTCATATACATCACCCTCCTTTTTCGCAGTCGGTTAAAAAAATAACCTTTAGAATAACAACGAGTATGAAGAAAATACTGAACAATTTAACCAGAAAATCGCATTAAGGTTACAAAGTTCATAGTTCTGAATTATTCGGACATAACTTGCAGGCTGCTCCTTTTAGGTATGCATTTAATTGCCATTATTGCCAGGTGGCAAGGTAATTATGCAAGCAACAACTTGGTTTAATGCTTTGATTTACTCACTATGCTTTAACAGCCTCAGTGGTATGAGGCGCTGGTTCAATTCCCACTGCGGGAGAAATGTTTACATGATCTGCAAATATTTCATTCGAGCCTGGGCTTTGTTTATCTCGACAAAGGGAATCCTAGCGTGGGACAGAACTAGGTACGTGGTGGTTATTTTTTTTTATTTGTAGAGATAAATATTTTTATTGTGTAGGCTATTATGCCTACTTTATTGAATTATAAATACAATTATGCTCACATATGAGTTTATTCAACAAAATACATCGAAATCAAATAAATTGACATTCATTACATCTTCAAAATATTTTACATCTGCCGCCTTTTCTTATATTTTTCTTCCATCTCCAAATCGGTAAGTAAGAATGATAAAATACTCCTTTGTCTAGCAAAGGAGTATTTTATCATTCTACCAAACAAAATGAGGTTTAAAATAATGTTTAGTGGTAATACTGAGTAGTACTTAATCTGTGACAATGCATAAATCAAAGAGGCAAAACATACAGAAGCTGACAACTGTATTTCTTGAAATATCGTTGAATAAGACAGAAAACTACATTATCTCGATAAACGAAACGCTTAAATAAATAACGGGAGTCCACAGAGCAAAGAAATTGATAAAAAAACGTTTAACGTTATTTTTATCGAAAATAATCATTGGTAATCAATATTCCTTTCGCCCAATCTAATTTTAATTAAATGAACGTCAACAGCTTTTGAGTCTATTTTTTTTTTCAATTAAATCGTTAACAATGTTAGGTAAAGGGTTAATTTAGGCTTTCACTTGTTTACAAATTGAAAATCAGTGGAGTACGGGAATTTCACCAATTTCACCAATATTCAAACTTGTCAGGAGCAGCCTTATCAAAATGAAATTGTTTCAAAATCAAACTCATTTTGACGTAAGTAATTAAATTATTATTTCGATCAATGGAGACAATGGAGGACGGATCCTTCATATTTTACAAATATATGAAGATATTTGACTAAAATGTGAAGGATGATCTTTCATATTTTTGTAAATTCATTATGATACAAGATCACCATGATCGCTTCATGATGAAACTTCGCACGAGTTTATAGGTATCAATTAATAAGTGACACCTGTCGTCTTCGTTATCGTAGCGTTTTACGACCCTTTTCTCATCCCTACGCCTACATCGATCTAAAATAAAAGATAACCACGGTGTTTGTAACATATTAAAATAACTACCTTTTGCCCGCAGTTTTGCTCGCGCGGTATCCGGACAAAAAGTAGCTTTATTAATCCAGCACACATAATCCGTTCAGCCATTACGGCGTAATTGAGGCGCAAACATACATCGTCACATCCACACAGAAAACCTAGCTTTAAAGTTTTATCTAGGCCATGCGGTATGATTACACCGATTCTGTTGTTGGCCGGAATAGGGTCGTTCGTAGTCGACAGAGCTCGGCCAATCAAATGTTCAAATGTTGATGGAATCGAATAGACAATGGCGCAATATCTTCTTTTAGCATACGTTTGATTCGACGACGTCCGACCATATTTCGGTCGGTAACGTATTAGGAGTAATCCTACCGTAAGTCCTTATTGAAAGCAATGAAGTCTTTTCAAATGATTGAACACAATATTTAAATGAGCTATCGATTTAACCCGATGTACACTGCAGGCCATAAAAAGTAAATTTATTTTTTGGGCCAAAAAAAGAAATAACACCACTATTCTGTTTTACAGAATTAACGTTATGTAGTGGTAGGTAGGTACTAGATAAATTATAATTAATTCGATTCGGACTGGGAATAAAAAAAAAACATAGAATGCTTCTCTTCAAAAGTCGACTAAGGAGTAGTATCCTCTTCAGCATGATGAACCATCTATATGGGTGATGGGCTGATCACCTGTCACCATGATTCATCCAAGATCCAACTATGACATCGTGTATCTCAGGAGTGGAACAAGTTTTCTTATGATGGATACGGGCGTGATAATATATAATGTGTATATATTAAAACTATAATTCATTATAATTTTCTCGGACTGCAGTGTACTAAGAAACAATTTTGTTGACTTGTTTCGGCATAGTCACACAGAGATTGGCTTCTAAGAAACAATAACGTTAGCAGAATGTTACGCCTACTTATTTTCATTGGTTGGAACTCATTTTAGAATATAATTTCTAGTCTAGTAGGTATAATACTACAACACCCAGACCCGAAAGAAATATTTGCAGAATATATAAACATTTCTCCCGTAGCGGGGATCGAACCCGCGCCTCTTGCGTCTCAGCCGAGCACCCGCCCGCCTCGCCACAGAGGTCGTCAATATAACTTACATAAACTTAATTTATTACTCACAGAACTGTCTAACGGAAATAGTATGACGGTCATCGGTTTGTAGGAACTAGGGCTCCAATAAAGGGAGTGAATTTTCGTTAGCAAAATAGGGAACCGCACGACAACGGATACTTCGAAAGTAATCACGAAACTTGTTTCGCAGCTCGATATCGGATTTTCAGAGCTTTTTAACCGATTTTGAAAGGGAAGGATCAAATTCACTGTGTTATGTCACAAGATAACTATATAACTAGAAAATAATCGTATGTATTTACAAAAAAAGTGTATAAATATTCTATCAGCCGTCTGGTTCCCATATCAGCTTTGCTTAGTTTGAAGCTAGATGGCGCTGTGTGAAATGTCCACAAATATTTATTATTATCATTATACTTTGTTATGTAGAATTCTGATGTAAGATATTAAAAGGTTCTGTTTGTCAACAGTGCTACGAAGAGCCTTCAGCATGTTCGACTCTGAAAAGCAGGGGCGCATAGAGAAGGAGAAAGTGAGGACGATACTCAACACCATGGTACACAGCAACTATGACGATCTGGAGCTTGACAGGATGCTGGACAGTGAAGATGCTATAGGTAGATACAACTAGGTCGTGTCACTAATTTCGAACCAGTGTGGTGAAAGTGTTCAAAGTGCGCCTCAAAGGCACTTGACACATCATAAATAAAAGCCATAACGACTTACTGATATTTTTTAGATTTATTTTTTAAAATAATGGTGCCGATATGCCAATTATTATCGGCAAACATAAAGTTGGCAGTGTAACAACCAATTTGCAAATGAAAATCGTCATTTCAAATGAAATATGTGTTATTTCAACATTTTTAAATTGAGCCCTCTGTGCTAATGCGGATTTATTTGACGCAAATGTAAAAAACACAATCCTAAGACCAAACACCCATTGTAAAGTATCAAAACGACGATGTCGGCTCTAATCTCTTGTCTCTAATCTCTTAAATCTAACACCTTCAAAGAAACTAAAATAACTTGTCTACATCTCTCGTTTGAGCGCCTCTAAAATTCAGATTTTACGAGTTTCAGCTTTGTTTTGCCTAAAAAGCGAGGAACATCAAATTACTGCCATAATATCAGTATTTATTTAAGATATTTTTTTTTAAGTACATAATTAGCAATCGCTCTTGGTTCTGCTCGAGTGTTCCCTTTTATGTATAGTCAATTTTATTTGTAATTTGTTAGGCTTTTATTTTGTACCAAGATTCAGCCAAATCCGTTCAGACGTTACGCAGTTGAATGGGAACAAACAGAAACACAATACACAAACTTTGCCTCAAGTATAAGTGTTTCTACTTAAAAAGAATGACTTAAATGAACATTGACATGAAGCGTACACTTCGATCTATTATTATAATAATTTCACTTTCCCATTATCATCGTCTGTCCGCCATACTGCGGTGATCGTTTGTTCCAATACAGTTTTTAAACTACAGACAACACTAAGCTGTTTTACCTCAAAGTCTTTCTTTTAATGTCATCGTCACCAGGGAATAGTGGTATCTGTCTGGTAAGTAATTGGATTCTAAATAGAAGCAGCTGGTCAAAGGAATGTTAGTAGGTATGCAACCAGAATAATATGAAGCGCTCGTGGCGTAGCTTGCTTAAACGTTCGTTGATTGATCGTTGAAGTTAAGCAACGTTGTGCGCGATCATAATTTGGGTGGGTGACTGCAAGTGGCATTACGAGCTGAGCGCCTCCGTGCTTCGGAGGGCACATTAAATTGTCGGTCCCGGCTTTTAAGTCGTTAAGCCTTGACGGAGGCCTTTAGGCAGTCTAAAAACTCCGTCACAAGAGTTGGCCAAAAGTTGCGCAACTTTGTCACGTGGTTCGTCAGAGGACAACTTATTTGTCGCCTACTATACCCATTAACTTCTCGATCCTAACCCAATTTTCGGCAAATTCACTTCACAAACTGACAACCAGCTTTCAGCCGTCATCTACATAATCTGAAGGATGCCGTCAAATTAGCGTGACTTTGTAACGCGTCGTATTGACGTTGAAAGATTGGTAATTGCTGACGACTTGTACACTTGTAGCGTGCCACCCGTTCTGGTTAATTTGGGAAATGTAGCTGTTTTTACTGGATGCTGAATAAAACATGTCCCAAGCGTTTTAAAATTATGGATATAAAATGTGGTCTGATGCTGAAAATTTACTAAAATAAAATGATAACTGAGCCAAACAAAAATTTGGAGCAGTTCCTTTACCAAAATTTTTACTATGCAATTTAGAAAAATATGGAAAAATCGACTTATGTTAGTTAAATCAACTTTAATTCTTCCAGTCGGCGTAACGAATTCTGATATGAAGCCTTTCGTAAATTGTACCTATAATAACTAAGACCAGATCCAAACCCAGTTGATTCAGCTGACAAACGAACTTACGATACAAAACTGTCAGTTTATAGCTTCTAAAAAACTGGAAGCAAAACAGGTTTTATGACAATATGTTAGTACTATTTTTTTTAACAATCGAGTCTTGTGGTTTTTAGCAGATTATGTTAGCAGACTTAGAGAATACTTATATGGACAGACAAGTTTCTGCACTCAACAACAGAAGACCGGCTAATAGGTAAACAGCACTAACTCGGACCACTATCCCACTTTTCCTTACGCTTACGGGGCACGGGACGAGATTTGAAATTACGGAAGTGGTCTGACTTATGTTTTACCTGAATTGACTGCTATTCGCTGAAGGTTGTCTAGATAAGTCTGACGAATGGAGTGGATTTTTATCAGGAGTGTAGGTGAGTCTAGGTAGGTCGATAGGTATTGGTAAAATGTCACCATCCACAAGGTCGACACCATTAATAAATCTCAAACCGTCAGCCAACGGAACAGTGGAGAAAATAATCAACAACGTATTCTCATCGGCATTACTGAAATAGATGTTGGTAATATGTGTAAATGGATTAGGTAGGTACCTACAATGATGTCAAAGCTTATATGTAGTTCTACACACATTTTATCACGCCCGTATCCCCGATGGGGTGGCTAGAGCCACAAGTAAACATAAGAAAACTTGCAGCCACTACCGATCCAAAGTCTCAAGATGGATATGGTGAACCATGGTGACAGGTGATCAGCCCATCACCCATATAGGTGGTCCATTATTTTGGAGAGAATACTCTCCCTTAGTCGACTTTTACGACATGCTCGGGGAGTGACGCAAAGAAGTAGTTCTATAAGGTAACAAAACTACTGTTTACCCTTTTGTTTAGTAGAATACATAAATGTTCTGTATAATATAAGAAGAAAAACGAAAAAGTACCCATTATACACTTCTTATTAAAGCATGGTAATAAGTTATCCGCAGATAGGTTAGATTAACGCAGGATCGCGGTGGATGGCTACTCAGCAGTAGATAAAATCAAGCTGTTGGTGTATGTATGTATGTTCGTATGAGCTAGTGGCCAACTCTAGTGACGGAGTTTTTAGGCCGCCTAAAGGTCTCTGTCATGGCTTATCTGCTTATAAGCCGGGACCGACTGTTTAACGTGCCCTCCGAAGCACGGAAGCGCTCAGCTCGTAATACCATTTGCGATCACCCATCCCAATTTGTGACCGCGCATATGGTTGCTTAACTTTAACGATCAAATAATAAATAAATAAAATAAAAAATAATAAATTTCAACGATCAATCAAGAACGCCTAAGCAAGCTACACCACGAGCGCTTCTTTTTTTTCGTTGGTGATGATGATGATATTACACCATCAATAACAATAAAAGATTTCCACATAGTAGATGGAGTCCGCGGGTAACCTCAGGCGTAAGTCCTAACAAAAAGGCAGTCGGCCGCGGCCGGCCTAATCAGGGACCGGATGGGTTTGTGGTGCGGCCACGAACAGGGCGGATGAAACTCTGTGGTCCCCTTAACCCTCTTCTATATATGGCGAACAAAATAACAATCGAACTAGCACAAATTAGCTTCTAATGATAAATAAATGTTTGCGGACATTTGACACATCACCATCTAGCCCCAAACTAAGCAAAGCTTGTAATAATGGCCACCACAATAATAATGGGGTTAGCAGAGCTATAAGTAATCATAAGAAAACTTGCAGCCACTCCTGATTGAAAGTTCCAAGATTGATATGGTGAACAATGGGTGATCAGCCCATCGCCCATATAGATAGTCCATCGTGTCGGACTTTTACGAGATGTTCGGGAAGAGAAGCAGCTGAACGCATTCTATGTTTTTTCTTTACTCCCAGTCGTATGTATAGTCAGTCTATATCTCAGTATAAGGATATTTGTATATTTTTTGCGTAACAGCTGAACGGATTTGCAAGAAACTTTGAAAATACATAGTTCTTGACCTGAAATAGCATATAACGCTAGTCTTGATCTAAGTACAATGCGAGTAAAGTTGCGGAAGCTATTATTCGAACATGCGCAATTATATCACAGTAACCAATTTGGATGTTTAGAAAAGGCAGAGTATTTGACTTGAAATAACACAAGTGAAACCGCAGGCAGATGCTCGTTAAACATAAAGATCATTCCAATGGTATGTTCTAATATCTCACTTCCTTCATCAAGTTATACAACCGGCCACGCAGACCTGTGCCTTGTGTGTGGCCCTTTGCTAATAACATTTAAATCAGTCCTTTGAAGAATAAAACTTGTCCTGGACATCTCGCACATAATTTACTAAGTTTTATTGAATAGAATATTCGCCTTTAAATTTAAAAATTAGGTTTTAAAAAGGTTACTACCGTTCCCGTAACCTTCACTATCTTTCGGAATGTCGAGTGATCACACAAAAGGACATAATGCAATACGTGATTTAGGCAGCCTAACCAGAGGGCTCCCAGGCAATTTGACGATGCCAGATAGGACTGCACCTTAACGCTGATTCTACTGGCACAGTGTTTTATTACGCGTGTACAGATGGCAAAAGAATGTGCCTTAATTATGCTCGGCTCTAAGAATCTAACGGACGACGAATCGTTAAATGCGAGTACTTTAAGTCACGAACTAGCGAAGTAGTCTAGAATTGAATCACCAGGTGAAAAGAGTATTTCAATACTGTGTGATATAGACATACCTACCAGTGGCAGCTACTCGCATGAATATATAAATAACAGGACTATGTTTATCACAAGTTCAATTTAAATATGTTCCGCCGTTAAGTCGTGATTTATAAACAAACATACAAACATCCTCACATCTCCACAAACTTACGGATTTATATTATAGTAGAGTAATGACATCTTTTTTGCTGACGGTATCCGTATAAAGCAGTGATAAAACATAGCTAGCGATAAATTAGGAAGCTTCTGCTTAAAACAAGGTCCTCTTTTTGCCAACGGTACTATAGTGGGTCGGGATGAGCTTTTTGCGTGTGGCGATTTGATTAAATTAATCTGTAATTAATAAAACCTTTGTGGAACAGATTCTTTATCTAAATTACACCATAAAGGTCCACTTGGGAACGTGCCATAAGTATCTATCCACTTTTTATTAATGCGTCGATGACTGCAAAACAGATTTTATTCGTCAGTAAGTGTCATTTGTTTTATGTTCCTAATAAAGGTTTTTTATTATTCTAATTAAAATCATAAGTCTATAGAATACTCCAGTGACAGATCTAGGATAGGTATTGATTAGACTTCTAATTACTATCATTCTTCTGGTCTGTGGAATAAGCCTCCTGGAGTTGATTTTAAAACACATAAACCCTTCACAGACTTCATGTTATTTGATAGCTTATCTAAAATCCTTGACACATGTTTGTAGCCCCCACAAAACCATGCCACTGATAAATGCTAGCTACTTGCATGTGTAACGCAGATTTGCTAGTAGCTCGTATGCATGCTAGCAAACCGTAAACCGATAGGTTTCTTCTCCCTCGCATGACTTTCAGAAACTGGCATAAACTACAAGCATTATTATGTAAATATAATGCAAAAATTGCATACTGACGCTGCATAAATCATCTAGTTTATTAGTAGAGGCCTTAGTTTTAGTATATAGCATTGACGTAGTATGCTAGTAACCGGCATGCTACTTTGCAAGTGCCTTGCGTGCCACCTACACGATAGAGTTTATTTAGAATGCCAGTAGCCGGCAAGCCAGTTTGCCAGATTCTAGCATGCCACCTATAATAATGTCTATCATAGCGTGAGTGCAACCTTGTAATAACATAGTAGGCACATTAAAATCGAATCCAGTTCATTCCACAACTCTGTTAAGTGCCACAGTAAACTTTACTGGCTTAATCCAAATCCGCTTGGGAGTGGAAGCTATTAGTAAACATGGGCGGGACTCAGGTAACTAAAAGGGGAAAAGGGGCCAAAAGCGTCATTTTTTAAATTAGGATGCTCTTAGCTTTGAAGCTTGCCTAGGCAAGGATGGCATCTACAATGGAGTGTGTAAGCTTTCTTGGAAGATATCTAATTACTCCTTTCTGAAGTTGATAGGGTCATACGTGATTGGGATAATGAGCAGAAACCGGAAATAACAAGAACACTTAAGATTTATTTCACATTTCATTTGAGAGATATTTAACTAACTCCGATTATGCTAATATTTTTTGAAGTAATGTAACTTGTACCTACTTTGTATTCACTTTAGTGGCCTTTTAATCAAACGTTTTAACTGTAAGCTTTCTGTCAAAACTGTATTAAATAAATTAAAAATTAACAAAATAAAGCCCCACTTGATATTTACCAAACATATCAGAAAAATACAGTCTCATGCGTCTTTTCCTGAGTCATTCCCTGGATAATCCCACAGACAGTGTAAGAGTGAACAGTGTAAATCTATTTCGAGACTAGCTATTAGAAACTTTAATCCGGATGTCTGGAACTTGATTTTGAAGACTTGGCCAGTATTTCATCATGTCAGCTGCGGTATTTCGGCCTTTCTCGATTATTTTACAAGAGCCAACTTATCCCCCGTCTACTCTTACACCTCTGCAGGTACCTATACAGCTACATAATAATTCCTTTATGCAACTGACGGGTGTCTGTGAGTACTTGATACTCGATTATCTATCATAATAATTAAATACTTGAATTCTGACTGAATTTGGCAATATTTCTATGGCATTTTGACGAGCTCGTTATAGCGGCCGGCGAGTGCCCGGCTGAGACGCAAGAGCTGCAGATGCTTGCAGATTCTGCAAATATTTGAATGTTTAATAGCTGAATGTTGTTATTATGTTCTTAAATCGACCTTGCCGCTCATTCCGCGCACGATTTCATCAAATCACGTCCCGCGCCCCAAATGTGAGCATCTGAGTTAAGTGGATTACCTATAGATAAAGACAGTATTTATTTTCCAGGCTGCGGTAAATTGAACTTCGATTCATTCGTGCGCGTCGCTTCGCACTTCCTAGGAGAAGACGATGAAGCTCTCCAAAAAGAACTGAAAGAGGCATTCAGACTTTATGATAAAGAAGGTACGTATTTCATACTAGCTTTCACCCGCGGCTGCGCTCGCGTGGTATCCAAGCAAAAAAGTTTCATTCAAATCCGTTTAGTCGTTACGGCGTGATTGGGGCACAAACATACATCGTCACATCCACACATCCATATATCCTCACAAACTTTCACATTTATAATATTAGTAAAATTTATTGATCATAAAAAGTATTTTCAAAAACTAAGACCTACTGAAAAATCACGCTACAAACCGTGAAACAAGAAAATATTCTCATCTGAAATGATTATATAGTCAGAGGATAGACATATTCAATTTATTGTGACGTCACACAGCCTATGTTAAGAGGGAACAGATGAACACACATACCTCTTTGCTTCGCCTTAATCGTTTAAAAAATACAAAGCTTTAAGAGAATGGTCTCGAAACTACGTTAGCTGGTATTTTGGAGACCTCCCTTATAGCTACAGCCTCCTTATATATAGCCTTAGAATTATGTAATAAGCTTTCGAGGCCATTTCTTATTTGACACAAATCATAAACCTAACACAAATGGTCTCTTCTAAGGCCAGATGGTCTAGCCATTCGTCAATCCACGTCAATAAGAGTGACTTTTTTAGGGTTCCATTCCCGTAGGGTGCCAATGGGACCCTATTACTAAGCCTCCGCTGTCCGTCCGTCCATCTGTCAGCACTCAAAATGGTTTATCTCATGAACCGTTATAGGTAAAGAGTTGAAATTTTCAATGTGTATTTCTATTACCGCTTTAACTACAAATAATAAAAAAAAAACATTTATTTAGTATGTAGTACAATTAGACCGGTACGTACAACGTATTAGACCGGTTTTTAAAAACGGACAATATTCGTATTTACAACATATATTATTAGGAATGAGATATTACATCTTTCTCATAAATAATTTCCTCACATTTGTTGCATAAACCTCTCGTTTCAGCATATTTTCAGCTAACAATATTTATTACTTTTGCATTGTAAAAAGCTTTATTATAAAATAAGCAATTTTTCTTTCGAACGAACTATTTTCGATATTTATTTTTACAAATAAATCATGTGTAAATTATTTTGTCGCGTAATAAAAGTACAGGAATTCGTTTCAAGTCATAAAATGAAGGTCGAAATTGTTACATTTTGTGTGAACATCAGTGGGTATCAAATGATTTACTGCTCTGTTAGAATATTTTACTGGCTCTAAAACGGTGATGATAAACATCGGTAATCGGCATGCTCAGCAAAAACTTGAAAGCAGCTAAAATTAGAAGTTATGTGGCATTGTTTTGATCAACTTATCGTAAATAATTCAAAAATACATTGATGTTTAATTACTTGCTTGTAGAGCCCCTACTGGTACTACTACTAGGCATGTCATTAGTTATTTCGAACCAGTGTGGTGAATGGGTTTAAAGTGCTCCTCAAAGGCTCCTTTCATGCACTTGACACATGTTTCCGAACTTTTTTTAGGTGCTACGACATGCCGGTTTCAGAGTACCTACTGGAACAACTCACAAAGTTTTTCGAACAGAATTTTTTGAAGCAGGGTTGTTTGTTAGTCTTATAAAAATGGTTGGACCATGGCCCCTAGTAAAGGCCCTCAACATAATAACTCACTGGACTCAAAAATCCATTGGTGGACCGGATTTGAACCCACTACCACTAGCCCACCGGTGCTCCTGTAAAGCCTAAAAGACTTCAGCTTCAATTCTTTCCCAGCTTCACCAACATGAAGGATGGGTAGAGTTTCCGTATTTTCATAATAAATTATTTTAAAGGTGTTACAGTCGTTTCTTGTTTCTATCCATTATTTACAAATGAAATAAAAATCGAGAAAAGGGACATAGCGAAGCGCTTCTTTTGGCTCGTCTTGGCGGAGGCACTACTGTGATACTACCCCATTACTTATAATGTTTAGCTGCCTATGATGATGCTGATAATGATGGTATTAACAGTGGGTAACTGAGGAAACCCGCGGCTTAGTCAGCTCCGCACGTATAGACCATGACTTTTCTGTGGGCAAGGCCGACTAAGCTGAGAGGATGGAATAGGTGCTGGGCAAGCCTACTCCATCTTAATTCGTCCCGAGCACTACAGCGTCCCGTTTGTGAAGGTAAAAGTTGCCTCCTGACGCTGTATAAATCATCTACTATAGATGGTAAAGGCCTTAGTATCTTGCCACTCCTGATCGCCAGTGTGCTAGTTGGATTCACTTGTTTACTGTTCCCAAAATATAGAACTTTCCTCTGATGTCCGACTAACAAAAGTTACGACTTCTGGGACGACAGAATGAAGCATTATATTCTGACATGTTGGATGGCTTTCTTCAGTGCTAGTAAATTACTTGGACACCTTGTTTATACGCTCTTTGAGGTTCACTGATGTGTGTTGAGTTTACACTCTATATTTGCAAACAAACTATTTTTTTTTTGTGTAGATGAACGCATCTGACAACGGTCAATGATTTATTTTGGCAGAATAAGGTAATTGCCCTAATTTAACTTAACACACTAGTGATTGTCGCACCTACAAATCCTCCCTAGATTATAAGGGAGGATTTCTGTACACAGATTTTTTCAATTCCACTTTTCCCCCTAGGAGGTATTTTGGGGGGATTGGTGGAAAAAGCCGCTAACCAACAATTAGATAAATATCATCAAAAGGTCTTATAAAATCTTGTATCAGAAATATTATCTTGTTTAGTTACCTATTTAAGATGTACCCTTGTACTATAATCATAAAATGTTATATTTTTAAAATTGTATCGCTGCAATGCGTTTAACTTTCCAGCAATCATTGTAACCTGTAAAGTATTTATCAGAGGTCTTACCAAAGTCAGCAGTAATTTCAGTCCTATACATTTTTGCTCACAGTGTCTAGCGACAGCTAAACGCAAAGAGTTTTACTACAGACTCTGAATTGCTTTTTACAGAGCTACATAACACAGTTTACTTACTCGATATAAATAATTTTTGTGTCAGCGAATTTCGGCTTGGATAACCCAAGTTATACTAACTGGGTAATCCCCAGTTATGCTAACAGGGTAATCCCTAGTCAACCATAACGAATTCATGATTCAAAGATTAGTTTATGAACAGACTGTTTAGTTGATGCCTTGATAGAGCTATCACTATTCAACTGTACCAATTCCCATTACGGTATTAGACTTAAGTTTGCATGCATAATTGAGACTTGTAAACACCGTTTGTAAGTCCAATCATTATTCAGTAATACACCTTATTGTCTGGGGTTTAAAGATCACTTATGTTTGAACTTATAACAGTATACTCGTCACGTCATACTACATACCTTATCATCTTGACTTTAGAGTTGGTTATACTTTGGCTATAAAACAACTGTATGTCATCACACGATAATGCACTTTATTCTCTTGTTGATAGGGTTGGTTATGTTAGACTCTAATTTAAGGAGCTTTTTGGTACGGACGTCGCGCTGACAATCGATCAGTTTTAAGCTCGAGCAAAAGTAGGTACATAGTATGAAAGTTTAATAAAATAGTTCTCGTGTCGACTATCTTGTTTATGGTGTCCGCCCAGTACACCTTTCCGTAACTACGACCACTAACATAATATTTTCATCCATACTATCCATACGCGAAAGTAACTCTTTGTCTGTATGTGTCTCTTACCTTTTCACGCCTAAACTGCTAAACAGATTTTGCTTAAATTTGGTAAGGAGATAGATTTAATCTAGAGCAAGGACATAGGCTACTTTTTGTTGCAAAATAATCCTAAAGGGGTTAAAATAAGGAATGAAAGTTTGTATGGGAAATCCATCATTATACAATGTTGTGCGCGGCCAAAACATGGATGGGTGACCGTCTGAGAATGCCGCGTGATGTTGATTTTTTGCGCTCTCAGATTTTTTTAGGGACATCAAGATATCTATACCTACTTCATATTTTTTATACTATCCCCATAAATTTACATTAATACACAGAAAACTTCGCGGGTTACAGAATAGTATTTTCATAAATCAAACGGTATACAGACGGAAATTTCTGCAACTGCCAGCCCTTACCAGTTATGTTATGAAGCGGGGTAGTAAGCAATGATTATTATTCGTCGTGTCTTTTGTCCTTTCTTGGTTAATAATTCTGTCTTCTGTGTGATTAGGGACAGCCATTGTTAACAAAGCTAAATGCAGCGGAAACAAGCCCAAGTAATAGAACTAAATACATTATAACTATATGTAGCGGGGTATTTTGACTGGTGTTTGGATCTTTCTTGGAGATAAGGACAATTCGACTGGAAGAATGGTCACAGTGTGTATTCAAGCTTAGCACTTCAGCTGCCAACCAAAATATATTGAAGTATAAACTCGCGGCGCTGACATTTTTTTAAACATTTCACACATCGCCATCTAGCCCCAATCTAAGCAAAGCTTGTCCCATGGGAACCAGATGGCTGATAGAATACCTACTTATATAGGTACTTTTTACTTTTTTGTAAATACATTCTTATAATACAACTAGCTGTGCTCCGCGGTTTCACCCGCGTTTTTCTCGTTTCCGTGGAAATACCGAGATAAAATATTGCCTATATTATAGCCTCCCTCAATAAATGGACTATGGCCCATAACTCATTAATAGGTACCAACTCTTAACATCTTACACACGTGATAACTTTTAAACGAAATATCCGATTGAGATGAAACAAAAAGTATTTTACTTCTACATAAATACTTTTGATAACATAATGCTTTATTTCGATAAAGACTAATATTACGATACATATTTAACGTAGTTTTTTTTTCTTCAGACGATTTAATAATTATTTTGAAACAAAATCGGTTATTGTGATTAAACCATATATAGCTAGATATATGTTCTCGCGGATTTTTTTGTAGGTCTTAATGGGATCTACAAACCCGTAGTACATCATTTTGTTCTATTGTCAATAGTTTTTGCAGCGCACGCAAAAATAGGTTTTCGATTTTACACCTTGTGTTACAAAATAGCAATTTTATTACGGATCCCTAATTTTGAAAAAAAAACATAGCCTTCCTCGATAAATGGACTACCCAACACTGAAAGAATCATTCAAATCGGACCAGTAGTTCCAGAGATTAGCGCGTTCAAACAAACAAACAAACAAAAAAACAAACACTGCAGCTTTATAATATTAATATATAATAGTATAGATAATACTACAACAGCCAGACCCGGAAGAAATATTTGCAGAACATACAAACATTTCTCCCGTAGCGGTAATTATACGATAACTTTATACAATAGGCTATTTCCAAAAAAATTGCCCGGCGTTGTTTTTTACCTGTATCTTCCACGCTTGGTCGCGTTACGAACAGGTGTAAATGCAATGTAAATTTAAGACGTGTCCAAATGATCCCCGTGATTTAAAGGAATAATAAAAAATACTTTTGAATACGATCGCCGGATCTAGGCATCCGTTTCGATGCACAGTAGGCAATTTAGTATAAAAAAACTGCACTGCGCATGTCAAACAGCTAAATTCATGAATGCCTAGATACATTGACTGATTTGTAATATCCTCTGAGCGGTGTAATTTTATTTTTATTATTTGTTGTTATAGCGGAAATGGAAATGGACACTGTGTGTATATTTCAACTCTCTACTTATTACGGTTCATGAAATACAGCCCGCTGACAGATGGACAGATGGACGGACGGACGGAAAGCAGAGGCTTAGTAACACGGTCCCGTTGGCACCCTTCAATTACGGAACCCTAAAAAGTATTGCGGGCAAAGTCGTGGTGTCCCATTTATCCATAAATGACCCAATTTCGGAACTTAAAATTGAAAACTTTACTGTTCACGCCGAAAATCGTTCCAGACTCTTAACACGCTAAATTCAGATAAAACTAAACTAAGGCTTTTTACTATCTATATCAGATGATTATACAGCGTCAGGAGGCAGCTTTTTACCTTCACAAATGGGACACTGTAGTGCCCGGGACGAATTAAGATGGAGTAGGCTTGCCCAGTACCTACTCCATCTTCAGCTTAACAAATAAAAATAAAAATTCTGATAAACAAGTATTGATACTCAATATTTATTCATGTCACAAACAAATAAACTGGCGTAGAGCCAGTCTAGCCGCATGTGGTGCAGCCGGTACAACCACTCGTTTGTCACCGGCCTTGTAAGGCTTGAATAACGTCAGTTACACGTACTGAGAAAACTAAAACATACGTTTACATATCGTCGGCGTGTAGTGAAAACCTCACTGATTTTTATACCATTTCCTTTTTATTGCTCATCTGTATGAAAACCTCGATACGCGCAATCCGTTCTCATTTACGTCGTTATTTATGGTTTCATAAACTCGCATAATACTAAAAAAATTTCCTAACAAAATTATACAACAGACGTTTTTTCTTCCCCCAAAATAGATTAACTATGAACCGTCCTACAAGATTTTCACTATACGATATTTACGTTTAAATGACAATAAAACAAAAATATAAAAGGGGTCCCCATACAAGAAACATTTACTTATGTAATGTACGATGGTATGGAACCCTTCGTTTGCGAATTCTACGCGACCGGTTTTTTAAATAAATATTCATATTTTATCAGAAAATAATAAATGAATGCAGCGTTACATTGTTAACACTCAGCGGATTCATTAAAGCGGAAAATTATTATCCAAAACCGCTCACCACAAATTGTATTCAGTTTTCAATTTACGATCAAAGTCACAGTAGGTGCATTACAAACAGTAATGCTAAACCAGCAAAGAAAACCTTGTACATATATATTATCACGTCTACGTCTCCGTGTCCCTAATGGGGTAGGCAGAGCCACAACAAAACTTGCATCCACTCCTGATTCAAAGTCCCAAGAAGGGTATGGTGAATCATGTTGACAGGTTAGTCTATCCCCTAAAAAGAAAGATATTTAAAAAAACCTTATTATAAAATATTCGATCATATAGAAGAAAAAATACCTGGGACTGAATAGATAGATATATAGATAGATCCAACTCCTTTTGAGTATAAAAGTAAATTGAGAATAATGTGAGTCATTCCAACCAAAGTTTAATGGTACCTACTAGGTGAAATTAAAAAAAAATGATTAGTTTTCAATAATTTTTTACCCATTTTTAGAGATTTTCCGAAAGTTATTTTTCGGTACAGTCGAATTATCAATGTCATTTTAACTAATGCATGTAAACTGAACTGTCATTATGTCGAACTAAATCTAATAGTTTCAGAGCTACGAGGGAATAGATGTTAACATGTTCACAAATATAAAACACACTGTTTTGCTCTTTTGCTTCGCGTGCATAGGGTAATAAATTAGAGACTTTATTAAAAGTGTGTGAGAACTTGGAACAATTGATGATAGACCCCGAACAGCTGGTCGGAAATGATATCATTGTAAAATACGATACAGTGTGTTAACATGACGTTGAGCAAATTATTTCCTTTCAATTAGCCAGAATCACTCGTTTTTTTATAACAAATTATACACTTCATTATTATTTTTAAAATATTGTTAGTTTTAAAAATCCGACCACACACATTTGTTTGACATTGGAATGAGTTTTAAAAGTAATAAGGAATACTTTTAACATTATCATGATGGCTTAGACAACCCTGTTGGCGTATATTGTCGACCCCCATGACAAGACGCGTTTTCGCTGCGGTACTATTTTTTTCTTCTAATATCATGATACTCGTAGTTTCTGATGGACTTGGACTCCTAGTGTGAGGTTAAAACATGTCACCGTTATTTTTTGGTCGCTGTTTGGCTACCAGAACCTATAGCCTGCCTAATAAGCATTTCTAATTAACATCGACAGATTTATTATCAAAATACACAGGGTTTCCCTATGTGCTCTTACTGTTCGATGAATCTGGAATGTGCCCTATGTTCCCCACGATAATTGCAACCAATAAAAGCTGGGTATCGATTCATTGGAGACGTGCCAGAAAACGCCCCTACCATCGGTACAGACGAAAGCTATACAGTCATTATAATAAAACAAATGGCCGACTGACAAGAGAGTGACCATAAACATTGCAAGTTATGTCACTATTAACCTAGAGAGCTGTCACCTGCGTAGAGGTCAGAATTTTTATTAATAATGTTTCTTTTGTCAGTTTTAGAGTAATAAAACTAATTTAGACGTAATAAAATTGTTGTGATACAAAAATAACTATTTCGAAGACAAATTTTATGCTTTTCCGCGTGTTTATATAAATGTGGGTGAGTGTAACTGAGGCATAACGCAGTTTCAGTTGAGACTATTTTTAAAATTAAGAGCAAGGCCAATACTAGCAATAAACTACCTTAAGAATTTAGAAATAAACATAAAACCCTTAGCATTCTATTTTGTTCTTTAAATTGTTAAGGAATATTAAAAGCTTTCGTCGGAATTTTATCACTTTCAACTATAAACATAAATCAATCGAGTGTAAAAACTAATCCCACGGTAGGGGCTTATGATAACCACGTACGACTAAAACTGAAATATTTGGTGTGTGATCAGATTATCGTCTTTTTATTAAATAAACTGGCATTTTATTAAGACAATAACATCTGAACTTGTTTATAAGTAGGCCATAAAGGGCCTTGTAGTTTAAAGTTGTAGCTTTTATATTTTCACATGTCACTGAGCGATAATTGCTAACGTAAACCATTTATTGCCTATTAAGTACCGCAGTATCTTACAAAAAGCATATAAACTGAAACTAGACTACATAATAATCTAGAAATTTGTGAATGAACACGCTAAATCCTTTTATTTTTAGGCCACGTGATCCGACAGCATAGTCTTTCAATTAAACTACGATTTTTTTCAGCTAGACAAGTGGACACGATACCATGTGAATTAATTACCGACATATCAAATGAAAAATAACGTCATAGACTTTATTGTGATGTTTTTTGACAAAAATCTGTCTATACTGGCGACCTCGGTGGTGAGGCGGGCGAGTGCTCGGCTGAGACACAAGAGGCGCGGGTTCGATTCCCGCTACGGGAGAAATGTTTGTAATATGTTCTGCAAATATTTCTTCCGGGTCTGGGTATTGTATTATGTATTTTAAGTATGTATTTACAAAAAAATAAGTATATAAGTATTCTATCAGCCATCTGGTGTCCATAGTACAAGCTTTGCTTAGCTTGGGGCTAGATGGTGCTGTGTGAAATGTCCGCAAATATTTATTTATTTATTTTATTTATACTTCAGCCAAACTGGAGATACAATTTATGTAAACAAACCGTTAGTACTCAACCTAAAACTTACTTTTTGATTACATGTTTATGGAACTTTTAAGGAGTAAGTAGGTACTAATAGTTAAATTAAGGTTGAGGTGAGAGGTTTATTTACCTCTCACCTAAAATTAAAGTGATTTCATCGTAGTAACGAAAAATACACGACACGGTTTGATTACACAAATTATATCTCCACTCCAGTCTGTCTGAAGTATAGTATTTTTATGTGTTTCGAGGTAACAGATGTAGCCAGGTTGTATGTTCGTATTAGCTAGTGGCCAATACTAGTGACGGAGGTTTTAGGCCTTAGAATCCGGGACCGACTGTTTAGTCGGGTTATAAATGTAGTCCAATCGAGAACTGCTGGTAGGGGATTGATGGTTATACTGACAAGTGAAAATATTTGACGGGCCACTGGATTAGCGCCAGATTGAATACCTAGGCCTCCTGTTGAGGGATTTTCATTGTGTTCTATTTATGAACGCGGATACACTGATCTATGGTTATACATTTCAATTTTAATGCGTCATGCATGAACTTTCTAATGTAATCTATTATAATATTATAATTGCCAAAGTAACTCTGTCTGTCTGTTACCTTTTCACGCCTAAACTGCTGAACTGATTTTTAAGAAATTTGGCAAGGAAGTAGATTGTGTCCTGGGGAAGGACATAGGCAACCTTTTGTTGAAAATAATTCTGAAGGGGGTGAAATAAGGGATGAAAGTTTGTATGGGGATCCCGAATGTTAAGCAGCGTTGTGCGCGGTCAGTACTTGGATGGGTGACCGCCTGGAACACCGCGTGATGTTGGCTTTTTGCACTCAGTTTTTTTATTTCACGTTAACGAACTTACGAGCAACAGCTAGTTTACTATAAATAAGGGTAAACTGACCTCGGTGGTATGGCGAGTAAGTGGACGGCTGTAACGCGTGAGGCGCGGGCTCGATTCTGCGGGAATATTCGCATGTCCAGCAAATATTTCTTCCGGGTCTAGTTGTTATGGTGCCATCGCACCCTAGCTTCTAATACCCGTGGGATATGACTATGTGACTATTGGCTGTTATTTATTTAAACTCGCTATTCCCAGTATTAAGCTCGAAAAAATTGACGAACCATTTGAAGGGCAATGTGTAATGTGTGCAATAACAAAGTCCAAAGTGAAATTTTTAACCTGGCTGTTAATTAGTAACAAAAACAGTAAAACACCGGTCAAGTGCGAGTCGAACTCGCACACGAAGGGTTCCGTACCATCGTACATGTACATAAATGTTTATTGTATGAAAATCTTTTATTATTGTTTTTATAGCGATTGATCGTTGAAGTTAAGCAACACTTTTCACAATTTGGATGGGTGACCGCAAGTTGCATTACGAGCTGGGCGCTTCTGTGCTTCGGAGGACACGTTAAATTGTCGGTCCCGGCTTTTAAGTCGTTAAGCCATGACGGAGGCCTTCAGGCGGCCTAAAAATTCCGTCACAAGAGTTGGCCACTAGCTCATACAAACTTACTTAGCGGCAATAGAAATACACACTCTGTAATAATTTCAACTCTACCAATTATGGTTCATGACTCATACTATACTATACTCATATGAGATACAGTCCGCTGACAGACGAACGGACGTATAGTGCAGGCTTAGTAATAGGATAAAAAAAATATATATCTAAAAGATAAAAAACATGGGAAAAGATATTTTCGTGCTCAATTATGTAAAACAGACAGAGATTTATCCCTTTTAGATCATTTCCGAACATCAAACGTACAGTTAGCAACTAAAGTTTACGAACACCTGAGGGACTGAGGAATATCTGAGAAACACATAATCTCATCACAAGATCTAATTTTGTAATATTTTTATGATCGGTCTTGGACCACAACAATTTACAGGTATATCATTTTTCTACAAAACTGGAAGATAAAACAAGTCAAGTGCGAGTCGAATTCACATACAATGAGTTACTGTACCTTCGTACATGTACATAATTGTTTGTTGTATGGGGCCTTTTATATATTTTTTATTATTTGTTGTTATAGCGGAAATAGAAATATACACTCTGTGTTAATTTTAACTCTCTACCTATTACAGTTCATGAGATATAGCTTGCTGACAGACAGACGGACGGACGGAGGGACAGCGGAGGGTTAGTTATAGGTCCCGTTGGCACCCTTCGGTAAAGGAACTCTGAAATATGTTTTAAAACCTCAAAAAATACTGTTTTTTTTAAAGAGGTCTTAAACCCATGTAAAGTTGATTGTGATTTATATATCTCTCTCTCTCTCTTTCTTTTTCTCTCTCTATTAAAAAATATTTTAATTATTTACTATGGATGATGAATCATTAATTTCCATGGCAAAATTATAGTTATCCTGTATTTTGTCGGAGCTTTGGTTAAGTTGTTAGAGTTAGGTTTATTTGTGTAGTATAAGGATTAAGATTTACTTTATTTATATTTTATACGTGTGATGTAATCGCATAGCGATAAAACCATAAGATAAAAGAGAAAAATTGTGGAAAGGGGAGTAAAAAATAGAATAAAATATAATAAACTTTTCTTACTGGCCGTACCAAAGTTTCAACTTTATACTTCAGAAACTTTTCGTAAAACATTTTCCAAGTAATTCCAAGGATCGCATTGCAGATACGATAGGGTATCGCATCATTTATTACCACATGTTATTTCAAGCGCTATTTTGTTGTTTTCGTCCGTTTATTGGTTCTATCAGTTGGCGGCATTGCTGTCTGGGGATTTGTGCTGTATGTGCCAAGAGCCTCATATCGTATCTTGTAAAATAGTTTCTGATACGTACTTTTAGAATTTTAGCGATGTATGTTCGTATGAGCTAGTGGCCAACTCTAGTGACGGAGTTTTTAGGCCGCCTAAAAGGCCTTCGTCATGACTTTAAAAGCCGGGACTGACTGTTTAACGTGCCCTTCGAAGCACGGAAGCGCTCTGCTCGTAATGCCACTTGCTGTCACCCATCCCAATTTGTGACCACGCATATTGTTGCTTAAATTTAACGATCAACCAAGAACGCCTAAGCAAGCTACGCCGCGAGCGCTTCGCTTCGCTTTTTAGCGAAATAGACTTCGATCAAATCGAAGGAATAAATCACAATCTTTCTAGTACCAGAAGTCGAATTCTGTATTATCTCAACCGACTGTTTTGGGCTTAGAACTGTAGGTAGGTATTAAAAAAAATTGTCTTTCAGTATTTTTTTTACTTTAGAAGAAATTAATAAAAAATGTTGAACATTTTTGGTACCATGGTACTCGTAGTTTCTGGTACCCAAGACACAGAGAATCCTAGTGTGGGGTCTGGACTATGTATGTGACTGTTGGGTGTTATTTATTTATTTCACTCATCTAACCCTAACTTTACTATGGGACATTTTTGTCCTGGGTGGGCATCGAAGCTATAGCGCAGACTGCCAAATAAAGTGAGCTATAAGGCCAGCCTAATTTGTACAATATGTGTTCCAGGTAACGGTTATATTCCCACATCGAGCCTCCGCGAGATCCTAGCGGCGCTGGACGACCAGCTGACACCGGACCAGCTCAACGAGATGATCGCCGAGATCGACACGGACGCATCGGGGACAGTTGACTTTGATGGTCAGTTACATGCTATTGAGTTCTGCTTCATTTCTGTCAAACTACTGGTGGTTAAGCTTTAGTGACCCCCCGATCCAATGAAGATTCCAAACACTTTCAATAAGGCTGTTTTGTGATACATTCGAATCATTTCACAACCGTTAAATAAAAAACTAGTTAACTAGCTATAGGAAGACTAGATATTAGAACTAACGAGAGGAACAAAAACATGCCAATATCTTTCAGTTGTAGACTACACGTGATGATGCTGATGAGCTATAATGATGATGATGAATGGGAAATACCAGTCGTTAAACATTCCCGTAGTTATCAAGGCTTATCAAAATGAGTTTTTCCTATATCTTTCGAACTCATTGCCTTTTTTAATGATTTTTTAATTCGTGTGTAATAAAGTATAATTTTATGCGAGGTGAACAAAATAAATTCTGGTAACAAGTCGAACAACAAAACAATATTAATCTGACACATAGTCCAGATTAAACTCCATTGTTTATCATCTCATGTTTCACGAATCTGAAATGAACAATGTTTTTCATTTTATATTTCAAAAGGCACGCCAAGGTTTCCGAGAAATGCCGGTCGTAAAAAGAGTTGAGAAATTAAAGTCTTTCATTGATTTCATTTCCTAATATTGTATAAAAAACATACACGAGCTAAGCGCTTTCGTGCTTCGGAGGGCACGTTAAATTGTCGGTCCCGGCTTTTAAGTCTTTAAGCCATGACGGAGGCCTTTAGGCGGCCTAAAAACTCCGTCACTAGGGTTGGCCACTAGCTCATACGAACATACATACATACACATCCCCGGTACATTAATATTTTTAGGTTTTACAACATGCCGGTTTCCAAACCATGTTTTAATTCAGTATTTGAAAGTTCACAACATTTACAGAAAACATTAGAAAAAACCTGACAGTTTTCTTGTAGAAAAAAATGTATGTGCAATAACAAAACATTTTTAAAAGACCGAATTCGAACCTAGGATATTAAGTTAGGAAACCGAGGTCATTGCTGGATGGAAAAGGATGATGATGCTGTTGACCGCTTTTTCAATAACCTTATTCCTTTTCCCACAACAAAAGAACGTCAGAGACAGCTCATTATGGAACCGTATTTTACCAAATAAACCCCCGAAATTAATCCTTGAAATATGATTGTTATTTTTCATGTTAATTTCTCATTTCAGAGTTCATGGCGATGATGACCGGCGATTAAAAACTTGGAGAGCTTTTGTAATAAATAACCTTTTGTTGTAGATATCTTGTTGTTTTATTTTAATGGGGTCGGGAATATGATATTAGGGTGAGAAATCATACAAAACGCGGGAACAATGAGAAAGTAGATAAACATTCTATAGATCTGAAATTCCTCCTTAGATTTTTAATTTCTTCGAAATTATTTCTGAAGAGAAGAAAACTTGCAGCAACTTCTGATTCAAAGTCCTAAGATGGTTATGGTGAACCATGGTGACAGAGGTGATCAGCCCATCGCCCATATAGATGGTTTATTACGTTGGAGAGGACACTATCCCTTAGTCGACTTTTACGACGTGCTCGGGAAAGGAAGCAGCTAAGCTTTCAGAAAAATGTTTAAAATTCACACAAATCTTACGAGCAAGATGGAGGATACTCTAATTAACACAAAAACGAGAAATGCTTAGTGAACTTTGCATTCGTTGGTTTGAGCTTGTGGTCTTATAGGGTTGCAACATTCCAACAGTCAACAGCCACATAGAATAATATGTTACTTGTCTTCTTCCTACCTAAGAGCACTGGTGGTCTAGTTGGTAGTGACCTCGACTTCCGATCCTAAGGTCGTGGGTTTGAACCCGGTCGTGTACCAATGTATTTTTCTGTGCGCCATACTCACAAACGGTGAAGGAAAACATCGTGAGGAAACCCGCGGCTTAGTCAGCTCCGCACGTATTGACCATGTCTTTCCTGTGGACAAGGCCGACTAAGCTGAGAGGATGGAATAGGTGCTGGGCAAGCCTATTCATTTTAATTCGTCCCGGTCACTACAGCGTCCCGTTAGTGAAGGTAAAAAGTTGCCTATACGCTGTATAAATCAGCTACTATAAAAAAAAAAAAACAATAAAGATACACTCAACACAAAAACAAAGAAAAACAGAAATGTTAAAAAAACCAACTTTCAAAATGGAGTGTCTCGCAATCGTCATATAATATAGGCCACCTTTTTTCTTTCTTTCTTTTTTATACCCTACAGAGTCAATACAGCTCAATCGTGCTGTTCTGTTCTGTTCTCCTCAGCACACCCCTACGCACTCCGCACCTCAGTAAGGCAACGCCTTTGGGATCGGCTCGGCAAAGCCCTCACCAGAGCCTGGAGGGCATTTCCATATAGCTTAGCGGCACATTCTCTTTGTGCTGCTAATCTTCAGTACTCTTTGAATGAAATTCCTTTGAAGGCATGCGGTTAGGTTTTTTGAATGGTCAAAACTACACTTGCAGAACTGTAGAACCTAAAAAGTTCGAAAACATTCGTCAAATGCACGAAAGCCTTTCATCACACTGGTTCGAAAGATCTAGTGACACGACTAGATAGAGAGATTTTTTTTCTGACGGATAATAATGCTGTGGGTCTCTGATGACCGCTGGCAGCGTCATGAGAGATAGACCAGCATCGTGAATATTTATACTGTAGGTAAATACAGTTTGCAAGATCGCAAAGTTCAATTTGCAAGCTAAAATCGAAACGGTTTCAAAGTAACAGCTGAACCTTTGTGCCTAAACACACAGAAACAAATACAATGCCCCTATCAAGTCGAGCTTCGCAGAGTCAGCAGAACTTAGATTACAACGTATTTACATACGGATGATAAGGGTCCTTAGTTAAGTTGTTTACTGTCAGAAGAGGGCTCTTGCTTTTTTACTTGAATACCTTACGCAGCAATGTTTTGCAATTCCGAATTAAGAGCTTAGGTATGACTTATAAATAAATAATTCTACTTGATGGATGTTTGTGCCTCAATCACGCCTAAAGAATAAGTGAATATCCTATTCATATTATAAACGCGAAAGTTTGTATGTATTTATGGATGTTTGTGCCTCAATCACGCCTAAACGGCTGAACGGATTTGAATGAAACTTAGAACATACATAGTACATGTGCTGGATTAACAATAGGCTATTTTTATCCAGGTGCCACGCGAGCGAAGCTGCAGGCGGCAGCTAGTAAATAAATAAATATTTGTGGACAGATAGACAGACGGACAGACAGAGTTACTTTCGCATTTATAATTATTAGTATGGATAGTTATTTTCAATTCTGCACGTAATGATGTATTATACTGATGTTGGTGGAACCTACCTGCATCGTATATCTCTGATAGGCCTGGGATAGGATATTCATGACCATTCATTATCACCAAAGCCGAATAATTTTGTCAATCCAATATTGGAATTATCATAATCATTCCAATATTGGAACGTACGACTGGTCTGAACTCATTACCCATTCATTATAGTGACGACCTCGGTGGTGTGGCGGGCGAGTGCTCGGCTGAGACGCAAGAGTCGCGGGTTCGATTCCCGATACGGGAGAAAAGTTTGTAACATACAACTTGTAGTATTATGTATTATAATTTACAAAAAAATATATAAAAGTATTCTATCAGCCATCTGGTGCTCACAGTGCAAGCTTTGCTTAATTTGGGGGTAGATGGCGCTGTGTGAAATATCCACAAATATTTATAAATATTGTATTTATATATTGGGAACTAGCTTCCGCCGCGGCTTCGCTCGCGTACAGCCTTAAAAAGTAGCCTATAATGTTAATTCAGCACACGTATTACGTAAATATTTCAATTTTCAGCAAAATTCGTTTAGTTATTGTGGCGTGGTTGATGCACATACATCATTACAAACTTTCATTAGAAGGATAATAAATAGATAGTAGTATCCTTTAGCGTTTGAAACTCGATCAAATTTCATCTACAATAACGTCGACCCAGATCACAAAGTCAATTAAACGCCAGACGTTCTCTGGCAGGCGCAAAGTAATTTTCACTTAAGTTGACCTGTCTTAGGAATTTTACACTTTACAGCAGAATTCGTTGAGGAGTTCTAGCCGTGGTATTTTAATTTTCGCTTTCTTATAGAGCTGGTTCTTATTTGGCTCAACGGATCAGTATTGCTATTCAGCGTGACAATGCGGCCAGCGTCTTGGGCACGCTTCCACCGTCTAATGAGCTGGATCAGATGAGCTATCTATAGACCGTTTGCCCGTGATTTTTTAAATTATATTTGTATTAGCTGCCGCCCGCGGCTTCGCTCGTGTAGTACCCGGACAAAATGTAGCTTAAATATTATTCCAGCACACATACTATGTATGTTCCAAGTTTCATTCAAATCCGTTCAGCCGTTACGGCGTGATTGGCACAAACATCGTCACATCCTCACATCCTCACAAACTTTCGCATATATAATATTAGTCGGATTAGTTTTAAGTTTCTTTCTGTTAATAAATATATACTTTCTCGCTATTCTTTCAAAATTCTACGGTTTTTTTTACAAATGTGATCTGTGATTTTCAACAAAAGTCTAGTCAGTCAGACACTCTCACAGTTCTGAGCTTTCACCAAAATTCCCTGTGTTGTGGGTATAGGAAACTACAAGTACCTACCATGTTACCACAACTCCCAGACCATATTCGTAGAACATGCAAACATTTCTCCCGCAGCGGAAATCGATCTCGCACAGTATACAATATGTTAATAAAACCCTGTCCAATTCAAAAGGGCCATATAGGTATCCCAATCACATTTCCAAATAAAATTAGAAATATAAAATATTAATACAAGTAAAAATTAATGAATTTTAAACTTCTCTATTCTTGTGCTCAATTTCCCCAAAATTTAGCATATTTTTTTTAAATGACATCACCATCAGCTGCGTCAGTATGATTGATCAGTCCCTTTGACGATGCCGACAAAAGTATTGCCATGTAACTTTCCCTATTTTGTTAAATTTATTTGATTTTTTCAAGGTATTTTATTTTACTTGATATCCTAAAAGGATTACATAAATAGAATCGTATCTCGGTACCTAATAATACCTTCACGGATTGGACGGGGTTTTCTTAACATATTGTATTGAAAAACGTAATAGGAATGTACCTGCTAAGTACTTACTTAAGGCATACTTATGCCTTTCCGAAAATATTATTCGTGTAAGTTTATACGAAAAAAAAACAGCAAGGTTACAAAACTCCGCCTACCCTACTTGTGGGAGTCGCAATCCGAATTCCCTTGAATTAGGTTTGTGGGTCGCAGGACGATTACGTAACTCTACAACAGTTCGCAGCTGGGCTATGTTCCCCACGATTTGTAAGTGCGAAAACTTTTAATGAATGCCACTTAAATCTCTTTATAATGGAAAGACTAAGTTTTACGAACATAAAAATTTTCTGTCGCCGTTATGGGGACACCGCCTGCCAAGGTTCGAAAAATATTCAGCCAATCTTTTTATTGTTTCTATAAAAAATAGTAAATTTCATGTAGATACATAGGTAATAAGTTTTTCTTTGTCTGCACAAAACATAATGTAACTACATTATTATGTCTCATATTGATTATGATTAAATGCAAATAAAAGAAGAATTGGGTCACGAAAAACTCAGTACCTTTCAGAAGTATAATTTAAGTACAATGACAGCTATTTTAAGCCCTACAGAGGTTATCTGGACTATAACAATGAAACATTCCTAATATCCTCTCTCCAAAATTCATTGAGGCATTTGTTCGACCCTATTTCCGAGGAGAAAGAAAGCATTCAATTCTCTGACGTTTATCAGCGCTATCAGTAGATACGGGAATCGAGCCAAACCCTTCAATGGGAGAGGGTTGTTTTTAGCCCCCCAAGGTCGCAGAACTTCAGAAATGTTTATCAGTGAAGACGCAAATTCGGTAATGAAGCAACTTTATCCACAAATCATTTGAAATAACATTGACTGAGCTATAAATTCATTTCGATACGGAACACTTCAATTCATTATAAACCCGTGAAGATTCTTTGGTGATTTAATGAATTATTGATGTTTCAGTCTTTCTTGTAAGGTCTGGTGAATATCTGGTAGTAGTAATCCCGCTTTCCTAAGGTCGTCGGTTCGAATCCAGTGTTTTTAATTTACCAATATTTTTTCCGTTTTAAAAAAGTAAGTGCGCTGTACCAGTATGCACTTTCAAAACGCTGAAGGAAACCGGCATGACGTAGAACCTGAAATTTCGAAAACATGTATCAAGTGCACGAAAAGAGCCTCTTTGTGGCGCACCTAAATTCTTTCACCACACTGTTCTGAAAAAAGTAGTCACGAGTGATAGTAGTATTATTGCTTTGTTGAATTGCTTTCTTCATACACGCCGGCACCCCTGGTTTCCTTGTAGTTGAAGTCACTATGAATAAAGCTGGTAGGTATGTATTTTGTAATGTTGTTCCGTGATGTATGTCACTTACCGTCACTCAAATCTCTACTGCTGATGATAATCATGTGCTACAGCTAAAACAAACTACAAAGATTACGCGAATGGAACGTGACGGTAAAGAAATTGGCAATGATTTTTATCAACATTTGGAGAAATGATTTCTCTCTTCACGACATTGATATTAGTAATTTATTTTAGTATTCACAATATACAATCAACATGGTATGTTTTCAAAAGTATCTACTCTATTTACTGATGATTGATGTAATGTTTAAAGTCGCATCAGTACATAAATACCTTTGCTTAGTATTAAGAGGTTCATTTGTAATTAAATTTAAATCAGACATTTTTTTATTAATAATTTCATTAACATAATAATATATTAAGTTTGATAAATTTAAATTAATTTTACAATGTATGAAAAATATTTAACAAAATTCATTGCCGACCAAACAACCCAGCAAATCACTAGATGGACAGGCGTGATAAGCGTTACTTCTTTACCTGACTTACGCTCCTAAAGCTACTGGTGCTAGCGCTCCGAGCCTGCAAGAAGAAACATTCGTTCCTATACACTAGCACACACAGCCAGTACCAACCAAGAAGATAGACATGCATGCTGCTAGGAGGTAAAACCGTCAAATTTAATAAATATATAAAAATTTGTACAATACTCATCCAAACGCACAATAAAATTTAGTGTTTGAATAGGAATTTAAGCTCTTGATTCTTAAAATAAAAATACTCAAAAAATTTTGTTCATACATGTATTGTGAGTGGAACTTTAACTGAATACGGTTTTGCAAGACGACAGCATTTGCTTTTCTTTCTGTTACCCAATTTTTTACTCACAATAAATAACTTTAATTTATCTTTTTTTATGAGGAAATTGAGTCTGCAGCGAACTTTTAGTTGCTTACTTTGCATTTCTTTGGAGAAGCTATTAAAACTCAGAGGAGAAATTTATTCCTAGCGTGTGGCTCCTTTGAAGGGATCAAAATGAAATTTCTGGGGTTATTAGATTGCCAAAATGTCTTCGGAATTTGTTTTATTTTCATAAGTAAATCTATTTTCAGATCACAGATATAACAAAACATAACCACGAACGCCACAACATTTATATAAATCTGACAGAACAAACAGTATAAATCTATGAATAATAATCAAATTATATAGAAGAAAGAAAATTGGAAATGACAGTTTTACTATCTAGACAGCTTTGTGTGTTGTGCGACAGCAAGTTGGAAGGAAAGAGACAGATCGTGCATATCTAATCTTGTTGGTCGGATACACACATAGAAAACAGTCAATAATTGCACATAAAAGAAGCTTAGTCTGAACTTCGAAAATTTCATTAGATTTACTTTAATAGAATACTCTTTACAGTGAATATAAAACAGCCAAAATCAAATATGTATTCATAAGGGCTGAAAAGTAATTGTGAAAATTGCAAGTTCAAACAATTTCGAAATTCAAATTCAGCTTCAAAACACACACAGAACAAATTCAATAATGCAAGCATTGTTATTGTGTAAGTAAATAGAGAAAGTGTTAGTCCATTCATATCGCCAGAGAAAGCTAGATAGATAGATAGAATTGCAATCAACACCAAGCGACTCTTTACAAAAATTTCGTTCAGCAAAACCGGTGAGACAAAACATAAACAAATATTTGATGCTTTTATTTTGTTGTAAAGAGCACTTAACACTTAAAGCACTTGCATACATTCAGCGACATTGATTTATTTACATTGATAGACACATACTATACATAACATATATAGTTACATAACGCTTGCACATAAAGAGGTATATGGTGTATGTTGTTGTGCAAATTGATAGTGTCTTCCCTGTTTAATTTCTCGGCCCTGAAAAATAAAAGATCTTAAAATTAATGTGAATATTTAAAAAAAAATCACTTTCCTCATGTGAAGAGAATACGCGAAGATCCAGTGCTATCCGTCGTAAACAAGTTCGAATCTTCAATTTTAGAAGGATTTCATTTATTTAGTAAATTTTCGTAATTTTTCCATTCATTTGTCATCAGATTATTTTTACACACATGACCTTTAACAATTGAAGTAAATACCAAGTAAGTCATATAATGTCATAAAAATCTTCAGGGAATCTTTGAATAATTAATTACAAGGAGTATCAAGGCCTAGTACATATTTTTTAGGATAGTTTCATATGTAAAGATAAAAAATATCACAATAATTACGCTACTATACGGGTCTATACGACGTATCGGTTCGTTCGGAAAACCTACACGTTGACAACTCTAAAATGCTGCAAATAGTGAATGACCATTTACTTTTTGCAGCATTTTAGAGATTAATTTATTACTGATTAAATCTTTAAAGACTAGGTGGCCCTTTTTAGGTTCCAATCTCAGATCCGATACATATTACTCTACCAACATTTTTGATATAAATCCTTAAGTCAATTTAAAATTTTAAATACGTCATTAAAAATCAATAGAGAAAAAGCTTTGTGTTGTGTTCTGAAAAAAAACACTAAAATACTCATCTCTATCCAAGTTGAATATTGGGAAACTAAAGATAAGCTTTCGAAGCAAGCTGATCAGTGACGCCTATGTCTGTTTTTGTTGTATGAATGTCATTCATCGCATCTACGACGTTCCATACATTTTCGTTGTAGCGCGACTTCATGACGCTTGCTTGGAAAGTATACCAAATAGTAGTATCCAGATATTTTACGATTTTCAGGAAACAACTCAAAGCTTAAGAATAAAACTAAAACAATGCTCGGACAAACTGGTGGAAATCTCAGTGACATTGCCCTGGAGACAGCTGCGCCGGCCCCCGGGCACGTCAGTCAGTCGCTAAAAACGGAGGGTAAATATTCTAGCCGAATTACTTTAGCCCCTTTCAGAGTTAGTGGTTTTTTGACCCGAGCAACGTTTGGAAATCTAAATATTTTGAACGAGCTGTTAATGGTGATCTTTAGGTGCAACTTATTATAAATTTATCCCTATAATTCCACCATTCCACCGAGGTTGTCAAACAGTCTGAATTTCATTACTTGTGATATAATCCAATCGATGGAATCAGCTATCCCATCGTAATCCGGATATTAATTGGGCCAATGCATCATTGAGATAAGCGATTTGAGTAGGTCAGTGGAAGCTCTCACGATGATCGAATTACGGGATACATTACATCACATAATCATCGTTTCCCTGCCCTTATCCCAATAGGTGGGATCGGCACGAAAGAAGCCTCTTTGAGGCATACTTAAATCCTATCATCACACTGGTTTGAAAGTAACTTAAAATACCTAGTTAGCTTTGGATGTGATGGTTTTTACTGTAACCGTAATATAACTGTGATAAATAAATCTGCAAAATTGTATAGGATTGACATTAGGTCACGTGATGGCATTGCGCTTATGTCAGTTAGTACGACATTTCGCATTATTATAGTCACTTTGTTTAACGTAAAGTGCTTTTACTAAAGACTCTGAAGCCTTCAAATGACCTTTCTTTGGTTATATTTGAAAAAGGAACAGTCATTTACCTCTGAATTTGAACCAATCACAGCGCTCGTTGGTGACAACAAACAACCACTCCGATTTTTAAATAGTCAAAGTATGCAATCCTGAATGTTTGCTATACTAATTTGAAAAAAGAACAGTAATTTGCTTCTAAGTTTTCTCCAATCACAGCGCATATTGGTGACTACACACAACCACTCCGATTTTTATGTAGTCAAAGTATGCAATCCTGAATGTTTGCTATACTAATTTGAAAAAAGAACAGTCATTTGCTTCTAAGTTTGAACCAATCACAGCGCTCGTTGGTGACTACATACAACCACTCCGATTTCTGTGTAGTCAAAGTATGCAATCCTCAATTTCTAAATGTTCAGAGTATGCAGTGTGACCGGAAGTGCGGCCCGTACCGGATATTGAGCGGACGTGTCGCTGCGCTATCAAAGGCTGCATCTAGCTCAGATTGCTGTGAAGTGAGTATTTAGCAAGCATATATGCTAAAGCAGATTATACTTGTGGTAATAACACAGATTACACAATTTATAGCCTCTTAGCCAAGTCACTTTACATCTACCGCGGTCGCTAACTAGGAGAATGCATGGTATTGAGATTGACATTGTGATTATTATGTCAGTACATATTTGTGTCCAGGGGTAGCAGTCCCGGCTTCCGATTCTGAGGTCGTAGGTTTAAATCCGGTCGTGCACCAATAGACTTTTCCGTTCGACAAAAATATATGCGCTATACCAGTACTCTCAAACGGTGAAGGAAAACATCGTGAGAAAGCCAGACTGTCAGAACCGTAGAAAGTTCGAAAACATGTATCATGTGCACAAAAGGAGCCTTTTAGGTGCACTTTAAATCCTGTCACCAGTCGTGTGACTGTCTATCTTTAGTCACTGGTTTGAAAGAACTAGTGACACTAACTAGATAGATGAAATTCTGTTTATAATTCAAAAAGTAAGGTATTGTTTCGACGTTTGTGGATAACAGATGTGACTCACTTACTTTTGGAATTATAGATAGTAGTAGGATGTTATGTATTTTTAATTATAATGGCCAAGGAATTCTAGTGTGTTGATAGGTATCCTAAGTAGGTACTTTGTGCATGGTCAACAAAAGGATGGGCGACTTTTTTCGCTTATCGAAAACTATAAATCTTGAGCGTTTTCAACGAACACATAAAATACGGGCCCCTTTTTCGAGAACTAAATGGCATCATTTATTCTCTAGGCTGTAGAGGGTGCTACGCTGTAGAGGGGCTACGTCGTAGAGGGTGCTACGTAGAGGCCATGTAGAGCCTTATTGCCATCGCAGGAAACGCGTCACGTGGCGGATATTGGCCGGACGTGCCAGCACTACCCTCAAACGCGCCTAGTACTAATCATGCGTTAAATACTAGTTCACTTTAGCCTTGGTTAATGTAATCAAGTGCACGATATTAGCCTTTAAATCCTTTCACCACACTGGTTTGAATAAACTAGTGACACGACTAGTAGAAGGTCTTAACTCTTAACAGCAAAGGTACTCATAATAAGAATTTTTTTAGGTTTTTACTCAAATAAAGTCATTTGTCAGCTAGAAAACTTGATTTCAGATTCAATTAGTGATAACAAATGAAATCAAATGGCTTTTATTTGAAACCAAAAAGTTATTAGTTTAAGTACAATGCTTGTTATAAAGGCACAAGTATAGGTAGATATAAAACTGGTCAAGTGCGAGTCGAATTGGTAAACGGGTTCCGTACCATCGTAAATGTGCTTTTACTCGATCGATCGATTACAAAAGTTAAAACAATTATTCTCGTATGGGACCCCTTTTATTTTTATTATTTTTTGTTATAGCGGTTATAGAAATACAAACTCCGTGAAATTTTCAAATCGGTAAAGATTTGAAAATTTCACGGAATGATATTCCGATTCACGAGATACAGCCCGCTGACTGACGGACGGACGACGAAGGCTCAGTAATAGGGTCCCGTTGGCACCCTTCGGGTACGGAACCCTAAAAAGGACTTGAATCTTTTTATTTTCCTGACGTTTCGAACGCGTTGCAGTGATCGTGGTCTCGTGATGACTGAAACGTCGGGAAAATGAAAAAGGTAAGCGGTTAAATCCTGTTCATCATCTTCCTGCCCTTATCCCACTTAAGTGGGTTCGGCACAACATGTTTTCCTCTTCCATTCCCCTCTATCAGCCGTCATTTCAGTATTCACTCCATTCTTACTCATATCATCATTCACGCAATCCATCCATCTCTTCTTTGGTCTACCTCTACCCTTGTATCCATCCACTTTCATATCTAACATTCTTCTCGTCACATGACATTCATCCCTCCGCATGACATGCCCATACCATGCTAATCTATTGCTCCTCAAATCCTGTTCTATCTAGTCGTGTCACTAGTTCGAACCAGTGTGGTGAAAAGATTTGAAGTGCGCCTGTTAAAAACTTTAATTATTGCGTATTGCGCTGCAGGCCATAGTGGATGCTAGTAAAACTACAACATAAAAATTAGTATGCCAATATGAGCTTAAATCAATCACGTTGTCATGAACTGTGGCCGTTATTACCGGTGGGAGGTAAATCCACGATACGCCAGCCAATCCAGCGGGACCCCGAATACAGCTGAGAGATAAAGCAGCTTGTTTACAAAACAAAGACTTTAAAACTGACCACTTTCAAATAATATAATGAAACGCTCGTGGCGTAGCTTGCTTAGGCGTTCTTGATTGATCGTTAAAGTTACGCAACGATATGTGCGGTCACAAATTGGGATGGGTGGCAAGTGGCATTACGAGCTGAGCGCTTCCGTGCTTCGGAGGGAACGTTAAACAGCCGGTCCCGGCTTTTAAGCCGTGACGGAGGCCTTTAGGCGGCATAAAAACTCCGTCACTAGAGTTCATACGAACATACATACATAATCCAAATAATAAAATCGGTCAAGTGAATTCACGAAATTAATTCGCACACGAATAGTTCTGTACGATATAAGTAGGATAGTTAATACATAGATTCATAGTCTTGTTACGACTCATAATCAAGACCTCATGGCTACTCGAGGCTTCTATAAAACAGAAGTTCAAAATTTTATTAAAACTTGCACGTGCAAACCGATTTCTACTGCATGACACGTCGTTTTGACACCGTGGCCAAGATCTTTACTATCCTTGTTTTAGCAGTCCTGTTGTATGAAAACACATGTTTTGACGTAGCTCTGCAATATCAGCTGTGGTCTTGAATCCGTCAGAGCATAGCCAGTTAGAAAGCCGCGCTCTTCAGCGATTGCCAGACTGGGAAATTGGTTCTACTACAGTACAGAATGTTACATAATATTCATACATTTTGTACATTTGATATAAATAAAAAGGATTTTTGCAATAAGTGCATTTCATCCTACATGGTTAGTTTTACTGACAGAGAAAGTCAGCCGAGCCTTTTTTCCCTTGAGGCAATTAAGCAAATGCTAAAAAGTGAATTTGAGTGGCATTCAATGATATGATTCAAACACAGAGCTAAAGTTGATAAGGCAGGTCCAAACTTGCCTTAGCAACGACAAATAATATAAAAGAACTGGTTAAGACCATTAATTGTATCTCCAGTATGGCTGAAGTATAGTTTGCTCGTATCCCTAATGGGGTGGAATAACACAAGTCATAAAAAAACCGACAGCCACTCTTAACTCAACGTCCTAAGATGAATATGGTGAACTATGGTGACAGGTGATCTGTCCATCGCCCATATGGATGGTCCATCATATTGGAGAGGATTAATTCACTATTAATTTTGATTTTTCAATCCCTTAGTCGACTTTTATGGCATGCTCGGGGAGGGAAGCAGCTGGATGCATTCTATGTTTTTTCTTTACTCCCATTCCAGCCTCTGCTGGAATAGAAGTAAAACTAGTGTGATTTTGTAAAATAAAATGAAATCTCCCAGATTGAAATGCCATTATATCGTAAACTTATTAAAGCCTAATGATTTCCTGGGGTGCTGGCTGAGAGCTGCGGCCACGCCGGCATCAACCCTGCGGCCTTATTGTATCACGTACATAAAACAAAGGCCTTTTATCTATAGTAGATGATTTATACAGCGTCAGGAGGAAACTTTTACCTTCACAAACGGGACGCTATAGTGCCCGGGACGAATTAAGATGTAGTAGGCTTGCCCAACACCTATTCCATCCTCTAAGCTTAGTCGGCCTTGTCCAGAGGAAAGACATGGTCAATACGTGCGGAGCTATAAAGCCGCGGGTTTCCTCACGATGTTTTCCATCACCGTTTGAGAGTACTGGTATAGCGCATATAATTTTTTCGCACAGAAAAATCCATTGATGCACGACCGGATTTGAGCCCACGGCCTTAGGATCGGAAGACGGTACACGTACATAATAATAATATTTATTACGATCATTTGAAAAACCGGTCAACTCCATGTCAAATTCGCACACAAAGGGTTCCGTACCATTTTACATTAAAAAAATCTTGTATTGCCTCTATCTATACGCTGAAGAGTCTAGCATAGTGTCTAGCATTATTTGTATGTAAGACTTAAAGTTAGGTTGACAGGGTGTTTTGAGCGTTTTGAGAAACCTGTAAGCCTTTATTTACAGTAGTATGTACAGTTAAGAATCGCTGCGCTCCAAATACGCTCGTATATCGCCAGTGCAATATTGCCCTCAGTGTGACATGCTTTATTAAGCAAGGATTCAGCGCTGTTAATGAGCAATTTACCAACGAACCGAACTCTACCTTTATTTCCATATACCCGAAAAGGCGCCATCTGTACATGGTTGACATTCCAAATGTTCGTACTAAGTATTTTGAGTCCACATTTTTATACGCACTGCAAAAATGTGGAACTCCCTGCCGGGGTCTGTATTTGCTGAAGAGTATAGATAATATAGGTGTCTTTAAATCGAGAATCAATAGGTTTTTTTACATCTTCTTCATCTTAGAATACACTGTTACTTAACATCAGGTAGTGTGGTAAAACGCAAACCTATTTTGGTTAAAAAAAACCTTTGAAAGTATAATCGACGTACGCATGGCACGCCGTTTATTTGTCCGTAATGCCTCATTCAGATCTTCATGTTTTGTACAAAATCGCTTGTTAGATATAGGTTATGTAAATAGTGTATTATCCGACCCTTCGTGTAAAGAAATAGAGTTTTTAGTTTTGTTACTTAAATTAGGTTTATATAAGTAGTTAAGTTTTATTATAAATACAGATAAAGTTTTTCTTGGTTATTTTTTTATTAATTTTTGTGACAAAATCTTCAAATAAAAATAAAACACGCTTTCTTTTGTTTGTTATGTTTTCTTTAATAAATGGACATAAATACACGATTTGGTTGAATACACGCTTGCAAATCGCCAGTGTTATGACGCCCTCAGTGTAACTTTTGCTCTATTTAGCAAGCATTGAGCGTCGTTAATGAGCAATTTCCGAACGAACCGAACTAACGAACTATTCTACCTTCGAACGTATAATTTGACGTTGAAACTTTACCTGTAATTGTTTTAGGCAAACTATTCAAATCAAAGAAGCCATTTAAATCAAAATTGCACATTTTGAGTAAATGTTCGAAATCTACATACCGCATTATTATCTGTCGAAAAGCACAATGCATTTTTGCAAGTCCCAGGTTAAATGACAAATTAGTCAATTAATAAATTTAAAACTCTAATAAAACGAAAATTGTTTAAAAAAGCTTACTATAAAATATCCGATTATTATAGAAGATAAAAATGCTTGGGACTGAATAATGCTCCAACTCCTTTTATAAACATGATTGTAAAAGGATCATTTTTCAAAAAAATAGTCTAGCGTGTCTTACCTGTATCTTCCACGCTGGGCCGCGTTACGAACAGGTGTAAGCAATGTAGATTAAATCTCGCGGATAAATTTGGACACGTGTCCAAATTTATCCGCGTGATTTTAAGTAATAAAGAATTTTTGATTTTGACTTAAATTTTGATGTATTGATACAAAACCAATTACTACCTATCAGAAAACTAAGGTTCCTGAAAGTACCTAATAGTTCCAAGGGCTATATTGTTAGACGAACACTATTTTATGATCGTTTATGCCTAGGTCAAGGTTTAGACTTCAGTCAACAAACACTATAATTTCTTCAAACACGTATAGGCTCTTAATCAATAGCATATTTAGCTCCATTCGAACGGAAACCAACTCGGGGTCTTAACTTACTACCCCGTTTTACAACCTGATCATACATATACATACATTATTATCACACCCTAACCCAAGGTTTCTTAAAGTGGGGTCCACGGACCCCTAAGGGGTCCGTAATATGTGTGCTAGGCGTCCGCAGCAACTCAATTATTTCTTAACATTAATGAAAAAAATCTGAAGTAAACTAAGTACCTAACTCATACATAATTTGTATGAGTTAGGTTATTTTTTTATAATTTGTATGCGTTAGTAATTGTACCAATAAAAGTGATTCTTTAATTTTGTTTTTTTTTTGTCCACAATAGGTACATATACCTATTCATATATTGACAGGGGGTCCGTGGCATTTTAGGAATTCTTAAAGTGGTCCATGACTGCAAATAGTTTAAGAACCACTGCCCTAACCCCTAATGGGGTGGGCAGAGCCACAAGTAATCATAAGAAAATTTCCAACCACTCCTAATTCAGTCTCAAAATGCATACGGTGAACCATGGTGACAAGTGATCAGCCCATGTAGGTCCATCATGTTGGAGAGGATACTATCCCATAGTCGACTTTTACGACATGCTCGGGAAGGGAAGCAGCTGGACGCATTCTACGTTTTTCATTTACTGTCTAGCAGAGTAGAAATGTTTATTTTGTGCCAAAAAAATGTTATACAAAATACAAGTTCATCGTAGCATAATGTAGGTAGATTGGCATCAAAATTGGTCGTCACGTCACTCAGCTTATGTCATAGGAGTTTTCCCTCTTCTAAAGCTGGTATAAGTGGTAATAGGACTGGCACGTCATTTTGACACACTTGACGTTTTGACCATCTGCTTTGCTTTGAGCCGTTTTTATTCTTCCATGGCGACAGGACTTTGATGGTCTGCTTATGGACGTGTTGAGAAGGAAAGAAGGTCATGTGACGAGAAGAATGTATATATGAACGTGGCAGGATATGTGGGTAGAGGTAGGCCAAAGAAAAGATGGATGAACTGTGTGAAAAATGACATGAGTAAGAAAGGAGTGAGTGTTGAGATGACTTCTGGCAGAAGGAAATGGAAGAAGGATACAGAATGTTGTGTCGACCACGCATAAAGTGGGACAAGGGAGCAGGTAAATGATGATGATGATGGTCTGGAACGGGATAGTGAGGAGAGGGACTCAGAGCGAAAGTTTCAAATAGGCACCTACTTGTTTGCAATAATGTTACTCAACACTTTTTGTCATATCCATCAGCTGTTATACGAAAAGTCTGGTTGACATTGACAGTTACACGACTGGTTGACATTGACAGTTACACGAGGAAAGAAATTACTTAGCTGAAAAAAATATTTTATATAAGTAAGTGCAGTAGTACCACAAATATTGTGCGTCTCGGCAATTTTCGTCTAGCTTATGAAATACGAACTAACGCGATGATGATAATGTAATATTCTCTATATTAATATGTTACAATAATTTTGTTCAGTTATTATTATTGGCATATTCGGACAAATTCGGTTTTCATACAAAACACGAAGTTTGCCGAGCTGCACAATATTTGTGGTACTACTGTCCCGACCCTATTTTGATTAATCTTAATTTATTACCATGTTACTTGTTTAATTTTATTATTCTTGGCAAAAATGTAAGTTTGAAACGCTATTATTATCAGTAATTAACATAGGTTAAACAAATTGACTCTTACGCTTAAAAAAGCTGGGTAATTTTTGCATCATACTGACAATCAGGCGTGGAGCCTGCATTCAAAATATATTGTGGTCACGGCCGCCCGAAAATCGGCCAAGTGCGAGTTGAACTACGCATTTCTACAAAGGAGACGTTTACAAAATGTATAACGTCAAGACCTTGTATAGTGTCATAGGTCCATGCGGGCATCACGGAGGGTTTATTGTTCTTTTAATTTGATTTATTGTATCTAACATATATCAGCCTATTGACATTAATAAGGGTGGTGGTCATGCCCACCGTTCCCACGACGGTAGATCTGCACTTGCTAACAATAATATGCTTTTGAGCCATTTTTACCAATATTCTCTGCATTGAAATTCCTAGAAACACACCAATTTATTTAGAACCTACAGCACCATTAAAAGTAAAATACCTTGCTTCTGTTCCTCGGGTCCCTGAAGTCTTCTTTCGAAGCTTTTCGCCTCTTATCCTTCAGTATCATGCGAGCAGCCGCGAACGCCATCTTAAACCCCAACAGTCGCTTCGATGTGCCACTCTTGTCACTGTCACTTTGACAGCTGTCAGTTATAACCGCACTCTTAAGTCTACGGGGAAACTCAATCACAGACGGTTTTACGAATTGACTAAAATTGCTTTTGTTGCTATCACTACTGGACTATGCTATTCTCACTTTGTTAACACTTATGATAGTAATTTGACAATATTGTCGTTAAACTTAACAATTTATCGCCGTTTTCGTTGGACGATTAACAATAATTAACTTTTAATAATTGCACGGAAATAATATCACTTTTTCTGAAACATTTTAATTGTGGTTCTCAATGTTGGTTTAGCATAACTAGAATCTGTAATTTAACAAATAGATGAGTCATACGTAAGATTTTATTATCTTAAATATATTTTTTCAGAATCACTTCTCACTGTGTTCATGACAGGAACAAAGTCTGAAAGTCATGAAATCACCCTGCCTTTCACTTGACAAAATAGAACGCTGACCTACACATACAAAACATCATAGTCTCCTGTCTGTATTCTTTAATCTTATCTTTCTTACTTATATTATAAATGCGATAGTTTGTGAGGATGTTTGGATGTTTGTGCCTCAATCACGCCTAAACGGCTGAACGGATTTGAATGAAACCTGGAATATACATAGTACATGTGCTGGTTTATTTAGCAATGAAAACATCATCGCCCATTTTTCTTTTCTATCCTCTCCATCCCAAGGTTGTCTGGTAGAAATTGCTCTTAGCAATAACACCGCCGTTTATGTATATCTGTTTTTGTTTTTTTTTAGTAGGTACCTAAGTTTATTGTTTTTTCTTGTTTTCGTTTTTATTGTTCTACTTATTAAAGAGTTTATCTATCTATCTGGATTATTACATAAATTTTTCATCCGGGCACCACGCAAGTGAAGCCACGGGAGGCAGCTAGTATTTAATATTTATTTTTCTAAATAAACGAAGCTTAAGTCGTACCTATTTTTTCCCCCATTTTAATATTTAGGTCACGTGACTCCGTTTCTCTGAAGGCCAATAAATACAATCGCATTCTGATTGTCAAATTCCCACAAATCAAATACTGTATTCCTACTGACTTCATAGTGCTTACTTATCCCTTACACCTACTATTGATTTGCACCCTACCAATCCAAAATCAACCGTATTTTTAAAGCCTCAAAGCCCAATTTCGTTTAACTGATCAGTTCGAAACGGGCCAGACCTTCGTCTATCAAAAGAATAATTTTATTTGATAAAAATCTCATTATAAGACTTTAGGATTTTGTTTGTAAAAAGACCTACGAACACTGCAATGAAATTATATCATAGACAATTACCTATTTTAGTTTTTCTGAAAAGAAATTTATTACCTATCATTTTTACTTATCTTATTTAATACATTAAACATCATTACATCATCAATCATTATGAAATCATGTATGTTTGTATCTAGGCAGTATGAGACATTTATTAACAGAAAAAAAAACCTACAACTAATAAAAATATACTTTACTAGCTGCCGTCTGCGACTTTGCTCGCGTGGTACCCGGATGAAAAATAGCCTATATGTTATCAAGTTTCATCTAAATCCGTTCAGTCGTTTAGGTGTGATTGAGGCACAAACATTTACATTTATAATATAAGTAAGATAAAATACAAAAGAAACAGTCGGGCTATCTTAAGACCGTTGCAAACGATCTATAGATTGCTCCAGTACCTATGATAAAATAATCTAAATGTTACAACAAAAAAAGTAGTTGGACAAAAAACTTCACACCACTCGACCGAATAGTCTCCAACAACACTCATGAACCACTCAAACTTACATTTACCCAAGCGTCCACAAAACCTGAGTACACTCCACTAGAGAGTCCTCTGTCCAAATAAAACATGCCCAAACCAAAACCTACCATATCTCACTCACAATAAGCGCAAAATTTCAATAACAGGCTCATCACTCAAAGTCATGTCAGGAAATTCACATTAAACAACGAATTTCGACCCTGACACGCACGTTATATGGTTCAAAGTTCTGTGCGCAGCTAGATATGAAATTACAGAGTCAAGTTATGAATTATTACGAAGATAATTTGCGGTTTAACTGGCTGTGATTGTTGGAGTTAAAGCGATGTTATTTAGCCGAGACTATAACTAAATAGAAAATAGGTACTATTTAAATGTAACACAAAAATGTTATGTCACGCTAAACGGAACAATCCCATTTCCTAATCTACATACACACATACATAAATTATCACGCGCGTATCCAAATGGGGTGGGCAGAGCCGCAAGTATAAGAAAACTTGCAACCACTCCTGTTGTTCAAACTCCAGAGGGATAATATGGATTTAATATTCTATCCGATTTTAATTTAAAAACCTGCATGTTTTCTTTTATATGAAGATAATCATATTTGAAGGTAAGTACCTAATATTCATTTAGTACACATATGCATGATCCAAGGATCATGCTGTGCCGACCCCACACATAGAATATGATAAGGGCAGGAAGATGATGATGATGATGATTATAATGAATATTAGGTCCATTATAATCCTAGGTCATAATCTACACTGGAAATGTACTAGTATATAAGTTATTTATCACAATAAAGAATTTTTGAAATTGAAAATTGAATGAATATTAGGAACCTTCTTACATTATTTACCTACTTTAAAAGCTCTTTCGAAACTTCAACTACAGAGGAAGCAGAAGATGGAGTTAGTGTGGAAAAAATCAACGTGGACAAAGTCAACTCACTTTATTGTAATCACGATGACCATTTTGAGACAAAAACTTGCGAGGCGCTTCAATACTTTCGTATTTTGATGATGATCATCATTATTCGCAGATCACACCCACTTCTGGGTTCAGGCCTTGCTCTTCCGCGAACCGTGAGCGCCAACCTGACCCCATTTTGTTTGACATCTTACACTTTTTACCCGCAGAATATCTTCTTACTTATATTATAAAACTGAAAAGTTTTAGTTTGCTTGAAATTACCGGCGTAAAGCTCAAAACGCAACGATAGCGCGTACTAACTTTACCTGTGCTGCCATCTAGTACGAAAGTTTGTAACGATGTTTGGATGTTTGTGCCTCAATCACGCCTAAACAGCTGAACGGATCTGAACGAAACTTGGAATATACATAGTACATGTACTGGATTAACATATAGGCTATTTTTTATCCGGGTACAACGCGAGCGAAGCCGCGGGCGGCAGCTAGTTCTTCATACATCTTACAATAACACACTCTTCATGTTCAAGGCCAAAACCCCCAAAGTTCCAACTTCGCAGGGTTGCAATAACTTTGACGCCATAATGTCTACCGCTGATAAAATGCCACTGTCCGTACATTGGAAGCCAGCCAGTACTCATTTATTGCACTGAGATAGGAATGAAGCGTGATTGATTACTTTTACTACTTCCCCAAACTTTGAGACTTTATTATCTTTATTTGGAAACTTTTGGAAAATAAAATAAAGTCTGAAAAACCTTTTTAAGAAAGTGAAATAATTTTGTTTCAACTCCTTTTTACCCGACTGACAGGTCGTTTGACATAAAACAAAATCAAAAATTATTTCATTACTTCGTAGGTATATTTTGTAGACTTCAAAAAATATTTAAATCCAAAAGTACCTATTGAGCAATGGTACATAATGGTTTAAGCCTGAATTCAATTCTGAAATATAAAAATAATAAAAACGAATACATTCCTGAAGTAAATAAACATAAAAAATAACCTTTCCTGAATTTCAGCATCAGCATACTCAAATTTTACACATACAAAAACCTCGGAACAAAATGGTATATAAAACTATATTGAAATAACCGGGTGGTCATTCAGACTGGGGTCGTATAGACCCGCCTGGTAGTAGAGATAATGAAATGCAATGCTGACCACAGGCCATAGGTACGGATATTGCTTTTGCCGACGTTTGTGGCGACAGGCGAGTGTCACAAACATAAACATTCGTATAAAACAGGCCTGTGAAGAATGATAAAATATGTTACACTTTATGGACACGAGGGCTTCAATTTCATCGGATTATCCGCCTTAGTTTGTTGTACGTCCGCAGAGATGTAGTAAAGTTTGTTCATTTGTTTTTCCTCGCTCAAATTGTTTCGCTTAAGTTTTGACATCTCAGAATACATTACGTTATTAACCTTCACGAATAAATCGTCGTAGTCGTAGAACAATGACGGATCTGCAATTTAGCTACTGTGACGAAATATTATGTGCATTACCTAGCCGACTTATAATATCGTAAACTGTTAAATAATAACATTTTTTTTTAATATAGCAACATGTCCTTTTAAGTTCAAAATATTCCATAAAGAGATTTACTGTAAAGTAGCTAAATTGCAGATCCGTCATTGTTCTACGACTACGACGAAATACTTCAAGATTTAGATACTTACGGTTATTACTATCTGGTATAAATTCAACATAGATTTAAACGTGTACAAATGATCTCCTTACTCGAAATCACGGAGATACTATATAATTATACCAGTTCTTTCAAACGGTGATTGAAAACACCGTAAGAAAACCGGCATGTCGTAGAACCGTAGAAAGTTCGAAAACTTGTGTCAAGTGCACGAAAGGAGCCTCTTTGAGGCGCACTTTAATTCCTTTCATCACACTGGTTCAAAGTGAATGCAGCGAGAAGATTATAATGAAATAAAACTCAACGCTGACTAATTCGCGGGGAGTTCCTCTAGTATTACTTTTAGTATTTTTAGTTAAAAGTATAAAAAATACAGGATAATCTTGGTTTTTCCAATACCAATACATTCTTGGTATCTAGGCCAGCAAAAAGCACGAAAAAACGCTCGGTTTCAATCTCATATCGTATATTGAATCGTGGTTGCCTCTGACACTTGCCAATCCGATGATAAACTGGAAGCACGGCTGGAAAATGTGAACATGAAGTGAAGTTCTTGAATACACACTGTTATTATAAAAATGATGAATGAAAGATGATTAACGAAACAGGTGTATGAGGCGAGTGTGAATAGTACCGTTGGAAAGGGAAGACCTCGGCGACGTTTTAGGAAAGGGCCAAGTCAAGAGTACCCTAAACCGACGAGCTTGCATAAGGAATGTAATGAGAGTGAATGAAGCGAAAGAAATGTCAAGACCGAAGCAAATCAAGATCCGTGGTCTGCTTACCTCTATGGGAAACAGGCGCGATTTTATGTATGTTTAGGAGGTAAAGTTTGTATTATTGTTTGTTTGTATGGTACCTCAGTAACTATTAAATGATTCTGATGATACATAACCATATCCATCTTAGGCCTTTGAATCAGAAACATTATTTTGTCTGTTGTCTCTGTTTTCTCTTTACTCCCAACTCCAGCAGAAAAATAATAGTAGAATATAGAAATCGGTTAATGTAGACCAATCTAACCAAAAGAAAAACCTACATTTAGCACCTTATGTTCCACTTCTATATTTTTATGTATAAGACTAGACTAACTCTATTCCTATTTTCGTCCGCAAATCTAAAAGCTACACACACACTTTCAAGTTACTAATGAGATCACAACAATAAAAAAGTAATATAACGGGCAAGATTTGTATTCTAAAAAGATAACTTTCCCGAAGAAAATGGTATGACCCTAAACTTATGTAACGAGAAAACAAGGGTACCTAGCTATTCTCATTTCATATTTACTGTAGGACAGTGATGTTACCGGCTTAAAATCATAGTTGTTCAAGTTAAAACTGAACAAATACTTCGTGGGCAATTATGCATATTCGCTGAAATTATAAATAAATAAATAAATAAATATTTGTGGACATATCACACAGCGCCATCTAGCCCCAAACTAAGAAAAGCTTGTATTATGGGAACCAGATGGCTGATAGAATACATAATATACTTTTTTTTGTAAATACATACTTATCTTACTTATATTATAAATGCGAAAGTTTGTGAGTTTGGATGTTTGGATGTTTAGATGTTTGGATGTTTGGATGTTTGGATGTTTGTGCCTCAATCACGCCTAAACGGCTGAACGGATTTGAATGAAACTTGGAATATACATAGTACATGTACTGGATTAACATATAGGCTATTTTTTATCCGGGTACCACGCGAGCGTAGCCGCGGGCGGCAGCTAGTAATACATAATACTACAACACCCAGACCCGGAAGAAATATTTGCAGAGCATGCAAACATTTCTCCCGCAGCGGGAATCGAACCCGCGCCTCTTGCGTCTCAGCCGAGCATTCGCCCGCCTCGCCACAGATTAAATAAATAAATAAATTAACACCCAACAGTCACACACAATAGTCCTGACCCCACACTAGGATTCCCTGTGTCGTGGGTATCAGAAACTGCGAGTACCATGGTACCACAACACCCAGACCCGGAAGAAATATTTACAGATCATGCAAACATTTCTTCCGCAGCGGGAATCGAACCCGCGCCTCTTGCGTCTCTGCCGAGCAATCGCCCGCCACGCCACCGAGGCCGTCAATAATTCGAGTGAGTTCGTGTTCAATCGTCTTTCATACCAAAGCCAAAGATCTGAGGTCATCATAGCGTGAAGAAGGCATGGCTTTCTACAATAGTGATGATTTTCTATAGACCCTTTTTCCGAGTTTTCTATACAAAAAACGATCTTTAAATATGCGTAAAGTATTGCTACAGGGCCACAGGGACTTGCTTCGATACTTTTTGTCGCACACCTTTTGTGAAAACACAAAGGAATAAAACATATCTACATAGTAAAACGGCCGTTCAAATATCATGAAATGGGAATAAAATAAAATACATTTCATATTCTGACGGTACATTTAACTCCTGAGGGAAGGGTGTCACTCAAACTTCTCCTTGAGTAGGGATGCCCAATAAACAAAAGTCGGAAAAAAGTATCGAGAAACTTACATACATTAATATTATCACGCTCGTATCCCTAATGGGGTGGGCACAGCCACAAATAACATAAGAATACTTGCAGCCACTCCTGATTTAAAGTCGATGGATATGGCCATCAAGAAGTCTAAGACACCAAGCATTTTTAAAGGATCATAAATGCCCGATTCCAATATTCCACTAACGGAAGACGGATTGTTTATTACTATAGGAACGCTATCATCTGGCGTACATTTTTGACGTTGCGTCCAATTTTTTTTTCATCCTAGCCGATCTTGATTTTTACACGGTCGTTTTCTCTCCTTTTTCGCCCTCAGGAGTAGAAAAGGTTACGAATTTGTAATCGTACTTATAATTATAAATGTGGAAGTTTGTGCCTCAATCACGCCTAAACGGCTAAACGGATTTAAATGAAAACTTGGAATATGCATAGCACATGTGCTGGATTAACATATAGGCTATTTTTGATCGGGTACCACGCGAGCGAAACCGCGGGCGGCAGCTAGTTATTTATATTAACGATTTACGATCGTGCGGCACAAAAACCTTTTCAAAAATGTTTTCTTTATAATCCGTGTATTAAATTTTTCAGCCGGATAATCGTCATATTCGAAATGAGTACAGTCCCTACAGATCTCACGCTTTACGTACCTCCGCATAAACCTTTACGCCGGGAATTTATGGAAATGAACAAAAATTATGTCACGTTATATGGGGAGTAAAAAGATTTCGTGCAATTTTGGATTTATTGGTGTTTAGGTAAATTGCGGGAGGTTCTTCCTCTTAGTTCCTAGGTAATAGGTTCCTTCTAGATTATTCCGGTATCCACAATTGGCGGCCTTATCGCTAGAAGCGATATTTGACTGGCAACCTAAATAATAACTAAAAAGTAGAAAAAAAAAAGAAGTATGTAGTAAAACTAAACTTAACATTATGTACACGCGTGGACCGTTCCATTGACGACAAGTTTGGGCGATGAGGATTTCGGCTGACCCTCGAACTAGTGTAAAACTGTATCTCGAGGGTTAGATTCCATCCTCACCACTCAGCCCTTCTCGCCTACGGAATGAGGCACGACGCTCATTATCGGCACGGGACGACTTGCCTAAGGACGTCTTGGCATGTTTAAGGATGCCTCGGCAGTCTTCGGGTTGCTTCGGCAGCGTGGCCTGGCGTCCACGCCTCGGCATTATCAGGGATCTTCTTCGTCCTTAGGTATTCCTAAGGACGCATAAAGGTCCCTTGACATGCCGTGCCGATTGTGGGCGCCGGCCCTAAGCGTGCTCTATTCAGCCCGTTTTACGGTACTTCAAGTTTGTTTAGTTGTACCATTCATGGTGCTAGCGATACATCAATATTTATGATGGTACTACTGATCTTAAATAATTGTCACTAGTACCATTAATGGTACTAAGTATGCAAAGTTATGTCACTTGTACCATCAATGGTACAAATCAATGATACTATTGACACAGAGGCCCATCTTAGACCACACTGTTACTTAACATCAGGTAGTGTTGTCAAACGCAATCCTATAGTCCTATTTTAGTAAAAAAAGGTTTGATACATTTTTAGGGTCCAACGTTTTTGTAGCCTTTCATAAAAATAAGGGTACACAAACAAGGGTACCAGCACATTTTAGGTCATTCTATTTTTTTATGATCAGTTACAGCTGTGGATCTTACTACCGTGGACCTAAATACCTTTTCTTATATAAAAAATGCTAATATTATAATTAATTTACTTATTTATAAAAAATGTCTTTTTTTTCTCTCTATTGTCTCTGTATTTTTTATTTTATTTTCCTAAAATTCTATGTTATGTGTTATGTGTGCTATCTTAGCAAATAAATGTTATGTCATGTCTATGTCATGTCATGTCATATGTGATTAATATATTCATTCTAACATTATCGTAACAATAACACATGTACCCGGATAAAAATTAGATACTATGTACAAGTATTTACAACGTTTCATTACAGACTATTCAGTCTTTAGGGCGTGATTAAGGCACTAGCAAACTTACATTCACACAAACTTGTACATATTTATAATACATGTAAGCAGGATGTAATCCTTTAAACTATTTTAAAGAATTACTTATTGAATAATTGATTATTATTATTATTTAAATTTACTATGAAAAATTCTTACGTTACTGATTGACTATAGGCTGGTTAGCCTCAATCTTAGAAGTTCATTAACAAAATAGATGTTAATATTATATGGTCGTAGTTATCCATTTACCCTTCTGAAGATACTAGAAGGTAATATTTTATGAGGACTACGTCTAAAATAGGCTATTTGAAGGCTCAAAATGACTTAATTTAGAGATAATAGGCCCCTACCCGTTCTAGATAGGTAATTTATATTATGGTAATGTTTCATGACTAGAAATAAGACGACCGCGCCATAGAAGACAAGTACTGAAGGAAATCTTGATTGATACACGCTGTTTTAATCATTGTTATTTAGAGTAATGAAAATCAGTGCTACTTCGCCTGGTTCCCAAGTGAAGTAGCTCAAAGCTGAGTTAGGACCTTTTGGCAACTTTTTTTTGATTGACAGAGCAACCAGGACATGTGTAATGTATGTTAGGTCTGTACATGTATTTTCTTCCCTTTTTGCCCTATGCTCTGTCATTTAATTTTTCATTTCTGTATTTTTTTTGTTTGTACCTATGTTGCCAATAAATTATTTTCTTTCCTTCTTTCTGTCTTTCTTTCTTTAATGTTGTTTCCAAAAGGCTACATTATTAAAAATTTCGATTAAAACTTCACCGTGTGCTGAAATTTCAAATCTATAATGTGCAGGATAACCCATGTCAGCCTTGTTTTGCTGTAAAAAATATAAATATAAATGCATCTGACGTTCGCGCAGAGGAAAATCTGGGTTGATATCTCCCAACAGACATAATACGACACAGGTGTCGTGGGTATCAGAAACCACGAGAACCATCATCATCATCATCATCATCTTCCTGCCCTTATTCCACTCTATGTGGGGTCGGCAGTTTTGGCTAAGGTATTTTATGACCGGCCGCCTGCCTAATGTCAACCCTCCTTGGGAATACTTGCTTATTGTATCTCATCATGTTGGAGGATACTATCCCTTAGTTGACTTTTACGACATGCAGGGGGAGAAAAGCAGCTGGACGCATTCTATGTTTTTTCTTTACTCCCAGTCCAGCAGAGAAGTTACAAAACCACGAGTACCATGTACCACAAAATCCCGACCCGGAAGAAATATTGCAGAAGATGCTGACTCCCTCACCCAACCAAAACGCACCTACAGATCTTTTGGGCCCTTACCCACCAAACCACGAAAAAAAGCTTATCCACAACATCTTACTTTCCGATACACTTTAAGCCAACCTTGAAAGTTAGAGCCATAGGACTTTTATCTAACCAGATAAGTTTCCCAGCCAATTGTGACTTAGTTTATCGTGTTTGTGTTTGTAATTGCAAAGTACGGTACATGACAAAAACAAACTGGAATTCCCAGATTGAGGACAGTGGCACGGAGCGGATAGCCAATTACGTAAGTGGATAAAGGCTTGTCACTTCTGGAACGGTTGTAATTGAAAATGAGCTGTATCCCGGTGACGTACGGTTCAATGTCGAGAATTGTTCGTATTCTGAAAGAAAAGTTTAGCGTGTCACTGCTAGAATACTTGTAATTGAAAATAAGCTGTATTCCGGTGACTTACGGTTCAATGTCGGGATTTGCTTTATGGTAAAAGGAAAATTTAGCTTGGTTTTGCACTAGTTTAGAAACACAAAAGTCATATAAAGCTATTATACATATTTATTTGTTTCTCTATATTAAGAATGAATCCAATTTTGTATGTTTTTTTGTATTTAATACCTAACAAGTTTAAATACAAAATGGTTAATAAATTTAATGATTTAAACTGATGCTTGAATCTAACTTGCTGATTTTATGCAAAATAACTGTCAACAAAAAAAACTATTTGACTCGATAAGGTCCAAATTTATTTCACCTGCTCTCTAGAAAACACAATTTTCATGAATTTGGAAAAATAAAAAAGTTTGGGCAATTTAAATTTGTGTAAAACATATTGGACGTAGTTTGTATGAATTCGGTGAATCCAAATTCTGAATTTCTGGGTGTATAAGAAGACCAAGCATAGTCAGTTACTTATAACAAAAAAACGGTCAAGTGCGAGTCGAATACGCAAACAAAGGGTTCTGTACCATCGTACATATCTGTAAATGTCTTGTATGAAGATCTCTCTTTTATTTTTTTGTTTTGTTGTTATAGCGGTAATAGAAATACATACTCTGTGAAAATTTCAACTTTCTACCTATTACGGTTCATGAGATACAGCGCGCTGACAGACAGACGGACGGACGGACAGCGGAGGCTTAGTGATAGAGTCCCATGGGCATCCTTCCGATACGGAGCCCTAAGAGTCCCAGTGAGACTTCATTCTAAACATACCGTTTGAGAACTATTTTTATTCTGTGGCTCAGGGGAATAAAAGAGGCAATAGGCCTATAGCGATTGTCATAAAGAGCCGCGAAAACATGCGAACAGCGGGAAATTACTCTGTGCATTTTGTAAACAACCGCTAATAGAAAACAATCCTTTTAGACATCTTGGAGAAAAGTCTCCATAAAAGTAACTTCAGGAGTTAATTTAGAAGTAAAATGTGATGTGACGAGGACTGATTATTCCTAGAAATAGGAATGCACATAATAAGAGATCTAACTTTTTAAACTGTCATGTAGAGACATGGTGAAATGATTTGATTTGATTTGCCTACAGGAACCTATTGCCTACAGCATCCCGTTAGTGAAGGTAAAAGTTGCCTCCTGACGCTGTATAAATCATCTACTATAGATGGTAAAAGGCCTTATTATTATAGTTCCATAATCACTCCAGGAATAACCTAATTACTCAATAGCACATAAAAAAAGATCGTAGAGGCTTTTTTCTTGCAAATAAATAACAAACGTTATGCTTTTCTAACCCGCAAGAAAGCACGATTCTACACGAGCGCTATCAGATTTGGCGCTGAAATAAACTTGGCTGCATTACCTTATCTCGACAGATACCGGGTTCATAACAAGAAACTGGATCAGACAATGTCTGCAAGTCGTTTTGTGGTGAATTTTATTATTCTAAACCTCAGTTATTACCACTACTTTTCATGTCACTAGTTACATAAATAAATAAATAAATATTTGTAGACATTTCACACAGCGCCATTTAGCCCCAAACTAAGCAAAGTTTTTACTATGGGAACCAGATGAGTGATGACTGATACAATAGAATACTTATTTATGTAAATACCTACTTATAATACTACAATTTTAGTTTTAGGTTCTACGACATGCCGGATTCGTCACGATGTTTTTCTTCGCCGTTCAAGAGTACTGGCATTACACAAATATTTTTTTTCCTAACAGAAAAAAAAACATTGATTCACGACCGGCTTCGAACGGCGAAGGCACGGTCGTAGATTTAGAAGTCACTTTTACTAGACCACAACGGTGCTCTCAAGTTTCTTACAATGAAATTAAATATATTTATTTATTTATTTATTTATTAGGCAACGCCAACAGAACACACAATAAAAAACTGGTAAGGATGTTTACAATAAAAAATAGTACTATAGAATGTGCTCCAATTATAGGCATGCACAGCATTGGCAGACAACAGCTAGTAGAAGGAAATATATACCTATATATAACATAATATAACAAAAAAAAAAAAAAAAAAAAAAATAGTTTATGCAATAGAATCACATTTAATATTCACTTTGAAGCGTATTTACATTGAATTACATGCATACATATCGTCACTGGAAAGGCAAATTTACGTAAGCGCCAATCGAGAAAAAGCCGTTTAAAGTTCTTTTTTTTCGTTTTTTAATCATAACTTTTTACCTAATTATCGAATTTTGATGACATCAAAGTAAGATTACATTCTTTTTTCATTTTCTATGTCCAGCAATTCATATTATTGTATTTGGACTGCTATTTTAGGATAATAAATCAATATGCCCATTTGGCGCCATTTTGGCGCTTACGGAATTTTGCCTTTCCAGTGACGATATATATCGTCACTGGAAAGGCAAATTTACGTAAGCGCCAATCGAGAAAAAGCCGTTTAAAGTTCATTTTTTTTTTCGTTTTTTAATCATAACTTTCTACCTAATTATCGAATTTTGATGACGTCAACGTAAGATTTCATTCTTTTTTCATTTTCTATGTCCAGCAATTCATATTATTGTATTTGGACTGCTATTTTAGGGTAATAACTCAATATGCCTATTTTGGCGCCATTTTGGCGCTTACGTAATTTTGCCTTTCCAGTGACGATATTATCACGCCGTATCCCTAATGGGGTGCGCAAAATCATAAGTAAACATAAGAAAACTTGCATTCACTTCTGATTTCAACTCCTAAGATGAATGTAGTGAACCATGGTGACAGGTGATCAGCCCATCGCCCAATAGGTGGTCCATCATTTTGGAGGAGATACTATCCCTTAGTCGACTTTTACGACATGCTCGGGGAGAGAAGCAGCTGGACGCATTCTATGCATTTTCTTTACTTCCAGTCCAGCAGTGAAGTATTATGTTTGATACTTCCCTAATGTTCAAGACGATATAATAATAAGAAGAAAATACTCCTTTAAAAACAAACATGTTACTAACTTATGCATGTCCCAGCTCAATTAGGTTTACTTTAAGAAACTGGATTCAAGTTATATAAGCAAGAATTCTGCAGCTGTGGTGTTGATCAGAAACTTGGTACATTTGTAATTACGATACGCAAATAGTAACTTAGGCTTTCCAACTTCATTGTTGTATGCATCCAAGTTGGACATTAGTTGGGTACTCAAGGGGTTCAAACAGGCCAAGTTTCTTGTAATGTTCCAGTTCCAGTAGGTATGTGAATAAATAATAAATAGTGTTTATTTAATAGGTACAGGTTTAGAAACCGAGTTATATTGAATTTTTAGCGCCTTGTTTTTCACTACGATTGCGAGAAAATAAATAAGTTAAATTTAATTTGTAATTAGAGAAATATTCTAAAGATTTCGCGCCAATAGCTTTTTTAATTTCGTCTGTAGCCGCAACGGACTTTTTGAGCAATAGGAGTGAAAAATCAATTATACCATTAAGCTCTGCATGAGACAAAACATAATACAAAAATCCTTACAAACATCGGCCTTATAATATTAGTAGAATTGTTACTTTTACCACCAAAACACATTTTTACCAAAATAAATCTTCCTAATGATTCTAAAACGAACCATCGACGAAAATAAAATCGTAATGGATGAAAACATTTTGTGAACGACGGGGTTGATGTCGAATGACCTCATTTAACCCACAGGCCGGTGAGCAGTAAAAATGACATAAAACAGTCATTTGATCCGCAGCTGGCCATTATTACATTTATATTGAACTAGCGATTTTATTAGACTTCCTTCCGGCATTGCGAGGGATTTTCTAGAATTCTTATTTTTCAAAGATTCAGATTTGTGAACGCTTCGGTGACACCAGGTTTGATAACCACCCCAATACTACAAGGAGGGACAAAAGATTAACAGAGTGGGAACCAAGGAATGAAACAAGAAGAATAAGTCGATTGGAAAAAAAGGACAGATAATAATAATAATAAATAACACCCAACAGTCACATACATGGTCTTGACCCCACACTAGGATCCCCTGTGTCGTGGGTATTAGAAACTACGAGTAACATGGTACCACAACAAGATAATAATAATAATAATTAGAATATAATTTAATAGAATAGAATTGCTTAGAAAAGAATTTTTATTTTTTATTTTAGAAAGCAGGACCTAACTGGTTCAAGGCTAGAAATAGAGAAGTGTGGAAAGAAATTGGAGAAACCTACGCCAAAAAGGCGGTTATCACTAGCGAATTAAATATTAAGCGAATTAATATAGTAATTAAAGAAAAAAAATACTTCTCTGCTGGATTGGGAGTAAAAACAAAACATGGAGTCCATCCAACTGCATCCTCTGTCCTAGCATGAACCATAATAGGTAAAGATGAAATTTTCACAGCGTGTGTATTTCTATTGCCGCTATAACAAATAATAAAAATATGTAAGTTAAAAAATAAAAGGAAGCCCAAGAAACATTTATTTACATGTACGATGGTACGGAACCCTTCGTGTGCGAATACGACTCACACTTGACCGGTTTTTTACTTTTATCGGTATGATTAATGAGCAGAGACTATTATAATTAATTTCAAAAACATTAGATCCAACAAAACTGAAAAATCTGAAAACGTAATTTATGACCATACTAGCTTTCGCCCGCGGCTTCTATATGTTATTCCAGCACACATAATTATGTATATTCCAAGTTTCATTCAAATCTGTTCAGACGTTACGACGTGATTCAGGCACAAACATACAACACCCTCACATCCACACATCCTCACAAACTTTTGCATTTATAATATTAGTAGGATAAATAACAATGCCACGTCACTAACAAAAAAATCTTACGACAGATGAAATAACTGTACAGGCTTTAAATTAAAACCAGTGGAAAATTAAATTACAATTTAATTAACATTTTAAGTCGTCTCCCGGAGGTGTAAAGTTTGTATTTGCGGTAATTTTGTAACATCACCCTTGGGTACCCCCCGAGGGGGTAAGCTGGGGGTTAAAGGGGGTAGGGGGTGAAGTTTGGGCTCCAGAGGCCTGTCTGTCATAACCGTGTCGTCCCTTGTAATGTAATGCGTGTTAATGTTGCGGAACACGTGTAATGACTTTAATTTTGAAAACAAACTGAGTACGGTTTTACAAGTTGTTACATTTAATTTAAAATGCAATCAAATGGTGTCGCTTTTTAACTCAAATGCTAAGCGAAAATGTTGTTATTTTTGTATTTTTGTTTGTAGGGGTCCAAAACGATAATCACCGACGTAGAAGAGATAGTCTCGAAAGTCAAGTGGGACTGGGTCGGCCATGTCTGCCGCTTGCCGGAGGAACTGTGGCCCAAAATCAGCCCTAATACAGGGAGACGGCAGCGTGGCAGACCACGTATGGGATGGCGGGACATAATTCTTACTATTTATACTTCTCTCCTGGACTGGAAGTAAAGAAAAAGCATAGAATTCGTCCGGCTGCTTCTCTTCCCGAGCAAGTTGTAAGAGTCGACTAAGGGATAGGCCTCTCAAAAATGATGGACCATCTATATGAGCGATGGGCTGATCACTGTCACCATGGTACAGCACATCTACCTTAGGACTTTAAATCAGAAGTGGCTGCGAGTTTTCTTATGTTTACTTGTGGCTCTGCCCATCCCATTAGGGTTACGCTCGTGATGATATGTATGTATGTAATATTAAAAATTTAGAAACATATCAAGGTTTTTTAAATTAAATGTACTGCTTACCTTGCTCCAGTATTTTATAAACTCACTGAATTAGATAGTTACCTACTTCATCGTTATTACAATTAGTTGCCTACCTAATTCAGACCTAACTGTTATGTAAGATTAAGACTTTATGTAGCATCTACTTTAAAAACCTTAGTGGTTTTCGTTTTGTAAACTTTATTTATGATAATTAAATAAAACAAAAGATGCCTACGGATGCCTAGGGAACTGGCAGACTAGGGCATTGGATCTTCGTGACTCTTTCTGAAAGAAATATTTGCAGAACATACAAACATTTCTCCCGTAAATCGAACCCGCGCCTCTTGCGTCTCAGGCGAGCAATCGCTCGCCACGCCACCGAGGCCGTCAAAATAGTAGTTAAGATTTAATAAAACTAGTTATAAATAACTAGTAATGTTCCCCTACACAGTTGAATGCGGTAATTTCCTCGGCTTTGTTTCGTGATTGGATGGCGCGTGAGGTTGACGGCAAAATTTCATTACCGGTTCATTGTGGCCTGGCGGCTCCCGTTGGCAAGCTGACTTCTGACTGATTTCAATTATCAACGAATATTCCCAAACACAATCATAGGTTAGAGCAAATTCCCAACTTTAGTTCATTTTTTACAACTAGATGGCGCTGTCAAATCTGACCGATTCCTAGAACGCGCTATCGTTGCGTTTTGATTTTTTTGCTAGGCTAAAGTCCTAAGATGTAATAAATTGACTCATATTATAATACTACACAATTGTTTATTTGCTTCCCTTCCCCTCTCGGAGCTTGCCGATCAGTTTAGTTCAAAACATAGATTGATAGAAAATTATTTAATGCATATTAACACTACCATATTCCTAACGGGACAGAGCCGCAAGTAAAAATAATAATAATAGTAAAAATATAAAAAACAACTCGCAGCTACTCCTGATTCAAAGTCCCATGATGGATATGGTGAAGCATGGTGACAGGGGATCAGACTATCGCGAGTGGATGCAAGTTTTCTTTCGATTACTTGTGGCTCTGCCCACCCCATTAGAGGCATTAGTACGTTTTATTAATAGCCATGGGCAGAGGCTAACATCACATAAACTAATCGAACCCACGCTTTACTCAATACTACCCACTAATCGTGTCACTAGTTCTTTCAAACCAGTGTTGTGAAAGGATTTAAAGTGCGCCTCGAAGACTCCTTTGGTGCACTTGGCAAATGTTTTCGAACTTTTTACGGTTGCCGGTTTCCTCACGATGTTTTCCTTCACCGTTTGAGAGTACTGGTATAGCACACGTACGTTTTTTCGAACAGAGAAATACATTGGTAGACGGCCAATTGTCGAAAATTAATTACGATAATCAAACTCTTAACTGTCAATAATGTCGAGAACTCAAAATGAATCAGAAAGCACTCGATGAAGAAAGTGAAGTTATAATTAATCCTAAAGTTAGGAAGCTAAGTGGTCTCTTAGCACTGATTTAAACTTTAAAAACTTCAGAATTTATGAATCTTATTCATGAATATGGAGATAAGTTTTACAAGTGGTTAGTTACAGATAAGTTTCAGGATTTGAGGCTCTTAATAAATCTAAAAATAATGAGAAAATCACACGTAAAATTGTCTAGATAGCCTTTTTTAAGGTTTCACGAACTTTATGTGTTGTAAATTTATGGGGCTTCGCATTTTGGGGATATATATATTCGGCCTTGGTGGCGTGGCGGGCGGTTGTTCGGCAGAGACGCAAGAGGCGCGGGTTCGATTCCCGCTGCGGAAAAAATGTTTGCATGTTCTGTAAATATTTCTTCCGGGCCTGGGTGTTGTGGTACCAAGGTACTCGTAGTTTCTAATACCCACGACACAGGAAATCCTAGTGTGAGGTCAGGACTATGTATGTGACTGTTGGGTGTTATTTATTTATTATTTATTAAAGTTATTAAACATTATTCTAAGCAGTAGTTTTGCTAATCGAATCCCTATGATTACAGACTATTTCATACATCATCATTTTCTTGGCTTATCCCATAGGTGGGCTCGGCACACCATGTTTCCCTCCTCCATTTTCTCCTATCACTCGTCATTTTAGCACTCACTCCTTTCACACGCATATTCTCTTTCACACAATCCATCCATCTTTTCCTTGACCTTCCTCTAGCAGTATATCCAAACACAATCATATTCATCACTCACCTTGTAACATGACTTACTTCTCTCCGCTTATCACGCCCATACCAACATCTTCCTGCCCTTATCCCACTCTATGTGGGGTCGGCACAGCATGAACCTTGGATTATGCTGTAAGAGTTTTGGCTAAGGTTTTATGACCGGCAGCCTGCCTGATGTCAACCCTCCTTGGGAATACTTGCTTATTGTATCTCATCATGTTGAAGGATAGTCGACTTTTACGACATGCTCGGGGAGAGAAGCAACTTATCATGCCCATACCACGCTAACCTATACACCTCATCTTCTCCGTCACTGGCGCTACTTGCAAACTTCCTCTGATGTACTCATTCCGTATCTTATCCATTCTGGTCACTCCACACATCCATCTCAGCATTCGCATCTCCATAGCGTGCACTTTTCTTTCATCTAGCACTTTGGTTGCCCAACACTCAGATCCATACACAACAAACTATTTCAAACGATGACACATTTCAGAAATGGAGTTAAAGTGACACCTTTTGTATATCACAATCATTTATTTTGTATTTATTTCTGTTTATATACTACTTTTCAAACTTATGACGTGTGTAGTTAAATAGAACATGGTACAGATAATCAATTAAATTGTAAAAATCCTATCCTACTATATTAAAAATGTGAAAGTTTGTGAGGATGTTTATATGTTTGTGCCTCAATCACGCGTAAACGACAGAACGGATTTGAATGAAACTTGGAATATACATAGTATGTGTGCTGGAATAACAAGGCTATTTTTTATCCGGTTACAACCTGAGCGAAGCCGCGGGCGTCAGCTAGTATAAAATATATCAAAATCTATCGAGTTTTGTCAAAATGAATTAGTCAAAACCGTAAACGGAGAATGGATGAGAATAGCAGAGGACCGTGATGGATGGCACAAACAGAGGGAGGCTTATGCCCAGCTGTGGGTAAAGTCGGGCTTTGGATGATGATGCGTTTTATCAATAAAACTCAAAACCTTAGAAAGTGTCTCAGCTGGACACTTGCCACTGACGTCAACATTACGCCTGCCATTTAAATTGTAACTATTTTTTCATACTTAGAACTAAATATGGCTATAGCAAGGCAAACATTAATTGGTAACACTTAAAAACTCCATTATAAAACCGTTTAAAAAGTTTAAAACAAACAAACACTTTCGGTAAAGTATAATGTTTTAACAGGTCACAATTTAGCGCTTGAAGCGATTCGTTCACACACGTGAAGCTATTTATTCGCTTGAAAGCGGCTAGGTGCGAGTAGGATTCATTGAAAAGGTTCCGTAGGTGCATTTTGGTCGTATTGTTAAGTTTAACTGCTGCTAAGTTGTTTACATTTTGATTGTTAAGCTAGGAACATACTGATTGCACGTACGTATGCGACATGACGTGAGAGAGTTCGTGTGTACACTTGTCATAAGTATGCAACATAAATTTGCAAGAAAACAAACAAACTGCCTTAACGACAACGACAATGACACGCTAAGAGCGTATTTAGAAAACCTTCTATGAAGACACCGGTCTTAGGAAAATAATAGTGTGTGATATCTCCTAACCTTCCCAAATATATATTATAATAAAACATTTATAGAAAAAACTGACAAGCAATACAGATATATATAATTACTTAAAAAAAACAGTCGGGCTAGCTAATTATCTGTTACAAACGGTCTATATAATCAAACACAAATAACACTTACTAAACTAGTTTGAAAAAACGAATGACAGAAGTCGAGTTGAGCGAGAGGTTCTTATTTTTTCTTTTTCGACGTTGAACTCTCAAAAATGGAGTGAGCAAATTCAGTTGCGGAACTCCAAAAATGGAGTGAACAAATCATGTTCAGTTGTAGGCGAGCCTGGAGGCTGCGCGCGGTTGATAACTCGATTTGACTGCATTTCTCATCCGGAAAACAGCGGAATTTTCAGTATTTTTCAGTCGCCTTTAAGCTTATGTTGATGTGATGTCAACATGAGTAGCGTACCGAAAGAGTCTGATTTATTTAAATGTTGTGTAAAAGAGTAAATACATCTGACAACATAATACATAATTTCATTTGAAACTTTTGGATTATGGTTTGTGTGGAAAAAAATGGTATGCAATAACCACTAAAAGCAAAATAATCGGCGACGTTTTGGAAAAGGGTCAGGTTAAGAGTACCCTACATCGCTTTGTAAGCAGAATACTGAGAAAGACCAATTATTTTTCTACATTTATATACATACATACGAGTAAAATCACGCCTCTCTTCCATAGGTGTAGACAGAGATCACGGACCTCTATTTGCTACGGTCCTGACATACTTCTTTCGCTTCATTCACTCTCATTACATTCCTCAAGCATGCTCGTGGGTTTAGGGTACTCTTGACCTGGCCCTTATAAAAAAGGTCGCCGATTTGGTCCAGGTATGTAGGTACGTGCGCCGAGGTCTTCCCCTTCCAACGGTACCATTCACATGTTTAATGTTTTTTCTTCTTTCCCAATATTTACTTACATTTTATAATATAGTAATTTAACTGAGCTCATTTTTATTTCTTATTATTATACCGATTACCTTATAGTTTTTAATGTTGTTGTAGTTTTTTTGTAACTGTGACTATATCTATAAATAAATACTATATCTATATAGTCATTTTAATAATTTACTTATTTCAAATCAATTCATAACTTGGTATCTTATACTTGACTTGTAAACATACAATTTACCAATAACTGGCTTATTACTGATTTATTATTACTGTAGAAAGCTGGTTTATTGTATAGTAAATTAGAACATAATTGTGGGTTTAGTGCACAGATCATGTATTTTATTTCCCGCAACAGTTGCGCCTGTGTTGTGGTCTCCTTCCACTTAATTGTCAATTTGAACGCATGCAAATGGAGCCAAATGGCCGTCTGCTATTTGTATTAAAAATACAATTGAATTAAAATCACTATCGCTGTTCATTCACGCAGTTGGGTTCGTAGCTTGTAAATATTACTATTATAATTATGTTTAACTTGAGTAATAATACATTACTTATTGTGTTTTCGATGACGTATTTTGATGATGTCTAACCATAGTTAAATAATAAAATCACAGTTTTCACATATCTTAAAAAGATATTTTCGACTTTCTAAAAAACCTATCGTTCCATGATAGGTGCAGAAATAATCACATTTACCCAATTACAAATTCAATAGGTAATCGATATCACAGCTCGAAACCAACTTAAAGCGAACCCCGTGAAATCCACCCAGGCACCTAATTCCATTAAAAAGTGTGGAGCAATCAATCACTAGATAGGTTTATTACTGGTCGTCGATCATCGTTAGGATAGCGCCAGTCATCGCTGGCGAGTTATTAAAACTGAACATGTTAACAGAACACTTTGAAAGCACTGCTGGTCTAGTGGTCTATCTAGCGGTCCGCCTTCCGATCCAAAGGTCATGGGTTCCGGTTGTGCACCAACGGATTTATCAGTTGGAAAAAATTATATGCGCGATACCAGTACCTACTCTCAAACAGCGAAGGAAAACTTCCTGAGGAAATCGGCAGGTCAAGCGTATGAAAGGAGCCCTTGAGGCGCACTTTAAATCCTTTCACCACACTGGTTCGAAAGAACTAGTGACATGACTACGATAGTACACTACGTTTTCAAGTACTACTTTACTTTCAAATATAAAGTTTCTAGAAAGAGAAGCTTCTACCACCGCCACAGGAACATCCCTCGACTCATACAAAAATCATTTACTGACATTTTTTACACACATATAATCACGCCTGGCTCTGTCCATCCTTAATGGGGTGGGCAGAGTCACAAGCGATCAAAAGAAAACCGCAGCCACTTCTGATTCAAAGTCCCAAGATGGATATTGTGAACCATGGTGACAGGTGATCAGCCCATCGCTGGTATATCCCTGCTGTAATGAATTCCACTAGTATTTCCTTCGTGTATAATAAATTCCACAAAAGCTTCGATCGAATGTCCAACTCTCGATTGAAATAGGTAAAGGCACCAAGGGTAAGGTAACGGAATAACCCTTAATCTTTGTGGTTTCTTTGTTTCCTCAAGATTTATAACAATGGTCATTTTTCGGGAACCAATATGTAGAGATCAATTTTTGACTTGACTAATATCATCATCATCTTCCTGCCCTTATCCCACTCTATGTGGGGTCTGCACAGCATGACCCTTGGCTCATGCTGTAAGAGTTTTGGCTAAGGTGTTTTATGACTGGCCGCCTGCCTGACGTCAACCCTCCTTGGAAATACTTGCTTATTGTATCTCATCATGTTGGAGGATACTATCCCTTAGTCGACTTTTACGACAAGCTCGGGGAGAAAAGCGGCTGGACGCATTCTATGTTTTTTCTTTACTCCTAGTCCAGCAGAGAAGTTCGACTTGACTAATAAATAAATAATAATAAATATTTGTGGACATTTCACACAGCGCCATCTAGCCTCAAAATAAGCAACGAATTCATGTTATTCCTGGTCATAAACTATATATTAATATTCCAAGTTTTAACCATTACGGAGTCAGAACAAAGATAAGCACAGTTTACACTTAAACTTATTTTTTAATAATAAGTGAGATTTATGGAGTCTCAACTGCACCAAAGCAAACCGATAAAAATGCGGAAATCTTTCGACTGAAAATACCTGTGTATTTTAATAGAATAAAGTGGTAAACTTTATGCTGTGTCATCGTTTTCATCTCAGAAAGCTCAGGGCATCAACCGCTGTAAATCTCAACGGAATAGAAAGAGGCCTTGGTCACAGTGACGGCGGTAACGGAAGCGATTATAATGCACAAACGATGAATGAATGGAAGCGTTCGTGACGTAGCTTGCTTAAACGTTCTTGATTGATCGTTGAAGTTAAGCAACGTTGTGCACGGTCAAAATTTGGATGGGTTACCGCAAGTGGCATTATAAGCTGAGCGCTTTCGAGCTTCGGAGGGCACGTTTGTCGGTCCCGGCTTTTAAATCATTAAGCCATGACGGAGGATTTTAGGCGGCCTAAAAGCTCCGTCACAAGAGTTGGCCACAGGCTCATAGCAGCCACAGGTCACCCATCCAAATTGCAACCGCGCACAACGTTGCTTAACTTCAACGATCAATCAAAAACGTCTAAGCAAGCTACGTCACTAGAGCTTTGAAAGAACTAGCGACACGAGTAATGTTATAAAACTATATGAACTTTCTCCATTCTTATCGCGACCCAGCTCACCCCTCGAGATACTCGTAGGTCGAGATTTTTTCTTCGAATTAGATCACGAAGCTAACAGTTCTACTGAAGACTGATTTATCACATCTAACGCTTTTACCATGAATGTTAAATTTATACAGAGTTAGAAAGCAACTTTTGCCTACATTAGGGACGCTGCGGTGTCCGGGATGACTTCAAATAAATAAATAATAAATATTTGTGGACAAAAAGCAAAGCTTTGAAAACCAGATGGCTGATAGGATACTTATATTTTTTTTTTGTAAATACATACTTATAACACACTAGCTGCCACCCGCGGCTTCGCTCGCGTGGTATCCGGATAAAAAATAGCCTATATGTACTATGTATATGCCAAGTTTCATTAAAATCCATTTAGTAGTTTTTGCGTGAAAGAGTAACGAACATCTATACATACAAACTTTCGCGTAAGTATAATATTACCAAACACATACTACATTGTTTTGACCCTACACTATGATTACTTGGTGTCTTGGATATCAGAAACTACAATTACGACGATACTACAACACCCAAACCTGTGAGCAGCATTACACAGCATACAAAAAATTCTCCCGCAATTAGCGAATGTATGAACCCCCACCTCTTGCGTAAAAGCAGGGAGATAGTTATAACAAACCAGTGGTCATATTAACCACTCGTTAGTGGTGAACATTGGTCTGCCAAAGTGCTTGAGATATTATTTTAATTTCAGCAGTTTAATGAAGAGGCCGCTGGCAGATGGCCGACATTCAAGTGGCTTCCATCTTATGCATCAGCTACTTAAGCAAACTACTCCACTACGGCCTTAAGATTGAGATATTTCAAACGAGCTTACCCGCGCGGTTATTTTAAAAAACTCTGAAACACGTGTCAATTAAATACGTATGAAGCGCTCGTGGCGTAGCTTACTTAGACGTTCTTGATTGATCGTTAAAGTTAAGCAACTATATGCGCGGTCAAAAATTGGGATGGGTGACCGCAAGTGGCATTACGAGCTGAGCGCTTCCGTGCTTCGTAGGGCACGTTAAACAACCCGGTCTTAGTTAGTTATTTACACAGATATAATAACATAAAAATTTTTAAGGTAATCGGTATAATAATAAGAAACGAAAGTTAAAATTTCTCTGCTGGACTGGGAGTAAAGAAAAAACATAGAATGCGTCCAGCTGTTTCTCTCCCCGTGCATGTCGTAAAAGTCGACTAAGGGATAGTATCCTCCAACATGATGAGATACAATAAGCAAGTATTCCCAAGGAGGGTTGACGTCAGGCAGGCGGCCGGTCATGAAACACCTTAGCCAAAACTCTTACACCATGATCCGGATCATGCTGTGCCGACCCCACATAGAGTGAGATGAGGGCAGGAAGATGATGAATAAGAAATGAAAATGAGCTTAGTTTTCTAAGTTCGCTAACAGATAGAAAACAGAGCTCAGATCACCGACCGCAGGTAAGGTCCCCAAAAGGTTGGCGACGTTACCTCGTTGGATAGCTAAACTAATCCTTTGTCCGAGGTAAGCGCCAGCCCTTTGGTCATTGGTCAATTACAAATTATATACGTATACGATACGTGGTTACAAAAACACAAACTTTCACTTTTATAATATTTAGTAGGTAATTTAATTCTACACTAAATAGTTAAGCTTTTTAAGTATGTCATGTAATTCATACTTAAAAAGCTCATGTAAAATCGGTGTGTTTTATCCAGGGTTTTGGCAAAGTAATAGATAAGAAATTTTAATAAACCCAACATTTTTTTTAAGAATTTCGTAAAAATACTCTTAATTTTGTTATAGTTGACCGTTCTGTAATAAATCTTTACAAGGAAAAGTAGGACAGAATATAACAATAGGTAATTGTACTAAGTCTTGATCTAGGCAAGAATAGCCCTCCATTTGATAGTCGCACAAAGCTGCGGAAGACTTTTGTAGATACATACTTAGATACAAGCTTATCCGGGGGTCTAAAGTTGGGTATAGACTAACTGAAAGAATGCAAGCGAAGACTTCCGAACGTGAACGAATCATTGAGTTTTAGCGCAAGTGTACTGGTGGTCTAGTGGTAGCGGCCTCGCCTTCCGATCCTAAGGTCGTGGGTTCAAATCCTAGTCGTACACCAATCTATATACAAAAATGTATCTGCGAAAACATCGTGAGGGAACCGGCATCCCGACAAAATGACCCCCGTGATTTTAAGGAATAAAGTGACTTTCTCCCGAATACTCCAACGCATCTCAAAGTTGAGCACGTCTCAAATGACGATTTTTTGACAGATTTTCATCAGAAACTGTCAAAAAAACCGTGAGTTGAGAAGTGCTCAACTCTGAGTCGCGATTGAGTATTCGGAGGTTTGACTCTGACTTTCATAGCATTTGCATCGCGTGCGTTTGTCACGTAGGACACTTCAGAAGGTAGCCCCTTAGCCCCTTATTCCCTATGACCAAACGAAACTTAACAGCTCGTAACTTGTTAAAAAGTAAGTTCGTATGAGCTAGTGGCCAACTCTTGTGACGGAGTCTTAGGCCGCCTAAAGGCCTCCGTCATGGATTATAAGCCGGGACCGACAATTTAACGTGCCCTCCGAAGCACGTAAGCGATCAGCTCGTAATGCTGCTTGCGGTCACCCATCCAAGTTGTGACCGCGCACAACGTTGCGACTTTAACGATCAATCAAGAACGTCTAAGCAAGCGACGTCACGAGCGCTTCGTCGCTTTTTTGTGGTTGTACCACAAACGTGCCCGCGTTTGCCCGTGTTTTGTTTAGTCATCGTACATAAGGCCCCTGTTTGTTGTTTTCGCGTCGCGTCGCTTCGCATTCGCGTCGAGATCGCCCTCATAGGACGCAGCTTCAGCCCCTTCTATACTTTTATCTGTGACAAGCTCCATAATGGACCTTCATAATGGCTGTAAAATGTGGGATGCAAAATTAAAATCTGGCCCGTTTTATTGTCGGAATAAAAAAGAGCTTTTACCCGAGCGTAAAAGTAGGAATTAATACTTTAATACTGCTTTTTTTATTTTCCCTGATGTACAGTCGAGATAAAAATGCTTAGAGCCATATTAAAAGCTTAGCCGTTAAAATGTAATAATACTGATATTATGTGAAAGTGTGTGTTGTGTAATTTATCTCCGTAACGGCTGAACGTACTTCGCTGAAACTTGGAATACTCCTAGTTTATGACCTGGAATAACAAAAGGAATAAATAATAAAGTACTTTTTATCAGTTTATTTACATATAAACGGAGCCACGAGCGGATGTTAGAAAAGAACATATAAATATATAATAATAAATATTTGTGGACATTTCACACAGCGCCATCTAGCCCCAAACTAAGCAAAGCTTCTACTAATGGGTAAAAGATGGCTGGTAAAATACTTCCGCAGCGGGAATCGAACGCGCGCCTCTTGCGTCTCAGCTGAGCACTCGCCCGCCGCGCCACCGAGGTCCTCAGAAGCAATATAAAGTCACATAGAAAAAAACTCACAACCTCTTTTCCAAAGACTCAAAGAAAATATTTATAAAATGGGGTTACCCTACAAAAAACCCCACAAAGCCTTTTTCCTTTTGTAGTTGTTATCACACCCGTTCCAAAAATGTCACGCCATACTAAAAATTCTTTTTTATGGGTGACAACTACAAATGGATACTTTTGTAGCGGGTAATACGCTCGGTTTCATTTTACGCGTGAAAAACCACGTGACGATTTAACATTTAGCTAAAAATTCAAATTACTATTACTAAGTCTTGTCACTGGTTATTTCGAACCATATTCCTTCCATGCTCTTAAGACCATGTTTTAGAACTTTCCAGGTTCTACGACACTCACGATGTTTTCCTACACCGTTTGACAGTACTGGTATAGCGCACATAATTTTTCAAACAGAAAAATACGATCACGTATCTGAGTATCGCAACAGACTTAAATGGTTACCTATCCGTTCTCGTCGCAATTTGCACATCCTTTCTCTCCTATACAACATCCTTTTTCTCCGCTCCACCCCTTCCTACCTCAAAGAATGCTTTGAGTTCCTTCATTTATCCAATCCCCGTACCTTACGCTCCTCTGAATCCCTCCAACTAAAAACTCCCGTTCACACGTCGGATTTTTACGGTAAGTCATTCACGTTGCAGGCTATTAAGCTGTGGAATGCACTGCCCACATCGATCCGGAGTGCGAAATCCTTGCCTATTTTTAAAAACTTAGTTGTTCAACATTATCTTTCTTTGACAACGTCATCGTAACCTCATTTCTGCTTATTTATTCACGTGTTTATCTATAGGTATACTTATTATATTATGTGTGTATATACATTATATCATTTTATTGTAGTACATATGATTTTTGTTATAAAATATATATTTATTTTATCTTATTAGTTTAGTAGGCATAAATTCACGATTGTTTCGTTACTGCCGTCCTTATCTTTCAAAGCTATGTCCTGTCCATCCAAAGGTTGCCTGGAAGAGATCGCTCTTAGCGATAAGGCCGCCCATTGTAAATCTCATTGTTCTCTTCTGCCTATTTTGTTTTGTTTTATTTTAATTTTATCCGATGTGTTTTACAATAAAGTTGTATTGTATTGTATTGTAAAAATCCATTGGTGCACGACCAGGTTTGAACCCACGACCTAAGTATCGGATAGCGGGGCCACTACCAGTGCTCTCAAGATATACCTTAGGTAGAAAATTATAAGCTTGTTTGAAATTCAAACTATTCGAAATTCAAATGCTTAATAGATTCTAAATTGTATTGGCAACGATTACCAATATTCGAAATTCAAAATTATAGTGAAAACGCGTGTAGACAATAATTGATGCCGGGTCGAAATTCAATTTCATAATGAAAACGCTGTTCAATTCTAAATTCAAAATTATAGTACTTATCCGCCGGTTTTTATTTAGTGTCGCGACACATCTGCTGAAAGTTCGGCTAAATACGCTGGAAATGTTATTACGGCCACTTAATTTCGGCTGATGTGTCAAAAGTTACTTAAAATACAGGTGAGAACTGATGTTCTAGTTCCTTCTAGTCCTACTAGTGCCTTCCTAAGATCGTGGCTTCAAATGCAGTCGTACACCAATGTATTTTTCTGTTCGAAAAATATATGTACCAGTATTCTCAATCGGTGTAGGAAAACATCTTGAGGAAGCCGGCCTGTCGTAGAACCTAAAAACTTCAAAAAATTGTGATCAAATGCACAAAAGGAGCCTCGAAAAAGGTTACTCTAAAAATATTGCGTATTTAGCTGAACTTGCAGCAGATGTTCAGCCCCAAATTGAAAGACCCTGAGCACGGCTTACTATATTACAGAGTCTTCTGAACAATTAACCTTGAAAAACTAATCTCATAATGACATGTAACCACTTAATATGTGGTAGGTACCTTTGTGTAAGTGGAGTAGTAGATATACAGTAATTGTCATTAGAGTACAGTTGACGACCTCGGTGGCGGCGTGGCGGGCGTGTGCTGAGACGCATGAGACGCGGGTTCGACTCCCGCTACGGGAGAAATGTTTGTTCTGTTAATATTTCTTCCGGGTCTGGGTGTTGTAGTATGATGTAAAGAATTCTATAAGCAATCTGGTGTCCGTAGTAAAAGCTTTGCTTAGTTAGCGGCTAGATGGCGCTGTGTGAAATGTTCACAAATATTTATTATAATACATACATGCACTATCACGTCCGTATCCCTAATGGGGTGGGCAGAGCCACAAGTAATCATAAGAAAACTTGCAGCCACTTCTGATCCAAATTCCCAAGATTTGTAAAGAAGTAATATTTTATAATATACATTATTGCTACAGAAGTCGTCATATTCATTCAGTAAATATATCAAATCTATTCAAAAGCGTACCAATGTTTAAAAAAAACGATTCTGAATGCACTGACGTTGAGTACCTATTCAAATTGAATAGGATGAAGAGATATAACAGGAAAAACAAGCCGTGTCTATTGTCCGCCATTGTTTGCACTTTCGTTTTGTTCCCTATGGGATTGTCATTTGCCATGGTTGGAAATTATTTTATAGCTATGTTAATGAAAGCACTGGGTGGTCTAGTGGTATCCTAAGGTCGTGGGTTCAAATCCAGTCATGGGTCAATGGATTTTTCTGTTCGAAAAACTAATGTGCGCAAAACAGTGAAGGAAAACACCGTGAGGAAACCGGCATGCCGTAGAACCTAAAAAGTACGAAAACATGTGTCAAATGCACGAATGGAGCCTCCGAGACGCACTTTAAATACTTTCTCCACACTGGTTCGAAAGAACTGGTGACACGACTATTACGTAGTAATGCTATGTTGATAGAAGTCTAGAACTAGGTCTAGTCTGAACCTAGAAGTCTAGTACAAATCTAGACATTCTTATATGAATCTCTAGCCTAATCCCGCGACTCTGCTCGCGTTGATAAGAAGTATGCCTTTAAGTTATTGCAGATCATTAACTGTTTGTATTCCAAATTACAGCCAAATCCGCTATTAAGAGCTATTAAGAGATGAGCGTGTGCTGACACACACACACACACACACACACACACACACACACACACACACACACACACACACACACACACACACACACACATAAACATTAAACGCGCGAGACGAATCATATGCGCGATTTAGCAGCGCTCTATACCATGCCTACCACATTTATTTACTCGTACTGAAGCGCTCGTGGCGTAGCTTGCTTTGACGTTCTTGATTGATCGTTGAGTTAAGCAACGTTGTGCGCGGTCACAATCGGGATGGGTGACCGCAAGTGGCATTACGAGCTGAGCGCTTCCATGCTTCGGAGGGCACGTTAAATTGTCAGTCCTGGCTTTTAAGTCGTTAAGCCATGACGGAGGCCTTTAGGCGGCCTAAAAACTTCCGTCACTAGAGCTGGCAACTAGCTCAAACTAACATACTTATTTATTTACTGTACTGTATCGAGTGTCATGTAACCTGAAGCCATGAGCTTTTGAATCCCCAAAACTGCAATCTGTGCCGAATTGTATCACTTTCTATCGCTCATTTTCTGCGGAAAACCACGCGGTTCGCCGGTGGTGTGTGTAAAGTGCCTTAATTATTTTCGCAACCGTCATGTATTTCCACAAAAGTGTCGTTCGAAGAAGCGAAATGAACTTGGCAAAGGCGATTATCTCTACCTTGGGCTTTTGGAACGAGCCACAGTGGATGAGACAATAGCCAGACAACTACACCACAGTCCACATAGCAGTCCACTGCTGGACATAGGCCTCCCCTAATGAGCCCCATCGCGCCCTATCTTTGGCTTGACGCATCCAGTTTCTGCCAGCAGCCTTTCGCAGATCGTCACTCCACCTAACCGGAGGGCGTCCTATACTACGTTTGGCGAGTCGCGGTCTCCACTCAAGAACTCGTTTACCCCAACGGTTGTCGGTTCTTCGGCAGATATGACCAGCCCACTGCCACCAAAACACTACTCTAGCCAATTCGATGAAGAATAAAGGTAAACAAAATGTTGACAGAAACCTGATAAAAACGTATCCTGATTATTCAACACCACCGACTTCGTTGTTTCACCACATGTTTTCGAAGTTTTTCGTAATCCGTAAAATGCAAGAATTTTGTTTCAATCATGAATATAGGCAAAGCTTATTATGTTATGAATTACTATTAAAAAAATCATAGTACCTATTTATGTTCAGATTTTCATACATAAGCGCTACAATTTAAGTGAAGGTAGCTGGTTAAAAAGCCCAAACTCGACCAGACTACTTTTATGAAACAAGAAATGTCACTCGGTGGTGTACGACAGCGTCCCGTTAGTGAAGGTAAAAGTTGCCTCCTGACGCTGTATAAATCATCTTATATTATAAGAATCTTTGTCCTGACTGACTGACTGACTGACTGACTGACTGACAGACAACGCACAGCCTAAACCGCTGGACGTAGAGACTTGAAATTTTCAGTGTAGGTAAACCTTGGTACGTAGGGGTGTACTAAGAAGGGATTTTTCAAAATTCAACCTCTAAAGGGGTGAAAAGGGATGAAAACCTGGAATCAATTTTTGGTCTAAAACTGCACATAACCTATATTCTTATATTATAAGAATCTTTGTCCTGACTGACTGACTGACTGACTGACTGACTGACAGACAACGCACAGCCTAAACCGCTGGACGTAGAGACTTGAAATTTTCAGTGTAGGTAAACCTTGGTACGTAGGGGTGTACTAAGAAGGGATTTTTCAAAATTCAACCTCTAAAGGGGTGAAAAGGGATGAAAACCTGGAATCAATTTTTGGTCTAAAACTGCACATAACCTATATCAAATTAAAGAGCCGATTTTTCTCATTTATTTGATGTCATAATTACCTGTAAATTCTTTATTTTTGTCATGTTTTTCATGAAAAATAGAATACGTTTATTTTGACATATGACAGCGATGATACCGCAGATTAGTAATAGATGATACAAAACATATGGAAAAGGAACTGTCAATGTCAAATTACCTGTGAAAGGAAGCATAAATTTTTACTGGTCTAATAAGTTTCCAATCTTGATTATTCATGGAGTTCTGACGTAATTCTACGTTTGATAACTAGATGTCGCTGCTAATTCTGATCAAAGCGTCAAGCGTTTTGAAAAGTTTACCTTAATTATCAAAATTTTTTATATTATAAGAATCTTTGTCCTGACTGACTGACTGACTGACTGACTGACTGACTGACAGACAACGCACAGCCTAAACCGCTGGACGTAGAGACTTGAAATTTTCAGTGTAGGTAAACCTTGGTACGTAGGGGTGTACTAAGAAGGGATTTTTCAAAATTCAACCTCTAAAGGGGTGAAAAGGGATGAAAACCTGGAATCAATTTTTGGTCTAAAACTGCACATAACCTATATCAAATTAAAGAGCCGATTTTTCTCATTTATTTGATGTCATAATTACCTGTAAATTCTTTATTTTTGTCATGTTTTTCATGAAAAATAGAATACGTTTATTTTGACATATGACAGCGATGATACCGCAGATTAGTAATAGATGATACAAAACATATGGAAAAGGAACTGTCAATGTCAAATTACCTGTGAAAGGAAGCATAAATTTTTACTGGTCTAATAAGTTTCCAATCTTGATTATTCATGGAGTTCTGACGTAATTCTACGTTTGATAACTAGATGTCGCTGCTAATTCTGATCAAAGCGTCAAGCGTTTTGAAAAGTTTACCTTAATTATCAAAATTTTTACTAAATTCACCGAAATTTCTTAATTTTTAGATTTAGGTATGTTTGTTACTCTTTCACGAAATAACTACGGAATATACTTACATACCCTATTATTCATATTCGTTCGCTAAAGTTAGCCATTGCTTAAAGTTAGCCCTGTCACTGTTTGTCATTATGAAATGGTAAGAGATGGCAATACTTTAGTCATCGTTTAGCGTACACTATATTATAGTGAATAATGAGGATAGTAGGTACCTACGTGTGCTGGAATGGGACATAGGGTACTTTTTATCTGGGTACCGCGTGAGCGAAGCCGCGGGCGGCTGCTAGTCTACTATAGATGGTAAAAAGCCTTAGTTTATAAACTATATAACCGATAAAAAAGCATATTCTCAACGGGCCCACTAACCTGGCCTCTGGGGACATTGGAAATAACCCACTAACCAGTTCATCAAGGGGAAACCTGGGAATAATCCCACTATCCCACAAACTACTACTACTTAGTCCTATTACTAGTTCTTTCGAACCAGTGCGGTGAAAAGATTTCAAGTGCGCCTCAAAGGCTCCTCCCGTGCACTTGAGTACGGGAACGCTGCGATTTTATTTCTAACCTACGGCTTGTAAACGACCAGTAACTTGTTACCCTAATACCAGATGTCAAAATAATTATTATATTTGCTCATTAAGTATCATCTCTCCCCGAGCATGTCGTAAAAGTCGACTAAGGGATAGTATCCTCCAACATGATGAGATACAATAAGCAAGTATTCCCAAGGAGAGTTGACGTCAGCCAGGCGGCCGGTCATAAAACACCTTAGCCAAAACTCTTACAGCATGATCCAAGGATCATGCTGTGCCGACCCCACATAGTGAGATGAGGGCAGGAAAATGATGATGATGAATTATCCGTAATAGCTTGTGTAAAACCGCTTTCGACCGCTCAATATATTGCAGTTTTAGTGCACCTTTGAGACACTGTGTCTGTATTGTTTTACAATATTCCCTCGGTGATAATACTTAACAGCTCTACAATTTCATTCGGACTCGTTATCTTTTATCGGGTCAACAATACACTGATATTATTGACATTACTGACGACCTCTGTGGCGGGCGAGTGCCCGGCTGAGACGCAAGAGGCGCGGGTTCGATTCCCGCTACGGTAGAAATGTTTGTATGTTCTGCAAATATTTCTTCCGGGTCTGGGAGTATTTATTATAAAGTATTATAACTATAAGTATGTATTTACAAAAAAATATATACATATTCTATCAGCCATCTGTTTCCCATAGTACAAGCTTTGCTTAGTTTGGGGCTAGATGGCGCTGTGTGAAATGTCTACAAATATTTATTTATTTATTGCTAACACTTTGAAAGTGTTATAAATAAAATAAATCTTACTTATATTATAAATGCGAAAGTTTGTAAGGATGTTTTAATGTTTGGATGTTTGTGCCTCAATCACGCCTAAACTGCTGAACGGATTTGAATGAAACTTAGAATATACGTAGTGAGATATACGTAGAATAGAACATGTGCTGGATTAACATATAAATTATTTTTTATCCGGGTACCCGGCGAGTGAAGCCGCGGGCGGCAGCTAGTATAAAATTAAATTTAAACTTAAACTCAAAATTCTTTATTCATTCAGTCTATTCGGATCATTTTCAAACAATTAAAATCTAGCCACTGACAGCTGGTAACGTGCGAAAAATATATTTCCTGTAAAGAACCAGCTGTACTCTTCTTAGTCTGCAAAACACTGTCGAAAACAGCCGCCTGACAGTCATCCGGGGCCAAATTACAGGTAAATTGCTTCTGATACTTAAAATAATGGCCTCTGGCATTTAGCTTCATGTTTACAGGCTTCCGATTGAGTATCCTAACAAGGTAATGGATGAGGCTGAAAGAAAAAGCTTTTATGTTCTGCATTCAAACTTCGAGGTTGGGCCAAAGAGTTTGTAAATAATTTTATTTTATATTTAGCATTCAAACTTCGAGGTTGGACCAAAGAGTTTGTAAATAATTTTATTTTATATTTAGCATTCAAACTTCGAGGTTGGACCAAAGAGTTTGTAAATAATTTTATTTTATATTAAGCATTCAAACTTCGAGGTTGGACCAAAGAGTTTGTAAATTATTTTTTTTATATTTGGCTTATGAGTATTATTTAATAAGTTTCCCTTTCGGGAAAGCAGATAGTCTGAAACCTTATTGTTTAGTCTTTCGTAAATTTATTTTATTGTTAAAAATCTTCTTTTTAATCAGGTCGTCATTGTTTAAGAATTTCCCTTATGTTCTGCAGTCAAACTTCGAGGTTGAACTAAGGAGTTTATAAAGATTTTTTAAACTCTTAAAGAATCGTATGCTACCTAGGATATCGAAGAGGTAAGTCCAATTATTGTGATGTTTTAAAAAAGGAATTGTATGCTTCCTCTTTGGTTTGCTTTATAAATGTTTTCGTTTTGAGATTTTCTAACATTTTTTCCTATATATATTAGTGGCATCAAATCCAAGAAGTGATAAACATTATATGGCACATGAATTCAAAGAGAAAAATCCAGCCAATAGCGTAATTAAAATACCACAAACTTCTATAAACTTGGTATCAAAGCTGAAATCTCATTTCATCTTTTATTTACTTCCAAGTGAAGAGGTTTTAAAAGCTGACCTATTTCAGGAAATACGGTGGTAAACTTTTACGCCACATTCAAAATTCGAATTATACGATTTAACTAGAACAAACTACTTCGAATGGTAAGAATAACTACTCGTACGCCTTGGTATTTTTATTGTAAAAACTGTGCATTAATCCACGTTGGTAGAGATCCCATTAAAATACTCTTAAACAAGGTCTGTATTTATAAACCATGCTCAACGATAAATAAATCATTCTCTGCTGGACTGGGAGTAACTAAAAAAACATAGAATGCGTCCAGCTGCCAGCTACTTCACTCCCCGAGCATGTCGTAAAAGTCGACTAAGGGATAGTATCCTCTACAACATGATGAGATACAATAAGCAAGTATTCCCAAAGAGGGTTGACGTCAGGCAGGCGGCCGGTCATAAAACACCTTAGCCAAAACTCTTACAGCATGATCCAAGGATCATACTGTGCCGACCCCACATAGAGTGGGATAAAGGCAGGAAGATGTAACGATAAATAAATAATTAACCGTAAATGTCTTGTTTAGAATGGGGGATAAATTTCCTGCAACACATGTCGCTAGAGATGTCCGGCGACGTCGCTCGACTTCGCACGAAAAGTAAGACATTGCTGTAACTATTTATTAAAGAGGGAAAAAGACCACGTGATCTTTTCTGGCAAAAACACTCCAGATTGGCCATCGACGCCCTACATTGCCCAACATCGCTCATCATCCCCAACGTCCCTCCCCTTCTTCGTTTAAGTTTAATTTTAAGTATTTCTGTGTGATAAACAATAAGGTTTTATTTATCTATCTTTTTTTAGTGATACGATACGTGAGTCTCGTCCCCACGTCAATACGAGGCTTAAAACATAGTGGAGACGGATTTGAGGACATTTATTTGGAGTCATTGACACAGTAAAGGCGGTTCCAGACGACAACGCACCGATTAATTGAGTTTATCTCATTTTTTACTGCTTCCAACTGTAAAAAACTGGAGGATTCAAAGGAAAATAAAGGAAAATTCACGTTGCGAGATTTAATGGATATGAAGGAATATCTACAAACTTTTTGAAAAGAGTCTTGTAAAATTATTTATATATTGTAACAGAAACTTGTTAGCAAAAATATTTTTCTCAATAAAATTTATTTCCTGACGAAACACTGACTAACAGGCAATATACTCGTACCCGTTAACACAAGCTATTAAATAAAAAATTAAATAAACCCCCATCCTCCGAACAGAACACCACGAATCAATGGGACCTGTGGAAGTTGAAAAGATCCTTTTGTCAAGTAGGAAATGAGCTGATGATCTTCAAACGCCTCAACAGACCTTCAAAAACTATAGTTAAAGACCATCTCGATCACATTAGCTTTCAAACAGAAAAAAACTGCATCAAAATCGGTCCATTCGTTTGGGAGCTACGATGCCAGATACACACTACAAACTTATAATACCCCTCTTTTTCGTCGGGGGTTAAAAATGTTGAGAACCAAAGATTATTGTGTAAGTACCTACCAATCCACATTTAGTTTTCACTATAATTCGTGTAAAAACATTTTACTTTATATCTAAGTAATAATGTTGACCTACCCTACATTTGAAATTCTTTGAAAGTATTGTCCTCAAAAAGTAGCGACAACAGTATTTTGTTTCGTCCGTATAAACTAACCAGCGAAGGAAGACCTCTGTCAATACAAATCACGATCTTATCTCCTAGACATAAGGTTGAGAATCTAAACTCAGTTTGACAGATAGCGTGGTGTATTGTATAATTTGGAAGTGCTCCAAGTACATCACAAATACGAGTTTGAGAAAATAGCGTCCTTCCTAAGTTTTATTTTGAAGTTGGGTGAGGTCAAACGAGCGTTAGTTCCGTCGCGTTTATTACGCATGCGTTTTCGGTTGCATTAGGATATACGATTCTGGCTTGTTTCTCACGAGACGATAACAAATGAGTTGCTAATATACGAACAATGCCGAATGAAAATATACAATATCGCTAGATTATTGATACCCTAATGGGCATGTTTGCTTCAAGACAAAAAATAATGCTATTAATAAATTTTAGTTTATTTCTACACTGAAAACCGCCATTTTACAGATAAAGTTTTGTGCAAGTTTCGAGACATCAACAAAAGCCGTATCACAACTAAGGCCTTTTACCATCTATATTAGATGATTTATACAGCGTCAGGAGGCAACTTTTACCTTCACAGACGGGACGCTGTAGTGCCCGGGACGAATTAAGATGGAGTAGGCTTGCCCAGCACCTATTCCATTCTCTCAGCTTAGTCGACCTTGTCCACAGGAAAGACATCAATACGTGCGGAGCTGACTAAGGGGGTTTCCTCACGATGTTTTCTTTCACCGTTAACTCGTATGACAAACTATCGCATTTATAACATTAGTGTAAATATTTTGCAATAACAAGTAAGGATCTCTTTTAAACATCAAGAAAATGATTTATGTAAAAATTAACAAAATCGATGTCGGAATTCTACATTTTAAATCAATGTAGGCACTTTTTTTCGTATTTCCTACTGAATTCCGTTTGGAATAATGTTATTGTTTTCTTATGATAATATCTGCTTTAGACTGCCAAAGGTCAAGCTATTTATGAAGAACCTCTGAATGTGATAAAGTATTGAACTTAAAAGAAATAAAAACAAAATGAAATATCTACTCTCATAGAACAACTCTGCCGTCATAAGAAAAAAGGACGTTTCTACATAAATTCCGAAATGGAGAAAAAAAATAGTGGTAGATACGTCTTTTTTTACTGATTCCGATGATGTATATAACTCAATTATGAAAAAAACGTCAGATACGTCTTTTTTCCTTATGACGGCAGAACTAGTCGTATCACAATTTTTTTCAAACCAGTGTGGTGAAAAGGTTTAAAGTGCACCTCAAAGACTCCTGTCGTCCACTGGACACATGTTTTTAAACTTTTTAGGTTCTACGACATGCCGGTTTCCTCACGATTTTAAGTAGTACTTATTTTGTTTGTTTGTATACAAATTCAAGCCCATTTGCCATAGTTCTTATACAATTGCGTTGAACAACACGTGTGAAAGAGCCATTAGAGAAACAAAACACAGTTGTGCTAATGAAATGGCCGTGACGTCACCGCCGAACCCTCAGGTGGGCAGTGATTTATGGGAACCAGTGACAGAGCCACAGTTCCAGTGATTTGTTGCCTTGCCTGCCGTGGATGCGTTTGCAGTAGAATGAAAATAGACTTCATTTACAGCTACACAAAAAAAACTAGACCGAATTTTTATTTTTAATATTTATATTATATCGACTATTCTTACTTTTGGTTTTTTAAGAAGCACCCTGACTATAAAAACGGCAGTTACGACAAAAATAAATTCCTTAAGATTATGAATGTCATACAAAATCCTCTCTCCTCAAATAATGGTTACACTCATACAATTTATACATAGAACCAGAAAAAAACCAAATACAAACATTCAAAATAAAGTTTCACTTTTCCCGACCTTGTATGGTCTGAATAAAGTAAATATACCTTTCACCCTTAAATCATCAATTTGACACCGTCCCTTCCCTACCTACGTGTCTCACACCTCCCCTAATTAGAGGGTATTATTGTTTCGTTATAAGCAATGGATCGCGTGATATACTTCAATTTAATCTGTTGTGCAGTGCGGCAAATTTCGTCCATAAAGAATAAGTCGTTATTTCAATCACTTTGTGTTGGATATCTTAATCTCAAAACTTTCTGAAAGATATTGCAAATGTTAAAGAAAGAAAGAAACAAAATGATATCAGATTGATAAAATAAAACACACCCCAAGAATTGATGAATTTAGTAGATAGTACCTACATATATTTTTTATAGTTGTTAATTGTTGAAGTTAAGCAACGTTGTGCGCGGGCACAATTTGGACGGGTACAGCAAGTGGCATTACGAGCTGAGCGCTTCCATGCTTTGGAGGGCAAGTTAAATTGTCGGTCCCGGCTTTTAAGTCGTTAAGCCATGATGGAGGCCCTTTAGACGGCCTAAAAACTCCGTCACAAAAGCTGGCCACTAGCTCATACGAACTTACTTTTATAGTTTAACATTTAAAGGTCTGAAATTTAAACATCTCAGTGTATCTACGTAGTTCCAACCGCACTAGGATACCTGTATTGTGTGTGTATATGAGAAACTACGATTACCGTGGTATTACAACACCTAAACCCAGAAGGCACCTTGGTATCACTCGTAAAGAATCGAACCGCACCTTCTCGCGTCACTTGAAAATAAAAGTCCGCCTCTACACTACATGCAGAATGACTTCTTAACTACTTGTTCAAACTGCTTATCTATTAAATGATTCAGAATTATACTATTACTTAAAAAAGGTATAATTATAAAAAGTTATTCTTAAAATCACCAATCGCAGCTCTTATTTAAAACATCGTAATTTTAACATAATTTGTTAATCACAGTGTTCTGCTGCCAAAATGTAAGCGTTTCATGAAACACGCGATTTAAATTTTCAATTTCAAGTTAAATTAATTTTGTTGGAATTACACGTTGTATAAATACTTAGGTCAATAACCAACCAGGTCACAGTGTTTTGCGGCGCAAGCGAATGCCTCACTGCAATGTTAAAAACAGTGGAATTTACCAAAGTGTTTACCATTTTATGTTTACCATTAAATAGAGCAATCGGGGCACTAAACATAAGAATATCTCCTGTACGTACCCCAATCGAGCTATATATTTAATACATTTTGCGTTCGATGGAACGTACGTTGCGTTCTTTTGTTTTCATTTCGGCAAATGTCAAAAATTGTAGACAGCGTATACGCATCAGAAAATAACAGGATACGAAATGTATATAAACAAAACGATAAGAAATTATTATTGCCTGTGGTAATTAGGTAGGTTTAGATAGCCTATTTGGGCCCCAAATTATGTAAAGTGTAAAAAATTAAATAAAAACTATAACCTGATCCAAATATATACAGTTCTTTCTTTCTAAATGACTATGTATGTATGTATGTTCGTATGCGTTAGTGACTAACTATAGTGACGGAGTTTTTAGGCCGCTTAAGAGCCTCCGTCATGGCTTAACGACTTAAAAGCCGGGACCGACAATTTAACGTGCCCTCCGAAGCACGGAAGCGCTCAGCTCGTAATGCCACTTGCGATCACCCATCCAAATAATGATCACGTACAACGTTGCTTAACTAAATGACTATCTGACTGACAACACGGCTTAAAGTCTAACCCCCGAATACTCAACGCATCTCAGAGTTGAGCACGTCTAAAGAGACGAGTTTTTGTCAGATTTTAAAAACTGTCAAAAACCGTGACTAGAGGACATGCTCAACTCTGAGTCGCGTTTGAGTATTCGGGGCATAGAAGCATAAAACTTGGATGGTAGGTATATACCTACTTCTTATTATACAACGTGTAACATAATGTCCCTATAAGCCCGAAACGGGGGTGTTCTATACGTCATTGCGAACAACGTTTGTTCAACGACTTTTAAAATTTCAAAGGTTTTCATTCATGAAATGTCTCTTAAACTTTGCTCCAATACGTAACTTGACACAACATGAGGCATCCCTACTTACAGCTGTTTTTTGACCTTTAAGTGTGAACTCTAGATGAAACAGGTAACAGAACAGACACCATTAGTAAAATGCCTACCTACTTACCTAATAACGAGGTGGCTTAATAAGTAATTTCTATTTTTTTTTGAAGGCCTAGTTGGTACCTTGGTATTTATTGGTAATTAAAATGTAAGGTCACACACATCACGACTAAAATCCCTAGGCACCGTAAACATCCTTTCAGATCTCTTTGTTAAGTACCTAGTATAGGAGATAGGTACCTTACCTACTCAATTTTGTACCTACCTACTCGGGCCTTAAAGGTATCCTCAGTGGGTGCCAAGGAGTATGAGAGGATGTCTACCGTGCCTGAGGATAAAGCCGTGATACCTACTCAATTTTGTACCTACCTACTCGGGCCTTAAAAGCATCTTGAGTAGGTAACAAGAAGTATGAGAAGAGGTCTACCGTGCCTGAGGATAAGCCGTGACCCTATTCCACTTTAGTTTTTCCAACGATGTATTATTCCAATATTCATTGGAGCATTTTTCAATGCAATTTTGTACCTACCTACTTGGGCACTAAAGTCAAAGGTTGTGACTTATCTGTCTTACTAATCTTCATTTTCATCGTGAACAGCCTATTTGTCATTGGTTGCATTGGAACAACAACAACAATAAGTGGGATGGCACCTCGCCCTAATTGGCTGTCGGTGCCTTTGCTAAATTCAAAATCCGCAACCGTCAACCGACACCGCACCGCAAGCGTTTGTTTAATAAAATCAAATTGGTTCCGTAGGCTTATTTGTTTTTTACTTTTCTTGATTGAACTACGTAATTGTTGGTAGGTTATTATGTAAGTAGGTAGGTACCTAGTAGCAAATGGGGATAGAGCACATGGTAGCATATTGCTATGAACCCCGCCTTCCCATCCTTAAGTCGTGAGTTCGAATCTATGGATTTTCCGATTCGAAATTTATGTGTGCAATATCAATGCTCTCAAACGGTGAAGGAAAACATCGTGAGGAAACCAGGCATGTCATAGACGTGTGTCAAAGTGTACGAAAGGAGCCTTCAAGGTGCACTCTAATCCTTCCACCACACTGGTTCAAAAGTGCTAGCGACACGGACACGACGACAGTAGTAGTAGTAGTAGTAGTAGTAGATGTATGATGAAGTTTTTTGCCTTTTTTTCCCAATCGGTATTTAGTGGGTTACCCCAGACAAGGAACCCTAAAAATTCGGCTTTCGGCAATAGGTACCTACTTTTGGTCGCAAAACAGATCGGTTTTTATCAGTCGCAATTAGCATTCGTTCCTTGCAACAACTGCAACAAGCAATCTCTCGGTTCGCGTAACTAATTAACGTACGATACGATGTCGGCTTTGTACTCAAACGGTGAGTATTATGATATGGTGTTGTGTGTGTGTGTTGGAGCAGCACCAAATAATTAATAGCTTAGTAGCGGCGCTTCAGCTCTCCAGAGAGCGTTATCCAGGGCGGCCATTGCCATCTTACGGGCTATTTTCTGGGATTGGGGAACCGTCTTCTCTCGACGGGATCTTTCCACCGGCGCACCAGTGAGGGAAGACCGGGAATTCGGTGGTGTGTTGTACCTACTTCCCTTTGATGGATACCGAGTACCTACTGTGTGTGTCAACAGTGATAAAATTCAGTGATAGGTAGGTATGATGATAGGTACCTAACCTATCACCCTACCTAGTAGGTACCCCATTAGTACCTAGCTTACTAATAAAAAATGACAAAAATAATTTTGTGATTGTGAATGTGAATGTGTACCAGTAATACCAACCTAGGTACCTACATACCTACCTAATACCTACCATGTCAATTAGCCGTGTTCCGAGCCAACCAAGAAGAAGGGAGAAAAGGTATAACTTAACTTTTCCTGTACCTAGGTCCTTAGGTAACTACCTAGGTAGATGTAGGTAGGTAGTTGTTTTTTTATGTGTGAAAGATATCGTGATTTTAATCTTCGACTTTAATTTCTACGTAGAATTAAAAAAATTGCAAATTCTTACGAAAACTTTGGTGATTTGATTACACCTAGGTACTTTTTGAAACTTGCCGCGCGTTCAATTGTCTGCGTATGTGTGGGTCCGACGCGATAGGAGGGTGCGCGTGTGTTTGTTACCTACGCAAATGGTAAACAAACACATAGGGTTGTCACAAATTTCTCATGAAATAATTTGTTTTTAATTGTATTGGAATTTCAAATATGATGTATTGAACTTTTGCACACGTCAATGTATTCAAGTGCTCGGTCTGAATACACCCCTTTCGGGCTTATAGGGACATTATGTTACACGTTGTATAGGGGTGCGCTAAAGGAGAGATTCCTGAAACAGAGGACGCAGAGGGACGCAGTTTGTATAAAAAAAAAACAACACGGTAAAATCCGCGGGGCTAAAACGAATATCCGGTTTCCTTTTTTAATTCAGAAATGAACTAAGCTACATTTTATCCTAAAAATCTTTGTTTTCCACACGCCGAACGAAGCCAATTTATAACACTCTCGGGGTGAAGAGAATTTATGTGAAGGCGATTAGTTGAATGCTTTTTAAACGGGCGACGTTTGTTAAGTAATGGATTCCACGAGGCTGGCTTTAAGATATTAGTTTTGCAAAATATTTCCGGCTTTTATAAGGTTAGAATATATATTATTCTAACCTTATAAAAGCCGGAAATATTATTTTTAATTTTCTTTCAAAAGCATACTCAAACAGACAGAGGTAATGTATTTTTGGTAACAAAATAAATGTATTTTATTCGTAATATAACGCTGAATAAAAATACCTATTAATAACAAAAACACTTACAAAATATAAACATAAATCTCAAACAATTTTGTGCTTTCATAACTTTTGACATAATTAGGCATACTTTATAGGGTTCCGTACCCGAAGGATACCAACGGGACTATTACCTATGCCTATTACTAAGCCACAGCTGTCCGCTCGTCGTCCGCAAGCAACAATGCAATAGCACAAGCATACAGATTATTATAAATCAAACCTGTCATGGCATATTTGAGGCACAAAAATGCTCATAATGGTCACATTCTCACAAACTTCCGCAATTATAATTTAAGTAAGAAATACATTTTCCTTGTTTCCACTTTATACCCGTGCGAAACCGGGGCGGATAGCTAGTAAAGAAATTTAGCCAAGTTTGACTTTGATTAAATTATAAAATTAATAAAAATATTAACTTGGTAAGTTAGTGGAGTAATTAACTGAGTTTACTGTACAATCAAGATAAGCTCTTACTTAATAGAAGAGTCTTAAAAGTAAGGTCACTTAATAATAAGCTTTTCCATTAAGATTTTAATGCGATAAATAATGTAATTAAGTTATTTTGACAAACTATGTGGCGTGGAGTAACTTCTCGTTTGGTCCTCTCTATCTATCTATCGTGTCACTAGTTCTTTCGAACCAGTGTTGTGAAAAGATTTAAAGTGCGCTTCAAAGGCTCCTTTCGTCCACTTGATACATTTTTGAACTTTATAGGTTCTACGACGTGCCGGTTTCCTCACGATGTTTTCTTTTACCGTTTTAGAGGTGGTACTGGTATAGCACACATATATTTTTAGAACAGAAAAATCCATTGGTGCACGACCGGATTTGAACACACACCCTTAGGACCCTTACCACTAGAACACCAGTGCTCTCGAAAAAAACTCATAAAAAGACGGAGCATTTCACAAGACAGCTATAAATTAGCTTTTGCACGTTTTTGTTTGCTTAAGGCATACCCAGATAAAAACTACGGCCTTTGCCATCTATCAAAATGATTCATACAGCGTCAGCAGGCTATTTTTGCCTACACTAACGGGACGCTGTAGTGCCCGGGACGAATTTAGATGGAGTAAGCTTGCCCAACTCCTATACCATCCTTTTAGCTTAGTCGACCTTGTCCACTGGAAAGAGACGGTCAATACGTGCGGAGCTGACTAAGCCGCGGGTTTCGTCACGATGTTTTCTTTCACCACACCCAGATAACTGAGAAAAGAAATAAGTTGGAAAGATAGTTCAAGTGTAGAGCTACATTTGTTCGATGTATTGTAAAGCTATTTCTGATGTAACTCCCAACTAGGTCACACTTACACAGTAAAGACGGGAAATAGCAAAGAACTTCTTACTTTTAAACTTTGCCGCTTTATTCATAAGCCTAGTTACGTTTGACGGTATGAGAGTTTTTTGTATAAATAAATAGTGTTTCAGGGGTTTTAAAATAACTCTCAAAATGGGTAAAATGGGGTGTCATAATTTATACTGCGCGAACGAAGCCGAGAGTATAAACTAGTATTCTTTAATATGATACTAATATCCAGTTCTAAGTCTTATAAAAAAGCAAGGTATTGTTGTATCTCGAAGCTTCTCATCAACATTCAGCGAACAGCCTGTATAAAATATTCAGATTTATTCTTAGCAATAAAACGAAGGCTAGCTATAACGAGGAACGATTTTACTGAAATTGTTCCTAAATACCACCATACGACTTGATAAGCTGAATACGCACAGAGCGAACAGGAGGGTTTAAAAATATGAATCTGCTGAATTGTATTGCGTACGATTTACCTAAATCTGATGCAGTTTACGGCCAAATATAAATCTGTTGCAGGATTAAATTGCATACAATTCCCCTACAATTCGAGCCATTTTACAAAAATTAGAGGAATTTTCTAAAGATCTGCTATGAATTAGGGAAATTAGTTTGCTATAGATGTATTATTGGTCAGTGGGCTTTTTAGACCTGCAAATATACCGAATGCGAACGAACCAATGTAGACGTTTTAACAACTTCATCCGGCTTTATTTATTTATTTATTTCGACGGCTTCGGTGGCGTGGCGGGCGATTGCTCGGCTGAGACGCGGTTTCGATTCCCGCTGCGGAAGAAACGTTTGCATATGCTGTAAATAATGTGGCACCATGGTACTCGTAGTTTCTGATACCCACGACACAAGGAGTCCTAGTGTGGAGTCAAGACTATGTATGTGATTTTTTGTCAGAAAATGTTTGTTATTATGTCAGAAAATATAGTCATCGGTGCGGTCAATCCTCACTTGCTACTTGTACGGCTTCGTTTGCTTGGTTCGTACACAGCTTTAGTAAAACTACGACTTGTGTGTTTGAGGAGAAAAAGCTTTGAAATCAAGATTTTAATTTATAAAATCTTACAATACTATAGCTATGTGCTCAGTGGAATTTATTTTCGAACTTTTTAGGTTATACATGTCGGTTTCCTCACGATATTTTCCTTCAGCGTTTGAGAGTACTGGGTGAAGCGCACATATATTTTTCGGAGAAAAATCCATTGGTGCACGGCCAGATTTGAACCCACGACCTTAGGACCAGTGCTCCCCTCGCCATTGGAACGGGATGGTCGCAATCTACCTAAATAGAGATTGAGTAAACCGAAAGACCATGACAAGGTCTGCCTTAACAGTAGACAAAGTCTGGATAAGGAAAACCACACTTCACAGCACATGCTACAGCTAAGAGCTAGCTAATCCTTGGCTAATCTCTAAACACTACTGCCTATAATATTCTCATTCCCCGGCCTCTCATTACAGCAGTTATTCCAAATTAATTCTTTAGAACACAAAGCTTAATAAAGTTATTTGGCTCGGCGCCAGCTAAGCTTTACTAGGAGTATAATTGGGCGCAGAAAGTCAGTTCGCAGAATGAAAACGAGAAAAGTATGTTCTGAGAATCTCGAAGATCTACTTCCTACTTTATGCTTCCGCTGGTGACTTCCCTCGCGTAGCACCCAAATAAAAAACAGACTTAGTACCTATATGTTATTCCATGTCATGATTTACGTACGTTCTAAGTTTCATTCAAATCGGTCGAGTAAAACCATTAAAAGTGTGCAATAGCGGATTTTGCTCACCAAAATCAACCTTTATATCTGTTAATAGTTAATGAAATGTGTTTATTAAAAAAGAAAATGAAGTTTAATTACAAGAAAACCGTAAAATTAATCAAAAACTGGTTTCAACACTTAAGAGCACTGGTGGTCTAGTTGATAGTGACCCCGCCTTCCGATCCCAAGATTGATTTTGATACGTAGGTAATAACTATTGATTTAGTAGTTGAAACTATGTAGTAGATGTTTTATACAGCGTCAGGAGACAACTTTTACGTTTGTGGAGACACAAACGGGACGCTGTAGTGCCCGGGACGAATTAAGATGGAGTAGGCTTGCCCAGCACCTATTCCATCCTCTCAGCTTAGTCGGCCTTGTCCACAAAAAAGACATGGTCAATACGGAGCTGACTAAGCCACGGGTTTCCTCACGATGTTTTCCTTCGCTGTTTGAGAGTATAGCGCACATAATTTTTTTGCACAGAAAAATCCACCCACGACCTTATGATCGGAAGGTGGGGTCACTACCAACTAGACCACCGGTGCTCTCAACTAGTAGAAGTAATATACCTACAAATACGTAGTATGTAGCTAACAAATTCTGTACGTGTACACGTATTACCAACTCGACAGCTTCCAAAGCGGGGCTCGTTGCAATGGTACAGTCGGGAGGTGAATTATTTACGAGTATTGGTCGGTACAGGTAACAACTCCTATTTCGAATCATTTGAGGTTACTTACTGATTTATTCAAGACTACTCGAAGGAAACTTCTCTTGTGTAGAAATCAAAAAGGTTCGTTGGACTTCGGAATCCTAAAAAGACATAATGTAGGTAAATATATCCACTATCTAAATTATTAATAAATAAAACCGGTCATGTGAAACTCGAATTCACACACGAAGGGTTCCGAATCATCGAAATAAAACATGTCTCTTGTATGAAGACTCCCTTCATTTTTATCTTTATTATTATTATTGTAGAAATCAATAAATTTTAGATCGTTTAAAAAATAAATACTAAAAAAAATGTAAGAAAGTCACTCGACCCATCCAATTACTGACCGCGCCTAGTGTTGCTTAACTTCAATGATCTATAACGAACGTTAATTATAGTTTTCTTGTATGGGACCCCCTTTTATTTAATGTTGATAATTTGTTGTTATAGCGGCAATAGTAATACATACTCTGGGAAAATTTAAACTTTCTACCTATTATGGTTCACAAGATACAGCCCGCTGATAGAAAGAAGGATGGACGGACGGACGGTTGGACGATCAGCGGAGGTTTAGTAATAGGGTCCCGTTGGCACCCTTTGGGTACGGAACCCTAAAAAGTAAAGGAAACTACAGAATCGATTCTGACATTTTCTTCACAGGTAGAAAAACTATCCCTCAGAAGAGTGTTAGATGTTAAATATGAATGTGGATGGACACAGGTAGACAGGAAACCAAAGAAGAGTTGGATAGATTGCGCGATTGATGAAATGAGTAAGAAAGCAGTGAATACCGAGATGACGGCTGATAGACGTTTAATCCTGCTAGGTATATACACAATGGCTAAAAAGAATTTATAAAACAGTTTACAGTTCATATTTTTTATATAAATGGTGCTTAAGAGATAAGAATTACTTCGTGCTAGAGTCTTGAATTTTAAGGAGCATAAGTTTGTTTTATCCGATGGACGGAGGGTAATGTGTTTGGGGTGTATGTATGTATGTATTTATGTGGTATTTAAGAGGGTATGTGCATTCCTTTGGCTGAAGTTGTAGTCCAAACGGCTGGACGGATTTTGACAAATGAGGTGTCGTTGGATTTGTCTAGACAACGAGAGTGTCATAGGTGCCATGACACCTCATGACACTTTTCGACACTAAAGTGTTAAACATCCAATATGGTGGCTTTAATGACCCATTTTCAACTATTATATAATTTCATATACATTTATATACAAATTCATCATCATGTATCGAAAAATCGAATATGTCAGATTTACCTGATAGCTAAATTCTAGTCGGGCTTTTTGTTCTTTTTAAGCATCTCTTTGCAAATATTACCATTTACTATTTTTTGGACCATCTACCAACTCTTTCCTTATAATATTTTATAGGTACTTAATATTTTATGAAATATAGGACGGAAAAGAAATAATTTTACACATTTATTTAATTTTTTTAATTTCCAGTAAAATCGTATAATTATCACACGACATTGATTTAAAATCAAACATAGCGTGCATTTATATAAATTTTGAAACAGTTCATGGAAATAACGATTAATTACTCAGATAAACAAAATTAAAGCCATTTTAATCACGCAATGTTCAAATGAAACTATATATTTCAATGGTGGTGTTTTTGCGTGCAATACATTATAAGTATAGTCGTCAACTTAAGTACCTGACTTTGGGAAACCTCACGGTGAACAAAATATAGTTGAACACGCAAATTCTCGATATAAATAAAAGCTTAAATCATTGAACAAATTAGTGCTCAAATGATATCTGATTATGCTAAAACTTACCTGGATATAGTAGACAGGAAACGCCTTTATGCATTATGTATTAATAATTGCACTAAACTCCAATATAAATAAAAGCTAAAATCATAGAACCAATAAGTACTCAAATGTCTTCTGATTATGCTTAAACTTACTTGGATATATTAAAAAGTAACAGAACTAGGCCAGGTTACATTTTGAAACAACTTTTGCAACCAACTGTACATCGGGGAAAAGCGTAGGTAGGAGAAATAGTGACTTGACAAACGATTTTCCTCTACAACCGATGTTTTTCATCACTATTGAATACGTTTTCGATTTTCCGACGGTTTGCAAAAGGCAACTTTGTTGACATAAAACGTTCCAATTTTGATTTTCTCATTCAAAAGTACGTTATGGCAACGTCGGTGCTCTTGTTGCATTTTGTGGTTTCTTTGTTTAGAAATCAGTAGATATAGATATTGGTATAATAATTGGATTCTACTAAGGCCTTTTACCATCTATAGTAGATGATATATACAGCGTCTGGGGGCAACTTTTACTTTCACAAACGGGACACTGTAGTGCCCGGGACGAATTAAGATGGAGTACGACGAATTAAGAGTGCTTGCCCAGCACCTACTCCATCCTCTCAGCTTAGTCGGCATTGTCCACAGGAAAGACAAGGTCAATACGTGCGGAGCTGACTAAGCCGCGGGTTTCCTCACGATGTTCTCCTTCACCGTTTGAATGTACTGGTAATAGCGCACATAAATTTTTCGCATAGAAAAATCCATTGGTACACGACCGGGTTTGAACCCACGACCTTAGTATCGGAAGGCGGGGTCATTACCAACTAGACCACCAGTGCTCTAATAACAATAATATTATAGAACAACAAGATTAAAAAACTCCCTCCTCTATTTCCCCACCAAACAAAACATCTTGAAATTTTTAAAATTCACTTACAGAAATGTCTCCTATCGGTAGAAACAGGGGGACTCTTCAATTATTAAACAAACCTGCGGCCATTCTTCCATTCATCTAATCTAAATTTAACCTGCACGATGCCGTGAGGTCAGCTGTTAACGAAAGTGTTTTATGTTTAGTTCAAATATTCTACTAACAGAATACGAATCGTTCGTAGAGCAATGTTGTTTTTCTATCTTTTACTTCTTCGCTGGACTGGAAGTAAAGAAAAAACATAGAATGCGTCCAGCTGCTTCTCTCCCCGAGCATGTCGTAAAAGTCGACTAAAAGATACCAACGCAAATGAAACGCGCTTTAAACGCGCGTTCTTCCGGCAATATACAGAATTTAACTGTAATTTTACGAGTTAACCCAGTTCTTGCATTGATAGAAGTTCTTGGAATATTGAATAATATGACATCTGATAACAATTTGAGATTTTTTTATCACGATTAACTATTTTTTCAAATGTTTTGTAATATCGCTACAAACGTACGCTTAGGCGTTTGTATCGTGTGCAAAGGCGTTTGTAGCGTCCTGATTGCGTTCTACGCGTATTGACAGCGCGTTCAAAATACATCGTGTGCAAAGGCTCTAAGATTAAGGCAATTTGAATAATGGTATATATTTTTTCATGGTAAAAATATGCCCTAAGCTTAGACAAATCGTCGAATTCGAAAGGAAACAAACAGTAATAGCAATTCTATTTCGATCAATAAAATATGCCGTTGACCTCCATGTTGTTCTAATTCATCTTCAAATCTTGAAATTGAAAGTGGGGTCAGCTGGTGGGGAAAGTGATTTAATTTCAAAACATTGTTCAGATATTATGTTGAGTAGCGATAAAAATCAAGTCGTGTAATAGTTTTCAAGTTCATTTAAAGACATCGGACTTAATATTAATCAACTAGGTAAACAAATAAATAGCTGTAAAAAAAACCTACGCTTAAAAGCAAAATCCTCTTTCAAATCTCCAGGCTTCTAGTATCCCGTAATTATTTCAATGTACATTGTATTCTACATGTATGTATGGTCGTATGAGCTAGTGGCCAACTCTAGTGAAGGATTTTTAGGCCGCCTAAAGGCCTCCGTCATGACTTAACGTAAAAGCCGGGGCCGACAATTTAACGTGCACTCCAAAGCACGGAAGCGCTCAGCTCGTAATGCCTATTACGGTCACCCATCCCAATTGTTACCGCGCACAACGTTGCTTAACTTTAACGATCAATCAAGAACGCCTAAGCATGCTACGCCACGAGCGCTAGCCACGTGCTGTGTTTTACATGAAAGACGAAAGTTAATTTTGTTTTCTTTTCGATTACGTGACAGATTTATTTATTTGATTTCATCGTTTCTAAAATTTAGCATATTTTGACTTTGGCATGTTTTCCGTATTCTTTTACAACAACTCCAGTTTTTCTAGATGTAGTATTCGAACATTATATCTAAATATATAAAATTCTTACGTTACTGACTGACTGACTGAGAGTAGAAGCCCGAAACTTGGAGGGTATATTTCTCTTATGGTGTAGAGATGCATTAAGAAAGGACTTCCCGAAGCTCAAGTCCTAGAGAAAGAAGCGGGAAGATAAAGTTTGTTTGAATATGCTTAACGCAGACAAAGTCACAGAGTTCCACTAGTACATCCAGAAAACCCTTAGAGATACCTTTCTCAGTGTACCAGAGTCATTGAGACGTCTAGCTACAGTAAAGATAGAAGTGATATACTTGATGCAAGTAGTTCGGCTGATATATCATTATCTCTACGTCCTGTCTGGGTGAAACAAACGACTGTTGCAACCACAGAGTCTTAGCACCAGTTTGGGAGAGTCGGTCTTGAAATTGATTAAGATTGTGGAACCTTTTTTGATACCTACACATTCTTGTACAAAGGTACTACTCGTGTCATTAGTTCTTTCAATCAAACCAGTGTGATGGAAGGATTGAAGTGCGCCTCAAAGATGCTTTGTCCGTGCATTACAAACAAATGTGTATTTTTATTATACTACAAGGTAGATAAATCTATCTACAAGGTAAAAGCAGTATTTTGATAAGTGATTTTGATACGCAACAAAACAGCTTAAACTTCTGAAAGTGGCTAACGATTTTTCAAAAACCACACTATACTTTGCAATCTATGTTTGGATAAAGGACACATATACGATCAAAAACATGTGGTGTCCTAAACTGTCTGTATTTCGAGATAACTAAACGTTAAGGTCGAAACGCAATGCTTTGATGCGACGCACAAAATCGCATTCACAAAAACGCTCAGGGGCTTTATTCGCTATGACCAAACTACGTCGTAACTTATTTGAGATGCGCCGCGTTGCGTTTTGCAATACAAAAATGTCATCTATACTGTAATCTGTACTGATATTATATAGAGGAAATATTTTTTGTTTTTTTGTTTGTTTGTAACGAATAGGCTTCGAAACTACTGGACCGATTTCAAAAATACTTTCACCTTTAGAAAGCTACATTATCAGGGATCAGTATGGGCTATAACATATTTTCAAAAAAATTAGGGATCTATAAGAAAATTGCAATATTGTAACCCAAGGTAGAAAATCCACAATAGTTTTTGGCGTGCGGCTCCGAAACTACTGAACCGAATTTAAAAATTCTTTCAGCAATAGAAAGCTACATTATCAGAGACCAGTATAGGCTATAATATATTTTCAAAAAAATAAGGGATCCGTAAGAAAATTCCAATATTGTAACCCAAGGTAGAAAACCCAAAATAGTTTTTGGCGTGCGCTGCGAAAACTATTGATTACAGAACAAAATAATGTACTACACGCGTACGAAGTCGCGGGCAACGGCTAGTATAGAATACGATAACACGGTGATTCCACAAACATGCCAGCTGAGGCATCGTGCCGATTCGCACTTTTATGTTTTGGCTAATAAGTACCAAACACTTTATTTCGGAACGCTGACGCACATCTTCATTAGTATTGTAGTCATTAGTCATCATCATTTTTCTGCCCTTGTTCTACTTTATGTGGAATCGGCACAACATGTATTATTCATTATTAGGTAGTATCTTATATAATAAACTTTATAGGTAACTAGCTTGCCGGATAAAAAAATAGCCTATATGTTATTCTATCACATTTACTATAATGTTTTCCAAGTTTCATTCAAATATGTTCAACCGTTCCGGCGTGATTGAGGCGCATTATATACAAACAGCCTCACAAACTTTCGCATGTATAATATTGGTAGGATGATAACCGGCAAACTATGACAAAATCTTTCAACCCTTTTTAGAATATGTTTGCTTCTTCAAAGAACAATGAATTAAAATATATGAAGACTTAAGCTGTTCTAATTCTATAATGTCAGTAAGTAGTGTTAAGGGTCAGATAATTGCACGATGCAAGGAGACAGGAACATAGATATCCAGACCCTTAAATGAATCACCACCCAGTTCATTACGGTGCACATTCACTTAGCAATATATTCCACTGCCGCTCACCACCCTAGTTGTATAAGTAAGCCGTAATTGTCGACCAAGGGATAGTATCCTCTTCAACATAATGGACCATCTATATGGGCGATGGGCCTGGCACCATGGTTCACCATATCAATCTTGGGACTTTGAATCAGAAGTGGCTGTAAGTTTTCTTCATCATTATTTGAGGCTCTGCCCTCCCTGTTAGGGATACGGATTTCATACTATGTATGTATGTACTTATTCTTAAACCTACTTCCGCTTTTTACAAGTTTACTTTGACAGTTTTATTAAATTTAATCAAAACTTTTCGTTTTATATTGAAAACCATGCGATGACATAATCCAGAGTTTTTTATAAGTAGGTATGTCAAATTTTCTATGAGACGGACATTTCAAATAAACTCCGTCGGAAGAATTTTCAATATTTAGAAGTTTGCGTTCTCATTAAATTATTTCGGTTTCCATTTTACGGTGGCTTTAGGCTTTCACCCTGGACTCTGACTTAATTTGATTGGAGTGCTATTAGAGCTTCCTTTAATTTGAGTGTCATCCAAATTAAAATTGAGAGTGGTACGCCCCGCAACTTTGTTCGCTTGAATTATTTTCTTAGAAAACCCCTACGCCTTAGGAGGAATATACCCTCCAAGTTTCATTCTTCTAAGATTAGAGTAATCCTACTAATATTATAAATGCGAAAGTTTGTGAGGATGTGACGATGTATGTGCCTCAATCACGTCATAACGGCTGAACGGATTTGAATGAAACTTGGAACATACATAGTATGTGTGCTGGAATAACATATAGGCTACTTTTTATCCTGGTCCACAAGAGCGAAACCGCTGGGTGGAAGCTAGTTTTAAATAAGCTTTGAAACTTTTAAAAATGTATAGTAAAGTAATGTATCAACAAAAACCGCTAAAATTGGGTTCTAATGTAGTCGTGCACCAACTACTCGTACTAGAAGTGTGACTAGTTCTTGTGTTGTAAAGTTCGCCTCAAAGGCTTCTTTGGTACACAAAATTTTCCTTTTCAAAAAACTATGTACGCGCTCTAACCTTATGCGAAAACCGAAAACCTAAAAAGTTCGAAAACATGAGTCAGGTAAAGGATTCTGTTTGAAGCATCAATATTCTGAGCTTTCTTAAGGCACATTATGATTTCCGCGGTTTGAGTTTCCACTCTGGTTCAAAAGCAGCAGTTATGAGCCCTGCACACTGGTTAGAACCGGTTACTTGAGTGCTAGGAGCATTAAATAATGTGTTTAGTAATGTGTAACGGCTTAATGATGCAGTGTCTAATTACGGGGCATCGGGCAGCGAGAACAATGCCCCGGGGCAATATTATGAGCTTGTTTATCCATTTCAGGCGCTGATAGTGTTGTGAAGTTCACAAAAATTTGGTTGAAATTAGAGTTAAAATACCTATTAAAGCAATGAGTAATGAGTGGTTTATTTTTTAACTTTTCGCTAACGTGTTTGCATTTATCTGCTAATGTGTATTTTTTAATGAAAGAATATCAAATAATTTTTTATTTAATTGTTCAGAAATATGATTTAAGATAGGTATATATATTTATATAGGTGAATGACTAAGATAAACACGTTTTACCTGAAAATAAATTCCCACCTCTAAAAATTATATAGATACACCAGAAGGTACGACAAAGACATTTTCCTGTAGGTTAATTATTAAATACCTATTGTCTCAAAACTCTATGTACTTATTGAGAAGATGGCTAAATATATTTCCAAAATAGAGATATTTCGACAGAGGTACCTATCCCTATATATAATTTTATTTGGTCGCCATAAAAGTAGCTAACCCAATAAAATTATCCGCTGCACCTCCCGCGGGAGATCGCTTCTTTAAACAGCTGCCTCCCGCGAATCTTACGTAAGTCTTATCTACCGCTTTATCTACATACTCACACAACGCCACAAAACCTGCTAAACCAACAAGGAACCACCTAAAACACTATTCTATACCCGAATTATTGCTTTTCGATTTCAGTGATCACTTTGACAGATTGACGTTGACAGAGATCAGAAGGCGCGAAAGCGGAATTGACAGTTTTTGTTTTTTAAACAGCGATAGGTCGAAGCATTCAGCCAGGGCGGTCGTGTTTTGTTGTGGGGTGCAATGTTTACGTGGGAAGAAGAAAGCGCGCGGCCCGGCTGACGACTGCCGGCGAAGTAAGAACTCCATGCTTGGAACTGCGCGCGCAACTTCTTGGTGCGAATAGAACCTGCGTCGATTTTATTACGTAGGTGTAAGGTTGAGTGGCGGTTAAGGATCGGTGCTGGGTGCGTTGACTTTAATTAATCGGCTAGCATGCTTCGGCTTCGATGGAGCGGTTGATTTCAATTGAGCTGTTTCTGTTTTCTTTCGTTACCGCCGCGCCGGTATCACTCAACTCAAAGATACCGTAGCTCTTTTTTTTTTGTTTCATCAACTATGTTGTTACTCTTTTTTGTTTTACCAACTGCATTTTTAATAAAGCTTTGACAAAGCGTTTGAAAAATAGATTAGTTTTCGTAGACACGTGTGAGACGACATGATCACCCGATTCACCCGAAGTTTCATTATAGAGTAATATTTTTTAAAGTTTAAGTTAACTTATCGTAATAATATATGTAGGTACTTATTGGTAAGTGGTGTCTGTATAACGTGTTGTTTTGCTTTATAGCTTGCCGTGATAGCAGGTGTCAGTTTAGTACCGCAGTTAAATTATAAATGTGGTTTTCGGAATTATGAGTTATAAATTATCCCGTTATTTCCTTTTTAGTAAAAGAATCTGTCAAATATCCATTATTTAGACAGTTCTAGAAAAAAAAAGTATAAACCAATTTTCAGAAATTAACATAGTTTCTGGTTATTAATATAATATTTATTTATGCCAAAAATTGTCGAAAAGATTTTATGTTTTATCATATTGTCACGCCCGTATCCATAATGGAAAAACTTGCAGCCACTTCTGATTCAAAGTCCCAAGATAAATATAGTGAACCATGGTGACAAAAAGATTTTATAGGATCTTATCGGTTATTTCAGTTGGTGAGTCCTTGTTATTGTTTTGAAGGTTAATATAGTAAAAAAAATGTCAAACCAAGTACTTTTAATTTCACAGACCAAAAAATATATCTGTCTTTATTGTCTCAATTCTATTACTGCTATTATAATACGTGAGAGCATTTTGTGGGTAAACATAATATTTATGCAGTTATTATTTGTATATTATTTCAAATTATACAAAAAAATCTTGGTAAATACTCACATACGCAATTACGTAGGTACATATGCATTAACTAAACGCTTCCTGCCCCTCGTTTCCGCCTTCCAAACGTCTAGTCCATACCTTACCTAATAACTTAGTGTAAAAGAAAATTAAATTCCCCTCACCCACCGTCCCAAAAGATACGCAAAAGTGTAAACGGAAATAAAGTAAGGAAAGGTAAGCCTCAACTCCTTGGAGAACAATTACGTTTCGAGTGATGTTACTTTGACGACGGAACTGTTAAGTTGTGTGGGACTGTTACCTGGAGAAATGTTTGAAAAGAGAACTGTTTTGATTTTTCTTCTTTGTCACTATCGGGGTTTTGATGAAGTTTCGTGTTTTTGCCAGAGTCGAAGAAGAAGCCGAGAGGTGCGGACCTACGCCGGACCACACTTCGCTCAAAATTAGGGAGTACATATGAGTATATGGGTCTTTCTCATCTTTTTATGATCACTTAAAGCCGTCAATATCACTACCGTTGATCTAAATACTCATTCTAATATTAAAAAAGGCAGTTATAATGAATTTACTTTATTATTCTATTCTATAGGCATTATAGGCTATTAATAAGTTCACGTAATATTATAGTTTTTTTACTAATAGAAAGAGTACGTATTTATATCCACGATAGTGACTTTACGGCTGTAATTCAAAATTAAATTTAAGAATACCTATATATGCGCGCATTCTTACATTCCATACACAACCAGTTTAAATAAGGACCACTGCTTTTTTATTTAATACCAACTGAGAGTACTTCTCTGTTGGACTGGGAATAAAGAAAAACATAAGAATGCGTCCAGCTGCTTCTCTCCCCGAGCATGTCGTAAAAATCGACTAAGGGGTATCCTCTCCAACATGATGGACCATCTATATAGGCAAAGGGCTGATCACCTGTCACCATGGTTCACCATATCCATCTTGGGACTTTGAATCAGGAGTGACTGCAAGTTTTTTTAAGATTACTTGTGGCTCTGTCCACCCCATTAGAAGATACGGGCGTGATAATATGTAAGTATGTGAGAGAATCTTTAACAGCCAGGGTACACGTCTCATACACTTGCTAATCGGATACTAGCTTTAATGACCACACGTATACATAGGCCAAAAAAGTAAACTTAGCGGCGAGAGAAGGGGGCTACTAGTTCAAAAAATAGAACCTTCAGAGCAAGAGAGAGCTTTCTCACTAGCTTAGGTACTAGCCTAGAAATTAAGCTTATTCTGACTTAGACATAGACATAACATAAGACATAACATTTATTTGCTAAGATAGCACACATAACACATAACATAGAATTTTAGGAAAATAAAATAAAAAATACATAGACAATAGAAAGAAAAAAAAAGACATTTTAAACATTAAACACTTATCACTAAAATTATAATATTAAACAAATTATGATGTGTGCTACAGCAGCAAATTGGTTTCGACTCAGCATTGTGTCTGCTGTTTGAGCAGCAGACGCTGTTATTCTGTCGGAACCACTTCCTCTAGCCATCAGACCCTGTGAGACTAGCGTACAACAGTAAAATGTAAAAAAAAAACTAATGAAATAAAATAAATAAATTATATTATAGATGTGTGTCTACATAGAATAAATCAGTTAATAATGTCAGTATAAAATAAGAAAATTAGAAAAATCAGTCAAGTACCTATTCAAAAACCTATATAATAAACAATGTCAGTATGAAATGAATTAATAATTAATTGAAATAATAACCAATAATCAAATAAACTAGCAGGTAAAGGGTGCACTACAGCTATCCTTCCCAGACAACCCAGCTTTTTGAAGTTCCAAAATGTACAACTTTACTCGCTTCTTAAATGTATATTTTGACTTTAATTGTCGGAGAGGAGGCGGTATGTTGTTCCAACACTTGGTTGCCTGGTACCGAAAGCTGCCCCTAAACGCTACTGTTTTATGTTTGCTGTAGTGAAGCAAGTCCCTAGTTGACCTAGCGCTATACTTGCTCTTGGAATTGTCAAGCTTAAAAAATAAGTATTGTGGTAACTCCGACGTTATGACGCCGTGAACTAACACAGACATGTGCAAGAACCTCCGTGAGGCCATGTTCAATGTGTTTGCCCTGTTTAGATAAGGAGTGATGTGAGTTCTTGGCGGGACGTCATAACAAAACCTACAACACGCGTTTTGGACCCTTTGAATAAGCCGAGATGTTTTAGCCATCAAACGTGGACCATATATTAAATCCCCATAATTGAGTTTTGACAAAACAAGTGATTCACAAACTTTAATACGAATCTCTTCCTTTAAAAAATGTCTGATCCTGTAGAGAACCTTTAATCTATAAAAACAAGTTTTAGTGAGATTCAACACGTGGTTTTCAAATCGAAGTGAGCTGTCAAATAGTAGTCCAAGGTTTCTGGCTTCATTTACTTGTTGTATTTGATGGCCAAGTATGTTGATATTTATGTTGTGCCTCATTATATCATTGGTTTGACGATTGGTGCCCAGGATCATAAACTTAGACTTTAAGGGGTTCAACACAAGCGCACTGTTCTGTGACCACAAGGCTATTCGTTCCAAGTCATCGTTTATTTTGGCCACACTACAGAGAACATCATGAGGATTTATTGGCAAGTACAATTGCACGTCATCGGCGTAAAGGTGATATCTACAATTCTTTATACCCCAACAGATATCCGCGCTATACATAATGAAGAGTAAAGGTCCCAGGATCGATCCTTGAGGTACACCACGATTTAGGGCTTCAAATGACGACTCAAGATTCGAACCGTCTTCTCGAGTGACTCGGACAAATTGAGAACGGTTAGTGAGATAACTGTTGAACCATTTTATGGAGGGGGAGTCAATACCATAGTAAGACATTTTAGAAAGTAGCAAAGGAATATTTAATGCGTCAAATGCTCGGGAAAAGTCGAGCAGTACTAAAACAGATCCCAGACCCTTATCTTGTTCGACTAGTATATTGTCAACAACATCCAGCAGAGCAGTCGCGGTTCCTCTCCCTCGCCGGAAACCCGACTGGACATCCGGTAAAATGTTGTTTTTTTCAATATACTTACTTAGTTGATTGTAGACAATTTTTTCAAGTACCTTGGACAGAACTGGTAGTATACTGATCGGCCTGAGATCTTTAATATCAACGGGGTTAGTGACTTTTGGAATTGGATTCACTGAAGCAATTTTCCACCTAGAGGGGAAAGTAGACGTAAGGATTGACTTATTGACTATTGCGGTAATTATTGATAAAGAGTGTGGTAACGTTAATAATACCATGTCCATGGATAACCCGTCGATACCCCTTGCATTCGTTTTAATCTCCAGAAGTATTCTTGCGATTTCCATCTCACTAGCTGGTTGTAAAGAAAATCTGTTGTCATTAAACCTATTAAATTCGAAAAATGTCAGATTAGAAATTGGAACCGTGTTATCACCTGGAACATTCAGAAAGTGTTTGTTTATACTATCAGGGTCGTCAAAGTGATTAGGTAAAAAATAATCATTTTTCGAGAGTAAAACATCCTCCTTTAGGTTTTTCCAAAGCGTTTTCTCGTTTTTTAACTCCGAGTTAATGCGGTAATCGTAGTAGGCACGCTTTTCAGCGTAGATGCTTTGAGTTACTAGCGATTTAAGGTCCTTGTAACCAGTTTTGTGCTTGTCTAACTTTGTTTGGCGATATGTATCATGTGCCTTATTTCGACATTCCATCATTATCTTCACCGTATCCGTGATCCACGGAGCAGGCTTTCCTTTCAGTTTAATTGTTCTCATCGGTGCATGTTTATCAATCAGAGACAAGACTATAAACGTAAATGAGTCCACCGTAGCATCGATAGTAATTGCATCAGTAACGGCAGACCAGTCAACATCTAACAAGTCAATATTAAACTGCTCTATTGAAATGTTCTTCAAAGGCCTATAGATAATTCTTTTAGGAGTGTCATGTTCACGTTTTATATTGAGCGTTGCAGAGATAAAGGCATGACCCAAAGAACCTGTGATGTTAGTAACGCTGACATTACGAACTCGACAATCAGTGCAGATTATATCAATAAGAGTTTCATTGTTTTCTGTAAAGTGAGTTGCAGTCGAGACTTTTTGAGATAATCCTGTATATTCGAAAAACTGGTTCAACTTTCCAACCATGCAGCTACTTGAATCCAGCAAATTTACATTAAAGTCACCCAGTATAACTATACCATCAAAGCTGGAAAAGTGAGTTACGGAATCGGTTAATGCATCTATAAAAGTATCTAGATTAACCCATTGTGGACGATACGCAGTACCAATAGCTATGCGTGACCGATTAACCGTTACCGACAGCCACATCTGCTCAATGTCTGCAGTAGGGTGAGTGATTACGCGAGTGCTAATACCTCTCCTGATGTAGAACCCTACACCTCCACCTCTTCCGCGGCGCATATGCTGTGGGCGTGGAGTGCAGCGCAGCTTGTAGCCAGGTACTCGAGGCGCAAGCGCTTCATGTCCCTCTCGAATCCAAGTCTCATTAATAGCGATAATGTCATGTTTCAAATTATTCATGGCAACTATAAAATCATTGTGTCCCGTGCACAAAGAGCCAGCATTGTAAAGACCCAACGAACAAAACTTAGTCCTAGAACCCATTATTAATAATTACGATTCGTGAAATAAAATTTGTTCTTAAATATTTAATAGATAGTGAAGTCAACGGGATGTAAAATTGAATATTTATCAACATTGATGTCATAATAGTATGGATTTGCAAATGAATTATAAAATATATTGTATATTTAAAAAATAATATGTAAGTTTCATGTACTCGACATAATATAATCATAAAATAAGAAATACTCGTAAATACTAGTAAATATGTCAGTCCATTGTGTAGAAAAAATAAAAGTAATGTCACTAGATTAAAAGGGTGTAAAGTCAACGGATTCTCAAAATTAATAGGGGATTGTATAATTATTTTAATTGATGTCAAGTTTATCGATAAAATAAAAGTATAAAAAATAAATATAAATAGGCATTTAAAATAATAAAGAAGTAAAATAAGTAGTAAAATAAACAAAATTATGAAATAAAATATAATAATTAAGAATAAGTTTAAAAGTTGAAAATGTGCGAATTTGACATTTGTTGCTGTAGCACACACCATGCAAAACAGGTCGGAAAAAACATTATAAAAAAAGAATTCATACAACACAATAAGTCCATAAAATATTAAAACAAAAACATGCATGTGAAAAACCAAAATAATATCATTGAAAAATGCACATGCTAAACAAGAAACCGGTTTTCTATTACGCTGATTTTCCTTCAGAGCTAACCGCGCCGGCTCCAAAAACCCTGATTAGATCGGCTTCTGATCGCAGCCGGTGGCGCGGTGAGTCTTCACTCTGGCTTTGCCGAGCATATACCCGGCCGTCCTTCGACCACACGAACCTCCAATTTAGCCGCTGTCCAATTTCCCGTGCTTTTGTAAACAGTTGCCTGTTCTCCCGTGTCAGCCGCTCGTTCACATAGAATCGGCGAGCTTCACCAGGTAGACCAACATCGGCTTCTGTGTATAGGAGCCAGAGATAGCACCTTGCTAGCTTACTAGCACAAGCTATCCTCGCTTGAAAAACTAGCCTCGTGTATTCCGGGCATTAGCGTTCTTATCTATTCTGTATAGTCATAATTCAGGTTACATCTGCCACTTTTCGGCGAACAGAACAATAATGTAGGTCATGATAGAGTAATAAATACAAAAATATTGACTCAAAGAATTATTTTAAAATCATATGATGACAATATTCAAATTACGAGTCTTACCTATATCAAAAGTTATAAATGTTAAACATATTTTTCAACTTACAATTAAAAGTGTAAATAATTATCATACCTAAAAATGTATTACAGCTGACTCTTCTAGTGATGCTTACCTGAAAAATAAAAGTTTAAGATTTGAATGCATGACTAATAACTAAGTCCTAAGTTATATTTAATTTTGTAAGTAATATTTTTATTGCTTCTCCAATAAAATATTTTTAAGTTACATTATGTAATTTACGAACCGAATCACAGAATACAAAATTGCAGGACTATTTTGTAAAAGTTTGTAAAACAATTTGAAGCGCCATCTCTGCAACGGTTGTGAAACCACGTTGCGTGAATACTTGTACCCTACGTGTGAAAGCTTTTCAGGAAGCTTTTCCGAGAGAGAGCAAGTGACTGAAATATTTTCTTGCGCTGAGTATAGATGGCGCTGTTATAAACCTAGATACATGAAGAACAGAATTATTGTAAGTTTGTAAATAATTAAAATGTATGCCTAAAATGTAATGTAGTAAAAATTATTTGAAAATATTTAAAAACACATCTATATGATCACCTGTCAACATGGTTCACCATATCCATATTGGGACTTTGAATCAGGAATGGATGCAAGTTTTCTTATGATCGTTTGTGGCTCTGCCCATACGACACAGTTTTTCTAAAACTACTGTAGCTATCATCGTTTATAATAAGGTAATAAAAATCCTAATCTTTGAAAAATATTTGATTTGAGAATTTTTTTATAAATCCAATCCGATGACAGGATTGAAAGTACCACCGACCGTTAGAAGTACCTCCCACTAAGCTAATGCAACTCAATAAACGTAAATAAGTAACTCCCGAATACTCAAACGCGACTCAGAGTTGAGCACGTCTCAAGTCACGGTTTTCTGACAGTTTTTGATGAAAATCTGTCAAAAACTCGTCAATTGAGACGTGATCAATTGAGTTGAATACGTCTCAAGTCACGGTTTTTTGACAGTTTTTGATGAAAATCTGTCAAAAACTCGTCAATTGAGACGTGCTCAACTCTGAGATGCATTTGAGTATTCGGAGGTAACTCTCTGTAAATAGTGGGACCACGAGTCGCGACCCAAGTAAACACAATCTAGACTTCAGCGAGATACCTTTTTCATTGGTAATTTGAAAGCCGACATTGACGGATGAGGTGATCCGTTACGTGCCTTATTTTAAACCAACGTACACCATCCCTCGTGCATGATGTTTTCACTACATTCCTATCACCACACTAGTTCTCTCTTCAACAATAACTGGGTCATTGACGCGTGATTCTTCAACATCGTTGCACTATTACTTTTTTTTAATTTTAGGCGATTTTTATGGTTCCGGAAGGCACCCTTCAGGTACTTCAAGCCTTTCCTTTTACCATCTATAGATGATTTATACAGCGTCAGGAGGCAACTTTTTACTTTCACAAACGGGACGCAGTAGTGCCCGGGACGAATTAAGATTGAATATGCTTGCCCAGCCCCTGTTCTATCCTCTCAGCTTAGTCGGCCTGGCCCACAAGGACGACATGGTTAATATGTGCGGAGTTGACTAAGCCTAAGCGGGTTACCTCACGATGTTTTCCACCGTTTAAGAATACTGGTATAGCGCACGACTGGATTTGAACCCACGACCTGAGGATCGGAAGGAGGGGCCGCTACCACTAGACCACCAGTGCTCTGTGTGTTGGAATAACAGTTAATCCGGATACCAGGCGCGGTCGCAGCCTGAAATTTTGGAGGGGGTCACTAATAATAGAATTTATGTCGAGTAAATCAGATGTTATTTTACAATACACAATTTTATTGCACACATTATAAAACAAAGCCTTCTTTTTTTATTGGCATCGTGGCTAAGGGCAGAAAATTGGTATTTTATATTTCGTAAATTTTTAGAGATTTTTCAATTTGACGTGCACGATTTTGGGAGGGTCATGTCCCTGTGACCCCCCCCCCCCCCCTTCGGACCGCGCCTGGATACCACAGGAAGCAGTGGGTGGAGGCTAGTTTTATTTTCAAATATTCAGGTCTTTTGACCTGAATATTTGAATACTCAAATTGATAGGTTTCAACATCGAGGGCATTACGATGAAACCACGGCGTATAGTAAATAATTGCTGGCACTTCAATTAATTGATTTTCAGAACTTTTTTTAATAGGGCTGTAGGAAATCACCTAGTGTAAATAAGTGGGTGCTGTGGTATGATAGCCTTCAGGTCTAACTGACTGTTGGTAAAGAATCAGTGTGCGTCTGAGAATAAGAAAAGGTATATACCAGGATACCAGGATAAAAAGTAGCCTAAATGTTGTTCTAGCATATATTTATTTAAATCTGTTCAGCCTATACGGCGTGATTGAGGCACAAACATCGTCACATCCTCAAAAACTTTTGCATTTATAATATTAGTAGGATTACGACACCCAGACCCGGAAGAAATATTTGCAGAACGTACAAACATTTCTCCCATAGCGTTATCTCCGTTTTGGTTATCTAGCTGAATCAGAAACACGTTTGTAATAAAATTAATCACTGAAATGGCCTTCAGTAGTCCATCGAAAGTCAATGCCCTTTTTGTTGGTATGATAACAGAAAAATAAATAAAACGGATCAAGTGCGAATCGAATTCTAGTGGTTTGTGGCCAACTCTTGTGACGGAGTTTTTAGACCGCCTGAAGGCCTCCATCATTGCTTAACGACTTAAAAGCCGGGACCGACAATTTGACGTGCCCTCCGAAGCACGGAAGCGCTCAGCTCATAATGCCACTTGCGATCACCCATCCAAATTGTGACCGCGCACAACGTTGCTTATCTTCAACGATTAATCAAGCAAGCTACGCCACGAGGGCTTCAATCCAACTAATCTGGGTGATGCGGGGGCTGGGGGAGGGGAAGGGAGGGGCGAGGGGGGTTGTAAAGGCAGAGGTAAGGGATTGTCTCTGTCCGTGGGAGATCAGTGTCCATTTACATGATCGGATTGGGGTCACATTAGCATTGATCTAGCTGAGCTTTAGACGTTAGGTACACTAAACGTAAGCTTATGAAATGAGCCCAAATCTGAGTACTTAGTAGGTACTTACCTACCTACCCTATTTTACTACTACTAGTGCTCTTTCGAACTGGCTTTACTACTGGCTACTTTCGTGTAATTAGTCACTGTTTTACTAATTTCCGTTAATCAGCTCCTGACTACATTATTAGATCAGGTCATTGTCATTGTTGTTTTTTATTTTCAAAACTACGCTTAGAGAGCGTGGTGCAAGGGATTTCTTAAGCTTTAATGGGTAGCACAGCTCGTATAGAATAATAAATAGAAACAAATGTAACCAAGCGATATAATCAATTTGTCCAGTACAATGAAATATCAGAAAAATAATCTAGACAATAGTAAAATCTTTTCTACAAAGTAAGCCGACACAGCAATTGATTCAGACAAACAAACATAGTTTTATTATCTCGTTAACCTCTAGGTCATTCAATACTTGGAAAGATGCCAGGCTTAGGTACTATAGATACCTACCTAACTATCTATGAAGTTATGATCCTAGAAATGACCCTACAAAGCTATTTAATACATACGTACGTATGAACCATAGTGACAAGTGATCAGCCCATCGCCCATAAAGATGGTCCGTCATGTTGGAGAGGATATTATCCCTTAGTCGACTTTTACGACATGCTCGGGGAGAGAAGAAGCTGGACCTGTTCTGTGTTTTTTTACTCCCATTCCAGCAGAGAAGTATCTAAGGTAAATTAAAATCACGCCTATTTCCCATAGGGGTCGGCAGAGATCATGGATCTCCATTTGCCATCTTGACATCTTTATATAAAAGTTATCTAAAAGACGTTGATTGAATTTCATCAATCATCATCATCAATAACCCATAGCAGTCCACTGCTGGACATAGGCCTCCCGTGTCGATCGCTATTGCGCCTTTTCTTTGGCTTGACGCAACATTACAATGACAAAAAAATTCGAACACGTTGAAAACTGTCTTAGTTAACTTAGAAACTGTATCGCAGTTTCCAGCGCCCTCTTTCCATTAACAACTGACAATTATGAACCGACAACAATTAATACAATTGGAAAATTGGAATGGATATGATTGTTGAGAGCACTGGTGGTCTAGTGGTACCCCGCCTTCCGATTTTAAAGTCGTGGGTTAAATCCAATCGTGCACTAATAAATTTTCCTTTTCGAATAATTTTGCACGCTATACCACAGTTAGGTACTCCCAAACGGCGAAGGAAAGCAGCATCTCCTAGAATTTAAAAAGTTAGAAAACGTGTGTGTGCACGATTACTTATTAAGTTAGTAATGTATGTATGTTGGAAGCTTGGTGAAATTGGATTTCACTCAGTACGTTCAATCAGAAGTATTACTTTCACAAATATTTGCTGGCAGCGCGTAGTTGGAGCTTTGGGGAGTAACGTTGATCCTCATAATACGGTAACTTACACGTTTTGTTTCAAGGGCACGGTTCTTAGACATTGTTTAGTATTATGCTGGATTCGTCGCGAATCGTGGATGGAATTCGTCGCAAATCGTGACTAGAATTCGTCGCGAATTGTGTAATAAAGTCACAAATCGTGAATACTCGTAAAATACACCGCGAATCGGGGATGGAATTCACTGCGAATCGTGCGTGGAAATCATGCATGGATTTTATCGCAAATAATAGAATTAGTTCGTCACGAACTAGCACGATCTAAGAGACACAATTTACTAGTAACTCGCTAATGGCCGGATCAAATGGACCATCCTACACAGTCCAATAATCTTTCCATCACACTGGTTTATCTAGTGATACGAGTAATCATAGTAGTCATACATCCGATGATCATAATGACGGCACCTTTACCCACAATTGCGTGACTAAGTAAATAATGAAACACGATAAATGCTTCTCGGTATCTCATTAAATAACCAAGAATAAGAATAGCCTTAGACTAGAATAAATCACACAGCGCTATTCGCAATTTGCAGACCTCTTCACGAGGATTCCTTGAATTATTAAGAGAAACAAAGGATAGACGAATTATACCATCTACATAGCTGGTTGTGACAAATAATTCAATGAATAAAATGTCTTCTTTTAAATATTGTACAGATTTGGATATAATACCTCGTGTAACTTTCCATATTTTGCTAAAATATCAATTTAATAAAAATATATATTATCTAGTAATCGTATACACATAATATGCCCGTTTAATAATTAAAACGGGCGTATATGTATACACTATTATTTACGAGCTAGTTCTTGTCGGTATAATAAATAAATAAATAATAACAAATAACACCCAACAGTCACATACATAGTCCTGACCCCACACTAGGATTCCCTGTGTCGTGGGTATCAGAAACTACGAGTACCATGGTACCACAACACCCAGACCCGGAAGAAATATTTACAGATCATGCAAACATTTCTTCCGCAGCGGGAATCGAACCCGCGCCTCTTGCGTCTCTGCAGAGCAATCGCCCGCCACGCCACCGAGGCCGTCATAATGATGAAGTTTCGTACATTTTTCCCTCTTCCATGCGGTTTCTTTTACTTCTTTACACGAGCATAAAGAGTGATAAAAAAGTGGACCCATTAGAGTACAAGAAGAAATTTATTTTATTTAAGTTGTCTAGTCTGTTTCGTGGTAAGCCTGGTCTCTAGCTCTATGTTCATCATCATCATCTTCCTGCCCTTATCCCACTCTATGTGGGGTCGGTACAGCATGATCCTTGGATCACGCTGTAAGAGCTCTATGTTCGCTGTACAAAATATACAAAACACATTACAAGAGACATTGCTTTATACGCAATATCTCAAGTAAATACACACTCTGTGAAAATTACAACACTACCTATTACGGTTCATGAGATACAGCCCGCTGTCAGACGGACGGACGGACAGCAAAGGCTTAGTAATGGGGTCCCGTTGGCACCTTTCAGGTACAGAACGCTAAAAACCTAGAGCTAATGTCACGACTCCACGTTTACTTCATTTATAGTCAAATGGAGATATTATAAAAGTTTTATCCATGTATGTGGGAATATGACACAGTAATCTAGACACGTAAAACATAACACAAAGTTGGAGTAACTTAATTTACATTTGAACACGGCTTGTTTTCATACCGTGCATGTACAAACTTCATGATATGACTCTACAGTTACATGCGGTAGCATTTAATGTACGCCGTTTTAATTTAAACCCCTATTTCTTAATGAACGACGAGCGTCATAAAATAAACATAATGTTGTGTGACTCAATGACGTGACTTCTTACCCTCGAATACTCAAACGCGATTCAGAGTTGAGCACGTCTTAAGTGACGAGTTTTTGACAGACTTTCATCAAAAACTGTCAAAAAACGGAAACTTGAGAAGTGCTCAACTCTGAGTCGCGTTCGAGTATTCGGGGGTTAGTCTCTAATAGGGACATGCTTGTGATTCAAATGAGGGTCAATTATTTTTTTAAGTAAACTTCATTACATCAAAATTATACCTCTATCAACATTTTTGATTATAATATATTTTTGAGCAAAGAATTAAGATAAGATTGTTAAAGAATATTAACAGGTAAACATCGAAATAAATTAAATCTACTGAAAACTAAGAATCTAAAACAAAAAGTAATTAATATTTTGAAAATGCAAAAAAACTATGGGAAATATTTGTCATTTTTCTAACTTTTTAGATTTTATGAAATGTTAGTTTCCATGTGCATAAATGAAACGTTACTGGTTAACGGCTTTGGTAATTACGTTCAGAATAGCGCGATTGGCTCACAGGATTCATAAGGTAAACACGGTAAAACCCGTTTTTGCTTTAAGACGCGTTTACGTTTGTATTATGGTCGTCAATGACGGTAGCCGCTTTTTAATAACATAACAAAGTTTCATTGCCATGGCTTGAAATGCTTGACAGGGTATTTCGGGAAATTGAGAACCTAAATTAAAAAGGAGAAGAACGTTGATTCTACAGCTGGTTCTTATTTGGCTCAACGGATCAGTATTGCCGTTCAGCATGTCAATGCGGCCAGCGTCTTTTGCTCGCTTCCACCATTTGTTAATCTAGATCGGGTGAGCTATCCATAAATCGTTTGCAACGCTCTTTAACATATAGGTACTCTCGTCATACATTTCGCAGATTTGCAGCTTTGACGATTGTTACTTTTCTACTAGCGTAATTTCTGATCGACACATTACCGAATTACTTTAACTAGCCCTCAGGATAAGCTTTAATTGATCCATAAAACTCCATTTCACCTAAATCATTTCAGTAATACGCTGAAACCCATAAGCCGTGGAATATTCGGGTGATATGTCACGGGTGGGATTAGGTTAGTGTCACACTCAGAGTCGTCACCGTAATGTAATTTGCCCGGTGTACCGCAGAATTACGAGCCCACCTGTATTATAAGATTTAGGGTTAGGGCCTTCCAATCATATTATTGTGGGTTCAGGTTCGAAGCCTGGGACTAAAGTGTGTCTTCCTCTGGTGATAACATTCGTAAGCCTTTTATATTTTGTGTAAGCAATATTACCAATCGAAAGAAGTTGGGTGTAAATTATTTTACATAATTTACCGTTATGAACAGCCGGAAAGTTTCCGAAAGGGTACGACTGGCTGTACATAGAGGAGTATTAGTGCCGACACTTATGTATGGCAGTGAAAGTTGGGTATGGCAGAAGAAACATCAAAGTAGAGTAAATGCAGTAGAAATGCGTGCGTTGCGAAGTAGTGTGAGGTATCTTTGAGACATAGAGTGAGAAATAAAGAGCGATATGGAGTAAAAGAAGATGAGGATTGAAAAAGGTATGTTAAAATGGTTCGGTCATGTAGAAAGGATTAATGAAAGAAGATTAACGAGACAGATGTATGAGGCGAGTGTGAGTGTAATGTAGGATTGCGAAAGGCTGCTGGCAGATATTGAATGCGTCAAGCCGACGATAGGAGGCGAGGGGCTATGTCCAGCAGTGGACTGCTATTAGCTGATGATGATGATGTTGATGAAAGCTAAAAGCATACATTTTATTTTTTCCCAAACGATTCGAAACGATTCCATTTCTACATTCGTAAACGCTTGTTTTTACAACGTTACAATAGTTTATGCATCGCTGATGACACTTTGTCGATCGCCCAAACTAATTCCTGATACCAATATTTTACTAACAGATGGACGGATCTTATTACCATAGCAACGATGTTTTTCTGCCACAAAATGTATAACGTTTTTCGACAGATAACGTTGCTATTACAATGAACGATGCATCGTCTGTTATAAGAATATTGGAACCAGGTGTAAGTCCTCAGAGGCGAGTTCAAAACCCAATACAGGCTCAATGACACAACAAAACGAGAAATAAATTAGTAAACTTTTCCACTTTCAACTTGTACTAGCAACATTTCAAGGACACTGCAGGCCACATAAATGGCACCACTAACGAGATATCTTTTTGTTTATAATGCTGCTAGTTTAATAAAGCAGTAAGTAGTTTGGAAAGCTGTTTATCGACTTGGTTATTTTCTGGCTCGAGCGACTTGAGTTAAAATGGCTACCGAGGTTCAATGGCTGATTCGAATAAACTTGAACAATTTGACTCGAATCAGCCGGTCGCATCGAGTCGAGTGGCGAGCAAGCGACAACGCGCGCTAACTGAACACATCTTCATCATCATCTTCCTGCCCTAATCCCACTCTATGTGGGGTCGGCACAGCATGTTCCTTGGATCATGCTGTAAGAGTTTTGGCTAAAGTGTTCCTGCCTGACGTTAACCCTCCTTGGGAATACTTGCTTATTGTATCTCATCATGTTGGAGAATACTATCCCTTAGTCGACTTTTACGACATTCTCGGGGAGAGAAGCAGCTGGAACCATTCTATGTTTTTACTTTACTCCCAGTCCTAACTAACTCAACTCATCTGATCGAATCAAAACTCGAACTGAGCGGTCTCGGCACTCGAACGTCAGTGACTTACGCATGAACTGAGTTGATTTGTATTGTAAAAAATTCACTCGAGCCGACTCATTGACACTTTGACTCAAAACTCTCGTATGTTCTGACTTTATCCCCTAGCTCGATAGACTGAAGAGTTAATTATTTTGGCGATATCTAATGGGATAGTCATAGGCACATCCACACTAAGAGCATGCTTAAATGCAAGTAGCATTTTATAATATCGGTAAAGCCGTTATTATTATTATTAACTCATTTATTACAGATTACAGATCAAACACAATAAAAATGAGTTATGATACGATTAAGGGCACAAAACACAAACCTTCTTACATCCTCACAAAGTTTGGGATTTAGTAGGAAATAAGATGATCATTCTTTCACAGGATTATAGAAAATCCTTACTAATATTGTAAATGCAAAGTATGTTTGTACGCTTGTTATTTCATTGGTTCTTCTTCACGCAGCATCGGAGCAACTGACCTAATTTTTTGCATGGACATAGTTTATGGACTGGAAAATGGCATACTTCTCTGCTGGACTGGGAGTAAAGGAAAAACAGAATGCGTCCAGCTGCTTCTCTCTCCGAGCAGAAAAGTCGACTAGAGGATATTATCCTCTCCAACATGGACCAATCTACATGGGCTGGTCATCTATCACCATGGTTCACCATATCCATCTTGGGACTTTGAATCAAGAGTGGCTGCAAGTTTTCTTATTATTACTTGTGGCTCTGCCCTTGGCTACTTTTCTGGGTACCATACAAGCGAAACCGCGAGAGATACCTAGTATATTATAAATACGGTTCAGCAACTTGAAACCCTGCCGAATATCACGTGTGCTGCTGACAGGATTTCCAGAGTAATACCTACCTCCGGGAAAATTATTTGTACCTTCGTCCTATTCATTCAACTACAGATTTCATCAATAATATCTGCAAAATACAATAATAGAAAAAGTAAGAGTAATGTAAGTCTGTATGAGCCAGTAGCCAACCCTTGTAATGGAGTTTTTAGGTAATGTATATGTTTTTAGGATGGTTCCATGTAATATTTTATCAGTACACTCTCGCCGGGTTAAGTATCTATTCTAGATGATATGGGTCGGGTCTAGTATTGTGGTACTTTGGTACTCGTGGTTTCTGATACTCACGTCACTGGGAATGCTGATGTGGGTTAGAATGGTATTAATTATTTTTCTATATATTAGTTATACACCTTTGAAGGATATTTTGCTTACAAGACGGCCTCGGTGGCGTGGCGGACGATTGCTCGGCAGAGACGCAAGAGGCGCGGGTTCGATTCCGGCTGCGGGAGAAATGTTTGCATGTTCTGCACATATTTCTTCCGGATCTGGGTGTTGTATTTACAAAAAAAAAGTATATAAGTATTCTATCAGCCATCTGGTTCCCATAGTACAAGCTTTGCTTAGTTTGAGGCTAGATGGTGCTGTGTGATATGTCCTCAAATATTTATTAATTTTAATTAGTACCTATTTCAGTCGACAAAAAGTTGGCTCCCAACGCTTCATAAAGGAATCTAGTATAGATTGTAAAAGGACTTTAGAATTTTTTTTCAGTCGTGTTCTTCATCTTCACAATAATCCACAACCATGAGACATCACAATAAGAAAACGGTGAATTTAATGTGCACACTCCCTAAGACCCTAAAAACCTATGCAGGTATTTCCTTTGGTCTAGTAACAAAGAACTTTTCATATCTTCTGACTTCTAATATTCTAACTTCTTCAAGTTTCAGAAAAAGCAGCGTCATTTGAAGTTGAGGAAATAACTCGATTCAAAGGAAGTTGCGGGCGTTCTACTAGTCTTGCATACTTTCAATTGTTTTATGAACACTGCCGGTCTAGTTTTAATGGCACCACCTTCTGATCCTAAGGTAGTGGGTTCGTCGCTTACAAATGGCTTACAGTGAATCACTCATTATTATTAATAATAATAACGTTTGTTGATACAACAACAGAGCTTTTTATCTAGACATTAGTGATCTCCAAACTAGGATAACCAGTATTTTGGAGACCTCCTTTCTTAATGATACAAAAACAATCACATTATGGATTCACACGAATTATGGATTGAAATAATCACTCATTGATTGCGTTATGTGAACACACTAAAAAGATATACCTATTTAGATTTCATTAATATTTTATAATAAATTCTCATTCCTAGCGCAAAGATTTTCTTTGGCCATATGTTGTGGCAGACATACAGGGGTTCCTCAAGGGGGTCTGGTAGAATAATGAAGTCCAAAATGTTCTTGATTGCGTATAATAAATTAAAATTAATTAAAGTTACAGAGTTTTTGTGAGACGTTGGATACAAAAGTTTATGTAGAAGAAAGTGACATTAGCTGTCAAAAATTTGAATTTATTTAACGTCTGAGTGAAGACGTTCGGATACGCGATACGCCGTTCGGATACGCGACACCATACAACGCGGGAATGTATGGTACTGAAGCCTCTTGAAACCTTGCCGAGTGATAAAGTTGTTTGTTTATCAAATTATATCCAACGAGGTAGCGTCACCAGCCTTTTAGGGACCTTACCTACGGTCGGTGATGAGCTCTGTTTTCTATCTGTAGGCGAACTTAGAAAACTCAGCTCATTTTCATTTCATATTATTATACACCTATAAAGTTTTTAAAGTTGTTTGTCTATTATAAATTTATAAAAAATATTATAAATATTGGTAATTTCAAGTACATAATCTATTTTTGTTTAGATTTAAATTTATTCGGGCGGAATTTCATCCCGCAAACTTAGCCTTACCTCCGTATCAGAGATATTTCAATGAGTGCTCCATTTTCAGGCACACATTTCTCTGACTGGTAGACTAATAACGAAGTTTACCTTTTCAAATACGGAATCCTGGTAAAAATACAAACGTTCTACAACTTTTTGCCAATCAAAGTTCAAAGGTTGGAAAAAATATTCGTTCGATATCCGTTTCAGGTTTCAGCTGCAAAGGGAATGTTTATTATTTTCATGTTTGAAAATCGAACAGTGTTGTAACTACATTCTACAATATTCAAAGTTGGACTCAGCTAGATGAAATGTTGCTCATGTTATTTTTTCCTAGCTAGATATTTTGAGGGTAGATCAAAATAATATGTAGTACAGCAAACTTCATTTTTTTCCTTGATAGGTAGGTATTTCAGTATGTAAGTAGTATTAAAACCTTTTTTCAACAAAACATACAAAAGAAACGCCTTGAAAGCTTACTTGTACCACACATTCCCCAAACACCGTCCAGCATAATTTATCCAGAATAATATGCTATGTAATACGTTTTTTACTAAGGTACAAAAACAACTCCATAAAGAACATCATAGAAGGAAATATTAAAACGAGGTAGAGCAAGACCAAGAATAAGCCATAAAAGAGAAAGTCACTGTCATGTCTTACAAAGAAAAAATACTCCATATTGAAAAGAGAAAAAATCAGTCATGTATGAGACGAATTTGCACACGAAGGGTTCCATACCATTGTATACCGTTTCTTGTTTGGGGCCCCCTTTTTATTATTTGTTGTTATAGCGGCAACATAAATACATATTCTGATTACGGTTCATGAGATACTCATAAAGCCTGCTGACAGACAGTGGAGGCTTAGTAATAGGGTCCCGTTGGCACCCTTTAGATACGGGACCCTAAAAATGGATGCATCATTACATCGACCAAAGCTAGCTCTTAAATTCAATAAACAACCAACTTCTAACTCCATTTTGAAAAGGCAAACCGAAAGAAAATCTCAAACTTTCGTAGATTCCAATCTTATAAACCGAATGTGAATCCAAGAAACTCGGATCCTCAGGACTCTGTTCAGTACACCAGAGTTTGTAATTTTATCTGCATGTTCAGAGAGGTCATACAAATTGGACTATTGTGCTTTGGTTGACCAAAGCTTAAAGCTTGAGCTTTAAGCTGGATTTAAACGGCGAAACTGCTTTTAGAGAAATTATTTTCACTGATAGTTTCACTTGTAAATATGGTTTCAGTTTAATGCATGCATTCGTTTTAGAAACTAAATTGGTTTCGCGAACGGATTAGGCTTGCATAGGTCCGTTTTGGCTGGCACAAGATAAGAGAGATAAGTCTTGTCCAGTAGTGGGCAAAGATGAGAATTTTCATACAATTTTTCATACGCTTTCAATGTACTCACATCCATACTAATATTATAAATGCGAAATGAACTCTGAATGTCTGTCTATCTGTTACCTTTTCACGCCTAAACCGCTGAACAGATTTTTATAAAATTTAGAAGGATATAGAGATAGATTTTGGAGATAGATAAAATCTTAAGGAAGGACATACGCTACATTGCAGAGCTGTGTTCGCCTTTAATTGGTTTGTGTATTAGATATGTAGTAAACCAAATTTAATATTTTAAGTTTTAAGTTACGATACATATTGCTGTTGGCGATCTTTTTTGAATAAATAATAAACATTTCTTCACGAAAATCAATGCAGACAAAGTCGCCGACAACAGTACTTTCAAAAAGTATTCTTAAGTATGCATGAAACTAGTTTCAGAATAGAATAAGTATAATCTTCATTGTAAACTGTTGCAAGTATATGTTGTTAGGTATAATAAATATAGTACAAACAATTTGCCCTTTTCGGACGTACAAGCATTCAGAAAAAAACATAAAAGCACAGCACAGGTACTTAGTTGAATAATTGGCACCTCAAAACTTAAACAACATTAATAATGTAAACTTCGCTTTATATGCAGACGGCTGGCTTTCGGGACACTTCAATTGAAAATTGTAGCCTTTTGTGCTATGGTCTTGCAGGTTTCATCTGAATGACCTATAGATACGATAATCCTTTCGAACAGTTTCCAAGCTTATATCATTTTCATTCAAACTTAAATTGAATGAGAGTAGTAGCTGCACAAAGGATTTGAATAACTTTGTAAACCATCATGGTTGGAAACAATATTAGCATTCAAAACGGGATATGAGTACTATCAAACGGTAAAAGAAAATCTTGTGGAAAGCGGCATATCGTAGAACCTAAACAAGTTCGAAAATATGTGTCAAGTGCACAAAAATACACTTTGAGACGCACTTTAAATCGTTTCACTAAATTGGTTCGAAAACTCGGAAAACTCAAAAACCGTCTAATCATAGAAAATATTGATTATTTAGTCTATACCCTCCCTATTGTCTGTCCTTTTGATTAGCGAAACAAAATCACTTCAGGGCCGTATCGGCTGATGAGTTAGATCGGCTTTAATCTCAAACTTTCAGATTCGTTTGCAAACTTTAACGAGCCATATTTCCTTTTCCCAATCAAGTCCCCGCCATTATGTAAACCCCTTTACAGATCAGAGTTTAATAAACAACAGCCAGGTTCGCTAAACCTTTTTAGCATTCCGTACCCAAAAAGTGAAACTCATCTGTCTGGGTCGTCAGCAGCTCTCCTTTTTTTCCTTCGCAGAGTTACGGGTAAGGCCCTCTAGCTGGCGCAATTTTCCCGAGCCCAGCTCTGGAAGCGACGGCAAAAACTTCCAGTTGAAGATTATTCGACGATTGAGGCTCTATGTGGGCACTAACTGAACAGGTTCACCATATCCATTATATTCGTTAAATTGTCGGTCCCGGCTTTTAAGTCGTTAAGCCATGACGGAGGCCTTCAGGGGGCTTAAAAACTCCGTCACAAGAGTTGGCCACTAGCTCATACGTACTTATTTACCATATCCATCTTGGGACTTGGAATCAGGAGTAGCTGCACTTTCTCTTATGATTACTTGTGGCTCTGATAACCCCATTAGGGACACAGGCGTGATAATATGTATGTATGTATGTATAAATACCACTCAAGAAGTAGGTTTTCACCAGCATTAGAGTTTTTAGAATCGCTTTTGTAATTTCAAAGATAAAAACATATAATTCTTACTTCATTGTTAAATACTATGTGTAGGTATATAGTTAATAATTACAGGCAATTTTAAATTTCCAATGTTCAAAGTTGTTTTTATTCGTACGTAACCCTTGACGTAAAAGTAGATTTAACTTGACAGGTTTATTAGATAAACACGGATAAAGGAGAATGCAGGATCGGGTTTTTGCAGACACGACAAATATACCCAGATTCCGATCAGTGTGTAGGTGTCCCAGGGTTATAGGCATTACCATAATTTTGCCTTTACGAATAATTTTGCCCGATTCGACCTGTAATTTAACAAGCTTTAGAAACGGTAATATAGATGGATACTGATCTTATTTATTTTGTACGTTCGAATTTGAATATCTAAAAGTATTTGAACTTTTGGGTCGATAACACATTTTTAAAACTAAAAACAAGACCGACTTCAATGACAAAAATCTCCTTGGTGCCATCGTATAGAAACTAACATATTTTATATAAAACCATCGTATATGTACACAAATATTTTTTTTACTCCATCGTTCCCTATTAAAATCAAGTCAAAAATGCAAAATGAAACACGTCTCTTCTATCAGGATTTCCTTAATTTTGTTATTATTGTACAAATCAGTAAATTTGAGATTGTTTGTAAAAAAAAATAAACAAAATATTCTACAAAAAAAATGTGCAAAGTCACTCGACCCATCCAATTACTGACCGCGCTTAATGTTGCTATACTTTAATAGTTGATTACGAACTTATTATTTTTCTTGTATGGGATCCCATTTTATTTTATTTTTTATTGTAACGGCAATAAAAATACATACTCTGTGAAAATTTCAACTGGCTATTACGGTTCATGAGATACAGCCCACTGACAGACGGACAGACGGACGGACGGAAAGCGGAGGTTTAGTAATAGGGTCCCGTTGGCACCTTTCGGATACAAAACCCTAAAAATCAAGGAATGATTTATCCAAAGTCATAAGTAGGTTCAACAAAACACACTAAGGCTTGTCTACGGAAAGATCAATTTGAGTATTCCTTCTTCATGTAGAATTATAGAATAATGGCACTTACTGCTTTAATAATACGACCCGTTTTAGCATTATCAAATCTGAATACATATATCGTCGTAAAAAGAGTTATTGTAAGCAACCCTGGAAAATTGGGGTTAACTTCGAAAATATACTTCTTGGAGTCGAGTTGAATACAAATGCTTTTATTATACGGCAGTTATCGTACAAGTAGTCAATTGGTACTAACTACTCGTGTCACTAGTTTTTTCAGACCAGTGTGACGAAAGTGCGCCTTAAAAAGGCTCCGCTGGTGCACTAGTAACAAGTTAAAAACGAAAACGGAGCCTGTCCGTTCTTATCTCTAACATGGCTATACAGATTTGGATGCGGTCTACTATGATTGCTTGTCGTCGAAAGCACTGGTGGTCTAGTGGTAGTAATCCCGTCTTCCGATCCTAAGATCGTGGGCTCAAATCCGGTCGTGCACCTATGCATTTTACTGTTCGAATTATGTGCGCTATACCAGTGCTCTCAAACGGTGAAGGAAAACTTTGTGAGGAAACCGGCATGTCGTAGAACCTAAAGAGTACGAAAATATGGGTCAAGTGCACGAAAGGAGCCTTAAGGCGCACTTTAATAAAACCAAAAAAAAAATAGCCAAGCGTGGTTTCTTACCTGTATCTTCCACGCTTGGTCGCGTTACGAACAGGTGTAAATGCAACGTAGATTTAAGACGTGTCCAAGTATTCCAAGTGATTTTAAGGAATAAAAAATGTAGACTTTGACTTTGACTAATCCTTGACAGCCAAAATAATAAATCAAAATGGCTTCTAACAGCCGCCATATTGGATTTTTTGACGAATCCAACGACACCTCATTTGTCAAAATTCGTCAAAAGCTGTATGAATTACAGCCTCAGCTAATGGAATGCACATACATATACACCCCAAACACATTACCCTCCTTCTTTTCAGTCGGGTAAAAAACTCAACGCGGATGAAGTTACGATGGTTCCACTAGTTATACACAGTTTTCAAAGCCACGATCATAGAATCAGAAGCCAGTTGCCAGCGATGCTTGTAAACAATCTCCATTTATACTGAACTAGCAGTCCGCCCTGGCTTCGCACGGGTATTTAACAAATTAGGATTTTCAGGTAATTCTTTTACACCTCGGGTTACATTATTGGAGTTTTAGTAAATACCCAAATTTTTTGAAAATAATTTTTATCCTATGTTATTCCGTAATAATGTACCTATGTAGTGGTGAAAGAATTTTTTAAATCGGTTCAGTAGTTTCAGAGCCTATTCGTGACAAACATAAAAACAAACAAAAAAAATCGTTCCTCTTTATAATATTATTGTAGACAATGAGAAGTTCCAAAGTCCTCGAATTTCTACAGTCTAGTTTATGCTTGCATTCTTGTCCGTCTCGACTCGAGCTAATAGTCGTGAGAATTAAATTGCCAAATATTTGAATACCCACGGGCCACGACCTTTCAATGCAGAACAAAAGCCTTTAGAATAGAAGAGAATCCATGAACGGGTATGAACATCCGTTGTTCATACCTACTACTGATAGCTTATGAGCCCATCGCCCATATAGATGGTCCATCCTGTTGGAGAGGATACTATGCCTTAGTCAACTTTTACAACAATATTTGTTTTATCTTAGTTATTTATTTATTTTTTCCATTTTTGTAATAGATAATTTATGTATAAACACAATAAAATTGCAGTTACGTCCATTGTAATAATGTGTCCCATCGTACGTGAGGTCACTAAAAAGGCCTTATCTGAAAACCAGCGCTGCTAAACTCATAAGGGCAGATCGGCGTTAAGCTGAGATAGGCCCTATAGGCTCACACACACACAGCTCAGAACTAAGTGCAGCTTCGGCCAGCAACACTTTACCCATAATACAAGTAGGTAGTAACTGAGAGGATGGAATAGGTGCTGGGCAAGCCTACTCCATCTTAATTCGTCACGGGCACTACAGCGTCCCGTTTGTGAAGGTAAAAGTTGTGTCCTGACGCTGTATAAATAATCTACTATTGATGGTAAAAGACCTTAGTAGTAGTAGGTACTATTGTACCTATTGTATTGTATAATATCCTTAATTACCTGTTATTAGTTTAGGTACCTAGATATGTAGCCAAATATCTACCTACGTTTTTATTTTTATTACAGTGTGTTGCTTCTTTTTTGTTTTATTGTTTCTGCCATTCTCTGTGTCTTGTGTGTCGAATAAATAATTTATCTATCTATTTGTCTACCTGCTAGGGGAGAGAAGCAGCTGGACCTATTCGCTTTTTCCTTACATCTAGTCTAGCAGTGTTCAGCTTATGTTCTAGTTTATATGAGCCGAGTTCTCTAATATCACTCTGTTTGTTTTGCATCTCATAGCTCGTACTTACGTACTTGATGAAATTGTTTCAGTACTAAAATACTTTGTCTAATGAAAACAAAGGCATTTGGTTCCGAATTCAATTGTATATCTCGAGATTATTCTTTAAGATATCTTTTTTTTTACTAACTTATTTCGTCCCACAGCTGGACAAAGGTCTTCCCTATGGATTTCCATGCATCCCAGTCTCACCTCTTTCGAAAATATCGTACAAATATTTAGTGAAATGAGAAATGTGAGTGACTTTATTTTATCAAGTATTAAGGAACAGAAATAAATGCAGAACATTGCCTTTAAATATAAGATGACATAGAAGCAATGTTATCTATGAAAATATGTACGTTTTATAGCTTTATTTTGGCAAAACAAAAATAGTTTTTTTGGGGTACACTAAGTAAGGCATTTCTCCAAATTCAACCCCTTCTAGAGTCTAGGAGGTTCAATTTCGAGAAAATTCCTTTCTAGGGCCTAAAGGATGCAGCGGGAAGATTAAAGCCTGTGTGAATTAAAACTTTATGAAGGGTCGCTCCACTAGTTTAATTTTTTTTTTAATTATGTCATACTAGATTTCGCCCGTGGCTTGGCTCGCGTGGTATCCATACAAAAAGTAGCCTACATGTTATTCCAGCACACATACTATGTGTATTCCAAGTTTCATTCAAATACGTTCAGTCGTTACGGCTTGATTGAGGCACAAACATACATCGTCACATCCATACATCTATACATCCTTATATCCTCACATCTTCACAAACTTTCGCATTTATAATATTAGTAGGATTTTATGTTGACATAATGACGAGTCTATTTGTTAAACGTCATAGCTCTAAATAAATAGTTCAAGCATTAAGCAGCATGAACTGCAAATGAGCTTTGTTATCGCATCGGAAACAATGGATCATCGGATTATTGATGAGACATACGGAACTAATTATAATGCAAACTGTGCTATACATACTTTGCAATCTATTTGGACACAATTACAGGGAAAACTGGTGCCGGTATTAAGGGCTGAATGCAGACTTTTGAAGTAAGCGTCAGTGGCAAGCGTCAGAAGCCTACCTTTACATAAGATACACACATATTATTACATACGTATCCATATTGGTGTGGGCAGAGCCACAAATAATCATAAGATTTGCAGCCGCTCCTGATTCAAAGTCTCAAGATGGATATGGTGAACCGTGGCCATGTCTTTCCTATGGTAAGCTGGTACCCGCGACTTCGTTCGCGACGCCATTTAGATCGCTTTCATGTACACAATGTTATTAGATAATTCTACCTGGAGCATGAACAAAATATATCTGGCACCGCTCACTCGTGGCAAAACTACGTACAGCCTAAATATTTGTGGACATTTCACACAGCGACATCTAGCATCAAACTAAGCAAAGCTTATACTATGGGCACCAGATGGCTGATAGAATACTTATATACTTCTACTACAACACCCAGACCCGGAAGAAATATTTGCAGAAAATACGAACATTTCTCACGCTGCGAGAATCGAACTCGCACTTCTTGCGTCTCAGTCGAGCACTCTCTCGCCACGCCACCGACCGACGTCGTCAAAGAAGAAGCTCGTGAAGAAGTCAACGGGCGCGGTTTCATAGGTGTCGTAGTTCAGAACTAAAAACTTGCCGTAAATTCCTATGTATTTCTAACAAAACCTCTCCTAGTAGAATTTGCCTGCTATATGTGTAAATGCATTATGACGAGTTAAGCCATTAAGCCAAAATGGCTCATTATGTTTGATCAGGTATTGATTGAGCAATATACATCTTACTTATGTACTCCATACGAGTAGATTACCTGTCAATATTATAGTTGGGAATATTTTGTATCTACAAGTGATTAACCCCCGAATACTCAAACGCGACTCAAGCACGTCTCAAGTCACGGTTTTTTGACAGTTTTTGGTGAGAATCTGTCAAAAACTCGTCACTTGAAACGTGCTCAACTCTGAGATGTGTTTGAGTATTCGGGGGTTAGTCTCTGATCCTTATGTAGGAATAACTATAAATATAATCAACAAAACATAATAGTTTTATTTCCAGTCACTTTTTAGATTGTGTTTTACCAGAACACACTAGATCCAGATATAGCAAACGATCATCTAATTCGTCGTATTGTACGATTTATTTACGGTTTATGATCTGTGCATGTCGGATACATCAGAAAACATACTGGCGTCACCTAGTCAAGAAACTAAAACATTTTTAAAAGTTCCCCTCCATACTATAGAATAAAAGGCCGATAATGACTGTCGATCTAAGACGAATCACAGGGTGCGAGTAGCTGCACAGAACTGACTTGAATGCTCACTCGCACTGTGTAATCAGGTCTTAACTCGAATTCACTTTTGTTCTACTGAAGTTTATGGCCGTCTAAGCTTAAAGTGCATACCTAAGTTTAAGACGTAACTAGCTTCAATGCTATCATGTAAATTGACATCGTAAAGAATAAAAGCAAGAACTGAAAAGTTTATAGCAGACAGTCATCGCTTTTTTGCGGTTTAAAGGTTACGGGAACGGTAACTAGGTTTTTAAAACTTATTTTTAAATTGAGGTGTAATAATAATCTATTAAATAAAAATTAATTAAGAGTGAAACGTCCAAGACTAGATTTATTCTCAAATTTTACATAAAATTGAACATAAATTTTATTTCTCTAATGGACTAAGAGTACCTAAGGAAAAAAACTGAGAATGCATCCAGCTGCTTCTCTTCCCGAGCAGGTCGTAAAAGTCGACTAAGGAATAGTTTCCTTTCCAACATGATGAACCATCTATTATATATGAACGATGGGCTGATCACCTGTCACCATGTTCCCCATATCCATCTAGAGACTTTGGATCAGGAGTGGCTGTAAGTTTCTTATGAGTACTTGTGGCTATGCCTACTCCATTGGCTACTCCATTAGAGATACGGGCCTGATTAAATGTGTTGGATAAAACAATTTCCTCACAATTTGCTCGCACATAATGTATGTGTAAGTATGAACTAAGGGCCACTAAACACAGGTCTGCGTTGGTGATAGAGATAAGGCATCCAGTGCAGTTGCAAGAATGTATGCAGTTTTAGGAATTCAATATTGTGGTTAACCTACTGCAGGTCTAAAAATGTCACTTCTAGGAATTCATCTATAGCAATTCATTTTCCAAATTAATAGCAGATCCTTAGTGATTCCTCTAATTTTCGTAAAATGGTCGAAATTGTAGGTAAATTGTACGCAATTTGATTCATCATTAGATTCATTTTTGGTCGTAAAAAGGTCGGGATTTAGGGGGAAAAATTCTGATATCTCTGCTGAAGAGCAGAGATATAAAGTGACCTTTTAACCATGGCCTGTTGTATAAATATCTTTATAAACAGAATCGTAATAGAAACGAGTCGAGCTTTGTATGCCGGGACGGCCATATCTGTTGAAAAATCAGCAAACACTGGGATAAACGAGTTCTTGAATGGAGACCGCGAATCGGCAAACGTAAGGGCGCCCTACGGCTAGGTAGAACGACGATCTGCGAAGGGCTCTGGCGGAGACTGGATGCGTCAAGCCGATAGGGCGCTCATTAAGGAAGGCCTATGTCCAGCAGCGGACTGCTATAGGCTGATGATGATAATTAAACTACCTCTCCATAAACCCATCTTAATAGGACCGATATGCGCCATTATTTGACGAACTTTTTTTGACATATGATTGAGCTTTGCGTTTTGGACCAGGACGGTAGCGGCCGAATACGGAACGTGTGAAAACTTGGTGTGCACCTAAAATGGTTCTTTCGTGCACTTGACACATGTTTTCCAACTTTTTAGGTTCTACGACTCCTTTCTCACGATGTTTTCCTTTACTGTTTGAGAGTGGTGCTATAAGGCACATAAGTTTTTCGAAAAGAAAAATCTATTGGTACACAACCGGATTTGAACCCACAGCCTTAGTGTTCTAGTTGTGTAATAGTTACGGCTCTCTAGGCACTTTTCACTTACGAGTAGCAATTACGGCAGCTAATGTAACATAATTAAACCATTTACATTTCACGAGCCTCAAGTACCCGGGGTAATGTTTATTTTAAGTGTTACAAAAGAAGTGCTGTAGATGAAATTTTAAACCTTTTTACTTACTACTACTAGTCGTGTCACTAGTTCTTTTCAACCAGTGTGTTGAAAGGATTTTGAGTGCGCCTTAATAAGGCTCCTTTCGTGCACTTGACACACGTTTTCAAACTTTTTTTGTTCTAAGACATGCCGGTTTCCTCACGATATTTTCCTTTGAGAGTACTGGTACACATACATAATATTGATCAGAAAAATCCATTGGTATACGACCGGGTTTGAACCCGCGACCTTAGGATCGAGGCGTGGTCACTACCAACTAGACCACCAGTGCTCTCACCCACCAAGTTATACACCAATTTTCACACGAAGCTTGACAGCAAAGAATGTGTGCCAAAACACTGCTTTTAGTAATATTTCGGTAAACTGAACAACTGAACCATATGAAACAGTGTATTCGGATGACTACGTATTGATTCAATCAGGTTCGTATCAGGTTGGTGAACCCTTTCATGAAATAATAGTGTTGGAGCTTGTGAGAGATATAGAGATACATGATTGAGAACGCTTTGCAAAGACATGACCTGACCATAGCAACATAACTATATCTTTATTATTGTTACTAGCTGACCCCGGGTACTTTGTACCGCCATAGAATAAATAATGAAAATTTGAAATGCTTTTTTAGGTAGTAATTCTGCTATTCGGGGTGGAAACAAATCCAAAAAATCAAAAATCATGAAATTGGTCCAGCTAGAGGCCCTTACGCACCGCCCTGTAATTATTATGTTTACCTTATATTAACAGTCCTGTGTTGCTGTTAAAATTTTTAATCATACTTTTGTACATAATAAATAAATAAATATTTCTAGTCATTTCACAAAGCGCCATCTAGCCCCAAACCAACCAAAGCTCGTACTATGGGAACCAAATGGCTGATAGTATATAAATATACTTTTTTTTGTAAATACATGCTTGTAATATAGCGGGAATCGAGCCTGCGTCTCTTGCGTTTCAGCCGAGCACTCGCCTGCCACGCCATCGAGGTCAAAATTAACTTGAGTATAATCAAGTTGATATAAAGAGAAAATTTGTGGTAGATCCGCTGATCTGCCAAAGAAGGAAGTAAATAATACCTTACTCATTCTGTAGCTTACTTTGTGTGATATTGAAATTGGTTCAGTTCAGATCTGTTACAAAGTGAATGGATAGTGTATCTCTTGTTAACACAGCCTTGGTTCTAAGATCTGGTGGCGTATCTCCACTTGCGACACAGCCCTATGTCCAACTATAATACATCTCGGCCGCCTCTACGAATATTAATCAGAATGTTATTATAACAAGAAAGGTCATTTTGGGATGACTGGGCATAATCCAACCTAGTATAATAAATATTTGTGGACATTTGACACAGCGCCATCTAGCCCCAAACTAAACAAAACTTGTACTATGGGCATCAGATGGCTGATAGAATACTTATATACTTTTTTTGTAAATACATACTTATAATACTACAACACCCAGACCCGGAAGAAATATTTGCAGAACATACAAATATCTCTCCCGTAGCGGGAATGGAACCCGCACCTCTTGCATCTCAGCCGAGCACTCGCCCGCCACGCCATCGAGGTCGTCAAGTGATCGAGCATAAAGATACGTCTGTAATGGACGTCTATTATCTTTTATGTAAAATAATGTGTAAATGAGAGATCAATGTGGCATTGATCAGTATCGTCCAGTTCAGATATGCTACAGACAGATCCGGTGGTGTATCTCTAGATACGACACACAGCCCTATGTCCAACTGTAATCCCATCTCGGATGCCGCTGTGAATATTAATAAGTATGTATGAAAGGCTTCCTGGAAATGTCCAATAACCATTTTGTGGCTTGTATGTCGAACTGTACACAATAATATTTGATAGTATCTTTTTCATGTAAAAAAATCCATTGGTGCATGACCGGATTTGAACCTGTGACCTTAGGATCGGAAGGCGAGGTCACTACCACTAGACGCTCTACCAGTAGTGCTCTCAAATAAATAAATTACCTACATACATTTATCACGCTCGTATCCCTAACGCAGCCACTTCTGATTTAGTCCTAAAATGGATATGGTGAACCATGGTGACAGGTGAACAGCCCATCACCCATATAGTTGGTCCATCATGTTAGAGAGGATAATCCCTTAGTCCACTTTTACGACATGCTCAGGGAGAGATACAGCTGGGTGCATTCTTTGCTTTTTCTTTACTCTCAGTCCAACAGAGAAGTTATATATCGTAAACACATCATTATAAAAATTAAATTAATTTATCATTAATTTGTTGCAAATGCTGTGCATGCCTATAATTGGTGCACATTCTATGGTACTATTTTTTTGTGAAACATCCATAACAGTGTTTATTATGTGTTCTGTTGGCGTTGCCTAATAATAAATAAATAAACAGTCATCAAAATCAAGAGATTGAGTAACTGTTTTTATTCGTTGCATTCATGAGTAAAAGTTGTCGATGTAAAGTCCCCAGAGGCAAGGCTGTCAAGCAAAACTTGTGAATTTACTTTGGGCTCCAGATCATGAGTGACAATGAAAAATAGCGTAAACATTGGAAATAAACAATACAATACAATACAACTTTATTGTAAAACACATCGGATAAAATTAAAATAAAACAAAATAGGCACAAGAGAACAATGAGATTTACAATGGGCGGCCTTATCGCTAAGAGCGATCTCTTCCAGGCAACATAAACAAAACGTAAATAAAGTATTTTCACAGTCAATTTTTTTTTTGTTGGAGTTAATACTATCTCTATCCTCTTCCAGGCAATCTTTGGATGGACAAGATATAACTGAAAGATGTTCGCAAAGACGCAAACGTTTTTCTTTCAAATCAAAACACCATAAGACTATTTTAAAAATGTGGCTCCAATCTTTCCAAATCAACCGAACAAGAGCCACCCAATAATAAACCTTAACGACCGACATATCGCCCATTACAAAATCTATTGGAATCTAAAGCCTTAGCCAGGACCAATAAGGGCGGCTATCGATTGGCAATGTGTCTTCTTTGTATTCAATAGCTACGCTTACACGGTAAATAAAATCTTGTAATTCACGATCAAGTTTTCAAAAAGCGGTCACCGTTAAAACGGTTGATGTATTGAATGTCTGAAATTCCACTGATTTCGGATGAAACATTAAACTCCCTTTTCTCTCGCGTGAAAGTATTATTAAGAAGCTCAATATTAACTTTAAAATATTCTTATTGATTGTTGAATTTGAAATAAAAATAACACTTTAGGTTCGTATGAAGGTACCAGCTCGTTACTGATAAATAGCGGTCAATATTTATTTGGTCTAACGTAATATTGATAACATAAGATTACGACCTCATTGGCTGGTTTGCTTCGCGGGTTCAATTCTGGCTACGGGAGAAATGTTTTTTTTTCAGGTCTAGAACGTTACTGGTTGTTCTTAAATAACCACGACACGGAATCCTAAAATGTAATCAGAATTAATAACATAACTTTTGGCTATGTATTTTCAAAGAGGAATACAAATTAAACCAGTCAAGTGCGAGTCGAATTCACACACGACGGGTTCCGATCCATACAATCATGTACTATTTAAAAAGACTTTTACTCTTTGTATTTTTAAAGAAAAACTTGAATGAGGCCACCATTTAATTATTAATTCACGATAGAAATACATACTCTGTAAAAAATTCAACTTATTACTCTACCTATTACGGTTCATGAGATACAGCACGCTGACAGACGGACGGACAGAAAAATAGATACAGGAGGCTTAGTTAGGGTCCCGTTGGCAGCCTTTGTGAACGAAATCCCCAATCAGTTAAAAGTATCAAAGAAATCGTAGAATGTTACGGCAATTATATACCGGTCCCGGTTTTCTAGAGGCTGTAAACAGGACGTTTGTATGCAGAGTTCTTTGTGAGGGCGTGTTCCGGTCAATTTGAGGCATGGCTGACATTGCGTTGTAAGATTGCTGACACTAGAACGACTTTTTCATAGTACTCTGGCTGTTATCTGACTACTACTATCATTCGAGAGCACTGGTGGTCTAGTTGGTAGGGAACCCGCCTTCCGATCCTAAGGTCGTGGGTTCAAATCCGGTCGTGTACCAATGGATTTTTCTGTGTGAAAAATTTATGTGCGCCATACCAGTACTCTCAAACGGTGAAGGAAAATATCGTGAGGAAACCCGCGGCTTAGTCAGCTCCGCACGTATTGACCATGTCTTTCCTGTGGACAAGGCCGACTAAGCTGAGAGGAATAGGTGCTGGGCAAGCCTACTCCATCTTAATTCATCCCGGGCACTACAGCGTCCAGTTTGTAAAGGTAAAAGTTGCCTCCTGACGTATAAATCATCTACTATAGATGGTAAGTTTACTATCATTTTTTGACGGCCTCGGTGGCGTGGCGGGCGATTCCTAGGTTCGATTCCCGCTGCGGAAGAAATGTTTACATGTACTGTAAATATTCCTTCCGGGTCTGGGTGTTGTGGTACCATGGTACTCGTAGTTTCTCATACCCACGACACGGAATCCTAGTGTGGGGTCAGGACTATGTGTGTGACCGTTGTTTTCCTTCACCGTTTGAGAGTACTGGTTTGGCGCACATAATTTTTTAAACTCAAAATCCATTGGTGCACGATCGGGTTTGAATCTGCAACCATAGGATCAGAAAGCAGGGATGCTTCCATTAGATCACCAGTGCTTTCAAAATAAATTAGGCAAAAATTACCGTCTAACGCTGTATGCTCATGATGCGAAAAGCCTTTGTATTTCAAAGCTTGAATCTTAATCTTTCGAAGCAAGCGTCAGTAACATCGCTTTAGTGACGCCACAACACGGCGTCACTAACGCGGCGTCACTGACGATTGGAAAGTCAACCTTAAAAATGTATTACGTTTAATCAATACACAAAAAATAATATGAGAACCTGTCAATCAAGCGTAGAAGCTCTACGCGCTACGATATTGCTACGCCGTAGAGGGCTACGATATTTCAAGAAATCTTTAGACTATTCCGTTAACCGATATCCAGCTTTACTCCCTTGGGATAAGGTTGGTATTCCTGTGAAGTGAAAACTGGCTGTTATTGCATACAATAAACCTTGCTATAACGAAGCCTGCCGATAACTGATTGGATTTTACAAAATGGCGTCAATAATCATTTATTTCTGCTTTTCTTGTACAGCTTCCGGCTTCTTCAATAGATGACTAGCTTATTCTCGTGGTTTCACTTGTGATAGACCTGGATGAAAGGTATGTAGCTATTTTTGGTATCTATCAGCATTGATAGCTATCTATCCATCTAGTCGTGTCACTAGTTCTTTCAAACCAGTGTGGTGAAAGGATTTAAAGTGCACCTCAAAGGCTCCTTTCGTTGACTTGACACATGTTTTTGATTGTGATCGTGTATGATCTACGACATGACGATTTCCTCACGATGTTTTCCTTCACCGTTTGAGAGCCAGTACTCTCGATCGGTGCACATAAATTTATCAAACAGAAAAATCCATTAGTGCGCGACTGGATTTGAACCCACGACCTTAGAATCAAAAGTTATAGAAGCATTGAGAGCACTGGTCTAGTGGTAGTAACCCCGACTTCCGATCCTAAGGTCGTGGGTTAAAATCCGGTCGTTCAAAGGATTTATCAGACCGAAAAAATCATATGCGCTATACAAGTACTCTTAAACGAGGAAGGAAAACATTGTGAGGAAACTGGCATGTCGTACAATACAAAAAGTTCGAAAATATGTGTCAAATGTATGAGAGGAGCCTTTGAGGCGCACTTTAAATCCTTCCACCACACTTGTTCGAAAGAACTAGTGACACAACTAGAATGATAGGCTGATGGTGATCCCAATGGATTTAGTCAATGCCTGATGGATTATTTTTGATAATTCTCATGTTAAACATCAAAGAGTAACAAAAATGACGTGATTTCCCTTCACGTCTACAAAGGAAACGGTATCAAGACTTCCGGAACCGGAAGTACAAACAACCGGAAGTGACAAGGAAGGGAAGTTGCTCATTCATTGACAAGAGCACTATTTCTGTTTGTTATGATCACACAATTTTTTTTAATTTAATTGTCCTTTTTAACTGACTTCTGTTTAAATGGCTGAGCGCACTTGATAGTATCTGCTTTCTGCGCTGTAGGTTGCGGATTCGATTCCCACCCAGGACAAATATTCGTGTGCATTAATCTTTGTTCTACATAATTATGTACATATTATCACGCCCGTATCGTATCCCCGTATGCTGAGCTGAAGTGGGCAGAGCCACAAGTAATCATAAGAAAACTTTCATCCACCCCTGATTTAAAGTCCCAAGATGGATATGGGGAACCATGGTGACAGGTGATCAGCCCATCGTCCAATTAGATGGTCCATCATGTTGAATTACTATTCCTTAGTCGACTTTGACGACATGCTCGGGGAGAGTAGCAGCTGGACGCATTCTGTTTTTTCTTTACTAACAGTCTAGTAAATAAATAATCTATTATGTATATCTAGTCGTGTCTAGTGTCTAAAGTGCGCCTCAAAGACTCCTTTCGTTCGCTTGACACATGTTTACGAATGCAAGAGAGCACCACCAGTGTTCTAACAGAAATTACGTGATTCCCTTAACAGTTATTAAAACTAAGCCCTTTTACCATCTATAGTAGATGATTTATACAGCGTCAGGAGGCAACTTTACCTTCACAGACGGGACGCTGTAGTGCCCGGGACGAATTAAGATGGAATAGGCTTGCCCACCACCTATTCCATCCTCTCAGCTTAGTCAGCCTTACTGTGGACAGTTATTAACATTGTATATATTTCTAAGTTTTGAAATGTTTTTCTATATCAACCTATAACACCATTTTTAGAGTTTTAAAAGTACCACATTACTATACGCGACTGTTCTAACACAGCGCGTCGTGTAATTTCGCCAATTCCCTCTAATTCCCCCCTCCTAGTTATTACTTCAGTGTCTTGTAATTCCGAGTTCCCTGAATAATTCTGAATTTCATCTCATAAACGTTAATGACGCTTATGAAGCTTTAGAACCGACGTTCGACGCTCCAATTGCGTAGGTTAATTTACAATTCGAGTTTCAATTCTACTGGAATTACTTAACCCCATATTTTACAAATATCCCGAGACAGGTGTCGCTAGAGATGTTTTACGCACAAGAAGGCTGGCAACATTACGCGCAAATAATATGAACGAAAAAGTCGTGAGACAATGTCTGGCTATCTATCTAGTCCTAGCTGAGACGCAAGAGGCGCGGGTTTGATTCCCTCTGCAGAAAAACTGTTTGCATGTTCTGTAAATGTTTCTTCCGGGTCTGGGTGTTATAATATGATGTATTAGAAGTATGTATTCACAAAAAAAGTATAGGTATAATTAGCCATCCGCTTCCCATAGTACAAGCTTTGCTTAGTTTGAGGCTAGATGGTGCTGTGCGACATGTCCTTAAATATTTATTTATTTAAATACACTTCTAATGTAACCCTACAACAACACTGTCGCTACATGCAAATATTCGAACTTTTCCTACATGTCTACCCTGTAAAAAATCTAATGGCTACTTGTCACTCTACGCGACAAGTACTTCATAGCCCAATAACCTAGCCGCGAAGTAAATCAACAGTTTGAAAAGAACCATTTTTATACTTTATGTAGGTACGCAACGACCCATCGGTACCACTTAATTGAAAGTAACTGCTTACCAAGTATTTCATGTTCCTTCAAATCATAAAAAAATGTTTTTTAAGATTAACTTACATTACACATGCGGCCTCGCTCACGTGGCGTAAATTTTGACAACATAATTTTACCCTTTCTTGAGGGTAAATTCGAAAAACCCTGAAACTCGTGTCAAATTATTTTGTACTTTGAATTTTCAGACAAAGTTTTAGTAAATCACACTTCGTGTTAAAAATTTGGTATACAAATGTTGTCACACCTTTTCATCCAATTTTGAAAAATCCTATTGTTTTGTTATTAGTAAAAACTACTCTCCTTTCTAGCTTCAGTAGTTCGGCCTGTGCGTTAATTGCATATAAATGATTAATGTTTTATATACAGTCATATACGAGATAAAAGATTGTATGTAGGTAGCCACTTCAAAGCTATAAAAGCTTATAGCACCGATCAAAGACTTTCATCTAAACGAATCATAATAAAACATCGAACACGCTTATAGCGGCAAGAAGCCGGGGAATTCGACCTCGAAAAGGTCTAATGCAGACCTAAGCTAAAAACCATAATATTTTTATGTAGACGATAACCAAATAACTTATTGAAAAACTACGAGTGGATAAAAGAGATAATAAATAAATAAATATTTGTGGACATTTCACACAGCACCATCTAGCCCCAAATTAAACTAAACTTGTGCTATGGGCACCAGATGGCTGATAGAATATTTAAATCCTTTTTTTATAAATACTTATTTAATACTACTACACCCAGACCCGGAAGATATATTTGCAGAACATACAAACATTTCTCCCTTAGCGGGAATCGAACCCGCGCCTCTAGCGTCTCAGCCGAGCACTCACCCGCCACGCCACCGAGGTCGTCGATGCGAGATTGTAAACCCACTCCTATTAAAAACACGGGCGTGATAATATAACACTGGATAATGCTATAGTAATGTATGAATTTAACTAGCTGCCGCCCGCAGCTTCGCTCGCTTGGTACCCGGATAAAAATAGCCTATATGTTAATCCAGTACATGTACTATGTATATTCCAAGTTTCATTCAAATCCGTTCAGCCGTTTAGGTGTAATGGAGGCACAAACATACAAACATCCTCACAAACTTTCGCATTTATAATATAAGTAAGATGAACTTAATTTTGGTCGAACGCTGAACATCGTGCAAACAGTATTTTACTAAATAAAAGAAAGAAATATAAGATCGCAAACTGTTTATTTCTGCTGGTGAATCAGCAAACAACGACACACAAACAAGTCCCTAGAAACTATAAAACAAATTACAGAGAAACAGAAAATATATTCCTAAACTTCACAACTAGTCACAATCTTGCATTCAATTTACAGCGGAGATGAATACAAATATTTTACTTTGTGCAACCGAACAAATGTCGCTGAAACGTTCAATTCATTTACACAAAGAACTGTGGGATCCTTTACCACAAGTCGTAGTGGTGCTGCGTTTAGACTGGTTAAGTTAAATAAATAATTCAACTTACTATAATATAAATGTGAAAGTTTGTGCCTCTATCACGCCTAAACGGCTGAACGGATTTGAATTAAACTTGGAATATGCATAGTACATATGCTGGATTAACATATTATATACTATTGTTCATCCGGGTACCATGCGAGTGAAGCCGCAGATGGCAGCTAGTAAATAATAAATATTTGTAGACTTTTCACACAGAGCCATCTAGCCCTAAACTAAGCAAAGCTTGTACTATAGGAACAGAGGGCTAATAGAATGCTTATTTACTTATTTTGTAAATACAAACTTATAATACGTAATGCCACAACTTCCAGACCCGGAAGAAATATTTGCAGGTCATGCAAACATTTCTTAAGCAGCGGGAATCGAACCTGCTCCTCTAGCATTTCAGCCGAGCACACGCCCGCCACGCCATCGAGGTCGTCAGTCAGTCATCGTTCAGTTATTATAAGCAATCATAATTACATCATACTTTGTGTTATCTCTATTTATTTTCTTTTTTTTAAGTTCCGGTAAGCCAGTTTAATTTAACACGCGGAAACTATTTTTAAAATTTTCTTTTTAAGACTCTTTGTTTCCCTTGGAAATAAAAGTAAAATACCGACATTTAGAATAGCATTTTGTTTGTTTAGATAGAAGATACATTAAGTAGTTTCCACGCTTAAAATATTCACATTACTGTGTACTTAATGTGAAAATGCTGTAATAAATAACTAAAGTCATCTAAATTGTATTTCCTACTTGATCGCTACCCCAAAACTGGTTAGCCTACTAGCTCCGTGTAAACATCCCTTGCTCTAATAAAGCCCCATCTCTCTTCATCTGGCTGGCGCGCTCACTGACGATTTGTCTCCCGAATCTTGAGGAATTACGGCCCCAGTGACAGATGCTCTCCATCATCGCCCTTGACGTTAGATAATCCAGATGTTATATAATCTACATTATTATTGCCTTGTTTCTTATGAAAGTAGATGTTTTTTTTTTATAATATGCGGTACGGTTTAGGGTTTTCGGTTACTACAATATTAAAATACATAAAGTCATTTGAAAAGTTTGCTGACTTACTTTGCTATTAGGATACAAAAAAGTATGTACCCAAGTATTCTATCAGCCATCTGGTGCCCATAGTACAAGCTTTGCTTAGTTTGGGGCTAGATGGCGCTGTGTGAAATGTCCACAAATATTTATTTATATTTATTTATTTAATATTTTCAAACCTTTAGGTTCTACGACATGCCGATTTCCTCACGATGTTTTCCTTCAACGTTCAAGAGTAGGTACTGATGAAGAATACTCAGAAAAATCCATTGGTGCGTGACCGGATTCGAACCCAAGACGTTAGGATCAGAAGGCGGGGCGGCTACCACTAGACCACCAGTGTTCCGCTGGTTAGTTGAATCGGGAAATACACAAAAGCGGTTCTACTGCTGACCTTTTACAAATATAGATGAGTTATTCGTGAACATAATTTCCCCTATACCAACATTTCTTTAGTCGTGATATCAAACACGCTCTTCTCACGTCTAAAACTCTACTTTACCGAAAGCTATTGAGCTTAACGGAATTTTCGTAAAGAAAGTTGGACGGCGCCAAAATGACTCTCAAAAGCTATTTCAAACTAAAGGGACCTTTACAATACAAAAAGTTTTAAATGTTTCTGATGAACATCTCAAAACTTTATAAAACAATAATAAGTTTCACAATATCCTAAACAAACTAGCGAGATCGTATAAAAGTGTGCCGTAACAGATGTGAAACTCGACAAGTATTCTTTATACGCTCTCCACACACCATCTCTCATCACACCGTTGATTCAATTACAAAGAACGACGAACTTCAAACTTTAAAATTTCGTAACTCGATCAAGCGTGTAAGATAATAAATCATAATAAATTATTCTTATTCTTATAATTCTTGACTAGCGCAAATCTCCAGGAGGACTGGTTGTCTTCATACCACTGTATTGTCTGGTCACATGATCCTGAAATTCAGAGGAGTGCTTAGCTATTCCAAAATCGTCCCAGTTTGAGAAAAAGTTCACGAAGTCCGATCGATCGGACATTGCTGTCGGACCACGCAACGAAAGCCCTTAGTTTCGATTCTATTTGCAACATTATTTATTAAATTGGCTATTATCTTTAGCCATTTCAACTTGTGTAATTAAGCTTCCCGGATGTTATTAGAATTCCTTATCGCTGTTAATAACTCGGTATCTTTGAGAAGAATCGCTGAAGTATTACTCCTTTTCTAAACTAAAATGATTATTTTTTACTTTAGTTCAATCCATTTTTTTTTTATTTAGGTTATAAAACGGGTTTTTATCGCGTGAAAATACCTTGTTATTTTCCTGACATTTCGACTGTGTTGGTACAGCCGTGGTCGCGGGTCAATAAACGACCTCGGTGGCGTGGCGCGCGAGTGCTCGGCTTAGGCGCAAAAGGCGCGGGTTCAATTCCCGCTGCGGGAGAAATGTTTGCATGTTCTGCAAATATTTCTTCCGGTTCTGAGTGTTGTAATATTTTTGTTATAAGTATGACGTTACAAAAAAAAGTACATAAGTATTCTATCGGGCATCTGGTTCCTATAGCTTTGGTTAGTTTGGTGCTAGATGATGCTGTGTAAAATATTTATTATTATTATTTATATTGTAAATTATAAAAAAAAATTAATACAAAACCATTTTTTATTGTATCTTTATTTATTAAAAAAAAATACAAATAGGTGCTTGCTTATCGTGTCACTAGTTCTTACGAACCGGTGTGGTGAAAGGATTTAAAGTGCGCCTCAAAGGCCCCTTTCGTATACAAATAGGTACCAACAGTGTATAAAGCAAAGAATGTTAAGCAAAAACAGTTCATAATTCGAACTATTTAGGTTGAATCTTGCCTGACACACTGCATGGCTACTTAGAAAACGGGCTGCAAACTCAATCAATTGTATATCGTAACGCGAACTCATAATAAGGGACCTATTTGTACGGAAAGGTTTGGGTCTGGGAAAATAACATTTTCCGATCTCAATGAGATTATTCTTATTTGGGTACTTGCCACTGGAACCAGTGAGGTGAAAGGAACGAAGAGCACCATTATGAAATTGTTATTGCTTTGTTGAATATTTTTTACACTAACCTACTACGTAATCCTAAGTATTCTCAAGCGGTGAAGGAGAACGTCGTGAGGAAACACGCGACTTTGTTATGTATTCATAATGTCTTTCAACTAAAGTCGACGAAGCTGAAAGGAAAGTATCGTTGTTAAGCTAGCTCATTCCACAACCCGTTAGAGTAAGCAAAAGTTGCCTCCTGACGCTGTATAAATCATCTAGTATATATGCATGTTCCAAGAGCTGGTTCTTATTTGGCTCAACGGATCAGTATTGCCATTTAGTTAGTTTCGTACTTTCCTACAGGTAAACTCGAATATCCTGGTATCCTCATAAGCCATAAACTGTTTTTATTTCCTCAGTATGTTGTCTTATTGCTAGGTGGCCTCGCGTTACCTTTTTACTGTTTTTTTGACATCCTTTTAATGGAGAGAAAAGGAGTTGTAAATCTTGTACCTATATACCTATGTATTATAATGCAAAACAATAAGTATTTTTTTGCAATCAACACACAGGCCAAATTACTTATGCAAGAAAGCTATAATTTACAAAGTAACTTTGCAAACTTTATGTACTAGTACTATGACTACGTAATCAGGTCCTGATCACAAAAATATGTTGACTATTCTGCCTATTGAATCCTACGAATATTATACGAAACGTAGCAAACATATATACTGCAAATTACAACGCTATCTAGCTACTATCCAGTCAAACCAGTCCAGTATAACGGTTTTTCAAAAATTTTCTTTTTTCGTTGTATTTCAAAAAATACGCACCTTAGAAAAAAAATAAAAATCATTTTGGAATGTACAAATAAAGCCCTTTCATAAAGTACCCCAATCGATACATTTATAAAACTTTTTTACCCCCTTGGGAACCTATCTTTACAACCCCTTCACCGATTAAATAAATCCTCCGAAATGCAGGATTTAATACAGCGCCATCTAGCCCCAAACCAAGCAACGCATGTCAATATAAAACTCGTAGTATCAGTACAGACAGAGTTACTTTCGCATTTATAATATTAGTACGGATTTGTAAACGCATGAGAAGACAAGCTGAAGTTGGATTTTACGATGGCAATTGAGCAATGTTTTATCATGCCAATGTACTTTGAGAGGTTATTTTCTTTAAGAATTTTTGGGGTCAAGGAACTATCAAGGGGGTAGTATAAAACGCTTGTAACAGAAAGTGTGTAGGAGTATATTATCTCATCCATGAGTTTTTTATAGCTACACTTGCTAGCAACTTAAGTACACAGATACTAATTCAAACGGCTAACGGATTTAAATGAAACTTGAAATATACATAGTACATGTACTAGATTAACATAATAGGCTATTTTTTATCCGGGTACTACGCGAGCGAAGCCGCGGGCGCAACTAGTTTCCCAATAAAACTGAGTAAGTGCCAAATGTTTGGACGTGCCTCTGCCTTTCCCTCTCTGAATTTAATTTAATGTAACGAGGATTTTCCATGTCTGTGGAACAGAAATAATACGTTTTAAAAACTGAAAAGAAAACCAACTTTACTGCAAAAGATGGAGACAATAAAATATTTCACCCCTAGACCATATTGGCTAGGGAGTGTAAAATAAAATGTGATAAAACATACAAAACGCTACAGAACAATTAATAGTTATTTATTATAAACTAGCTGCTGCCCGCGGCTTCGCTCGCGTGGTATCCGGATAAAAAAATAGCCTATATGTTAATCCAGTACATGTACTATGTATATTCAAAGTTTCATTCAAATCCGTTCAGCCGTTCAGGCGTGATTGAGGCACAAACATCCAAACTCACAAACTTTCGCATTTATAATATAAGTAAGATAACTTTTCCCTTAATTCATAACGTGTCAACCATTCCCTCAATATAAATCAATAAAATAAATAAATATAATTATGTAGACATTTCACACAGCGCCATCTAGCCCCAAACTAAGCAAAGCTTGTACTATGGTATACTATGGGCACCAGGTGGCTGACAGAATACTTATATACTTTTTTTTGTAAATACATACTTATAATTCATAATAATACAACACCCAGACCCAGAAGAAATTGCAGAACATACAAACATTTCTCCCGTAGCGGGAATCGAACCCGCGCCTCTAGCGTCACAGCCGAGCACTCGCCCGCCACGCCACCGAGGTCGTCAATATGCATTAAGTTCGCCACGAAACCGCAGCTGCAGCGAAATTGAAAACAGAATTTTAATATTAAACTATAGCGGTTGACAAACTAATTCAAAATGTTGCCAAATTATTCAATGTGGTCAAATATTTATGCCTGTTATAATATTTACGTTTGTAAACGCTACTTGTTTAATTATACTTAAATATATATAACTAGGTGAATATAATAATACTACTAGAGGTGTGCGGCACTTCTCTGCTGGACTGGAAGTAAAGAAAAAGCATAGAATGCGACCAGACGACGGCGACAATACGACGGCCTCGGTGGCGTGGCGGGCGATTGCTCGGCAGAGACGCAAGAGTTCGATTCCCGCTGCGGAAGAAATGTTTGCATGATCTGTAAATATTTCTTCCGGGTCTGGGTGTTGTGACACCATGGTACTCGTAGTTTCTGATACCCACGACACAGAGAATCTTAGTGTGGGGTCAGGACTATGTATGTGACTGTTGGGTTTTATTTATTTATTAGCTGCTTCTCTCCTCGAGCATGTCGTAAAAAACGACTAAGGGATAGTATCCTCTCCAATATGATGGACCACCTATATGGGCGATGGTCAATCACCTGTCACCATGGTTCACCATATCCATCTTCGGATTTTAAATCTGAAGTTGCTGCAAGTTTCTGGCTTTTGGCTCTGCCCACCCCTTTAGGGAAATGAGCGTGATAATGTGCGGGGGAATGTCATGTAATGTAACAAAACCGTCTACACAGGTCTACACAGTGATGAATTGCAAAATATATTTTACAAATGTAACTATCAAGGTGTAGGTAGGCACCTAAATTAAACTGATATGATTCTTATTGATAATATACCAACAATGACAAGCCAAAAACGACTTACATTTTCCTGCATTAAAAATGCGTCGTACGCTTTGTTCTGACAACCAAGAAACCTTGGCAACGATTTTGTTATATCAATATCATTTTAATCTTCAACATAATTTGGGTTCAGATTTTCTTGCCTTATAATATTCCTACACTTTATAAACTACTTAGTTTGAGTTCAGAGGACATATTGAGCCTTGATCAGAGGACATATCGATCTTGATCTTGATCAGAGGACACTTCGGTTACAAACGTGTGCGTTTTGTTCAACTAACACGACATGTTGATGATAGCGATTCCGATGCTTGACTGAAGTCTCGCGTCAATTGACGTAACAAAAACACCCCTCCCGCACCCCTCTACTGCTTAAGGAACCCCTCACGAAATGGTCCACGTTGAGTTTCATTCATACAAACTTTACCTTCTTGCTGCGTCCTCCGGGAGTTAAATTCATACCTCTCTATATCTCTATATTGAAGCGCTCGTGGCGTAGCTTGCTTAGGCGTTCTTGTTTGATTGTTCAAGTTAAGCAACGATATGCGCGGTCACAATTGGGATGGGTGACCGCAAGTGGCATTACGAGCTGAGCGCTTCGGAGGGCACGTTAAATTGTCGGTCCCGGCTTTTAAGTCGTTAAGCCATGACGGAGGCCTTTAGGCGGCCTAAAAACTCCGTCACTAGAGTTCACTAGCTCATACGAACATACATACATACATACAATCTCTATATCTACGCTATATTTTCGGCTTATTGCACATTTCAATACTAGTGTTCTACCCGGTAGTAAAATGAATACAGGAGGTTTGATAGCGGATAATAAAATATAGCGTTTGCCAATGTAATTGGGTTAAGTAATGGTGATCTCATTGCATGGTTGTCGGTAACACTACCCTACCAAGGGAGTCCTTATTTGTTGATAAATGATCCACTTACCATCAATCTAACTTCACCATCATATAATTTTAATGTGCCAATTGTGTAGACGTGCCAGCGACTAGCCTATAAAGTAAAAAAAATCGAGAGCAATACTGCTTTTTGTTGTTACATACAACTCTTGAATAACCAGATATCAGCGTGATGTTTTGTTGAAAGTGTTTGACACAAGCTTGCTTTTTCAATATTTTCCAGATACATGGTGATGAAAAGTTTTACTACTATAAAGTATGAAATCCAAAATAAGATATATTTGTGAAATTCAATTACAAGCATAATTTTCCTACGACAATGACTAAAGAAAGATAGGAACCGAAAGTTTGCTATAATTTAATAAAAAACCATTTTCGTACCAAGTATGTTCCCTACGTGGGTGGTAATGGCAGTAAACGGTCAATATGGTATCTCAGGCATTAAAAGCACCCATGGATTCAGCCATATTTCGCCTACGAAGACCTTTACCATAAACTTTTATCACGGATTATTTCCGACGAAAATCTTGAAAGAGTATTTTTGGAGCTTTTTATAGGACCTTGGACGGTACGGTTCTGTGATACTTGAAACATCAGATTATTCAAGAGATAGGTAGAAATGAATTTGTCTAGCACTTTATAAATATAGGTCGAGTTAGATAGAAAAACGTGTAGGTATCTATAAATCATCATCATCTTCCTGCCCTTATCCCACTCTATGTGGGGTCGGCATAGCATGATCCTTAGATCATGCCGTAAGAGTTTTGGCTAAGGTGTTTTATGACCGGTCGCCTGCCTGACGTCAACCCTCCTTAGGAATACTTGCTTATTTTATGTTGTAGAGGATACTATCTCTTAGTCGACTTCTACGACATGCTCGGGAAGAGAACTAGCTGAACGCGTTCTGCGTAGGTATCTATGAATACATAAAATATATTTTTTTACATATAAAACACAGCCTAAACTTTGAGGACTGAAGGAAGCAACGGAAAGATGAAGTTTGTATGAAAAAAAAAACAACGCTGACAAACTTCTAAAACAAAGTCGCGGCCGCTTCTGACCGAGTTTTTTTTTTCAGAAAATCTTTTCTAAGTGTACCTATATACTTGAGGAATATACCTAACCCCCAAGTTTCATGTGTCTAGGACTTATGGATAAGGCTATGCGTTGATATAATATCATTCTGTCAGTCAAGATAGCATTATAATATTCTGGAACGTTATTTCTAAAGTCAACAAACAATTTGCAACAACAAAATCTTCTAGTTAATTTCTACCAAAGTCTGTATTATGCCTGATTCATTTGTATCCATTCACTCCACTTGTCACACCCTGTCAAGTTAGCATTTATACGAATCTGATTTCTATTCAAATGAACCTCGCGGCTGAACCAATGTATTCACCGATCACTATGTTACTTCGTATCACTAACTTGTACAGATGTAGTCGTGTGTAATAACACAAAGGCCTTTTACCATCTATAGTAGATGATTTATACAGCGTCAGGAGGCAACTTTTACTCGGACGCTGTAGTACCCAGGACGAATTAAGATGTAATAGGCTTGCCCAGCACCTATTCCATTCCTTTTATAGAAAAACCACTCCCACTACGGAAGGATTTTTCTAAAGGTTTCCCCTTAAAGGGGTGAAAGGGGTGGAAAAGTTTGCAAGGAACTATTTAACGCGTACTGCGATTTGCTTGAAACTCGGGTTGGATACTCTAAATGAAAAATAAATGAATACGCTTTTCAGATTATATCAAAAAAGCCCTCTAAAATGGGGTGTCAATTTAAACTACGCTAGTGAAGCCGCGCGTGTAAGATAGTTTAAAATAATACACTAGACATTTTCGTCCCACTGTTTTTTATCCGATCAAAGGTCACTGAGTGGGAGTTGGATGCGGACCGTAGGCGCCTCAGAATATTTTACCCCACTTGTCTAGCTCGTCTCATTTCTAACGCCCCACCATACAAAATAACACTAATCAATACTAGTCATGTCTCCAGTTCTTTCGAATCAGTGTGGTGAAAGGATTTAAAGTACTTATCGCACACTTAACACATATTTCAAACTTTTTCGGTTTTACGATGTTGTCTTTCACGATAAGAATACTGGTATTGCAGAATTTTTTTTTTTCAAAAAGAAAATTTCGTTGGTGCACAACCGGATTCGAATGCACGAACTTGATTGGAAGGTGGGGTCACTACCGCTAGACTACCAATGCTGTCACTAATACTCTCTTTTGGGTAATAATCGGATAGAAGTAATTCCTAATTTTTAATTCACTTGTGTGCTTACACAGCTAAAATTACCCTACACCCTAACAAAATTAAGGACATAATACGTACATAAACAAGAGGTTTAACAAACAAACATAACGTAATTTGTCACTCGTATTGATTGTATATTCTCCACGATGTAACACGGAGTATCATGTATATTCATTATCTGTTTGTCACAAGCATTATTGTGACATATTGGTCGTGCGAATATAAATGGGATATTTTGTTAGGTACCATGTTTTTGTTGTTAGTACAAATAAAATAGATGTAATCAAATTACTTCATGGCGACCTTGGTGGCGTGGCCATCTAGCCCCAAACTAAGCAATGCTTGCACTATGGACACCAGATGGCTGCTAGAATACATAAATACTTTTTTTGTAAATACATACTTATATAATACTACAACGCCCAGACCCGGAAGAAATATTTGCAGAACATAAACATTTCCCCCGTAGCGGAAATCGAACCCGCACCTCTTGCTTCTCAGCCGAGAACTCTGCCGCAACGCCACCGAGGTCGTCGGTTTAGTTTGAGTCCTAATATCGGAGAACATTATCTTTAGTTGCGAATCTAGTGTGCGTTTTGTTCAACAAATAGTGTTTATGATATTGATTCCGACGCTTGACTGAAGTCTCGTGTTAATTGACGTAACGAAAATACCCCCGCACCCCTCTACCAGGCGCGGTCGCAGCCTGAAATTTTGAGGGGGGGTCACTAATAAGTAATAATAGAATATGTCGCAATACACAATTTTATTGCACACATTATAAAACAAATGGAAGCCTTCTATTTGTATTGGCATCGGGGCTTGGGGCAGAAAATTGCTTTTTTATATTTTGTAAATTTATTAGAACATTTTTCAATTTGACGGGGGGATTTTGGGGGGTCATGACCCCTGTGACCCCCCCCTTCGGACCGCGCCTGCCCTCTACTACCCAAGACTCCTTATTTAAGCGGTACACCTACAGTAGTGAAATACTCCTATCCTTCCACGTGTACAAATTAAGTTGGAACATACTCATTTACTCATTCGCTACCCTTCCCAGGAACGGGCTTAAAACGGCTTTATGGAAATGTCCGTTTGTTGGAAAGCTTCAGCTCTCAGACAAATGTAATTGTAATTTTAGAAAGCATACGATTTTGAACCTTATGTCTAAGTAAAGGTTTTCACATCTGCGCAATTTCATTTGCATCGTCTTAGCGTTTTTGACAAGTAGGTACCTACTTGTCAAAAATGATGACCTCGGTGACGTAACGGGCGAGTGCTCGGCTGAGACGCAAGAGGCGCGGGTTCGATTTCCGCTTCGGGAGAAATGTTTGTATGTTCTGAAAATATTTCTCCCGGGTCTGGGTGTTGTAGTATTAAGTGGTTGTCGCTCAGGGACCCAAACTAAGTGAATATAAATATCTTAAGAAACAGTCTTATTCGATAAATAAAGCAACAAAATGTTTGCTTTATTAAATTAGCAATATGAAGAGTTTAGACGGAATCTACTGCTACTAGAAGTGCCACTACAGTGTGGTGAAAGGGTTAAAGTGCGCCTCAAAGAGTCTCCTTTCGTGCACTTGACATATATTTTCAAACTTATTGTTTCTACGACATGTCGTTTTCTCATGATGATTTCAGAGTATTGGTAAAGCGCTCATACATTTTCGCCAGACACATAAATACCGACATTTATTTGCCACTAGGCAAACAAATTAAGTTATCGTGTTAAGGTTTATTCGGTCACCCTGCTTCAGGTCAATGAACGGTGTGGTGGCTATGATGGCCCTGGGAAGACCAAATGGCTATTGGATAAAGTGTCAATGTGAAGCTGAATAGTCTAAGGAGAGTCACACACAAGAGAGCTCCGTGCGGTAATTACAATGTGAAATAATTATAATGTTTATTTTATCTCATCATCTTCCTGCCCTTATCTCACTCTATGTGGGGGGGTAAGAGTTTTGGCTAAGGTGTTTTATGACCAGCCGCCTGCCTGACTTCAACCCTCCTTGGGAATACTAACTTATTAATATAATCTTTATTTTATAAAAGGCATTAATTTGTTTTTTCATTAATTGACATGATTTACAAGAAATTAAGATAAAAACAACATTAAAGTTGTCAAAATAAAAGAAAATGGACTCAATTAGAATAAAAGACAGTATTATTAATTATTTTTATTTTTGACTGACATAGTTTGCATTTTGCATCTCCAGCTGCCTCCACCCCCCGTCCCCCGCCCCCCACCCCCACCCCCCATCCCTCAGCGACGCCCTTGCTCGCTCGTCTCTCCGTGGCTCGCTCGTCTCTCCGTGGCTCGCTCGTCTTTCCGTGGCTCGCTCAACCGCGCGGTTTGGCGGTGGTGTGTGTAAAGTGCCTCACCGAATTAATTTTGACTCCAATAGTTGTTTTAGGGTTCGTAATCCAGATCGGAACGTAGATTGTTGACTTTGGAAACTCATTGTTTATATAATCCAACGATTACCTGATAGCCTGTAGACCCGAAAATGAACCAACGTAAGTATATGAAAGAGAATTTTTATTTTAGACGCCCGTGAATCATATCGTATAAAATAACAATAGCACGACTATTAATTTCATCATCATCATCAGCCTAAAGAATTTCACTGTGGTACATAGGCCTCCAAAATATACTTAAGTACTTCGAAAACAAATAATTTTGGGTTGTGTCCCTGTCACCCAATGTGCTATCGGAAGAGAGGCCGGCCTACACTTAATTCCCGGTGCGTGATTGCCATTTGAGAAACTTTTTAGGGTTCCGTACCCGAAGAGTACCAATGGAACCCTATTTCTAAGTCTTTGCTGTCCGCCTGTCAGAAGGCTGTATCTCATGAACCGTAATAGGTAGAGAGTTAAAATTTTCACAAAATGTGTATTTCTATTCCCGGTATAACAGCAAATAATAAAAATAAATGAAAATAAAAGGGGCCCCCATACATGTGGAATCACAGTGTTAACGTGTTCTATATAAATAAATATTATGCGCCTCGGCAAACTTCGTTCTTGTATGAAAACCGAATTTATCCGAATATGCAACTAATAGTCAACTTATAACTGGACCATCATTAAAAAAAATAAGTATCTACATAATTATTGTAACATCTCTATATTACACATCATTATCGCATTAGTTCGTATTTCAGAAGCTAGAAGAAAAACGCCAAGGCACACAATATTTATGGTGCCTACTACTGTTGTAGGTACCTCCTACAACTACTACAACTATTAGTCATGTCACTAGTTCTTTCGAACCAGTGTGGTGAGAGGATTTTAATTGCGCCTCAAAGAGGTTCCTTTTGCGTACTTGACACATGTTTCCGAACTTTTTTTGTAGTACTAGATTTTCGCACATGAATTTTTTGAATGAAAAATCGTCACCAACATTTTTAGTGGCTGCAAGTTGTCTTTTGATAACTTGTGGCTTTGCCCACCACATTAGGGATACAGGCGTGATGATATGTATGTATGTTCATATGTTTGGCCAATTACGGGCGGCGAGTTGAAAGTAATTTCGTTTGTAAGTTAGTGCCTTCGGGACGCATGTGAAGTTAAGGCACCCTGAAGCGAAAGTTACGCTTGGTAGGATCAGGTAGGATCACGCTATACTACTTTCCAAATAAATCTTTGAAATAAATAATAAATAAATCAATCAATATTTGCGGACATTTCACACAGCGCCATCTAGCCCCAAACTAAGCAAAGCTTGTACTATGGGAACCAGATGGCTGATATAATACTTATATACTTTTTTATGTAAATACATATTTAAAATACATAATACTACAACACCCAGACCTGGAAGAAATATTTGCAGAACATACAAACATTTATCCCGTAGGGGGAATTGAACCCGCGCCTCTTGCATCTCAGCCAAGCACTCGCCCGCCTCGCCACCGAGGTCGTCATGAAATGTATAAAGACTCTTACGTTACTGACTGACTAAGTAAGTGGCCAACTCTTGTGACGGAGTTTTTAGGCCGCCTAAGGCCTCCGTCACGGCATAACGACTTAAAAGCCGGGGCCGACAATTTAACGTGCCCTCCTACATAAGATGATAAGATACACCTATGAGATGCTATTTATATATTTTAATAAAAATGAAAATATCAGAAAGCGTTGTCTGTTGCGGAAAATCACGATCACTCTAAGTCAGAACTTATAAATAATGTACGGTACTTAGATGATGGAAAGTTTAAAGCCACAAACGGATCCTTTCGTGGGGTCCTCCACAAAAGTTAGGTGAATCACACACACACAGAGCACTCCGCGCGGTTATCCGGCGCGGCGTCGCCAAATGACAGGCAGAGAGTTTTACGTATGTAATGCGAATTAGAAGGTTGCTGTTCTTTGTTTGTTCATTTATACATCCGATAATATTGTTTTTCTTTAGCGTTGAGAGCACTGGTGGTCTAGTTGGTAGTGATCCCGCCTTCCGATTCTAAGGTGGTAGGTTCAAATCCTGTCGTGTACCAATAGAATTTTCTGTGCGAAAAATTTATGTGCGCTATATACCAGTACTCTCAAACGGTGAAGGAAAACATCGTGAGGAAACCCGCGGCTTAGTCAGCTCCGCACGTATTGACCATGTCTCTCCTGTGGACAAGGCCGACTAAGCTGAGAGGATGGAATAGGAGCTGGGCAAGCCTACTCCATCTTAATTCGTCCCGGGCACTACAGCGTCCCGTTTGTGAAGGTAAAAGTTGCCTTCTGACGCTGTATACATCATCTACTATAGATGGTAAAAGGCTTTAGTTTAATATTGTTTTTCTTTAGCGTAATTGTTCATGATTGTGTTGTGTCGTAAAATGGTTATTACACGTGGAAACCTGTTATTGGCTTTCTGTTTTTTTATAAGTGTATTTAATTTGTTACTGAAGCTGTTGGTTTTCCTATTAATAAATAAATAGTACGCCCGTCATTTTCTATGGCGACGCCGAAGTTTACTAATGCCCGGTTTACTAATGACATAGCAACGTCTGTGGAAAGGCGCCATACATTTTTTTTAAAAAAACAACGACATTGCTTTAGTAATTGAACGATCCGTTATTCGCTAATAGAATAATGGAACCCTGCCTAAATTCTCTCAGTTTCCTTTTGGTGAGTTTTTCCTTTAGTTTATTATTAGTTAGTTTTTAGTTTAAATCAGTTTTAGTTTTAGTTAAGTTTAGGTCTTAGTTTTAATTTTAGTTGTAATTTATTTTAAGTTAATAATGGATTAATTTTTCTGAAATAAAAACATTTTATTTTATTTATTATTTTATTTAAATCGTGGGTACAACACTAAACTGTGTGGATCTGCGAATTTCTAAAACTGCAGTCTGTCTCCTTCGTCCCTTCGTGCGTCTCGCTGTCCTGGATCTTTTCGACAGGAAGCGGTTTCGGCGCGGTTAAGTAGTGGTGTGTGTAAAGCGTTTAGCAAGGCATTTATTTAAACCTCGAAGACTGATCTCCTGTTTTCACATGATTTATTTACGAACTAGAGCGAGCTAGAATGCTAAATTAGAAGTAAAATATGTAAGAGAAAATCGAACTTCTACTTATAAATTATAAACTCGAAAGTTTTTGAACATGTTAGGATGATGATGGCTCAGATCGCAGCATAGCTTTAAAAAAACGGTCAAGTACGAGTCGAATTCGTACCCAAGGGTTTCGTACCATCCTATATGTTAATAAATGCTTATTGTTTTTTTTATTATTTGTTGTTATAGTGGCAACAGAAATACACACTTTGTGAACACGAACACGGACGGACAGCAAAGGCTTAGTAATAGGGTCCCGTGGGCACCCTTCGGGTACGGAACCCTAAAAACTAGGAAGATATATAGTTGGTCACCTGAGGACGCCGGCATCAAAATCCATTAAACCATTTTATGAATGAAAATAAACCAATTTGAATTTTTGATTTCATATTGTTATCATTAATTTCTGATGCTGACTGTACCATAACTACCCTAGCCTAAAAACCAACTCTTCTCCACCAAAACTTTGGAAGTCCATAGGTACCGACTATCTCTCTAGTCGTGTCACTAGTTTTTTCGAACCAGTGTGGTGAAAAGATTTAAAGTGCACCATCAAAGGCTCTTTTCAAGCATTTGGCACATATTTTCGAACTTTCTAGGTGTTACGACTCCACCATTTGACTCACTGGCAATCACAGCCAAAACTAAAGTATATAAAAATATAAGTAAAGTTATGTGATAATCAAACATTTTGGGGCCGACTCGTGCTTGGTACTGTGGGTATCAAACTTTTAACCAGGCCAAATTACCCCGGATCATGTAACTCCATTTGTGTAGAGATCATTATAACCGCAACATGAAACGCATGATGTCCCTATGTCATCAACTTTTAACATCGTTTCATTTAAATTTATAAAACTCTTATGTTACTGACTGATTGAGAATCAATTAACACACAGCCTAAACCATAAGTCATAATTCTAATTCTAATTCTAATTCTAATTATAGTTAGGGGAACAAAGATCTGCTCTGACGTCCGACAGTGGGGTGCACATACATAAAATCTCGCCTGTTTCCCATAAGGGTAGGCAGAGATCAAGGATCTCCATTTGCTACGATCCCGACATACCTCCTACTTTTATATTAAATGTCAAAATCGTGTAATTTTTGTTCAGACCTAAAGTCGCACGAATAGTGGTATAGTTTGTACCAAGCCTACTCCATCTTAATTCGTCCCGGGCACTACAGCGTCCCGTTTGTGATGGTAAAAGTTACCTCGTGACGCTGTATAAATCATTATTTAGATGATAAAAGGCCTTTGTTTTTGTACCTATAGTGAAGTCACTAAATGGAACATATTAGAGAGAGTATGGGACCAATTCAAGGGATTTGGATCCCACGCTCTCTCTAATGGACCAACGGGCTCAACGAAAATAGAGGGCTTATGATCCATTCGGAAAACGTTTCCGCTGACTTTAGTTAGAGTAGATTTGAAGTCATTCGAGAAGAGTAGATTTGGGAGGTTTCTATTAAACTATGGAATTTCGCAGGCTTCAACTATGGCGTAAATAATGCCTGGAGGTATTTATTTGGGAAATACCGATGTGTGTGTTTAAGCGGCGCAGAAGAAAATGCTATTGAAACTACAAACTAAGTAATATTAACAGAAATAAACTTACAACTAATACAAATATAATTGAAAAAATTCAAAAGAAACAGTCTGATTATTTAAAGGCCGTGCAAACGGTTGACCACCTCTGTGGCGTGCGCGGCAGACAAGACGTAATAGGGGCGCGGTTTCGATTCCCGCTACGGGAGAAATGTTTGTATATATAAATATTCTGCAAATATTTCTTCCGGGTCTAGGTGTTGTAGTACTATAATAAATAAGTATATATTTACAAAAAAAGTATATAAGTATTCTATCAGCCATAGCTTTGGTTAGTTTGGGGTTAGATGGCGCTGTGTAATATATCCACAAATGTTTATTTATTATTATTATTACATAATACTATCGGACGACGGATCGTTATTATTACCATAGCAACAATGTCATCAGTCGAAAAGCGCAATTTTGACAGAAAAATAACGTTGCTACACTAATGAGAGATCCTTCATAATAAATAAATAAAGAAATAACATCCAACAGTCACATACACAGTCCTAACCCCACACTAGGATTCCCTGTGTCGTGGATATCAGTAACTACGAGTACCATGGTGCCACAACACCCAGACCCGGAAGAAATATTTACAGATCATGCAAACATTTCTTCCGCAGCGGGAATCGAACCGCGCCTCTTGCGTCTCTGCCGAGCAATCACCCGCCACGCTACCGAGGCCGTCTTCATCCGTTAGTAAACTATTGGAACCGAAAATAAAACAGAAATCACAAAGGAAGTCCTTTTGTATGGTTATAAGTGACGAAGGTCCGAATCCTCGTTACAGAAATAACCGGTAATGGTCCATCTCCTAATGAAAGCCCAATTCCAAGACTTTGTGATTGTAGCCCCTTTTTCTAAAAAACAATGGCAGCCATATGACGGCCGTTACGAAAATTTCTTAAACGTATCGAGTACCTACTGGTGGTCTAGTGGAAATGACCCCGTCTTCCGATCCAAAGGTCGTGGCTTCGAATCTGGCATCGTCCAGCATCGGCACGTTAAATTGTCGGTCCCGGCTTTTATGTCGTTAAGCCATGACGGAGGCCTTTAGGCGGCTTAAAAACTCCGTCACAAGAGTTGGCCTCTAGCTCATACGAACGTACTTAAATGTCGTGCCGATAGTGTGCGCCGGGCTTTTGTCTTTCGCTTATACATAATGAAGGTAGCCGCATTACACGATGCCCGTTTATTTGTAGGAATTGTAGCTGTCTTCACAATGTCCGGTGCCAATGCAGCCTTACAAAAAATATGAGTCTGATGAGCTGGATCAGGTGAGCTATCTATAGAGATATTTGTGGTACTACTGTACTTCCTATATGCTACACTACTAGGTAATATTACTGAATAATTCTGTAAAACCAGTGTGTTGAAAGGATTTCAATATTTCCACAAATACTTCTGATTACATTGATAATCGAGGTCATTAACTTCATTTTCTCGTGACAAAATATTGCGCTGACAAAGCTTCTATGGTATCTTGGATATGAAACCGATTTCATGTTGTTGTTTTTCTATAATGTCTTCCAAAAATTTTGTAGAAAGAACCTTTGCAATTCTGTCCTACTAATATTACTTGTACAAACGCAAAAGTTTGTATGTATGGATGTTTGTTACTCTTTCACGCGTAAACGGCTGAACGGATATGAATGAAACTTGGAATATACATATTACATGTACTGGATTAACATTATAGGCTATTTTTTATCCAGGTACCACGCGAGCGAAGCCACAGGCGGCAGCTAGTATCTTAAAAGCGGCTGAAGAATGCTTATTCAAGGAAGCACTTTGAGTTATTATATTGCTGAAGTTGTAAAATATTTTACACTCCGTGACAGCAGATATCGTAATATCAGAAGTTAGGCAATTGTTTATGTCTCAATGGAGGCTATCTATTTCGTCAATTTCAACTTGTATTATTTAGCTACTTCTACTTACTCTTTAGTTATTTCTTAGTAATGTTTCGATTTTTTCGGATACCTCCGTCCAAACTGGACATTCCAAATTTGATCTGAATAATAAGTATAGGTATTTAAGTCAAGCAATATTATTTCCACTATTTATTTTGTATGATATAAAATAATCAAAATTAACAATTATTAATAAATGTAATTTATTTAAAACACAGTTAAATTATATTATATTATTTATTTAAATAAAAGGCTTTATTATTATTATAATGTTTCGATTATGCACATTTCCTATGCTGTCTACCGTTTTAGGGTTCCATTCACGAAGGGTGTGGTTTCCGTCAGTCTGTGAGTAGGCTATGCTGTGTCTCATGAACCGTAATAGGTATAGAGATAAAATTTTAACATAGTGTGTATTTCTGTTGCCTCCTTAACAACAAATAGCAAAAATAAAATATAACAAAGGAAGTGACAACGCTGGGCTGGGAATAAAGAAAAAACATAGAATGCGTCCAGCTGCTTCTCTCCCCGAGCATGTCGTAAAAGTCGACTAAGGGATAGTATCCTCTCCAACATGATGAGATACTATAAGCAAGTATTCCCAAGGAGGGTTGACGTCAGGCAGGCGGCCGGTCATAAAACACCTTAGCCAAAACTCTTACAGCATGATCCAAGGATCATGCTGTGCCGATCCAACATAGAGTGGGATAAGGGCAGGAAGATGATGAACAAAGGAAGTGACAAATAGGTACAAGAAACATTTATGTACCTACATGTACGATGGTACAGTACCCTTTGTGTGCTAATGAGACTCGCTCTTGACCGGTTTTATTTTTATCATATACCTAAAGCTTAAGGAATTTTGTTCGAATACCATTTACTTTCGATGTTGACTGTACCTGTTTAAACAAAATGATGAATCGTCGTTGGCGTGTCCCAAAAAGTATCAGTGGCTCAACGAAGGCTTCTCTATAAAATATTATGCAAATATTCTGGAAACTTGGTTCAATTTCCGGCTAGGGTCAACCCAAAATCTCGTTTGGTTGAGTTACATACTCTGAACTACTCTGAATCAAATCCTGCTTCATAATTGGATATTAAAATACTTCACTTTGCATAGTTTTGAATTTTTAATTGAATTAACGAAAGCCTAATACAACACATATTTATGTGTGAATAACTTATTATTGAAGTAATACATACATAACATCACGCCCGGACCCCTAATAGGGTAGGCAGAGCTTCACTATTACTAATCGTGTCAGAAGTTCTTTCAAACCAGTGTGGTGAAAGATTTTTTAAGGTGACCCAAAGGCTCCTTCCGTGCACTTGGTAACTCATTAGTTTCTACGACATACCGGTTTCCACACGATGTTTGAGAATACCTACTCGTGTAGGGTACATTTTTTCGAGAAATAATTTATTGGTACACGACCGAATTTGAACCCACGACCTTAGGATCGGAAGTCAAAGTCGCTACCACTAGACCTCAAGTGCTCTCAAGAGCCTCAAGCAATCGCAAGAAAACTCCCAATTGAAGTAATAAAGAACCATAATAGCATTAAAAAAAATTAACTGCTGGGTTATATTATAAGTAAAATCAACCATTTAAAGTATCTGGAAGAAAATACTCATAGGCTGCAAGACCACTTCACATACATTATCGTTGTACTTGCTAACGCTGTCATTTTGAAATCTCATTTAATTCAAATTTGTTATCTATCAAATCAATTCATAAGTATAGGAAAATACAGACGGAAAACAAAAACAAAAAATATTTGATGGACAACATACCTAGAAACCTAGGTATACTAGGTATGTACATACATATTATCACGCCTATATCCCAATGGGGTGGGCAGAGCCACAAGTAAACATAAGAAAACTTGCAGCCACTTCTGATTCAGTCCTAAGATGGATATGATGAATTATGGTGACAGGTGAACAGCCCATCGCCCATATAGATGGTCCATCATGTTGAAAAGGATACTATCCCTTAGTCGGCTTTTACGACATGCTCGGGGAGAGAAGCAGCTGGACGCATTCTATGCTTTTTCTTTACTCCCAGTCCAGCAGAGAACACTAGGTATGTTGTCCATCAAATATCAAAGATAGGGAACCCGGGGTGTGGTCGAAAAGGTTCAAAAGGAAATTCTCGTAACCTGTGGAATGGCACCCGTCATGCTTGGCACCTGTTACTCGCCGAGGGCATCCGCGACCTAAATAACACCAATTATAACCCATTCAATTACAATCTTTATCCCCCAAAACTTAAGGTCTATTTTTACTTACCCTTCGCATAACACGCAGGGAAAACGATGAAGTCTTCATATTTATTGTTGTAGATTTTCTCACTCACTTCAAAAAAAACCTTTCCGCTTTCGATTTTGCACGGTATTTATCACTCTCTATTTATCCACAAGAGCAAAAAAAATAAATTAAATTTTCAATGGATTTAAACAAGATTTTTTTGTTTTTGTTATTTTGATTTTTAGGTGTTGAGTATTTTTTTTGTTTTATTTGTATTTTATTTTATGGTGACGGATAGAAGCGAACGACGCCTGGGACGGTTTATTCGCGACTGATTACTGCCCCGAAGCTAAAACAGGGTAAAAGGACAACGGTCTGTCCAAAACGACTTAAGCGCCAAAACCGTTCAAGCGACACTGAATCTACGGCTCAGGGAATAGAGGCTAAAATCGCGTGTAGTGAAACTGAAAGTTTTGAAGGATCTGTATCTGCGTCCCGCTCTCACTTTCATCTGGTTGGACGGAACGGAGATACAGGATGAATTGAATTTGTGCCTTCACTACTTGCGCGTATTCCATTTACGCGAAAAATCTTCCACTCCTATGCTCATCGCTGGTTTTATACCATAAGGTTATTTATGCTAGGGATATAAAAAGCAATGTATTTGGAAATGTGCTGGAGTATTGCGAGGCAAGGAAGGTCGTCTTTATGCCTTATCTCGCATTGTTCGTTAGAATACAGTATCATTAACAGTAAAAGCCTTCTGAAGGGCAAGTCCGAGGATGCCTGAACTTGGTCTAAAAAAACAGTAAGCTGTTAAAAATAAAGCACTGGTGGCCTAGTGGTGCATCCGCCTTTAAACACTAAGGTCATGGATTTGAATTCAGCCGTGTACCAATGGAATTTGGTGTTCGTAAATGTGCGCTATTTTTCCAACGGCGAAAAAAATCAAAAATCGAACATTTGTGTCAAGTGTACCAAAAGAGTCTCATATGCACAAATATTCCTTTCACCACACTGGTTAGAAAGGACTTATCATTATCATGATCACTCACCATCATCCACTATGTTACTAGTAGTTTCTGATACCCATGTCACAGGAAATCTTAGTGTGGGATCAAATCTATGTGTGAAAAAAATATATCCTACTGTTCCTCAATCACGATTACATGGCTGAACGGATTTGAATGAAACTTGTTATATACATAGTACATGTACTGGATAAACATTACTTCTCTGCTGGACTGGGAGTAAAGAAAAAACATAGAATGCGTCCAGCTGCTTCTCTCCCCGAGCATGTCGTAAAAGTCGACTAAGTGATAGTATCCTCCAACATGATGAGATACAATAAGCAAGTATTCCCAGGGAGGGTTGACGTCAGGCAGGCGGCCGGTCATAAAACACCTTAGCCAAAACTCTTGTTGTGCCGGTGTGCCGACCCCACATATAGTGGGATAAGGGCAGGAAGATGATGATGTACTGGATTAACATATCGGCTATTTTTATCCGAGTACCACCCGAGTAAAGTCGCGAGCGGCAACTAGTAGGTACATAATAAGTCCATGATATGAATAGATATCCGGACATAATATCTAAAGTTAGATTTACTACCAGCGAGCAGTATGAGCAATTTCGTAACTAGAACTTCAGGTAGTTTTATGGCATTGGTCTTCTAAGAAGTAGCGACCGTCATTGACGACCTAAATTCAAATTCCATGAGGCATTTTTGGATTTAGAAAAAAATGGTGTCGTTGGATTAGTCCAGTTTGTGAGGATGTGTGGATGTGACGATGTATGTTTGTGCCTCAACCACGCCGTAACGGCTGAACGGATTTGAATGAAACTTAGAATATACATAGTATGTGTGCTGGAATAACATATAGGCTACTTTTTGTCCAGATATCACGCGAGCGAAGCCGCGGGCGAAAGCTAGTATTCCATAAAAAAATCTCAAAATCCCCCTTGCAAATCCCCATTAAACGGGAGAAGTGTCGTATCACTAGTTCTTTCGAACCAGTGTGGTGAAAGGATTTAAAGTTCGCCTCTTAGGATCCCTTCATGCACGCATGTTTTTGAAATTTTAAATTTGAAATGAAATGAAATGAAATATGAAATTACTTTCACGACAACGTCGAAGGCGTGGCGGGTGAGTGCTCAGTTGAGATGCAGGAGGAGCGGGTTCGATTCCCACTGCGGGAGAAATGTTTGCATGTTCTGTAAATATCTCTTCCGGGTCTGGGTGTTGTGATATTATGTATCATAAGTATGCATAAAAAACTGTATAAGTATTCTATCAGCCATCTGGTTCCCATAGTACAAGCTTTGCTAAGTTTGGGGCTAGATGGCGCTGTGTGAAATGTTCACAAATATTTATTATCATTTATTAATTTCAGCGTGTTATAACGGTCAGCATTTTGTAAAAACTCAGTACTAGTTCAGTGTGAGTTGGAGTTAGGAGTTAAGTATATGAGACGGATTAAGAGGGAACTTCAATCAGGAGGTATCAGGTTTTATGCTTTAAGGAGCCTTTAGGCCCGGCGCCCACTACTGGCAAGGCACGCAAAGGGATTTACCTACATGCAGGCGCACACTAACGGCAATTATTGCCCAGGCATTAGATAAAAAGTAGATAATATCAAACGACCTCGGTGGCGTGGCGGACGAGTGCTCGGCTGCGACGCAAGAGGCGCGGGTTCTATTCCCACTGCGGGAGAAGGGTTTGCATGTTCTGCAAATATTTCTTCCGGGTCTGGGTGTTGTAATATTATGTATTATAAGCATGTATTCACCAAAAAAGTACATAAGTATTCTATCAGCCATCCATTAATCCGCTTAAATCTTGTTTAAAAACTTACCAAAATTCAGACCGCCCGTCCCTCCGCAATAAAAAACCATGCAAGGCTTATGCTCGTCGAAGATATTGAATTTACTATTGTATGTGTGATCTGACTCACATGAAATACTAGAGATATATTATTATTTTAAAATTTACTAACGCAAAGTCAAACAATTAAGTAACTGACATTTTATCTGGGAAGGTACAATGTCAGCGAAGCCGCAAACGGATGCTAGTTACATAAGGAAGACGAGGACATCGCCAACATAGGTACTTGATTAGTAGGATTATGACGGATAAACCATGACGGAGGCATTTAATTACGCGGCCTTAAACTCCGTCACTAGAGTTGGCCACTAGCTCATACGAACATACGTACATAGTAGGATTATTTCGCTCCGGCCAGTTCAGTTACGTAAAGGAGTAGTAGGCAGAGAGCGTTAGTAAGGAAAGTGAGCGTATTTCAGCAAGTTATCACATCTGGGCTCTTTGTTGATGCTAATGGCAATTTGTCTTCTTTTGTTTGAGCGCACAAAAGAACACTCTCGCTGTGATGAAACGCCTGTTCCAGTAATATCGTTTTGAGTTTGTTCCGCGAAACAATATTATAAAGACAGATCTAGGAATCCTAAAAGTCTCCTAATCCCACTAATGTTATTGGTGATCCAATACATACACGCCCGTATCCCTAATGGGGTGATCAGAGCCTCATAAGAAAACTTGCAGCCACAGATTTCAAAGACACAGGAAGGAGATATGGTGAACCATTGTGACAGGTGATCAGCCCATCCCTCATATAGATGGACCATCGTGTTGGAGAGGTACTATCCCTTAGTCGACTTTTTACGACACGCTCGGGGAGAGAAAAAGCTTGACAAACTCTATGTTTTTAAAATTAAATCAAATAAATATCCTACTAATATTATAAATACTACTAAAACAATTTTGATTAAATTTCGAATATAAATACTTAGTTTAGGTTCTAGAATAAAATATAGGCTAATCAAATTATCGATAATAAACCCTTAAGGGGGTTAATGTAAAATCTTATACCTTGGTTCGATAAGATCAAAATTAAATATTTATTTTTCAAAATTACCCCTACGGGGGATTTAAGAGAGCTCTAAAGTTTGTATGAGAACTTTTAAAGGGGCGGTGCGATTCTTTTGAAACTTCGTCTGGAAATTTAAAATACAAAATAATTGAACACGTGTTTCAATATCACCGTCAAAAAAGGATAAAATTGGGTGTCTAAATTTATACGACGCGAGCGAAGCCGCACGAGTTAACTAGTATGTTATAAACCCGAAAGTTTGAGAGGGTGTTAGAGTTATCACGTCGTAACGGCTAATAATAATAATTAATTACAATAATTGCCAAATAACAACATTGCTATGAATTTAAAATGGTCAGCGGTAGAAATCAAAGACACTTTGAATTAACATTTGACATTTTTAATTAAATCTTTCATATAACTTTCTCATTTATGTTCACAAGAACCTGTAACTCAATTAAAACATAAAATCGAAGGCTGAAGCTAGATTAAACTGAATATTAATTTGAGATACGAGCGAAGTTGTAAACAACAATATCTGTGAAGTCTTCGAAGGGTTAACGTCATAACGCGTTCAATTAATGGACCTGCCATAACGACCGCAATTTTAGGCATACTACCGTTTTAGGTATCCTGAATCTTAGGCATTTTGCTTTTTAGATATGACATTTAGGCATTTTACTTCTTAGGCAACTTAAAAATTAGACTTTCTGATCAGGAAGCGGTCACACAGCCATGTTTAGGGTTAACTTTATAATGTTGTATGGAGAATATAGCCAAAACAAAAACCATGAGATTATTTACCATACCATACCATGTGGTACCACGGTACTCGTAGTTTCTGATACCCACGACACAGGGAATCCTAGTGTGGGGTCAGGACTATGTATGTGACTGTTGGGTGTTATTTATTTATTTGTTAACTGATTATTACGACGGCCTCGGTGGCGTGGCAGGCGATTGCTCGGCAGAGACGCAAGAGGCGCGGGTTCGATTCCCGCTGCGGAAGAAATGTTTGCATGTTCTGTAAATATTTCTTCCGGGTCTGGGTGTTGTGGTACCATGGTACTCGTAGTTTCTGATACCCACGACACAGGGAATCCTAGTGTGGGGTCAGGACTATGTATGTGATTGTTGGGTGTTATTTATTTATTATTATTATTATTATTATAAGGTATATTGGCGAGATCAAAAAGTATGAAGGCAGTTTTACAATTTTTTCTACCGGGTACGTGTATGAAAACAAAATAAACGTTCGTCCTAAAAGTATTATTATCACGTTATACGTTGCCGATCACGATGATAACATAAATAAATGTGATGTTGGTCGGTTTGTACACACCTTTACGTTGACACCTGAAGCCCTCACTCAGTCAGGTCTCACTTCAAGCGTAGTTAATTAGAATCGATATTTTAGATCAACTTTACAAGTCTAGACGTGATTGCGATTTTCATTAAAAAGTACAGTCGCCTACACATAGATGTTACAGTGTTTGTAGTTTTGACAAAGAATGCCAGTCAAAACTACTTTTAACCGGTAAAGAGTTTTGACTGCAACATATATCTATATAACACACAGCGCCATCTAGCCCCAAACTAAGCAAAGCTTGTACTATGGACACCAGATGACTGATAGAATACTTATACACGTAATTTTTTTGTAAACACATACTTATAATACATATTACTACAACAGCTAGACCCGGAAGAAATATTTGCACAACATACAAACATTTCTCCCGTAGCGGGAATCGAACCCACGCCTCTTGCGTCTCAGCCGAGCACTCGTCCGCCACGCCACCAAGGTCGTCAAAATACATATTTAATGCACAATGGTACGGTATCCTCCATGAACACGACTCTTTCTTGACCGGTTCTTATTTTATTTCAATGTTGTTATTTATACCATTTACTATTATTTTTTATATCACTCAGAGTCTCTAAAAGCCCGTACTGTAGTTAAAACAGATATACACTACATCGTCAACATCTTATCACAGGCGACTGTACAAACAAACTGTATAAACAAACTCTAGTCACTGACTGTACCTAATACCTACGGCTGTTCACTTCGCTTCGTCTGCAAGTAATTTCTAAAGCAATCGTTGAAAAGATGCTCATTTTCTTTCGAATTTAAGCTATCAATCACTTTAATAGTTCGAGAATATGTGTCAAGTACACGAAAGGAGCCTTTGAGGTGCACTTTAATCCTTTCACCACACTGGTCGAAAGAACAAATGACACGACTTACTAGTCGTACTAAGTAGAGATACATTTTATAGCTTTAATATTCTCAAAAAACTTAGGTCTCTGCCCACCTCGTTCCTTAACCGCACCGTTCTGGCACAAAACAGCGCAGCAAAGTCTAGTTATAAAACAACGTAGTGGGCGGTGGCCATTATACATCACTTAATGTGGGAAAATTCTTACTCTCATAATGATTGACCTACATAAGCTAGTTGATATCGAATCAACAGGGTTTGAACCTATGACCTTTGCATCGCGCGAGGTCAGAACTAGGTCAGACCCCTACGTCACCTTCTGCAAATCCAGGGTTCTCCATTCCTGTTACCTACCTACCTACATAGAGTAAAATTATAAGTTCGATATGATGAATAGGCGTCGATTAAAGATGCACCAAAATCATCATCATCTTCCTGCACTTATCTCACTCTACGTGGTGTCGGCACAGCATGATCCTTGGATTATGCTGTAAGAGTTTTGGCTAAGGTGTTTTATGACCGGCCGCCTGGCTGACGTCAACCCTCCTTGGAAATACTTGCTTTATGTATCTCATCATGCTGGAGGATACTATCCCTTAGTCGACTTTATAGACGCACCAAAATGAACCGTAAAATATTTTTATGAATAAAAATATTGAAGAATTGAAGTATGCATTTTGTAGTACCTATTGGCTCAGAGTGCACTGACGGTCTAGTTGGTACTTGGTAGTGTCCCCGCCTTCCGATCCTAGGATGGTGGGTTCAAATCCAGTCGTGTACCAATGAATTTTTCTGTGCGAAAAATTTATGTGCACTATACCAGTGACGGTATAGCTATACCAGTCTCAAACGGTGAAGGAAAACATCGTGAGGAAACCCGCGACTTAGTCAGCTCCGCACGTATTGACTATGTCTTTCCTGTGGACAAGCCCGACTAAGCTGAGAGGATGGAATAGGTGCTGGACAAGCCTAATCCATCTTAATTCGTCCCGGGCACTACAGCGCTCCGTTAGTGAAGGTAAAAGTTGCCTCCTGACGCTGTATAAAACATCTACTACGAGTATAGATGGTAAAAGGCCTTATTATTATTGGCTCAACAGGCCTTCGTATTCAATAACCTTTTGCAGCGAACTACCACTCACTCAAACCGTCGCGGAACGGCAAAAATATGAACGAGAATTACGTAAAAATCATACCATATTCTTAGACTCCTTTTTAATTATATTCTCAAAAATAACTCTCATAAACCTCTCTGTCGACCTCTGTGGCGTGGCGGGCGAGTGCTCGGCTGAAACGCAAAAGGCGCGGGTTCGATTCCCGCTGCGGGAAAAATGTTTGCATGCTCTGCAAATATTTCTTCCGGGTCTGGGTGTTGTAGTATTATGTATTCTATCAGCCATCTGGTTCCCATAATACAAGCTTTGCTTAGTTTGGGGCTAGATGGTGCTGTGTGATAAGTCCTCAAATATTTATTATTAAACCATCTACATATATTTTTAAATTATTCCTAAAAAAACTACTTTTGTTTGTTCTCATTCACATCAGCAACGGCTGCACGGATTTGATGCGAGCAGAGCTACGGGCTCGACTCTTTATCCAATTGTGCTAACAAGCAATCATCGCCACGGCCGAATTTTTAGCAATACAGCATTTTCAGGTATTTTAGAAAATATCTCGATATCAAATTGCTAGTCTGCAACTATTTATATACAAGCAAATTCAAGGGTAGGATCTAGTCTTGAAATTTTCCAACGTCACCTTCACATCTACATAGGAATTCACACCGAAGACTCTAAACCATAAAGCCTATTTTCGTGTGTGCGTTCAGGTAATAAGACTGTCAGACAAAGACATGGGTAAGGTGCTTGAAGGTGTACATTTTGCTTCATTATCAATGTGTCCGAAGCAGGACTGTGTGTCTGTAACGTAATAATGGAAATATTTTTGAATAATATACGCATGACAAATGATATTTTTATATTATTCCCTCGGAGAAAACTAACTCGGAAAAAACCCCTCTCCGATTACGTTTCGAGAGATCAAAATTGCGATGGTTGAGGAATGGGAGAATATTTCCCACAATTTGATCAGAAACTTGATGTAGGTAACAGCATGCTGAACCGCATGACCGCAGTATTAGCAGAATGAGGACTCCTTTTTTCTTGTAAGATAAGCTTGGTTATTTTTTTCTTAAGTGAATGCTTATAAGTAAAATACACAATGGTAAATAAACTTATTTATTACCTTTATATAAGAAGCATTCAATTGTATATCAAACACAATTTATTACAATGCGCTAGCATTCATGGTTTCCAAGATATTCTAGTTGTAGATGACCCGGAATTTCAGCTCTCGCATGTAATAAACTATTAAAGGCAACTTTTTGTCCAAGTCCACGCGAACGGAGAATGCTAATAAATACTTGGAATACACATAGTTAATGGCCTGGAAACATAGGCTTATTTTTATCCGGTTTCACGCTAACAGAGAAGCGGGCAAATGCTAATAAATACTTGGAATGCACATAGTTAATGACCTGGAAACATTGGCTAACACGAACAGAGAAGCGGGCCGATGCTAATAAATACTTGGAATACACATAGTTAATGACCTGGAAACATAGGCTAACGCGAACAGAGAAGCGGGCCGATGCTAATAAATACTTGGAATACCTACACATAGTTAATGACCTGGAAACATAGGCTAACGCGAACAGAGAAGCGGGCCGATGCTAATAAATACTTGGAATACCTACACATAGTTAATGACCTGGAAACATAGGCTTATTTTTATCCGGGTTCACGCTAACTGAGAAGCGGCTGGATACTAGTAATCTACATCTACACTAATATTATAAAGAGGAAAACTTTGTTTGTTTGTTTGTACTGAATAGGCTCAAAAACTACTGGACCGATTTTAAAAATTCTTTCACCATTCGAAAGCTACATTATCCACGAGTAACATAGGCTATATTTTATTTTGGAAAAAAATAGGGTTCCGTAAGATATTTGGGTTTTTCGGACACAAGGTGTAAAAAATCAACCAGAAAAGTTACTTATTTTGCGTACGCTGCCTAAACTATAAAAGATAGAACCATAAAATGTTCTAATTAATTGTAGATCTTATAAATATCTACAAAAAAGTCCGCGACACACTATACCCATCTATGTCGAGTGAGGCACAGTAACCATTTTTTTATTTAAAAATCTTGAATTTTTTTTGGACTACATTTAAACGCGTTTATTTTACTCATGCTATTAATCCTTATCAAAATAAATGATTTCATCACTAAGAACAGTTTATGGAGATAATATTTGGTCTTTGAATGATTAAAATTGGACGTTTGGTTTTGAAGTTATGGCGAAATTAAAATATTACGATTTCTGCTGCACGACCGCTGCGTAGGGAGCCGACCTCGCGACTGACCGTGTCTTTCCTGGGTAGGCTTTTTGCAGCGGTAACCGACATCCACGCGGGCGGAGCCGCGGGCGACCGCTAGTATTTAATACAGAGCCTTCGGATTTCCAATCAGCGGTGATTGATGTCAAGCTCGTCGACCACGCGATTGAGTGATTAGTTACTAGTATACATAATTTAGATAAAATAAAGTTAGAATTAGGTAAATGGTCCTACGTCAGCTTAATTACGTGGAAAACAGGTTTTGGGTCACATAATTTATTGGTCCTTTTGAGACCCTTTTTAAAAAAGAAGTACAAAAACTGACTTAAAACAAAAATACTAAGTACTAGCTGCCGCCCGCGGCTTCACTCGCGTGGTATCCGGATAAAAATTAGCCTATATGTTAATCCAGTACATGTACTATGTATATTCCAAGTTTCATTCATATTCGTTCAGCCGTTTAGGCGTGATTGAGGCACAAACGTCCAAACATCCAAACATCCAAACTCACAAACTTTCGCATTTATAATATAAGTAAGATAATGTGTTTTTTGATTGAGTGAGGGAAGCGAATAAAGATCTCAGTGTTAACTTGGGCAATTTGGCGTTGTATGTTTGTGGATATATTTGTTAGAGCATAACTTTGGAACCGTTATCAATTCGATATGTATGAAACTTGGTAGGTCAATAGATTGCGCTATGAAGATTTTCCGGGAAGCATATGAGCTTAATCGATGAAGGGATTGTAAAGATATTGGGTTCCCAAGAGGGTAAAACAATAAAAGTTTTACAAATATGCTGAGTGGGTAAAATGGTGTGTCGAAATGAACACCACGCAAGCGAAGCCGTGCCGGTAAATTAGTAAATACACACATGGTTCTAAACTTCTAACCCCACACGAAGATTCCGTGTCGTATCAGAAACGACGAGTACCATGGTTCATGCAGGTTATGAAAATATTTCTCTTGTAAAAATAAATAAACATTGTGAATGAAAATTCAACTCGTTTCAACCATCAACGGAATAAGAAAACCGAGTAGGTAAATGAACTACTAAACGGAATAAAACAGTTCAAAAATAAATTAGCAAGTTTGAGTGGAGGTTTAGCAAATTGAGTCCCTAATTAGAATAATGAGAAACAGTTTTGCATCATAAACGTTGGCTGGAATATTTTTAATAGTTTGAGAGCGCGTAACTTCATAGTTTCGGATGTAGGAGTACTTAAGTAAGCACTTTATTTCACTTAATTCGTAAGTAGGTATGTACATACGAGTACGTGCATAATAGGAACTTGTGATAAAGTGCAATTCAACATGCAGTTCTATCATTTAATATGGATTTAGTATTTAATACTCAAAATAAGTTTCAGTTCCATAAAGCTTTCTAGAGGGCCGTAGATGGAAATTACGATCATACATTTAATTATGATTATTTTTAATCTATTTCGAAATATAAAACTGATAGAATTGGTAATGTGACGATAGCAAACTCCTTTGTATCATAACCTTTTCTGTAGAACTCATTTGAAAAGTTTACGGATGTCACATATTTTTGACAGATCAAACAACAATAGAGCATCAGCGCAAAGATTAGCGGTCGGGTGTGATCTCGGTAATTTTTCATTAATGTTTAAAAATGTAATAAGTTAATGAGTGAATCGCCTAAAAGTTAGGAAATTGTGTAATAAATGAACTGAAGCCATATAAAATGGATTTTATACTGGATCACTTTTCCCTTCAGTCAGATAACAAATTACCTACGATCAAATTAAACTAAGACAGAAAAAATTCAACAATTTAAAAATTCATTCAACTGTTCATGATCTAATGATCGGTTGGTCAGCTGTAGGTCGTTCAAGTGGTCATACGCCATCTTACATAATAAAACAGGTCAAGTGCGAGTCGAATTCGCACACGGGGGTTCCGTACATGTACATAAATGTTTCTGATATGGAGCACTCTTTCATTTTATTTTATTCTTATTATTTGTTATTATAGCGGCAATAGAAATACACACTGTAATAATTTCAGCTCTCGGACGGACGGACAGCGAGGTTTAGCAATAGGGTCCCGTTGGTACATACATAAAATCACTCCTGTTTCCTATATAGGAGTAGGCAGAGATCACGGACCTCCATTTGCTACGCTCCTGACATACTTCTTTCGCTTCGTTCACTCTCATTACATTCTTCACGCATGCTCGTCGGTTTAGTGTTCTCTGATTTGACCCTTTTCCAAAAGGAATAATGATATTATTCTATCAGGAAGTACAAGCGTTGTTTAGTTTGGGGCTAGATGGCGCTATACAAATGCTGAGTGGTGGTCTCTTTACTGCAAAAAAGGAGGTCAATGTTTTTGTTGCCTTATTTTACATCCATACATATTATCACGCCCGTAGAGCCACAAGTAATGATAAGAAAACTTGCAACCACTTCTGATTCCAAGATGGATATGGTGAACCATGGTGACAGGTGATCAGGCCATCGCCCATGTAGATGGTTCATCATAGAGGATACTATCCCTTAGTCGACTTTTACATGCTCGGGGAGAGAAGCAGCTGGAAGCACTCTGGTTTTTTCTTTACTCCAGCAGAGAATTTATCTATTTTAGCTGTAAAAAATAACTCTCCACTGTAAGTAGGTACCTATTGGTAATAAAAATAATACTTTTATATTCTATTCTAAAATGTGAGTCATGTATATAGGTGTGTTCGCCATTACTCTAGTATTTAATATGTCTATTGCTTCTTGCTAATTCCCAGGCAAATAATACTAATGGCTACTGGCACTGGTCCGTTCAAGGTCACTGTTATCGTGGAAAGTAAAGTGCTCCTGGGAATCATTTGACAAAACCCACATAATAATCACCACGAACTGAGCTCATCATAAGTAATCAAAAGAAATGACCTTCAAGAGTGTAGAGGGTTTATAGTTTTACTAGCTTTCGCCCACGGCTTCGCTCGCGTGGTTTCCGGACAAAAAATAGCCTATATGTTATTCCAGCACATATACTAAGTACATTCCAAGTTTCATACAAATCCGTTCAGCAGTTACGGCGTGGTTGAGGCACAAACATACATCGTCACATCCACACATCCTCACAAACTTTCGCATTTATATATTTAGTAGGATTTGAATGAAAGTACAGTAGTACCACAAATACTATGCACCTCGGCAAACTTCGTGCTTTGTCAGAATATGCAACTAATATTATTAAAATAATAACTGAACCGACCCTTTAAAAAAATAAGTATCTACATTATTGTAACATCTCTATATTACATAATCATCATCGCGTTAGTTCGAATTTTAGAAGCCAGACGAAAATTGCCGAGGTGCACAATATTTGTGGTACTTTTTTAGGATTCTGTTCCCGAAAGGTGCCAACGGGACTCTATAACTAAGCCTCCGCTGTCCGTTCGTCTGTCCGTCTGTCAGCGGGCTGTATCTCATGAACCGTAATAGGTAGAGTTGAAATTTTCACAGAGTATGTTCCGTGACATTGTGGTTTCGTGCTCCAAACCATCTCGTATCTATATGTAAACTCGAAACGTAATTTTTAACCGATTTCTTCATTTATTTCAATTTGCAAACATTTTGAACACTACGACGCGGGATGTTCCCAAAATCTTTCTGCCTCCATATTTTTCCGATACCACAGATCATAATGATTTCTTTTATAAATCGATTCCAACCAAAGACAACACACTGGCCGGTAGAATATTTTGATTAACATCAGCAACTGTCAGTGACAGTTACTTGCTCTGTTCAGTTTATTTTCTTTTCTTTTGAAGGCGATTGTGACAAACTCATTTTACCAACGGGATTTAAACTATTTACACAAGCTTAGATATGACATTATTATATAAGTTCTGTTCGAACCTGTTCGAACCTTGTGTAACAATCTATTATTAATAAGTGGGTTCTGCCATTTTTACAGCTGTTTTTTTTTTTCTTTTACATAATTTCATATTTCACAAAGGCTTTTAAATTGAAGGTATTTCGTTTAGCAAAAGATCAAAGCTTGTTTAATGAAAACAGAGATTAAAAAGACAGGAATATTGTAATTCCTATCTTTATAATTTCTTTTTTTATTAAAGGTATTCCACCTCGATAATCGTTCCCTCGCTGTTGAGATTCGTGACTCCGTGCAAGAACTCGATCGAGTTTTGTCTCCATTTTTCTCCCTTTTTTAAAATTACAGCACTGGTAGTTGGCACCGCCTTCCGATCCTAAAGTTGTGGGTTCAAATCCAGTCGTGCACCAATGGTTTTATGAGTTCGATAAAATTAAGTGCGCTACTTTCAAACTGTGAAGGAAAACATCGTGAGGAAACCGGCATTTCGTAGAACCGTAGAGAGTTCGAAAACATGTGTCAAGTGCACGAAAGGAGCCTTTGAGACGCACTTTATTCTTTATTACATACATATTTATTATTATTACATCGTGAGGAAACCCGCAGCCTAGTTAGCTCCTCACGTATTGACCAGTCTTTCCTGTGGACAAGGCCGACTAAGCTGAGAGGATGGAATAGGTGCTGGGCAAGCCTACTCCATCTTAATTCGTCCCGGGCACAACAGCGTCCCGTTAGTGAAGGTAAAAGTTGCCTCCTGACGCTGTATAAAGCATCTACTATAGATGGTAAAAGACCTTTGTTATTCTTTATTTAAAGAGTTTAAAGTGCCTAAAGGCTCTTTCGAAGTGGCTTTCGACCCACGATCTTAGGATCAGGAGGCGGGACAGCTACCACTAGACCATCAGTGCTCTCAAATGAACAATGAAATGATCACAAAACAAAATACCACTACGTATTCCTAATCGTCCATACACCATAATAGCCGTGCCTTTATAGCATGCAAATAGCTACCACCACCCCCCCCCCCCCCCCCCACCACCCCCTCTCCTCCTCAAGGTCAGGGTAAGACATCTGTATTCCACACTAGTGCCTGGCACGTGACTCCGTCTAATTCACTTAGACCGTCGATATTCTTTCAAATAGAATGGTCGTTACTTTTGTTTGTCGAAAATACGGTTTTTTTTACTGTTGCTTTTTTAATCTCAATAACTATACCACGCGGCAGACCACGGCGAAGATGGAGGGACGAAATTGGTGCCTACTTAAAGGACTGGCCTACATTGGCCCAAAACAGGGATGACTGGAGAGAAGGAAGTGAGGCCTTTGCCCTGCAGTGGGACACTACAGGCTCCTAATAATAAAAATAATAATAACTATACCACGCCAAGTGATGCGTGAGATCCAAGAGTTAGTTTTTATTTGGTTCAACTGATCAAAATGCGGCCAGCGTCTTGGGCACGCTTCCACCGTCTGATGATCTGGATCAGGTCAGCTATCTATAGACCTATTTGCAACGGTGTTTAGATAGCCCGACCGTTTCTTTTGTATTTTGTAACTTATATTTGTATTAGTTGTAAGTTTCTTTCTGTTTATAAATACTATGTACTATAACATAAAATAATAAAAAAACTGCATTTGCGAAGCTTTCAGCCTTTGAAAACATACGTCAAGTGCACGAAAGGAGCTCTTTGAGACGCACTTTATTCCTTTCACCACACTGGTTCGAAAGAACTGGTGATACCAGTAAAGCTTACCGTCTTCCCGTCGATAGATAGAAATGAGAGATAGGAATGTCATTGATTGTTAATACATATTTATATCAGGCTAATTCTGCAAATGTTTACAGATGCGTGGGTTGATAATTTATTATTGAATAAACAACACACGATGTCAAATCGTCTGTGCCGCCCGTTACCCATCCGCCCTGTAATGGCGTAGGGAGACGTCTGAGTTATGTGATTTACTATTATGAAAGCGAAAGTTTGTGTGTCAGTTAAAGGATGACCGAGTGTGTATGTTTGATTCCAATCATCTCCGTAACGGCTGAACGATTTTGACCGAAACTTAGAATACACATAGTTTATGACTTGGAATAACATATAGGCGGTACGGAGTAGGTACCATGCGAGCCTCAGGCTAAAGCTCCCCTAATGGTATATAACTACACTCGAGAGCAAAAACTCCGGGTTATCTAAATATCTCAGACACCATGAATGCTAGATCTTTTGATAGCATAACTTTACAACAACCATGAAATTTTATTATTTTTATTTAAGTAGTATTAAATTGTCTATCAAACACAATTTATTTCGCTACGCTAGCATTCATGGTTTTCAAGATATTCAGGTTTTTATAGATGACCCGGAGTTTTTGCTCTCGTGTGTACATATGTTTTTACCCCAAAAAATAAAAGCTCTATTTTGCGTCAATTTTTTTGGAAATTGCGCAGATTTCAGGAGATTTTATTAGTTTGTTGTAATTTTTCCGACTGTGGTATTATTCCAGCTCGCTTTATTTCTACTTCCCGCACTTACGCCACCGACCATGCCCTCTTTATTGCGTACGGAAGGTCACCCGGGATGCCGGGGTAGGTATTTTTCGTCAAGACTAGCATTCACAACAAAACCTGGTCCGTTGTTTGTGAATACCTAAGATTTATTCAATTAATTGAATTCAAAGTTCAAGATACTTTATTTCATAGGATTTTTAGGATCACTTGAAATCGTCTTATGTTGAATTTCACCCCTTTAGAGGTTGGATTTTGAAAAATCCCTTCTTAGTACACCCCTACGTACCAAGGTTTACCTACACTGAAAATTTCAAGTCTCTACGACCAGCGGTTTAGGCTGTGCGTTGTCTGTCAGTCAGTCAGTCAGTCAGTCAGTCAGTCAGGACAAAGATTCTTATAATATATAAGATAAGATTTACGCCTGTTTCAAACGTGAAAAATACAAGCACGAAACCACGCTTGGCTCCAGCAACATCAGATCGAAGTCGCTTGACTATACGTGCAAAAATATATGGAACGGATACATTAGAGATCGCAATGTCACCACGTGGATTTGTGTTTGGCGACTTCGAAGTGACTAAACTTGACTAACGGAAGTAGAAGTATAGTAGAACTGGAAGTATAGTTACTCCATCGAACAGCCGAGGCGGCTGTCGTCTTCTGTTGCTTGACCATGAGTTTTCCCAAACAATACTAACTAGAGATGAAATAAAATGCGGAAAGGAGATGTTTCATAGCAGACTTAGTATGTACGTACACCAAACAGAAAAATGGTAAAAAAATCTGTGAATTTCGAAAAAACACTCCAATTCTAATTGAACGCATAATTATTTGCAGAATTTTTTTTAAATTACAATGTAACATATTTCTTGGGCGGCAACTCCCATTGCCATTATTATATTTTGACAGTTTTATGATTTTGACAGCTTAATTACGAACATTTCGATTCTACGCGAACGAAATACAGCTATTTTACCTACTTGTCAAAGTCAAAAGCTGTCAAAACATTTTACTCAATACCGCCCCGCCATATTGTTTTATGTTTTGTGTAGCCCTCCGTGAGACAAGTATTTTAGGAACATGCATCAAACAAAGCAAAAGAATAAAAAAGACAATGGAAAAAGGTTTTAAATATATTTAAACAAGTGTACACTGACCAGGCCTAGAATATATACAATTGTGAAATATCTCCTTTATGGAAATATAGTTCGGAATCACTCTTTCACATGGTTTAAAATGTCATGTTAGAATATATTTTGCAAAATCAGAGGAATATGGAAGGAAACAAAACAGAGTATTTTATTTTATCTTACTGCAGGCGCTAGCGACCCTGTGAAAGCGAATGACAGACCTCTAAACTATGCGTTTAGTGTAAATTCAGCCTAATAGTCCTACTGACTCTCACATTTCCGCACTTTCAAGCGTCCGTGGCTTTCCGCACCGTTTGGTTTGTCTTTTAATTTAAATCGCTTGGTGATTGCTCCTAAAAGGTTTTCTCCTGATTTTCTCTGGATTCAAACATTCTCCTTCTATTCAAAATAATGGTCAATTCAAGTGTGTATCTTCTGTATTTTTGCATAGATTTTTTTATTTTTTTAATTGATAATTGATAATTGAGAGCGGGTCTTTTAAGTCGCCCTGAAAGATTTTCTTCCTATGTTTAAGGTCATTTTCAAAAATATTTTTAATGCCCTATATTCTACTAATGTATGACGGTATGAAAATTACCATAGCAACTTTGTTATCTGCCGAAAACCACCATACATTTTTTGTCAAAAAAACAACGTTACCATATTCCATCCGTTATCCGTTAGTACTACTACTTAGTCGTGCCACTAGTCCTTTTGAACCAGTCTGGTGAATTTAAAGTGCGCCTCAAACGCTCCTTTCGTGCACTTGACAAATGTTTTAGAACTTAAACTTTTAAGGTTCTCACGACGTTTTCACTAGCATCCTTTTAATTTTGGTCGCCTTTTTGGCCCTGTGCATCTCTTAGTACAAACCAACAGTATTGTATCTTCGACTTGTAACACACAAGTCTTGATATGCGGTCAGAAACAATTATTATGTACGCTGTGACTCGCTGAGCTGTGAGGAGTCTACTGACCCCGATCAATGTGGGTCAATACCATAACACCCCGTCACAGATAAGTGGGAGTTTGTATTTGCGGTTGGTGGCGGTGGATGTTAGACAAACAGTCGTTATGCCGAAGCCCGAGTGTTCTTCAGTTATGTTTACCTTTTATTATATTCTTATTCTTTTATGCTACGCGTTGTCGGGTAAAAACATAATACCCAGGTACTTAAAATTTTGAGTTCATTACTATACATACATATTATCACGCCCGTATCCCTAATAGAGTGGGCAAACCTCAAGCAAACATAAGAAACTTGCAGCCACTTCTGATTTAGTCCTAAGATGGATATGGTGAACGATGGTGACAGGTGATCAGCCCATCGCCCATATAAGTGGCCCATCATGTTGGAAGGTTACTATCCCTTAGTCGGCTTTAACAGAGAATTATAGATTTCATAATCTTACTTTTATTAAAAATGCGAAAGTTTGTGACGATGTGTAGGTTTGAGTCTCAATCACGCCAAAACGGCTGAATTTGAATGAAACTTGGAATATACCTACATAGTACATGTGCTGGGATAACTTATAGGCTCTTTTTTATCCAGGTACCACGCGAGCGAAGTCGCTAACCGGGGCTAGTATTGGTATAATATCAGAGTTTTTTCCTTGTTTTGACTACCGGGCCAGGGGACCGAACTAGCCCACTATTATAATTTACATATTGTCCGAATTGAATTTGGCTCGAGGCTTATGGTAGTCACTGTCAACTGTTTTAGATATTAATGGTCCTGAAGGGTTTAAAATGAACACAAAGTTGTAATAAAATAAGACGGCATCATTGGCTGGTTGGGCGAAGGCTCGGCAGCAAGAAGCGCGGGTTCGACTCCCGCTACGGGAAGAATATCTGCATGTTCTGATATTTCTTCCGGGTCTGACTGTTGTGGTACCATTGTACTCGTAGTTTCTGATACCAACGGCACAGGGAATCCTAGTGTGGATTCTATGTACCTACCTATATAGCTTTTTTATATGAAAAACATTGGTATAATCCTCACAAAATGGAAATTGTTGAAAATTGGCTATCATCGATCTAAAGTGGTTTGCAAGAGTCCTAAATATTAACAAAATTGCTGGTAAATTTATAGGATAATGAAGGTGAGCAGAAATTAAAGATTTATCGCGTCCGCTGAACCGACACGTAGCTCGTAAATTGTACACTTAAGTGTAAGTTAGGGTTCCGCGGTATGAGGCGGAAACCACGCTGAAAATGGGACTGTTGACTTGCCTAAACATTTGTATAACCTTCTACTCGTATATGAGTTCTAGATTATTTAAACGGTGTTAGTAACTTTTGCAAGCACAAGAGATACTGGGGCCGTGTAACTTAGCTACTAGTACTATAGGTACTATGCTTTCAACTTAGTCAACCTTATCCATGGGAAGTACCTACATGGTCAAATACGTGCAGATCTGCCTAAGCCGCGAGTTTCCTCACGTTGTTCTTCTCACTTTTTTTTCGATTAGAAAATCTACATACATACATACTATCACGTCTGTATCCCTAACGGAGTGGGCAGAGCACTAATGATTCAAGAGTCCAAAGATGGATACGTTGAAACATGGTGACAGGTGATCAACCTATCGCCCATATAGATGGTCTATCATGTTTGAGAGGATACTACTCCTTAGTTGACTTTTACGACATGCTTGGGAAGAGAAGCAGCTAGACGCATTCTGTTTTTTCTTTGTGTCCCAATGATCCCCATGATTTTAAGGAATAAACATTTTTGATTTTGACTTTACTCCCAATCCAGCAGAGAAGTAACAATCAGAAAATCTATTAATTCTAACTAACTTTATACTTCTTAGTAGACCTAGAATAAACCATATTATACGTTTCATACTTAATTCTACCATTAGGTACTCTACTCGTACTAATAAAATATGTTTTACATAAAGTAAATGTTTTGTGTTCAAATCCCAATAATTTACGCCGCTGCTTCATTATCAAGCAATTAGTCAAAGTCACAGAATCGGGGGAGAACTGGGGAGAACGATCTCTCCAGGGTTCAAATTAGAATCAAGGTTTTTCTACAAAAAGGCAAAAGACGGGTCGGAAAAGATACAATTAATTTTTCGGGTATATTTTAAGAAACAAAGCGTTTATTTGCAAGAAGCCTGGTAATGTAGGTGTTGCAGGGTAGGCTTGCTCAAACACACTTCGCCGACTGGCATGCTTTTCAATAAACAAATAAATAACACCCAACAGTCCCATACATAGTCCTGACCTCACACTAGGATTCCCCGTGTCGTGGATATCTGCACCATGGGATCAGAAAAGTCAGACCCGGAAGAAATATTTACAAAACATGCAACATTTCCTCCGCAGCGGGAACCGAACCCGCGCCTCTTGCGTCTCTGCCGAGCAATCACCCGCCACTCCATCGAGGCCGTCATTATAACTTATGAATAATTCATTACAAACATAAAATTATTAGTGTTATTAATATCAAAAATCATCAATAGCATTAAAACATTAATTGGCCAACCGTACAGTTTTGTCATAAATTGTCTTATGTACTGTAGTTAGGTATTTGTGAAATATAAGTATGTTGGTATTTATAGGTACTTATGTCTAATTGTATTTTTATTCAAAAAACGGAAAAGCAATCACATTTACTGATTGATGAGGAAAATATTGTTTTTCTCCGATTATGGAGCTTATTCTGGAAGTCAAAGCAAAAATATTATTAAGCTCTATGATTCACCTTAATTTAACTCTCAGTAAGTAAGTTCGTAGTTCGTATGAATGAGCTAGTGGCCAACTCTTGTGACGGAATTTTTAGGCCGCCTAAAGGCCTCCGTCATGGCTTAACGACTTAAAAGCCGGGACCGACAATTTAACGTGCTCTCCGAAGCACGGAAGCGCTCAGCTCGTAATGCCACTTGCGGTCACCCATCCAAATTGTGACCACGCACAACGTTGCTTAGCTGAACTCTTATACCTAAGTATTAGTACAAAAACAAAACACTGTAGAATTTATACTGATCATCAAAAAATTATTCAGCTTTTTATTTTTGTTTCTTATTTGAACTTTAATCATAAAATAATAAGATGAATGTACAATCATCGATCATAATACATTTTGTGGATAAAAAAAAATGAAACTATGATTTTTACAGCAATAAAAACCTATCAATTACTTTATCTTTTTCTTCCGTAATTTTCTTTGATCAGTTTTGGGACGTCCTTTTTCCCGTAAAGCCAATTTTGTTTACTAAACTCAAGTACCAAATCCGCAAATTGAATTTTCCACCAAAATAAAACGGTGAGGTAAAATGAAAAATAAATCATTTATACATAGGTACAGCCCCTCCCAATAACATCATCTTCGGGAGATGAAGAAAATTGTAATTTCCTGGCTAAAGCCCTGCCCACACTCGACACTTTGAAACCACACTGTCCATCCACGTAGGATTTTAAGTCCACTACTTACCTCACAAATATGAATTACGTTTCAATCCAGAAGCGAATGAAAAAGAAAAAAATTATAAGGATATTGGGTTTGTAAGGCAGTCACTGCTTTAGTCAGACACAAATATTCAAACACAACTTCATTCTAAGTAAAGGGCCTTTTCATTGCAATTGCTTGGTTTCCATATTTTAACTTATATATTGTTTTTCAATATATACTTTTATAAAGTTTACTAGGTATTATTGTTACGGCCAAAACTCTTACATGAAAGTTGACAATCTAAACGTTGGAAGTCTGACCATGAAACTAAAACTAAACAGATGGTTATGTCTAAACAGGCCATTACAGGAAAACGGAGATAAGTCATCTCGGTACTAGACAAGAGGTTCGCGAGTTTGTGAACATTTAAAGCTGAAGTTTTTTCAAAGATGAATTTGCTTTACGACAAGATGTTTTTATCCGATTCACTAATATTTACCTAACCTTTAACCTAAGGCCTAAAAGTTTGTACTGTGGTTTGATGTGGAAGAAACTTTACGGATAACCTACTAAGAAATTTATTGGAGATACCTATCACCAAAAGCATTGTATAGCATACCGTCTTATCCAAGAGGCAAATTTTGTCTATACTGATGGAACAATATAGTACCCAAGCTCGGTTCCAAGTTGACGACCTCGGTGGCTTAGCGGGCGAGTGCTCGACTGAGATGCAAAAGGCGTGGGTTCGATTCTCGCTGCGAAAGAAATGTTGTAGTATGTAGGTATTTACAAAAAAGTATAGGTAGGTATAAGTATTCTATCAACCATCTGGTTTCCATATTACAAGCTTTGCTTTATTTATTTGATATTCTACTAACGCACAACAGATCGTTCATTAGCACAGTAAGTACAGCAACATGTTACGTGTTTTTCTGTACGCAAATATGTAGGTACCTATGACTCTTTACGAGAAATGAAAACGTTGTTATGATAATGAAAGATTCGTCGTCCGTTACTAGAATTTGGAACTGGGCGTTAGTAGTCCTTAGCCACGGGAAAGATAAAGTAAACACAGCTCCCAAAGAGTAAGTAGGTAAGTAAGCATGGAAGGAACTTCCGCCACGCACGAATTTTATTCAATAACAAACATGTTTGGACTTGCTTTTCGACCTTCGTGTGACATTTTGTTCTCTCAATGAAAATTGAAGGCTATATAACAGGCAGTAAGGTCTTCTTTCGCAGTCAGAAGTCATTGAATAATTGAAACATTCGTCCTTTTTGTGTAGACTGTAAAGAAGGCTTAGTCTCAGTCTGAGTCACTCAGTAAATACGGGGCTGAGGCATTCGATTAGATTTCTTTAGGACTTACCTACTTCACTATTGTAGGATAGACAAGCAGCTTGCACACGGCGCAGATATTTTAATTTCTTGAGATATCCTCGAATATCAACTTGAAGGGATATCACTGTGTAGGGGTGCCACAGAACACTATCACTAGATATTACTCCTAGCGAGGGGTGCGCTCTGAAAGGCGTTCCCGAAATTCAAGCGGAAAGATGAAGTTTGTAAGAAAAAATTAACGCAAACAAAGTCGCCGTGACTTACCCCCGCATACTCAAACGCGACTCAGAGTTGAGCACGTCTCAACTCACGGTTTTTTGACAGTTTCTTATGAAAAGCTGTCAAAAAAAATCGTCATTTGAGACGTGCTCAACTTTGAGATGCGTTTGAGTATTCGGGGGTAAATCGTGTTATCTCCTTACTGAACCTGAACCAAAATAATTGAACACGTGTTTCAGGGATTTTCAATATAACCCTCAAAAAGGGGTAAAATGGGGTAAATTTACGCCACGCGAGCGATGCCACGTGAGTTAACTAGTATGTTATGAATCTGAAAGTTATACCACTATAACTTTCAGATTCATAACATACTAGTAACCCGCGTGGCTTCGACCGACAGACACTTTCAGATTCAGTTTCTTGGAGAATCTAAAAGTGTCTAGTACCTACAAGAAAATTCATGGCGCGAATGCAAAACTAACATGACAGATCTCAGTTCGGTGCGAACTACAAGTTTATACAGCGTCAGGAGGCAACTCTTGCCCACGCTAACAGGACACTGTAATGCCCGGGACGTATATAGATGGAGTAGGCTTGCCCAGCACCTATACCATCCTCTCAGTTTAATCGGCTTTATCCACAGGAAAGACATGGTTAACACGTGCGGACCTGACTAAGCCGCGGGTTTCCTCACGATGTTTTACTTCACCGTTTGAGAGTACTTGGTGTATCGCACATAATTTTTTCGAACTGAAATATCCATTTTAAACCCGCAACCTTAAGATCAGAAGGCGGAGGTGAACACCAGTCCTCTCTAAGACTTTGAGAAGGTACCTTCATGAAATCCTTTTTAATATTTATTTGACTTTCACTTGTAATGTAACTCACTAAAATCACGCAATTTAAAATCTGCAATGGCGTAGCTTCTCGTAGCTTTCCCGTAGCACTCGTAGCTGTTTGCGAAGCTCGCTGCTACGAATTTATATTTCAAACTTTCTGAATTTCCAAGTAAAATTGAATAAATTTTTCACAAACATTTGAATGTTAAACACACTTATAGAACTTATTTACTTATTTCGAACTAGTGTGGTAAAAGGACTTAAAGGACTGAAAATTACCCAAAATAAAAGTCAGAAAATAACAATATCGGTGTATATTAATTATAAAAATATTTATAATATTATTATAACAATCTTAACTAAGTAAAATACAATGTAATGTATGATATTTTACGCCACTTCGCCCAAAAATTTCCTCAATGAAGTCATGTCAAAAATTTCCGCCACCGCTGAGAGGACTAGTGGTCTAGTGGTAGGCCCCGCCTTCCGATCTTAAGGTCGCGGGTTCAAATCTCTTTTGTGGCGAGATGATGTCGATACGGCTATGAAGCAGGGAAACGGGCAAGGCCTTTATTATTAACTTATTAGCTTGGAACATCATGAGTCTTGGAGCAGGGAGGATGCGAAGATTTGCTGCATGATGTGGGGTAGTGAGGCCACGTCCATACACACGTGTCCATGGCCGGCTGGGAGCTTGCGGAGCAGCCTGCAATAGTGAGGAGTTCAGACGTGAATGGCGTGGCGGGCGAGTACTCGGCTAAATGTCGCGACAAATATGGGTAAATAAATTAAAATAAATAAATAAATATTATGTCCTATGTCCAGCAGTGGACTGCTATAGGCTGATGATGATGATGATGATGATGATGTATTTACAAAAAAAAGTATAATATTTATTCTATCAGCCATCTAGTTCCCATAGTACAAGCTTTGCTTAGTTTGGGGCTAGATGGCGCTGTGTGAAATATCCACAAATATTTATTTATTTTATTTTAATTATAGAAAAATCACTTACATGGTAGCCTCATCCCCCAAGCTTCCAATGAAGATGACGTGAGCTTGCACTCGGGGGTCGGAAGTCAAAATGGCGCCTAGTCGCTCAGGGGGAATGTTGTATCTGTACAAAAAACATGTAACTACAGAGAATGACGTGAGAAGTATTTAAGCGATCTTCAATATTAGTTCATCCGCAGTAAAAATACATACATACATAATATCACGCCTGTTTCTCATAGGGGTAGGCAGAGATCACGGATCTCCATTTGCTACGATCCTGACATACTTCTTTCGCTTCATTCACTTTATAACATTCTTCATACATGCTCGTCGGTTCAGAGTACTCTTGACCTGTCCCTTTTCCAAAACGTCGTCAATTTGGTCCAGGTACGTACGCCTAGGTCTTCCCCTTCCAACGATCCTAAATGCCGTCATGGCTTAACGACTTAAAAGCCGGGACCGACTGTTTAACGTGCCCTCCGAAGCATGGAAGCGCTCAGCTCGTAATGCCACTTGCGGTCACCCACCCCAATTTGTGACCGCGCATATCGTTACTAACTTTAACGATCAATCAAGAACGCCTAAGCAAGCTACGCCACTAAAAGGCCTTACCCCCGAATACTCAAACGCGACTCAGAGTTGAGCACGTCTCAACTCACGGTTTTTTGACAGTTTCTGATGAAAATCTGTCAAAAAATCGTCATTTGAGACGTGCTCAACTTTGGGATGCGTTTGAGTATTCGGGGGTTAGTTTACTGTACTTTGTAGGATTTTAGAACATTTGCTTTACCTCCTGAGGTTGGCGTCGGAGAGGATGAGTACGATGGCGTCGTCCGCGTCCTCTGTCGCGAGAGAGGCTATAGCGTGCTGCGCGGCAGGCAGTGTGTTGTCGCCCGACCAGCAGAATTGCGCATGAGCATGCATTGTGCGGATTATCTGGAAAAATACAACATTTTAGTATTAAAAACAAGCCTATCACACTAGTATCTCGTCGTAGTCGTAGAACAACGACGGATCTGCAATTTAGCTACTTTACAGTAAATCACTTTATGGCATATTTTGAACGGCTACCTCTATCAACTTAAAAGGAAATGTTGCTATTTTAAAAAAATGTTGTTATTTAACAGTTTACGATATTATAAATCGGTTAGGTAATGCACATAATATATCGTCACAGTAGCTAAATTGCAGATCCGTCATTGTTCTACGACTACGACGATCTGCTTCATGACGACCTCAGTGGCGTGGCGGGCGAGTGCTCGGCTGAGACGCAAGAGGCGCGGGTTCGATCCCCGCTACAGGAGAAATGTTTGTATGTTCTGCAAATATTTCTTTCCAGTCTTCCGTGTTGTATTATTGTGGATTGAAGGGTCCACTGTAATAATGATGAATGTCCTACGTCTTTTGTTTTAAGATAATTAGGTTTTTATAAACAGTGTAAAAAAACTCAGACCTGAAGATAATAAAATGTAACAATAAACAGTTTTTAACATCGTTTATAAATTTAAAACCAAATTAACTATCTTAAAGCAAAAGACAAAGGACATGCATCATTATTGAAGTGGACCCTTCAAATATAAGTATGTATTTACAAGAAAAAAAGAGTATAAGTATTCTATCAGTCATATGGTACCCATAGTGCAAGATTTGCTTATTTGGGGCTAGATGGCGCTGTGTGAAATGTCCACACCGACCTAGAAGCTAGATTTATCTACCTGTAGCCTTTGCTTCTCGTTCTCAGGCGGACAGTCGACTCGCACGAGCTCTAATGCGTGGTCCTCGCCCGAGTGGCCATACATATCGTATCTGATGCGAGCCTCGTAACCTCTCAGTGCTTCTGTCAAGAGCACTACCGCCTCCATCGAACGTTCTAGACGCCCGTCGTATGAATTGAACCTGTGGAACAGATCAGATTTTTTTATATCTTAGAAATGAGAAAGAAACACACAGCATGATCCTTGGATCATGCTGTGTGGTCAAGGTGTTTTATGACCGGCCGCCTGCCTGACGTCAACCCTCCTTGGGAATACTTGCTTATTGTATCTCATCATATTGACGGATAAGTTGAGGAGCAATAGGTTAGCGTGGTATGGACATGTCATGAGAAGGGAAGAATGTCATGTCACGAGAAGAGTGTTAGATATGAATGTGGAAGGATATGTGGGTAGAGGTAGGCCAAAGAAAAGATGGATGGACCGTGTGAAAGATGACATGAGTAAGAAAGGAGTGAACGTTGAGATGACTTCTGACAGAGGGAAATGGAAGAGAAATACATGTTGTGCCGACCCCACATAAAGTGGGACAAGGGCAGGGAAATGATGATGTATCTCATCATATTGGAGGACACTATCCCTTAGTCGACTTTTACGACATGCTCGGGGAGAGAAGCAGCTGGACGCATTCTTTTTTTTTCTTGACTCCCAGTCCAGCAGAGAAGTATAAATCATCTAGTATAGATGGTATAAGGCCTTAGTACCTGTACATGCTGCCAGAGACGTCTAAGACGAGACGAAGTCGCTTGGGCCTGTCCGGCGGAGCGCCCGGCGGCGGCTCCTGCTCAGTGCGTCGTCGGTATATCGCACGCTCGCCTGTTAAACCTGACAACAATCAAACAATCATTTTAATAGCCTTTTCACCTCTCCAACACGAAAAAGGCGTTTTTGCTGCGTAAAAACTCGCAGCAAAAAACGGGTACTGTTCGGGGGTTATTTAATTTTTTCATTTATACATAATGTATGTATGTATGTATATAAATGAAAAATTTAAATAACTCCCAAACAGTACCCGTTTTTTGCTGTGAGTTTTTACCTTGGATATTTGGTTTGGGATATGGGCGTGATAGTTCACGCCCATATCCCTAATGGGGTGGGCAGAGCCGCAAGTTAACATAAAAAACTTTTAATTTAAAGTTCTAAGATGGAGGACCATGGTGACAGGACTGATCAGCCCATCGCCCGTACAGGTGGTCCATCATTTTGGAGAGGATACTATCCCTTAGTCGACTTTTACGACATGCTCGAGGAGAGAAGCAGCTGGACGCATTCTATGCTTTGTCTTTACTTCCAGTCCAGCAGAGAAGTATTTTAACAATATTATTTCATAATACAGCACCGGACTCGACCGCTTTTATTAATAGGAAGAAGACGTTTTCAGAGTCAAGTAAATGTTATACCTTCAATAATTTTCCCGTCATCCAGCTCGCCGCTCGCCTGATGGCGACTCCAGTTCCTTTCCTTCTTCTTCGCTTGTAGTTCTGCTAACACTCCGCGTAAAGCTCCAATCTGTAATCAAACTAACACATTCACACTGATTCTTATTAACTTAATTTCGGTCTGTTTTATAGAAGCTTACAGGAGACATTGTGTTTCATTCATTCGACTCACTCACTCACACTTACTCACACCTACTTTAACTTATCGTAGAACCTTAAAATGTGTTTCATTCATTCGACTCACTCACTCACACTTACTCACACCTACTTTAACTTATCGTAGAACCTTAAAATGTGTTTCATTCATTCGACTCACTCACTCACACTTACTCACACCTACTTTAACTTATCGTAGAACCTTAAAATGTGTTTCATTCATTCGACTCACTCACTCACATTTACTCACACCTACTTTAACTTATCGTAGAACCTTAAAATGTGTTTCATTCATTCGACTCACTCACTCACACTTACTCACACCTACTTTAACTTATCGTAGAACCTTAAATAGTTCGAAAACATGTGTGTCAAGGCGCACTTTAAATTCTTTCACTACAAACCTTCTAATTTAAGAGCTGTGCTCTTGTCGTTGAATGATGCATCTCTTTCCACTTATCTCTATCCAGCGCAGCCTCCTTGATCTCCTTATAAGACCCGACAGCTACCTTCTCCTTTATTTGGCTCATGTAGCTAATACGTGGCCTGCCTCTTCCTCTCTTTCCTTCTACTTTTCCTTATACGATTGTGTTGATAAAACTTTCGTGTTTTTCACTACAGTGGATCAAAAAATCTAGTAACACGACTAGTAGGTAGTTGTAGTAGTACACTTACTCATCTCACTCACTCTCTTACACACTTACTCACTCACTCACTCATTCAATCACTGTCTACCTCTCTCACTTGCACACTCCTCCCTTCACAGACTCACCTGAGGCTGCACAGCGCGGTAGAACTGCTCATACAATTTGGCGTCGTACTCAGACATTTTAATTTCCTTGAGTCGTTCCTCGAACGCCTTTCTGTTCATTTCGCGAGCCGCTTTCTTCACGTGCTCAGGTACATCGTCCTTTTCAGCGTCTGAAAGCTGAACTGTATATTTTTATAACATACTCTATTCAATTAATAAAACATGAAGCATGAAGCACAAAATATAAAACATGAAGCACATGAAGGGTTCCATACTATCATATATTTTTTAAAAATCCTGTATTGGGCCCCCTTTTATTTTCTGTAATTTATTGTCTATTTATTGTTATAGCGGCAATAGATATACATACGCTGTGAAAATTTCAACTTTCTACCTATTACGGTTTATGAGATACCAAAAAAACAAAAATATATACAGCCTGCTGACAGACGGACAGCGGAGGCTTAGGACGGACAACGGGTTCCTTTGGCATCCTAAAAAAGAGTCTAAATGTTATTATACGTCAGAATCTAACATCAACTCTGAGAGCTTTGGTCAAATCTGACCGGGCACTAATAAAGTTTTCTGTTCAAAAAATTATTTGCTCTATACCAGTACTCTCAGGAAACTCTCTCTCTCTCTCTCTGAGGAAACCGGCATGTCGTAGAACCTAAAAAGTTCGAAACCATGTGTCAAGTGCACGAAAGGTGCCTTTGAGGCGAACTTTAAACCAAACTGATTTGAAAAAACGAGTAGTACAAAGTTGTAGCAAAGGAACTAGACTTCAGACTAAAGAAAGGTTACCTGATGCACATCATGTCCCTTGTCCAGTCTATAAGGGCCGCCTTTTCCGCCCAGTCCAGCCGTGTCCCGCCCACCGGTGCCGCCCGCCCAGGTATTCCCGCCCACGTGGGGCTTGTTGTCAGGGTCTTCTTTGCCGTGCTTGGGAGATGACACGTCTTTACTGAGGACGAGGAAAACAGAAGTTGGATAAAAGCTAAAATCTTTCAGAAAGCAAATTAATTAACAAATTATATTTTTTATCTGACTAGCGATAGGTAGATACTAAACTGAGTGTTGTGAGAGTGAATGAAGCGAAAGAAGTACGTCAGGATCATAGCAAATGAAGGTCCGTGATATCTGCCTACTCCTATGGGGTTTCCCATAGAAGATTTCCCATATGTATATCCCATAGATATACATAATATCACGCCTAAACAGGCGTATGTATGTACGTATGGTATAGATATACTTGCCCGCTGTCTCGTTCTATTGTCATCTGAATCCTCTCCTGCTTCGCCCTGCCCTCTAACACGCCCTCTGTCGGCAAGCCGCTGGAATGTAGAACTTCTAGCAACATGTCCGCCATGTCTTTACTGTAGCGGTCGAAGTCAAACACGTTGCCTATTGCTGTTGCTAGCTCCTCTTTCGGATATTTCTGAAATAATCTAACAACTTAAACATCTATACAAGACAATTATATAGCAGCAAGAAGAAGAAACTTTTGGCTACACTAAGAGAAGCTGTAGTGTAGACTGTTTTAATTGTACCCAGCACAGCACCTATTACATTCTCTTAGCTTAGTCAGTTTTATCCACTGGAAAAACATGGTCAATATGTGCGACACTGACTAAGCCGCTAGTTTTCGCGGGTTTTGAGCACGTAGTTTTTTTTGTAATGGGTAATTTTTTCCTTACAAAAAACTAGTAACGTCTTGGAAGACCTTGGGATGGTGTTATCAAACTTGTTCTTTGTCATGTCTGATACTTTTATAGTCACAATGGGTTAGTTCAATGACCCTAACTCGAAATCACGATAAACGATATCAAAATATGGAACAGACAAATACAAACTCTTAGTTATCTGTAAAAAGCTGTCAATGTCTACCAGTATTTATACAGAGCTGTCAACCCCACCTGCAAATGTTTGACAATATTGACGAGCTCCCTGGTGGAATAAGGATAGGTCAGCTGGCCCTGGTCCGCCTTCTCCCTGAGGAGTGCGAAGGCTTGCACCAGCTTCTTCATCACATCCTGAGGCACGTCGGGACCGTAAGATCGGAGGAGATCCATCTCTGAGTCTATTGATGGATTGTCTACTGCGTGGCAGGAGAATAGATCACCTGAAATGTTAAGTTCATAGGACATGCTTCATAGGTACGACTTAAGTTAGGCACTACAAAGGGACACATCACATCATAAACTCTTGCAATGCCGCGAAAGGGAACAAAACTCAGTGACGTCTTTTAGGAGGACGACTAAAACCACGATAAGCAGTCAGTTAAGAGTGGCCATGGCGGATTTGCTCAAAAAAATCGATGTACAATTCTGTTGTTAGTTAATGAAATGTGTTTATTCAAAAAGAAAATGAAATTTTAACATTTATTCTTTGATTCCTAAGTAAACAACACATGATTTAAAAATACTTGAAAAATTTAGTTTTAGTATGTTTTGATCTAGATCTCGGGAGCCCTGCCATATTTTAAGATGATTTTAACTTTGATAGGTAGGTAATAACTATTTCTTAAGCTGTTGAAACCAGTTTTTTGATTAATTTTGTAGTTTTCTTGTAATTAACAATTATTTGATTTGGCTAATTTTAATTTGATTTGGGTTAATTGATTTCAATATTTTGATCACTCTCTGTCTTTCTTTTATACACCTGAAATCCGTAGCGCTATCTCTTTCGAAGTCTGTTAAAATGCGATGGTATGGTAGCCTCTTAATAAATAATAGCCAACAGTCTTAGAACACAGTCAAAAAACAGGTAGAAAATATAGGTGACTCTGAATCTCAGTCTACATGCATAGTAGTTTGTAGTGTTGTAGTTTTATAAGATGTAGTCCGGAAATTATTATACAAATACTTTGGGAAAGAGTAACAAACCATAATAATGAAACTTACCCAAAGCCGCAAAGAAATCATTCCCCAAGAACGGGAACCCTGGTCGATTCGCGAGCACAATCATCCTAAAATCACTGTGCACTGGGATGAAGCTCTCCACTTCACCCCCCGAACTCTCCATCATATCCCGAGGCACTATCCTCCTCCCATCACTAAGGATCATCTCCCCATTCTCCACCAATGTCTTGAGGATACAAGTCACGTGTGTGGGAGCTTTATCAGCCTCATCTACTACTAAGACATGGCCGAATTTGACCGCTTGGACTAAAGGCGAGTCTTCATAGACTACGATTCCATCTTTGACCGTTGGCTGTACAGTCAGGGACTGGACAGTTGTATCTCTGTGTAGCTGAATGTATTCCCTGGGACGGTTTAGTAGCTGCAGTAATCTATCAGCAATCTTATTCTTCCCCACGCCTTGGTTCCCGACGAGTAACAAATGGTTTCCTAGAAGGAAGTCTTGAAGGAGCCATTCCAGCAACCTCATGTGCTGTGGTACATCGTAGAATAGAATATCTGGTACTTTGGTAAGCGCGTCAGTTTTGAATATTTCCGTGTTCGTTTCACCTATGGTTAGAACATTATTTTTTATGCTATAGTTGATTTTTGGCTCGCTGCGTCCGAATATTCCGAATCGCGTCGGCGGGTCGATGTTCAACTTTTTACTAGCGCCATCTAGCGCGCGTCTGGCTAAGTTAGGGAGGAACTTCGCTAGAAAGGTTCGTTGGATGGTTTCATAGGCTGAGTCTGCGGGGTATTTGGACATCCTGCTGGCGATCCTGAGGAGTTGTCTGGTGGAGAGTGATGAGGAGAGGTTTTTGAGTGTCGCGTCTTGTGAGTTTCGGAGTTCGTCGGCTAAGTTGATTATTGAGTGGAGCGGTTGAGAAATGTCTCCATACTGAAAATAAAAATATTTTTTCATGCTATATTATTTTTGTTTTATGCTATATACATACAGTCGTAAAGGTGATGTTGTTCAAAAGGTTACCCTCCTAAGAGGCTTGTATTTTGATTCAACTTAAGGAGTTTTTTTTTATCTAACGGTGAGAGGGCAGTCTTAATTTCTTTGTAGCTCGGTCACGCTATCGCTATTCCCCGGTTTGAAACAGCATTTAACTTATCAACTGTTCATATATATTTTTACCATGGAACGCACTTAGCAAAGCGGTGTACACAAACCAGTAGTCAAACTATCTATACAGCCGGTGGCATCCGCTGCTGGATGAAGGCCTCTTTTCTATGACGGCACTCCTGGCGGTCTCGTGCCAGCCGGATCCGCTGTTCTCCTACTGCCCTACTGCCCCACAATGTCGTCTGGCCATCGGGCAGGTTTCGGCATTCGGTGACTGCTTTGGTCTATCGGTTGTCGCCCCGTCTAGTCAAGTGACCCGCCCATCACCACTTAGGCCTCGCAATCTGTACACCCACATCTCCGACTTAACGTTAGATACACGGTCCACAAAATCCCACAAATTTGGATGGGTGACTGCAAGTGGCATTACGAGCTGAGCGCTACCGTGCTTCTGAGGACACGTTAAACAGTCGGTCCCGGCTTTTAAGTCGCTAAGCCATGACGGAGGCCTTTAGGCGGCCTAAAAACTCCGTCACTAGAGTTGGCCACTAGCTCATACGAACATAAATACATACATACACGGTCCACGAGATGCATACTCAAACTATTTCAAAATAAACAGCACTCACTAAGGTATTGATGATGAAGATCTCCTCGTTCTTGGAGAGGTTCCTCATCTCGTGGAAGATGAAGAGGCTGAGGATCTCTGGAGACAGCCACTGCTGGCCGCGCCCCAGCACCGGCGGCTCCGCTAATGCCACTATCCTGGAAACCAGCATACATACATAATGCCACGCCTGTTTATCATTGCGGTAGGGAAAGACCAGGTATCTCAAGGTGAAATAACTATTTCTAGTAAGATGAAATTTGGAAGGTAGCTTTTTTATGCTTTCCTTCACCGTTTGAGAGTACTGGTACAGCGCACATAATTTTTTCGAACAGAAAAATCCATTTGTTCACGATTGTATTTGAACCCACGACCTTGGATTGGAAGGTGAGGCCACCACTAGACCAGTTCTCTCAAATCTCACTAAATCCGATTATTTCATAGGATCCGTGTTATTTGCTGTTTATACCTGAAAGCTGGGTGTATCCTCTTGACGCCGCTATCCTCCAATTGTTCTCTGGTCAGTCCCGACTCTAGAAGGTCGTCGTAGCGGTCGTGTCTAAGCAATCGGGTCCCGTCGTGCAGCTGAAGCTCTCTATCATGAACCAATCTAGAACAACACTTCCAGTTGAGGATCTATAACTGTTCCATAATACACCCCACCGCGGGACGTCAGTGCAGATCTTTATTCCCCTAGCCATAATTAGAATTAGAATTAGAACTATTCCATAATTGGACAGTCACCGTTACAAATAAACAAAATTCTACCAAAAGTATGCTTGTTTTTGTTTCGTGTAGCGACGGACGGTGACAGACGGTGACGGATATTAACGGGACTTGACTTTCTTGAAGCAGTTTTCTCACTCACTCACTCACTCGCTCGCTCGCTCACTCTCTCACTCGCTCGCTCGCTCACTCTCTCACTCGCTCGCTCGCTCACTCTCTCACTCACTTACTCACTCTCTCACTCACTCAATCACTTACTCACTTACACTCACTCACTCAGTCACTTAATCTCTCTCATACTCATGCACTCAGGCACTTAAGCTACGATTCGATTTAATAAAATATTGAAGACGAATCACGATTTTTACGCACAAATTAATAAATGAAAATCCAAGCTGAAAATATTATTATTAACCCTGCTTTTATCCCACTCAAGTGGGGTCCACAACATTTCCTCTTCCAAGCTGAAAATATATAGAAGCGAATATCCAACAGTGGATTTTATAACGGCCGATGAAGATAAAAGGATTTCAACTCTATTCCCCATACAATAAAGTCCATAATCACCTGTGCATCACAGCCAGGGTACTGGCATGTAGCCTGTGCAAGCCGTCCAAAACCGCAAGATGTCCTTTCAAAGCTGCATCCACCAGTGCAGAATTCCTCCAAACAGTATCGCCATTGTCCAAGGTAGTTCGTTGTTGAACGAGGTCTCTGGCTGTCATGTCTTGGTATAGGACTATAGGCTCTATTGTGTAGCCCAGGAGGGACGAGAGTTGCGTGACTAGGAGGCTCTTGCCACAGCCTTTTGGGCCTAGAAATAAAATGATATTAGATACATTCTTCTAACAGAGATTTTTAAATCTAGAGGGTATTAAAAAATAGTTCCAATCATTCTAACTAACAGCCAAACTGGAGATAAAATTAATAGTAATAAATATTAAGATTTTCATCAAAAACTGTCAAAAAACCGTGACTTGAGACGTGCTCAACTCTGAGTCGTGTTTGAGTATTCGGGGGTCTGTAATGTTGTTTTTGTAATAAATAAAGGTTTTCATTTATCTAAGTACCTAAGCATCTACTATTTTAAAATATAGTACTTACCCACAATACAGAAATCCCCGACACTATGACTCAAAAGCAGCTCATTCAGCAACTGACTCTGATAATCCGTTTTCACTATCCCTTTAGCCTCTACCCCCCTCTTCCGACGCCCGCACGGCACGCCAAACTGACCCATAACCCCGCTCACTTCCATATTCACTAGAGCCTGGTTTCCTTTGAACTCCACACCGTGTAGTGCTATGTCGAAATTAGGAGCGGTATCAATTTTGAGGTTGTGTAACACTGCTTCCACGTTTTTGACGCTCTCTCGTGTTAGAAACGAGTTGTATGGATACAGGAGGTAAAGTAGCTTGTGGATTGGTATACCGGGGTTTCTTTCCTGTAAAGATAAGAGATTAGAAACTTCAACAATGGTTTTTTAAACAAATATGTAAAAAATAATAATTAAATGTGAAGACACCGCTTCGGTCCACTCGTAGCACTCTCAGATGTAAAGTTATGAGGAGGTATGTTCTCAACGAACGCTGTAAGGGGCCGTCCATTAATCACATGTTTTAGAATTGAATCCCCCACCTCTCCGCCACCACCCCCTAATCGAATCCATCTTAGGCAATGGCAGAGAAACTGGATGGACCACTGAAGCCGCAGAACAGGTGCTCCGGACCCCTAACGACTTTTAAAGGCAAACATAAAAAAGAACTGCAAGTAATACATAATGCGGGGTTAACAAACTGCATGTCAATAACAAAACAATCTATACGACATAAAATATGTAAAATGTATCCCCTTTTCCCATTACTTCCCAATGCTTGTCAAATCCCATAGTCAATTTATGCACCCTTACAGAATATTTTTAATATAAGACCAGATCAATGCCTGGTTATTCCCCTTTTATCGTGGATACTTTAATTTCACCGAATTTTCCATAAAATCAATAAAAAGTACCACGAAATATGTAATAACGTATGCAAGTTTTAGGTTGTATTAATGAAAAGAGTTAAAACTAAAAGATTGTTGAACTTGGTTTCTAAATAATTTCCATCATCATTTATAAAAAAAGACCCTTAAAAACTCGGTACAACCTTCACCTTGAAAGTTACCAGAAACACAGTATTCTCAATTTCCCACAAAGGAACGAGACATTAAAAATCCATTAGCGTAAAATAGATTAATTTCCGAATTTCGGGATCCTGTTAAGTTTTTGACCTTGAGATCTGATGATGGCTTCGCATGTTACACTGCGATTCAGGGTCTTGTGCCTTTTCGACGTGTCAAAAGGTAGAATTATCGAATTTGTAAAAGGAAATGTAAAGAAAACTCAGAAGGATAGTTCCGTTTGAGAATAACTCAAGCGAATTAGCTGTTATTGAATGGGAACTCAAATCAGGACGAAGTTTGAGATCAGAACCTGTTCTAAGCTTAACTTACTACACTTGGCGTCGTTTTATTGTAATTATGTATAAATAAATAAATATTTGAGGACATATCACACAGCACTATTTAGCCCCAAACTAAGCAAAGCTTGTACATAATGGGAACCAGATGGCTGATAGCATACTTTAAAACTTTTTATTTTATTTTTGTAAATACATCCTTTTAAGACATAATACTACAACACCCAAACCCGTAAGAAATATTTGCAGAACATACAAACATTTCTCCCGTAGCGGGGATCGAACCCGCGCCTCTTGCGTCTCAGCCGAGCACCCGCCCACCTCGCCACAGAGGTCGCCAATGTTGTCATTGTTGTGTTGTAATTGTAATATGATGTGATAGTAACGTGCCCTCACCAGTATAAGGGCGGCGGTGTGCAGACTGTCCACGGGGAAATCGGGCAGGCTGACCTGCTGCAGCTCAGGGCTGATCAGAGCATACGCCGCTGACAACACCTGTTCCAGTTTTATCCGGTCCACTTGGGGAGCTTCCTCTTTGAGTGCTGTTAGGTGCTCCTGTAAATGGATTATAAAGTCAGAATACATACATACAATAAGCATGTATTCCCAAGGAGGGTTGACGTCAAGCAGGCGGCCGGTCATAAAACACCTTAGCCAAAACTCTTACAGCATGATCCTAGGATCATGCTGTGCCGACCGACCCCACGTAGAGTGGGATAAGGGCAGGAAGATGATGATGATGACATACATACATACATATTATCACGCCCGTATCCTTAACGGGGAGGGAAGAGTCACAAGTAATCATAAGAAAGCTTGCAGCCACTTCTGATTCAAAGTCCCAAGATGGATATGGTGAACCATGATGACAGGTGATCAGCCCATTGCCTATATAGATGATCCATCGTGTTGGAGAGGATACTATCCCTTCGTCGACTTTTAAGACATGTTTAGGAAGACACATTCTAAGTTTTTTCTTTACTCCAAGTCCAGCAGAGAAGTATACTATCATTAATTAATTTACTTCATTATACGACTAAGTTGTAACAAAACGTCCCGCATTACGGTGGTTCGCAATTTGCGAAGACAGATTTATTATTAAGGCATGTCGTCATGCTATGCCCGGCTAAAGTAATTACACTTTGTCATAAAACTATTGGACTTTTCGCTAAATTAGGAAGCGCAAGACACCGTACAATAAAAATGACAAGTATACTGTTCGTGACAAAGGAAATAGCGTGAATTTTCGTTGGTTCTTTATGTACGGACTAACCCCCGAATACTCAAACGCATCTCAAAGTTGAGCACGTCTCAAATGACTATTTTGACAGATTTTCATCAGAAACTGTCAAAAAACCGTGAGTTGAGACGTGCTCAACTCTGAGTCGCGTTTGAGTACTCGGGGGTATGTGTAAGAAAGCGAGCGATGACGGCTAGCGAGTGGACATCAGAATTTTCGTTGGTTCCTTGTGATACGCCCGGTGTCCGTACCAGGAAAGAAAACAAGCGAAGGCTGGCGAGTAGGAATCTACTTGACACCGATGTTCCATCTAATCATCATCATCATCAACAGCTAGCTAGGTAGATTTCCCTTAGTTTTTTTTATCATTTGGTGCTTTCGTCTCTCAATCAGAATCAGAAATCACTACGATAAACCAGTTGTAAAAAGGTGATACAAAATTATCATGATGTAAGTTGAGGCTCTTTGTGTTCTGTTCATATGAAACTTGCTTAATGATACTTTCGAATACGTCAAAGTAAACTGTCAAATCGTTTGTGTTTTGTTTTCGAAACTAAAACTAGGATGTAAGCGTTTTCTGGATGACGTTTCTTACATTTCTTTGTAAGAATATAAAAATCCTAAAATCACATATTTGTTTATGATCAGAGAATCTTTCAAATATTTCAATGTATATGCCGCCTTATAAATATAAAACTGTTATGTTACTGATTGGCTGACTATCAACGCACAGCCGAAACCATAAGTCTTGGAGTACTAAGAAACGAATTCCCAAAATTCTACTCCTAAAAGACGCAGGGGAAATATGAAGTTTGTAAGAAAGAAAACTCAATCTACACTAATATTATAAAGAGGAAAGATTTTTTGTTTGTTTTTATGTTTGTAACGAATAGGCTCCGAAACTACTGAACCGATTTAAAGAATTCTTTCACCAGTAGATAGCTACATTATTACGGAATAACAAAGACTATAATTTATTTTAAAAAAAATTAGGAATCATTACTAAAACTCCAAGAATGTAACCCGAGGTGTAAAAAATAGACCTAAAAAATCTTATTTTGTTAAATACCCGTGCAAAGCCGGGGCGGGCTGCTAGTATTTCATAAAACCCGCCGTATATTACAGAATATTGATAGCAGTGGAAGAAGTTAGTGCTTTTCGTCGCAATAAGAAACAGTCGGAATGTGGTTGTAGTGTTTATGTAAGCACCTAGGACCTAGCTTAATAGAAACCAACCAAAATCAAACCCTATGTCATGTTCGTGAGGTATGTTTTTGAACAACAGATTATAATCGGATGAAAACACGCAAATATGAATTTTACTGGATTATAATAAGGTTCAAAAGGCTTTTTTTTTTGTTTGAGTACTATTAAATTTTGGCAAAAGAAATATTGGAAAGGAATGGTATCAGATTTCGCGCTGTCTAAGGTCACATTATTCATTGGCTACGATAAAACTATTTTTATCTGTTTAACGTTTAGCGTGTAAGAATAATACATTAAATTACTAGACCGTCACTGGAAGCTTTACCTATTGAGATGCATTTCCGTTTCCGTCGATTTCCTACCAGTTGACGTACTTTTATTCCCTGGCTCCGTGGCGCCACCTAGCGGCTGCGAGTCATTTTATGTTTCGTAAAAATGGACTCGCCATTTTTCTTCATTGGCGTTTCGTATTCCGTCGAGACAACACAGACTGCAACTGCTCACAAGACCGTTGCTTCTTTTTTAGTAATTTCAAAAATTATTTATTTTATAAATTGTAAAAATTTAAAATATCAGTGTGAACTGTGAAATAAAGTGAGTTCCAAGAAAAAGTAAGTACTGTTAACACTTTTTAAAGAATAAATGCCAGTATGGCTACCTACCAGTTTTGCTAATAGAAGTTACGTGATCATAATTTATTTTTAACGGTTTTCCGTTCGGGTCACGTATATAGATTTAATATTTCTACTTCTTTTTAGAATTATTTTTGCGTTAGTAGGTACAAACTACCCACATTTATTGAATAATTTTACATAGATGCTACATTTTACAAGTTTTGGATGAGATCTAACATTTTTAATTTTCAGGCATGGATAATTATGATCCCACGCAGCCTAATGCTGTAGCTGGCCCCAGTGGAGGGTGTGGCAAGCGCGTCCGGAGCAGCAGCAGCAACAGCAGCAGTAGCAGCTCTAGCAGCTCAAGTTCATCCTCGCGCGGCAACAAACGAAGGAATCTGAAGCGGTCAGGTCGTCACCGACACAAGCGGAGTAAGCGCGCTAGACATTCAGGCCGCATCATAGACAAGCTATTGAAGGAAATGGGTGAGTTACGTTCACATGTTTTTGCGTCAAGCAACAATAAGACAGTTTATGATGACATGTGCTCTGAGGTTAGTGGAGAGTTATACGAGCATCATAACATTGCTGATGAAAGATGCCTTAGTGACGAAGGTCAAAACTCTAGTCACGACTTCACCTTCGATATCGAAACTAAGCTGAAGGAACCAGCTGTTCCAAAAACGCCAGAAAGCTTTTTAAAAAAGCTGTCTGATGTTCAGCGACTAGGAAGTCCTTCTTGGTCCGAGGTTAGGTACGCTGACACACAGAAATTATATAACCATACTCCAGGTTTCGTAGACCTAGAAACAAACGACGAGGTGAAAACGTACGATACCTTACGTAACCTAGCTTATGCGGACAAATCCTATGCAGCCTTAACTTACTGTGTACTGAAACTAAAAGATTCCTTGCAAAAAAGCATTCGGGATCTTCTTTCCTGGGCTAGAAATACCGAAGTAAATCATGAAAATTTAAGCACAAAGGTTGAGGAATTATTTCAAACGGGTGAAACCCACAAAACATCCTCTGATCTTTTACAATTGGTTTGCGGTCATCGTGCCGAAAGCATTGAAATGCGTCGAGAAAATATAACTAGTAAGGTTAAAGATCCGTTGGTAAAGGCAGCTTTGAATAAGATACCACCATCAAATGTCTACCTTTTTGATTCTGAGCCATTTACCTCTGCGTTGGAGAAGGCAGGTGGAGTCCGTAAGGCTTTTTGGCCGCTAAAAAGTGATGATTTTTCTCAAGGAAAGAATAACCCATCCAAAAGCCGCCTCTCGCGGGGGCATGGCGTAAGACATTCAGGGGTTCCATCGCGTGGAGCTCAATGTTGCTTTCAAGAATCAGGTTGTCCAGCACAAAACGGGCAAATGCACACCTGTTGCAACCCACCTTCGCGAGGTGGATACCAACATAACTACCCTTCTAGAGGTCAATACCCAAAATCACGATACGATCAATACAATGCAAGTGGGAGAGGTTCCTTTCACCATCAGGGCTCGCGGCCCGACCGTGGCACTAGCAGGGGACGCTCAAACGCACCCAGAGGTTCTAGAGGTAACCAAAAACGGTATAAACAATGACTCTAATCGGTTTCGGGCAGGTCGATTGATGCACTACCATTCTCAATGGAAGGCAATGGGGGCACCAGAAATAATACTAAAATTGATTCAAGGGTATCGCATACCATTCTTTCAGAAGCCCCCACTTGTTTATCCAAATGTAACCAAGGGTCCATTTCTAACTCCTGTCTCCGAAGAAATGTCTGCGATCATAAACAAAATGATAAAACAAGGCGTCCTAAAAAAGGCTCTACCCTCACCAAGCTTCATTTCCCCTCTATTCCTGGTGCCGAAGCCCGATGGGTCTCACCGGCCAATATTCAACCTCAAGGCCCTAAACGAATTTGTGTTGACCGAGCCATTTCACCTCATAAATATGTTTCGCATCCCAGACTTCCTTCAACATCGGGACTGGATGTGCAAAATCGACCTGTCCCAAGCTTATTTTCATCTCAGCATAGCAAAATCACACAGGCGCTTCTTACGCCTAATTTACAATCAAAAACTGCTAGAAATGACGTGCCTCCCATTCGGTTTGAGCACCGCACCAAAAACTTTCTCCATACTAACAAACTGGGTAGCGCGCACATTAAGAGAAACTTTGAACATGAGGATCATAGTGTACCTAGACGATTTTTTAATAGTAAGCCAGAGACAAAGCACGCTTCGCGAGCATGTCAAGGTAACAATACTTACGTTACGGAATCTTGGTTGGCAAATAAATTTCGAGAAATCTGTTCTCTATCCTCAAAAGAGCTTAACTTATTTAGGTGTACTATGGAGACCCTGGGAAAATCAAAAAACTCTACCAAGCGAAAAAGTTGTTGCTATAGTCGAAAAAGTAAATCGAGTTCTCGAAGAAAGGCAAGTGACCACAAAAGACCTTCAGAGAATAGTAGGACTACTAAATTTTGCAAGTTTTGTTGTACCACGAGGTCGGCTCAATCATCGACAAATACTAAGGTTCATGAATGCTCTACCAGACCCATCAACAAAGACCTTCTTGCTACCACAAGATGTAATTGCCGATCTGACATGGTGGACGGAGAACTGTCACCTATCAACACCTCTGCATTATCCCCCTCCAATGCATTTTCTGGCAACCGATGCATCGGACCACGCTTGGGGGGCGCAAATGAACGAGTTGGCTCTCTCTGGAACTTGGTCGAAGGAAGAACTACCACTGCACTGCAACCAGAAAGAAATGCTGGCGATACTGCACGCTCTACAGAATCTTGCCCACATACTGCGTCGCAGTTCTGTACTGATACAGTGCGACAACAAAACTGCAGTAGCACACTTGCAAAGGGAAGGAGGTACGAAATCAATTCCTTTGATGGAAATTACTTATCAAGTTCTAAATCTTCTAGATTTAAACCAAATACACTTCAGCGTACATTATCTCCCAGGCAAATTCAACAACCATGCCGATCGCCTATCGCGTCATCGACTTCCCCCGGAATGGCACCTGTTACCGGCTTGCGTGGAGATAGTGTTTGCGAAGTGGGGAACTCCCATGATAGATCTCTTTGCCTCTGCGTCAGCTCATGTGGTTTGCAATTATGTATCTCGAGATCTGACAGATCCTCAAGCCCTATTTTACGACGCATTCAGTGTTCCATGGAATTACCCACTCGCGTGGGTGTTCCCACCACCATTTCTCATGCCCAAAGTCCTGGCTCACCTAAATCAGTCGACAGGAATTTATTTAATAATAGCCCCTCGATGGGAGAAGGTCTTCTGGCGCGCAGACCTCAAAGCTCGGGCGCTAGCTGCACCGATCACCCTAAGGAACCTACACAAGAATCTGATCGACACGTCGACAGGGCTTCCACCTCCCAAAATCGAGAACATCGTCCTCGAAGTGTGGAAGTGTGGGGGTGGTCCGAGGCGGTAGATTCATGGAACACTGAACAAGTGTCACTACTTAAAAATTCTTGGCGAAAATCTACTATAAAAACATATGAAGTGGCTTGGAAACGTTGGAGATCTTGGTCTAGTACAAATAACGTGGACATAAATAATCCAACGGGCCCACAACTAGCTCAATATTTATGTGACTTGTATTTAATTCATAAGCTTTCTTACAATACAATACTTTTACACAAGTCTGTCGTATCTACGTTGTGTAATGCGGAGTCATCAAGTCATTTGAGCTCGCATGTTTTAGTGAAACATATTTTAAAGTCTATTGCTCTTAAAAACCCAAAGACTCCAAAACCTCCAATATGGGATGTGGGTGACCTTAATACATACCTGACCAACTATACTATAGATATAAATAATCCTTTTCAAGTATCACGCCATACGGCGATGTTGTTATTACTTTGCTCAGGTAGACGAATACACGACTTAACATTGCTAAGAGTAGATCCAAAGAACTATATAAAATCAAATGATAGCATAATCTTCTGGCCGGAATTCGGTTCGAAGACCGACAGTAGTAGTTTCAGACAATCCGGTTGGAAGTTACTGGTAAATAACAGTAATCGCAACCTTAATCCCCTTTTTTGGATTGACACATTGATTGTTCTGATGAAAGAGAAGCGTGATGCTGCAAAAGTATTCAATTTATTTATTACAGTTCGAGGAATTGCAAAACCTGCTTCACGTACAGTTATCGCTGGATGGATAAAAACTCTGTTCAAAGAAGCTGGTATCACAGCTACGCCAGGAAGTGTTCGATCTGCAGTAGCTTCGAAAAGTTGGTTCGAGAACCATTCGTTAGAGGAAATCTTAGCTCGAGGAAACTGGCGTTCGTCTAACACTTTCCATCAATTTTACAGACGCGAATTAATTGAAAATAATAACTCTGAAAATGTAACACAGTTATTTAACGCAGTTTGATTCACAAATAAATACCTACATGATTTAAAAAGAAATTAATATTATGATTAAGCATTACTTGCAACATGAATATGATGTATATAGCAGCTAAATGATTAAATAAATATTTTTGTATGAATCTTTGTTTTTTCCTTAAACCAATCACATCACATTGGCGTTATCTCAGGTTACCTAATAATATTGTTTTCAAATTAGGATTACCGTGGCGTCACCAGGCGATAACAAACAGATCTCAATAGGTAAAGCTTCCAGTGACGGTCTAGTAATTTAATAGCAGCGTTTTACCTGAAATAAAACGCATATTAAAATACTTACCTCACTGGAAGCTTTCATTTTAATTTCTGCCTGGTGAAATTCTAAGCCAATGAAGAAAAATGGCGAGTCCATTTTTACGAAACATAAAATGACTCGCAGCCGCTAGGTGGCGCCACGGAGCCAGGGAATAAAAGTACGTCAACTGGTAGGAAATCGACGGAAACGGAAATGCATCTCAATAGGTAAAGCTTCCAGTGAGGTAAGTATTTTAATATGCGTTTTATTTCAGGTAAAACGCTGCTATTTTGTGTTTCGAAAGCAACTGAAAGAACCTTACCTTCTTCCGGAGTCGGGTAAAAAGAACAATTGCATTTTATATTACAACAAAAAAAAATCTTTATTAACCACCTCTTATGAAAATATTTTCATAATATTATGCTACTAATATTATAAGTGCGAAAGTTTGTAAAGATGTGACGATGTATGTTTGTGCCTCAATCACGCCGTAACGGCTGAACGGATTTGAATGAAACTTGGAATGTACATAGTATGTGTGCTGGAATAACATATGGGCTAATTTTCGTCCGGATATCACGCGAGCGAAGCCGCGGGCGAAAGCTTGTTTTTAATAAATTAAAACTGAGAGAGTACCGACATGAAGAGTGACAAAAAACAAGAGTACCCTAAACCGACGAGCATGTATGAAGAATTTTATGAGAGCAAATGAAGCGGAAGAACTATGTCAGGATCGTAGCAAATGGATAACCGTGATCTCTGCCTATGGGAAACAGGCGTGATATTATGTAAAAGAGGGAAAAACGTAGTGAGAAAAGGGCAGATAAATGATGATGATAAAATCAAAAATACACAAAAAGTTTTGAAGTTCTTTCCCCTAATACAGCAAAGTACTAAAATAAGGTTAAAACAATCTTAACTCATAGATGTGCCAACAGGCCGTTATTCACTCCCGCGATTATAATCTCTAATAGCACTAAAACCACCGCAATTTACTTAAATTGAATGTTTACAAATGAGTTGTCAGAATTAATTCACCCCAGTTAATTCCCCACAAATTGCTTCCATGCTAACCGCGCCGTGAGGGGCTAATGTGAACCTGTCATGCTATGAACCATAAAATACTAGACTACAGTACAAATAACACATAGGGCGCTTGTGCACTGCAAGGAATTTTACTGTCCGGTAGTCCGATTTTTTACGGTCCGATAATGTAACCCGAGGTGTAAAAAATTTACCTAAAAAATCCTAATTTGTTAAATACCCGTGCGAAGTCGGGGCAGGCTGCTAGTATCTAATACTTCACGTCACATGACATTCTTCTTTCCACGCTATTGCATCTCAACTTGTTGAAAAACATAAAATGCGTCCAGCTGCTTCTCTCCCCGAGCATTTCGTAAAAGTATACTAAGGGATAGTATCCTCCAACATGATGAGATACAATAAGCAAGTATTCCCAAGGAGGGTTGACGTCAGGCAGGCGGCCGGTCATAAAACACCTTAGCCAAAACTCTTACAGCATGATCCAAGGAACATGCTGTGCCGACCCCACATATTGGGATAAGGGCAGGAAAATGATGATGACTGATCTCGACTTGTTTCTGAATAAACATAATTTTCACTCACTATTTAATTCCTTCGAATACGCAAGATATTTTTATGCAATAACCACATTTATAAAGCTAGTCTTTCACAAGGTAACATTTTGTGAAACACACAATTTACAATTTCGTGCAAACTCACAGGAATCCGCAAGTGCGAACTAAGAATAGTTCTGAAACCGGGACTTATTCAAATGACTTCGCCATCTGATACGTAAGCGTGTTTGTAGCTAAAGCAGGTATCAAAGTTTTGCATAACGGAAGGAAAGACAAGGGTAGACAGATACGATGGAGACTGAAATATTGTAGCAGAATAAAGGCCAATAGCGTTGCCTAGAAAAAATGTATTAAAACTAGACTAGACTAGCGCTTGCTTGATATTTACCACGATATTCCAGGTCGTAAACTATGTGTATTCCAAGTTTCAGACATATCCGATTAACCGTTACAGAGATTAATAGGAACAAAACCTACCCCTACACTCTAAACTTTCGAATTTATAATGTTAGTGAGAGTTAGAATCACTAACTGAAACTGTATCTACCACCCTTTTAAGCCTCTTACCCCCGAATACTCAAACGCGACTATTATCTACTCAAACGCAACTACTAATATCTTAAATCGTCGGTCCTGGCTTTTAAGTCGTTAAGCCATGACGGAGGCCTTTAGGCGGCCTAAAAACTCCGTCACAAGAGTTGGCCAGTAGCTCATACGAACTTACTCTGATAAAATGCAGATATTGTACTCAATCGAGTCTCCACGAAAGTTTAAAGCATTCCTAAAATAGTAATCACTGTACGCAGCAATTTACTTGGTAGGCCGCGATAACATCAGCTACGTTTAGTGCCAACCACTAAACCCCATCACAATCTATATCGTGCCATCTATTAGAGCAACTTCTTGCGTATTCCTTAAACATATATAAAACTATAACTCACTGACTGACAACAAGCCTAAACAATAAGTCCTAGAAGGAGTGCACTAAGAAATTCATTGCCAAATTTCAGCTGAGGATGCAGGGGGAAGATGAAGATTTTATGAAAAAAATAGGTGACGCGATGAGCACACAGCGTAAACCATAAATCCTAAAACGGTTGCACTTAGAAAGGAATTTCCGAAATTCAGCTCCTAGAGGACGCAAGAAGATAGATAGATAGATAAACTCTTTATTATGTATAACAATAAAAAACGGAAACAAGAAAAAAAAAACAAGAAACTTAGGTACTAAAAAAATCAAAAACAGATATACATAAACGGCGGTCTCATTGCTAAGAGCAATTTCTTCCAGACAACCTTGGGATGGAGAGGATAGAAAAGAAGAATGGGCGATGGTGTTATAATCGCTAAACAAATAAATATAATAGTTTATGTACCTAAATAAATACCAATAAAATAATGGAGTCAATATAAATAATATAATAAATACACAAAAATACATAACTACACTAATAAATCAGATGGAAGATTGAAGATTTGCTTTGACACGACTTTGACAAGAAGATGAAGTTTGTATGAAAAAAAAACTCGACGAACGCGGGCAAAGTCGGGGATTCCCACAAGTTCCTTATAAAACTACTTATTAGCCAACATTAAAGTCACGGGTTCGTGTGACTGAACAGTTTGCCTTCCCGAATTTATGTAAAATAAGTAGCTGGCTTTAAGACCCAATGCTCGGTTTCTCTCATAGCCCGTGAGGTGAAGGAGAAGAAAAAGATCAATGTATTTTTGGGGAGTTTGGTATTCGAAAAATGTTTCTAATGTCCTGAGGCTGTAATAAGCTATTTTTCATTTCCAAAAATTTATTGATTCATAAATTTTCGCCATGTCTTGAACTTCTTCCGTGAAGAGGACTCTAGTTAGTTTTTTTTTAAGAAGGGTCCTTATAAGCGCCGCGTACTGTACTAGTTTAATGATTTCACAGTAGATTATAAATTATGAATTTACAATTTTGCCTGTCTTCAGAATTTATAGACAAGTTTACAGTTACAGCGGGAATCGCGAAATGTACTTATTTATGTTCGTGTCGATTTTGCCTAGTTGGCATTCGTGTATAAACTGAAATTATAGGCCGTAACATGCTGCATTAACCTATTTATTCTAAAGTCGGTTTTATCGGTAGAGAAGATAGAAATGGGAAACCTCAATATTGTATAAAATGAGCTAACTACGACAGCGTAATTTTTCCTAAAAATAAAACAGTCAAAAACCGGATATGACACAATTCGGTATAAAAATTATAACGACAATTCGAGAAATTTATTCAAAATTACAGCCACGGCTAAACTTTAAACAAACCCCGAAATCCAACTATCCTAAGAATGTAACAGATTTGTATCAACCGCATCGCGTGTGAACCCGCCCTTAGCGGGGACAAAACAACCAGCCACGGGGGAGTTTCAACCAGTCGTGCTTTGCTTTCAAATTCGATGTGACGTCTGATAGAAAAATAAATCACATTCGATATTCAAAAACATTCGACTGTTAAAACAAAAATAAACAGTTCGAAGTTTAAATTATTCAAATGTTCGCAAAAGATTCTGTGATGTGAGTTTTATTGTAGGATTTGTTTGTAGATTGAAACTACGGTGCTACGCTATCTCGTGATGAAGATTGTATTCGTTCCGTTTGTATAAACAGGCATGTATTTAAATTACGACTTATTTTCATAATAATTATATGTTATATCAGTGGCAGGCATTGGACCGCGATATCTGAAAAACTCTTTGCCCAGCTGTGGGATGATGTAGGCTAGCAATAACAACAATATGTTATGTATAATGCACCATAAGTTACCAGAATTATTTTGGAAGTGAATCACTTTTGAAGTAATGAATACCCTTATCCTTGTTATGATTTGTAAAAAGTAGCTACGGCGTAGCACTTTCGTAGACAAGCTACGAAAAATCGTAGCACGTGCCTTGGAGCATTGAACCGATTTCAAAGTTTATCGACTCTGAATACAGAATGAAAATTCTATGATATTTAAATGTTCCGTTTTTATTTAGATTTTTAGGTCAACTATTTACATGTATTTTTAAGCTTAAGTACACTGCTTTAACAAATTAGTTATTTTAACATAATTCAGTCATGAATTAATTGAATTTAGATGATCAGACATGAATTTAATCACAATTAGCATGGTATCGGTATGTCATGAGGAGGGATGAATGTCATGTGACGAGAAGAGGGTTAGATATGAAATTGGACGGATTAAAGGGTAGAGGTAGGCCGAAGAAGAGATTGAAAAAAGATGGAAGAAAGGAGTGAACACTGAGATGTTGGCTGATAGAGGGGAATGGAAGAAGAAAACATGTTGTGCCGACCCCGCTTAAGTGGGATAAGGGCAGGGAGATGATATCATGAACTGATATCACACTAGCTATAATATCCGCCGGCTGTTTCGTTAATAATGTACATACATACACACATATTATCACGCCCGAATCCCTAATGGGGTGGCGAGAGCCATAAGCGAGTAAACATAAGAAAATTTGCAGCCACTTCTTCTTTAAAGTCCCAAGATGGATATTAAAGTTACTTTAGTTTTTCATTATTTCCATTTAACTCAAAAACATGTGTCAAGAGCACGAAAGAAGCCTCTTGAGGGTCACTTTAATCCTTCCACCACACTGATTGGAAAGAAGTGACACGAGTAGATCGAAAAGTTATGGTGAACCACGGCGACAGGTGATCAGCCCATCGCCCATATAGATGGTCCATCATTTTGGAGAGGTCTATCCCTTAGTCGACTTTTACGACATGCTCGGGGAGAGAAGCAGCTGGACGCATTCTAAGTTTTTTCTTTACTTCCAGTCCAGCAGAGAAGTACAGTTAGTAAAGCAGTTAGTAAAGTACCCGGACAAAAAGTAGCCGACGAATGTATATTATGAATATCATCTAAATAATTCAGCCCTGATGCCGTCATTGGGCACAAAAACCTCACTGCGTCACAATTCTTCAGATTCATACACACATACATACATATTATCACGCCCGTATCCCTAATGGGATGGGCAGAGCCACAAGTAGTGCCACAATCATAAGAAAACTTGCAGCCACTCCTGATTCAAAGTCCCAAGATGTATAATAGATTCATAATATTAGTAGCTTTTTATTTGAACCCTAGTTAGTAGTCCACACGTTTAATATATCCATTAATTTATTAAATCACATCCTCCTACAAAAAGGTATATAATAAGTCGTAATAGTGCAAGTCAGCACATAATTGAAAGTTCAATTAATTACAACGAGGGCGAACAGTTGGCGAGCAACAAGGCCTTCCTTTATGATGGATAGATAAAAGATTTATTTCACACAAACACGTACAAAAATAAACGAATAACTTAGCTATTAACACTAAAAATCCTATTAATATTAGAAATGCGAAAGCTTGTGTATGTAAATGTTTGTTACCACGTAACTACTAAACTGATTTTGATGAAATTTAAAATGTAAATAGTTTAAATTAGCTCGCCTATATGTTACTCCAGCATACGTACTATGTATATTCCAAGTTTCATTCAAATCCGTTCAGCCGTTACGGCGTGATTGAGGCACAAACATACAAACATCCAAACATCCTCACAAACTCGACCGCGGCTTCGCTCGCGTGGTACCCAGATAAAAAATAGCCTATATGTTAATCCAGTACATGTAGGTACTATGTATATTCCAAGTTTCATTCAAATCCGTTCAGCCGTTTAGACGTGATTCGATCCCCGCTACGGGAGAAATGTTTGTATGTTCTGCAAATATTTCTTCCGGGTCTGGGTGTTGTAGTATATCTTTTTTTTGAAAGTATGTATTTACAAAAAAAGTTTATAAGTATTCTACCAGCCATCTGGTTCCCATAGTACATGCTTCGCTTAGTTTGGGGCTAGATAGCGTTGTGTGTGTGAAATGTCCACTTTTTTTTATTATTAACTCCGTGGTAAGTTCTCATCCTCAAATGGCTCAATCAAGAGGTAATTGTTGCAACTACAATTAGTCATACAATAACTAGACGTCGACACGGCAATGCAACAGGTTGCTATTTAGCGAAGTAGTTTAATAAAATAGGTTAGAGCAGTCATACTCAACATGCGGCCCATCGAGCCTTTCTATCGGCCCATCATCATCATTTTCCTGCCCTTATCCCACTAGGTGGGGTCGGCACAACATGTTTTCCTCTTCCATCTTCTCCTATCATTCCTTTCTTATTGGCCCATCTGGATTTAAGCCAATTTAATTTCGCGCTCACCAGAGAAATTTTGGGCGCGCTGAGTAAACAAAATGAGTACATACTAGATACTACCGCGATGTGTAGTATAACTGTACCTAAATCGACAGTCGTTGTACCATGCATTCGATTGATAATTTGATAGATGTATCCAAAAAGCATTGAATAAACAAATCTATGTTTTTGATTAACACCTAAATATATTTTCTTGCGGCCCGCATCACCATAACTGCAATGTGTTTGTAACCTCTATATAAAAAAAGTTGAGTATGGCTGGGCTAGAGGCTTTCAGAGTAATGTTTGGAAGGTGGGATAAGGGCAGGAAGATGACGATTTTGTAAATGGTATTGCTTTTTATTTATATTTTCCAACTCTGTTCTAGCGTGAGAAATCTTTATAAAGACAGAAAATCTATTAATTCAAACAAAAAAAAGACAACACAAAAAATATTTTGTGTTGTCTAAACTTTCAACATATCCATAAAATGGCATGTGGGACGAAATATACAACTTTCGCACTAAAAAGAACAGCAAAGCTATAAAGAGCAGAACGTCAATAATTTTCACCGCCCTCACATGCGTGGCGGCATTTAACAAAACTTCCTAAACAACACTTAATGTTTGCTTTCAGGACCACAGATGATACAAATCAATTATGCGGGAACTTAGTTCAGCACGGAATCGCGTGACGAGCCACAGCTACAACACCCATTAGTAGCAAGTGGGGGGGAAATGCCCGCGCTCTGGCAATCCTCCCAGCGGCCCATGTACGTCAGAACTGTATGGGTGGACGGCTTCAGACACGCCATTCTCACCCAAGACGACCCCTACCTCCTCAAACTAGCGAAGCGACGCCGCCCCTACTCCTCAGCCTCCACGAACCAAACCAACTCCCGCCTCAACCATCGCGATCCCGAGCAAAGAAAACTAGACCTTGTCGTCAAAAGCGGAAAGTCCATAATCACAAAACGGCCCAAAAGCTCCCACGAGCCGATCGAGAAACTCAACTTGGCTGATATAGAACAGGATTCGGATGAGGAGCTGCTGAAAGTCAGCCCTCAAGTCTTAAACGAAAGTGGGAGACATCTTTTCGACATGAAGAATTATCGGGCTAACAAAACCGCTCGTACAGATGCGAAGGAAAACACGGAGCTTTCAGATAGGGTGTTGCAATGGTTGGACTTGGCTGGTAAAGTGGATCTTCTAGCGCCAGGGAACGAGAGGATGGCACAGCCCAGACACAGCTGGCCAGAGATCCAACAAAGGCACAACCTGCTCAAGTCCAAAACCGCCATCGACATACGCAAGGAAACCAAGCTGTACTCCCCTAAAGCGTGCGACAACCCAAAAGCGCAACAAATCGATCAAGAGTTTTATGTGCCGACGTCGGCGAACACGATCGAAAACTACGCGCGGCAGTCACGGAACGTCAAAATCGCGTCACGGAACGACTATCTAGCGAAGACAAAGCCTAGCGCCAAACAAGTAACTGAAACCAGGCAGAAAGTAGCTACCGAACGCAGCGCGGTCACCAAACAGTACGCTGAACTAGTCAATAAGAAATTGATCCCGGACGTGAGTAAAACCGTGAAGAAGCAGGTGCATATATTCATACCAGAAATGCCTAAGAAACCTGCCACGAATGTCTCAACAGCATCTAGCAGAGCTGAGAGTCTATTGTCACAAAACTCTTTAAAATTGTTGAGGCAATAAAAGTCAATTTTACTAATGTTCTAATTATTTACCACAATACTTCTCTGCTGGACTGGAAGTAAAGAAAAAGCATACAATGCGTCCAGCTGCTTCTCTCCCCGAGCATGTCGTAAAAGTCGACTAAGGGATAGTATCCTCTCCAAAATGATGGACCTATATGAGCGATGGGCTGATCACCTGTCACCATGGTTCACCATATCCATCTTAGGACTTTAAACCAGAAGTGGCTTGCAAGTTTTCTTATGTTTACTTGTGACTCTGCCCACCCCATTAGGAATATGGGCGTGATAGTATGTATGTATTTACCACAAAACATTTATCCTAGTTTTGGAATCTCTATAATTTCGTAGCTCTGTGCATTACAAATGAGTTTAACCAATGATAATGTGATATTGAGTTACGTTTATTACGTTGAAAATGCGTAAGCAGCTGTCGTGTATTGCGTAATGTAGGTATTATGTGTTTAGCCTAAGAGGTTGTATGTTTATTTATGTTACCATCACCACCATTTGTATCATATTAGGGAAGATTCTTGGATATATTTTACGCTCATAGCCCACCAAGGGGCGCCGTAGCAGCTAGTATTAATTACTGAACCGATTTCGATGCAGTTTTTTTGCATTATGTTAGTTTCATTTTAGATAAAGTTTTTACAATGTAGATCAAAAAATGCTCGGGTCGAGCGGCTGTCCCGTGTCGCGAGGCCACGGGCAAAGCTAGCGCAATTACACGGAACCTCTCATCCACTCTCACTAGCCGCCATTTTTTACGTCAGTTACCTAACAGATATCCGACAATGTAGTATGTAAATAAGTTACCGGATATCCGACAGTGGCGACATCTCTGGCCTGGAAGCGGCTTCTTAGCGGCGGATCGAGCGGCTGTCCCGTGTAGCGAGGCACGGGCAAGCCTAGCGCGATCACGCGGAACCTCTCGTCCACTCTCACTAGCCGCCACTTCTCCACTTCTTCAGCTCCATGTTCCTGTTAGAAATTCATACTTATATTATGAAAGCAAAAATATACATACACAATATCACGCCTGTTTTCATAGGGGTAGGCAGAGATCAGTGTGACTGTTTTGCACTATCTGCGGAGTGGGGCACTGGTGACTTGAAACACAGGTGTCAAACCTACAACAGGCATCCAGTCTCTCACAAAACAGGTTTTGTATAAATTCTGTTACTTCTAAAATCTTACTACTGCATAAACGAACCTATGTGAGGGAAATAAATAAAGATTTTAATATTATTATTTGTTGTATATTTGTGACTTAAATACTAACAGGTCAAAAATAAAGTGGCAACACTAACCTTAAGCAACTTGTCATATCTTTCAGCGGGGATCAAAAACCTGCCATCTTCTAAATGCATCTCCCGGTTCTCAAGCAGGTTGTTGAGTACTGGCAACACATTGCGCTCTGCTTTCTCTATGCCTTCCAGCACCAAGACTCTGCCTTCGATTGCAGCCCGTACTGCACTCTATATAAAATTAATAATATCAAATCCTACTTCCTCACTAATAGTATTATACAAATGACCCTATCTTTCCTGTGGACAAGGCCGACTAAGCTGAGGATGCAATAGGATCTACATACAGCATCTGGTTTGTGAAGGTAAAAGCTGCCTCCTTTATAAATCATCTACTACAGATAGTAAAAGGCCTTGGTTTATAGAGAAAGAAAAACTAGTAAACAAGCAAGCAGACTGATTCTATACACCTACCTGATCAAAATATCTAGCTGTGGAACTCTGGATCTCTCGCCTCTGTTTCAAGTCTGCCTCTGTGGTGTCTCTGGACAGAGCCACATACTCTAATTCGCGTTGTGTCAGTTCCAAATATTGCAGAGCTACTTTCCGCCTTGAAATAAAAATATATTCTTAAAAGCATGTATTGTATGTAATTAAGAGAAAAAGTGAAATATTTATTTCAATAAGCAGTTTAAGTAGCAGAATTAATTTTTCTGCTAGATTTCATAAGAAGTTAAGTAAGTCACCTGCTCGGTCCAGGTCTGCCAAGAAGAAACATGTCCTGCCCCAACAAATCCTTCTGCATCATCCATCTTAAGTTCCTAAGTGTACTCTGAGATAGACTCAAATCTTTATCCTCTACTAACACTGAAAATTAAACAAATTATAGAAGTTTTTGAAAAATAATAAACAAAGAGGTTAGGAATAAGCATTGAAACTTACAATATTTTCTAGGCACATATTCCGTGTTTTGCGGTCTTGATATTGTCTTAGAAACATCACCAATAGTTACTTTATCTTCTGAAGAGTACGCGCGAAGCGTATTGGCCCCCAGAATCGTTTTACGGCCGCTCAAAATACGGATCAGCACATCGATTCTTCGAACAATTACCGCCGGGCTATACATCGCCAAATAAATAAGCTTATAACTAATAATAATCAGAATACATGTATACTTTAAATAAACATTCACAAAATCATGATTTACAGCGATTTTTTATACTTTTTCATTAAAAACTCCATTATTTACAAAGTCCAAAGTCTACTATGATAATAAACGAACGAAACCGTCAATGTCATTAGAGTGTCACTGTCATTCTCTATGACACTGACATTTAGACGATTCACATTCAGTCTGGATCACATGGTTCATTCTACCGAGAATCTACATTTCTCTATTTCAGCCTTTGCACTGTGTAGTAAACTCGGAATTAACTCGCAAGCCAGATAACGTTCCTTCTATTATTGGAGTTGGACTATTGAGACTAGAATAGAAACCACTTTCTTCGAGATACTAAAGTTTAATACCATTCGACCTATGCAACAAATAAAAAATGTATTATTCATTTACAATAAACAAAGCTTCCTTAAACTTCCATAAAAAATGTACACATCAAAATCTTACATAGACTACTTAGAAAAAAAATATTTATTATGTATGCTTATAGTAAAATCTGTTAACATAAATAGTAAAAAACTTAAAAAAACAACCATTGTGCAATAAGAAATTAACAGAGTAAAAGAACATAAGATTTATACGGATCTCTGTTATATAAAATCAACTTGGAATAGATGTTTAACAGATCAGTCCTCTTCACTATTTTCCATCTCTTCCTCCTCAATGCTGTCCGCACACTCAATCTTAACACTCACAAAATCAGTTGGCTGCAACTCATTTTGGTATTCATTATTCTCAAGAGACTCTTCAGCTTCCTCGCATTCTATCTTAACTTGGACGCTTTCGATCTGTGGTGGATTCTCACCCTCACTTTCATTATCACTGGGACCATTTGGTCGGTCTAGCTTAAGCCGCTTAAGGTTTGTGAAGTTGACTGTATTGTGTTTTCGTTTGGGGGGTCCGAATATGCTGATCATTGTTTCGTCGTCGAGGTTTAAGTTCAATTCTCTAGGGTCCAGTTTCCTGAAGTATTCTGTGAGGCTGCCGGATGCTTTGATGCCGTGGCGACGTCGGAGGTGTCTTACCATAGTACGTTTCACGTTATAGGATTTGGAACATTGATTACACTGGAAAGAAAACAAAACAAGTAAATTTTAAATATTTTGTGGTGGACATTTTACCAAAAATCAACTAAATCCGCCCAGCTATTCTCGAGTCTTAGCGAGACAAACAAACAATTAATTTATATATATATATATATATATATATATATAGATAAAGTTGTCATTTACGCCGACGATATCGGTGGATTGACGGGCGAGTGGTGCAAGACGCAAGAGGTGCGGGTTCAATTCCCACAGCGAGAGAAATGTTTGTATGTTATGCAAATATTAAGTATTTACAAATAAATTATATAAGTATTCTATCAGCCATCTTGTTTCCATAGTACAAGCTTTGCTTAGTTTGGGGCTAGATGGCGCTGTGAAATGTCCACAAATACTTATTATCGGCCTGGACAGCGTGGAGGGCGATTGCTCAGCAGAGACGCAAGAGGCGCGGGCTAAATTCCCGATGCGGAAGAAATGTTTACATGATCTGCAAATATTTCTTCCGGGTCTGGGTGTTCTGGTACCATGGTACTCGTAGTTTCTGATACCCACGACACAGGGAATCCTAGTGTGAGGTCAGGACTATGTATGTGACTGTTGGATGTTATTTATTTATTTATATAGTAAAATAATTACCTTGTAAGCCTTCGAATCGCTGTGTGTCACGACATGGTCCCTCAGCGAAGCGGCGCTGTGTAGTTTCTTCTTGCAGAGCGGACAGATGAATGCCGCGTTTGTATGCGTCGCTCGCAAATGGCGCATCATATACTTCTCGTCTTGATACGACTTTGCTGTAACATGAGGAGACAGGATAAAGTCTGCATGTCCCCTGTGACCGCCCCGCCCCCCTACCTCCTCGGACCGCGCCTGGCTGGAATAGGCTTTTTATCAAGGTATCACGCAGCGAGTACAGTGCAAAGAAAACCGAATTGAGCATCTTATTTCTTAAGGACTTACAGCAAAGCGGGCACTTGACGGGGTTCATAATTTGCTTCCTCTCGTGTATCTTCATGTGCTCGCGCAGAGAACAAGGACTCGTGAACACCTTGCCGCAGTTCGCGTGCGGACAAGTCTCTAGATCTGTAGATAGAAAGTACAATGAACACCGGTCCACGCACTGGCCAAAACTTCATTCGTCCAACCTGTGGATCTAGAAAATAGCATTGCGGTCACAGCATCAGCATGCGCAGTCACAATTGGGATGGGTGACCGCAAGTGGCATTACGAGCTGAGCGCTTCCGAGCTTCAGAGGGCACAGTCGGTCCCGGCTTTTAAGTCGTGCCAAGCCCACGTCCACAAGCTACTGAGAATGGTAGGTACTTAGGTAGTATAATGTCGGTAGATACAGGAGATGGTTTTTCTATATAGTATTGCTTGTAGAGACAAGCAGTTATTTGGGAATTTTAGTTGTTCAAGGCGTTAACGACTAAATTAATTTGAAAGAAACCTGAATATTACACTTCACAACTTGACACAAAATTTAGGCCTCTTTTAAGTCTTAAGTCAGTAAGCGCTCGTGGCGTAGCTTGCTTAGACGTTGTGCGCGGTCACAATTGGGATGAGTGACCGCAAGTGGCATTGCGAGCTGAGCGCTTCCGCGCTTCAGAGGCCACGTTAAACAATCGGTCCCAGCTTTTAAGTCGTTAAGACATGACGGAGGCCTTTAGGTGGCTTAAAAACTCCGTCACTAGAGTTGGCCACTAGCTCATACGAACATACCTACATACTTTTCTACGTTTCTTACTACCGTCGCTAGGGATTATAATCTGGGGAAACGTGTAATAAAGCGTCGGAAGATATTTGGTACACAGCAGAAATAAAAATAAATAGAAAAAAGAAATACTCACTCTCCCCAGTATGTTTTCTGATATGGTAGGTCAGCTTAGACTTCTGGACGAAGGTCTGGCCGCAGTACATACATGGAAACGCCGGCGTCTTCTGATGGATTCTGAAACAATACAATACCTAGGTTGAACATGATGAATCAGAGAACTTATCAGGACAGAACTGGCAGGCGTAAGGTCGCTCGCTAGTATGTCTCCAAGTTTCATTCAAATCCGTTCAGCCGTTTAGGCGTGATTGAGGCACAAACATCCAAACATCCTTACAAACTTTCGCATCCTACTAATAATATAAATGTGAAATTTTGTGAGGATGTTTAGATGTTTGGATGTTTGTGCCTCAATCACGCCGTAACAGCTGAACGGATTTGAATGAAACTTGGAACATACATAGTACATGTGCTGGAATAATATATAGGCTACTTTTTAACCTGGTACCATGCGAGCGAAGCCGCGGGCGAAAGCTAGTTTATAATAAAATATATTGTTTATTTGTATTTTTTTTTTGTTACAATTGCCCATACCATAACGCATTTGTTATGAAACAATATAACAAATGAATTTCTTACACTAGTGATAATTATCAAGATCTCGATAATTTTGAACCCTGAATAAGACTGATATATATCCTCTCCAACATGATGGACCTGTAGGGCGATGGGCTGATCACCTGTTACCATGGTTCACCATCCATCTTGGGAGTCTTGAATCAGAAGTGGCTGCAAGTTTTCTTATGATTACTTATGGTTCTGCCCACTCCGTTAGGGATACGGGCGTGATAATATGTGTGTGTGTGTGTTTGTGAATAAGACTCACCTTGAATGCGAAGAGCAGGCGCCCTTATCGGAGAACGTTTTAGGGCAGAACTGGCAAGCGTAAGGTCGCTCGCCGGTATGTCTCCTCTCGTGACGTAACATGTTGGAGCGCTGTACGAACACCATGGGGCAGTACGAGCAAGCGTGCTTCGGTCCTTCGTGGATCATTACGTGTTCTCTGAACGAATCACGTTTCTGAAATAGTACACATTTTCATTAATTTATATTCATAAATATTGGTGAATTGACTGGAATGTATTTTTTTAACCTATGGCCAAGGAAAATTGCAAAGTCCACGTCCACAAGCTGCTAAGAATGGTATGTACTTAGGTAGTGACACAGGAGATAGTTTTTCTATAGTATTACTGGTTGAGACAAGCAGTTATTTGGGAATTTTAGTCGTTTAAGGTGTAACGACTAAATGAATTTGAAAGAAACCTAAATATTATACTTCACAACTTGACACAAAATATAGGCATCTTTTAAATCTTAAGTAACTAAGCGCTCGTAGCGTAGCTTGCTTAGACGTCCGTCCTTGATTGATCGTTGAAGTTAAGCAACATTGTGCGCGGTCATTACTGGAAAGGGTGACCGCAAGTGGCATTACGAACTGAGCGCTTCCGTGCTTCGGAGGGCACGTTAAATTGTTGGTCCCGGCTTTTAAGTCCTTCAGTCATGACGGAGGCCTAAAAACTCCGTCAGAAGAGTTGGCCACTGGCTCATACCGAACTTGCTTTTAAGTCTAATATGACGCGATCAAAGCCACATGCGGATGCTAGTGAAGTAATTACCTTGAAAACCTTTCCGCAATAGGTACATGTGTAATCCTGTTTGTTGGGCGCGTGTTCTTGGCGATGTAGATAAAGAGAAGATTTGTATTGGAATGATTTGTCGCAGTCGCGGCATTGGAACGGGTGTCGGCCCGGGTGGCGGAGGAGATAGTGGATTTTCCTGTAAAGAAAGAGATAGCGATTATAATAGACTGGCATGAGAGAGTGAGACAGCGGGTAGATAATGGACGAAGCTAATCGCTGAATTTAAATCAGTAATCGTGACTTAAGAGTTTAACTGAGATAGTGGCAGTGTTGCTTTTAAGCCACCTGGATCGACGCATGTAACCATCCAAGTTATCCTATCCTACTTCCTACTATATTATAAATGTGAAAGTTTGTGAGTTTGGATGTTTGTGCTTCAATCACGCCTAAACGGCTGAACGGATTTGAATGAAACTTGGAATATACATAGTACATGTGCAGGAATAACATATAACTAGTTTCATCCGGATACCACGCAAGCGAAGCCGCGGGCGGCAGCTAGTACGTCTATATATAGACATTAGGGATAAGCTACATTGTGCGCGGTCATTACTGGGATGGGTAACCAAAGTGGTATTACGAGCTGAGCGCTTCCGTGCATCGGAGGGCACGTTAAATTGTCGGTCCCGGCTTTTAAGTCATGACGGAGGCCTTTAGGCAGCCTAAAAACTCCGTCACAAGAGTTGGCCACTAGCTCATACGAACTTACCTCTCGTCGGCTGTGCGTAACATCTCCTTGCACAAGTTGCAAGTGAAGCGGCCCGGGCCGTGGGCTTGCGTGCTGTGGGCGCTGCACGAGCGCTGGCTGCTGAACTCTTTGCCGCAGAACTGGCAAGCGAAGGATTTCGGACGCTTTTTCGTACTGTGGTAGGACTGAAAATTTTAAACCTATCAATTGCTAGTAATGCGCCTCGGCAATAAAATTATCGTCTAGCTTCTAAAATACGAACTAACGCGATGATGATATGTTACAATAATTATGTAGATACTTATTTTTTAAATGGTTGGTTCAGTTATTAATAGTTGACTATTAGTTGCATGTTCGGAAAAATTCGCACAATATCTGTGGTAACAGTGTACCTAAAACACCCATACGAGTAAATGGACAGTTGTTAGATCATGCAATGCATGAATAAAAAAATCGACGTTTATAAAATCCTAAATATTTTTGCATAACGCCCGCAACACCATGACTGCAATGTGTTTGTGGCCTCTATAAAAAAAGAGTTGAGTATGGCTGCACCAGTTGATGGTAGTTTCCTCACCTTCAAATGTAGATGGAACGACTTTTTGTGACTGAACGGCTTGTATTTGCACGGATCGAGAGAGCAGAATATGCGCTTCGCCTCAGGGTGCTTCGCATCGAAGTGACTTCTCATTTCCTCCACGTTCGGAAACACAGTGCAACAGAAGCCGCATTTGAGCAGGTACGACCCGATTGGATAATCGCCCTTCGTCATGTGATGGGTGAAGTAGTGGTGGATGAACCAAACCTGGAATAAAATTTGAATTTCGAGACAACTAGGGCGAAAAGAGTGCTTTTACCATCTATAGTAGATGATTTACACAGCGTCAGAAGACAACTTTTACCTTTACTAACGGGGCGAATTAAGATGGAGTAGGATGGTGGAGCTGCCCAGCACCTATTCCATCCTTTCAGCTTATTTGGCCTTGTCCACAGGAAAGACATTTTCAATACGTGCGGTGCTGACTAAGCCGCGGGTTTCCTCACGATGTTTTCCTGCACCGTTTGAGACTACTGGTATAGTGCACATAAATTTTTCGTACAGAAAAATTCAATGGATTTCAACCCACCACCTTAGGATTGGAAGGCGGGGTCACTACTAACTACACCACCAGTGCTCTTAGTAATGTTACACCAATTTTATAAATGCGAAAGTTTTTGTGAGGGCTTAGTGTGTGTATCAGAAAATCAGAAAAATTCTAAAAAAACTAATCTCTGATACTGGAACAACTTGGAATACACATAATTTGTGTTCTTAAACATACAAACTTATTTTATCCGTCAAAATAATTAAAAAATAAATAATAATAGACACATTACACACAGCACCATGCAGCTTCAAACTGAACAAAGCTTTTACTATAGAAACCAAATGGAATATAAATAGAATGGTTATATTCATTTGGAGTCTATCCCTTACGACATGCTCGGGGAGAGAAGCAGCTGGACGCATTCTATGCTTTTTCTTTACTCCCAGTGTTGGACTGAGAAGTAGTTAGACAAACAGAAGTCAATCAAAATTTATACAAGTACCCTCAAAGATGAGTACAAATCATTTAAAACAAAACTTGCTTACTGCTTATTTTTAAAAAGTTGTATCAAAAAGGTACTTTACCTTGTCACTGAAAAGCTGATCACAGCTCTCACAATTATAATAATTTTCCATATGCTTCTGGTAATGTACCCTCACCATGTGGCTTTCTCTATCCGTCTCATTCCAAAACAAGGTCGGGCAATATTTACACTTAAAACCCAAATGTGGGCTGAAGCAGTTATCATACTCAACAGTATCCCAGTGCTCTGTCAAATGTTTACGAGTTGTCTCACGATCATCAAACTCCTTCTCACAAAACTGACAAATCCACAGATCCTCAAATTCTCCCAACTCTTGAGTCACATGCTGCTCCAACTCAGTATAGCTGTCAAAAGTCGTAGCACAGACTCGGCAAGTAAACAGAGGCACATATTTAAAGCCATGCATCTTTATCATGTGTTGGGTGAATGGGTTCAGCGTTGTGAACTGTGTTTGGCATAGATCACAATCTATATAGACCGGATGATCGGAATCAGCTAGTCCATAATTGATTGATGAAGTCTGAGGCATGAAATTACAGTTGATGCTGTTCAATGTGTCATCGATATAGTCTAGGTAACATTTCTGAAGCAAAATCATTTCAACTTGTGTTGTGTCGAAGTCTTCATCTCCTTTATATGATTTATTTAATTCGTCACAGTTAGCATTAGGGTCGGACTCATTTGTTTCAGTACCAGGCTCATTATTTTTATCATCATCTGCAGTACCATCGTCTTCATCAGCTGTGCCAGTGTTCTCCTCAGAGTCACTTGCAGCTTCTTCCTTCGGCTCAGTTTTAAGCTCATGAGCCATCACTCTAGTTAAAACAACGTTTTCATCTTTCTCAATAAGCCGATCTGGTTTTTTGTCCAAATCCAAATAGCCATACTTATCATAATCTTTTAGTTGATTGACAATGAAATCAGTACTGATTTCAGCACCTTGAACTGGGAAATTCCAGTTTTTCCCTGAAATCAGAGGAGCTAAACACTTCAATGTTAGATGGTGGTATGCCATGTAATGATTTGAGAATGTTTGAATACAGTTATTTGATTTTGAGCAGAGGATACAGAGGAACTTGAAGTCTTCTTGTTCCAACTCCCAGAAACATTCCTCATTTTTGCAGGAGACATTTGTGACACTATGTTTTTGATACAAATGCAGGTGGTAATCTTCACCGTCGACGAGACGTGTGTAGCAAAGTCTGCAGTGTACCAGGTTGTGCTCCTCACTGAAGTGTGAACGTAATTGTGGTTCATTGTTAAATGTCTTGGGGCATTGGGAGCATTGCCATGGTATGTGGAAATTTAAGTGACCTTGCCATGCTTCTCTGTCAGGCACAAAATACCTGCAAAGAAAAACGACATAACAATAAGGTACTTCAGGAAAGAAACGGTCACAATAATTAATTACAAATATGTTTTTCATACCTGCATATACCACAAAAGTCCTTTTTGTGATTGACCACATAGTGAATTACTATTTTAGTCTTGTTGATAAACCATTCTGAGCAGAGTAAACAGCTGTATGGTCCATTGGGATTTAAGTCCTTCAAGTATAACCAAACATCTGTGGGCCTCTCCACAGTTATAGACTGCAGTTCATCTTTGTACTGCAGTTCTATCGTCACGTCGCAGTCCTTTTTCAACATGGATTTCTTCATACGAGTCCTGCTCTCACTAACAGGCAAAATTTCTATTTCGTAGTCAGTTTTATTTCTCATAGCAATCGCCGCCAAGGGCTCATCGTCGGAGTCGTCTGACGACATGGCTGTGATAAAGATAAAATAAATAAACAAATGCAATGCACCTACCTACAGAAATAGTGTTTGAGTATCAGTTTTTTTTTAAATCACTGCCTTGCATCATACGCCCCAGTCTCAGCATAGAATAACATTACTCCTACCGGAGAGCCTCCGTCATTCCTAATACGTCCTACTGAATAGATATGTTTTTCATTACTTACTTTAAGTTAATGGTGCTCCAGCTGATTTGTTGGAAATTTATTTATTAACTATGCCATTTTTAAAAATAGGGAGCTGACTAAACTATGAAAATAAAACGAGATCAAATCCATTCACTTTCTCAACCCCCAAGCCAACCAACCAAAACCACCAAACCAAAAACCAGCACAAAAAATGTTTATTATGTCAAAGTCAAAGTTGACTATCGTTGAACTGTCAATGAATTGAATCAGTCAAGTTCGTCAAGTTCATGCAGATCTACAGACTACCAGTCTGACACATTGGGTTCATAAGGCCAACCAATGGGAATTTAGGAAATAAATCAAAAGACCTGGTTCACGTTCAGTAAAGGAGCACGATTTGGTTCGAGTGGAGTTTTTTCTTCTCTCTACCTTTTATCCTTGTAAACAAATACACGACTTCATAATAATTGCATTGTACAAAACACAACACAATTTCAATAGTTATTTTGGAATAAATTATATATATTATTGAACTAGAAATAAAACATTATTCTCTCGCTGTTGGGATACTCATAACCGCACTATAAATTAAATAATCTCGCTACCCATTTGATCGTATGAAGAAGCCTGGATGAAAACATAGATTGACCAAAAACAGATCTATAGACATTTTAATGATTTACGTTCCTTCAAATTCTTTATCCTTTTCAAGTTTATGATCCATTTCAATTTTCCAAGAATATTTTTTTGTCAAACTAAATTTAAATATTTTAAATGATCCTTTTCATTGCGATATTTATTGTATTATTTCAGTAGTAATCATTTTTTAAATTATAGCAATACAATTTAAATAGTAACATTCCCGTACATTCGAATACTAGAGATTGATACTGCGTGTAATGAGTCTGGGGTTCAAATTATCATTTCGTGGCAGCCATTTTATAGAATCTATGTTTGTCTATGACCATAGTTCCAAAGAAAGGTGAAGCTAAACAAAAGGATAGCATGTAGATAGCATTTTACGAAATTATTAGTAAAATTCTCATCTATTTCATTTTAGAAAACTGTTTTTTTAGTTATTGTGAGTGAAGTTATAAAGTACAACAGGCACGAACTATGCAGACTTTTATAATGAAGCACAATGCATCGTGTAATGGTGGCCATTATGGGCAATAATTATGGATATTGGCATACTTACTGCTTTACGGACCATCAAATGTACACATAAAATGTAATTCTGATATGTTTACCTAAAACAATGACTGCACAATATGTGAAATGTTTATAGTTTGTGTTGTGTAAAAGAACCGAATCGTGCCCAGTGCTATTTCCCTTACGACTCGAACCATGGCCCAGAACCAGGGAGAGGTTCAAGTTGGCACTCCTAATCAACCCGTCAAGGATAAAGACATATACGCTTTTCTGCCCGATATACGGGTGAATGGACCTCTTGGAGCCGACGAGCCGTGTCCAGGAGGTGAAGAGTTGCGGTGGCTTCCCGCTCAAGCCACCGATAGAGACCTGGTGATGTACCTTCGTGCAGCGCGATCAATGGCTGCATTTGCCGGTATGTGCGACGGCGGTTCCCCTGACGACGGCTGCGTTGCCGCCAGCCGGGATGATACCACTATCAATGCTCTAGATGTGCTTCATGACTCTGGCTACGACCCCGGCAGAGCCCTACAAGCCCTAGTGAAGTGCCCTGTTCCAAAAGGTATTGAGAAAAAGTGGTCGGAAGAAGAGACAAAACGATTTGTCAAAGGAATCCGGCAGTTTGGTAAGAACTTTTTCAAAATAAAGAAAGATTTGCTACCCCATAAAGACACAGCGGAGTTAGTTGAGTTTTATTACCTGTGGAAAAAGACTCCAGGCGCAAGTAGTAACAGACCTCATCGCCGAAGACGGCAAGCCTCTCTTAGACGTGTGCGAAACACTAGGAATTCCCGTGCAGGTACTCCTAAAGAACAAACACCTGAGGCTACACCTACTGTACAAGAAACTAATGGCTCAAGGCCATCTCCTAATCCTAAGGAAGGAGGAGAGATGAGCTCAGTCACTGAAGATGAAAATTCTGAAGAAGATAGTGATTCTAGAGAAGCAGGAGATCTGGCTAAAGTGGACAATGGCAGGGTAGAAAACCCAGATGATTCACCTAGCAGAATGCGCACACGTAACAAATCTAAGGAGCAAATTACTCCAGTAAAGAAAGCTCAAGAAGAGAGTGATACTGACTCAAAAATCAAAAGCAAACCTCCCAAACCTGCACCTGTTGTTCAGAGTACAAATAATAATGTAACAGAGAAGGTGTTATCATCTCCTGTAAATAAAGATGTTAAAAAGAAAGTACTGGCAGCGGCAAATGGCAAAGTGGATGTATCAAAGGTAAAGAAACGGCTTCCTGATGATTCTAATAAACCTGAAGGCATAATGGATGGAGATCTTCAAATGAAAAAGAAAAGGGCAGAAAACCCTCCAGAAAGTCCATCAGAAAGCCTAACTAATGATAGTTTCTCTGCTATGGATGAAACAGAGGCTCCTGAACCTGAAACTGAAGCCTGTGATTTTAGCTTCAATAAGGCTGATAAGGAAAATACTGAACAGGTTAAAGAACCAGAGCATATTGAACCACCCAAACAACCAGAAGTACCTGTAAAAGTAGAAGCAAACTCTGATACAGTGATCAAGGTAGAAAAAGATCAATTACCTCCAGTCTTCAAACCAGTACCTGAAAAGGATGATAGTAGGACTGCTTTAGATTTGAAAACAGATTCTAACGCACCTAAGAATCTTGAAAATATAGAACCAAGACTTAGAGAGAACCTTACAGCACAAAATAATGTATTCCCTAAAACAGAGCTCATCATTCCTAAAGTTACACCCATGGTAACAGAACCAATGGAAAAGATAAAGATTAAGGAAGAAATTGATATGGATGATCAGCCACATAACTTACAGAAAGAGGAATTCCAGAAAGATCCTTTATCGCATAATTTCCCAGGACATCCTGTCAGTCAGCCAATGAAGCCACTCAATCTAGAAAATCCAAACAACTTCTTCATGAAAGACAGTCACATGTACCAACCTAAACTATCTCATAACATCAAAATTGAAGGACAACAACATAACATCTTCAATCCAATGAATATTACAAAGGATAGCTCAATGATGAGAGGACCCAAAGATTTTTCAACTGGCATGCCGCCATTTTCATATCCTGCCAATATGAACTTTGGGAATGATCCTAACAAGCATAATCCACACATCAACCCGCTGAAGACTGTGATAAAACTGGAACCTAGAGATGAGGCCAGTGAAATGAAGAATTCAAACACCCAAGAGATATTTACAGCTACAATTTCAAGTGGTAGTAAAATGGACTCACCTAATACTCCTCGACTAGATTCAATGCAGAGAATCAGTCCTCTGCCCAGCAATCCTAGAGGCTCACCAGCTGCACCTACTGAACATCCTTCTACCACAAATGTAGACCCAATCTCTCCAGCTAACACTCAAGAGAAAGAACCTGAGGAAGATAAGCAACCAACTGATTTGAAAACTCAGCCAGACCAGAGACCAAAAGTTGACCAAAATGCTCCTAGTAGTGGAATGAGGACACCAGCATTCCCTCATCCTATAAGACCAGACAGTCTTGGCATAAGATCTACTGAAGCTTCTACACCCGTTTCCGGACAAAGCATGCCACCACCAGCATTTACCCAACCTTCTATAGCTGGCCTCTTACCTCCAGGCCCCTTGATATCTGTGGGAAGTGGATCAAATATTGGGCCTTATGGTTTTATGCCCACGTCTCTGTATGGTCACCCTGGCCACCCTGGACATCCTGGACATCCTGGTCATCCTGGTCATCCTGGTCATCCTGGTCATCCTAGCCATCCAGGGCATCCAGGTCATCCAGGTCTTGATAAACCTGGTTCAATGCCTCCATTAATGCAACAAATACTTCCATCCCATGGTTTGGCTAGCAGTAATATTCTGCCATTACAACCTAATCCAAATGATGCTATGCCTCAAGATTTAAAAATCAAGCAAGAAGTGCCAGATAATATGCCAGCTAATCTGTCCACTCAATCTAGTGCAGATCCTCTACAATCACTAAAAGAAGTTAAAGTACCAGGGTATCCAATTGGAAGTGCAATAGCTCAGCATTTAACCACTGAAAGAGACAGGGAATCTATATCAAGTGTTGAAAATAATAGTAGACCTCCCAGTCAACCTGCTAACGAAAACTCTAATGCACCTAGTGCGTTCTTGGGACCGAGAATAGAAAGCATAAAGAAAGAACCAGATTTCTTACACCAACCGCATATCACTCCTGTCACCACGAGTCAAGGCAATGGAACCGATTCAAGTACCGCCCCTCCGATCAAGAGTCCTCACACTCCCACGCCTATCAAAAGCCAACCGAGGGAGCTGAACGGGTCTTCATCTCACGGTCCTCATCCTTCCACAACTTCACCATTTTCGAGACATTTGACGAGTCCGTCTCAGCCGCGGCAAATATCGGCGTCACCTGTGCACACGCCCGTGTCACATTCAGCCCTAAATCTTATGAACCCGAGTCCACTATCGATACCCTCTACCATGCCGGGACCTATAATGCACGCTGGACAGCAGGGACACCCACATCCGCATCCGTTCGCGTCTCCCCTTCATCATCCCCACCATCCGTTGCTGCATCATCCCTCGATCTTTCAACTCTCTGCTGCCGCAGCTGCTCACGCTATGCACCCATACTATCCTCATCCACATCCAGGCTATTCAATGCCTTATCCGTACCCGTACGGACCCTTACCCCAACCGCACCCGATACCGCCTATGCATCCTTCGGTGAGCACTGCCGGGAGACACGAACCCGTAAAACCGACCATCGAATCTACGACAATGCTCAGCTCTCATCACAGTCACAGCACGAGTTCCTCTGTCACCATGAGATCTCTGAGAGAAACATCGGAGAGCAACGAGGATCCAAGAAACCCCAACGCAACTACCGAAAGGCATCAACTCCACGAGACAACCATGACCCACCACCATTCGACCAGTCACCACAGTTCGGTGCACACAAGTACCGAGAAACAGCCGCCTCACGCCGGTGGGGGCACTAACCACACGCTGTCTATCTCGCATTCGACGTCAAGTAGCTCCTCGCAGTCGATACAGCACAAAATTCAGAATCAACAGAAATCCAATTCGCATTCGAGCTCGCCTCATCACGCGCTGTCTGCGAGCGTCTCCCAAAGTACAAGCTCATCGTCCAACGTTAACGTTACGAACAATCACACCCACCATCATACGCATCACCTGGCACATCATCCAGAGAGATTATCGCCGGCCGATTCGATGCTGCTCAGGCACCATCCAAAGATGCTTCCCGGAAATCCCAACCATCTTATGATCCAACCTCCTTCGATGGGCCACCACATGGGCCTCGGACTACCTCCGGGCCCCGGACCGAGCTCAATCGAGAGCCTACGACTGCACGCCCAAGCAGCTGCCGGATTACAGCATCCTAGACCGGGCTCACCGCACCAAATGCCGCACGGTCATCCGCACCTGCGAGGGCATCCACGACCGATCCCCGACGAGAACCCTGAGCTGAAGCTCGAGACTCAATCGCAACCGGAGGAAGAAGAGATCCCGAGTCCCGCTCATATCCCGCACGGACCCAGCCCCGAACCGAAAATCGAGGACACAGAGTGCCACAGATCACAGTCGGCGATCTTCTTGAGACACTGGAATCGAGGAGATTACAACTCTTGCACAAGGACCGATCTCATATTCAAACCGGTGCCGGAGTCCAAGCTGGCCAGAAAGCGAGAGGAGAGACTGAGAAAGCAAGCTGAACGAGATAGAGAGGAACGAGAAAAGATAGCGCAACAGGCGCATCGGAAGATAGCGACACCGGAAAAGCCGGAGACGAAACCACCGTCGCGAGGCGCTATCGAGACGATATCGTCGCCGTACGAGCGGTTCCAGCGGCCGCCTGGTTACCCCGACTCTCCCGCGCTGCGCCAGTTGTCCGAGTACGCGCGGCCGCACGCCGGCTTTAGCCCCGGCAACTTGCCGCGCCACTGCATGGACCCCATGCTGCAGTACCAGCTGAGCTCAATGTACGGCGCGGCTGGCGCGCGCGAGCGCCTTGAGCTCGAGCACCTGGAGCGCGAGAAGCGTGACCGCGAGATCCGCGAGCTGCGCGAGCGCGAGCTCAACGACCGCCTCAAAGAGGAGCTGCTCAAGAACAACGTCGGCCCGCGCGCGCTCGACCCACACTGGCTGGAGATGCACCGCCGCTACGGCATGCCGCCGCCGCCGCCGCAGGGCGCAATCCCCGTGCAGTTCGGCCTCTACCCGCCCGGCCACGGGCCCTCGGCGCTCACGCAGCTGGAGCGCGAGCGGCTCGAGCGGCTCGGCATCCCACAAGCGCCGCAGGGGGGTGGCGGGCCCGCCGTGCCCACGTCGTCGGCGGGGCCGCACCACGCCCACCACGGACACCCCGGCGTGGCGGCGGCTCAGCTGGAGGCGGCCGAGCGGCTGGCGCTGGCGGCGGACCCGATGGTGCGGCTGCAGATGGCGGGCATCTCGCCCGAGTACCACGCACACACCCACGCGCACACGCACGCGCACTCGCACACGCACCTCCACCTGCACCCGGGTCAGCAGGCGGCGGCGGCGCAGCAGGAGGCGGCGGCACTGGGCCTGGCGCACCCCTACCGCCACCTGCACCCGGAGCTGCTGGGCCGCCCCTACGCGGAGCAGCTGGCGCAGCAGGCGGCGGCGCACGAGCAGCTGCAGCGCCAGCTGCTGCTAGAGCGCGAGCGGCAGGGCTTCCTGCACCCGCAGCACCACGACGAGTTCATGCGGCAGCAGCGCGAGCGCGAGCTCAAGGTGCGCGCGCTCGAAGAAGCGGCGCGCGCCTCGCGACCCTAGTGCGTCTCGCGAGTGCTGTCGTTTATATTTATAGTAGGTGTAAAAGTAACCTAAGTATGGATTCAACTTTTATATTATTTTTATAGGTGCATGGTCGCGTAGTGTGCTTTGATTCCATGCTCAAATTTATTTTTAACTGCTAGTCATAAATCTTTCTTTATTTTGTGAATGATATTAAGTCACGGTTGGATGTAGGTCGCGTTTAGATTAATTTATTCTCTGTTGTTTAAAGTGGCTAACTAGAAACGCTGGATTCTACTGATAATGTCCAATTGTGTACATTTTAATATAATATAAGCAATATAATTGTTATTGACTGGCTAACAATAGGAAATGATATATAAGTTGAAGTGTGAGTGAGTACTTACAGCTGCAATATCAGTAGATTCTGGTTTCGGTTGAAATGAAAAGAAGGCAATGTAAAGGTGCTGGTTTGCATTCAGTAACTACAGCTTTTATGTACTTTTAATGTAAATTACATTGCTTTTTATGTTCATGACATTTTACTTATAATGTATGGCTAAGTATTTTTAAGATAGGGCAGAGTAGGGGACTGAATACAACTTGCCTTTCCAATTGGCCTTTCTTGACTATTCCATAGTGACTATCATTTTGTAATATTTCATTTAGAGAATCACCATGGAAGATCACCTTAAATTATTTATCTGTGTAATTTATTTTTGTAACAAAATAGCTTTTATAGTACAACAGAATGTATGAATGAGCATTGCTTTGTACATTCGTACATTTTTAATGATCATTTGTGGAGCTAATTGACTCACATATCAATTATGCTGGTAGTTTGCCGTGAGAAAATATATCTAATGACAATATGTTGTCTTCAAATTGATATTGAATGAATGCAATCATTTATAATGAAAGACCTGGGACCTTGAAAGTAGAATGAAAAGATCAACAGTGTAATTTTGTATGTTCGATTTTTTATCTGATTCGTTCTTGGTTATGACTGCTAATAATACGCTTGCTGGCAGTTATGTCTGTTTTATGTGGTGGGCGAATGCTCTTTGAAGCATTGTGCGAGTTGTATGCTATTGTACTGCACTATTGGTGTAAAAAATACAAAATATGGTCTCCTATTCACGCTGTGTTTTTAATGACGTACTATAGTGTATGTATTAGTCAATTATACATACGGCGTAAATAGTAAGTCTTGTTTAATCTTTTACAGAAAATGTTGGTCCTTCGAGTCAGATCTACGATTATCTATTTCTTTATCTAATGCATTTTACTTTTTTATTACTCACTGCCTCTTAAATCTTTTTCATTCTATTTATTTTCCTAAAACTTTTTTTTTGTTTTACTGCAATTTCTTCTTAATCTATTGTGGTAGGTTGTGATTGTGGTATGTACCTTTGTTTTGTTATTAATATAAAATTATGAGCAGTCATGAACAAGGCATTAACCCATTTTATTTGTAAAATCTTATCAACTAATGGTTACTGTTAAGAACTCTGTTTTATTTTGGACGAACCTAGTATGTATAAGATGATTGAGGTAATATACAACAGCATATTGCTGATATGCGAAAATGTTATTTATTACGTAGGTATAAGGTATAATTTATATAATTTTAGTGTATCAATAATGAATTACATTTTTAGATCTTCACAAAATGTCAATGGGCGATAGGCTGAACACCTGTCACCATGGCTCACCATATCCATCTTAGGACTTTAAATCCGAAGTGACTGCAAGTTTTCTTATGTTTACTTGTGGCTCTGCCCACCCCATTAAGGATACACACAGTACAGGACAGTATGTTTATAATGTATGTACAAAATGTCAATGTATAAATTGTGAATTATATTTCAAAGTTCATCTACACGGTAATGTAAATTATTGTAAGAAATCTCTCCCAATGGACACACCCAGTAATTTTAAACTTTATTGCACTAAACTGTAAGTATATTATTAATTCCATTACAAAATAGGCCCTGTTAGAGCCGACTTATGTATGGATCTAGTTTTACTCTAATAGAAACAATTCACAGTAATGTTGCTTGACTATTTTTGTTGTTATTCGCCATAGATTCAACAACTAGAGAGAAAATGAGTATTATTTTTAGATACAAATTATATCTTAAATTAAGTGGTTGCGTGTCGATTTAAAGTTCATTTATTTAGACAATAAGGTTAAATGGATGTCTAGTGCTTTTGTGTATTTTTTTTTGAATAATATATGTGAAAAATTCGATCTATTTCTTATTTATATTGCCTACAACAATCTAAGTATCTCAGTTTCGTAGCATTTGCAAATAAGGGAAGGAAGAAATAGTTTAGACTTTAGACTCAACCCATTGGTGGGGAGGAAGGTACCTACCTAAAATAAAGTTCTTAGGTGCCCACTTACTAAACATACTGAAATCTTTCAGTATGCGTTTGCAATAGGTGTTTTATATTTATTGCGAGCCAAAGATAATGCGTATGCGCCGCTGATGTCTTAATTTTAAAACATACTTTTTATATCAAAACTTATGAAGGACCTATTAGCATAAACCTCTGATGTCATAGTAATATTTTGTCAAACTCAACAAAAATTCCACCAATTTAGCGTGCAGATTTCTATTTTACTGATTTGCAAAAAATATTTTGATTTGATAATCTATTACAAACACAATCAACATAGAAACCTTGAGCGTGCAACATTCGTAACAGTTTATTTGTTTACAAGCCGTAGCTAGGAGATAGATTGATCGATACTAGACGAAAGTGTTAAGGGAAGAGGAGAACTAATAATTATGAGAAAATGGGCTTGACCAGCAATACGGGCTTGCTAGCAAGCGTTACCCAGAAGCCTATAATCTCAAGACAAAAGGTGAGACTTGTGTCCTATTCTTGAGAATCTTCTGGCTCCTTTCGCGAACCCATAGATTATTTACATAGGATAATCGATCACTTATGTACCCTACGCCAATGAAGTATATTATGACCCTGGCCAGATCCGACCAGCTTAGGAATGCCTTTGGAGTAAGGATATAAAAACTCGGAGATTTTTTGTGTCCATAAAAATGTGTTTATTCATCAAAGAAGATGGTGTTTTCGTCAGTGCTTACTTATCTAACAGCTAGGTAAGTGCCTTCAATGTACCTACACTACAATATTTTGATTTTAGCTATAGGTATTTATTTACACTAGCCATTTTTGCAAGCAAATCCAAACATCGCGATTCAGTGTAATGCTTTCCCAGTCAGCTAGAAATTGGTCCAGTTCGTCCCGCCATCTGCGTATAAACTTTACCTAACTGAGACAGTTTCTGATACTTTCAGAGTAGCGTTGACCTAAGATGCGAGGTGACGCCGGCTCCCTTCATGCTTCGGCCTTACGCAGGCCTCTACAACCCCTTCTCGGCCGCATGTTCCGTGCTGTGCAACCATCCAGCTGACACCGAGGCTAAGGAGTTCGTTAAACGGGCTAAGGACAACTGGGTAAACATCTGTGTTAACATTTCAAACGTACAGTGGGTAGCGTCGCGTCGGTCGGGGGCAGTCTGTAATAGCAAGAGCTATTCGTGAATGCGCATGTGAGTCCAAAGCACTAAACGCTGCTAGCGCGCTAGACGCTCAGACGCGTCATGGTCTGTGAGGATGTTTGATTAAACTTGGAATATACCTACGTAGTTCGTGGCCTTTACTAAGATACCTGCCAGGTAGGTACTATTAACTCGGAAGTGCCTGAGTATGCGAGAGTACGAAAACTGCTTTTGATAAATGATATCTAATTATTTCCTTAGATTCTTCTTTATTGCGCTTAAGTGTCACTGGATGTAGGCACCTACTTATTAAAATTATAGAAAACCAAAATCGTGTATTTTGGCGCCAAAATGTACTTATCTTTTAAAAAAAAATCTCCAAAGCCTATCAAGCGGGCAATCAAAATGAAGGGGTTTTAAAAGTGATTACAAAAATATATGTAGGTAGGTACACAATTTGGTATCTACCTATTTGGAATGAGAAATGATAAAAAACATTCCCGAACTTTTGAAGTTAGCAACGACCGAATTCTCGCAGTCGGGTTTTTTTTAATAAATACTTACCTACTTGTAAATCTTTTTGTTTCAGTTTCAAGACGGCAAACCTAATTATTTGAACGAAGACCTAACGAAGATCCAAGATGGCGACAAGGAGAAGATTAGAACACCGCACGATATTGTCACCGAAGATATGTTTAGAAGGTAGGATGAATTATATGTAACTACTTAATCCTTTCCATTTTGATCCTACAAAAAAATTTACAACCGCCGCCGCATGCAGTAGGTACCTATGCATGCACCACACTTTCACATATAAAATCAAATTGGTACCTCTATGTACCTATACTGTAAATACTCTCAATCGGTGCAGGAAAACATCGTGAGGGAAACCGGTAAATACAATCCATTATTCCATTCCAGATATGCAGAAACTGACTCGAGGCCGCTGACCCCGGCGCCGACGCTAGCCAGCGGCAAGTCCCGCGGCTCCCGGCGATGCCTCACGCCCGACCAGCCGCATACAAAGACCGCTATAGTCTTAGATTTGAGGAGGAGCCACAGCCAGGTCAGTGACAGGTCCAAACACAAGACTGCGAAACGTCACCATGTGAATTCGCAGTCCATAAGAATAAGCGTTGTTGAATGAGATTTCTGCGTAGGTATACGTGGCATCGTAGTCTTGTTTCAACCCTTCTACTAAACACCGTTCCATAGGTAATCTATGCTCGAATTTTGAGCTCTAAAGTTCACATTTTTTTTGCAATGTGCATCAATGATAGACACTGCATTGCATGACATTTTTTTTGCTATTTTCTATGACTAAGTTAAAGACTACTAAACCTGATTTAAAATCTGGTTTTAAAACTACACCTATTTAATACCTACTAAAAATACAAAAGCAAAACATTATTTCTTAAGTTAAAACAATTACTTAGTGGCAAAAAATTCAAAGTTTTACTTAGCATTTGCTTAGTGAAATTTAAGAAAATTCGCCTTGATCAAGGTATTAGTCTGCAAAAGTCCACAATACATAGGCCGCCTATGAATTCTCACATTTTTCTTACCACCTAGGTATCTATAAACATGTCTTCTTCCCCAGGAAACCCTTTACTATCACGGCTACACGACCTCAGATATAACAGCGGGCCACAACACAAGTCCGACCAACGAGCGGTCTACCCTCCCTTCCCTGAATCTATCGGACGGAGCACACGCGCGGCTGCTGAAAGGCCAATGTGAACAACTGCCGCCGCTGGCCTCGCCACTGGTACTGGCCAGAAGACTCACTAAGGAACCCGTCAGTGTTAGAACTGCTAAAAAGGTAAGCATTCCTTACTATCTGCCAACTAAGGCCTTTTACCATCTGTAGTAGATGGTTTATACAGCGTCAGGAGGCAACTTTTTACCTTCGCTAACAGGACGCTGTAGTGCCCGGGACGAATTAAGATGGAGTAGGCTTGTCCAGCATCTATTCCATCCTCTCAGCTTAGTCGTCCTTGTCAACAGGAAAGACATGGTCAATACGTACGTCCATTGGTACACGGCCGGGTTTGATTGAACCCACGACCTTAGGATCACAGACTGGCGGGGTCACTACTAACTAGAACACCAGTAGGTACTCTCAGTCCTCAGTACCTACCTACTAATATTATAAATTCGGAAGTCTGTATGAATTAGTGTGTGTTTTTTCGGCAGAAGTAATCTTTATGGAATGTGCATAATGCTGGCTACAATGGATAACATATAAACAAATAAATAATAAATATTTGTGGACAATTCACACAGCGCCGTTTAGCCCCAAACTAAGCAAAGCTTGAACTATCGGAACCAGATGGCTGATAGAATACTTATATACATTTTTTTTTGTAAATACATACCTACTTATAATACATAATACTACAACACCCAGACCCGGAAGAAATATTTGCAGAACATACAAACATTTCTCCCGTAGCGGGAATCGAAACCGCGCCTCTTGCGTCTCAGCCGAGCACCTGCCCGCCACGCCACCATCTGTATGTAACTTTCAAGTTGTCCTTCATGGGCAAGCAGCTTAGCATGAGCTCATTACACATTGACATTGTGTGTAAAAGGATCTACGCACAAATTGAAACGGCTCACCAACAGCGATAAAACTTTTCCACAGCCCTCTTCAAAACCCACTGCATAACTATCATCCTGATAACCAAATCAATAAGTTCAACGTTATCCTGATAACCAGATAGTCTGTGCCAAACCTTTAACAGAATAACATCTAAAATGCTACCTTTCCTTATAACGAAGCCTTTACCAAGCAGAAAAACCAAAGATAAATCTAAATCTAAAGAAAATAGTTTTTTCATGACTGGTGACTACTTAGCCACTATCAAAACTGGTAAAATGAACCGAAGGCCGTTAAAACTTCCCTGTATTATACCCCCAACTCGTTGCGATTGTAATTTACTACATTTGACGAGAATAATGATAAGTTACGCGCCGAAACGCCGAAAGCGCGGCGGCTCAAATATAGTTCTCTCTATGACCGCCTGGGGAACCACTGGGCAAAGGAAGCGGATGAAACTACCCAGCGTGAAGATAACTAGAAAGCTGATGAAGAATAAGCCAATGGTTTACGATAGCGATGCGTTTTTTAAAAAGCTAGAGGTAAAGCTTATGACTTTGATTCGTTATTTCATTACTTTTTTCCAGTTCGTGTCGAAACTAGATATCAAAAGTTTGCTTGAAAATGTTATGCTTTGCTTGTTGTTCTTACTGGGTCGGTAACGGCCCTGATATGGATTGTTGTAGTGGACAAAAATCCTTAGCGTAGGGTAAATACGTCCTGGTACCGCTCTGCATATAGGTAGGTTCTGTAATTTTCCATCATTTTCTGATGCTGTCCGATAGAGATTCGGTGCACTTTGTTTTGTGTGACCACGGAAGACCAGCGCTCTGGCATGTCTCGCCCTACCATTGCTAAATAATGTTGTATGGTGGCCTTTTTTGTCACCTTTTATTGTGGTGTTTTTTCTATTCTACTCTATTTTTAATTTCAGACTCTTTACTCATTTTGTAACAGAGATGGCGTGATTATAAATTTTAGTGTTTATTGCAGAATCAAGTTAAGGCGTTGAGCCTGGGAAAGCCAGCGAAGACTAAGAAAAGTCCGCCGGCGTCGCAACGGTCTAAAGCGGATAAGGACGGCAATGGGAATGAAGACGTTACTATCGATGAAGGAGGTAAATTGATATTAGAATACCTTAGAATGCGTTTCAACTATGAAAGATACTAGCTTCCGCCCGCGGCTTCGTTCGCGTTGTGCTAGGATAAAAAAGTAGCCTATATGTTATTCCAGCACACATGCTATGTATGTTTCAAGTTTCATTCAATTCCGTTTAGCCGTTACGGCCGGCGTGATTGAGGCACAAACATCGTCACATCCTCACAAACTTTCGCATTTATAATATTAGTAGGAGTAATTATAGTAGGATGTGGAACGAGCCAATAGAACTGTGAATACTAGGTACTACTAGTCACTAGTTCTTTCGAACCAGTGTGGTGAAAGGACCTTTCGTGCACTTGACACCTTACAGGAAATGGAGGAAAGGAGGATGATTAATTAGGTATGTTTTTAATGGTTGATGGAGTGCTTTTCATCCTGGATGTGTGGTCCATGTTTGATGTTCTTTTCCAGGGGGTGATGGAGAAGGTAAGAGGCGTGGCAAGCGTCGCAAGAAGGGGCGTAATGGCGGCAGCGACCATATGACATCCGCGGGACTGGCGGCGCAGGCCCAGCAGGACCCTGAAACACAGGTAACTCTAGTCAAATTGCTGAAAGACTTTAGTTTCGTCATGTCCTACTAATTATATGTACTAACGTCAATTTTCACGTCAAAAATTTTATCCGGTTAGGTACGCGAAGCAATTGTTTGTAGGTACCTGTTCATTTGTTCTTTCGTATCCTCAAAACGTCTGGCCAGATTTTGATAAATTTGATGTCGAATGATGCGTCTTGGCAAAAAGTGACATGGGCTATTATGACGTCAGACATTAAGTATGACGGTCAAATTTATAAATATTATTCCAGATTGCGGGCATCGGCACAGACTCACAGAACCCGAGCTCGCGCGGCTCCATAGCACCATCAGCTGATGACGACATCATCATCCCACCCGTCGTTAAGGCAGGCAACACCCGCAAGACGGACTCCTTCCTCGATCACGACATACTGAAGTATCTGCACCGCGAGGTGGATGAAGAGGCCATTGAGACCGAGTTTGATATCAAGGTTTGTTAAAGCGCCATCTGTTGGTAAAGTACGAAGTTTATTATCTATAACATAAAAATGAATCGCAAAATGTGTTGGTAAGCGCATAACTCAACAACGCCTGGACCAATTTGGCCAAATCTTTTTTTAAAATGTTCGTTGAAGTTCAAGGATGGTTTTTACGGCGAGAAAAATTAGAATTATATTTTTCATCCGGGTACCACGTGAGCGAAGCCGCGGGCGGCAGCTAGTACTGAATAAAAACGGTACCTGCCGTAATAAATATACGTTTTTTTTTTGAGAATACCAACTGTTATTTTTTGTAATCTTCGTTTTACAAAATCTACAGAATTGTTTTGACTTTTGTAGAGGCGCTATGTGCTAGAAGAGGCGTTGCGCACGCGGCCCGCACGACCGTACGGCACGGAGATGCAAACACTACTGAAGGAATTGAAGGTATACATAGTCGTTATTGAATCGGTTATTTCGAAAAGGGCACGTGTCACACTTAAAGTCGCAATATGTTATCGTGTTTCAACAGTCGAAAGGGTAACCCACAAGGAGAGAGTTTTTTAATAACAGCAAAACTCAATACTATTGAAAACCCTATTAACGGGTAACCCAAATGAATGGGGTTTTAAGGGGTTATTATTAATTATTTTTAATTTATTCCATAGGTGCCAGCGATGAGTCTGGGCGACTGGCTGCACATACCTCGCGTGTTCTCACGACAGAGCGCGCAGTTCTCTCTGCCGATAGATTCCAACGCATTGGAGAGTGAGTCAAATTTGAATAAGACCCAATAATCACTTTCATGTTTCCAACCTCACACTAGGTTTCCCTGTGTCGTGGGTAACAGAAACTGAGTACCAAGACCCGAAAAAAATCATTGCGATCATTTTTATAATCTTTGTTCTAGGATTGGTTCTTTTGCGGCTTGGGCTACACTGTTAGAAACATTTCCATAACGCACACTAGTATTTCCGTAATGTTCTGCAAGCTAGACCAGTGGAGCTAAAAAGGACATGTCATGATTTACTAATTTTTATTTGATTTTATTGATTCTTATGTTTAATTTACTATATTCTTTAGAAATTCAAAAAGTGCTAGCCTTGTAAAAAAATATTGTTAAATTATTAATCAGTCAGCCAGTCAGTGTCGAAATAAAGCGATTTATAGGTGGATAAGCTGTTTTCTTGAAAGACACTTTGAGCAATTCATCTAATCTATTCATTTTTAGATTTTATAGCAAATCGATTTCTTTAATTTTCGTAAAATAATCCGATTTGTAGGTGAATTGTACGCAGTTCGATTCAGCAGCAGATTCATATAAACTGGCCTTTTGAACCCTTCAAATCTCTGATATGGTCTGCAGAGACATCCGGTCTGGCTTACAGAACATGCAAACATTTGTACAACAGCGGGAATCAAACGCGCACCTCTCTCGTCTCAGCCGGGCGAGAAATAACAGTTTGTTTTTGCTTGCAGCTCTGACGCCCATGAACTATGCAGCGAGGTTTGTGACCTTGAAGAAGTCTAAACAACTCCTGTACCTCACAGTGCTGAGGAAGTTCCGCGAGAGGGGCTACAGGATGCCTATCAAAGTAAGATCGAACACAGTCACTGTTTGTAGCTATAAGTTTCATACCTATAGGTACCAGAGTCAAAAGTCAAAAAATTTTAGTCCATAAAATCACGGGGATCACTTGGACATGTCTTAAATCTACGTTGCATTTACTCCTGGCCCCTTATTCTCTATGTCCAAACGAAACTTGACAGCTCGTAACTTGTTTGTAACGTACCTCGTCGCGTTTTTGCAATACAAAATTGTCTTAATAGAATAGATAGGTACTATGGTGATTCCACAAACATGCCCGCGTTTGCCCGCGTCACGTCCTGTTTGGTCATAGTGAATAAGGCCCCTGTTCGTAACGCGACCAAGCGTGGAAGATAAAGGCAAGAAACCACGCTTGGCTATATTTTTGGAAAATGCAGGTGTCGCCATCTAGTAAGCCTTACGGAACTATTTTTAGGATTCCGTACCCGTAGGGTGCCAACAGGGTCCTATTAAGGGTTTTAGTATCCAAGAGGCGCGGGTTCGATTCCCGCTGCGGGAGAAATGATTGCATGTTCTGCAAATATTTATTCCGGATCTGGGTGTTTCAATACTTTGTAATAAAGGTATGTACCTACTTTAGAAAAAAAAGTATTTAAGTATTCTATCAGCCATCTGGTTCCCATAGTACAAGCTTTGCTTAGTTTGGGGCTAGATGGCGCTGTGTGAAATGTCCACGCAGGTAACGAGCGCGCGATATCTCAGTTCGGGACGAACTACTACCTAGTTATTATCTTACAGGACATCGAAGAAGGTCTGATGCTGATGATGGGCGGTATCCTTACCCCCGACCAGGCGGCTCACTTCAGGAGTATCATGGAGTTTGAGGATTACGTTGAGGAGGAGAGTGTACCTGATGAGATCAAGCTGACCCTGCTCGGAGGGGGGAGGGGTCTTGATGAGAGGGGGGATGCGGAAGAGGTAATCTCCTTTGAAAATCTTATGAGAATCTCAAAGCCTTAAATGTCTATTTGGTCCTTATAATTTACCAGCTTCTTCGCTCGCGTGGTATCCCGATGAAAAGTAGCCTATAATATAGGCTACTTTTCATTATACATATACATACCTATAATGTTATTCCAGCACACATACCTACTGTGTACATTCCAAGTTTCATTCAAATCCATTCAGCCGTTACGGCGTTATTGAGGCACAAACATACATCGTCACATCTAAACATTCTCACAAACTTTCGCATTTATAATATTAGTAGGATTAAGATCTGTTCAGCGTTTGAAGATCATCAGCCCATTTCCTATAGGACAAAAGGATCTTGTCAGTTTTCATAAGTCCAATTGAGTGTACTGATCGGGGGTACCTATATATAATTTTTTATTTAATATTATGTTCTACGATGTGCCTCATATAATCGATTGAGTATGGTTAGCGTAGGTACCTAGCTAAATACGTAATCTTTTCGAGCAGAAATATCTATTAATGTTCGGTGTTCGAACCCACGACTTTGGAATCGGAAGGACCACTAGACTATCGGGTTTATTTCTAGATGAACTGTTTTGTCTCCAGAGTACGGAAAATACGTTGAAGTACCGGACATGGTGCGGCCTCTGCGCTATTTGCGAGCGGATGTATGGCCGCTTCCCGCCCAGAGACAAGGACCCGCCTGATGGGGTATGCTAGAGTGAATAATAATACTAGCCGTAATAAGACATCTCACTAAAATATCTAAAACATTGCTGTGCCATTGGCAACAGAGAAAGAAAAACACTATGGTAGGCACTTCTGAGAACGCAATGTTTTCTGAATTTGACTTATATACATATATTGCCAGAATCAGGAAAAAAAGGCGCCCCTGCATGTTTTAATATTTTTCTACCTTGCTTCAGTGCGATTTTAGCACAAGAAAATAAGCAAGATGTGTATGTGTGTGATATGTGACGTGCATGTGTGTGATATGTGACGTGACAAGGGATGACATGTCCCCCACAAGAGAAAAACAACCGAAATAGTGTGATCGACATGAAAATTCTGAACAAAACAATATTCGCATATCAGAGTCACCTGAACACCTGAAAGAGTCTTAATTCACAGTCATGTCATCTTATATATAAGCTAAATGCGTTTACATACAGTTCCTTTCTTGGTAAGTTGGATTACATTTTCAGAAATCTGGTCAGTCTGGGTTGCGGCCTCAAAATGTTCTCGTTCAGGTGACTCTGATATGCGAATGTTGTTTTGTTCTGAATTTTCATGTCGATCACACTATTAAGACTGATTAAGCTTAACTTTGTTTTACATATATTACTTCTAACAATAATTATCCTACTTAATTACTATGAGTAGGATCAAGTGATTCTTCAGTGAAATTCGTTGCGTGATAGGTATAATAATATGACATTTTTTTTTTATTTTGTGCCATAGATAAGCATTTCTTTAATAAATACTTGACTCTGTCGATAGCGTTTTGTTTTTAATAAAAATAAATTTGAGTAGGTCTAGGTACCTACATAATACTAAGCAGTATAACACAGATACTGTAAAAGGTCTTTTACCATATATTTATTTATATTTTACCACTACAACGGGACGCTGTAGATCCCGGGACGAATTAAGATGGAGTAGGCTTGCCCAGCACCTATTCCATCCTCTCAGCTTAGTCGGCCTTGTCCACAGGAAAGACATGGTCAATAAGTGCGGAGCTGACTAAGCCGGGGGTTTCCTCACGTGTAGTGCACATAATTTTTTCGCACAGAAAAATCCATTAGTACACGACCGGATTTGAATCCACCACCTTAGGGTCGGAAGGAGGGGTCACTACCAACTAGACCACCAGTGCTCTACAGATACTGTACATTTTTAGGTGAAAGCCTCAGAAAAAAGAATTAATTAGATAACTGCATATACTTTTTATCTTATTCAAGGATTATCTACATAGTTTTGAATACTTATGCAAAAAGGCGTATATAACCAAATGTGCCTATTTTTTTTAGGAAACGTAAGTATATGGATATCTAGATACTTAGAATAAAAGACCTGCAATAAGCGTTCTAGATTTAAAGGGCGCATCTAGCTTTTTACGTCTATTCAATTAAGGACGTAGTATTTTTTCCTTATTTTAATACTAAGATGAAACAGTTTTTGTTATTTTTAGTTAAGAAAAATTATAATATTCATATTTTTAATAGTTGAATTCGAAGACTATTATTGTGGCCATTATTTCCAATTTTAAATATGTACCTAATTATTTTAATTTACCCAAAGACAGAAAACGATTTCCCGTTTGATTAATTAAAACATTTTTTTCTCCGTTTTGACTTGTTGTTACTTGCGCCTTTTTAACTATCGGGGGCAATACTTACCTACTCGTATATCCAACAATATTGTTTGGTAGTTCCCATTTGTTCTATGGGACATGACGTCATTAACAAAATGACTCATTTTCTTTCCTATTTTTTACAACTAACATACTAGTTTTTCACCCGAGTTTCACGCCATACAACAAAATAGGAATCAGATTTTCCTCAAATCTTCTATGAGAAGCTAAATGACACTGATAATGACAAAAACATCTGCCTTGGTAAAATAAACCTACAAAAGAATCATAAAAATCGAAAGAATAGATATTCGCAGCAAGAATGATAAGATGATCGTAAAGAGGTCTTGTTTACCTTGTCCTATAGAACAATTTGAGAAATAAAAGTATTACGTATAAGTAGTTCCATAGTACAAAAAAAGAAAAAAATATCTTATTCTGTCCGATGATGTCATGTTCCATAGAACATAAATGTGAACTACCCGTTGCCTGACATATCATTGTCGTTGGATTAAAATTGTACCAATTTTAATAGGTAGGTACTAGTGATTTTGTTAAAGTCAAGTACCTAGTATTCAATAAATTGTTACAGATGGAGCTAAGTGACTTCACGATGATTGAAACAAAATTAGCAGTACTGTCGGTGCACAAAGGATTGGTGGAAATATTAAATACGATAAGAGAGCGATGATTTTCTAAGAACCTTTCTATACCTAGTGTGTTGTTGGTAGATATTTAAAAGTTTAGGATGTACTGATTTACATGTATTTTTAATCAAATAAACTAATTTTTGCTACCAAAGTCTGTTTTTTTAGTTTACCTACCTGTAGTAGGTATCTATTACTTGTAAATCTTGGTGGCGTTGTCGTTTCGTTAAGCCTCAAGCGGTGGTTCGCGAGACACTGAGCATATAATTATATAAGTTACTCTGTGACACTGAGCCTATCTACCTCTAAGTACTACAAAGTTGCATAGTGTAGGTAGACTTATCTAGGATAACACCTTAGTGTTACATACATACATATTATCACGCCCGTATCCCTAATGGGGTGAGCAGAGCCACAAGTAAACAAAACATTCAGCCACTTCTGATTTAGTCCTAAGATGGATTATGATGAACCATGGTGATAGGTGATCAGCCCATTGCCCATTTATGTGGTCCATCGTATTGGAGAGGTACTATCCCTTATAGTCGACTTTTACGACATGCTCGGGGAGAGAAGCAGCTGAACCCATTCAATGCTTTCTCTTTACTTCCAGTCCAGCAGAGAAGTACCTTAGTGTTAGCCTTGGAAGAACGTGTTATCCTAAAAAAAATATGGGTACCTACACTACATACACTAAATAATAAGTCTTTTTAAATCCGGTTCAGGCGGTTATAATAAGGTCTAAACTCTAAACCATCCTAGTAACTTTGTCTATGGTTTATCCATTATTGTTGGTTGGCTGTGTTGCCAAAATCCATAATTTATTTAATCTAGATCCTAACGAATTGTATTAATACTTACTGCATTAGCAGATTTTAAAAATTATACAATCATTCCCATAAATACCTATTTACTAAATCAACCTTATTTTGTGTGAAGAGAAACACTATTTACATTGCAAAGACTAGTAAACAAACCAATTTTATGAACAGTCCTATACGAAAGAGAAAATGAAATGAGTTACTCTGGCTAATATAAAGTAAATAAAAACAAAATATATTGGACATAGCACAACAGTGTCATCTAGCCCCAAATTAAGTAAAGCTACTTATGAAAGCCCGAAAGTTGGTAGGTACCTACTTTATTATTCGGGTCTTTGATTGAAGACCCTTTTGCATTACTTAATTAAAATAAGTGTCAATTTTACAAAAACTACTAATAATATATAAGGTAAACCTAGCACTTTAATAAGGCTTTTTTATCTTGTACTAAATTATAAGGCGAAATATAAATCTTAGGTATAATAACTGTTTCTGTTGTCTCAGTGGGTGGTTTATTATTGGACACTTAAGTGAGGGGATTCCTACCAATTTGAGTCACTTTCCGTCAGATTCACAACAGTACGGAATGTTCTGTCCGCTCTGTCCTGATTAATGGCAACTAGTGTTGAGTAGGACACGGTTTCAAAATGAGTTTGTATGAGGCCCTCATTCTATTTCGTGAGGTGGGACAATGTCATGCTTCAAATGTCATGTCACATACTGTAAAATGTCATGTTGCGAGCTCGTGCGAGGTAGTGAGGTATTATTGTTAGCAACTTCCCCACCAGGAGGCAAACAAGGCGACCGCCTATAAATAGCGGGCCGAATCGAGGCTTGCGGTCACTTCGCTCGTGGTGCTCGACAGTGCAACATCTCATGGACAGTAGAGTTTTATTGTTTTTGTGTAATTTCGGTGTGAAGGACGCGTGAGTCATATTGTGTTTTGGTTATGTCATTTTCATGTGTAATCTAGATCATTTTCAATGTGTGTGGTCCAATCTGATTGTAGTAGTTTTGTTTAATTTTGATTAAATTGATTGTTAATGTTTAGATAAGCCTGTGGTTTATTTTTTTTAATGAATCAGATCCTTTTTACCTAAAATCAGAAATGAGGGATAATAAAATCCATAAAGCTCACGAATTTCGAGTAAACAGATTGGAACTACCCACACATTGAAAAGATAGCCAGATTCTGTGCAGTTTGTTGTTTTATTCTCTCAGTTGCATTCTCTTTGTTATTCTTGTTTACGTAACCTTGGTAAATTCTCAGCATGCCTAGAAATAAAGACCGTGGTAGAACGAAACATCGTACACAAGGTGACTCACGTGTCCGAACACGACGCCGTTCTCGGTATCGGTTTCGTAGTAGAACTCTGTCATCCATGCGATAACTTTCGCGCTGTAAGTTACGGTCTCTGTCACCTAGTGTCTTTTATGGTCGAGCACCACGTCGGAGCAGAACAATGACGCGCAGTAGGTTCCGTGTCCGATCACGAAGCGTCTCCCGCTGTCAATCTACCCAAAGACGTTCTTTTGTCAGGGTGCGTCACCGTTTGCGGACTTTGTCGCGCAAAAGGGGTAGTTCGCGCCGTAGTCTATTTAGATCCCGATCTGGAAGTTCATTAGTAGGTCGAATGCCACGACGCAATTATGGGGGTAGGGTTCGTTCTCTGTACTAATCTCGATCACGCTCATCAAGCGTCGATCGCCGTTGCTATCGCTGGTCTCGTTCTCGTAAGTCATATGATGGTCAAATATCTTGGCAGGGTTTGTGAGTCAGGGTCAGGTAAAGCCGAGCCCACGAAAGGTCGAAACTTTGATGTATACCTCTCCACTTAACAGAGTTAAACAGGTACCGAAGGGACGACGCCTGTTATTCGCGCGTTTTGACGTCGCTGCTCGGAACACAAGGCCGAATCGTGAGGGTCTACGTGAGATCACGCGGAGCAGAGCTCGACGGCTGTGAAGGATAACCAGGCCATATAAGATGAGTATTCAAATAGAGAAAGACTCTCACCTCGTCAATTTGTTTACGTAATAAAGTGTTCTCAGTCCACAGAGAAGCTGGACTCTGCGGTCGTTACGAGCTGAAGCTGTTGAGCGGAGGCTACGGGAGAACGACTCTGGCTGCCGTGCAGTACATGGTACCGTGGCGAGGCGAGTGGTGCTCGGAGACGTGTGCCGCGTTCTTCGATAGCGAGTACCACAATACGACTGCTTGAGTAAAAGGGCCCTATTTTCATTATTTTGAGACGTCTCTGAGGTGAAGTCTGTAAGATTGAGTTTGAAATTTATGAATGTTGTGCGATGTATGAATTAAGTGAAAGAGATATTATGAACGGAGGATGAAAAATTAGGTGGCGGTTTTAAAGATACTGAGCGCCTATTTAAATATGTGTTGTTCTTTCACAGATGAGGGATCAAGTGTTCTGCGATCCATGCCTCTGTTAGTTGCAGACCCTGAAGCCGGACCCTCGACAGCAGCTGGCGCTGGTCTCTGTAGATCGACACCGTACGACCGGGCCGAGGACGACCCTTCGTCAGGAGAGGCCGTGTTAGCAACTTTGATGTAGGTATACCTCTCCACTTAACAGAGTTAAACAGGTACCGAAGGGACGACGCCTGTTATTCGCGCGTTTTGACGTCGCTGCTCGGAACACAAGGCCGAATCGTGAGGGTCTACGTGAGATCACGCGGAGCAGAGCTCGACGGCTGTGAAGGATAACCAGGACATATAAGATGAGTATTCAAATAGAGAAAGACTCTCACCTCGTCAATTTGTTTACGTAATAAAGTGTTCTCAGTCCACAGAGAAGCTGGACTCTGCGGTCGTTACGAGCTGAAGCTGTTGAGCGGAGGCTACGGGAGAACGACTCTGGCTGCCGTGCAGTACATGGTACCGTGGCGAGGCGAGTGGTGCTCGGAGACGTGTGCCGCGTTCTTCGATAGCGAGTACCACAATACGACTGCTTGAGTAAAAGGGCCCTATTTTCATTATTTTGAGACGTCTCTGAGGTGAAGTCTGTAAGATTGAGTTTGAAATTTATGAATGTTGTGCGATGTATGAATTAAGTGAAAGAGATATTATGAACGGAGGATGAAAAATTAGGTGGCGGTTTTAAAGATACTGAGCGCCTATTTAAATATGTGTTGTTCTTTCACAGATGAGGGATCAAGTGTTCTGCGATCCATGCCTCTGTTAGTTGCAGACCCTGAAGCCGGACCCTCGACAGCATCTGGCGCTGGTCTCTGTAGATCGACACCGTACGACCGGGCCGAGGACGACCCTTCGTCAGGAGAGGCCGTGTTAGCAACTTTGATGTAGGTATACCTCTCCACTTAACAGAGTTAAACAGGTACCGAAGGGACGACGCCTGTTATTCGCGCGTTTTGACGTCGCTGCTCGGAACACAAGGCCGAATCGTGAGGGTCTACGTGAGATCACGCGGAGCAGAGCTCGACGGCTGTGAAGGATAACCAGGCCATATAAGATGAGTATTCAAATAGAGAAAGACTCTCACCTCGTCAATTTGTTTACGTAATAAAGTGTTCTCAGTCCACAGAGAAGCTGGACTCTGCGGTCGTTACGAGCTGAAGCTGTTGAGCGGAGGCTACAGGAGAACGACTCTGGCTGCCGTGCAGTACATGGTACCGTGGCGAGGCGAGTGGTGCTCGGAGACGTGTGCCGCGTTCTTCGATAGCGAGTACCACAATACGACTGCTTGAGTAAAAGGGCCCTATTTTCATTATTTTGAGACGTCTCTGAGGTGAAGTCTGTAAGATTGAGTTTGAAATTTATGAATGTTGTGCGATGTATGAATTAAGTGAAAGAGATATTATGAACGGAGGATGAAAAATTAGGTGGCGGTTTTAAAGATACTGAGCGCCTATTTAAATATGTGTTGTTCTTTCACAGATGAGGGATCAAGTGTTCTGCGATCCATGCCTCTGTTAGTTGCAGACCCTGAAGCCGGACCCTCGACAGCAGCTGGCGCTGGTCTCTGTAGATCGACACCGTACGACCGGGCCGAGGACGACCCTTCGTCAGGAGAGGCCGTGTTAGCAACTTTGATGTAGGTATACCTCTCCACTTAACAGAGTTAAACAGGTACCGAAGGGACGACGCCTGTTATTCGCGCGTTTTGACGTCGCTGCTCGGAACACAAGGCCGAATCGTGAGAGTCTACGTGAGATCACGCGGAGCAGAGCTCGACGGCTGTGAAGGATAACCAAGCCATATAAGATGAGTATTCAAATAGAGAAAGACTCTCACCTCGTCAATTTGTTTACGTAATAAAGTGTTCTCAGTCCACAGAGAAGCTGGACTCTGCGGTCGTTACGAGCTGAAGCTGTTGAGCGGAGGCTACGGGAGAACGACTCTGGCTGCCGTGCAGTACATGGTACCGTGGCGAGGCGAGTGGTGCTCGGAGACGTGTGCCGCGTTCTTCGATAGCGAGTACCACAATACGACTGCTTGAGTAAAAGGGCCCTATTTTCATTATTTTGAGACGTCTCTGAGGTGAAGTCTGTAAGATTGAGTTTGAAATTTATGAATGTTGTGCGATGTATGAATTAAGTGAAAGAGATATTATGAACGGAGGATGAAAAATTAGGTGGCGGTTTTAAAGATACTGAGCGCCTATTTAAATATGTGTTGTTCTTTCACAGATGAGGGATCAAGTGTTCTGCGATCCATGCCTCTGTTAGTTGCAGACCCTGAAGCCGGACCCTCGACAGCAGCTGGCGCTGGTCTCTGTAGATCGACACCGTACGACCGGGCCGAGGACGACCCTTCGTCAGGAGAGGCCGTGTTAGCAACTTTGATGTAGGTATACCTCTCCACTTAACAGAGTTAAACAGGTACCGAAGGGACGACGCCTGTTATTCGCGCGTTTTGACGTCGCTGCTCGGAACACAAGGCCGAATCGTGAGGGTCTACGTGAGATCACGCGGAGCAGAGCTCGACGGCTGTGAAGGATAACCAGGCCATATAAGATGAGTATTCAAATAGAGAAAGACTCTCACCTCGTCAATTTGTTTACGTAATAAAGTGTTCTCAGTCCACAGAGAAGCTGGACTCTGCGGTCGTTACGAGCTGAAGCTGTTGAGCGGAGGCTACGGGAGAACGACTCTGGCTGCCGTGCAGTACATGGTACCGTGGCGAGGCGAGTGGTGCTCGGAGACGTGTGCCGCGTTCTTCGATAGCGAGTACCACAATACGACTGCTTGAGTAAAAGGGCCCTATTTTCATTATTTTGAGACGTCTCTGAGGTGAAGTCTGTAAGATTGAGTTTGAAATTTATGAATGTTGTGCGATGTATGAATTAAGTGAAAGAGATATTATGAACGGAGGATGAAAAATTAGGTGGCGGTTTTAAAGATACTGAGCGCCTATTTAAATATGTGTTGTTCTTTCACAGATGAGGGATCAAGTGTTCTGCGATCCATGCCTCTGTTAGTTGCAGACCCTGAAGCCGGACCCTCGACAGCAGCTGGCGCTGGTCTCTGTAGATCGACACCGTACGACCGGGCCGAGGACGACCCTTCGTCAGGAGAGGCCGTGTTAGCAACTTTGATGTAGGTATACCTCTCCACTTAACAGAGTTAAACAGGTACCGAAGGGACGACGCCTGTTATTCGCGCGTTTTGACGTCGCTGCTCGGAACACAAGGCCGAATCGTGAGGGTCTACGTGAGATCACGCGGAGCAGAGCTCGACGGCTGTGAAGGATAACCAGGCCATATAAGATGAGTATTCAAATAGAGAAAGACTCTCACCTCGTCAATTTGTTTACGTAATAAAGTGTTCTCAGTCCACAGAGAAGCTGGACTCTGCGGTCGTTACGAGCTGAAGCTGTTGAGCGGAGGCTACGGGAGAACGACTCTGGCTGCCGTGCAGTACATGGTACCGTGGCGAGGCGAGTGGTGCTCGGAGACGTGTGCCGCGTTCTTCGATAGCGAGTACCACAATACGACTGCTTGAGTAAAAGGGCCCTATTTTCATTATTTTGAGACGTCTCTGAGGTGAAGTCTGTAAGATTGAGTTTGAAATTTATGAATGTTGTGCGATGTATGAATTAAGTGAAAGAGATATTATGAACGGAGGATGAAAAATTAGGTGGCGGTTTTAAAGATACTGAGCGCCTATTTAAATATGTGTTGTTCTTTCACAGATGAGGGATCAAGTGTTCTGCGATCCATGCCTCTGTTAGTTGCAGACCCTGAAGCCGGACCCTCGACAGCAGCTGGCGCTGGTCTCTGTAGATCGACACCGTACGACCGGGCCGAGGACGACCCTTCGTCAGGAGAGGCCGTGTTAGCAACTTTGATGTAGGTATACCTCTCCACTTAACAGAGTTAAACAGGTACCGAAGGGACGACGCCTGTTATTCGCGCGTTTTGACGTCGCTGCTCGGAACACAAGGCCGAATCGTGAGGGTCTACGTGAGATCACGCGGAGCAGAGCTCGACGGCTGTGAAGGATAACCAGGCCATATAAGATGAGTATTCAAATAGAGAAAGACTCTCACCTCGTCAATTTGTTTACGTAATAAAGTGTTCTCAGTCCACAGAGAAGCTGGACTCTGCGGTCGTTACGAGCTGAAGCTGTTGAGCGGAGGCTACGGGAGAACGACTCTGGCTGCCGTGCAGTACATGGTACCGTGGCGAGGCGAGTGGTGCTCGGAGACGTGTGCCGCGTTCTTCGATAGCGAGTACCACAATACGACTGCTTGAGTAAAAGGGCCCTATTTTCATTATTTTGAGACGTCTCTGAGGTGAAGTCTGTAAGATTGAGTTTGAAATTTATGAATGTTGTGCGATGTATGAATTAAGTGAAAGAGATATTATGAACGGAGGATGAAAAATTAGGTGGCGGTTTTAAAGATACTGAGCGCCTATTTAAATATGTGTTGTTCTTTCACAGATGAGGGATCAAGTGTTCTGCGATCCATGCCTCTGTTAGTTGCAGACCCTGAAGCCGGACCCTCGACAGCAGCTGGCGCTGGTCTCTGTAGATCGACACCGTACGACCGGGCCGAGGACGACCCTTCGTCAGGAGAGGCCGTGTTAGCAACTTTGATGTAGGTATACCTCTCCACTTAACAGAGTTAAACAGGTACCGAAGGGACGACGCCTGTTATTCGCGCGTTTTGACGTCGCTGCTCGGAACACAAGGCCGAATCGTGAGGGTCTACGTGAGATCACGCGGAGCAGAGCTCGACGGCTGTGAAGGATAACCAAGCCATATAAGATGAGTATTCAAATAGAGAAAGACTCTCACCTCGTCAATTTGTTTACGTAATAAAGTGTTCTCAGTCCACAGAGAAGCTGGACTCTGCGGTCGTTACGAGCTGAAGCTGTTGAGCGGAGGCTACGGGAGAACGACTCTGGCTGCCGTGCAGTACATGGTACCGTGGCGAGGCGAGTGGTGCTCGGAGACGTGTGCCGCGTTCTTCGATAGCGAGTACCACAATACGACTGCTTGAGTAAAAGGGCCCTATTTTCATTATTTTGAGACGTCTCTGAGGTGAAGTCTGTAAGATTGAGTTTGAAATTTATGAATGTTGTGCGATGTATGAATTAAGTGAAAGAGATATTATGAACGGAGGATGAAAAATTAGGTGGCGGTTTTAAAGATACTGAGCGCCTATTTAAATATGTGTTGTTCTTTCACAGATGAGGGATCAAGTGTTCTGCGATCCATGCCTCTGTTAGTTGCAGACCCTGAAGCCGGACCCTCGACAGCAGCTGGCGCTGGTCTCTGTAGATCGACACCGTACGACCGGGCCGAGGACGACCCTTCGTCAGGAGAGGCCGTGTTAGCAACTTTGATGTAGGTATACCTCTCCACTTAACAGAGTTAAACAGGTACCGAAGGGACGACGCCTGTTATTCGCGCGTTTTGACGTCGCTGCTCGGAACACAAGGCCGAATCGTGAGGGTCTACGTGAGATCACGCGGAGCAGAGCTCGACGGCTGTGAAGGATAACCAGGCCATATAAGATGAGTATTCAAATAAAGAAAGACTCTCACCTCGTCAATTTGTTTACGTAATAAAGTGTTCTCAGTCCACAGAGAAGCTGGACTCTGCGGTCGTTACGAGCTGAAGCTGTTGAGCGGAGGCTACGGGAGAACGACTCTGGCTGCCGTGCAGTACATGGTACCGTGGCGAGGCGAGTGGTGCTCGGAGACGTGTGCCGCGTTCTTCGATAGCGAGTACCACAATACGACTGCTTGAGTAAAAGGGCCCTATTTTCATTATTTTGAGACGTCTCTGAGGTGAAGTCTGTAAGATTGAGTTTGAAATTTATGAATGTTGTGCGATGTATGAATTAAGTGAAAGAGATATTATGAACGGAGGATGAAAAATTAGGTGGCGGTTTTAAAGATACTGAGCGCCTATTTAAATATGTGTTGTTCTTTCACAGATGAGGGATCAAGTGTTCTGCGATCCATGCCTCTGTTAGTTGCAGACCCTGAAGCCGGACCCTCGACAGCAGCTGGCGCTGGTCTCTGTAGATCGACACCGTACGACCGGGCCGAGGACGACCCTTCGTCAGGAGAGGCCGTGTTAGCAACTTTGATGTAGGTATACCTCTCCACTTAACAGAGTTAAACAGGTACCGAAGGGACGACGCCTGTTATTCGCGCGTTTTGACGTCGCTGCTCGGAACACAAGGCCGAATCGTGAGGGTCTACGTGAGATCACGCGGAGCAGAGCTCGACGGCTGTGAAGGATAACCAAGCCATATAAGATGAGTATTCAAATAGAGAAAGACTCTCACCTCGTCAATTTGTTTACGTAATAAAGTGTTCTCAGTCCACAGAGAAGCTGGACTCTGCGGTCGTTACGAGCTGAAGCTGTTGAGCGGAGGCTACGGGAGAACGACTCTGGCTGCCGTGCAGTACATGGTACCGTGGCGAGGCGAGTGGTGCTCGGAGACGTGTGCCGCGTTCTTCGATAGCGAGTACCACAATACGACTGCTTGAGTAAAAGGGCCCTATTTTCATTATTTTGAGACGTCTCTGAGGTGAAGTCTGTAAGATTGAGTTTGAAATTTATGAATGTTGTGCGATGTATGAATTAAGTGAAAGAGATATTATGAACGGAGGATGAAAAATTAGGTGGCGGTTTTAAAGATACTGAGCGCCTATTTAAATATGTGTTGTTCTTTCACAGATGAGGGATCAAGTGTTCTGCGATCCATGCCTCTGTTAGTTGCAGACCCTGAAGCCGGACCCTCGACAGCAGCTGGCGCTGGTCTCTGTAGATCGACACCGTACGACCGGGCCGAGGACGACCCTTCGTCAGGAGAGGCCGTGTTAGCAACTTTGATGTAGGTATACCTCTCCACTTAACAGAGTTAAACAGGTACCGAAGGGACGACGCCTGTTATTCGCGCGTTTTGACGTCGCTGCTCGGAACACAAGGCCGAATCGTGAGGGTCTACGTGAGATCACGCGGAGCAGAGCTCGACGGCTGTGAAGGATAACCAGGCCATATAAGATGAGTATTCAAATAGAGAAAGACTCTCACCTCGTCAATTTGTTTACGTAATAAAGTGTTCTCAGTCCACAGAGAAGCTGGACTCTGCGGTCGTTACGAGCTGAAGCTGTTGAGCGGAGGCTACGGGAGAACGACTCTGGCTGCCGTGCAGTACATGGTACCGTGGCGAGGCGAGTGGTGCTCGGAGACGTGTGCCGCGTTCTTCGATAGCGAGTACCACAATACGACTGCTTGAGTAAAAGGGCCCTATTTTCATTATTTTGAGACGTCTCTGAGGTGAAGTCTGTAAGATTGAGTTTGAAATTTATGAATGTTGTGCGATGTATGAATTAAGTGAAAGAGATATTATGAACGGAGGATGAAAAATTAGGTGGCGGTTTTAAAGATACTGAGCGCCTATTTAAATATGTGTTGTTCTTTCACAGATGAGGGATCAAGTGTTCTGCGATCCATGCCTCTGTTAGTTGCAGACCCTGAAGCCGGACCCTCGACAGCAGCTGGCGCTGGTCTCTGTAGATCGACACCGTACGACCGGGCCGAGGACGACCCTTCGTCAGGAGAGGCCGTGTTAGCAACTTTGATGTAGGTATACCTCTCCACTTAACAGAGTTAAACAGGTACCGAAGGGACGACGCCTGTTATTCGCGCGTTTTGACGTCGCTGCTCGGAACACAAGGCCGAATCGTGAGGGTCTACGTGAGATCACGCGGAGCAGAGCTCGACGGCTGTGAAGGATAACCAAGCCATATAAGATGAGTATTCAAATAGAGAAAGACTCTCACCTCGTCAATTTGTTTACGTAATAAAGTGTTCTCAGTCCACAGAGAAGCTGGACTCTGCGGTCGTTACGAGCTGAAGCTGTTGAGCGGAGGCTACGGGAGAACGACTCTGGCTGCCGTGCAGTACATGGTACCGTGGCGAGGCGAGTGGTGCTCGGAGACGTGTGCCGCGTTCTTCGATAGCGAGTACCACAATACGACTGCTTGAGTAAAAGGGCCCTATTTTCATTATTTTGAGACGTCTCTGAGGTGAAGTCTGTAAGATTGAGTTTGAAATTTATGAATGTTGTGCGATGTATGAATTAAGTGAAAGAGATATTATGAACGGAGGATGAAAAATTAGGTGGCGGTTTTAAAGATACTGAGCGCCTATTTAAATATGTGTTGTTCTTTCACAGATGAGGGATCAAGTGTTCTGCGATCCATGCCTCTGTTAGTTGCAGACCCTGAAGCCGGACCCTCGACAGCAGCTGGCGCTGGTCTCTGTAGATCGACACCGTACGACCGGGCCGAGGACGACCCTTCGTCAGGAGAGGCCGTGTTAGCAACTTTGATGTAGGTATACCTCTCCACTTAACAGAGTTAAACAGGTACCGAAGGGACGACGCCTGTTATTCGCGCGTTTTGACGTCGCTGCTCGGAACACAAGGCCGAATCGTGAGGGTCTACGTGAGATCACGCGGAGCAGAGCTCGACGGCTGTGAAGGATAACCAGGCCATATAAGATGAGTATTCAAATAGAGAAAGACTCTCACCTCGTCAATTTGTTTACGTAATAAAGTGTTCTCAGTCCACAGAGAAGCTGGACTCTGCGGTCGTTACGAGCTGAAGCTGTTGAGCGGAGGCTACGGGAGAACGACTCTGGCTGCCGTGCAGTACATGGTACCGTGGCGAGGCGAGTGGTGCTCGGAGACGTGTGCCGCGTTCTTCGATAGCGAGTACCACAATACGACTGCTTGAGTAAAAGGGCCCTATTTTCATTATTTTGAGACGTCTCTGAGGTGAAGTCTGTAAGATTGAGTTTGAAATTTATGAATGTTGTGCGATGTATGAATTAAGTGAAAGAGATATTATGAACGGAGGATGAAAAATTAGGTGGCGGTTTTAAAGATACTGAGCGCCTATTTAAATATGTGTTGTTCTTTCACAGATGAGGGATCAAGTGTTCTGCGATCCATGCCTCTGTTAGTTGCAGACCCTGAAGCCGGACCCTCGACAGCAGCTGGCGCTGGTCTCTGTAGATCGACACCGTACGACCGGGCCGAGGACGACCCTTCGTCAGGAGAGGCCGTGTTAGCAACTTTGATGTAGGTATACCTCTCCACTTAACAGAGTTAAACAGGTACCGAAGGGACGACGCCTGTTATTCGCGCGTTTTGACGTCGCTGCTCGGAACACAAGGCCGAATCGTGAGGGTCTACGTGAGATCACGCGGAGCAGAGCTCGACGGCTGTGAAGGATAACCAGGCCATATAAGATGAGTATTCAAATAGAGAAAGACTCTCACCTCGTCAATTTGTTTACGTAATAAAGTGTTCTCAGTCCACAGAGAAGCTGGACTCTGCGGTCGTTACGAGCTGAAGCTGTTGAGCGGAGGCTACGGGAGAACGACTCTGGCTGCCGTGCAGTACATGGTACCGTGGCGAGGCGAGTGGTGCTCGGAGACGTGTGCCGCGTTCTTCGATAGCGAGTACCACAATACGACTGCTTGAGTAAAAGGGCCCTATTTTCATTATTTTGAGACGTCTCTGAGGTGAAGTCTGTAAGATTGAGTTTGAAATTTATGAATGTTGTGCGATGTATGAATTAAGTGAAAGAGATATTATGAACGGAGGATGAAAAATTAGGTGGCGGTTTTAAAGATACTGAGCGCCTATTTAAATATGTGTTGTTCTTTCACAGATGAGGGATCAAGTGTTCTGCGATCCATGCCTCTGTTAGTTGCAGACCCTGAAGCCGGACCCTCGACAGCAGCTGGCGCTGGTCTCTGTAGATCGACACCGTACGACCGGGCCGAGGACGACCCTTCGTCAGGAGAGGCCGTGTTAGCAACTTTGATGTAGGTATACCTCTCCACTTAACAGAGTTAAACAGGTACCGAAGGGACGACGCCTGTTATTCGCGCGTTTTGACGTCGCTGCTCGGAACACAAGGCCGAATCGTGAGGGTCTACGTGAGATCACGCGGAGCAGAGCTCGACGGCTGTGAAGGATAACCAGGCCATATAAGATGAGTATTCAAATAGAGAAAGACTCTCACCTCGTCAATTTGTTTACGTAATAAAGTGTTCTCAGTCCACAGAGAAGCTGGACTCTGCGGTCGTTACGAGCTGAAGCTGTTGAGCGGAGGCTACGGGAGAACGACTCTGGCTGCCGTGCAGTACATGGTACCGTGGCGAGGCGAGTGGTGCTCGGAGACGTGTGCCGCGTTCTTCGATAGCGAGTACCACAATACGACTGCTTGAGTAAAAGGGCCCTATTTTCATTATTTTGAGACGTCTCTGAGGTGAAGTCTGTAAGATTGAGTTTGAAATTTATGAATGTTGTGCGATGTATGAATTAAGTGAAAGAGATATTATGAACGGAGGATGAAAAATTAGGTGGCGGTTTTAAAGATACTGAGCGCCTATTTAAATATGTGTTGTTCTTTCACAGATGAGGGATCAAGTGTTCTGCGATCCATGCCTCTGTTAGTTGCAGACCCTGAAGCCGGACCCTCGACAGCAGCTGGCGCTGGTCTCTGTAGATCGACACCGTACGACCGGGCCGAGGACGACCCTTCGTCAGGAGAGGCCGTGTTAGCAACTTTGATGTAGGTATACCTCTCCACTTAACAGAGTTAAACAGGTACCGAAGGGACGACGCCTGTTATTCGCGCGTTTTGACGTCGCTGCTCGGAACACAAGGCCGAATCGTGAGGGTCTACGTGAGATCACGCGGAGCAGAGCTCGACGGCTGTGAAGGATAACCAAGCCATATAAGATGAGTATTCAAATAGAGAAAGACTCTCACCTCGTCAATTTGTTTACGTAATAAAGTGTTCTCAGTCCACAGAGAAGCTGGACTCTGCGGTCGTTACGAGCTGAAGCTGTTGAGCGGAGGCTACGGGAGAACGACTCTGGCTGCCGTGCAGTACATGGTACCGTGGCGAGGCGAGTGGTGCTCGGAGACGTGTGCCGCGTTCTTCGATAGCGAGTACCACAATACGACTGCTTGAGTAAAAGGGCCCTATTTTCATTATTTTGAGACGTCTCTGAGGTGAAGTCTGTAAGATTGAGTTTGAAATTTATGAATGTTGTGCGATGTATGAATTAAGTGAAAGAGATATTATGAACGGAGGATGAAAAATTAGGTGGCGGTTTTAAAGATACTGAGCGCCTATTTAAATATGTGTTGTTCTTTCACAGATGAGGGATCAAGTGTTCTGCGATCCATGCCTCTGTTAGTTGCAGACCCTGAAGCCGGACCCTCGACAGCAGCTGGCGCTGGTCTCTGTAGATCGACACCGTACGACCGGGCCGAGGACGACCCTTCGTCAGGAGAGGCCGTGTTAGCAACTTTGATGTAGGTATACCTCTCCACTTAACAGAGTTAAACAGGTACCGAAGGGACGACGCCTGTTATTCGCGCGTTTTGACGTCGCTGCTCGGAACACAAGGCCGAATCGTGAGGGTCTACGTGAGATCACGCGGAGCAGAGCTCGACGGCTGTGAAGGATAACCAGGCCATATAAGATGAGTATTCAAATAGAGAAAGACTCTCACCTCGTCAATTTGTTTACGTAATAAAGTGTTCTCAGTCCACAGAGAAGCTGGACTCTGCGGTCGTTACGAGCTGAAGCTGTTGAGCGGAGGCTACGGGAGAACGACTCTGGCTGCCGTGCAGTACATGGTACCGTGGCGAGGCGAGTGGTGCTCGGAGACGTGTGCCGCGTTCTTCGATAGCGAGTACCACAATACGACTGCTTGAGTAAAAGGGCCCTATTTTCATTATTTTGAGACGTCTCTGAGGTGAAGTCTGTAAGATTGAGTTTGAAATTTATGAATGTTGTGCGATGTATGAATTAAGTGAAAGAGATATTATGAACGGAGGATGAAAAATTAGGTGGCGGTTTTAAAGATACTGAGCGCCTATTTAAATATGTGTTGTTCTTTCACAGATGAGGGATCAAGTGTTCTGCGATCCATGCCTCTGTTAGTTGCAGACCCTGAAGCCGGACCCTCGACAGCAGCTGGCGCTGGTCTCTGTAGATCGACACCGTACGACCGGGCCGAGGACGACCCTTCGTCAGGAGAGGCCGTGTTAGCAACTTTGATGTAGGTATACCTCTCCACTTAACAGAGTTAAACAGGTACCGAAGGGACGACGCCTGTTATTCGCGCGTTTTGACGTCGCTGCTCGGAACACAAGGCCGAATCGTGAGGGTCTACGTGAGATCACGCGGAGCAGAGCTCGACGGCTGTGAAGGATAACCAAGCCATATAAGATGAGTATTCAAATAGAGAAAGACTCTCACCTCGTCAATTTGTTTACGTAATAAAGTGTTCTCAGTCCACAGAGAAGCTGGACTCTGCGGTCGTTACGAGCTGAAGCTGTTGAGCGGAGGCTACGGGAGAACGACTCTGGCTGCCGTGCAGTACATGGTACCGTGGCGAGGCGAGTGGTGCTCGGAGACGTGTGCCGCGTTCTTCGATAGCGAGTACCACAATACGACTGCTTGAGTAAAAGGGCCCTATTTTCATTATTTTGAGACGTCTCTGAGGTGAAGTCTGTAAGATTGAGTTTGAAATTTATGAATGTTGTGCGATGTATGAATTAAGTGAAAGAGATATTATGAACGGAGGATGAAAAATTAGGTGGCGGTTTTAAAGATACTGAGCGCCTATTTAAATATGTGTTGTTCTTTCACAGATGAGGGATCAAGTGTTCTGCGATCCATGCCTCTGTTAGTTGCAGACCCTGAAGCCGGACCCTCGACAGCAGCTGGCGCTGGTCTCTGTAGATCGACACCGTACGACCGGGCCGAGGACGACCCTTCGTCAGGAGAGGCCGTGTTAGCAACTTTGATGTAGGTATACCTCTCCACTTAACAGAGTTAAACAGGTACCGAAGGGACGACGCCTGTTATTCGCGCGTTTTGACGTCGCTGCTCGGAACACAAGGCCGAATCGTGAGGGTCTACGTGAGATCACGCGGAGCAGAGCTCGACGGCTGTGAAGGATAACCAGGCCATATAAGATGAGTATTCAAATAGAGAAAGACTCTCACCTCGTCAATTTGTTTACGTAATAAAGTGTTCTCAGTCCACAGAGAAGCTGGACTCTGCGGTCGTTACGAGCTGAAGCTGTTGAGCGGAGGCTACGGGAGAACGACTCTGGCTGCCGTGCAGTACATGGTACCGTGGCGAGGCGAGTGGTGCTCGGAGACGTGTGCCGCGTTCTTCGATAGCGAGTACCACAATACGACTGCTTGAGTAAAAGGGCCCTATTTTCATTATTTTGAGACGTCTCTGAGGTGAAGTCTGTAAGATTGAGTTTGAAATTTATGAATGTTGTGCGATGTATGAATTAAGTGAAAGAGATATTATGAACGGAGGATGAAAAATTAGGTGGCGGTTTTAAAGATACTGAGCGCCTATTTAAATATGTGTTGTTCTTTCACAGATGAGGGATCAAGTGTTCTGCGATCCATGCCTCTGTTAGTTGCAGACCCTGAAGCCGGACCCTCGACAGCAGCTGGCGCTGGTCTCTGTAGATCGACACCGTACGACCGGGCCGAGGACGACCCTTCGTCAGGAGAGGCCGTGTTAGCAACTTTGATGTAGGTATACCTCTCCACTTAACAGAGTTAAACAGGTACCGAAGGGACGACGCCTGTTATTCGCGCGTTTTGACGTCGCTGCTCGGAACACAAGGCCGAATCGTGAGGGTCTACGTGAGATCACGCGGAGCAGAGCTCGACGGCTGTGAAGGATAACCAAGCCATATAAGATGAGTATTCAAATAGAGAAAGACTCTCACCTCGTCAATTTGTTTACGTAATAAAGTGTTCTCAGTCCACAGAGAAGCTGGACTCTGCGGTCGTTACGAGCTGAAGCTGTTGAGCGGAGGCTACGGGAGAACGACTCTGGCTGCCGTGCAGTACATGGTACCGTGGCGAGGCGAGTGGTGCTCGGAGACGTGTGCCGCGTTCTTCGATAGCGAGTACCACAATACGACTGCTTGAGTAAAAGGGCCCTATTTTCATTATTTTGAGACGTCTCTGAGGTGAAGTCTGTAAGATTGAGTTTGAAATTTATGAATGTTGTGCGATGTATGAATTAAGTGAAAGAGATATTATGAACGGAGGATGAAAAATTAGGTGGCGGTTTTAAAGATACTGAGCGCCTATTTAAATATGTGTTGTTCTTTCACAGATGAGGGATCAAGTGTTCTGCGATCCATGCCTCTGTTAGTTGCAGACCCTGAAGCCGGACCCTCGACAGCAGCTGGCGCTGGTCTCTGTAGATCGACACCGTACGACCGGGCCGAGGACGACCCTTCGTCAGGAGAGGCCGTGTTAGCAACTTTGATGTAGGTATACCTCTCCACTTAACAGAGTTAAACAGGTACCGAAGGGACGACGCCTGTTATTCGCGCGTTTTGACGTCGCTGCTCGGAACACAAGGCCGAATCGTGAGGGTCTACGTGAGATCACGCGGAGCAGAGCTCGACGGCTGTGAAGGATAACCAGGCCATATAAGATGAGTATTCAAATAGAGAAAGACTCTCACCTCGTCAATTTGTTTACGTAATAAAGTGTTCTCAGTCCACAGAGAAGCTGGACTCTGCGGTCGTTACGAGCTGAAGCTGTTGAGCGGAGGCTACGGGAGAACGACTCTGGCTGCCGTGCAGTACATGGTACCGTGGCGAGGCGAGTGGTGCTCGGAGACGTGTGCCGCGTTCTTCGATAGCGAGTACCACAATACGACTGCTTGAGTAAAAGGGCCCTATTTTCATTATTTTGAGACGTCTCTGAGGTGAAGTCTGTAAGATTGAGTTTGAAATTTATGAATGTTGTGCGATGTATGAATTAAGTGAAAGAGATATTATGAACGGAGGATGAAAAATTAGGTGGCGGTTTTAAAGATACTGAGCGCCTATTTAAATATGTGTTGTTCTTTCACAGATGAGGGATCAAGTGTTCTGCGATCCATGCCTCTGTTAGTTGCAGACCCTGAAGCCGGACCCTCGACAGCAGCTGGCGCTGGTCTCTGTAGATCGACACCGTACGACCGGGCCGAGGACGACCCTTCGTCAGGAGAGGCCGTGTTAGCAACTTTGATGTAGGTATACCTCTCCACTTAACAGAGTTAAACAGGTACCGAAGGGACGACGCCTGTTATTCGCGCGTTTTGACGTCGCTGCTCGGAACACAAGGCCGAATCGTGAGGGTCTACGTGAGATCACGCGGAGCAGAGCTCGACGGCTGTGAAGGATAACCAAGCCATATAAGATGAGTATTCAAATAGAGAAAGACTCTCACCTCGTCAATTTGTTTACGTAATAAAGTGTTCTCAGTCCACAGAGAAGCTGGACTCTGCGGTCGTTACGAGCTGAAGCTGTTGAGCGGAGGCTACGGGAGAACGACTCTGGCTGCCGTGCAGTACATGGTACCGTGGCGAGGCGAGTGGTGCTCGGAGACGTGTGCCGCGTTCTTCGATAGCGAGTACCACAATACGACTGCTTGAGTAAAAGGGCCCTATTTTCATTATTTTGAGACGTCTCTGAGGTGAAGTCTGTAAGATTGAGTTTGAAATTTATGAATGTTGTGCGATGTATGAATTAAGTGAAAGAGATATTATGAACGGAGGATGAAAAATTAGGTGGCGGTTTTAAAGATACTGAGCGCCTATTTAAATATGTGTTGTTCTTTCACAGATGAGGGATCAAGTGTTCTGCGATCCATGCCTCTGTTAGTTGCAGACCCTGAAGCCGGACCCTCGACAGCAGCTGGCGCTGGTCTCTGTAGATCGACACCGTACGACCGGGCCGAGGACGACCCTTCGTCAGGAGAGGCCGTGTTAGCAACTTTGATGTAGGTATACCTCTCCACTTAACAGAGTTAAACAGGTACCGAAGGGACGACGCCTGTTATTCGCGCGTTTTGACGTCGCTGCTCGGAACACAAGGCCGAATCGTGAGGGTCTACGTGAGATCACGCGGAGCAGAGCTCGACGGCTGTGAAGGATAACCAAGCCATATAAGATGAGTATTCAAATAGAGAAAGACTCTCACCTCGTCAATTTGTTTACGTAATAAAGTGTTCTCAGTCCACAGAGAAGCTGGACTCTGCGGTCGTTACGAGCTGAAGCTGTTGAGCGGAGGCTACGGGAGAACGACTCTGGCTGCCGTGCAGTACATGGTACCGTGGCGAGGCGAGTGGTGCTCGGAGACGTGTGCCGCGTTCTTCGATAGCGAGTACCACAATACGACTGCTTGAGTAAAAGGGCCCTATTTTCATTATTTTGAGACGTCTCTGAGGTGAAGTCTGTAAGATTGAGTTTGAAATTTATGAATGTTGTGCGATGTATGAATTAAGTGAAAGAGATATTATGAACGGAGGATGAAAAATTAGGTGGCGGTTTTAAAGATACTGAGCGCCTATTTAAATATGTGTTGTTCTTTCACAGATGAGGGATCAAGTGTTCTGCGATCCATGCCTCTGTTAGTTGCAGACCCTGAAGCCGGACCCTCGACAGCAGCTGGCGCTGGTCTCTGTAGATCGACACCGTACGACCGGGCCGAGGACGACCCTTCGTCAGGAGAGGCCGTGTTAGCAACTTTGATGTAGGTATACCTCTCCACTTAACAGAGTTAAACAGGTACCGAAGGGACGACGCCTGTTATTCGCGCGTTTTGACGTCGCTGCTCGGAACACAAGGCCGAATCGTGAGGGTCTACGTGAGATCACGCGGAGCAGAGCTCGACGGCTGTGAAGGATAACCAGGCCATATAAGATGAGTATTCAAATAGAGAAAGACTCTCACCTCGTCAATTTGTTTACGTAATAAAGTGTTCTCAGTCCACAGAGAAGCTGGACTCTGCGGTCGTTACGAGCTAAAGCTGTTGAGCGGAGGCTACGGGAGAACGACTCTGGCTGCCGTGCAGTACATGGTACCGTGGCGAGGCGAGTGGTGCTCGGAGACGTGTGCCGCGTTCTTCGATAGCGAGTACCACAATACGACTGCTTGAGTAAAAGGGCCCTATTTTCATTATTTTGAGACGTCTCTGAGGTGAAGTCTGTAAGATTGAGTTTGAAATTTATGAATGTTGTGCGATGTATGAATTAAGTGAAAGAGATATTATGAACGGAGGATGAAAAATTAGGTGGCGGTTTTAAAGATACTGAGCGCCTATTTAAATATGTGTTGTTCTTTCACAGATGAGGGATCAAGTGTTCTGCGATCCATGCCTCTGTTAGTTGCAGACCCTGAAGCCGGACCCTCGACAGCAGCTGGCGCTGGTCTCTGTAGATCGACACCGTACGACCGGGCCGAGGACGACCCTTCGTCAGGAGAGGCCGTGTTAGCAACTTTGATGTAGGTATACCTCTCCACTTAACAGAGTTAAACAGGTACCGAAGGGACGACGCCTGTTATTCGCGCGTTTTGACGTCGCTGCTCGGAACACAAGGCCGAATCGTGAGGGTCTACGTGAGATCACGCGGAGCAGAGCTCGACGGCTGTGAAGGATAACCAAGCCATATAAGATGAGTATTCAAATAGAGAAAGACTCTCACCTCGTCAATTTGTTTACGTAATAAAGTGTTCTCAGTCCACAGAGAAGCTGGACTCTGCGGTCGTTACGAGCTGAAGCTGTTGAGCGGAGGCTACGGGAGAACGACTCTGGCTGCCGTGCAGTACATGGTACCGTGGCGAGGCGAGTGGTGCTCGGAGACGTGTGCCGCGTTCTTCGATAGCGAGTACCACACCTCTTATAAGACCAAAACGTCATTTATGGCTTTGCCGGTTGTTATCCTTTCCCATAGTTAGATTAACCAACCAACCCCTTAGTGTTTTTCGTAGTAGGTAGGTATAGTCCCCCCTAGGATAGTAGATATGAAAAAGTCCCCCCTCTTGTAAGTGGATAACAGACGACATTGCTATATATGTCAGGTCGAATAAGGTGGTTGGCTGGTGTTGGATAGTTACCAAGGGTGGTGACTGGGCGATTACTAAAGGTGGTAATGCGCACAGGTTAATGCACAGAGAGTGTGTTAACCTGAGGGAGATGCTTGGTGCGTCTGGCGTCAGAAGTGCCGAAGACAGAAGCCGGCGCGGCTGCTGCTGAAGACGGTGCAGTAGGCGACGTCCAGAGATACGACTGCTTGAGTAAAAGGGCCCTATTTTCATTATTTTGAAACGTCTCTGAGGTGAAGTCTGTAAGATTGAGTTTGAAATTTATGAATGTTGTGCGATGTATGAATTAAGTGAAAGAGATATTATGAACGGAGGATGAAAAATTAGGTGGCGGTTTTAAAGATACTGAGCGCCTATTTAAATATGTGTTGTTCTTTCACAGATGAGGGATCAAGTGTTCTGCGATCCATGCCTCTGTTAGTTGCAGACCCTGAAGCCGGACCCTCGACAGCAGCTGGCGCTGGTCTCTGTAGATCGACACCGTACGACCGGGCCGAGGACGACCCTTCGTCAGGAGAGGCCGTGTTAGCAACTTCCCCACCAGGAGGCAAACAACAAGGCGACCGCCTATAAATAGCGGGCCGAATCGAGGCTTGCGGTCACTTCGCTCGTGGTGCTCGACAGTGCAACATCTCATGGACAGTAGAGTTTTATTGTTTTTGTGTAATTTCGGTGTGAAGGACGCGTGAGTCATATTGTGTTTTGGTTATGTCATTTTCATGTGTAATCTAGATCATTTTCAATGTGTGTGGTCCAATCTGATTGTAGTAGTTTTGTTTAATTTTGATTAAATTGATTGTTAATGTTTAGATAAGCCTGTGGTTTATTTTTTTTAATGAATCAGATCCTTTTTACCTAAAATTATTATTTCGCTCGTTCAATCTACTCATTTGTCATGTCATGTCACAAGAGAAGAGGTATGAGGTGTCTTGATGAGTGTCATGTTTTCATTTTGTCACTAAAAGTGAGGCGTTTTACTTGATGAGTAAGTATAATTCTTTTTACTATTATTGTTTGTACCTATGATAGATTAGGTTAGATGACAAGCAATGTAGGTAGGTATGTCTTGGTCAGTTTTTTTTTTTAATTTATTTATCATAATAAAAGTTTACAAAAATGTAGCAACTAAAATAGCACCACGGAAACCACTAAGGTTTGTAAAGTAGATGCTATATGAGTCTTAGATTTACTCAACTGTTAGGTACTAACTAGGTAGGTAATTAAATTATACTAATGGTAATAATGTAGGTAGCTGTAAAGTGACTATGTAAAATATTGGAGCAAGGTACAGGTCGGGGCACGAAAGTGTAGCGGTGAGCGAAATTTGGAGGGGATAGCTGCGCATGTGTAGCGACTGGAGAGCCAATCGGCGCTACGCACGCCCGCCCTTTATCCCTCTCAGCCCCCTCAGATACCTTATTTTTGACTTCTGCGCATTAACGGTCAACGCTACACTTTCGTGCCCCGGCTTATAAGTACATTTAATTTAATGAACATTGATATTTTTCTAAATTATTTAAGAAGTATGACTTTAGTTTTAATTTAATATTATTGTGTGTTATACTATCGCGTAAGTCAGTGGGTAAGTCATTAATTAACCGAGGAATCATATGCCTGCCTGTGCGCTCGCCGTACCCATTGTTCGCGCGCGGTGCGCATAACCTGTTTTGAGCAACTGCACGAGTGTATACAGGGTGCTTTATTTCTTTTTGAAGTGATTCGTTAAAAAATTGTTCTTTCAGTAAACTATATTTAACCAACGTATGAACTGGTAAGATTTTGCAATGCCTAAATAGGCCAAGGTCATTGCCATAAAACTGCTGTTTGATTTTATTTGAAACAATGTTTTTTAATATTTTTAATTGGAGCTTGTATATTAGATTAAGATATGTGTTAAATGTACGACCATAACTACTGATTCCATATTGGATATAGGATTCGTCCAGAGAGTTATATAACATTAGCTTGACTTTGAATGGGATACGATCTTTTAGTAAAGAAATATTTGCTAAAAATTGTCTTAATTATGGTTGTAGACAATTATGGTTATGGACACATATATTTATGATAGAGAAACATTTAATAAAAGGGGATTTAATGAGAAGTAGTTTGGTTTTATTCGGATTTATTACGAGGCCAGCATCGTGGCACCATCTTGATACGGCGTTGAGGTCTTGTTGCAAGAGAGCACTAGCCTTTATTGGGTCTTTGTCCGCTATAAGGAGGCACGTGTCATCGGCGAACTGATAACAGGTGCAATAGTTAATGCAGTTACTCATTTCGTTGACATAAGTCAGGAAATGAAGAGGTCCTAAAACAGATCCTTGTGCTGTGCCCTGAGTTGTTGTAATTGGTTCACTGTAAATGTTGTCTATTTTAACAGTAGATGATCGGTTAGTTAAATAGTTTTCTCACCACTTAGTTAAGTAGGTTAGGTAGATATAATTTTAATGTTTTACATTAGATACCTACTTATCCTACCTTTCAGGTATGTAGTGTTTAGTAAGTACCTAAATTGTGTTATATGAACGATAACTGATTGATATTGAGGTAATCAAGTAGTAAAATGGGTACCTAGGTAGGTAGGGAGGTACCTACCTAGATAATTTTGATGTTTTGTATGTAGTGATGGGTAGGTAGGTATTAGTAGATTATTTGGGTACCTACCTGGGCAAGGGGTAAGTAGGTACCTACCTCGATACCAATTGCAATGTTTTTTACCTACTTATTAGTTCAGTAGGTACTTACCTGAGTATCTAGTAGGATTAGGTTAGGATGAGTAGGTAGGTAGATAAATTAGGTAGTAGGTACTATCGACAAAAATTGTAAAAACTATGTACTTAGTTGGTAATTCGAAAACTATCAAGTGCACGAAAGGAGCATTTTTGAGGCGCACTTATACTATAAGTCCTTTCATCACACTGGTTTAAAAGAACTATTGACACGATAAGAAAAAGAAGAACAAACATTATATTACTTACCTACATAAATGTACTTACTTAATGTACTCGTACCTACCTACAATGTGAAATCTATCTACTTCATATTTACAGATATAAACAAAAGTTTTGACACTTTTTCACCACTGAGACGGTTACAAAACTAATTTTGTTGTAGGTTTCTATCAATCAACTTCAAGCAATTCATTCAATTTTTAGCTACGTCAATTACCTACTTACGTCATACGCCACTGTGATGTCATTTCAACGTACGATCTGTCATTCGATCACGCAATACATCAGCTCACTCACTCCTCACTCGCTCGAATGAAACATTTGTATTTCCCTCGTTCGTCCCGCTCGCGCTCGCACGTTACGTCGTTTGGTGAGTGTGACACGAATTGTGAGGTGGTACAACGATTGAAAATGAGGTCCATGACATTTCTGAGCGAATGTATGGGACAAACGAGGTGCCTCACGTATGTCCTACTCAACACTAATGGCAACTTTGACTTACTGATTTAACTTATTGTCAGATTTGTCAGTTTGGTTTTTAGTTGTTGGTTGAATGATTTTAAATGATTTCAGTTTCAGTCCGTTTGAAATTCTTCGTTTCGTCTTGTGTTTGTTATCTTGTACTTAGTATGTAACGAATTTACAGTTAAAAATAGATAATTAACAGAACCAACCGCTAGCGTTCCAGCGGACTTTGGGGCTGATTGTTTCACGTGGTTTGACTTTTTTCCTTTTTATTTGTAATTAATTGACCAAGCAGACAATGAATCTCGCCAGGGAACCGACTAGCACTGATGGTAAGTAAATACAAAGCTTAAAATAGGCCGTAAAGCGTCGCGTTGGCGCGTTGTAATAATTACTAATTATAGAGTCGTTCCAGAGTATTTTGTGACGGCGCACCAGATATTTGATTGCTGTGGTGTTGAGAGTGCAAGCACGCTGCGCGTAGACTCCCTAATGGACAAATTCGCACCTTTTGTGAAGACTAACAAGTATGTATAACTAAACTAAACTCTTACTATCTATATTAGATGATTTATACAGCGTCATGCATGAGGCAACTTTCACAAACGGGACGCTGTAGTGCCCGGGACGAATTAAGATGGAGTAGGCTTGCCCAGCACCTATTTCATCCTCTCAGCTTAGTCAGCCTTGTCCACAGGAAAGACATGGTCAATATGTGTGATATGTGTAATATACTATTATAATAACCCTATAACTTTAGTAGGTACCTACCTAAGTATCCTTCAGGTTTTGATAAAGCTCCCCATGTGTATATTGCCTATTTTGAAGCTTATTTTGTTTACTGCCAATCAGATAAAATGGATGGTTTTAATGTATGTTTAAAAAAAATACTAAGCATTTACTAAACCATTCAATAAATGTTTACAAATGTTAAATCACTTTTATATGTCAGTTTTATAGCGAGCATTAAATTCTTCCTGTTGGCATGTTGCCCTATTTATAGTCACAGTTTATTATTGTAGTAAAACACATCATGTTTACTCATCAGATGTTTAATATTTCACATGAGAATAACTAGAGCAACAGCATCAGAGCTTCAATAATCAGAACATTGGTTGATCTGAACGAAGCATGTACTGTTTTTGATTGATAACATATTACAAATTTGCTATATCATTCATTTAAAAATGCCTTAATATAGTTTCTTTATACTATAATAAGTATCTACACTTTGCTGATCTGAATTGTGACTTGTGAGTAATTTTCAGGTATATTTAATAAGGCAGACTAAAAAAGCACTCATAGTAATAATAAAAATAAATGTTCATTTAAATAAAGGATGGCTTCTTTTACAGGGCTGAATTCAGCTTTTTAAAGACTCTTTTAGACCCAGATGAATGCAATCCTGAGATCAATGTAACAAAACTAGCAAATGCATTACACCAGTACAGCGAGAGCCAAAAGACTAAAATGGATCTAGATGAAAGGTATGTAGGTACCATTATTTTATATTTTTTTTAAATGTGATTGTTTGTGCGGATGTTTGAATATGTGTCTCAATCACAGTAAAAAAAATTAAGGCCTTTTACCATCTATAGTAGATGATTTATACAGCGTCAGGAGGCAACTTTTACCTTCACTAATGGGACGCTGTAGTGCCTGGAATGGATTAAGATGGAGTAGGCTTGCCCAGCACCTATTCCATCCTCTCAGTTTAATTGGCCTTGTCCACAGGAAAAACAGTCAATACGTGTGGAACTGACTAAGCCACGGGTTTCCTCACGATGTTTTCCTTCACCGTTTGAGAGTACTGGTATAGCGCACATAAATTTTTCGCACAGAAAAATCCATTGGTACACTACCGCGTTTGAACCCACAACTTTAAGATCGGAAGGAGGGGTCACTACCAACTAGACCACCAGTGCTCTCATCACAGTAAACAAGCAGTAAATTCAATTAGATCACAATAAAGATTATTTAGAAAAAAGAAAGTCTAATTTTTATATTAGTAATGTAAATATGTTTTTTTGCAGTTTCAATTTAAGAAGTGGTCCAGTTCCTCAAGATTCAGATTCCGGAATATCTACTGATGGTGTGTATTAAAGAACTAGTACACATTAAAATTACATATGAGTGAGATCTAATCAAAACTTACACACACTATTTCATTCAACTTGGTTAATTCATCTGTGTATTTTAAATTGACAATAGTGATGGTTATGTTCTGTTTTTCTATACTTGTTTTCGTTTAACAGTCCTTTGATAAATTAAGCCGCATCTTACCATAAAACTTCATTTTCACTATGGCCAAATACCAATGTCATCATATATTGCCAAACTTGTGCAACTTCACATCATATCTTCAGCGAGTGTCGTGGGACATTTGTCAATTGTGAATACGAGTTTTAAATATTGCTTCCAGGTTTACAGCTCTTAGAAGAACTGCAATGCGAGCTGAAGGAAAAGGAGCGACTGGCCCAACAACTCCGCAGCCAACTGGACTATACAGACCGGCAACACGAGGAGACCACAGCCGCGCTCTACGCCGAGCGAGATTCGCTCAAGAGACATCTCAACATGTAAGAGGCAATGTTGTACATTTTCATGCATTAAGCACCTAAGTAAGTTTGTATGAGCTTAGTGGCCAACTCTTGACTGAAATTCTTTATTGTACATGAAACGAATTAATTACAAACAAAACACTAATAATTACTTGTACAAAGGTGAGCTTAACTCTTAAAGAGTTTTCTGCCAGCAAACCTTTGAGGCAACGGAGAAGCTTTAACAGGTGGAAGTAATGTGTACAGTACAGAGACAGGAAAAACGGACTTTTTAGGCCGCCTAAAGGCCTCCGTCATGGCTTAACGACTTAAAAGCCGGGACTGACACGTGCCCTCCGAAGTACGTTCATATATTTTGACTTGGCCACAAATCATGCCATGGACATACACCGGTTTAGACGCAATTATTTCATCAGCTATCTGGTTCCCAGATCTAAGTTTAGTTTGTATCTTGATAAGATGGTAAAGTCAAAGTATTTTATTAATTGAAATCACTAGGATCATTTAGAATCATCTTAAATCTACTTTGAATTAACACCAGTCCACAAATTTACGATGACCAAACTAAACGTAACACGGCCAAACGCGGGTGCATCATAAACAAGTTCTGAGCTGACAAGTTTCGTTTGGTCATAGAGAATAATGCGGCTGTTCGTAATACGACCAAGCATGGAAGATCCAGAGAAAAAATTACGAATGGCGGTTTGAAGTCCAGCCAGCGATATTGATTTATTTATAATTTCAGTCTCCGCGATGAGAACGCGTCGCTCGCCCACGTGCGCCGCGACTACGATGAAGCTTGCGAGCGACTCAGCGCTGGCGCGGCCGCCGCGGACGAAGCCAAGCGCGAGCTGGAGGGACTGAAGCGACGCATGCGCGTGGCGCGCGACCAGGTCGCCTCGCTCGAGGCCGATGTTAGTAAATTCTAGCACATTATTAAGGCGTGACTATACAGCAACACATGCAGTGACTATGTTTGTGCATTAATGATATGAAAAATACTTTATTGTGAACCATTTCGAGTACCATGGTACCACAACACCCAGACCCGGAAGAAATATTTACAGATCATGCAAACATTTCTTCCGCAGTGGAAATCGAACCCGCGTCTCAGCCGAGCAATCGCCCGAAACGCCACCGAAGTCGTCAATTATAACATCATGCCTACTCAATAAAACTAATTTCAGAAACTCTCCCTCCAAGAGCTCCTATCGAAGTCCAAGGACGAGTGCCACCGTATTAACGAGATGTACGCGACGCGCCAGTCGGCGATTCTCGAGGAAAACGAGAGGCTGAAGAGCCAGCACGCAGAGCTCACCTCGCGGCTTCAAGACCAGGACGAGTTCATGAAGCAAGTCTTGAAGGAGAAGGTAACAACCAACAAAACAAACAAAAGAGGCTAAGTGCTTGCGCTCAGAATCCTTACTAATATTATAAACGTGAAAGTTTGTATGTATAAGTATTTGTAGACATTTCACACAACGCCATCTGGCCACAAACTAAGCAAAGCTTGTACTATGGGTACCAGATCACTTATAAATACTTACAATACATAATACTACTACAACACCCAGATGCAGAAGAAATATTTGCAGAACACAGTTTCCGACACCCACACGACACAGGGAACCCCTAATGCGGGGTTACATACAACTATGTTCATTATGACTTAGGTGCTTGTATTATTATTATTTTCAAAGAAAGTAAATTATATTAACTAAGGTACCTTTCCAGCTGCTTCTAGAGATGGAGCTAAAGGACATGCTAAATAAGTCTAACCAGACGCACCTAAGGCTTGACCGCTCCATCGATGTAAGCTACACGGAGGACCAGATGCTGACTGCTCTCGATAGCCTCAACACAGACAGCCGTTTCTCAGCAGGCAAGTCCAGTACTCACCTTTTACTATTGCAAAAATTCGAATACTACGAAATGCACGCTAGCTAGCGTCTAGAAAGCTAAATAGGAAGCTCCATTGAGGTGAGGACACCGAGGATCAGATGCTTACAGCCCTTGATGGCCTCAACGCCAACAACCGCCTCTCAGCAAGCAAGTCTTATACATATCCTTCAGATATCCTAGCCAAAAGCGTCGCCAACCGACAGCCTTTAAATCCTTTCACCACACTGGCTTAAAAGTACTGGTGACACAACTAGATAGATAGATAGGTCTTACTGTGAGATTTTCGATTGATATTGTTTGCATTTTGAGTCCCTAGAGAGGGCGATTGCCCCTCCCTGCCCCTTTTGGCGACGCCCTTTTGCTCTCTTGCTGGAAAGCTAAAGTAATGGGCTAGTGTTTTCAATGTTTCTTTCTTATATCCTTTTAAAGTTGTAATTGTGAAATTTTATTCACTCTTCATAGAAACAAGTTTTTCAAACTATCAGTCTAACTAAACTAAGTAATCTAATAAAAAAAACTCGTTTTTGGATTATAAAAAAAACATCAATAAATAATAATTAAAAGAGTATAATAACGAATCTTCTACCACAATCTTCAGATTCTGTATTAAGTAATTGAGGCGTATGTGAGGAATAATGTTTCTTATGTCTCTCCTTTACTTGATATCTGAAAACGATGTAGTTTTTACCCAATCTTTATTCGATATTGAAGTAACAATTGTCCGCTTAACAGGAACAATATCAGGTAATAATTTCATGCATTAATATAAGCTTTTGATTTCCTCTTAGAGAACCGCATATTAGACGATGACTCGTTTATGAACTCACTGAGAGATGACCAAGGGAGAGCTACGAACATATCTTTATTCGACGAGATACGAATGAGTTTCAACATGTCCCGTCTCAATGTTACCGAGTTCAATACAGCTCACTGCGAGAAATGCCTAGACATCTCTACTATCGCAACGCAGACTGAGGAATTTGAACTGTGTGATGACTGTGATAAGAGCGATAATAGCATCAAAATACTCACAGTCGCTATTGCTACAGAGACTAAATTTAAACCTTATGAAGATCATGATAAAGTTGATACTAATTTGGTAAAAGCTACCGCTATGCAGACTGATAAAAGCGAAATTAGATCTTGCGGTGTCTGTGATAAGGATGAGAAACGTTTGAAAGCATCTGTTGAGACACAGACTGACGAAATTGAACCTCAAACACCCGAAAATAAGGTTGAGAAAGCTGTTATGATAGATTTTCAGGCACAAACTATTATTCAAACTAGAATTACTAAAGATGAGCTTAAAAAGACTGATCTGGGTATTCAAACTGACGGAATCAACGAAATTGAACTTTATAGTGGTGGAGATAACGCTCAGAATCAAATCTGTCTCAATGTAAATAGGAAACTTAATTTCGATACTTCAATCGAAGATATACCTTACGAGACTAACAATAGTGTTCAATTCAAATTAAATGTCACTAAAATTGATAAAGACATCCAAACCGAACCAATGGAAAATGAACCCTGTCTTACTGAAAATAACGCTCAGTTTCTTGACGCTAAAGATTACACTACAATTGCGACTCAGACTGTGGGCGTGTTTATGAGAAAACGTCCTAAATTCGTCAAAGTAGCTCAGAAAATCTTGAAACTAAAAGAAAAGTATCAAACAGCTCAAACACAAACTGACCAAATTGAACCTTGTCCCAATAACAATAACGCTCATTGTACCAAATGTCTCGAATGCAACACAGATTACACAGTTCAGTTAGAAAGAGATGTGCAATACTCTAAAATGGTAATGAAAGAGATGGAAGCTAAAATTAGCGAGTATGAAAACAACTTGACGCATTTGGAGGCCCTGATTGATCAAGGGAAAGAGAGAAATGAGAAGCAGAAGGCAATGGTCGAAAATCTGCTTTCGAAAATCATCATTTTGGAGAACTCTTGCGAAGTCCAAAGAGATGTCATCAATAAGATTGCATTTACAGACTCCTGTTGTGTGCAAAGCCAAACTGAATTTGGTAAATGGGAATTTGAACTCCATAGTCTGTGTTTTTAGATATTCGTATTAAATTTTATCCTTTTGTTGGTGGAGGGTATTATTTTATTATGTTATTTGATTAGAATATTAGGTGTTTATTCTGTGGTAAATTTTTGTGACTTTATACGACAATCCTAAAAATATTCGCTTCTCGATCGAAATAACAAGAATCCTCATAACAAGATTACTTAGAGCTGTGAAATTAAGATAAAATATAATAAAAATACCACAGAATCTACATAATTATTAGATATTATTATGTAGTTAGTAGAGTTGATAATAATATTAATATATTGTGTTTGTCTCAGTAGTTAGTCATTCTTGAAATACACATCATCACATTCAGAAAAGAAATTAGTATGTTGCTGATGACATAAAAAAAATCTTACTACCATTCTGAATCATGCGATGGTATGTAGTTTGAACGATGGAATCAGATTTTGGATTTTGTTCAAAATAAATATTATTGAAACAATTTACTATTCATACATTTTGATTTTGACTTGTTTCTTTCTCTACTTGTAGGCATTGTTATAGAAACAAAATGAATGTACAGTAAATTGTTTGTATTCATGTAATGTAGTTGTAATTTTGTATTTATTTATTTTTACTGGAACGTATAGAAGCAATTTATGGATAATATACTGTATTGTTTCTAAAATAAAAGAAACAATTCACCATTCGAGGTTTCAAGTAGTATTTTATCAATCACTAGCAGCCCGCCCCGGCTTTGCACGGGTATTTAACAAATTAGGATATTTTTAGTTCAATTTTTTACACCTCTGGTTATTGGAGTTTTAGTATGGATCCCTATTTTTTTTTTAAATAAATTATAGCCTATGTTATTCCGTAATAACGTAGCTATCTGCTGGTGAAAGAATTTTTTAAATCGGTTCAGTAGTTTCGGAGCCTATTCGTTACGAACAAAAAATATTTCCTCTTCATAATATTAGTGTAGATTTCAAATTCAACATTATACGTTCGTCAATAAAGTTGTAAAAACTTGCAGATGTGACGTCAGTATCGACCCAGGCGGACACACCTTGCCACGAGTGTGTGAAACGCAAGACGGTCGCTCAACGCGGCCTAAGGAGATTCTTCTGGTGGGTACATTTCTTAGTACTTATCACCCTCTTGAGCCTCGCAGACAGGATAGAGCGCTGGCTCACAGACAAAAAACGTGGGGATGTAAAAGAGAGATGAAGAATAAGGTGAGATAAGTTGAGTACTTATTAAAATGTGAAGGAGAGGTAGTTTATCCTGGAAGTTATAGCACTGTGGTTCAAGTCTTATCTAGTCGCTCCAATGGATTTTTTTTGTCTGATAATAGTATCAAATTGTAAAGGAAAACATCGTGAGAAAATGTGCATCAATAGAACCTTAAAAAAGTTGTGTCAAGATCTTAGATTTATTCTGGAACTCTAGGGAATCCTGTCTAATAGTGAATTTCTTCAGGCTGATGGTGAAAGTAAATAAACGCCATTTAGTTCGTTTTTTACGGTAACACTTTTTTTATTTGAATTCTGATCAATTTTTATTACTGTGAATGTATAGTTAATATGGATTTCAATAATTTTTCTAAAATTCGTTATAATTGCCGCCAATTTCATAACCACTGCGATATTTATCCTATCCTACTAATATTATAACGCGAAAGTTTGTATGAGGTTTGTTACTCATTCACGCCTAAATGGCTTAACGGATTTGAATGAAACTTGGAATATACGTAGTACATGTACTGGATTAACATATGGGCTATTTTTTATCCGGGTACCCCGCTAGCGAAGCCGCGGGCGGCAGCTAGTTTTATATAATAGCTATTAAAAGTGTGGATAAAAATAAGTTATGCACCATGTAACCTAACCAATTTCAAAAGACAGTTTTCCTGCCACACTAACCCATCCTTTCTCCAATGACAGAGCCTCTCTTATTCCCCAGTGTGTGATTACAGGGAGCCTCTAAAGTGCCTCTTCCAAATGTTCGCGGTGCTATGTTTCGTGGGCGCGATATCTCTGCTCTACGGGGTATCCCAGCGGGGGCGGGTGCGCTGTGACCGGGAGGGGGGGATAACCCCGTGGCGGTGGTTCGACGCACAAGACATTATGGACTTGCTGCTCAGGATAGAGTATACTGCTGAAGTGCCTATGTAGTTTTATAATATTAAGCATGTTGTTGACTGTACTACATACACGAACATACATACATACTGTACTTTGTAGATGAGCAATCAGCTGCAATACGATGTATTTACATTTCATGGCTTTAAATCTGTTACAGCGTTAGAAAAAAGAAATTGAATATTTATGTAACCAACCCCCGAAAACTCAAACGCGACTCAGAGTTGAGCACGTCTCGACTAACGGTGTTTTGACAGTTTCTGATGAAAATCTGTCAAAAAAAAATCTTCATTTGAGACATGCTCAACTTTAAGATGCGTTTGAGTTTTCGGGGGTAAGCTTGCTAACAATAACAAGGTTAAAGTTCTCTTGTAAGTGCATTATGTTGAAGAATAAAGATTTGCAGGGAAAATAATGTGTGTAACAATTAAAGTTTCCCGATTTTAAAGACTGCTGTGTATATATTGTACTATTATACTCCATTTTGGAATGTATACATCTTGGTGCAGGTGTATATTTAGATACCGGCACATAGGCACATAGTATCCGCATTATGGGAGTTGAGGCAGAACAAAACTGAAGGTCTGCGGCAGTGAATGGCATTATTCTCTCTTGGATATTGAGCATTTATTTGAACCCTTTTTTTATATTTCTTGTTTTATATAAATAAATAATAATTGTTTTCTTTTACGTTTAGGTTATGTGTCACAATAATTTTGAATCTCATATCACGAATAGTTTGTTTTATAAACCAAAGATACAAAAATGCATTTAAAAGCTATTTTCATACAAAGTTGCTATACCATGTACTCGAAGTCTTTGTTAATATGTTTTTAAATAGATGGCAATATGAACAATTTACAATATTTTAGTTTGTAAATAATCCTTAGGCTGATCTGATTTAAGAAATTAAATTTCTTGTAAGTAATGGTCAATATGTATCATAATTATTGGTTATGTATAACAATCATTATAATTTTCTAGCATTATCATATTGACATGCGCAAAACCATTTCGCTTGGCAATTAAATAGAAAATATATGATTGGGTTAGTTAGCAATAAGTTTTAAATTACAACTAAGTGGCTTTTTCCTCAAGCTTTGAATTTACACCAAAATACTACAAAAACGAGTTTAAACGCGCTACAAAGCCTTTATTCAAAGAATTATTAGAATCCTTGTTATTAGATTTTATTAACTGCCACTGCCTACCTCGGTTTTGATAAATGATTAATGACATTTGCATGAACACGTGATAAATTAATTAATATGGTCTTAAAAATACATCAGTCTAAAATCTATGTCCTACCAAAATCTTTGGCATGCAGATATCTTAGGTCGTATTTAAAAGTCCAGAACTGTTTAAAAATATTCGTTGATGAAGTAAAAATATTTATTAATAAGCCAATTTTTTTTTTTTAAACAAATGACATTGGCAAGTTGATAACTTATTATAAACCTTAATGCACTTGCAATTTTGGTCAATGATTGACTAATGTTATAGATCACGCATTTACTAAATTAAAATTATTAGAAGTACCGCATGCTAAAAAGCAGTTCATTTACTGATAATTAAAATAAAATAAAATAAATAAATAAATTAAAATAAAATAAATTTTATTATTAACCTAATTTTATTATTATTGATTCATTTACTTTTTTTTGCCTTAGTATACTTTTTACCAAAGTACTGATAAAAATCTGTACATCAGGCAGACCTGCCCTGCTCAGACGCTTCTCTAATACTAGAAACAAATAGCCTTATTTTACTACAGAAGAATGTACCTGTACTTTTTATCTTATATTACAAACTCACCTACTGTTTTTCTTCCGTCTGTGCCAAAATTAGTTACTTTATCACATTTTATTTTATTCATTAACTTGTATTTGTAATTTTATTTTAAATAACCTAAATACATAATTAATACTTTTTATATAATTGAAATGACATGGTCCACCATATCCATCTTTAGACTAAATCAGAAGTGGCTGCAAATTTTCATATGTTTACTTGTGGCTCTGCCCACCCTGTTAGGGATACGGGCGTGATAATATGTATGAAATAAAAACATAACAAAATCTGTGATAATTATGTGCCAGTGAATTAAATGGCAATTCTTAGAATAAGGCCAAAGCTTACCTTTTATCTAAATTCATGTGTATTAATCATTACTTTGACCTAACATATTGAATTTTGGTGAAATAGGGCCTAAACATTATTCGAATTGGGAATGTAAACTTAGCCAGTCCTTTACTATTTTACCGGAAAACCCGAGAACTAAAATTCTCTATGAGAATAAGAACCAGATAACAAAACTTAAGCTTTGCGGTTTATTAGACTGTCTATGGAATACATCCTAGCGCATACTAGGAAGCATAAGGAAACTATTTTTTTTTTTAGGAATATTTCTCATTATCAGATAATACTTAATTAATATGATCATTATGAGTGAGCTTATTCTAATTGATGCAAAATGAACAAGTTGAGTCTAAGCAATATCCAAAAGACTGCCAGTGTAAAATTTATATTGAATTTGAACTAATCTAGCATTTCTTGCATTTATGTAAAATATTTTATTATTAGTGATATTGTATAGAATTTGTTTTATTGTAGTTTCATTGATTTTTATTGTAATATTTACTGTTTTTGTAATTCCCACTTGAGGTGATTCTGCTAAAAAAGTTAATAAATAAGCCGTTAGCCTATGTCATAGCTTAGCTAACCCCCGAATACTCAAACGCATCTCAGAATTGAGCACGTCTCAAGTGACGAGTTTTTGACAGATTTTCATCAAAAACTGTCAAAAAACCGTGACTTGAGACGTGTTCAACTCTGAGTCACGTTTGAGTATTGGGGGGTTAGGCAATTTTCCAGATCAATGATTTCACTCGAAAGTGAATTTCAACTTACCAAAAATCAAACAGGGTTTAATCGGAAATTGACAGCTAATCAATGCTTGAGTCATTCACCGTTGAGCATTGTCCTTGGATATAAATATGGCGAAGAAAAGCGATAAGTACACGATCCGACTCTCAAATCGTAAACTGATTTACCCGAAAATGTAGACCAATTGTGAGTAAAGATCCTGTTTGATACTTTCGTAACGGTAAGCTATTATAGTTAGGTGAGACAGCATATTAACTTACCTACCTCTGAAGCACTTTGTCGTCTTATTTTAGTATACTGAATGCTAGTTATAAAATCATTTACAATGGTAGGTATAGATTATGATGTACGTTTTCCTTATCTAAACTTAATTTTTCATTTTCTTTTCTAATAGAACGAATTATCAGGAACAGTTATAGTTTTAGAACTGTCAAATTAAAGTTGAGGAAAACGTACATTAGAATCGGTACCAATGTCTTGAATTTTATGTTTGTTTTAATTTTAGTCAAAAGCATTTATCCAAATGAAGTTAATAATAAATGTGATCTTCCAACAGTATATTATTTTATTTACTTTCCCTATATCCTACTGACAATAAAAGCTTACAATACCGAGGTTGAAATGAATTCATGTGCAAGATTTTTCGAAAATGATGTTTTTCTCACTTCACATAAAAAAAAACATGGCGGCTGTAACAATATACTTTTAAATTGGAAACGGTCTTTTACAGCCGCCATATTGTTTTTTTACATTAGCCTATGTCACTCTTAAGCATTTAAACTTTATTTATCAGTCTGATCCAGGCGAATCTGATATCTCATTTGTCAAACACTGTCCAGGTACAGCGATGGCCAAAGGGGTGCAAATGCAGCAGCACACCACAAAAACATTATCCTCATGCAGCTACATAATTGCTACAACTTATTTTCTCAATTATAAATCGTCAAATCTTTACTTTAAATCTAACCCGCACCTGAGTGGCCAGCCCTTGCAAAAAATGGCCTACTTGTGGGAACGATTCGCGAGTTCATTTCTCATTCTCAGTTTGGGACGCCTTTGTACACCTTGAGGAGCCGAACAAAGGGATTATAGGGCCCTTTGTAAAAGGATACTTAGTGGGAGTTCATTTTAATTCTTGAATCTTGACTTGATGGAAGAAAATTGTTTTGAATACATGTGTTATGTCAGTTATACATTCTATATGTAGTACCTATCTATAGATAGCCAGCGACAGCCGACAGCAGTTCATGAACATTGATGTTTTTAAAATATCTCCGTAATAATGAACTCTTTGGAAAAAATACAATGTCTTTGCCCAGTTACCCTATCTACCTACTTTTCGTAAACAAAAGCACAACAAGATGAAAGAGTGATTGGAAAAACTCCAAATATTCATAAAACTACATAGTACCTACTGTATCTTCTATGGCATTATGGTAGACGCCAGGAGTCAACTTTTGCCTACCTACATTATTGGGACACTGTTATGCCCGTAATAGTACTTATGCTTAGGCTTGCCCAGTAGGTACCAACTATCCTCTCAGCTTAGTCTACCTTATCCACAGAAAATACATGCATACGTGTGGAGCTGAGTAAGCCGTGAATTTCCTTACAATTAGGTTTTTTCCGCATTTTTTGCATGTTCGTTTTCACACTTAAATTTTTGACTCCAACTAATAAGTTTATCACTAGGAAATAGGCAAATAGCTATAAATGGAAGACATCACGAAGCCACTGTAAAAACCACCCTGTTTCTATAGATGTAAGGTGTAAATAGCGATGCCGTCACACCCCTTTCATACGAGCCTGTGGCACCTGTCGCGGCATTGCCGTGGGAATGTCATGAGGAAGGAGCTTTTCTATGAAATTGACACGACTTGCGCTTTGAGATACATAATAAGTTACTAGCTCTAGGTAGCTAGGTTAGGTACCTACCTACTACGTTAGAATGAAGTGTCTCGGTACCTTTCTCAGACCAAATAAAACGAAAAGACGCCGCGCCGCGAACAACAAAAATGAAGCCACCTTTTTATCTGTGTGTTGGTTTCAGTGTGCTTTTTATCTGTGTGTTGGTTTAAGGTTTTGAGGTTTTGTGTTCCAAGTAACATAAATTCATAGTATAATTATTAAGAAATGATGTCATTTGAAGTATCTATAAGTGAAAAGTGATTCCGTGAGACTTTATGTGATTTGCTGCTGTTTTTACAAGTTTTCACTACACAGAACGGCATACTTACTTAATTCTATTTTTAAATTTAAAGTTTACTAGACGACGACTCAAGAGCGATGAGCATGGTTTTAGTGTGCGTGAGCGTGTATGTTTACTTGCAGGAGCACAGTTTTGTGTGGCTTCACTTTTGTTGTTCGCGGCGGGGCGCGTCGTCTTTTCTTTTTTTTGGTCTGAGGTACCTTTATGATCTAAGCTCGGCATCTTACCTGCTATGTTAGGTACCTACAACTTATGTCTGAACCATCTAAACTAACGGCTAAAGGAACAATCTTAAACTTAGCTTTCGTCCGCGGCTTCGTTCGCGTGGTATCCGGACAAAAAGTACCCTATATGTTATTCCAGCACACATAGCTACTATGTATACCTATTCCAAGTTTCAATTAAATCTGTTCAGCCGTTCGACATGATTGAGGCAAAGACATACGTCCTCACAAACTAGTACCTTCTCGTACCTAGTTTATCTTGCCTTCTTCAGAACTACGTACTTATGTGACTTTATTTTTTGAAGTAGGTAGGTGCCTAAGTATAAGGCCTGACATACTTATAGGTAAAGGTCTAGCGTACCTGGGTTATCTTAGAAAATTAAATATCGATCATTTCTCACGCCTTAGAACGAGCATTCAAATAATAACGATCAATCAAGTTTTTGTGACAGCGTCCGACCCGGAAGCAGCCCCGGATACGTTTTTTATCTTAACTAATAAAAACGAGTTCAAAAGGGAGTTTTTGTAACCACCTGTTTCTGTGGGAATTCCGTGTGAGGGAAGAAATGGTCCAGATTTGATTTGAATTATTTTATTCTGAATGGTCCTTACCTACTTACAAGTTACAACCTCTCCATAACTTTATGTACCTACCTACCTAGTTATTTTACTTACCTATGTTATTTTTCATATTCTAGGTTCATATTTTAAACTGAATAGGAAAGCGTTTAAAATCTATTAATAAATATTTAATCTTTAATCTGGTAAAATACAGATATTTTAACAGACTTAAAAAAAAGATCTCCATTTGGCTATATATTTAAGTATTTGATTTTTTAAACGCTTTCCTATTCAGTTTAAAATATCTACCTACTCTATCCGCTAACTAGACCTGGTAGCTCTGCGCACACCATTATTTATCCTGCTACATGTGACGTGAATTACGAAATAACACAAAAATCACGGAAACAAAAAACAACCCAACAACACAAAAAGCTTCCCATATCAACCCAAAAGAAAGAGGAAGGTCGTGTGAATGTTATAAAACTTGTACAAATTGTAACGGCCAACTTCCTTCCCAAGAGATGTAATTTATTGTAAAGCAACCCCAAGTTCACATGCATCGGTTTGGACATCTGGACAGTGAAGTTAATTTGCATTCTAGGTAGGTACTTTTTATTGCTTAGGACTCGTTTAAACTTTCTAGATGATTTTATATCCTCTCTTACATTATGGACCATCTATATGGGCGATGGGCTGATCACCTGTCACCATGGTTCACCATAATCCATCTTGGGACTTTGACTCAGGAGTGGTTGCAAGTTTTCTTATGATTACTTGTGGCTCTGCCCACCCCATTAGGGATACGGGCGTGATAATAATATTTAAATAAATAAATAATACCCAACAGTCACATACATAGTCCTGACCCCACACTAGGATTCCCTGCATCGTGGGTATCAGAAACTACGAGTACCATGGTACCACAACACCCAGACCCGGAAGAAATATTTGCAGAACACGCAAACATTTCTTCCGCAGCGGGAATCGAACCCGCGCCTCTTGCGTCTCTGCCGAACAACCGCCCGCCACGCCACCGAGGCCGTCATTTAAGTACTTATGTATGATTTTATAAACCGTCAGGAGGCAACTTTTGTCAAGGGACGCTCTAGTGCCCGGGACGATTTTAAATGAACTTGCCCAGTACTTATACAGTCGGCCTTATCTACAGGAGGACATACGTTGGTATGGTGTTAGTAGATATTACCCTCTATTTTGAAGAGGGCATTACAGTAATTCAACGAGATTATCACGAATTTATGATATTTTGACAATTTAAACGGAAAACCATCTGTTGGAATTCCCACTGCATCCCAAAAACGGTTCCCACCAATGACCAGCACGTCAGCGACATACGACATTCATATTATGCCATTCATTAGCCATCATCACGCGATTGAATACCGTCACACTTGGCTACTTACTGCAGCAAACCATCCACTATACAACTTTGAACTCTATTCCGACCACATAAGCTCTACAATATTTCACGAAAGTCAACTGCATGTCTAGTTGATTCCACGGCAAAAATATAAAGCTCCGTTTAAAATAAGCTCTATGTTCGTAAGATAAGGTTGTTTTTCCAATATCAAGGGTAAGTTAAAGTTTGTAATGGTTAAAAGGCACCGTGGGAGAAAGCGATAGTGGTCTAATTAAATATTTATTAATACAATATGTACTACGGAGGTATGTGACTGGATCAAAGGTCAGAGGGACACCTGGACGGGACGATGACTTGTTGTTTACTACATAGGATATTTATGAGTCAGAGGAAGTAACTTAACTACAATAGATTTTATTATCGCTATAAATAATATTGCAAGTAAGTAGGTACAATTTTCAGTAGTTTTTCAAGAAGGTATTAAATGTTTACCTACCTAAGTACATCGAGTCACTTTTTACTTCTCGCTCCAAAAAAAAGTCCATACAAATTGAGGTTGATCAAGAAATCGCTACGCAGTCAGAGATTCCTGAAAAAAAGACCCTACGCCCGACTTCTATCTATAAAAAGGTCAAGCAAGATTCCAAATTCAAAAGAAATAATGCGCGAATAAACATTTGCAAGAAAACCAAATTCACAATAAATTCACACCAAATTGCGATACACAAACAATTAAATACTGTCCCTTTAGCTCACCTCAAACCCTTTGCACCTTTCGACATTCCCACACACCGTGAGAACAGCCCTCCCCACTCCATAAAGTACCGGGTTTGGTCGTCCACGGACGCCACACAAAAAACTGCATACTTCATAGAACAGTTCCTTTTACAAATTGGCTCTTAGTAACTGTCATATTGACTATGACATGGAGTTCGTTAGAATTTTCAGTACCTACCTACTTAGTAAAAGTAAGTGTTTGTTCAATTTATTGTACGATTTGCTTAATAAAGAATTAAATAATAATAGTAAAATAATATAAGATTAAGTACCTAGAAACATTCCCTCGAACTTCGTATAGTAACTGTCAGCTAATCTGCGTTACACACGGCGATCACCAAGTTGCAAGTAAAAACTACAAGTTTGCTCTGCAAACAAATACGGAGCTTCATAGAAAGGTGTTGATAAAGTATAGAGTTCGTTTGCTGGGATGGGACGTGAATTATAAGGGGACTTGATATGCGTGTGCGGCTGAATTCCCATACGCGAACAGGATAGGGGAACTACGAGGTAGCTTTACTCGGTTTGTATTGTAGGGGAGATTGTTTCGATAGATTTCAGTGGTTTTGAAATAGAAAAATACCTATGGATACGTAAATAATTATTTGTATTACCTACTTACTTGACCTTAAATTAGTTAAAACCAGAAAACTAAAGTTATGGAAACCTATACTTAATAGGTATAAAAAATGGGTACCTAAAACAAATTGGTAATTTCAATGTGTTTTAGGTATAAATAACTCAGTGAACATTTACTTAGGTATCTACCTATATTTATATTTTTGCTAAGCTTAGAATCAAACCCACAGCCACCACACTCGCCAACTACTACGCCACCGTACCCATTCACAACAGGTTCCCATAAGAGCGAGACAGCACGAAAACAAAACATTCCGACACAGTTCCCACCGCTCCTATCCGCGCGTTAGATAAAGACAGCAACACATTCCCGGTTCAATACACAACCTGGATGAGGCAGGAAGCGGGTTTGCTGTTTCACAGGAGTTGTGAGGAACCTCATTATAAGATCGGAGCGCGTGGAGTGAAGACGTGTGGTGCTCCCAAGTTGTGTTGCGTCGAAGTGTTTGTGAAAATGCCGTGCAGTGAAGATGATGACTCCCAGACAGGATTTAGCGAAGCCCACGGAATGTCAAAGGCTGAATTGCGAAAGGTGTGTGTGTGTGTACTAAAGTGTTGTTTATTTTTCGGCTGATTTTTTAAAGTGATCCTAAAGTTTGTAAAATACTATGTAATTTGTCTCTTATTTTTCTACTAGACAATAGAGTCAGCCTAAATGGTATTTATAAAGTTTATTTAAAACTTTTTGTCTTACAGACAAACAAACCTATAATGGAGAAGAAACGGCGCGCGCGCATCAACAACTGCTTGAACGAACTGAAGGATTTGCTGATTGATACCTCCGATAAAGACGTGAGTACTTAGCTTGAACTATTTTTGTCGAATACAGTGCGAATCCATTGTGGCTTTATTGCAAATAACATAGGTATCCAATCTGTTTTATTTTCATTTACCTATCTATCATTCAAAGCATTCCTAAAAGATTCCAGTAAGAATGTCCCCAATAAAATTAATGTGCGTTTCCCTTAAAAACTGTTTTCAAATAGGTAGACTAAAATAGCCAAAAGAGCGTCTTCTCAATCAAAAACTTACTTAGATAAAAAAAATAAACATATTCCTAATTATATATTTCCATTTACAGCCAGCTCGCCACTCCAAGTTGGAGAAGGCAGACATCCTCGAGCTAGCCGTGAAGCATCTCCAGAAGTTGCAGCGTCAGCAACTGGCGGCCGCCATCGCCGCCGACCCGGCCGTGTTGCACCGGTTCAAATCCGGCTTCGGAGACTGCGCCGTGGAAGTCAGGCGGTACCTTTCAAGACTGGCTAGCGTGCCGACAGGGCTACGGCACAGGATCGGCAATCATTTGAACAACTGTGTCGCTGGCATGGACCGAATGCACCCGGACCATCCACCGCTCGTCCCCGATCCGTTACGACTGGACGATGAACGACCCAGCGCGTTTCACTTCGTCAAAGCTACGAAACCGACCAGCCCTCCTCTAAGCCCACTTTCTTGTGACTCCGCTTGCGACTCATCCACAGAACTAGAGACCCCACCTCGGCCCGTACAAATCCTTCCCTTCCCTACCCCACCAAGCAGATCAGCTTCCGACCAAGATTCGAGCCCCGAAACCCAGAAGCCTACAGTCTCATCGACCACAATTTCCCCAGAAACACTCAAAGATGGCAGATTCAAGGTTATGGAACCTCTATCTATAGTTATAGACGTGGAAAACTACAAGATAGGGATTGACGCGTCACCCAAACGAGCTGTGGACTATTCAATGAGACAGAAGTTAAAACGACCCGTGGTGGAAATGACTGGTCCTGTACCCAAAATGATGAGATTGGAAGCAGAACGGGAGACTGTGAAGATAAGAATAGACCCGTGTTATCCCAAAGATTTGCACGTTGAAAAACCTTCTGCATTCCGACGCGTTCAAGAAAGACCGGCCTACGAACGAAGACTTACCTTACCACCAAGTATACCAACTATTTTACCGCTCCAAGAACCTATTTTACCGGCACCTCAGCCGAGACCAGTTCAAAGGTCGGTAATAAGTCACACGGCGGAATCACTAGCGCAGTCTACCAGCAGGAATGATAAGACTGAGAATAGATCGAAGTCGCCTGAACAAGGGACGAGTAGTTCTGAAATGTGGAGACCTTGGTAGCCCATTCATAGAGAGACAACATAAATCCAAACGACCCCATACATTTTAAAAGGTCTGCCCAATATTTCGTTCCATAAATGGACTGTTGCAGACACAAAAAAGCGAATCAAGCATCAATCCGAAGTATAGTAAAACGACCTCGGTGGCGTGGCGTGCGAGTGCACGGCTAAGACGCAAGAGGCGCGGGTTCAATTCCCGCTACGGAAGAAATGTTCTGCAAATATTTCTTCCGTGTCTGGGTGTTAATATTTATTTATTTATAGTCTGACGTCGTCAACCGAAGTCCGCCGACACTGTACGCACTAACTTTTAGCATACGTTTGATTCGATCGGTCGAGTTCGGTTGACGACATCCGACCATACTTCGGCAGATAACGGATATAGTGTAATCTTTGCTTTTTTGTGACAATGGGCATGGACAGAGACCTATGATCATGACATGGGGGTCGTATTTCTTGGACGTCGAGTACGCCTGATTGTTATAATAACAAAATTGTTTACCTTTGTTTTATTATTCTCTTTTAATATTTACCCATACGGTAATTTTATTTGAAAGCGGGAAAGATATACTTACCTACCTATTGCAGCTGTTGTAGATACTTTTATTACAATCTATGTAAATAGTTAGGGCCTCGTTCACCATCTCTAAGTAAAGTTAATTACTGAGTAACGTTACTTGGCAGGTAAAGATTACCAGTAACTTCTGACAATTTTGACGGTTAATCCTATGATTTTAAATGTACCTATATACTTAGTTTATGTTTTGTGTTCCTACTTCTTGTTTTGTTTATATTCTTAATGTACCTAACTTTAGTGTTGTATTTTTCTATGGACCTGTGTCTGAAATAAAGTTTTATTATTATTATTATTATGATTAGCGCTACTCGAAAGTCGTGAAATTGATATTGTAAGTTACAGGTTACTTTAACTGGTAAATAGGTTACTCGACACCTCACTTGAAGGTGATGAAACAGGCCCATATCTATGTAATAGTATCAATACCGTATTATGATTCAAATGCTTTAAAATAGTTTATAATAGCTTTAAGATTTGTACCTGATGGTATTCGTTTCATTAAAATATTTTTGTTTGTAGTTTGATTTCTGTTTTCTTATACTTTAGGAATTAAAGATAAACTCAAGTAGGTATTAATTTATTGGCAACTCTTCACTCACACATAAAGATAGAATACACAACACATAACAATGACGTGATTGACAAAATTATAACTTTAAATAATTCTAAGGCACAGATGGATACCGGCGGCCGACGGAGGCCTTAAGCGGCCTAAAACTCCGTCACAAGAGTTGGCCACTCTAGCTCATACGAACTCACTTACTAACCGTAATGGCCTGCATTGGACGAATAAACACACTTAGGTATTCGTCCAAAGGGCCTCCTGCGCTCACAGATCTCTCAATAAACGTTATTATTATTTGAGACAATATCTACCGCGCGTGAAGATCCTGTTTTTTGTTTTATGCAATAATTAATACAAATAATTTATTACTAGTAGTATATTATTAGTAATTAACTCAATTAATAATGAGATCAAATTGGCTAATATTACCTAAAATAAATTAAACTAAAATACAAGCAACATCCATGAAGGTATTTAATAATATTAGCGTATATCTCACACAGCGCCATCTAATCATATATATTTATATAAATAAAAACATAATTTTCAGGACGAAATCAGTTTCAAAATCACGATTTTGTATCACGAAATGATGAATTCCTAATTTACTAGCAACGCCATCTAGTCCTAATCGCTCAAACTAGATTAAAAACTATATTCAGATTACAAAAACACGAATCCAAAACCTTTCGTGCCTCATTATTATAAACTAATGACGTATCACACCAAACTAGTTCTTATTCTAAAGACATTAGAGTACAAAAAGGCTTATTCACTTGTGTTTGAGGAAATCCTTCCGTTGCACCTGCAACTTCTGCTCCAAAACGAGTATTTTCTCTTGGTACTTAGCAGATTCTCTGGTCAGTCCTTGGATGGCAGAGTCCTTGCGTGCCACAGCTACTTTCACTCTGAAACAAAAAAAACTGAGTTTTTTAGAAACAACGCCATCTAGTGTGAGAATCAAAGAAACTGTATAACTGTATACACAATATCCTATCCTACTTATATTATAAAACATCAGTTCGGTTCAGTCACAGGGGACATGACCTCCCAAAATAGTCAAATTGAAAAATCTTCTAAAAATGTACAAAATATAAAAAAGCAATTTTCAGCCCCTAGCCGCGATGCCAATAAAAATAGAGGGCTTCCATTTGTTTCATAATGTGTGCAATAAAATTGTGTATTGTGCAATAAAATCTGATTTACTCGACATTTTCTATTAGTGACCCCCTCCAAAATTTTAGGCTGCAACCTGGTTCAGTAATAAACAAACAAAGCCGCGTGGCAGTCGTACTTAGCATAAAGCTGGTGCATCTGTTCCTCATGCGTCTTCCGCATATCTTCCATCTCCTTCTTGAGCGCATCTACCTTCCCGCGCCATGCATCTTCACAGCTAGCTCGGATTTCGTCCGCCCGAGCTTCTAACTGAATGTTTTTCTGCGAATAAAAACATTTTATGAGACCTTCATGGGATTATTCTTTTTTAGAATTATATAATTCAATAGTAACAATGTGATTTGACCAGATAAACTTTGGATTTATCACATTATTATGATCAAAATAGCCTATTACTTCTCTGCTGGGCTGGGAGTAAAAGCATAGAACGCGTCCATCCAGCGGCTTCTCTCCCCGAGCATGTCATAAAAGTCGACTAAGGGATAGTATCCTCTTCAACATGATGGATCACCTATATGGACGATAGACTGGTCACGTGTCACCATGGTTCACCATTTCCATCTTAGGGTTTTAAATCAGAAGTGGCTGCAAGTTTTCTTATGTCTACTTGTGGATCTGTCTACCCCATTAGGAATATGGGCGTGATTGGCCAATCTATTTATAGGCTTAGCTTACCTCAGTCAGCACTCTGTTTCTTGTCTCCAGTTGATTCACGCTCACTTCAAGTTCCGCGCCTGAAACGAGCAGATAAAGTAAGTAAGTTCGTATTTCTTTGCTCGCGTGGTACCCTGATAAAAAATAGCCTATATGTTAATCCAGCACATGTACTATGTATATTCCAAGTTTCATTCAAATCCGTTCAGACGTTTAGGCGTGAAAGAGTAACAAACATCCATCATACAAACTTTCGCGATTATAATATTAGTAGGATTTTCTGTCTTGGTTTCGTTCAGTTCTTACAGCCATCTAGGCCGCCTCATAATTTTTTTTTATTAATCCCTTGTAGTTATATCTAGAGTGCCAGTGATACTCACACTTGTCCTCAGTGTGCCGCACTCTGGCCTGAGCCTCCTGGTAGCGACGTAGTGTAGCCTGCTCGGTCTCCGCTAACTCCTTCAACTCTGCCTCATATTGATCCTTATTCCGCCTAAAAGATTGAGATAGCCATATTATAGTAGTACTACAAAAACGAAAGTTTGTGTTTAAAATAAAAAATGGAAAAAGATTATAACGCTCACATTAGGGGGCGTCCATTAATCACGTCGCATAACATCGTTTCTTAATTAGCTTACTTATCTTACTTATATTATAAAGCTGAAAAGCTTTAGTTTGCTTGAAATTACCGGCTTAAAGTTCAAAACGCAACGATAGCGCGTTCTAACTTTACCTGTGCTGCCATCTAGTTATACCATAAATTTTAGGTTACTTGGAACACAAAATCTCAAAACCAAAGGTGGCTACACTTTTGTTGTTAGCGACGCGGCGTATTTTCTTTTTATTTGGTCTGAGCTTCTCAATTGCTTTCTCTATCTCTCTGCCTCGCTCTATCTTGTGTCGAGCCTCTATACATATATCTTTCTTACCTCATAGCTTCCTGTAGTTCCTTCCTTCCCGCCTGCGCCTCTGCATCTAACTTCTCAATTGCCTTCTCTATCTCTCTGTCTCGCTCTATTTTATGCTGAGCGGCTATCTCTGTCACTTTCTTCTTGAGAGCCAGCTGCTGTTCCGCCTCGTAGTTCTGTCTGTGTTGGGCGAAGTGGGAATCCAGCTCGTCTTGTTTTGCTTTCAGAAGCTCCTGGGAAATATAAGATAATATAAACAAGTATTCCCAAGGAGGGTTGACGTCAGGCAGGCGGCCGGTCATAAAACACCTTAGCCAAAACTCTTACAGCATGATTCAAGGATCATACTGTGCCGACCCCACATAGACTGGGATAAGGGCAGGAAGATGATGATGATGATGATGATAAACATCCGCCGACGATTCCACTCGCATAATTTTTTTCCTGTGAGGAAACTTGGAATGGTACTGTGTAACCTGGAATAGCATATAAGCTGTATATTGTCTGATTATCATGTTAGGATACCATAGGAACCGGGTCACTCACTTCCATTTTCTCTTTCTCTTTGGCAATTTCTTTCTCCAACTCAGCCCTCTTCTCGGCCAGTAACATTTCTTGTTCCTGTCGCCATTTTTCTGAAACAAGAATAAAAATTAATAAAGCACTGTCTTTGCCATAAAAATTAAAAACTGCAGCTTTTAGGAGACATTTTCAACTAACTAAGATATGTAACACAAAACTAAAAAAATCATCAATATCGTCATCATCATGTCATAAAGTCAAATATGTCAGACCTACTATGCAAGCTAAATTCTACACAGTCTGGTTTTTTGTTCTTTCAAATAAATTACAACTTATCGACCTGGTGAGAGCACTGGTGGTTTAGTTGGTAGTGACCCCGCCTTCCGATCCTAAGATCGTGGGTTCAAATCCGGTCGTGTAAGTAGTAAGTACCAATGGATTTTTCTGTGCGATAATTTATGTACGCCATACCAGTACTCTCAAACGGCGAAGGAAAACATCGTAAGGAAACCCGCGGCTTAGTCAGCTCTGCACGTATTGACCATGTCGTTCCTGTGGACAAGGCCGACTAAGCTGAGAGGAATAGGTGCTGGGCAAGCCTACTCCATCTCAATTCGTCCCGGGCACTACAGCGTCCCGTTTGTGAAGGTAAAAGTTGCCTCCTGACGCTGTATAAATCATCTACTAGATCATGGGTTCTTAAACTATGTGCAGTCACGGACCACAGAATTTCTAAAATGCCACAGACCCCCTCACCCCCTCTGTCAAAGAATATTGTGGAAAAAAAATATTTATAAAATCACACTTAGATACTAATGCTTGATTTAATTAAATTAAAATTGATAAATATAAATTGAATAATTCTCCCGCGCCTCGCGCTGCTCAACAATAACCTGCGAGAGTGGTCAAGCAAATGATGAGATTTTTTCATTAATCTCAACAATTAATTGAGCTACTGCGGACCCCTGGCACATGTATTACGGACTCCTCGGGGTCCGTGGACCCCACTTTAAGAAACCCTGTACTAGAAGGTAAAAAAGGCCTTCATATACTTACCGAGCTCGTCCCTCATGGCCTGTTCTCTCTCGTGCAGGGAGTTTGCGACGCGTTCGTTCTCAGCCCTCATCTCCGCCACCAGGCGCGTGCGTTGCTCCTGATACGTTAGCTCCAGCTCCAAGATCTGCTTCTCCAGTCTGAAGCACATGCCGCTTTATAGTATTGCAAACGAGCGAAACGCAGGCAAAAGCTAGTTAAGATACAATAGTAAGTAAACTGTATTATTGAGATATTTTTAAAAGTACTTTAGCCTCTTCAAAGCGCATCCAAAATTATAAATAGACTAGTATTTTCGCTTGCGGGCGCGGGCTGCAAGCAGCCCGCGAGGATGTTGTTTCTTATCATCAGCGACCCTCAAAACCCGTGGAACCAAAATTTCAGCCCAATCGGACAAACCGTTTCGGAGATACAAGCAAGGGGGGTGAAAATTGGGAGGGAGGGGGGTCAAATTTTGATTGAATTTTACTCGCCAGCCTATTCTCTATACGAATCCACTTGAAAAAATCCCATTTCACGAGTCATTTCGGAGAACCGATAGAAGGGGGGGTCAAAGGGGGGGCAAAATGGGGGGTTGAATAAAAAGTTGTATTCCTTCGAGCACCCTCCATCCGAATCTGTAAAAAAAACATGCCCTCGTCGGGAAGAATCGGGACACCGATCGTGGGGGGGGCGAGGGGGGAGGAAAATGGGGGTTTTCGGATTTTTCCCCCACTCACTGGGACTCCCCGAACATTTCCCCCATACATCATCATCACCGGTTTCGACTCTTTCTGGGAGAACAAACATGTCAATCATTGAGTCAGTCAGTGGTAATCGAGCTTTATATAGTATAATAGTTTTCTTAATTTTAGTTTTACTTGCATTTTTTTTATGTTTTTTTGTACTTATTTTATTGTTTCTTTTTTTAGTTATTTATATTATAAGTAGTTTGTCCACACATTGCATGCTGTGTTCACTATTTTTACAAACTGCGCCGCAATGTTACATACAGTTTACTTACATAATATGTTTTAAATATATTTTGATTTAGTGCACATTTCAAGTTGTGACCCAAAAAAAATAGAATGACGAGCTCGGTGGGGTAGTGATAGCGAGTAAGTATTCGGCTAAAATGCAAGAGAATGCTATAATGCATTTCTGTACTCATGTAATCTAGTTTTTCTCCTTCTCTTAATTCTTGGAAATATCACCATCATTTCTCATATCACCAGCTTTTGTATTTCTTTTATTACATGCTTTATAATCATGATATCACATCTTGTGTAAACCTTAAACAGGAACATTTCTGCTTAAGGAGGTGGGCGTTGGTAGCTACAACACAGTTTTTCTTAAACTACAGTAGCTACCATCGTTTACAATTAGTTGATATAACCTTTGTAAACTTTGTTCCCAATAAAATAATATTTGATTATTTGATTTGATCATACCTGGAGCTGGCCATCTGCCGTTCCTTGACCAGCGCAGCTTCCTTCTCCTCCTGGAGACATCTCCTCAGCTCCTCTAACTCCTGGGCATGCCGAGCCTGGTTCCGACCGAGCTGTTCTGCGTGCGCCATCTTTAAATCCGAGACTTCCTTCTGTTGACGTTCCGCCATCTCGCGGAGCTCGCCTTCAAGACCTTTCACTGTTAGCTCCTGAAAATTAAAATAAGATTTAATTCAATTATTTAGAAAGCATTACCTATAGATAATCACATATCTCAGTCTACAACTATCTGGTAGATTCAGGCGAGATGGGGAGGAGATCGTGTGATTTTGAAAAATCTCAAATTCGGAAGAAAAATTAACCTATCTGACTTTAGTTACGATATTCTTATATTATGTATGTATGTTCGTATGAGCTAGTGGCCAACTCTAGTCATGGAGTTCTTATATTCATGTAAATAGTGGAAAACAAACCCTTATCACAAAAGACCAAACTAAAAATACTGAATGTGAAACTAATGAAATATGAGTGAACCTTTATTTTTTCAGCTTTCTGCCGCACCCAACGTTGCCTGGCTACCTGGATGGGGGAAAATAATAAAAATGTATAAAAACAAAGAGAAACAAGGAATGAGTAAATCAAAGCGCTTATTTTTTTAAGTACACAGTAGCACAGAACACATTGTTTATAAAAACTAAAATAAGTTTAAATCAGTTGCGCGGCCGCCATGTTTTAAACCCGGTAGCTCTACCTGTTGCGCAGCGGCCATCTTTGAAATACGGTAGCTTTACGAGTACCTGTTGCGCGGCTGCCATCTTTAAAATCCGTTTGTTAGTGTTACCTGTTGCGCAGTGGCCATCTTTGAAATTCGGTAGCATTACCTGTTGTGCAGCTATCATCTTTAAAATCCGGTAGGTAGTTACCTGTTGCGCGGCCGCCATCTTGTCGTGTTGGTTCCGTAGCTCCAGCTTGTACCGTTCCTCCAGCGCCTGCGCGGATCTCTTCCATCTCTCCTCGAGGGAGCGTCTCTCATCCACCAACTGTTCTATGCGGTGGTTGAGGGTTTTCTTGTCGTTTATCAACTGTGGGAAGTAGTATAGTTAGTACAAAAAAGTATAACATGAGATTTGTAAATAAATATTGGCGGATATTTCACAGCGCCATCTACCCCCAAACTAAACAAAGCTTGAGGATAGGAGGAAGTTTCTTCCATTTTTCCAATGCGGTTTATTTTACGACATGACGACTTTCTCCTTTATTTGGCTGATATAACTAATAATTGGTCTTCTTCTTCCTCGCTTTCCTTCTATGATCGTCTTTATGAAGCTGTCATGTCGTATAAGATGTCCAAAAGGGGGAATATATTTAGACCTCTTATATACTTTAAGACTACAAAAAATATTTTTAATACGTACAGAGCGCCTACAAGGTACTGGCCTAGTTATAAGACCAGTCGATTTGGTGATGATATTTGTGCTCCAATAAGAAGAATTAAGAAACTGAATTTATCAAGCATAATAGTTACCTGATCAATAAAGCTCTGGTGCCGTTTGATAGTTTCCTCACACTCCTGCTTCACTTTAGTCACGTTCCGGACAGACTGCTTCTCCAAATTGCTCACTTTATTTATCATCTGGAACGTAAGTAGGTAATAACAACATAATGTTTAAAATTATACACAAAATAAACAATAAGCGAAGCGAGCTTTTCAATCCACAACTCGAGAAATAATAGGATAGCAACTCGCGAGAGAAGCGAGATCTGTTTATCCACGCAGGAATAAAAAACTGGTCAAGTGCGAGTCGTGTTCGCAAACAAAGGGTTCCATACTTCCAAGTTTTTTTTCTATTGGGAACCCTTTTATTTTTTATTTATTTGTTGTTATAGTGGCAATAGAAATACACACTCTGTGAAAATTTCAATTCCCCACCTATAATGGTTCTCTCATAAACACAAAGCCCGCTGACAGACGGACAGACAGACGAGGCTTAGTAATAGAGTCCCGTTGGCACCCTTCGGATACGAAACCCTCAAAAGGATCTAATCAAGTAACCATTGACATTCATTAAAAAAATGAATCTAAAATCACGCCGTAAACCGATTCCGATGAAAGTAGTATCATGGCATGGCTGAACTCAGTAGCGGATCCTGGATTTTGGTTTGGGAGAAGCTTGAACCCGTTGAGTGTAGGTTTTATCATTGTAAATACTAAAGTCTCTCTCTATTCCCGACTATTTATCCCACATGATAGTGGGGTAGCACACAATATTTAATTTGTGTGCTGAACTCGGATGCTTGGGGGGTTTTGAGTCCCTTAGCCCTCCCCTCTATGAAACTTGTAATAGTGTACCTGTTCCTTATGGTTGGTGAGGCTCTCCTGCAACAAAGCGATGCAACAGGAACGTTCCTCGAGTTGGAGAGTCGCTGTCACCAGCCGCTGTGCCAACTCCGTTTGAGGCAGCTTCAGTAGTACTTCCAGTCTACGTTATATAATAATATAATAAATAATATGTTATACAATAGCTTTGAGAGCACTGGTGGTCTAGTTAGTAGTATGTATGTTCGTATGAGCTAGTGGCCAACTCTAGTAACGGAGTTTTTAGGCCGACTAAAGGCCTCCGTCATGGCTTAACGACTTAAAAGCCGGGACCGACTTTCTGTCGGGCTTGTTCGGACTGTTCGACGGGCTTTCTGATGCATTAATTTTGACTTTTATGAAAATAAAACCGCATCCGTTTTTCTAAGCAAAACCGAGAAAAGATTTTTTTAAATGATGCTCTTAAATCCCTCACAAAACTCACCATATCAGTTACAATTTAAATTAGGTAAAATAACGAGGGCAAACAAATGTTACAGAATGTGATTCCAAAGACAAAACTCACTTCGGTATAGTTTGTGGTGTTGTATTCGACACTACGGATAGCGCGTTGTTGGCACTCTGCTCCACTTTCTCCAAAAATTCGAATATCTCCCTGAAAATGCAAAAAACACTTCTAAAGTAATGAGAGGCCACAAAGAATTTAACACGGTTCTCATTAGTGAATCGCCATTTTTGTTTTAGTTGATCTGTATTGCCTAGTTGCGCCCAAGTTAACTAAATAAGTTGCTTTGGTTTAGTTTCTGGCTATGTTTATAAGTATGATCATACATATTATCACGCTCGCATCCCTAACGGGGCGGGCAGAACCACAAGTAATTATAAGAACACTTGCAGCCACTCCTGATCCAAGAGTCCCAAGATGGATATGGTGAACCATGGTTACAGGTGATGAGCCCATCGCTCATATAGATGGTCCATCATGTTGGAGAAGATACTATCCCTTAGTCTTAGTCGGCTCTTACGACATTAACAATTCACAATATAAATTCATCAAAGACTTTTAAGAAGTAGTTTGTAAGCTCTTACATAAAATTATCCTTAGGAGCATTATTCTCTTCCTCTTTCTTAGCATCTTCATCAGCTGCATTCACATTACTGACTGCAGTCACTGGGTTATCACCATAGCTCTCAATTTCTTTCAACATTGAATAAATGTCCAGCACAGACGAATCTGAATTCAACTGCTTTGGCTTTACAGTCTCCTTTTCTGCTGACGCTCGAGGCGTTACCAGCTGTCTTGTAATTTCAACCTCAGATTCAGTTATGTTAGGTTTAGTTTTAGGTGGGTCTGAGACTGATTCTTCAATTGGAACCTGATCTATCTCTAGTAGTCTAGGAGATGGTGCGGATATAGATACCCACGAATCTATGTCTTTATCATTGTGCACGCCTTCGATTCTAGCGCTCAACGGAGCGTGCATTGTAAACATATTCTTCTGTGTCTGATTTCTGATGTTTATTTGCGTGTTGCTATTACTCTTACTGATACCAGTCTTCGTTTTATTGTTCCAATCTTGTCTGTAACGTGACGGGACGTTTTCGAATTTGGAAGGGACATTGTTGACCTTTTTATCGAACTTCTGTAGGCTTTTTGGAAGTAAATCTTTTGCATCTCCCTCTTTAACTTTTAAATAGTTCTGTATCAGTTCTTTGGTTGATATTTTAGAAATTTCCCTACGTTGTTTCATTTCGAACGATGTTTTATTATTTGCTGTTTCCTTGTGTTCGAGACTTGTTCTTTCCGGGGACTTGTTATTATCGCGTTTGTTTTCAAAATTATCAGAAGGGTCTTCGAACATTTTGTCAATATTTAGAGGGGTTGGCGATATGGCATCGCTTTGTATATCTTTCAATGTCAGCTCGTGTAGACTGTTTATAGCTTCCAACTCTTTCTTGTAATCTTCTATGACCTTAGAAGTGTAAGCTTTAGTTGTACTGTTGACTAGATATGGCGGGTATTCCAATTCTGCTTCATTTTTATCACCTTCGCCGTGCGGAAAGTCAGGGAGTTTAGTTGTAGTTGGGGAGTTATTAGGAGGCAGCGCTACATGACCCTCCTTCTTCAAAAAGAAGTCTTTGTACAAAAGACGACTGTGGTTCAGAGGTTCGGTCCATGTGTCTTTTCTGTCCAATGGATAGGTTTTATGGTACCCCTGTTCGTGGCTGTTAGCTGAGTTGCTAGTTGAGGCACTATCAAGGCTCTTAGGTTGATCATCAACATTGTTATGTGAGCTGGATCGTTTCATTGTTGATGTGCTGGGCAGAGAGTAGTTATGCTTGTATCTATCATCGTTTGGTCCACTATCGGGGTAGCCTGAGTCTTTAGACGATGCGTCATTATGGATAGTACTAGACATTTTATTTTTGGAATCGCTAGGATTTGAGCGAAAATCGTCATAGAAACTGGTATAAGTTCTCGGATCACACATGAAAGTGTGAGGTGATTTTGGGTAGTCTTTTGTCTCCGCCACATACGTATTTCTATCAATATCATCGGCATTTTCGTCTTTTTTAACTTCCTCCAGAGAATTTTCTGGGGACAAACTGTTCTGTGAAGGTACACTATCAAGGTCTTGTGTTGATTCTTCTTCAACTAAGGATAGCTGTTGTTTTGTTAGAGTGAGACGGCGAGAGTACTTGTCAATAGCTTGCTCTACTTCTTCATGTACATTGCCGAAAGAAACGCGACCGAGAAGCGAATCTTCCGTCTCTTTCCTTTCACCATCTAGAGGGATGAAGTAGGATTCATAAGGTCGAGTTTTGTGTGTAGGCGAAAAGCTTCTTTCATTGAACATGTTTTTATTCCTGTTGGGAGAAGGTGATCTTACGGGTGACCTCTGTCTTTCCGTTATTTTGACCTCCATGCCATACTCATTAGAGGTTACATCTTCGTTTATAGTATTTTCCATAGATTTCCGTCCTTTCTTTGCTATGTTTCGGTACTTGAGGTAGTTCTTCGAGTTGCTATTTTTGGTCTTGGATCCAGACTGTGCTTTGGCTTTTATCTTTGAACCTAGGCTGATGAAAGTGTCTTCAGAGCCATAGTCAGAAGCATTACTGCAAATATCTCTCCGGTGAGTTAGATTTTCGGGTGACCTTCTATCTCCAAGCAGATCAGTTGTCGGAGCTAGAACTTTTACTGTTGTTGTCGGAGGAGAATCTGTAAACAAAAATTAAAAAATAATTGATAGTGCCTCCTGTTGCCCCACACATACTTCGCAACGCACGCATTTCTACTGCATTCACTCTACTTTGATGTTTCTTCTACAATTGTTTTGTTTATGAAATGTAAATCAGATTGATATGGCCTGTTTCAGTGTATATGAGCTGCACAAAAACCAGACGAGGTTAAAATATTCTATCAGACAATAAACAGTCTGTGTTAATGTATATAGAATACATGATGGAACAGACTTCATCGTCAATCAAGGCAAAGTTTTTTAAAATATAATAAAAAAGTAGATACTTATTTATCATATAAAAGGGATGCTCCTTGCAGAAGATAAGTAACATTATTATAGGTTTTCTTACTGTTATATGACTGTAGTAACTCTGCACTAAAGGCCTTGAGCAGATTCCTTGTAGAAGGTGCTCTCTCCTTTGCATCTGCTGAGAAAGGTCTCTTGTACCTTTCTGGAATATCCTGAAAATTATATAGTTGATATAGACATGTTTTAAAGTAACCTGACACTTAATGCATATTTTTGTGCGACCTTTGTCCTCCCAAAAATGAGTATGTGGGGACTTCTAACAATAAACTGAAGATGATGATAACTTACCATACCACTACTAATGTAAGCTGTTGGTTGTTGGTTGTTCCAAATAAATAAATAAATATGAGATGTTTGCTTCTCCACGAGAGAGGTGCATGCATGCCTGCTAAGAACAAGCAAATGATGATAAGAAGCTAAATAACTAGTTTAAAATGTGTCTAATATGTAAAACTTGTCTACATAAATCTATTTATTTGATAAATCCTTCGATCAAATTTGATCGAAGGTATAATCAAAGGATAAATCATAACTTACCGGTGAATTACAAGAATTTTGTAATGCCGATCGCGGGCGATTGCGGACGTTCTTTCTGTCGTCTTTTTTCTTACTCCGATACGAGAGGTTCACAGGCGAGCCGAGGAGCCGCAGGTTATTGTTTTCCTTAGACATTTCACACACATAACAGCCAGATTCGATAAAGTTTTCACAAGCACTAAATTATAGAGACGGCGGCCTCATTTTGTTTGTTTGTTGTCTTCTTTGTCAAGTTGAGTTGATAGCTCTGTTGCTAGGCAACGTAGTGATGACATGCGTAACATGTTAGTATCATTTTTCAACGCTGATCGTTATTTTAATAATTTCACTAATTTAATATTTTGATTTTAATAAATTATATTTATAAGTACTACATCATAGTAGTAAAAGAATCTACTTTGACATTGTTTCTCTAATGATAATTTCAAAAGACACTTGTCTTGTTTCTACTTCCTGTTTTATCAGTAGTGTTACCAGCGTAAAAATCTACCATGATTGTAGTTTTTATCTGGCTTCTGAAACGGAGTCTTTACCACAGAACAGAACAAAAGGTTTACTACAACGTTTTTACGCGTTAACATCATTTTATTATATTTTTACTTACAAATTAATGTGTTTAGTATTTCAATATTCGAACATGAAAATGCTATAATTTTATAAAGAAAACAAATCTACTAGAGCAGTAATGAAACGCATTGATGCAATGACGTCATCGATAAAATTATAGGCGGTTCATGTATCACACACACTGCATGAAATCTCGAACGAAAGTGAACCTTCGGTCGTGTTTCGTTCAACGAGCTTTTCGTCTCTCTCTTCTATTCGATTAGTCCTTGGAAGTATTTTGATCGCATTACATTTTTCATACGAACTAGTGCGACTGCGAAGGCGACTATAGTTATTACGCGTTCCATTTGTGATAAAATTGTGTGAATTTAAGTTTAGCTTGTGATTTGCGCTGTTTGTGCATTATTCATTAAATTTTTGTGAAATTCTTACCCTAAAATATAAAAATGTTCAGTGGAATTGCGGGTGAGTTTTCCTACATAATTTTTTAATGTTATTGCTTAATTTTGTAATTCTATAGAATATCTATTAAACAATGGTAATAAAATATATAGTAATATTTACATAATAAATAAAATAGTGGCAATTAATATAACGACACGCATTAGCTAGGTACCTAACCTACCTAGGTATTTATTAAATTATAGCAAAATAATTTACATGAATATTCTAACGAACTTACCTTGGACGTTCGATTCAAGTACCTACATAGGTTTAACTTAAAAAAACCTAATTATTATTTTTATTTCAGTTTCTAAATGTCTGTTCGGAACCTACTATTTTTAAGTGGGCTTTATCCATAGCCCGGTTATTTATTAACCTACCTATGAATAATTTGAGATTTGAGCTTGGCAGTTAGTGGTCTAGAAACGTAGGTACCTTTAGAGGTACGTGAAATAGATTTTGGTAGGTACGCCACCAACAATCACTCCTACCTAGCACAGATCATCATAGGTACCTACCTCCCCTCCTTCAGGTCCCTAATGTAAAAATCAAATTTATGCCATGGTTAAATTTAGCTAACGTCGATAAAAAAAACCTTGAACAAGACTTGTTTACCTACCTAATAAGTATATACCTAGGTAGGTACATACCTAACATTCATTTTACATAATAGGTACATCATGTTATCTAGCAATCTAAAAGTAGGAGGTACCTATTTAAGTACCCTAGACAGAAACATTCCTTTTGATACGCTTTCATATACCTTACCTACCTGGGTGTATCTAGGGTATCTGGGTGTGTAGTGTAGTTAGGTATTTACTTGCCTATTTAGAAACTTAATCAATAAAATGTTTTGTCTTCCGCCTCTCACAGCCTCCAAAAAGTCGCGATTTTGGTCCATCCATTATCATTCGGTGTTAGTTCCTAGTAGGTAAGCTAAGTACCTACCTACTCATGGACGTGCCCCACAATATTCTTTACGCCATTTTTGTTATCGCTTGTGGAAGTTTCGGTCTACAATATTTTTTACCTTTACTACTGGCTTCCTGTGGTGTCCATAAGACAGGCAAAGGCCTCTCTACCTTATTAGAAATGAAAATAACTTGTTATGTAGTTATAAATAACAGTGATAAAACACAAAGGTTATTTAGGTAAGTATGATTAGCAAGCACGTTTTATTTTCATGATAGCGATATCAAAACTACGTGTACGTGACCCCGTGATCACAGCTTTGTTGTGACTTCATTAGTCTGAGATGTACGTACAATGAATCATGGCATGAGTTTACCTTCGTGGTCTTTATCTTGGACTTTAAATAATCATAAGTACTAGCTGGAAAAATAATTACAGAGGTACTTTGTTCAAAACAGAGAAGCATCGCCGACCTCCAACCGGTCACCAATCATGAACGTATTTACGGATGGGGATCGAGCTTTTAAGAAACCTATGGAATCCATGATTACTGAAGGCAGTGATACATAGCCTCCAAAATAATGGCGTAATTTATTAATTCTTAGAATACTATCCCATGTAAACTGCTTGAAAATTCTATTCCGAGAAATCGAGTAGGTTAGGTATGTATTAAGACGCAAAACCAGTTACCATCTGAATCTACGACACATTTGGAGCAACTGCGCACTTGCAAAGTTTGCTCATTCATTCAACAAAGTTGTTTCAAATAAATTTAAAGGACCATAATCACGTACAGATTAGGTTGGATAGGTACTTATTGAATGGAAATTGAGCCAAGAGCATTTCTAAATCGTTTACGTATTGCGTAATACATATCTAAAAAACTATCTACCTAATTGTTTTATTGCTTTCAAAAACTGGAGGTCGCCATTTTTCCTCATTGATAGTTTCTAATATAGGAGAACTTTATTCGGTAGGTCTAGGTACCAGTACCTTTTATACACTTAACTTTTGTAAAAGCTTTAGAAATCAATAATCTTTACTTCCATCATTCACCTAATGCATATTTGATCTTTAAATCTGGATGAGTGCCAGTAAAACCTTTAGTTAATCCACCTTTCTTGACTGAATTTTGAACCATGCTCTTTCCTAAGTTCTAAGCTTTGTAGCTTACAACTTAAGCTTAAGCTCGGAAGGAAGATCTATGTTGTAAAAGTTCACTTCCTGGTGAAAAGACGGCTATTGACCAGCGTGCTTTGTGAGAATTTCTTGGCTAGGCCGATTTGGAAGTCATCCAAATGGGTCTCTAGTTCCTACACAAACACTAAAAGATTGTGATCAGCTTTGTTTTCGTGGAGCTTTCTTTGGTTTCAACGAAAAAATTCCTTTGTTATAAATTGTATATTTATGTATCTATAGTATTCTCCAGAATGGCTTTCTTTATCCATGGAAGTACCTAACTAACCTACAATGAAGATGATCTCATCAACTGCATATTTTCTTATTTATGAAATGATGATGCAATAGAGAGACTGATGGGAATTATAATTATTTATAACAGGCTTGAAACAGACAATAACCATTCGTTTTCAGGTCCTTGAACCTTGTTTTTGTCTTTACGGATTGAACTAGCTTTACGTTTAGCATAATAACGACATCCATAATTCCACTGGAATTTGCCGCTATGAATACACAAATTATAATGTTATCAACTTATCATATCAATCAATACCACGGCAAAGCTTGTGTGAATTATACAATATGTTTATCAACGGTGCATATGTACTCATTGGCTTTAAGGTCAGGGTTGTATGAATCACTCCAACGGAAGCCAGTGTATTTACCGAAATCTGTTGTTGAACTACCAAAGTGCCAGATATTTTGAAATCGTAATTTATAATTAAATGTTATGTAAAGGAAATCGTGAAAGCTCAGGAGTCTAAGATTATTAATGTCCCTAGAAGAAAACTAATAACTTCGTGTACGCAAGTTATATGATCTTCCTTATTCTAGAATCCAGGAAAATAAGTTATATAAGGTTTATTAAACTATTTTCCTGACCTTCTGCTATGTAGGTAGGTACACAACTATATTCTTAACAGCATAAACACGTTTGAATGGCATGTATGTCAGCTAGAAGGCACTATGATAGATTTGTTAGATAGGGCAATTTCAAATCTATCATGGGTTATAAAATATTATGATCATAAAAGAGGCTTGTTTCCATGAATCTCTCTCGTATAATGGAAGATTTATGGTTGTTCCGACTAAACTAATTTCGAGATAATTGACAGAAGCAGGTTTGAATGAGGTTTCTTCAATTTTACCTGCAGATATTATTATCTATCCATTTATTTTCCGTAGCCAGTAGTAGTTGGTAGGTAAGAGTAGGCAAGATGAATGACTGTTGGGACTTCGGTCATTTTAGTTCTTTGAACTTATCTTACCTATCAAATAAAAGTTTAGAATCGCTACTTGATTTCCATACAAAACCTTATTCAGAAGGTGCGTCCCAATACAAACGATCACTTTGTGGAGTGGCTTTATCCAGCCGAATTAAATGTCTTTATTCAATAAAATAATTTACGACCGTTTGTAACGTGAAGAACCTATGAAAGATGACAGGATAGACATAAAGGGGATAAAGGTAAAAGTCTGACGACTGATGATGCAGATGTACAGTAAACATTGGCTTGTGATACTGACTGACATATTTACGTTTGTGAGAGACCTAAACAATGAGAACCACACGCGAACCTCGACACGCAATGACATCATCAAGGTCGGCTGGTGTCTACCCAGCACCTATCCCTTTCTGATACACTCCATTTTTATACATAACGAAAGAGATGGAGGATTTCTGTAAACCAGAATTCCTTGTGCGTTTCTACTATGTATGTCGGTGCTAATTTTGTTGTTTTGGTAACGCTGCGCTGTCTGCTCGGTATGCTAACGTTTTCTTAACCTTCTGAAGGACAATGCTGAATATAAATAGTTTGGAAAGTACTTAATGATAAAGAATTTTAAAACTTTCCTAAATACTGTTATCATTAAGTTCAGCTTTTTGAAACTAGCCTTTATGCGAATTCTACTCAAAGTCAATTACCTACACAGCTGAAATGAAACGATCACAAACCTACTTACCAGTCTAAATAAATATGATGCAAGCATCTCGTTGAACACATAAAAAGCTGATAAAATAACCAGAATGAGAAGATGTAGCTAAGCTAGGTAGGATGACGAATTTAGCTGGAAACTTTTTTTCTGCTATTTCTTTTAATAAAATTATTATTCAGAAAGTGATACAAAAGCATGCAATCAAGGAACAGGAATAAATGTGCAGCATTACCCAATAATTCACACATTACCTGATCGATATAGAACAAGAGTAACATAATCCTTTGTTTCATCAACCTTGTGGTCAGCCGCAACATGTTGTTAATTAGGTACCTACGTACAAACCTAGGTGCTTGTAGATACCTGTGTAGGAACAGTGGCCAGCCGCTTTTGTATCGGTAACGATGGGTTGAACCAGTGGAACAATAGATAATTTGAAAATGACGATGGAAATCCATGCATTTATTCCAAAATACAAAGTTCAAAGCACGTAGGCAACTTCTAAAACAAATTAATGCGTGATTATTTGAAAATAGTTCTCTGCAACTCGCGTCAGCTAAGAGTCTTTTTTTTTATGGACGCTCTAATACGTCTTCAAACTATGTAGATTCTACTACATGCTGGTTTTAAATGGAATCTGAGTTACTCCCTGCTCACTGCTCAGAAGAAAAACTCAGTAATTTTTATACCAGCCAATACGAAAGGCAATTGTAACAATATTTACTCACCTCCTAAAGCACTCGCACATGACATCACTAACACAGCGTGATATCATCATGATGCCAATCACGCCTTACCGGATATTTATCTCAATTGAATCCTTGGTATGTGGGCTTCAGATCTTCCCACTGTTGGACCCGTTTACTTTTCATTTTTCTCATTGGTGACTTTCTTTCTGCTCTTCTGTTATTTCGTTTGTGAAACGCTAAGTTACGCCGTACCTACTACTCTGTTATATTCTGAGTCGATAATGGTGTCTAAAATTAGACGGCACTTAGAACGCAGATAGTCTTAAGCGGATCATTAGTTTTATCTACCTACAGCCGCATTTTAGAGATAAGATGACTTAACCCCGCCTCTTGACCTGAACTCAAGGTGAATATGATTGGTACTTAGGTGCCTATTTTACAGAAAACATTGTCTTTCCAGCTACATAGTCTTCCTGTAGATCTATAAAATATTTTCTAAAATATACCACAAAATAGTTAACAGAGATAAAGTTGCACTATAGGGCTAGCCTGTTATTACGGGTAACCTTATTACAAATATTAAACACAGAACAGGACAAGTAACTAAAGTAAACTTCAGTAACTAAAGACTAAAGACATCCAAAATTCTGTATAGATTTCAGCGATCAATTATTTCCTTTTGTCAGTTTCCTTCTAAAACCAAGAAAGTTAAACAATATTTGATAAAAAGCTAATAGTAAAACCATACAGCCCTCTTTCTCTAAGGTAATTTCATTGTCGAAAGAAAAAAGACTAGTGGTGTAATGTTATGCATAACATTTGTGACTGAAGAGCACTGCTAGGTCACCGCATCACCTGCTGGTAACTTGTCGCAATGCTCAAAACCATTCAGACATTCTTTCCGGCTGTAATGAAAGTTCCAAGTATTTTTTGTTTCAAATGCTTTGAACCTTGCTTGACCTTCAAGTTCAATAAAATTCTTTGATTCCATTTCATGCCAAAGATATTAAAGATTTTGTAACTACTAGTACCTGCTGTACTCACAATTATCTGTAGTAATGACTAATATACAAGCATACCTCCTATACAGTGAATAGTATTTTAATACGATTAAAGTACAAAAAGCATTAGTCACTGTACAAGGTAACTGTACTGTTTGTTTGTGACCGATCAATACCGACTCTGACTAGACTTCAGGGCTTGCGAGGTGACCCAGACTTACTGGCGATACCTAGGTAGTAGGTACCTAATCAGTAGGTAGTGCCTTCATAGCAACATTCTTGGAAAAGGTTCGCGTGTATTACTATAATTTAGAGTCCGTTGAGTTTATACATTTTATGACACGTGTTGTGTTCTATTTCTCTTGCCACGATATTGATTGTCCATTAGCCACGGCGGTTACTGAGTTGGGAGTAACTTTTATAGTTATGCTTCGTTTCTGTGTTTACGCTGATTGTATAGTATTTATAGACATTTACTATATACTATTATGTACCACTGTTAAACGTCTGCCTCTCATACTGATGCTCACATTCACTTTCAGAGGATACTTTTTTATGGGTCATTAGGTATTAGTTATCAAAATGGCAAATGTAAATAAACGAAGAAAGAATTATCAATCAAAATAATTCGAACAAATTTTGATGGAGGCCAGAGAGCCAAAAGTCAAGAGCACTCGAGTTCTACTTGACTTGAGATCACAAGATTTTAAGCCTAATGTTTTGAAAATCCATTGTTGAACATTTCGCCTGCAGTTCTGCATTATATCAATTACTTTTACGATAACTGCAATTAACAGACCGTCCCTTCACGGTCATTAAAATCTGTTTTATGAAGACGTTAGTCACTTATTTCATCATCTCCTTAAGTATCTGATTGACGTTGACCTGATCCAGATTTTATTACCTACCTATACGACATTTTTTTTACTTGTCTTAAAGGATACAATTTCTAAGTTATTGGTAAATCATGAATTTGATTTCTATTTTGTAAGTTTTAAATTCTAGCTAAAAAAGCAGAGGGCATGCTAAATGTCAACTTATACACCGGGAAGAAAGGGCGCATTTGGGCTGGGTTTTACCCGATGTTCAATTGCCCCGGGTTCCTTGCACATGAGATATTTATAGAGCGAGCAATGATCCCAAATGGTTGACCGCAAGTAACATCCAAATTATTCTATTCGTCTCTATTTTCGTTGTCTTTGGAACTTGGCGAGGCTATCGATTGTTTGGCAAAGAACGACTCGGAAGAACCGTCTTTAGGTCTGTAGGTCACAAAGCTGAAATTTTCAGCATTGTGACAGCAGCATTTCATTTTCATGAAAAATAGAGATAATACTTATAATGATAGGCATCTTGCGATTGTTAGATTTTAAAACTTTTTATTCTATCAGTTTATTGTTTTATCATTGTTAAAATTTGATTCAGATGTTGCTATTTTAGTTAATAAACTGAATCAATAAAAGTAGTTGCACAAAATTACAAAAAAAAACTATTCATTTGTGTAAATACTTTGTAATGAATGATTAAGTAGCTAGTTCACTCACCACATTGTATAAACACACCTAACACAAAGTAAAACATAGATTTTTCTAGATTTTATCGTTTGCTCGGTAGGTTAGGGTAAGTAGGTATTAGAATACCTGTCGCATGAAATAATTCAGTAGTTTATTTTATTTAAACTTAAAATATTTGTCTTTCCATGCCCACCGATAGACAAGAACCTTGGTGAGTTCAAAATGTTCTAATCTGTGATGTGGTCCGCTGCACCATGTGAAACTGTCCACAAATCATTATTTTACTTGAGCTACTACCTACCAAACTAACTCATCTAGTATTCTTTTGTATTGTTGTAGAATTGTAGATACCTATGTAGTTTACACTTAGTTATCTACTAGGATATTATGAACCAATGTAGGTAATCTAGGTATTTTGCTAAACTTGTCTAACAAAAAATTCTGATTATATTTCTTACATTATGTCATTAATTTAAAATAACACACTTCGTAATTTGCCTGAATTAAGTAAAAAAAATACATTTTTATGTTCATTGTATTATCTAATCCAACCATCTCCGTGGGTGTTTCAGTTTCTGGGCCTATGGGCCTAATCTAGAAATATTTCGCACCAACATTTTATTGCCTCAGAATTGGTCGCAAAAACACCATCGAGTTATTTATTGGCATTCCAATGAAGGTATGACGTGGTTGAGTAGCGCCCTTGACAGCTTTAGCAAGAAAATCGATAACAGAACCAAATACAATTATGGATATTTTCCCGAAGGCGTATTATTAGAATCCTTATTCCATTGCTGGAGTAGATATCGATTTACTCAAAAGTACAATCATAACAATTTAATCATTCTAAGACATTCATTAGACTAGCTATCTTAGCATGTAGGTATTATCCATTTTCAATTTATTTACGAACAGTAAAATTTGCTACATTAATCATGTCGTTAACTTTAGTGTGTCATTGGAACAGCAATGAAGAAAGTTATAACATTTGCACAATATCCAAAACAAACTCATAAACTTGTAGATCGATGCATAAACAATTCTAGATTAGGTAAATTATTTACTTGCATAAGAATTTGACCATTTTATAAATTTAATAAGTAGGTAGGTAATTGTTGTTGATTGTTTTCTCCATTTTTCTAAACTCAATTTTTGACATCTCCTAAATAAATACAGCTATTTATGTTAGGTATCTCGATTCAAAAGGATATCATTACTTTTTGTAACTGTAAAAACAGAATCGACACCATTAACTAGATTTTCCTATTTCTAAAACTTCACGTTTTTCAGCTACTACACTTCTTGTACTTCTATTCTCGTCACTCACGTCACGTGTTGAATCATTTCTGTGATGTTTCCTCTCATGAAAAACCTTACGTTTTTAAGATACCTACTTACTATAATTTCTTAGAATCACGTTCTTGTAGCGATATTATTCCTAAATGTATAAAGTATGGTCTCTATTTTATGGTTCATATTTATTTTATGACTAAGAAAGCGGAAATTACTTATTCCTAACGTCATTATATCGACTAGAAACTCATGTTAAAGTCATGTCAATAGATTATACTTCGTCCAACCACTTTATCAACTTTTGACATTGAGTTGATAGACATTTTTGTGATGTCCTAAAGCGTTACAGATTTCGATTTCTTATAACAAACGACTTTATTTATAAAGAAGTTTTAATCGATTAAACGCATTAATATTTTATTTTTGCTTGTTTTATAAAATCCCAGAACGAAACAAGACGAAACACGCAGTCTATATACGCTTGAAGTTTAAAATAAAGTCGTAAAATCAGTTTGATTTGATGCTGTTTACTTCTAAAGTATAAATCCGATCTCAAAATACAATGGAATAATATTTTTGATATAGCAAACGAATGGCATACTTAATCCAATTTATATGTATGAAATAATGACTTCGAAAATGTTCGATTCCAATGTCCGGCCTCCTAAAACTGAAACTGCGGAGGTCAGCTAGTTTGCTAAACAATATGACAACATTTTTACTTCCTAAAGTATTATGAAGGCTTTTTTAGTTAATTTAACAAATGTAGGTGAGTCTAAACGATAAGTGTCAATTCTTTAATTTAATTTGCAGCGAATATATTCGGTTTCACCGTATAAATGATGTTGATGATGTTGGCGACCTCGGTGGCGTGGCGGGCGAGTGCTCGGCTGAGACGCAAGAGGCGCGGGTTCGATTCCCGCTACGGGAGAAACGTTTGTATGTTCTGCAAATATTTCTTCCGGGTCTGTGTGTTATAGAATTATGCATTATAAGTATGTATTTACAAAAAAAGTATATACTTAAGTATTCTATCAGCCATCTGGTGCCCATAGTACAAGCTTTGCTTAGTTTGGGGCTAGATGGCGCTGTGTGAAATGTCCACAAATATTTATTTATATATAGGTATGACGATTTTTTTTTGTTATTAGCGACTCAATTAATAATTGTTTATTTTTTAAACTACATACGACATTTACATAAGGCATTTTTATTTTTTGTTGTGTGTTTTTATCTCAGCTGTCAAATAAAAGATAAATGATTGGATGAAGTATAGTAAAGATTCACGATCTAATAACATTTACTTTGAGTTCAAGAGCCCACAGGTTCGTTACCATCTCATATTCAACCCCTTCGCAGAGATGTTACTACCGATACTGCTGCTATTTGTAACACAATCACTGGTTCTTTCAGTGCCCCTGGGCCCGAATCCTATTATTTTTCAACGTCTGACATTCTTTGCCATTCTAACTAACTTTTGTCCGTGATCGCTGTTACATAACTATTCTTTTTGGGCATTCGTCGTGACGGCCGAACAGAAGCTGGTCTCCCTCGTGGTCCTACTAGTAGGACAAAATAGTAGGACCACGAGAAAACGGCCGTCGTGACAGGCAGCAACGAACGTTAGACAGAACGCCATAGAATGTCTAAGGTTCAAAAGTAAACAAAAATATTGCGATGTCTCAATGACCTGAGATTTATGTATCTGATTATAATAAAGCTTTTAAATCACAGGTGCGTTCAGGAGCATCGGCGAGAAGACCGCCTCGCTCTTCGAGCGTAAGAAGAAGGATGCTGAGCAGGTCGCATCTGAGAAGGTGGAGGAAGCCGCCCATGTGGTGGAAGACCAGGTTAAGAAGGTCGGCGAGATTGTTGGAGGAGCCTCCAAGACCGCCAACGATGCTGCTAACTCAGGTCTCTTTCTAGACTAGACTTAATATGTATAACAAGTGCTAGTACTTATCAACTTTGTTTAGAAATAGCTATATAAACTACTAGCAGCCGCCCGCGGTTTCACTCGCGTGGTTCACCGATAAAAAGTAGCCTATATGTTATTCCAGCACACATACTGTGTATATTCCAAGTTTCATCTAAATCCGCTCAGTCGTTTAGGCGTGATTGCGGCACAAACATACATCAACACAAACTTACTAATATAAGTCCTGTTCAGCTGGTATAGAAACGAGAATTTGCAATGACTTTTTATGTTTGATGCTTAATCACGACGTAACAGACAGATGAAGAAATTTTAATGATACTTGAAATTAACCTAAGCTTTTTATTTAGAACCCTTAAGTGATGATGGCTCAGGAGACTAATGCAGTGACATCTAGTAGATTAGAGTTTTGTACTGTATCTCCAAGCATGGTTGACATTAATCGACATCATAATGTCCAATCCTCTCTAACCACAAGGCTTAAAAACTGTCTTGAAAAATACTTATTTCTCTCAACAGCCAACGACGCCAAGCATTCTGCTATCGACGCCCTAGACAAGGAGTTGTCCAAGGTGTCACTAGCAGCGGGCGAGGCGGCCGATGCTGCCAACAAGGCTGTGGCTGATGGAAAGAAGGTCATTGACACCACTAAAGGTAAGAATACTTACTGAACAGAGGGTCGGAGCAACTACAGAATATACAACAATAGGTAACCGAGGAGTTCAAATGCAGAGTATAGACCTGATCCTGTCACTTCACATAAAAATGTTGTGGGGTTGACTAGTACTCTCAATCACTTCGGACCACCATACCCCTGACCATACCCCTGGAGGTAGGGTGGGTTGAAACCATACCACCATAGAGACGTTTCTAAGGACTTCCACGTATCTATGAAAGTATTTATTCATATTACCTAATATAACTAAGTTTTATAGTTCTTATGTCACGTAATTCAGCAATCGCCTAAGTCAATCCCGTACATTTCTTCATTGTTTAGTGACATTGTAGGATGCAAGGTGTCTCAGCTATGGCCTCTAATTTCTGATAAAGCTATCTGCAACAGACTGACGTCGTGGGAAAGATGGATGGTCGTTCATCACCAAGTGTCGTAAAAATGTATTGTTTAGTCTTTATTACCACCTTATCTCAACGTAGATGCCATATACTTATCGCTCAGTAGTGTACTTTTGTAAGTTGATAATAGTCTCAAGTGTAGTTCGTTTTGCTATAAATTCTGTTATTCATTTTCTTAAAATATGCTCTAAAAATTTTATAAACTTTGTATCAGGAGTGGCTGCAAGTTTTCTTATGACTTGTGGCTCTGCCTAGCCCATTAGAAATGAAATGCGTAATAATATGTGTATGTTATGTATGTATGTTCTAAAAATTTTGGTTGTCCTTATTTTTTGATTTATTATAGAATTTTCATTTATAATAATAATGTTATAATATTATGTTGTAATTTAGCTTTGGAAACTGCATAACAGAATCGATTGTAAAGAGCTAGTATTGTATAGTTTCATTTTGCTTTTCCATCAGACACCCTGGCGACCACAGTTGACAACACAAAGAATGCGGCCGCGAATGCCGTCAACTCAGCTAAAGGTAAGTTTATTCCTAACAATACCTATGCTGTCTGTTTTGTGATTCTCTGACTAAAGAAATTTTGCACAGGAATATAATTTTTGACAGTTTTCGATGGAAAATAGACAGCGAATCTTTTGGTGTTTCAAACACCAAAAGATTCGCTGTCTATTTTCTGTCTATTTTCGCTGATATGTTATTTATATTTGAGTATTCGTTGAAAAGACACCACTGCTTCTGAAACTTTGTTGAAGCAAGTAGGTAACTTAGTCAGAGATTGACGTTACAGGCAGTGATAATACACAACACATTTTTTTAATGTCCCTTTCACATATTATAGACACAGTTGGTAGCGTAGTAGAAGGTACAAAATCTGCAACACAGTCTGCTGTTGACACGGGAAAGACTTACGTCGGCTCGGCCAAAGGTATATCTTACATTATTTCTATCGCACTGGTTTTGTGAAGCTTTCTCTATTATTGAACATTCTCCCTATATTTATAATTATTTTGTAGATACCGTAGCTAGTGGAATACAAAGCACAGTAGATGCGACACAAAAAACTGCACAATCTGCTTTCGCTACCGGACAGTCTTATGCCACAAGTGCCAAAGGTATTTTTATTTAAAAAAAATTAAGCCCTTTTACCATCTATAGTAGATGATTTATACAGTCAATAGGTAACTTTTTACCTTCACAAACGGGACGCTGTAGTGCCCGGGACGAATTAAAATGGAGTAGGCTTGCCCAGCAAATATTCCATTCTCTCAGCTTAGTTGGCCTTGTCCACAGGAAATACAGTCATGGTCAATACGTGCGGAGGTGAATAAGCCGCGGGTTTTCTCACGATGTTTTCCTTCACCGTTTGAGAGTACTAGCGCACATACTTTTTTCGCACAGAAAAATCCATTGTTATACGACCGGGTTTGAACTGACCTTAGGATCGGAAGGCGGGGTCACTACCAACTATATTTCTTGTGAAACTACTGGCAACAGTGTAGTTTCACTGGAAGTGTACTTTTACCCGTACTTCTACCAGTAGTGGCAGGGAATGTAAAATTTCCCTTCACTCTACTAGTAGTGCCAAGGAACTAGACCACCAGAGCTCTCAGTTTTTATTTAAAAACTAACATAAATACAGATTATTAAAGGAATTCTATAAACTAAAAGGAAACCCTGCTTATTATAATATTTTTAATACATAATTATGTTCAAATTACTGTGTAGATAGCGTAGCTAGTGGACTACAAAGCTCAGTAGATGCGTCACAAAAAGCGGCACAGTCTGCACTTGCTACCGGACAGTCTTATGCAACAAGTGCTAAAGGTATTTTTTTTTTTTACTTTAAAAGTAATATAAATACTCGTTACAATAATCGACATACTTAAAAAAAGCCTCTTATATCTCCGCGAATAGTTAACCTAGTTTGATGATTCTTTCACTGGTTTATAGAGGTTGGTCCCGAGTTGGTCCTATATAAATTTGATGTCAGAGAGATTAAGATTTTTCAAGTAATATTTAAAAGTCGTGAAATTGAACTTGGAATGACAACGTACCTACCTACTTATTTTCACTCTATTTATTATGGTAACGAAAAAAGTTATTATAAAAAGTATTATTATTATAACTTTTTTGTCAAATGTTCAAATTACTTTGTAGATACCGTAGCTAGTGGAATACAAAGCTCAGTAGATGCATCACAAAGAGCCGCACAGTCTGTTTACAGTACCGGGCAGTCTGCTTTGGGTACTGGACAGTCTTATGCCACAAGTGCTAAAGGTAATTTGTAAAACATTAGGCAAATTATTTTACAAAATGTAAATAATAATTTGGCACCGATGATTTGTTTTAATTTTGTTTTTAGATAGCGTAGCTAGTGGGCTACAAAGCTCAGTAGACACATCACAAAAAGCCGCACAATCTGCTTTTGCTACTGGACAGTCCTATGCCACAAGTGCCAAAGGTACCTACCTACCTAGCTCAAAATAAGAATCATTTTAACCGTAAAGAACGAAGCGCTCGTGGCGTAGCTTGCTTAGACGTTCTTGATTGATCGTTGAAGTTAAGCAAAGTTGTGCGCGGTCACAATAATTGTGATATGACCGCAAGTGGCATTACGAGTGCTTCCGTGCTTCGGAGGGCACGTTAAATTGTCGGTCCCGGCTTTAAGTCGTTAAGCCATGACGGAGGCTTTTAGGCGGCCTAAAAAACTCCGTCACAAAAGTTGGCCATTAGCTCATTTATACTTTTTACCCTGAAGAACAATAAATCATTAGGTTTTATTTATGTTTTGTAGATTCTGTAGCTAGTGGAATACAAAGCTCAGTAGATGCATCACAAAAAGCCGCACAATCTGCTTTCGCTACTGGACAGTCCTATGCCAATAGTGCCAAAGGTACCTATATAAAAATGCTTTGCATTTCATTTCGAAATACATTAACACATTCTTACCTTCAGATTTTAGATGAAACATAATTAAATTTATTTTATTTTGTAGATACCGTATCAAACACTGTTCAAAGCACAGTAGAGGGCACTAAAAATGCTGCACAATCTGCAGTAGATACCACAAAAACTTATGTTGGTAGTGCTAAAGGTATTTTTATGTTTTTATTGCTGTATGTTGTTCGTACATATTCATAGTAGTTGTGCTTGTTATATGTCGTTTTGTCAGTGTTTTACTAACAATGTGTGTTTTTGCTAACAACGCTAGATACAGCAGAAAGTTCCATACAGTCTGCATTGAACGCTGCGTATTCAGCTTTTGACGTTGGCAAGTTGTATTTAGAATCTGCCAGAGGTACTGTTTTTGTTTTGTTTTTCGTTTTGTAGCTGTTTGTTTTCCGTTATGTATTTTTTGTTTATTTGTATTGTAGATACGGTAGCAAGTACAGTAGATAGTACAAAGAAATCGGCACAAAGTACAATTGACTCTGGAAAGTCTTACGTCGACTCAGCTAAAGGTAACGAATGAAGTAGCTATTTTATCGCTTTCTTGATCATTCACGTGTTATTAACGATACATAGCGATCAATTTTAAATACCGTTCAAAGTACGATACAAAGTTCAGTTGATACAACGAAAAATGTAGCTCAATCCGCGGTAGAAACTGGGTAAAGGTTACGTTAATTCCGCAAAAGGTAATTTTATCTGGTAATTTAATCCATTTTACCTGGTTATTTTCAACAAAAGTAAATATGAAATTAACACAAACAATAGGGACACGTCTTGTTACAAGCGCAATTTTCCTAAAAGCATAACTATTCACAGTTACATGTTAATTGATAAAATGATGTTTCCTTGTGTTGACTTCAGTATAAATGCTGTACATTCAGGTCTGACATCATAGTGTGATTGATTGCAGTTGAATCATGTCAGGTGAAGAACTATACATTATTTTTACCTCTTTTTCATGTGAATCTTAGCACCTATTTTACATTATTTATGTTGGTGCATCATTTTGCCTAATGATTTCACTTCGCTTAGTTACTTATTAGTACTGTCCATCTCTAATCGCAGCTTTCCATACCTATCTTTGTATGGCCAATTTAAGAATTCATTGTTTTGTAGACACCGTAACAAGCACTGTTCAAGCCACCGTAGACACAACCAAAAATGTAGCTTCTACTGCTTTTGAAAAAGGCACTTCTGCGATCGGTAGTGCCAAAGGTATGCAAGTGTTTTAATCTCTTGTGTGTTCGAAAAAGGTCATACAATATTTGTATTTTGTTATTCATTCATTTGTAGAAACCGTTGCTAGCACTCTCCAAACATCAGTAGACACAACCAAAAATATTGCATCTTCAGCATTTGAAAAAGGCACCTCTGCCATTGGTAGTGCAAAAGGTAACTAAGACTCATTGCATTCATTTCGTTTTGCATCTTTTAAAATTGTTATAATTGGTTTATTTAAATATTTTAGATACTGTTGCAAACACTGTTCAGGCAACTGTAGACACAACTAAAAATGTAGCGTCCTCGGCTTTTGAAATAGGCACATCTGCAATTGGCAGTGCAAAAGGTATATACACGCTTTCAAAGTTAATGCATTTTCACTCGCAATTCCATACTAGCTTATAATTATTTTTGTATATTAATTGTAGATACGGTAGCAAGCTCTGTTCAAGCAACTGTCGATACGACAAAAAATGTTGCATCATCAGCTGCTGATAAAGGTTCATCTGTTATTGGTTGCGCGAGAGGTAGGTATTCTACTAAAGGTTGTTTTATTATTTATGTAAATTATTTATTATTTCTAATTAATTTGTTTTTAGATACTATCGCAAGTACTGTAGACACAACTAAAAATGTAGCTTCGTCCGCATTTGATAAAGGCACATCGTTGATTGGTGGTGCTAAAGGTAGGTGGGTTATACAATAAAATATAACTAACTTCACCCTACCAAAATATAAATCAACCTCATATGTATATTATATATTTTGATTTTTACCTGCAATAGACACCGTTGCAAGCACTGTCCAAGCCACAGTAGACACGACCAAAAATGTTGCATCTTCAGCCGTTGACAAGGGTTCATCTCTGTTCGGTAGCGCTAAAGGTAGAAACACATTTCCATTGCTGTAACATTATTTTCTTTACATCAATTAATCATTTATTTATTCGTTGTAGACACTGTCTCCAGCACTGTTCAAGCCACTGTAGACACAACCAAAAATGTTGCATCTTCAGCCGTTGACAAGGGTTCATCTCTGTTCGGTAGCGCTAAAGGTAGAAACACATTTCCATTGCTGTAACATTATTTTCTTTACATCAATTATTCATTTATTTATTCGTTGTAGACACTGTCACCAGCACTGTTCAAGCCACTGTAGACACAACCAAAAATGTTGCATCTTCAGCCGTTGACAAGGGTTCATCGCTGATCGGTAGCGCTAAAGGTAGAAAAACATAAAGCGTTACTGCATCTTTAATCAAATTACTATACATCCATTATATCCATTTATTTATTCGCTGTAGACACCGTAGCCAGCACTGTCCAAGCCACAGTAGACACGACCAAAAATGTTGCATCTTCAGCCGTTGACAAGGGTTCATCTATGATCGGTAGCGCTAAAGGTAGAAACACATAAAGCATTACAATACTTTTTATCAAATCACTTTACATCCATTATATCCATTTATTTATTCGCTGTAGACACCGTAGCCAGCACTGTCCAAGCCACAGTAGACACGACCAAAAATGTTGCATCTTCAGCCGTTGACAAGGGTTCATCTATGATCGGTAGCGCTAAAGGTAGAAACACATAAAGCATTACAATACTTTTTATCAAATCACTTTACATCCATTATATCCATTTATTTGTTCGCTATAGACACCGTAGCCAGCACTGTACAAGCCACAGTAGACACGACCAAAAATGTTGCATCTTCAGCCGTTGACAAGGGCTCATCTATGATCGGTAGCTCTAAAGGTACTCGTAGAAACACATTTCCATTGCTGTAACATTATTTTCTTAACATCAATTATTCATTTATTTATCCGTTGTAGACACTGTAACCAGCACTGTTCAAGCCACTGTAGACACGACCAAAAATGTTGCGTCTTCAGCAGTTGACAAGGGTTCATCTTTGATCGGTAGCGCTAAAGGTAGAAAGACATTTCTATTTGCATTTCAGAAACGTTTATTATTTTATTTACATCCATTATCTGTTTAATTATTCGTTGTAGACACTGTAGCAAACACTGTCCAAGCCACAGTAGATACGACCAAAAATGTTGCATCATCAGCTTTTGAAAAAGGCACAACTGCTATTGGTAGTGCAAAAGGTAATTTTATTACTGAATTCGTGTTATCATTGAATGTTATTTGGTCGATGTCATCGTAAAATCACATATCATTTTGTAGATACGGTAGCGAATACTGTCCATGGCACTGTAGATGCAACGAAAAATGTAGCTTCCTGCGCTGTTGATAAAACTACATCACTCGTAGGAGCCGCTAAAGGTGAAAACATCCTGACTTTTAATATTTATATTCTTTCATTTACCTACATAGTATTTTTTTATAATTTTATATTATTTTGTAGATACATTAGCAAGCACTGTAGACACAACCAAATCAGTAGCAGCTAGTGCGGTTGACAAAAGCGTGTCATTCATTGGAAGTGCTAAAGGTACTTAATACCATGTTTATTTCCGATTTGAAGGAGTGCCATACCTATCACCCATATTAAATTCGTATTATGTATTGTAGATAGCGTAGCAAGCACAGTAAATAGCACAGTAGACTCTACGAAAAATGTCGCGGGATCTGTGTTTGAAAAAGGAACATCAATTGTTGGTAGTGCAAAAGGTACTTTACTTACTAAATAGTATTATCATTTTCATTTATATAATAGAAAAAAAAGCGATCGAAAAAATACTTCCCTACATTCAAATAAATGCTAAAAACTTACTGCATTTTTATTACCCATTCATTTTACGCTATGGGTTGCATGATGGTTTCTATTTTTATGTTCTTACTATTCTTTGCTTGTCTGTAGACTTAGTAGCAAATGCACTCTCGTCTGAAACGACTGATGGAGACCAAGAAGACCTCACAAAAGACGCTGAAGGTAACTTAAAATTCTAATTTTAAATGTGCTGCTTTCTGCATAACCTTTTTCATTTCTGTCTTAACAGTGTACCAAAATGGTAGCTCGCCATACAGTGCTGCTCTTACTAAAGGTATTTTCGCCGATTCGAAAGGTATTTTTATTATTGCTTAAATGGGATAATGTTATGTGTTTTAATGGTACAATGGTAATGGTATGTTCTGATCTAGGTGTAATTGTTAGCAAGCTAGAATCTCCCAAGGACACTACTGAATCGACTATAGGAGAATGCAAGAAGAGTTTTCAAGAATCAGCGGGTACAGTGATCAGAGATACTATCTAATTGGCCTGAGTGAAAAATAATTATAAGTGACCTGTCTAAGGACCTACCCACAGCATATTTTTTGTTATCTTAAATAACAAAAAATGGCATATTTAATAAAATTAATGCTAGCTTATTTATGCATACCTACCCAAACTACAGTTTTTAAAGTTTGCAACAAAATAATATAAAAAGTAGATATTTTAATGCCTTTCGATACTATGATGCATTTTCCTAATCATTTTTAGCAGTGTTACATTTAGTAAAAAATAAGAAAAAAAGCTATTTAAGTAACATTTAGGTAAATGTGGAACAGAATCGACACCACTGTCAATAAAAAAATATTCTTATATATATTTTTTTAATAATTTGTTTACTAAACGAATGAGTTTGACTCTTTTCTTTAATATAATGTGTGATTTGATTACTCACTTAAATAGGTAGCATAAAGGCCTGTTTAGTATTTCTTTAAGTGTTCCATAATAACAACTAAAGTTGCCGTGTGTCCTATAATCTGCTTAAGGTCATTTTGAAACTAAATACAACGTTTCCAGACACCATTAACTCCACGGTGGACAGCACGAAGAAGGCCGCTGAGGACGTGAAGGTCCAGGCCGCGAAGGCCGCCGAGGCCGCTAAGGAGGAGGCTAAGAGAGTTGCCAGTAAGTTTATTCTAGCTGTGGATTTGCTTGTCACGTCGTGTTTGGATTTTTCAATCTAACGATGTAACCCACATAATGGGTGATACAAAAAAACTCTCGTACGGAAGACGTACAATGCGACATTTTTAATGTTTCGACAGTACTTCATATGTCTTGAAGAGCCTCTTTTAAGACTAATAAAACGAATGCGTGAGTACCTGACCTGATAAGTAACCAAGATTGAAGATCTTGGTCGCGTTACAAATAGGCAAATTCAACGTACATTTAAGACGTTTCTAAATGATCCTAGTGATTTCAACAAATAAAATACTTTTAACTTGCACGAGCAAAGGTCACTCATTTCTAGACTTTACGGCCAATTTATCAAATGTGTTTTCCAAGGCGTAGCTGCCGAGGAGTCCCGCAAGGCGGCCGAGAAGGCCGCAGCGGACGCAAGCAATGCCGTCAACTCTACCGTCGACAACACGCTGAAGCGAGTCGAGACCGCCGCCGACGAGGGCATCAAGAACGCAGGCCAGGTCGTCGACGCCAAGCTCAAGAACTCAGAGAAGTTCTTGAACGAGAAGAGGGATACTGTAAGTAGTATTTTCCTTTAGTCTTTGAGAAGGGTCTTCAGGTCGTCGACGCCAAGCTCAAGGACTCCGAGAAGTTCTTGAACAAGAAGAGTAGGTACTACTGTAAGTGCTACTGTAAGTAGTATTTTCCTTTAGTCTTTGAGAAGGGTCTTAAGGTCATCGACGCCAAGCTCAAGGACTCTGAGAAGTTCTTGAACGAGAAGAGTAGGTACTACTGTAAGTAGCATTTTCCTTTACTCTTTTTAAGATAGGAAGTGACGGTTGCCAGATCCGCGAGGGCATCACGAACGCGGGGCAGGTCGACGATGCTGAGCTCGAGGACTCAGAGTCCGAGAAATTCTTAAACGAGAAGAGTTATAACGTAAATAGCATTTTCCTTTACTCTTTTTAAGATGGAAAGGATGGCAGCTGTCTTATTTGCGAGACCATCAAGAACTAGGGACAGGTCGTCGACGTCAAGCTGAAAGACTCAGATAAGTTCTTGAAGGAGAACTAAGTAGGAATACTGTACTGTGTACTGTCTTTTTCAAATAGCAAGAATAAACTGGTGACGGCTGTCAGATGCGTATAATATTAAGCAAAAATAGACTACGGTACATCTTTTTCACATATTAGCACTACTATCTAATACCTATATCATATTGTAATGTCAATCTAACCAGGCTAGTTGAAAAAAAACATGAGTAAACTTATATTAACAAATATATAGTTACTTATATTAGTTTTTCTTATTGTTTCCATCTACTACCAATAAAATTAAAAATTAAAATTAAATCAAATCAATAAAATCATATTATGTTTTAATACTTAATTTGATTTAAAAAATGATTAAGGATCAAACTACTAAATCGACCCAAAATTGTCGCTCAAAAGAAAATTATAAGTCTCATAAATATAATTTTAAATTTCAGCTGCTGTCCAACATTTCATCGGCAACGCACGACGCGTCGCAGGGCGCCGCAGGGCTCCTCAGCAAAGGCCTCAGTGCCTTCCCCAAGTAAACGCATCGCCTATCAAGCAACTCATCGCATTTCAACTTTTTCCCTGATTTATTTATATTGCAAACTCCCTTTTTATATTGTATGTATAGAATCAGACAATATAATAAACAGAAAGTGCTGTTATTATATATTAACTACATAAATATTGTATTGAATGTAAATAAATGGTTAAAATATTTCTTAAAAATATTCATAATATGCCCTTATAGTAAGACAAGTACAACATACCTATTGTAAAATTTTGTTTATCAGAAATATATCGTAACTGGACAGGAAAAACCGCTAAAGCAACAAAACAGTGTTTTCGAAAAAGCGAGTTTAATGTGAACCTTAAACTTGTATTTTTGTGCTTTATAGTTTTTCTCTTTCCAGTGACAATATTTATAAGTTACTCTGTAATGCATTTTTTCTTGCACGCGGTCACTGTGTCCACACGCAGAAACTTTATATGATAACTATGTAAGTACGTTAGTTTTTATGTCTTTGTGTAGTTCATTTTAAGATTTACTAACATTTTTTATAATTCACATTAATTTATCTTCTACTTCATGTTTCACTAATTATTAAGTTTCCTGAAAGATATGTAGTCACAAAATTGTGTAATCTCATTATTTTAAGAGTTAATCTTTTGCCTAATTTTAGGTATCTATTTTTAAAAACTCGAATTTTATAGGATCCAAAATGCAATGCTTAGTCATACCGTCTTTTAAAAAAAAAACCATTGCCTGAAACGAAAAACTTTTTTTTATAATTTAGATTATTATCTCATAACTAAATAACACAGCTGTGGTCAAGCCAGAACTAGCTTGTTACATTAAGAATTTACTGTTTACTGCTTGGCAGTCTATTTTATGGGAGTTTTAATGTTATAATGATATTTTATTACAAAGCTTAAAATTGTTGTTGCTTAAAATTTTATGAAAAGAGGCGAGGTACAATGTATTTCATAGGTATTGTATTTCCACTACTTATTATGAAAAATATTTTGCTGTTTATTGTATTTTGTGGTGTAATAAAATCAATAATGCCATCCATAGATGCCTTTTTCTTAAGCTTAAGTTCCTTGCCAGCTTGCCACCTTTTTCACCATTGTCTATCTAGTTTACAGGTAAGTACAAATAATTTATTACTTTAGAAACAGCGACAAGCAAAAGAGCAAAGCAAAAAACTTGCAAACGCCGTAGCTTACCGATGTTGCAAGTTTTCATTTTGTAAATCCCGCACTTTACCGGAAGTGAGATTAGTTACATTCTGGATTGGTGGGGCCCTCCGCTAGGAGTAGGAATAGTGTTCTGTGGGTGGGGCTGCCATATCGTAATAAATATTTCTACCATTTTAGTTGTCAGTACTTGTGAGCAGAAACGAAACGCAGATATGTGACAATGACATAAAAGCAAAGTCAAATAAAATAAGTAATCATGGCGTCGTTAGTAAGGGCCGGATTTACTTTTTCAAAAAATGCTGTTTTTTCCAATTCTGTTCGCTCTATTTCTCTTACAAAGTCACTGAATTTGAAAGAAAGTAAGTTAAAATTATGTATATAGTTTTTATTCACTCAACATAACCTCATACTAAATTCACAACAAACTGCATAAACTTATATTTCTTTATTTCTAGTTCGCGAACAAAAAGATGCCCAGACAGTTGTTGTTGAAGGTGTGTTGGTGCCGTCACCTCGTTCGGAACTCCTTGTCAGGCCTGATAAAATTGCTGCCTTGGCAGAGGAGAACAAAAATATTCTATCTTCCCATGGGAAAAGCACTGAAACACCCCAGTGTTACATGTGTGCCTTGGGCCTAGATGTGAAACACACCGATGTGTTGATTCTGAGCCAGTTTGTAAGGTCTGATGGATGTATGCTACCAAAACGTATCACAGGGCTATGTAGAAGACAGCAGAAAAAAATTGGAAAATTGGTGTCCATGGCTCAAAAAGCTGGTAAGCCTCAATCCCTCATTTTTTTTATTTTAAGTCTCAGACCAAATTGAAACAAAAGATGGCGCGCCGCGAACCACAAAAGTGAAGCCACACAAAACTGTAAACAGTATACACGCTCACACACACACCTACACTAAAACCATATTCATTGCTCTTGAGTCGTTGTCTAGTAAATTTTAAAAATATAATTATTACTATTACTACTATCCTGTGTAGTGAAAACTTGTAAAAACAGCAGCAAATCACATAGTCTCACAGAATCACTTCACTTGTAAGTACTTCAAATAACATTGTTTCTTAATAATTTTATACTATGAATTTTAGGTTACTTGGAACACGAAATCTGAAGAAAGCTTCACACAGGTAAAAAGGTGGCTTCACTTTTGTTGTTCGCGGCGCGCCGTCTTTTCTTTTTATTTGGTCTGAGTTAAAATTATTAAGTTCCGGCTTTACAATAATTTGGTTAACATTGCTTACAGGACTCATGATCAATCTGACACCTAGCTACTGCCATAAGGATCCAACTAAGAGAAACAAATGGAAGGCATTCAACACCTATTTTGATGAGAAGACCATTTTTATGAAGAGAATACCTAGACAGGAAGACCGTTTCAAACGATAAAAACATGAAATTCTGTAGAAAGATTAAATAAATTATTGTAACATAGTTTGTATGAACCATATTTTTTACTATTTTTATCACCATTTGTTAGTTAGGTACTCTCGTCTTGGATACAAGGACCCTTCATGTAGGCTTTAATTTTTGAACTACAGGTGAAATCCGGAGGGATGAATGTCATGTGACGAGAAGAATGTTAGATATGAAAGTGGATGAATACAAGGGTAGAGGTAGACCAAAGAAGAGATGGATGGATTGCGTGAATGATGATATGAGTAAGAAAGGAGTGAATACTGAAATGACGGCTGATAGAGGGGAATGGAAGAGGAAAACATGTTGTGCCGACCCCACTTGAGTGGGATAAGGGCAGGGAGATGAGGTGAAATCCTAAGTTTGTGGGTTCTAATCCGGTCATGTTCCAATGGATTTTTCTGTGCGAAAAATTTATGTGCGCTATACCAGTACTCTCAAATGGTGAAGGAAAACATCGTGAGGAAACCCGCAGCTTAGTCAGCTCTGCACATATTGACCATGTCTTTCCTACTAAGCTGAGAGGATGGAATAGGTGCTGGCCAAGCCTACTCCATCTTACTTCATCCCGGGCACTACAGCGTCCCATCTGTGAAGGTAAAAAGTTGCCTCCTGACACTGTATGAATCATCTATAGATGGTAAAAGGCCTTAATAGGTGAAATAAAAATACAGTTTATATTGTGAATCATAATTTATTTCAGTTTCGTTGTCTTCAACAGCAATCATTCCACAACATATAAAGCAATAGATGCAGCGAGTCTTACGAATTTAATACTATTTAGAGTTACAGAACTAGCAATTTACATGAAAGTATGTATTTATGAAACCAAGTTTCTTAACTGGTTTTATGATCATTGATATAAATGATAATCTAATTGAACATCTTACATTATGCTTCAATAATCAAAATATTTAAACAAAAATATGCAATTCTTGCAAGATAACCATATAGTTAATTACAATTTATTTTATTCTAATGAATTTTCTTAATTTTTCTATAAATAAATATTGCCTAAAGTTGTCATAAAACTCTTATTGTAAACACATAAAAACGCAGTCTCTAATAGATAAATTCTCTTCCTTAAGAGCTACGGAATATGAAACAAGTGGAAGTCAAACATAAAAAGTGGAATATTTAAATTTCATACTTATTACATAATAATTTTAATTTGGTTAGATCATTGAATTGACTAAAAAAATGTCCAAACAGAATTAAGACAAACACGAGCTCCGCTTACCCCTTTGGGATATTGGCGAGATTTTACGACCATGTACGCAAATGTAGGAACTTATTATTTACAGCTTGAAAACCGGCTAATTCCTTCCACTGTTTTTTATTCCGCACTTAGAACCATGCCGGAGTTTTTGGTACACATTCACAGCCTTTCGTAGAGATACAAGTAGCCAAGATCTTTGGGAGGGTTTTCTGATAGCGCCACCTGGGACAAAAAACGACTTTAGTCCTTATTCCAATAAAATAAAATACAATACATACAGCCGGCACCAATCAATGTATCCATGTCTTAACATGGGCAATACTTGTGTTGCACTTTGATACTTATCGAAAAGATTACATAATATAGGAGTGGATCTACATAACATACCTTATTGTCATTGAATATAACCCATCTGCCCTCATGCAGAACATGGCAGACATAGTGGCCGACCATGGTCGATGTCCCCATGTGAGAAATAAATGCGATCAGACGGTATTCTGAAATAGGAAATAAATATTTCTAATTATGTTAAACTTTGGCAACTAGATGGCTGCTAGAAAACTATAAGTACTTTTTTGTACATACAATATCATCTATGGCTAACAGAAAAAAAAACAGGATGGTGGTTCTAACCTACATCATGCATACTAGTTAAATATGGAATCCTAACACTGCCGTTCCCATTACCATGTGAAAAGAACTATCTTTCCAGGTTTTTTCCCAATGTTCAATCTCGAATTTGAGAACAATGCTCAAACTTGAATCACGCACGATTGAAGCATAGATTCGTGATACGGCAGCTAGTAACTAGATATATAACCCCTTTTTTTTATTTATTTAAGGGCTTTGTCGCTTTGCGACCACATCACCCATATAATAACAAAAACGTATAAAAAACCAAGAAAAACTTAAACTATACTTATAACAAAACTTAACTACCTATTTACATAAACCTAACTCAAGTAACAAAACTAAAAACTCAACTTCTTTACACAAAGGATCGGATAATACACTATTTACATAACCTACATCTAAAAAGCAACTTTGTACAAAACATGATGATCTCAATGAGAGATCCCTTGGAACTACGAGTAGACAAGCGTGCGGTCGGGCGCGGCAATGGGAGACTATGGCGTCTTAAAGAGTGCGTGGAATATCCTCACGACCCTATTACAGAAGGTCCCCGAGATTACAAAACTCACTCTCAGGTCCATCTCTGCAGCCGAGCGAGCGGTCAGGCGCGGCCGGAGCCTCCACGGCGTCGAGCGAGTCCGCGTGGCTGAAGATCCAATCCACGGCTCTCTCCACATTCCCGTCGGTCGCGTTCAGCGCCTTAGCGGCTTGCGGCCTCGTGAAGCCCATGCTCATTATTTGTTCTACGCTCGCCTCGTTCAAGTTCGCACAAGCACCAGCTGAAAGTAAAAGATTTTGATTATCTCTATTGGAGGCAATCAAAAATGAAATTGACGACCTCGGTGGCGAGGCTGGCAAGTGCTCGGCTGAGACGCAAGAGGCGCGGGTTCGATTCCCGCTACGGGGGAAATGTTTGTATGTTCTGCAAATATTTCTTCCGGGTCTGGGTGTTGTATTATAAGTATGTATTTAAAAAAAAAAAGTATAAAGTATTTTATCAGCCATCTGGTGCCATTGTACAAGCTTTGCTTAGTTTGGGGCTCGATGGTGCTGTGTGAAAAGTCCGCAAATATTTAATATTTATTTAGTTACCTGACGGCTGAGTGCCTGGCGGTTCAAAAGTGTTAGCAAAGTCCCAATCGGTCATGTGTTCCATCAGCCAGTTGGACGCCGCTTCCATGTTAGAATTGTTGGTGTAGTACAGAGCCTTCTTACACGCTTCTATGGGGAAACCCATTTCTATCTGCAAATAATAAGTCAATGACATGCAATCAACCACAGAATAGAACACAATGACAAAAAAAGGGCAAATGCGAGTCGAACACGCACACGAAGGGTTCTATACCATCGTACATGTACTTTTTAATATGACTTTTGGATACTCTATGTACTTTCGAAATAGGTAAATGTTAGAAAAAGGTTTCTTGTATGCCTCCATTTATTTTATTGTTATTATTTAGATTACAATTTCATGAACAGATAACCCCTCCCTGCCAATTTGTTCACAAAATTGTAATCTAAATAATCAGGATACGTTTTTATTACATTTATTCTATTATTTATTATTCTACATCGAATTTGGCAGTGCCTATATTGTTTTTGAATTTTAAAAATAATAGATTTTTTCATGTTGACACTATTAGAAGATCTTTTAATTTATTTCCATATTTATTATATACTGGCTTCTGCCCGCGGCTACGCTCGCGTGGTACCAGGATAAAAGTAGCCTATTATGTTATTCCAGCACACATACTATGTGTTCCAAGTTTCATTCAAATCCATTCAGCCGTTACGGAGTGATTGAGGTATAAACATCGTCACATCCTCACAAACTTTCGCATTTATAATATTAGTTTGATAAGAAGGATTCATAATTTTCCCTAAAAGATATTGGTTGTAATTTTTTGTATCTTTTATTAATTCATTTATATTTCTGATTGTGATCACATAGTTCGTAACTTACAAGTTGTGGGAGCAATGTCTCGCTGTAGACCGGCGCGGGCGGGGTCGTTGAACTCTCCGGCATTAACGTTTCATCCGGCTGAAAGCCGCGGCCTCTGAGCATACCTAGGTCCACCTGTAGAATAAAAACTATTTAAAAATATAGATACATAGTTTCAGAGAAAATAGTAGTACCAGATCTACAAGTACCATGTGTTAGCTTACTTTTTTAATAATCATTTTAGATGTATTGTATACATAAAACTGTGGAAATTAGTTGTTTTGATGGTAGCAAACTTTGTATTTCGACTCGGGTGAAATAAGAGTAGGCAGTATGACTTTTGCTACCATCATCGCCTGCCGAAAAAGAACAATTTGACAAATTGAAAAAAAAAGCAATCGATCCAAGGAACATGCTGTGCCGACCCCACATAGAATGGGATTAGGGCATTGCATTATTAACTTATGCAATATTGTTTACCTTCTTTAAGTACCTACATTTTATATCTATTTTGATTTTGACGAATGTGAGTGCCTACACAAACCCAATATGGTTTCCAGGCACAATATTCTGGTGAAACAGTGTTTAATTTAAGATAAGTTAAATAAATAAATAAAAATAAAATATTATTAGTAAAGTCAGATTCAGCTTTTCTGGCTTTTAGGAAAGTGGATTTTAAACAAAGTATGTAGTTATAGAATGTTCTTGTATAATGTACAATACAAACCTCCCACGGCATGTCCACAGCCACATCCAACTTGGCCGGCGTCCAATCCTCCTTGATGGTGAACTTTTTGAGCTGGATAAGCAGGTAGTCAGGGAAAGTCGCCAGGCGAGTTATTCTGAAACAAGATTATTTATATCAAAGCTCCATACTCAAGATGATGTCAAACGCACCATGGTTCATAACAACCGCAGAACTGCACCACCATCTAAAATTTTGCACAGTGAAGGAGGAAGCTGTTTGTTCCCACTCAACTAATAACAGGTGAAAAAATATTAAACAATATTAGAATGAGACAGCTATTTTTTACGTTAATGATGTATGTCTACTAACTTGTACTTACTTGTGTGCTGTAACTTTCTTGTTGAGTGCACTGCTGTAGAACTGCTCAATAGTCTCCTCCTTCAGGAAGCTCTCGAGGCACGCTTCGAACGGAATCATCGGACGGACCACTTCGGATGGATCGCTGCAAATAAAACTATATTATCAGATTGCACGGAAAATAGTTTGGTGAAAGATCAGCATGGGGGATGAAATTATTCTATATGGGATAGCTTAAGATTTTACTGAGTTATCTATCTCAAAATCAGAAGATTGCACAAATAAATAAACATAAGACTCACACAAGTTTATGAAGGGCGATAAATTGGAAGGGGAAGATGTCACTTTTTTATGTAGTAATAGGATCATTTCTATTTTTAATATTTCAGACATCTAGTCAGCGTACAGATGTACTTGTAGCCCGCTTTATGGTTGTTAGTATTATTTGTATATAACGCACAGTTCTCACAGGCACTGGTCAGCTGTCTAGGCTTACGCGCGTTCCTCATACTTGCGGCAAGCGGCACTGGCAGCGGTAAATGTCGTACTGTTAGTGCACTCACAGACGTTGGTTCGCTGCCTCGGCTTGCGCGCGTCGCTCCTCATACTGCTGGACGGCAGCGGCGTTGCTGGCTGCGGCGAGCGGCACGGGCAGCGGCAAGTGTTGCTCTGCCCGCTGAGTGTAGCGCACGGCGCCAGACGGACATTCAAGGCGCTCCTCCACGCTGAACCGCAAGCAATCGCCGGGGTTCATCTTGTGCCGGCTGTGACGCTGGAGAAAAATTATATAATAAATACATCGGGAATCTTACTTCTCTACTGGACTGGGAGTAAAGAAAAAACATAGAATGCGTCCAGCTGCTTCTCTCCGCGAAGATGATGTTATGACCAATGTAAAGACCAGCTACAAACTAGCTAGCTTAGCTAGTTTATTCGTGATTCATTTACTGTGTGAGAACTTCAGGCGGACTGCGTGTGTGTGGCTGACGCGTTCTAATACGTGCGATCGTGATTTGAACTGCACGCATGGTTCAACGGCTGGTTGTTTTCATACGGTCGTTTGGTGTTGACGCATGCTATCAATAAAATAATAATGGGACTTCGACTTTCACTAAACTTGGTCGCTCCGGTGTGGTCCAACCGCGTCTTACTATTTTCACTGCCCTCATCACAGTTTAATTCACTCTATATAAATGTTTGTATACCTGTGTGAGTGTAAGCTCTGTGTCTAGATGTTTGTATACTTGTGTGAGTGTAAGCTTTGTATCTAATATTTGTATACCTGTGTGAGTGTGAGCAGGTGCAGATAGTACTCGTGCGCGTCCTGCTGCCGCTTGCTCATGAACTCTGGGTGATCTCTGCCGACCAGCTGGCGGTACATGTGGGGAGAGACTCCGGTCTGAGAGCCTTCAGAGTCGAGGATCGAGTAGCGGCCGGAGAGAAGGCCCACGCCTAGTTTAGCGCTGGAACATATTTTTTTTTTCACGCATCCGTCAGTTTAACTGTTAATAGGTTCGCGCTAGGAAGACATCATTCTGTAAAGATTTAATCACTCAACGTTTTACAAAGTTTCATAATTAGCAGTTCAGTGGCTAATTTATTACTTTTCCCCAGCTATACTCACTATCAACTGTAGTTATTATATTGAAAACTTGTCCATTAAATTCCTACAAAATTGTGGCCAGGGCGAGGTAAAACAGATTGGCGGAAAAGAGTGACTATCATTTTAAATTCAGTGCTGTTTTATGGAAAACTCAAAGGTAGCCCTTTATACATAGGAAAATAACACTCATGGAGAAATTTAATTGACTTACGTTTGAACATCGAAGTCGTTGACCGGGTCTTCGGGGAAGGTAGAGAATATATCCGGCGCGCCCTCCACATAGCGCCGAACGAAGTCCGGTATCCGGAATATAACCTGAAAGTAAAACCAGCTCAGTAAACGGACACTTGTTCGAAAGAATTCTGAGTCCAGGTTTCCCCGGATTTGTCCTAGTTTAGAGGGCGTTCGGGGATCGTCCAGGCAGGATTTCATAATGTAATGGGTTTAAAAATTTAAGTTCCTGGGCCGTCTTGTTAGGTACATTTAAAATGATGATAACACATGACTAAATTTAATTTTAAGGTTTGAAAATAAATAAAAAGGTGATTTATGACATTTTCAACTGTTTTTTATTACACTATGTTTAAAAAAACCTGTTACATGTCCGGGTTCTGGGCTCCAAAATCCGGGGTTTCCACGCGTCTTGTCCTGGTTGTCAAATTTTAGAGATGGCAACCCAATGTAAATGGAAGTCTCAGCGTGTGAGACACGAGTTACCTGCATAACACAGTTGATGTAGCACGAGTTGCCGAGATTGTTGAGGCCGGTGAGCGCGGGCCCGTGGACCGGCCGTAAGGAGCTATTGGATTCGCAGAGCGTGTTCCATTCCCCCGTGCGTTGGTTTAGCTCCAACTCTAGTTCCACCATTGACTTGTCGGTCTGAAACGAGAGTTATATATAGAATGATTAAATTTATAACTAAATATTCTTCACTTATATGATAAACCTTAATTTGAAGATTCGCTAAAGAGAGCAACACAAAACACTTACAATTGTGAATGATGCTCCTGTGTACTATGCTACTGAAAATTTGTGAAAAGAGGTTGTTCGGCTCTTCTAGTTTAAAATACGCAAGCAAGAAACGCGGGTTCGATTCCCGCTGCGGAAGAAATGTTTGCATGATCTGTAAATATTTCTTCCGGGTCTGGGTGTTGTGGTACCATGGTACTCGTAGTTTCTTATACCCACGACACAGGGAAACCTAGTGTGTTGGGTGTTATTTATTATTTATAATTTATTTATACATAGTACTAGCTTTCGCCCGTCACTTCGCTCGCGTGTTACCCGGATAAAAATAGCCTAAGTTTCACTGAAATCCGTACAGCCGTTCAGGACGTCCTCACAAACTTGCAATTTCCTCTAAACAACCTAGTGGCGCCATCTCTTGAGCACACCAACTCACCTTCTGCAACTGCTGCACATTGATTCCGAAGTGCTTCAAATGGTCGGCGAGGAACGGGTCTTCGACCATGTCGTCCTCTGCGTACGAGTAGACGTCGCCTTTGCCCTCCGCGGTGATAGTGCCCAGTTTCACCGCTAGAGGGTAGCCCGTTTCGCGGTAGTGTTCAACCTGCGGTAATTGGACTTTAGAGGTAAAGGAATAAGGGATCGTCCATTAATCACTTGATGTTTTTTAGCAACTTTTAGCTCCCCCCCCCCTGGTGATACTTTAGGTTAGGTTTTAGACTACCCCCCCCCCAACATTCATCTTTCATAAACTGGTAAAAGTAAGTGTTATCCTCACAGCATGGTCATTGCCCCCAGTGCCATCAAAGAACCGTCTGCCACAGAGTATGGAGCCATCGGTGAGATTCAGCCAGAGGTTGTTGGTCAGATCACACTTGTCGCACTTCCATCCTGAAGGAGGGATTTTGACCCCATTGTCCAGCTGTTTTAGATTCACTGCATGACTGAAATAAAAATAAAGACGGAATGAAAACATGCCAGTCTGATATGATAGTATTCTATGCATCCTGGGATTTTGAATCAGAAGTGGTTGCAAGATTTCTTACAACTTTTTTATTGAAACAGGAAATAAATGGCTTTACTATTATTATTTACAGTATAAAAAGTAGCCTATGTCCTTCCCCGGGATGGAGTCTATCTCCTTGCCAAATTTCATTAGACAGACAGAGTTACTTTTGCATTTATAATATTAGTATGGATTATCACTTCACTTACACTGAAACTTCCCGCTGCTCACCGTCCCATGTGCCCTGCAGTGCTGCCATTTCTGCAATCTTGAACGGCGACTCTGCATCTATCACGGCTTGCACTGCTTTATTGACCTAGAATTCATAAAACAACTCATAAACTTTCTAAAAGCTTTTTTTTACAAGCTTTGCTTAGCTTGTGGCTAGATGGCCGATAGAGTAATGTTCAGTTTTTTATTATTATTTGATATATCAAGTTCAGCTGTTACGGCGTGATCGAGGCACAAACATCCTCACAAGCTTTCACATTTATAATATTAGTAGGATTAGGGACTCACCACTTCTGGCAGGTTAGGGTTGGGCCAAGGGAAGGTGTGAAAGCCAGGCAGTACCACCACATTGTAGTGGTCCGTGTACGTAAACTTGGGCTTGCCGCAGCTGGGATCGAACCCACCCTCCACGCCGATGGCTAGGCGAGTTATCTTCTTCTCCGGCCCGTCGCCTGTCTGCTCTTCTGGTACCTATAGAGTGAAATATGATTTACTGATTCTAGTACCATAAATCCGAAAATATGTAGTACTAGCGACCTGCCTTGGCTTCGCACGGGTGCAATAAGAGATAGACATATACCATCGCGGACTTTTTTGTAGACCTTTTTAAGTTGTACAATACTTTGTATACTTTGTGTACATTATTTTGATTTATCTCTTAGGGTTCAGCCAGCGTTTGCAATGTAAGCGCAAAAAAATTTGTTTATTTACGACATCACATAAGAAACCTCTAAAATTATCTGGTTTCTCTACTATATTATGCATGTATTATACCGTATTACGAAGTATAGGTTTGAAGAAGCTTTGTGTCTGTTTCAAGTATCATTCAATTTGCTTCAGCCATAATTGAACACAAACATTGTCACAAACTTTTATAGATACAGACATACATAATCACGCATGTTTCTCATAGGGGTAGGCAGAGATCACGAATATCTATTTGCTACGATCCTGACATACTTCTTTCGCTTCATTCACTCTCATTACATTCCTCATGCATGCTCGTCGGTTTAGGGTACTCTTGACCTGGCCCTTTTCCAAAACGTCGCCGATTTGGTCCAGATACAAGCGCCGATGTCTTCTCTTTCAACGGTACCATTCACACAAACTTTCAGTTATACATCTCGGTGGCTTGGCATACGCAAGAGGCGGGGGTTCGATTCCCGCAGCGGGAGAAATGTTTGTATGTTCTGCAAATTCTTCTTACGGGTCTGGGTGTAGTAATTATATGTTATAAGTATAAATATGTAAGATTACACAACTAGGATTAGCGTTACTCACAGGAATCTTCTCTCTCTGTATGTGAAGAAAGACAGCATTGCCTGTCTTCTGAAAGTACTGCTCCACATAGTTTCGACCAAAGCCGAGGAAGGACACTAGTGAAACGTAGAGCCCTGTTTCCGACTCCTGAAACAACAGAAAGATAATTGTTAAATGTATCCTTTCCAACATGATGGACCACCCATATGGGCGATGGGCTGATCACCTGTCATCATGGTTCACCATCTCCATCTTAGGACTAAATCAGAAGTGGCTGCAAGTTTTCTTGTGTTTACTTGTGGCTCTGAACACCCTATTAGGGATACAGGCGTGTTAGTATGTATGTATGTATGTATTTGTCTTTTAGTAACAACAATATTAAGATGTATTTGAGCCTTTTGGGGTCGAGACCCTAGGTCCGTGGGGCACGGGTGCCCACCGCGTTTACAAAATTCTTTCAGGGCGTCTGGTCGTAGTGATGCATGATCCAAGAACTGGTTCTTATTTGGCTCAACAGATCAGCGTGGCAATGCGACTAGCGTCTTGGGAACGCTTCCACCTTCTGATGAGCTGGATCAGGTGAGCCATCTATAAACCATTTGCAACAGCTTTTAGATAGACCAACTGTTTCTTTTATATTTTGTAAATAATATCACTAATTCTTCCTTTACTAATTTAAGTCAAAATGTGTCTTGGCTGAAGTACTTTAGGTTTCAAATACATCCCAAAAATTTTACACGGACGGGAATTGAACCTGCATCCCGGCCTTACCGTGGCGATGCGCTATACAACGCGCTTTTGTTGTGTTTCCGTCAAGTATTAAAAAAAAATATTAGCAACCGAGCCCCTATAATTCCCAGAACAGTTATGCTTGGTGAAAACGATACACTAAAAAAGCTCTATAATTAGCATAGATACCAAAAGCATAGGGGCTTTGAACATTCATTTAGAAATCATACAGAGAACACAACACACGGGAGACATGTTGAACTCAGTGGACTTATACCTAGGATCATTCCTTATTCTAACTGGATTTGTGATTAGCTTACTAAACTTACGAAGACTTGTCAAAGGACAAACCAAACTACCCGCTGTTCTTATATCAGAAAATGTGCTATTAATGTGTATTGGTCTAGCATTCATAAGCCGATCGACAAACAAAATGAACTCTTTCAGCACAGATATGGAAGGTATTGAAGCAAGAATAGCCAATAATGTGACTGAAGAAATGGATTGCAGTTTCGTAACGATCTTGAAAAGTTACGGTCCACTCGTTGTTTCATTGGTGAACAGTTTTTTAAGTCTTGTTATTGATAACTACATGCATTATCAAATGCTTGGTGAAATTAAAAAAGAAGAAGATGACAATACTATCCAAGATTTAAGAAGTTTTCGTAGCGCTGTGAATGTGACCAAGACATGTATCTTTTTTAAAAAGTATTTCTCATACATAGCAATTGCAATGCAATGGATTGTGCCAGTTTTAATTGCACTGTCAATGTACCCCATGGAAGTAAAAGAAATGTTTTTGAGTGAAGATTTTCGAAAATCAAGTGACTATTGTATGGCAATGGTGGATGTATCTAATGAAACATGTTTTATAGGAAATACTGGAAACCACAGCCAAGAGTTGAGAAAACTAATTCCATCGTATCTTCAGGCCTATGAAAATAACTCTTACAATGAGACTGTTCTGCCTAGAATAGATTTTGTGGTTAATAATGTTCAAAAAGTAATTTCCAACTGGAAAAATGAAAACTTCACTAACTTCAATGTTTTTAGTGCTCCGTTATGGAGAAAGCCAAAGACGGAAAATGGATGTATGAAAGTATGTTATGTGGACAACAAAAGCTTGATGATGTATATGTTTGTTATATTGATTGTGAGTTATTTTGTTCCGATAACAATATCAACTGTGATATTGACTAAAATACATACAATGGACGTCAAAAAGTCTGGTATGAAGGTATATGTAAGCAGAGAATTAATATATAACATTTTATTTTGGACTCCGGTGATGTTCGACACATTTTTGTCTTTATTAATGTGTTCATTTACCATGAACGGCATGAAAACTTCTATTTTCAATGTGGTAGCCAATGTTTATCAAGCTGTGAAGAACTTTATGAACACAAAATACTTTCATGAAAACTCTGTGGAACCCATTACTGCTTAGCAAAACAAAATTATTTTTGAAATTGACTTTCTATGAGTTTGTAAAGTATAAATTAATTACCTACAATATTTTATCACATTATTTTTTTAGAAGCTTCTATTCTATTCTATATTTATACCTACTTACCTAGGTACCTCTTGTTTGGACATAGAAAAATAAAAAAAAACCACATCTTGTATGTAGATGTATACAAATCGAGGTAGTTTCTTTAATATTTGGTTTATTAGATAATTAGCACGAAAAAAATACTGATTTACAGTATAGAAATAGAACTATCACAGGCAGCGGTGTAGGGGACACTAGAAACGAAAGCAATAGGTTAGAAAAAAAAGTGCAACTCACCGGATTATCAAAGGAATACACGCACTCGTCCTTGTAAACCAACTGCCGAAATCCTGGTAGATTTATTTTCGACAAATGCGGCGTCAAGAGATCCAGCGACGCCATGGTTTTCTTAGATTTTCTGAAACAATTACCAATATCTGATAGATTTTGCAAACAACCGATCTGTCCGTACGTTTCGTTCGCCACCGTCCGATTCGATTTCACAGCAGTGTTGCCAGGGCCATTGAGTCGCAAGTTACGTTTCGTTCCCTGAAATGTTATATTTTTCTGCAAAAGTTTCTTTTTATTTACGTATTTTTGAGATCGGTATTAGGCAAATTGATGTCAAAATGGCAGAATAAAAAGGAATTTAGGATGTATTTATTAATCATATGTATGAACAGACTCTTGTTTCATTTGTTCGCACCGCTGCTGGTCTGTTAGTTTTACACTTAACTACCTAATTACAAATATTCGATACTTAAAGAACCCTCATAACGCTGAGTGTGAAGGAGTGTGAAATGCGCCAGATGTAGATGCGCCAGTTTTAGGTACGTTCAATTTGGATGCGTTTGTAAATGGTTTGCAATAAAAATCTTGTATTACAAATCCCGTTTTTCTCAAATATTACGAAAATTGCCATATATATATATATATATATATATATATATATATATATATATATATATATATATATATATATACTAGCGGCCGCCCGCGGCTTCGCTCACGCGGTACCCAGATAAAAGTACCCTATGTCCCATTCCAGCACACGTAGGTACCTACTATCCTCATTATTCATTATAATATAGTGCACGCTAAACGACTAAAGTATTGCCATCTCTTACCATTTCATAATGACAAACAGTGACAGGGCTAACTTTAAGCAATGGCTAACTTTAGCGAACGAATATGAATAATAGGGTATGTAAGTATATTCCGTAGTTTTTGCGTGAAAGAGTAACAAACATACCTAAATCAAAAATTAAGAAATTTCGGTGAATTTAGTAAAAATTTTGAGAGTTAAGGTAAACTTTTCAAAACGCAACGATAGCGCGTCAAAATTTGATCAGAATTAGCAGCGACATCTAGTTATCAGACGTAGAATTACGTCAGAACTCCATGAATAATCAAGATTGAAAACTTAGCCAGTAATAATTTATGCTTCCTTTCACAGGTACTTTGACATTGACAGTTCCTTTTCCATATGTTTTGTATCATCTATTATTAATCTTTGGTACCTATCATCGCTGTCATATGTCAAAATAAAAGTATTCTATTTTTCATGAAAAACATGCCAAAAATAAAGAATTTACAGGTAATTATGACATCAACTAAATGAGAAAAATCGGCTCTTTAATTTGATATAGGTTATGTGCAGTTTTAGACCAAAAATTGATTCCAGGTTTTCATCCCTTTTCACCCCTTTAGAGGTTGAATTTTGAAAAATCCCTTCTTAGTACACCCCTACGTACCAAGGTTTACCTACACTGAAAATTTCAAGTCTCTACTCCAGCGGTTTAGGCTGTGCGTTGTCTGTCAGTCAGTCAGTCAGTCAGTCAGTCAGTCAGTCAGTCAGTCAGTCAGGACAAAGATTCTTATAATACGTAGTTTTTGCGTGAAAGAGTAACAAACATACCTAAATCAAAAATTAAGAAATTTCGGTGAATTTAGTAAAAATTTTGAGAGTTAAGGTAAACTTTTCAAAACGCAACGATAGCGCGTCAAAATTTGATCAGAATTAGCAGCGACATCTAGTTATCAGACGTAGAATTACGTCAGAACTCCATGAATAATCAAGATTGAAAACTTAGCCAGTAATAATTTATGCTTCCTTTCACAGGTACTTTGACATTGACAGTTCCTTTTCCATATGTTTTGTATCATCTATTATTAATCTTTGGTACCTATCATCGCTGTCATATGTCAAAATAAAAGTATTCTATTTTTCATGAAAAACATGCCAAAAATAAAGAATTTACAGGTAATTATGACATCAACTAAATGAGAAAAATCGGCTCTTTAATTTGATATAGGTTATGTGCAGTTTTAGACCAAAAATTGATTCCAGGTTTTCATCCCTTTTCACCCCTTTAGAGGTTGAATTTTGAAAAATCCCTTCTTAGTACACCCCTACGTACCAAGGTTTACCTACACTGAAAATTTCAAGTCTCTACGTCCAGCGGTTTAGGCTGTGCGTTGTCTGTCAGTCAGTCAGTCAGTCAGTCAGTCAGTCAGTCAGGACAAAGATTCTTATAATATATATATATATATATATATATATAAAAATTACTTATATGTTACGCGAGGGGGTCAAAAGTTACAAAAAAATGTAAGGAATGTAACCTTCTGGCAACACTGTTTCGCAAACTTCGCAGTGTTGCCGGCCGGCCCGGCAATCAAACTGGAAACCGAACCCAGCCCAAAATAGCATAAAGAACTTAGTTTTTACTATTATTACGAATCACTTTTTTTGTGCACCATTTCAGAATCTATCTAATTAACAGTGCACTTATTTCTATACCAATTTTGCGTACCTATACTTTCTACTGTTACCTACCTACTCTATCGATGATGGATGATTGATGCATGATGATAAGTTGTAGTTGCTACATTAGACTAGGTAGGTACATTAAATTACATTGTTCATGTATTCACCAAAATGTCATAGTCTCAAAAAAGTCCACATAGGCCCAAAAAGTTCCAAAAAAGGAACAAACGGACCCGATGCGCCGAGCAGTGCTGCCAACTTGAAAAATGGAATGGAAACGAGCTAGATTCAGCTCTATCAGGTATATAAATGTGACTTGTAAAGTGAAAACAAACATATCCAATCCATACTAATTTTTTTTTTATATTTATAAATGCGATAATAACTCTGCTGTTTGTTACCTTTTCACGCGGAAACTGTTGAATAAATGTTGATGATATTTGGCAAGGATACAGATTCCATCCCGAGGAAGGACATAAAGCTACTTTTTATCCTGTAAAACGGTCTCAAAATGGAAAAAGAATAAACAAGATAACGCATAAATTCTTTTTAGACAATAATTTATAATAAATAAAAAAATAAATAAATTAAAACAAGATAGTCAATTTTGGACATTTATACAATTTTAACAATTGACAATGTCATTCATATCAATCGGGTCGTCAATAGCGTCAATAGCTCTATTTTTCTTGCAGGGCTGTGGGTAAGGGCCTCTAGCTGGTGCTATATAATTTTTTTGTTGTGCATACCTACAACAACGTTGCGGGTCACAGCTAGTTAAAAATATACAGATCAGCCATAATCAGCTTTGCAGCATGATGCACCTGCAATATTAGGTACCTACTCGTATAATCTTATAGGTCACATCGTTTCTAGTGTTCTATACCCGAAGGATGCCAACGGGACCATAATAATAGCCTCTGCATCCGTCCGTCAGTCCATCCGAGCGCTGTATCTCACGAACCGTATTATAGAGAGTGGAATTTTCACAGATTGTATATTTCTATTGTCACTAAACAACAAATAATAAAAATCAAATAAAATAAGGCCCCAGCTAAGAAACATTCCATGTACGTACATGTACGATGGTACGGAACCCTTCGTGGCAAATCGACTCGCACTTGACTGGTTTTTTATTTTTTTTTCCTTTTGGGGGCAAATAGTTTCCAAAATGACTTTTAAAATTAAACTGTCAAAATACCATATTTCTGTGTTGTCACTGTAAATGTCATTCTCAGTACGTTTGTGTTTTCTTTGTGTTGTTGTGATCTTAGAACATTTTGTATAGTATTTATTTATTCTTCCAAGGTTGTGATTTACCGCCTATAGCGTAGTGTTTACAGGCTGATTACAAAGTTCCAAAGTTCGTTATGATATGATAGAGTTTTTATCTATATCGTGTTTTGCCTTAGAAATGTTTCGTAGTCGGAATATTTGTTGAAATTTTTACTACTATTAAAAATATTATTTATCTCCTCAACCGTTTACGCCTCAGACTAGAAAGTGTAACATGACGCTTAAATTATATTACGACTTAATGTCGCAACCCTCCAGATCCTTATACATTTTATTGAACACGGTGAAATGTGACTTCGAACACAAGAAAGTGAATTTACGTCAAGGTAATGTATAAAATGAAATCAAAAAATTATCAAAACACTATTAAGCATGTACCTATCTATAGCAATCATTTTAAATAAACCGCGGCCTGCGGTGGCGTAGGTGGTGTACAGTCGTTTGTAGCTGTTCACTTTGTTTGTTATGCCGTGCATGTTTTAATACTTCCTACCTTCGTCTTCCCTAATTGCAAATAAATGAATCAATATCTTCGACCTCGGTGGCGTGGCGGGCGTGTGCTCAGCTGAGAAGCTAGAGGCGCGGGTTCGATTCCCGTTACGGGAGAAATGTTTGTATGTTCTGCAAATATTTCTTCCGGGTCTGGGTGTTGTAGTATTATGTACTTATTATAAGTATGTATTTACAAAAAAAGAAGTATATAAGTACTAGCTGCCGCCCGCGGCTTCGCTCGCGTGGTACCCGGATAAAAAATAGCCTATTATGTTAATCCAGCACATGTACTATGTATATTCCAAGTTTCATTCAAATCCGTTCAGCCGTTTAGGCGTGATTGAGGCACAAACATCCAAACATCCTCACAAACTTTCGCATTTATAATATAATTAAGATTGTTTCAGCAATCCGGTTCCCAGAATATAAAGTTAAGAGCACAGCTGATTGTGTTTTTTTGACACCCTGGTTGACTTACCCCTGAATACTCAAACACATCTCAAAGTTGAGCACGTCTCAAATGAGTCAAAAAGCTGTGAGTTGAGACGTGCTCAACTCTGAATTGCGTTTGAGTATTTGGGGGTTAGTGTTGACATGGTTTTATTTCTCCTTGAAACTTATTTTTCCATTTGTTCCAGCTGAACACTATGGAGAGGAGTTTACCGAAATAAACAGATTACAACGAGTTCCAGTTATTGATCACAATGGATTCATTCTTACTGAAAGGTTATTTAATTTCACATTTAAAAAAGAAAAAGAGTACCTGTATTTATTTTGCTATTCTACAAAAATTATGAATCTGTATGTTTTTGAGGATATTTATTTGTGCCTCAGTCACGTCATAATGACTGAACCCATATCAATAGAACTTGGATACACATAGAATGTTTAATGTAATAATGTAAAAGGCTGCTTTTTATCTGAATACCACACAAGCAATATCACAGGCAGAAGCTAGTAGAAAAAAAAAATAAAAAAATATTGCAATTTGAATCCAGTTTACTGATATAATACCTAATTATTTTTTATATTTCAAATATTTGCAGAACATGCAAACATTTCTACCGCAGCAGAAATCGAACCCGCGTCTCAACCAAGCACTCCACCCGCCACGCCACCATGAGGTCGTCAACTGTTTTGCTATTGTTTATTTTGTTATGTAGGTATATTTTTTTTTCAGTGTGGCCATCGTAAAATACCTAGCCCGTGAGGGTATTATCCCTGAGAGCCTATATCCATCAGACTCGAAGCAGCAGGCCAGGGTTGATGAGTTCCTGGAGTGGCAGCATATCGGGCTCCGGCTCCACCTGTCCATGTACTTTAGAGTTGCGGTAAGTCAATAACGTTAAACTGAACTTTTTTGGTATCTTAGTAGAAAGTAAGGCCATGATTCGGAGACATGGATAATCCTATCTAAGACCGGTCCTAGCAAAGCATCATCTAAGACTGGTCCTAGCAAACATCATCTAAGACCGATCCTAGCAAAGCATCATCTAAGACCGGTCTTAGCAAAGCATCATCTAAGACCGGTCTTAGCAAAGCATCATCTAAGACTGGTCCTAGCAAAGCATCATCTAAGACTGGTCCTAGCAAACATCATCTAAGACCGATCCTAGCAAAGCATCATCTAAGACCGGTCTTAGCAAAGCATCATCTAAGACCGGTCTTAGCAAAGCATCATCTAAGACTGGTCCTAGCAAAGCATCATCTAAGACCGGTCTTAGCAAAGCATCATCTAAGACTGGTCCTAGCAAAGCATCATCTAGACATAATCTTAAGTCTTGTCTAGGCCTTTTCTAAGTTTTAAAATTTTTTGTTGAAGTCTTTGAAATAATGGTTTTTTGTTTCCTTAACCTTCGATTAGGCCTCTGTGCCTGGACTAGTTTTTTTTAGAAGTATTGGCCTAACCAAATTATGTGATCTATTACTATTATTTATTTATGGTAATCTAGCTTCCACCCGCCACTTCACTCGTGTGGTACCCGGATAAAAAGTAGCCTATATGTTATTCCTACACACATACTATGTATGTTTCAAGTTTCATTTAAATCCGTTCAGCCGTTACGGCGTGATTGAGGCACAAACATCGTCACATCCTCACAAACTTTCGCATTTATAATATTAGTAGGATTAGTAGGATCATAATCTCCTTTTTATAACATGTTTGAAATCTCAGAACAACAAATCAACTTGGTTTAAAATATAATTATAATGTTGACTTTTTGCTATAAGAACCGGCTCAGAACAGCAAATCAAATTCGTTTGAAATTATTATTGTGGTCTGCTACATGATATGGCTCACTAGCGCCATCTAGCGTTCAGTAGCGAAAATGCGATAAGAATAGAAACTAGTAAGTTGAAGGTTCTCGAGCCAGCCTGTTCTTTACTCCGTTAGTTCCGCTACTGGACGTTAGATGGCGTAATAATCATCTGGTTTCAAGAGGGTTCTAAGTTGATTTGCTGTTCTGAGGTTCTAGGTTTTCAGTTCTTTGTATTTTTTTTATGAGTTTTTGCTTTATGAGGTTTTGTGAAATACAACAATTTGCTACAATGTCCTTATCTTATTGCTAATAGATTGGTAATTCTAATGAGGAATATATGAAGAAATGTACTGGATCTTTACTTCTAAGTAATAAACTGAATTATTATTTAGAAAATAAATTATGTTTTACCATTATTTCGTACAGAAAAAACGTACATTTTGCGTTGGCAATTGCTCCTACTTCATATTTATATTCAGTACGGCTTCGCTCGCGTGCTTACCTGGATAGAAATTAGCATATAGACTTTTGACTTTAACTTTGGCTATATGTATTCCAAGTTTTATTCAAATCCGTTCAGCCGTTACGACGTGATTGAAGCACAAACATCTAAACACACAAGCTTGCTCATTTTTAATATTAGTAAGATTTATTTGCATCATGAATCCGCTTGGATATTGCAACATTGAAATTTAGCTTCTATGTATAATTCTAATAACAAGTATTATACATACATAATTATTACGCCCGTATCCGTAATGGGGTGGGTAGAGCCACAAGCAGTCATAAGAAAACTTGCAGTTTGAAAATATGTGTCTAGTGCACGTAAGGAGTGTTTGAGGCGCACTATAAATCCATTCACCACACTGGTGAATGGATACTACTGTATTGATAAAATTCAATAAATAAATAAAATAACTTTATTTCAGGCAACATTAGAAAAGTTACAGATGTTACAAACTTAATCTACGGCCCATAGAAATATATACCTTAAAACTAACATACATAAGAATACAAGATAATTTACACGATTTAACTGCGCCGTGCTACGGCAATCTCATGTGGTACTGAAGTGCCTGGCGATCTTATCTCTACGTAGCAATGGCGTAGCACTCACGTAGCTCTTACGTAGCACTTACGTAGCACTTACGTAGCTTAGAATGTCGTAGCTTAGGATCTACAGAGACTGCTTTTTCTCTCTCATGCTAAATAGCTCCATTATTAAAAAAAAAATAGTACGTCAATCGGATCTTTTCTGTACTCCATGAAATAACACGTCAGCAATTCTGCCCTCCTAGTGAAGAATGCAGTAACTAGCATTTTTAGCAAAAAATAGTTAGATACATATTCGGAATCGCCTAACAAAATACAACATTCTGTTCTCACTCGCGTATTAAAACAGTTCGACATAGTTACTGCGTTCTTCAACTAGGAGGGCAGAATTAGCAACGAGATAATAATGGATACATATACCTATTGCTTTCCACTTCGCGGTCGGGTACAAAGAATAAAGACCGCGCGAAGTCATATTGGTGGTAATTAAACTTCTGTTTCTTGAATTAATTTCTTTTACGGTTTCCTCGCAACTTATATACATACGTACATAATGATCACGCCCGTATCCCTAATGGGATGGGCAGATCCACAAGTAAACATAAGAAAACTTGCAACCTTTTCTGATTTCAAGTCCTAAGATGGATATGGTGAACCATGGTGACAGGTGATCAGCCCATCGCCCATATAGATGGAAGTATAATATATACAACTCGCATAAAATATACGCATATTATATACAAATCTAGGCCGAAATAGCATTTAATGGCCTTTTATAATGACTTAGTAAGGATACTTACTCGTTCGTAAATAGCTTTATTTCCAGCCTGGGCAGTAATGTACTATTTCGGTAATCATTTCACACTATTTTGCAATTATTTCTATTTGAAATCTGCCCTCGTAATAGCAAATGCAGTACTTGCAAAATGGCGGTTCCGAGAAAAACGCGGTAATCATATTTTTAGATATCTCTGCAGCATGTCCATGTACTTATAGTAAAAAATATAATGAAAATTATTTCTTTATGTAGGTATCAGCTGTTGCCCGCAACTTCGTACGCGTGTAGTACATTATTTTGTTCTATAATCAATAGTTTTCGCAGCGCACGCCAAAAACTATTTTGGGTTTTCTACCTTGAGTTACAATATTGCAATTTTCTTACGGATCCCTAATTTATTTGAAAATATATTGTAGCCTATAGGTACTGGACCCTGATAATGTAGCTTTCTATTGGTGAAAGAATGTTTGAAATCGGTCCAGTAGTTTCGGAGCCTATTCGTTACAAACAAACAAAAAAATCTTTCCTCTTTATAATATGAGTATGATAGATTAGCACCTTGGAATACCGTTTCTGCAATAAAGTGAAAAACCCAAAAATGACGATTACTGCAAGTGCAATTATTAGTAGTTCAGAAATCGTCAAATATGCCGGCTATTTGAAACTGATAGCAACCAAAGTTGATTACATCATGATGGTAACTTTGCATTGCAATATGGTTACAGTCGTACTTAGCTAAAGGAAAAACAGAACCCACATTTACCTACTCCCCCTGTAGTATCTTGGTACTGATTGTACCAAAATCTTACTTATATTATAAATGCGAAAGTTTGAGATGTTTGGATGTTTGTGCCTCAATCACGCCTAAACGGCTGAACGGATTTGAATGGAACTTGGAATGTACATAGTACATGTACTAGATTAACATATAGGCTATTTTTTATCCGGGTACCACGCGAGCGAAGCCGCGGGCGGCAGCTAGTGCTTTTTAATCAGTAACTTTTACGATAATGTATTAAATCGAAACATCGTTCATTTTGTTCGTTTAGTAACTGATTTAAAAAAAAAGTAGAAACCTTACAGAGATAAGAAATCTAAACTTATCCGTGTTTGCACTCACAAAAGAATACACAAAATAAGTAGGGTCTATTTTTCATGTCAAATAGTGTAATCTTAAATTGTTGTCAAACAAAAGAAAAGAATCAGTTCAAGGTCAACGAAGGGTTCCGTACCATTATCGTACATGTACATTTGTTTCTTAAATGGAGCTTATTTGTTGTTATAACGGCAATCGAAATACGCACTGTGAAATTTTCTACTTTCTACATTTTGCGGTTCATGAGATGAAGCGCGCTGACAGGCGGACGGATGGACAGGCGGACGGATGGACAGACGGACAGCAAAAGCTTATTAATAGGGTCCCGTTGGCACCCTTCGGGTACGGAACTCTAAAAATAGTATTGATTTTGATGAACTTTTCTGTCATGAAATTCGTGAAATTTAAATCACAATAAGTTTTTTTTTAATTAGTACATTTTTCTTTAGTATATGAGAGAAAAATAAGCAAATTATTTAATTTATCGTGTTGGTAAATAGGTACTAGATACATTAATAATATTCATTCGGTTTTACAAAATCGTTTGTCATATATTTTTGATGCTGAATGTACCATGGTACTCGTAGCTCGAAACTATAAGTAAAATAATAAATATTTGTGGACATTTATACATAATCTAGCCCCAAACAAAGCAAAGCTTGTACTATAGGAACCAGATGGCTAATAGAATACTTATATACGTTTTTTTGGAAATACATACTTATAACACATAGTATTACAACACCCAGACCCGGAAGAAATATTTGCAGAGCATGCAAACATTTCTTCCGCAGCGGGAATCGAACCCGCACCTCTTGCATCTCAGTCGAGCACTCGCCCGCCTCGTTACAGAGGTCATCAATATCATCTATGCCATAAATTATTATTAATACAGTTGTGTTTTCAAATTGATCAATTTGTTTGTGTGTAGGCCTAAATAGCGCGTTCCGATCCGTCGGCAAACGATTAACACTTTGTTATTGTTACTGAATATTATTAATATATTAATCTAACAGAATAATTACCAGTTACTTACATACAAAATAATTATGAATAAAAAATAATGCTAAAAAAACTTTTATGCCATTTTTAAAATAATGCTTTTTGGTTACAAAATAATTGTGAACCAAATAATTAATTGGCGTGATTTGTGTGTATTTCTTTGTATGTTTAGTATTCAGTTTTTTTTATATACGAGTATTTTGATACATTTATTTTTTGAAGTATAAAAATGGGCGCGCAACCAAAGATGCAACATTAATATATCTTGCGTATCTGACTTGGCTTTTTACATAGACTACATAAAGCCGAGTCACCGTAGCCGAAAATGGCTAGGTAGATTAATTAAAGTATTAATATATTGAAATACCCTCATATAATTATGTGATGTTATAATATAATTATGTGATGATAATAATTCAATATTTTTGGTTTATTACAGATGCTTACTCAAATAAAGGGCTAAATTTTTTCCATTATTTTTTAAATTTTAATACTTGATTTATATTATTACTATTGTCTATACAATTTTATAAACTTTATTATAACTTAATAAAAAGGTCATATTGATTTGTGTTTCTATTTAATACACAATTGAAGTTACATAACGTAGTATCGATAGTAAACCGTTAAATATAATGATATATACAAACTTATATCATTAGAGGGTAGTTTTATTTTTAATTTTATGTTATTAAAATGAAGCACTTGAATGACTAATACTATTTCAATGTGTGTACTTGTAATTTATAGGTAACACGACGGAGTCTAGTAAGTTATAAACGATTTATGTTTTCAGTACATGAATCCTGTTCTCGAAGGCAGGTCTCCAAACCCTTCACAGGTCAAGTCCTACGAAACCCGGATGATGGACGCCCTCGACACCTTTGAAACTAAGTGGCTGGGTATGTGCTAAATGCTGTTTAGTTTATTGAACGAAAAGGATCTCTGAGGCGCACTTTAAATCCTTTCACCACACTGGTTCGAAAGAAGTGACATGACCAAGTAGTAGTTTAGTAATTATACTTGAATTAAAAAAAGTTTTGAGATATTTATGATAATCATAGATGTAACAGTAACAAGAGAAAAACTTTGTTTTGTAATAGTTTTTCGTTAGTAGGCTTATTGTCACATTTTAACCAGGATTTTCTTTACTAACTTCATTTTTTGTTATATGGTTGATGTTTTAATTTTAAGGATTTCATATCACTTTATTTCATGTTATTACAAAATTATTAATAAGATTAATTCAATGCCGACGGGATTACAAGGAGACGTATCTCCCGAAAATCCATCTAGCATCGACATTGTATACAATCTATATAACATATTTTCACTATAATTCATTTCTTTGTACCCGTTCTGGGAACAATTAAATAGTAAATTGATATATCAAACACAAAAAGTTCTACATTTTTTTGTATTTATTTTAGGGAGGAGTACGTTCATAGCTGGCGACACGCCCACAGTAGCTGATCTCTTCGCTGCTTCGGAGCTGGAGCAACCAAGTATAACCATCTCTTTCTAACCCCCATAACATATATCTCTCACTCACTCGCACTCACTGAGCGTAAACACTCAAATTCCACGAATTCCTCTCACAAATAATATTCAGTTCCCGGAAACAGCTCAGGTTCACAAAGGCTTTCCATGGAAAACGCGATGAAGTATTATATGATTTGTGTTTTGTAAAATATACTGGTTTTTGCTGATGGCTTCGTTCGTATCCATGCCTATGCAGGTCATAATTTACTTTGTAAATCAATCTAATTCGATACAGCCGTCATAATTTAGTGTTTACAAATTCATAAATTAAATAATCGTAACTACCCGCAAAATTTAAATTTTAAATTAAATAAAAGATGTGGTAATTGAAACCATTTTTTTTATCGCAGAAAGGAACTTGAAACATAATATATATTTTTCAGGAATGGCCGGATTTGACCCTAAAGATAGATACAGCAACATAGCTGCCTGGTGGACCAAAGTCAGGGCTCATTTCAGCCCTTACTATGAAGATGGACACATCATTCTCAATAAAGTCGTCGCTAAAAACGCTAAAATTCAGTCTAAGATATAGTTTTTAATTACATTTACGAAGATTGTTCAGGTTTAAGGGGTTCTTTAAATGTTAAGAAAAATATTAATAACTTAAGAAAAACCCTAATTATCTGATAATAATAATTCAATATTTCATATTGTTATTTATAATTAATACAGGTTTATTATAGGTGTTAACAAATAAAGGGCTCAAGTTTTTTCAATTTTTAATTTAATAACATAAATTATATTATTATTGTTGTATTTCGATTTTTATACACTATTTTATCTTATTAAAAAGTTCATTTGTATATTATTTGTGTTTCTGTTTAATAGGTACATAATAAAAGTTAAATAAAATAGTATCATGAAAAAACCGTTGAATGTTATAATATATTAATCAAAACTTATTTCCTTGGAAGATAGTTTTATTTTTATTTTTGGTTATTAAAATAAAAACTCATATGCTGACTTTTTCTTCTGAAGAAGTCCGTAAATGAGCTCGGAAGAATGGTTGAAGCTTTACTAAAAAAATACTTTAAGAGTTATACAGTAATTTTTTTATTTAAACATTTAGGAATATTTTTATTCTTTCACTATGTAAAACAATCAGAAAACGACATGGTAATCCATACCATTATCTTTTGACAAATTTAGAAAAAAAATCCATTTAGAAAAAAAAATCTTAATCCAGTTTGAACTTTTTGGGGCATTATTGTAAGCAGCAATTTGTTTGTATACATTAATTTTAATAATTTTATTAAAAAAAAAATTAAAACCAGATTTGGGGGCTAAGTCTTTCAAGTTCCTTGGTAAAGTTTAAGGATGTTTTTTTTATGTATTTAAAGAAATTTTATAACAGTGTAGTGAGCTAGCCGGGACAAAATGTCTGCTCGTGTACTATTGGCCGAAATCAATGTACCTGTTGCGCATGTGTGTATAAAACCCGCCCAAACCCCTCCACAAGCAACTGGTATAAATACACGTGCACCAGCTAAAAATGATCACTTCATCTTGAGTCGCGCTACTTGGACCCTGGACTCTCCCGTGAGATCCAGGCATACCATGCACAAATGGACAAGTCCAAAAAACGTAAAGTCAGTGAACAGGCAGAAACATCTGAAATGGGGAAGAAGAATAAAATAATCTTGAAATTTGAAAAAAATAAAGATCAGTTATCCATTCAGAAACCGACTCCGAAACGTCGACGCAATAAAAGATCCATAACTCCGGAACCGCCGATCAAAGCCAGTAAATTGTATTTATTTGAACATGATAAGAATAAAAATAGTTCGAGTGAATTCGAAGAAGGCGATAGGTCACCAACGCCAGAAATGAGACCCGCCACGAAAAAAACTGCCTCTTTGGTTGAAGCTGAAAATAATCAGGAAGAGACATATGAAAATTTCAAGATTTCACTCCCAGTAAAGTTGTAAGTAATAATTTTAATATTAAAGTTTTTTTTGCTAAAATATTTATTTACATCAAGTTATACTACTTTTTTTTAATGTTTTGAATATCTTTATTAACAGAAAGAATTTTACAACTATTACAAATATAATTTACAAAATACAAAAGAAACAGTCGGGCTAGTTTTGCACACGGTTGCAAACGGTCTATAGATATATACTACTTAGTTATTTCAGTTATTCTAGTTATTTGTACCGCTACACCTATTTTTGTTGCAATAAATTTATTCTTTATATTTATTTTTTTTGCTTTTGTTTATATTTTCTTAATTTTTTTATTTTTTAATATTGCAAGTATTTATTTATTCTACCATGTCGCCGTGTATCCAGCGCGAACTGGCCTAGCAGTGTACTCCGATGCCAAGCAGAATTCGCCAAATAAACTTCATGGATTCGCAAAATGCATGCACGTAGTACATAATTATGAAAAACGCAAAAAAATAAAAACAGGATTAAAACAAACATTTTAATCCGTATTAAACATTATCAAGAACCGCACCGAAATCCCTCCGTCTACTGGACTCTGTCTAATTACAAAGAAGTTAAATAATGTCAAAAATGGGCTATGAAAAAATAAATGTCATACTTTACCGGTCTTCGAGTAGGTTACTTCACTCCTTGATAAAATCACCGAATATGCAATCTAAACAGTATTTTCACTTTTACGTTCCACACAAACACGTCAGCGTTCACAGCAAGTTTTAATATTCACTCGCACACAAAGTATAAAAACGCGCGTTGCGCCTAAAAAGTTTGTAAATTCGTGAGCTTTTTCGGCCGAAATTGGGCGTCGTTTCACCTTGGGTTCTAGCGTCAGACTGAATGGAGGGAGAAAGCGCAGCCGATTTACTACTCTATTATCTCGTAGACGGGGTGGAATAATTGTGTTCTTAAAATTGGGGGCGTGCTTTTGATCACCGTTTGCTTTCACTTTGCTAGATGATTTGTGTTAGTATGGGTCGGCGATATTTTAGATTGCTCGGCATTTTTGTTACTTGTAGCTCTATAAAACAAGTTGCTTTTCTCTTACTTGCTCGGAAATAGCTTCATCGTTAAAAGTACAGAAAACAACCGTTTCACGTACTGTTTTTTGTACGTCAGTCGACTTTTCGGTATTCTATGAAATAACGCACCAGAATTTTGCAGCACGACAATAATGGAAATTGCTGGACAGTTTTATTTAAATACTAGCTGCCGCCCGCGGCTTCGCTCGCGTAGTACCCGGATAAAAAATAGCCTATATGCTAATCCAGCACATGTACTATGTCAAATACAAAATACAAATACAAATATTTTATTTTACAAAAACCTATGCCTACAAACTTAGTGATGCACTTCTTCCTGTGTTAGTTTGCACTGTGTTACAGGAGGTAAGTCCTTCCCCAAATGAGTAACATATAGTTTTTTTAGCCTACTTAATATGTTATATTTTTTCCCTTTAAATAATATAAAAAAACTTAAAAACTAAAAAAAACTTATCGGTACATAAACTATATAGGTACTTATATTAATTATATGGTACATCCTCACAAACTTTCACATCTTACATAAATTATAAATGCGAAAGTTTGTGATTTTGGATGTTTAGATGTTTGTGCCTCAATCACGCCTAAACGGCTGAACGGATTTGAATGAAACTTGGAATATACATAGTACATGTACTTTATTAACATATAGGCTATTTTTTATCCGGATGCCACGCGAGCGAAGCCGCGGGCGGCCGCTAGTTTATAATAAAAGTAAGATTTTTGTAGTGCTAGCGAGTAGGTGATTTTAGTACATAGGTAGGTACGTTATACGATTCCAATGCGCGTTCCGCATTGCTTTTCATAAGTTTTAAAAAAGAACGCGCGCAGTCTAATTGGTTGGAATGAAACTTCTGTTTCTTGTTTTTTTTTATGTTTCCTTGCAAATAAGAGAAATGTACGAATAATGTCTAGTAAGTACTTACTATACAGGTCTCGGCAGAAATAGCAATTAACGGCCTCATTTCGTTTTTTTAATCATTTTGTTACTCTAATTAGTAGAGTAACATCTAGTTGCCTAATTGACGCGATCATCGTTAGTTTGCGCGATATTTACTCGCGCGACTAGCTTTCAAACACACTGATTTCGAACAAGTGACCTAATTGGCGATTGAAATGTTTGAACTCTGGGCGCGCGTCAACCCTTTTTGGGAATACTTGCTTAATGTATCTCATCATGTTGGAGGATACTATCCCTTAGTCATCTTTTACGACATGCTCGGGGAGAGAAGCAGCTGGACGCCTTTTACGACATGCTGGAAGTTATTAGTTAAACAAATAATTAATAAATATTTTTGGAGATTTCACACAGCGCCATCTAGTTATTTACAATAGGCCTTTTACCATCTAGTAGATGATTTATGCAGCGTCAGCATACCTACAACTTTTGTACTTTTACTAACGGGACGCTGTAGTGCCCGGGACGAATTAAGATGGAGTAGGCTTGCCCAGCACCTGTTCCATCCTCTCAGCTTAGTCGGCCTTTTCCACAGGAAAGACATGATCAATACGTGCAGAGCTGAATAAGCCGCGGGTTTCCTCACGATGTTTTCCTTCACCGTTGGAGAGTACTGGTATAGCGTACATAAATTTTTCGCACAGAAAAATTCATTGATACACGGCCGGATTTGAACCCGCCACCTTGGGATCGGAAGGCGGGGTCACTACAAACTAGACCACCATTGCTCGCTTATTATTATTTACATTAATTAGGTATGTCAAAATGACATCTACTGTCAAAAATGACAGGTATACAAAAAAAATTAGGTATAAATTATAAGAAATGAAAATGAGCTCAGTTTTCTTTCTTAGTTCGCCTACAGATAGAAAACAGATATCGGATTACCGATCGCAAGTAAGATCCCCAAAAGGCTGGCGACGTTACCTCGTTGGATAGCTAAAATACTTATCCGAGGTAAGACAATAAAATTGTCAAATTATTGAAATCGTGTTATTATAATTAAAAAAAAACTCGAGCGATTTACATCATCGCATCGTTGATTCGTAAAGTCACTGAGCGCTTCCGTGCTTCGGAGGACACGTTAAACAGTTGGTCCCGGCTTTTAAGTCGTTAAGCCATGACGGAAACCTTAAGGCGGCCTAAAAACTCCGTCACTAGAGTTGGCCACTAGCTCATACGAACATACATACATACAATCGTTGATTCGCGTGATGATCGCGTCGCGTAACGTCCATTTTTGTTGTCGCGCGAACTAGCGATGATCGCGTGATCACGTGATCGCGTCAAATAGGTCAACGCGTGCGCATCAACCGCGATTGCTGTGAATGTCTATCATGGGAGCACTGGTGGTTGAGTGGTAGTGGTGTTTTCCGATCCCAAGGTTGTTCAATTTCAGCCGTGCATAGATTTTTCTGTTCGAAAAGAAATGTGCAGTGTGCGCTATACCAGTACTCTCGAATGGCGGAGGAAAACATTGTGGGGAAACCAGCCTCTAAACATCCGAAAATACTTGTCAAGTGCATGTGAGGAGTATGAGGCGCATTTGAAATCCTTTCACCACACTGATCTTAAAGAACCAGTGACACTAGTACCTAATAGCATATAGAATAGAATAGAATAGAATAGAATAGAATAGAATAGAATAGAATAGAATAGAATAGAAATTTATTTAACAACAAACGTTACATTGCACTTAAACTCAATATGCATAGGTACACTCTTATTTTATTATAATAATAGCATAGCAGAAAAACATAGGCACCCATACTAGGTATGACCTGTATTATGGCATGCCTACACCTTCCTTAGGACTTAGTTGAAGTACATAGGTAAGTAGGTAATATACCTACACGTAAGTACTAACAAATGCAAAGTAGTATAATCATCATCTCCCTGCCCTTATCCCACTTAAGTGGGGTCGGCACAACATGTTTTACTCTTCCATTCCCCTCTATCATAGTAATAGCAGTATAGTAGTCCGACATCCGAATGTCTGAGCTGAGTGGCCATGTGTGCTAAGTTTTTATTGTTTAGATGTCTCGCACCTAGTTACTACTCTTGTAATACAAAATACAGTCAAGTCGGGTTAGTAACTTTGAGTTTTCTTTAGATTTATGTAATGAAGTAAAAATAATACATAGGTCGATATTACGCGCATTATTTTGAATAGATTAGAATAGAATGATATTTTATTTGCAACAACATTTAGTAGGTTGTTATCTATTTATGAACTACATAATATTCTAAGCTGCAAAACGGACCCTAACTCAGCATTATGCAGTTTGTAAAAATAAACCGCGCTGGTCTTCCGTTAGGGCCGATTCTGGAGAGCGGACATGAAACATGAAAAAAAAACAAAGGTGTACCTACATGTGAAAGTTACAAAGATTACTAACATAAAAGAAAAAGAAATAATAATATTACAAAGGGACATTACAGAGGGACATTAAAGGGACATTTTGGACGATTCAAAGTCACTTGGCATATTAACTGGCTAGAGTAAGATTGTACAACCTACACAATACGTATAGATTTGTCAAAAAAAGTCTCTTATTTTCACGCACATTTTCTCTCGTTTTCACCATGAAAATAAATTTTGATATTTTTTATGAAGCATTTGAAAAAAATTATGAACGTACGAAGTTATGTTCAGTAGTGTCACTTGAATGGAATGGTTTTCTGTTAGAAACTAATATTTGTGTGTTTTAATTTTTTTCTGTTTCCCGATTTGTTCTACTGTTGTTACAAGTCTACAAACAGAAAATGTGAATAAATTATATATTTTTTCTCTGTGAAGAATTTCTTGTCTTATTTTGACTTGTATTATAATGTCTTCCCACTTCAAACACACATAAAGTACGAGTTTTTTTAGAGAAAAATAATAATATTTCAAACCGGTTTATTCAAAGTTATCAGAAAATTCAAAGTTACCCAACTTGCTTCTATAAATCGTTCATGTCAAAACGCGCGGACTCAAAAGGACGTGTCTTTTAAATAACAGAGGCTTGACACTAAAATATAACAAAGACATACCTACTACGGAAGATGACACACAGTCCTAATTAATTTGTTTCAGTTACGGAAAATATGAAAAAAAGGGCGAAACGGCCAGAAAACACAATAAAAAACTACTAGACTATGACTATACAGAACCAATAAAAGTTACGGACCAATCAAATAAAGATGAAAAAAATGCAAGAAAACAAAAAAATATCGAAGACCGCAAAAAGAAGAATAAAAACTATGCACAGGAAATTGAAAAAGATCTCCCAAACCATAGCACAAATAATAATGACAATGTTGAAATATCTAGAGAAAATGATGAAGTTGTGTATGTACCAACTGTGGGTGATGCTTTTCAAAATAAAACGCCCAAACCTCAAACGGTGACTTTCCATGATATGGTAATGATGCTATGTGAAAAGTTGAATAAAAGTGCAAATAAGACGGATACTCTTATCAAAGAAACATACAATAATTCTGATTGGAAAAATACGGCAGAGGCTGTGAAAATAATAAAGAACAATATAGAACAAGATAGAGAGATTATTAAAAATATGGATAGTTTTATGTCTGAAATGAAATTGAATATTAGAGATATTGGTGTACAATTGGATACAATTTCTGAGACCATCGCGACCTTAATGTCTCATATTATCAAAACAAATTCCGATACAAACGAAAAAGAACACAGTGACAATAGAAACGCCGTTCAAAGCCCAACGACGACAGCCGATAGCGATGAAATAATTCGGAAAGCCGAGCACTTCAGCATACAAAACAAAGCAGAGTTGCTAAAGAAAAAAATTGAAGAACAAGCAAATAATGCGAACCGCAGCAATTCAAAACCACCCGATGAGGACTCTGTAACGGTTCGTAGCATACCATTAGCGAAATTTTGATGTTGTAAAACGTGTCATAGTTCCTTAATTATTATTGTATAGATGTGCATAACTTTATTGAATTTAGACAATGCTTAGCGAATTAAATACCTATATTGAGATAAGTATAAAAACATTAAAAAAGTAAATGTTGCGCTGTTTTGTTTACAGCCGATACAAAACCAACCAGACGCAATAGCGCCAATGGTCGCAGTGGCCCAATATGGAGAGCAAGAACAACTTGTGGCCAGAATATTAGCAGATCAAGCTCAACAAAGACAGCAACCGAACCAAGAAAATCCTTTAATGGCCTGGGAAAAGGAACAACAACTGGTTACTATGAAATATGCGCTTTTCCAACAAAGGCAAGAAATGGCAAGACTTCAGGAACAGCAACTGGCCATGCAGCGAGAACAGGCTAGGCAGCATGGGCAAGAGAAGTTAAAAGCAGCACAAGAAGAACAAATGGCAAAACAAAGGGAACAGCAACTCACAATGGCAAGACAACAAGAGGAAGAAGAAACCAGACGAGAAACACAACAAAACCAAGAAAATGTAAGCCTGTAGTAGTATTTATGTTAATTATTAAAACGTAAAATAAGTAACTGTGTAATAAGAGTTTTAATTAATATTTATTGTGTATTATTACAGGCTGCCTCTACTAAAGTTGTAATACAGGAGCAACGCATACTTCGGCCTAGAGTATGTTTAATTATCTTATTATTTTCTACAAATATATAGTTGGCGGTGTTAGGTACATGCATATAATTTTATTTACAGCCTACACCACAAGTAGCAAATGATCCGTTTGTGCCACCAAAGCCGAAACGGGCTGCCCGAGTAAGTTATTTTTTAAACAATAGCCACCTGCATAATAAAAAATAAAAAAACACCAATATTTATTTTATTTTATTGTTCCTAAGTACACATATAAAAATATATTTAAAATTATGAAATACATTTTAGAAGCCTACTGCAAAACAAATTCGCGAACGTCGAGCTTCCGTTCAACTCCAACCTCAGCCGACCCCGCCAGTGTCAAATTACTATGTAAGTAATGTACATTCATACAGAAAAACTCATGGAGTTTTTTAAGTTTTTTCAAGTATAGGATTTATTATATCAAGTAACTCTCTTTGGAGCGCAAAAAAATGGAAAAAAGGGAGACCTTCGTCCAGTAGTGGGACACAGAAGGTTACTAAAAAAAGTATGGTCATCTATAAAAGTCCTCAGCTAGACATATACCTCCCTAATAATGCTTCAACCATCGACCTTTACATTTCATCAGTACTACATTTCGTTTCACGGTCATTTAATGTTAGATTTATAAAAAAAAATACATTTTATTATTAAGTTAAGTTTAAGTTTTTGTATTTTATTTAGTAGTTTGTAGTATATACTATACATGCATACATATTATCACGCCCTAATGGGGTAGGCAGAGCCACAAGCAAACATAAGAAAACTTGCAGCCACTTTTGATTTAAAATCCTAAGATGGAAATGGTGAACAATGGTATGTATAACCATGAGAAAACAGCGGTGACAGGTGATTAGCCCATCGCCCATATAGGTGGTCTATCATTTTGGAGAGGATACTATCCCTTAGTCGACTTTTACGACATGCTCGAGGAGGGAAGCAGCTGGACGCATTCTATGTTTTTTTTACTCCCAGTCCAGTGTAGTTTATGTATTATTTTATTTATATTATTATCCTATTGTTTGTTTTTATTTCTACTATAGCAAAACTTATCTTCGATTGCTACGTCACCGCAGCAGGAGGGTCATACTGAGCATCAAATGAATATGCGAGGGACTGAAGGAAATTTCCAGCAACAGGTAAATAAACTGAAGATTTTTTTAAATAAGTAGCACGCCTCACGACTTTGCCTGCGTTAAGTTTTTTTTAATACAAACATAATCTTTCCGCTGCGTCCTCTAGGAGCTAAATTTCGGGAATCATCATCATCTTCCTGCCCTTATCCCACTCTATGTGGGGTCGGCACAACATGTTCCTTGGATCATGCTGTAAGAGTTTTGGCTAAGGTGTTTTATGACCGGCCGCCCGCCTGACATCAACCCTCCTTGGGAATACTTGCTTATTGTATCTCATCAGTAAATATTTTGACGTTGTATTGAAAATCCCTGAAACACGTGTCCATTTTTTAGTTTCAAGCCAATCGCAATACGCGTTAAAAAGTTTCATATAAACGTTTTCACCCCCTTTTCACCCCTTTAGGGGTTGAAATCCCGCCTTAATAGGTAGTTTTGTTATAAAAGGAAGGTTCTTCCAAATTTTAGCTTTCTAGCTTCATTAGTTTGCCCTGCACGTTGATTGCTAAAAATGCTTAGATTGCTAAAAAATGCTTACTGTTTTATATAGATTGACGCACTATGTTTTCTCTGGAGCGTAATACTTGTATGTGAATATGTAAGGCCTTTGCACACAAGTAATTTTCTTGTGTCTTTTTCAAATTTAATAAGTCGTTCATAAAAACTAAAATATTTATTTCACAGGCTTACCAAACGGCTCAAGCAAACGCTTACCAAACGGCTCAAGCAAACGCTTACCAAACGGCTCAAGCAAATAGTCAGCCTGGACCTACAAATGTACGTACCTAATTAAATTATTGTCTAATAATTAAACTATTTTACTTTACATGAGTAGTAAACTAAATATAAATAAATATTTGAGGATAAACATTTTTCTGCGAAAATGTTTGCATGCGGGAATCGAACCCGCGCTTTTTGCGTCTCAGCCGAGCACTTGCCCGCCACGCCACAGAGGTCGTCAAAACTAAATAAATAATAATAAAAAGTAGATTCAGGTGCTACAAAATGACATAAAAATGATTATATTTCATTACTTTTCAAACCTAATAAAATAATTCACTATTTAGTAAATTTATTATTTACATTGAATAAATTATTAGCCTACCTACTTAAATAAAATTACTTACAAATAATACCTTATGCAGGACGTCTCCTAATTGCTGATATTATTTTCAGAGCGCTGCAAAGCTTCTATCTCGACGGGCTACGGTCGACCCTGCCTCTTTGGCATACCTCGTAAGTTCATACTTAATAACTAATCATAGACAGCATACTAAGTGCTTACCACCCACCACTCATTACCTCGTTTCATAAGTGGTCCTCCAACGTTCTCAAACAAAAAAGTACAAGTAAGATCATGTTAGCTCTCTTAGTATTTTACAAATTATATTTGTAAATACCTCAGACCAAAAAAAAGAAAAGACGGCGCGCCGCGAACAACAAAAGTGAAGCCACCTTATCTGTGTGTGTTTTGAGGTTTTGTGTTGCAACTAACCTAAAATTCATAGTATAACACAGGAAGGCATAATTCTATTTTTAAATTTTAAGTTCACTAGACGACGACTCGTGACGTACTAAGAGCGATGAGCACGGTTTTGTGTGGCTTCACTTTTGTTGTTCGCGGCACGCCGTCTTTTATTTTTTTTTGTCTGAAGTAAATACTTGTATAAGTTTAAAGTTTATTTCTGTTAATAAAGTCATTTAAAAGAAAAACAAACAAGAGTTTTACGGTCCGCTTATGGAATGAGGTAGTCCGGGGAAGTCCAATTGCAATAGATATTTGTTTAGACAAGGATTTATTAAACTTTTGTAGAACTTGTTATTTGTATATACACAAGCTTTATTCAATAGCTTTCTGTAATCGAAATAACAAAAAATATGACAGTTATTAATGTTTTTTTTCTGTTGTTTCAGGACCAAAGTTTACGCAATGATGAAATGGTAAATATATAATGATTATCATATTCATATTTTTTATTTTAGATTAAATGAGATATTAATTTCAATGTTTGTTTTAGCTGAGAAGAAGACTAATGCAAGCTCCAGAGGCAGCAAATTATATGCAGCATACTTCGAGATACTTCTCTAATAACCCTGCGGTAAGTACTTTTAAATACATTTTAAATGAAATAGCCAATTTGCCATTTTTTATAATATTATTTAATGTTTATTCAAAACATTATCACAAAGGAAATAGCTTTATTTAATAATTTAAATTAAAAAAAAAAAAACAAAAATAATGCAAATTATTTTTGTTGCAGCTAAACAATGCTATCAATCCAACTGTCAACAATAACAATAACTACTCACAGTTTAATAATAACTACGCACAGTTTAACAATAATGCCGCACGAAACTCTGCTGTTGATATGGTAAGCTAAAAAAAAAACATAATATATATTTATCTTACTTATTATACCTGCGAACCTTATAAATGCGAATATTTGTGAGGATGTGTGGATGTATGTTTGTGCCTCAATCACGCCTAAACGGCTGAACGGATTGCTGACGTACCTACGTGTGCTGGAATAACATATAGTCTACTTTTTATCCGGGTAACCCGCGAGTGAAGCCGCGGGCGGCAGCTAGTTAACCTATACAATTATCATAACACTATACAAAAGAGTTTGTCGTAACTGACAAACATCGCAAAGTCTAAAACGCTTGTCTTTGAGGGTTGAAATTTGGAAGGTGCATTCCTTATAGCACGTAGACGTACACTAATAAAGGATTTTTGAAAACTGGGTGGACTAAGGGGGTGAAAAGGGTTTAAAAATTATATAATTTAACTTTGTGAAAATCATATTTCTATAATACGAAAACTAAATAATATATATTTTTTGTTTAAGGCTGGAGGTGGGACAAATAATGAGCATGCCGCTCATAACTTTACCTCTGATCAAGTGAGAACATTTTTAAATTAATCTTTAAGCTTAACACATTAACAATTAACTCTTATATTTTTTTGATATTCTTTCAAACGACTACTTTTATTCTCTGTGACACTGACACTCAATATTTTTTTAGATTACATGGACGAGACTTCGCAGTTCGACGAAGCAGACAAATTAATTTTATTTTTTTTGCATAATTCATTCACTAACTTTTCTATTTATTTATTTATTTAAGTCTACAAAGAGTGTCAAATGCATTTTATTCCTGTATATACAATATAAGGATTTAAAACAACCATTTCTTAAGACGATCTCCGCACTTTATATTTCGTGTTTTTAAACTAATTATCTAATGTTAAACCAATAACCAATTAATGTTTAACCAATAATACATAGAAATATATTAACTTATGTAAATAGAAATATATTAAGCCATCTATATATAAGTGTAATAAATAAGCAACTCGAAGAAATATTATCAGCTGAGGAAGTTAAGATGGAAAAGGTCTCTGAATACTAAAGAAACAAGGGAAACACAGAAATACTAAAATGAACACAAACTTGATGTAAACTGATAAAAGGAAATAATAGCTTGAAGGTAATTTTGGCATATTTAAGCATAATATGTATTATAAATATATATTATGCATAAAAGCATTAAATTAATATGATGAATGCAGAATAAAAAAAATAACATTTTAATTTCTTTACAGAGAGTGAAATAATGAGTTTTAAGATACTTAAAGATGATGCCTTTCGAAGAATTACTGAAGAAGATGATTACTGGTATAAAATAAATAATTGTTTCTAGAGTGCCAAAAGAGCGATTATATCAAAGATTACTCAGAAAGAAATTTTAAAAACACATTCACTAACACAGTATTATGCATACAATTGGTAAGCAATAATTCAACAATTAATATACAATAATATATAGTTATTTATTTTCAGAATTATATTTTTAATGCAATTTATGTTTTACAGTTCACGACTTCGAAGCTGAGAATATTTGCTGTTATGCAGAACATCAGTATTGGTGAGCCTTAGAATATAGAATTTCCAGATTACCTACAAACAACCTCAAAACTACGAAAACCAGTGATCAAGACATTTAACGATTAATTCGAACATTATAGCACTTAGATACTAATTAATTATATTATTTAAGGATCTAAAATATTCTCTTGTAAATAACTTAATGTAGATAGGTATTTCAAGCTTAAAACATTTTTATAAAATATGAAATACAGAGGAAATGTAACAAAAAAAAGTAGTGGAGCCAAGTTTTACGTTTGAAAAATAATAGATAGCCATTAGAGATAATAATAAATAATTTAACCAATTCTAGGTCCAATATGATATAACGCTTTTAAATAGCTTTGTAAAAAACTCGTATATTTTTAAGAGGTGTTTCCTAAACATACTACAACTATTTTCTTGACCTAGATACCTACATAAAAACCCAAGACTTACCACAGGAGCTCATTTTATGCACAATGATGTCAAATAAGATCCAACCCTCTGGCTTCAACAATGAACCTTCAGTTTATCCTTTTGGGGGTCCTTGGGGTGCGTGCGACCCCGAACCGGTGAACACCTGAGGTGTTTATTATAACTTGACCCCAAGAGCCGCACACGCTACAAATCGACGACCAAACTGTAGGTACTGTTCAAATTAAATCGTGTCATACGCGTCGTAAATCGTTACAGTTTGTCATAGCGTGTGTGGATTTTATATGCTCTTAAGCGTCGTTTGAGTTACCTATGTTAAATAAGGCCCAACCCTGTGGGGTCGACAATGGATCCTCGGTTTACTTTGTTGGGGTCGTTAGGGTACGCGCGACCCCGGAACGGCGTATTGTATGAACAATTGAGGTGTTAATTAAAACTGAAATCCTCAGGTCACACGCACACAATAAATCGATTTGATGACAAATCGGTCAGTCTACGATCAGACTGTATGGTTTGAACGGCAAATGAATCGTGACGTGTGTGTCAAAAATCGTTACAGTTTGTCGTATTGTGTGGTTTTTAGTTGCTCATAAACGTCGATTGAGTTACCCTCCTTTTACTTCAAAGTTGGGTAACTATATCCCACTCTACTAATCTAATACGGGAATCAGGTGTGATTTGTATACGTTAGGTAACTATGTCTAAATAATAAATCATAAAAAAACATCAACACTACACTGTTATATAAGTACTATGTAAAGTAAATTAATATGACAAAAAAGTATATAAAGTAAAAAAAATCATAAAAAAAAAACAAAAACAAAAAAAAGTAAAAAAAAAATCATAAAAAAGAAAAGCAAAAAAAAACAAAAAACCAAAACATAAAAAATAAAAAAAAACATAAAAAACAAAAGCAAAAAAAGCAAAAAAAGAATACAAAAAAGTAAAAAAATCTAACAAATCAAAAGCAAAAAAAGAAAAAAAAAATATAAAAAACAAAAGCAAAAAAAAACACCATAGAATGTAAAAAAATTAAGTTGGCTGTGGTGGCCCCGGCCTTAGAATGCGGCCCCTCCGTCTCCCGTGGATGTCGTAAGAGGCGACTAAGGGTAGTAGTGGTAATGGTATCATTAATTATCGGTGGTTTAAATAAGAGTAGTCAGAACAGTAGCGCGCCCTGGTTCCTTTAAAACGCTTTCTGCTATTCGTTTATGTTTGATTGCTATACATTTTAGAACTCAAAATAATAAAAATAACTCCGCAAAAAATAGTAACGGTATTTTCATAATTTGCTATCAAAGAGCATTATGATAAGTGGAAAAACAGAAACTTTTTACCTATATATTTATATGTAATAAATGTAAAAAAATCTGAATTAAATCAAAAATTAGTTATTACGAAAAAACTCTAAAGATGCCTGTAGATATTTATATACGAGCTTATTATTTTTTAAAACTTGCAAATACATGATATTAAATATTGTCATCTTATCTACAAGAAAGGCTTAGTGTGTGAGCGATTTTTAATGTGAGTGCAAGACTGATGTGGATGAGAACAAAAGTGGAACAACACGTAACTAGTATTTTTGTCTTAGGGGTTTAAGCTACTATAGACTCCGGTGCGAGTGTTAGAGATATTTTAAAAGAATGCAAAGATAAAGAAAGGATAATAATGTTAGGAGATTTAATGGATGGGTAGGAGTGAAGCGTAATGGATTAGAAAGGGTTCTTGGTATGTTTGGAGATAAAAGAGTGAATGAAAATGGAAAAAACTTGCTTGAGGTGTAACATACATACCTTTATGAGCAGCCGGAAATTGTCCGATGACTATACAAAAGTGAGTTATGAGTTGGGTATGACAGAAGACACAGTAGAGTGAATGCAGTGGATATGCGTGCGTTGCGAAGTATGTTTAGAGTGAATTTGAGAGGTAGAGTGAGAAATAGCTTGATAAGAGAGGGATGTGGAGTGAAAGAAGATGTAGTGATCGGGATTGAGGAACGTGTGTTAAGATGGTTCGGTCATGTAGAAAGAATGAATGAAAGAAGATTAACGAGACAGGTGTATGAGGGGAAGACTTCGGCGCCCGTACGTTTTGGAAAAGGGCCGGGTCAAGAGTACCCTAAACCGACGAGCATGCATGAAGAATGTAATGAGAGTGAATGAAGCGAAAGAAGTATGTCAGGATCGTAGCAAATGGATACGATGTTCGTCATTGGTGATTGGAACATATACTAACAATAGCCACATTCCAAATTCAATCCCTAGGGATTGAAGAGCTACTTTGGTCCTTGTTTACGATGAACAAACCAGTTCTTTCCGAATAGATGTGATATTATTTTTTCTTTAATATTTGATATTTTTGAATAAAACTAGGTAATTGCTTATCCTGGTTTTGGTTAATAAGGAAAATTAATTTATTGGTCTAGTTTTTAGGCAAAAAAGAAAACACATATCGCTTGAATAGATTAGTTAGGTAGGCTTTATGCCTACAAATAATTATCCCATAGGTAATAAGTTTCCATAGTTTTTGTCCTACTAAGATCTGATTTCACTATTCAGAGCTGTCACTGCTGACAGTTTTCATACAATTTGACAGCTGTTGAACTCAGTTTGAACCTTGAAATTGGCCCTAAGATAAATTATTCGGTAAGAGTTCACTCATAAGTAGGTATTGTAAGGAATTAGGTGTCATTGTATATTATAATCACTGGTTCGAAAGAACAGACATTGCACGATACGCTTATAAAGTAGTTAGGTACGTCAGTAGTCATAAACTTTATAAGTTTCTAAAAAAGCGTGAAGCCATATTCTAAATCGAATAGCTTTAAGAAAATAATAATATTTTTCTTAGGTTTTTTCGGCATATTCTGCTACAGTTTCTATATACTGGCATTTAGACCATGATTTTGAATATCCCTGTTCAAAAAAATTTGAAAGTGATCATCATCATCATGATCCTAGGCTTCTGTGGTTTAGTTTAACCCTATTTTCCGAATATCTTCTCTTGTCTCTTGCTTTAGTGTAAAATAGTCTAATAGTTAGTAATGCGAATTAAATTAAATAGTAAGAAATGTGTAAATATATAAAATGGACAACAAAGTAAATTATTAGACAAAGTAATGTGTGATATTAGTTACTCTGAAGATAATTCTTAAATATTAGTAGGTACGAATGAGAAGAAATCGAGAAAATAGAACAAAAAATAAATAAATTAGATAGTACGAGTATGTAGGTGCTCATGTTAGTAGAATAGAATAAGAAATAAATAAAATCATAAGTTTATGAAAAATGGCGTATTTGTTTTTCGTTACTGAATGACGGGTTATGTTTTCACATGATTTTCTTATGATAAATTGGTTTATGGTCTTTGTCCTGATTAGTTGTAGGCACTCGGTTTTTACACATGATAGTTAGTTATGCGGATTAAATAAAATACTAAGAAATTTGTAAATATATAAAATGGACTATGAAGTCAATTATTGTACATATAAAATAATGAGTTATTTTAGTTACTCTGAAAATAATTTTTAAATATTAGTAGGTAAGAATGAGAACAAAATCGAGAAAATATAACACAAAAAAGTTTGATAGTACGAGTATGTAGGTGTTCATGTTAGTAGAATAGAATATTTGATTCATAGAATAGTCAACTAGGCATGTTAAATATTAGTAGGTACAAATGAGAAGAAAATCGAGAAAATAAAACAAAAAAAAATTAGATAGTACGAGTATGTAGGTGTTCTATTAGTAGAATAAAATAAGAAATAAATAAAATCATAAGTTTATGAAAAATGGCGTATTTGATTTTCGTTACTGAATGACGGGTTATGTTTTCACATGATTTTCTTATGATAAATTGGTTTATGGTCTTGGTCCTGATTAGTTGTAGGCACTCGGTTTTTACATATGATAGTTAGTTATGCGGATTAAATAAAATACTAAGAAATCTGTACATATATAATATAAAATGGACTATGAAGTGAGTTATATTAGTTACCCTGAAAATAATTTTTGAATATTAGTAGGATGAAAAGAAAATCGAGAAAATAGAACAAAAATAAAATGTATATACGAGTATGTAGGTGTTCATGTTAGTGGAATAGAATATTTGATTCATAGAAACTAGGCTTGTAGCTTGGCTAAACTATAGAAAAAAAAATCATTTTGAAAAGTATAAGTAAAGCCCTTTCATCCTAGGCCTAGGTGTGATTTTACATAAGTTTGTATAAAGTAAAAAAAAAGTATAAAAAAGCTGGATTATACAAGGTAATTTAAAATAAAGACAATAATAATAGTATGCATTTTGGTAACAATAGCTTTTGAAAATATTAAAAAAAATGAAAAAAAAGTAGATTAAATAATGCTTATTTGAAAAGACAAGCTTCTTTAGCAGGGTATGGTTTATAAAATTACATTGTTGATACTTATAGAATTTGAATATGTATAATATAAGTGATTAGAAAAAATAGGGCTTTTTTGACTCCATTCGCTATAGTTTTAGGCTTCAAAAAAAAAAATTTAAACAGAAAACCCAAAAATAACTAGCTTAGGTTACTATAGATACACTAAATAAGTTTAACTTAAATACGACTATTGTAATATTTAATTTAATAGTATGATAAAAAATAACAAAAAAAAGAAACAAATCAAAATATGAAATCAAAAAATGTAAATATATCGAAGGTTTATTTCATTACTGTGATTCTGATAAAAAAACATAATCCTCACTACACCATTATCCCGAATGTCAGTAGAAAGTATAATTCTTAAATCAGTATGAACTCATCAAGTTCCAATTGAATATATTATAAATAATTATAATAAGTCTGTAGAGTATTTTACCGAAGTAAAATACCTTTGATAATGTAAATACAATTAAATGACCGGAAAGTGCAATATAAAATCAATTAGTCAATAATATATCAAGCATATCAAAACGCTAAAAAATAAAAGAGTAGGAGAAAAAAGTAGAAAACTATTTATTCAAACACACGTATTAATAATAAACTGCACTTTATATAACTGATAAATAAAAAACATCGGATACCTTTTTCTACTCGGAATTAACTTCATAAAAAGTGAAGACTCTTTATGCAACTATATGAAGAATACCGTTTCATATTGAATCTGTAGTTATTTCTTGTTTTGATATATTAACATCGAAAACACTTACCATATTTAGATAAATTTAGTTTTATATATTTTTTTTGTCAATTTTAAAATATTAGTGTGTTACAGCTTAAAATGGATAGTAATTCCGAACTTCAAAGAAATTTGGGTATTATATTGTTTTGTATTAATTTTGAAACTGCTTCAATGCCTTCCAGGAGGATTGATGGTGTTTAGTAAATTAGTTAAAAATCCTTCGTGTGCTGAAACTATTATTATTTTCAAAGCTACCGCCTAAGGGGCTACAAGGCACTTTTGTGATATAATATAATTTAATATACCAAAATATGTTCATATTTTATTTTTGGAGCAAAAAAAAAATATCGAATGTTATTTTGCCATGTTTCAAAAAAAAAGCTTATTTAAATGTTTTATTAAACACTGTAAAGTATGAAATCAAATTATTTTGTGAAGCGTTTGTCCAGTGTGACGGACGCCAAACATAATTTGATGCAGATTATTTTGCTGATTTTGAAAGGGGAAAATTTTGTTAAGCCAGGAAGAATATGGGTTAAATTTAAGAACTTGTAACCCCTAAGCCAACAGGCGGAGTTAAATTTGTATAGGGGTGTCTACAGGAGTACTCACAAATTGTCTGTGTATTGTCAGCTTCAACGCTACATGCTATGCACCGCGGCGATTATATTTTGCATCTCGAACCTTGAAAAGCAATCTCTATTTTAACTCTCATCCTCCGCGCTAGCTTGCCCACCCCTCATTTGCATTACGAGTATTAACTCAAATATCTATGGAATCGCCGGCAGAAAAAAACACTCTTCTTTAAAAACGTAGCTCCAGTAGGTATTGGTCTTTATTATAAAGCTAAATGAGTCTATTTGTAACCGTCGTTAAACTTTCTACGACGTTGCAACCACGCCTTGAGAGTTTAAGCCCATTTTTATCTGATACCTTAGGTCAATTTACTATCTTACCTACACAATAGTTTCTTCAGATTTTCCGTGTCCTAAATAAATCAAGGAGAACACGAGAACTGTATGCGAATTATTACGCTGGAATAATTAGTTCCAATCAAACACCTCACTCAAAAGTAAGATAATGATAAATGACATTTATTTGCACGAACACGTGTGATAAAATAATATGGTCTTAAAAATATATCAGTCCAATCTTTGTCCTACCAAAATCTTTGGCATGCAAATATCTTAGGTTTTATTTAAATGTAATGTTAAATATAAAGATATACATAATTCAATGCCAAGAACTGTTTTAATATTCGCCGATGGAGTAAAAACATTTATCAAGAAGCCAATTTTTCAATTTTTTGCTAAACAAATGACATTGATGGTCAATTGTGCTCCTAGATGAACGCGGGCTAAATGCACAAGGTAGGGTTGAAGATACGTTGAGAACGAATTGACAGCAAAAAGTTCCTTTGCCTTTCCATTTGAGAATAGTTTTTATAAAGCTAAATTTTGAAAGATCACTATAGCATAAAAGAAGTAATTTCTTGGCTGCAGATGATTAAAAGATGTTCTTGAGGCTTCGAGGGGAGAGATTTGAATAGCCTCGGTGCATCACGTGTAACGATGAAGCCGACCGTATATGGGTTTGCTTGTGCATCATCTTGCAGACACCCACAGGGATGTGAAGGGGTAGTTAACCCAAGAGTCAACCTCACCTGCACGCGGTGCATCCTGCTTGAGAGCGTTAACGATACACGCCATGTATACGACACGACATTTCACATTTTGCTCCTTAAAAGTTCTCAAAGGAAAATCACATTATATGTGTCACATCGTCACGATAACTGACTAGAGTCGAGTCCGACGACTTTTTGTCGGATGCCGTAAACAATATCGTAGGTAGATAAAAAAAGTCACGTAATTTTATAGAATTATGTTTTAGGCAACGGTAGGTAATGATAACATGTCGTGTAGTGTTTTTGCTCTTAACTGACGAGGCTCTGGCGACCGGTGGCGGTATAACTCGGGGCAAGGGAAGCGTATGGCGTCGTCCTAATTGAACGTGATTACGTGATCATCGCCAACTCGAGCGAAATTTACTTGTACAGATCACGATCAAACACACCGAAACATCCGAAAACCCGCGCCTTAGTCAGCTCCGCACGTATTGACCATGTCTTTCCTATGGACAAGGCCGACTAAGCTGAGAGGATGGAATAGATGCTGGGCAAGCCTACTCCTAATTCGTCCCAGGCACTACAGCGTCCAGTCTGTGAAGGTAAAAATTGCCTCCTGACTCTGTATAAATCATCTACTATAGATGGTAAAAGGCCTTAGTTAGTCGCGCGAATTTAGTTCGTACGAACATACGATCAAACATAATCGCACGATTATTACGTAATCGCGTTCAATAGACCGAGGCCTATAGCGTCTCTATGCCTCTATATTAGTTTCATAATTGGTATAAGTAGTTTCAAGAATAAATTTTAAATCGAAAATCCGTGTGACAGCCTCACGTTAAATAATTATATTTGTTGTAACGAATATTTTGTATAGGGAAGAGTAGCTCTTTATTTTTCTTTTACTCATTCATTTTTATTTGTTATTAAATATTATTATTGACAGACAGGATACACTCGAAATTCCGCCTTACATTCCGGATTCCGCATTACGCCGTGAAGTGCTCTGTGGGGATGGACCGTTTATATCCCTTTACACTCGTGGGAACGCTACGGCGATTGTCGAAAACTCTAATCATTCGCATGGCGGCGACGCGGTACGCCGCCCGGCACGTTTCGTTTCCCGCGGGGGTGAAAAGTACTTTATTTGACCACAAAAGTATTCACATATACACGCGAGAGCTGAATAATGTCAGAAAAAGTACGATTGATTTTGTTGTAATGTCTATATTTATATTGCGATTCGTAAAAAAACAGGATAGAAAGTATTATTCGAAGTACATACAAAATCATTTTCTTACCGACACAGCAATTAAGTAGCACAGTAGCAAAGTTTTGATTATTATTCTTGGGATATGATCAAAATTACGCTTTAATGTTAAGTAAATTGATATAAATAAGTGTATAACGTTCGGAGTACTTAAGTATTAGTATTACGTATGATGGATACGGGTCGACATGTATATATTTCTTCGGTAGTTATGTATTAATGAAAAAATGATCTCTCAATACAATTATTACAACAGTCATTTAATCGACTATAAAAAATGTAAATATTACTACATAAGTATTAAGTACCAACATTTACATCTTAGTAAATAAGGGTAAGTAGGTACTTCTCTGCTGGACTGGGAGTAAAGAAAAAACATAGAATGAGTCCAGCTGCTTCTCTTCCCGAGCATGTCGTAAAAGTCGACTAAGGGATAGTAGTCATTGTCACCATGGTTCACCATATCCATCTAGGACTTTGAATCAGAATTGACTGCAAGTTTTGTCGCTTACTTTTTGAGCTTGGGCTCTGCCCTTTCATGTGATAACTAACATGTATGTGTGTATGTATGTAAATAATAAACAAAGATCTAAGAAAGCTCATACTCTAAGTGTATATAATGTAAAAGTAAATAAATAAAAAATAAAAAAAAAAAAACAAAAAAAAACAAAAAAAAATACAAAAAATAAAAACAGAAAAAAACAACACTAGGTAAGTAGATAGTTGAGGTACCTACATTTTACGGGACAGAAGCCATATTATAAATAGGTAGAGCAAGTAGAGTCGGTTGAGGGTTTCGCTACAATTTAAATTACCAATTTTGAAAATAATTTAAATTTACTATCATTAATAAATAATTAAAATCAATTTATTTAAAAGTATTTTTGGCTCATAAAGGTGGTTTAAAGTTAACATACAATAAAATTAAAAGAACACAGACAACTAAATAAATAGACAGTAAGAAAAAACAAAAATAAAAATCTACAATAAAAATATCTACAAAAACAAAAATTAAAATTAGCCTAACCGACGCCACTGGGGACGTGTCTGTCACAACAGTGACGAATATACAAACAATTTATCCTACTCGCAATCATGGTCAGGACTGTGTTGGTTATTATTAGTATCTAAATAATTCTCCGGGTTAAATCATCTCAATCAAGCCATAATTAAATGAGGGATTATTTTAGGGGAACCTTTCTATCTAACTGACGACCGGCTAGACTCGAACAGCAAATCAAAGTCAAATTTGACAGCCGTCTGATAAGAACTGCTTGCAAGTGATAGGTGTACGTACAATAGTGGCCATGCAGGGTGTCATTATGTGTTGTTGCGGTAGGTACAGTGCTTACGTATGTATGGGTTAGTTTGTTTTTAGCTAAGATTAAGTCGATATGACCGTGATTAGACGATTTGTAGGTATATGTATTTGTAGCATATGTAGATAGGTAGGTATTTTTTTTGCGTTCCGTAAGTAGGTAGTAATAAATGTAAATAAAATATCGCCATAACTATGCGTGTAAAATCATTATAAAGTATAACGTGCAGTGTTTTTAGAATAAAATAAATTGTAAGAAACGTGAAGAAACGTGAAAAACTTGACTAAATCTCGGCTGTGAGTATTCTGCTGTGGCACTGTAAGGTATCTGCGATAGTTTTAATTTTTGCCTGTTAGTTTGTAGCCTTAATTGGACCGAATTGGATCTGAATCGCCTTAATTGGACCGACATCGCCGAGAATTTCATATAAACTTCTGGTTTGTGCCGAACAACTACGATACAAAATGAGTTGATAATATACGAACAAAAACGAAAGAAATGTTACTCACAACACAATTCACAAAATTACAGTAGATGATCCGCAGATTTCATATAAACGTCTGGTTTGTGTCATATGACTATGCAAAATGAGTTAATAAATATACGAACAAAAACGCAGAGCAAAAAAACGCGCCACTCAAAAGAACGTTCGTTTGGCGTCAGCTTTAATCAGTTCACGAAACTAGTTTTTAATCATTACAGATTTAGTTTTGAACATAACTACCTAATACCACTACCTCATAGATATAATAGAAAACACAACACAACAATTCTCAGCTACTTGTATTGTAAATATTTCATTTTGTACATAAAACTTTTCAAAATTAGTATAATCTAGCCCGGATCAATGAGTAATCAGAAAACAGGTTCGATGTTTAGCAAGAGAAAATTGAAACTTGCCCCACCTTTATTACTGATTAGTTGCGCTTTAGCTGTGTAATGATAGATAGAGCAGCCTCGCGAGGGAGCCGCGCGAAGCAAGTGCTCGCTTAGTCGACGTGCCTCGACGCAGTTTGCAGTTTGCCTTGAGTGAGGCTCGCGAGGCGGCACGGTCTGTTACGTAACAATTGTCGTAATAGCACGTCCCTATCCTTTATTATTTTTTTAGAGCAATAATGCTAGCTTATGACTAGTTATGACGCATTTATTTGTTTGAATGGTTCTCAGTATTCGACGTAACAAATATCTTACAAGATATCTAATACACTACATTCTAGTGTTTGTTGTTTGACTATTGGTCGACAGTGCTTCCGACCACAGTCAGGCCTTTACAAGCTAGGTAAGCTTATGTCACTCTCTGGAACTCATCCATTTATTATCTCTATGTAAAAATAATGTCGATCCGTCAATGAACATACTCATTTTTATATATTGCTAAGTATGACACAAGTATTATTTTCCTTTCATTCGTAAGGTACCACGTTCTAATCTGCGTGCCTATGTTAATAGTCCTGCAGGAATAACAAAACGCAACCCAATAAGTATTTCGTTGGTCTTATGGTAACCTAAGAGCCTTACCAAATGTCCAGGCTGTACTAGGTCGTAGCGTAGCTAAAGGCATGGCTCGTCTGGCCATAGACCTGGCATTATCACAGGCCAAAAGACGTTCCACAAGAATGCGTTTTGATAAACTATGGTAATGATGTAAGCGCGGATTAGCTAAGTGTACGTTCTAATCTACGTGTCTATGTTAATAGTCCTGCAATAATAACAAAACGCAACCCAATAAGTATTTCGTTGGTCTTATGGTAACCTAAAAGCCTTATCAAATGTCCAGGCTGTACTAGGTCGTAGCGTAGCTAAAGGCATGGCTCGCCTGGCCACAGACCTGGCATCATTACAGGCCAAAAGACGTTCCACAAGAATGCGTTTTGATAAACTATGGTAATGATGTAAGCGCGGATTAGCTAAGTGTACGTTCTAATCTACGTGTCTATGTTAATAGTCCTGCAGGAATAACAAAACGCTACCCAATAAGTATTTCGTTGGTCTTATGGTAACCTAAAAGCCTTATCAAATGTCCAGGCTGTACTAGGTCGTAGCGTAGCTAAAGGCATGGCTCGTCTGGTCACAGACCTGGCATTATCACAGGCCAAAAGACGTTCCACAAGAATGCGTTTTGATAAACTATGGTAATGACGTAAGCGCGGATTAGCTAAGTGTACGTTCTAATCTACGTGTCTATGTTAATAGTCCTGCAGGAATAACAAAACGCTACCCAATAAGTATTTCGTTGGTCTTATGGTAACCTAAAAGCCTTATCAAATGTCCAGGCTGTACTAGGTCGTAGCGTAGCTAAAGGCATGGCTCGTCTGGTCACAGACCTGGCATTATCACAGGCCAAAAGACGTTCCACAAGAATGCGTTTTGATAAACTATGGTAATGAAGTAAGCGCGGATTAGCTAAGTGTGCACGAAAGAAGTCAGTACGAAGTTATTCATCACGCTGGTTTGTTCCACACGTCACTAGGCCTTTTCTAGGCCACCATACCTCGACCTGGTCATTGACCTGCGGGACTGAAGAACCAATGAGTAATATAAAAAAAAAGTAATAAAATCCTGATATAGCTTTTAAATTGTGGTCCGGGTATGTTTTACCTGTGGTTGATGAGATTCGTAAAAGGTAGCGTAGCCTACAGGCATGGCTTGCCTTACCACAGACTATAGCATGCCACAAGCAAAAAAAATTAAGCTCAAATCGGAGACATGAATAACTCTATTTTGTTACCCTGGTTCTTTCGTCACTATACCGGCGGGTCAATGACCTGACGCAGGGTGACAGAATGATCCAGACGCGGATAAAAGTTCGTAGTGTTCTTTCATGTACATGCCTTGTTTTAACCAACTAAACGTTGCAAAAGAATGGTTGTTGCAGTCTATTTGAATGTAATTATGTTCATCTCTTCCATCGAATCTAATTTATATATAAGAGAGTGACATAGGCTATAATGACGTCATTCAACGAAAGGTATGGAGTTTTGTTAGATGTATAAACAACCTGGCTATAACATCATCATATCAGCTCACATCCACCCACTGCTATAACCCTCATCAAATAAAACATCAAATAAATCCAAGTGAGCTGACACGACTATCTAGTATTGCTATAAGATAGTCTAAGTAGCTTTGGTTTTTTGTTGAAAGCAGTTGGGATATTGTTCATTCTACTACTTAAAATTCTAAGTTTTTTAATTAATAGTTGTTAAAATTTACTACGTGGCTCACTAAGCACAGTGCTGTGATCGCTATTAGGCTCAATTATATATACGGTGATCGTAAGAACAATTTCATATTATAAGTTGGTGGTATCTAAACTAATATAGTACTTCTTCGCTGGACTGGGAGTAAAGAAAAAACAGAATGCGTCCAGCTGCTTCTCTCCCCGAGCATGTCGTAAAAGTCGACTAAGGGATAGTATCCTCTCCAACATGATGAGATACAATAAGCAAGTATTCCCAAGGAGGGTTGACGTCAGGTAGGCGGCCGGTCATAAAACACCTTCGCCAAAACTCTTACCCACTCCACACAGAGTGGGATAAGGGCAGGAAAAAGAAGAAATCGTAATTAATATAATTAAGTATGTTCGCTGTACTAGATTGTAAATTTGAAGCGCATACAAGTAATTATAAGTTGTAGATAAGCGATAGATGGGTGGGGAAATTGGCAAATGATCCTAGTTGGTTTCGATTTCAATACTTGCTGTTTATTATGTTACTTTTATATATACTTGCAGACGAAATTTTTATTTGGCTTCTTGTGTATTGGTTTCTGGTGGAAGGGCTATCGAGAATCAAACTATAATGCATTTTTTATAAAATTCATTGTAGTATTGATTTTTTCGGGTGGAGCTCTACAAGAGGTGCGGTAGCGTCCCTATTCCAAGTAATTACATCAAAAATTTTACGCTGTCAACAAAGTAGTTTTTTTTTTAATCAAATTTTATTACGAATACGTATTCCATCCAACATTCCCTCATCCCACTAGGTGGGGTCGGCACAACATGTTTTCCTCTTCCATTTTCTCCTATCACTCGTCATCTCAGTATTCACAACATTCGCATCTCTGTAGCATCCACAAGAATGATAAGTAATTTTTCTTTGGAATCTTGGTTGGATTTTGAAATAGTTTGATTTCAGGATGATGTCATAAGCCAGTCGCTCGCGTAGTATTCGTACAAAACTAGCCTATATCCAAGTCGCGAACTATTTATTCCAAGTTTCACCCAAATCCGATTAGCCATTACGGAATGAGTGGGAACAAACACATTCACACAAACTTTTGCATTTAACATAATTATGATAATTTTTTTTTGTACATAAAAAAATCTTCACAATCTTTTGGATTTGTAATATTAACCGGATTTTCTTGACCAAGAAAAAATAAACAGCGTATAATAAAACTTTGATGAAGTTAAAGGGTTTGAGGACGGTGGCGGGGCACTCTCTCGGTCTGTTATGGACCGCCTGCTTTTTGGAAGTTATTTATTTCGAATGTTTTGTATTATTTTGCATATTATTCATTATTTGCAGATGTTTCATTTGTTAGCGATTAATCACAATTTAGTTTTTAAATGCCTCCAGGACTGTTAAAACATTGTGGAGGTAGCTTGTATTATAAAAAAAGAACCACAATTTTGTGTCTATTACATTTGCAATCCGTCCTGATGTGACGATACACAAAGTTTATCATTTTATTTACATTTATTGTGAATTGTAAAAATTTAGGGAATGTAAATATGTATATTTGTAAAAATGTAAATTTGATCATCAAGCTGGTAGTAAGCATGACGCCATTTTGCAGAGACAGGGTGGGTGAACATTCGCAGGGTTATTCCATTAATTGATTATCGACAGTGGCTGTTAAACTACTTTTACTTGGCGGTTTGACAGATACTGTCAGTACATAACGGAATAACCCTGCGGGTGTATTGTACATATTATAGGAGGCCCATTATTTTTGTGGTCGATTGCTTACTACTTTCACTCTACTGTAAGCTAATTTTTTCAACCATTTTTAGAATTAGGTTATTTAGTTTTGTCCTTGATATGACGTTAAAATATCATACACAAAGGGTTCATCATTAGCGTGCCCAAATTATTCTAGACCAGAAAACACGTATATTTCAAGTTTCATTACTGGGAAATTATTGGGAACAAATATACAAACTTGTGTGTGGATCTTTGAATTGTATTTTTTTAGTAGGTTCATCAAATTTTATAAAAAAAACATCCCAGTAAACTGTGTTTGCCAAGTTTCAGCCATTACGAGAGCACTTGTGGTCTAGTAGTAGCGGCTCTGCTTTCCAATCCTAAGGTCGTGGGTTCAAATCCAGTTGCACCAAATGCCCCAATGGGTTTTTCGTTCACGAAACATACAACTTTTTGCATTTATAATAAAATGAATGTGATGGTTTAATTTGGTTAGCAGTTTTTAACACATACTCGTATAATGTCATAAGTCAATAAAAACAAATAAATCTGCAGCATACGTGTCGTACCTACCTACAGTAAAGACTTCCAAAGTCCTAGAACAAAGTTCCCTGTACAAAATTGAGCTGTAAATAGATGAATGTTATGTATGCGTGTGTGATTGCGTAAAAGTAAAAAAATAAATAAAAAAAAACAAAAAAAAACCTTCATACATACATATCCGTAATGGAGTGGGTAAAGCCACAAGTTTGCCAGAATTTATTATATTTTGTTAATATATTTTCCGTTATCTTGACAACGTAACACCTAAAAGATTATTTTGTAAAGTGTTGACTGAGAACGCTATCCTCTATTAAGGCTGAGTGGAACGCATTAAAAGAGTTTTACAAGACACGTCTTAAGAGCCAATAGCCTGTATGAAGGCTCATTTCAACGCATTGTTAAGATATTTACAACGCACGTCTTAAAGAACAGTTAGACTGAACCCTGACGCACTAAATCAGTTTTTATCCATTGAGGTTGAGTTAAACATACAGTCTATTCTCGTACATCGCAAGGAGATTTACAACACACGTTTCAAGGGGCACTCAGCCTTAACTCAGACGGACTAAAGCACTTTTTATTTATTGACGTTGAACTAAACATGCAGTCTATACTAAAAAAACCATGCACATCTTAAAGACCAGTAAGACTAAACCCTGACGCACTAAGGCACTTTTTATCTATTGAGGTTGAGTTAAACATACAGTCTATACTCGTACATCGCAAGGAGATTTACAACACACGTTTCAAGGGGCACTCAGCCTTAACTCAGACGGACTAAAGCACTTTTATTTATTGAAGTTGAACTAAACATGCAGTCTATACTAAAAAAACCATGCACATCTTAAAGACCAGTTAGACTAAACCCCGACGCACTAAAACACTTTTTATCTATTGAGGTTGAGTTAAACATACAGTCTATACCTGTACATCGCAAGGAGATTTACAACACACGTTTCAAGGGGCACTCAGTCTTAACTCAGACGGACTAAAGCACTTTTTATTTATTGAAGTTGAACTAAACATGCAGTCTATACTAAAAAACCATGCACATCTTAAAGACCAGTTAGACTAAACCCTGACGCACTAAAACACTTTTTATCTATTGAGGTTGAGTTAAACATGCCGTCTGTACTAGTACCTACATCGCAAAGAGATTTACAACGCACGTTTCAAGGGGCAGTCAGTCTCTACAACAAAAAATAACAATTATTTATGATTTTTTCAATGACGACTGAATTACAGAATAAGGTACTATGCAGGCATCAAAAATTAATTAACATTGTAACTTTAATTGCTATTATAATAACATTATCACCTAATACTATCCCATTGTCTTGTTATAACATTGTTAGAATACCCTAAATAATTATTTATCAATATTACTCAGCTGGGAACTCATGACATCGGTGGCAATATTTTCATTACGTCATCATCTCCCATTATCTTGTTACAACATTGACATCATACCCTGAAGAAGTATTTGTGAATAAATCTTAGCTGGGACACCTTCCTTCCACGTCACCGAAACGGCAACATTTTCATTATAATATTATCACGTTATAACATGCCACTATACCCTAAGAAATATTTGTGAATACTCCTCAGCTGGGACAATTTACTCCCATACCCCCGAGGCGACATCATTTTTATCATTATCATCTCTCATCTTGTAAGGATACCCTGAGTATTAATTATCAATGTTTCTCAGCTGGGACACTTCTGCCACAACATTTTTATTGTCATAATTATCACAAATTGTTACAACATTGGCACCATACCCTGAAGAAATATTGATGATTATTTCTCAGCTGGGACACTACTACGCCAAAACACTGAGGCGGCAACATTTTCACTATCATTATGATCGCCCTAAAACTTTCTCATGTTGTTACAACTGGTACCATACCCTGAATATGAATATTTATAGCACAACTAGCAGCTGGCACAATTACGTACCATGAAATGAGATGACGACATTTTCATTATCATTATCATCTCCCATAATCCTGTAACCATACCCTGAAGAAATATTTATCAATGATTCTCAGCTGGGACACTTTTTTGACACAACATTTTAATTGTCATAAATTATCACCAACTAGCTGCCGCCCGCGGCTTCGCTCACGTGGTACCCGGATAAAAAGTAGCCTATATGTTATTCCAGCACACATACTATGTATGTTCCAAGTTTTATTCAAATCCGTTCAGCCGTTTAGGCGTGATTGAGGCACAAACATCCAAACATCCAAACTCATAAACTTTTGCATTTATAATATAAGTAAGAAGTAAGATTGTTACAATATTGGGACACTCGTACGCTAAAACACTGAGGCGGCAACATTCTCTTTATTTTCTTCATCTCTCTGACACTATCCCATTGCCTAGTAACAACTTTTTCATTAAATTAACCAGTTCAAATCACTTTCATATATTATTTTCATAATAGAAAAACTATTTGACTGGTCAACATTCCGCCATATGGTAAAATAAATACTTTTAGTAATGAAGCCAAAGACCATCAGACTAATAATGTTTATATTTAAACGTAATTTACTTTTATTTTATTTTCATTAATAAATAAAACTTATATTAAGTTTATGTCAAGATAATGTCCATTATGGTTATTTGAGTTTTTAATTCCAGTATTAAATTAAACAATAAATTGAATGTGATATTTTTGTTAATTTTGTAAATTGTAAATAATGTTCAAGGAATTCATAAATTATTTTAATGATCTAAAAATTGTAAATAAAATTGTAAATAAAAATTGTAAATAACAATTGTAAATAATTCACACGAAATTCATGATGTAAAAACTGTAAATAATGCACACGAATTATTTTAATGATGTAAAAACTGTAAATAAATTTGTAAATAATTCACATGGAGTTCATAAATAATTTTAATGATGTAAAAACTGTAAATAATATTGTAAATAATTCACACGGAATTCATAAATAATTTTAATGATGTAAAAACTGTAAATAAATTTGTAAATAATTCACATGGAGTTCATAAATAATTTTAATGATGTAAAAACTGTAAATAATTCACACGGAATTCATAAATAATATTAATGATGTAATAACTGTAAATAATATTGTAAATAATTCATAAATAATTTTAATGATGTAAAAATTGTAAATAAAATTGTAAATAACATTGTAAATATCATTGTAAATAAAATTGTAAATATATAACTTTGTTTTATTTTCTAACAATAAATGTGTAGAGGTATCTACGAAATAAAAATTAAATATATTTCCCTCTACAATCCCTCTTCTAGATGTCACCGTAAAATTCTAAATACCATTAGATTATAATCTCGCGAGATTGTAAACTGTCGAACATCTGCTTAGATCGAAACTAGTAGGTTAGGTTAGTTAGTGAAAACTACGCGCGAGGCGAGCGAGCAGAGTACCTAAGCGTGCCGCGGAAGCGGCCGCCGAAGCACCAGAAACTGAAAGCAGTTAAATTATAAGCAGTATGTTACGGTTCACAATCTTTCGACAGTTTACAATCTCGCGAGATAGATTATAATCTAACTGTATTTACAATTTTTCGGTGACAGATGGACTAGATCGGAAAGCAAGCCCTTATTCTTTTCTTTATATAATCAAAGGCCTTATTGTTAGGTTACCATTACTGTTGATACCTACTACTCGCTAGTTCTTTCGAACCAGTGTGTCGAAAGATTCGAATCCGATCACGCACCAATTAATTTTTATGTTGTGCGAAAAATGTATGTGCTCTATAGTATATTATTAGTATAGGTACTCTCGAACGGCCAAGGAAAACATCGTGAGGATCACAATATCATTATAACGACGTATGTCGTTATAATGATATTGTGATCCTCACGATCACGAACCTGAAGTTTAGAATCATAGAAAACTTCTACGATTACATCTACATACTAGAGGTACCTAAGAACTTACCTATTATAAAAGCGATATACTTAATAGCACTACGAATTACTTGTATGAAATTAAGTACTCGCAATAGTCATTTCATATTGGAAGTATTTGAAGAAACTGTCGCTGTTGCTCGGCATCCCGGCGTGCGACAAGGACAGCTGCAGACCTGACTGAATAAGGAATAGCCTAAGTAAAAAGTCATAATTCGAGGTTTGTCTCTCGCCTACTTTCTCCTCCAATATTGGGCCAATTTAAAAAAGCATATCATATACAGAATAAGAAGGATATTTACTGTGTCCCTATGTTTTTCTTTTTTCATAATAGTAGTCAAATTTATACAATAGGCCTCTAATTGACAGCGGTCTAAATAGGTAAGTTTGAGCATTTTGTGAGGGTTCTATCCTATCCTACTAATATTATAAATACGAAAGTTTGTGAGGATGTGACGATGTATGTTTGTGCCTCAATCACGCCGTAACGGCTGAACGGATTTGAATGAAACTTGGAATACACATAGTATGTGTGCTTGGTTACTTTTTGTTTGGATACCATGCGAGCGAAGCCGCGGGCGAAAGCTAGTTGCTTATAAAAATAATGTATCATCAAAAAGGAAAACATAGATAGATAGATAGAAAATTCTTTATTGCACAAGAAATAATATGTACATAGGCGAACTTAATGCTAATTAGCATTTTCTTCCAGCTAACCTTTGTGAAATTTGGAGAACAAACAGAGGTAGTGCTTTAGAGACTAAAAATAGAGTAACTAATAAAATATTACATATACATATAAAAAAAACTAACTACATAAATATACCTACCTATATAATATACTACATAACATAAACTACATAAACCTACAGGTGCTCAATTTGGTTGATTACTTTGCAGGGCAAGATAATATTCATTTAATTTAGACTTAAAAATTCACATGGATGAGGCTTTGCGTATTTCCACAGGGAGAGAGTTCCACAGACGAATCGCATTGATAGTGAAGGAGACTTAGAATAGATATAAAGATAGAGACTTAGAAGAGGTTGATATTTATTTTACAGTAAAAAGCATTGATTTAAGGTCGTAAACCAGAAAGGCGAGAGGGTTTCTATGGAGAAAAGAGCACCCGCATTTCCTCTAAGACAGGTTAAATAAAAAAATTAACTGTCTGATGATAGTTTGGCAGCCGCGCAAATAAATAAGTAACACCCAACAGTCACATACATAGTCTTGACCCCACACTAGGATTCCCTGTGTCGTGGGTATCAGAAACTACGAGTACCATGGTACCACAACACCCAGACTCTGAAGAAATATTTACAGAGCATGCAAACATTTCTTCCGCAGCGAGAATCGAACCCGCGCCTCTTGCGTCTCTGCAGAGCAATCGCCCGCCACGCCACCGAGGCCGTCAAATTTCTGTGTTTCCATAGATGACAACATCTTAGGTAGTCTTAGGCGTAAGTAAATTTTGGAACAAATAGACAGAACCTACTTATTGTAAAAGCCTATTAATGTAAAGGCTATTAATTTTGAGTAGTCTTACCGAGGCTTTGCTAAAATATTGAATTTTTTGATAATAATAGAAATAACTCCTAACTCCTGTGCTGGACCTGGGAGTAAAGAAAAAACATAGAATAGTTTTCTTATGATTACTTGTGGCTCTGTTTACCCCGTTAGGGATACGGGCGTGATAGTATGTAATGTATGTAATAGAAATAAAATAAAAATAATAATCGAAACAAAATCGTATAGGTATCTCACAGTAATAAAATAAGAGACTCAAATAGGATCGTACTTACGCAGATGACTTTGAAAAGATAATTCGTCAAACACATTTCCCAACAAATTTCACAAGTATTTGCTTCAAATGATGTAGGGAAGTTCGTTTGGGAAATAACTTGAGCTTTATGAAAATTAGCTCAGTGCCTTCAACTTATTCTCATGTCTGGATTTCTGTCTAACTGAAGTTAAAATCTTGGTTCCTTATGAAGCTGTCACCGTCACGACCGACGTCGGTGGATATATAGGAATTCATGTTAAGTGGGTAAGTATATATGCATAGGTGGATAAGTATATATGCGTAAGTGGGTAAGTATATGCGTAAGTGGGTAAGTATACATGCGTGAGTGGGTAAGTGCACTGGTCGCCTAGTGGCAAAGGCCCCCGCCTTCCTATTCTAAGGTAGTTTCCTCACGATGTTTTCCTTCACCGTTTTTGGTAAAGCGCACATATCTATATTTTCCGAACAGAATAATCCGTTGATACACGACCGTATTTGAACCCCAACCTTGGTGCTACCGCTACCACTAGACCACCAGTGTTCTGAAACCGTTATCAGACGGCCAGAGTTTTTCAGGAAATCGCTTCAGCACTCTAGAGTCAAGAGCTAATCCATCAAAGAGAAATCACTTGTTAATTTACAAAGGCGGGCGTACTCATTTGATATCCTCTTTAATACGCTTTGAGTTTGCAATTCAAAAAATATGAACACATTAACACGATGCTTCTAAACTTTATGAGCAAGTCGACTCAATCTAATTTACCTTCCGTCTAAGGGCACTGGCCTAATTCCGGATTTTTCTCTTCACTATGAAAATATCTGTGAATCAGTAATCTCAAACGGTGAAGGAGAACTTCGTGAGGAAATCCACTCCGCACGTATTGACCATATTCCTGTGGATAAGGACGACTAAGCATAGGATGGTATGGGTGCTGGGCAAGCATAACTCCATCTAAAATTTATTTTATTTTATTTCTATTTTAATAAACTTTGTGTCGCCAACATTATGTACACCAATTCATTCAAAAATATCAAAAGCTTAAATCTAAACAAGTCAAGTGTCATAATAATTATAGGAGACAGACAGATAGGGTGAGAGTGAGTTACCAGAATCAAAATAAATAGGTAAAAAGAATAGAAAGCAGTAAAATCAAGAAAAATTTTACCTTAAAAATTGTCCCGGGCACTACAGATTACAGCCAGCGTGCCGTCAGTGTAAGGTAAGAAAATCTTTTTGATATTTACTGAGCAAGTTTTACCTCGCTACTTCAGACCAAATGAAAAGAAATGACGGAGCGCCGCGAACAACAAAAGTTAAGCCACCTTTTTATCTAAGTGTAGGTTTTGTGTTCCAAGTAACCTAAACTTCATTATTAGTATAATAATTAAGAAACGATGTTATTTGAAGTACTTACAAGTGAAAAGTGATTCTGTGAGACTTTTGTGTGACTGTTTTTACAAGTTTTCACTACACAGGAAGGCATAATTCTATTTTTAAGACTCTGACGTACTAAGAGCGATGAGCATGGTTTTAGTGTAGGTGTGTGCGTGAGCGTGTATGTTTACTTGCAGAAGCACGGTTTTGTGAGGCTTCACTTTTGTTGTTCGCGGCGCCCCGTCTTTTCTTTTTATTTGGTCTGAGCTCGCTACGGTAAAATAATACCTGCCTATCAGCAAAAGTTGCTTCTATTGGAGTCGGTGGATAGGTAGATGTCAAAAAGTTGTCAAACAAGGGAAGCGATATAGATACTTAATATTTTTGTTTTGCGATATTTATCTATTGAGTTTTGTATATCACTCACAAATCACCATACCATATTATAAAGTTAAAGTTAAGCAACGACATGCGCGGTCACAAATCGGGATGGGTGACCGCAAGTGACATTACGAGCTGAGCGCTTCCGTGCTTCGGAGGGCACGTAAACAGTCGGTCCCGGCTTTTAAGTCGTCAAGCCATGACGGAGGCCTTTAGGTGGCCTAAAAACTTCGTCACTAGAGTTGGCCACTAGCTCATACGAACATACATAGATACCATATTATAACGCACGTATCCCTAATGGGGTGGACAGAGCTACAAGTAATCATAATAAAACTTGTAGTGACTCCTGATTCAAAGTCCCAATTTGGACATACCATAGTAACGAATTACTTCAATTAATATAAAAACGTCGCGTCCAGACATGTCACCGCAACTTTTATAAACCACGAATTAGATGTTTTGTACTATAACTATAAATAAATAATAAATATTTGTGGACATTTCACACAGCGCTATCTAGCCCCAAACTAAGTAAAGCTTGTACTATGGACACCAGATGGACCTTAAGAAACTGTCAAAGGTCATCAATTGAATAGAGGCATTTCTGCCACAACAAATAAGTCTGTAATTGCGAATTACAGACTTATTTGTTGTGGCAGAGCTACTTAAGAATAAATTGAAGACTTTCCTTCTAGAGCAGGGATCCCCAAACTATTTTGAACAAGTGACCTCTTTTCCAAAATGAACTGTTACCTCAGACCCCCATGGCCAAATTACCTACTTTTAAGATCAACCCCCTTATTCATAATGGTCCGCTAACTTAAAACAGCTACTGCAGAGTGTTATTTTTCATTCTGACTTAGGTCAATAGAAGAAGACAGAGTGAGAATTATCAATGCTTTAAGTTAGCTTCTATACACTAGAACTAGAATTCTACTTCGCTTTAGCGAGCTACTTCTCGCTTAGCTTTTTAGACCTCGTCGACCCCCAAAATCAGTTTTCGTTTATGTCGACCCCTAGGAAACCGATATCGACCCCAAGGGGTCGATATCGACCACTTTGGGAATCCCTGTTCTAGAGAAATGCCTCTATTCAATTGATGACCTTTGACTTGCTTGGTCTTGATCACTTCAAAATCTTATTTATGACCTCACATTATTTCTTGGTTTTTAGATATTTAGTTTTTGTGATTTTTTTTTTTATTTTAATTTTTTATGTAATATGTTTTGTTTTTGGAATAAATGAACTATGGGGCCACACTATCGCGATATTGCGAAACCTTACCTTTTGCTTTGAGGTGCACTTAAAATGCTTTCAACACAGTGGTTTGAAAGAACTAACACGACTAGTACCTAGTAGCAAAAGCCCGGAAAAGTAGCCTCGGGGAAAATGTCAGATTCTGGTTGAAATCCCGGCTACGAACTTTCCTATTAGCGCCTGCCATTTTGGGAAAACCGATACTTTGACAGGTACCGCCGTGCCGCACAGCGCTGCATCGAACATGTTTCAAATATTTTGTGCTTGTTTTTACCAATGGTTTTTACCCCGTTGTACCTAGTCTCTGGTACAGTCAGCTATAAATTAAAAATACTAGTCAAACAATGATATGTTTTGTGGACTTTTAACTGGTAAGCTTTTTAGGTAAGTTCGTATGAGCTAGTGGCCAACTCTTGTGACGGAGTTTTTAGGCCTCTTAAGGGTCTCCGTCAGAGCTTTTTAGGTTTTTATTCCTTCATTATTTACGTCACTATACCTACTAGATCTAGTTGGTAGTGACCCCGCCTGATCGGTCGTGGGCTCAAACCCGGTCGTGTACCAATGGATTTTTCTGTGCGAAAAATGTATGTACTCCCAGCACTCTCAAACGGTGAAGGAAAACATCGTGAGGAAATCCGCGGCTTAGTCAGCTCCGTACGCATTGACCATGAGGATGGAATAGGTGCTGGGCAAGCCTACTCCATCTAAATTCGTCCCGGGCACTACAGCGTCCCGTTTTGTGAAGGTAAAAGTTGCCTCCAGACGCTGTATAAAACTACTATAGATGGTAAAAAGGCCTTAGTTTTTTTTATACCTACTCGTACAACGAAAAATTCGAAAACACAAATCCATGGTGTACTGGATTCATAAATAAAATTGGACTACGAGCCCTCCAAAACTCTACCTACTAACTCGTACAAAATTACTTTCTATGCACCATTCACATTGAGTGTACCATCGGAGCATGCACAAAGGGATGACGTAAAAGGCTCGAATTCAATACGCTACCACAGATTAAACTGCAGTCCAACGAGTCCAACATATTTGGTTAACGATGGAAATTGTTTACTGTATTCGGTTGTTCAGTTACTGATTTTGTGAACTGAATATTTACTTACATTATTACTACTTTCCGAGAGAGCACTGGTGGTCTAGTTGGTAGTGACCCCGCCTTCCGATCATAAGGTCGTGGGTTCAAATCCGGTCGTGTACCAATGGATTTTTTTGTGCAAAAAAATTATGTACTTACATTATTACTACTCCATCTTAATTCGTTCCGGGCACTACAGCGTCTCGTATGTGAAAGTAAAAGTTGCCTCCTGACGCTGTATAAATCATCTACATGGTGATGGTAAAAGGCCTTAGTTTATTACTACTTACCATGGTTCACTATATATCTATCTTGGGACTTTGAATTAGGTGTGGTTGCAAGTTTTCTATTATAATAATTATAATAACACCCAACAGTCACATACATAGTCCTGACTAGGATTCCGTGTCGAGGGTATCAGAAACTATGAGTACCATTGTACCACAAAACCCAGACCCGGACGAAATATTCACAGATTATGCAAACATTTCTTCTACAGCGGGAATCGAACCCGCGCCTCTTGCGTCTGTGCCAAGCAATCGCCCGCCACGCCACCGAGGCCGTCGTATTGATTACTTTTAGGTTTGCCCACCCCATTAGGGATACGGGCGTGATAATATGTGTGTGTATTATTAGTATTGCTGGACTGGACTGGCTGGAGAAAAGAAAAAGGATTGGTTTCTTACCTGTATTTTCCGAGCTTGTTCGCGTACGAACAGGCGTAAATTCAACGTAGATTTAAGATCTAAAGCAGTGTTCCCGATCCTATTTTTGATTGGCTTAGGTAAATAAAAAATATGCGCATGTATCGCAATTTACAAAGAATTAAATATACAACCGATCATAAAATGGCAGGTTAGAAGGTAAACTATTATTTAATAGGTAGGATATTGCATATATCTTGGCTTATATTAAAGGTTGATTATCAAATTCCTTTTACCTCATTAATAATATGATATTTTCATTTTTTTTTATATAAGAGAATCTTGATTTTACTTTTAGACTTATTCTGTCTTGAAACAAAGGGACGCGGGCCGCAGTTTGACGACAATGATCTAACTAAAGGAATGAAGTCCTTTTGAATTTTAACCCTATTTCGAAGGCATTTTTAGCAGTTGGATAAATTAGGTAGGATATAGTAAAAAAGTTAAAGAAAATAATACTCGTAATGCTCGTAAAGGTAAGAGAGGTTTTTGGAACGGAAATTTCCAGTGGTTCTTTGTCAACATGTTTATTAGGACATGTTTACAAGGAAATATGTTTATCATTAGGACGTTTTCATGGGAGGAGGGGGCGGAAGGGGAGATACTCTTTCCATACTGAAACTTCAATTGCTCGTGTAACGATGGGCCTTGCTCTATTTATAAGAGCGCTGGCGGTTTAGTGGTAGCGGCCCCGCCTTCCGATCTTAAGGTCATGGGTTCAAATCCGGGTGTGCACCAATTCATTTTTAGTTCGAGAAAATTATGTGCAAATTACAAGGAGCTTCGTGTGGAAATCGGTATGAAGGCTAAAAAGGCCGGTAGAACTTTCACCATACTGGTTTAGAAGAACTAGTGTGGTGAAAGGACACATGACCAGTAATAGTGCATTATATATTCCGTATATTTTATTTATCGACCAAAGTAAAGAAATAAATCAGATCATTTTTATTTGTGTCCAAATTTTCCTTCGATAAACAAAACATTTTTGTTTATCGAAGGTTGTTCTAACTACTTAACTGTTGCTATCGCTGTAAGCTTTTGCTATCTATTACATACTCTGTGGCTGTAGCCCGGGCGAGCTGGTTACCATGGCAACCGTGTAATGCTACACAATCAATGGCGGATCCGGAAAATGCAATATTCTGTTTATTAATCTAGTAGGTAGCCTGTCTGCTGGGGTTGAACTCTAACTATAAAAGCCGGAGGTAATGTTACTCCGTTATGTTTACAAAATATAAATAGTCGGGCTATCTAAAGACCGTTGCAAACGGTCAATATATTATAGAAAGCAAAAATACTTGGGACTGAATAATGCTACAGTTAATAAATAAATAAAAAATATTTGTGGACATTTCACACAGCGCCAACTAGCCCCAAACTAAGCAAAGCTTGTACTATGGGAACCATTTGGCTGATATACTTAAATACTTTATACTTTTTTTTGTAAATACGCCCAATACTACAACACCCAGACCCGGAAGAAATATTTGCAGAACACATACATTTCTCCCGTAGCGGGAATCGAACCAGCTCATCTTGCGTCTCAGCCGAGCACTCGCCCGCCACGCCACCAAGGTCGTCTGTATGTGTAATGTATTCGGACAAATTCGGTTTTCATACAAAGCACGAAGTTTTCTGAGGGGCACAATGCAATTATTTTGAATAGTCGGATAGAGGTTGTAACAAGGGCGGGTTCAACCCTACAGGGGATTTATTTACCCGGGTTGTTTTGAATGGAATGTTCGCATCCGATCCATGCCAATTAGCAAATATTATTGTGGATGGAAAGGAATATTAATAATAACATATTTAAAAGTGTAATTTGACTGGAATATTTTCCCAGTTCAGGTTTTGTGCAAGAGGAATTTAATATGTTATTGTTTGTGAGCGCACTCGGTATTTTGCCATGAGGTTGTTACGGAGAATTTAATATGTCCGTTAAAGTATTTGATTAAATAGTTTGTATGGAAGTTTATGAAAGTTTATGAATTACTCTTAAAAATATGGCAGCGAGCAACAATTCATTATGAAAAAAAAAGTTTAATACAAGTTTTTTTTTGCTGTCAGAGTCTTATTACATTGACATTGACTGTCTGTCCGGCTGGGAGGCAAAAGGTGCGGATTCGATTCTCGCGGTATAATTCTTTGCAAGTTCTGCACATTTTCTTTGGTGCTCAATTTGTTTGGTGTTATTATTATTATAATTAGTTTCCTTCAGTTATTACTGAGAGCACTTGTGGTCTAGTGGTATTTGCCCCGCCTTAAGGTAACCTAAGGTAAGTGAGTTCAAATCCAGTCGTGCACACAAACATTTTTCTGTTTGAAAAATTTATATGCGCTCTACCAGTACTCCCAAACTGTGAAGGAAAACATCATCAGGAAACCTGCATGTTGTAGAACCGTAGAAAGTTTAGAAACATCTGTCAAGTGTACAAAAGGAGCCTTTTAAGGCGCACTTTAAATCCTTTCACCACACTGGTTTGAAAGAAGATAGTGACATGTCTAGATAGTTATAACTTTGCTACTATCATGCTACGAAATAGCTACGCCGTAGCAATGCTACGATAAATTCGAAGATGTCAATGACTCATTATTTCAACTTAACGATATAATTGGCTGTCTGATGTTTCGCTTCAGAGCGCAATAAGTAGTTCACTTCACTTCCACCTTGTAATAGTATTAGTCGCATCACTAGTTCTTTCGAACCAGTGTGGTGAATGGCTCTTTTATTTTAGGTTCTGCGATATAGCGGTTTTTGCACGTTGTTTTCCTTCACAGTTTGAGAGTACTGGTATAGCGCGCATAAATTTTTAAACGGAAACGTGAAGAATCCTTTGGTGCACGACCTGATTTGAACCTACGACCTTAGGATCAAAAGGCGGGGCCGCTAACATTGGACCACCACTAATGCTGGGTTCCCGTATTTAAAATACGGAAAACGGATGTAAGATTTCCAATCTATCTAGTTGTGTCACTAGTTCTTTCGAACCAGTGTTGAGAGGATTTAAAGTGCGCCTCGAAGGTTCTTTTTGTGCACACACACGTTTCGATAGCAACATCATTCTTTTGACAATGTATAACGCTCTTTGTTAGATAAAAATGTTGCTGTAGTACTTACCGGTCAAGTGCGAGTCTGATTCGCAAACGAAGGGTTCCGTACCATCGTACGTGTATATGTTTCTTGCGTGGTCCTTCCTTTTATTTTTCATTTAATTTTTATTATTTGTCTATAACAACAAATAATAATAATAATAACACCCAACAGTCACATACATAGTCCTGACCCCACACTAGGATTCCCTGTGTCGTGGGTATCAGAAACTACGAGTACCATGGTACCACAACATGCAAACATTTTTTCCGCAGCGGGAATCGAACCCGTGCCTCTTGCGTCTATGCCGAACAATCACCTGCCACGCCACCGAGGCCGTTAATAAAAAATAAATTGATACATACTTTGGAAATTTTAACTCTCTGCCTATTATGGTTCATGAGATACAGCCCGCTGACAGACGGACAGCGGAGGCTTGGAGATAGGGTTCCGTTGGCACCTTTCGCATACGCAACCCTAATAAAACGAATGGGCTAAACACGAGGGTTGTTTGCGAGACGAATGATATCGATTGCCCGGGCCCCAGGTACGCAATAATAAGAGGCAGCTTAATTCTATTTAAGTTCAAGTTCAAAGGGCTGGAAACGAGGGGGAAATCAATTTAATCCTCCATTTCTCTCGCACGTTTTATAAATGTGGAAAATTACTTAGGTAGAAAAAATCTCTCTAGTTTTATCTCCTTAGTATTCTGTTATTTGGTACATATAACATACATATTGACCGTGTCTTTCCTGTGGACAAGGCCGACTAAGCTGAGAGGATGGAATAGGTGCTGGACAAGCCTACTTCATCTTAATTTGTCCCGGGCACTACAGCGTCCAGTTTGTGAAGGTAAAAAGTTGCCTCCTGACGCTGTATAAATCATCTACTATAGATGGTTAAAGGCCTTAGTTTTTTATAACATACATACATACATACTATCACGCCCATATCCCTAATGGGGTGGACAGAGCCTCAAGTTAACATAAGAAAACTTGTAGCCACTTCTGATTTAAAATCCTAAGATGGAAATGGTACATATAAATAAAAGTAAAATAAAGCGTCGTATTTTATTTTGTTGTGCAATAGATTTTACTGTATAGGATCATTCAAGAGGCGCTCTCAAACACATGCTGTAAAAATTTTATATGTTCTGACTACACTTACAAAGTCATCGAAGCTTAAGCATGTCATGGGTCCTGTGGTTTATAATAGACTCCCAGATCATATTACAAGCCACCAAAACCCTAACACCTTTAGAAGGAAATAAAAACCTGGTTTATCGAGCGGACTTTTTACACGTTGATGAGTTAATTGGCAGCACTATTGAAGCCGTTTAGTTAATTACTTATTAATTTATGTAATTGCTATGTTTTTGTTTTTTTATTACCACTTTCTTTTGACTTATAATCTTATATATTATCAATAAATGACTATTATGACTATTTATTTGAACTATTTCAGTAATTTTGACGACTATTACAGATACTTTGGCAAATTAATAATAATAAGAATCAAACTAGCCCATTATCTTCAATCTTCCACTTAGAATAGAATAGAAATTTATTTCAAAACAAACATTACATAGCACTTTTACTGGAGCAAAATTTTTATTTACAAGACCTTTTACCATCTATAGTAGATGATTTATACAGCGTCAGGAGGCAACTTTTACTTTCACAAACAAGACGCTGTAGTTCCCGGGATGAATTAAGATGGAGTAGGCTATTCCATCCTCTCAGCTTAGTCGGCCTTGTCCACAGGAAAGACATGGTCAATACGTGCGGAGCTGACAAAGCCGCGGGTTTCCTCACGATGTTCTCTTTCACCGTTTGAGAGTACTGGTATAACGCAAATATTTTTTTCGCACAGAAAAATCCGTTGGTACACGACCGGGTTTGAACCCACGACCTTAGGATCGGAAGGCGGGGTCACTACCAACTGGATCACCAGTGCTCTCAAGTGACGTCCGACTTGTAGCCAGACAAATTATAATACCATTAAAAATTTTAAGGTAATCGGTATAATAATAAATGAAAATGAGCTCAGTTTTCTAAGTTCGCCTACAGATAGAAAACAGAGCTCAGATCACCGAGTGCAGATAAGCTCCCCGACTTATACTTAATTAATTACTCTTAGTTTATATGCATAGAGGAAAATATAGGCACCCAAATTAGGTACAGTCAGCGTCAATAAGATGTATACAAATCATAATTTTCAAAAATAATGTTAAAAATATGTGACCTGTATGATTTCATGCCTATACCTTCCTCCTGGCTTATTGATTTAAAGTACATACATAAATGACGGCCTCTGTGGCGTGGCGGGCGATTGCTCGGCTGCTACGCAAGAGGCGCGGGTTCGATTCCCGCTGCGGAAGAAATGTTTGCATGTTCTGCAAATATTTCTTCCGGGTCTGAGTGTTGTGGTACCATGGTACTCGTAGTTTCTGATACCCACGAAACAGGGAATCCTAGTGTGGGGTCAGGATGTGTGTGACTGTTGGGTGTTATTTATTTATTTATTTTTAAAATATGTAAGTATTAACAGTTGTACACTGAGAATAATGATATTTAGTTAAGGTATATTAGGTTAGCCTAGTCAAACCTCATGTCTAAACGTCTTGATGAAAGTCCAAACCAATAACGTGTTCGTACCTTTGACTAACGAATTTTGGTTCAATTCTAGGAAAGACTAATTTGGACAGTCGGAACGCCGAAACTCAATTTGATTAAATCGGGGTCTGACCAGTCGGGCCTAAATTAGGTACAGGAATGTATTCCTTTGTTCTAAAGCCAATTTTGGTATGCTCCTCTTAAAAACTCATTCGCCAATTCAACTGCATTTCTAAAAATGAAGGGGTGGATTTGTTCTCCGGAGGTGTACACATGTTAAGGAAAGGCATTGTGTTGTGCTCTAATTTATATTATTGTTTTGAATGCATTTATTATTCATTTAATTCGAGCATTGACGATTAATTATTTTGTACACATTGATATATGTTAAAATTTAGTATTATTTCTTTAAAATGTGTATGTTTTTATATTCAATACTAGCAGCCGCCCGCGGCTTCGCTCACGCGGTACCCAGATATTTGTATGGGAAAAAGAAAAGGGCTATTTTTAGGGTTTTTCCAGCAATAATTCTAATTTTTCTCGCCGTAAAAACCATCCTTGAACTTCAACGAACATTTTAAAAAAAGATTTGGCCAAATTGGTCCAGGCGTTGTTGAGTTATGCGCTTACCAACACATTTTGCGATTCATTTTTATATTATAGATTTTATTAGCTTCATTCTTCTTATTTATTTCTTTTTCGCATGCTGTCTGTAACCTGTAATCTTTTAAGGACGGAGGCCTTTAGGCGGCCATAAAACTCCGTCACTAGAGTTGGCCACTAGCTCATACGAACATACATACATACCTGTAATTAAAATAACATTTGACAAGTTTTACATTTAAGCAGTTGTGTATTATGTTGGTTACTTAAATAAATAAATAATTAGGTACAAATTCAAATGACGGCGTCTTGGGCACGCTTCTACCGTCTGATGAGCTGGATCAGGTGGGCTATCTATAGACCATTTGCAACGGTCCTTAGATACAGACAGCCCGACTGTTTCTTTTGTATTTTGTAAATTATATTTGTATTACCGCATTTTAATTGTTAAATAATAGATACTATAATTCCTAAATGACAGTATTCTAGTTGTTATTTCATCCACCGACATAATTATTCCTTCTCCCCGAAAGCCACCCTGGAGATCACCCATCCTCTAATTTCGGGTCCCGTGGACCTCAGTCGCGAGACCCGAAGTTCAAGTCGGCGGTGCCTGTTGTTTGGAAGTCAAGGTCGTTGGGGTAGGTCTGGGCCAGTAGACAAACAGCATCGCTTCGAAAGGATTCCATTTTAACAATCATTGCGTCTGATTTTTACCCGACTACGAGAGGGCGGGAGGACTAGAAAAAGGGAGCCTAACTATATGCGGTGTGTGTATTATATGTTAGTAGCAAAAGTACTGCAAAGTCGTCCTTTGAACCAGAAGACCAAACCACTACTAGGCCATCAGTGGACTATTACCATAATTTACCTACATGTATAATTATTTGTGAAATTGTACGCTACGTCTAATCACAGCACATATTAGAGGATTGCAATTAGGAAGCAATTTGGTAGGGCTTTCAGTCTGCCGAGATTTCATCAAATGACCGGCAACTCATTACCGAAGGATTACGCAGGTGTAGTGGTGCAGGCAAAGAAGGGTGCACACGCCAGTACAGACTGCGACAGAAGTCCATGATAATATTAATTTATCAAACATTTTTTGTCCCTTATTGTGTTCAATTTATTTCTGTTATAAAGAATTATTAGTAACAAGAAATATTTTCTCTTGGGAGATGATCATAAAAAATATCCTTAAAGAAAAAAATCTCTCAAACCGCTATCCGAATTATTACAGTTATTTACAAGATTAAAGTTTCATGCGGGCATTCCATGTTTTTCTTAAATTTTTATTCTAAGTCAACGGACACATCTTACTTATATTATAAATGCGAAAGTTTGTGAGTTTGGATGTTTGGATGTTTGTGCCTTAATCACGCCTAAACGGCTGAACGGATTTGAATGAAACTTGGAATATACATAGTACATGTACTGGATTAACATATAGGCTATTTTTTATTCGGATACCACGCGAGCGAAGCCACGGGCGGCAGCTAGTAGATACTAAAGATTTAAAAATACCTATCAAATGTTCATGTAGTTATGTCACTAACTGTACACTTGCTGATGTAAATGTGTTGAGAAAACTTGAAAAGAATATTTATTTAACAATTATGATAATTTGTTTCCAAAATTTTAATTCTATTTGCGAGTGTACTGAAAACCAATCAGTTCCAATGTTAATTATCGTCTCTTTGACGTCGCTCCCTCAGAAGTCTGAATGCAGAAAGGTGCCCTACTCCCGACACTCGACTCGATTCCAGTCCTAACTTCATTTGGGATTTTGCAGTGAAGTTAGTCGGGGATTACATGCTCCACTACTCATTCTATACTATAAAATATAACGTGACATGGGTTTTTACGTTAAAACCACCAGATCTTCAATACTGCAGTTTATTTCCAGCTTTTCAACAATATCAATTCTTCCTACAACACCATCAGCTTCGAATGACCGACCAAAAACGACAACGTCAAAACAGTATTCTGTCTAATATCAGATCAGTGTAGTGAAATAAGGAGGTAACGTTATCTAAATATTGTTGTGTTACAAAAATTCAATTGTCAAATTCTACAAACTCATTCAGTCGTGTGTGGCGTGTGTTTGTTAATTCATTTTACGTAAATCCATTTTAATTCCAGTACACATTCATATGTCGCCTTGCAGCGAATCACGGTTTGAGTTTCAACCTTCTTGTAGATGGCTGGAGAGGCGGAACATGTGGGGACTATTGATTTTGTTTTTTGTGAAAGTGTTTGTAGAAGCTTTCTATTGCTATTGCATCTTTTTTTGAACTATATAAAAGGTTTGAGTGGGGAGCATGTACTAGTTTAACCTCTCTAGTACCTAGTATCTACATAATACGAGTTTAAACAAAATCCCAAGTAGGAATTCAAATCGAGTCGAGTGCCGGGAGTAAGGCCTTTTGTATTGGACATGACGTTATTACACTATTTACACACCCTGTTGCACCCGGCTTTGGCTATGTCAATACTGTATGGCTTTGATATGAGCTCGCCGTGTAAATGTTGATTGACTGTCCTTTGAGTCAAAAGGGTTTGACTGTTCCCCGGAATATGTTATTTGCTTTGTAAATATGTGTTTGTTTATTGCAAACTGAAAATATTGCGTTGGTTTTGGGAAAGTTTAAATTATTTGAAATTGTGGATGGAAAATGTGGAAATACCCTGCGAAATTGAATGCGTTGAATTTTTTTCATACTAGCTTAGTCTGACCTATGCGGCCTCTGGGAGCTGAATTTCTGGAATTTATTTCTAAGTCTAGACCATAAAAATACACTCCAAGTGCCATGCTTCTAGGACTTAGGCAGCCAATTAGTAAGAGTTTTATAATCTATATTAAGATTTATATTTAATTTTTTATTAACATCTTTTTTGCTGGAAAATACGTCTGAATTTATACACAACAATAGGTAAAGTTCTGGTAGGTCATGGGCGTAAATTTCTTCGCAATTATAGATCCACTAGCTGCCGCCCGCGGCTTCGCTCGCATGGTACCCGGACAAAAAATAGCCTATATGTTAATCCAGTACAGTACTATGTATATTCCAAGTTTCATTCATATCCGTTCAGCAGTTTAGGCGTGATTGAGGCACAAACATCAAAACATCCGAACTTACAAATTTTCGCATTTATAATATAAGTAAGATTCAATGATCACAGTATAAATGGTAAAGGCCTTACTTTATTTCAAATTTGAATGTTCTAAAAAGAAAGAACTTTGTATATTATTTACAAACTGACCATGCATTCATTGTTTAGTGAACCTTTGTAATACGAGTCCCATCCCTAATTGCAAGAACTTCATTAAAACTCCCTTGATTGACAGGCTAAAATTGAAAGAGGGGTGTGTTTGTCTGTTTATAATGAACATACCATAAAATATTAAACATTCCAGACATACTTTTTAGGTTACTTTTAGGCGCTTATATATGTGTTGCAATTTGTAGGTGCCTAGCAGGCGCTTAAACAAGTGTAGCAATTTTCATTAAAAAAATTTTAAACAACTTTTGTTTACGAAAAAATATATTTTTTTGTTGTTTTAGTATTTTTAGTTTATACATTACAATAACAGCTCCTTAGTCATCTGGTTGAGAGACCCCGCCTTCCGATTATAAGGTAATGGGTTTAAATCCGGTTATGCACCAATGGATTTGTCTATTCGAAAAATTTACGTGCGCTATACCGTACTCTCAAACGGTATAGGAAAACATCGTGAGGAAACCGGCATGAGGAAAAAAAAGTTCGTAACACTTTGAGGCGTACTATAAATCCTTTCACCACACTGGATAACAGAAATAGTGTCACGACTAGGTGATAAAGAGAAAAAATAAAAGATAAAGAGTAGGTACCAACGTAAGAAAAAAAAACAGTTTTATTTAAGTTTGATATGTGATGTGATCTGCCTACCCCTATGGGAAACAGGCGTGATTTTATGTATGTATGTTATTTAAGTTTTAGTAGGATGTTTCTATTTAAATTTGTTTTAGTTGTAAGCGATCGTGGCGCAACGTTAAGCGCGGTCACAATTGGGATGGGTGACCGCAGGTAGCATTACAATCTGAGCGCTTCTGTGCTCCGGAGGGCACGTCGATCCCGGCTTTTAAGTCCTTAAGCCATGACGGAGACCTTTAGGCCTAAAAACTCTGTCAAAAGAGTTGGCCACTAGCTCATACGAACATTAATTGTAAGTTTGTTTCTGTTGATAAATATGTTGCTTGTTAGGGTTCTGTACTTGAAGGGTGCCACCCTTCAGGTGTGGAACCCACACATACAGGGCCGATTACTAAGCCTCTTCTGTTTGTCCGTTCGTCCGAGCACATCCGTCTGCCAGCGAGCTGCATCTCATGAACCGTAATAGATAATTGTAATTTTCACAGCGTGTGTATTTCTATTGCTGCTATAATAACGAATCATACTAATATTATAAAGAGGAAAGATTATTTGTTTTTTGTTTGTTTGTAACGAATAGGCTTCGAAACTACTGGACCGATTTCAAAAATTCTTTCACCAATAGAAAGCTACATTATCAGTACTAGTATAAGCTATAATTTATTTTCAAAAAAATTAGGGATCTGTAAGAAAATTGCAATATTGTAACCCAAGGTAGAAAACCCAAACTAGTTTTTGGCGTGCGCTGCGAAAACTATTGATTATAGAACAAAATAATGTACTTACTACACGCGTACGAAGTCGCAGGCAACAGCTAGTAATATAATAAAATAAAAGGGAGCCCATACGAAAAACATTTTGTTAATGTACGATGGAACTCTTCGTGTGTGAATTTGACTCGCACTTTACCGGTTTTTTGTGTTAGTAGAATGTAGGATGAGTCATGTTATTAAATAAATAATAAATAAATATTTGAGGACATATCACACAGCACCATCTAGCCCCAAGCTAAGCGAAGCTTGTGCTATGGAAACCAGACGGCTCATAATAGAATAAAGAATACTTATATACTTTTTATATCCATACTTATATAATACATAACATTACAACACCCAGACCTGGAAGAAATGTTAGCAGAGCATGCAAACATTTCTCCCGCAGAGGGAATCGAACCCGCGCCTCTTGCGTCTCAGCCAAGCACTCGCCCGCCACGACAAGATACACAAACAAAAGTTAATGAAAAATTTCAATCAAAGTCAGAGGGCGAAATGAGTGAATCTAATTAAGCATATCAAAATACTGCATCAGATGGACCAGTAATTATGTATGCACGTGAAATATAATAAAATAATTGGGCGCCATTATTTTGTTCTGCATGAAATAATTGCCGACTCATTCGGAATATCATTTTACAACCAAAATAATTGCTGTAAATTGTAGTTCACAAATTTTGACAGGTTTCAGCAATGGTTTTTGATATAGTGAGAGCACTGGTGGTCTAGTTGGTATTGACCCCGCCTTCCGATCCTAAGGTCGTGGGTTCAAATCCGGTCGTGTATCAATGGATTTTTCTGTGTGAAAAATTTATGTGCGCTATACCAGTACTCTCAAACGGTGAAGGAAAACATCGTGAGGAAACCCGCGGCTTAATCAGCTCCGCACGAATTGACCATGTCTTTCCTGTGGACAAGGCCGACTAAGCTGAGAGGATGGAATAGATGCTGGGCAAGCCTACTCCATCTTAATTCGTCCCGGGCACTACAGAGTCCCGTTTGTAAAGGTAAAAGTTGCCTCCTGACGCTGTATAAATCATCTACTATAGATAGTTAGTTTTTTTTTTGATATAGGTAGTACTCCCGCTACGTAATCTAGGAGTTGAGTTTCGGGAATTCCTTTCTTTGTGCACCCCTATACCATAAGAAGAACATACCCTCCAAGTGTCATGCGTGACTTATGAGTTTTTAGTATACTGTTGAGAAAGTTCAGGTGATGAATTATAAATTCTTTCTTCACTTTTACATTTTAAACATTATTTGCCAATTTCTGCGCAGATGCTGAATTGCTATTTTTTACATACTTTCAAAAAAGGATTTATTTATTTACAAAGACAAACTATAAACACATTAAAAACCTTAAGGTAATAAGTATAAAAATAAGAAATGAAAATGAGCTCAGTTTTCTAAGTTCGCCTACAGATAAAAAACAGCTCAGATCAACGACCGCAGGTAAGATCCCCCTAAAGGCAGGCGAGGTTATCTCGTTGGATAGCTATACTTATACTTTGTCCGAGGTAAGCGCCCTTTGGTCACATCTATCAACTCCTTGAAAAGAACTTGCACGAAGCTTGAAGTAGTAGTACCACAAATATTGTGCACCTCGGAAATATTATGTATGTACTCGTATAGAAAATTAATTTTAATAGTAATTTCTAATTCAGTGGTTTCATTTGTGATAGAGAATCGTAGTGGTACTTGGAAATCTACAATTTCTCGCAAATTAGCAATTTCAATCAGCTTTGAGTGCTTCGAGGTAACAATGGCACAAGATACGTAGAGCATCTACGAAGCGTAGCTTTGATTTGCGTTTAGCGGTATTGCTGTTATTGCTGAGTGAATTCTGAAATTCAATATTATTTGATGCGCACTCTATACCAGGTAAGCGGAAGTTTGCAGCGGATGTTTTTTGAAGCGGAAATTACTTTGTAAATGTCATTAAATGGACTTTGAAATTTGTCAATTAATAAGTTTTTATGTTATTTTATTTCGAATGGACATAAATGCTGTGGGTCGTAAATGATCGCTAACAGCTTAACCGCACCGAGGGCACGGCACTGAGAAAAAAACTGGTCAAGTAAGAGTTGAATAATAATTAGCCCTACCACCCGACCGGTTGCCCAACCGGTCGTCCGATTCGTCGCACCGTTGAATTCACACACGAAGGGTTCTGTACTATTGTACGTGAACGTAATGTTGTTGTGCTTGAGGTATTGTGAGAATGACGGATGAATGAATTTTGACATTATAATAATTATTTTTTGACTTAATCTTGAATATTTGAAACCTGATCTATTATGACATTCATTATGAATTTTGTTATTGTTATTGTGATTTTATTTTCTTATGTTTTTGCGATTTAGTTAGTGTAATTGGTTGTGCCGTACTAATTAAATAAATAAAAAAAAATGTTTCTTATATGGGACCCCTTTTATTTTTTATTTAGTGTTATGGCGGCAATAGTAATTACAATTTCAACTCTATCTATAACGGTTCATGAGATAGAGAACCTCAAATTAGCAACTGAAGTGGCAGTGGGCTGGCCATATCTGCCGAAGAACCGACAACCGCTGGGGTAAGTGAGTTCTTGAGTGGCGACAAAGACTTGGCAAACGTAATGAAGGACGTCCTCCGGCTGGGTGAAGTGTCAAGCAGAGACCGGCAGAGACTGGATGCGTAGTCGAAGATAGGGCGCAATGGCGCTCATTAGGGGAGGCCTATGTCCAGCAGTCGACTGCTATATGCTGCTGATGATGATGATGATTTCTGAAATAGGAATAGAAAACCTGGAAAGCAATACAAAAGATGGGAATATGAACTAAAATTTGCCAACTCTTGACAGTTGGGGCAAACAGATGAGGTTGCCAATGTCTTCACTTTTATGTTTGTTTGATTATTGTAAACATAAAGGATTTTTATACATTATACAAATATGTTCAACTTTCTCATAACAAAATATGTCCGCTATCAGCGACACATCCGCTAGCATCATCACAAATACAATTCAGTACAAATAATATGATGTTCCCGGAGTCGACGCTGCACAAAGGCTCAGTTCACAAGAGACTAATACCCTCTCCATGGAAACGTGTAATTCCAAAGCGAAATGCAAAATTCATTTCTCTATAATAGAACACTGGGAAATACATAAATAAACCTTTCATCAAACTGCATACTGCTGTAAATGTGGAACGAATTCTCGCAAAATACGTTTTGTTTTCTGCTGTATTAAAAATTCTATTCACTATGACAGGACGAACAGGGGGGCTACCGTTCAGTTGGATTTTTAGAAAAATGTGATAGTCTAGTTAACAAATGAAATTTCAGTTCAGTTGAAATTTCACACTCACAAAAAACCCCAAAAGTCCTAAACAAAAAAAAAACAAACATATTATCACACCGGTATAATGGGGTGGGCAGAGCCACAAGTATTCAAGAAAACTTGCAGTCACTCCAGATCTAAAACTTATAACTGACCAAAAATCATGCTACAAAACGTCGCGAAATCTGGATATTCTCAATCAAATCTTTTTACTAATTCTGCAAATCTTTCTAATAAAAAGTAACTTTACAATTATTCTCCAAGACTTTGGGTAAATCGACGGCCTCGGTGGCATGGCAAGCGAGTGCTCTGCTGTGATGCAGGAGGCACGGGTTCAATTCCCACGGGGCTAGGTGTTGTGGTGCCATGTTACTTTTTAAATGCAGTTTCTGGTACCTACGTAGTGTGGGCTCAGAAATATGTGTGCGACTGTTTACAATTTTACGATGATACTCGTAATTTCCTACATAATATTTTATATATAAAAAGTTTTCAATAATGTGCAAACGCAAAAGTTTTCATAGTGTGTTTTCTACATTTTTTGTTTCTATCAAACAAGCTCAGTTTTAAATCTTACTTATATTATAAATGCGAAAGTTTGTGAGTTTGGATGTTTGGATGTTTGTGCCTCAATCACGCCTAAACGGCTGAACGGATTTGAATGAAACTTGGAATATACATAGTACATGTACTGGATTAACATATAGGTTATTTTTTATCCGGGCACCAAGCGAGCGAAGCCGCGGGCGGCAGCTAGTGTGAAATATAATTAGTTTATTTCAGTTAAATTTCTTTTGTTTTAATAGGTACTGTTTGTTTTATAAGCAAATATTTTATTGATTTTGTTTTATAACCTGTCACCATGGTTCATCCATCTTGGGACTTTGAATCAGGAGTGGCTGCAAGTTTTCTTATGACTGCTTGTGGCTCTGCCCACTCCATTAGGGATATGGACGTGATACATACATACACACATACTGTTTGTTTTCTGAATAAAATAAATAAATCAGTTACATGATGTGACGCATAAAACGCGACTACGTTAGTTTGGCTTCAGCCTTAATCTCGTCAAAGAAGAGTTTAAAGTTAAATCAAAAGAATTTTTATTCTGTGTAATCTCATGTTTTCTCTCTGAAAAATGGCTTCATCCACAAACAACGTCAGTAAAACGATATTAAATATGAAAGGACCCTGCGAGCGCTGAGTCCTTTCATCTTTACTGGTTATTTTAACTCACTTTTTATCCACTTATTGACTTGTTCCCGGTCCCAAATTTTACAGGGTGGGCCAATAATAGCCACAAAGCCAATATCGCCTTGGTTACGGCTGTAACGTTACTTCTTTTTCTGAATAAATGAATGAATGAATAGCAATACTGAATTTCTTGAAAGTCGTTAGAGGTTAGGGCGCGCGAGTGGCGGGAAACTATTATATACCTCACTTCATATAATGCACGATGGAGCTCTTTACAGGACAAAGCTAGCTTTTACAAAAATAATGATTTCTACCGTATTGTATGAAACTTATTTAGAATTGAATTATATATAATGATTTTTTCTTGTGGGGATACCTGAAAAGTCGTATTGTAAACCGTCAAGAATACCCCATATATGTATGTATGTTCGTATGAGCTAGTGGCCAACTCTAGTGACGGAGTTTTTAGTCCGCCTTAAGGCCTCCGTCATGGCTTAACGACTTAAAAGCCGGGACCGACTGTTTCACGTGCCCTCCGAAGCACGGAAGCGCTCAGCTCATAATGCCACTTGCGGTCGCCCATCCCAATTTGTGACCGCGCATATCGTTGCTTAACTTTAACGATCAATCAAGAACGCCTAAGCAAGCTACGCCACGAGCGCTTCAACCCCAATTGAAACAACCAAAGTTTGCGTAATCTTTGGCATGAGTGCCAACGACGAGACGGGGCTCAAATGGAAAATTTGAGAAATTGCTTATTACATTGAATAAATGATTTATAAATAAATTTTCTAGTTATATTTCTACTCATGTTTAAAAGTGCAAAATTTTTTGGCCTACCCTACTTCGACGGTTGGTTCATTACCTACGGTTGTCTGTCGCTATACATTTTTAACCGACTTCAAAAGGGAGGAAGTTTGTTATTCTACTGTATGTTGTTTGATAGAAAAACAACTTTGCTATTATAATAATTAACAATAAGTCGTTCATTAGTAGAACATAAGAACCGTATTGGAAAATTATTTCATTTTGAAGATATGAAATAAATTTTCCATTGTCTGCTTTCATACTGAAACACCACAGGTTTCAATAGAGCCCGAAACAATGCATTCCACAACAAAGCGACGTCCGAACCATGGTTCCTTTTATTAAAACAAATAAAAAACATTCCTATGGAATACCCAATTAAAACTTTGCATTTTCCCTAGCAATGTATGACGCAGGGACAATAGCAGGGGCCAACAGGGGTTAGTTGGGCTGGTGTATGGCTAGTGCGTGTTCGAATACAAATATTTGACAATTGAGAAATACTGCGACTTTGTACGTGTAGGTTTTTAGAGTTCCGTACCCGAATGATGCCAACGGGACCCTATCACTAAGCCTAATACTATTATTCAGTCCTAAGATTCTAACCAAAGTTCTAATCCAAACTAGCACCAATGCATTTTTCTGAAAAAAAAAGATGTGTAAAAATAAAAACGACGAGTTAGATGTGCATTTTGTAGACTAGATCACTGCGGCCAAGAATAGAAAAGCTGGAAAAATGGAGAGAGGCCCTGCAGAGAGAAAACACTAGCTAAAAATATATAATAATAGATTGTTACTCAAGGGTCGAAAAGAATCCCCCGAGGAATCCCAGCCACCAGCTGGCTTGGCGCACTAGCATAGCAAGGGTGCCAATTGTTCAAGTGCCTAAATAAGTTTTTCACCCGAGGTAAACACTCCTATTCATTTCGAATATAGGGAAAGTCAATAAAAACCTGATTTGTTTATCAAACAATATTTTATTAAAACATAAATGAACAACTAGAGGTCGCTAAGTGCTCGGACAGCAAACAGCCGCGAGATTCGGAAACGATCTACTACAAACAAAAGTCCTTATACAGAAACCTTAGTATGGCGGCCATCTTGAAATTTGGTGAAATTGAAAAACCGACAGAACTCGACATTCTGTATCAGCGATCTCAAAAACCCCGGAAACAAAATTTCAACCGGATCGGTGAAACTATTTTTTTGGCCGCCATTTTGAATCTGCTATCTGCTTTTAGTTTCCCGATATTTGGCGCTGTTGCATACGCCATAATCATGGAATAAAAAAAAATTAAAAGTTGCAAAATCGATTGCGAATACCCAGTTCCATATTCAACTAACGCATGATGGATGATGTATTTCCATAGCAACAGTACAATCTGTCCAAAAGTGCCATCAATAATTTCTTTTGCAAAAACAACTTGAATACCTAAAGGAAACGCGCGTCATCCGAGAACGAAATTAAAAATTTATTAGCTTTAATAAATTCCGTACCTTTCCTACGGAGCTGTGTTGGCCAGGGCGTTGGCAAACGCATCCACACAGATGAACAGATTGACGTATTACTTGACCTCCTCACACTACACCAAATTTGCTCAGGGACACACACACACGCAAACACACTATGCATCCCACGCACAGATCCTACGCTTTCCACAAAGCTTTCCACGTCCCTGAGCACGCACACATAAACACCTGATACCTGTTCCAATGCAAATTGAGACCCGGCCACTCACACATGCAAATAAATTACGCCCACGGAACGCACACATTGCAAATGCATAAACCTGTACTCACACAGGCAAATTTCTTGCATCTACCTACATAGTACATATTTTTCAACAGGTAATTTATACAGATAGTACATTCTGCTGTAAAGTACTTTCACTTGATCGGTTTCGTGTAATACTTTCAAGTGTAAAGTCATTATCTTCATCAGGCATAGCCTGATTTTATATTCTGCTGGGGATTGAGGAGTAAGTTGCCAAATCGTAGGCATGTAAATCTTTAATTTGCCGCACTGCCAACACTGAGTGTTCCAGAAGGACACAATTAGTTTAAAACTCAACACAAATCATGTTTTTATTAATATTACCCTTTCGAAGCATCGCTATTTTTATACAAACAGAAATCCGAAAGTGGAAGGGTTGAACAGGTACTTGTAGTAAAATAAAAAAGAAAAGCAATCTTTTGACAGAACTTTGCTTTTTTGCGTCACGACAGTCTATTTATGGAACGGGGTAATGGACTTATTGAACAGTTAGGTACTCGTAGTGAAATAAAAAAGAAAAGCAATCTTTTGACGGAACTTTGTTTTTTTTGCGCCACGACAAACAAAAATTTCATTTTTATTTTAATTTTCAAATTTCTCCCGCAGAACTTGCGCGTTTTGCGTCCCCACCGAGTACTCGCCCACTGAGGTCGTAGATATTAACAAAAGAAACTGTAAGGGCTGGCTAAGCAAAGCTGATAGCTTTGTCTATTATAGACCTATAGCTATCAGCTATAATAGCTATAATAGCTAATTGAACAGACGAAAGCTTGCCTAGGACGCTGGCCGCATAGCCACGCTGTAGAGCCTACCCAATGTACCAAATTTGTGCCAGCTTTTAGATAAGATAGTGGACTATCTGTTCATTTTCCAAGGCTGACACGGACACATGCAAACGGCTGCATCGATATTTTCTCCGGTGTAAGCTCTGTGTAAAATGCACGCACACATACAAAGCAGATCTGGTTGCCGGGCGTGCTTCACTCTGAATAAAATTCATCTTTATTAAAGACTGTGTAATACTTCTAGTCGTGTCAGTAGTTCTTTCGAACCAGTGTGGTGAAATGATTTAAGCTGCGCCTCAAAGACTTCTTTTTTTGTTTGGAAATGATACGTAAATTTTAAAAGTATATTTACATTTTATACAATAAAAATGCCTAAAAGTATTAAGGTACCAACTAACAGAAGAGGCAAGATGATCGGTCATCTTATACGACGTGACAGTTTAATTAAAAACATCATACCCCCGAATATTCAAACGCATCTTAGAGTTGAGCACGTCTCAAATGACGATTTTAAGACAGATTTTCATCAGAAACTGTCAAAAAAACCCTGATTTGAGACGTGCTCAACTCTAAGTCGCGTTTGAGTATTCGGGGGTTAGATAGAAGCGAATGTGGAAGCACGGACCTTGACCTCTTAAGGTGCCTTGAAAATCTTACTTCTTACTAATCTTACTTATCTTACTTACTCGTATATATTATAAAAAATTGAAAAGCTTTAGTTTGCTTGAAATTGCCGTCGTAAAGTTCAAAACGCAACGATAGCGCGTACTAACTTTACCTGTGCTGCCATCTAGTTCTTTAATAATATTTTTTGTCCATTGACGTCATCGCAGTGATACAGGTACTTTTTGACTATGACAGCATCAATGTAAATCTATGATGGCCGCCTGCACACACGCGCGGGGAATCAGTTGCTAGGGAAATCAAATACTGTTACAATTAATCAAATGGTGAATTCTGGTGAATTTGAAATTGAATATCGCAGGGGCTTAGAGTCCGGCAGGGGGCGCTGTCGAGGCTGATTAGAGTAGTTTGTGCAGTAATGCGTATTATCTAGGCCTGAGCTGATCGACATTGTAATGGCTTTGCACAGTTGGCTGTGCACATAATATATTGTATCCTGGTCAATCTATACAGAAGTCAGAGATAGAAAATAATATCGGGGACGTGGCGGGCGATTGCTCGGCAGAGACGCAAGAGACGCGGGTTCGATTCCCGCTGCGGAAGAAATGTTTGCATGATCTGTAAATATTTCATCCGGGTCTGGGTGTTGTGGTACCATGGTACTTCGTAGTTTCTGATACCCACGACACAGGGAATCCTAGTGTGGGGTCGGGACTATGTACGTGACTGTTGGGCGTTATTAAAAAAATTGTTTTTTTTTAAACTAAGGCCTTTTACCATCTATAGTAGATGATTTATACAGCGTTCGAAGGCAACTATTTACCTTCACAGACGGGACGCTGTAGTGCCCGGGACGAATTAAGATGGAGTAGGCTTGCCCAGCACCTATTCCATCCTCTCAGCTTAGTTGGATTTGTCCACAGAAAAGACATGGTCAATACGTGCGGTTCTGACTAAGCCGTGGGTTTCCTCACGATGTTTTCCTTCGCCGTTTGAGAGTACTGGTATAGTGCACATAAAATTTTCGCACAGAAAAATCCATTGGTACACGACCGGATTTAAACCCACGACCTTAGGATCGGAAGGCGGGGTCACTACCAACTAGACCACCAGTGCTCTTTAATATATATTTTTTAATATAAATAATAAACAAAGAGACATAAACTATAAAAAAAGATTAATTTTTTTTAAGACCGTTTTCAATTGGCCTTTAGAAAACCCGACTGTTTCTTTTGCATTTTGTAAATTATATTTGTTATAGTTGTGAGTTTCTTTCTGTTAATAAAGATTTTCATGTTACATACTAACACTACATAGGTACCTAATTGCAAACCTTGCATACCTAATTAGGACAGTTTATGGAAACGCCCGGCAACGTGATGCGGACTTACCACAACGTGACTCCCCCTTTCCCGCTACCTCTGGCCACCGAACAATACACGAGGCTTTGGTCGGAACTTCTATTCCTGGCACTCATATCGATCGGACTTTGAATGTTATTCTGATTCATATTAAACTGTTAAGATGGTTCGGTCGTGTAGAGAGGATGAATGAAAGAAGATTAACGAAACAGGTGTATGAGACGAGTGGAATGGTACCTGGACCAAATCAGCGACGTTTTGGAAAAGGGCCAGGTCAAGAGTACTCTAAACCGACGAGCATGCATGAGGAATGTAATGAGAGTGAAGGAAGCAAAAGAAGTATGTCAGGATCGTAGCAAATAGCGATCCGTGATCTCTGCCTACCCCTGTGGGAGACAGGCGAGATTTTATGTATGTATGTAAGAAAAGTATTTTTTTAAGAGCACCTTCCAGGCGCCCTTGTCGTAATTTACGGCCAAATTGATGTTAAGTGTTCACAGTTGCTATACCTACTCACCGGAGGGGTTGTCAATGCGTTGCCTACTTTGAAGGAGTTTTTAAACATTTTTCTCGAGTAAATAAATAAATATTTGTGGACATTTCACACAGCGCCATCTAGCCCCAAACTAAGCAAAGCTTGTATTATGGAACCTGATGGCTGATAGAATACTTTTTTTTTGTAAATACATACTTATAATAAATAATACTACAACACCCAGACCCGGAAGAAATGATTTGTAGAACATACAAACATTTCTCCCGTAGCGGGGATCGAATCCGCGCCTCTTGCGTCTCAGCCGAGCACTCGCCCGTCACGCCACCGAGGTCGTTAATTATTATATGTAGTTTGTTGCACACCAAAATAAATATAACATACCTGCAATCGGCGGTCAACAACCTGATGTCTGGGTTTTCAGTAGAAGCATAGAATTTAATTTATTTCAGGCACTCACTACATATTACAAACAAAAAAGTATTGACATCTAACTAAAATACGAAAATAACTTTTAAGCGCACAGCTAAACAATGAAAACAGTGTTTAGCGATCAAAAAGGCAAATGATGACTTATCTTCTTCTTATCAAAAACCTATGACTTATCTTCTCTACGTCGTGGGTAAAAATAATGACTCCAAAATATTGTAGGTACGCATATAACGATAAAGGCAGAAAAGGTTAGTTTTTATTGCATCAATTATAGTAGGTACATACCTACTGGTAGGTTTGCCCTCAGGTAAGTCAATTCAATTCAATACAGTTTACTGCGCAATATGAGTTACTAACTGATGGATACGGGCTCAATGCCTGAACTAGAGATATAAAACTTCGTCGAAATATGCATGCAAATATACAAGGAACATTCTTAATATTATGTAATTTAAATTATAATACTAGCCAGGTGGAAACAGTGCGTTTTCTATTTAAAATTACCTGATTTTACATCAAATTATCAATTCTTCTTATTTATAAAACATTATAGTTAAATGCCTTAAAAAGTCCGATAACGAACCATAAAAAAACGCAAGTGTATGTAAAAATTAGCAGAAAAACTTTGAAGCGCTCGTGGGGTAGTTTGCGTTAGGCGTTCTTGATTGATTGTTGAATTTTAGCAACGTTGCGCTCGATCACAATTGGGATGGGTGACCGTAAGTGGCATTACGAGCTGAGCGCTTCCGTGCTTCGGAGGGCACGTTAAATGGTCGGTTCCAGCTTTAAGTCGTTAAGCCTTTAGGCGACCTAAAAACTCCGTCACTTGAGTTGGACGCTAGCTCATACGAACTTACTTTTAGCAGAAAAACAGTTTGATATGCAATATCCTGGAAAAACTGACAATATACCTATGCATTTGTAAATCCAAGTATGCATATGCATACAACTGAACTCGATTTGTAACATAGTACTCAGACTTCCATCCTCTTGGAAAAGGCTTCAAAACTCTCATCTCTGGTCTCTTTTGTAGCTTTCCAAATAAAATTCAATTTTACTGCGCGGAGTTTTATCGCGATCCAAAAACGATGCTTTATTCGATTTCACCGGCGGGGCTTCCACACTTGCACTTGAATTTGAAACCAGTCGATCGGAATTTTTTCGAGTACTTGATAATAAGCCTTTGTTTCCTACACTTTTAGAAAAAAAACAGGAAAAGCACGAGGATAAAAACGATTCAATAAGCAAATAAGTAATTTGCTTATTAAATCGTTTTTATCCTGGATTCTACTTATTTTGGTGGTTTACTTTTTATGTATTAAGATGGCAGCCGTATAAAGACTGCCGGATCTGGCCGGTCTGTCTAGTAAAAATACATACATACATACATATTATCACGGCTGTATCCCTAATGGGGCGGGCAGAGCTACAAGTAAACATAAGAAAACTTGCAAACACTTCTGCATCGGGATATGGTGAACCATGGTGACAGGTGATCAGCCCATCGCCCATATAGGTCCATCATGTTGGAAAGGATACTATCCCTTAAAAAAATATAGACTGAAAAACGCGCAAATAAAAATAAGCCTAGAATTAATATGAAATGCCTAGAATATTTTGTTCCGTGATTTTCAGTTTTAGTCTCACTAGCAAGAGTTTAGGAAAACTAATCTTTAGTGAGTAGATTCCTGTATTTCGTTAAATAAAAGTAAAAGTACTGAATTCTTTGTTGTGTACGCATGACAATCGTAGTTGCAGGATTTTTCAAAGGTCCAATTTCCCTTGTTCTCAGAGATCAGTTCCAAAAAACAGGCTGGATTCGATTACCATAGAAACGAAGACTTTTGTTGAAAAATGTATGGCGCCTTTTTGCTCTATGACAAGGTCGCTATCATCATTTAGCATCTGTCGCCCGTTGAATAAAATAAGAATAAGAATAATCTTCAAAAAATTAAAGAAGAAGAATAATCTTTATTGTAAACTGTTGAAAGTATAAGTTGTTAAGTATAATAAATATAGTACAAGCATTTAGCCCTTTTCGGACGTACGTGTTCAGAAAGAATATAAAAACACAACAAAGGTACTTAATGAAAGGTAGAACACTTTAGATACAAGCCAGTTCTTCAGTTTGTTACGAAAAGAATTTTCATTAAGTGACTTGAATGAGAGGGGTAAATAGATATATATGGAGGAATCTACACTAATATTATAAAGAGGAAAACTTTGTTTGTTTGTTTGTACTGAATAGGCTCAAAAACTACTGGACCGATTTTAAAAATTCTTTCACCATTCGAAAGCTACATTATCCACGAGTAACATAGGCTATATTTTATTTGAATATAGGAAAAAAATAGGGTTCCGTAAGATATTTGGGTTTTTCGGACACAAGGTGTAAAAAATCAACCAGAAAAGTTACTTATTTTGCGTACGCTGCCTAAACTATAAAAGATAGAACCATAAAATGTTCTAATTAATTGTAGATCTTATAAATATCTACAAAAAAGTCCGCGACACACTATACCCATCTATGTCGAGTGAGGCACAGCAACCATTTTTTTATTTAAAAATCTTGAATTTTTTTTGGACTACATTTAAACGCGTTTATTTTACTCATGCTATTAATCCTTATCAAAATAAATGATTTCATCACTAAGAACAGTTTATGGAGATAATATTTGGTCTTTGAATGATTAAAATTGGACGTTTGGTTTTGAAGTTATGGCGAAATTAAAATATTACGATTTCTGCTGCACGACCGCTGCGTAGGGAGCCGACCTCGCGACTGACCGTGTCTTTCCTGGGTAGGCTTTTTGCAGCGGTAACCGACATCCACGCGGGCGGAGCCGCGGGCGACCGCTAGTTTATTATAAAGAGGATATATATTATATATAAAATAGAGGAATCGGACATTAATGGGTTTGCCTTACACAGCTTTTGTTCTGTTCTGGATACAGGGCTACACAGTTTTAACTTTTGCACTGTTCAACGTGACATTTGTTTTTACCTTGTATTTTTTTGTTCCAAATAAATATTTTTTTCTTGTTTGTTTGCTTTATTAATGCGAATTTTCACCGATGAAAAGGTTTCTGTTTCAGAAAGTTTCTGTTACTCTTTACAGTACTCAAACCTGTAAAGTTCTTTGTAAAGTTACCTAAAATAACTTTTCTTTTCAAGATGTTTGGTACGGTTTGTAAAGAAAACCGTACTGAAAATTTACGTGAAACTTGGGGAAAATTTTACACATTTCCACATATGCAGTGGCCGGTGTACTGCAGCACAGACTACATAATAGTCAACTTGGCTGGTCACAGTGTAATGACAGCAGTAAGAAGCTCTGACCCAGCGCAATCCATTTCCACTCTAACGTCTTTTTATTCCATCATCATCAACTGCACGTTAGGTGTCCACTGATGGACATTTACATCCCTAATATACTTACTTCCATCATCATCTTCCCTTATCCTACTCTATGTGGGGTCGGCATAACATGATCTTTGGATCATGCTGTAAGTAATATACCTACTTCCAAGACGAATTTATTTCTATTCCCTGGTTTTCTGTTATTCGAACCCATTGCCACTTCAACTTGCTTATTCTAACCCTGTGGTTACACTGTCTGACGTCTACGAACTTGTCGCGTTCGACAGCTTGCCACAAGATAGACAAGAACACAAAACCGCGAAGCTTCGTAGTATCGCGATAAACTAACCTCCAAGAGCTTAAGCCGATCATCATCATCATTCGCAGTCAAATCGTACCAACTACTGGGTATAGGCATCCCTTTGTTCTTGCTACTGTTTGCGGTACCTATTTTATGAACAACATTGTATTCTTGTCATTCTTGTGTAGATAGTAAATCTAGCGACATGCTTTTACTCGTATATCATATAAGTTGTCATCATCATCACCTTCCTAACCTTATCCCACTCTTTGTGGGTTCGGCACAGCATGATCCTTGGAGTTTTGGCTAAGGTGTTTTATGACCGGCCGCCTGCCTGACGTCAACCCTCCTTGGGAATACTTGCTTATTGTATCTCATCATGTTGGAGGATACTATCCCTTAGTCGACTTTTACGACATGCTCGGGGAGAAAAGCAGCTGGACGCATTCTATGTTTTTTCTTTACTCCCAGTCCAGCAGAGAAGTTGTGTAATGTAATAAATTAATGAATTTGATTTAATTCAAAGTTTATTTTCCTCTTTTAGACCATTTATATAGAAGCTTATTTTCTTTGTTATCATTCTTTTTTATTCTCAGCAAACCCTTTCACTTGATATCCGTATCATGTGGGTGACAAAAAAAAACACAGTCCGCCACCTTTGGGGCTCCAATATGATTTAGAATGACGTCAATTAGCTAATCATGCATTGTCATCTATACTAAAAGTGTATGCAAAATTTGAGCTAAATCAATCGGCTGGAAAATGGAAGACATCAATCGGCTTTAAAATTCAGTTGCAAGATTTAATCCGATCTAACTTACCCCCGAATACTCAAACACGACTCAGAGTTGAGCACGTCTCAAGTAACGGTTTTTTTGACAGTTTTTGATGAAAATCTGTCAAAAACTCGTCACTTGAGACGTGCCCAACTCTGAGATGCGTTTGAGTATTCGGGGGTTAGACACATAACATACATTGCAAGTCGAAGCTTTTAAATATTAAAAATTGCCTTTTAAAATTTTCTCTTTGACACTGTGATGGATGTGACAAATTGAGTGCGAAGGGCGCGTCGGCACGCGGATATTGAATTTAAGGCCCTAGATTCCCCAGGGCGGTTTTTGCCGCTGGCGAGCTGGATCCGTAACCGAGTTATCCGAGGACCTAGTGCGAGTTGCACTTTGCACACTTCCGTTCAGTGGACAATACACGCTCCAGGTGATACAGATTTACCTGTGATTCTATTCGGCTACCTACATTTCCAGGTAGGGTAGGTAAGGGCTGATATGATGATGATGATTTGATAATACTTGGATGGCTTAGATGGCTGATAGAATACTTACATACTTTTTTTGTAAATACATACTTACAATACATAATACTACAACACCCAGACCCGGAATAAATACTTGCAGAACATACAAACATTTCTCTCGTAGCGGGAATCGAACCCGCGCCTCTTGCGTCTCAGCCGAGCACTCGCCCGCCACGCCACCGAGGTCGTCTAATTATGTTTTTATAAAACAAATTGAACAGTCACTTTATAAACAAATCGATGGGAAATTAAAAGCTTCAATAAATACCTACTATTGCAGGTAATAAGGTACGACCACGATTATCTACTACCTACCCTACTCTATATCCATTTTTTTGAGTTGATGTAATGTTGTTAGGTTGATTGGTTTCAAGCTCGCCCTAGGCCAGCTGAGCCACCTCGCCCTGATAATGAAATCACGACATCAGTTTTAGACCAGAAATTAAATCAGAAGGGTGATGTTTTTAAAACTGATTTTTCAAGGATAGGTAGAAAAACCAGTTTTAAAAAAATTTTTGGAAACATGTGAAGGCTCTCTGGTTCAATTAGTTGCAGACTACTCTGACAACTGTCCAGTTCAATTGATTGATCAGAGAGCTTCATAGGGCGCCCATGTTCTTTAATGGACGTGAAATAATGAATATGTTTTTAATTGTATTGACGGCCTCGGTGGCGCGGCGGGCGATTGCTCGGCAGAGACGCAAGAGGCGCGGGTTCGATTCCCGCTGCGGAAGAAATGTTTGCATGTTCTGTAAATATTTCTTCCGGGTCTGGGTGTTGCGGTACCATGGTACTCGTAGTTTCTGATACCCACGACACAGGGAATCCTATTGTGGGGTCAGGACTATGTATGTGACTGTTGGATGTTATTTTTTTTATTTTATTTTGTGAGTTTTTTGTTGTGTCCGATGGCGGCTTCGGTGTCGCGGGGGCGAGTGCCCGACTGAGATGCGAGGGGTGTGGATTCGATTCTTGGAATAACAAATATTAAGCTACATTTATAACAATAATTAATTATTCTTTCAGGGTGTGTGGTCGAAGCGAGGCGTGATCCAAGAGTTGGTTTTTATTTGGCTCAACGGATCAGTACGGATATTGGGTACGCTTCCACCGTCTGATGAGCTATCTTATCTATAGACCGTTTGCAACGGCCTTTATTTTGTATTTTGTAAATTATATTTTGCATTAGTTGTAAGTTTTTTTCTGTTAATAAATGTTATACATTAGTTAGCTACATTCTATTAAAGTCTTGTATAACTTAGATACATTGTACCCTTCATACACTTTGAAAAATATTAGTTAAACATAAGTACAAAATGTCTTACTTACTTAATGCTTTTATCTTTAGAACAGCAAATCAACTTTGTTAACCCAATACAAGTCAAATGAGTTGAGTTGCTGCTTCAAAACATCTATTCATATCTTACCTAGGTACCTGAGAATAAGTACCTAACTTATCTTTAGGTAATAATTGTCTTCAAAGCTTCATCCGAGCCGTGAACTTGTGATTTCAACGAAGACAGATTTTGAGTTTGATTTGAAGTCTCTCCTTGACTGTAGATTTTGCACGATACCGTGCAAATACACGTTGAATTTCTGGAGGAGTCACGATAACTAAATTATTAGATCGAGACACGGCGCCTGATTCAATAGGAATGGATATTGACTAACTGTCGAGACCAAGTGAAACGTAAACTGAAGGTGGATGGTCCTTCAAATTAGCGAAGTCGTATTTGGCAGTATGAGTTCGCACTTATTGAGCCTTTAGTGCTTGACCGCGAATACTTAAACGTGACTCAGAGTTGAGCACGTCTCAAGTCACGGTTTTTTGACAGTTTTTGATGAAAATCTGTCAAAAAGTCGTCACTTAAAGCGTGCTCAACTCTGAGATGCGTTTGAGTATTCGGGGGTGAGTCATTTAAGAATAGAGATCAAGCCTCGAGCATAAATTCGTAGTCTTTCAAAAGAATACTTTGAAAAAAATCTATGCAAGACAGACAGAGACAGAATGAATTTGATCTTGTAGAGATACTGTATGCATGAAAAATTGTAAAACCGTTTTTCGTTTATTAGTGTTTAATTTATATTTTCAAACTTTCTTTACTAGCTGCCACTTTACTAAGTACCACGCAGCCTCGCTTGCGTGGTACCCGGATAAAAAATAGCCTATATGTTAATCCAGTACATGTACTATGTATATTCCAAGTTTCATTAAAATTCGTTCAGCCGTTTAAGCGTGAAAGAGTAACAAACATCCATACATACGAGTACAAACTTTCGCGTTTATAACATCTTTCTTTATTTTCATTTGATATTCAAACACAAACCGCGTGAAATCAGTTTTAGATTTCAAAGTATTATAACAGAATATGCCTTGGGGATGGCGGTACCCAATAGTGAATGCATGTGACTATATAAGGGTTAGCCGGGTTTGACTTAGACTAAGGTAGCTGGACTGTGAAACTGACCGCGATGTTTGCTGCTAACAGTAGCCAGACGTTTAGATTTTCAGTTCTAGAGTTAAATATCGTCTATAACACCTACAGTCACATTCTAAACTAAGGCCTTTTACCATCTATATTAGATGATTAATACAGAGTCAGGAGGCAACTTTTACCTTCACAAATGGGACGCTGTAGTGCCCGGGACGAATTAAGATGGAGTAGGCTTGCCCAGCGCCTATTCCACCCTCTCATCTTAGTCGGCCTTGTCCACAGTAAAGACCATGGTCAATACGTGCGGAGCTGACTAAGCCGCGGGTTTCCTCACGATGTTTTCCTTCACCGTTTGAGAGTACTGGTACGGCGCACATAAATTTTTCGCACAGAAAAATCTATTGGTACACGACCGGGTTTGAACCCACGACCTTAGAATCGGAAGGCGGGGTCCCTATCAACTAGACCACCAGTGCTCTCAGTCACTGTTCTGAATTCATTGTGTCGTGAGTGTTACAAACTAATGAGTACCGTGGTACTATAACCAAAAGAAATATTTTCAGACCATTTTTCCCGCGGCGGGAATTGAACGCGCAATTTTTCCGTCTCAGCTGAGCACTCGCCTGCCACGCCACCAAACTTTATTTATTTATAGGAAAACCAACAGCTACGGTAACAAATTAAATACACTTATAGAAAAAAACAGAAATTCTATTTACAGCTTTTCACGTGTTAAAACATTTTACTACATAACACGGTTTATCTTGGAACAAACTTCAAATACTTATTACCTTTAATGTTTGCTAAAAAGATTTTTATAAAACTCAATGAGCGTCAAAATGTACCCAAGTACTCTATGACCTCTGATGTATTTCTGGCAAAATAACATTGTCATATTCATTTTCAAAATTTTCATTTTCACAATCTTTTGTATCAACGAAGAGTAAACGCTTTTAATAGAAACATCGAATGGTATTATCTTTTGTTACAAATCATCCTGTAAACTTCCACTTCATGGTCACCCATACTGTACCTACAAGGGGAGATCACAATAAGGTACGTCGCTATTGTCCATCCTATCCCCCCTGTATATGTACCTAACAGCCCTATATCAGCTCGGCACGTGTGCACTAAGGATTATTACTAATATTGTTACGAGCGCCCCGTGTGTTCACGAATTACTGTTAAGCTTCTGTGCTTAGTTAGCATATTAACATCACGACTGTGAAGTCTACTATCGGAATCAATTGGCTTTACAAATCTTCATCTTCCTGCCACTATCCCACTCTATGTGGGGTCGGCACAGCGTGATCCTTGGATCATGCTGTAAGAGTTTTGGCTAAGGTGTTTTATGACCGGCTGCCTGCCTGACGTCAACCCTCCTTGGGAATACGAAAAGGAATGTCGTAACAAATGAAAGTAATATAGCAATGGAACCTCAAAATGGCGTTGAGGACATAATGTGCACCCGGTTGGATAAAGATTTGGCTTTACAAATACAAATACAAAATCATTTAGTTATGTTCAGCGCTCGTGGCGTAGCTTGCTTAGGCGTTCTTGATTGATCGTTAAAGTTAAGCAACGATATGCGCGGTCACAATTTGGGATGGGTGACCGCAAGTGGCATTACGAGTTGAGCGCTTCCGTGCTTAGGAGGGCACTTGAAACAGTCGGTCGGCTTTTAAGTCGTTAAGCCATGACGGAGGCCTTTAGGCGGCCACTAGCTCATACGAACATACATACGTACATTTATTTATGTAACTTACATACTATTCGCAATACATTTTAGTCCACACTAGGATTCCCTGTGTTGTGGAAGCTGTCTCTTCCAAAAAGTACAAAAAAAAATATAAATAAAATAAATAAAAATAAAAGAGGGAGGGTTGATTTCCTACAATGTTATAGACTTACCTATTTATTGCCTTACTGCTGTGCATGCGAAGTGTCTGTGTGTGTCGTGGTGTGCGTGAAAGAGAGTGATTACAATCAATATTGCGAAAATTTGTTTCTTTTGCTGGCGAATAGACTGTTCTTTCGAACTATGGTATTAAAGTGGGCCAAAGTGCTGGTGGTTTAGTGGTAGTGACCCTGCCGTCCGATCCTAAGGTCGTAGGTTCAAATTTGATAGAGCACCAATGGATTTTTCCGTTCGAAAAATGTATGTGTTTCTCTTAAACGGTGAAGGAAACCGGCATGTCGTAGAATCTTAAAAGCTCGAAAACATGTGTCAAGTGTACGAGAGCAGCCTCTTACGAGGCGCACTAAAATCCTTTCACCACACTGGTTCGAAAGAACTATTAGTCAAAAATTTCCCCTAAATCTGTCACTACAATATTGCCTACAATTGGTAAGGACAAAAGATGATGGCAATAAGACGGCCCTGTTTTTTTGTAAAGTGATTTCACATTGCATTTATCTTTACAGAGAATTGGTGCTCTAGTCTAGTGGTGGTCCTAAGGACGTGGGTTCAAATCCAGTCGTGTACCAATGGACTTTTACATACATACATATTATCACGCCCGTATCCCTAACGGAGTGGGCAGAACCACAAGTAATCATAAGAAAACTTGCTTTTAAACAATGGACTTTTCTGTTCAAAAGATATATGTGCGCTAATACCAGTACTTTCAAACTGTGAAGGAAAACATCGTCAGGAAACCGGCATGTCGTAGAACCCAAAAATATCATAAACGTGTGTCAAGTGCACGAAAGGAACTTTTGAGGCACACTTTAAATGCTTTCATCACACTGGTTCCTTGGCCAAGTAGTATTTATCTTTACAGGATGAATCAAATGGAATAGCGTAAAAAATAGTCAAGCGGCAAATTTTGTAGGTATTATGTCGCTAAAATACCAAATGTGTGAAACCAATATAATTTAAGAACTTGTATAGGTGCTATATCATATACTAGCTGCCGCCTGCGGCTTAGCTCGCGTGGTACCTGGATAAAAAGTAGCATTTATGTTATTCCAGCACACGTATTATGTATATTCCAAGTTTCATTCTAATCCGTTCAGCCGTTTGGGCGTGATTGAGGCACAAACATACATCGTCACATCCACACATCTTTACATCCTCACATCGTCACAAACTTTCGCATTTATAATATTAGTAGGATAACATTGCGAGCAAAATAAATACGTCTTTCAGGTAATTTCATTTCAAGAAACCCACATTATTTACACAGGTTTTTTATTTTCCATCCGATTTGAAAGGATATTGGAAAACGTAAGACGTAGAAATGAATCTTGTCGAAGGAAAACATCTTTGGTAGTTAGATTTAATCAGACGGTCCTTTGTGTGCGAGCTCACGGTAATAAGACTACTGGAGACGTCCTCAATGATCGGACTATTTTCTTTCCCGAACAAATATAAGAAATCATTTCTTCCTTACTAATATTATAAACGCGAAAGTTTGTATGTATGTCACCTCCTAAACATGGGTGTTGGTTCTGTAGTTAAATTACCTATCTATCTATAAACTATGTTTATAAACTACTAAAGAAAATAATGAAGAGCAATAAAAAATACAATGAATGACTGAAGCTATGAGAATGTGAGTAAAAGATGTGAGAATGCTGAGTGTGTTGTTTAGTGTGAGTGTGATAATGTTGATATTAAGGTTCATAAGATACAGAACGCTGACGGATGGATGGAAGGAAGGACGGAAAGGGTCCCGTTGACACCCTTCGGGTAAGGAACCCTAAAAGCAAGGATTTTTAAGGTATAAGTTCATCGCTAGATACGAAACACCGCGCACACTTCATATACCTTAGATTAGGTATTTACGTTCTGTTACTGTTTCTTATGATGCTTGAAATAAAGATATAATTATTATTTCCTATCTGGTATCAGGAGGCAACTTTTGCCTACACTGACAGGACGATGTAGTGCCCGAAACGATTTTACATAAATGTTTTATTATGTTTTAAAAAATTAGGTCATAAAACACCTTAGCCAAAACTCTTACAGCATGATCCAAGTTTCATGCTGTGCCGACCCCACATAGAGTGGGATGAGGGCAGGAAAATGAATGTTTTATTATGTTTTAAAGTGAGAGGTTTATCAAATCTTACTTCTTACTTATATTATAAATGCGAAAGTTTGTGAGTTTGGATGTTTGGATGTTTGTGCCTCAATCACGCCTAAACGGCTGAACGGTTTTGAATGAAACTTGGAATATACATAGTACATGTACTGGATTAACATATAGGCTATTTTTTATCCGGATACCACGCGAGCGAAGCCGCGGGCGGCAGCTAGTAATATTATAAATGCGAAAGTTTGTGAGTTTGGATGTTTGTGCCTCAGTCACGCCTAAACGGCTGAACGGATTTGAATGAAACTTGGAATATACATAGTAAATGTACTGAATTAATATATAGGCAATTTTTTATCCGGATACCACGCGAGCTAAGCCGCGGGCGGCAGCTAGTAATATTATAAATGCGAAAGTTTGTGAGTTTGGATGTTTGTGCCTCAATCACGCTTAAACGGCTGAACAGATTTGAATGAAACTTGGAATATACATAGTACATGTACTCAATCAACATATAGGCTATTTTTTGTCCGGATACCACGCGAGCTAAGCCGCGGGCGGCAGCTAATAATATTATAAATGCGAAAGTTTGTGAGTTTGGATGTTTGTGCCTCAATCACGCTTAAACGGCTGAACAGATTTGAATGAAACTTGGAATATACATAGTACATGTACTGAATCAACATATAGGCTATTTTTTATCCGGATACCACGCAAGCTAAGCCGCGGGCGGCAGCTAGTATGAAATAAAACACACCTCAATTTCAATACAAAATACGCTGTGTTGGGACTGAAAAGCGCAAATCTCTTGGGGTAGCTCCAGAGGGGAGGAAATACGGTCAAGGTCACAGAAACATCGATTGCCACATAACGAGGGTTAAGGTAACCTCTCGCTTATAAAGGTCCCGAAATGGCGGCGGATAAGAACAAATTGAATAGACTTACACGGCCTCGGTGGCGCGGCGGGCGATTGCTCGGCTGAGACGCAAGAGGCGCGGGTTTGATTCCCGCTGCTGAAGAAATGCTTGCATGTTCTGCAAATATTTCTTCCGGCGGTTGTGATACCATGGTACTAGTAGTTTCGGTTATCCAGGGTACAGGGAATTCTAGTATTCAGGACTATGTATACGACTTAATGTTTTTACTAGCCGCCCGCCCCGGCTTCGCACGGGTATTTAACAAAAATCTCAAAAATTATAACACACACACATTTTTTTTCTAATACTTACATTTTTAAACTCGTGATATCTTTCGAATGGAGTGTCCGAATTGAATAATTCAAAAAGTAATAATATAAAGTTATTAAAGCAGTTTGAATATGAAGTAATTTATTTTGATAAGGATTAATACTAAGGGACAAATAAAGAGCCCTTTCTAGCACCGGCAATTCAATTCGATTTTTAAAATTAAAGAACACTTATTGTGACATAACTATAATAATAGCTAGACCTACGCTGTCTCGACACTTTTTGTAGGTAATGATGTGTTCTACAAAGTCGTACTCGTAGTTGTTCTATCATTAATAGTTTTCGCAGCGCACACGATGTAAGGGATTTTTAGGTCAATTTTTACACCTCGGGTTACATTATTGGAGTAAGGATCCCTATTTTTTTTGAAAATATAATATAGCCCATGTCACCCGGGGATAGTGTAGCTTCCCAACGGTGAAATTATTTTTTAAATCGGTCCAGTAGTTTCGGAGTCTATTCAATGCAAACAAACAAACAAACAAACATTCAAATCTTTCCTCTTTATAATTTTAATAATGTAGATTATACCAACTTTATGACTCGTCTTGTGCTATTTTCATTCAATGTTCTAGGGTTGAATTAGATATGGAATGTTTATTATCAATACTTTTGAAGGCAACTACTGATGTAAATACTGAACCAGCTAATTATTGTTAATTTGAGTTTACATATTATTGTTCATTTGATTTTTATTGTCCACATGAATTCGGCTAGAACAAGAATTTTATACTCTGGCGGTTCTGAATGAAATACTGTTTTTTGATGGAATATTTTGTTACTTAAATAAAAACTTAATTTAAATGAAATGTAATCTACTAATTATGTACATATAATCCTACTAAATCCTATCCTACTAATATTATAAATGCGAAAGTTTGTGAGGATGTAACGCTGTTTGTGCCTAAATTACGCCGTAACGGCTGAACGGATTTGAATAAAACTTGAAACATACATAGTATGTGTGCTGGAATAACATATACGCTACTTTCTATCCTAGTACCACGCGAGCGAAGCCACGGGTGAAAGCTAATAATGAATAAATAAATATTTGTGGACATTTTACACAGCGCCATCTAGCCCCAAACTAAGAAAAGCTTGTACTATGGGTGTAGAAGATAGGTGCAGTGAAAACACGATTTCAATACAAACGGTGAAGTGAAGGGGCGGGAGAGGCAGTACGTTCGCGCGCATTCAATGTCAAAAGATCACTGTCGTCAAAAGTTTACAAAACGCGCCGCTTATGCACGCGCCCCTTCCCCGCTCGCCTGCGTCCCCCGCGCCTTGCCCAACTGGCTTTATTAATCAAATAATCTAAATAAACATAAACAAAATCAAAACAAAACTAAATGACAAAATAACACGCGTCGTCTACACTCCCCTCCCTAGTGCTGGCACAGCGCTAATCAGCCATAGGGATAGGGGCGACGCGTGTCGCATTCCTTCTTAAAATGCCTGAGTTTGTCCTAATATCCACAACCCTAACTCGCCCATCTTTGCCGGATATAACAGCCTGTATTACTCCTTTTGGCCATACATTTCTGGGGGAGTTAGGGTCCACTATTAATACAAGATCTCCCACTTGTAAGGGTCTTGGTTCATCATGCCATTTTTGTCTGGGGCGCATATCCGGCAGGACTTCGCGCACCCAACGCTGCCAAAACATATCAGCCAATTTTTGAGACAGACGCCATTGTTTTCGGAGGGAGGTATCGGACTCATCAAAAACACCTAAAGTAGGTAGGTTGGACGATGTTCCCAGTAAAAAATGGTTAGGAGTAAGCGTCTCATTACTGTTAGGTTCTACTGCGACGTGGGTGAGGGGACGGCTGTTTATTATCTGTTCTATTTCTGCTAATAAGGTTTGAAGTGTCTCATCACGTGGCGCTCGTTCCTTCAATATGACCTTAAGTGCGTCTTTTATACTTCTGATTAGCCGTTCCCAAGCCCCTCCCCAGTGAGGGCTAGCCGGTGGTATGAAAACCCATGTCGTTGCCATACTGTAGGTAGTCGCTCCTAACTTGAGTTTCTCCGCATCCAATTCCAAGATACATTTCCTCAGCTCCGCGTCAGCTCCTCTTAGATTCGTTCCATTGTCTGAGTATAAGAATCGAGGCCAGCCTCTTCTGGCTGCCATCCGTCGGAGAGCCATTATTAGTGCGTCTGTAGTCAGCTGGTTCACTATCTCAATGTGAATAGCTCTTACGGTAAGACAAGTGAAGATAACACCATACCTCTTTTCTCGGCGTCGGCCAACTGTTACTTCCAGGGGGCCGAACAAGTCTACTCCGGTGAAAGTGAATGGGCGGTGATGATGAGCAAGCCGCGCTTCAGGTAAGTCACCCATTCGGGGTGGATGGGGCTGAGCCCTCTTTATTCTACAAAACATACATTTTGAACTAATATATTTCACGGTAGGCCGTAGTCTTATAATCCAGTATTTCTGTTTCAGTTCGTTGACGACCATTTCCTGATTCCCGTGGCATGCCTTTACGTGGTAGTACTTCACAATAAGGTGAGTGATATGGCAGCGGCCGTGAAGTATCACTGGATGTTTTACACAATTAGATACCTCAGGTGCAGCGTCGATGCGGCCAGACAGTCTCAGCAAGCCATCATCATCCAGTATAGGCGTCAAGGTAAGTAATTTACTTTTTTTATCTAACCTTTTATTATGTTCCAGGTTGTGCAGGTCCTCTGGGAAGGCTTTCATCTGGGAGTACTTCAGCAACACGGTCTCAGCGCGTTCCATCATCGCGCCATCTGCACCAGAACTAGAAACTTTCCTGCATTTATCTATGAAAGATAAAACCACACACATAGATCTCACCAGTCGCAGCCAAGAAGAAAACCTTTCTGGTTCCGGAACAGCAGGTAAGCACATAGGCGCAACGTGGATATTATTTATGCATTCCAGGTCCACATCGCGAACATCAGGTAGCTGTATCTTAGACTCTCCAGGCCACATTTGTTCTTCTTCATATAAAAATGACGGTCCGTATAACCACTCATTTTTCAATGTTTTTATTTCGCAGGTTTCTCGTGTGGCAATGTCGGCGATATTCAACTTCGTAGGTATGTATTTCCATTCTTCAATTTTCGTCAGTTCGTCTAGTTCGCCGAGACGGTGGGCGATGTAGGCTTTGTAATTCCGTATATCATTACGTATCCAGTATAAAACCGTAGATGAGTCACACCAGAATGTTTTTCTTTCAGCCTTTATTCTGTGCTCGTTAATTATGTTATCGGCTAATCTTCCTGCCATCACGGCTGCCTGTAATTCTAAGCGCGGCATCGATACATACTTCACAGGCGCGACTCTGCATTTGCTAGAAACAAAGGCTACTTGTACGTTTTGTTTACGGTCGATCCAACGCCAATATGCTACGGCGCACATCGCCTGAGTCGACGCATCACAGAATATATGTAGTTGTAAGTTTCTATAGCGCTCGGTCTGTGGCAGCGCCGGCGCGTTGTTCGGTGCGCCCGTACCGAGATCTTGCGTCTCGCTCTCGCGCGCAGATATAGGGCTCGGTGTACTGGTTGCCGACTCGTAGTGCCTAGGTAGGCGAATTTCATGAATGTTTGTCATTATGCCCAACCACTCGGTCCATTTTGTAAATATTTGATCTGTTATTTCATTGTCCCAGCTGATACCGGACCTCCAGGTATCTTGTAACATGATCTTGCCTTTGATCGTGATAGGCGAAAGAAATCCATAAACATCAAATATGGACATTATCACACGAAGCATTTCCCGTTTAGTAGGTTTCTTTTGTCCAAGCAATATTGGAGTGGAAATCTTTTTTAATGACACATCGAACCCCAGATTATCATCAGTTGGAAACCAAATTAGGCCCAGTGTCCGTTCTCCGTCGTATAGTTGTCCGTTCTTAAATGATACAGATGTCGATCTCAGGTTTTCTTGGTCACTAAAGTTACACACTTGAGAGGATTCATCAAAAGCTTGTTTGTACTGTAGCCATTCAAGCGGATCACCAGAGTATTTTGGTAAGTCCCTCGGCGTACACAAACGATTCAGCATTTTATCGTTAGATTTGCTTGCACCAGTAGCAGAAGCAGCAGCTAGGTCTTTCAGAGCATTCGCCAAGGCTTGCACAGTTCCATCAGTACCACCAGGAGCTGGTGGTGGCGGGCGAGCTTTGATTGTGAGTTCCGTAGCAGGGTGTTGCGGGCCGGCGGGGTCCATTTGGTGCAGGTTCGATTCCTGCGGTGCCGGGCGCAACACACAGGTACCACGGTGAGTGACGCTCTCCTTTAAACCCTGTCGACTGCTTTCCAGCCACTTTTTCACCACTTGGTCATTGTTCTTACTAGAACCTTTTCCCGAAGGTAAACTGCAGCTGCTACCCTCGTCTTCCAATTCCGCGAGGTCCGCATCTAGTTGTTTATCAATTAGCTCCATTCGTATTTGAGCTTTTGCTTGAGCGGCTTCTAATAAAAGCCGTTTCTTCCTTGCAGTAATGGATGAAGTTGATGATGACTTTTTGCGGGTAGACTTTTGCACACTTAATGCTGTAGAAGGTCCGGGTTGGTTTTGTTCCAGCTTGCTCCCGAGTTCAATGGGTTTTACAGCTTCTTTTGAAGTGTCTGGGTGTTCGACTTTGCATTGTTCAGCTTGTTGAGCATCTTTCAGTGGCGCTTGATCCTCCTCCTTTTTCCTCGCACTTCTCGTGCTCACCATGCTTCTAGGTGGCGTATGGTACATCCAGAGATCCGACTCGAAGACCAACAAATGTAGAAGATAGGTGCAGTGAAAACACGATTTCAATACAAACGGTGAAGTGAAGGGGCGGGAGAGGCAGTACGTTCGCGCGCATTCAATGTCAAAAGATCACTGTCGTCAAAAGTTTACAAAACGCGCCGCTTATGCACGCGCCCCTTCCCCGCTCGCCTGCGTCCCCCGCGCCTTGCCCAACTGGCTTTATTAATCAAATAATCTAAATAAACATAAACAAAATCAAAACAAAACTAAATGACAAAATAACACGCGTCGTCTACAATGGGCACCAGATGACAATATTCTACGACTTATTATATAAAATACTACAACACCCAGACCCTGAAGAAATATTTACAGAACATGCAAATTTACAGAATATGCAAACATTTCTCCCTCAGCAGGAATCGAACCCGTAATTAATTAATTGATGATTAATTAATTTCATCTCTATTGGATGCTTGAAGCAATAAGAGGGCTCTATTCGTGTCTATAAAGATACTAATTGATTAGTTTTCGGTAAGATGAGATGCAAGCTTTATTTTAAATGAATGAAAAATGAAAATGAATATTTATTTACAGTGAAGCAAACACATTTACAGTAAGTAGTTACATGCCACCTCATGTAACTACTTACTGTAAATGTGTTTGCTTCTTACTTTACTAAAAGGATACCTAATCTTGTCCAGTTGCCTGTGATACCCACACTAGATAAGAATCTGTATTGTGGGTATCTGTACGATTTTCAATAGGGTGTACGCTTGGACGGTCTGAGGGTCTGAGGGTGTACGGCCTCTATATGGGCATATTATTAGGTTAGCCTCAGAAAAAATTCCATCACATTAAGATTAAGAGGCAAGAGGCGTGGGTTCGATTCCCGCTGCGGGAGAAATGTTTGCATGCTCTGCAAATATTTCTTCCGGGTCTGGGTGTTGTAGTATTGTGTATTATAAGTAAGTATGTATTTACAAAAAAAAAAGTATTATTATGTATTCTATTAGCCATCTGGTTCCCATAATACAAGCTTTGCTTAGTTTGGGGCTAGATGGTGCTGTGTGATATGTCCTCAAATATATTATTATTATTATTATTATTATTATTATTATTATTATTATTATTATTATTATTATTATTATTATTATTATTATTATTATTATTGTCTTTGTAACTGTGTTCTAAATAATGTTTCTCTAATATAATAATCTGAATTTCTGAATAGAGGTTATAAATAGTTCCATAGTATTCTATTGAAATACATTATATAATATCTTACTAATAATAAATGCGAAAGTTTGTGAGGATGTGACGATGTTTGTGCCTCAATCATGCCGTAACGGCTGAACGGATTTGAATGAAACTTGAAACATACATAGTATGTGTGCTGGAATAACATATAAGCTACTTCTTATCGTGGTACCACGCGAGCGAAGCCGCGGGTAGGAGCTAGTGTAGATATAGTTATTGATATGATAGATTTATGAATTGAATATAGGCAAAACAACATTTTTAACTTATCGATGTTAAAAAAAAATTAGTGGAGTCATATGTGAGTAATCCAAACCATTTAAGCCATGGGACTCTATTACTAAGCTACCGCTGTCCGTCCGTCCGTCAGTCAGATGGCTATCTCATGAACCGTAATAAGTAGAGAGTAGAAATTTTTCAGTGTGTAATTTTTATTGCCACTATAACAACAAATAATAACAATAAAATAAAATGAAAAAGGAGGCACCATACAATAAACATTTCTTTTTTCAAAAAGTAAAAGTCATTATTAAAAAGTACATGTACGATGGTACGCATCGAGCATTTAACTCGATGATGGTACGGAACCCTTCGTGGCCAAATTTGACTCTTGACTACATGGAATAAAAAAAAACTATCAGCCCATAATATTAGGTTCCCTCGAGAGGAGGTTATTGAAAAACCTCATGTTGGTGAGCTTATATCTGAAGTGACCCTTTTTCTTCAAGCGGCCCATGTGTTGCAGCGTCTTGATCAGCGGCAGGAACCGGTACAGCCCGTTGAGCTGGTCTCCCAGGCAGAAGAGGAACGAGGATTCGATATAATCTGAAAGAAGATACCAAATATTGAGTTGTCCCGTTGCATTTCGGAATATTTCTTTACGTTTATACATTCACTTCTCTGCTGGACTGGAAGTAAAGAAAAAGCATAGAATGCGTCCAGCTGCTTCTCTACGACAAGCTCGGGGAGAGAAGCAGCTGGATGCATTCTATGTTTTTTTCACATACACATAGTACATGTGCTGGATTAACATACAGGCTATTTTTTTCCGAATACAAAGCGAGCGAAGCCGCGGGCGGCAGCTAGTTAAAAATAAAATAGACTGGGTAAAAGGGAAAATGAATAAATAAGCTCCTTAAGATCTCCTTCAAGCCGTCTTATAGGAGCTTTATAATCTTGAACCAGTCAACAACGTTGGTACGTATCAGATAAGCTGATTATGAAAAATAATAATAATGTACAATGTAAAACAAAGGTTTTACCTGCGTTATTTTATATAGTAAGCTTTAAAACAACAGAAGGAAATAATATCAAAAGCAATAATTATTACTCGTGGTCCCACTAATGGGTCTGGGAATAGTTTTTCGTGCAGAATGTAGAATTATATGTAATACAAATATATTTTACAAATCACAAAAGAAACAGTCCGGCTATATAAAAACCGTTGCAAACGGTCTATAAATATCTCACCAGATCCAGCTCATCAGACGGTGGAAGTGTGCCCAAGACGCTGGCCGCATTGTCACGCTGAATACTGATCCGTTGAGCCAAATAAGAGCCAGCTCTTGGATCGCGCATCGCTTCGACCAGAATTAAATTATGGAATTTTCGACTTATAAGTAACTATATTTTCTACAATAACATTAAAAACTTTAAGGTAATCGGTATAATAAGAAATAAAAATGGGCTCCGTTTTCTATCTAAGTTCGCCTACAGATAGAAAACAGAGCTCAATCAACTATATTTTCTTATAATTTAAACTAAAATGTATAGATCACAGGAAAGAGGGTACTCATCTTCTACACACGTTATTTTAACATAACAAAAGAACTCCGAAACCTAATACATAAACGACATGTCGTTCTGAATAAAGGATTTTTTTTATTTGAACGGAAAAAAACATTATACCACGAAAACACTTATTCAGATCCTCAGACCAAATAAAAAGAAGGTTCTTTTGATCTGAGATTCGGATCAAATCTTCCTTTCGCAGTAGTCGGTTAATAATCACCATCGCAGACGTCAATTAGTATTAGGCTTGTAAACTCCGTCGATTGCTAAAGCCGTGGCCCCACTCGGTTATATTCCTTTTCTAGAGTAGGGGAGCACCACTTCAATTTCAATTTCAATTTCAATTTTAAAGCCTTTATTTAATAATCTTATATCTTTACCTAACAATTTTATTAGAGAGAGCACTCCTACCTACTACGAATTATGTCAATAGTTCCCTCGAACCAGTGTGGTGAAAGGATTTAAAGTGCGCCCCAAAGGCTCTTTTCGTACACTTGACACATGCTTTCGAACTCATTAAATTTTTTTTCAATTTCAAAATGTCTTGTTGAGAGAATATTACAAAGTTTAGGTACAATACTAGTAGGTATAGATTTTAACATCCTAGTAGTACACATAAAAGAGGGATATGTGGACGTTTATGAGTACATACATAGACTCTTTAAGAACTTGTAGGATAAACACATTTTTTTTAGGACTCATTACTTTCTTTGACATGTCGGTTTCCTCACGATGTTTTCCTTCATTCCATTTGAGAGCAATGGTATAGCGCACGTACATTTTTAAACTGAAAAATCTATTGGTGCAGGACTGGATTTGAACCCACGACCTTAGGATCGGAAGACGAGGCCGCTACCATTAGGCCACCACTAGGGGAGCACTAGTGAATAACAAAAGTGTTTCACTAGTTTATAAAATAAATTCGTCTTTACACTTCTATGCTTCATAGTCCCATGCTCTCATGTCAAGTGAGGACGCAGCCTTATAAAATACGAGTAGATGGTACAGCAGAATAACACGGCTTTCAAATTTAAGCCGATTTTCAGACCAATTAGAGATATAAGCCTGCGTCGTAATAGCGACTGTACCTACTTTGTTTACCCCATCATAAATGTTAAGGTTCCAAACCAAAGTTGACAAGACAGACTTCGTTCGCCCGTTCACTTCAGAACGGGCGAACGAAGTCTGTCTGCCATGTTACCTCCATTAACAACATTACAAATCTTAATTCTTACTTATATTGTGAATGCGAAAGTTTGTGAAGATGTTTGGATGTTTGTGTCTCAATCATACCTAAACGGCTGAACGGAGTTGAATGAATCTTGGAATATACATAGTAGGTACATGTGCTGGATTAACATATATAGGCTATTTTTAAGCGGGTATCACGCGAGCGAAGTCTCGGGCGGTAGCTAGTGCTATTATAATGTTAAAGATTTTATGACAGATAAATTTTGACATCACCTTTAACTATTGCGCCTGTTGCTATTATTACTTTTTACATTGACATTGTCTAAAACTACAATAATAGGTTATATTATAGTTTACTGTAACATTTGCATGCTAATCTTATCTTAGTAGAACATAATTAAAATAATAATTTAACATAATTCGTCCCGGGCACTACCGTATCCCGTTTGTGAAGGTAAAAAGTTGCCTCCTGACGCTGTATAAATCATCTACTATAGATGGTAAAAGGCCTTAGTTTTTTTTAGAACATAATTGAGATTAAAATATTATTAACATCTGTGTAACTATTTTTATTTACTGTATCAACTTATTTACAAAGACAAACTACAATAACGTTAAAAACTTTAAGGTAATCGGTTTAATAATAAGAAATGAAAATGACCTCAGTTTTTTTATCTAAGTTCGCCTGCAGATAGAAAACAGAGCTCAGAATTTTTCTTTTGTTCTTATCTTTTATCTTTATTTTTATAACCACACTGGTTTAAAAGAACTGGCGGCACGACTTGTAGTAATTAGTAAGTACTAATCTAAAATAGCTAGGTTTGTGCAATGTATAATGTTTTTTCCCTAAGATGTTTTTTTTAACTTAACTTGCAATGGGAACATTATGATCGATCGGAACAAGTCTCACACTTTACAGATTTTGTTTTATGCTCTTTATCTATACATAATGCATCTATTTCATAGATATAGATAACGAGCACATATATTTTTAAACTAACAAATAGTGGACATCCGGATTCGAACTTAAGAGATTATAATTACTTCCAACACATGCTGAGCTGGACGCCTTTTTGGCACCCACACTTTTAGTTAAGTAGTTTATAAGTTAGTTTAAGGTTTTTTTTGTGTGCCAAATAAATGTTTCATTCATTCATATAATCGCAAGGCTGGGTGACTTTGATCACCAGTATCTGTTTGAAGAAGAGACTCAAAAAGCATTTTACTTATAAATTGTACGTATCGGTAAACTGGTAATTTCCCATCGATAAACTCGATAAACTACCCCTTTGGCACATTTATCGCATAAAATAAACATCCCTTAAAGGTCGGAAGTCGCCATAAACATGAAAACGACATTATTTTACAAACCAGGCATTTGATCTTGCGGATGTCTTTTAAGGGTGTTCAGTAGCTAATGATGTTAGGCTTGGCCTCTAAGGTGCTTTACACACACACCGATGAACCGTCCTTTTTCTGTTTCCGAAACAGCGGAGCAGGAGGGCGTTGCTATCTACGACTAAGTTATTCATACATGCTCGTACATACATAAAATCACGCCTGTTTTATGGAAAACAGGGTATATGAAAGGGTAGGCAGAGTTAAATGATATCTATTTGCTACGAACCTGACATTATTTTTTCTTTTCGTTTACTCTCATACATTCTTTAGGCATGATCGTCAGTGCATCCAGTTGTACACTAAAAGTTAAGTTGTACACAAATTACATGATAATTATTCAAATCGTTTTCATTTTTATTGCATTGCATATTGTTTAAAATAAACGAATACGTTTTTAGGGTTCCGTACTTGAAGAGTACCAACGGGACCTACTAACAAGAGTTAGTTGTTACTATAAGATATGACAGCAATGCGGCGCCGCAAAACCGCGCGGAACCGCGCCCTTTTGTGTGTAATGCGCTCAAAGGCTTCCTTTCAAACGCTGCTTGTTGGAAAATGTATTTATGAACCGTACATGCATGCATATTTGAAGTAAATCGATCGATTGTGGTAACAACATGTCGGAATATTAAATCAAATGAAAACGTCTGATTGCTATGCTATTGTTAAGTTGATATTCAATTTACATAAACGTTTTGTCCTCGCAGATACACAATGTAACAATATTTTTATTACACTAAAATTTATTTCATCGTTAAAATACTATCAAACAGAGAACCAAGTTCATCGACATAGCTCAAAGAATAATCAAACTAAAGTGGCCGTGGGCTGGCTATATCTGCCGAAAAATCGACAACCGCTGCGGTAAACGAGTTCTTGAGTGGAGACTGCGATTCTGCAAACGTAAAGTAAAAAGCCCTCGGGCTAGGTGGAGTTATGATCTGCGAAAAGCTGCTGGCGGAAATTGGATGCGTCTATAAAAGCTAAAGATAGGGCGCAATGTTTGGAGCTTGACGGATAATTATTAGTTCACAACTTGAGGTGGAACAAAGGATCGATAACCAAAGCTAAGTACCAACTTCGTAACTTTACTCTAAATTATTGTATTCTATGTACTCTTTTTATTGGATGTACATTTGCTTCGTGTCATGTTGTCTCTACTGTGTAATGATTATTATTGGTGTTCTTGTGTAACAATTCAATATACCTTTTGTAAAGTTATGCTTTTTCTTTTAATTCTAGGTACCTACCAATTATAAACGTAAATAATAGATAGTTAGTAGCTAACCTACTTAGGAGGAAAATGTGGGTAACTAGGTAGAAATGTATCCCTCTGATAATTGTATTTTTCCCTCTGATTTTCTGATAAGTCCTTTGTATGGTGGCTGAAAAGGCATACCTACGCAAGGTATCCCTTTTCAGTCAACATATAAAAGAATTATCAGAAATCAACAAAAAGGTTTTTGAATATGATAAATAAAATCGGCCAATATATTTTTTATTGACGGCCTCGGTGGCGTGGCGGGTGATTGCTTGGTTGGCAGAGACGCAAGAGGTGCGGGTTCGATTCCCGCTGCGAAAGAAATGTTTGCATATTCAGTAAATATTTCTTCCGGGTCTGGGTGTTGTGGTACCATGGTACTCGTAGTTTCTGATACCCACGACACAGGAAATATTAGTCTGGGGTGAGGACTATGTATGAGACTGTTGAGCGATATTTATTTATTTATTTTCGTAGACACTCGTTTATTTTTCAAATGCTACACTTTTCTTTTCCCTCTTAAAAAATATAGATGTGACTGTGTTTGCTTCACTTGTGCTTCATAATGTCCGGTTCCTATATTTTACTATAGGACAACGGATGGTAAGTATTTGGACTGAACAAGATACGTAGTATGGCGCTTTTCGACAGAAAACAATGTTGTAATGAACGCCACGGGCGTTGTCCATTCTCCATTCGTTAAAAATACGAGCATTCCAAAAAAAATAACAAAATAACTGTACCTACACAAAGTCACGGGCAATCCAGTTGCAATAAGTAAAGTCTAACGTCAAATGCAATTACTCCGTTTAGGGCTTTGAATATTTCATAATTTTGCAATTCAATTTGCTTCGCTTTTGTACGGGTCTTCAGTTCAGTTTTACTTTTATATTAGGTACAACTTTTATATGGCTATTTTCTGACTAGAAAAAGGTAATTTGGTCTTGCATTTTTAGGGTTTTTTCTAAGGTCCAAGGCAACCTAATCATGCTAATTCATACCGCGACTTGTAAATAGGTACTCGTACCTCATCATCAAACATCCTTAGTTTGATGTGGTCGATTGAACGGGTTTCTCTGTATTTTTGTGAAAGCAGTAAGTAGGTACTTAATTATAGGTAGTGACATAGCAAATATGTTTAAGTCTATAATATTTTAACTGTATTATTTTAAGTTAGTCTATTTAGAATAGATAACTCTGTAGGTAAATATAATTATGTTTAGAATGAATTGAAAATAAAGTGTTCAAAATAGTCACTTACATTATTTGTCTAAGTCTTTAAAGTACCTACTTTTAGCATCCAGTTTAACTCTGTTTTTTGGTTTTCCAGTAATAGCCACGTCACTATGCGTGGTCCAACACCCGCTTGGCCACTTATTCTTGATAAGTACGAACGCTGGATAAAAGGAAAAGCTAATTACATCAGAGTTTTACTGGGAATTTTACTGAATAGCTGAATATTTCTGAGCGCCATACAAAATCAAACTTCATATGTAGTCCTGCCAAACTGTCAGCATTATCAAGCTTCAAAGCTCTCAGACTTCAGACTTCTTGTTTATTTCAGACTTTCAAAAGTTCTATAGAAACTCGTTACGAAGCTGTAGCGAGATCTATTTAATATAAAATGGTGAAAGGATCCATTAGTTTAAGTAGTTGATTTTGCGACGCGACAGACGACGTGATTTTCTATTCAGGGAGCGTTGACTTAGTATCTCCTCGTCCCGTAATTTGATGGACTTTTGACTTTTAACTTTTGGCTTGTTGCTTTGCATATCTTATGCCGGGATAGTAATGGTTATGGTGAAAATTAAGCGGGAACCCGATAATAAGCAAGAATACCTATAGCCTGGATTTTTTTTGTTAATTCCAAATTGAACGAGAGTGGGCGTCAGCTGATTAAAACTTTGAAAGGTTTCCCTTGATTCCTTCCAGTTACTGGCCCACCACCGCCAACGACAAATTGAAATTAAATAATTATTTGTGAACTTTTCACACAGCCCCAAACTAAGCAAATCTTGTACTATTATATATTTATATATTTTTTGTAAATACATACTAATATTACATAATAATACAACACCCAGACCAGGAAGAAATATTTGCAGAACACACAAACATTTCTCCCGTAGCGGGAATCGAACCCGCGCCTCATTGCGTCTCAGCCGAACACTCGCCCGCCACGCCACCGAGGTCGAAAAGAGGGCAATGAACGTACCGCCTACTACTTCTCGTGTTGTTGATTTTTTCAATTCAGAAAGGAAAAAATTGCGCCTTTAAAATACACAGAATGCGTCCAGCTGCTTATGCGACATGCTCACCCCGAGCATGACGTAAAAGTCAAATAAGGGATAGGTATTCTTCCTAACATAGTCTGTATGGGCGATGGGCTGATCACCTGTCGCCATGGTTTACCATATCCATCTTCGGACTTTGAAATCAGGAGTGGCTGCCAGTTTTCTTACGATTACTTGTGGCTCTGCCCACCCCATTAGGGATACACGGGCGTGATAATATGTATGTATGTTTAAAATACCTATACCTTTCTTGCATTTGAGACCCGTCTACGAACTTCTTAGGTTCTAGTGCAGACACTATTTTAGAACTTCTTAGCCTTTGAAATGCCAGTTTCCTCACGATTCATACAGACCTTCATCATTTTAGAAAACTCATACAGCGCACATACATTTTTATGAAACAGAAAAATCCATTGTTGACTGAATTTGATCCCATGACCAATCGGAAGGGATTACTATGTTCGGAACACCTCAGAAGGGGAGATGGTTATTGGTTATTAAGGCATTGGTAGTCAGGCATAAAGTAGGTAAGTACAAAAGAAAATTCTTGTTTGTGTTATTGTTGTCTGTCAAAATAAATTACTTCTAACAAAAATGAAATACAGACAATGGAGTTGGAACTTAATGAACTTTACCGAATAAGGACATTGTCTCCGGACTCTTTCAAATGGAATTGTTTTTAAGTTTGATAAAACGAAAAAACAATTGTAAGAATACTAAACAATTGCGAGTATATTCTAGAAGGTAAACAAATAAATAAAAAGAAAATTTGAAGAATGCGTCCAGCTGTTTCTCTTTCCGAGCATGTCATAAAAGTCGACTAAGGGTATCCTCTCCAAAATGATGGACACATCACAGATGGCCGATGGGCTGATCACCTGTCACCATGGTTCACCATAATAATATCCATATTAGGACTTTATATCAGAAGTGGCTGATTTTATTCATACAGGCTGGTTAAAGAATTAATATAGTAGAGATAGATCCCTGTGGGACCAAATCGAAACAAATCGAACAAAGGTCCTCAAAAATTAGATTTTAAATAGATTTTGTAGGTTTTTTTTAATAATAAAGTCCCTAAAGTATGTTTTTAAAGTTAGCACGCTGTGTGGCATAGTATAGTCGGATGTTATTTATTTATCCCTCGTGTTTTAACCATATTTAAGGTGGTATTCATTTATTGAAAATAAGTACATGATAATTTGTCCATATTTTAACGGAAACTTGTATAATTTTTAGCTCAACTTTCACCAGCGAGGTATCCTTACGCCCAGGCGGAGCATCGAAGCATGTCCGAACGTGTTGCTAGGGATGTTTGAGCGCGTTTTTTGAAAAGCTTCTGAGTTGCTTTGTACGAGCTACCCACACGAGTTGAATTGTCAAGAGGTCCGCACGAGTAATTTTTATATCATATATTATACTAGGTGCCGCTCGCGGCTTCGCTCACGTTGTACCCGGATAAAAAATAGCCTTTATGTTAATCTAGTGCATGTACTATGTATATTCCAAGTTTCATTCAAATCCGTTCAGCCGTTTTTGCGTAAAAGAGTAACAAACATCCATACAGACAAACTTTTGCGTTTATAATATTAGTAGGATTATATAAGTTGTGTGATGTAATAAATTGATGGGTTTGTGGGCGTTGGGTGTAGGTAGGTGCATGACTAGGTAGATAGGGTCTTTATTGTGTGTGAATCAATTCGGACTTATTCATCTGGATAAATAAGTCCGAATTGATAAGACTTATTCATCTGGATGAATAAATCCGAATTGATGAGACTTATTCATCTGGATGAATAAGTCCAAACTGATTTACACACAATAAAGTTTATTACGTAACAACACACAATAGAAATAGAAGTGTAAGCAGAAAGTAGATCGTTCAGAGGCAGAAATTAAAGTTCTTAACTTAACGTTCTAAACTTGAGAAAACTTCTTTATTTCTCCTTCTGTTGTTGTTGTTCTTTCTCTCGTTCGTGAACTCATCGCAGGCCCAGTCTGAAAACCAGCGTTGCTTTGCGCTTAACGGCGCACAGTAACATTAAGTTGAGACTGGTCCTTTTAGACTCACGACAATAGCACAGACCTCTTTGCACCTGCCTAAATTTTAAGCTAATTACAACAACAACAGCAACAACAACAAACTACTATGATTATTACCTATGATTGTTTTCTGTAATAAGTGTTTTGTTTGTTCATTATTTTAGTTTTTCTTTTAATCGATTTCTCTTTTTGTTAGTTATTTAACATTTACCGCTGAACGCGGTTCTTACACATAAAAATAAATTTAGATAAGTTTAAAAATAGATAAATATTTACACAGCATAATTTAGGTACAGATAATATAAATACTTACACTATTGTGTAAGTGGAAAATTGTGTTTGATTATCTCGTAAAATATCAGTTAATTTGATTGATACCTCTCGTGAAATAATTTATTTTTAACATTCTTACAAATCATTCCAGCATCAAAGATTAAGCCCTAAACTCAAAGTATAAAAAGTGGTTAAAAAATCGTATAAAATAACAATTTTAGTAGAACTACTTACTACCTACGGGCTTCACGTCAAGAGCTAGAAAGTGACTGAGGCTACAGCGTCATACAGCGTCAGAAGGCTACTTTTTGCCTACATTAACGGGACGCTGTTAAATTGTCGTTCCCGGCTTTCAAGTCCTTAAGCCATGACTGAGGTCTTTAGGCGGCCTAAAAACTCCGTCACAGTTGGCCACTAGCTCATACAAACTTACTTTAGTAGTATTAAGATATTTAAAAATAACAAAGATCATTCTTTACAAAAATAAATAAGCTCAACATTACCTAACAAAATTAAGCTCATGCACTTACTTACCAAGTCTATCTTACCCATTATGCGCCAACTACTAAAACCTTTCAAAGGGATTATTTATAGTGCTACTTCAAGCACTAACAACATTCACTTGCCTTATATCTTCTGTTTACGGAAGGGAGCTAAGTTGTTTATTTTCTAAAATTCTGTACAGTATACAGAGCACTGGTGGTCTAGTTGGTAGTGATCCCGGGGTTCAAATCTAAAATGGGTTTTTCTATGCAAAAAAATTATGTGCGCTATACCAGTAGTCTTAAACGGTGAAGGAAAATATCGTGAGGAAACCGGCATGTTGTAGAACCTAAAAAGTCCAAAAACATGTGTCAAGTCCACGAAAGGAGCTTTGAGGCGCACTTTAAATCCTTTCACCACACTGGTTCGAAAGAACCAGTGGCACAACTAGTAGTAGTACTCTCCCGGAGAGCCCATCTATCAGCAGCATACAAGAATATTAAAAGAAAGGCTTAAAGGCCCGGGTTTTACCTTGACTCTACCGCTTCGGACCCACCATACCCTGGCCATACCCCTGGGGGTAGGGTGGGACGTAACCATACCACCTTAGAGATGTTACCTAAGGACTTCCACGTATCTATGAAAGTATTTATTCATATTACATAACATAACATATTTGTATTGTATTGTATGACTAAGTGTATCCAAGAGCTGGTTCTTATTTCGCTCAACGGATCAGTATTGTCATTCAACGTGGCAATGCAGCCAGCGTCTTGGGCACGCTTGAGCAGGATCAGGTGAGCTATCTATAGACAACGGCCTTTAGATAGCCCGACTGTTTATTTTGTATTTTGTAAATTATATTTGTATTAGTTTTAAGTTTCTTTATGTCAATAAAGCTTAATCCTATAGTAAAAAAAATAGCTTAGTTTTTTTTAATGTTATTGTAGTTTGTCTTTGTAACTGTGTGTAAATAAATAAATATTAAATAGTATTCCCAAATGTAACGCATAGTTTTATTTGATAAGTCACAATTAAGATAATCTTATCGTGTATTTCATTTCAAGTGTTACAAATCGTGAAATAAAGTGACAACTTACTAGAACTGATAGAAGTGGGACTCTTGTCTTCCCAGAACATCTTGCACTGCGCTACATCCATGAAGCAGTGGTTCTGGAACATGAGGTTCGGCTCGCGCGCCACTATGCCGGGCACGCCGCACACAGGCGCGTACGTATCTGGACACTTCTGAAACAATATATTACAATACAAACATACATAAAATTACGCCTGTTTAAAATTTTATTTTATCTTTATTATTTGTTGTTATAGCGATAACAGAAATACACACTGTGTTTCAACTCTCTACCTATTACGGTTTCTGAGATATAGACCGTTGACAGGCGGACGGACGGACGGACAGCGGAGGGTAATAGAGTCCCGTTGGCAACCCTCGGATACAAAAACCTAAAAATTTAATTAAAAAAATGTGTTAGGTAAAATGTTCTGCCTGTTCTAAGTACATAAATTTGATTACCTAACTAAATACTGCCTAAATAAATAATGCCGATATACAAAAAATATACATTATCCAAAATGAAACATCATATAAATCACTCTCTATATATCAACGAACAATATTGAATAATTCAATTCACAACACAAATTCTCCCCTCACAAACCAGACAGGAACACAATAAGCAGGTAAGGTACCTCTCAATTCTGCGAACATCAAACAAAAAGTTCAGACACTTTATAAAACATTTTCACTGTAATGGCCGGTTCACATTATTCCCGTTCACGTTATTTAGCGAATCAATCCAGTCAAGAGCTTTATCACAATATCATCTATATTATTGCAGTCATTCAAAACTTGTTGAAATGGTAACACTATAAAAACAATACGTGTTTAACATTCAATCGACGGCCTCGGCGGCGTGGCGGGCGAGTGCTCGGCTGAGACGCAAGAGGCGCGGGTTCGATTCCCGCTACGGGAGAAATGTTTGTATGTTCTGCAAATATCCGGGTCTGGGTGTTGTAGTAATATGTATTAAAAGTATGTATTTACAAAGAAAAGTATATAAGTATTCTATCAGCCATCTGGTGCCCATAGTACAAGCTTTACTTAGCTTGGGGCTAGATAGCGCTGTGTGAAATGTCCACATGTGTAATAAGACACTGGAATGAAAAGTAGACTGCCAATGTAAAATATAAAATATATAATATATAAACCCATTTCAGTGCCGGTTCACATAATTCCAATAGTATTCCAGTGGTGAATTCGACCGCAGGACTGAAATGTGATCCGGGCATAAAGCGAAAATAATTAATAAGCCTCTTAAGCGCTTTACACACAGGACCGCCAAACCGCGCGATTCCCGGCGCGGAAACAGAGCAAGACAAGAGGCAAGGTTGGCGATTCGCCAACCCACTCGGTTTCGCGGTGCATCGTTCATCGCCGCCATAGAAAGCGAAAGCATGGTACCAAGAGATGCAGAGCGCTCTTTCCTGTGAGTGATTCGTCATACCCGGTCCCAATATTCTACTAACCGACGGCAAATCATCCATAACGCAACGTTGTTTTTCTGTCAAAAAAATTATGTCACTTTTCGACAGATAACATCGCTATGGTAATGAACGATCCGTCGTCCGTTAGTAGAATAGTGAGACTGGGCGTTTGTCCACCACCGCGATGTCAACGAGAAAGATTATTTCATTGGAAAATTCGCGGTGGAAACGCGCCCGCTGGCTGCGTGTGTGAACGATGTATCGCTACTTCGGCGTCGTCAATATCGTTCTCGGTGGAAAAACACCAACCAGCGTCAATGATGCTGCGTTAGTGATGAAGTGACAGAGCTACTACGAGTAGCAAAATAAATGCAAATCAAATGTATGAACGTCATTTGAGCGCAGTGTAAAAGAAAGAAAGAAAATAATTTATTGACAACATAGGTGCACATCAAAAAATACAGAAATGAAAAATTAAATGACAGAGCATAGGGCAAAAAGAGAGAGGAAAATACATGTACAGACCTAACCTACATAACACATGTTCTGGTTGCTCTGTCAATCAGAAAAAAAGATGCCAAAAGGTCCCTTGAGCTGTGAAAAGTCACTTGATGTGAAAGGTCACTTGGGTACCAGGTGAAAATGTGAAAAGTGTAAATGATGCGGCGAATAAGATTTAACATTTGCGTAGACGCTTGATTCGAGAGTCTACCTTAAGAGGGTGAAATCCACCCATAGCGTACAAGGTACACAGTACTTTGAACTTACAAAGCAACAGGCGACGAAGAGGTTCTAACAAGAGTTTTGTTATGTCTGGGCTGGGGTGAAACTCAAGGAGATTTGTAAAGATAAAAATCTTCTAGTGTATTGTTATTGGTAGGCAATGTTTATTTTATTTTTATTCTATTTCGCTACATATGAGCTGATATTTTTTAATATTTGCATCAATCCATTAGAAATTATATTTCAAAAGGAGATAGAAAAGGCGATTGTGAAGAAGAGATTTATCTTTTTTATAGTCCGTTAAAGATACTTTGTAACTGAACTTAACAAAAAAATAAAATAGTATCTAGGTACAACAAGCGAAGCGCTGGCTGTAGGTAATTTCGATAAGATGTTGAGAAAAACAAGCAATATTTTTCAAGAAATTCCGGAGCTAATAGAAAGGTCAAGACTTTATTTATAAAAAGTGGAATACTTTGTTACATTTATTATATTATAAAACGTGCCGTAGGTATGTTCGATCAACTTCCTTCTTACATATATACCCAGTTTTACTCACCCGGTTTTGCGATTATGCTGCCAATATAAATAATATACCTATGTAGATACCAAGTCTCTTTGTGTTCATCCCGTTGCTGGACAATTGACAGAATATAGGCTCAGTCAACAATTTACCAATTTTCGGGCCAAGTTTTGTTCTTAAAAAGAAAATCGAAGGCTCTTCTAGTTGAACTTACCTACATGAAAAGCTGAGGGCCAAAGCTAATTAAGTCTTAACAAGAATTTCTCAGAAAGCTTACTTATTTATCATTTCATGGAATACCTGGAATATTGGAGTTGTTTATTTCGCAAAATATAATAAAGGCTAATTGGCTTAGAAAAATAATATTATTAGATAAAGGTATTTTTCTTGTTGCTATGTTGAATCATGTTTTCTGCTAATTTTGTTTTATTTATAGTTGGTAGTGACCCCGCCTTCCGATCCTAAGGTCGTGGGTTCAAATCCGGTCGTGTACCAATGGATTATTCCGTGCGTAAAATTTATGTGCGCTATACCAATACTTTCTAACGGTGAAGGAAAACATCGTGAGGAAACCCGCGGCTTAGTTAGCTCCGCACGAATTGACCATGTCTTTCCTGTGCACAAGGCCGACTAAGCTGAGAGGTTGGAATAGGTGCTGGACAAGCCTACTCCATCTTAATTCGTCACGGGCACTACAGCGTCCCGTTAGTGAAGGTAAAAGTTGCCTCCTGACGCTGTATAAATCATCTACTATAGATGGTAAAAAAGGCCTTTGTTATATTTATTTTCATGAACAAGTGATCTAAAACGGTGAAAAACATATCATACAAAACCTTAAAACAGTGTCTTAGGTAAAAAAAAGTAAGTAAGTTCGTATGAGCTAGTGGCCAGCTCTTGTGACGGAGTTTTTAGGCCGCCTAAAGGCCTTATAAAGCTCTTAGGTAAGTAGGTATTATAAATGGAAATATTCTTGAAACTTGTCATGTAGGTACATATAACTAGCAAAACGTAGAACAGCTATGTTCACTGGCGTTAACTCCGTTGGTAGTAGTTCTGCCTTCTGCGCTATTGGTCGTAGGTTCGATTCCTACAGGACAAACATTTATGTGATGATCTTAGGTTAGGGCTCATTAGAGCTATGTGAAATCCACCACTATGGCTAAGATGTTTTATGACCGGCCGCCTGCCTGACGTCAACCCTCCTTGGGAATATTTGCTTATTGTATCACATCATGTCCACTGTATCCACCACTATTTATTGGGCAAATTATATGTTTGGGCATACCACTAACCTCCCACTATAGCATCAAAGATTCAAATACATAAAAGTCTAAGATGTCTACAGCTCTCAAGGATCCTGTATTTTATTTTTCCGATCAGAAACTCTATTGAAAAGGAAACGTAGGCAGATTGAGCGCGGGTACAAAGTAGAAAATTGAAATAGGAAAACGCACAAATGCAAGTCTCGGAAATTAGTAATATTCAGTCATAAAAATAAGCTCGCGGCAGACTCAAAGGTAAATTTTGCGAATCATGCTCACAGGCAGGCGCTCGTCTCTACGAGACGGGAACAAACAAAGCCGTGTACCGAAGGGGAAAGTCAATTTATAATCAATTTTGGATGAATTCTGTTTATTTATTACAGAATTTCGTTAACTCTAAGGCGATATACTTATTAGCTTTTGCATTTTGAAAGATTATTGCAAAATTATACCCGACTGCTAAACTTTGTGCCGCTCTATTGTTTTTTATGATGTCAAAAATATGTGACTTCCGTAAACTTTTCAAATAAGTTCTACAGAAAAGGTAATATATAATTACAAAGGAGTTTGCTATCAACACATTACTAATTCCAACAGTTTTATATTTCAAAATGGATTAAAAATGTTAATTATAATAAATGTAAGCTAATACTAGATACCTTTACCTTCTATGTTAGATACTACTACTACTAGTCGTGTCACTAGTTATTTCGAACCAGTGTGGTGAAAGAGGCTCCTTTTATGAACTTGACACATGTTTTCGAACTTTTAGGTTCTACGACATGCCGGCTTTCTTACAGTATTTTCCTTGATAGCGCAAGTAAACTTTTCAAACAGAAAAATCCATTGGTGTATGTCTGGATTAGAACCCACGACCATTGGATCGGAAGACGGGGCCGCTACGACTAGACCACCAGTGCTCTATACTACCTATCTCTATTATTTGTACAAAATAAAAAAAATATTTATTTATACGAAGCGCTCGTGGCGTAGCTTGCTTAGGCGTTCTTGATTGATCGTTGGAGTTAAGCAACGGTATGCGCGGTCACAAATTGGGATGGGTGACCGCAAGTGGCATTACGAGCTGAGCGCTTCCGTGCTTCGGAGGGCACGTTAAACAGTCGGTCCCGGTTTTTAAGTCGTTAAGCCACGACGGAGGCCTTTAGGCGGCCTAAAAACTCCGTCACTAGAGTTGACCACTAGCTCATATTAACATACATTTATACAAAATCCGAAGGCAGTTTTACGGTAACGTGACGCTGTAGTGGCCCGGAACGGTTTTACATGGAATAGGCTGGTAAGTAGGTATTTGGCAGCTTAAATGCCTACCAACCTGTATACGGCTTTGTACGAAGGCGATTACGACGTAGGGCAGGAATTGTTGAGTCCGACAGGCGTAGGGGCCTATATACAAAGTAGTGTGTAACACAGAGCATAAACAACTGTCTGAAAATATTCATTAAAACACTCCAACCTTACCTTCCTGTCCGTGGGTGATATCCACTTATGAAACTTTAATGCTCATATTTTACCAGCGGACGTTCATCACCATAGCTACATCGGAAAGTGCTTTACATTTAGTGCCATACATTCGTAGTTTAAACCATTAAGGTGCCTCTAAAAGTAAATATTTTTACGGCTACAATATTTCCGATCATCACAAAAACATTTGAATGCAGATTATATTTCCGGCCATCATGAAAACATTTCAAAGCAATATATGCCGGCAATATATCTGAACCAAGTATGTCTCAATATATTTGCCTTTAGATTTGTTTAGCTGCAGAAAATATTGTACTCTTCACCTTTCAGTCTGCTCAGAAAATAAAATCTGAAGGAAGAAGGAAATTGCACTCCGTACCTGCTTCGATGTAAAATTGCATTTTTAAAATGTAAGGCTCAAAAGGGATATTTGAATTTCTTGCAAGCAAATCATTTTAATTGAGTCGTAGCTCTATTCGCATCACATTTTTATTTTGTCAATATAACATACAGTTACAAAGGCTTCAAAGGGGAGATATATTTGTTTTATTTGCATTACAAAAAGTACGTAGCTCAAGAAAATGCATATGTATTTTTGTTTAATAAAATAAGTTGTTTTATAGTTTTGTGTTTAAAATTTTATGCCACGAAAATAACAAGATATCTAACTAACATAATAAAAATCCTAGACACATCTGGCGCAATTGACAAGCGAAGACGACCTCGGTTGCGTGGCGGGCGAGTGCTCTGCTGAGAAGCAAGAGGCGCGGGTTCGAGTCCCGCTACGGGAGAAATGTTTGTATATTCTGCAAATATTTCTTCCGGGTCTGGGTGTTGTAGTATTATGTATTATAAGCGTCGATTAGTTAAATGCTCGATGATTATAAGTATGTATTAAAAAGTATTTAAGTATTCTATCAGCCATCTGGTTCCCATAGTACAAGCTTTGCTTAGTATGGGGCTAGATGGCGCTGTGTGAAATGTCCACAAATATAAAAAAAATGTCTCAGCAGTCCTAGACAGTGACTTGCTATAAAGGACTTTTGATGATTTGTTTTTTTTTTTTTATCCTAGAACGGTAATGCTCCACTGGTGGTAATGGGCGCAGAGATGTCAGTGCCTTAGTTTTAAAGGAAATAAGTAAGGATAAGTATAAAAGCTATCCAACGAGGTCACGTCGCCAGCCTTCTGGGTACCTTATTACCTGCAGTCTGTGATTTATGCTTTATTTTTTGTCTGTAGTTGAACTTAGAAAACTGAGCTTATTTTCATTCCATTTAGACGATAAAAAGGGTCCTTGCAAGATAGACAGAATCAGATATGAGAATTTCAAGAGTGTAATGGTGCAATCATAACTTAATGGTATTTAATAAATACATACATGTTATCACGCCTGTATCCCTAATGGGGTGGGCAGAGCCACAATTAAACATAAGAAAACTTGCAGCCACAGATTTAAACTCCTAAGATTGATATGGTGAACCATGATGACAGGTGAACAGCCCATCGCCCATATAGGTGGTCCATCATTTTGGAGAAGATACTAATTATAATTACTAACTACTAGTGGAACGAGTGACAAAGATGTTGGAACTTTGTCAGCGTTGAGCTTATTTGATACAAACTTCATTTTCCCTCGCTGCGTCCTCTGGAAGTTGAATTTCATGAATTACTTTCTTCATTACATGCTTCTAGGACTTATGGTTTACTCTGTGAGTTATTGTAAGTCATTCAGTCAGTGAGTCAGTTTTTTATAAATAGTATAAGGGCTCACTTTGAACTCAATCTGGGCCGAAAGAGCTAAGATGAGGTCGATGATGTAACAAGGTCATCCAAAAGCAACCACGCCCAGTTCAGACTGGGTATTACGCAAGAGTTACGTTGCGTCACAGTTACGCAAGAATTTTATATATTTGGATAATGGAAAAAAACAGACATTCAACATAATATTTAGTATACATCAAGCTATTTAACAAGCAAAAAATTTTGCCGGTCTGCGTGTAAACAGAGGGTTACGTAATCCGACGTATGTTGAATTCGAAGCGCGATGCATACACGACAAATACTCGTAGGTCCATTTCACTAGGCTGCCGTCCGATTTCTAAAATGCCGTTAAGTGACAAACCCAAAATTTTGGCTACGAGCAAAAACGTGAGAAATTTTGTTTTCTAGACTTTTTGATGGCTTACAGTTTTATTGAAATACCAAAATGTTTTGTATTTCATAAGCTTGAAGTGTATATATTGCATTAGAATACAAGTTTATCATATTTATAACTTTTTGTGTTTCAGTAATGTAAAATATGTTAACCGTATTTTAGAATTGAAAAAGTCCAAAACGGATGTAGATAGAGGTGTACATGCGGCTCCAAATCTCAGTACTCATAAATGATAGAAAAATATGACGCATACTGGTCGATAGAGAAAAAAAAGCGCTTTCGCCCAGTACATAAAAGTCAACAAATGTCACTTAACGGCATTTTAGTAATCGGACGGCAGTAGGATTTAATACATTTAGTGGTGCGCTGATCCAAAACTGATATTGCACAAGCTTTTACCGAGCTTTTAGCCTTCACTGTTTTATTTTTAGGACCATAGAATAATACCCTTATGGCTGTCTACAGCATAGTAATAAAAAATAGACATCAGCCATTTTGAAGGTTCCGAACCAAAGTGATTAAATGGAAGCCTTTGTGCGATTTTGTCCGCCAGTCCAAATATCGTGGCTGGTTATTTCAGCGGATATACAAGATATCGATTTGAAATGAATAATTATACGCACTTATACTATAAAATAAAAATCTTGAACAAGTATTTTTAGCCGATTGCAAAGAAAGAGTGTGATGTGTTTGGGGTGTATGTATGTTTGTATGTATGCATGTATGTGCATTCTTTGGCTGAAGCTGTAGCCGTGACGGCTGAATTGATTTTGACAAATGAGGTATTAATTTAAAAACTTGTAAAAAACTTGTTTCGCTCATTCTATTGTCATTTAACTTATGATGAAAAGTTATAAATAAACTTGACCGTTACTCCAAAGTAAGCAAATTAAAAAACTAAGTGATTGGAATTCTCAGTGGGCGAGCCGAATCGGACATCGTATTCTACCTGTTTGTTAACAATAATCGTTCGCGGGAAAAAACTAATTAGCCTAGACTATCAAAAAACTAAGCAGAGGCACCCATAGCAGTGATATAGGCCTCCCTCAGCGATAAACTTGGTGGGACAGTAGATATGATAATGATACTTGGCATTTCATCTGTTCCTACTTTCTGCTTACGCGAAAGACAAGCCACAGCCTCCTCCAACCATTCTCATATTCTCACCCCACAGACTGACGACATCCATCCCCTCTAATTGGAGTCCGGCCACCCCTGGACATAGTGCCTGAGGCGAGATGCAAAAATGGAATTTGAATATCATGTTTCAATACCATGCATCAGGGAACAGATGTCGGAAAACACAATTATTGACCGGTAGGGATTCGTTTTTAAATGAATTACAATTTTGTATTACGAGTAGAATGGGTTACGAAGTTACGATTATTTTATTACACATAACAAGATACATTTAAAAACACATCGTTTGTGATTTTTACATGGCTATGAGTATGGCTCAGTTAGAATGTTGGAATGCATACTGGGACAAGATTACTTACGTATGTTCCAAATACAAAACCTAGGTATCCTCCTTAGATTTAGTCAAAGTTCTTAGGTACATAAAGATTTAAAAGGGATGCCAACAAATCTTAGAGATAATCAGTCACATATTTTTTAAATACAGCCTAGAAAACAATTTTAACACGCAAACTGCTACGAGGTTGCTACGCAAGTGCTACGACGTAGATGTTATCCCAAGATTTCTTATCGGGTATCATAAAAAGAAGGCGGATGTTATTCTAAAGTTACAAAAGGGCTAGATGTCCGATCATACTCGCGATATTTACAAACACAAAAAGACTTGCCGAAATTCTATCTGCCGCCCGTTCCCCACATTACCCCGCATCTTGCCCCAAGCTTAGTATTAAATGTACTCATAGTTCATTAATTAGTAGCTCTATTATTGCGGGTTCGATTACCGATACGGGAGAAATCTTTGTATGTTTAAATATTTCTTCCTGGTCTGCGTATCTGGTATTATGTAGTATTATATATAATAAGTATTTATGAAAAAAAAATCTAAGTATTTGCTTAGTTTGGGGCTAGATGGCGCTGTGTGAAATGTTCACAAAATTATATTTATTTTATTATAACTGAACAGCTGAGACCACGCAGCAAACCGTGAACAAGATGGCGCGACAAACTTGAGAAGTTTGAAAAAGGATAGGAATTTTAAAATTTGAATAAAGCACAAGACATCACAGAATGGAGGGCATTCCCCCCTCCTCATTGAGGGAGGCCTTTGCCCAGCTGTGAGACAAAGAAGGCTCATATAAAATCAATATAAGCTCTATTAATAGTAGACTTTTATACACAAGAACCTATTGAATAGTTCGAGTACCTAAAAGGTCTTTCACCCGAGGTAAACACTTTATTTTCATTTCGAATATAAAATGTACCTACCTAAGTTCAAAAACTAAATCCCGCATATTGAAAACCCATGTTCTAAAAGGTATTAAAACAAGAAAATATTCTCATCTGAAATTGTTTTGTAGTCAGAAAATAGCTGTGTACATACTCGCCGTAATCGGGTAATAAGGAAAATAAATAACAAATATCTGTTGACGTAAATAATTAGCACTCGACATAACAGCTGAAGATCGAATTACTGCTTTCCCTTTTTTATGTTTATTTTTCTGGGGCAATTTGCCTGCCAATATTTTTTTATCATTGATGGTAAGTATTTACCTCAAATCTATGTAAATAAGTCAAAAGGAAATTACAAAAAAGTATAATTTTTGTTTACGCCGCGATATAACAGTGGCTGTATAAAAAGATGGGAAATTTGTTTCTCAGAGACAAAAAGTAATGTTTTCATCCCTCTATGGGAACTTCAAGCGTACTTGACGACCTCGGTGGCGTAGCGGGCTAGTGCTTGGCTGAGACGCAAAAGGCGCGGGTTCGATTCCCGCTACGGGAGAAATGTTTGTATGTTCTGCAAATATTTCTTCCGGGTCTGGGTATTTTAGTATTATGTATTATAAGTAAGTATTTACAAAAAAAATGTTTAAAGTATTCTATCAGCCATCTGGTTCCCATAGTACAAGCTTTGCTTAGTTTAGGGCTAGATGGCGCTGTGTAAAAAAGCCCACAAATATTTATATCTATTTACTAGCTGCCGCCTGCGGCTTCGCTCGCGTGGTACCTGGATAAAAATAGCGTATATGTTAATCCAGCACATGTACTACGTATATTCCAAGTTTCATTCAAATCCATTCCATCATACAAACATTCTTGTTTATAATATTAGTAAGGATTTATTTATTTCCGAATATGAAAAATGAAAATGTATTTTCCTTACCTTAGGACACTTGTGATAGCACGAAGATAGAGTCGGCTCGTGCTCGAAGTCTTCGCTGATATTTTTGGGTATCGTTATCCAAGGCTTAAACACTTTGATTGGGCCAAATATCTTGACCAACATTCTACGACTCGTCTCGTTGATATCCTGACGTACTTCCTTCATCGGAAGGTCGAAGACATGTGTAGCAGCGAAGAAGTTCTCTATACTTTCATTGTAATCGTTAAAGTTTATCATTGAACTATCCACCACAACGATATTTTTATTCATTTTTGTATTTTGAGTTATTCTTTTTGAGTCGTGTTTTTCTTCTTTCAACCCGTCACAGATGTGTTCCTCTGATTCGGTAAATAATACGTTGTTCTTACAATTATGTTTCCAAAGATGGCATTTGTTATCAAAAAGCCTGATTCTAAAACCATCACCATCTTTTCTAACACCGCACACCTCTTTATTGTCAGTTGGGTAAGAGCAATCGTATTCTGAGCAACGTTCTTTTATTATTTCTTCAAAAGATTCCAAAGTTGAATTGCCAAAAGTTTTTTCGCAGTAATCTATACTAACAGCTCCGTAAGCTGAAACAGATGAAACGTTTTAAATGAAAACGTTATGAAAATAATTTTAATTTTCCAATAGATCGAAATAATAACAACTAAAGACCCAAAGTACAGATGTCAAATTAAGTTTAGCAAAATTCTAGAGTTGAACCTAAACGAAACAAAAAACGAAATTGTTTTACAAAATTAATTAAAAATAGTCTTTACACTATTACTACTACTACTAGTCGTGTCACTAGTTCGTTGGAACCAGTGTAGTGAAAGGATTTTAAGTGCGCCTTAAAGAGGCTCCTTTCGTGCACTTGACACATATTTTTGAACTTTTTTGTTCTAGGACATGCCGGTTTTCTCACGATGATTTCCTTCAACGTTTAAGAGTACTGGTATAGCGCACATAATTTTTTCGAACCGAAAAATCCGGAACACGACCGTGATTTAAACCCAACACTAGACCACCAGTGCTCTCAGATAAGTAAATTTACAGAACTATTTGCAAAACTTGAACAAATATCTACTGGTATAAAAATCAGCATAATAAAATATAAATTCTAATGAAGTTTTCTAAAGAAGCACAAACAAGTATTATTTAAAAGAATAAAAAACCCGACTGCGTAGAATTTCGGTAGGTAGCATAAACTTAGTAGGTCTGGCATATTTGATTTTGTGACACATGCTGATGATGATGAAATTGTACCATTTTAGTCTATGTTTTTAGTGCACTTCTGTTGCTAAGGCAAGTATCAAGTGCACGAAAGGAGCCTTTGAGGCGTACTTTGTATCCTTCCACCACGCCGTGCATTGTTCAAAGAAATAGCCTAGGGTTATAATTAGTAGTAATTAAGGCATTAGAAACGAACAAAGAAAAACGTCGTTACAGCTTAGCAACAAAGAAAGGTACGAATAAATGATGAGTCTAGCATCGACCGCCCTCAATATACAACCCACCCCTGTCTAAACTTAGACCTGGGATATTGATCCATCGTAAAATAACTAGGGGTAAGGGATCTTTAAATGCTTTGTGTTTGTCAATCATTTTGTGTTGCTATATCGACAGGACTTGCATTGAAATTAAATGTTATTACCAAACGATATGAACTTTACATATCTGCTCTACAGACTTATCCACAGGAGAGACATGGTTAAAACGTGCGGAGGTGACTAAGCCGCGGGTTTTCTAATGATGTTTTCCTATATGTACCGTTTGAGAGTACTGGTATAGCGCACATAATTATTTCGAACTGAAAAATGTATTGATGCACGATCGGGTTTGAACTCGCAACCTGAGAGGCCGACTAAGCTGATAGGATGGTATAGGTGGTGGGCCTACTCCGTCAATTCCTCTCAGATACTACAGCGTGCCTTTAGTGTAGGCAAAATTTTCCTCCAACACTGAATAAATTATCTATAGTTTTCTTGTTATTAAAGCATTCAAATAAAATGCTTGTTTTTAAATATTTTTTTACTATTACTTAATTTACTTTATCTATTTATTTTTATGAACAATGCGGTTCTAATATTGTACTAATCGGATCGTTCATTACTATAAAAACCCTATATGTCGAAAAGCGCCATATATTTTTAACAGAAACGAAATGAAATAGGAAATTAATTATTTATTTGTCTGTGAAACTAGGTACTACAGAAAAACTACGATAATCAATTTATCGTCAGTTAGTAGAATAAAGGAATCGAACATAAATGTCTCATAAGGTCGTAACTATAACAACCGGGTGCATCCACAAAGACATACTAATATAGCAACTGATTGATGTAAATTGCTAGACAGCACGTGGCGTTTATGTCGCCTATTACGTGGCCCTACGTGGCTCTTATGAAGGTTATTTAGAACGAATTAGAGCTCTAGAATGTCTTTATCGTTTAAACAAATGTTTTAATAATAGAAATGTTTTTACCACACATACCTACCTACACATAGGAACTTGCCATTTATACAGGTACGAGTAAATATTGTAATAAAAATCCAGAAACATGCAAAAATTCCTGGTTTTCCGAGGATGCACTTTGTCTCTTTGTGCATATCAAAAGGTACACAAAGGAGCTTGGTATACAATAACCTCCTTACATCTTGCTGGCACTATAATTTAAGAATTTAAAACAGCTTAGGTACGCCTTTGTAAAATACCTTATTTCTTTGTAACTTCTTACTCAAAGAATGCCGTTTTCTAGCTTCTTAGATAAATTTTCTCTGTTATATTATTTATCTAAGCCTAGGTAGCTTACAGTGTATATTCAGCTCACGACTGAGTGAAAATCTAGTTCATTTTTATTTTCGCCAATTTCAGGAACAAAGGATAATCCATTAGGCATCTCTTTAATATACTGTTAAAGAGAAGCCTAATGGATAATCCTTTGTTCCTCAAATTATACTGATATGTTCCAAATAAATTTCATTCAAAAAAAGTTTTAATGTTTTGGTACCTCTTATTTTATTTTCTTTTCAAAAGGAATCGCATGAAAATGCTATATGTGGTACTTACTAAACCTCGTACTCGTACCTGTATTATCTGTGCGTGATTATCAATCAAGTCGACGTTATATCTATAGGTAGGTGGTGCCTAAAATTTTATTAAAAAAAGTTTTAATGATTTCTTATTTTATTTTCTTTTCAAAAGGAATCGCATAAAATATCTATATGTAGTACCTACTAAACCTCGTACTAGGTAGGTACCTGTATTATCTATGCGTGATTGTCAATCAAGTCGACGTTATATCTATGGGTAGTTCATATTGATGCAGTAATAATCCTGCATGAATAGAGCGCGCGTCGGATGCAGAGCGCCTGTGATGAAAGGGCAAATTTAATTAATTTTACATTATGAAGCCTCCCCAATAGAGTGCATGCTGGATTGGTAATATTACAAAGGAGAGATCAAAATAATTTTGTGGTGAATATTGTGCATAAAATATTTACACTGCCTACATTTACATTGAATTAGGAATACTAATTCTACGACTATGTTCTACTGGTTTTCTGGGTGGACTACCAGTATGCCTAAAAGGCTTCTTTCTTAACTTGACGATGTCTTTTAACTTTCTAGTATCTTCGATGTGACAGAAAAATCCAATTGATGCAAGACTAGGTACTGTGTATGTATGTTCATATGAGCTAGTGGCCAACTCTAGCGATGGAGTTTTTAGGCTGCCTAAAGGCCTCCGTCCTGGCTTAACGACTTAAAAGCCGGGACCGACTGTTTAACGTTCCCTCCGAAGCACGGAAGCGCTCAGCTCGTAATGCCACTTGAAGTCACCCATCCCAATTTGTGACCGGGCATATCGTTGCTTAACTTTAACGATCAATCAAGAACGCCTAAGTAAGCTACGCCACGAACGCTTCTAGGTACTTAGATACTAGTCCACCAATGCTTTTAAACTTTTTCACCTAATTATTTATTTACAGAATATTGAGGGTTTCCTTAGACGGTACAGCGGCGCCAGTGGTGTGGCGCCGGCGGGCAGCTCGAAGCACTTATTGAACCGATTAATAACTATAATATTACTCGTAAATTGGTAGGTAAAGGGTTCAGGTATTCAAGAGTGACAGTTCGGCTGTAGGGAAGGGAGAGGGGGCGCTGAACCCTTGTAAAACTACCTAAATTATTCAAAGCTAATTTTGTGAAATGAATTTGTTTATTAAAAATTGTCGATGGATGGAAAAACAGGTTTTTTCATGTGTTTTTTTAAGAGTGCTCTTGGAACAATGTAAATTAACTTTTTCTTAATAATGCTTTAAGACTAAGTGTAGGTATTGGTACCACACCATGAGAGCTACATAAAATTCAATTTCGTTCTTTTAACACAATATTAATTTTATTTTTAGCTACATGAATCAAGGTATTTAAAAGTGAATACGTATACCTCTTACATGGTTACATGTTTGAGAGCACTGGTGGCCTAGTGGTAGTGACGCCGCCATCCAATCCTAAGTTTGTGAGTTCATTTATGGTTGTGCACCAATGGATTTTTCTTTTCGAAAGTATGGGTGCTATACCAGTACTCTCAAATGGTGAAGGAGTAAACCGGCGTGTCGTAAAAAAAAGAAGTTCGAAAAAATATGTCAAGTGCACGAAATGAGCCTCTCTGAGGCGCACTTAAAATCCTTTCACCACACTGGTTCGAAAAAACTAGTGATACGACTAGTAGTAGGTAGCAGTAGTATGTAGCTAGTTGGATGGATCGATGGACCGATGAAACTGTTAAGGCCGCTGATGGTCGGTGGATGGAGGCAGCAAAGAATTGTTCGTCCTGAAAGTATATTGGGAAGAACTATGTCTAGCAATGGACTTCTATAGGCTAATGATGATGTAACTAGTTTTGTAAAATCGATATATGCATGTCGATTGAGACAGGCGGCCTCACGATGGTAATTCCACCCTGGCTTTACGTCATGTAACGAGATACGATTGAGTGGGTAGTTTGATGTTTGATGGATTTACGCAGCGGCTTGCCCATCATCATGCATACTACTCAGTTACCATGTACTTCCAGATGGCTGGTGATAAATAATTGTCTTTGTTATAAATCGAACCCGCACCTCTCGCGTCTCAGCTCAGTGAAGAAAGTTTAGGTACCTACCTAATAAGTTGAATTGAAATACATAGTTTTATTTTTCGTCTTCTTATTTTTATACTTTTGCAAGTACTTGATGTCGTACTTGCAAAAACATATAATCATAAATACAGTCATTAAAATCTCATAATTTTTTGTTATTTTTTAGTTTCAGTCAGTTTTAGTTTTAGTTGTAATTTATTTTATGTATCTACATATAGATTTATTTTTCTGAAATAAAATATTTTAATTTAATATTACCTATAATCAGCATCAAAAGTCAAACGAAAAAAGTTCCAATATCAAAACCATTTTACCTAGGTACCTACCTATACCTAGTTTTAGTCTTAAAATAATCATTGAGTTAACGATTAAAAAGTTAAAGTTTATCACGTACGTCCATCTAGGTACTCAACTATAACTCAATATCACAATGTATTACTAACTACCTATATTTCATCCGCAGCTCAAAAACGAATCATAACATTGCATTGAAAGGGATGTAATCGCTGTAAAAAATGTAAATACATGCGTCATCACGGAGCTCCCCCGGGCCGATCAATCGAGCTCCAGAGAATCCCCGGTCCGGACGAGGCTCCATTGATCGCAGTTTCTCGCAATGCAGGGCGTGATAGCAGATAATAACGTTGGCGAGGTGAGGGTGCGATGGTTTTTAAATGCAACCTGTATTTTAAATATTGTTTGAAATTCGAGAACAGGATGTTGAAATTTGAGATAGATACAATTTATAAATAAGTTATGAATGACGAATAAATATTTAGCCGAAAAGCGGTGCCTTTTGAGTGGTTAGGTACAAATTAAATGAGTCTAGTTAGGTATTTATTTGGTTATCTGCCAGAAAAAAGTTCTTTCAAAATAATTTGTGACTTCCAAAGTTTAATTTTTCAGGTAATTATAAAAGTAGTTTGTTAACTTTGAGATAAATATAATCTTTTGAACTAACCAGTTATAGAAGAAAGTCAAGAAACAAACGAATGGTATGGTAGGTAGTTACCTTTTTTTTAATTTATTTATCATAATAAAAAGTTAACAAAATGTTTAATTAAAAACAGCACCACGAAAACCACTAAGTCTTAAATTTACGTAACGGTTAGGTACGAATTAGGTAGATAAATAAATTACCTACAATGTTAGTTACCAACTTACCCAAATGATTTTGAACTTTGCATCCATACTTCAGCAAATCACATTCACTGTCAAACAGTCTCAAACGATACCCCTCCCCCTCCTGTCTTATGCCACAGATAGGCACAGAGTCAGCACATTGAAGGCTTTCACAAAAATCAATCTTCTCTATATTCGTGTTAGAATATTTTAAATCTACAACATTTACAAATAGTAGGAGAAATATTACAAGCATTTCTTCCTCGCGGCGAAATTTCACGGTCAATTTGAGTTTCAGCACTTTAGCTCGATTTTTATGGCATAGATATTTTTAATGAGTATGAACAGTAGGTAGGTAATAAGCATAAATTAGTAGGTAAATTAGTAGTACTGGACAGTTCAGTAAGTTATAAATTGAAATTATAAAATTAAGTTAGGTTATAGAAAAGGTTGGAATACAAAGGAGTTTTATAAGTATATTAGGTACATATAGGGAATATGCATAAATGATTCAAAAGAGGGTATTTTTTTTATAAACTTTATTACGTCGGAATTGTACCTCCATCAATATTTTTGATTGAGTAAGTAGGTATAACTTCTTTTTAAGCAAGAAATTATTTTTTAAAAAGAGCAAAAAACTGTGTGTAATTTAAATTATTGAAACGCGACACCATTATTTAGAGCTTATATGCAGACTATTACGTACCTACCAGACTATGATGAGAAAATTGACATGTATTTGTATTTGGTCTATCACTCTCAGGCAAAACAGCCTGAGAGTGATAGACTATGACGTCACAACACGCGCTAAAATGCCAGGTGTTTAAAGTTCCCATGTCTGTTGGCTATTTTTAACTTGCTTTGAATTTTTTTATAATTTTCTTGGTGTGGATTTTTTTTTTCACTAATAGGTATAATAGCTATGTAAACTATCGAATTAAAATGTAAAAAAATACATGCATATTCCCTATTCTAACAGTTTTATTTTTATAACAGATCTAAAAGAATTGTAAGAACGGATTGTAATCTAACATTACCTAATGAATTACTTAGGCGTTAGAGGACATAATGAAATTAAGACCAAAAAGTTATCTACCTACTATTGCATAGGTACATAAATACCTAAATAGTCATCCTAGGTAAGTCAGTAGGTACCTCGCTCGGGTTAAATAAGGACTTTAGTGTTCAAAAAGCCAACATAGGTAGGTACCTACCTAATCCAAAAGGTCTTCTAAAATAATAAACAGAAATAATACTTATTATAGGTATACTAATAATACTTTTATTATGTACGAGTATTAATATGTATTTATACTTATGTAGGTACCTACTTACAGTAACTTAACATTATATACCTAAGTAATTTATTTTTATTCGTGACTCACCCTGCTGTTTCCGGCGGAAGATCAGCGTTGCGTGGTATATTTCCGATTTCCGACTATTATTACACAACATATTTATTCTGAGTCGGATCCAATTAGTAACAGCGCAATAAGACGATTGTGAGACAATCCATTTTTAAAATAGGTTTTTTTACATTTCTGTTTTTCTTTCTTTCTTTTTCTAAATATAAACAGAGAACGCAAAACACTAGACACAACAAAAATTACAATGAAGATCAAACAAAGGGTCAAACTGAAGAACAGAAATAGAAATCATGAGGTAATAAATTGTTATAGATTTGTGGTAATTAGTCTCCTCTGTGTCGTGTGGTCCAAACAAGTCCCAGTCTCAGTAATTACAACTTGGTTCTAAGACTTGGCCTGAAACGGATGACCCCAATACTTTTCTGTTAGGTACCTACTGATAAGACATTTTCCTTAATCAAGCGATACTTTCAATTTTCTGATAATCAAATTATCGTAATAAGTCGTAGCTTACCTACGTCAATTTGAAAAAATATACGTAGATGTAGCTACTACGCCTACGCAGTATTTACTGCGTAGGCGGAGAGCTGTGGCCTTCAACGAACAAATACACAAAGGCGTGGCACGGACAAAGGTTTTTATGAAAATTCAAATTAAAAAATAATAGATTTAACGATAATAGGTATTTCCATCTTGCGTAGCATCATCAATAAATATAAACACTGCTTCTGTGACTTCAGCACCAGTAAATTGAAAAATAACTTAAACAGAACTAAGAATTGTACTACCGACATCTATTGGTGAGTAGTTGGTATTGTGTTTGGCGAGACATCTTGTGCCGAGTAGATAGATGCATTATTATTGTACACCACGTAATTCAGCTAGAGACGACTGGTTTCGCTAGATGGCGTATTGAAGATTGTGGCAAAGTTTTTTTTTTTCAAAAAAGCCAGTATTTATTGACATTGAAAGACTTATCTATTGTATTGTCAATGTCATGTCACTTGGCAGTTTTCAGAATCTTTCACTGTCAGATTGATTAATGATGACACAGTCAATTCAATACTCAAACAAAATTCTTCTATTGATTGATTTGATTTTGATTGGTCGAATCAAATCTCGAGGACTCTCGAGGACGAAAAACTAATGTGAAATTATTGCACAATACGCTATCGTCTGCAAATTTCAACCCAAACTTCAAATTGAACCGGAAAAGCTATCTTATACTTTAAGATAGATATAGAAAAAACTTAAAAAGTTCCTTGTGCATAAATGTGAACGTGTATTTAAAACAATGTCGCAAACGGGGCCTATAAAACCTAAATCCATTAAAGTGTACTACCACGACGATTTCGCAAGGATTACTACGGGACTGAGGATAGCCTCATGCATGATATCTGAGTCCCATAATATTGGTAAGTGTTTTTAGTCAAAGAGTATTGAAGGACTAAATTTGCCAATTTTTAACCTCAACACAAAGCCACAGCTGTTGAAAGTACTGCAATATTTTTCATGGAATAATTTATCTTATAGCGCTTCTTGGTATTTTATTGATCTTTACTTCAATCAACAATACACTAGGTCTTTGCTTATTTTTCAGTTGATGAACAAAGTGTGCTAAAAAGGCTGAGCGCACTAACACTCAACGGGCCCAGTGATTGCAACGCCTGCTCCTGCTGTGGCATAGGCCCGTTCGAGTCCCGCCAGCAACAGATAGCACATTACAAAAATCACTGGCATACGCACAATCTGAAACGGAAGCTGTTTGGAAAGACTGCTCTGTCTTTGGGACAGTTCAACTCTAGAATAGGTAAATTGATAACTTAGGCTCATGCCCAGAGTGAATTTTATTATGACGTGAGCATAAATTGCTACGATGTTCCTATTGAAATCTGTCAAAAAAATTATTCTTAGTGTAGATTTACAACTAAGACAGGATGTGTTTTTCCTGACTATGGCACTAATTAGGAATATTCTTTGTAAAAAAATAGTTTTAGTCCATTCCTAGAAAGTGTTATACAGGATAACCCAGAGCCTAGAGTTAGTAATGAATCAACTGATTGGTTTGGTTTAGTAATCATGAAACAAGGAAAGCCCAAAATTATCCTGAAAACTAACCGTTTCTTAACTTTTTTTTTAGTAAAATATAATATAGTTAGGTATTTTACAACAAACATTACATAGCACTCATACATAATTAATTACCTACTCTTAAGTTTATACATGCAATGTACAGAGGAAAAATATAGGCACCTCTGACTCTGCTTACATACATATTATAATATCACTCCTGTTTCCTATAGGGGTAGGCAGAGACCACGGATCTCCATTTGCCAAGGTCCTGACATAATCCTGCTTCATTTTTTCTCCATTATTAGTCTGGTTGATATCAATCTTGTAACTCCTCTTCAGATGATGACTCCAGTGTCTCAGGCAGTGACTCTGAAGAGGAGATCAGCCCCAACAAGCCGGTCAGTGAGCTGTTTGCTAATGCCACCCGGCATTGCAAAGCATTCTTCACTAACAAGGCTGGTGAAGTTGTCTGTGTGTATCGCTGTATACTGCATCATCGGAAGGTGAGATAAATAAATAACCAACACAGTTACATACATAGTTCTAGCTTAAGATTTCCTGTATTGTGGGTATCAGAAACTACAAGTACAATGGAACCACAACACCCAGGCCCGGAAGGATTATTTGCAGAACATTTGCCACAGAGGCTGTCAATATGTATCATTGTAAAAAATTGCAGGAAGAGTTGTCAACAGACGGCGATGGAAGTGCTTGGGTGGAACGTATGACCCGATTATCACTGCCTGGGTCACAACGCTGGGCTGTCCTTATGATGTCGGGCGGTCATTTTGCAGGGGCCATTTTCTCAGGTAAACTCACCAAAAGGACCAGTATGGCGATAATTAATCTTGGTTACCATGCGGTGGTTACATGTGACGGCCTTGCTAGAGCCAACGGTTTCAAACAGAATTGTTGCAACAAAGTTACTAACATTATCACCTCCCGATATTTGAAGCACTCGTCTCGTAACTTGATTAGACGTTCTTGATTGATCGTTGATGATAAGCAACGTTGTGCGCGGTCACAATTTGGATGGGTGACAGCAAGTGGCATTACGAGTTGAGTGCTTCCGTGCTTCGGAGGGCACGTTAAATTGTCGATCCCGGCTTTTAAGACACGACGGAGGCCTTTAGGCGGCTTAAAAACTCCGTCACAAGAGTTGGCCACTGACTCATATGAACTTACTTATTACATTGGTTTGAACGAAAAATTATAAATTATGATGATGTTTGTTTGTGAGGATGTTTGGATGTTTGTGCCTCAATCACGCCTAAACGGCTGAACGGATTTAAATGAAACTTGGAATATACATGTACTGGATTAACATATAGGCTATTTTTATCCGGGTACCACGCGAGCGAAGCCGCGAGCGGCAGCTAGTATTAAATATTTAATTATATTTCAGGTGGTACCCCGGTGGTACATAAAACGTTCCACTCGTACACCACACGCCGGGGCCAGGGCCAGGCTCAAGCGACCAGAGACCAGCATGGAAACGCGCCCAGGTCTGCGGGCTCGAACCTACGGCGGTACAATCAACAGAAGTTTTTAGAGGTAAACTCCTAAGCCCTTGTATGTATTGTATGAGCTAATGGCCAACTCTAGTGACGGAGTTTTTAGGCCGATAAATGCATCCGTCATGGCTTAACGACTTAAAGGCCGGGACCGACTGTTTAACGTGCCCTCCGAAGCACGGTAAGTGCTCAGCTCGTAATGCCACTAGCGATCACCCGTCCCAATTGCGACAGCGCACAACGTTGCTTAACTTCAACGATCAATCAAGAATGTCTAATTAAGCTACGCTTAAGCCCTTGTAAAACACACCATCTGTACCAATGGATTTTTTGTGCGAAAAATTTATGAGCGCTATACCAGTACTCTCATAACGGTGAAGGAAAACATCGTGAGGAAACCCGTGGCTTAGTCAGCTCCGCACGTATTGACTATGTCTTTCCTGTGGACAAAGCCGACTAAGCTGAGAGGATGGAATAGGTGCTGGGCAAGCCTACTCCATCTTAATTCGTCCCGGGCACTACAGCGTCCCGTTAGTGAAGGTAAAAGTTGCCTCCTGACGCTGTATAAATCATCTACTATATAGATGGTTGAAGGCCTTAGTAGGTGTGCACTAAGAAAGGAATTCCCGAAATAAATTTCTAAATGACGCAGTAGGAAGATGAAAATAGCAGTGCGGACAAAGTTGCCAGGAGTTCAATAAAGCCATAGTAAATGTGAAAAAAATTAACTGCAAAAAGAATAACGCCCCCGGGTGGGCTTGAACCACCAACCTTTCGGTTAACAGCCGAACGCGCTAACCAATTGCGCCACGGAGGCTACGAGTGGGGCCGCGAAATTACGCAACGCACTGACTAACACAAAATTATCACATTACTATTCGCTCGCGTGGTACCCGGATAAAAAATAGCCTATATTTTATTCCAGCACATGTACTTACTATGTATATTCCATTCAAATCCGTACAGCCGTGACGGCGTGATTGAGGCACAAACATATAACGTCACATCCTCACAAACTTTCGTATCTATAATATTAGTAGGATTTTACAGTGGACATCACTGTGTATTATCGCTAGTTACGGGACATGAGTCTCGCGACACGAGGCGATTTTTCGTCCACATTGTTTGAGCGCAATATTGCCAGACTTGGTGAAGTTGAGCATCTCTAGCGATACTTGTCGCGGGACATTTTTCCCTTAGAAATACGGTGCTTAACTCATATTATATTTTCAGCATGTTCAAGAAATCATCACCGGTTGGAGTGAGGACCTGAACGGTTGTTCGTTGATCCTTTACCGGGCCGTGGGTCCGATTAACCAAGGAGTTATCTTCGGCAAGAGTTCTCCCCTGAAGAAGGAAGACATGAGGGTTAGACAGCTACCTTTCCCGACGAGGAAGCCGAGCTATAAGGAGGTGCAAAGAGTACATGAGACTGTGGCCAGTTTGGAGATTTACGGTGAGAAAATAGACTCAAAGATACTCAAGAAATACAATCATCATCATCTTCATCTTCCTGCCCTTATTCCACTCTATGTGGGACCACTCTAGTTTTGGCTAAGGTGTTTTATGACCGGCCGCCTGCCTGACGTCAACCCTCCTTGGGAATACTTGCTTATTGTATCTCATCATTTTGGAGGATACTATCCCTTAGTCGATTTTTACGACATGCTCGGGGAGAGAAGCAGCTGGACGCATTCTGTTTTTTCTTTACTACCAGTCCAGCAGAGAAGTATAACAATAATACAATCAGAAATACAATAAAATAACTCAAGAAATACAATAAGATATTAAAAAATATATCATAATTATAATCATTTATTTGCAGGAATGTAAGTACAAGAGATGCCACGTAGATTTAAGACGTGTCCATGTGACCCCGTGATTTATGGAATAAAAATGTTTGACTTTGAAGGATTCGGATTGGAAAATAAACCCAACCCTTCTCCATCCATTAATTCTCCGCTGACTATTGACCGTGATTGCATTTATTTATTTGTTTTATATCATTGTTTTAGAATCCATGGAGTTATTTCAAAAAGCGTTAATGGCTTCTCAAGGAAAGTCGACGACAAAGTCCGGCTCGGACACCAATGTAGATAAAACTAAGAAACAAAAGAGCCCTAACAAGCTTGATAGAGCCAAATCAAGGTAAGGATAGTGGGTCTCAGAAACTAGTAGTACCATTACAATAACTAGTCTAGGTCTTTTTTTGTTAGGCCTTTAGGCGGCCTAAAAACTCCGTCACAAGAGTTGGCCACTAGCTCATACGAACTTACTTAGCTAGACTAGGTCCGCCATCACCGCCGAGGCCTAAAAACAGCCTTAATTTTCTTAAAAAACGTGAAAAACACCTTTTATCATGCTCACTTTTTATATTACACGCTTCTTATGGTATTTTTTGTTTCTAATTAACCTACACTTACCTAATGTGAGTACCAAACTACCTAATATTCTACTCCTTTTGGCCTTCTATTTTTTATTTTATACTTTAATTGACTTTAACTTCTATTTGACGACCTCGGTGGCGCGGCGGGCGAGAGCTTGGCTGAGACGCAAAAGGCGCGGGTTCGACTCCCGCTACGGGAGAAATGTTTGTATACTTTGCAAATATTTCTTCCGGGTCTTATTGTATTATGTATTTACAAAAAAAAGTACCTATGTAAGTATTCTATCAGCCATCTGGTTCTCATAGTGCAAGCTTTGCTTGGTTTGGGGCTAGATGGCGCTGTGTGAAATGTCCATAAATATTCATTTGCAGAGAACGCGCACCGCGCCCCTTGCCCACGACGCAAGTGTCAAGCGAAGACGAAGGCCCCTGCTACATAGACAGCGAAACGCCCAAGGACTGGATCAAAACGCTGTCAGAACAGACCAGTATTGGACACATCACCAACTCGCGTAAGGACCTATTGTTGGACATTGGTGAGGCGCCGGCCGCGGTCAGCTCAGACGAAAACGAGCTTGTTCAGAAAGAGGTAACCACTATTTAATAGGGTTTGAATATTTTTTTGTAAGAATGTGGGCGAGCCTGCCTCTTCTGCATATACTCTTCAGCCATGAACAAAAGTTCTCAAGCTCCGACTTCTGTAAATGGATGTCACCTAAATTATTTGCAATAGATTTAAAGGCTAATAAAAAAAACTAAGGCCTTTCTAACATCCTGGCAGCCCGGCGGAAGGCGAAGTCGTGGTCGGCCAAGAAAGCGTTGGCGGGACGATCTCGACTCCTTCGAGAGAGAATGGTGATAGGCCTCGAAGGACAGAGATGTTTGGCGGAGTTTGGGGGAGACCTTTGCCAGCAGTGGGACGATATAGGTTAATAAAAAAAAGTCCATTTTACCGTCTATAGTAGCTGATTTATACAGCGTCAGGAGGCAACTTTTACCTTCACAAACGGGACGCTGTTAGTGCCCGGGACGTCACTATGAGTGGTCCGACACGCACATTTACATTTATCATTACACTCTACTTACAGATGAAGAAAAAGAAGAAAAAAGATGATGCTTCAGCAAAGAAGGAGGAAAGCAAACCGGCCAAGAAGGAAGTAATCAAAACGGCCAAGAATGATGAAAATAAACATCTAAAGGAGGAAGTCAAAAAAGTACAGACAAAAATTACGGCTAATGTTAAAAAGGTAATCATACAATTTTCTTACATTTTGTTGAATTTTCTTGTTAAGTATAATAAATGTTTTTGAGGTGAATGTGAATAGAACCGTCGCAGAATAGAGAATACCCAGGAAAGACTTACGTACCTGGATCATAGAAGAAAGCCAAATCATGATATCCTAATGAAAAATATCAGAACTTATATTCCCTTATGGTTTTTAGCTGATTCTCTCTCCCGAGCATGTCGTTAAAGTCCATCCTCTCCAACATGATGGACAATCTGCCTGATCACCTGTCACTCTCCAACATCTTGGGAGTTTGAATCAGGAGTGGCTGGAAGTTTTCTTATGATTTAATTACGGCTCTGCCCACCCCATTAGGAATACGGGCGTGATATGTATGTATGTACTAACTAAGGTGGCTGTTTCAAATCCGGTACCAATGGATTTTTCTGTGCGAAAAATTTATGTACGCTATACCAGTACTCTCAAACGGTGAAGGAAAACATCGTGATGAAATCCGCGGCTTAGTCAGCTCCGCACGTATTGACCATGTCTTTCCTGTGGACAAGGCCGACTAAGCTAAGAGGATGGAATAGGTGCTGGGCAAGCGTACTCCATCTTAATTTGTCCCGGGCACTACAGCCAGCGTCCCGTTAGTGAAGCTAAAAGTTGCCTCCTGACACTGTATAAATCATCTACTAGATGGTGACCTTTCTAATTCTAATTAATGTTAGGGGAACAAAGATCTGCACTGACGTCCCGCGATGGGGTGTATTGTGCATTATCCCCCCTGCTAACCCTCCCCCAGCCAGCCCAACTCCCTGAAGTACCGGAGAAGGACCTTGGGATGTTGGCAGCAGTGTTCCTTCCTTCCTAAAAGACTTTTATGTACTTATATGTTTGCAGATCTGGCATGCTATAGCCCAGGAGCAGACGAGTCTAGAGACGATATTAGAAGCATGGGAAGGGGAGGACTTGTCCGAAGCTTGCAACATTCCCGACCCCACGGACGGCAACACCGCGCTGCACAAAGCGGCCATCGCTGAGAGCCCGCACATGGTCACGTAAGTAAAGAAACGAAGACGGCCACGGTGGCGTGGCGGGCGAGTGCTCGGCTAAGACGCAAGAGGCGCGCGTTCGATTCCCGCTGCGGAAGAAATGTTTGCATGTTCTGCGAATATTTCTTCCGGGTCTGGGTGTTGCGGTACCATGGTACTCGTAGTTTCTGATACCCACGACACAGGGATATTCCTAGGGTGGGGTCAGGACTGTGTATGACGGTTGGGTGTTATTTATTTATTAAAAAAAGGAGTAAACTATCTATTTTGATTCACAAATATATTAATTAATTTAGTGTCACTAACATTATGTACATCAATTTATTAATAAAATAAAAATGTATAAGCTTAAATCTAAACATGTCAAGTGTCATTAATAGTTATAGGAGACAGACAGCGTGCATGTACGATGGCGCGGAACCCTTCGTGTGCGATTTGTCTCGCACTTGACCGGTTTTATTTTAATAACGCCGGTTCTTATGTCAATATCTGGTTGCAGCCAGATCCTGGGAGCAGGCGGAGACCCCTGCGCTAGGAACCACTTACTCCAGACTCCGTACGCCGCCACGCCTCACGCCGACACCAGGATAGCCTTCAGGCTGTTCCAGGCGCAGTATCCCGACAAATACAACTATGGAAAAGTAAGTTTTGTCCTGGAGTCCTAGAAATAGTTACAGTATGATGTGTGCGGGCGGTGTCCCTTGTGTTGAGATGTGTAAGGATGGTTTTAAGGGCATCCTAGGGAAGAAGAACCCATGTTGTGCTGATCCCACATTAAATGGGACAAGGGCAGGGTAATGACGATGAATAATAATAATAGTAATAAATATATTTTATTTTCTTCATAAAAAGTAACATAGTATTTAAGCTGACAGAGAATAAGGTTAATTAATTGATAGGAAGAACCAAGTAAACCTGTTTTGTGAAGAGCTGGTGCCTGAGATAGATTTAAGAAAAACCTGTAATACAGGTCACCAGTGCCCCACTCCACGGATCTTCCAAGAATGATGAAAAGTCGACTAAGGGATAGTATCCTCTCTAAAATGATGGACCAAATATGGGCGATGGGCTGATCACCTGTCACCATGGTTCACCATATCCATCTTAGGACTTCATCAGAAGTGGCTGCATGTTTTCTTATGCTTACTTGTGGCTCTGCCCACCCCATTAGGGATACGGGCGTGATTATATGTTTGTATGTATATTTACAACTTTTTCCGACAGTCTCAAATCCCCGGGCCGCTGACCCCGGAGTTGCTGGAAGAAGAGAAGGAGAGGAAAGCACAGCAGAAGCGCGCGAAGAGACAGAGAGAGAAAGAGAAGCAAGTTGAGAAGGCCAAGACAAACAAGTTCCTGCAGCTCGATGATAAGGAAAAGGTAAGTTTCTTATTTAAAATGTATCTTTCGAACCAGTGCGATGAAAGGATTTTTAGTGCGCCTCAAAGGCTCCTTTCGTGCACTTGAGAAATGTTTTCGAACTTTTTAGGTTCTACGACATGCACGGTTTCCTTCATCGTTTGAGAGCATTGGTATAGCGCCCGTAACTTTTGTTTCATTGGTGCACGATTGGATTTGAACCCATGACCTTAGGATCGGAAGGCGTCGTCACTACTAGACCACCAGTGCTCTCAAAATGTATGCTCTTTAAAATGTATAGGGGAAGGATACAATTATCTACACTATTGTATACACACATCAACATTGCCTAGGGATATTCCATTTCGAAATGATTTGCTTATAAACTATTTGCTTTTTAGAAAAAGTTTATATATGGAATTAAACCTCTTTTGTTCCATTTTCAAAATTCGTAAAAAGTAAAAAAATAGAACGCAATAAACCATAGATAGAATGGGAACTCCGATTTAAATTTAACAACGTTAATTTTGCCTTAGATTAATTAACTTTTATTTAATTATCAATAAGTGTTTTCTAAGTCTTTTTTAATTTTAACGGATCTTGTGATATTCGTAATGTCATGGAACGGCGACATATAAGCAGAGAAGAAATGATAAGAGCAATAGGCATGTTACAAGCCAGTGCTATCCAACGCGTGGTTGACAATACCCTAAACACTAATCAAAACGTTATTCCTCGATTATGGTCACGTTTTCGTATTGCTGAAGATGTAAGAGAGCGCCACACTGGAAAAAAACCAGTTACCACCCCTAGACAGGATCGTTTTCTCCAAAATTCCGCCAGGAGGGAATCCAATCTCACAGCAAAGCAGCTAGTGCAAAGGCTTCAGTCAGACCATCAGCTGTCAGTTAGCGACCAAACCGTCAGAAGAAGGCTACATGAAGTCGATCTTCATTCTCGTAGACCGCTTCGTGTTCCAGCTCTACGACGGGGCAATCGCGGAAGGCGACTTCATTGGGCTCAAGAACATTTGTTATGGAACAACGGCCAATGGACAATGGTTCTCTTTACTGATGAGTCTCGGTTTGGATTCCACCGCGATTCACGAAGAACACGTGTTTGGAGAATTCCAGGCAGAGAAAGTCGACTCCAGCATCCACAAGAGGTCCATTCGTACCAAGGTGGGACAATCATGGTTTGGGCGGGGATTCGTATTGGCGCGCGAACCGAGCTCGTTTGGATAAGAGGCAGCATGACTGCATTAAAATACCAGAACGAGGTCGTAGAGCCTGTGATCATCCCTCACAAAGACCAAATTGGCCAGGAATTTCAGCTCATGCATGATAATGCCCCTCCACACACAGCGCGATTGGTATCAGCTGCCCTTCAGGAACATGATGTCGCGGTTTTGGACTGGCCTGCACAGTCACCCGACTTAAACCCAATTGAACACGCTTGGGACATGTTGCAGCGAATGGCTTTCAGCAAATTTGACCACAGAAGACCAACTTTTTTGCCATTTAAAACGAACATGGGATCGCATACCCCAACGAGACTTTAACACCCTAATTTTGAGTTTGAATAACCGGTGCAGATGTGTTATCAACGTTAGAGAAGGCAACACCGATTATTAAATTGTAAAAATGTAATTTTATAAAGTCATGGCAACGTAAAAATAGTTTTAACACAATTTATCAAACCTTGTAAATTTTCTGATTTTTAGATTTTTTATTCCTACTTTAATTTTCATTAAAAAATATTATCAAACAGTTGTATTTTAATATTACTAAAAACACAAACACAAGATAAAGATTCTTGCCATACCTAGTTCTCTTAAGAAATTATTTTCAGTTTTTGTAAAAATCAACAAAATGTTGAATATCCCTAGACAATGTTGATGTGTGTATATTAAAAAGGTATCTGTAAGTTTGTTTGTTTGAGGAGTAATCTCAGATACTACCTAGCCGATTTTAAAAATTATTTATCTCATTAGTAGAATACTACTTATCTGCTGGACTGAGTTAAGAAAGAACAGAATCCGTCCTGCTGCTTCTCTCCCTGAGAGTATCTTCCTCAACATGATGGACCACCTATATCGGCAATGGACTGATCACCTGTCACCATGGTTCACCATATCCATCTTGGGACTTTGAATCGGGAGTGGCTGCTAGTTGTCTTAAGATTACTTGTGGCTCTCCCCACCCCATTAGCGATACGGGCGTGATTTTTTGTAAATACATACTTATAATACATAATATTACAACTCCCAGCAGCGGGAATCGAACCCGCGCCTCTTGCATCTCAGTCGAGCACTCGTCCGCTATGCCACAGAGGTCGTCAATTACTTCAATAGTCTTTTGTTTCAGTCGTTCTTTTAGTTTATCTGTTATTTTCACTAGTCTATTGGAATAATTTTGTCGACGTGTGCGTATTAACTTTATAAAATTCAGTCTTTATTTTTTTTTCACAAAAACATATCACAATAGTGGTGCTTATGAATACCTGAGCAGGAGAATCCGAGATGGTCGATTTCGTAGCTTGCTTAGACGTTCTTGATTAATCGTTAAAGTTAAGCAACGTTGTGCGTGGTCACAATTAGGATGGGTGACCGCAAGTGGCATTACGAGCTGAGCGCTTCCGTGCTTCGGAGGGCAATTTAAATTGTCGGTCCCGGCTTTTAAGTCGTTAAGCCATGACGGAGGCCTTTAGGCGGCCTAAAAATTCCTTCACTAGAGTTGGCCACTAGCTCATACGAACATACATACATACATTTGGCTGAATTGGATGATATGGATACCAACGACATGTGGTTTCAACAAGACGTTACGTGTCACACAGTTCATGCCGCATTGGACATTCTATACGAGCGATTTGAGGGTATGGTCTTCCCACGTGGAGGTGATGTGAACTGGCCACTGAGATCGTGCGCGATTTGACCCCGTTAGACTTTTTCTGGTGGGGTATTCTTAAGTCGCAGGTCTATGCGAATAGTCTCAAACCACAGCGACCCTCAAAGCCAACATAAACCATGCCATAGGTCAAATTCAGCCGGATTTATGAGCCAGAGTTATGGAAAATTGGACATTTCGGATGCGCGCCACCCAGAGAAGCCGCGGCGGATATTTAAACGATGTTATTAATACACACTAATATTATTAATACATACATAATATCACGCCTGTTTCCCATAGGAGTAGGCAGAGATCACGGATCTCCATTTGCTACGATCCTGACATACTTAGAAATAGAAAATAGAAATATTTGTGGACATTTCACACAGCGCCATCTAGCCCCAAACTAAGCAAAGCTTGTAACTATGGGCACCAGATGGCTGAACACTCCCTACTCTTTTTTTTTGTAAATACATACTTATAATAAATAATACTACAACACCCAGACCCGGAATAAATATTTGCAAACATTTCTTCCGTAGCGGGAATCGAACCCGCACCTCTCTTGTCTCAGCCGAGCACTCGCCCACCACGCCACCGAGGTTGTCAATTTCTTTCGCTTCATTCAATTTCATAACATTATTCATACATGCCCGTCGGTTTAGGAATGTTATTAATATATAAATAAAATACAAATTCCATACATAATGGCATCAATAGGCCTTCCAAGCGAATAAACAAATTCGATGATATCTCACACACACTTTGTTTTATTAAAATTTAAAGATAGGAAGCGTTTAATGAAAGACCCTTTATGTTGAATTATGTTTGTTTCAGATAAAAGCGGTTGAAAAGAGATGTTTTGTCTGCGCCTCGCCTCTCCCTAAAACACCTTTCGAGTACAATAACTTCCAGTTTTGTACAATAAAATGTTTGCAGAATCATAGGAGCATTAGGCCTCTGAACATGAGTGTATGATAACATGTTGTTGTAAATAAAATGGAATGTTTAGATTTTGTATGTATTTTGATTTTACGACGACATCAGAGAACAAAAGGGACACAGTTTTTTCCCAATTTGTACCATAGTACATTTATGGGCTTTTTTTACAATTTGTTCTTTGATTCATATATATACCTTTTTGATAAAAATAAAACTTGAAGATAAATTGCTCTGAGAATCTTCAAAATCTGTAGTCTCGCTTCTTTCTATGAATATCCATTACGTACGTCGGATTCAATCTATCCTCTGCCCGCTAACAACTTCAATCTTTCCTCTGACGTGATGTTATATAGAACAAATGGGACCTACCCCATTTTTTTCTTATAAAGTTAGGTTAATGAGTTTTATTAAAAGTCGGAGAATATACAACAACCCATAAATTCGCGATCAAACGGCCTAATTAAAGTATAGTACGCGCTACATAAGAATGACATACAAACATATTATCACGCCCGTATCCCTAACGGGGTGGGCAGAGTCGCAAGAGTTCATAAGAGCAGCCACTCCTGACTCAAAGTCCCAAGATTAACGCGCCCGCAATGAATGAATGAACCCGCGAGAAAAGGTTAGAACGTGGGTAGGTGTTTGCCACAGAAATCTAAATAATAAAGCTATTATTTACATGTCTGTGGTATTTACTCACAAATGAATTTTAGGTACTTACCTATTTAGATAGATAGATAGTGTAAGCGACGCTCATAGATTGTTTAATAATTGTCAGTTGTGGGTATTTTTAAATTGTAACCTAGGGTAGTTTTGGCAAATGGAGTCTACGGCTATACTTGTCCATGCAATTTGTGTCGCGAACAAATAAATATATTTTAGAAGTCTAAAGTGCGTTTTGGTTGTTTTAAACATCATACTTCACCAGCTACAGTGTCCTTCGGCCGGATCATATGTTTAAAACACCACCTGCGCCGCGTAAAATGGTAAATACGCGGAATTCAGTGCAACGCGAACGTGCTCGCCACGAGGCGGACAACCGCACGCCGGACAAAGACTTGTCACAAGTGAAACCCCAGGATCCTACTTCGACCTTGAAAACTACGGAGGTGAAAGATAGTGAAACCATGAATATTCCTATTTTGAGCCGAACAGCTATGCAAGCTAGCAGTTTCAAGTCGGAACAACCGCCGCCCCCGCCACACGTGTCACGTAAAGATGAACGTCGGAGCTTGAAATCAATAAAAGGTTCCACTTCTTCGATGCGGGCGAAACGGCAGCAGCTTATTCTGGAGGCAGAAAGACAAAAGGCGCAGATTCGCATGGAACTTATAAATAAAAAGCTAGAAGCTGATCTAGCTAGCCTAGACGACGAATACAGTTCACACAATGGTAGCCAAAGTCGAAGTCGCGTTGAAGAATGGATGGAGCGCAGCTATCAGGAGCTGACCAAGGGTCTGCCCACCCCCGAAGATGGTTTATATACGGGTGAGCAGTGCCAACAAGCTGGACCGCCGGCGGCGCCCTTACCGCCGGCACAGAAAGCGCAGGCGCCACGTGTAGCACCGCCCGCGCCGAACCCGGCCGGCCCGCCGGCGCCCGCCCAGGCGCTGGCCGCCGCCGCCAGCACAGATGGTACAGTCCAGATGCTAGCCAGCGCGTTGAGAGACCTCGCCGCTGCTTCCGCCAGTCACGCGCCGAGCGCGAACCTACTCAGCCGCATCTGCACGCCCCGGGAGCTTCCAGAGTTCTCCGGCGAACCTTTGGAGTGGTTGCAGTTCAAAAACGCGTTCGATGAATCAACGGAACTATGTAGTTTCACACCTAAGGAAAATATGTGGAGATTGAGAAAGTGTCTTCGTGGAGCTGCAAAGGAAGCTGTATCAGCTCTGCTCGTGAGTGCATCGTCTCCTGAAATTATTATGTCAACATTGAAGTTGAGATTCGGTAACCCTGAGTACATCTTATCGAAACTTGTGCACGAAATCAAGAAGTTACAACCTATGTCTCAAGAGTACCACAAAGAAATTGTGTCCTTCTCGGTCAAAATACAAAACTTCATGGAAGCTGTACGTGCCGTCGGCCGAGAGGAATACCTACAAGGTATGAGTGTTGTATCAGTAATATTAGCTAAACTACCTACAGTTTTGCTATCCAAGTGGACAGATTACAGTTTTGTACCAATAACAGAAGGAAAGAAGTCACGATTGGTCATATTATCCGACTTCTTGAAAGAAGAAGCTGTTAAAGTTTCCACTACGTCGAATACCTACTTTGTACCTACGCGCAGCGATCAACACAAACATACCGCCCAACCACGCTCACAAACAGTACTGATGCACACAGATAAAAGTGATAAAAAATGCTTATTTTGCAAGACAGACTCGCATAACAAAATAACAGCGTGCAATAAATTCAAAAAGGCACTCCGAAAAGTGCGTTGGCAATTTGTGAAACGTAGTGGCCTATGTTTTAAATGCCTACTTTCACATCATGACAAAGATACCTGCCCAGCCCCAACCTGTGATAAGGACGGTTGCGGCCAGCCACATCATTCACTGCTGCATTATCCTACGTCAACTGAGCGGCGCACCGAGTTCCAGCCTGCTGCGCCGGCGCCCGCGCCGCAGGTGCGGCCGCCGGCGCCGGCGACGCCGATGCAGACGCCCGTTACCGGTCCCAGTGCAGAAATCGTGTCGAATATAAACTTTAGCGATAGTGAGTGCAAAGTACTATTGAAGGTAGTGCCTATACGTATACATAGTGCTAAAGGTATTATTCATACTAGTGCGTTACTCGACGACGGGTCAACGGTTTCTTTGATAAGTGATGAACTAGCCGAGCGCGCGGGTTTGCGCGGCCAGCCCGAGATGATACGCGTACGCGGAGCCTGGAATGATGAACTATCTTGCGCATCGATCGTTACAAAAGTGAAACTTTCTGGTATGGACAATAAGATTTATGATATTAGAGCTCGCACCGTAAAGAATTTAAGTTTACCCGTGCATAGTATGTCTAAAATTGACTGTGAAAAGTATAAAAGTCTGTCAGTTATCAAACATTTGTTGTGTACTAGCGATTTGAAACCTGAAATATTACTTGGTCAGGATAACTATCACCTAATGATACCGATAGAAATTAATATAGGTAGTTCAATTGAGCCGTTCGCTACACTTACCCCTCTAGGCTGGTGTGTTCATGGTAAGTGGCACGTGCCGCGGGGCGCCCCCTGGTGCGCGCCTGCTACTCACGCGACGCTGCTGGTGTCGGATGCGCCGCTCAGCGCAGTCCCCGCGCCCGCTCCCTCGCGCCAGCAAGACCGGCAGCTACAAATTCTTCATGATGAGGTGAAGCGCTCTTTCGCATTGGACTCGATGGGTGTTTGTGGTAAGCCTCGTCAGAATAAAAATGACTTACTTGCTGTAGCCAAGCTGGAGAAGACCGCCGAACTCGTCGACGGGCGCTGGTGGGTTGGTTTGCCGTGGAAGAACGACGACTGCCTCATGCCTGATTCCTACCCTTTGGCTCTGAAAAGGTTGAGAGGTATAGAGAGGAAAATGGAAAAGGACAAAGGTTTTTCGGAAAGGTACAGGGATAGGATTAAACATTTGTTAGAAAATAATTTTGCTAGCGAACTAAAGGAAACTGGTACTACTGCGAAAACGTGGTACTTACCTCATTTTGGGATTGATAACCCCAACAAGAAAAAATTACGGCTGGTGTTCGACTCAGCTGCGAAGGTAAACGGTTTATGTCTTAATGATTACCTACATACAGGCCCAGATTTGCTGCCATCACTACTTGGTATAATGCTGCGCTTTAGGGAACATTCAATTGCAGTAACAGGTGACATCAAAGATTTCTTTCTCAGGGTCAAAGTTCAGCCGGTCGACCAGCACGCATTTAGGTTTCTGTGGAGAGACAGCCCCACAGAAAAGGTAAAAACCTACATAATGACATCTCTCATATTCGGTTCAAACTGTTCTCCTTTTATAAGTCAGTACATAAAAAATAAAAACGCTGAACGCTATGAGTCATCAATGCCCGCGGCAGTACGCGCTATACATAAGTCGCACTATATGGATGACTATATAGACAGTTTGCCCGATGAAGAGAGTGTTATTGAGATGGTGAAAAATGTTTCTTATATTCACCAGCAGGGCGGGTTCCAGATACGTAACTGGACCAGCAACAGCGTTCAAGTATTGAACTCTGTACCTAAAGATACTTTAGGTACTGCTGCGGTCAAGTTCAAAGTCGATCATCAGTATGAAGGTGAGCGCACACTTGGCCTAATATGGTTCCCCGGTACGGATGAGTTGGGTTTCGATGTATCTCTGAAGAAAATTCCAGAACATGTTGTTCAAGGTAAGGAAATACCTACGAAGCGTATAATGCTTCAGGTAGTCATGTCGATTTTTGATGTCTTTGGTTTTCTGGCGCCATTTACTATTCAAGGTCGAATAATGCTGCAAGATGCATGGCGACTACGCATCGGCTGGGATGATGTGGTACCTACCGATATCTACGAAAAGTGGTGCAAGTGGATCGACATGCTAAAGGTAGTAGATAGTATACGCATACCTAGGTGCTACCACATGACGACGCGCGTAAACAAGGCCTCCGCTCACTCGCGCGCACCGCTGCCCTCTCCCGGTGAATCATCACCTGCGCACACGATGGCAGCGGCGCCGAACTTACCTCCCAGCTATAGCCACCTACAGTTGCATGTTTATAGCGATGCATCCTCGAAAGCTATGAGTGTCGTCGCGTATTGGCGCTGGATAGATAAGAGCGTTATTCACGTCGCATTCATTGCAAGTAAGTGCCGAGTCGTACCTGTAAAACCGCTGACGATACCTCGTTCGGAACTTCAGGCTGCCGTACTAGCTGCTAGATTAGCAGATACCATTTTAAAGGAGCATAAATTACCAGTCGAACGACGGGTATTTTGGTGCGATTCTACCACAGTTTTGCAGTGGATTAGAAACAATACACGTACGTATAACGTGTTCGAAGCGAACCGATTAGGGGAGATCGACGAGCTGACGCGCATAGAGGAATGGAGGTACGTACCTACTAAATTAAATGTTGCGGACTTAGCCACACGAGAGGATTTCGATTATGATATTTTTAAAAGCGAGTGGTTTTCAGGACCTTCATTTTTGTACTCGGATGAGTCATCGTGGCCTGTCGATGTCTGCCAACCTGAAACAAAAGAAATACACATTGAAAACGTTATGGTTACTAAGGACTTAGTTGTTCAGAGTAACTTACCAGTTCCGGATCCTTTGCGGTTTTCTTCATGGCTCAGGTTGCTGCGTAGTACGGCGATAGTACTAATGTTTATTGACAGGTGCAGAGGGCGCGTCGCTGAACTAGACTGCAACACATTAGAGAGGGCGGAGCATCTTCTTCTACGTCGGGCACAGCTCGAGACATTCGCCGAGGAAATAGCTGCAATAAAAAATGGTAAATGTTTATTAAGAACTAGCAAGCTACTTACCTTATGTCCGTTCCTCGACGAACACGGCGTTCTCCGCGCTAACGGCCGCATCGACGCCGCCTCCGACGTAAGCCTTGAAGTAAAAAGACCCGTAATTCTCGACGGCAGGAACCCTATAGCTCACCTGATTGTTCGATATTACCATGTCAAGGCAGCTCATGGCAATCAGGAGACCGTTGTGAATGAGCTGAAACAAAAATATTGGTTAATTAGGCTTAGGCCTACAGTTAAGTATGTCGTATCAAAATGCATGCTGTGTAATATACGCAAAGCTACACCTCGAGTACCAAGAATGGGCGACTTACCTGCGGCTCGCGTGGCACATCATCAGCGACCATTCACCTTCTGCGGGCTTGACCTGTTTGGGCCCATGGAAGTCACAGTAGGTCGTCGCCGCGAAAAAAGGTATGGCGTTCTGTTCACTTGCCTCACAGTCCGTGCGGTACATATCGAACTAGTTTCGTCACTTACCACGGACTCGCTCATCATGGCTCTGCGACGGATGGCGGCCAGACGAGGTTGGCCCCGCCATCTTTACTCCGACAACGGGACGAACCTGCGGGGTGCTGAAAAGGAACTGCAGAAGTCCATGCAGGAGCTGGACAACGAGGCGCTGAAAATCGAAGCGGCAAACAACGGCATGGTTTTTAATTTTATTCCGCCGCTTAGCCCACACTGGGGTGGGGCGTGGGAACGCCTCATACGAAGTGTCAAAACGACACTTAAGGTAATTTTGAACGAGCGGGCTCCCAGAGAAGAAGTTCTGAGCACGTTGTTGGCAGAGGTAGAAAATATAGTCAACAGTCGTCCCCTATCACACGTCTCGGTGGAAGCTGGAACTCCTGAAAGCCTGACACCTAATCATTTCCTCCTGGGTTCATCATCGGGTCTTCCGGTTGTTGGAGCGTTTGATGACTCAGACCTGTTTCTGAGAAAGCAATGGCGGAAGGCTCAGAGGTTGGCCGACATGTTTTGGCAACGATGGGTAAAGGAAGTTTTGCCACAGCTGCTACCCAGGAAAAAATGGAACGAGGAGCAGAAACCTTTAGAGGTAGGTGATCTAGTTTTAGTGGTCGATCCGGCCTCTCCTAGAAACGTGTGGCCGAAAGGCGTCGTCCAGCAGGTCTTTCGCTCGAAAGACGGCCGCATCAGGCAGGTCGACGTTAGGACCAGGACAGGTACCTGGCGGCGTTCCGCGGCACGCGTCGCTCCTATTTCATTAGGAGATGAGTGCTGAGCAGAGTCAGCACTAGGGGTGGGAGTGTAAGCGACGCTCATAGATTGTTTAATAATTGTCAGTTGTGGGTATTTTTAAATTGTAACCTAGGGTAGTTTTGGCAAATGGAGTCTACGGCTATACTTGTCCATGCAATTTGTGTCGCGAACAAATAAATATATTTTAGAAGTCTAAAGTGCGTTTTGGTTGTTTTAAACATCATACTTCACCAGCTACAGATAGATAGATAAGAGCTTTATTTGACAACAACAACATTACACAGACACATAGGTAAGAGGAGTAGAAAACAAAAAACACATAAAATGAAAAAACTAATAACTAACAATGCCTACGAATTATTTACTAAAAGAAGTAAAACAAACACAAAGTTTAAAATTTAGGCGGGTGCAAGGTCTGTGCTGCTGCGGTGAGTCAAAAAGGACCAGTCTCAGCTTTATGTTACTCTGCGCCGTTAAGCGCAGAGCAACGCTGGTTTTCAGACTGGGCCTTGGAGTGGTGACTACACGAGCGAGAGAATACAACCACAGAAGGAGAAATAAATCAAGTGTACCTACTATTAAATATAAATAAATAAATAACTGCTTTCTTGCCATAAAAAAAAATACTAATTTCTCGGGAAAAACAGAAAGGCAATATATAATATTGGAAACGGGACAATGGAGTAAGAAGGGACGAAGATTGGGATGTGGAAGAATAGCAGATAGGTGGGAAACCTGGCGTAAGATGTTTAAAAAAGAGGTAAGGTTTTCAACCATTTTTGTGTGTAAATACCCACTATATCTTTTGCCTAGCCAAAAGTTCCTTTTTGAAAGCTAGTCTAAATGCAGAAACTGTTTTTATTTAAAACATACAAAGGAGGGGGGAGATCGTTCCAACACCGAGAAGCTGCAAAACGAAATGATCCACGGAAAGCTACAGATTTGTGCCTCGGTGTTAGAAAAAATATGTGGGTACATGCTCATTTAGGGTAGCGAGCACTAGCACTGGCCCAATTTACTATGTAATACTATTTAATATGTTTTCCTTAAATAAACAGGTACACCTGAACAAAACAATAGCATAATCATGCGTACAACGTGGATGTTTAAACTTCCCTCGGATTCATCAAATGTGACACAACCTTGGACGTATATTATTCGTCTAAGGCCGTAACCTATATGTTACGCTTACTTAGATACCTTCTGTATCCCGCTTATGCCTATATTATATTCTCGGTATAGATCTACCCGAGAGGGGTACCTAAGTTAAAAATCAGCGCTGCATGGCTGTGTCATGCAGCAAATGCTGAATTTACGCCCTTTGCCCCTTATACAATTACTCTGTTAAAATGAGGCAATAAATGCTTTTTTTAACGGGTGTATACCGTGTACAATACTATAGTACATTATTTTGATCTATCTCGTAGGGTTCAGCCAGCGTTTGCAATGTAAGCGCAAAAAAAGTGTTTATTTACGACATCACATAAGAAACCTCTAAAATTATCAGTGTTTCTCTACTATATTATGCAAGTATGTAGGTATTATACAAAAAAAGTGCGAGTCGAATTCGCAGTATATTTTTATTGAATTTATTTTCCTTTGTGAGTACTGTACGTGGTCTCAAATGGATGTTTCTGTGATGGATGAAAAATGTAGTTCATTTAAACGTTGACGTGTGTAAAATGAACGGAAAGAGCCTCTTTGAAGCGCACTGTCAAGTATTAGGTACTCGTAGTAGAAATCTATCATTATCATCATCATCTTCCTGCCCTTATCCCACTCTATGTGGGGTCGGCACGGAGTGAGAAGTCGGATAGGTATAAAGATCGTTTCATTGTACTGGAAGAAAAAACCTGAACAGCAAAACTTAGTCAAATTTAATAAATGTTTTTGTACTATGACCGTATGGGGAAATCCGATGTCATAGCGAATAGAAGAAAACTTTCTAAAGAACCATTAGGTCCTTTTAATAAAAATAATTTTGGCATGGTAATGGTTTTGGCCAAGCGTGAGTTGCCCATAAAAATATTATTTCTTTTACTCCACTTGATAGGATTTTTTTAATGCCGATCGACTCAATAACTTGTAGGTACCTAAGGATCATTTCATTGTATCAGAAAAAAAAATCAATGCCGGGTCGTCAATTTCATTCTAAATATTTTCAACTCTCAGATGTCGATTGTGTGAAAAATGACATGAGCAAGAAAGAAGTGAGTGTTGAGATGACTTCTGCAGGAAAATGATGATAAAAAGTCAACTAGATAGGGGATAGTACCTATCCTCCAAAAGGATGGACATCCTATATGGACGATGAGCTGATCACCTGTCACCATGGTCCACCATATCCATCTTAGGACTTAAAATCAGAAGTGGCTGCAAGTTTTTACTTGTGGCTCTGCCCACCCCATTAGGAATACGGGCGTGATTATAGGTACCTATAATCATAAGTAGCCACAAGTAAAAACTTGCAGCCACTTCTGATTTTAAGTTCTAAGATGGATATGGTGGACCATGGAGGTAGGTAATTCTATTGCTAGGTCAGATATTTATTTATGACTGACAATCCACTAGTTTATTCCTTATTTAACTAAACTAATATTATAAAGAGGAAAGATTTTTTTGTTTGTAACGAATAGGCTCCGAAACTACTGGACCGATTTCAAAAATTCTTTCACCAATAGAAAGCTACATTATCAGGGTCCAGTACCTATAGGCTACAATATATTTTCAAATAAATTAGGGATCAGTAAGAAAATTGCAATATTGTAACCCAAGGTAGAATACCCAAAATAGTTTTTGGCGTGCGCTGCGAAAACTTTGTTATAGAACAAAATAATGTACTAGACGCGTACGAAGTCGCGGGCAACAGCCAGTTAATTAATAGTCTCGACACACTTTTCAACAGGAATGTACCTTAGTAGGTACAGGCGACAGTACACAGGAGTAGTGAACTGTTTAGCCACTAGCTTAATCGCTGTAAACTCCCAATTCCTAAGCCTAATTTACACGAGTCGAGCAAACTTCGAGCGAGTAACACGACAAAGTTTCCATTGGGCATTGCGGTTTAGCCACATTATTCCAAACTACAAAATACTAATGCAAACTTAGTCTTACGAGTGTTACTTTTGAGATAGTGCATTCAGGGAATACCAGCTGGAAAGTTTGTACTTGTTGAGTAAAGCTTTGGTAGGGGTTTTCACTCACTACTTCGTTCTGTAAACTGACAGACCAATATGCAAAGCTAAAAAAATTCAGTTTCTTCCTCGATAGTTCACCATTCGGTATCAATAACCTTGGATATATTATGGTTATTTTTCTTCATTATTATTCAAACACAATAGTCATGTATAATCGCTATTCGTCATAATTTTCTGCATTCCAAAGTTCTGCGTAGTTCAGAATGTCTTTATCTCCATGGTTTTCGACGCACTTTGTTTTTTTACCGATCGTCTCCATAACAATGGCTTGAATACGATGGCGACATGCTTTCAATGCGCATACGCTTAAAACTACAAACATTATCATTAGTTGAAGCCTTTCATTGCTATTTATGTTGAACTCTATGGCGTTGTAATAGCGCGTACGGAATGCTAGGTTAAGGAGCGTTTCGGTGCGGTGCACACGGACTCGCCAGTCGAGCGCCTACTGACTGTGGTTCCGGTAGGGTCGATCACCAGCGAGCTCCTGCCTTTACGCGCGCCATTCGAAATTCAACTTTCGTGAGCACCGAACGCGAGGTTCGCGCCAAAACTTTACGATTTCCGAACATTTTTCGTGTTAGATTTATTTTTAATTTAAAGAGGTAAAGGATTTTTTGTGAAAGTGCAGTGTGGTAACAGACTATAAAATTAACTGTGCGGCAAGATTTGCGGAACATTACTGATAAACATTGTATAAGTACGAAATGTGTTCTAAGTTTAGTTTTATAATGATTTGTGGACTGTAAGTAAGTAATCTAAATGTGGAAAATGCGGTGGGACATTTTTGTTTTGTTTTTCCTGATCGCGACGGCGAAAGTTGGTAAGTGTTATTACTTTTAATCTTTAATTCTAAATGTAGAGATTTTAGTGTAGCTTGGAATATAGTATTTTTTACTTTTATAGTTCAAGTAGAATAAATTATGAACCTAAGCAATTTATTTTCTTATTACTTATTATAATATTGCGTGTTGTTTTCTGTCGTAAACCAGAGTTAACTTCTGTATATTTTATAATATTTTTTCACTGGCAATCATTTTAATCAGAGTATAAAAACTTCTGGTATTTTTTACTACCTGCCTAAATAAAATGTAGAGTATAAATTGAACTTTCGTATGCATTGTGATAACCACAGTTTCATATTGCACACTCAGCGTGAACTGCAACCGACAAATTCAAAATTCCCAAAGTTCGTTTACTCGTAAAACTTTGCATAATGGGTAGTATATTGTACAGAAATAAGGTTATGTATATACGGTGCCTGACCATGCAGGTCGTAATGCATAATGAACATTCATTGTTCCAGCACTGCCAATTTAATGATAATCATCTACGAGGATCTAGCTAACGAGATGGGGAAAAAAGCCGGCTTAATCAATATGTCATAAAAATAGTCGGATATTTTGCTGAAGTCAAAGTCAAAATTTATTTTTTCCTTAAAATTACGGGGATCATTTGGACACGTCTAAGATCTAAGCTGCATTTACACGTCATGTTCATAACGCGACCAAGCGTGAAAGATACAGGAAAAACCACGCTTGGCTATTTTTTTTTTTTTGGAAAATGGTCCCTTTCTGTAGTACTGGTAATTTAGCACTTTTACAGACAAGTTGTTGAGTGTTTTAGCACTGTTCAAACAATATATCTATCACTTAGGTACCTAAGGTACCCTGGTTTCTTGAGTGTGGTTCAGATAATTACTTACCTCATTGGGTCTTCAACTTACTCTATGTAATTTTATTTGAATGGTAAACATCATCAATGTCATCGGCCTGCTAATAGAAAATGTTTTCCTTATTGCGACTCTCTTTGTAATAATTTGATGCCGAAATAAAAAAGGTAATCCGCGTTCTTATTTCTTACTATAATGGGCATTGGAGACAATTTTTCCTCATTAGTTATACGTGTACGAGAGCAGCGGCAACGGACCATTTTCCGATCGGATCTTAATGTCGTGGGTTTGAATCCGATTGTGCCCAAATTATTTTTTCAGTTCGAAATATTCATATATACTTAGCCAGGTTTCTTTAACGGTTAATAAAAATGACCCGAACAATACGGCATGTTATAGAACCTAAAAAAATCTGAGTCATGTATCAAGTGAACAAAGAAGCTCTTTGAGGCGTACTATATTAAACACTGATTCAAAAAACTAGTGACATGAATAGTAATAAACTTGAAAATAGGTGCGCGGAATGACCGGCTAAATTTAAAAAGTCGAACGCTTGCCAGCCCTAACGTTAGCTCTATCTCGAAATAATGAAAGGGAAACCTATAGGCATAGGTAATGTTTGGATAATGCGTTTGTAATTTTGTGCATTGCAACACCGAAGATGTGTTCTTGGCACATAAGCACATAATTCAAAGATGTTTTGTTCTTTTGCAAGAACCACTCTGCTGGTGAATTGAGAAGGAAAATTGCCCTAAGTCGTATTACTCATCTGTCAATATTTGCGTAAGTACCTATCTACTAGAAAATCTTCCTTCGCTACGTTCTACCAACTTTTTTTTATGAGGAAATTTTTGGATTTTGCTATAAATCTTTATTCTACCATCTTAGTGTGGTTACGAGCGCTTCCGTGCTTCGGAGGGCACGTTAAATTGTCGTTCCCGGCTTTGAAGTCGTTGAGCCATGACGGAGGCCTTTAGGCGGCCTAAAAACTCCGTCACAAGAGTTGGCCACTAGCTCATACGAACTCACTTACCATCTTAGTAACGACTATTTTTTCGTAATAGAGATGGGCTTCGATATTATATTTATTTATTATTCAATTTACTTAGACGTTGATGTTATAATAAAGCGACAAATTTCACACATGTTTTCATTTTAACTGATAAAGTTCTCATCCTTGGAGTTTATAATCGCTCCTTTTTTTATGTTTAAATACAAAATTTCACACCTGCTTCCCATAGGAGTAGGCAGAAATTACGAATCTCCTTTCTTTTTTTGTATAGCAGCCAATATATTTTTTCTACTCTGCTTGTACTAAGCAAAGGATGCATCACCATTCGACCATGTGATACTGATGATGTAGTGGCAACAGGGGCGGGTTTGTGTTCTAGGACCGTGACGTTTGAACCCTGTAGCATGCACCAATGCATCTTACGTATGTAGAAGTACCTACCCACTTCCTGGGTAAAAAAATGGGTCTCTTTCTAAAATTGGACTTTCCTTGTCTTTGGTATATTTTAAGAATTATTTCTTTGATTAGAAAAACGTTTTCCTCAATTTTTGGAATGACATTTGAAGGATCTTACAGAAAAAAAAGATGGCGGCCTTGGGAAAAAGAAAGATACAGAAACTACGAAATAAATCAAATGAACTAAAGACTAGGCAGTAAGGTTCTCGTCACCATCGCCTACTCAAAATAGGAAACTAACAAGAATATATCTCAGAAATTGTTTCTATTTGTACATAATGAAACAATTGATAGGAATTTACATAGTAAATAATAATAATAACTGGCTAAATTACCTCTCAAATATTTTATGTTAGAGCTTTGGTAAATAATTTAATATAATTTAACATCAGCTATTAATAATAATCTGAATTCGGTACCTAAAGTAACAAAAATAATAATACTTACAGCGGTATCGTGGTACAACTCTATGCCAGCTAATAGATCTATGTATACCATATAATGTACTGGAATAGTTGTCAATGGCTCTCCTAGCGCACCATTGAGCCAGATCATCTTATACGCTATGTACCTAGGTACCTATGTATACCTAGGTACGTGGTACAAGAGTTGTGAGAAAAGGTTGTAAGTCTACAAAGGTAAAGGAGATGAATTGGATTGTGGAATCTAGGCCTGATCGGCCTGTACACTTGTGTATATAAACATAGCTACATAAAAATATGTAAAACCTTTTTACGTTGTACTTTTTTAATTATTCTGCTTTATCTAATGCATGTTCCTATTAAAATTAAACTTAAAAATTATGTTTAAAAATTTAATTATTTTTTATATTTTTAAAAATTAGATTCTAAAAAACCTGTTTATTCAAAAACTTTATTTATTCGTTGAAATAAATTTCTTATAAAAAAGGTATTGAATGTCTACTTTCTAAGTATCTATCTGATTTATTTTTTAATCTAAATACAAAGTAGCAAAGGAGATTTTAATTTTGACGAAATAATATCCTCTGGCTTCAATGACCATACAATAAACTCATTCACTTATAAACTCCGCTTAGAGCCGAAGCCGTATCCTTATAGTCTTATCATCATCATCATCATCTTCCACAGCTTATCTTTGACTACTGCTGGGTATAGGACTGTCTTAGCTTGTGCCATCCAACACGGTTCTGCCCTAGCCTAATCCATTTACGGCCCACGATCTTGACTATAATAATGTGCCCATATGCCGGCCATAGTCTCAGCAAGCTATAAAAATAATACACCACCCTGTAGTAAATCAATCGTACCATAAACAAAACTAGTAGGTACATATAGCTATAGTCACTATAGCTATATGTACCTACTATATCTATATGGCTGTATCCAATTCTGATTAAATAATATCTGCATGAATGGACCCCGGGGCACCGAATGACCGAATCCTTTCACACACATCTTTATCAATCCTCAATCAAAGGCTCTGCAAATCACAGGTTTCGAGGAAAGTCACGATGAAAGAGACAAAAGATTGGAGATGTAGTAAGATAGAGGGAGATAGACTCTGATTATAGTCGGATATCAAAATATGAACTGAGTAAAATCAAGCAACAGAAATTGCTTGTGGATGACCTGTTTTTATTGGGTTAGACTTTTTTTTACGTACCTATAATGGACCGTTTTCATATAATTATTTAGTTAGTTTACCTCACTTATATTTCTATTTCACTATGATTTTACGTGAGGTTTGAAAACATGTGTCAAATTTGACATTTGACACATCTGTGGTTAGTTGTGGGGGCAGTCGGGCGGTATGCATAACAAGACGTGTCCAAAAGATCCCAGTGATTTGAGGAATTAAGTAATTTTTCAATCTTGTAAATCCTTTCAACACACTATTAGAACGTAGGTTGGTCGCGAATCAATAGATTTTTACTTTTGAAAATAGATTCTTGTTAGTATGTTTTCGAGGTTTTCGCCCTCTCTTGTTTAGTGCTGTTCAATTATACATGGATAGAATGACGTATTAAACTCACCACAATTACTGGCCACCAACAAAATACCAACTGATTTTGGACTAGTTTTGTACAACAACTTGAGCGCGGATTTACCCGTTTTATAATTTAGCTTATTGATTGACGTAGGTAGGTACACATGGCTATTAAAACATCAGTTACCGTTCAAATACGTAGCTATAAAGTTGTCGTCACGGATTTCAGAATCACTGTTTAAAATCAATGGTTTTCTTTTCTCTGTGCTTCGTGTCATGTAAAATGAAACCTCGGGATTTTTTTTGCGCATGGATAGTAAATTATGATAAATAAATGACACCCTATCACAACATAGTTCCGACCCCACACTAGGATTCCCTGTCATGGGTATCAGAAACTAAGAGTACCATGGTACTACAACTTCCAGATTAGGAATTTATTGATATTTGCGGGACATGCAAACATTTCTTCCGCAGCGTGAATCGTATCTGCAGTTCAGCCGAGCAATCGCTCGCCCCGCCACCGAGGTCGTCATCGTCGAGTTACACACAATAGTATTTGCGAACTATACAGCTAGCTAGTTTTATTACCGTATTAAGTCTTCCTGCATTTACAAACCATTAATTTTTTCATCGTAAACAGTCCGTACAGTAGACTTTATCCACTTTGTACCAGGTAAATACCTAGATATTGTTCGGTCAACCATTTATTTTACTTTTGATAGCTGCTTGAGAATCTATTCTATTGCCTGGTTTTCACTAAGGGACATTTGTCCCTCGACACTGTATTTTCCTTTTGATAGCGGCTTGAAAATATATTGCCCGATTTTGACTAAGCGACATTTGTCCCCCGACACTGTCGCCCGACACAAATTCTACGTGACGCGCGACATCCGTCGTCGCAGGGGACTTTGACCGAAATCGCAGTCAACATCTACGTGTCGCGGGACATAATAACTAGTCGATGCCCGCGGAGCGTCGACACACGCGACTTTCGCATTGCACGACAGTCGCCCTACAGGTTTTGTTTAGTGAGGACTTAAGACGCGTGTCGCTTTTTGTTCCTCGAAATGACAGTAGTGTGGTCTAACAAGCAACACTTTAATCACCACTGGGTAGCGTGAACAAGGCAAATGTTGAGCGGCATTGTCCCGCAAAGTCGCAGAAACTACCTATGTCTCTGCGGCATGTCCCCTAATGCAAACGCAGCTTAAATAAAACTTCAAAAGAAATAAATAAACTGCCTAATTGATTTATCTACCCTATTTACGAGTACTACCTAGTAAAAGATTAAAAGACCTTAAATTTTATGTGTAATGTAAGTAAAATGAAGCGAAGGTATACCTAAGCCTTTTTTAGTTCATGCTACTGATCCTGCGTAAGATTCGTCCTCGGCTCGCGACTTTCACAACGCAATAGTTTTTACGAGAGTTCTTGAAAAGAGCTCATCCAATTCATCTAGTTTTATGATTGTAGTTTTATCTGTCTGTAATTTGTCTTGTTAGTTGTTGATACTATTTACTTTTTGCTCTGTAGGTAGCTAATTTATGTATATGTTTTCTTTTCCTGTTTGTCATCCATTCATCTTGTACAAACAACGGCCGAAGTTGATGGAAAGCGAATTAATACGAGGGACGATATACCTTAGGTAACTACTTACTACTCGTGTTACTGTCACTAATTCCTTATAACCAGAGTGGTAAAAGGATTTTAAATACGTCTTAAAGGCATATCATAAAATTATCTCATAAAATAAAAAAAAAACATTCATTTTTTCCATAATAAAATTAATTTTAAAATATTTATCAGATTTATACATGCCGACTTTAGTAAGATCTAGATATTTCCGCCGTCTTTCTGCTCTGTTTTTATCCTCTCCATCCAAAGGTTGCCTGGAAGAGATCGCTCTTAGCGATAAGGCCGCCCATTGTACAGTTTTTGTTTGTTTTTTATTTACTTTTTGAGTTTTTTTTTCTTTGTTTGTGTGCAATAAAGTGTCTATCTATCTATCTATGTTTATTGTTGACATATTTGAAACTTGATTAGTTAGTCTAAGTAAATAAATATCTACATTACAAAAGGGTACTCCATGTATTTTCAGGTTTCCTTTTTTATCGTTTAGCAGTTTCCCGTCCCTCACGATCTTATTTTGGAACTATTCATTGGACGATAGTCATATCTAATTTATCGGAATTGCCATTCGTTACATTCCCGCGAAGGGTAAACAAATACCGACCACCCCTTTAAGATATCCTGCTATCCTACTATTATAAATGTGAAAGTTTGTATGTTTGCTTCCCAATCACGCCTGAACGGCTGAACGGATTTGAATGAAACTTGTTTTACACATAGTATAAGTACTGGATTAAAACATATAGGCTATTTTTTATCCGGGTACCACGCGAGCGAAGCCGCGGGCGACAGCTAGTTATTAATAAATCTTAATGCCGTATTATCTACCCAATTACAATATAATGTTATGTCACAAACTCGTAAATCTTCCTCGAACGGCCCAGCGGACCCGAAATTGGCTTTTCCACTGATTAAATTTCAATTTTGCATCATCATTAGTCGGTTACCTATGCATTACATTGAACCAACTGCCGTGGATAATACTTCCGGGCTAATATCGACTCTGTGTCTAGCGGACACGGTTCAAAGTTGAATGAACCTGCTGACTCGTCCGTGCAATCTATCATGAATTTTAGAGCTTCTTATCCTGGATGGAATGCTGGCAGAACATTAGCATTGTTCCAAAATAAAACGGATTTTCATTTTTGAGTGGTATTTTTTTTTGATTCCTCAAACTTTACCACAGCAATCGTGAAGTAGTCCCATAGGAACTATTTTGGAATGTACAAATAAAGCCCTTTCATATGGCACCCCACTCGTAACATTTGCAAAACTTTTATTTTTTTACCCTCTTTGGAACCCAATATCTTCACAACCCCTTCACTGATTAAGCTCATATGCTTCCCAGCAAATCTTCATGGCACAATCTATTGACCTACCAAGTTTCACATAGATTGAATTAGTTAACGGTTCTAAAGTTATGCTCTAACAAACATATCCACAAACATACAAACATACAACGTCAAACCGCCCAAGTTGCCACTGAGACATTATTCTCTTCACTCGCTCGATCAATTGTCCTCTCCAAAATGATGGACTACCTACCTATATGGACGATGGGCTGATCACCTGTCACCATGGCTCACCATATCCAACTCAGGACTTTAAATCAGAAGTTTGCAAGTTTTTATTTTGTTTACTTATGGCTCTGCCTATCCATTATACTGGCGTGATAATGGTAGTTGGAAATTTAACAACGAAAATGAAGAGTTTTATTGGTCTAATCAATAAACACAAATAAGTACATTGAATTCGATATTCATCAATATTGAAGTTTGGCTGTGGTTAGTTACATAGCTATGTCAAATCGAATGACCATAAAATTCTCATAATGCACCTCTCATTAATATAGTAAGATACTTGCAGGAAAAAAAATTCTCAGACGTACAGTAAAAAAAACTCCGGAACGAAAAGTTTTCTTTGAAGAGGGACACAACTTGTGTTTTTCTGGGTCGGACATTTTGCAATGTAAGTCCCCTAGGGGTCGTAGAGATACTAACAAGGACCAAGTAATTTTAATTTTTTAATATGAATTCCTCAACAGTTTTTGAATAGGCATTCGAGGGGGAGTTTATTAATGAAAATAATGGTTTTTCGCACATTGTCATGTGGGTACCTCAGGGGAAATTGGAATTAATAAGTGGAGCTGTTAGTGAATTTAGCACATTCATTATTTTTTTTAAGAATGAATACACCTAAACTAGACCTTATTCTTTTACCAAGCGGCCTCGCCTTCCGATCCTAGGGACAAGTGCGGTGAAAGGATTAAAAGTGCGCCTCAAAGGCTCCTTACTTGCACTTGACACATGTTTTCAAACTTTTTAGGTCCGATATGCTGGTTTCCTTCACCATTTGAAAGCATTAACTTTCTCGTACAGAAAAAAAATCATTGATACACGACCGGATTTGAACCCACGTCCTTAGGATCGGAAGGCGGGGTCACTACCAACTAGACCACCAGTGCTCTCATTTCTCTCATAATTTAACGAAGCATTAAATAAAACTAGTGGGAAGACTATTAGTAGTACTTACCTAGTACCCGAAACTAAGGTTTTTTTTTCTTGGTTTTGCCGGGAATATGCCGGGAACACGTTCAGATAAGATATAGTAATTTATTCATAGACGCGACCTACATCGGTAAGTAAACACGTACCTATAAATTAATGGTTCCGAAGCATTCCCATTGGTCATGTTCCTCCACCCTCTGATTAATTGATATTCAAACCAGGGTCTATCTGCCGTATGGCATTATTGGGAACACGTACTACTGTCAACGTTGAAAAATCTTAGAGGAAATTTTACCATTATTGGCCAAATATAATAATAATAATAACACCCAACAGTCACATACATAGTCCTGACCCCACACTAGGATTCCCTGTGCCGTGGGTATCAGAAACTACGAGTCTGTTTTTCCGGGTCTGGGTGTTGTGGTACCATGGTAGGTACCACAACACCCAGACCCGGAAAAAATATTTGCAGAACATGCAAACATTTCTTCCGCAGCGGGAATCTAGCCCGCGCCTCTTGCGTCTCTGCCGAGCAATCGCCCGCAACGCCGCCGAGGCCGTCAAATGTATGTATGTTTGTATGAGCTAGTGGCCAACTTTAGTGACGGAGTTTTTAGGCCGCCTAAAGGCCTCCGTCATGGCTTAACGACTTAAAAGCCGGGACCGACTGTTTAACGTGCCCTCCGAAGCACGGTAGCGCTCAGCTCGTAATGCCACTTGCGGTCACCCATCCCGATTTGTGGCCGCGCATATCGTTGCTTAACTTTAACGATCAATCAAGAATGCTTAAGCAAGCTACGCCACGAGCGCTTCTAATTAGCCAAAATATTTACTTCTATGGGACAGTTTTTTTTAACCGAAATAGGTTTGCGTTTGATCAAACTCTACCTGATGTTAAGTAACAGTGTGGTCTAAGATGAATCACGCTTACCTAGTAGAAACCTATTGATTCTCGATTTAAAGACACCCATATTATACTCTTCAGAAAATACAGACTCCGGCAGAGATTCATGTCAAGATTGGAGACAAAGCATTTCGGTGAAATGTCTACATAATGTACCTACATAACACAGCATGACCAGCGGACAATTGAGACGCTTCCAAAGATACCTTGTTTGTCAAATTATGATAAGTAGTTTAGAAGTTATGAGGGAACATATGAACATACATACATACCTACCGGTCAACAAAATTCATAATCCTCCTTTTTGCATCATCGTATTCGGGTAAAAAAGACTGATGATGATCTACGAAGAAAGTGTTTTTTATGTTCATGTCTGTAGTACTTACTGTATTATAGTGTTGTTTGCGCATTCTAAAGACGCAATAAAAATGTCGCAACTCAAAATTCGTATAATTGAGATTTATAATTAAATTATTTAAGCACTTCTTCATATTAAAGTATGAAAGTATTTAGTAACATGGTCCGTTGCTTTGGGAGTTTCACGTTTTAATAGCTCTGGTAGACTTAAAACTCTTACGATACTGACTGACTGACTTAGTGACTGACTGATGAAAGTACCTACATCCTAAACCATAAGTCCTAGAAGTATGACACTTGGAGGGTATATTTTTCTTATGGGGATCTACTAAGAAAGGAATTCTCAGAATTTACCAAGAACGTTTAGCTTGCTTAGACGTTCTTGATTGATCGTTGAAATTAAGCAATGTTGTGCGCGGTAACAATTGGGATGGGTGACCGCAAGTGGCATTACGAGCTGAGCGCTTCTGTGCTTCGAAGGGTACGTTAAATTGTTGGTCCCGGCTTTTAAGTCACTAAGCCATGACGGAGGACTTTAGGCGGCCTAAAAACTCCGTTAGAAGAGTTGGCCACTGGCTTTTTACTTTTTAACTCTTGGAGGAGGTGGCGGGAAGATGACTAAGTTTGTAAAAAAATACTCAACCCGGGCAAAAAAACCGTGTAGATACCATAACTAACTTTTAAAATGTTTTTTTCGCTCATATTTATACTTAAATGCGTGCGTTGCAAAGCATGTGTGGCTCTTACTTTGAGAGATAGAGTGAGAAATAGAGAAATAAGACAGCGATGTGGAGTGAAAGAAGATGTAGTGATGAGATTGAGAAAGGTATGTTAAGATGGTTCGGTCATGTAGAGAAGACGAATGAGAGAAGACTAACGAGGCAGGTGGATGAGGCGAGAGTGAATGGTACCGTTAGAAGGGGAAGACCTTAGCGCACGTACCTGGATGGCTAAATCGATGCATGAAGAATGTAATGAGGGTGAATGAAGCTAAAGAAGTATGTCAGAATCGTAGCAAATGTAGATCAGTGATCTCTGCAAACCGCTATCGGAAACAGGCGAGATATTATGTATGTATTTATACTTGTAGTTGTTTAATTGTAGCTAACGCTAACTTATGCACGGACGGCTTTGTTTACTCATTCCGAGTTCCTTTTAACCAGGTGTCGCTTTCGCCACAGAATAACAACTTGTTTACTGACCTTAAGATACCCCATTTGTAAGACGATCACGTTTTGGCATGCACGTACACGCCCAGTTAAAAAGATTTAGAAGTTTTATTTTTAAATTATGACGGTAAGTCGTTTTTAAGCTGTTTTCACACCCGTACCTGCGGGCGTTAATCCGGGAACGAGGAAGGAATATTAATTCGAAGTTGCGCTCGCTGTCTGTGGGGAGCGCTAGTTAGACTTTTTTTAAATTGGTGTTCTTTTCTTCGATTTTTAAACTCTAGATAAAGTTTGTCAAAAGAAGGTCCGTTTCCATACCAAATCGCAAATCATGACGTACTTTTATCTCTTTGCGTTGTTATCTGTCGAAAAGAGCTTTACATTTTTTGTCAGCAATGTTGCTATGGTAATAAATGATCCGTCGTCTGTTAGAAGAGTTTTGGAACCGGACATTAGAGAGCAAAGAGATAAAGATCGTCGCGTAAAGTTCATGATTTGCGATTTGGTATGGAACTGGCCCTTTTGTCTAAATATTCGTGAAAGTGAAAGGGTTAAATTGTTGCAAGTTGTTCTGTAAGGATACTCCTAAAGCCTAAAAGTGTCTGATAAAGTTTCTCGGAAATTACTTCTTAATTCTCACAATGTGGATGTTCTCAAATACATAAGTACTTCATCATCATAATTAAAGACTGGATTAGTTTTCATGATGATTAGATATTTAGCCTCTTTTCAGCGGTAGTTGCATATTTTAGCAAAAAAATTGAAATCAGCTTATTTACGCTCGATCTCGATCTCGTTCATCGTTCAACCCCCCTATTCTCGATGGCAAAACGAAACTTGACAGCTCGTAACTTATTTGTGACGCGACACGTCGTGTTTTTTCAATATAAAGTTGTCATACACTCTGATTCCATAAACGTGCCCGAGTTACGGTTTCTTTGGTCATTCAGAATAAGGGGGACGTCAGATTGCTATGCACGCGGCTATTAAGCGATCGTAGACACAATTTGTCTACAGAACATTAAGTAAGTAAGTTCGTATGAGCTAGTGGCCAGCTCTTGTGACGGAGTTTTTAGGCCGCCTAAAGGCCTCCGTTATGGCTTAACGATTTAAAAGCCGGGACCGACAATTTAACGTGCCACCTTAGATCCTAAGCAGCTGCAAATGTTAGGCGGAGGAGGCTTGTTGGAGTGATGATTTGCGAAAGGCTGAGCAGAGGCTGGATGCGTTAAGCCGAAGATAGAGTGCCATAGCGCTCATTAGGGGATGCCTATGTCCAGCAGTGGACTGCTATAGGCTGATGATGAGGAATGTAAAGTCCTTCAAATAACCTTTGAGAACTCCAGTTCCGATTTGCATAGTAAGAACAAAACGCTGCAAAAGTTACAAAATTCAAAATGTTCCAGCTCTTCCGACAATCAAAACTAAATTATGCCAAAAACAATTTACGAAACACCATCTGTTGCCATTTTCAGATGATATTAATTATTCTCGCGATTTGTTTATTTATGAAATTGACTTGTGACTCGTAACTCCGGATGACGGTTAAGTTTATCAAGATTATCTTATCAAAATCATCATCATCATCATCCATAGCCCATAATATCCCATTGTCAGTATTAGGCTTTATTTAGTCTTCGTCATTCGCTCTGATCTTGTGCTTCCAAAAATAATACCAAATAAAAAACATTAAAGCCATATTATCTACCCTAGTTTTTATACCATCATTAAAATGTGCAGGTCTAAAAAGGCCATTTTTAGCAATTCATCTATAAATAATAAATAAATAACACCCAACAGTCACATACATAGTCCTGTCCTGACCCCACACTAGGATTCCCTGTGTCGTGGGTATCAGAAACTACGAGTACCATGGTACCACGACACCCAGACCCGGAAGAAATATTTACAGAACATGCAAACATTTCTTCCGCAGCGGGAATCGAACCCGCGCCTCTTGCGTCTCTGCCGAGCAACTGCCCGCCACGCCACCGAGGCGGTCTCTTATACAATACTTATATACTTTTTTTTTATGAGTTATGACTTTATCATTACAAACTTTTTCCCACTGCGTCATCTAGGAGTTGATTTTCGAGAATTCCTTTTTAGTGCAACCATTATATAAATATACCCACTAAGTTTCATACTTATGGTTTGCGTTGATAGTTAGTCAGTCAGTTAGTAACGTAAGAGTTTTATATATTTTCATAGCTATAGCCTACTACTAGGTACCTACCTATCTATCTTGTCTATAGCTTCACTTCCGTACGCCCGCCGTTCATTCGATCCGCGCCAATACTCTCAAATCGTCGTTTATTTGCTCAGTACGAATTGTGGTGCCATTTGGACCACATAATCTATCCCACTGAGAGCATGGTGGCCCATAGATAGAGGCACCTTCTGATCCTTAGAACATGGTTTTGAATCCGGTCGTTCATGAATGAATGTTACTGTTCAGCAGTCGAAGTCGAACTTGAAAAGTTGTAAGACATGGTGGCAAGTTCATATAGGAACCTCGTTAATTCGTACTGAAGCCTACCTAAAAGAAACGAAGGTTTCGAAAGAACATGCGACACGAGTATTAACAGTCATCATCATCATCAGCCTATGGAAGTCTACAACTGGACATCACGGTTTACGGTTTAAGAACTTAAGACATTAACCTTCCCAATATATGTATTTATTGGGTAGATTGCGTCCAGCTGTCTGTGTGTATGTATTCCACCTTTATCCACAGACCTTCCTTCATCTTGACAATGTCACCGATCACCAAGCACTGGTGGTCTAGTGGTAGTGACCCTGCCTTTGAACACTAAGGTCATGAGTTCGATTTCGACCGTGCACCAATGAATTTTTTGTTAGAAAAATTGATGTGCGTTATACCAATACCCTCAAGCGGTAAAGAAAAACATCGTAAGGAAACTGGCATGCCGTAGAATATAATAAAAAAGTTTGAAAACATGCGCACTTTCCTTTCACCACACTGGTTTGAAAGAACTAGTAGTAGTAGTAGTAGTATTTATGAGACATCGAGCAGGATTTCAGCAAGCTGCAATCCAAAAGCCTCTATTATTCAAGGCTAGATGTTCGTACCATACTGAAGTTCTGAACCGTGCTAGATAATTGTTGGTTCAGTAATGAATAATTCACTCGTAAATTGAGGTGGAATTGATCAAGTTTCTGTCGAGTTCCACGATTCACACGGCCATTTGGCACGAGTGGCTAGTTACTAAACCATCGGTTTTAAAAAAATCGCATGATATTTACCTACCACTACTATATGGGAAACTGGAAAAGACCAAGGAAAAGATGGATGGATTGTGTGAAAGAGGATATGCGTGTGAAAGGAGTGAGTGCGGAGATGACGAGTGATAGGAGAAAATGGAAGAGGGTAACATGGTGTACTGACCCCACCTAGTGGGATAAGGGCAGGAAAATGATAGGAAAATATCATATTACATATGCACCTACTCATTTGTATAGATAGTTCTTGAATAATTATAAAGAACTAGCTTACCCCGCAAACTTCATCCCGCTTTAAAATTAATAATGCAAATTTTAATTTTTTTTATTATACTGTTATTATTCTATTCGGGGCGGAGACTAATCTAACAAATTAAAAATCTTGAAATCGGTCCAACTAGAGAGCCTAGCCACAGTTCTGCAAGAAAAAGAGAGCTGCTGACGACCCCATTGATATGAATGACATTGTCAATTTTGTAATTACATTTTTTTTATAAATGTCTTGTCATAAATTAATGTCTAAGAAGTATTTATGCGTTATATTCTGGTTATCCTTTTACATCCTTTTTCCATTTTGGTTTCATCGTTTTACAGGATAAAAAGTGATCTATCTCCATGCCTTTCATTAAAATCTGTTCCGCAGTTTAGGCGTGAAAAGTTAATTGACAGACGTAGTAACTTTCGCATTTATAATATTAGTATGGATGACATAACTCTATAGGGATCTATCTATAACTATAGAGGTCAACTACTGAACTTCTCTGCTGGACTGGGAGTAAAGAAAAAACAAATATGCGTCCAGCTGCTATTCTTCCCTTCTTGCTGTTCTTCTAAAAGTCGACTAAGGGATAGTATCCTCTCCAACATAATGGACCATCTATATGGGTGAACTATGGTGATCACCTGTCACCATGTATATTATACCTTATCATCAACAAACAAAGTAAAAATATGGTTATACAGATGGTTTATAAGCAACAGTAGAATACTTTTGCTTACGGTGCCTTATTAATCTGTAAAGATTTAGTTTCAAAGGATTTATGATTCGGGTGGAAATTAAGCCCTTTTCATCCTTAAATCATAGTACTACTTGGATTTAGGCGATCTTTGTACAAAACTCGACTTCTCAAACCCGTGGAGTTCAAAATTAATTTCAAAGCCTTAGCCGAGGTTTCAAAGTTTAAAACTTTGAGGGTGAGGTTTGTCTGTACCTAACACAACGAATTGTGCCACAGATTTTACCTACTCGTACAGTCAACTTTAATTAAATCTGATCTTTCCACCAGATCTTGTATACCACCTCTTATACTCTACAATTTTGTTCGTAATATGACTGATGGTTTTGTCTAGTTTCGTAAAATGTATTTTTGAAGTTGACTGTACAAGTACCTACTTTTCAGGAGCAACTTTTGAAATCGCCGCAGAACTCCAGCTGTTCCATTCTCTGCGGATTCTATAACTTTTCAACTTGTTAAATTAATGTAGAAACAAATTATAACTAAATGTATTTAAAGTTTTTTATTAATAGTTTCACCTTGTTTTGTAACTTCGTTAAACGTCATTTAAACAAACTTCATCATCATCATCATCGTCATCACAGTCTGTCTTTACCCAGAGCTGGGCATAGGCCTCCCTTTGTTTGTGGTCATCCATCACGGTTCTGTTCTAGTTTTGTTATCCATTGCCCACGATTTTCACAACCACGAACAAACTTCGCTTTGCTTTTCCATACAAAATTTGCTTAGTGAAGTTGCTCGGTGTCATTTAATTCCTATATTTGGACAATAATTTAAGTTAAGAAAACGAAACACTTATCAAAACGAACGAACTTCAAGAGAAGTTTCCTAAACGCTACTTGACAAATTGCGTTCCTTTTTATTTTGAAATCTCTGACTCTACCATGAGTTTTCACAGACAGGTTTACTCGTTAAAAACTGGAGTTTTCATTCATTCATGCATTCATTCATGCATTCTTTCATTCATGCATTAATTCATTCATCCATTCAAGCAATTCATGGATCGGTAGGAGGAGGTGAGTTCAATTCTGAATTTCGGTCTATATCATCTGTTCTAGAATAGAATTTCTTCATTTCCTACTACATTGGCAAAAGCCACAAGATTAAATTGAAACTAATAAGTTTCTTATACATCATTAAACTTACCTTATTTCACCTGTTCTGTGTCACTGTTATTATTAGGTACTACAATCGCACGAGTATAATCTGGGGTAATATATAACATAGTGCTACTCTTGACTGAAGACCCTATAGGAAACATTGGATCAAATGCACGTGCAAAACAGTAGTGCTTATTCAATCTGCTCCCTACTTACCCTAAGCCCACTTCGGCAGTTCGAGAAAGCGCAATTAAGCGGTGCCTATTTCAGATTTAGACCGCAACGAGGGAGCAGTCAATCCTCGCTCACAATTAACGCATTCCGTGGAGGCAGGAGGCAATGCACTAAGTGACTCTTCATTAATCTGCGGCTCAGCTACAGTACTATCAGCCAGTTCGCTTTGTCTATTATCGTTCACAGTATCGGTGGCATTATTGGCATTGTCCAGTTGTGTCATGGAACTGTTACATTTACTAGTCGTATTACTAGTTGTTTTGAACCAATGCATTGGTTCAAAACAACTTAATACGGTAGTAACTAGTATGTACTAGTACTACGAGCCTTTGGAGCCTTTGAGGCGCTACTAGTACTACTAGTGTGCAATGTAGCGTGGTGAGTTTAGAGTACTGGTACTACTAGTGTGGTGAGTTTAGAGAGCGCCTCAAAGGCTCCAAAGGCTCGTCATACTACAAGTATTTTTTCAAACCTTTAGCAATAAAAGGTCTAGAACATTTTCTTATCTTTCTACATGCATACATACATATTATCACGCACGTATCCCTAATGGGGTGATCAGAGCCACAAGTAAACATAAGAAAACTTACAGCCACTTCTGATTTAAAGTCCCAAGATGGATATGGTGAACCATGGTGACAGGTGATAAGCCCATCGCCCATATGATGGTCCATCATTTTGGAGAGGTCTATCCCTTAGTCGACTTTTACAACATGCTCGGGAAGAGAAGCAGCTGGACGCATTCTATGCTTTTTCTTTACTTCCAGTCCAGCAGAGAAGTATCATACCTTTCTATCATTCGATTATCTCATCACAGCTTCTATCCTTACGTGTGTTATTCCGGCTACATCCTTGCAGTTCTAGGCCGCTGATTGCGGTAGATGGTTAAGAAAGGATGGTTAGTACAGAGATGACGGCTGACAGAAGGGAATCGAAGAAGAGAACATGCTGTGTAGACCCCACATATGTGGGATAAGGGCAGAAAGATGATGAAGATTGGGGTTGGCTTGGTTCGGGGGGCAGGAAAGCAGACGCTCTTGTTTGTAGCCCGGCTGTCTTATCGTGCCTATGGTTCTGCATCGCCGCCAAGTATGCAAATACGCTGCCTTCAGTGTAAGCCGTGCGATATTTGTAATTTGTACGACGTTGTTATTGTTAGCCGATACTCGAGACATAATGAGACGGCTGAATACGCATTTTGTGAGCGTGAGAAATATGTGGGCGTTGTTTGTGAATTGAGGCACTCATCCTTTTGTCCATAAAAAACTATATCGCGTCGGTATCTGTTGTATAAGGACTTTCCGCTCATTTTTTATCGCACGATCAGTCAAAAGTTGCAAAAAAAATTAAAAGATCCTTTCCTTCAGTTTTTTTCTCGTATATTCTTAAGTAGCCACCGCCTGCATCTTAAAAGTAGCTTAAGTACATACATGTGTTATTCCAGTTCAAATTCAAAATGTTTATTGTATGGGGCCCCCTTTTATTTATATTATTTGTAGAAATTACACACGTGACTCGTACACGCACAATTTCAGCTCTCTACCTATATTACGGTTATATGAGATATAGTACGCTGACAGACGGACAGACGGACAGCGCAGGCTTGGTAATAGGGTCCCGTTGGAACCCTTCGTGTACAGAACCATAACAGAACCCGGGTATAAAACAGTCTAAGTACATAAGTAGGTAAGTAGCCGTATAAAATCAACAACTACAAGAGTGCCGAAACTCTTGCGGTTCTGTTCACTGCACTAATTCCAAAATACATTTTCTAACTATCGTTTGAAGTGCTATCTATAAGACGATTAAGTTGAAACAGCTGTTTGACAAAGCGCAACTTAGGAGTACCTATTAAGCGTGAACTTTATTCTATGGGGAATTCAGTTTTCAGTTTAGGTATTATTTGATTTTCCAATCCTACACTTCTAATTAATGTTAGGGGAACAAAGATCTGCACTGACGTCCCGAGGTGGGGTGTATTGTACATTATCCCCCTGCAATCCTACACTTTCGAAATTTAATTGTAAGTTTCACACTTATAAATTCGAAACTTACAATTAATACAAATATGATTTACAAAATACAGAAGAAACACTCGGGCTATCTAAAGACCGTTCCAAGATGCTTCTTTCTAAAATTTTATATGTATGCTGAAAAACATACACATTTTCTCCAGGTCCCAAGTAAACAATTTCGCGGGTGGAGGCTAAGAAAGAAAGAAAGAAGTAGCGCTGGTTTTCAGTCAAGGCTAGTGAATATTCAAATGCATCGATAGTTCGACTAATTACGATTGAATTTGTATTGACAGTATTCAGAACTTTGCTCTCGCGACGATTCCAAAGTTTGCGATGTTGATCGTAAACTCAGGTCTTACTTCAGTTGTGTAGGTGAAGTTGGCATCATTCATAATTCCATATTAATTTTATACTAAACTAGTGTACCCTGCGATTTTGTACACGTTGATTTCTTTTTACCCGTATAGGTAGAAAGAGCGTAATGTGTTTGTTGTATGGCTTAAGTTATGACTGGACGGATTATTTTATTACAAACTAGCTGACCCCGCGAACTTCGTATCGCCTTAAAATTAATAATTCAAGTGCTTGTAATTTAATATGAACTTTATACCATAGCAATAAAGCTCAAATTGACTACGTTTTAGTTACAAATCATTTGTATGGGAAAAAGAAAAGGGCTATTTTTAGGGTTTTTCCAGCAATAATTCTAATTTTTCTCGCCGTAAAAACCATCCTTGAACTTCAACGAACATTTTAAAAAAAGATTTGGCCAAATTGGTCCAGGCGTTGTTGAGTTATGCGCTTACCAACACATTTTGCGATTCATTTTTATACTATATAGACTTCGCGCACGACCGCTGCGTAGGGAGCCGACCTCGCGACTGAGCCGCGCGGGTACCTTACTCATAGATCTAAACTCCCCTCCCGCACGCGCACCCCCGCCTTGGTGACGCCCACTTCGCAACGGGCCGTGCAGCAGAAATCGTAATATTTTAATTTCGCCATAACTTCAAAACCAAACGTCCAATTTTAATCATTCAAAGACCAAATATTATCTCCATAAACTGTTCTTAGTGATGAAATCATTTATTTTGATAAGGATTAATAGCATGAGTAAAATAAACGCGTTTAAATGTAGTCCAAAAAAAATTCAAGATTTTTAAATAAAAAAATGGTTGCTGTGCCTCACTCGACATAGATGGGTATAGTGTGTCGCGGACTTTTTTGTAGATATTTATAAGATCTACAATTAATTAGAACATTTTATGGTTCTATCTTTTATAGTTTAGGCAGCGTACGCAAAATAAGTAACTTTTCTGGTTGATTTTTTACACCTTGTGTCCGAAAAACCCAAATATCTTACGGAACCCTATTTTTTTCCAAAATAAAATATAGCCTATGTTACTCGTGGATAATGTAGCTTTCGAATGGTGAAAGAATTTTTAAAATCGGTCCAGTAGTTTTTGAGCCTATTCAGTACAAACAAACAAACATACAAACAAAGTTTTCCTCTTTATAATATTAGTGTAGATAAGGTGTCATTGGATTTTCTAGATGACAAAAGTGTTTATTTATTTATTTAAGTACACACACATCATATACATTATAACATTTAAAAAAACACAACACAAGTGTTATAATAAAGTATCAAAAAATCTAATATGGCCTCTGTAGCCGAAACGGCTGGACAGATTTTGACAAATGAGCTGTCGTTGAATTTGTCTAGATAACGAGAGTGTTTTAAGTACAGCCAATGACACTCCTTTGATATATAATGTGTAAAAATCCAATATGGCGGCTTTAAGAAGCTATTCTTAAAGAACTAAAACATAGACTAAAATGGTACAAATTATCATCATCATCATTGTCTACATCATGTGTCAAAAAATCTTGTATGGCTTTCTACGCAGTGCTTTTTTTGTTTTTAAATAAATATTTGTTCTATACTGTACAAACTTTATACTCCCCCTGTGTCCTCTATAGTAGTCTAGTGTAGGTACACCTACAACATAAGAGGAATTTATCCTTCAAGTTTCATACTTCCAGGATTCATAGTCACAAGGAGCCTTTGGGGTGTACTTTACATCTTTTCACCACACTAGTTCGAAATACCTATTGACATCGTTAAGCAATTACGGAGGCTTTTAGGCGGCCTAAAAACTCCGTCACAAGAGTTGGCTACTCGCTTATACGAATTTATTTATAAATCGAATACCTACATGCATTATACTCGGTTTCTTTGCAGGAATATTGTTTGGGTGTATAAATAGATCAGTTCAAAGGAGAGTTCCCACAGTACCGCTCTATTTGTTCAAGGGTGCTGCAGATGGAGTGGTAACATGACACTTCGATCGTAAGCGAAGCTCCCATTTCCTCTGCGGTGAGGAAGATGCTAGCAAAAAAAGGGCGAACTAAATCTAACCACGAATAACATCCCGAATGAATGACGATTTTTTAGTTAAAGTACCTAAGTTTGTATGGGCTAGTGGCCAACTCTTGTGACGGAGTTTTTAGGCCGCATAAAAACCTTCGTAATGGCTTAACGACTTAAAAGCCGTGACCGACAATTTAACGTGCGCTCCGAAGCACGGAAGCGCTCAGCTCGTAATGCCACTTACGGTCACCCATCCAAATTGTGACTGCGCACAACGTTGCTTAATATCAACGATCAATCAAGAACGTCTAAGCAAGCTGCCGAGGCGCACAATATTTTATATTTGTTAGAAAACGTCAATCAAACGTCAAATAGTTTGTGTGTGTGAATATTTCTTACCACGTAACTACTAAACCGATTTGATTAAATTTAGAATGTTTAGATTATGAAATAACATAATATTGGATCGGACGTTTTGAAACAAAAACATACAAATATCCAAACTTCCTTTATTTAGTGCGATTTCCAAACCAGAAGCGGCGATGCGTAACCGAATTCCATGGTTTATTCAAACGAGACTTTGCATATGAAAATCCCTTGTAATTTAAACATATTTTGCCAATTATTCACAAAATTAACAGTACGTAGATATCGTTCCGTTCGTAAGCAGATTATAATGATGGATTGGCGAGAGTTATTGCCGCCTAATTTGCTGACCTACGGAAATACGAAATGAACGAAGTGGGACAGAAAATCCCCACAAATTAAAAACATTTCAAATCTATTTTTACTTTGTCGTGATAATTGACAACCTCGACGGCGTGGCGAGTGTCCGACGGAAGGTGAGGCTTCGATTCCCGTGGCGGTGGTTTTGTTCTGGAAATATTTCTTCCAGGTCTGGGTAGATAGTAGGTATTATAACTACGTACAAACTGAGAATCCCCAACATAAAGGAAGCAAACACGCAGTTATAATACAAACATGCATGTCAAAGGACCACCCAAACCAATAAGGTACCACGCTCCGGAAGTGCATCGTATCAATATTGATGTCCATTTACTCGTGTCTATATTTGATTAGGACACAGGACTGTGATAAGATACAGGACTCTACATATGATATAGGTAGATATAGTGGTCAAATTTCTTCTCTGCTGGACTGGGAGTAAAGAAAAAACATATAATGCGTCCCGCTGCTTCTCACCCCGAACATGTCGTAAGAGTCGACTAAGGAATAGTATCTTCCCCAACATGATGAATCTATATGGGCCATGGGCTGATTACCTGTCACCATGGTTCATCATATCCATCTTGGAACTCTTGGATCAGATGTGGCTGCAAGTTTTCTTATGATAACTTGCGGCTCTGCCCACCCCATTAGGGACACGGGCGTGATAATATGTACGTATGAGTATGTACGTACAATAATTATGTAGATACTTCTTTTTTTTAAGGATTGTTTCAGTTATTATTGGTTGACTATTAGTTGCATATTCGGACAAATTCGGTTTTCATACAAAGCTTTTTCCTCGTTTTCACGTTCTGATTAAGCGAGTATTTGGTTTGCACGGATGCCTCGCGAGAATGCTCGGTCAGTACCCAGCTCTTAACACGTGAACTGAGCCACAGGCGGATATAATTAACAAAATCTTGGTAAGTTCTATGCATTATTGCACAAATCGAAATGCTTAACAAAGGAGAAAACTTGGATATTTCCTCACTCTCTAAAATGCAGGGTATGGGATATTTTTCAAGTTATACTTATGAAAATATTGCAAAGTTGTCTTGTGTATTTGCCTTTGCCCCGTGTGGCTTGAATCTTGCGAGACGATTAAAGTTTGTCCTTATTTTGCCGTATCTGTCCTTTTGTGGGAAGAAAATTGAAATCTACAAACGGAAAATGGATGCAGCAGAAAATACCTTCTAAAGGCCCGTACTAGAAAACAGTGCGTTATTGAAACATGTTTCCGAAATAAATATAAAATTATTTCCTAAAATGTTATTAGAGCTAAAATATCTTATGTATTTCAACACGAATATCGAAATGTTATAAGAATTATAATATTAGCAGGAAGATTCTTCAATTTGGCGAAGATCGGGTGCTCGGGACAACTACCTTACTCCTTAAATTAATATTACAATACAATATAATTTTATTGCAAATACATGAAAATAAATACAGAAAGAAAAGACAACATACCCCCGAATACTCAAACGCGACTCCGAGTTGAGCACGTCTCAAGTGACGAGTTTTTGACAGATTTTCATCAAAAACTGACAAAAAACCATCACTTGAGACGTGCTCAACTCTGAGACGCGTTTGAGTATTCGGGGGATTTTAAAATGGGCGGCCTTATCGCTAAAAGCGATCTCTTCCAGGCAACCTTTAGATGGACAGGATGTAAATAATAAAATAATAATGAAAATAATTAAACACACTTACATAATAAATAAATAAATAAAAGTAAAAGTACATAATAATACCTATCTATAAATAAATACATATATGTATATTACTTTCATCATCATCATTTCCTTATCCAGGTCCCACTTTATCTGACATTATGTTCTTCCTTCCCGTCTCTGTCCTTTTTATGAGCCTTTCACCACATTGGTTCGAAAGAACTAGTAACTGTACCTAGTAGTCGGTATTCTTGTTGCATTTTCTAACCTATTTATATAGATGAATGTGCCTATAACGGAGAAAGGTATTTATGCCCACAAACAATGATGGAAGTGAAGATAGGTAGCCAAGTGGAAACAAGTGAGACTACCGTTTACGGGGCGTGACTTCGAGCCTTATGAAGTGCTTAGTAAACTTTTGAATAGATGGTAAGTATACGTTGTATTTGGACGGAACTTCCAAAAAATGTTGCCTACTAAAACGGAACTGAAACTTGCTTTTTAGGGTTCCGTTCTGAGGAAGCGCCCATAATGGTGGTTCATCATTTTGGAGAGGATACTATCCCTTAGTCGACTTTTACGACATGCTCGGGGAGAGAACGAGTTGGACGCATTCTATGTTTTTTCTTTACTTCCAGTCCAGCAGAGAATAAAGAGACATCACAACATAATAGCATCACATTCTTCATTCGAACCTTGGAAGAATTTATTGTTTCGAGATTTGAACGCTGTGTCAATGAGGCGGGGATTGACGCCCCCGTCAACGACATATAACAATTATACATGTCTAGAACAGAAATTGTGCTATTTCAATAGTGTTGCCATAAATCAACCTTAAATGTTACGGTCTATTTCAAGGCCAAAATAATCCAAGTTTGTTGTTCAAAATAACAATCAAACCGAGAAAAAAACTGGGGCCTTATACACTATGACCAGCGAATAAGTAACGCGGGCTCGTTACGATATCTGTTGGTACATTTTTGTCGCCACTTGTTTCGAAAGTCTACTTGTAGAAGTGCTTAGTGAACTTTTGAAAGCGTTATTTTTGGACGGAATATACCTACACAAACTTTTTGAAGAAGTTCGATCTTAAAGTTTCTGTTTAGGGTTCCGAAGGCCAAACACTAATGTATGTTCTAGAGACGCACTAATAACTTTGATCTGAGGAACTTTCAATTAACTTCTGAACCCACGCACAAGTCAAGAATTTCACAACACAACATAATTAATTTTCCTTACAAGTACCTACTCACATTGCTTTCATTCCATCATTTCTTTATCATTCTATGAAAATTGCGACGGAAAAATACCTCATCTTCTTTTTTATGCGCAGTCATTAAAGCTCGTTTTTTTACGTTTTGACCGCATCTCGTCTGATCGAAAAAGATGCGGCAGGGCTGAGAAAAAATATTGGCCATTTTGTATACGAAGCTTCTGATTTTGTTGTGCTATCTGAGTAAATTGTGCGAAGAGTATCATTTTGAAGTATTTTTGCAGCGGGAATTGAAATAAATGTAAATGAGACCATACTGAGTCGACTCAACTGGTAGAATTTTTGTGCTTTTATTTAAATATGAATGTACTCACTGAGCGTACAATAAAACATCTCCCGAATTTTGAAAGTAGAGGCAACCTTAAAGAAAGTAGGCTTCTTACGTTTCTTTCAGTTTGAATATTGAACGTTTATTCACTTTTCAATTTAGATATTTATGTCCCTTTATACTGCGTATTCTATAATGTGTCACGCCACCGAGGTCGTCAATGGGACACCATATCCATCTTGGGACTTTGAATCAAGAGTGGCTGCAAGTTTTCTTATGATTACTTGTGGCTCTCTCCGGCCCATTAGGGATACAGGCGTGAATGTATACGTTAGAAAAGATCAAAAAAGATTCATAAATAAAGCACTTATTATTGTTTTTTCAATCTTTGATTCTATCATATCAAAGACCTAATGTCCTATTTCAGTTTTCGATTGGTAGTCTTATTACGCCCAGTATAGCTACGTTTATTGGCACTTAGTTATGCGATTGTGCCATACAAGTAATAGTATTGCCTTCTTTAGAATTCGTTTCATAAACAGCCTCATTCTTTTCGTCAACATCTGTTTGACGGCTTAGGTGACGTGGCGGGCGAAAGTTTATTGTTTGTTCATAAGCGTAATATTGTTTGTTTAATTTTGTATAATATTGCATGCTTGTTTAGCCGTTAATGGAGGACCTTAATGTTATATCTACATTGTTAATTTTCGCAATAAATTGAAATTGAATTGAATTGAATTGAATTGAAGTTTGACTGAGACGCAAGGGTGTTGTGGTATCACCCACGACAGGGAATCCTAGTGTGGGATCAGAAAATTGTATGTGACTGTTGGGTGTTATTTATTTACCATTCGCAGCCAAATCCCATCCACTGCTGGGTTTACACCTCTCTTTTATATAGCCTAAAGTTTAAAATCATACTTTTACTTATATCCTAAAAGTAAAAATCTAAAACAAATGTTTGAGCATTCGTTTATCGCGCAACACGAATGGCTAGTTTCAAACATCCTTCTTCAAAAATATATATATTGATAAAGACCCTTATCTGAACCTTCGATGGATTGAAAAGCAAATAGGTATCAGTGCTCGTGGAACTTGAAAGTTTTATCGATAAGGGTGCTTTGCCCTTCTATTGAAATGAGGGGTAGGACGGAGAGGTTCAAGTTTTGATTGGTTCCCATGACACCACAACGGATTCCTCCTTGATAATTATTTATAATCAACGGATAAGTAATACCGATAAAATGTTTTGCCAATATTAAATACTTAGGTCAAGATTCAATATCAATTTCAATAAGCCTTTATTAATAATATAAAAACTAGTTATACAAAATAAACTGTATGGTTAACTAATGAGTAGTTTCCTCTCCAACATGATGATATGAGCGATAGGCTGATCACCTGTTACCAGGATTTATCATATCCATCTTGGGACTCTTGGATCAGGAGTGGCTGTAAGTTTTCTTATGATTAGGATTTTGTAAGGGCTGAGGGCTCCTGTTAGCGCCCTATGTCTTACATGTGAGGATGTTAGAGTAGATAGTTGCACTTATGTACACAACACAGCACCAACGTATCACTAATAGTTCACTCAAATTCTAGCCAGTTCAGTTAAGGTTAAAGTTAAAGTTAGGAGCACGTAAAAACACAAGATTCACACCAGCTAGTTTAGTTTATTTGTTAAGTGTTTAACTACAAGGTCAGGTGGCTAATCTTTCCTTAGTAGTGTCTCTTGCGCGAGAGTAGGTCACGTACTCAATGAAAAATGTTATTAAAAGAATCTACATAAAATAAAAATGCAGTGCGCGCGATATAAAGTAAACCGCCGCATGCGCAAATTACCAAAATGTATGGTGAAACCGTACAGATTTCTTATGACTTGTACACTCCATTAGAGATACGGGCGTGGTAATATGTATGTATGTAGTAATGGTATAATATTTATGACACAGGTAGTCTATTGTTTTGCTTTGCAGCATAGGCCTCTCGGACTTTTCCAAAGTTCGCGATCGCAAGCTTTGCGTCTCTATAGTGCGTCAGCTGTCTTTTTAAGTCGGAAAAAAATGGGCCAAAGAAGTTACGGAATGGTATCCCAGAGAAGGAAATAAAACCGGTCAAGTGCGAGTCGAATTTGCTCACGAACGGTTCCGTACTATCTTATATAAAAAAAATATTTCTTGTATGGGGCCCCTTTTTTATTATTTGTTGTTTCGGCAGTAGAAATACCTACACACTCTGTGAAAATTTGAACTCTACCTTTTAAGGTTCATGAGATACAGCCCGCTGACAGACGGACGGACGGACGGACGGACGGATGAACAGCGGAGGCTTAGTAATAGGTTCCCGTTGGCACCCTTCGGGTACGGATCTCTAAAAAGATCATGGGTTAAAGGTTAAAGGTTAAGGAGTCCTAAATAGAAGCTTTCGGCAACTACGATTTGTTCAAGTATAAATTACTTTGGCACTACCTCTACGGTTCGTGTCACTATAATTACAGTTCTTTCGAACTAGTGTGGTGAAGGATTGAAATGCGCCTCAGACAGGTTCCTCTCGTGCACTAAAGCCCGGATCCTATATGTCTGTGGGTAGATTACACAAGCATAACAACAGGTTTTGTTCATAGATTATCGAAAAAGCATAAAAAAAGAGAAGCGTTACTAAAACACGAAGTGTTAATTGAAAATGATGGTATACTCTCGCATTTTATGGGCGTTTCACGCCTTCACACTTTCGCCTTCACTAGCGACTGGAATGTGGAGCTAATCGTGACAAAAACTTTACTACTGCCGACCAGTCCGTCATCTACACTAATAATATAAAGAGGAAAGATTTTTTTTGTTTGTAACGAATAGGCTCCGAAACTACTGAACCGATTAAAAAAAATCTTTCACCAGTAGATAGCTACATTATTACGGAATAACAAAGGCTATAATTTATTTTCAAAAAAAATTAGGGATCCTTACTAAAACTCCAATAATGTAACCCGAGGTGAAAAAATTGACCTAAAAATCCTAATTTGTTAAATACCCGTGCAAAGCCGGGGCGGGCTGCATTTCATATATAAAACTCTAGCATTACTGACTGACCGACCGACCGATCGTATAGAATGCTTGAATTGAGAAATCTTCCAAGCTTCAAGAAGTTTCAAGAAGCTTGGAGGATTTCTCAATTCAATTCATTTATTTGTGATACACAAGTAATAAATGACAGATGGTACATATACCTATATAATATAAAATTGTAATAAAAAAATGAAAATAATGTGAATGTCAAAACTTCTCTTATGGTCTTGTCTCTTATGGTGTAGTTGAGTAATGTAGCACTAAGAAAGAAATTCCCCAAATTCAACTCCTGGAGGAAGCAGCGGGAAGATGAAGTTAAAAAAGAGGACAAAGCCGCCGGTCATTCCACTGGTTAAAACAAATATTAGTTCAGTCAACGAGATTCGACCACAGAATACGATAGTTCTACGTGGATCCGTCTTGCTTCAGTGATTGCCGGTCGGCGCGGCGCGGCGGCGCCCGCGCAGGAAACAGATCCAATTTTGTATCGGCTAAACACTGCTATAGTATAGCTTCCGGGTTAATTTGTTTGCTGATAATACTTTGGGCCTTACACTACACATGTACAGCAATTCATACTTTCCAATTCATACTTTTTCTATTCCTCCATAAACAATCGGGCTCTTGTGTAGGTAGGTATGTCTAACAATTAGCTGTTGCAGGTAAACCACTTTTATTTTTGTACTCAATTTGTTCAACTCGCAGTTTCTCAATTCGTCCGTATTTTTTGTGTATGTTACTCAATAACTCTTCGAATTGTAGACAAATTCTGTTTCTGACCAATTATTTCGCTGGTGTAGGTATATAAAATAATCCCGAGGTAGTCTCAAATAATTTGGTATTCATTTTATATCTTGTAATTGTGACTTGCTGAAACATTTTAAATGAAAGTAAGGTATTCGTACCTACCTACTTTTGTTTTCTAGTCGATATAGTAAGTGGTCGGTGTCATCCTGAGATCCAAATGATAACTATTGTTTCTGCTATTTCCTAACCCTAGAGTAGTCGCGCCTTTCCGTGAAACGTGAGTGGTCGCGTGGGGAGCATTTTGCCGCCCGTATTAAAATGCATGCTTTGCATCTTTGTAGTTGAAAAAACTTTGGAAATATTTATAAAATAATTAAAATGAAACATAAACGTTTAGAAAAAGTTATATTTATTCAAGTAACATAATTAGTTTTTGAAATATTTGACTTGTAATCAAATTTGGGAAAATTGTTTTCTTATTAGGAATATATTTACCTTAGCCTACATTACATAAACTAAAACATACAAAATTAAACAAATTTAAATGTTTTCACTACCTCCGGGATATACTTCAGCGAAACAGTCTTGACACATGTACATACAATGTTCGTTGCACAGCAACTTTGCACATACATTGCCCCCTTTTTTGGTTCGTCTATTTTTTTCGATGGACATACCGTACACATATCCCCTCTCTCCCTGAAGGTATTTTTTATTTTCCGGTGGTACAAATTTGGTTCCTCAGTGGTTTGCGCAACATATCTATGCAAGATCTTCGGGATAAATGTGGTCTAGTCGGAGCCAAAGAGATTTCTTTCGACTACATTCTTCGAAACAATAAGTTGAGTAGTTGATTCGTGAAAGCGTAACAAACAAACAAACAAAGTCACTTTCGCCTTTATAATATTAGTTAGGATAGTATGAACTAAAACAAGCGCGAACACAATTACAAATCGAATATTTTAACATACAGTAGTTACGTAAACACGCAAAACATACTTACCGCGAGTGGTCGCGCAGTTAGCAATTTGCCGCCGCGCGCCACCCACCGGTAACAACCCTTTCTTCCTGCAGTCGTCTGCGCACCGACTGTGTTCAAACTTACGATACAGGTAGGTGGGAGACGGGGGGGCAGCTACTAAAACGCTTGACCTTGAAGATTGCATCGTTTGCAATTAAACAACATTTTTTTGCCGAGGGCGGCAAAATGCTCATAGCGCGAGCACTCTAGGGCTAATCTACTCCTACATCGAAGTCGCTTTTACCTGACTGCGAAGAAGAAGGTAGGTAGGAACTATGCTACCTATTTAGGTAGATTTGACAAATATGATTTTGTTACACTTGATAATGTCAGACGGTCTACGCAGTCGGGTTTTTTGTTCTTTTAAATAAATACTTGTTTAGTAATTATAAGATGTAATTATTGACTAAATATCGACACAGTTTATTAGGAATGAATTATGCACATGTTCCCAATTTTTAAATTTATTCGACGTATTATTAGTTTCTTCTATAAAAGTTCCTATCATTTCGATAATGTGTATTTGGGAATCGAGCCCTATTATTGGCCCCATCCCCGCGTTCCCAAGACTGTAATTATAGCGTTTAGGCTATGGCCAACCACAAGGGTTTGTTTAGTATTTTAGTCCAACGTGGTCAAACTGAGCATTTATCACAATGCCCGGGGCCAGTTCTCACGGGACGCTCAAATTTTTAACTTACATACAAACGTGTCGAACCTCGCGGCTGTTTGTACTCGTCTTATTGTAACATTAGGCTCGCAGTGGGGTTTGTGCTGCGGTTAGTCTTGTTACGAAGCCTTACGGTGCATTCCCGACGATGCATCAACAGTTCCCGTGACCATTGCTTGGCATCTTAGATCTTTCGAGTCGGGAACGGAGCGTGGGAGGAGATGGTTGCGATGCACAAGAAAGTGATGGAGTAAGGTTCACGTCACAATGACACAGTTGAGATTTTTGTTTGCTCGGGACGAACCGATCGCGTGAGAACCTTCGGAACTGCATGGGCGTGACATTAGTCGCTCTTTTTGTACTATTTTTTTCTTTTACAAGGCTAATATTGAGCTGTGAGTACTTTGAGTATCAGTAATAGCTATGAGGGTCCGTGATTCTGACAATGGAAGTATGGCTGTTGTTAAAAATATGTTTCACACGTGTTTCTCTTATTGTTTCTGGATCGTAAAGGATTTGTAACGCTTTTATGGCTGCATTTGCGTTGTCGGTTTGATTTCATGCCAATTATCAACAGTTTTTATGTTCTCTTCGGGCGTATTCTGCGAAGTTGTTGCCAAAATAGGCTTGGGATGCGCATTCCTGTAATAGATTGTAACCAGGCCAGCTATTAAAAAGACATTAGAAGTGCCCGGGGTACGTTCGTTGTTCACGATACAATACCGACGAGTAGCCAACGGTGAGGAGCATTAGGCTTGTAGCAACTATTATTCCATCTGTGGTTCCGCCTAGGGGTGCTTTGGAATATGAATCGATCGCTTATTATCGAAATATGATACTGCCATGCACCGCTCGTATTGAAGTTTGGAATTGAATATGTTTTTTATGTAAAGGTACAGTGTAGTGGCCATAGATTCTATTCTTTCGTGTAGAAACCGATAACATACAGTTATAGAATGTCCATTTAAAAGACATAAACTTGTAATAACACAGTGAAGCATGGAATATTTTTGTAGAAAATATGACGATGTTAATTCTGTTGTGCATTTTCCTTAGCTAAACTTAGTTTGTCAGTCCTAAAAAGTTCTGTCTCTTTTCCTAGTTTGAGATAACAGTTCAGTCATAAAGTTGTCAAAATCAATTTAGATTAAGAACCTCAATAGAATTGACAGCATTGTCGATTCTTTTGAGGTTTGGTAGTTAATGTTCGACTGTTTACTTCGTCTGATTGAGTTTTCCCTCTAATAATATTATTGAAGTATGACGGAAAAGGGCCCAAGTTTCTGAATATGATATTTGCTTTCTTTTGTGTTCGTTATTTTCTATTTGTACGTTATTATTTTATGCGGCGCTGTGTGCACAAAAAGATTTCTTTTGTTGTGTCTCTGTTGTCGTACTTTTCTTTATTTATATATCGTTATAAAAACTCCTTGTTTTAATATCGTTACTGGAAAGGCAAAATTACGTAAGCGCCAAAATGGCGCCAAATGGGCATATTGAGATATTATCCTAAAATAGCAGTCCAAATACAATAATATGAATTGCTGGACATAGAAAATGAAAAAAGAATGAAATCTTACGTTGACGTCATCAAAATTCGATAATTAGGTAGAAAGTTATGATTAAAAAAACGAAAAAAATGAACTTCAAATGGCTTTTTCTCGATTGGCGCTTACCTACGTAAATTTGCCTTTCCAGTGACGATATGTTTTCCGAAGGCATACGAATTATTATTTTAAAACAAATAATACCCTATAATCACATACATAGTTACCCCACACTGGGATTACCTGTGTCGTATCAGAAACTATGAGTATCTACTCGTACCAAAATTCCCAGACTCGGGAGAAATAATTACAGAATTTACATTTCTCTTACTTCAGAAATTGAATCTGCACCTCTTGCGTCTCAGCCGAGCATTCGTCCGCCACGCCACAGAGGCCGTTAAGCTCTCTGAATCTTTAGTTCTACGAATTATCTCGTTAAAGTAATTTTATGCGTTTCATTCCGGCTAGCAGAGCGATATTTCAAGAATTCATTTCGATCCCACATGTAAGTTTCAGTTTCATATTCCATTCAATAAGGCTGTGGTGTATTGTTTTCTTGTGCCTTGAATAATGCATATTCCATTTTATTGCATGTTGGCTACCCTGGGTGCATATTTTTTACATATGAGATAGGAAACAATTTTGAGAATTTACATTTTTATTGTTTTTTTTGTAATTCTGTTGTATTGGGCGATTATTGCATGATGGAGATGGAAAGTTGTGTGTAGTTACTTATTAGGGTTCCGTACCCGAAAGGTGCCAACGGGATCCATCCGTCCGTATGTCTGCCAACGGGCTGTATCTCATGAGAGTTTAATGAAACAATGCTTTTCACACATGTTCTTCGAACATTTTTAGTTCCACGACATATCCGTTTCCTCAGTGTTTTCCTTCACCGTTTGAGAGAACTGGTATAGTGCTAAAAAGTGTCTGAAAAACAAGGCTAGAGTATTCTTTTCACAATGTAAAAAACCTTTGGTAAAACTGAAAATGCTTTGAAACAACATTCTGTCATGAGTAAGCTTAAGCGTATGTTCGGCTGGGGTTTAAGCTGGCTTTACACGACCAAGTAGGTACCTGGCGGACACTGTGTGTCAGGTTAGAAGTCTCAGCGGACCGTACCCTTAATCCTGAGACGGGCTGACCTTTTGTCTGTCTACCTTATTTAGAATATTAGGATTTGCAAAGTCAGAGGTTATCTACATAATTTAGTATTCCATAGAGAATACAGACATCATTCCTTAGTTTCTGTTATAGATAAGTATTACTTCTACCTGTCGTGTCACTAGTTTTGAACCATTGAGGTGAAAGGATTTAAAGTGCGCCTCAAAAGGCTCCTTTTGCACATGTTTTCGAACTTTATAGGTTCTACAAAATGCCGGTTTCCTCACGATGATTTCCTTCACCGGGAATAGTTTTATAGCGCACGATCGGGTTTAAACCCACGACCCTAGGATCGAAAGGCAATGATGTACCATCTATAAGGGCGATAGACTAACCTGTCTGTCACCATGGTTCACCCAAGATGGATCTTGGGACTTTAAATCAAGAGTGGCTGTAAGTATTCTTATGATTACTTGTAGTTCTGCTTCCACTAGGGATACGGGCGTGATAATATGTATGTATATAGCAAAATGCAACTAAAAACGAATGAAAAACCATTAGCGAACCAGAAAATAATCATTCAATACACTTGGTACACTTCCCACGGTGGCCATTATCAAGAATCCTATAACCACGATAGCTTTGCGTGCGAGAAAAATGAACTAGTAGATTTATTAAACGGACGTTCGCGAACGGCCGTCAGGACATTTTCCAACATTATGAACTTATATAAACATATTAACATAAATATGCGACTTCGCTCGCGTGGTAAATTTTAAGACACCATTTTACCCCTTATTGAGGGTTATTTTAAAAAAACTCTGAAACATGTATCCATTAATTTTGTATTCAAAGTACCCTAACCAAGTGTCCAGACAATTGCACCACGCGTTAAAAAGTTCCCATACAAACTTTGACACCCTATTTAACCCCTTTTTAAGGGTTTTATTGAAACATCCTGAAATACGTGTCCACTTCTTTTGAGTGTACTGGTATAGCGCACATAATCTTTTTTTTCGAGAACAAAAATCCATTGATACACGACCGGATTTGAACTTACGACCTTAGGATCGAAAGGTGAGGTACCGCTAGGCCACCAGTGCTCTCACTATTGTCTAGAGCTCTAAGTGACGGACCTATGTTAACGGCACCGTACGCGAAAACCAAAACCAGCTGGCACATTACCGCATCCATAACTTTGTTAATAGAAACCAAATAGAAAAAGTAATCAGACCATTGGTAGTGTCTATGCTTTTGTTGGCGGTGATTGATGGGGCGCATTGTTTGTGTCGCATTTGCTTTGAGAAATGAGCCGTGTGGTTCTGATCGACCATTATTGCTATTTAGGCTTATTCGTTTGTATCCATTTTAAGTGTGCAATAGCGGATTTGCTCACCAAAATCGATGAAGAGCTCTGTAGTTACTTAATAAGATGTGTTTATTAAAAAAAGATCTTTAAAGAAAATATTAAATATAGAAATAATTTAAAAAATCCATGTTTTGAGTATGTTTTGACTTAGATCTTGAGAACCCTACCATATTTTCAGATTTACTTTGATATGTAGGTTAATGTAGGTAATGACTATTACATTAGTTGTTGAAATCAGTTTTTAGATTCATTTTGTAGTTTTCTTGTAATGATTTGGCGGGTTATTTTATTCTATTTTTTTTTTGCGGTCTCTATGTCTTTCTTTTATAATTACAATACACGAAATCCGTAGCAAATGGTAATCCGTGATCTCTGCTTACCCCTATGGGAAACAGGCGTGATTTTATGTATGTATGTTATAATTATATAATAATTAGTAAGGTTAAAGGACGACTAAAATTTGATTCTTCTTCGTGGCCAAACTAATTAGGTCCTCCTAATTTGTTCAATAGGGATAATTATCCAGTTAGAAAAACTAGTGACCTACCTAGTTATTCATTAATTACCTTCGTTGCTAGAATTAAGGCTATTGATATATGGTACGACACAGCCATTCCCGTTAAAGACGTGTCAGTAGTTGCTTACAAAATATTATCTTGAGAAAACAACTTGAAAATCCAAGTACAGAACCTTTAGTAATTAAAAATATATGTAGTATCATAGAATAAAATAATCTGTTCACTTTCATCATCTGTTTTTCTGCCCTTTTCCTACTAGATAGGGATAGCACATCATGTTCTTTTACTCCATTACCTCCTATCACTAGTCATCTCAGGAGTCACCCTTTTCGTTTGCATGTTTAGCACAATCCATTCATCTTTTCTTTGACCTATGTATCCATCCCCAATCCACATAAGTACATATCCATCAATCTTCTTGCACTCTTTTTAACCTTCGACGAAAAAGTGGGGTGTTAAAAGCTTGTAGTGTGTATCTGTGTATCAATCTGTGGCATCATAGCTCCCGAACGAATGGACCAATTGTGTGTGTGTGTGTGTGACCAGTACTCTCAAACGGTGAAGGAAAACATCGCGAGGAAACCCGCAGCTTAGTCAGCTCCGCACGTATTGACCATGTCTTATCTATTTATTTAGCTTATGTATTATTATTTAGTAATTTTTGGTTTCATGTTTTCCCAATGCAGGTTTCCACTGACGTTTTGCACTATGATATTTACGGTATTGTACTGTCTTTACACCGTTTATATTCTGCATTTAAACTTGCCAAAGTTTTGCAATAACAACGGGTATTCTTTCGTTTCCTTGAAAACGGTGACCGTTTTTAGGGTTCCGTACCTGAAGTGTGCCAACGGGATACTATTGCTAAGCCTCCGCTGTCCGTCCGTCCATCTGTCAGCGGGCTGTATCTCATGAACCGTGACAGGTAGAGTTGAAATTTTCACAGAGTGTGTATTTCTAATTTCTATTGCCGTGGTGTTGCGGTAGACTATTGGTATTTAATCTTTTTCCGCTGACGATTTAAAGTGATTTTGGCTAGTTTGCACAACATTCAGAGTGGCCACAATAGCACATGGTGAAACTAAAGATCCGTCTTTAGTTTCGCTAAAGCTAAAGTCATCATCACCCGCAAACTGCCTTCATCCACAACTGAATATGTCTTCTATTGTGCCATTTTTCTTGGCCCGTGTTTAGCCCTCATGGATGGATCAGCTCATCTCGCTGATGGACGTCAGACGTTTCTGTAAGCATTTCTTGGACACCATTCGGTAATCGTCTTTTTCCACCTGTAATCGTCTCTCTTTGGCCTCCTTGTTTGGTGTTCCATCATTATCTTCCTGCCCTCATCCCAACGGGAATTAGTTAAAGTTGGAAAGTACTTTTTTACGATTGTATTCTTTCCACGCTATATCACTCACCGTTTTTCAAAAACCCAGTGAAAATTCTCTCTTCTAGGTGGCAAACGGTAAATAGCTGGACGCTCTGCCAGCAATAACACAACGCAACGCTAACAAACCAAAACAAATGCCAAGTGAAATAATTGAACTTTCTTGGCGAGCGTTTCCGATTTATTGGTATAGGGCGGTTCATTTATATTGGCGCAGAGAAAATAAAGTTAGCTACAGGGTGCTCGCTGCTTGGCCCATGTAGCCACGTGTCAAGTGGATGCACTGAAAACACAAACGTTTTAAATGAGACCCTCAAGAAGGCAAGGGGTAAATACGGACCGGAGTTTGTCGTGACCTAAAGTGATCTCTCTTCTTAAGTATCCAAAGTAAATATTGTGTATTTCGCAAAATTACGCCAAATAATTGCCACGATTGTACTAACAGCATTTCTCATATCGCAATGTACAGAAAAAAAAAGATTTGGCCACAAACTCCTTTGCAGTTTCCTAAACATCACCCCTGCAAGTGATGCCAAAATTTCCTGACATTACCTTTTCCTAATTTACCTAGGCAGTGGGTCGCTGTATACAAAAATAGAGATTTATGGTTCGATTTCACTCCGCAATAGGTGCTCGGCGAAGCACCGGTACACATGTGGGCCGCCTGATTCGTATGGAAATGTTGGTACTTACAGACGTACATACGGTTATTTAGCATACGAATCATTGGGGCGAACATACGCGGATTTACGAATGAATATTCGTAAGATAAATCACTAAGATTGGCTAGTCAGATTGATGGATAGTGTAACGAAAATAATTGTTATGGCGGGTACGAGATTATTGAGGAAACAAAGTTTGATAGAATAAATGAATCATGTTCAGACGAATTGCATAATAAAATACATTTTGCGGACAGAATCACTAATTTAGGTGATATTATTAGAATTTTGAATTCATTAGCAACTCCAAATTGCTGTGACTCTGTTAATACAGGCTTTTTAGTCTTAGGGGAAACTGAGGTTAACCTAGATACAAACTCAACATGACTGTAATGTAATATTTTGTAAGTTCTAAGTTATGCTATAGTTATTTGTACCGCTACACCTGTTTTTATTGCAAACATTTTTTTATCTTTATCTATTATCTATCTAGACGGCTGGTGACAACCACTGATGAGTAATGGCCTCTTTTCTTTCATTGGCATTTACTATTTACCTAGGTACTTAAGGTTTTTTTATTCTCATGTATTAACCATTTCTTTTCTATGGACAAGGCCGACTAAGTTGAGGATGGAATTGGTGCTGGGCAAGCCTACTGCATCTGAATTCGTCCCGGGCACTACAACATCCCGTTTGTGAAGGTTAAAGTTGCCTCCTGACGCTGTATAAATCATCTACTTTAGATGGTAAAAAGGCCTATCATTATGGTTTTAATGTAAAGAAATCTTATCATCATCATTTCAGCTCTATCAAAACTGCAGATCTATGTTTTGCCAGCTTTCTCGATCATTTTTTACATATTTACCATTAGGTGGCATAGCCTCGTCGATTTTCCTGAATTTGTTTTGAAATCTTTAGCCTAACATGCGGACATGCAAGGTGGTATTTACCGTAATTAGTCGTAGCACGAGCGCAACGCTATCAGATCTCAATCCTGGCTAATGTAATGAGCTACAAATCTGTTGCTAGGCTAGGAAACCTTTTTCTATGAACTAAATCACTATATTATGAATCCTGCTAAATTATAAACTAGCTTGTGCCTGCAGCTTTGCTTGCATGGTACCCGAAAAGTAACTTGTGTCACTTTCCAGCCAAAACTATCTCTATGCAGAAAATCTATCCGTTGCTTAGCTACAGCGTGAAAGAAGAACAAACCAACAAACGTACAAACACTTGAGGGTGTGAGATATAAGAATATTTGTTCCTCATACACATACACGTATCCCTAATGGGGTGGGCAGAACCAGAAGTAAACATATAAAAACTTGCAGTCACTCCTGATTCAAAGTCCCAAGATGGATATGGTGAATCATGGCGACAGGTGATCAGCCCATCGCCCATACAAATGGTCCATCATGTTGGAGAGGATACTATCCCTTAGTCGATTTTTATGATATGCTCGTTGTACTGAATAAATAATGATTGAACATTAAAATTACCCCATTTTAGATATCTGATTTACCTGAAATCTTGATATGCTGAATCTTTGATAATTTCGACTTCGTTAAGTTACAATACAAAGACATTTCTACTAGATTAAGCGGAAAACGTAAGCGGAACTCATTGAAGTCATCTAAGGGGACTGAATGGAGATAAGAGGGCACCCTCCGTAAGTTCTACCTACCTACTTAAATATTAGAAATTTCCATTTGTTTAGTGCACTGATGTTCTATGTTTTAGAGGTGACTAACACACCTTCCCATTCTAAGGATGTAGGTTCGAAACGGATAGTAAAGAATGCTTTTTTCTGTTTAAAAAAAAAGTGTCCGGTACTGTTGAACGGTGGAGAAATTATGGTGAGGAAACTCGCAGCTTAGTCAGCTCGTATTGACCATGTCTTTCCAGTGTATAAGGCCGACTAAGCTGAGAAGATGGAATAGGTGCTAGTCAAGCCTACTCTATCTAATTCGTCCCGGGCACTACAACGTCCTGTTAGTGTAGGCAAAAGTTGCCTTCTGACGCTGCTGTATAAATCATTTAGTATAGACCGTAAAAGGCCTTGTACTCATTTGTTTCCAATTTATAGAACCCTTACCGAGGGTATCAACTTTCAGATCTTGATAAAACGATGTAACTTGTATTTTATCTTGACGACTGACAGGTTCCCCTTTTATATGCGTAAGCAGATGGTTAGCTGACGATACTTACTACAACAAACGTGTCGTGGGCGATTTAGCTTATAGTTTACTACCCGTCCTGTCTTTTGAACCAGTGTGGTGAAAGGATTTTAAGTGCGCCTCAAAGGATCCTTTCGTGCACTTGACACATAAAATATTAAAATACAGGAGTAATAGGTTAGCGTTGTATGGACATGTCATGAGAAGGGAAGATTGTCATGTGATAAGAAGTGTTAGATATGAATGTGAAAGGATATGTGGGTAGAGGTAGGATGATGAAAAAAGATGGATGGGCTGTGTGAAAGATGACATGAGTAAGAGAAGAGTGAGTGTTGGAAATGGAAGAAGAATAGACGTTGTGCCGACCCCACATAAAGTGGGACAAGGGCAGTGAAATGATGATGATGCATTAGACGTTTTCGTAGTAATTAGGTGGGCACTTATCATTAACTTTACCTCCATCACAACTAAAACCACAGATGTGACAAGTTTAAAAGTTTATGTCATGTCGCCTTTTTACCCGACTTCGGAGAAGGAGGGTAATGTGTTTGGAGTGTATTGTACATTCCTTTGATTGAAGCTGTTGTCCAAACGGCTAGACGGATTTTGACAAATAAGATTCGTCTGGACGACGAGAGTGTCATAGGCTATAATGAAATGTCAAAAAATGTAACATGGCGGCTGTAAGAAGCCATTTTCAATTTATTATTTTGGCTGCTTCTGAAGCCGAAACTGCTGTACGGATTTTGACAAATGAGGTGTTGTTGCTTTCGTTTAGTTAACGAAAGAATCATGGGTATAGCCTATGACACTTTTTTGACACTAACGAGTAGAAAATTCAAGAGTAGAATAGCCATTTCCAATTAACTTAAAATGGTACATACCTAAAAATTTAGACCAAAATGGTACAAATTCATCACCATTATCATCATCATCAGGTGGTTCAAAATCAAATACCTATGCCAAACCTACTATGCTACCTAAATTCTATGCAGATTTTTTGTTCTTTTCATTATATACTTGTCCGCTAAACATATTAGCGAGCTTACGCGAAAACCTAGCGTGCCCGTGGCCTGTGGTCTTCATGTACTTACGATCACGTTCAAGATATTAACCACTAGTTAGTGGTTAATATCTTGGTGAACATTATTTAAACACTTGAGGAACGCCCTAAAGAAGAAACAACCTGGACAAAGTCGAGAACTTTGTCCATTATTTTGGGGTTCGGTACCCGAAGGGTGCAAACGGGACCCTATTACTAAACCTCCGCTGTCCGTCCGTCTATCAGCGTCTTATGAACCGTAATAAGTATAAAGTTGAAATTTCACAGAGTGCGTATTTCTATTGCTGCTATAACAACAAATAATAAAAATAAAAAAGACGGCCCTATAAAAGAAATATTTATGTAACACATGTACGATGGCAGAACCCTTCGTGTGTGAATTCGACTCGCACTTGGCCGGTTTTTTTTCTAATACAAGCTTCATCTTCTCGCTGCGTCCTATTTCGGAATCTGTGAAATCATCATCAGCGTACCTCTACAATATATAAGTTCCTTTCAGGCTTTTAGGACTTATCGTTTAGACTATGCGTCGATTGTTAGTCAGTCGGTAAAGGAAGAGTTTTATATATATATACTCGCTACCGCCTGCAGCTTCGCTCGCGTGGTATCCGGATAAAAAATAGCCTATATGTTAATCCAGTACATGTACTATGTATATTCCAAGTTTCATTCAAATCCGTTCAGCCGTTTAGGCGTGATTGAGGCACAAACATCCAAACATCCAAACTCACAAACTTTCGCATTTATAATATAAGTAAGATTAAGTCAACATTCAAAAATATCTGTTCAATATAAAGTCAGTGAAAATAAAAATACAATTTTGCTATACCTGAATTCGTTTGCTTATTCGACTGCTGCCAGCATTCAAAAATATCACACCGAGTTTAATTTGTACAAAGGGAGCACAAATCAGTATGATTTTTGTAACAATTTTTGCTCGTTAGCGTGTCATTGGCTGAATTTTATTAAGCTGTTGACATACCTGAGTACTATACAGAGTGATTCATTAAAGATAATAAATGTTATGTTGCGTGGGCCTCCACAGCATCGGCTTGGTTTAGTTCAAATACTTTTTGTAGTTAAGTAATTATTGATCTGAGCTCTGTTTTCTATCTGTAGGCGAACTCAGATAAAAAACTGAACTCATTTTTATTTCTTATTATTATACTGATTACCTTTAAGTTTTTAATGTTATTATAGTTTGATTTATACGAATATAAATTATTGCTTGAACTTTACCTTATCGATAAAGTACCCTTCTACTGTAAGCCAAATATTTAACGACCGAGCGAAGCGAGCAAAGCTTTAAATGGAACCTAAGACGATTGGCATTGCATTTTTTGTTCGAGCATACAATATACATATTATCACGCCTGTATCCCTAATGGGGTGGGCAGAGCTACAAGTAAGCATAAGAAAACTTGCATTCACTTCTGATTTAGTCTTAGATGGATGTGGTGAACCATGTTGACAGATGATCAGCCCATTGCCGATCATGTTGGAAAGGACACTATCCCTTAGTCGACTTTTACGACATGCTCGGGAAGAGAAGCAGCTGGACACATTCTATGCTTTTTTTTTCTTCCAGTCCAGCAGAGAAGTAATTTTTCGAATTATAATTTTCGATTTATTACAATTTTCGAATTATAATTATAATTTTTCGAACAATTGTTTGAGCATAACTTTCGAAACAATTTTTCTGTTCGAAAAACTTAGATACTTTAAATGGTGAAGAAAATCATAAGTGAGTCGTAGAACCTATAAAAATAAAAATAAATGTAGGTACTCTAAACCCACACTGATTAAAACAAACTATTGACACCAGTGGTAGTAATGTTCATGCTCAAGTTGCAGAAGCTCATACTGTCAAATTTCTGCTGCCGAAAATCTGCTACTGCCGGCAAAAATCTTCAAAAATAGCTCGTTTCACACTCAGTTTACATCCCAACGAATTAATGTCTCATCTACACATCAAAGGGTTCAATTGCATTACTATCAAAGGACAAGTTCAAAGGGTGTACAGTCGAAATCAGTGGAACAGATCCTGTCCGGGACACACTTAGGATCGCTACAAAGGTACAGATGGACTGACAACTCACTCAGTTTACTTAGGTCTGTCAAGGCTTCTGTTTTTTAAGGCTTTAGTTTTTTAAGGTATGAAAAAGGTGGGTTTGGAGCTCTGTTTTTCTGACATGTTGAAAACGAATAAATCAATAGTAAAAACCATTTTTAAAATCAAGCTTTTATTTATAATATGATCTAAAAAGAAGAAAATAAACTTTAAATTAAATGAAACCCATCCATTTATATGTTACAATGTTTAAATTTGGAGCTGTAAACGACTCATTGCGATCCAATTTTTTTTTCAAGTAAAATATCCATCGGATGAAAGAACTTCTTTATTGAGAGCCAAGCTAAATTGAATTTTAGTCCAACGATATAAAGCTTATTTCGCAATGGACATTGATTTGTAGAGGCATAGCCTTTTACATTAGAAACGCTTTGTGCACCGCATAATGTTACCGCCAACTAAAACTTCCACTATCTTCCACTGAAACTATCTCAATATATAAAACTGTTTCGCTACTAACTGACTGATACAATCACTTTGATACTTTTGCCAGTAGTAGCGTCCAGCCCATAGTGGTCGTGGCTTTGAATTCGGTCGTGCACCAATTCATTCTTCTGTGTACAAGAAGCGGTGGAGCAAAACATCGTGAGGAAAATGGCATGTCGTAAAAACTAAAAAGTATGAACGCATTGGAACCGACGACCTAAGATCAGAAGAACCCTGTAAGACCTAAAAAGTAATTGTTGATGAAAGACAAAGTGTGATGAAATAAAGAGGGAAAAGGGGTAGGTATATTAAGAAATTCACTCTTAAGGTTTTTAAGGCCTTAGGGGAGAAAATTATACGAACAAAGTCACGGGACATTCCAGCAATAAATAGCAGGAGTAGTTCTTAGGAGTTTCTTGTTTCAAGTCGTGACTTTTGTACTCTGTTGACCTTTCGTCTACGGCTTTGTTTGATTTAGGTAATGTCGTACCTATAGATTTCCAACTAAATTGATGAAAATAGATTTACTTATGTTTCAAAATGTTTGCTTCAATATTATGACCGTACTTTACCAAAGCGCCCAAAATATACAATCTTACTAATATTATTAATGTGAAAGTTTGTGAGGATGTATGTTTGTGTCTCAGTTACGTCGTAACAGATGAACGGATTCGAATGAAACTTGGAATAAACATAGTACATGTGTTGGAATAACTTATAGGCTACTTTTTAACCTGGTACCAAAGCAAAGCCGCGAGCAGAAGCTAGTAGATAATATTTTCCCCACTCGTGTTTTGAAAAGGGCAAAATCCAAGATTTTGCTCTTCGAAGTTCGGAATTTCAGGACTGAGATAAATAACGATTTTTAAAACAAAAACTGCCAAACTTCGCCCCTTCAAAGGCTGGGACCTAAGATTTTGGAGTTCTGTGACATCAGTATGAGTGAAATAATGTGAAGCAAACATTTAGCTAGAAACAAACTGAGTTCATCTTATTACTCAATGTACGTTACGTATTATGGGATTTATAGTTGTCCTCATAATATACTGTATATCAGTCGCGGTCGTTGCATGTGGTAGTGTGTGTTTCTAAGTCATCTCATAATCTGTATGAGTTAATAATAAATAAATAACACCCAACAGTCACATACATAGTCCTGACCCCACACTAGGATTCCCTATGTCGTGGGTATCAGAAACTACGAGTACCATGGTACCACAATACCCAGACCCGGAAGAAATATTTGCAGGACATGCAAACAAATTTTCCGCAGCGGAAATCGAACCCGCGCCTCTTGCGTCTCAGCCGAGCAATCGCCCGCCACGCCACCAAGGCCGAATATAACTGAATTTAAGAGTCCAGATGTAAAAATGCATGACATTGCGTACGTCCGTACGTGGACTCAGTTTGTTTCTAGCTTTATTGTTGCTACATTCAGTAAAATCGTCGACGTGTAGAGCTGAGCTTATGACGGCGACTGTACAAAATACAATTTAGTTCCAAGCTTAGAATATTTTCTCGTTTTGTTGCGAGTGTACCGTTATTTATTAGCCCATTTTTTGAGGATTTGTTTTGCATTAGCAAAGAAAGATGTTCTACTGGATAACTGAAATCGTGTTTCAGGCAGTTAGGCGAGTCCAGGTGGCGTTCCACTAAACCAGGTCTTTCTAACACCATTTAAATACCTTAATATATGCAAGTAGTCTCCATAGCTGCTGTTGTTCTCAAATAGAAGTATTCTCTTCAAATATTATTAAGTTCTTGTTTGAGAACTTGCCGAACACAACGTAAAACAATTATTATTTCGACAGTAATGTTATATTGTATACTTAACATAACTGTAGCTTAAGTATTTAACTTTGATTGTGACTCTGCGTTTATCTCATTTTGTTGTTTCACCCTTTTGTAATTTTGCATGCCGTGTTTATCTTTAACTGGTTGTGCAATTAGCAATTAGTTTTAAATACTTCGTATTATCTACAGTCAATGTAATATTCTAACAATCGTTGATAAACCATAATAAAAATACTTAATTATGTGGTTCATTCGCTTCGTTATTTTTCATTGAAGTCGGTATTGTTTTTAGTTTTTAAAACGTATTATATTCAAAACAGTCATGAAATCGGTAGCTAGAATAGCCCAATCAATCTATTGTCAACTCGTTGACATGGTAGTGACAAAGACAAAACATTACAAAGAGCCAGATCAAATAACGGTCATTACGAGGGAGGTCTGTGTTTGACATGCCAGAAATGATTATTTATTACCATAAAATAAAGGTAAAGAGGGATTTTCCTTTGACGATTATAAAAACTGGTTCTATAGACTGGTGGTTATTCTACGACGGCCACGTTTATTTGTCAGTTCTCATACCTTAGGTATATTAAATAATCAATAAATATTTGTGGACATTTCACACAGAGCCATCTAGTCCCAAACTAAGCAAAGCTTGTACTATGGGAACCAGATGGCTGATAAAATACTTTTATATATAATATTGTAATATATTAAAACTATATTCTTATTCCTATTGTACCCATCTTTACTATTATATCATGTCTATGCACTAAAAAAATTGTTAACTGGTAACTGGTAGTCGATAATTCAGCGCCATCTATCGAGTCTGTTGGTACTTTTTTAGATTGAAACGCCGATGAGAAATTTCCTCATCGGCATACTACAGCCATAGTTCAAATGGTAAGCATAATACTTAGGTCCTACTTGTGGTCGAAGCAGGAAATTATTTGTTTTCCACGAAACTAGCAAGCTTGCTTTGTAACAGTAAAGTATGAGATTAGCCTAATAGCTGCTATTTCGTACACAAATAAAATTCTTTAGTTCTTGGACACAGCATGGCGTTTTATTGGACGTTATACTTAAAATCTAAGCTAAGGCATTTGTCCACTAAAGCGGTTACTATGTTTATTTCTCGAGAGACGTAAAAAGTAAGTACGTATGAGCTAGTGGCCAACTCTTGCGACGGAGTTTTTAGGCCGCCTAAAGGCCTCCGTCGTGGCGAGAGACGTCATCCCGTTATTTACAACTTAACGCTGTTTCACTTGAAGGCTGTAAGTAGGTACTACTTATGAAAATAGTAAGTAAGTTCGAATGAGCTAGTGGCCAACTCTTGTGACGGAGTTTTTAGGCCGCCAGAAGGCCTCAACGACTTAAAAGCCGGGATCGACAATTTAACGTGCCCTCCGAAGCATGGAAGCGCTCAGTTAGTAATGCCAATGCAGTCACCCATCCCAATTGTGACCGCGCATAACGTTGATTAATTTCAACGATCAATCAAGAACGTCTAAGCAAGGTACGCCAAAATCAAAATAAAAGTAGGTTCAATTTTTCGATTTTTTATCAAAAAAAAAAAACATACATATTATCACGCAGAACAGTTTTAGTTTCTAAAGAAGCACAGTCGGGAGAATCTGTTTTTTTTTCATGCAGCACTTTAGTGTGCAATGTACTTACTTTACAACGAAACTAGAACTACAAAAAATAAACCGAAACTACTTGTTCGTATCTGTAATGAAATCGTGAAATATGCATGTGAATTCTGCAGTGCCATTCTGTAATTCTTTTCGCTACGTGATTATTTAGTAGCAATGAGGAATATTATTTTTTTACTTCAGTCAGATAGCAAGAATATGCAGTATGTATTCGTTCGTATGAGCTAGTGGCCAACTCTAGTGACGGAGTTTTTAGGCCGCCTAAAGGCCTCCGTCATGGCTTAACGACTTAAAAGCCGGGACCGACTGTTTAACGTGCCCTCCGAAGCACGGAAGCGCTCAGCTCGTAATGCCACTTGCGGTCACATAACTATTTTATTTTATTTTTATAATTTGTTGTTAGACAAAATGTCCGACAGACGGACAGACAGCGGCAGCTTATTTAGTAATAGGGTCCCGTTGGCACCCTGCGGACAAGGAACCCAACGGTTTTCTGTCTGAAAAAATCAAAACTTCGTCACCCTTTTTACATACCTACATATATACTATCACGCCCATATCCCTTATGGGGTGGGCAGAGCCACAAGTTAACATAAGAAAACTTGCAGCCACTTCACTTTTTAATTAGGTAGGTAGGTTTTTAACCCTAAATTGTTCTCACCTATTTTACAAAAGTAGGTGGTACTCTTTGCTGTAGTTGTTAGACTGAAAACAATATTAGTTATTCAGCATTCCAATTGAGTCGGGGCAGGGAGGTAGGTGTAGACGTGCATGGAGTTAATGTTTACAATTTCTTTTGTTACCTATAGAATTCTAAAGTATTTTATTCGCCTTGCATACAGTACCTTACATCTAGTGATGGGACTCGAATCGAAAATGAATATTCGAATCAACTCGAATCATCCGGAAAAAAATCGAATCATGACTCGAATTAACCCTTGATTCGAATTGATTAATGATTCGGATCGATATAATGATTCTAATCAATACGAATCGATACGATGATTCGAACAATAGATACATAAATATAAAAAAAACTCTTAGATACATTTTTGAATCATCATCATCATCATCAACCTATAACAGTCCACTGCATGACGTAGGTCTCTCCAATTACAACCATCGCTAGGAGTACTACTCGCGTAACAGATAAAAGAAAGAAATTTAATTTGAATTTGAAAAAAGAATTTGAATCAGATCGTGGTTTCGAATCAACTCGACCATTCGAATCAAGCGATGATTCGAATCAACAACCCCACACATACTTCGCAACGCACGCATTTCTACTGCATTCACTAATAAATTACTTTTTATTCTTGTACTAGAGAGAGGCATACAAAAGCCGCGAACAGAAATTAGTATAACAATATAGGCGTGTATACCATCTTTTCAGTGCCTACTTTATACATATAACTTGTTCAGTATATACAAAAATTTTGTAGTTTATAGTTACTTTTATAGTTAGTTCATGTTATAGTTACTTTTGTAAACTCCCGTGTCTTATTCTCATTTAGGTGTAGTTTTATCAACAATAATAAAAGCGACGCTAACCACGCTCATCTTAACTGATTACATCATTAATCTAAACGTATCATATTTGTCTTTATGTAATTTCATATATATTATTACTATTATTAGTAACTAGTGTCCGCCCTCGGCTTTGCTCTCCAAGATAAAAAGTAACCAAAATGTAATTCCAACTCACGCTATGTAGTTTAATCCAAGTTTCAGCCAAAACTGTTCAACTATTACAGAGTTAAATGAGAACAAACTTAGAGGCATGTGACATTTGTGGTCAAGGGATTGAAGTGCATCTCAAAAAGGATCTCTTCGTGCACTTTTACAGGTTCTACGTTGTTTTGATGGTTATAATGAAGTGAATTATAACGTTTTTTTGTTATTTCAGGTGCAGTCCAGAGGTTTGTGGAGATGCCGACGTACACTGAAGTGAACCCTGGTGAAGATGCGTTGCTCAAGTGCAGGATATCGGACAAGCGGGGCGTCTGTTCGTGGCAGAAGGACAACAAGGTATGAAGTCATAGTTACTTAACAAATCAATAGGTTACCGTAAAAATTCACTGTTGACTATTTTTCCCTTAAACGTATCAAAATAAATCGCTTTTATAATGTTGGTATACTATTGTAGGAAAACATTATTTCAGCAATAAATTAAGTTTTAATTCCAATTATTTTAATTACTTTGAATTATGAACGAAAACGCTCTTAGGTGTCATGGCGTCCGCTGTGACGTTACGCTTAGGTACGAAACGCGTAATCAAAACAAAAGTACAAGCAACACGCTTGGCGGTAATTGATATTTACAGATATTTAATAAGGCGTGACGTCATTTGCTGTGATTGGTGATACAGTTGAGATGGCCGATTGCAGTATTTTACTGTTATTTTATTAATTTCAATATTTATAGGAAAAGTGGGGTTTCATTTAATATTTTTTTGAAATCCTTACAACATATATTTTATTCTCAAATCATTTATTCTTTGATTCTTTAATACTGTCATCATGCCTATTGTAATTTCTGTCGTTTGGGATTCTGTATCTTAAAGACCATCACAGTCTTAGCTATAATATATATTGTAGCAAGGCATATTACGACATATTACGGTATATTTTCTATTGTACCTAATCTTTGAGCGACCACAGGCGCAGTTTTAATATATATTATAGCACACCATACAAAAGCAACGTATAACGGTTATATAGGATCCCTTTATTGTAAATACTGAAGACAGACGGTCTTTCTGTCCGACCATATCAAGAAACGAATGAAGGTAGGTATTAAGTAGGAAATAATATAAAATACAAAGGTCTAACGTGGGTGGGCGCAACTAGCACAAAATCGTGATGGACGATACAAGCGAGCCTCCGCCCAACAGTGAGTAAATACAAGCTGGATGATGTTGACTGGGATCTAGATATTTTAGTTAAAACCAGCTCAAAGCAGTTACTAACTGTTACTGAGTTTCATCCATTACTGAATAGGTAGTTCTGTGAAGCCGCAGGCGTAGCTTTCTACTGAATGAAACGACTTTGCAAACGAAGCCGCGGGCGCAAGGTAGTTTATACAGGCTTAAAAACTACGACTATGTTCTATATAACTATCCTGGTTTAATGACAGCCTCGGTGGCGTGACGGACTTTGCTTGGCTGATATGCAAGAGGGCTTCATACCCAGAAAAGTTTTAATGTTCTGAAAATATTTCTTCCGGATCTGGGTGTTGTGGTATCGTTTCTGATAAAGAAGGCCTTTTAGCATCTATAGTAGACGATTTATACAGCGTCAGGAGGCAACTTTTACCTTCACTAACGGGACGCTGTAGTGCCCGGGACGAATTAAGATGGAGTAGGCTTGCCCAGCACCTATACCATCCCCTCAGCTTAGTTGGCCTTGCCCACAGGAAAGACATGGTCAATACGTGCGGAGCTGACAAAGCCGCGGGTTTCCTCACGCTTTTTTTTTTCACTGTTTGAGAGTACTGGTATAGTGCACATAAATTTTTCGCACTGAAAAATGCATTATTCATGACCGGATTTGAACCCACCACCTTAGGATCGGAAGGCGGGGTCACTACCAACAACACCAGTGCTCTCTGTTTCTGATATACTGATATACACAGGGAAATACACACTATCTATATCTGATATACACAGGGAATCCTAGTGTGGGCCTGTGGGCTCAGAACTATGTGTGACTGTTGGATGTTATTTATTGGATTTTTTTTGTATCATAATCAATGATTCCGTTTGTGATTTTGCTAGACAATTTGAGGTCGACAGTTGAAGCCGTTTTCCATTACCGATTCTGTGACATAAAGGCCGAAGCTAATGCCACTAGTCGGAATTATTCACTTTGATCTAGCACACTGGTTCTTAGTGACCTGATACGAGTAGCAGTAGGTATAGTGTAGCATAGTGGGGTTTAATGGAGATTAGGTACTTTTAAGTAACTTAGGTATAAAAGTTTTCTAGTTTTCTCTATTATTCAGTACCGGTCGGCGCATATCTCTTGCAAACATCATCATCTCTCGTAACAAACTCCTTCAAATTGATTGTAATTTGGGCGTGTAACTCTTGGTCACTAAAAATTTAAGGCTCTTCAAGCCAAGCTCAAGCTCTGTTCACAACGAAGTTAGAGGAGTTGATATTGTCCTGAACTCAGACCAAATAAAAGAAAAGACGCCGCGCCGCGAACAACAAAAGTGAAGCCACTTTTTATCTATGTGTGTGTGTGTGTGTGTGTCGAGATTTTGAGATTTTGTGTTCCAAGTAACTTAAAATTCATAGTATAACAATTAAGAAACGATGTTATTTGAAGTACTTACAAGTAAAAAGTGATTCCGTGAGACTTTTTATGTGATTTGATGCTGTTTTTACAAGTTTTCACTACACAAGAAGGCATAATTCTATTTTTAAGAGTCGTGACGGACTAAGAGCGATGAGCATGGTTTTAGTGTAGATGTGTGCGTGAGCGTGTATGTTTACTTGCAGGAGCACGGTTTTGTGTGGCTACACTTTTGGTTTTCGCGACGCGCCGTCTTTTCTTTTTATTTGGTCCTAGGTCCTGAATGGTTTCGAGAAAAGGATGGTACGGTTGTGTTTTTACTCGACTTGGCGGGGACACTTCGACTACTTCGAGCCCCCAAATTACATACATACATGGTCATTCACTGCTTCTCTCCCCGAGCATATCGTAAAAGTCGACTAAGGGATAGTATCCTCCAACATGATGAGATAAAATAAGCAATTATTCCCAAGGAGGGTTGCCGTCAGGCAGGCGGCCGGTTGTTAAACATCTTAACCAAAACTCTTACAGCATGATCCAGGGATCATGCTGTGCCGACCGCACATAGAGTGGGATAAGGGCAGGAAGATGATGATGGTCATTCACTGCTAAGAACATAATCCCACTTTTGCTTTGCATAGTTGTAAACACTGGTTCTTTCTGTCACCCTCATAGCATCGTCAATGAATAAAACATGCAGTCGCATAATGTAGGTACTTACAGTTTGATCCATCTAACTCGCATACCATCTTCCGGAACAGCGATCACGTTACACGGAACTTTAGTAATACAGAACAGATGTTGGTGCTGTATGTCGTTACGTGGAGAAGATTGATAGTAGTAAGGTCGTATGAGCTAATGAAAAGCCCTTGTGAAGTTGTGATATAGTTCATAGGCCTTATAAATAGGGTTACCTTTTAGAAATTTTAAAAGTCTTGACAGAAAGCCTGACTTCAATTAAAGGTCCGGACATTTTAGTCACAAAAGCAAACATTGTGAGATAAGATTAATCCATACTAATATTATTATCCATTCGCGCGGTACCTACCCGGATAAAAAGTACTCTTTATTTTATTCCAGGTCATAAAGTATACCTATTCCGAGTTTAAGGCAAATCCGTTTAGCCGTAACGAAGATTAATGGGAACAAACATACAATCTTTCGCATTTATAATATAAGTGTGAAATGGAGTATTATTAGAAGGATTTAGAGTTTAGACAGTTAGGTCTTTATTGAGTACTAGCTGCCGCCCGCGGCTTCGCTCGCGTGGTACCCGGATAAAAAAATAGCCTATATGTTAATCCAGTACATGTACTATGTATATTCCAAGTTTCATTCAAATCCGTTCAGCCGTTTAGGCGTCATTGAAGCACAAACATCCATACATCCAAACTTACGCATTTATAATATAAGTAACGGTCGGGTAACGGAGGCTTAGTATTAGGGTCCAGTTGGCACGCCTCTGTGACGTAGTTTAATTTATTTAAAAACAATTTCTTCATTACACCAGGACTACGCTCCAGTCGAGGGCAAAAATAATAATTATTATAAAGAGCGCCTTTTGTCTAAGTCCCAAGTTTTTCATGCGAAAAGACAGATGGACGGATGTAAAGGAAGTAGACCAACAAGGCTTCATTGTACGAACTTATTTACTGCATCATAAAAACATCTTAGTATCATGTTACTCTTGGCAGCGTCGGGACTCACTTTTTTGACATATAAGAGACAATTTTCTGCCTCGCACAATTGCCGTGTGGAATCAGCTGTTTGTATGTATGTCCGTATGAGCTAGTGGCCAACTCTAGTGACGGAGTTTTTAGGCCGCCTAAAGGTCTCCATCATTGCTTAGCGACTTAAAAGCCGAGCGTGATAATATGTAATAATGTGCATTACCTATTAATTTTAATTTCATTTTCTATATTCGTTGTGTATTGACAGTTTTATTTTTATTTATATTTTGCTATTTAATGTAAAATGTAAATAATTGCACTCCCATAAAGGGTAAAATACATCGAATCTTACAATTTGTAACATTTTTTAGACATGTAATGAAATAAATATAGGTACCTACTAAAACTATAATTTGTAATAATGCAGACTTGATTTGACATCATTAGATATTGGGATATTTTCCAATATCTACTACGTTCGGGACGTTTTAAACTAGTTTGAAATAAATATTATTTTCAATTACTTAGTCCCAGATATTTAAAGAGTATTAATAGACGCCATGTAACGTCGGCAAGAAAAGTGTTTTTATGGAATTAAGAATGTATTGGCCTAGTATAATAGTTACAGTATTTCGCAAATGCATTGCTTTTCTAAGCCGGAACGGTGTTGATCCTGCTAAAGAACAGAGTAGTGGACGGATATCCTTAATTCAGTTTAGAACGAGCCATAAAGCCGCCGAAGCATTTTGCTCGCTCAATTATTTGGCGAGCATTTGTACTTCAATAATAATAAATTAGAGCACAGGTGTAGTGCCCTACACCTTGTGGTGCTATGATAACAACTGCGACACTTGACATCTAAACGGTACTATAAAACCCCCACTTTCATCATCCAGGCTTATCTAACTCGAGGTTAAACTTTTATTAAAGCAGCAGCGCCCCGTATGCCTTCCGCGTTGAGTTTTAAAGTAGCCTTGGACGAATAATTCGTCCAGAAAGTAGCATATGTCCTTCCCCGGGATGGAATCTATCTCCTTGCTAAATTTCATCAAAATCTATTCGGCAGTTAAGACGTGAAAAGGTAACACACAGACAGTCACTTTCGCATTTATAATATTAAGTATGGACTAGTGGAACGTGTGGTAGACCCCGCGACTTTGTATGCGTTGACTTTTTCGTACAAACTTTATACCCCATCAATTTCGGGAATTCCTTTCCTAGTGCACTCCTATAAGAGGAATAATGCGTGTGTGGCTCTAGACAAAGAATCCATTCAGCCGTACAGTTTCTCGTTTGACCTTCTATAACGCAGCGACATAGCAATAATTTATTTATTTTTTACACTTTTTATAAATTAAACACAAGAAGGTCAAAAAACATCGTACTACCGCTACCTAGAACAAACTATGGAATCAAAAACATAACCTATGAAGGAGCACAACTATACAACAATTTACCTAACAATCTTAAAGACGCCCCTAGTGTAACGTTATTTAAGAAAAAGCTAAAGGATTTTAGCCTAAAAAATATTCCAATTCTTTAAGAAAAGTATATCTTGTCATTTTTCTATGTCACTTTACTGGCTGCAACCAGTACACTATGTACATACTTACAATAACTATATTCTCTGTAAGTGAACTTTGTTCTTTGAGAAATAAATATCTTTAACCACATTTTTTGCATAGCCAAGCTTAGAGATTATTTTTCTGTCCGGTTACCACGCGACAAGGTTACAGACAGAAGCTAGTCTAAAGTAAACGTATTACGCCTGTCTGTCAGCTGGAAAAAAATGGTGCAACTGGTGCTAAATGGATGCGGTTTATATTTAGCCGTTTATGACAGTCAACAATTCCAGGTAGCGTGTTCAAGGATCATACAATGTTCATGTTACATATTAATAAAATAACACAGCATACATTTGCATATCATTCTATTTTATTGGTTTTCTAGTAGTCTGGTGTAATAAATCTGATGTTAGTATTATGTATACATGTGTGACTGAGGGTGGAAACCTACTATTACTTCTCATACTTCCACCCCGGCATAAAAAAGAAATAAAACTGGTCAAGTGCGAGTCAAATTCACAAACGAAGGATTCCGTACATTAAAAAAATGTTTGTTGTATGGGGCCCTCTTTTATTTTTATTACAAAAGAAAAACACATTCTGAAAATTTCAACTCTCTATCATGTACTGTCTTTGCCCACTGCTTGGAAAATCCTTTTGTATGTGTTTTTTGTAAAATAAACAGGATCTAAAAATCTAATTCCAAATTGCTATCTAGTCAAATCAAGATGTAGTCTTAAAGCTTCTATCCCAAATACATTAGCTAGCTACGAGGGAATCACTTAAATCCAAACAGACTCGATTCGCTTCTAGTGAAGTAATTCCTTTCTCCCAAATGGCAAGATGTATGCACTGTAAATAGATTAAGTATTTCATTGCAAGTTTCTCTGCAATTTCGACCGTTTCCTGATTCTTCAAACAACCTTACACTGAGTCTCAGACCAAATAAAAATAATCTTTTTATTTGATCTGAGCACTAAGTCTTTACTTTGGCTTTACTCGGACTTGTCTCTGACTGCCTCTATGGTAGTTGTCTCTGGGCCCCGCCTACCAAATCCGGATAGCTGGTACCTGTTCTCTAATAATGCAAATAGTTAAGTTGAAATAATAATAAAACGAAATAGTCAAACGAAGCTAGCTAATGGTCAAGTCAAGTACCTACGTACCTATATCTATCTATCTAGTCGTGTCACTACTTCTTTCGAACCAGTGTGGTGAAAGGATTTAAAGTGCGCCCCTTAGGCTCCTTTCGTGCACTTGACACATATTTTCGCACTTTTTTCGACATGCCAGTTTCACTATGTTTTCCTTCACCGCTTGAAAGTACTGGCTAGTATATCCTACTATATTATAAATGTGAAAGTTTGTGAGGATGTTTGTATGTTTGAGCCTCAATCACGTTTGAATGAAATGGAATATACATAGTGCATGTGCTGGATTAACATTGCTATTTTTATGTGGGTACCACGCGAGCGAAGTCGCGTGCGGCAGCTAGTCGTACATAATTTTTTCTAACAGAAAAATCCATTGGCGCACGACCGGATTTGAACCCACGACTTTAGGATCGGAAGGCTTGGTCACTAAACCACCAGTGCTCATGTCAAATACGTTAAAGCACGGCATGCGTGCATGGCCCTATTCCGTGAATGGTATGGAGCGGGAGATTCTAAGTACCTTGAATGCCTAGCCATTGGCAATATTCTGTTTGTTCTATTACTAATGGAGATTTACGACCCTCTGGGTGAAATTTCATGAGGCGTTGTGCCAAAACGTAATGAACGGATGCGCCTTGACTACCTCCTTGGTGGTCGCTAAGTACCTTTGTGCCTAGACTTCATTTCTGATGTGTTCTTAAATAAATAATGAAGGTCATTTCACACAGCGCCATTTAGTCCCAAACTAAAAGAGCTTGTACTATGGGAACCAGATGGCTTATTAACTTATTATGGTAGAATAAGTATATACATTTTTTAAGACAAAAACATAGAATGTGTCCAGCTGCTTCTCTCCCCGAGCATGTCGTAAAAGTCGACTAAGGGATATATCCTCTCCAACATGATGAGATACAATAAGCAAGTATTCCCAAGGAGGGTTGACGTCAGGCAGGCGGCCGGTCATAAAACACCTTAGCAAAAACTCAATAGAGTAGGATAAGGGCAGGAAGATGATGATGATGTTGATGATGAAGTATATACACTTTTTCTATAAATACGTACTTATAAGGTAAACATAATAAAATCAAGACACAGAACAAACAATATTGGAAATCCAGTTTTCCTCCATAAAACAATTTTCCGAATTATTTGCTATGTCTGATAGGAGTCGAATGCTTTCCCCGAGGCGACACTTTAACTTATTTACTTTCCATGTATTACATTATCGATGACAGATTCGCTTTGTACGCGATATTTCCATTAAAGGTAAGTACTTTTTAACTGAACCGAGGAGCTTTCGGCGGTGAGACTCAGCATCCACTGAAGCGGTACATACATGACTAAGGCCTTTAACCATCTATAGCAGATGATTTATCTAGCGTCAGGAGGCAACTTTTTACCTTCACACGGGACGCTGTAGTGCCCGGGACGAATTAAGATGGAGTTGGCTTGCCCAGCACCTATACCATCCTCTCACATACATACATAATATCACGCCTGTTTTCCATAGGGGTAGGCAGAGACCACGGATCTCCATTTGCTACGATCCTGACATACTTCTTTTGCTTCATTCTCTTTCATAACATTCTTCATACATGCTCGTAAATAAGCGGTACAATATTGTGCATAATATACAACTGTACTGTACTTACTCAGATTATTCCTTCATTTGACGTATGTACAATTATTGTTAACAATCCAATACCTAGAATATATCCTTCCATACTGTTTTCTCAATTTGTCAGGAAGCGAGTCACTTGAACTTTATTTCGAGTCGATTTGAACAGCAGGCGGGGTCGCTACCACTAGACCACTAGTGCTCTCAATCCTACTTCTGAACGGATTTGAACATAGAACATAAAACATCCCTTCGCCTTCTGGGTGCCCCCGTATTGAAAGAATCATTTTCACAGTTTATAACAGAGCAACGAGCGAAATTCGATGAATATTCTGAACGTCTGTCCAAAATTCACAACCATATGGCTTTTCAAATAATTCGTTTCTGTCTTTTTGTACCTCAATTGACTTATGTACTCAGATGCAGCCCACTATGGATCTTCAATGGTCTTTTATTTGATCTGGACGAGGCCTTGAAAAATATGCTAATCAAAATTCTAAATTGTCCCATTTCAGATGTTTCATGGTGCCAGGCTTCCCTACCTATAAGGTTTGGTGGTCTAGGCATTCGCAAAATTTCCAGTGTGTCTCTCCCAGCGTTCTTATCTTCCGTTCATAGCACCTCGACACTTTTTTCAAAAATTATTAATGCAGCTTTAGGCACTGTCAAAATTGATTCCATAGACGAAGCTAAGAGCGCTTGGACATTGGTCTGTCTAGCTGAAACCTTTCCAGAGAAACTACACCAACAGAGGCAATGGGATGAGCCAATTTGCAGAAGTTTGCAGAAAAATTTGTTAGATTCTGCTGCAACTCCGGCAGAACGGGCCCGCCTTATTGCTTCTAGCACTAGGGAATCTGGGTTTTGGCTGCACGCTTTGCCGTCAGCAAACATCGGCACGCTCTTGGATAGAACAACTTTTTCATTAGCAGTTAGCCTTAGAATAGGAGCCACGACTAACGAACCTCATCAATGTCGTTGTGGCAACTCCGTCGACCGGCTAGGCCACCACGGTCTTTCCTGCCGCCGCAGTGTGGGTCGTCAGTCTCGCCACGCCAGCATCAATGACATTATTCGTCGAGCTTTAGCCACCGTCAACGTGCCGGCTATTCTGGAGCCGAACGGTATTGCACGTGACGATGGCAAAAGGCCTGACGGTATGTCTTTGATCCCTTGGAGTCGTGGCAAGCCATTGGTGTGGGACGCAACTTGCGTTGATACACTGGCTGCGTCTCACGTCACGGCGACCTCAAAATCGGCAGGCGCGGCGGCAGCAGCGGCTGAAATATTCAAAAGGCGTAAATATGCATCCTTAGGTGATGGTTACATATTTATGCCTTTTGGCGTGGAAACTTTAGGACCCTGGGGTCCGGAGGCGTGGCTTCTTTTCAAGGAGATATCCAAGAAGCTAATAGATATGACCAATGACCAAAGGGCTGGCGCTTACCTCGGACAAAGGATAAGTATAGCTATCCAACGAGGTAACGTCGCCAGTCTTTTGGGGACCTTACCTGCGGTCGGTGATCTGAGCTCTGTTTTCTATCTGTAGGCGAACTCAGATAAAAAACTGAGCTCATTTTTATTTCTTATTATTATTATACTGATTACCTTAAAGTTTTTAATGTTATTATAATTTGTCTTTGTAGCATAAAATAAATATATATCTACTGCTGAACATAGTACATGTGTTGAAATAACATATAGGCTATTTTTCATGTATTATTTCCGGGTAACATGCGAGCGAAGCCGTGGTTGGCAGCTAGTCTACACTAATATTATAAAGAGGAAAACTTTGTTTGTATGTTTGTTTGTTTGTACTGAATAGGCTCAAAAACTACTGAACCGATTTTAAAAATTCTTTCACCATTCGAAAGCTACATTATCCACGAGTAACATAGGCTATATTTTATTTTGGAAAAAAATAGGGTTCCGTAAGATATTTGGGTTTTTCGGACACAAGGTGTAAAAAATCAACCAGAAAAGTTACTTATTTTGCGTACGCTGCCTAAACTATAAAAGATAGAACCATAAAATGTTCTAATTAATTGTAGATCTTATAAATATCTACAAAAAAGTCCGCGACACACTATACCCATCTATGTCGAGTGAGGCACAGCAACCATTTTTTTATTTAAAAATCTTGAATTTTTTTTGGACTACATTTAAACGCGTTTATTTTACTCATGCTATTAATCCTTATCAAAATAAATGATTTCATCACTAAGAACAGTTTATGGAGATAATATTTGGTCTTTGAATGATTAAAATTGGACGTTTGGTTTTGAAGTTATGGCGAAATTAAAATATTACGATTTCTGCTGCACGGCCCGTTGCGAAGTGGGCGTCACCAAGGCGGGGGTGCGCGTGCGGGAGGGGAGTTTAGATCTATGAGTAAGGTACCCGCGCGGCTCAGTCGCGAGGTCGGCTCCCTACGCAGCGGTCGTGCGCGAAGTCTATATAGTATAAAAATGAATCGCAAAATGTGTTGGTAAGCGCATAACTCAACAACGCCTGGACCAATTTGGCCAAATCTTTTTTTAAAATGTTCGTTGAAGTTCAAGGATGGTTTTTACGGGGAGAAAAATTAGAATTATTGCTGGAAAAACCCTAAAAATAGCCCTTTTCTTTTTCCCATACAAATGATTTGTAACTAAAACGTAGTCAATTTGAGCTTTATTGCTATGGTATAAAGTTCATATTAAATTACAAGCACTTGAATTATTAATTTTAAGGCGATACGAAGTTCGCGGGGTCAGCTAGTATGAAATAAATAAAAGAAGCCACAAACATGTTTGTTATTTTTATAGATTAGGCGCGGTTAATCACTGTTTATTGTCATTTGACTTTGATAGATACGAGCCTTTATAAACCTGAATATCCCTCCAGCTAGTTCCTTCCTTCCTCACGCCTGGATAAGGGTTGAGGATAAGTCACCCTTTCGAACTTGAAGATTACCGCATGAGATTAACGCGTGGTATCTTTGGAACAAAAGTTATAGCACAAATGTAAGGGTGAAATACCCTATAGCGAATTTTCAAAGGAATATTGATGGCACTATGATTTTTCTCAGGCTACTCGCTCGTTAGCGATTGTAGAAGAAAAAATGTATGAAAGCTAAACCTCCGATATTGTAGGCGGAGTGAGGCCCGTAAGACTGATCTGCAGGCAGAGATCACGGATCTCCATTTGCTACGATCCTGACATACTTCTTTCGCTTCATTCAATCTCATCACATTCTTCGTGTATCATCGTCGGTTTAGAATACACTCGACCTGGCCCTTCTCCAAAAAATATGATCTATATATAAAACAATAAGCAACAAAAACCACTCACTAAGGCGGGATTTTCAGAAATTGAACCTTTAAGGTTGAAAACAATTGTATCGAACTTTTTAACGGTATGTATACCATAAATGCAAAATAAGTGAACGTTTGTGTCGGGACTTTAGAACTTTATAATAGGTGCTGCGATTGGCTTGAAACTATGTTTACCGAGATACTTTAAATAAAAATAATGGACACGTGTTTCAGGGTTTTTTCAAAATAACTTTCAAAAAGGAGTAAAATGGGGTGTCAATATTTAAACCACGCGAGCGAAACTGCGCGTGTAAGCTAGTAGGATATAAAATTGAATTTGTAATCGCTGGCAAGGTTTCCAATTATATAGGTATTGGAAGTCATAAAAAGTTTTCTTATCATGTCTTATTATAAGTAGGCTTCCTACTAATATAAACCTATGCTGTTCTGTAAAGCGAAAGTTTATGCGTTGAGCGAAGCCGCCGGCGAAAGCTAGTAAGAACACAGTTCGTGACCATGAATAAGTATCGTTTATTTCTACTTTTTATCCTGGTTTAGTGAACGCTTAAATATGAAAATCTTACCAAACGAATAGTGTAATATTTTAAAGTGACAGAATAATATTTTGGCGACCTCGGCAGAGTAAACAAGGTCCAATTAACACGCAAGAGGTGCGGGTTCGGTTCCCGCGGACGATATTTGTATAGTAGATAGATAAATTATTTATTTGACACACAAGACGTGGTGTTAAACAGGTCCAGTCTCAGCTTTAATGCCACTCTATATCTGCCCTCCTAGTGAAGACCGCAGTAACTAGGAGGGCAGATAGTAAAAATAGTTTGATACATATTCGGAATCGCCTAAAAAAATACAACATTCTGTTCTCACTCACGTATCAAATCATGTTTGACATAGTTACTGCGTTCTTCACTAGAAGGACAGATATAATGTTTGTATGTAGTGACCCCACATCAGGATTCCCTGTGTCGTAGATATCACTACTACCACAGATTGAATAATAATTACTTCACTACTTTTACCTGGTAACGTGAAGGCATAATTCATTACATTAGCAGGTAGAAAAGTAGTAACTTTGACGAGCCTAGAAAATGACCGTCTGCTATCTGGAATTGTTCATAAAGTCTTATCAGGCCTTGGGTGATCAGCCAGAACCTTTACTAATTTTACTACTTCGTCATTTCACGAGTCATTCTTGAATAAATAAAATAAATAATAAACATCCAACAGCCACATAAAAAGCTCTGACCCCACACTAAAGATCCTTGTGTCGTGGGTATCAGAAACTACGAGTACCATGGTACAACAACACCCGGACCAGAAAGGAATATTTGCAAAGCATGCAAACATTTCTCCAGAAATCGAATGCGTATTTTCGTCTCAACTCTCAACCAAGCATTCGCCCGCCACACCAAGGCCGTCAAGAATACAGTTTTTACTCAGCTCTACGGGTTAATTAGTAAATCACAATAAAATAAATAAATCAATATTTGAGGACATTTCACACAGCGCCATCTAGCCCCAAACTAAGCAAAGCTTGTACTATGGACACCAGATGGCTGATAGAATACTTATATACTTTTTTTTGTAAATACATACTTATATTATATAATAATACAACACCCAGACCCGAAATAAATATTTGCAGAACATACAAACATTTCTCCCGTAGCGGGAATCGAACCCGCGCCTCTTGCGTCTCAGCCGAGCAGTTGCCCGCCACGCCACCGACGTCGTCAAATAAATAAACCATTTGAGTCAGTTTGTTGTACCTACCTACTATGTAAGAGGGAGTCTGAAGGCACGCCAGTGAAGGATAAGTTGAGCCAGCAGTGGGTAAAGATGGGCTGCGGATGATCATATTGATGATGAGACTTGTGAGTTGAGACATGCTAGAATTATTCCGGAAGACCAACCAGTTACACTAATTACACTAAGTACTTTCTAGAAAAACAATATTATCTCCGCGACTTCCCCGTAACATTAATCACGTTCAAAGAATTACAGTAATGATCTTATTTATTTGTTTATCTGTAGCGGATATGTATAACACAGATGAGCTATGCCGTGACATATAAAGCTTCGACGCCGGGTAATCAGATAGGGGTCGTGATTCTGTTATTTCCACCTGGCTTATTAATTACGTATAAACTACACACATAAAATTACGCCGGTTTCTCATAGAGGTAGGCAGATCTATCGCTACATTCACTCTCATTACATTCCTCATGCATGCTCGTTGGTTTAGGGTATCCACTAATTGACCTTGCCCTTTTCAGAATGTACCTTTATATGATTATTTTTTAAGATAAAGACATTTTAAATCCGCAGTTTTCAAATTGTTTTGTTCGTATATATTCAATTATCGAAAATGTATGCAAGGAAGGCGTAGGTACTTGAGAAAATTAAAAGAAGGGTTTAGATTTATCTTATTCAAATTGTAGAAACATAAAGTTGAAGAAACATGTACGAAAGAAACACATACGTAGTTCTAATCCCACACTAGGACCCCTGTGTCGTGAGTGAAACTACGAGTACCTACCATGGTACCATGAGTAGGTATCTAGTCTGGATGTGATGGCGTAGCGATCAGGATCAAAAATTACGTACTTTATTTCTTAAAATAGTTGTATTTGATCCCTAGTGGCAAACTCTGGCCTTTGTACAAAGTTTCTTGTGAAAAAGTGAAACTAGACCATCACGGTTCATTGCAATTTTATTTACAAATCGTTTCTAATTTGAATGAGACGCTCAAAAGGCAAGGTTATCTTACCACACTTGACTAAATATTATAAATTTTACAGATAAAGCTACTTATTTCAGACGAAATTTCCTAGTAGGTACATAATTTCTAAAATACCCAGAATATTGGACCTAGTCTGACCAGCGTTGCTCTGACTACTCTTTTGTGATCCAACGCAGCTTAAAAAGCTACTCGTCTCTTATTTACTACCTAATTCTTGTCAGTTAGGTATGAAAGTAGGTACCAACTGTTTATATGTATTTTTTATTATAATTGTTTGAATGTGCTGTGTTGTTTGCCAAATAAATATACAATGTTATTATTTTTTTAAGTTTACTATTAGAATCCATTAGTAAGTCAGTACCTAAAGGTTCGTAGCATAAGCTATTCAGTAAAGTAATATGACCACTCAGACCAAATAAAAAGAAAAGACCCCGCGCCGCGAACAACAAAAGTGAAGCCACCTTTTTATCTATGTGTGTCGAAGGTTTTAAGGTAGCGTGTTCCAAGTAACCTAAATTCATAGTATAATAATGCTATTTGAGGTACTTACAAGTGAAAAGTGATTCCGTGACACTTTTTATGTGATTTGCTGCTGTTTTTACAAGTTTTCACTACACAGGAAGGCATAATTCTATTTTTAAGACTCGTGACGTACTTAGAGCGATGAGCATGGTTTTAGTGTAGGTGTGTGCGTGAGCGTGTATGTTTACTTACAGGAGCACGGTTTTGTGTGGCTTCACTTTTGTTGTTCGCGGCGCGGCGTCTTCTCTTTTTATTTGGTCTGAGTATGACCACTGCAAACTATCTATCTAAATATATATAAATATATATCTAAATATATCAAACTATCTGCGTCTGACGGGTGTGAAGCGAAGCGTGGTGAGCGTAGCGATAAACTTTCGTATCCACTTATTATCATATTTCGTATCAAAATCGCCTCGCTTGGCTCCTTTTGTCAAGTGCAGGATTGCAGTTCAAAATGTTCGTTTTGGAATTCACTTTAATTTAACAAAGGCAATGAACTTACAGTAGTACCTACCACAAATATTGTGCGCCTCGGCCAACTTCGTGATTTGTATGAAAAAATGAATTTGTCCGAATATGCAACTAATATCATCATCATCTTTCTGCCTTTATCCCACTCTATGTGGGGTCGGCACAGCATGATCCTTGGATCATGCTGAGTTTAAATGAATATGCAACTAATAGTCAACTAATAATAACTGAACCAACCCTTTGAAAAATAAGTATCTACATAATTATTGTAACATCTCTATATTACATAATCATCATCGCGTTAGTTCGTATTTCAGAAGCTAGACGAAAATTGCCGAAGCGCACAATATTTATGGTACTACTGTACAAAGTTAACTAAATTGGAGTACATGCAAATTTAATTAGTTTTATTTAAATTAACGCTTGTTGAAACCATTGAATGGAGCTAGAGTAGTATGTCAGGACTGTAAAAAATAGTGGCCCGTGATCTCTTTCAGGGATAGGCAGAGATGGGAAACTACTAGGTTTCGGCAGTTGCTCTGCTTTGGATCGTATCCGGATAAAAAAGTAGCATAATGTTATTCCCTTTGAGTTTCCAGGTCAAGTAACAGTATATTCCAAGTTGTACAAGAACTCGGATCGAAAAATGTCTATGTCACTCTCTATGATTTTTACATACCTTCCTTTCTTGCTCCGTTACTGCCTGAAAGGACAAACCAACAGATGTACCCACAAACATACTCTCTCATTATTACTACTACGAGTAGTCGTGTCACTGGATATTTCGAACCAGTGTGGTAAAAGGATTTAAAGTGCGGTTCAAAGGCTCCTTTTATGTAGGTACTTGACATACGTTTTCGAACTTTTTAGGTTCCCTCTACGAAATGCCGCAGTTAGAGAGTACTGATATGGCGCACACACATTTTTCGAACAGAACAATCCATTGATGCACGACCGGATTTGAACCCAGGACCTTAGGATCGGAAGGCGAGGCCGCTACCACTAGACCACTAGTGCTTACTTTCTCATTTATAATATTAGAAAGATTAGTGCACCAAGTTTTCCGTAACAAAAGTATCCCATTTTCAGCGCCTTTGGCGCTACAAAATTCACTCGTGCCGTGCAACATTAAAGATTGGCTCGAACGCTTATCTGGCCGTGTTTAAAGCTATTAGTGTTCCCGCCAAACTTAAACTTGGTTTATCATTGCAACGCGAGGAGTTTTCTTTATTCGTAGTTCTGAAGCTAATGTAATAATTGGCGTGGCGGGCGAGTGTCTGACGTGAGGTGCGGGTTCGTTCATCGTGGCGGTAGCAATGTTTGTATGTTCTGTAAATATTTTTCCGGGGTCTGGATGTGATGGTACCATGTTATTTGTGGTCTCTGATACTGGGCCCTGATAAATTACTATGCTAACAATTAAAAATCAAGATTCATACGAATGTTTTTTTTTAAGTTAGTTTTTGATCCCAAAATATATCAGATACTATCATAACAGTAGATATTAAAATTGACTGAAATGTGGTCTGAAACTATTAAGGTGTAATTTAAAAATCTAGGTTGCACACAAATATTATTTTTTAAATCCAAGAACACAGTTTAAATCAATTTGTCTTGGCGCTGCCGCCATATTTTTTCATCGCCGGCAACGTCAAATCTTCCTCCGGGGTTCTCACGCAGATGACGTTGCCAACAGAAATGATTGGAATATTTTAATTTTGTTCTGGTGAAAATTTTCTCAGCTAAAATTAAATGGGCAACTCTGAAATTATGACTGTCCTTGGTATCTCGATTCTATTGAATTCGACGATACCACATTACATTTAGTTAAGGAAACATCGGCACTAGTGTAACAAACTTGTCTGAAACCTTCATTAGGTATGGTTTAGTTTACCACACGGGTCACATTATACTGGGTGGAATAAGTCTACTGCCGAAAACATTTTCAATTATCATACATGCATATATATTATCACGCCCGCATCCTTAACGGCGGCGTGGGCAAAGCCCCAAGTAATCATAAAAAACTTGCAGCCACTCCTGATTGAAAGTCCCAAGATGGATATGGTGAACCATGGTAACAGGTGATCAGCCCATCGCCTATATAGATGGTCAATCACGTTAGAGAGGATACCACTCTTTAGTCGACTTTTACGATAGTTTAGGGAGAGAAGCAGCTCGACACATTCTATTTTTTGTCGATTATCAGATCGACCTCGTTAGCATTATATTCTGAATTTATGTATGCTAAAAGAATAGGTACCAAAAAATGCTTATATTTTGGCTCTTTTTATCGAATTTTCTGGCTATTAAAACTGTCTACTAAATTACCTTGTATAGCGTGTTACAAAAAAAAACGCAATATAAATCGAAATAATCTTCTGATCGCGGGAGAACGAGCGGTCCGTCCGCGTCCTCCGGCCATAGCCGCATATTTGACGTACATTGCTGACTGAAATTTACGTTATACAGTAGGTACTACCACTAGGTACTACTAGTCGTTTTACCAGTTCGAGCCGAACGCTTCCGTGCTTCGGAGGGCACGTTAAATTGTCGGTTCCAGCTTTTAAAGTCGTTAAGTCATGACGGAGGCCTTTAGGCGGCCTAAAACTCCATCACAAGAGTTGGCCCCTAGCTCATAGGAACTAACTTACTTACTAGTTCTTTGGAACCAGTGTGATGAAAGGATTATGCAGCTCTGTTTTAGATCCGTTTAGTTACGTTTAGAACTTCTCTGCTGGACTGGGAGTAAAGAAAAAACATAGAATGCGTCCAGCTGCTTCTCTCCCCGAGCATGTAGTAAAAGTCGACTAAAGGATAATATCCTCCAACATGATGAGATACAATAAGCAGGTATTCCCAAGGAGGGTTGACGTCAGGCAGGCGGCCGGTCATAAAACACCTTAGCCAAAACTCTTACAGCATGATCCTTGGATTATGCTGTGCCGACCCCACAATACATAGAGTGGGATAAGGGCAGGAAGATGATGATGAGTTACGTTTAGTACTTATACGACAGTTGTCTAGTAACACCCGGTAGGTATACATAATGTACATTCGAACTGGAACTAACCGATGGGGAAGTTCCTACTGTGTCCTTCGTCATGTCGCCACAAACACCAATATGCCGGCATTCTAACTACCCGCAAACCGCACACTCTCAAACTTGCAGTTAGATATACTCACTAGACCAGTAACAAGATGAGTAGACTGTAAGATTGTGTTATTTCTCAATGAGGGATATAAGTACTTACTTAAAAATAAAAAAAGTTTTATTTCCAAGATGGTGCACATAAATAAAAATTAACAAATTAAAGGTGCAAGGATATATCCCATTATGTGTCCCATTTGTAAAATGGAACCAATTATGTAATCTCTGTCGGTACAATTGGACCAATGCGACAAGGAAACTGGCATATCGTAGAACCTAAATAGTTCCCTGGACGAATGGACCCTGTTTGGGTCGTATTTTAATCATTTACTGCACACAACTTACACGAGTAGTAGATATAATAAAAAAGTAAGTAAGTTCCTATGAACTAGTGACCAACTCTTGTGGCGGAGTTTTTGGCCGTCGTGGCTTAACGATTTAAAAGCCGGGACCGATAATTTAACATGCCCTCCGAAGCACGGAAGCGCTCAGCTCGTAATGCCACTTACGATCACCCATCACAAATGTGACCACGCGCAACGTTGAACTTCAACGATCAATCAAGAACGTCTAAGAAAACTACGATATAATAAATGAATATTGGTAATAGCTGCGCACAATGTGAGTGTGCTAGCTACTAGCCCAGGCACTGGATCAGTGTGTACCGGGTTCATTGTATGCAGTTAGTATGAACAATCGCGGCCACTGATACGAGATCTGAATGCCAAATAGGCTTGAGTCACGGTTTCAACGTTAAAAACCAAGAAGTGTAGGTCGTGATTTCACCCTTTTTAAACACTTTTAAAAGCTTTCTAAACGAAAATAACATTGTAATTTCGACGGCTTATAATAATCATATAAATTGTTGAATAATCAGTGTGATTAAGTAAGCGATTACGGTTTTACTAGCATTCGCCAGCGGCTTCGGTCTTGTAGTCTTAGATAAAGTTGTAGTCTCATAATAGTACTAGGTACGTAACTTGTTTTAGGTCACAAACAATTTTTTTTTGTGGAAGAGGGGACAAACGAGCAAGAGTAGGTACTCACCTGGATGGTAAGTGATGAAATTGTCATGTATGCGGTTCACATGACAATTTCTGAATTGTAGACTGCCAACCATTCATACGATGTGGATGGACGAAGATACTGCAAGTTTCATTCAATCCATTTAGCTGCGGCACGGTTTGAGGCACAAACATACAAACATACTCGTACCTCGGATTTAAATATGCATAATAATAATAAATAATAAATATTTGTGGACATTTCACACAGCGCCATCTAGCCCCAAACTAAGCAAAGCTTGTACTATGGGAACCAGATGGCTGATAGAATACTTATATACTTTTTTTTTGTAAATACATACTTATAATACATAATACTACAACACCCAGACCCGGAAGAAATATTTGCAGAACATGCAAACATTTCTCCCGTAGCGGGGATCGAACCCGCGCCTCTTGCGTCTCAGCCGAGCACTCGCCCGCCACGCCACAGACATCGTCAACATATTATATGGTCTGTAGCTAGTAAAAATACTTACAAAGCTTAAAAAAAGTTCTCTAAAGACTCCACAAAAAACAAGAAGATATAAAACTATCTACTTGCGTATTTTAATTTCTCCGCAACTAATCAAAGTTTGTCTTGTTAGTCGAATACAAGAACGTAAGTCTGTAAGTTGAAAAGTTTGAACTGAAAAGCGTCTTGTTCGTGTCTTGGCTTGTGGCTCACCATGACTATTTTATTTGTAAGCTGTTTAGTAAATGTAGCAAGATTTTTACAAAGGATTTCCGTGGTTTTGTAACGTTTGTAAAGCTCATAAAAGATAGCAACGGCGTTAAGCAAAATGCAATGTTTTTTTAGGGTTCTGTATCCGAAAGGTCCCGTTGGCATGGCACCCTTCGGATACAAATTTTTTTAGGTATTACTAAGCGTCTGTCCGTCCGTCCGTCTGTCAGCGAGCTGTATCTCATGGACCGTAATAGGTAGAGTTGAAATTTTCACAGAGTATGTGTTTACTTTTACTGCGCTATGACAACAAATAATAAAACAAAAGGGACCCCATACAAGAAAAAAATATTTAATGTTCGTAATTGATCATTGAATTTAAGCAACACTAGGCGTGGTCAGTAATTGGATGGGTCGAGTGACTTTTGTTTTTTTTTGTAGTATTTTTGTGTTCAAACGATCTAAAATTTCTTTATTTGTTAAAAAATAATAATAGAATTAAAAATTAAGGGGGTTCTCATAGAAGAAATGTCCTCCTTGATTTTAATAGGCTTGATTTCAAAACTTTTTGTACTTACATATTATACATTTATACTTTATGTACGGAACCATCGGTGGTGTGCGAATGCGACTCGCACTTGATCGGTTTTATTCTTATTTCATTTTATTGTAGTTTGCAGTCCTGGAGTACAATTATTTAAATGCTTTATACTTATCAAAATGTGAATTAATAAGCATTGAAAGTAAACGTAGCTAAATATATAATTTTTATTTATTCAAATAAAACACTTTCATTATTAGGTGCCACTTTCTTTATATGGGTGATGAGGTCGCAAAGCGACAAAGCCCATAAATAAATTAAAAAAAAGGTACCTACTGAAAATAAAAATCGATCAGGTTTATTATTTTATTTACCTAAGTATTTTTTACCAAGAAAATATTTAAGTGGCTTTCCAAAATAATATATTTGACTAAAAGCCCGGGATTTCAAAAATAATGTTTTGCATATTCAGCTTCTTCTCTCCCCAAGCACGTCGTAAAAGCAATCAATACCTTTGACGACCTCGGTGGCGTGGCGGGCGAGTGCTCGGCTGAGACGCAAGAGGCGCGGCTTCGATTTTTGCTATGGGAGAAATGTTATGTTCTGCAAATATTTCTTCCGGGTTTGGGTGTTGTAGTATTATGTATTATAAGTATGTATTTACAAAAATTAAAAAAAATATTATAAGTATTCTATCAGCCATCTGATGTCCATAGTACAAGCTTTGCTTAGTTTGGGGCTAGATGGCGCTGAGTGTAATGTCCACAAATATTTATTTGTTACTAGCTGCCGCCCGCGGCTTCGCTAGCGTAGTACCCGGATAGAAAAAAAGCCAATATGTTAATCCAGTACATGTACTATGTATATTCCAGGTTTCATTCAAATCCGTTCAGCCGTTTTTGCGTGAAAGAGTAACAAACATCATACATACAAACTTTCGAGTTTATAATATTAGTAAGGATTTGTTTAATACTCTTAGACCTTCAGTACCTACAAACAGACATAACTCTGAGAAAAAGAACAGCAAACTATTTTACAGGAAAAGTTTTGACTAAACTTGGCTATGCTTTTTATGCCGGAAACGTTTGGGTTATGGAACGGAGAACGGATACCCAAACTTTCTTCTGTCGATATGTCAGAGTCAAACATCGAAGCCCCGGCGCTCCTAGGTTTGCCTAGTCAAACCTTAGGTCTTACTAACCGTCTTGGTCAAAGTCCAAACCAATAGCGTGTCTTACCTTTGACTAACAAATTTTTGGTCATCCTAGGAAAGACTAATTTGGATAGTCAAACGCCAAAATTTAATTTGATGAAATCGTGGTTTGACCAGTCAGACCTAAATAAGGTACCTATAGGAATGTGTTAGTTTGTTAGATTGGGTATAATAAATTCATATACCTTTAGGTTTGACTAGCAAACAATAGGATCAATAGGATCGCCGGAACTTCGAAGTTTGACTATAACAGTTTCAAATAGCAAAATCAATTTTCTCCAGTGACATTCTAATTGAAATCCAAAAGTTTTTATTTTCACGGCTTTCTATGTTTTAAACCTTTAAATATTTAAAAGCTTGAGTATTTTTAGCGTACCTTTAAATAAAATAACAGAATTCATAAAAAAATAATTGAACCGCGTTTGTTATCCACAATAAAAGTAAAAAAGAAGTTTATTTAGTTTTATCGTTTGAACTTTAAGATCATTTTACACACTACTAGGTAGTATAGCAGAAAACACTGGTGGTCTAGTGGTAGCGGCCCCGCCTTCTGATACCTAAGGTCGTAAGTTCAAATCCGGTCTTGCATCAATGGATTTTTCTGTACGAAAAAATGCACCAGTACTCTCAAACGACGAAGGAAAACATCGTGAGGAAACCGGCATGTCGTAGAACCTAAAAATTTGAAAACATTTGTGTCTAAATCCTTTCACCACACTGGTTCGAAAAAAGTAGTAACATGACTAGTAGTAGTGCAGAACGGAAAGATATTCTCCGACCGATACTGACTTTGGTGTGTAGCTCTGTAGCGCCCTGGGAAATAAATGTGATTCAAGATCCTTTTCTGATAAAATTGTACCTAGTATAGATTAGACAGCTTGTGACATTCATCGAAGATGTTTTTTATTTATGTAGAGACGTTGCTAGCACTCTATTTTGCAAGCAAATCAAGGTAATTGCCAGACTTGCATCGAACTATTAGTAGGAATGAATGAAGTAGGTATGTAGGAAGGAATAAACCCACACTATTCATCGCGGCTACACATCCTTTTCAGCGTCAATAATTAAGTACCTACTTACTTCTCAATTTTTTTTTGACTACGCGAAGCAAAACATGAATTATGTATCAGTTTAACAGTCTTTGTAATTATTGTGGTAATGGTATGTTCGTATGAGGTAGTGGCAAACGCTTGTGTCGGAGTTTTTAGGCCGCCTAAAGGCTTCCGTCATGGCTTAGCGGCTTAAAAGCAGGGACTGACTATTTAACGTGCCCTCTGAAACACGGAAGCACTCAGCAATGTCTCTTGCGGTTACCCATCCCAATTGTGACCGCGCACAACGTTGCTTAACGTTGACAATCAAGAACGTCGAAGCAAGCTACGCCACGAGCTCTTCGTTGACGTATGACGCGTCTTTTTCTAAAACGTCATAGGAAGGTGTTAACAGGAATCGATCCTCAAGCCCCGAGGATTACCTCAAACATATTAACGGGATAGAAAAAAACAATTTGTAAGGCTTCAAATACAAGTTTGTATTTTCACTCATCAATGGATTTCTTTATTCAATTCCTTATTCGATTATGTGGTGTTACGCTATGTGTGTTATACTTTTCTCCGATTAAGAAATAAACAAAGATTTGTGAATAACGTAATGATTCCCAATTGTGTCTAAATAATTGAAGATTACTAATAAATAAATAAATATTTGTGAACGTTTCACACAGCGCCATCTAGCTCCAAAGTAAGCAAAGCATGTACATACTATGGTACAGATGGCTGATAGGATACTTAAATACTTTTTTTTTGTAAATACATACCTACTTAATATTACAACACCAAGACTGAAATTGAAACGGGCAGCGGCAGCGAGAATCGAAACGGCGCCTCTTCTGTATCAGCCAAACACACGCCCGCCACGCCACCGAGGTCGTCATTTCAACCCCGTCGATTGAGAACAATTTCAAAAAGCTCCTCGTTTTTTAAGTGGGTTAAAAAGGGCAAATAGTCTTTGTATCGACGGTGAGTGACGCCCCGACCCCGATGCCCCAGCGTGTCAGCCAAGTTCGATATATTTCATTCCAGGGGCCTTATTCACTATGACAAAAATAAAACGTAACGCGTGCAAACGCGGGCACGTTTGTGTATTCATCGTGTTATCGTATTCTATATGATATATAAATATAGGCAGGCGGCCGGTCGTAAAACACCAAGCCAAAACTTGTACAACATGGGTTTAAGATTAAATGAGAATACATGTTGTGTAGACCCACATAAATTGGGACAAAGGCAGGGAAATGATGATGATGATCGTTTTCTAATATGACAATTTTGTATTTCAAAAACGCGACGAGGCGCGTCACAAACAAGTTACGAGCTGTCAAGTTTCGTTTGGTCACAGAGAATAAAGGCCCTGAGGGATTGGTATTTTACCCGTAAAACTAAACATCACCATCTCTTAGAATCTAAAGTTGCGGAAACATTTTTAGGGACGATTTCACTTTTACGTTTTTAATCGAAAACTAAGCGAAATTTTTACATACATCGCCGACGCCCGTTTTGTTAAGCTACTGGATTTTTTTCATTCAATCATGTATAACGGCTTTGTACCGTAGTATCCATAAACTGAACCTGAAATATTAAAGAGCGATCAAAGGCGACCACGCTCTATAATTTCCATTCGCCATTACTTGTCACCGTGACATTCCCTATTATTTCCCGGCATCGAACCCAATACCCTGGGGCAGGCGCTCTGCCAACTTTCCCAGGACATATGGAATGAATCACGATCTAGGCGCGTCGTGACCTGCCTGCTAATGATAGGGAGTGGGGATTGGGAGTTTGTCATAGATTTGTAGATCCTTTTATGTTTCTCATGCGTGTGGTTGTTGCATGTCAATTGGTAGATTGTTATCGGGATGGCACAGAATGAATAAGTTGATGGACAAAAGGATATTTAAGATAAGGCTTTTGTACTAAAAATAATATGTAGATTGTTGGTACAATGACTAGGTAACATAACAATACCCGTAGATCTTGTAGAGAATCTTGTCAAAGATACGTATGGTACGGTGTTCGTAGGTACCTACTTACTTGAAGAGATATTCCACAGTCGGATCCTACTAAATATAGATACTATCCCTCTTGTCGTAAAAGGCGACCAAGGGATAGTATCTTCTCCAAAATGATGGACCACCTATATGGGCGATGGGCTGATCACCTGTCACCTGGTTCACCATATCCATCTTAGGAGTTTAAATCAGAAGTGGCTGCAAGTTTTCTTATGTTTACTTGTGGCTCTGCCCCAACTGATGATGATGATGATCAGACGACGTTGAGCAGATTATCTGCACAAGCACAGATAACACGTAAGTCAAAAGATTTCATTGAAATTGCTAAGATAAGCTGTTCAATGCTAGATTTGCCTTTTTAGGGATCGGAGAATCCCAAATAGGTACGATAGGGATCTTGCTTTTAAAATGTAATTCTAACATAAAAAACAGCAATTTTCCTTGAGACACATTTCTTCTTTGTGAAGGAAATTCTAGTGTGCGTTCTAGACAGATTCTCTGTCTAAGCTAGTGTTCTTTAATTTTCCGTTTATTGTCATTCGTATCATCATCATCTTCCTGCCCTTATCCCACTCTATGGTGGGGTCGGCACAGCATGTTCCTTGGATCATGCTGTAAGAGTTTAGGCTAAGGGGTTTTAAGACCGGCCGCCTGCCTGATGTCAACCCTCTTTGGGAATAGATACTTGCTTATAGTATCTCATGTTGAAGAGGATACTATCCCATTTTTTAATTTTACTATCTAGGTAATAATAAAATTAATAATAATATTTTCGCGTTTGATATCACTGTGAGTCTCAGTAATGTTCAAAAGAGGTAGTCTCATTAAAATTGAACATTATTTACTATACAAAACTATATTCCCGAACTAACTTGCAGTTTTACCATCGAGCATTTAACTGAATAGAGCAGTAATGTTATTCGTTTTGTTCGAAAACGAATTCCACCAAAACAGTGGGCCCGCCCCTGCGCTCTGATTGGCCAACTCAATGTCAAGTATTGAACTAGAGCTGTGCAATAAAATATTCATATCGATATCGATAGCAATGTTTGTTAAGTGGAGTTAAGCTACCTTGGGTTACAATATTGCAATTTTCTTACGGATCCCTAATTTTTTGAAAATTTATTATAGCCTATACTGGACCCTGATAATGTAGCTTTCTATTGGTGAAAGAGTTTTTGAAATCGGTCCAGTAGTTTCAGAGCCACACGCTAAAAACTATTTTTGGTTTTCTACCTTGGGTTACAATATTGCAATTTTCTTACGGACCCCTAATTTTTTTAAAATTTATTATAGCCTATACTGAACCCTGATAATGTAGCTTTCTATTGGTGAAAGAACTTTTGAAATCGGTCCAGTAGTTTCGGAGTCACACGCCAAAAACTTTTTTTGGTTTTCTACCTTGGGTTACAATATTGCAATTTTCTTACGGATCCCTAACTTTTTGAAAATATATTATAGCCTATACTAGACCCTGATAATGTAGCTTTCTATTGGTGAAAGAGTTTTTGAAATCAGTCCAGTAGTTTCGGAGCCACACGCTAAAAACTATTTTTGGTTTTCTACCTTGGGTTACAATATTGCAATTTTCTTACGGATCCCTAATTTTTTGAAAATATTTATTATAGTCTATACTAGACCTTGATAAAGGGGCTAACTATTGTTGAAAGAATTTTTGAAATCGGTCCAGTAACTTCGGAGCCACACGCCAAAAACTGTTTTGGATTTTCTACCTTGGGTTACAATATTGCAATTTTCTTACGGATCCCGGATTTCGTTACAAACAAAAAAAACAAAAAATCTTAATTCCTATTTATAATATTAGTATAGATATAAACTAGAGGACGCCCCGTTCTTCAAATGTACTTATTCAATTTATTATATCTAGGTACTTATTTGTTTGTCAACCTTTTCTGATAAATATCGATACTAATTTTGATTATGACAGTGCAGCATCACTAGTAACACGTGTAATGAATAAAAAGGATGGCATAATATAGGTTACACCTAGGTAAGAGCAAGACGCATAGACAAGCGTCCATTGTTTCGTTTTATTTGACCAGTTTAACTTGAGCCGTGATAAATGGTTGTAAATTGAAATAAAATTATAGTTTATTGATGCTTACCGATGAAACGTGATTCCGTCTGTTTTAAAATTCGATGTCCTGCTGTTTTTTCCACACCACCGAATAGAACAATACGGCATTATGGGTTATAAAACCAAACTTTGAATATTTTCGAGTATCGGGAGACGGACACACACACAGATCACTTGTTGGTTTGGTACTGATTCAGTGCGAGCGTGAATTGTTATTATACAGGTGCATATCATCATATCAGTGGTGCAATTGGATGGCTCATTTTACTACTCTATTAGTTAAATGCTCGATGAGTTTTACCTAGTAGAGAAACATTAAAACAATGAGTGTCTATGCTCAACTTTGATTTGCTTACTTTATTTTCGATCTGGAGCTATCGTTATATCGTGCACGAATGGTTTCTTCCATTCTTTCACCACAAGGGTCATTCATCATCATCATTTTCTTGCACTTATCTCACTAGGTGGGGTCGGCACAACATGTTTTCCTATTCCATCTTATATCGTATTCACTCCTTACACACGCATGACTTTTTTACACCATCCATCGTTTCTTACGCATTCCTCTATCTGTGTATCCATATCCTTCCATATTCACATTTAAAACTTTTGCAACCTGTAACATGACAATAAAGTCACACGGGTCGTTATTGTTCAGTAAACCTGTGTCTATTTTCGTCTTATGATAAGAAATCTGTAATAACTTATACAGCAAACCACCTAAACCCTTACAAAGAAATAAACTACACATTTTAGGTAGGTACCTATTTTCAAAACTACTTCAACTTCCATTCAAATTACCTCCAAGATAATCGCGCAACACGGTAACCAGGTTTACCATCAGATAAGTATTAGAATCAGTAAGATAAAGCCATTTTAAATCTATATGGTAATGTTACGGCACACCAAGGCACTAAAAGAACGCCTCGTGACTAACGCAACGTCCTACGTAGTCGTATTCAAAACGAACGCGATTGCGAAGCGATTCGATGCGATGACAGACGAATTCAATGCGATGCGGGGCGACGCGGCGGCTTTGTCCTACGTGCGGGCGAATCATCCTGCATCACAGCCAAATAACCACAAGAATATCATTACCGCATGTAGTTAATAATATGAATATTTTCACGCGAACTACATGCGGTAATGATATTCTTGTGATTATTTGGCTGTGATGCGGGATGATTCGCCCGCACGTAGGACAAAGCCGCCACGTCGCCCCGCATCGCATTGAATGAAGCCAACTCATCGCATTCGCTTCATTTCGTGCTTCATTGAGACACTTCGATAGGTTTCGACTGTTGTTGCTTGGAAGAATTGTTTCGAGGTTTGTTGTTTTCACTTATCGTTGCGCAGCTTCGCGTTCGCGGGATCGCTCACGTAGGACGCCGCGTACGCAAGGCTTTAAACAAATGAATGGCCCAAATAAGTGAATTACCATAATTAGAAGGCTGTTTAGAACACAATAGGGTTTTTAGATTTTGACCCTAAAGTTGCAGTGTTATCGTTGTTCCAACTTCATTGTGTTGAGGTGAAAATAAATAAGCTTGGGTGGGCTGCACAATGAACCTTTGTAAACTAGGAAGGTTAAGAAGGTAATAACTATTAAATTTCATGGTGTTCTCCTTCGCTGTTTGGGAGTACTGGTATAGTACGCATCCATTTTTCAAACAGAAAAACCATTGGTTCACCGGATTTGATACCACGACCTTAGGATCTGGAGGCGGGGCCACTACCACTAGGCCACCAGCGTTCTCCAGTGAAGTGAAGAAGCTCTTTCCGTACACTTACAGTACGGAACTGAGACCTACTAATTGTTCTGGTTGTAATCACAATACCACTGGGGTTGGAATCAGTTTGCCTTTGAAGTCGGCCTTTGAAACTCTATTATACGCCGGTTAACACAGATTTAGAGAAATTATATTTGACGACCTCGGTGGCGTGGCGGGCGAGTGCTCGGCTGAGATGCAAAAAGCGCGGGTTCGATTCCCGCTACGGGAGAAATGCTTGTATGTTCTGCAAATATTTATTTCGGGTCTGGGTGTTTCGGTACCATGGTACCTACTCATTGAAGCCCTCGTGGCGTAGCTTGCCTAGACGTTCTTGATTGATCGTTGAACTATCGTCACTACCGACTAGACCAGTGTTGAATATGGGAACCGTACATAATTTGACTAAATTACCGACTGTCGACTGCTGACCGAAAGTCTGCAGTCAGCAGCGGCTTTAGAAGTGACATAAATAAATAAATAAATAACACCCAACAGTCACATACATAGTCCTGACCCCACACTAGGATTCCCTGTGTCGTGGGTATCAGAAAATACGAGTATCATGGTACCACAACACTCAGACCCAGAAGAAATATTTACAGATCATGCAAACATTTCTTCGCAGCGGGAATCGAACCCGCGCCTCTTGCGTCTCTGCCGAGCAATCGCCCACCACGCCACCGAGGCCGTCAACATGGGCAATATCATGTCCCAGCAATTTAGTAACGTGCGAATGACAAAACTAGCAATTTCACGTGTGAAACTTTACTGTCATATGAACATTATTCTATAATGCCCTGTGTTTTATTGCACGTGTATAGAAATTAATTTTACGGCTTAATTTTACCTTGTGTATAGGTACACCGGTTGTCACACGTCTGTGTTCCAGGAAGGGTACAAATCAAAAGTTTGTTTGTAGTAATGGAATGTGTGACGTGGCTGATCTAATCCAGATGACACTTGGAAAATTATATCTTTGTGACCTGGAATGTACAACTTTGTATCCGCGAAAACTAGTGTGAAACAATTTGCAAAATACAATTATTGCAATGAGTCCGAACAACAGCTACTGTCTTACAAAATAAGGAAGCATAGGCCATTTCAAAGATTTTTGATACCAAAAGATTTGAGAGCATGTCTCCCATAGGGAATTAAGGGCTACAGAATCATAGATAACGGAATTTAGTAGGATATTACTTTGTAGGAATTTAATTTCCTTTCCCTTTTGTTTGTATCAAACTGATTCAGCTTATTCGAAGATTACTTAAAGTACGTACTTCAGATGTTTTGAAACAGCCTTTGATTCCCATTATTAATATTCAATATCTACTTCAAAGAAAAATAGCGCTTAAGCTACATTTAATACCGATTATATTAGGTTGGCATAGTACCCTACTCATGTATCATATCAATGCCTCAACGCACAAACCCCCAATGATAGGCAGGTAAACAAAAAAAGTGTCACAAAAAATCTATTGTCATAGTGCAACTTACCGTCAAAATAGGCTATTGTCACGTGTGACAGTGACCTGTCATTATACCCTCTTCTATTGTGATATCAACCTAATCCTTCCATCAGGTTGTCTTCGGAATTCTAAGGTGCTCATGGAACTTTTTTGTGCTATTCCTCCATTCATACCTCGTAGCTATTTAGTAATTGAAATCACAAGTATAATTTTATTTTAAAAAGGAATGAATAAAAATATTTATTAAAACTCTTTGAAGCCATCCATGCCGACCTCAGTGTCGTTTCGAGCTTCGATACTCGCTGCAGGAAAAATGTTTACATGCTCTACAAATATTTCTTCTGGTTCTGGGCGTTGTATTATGTATTAGTAGGTATATACAAAAAAAGTATCCACAAATATCAATTTATTTAAGCCAATAGGGCTTTTCCTTCTTCTTTTAATTTTTGGCGTCTGTTTACCAAGGGCATTTTCGATAAAAAAATAGTCATGCCATTTGATTTTGTGACTTTGACAAACACCAAAATTATTGTTCTTCAAAAACCCTCGAGGTCCGTGCCAAGTCCGCGTCATCTGTCGTGCTATTTACAGCTATTTTTTGTCTTAAATGAAAATGAAATAGCGTCATTTGCGAATACATCTCAGAATAGAAAATAAACTTGGATTATATCGTGTGACATACATAGATACAATAACATATTTACAGCTCAATTTGAGAATCTCCTCTTTTTACATACATAAGTACATATTTTTTAAGCCGGCTAAAATTGCAGGAAAGAAAAAAACAACGTTTAGTTACATCGTAGATCAACAGAATGTGGCGCAGGTGCTACTAAAATAGGGTCGTATTATGGGACGCCGACCGAAACAGTTTTATGTGTACCTCTCAAATACCACAACAGACTAAAGGAATTTGTGTTGACGTAGAATTTTTAAATGGATGTTCCTCCTTCCTAAGACTTTATCTCTCATCTAAGAGATACAAAATAATCACTTTTATTCATGTATCTTTGACTTTAAAAGAACAATCACAAATCATCAAATCATCAAAGAATTACACAATCATCTGCGTTTCAAGCAAGTCGCACTACGCGTTATAAAGATCTATACAAACGTGATCTCCCCTTTTCACCCCATTAGGAGCTGAATTTCGAAAAATTCCGCCTTAGTAGGGTTTTGCTAGAAAAGGAATTTCCCAAATTTCAGCTTTACAGCTTCAGTAGTTTAGCTTGTGTATTAATTACAAAATCTGCTTATTGTTTTATATTAAAGACTAGCTGCCGCACGCGGCTTCGCTCGCGTACCCAGATAAAAAGTAGCGTATATGTTAATCCAGTACATGTACTATATATGTTCCATGTTTCATTCAAATCCTTTCAGCCGTTTAGGTGTGATTGAGGCACAAACATCCAAACATCCTCACAAACTTTCGCATTTATACAGGACCCTGTTGTCATTAACATTATCTACTAATGCCAAAAGTAGGTTAACGACCTCACGAGCCATGCAGAACAAAGTTGTATTGTTATGTGATTCCAACTTCAGATTTTAATTAGCATATACAGTAGGTTAATTTTTCCTCTCTGTAGTCAGATTTGGCTGAGCAACTCAGATTTTTTAACGGGTACTCAATTTAAAAAAATATATAAAAATTGTACTGCGACTCTTATTACTGGTTCTAGAAAGCATGGTGAGTGCACTTAACACATATTTTTGAACTTTTTAGTTCCTACGATATGCCGGTCTCCTTACGATGTTTTCCTTTGCTCTTAGAATATTGGTAAGTAAGAAAGTTCGTATGAGCTAGTGGCCAACTCTAATGACGGAGTTTTTAGACCGCCTGAAGGCCTCCGTCATGGCTTAACGACTTAACAGCCGGGACCGACAATTTAACGTGCCCTCCGAAGCACGAAAGCGCTCAGCTCGTGATGCCACTTGCGGTCACCCATCCACATTGTGATCGCGCACAACGTTGCTTAACTTCAACGATCAATCAAGAGTATTGGTATTGAGTACATTTTCCGAATCGAAAATTCTACCTAACACTACTGACACTACGATTTAGGATCGGGAGGCGGATCCGCTACCACTAGACCACCAGTGTTCTCATTCTTCTCTCGTGCGCTTCGCACATGTTTCCGAACTTTTTAGTACTATATGCATTTCCTCACGATATTTATATTGCGCGCATAAATTCGAACTGAAAAATGCATGTAGCATCAATATTATCCCAAAATGAATACATCTGAAACCACCACATATATCATAATGTTTTGATACACAGACTTCATATATTATTTCAGTTGGTGGTTGCTGTAATTGAATTTCTGGCAGTTTAGTTATTCAACACTATAAACACACTCTCCATCAGCTGAGAACAATCTGACAAAACAGTAGGTTAAAGTGTTGGTGTAAGTCAGCCTAGTTGAAGTTGAGCTCGCTAGCCAACGAACCAAGGCGTTTGGTGAAACTATCCCCTACTTTCTTTGCTGTAAGAAAGTGTCTTCGCATAGCATTTACGGAAAGGTGAAAGAAAATAATCTTTACTACGGTCTGGTCAGGAGCGGAACGAATGCCTTGTTTTGACGGTTCTTTAGCCATCTGCTTTGCTGCTTTGTGCCAAGACGGTTACAGAAAGTGGAGGAGATTCTTAGCTAATTTACCAGATAGATAGCCGGCCCAAAGATATCGACAACCTCGGTGACTTGGCGGGCGAATGCTCGACTGAGACGCAAGAGGCGCGTATTCGATTCCCGCTTCGGGAGAAATATTTGCATGTTCTGCAAATATTTCTTCTGGGTCTGGGTGTTCCAAAACTATGTATTATAAGTATCTATTTACAAAAAAAAAGTATATAAGTATTCTATCAGCCATCTGGTTCCCATAGTACAAGCTTTGCTTAGTTTGGGGCTAGATGGCGCTGTGTGAAATGTCCACAAATATAATATTATTTATTTATTTAAATGTCGAGACGATCTTAACACCTCCCCATCCTCATAAAATTTCGTACTAATAATTTTAAAAGGAGCTATCGTATCCTATCCTTCAAATAGTATAGTTACATCCCACATTATCTAAAGCATTTTAACTACAATTCAGACATATCTTTTTGCTTTATAATCAATAGTTTTCGCAGTGCACGCCAAAAACTATTTTGGGTTTTCTACCTTGGGTAACAATATTGCAATTTTCTTACGGATCCCTAATTTTTTTGAAAATATATTATAGCTTATACTGGTCCCTGATAATGTAGCTTTCTATTGGTGAAAGAATTTTTGAAATCGGTCCAGTAGTTTCGGAGCCTATTCGTTACAAACAAAAAAACAAAAGAACAAAAAAACCTTTCCTCTTTATAATATTAGTGTAGATAACCTTGCATGATCGAAAGTGTATCTATTGGTCGTCAGAAAACATCGAATTTCCCCTCACCCGGCTGCTATATTTTTCAAACAGCCACGGGCCGTGTAGTTGTGTCACAATCGCAGTGCCATATCGCACTTGCAAACAACAGAGCACCGGTACAGTCAGTGAGTCACGCTTCGCGGTCACGCTGTACATTGCATTGTTCTATTGCTGTGTGCGATGGTACGTGGCAGGGGAGCTAGCGATGAACAAGGAACATGAGTGGAACTTTCGCGGTGGCGGTACTATATATCTCCACTATTCAATTAGACTACGTTCAAACAGATTGTTAGTGTAGCCAAACGTAACTAGATGTCACTAGTAAAAGTTGCACAATGCTAGAACGCGCTATCGTTGCGTTTTGCTTCCAAATCCACTCAGCGATGCGCGTGAATCAAAGTTGGTTAAATACAGTGTAAAAGAAAGTAAGTGAGTTTTATTGGTACCTACAGAAAAAACAGGGCAAGTGATCACCACCACTAATGATATAATTACTAATAATATATTACTATTAATAATGTATTTGATTTTCCTTTTGCTTTTTTATTCTTGTATTTTAATTTTTATTACTTTTTATTGCTATTTGTAATGTGATCTGTTTATAAATTTGATCTTTAATTTTTATATTATTTTGAATTATTGTATTTAATTAGCGTAATTGGTTATGTAAACCGTCCTAATTATTATCTTATTTTAATATAAATAAATAAAATAATATAACTCGGAATGGTCGTGAAGTGATTTCGATTTTTATGTCTCAATCACGGCGTACCGGCTGGACAGCTAGGCTAGCATTCAAATTGTAACGGTTAAGCGATTTACATAATTCGTAATAGGGCATCCTCGGTGACGTGGTAGGCGAGTGCTCGGCTGAAACTCAAGAAGTGCGTGTTCGATTCCCGCGTGTTTTCACTTTGAGGAACAAAAAAAATATATTTTCATAAGCACATTCATTTCTTTAACGTACAACAGAGTTCTACAACGATTTTGGTGAGTAGCGTGCAGTAGCGGATTTGCTACTTCACACTCTTAAATCTAACCCTCTTTCGCTTATAAATTGTGTCATACCGTAAAGCGTTTTCCCTACCGCACGGCTGACATTTGGGCCTCGCACGTCCGTGTCCGCATGTGACGGCGTTAAAACTCACATTTTGCATTTTCCCACTTTTTATTCTAACCCCGCTTTAGTGAGATTAAATTCGCCGCTCACCAAATCAACTACCGTAAAGTTTTTTCGGTAGCAACGGATTACGCAGATTAAAGTTGATGAGTTTATTTGGCACGCTATAGTTTCACGTGTTTTGTTTTTAGACCTTGTTCAAGCAAATTGGTTTGCTGTTCAAAGCTACCTTTTTGTCCCATTTCCGATCGCTTTGTTAAAAAGTAAGTTCGTATGAGCTAGTGGCCAACTCTTGTGACGGAGTTTTTAGGCCGCTTAAAGGCCTCCGTCATGGCTTTACGACTTAAAAGCCGGGGCTGACAATTTACACTTCGGACCCACCATACCCTGGCAATACCCCTGGGGGTAGGGTGGGATGAAACCAGTTTTATTAGATAAGTCACAATTAAGATAATCTTATCGCGTATTTCATTTCAAGTGTCCTTCTTGCAACAGGTAAGTAAACCTCACACTAATAACTCCTTGCACAAGTTAATAATTTAACGTGCCCTCCGAAGAACGGAAGCGCTAATGCCACTAGTGGTCACCTTTCCCAATTGTGACCGCGCACAACGTTGCTTAACTTCGACGATCAATCAAGAACGTCAAGCAAGCTACGCCAACCGCTTTCAGGGTTCAATACTAATACGAGCTGTTGAAACGTCTTCTCTTGGACGCTTCGAACTAAAGGCCCGGTGAATGGGGGAGCTGGAAATATTTGACATTTTAAAGCATAGCACGCTTTTAACCGACAAAGGATTTTCATCACGGGCACCGAACAATGCTTACGACAAGCACGAGAGCGGGGCTTTGATTTTTTGATTCTGCACTATTACGTCATCGGAACATGACGAATAGGTTCACCAATGGAATTCGAACAAAGCGGTCTAGGGTACCGTAAGCTGACAAAGATTTTACAAATCTTTTAAATAAACTGTATTGTAACAAACTTCAATAAAAAAGACGCGCTATCATTACTATTCGTGTCTCTTTCAATCCAGTGTGGTGAAATGATTTTAAAGAGACTCTTTTGTGCATTTGACACACATGTTTCGAGCGTTTTTTGTTCTACGATATGACTGTTTCCTCACGATGTTTTCCACACATAATTTTTTTTGATCAGAAAAGTCCATTGGTGCATGACCGGATTTGAACCCACGACCTTCGATTTTGAAGGCGACACTACCACTAGACCACCAATCTGCCCTCCTATATCTAAAACATCGCTAAGCCACAGTGGGTCGATTTTGAGTTTTTGATGCCATTCTACTTAGAAAAAAATTCTCTATCGATCTGTTTTAGAATCATTCTTCTAGCGTTTTTAGTTCAGGAAATAGCTCTAGCAAAAACAGCGCTATCTACGATAAAATATATATATATACTACCGCGTTTTTCGCTCATATCTCAAAACTTGGTTTTGTGGCTTAGCGATGTTTTAGATATAGGAGGGCAGAAATGCTCTCACTTTCATGTTCATCATGGTAAACTTACATAAGTTTTCTTCTATAATAAGAATAGTTCAAATACTTCGAAAGTAGATGAAAAATGTACGATCGGAAAACTTTAAGATAAATGACCGCGGAACCCTTCCCGCGTTGTCCGGCATGCACTTGGCTTTTCTTTATCTCTCGGGATCAGTATTCGATGCCTTACCAATTAGCTTTACAAATGCCTCACAATGCTCGCATCCCAATACGGATTGCTTTCAATATGTTCATTCAGGCTGATTCTGGTCTATCAGATAATCAAGATTTTTTTATTCTATTGCAGGTAAACACATGACCCCGCCTGATTCATCATCTTCCTGCCCTCATCCCACTCTATGTGAGGTCGGCACAGCATGATCTTTGGATCATGCTGTAAGAGTTTTGGCTAAGGTGTTTTATGACCGGCCGCCTGCCTGACGTCAACCCTCCTTGGGAATACTTGCTTATTGTATCTCATCATGTTGGAGGATACTATCCCTTAGTCGACTTTTACGACATGCTCGGGGAGAGAAGCAGCTGGACGCATTCTATGTTTTTTCTTTACTCCCAACCCAGCAGAGAAGTGACCCCGCCTGATTGTCAGTTATTAATACATGACCCCTCCTGATGGTAAGTTTCAATGTCATCTAACATCACCAGTAGCATTGCTTATGCGTCTCCCTCCATGTTGTCTTATATTTCTTAGTTCGGACATTATTATTATTATAGCTGCCTTTGTGGTCACTCGAAGATTACTATAGAAAATATACCGTATTTTCTATAGTATTAAATAGATTACTACATACATATTATCACGCCCGTATTCCTAATGGGGTAGGCAGAGCCATAAGTAATCATAAGAAAACTTGCAGCCACTCCTGATCCAAGAGTCCCAAGATGGATATGGTGAACCATGGGTTACTATAGTATCGTAATATGCCTTGCTATAATATAATATGTTTTAGCTACGTATATGACGGCTTTTATAAGCGTATGGCTTGCTTAGACTTGCCAAGGATTATGTCGCTCCCCGACGAAAAATAGGGGTGTTATAAGTTTGTAGTGTGTATCTCTGGCATCATAACTTCCAAACGAATGCACCGATTTTAATGCAATTTTTTTCTGTTTGAAAGCTAATGTGATTGAGATGGTTCTTAGCTATAGTTTATGAAGATCTGTCGAGGCGTTTGAAGATCATCAGCTCATTTCCTAATTGACAAAAGATCTTTCCAACTTGCACAGGTCCGGTCGATTTCTGGTGTTAGGTTCGGGGGTCGGGGTACAAGTACCATGGTAGCACAACATCCAGACCAAAAATGAATCGAACCCGCGCCTCTCGCTTCTCAACTGAGCACTCGCCCGCCACCGAGGCCGATATTACTACGAAAATTACTTGACCGAACTCTTTCAAGAGCACCTCTTTTGCCTTTTTCACCCCATACAGTCATTTTAAATCGCCTGTATGCTATTCGGAGCCATTAGTCATCCAGGATCTGATAAGGCTCGTATCGGTCGGATGACCTGCCGTTTTTTGCATAAACCCATGGGAGGAATAAAAAATGCCATCGATAGTGGCCTCTACACACGTGCGATTTTATCTTTTGCAACGCAACAATTTTTTTTAATCATGGAGTAAGTCGTTAAACTAGTGGTGTCTAGACAAGCAAACCGCATGGATCTTAATCGTTATAAATTCGAAAGTTTGTGTGTATTCGCGTAACGGTTTTTATGACTTTTTAGTACTTTTAGTACTTTTTATACGATAACACGCGAGTGGAGCCGCGAGCAGTTGCTAGTAATGTTATAAATGTGAATGTTTGTATGTTTGTGCAACAATTACGCCGTAACGGTTGAACAGACTAGAACTAGACTTGGAAATACGTAATACTTATACTGAGAGCACTGGTGGTTTAGTTGGTGACCCCGCCTTCCGATCCTAAGGTGGTACGAAGCTACATTCCAAACTTCAGCTCTATAGCTTCAGTAATTTGGCCTGTGCGTTGATTGCAAAAAAATACTTATAAGTTTATTATTAATATTTTCCTATATCTACATATTAGGTAGGTAGTAGATAAAATATTATAATATTGGCCACTTCTAGAAACCAAAGGACCTATATAAACTGCCGTCATAAGGAAAAAGACGTATCTTACATTTTTTCCATAATTGAGTTATATAATACATCATCGGAATCAGTAAAAAAAAGACGCACCTACCAGTATTTTTTTCTGTATTTCGGAATTTATGTAGAAACGTCCTTTTTTCTTATAACGGCAGTATAGCAAAACGAGGATGAAACTGCTCGTATGGAGACAACTGTAGGTAGACCGATGAGGCAGGGAAAATGCAAGTCACTGATATCGATCTGGATATCTTGACATTTGAAGTTCAGGAATGCCCCGCTCTAATTGATGTTGAGTCGGTATACCGATACCGAATGCCGCAAGGGACGAATAATTTTAATGACTTTGTAATCCATATTTTGTTTGGAGATCTGTGCTTAATCTGCGGTATAGAAGTTATTGGAAAGGGTTTTGTAAGGATTTGTTAATTAAAATACTTTAGATCTCTTAAACAAAGACTGTTTTAACATTGTGATATAGACATACCAGTGATGCCTGCTCGTCAATCATGGATAAATAAATACATACCTCGATGACGACCTCGGTGGCGTGGTGGGCGAGTGCTCGGCTGAGACGCAAGAGGCGCGGGTTCGATTCCCGCTACGGGAGATATGTTTGCATGTTCTGCAAATATTTCTTCCGGGTCTGGTGTTGTAGTATATATTGTAAGTATTTATTTACAAAAGTATATAAGTATTCTATCAGCCATCTAGTTCCCATAGTACAAGCTTTGTTAAGTTTGGGGCTAGATGGCGCTGTGTGATATGTATAAAATAAATAAAATATCGCAATGAGGAGTTTTCGTTTTATGATTAAAAATAGTTTGAACTTATTTTAAATACAGTCTGTTTACGAATAAACACTCCGTGGGTAATAGTTTGTTTGTAATTAGCACGTTTTTGATAACAAATGAATATATTCAACTTAACTAATTACAAGTATGAAGTTCGGAAAATGTTTTGTGAACAACGACTGCATTTCATTTGTTGTGTGCAACAGAATTTGGTACTAATATTTGTTGTGGTTATATTGTTATAACAAACCCTTAAAATCCTTTCACCACACTGGTTCGAAAGAACTAGTGACACGACTAGTGGCAGCAGTAACAAACTATTAACAAAAAAATATATTAAAAGTCAGGAGTGGTTGCAAGATTTCTTATGGTTACTTGTGGCTCTGCCCACCCCATTAGGGATAGGGGCGTGATAAAATGTATGTACTGTCTGAATTAACGTTAGTGAGTATTTTTATTTACATATTTTTTTAAGAACAAGATGGCGCGATGAACTGGATAAATTTAAAAAAGAATGGGTCAATATAGCACAAGACCGCGCAGAATGGAGAGAATGGATGGAAGCCTTTGCCCAGCAGTGGGATACAGAGGGCTAAAATTAATAATAATGATAATAATAATATTTTTCAAAAATGTGTTAACCGACTAGATTTTTTTGTCGTTTTGTATTTATGAGTAGGAATTGCCTCTCACAAGCGAAAAAAAACTAGTAATTCTACATTTACTTTATTATTTAGTCGTTCTTGTCCCACTGTAAGGCTAAGGCCTATCTTCCCTTGAATCAACAATTATTATTCAATAAATCTATGGTTCGGTACCTACTTTCTGCGGCGATTCCAATAATATTCAAAAATAACATAGTTAAGTTAAGTACATAACAAATAATAGAGACATTTCGATTATTTATTTACACAATTACCGTTATTGTGATTTCAAACTAGCAATCCCACATGAATCAGCAATTATTCAGCAATATTCTGTGGTTGGTTTGTATTGCGATTGAAATGGATTGAAATATAACGTCGTTACTACGACATCCGATATTTACAAAATTATCAATTTGTTTGTTCGTTGGGTAGGTAGGTACCTACCTACCAGAATACATTTTATTTACTACTACGACTACTGAAAAATCACGCTCTAAAAAGTGTCATCATTATCTTCCTGCCCTTATCCCATTCTATGTGGGGTCGGCACAGCATGATCTTTGGATCATGGTGTAATATATTGACATATATTTATTGAACAAAAAATCTTTTGGTGCACTGGCAAAGAACCCACTACGTTACGATCAGAAGGCAGGTCCGCTACCACTAGACTATCATTACTCACAAAAGTGTAATCATGGATTGATTACACTCTATTTAGAAGTCCTTTAAGGGAGAGGGATTATTTTTAGTCATTATTTTTTTCAACATTAGTCAAGAACTATGCATCATAATAGAACCCTGTATTAGAATGTGCAAGGTCCCTTTCAAATGATACCTACTCAACCGAAGGGGATGAGGACCACAGGGGTCAATATTTTAATGGCACCACAACGTGCCAGTTTAAAATATGACCCCCTGTGTATTAGACCCTCATTTAATGAAAATGAAAATCCTAATTAATATAACTTTATATTTGTTTGTTTATTAGTTTGATGGTTTCTCGTTTAACGCCGTATTAGATTATTTAGATTGTTTGGGAGCTGGAGAGTGACGTACATACATACGTAGGTACATATCGACGGCAGAAAGCGGAAATGTCGTATCTCAAAAAATGGCTTATATGACTTAAAACTTGATAAGCAAAAAAAACCGCGTCGAATGGTCTATGTCTCGTCTTTCTACGATGAAAAATTTTATGATACGCCCTTGATTTTTTCCTAGTTTTTTACTGTTCACACGACTAATTGCTGTAAATAAAGGTTTTATGGCTCTGGTGTGAAATTGAATATTTTGAGATACGACATTTCCGCTTTCTTCCGTCGATATTGTCACGCCCGTATCCCTAACGGGGTGGGCAGAGACACAAGTAAACATAAGAAAACTTGCAGCCACTTCTGATTTAAACTCCTAAGATGGATATGGAGAGTGACGTAGGCTACTTTTATCCGCGTAGCACGCAAGCGAAGCCCTCGTCACGACCATCCCCGACTATCCCATCAATCCACTCGATGTATCCCTATGTAGTCTACAGAGGTAGACTAAGACACATTCTTGGAGACCCCCATTTTATATTTTGCAATGCGAGTGAGCAGGATAAATAAATAAATAACACCCAACAGTCACATATATAGTCCTGACCCCACACTAGGATTCCCTGTGTTGTGGGTATCAGTAACTACGAGTACCATGGTACCACAACACCCAGACCCGGAAAAAATATTTACAGATCATGCAAAAATTTCTTTCGCAGCGGGAATCGAACCCGCGTCTCTTGTGTCTCTACCGAGCAATCGCCTGCCACGCCACCGAGGCCATCATTTATTTGAGGCCGAGGATTTGAAACTTTTTATAATTTCAATTGGATAGCACTAATAGTTGCTGAATAAGACAGTTGGACGGACGAATGAAGTAGCTCTACTAAGAGTCCCTTTTACCATTTTGGCTCGGAGATATGAAAAAATATTCATTGTGGTCAAACCATCTATTGTCAGTGACTACCGTCCAACTCGTCCAGCTGGTTAATTAATAATCGGAGTCTAACAAGGTATTTCAATTCAATATCACTGAAACGTAAACCGAGTTCCTATAAACTTCTATTTCATTAACTATCATTCAAATATCAGTTATTAAATACTACTTCAAATGTAGTATGAATCGAATTATATTTTCCACCTACTTGCAGCATATTTAGGTGTCAAAACTATGCGTATTTTGTGGGAGATATTGAACAACATTCATCCAAAATAATACAAATGCCTAACCCGTATTTAATTAAATCTTGGACTTCCAAAACTTGGTCAATTTGCCAATTATCGGCATAATCAATTATGAAGGATATCAAAGCGTTTCATAGTCTAGTGAACACAGATCTTCAACAGGGTCAAAGAAAACAGCTGACGGTGATAACTGTATCTAAGATATTTGGACGGACGAATTCCCGGTCCCAATTTCCTACTAACGGATGAGGGTTCGTTACCATAGTAACGTTATCTGACGAAAAGAGCCATACATTTTTTGATAGAAAAAAAAGTATTCTATCAGCCATCTGGTACTTGTACAAACTTTGCTTAATTTTTTTTAATATCATTATTTTGATTGGAAACGGACATAAATAGTTCAGGTATTTTCAATACGTCTCTCAAGAATACCCACGAAATGATTGGATAACCAGATGATACTCATATCACCTAAAACATGAATAAAACGGACCTGTCGTTTTCTGACATGCTATTAAAAAAGTAATTTTCTGAAAGAATAGATATAAAAACAAAACGTATAGATACCTAGAAAGGGTACAGTCAGCCAAAAGTGTGGTCCACCACCTTTTGAAGTTCATTTGCACGTCATAAAACAAACAAGTTTTATTTTCCCTAGCCATAATATTCTGATAGTACCTGCCTAACTAATGTATTTGTCTTAGCTCGATTTTGGTTTCACAGGAAGTTTTGTCAAAACTGGTAGACCACTTTTCTTTGCCCACTTTACATGACGGCCCGTACCCAAGAACTATGATCAAGCGTAACTTTTTTGGAGAACCTATGTTGGAGCCGTGAATATGCGCCTAAGTCAGCTTATGGTTGTTGTCGCCTTGTCGCAATCGTCTTCAGTTTCGGTTGTGACGTAGTTTCCTCACGCCAACATCACACCGGTCGCACTGCAGTGAACTCCGCAGCAAGCTACTGTTAATAAAAGACGGACGAAGAGGAAGGAGCACTTTTTGCTCAACTGTTGTCGAGACCAGTCATTCTTCAAAGAGAAACTGTATCACAAAGTACCTACTTAAATCTCTGCTATAGGTTCATGTTCTTTTGTGTTTCTATTTGTACTTGTATTGTGTACCTATATCTTATTAAATGTTATATTGATTTACCTAATGTCTTGTTCTTTTAATGGTATTTGAAATATAGACCGGAAGGCGACAGTTAAAAACCATATTTCACATAGTTCAATTAACAGAGTCGCATGAAGTGAATGGCAAAGCAGATCCACAATAGACAATCTTTTGTTTTTCTCGTGCTCCCTCCCCCATGACCACTAATTTAAAGAAGGATGCCAAAACCAAGCTACTTAGTACTTTTCACTTACTAGCGGAAAAGTATTCGCAACTTTTTCCATTAAGTTGTTGTCAAAACTTAATGATATATATCGCTAGTTTGAGGGTAGTTTTACCACTTTAGCGGTAATCCCCGATGGCTCAATCGCCGTATCAGCTGGTAACTACCACACGGTAGTAAATTAGCCTTGTAAAAGAGACAGCGAAAACATGAACATAATTAATGTTTTCCTTTTAGATCGACGATCAAAGAAAAGAATACATTGGTTTTGTTTATCTTAATCTTCGTTTCGCGTTTTTTGTATCTATCGTCAAAAGATGATGAAATTTTTAGAATTCTGACATTATTTACTGTAAGTAGGCACTGAGTACCTACTGGTTAGTATTGAATTACAATTATGGCATCCCATAATAGTCTTTAACCTTTATTTGGTAACTTTACTTTCACAAATTGATTTTAAAATTAGTTTGATTTTGACCTACGTTTCATGCCAACTGTACCACAGACTGTACTAATGAAATAATCTTTAATAAAAATGTATAATCTGTAACTTCATTAGAACTCCACAAAAAGCAATCGTGTATGATTATCTCTTATTAGTAGACACCCATTAAATTATATTCGAATCAAGCATGTAAAATTTTCGTCCAACTAATTTATTAAATTGCTCTGACTCACAAAAACTGTTGTCGAAATGATTTGAGAATTGCAAGCAAAATATGTGAATAATATATAGGTGTTCCAGACCGTGTGGTCTTGGTGGTTAATTTTATGGTGGGATGTCTTCCAGTCACGATAATTTGGAGTTCGTGACTGCTAGTATTAATATTCCTGGCTCGTCCTCAGACGCGTTGCTATGCGATGATACATCGATAGTTCATAGTTGCGAAACGAACACTGTGGGTTATGATGCTAGAACAAACAAAGATTTTCGAATAACGTATTTATTCAGCTTGACATTCCACGCAATCCACTTATTTTTTACATAGTGGCCCCGAAATCCTTCCTAGGCCTTGATCCTTTCCTATCCTGTATGTTTTCGCTACTTTTATGTAACGATTTAGTAAGTAGGAAAACATTATCCCATATACATCATCAGACCCTAGATACATTCCTAAATCTTTGAAGTATAGAGCAGCTAAAAATTATATTTAGGCGTTTCGTTTAATCTGGTGGCCCTATCATTTACTTATTGCAATGTTGGGAACATACAACTGTTTATTTTCTGTACATCATTTTATGAACATCTGCCCAAAGATTTTTACTATTCAGAAAAACCTCTCACGCATCCCCGTCAATAGAATATGAAAATTCATGCTCAGCGGACGAGACATAAGCTTATTTGTCCGTCGTTTTAATACACCTTGGTTCATTTTATTACTCAATTTGCTCTTAATCCAAACACTACACAAAAGTGCAATCGGCCGTGACATGGCATGCATCGTACCTTTTCATCGCGGTCCCCTTCTCATGTGTCGTTCCCTTTATTTTAAGCTCTGCTTATTGCTTTCATCGCTCCCCCGACTGTTGAATAAAAAGCCTCTCTGTTTCTCGGCTCTCGAGTACATTACCGATGTTAATATACGATAGTCGTGCTCATAATCGATCCTTTCGAATTGAACGTCTCGCGTATGAATGGGGAGACTTCAAAGTGCCCCAAGAACTTTACGATGCGATTGAACCTGAATAATGAATTATACAAGGCTCATTCCTTTGTCATATACAGATAATATTTGTATGCGATAGGAATATAGAGATCTAATTCTGGTATCCGTGGCCTTTCATATTTTCCCTTATCCCGGTAGTTTTCGGGGTTATTGAATAGCTTGCGAAATAGATGAAAATATCGAACGAAAATTCAATTCATTCTGTTATTAGCTAATATTTTACGGATCCCAGCTATTCGAACACGTCAGTTATTGGTGTTATAGTACCCAATGTTCACGTCAAATAACATCGACGAATTTCAATTTGTATTTCGCTTTAGCAGATGAATTGATGTTTATTTGAAATAGCCACAAAGAAGCGTGAGATGAAGGCGGGGAGCGCGTCGTGTTTGTCAATTTTGGCAGCATCCGATGTTCTCCGTTGTTCTAACTGCCGTGAAATGTGATTGAGAATACCTGTATTTCTGTCTGTTGTATATGAATTTTCAACATCTGAATTTGTAATTTTAAGCTTGTAATTGTCTTGCAACTACTTGATCAAATTAGATTTCATGTGTAAAATAGGACAGCAAATGAAACCTTGCTTTGATTACCTTCTACTGTACATAAAATGTAATATAAGTTTACAGCCAGAGTTTAGGTCGGCTGAACATCTCCTGTTTTTACGCTTATTGCTTAGTGTAAAAATACCAATATCGTAAATTGGCCCAACCTCAACAAAACCATCATTTCGTGATCGTATAAACCCTTCCGCTAGCCAAACCTTTGCTTTAGGGTAACTCTACATATCATTCCACTCTCCAGGACTACAAAACTGTCATACCATTGCATAGTAGACAATGAGACCAGAGCAGAAGAGCAGAAATAAATACAAAGAAAGTAATTTTAAATTAACGTGGAATTAAAAAAGAAAACAAGTGGACATACATACATAATTATCACGCCTGTATCCCTAATGACGTGGGCAGAGCCGCAAGTAATCATATGAAAACATGCAGTCACTCCTGATGGATAAGTCCCAAGATGGATATGATGGATATGGTGACAGATAATATGGGGAGAGAATACCTCTTACTCTTGTCGACATTAACGACATGCTCGGGGAGAGAAGCAACTGGACGAATTCTATGTTTTTTCTTTACTCCCAGCAGAGAAGTAAAACAAGTTCAATTGAATGAATAGCTGAGCCAGAATAGTTTTTCTGAAAGCTATGCAGGCTGAAGCGAGAGTTTCGTATGTGTTTTCTGCAGCGTTGATGTGTATTTACGTAGGTTCGCTAAGCATTCAAATAAGCGGGAGAATCTTCAATCATTTTCGCTCCATCCTATTTATTACATTTTCATTATTCAGGTATGCAATAAGGACCCTAAAGGCGGAGCCCACGTCCTTGGCCACCACTGATTCAAGTCGTGCTGTGAATTCAATGCCTCTCCCACTATTGTTGTTGATTCGCATGTGTAGGCATGATGTGTGCAAGGGCGAATGTGGGACATCGTAAAGTATATAACATGACTGCTGTCTCCTGCCCTAGTTAGCTCCATATTTCATAGGTTACATTTTCAATTGAAGCATTAACATTTTAGATTGTAGCAATCTTGAAAAACTGTATTTTTATATTCAGATACATTGACTATTGTTTTAACCTATAGTATTCCACTGCAAAGCAAAGGCCGGTATTTACTTAGATATATTATTTTAAAATATATTGGCCAACGTATTTTTTGTGGTTTAAGCGAAAGCCAGCTTTACAATAATTTTATTGATTAACCAAACTATAAATAAATAAATAATGCAGCAGGAAAATTAGAAGATTTTTGGAGTTTGTTTCAAATATACAAAGCAATTAAACTATTTTAGTCCAATTACAAATAAATATTTTTAGACATTTCACACATCGCCATATTATAGCCTCAAACTAAGTAAAGCTTGTACTATGGACACCAGGTCGCTGATAAAGTACTTATAAACTTTTTTTTATACACATAATTATACTTATAATACATAATATTACAACACCCAAATCCGGATGAAATACATATTTGCAGAACATACAAACATATTCACCGTAGCGGGAATCAAACCCGCTTGAGTCTCAGCCGAGCACTTGTCCGCCACGCCACTGAGGTCGTCTCGGTCGCGAAATAGGTACTTTACTTCGTTGAATAAACTTCTAACTAGATCTATGTATGTTGCTGTACGCTTCTAAAATACCTATTGGAGCATAGCATAGCGTCTGAATGGCAGAAGTAGGTACACTTAAACTGAAAAGTCCTTGATATTCCAATCAAAATGCCGAGCAATCCGGTCTGCATGACTATCGTTACAAGTACACTCGGCAAGATAAATCCCGCAATTTAAATTCGAGCCTGAAATCGGAATAATGTTCAGATTATGCTTTGATATTTTGATGCCTATTTTCTAAGTGAGCTCAATAGACCGAGGGACGACCGTTGGTTAATCTACCTCATTGAGTACTACGTTTTATGGCTTGGTTGTAAAGTACAAAAAGCAAGAAAACCTTTCTCGATTCGTATTTAACTTTGGCGCACATTTTATAAAACAAAAGACATTTCATTTGAGTTTCTTATGACTATTAAAAAATGCTTTTACTTACGTAATCTAAATAGGTTACTTTAGTGTAAATTGAAATAGATTGTTATAAAATATACATACAAAATTATCATACCCTTATCCCTATCGGGGTGGGCTGGGCAGCTACGAGTAATCATAAGAAAACTTACAGCCTTTCATGATTGAAAGTCCCATTATAAAATATTTATTGAGGTAAACAGTTTCTTGTATATTTTGTTGTAATATTGTAGTTTTATTAGCTTCATTATTATCTGCACAGAGAGAATACTAGCCTGAAAATGGCTTTAAATTTTCTTGAACATTTTCTGTACTTTATTGATGTACCTAACCTATATAATATATGGTAGACCAAAGAAAATAAGGATAGACTGATCACATGTGTGATCGTGAAAGATAACATGAGTCAGAAAGGAGTGAGAGTTGAGATGACTTCTGACAGAGGGAAATAGAAGAAGAATACATGTTATGCCGACTCCACATAAAGTGGGATAAGGGCAGGGAAATAGCGACGACGTATATATATAATCTTAACTCTATAGTATATGTATAGTATAGTATAATATGCAATGCAAGTGTAAATTTGATTTCCTTCCTAGTTCCTGGAATGTCTGTATTGTCTCTGCATGCATGTTTATTTGTTTATTTTGCATGTATTTGTTTATATTGTTCTCCGGAACGGATGCTCTCAAACAACTGAGTGTTGTTGAGAGAGAAATAAAATTAATACTGTTCCATTGTTATAATAAGAGTTAAAATTGGCGCAAACACTTGCACTTCTATGCTCATCATCATCATTAGGGTTCTGTACACGAATGGTGCCAACGGGACCCTATTACCTACTAACCCTCCGCCATCAGTCTGTCTGTTCGTCTGTCCGCCTGTCTGTCAGCGGCCTGTATCTCATGAACCGTTATAGGTAAAGAGTTGAAATTTTCACAGTGTGTGTTTCTACATACATAAATCACGCTTGTTTCCCATAGGGGTAGGCAAAGATCACAGGTCGCTATTTGCCTGATCATCCTGACACACTTCTTTCGCTTCATTCATTCTCATTACATTTCTTATGTATGCTCGTCGGTTTAGGGTACTTTTGACCTGGCCCTTTTCCAAAACTAATTAGTACTTCTATTGCCGTATAATAAAAAATAATTAAAATAAAATAGAAATGGGGTTAAACAAGAAACATTTCACGTTCGTAATCGATCATCGAAGTTACCTATTTTAATAGTACATAGGTAGAGTGAAAGTCATATTAAAAAGTACACGTACGATGGTACGCAACCCTTCGTTTGCGAATTCGACTCGGCCGGTTTTTTGTTTTTGACATTTTATTCGAAAAAAGATGAGGTTTTAATCCTCGATGAGCTCAATTCGGAACCGGTACTTTTTACCCCGCCATTGTCGATAAACCAGCTTTGATGATTTTTTCGCTAGTACACAGATAATGATCCCGAGGTTTTCGCATAAAAGTTTTATTCGTGAGGGATCGCTACTTTTACCATAATACATTTAAAGTGAGCTTCAAAAGCTTCTTTCGTGCATTTGATGCATGTTTTTGAACCTTCTACGTTTCTACGTCATGCCGTGACAACGTGAGGAAACCCTCACGTTGTATTCCTTCACCGTTTGAGAGTACCTACCTACTCGCATATAAATTCGAACAGAAAAACCCATTGGTGAACGACTGGTATTGAACTCACGACCTTAGGACCGGAAAGCCGTACCACTAGACCACCAGTGTTCAAATATACAGCTACCACTGTAAGTCCGGCGGAATCTGAAGACTGTCTGGATTTATTTTTTACTTTTGTATATTTTCCAAGTTATTGGCGATGCCAACATTTTTTCTGATTATTAAAACCAGCCTCTTTCATAAGCCAGCCTTAGTAATAAAATTGGAATTTTTGTCGAACACTGCTTCCCATTATGAGGGAAAAATGAAAAGCTTGCCAATAAAGATATTTTACACATGTTATTTTTAAATATATATATAATCATTTATTTAATAAGATTTAAGGAAAAATTACAACTACAGTGTCTTAAATGTACATAGATAAGAGATAAACGAGAGCCTGAACTAGGTTTTCCTGTGTGTCAGGCGGTTAGAGCACAAAGTATCCTAAATAACAAATAATCACATTAAAAAAACAAAAAATAATTAATATACAAGGAATATACATAATTGGTTTAGTATTAATATAACATAATTAAATTAATATTTTTTAAGATATAAAACTCTTACGTTACTGACTGACTGACAGACTGGCTGACTGACAACAGGTTGCGTGTCTTGTAGTTATTTATCGATCATCATCATCACTATATGGGGTCGGTAAAAATGTCATTATAAATTCAATATTTTTTTAGTCTGGGAGATAACCGGTTATAACAACATGTCATTGAGTACCAGCAAATGTAATAAGGGAGTTCATATGCGGAATTTGCCTATTTATAGCCCTGATTTCGAATTGCGAAACTCCTTTTTTATTGATTTTGATATTATTTTCCCCGAATCAAACAATTTAAATTTCAATACCTAAATAAATAAATATCTGTGGACATTTCACATAACGCCATCTAGCCCCAAACTAAGTAAAGCTATGGACACCAGATGGCTGATAGAATACTTTTATACTTTTTTTTTAAATCTCATACTTACTCTCATACCCGGAAGAAATATTTGCAGTACTAACTAATAAGATACTAACCCTTAGTCGACTTTTACGACGTGCTCGGGGAGAGAAACAGCTGGACGCATTCTGTTTTTCTTTACTCCCAGTCCAGCAGAGAAGTAAGAACTTAAAATATTTTAACCAATCGCGTTTAATAAATACTAATTTCAGTTTGTAAGCGCTCTTCTAACAGAGCGTAAAGTGCCTTCCACTTCCCACGCATGGCATTGGTGACCTCACTATCAATAACTAATGATCGTGATGGCAAATAACATAACACAAGGACGATCAAACTAGTTCGTAAATTGACGCAGTAAAATCCATTATATAAAATTATAGTCTTTTTACATAAATCCCATCGTCACTCGATTGTCTTAATTGAATTAGAATTCATTTTTAATAAACATTTCGGTACAATCTAAACATTAATATCACTGATAATTATAGATCTATGTATTATTACCAACCTTTATATGGCAATATATTACTTAATATTATGGTATACTAACTTACAGGTAGGTACGGCTTCGCTCGCGTCGTGTTTTCGTCGTGTTTTGACACCCCAATTTACCCCTCTTTGAGGGTTTTTGAAAATCCCTGAAACACTTATCCGTTAATTTTGTATTTAAAGTATCCTAACCAAGCTTCAAGCTGATCGAAGAACCCGTTCAAAATTTCCTATATAAACTTTGACACCCTATATTTTACCCCTTTTTTTTCAAGTGTTCTTTTGATAAATCCTGAAACACGTTTCCATTTATTTTGCATTTTTAGTAACTAGACCGAGTTTCAAGCAAATCATATTACGCGCTAAAAAGTTCCATACTACTTCTCTCCCCGAGATGTCGTATAAGTCGATTATGGTATCCTCTCCAACATGATGGACCATCTATATGGGTGATGGGCTAATCACCTGTCACCATAGTTCACCATATCCATCTTGGGACTTTGAATCAGGAGTGGCTGCAGGTTTTCTTATCATTACTTGTGGCTCTGACTTCCCATACGAATATAGAGGGATACGGGCGTGATAATATATGTATTAGGTACATAGGTGTACTTTCCAAATTTCAGCTTTCTACTACAGTAGCTTGAGCTGTGAGTTTATGGTAGAAAAATGCTTATTGCTTTAATTACCGTCGTAATTACCCAAGTAATTGATTAACATGTACGTTGAAATTTAATTTGTCTAAAGGTACTTATTAAGTATTTTACCTTCTACCTATGATATACCCGTCAAACCTAATAAGGTTTTCTTTATTCGAGCGAGACCAGAAATAATTTGAATAGAAAAACAAGGCGACCTTAATGACACATTGTTATTCAATACCGCCCACCACGAGTAAGTACCTAATTCTACTTAAGTACCTGCCTATCTATAGTTTAGTCGGTAGGTACTAACCGCAAATTATTCTATGTAGTTCGGTAATGCGGCTAAATAACGTGGTTCGAAAATTCATTAACAAACAGAGTACAAACTCTAAACTAAGGTCTTTTACATAGTAAGAAAGAATGATTTTATTTGACAGATACAAACAACACAGAACAGGAGAGTAAAAGGTAGCAAATTAAAAGTAAAAGAAAACGAACAAGAAATATTTAACAAAAAATGGAGAAAAATACGAGTAAAACCATCTATCTAGTCGTGTCACTAGTTCTTTGAGTGGTGAAAGAATTTAAAGTGCGCCTCATAGGCTCCTTTCGTGCATTAAATTGTTAATTTAGTAAAACCATGAATCTGGTAAACTTTTACCATAGTAGATGATTTATACAGCGTCAGGAGGTAACTTTTACCTTCACAAACAGGACGCTGTAGTGCCCGGGACGAATTAAGATAGAGTAGGCTTCCATCGTGAGAAAACCCGCGGCTTCGCACGTATTGACCATGTCTTTCCTGTGGACAAGGCCGACTAAGCTGAGAGGATGGAATAGGTACAAATCTATCTATCTAAGATAAGCGTTGTTCAGAAGCCCTATAGCCACCCCGGAGGCCTCCAAGTGGCCTAAAACTTCAAGCATTAGCTTCGTATGAGTTGGAAGCTAGTTTAGAACTTACTTTTCGCAATTATTCGGTCAAGCGTCGTCACTCGGCCTCTCATAAGTTACAAAAAACGAAGTGAAAAATCGCTTTTCAAAACCAAGGCTTAGTTGGATCGCCTGGCGCAGGCAGCTTCGGTTGAAAATTATTTTTAGGGAAATCTGAGCCGAGCGCTCGCAACCGCATGGACTTCGAAACCATCGGGTGGAAGTTTATTGGGATTGGAAAAATGTACATACTGCAACATAGGTAGTGTAGTACATACCTTCGTGTTATTTCACGATCAAAAAGCGCTAAAAATACATTATACAGCTCTCGACCGGCGCTGTCCGTATTTTTTCGTAAGTAAGTTTAAATCCATCAATCCTAATAATATTATAAACGCGAAACTTTGTAAGTATGGATGTATGGATGTTTGTTACTCTTTCACGCCTAAACCGCTGAACGGATTTGAATGAAACTTGGAATATACATAGTACATGTGCTGGCTTAACATATAGGCTATTTTTAATCCGGGTACCACGCGAGCGAAGCCGCGGGCGGCAGCTTGTCCATACTAATATTATAAATGCGAAAGTAACCCCGTCTGTCTGTCTGTTTACCTTTTCACGCCTAAACTGCTGAACAGATATTGATGAAATATGGCAAAGAGATAGATTCCATCCCGGGGAGGAACATAGGTTACTTGTAAAACGATCCTGAAACGGAAAAGGGATGTAAAAGGCTAACCAGGATAACGCATAAATACTCCTTAGACATTAATTTATGACAAGACAGTTAATTTGTCATTTATTAAAATTTGATAATTGACAATGTCATGCATATCAATCGGGTCGTCATCAGCTCTCTTTTTCTTGCAGGGCTGAGGGTAAGGGCCTTTAGCTGGACCGATTTCATCATTTTTGGTTTGTTGGATTTGTCTCCGCCCTGAATAACAGAACCTAATAAAACATTTTAAAATTTGCATTATTAATTCTGAGGCGGTACGAAGTTCGCGGGGTCATCTAGTAACATTAAAGGAATCAAAATTGTTTAACTAAAAAGACTCGAGGCCGAATTTTCAAAACAAAGTCTTTGGCAGACTTTACGCATATTTATAGTTTTAGACTTTATGATATTACTAGTCCCATTGGTGAACAACAGACTCTGTATAAATCTACCTACCTACGTTCAAATACGGGAGAGTTGATGCCAATATCTGTTGAACACAAGTGTTGAGGTAAACAAAAAACTATCAATTTCGACATCTAAGAGTAACACTATTAATTTGGTGCGCGCTAGCCAACTCAACGGGCCGTTATGATATTCGTGAGCAATTAATAATGATGAAAGCGATGATTTGCGCTTCAATGCGTGAGCAAGATAATACTGTGTGGTGTGTGTGCGCATAATATATGAACTAGTGGTGGGCGATACAAGTTTTGCGCTTATACGGATACGGAAGTAACGATTAGAGACACTATGTAAATGCCACTTGCGGTCACCCATCCGAATTTGTGACCGAGACACTGTTATACTGGAATAAGAACAAAAAAGTCGTATAGTAACTTCGATACGATAATAAACGACCTCGGTGGCGTGGCGGGTGAGTGCTCGGCTGAGACGCAAGAGGCGCGGGTTCGATTCCCGCTACGGGAGAAATGTTTGTATGTTCTGCAAATATTTCTTCCAGGTCTAGGTGTTTGTGGTATCATGGTACTCATAGTTTCTGATGCCCACGATATAATGGAATCCTAGTGTGTGGTCAGGACTAATGTATGCGACTGTTATTTTATTTATTGATTTATAATTTTAAATGATTACTTACCGGTTTGTAGGCGTAGTATGTTTGTCTTACATTAACTTAAAACCTCAGTAATGTCAAAGTGAAGTCTTTCATGAGTTTTTATTCATTGACATCACTAGAATCGTTTTAAATCTACGTTGAGTTTATACGTCTGGTCTGGATAGGCCACTTTCGTACGGAATATTTTCATAATCCCATCACTATTATGCACAGCATGTGAATGCAGAATGGTTGTATGATGTAAGGTGATGAAAGATGAACTTTCGCCTTGAGTTATGGTAAATAGTGTACGTGCAATATGTCAAGAACGACTTGCTGTTTATTACAAAATAATTATTTGAGTTACTGATTATTGTGAGACATTCCAATAATCCAATTCTAATGTACAATTCCTTTCTAAATTTTATTATCAACTAGCTGCCGCCCGCGGCTTCGCTCCCGTGGTATCCGGATAAAAAATAGCCTATATGTTAATCCAGCACACATACTATGTATATTCCAAGTTTCATTCAAATCCGTTCAGCCGTTTAGGCGTGATTGAGGCACAAACATCGAAACATCCAAACTCACAAACTTTTGCATTTATAATATATATAAGTAAGACTACCATCATCCACTAATCAATAGGTATTATCCCACTATTGGGTGTGCTATTAGAATAGAGCTTACTAGCTTTCGCCCGCGGCTTTGCTCGCGTGGTATCCGGACAAAAAATAACTTACATACATTTCAGCACACATACTATGTATATTCCAAGTTTCATTCAAATCCGTTCAGCCGTTGCGGGGTGATTGTGACAAAAACATACATCGTCATCCTCACAAACTTTCGCATTTATAATATAAGTAGGATTTAACAGAACTAGTCTTCACTCAAGTACCTTCTCAAAGTTTTATATTGCTTTTATTATTATAAGCTTCATTCTTTCGTAACCGAAAAGTGCCAACGGGACCCTATTTACTAAGCCTCTGCTGTCCGTCTGTCTGTCCGTCCATCTGTCAGCGGGCTGTATCTCATAAACCGTAATAATTTTCTATTTTTTGTGCTGCTACCTATAATAGGTGGCATACAAAAACCATTTATGTACTTACCATGTACGATGCTACGGAACCTTTCGTGTGCAAATTCGACTCGCACTTGACCGGTTTTATTTTATTTATTTATTTCATGCCTACTCTCCTCCACGCCTCGCGGTCTAGTGTTATAGATAAATAAATAAATAAATAACACCCAACAGTCACATACATAGTCCTGACCCCACACTAGGATTCCCTGTGTCGTGGGTATCAGAAGCTACGAGTACCATGGTACCACAACACCCAGACCTGGAAGAAATATTTATAGATCATGCAAAAATTTCTTCCGCAGCGGGAATCGAACCCGCGCCTCTTGCGTCTCTGCCGAGCAATCGCCCGACACGCCACCGAGGCCGATATTCAACTGTTTCTAACCTATACTTGAGTTTAAGTAACTGAATACTCAAACGTAATCTGTACCATGAACTCATAGCTAAGTTGTATAGTGCTTACATCCGGGTACCACGCGATCGAAGCCGCGGGCAGAATCTTGCTTTCTAAGTAGGTATTAAGTATACTCTCTAGAGAGACGAACCTTATCAAGTTCCCAGAAATAATAAAATTTCGGAAGTCTTTTGTTGCGTACCGACAAACCGATACTCTTATTTTTATTAATTTAGATTCGCTAATGAACCGATGGCTATACCGAAGGATACTTATATAATATTCAATTAACTTTTCTAAACATTATAATTTATTATTAAAAAAATCACGATACTAATTAGCGCCTCATGTCCCAATCCACTGCTGGTACTTAATGAGGTAAGGTTGCCAACAGCTAACTCCCTCTATAAATTCTAGAAACTCTATAAAATAATAGTTAAACTCAGAATTCTGAAATGCAGCCAAACCGTTTTGCAAAGAGCGCAATCTGTTGAAGGGCCTGCAAGCTCCCAGAAGATAATGATACTTGTCATTATATTTTATTTTATCATGAGAACGGCCTATAACTGAGATTTAATGTAATATTTAATTCAATACGAAGCTTTTTTCGCTTTTTTCAACATTCGCCATTTCACAGAAAAATTCGTTTCCGCCATCGGATCGTCTATTCTATGCCACGACTTTATGATCAGAAGACTATAAACACCATTAGACCACCAGCGCCAAAATTATTGAGAGCTTTTATTTAACTTGCAATGTTTGTTTCATATGGTCAAAACTTAATTTTAAAGCAGTTATCCTCAACTGATTGAGTTTTAGTTTGGATGACAATGCATGGTTAGCTAAGTGACGTCATTCTAAACCTTTTTATTTACAGTGAAAATTGAGGACGGAATCTATCTTCACGGTAAATACTTAGCGATCGAAAGTAAAATTGAACAGATGTTCAGATCACGGTCCATAAATCGCGGTTTGGGCACGCCCCGCGGATATTGCGTGGTATTAACATGGTATTGTTCTGGACAGGGCTGGGTTAAGGCAAGCAGAGAAAAGCTCTTAAAAGAAGTGTCATGTTTGTCATCATCACTATCTTCCGAAGCCTTTCAGGCACACTTTGAATCCTTGCAACACACTGGTTCGAAAGAACTAGTGAGACGAGTAATAGTAGTATTATCACTTTACCCACAGCTGGTCATGGGTCTTCCTCTGTTTGTGTTATCCATCACGGTCACAGTCCGACTTTACCCACAGCTGGTTATAGGTCTCCCTCTGTTTGTGTAATCCATCACGGTCTTATCAACTAGAATATCTTACTTCTTACTTTATCTTATCTTACTTATATCTTACTTCTTACTTACCTATATTATAAAATTGAAAAGTCTTAGTTTGCTTGAAATTACCGGCTTAAAGCTCAAAACGCAAAGATAGCGCGTACTAATTTTACCTGTGCTGCCATCTAGTACGAAAGTTTGTGACGATGTTTGGATGTTTGTGCCTCAATCACGCCTAAACAGCTGAACGGATCTGAACGAAACTTGGAATATACATAGTACATGTACTGGATTAACATATAGGCTATTTTTTATCCGGGTACCATGCGAGCGAAGCCGCGGGCGGCAGCTAGTAATAATTATAATTCTTTGAGCCATATTTTTATGATAGTCATCTGAAATACAAGAAAACAACAAAAACGAACTTAAATTTAACGTTAGACCAGACACGACAATACACGACGTCAAAATTTTATAGCGATTTTCCAATATTGAATAAATAATGTCAATATTCTAAAACGACTTTCAAAAAAAACTAAGAATGCTACTTTGCTTACCTGTACATAAATATAATTAAAGCTTGTAATTTATTTTATAATATAATTTTAATATAACAACTTTGACTTTGAAGATTCCTTACATCTTTGGACATAGTCTCTTTACTTGTTATAAAATAATTAGCCTTTGCCTCAGGGCTTTGTGAGTGCGTCACTGTGCCATATTAGTACTTTGTACTGTCCGTGTTTGCCGAAAACCGTCACGGCTTGTTGACTGAGAGATAATCTAATATACTGAACGTACTCGTATTGCTGCCGATTGCTTGGTAACTTGGTACTAGGTAAAGCTAGGTAGTTAATATAGGTATTATAGTAAAAACCTCAGAATACAGAACGTAAAAACATGAAAAAAGTGTTATATCAGCCTTACCTCTGAATACTCTAACGCATCTCAGAGTTGAGCACGTCTCAGGGACGAGTTTTTAACAGATTTTCATCAATAACTTTCAAAAAACCGTGACTTGAGATGTGCTCAACTCCGAGTAGCGTTTGAGTGTTCGAGGGTTAGTCCCACTGTGGACTAAATAAGTGACTGTTGGATGATATTTCTTGATAATCTTCCTATGTTTTAGCCTAAGTTTTCAGCATTTAAAATAGTGTGAATTGTTTTCTCAGCTCAAAAGTATCTTTGTCATTGCAACAATGTTAAGTAATTTATTTTTCTTCTTTATACTAGTAGTTTAAAAGTCCATTGGAAAAGGTGAAGTGTAGGCTCAAAAGGTTATAATTGTGATCTGTAGTTTAAAAGTCCATTGGAAAAGGTGAAGTGTAGGCTCAAAAGGTTATAATTGTGATCTGTAGTTTAAAAGTCCATTGGAAAAGGTGAAGTGTAGGCTCAAAAGTTTATAATTGTGATCTGAATGAATGGAGATCACGAAACATTTTCAATTGAAATAAGTAAAGGTCACATTGAGTTCATAGTAAAGACAAAAGTTAGAGCTTTATCCTGCTTCAGAGATTATTGATCGAGCGAGCGAAGCGTGATATCACTGTTTTGGCCCATCGTACGTGATGATATAGAGTTGTTTTCAATCGTCGTCGCTCAGTCTATAAAACTTTCTTCTTGTTATTTAAACGAAAGCTTCTAATATTCATTTGCTTGCTAAACCCCCGCGGTTTTACTCGCATAGGAGTAAAATATATTCTTCTAGCTGCCACCCGTGGCTTCGCTCGCGTTGTACCCTTATAAAAAGTAGCCTATATGTTATTACAGCACACTTATTATGTATATTCCAAGTTTCATTCAAATCCGTTCAGCCGTTTGGGAGTGATTGAGGCACAAACATATATTGTCACATATACACATCCTTACATCCTCACAAACTTTCGCATTTATAATATTAGTAGGATAGCACAAAGTGTGGACTTTTACCCATGGAATAGATGCTGGGAAACCACCATGGAATAGGTGCTGGGCAAGCCTACTCCATCTTAATTCGTCCCGGGCACTACAGCGTCCCATTTGTGAAGGTAAAAGTTGCCTCCTGACGCTGTATAAATCATCTACTATAGATGGTAAAAGGCCGTATTGATTGGACTTTTACCAATGAATTTTCGGAATTGGTTAAATAAATACTTAAACAAACTTCTAATGTTGAAGCGAGGATACAATACAGCTCAATAACAAAGTCTATCCACAATGTGTTCACAATTCGTATACCATGGTTTACTCTTTCAATCTATTGATAGACGTACATTTTCATTCCACCATTCTGTACCAGTGGCAGCTGATGGATCTACAAATCTATGTAAACACACAGTGCGGGCTAGAACGTGTGACGCTGTGAGCACTATGCACTCCAAACGTGTATTATACCTACCTAGGTATATTATACTGCACACATAAAAGAATACTCAATAAAAGAGTTGGCACTAGTTTTTTTTCCTCGTGCACTCTTTCCATCTATAGTTCCTATGTTCGCTTCATTCGATCACCGGTTACGAGCGACTGATGGATTCTCGTACGTCTGCTGGAGTTGCAATTTTGTAAATTGCTAACCTTTGTTTTTTACAAACAGTAGGCACAGATTGAGCGAGCTCCGACGAACCATGCGTGCAAATAGATTCGGTGTTGTAGGTACGAGTAGCTACTGTTTTTGCAATCCAAGGAGTTTGATATTACTTGAAGCATACGCAATTTTCTCATGAAACGTGAGCAAACAGAACTCTGCCTTTCGTATTAATGAATATTATTATACGCACCGTATTTTGCAGGTGTTTCTGATGGTAGGTGAATTTTAAAAAATATTTTTCAAACGAGGACTTCACAAACGCACTCCCGAGTGGTTCCGAGTAATTATTATGCTCGCTTCAGTTTTTCCCAACAATTTAATAGTTTTTCACGTTTTCAATATACGCATAACGACCCCTTGCAAAACGTTGCGGTACATTTCAAATTTGCGATTCCCATTCAAAATTCACGAATTGGTTCATGAAGCATGAAAATCATGCAGTTTAATTACTCCTATCGTGTCCACTCATTTATACCGAGCTGTGTAATTATTCATTGATGCAGGTACAGTAGTAGGTACCTAACCTAACACAAAAATTGTGCGCCTCGGCATTTTTTGTCTAGCTTCCGAAATACGATCTAACGCAATGATGATAATAGAGACGTTACAATAATTATGTAGATACTTATTTTTTTTAAGTTATTATTTTACTACAGTTACATATTCGGATAAATTCGGTTTTCATACAATGCACGAAGTTTGCCGAGGTGCACAATATTTGTGATACTACTGTATATTACTACCATTTGTCAAAAGCTATTTCAAAACTTTTGCAGTGAATGCACTACAACCACTGAATCCATTTTATGAAGAGTACTTTTATTATGAGCTTTTGTAACTGATATTAGAGTTTATTAATTTGGTTTTTTGATGTTACAACTGAATTTTCACATGTTACAAAAATACTCTATTCTCAGCATCATTTATTTATTTATTTACTAAAGTACATAAGTACAGACACACACATCATACATATTTTAACATTTTCAAAAAACAATTACACAAGGTACATTTCTGATGTATAGGACATTTACAGTGTACTTACATAACTTACCTCCGAATACTCAAACGCTACTCAGAGTTGAGAACGTCTAAAGTCACGATTTTTTGACAGTTTTTGATGAAAATCTGTCAAAAACTCGTCACTTGAGACGTGCTCAACTCTGAGATGCGTTTGAGTATTCGTGGGTTACACTAATAAATTATGAAAGGCAAGAAAAATTATAACTATGAAAAAATAAAGTTACACAAAGTAAATTAACTAAAATTAAAGTTAAAATTAAAAAGATATCTACGTAAAATCACAATAATATAATACAGAAGGAAAACAACATAATTTTAAATATATTACGCGAGTAATAAGTAATACAGAGAGAAAAATAAGCTGAAACAACATAACTATTGAGGAAGCGCTCGTGGCGTAGCTTGCTTAGACGTTCTTGATTGATCGTTGAAGTTAAGCAACGTTATGAGCGGTCACAATGGGATGGGTGACTTTTTATTTGGTCTGAGAGACCTACCAAGTTTAATACAGATTGGATAAACAGTTCGAAAGTTATGCTCCAACAAACACACAAACTGTTACGCGTCAGGTTGAAATAAAAGCTAATTATTTACAACTATTTTTATTAAAACTAATGAAGGGCGCCAGGAGGGTTTTACAGGCTGGACGACGGAACCCTGCCTATCCAAAATCGGCTGCTCACGGAGAGACTTAGACTTATAACTAAGTAAAGAAAGTTTAAAGTGTGTGCTTCTCGGACACAGGAAATGCCCTGTTCCGACTTAGCCACCGTAAGCTTACGAAAGACGTTCGAAATAAGCAACAGGATGCGCTTACTCTGTGACGTCACTAAACTGACCGAAATGACCATAACATGATTCTGCAGTGCATCGGGGATGTTTGCAGAATACGAGACGGATGGGTTTGCTGCCATCCTCCGTAAAAAGACCGCATCCCTGATGCGCAGAGTGCGTGACAGCCCCAACACCATCCTTCAAACAGTAGCCGGTAGAATCACCTCTCCCACGTGGCATTGCTTCGTGAGGAGGGTGATCTACAAAAGTGTTCAGTAGTATTTAGTATCTAGTATTAGTCTAATAACTAACCCTAATTATAAGTGCTTGTACATATTTACTAACAAATTATGGATCATAATGTAGTCCGAAATAAAATCTTTTTATTTATTTATTTTATTTATTATAACAAACCATACAACGCCAAATCGCCACTGTGATCTTCGCTCGATTCACTAGCGCGATCAATAAGCTCGCATAACCCATGCTCTAGTATCTAGCCAAGCTTACACATTAGTTTTTTAGTTTTTTAACTTAGTTCAATAATTATTATGTAGATTTGGATATATCCTGTCTCTAGGAGGGCGTTACTGGCTGCGACACAGTTCAATACTTGTTTTCTGTACCAAATAAATATATTTGTATATTTGTACATCTAATTTCAACTGAAAGAAACTTACAACTATTACAAATATAATTTACAAAATACAAAAGAAACAGTCGGGCTATCTAAAGGCCGTTGCAAACTGTCTATAGATAGCTCACCTGAATTTCAACTTGAATATTCCAAATGAATGTGTGATATTACCGATACAAATCCAACTATTACAGTGCATTTTGGCACAAATCTCACTCATTCACATAATCCTTTACAAATCTTGAGTTCCTACACTTTGTAAAGAGATGCAGTATGTATAGGGTGCTTTCATTAGGAGGAGATACCCGATTGAATTTGAATAGACACTGAAAGCTTTGAGATCCTTTGGTGCGTTCTGTTTCGAGAGATTATCTTGTCTTTATAACAGTGGTGTCTCTGTCTACATGCGTAATATGACATGCGTAATATGTTAATTGATCAGTGGCCTCTTCTTTTACTTCTCTTTCATCTTATTATGGTGGAATGCCTACTTGATGAAATAAGTTTTCGAAAGAAAAGGAGTTTTTTAAAATTAACTGTTATATTTCTCCAAGTGTCTGGATTTTGCTTCCCCTATAGGTATACTAATAGATCAGTTAATGATGCAAAACGTATAATCATAAAATGACTTTCTTCGTTATCTTATGATGACACTGAAAACTTACTCAGTGTCGTCTTCAGTAATCACATCATATAATCATGTAAAATATGTTTTTTTGTACTGTATTTTGAATTTTACCTATAGGTAATAAATTAGTTATTAAATTAGTATCTAAAAATATCTTCGGGACACTAGGACAGGCATACTCAATACATGCTTAATAGCCATAATTGTTGGCTGTAAAATAAGTTCTCTGCAAAATAAGACTGTTCTACCATATGTACTTCGATCCACCATTTTCCTAATTCGTATGGACTTAAAGAATACTCTGTTTTCGCTGTAATAAATATCTTTTCATTTTCAGTTTTTCATACTTCCAGGGCGAGCTATTTCACACGGTTCAGTACCCAATAGACCTTCATAATAGGACCCTAACTTCACTATAGAACCTATTCGATCTCCTATCAAAAACATGGTACCCACTGGATCTTCAAAATAGGAACGTACCTACACGATAGGACCTATTCGACCTCCACACTGACCACTCACGATCTTTACAAAATCGGACTCAGGGTGGGAGGCTGTCCTACACTACGTTTCTCGGCTTCTATTAAAAACCTTTATTACCTACCCAACGGTTATCTGTATTTCGAGCAAGTACTACCCAATCTACTTTATCCACACTATTATTGTAGAGGTAAAGTTTGTTCGTTTGTAGGGAAACTTCTGAACCGATTCTGAAACCACTGAACCGACTCTGAAAGTTATTTACATAGAAAGATATTGCCTGCTATGTCTATATTCCTTCGCGAGTGAAACGTCGGTGGTTCAGCTAGTTAATAATAAGACTACCGTCTTTTTTCTCCAAACTATAATAATAACTTCAATCTCTTTATTCAATCGTTTCTTTATACGTAAGAGTTCCGTATTTTTTTTAACGTCATTCAAAGGACCGCGGAGTTCTTAACAATAAAACCTTTTTACGCCCCATAAGATGTCTTATCGAAGGCTATTAAAGACCCCTATTTAAGTTATTTGCATAGACGTGGCACTTCCCTTTCTTTGTTGGCTATTCATACGAAATAATATAAAACTCTTACCGTTACCTACTGACTGACAGTCAACACACATCCATAAGTCTTAGAAGCATGATTTTTTAGGGTATTATAACCCCCGAATAATCAAACGCATCTCAAAGTTGAGCACGTCTCAAATGACGATTTTTTTTTTGACAGATTTTCATCAGAAACTGTCAAAAAACAGTGAGTTGAGACGTGCTCAACTCTGAGTCGCGTTTGAGTATTCGAGGGTAAGTGTAGCTGTAGGGGTTCACTAAGAAAGAAATGCCCGAAATTAAACTCTTAGATAGATAGATAGATATATTTATTTTCATAAAGTTTTAACAAACATTGGTTAATAGTGTTTGTGAGTCTATGTTAGGTTTGTCTAAACACTAAAGGACGGGAGGATGACGTTTGTATGAAAAAGTTAACGCATACAAAGTCGCGGGGCCTACAGCACGTTCCACCAGTCCATACATAATATTATAAGTGCGTAAGTCTGTCTGTCTGTTACCTTTTGACGCCTAAACTGCCGAACAAATTTTGATGAAATTTGGCAAGGCAAAAGATTCCATCCCGAGGAAGGACATAGGCTACTTTTTGTTGCAAAAATAATCCTGAAGATGGTGAAATAAGGGATGAAAGTTTGTATGGGAACCTATCATTATAGCGGGGTCAAGCAAAATGTGCGCAGCCACAACTTGGATGGGCCTGAGAATGCCGCGTGATATTGACTTTTTGTGCTTCCAGATAAGTAATATAATTCCAAAAAAATCTTCTTACACATAGACAACGTAGCGGGTTACAGCTAGTCTGTATGTATGAGTAAAGATAAAGTTTGTATGTATGGATGTTTGTTACTCTTTCACGCAAAAACTGCAGAATGGATTTTAATGGAACTTGGAATATACATAGTTACTGGATTAACATATTATATCATATAGGCTATTTTTATGCGGGTACCACGTGAACGAAGCCGCGGGCGGCAGCTAGTACGAAATAAAAATAAACGCTATTCTAAACTTCATACGCTCTAGTCCTTTGTGTGGCTGTTGAAATAAACGAACAACGTGCGAACCGCGTAGGCATAAGTTATTCAAAGCGATCGTGTTTAGAATAAGTAGAGTTAATGTGACTTACGACAGCTGATATAGAATACCATCATAACTTACTCGTCGATCAATCATGAATCTATAATTTACTCTCACGAAAATGTTTAAGATTGATGAAGTATTTTTTTCATAAATAACATTTTACCGCATTAAAGTCAGGTTAAACAAGTTATATTTAAAAGAACGAAAAAACCGACTGCGTCGAATTTAGGAGTAGGTCTGGCATAATTGATTTTGTGACACAATGATGATGAAAATGGTTATGAATTTGTACCATTTTAGTCAACTTTTTTAGTTTTGTACCATCATCTTCCTGCCCTCATCCCACTCTATGTGGGATCGGCACAGCATGATCCTTGGATCATGCTGTAAGAGTTTTGGCTAAGGTATTTTTTTATTATTTTTTAGTTTTGTACCATCGTAGTAACCAAGTTAATTGTAAATGGCTCCTTATAACTGCCATAAGGGATTTTTACAGTGTCAACAGGCTGTACTTATGACACTCTCGTTATCTAGAACAAACCATCAACACCTCATTTGTCAAAATCAGTCCAGCTGTTTCGGCTATAGAGGCAGCGAAAATAATAAATTGAAAATTCTATTCCAATTGTACACACAGATAGAAACTACTTATAGAAAAACGACGACTAATTAAACGTATGTATGTATGTTCGTATGAGCTAGTGACCAACTCTAGTGTCGTAGTTTTTAGGCCGCCTAAAGGCCTGACAATTCAACGTGCCCTCCGAAGCACGGAAGCGCTCAGCTCGTAATGCCACTTGCGGTCACCCATCCCAATTGCGCACAACGTTGCTTAACTTTAAAGATTAATCAAGAACGCATAAGCAAGCTACGCCACGAGCACCAATTAGACGTAGATAATATTATGATTGCCAAACTGTGTAAGCAATTATGCCGACAAGATAATAGATTAGAAAAACGTGTATATTTCCATTTAAAAGCATTCAAATGTAACGTATTCTCTAGAGAATTACTCCATTCAATGCAGTGCAGTGAAAATAAATCACAAAGAGTCCTGTCGCTTGAAAAATATAATAATAATAAATATTTGTTGACATTTCACACAGCGCCATCGAGCTCCAAACTAAGCAAAGCTCGTACTATGAACACCATGGCTGATAGAATACTTATACTTTATTACTTTTTTGTAAATACATACTTATAATACATAATACTGCCCTACTAATCGCACTTGCTGTAATCGTCATTTTTGGGTTTTTCACTTTGTTGCAGAAATGGTAATTCCAAGGGGCTAAATCTATACCTACATAAAAAAATAATTTACATTATATTTTTTACTTTAAGTATATAACATTGACTTGCTGCAGAGATATCTAAAAATTATGATTTTGCAAGTACTGCATTTGCTATTACGAGGGCAGAATACTACAAAACCCAGACCCAGAAGAAATATTTGCAGAACATACAAACATTTCTTCCGTGGCGGAAATCGAACCCGCGCCTCTTGCGTCTTAGCCAAGCACTCGCCCGCCACGCCACCGAGGTTGTCAATATCAGCCTAATGCCCGGTTTATTCTACTGACGGAAAAAGGATGGTTGATTACCATTGTTTTTTTTTTCATAAAGTGTATGGCGCTTTTCGACGATAACAACGTTGACATTATAATTAATTAACTGTCGTCCGTTATTAGAATAAAGGTATAAACTTGGATCTGTTCTTGGAAAAAATTACACTTATTGACATCATGGTTGAACGGGTGCAAATTAATTGTTGTGCGATAAAGAGGATTTCCGTTTCAGAGAAATATAAAATTATTAGGCAAAGTTCCCGGATATAGGATAAATTATTTCTACATCACTAACTCCAACATGATGAGATACAATAAGCAAGTATTCCCAAGGAGGGTTGACGTCAGGCAGGCGGCCGGTCATAAAATACCTTAGCCAAAACTCTTACAGCATGATCCAAGGAACATGCTGTGCCGACCCCACATAGAGAGGTATGATGATGATATCACTAATGATTCCGTCCGTTTTCATCATAATCATCATGATCATTATTTTAATAATCGATGTTTTATTTTATTCTAGCCAGTGGGAATCTACCGCGGCAAGTACGAATGGGCCAACGAGAACAGCCCAGTCGGTGGAGACTGCTCGCTGTGGGTGCGGGCAGCAACTCTCCAGCTGGACGACGGACAGTGGCAGTGTCAAGTAACTGCAAGCAACTACGATGTGCAGGTAAATACCCTGAAATGATTTCTGGTAACGGTTTTAGTTCCAATGAGCTAGTGACGAGAACAGCCCAGTCGGTGGCGACTGCCCGTTGTGGTTGCGGGCAGCCACTCTTCAGCTGGACGACGGACAGTAAATAAATAAATAACACCCAACAGTCACATACATAGTCCTGATCCCACTAGGGTTCCCTGTGTCGTGGGTATCAGAAACTACGAGTACTATGGACCAACCATAAAAAAAAATTGAGAATTTTTGAAGCAATTGGTTTCTTAGGAGCCAGCGATTCTAGTTCAAACTACTGCTATGAGTTAGTTGTAATAGTGGCTAGCGTTTCCGTTTGAAGGTTGCGGCGGTAGGTAATCATGCCTGGATAACTTCATAACCGTTAATGGACCACATCAGAAACCTGTACTTACCCAAGATTAAAATAATAGTTTTTGAGTAATTAAGTAGTATTATCTGAGAGATTCTGTAAAACTAATGCCCTCCGTAGCTCGGAAGCATTAAATAAACAATTTTACTAACGACCAGCTGTCTCTTTGTAGGTAGCCTTGACAACTGTGCAAATTATCACATGAAATGTCTAAGAATGTACCGATTTGGGGGAAGATCTAACTAGCCACGGTTGTTAAACCATGACAGGACATCATCTCTAGAAGCGACGAATTGATGACGTCAAGTTCATGTTTTCTCGTTCTAGATTTATGAACCCAAGTAAAGTGCAACAGATTCAAGGCTCTATCAAAGACACTTACCACAATAACAACTAATATCTCCCTCATTATATAGTCACTAAGCAATGGAAGTAAGTCACCTTCCGAAGGTTTGAAATTGGCTTGAAAGCTTGAAATTAAAGTCATGCTCCAATGAATCAGATAACGAACGCTCATATACGTGCTCATTACCTACTTCCTCGAAGCCTGGGGACTTGATAAAATACCCATTTGGACGACATTCTTATATTGTAACGATGCAAATACCGTGCTTTCTTTACTTTCCTTTTTTTACTTCGTCAGCGTTGATTTTTATTGAATTTGAGAGACAATAATGTCATTGTTGGAATATAAAAGATATTTTTCATTTATCATACGCTTGAAGTTACCTGAACAGAGGGATGACAACAGTACTTTTCGTCCGTGGGAAACAATTTTCCCTGCTGTCAAAAAATTCAAAAAATATGCGAGCCATGTTTTACTTTTTATACAGCCACTGAAAAAAATACTTAATTTAAACAATTTTGTAATTATTGACTTTAAACTAAACTTATACTATACTTTCACTAAATTTATATCTAATTTACATAGATTTGAGCTAAATATTTACCATCATCAATGATATAAAATACTGGCTGGTAGATTGCCACAGAAAAATACCTAAACACAAAAAGGTGGGAAAGCGGCAATTTGATCTTCAGTTGTTTTGTCGAGTGCTAATTATTTACATATTTTTGTTCATCTATGTTTTAATCAAACATTTCAGGATGCCTTATCCAGCCCACCAGCGGCGCTAGCAGTTCGGGTTCCCCCCCAGTCTCCGAGGATACTCTTCAACAGCACCCACGTGATGCCGGGCCAGAACATCACTGTACCAGCTGGGTCGAGGGCCACTGTTGTATGCGAGGCCAGATATGGCAATCCACCGGCTTATATTGAGTGGTATTTGGGTAAGCATCGTTTTGAGATTTGTGATGAGCATTTTGAAAAAATCATAACAATTTCCTGGATATGAAAAACATCATTGATTACAATCATTTAAAACATGGACTTCTGCAAAGTCACCCTGAATCAATTAACTAAAGTCACTTCTAAATATCATGTCTTATGTTCCAGAAAAGGAACGACTGACGGCATGGAGTCAGACCAATGCTTCGGAAGTGGAGCGGCCGAGGGTTTGGGCAGCTAGATCGGTGCTGGAGCTAGGAGCCACCAGGTCTGCTCATGGCAGGCAGCTAGCTTGCAGAGCTCATCATCCGTCTTACCCATCCCCTTACTACAGAGACTCGTATACCATGCTCGATGTTACTTGTAAGTATTAAATATGGAGGCACTTTCAAACGCTCATATCATGCTTTTTAAGTAGAGCTCTTGTGTACTGAGAGTAGCCAAAAATTTTACTCTAGGTACTTTGCAGTCAGGTAAAGCATTACTTAACTTAATCGAGTGCGCTCTATGTCACTTTCAATTCGTAAGAATACCATTTGGTTTTGTAAACTTTGGTATATTTGGTTTTGGTAGGAACTAGAGATACCTTGTAACATAACACCATCTGTTACCTAGTTTCACAGACAAATAAATATTTCGTTTAATGTCATTTCAAACATACATACATACAGTAGTACCACAAATATTGTGCACCTCGGCCATTTCCGTCTAGCTTCTGAAATACGAACTAACGCGATGATGATATGTAATATATGGATGGTACAGAATTTATGTATATACTTATTTTTTAAAGGGTTTGTTCAGATTTTATTAGTTGACTATTAAGTTGCATATTCGGAAAAAATCTGTTTTCATACAAAGCGCGAAGTTTGCCGAGGAGTACAATATTTGTGGTACTACTGTACATATTATCACGTCCATATCCCTAACAGGGTGTGCAGAGCCGCAAAATTAAATAATCATAAGAAAACTTGCAGCCACTCCAGATTCAAAATCTCAAAGATATTTGTTTTGTAAAACCTCCTTTATTTTGAGTCTTCTTGATCTAAATAAATTTACGTTAGTATTTTCTCATTCCAGTTGTCCCAGTGGTCTCAATCCTCGGCGGTGACGCCAGTACGCTCGCGAACCTGGAAGAAGGATCTAGTGCGTTGACCCTGGAGTGCAGGGCTGACGGCAACCCCAGTCCTTACGTCTGGTGGACGAAGAACGGACAGGTCATCGCCAGTAACGGGCCTAAGCTGATTCTGGCACCAATTTTGAGGAATCATTCTGGTAAGATTCTTAAGATTTCTCATCCTCCATGTGGCGCACCCTGGAAGCAACTAGATCCGGTAACGCAGAGTCTAGGCTGACTAATCTCTTCCCCATAATAACTCGACCAATCCAACTCCCACAACGGCACTTTTTAGCGCTAAAACTAACGAACAAGGCAACCAGCATGCCGTGGAAGTACCTACTACTTTTTGGTATAAGTACCTATGATAATGAGTCAATGACACACTAAGAAGAAAGAAGTTACTGCATTTTGAAACTTAAATGGAGTCGGGCAGGACTCTTCGTGATAATTCATTGTTGGCCGATCTATGGCCATAAAAATGTAGAACGCCCGACAGCAAGATGGGCAGACGATATAGTCAAGATCGTGGGCCATAAATGGATGAGGCTAGCATAGTATTTATTGTATGACTCAAGCAAAGAAAGCCATACGCCTAGAAGTAGGTTTCCATCAGAAAGACCTTGACTTAAACTACCTCATTTATTTTTCAGGAATGTATGGATGCCAAGCAAGAAATTCGTTAGGAACTTCTGATTCCGTGAAAATTGAAATCGATGTAAAATGTAAGTCCCTTCTCTATCTGCTTCAGAGAATTTAACACTTTCTGTCTCAGGCATTAACGTTCCTTTTGTTCTGCTTTCAGATCCTCCAAGAGTAACATGGGTGGGACCAGACACAACAGTCGAAGCAAATCTGTTTTCCCAAGTGACTTTAGAATGCAAGGCTGAAGGGAACCCACCACCTAGCTACCAGTGGTATCACAAGTAAGTATATCTACCTTTTAACTTAACCCTCTAAATAATATTACTTCAGTGTTTATGTACCTACCTGGTTAGTTATTGATTTTTTTAATGTTTGCCTTCGCGTCACGTCACAACTAATGAGGGTACAAACCAACATGCGTACTGGATGACTTGACCCTTTACTTCATAATTTAATCTAATGATGGCTTCGGTGGCGTGACGGGCGAGTGTTTGGCTTAGACGCAAGAGCTACAAGTACCATGGTACCACAATACCCAGACCCAGAAGAAATATTTACAGAACATGCAAATATTTCTTCCTCGGGATTCAGACCCTCATGAAGTTGTTTCTCTTCATTGCAGTCCGATCACATCGTCACGCATGAACTCGATCCAAGAGGACGGCTACCCGATATCCTCAACTCCTCAGTTGCAGCTACACAATGTGTCGTACGCGCAACACGGGAGGTACACCTGCGTCGCCATCAACCAGATTGGACTTGAAGACAGGTAACAAAGTTTTATGAAATAAGTAGCCTATATCAATCTATCTACAGGATGGAATTTTCGAAGCATAGCATTTCCAGAAGAGAAAGTACTTTAATACTGAAGATAGCAATTTTGACTCAAGGGAAACATTTCTTTATTTTTAGAAAGAAGCGAAATTGCATTTTAAGATTTTTTAAAATACGCTTGCCACACCCTGGAAACGAATCGAGTAAACAGTAAAAACAACATTCTGTAAATTTATGGCACTAATCGATAGGGTCAAATCATAAGATCAAATCTCTCCAACTAACATGGTAAATTAAATTTAAGAAATACCATGAAATCTAAACTTATAAATTCAATGGGACACGTTACGACCTATGTTAAGACTTTTTGTCCGTCCATTCCAGGACCCACCAATCGGAAGCCATCACTCTCAACGTCCTAGGCCCGCCTATAGGCGCGGAGACTGGCACCGCGCACGCTTGGAGTGGAGGGGAGTCCAGGCTTCAGGCTGTTGTCTGCGCCGATCCACCGCCCAGACGAGCTGCTTGGCTCTGGGGTAGTTTGCGATTAGAGACACCAAACCATATCGGTGAGTTCACTGGTCTAGTGGTGACCCCGGTTTCTGATCCCAAGGATCATGATTTACCTCCACCAATCAGGAGCCATCACTCTTAACGTGCTAGTGGGAGTCTGCGCTGCTTGCTCTGGAACAGTCTGCAGTTGGAGACATCATATCATAATCCTCACGATATGTATGTAAACTGCTATGGTTATAACTGTCTTGTCTTCGATCACCAGGCCGCTACCGAGCTCTGGAGCCGGTGACGGATAACGACTGCTACCGCTACACTCTCCTGATCACGAACACGGACGTCGCTGACGCGAGAGTGTATGTACTGCACGTCGAGAACGAGAGGGGATTCTCCTCTCACGCTGTCTCCTTGACTGTTCATGGTATGTAACACTTATTCAAATATTACTTCTCTGCTGGACTGGGAGTAAAGAAAAAGCATAGAATTCGTCCAGCTGCTTCTTTCCCCGAGCATGTAAAAGTCGACTAAGGGATAGTATCCTCTCCAAAATGATGGACCACCTATATGGGCGATGGGCTGAACACCTGTCACCTCACCATTATTCACCATTTCCATCTTAGGATTTTAAATCCGCCTACCCCATTAGGGATATAGGCGTGATAATATGAAATGTATGTAAATATTATACCCTTAATCCTTGTCCGGTCGCGAAGCAGAAATAATTTCGCACATTAACCTGCTATTACCCGTCTCTGTTGCTCCCGCGTAAATATATTGCCGTCGCGCACTGATGCAATGACCGCCGATATACTAATTCCCACTCAAATAATTGGCCTTCAGAGGTCTTAGATCGGGGTGAATGGAGAAAGGGCAAAGGGGCAAAAGACTCTTTGCCCTTTCTCCATTCACCCCGATCCTGGGTCCATTGACCCCTTTGTGGGTTCCACCAGGCTAATTGGATAAAACCATTTTTTTAATGCTAAAGTATATGTGTATAGCACGGATATTGTAAAACCTTGGAATGCATATCGTTTACGACCTGGAATAACGCATAGAGTACTTTTCCGGGTAGGTAACTCGCGACCGGAGCCGCAAGTTGAAGCTAGACACTACTCGTAGATAGATCATTATTCTGACATAAGCTTAGATACATTGTTTGCATGGTAGTCGATAACTCGATATCACAAACATAATCCTCTTTCAATCTATCAGTACTTCAGTATGTGTAATTAAAAGACTTTACACTCTCTTCAAAAGCTAACACTCATATCCTGCATGTTTATTTTTTTTATATGTGTAAAAATGTTCTATCCTTGATCCAAAGAAACGATGTTTGTTTGTCCCGTGAACCCTGTCACACTACTGGTAGTGTCACATTATAATTCTTCTCATTTATAGCTGGTATAGAAGATATATATATATATTTGTTATCTTTTAATAAAATGCACAAGGCTATATTTTAGGATTCCTCCGGAAACTCCATTTATAAGTACCTATCTGAAATTGATCTTCCGGAAAATCACGCCTGAATCAACTAACCAGTACGTGACTATTAAGTGGCTATTGATTGCATTACTTTTCATTCATTCGGTCATTCATCGTGTCAATGAGCTCAAACTCTCAATCCTTCTATTTTTATTGGCATCGCGGCTAGGGGCAGAAATTTTGTATTATATTTTGTAAATTTTTAGAAGATTTTTCAATTTGACGTGTACGATTTGGGAGGGGGGGTCATGTCCCCTGTGACACCCCCCCCCCCCCCCTTCGGACCGCGCCTGTGCGTTACCGTGCCCTAGCTGTTACCGAGATGCGCAGCGGGGAGGCTCCTTCCATGCACCCCGATTGCTTAACTTACTTTGCATTTTAACCCCTTTCACATTCGCTACATCACATGCATGAATCACATTTGACCGTTTCTTTACGCAGATAATTTTTCGCTAACAGAGACCGCGCACGTCGCGCCTCTAATAGCAGCGGCGCTGGTCATCGCCGCGCTTCTCGTCATAGTGCTGTGTCTCATCATCAGATGCCGCCGACGGAGAGGTGAGTAAATCTTGTGCGGTTGAGATCATCATCATCTCCCTGCCTTTATCCCACTTATGCAGGGTCGGCCAGGCGCGGTCGCAGCCTGAAATTTTTGAGGGGGTCACTAATAATAGAATAATTGGACGGACTTGGTGGCGTGGCGGGCGATTGCTCGACAGAAACGCAAGAGGCGCGGATTCGATTCCCGCTGCGGAAGAAATGTTTACATGATCTGTAAATATTTCTTCCGGTTCTGGGTGTTGTGATACCATGATACTCGAAGGTTCTGATACCCACACACAACATAGGGAATCCTAGTGTGGGGTCAGGACTATGTATGTGACTGTTGAGTGTTATTTATTTATTTTAATTATGCCTAAATCAGATTTGTTCCACAATACACAATTTTATTGCACCCATTATAAAACAAAGGGAAACCTTCTATTTTTATTGGCTTCGCAGCTAGGGACAGAAATTTTGTTTTATATTTTGTCATTTTTTGAAGATTTTTTAATTTGACGTATACGATTTGGGGGGTGGGGGGGGGGGGTTTAAGTCCCCTGTGACCCCCCCTTTCGAACCGCGCCTGGGGTCGGCACAACATGTGTTTTTCTTCCACTCTCCTCTATCAGCCATCATCTCATGGAGATAAAGGTCATAATAGGAAAAGTAAAGTTTTACAAAGAGGTACATACTCTTATCAATTCTAATAGTTTAGTAACTCTAAAACAGAAGTTTTACATACGTACATATTATCACGCCCGTACCCCTAACGGGGTGGGCAGAACTACAAGTTATCATAAGAAAACTTGCAACCACTTCTGATCCAAGACACCCAAGATGGATAAGGTGAACCATGGTGACAGGTGATCAGCCCATCGCCCATATAGTCCATCAAGTTGGAGAAGACTACTAGGTACACCTTAGTCGATTTTTACGACATGCTTGGAGAGAGATGAGGCGTGATAATTGTGTACTATGTATGTATGATTCAAAATGTTATTTTTATTTTATTACAGAAAGCGTGGAGTACAAGACTGATGACTTAGATAGGTAAGTGATTTTTTATTGTACAACGTTGAAAGCTTTCGATATACGTCTAAATGAAAAGAGATGTACCGATGAATGAATATATCGTGAGCAAACATTACGTACGCTTACTAGAATTTTATTTAGGTTTATGTAATGTTTTGACGTGCTTCTGCTACCACTCATATGCCCGGTTCCAATATGCTACTAACTTATAATGCATCGTTAATTATCATAGGAAAGTTGAAAAAATGTACGGTGCTTTTAATGCGTACTTCTTTTGTGAGAAGGCAATCCTGTCCGCGGACGCGGTTTTCACATCCAATACATAACTGATGGTCAATTGTTTTTTAACGGCTTTTAAGTCGTTAAGCCATGACAGAGTCCTTTAGGCGGCCTAAAAACTCCTTCACAAGAGTTGGCCATACGAACTTAATTGTTTTTTCAATTGTTTAGCGAGAAGGCAGTGCTCCCTGCGGACGCGGTGTACTCCCCGCGCCCCCCGCCGCCCGCGCGTTCCGGCAGCGTAGTGGGCGTGGCGGGCGCCGGCGTGACGTCATCGCGCTACTCCCCGGGCGCGCTGCAGGTGCGCCGCGCCGCCGTCGTGCTGCAGCCCCCCACCACCGTGTGACGTGTGCCCCCCACAGGTGTGACTACTAACTGCACCCCCCACTACCCAGTTTGATCCCCACAGATGACAATAACTGCAGCCCCCCACCACCGTGTGACGTGTGCCCCCCACAGGTCTACCTACTAACTGCACCCCCCACTACCCAGTGTGATCCCCACAGGCGACAACTCTTACTCCAGCTGTTGCCCCCTTATTCCGTATCAATATATGATGTGTTGCCAACAGGAGTGACTCCTATTAACTACTCCTGCCACTCCCCCACTTGTACCCCCCCCCCCCCTACAAGTGAGACTACTAACCGCACCCTCCACTACGGGGTGACGTGTGACCTCCCACAGATGTGCCTATTCATTTCACCCCTAATAAAATTGTCGCAATTATATTTTTTTGAAACGAATTTCTTACTTACATGTCTACATAACTTCCAACAAAGATCAGAACATTATCGTCAAAGATCAAGGACTAATTTTTTATTTCATTTCATTCACCTCTGGCCAAATGTCGATATAACAATGTCACACTCCGATAACCCGATTTAATTGGAAGTTGGATAAATTGGACACAATTGATATTATGACAGCCGTTAAGACACTCCTAAATCCAATTTTATTGATAGCTAAGCATAAAAAAATCCTCCCAACTTTACAAACGTCCCTATATAATATCTAACAAATAACTGCACTGAAAACAGAATACAATGTTTTTCGGAATGTGTGAAAAAAACGTATTTCTTATTGTCAATTAGAAACCCTATACGACTTCTTTCGTCCCTCTGCCACGTCTGACTATTTCAGTGACTACTAAAGCTGTTAAAAAAGAATTTGGAATACTTTGCAATCTTAGGTTAATCTTAGGTTATTGCAGAATTTTTTTTTTTTGCCAATGGCTCCAAAATTCGTTTGATCAAAATTCCAAATGGGTTTCACTAGAGTAAGGTAGCATTACAAAAGGATTAATTTGCGCATTCTACAAGTTGTTTTTTTCGGTAGAGGAATGAATGAATTTAGAGGAAGAGGTAGGCCAAAGAAAAGGTGGATGGATTGAGTGAAAGATGACAATACATAGTTAAGAAAGGAGTGAGTGCAGAGATGACGGCATAAAGAAGGGAGTTTAGGAGGAGATCATGCTGTGCTGACCCCATATAGAATGGGACAAGAGCAGGAAGATGATGAAGATGTAACATCTTGTCACTATTTATTTAGGTAACTCGTATTTTCTCACGAGCTCTTGTCATGGGCGTGGTTTGGTGTGTTTTAGGTAATTAAGAGCTAATAGTAACCGCTGTTCTATCGGAATGGTGACCTTGCGGTGTAGATACATTATCGGCCAGTGTCGCAGTAAATATTTCACTGTCAACATAATGCTTTAATTACTTAATTAATTACGTAAAACTTTATTACGTTAAAAGCATTCCCAAATCTATTCGTCACATTAAACGGGGGCATTTAAATCATCTTTTTCCTGCACCTATCCCACTTTAGGTGGGGTCGGTCGAAGTTTTGGCTGAGGTGTTTTATGACCGGCCGCCTGCCTGACGTCAACCCTCCTCGGGAATACTTGCTTACTAGCTGCCGTCCGCGGCTTCGCTCGCGTGGTACCCTGATAAAAAATAGCCTATATGTTAATCCAGTACATGTACTATGTATATTCCAAGTTTCATTCAAATCCGTTCAGCTGTTTAGGCGTGATTGAGGCACAAACATCAAAACATCCTTACAAACTTTCGCATTTATAATACAAGTAAGAAAGTAAGATATGTTCGTAGAAACAGATGTCTATGTATCTATTAAAGCTTGTATAGCGACACAGAGCCAATAATAGTAATAAAAATGAACACTGAACTGACAGCACCGAATTCGGCTTACCTTACCCCGCACAATCATGGTTTCGGACGTTCTTATCCTTAAGTAGTTTTCATACATACATGTTTCTAATACAGTTCATAGCGAGTTGTAGGAAAACTGAAGATTTTAGCAACAAAGTATAACATTTTCCGTTGTTCCAGGCCGCTCTGTCGTCGCTGGAGAAAGAAGCCAAAGAGAATGTATATGCGGTACTAGACCCGCATATACAATACGATATAACAATTAATAAGCACGGAGAGCCGCCTAAATACCTATCTCTATCTAAGCCTCTAACTCACCAAAGAACGCACGCTTTCGACCCACAACACATCGACGAAATCAACAACAATGATATCAGTTTCACCACCTTCAAAGGCCCCAACAAAATACGCAAATCAAACAAAAGCAAAGGCAACTCTTACATATCCAAAACTAATAATGACGTGGAATACTCCAGAGATCCTAAATACAGCCAAAAAGATCCAACACCACAAAGGCAGAATGAAATCAGAACTTCTAAAAATTATACGCGGATGTACGAAAGAAATAACTCCGGGAGAAGAGATGATAAGTTGGAAGATAGAAAGAGACAGTCCACCCGTAGTGTGAGAGAGACAAATGCAGAGGAAGACTTCAGACCGCGCCCGGGAAAAGTAAAAGAAATAGCTTCAAGGTTCAATAGAAAAAGTGAAAGTGAGTATGTGAAACGTGACAGACCAAAACCTTTGCAAAGCGGGGATCAGGCGTACCTCGACCATGTGTTCCCAGACGCTGTGGAGATTTGAACTTTATGACAATGTAAGTGAGTGCAAAATCACATGACAAAGTTAGATCTCTGATTAGTGTAAGTGTATTGTACCTACAGTGAAGTCCGATTTGACAGTGATCATTCCAGTTGCGTATTGTTTCTGGTTGTGATTATCGTAATTACGTATTTAGCATTATAATTGTTTAGATATTTTGACGACCTCTGTGGCGTGGCGGGCGAGTGCTCGGCTGAGACGCAAGAGGCGCGGGTTCGATCCCCGCTACGGGAGAAATGTTTGTACCTATTTTCTGCAAATATTTCTTCCGGGTCTGAGTGTTGCAGTATTATGTATTATAAGTATGTATTTACAAAAAAGAAATATATAAGTATTCTATCAGCCATCTGGTTCCCATAGTACAAGTTTTGTTTAGTTTGGGGCAAGATGGCGCTGTGTGAAATGTCCACAAATATTTAAATATTTATTTATTTATATTTCATCTTTTTCGTTATTTCTATGTTTAATCTTTATGTACTCAGACAAAATAGAGTGAAACAGACTACAAAATATATAAAGTTGTAATTATGTTTTGCTCTATTGCCTGTTTCGTTCAATGAACTGTCAAATCGTGTTTCCATTTTTCCAACTTTTCAGACTTTAATTTGTAGCTATTTATTGTAGTATATGCCATATCACATGTAGTCTGATAGGTAGTCCCAATGGACCGTCGTATTTTATTTGCATGAAGTGCATAGCTAATAGATTGCACGTAGAGTGCAATGAAATATAGAGTCAAGAAAGATAATGAACTGCCGAAAGTAGTCAAGTAGTTTTAAGACTTTTCGAACTATCTTGATATTCTTAGCACGTTTGACAATTATACATTAGATTTTATATAATTTGTACTTAAAAATGCATTTATTTAGTTATCATGTGTAAATCAGACAGGCCAGTATGTATAATTTTATAAGTTGTATGTCAATAGCTGTAAAGTTCGTTAAAGTTAATGTATTTCTGTGTATAGTTTCTATTTCTTGCGTTTTATATTGTTGAATTTTAACAGTATTAAAAATATCTTTTTGTAACGCATTGATTTTATTTATAAAAACCTGACCAACATGAAAAAAATGCAGTCTGTCTAGTACTTTCTAAGTTCTACAATATTGCAGGCCACTGCCAGTCTATACCACATATTATCGCCAAACATCATACAGAAAACAAACGACCTATACGCAGATAGGAGTTTGTATCTCGATCGGGTATCATTCTACAGAAAAGCGCAACCGGCGTCGTACATCAAATCAGCGCGGAAAATGTTCCCAAAACTTTTGTACGCATCTCTCCTTCTTACGAATATTGTGTATTGCGATCAGAAAATTGAAGTGCGTACGCCGAATCTTTGCCAAAAAGGATGCATCGATAAGTGTTGCCCGATCAATATGCTGTATTCAAAAGTGGAAAACTCAAGTGGAAAAAAAGTTGGAATGTGTGTTCCAAGTAAAAATGACACGGATTTGTTGCTAGGGCAAAAACATATTTTGTATCATACAGTGTTTAACAAAAATGAGTACACCATGCGAAAGGGTGAAGAAGTGTTCCTTGAAGACAAGTTAAGAGTGATTTCTGGAATAAATTGTGGAAAGAAACGCTATTACAAAGCTCGTCGACCTTTCAACATTCTTGAGGTACGTTTTTTTAGTAGTTCCTTTCATGGTCATAGTTTATTCATTGAAATCACAAGGATTAAAAATGTAAATTCAATTTACGCCTGTTCGTGACACGATCAAGTTGATTGATTTGTGTTTACATAATTTTAGGTAGAATATATTATTAAGCTAGCGTCAGCCCGCGGCAACGCTCGCATGGTGCTCTATATGTTATTATGTACCTATATGTTAATTCAAGTTTCGAACTACGTACTGTATATTTCATGTTTCATTTATATCTATTCTGGCGACCAACGCCGTGATAGAGTAACGGTCATAGAAACATTATTTCCCAACTTTCTCTATAATATAAGTAGGATTATTATTTACTAGCATAAGCCAGCGATTCCGCTCACATGGTACCTGATACAGTACCCTTAATCCAGGCCATAAACTGTGTATCCTAATTTACGTAGATGAATAGAATAAACACACAAACTCTTCCATTTATATAAGTGTAATTGTCATCTAATTGTTTGTGGCTGCTGAACAAAGCCATCATAATTTTTAGACGCCACGGTTCTTTTTATACCATACCAATAAATCAGATGTAGCCAAATACTTTTGACAATTATTGTTATCAGGCATACAACACGGCCATCTGTTTTACAAACAACAGATGCCCGTAATGTTGTAGGTAGAATATTTACGCGAAATTTTAAACCTTAAGGCTCTGCCCACCTCAACAGGGATAAATAAAATAAAATTAAAAGATCTTCATTTTCCCACACCTAAATTTAAACAAAAACCTAATTAACTAACCTACACCAATAATTATTCTAACTTTTCTATTGAATACCATACAAGCGAAGCCGTGGACAAATGCTAATATGTTTAGGTACCTCCTACTAAGATAATTTTAACTTAGCACTTTGGTGAGTGATGATGACTCTATCTTTGTAAGTAAAGCTATGCATACTCAAATATTGATCCTAAATAAATACGTAACTACTTAGAACCAAAGATTTAAATCGAATCTTTGCTTAGAACACCAACCTCATCACCAAGATTTATTGTATATATCTAGAGTGTCACTATTTATTTCGAACCAGTGTGGTGAAAGGATCTAAATTGCGCCTCAAAAAGTCTCCTTTCGGCATTAGGAATTAATTATACATGATACTTATAAAGATTATACGCTACCACAGCATATATCTATGTAATCCATGTGACTCTGTTATCGTTGCTTCTGAAAGCTCGGATAGCGATAAGTGTTACAAATTGACAAGGTAATTTTAGGGTTCTGTACACGAAAGGTGCCAACGGGACCCTATTATGTACTAAGTCTCAACTGTCCGTCCGTCCGTCCTCACGAACCGTAATAGGAAGTGAGTAGTTTTCACTGAGTGTGTATTTCTATTTTTATTTGTATTTTTATTTTCTATTAATGAGCACTAGTTGGTAGTGACCCCACCTTCCGATCCTAAGGACGTGGGTTCAAATCCAGTCGTGTACCAATGGATTTTTCTGAGCAAAAAATGTATGCCAGTACTAAAATATCAATGTCGCTATACCAGTACTCAAACGGGAAGGAAAACATCGTGAGGAAACCCGCGGCTTAGTCAGCTACATACGTATTGACCATTTTTTTCCTGTAGACAAGGCCGACTAAGCTAAGAGGATGGAATAGGTGCTGGACAAGCCTACTCCATCACTACAGCGTGAAGGTAAAAGTTGCCTCCTGACGCTGTATAACTCATAATACTATAGATGGTATGATAGGTAAAAGGTATTTCTATTGCCGCTATAAGAATCTTTTGTTTCACTTCGAAAAAAGATCCGTTTTCTAAAATAAGGGTTTCAAGTGATCATTTTGACCGACAAGAAAGCTATTTTTAAGTAAAAGTAAGTTCGTATGAGCTAGTGGCCGACTCTTGTGACGCAGTTTTTAGGCCGCCTAAAGGTCTCCGTCATGGTAAGCCACGACTTAAAAGCCTGGACGGACAATTTAACGTGCCCTCCGAATAGGGAGGAAATAGGCCGAAGTTATAATTATTAGGTACCTAGTGGTCCCTTAGGTTAGGTCCCTCAGGAGATTCACATTATTTTTTATGTGTTTAACCATGTCACCAATTCATTATCTTTATCGCGTCGTCAATGACGACATTATTAATTTGGAAAACGAAAATGAAATAGGCTATTGGTTCATAAAATGAACACAAAAAAATTAATACAAGTACAGTAGTACCACAAATATTGTGCGCCTTGGCAAACTTCGTGCTTTATGAAATGAATTTGTCCGAATTTGCAACTAATAGTATCAAAATAATAACTGAACCAATCTTAAAAAAATGTATCTACATAATCATCATCGCGTAAATTCGCATTTCAGAAGCTAGACGAAAATTGCCGAAGCGCACAATATTGTGGCAAGTACTACCCTATTTTACAAAGTTGTTGTACTAGGTATTATATTTTACGAAGTAAACAGTCGGGCTATCTTAAGACTGTTGCAAACGGTCTAGGTATAGATTGGGGGGGGAATAATTTTATTAAGTGTTTCGATTGATATAGCCAGTCAACTCCATTGGGCAAAACTAGTTTTGACTGAATTTGTTAGTCAAAAGTACTTTTGACTTTTGACAGCAACATACCTACGCATCGCACACGTATGCATATCAAAAAAACAAATGAATACCTACATCGCTAGAACGCATGGAGTTGGTCACGAATTCTTGAATTGTGGTTTCAAGAGTCATCTGATTTGAATAAAAGTACCTATGCAACCGGTTTTTCTATGCAAAATTTTATTATATTTTCCGTTTTATAAAAAATAAAATCACTCTGTTTTTAATCGAACCTTTGAAAAAAAGAAGGTTCAATAACATAGAGCCTGATAGAGTTTTCTTTCATACACTATTGGAAGTTGGGTATTGTATAAATATGATATGTATAATATAATTAAAATGATATTTATACTATATATATCATTTTTCAACTTCAAATAATTTGTGCAAGTGTAAAGTGATTTAAATGTAGTTATGTTTAAGTATATATTATGTTTGTTTGTACGAAGGGATGGGGTTCTATCGCACTTTTAATCACTCAAACCAAATCCATTTAAAGCTTTGATAAATTAAAAAGCCGAGTTGGATACAAACGGTCTCGCATTGCTCACTAAACGTCTGTCCGTGCATCACGTACCTAGGCACCTACTTTTATTCCCGCTTCAAAAAATGATTTTCATCCTTTTGTTGTTATCCACCGTCAATGGCCAGCCTTGTAGTGAAATCAGCAGTGTTGATATAACAGATGGAGAGTATTTCGATGGCATAATAGTAAAAGACAAAGTAACTTACACCTCGGACCTTATTTTCGCGAAAAACGTGAGTGGTGAGCTTCGCACGTTCGGATGCTTGTGTGATATAAAGAATTGTGTAAGAAAATGCTGTCCTATTGGCTCCGTGATGAAGGCGAGAAAATGCGTGGACATGCCAGAGGTCGATGAGCTTCTGAACAAGGGGATCGACTTGCATTTCTTTAACTCGTTCAAGAGGACTGTTGATGTTCACTCCGCGGACTTGGTTGTGGTAGATGGCTTATCGTGTCGTGGTAAATATAAGGAGCGAGAAAAGTGGTATGTTCAAGCGGTAAGTCTGTTTTGGCCTCTGGGTTAACTGTACACTGAAATCTCTTAATGCCCTGCGCGTCCAGTACAATAATGGCTTGAGGATGCTTCTGGGGCTGCCTCGCTTCTGTAGCGCATCAGAAATGTGCACAGAGTCCTGTGTCGATGGTTTCCACGCTATTATGCGGAAACGCGTTGCCTCCTTGATGCGCCGCGTACGAGGCAGCACCAATAGCCTCCTCGTCACCATACTGGACAGGTTTGACTGCCCTATCGTACGTAAATGGAATGCCATACATATGGCTTCCAGAACTCCTATGTTTAACGTACGTTAGGGTTAGAATTATTGTATTGTTTTTATTTTATGTGTTTGTTATTGGCTCGTTTAAATTAGTTTTTTGTATGGACTTATCTGAAATAAATGAATTATTATATATTATTATTATATATATTTGATCAAAGAACTTACACACAAGATCCTGAAGTATTCCTGATCGTCACAAGCGTATCATTAAAACGTCACATTAAAACAGCGGGAGCTAATTAAAATATCTGAAACGCTCCACAGATTTCTGCTAACATTTGAAATAAATTGGAATTTCGCTAGGAGTACCTAATTAGTGTTCTGTGTTTGTCCCCATAATAGAAATCCCAATGTGGGTATTAGAAACTACGAGTACAATGGTACAGCAACAACCAGACCCGGAAGAAATATTTGCAGGATATGCAAACATTTCTGCCGCTGTGGGAGTCGAATCCGCATCTCTTGTGTCTCAGCCGAACATTGGTCCACGACGCCACTGAGGTCGACAGAATGCTTTATATTTGAAGCTTTTTTGAGTTATGTTATGTACAGATATTATGTAGGTTCATCATTGAATAGTGTATATCAATAAACGAGCGTGTTAGTGATATTTATATTCATATCATGCAACAGTGAATAAAAATATCAGTTAGTGTGGGTTGATTCGGAAGTCTAGGTACATGCAAAATAAAATTGTTCTACATATTATTCGATTAAACAATTTGCTGCAGCTAAATCGGTTTTAGAGAAATATTGCTTATATATCGATGATGATAAAATTAAGTATTAGGTAGAATAAGTACAGGTTTTGATCCTAGAACCCGAAAAGCTTAAAAATGAATTGCATGAAAGGTACCAACTCAAATCCTTTCACAACACGGGTTCCAAATTATCAATGACACGATTAGGTAGTAGAAGTAGTAGATATTAACAACTTGTTAAATACAAACATAAACACACAGGATTATCACAATGAGAATCACTATCAACAGGATATGAGCAGGAAGAGGAAGTGAACTAGAACGTTGACGGGTTATTGCAAATCCGATAACCTTCAGTTATATTTTTTAGCTAGCTTATTATACTCCCCCATTTCTGGACAAACCCTTCTACGCATAAATGAAAATACTTACTAATCTCGAAAAAAAAAGCTTTTGTATTAAATACTTAAAGATTCGAAATCTTTATGATTAAAATATACTTAATCCTAAAGCTTGGTTGTCATGAAATTTCCTTCTTTATTATTTCGCACAACATGTTCTGTTATTATTATTACGTTCGTCTGTTCCCTGTAGCCTCCAATCAATTTTACCTGCCCACTAAAAATCTTATTCTACTGATTGCTGTCGAATTCGTTAGACTGTTACAAATAACATCACTCGTTCGTATCTAGATATTATTATTGAGATAGGATAGAAACAGCTGAACATGTCATTTTGACCCAGACATTGGCCTTCGCCTAAATTTCCAGACTAATTTTATATTTCGTTGCATCTGCGCTAAGCTTTCTCCTTGTCTCAATGTTTGTGTTTTTGACAATAAATATAATAAATTACACACCCATTGCAGATTCTTGATCTGAAAAAAGAGTAGGTACTCGTCAAAAATGAATAGGCACAGAAACTTTTAATACAAAGTTATAGGCGACCTGGATGATAAAATCGAGTAAACCCAATGTCCTTTTCTGTCAGCCTTGATCGCGAGTTTAAAAAAATATTATTATTATTAGAAATTCCTCCTTTCCTTCTCTCCTGTCATCTTAAAAAAAGGACCTTAATATTTTTTGTTGAACAGTTTTGGGTTTGGTTTTGGGCTTTACCTTACTTTTGGCAGGTAGTTTAAGGATATATATATATAAATAAACTAGCTGCCACCCGCGGCTTCGCTCGCGTTGTACCTGGATAAAAAGTATTCTATATGTTATTCCATCACACGTATTATGTATATTCCAAGTTTCATTCAAATCCGTTCAGCTGTTTGGGCGTGATTGGGGCTCAAACATACATCGTCATATCCACACATCCTCACAAACTTTCGCATTTGTAATATTATTAGGATAAATATTTGTGGACATTTCACTCAGCGCCATCTAGCCCCAAACTAAATAGTGAAGCCTACTTTTTAAAATTGTCGAGGTGCCGGTAGCTTCTTTAGCTCTTTGTTTATTGAATTGAAACCATGAGCTTTTAAACTATTTTAAAATGCTGCCGCCGTGCCGTTACATAAAGTTACAGCAATCTAAGTGGGACCTTGCTATTTCAATATACGCAGGCCCTCACTACGAGGCAATATTTTTTTATGACGCGCGCAAAATGTTTTTAAATTTTTTGTGTTCCACATTTACGCTAGTCTCGCAGGGTTTGATGGCTAGAGGAAGTGGTTTCGACAGAATAACAACGTCTGCTGCTAAAACAGCAGACACAATACTGAGTCGGAACCAATTTGCTGCTGTAGTACGCATCATAATTAAGTTCCATGCAATAAAGTAGTGTAGGTAATTTGATTTGTATAGTAATTTTAACTGTACTTTGTGTTTTTATTCATATTCTTAAATTCTATGTTATGTGTGCTATTTTAGTAAATAAATGTTATGTCTATGTCTATTTATAATTGGAGACAGGTAGGTAGGTACTTGATTAGAAAGTGGTAATTTCATAAGCTCCGGATTAAGGTTCAATCTCCATATCACGACATGCTTCAGTCTCACAATAGACACAGTGTAACAGGAAGGGTGGATCATTGGTGGCAGGGCGATGGAGGACCTCAATACCGATTAAAATTATTACCGATTTAATTTTTTGTCTCAGCGTAGCTGAATAGTTAGGCCTTGCAATACCGTTTTGAGTCATTATTTTATTGGTTTTTAATGAAAATTTAATTGATTTTATATTATTACTAGCTGTCGCCCGCGGCTTCGCTCGCGTGGTACCCGGATAAAAAATAGCCTATATGTTAATCTAGTACATGTACTATGTATATTGTAAGTTTCATTCAAATCCGTTCAGCCGTTTAGGCGTGATTGAGGCACAAACATCCAAACTCACAAACTTTTGCAATTATAATAAAGTAAGATAAAATTGTGCATCACCTAGCTTATTTAAGTTAAGCTTATTAAATAAGCTAGTAACAGTCAGACCCGGAAGATACACTTGCAGAACACAATGATGCCATTATGATGTTTTCAATACGTTCTTGAAAAACATGTATCACTGTAGCAACCATGTTATGCTGACTTCCAATACAAAGCGCAATTCAAATATTGCGGCATGTGATGCTGGCGCACGCGTTTAAAGTAGTATGATCTTTTTTTCTAGACTTTGGCTTTCAAAACTATCGTGTACCTAGTGGTCTAGTGGTAGCGACCCTGCCTACCAATTCTATGGTCATGGGTTCGAATTCGGTTGCGCACCGGATTTTTCTCTTAGAAAAATTTATGCGCTCTATCTAATACCAGTGCTCTCGAAGGGTGAAGGAAAACATAATAAGGAAACAGACATGTCGTAGAACAAAAACCTATTGGAAAACATGTCTCAAGGAGCCTTTGAGGCGCATTTTAAATCTTTTCGCCGTACGAGTTCGAAGGAACCAGTGACAGCAATAGAAGTAGTAGTCAGCTTGTTAGAACTATTGCAATATTCAACTAACGGACAACGGACCGTACATTACCATAGCATCGTTGTGTTTCTGTCAAAAACCGTATAGTGTATTTCACGTTGCTATAGCAATTAACGAGCCGTCGTCCGTTAGTAGACTAGAACCGAGCATAAAATTATTATACTACCTATTAATAACTTACCTTCTAGATAATTACCTCTTGACGCAGATCACATACCAACACGTCAATTACTTGTTAATCTAGAATTTATCTTCATTCTTATGGCTATCGGTGCAAATTAATGTAACATTTTAAAAGTCAGAATACGTTGTTAGCGCCATTACATCGTGCAAATTGAGGAGAATACCAAGAATTAGAAAGACTATCGAACGCGACTTTACCGACGCGACTACTGCGACTTTTATTTATTCTGTGCTACTGGGCACTGGGACTGGCTTACAGGGCCCTGGCAAAAACACCAGCTTTATCAATCTATCTGTTGTATATTTTTATACTTTTATCGTAACATCCTTACCTACTTACTAATATTATGACGGTATCGGTGGCGTGGCGGAGAATTGCTCGGCTGAGACGGAAGAGGGTTCGATTCACGCAGCGGAAAATATGCATGCATGTTCTGTAATTATTTCTTCCGGTTCTGGGTCTTGTGGTACCATGGTACTCGTAGTACCAACGACGCAGGGAATCCTAGTGTGGAGTCAGGACCATGTATGTGATTGTTGGGAGTTACCTATTTGTTCATTTAATGTTATAGATGCGAAAAGTCGCGACTTCACTAGGTACAGCGAATTTTTGGGCATGGACTGCTGTCAGGGCCCTGTTGGTGCCAGCTTTATTTGAACCCACCAGTACTCTCATGATGATGATGATTAAAGGATAATAAACTATTTTTTATCCGAATTCTACAACAGCGAAGTCAAGGGCAGAAGATTCTTCAGGATATTTTTTAACTCTTATAATCGATAGAAATTTTTACTCGGCCTCGGCGTTAGAGGCAAATAGTCGCGTCCGAAAACTTTACTTACCTGCAAATTGAAGATTGCATTTTATTCAATCTTCTTATTATGCAGCAGCTCTTGGGTAAATGCGTCTGACCACATTAAAAGTAGGTATATATCTTGCATTATACATAATGCAAACTCATACACATAACTAATACGTTTATATAGCCCTATCTAGCCAGCTCTGAATGTAGATGTTAAATGAGATCCATGCGTAAGATTTCACTCAAAGTTTAGGTACCTACCGGTCACTTTTGCATGACTATTTGTTAGCTTAGGGATAGGGGGCTTCATAACCAGACAGTCACAGTCCCAGAGACCCCTACAAAATATTATCACCATTGTCAATTTATAAATCTGGATCACCACACATTCTTCATTGGACGTCATAAACTTTCCAATACCGACCTAAGTATGTTGTTGTACTGCCTGCATCTACGAATAAATAATAAATAAATAACAACAAATATTTGAGGACATATCACACAGCACCATCTAGCCCCAAACTAAGCAAAGCTTGTTCTATGGGAACAAGATGGCCGATAGAATACTTATATACTTTTTTTTTGTAAATACATACTTAATATAATACTTAATATTATAACATCCAGACCCGGAAGAAATATTTGCAGAACATGCAAACATTTTTTCTGCAGCGGGAATCGAACCCGCGCCTCTTGCGACTCAGCCGAGCACTCGCCCGCCACGCCACCGATGCCGTCGAAGATACGAAGATTGTATGGAAAAATAAAACACAACGCAAACAAAATGTCGGGGCGTTCCATGTCTAAATTGCGGTTTTTTCTCATTCTATCCGTTCTAATTTAGGCAATGCGACGATTACAAACTAGTGGAAATCCATTTACGTAATACAAATTAATATTAAGGAGATAAAAAACTCATCATCATAAAAATTTATATCGGTCGACTAGCTGCCTTGCATGGTTTTTTTTACAGGTAAAAAACACTTAGTACAGTAAACATAAAAAAAAACTTTGTCACCCCGACGGACGTTGCACCACTTTATAGGATTATCAAGACCAAAATAATTTTATTAACATGTTCGTTGATTTTATTTGATTGTCATTGACACCATTTTTCGAATTTAGAACACTTTTCGTAGTACCACATGTCATCCCTTTCTGGGGGCGTTTTCTTAGGGTGAATAAAATTGAATGTCAGTCAGTAATGTCAAAGTTTTAATGATTAGATAATAGGTGTATCAAACAGATATCCGTGAACCTAAATAAATCTAGTCCACTATTTATGTAAGACTAACTTCTAGCCGTTGCTTCGCTCGCGTGGTAGCCGAATAAAAAGAACAGCCGATTCTTCAAAGTCTACATTGATTAATTTCTGCTTGTCATATTGTTTGTCTGTTTTTTATTTTCAATCTGGTGGTGCACTATCAAGTGAAGGTGAAAAAAACTTTTTCCTGAAATAAATTCACGTAAAGGGTGAATTGACTTATTTCACCTTCACACATTTAAAATTTTTCTTTGTAGGAACCACATTCGCAGTTCAAAAGTCGGAAAATATTATTAAAAAATACGTAACACATAATCTTTGATATAATATTCGTCCCAAAGAAGCAAAAAATACAACAATTCTTTTATATAAAATGATTGGTTATATTTAGACGTGATTTTAAATATTCCACTGTCAATTAAAATAACAAGCCGAACCAGTCTTGAGAACGCCGAGTTGATCAACCCGTGGAGGAAAAACTTAACGAATAAAAAAACATTATGTACTTTCCGTGTTGAACTATGCGGTTAAATAATTTCCCTGCTAAAACATGGATTTCAAATATAGATGCAGAAATTTCCTTTGAGTCCATCATCATCATCATTAAAGCCTGTACGCACTGCTTGGTATTACCTCCTTCATGTTATGTTATTCAAATCTTGATTCGGCCAATCGCATCCAGGACTTTCTCCGTATCCTTTCGATGTGTGATTAAATATTATTAGAAATAAAGTTTTTTTACTACATCGTCATCATTATGTCAATCCACATCCACCATACTGCTGGGTATTGACTTCCTTTGGCAAGCCATTCTTTTCGATCCTGCGCTAACTGAATTCAGTTCACTGTTTGGTGGTCTGCCTGGTGATTAATGACCCTCGCATGGCCACTTGTTCAAAATTGCATAGCCTTTAATTTGTCTAATAAAGATATATCTTACGGCCAAAAAATAACTTTTTATACAATGCTATTTTTATGTTGGCAGTATTCATTCAGTATTTTTTATCATCTTTATGAGGTTTTATATCTAGCAGGTTGTTTTTGTGTTTAAAAATTAAGTTACTTATTATACTACAGTCTTGTCTGAAGTTCTTTTGAGCCAATGTGGTGAAAGGATTCAAGTGTACATCAAAGATGCTGCTTTTATGCCTTTGACACATGTAATAAATTATTATCACCGGAGTCGAATAGATAAATAAATAATGAATCAATATTTGTGGACATTTCACACAGCGCCATCTAGCCCCAAACTAAGAAAAGCTTGTACCTACTATGGGCACCAGATGGCTGATAGAATACTTCTAATACATAATACTACAATACCCATCCGGAAGAAATATTTGCAGAACATACAAACATTTCTCCCGTAGCGGGAATCGAACACGCCTCTTGCATCTCAGCCGAGCACTCGTTCGCCACGCCACCGAAGTCAGGATAGATGTAAAATTACTTTAATTTTACTACTTTTAATAATACTTAATATTCTGCTGATTCATAATAATGTTAGCTGTAGGCACCCAGATACCTGCGACCAACTTCGCTAGATATTCCTTGATTAACAAAGAAAATTGCATCATGTTAGAATTGCAAATACATTAAAATAAGACATTGAAACGCCATCAATCTCTCATGAATTCCCTATAGACATAATACTGGTATAACATGATCTAGACTAGACATTAATGTTTTTTACCTGGATATTTTCGTCTGAAACACCAATTACGTAAGTGTTACATAAGAGGCACTTAGCTCTTTTATCTAGTGATAAGAGCTAAGTAGACTGAATAAGAGTGTCTCTGTTTCTTATTTTGGAAATACCTATTCAGACCACACGTACCTTGTTGTTTAAAAATAGATATTTTACGTACCTATGTACCTACCTACAGAAAAAAAAAAGTATTTAAAAGATTGTTCTTAATTATACATTAAACTAAAAATATGTTCTCCTGGTTAAGTAAATAAAAAAGTGATTTTGTTAGAAATTAATCGTTATATTGTATTTTATGTTTGACTACCTCTGTGGCGTGACGGGTGAGTGCTCGGCTGAGACGCCCAGAAGCGCGGGTTCGATTCCGGCTGCAGAAGAAATATTTGCATGCTCTGCAAATATTTATTCCGGGTCTGGGTGTTGTAATATTATGTATTATAAGTATGTATTTAGAAAAAAAAGGTATATAAGTATTCTATTATCAGCCATCTGTCTGGTTCCCATAGTACAAGCTTGGCTTAATTTGGGGCAAGATGGTGCTGTGTGCTCAAATTATATAAAAAAATATTGATTAAGTAAAAAAGTGCCCAATGCTGCCCTACCTCTTCTATCTACAAAAACAATTTTAATTGATCAATTAGCATGCCTTCCAAAACAATCTAAATACACAACAGTAGCTATGTAAGTACATAAAATATGCACGTAGTTAAAAAAATAATAAATAGGTGTTTTGAAATGTTGCGTGCGGTCACGGAATTCCCTAGCGGAGTCATCACCAGGGCTGCTTTCAAACCAGATTCAGTCGAGTCGAGACCAACGCCGGCGTCGGTCATCCAGCGACACCTGATCGATCAAGATAAAAACAAACAATGATAGCGCTTCGCTAACAGTTCTCAAATGTGTAAATTTATAGGTGTAAAAGTGAAGTTTAGTGATAATGCTATCAAAATTAACAATAATACTAGTTGTTCTCACAAGGACGCTATCACAAGTCTGCGATAAGAACGAAGCTATAGACATAAGCAGAGGAACGCATCTGCCGTACGAAGTCATCTATCACAATGGCATCAAATATGATCAGAATGATTACTTCACCGATGAGAAGGGAAGGGAGTTGGGATGTGTTTGTCGCAAGAAACAGTGTATTAGCAAATGTTGTCCGTTCGGGTTTGGGTATCATGTGAAGAAGAAGACGTGCGTCGAAATCGATGATGACTTTGATCCGCCGGTCTGGGATAAATATAGGATGCTGGAGCGGAAAGCGAATGACACTTTCCATTTTATATTTGGGAAGAGGAATTGTACTTTGCCTGAGTTGAGGATTGTGATTGGGAGAGCGACTACAGGCTATCATCTACGAAAGGTAAAAAATCCAAAAAAATCATCTAAATTTTTTTATGATATTAATTTCAAGAGCTCGACACTTCTCACTACAGGATAAAGGCCTTCCTTTCTTCTTTCCACTTCTCTATTTAGTGCTAATGTGACCCAGTTTTTAAAGGGGTCCAATTCTATATCATATCATAATTTTTTTGGGGATACAATAATCACTCGATCTATCTAGCTAGTCGTGTCATTAGTTCTTGCCAACCAGTGTGGTGAAAAGATTTAAAGGGCCGCTTCAAAGGTTCCTTTCGTGCACTTGACACATGGTTTTCGAGCTTTCTACGGTTCTACGACATGCCGGTTTCCTCACGATGATGATGATTCCTTCACCATTTGAGAGCACATAATTTTTTCTAGCAGAAAAATCTATTGGTGCACGGCTGGATTTAATCCCAAGACTTTAGGATCGGAAGGCGGGCTGCCACTAGACCACCGATGCTCAAGAATCCCTATGTTATCAGAATTTATTCTACGGCTACGGAATTCTTGAGCCACAAACATTATCTGTCCACAGTTGCAACAAAATAGTAAATTTTGACAAAGTCAAAATCAAAATCAAAGTCAAAGTTAAAGTCAAAATTTCTTTATTCTTTAAAATCACGGGGATCATTTGGACACATCTTAAATCTACGTTGAATTTACACCTATTCGTGAAGGACAAAGTCATGATGATTATATGAGACAGTATTATTAGTCTTAACTACATAATAATGTGCTATCCGGAAACAAATCTCAGCGCAAAATTGTATGTTGTAAACTCAAGATAATTGCACAAGCGTGGTAGCCACCGATGCAGAAACGGTTAAACACTTTTTAAGTAATTTTTTTAATACAGTCTAGTAGATAACCGGTTATACAAGAGGCTATAGGTTAACAAGCAATATCAAGTACATACCTTTATGGAGACCCTGGGGCCTGGGAGATGATTCACGAAGTCGTAATTAAATTAATAATAAATAAATAAATATTTCAGGACATTTCATACAGCGCCATTTAGCTCTAAACTAAGCAAAGCACCTACTGTGGGCACCAGATGGCTGATAGAATACTTTATATTTCGTTTTTTTAGATTTCATCGTAATAATAAAAAAATACGCGACGATTTGTTTACATAGGTAAATTGTATAAGATTGCATCTCTTATACACATATTGTATTATTGTAATCGGGTATGTTCCGAGGTAAAACTTCTCTGCTGGACTGGGAGTAAAGAAAAAACATAAAATGCGTCCAGCTGCTTCTCTCCTCGAGCATGTCGCAAAAGTCGACTATTTATTTATTTATTTAAATTCCGTTGCTTGCTGCACTTACAGTGCAAGCCAACGCGTACAGCAAGCCATTTACAATTGTGTACATAAAAAACTAATACATGACTCAGGGATAGTATCCTCTCCAACATGATGAGATACAATAAGCAAGTATTCCCAAGGAGGGTTGACGTCAGGCAGGCGGCCGGTCATAAAACACCTTAGCCAAAACTCTTACTCATGTCATGCTGATCATGCTGTGCCGACCCCACGACAAAGTGACATCTCGACCGAAAAATTTGCGTCCAATTCGGCCGAAATGACACTTTCAATTTTAATTTATTTATTTACTGACATTTCGGCCAACAATGATAAAAGCTGTTTTGTACAGTCAGCGAATAAACTTAAACTGCCCCGACAAATCTCTTAAACTTATAATACAAATCATGAGCCGTTTGGATGATACGAGGTAATAACACATTTTTTTTATGTCTTAACTAAGACGTAAACAAACCGACCGACATAGAGTGGGATAAGGGCGGGAAGATGATGATGTATCAGATTGTATCTCTAAATTGAGACGTATTATTATAGGCTTCCCTTATGAGAGCACTGATGGTCTAGTTGGTAGTGAAGTCAAAAGAAGTCAGGTTGCCGATGATGATGAGATGTCCCTGATCATTAGGTCATCGACCAGGAAATATAGGTAAAACCAGTTAATAAAAACCGTTTCTTGACTTCCTTGTTGGTTAAAATGCCATACACATAATAGGCAGGTAGTTGTATTTTGTGACCTATTGTTAAAACATACATACCTACGTATTATCACGCCCATATCCCTAATGGGGTGGGCAGAGCCACAAGACAGAAACTTGCAGCCACTTCTGATTTAAAATCCTAAGATGGATATGGTGAACCATGGTGACAGGTGATCAGTCCATCGCCCATATAGGTTGCCCATCACATCGAAGTACTAGCCCTTAGTCGACTTTTACGACATGCTCGGGGAGAGAAGCAGCTCATTCTATGCTTTTTCTATACTTCCAGTCCAGCAGAGAAGTATTGTTAAAACTCGTTAAATTTTTACAACTTTCCTCCTTTCTGTGACTTTTTTAGAATCTATTCTAAAATATCATTGTAATTACAATTACCTACTTAGTCATTACTATTACTATTGATCAAGTTCCAGTCAAATTCACACACAAAGGGTTCCGTGCAATAGGATATTCCACTTCGTTAATATTAGCCAAACTCGTACATGATTACAAATAACAAGCGCCATTTTCAACAGAAGAAATTATCGATGTTTTTTTTTTAATTTAGTACTCCCAGTCCAGCGGATGTGTAAAGAAAAACGTAATGATAGAAACATTGATTTGTAAGTTTAATTATAGCTAAGTACCTAGTTGAAGTATAGATTACAACATCTCGATGCCATTGTCTGTGTATTTTCTCAATCATTAGGTAATTATAAGTTGTGCAACTTGTGTGTCAGGAAAACTAGTCTTGCAGAATGCAGAACTTACCTGGGTACAGTTTTTATGTCTGTCTAGACGTAAATTGTGTACCTAAAACACGAATAAATGCATATTTTTATTTTTGCTGTTTTTACATTGTTTCTTAGTTACCTAGTCTGTCACCCAAGCAAGTTACTGGCCTTTGTACTGGCTAGTGGGGATGTCAGAATTCTTGCAAGTATTTACTTGTAAAAATAAAAAAACCGACTGCGTAAAATTTAAGTAGGTACCTACCTAACATATATCAGCTCCCACAGTGGATTTTAAATGTCAAAGGAAAAAAAATCAAGCTAACCTTTGTCATTCTCGTGAGCCAACGAATCCAATGTCTTTGGGCTACATCACTCTTAATATCGAGAAAGATAGTACCGATGCTACACAATGGATCTACATTAGTGGGATGAGTAATTCAAAACAAGTACGTTTTGAATTACTCACTTTTTAGGGTTCCGTACCCGAAGGGTGCCAACGGGACCCTATTACTAAGCCACAGCAGTCCGTCTGTCCGTCTGTCCGTCTGTCAGAAAACTTTATCTCATAAATCGTACTAGGGGAGGGTTGAAATTTTCACAGAATGTGTATTTCTATTGCCGCTATGACAGCTATTCGGACAGCCCGCTGACAGACGGACGGAAGGACGGACGGACAGAAACCAAGGCCCTTTACCATCTATAGTAGATGATTTATACAGCGTCAAGAGGCAACTTTTACCTTCAAAAACGGGACGCTGTAGTGCCCGGGACGAATTAGGATGGAGTAGGCTTGCCCAGCACCTATTCCATCCTCTCAGCTTAGTCGGCCTTGTCCACAGAAAAGACATGGTCAATACGGACGGAGCTGACTAAGCCGTGGATTTCCTCACGATGTTTTCCTTCACTGTTTAAGAGTACTGGTATAGCAATATTTGAACCTACGACCTCAGGATCGGAGGGCGGGGTCACTACCAAGTAGACCACCAGTGCTCTTTTATACCTATTATCACATCTATAACTCTACTTTGTAAGATCACAATGAAGACTATTGTGCTATAAAACCAAATCACCAATTAATGAGACAATTAAACCTACTGTGGTAACTAGTACAATAAACCAATCAAATATCAATGAGGATACCAGTCTGTTGATAAGGAAATCAAATTTATTATCATGTATCAATATCATACAAATTACTCATAATTCGTACAAGTACCTATGTAGGTAAATTACCTGTGAAACGAAAGTCTGGGTAAGTATGGGTAGGTCCCATTTGTTCTATGGAACATGACGTCATCGAACAAAATGACAAATTTTCTTTCTAATTTTTTCCAAGAACTACATACTAACTTTTCCTGCAAATGCAGGAGCAATAGATATCTTCCTGTCCTTATCCCACTCTATGTGAGGTCGGCACAGCATAAACCTTGGATCATGTTGTAAGAGCTTTGGCTAAGGTGTTTTATGACCGGCCGCCTGTCTGACTCAACAATATTGTAGGAGCAATAGATAAATAAATAATAAATAACTTAGGGGCCTACTTTAAATGATAAATTACCTTGACAGCTATTTTGCTATTTACCTAACAGGCAAATTATGCCCCAGTTTCCTAGAAGCCGAAACCGTCATAAATTCATTTATTTCATACTATTGCCTTTACGTATTGTAAACTCAAAATAAAAACCTACTGCCACCACAAACGGAGGGATCAATAATTCTACTAATATTATAAATTCGAATAATTGTGAGTGAGTACCTCGGAGTTTTAGGACAAAAGTTATTCGGAGAAATGACCGCAATGAAACGCAACCTTTTCGTAATTTTTTAAGTACGTCAATAGTCCTAAGAAATCCAGGAGGCAAGGATAATAAGAAGTCCTTAGAGACAAGAATTGTAGCAAATCATTTAACTTTGGAATAAGTTTTGTCTCCTACTATGATCTTCTTGTAGAACAGCTGAACGGATTTTATTAAAACTTGGAACACACGTGGTCTATGATTCTGGATACCTACCTACAAGTAGTTTTTACCAGAATGTGTCGCTGTTATAATGATTTGCTTATTGAAAATTATGAATGTATTGATATTTTCAGCTCAAAACATCCTCAATTTAAAAAAGTAGTTTTAGCCACTCTTTCTAAAGAGTGTGCTTTAATATTACACTAGTGTTTCTATTAGCTTCAAGCTTTCTAGTGAAGCTCATATTTATGTCGGGCTCAGTACCAAATAAGGATACGGGCATGATAATATTTATGTATGTACCAATGAGCTTCTCGATTTTCCCACTGTTAAGTGTCACATGACTATAAAATTTTCAACAAAAGATCACAGCCCACTAAATGTCAATAAAATGTCAGTATTGTGAATATAATTTATTCTATTCTAGTCGTGTCACGAGTTGTTTCGAACCAGTGTGGTGAGAGGATTTAAAGCGCGTCTCAAAGGCTCCTTCCGTTCACTAATATAATTTATTGATCAGACTAATAGTTTGGGTACTTTTTATGCAGAAAGGTACCACTCAAGCCGAATCGTTCAACTCTGATCTTCTTGCAGGATGGGCAACTCTTTATCGAGCTGCCGAACACAATTCCTCCGTGGACACTCCGGGGTCCAGACAAATACTGCATTGACACCTTCGTCTCCGAGGACGCTACGGGAGCCCGGACCTCTCATCTAGACGCGCTTATCTGCTTCGCTGATAACCAGGAGACACCACATTATCTACTAAGTAGCACTTGTAAGTACCTATATAAAAATAATGGGTCTGATACTCTAGTTCGAATGACGTTACCTCGATGTTTCTACCTCGATGGTATGTTTCGCCGATGGGTCGTTACCTCGAAAGATCAGTACCTCGAAAGGTTTCTACCTCGACGAGTCTTTGCCTCGACGGACGGTACACTTCATCGATGGGTCGTTACCTCGAAAAATCAGTACCTCGAAAGGTTTCTACCTCGACGGGTCTTTGACTCGACGGTACACTTCATCGATGGGTCGTTACATCGAAAGATCATCAAAACCAAAGTAAATTCAAATTATTGAAAGGTGTTATAGTTATCCATCTTAACAGCCAATACACAACCAGCAAATATATTCGTAGTTGAGTACGTATTAACATAGTGAGATATAAATGTGAAGGGATATGTGGGACTGTGTGAAAGATGACATGAGTAAGAAGTGGGTTTTGAAATGACTTCTGACAGAGGGAAACGGATAATGAATACTTGTTGTGCCGACCTCACATATAGGAAAAGGTCAGTGAGGTCCTCCGAAGGAATCGATCCCGCACCAACCGCTCCTCACGAGCCGATATACTCCGTGATTGAATCATCGGTTATAATATTAGTAAATAGGTTTTACAGTTCTTAGACATTTAACAACTATGAGGTAAATTTAAAAAACAATAATGTACTGTTAGTCAATTAAGAAATTCCGCATATTTAACGCCTACTCACCTAGAAGTTTTAAGGTGTTAAATGCGAGATTTGGAGTTCGGAATAATGAGTTCAAAACATCAAAATTCTCATTGTTTAAAATACTGCTAGTGTTAGATGTTTTTGTGATCATTTCAGTTGATTATGCAGTTCCATACACTGAGTAACCTATAAAAAATAAACACAAAGTCACGACTTTAAACCTTTTTTAAGTACCTACCTCATCTTAAATAAATAAGACCCTATACTACCATTTAGAATTAGACTACACTGCTCTGGCCACTGTCTTATTATTGAAGTCTGTCACTGTCGCTCTGGTCATCATATTTTTTGGTGATTTGTGCGGGTGACAGCACAAGCTTACAAAATAAGGCCACAGAACAGATGACCGACGACATAAAACTGTTAAAAATACCTCATCTCAATTATTTTTTGTGGTGCGTTCACGGTCAATGATTATTACCTAGGTAGGTACACAATTGGTTTTGTGTAATAATTGTTTGGTCTCTGTAATTTTGTCGAAGCTACGTAGCGTGAAATATGCTATCCTACTGAAGAAGCTTCCTAATAATAAAACTAAACGACGAAATTGAGTAAACGTTTAAGGAATATATACGTAACGTAAGTGATCTACATAGAACAGAACACAAAAATATATAAATATTTGTGAACGTTTCACACAGCTAGTCCCAAACTAAGCAAAGCTTGTACTATGGGAACCAGATGACTTATAGAATTTTATGTAATTTATATACTTTTGTTTGTTAATACATACCTTATAATATAACACATAATATTCAGTGACGGATTAACCCTTAATCAAATTAAGCAATTGCCTAGGGCATCACGTCTGAGGGGGCATCAGAAGAAGCACAAAAAAAATCCGTCCTTAGGGCATCACGTCTCACTCTCACGTTACCAAAAACCACACCAAAAAAAGCATGGATTGCTTAGGGCATCAGGTAGTCTTAATCCGTCACTGATAATATTACAACACTCAGACCCGGAAGAAGTATTTGCAAAACACGCGAACAGATTCCCGCAACAGGAATCGAACTGCACCTCTTGTGTCTCAGCCGCCACGCCACTGAAGTCGTTTTATGTTAGTAGGTACCTTTGCGGTGATTGTAAATAACTGGATATACCTACATTGTGACAAGGCTATTCTTATTTGTTTTGAACTTGCGTTATGTGGTGTGAGTTGACCGAAACCTGTGGCTTCATTAAATGTCACGGTCGATTGTGGGCAATATGACCTTAGTGAACTGCAACCAATATAAAAATTCATTTTATTCCCGAAAATAAAGACAAACTCTCTGCTGGACTGGGAGTACCTAAAGAAAAATTATAAAATGCATCCAGCTGCTTATCCTCCCGAGCATGTCGTGAAGTCGACTAAGGGATAGTATCCTCTCCAAAGTCAAAGTCAAAATCATACAAAACTTTTTAACACAAAACTTTTTTATTCCTTAAAATCACGGGGATCATTTGGACGCGTCTTAAATCTACGTTGCATTTACACCTCGTAACGCGCCCAAGCGTGGAAGATACAGATAAGAAACCACGCTTGGCTATTTTTTTGGAAAATTATCCCTTTACAATCATGTTTATAAAAGGAGTTGGAGCACAGACCACCTAAATATGGGCGATGGGCTGATCACCTGTCACCATACGGTTCACCATATCCATCTTGGGACTTTGAATCAGGAGTGGTTGCAAGTTTTCTTATAATTACTTGTGGCTCTGCCCACCCCATTAGGGATACCTACTGGCGTGACATTATGATAATATTATGTATGTAAGTATCTATGCAATAACTTCAACCCATTAATTTTAAAATCTAGCGTCTAGACTTTAGAAAAATATGAATAGCGGCAATTGAATATGCATGTGCCAAAAGTAATATTTTTAAGATTAGACATACCCACCTCTTTTATTAATCCTGAAAATTCTTCCTGAGGCTGAGTAGGCCAAACTCCCGTCTCAGGAATGCTTTAACATAGCATATTCCTAAGAGTGTGGTTAACACTATTAAAAAACACCTCTTGAAGTCCGTATTCAAAAATTATAGATCAATCAAAAAGCGGCATGAATAACAAAGGTTGATGAGCACTAGTGGCCTAGTGGTAGCGGCTCCCTTCCGCTTCTAAGTTTGTGGTTTTAAATCCGGTCGTGCACCCATGGATATTTTTGTCCGAAAAATGTATTTGCGCTATATCAGTAGGTAGATACTCTCGGACGGTGAAGGAAAACATCGTGAAGAAACCAGCAAATCGTAGAACCTAAAAAGTTAGAAAACATTTGTTTTCAGCAAGGATCTTTTGAGGCGAACTTTGAATCCTTTCACCACACTGGTTCGAAAGAACTAATGGCACGACTAGTAGAAGTAATTGGAAGCCAGCATAACCTAGAAGGACACAATTTCTTTGTGGTAATCTTGAGACATAGGTTGTAACTTCTTAATTTCGTGCACAAGTTTCGATAAATTGTACTCAGGGTTACCGAATCTCAACTTCAATGTAGTAGATATCCGTTGTCTCCAGGTATGCTGATATCCTGCGTGTTCATCCTGGCCACGGTGGGCGTGTACGGCTGGCTGCCAGAACTTCGGAACCTGCACGGAAGGGTCCTCATGGCGTACCTCCTCTGCCTGTTCGTGGGATTCGCGGCTTTATCGTCCATGCAAATAATGCTCAATATCAACTACATCTTCCAACTGACGTGTGTTAGTTTGAGTGAGTAAGCTTGTCTGTTATCTTATGTGCATTTTTTACCCTTGTCTAATTATTTATTTAACTAGCACGGTTATAAAAGCACCAATTACGCTAATTTGACACAATAACAACATTACACAGACACAAAAGAAAAACCAACAAAATAAACAAACAAAACACTTATTACAGAAACCAATAATATTAAAGTACCTAATTAGCTTAAAATTTATGCATTTAATTATAAAAGTATTCATGAAAAATTGTATACACAGCAAAAATAAAATAATTGTTATGTCATAGTTATTAGAATTTCAAGTCAAAATATACATGCATACAATAAAAAAAAAATCATAAATGTTCACTGAAAGCCAGACTAGCCCTAAGGGCCTTGGTTCATTCCTCCGTAAACAGGTCAAAGTCTGTGCTGGCTGTCAGGAGATCGTTGAACGCAGTGTGGGTGTGCAGTAAAGGGCACCGCGAAAAGTTATGCCTTTGAGCTCTCAAATCTGGGATATGAAATTAAGCCAGCTTGTTATAAAGGTCGGGAGTGCCAATACCTCGTAAGATCTTACAGACAGTAACAATTTGATCTTTCGCCCGTCTAGTCACCAGCGAGCATAGCGAGTTAAAATTAAAACAGCCTTGGAGGAACTTGCTGGGTACATCATCATCATCATCTTCCTGCCCTCATCCCACTCTATGTGGGGTCGGCATGAACATGAATGGAACATCATGGAACTTGCTGGGTACATGAATGGGTAATATTCGAAATTGCTCTTATACAGGTTAAATCGTGTTAGGTATCTACCTAAGTCGATCCTGTACAGGAGTGTCAAATGGTACCTAAGGTTACCCGACTCCATAAAAAAATTAACAAATGCTACATAACATCTCGACGCATACAATTAGATTTGATCAGTTAAAATATAATGGTTATTTCTTCATAACTACCTTTAACCTTTACTAAGCCGAATAGTTTTTCTGCCTTACCGACAAACAAAATATTATTTAAAACGAGACGAACTGTAGGACTTTGCGTATTGAATAATTCATTTGTGGTTTTGCTTCTTGAAAGCCAATAGGTTTTTTAGCTAACAAAAATTTCCTAGATTTATTGTTCATGAATGAATAAGCAGGTATTTTTTACTGCGAATAAATCTATCTACTTACTCGTATAATTTTTTTTATACATGAAACAATAATCAATTTTCTGCAATCACAGACCAAACTACTGAAGCTAGCAAGCTGAAATTTGGAATGTAGCTTCCGTTTATAGCAAAACCACCCACTTAGGCGGGTGTAATTCAACCCTTAAAGGGGTGAAAACGTTTTAACGCGTAATGCGATTTACTTAAAACTCGATACTACTCGTACAATTCATATCAAAGGTTTTCCGAATGAGACAAAGAAAATGCAAATTAGTATAACTTCGCCTAATTAACTATATTGTTCTTTGTCTTGTGGAAAAAATAATTTTCTAATCGCAAAGTACTTATTCTTCATTAGGTGCATTAGCAGATTAGCACATTTATTTGCATTTTACTTCGTAATGATTGAATACGCAGGTATCTGGACTAATTTCGCTAATTATCACTTACTGGTATTGCTGATTGTTGCAAAATATCGTCGACTAATCACTAATCACTGTTACTTTGACTTATGATCTCCGTGCTTCGGAGGGCACGTTAAATTGTCGGTCCTGGCTTTTAAGTCGTTAAGCCATGACGGAGACTTTTAGGCGGCCTAAAATCTCCATCACAAGAGTTGGCCACTAACTCATACGAAACATAAGTTTAGAAATAAACACTAGTTAGATTAGATTAAAAGATAGTTTTAGAATATTTGTCAGTTCAATGTGTCTTAGGAAAGAAACCTTTTCGCACTACAATCTATTCATCACCCTGGTACGAAGTAACTAATGCCACTCATAGCAAAGAATATATAAAAATCGTCTGTATGTTGAAGAAAAGTGAGGAATCTCAAATTGCTACGGTCTGACTAAAGAATATATTAATTTCGCATGAGAAACACGCGCAAACTACTTACTTCATACGAATACGAATTTATGTAATGGTCGTTGACCGCAAAGGCTAGAAAGTTAGTTCATAAGACGATAGAGAAGTGTCTAATCTAGCTTACCTTCGTCTGGATAAAAAAATAACTTCTAATTTAACCGAATAACGATGACTAACGGGTTTGACAACCGGATGATCACCAACCCTGTACAAAAAATTAAAACATACTCGTACGTACATAGTCGTAGTATGATGCCCGTATCCAGTTCAATTCATTTATTTAAAACCATAGGGACTTGTTATAGAACACTTAAGTTACGTCAAATACCTCCCAGTCATATTGTTTTATATTTTATATTGAGGTGAGAAAGGTGTTTTAGAAACATGAATTAAATAAAGCGAAATAATAAAAACTGACAATGTGAAAAGGGTTTTACATACATTAAGCTATGTTTATACATGTGTCCAGCAGTAGACCGCCATAGGCTAATGATAATGATGATCCCTAATGGGGTGGGTAGAGCCCTAGAGCCCTTATTATAAGAAATCGTGCAGCCACTCCTGATTCAAAGTATCAAGATGGATATGGTGAACCATGGTGACAGGTGATCAGCCCATCACCCATATAATGTGTCTAGCTTAATATTCCTATGATTCACTTAGTTTCCAATATACTTAACATTACATAAAAGGCATAATAATAATTATGAATATTAAAGTTATAATAAAATTATATCTGGTTTTTCCATCGCGTAAATTAATTCAAAACGATATTATTTATAGTGTCCGACTACAAGCTATAATTATAAATAGGCGAGTAATACTTGTTTTTATCCGCGGTTTTGCTCACGAGACTTCATCGTCAGCCTATTTACAGCCCACTGTTGGACACTTACCTACTTCTCTGCTGGACTGGAAGTAAAGAAAAAGCATAGAATGCGTCCAGCTGCTTCTCTCCCCGAGCATGTCGTAAAAGTCGACTAAGGGATAGTATCCTCTCCAAAATGATGGACCACCTATATGGGCGATAGGCTGATCACCTGTCACCATGGTTCACCATATCCATCTTAGGATTTTAAATCGGAAGTGGCTGCAAGTTTTCTTATTTATTTATTTATTTATTTATTTATTTATTTATTTATTTATTCATTTATTTATTTATTTATTTATTTATTTATTTATTTGGAAGACCAACAGCTTACATTAGTAATGGTATGGTAAACTAGACTGAGAAAAAGAGAAGCCAATTAAAGGTCCTCACGGATAGAAATAAAATAAAAAATAACAATGCGTAAGCAACACGCGCAATTACAAAGAAAGGTAGTAAGTAGTAGGTAGGCTAGTTGCTACCTGATGTGATGCCCATCAACAAATTGACAATGTACCTACTCTTAACAAAATACAATAAAGTGTTTACAAAAGATTAAACAAAAAAAAAACCATATACACGTACCTACCTACATATAACACATACGTACTTACCTACCATCTAGCTAATTAAAAAAGTCAGCGCTCAGCAGTCGCCGTGCCGAGCTCACACTCGTGCAAAACAAATCCATTGTCTTCTTATCTTTGCAAGTGTTATTGAATTTATTACTCGCTCTATACATGAATGAATTCTGTTTATAATTTGTATTAACAAAAGGGATATAAATGAGGGGGTTATATCTTCGACGTATAAGGGGAACATTTAAATTAATTTTGTTAAGTAATTCGGGGCAGTCAACATTGTTTGAAGCAATTTTTAATAGGAAAGTGAGGTCGGATATATCTCGTCTTTCTTTAAGTGGCAAGAGGTGGAAACGTTTACAGAATTGAACATAATTATTAGAGTTGTAAGGTATTTTTAGTTTGTAGCATAAGAATTTAATAAATTTCTTTTGAATAGGTACGTTCGATTCTGTTTACATAGGTATCGTACATAGGGTTCCACACTTGAGACGCATACTCGAGTATGCTGCGTACAAAAGTACAATATAGAATTTTGAAAGATTTAGCTTTTCTAAAGTCGGCGGTACTTCTCATGATAAAACCTAAAGCTTTAAATGCTCTTTTGACTATGTCATCGATATGCTCGTCAAATAACAGTTTAGAGTCATGAGTAACACCTAGATCACGAATGGTTTTAGATTGTCGAAGGGTTACATTTTTTAGAGTATATGAATGAGTTATGATTCTAGTCTTTCTAGTAAAAGTAGTAACGGAACACTTGGATGGGTTAAGGTCAAGTTTGTTAAGGGAACAGTTATGTCAACTTGTGGCTCTGCCCACCCATTAGGGATATGGGCGTGATAGTGTGTATGTATGCTGGGACGCATCCAGTCGCTTCCAGCACACTTTCGCAAGTCGTCACTCCACCTAACTGAAGGGCGTCCTACATTACGTTTGCCGAGTTACGCTCTCCACTCAAGAACTCGTTTACCCCAACGGTTGTCGGTTCTTAGTCAGATGTAGCTAACTCACTGCCCCAGTAGCAGTGAGTTTGCTGATTCTCTGAGCTAGGTCGATGACCTGAATCCCAAAAACAAAATTATAAATGTGAAAAGGGAGTACGGCACAAACGATGCTGATGGTAACGTCAATAATACCCGATTCCTAAATTCAACGGGCGACGAATGGAAGGTTAGCAAAACAAAGTTGTTTGCTGTCAAAAAATCTATTGAGCTTTTTATAAGATAACAATTTTGCTATCGTTTAGCATTCGTTGCTCGTTAGTTTAATATAATAACCGGGAATCAAAGAGTTGGAATTGGTGACAAAGTCAACAGCTACATCACAGATATAGAAATGTTCGCACCCCGTAAGAAAAACCGCGGGGAAAAAGTTTGAAAGTGGATATTTATTTTTAGCTTACACAATGGTTTGCTCATTGTTTACGGTATTCATTTTTGTTGAATAAACATAACATCTGAATGAAACAAAGGAAAATACTATGTGCGCAACAGCATCTTCATTCGAAACTTTGTCCCGCAGTTTTTCGTGACGTGACCTCAGACGTGGATCTCTCAAAAAAGGTTGTGGTCAAGGCCGCCCTATAATCGGCCAATTGCGAGTCAGACTACGGACTCTTAAGATCGATACATTGCATTAAAAGTGCAAAAAAATCGAGTTAAGACTTGGACGAATAATTATTCGTCCAAGAGTTAAGACTATGTCACTAGTTAGGTGCTATACCAACCTTTTTTTTTTACTTAGCCTATACTGTCCCACTGCTGGGCAAAGGCCTCCCCCAAATGCTTCCACTTATGCCGGTCTTTTGCGGTTTCCCAGCACTCCTTGTCAAAGCAATCGATATCAACCTATCGACATCAAATTCATTTATTTATTACCATGAAAAGTTGTCATAATTTCATCCTATTCTTATTTATTCTACATCTGTTTTCAGTGAGCAGTAAATTTTATCGATAATTTTATTGTGTGTTTCAGCTATAATAATCTACTTCGCGCTGGAGTCGGCATTCTTTTGGCTCAACGTGATGTGTTTCGACATCTGGTGGACATTTAGGTATGTTAAACACTGATTTCTAAATAGCCATAACAAGCGATAGACATAGGTACCCAGATTTAGTTAGAGATTTTCATCATAATTAGGTATCTATATAAAGGAGTGGAGAGTTTCTAAATATGTACAACTCTTAGATGACTGACTGACTGATTAACTGAGAATCAACACACAGCTTAAATGATAAGTCCTAGAAGCATGAAACTTTGGAGAATAAATACCTCTGGTGTGTTCTTCTAGTAGAGCCAGTTTAAATCTTTTATATAAACAAAACATAAAAAAACAGTAGTTAGTTAATATTTTTTTATTTTTTTGTTTTTATCTACTTTGTCATATCTATCTTAGAACTCGTAAATTCCCTCCTTTCGTGGGTTGGACTCCATCCAAAAATAAACAAACACCAACAAGAAAATTATTAAATATTAACTTTTGCCCGTAGCTTCGCTCGCGTAGTATTCGGATAAAAAGTAGCCTAAGTATATGTTATTTCAGCACGCATACCATATATATTTCAATGTTTCATTCAAATCCGTTCAGCCGTTACGGCATGATTGAGACACAAAGATACATCCACACATCCTCACATAATTTATAATATAAGTAGGATTGCAAAACCTATGAACACGTGTCCAAATCGCTTTCAAAGTGCTTTCTAAGAAATCATTTTATCATAGCTATAATAATAACAGTATTCTCTCTAAATGTTTCCAATAAAGATCCAACAAAGTGGGCCGCACGCATACCAGCTCGAAATAAACTTTAATTGATTGAGTTCTTTGAAATTGAACTAGATGGCGCTGCTAAATCTAACATGATCAGTCGTGTCACTAGTTCTTTCGAATCAGTATGGTGAAGGGATTTAAAATTGGCACATGTTTATAAACATTTTAGGTTCTACGACATACCGATTCCCCACAATGTTTTCCTAAACCCTTTGAGAGTATTGGTATAGCGCATATAATTTTTTCGTACAGAAAAATCCATTGATGCGCGACCGGATTTGAACCGACAACCTTAGGGTCGGAAGGAGGGGCTGCTATCACTAGACCACTAGCGCTCTATATGATCCTGACGAAATGAAAAGACGTGCTCAACTCTGAGTCGCGTTTGAGTATTCGGGGGTATAAGTCCCAAAAGTTACTATACACATTACCTACGGTATCTTCCTACCACGAGTATCGAATGATTAAACATTAGTTGACCTACTTAAGAGCGGATACGTAGAAAATAATAATAATAAAATTATTATCCTTGTACCCTTTACTTCTTGTATCCTTTAATTCCCTGCTGGACTGGGAGTATAGAATAACATGGAATGCGTCCAGCTGCTTCTCTCCCCGAGCATGTCGTTAAAGTAACTAAGTGATAGTATCCTCTCCAATATGATGGACCATCTATATGTGCGATGGGCTGATCACCTGTCACCATGGTTCACCATATCCATTTTGGTACTTTGAATCAGTCAGGCTGCAAGTTTTCTTATGATTAGGTACTTGTGGCTCTGCCCACCCGATTAGGGATACAGGCATGATAAATGTGTGTGTGTGTGTGTGTGTGTGTGTGTGTGTGTATTATCCTTTCTTTTTTCTTTCCTAAAGTTGTATGAAATGTACATTATTTATAACTCACATTATATCAATGAATGAAACAAAATGTAGTTACCTACTCACATAAATTATAATATAAAATATATAGTAGCTATATCATATGAGTTGCGTGTGTTCAAAGCAATTAGTGAAATTGCAGCATTTAACCAAGCCTTAACTATTATGGTAGGAAATTAGTCATATTCATTTTAGTTAGTGACATTGCGATCGCTTATGAAAGTCCCGTATATTTTTCAGTTTCTACTTTTAACAATAATTAGAGGACTGTCTTAACCTGTCTGTTAAAATGTCTTATACATAAATATAGTTATATTATATTTATGTATAAGACATAAAAATGAATATAAATATATAAATATCTATAATATAAAAATGAATCGCAAAATGTGTTGGTAAGCGCATAACTCAACAACGCCTGGACCAATTTGGCCAAATCTTTTTTTAAAATGTTTGTTGAAGTTCAAGGATGGTTTTTACGGCGAGAAAAATTAGAATTATATTTTTCATCCGGGTACCACGTGAGCGAAGCCGCGGGCGGCAGCTAGTGATAAATATAAATATATAATGTAAGTTCACCACAAACTTAATAAAATAAATATTAATCATATTCAGTCTACGGCCCACGGTTTTGACTTTATCGTCTACCATTCTCACTGAAAAACAGGCAAGTCCTAAATATGACACAGAGTTCGTACCTACATACTTTCACTATGGAATACCAGTTACCTTTTTCGAGGAAAAGGGTCCTCCAGTCTGTCATACTTATATCCCATAAATAAGAGCCTCGTCAATATTGACAGACTCATCCCAACGTCGAGGAAAATTACTCATTTTATGACAATGTTTGATTACCTAAACCACATATATAATTAGTACGAGTACTAGGTATAAATATTAGGTTTTATACACATCGACATCAAATGTTTATTGGGATGATTTAGATGATTATAATTGTACTACTAAGGCCTTTTACCATCTATAGTAGATGATTTATACAGCGTCAAGAGGCAACTTTACCTTCACAAACAGCACGCTGTAGTGCCCGGGATGAATTAAGATGGAGTAGGCTTACCCAGCCATCCTCTCACAGGAAAGGCATGGTCAATACATGCGGAGCCGACTAAGCCGCGGGTTTCCTCACGATGTTTTCCTTCGCCGTTTGAGAGTACTGGTGTAGCGCACGTAAATTTTTCGCACAGGAAAGTCCATTGGTACACGACTGGGTTTGAACCCACGACCTTAGGATCGGACGGAAGGCGGGGTTACTACCAACTGACCACCAGTGCTCTCATAATTGTAACACATTTAAAATTTAAAGCTTAAGTAAAGTTATCCACAAGAAATGTAGGTAGTTTTTTTGAGTACAAACTTTTTTATGGGTAAAAGTAGAAATATCTCAAAAATTGTTAAACCAGCTAAAAGATATCTATATTCTACTTTTCATTATTGGCGGATAACTCAAATGACATTAAACTACATACAAAGAAGAAAAAAGAAAATACAGCCGAATTGAAAGCTTTTTTTTATGAAGTCAAAGTTTGTTAATCAAACTCAAGTCGATCTGTAACGAAAGTAAACAATAATATTGTCATGTATATGTATACTATTTTTCTCACTAATCCAAAACGACTCTTTCCAATAAAACAAAAAAAAACCCGGGCAAGTGCGAGTCGAATTCGCACTCGAAGAGTTCCGTACTATCGTACATGTAGGTACATAAATGTTTCTTGTATAGAGCCCCTTTTTTATTATTTTTGACTGTCTGTTCCAGCGGCAAACGCGGCCTCTCCGACCGGCTGTCTTCGACCAACGCGCGCTTCATGGCGTACTGCGTGTACGCCTTCGGCATCCCCACCATCCTGACGGTCTTGCTGATCTCGCTGGAGTTCTCCGGCCTGCCTCCCCATCCGCTGATGCCGATGCTGCGGCACCAAGGATGCTTCTTATATGGTAAGTAAGAAGCTCTTATAGCTATAGCCTCTCCTTCAGTTATATTTAAGGAGCATCTGAGGCGCACTTTATATCCTTTCACCACACTGGTTCTCACGTTCTTGCCTGGAGCTTGCTTTTCTCGGTCACCAATTTGGTCCACGTACACCTAGGTCTTCACTATCCATACTAAATTATAAATATAAATATATTATAAATGCGAAAGTGACTCTGTCTGTCTGTCTGTCTGTAACCTTTTCACGCCTAAACTGCAGAACCGATTTTGATGAAATTTGGAAAGGAGATAGATTGCATCCTGGGGAAGGACATAGTAACCTTTTTTGAAAAAAAAAACTCTGATGAGGTGAAATAAGGGATGAAAGTTTAATAATAATTTGTATAGGTTGCCGCCTGAGAATGCCGCGTGATGTTGACTTTTTGCGCTCCCTGATTTTTTATGTCCATCCCCGATCTTCGATAATATCAGTATTCATAAAACCTTAAAACAATATAATTCCAGAAAAATCTTCTAACACACAGACAACGTCGCGGGCGACAGCTAGGGTATCTATATTTTCTTCATATTCCAGGCACCAGCAAGCTGATATACCTGTACAGTCCGATGCTGCTGGTCTGTCTATCCAACATGGTGTTCTTTGTGCTGACCGCGCTCAAAATCAATGAAATCAAGCAGCAGACCTCAGTCCTCAAGTCTAAGGACAATGGCACCCATGACCAACATCGCAATGATAAGCAAAGGTACCTATAGAATAATCAAATGTTCAGGCTATTTTCCTTATTGTAATTATGTTTTGGTCATTGTTATCTTAAATGTTAAGCATATTCAAATGTATGAATGATTGTATGTTAGTGTCTAAACACAGCGTAACAGTTGAACTGATTTGAATGAAGCTTATAATTTACATAATTGAGACCTGGAATATAGAGGCTACTTTTTATCCGGGTAGAAGCGAACAAAGCCGCGGGAAGAAGCGATTATAATAGAATTGTATAGACATATTTAATATAGAATAATATTGAAAACTGTTCATTTGTGACGCCTAAATTGAGGCGCAAACATCTGAACATTTTCACAAACTTTTGATTGATAATAGTAGGCTTCTATCGTATTATTGTTTGTATCTATTTCAAGTTTCAGCTGATACATTACAATTGACTCACAAACCCATATCTGCAATATTAACACTACCATATTAATCATTCAGGAACACCATGTCCATCTGTTCCAGGCTGACTCTCTACCTCAAACTCTTCATGGTGATGGGCATCAACTGGATTCTGGAGGTCATCAGCGCGGTGTACCCTGATATCCAGGGTCTTTGGAACTTCACTGATGCCTACAACGTCCTTATCGGCCTCATCATCTTCATCATCTTCGTCTGCAAAAGGAAGATCTTCAGGCTCATTAAGAAGAGGTTCGTTGATGAAGTTGATTGATTTATATGTTCATTCATCATTAACACCACAACTGCGACATTACTACAGGTACCTACATGTATTTTTGGAGTACCTTCATCAGACTTTAATTTCTGTATTCAAAGAAATCGCAAGGATAAAGGATTTTTAACAAACTTCGTTCTATCATCATTTACTTTTGGTGTGGGTTGTACAAATAAGCGCTGTATACTAATGGTAATTTGTACCTCTTTAAATAAAAACTTAGTATAATAATTTAACAAAAAAATAAAAGAAGAAACATTGCAAGTTTGTGTAAGTATGCTTTTCAAGTAACTAATCAAGTTATTGTATGATACTAACATAATCTTACGTATTCATATAAATTTAAAGCATTGTATTGTCTTTAGGATCAAGAACAGATTTAAATCAAACAAAGAAGATATCGACGAGTTGAAAGAATTCAGTAATGCACATTTAAGGAGGAGGCAATTGGTAGACCAAAGGGCAAGTCAAGAAACCATAAGAACCTCTATAGGAAGTGCGAACAGTAATCGAATAATTTCAAATATAATTTAAAGATATAAAAGATACTGAAAATGCATGATATTATTTGAAGACTGAATAAGTACAACAAGTATGTTAGTTAAGTTGGTAATAAGTAATCCAAATTAAATAAAATTAGCAAGATGAGAATTATTTTTAAAAGATACAATTTGAATAAAAATATATCAAACAGATAATTATCATAGTGCAAGAAAAAGAAACAGTGACACCACTAAAAGACAAGATACTGGAACCAAAATGAAACAAAAAATGATACTGAAGCTGAAACATACAACAATGGAATCTGAAATGACAACTGAGAAATCCAATCAAAAGAACCCAGAATTGAAATTTAAATAAAACTATGTAAATGCTGAACGGATATAAAAAACGAAAATGGCAGAGGTATGCAGATTTTTGTTGCGAGGTGTTGGATACATTGGGATGGTCAACTAATAAAACTTACAATAGACTTAAGACTTTGCACAATAATTATTAACAGAATGCACGGAAGGCATTCAAATGCACTGAGGCACTTAAATCATTTCATCTCAATAGTTCTTTCACGAACGGCCATTGGTGATCAAGATAAAATTTGCAGATTTGATGAAAGAAAACACTATCCAATGCTATTGTTTGTATTGTATTGTTTTTATAAAAAATCTATTCGTGAGCAAAATCACAACAAACAACATAATGTAATATTTGTTTAAAGTAAATTACATTATATAAATAAATTATATTCATTATAAATTGTTCTTATTTTTGTTTATAACGATTTGGTCTTTGTCAAACCTTTTTATAATTGTGAATACTTCTCTTTTTAAGAACTAGTAGATAGGTACTTATGTTTGAAGTAACTTGTGTATGGAGATCTGAGCATGCATACCCATATATATACCCAAGCATGTGAATTGGGGAATTACAGAATGAAACCTTATTTATATTTATTTTCATCGATATCTACTCTACCAGCTTTGCATGTGTGGTTTTGTTAATAACAAATAGGAGAATTTTAATTTCTGTAATCTTTTATAAATAAACTTCACTTACTAAAATTATAACCATTTGTACAGCATGTTTACGTTTACAGAGACTGTATCCACAATTCACATTTAGACCAGAAAATGTTCTTGTATGTATTATAGGCCGCGCTATGTAAGACAAGTGCGCGGGAAAAAGTTTGGACGTGACTGTTGAGCACAAAGGATTTTCCCATTGTTTTATTAAGGTGTGATGTTTATTTAACTAGATGGAATCAATAGACAAACTCAGTTGTGAGCAAAAATATCCACGTTCAAAGTATTTTTCCTCCTCTCTGTGATTTCCTCATCTTACAAGAAGTCCCGCAGAAATTGGCGGTACTAAACAAATTCTATGGCATTACTCGTGACACGAAGACTACAGCGCTTCCTCCGCAGGTCTTCATTCGTGAAACAGACTCTACCTTTTGGATAGTAGACTAGTATTTCTTTTTATACGAGTATTTGTGTCTTCTTGAACACCTTGTCTTAAGGATACATAGGCATTTACCTTTCTTCGCACTTACCCATTTTATTGTATCTAGGTGGTCAGATACCGAACAGTCCTCAAGGGCTACCTGGGAGAGATCAGTAAATGGACCACCACAGCTCTATTTAAAGTATGTGATTGTGGGGATTGTGTTTGTCCATTCAATTTTGTACCGTCCTTGGAAACGTTTTTGTTGTCTGTTACTTTGAAAGTCCTTGTAGAGCGGCAATTGTAGGAAGGCTTATTTTTTTGATACCACGAAACATAATGAAGTGAAGAAATAGTTGGGCTTGGCGCAGCAGTTTAATTACAGAATAACTGCATGCATCATAAGCGCTCTACATAAGAAAGATAACTTCTAAAGAAGAAGATAACGGCACGTCGGTGTGTGGAGGTTGGGTTGTGCATGTGTTAATTAGAAAGAAAAGGAAGCGCTCTAGATTCATGGTATCCATAATAATATTTCAGCATAACTTGTACTGCTTCTTTTGGTTTCACTAATTTGGATTCGCCCAACCAGCCTTTAGCTCTGCCCTCCTAGTGAAGAACGCAGTAACTATGTCAAACATAGATTTGATACGTGAGTGAGAACAGAATGTTGTATTTTGTTAGGCGATTCCGAATATGTATCAAACTATTTTTTTTTACAAAAATGCTAGTTACTGCGGTCTTTACTAGGAGGGCAGAGCTCTGCTAATATTAACTTTTGCTTTGCTTATATTTTTTGGTAGTTATTCGTAAGCGATTGAACAGCAGTTTAATGTGCCTTCAAAAAATGGGCGCTTTTATACTTGTAGGTAGCTTGTATTTGTTTACGTTATGTACTATTCTATTATCTGTCACTTTGCCTTTGTACGTCCGGGCATAAAACTTATTTAAATTATTTATTTATTTAAAAACTTAATACATAATTATGTGCATACTTAGGGTGAAATGGGATAATGGATGGGCCATTATCCTATTTCATAACCAGACTGTCACAATCCTGGTACAAAAAAATACCTAAAGTAAAGCTCTTTCCAAGTACAAAGTTAAACTACTGTAAAAGTTTAATTGTAAACATTTTTTATTCAATTTTTTTTGGGCCAAAACCATGAGTGTCTGAATATGGATCGATATAGTTTCGAAGACCCTTAGGTCCTCAAAAAAGAGCTTATTTTATATACCAACGACTTAAAAACGCCATTAATAGTCTATAATGTGAGCGTAAGCTTGAATGAGTACTCGTTTGCTTCAATTTCGCTTTGAAATGTGACTAACGCTCACTATCTTACAGATACAAGCAACTGCGTGGAGACCCGATGTCCAGGACCCAGACCACCATCTCCTCCCGCACCATGTCCAGTCGGGACCGCGACGAAATCCCTATGAACTCCGTGAAAAACAAGTTTTAAATATACGATGAGTACTCGAGACGGGGTACTTGAAAACAAAAGCTTTCAACATTTTGTACTACTAGCTCACGAATAGGAGATTGAAAGTAGATTCCATAACTTATGGTCCTAATCGTGCCTAACTCTATCATCATCATCAACAACCTACAGCAGTCCACTGCTGGTCATAAGCCTCCCCTAATGAGCGCCATTGCGCCCTATATTTGGCTTGACGTATCCAGATCGTCACTCCACCTAGGGCGTCCTACATTAAGTTTGCCGAGTCGCGGTCTCCACTCAAGATCTCGCTTACCCCAGCGGCTGTCAGTTCTTCAGCCGATATGGGCACTATTCTACCTAGCATTTACTTGCATATTATCACGCCCGTATCCCTGACGGGTTGGGCAGATTCAGCTAGCAATTAATGGTGTGAAATTCTACAAAATACCAAGTTCTAGGATTCGAATCTAGTTGAGAGTCAAAAAATAAGCCCTGTAGTCTTAAAAACTCGAATTTTCGGAAATGGTCTAGGTCGATGACATGACAATCTATCGTGTTTACTGGCTTTTTCTTGGTGTCGGTCCGTTGGATTAGTAAGCTGATGCTGTGGTAAGGTCAATGGCCTTTGTCATAGGATTAAGTAAGTAGTAAAAGTTAGATATTTTTGCCTTGCTTCATGTGTCTGTCAAATGTAGTATACCCAATAACTGCTTACGTGACATTTTGCATGGTTTTATTGTTTTACATTACTCTGCGGCTACATTATCGGGCTTTGGCGAACTTGTGACGTAGATAGTGTAACCACATGATTAAGTTTTGTCATAGGATAGACAAGAGAGCACTGGTAGTCTATTGGTAGTGACCCCGCCTTCCGATCTAAGGTCGTGGGATTGTATTTGGCCGTGCACCAATGGATTTTTATGCTCGAAAAATTGATGTGCGGTATACCACTACTCTCAAACGTGAAGGAAAACATCGTGAGGAAATTGTACATCGTGAGAATGTCGTAGAACCTAACACCACCCTAATTTGAAAGAGAGAGTGACTCGACTAGTAGTAGCAGGATAGGCAAGGACGCATAACCTGAAACATTGTAGGTACCTATTGTTATTTTTTCGTAGTATTGCGATATTGTAGCCGCAGGCTTATGATGTATGTTTGGATAAGAAAAATATTAGTGAATACCTATCTAAAATGATATCAACCCTTGTTATTATTAAATGTACAATAACGTCTGATAAGAAATAGTTATTAAATGTATGTATATATCTATAATAATTTATATCAGTAGATCTATTATCTACTGATATAAATTATTATAGATCTTCCCTCCAACTTTTACGTTTCCAAAACTTATGTTTTACTTAAGAAGACTTATAACTTAAAATAGATGAATTATGAAAATTTCGTGAGGAAACCCGCGGCTTTGTCAGCTCCGCACGTATTTACCATGTCTTTCCTGTGGAGGCCGATTAAGCGGAGAGGATGGTACGATTTAAATCTTTGACCTATAGCCATCTAAATTCGACCCGGGCACCACAGCGTCCCGTTAGTGTAGGCAAAAGTTGCCTCCTGACGCTGTATAAATCATCTAATATAGGTGGTAAAGGTCTTATTTTTTTTAAATATCTGGTTGTATCTATAATACAATCTTTTTTTCTTGTAAATTGAATACAATAATTACAAATGGCTAGAAGACAACATTAGGCACTCATAATGCATTGTTATTTTGTATTCAATATATTTTGAATATCTGCACGATCAATTTATTAGTAGATATTTTAATATAAGTTTTAGATACTACATGTAATTTCTAGTCGTTTTAATAAAGTTTAACTTTTATTAATAAAATAGTTCTTATTTGAATGTATAAGGAAGTTTTATTTATAAAATAGAACCCCTGTTTGACAAGTCCTTAAAATATTTACATATACATACTTATAGGTACCTAAATATTATCGCGCCCGTATCCCTAATGGGGTGGGCAGTACCACAATTAATAAGAAAACTCCTGAGTCAAGAGTCTCCAAGAAAGATATTATTGGGTTAGTAGCTTTATGACGACATCTTGATAAGACTACGTATTAAATGGACTAGGTCTCGATTGGACTAAGTCGTAGTTGGCCTAAATCTAGATTCAACTAAATAGCAAAGTGACTACGAGTAGGTATATCGATATTTGACTAAGTCTCAGTTGGTCTACATAGCGATATGTAGTACATCCCTTAGTCGACATTTACGACATGCTCGGGGAGAGAAGCAGCTGAACGCATTCTATGTTTTTTCTTCACTTATGTTTTCCGAATGAAATTTAAATTACCCCTGGCATAAAACCACAGTAATTATAAATAGCCTACAGAACATTTGCAAGTAAGTATACGGAATATTTTAAACAGTCCCTAGCTGTAGGTACCTACTCCCAAGTTTAGTAAAAAATTTGTAATTTTTGGCACTTATTTTTTTTTATACTATTAGTAATAATGTCACTACTTGTTTCGAACCAGTGTGCTGAAAGGATTTTGCGGTGCGTCTCAAAGGCGCCAATCTTGGACTTGACACAAGCTTTCGAGCTTATTAGGTTCTAACGACATGACGGTTTCCTTACGTTTCTTCACCATTTGAGAGTAGGTAGGTACTTACCTAATTTTTCGAACAGAAAATTTCATTGGTGCAACGTCGGATTTGAACCCACTGCGTAAAATATTGGAAACGAGCATTCGCGTGAATGATGGTGACATCTTATCATAAAATGTTTCAATAGTTTGTGGGGTTTATACCAAAAATACTAAAAAAATACTAAAGGTATACTTTTAATCCTACTAATATTATATGCGAAAGTTTGTGAGGATTTGAGGATGTGACAATGTTTGTGCCTCAATCACGCCGTAACGGTTGAACGGATTTAAAAGAAACTTGGAATATACATAGTATGTGAAATAAATAAATATACATACATAGTATGTGTGCTGGAATAACATATAGGCTACTTTTTATCCCGGTACCACGCAAGCGAAGCCGCGGACGGAAGCTAGTAAGGTATAAAATAAGAAGAAACCATACTTATTAAAAAGTTCACAACTGAAGTAGGTAGGTAGGTACGTACTAATTAAACTTTAACAAAAATAGACTTGAACTTGTCAGATTTAGTAAATGAATTGAATTGAATAAATGTAATAGGTTGGGTATGAGGGCTTATACTAAGTAGCTGCGTTGATAACACTTCAGACGCTTCATTTTCCGGTTCGTTTTCATCTTAAGTACACTTCATACACGTTTGTATAGAAGACCGGTCGTTAAAAATGGAGCTTTATAATATTTTCGTTTTAATTTTAGTTAATACAATTAATTGTTCTGATTTAAAAAAACCGACACCAATGCTTTACAAGTGCTGCGCGATCGATCAGATTGTAGGCCAGCGCGATGGAGTAAGGAAAGTGTGTATTGAGAGTCCAGATGACCTGAACTTCTCACATATCCCAATCTTCAATTATGACGCGGAGAAAACGGATAAAACGATATACGATATTTTTGATGTGGTGACAGACAAGTTTAAAAATGATGAATCATTCCATAAGGGTTCTGTGAATACTATGGCTCTGCGTAAGTTTAACGTCTATCTGACTGAGGTTAGTATACTGTCTTATTATCCTAAAGATACTGTCTTATTACTCATATAGCCAAAGACATTAACAAATATTAAACTTTTACATATATGTATTCCATATTTTATTTTATTATATAACTTACCTCATCAGATTATAATATAGCCTGTTTCTTTTATATTTTGTAAATTTATTTGTATTAGTTGTATGTTTCGTTCTGTTAATAAGTGTATTAGATATTATCACAAAACTATAATACTTATAGGTAACATACAAGACACAACAAAACGTTCAAGTAACAATAAAAGTTATTAAAATCCACTCAATTTTCTATAAAAGTTCGCCTACAGATAGAAAACAGCGTGCAAAGGTAACTTTGCTAGCCTCTTTATATTTGAATCATAACTACCAACTTCTTGGACATGTTACCCACGCTTTCAGACTCCCAAGGCTCTAAGGTTTGAACCGCAGAAACAAAAAATATTGTATTCATCAGCCATCACCTATGGATTACCTGAAATGCCCTGTACCGACTTGGTAATTTTGAAGAGGTAATTTTTTGTTAGCGATCAGTGACAACCCTTAACTAGTAAACCAACAGGAAATTATCCTATAGTTTGCAAGATTTCACCCAAACAACTGAGTTGTAAAGATCTTTACTCATATTAGGACAAGTATTTATTTAAAAAACTCAAAAACCCGACTGCGAGAATTGTCTCCAAATGTTCATCCATTCATTCTAAAAGTGCGGGATTGTTATTTTATAATTTCTCATTCCAAATTACATTTAAAGAAATCATTTATTAACAGAAAGAAACTTACAACTAATACAAAAATAATTTACAAAATACAAAGAGATAATTCGCCTAATCCAGTTTGTGGAAGCGTGCCCAAGACGCTGGCCAACATTTATAAGTTGAATATATTTTTATAATCAACTTTAAAACCACTTCATTTTGATACCCACTCGATAGGTTTGAAAGATCTTTTTTTAAACATACATTTTGGCGCCAAAAATCTGCCATTTTGCTTTCCCTAATTAAAATAAACCCAACTAATTAATTAATTAAGTAACTCTCTCACAATAAAGACGAATCTGACGACATATCGTTCATCAAAATCCGTTCAAATGTTTAGTAGTTACGAGGGAACCCAGAAACAGATATAGGTACATAACATACAGGTTAAACATATATATACCTTTTTTTTGCCTTCGCCAAAGCTTCGGTAAAAACAAGTAAAGTTCTAACAAATAAAAGGATGTCTTCATTATTTCCTGGTATTATGACAGTACCTCAGTTATTTCTCGGTAACTTATATCTAGACTTATTTACTATGAAGCGACACACGTATAAGGTACCTACTGCCATGACTATGTAGATTGTAGAGCACAATTATATTTTACTAATTAAACTGGAAGCTAATGGTGTACGAGGAATAGCTTATAATTTAGTTAAGCCTTTTTTAGATAACAGATATCGGATCACGCACGTAATTATTTGTGCTAAAACAAAATCGAGAAAAACTTCATCTCTACCGAAAGATTTGTGTCACAAGGAGTACCTCAAGGCAGTGTTCTTGGGCCGCTTTTATTTTTAGTGTGCATTAACGATATCGACAAGAAACCAAATGGTTATCTTTGCGGATGACTACTGTAGTGTATCACAATCAAAATGAGATTAAAACATGTCTTGGGTTCATAATAGAATCTCTAATTACGGTTCATGATTAGATACAGCCCGCTGACAGACGGACGCACAGCGGAGGCTTAGTACCTAATAGGGTCCCGTTGGCACCCTTTGGGTACGAAACGATAAAGATCGTCAATTGTGTCTTGAAAGGGATAAAGTCATTAAATTTCCTAATCTCATTCGGTAATTTATTGTAGATTTTGGGTGACATTACCAGTGTATAACAAATAAATAAATTTATATTTCAAAAATCAACTGCTTATTAGGTATGTATATATAGCATTCATTTATTTATTGACGAGAGACGGCCTCGGTGGCGTGGCGGGCGATTGCTCAGCAGAGACGCAAGGGGCGCGGGTTCGATTCCCGCTGCGGAAGAAATGTTTGCATGATCTGTAAATATTTCTTCCGGGTCTGGGTGTTGTGGTACCATGGTACTCGTAGTTTCTGATACCCACGACACAGGGGATCCTAGTGTGGGGTCAGGACTATGTATGTGACTGTTGGGTGTTATTATTATTATTATTATTATTATTTATATACTAAATTATCCTGTTGTTCAGTAATTAGGTATCCGGGAAAACTATGTATAAATTTGTCATACAAAACACAAATTTATATCATTGGGTACTCCCAATGCTATAAATTTGTGTTTTGTATCCTATTACAATTACAACGACTAACCCCCGAATACTCAAACGCGACTCAGAGTTGAGCACGTCTCAACTCACGGTTTTTTGACAGTTTCTGATGAAAATCTGTCAAAATATCGTCATTTGACACGTGCTCAACTTTGAGATGCGTTTGAGTATTCGGGGTTAAAGTAGGTACTGAAAGATTTGAGTGGAAAGTTTAAGAATGATCTTAAATTTTAAGTGGTTATCAGAATTGACGGTAATTGACGTGTGAATATACCATTCTGACGACGAGAGGGTCTTAAATATTTAAGTAGCGCTTCAGTATTCGGGCGTTAGGGACTTATAAATACCCATGGTTACACCCTCTTAAATGAAGCGCCCGTGGCTTGCTTAGTGATTCTTGATTGATCGTTAAAGTTAAGCAACGTTGTGCGCGGTCACAATTTGGATGGGTGACCGTCAAACTGTCAAAAAACCGTGACTTGAGGCGTACTCAACTCTGAGTCGCTTTTGAGTATTCGGGGGTAAGTCACGTAGACATTGCGATTGCTCATGTCACTCCCATAAATCGCACGTAGCGTTTAAACCTGTTCAGATCTCAGACTAAGGTCTATAAACTAGAATATTCATGTAAAAAACAAAATTCTTTTAAGACCCGTTAATCTTTATTTCAGGACGCTACTCTGTACCTAGAAATGCCAAATGCATACAACAGATGGACATTGGTGGACCACAACTACTTTTGCATAGACTTCTACCAGAACAGATTTGGTCATATAAGTCCAGCATTCTGGATATGGCAGGCAGACGAGCCTCAGGACAAGAACGATGACTTCTTGACTGCTGGTAAATTCTCACACAAATTACTGCAAAACACTATAAAATCTATCAAGAGCGTCGCCAGTTGACGACGGCATAAGGAGGGGCAAATATGGAGGATTGGAAAAGTATGAATTGTAAATACAGTACGGTTAAGGGCACAAGCTCTTTGACCCTCTATGAGGGGGCAGCTCCCCCATCCTGCACCCCCTTGGCGACGCCTTTGAAATCTATCCCGGGACTCTACCCCGTTCCATGACCAAAACACTTGTCTAATTTGATGCTTACTCGTACATCATCATCTTCCTGCCCTTATCCCACTCTATGTGTGGTCGGCACAGCATGTTCCTTGGCTCATGCTGTAAGAGTTTTGGCTAAGGTGTTTTATAACTGACCGCCTGCCTGATGTCAACCCTCCTTGGGAATACTTGCTTATTGTATCTCATCATGTTGGAGAGGATACTATTCCTTAGTCGACTTTTACGACATGCTCGGGGAGAGAAGCAGCTACGCATTCTATGTTTTTTCCTCACTCCCTGTCCAACGAAGAAGTAACAGATGCTTACTCGTACAGTTGGAAGCAAAGTAACCAATCTAGTTTTTCCCTGTCCATAGCCATGATAGTCTCGTGCTGTTTCCTGCTAGTAGTCTTGATAGTGTATGCCATCCTACCCGAGTTGCGGAACCTCTGCGGACTGATTCTCATGGCGTATGTGGCGAGTCTCTTCGGAGCGCTTCTACTGCTCGCCGTCATCAGGATGAAGTCACACAATGATGATATTTGTTATGGGTTGAGTAAGTATCATGAATCAATATTTAAGAATATCTTCCTTTGTTTTCTTGTTTCTTTGATGATGAAATAAAAGCGGCCAAGTGCGAGGCGAATTCGCACACGAAGGGTTCAGTACCATCGTACATATACTTTAAAAAAAAAAACTTGTTTGAGCCAATAACATAATGAAAAAATCATCATAATGATCAAGACGACACCACTAAACTCTAATATAATTTCTTTCAGCTCTGGTAATTTACTTCTTCTTCTTGGCGAGCTTTTGCTGGATGAATGTTATGTCGTACGATATCTGGTGGACATTCAGGTAAGGATATAAACAGTCACCAGTAAAAATATTGACCGTTTTCTCGTGGTCCTACTAGTAGGACCACGAGGGAGACCAGTTTCTGTTCATCCTACTATGATATATTAGATAGAGCTATAATAGGGTAGGGATATTATTGTTCAATTTCTCAACGATCCCTATCCATACAATTTAGGTAGGTATAGAGAATGTATTCGATTGAAAGCCATGGTAACAAGGCTATAATAAGTAAGATCTTAAAATAACTCTCTGTGTGTTAACAGGGAACCTATTTTCTTTTGAGGAGACTCAAGTTAAGAACCTAAAAGAAATGTCTCAATCTTACTTACCGTACGTTTGTGGGAGATTGAAAAATCTCATGTAGGAACCTAAATCAATTTCCAGAGGCTACGCAAAGGCTCGACCTATCCACCGTCGCGGAGAGCCGTTCAAGTACTTCATGTACAGCATCTATGCGTGGGGACTGCCACTGGCGCTGACCATCATGCTGGCTTCGATCAACGCAACAGACCTCAAGGACAAGCCGTGGTTCATCAAGCCTAACCTACCAAATGTCGGCTGTTTTATTGAAGGTGAAGTAACATATTACTGTACCTAGGTTTCCAATGCTGCCGTCCGATTACTAAAAGGCCGTTAAGTGACATTTGTTCGAATTTGACTTTTATGTACTGTACGAAAGCGCTTTTTTTCTCTATCGACCAGTATGCGTCATATTTTTCTATCATTTATAAGTATTGAGATTTGCAGCCGCACGTAAATCGCTAAAATCCGTTTTGGACTTTTTCAATTGTAAATTAAGGTTAACTCATTTTACATTACTGAAACAAAAAAACTTAAATAAAAAATCATAAGATATGCTTGTATTCTAATTCAATACATACACTTCAAGCTTATAAAACATTTTGGTATTTTAATAAAAACTCAAGTCTAGAAAAAAAATGTCTCACGTTTTTGCTCGTAGCCAAAATTTTGGGTTTGTCACTTAGCGGCTTTTTAGAAATCGGACGGCAGAATAGTATTAGATGCGTCTTGTTTTCTCGCGCACTATAACCGCTTAGGCACTTAGGTGCTAATCCTTCTAATATTATAAACGCGAAAGTTTGTAAAGTATGGATATATGGATGTTTGTTACTCTTTCACGCCTAAACGGCAGAACGGATTTGAATGAAACTTGGAATATACATAGTACATGTGCTGGATTAACATATAGGCTATTTTTATCCGGGTACCACGCGAGCGAAGCCGCGAGCGAAAGCTAGTTATAATAAAAACAGTCATAAATTTATCAATAGTTAACCATATTGGTCACTTAAACATACTGTAATCTTCTAAGTCACTGTAGTTGAAGGCTAGCTTTATTAGAACGTCACTGATTTATAAAGTCGGAGGATGACTAAGAAACCACAAGCCCGCACGAACACAACTTTTGAGGTACCTATTACTAGGTATAGTCCCTTCACAGTTATTTTAGGAGGTAAATTGTAATTGTAATTTATTGTAGCGCAATAGCCGTTGCGCTACAATCCATACACCATACAGTTACATTTTTTACCTCAAGCTATAGTAATTTATTGATAATCAGATTAATTAGTAACAGAATGCATAATGAAAATATGTGAATGGAACTGTACTACCTACCTATTTCAGTTTCATTCACAGTTATTACCTCGATTCTCGAAGCGCTCGTGGCGTAGCTTGTTTAGACGTTCTTGATTAACGTTCAAGTTAAGCGACGTTGTACGCGGTCACAATTGGGATGGGTGACCGCAAGTGGCATTACGAGCTGAGCGCTTCCGTGCTTCGGAGGGCACGTTAAATTGTCGGTCCCGGCTTTTATCTCGTTAAGCCACGATGGAGGTCCTTAGGCGGCCTCCGTCACAAGAGTTGGCCACTAGCTCATACGAACTTCATACCTACTTTTACCTTTTACCTCTATTCATTAAGGTTCATAGTTAGTTGTAGGTACTTTTTTATTGTATGTTTCTCGCTATATTTGTTTGCCTTTTTCCTCTCTTTTGTACTTACCAGATTTTTTGTAACTTCCCCGTTTATTAAATTGTTTGTTTAGTGTATGTGCCAAATAAATATTTCTTTCTTTATTTCTTTATTTCTAATGCTTTGTCGACAGGCGGTGAAAAGTTCTTATACCTATACATGCCGATGTTGATTCTGATCTGCGCCAACTGGGTATTCTACCTGATGACAGCGTTCAACATCTGGCGCCTCAGCCGCGGCACATCAGTGTTGGATTCTGCTGCGGCCGGCACGCCCCAAGCGCATCGCACTCATCGGCATAGGTAAGCAAAGCACATAAAACTTAGGCCTTTACCATCCAAACTAGAGCACTGGCAGGGGCGGTGGCAGCCTATAATTTTGGGGGGGGGGGGGGAGGGGGTCACTAATAATAGTATAAGTTATTATAAAACAGACACATTATGAAACAGATGGAAGCCTTCTATTTTTATATGATTTTTCAATTTGACGTACGATTTTGGGAGGGGTCATGTCCCCTGTGACCCCCCCCCCCACCCTTCTTATTGGCTGCGATTTTAATTTGACATGCATTTGGTATATAACTACTTAATTAATAAATGTTCCAGATTCCTCGTGTACCTCAAACTATCAGTGGTGATGGGCCTCAACTGGATCCTGGAGGTGGTCAGCTTCCTGGTGCCAGGGTTCCGGGTGTGGTACATCTCGGACTTCTATAATATCCTCATTGGTGTCTCCATATTCCTCATCTTCGTTTGCAAGAAGACGATCTTGAAGAAAGTAGCTAAGCGGTAAGTTTTCATTGTTGTACCTAAGGTTACCTAGTTATACTAATTTGATTAAAAATTGGGTTTAACCTAATAAACATTTTTTACTGTAAACCTATCCAAAATGTGTCTTAAAAGTTAATCAAAATTTTTGCTAAAAAGTTGCGGGATCTGATGATGTTCAAGATTTAAAATCATGAAATGTTCATGAACTTCTGTTACTATACATTCTCAGTTTCATTCAACTTCGTTCAGCCGTTACGTCATGATCAAGGAAAAACCATAAATATTACCTAGTAAGAATGTGAAAACCCTAGTTTCTAACGTTAGTTTAGTTTATTTTTAGTAGTTTTAGTTTTAATTTAGATCTTCATTAATTTAATTTCAGTCCTAGTTGCCTAGAAGAAATCGCATCAAGCGATAAGGCCAGCCTTTGCCGGCAATTGTTAGGTTGCTTACAATAAAGCTGTTTTCATTTCATTCATTTATAATAGTAAAGATATACCTACCTATCTAAAATAAATGTTTTGTATTATTTCAGTGTGATGTTCTACATACACAGCAAGAGTCAGTGGTACCCCAACAACTCGACACGCAGCCACACCACCTCCTCTGAAAGCAGTCAGGAGACTCAGACGCTGCAAGTGTGCGCCAACCCTAAGGGCCCAGGCTACATCGTCAATAACTTCTAGAACCCTATCCGATCGAACGGACCTTAATCGGTGAACCACGAATGGGGTTATGTGACTGTTGGGTAGGAAAAAAGTATCTACCTACCTAGAATGATACTTAAATTGTAGATATAGGTAGTTAGGATGAGTACCTACTCTCAAAAATAACTAACAAGTTAGTACCTACCTACCTATCCATAGGACGCCAAAGATTGTAAAGTAAGTTTAAGAAAGACCTATGTGTTTATTCGTCCAAAAATAATTAAGAATAGTCTTAAATTAAAAATTTTAATCTTAAAATAATAAGTACCTATTGTAAGTATCTAGGAAGACATTTTTTTATTGTTTAATAAATTTTACCTACATTATGTAATTAAGTTTTTTCATCCAATATTGGTTACCAAGTTCAAAGCCTTCCCGAAAGGAAAAATATTGAAGTAAAAATTAATTCGTTTTTGAGATTAAAATAATTGGTGCTTGTCGGTCATCGCTGTCGTTATCCCATCCCTGGAGATGGATCTCTAACCTATAGGTAGGTACTTCAGCCAAACCGAAGAAACAATAAAATTATCCGTCACGTATTTTTCGTTATCACGGTGAACTAGATTTAATTTTAGGTAATTAGACACTAGCAACAGCAGCTAGCAACATAAGTTTTCACACATTAATTTAACTAATAGTACCTACCTACTCTTAAAAGTTGACGTCAGGACTTGTATCTCCCGTTTGGCTGAAGTAAGATACCTGTACGTAACTGGCCATGGTGCCCAGGGAGCCTCACATACGGTACCTAATAAAAAAATGATAATTAATTTTGCATTTTTGTTTGATTTTAATAGGGAACGTGCTGCCACCTATAATAAGTACGATAAGACCATGTAGGTACGGAACCCTTCGTGTGCTAATTCGACGCGCACTTGCCCGATTTTATTTTGTTTTTCTTCCGCCTCCAAATCAATAATAAACGAAGGAATATTTAGTCATTCTACCAAACAAATTAATTTTCATGATAATGTTTAGCGGCAATGTAACAGTAACAGTGCATCTCTAATAGTCTCTAATCGATTGTTATTTTGTCAATTATTAGGGAGGTAAAACATGACTGTAAGTGGGTAAGCAGACATTAATAATGCAAAAATGTCGGCCACCGGTCGATCGCGCCGCCCACGTTTTAGTTGGCATGCGCGCCTGAGGGAATTAAATGTTCGTAAAGAGATACATTGAGAAATATCGAACTTTTTTATTATTTAGTTATTTGAGTTTTATATCAAGCCTCTATTCGGTTTGATAAGGTTTGATAATATTAACAGAAATAATAGTAATGATGGTACGTACATATAAACCACAGATTAGAAATATGTACTAAATAGTGATGGGACTCGAATTGAAAATAAATATTCGTATCATCCAGAAAAAAATCGAATCATGACTCGAATTAACCCTTGACTCGAATTGATTGATGATTCGAATCGATGTAATGATTGGAATCGATACGATGATTCGAACAATAGATACCTACTTATAAAAAAATAAAAAAAACTTAGATACATTTTTGAATCATCATCATAATCAGCCTAGAACAGTCCACTGCATGACGTAGGTCTCTCCAATTACAGGCGTACTACTCGCAAAACAGCTAAAGGAAAGAAATTGATTCGAATCAGATCGTATTGGAATCAGATCGTAGATTCGAATCAACTCGTCCATTCGAATCAAGCAATGATTCGAATCAATATAAAATCTCATTCGAATTGAGTTTTAACTGTCATCATTCGAATCAAATGTGATTCGAATCCCATCACTAGTATTAAAGTTAAAAACTGAGATAGAGATCAGCTAACATACGATTTTATTTGATCTGAGCATACGATAAAGATTCTGAACGAATGAATCGGTTTTTTTAAGTATCTTATCTTATCATCACTGGGGCATCACTTTTATAGTCTGTATGAATTTGATGATTGATTGATTGAGATTGATTGACTGGTCGTGCGTGAAGCAAGTGTCAAAACTGACAGACAAATTTCAACAGCTGAGTAGAGCCGACCGAGCGAGCTGCATCATCTGAAAATCTGGGCCCGACTGCACTGCGCCTGCCTGAACTTTATGCACAATTTAGATAGATTATATCCGAGATCCCGGCCAGATTTGACCTCAACCACAGTTTTCCCAGTCACCATGTCGGCTACCTTGGAGGAGAGATACGCGTCTTTAGAGGAAACCTGTCGCCCTTCTTTGGACGAAAGGTGTGTTTCGTGTGATGAAATGTAAATATCTCGCGACCCGACGTCGATTTTTACAGTGTCCGTGTTCCACAGGGTGCGGGAGGAGGTGGAGACCTTGAAATCTATATTGATGGACGACGTTATCATCAAGAAAGTGGAGGATAGACCTGAAATTATAGAGACTGTTATTCGGCCATCGACTGGGTGTGATGTGGATCAGCAGTATGTGTGTGTGACCTTGGAGGTGACGCTGCCCGATCGGTACCCCGACCACAGCCCTATCGTGATGCTGAGGAATCCGCGAGGGCTTGATGATGGGCTGCTGGAGACCCTCCACATGAAGATCAATCAGATGTTACGCCAGCACATCGGGAGCGTCGTTATATACAGCATTGTTGAGGTTAGTACACTTTCAATATTGCTACTACAAGTCACCACACTAGTTCGAAAGAACTAGTGTTATTGTTAGTAAGAACATCACACTAGTTCTTTCAAACTAGTGTGGTGAAAGTATTTAAAAGGCCAAAGCGACAACCAATATAATGTCTTTCAATTATATAAAGTATCTAAATGTTTACTTATGTAAATGTTTGTTTTGTGCAAAATTATTGAATATAGAAATAGGATTAATAAATATATTGTAGAATAGAGAATCTATCGAAGCCTTAATCATAATATTTCTATAAGTTTTATTCATGAACATTATTATTAACCTATTATGTTATCCAAATTTAATACAAAATTGAATATGGACAAAATGTAAACAAAAACTGTATAATTCAGTATCAGTACAATGTAACTTAATTACCAAATATGATATGAAAAGCAAGTCATTTCAGGATTGGAAAGTGGCTGCCTACCAAAGTTTTGTTAGTGAATAATAATAATTGACTAACAAAACTTTTCATATGTATCTTTTAAGAGGAATGAAAGAAAACATTTTGTGCAGACCCCACCTAGGTGGGATGACGGCAAGAAGATGATGATGATGAAGTTTAGTAGGTACCTAAAAGACCTATATGAATCAAAACACATGTCTAGATGAGTATGATAAGTGCTGTAAACTATTGATTCCAGGTAGACAGTTTGAGTATGTTCCTGACCTAGTGACCTAATTCAAACTGCCAGAACTTTCTCAGTATTGGAGCTACAACATACTGACCTGAATACCTAAACTATGTGACAAACTAACCCCCGAATACTCAAACGTGACTCAGAGTTGAGCATGTCTCAACTCACGGGTTTTTTGACAGTTTGATGAAAATCTGTCAAAAAATCATCATTTGATTTTTCCATGTTTTACTATTTTAAGAAGAGATTTTGCAGTAAAAAGCATTTTTTAAATGTTGTTGATTAGTATGCAAGGCACAACACACTTAATCAATTGTTTTTGATATCTATATGGGCAATGGGCTGATCACCTGTCACCATGGTTCAACATATCCATCTTGGGACTCTTGGATCAGGAGTGTTCTTATAATTACTGTAGCCCTAAGCTCTTGTAGCCAACCCCGTTAGGGATAAGAGTGTGATAATATATATGTAGATATGTATGTATGTTGGCATCCTACTAATAATATAAGGGTATCCTACTTGGTATTTTAGAGCACTGGTGGCCTAGTTGGTAGTGACCCCGCCTTCCGATCCTAAGGCCGTGGGTTCAAATCCGGTCGTCTCCTGACGCTGTATAAATCATCTACTAAAGATGGTAAAAGGCCTTCGTTACTAGGTACCATGTTTCATAACTTGACAACTTGTTGCGGTGATGAATTTGTACCATTTTAGTCTAGGATTTTAGTTGTGTACCATCTTAGTTCATTGTAAATGGCTAATAGAAGTGTGTCTATACTCATTATCTAAACAAATTCAACAACTCTGCATTCGTCAAAATCCTTTCAGAGGATTTTTGTGTGATTTTTCTGAGCTGATCTATAATATTCTTGCACTTTCACTTTTACTTTCAGCTCCTCCGAGGCTACCTCACCAACAGTAACCTGCCCAGCGGCCGCTGTACCATCTGCCTCTTTGGCTTCACCACCGGGGATGCCTTCATCAAGACGCCGTGCTACCATTACTTCCACAAGCACTGCCTCGCGAACCATCTAGAGACATCCCAGCAGAGCTATGTGGAGGAGTTTGAGAAACTGCCCAATTGGAAGCGTATGGAAGCTGCGCCGTTCCTGGTAAGTGGAATTTTGACTTGCCTTTGTCCAACCTTTACTTCTCTCCTGGACTGGGAGTAAAGAAAAAGCATAGAATGCGTCCAGCTGCTTCTCTCCCCGAGCATGTCGTAGAAGTCGACTAAGAGATAGTATCCTCTACAAAATAATCGACGATATGGGCGATGGGCTGATCACCTGTCACATGATTCGCCATATCCATCTTAGGACTTTGAATCAGAAGTGGCTGCAAGTTTTCTTATGTTTTCTTGCTATGTACCAACTGCCGCCCGCGGCTTCGCTCGCGTGGCACCTGGATAAAAAATAGCCTATATGTTAATCCAGCACATGTACTATGTATATTCCAAGTTTCATTCGAATCCGTTCAGCCGTTTAGGCGTGAAAGAGTAACAAACATCCATACATCCATACTTTACAAACTTTTGGGTTTATAATAATATTAGTCGGATGTATTTATTTGTCTTTCAGCAAACATGCCCCGTGTGCCGGTCGACGGTTTACTACGACGTGGGCACGCTCAAGGAAGCTCCGCCGCCGATCGAGGGGGAGAATGCGGCGCCCTTTGAACTAACGCCCGAGATGAGAGTGAGTCACAAAGAATTGGGTTCAGATGGTAATTTCTACTGTCAGAACCGAAAGCGTTGCTTTCATTGATAAATAACGTTTTTGGGGTTCCGTACCCGAAGGGTAACAAAACCCTATTACTAAGCCTCCGCTGTCCGTCCGTCCGTCCGTCCGGTCGTCCGTCCAGGTAAAGAGTTGAAATTTTCACAGAGTGTCTTCTATTGCCGCTCTAACGACAAATAATAAAAAAAATGAAAAGGGACCCGTACAAGAAACATTTATGTAGATGTACGATGGTATGCAACCCTACGTGTGCGAATTCGACTCGCACTTGACTGGTTTTTTTTATCTGTAAGAGAAGACCTAGTATGTACTTGGACCAAATCGGCGACGTTTTGGATAAAGGCATGCACAAATAATGTGATTAGAGTTAATGAAGCGAAAGTATTTAGTATGTCAAGACCATAGCTAATGGAGATGTGTGGTCTTTGCCTTGCCTACCCCTATAGGGATATACCCAGGCGTGATATACCATAGACTTTATTTAAGGCCATCTAAGCATTCTCGTTAAATAACTATTTTAATTGATCTTTTACAGGCATTGCAGAAGAAAATGGCCGCATTGCTAAAAAAGCAAGAGGCTAAAGGTGGAGTCGTTGGCACCGGTGACAGCGGTCCCCCACCGATCACCATCACCACGGCGGCGGACTTCGCGGTTAGTACCTCACAAACGGTGAAGGAAAACACCGCCAAAGTACCAACACAGCATAGGGTCAGAAATCCTAAGGTATGTGCAATGTGCAATTTTGGTGGTGGGATTGTCTAACACTGACTAACAAGATGTGGGTTAAAGGTAGTACTTATTTTAATAATAAAACATTTAATATATCATCATCAAGACAAAAAAACCAAGCCAAGTACTATGAAAGCCAGCTGACCAATAGTTTTTTTCCTCCTCCTCATCCTCTCCAACATGATGAACGATGGGCTGATCATTTGTCACCATGACTCACCATATCCATTCTGGGGCTCTTGGAATAGGAGTGTCTGCAAGTTTTCTTATTAATATTTATAGCTCTGCCCACGATGACCGTGACTATGACGATGACTGTGGCTGTAACGGTGACTGACTGACTGCCATCGTCATCGTGATGGTGAACAAAAATATTAACCTCCTTCGGGTAGTCGGGTAAAAAAAGAACAAAGACCGCACGCAGTCAAACTAATGGAAATGAAACTACTGTTTCTTGAGCTGACTTCTTTCCATAATGGTCATAGGAGTAGGCAAATTTTGATACCTAAACTGGACTTCTGTTCGAGAGTGAATCTTCTGTACGCCAGTACTATTACTTATTCTGTGCTATTACTTACAGAAAAAAAATTATCAACTTTATTAGATGTGCAATACTAATATCTTGTTTTTCCGAACAGGGTGGCCCAGGTTCCTCAGGCAGTCGTGGAAATGGTGGCAATAACAGACACCAAATGACCGCGTCTCCTGTAAGTAACGAAATAGATTTTTTTTATATGTGGACATTTCACACAGCGCCATCTAGCCCCAAACTAAGCAAAGCTTGTATTATGGGAACCAAATGGCCGATAGAATACTTTTTTTGTAAATACATACTTATAATACATAATTACAACACCCAGACCCGGAAGATATATTTGGAGAACATGCAAACATTTCTCCCGCTGCGGGAATCGAACCCGAGCACTCGCCCGTCAAGCTAACAAGATTGTCAAATCAATATTGAAAATTATTGCGATTTTGTAGCATCGCAGATTCGAAATCAATAATACTACTATGTCCTGTTAAAAGTTAACTTATGCTTTGTTTTTAAACCGTTTCTTAAGACTAATGGAGGTTTATTGAAATATAATTTCTTTACAGGATGGGGCTAACGGCCTCGGCCGCGGTTCCGTCTCCAAACGCGGCACTGTTTCCCACGTCGGCCCTCAGAACATCGCCCCAAGCAGCAACTCGCGCAAAGCCGCAACCAACGGCAACCGCGTCAACCAAACGCCTCCGAAGGCAACCACAGCCCAGGCAACCCGCGGGGTCGCACTGGCCCCCATCGCGTCGCCTGCCGGGTTCAATGCCAACCGTACGAGTTTGTTCAGTAATGCGGCTAGGGGGGCTATTGCGAGTGCCAACGCGGGGCGAGGGGTCATATCGACCGCGCCGCAGGCCGCACCCGCGCCGGTCCAAGAGGCCCCTGCATCCCCGAGTGGACGACCGGCTTACCGTGGACCGTACCGGTAAGCTATAAATAAATATTTGTGAACATTACACACAGCGCCATCTAGCCTCAAACTAAGCAAAGCTTATACTATGGGAACCAGATGGCTGATAGAATATTTATAATACTTTTTTTGCAAATACATAGTTATATACATAATATCACAACACCCAGACCCAGAAGAAATATTTGCAGAACATTTCTCCCGCAACGGGAATCGTACTTGCGCCTCTTGCATTTCAGCCGAGCCCGCCAAGCCACCAAGGTATCATGTTTCCAAATATTAACGAGATCATAAATGTGACTAGCAATAGTGAAGCATGTTACAATATGGAAGCATACATGTTATCAAATTACAATGCTTTTACTGTTCTATTATTTTCATCTAACAGCGTTTTGTTTTCAAACAAAAGCATCCAACAACTGAATGCATACTGACTTCATAGAATAAAGTAAAATCCATAATGAACATGATCAATTCTGGTATTTATTTCGATAGTACTAAAGCTTATTTTCCTTTACAGTGGTTTCAACCGACGCGCCAAGCCGGGCAGGCGCGGCCAAAACTCACGGTGACGCAAACGCTGGGAAACCCCACGTTGCGTTAGGTAGCCAACCCACCTCCTCAGACCGCACCAGCCTCGCACAACAAGCTACCTTAACACCATCACAATAGAGTCGCATTTCGAACGCAACCTCACTCAACGCAATCGGGTTTCCCGTGAGAAAGGCGACTCCTTCGCTGGGCGGCCTGTGAAATCCATTTTGAATCTTGTGCCAATTAGAATAAGGATGAGTGTTCATTATAATTTAGTATTCGGATTGTATGGTTCTGTGGGAAACGTATACGTATCGGAATCTTTTAAGGGGTGTTGCCCCGATTACCCAAGACTGACGGTATATCCTAGCTGTAAATATGGGACTCTTAAAGAGGCTCATGTGATATTTAAAGTATTCGGACTGATTCATCGATCCTCGAGATTTGGACTGATACATCAAGCTGCGGTTGGATTGAAATTGTACCTTGACTCTTTGAAATTACGGTTCAAATTTCATTATCAATCGAAATGGATAAAATTTCAACGACCAACCGCTAAAAGCAGACTGAGATATCACCATACATCACCTACCCTGGCTGGAAGTCTTCGAATTTATTTACAGCTTAGTTATTTTGACTTGTTACCTCGTCAAGGTTGTGCATGACTCCTATTGTAAATTTAGTTTAATCGGATAGTTAAAAAAATCCTATAAGATTATAATCCTTTATGATACTGATGAAATATTCTGGGTTTAATTTATGAGTTGAAAAATCAAACTTCGTAGTAAAAAAAATGTTTTGGGTCCAATTCCATGGTTTTTTCAGACCTAAACCTTATCGAAGTCGTGATTAAATTTTGTATTTTTGTCACAATGTTAGTTTGGGTTTAGTTTTGAAAGAGACCTTAAGAAGTTTTATATTCTTTGTATGTTTCATTGTTTATTCTGGATGGGAAAGAAGTTTTTTATCCAATTGGATTTCCTTTCAGAATAAAATGGTCGCAACGACTCACCTGTTGCCGTCTCTTTCTTCCATGCACGATTTATATGAGACAGACAGAGACAGCAATAGATCAATTGGTTGCGTTTTATAGACTTATCTCAAATTCTTATTCGTATGTTATGTATCATATTTCCTATTTATAAATTGTTATTGATTTTAAAACTCGACGATGGTAAGAAATTGTTACGCTATTTATTTACTGCCAATTTCAAATTAAATTCAATTTAATTTTTAAATCTATTGCTAAAGAATTTTTCTGTAGTAACTGGTTTTAAATCGTGACTTTTAAAGATAATTCTGTTGAAAATGGCAGGAAATATTCCCTTTCACGACTGTTTATACAATTTGCTACCTTCCCAAGCTTAACCCTAACAACCTAACACCCTAGCACATACACCCTATTTTAACCCATCAGCAATAAGAAGGATGAAAGAAGATCAAAAAGTCAAATAGTTTAGTGACCTATCAACCTTTTACTAGATTCCGATACGTAATATTCTCGATCATAACACGTATTATTCAACATAATGTTAATTAAAACCGTATCTGATCGAGTATAAGACCTATTTTGGCTCGGTACGTTATCCCACAGAAACAGAGCTACAAATTAGGAAGTACTAAACAGTGTCGTTTAAATTTCGAATCTGCGTTGACTCCTAGCGCCATCTCTTGGCAGGATCCAGGAGATAACTGCTCTGTGGCACTTTGAAAATGCAAAATGAATGAACATTCATCTTATCGTAGTTTGTTTAACCAAAGGGACCGTGCTTTTTAATATTTGGTCCACTCAAGAGCCAAAGAACGCATTTTTTTGATAATTCATAGTTATTTTAGACATATTCCACATTATTCCTACAAAACTGAAATTCTCTACATTGGTTGTCATAACTCTAGGTCATTATAATGTAATACAGCTAATGACAGCTAAATGACAAAATAAAAAAATACTAGCTAATAAACAAAACATTTCCCAAAAACCGATGCGACATTAATACAATAATATAAGCCAAAGGGTTCGAAATGCACCTGGATTACCTACTGTGTAGAATCGACCATCCTATAAATACGAAATAAAGCAGGTTTTAATATCATAATTATGTAGTCTATACTTCAACCAAACTGGAGATATAATTTATGTAAACAAACCGCCCATACTTAACCTAAAACTTACTTTTTCATTACATGTTTATGGAACTTTTAAGCTAAAGTAATTTCATTGTTATAACGAAAAATACGCGACGGTTTGTTACCTGTCACCATGGTTCACCATATCCATCTTAGGAGTTTAAATCAGAAGTGGCTGCAAGTTTTCTTATGTTTACTTGTGGCTCTGCCCAACCCATTAGGGATACGGCGTGATAATATGTTTGTATGTATCCCCAGTTTGGCTGAAGCCATGCGGCACAATATTATTTTAAAATTAATATTGACCGTAAGATTCTGGACATTTTACACAGCACCATCTAGCCTCAAACTAAGCAAAGCTTGTGCTACACGATACTGATAGAATATTTTTTTTTGTAAATTCATTCTTAAAATACAAGTAACTAACCCTAAGGCAGAACAAACATCTCTGTCTTCGTCACATGAATGTTTGTCCTGGGTAGGAATCGAACCTACTACCAACTGATATGAGGCCAATATTTTTTTTATATTATTCGATAATTCTAAGTCCACGGTTCTTTTGGTTACTCGCCTGTCACTAGCATATTGGTACAAATTAATCTACTTGCCAACTGCTTTAGAAGCTAACATATAATATTAGATACCTATATAGGTATTGATTACAAAAAATATTCATTTAAAGTCCTGTAAAAATAATAAGAGAATTTGATCTGCCTACTCTTAAGTGTTCTTCTAACTTTCCGTATAAACTCGTGGCGTAGCTGGCATAGACGTTCTTGATATCGTTGAAGTTAAGCAACGTTATGCGCGGTCACAATTGGGATGGGTGACCGCAAGTGGTATTACGAACTGAGCGCTTCCGTGCTTCGGAGGGCATGTTATATTGTCGGTCCCGGCTTTTATGTCGTTAAGCCATGACAGAGGCCTTTAGGCGATCTAACAACTCCGTCACAAGAGTTGGCCACTAGCTCAAACGAGCTTACTTCCGTATAATATCAGTTTTAATAAACGCTTCTTCAAGTTTGCCTTTAACACAACAAAATTACTATGACGCAAAAGTGGAGGCAATCAAATTCCTTAATAGCTAGAGACTAACCCCTGAATACTCAAACGCGACTCAGAGTTGAGCACGTCTCAACTCAAGGTTTTTTGACAGTTTCTGATAAAAATCCGTCAAAAATTGTCATTTGAGACGTGCTCAACTTTGAGATGAGTTTGAGTATTCGGGGGTTAGGTTTGCTTTAATTGAATGTTCTCTTAAGCCAGGCATACATTGTGATTCTATAAGTGAAGTAGTTCCAAGGTATATTTTGTAACCTATATTATATATAGTCACGGAATGAAAAGTTCCGTCACCTTGAGGTCGGTTGTCGATTGCACTAATACAAGAATCAATTATTTTTAACTCAGTCAAACATACTATCCTGTATGACACGATAAATTGTTAAACAACTTTGATGCGAGTCAATTTGAACTTGCTTGTCGGGTAGTTAAACATAATTTTCTATGCAACAGTTTTTTCTGTGCCTTGATTCAAAAGGTAACATGTTTCGCGACACGTCAAACGAATCAATTTGGAAACTGGCGAACCTTTTCATTTCTCCGTGCATCGATTAATTTCTAAATAATATTCAATTAATAGCACAAAACAGTTATTTGATTAATTTAAAAAATTAAACTTTTTTTTTTCTATACAGAATGAATTTTTCATATGGGCGTGCATTGCCAAATCATTTTTTCAAAGATCAACGCGTTCGATTCCTGTTTAGGAATATAGACTTTTAAAAATCCAATGATGCAGTTTTAGTTTTCATCAAAATGGGGACCGAGACTCGGAGTACTTTTCGCTATTCCTTATAGTTTCGGATTTGGCCATTCACGCCCACTTGAAAAAATCACCCTGTATATATCATTTGTATGCCTGGCTATGTAATCAAATATACACAATTACTTTAAGGTGGGAAGGCACAAAGATTTAGTATTACTTTTAATTTATGCGTGTAATGGTAAATTGTAGATTTCTGTGACAAAAAAACTAGTCAAACATAAATGTCATTGTAAGTATAGGGTGTTTAGTCATTTTGTTGTCATTATGAAAAAGCTGAGGCAATCGATGCTTGAATATGATTATAAATATCAGTTAAGATATTAAAAATAAATATATTATTGTAATAGTAACATATTTATGACCAGTCCAATATTTAACTAAATGACAACGATTCGTTCATTACCATAGACAACTTGCCTGTTGAAAAGCACCATACATTTATAACAGAAACATATCATTGCTATATGTAATATTGTCGCTTCGTTTTTCGATAACGGATCGTTATCCGTCGTCCGTTAGTAGAATATTGGAACCGGTTATTAGTAATTTCCTATTAAATAGTACCTACCCAGTAATTTATGCCTAACATTCACTGCGCATAACAAAATGCTATAAATTCTATAAAATGCTAATGCTATAAATGCTATATTTTCTGTTTGGCTAAGCAATGGGTAGAATACTCTACATAATAATTTGGTTATTAAATAAAATTGACTAAACACTAATTTATTCTCAATCAAATAAATTGTGTATGTGTTATATTATAATCTCACTTTAATTCTAAATATCACAGTCATTCTAATCTAAAAAAATTATATTGAATTTAATAACTTTAAATTTTATTGTTTATATGTGTGGGTGAAAAGAATGATGGATTTTGAATTTATTTCAAATTAATATATTTGTATAGTATATCAACTTAAATTATACTAAAATAAGTTTAGGGTTGATCATCATTTTGAAGAAAAAGTTCGCTTTCATAAAATAAGTAACCAATAAGTTTGAACACTAATGCTTCCAGACTTATTTGTCCTCTAGAGCAGACATGATAATCTTGATTAAAAAACGATAAACGTGACATTAAGTCCACTCTACTTTATCAATCTTATGTCCTGTTTCAACTAACAGATGATTTTATGCTTCTAGAACAGCGCTCGGCAACTTTTTGGCAGGCAAGGGCCAAAAGGTGGCAAAATAAACTAAAGGCGGGCCCCGCACTTGTGATATTAACCCTAGAAGCCCAATATACATTATTATATTGTACACGTTTAATTGGTCATATCCCATAGAAGAAATGAAAATGCTATTAAAAATAGAAATGAAAACTACAAAGTAACTACTAACAAGTAACTGATTTTATACGAATTTCAGTGTGATATCTGAGGTTGCATTTGGGAGGCTATTTCTTGTATGTTAGCTGTCATATTTACAAAACATTCACGGGCCGCAAGTAAGACGTCCGCGGGCCGCACCCGGCCCGCGGGCCGCGTGTTGCCGACCGCTGTTCTAGAACATATTTCTTGACATAAAAATGTGGCCATGGTAATCTACTATCCGTCGTCCGTAAGTTAAAGCATGGCATGCGTTTAAAAAAGTCTATGTTGTATTGAAGCGCTCTTTGTGTAGCTTGCTTAAACGTTCTTGATTGATCGTTGAAGTTAAGCAACGTTGTGCGCGGTCACAATTTGGATAAGTGATCGTACCTAAGTGGCATTACGAGCTGAGCGCTTCCGTGCTTCGGAGGGCACGTTAAATTGTCTGTCGAGGCTTTTAAGTCGTTAAGCCATGACGGAGAACTTTAGGTGGCCTAAAAACTCCGTCACAAGAGTTTGGCCACTAGCTCATACGAACTTACTTACTATGTTGTATTTAAATTGTATACCTGCCTGCCATTTTTATAATAGTAATAAAAATTACGAGGTATTGATTTCTAAGTTCTTTTAGTAAGTATAGTTATTACTATTGCTTTGTTTTTAAATTAATTAGGTATTTATATTTTTGTGAACAGTTTTATCGTTTTTTACCTTAATCGATATTTTGTAAAGATCTACGTACATTCCTTAGTAATTTAATTATTTCGATATTATAAATTAGATCAATTAAATTAAAATTAGTTATGAATTTTACGCTTTTTAGGTCGTTAAATGTCATTTGAAATAATTTTTCTATGGAGTGATTGTAAGGCTCGATATACACTGTCAAAAGGTACAAAAAAACTATTAAGTCAAAATTAAAAATCGGTCGATTTCTTATTAAACCTTGAAAATGAGTACCTATCGGGCAATACGGTTACGGTTGTATTTATAGATTTACTTAGCTTATTATGTACCTACTCTAAAAGCAATATTATAATTATCTCGTATGTATCTTAATCTATTTAAGTATGGTTTAATCATTATCTTAATTGATAGTGTCGATCCAAATATGTATTTCTATAAGATCGGCATATATCCTTTCAATATCGTTCGTGTAAATCGAGCCTAAAATATGTTACCTTCAAATAGGACAAAGTTATTCTCGCTTTTTGCAATTTATATAATTTATTCTGAAAATCACATAACACCCAATATTCGCAATGCGCTATGAACTTCCTGGCTATGCCTAAAAAATACAAAACTTAAATCTGGCGCAGCCTTGTGGATATTTTCAAGGTGACCTCATAACCATGAGAGCTAGTTACATTGTTTTAATGTGGAAGACTAAATACTGTTTTCTTCAAAGTAGAGTTAAGCTTCTGCACAAAATTTAGTGTGTAGTTTTAAATTGCTGTCAATATTTCAATATATTTACTCATAAAAATCCCACAGATTGATTGTTTATCCCAACTGGTTACAAAACTTTGTACCTACTTACGAGGACTATTTATTTGATTTGTCATACAGTGTAAATTTGACAGACAAAGACAATTTGAACCGGTTGAGTTTGACTATAGATTTTGTGACGTTAGATTTCACACATAGTAACACGCTTCAGCACAGTGCAGCTATTTATTTAAGCGTGATTTGTAATGACATTCACGTTAAGAGAGAGTTACTACATTATATATATGTATTTTTAAGATTAGGTTTAAATTGCTAGAATTTGGGGTTGTCTGTTGTAAGTATTGATTGATTTTGTTCAATCAGCGTATTTAAAATAATTAAATTTGTCATCTGCATACTATCTCTAAAAGGGGATTAAACGTTGTCGTTCCTGTAATCAGTCAAAACTAGAAAGAAATCTGGAATTTCAGCTTATTTTTACAGAATACAATGAATGACAACCCTGAATTCTTATTGCATAACAGCGATGTCAATCGCAATCGGCTTCAACTGTCAAATTCTCAAGTTTTGTAAGGAAGTTTGACAGATGCGTTTGCAGGTTCCTTTGAAGCTTCAGTGGGTAGGTTTATGCTGGATTACTTACCATCGTCGTTGTATGTAGTTTTACCTTTTTCGTAGATGTTTAATAAACTCCTTACCAAAGAAAACGTGTTTTAAAACCTTTACCTGCCTATAGTTTGACTGTGTCGCCTTTTTTTCTAAGAGTGGCTTTGTGTGGAGTCGAACCAGTGTGAAAAAAGATTTAAAGTGCGCCACAAAGGCTCCTTTCGTGCATTTTGAACTCTAGATTTTACGACATTCCGGCTTCCTCTCTCAATTTTCTATTATCTTTTAAAACAGATATTTTGACATGTTTTTCTACCATTAGGTATTTTAAGAGTTCTACAACCTTTTATATATTTTCAATCGAGGTCGAAACCCTAGTTAGTTGGGAACTGATGCTGATCACCATATTAGTCGGGGTCCAAACATCTGCTTATGGCTAAATTGGTAGTTAACCTCAATTAAAAATATTAAGTCGTAACATTTTAAGAAGAGAACATTCTAAAACTCTAAATGGTTTGACATTCTTAAACGACTGCAAATAAAGAAGGAGGTTCTATCTTCGACTGTATGTTTTTTTTTGTGTTATAATAACCTATATAATAATGTTCAATGTAAAGGAAAAAGTATCCCCATCTGGTCTAGACCCTTACCGGCAGCTCTGCAAGATAAAGGGAGAGGTACCTACTGGCGATTGAATGATCGAAAACGCAAAGCTTCGCCATATCGTGATAGTGTGTGCAAAGTAGTATGAACAATGCCTTGCAGGAACAACCAACCTGCCCATAACCGTGAGGTCGGCATGCAAATAGCTTCTATCGGGACAACCAAGGCCGCCCCTTAAACGGACACTTTCAAATAAGCAGTGTAACTATTAATCTGTCATTTTTAAGGCCAATAGTCTGTACCTACCGGCCTTATTTATTTGCCTCCATAAATATTATATGCCGAATTTTAATGGCGGGCTTTATTCGATATTTTTATTTTTTACTGCACTACGTAGACTACACTATAATGTAGGTTTCTTGGTTGTAGACTTTCTTGATCTCCGATTGTGGCGAAGTGGAGAAAGTGGCGAAAACAATACCTAGGACTTAACGACGGAGGTTCATAAAAATTGTATTTATGTATTTAAAATAAATATTTAAAGACATTTGACACAGTGCCATCTAATGGGAATCGAACCCGAATCTCTTGCGTCTCAGCCGAGCACTCGACCGCCACGCCACCCAGGTCGTCATGTCATTTAAACTTAAATAGGTACACTTATCAGCGAAACCCGCATGCTATCAATTCTTAAAATCACCGAGTGATAAAATTCACCAAAATAGTCCATTGTTTTTTTCAATTTCGTATTCTTAAAAGTCATAGTTATGGTAGGTAATTTAAAAAAATATTTATTTTTAATTTTGAAGTCACCAAATGACTTTTCAATTGGTGATTTTCAAGAATTGATACCCTGATCTGTATAAAAAAATGTCTTCCAATGATAGCTTTGTCTAAGCCTATTTTTTATATTTTAGTTCTTACCTAGGTTGTAGTAGGTATACACGTAGACACTTCAAACGGGTAGTAGGTGCTTACTTACCTACGTAAATGAGATTGAAATTAGAAGCGGGCGGCCTTTTTAGGGTGTGCAGCGTAGTAGGTAGGTAGGTATTTGTTCTTAGAACTAGGTGAACAGGCTGGAAGCCTTGATCAATCATGAACACCTACTTATATTTAAGAAGTTAGAGATTATTTATTATTTCTCAAGGAAATTTACATTTCACTCACAGAGAAACTTAGGTATATTAATAATGTAAGTTTCAACGCTTCATACAAATTAGAGTAAAGTAGGTTTAAACAAACAGAAGTTAATCAAAATTGATACAAGTCCCTCCCCTCAAAAACGCGTACAATTTTGTGATCGGCCTATACCTACTCGTAGTGCACAGACAGACACCAATCGTTCGGCGTGCCACAGGAGGTTTTAAAGGGGATGTTTCACAAATGTATGGAACCTAAGTCTAGTCGGTGTAAACATAGCTAAATAAAATAAGTAATGGATATTTTTTCACATTGTCATTTTTTTATTATTTAGCTTTATTTAAGTACCTAATGTATGTTCTTAAAAAACTTTACTCACAGAAAGCAACACAAAATATAAATAATATATATAAATTTGTGCTTAAAATTAGGGCTGAAGGATTTTTTCGAAAATCGCTGTATACTCACCATTTTTCTGTTTGGTGTTCAGAGACCAGGCCTGCTATGAAACATCTCCTTTGAAAGTTTAATTTAATTTGAATAAATTAAAATAAAATAAATACCTGCCCAGCTGAGACGCAAGAGGGGGTTCAAATAGCGGGAGCAATGTTTGCATATTCTGCAAATTTTTCTTCCAGTCTGGGTGTATGTAAAACTCAATGAAAACGTTACCTTTAAGCGTAGACGGATGATAGATCCTAGGTAACCCAAGAGTTTTTCTTAGTAACAGTCAGCGACAGATGTTTATGAACATTTTAGTGTTCCAAATTTTTTTTTCTTGTTACTACGGGGGAAAATAGTAATTTTGGTATACAAAAACCTAGTATTAATCAAAGATTTTAAATCTTTGGTATCTATTAATATTATTAATTTACCAGAGAAAAGAGGTGCTCTGCAGTAGAACAAAGTGGGTTTCTAATCATATTTTTTTTATTCTGTTTCGAAGTTCTTTCTTAAACTGTAGGTACCTACATGTCAAAAGATATTTAAATGACTGGTGTCCTCAGTGAGTCAGCTGTCGTATAAGGTGAAAACATCCGAGGGCATCTCGTGTTGTGATGAGTAACAAGATGCCATTGAGCTTGGATATGAACCTAGGCTCGGCCTTTTGCCTCTGACCGATACATTTGTAAGATCTTGGACAAAAAATAAAAGAACCTACAGTGCCTCCTTTAGTCATGAGTGAGAGGGACGTACCTGCCTAGTACCTGCCGGGTTATCCGCAATTTTTCTGGGGCATTCACCCTGTTATAAGGCCTCTTTACTTCTATTGTAATTTTTATGCGATCACAAAAGACTAAAAAAATAGAATAAAAAACATATTTTAATTAGTTTTCATTATACTTAGATTACAGTGATGTCATATCTGTCATCATTCATCATTTCTCAGTGCTCTTCATTAGGTACTATCTAATTTAATTAATTTTATTGTGATCATAGAATCTTCATACACCTACATTAAAATAGGAATAAAGTAGATACATATTCTAAAAGACTTTCCTAATCCTCAAAAAAGATTTCAATGAGTAATAATGTTCTTTTGTGACTGCATGTTGTCAAATACTTATCATCATAAAAATGTGATCAGAGACAACATGAATCATTATTACCTACACCAATGTAGGTATACATTTCTCATATTTCTATGATAGGTATGTACATAATAAATAATAGGTAGGTAGGTACACTAATAGATAAAATAGTAGAGGTAAACCAAAGAAGAGACGGATGGATTGCATGAATGATAGAGTAAGAAAAGAGTGAACACTGAGATGACGGCTGATACTGATAGAAGGGAATGGAAGAGGAAAACATGTGTATGTCGACCCCACTTCAGTGGAATAGTAGGTTCATTGATATTGGATTAGCGGTCTAAAACAAAAGATAAAGGATTATTCTCCACAGTAGGTACCTCTCACATCACTGAATCAGCTCACTCATGGCCGGATGTGGGCCTCGATTTGACACAGATCATTATGTATGGAAGATCGTAATTTGCTACAGATGGATTTTTTATTTTATTTATTAAAAATTTACAAAACAGATGGATTATGGACTATTTAGATGGATTCATCTAAATAGTCCCAATTTGTTTACGAATGTCATCTACCTACATTAGTTTCTTTTTGCATTGTTAAAGATTATGTAATAGTTACTTCTTTATTCCCATTCATCGGGACAGGGTTGTCTGGAAATCCATGTAGGAAACCTTTGCCCGGCAGTGGGATAAAATGGGTTAAATCTGTCTGTCTGTCTGTTAGCTTTTCACGCCTAAACTGCCGGATAGATTTTGATGAAATTTAGCAAGGAGATAAATTCCATCCCGGGAAAGGACATAGGCTAATTTTTATCTTGTAAAAAATAAAAAGAATAACTCATTTGTTTGACAGAATGAATGAAACTTCGGTCAAGTGCCAATTCCAACTGTGAGAAAAAGAATGAATGTTAGGTAAATAATTTCCTGTGTTTGCTAAATAAATAGCAAATGGTTTTAAATCAATGAATTAGTTTAATGGTGACTACACGAATAAATTTTCAGAGCATTCTATTTGGAATGCTCTGCAAATATTTTTTCCGCGTCTGGCTGTAATTTAACCTATGTATTATAAGCATGTATTTACAAAAAAAGTCCTAATATAAGTATTCTAATATCAGCCATCTGGTTCCCATAGTAGGTACAAGCTTTGCTTAGTTTGGGGTTAGATGGTGTAAAAAAATGCAGCTTTTCATCCATCTATGTTCATATTGAATCAATTGCCTTTGCATTCAGATTATTATCACTAGCCACCAAGAAACGAGCTGAGCTTGTTCCGTACGTCCTGAGTCATTCATTTCCTCTTGATAGCGTCAGTTTGAAAACAGAACGCGCGGAAGACACACGCGCGCAATTCTTTTTAAAAAAATACTCGTTCTGAAAGTTTCTGGAACTTTTTGTGGTGGAAAAGTTGGTGGTCTAATATGGCAGCTCTATTGAAAAACGTGACGAATTGCATCTGGCACGCTTTCGAGTCCTTGCAGAATATTGATGTGGTTCACAAATCGAAACTAAAGGTACCTACCTACTCAGTGTTCTTACCTAGGTTTTATACTGTAGTCACTTTTTAAGTTTATAGGTTACAGAGCTTGTGTAATGTGAGGTTTAAGGCTGAGATAATATCCTACTAGGTATATTATAAATGTGAAAGTTTATGAGGATGTTTGTACTTATGTTTGTGCCTCAATCACTCCTAAACGGCTGAACGGATTTGAATGAAACTTGGAATGTAAATAGTGAATGTGCTGGATTAACATATAGCCAAATTTTATCCGAGTACCACGCGAGCGAAGCCGCGGGCTGCAGCTAGTATAAACCTATAGTAATAATTATTTATTTTTACTAGTCGTTAGTCACCAGTTCTTTCAAACCAGTGTGGTGGAAGGATTCAAATTGCACCTCAAAGGCTTCTTTCGTACACTTGACATATGTTTTCGAACTTTAACTACGACGTGCCGGCTTCCTCCCGATGTTTTCCTTCACCGTTTGAGAGTACCTACTGGTATAGCTCACATAAATTTTTCGAACAGAAAAATCTATTAGTGCACGCCCGAATTTGAAACCACGACCTTTGTTTACATAAGAAGTTACCTACAACATAACCTGAATTAGCCTAATAGCTAGGTAGGTATCTATATGTGCTCTAGACGATCCACATTAGAATAAAACAATTAAATAAAAACGTTTCATAAAAAATAACCTCGTTTATATACCTACCTACAAATAAAACTAGCATTATTAAAATGTAGTTAAAAACTCGTTAGATCTCTTATCATAACAAAACGCATGTGATAAAATCTAAAATATTCCCTAGCGAGTATAATATGGAAAACTAGTAATCTAAATACATAAAACTCTTACGTTACTGACTGACTGATTGACAATCAATTAACGCCCTAGAAGCATGGAACTTGAAGGGTCTTCCTCTTATGGCGGCAAGGAATTCCCGAAATTCTACTCCTGAAGCACGCAAAGTAAAGATTTAAATTTTTATAAAAATATCAACGCGTACAAAGGCCTGGACCGTCCCACTAGTTATACAATACCTAAATGGATCGTGAATAGGTCATCATTCTTGCGAAGGGGAGCCCTGACCTGGTCAAGGGGGTCAGGTGTCATAATGTCTAGACTTCTAGATGTCACCTAGTAAGTGACGTCACGGCGGCGGGATGTTGGCAGAAGAGTATGCCAATAAAACGAAAGAGGAAAAAATATATTTACCGAAGTAAATAAATATACTAATGTAAGACAAGGCGGTTAGTTCTTGGACAATAGTCTGCCCGATAAAGGCGAAAAAATTAAAGGTGTTGCACGCCATTATTTCATTTTATTTGGGTATGCCATTCTGAAGCTCGTCTTGCTTGACGATCTCGGTGGCGTGGCGGGCGAGTGCTCGGCTGAGACGCAAGAGGCGCGGGTTCGATTCCCGCTACGGGAGAAATGTTTGTATGTTCTGCAAATATTTCTTCCGGGTCTGGGTGTTATAATTATGTATTATGAGTATGAGTATAAGTATGTATTTAACCTGATCCCGAAACCCACCTCGCACCTCCAGCTTCTAACGGAGAACTGCCCGCTATTCCGACGGCACTACCTAAGTACTGATTATTATTACTTTACCTATAGTTTTCTCTTTTGGGCAGGTGGATTGTCTAAAACTTTATTTTCTTTGAGCTGAAGATCAGCGCAACATGCAGTAACATTATGCTGAGCAATTTACAATCTCACAGGCTTAGTAATAAATGTTGGTGTTTAAACTGTTTGACTGAAAAGAGGTTTTATGTTATGTTCCGTAGCAATGACTGCAACATGCCGCTAAGGCACGCTAATAGCAATAAAAGTTGGTGTTTAAACTGTTTAATTAACGTCAATTAACTTCATTAGGGCACGCTTTCTCGCGAGGCATTCGCGTTCGGGTCTTGGAGCCAACTTTCAAACTGAAAAGGTAGAACCACTTTTCCTAATTTATTGCAAGTAGGCTTTCAGAAAATAAATTTTCTCAATACAGATCCTGTTCTTTCAAACCAACCTTTGCTTTTGGTAAAAAGCACAGGGTGACCCATAAGAACTTGAATTACTTTACTCTCATCTGACAATTCCCATAAACTACAACATTTTAGTTAGAATAATAAGAGTTACATACTAAACTTATTAATAATAAATATAAAAAAATATATATAAATAAGCTAGTAAATAAGTCAGTTATAATAATTGCAATATTTAGGTATGCTACGTTTTTTATATTTTTTATGATATGTCTGTGACATATTTAATATAAAAATACTTATACCTTTATAAATTATAATGATTCATGTATTTAATAATACGACAGTTATGTTTAGGTAGAATGTAACCCACATTAAATAAAATAAATTACATTACTGAAATCTGAGTTTTACGTAAGTTTGTAAGCGGTTAACATTATCAATGTGTCAGATATCAAGCTTCAAAATTACGCACATTCACCGCGAAATAATTACGAATAATTGCGTTGGAGAAATGTGGTGCAAAGGCTAATTAAATCCGCATTGAGGTGTGCTGCCTGTTGACAGTTTAACGGCTTCTTACAGATAATTTTATTACACTTACTCTTTGTGACCTATGAAAAGTATGTAACTGTAAAGATAAGAAAAATAAATGCGACTTAATTTAGAAGTCGTCTTTTAACCCACTTTTATTTTGTACTTACGTAATCTGAAAATGACATTTTATTCTACTTTCGAATCACATCAAATGTGGCATTTTAGTAAGTATAGGGCTACCCGCATAAATACTTGACAGTAATTGATTGCTTATTGAATTGCAACCTCAAAAATTACCTTGTCGACAGTTAAATAATTATAATTGTAAATTGCAAAATTTAAGCTTGTGAAACATGCGAAATATGAAATCAAAAAATATTGTTTCAGTTAAACTTTAGTTTACAATTGGTTTTTTATTTACCTACTTCTAGAATAACTGTCATTTGAGTACTACTTTGTAAATTATTATGCACACCTATGACAACCAGTAGTGCGCTATATTTTATATGTACCTACTCGTACATATGACGACCCCGGTGGCATGGGGGGCGAGTGCTTGGCTGAGACGCAAGAGGCGCGGGCCGACTCCCACTAAGGGAGAAATGTTTGTATGTTCTGCAAATATTTCTTCCGGGTCTGGGTGTTGCAGTATATTATGTATAATAAGTATGTGTTTACAAAAAATATAAATATTCTATCAGCCATCTGGTGTCCATAGTACAAGCTTTGCTTAGTTTGGGGCTAGATGGCGCTGTGTGAAATATCCACAAATATTTAAACATACTTCTCGATGGAAAGGCCGGTCTTCTGCATCAAGTAATCCACCACAGCCTCAGGCTTCACGGCGTAGATGACAAGTGGGGTGGCTCGAAGTAGGCACGGTTGACTCGGGATTATAAGTGCAACAAACAATTTGCGATATGTCATTAACGCGATGGATCGTTAGGTCAATAGGTAATATGAGATACTGGTTGTTGAGGCGACATGTCACCGGTTGGACTTGTTACACGGTCGACAGGTCATAGGCGTTGCTGCAGCACCGAACTGGTACTTCATCATTATAATATCTGTACACGAGTACTTAATCGGAAGAAAACTTTCAGTCACTCCTGATTCAAAATACCATCGAGAAACATGGTGACAGTTGATCAGCCAATCGCCCATATAGGTCCATCATGTTGGAGAGAGACGTAGTCGGCTTTTACGACATGATCGGGGAGAGAAACAGTACAATTACTACATAATAAGAAGTTGCAAATAAGTTTCTGAGGTCATATACTGTTGCTACAGCTAATAAGTTGGCAAATAAAGCTTTGTCATGGCCGTCTGCAACGTTTAGTTCAGACAACACATTCTTGACCATTTTACATTTTGTTTAGCATTCCTGTTTATGCACTTTAGTCACGAACTCTGTGTGCCTATTACCTACCACTCATGTGTTTACTGACAACGTAGTCTTCTTAGTCATATTTCTATGAAACATAATATGTATACTAAAAGTTAGGTTAGTAGCTACTGCGCATGTTTTATATGGGATCAAAGAAAGAAGGTACAAAAAAGGTTCTTTGTTTTTTTAAGGTAAATCGGCTTTACTTACCATCTACTTAAAAATACCTATTCTGTTTACAAACTTTGAAAGTTCTATTCTATACTTATTATTTGAGACGACAAAATTGAGCTCTACATTTAGGTGGGACTGGGTACTTAGGTAGGTACATTTACCTACTTGTAAAGTGTTTCATTAAAAAATAATAATCGGTCAAACCTCGAAGCAAATAAATTGTAGGCATGAATCGGCGTTGGCGTAGAGTAACTGATTATTACACTGTGGCGTAAGGCCATTCCTCTGTCGGATAAAATAAAGCCATCTACGCACGTGAATAAATAATCTAGCTAGCGGCTTAGATGACTCAGAAACATGTCTGGTAAATGTTTATCGTTGACATTTGTTATAATCGACAGCATAATGCCTTCGCGTAGTAAGACTTATAGGTATATACAATAGAAGATAGATAAACTCTGAAGGCCGATACTAACGTGAAAACGCAAATAACTACCAACCATGGCGTAATACCTACCAAAAAATAAATTTTAGAAAATCGTATAAGTGAAAGTTTGCACAAAAAACTACGAACAGATGAGGCACCTTGTATTTAACAAAGGATCCCAATTCCCCGCCAGTGAAACAAAATTTCTACCTACCATGTTTCAATTTCGAACAATTTCCGAATTTGAAAATTGAAAACTAGTTTTCATGTTTATTCCAGCTAGTTGTATTTAAATTGATTATTTGGAAGTACAAATATTTGTCTCCTACTCACAGAATGTTATAGAGTAGGTACGTAGGTACTCTCTCGGTCTGTTACATTTTCATTCTATTTTCTTCGAGTAGGTGGTACCAACCTACCTAACCTATTACGAGTACAAGACAATAATTTATAAGTAGTAGGTTACTACAGAACATTATTTTTGCCCCTTAGGTTAGAATTGTGAAACCCTTCTCATAATAAATTGTATTGGTTACACGATGAGTCACGCATCGTCATTATCGGGTGTTAAACTCAGAAATTGCGTAGGACTTATAAGATAATATTAGTAGATATGAATGTAACAATATAATACAATATAATATAGTATAATATCCAAGAAGCTAATAGATATGACCAATGACCAAAGGGCTGGCGCTTACCTCGGACAAAGGATAAGTATAGCTATCCAACGGGGTAACGTCGCCAGCCTTTTGGGGACCTTACCTGCGGTCGGTGATCTGAGCTCTGTTTTCTATCTGTAGGCGAACTCAGATAAAAAACTGAGCTCATTTTTATTTCTTATTATTTCTATACTGATTACCTTAAAGTTTTTAATGTTATTATAGTTTGTCTTTGTAAATATGAAATTGAATGTAACTAGAACTAACCTAACACAACCAACTGAAGTACCTATCTGCCTATTAGCAATAAAATAACATATAGAGTTCATAAAGAGTAGAGTAAAATATACTTACGCTTTTTTTAACCTAGTATCCTCTCCAACTTAATGGACCTATATGGGCGATGGGCTGATCCCTATCACCATGATTCACCATATCCATCTTGGGAGTCTTGGATCAGAACTGGCTGCAAGTTTTCTTATGATTACTTGTGGTTCTGCCCACCCCGTTAGGGATACGGCATACGGGCGTGATAATATGTTACGCGTAAAGCACCTATGTATTTACAAAAAAGTGTTTAAAAGTATTCTATCAGGCAGCCCATCATAATACTTTTACTTGTACTTTAAAAGCTTTGCTTACCTACTTTAGGGCTAGATGGCGCTGTGTGAAATGTCCATTAATTAACTTATGTTGTAATGGTAGGCGTAGATATTACTGGACTGTGTCTCTATCACCACAAATGGGCACGTCTTTACTTATCGTCTTCCGCCGTTTTCCTTCCGCTAGAATTAGTATTGTTTCCATGAGTTGTTTACCAGCCACAAATGGCTATTTACCTGAAGGGAAGTTACTTTGCCTCCGATCGTTAGTAAGCAGAAGGAATATTAATTAATTTTATAAGAATCCACACCAGGTTGATGTTAGGAAGGTTAGTTAATCCTTAGGGTTTCATGAGACAGAGTTCTGAAAGAATGTTTATCAAAACTCTATTTTATACTAGCTGCCGCCCGCGGCTTCGCTCGCTTGGTATCCGCATAAAAAATAGCCTATATGTTAATCCAGTACATGTACTATGTATATTCCAAGTTTCATACAAATCCGTTCAGCCGTTTAGGCGTGATTGAGGCACAAACATCCAAACTCACAAACTTTCGCATTTATAATATAAGTAAGATTTATGTATGATGGTAGGTAGGTATTCCATAGACCAATCATTCTATGTAGATCAATTTTATTGTTTCTGAATTTCTTGATTCATCATCTTTATGGTTTTTTTTTCTTCCTATAGCGCTTTTCCCTTTATTTCTTCACACTGTTTTAACACAAACAGTTGTTTAGACTTGGGAATATTAGTTTCTTTATTTTTATTTTATTTAGGCACTCACTACACGTTACAAGCAAAAAATGAATAAAAATATACCTAACTAAAACACAGTTTTGATTAGAGACTGTAACATAACACTTACTCATAATGAGCGCACAGCTTAATGAAACATTTTGAAGAAGAAGTTTTGTTTACCACAATTCCTTGTTATGAATGTTAAAATTACTTGTAGGTGCTAACAGCGAACATCGGTACCCTCCTCGACCTCTACGGGGTGGAGAAGGGCCTGGACCACTTCAGGTCCTCTCAGGAGCTGACCTTCGACGAGTTCCGCTACTATCTGCAGCACGAGGTGTTCAGCTCTCTACCCAAGACCGTCACCCTGCCCACTGTGAGGGAATATGAGAAAAAGATAAGTGAGGTACGTTTCTAGCACCTTTACGCACCTAAGTTACTTCTACTAGTTAGTTAGTAAGTAAGTTTCTTCCTTCAAATTAAAGTTCTTTCCTAAGTTTCTTCTAGCCAAGCGTGGTTTCTTGTCTGTATCTTCCACGCTTGGTCGCGTTACGAACAGGTGTAAATGCAAAGTAGATTTAAGACGTGTCCAAGTGATCCCCGTGATTTTATGGAATAAAAATTTTTGACTTTGACTTTGACTACGATACTGACTGACAGTCTATAAGCCCTGAATCATGAAACTTGGTGTACTAAGGAATTCTCGAAATTAAATTCCTAGAGGACGCAGAGCGATGATAAAGTTAAAGTAGGTACCCGGTGTTGGATTTGGGTAGGTAGGTACTACTCGCAGTTTCTAGTAAGACTCAGAGAATTATATTGTGGGAACCGGACTCAACAACAATAAATATGGTTTGGGAATATAGTTATTCAAGTATCAAATAGTGAAATGAGACATGACCAACGTAATACCTAGTTACTTTAAATGTGGTTTCAAATATAAAATAGCTTTTTACTGGCCAGTAAACACACAATTCAAATTCAATTATTGGGTAAAACGTGCCGCCTAGCTATAATAATGTCAGATAATATTTAATTGTATGGTATTCAAGCAGCTCAGTGAAGTGAAACCGGCGCTTTCATAGCCTTGGTTTTATGTCGGTGTAGTTTCCGATTTCCATACTACAATAACACTATCTAACTATAACTACCTGTACCTAGACAGGTTGGTAATAAGTTATACCTAAGTTGGCCATTTTATTTCACGCCCCGTTTAGACATCCGGCGTTACGTTTCTTATAAGTAATTTCAATGCATTTTTTTTTAATTAAATCATAATTACGTCCATGTTAGTTGATCCTGGTAATAAGCGTACTCTTCAGGAAGGCAATCGTGCTGATTCTAAAAGTTTTTACCAAAGCCAAACCCGTTCATAACGTTTAAAAACTTAGCACGGAGGAACTTTACAGCGTAAGGTCGGGACGTTGACATATTTTGCCAAAACAAACCGTTTACTCTCTGTAGATCTAGTGATCTAGATCCAATTGTTTCAATTCAGAACTTTTCTCCCAATAAATGAAAAATTGCGCGATTACTAAGTACTGCCTACCAAATCCTTGTAGATTATCTGAAGGCAAAGTTGAAGGCATCAAGGCATGTTCAATCGATCTACGTGAAAGATTGCAATAGGAAACCTAATATCCGCCCAGACAACGTCTCGTGTGTCATGTCCGGTCATGTCTAATTAGATAAGAAAACCGTCTCAATCAGTAACTATTGTTATAGACCCGATTCCAAATAAGTGATAATGATAAAGAAACGGAGAACACTGCTTATTCAACTGGGGCATGTAGGTCGCCCGATAACAATACTCTATGCATGATAAATTGATAATGAACGTTGCACACTGTAAAATAATGAACTCTGGTCGGATATGCAATACAATTTTTTATGATGGTTCATTTAAGTACACAAATGCAGCGTTTATACCATCATCCAAAGCTAATTACGAAGCCAGTTGATGGCAATGACTAGAAAAAATTACGGTGTACCTATAACATCTTATTACCTTGTTTTAACGCTTTTCTGTACAAATTCTATGATAAAAACCAGTAAGAACCAGAAGGAAATAACGTTAGTGAATAGCTCGCTATTTTAAAATCTTTGACACTTTATGCTTATTCGTACTAACTTGAAACGAAATATCTTGTAAGGTCTGCTGTTTGTCACATATTGTTTTCATACAAATTCCTGTAGGTACCTATATTTATATTTCATCCTAAGCAGCTTCCGTAAATCTACCACAAAACAACCAAAGGAATAAAAGTTTCATAAACCACTTTCCGGTATCTTTCATGCACAAGATAAAATTTCGGAAAATGGACGGTTATCCCAAACTTTTTCGGTTTACAGGTCTGTTGGCTAGTCTGTCGTAAGAGCCTTCTCATCAGGGACAAGCCAGTCTTCGCTGATGACTCCGTCTTCAAGCTGTTCAGGATATTTTGCTTGCTCGGGGACCTGGTACAAGATGTTGATGACACAAATCGATATGTGGTAAGCAAGCTCGGAATTAATTTCTTCAAAGCACAGCCTCTGTCACCCTTCACCCATGTGTTAACTAGGGGACAAACGTCCCGCAACACAAACATGTCGCAAGAGAATATGTCGGGTGAAGTCGTAATTTCAGGCTGTCAGAGACGGAAATTCTTAAGCAATATTTTATGAAATAAAAATACTTTCTTTCAACAAACTTAAAATATTCTTTTATAAATCTACACATATTTACAAGACAAGTTATTCGCTTCCACGCGAATGCCGGCAGCCGCCAAGTCAAAACCTGTCGTACACAATATCAAAAAATGGTTTTGTTTACAAATAGTAGATGTAAGCCAAGACGAAGTTTCCAATCTAAAGGTTTATCTATAGCGAATCTTCCATTGTCTACAGGTTTCAAGATAAAATATCAAAGTTCGTGAACTTTGTCACTGACCGTTGGTACCTACCCAGGTACTTTTAAGGGCTGCAGTTATTTATACATGGAATTTTCCCCCAGGGTTTCGCACGCCCTTCTTTTGTCAATAAAACGCACTGACCTTTCCAAGCCCTACCCTTCCTACAATGAAAACAAAGGTCTGCCGTTTTACGAGTGACACGACCTTCATTTGGCACAAAATACTTTGCAAATCTCTTTCATATTGCAATTTTATTGCTGTAGGTATCAAGACCTCCTCAGACATTTGACGTCATTACTAAAAATGGCAAGCTTATTGACAGTTACCGGTATTTGATCTGACACGTAATAAAAACAGACTTATGTATGGCATAATTGATAGGTACCTAATCATATCTTCCAAACAAAACGCGGTTAGGTATGCTTTTTTAATTACTAGATACCGCCCGCGGCTTCGCTCGCGTGCTACCCAGATAAAAAAAATCGCCTATACGTTAATCCAATACATATACTATGTATATTCCAAGTTTTATTGAAATCCGTTCAGCCAGTTTAGGCGTGATTGAGGCACACACAAACATACAAACATCCTCACAAACTTATATATTATAATATAGTAGGATTATAAGGTTATTAAAGTACTACGAAGGCTTTTTTTAGCTGAGGTAACTATGAAAGTCTAAACGATTATTTTCGATTCTGTAATTTTCAGCGAGTACATTTGGTCCCACGTGGTACCACAACACCCAGACCCGGAAGAAATATTTGCAGAACATGCAAACATTTCTTCCGCAGCGGAAATCGAACACGCGCCTCTTGCGTCTCTGTCGAGCAATCGCCCGCCACGCCACCGAGGCCGTCAAATATACATTAGACGAAGTATAGATACGATAACAGAAGAAAAACGCAATGACTGAAAATATTTAGAATCAGGCTGGCTGATATCACCATCTTGCCTCCGACATGACAGAGCAGTAGCCGAGGATTGTATTACAAGTGATCAAAACACTTGTAGTGTTGGAATCTCAATTATATTATTACACATGTGTACCAGATGCTACCCGGATGCCATGAGATCATTTAAAAGAATATGTTTTGTTACACAACTAGTACTTTCTACAGCCTTCTCGTGAAATTGTGGAATACATGGCGCTCGTAACCTTTAGTTAAAAATAACTTCGTAAAAGCCTCATAAAATTAGCCAACAAAAATCTGAAATGGCTGATTGTGTCATCTTCCAATTATAACGCATTCTTCGAAACCCAACATGATTTTTTGTGAAATATACTTAAGTAGGTACTTACTTTTTAATTTGTACACCCTATCGACAACTTCTCTGCTGGACTGGTAGTAAAACAAAATCACAGAATCCAGCTGCTTCTCTCTCCGAGAATGTCGTAAAAGTCGACTAAGGGATGTATCTTCTTCAATGATGGACCACCTGTATAGGCGATGGGTTGATCACCTGTCACCATGTTTCCCCATTAGGACTTTAAATCAGAAGAGGCTGCAAGTTTTATTTTGTTAACTTGGGGCTCTGCGTACCCCATTAGGGATACGGGCGTGATAATATGTATGTATCGAAAGCCAAGTCAAGACGCAATCCTTCTGCGGAACACGGCTAAGGTACGCGCGTATGTTCCCGACCGTGGATGTGGGTCATATCCGCGTACCGCAGTGAAGTCGCTTTATTGCCAAATATTTACCGACTTTACATAACTACAAAGCCCTAACTGAAGCTTTATTTATTTACTAGCTGCCGCCCGCGGCTTCGCTCGCGTGGTACCCGGATAAAAAATAGCCTATATGTTAATCCAGTACATGTACTATGTATATTGCAAGTTTCGTTCAGATCCGTTCAGCTGTTTAGGCGTGATTGAGGCACAAACATCCAAACATCGTTACAAATTTTATAATATAAGTAAGTAAGATTTATTGAGGACACCCAACGAAGAAATCACATTAAATGTATGAATATTAGGTTAGTAAAATCTTAAAATTATGTATTCCTCCAATTACAGGATGCCACATCATGCGTTAGAATTAAAAAGCTTACAATTAACTCCGTAAAACAATACAATATCTTACAAAACTATCTCTTTACCAACTCTACCTAGGAACAATTCGAGCAATTGACCGTTGACTTATGCCATCTTCCAGGTAGTCCTACAACCTTCCGAGGCGGGCATCGTAGCGGAACAACTAGTTCTCTGCCTAGGGCTTCGCTGGGACGCAGCCGACTGGGAATCCCTGGGGTCCTCCATCGGGCACTTCAAATGGGCAGCGTTTCTCGCAGTCCTCGAGGCCAAGTACTGCGGAGACCAGCAACTGCATACTGCTGCTTTGGTGGAAGCGGTCGACGAGATATACGATGTGTTCATCGAGGATATTATCAAGAAGGTACTTACTTTTCACAAATATTTCCCTTTTAGTCTAGTGCTCGTGTCACTGGTTCTTTCTAACCAGTTTAGTGAAAGGATAAAGTAATACTCCATCTGTGCACTTGAAATGTCTTCAAACTTTTAGGCTCTACGACATGCCTTAATTATATTTTACGAACAAAAAAAATTACTCAAGGAAATTTGAAACCAAGACAGTCGAGCATAGGATAACTCTTTAGTATAAATATCTAGTTGTAACTGCTTGAAAATTGCGCACGGAATTTCGAACTTAAATCAAACACATAAATTTATTACATTACACAACTTTTAAGATTTAAGACATCTAGGTTTAGTCCACCTAGTAAAATAGGTAGGTATTAACTTATATTTATATCTCTCCCAGGGCTATCTCTTCAAACGCGGCTACCTCCTGCCCACAATGAGAGAGTATTGGTGTGTTCTCCAACCCTGTGCCCTCACCTACTACAAGAGTTCGTCGCAGAAGGAGCAATGTGGGAGAATCGCTATCGACGAATACTGTTCTGTGGAAGCTGCAGTGGGGGAGGGGAAGATACAGAAGTTCCAGCTGATCACGCCCGACCGGACCTTCGAGTTTGGCACTCAAGACCACAAGTAAGTATATATTCGGTGATAAAATGGAAGGATTAGATCTACCTTGTCAAGAAAGAAAAATGGAGAATTTTAGGAGTAAAATAAAAGTTCCTGCCACCTTGCTTCCAAAGACGACGTTAGGAAGGCAGGACGTGAAAACCTCTGATTAGCTTTTTGTTTTTTACCAATGTTATTTTCCTAGAAAATACATCCTCCTATTTCAATTCAAGTCGAAAGTTTGCGAAGATGGGAATCTGTCGAATCCAAGAATCTGTCAAGTAGCGAATCTGCCGGATAACGAATCTGTCCTCCACCGAACAAAGGAGATGTTGTTACCTCAATCACGACGTAACGGCTGAAAGGATTTGAATAAATATATAATTTATATTATATAGTGCGTGACCTGGAACACATAGACTTTTTATCAGGATTCAACCTGTTCAACCTTGTTACCACTTTCAGGAGTCGTCTTCAATGGATATCAGCGCTGCGTCAAGCGGTGGCAGTCACGGGCGGGGCTGAAGGCTTCCAGAGAAGAGCCAGAGCTGGTAGAAGGGGAGCAGGAGCTAGGAGGGAGAAGGAAGTGAGAGAGACGAAAGCACGGCTGCAGCATGAAGTTAGAGCGAGACTGGCGGCTGAGGCTCAAGCACAGGTGAGGAAGAGAGAACATAATAAACAGAAAGAAAAAATAGATGCCAGACCTGTGCGTTATGTGAAGATTAATATGTTGGCTGGCAGAAAAATGATGAATGGCCCCGACTCGGAACTATATAGGTAGTTCAATTAATTCGTGTAGGTTGACGTACATACGTTAAATAGAAAGTGTGAAGAACTCGAAAAGAAGTAAACTCTTATTTCGACGGTAGAGAGTTAGTAGGTATTTAAAATATAGATTTACTAGCAGCCGCCCGCGGCTTTGCTCACGCGGTACCCAGATAAAAAGTACCCTATGTCCCATTCCAGCACACGTAGGTACCTACTATCCTCATTATTCATTATAATATAGTGTACGCTAAACGATGACTAAAGTATTGCCATCTCTTACCATTTCATAATGACAAACAGTGACAGGGCTAACTTTAAGCAATGGCTAACTTTAGCGAACGAATATGAATAATAGGGTATGTAAGTATATTCCGTAGTTTTTGCGTGAAAGAGTAACAAACATACCTAAATCTAAAAATTAAGAAATTTCGGTGAATTTAGTAAAAATTTTGAGAGTTAAGGTCATGGGCGCCGGCAGAAATAATTTCCAGGTGGTGCAGATTTTAGTTTTCTTACAATCTTTGCCGTATATGATTGTTAATAAAAAGATGAAATTTTAGTCTGAATGTTCGAGACATTTACAAATTTCTGACTATTCATTATGAATTTATTATATAGGTACCCAGTCGTCACGGCTCACACCTATTTGTTCCCGACGATCGAAATTTAAAAATTCTAAACTGGTGGGCCAGGAGTACCGGGATCGATATTAATCGATTTCCATTACTTCTCTGAACGCACCCTTTAAAGTACCGCTACTCTACACCAGATGGCACCAGCATAAATGGGATGGATGAACTTAACAGAGAAAGCGCAATACAGTTTCAATAATTCCTGTTGATCCCGAGATTCCCAAGGGGTGCAAGTGCACCCTCTGGCACCCCCTTTCCGGCGCCCATGGTTAAGGTAAACTTTACAAAACGCAACGATAGCGCGTCAAGATTTGATCAGAATTAGCAGCGACATCTAGTTTTCAGACGTAGAATTACGTCAGAACTCCATGAATAATCAAGATTAGAAACTTATTAGACCAGTTATAATTTATGCTTCCTTTCACAGGTAATTTGACATTGACAGTTCGTTTTCCATATGTTTTGTATCATCTATTACTAATCTTTGGTATCATCGCTGTCATAATGTCAAAATAAAAGTATTCTATTTTTCATGAAAAACATGCCAAAAATAAAGAATTTGCAGGTAATTATGACATCAACTAAATGAGAAAAATCGGCTCTTTAATTTGATATAGGTTATGTGCAGTTTTAGACCAAAAATTGATTCCAGGTTTTCATCCCTTTTCACCCCTTTAGAGGTTGAATTTTGAAAAATCCCTTCTTAGTACACCCCTACGTACCAAGGTTTACCTACACTGAAAATTTCAAGTCTCTACGTCCAGCGGTTTAGGCTGTGCGTTGTCTGTCAGTCAGTCAGTCAGTCAGTCAGTCAGTCAGTCAGTCAGTCAGTCAGGACAAAGATTCTTATAATATAAGATATTTTGTTATTATTCAGGAATTAGCAGAAATAGCTCAGCAAGACAACAAGAAGTTGGAAGAGCTAAAGCATACACAAACGGAGTTAGAAAGACTTCTTCAAGAAGAGACTCAAGCTAAGAGAGACGAGGAAATTGTTCGAGCTCTACAAGCAAGGTCAGTTGTTGTACCTATAAAAATGGCTCAGTGGATGGTATCATTTAGGATGATGATAGAGATAGCATTTTAACATTAATTTTGTCACAGAACATTTTATTAAGAACATACTAACGTTACAGGGTACTAGCAGAGGAATGGGAAAGAAGAGAAGAATTAGAAAGGCTCCAAGAAGAACAGAATAGAATGTTAGAAGAGGAAAGACTGAAACGGAAACAATTTGAAATCCTACAAGCGGAAAAAGAATCGCAATACAATGGTAACTTCAACTTTTACGTATAATTATGTACTGAAAATAGCTTTAATATCAAATACTTTAAAATAAATGTTTCAGAAGCAGCAAGAAGACTGAAAGAATTAGAAGAAGAGAAACAAAGGTTAGATGACGAACTAAAAGCAGCTCAAGAAAAGATCTCAAAGACTGAACATACAGCGCAGGCTTTGCATGTACAACTCAGGGTAAGTAAAGTGAAGTTGATTTTGATTAAAAAAATTAAAATAGAACCTGAACATAGTAAAATTGTGCCAAGTAGATAGTTGACATCAAAATTGGTCGTCACTCAGCATTATGTTATAGAAGCTTTAAATAGCTCTTCTGACGCTGATTTTCTGTGACGAAAGTGTAAGGTCATCAATTCAAATTAAATCAGGATTGTTGTACTGTTATAGTTCCTTGAAAGCCAATGATTTCGAGGCATTTATTTTGTATCTTTTGTATAATATTAAAATTTTCTTGCAATGTTAATCTGCTCTTTTCAGGACTTGAATACTCCAATACTCAGAAACGGTGAAAGAGCACGAAGAGCTATATCATTCGTACCGACTTCCAAAAGTTCTTCCGACACGCTCATTGATGTGAGAGCTATCCGACATCTTAAAATCATTGACGATGAATAAAAATGACTTAAAGTAGATAATAAAATTGTTATAAGGATAATGTCTTTTGATATAATAATACATATACATACATACTTGTCTTGATGTGGTGACTATTGTGAGTACCGTAAGTACCTACCTAAACAGTGTTGTTTGAAAAATGCTTGAATGAAAATGTAAATTGTACATAGATAACTAATTGATAAAGAAATCACAACCAAGATATATAAAAAAAGTATATTTCATCATTTTACCAAGCCCCATTGTTTGTTACATACGATCGAAATTAATAAAACATTAAATTGTTCGTAGATATAATATTGCAAGGAAAATAAAATATTATAAATAAATTGTACGAAGCATGAATTACAATGAATGTTTTAGTAATGTCTATTTTTTTCCTTTCTTCTTCTCGGCTTCTGCTGCGGCTGCTTGCATCTTCTTTTGCAACTTCTTGAGCTGTTGTAACAAAATATAGTCTCAAAATAGGAATATGCAATAAAGGTAAGGTACGCATTAGTAGCGCGTTACAACTTTAAGTTTCTTTTTAATATCTTTATAAGGTTAAGTGTGTACTGTCAACTTCCTTACTTTGCCGTGTAAACTTACAACCTCCTATAAATTACAATTAAAGCTGCTGTTCTATCCTTTTCTACTATGAGTACTTTACTTACCCGTCTCTTCTCCGCCCTGTTGGCTAACACGTCGCGCCATGAAACCTGTATGACCCTTGCAGCGTGTTCCAACAAGAACTTGGTCATCTTTTCCGTCATTTCTTGGTGATATTCCGTCTCTCTCTCTTCCATCAGAGGCACGTATTCCTTGTCTTGCTCTGCTAGTTTTTCCTGTAGAAAATTTAGGCTTTAAAAATCATCTACTATGGAAGATATACATCTGTCAATCGGTGTTTGTTTTGTCTCTGTCTTTTGTTTGATATCTGTACAATAAGCTTCATGCCAACTACAATATTGGCTATGTCATGTCCATTATTCAATAATTTCAATAGCCGCATTGAGTGAAGTGATACTTTACAAACCTCCAAATCTTCAACCTTCCGAACTTCATCTTCGTATTTCTCAATGAACTCATCCAGTTCCACCTGCTTATCACCCATTTCAAGGTCGTACTTCTGCAGCCAGGACAGCATCTGAGTTTCTACTTTAAACCTAAATAGCATAAGGTTGTAAAAACAGTGCATCATTCAGTGCCTATATTGGATTTTTTTAGGTTTCTTTAAAATTATTGTATAATCTAAACTGAATGCTATGATTATATCAGTAAAGGTCGGCACAGCTTTACTTAATTAAAGTTGTATTGACCTTTGTTTTATAGCACGTCTACCTGCGGGCTCGTTGATTTTTCTCATCAATAAGATGCCTCCTAAGTACTCTTTCATATGCCTCCGTGGTCTCTATCTCTTCTTCCTTCAGCATCTCGTACTTAACGTCGTGAGCCCGAGTTGCTAGCACCATTTGACGGTCTGAGTCCAGGCTAGAAACACCAAGAACTTTTTAAGAAAATGCAAAAATCGGTTTATGAATAACTCCCTCTTGCTTCTGCATGATGTGTTATTATGAAACAGGTGATATAACCAATAACTAACATTTTCTTCTTCAGCTTGATGCCTGATTCGAAGCGGTACACTGCTACCTCGTGCTCTAACTTGGCTATGATGTCAGCTTTCAGAGCCATGGTCTCCTCGAAGCAATCGTTCTCTTCTTTTATTGTTGCCATGCATTCTGTTTGATTTCAAAAAACTTTTAAAGACATTTCCATACATGTCTGTGTGACGTTAGTTAATCTACGTACCACCAATTAATCCAATCAACTTTGCATTAGACTCTTCAATTCTGCGAGTTTTGATTTTAGCGGCCAACACTTCAGCAGCTGTGCTGGTCATTTGCCTCAGCATCAGGTTACGGAACTGCTCCAACAGCTGCAGATACTCCAGCCACGGTTGTGGCTGTTTTGTCTGAAAAGACACAGATTAGACGGGCAAGGAAACTTATAATTCAGTATGTTATAAGTAAATGTTTTTGGCGAGTTTGTACTTAAGCCAAACTAGAGATGCAATTTATGTAAACAAACCGCCCGAAGTTAACCTAAAACTTTTTAGGTTAAGTTACCGCCCAAACTTTTAAGTAGTACTAAATTACTAATAGTTAAATTAAGGTTTATTTACCTAAAACTAAAGTGATTTCATGGTAAGTAGTAACGAAAAATAAGCGACGTTTTGTTTACATACCGTACATAAATTGTATCTCCAGTTTGGCTGAAGTACCTACTACTAAGGCCTTTTACCATCTACATTATAGTAGATGATTTATACAGCGTCAATTTGTAGGTACTTACATAGATACCGTTACCACAGTTTTCGTAAGAAATTCAATTGCACTTACTAACCTTACTCGATGTGTAATCTGACATGATCTGAAAACAAACGGAATCGAGGTAAATGAAAAGTAGTTTTTCTTAAGATAGAAAGCATGTCATTGTGTTCCTACATTACCTAAATACTCCTATATATATGACTAGCTGCCGCCCGCGGCTTCGCTGGCGTGGTACCCGGATAAAAAATAGCCTATTATGGTAATCCAGCACATGTATATTCCATCCACTATGTATATTCCAAGTTTCATTCAAATCCGTTCAGCCGTATAGGCGTGATTAAGGCACAAACATGCAAATATCCTCACAAACTTTCACATTTATAATATAGTAGGAAGTAGGATTTACCTCATCAACCATGTCTTCGACAGTATCCCTGAGTTTTGGGTAGCTATTTAGAATGTAAAGCAGATGTCCAAGCTCAGGGTTCAGACGATTCTTCAAGGAAATGTTCCCCTGAAAAATTACGAAGTGTATGGAGCTGTTTGGATATAGCCAGTTTTCCGAATTTATTTGGCTTAAGGACCGAGAAAACTCTTTAGTGTTTCAGATTTACTACTTTTGTTAAGTTATACGATGCTACTTACGGCTTTGATATCCTCCATCGCTCCTATATTCAGAAGACTAGTTGAGAACAGTGGATTGGCATACTGGTCAAAGATAAACACCACGTCTTCCATATGCGATTGTGTTAGAATATAATTGAGGGTATTGAACTCATGCACCAGACGCGGAAGGCATATGGACAGCTTGGTTTTGTAAATGGCTTCATCCAGAAGCTTGGTGATGCGTTCCGCTTGGATGTGGCACTCCAAGTCGATTGGAGATGCAGCTGTAAGAAAAACAGATGCCTACCAGTACCAACTCGTGCCTCTTGTTCTTCTGTAAGTGAAAAAATTAAAGTGTTCCTTTCGTGCTCTTGATACCGTATCTTTGAGCTATTTTCTTTCTACGGCATGCCCGTAGCTGACAGCATCAGATGAATTAAAACGACATTAAAGGTACAAGTTGGCAGCTGACGACATGAGGCAGCAGCGGACGACGTGTCGCAGCGACACTACTGGTTTCTATGTATTTCTATGAAACGTGTCGCTAGCTTCGTGTCACTAACTACGGAGGGAATTTCATAGAAATACATAGAAACCAGTAGTAACGTACGACACGTCGTCTGCTGCTGCCTCATGTCGTCCGCTGTCAACTCGTACCTTTAACCACAGATACACGACAAATGATTACTACTACCTACGAATACTAGTTTTGACGCAAGCTCTTTCGATCCAGTGTGGAAAAGCATTTGAAGTGCGCCTCAAAGGCTCCTTTCGTGCACCTGACACATGTTTTCAAACTTATGTTCTATTCTACGACATGCCAACCTTTTTAAAGATATTCTTTTATGCACGATTTGGATTGAACCCAGACCTTAGAATCTGAACGTGGGGCCACTACCACTAAACCACCAATGCCACCAGTCATTCAAAAATCTCAACAAAGAAAATGGTAGAGAGCACCTGATAAGTTCGGTTTCCTAGTAAGCTTTCTTATAAAAATGCAGGTAATTTCAGGCGTGAAAGTTATTGCTCTGTCCATAAGATATTAAGTAGTATTACCATTATCCTTAGTGAAGTCCTCTTCTTTCTCTTTATCAAGGCTGTTTGCAGATTTGCTACTTCCAGTCCTGGAGCTCTCAGAGTATGTTGATGGCGACTGGACGGTACCAGACGACTGTGTGTCCATCTCTCTCCTTTTGTGACTAAAGTTTTATCACAATACACAATAAAAAATACAGGGAATCAACACTGACATTTGACATTAATATGATTAAGATATGATACTGTTGCAACTTTTTTATTTCAAGGACTCAAAAACATTTTACAATGAGGTCCGTCAATGGTACCTCACTTTGTTTAAACTTCTGTTAACGGACATAAACTTACAACTACTTGATACAAACATAATTTAAAAAATACAAAAGAAACAGTCGGGCTATCTACGGACCGGTCTATAGATTAGCTCACCTGATCCAGCTCATCAGACGGTGGATGCGTGTCCAAGACGCGGAATGCGGCCAGCATTTTAAACTTCTAGAGTTGTGTGAAAACTATTTCAGTCTGACGAAGAAGAAATGAAGAAGAAATATAATATTCTTCTCTTTCACTCTATGAAGTATCGGGTAGATTTTGAGAGATTTTTAAGAAAATAAAAAGTGTGCAAACTTTTGTAGGTAGGTTGTATTTATGTAGCAAATTACGATAAATTATTAGAAATAAGGATAAATAAAATAATGTTATCAATAAAAACTAAAACAATCTAAAGCAAATAATACAAAAAATAAACTAAAATACAAATTAAATAATTGCAAAATCCTAGAAGATAATTACATGACAATAAAAACAATTTTAAAATTAAAACACTCTAAAGCCAATTAAATAGAAAATAAAGCAAGGATATAAATTAAATATTAAAAAAAACTAGCTACTTCAGTCTTCATCCTTCTGGGTCTGCGTCGCAGCTGCCCCAGTCTTTGCTGCTGCTGCTTCCTTCCTAGCCGCTGCTGCTTCCTTCTTCGCTGCTGCCGCTGCCTTCTTCTCAGCCAAGGCTTCAGCAGCAGCTGCGGCTGCCGCGGCGTTCTTAGCAGCCGCTTCAGCATCCTGCTTTTTCTTCAACAACTTCCTCAGCTGAGAGATATGGAATGGAAGTTTTAGGAAAGGAACAGGATTGAATAGGAGGATAGAGAATGTAGACTTCTTAAGAGAAGATAGGGAGGAATATCAGGGTAAAAGTAGTTAGATAGGTATAGGAAGTTCAGAGTATTGGGTAAAACATAATTGAAGTTTCAAGTGAAATGGCAATAGAATCGGTATTGTATCTAGGCTTTCTTCTTTCCCTTCTTACCCTTCCCTTTCTGCATGAAAAAAAAATAACAGAATTATTATACCGTTTAGCTTAACTGTATTAAACTAACAAATACACATATCAACTCTTTACTAACTGGGTTCGATTCATTTTTTATTTTGCATCTTTTTTAGGCTTCCTCTTTCCCCACATTATCCTTATCTATGTCATCACGTTTCTTTATTGGATCACATCGCTTAAACTCACCCGTTTCTTCTCAGCCCTGTTCGCCAGCACTTCTCGCCAGGCAGACTGGATGACCTTTGCTGCGTGCTCCATTTTGAACTTATTCATTTTCTCCATCATCTCCTGTTGGTACTCTTCTTCTCTTTCCGCCATCAGAGGCAGGTACTCTTTATCTTGCTCTGCTATTCTCAGCTGTAAAGAAATTACAGTAATTTTTCATGAATTTGTACAGAATACTGGTTTGAATCGTATTTCAATAATTACTGAGATATATTGCGATGACTTTATGTTAATTATTATTGTATAATTTTACCTAGTCTAGCCTGGGCTGTGCCAATGATTAAGCTACAAAAGTTTCTAGGTTTAGGTCTATTTAAAAGTGAATATTTTCATTTAAGTACACTTTTAAAAAGTATTTTGTGACAGATGTCAAAAACAAACATGTAAATGCCAATTTTTTTCATCATCGAATTTCTTTACCTCCAGTTCCTCACATTTCCTGACTTCATCCTCGTATTGCTCGGTTAAGTCATCCAGCTCCCTTTGTCTTTCGCCAATTTCAAGATCGTACTTCTGCAGCCACGACAGCAACTGAGTTTCTACCTTGAACCTGTAAATATTTTGTATTAAGTCTTTTTCGGCTTATGTTGCCGCTTCTTCTAGGTTAACAAGTGTGGCTGAAGGGATCGTGGTTTTGTTATTCTACCTGCGAGCCCGCTGGTTCTTCTCATCGATCAGGTGTAGCCGCAGCACGTTTTCATAGGCCTCTTTGCACTCCACCTCTTCTTCTTTCAACATCTCGTTCTTGACGACGTGGGATCGCGTCGCCAACACCATTTGGCGATCTGAGTCAACACTGTAAACCGAAAATCATATTAATTCATTGTATTAATTTCATTATATTATGTAGGTACTTACATTTTCTTACGAAATAATTTTACTTACATTTTCTTCTTCAGCCTGATATTGGCGTCATAGTTGAGCACTTTTAACTCATGCTCAAGCTTGGCAATAATCTCAGACTTTATCAGCATCGTCTCTTGAAAATGCTCACTTTCTTCCTTCAGGCTCTTCGAGTACTCTGATAATTAGAATAGAAAGAACATGCCTTGTAAATGAAAAAGTAAAAAGGAAGAAAGTAAGTCTTGTCTATGTTCTGCCTCCCCTTGAGTTTTTTGCTTGTTGCAGTTTAAAAAATCCTGCCAAAATATAACTCCTCACCATTGATTTTCTCCACAAGCTTGATGTTGGAAGCCTCCAGTTTCCTCGTGCTGATCTTGGTAGCCAGTTCCTCCGCGGCCGTGACGTTCATCTGAATTATCATGATGTTGCGAAACTCCTCCAAGGTCATCACGTACTCCAGGCTCGGTTTTGCTCCTCTTACCTGGAGATATTTTAAGTTGTTTAAGCATTAAATATGGAAGTCGAATAGTGATAGTTCAAAATAAATTAGTTAAAGCTCAATGCTCTCCGCTCACTACCTCCTTCCAAAGCTGGACAATCACTGGCGAAAATAGCAAAGCAAAGGTATCGAAATCTTGCTTGACTAATTTTATGCTTTTCTTTCTTGTGCTGGACTTTGATGGCTGAAGATTGGTTATGGAACGAGTATTTTTAAGGAAACGGAGACTATGTACTTAGAGTAGATGAGTTACTTACTTCCCCTGCACTCAAATATTTTGATTTCATCTGTAAAAAAAAATATAGTTTCTGTAAAACCAGAGATTTATTGTTGCAGTCTCGTCCGAAAATAATGATTTTTATAAATCTCTTTTAGCTCTATGGATGTAAGTACAAATACCACCTACCGTCGTACTTTTTTGCACTGACTGCGAGCAATTTTTATCGGTACGCGACAGGAAGGAGGGTTTTGATTGTCCCCAATTATATTCGTGTATGAACAAGATTACGCACACAAGACCGTGATGGTTTCCACAGAGGGAGGCCTGTGCCTAGCAGTGAATAAAGTCGGGCTTTGGATGATGATGATGATGATGATGATGATATACAAAGACATAATGCACTATGTAAAATACAAATTTATGAATAGGTTAGGTTACCTCTTCAAACATCTCCTCCACCTTCTCCTTTATTTTTGGATAGCTGTTCATGATGTAGATCATGTGCCCTAGTTCAGGGTTCAGTCGGTTTTTAAGCGAAATGTCTCCCTAAAAGAACAGTTAAAACTTAAATAGGTTTACTTCCTAACATTAGCTACGGACTCTACTACTACTACAAACAAGTGCAACTAGATCTTTAAAACGGGGTCACTAATAATAATATGTCGAGTAAATCAGATTTTACTGCACAATACACAATTTTATTGCACACATTATAAAAATGGAAGCCTTCTATTTTTATTGGCATCGCGGCTAGGGGCAGAAAACTGATCAAGTCCCCTGTGACCCCCCCCCCCCTCCTTCGGACCGCGCCTGCCTGTCACTTAGTTTTCAAAGCCCGTAGGGTGCTCACAGCTCGAATATCCTCCATAGCCCCAACATTCAGCAGGCTGGCAGAGAACAACGGATTATCGTACTGCTCGAAGATGAACACCAGATCGTCCATGTGCTGCATGGAGAGTGCTGAGCTCAGGATCTTGTACTCATGCACCAGATCGGGCAGGCAGAGCGCTAGCTTGGATTTATAAATGGCTTCGTCGAGGAGTTTAGTGATGCGCTCCGCTTGAATCTTGCATTCAAGGTCGATGGGTGAGGCAGCTGAAACATTTTAAAGACTGTGACCAGCTGGGTAGCTTTTCTGATGACAACTCAAGCATAGACTCGCTGTAAATATTGTCGAAAAGTGTAAAAGAGAACTATTTTTGAATGAAGATTGCATAGTTTTTAAAACAAGCCTTAAATCTGCTTCTTCTAAACCCTCTGAGCAACAATATCCATCAGCTTTAGCTCCAGGTGCCATGTGTTTTCTCAGACAAGTAAAAAATATGTATCTAGGTATGAAAACTTGTCATGTATCGTCCTAATCGTGGGCGAGGTTAGCTTCTAAGATGTGGAGTGCGAGAGGGCAGAGTACCTGCTAGTACCTCTAGTCTAAAAATAAGTTTGATGCTTACCATTGTCCTTTGTAAAGTCTCTGTCCTTCTCCTTATCAGTACTGAGTCCAGATCGGCTGCTCCCAGTCTTGGAACTCTCGGAGTATGTCGATGGCGACTGCACGGTTCCAGAAGAATGTGTGTCCATTCTCACAATTTAGGAAAAAAGTTAAAAAAAAACTTATAAAAATGTTAATCTACGCTGTCATAAAAACATGAACGAATGACAGGACTCACAGTAGTCTCAACGCACCAGACGGAGATGGTTGCTATGGCAACTGAAAACAATGAACACTTACTTAGGCAAGGATCATAATGTTTGTCTGCTTGTAAATAGGTAGAGGCTTGCTTGAGTCTTGATGTTAATAAGGACAATAACATCAAGATAGATATGTAGGTGCCATATGTTGTTAACATACATAATATCTCGCTTGTTTCCCTTAGGGGTAGACTGAGGCTACAGATATCCATTTGCTACGGTCCTGACAACTAGGACTCTCGCTTCATGGTTCTACATACCTCTAGGATTCTGTGCCGTTTTATTAGAAACGATGACCTTTGGTACCACAATACCCAGACCCGCGATGAATTTGCTTCGCCGAATTTGCAAAGCATGCAACCATTTCTCCTGACACGGGAAACGAACCTGCAGCGTATCAGCCAGGAAACGAACCTCTAGCGTATCACTAGCCCGCACCTCTTACTCTTCCGAGGTCTCAAAAATCTTTTGATCATTTAAAAAAGCCAATAAAAGTTCGTAAGCTTAAAATTCAGGTAAAACTGCGTTCGACGACTAGTTTTGTTGTAAAACCTCATTCGCGTCGCGAATAAACTTGCAATGAAGCAAATTCTTTTGCGAATTAATCCACTTGTTGCCAAGTGCCTCGCGGTTGCAAGTTGAGATGCCGATTCGCAGATTCGATTCCCAAGCTTACAAAATCAAATTAAACCGTTTGAAAGACCTACATTCTAACCTTACTCTGGCTGGGCTAGTAAAAAGCCTAGGTTGTGTAGGTGGTATATCCCAAAAATAAAACTAAAATTGAGTGATCTACTTCATTTGGAAACTTATGTTGAACGGCTGTTAGGTAGGTAAGGTACGGCTTATCCCCGTTTATTAGTTTGTCAATACCTACTCTGATAGTTGCCCAGTAACTGGTTTGTTCAATAAACTACTTATCACCCTACGCAGGATTGCTGGTGTCAGTCACATGAAGACACCAGTGACGGAAGGACTTTTTATTGTGATTAAAGAAGGTATGTATAACTACAGGACTTTACAGGAGAATATTTACTACGGATTAAAAAAATTGGAGTAGGTATAGGAAGTACAATAAATACGAGACTTATTCAGGCCCCTGATGGTATTGTGGTACCTAATAACCATCCTATCCTTGTGTGACCTTCCATCCTTTCAAAGTTTTATAAAAATGTTGAGTGCGATATTCATTTTTAGGGTTTCGTACCCGAAGGGTGCAAACGAGACCCTATTACTAAGTCTCCCCCGTCCGTCTGTCCGTCTGTCTGTCAGCGGGCTGTATATCATAAACTGTAATAGGTAGAGTGTGTACGAGTATTTCTATTGCCGCTATAACAGCAAATAATTTTATAAAACAGGGTGGGTCCTCTTTTATTTTTAAACACAAGAAACATTTATGTTAAAGTAAACATTTATGTTAAGGTACATGTAGGATGGTACTGAACCCTTTGAGTGCGAACTCGACTCGAACTTGACCGGTTCTTTTTCATAACGCTAAAAAATATGCGTAGGTATAGTATTGTATTGAGTCGTAGGCGTACTTTAAATCCCTTCACCACACGGTTCGAAATAACCAGTAACATGACTAGTAGTGGTAGTACAATAAGCAAGTATTCCCAAGGAGGGTTGACGTCAGGCGTCAGACGTCATAGAGTGGGATAAGGGCAGGAAGATGATGATGATGATGATGACTAGTAGTGGTAGAATATTTTTTCCGTTTTTAGAATACGAGACAAGATGGGTAAGAAAGGCAAAGGGAACAAGTTGGCCAACATGTCGGACGAGGAGCGCGCTCGTTACTTACAGCACCGCGCTGATCTGGAGGAGGAAGCACGCAGGAGGAAACAGCAACTCATCGCTACCTTCATCAAGGTCTGTGTCATGTCTGTTAATTTCTCCCATTCTTCTCAATTCAGTTCTCCCTTGAGAAATCTTCAAACCAAAACTAAAATCCTGGATTCGCTTCTGTTGTACCAAGTCAATTTTTTGCAAAATGTGGCCGTGAATTTGCAGATGTCTCTGATGCGCCTAAGGCATCGGTAGATGTAATGCGTAATGTAGGTAATTGTAGTTTCTTTTACTAGGTACCTATAGGTACATCTAATGTGGAATGCCTACTTCTTTTTCGCTCTTTTAAATCTTGTATCACATAACATAATTAATATGTTTTTGTGTAGAACAAACTGGACAAGGAAGAAGCATACAGTCGCATGAACACGGCCAAAATAAACCAATTGTGGCGTTACATCCTGCGCAATATCAAATGCAAGCAGATGGAAATGGATATCAAGGTAAATATAGGTGTAGAGCACTGGTGTTCTAGTGCTACGGTGACCCTAGTCGTGGGTTCGAATCCGATTGTGCACTAATGGATTTTTCAAACCTTTTAAAAAACTGTGACGGAAAACATCGCGAGGAAACCGTCATGTCATAGAATCCAATAAAGTTCGAAGGCATGTGTCAACTGCGTGATAAGAGGCTTATAAAAGTCTCCCGTAATGTAGGTACATAAACCTTTTTATCACACTACGAACTAGAGACAAGAGGAGTATCAGTAGTGGTAACCAGGTAAATAATTCCTAAACTTTGTAGGGCATGATGGGCAGTTTCAACTTCATGGTTGACCGGAAAAACCGGCTCCTGGCTTCGCTGATGAGGGCTCTGGACGAGTCGGATGAGCAGCATCGCCGCGCCTTCCAAGCTCACACCGAGTGCGTCCATTACTTCTTAAGTAAGGACTTGGGTCATGACATGAGTTATCTTCCTACTTTTCGGCAAGCTACACACAACAAGCACACCTACTAGCACACCGAATGGGCTAATATACCTCAATGGTATTGCTGCAATAAAACTCTTCTCGAGTTGCTTGCATTGTTTTAGCAGTACATAGGTACCTCCTAAAATAAAATAAAATGCTTTTATTGCTGTTGTTCGATAACTTGACCTTCGACAAAGGCCTCCTCTAAAGATTTCCCCTTTTTCCTGCCCTTGCGGTAGGTAGAGTCTATTCTGGACCGACGACCTTTTTGATGTCGTATTCCCAAAAATTTTCAATAGGAAGGCTTTAATTTGCAATGGTTTCCAGACATAGGAACCCAACGCCTGGACAAGCTCCAAGCTGCGTATGACTTCCATAAGAACACTCTGCTAGAGACATGGGACCATGATGAGATGGATCTGACTGATGGCCAGGATCGAGCAGAGTTCAAGCTGCTTCTAGTCACATACATCCAGGACAGAGACTTCAAGGCGGATAAGAAAGCGAAGGAGCTTCAGAGGGCTACTGCGAAGAATGATGCTAGACTTGAGGTAAAAAAAAATCCTAGATGTCTTTTGTTATTTATGGTAAAAATTACTCAGCGTTGCAATCGATAACTTTATTTACCGTTTCTATTAGTCAAAAACTTATGAAAATACGGCAGTAACGATTTACTGCCGTAGTAAATATGTATCAAAATTTTATATCATCTTTCCAATCATCGCAATTTTCCCTTCCCTTCTCGGACAAACACATCAGCAGGTTCTTTGAAAACTCACACTTATCTTCAGTGTTTTCTGTAAACAAAAGAAAATCTGCTTTAGTTTAGAAACCTATTAAGTTAGTATTTAACTTCGTAGGCATCACCTTTGTCTTACCATTGTCCAGTATTTGGAAGCACTCTTCAATAGACTCTTGAAGGAAGTCCTTCAGGTCTTCGTTGTTCACATCTTTGGTGAGGGCGTGGGTTACCAAGTATCGATCGGGCATGCCGTCTTCTGCTGTCTGTCAAATAAAAAGAACATTATCACCCTGAATTTGCTATTAAACTTGATATATCTTAAAACCTTTAAAAATGGCTTAAATGGTTATAAAATCTATTTCAAATACGAACCATCTCGAGATTTTCCAAGAAGCAATGCATTGCACAGGCTTTCTTGTCATCATCTCTGGTCGTATTTTTCTCGCTGGTATTTCTCTCATCGCTACGGTTTGAGTCTTGGTTTCTTTTAGGGTTCGGATTGAACTGACTCCTTTTGCCTGAGTTTTCTTCTTTTCTCTCTCTTTTGTACCTTCGAGGAGATTGTGTCGACTGATATCCATATTGGTCTGAAAACTCCTGAAACAAGTTGCCCACATTTTATTATGAAGCAAAGCTACGTACATTATGAATATTAGTCTTGGATAAAAGGACTTTTGTCTTACACTTCCAAAACCATGTTGATAGTCACTTCTGCCATTTAAATTGTCTTCTCTTCCAAATCTGTTATTCCCCATTGTATCATCTCTTCCAGACCCAGCTCTATCACTGCCCATTCTAGTGTCTCTGCTCCCCATCCTATCATAATCAGATCTGTCGTCGTACCCACCCATTCTATCATTGTGATTGCCCATTCTATTATTTTGGCTGACCATTCTTCCATTCTGATCCATCCTATCATCATTGCTACCCATTCGATCATCCATACCCCTCTTATCATTTCTTCCCTTGTCCTGCCTTCGTCTGTCGTTACCCATCTGACCCTCCCAGTCGTTTCTCTGGTTTCGGTGGTTCTCTCTCCAGTCCTGGTCTCCAGAGTTTCTTGAAAAGTTCTTTCCATCTTGCATCTTTAGACATTTCGTGTAAATGGTCTTGAGTTCGGATTCTTTTGGGCCACCATCTGTCTTGCAGGTAAGACCCTAGAATATAAAGAGTTTTTTATTAGATCTAACTTTGTACGTATGATAGCTAGCTGAAATTAAGAGCTCATATTCTCTTAAATTAGGTATATATAAAATAATTTTAAAGTAGGTAATACCTACACAGACACTGACAAAGATGTCAGTGTCTGTGTAATACCTACTTTAAAATAAACTTAGACAAAGCACTTACATGAACTTCGAAAACTAAAAAGCAGAATATGAGGACGCTGTATTTGACGAGGCACATCGCGATCGTGTGACAATGCCTACCTCGGCTGCATATTTATAACGGCACCAGGAGCACGCTTCACTTCACAACAATAGGATCAACATGACAGTTAAATTACGAGATGGGATTTTGATTCGGCTGTTTTCGTTACACCTAATTTAATATTGGGACATATACCTAGCTCGTATAAGTAAAGTACCTACCTATGTAAAGCAAAAAACTTTGTGATTTCGCCGGATTTCGCACAAATTATACTGAGGGGAAGAAAGGCCCAAAGCTATGACATTTCAAAATAGAAGTTAAAAAATGTCATGTTCTAACAAAACTGCTATCGACATATAAGTAGGTACAGGTACTTACTTAGGTACCTACTATGTATGTAATCCCTAGGTATAAGTTAGGTAGGTACTAATATTAATTGGGTACCTACCTGAAAATATGTTAAAGGAATTCTTTAAAAAACTCGTCATCGTAGGTACCTACCTAATAGAAAATGGACACCATGGTTAGTGGTACTTACCTACCTGTTCCACCCTTTGTGCTCACGTAGTCGTGATGAGGCATCAAGCGATTGTCACGGCTGTCACGACGTGACAGATGGTACAGCCATGAAGTCATTAGCAGCGCGAGGTTTGAAGCCAAATTACAGGAAGCAGAGATATGGTCAATTGGAAATGGCGTGCTTACTGGTTGTACAACAGCCTATTTTGTAGCTTTTGAGTGGCAGTTTGTGTGACCTAGGTACCTATTTGACCTGATTATAATTTGATAAAATACCTATCTACCATACTTAACTACCCACATTCACCACTTTTAATAAACAAATTGATTAACAGGAAGAAACTAATAAACATTGACCTATGTAGATAGTGTACGGTAGCCTAATTGTTTGCATGTTCTGCAAATATTTCTTCCGGGGTCCGGGTGTTGTAGTACCATGGTACTCGTAGTTTCTGATACCCACGACACAGGGAATCCTAGCGTGGGGTCAAGACTATGTATGTGACTGTTGGGTGTTATTTATTTATTATTATAACTTTATTTCCGCACTCTTCCCAGCACGAAGAAGACATGCGCGCCTACGGCCGCCCGAAGCAGATGGAGCTGGAGTGGTACTGCGGCCAACTCCGGGCGGTATATGCAGCTCACATGGAGGCCCACCGGCCCATCATGGCGCACTACCGTAGTCTGCAGGAGAAAGACGACTTCTACCAGCGGGACATCGCCAGAAATGAGGCCAGCATACAACAAGCTACTGTAAGATACATAAAATGTGTTTGATTAGTGTAGGTATCTACAAGCTAAAAATCTCTAGACTCTCGGAACTCATAATACTAAGTCACGTGGTGACATTGCAATTGCTTGTCGTTGTTGCGAATGGCGCCCAGCGACTTTGTTAGACGCAAAGCTACTCGGATGCAGGCTTGGAGCTTTACCCTAACCCTGCTTTGTTTCGCCAGTCGGGTAACTTAGTTTTAGTTACCTGCATCATTTTGGGCCGACTTTTTTCTTTACTTCCGTAGGTACCTAGGTACCTACTTAGGTATCAAGCTAATTAATCATCATTCTCCTTTGTTACTTATCTAGGTACGTACACTTGTTCATAAAGTGATCTGAAACAGCCCATACCTCTAGCCATATATTGAAGTTCAATTTTCCCAGGAAAACCTCCTAACTCTTCAAAGAGAATGGGTAAAGATGACCACGGGCATGCAGTCTAAGCTGTCCCGCATGAGCAAGCACAGGGACGAGCTGAACCAGAAGTACTGGCAGATGAAGCGGGACGTGAAGGCGGTGCGGGCGGCGGGGAACAGGCGGCTGGGGGTCATGGTCAATGCCAGCCAAGATGCTATTACGGTATGCTCATGGTAACTAAACAACTGCTTGTGTAAAAGATTCACAGAAATCAGAAGAGGTAGATCTGCCCTCATCATCATCATCATCTTCATGCCCTCATCCCACTCTATGTGGGGTCGGCACAGCATGTTCCTTGGATCATGCTGTAAGAGTTCGTCCTAATTCCCTCTACCAATGACTTCTAACGTAGGAATAATAGTAAAAGTCGTTTTGGATCGTAACAAAAGATCAAAATGCCAAAGCGAAAGTTGAACCTCCGATTTTTCAGTGTTTTCACACAGTTTTATTACAATCCGGCTTGAAGGACCAATTGTTTTTTTTCCAGCGGCTTGAACAAGTAAAGGAGAAAATGAACAAAGTGATGCAGGTAGCTGAAATCTGTAAGAAGTACGAGCACGAAGGAGACGAGACCTTTTTGAAGGACATCGACATCGGAAACGACTCGGCTACAGTGGACTATGAGAACCTGGATAATGCTATGATTGTAAGGATTTTTTTCTATATTAAAATAAATTAACGAGTAAATTAAGCAAGTATTCCCAAGGAGGGTTGACGTCAGGCAGGCGGCCGGTCATAAAACACCTTAGCCAAAACTCTTACAGCATGATCCAAGGTTCATGCTGTGCCGACCCCACATAGAGCGGGATAAGGGCAGGAAGATGATGATGATGATGATGATGATGAAAATAAATTAAAGAATTAAAAGGAAATGTACTTACAAGAAACATTTTATTTAACATTCGTAATTGATCATCGAAGTTAAGCCACGCTGGGCGCGTTCAGTAGGTACTTGGATGGGTCGAGCGTCTTTTTGTGAACATGTTTTTTGTAGTATTTCTGTGTAGGTATTTATTTTTCAAACGATCTAACTTTTACAAATTTGTTCATAAATAATAATAAAATAAAAAATAAAGGGAGCCCCATACAAATGTACCTATCCTTCCACTCCACTGAAATGACCAACTGAAGCGGATCAACTATTTTTCTTTCGTTGTATTGTTAAATACAACTTTTTACATACATGTACGATGATGATACGGAACCCTTCGTGAGCAAATTCGACTCGCACTTGACCGGATTTATCTATACTAATATTATACAGAGGAAAGATTTTTTTGTTTGTTTGTAACGAATAGGCTCCGAAACTACTAGACCGATTTCAAAAATTCTTTCACCAATAGAAAGCTACATTATCAGGGACCAGTATAGGCTATAATATATTTTCAAAAAAATTAGGGATCCATAAAAAAATTGCAATATTGTAACCCAAGGTAGAAAACCCAAAATAGTTTTTGGCGTGCGCTGCGAAAACTATTGATTATAGAACAAAATAACGTGCTACACGCGTACGAAGTCACGGGCAACAGTTATTTTTTTTATAATACCATTTTTAATTCCAGAATGAGTGCAAAGAATACAGCAAAATGGACAAGTTCATGTTGAAAGCGAACCGCGCGCGCGTCCAGACCATGTGCCTTCGAACCGAGAAGGCTAAGCTCACTAAGGAAAATGTACAGCTCAAACACTACATCAAGCGATATCTGACCGACCTGGCGTTGAAGAGCAACCGGCCTCAGAGTGTGAAGACTGTGAAGATTGATGCACAAGGGAAACAGATGTATGAACCTTTTTTATATTTGTGGACATTTCATACAGCGCCATCTAGCCCCAAACTAAGCAAAGCTTGTACTATGGGAACCAAATGGCTCAAAAATGGCTGATGTAATACATAGACTTACATAATACTACAACACCCAGACCCGGAAGAAATATTTGCAGAACATACGAACATTTCGCCCGTAGCGGGAGTCGAGCCCGCGCCTCTTGCGCCTCAGTCGAACAATCGCCACCGAAGTCATCGGACTTTACAACATTGTTTGTTAGCTGGGAAGAGAGAATGCCTTTGTTCAAAAGAAGTTAACAAACTCACTCACTTAGCCATTACTGAATCTTGATGCAAGAAACACTAGGAAACACTTGACATTCCCTCACTCAAATCCTCATTCTAGATTATTTGATAATGTTCAAGGTGAAGGTCAGCTTTCCAAGTTCTGATACATAATTACCAACATGAAATTCAACTTATACAATTGTTTCTATCGCCTTATTTATATTTAAAAAAAACTATCCTTAGTTAGTAAATTGCTTTCAGAATTTTGTTAGTATGATATAATTATTTCAGGAATCGTCCAGTAACATGCATAGAAGGTGCCTTGTCCAATGCTGTGATGCATGAGAAGCGAATGAAGACATTTTACAAGAAAAGCAAGGAGTCTGAAATACGAGCTTTCCCCCGGATACAATGTTGGATGTAGATAGACATTTTAATAAAGCTTTTTATAATATGTATTTAACTTTTATTGATGAAATGATCTGTTTGTACGAACATCTGGAATAAACTTATGCAATCACATAAGAGTTTTTAACTATGAAACTTATAATCCTTACAAATACTTGACGGTTCTTGTCTTAGCCAACAAAAGTTCACAACATAAGTATAACTTGTATGAACAGAACTGTATGTAGGTACACAGAAAATTTACTCCATCTGCACAACACCAATTTTAGGGGCTTCTTCTCCAAGGTTCCATGGGTCGTCTAATGCCACTAGCAGCCTAGCCAAGCCTTTATGCCCCTCCATATCGATATTCTTAGTCATCTCATCACTAAGTGGCACGTATTCGTCACAAAGCACGCTTTTACCCTCAGACACTCCAATTATTTCATACCAGCCTTCCAGAGGCTCGTCTAAAGGACTCTTCAGTTTAATGAGAACTTCTTGGTCATCCACAGTTTTCACGTGGAAGCCCTCACTCGCAGAAACTTTAGTTACTTTACCCCAAATAGTCACTTTTGCGCCATTCTTCTGTGCGAGGTTGCCGGCCGTAACATAGGGAATGTACTCATCGTTGTCGGGGAACTGGCTATCTTCGAAGTCATCGTGGTCTCCCATTTTGATGTAGGTATCACGTTTATTTATTAGCGTGTCTATTTTTCGATGGATTGTACGATTTTGTAAACAGTTCAAGAGAAAACGAATTGAAATAGTGATGGGACTCGAATCACATTTGATTCGAATGATGACAGTTAAAACTCAAATCGGAGATTTTATGTTGATTCGAATGGTCGAGTTGATTCGAATCTACGATCTGATTCGAATCAATTTCTTTCCTTTTATCTGTTACGCAAGTAGTACCTACACCTAGCGATGGTTGAAATTGGAGAGACCTACATCATGCAGTAGACTGTTATAGGCTGATGATGATTCAAAAATATATCTAAGTGTTTTTTATTTATATTATAAGTATCTATTGTTCAATCATCGTATCGATTCGAATCATCAATCAATTCGAAATAAGGGTTAGTTCGAGTCATGATTCGATTTTTTTCCGGATGATTTGATTTGATTGATTCGAATATTCATTTTCTTCTTCTTCTTTTATTTTTTGGCCTAGAGTCCCATCACTAAAATGAAACAAAACTTTGACATTGACAGAAAAAAGAGCTGTCCTCACTTTGACATAGAGATGAACATGACGGACGCGCACGCGTCGGCGAGTAGTATTCGACTAGATAGTATTATTATTTAGTCGATTATTATTAGATAAAAATATTTGTGGACATTACACACAGCGCCATCTAACCCCAAACTAAGCAACGCTTGTACTATGGAAGCCAGATGGCTGATACAATACCTAAATACTTTACCAATAACTAGCTAGACCACCAGTGCTCCTAAATCTACTGCGCATCAAAACAGACAGATACATTCATTTATTCGTCCAAGGCAACTTAACTATAGATCTAACAACTAGGTATCTTACTTATATTATAAATGCGAAAGTTTGTGAGTTTGGATGTTTGTGCCTCAATCACGTCTAAACGGCTGAACAGATTTGAATGAAACTTGGAATACACATAGTACATGTACTGGATTAAAATATAGGTTATTTTTTATCCGGCTACCCCGCGAGCGAAGCCGCGGGCGGCAGCTAGTAGAACTATAAATAATGAACACATAACGAAATAATGAATTCCTTTATTAAAATTATCCCTTATTTTTACATTTTCCTTACTTCAAACGAACTCCAGAAACTATGGAAAATCTAATGGGTTTACAACAGTTCAAAATATCTGTTTATATTGGTATTTTTTTGAACTGGGGTAAAACAATGTTTATGCAAAGTGGTCTTCCCTATCGGCGGCGAGGGTAGGCGCGGTGGCGTCTTCCATCGCGGCGAAGTTCATGAAGTGAGCGGGGCGGTGCACCTCGTGGTAGAACTCACGCGGATTGCCGAGTTGAACACCGTATTTCATGTTGGGATCGTGGCGGACACCTGAACAAATAAAATATATTTTTTTTATTAAAACGGTCATGGTTGTAAGTAAACATCCTAGTTGTAAACTGCTATCCTACTATATTAATTTTAGTAATTTACAGGTACAACACAAATGTGTAAATACATTACAATTTCCTCCTTCTCATCCTCTCGCAACATGATGAACCATCAATATGGCTATGACTGCAAGTTTTCTGAAGAATACTTGTGGCTCTGCCCACCCCATTAGGGAAGTGGGCGTTATAATATGTATCTGTATGTATGTATGGATAAACTCACCCATAAAGTTGTAATTCCAACTACCCTGTGATGGCACCATAAAGTACCCCAGGAATCGATCCGACAGCAGCATTTGCACCCTCTCATAGTGACTGGGCAGGTAGCCTTTAGGGTTATTTCCTCTGTCTGTGTTCTTCGCGCCCCATTCGTACCCACTAGGGGTGAGTTTGTATGCAGTAAGGGAGCAGGATCCAGGGGTGAAGGAACATGTGATCACAATGGTTTTCTCGCCGTCCCATGATGGATTTTCTGACATTACTTTGGCGTGTGTTGTTATATCCTGTGAAAAGAAAAACAGGTGGTAAAGTCTTTTTGGTATTTATTGGGGGTTTTATTTTTGTTAGGTTAGATCAGATAGCGTATTATCAGACGCGCGGCAGCGTACACATCGCGATCAGCGACTGCACGTCTGACGCGCGCCTCCAGAGCACAGCGACCCCTGGTTTCAGGACCCCTACGCAATTCATCACTTCCAAATTTAGGCCCAAAAACAAGACTGATATAACTCGACTCGCACGGCGAGGGTATTAGAGAATATTTTTGTAGTTAATAAATAAATATTTAAGTGGACATTTCACACAGCGCCATCTAGCCCCAAACTAAGCATAGCTTGTACTATGGGAACCAGATGGCTGATAGAATACTCATATACTTTATTTTTTTTTGTAAATACATATACTACAACACCGCGAGCCGGAAGAAACATTTGCAGAACATAAAAACATTTCTCCCGTAGCGGGAATCGAACCCGCGCCTCTTGCGTCTCAGCAAAGCACCCGCCCGCCGCGCCAACGAGGTCGTCAGTTGTCTAGCCAGTTGAAAGTTGAACGGTATACCTGGTGAAAGTTGAGCGGTATACCTGTGGTGAGAGCTGAGGCAGTTCGTTAGGCTGCGTATGCATCCAGCCCAGTGGCTGTAGGTGCGCTAGCGCGGGATGCTTGGGCAGCTGGCGCGGCAAGTGCACCTGTTGGTGTGTTCCCCACTGCGGCGGAATGACTGCGCATTGAACTTCGCGCACCATCGGGTTGTCGGGGGGAGACACGCCGTAGAGGTAGCATGCGATCTGTGGGAGATATCTTCGTTAATGATCTGGAAGGGATATGACACTAATATTGTATATATATATGTATGTTAGTAATAAGGTATGTATGTTTATATGGGCCGTAGTTTAAGGTAATTAACATCTTGTAACCTAAACTAAGTTTGTTGCCTGAAATAAAGTTTATTATTATTATTATTGTAAATGCGAAAGTTTAAGTCATGTTTTGTGCTCCATAAGAACTGAAACTTAGAATTAAGGTACTTATTATCCAGGTAGGCGGAACCGCGGTGCTACTAGTTGACAATAAACCTTATGTTAAGCTTCATTATTGATGAAGATTTATTTCTGTTAGTGTAATATCTATAGTAAGTCGTCTTTCAATAGAAAAGTAGTATTAATAATCGTCATAAGTGAAAATAGAATTTAACTCTGACAAACCAAAATTAAAAACTGCATATTCCTTTGAGACTGAATCTACAAGTTTTCTACAAACTTTTTGAATTTTACAACAAAAAGTTAGTCTTTTTTTATCCTATAATGTAAATCAAAGTACTTTATAGGCCTTACCTGCGCTCTTAGATCGGATATGGTGACAAACTTCTTGAGCAGATTCTTGGGCAGGATATAAGTGTATCCACTTTCCTTGATATCGTCCGAGCTCACATAGATGTGGTTCGTACGCAAATGCAGGTTGGTTGCGGAGATCGCACGCACCCGCCATTCCGTCTTTGAGCTGTAAATGAAGTAAAATATAAGATTATTGTTAACACTTTCTGGTTTTCAGATGATACGAAGATACACCTCTAAATTTTCTCTAATTTCCGCTATCTGCTGCCTCTGATACGATCCCGCGGATCGACTGAGATAGTACTGCTTGTAGTTGCTAAAGTCACACCTTCGGAGCAGACGTGAAATGCCGTAGCAAAGGGCCCCAGTATTTTAACTTTTCTAAGGTAACCTGAATGTCTGTGCCTCGAAGTTGCAATGGTATAATCTCGACGATCGACTGAGAAACCATACTCAACCGAATATCTGCACCTTGTAGCTAGAGTCGCTCATGTATTGAGGCTGGCGTGACCTTCTTAATCAAGTTAGGGCCTCCGTATTTGAACTTTTGAGGTTACCTAAAGATCTGGGACTCGTTGCTATAATACGATTCCACGGGTCGAGTATTTTTTAGTTGTGTCACTAATTCTTACCAGTGAACCAGTGTGGTGAAAGGATATAAAGTTCGCCTCAAAGACTCCTCGGCACTGTTTTCCTGCACTGTTTGAGAGTACTGGTATTGCACACATACATTTTTGGAACAGAAAAACCCATTGGTGCACGACCGGTTTAAACCCATGACCTTAGGATCTTAGGACCTTAGGAAGGCCGGGCCGCTACCACTAGTCCACCAGTGCTCTCTATAAGTCGAGTGAGAGACTGATACTGTAAACACTTAATGAGTCTCCACCCGTGAAGGTAACAGTCAGTACTGACCTATCAAAATATGAACGTGGTTTTTAGTAAAGTTACCTGAATGTCTGCGACTCGTAGTTGCTGGTGGTAGAGGTGATGATCTCGTCTCCGTGCTTGTTGACGGTGCGCGTGGTGGTGGCTGTGAGCTGGCTCTGCTCCTTGCTCTGCTTCTCAATCTCCGCTATCTGCTGCCGCTGGGCGGACGGCGCGGATATCTCCATCCCGAGGATTATATCGCGGATTTCCGATTGCGTTAGAGACGCCACGTTCACGCTGGGAATAGAGAATTATTTCAGAACTGACCATTTTTTACACCTAATATCAGTTATGAGTAAAAAAAGGTACAATCTAGGACAGAAGTAAATTATGTTTTGCTATATTACTGGGTTGAGTTAAAAAACCCCGTCGCACCATAATGCCGCTACAAACCTAAATAGGTATTATGACAAACATAGTGTTTGGATGTTCGTCTTTTTGTATACAAAACAAAACAATGTCAGGATTGTAGTAAATGGAGACCCGTGATCTCTGATACCCCTATATAACAGGCGTGATTTTATGTACATATGTATGTACAAAGATATCTGCACGGCCTAATAAAAACGGCCCGAGGACCCGGCTAAAGCTTACCGAGAAAGCCATCGGGCCAGCAGCGGTTTGGTGTGTACAGACACATCTTAAGTTGACAGATTCCAATGATCAGTTTGTGGAAGTCACAGAATTAAAAAAGCCAAATTAAACAAGCTCAAGACTTTCAAGAATTCAATCTGATGTTATTCGGAAAACTTCAATTAACTTTACTCACTTGTTCTTCTTGCCGTAGTCAGCGAGGATGAGGTCTTTGAGCTGAACCTCCACTTTAATCCAGTCGTCGTCAGTCAGCGTCGGCCAGATGTGATGCGGCTCGGTCAGCGTCGTCTTATCAGGTTTGAGGAGAACCTTCGTACGTTCAGTGTTCACGTGTAGTGCTCGGAGGATAAGGATGAGTCGACTGAACGCCTGGGAGGAGATGTTTGTTAGGAAAGTGAAATCATTTATATAGTAGACGCTTAGTTACAGAACAGATTCATTATGGAGAATACATATATGGTCCATACTGTATCTTTCCTAATTAATGTTAGGGGAACAAAGGTCTGCACTGACGTCCCGCGGTGGGGTGTATTTTATCTGTTCTGTAAATCCCCTTTAAAGCTCTACTTCCTAGCAGGGATAGCATAATGATTATATGCCTTAGCCAAAACCACTTCCCGTATAACGAAGTCGCTAAATCCTAGGAGAAAATGATATGGGCAATGTCTATTCCAACTTTCTCTGCACATTTATATTAGCAATATTTTACCGTGTAAGAGGAGATGGTCTTCAGCCAGTCATCATACAGGTTGAAAAGCACCATCTGTGGCTCAGTGGCTTTCAGGATGAGGTCTCCAAACTTCTCCACCTTCAGACACGCCTGGAACGGCAACTGAAGCTCGGAACCCTTGATCACGATGTTAGGGAAGTCTAGCAAATGGACCTGTTGGAAATAAATGGTTTTATGGTGAGACTGTTTACGTGTATACTTTGTAAATACTAGCTATTGTACGCGGTTTTGTTCGCGTGTGAAAAATTATGATTATGTACACTGGTTTTTCTGCGAATATTTTTTTTATATGTAGATATTTTTTTTTTTTTTTCAGACGTAGATATCTTCTTTAAAGTTTTTTCATAGTCAATATTCTGACAAAAGAGCCTTTTGTGTGTGAAAAATTATGATATGTAGTACATTGATTTTGCTGTAAAGACTTTTTTTCTTATCTACTTATGTTACTGTATCTTAAAATAATTTTCATACTCATATTCTGACAAAAGAGCCTTACCTCAAGAGGATCCAACATGCCCTTCCTGGTGACAATGATCTGTTTCGGCTGCTCCTCTACGGGCAGCGACCGAATCAACGCGGCTACCTCCTCAGCGGTCTTCCATTTCGCCAGCTAGGAAACAAAGACTCACGTTATCTCCGGTGGTCTCTCAAAATGATAGAAAATTGAAGTACATAATTCAGTTTGCACCCTGTACATTTACAAGGGCGCGGGGGAATAAGTAGAGTCAACTTTAGCTCACAATTTCAGAAAAAAATAGAATGGCTTGTTCCTTCCTGTTGCAAGTATGGAAGTTTGGCCAGTATTCAACAACAATAATCAAGTGTAAATCAACGCTCAGATTCTGATATCTACATAGAGAATCGTGACAAGTCAGGACTATGTATTATATCATTAGGGGAAATCTATTAATTACGTGAGGTGTTTACGGGAGAAGGGGGTCGAGCCGAACCTCACCCAATCTCACGTGGAGGAGAGGGGGGTCTCGAAAAATCGCCAAAATCGCCTCACGTAATTAATGGGTCCCCCTTATTATAGGTTTTTGGATAGTTTCCGATGAAAAACAGCTCTGAGAATCACAGTAACTTAAAATAAAGAAAGATCAGCTTAGAATCTCAGTATGGCATTGTTTTTATGACCTGAAGGTTATTTATTTATTTATTTATTTAGTTGCACCAACAAAGTGAACACCATTACATGCAATATGACTAAATTAAATTAAAATTAAGTGCCACCTCAATTATAGGTGCAAACCACATTCAATTAGGCGTATACAAGAATAAAATAATTAAAAATAGATAAAAGAAATTGATTCACAAGATATTTAGATAAATTTGATAAAAATTAGGAGATTATTTGAAACTTACATACTTAATGATAAAAAAATTAAACTAAAAAGAAAAAAACGTTGGTGACATACATACTTAATAAAAATAAAAACAGAATTCATTAATTACATATTTGATTTTAAAATGTTGATTAAATATTTCCTAAAACTATATAAACTATTTGAGTAAATGTCAATTTCGACGTTGTTCACACTTGCATCACCGGCTTGTATTTGTAACATAGTATGGTGAATCGCACTGTATGTCCCTGTAATCCTATTCAATGGAGAAAATTTGCCTAAATTAGAATGAACAGATTTTTGGACTTATTAGTATTATAGGAATTAAAGCCTAAAAATAAAAATATCTCTCGTCCGTCTGTCTGTCACAATGTGTTTATTCGTACCTGTCCAAGACGCTTCTGTCCGGCCCACACGCTCGTGTGAATGATCTTCAAGAAGAGCTGTCCGGTGCGCGGGTTGAAGATGAAAATGGCGCCGTTGATGGGTTTGGTCGTAAGATTACCCTCAAATGTCTTGTGGATTGTCACTCGGTACACGTTGGTGTCGTCTACGAACCTGCAATACAGTGGAACTTTGTTATATTTTATCATAATCTCCCTCTTATCGCACTTTATGTAGGGACGGCACAGCATGTTCTCTTCTTCGAGTTCCTTTTGTCAGCCGTCATCTCTATACTCTCCTTTCTTAACCTCAGGTCCTCACACAATCCATCCTTTTATTATATTTGATGCAAGCTATTGTGGTGCATGTAAGCCTTTTCAAGGCATTTTACTTCACAACACTGGTTTGAAAAGACACGAATATTATAGTGATAGATATCGACTTGGAGGACGATTGTTTAGCTGGGTTGCAAAAAAAGCGGGTCCAATTTCTGCGGATTCCCTATAATAGCAAATACCTACGACACGGAATTCTAGTATAGGTGCAAAACTATATAATGTCAAATACATAGTACACAGTTTGGTGCTATTTATTTATTACTAGCTTCCAGACTTTTTTATTTTTATTACTAGTATCAGGATAAAAAGTAGCCTATATGTTATTTCAGCACACATACTATGTATGTTCCAAGTTTCATTCAAATCCTTTCAGCCGTTACGGCGTGATTGAGGCACAAACATCGTCACATCCTCACAAACTTTCGCATTTATATTATTAGGAGGATTATTTTTGACACAATGTCTTTCTAACTTTTCACTTTTACGATACGCCAGTTTCCTCAAGATTATTTCCCCTGCCGTTGAAGAGTCACATATACATTTTTCAACCAGTAGCTTACCAGATGATCTGGTTAGAGAAGAGCTCGCCATAGTTCTGGCTGGACAGGTAGGGCTCCGTCGGCTCCGAGGAATACAGCTGCAGCGCTTTGCGAATGCGCTCTCGCAGCACGTACAGCGCTGGATTCGCTTTCATTATCTTCGCCATCGCTTGCTGGATGAGCGGCTTGCATCCCGGGAACCAGTTGCCGTAGGCGCTGAAATAAACAGCGTAAATATGGCATTTTACAAATAGACTAAAGGTCTGTTTCACCACCTTCAAGTAAGGCACCGAGTAAGCTATTCGACAGTTAAAATAACCGGTAACTTACAATGTCAATTTCACGACATTCGAGTAACGAGAGGATTAAATGTTCAAATTGAAAGAATTTACTCGCCCACAAGTAACGTTACTCAGGAACTAACTAAAAACATATTTGCACTAAAAAACTGCGAATTTTCCAGGAGTAATTCAGTGACAGAGACTTAAAGGTCGGCCAAAATAATGGTCTACAATCGTAAGTCAATTAACATGCCAAAACACAACAAGGTCGATTTTCCCTTGCAATAATATTCTGACAGTTACTATTGTATCTATTATGGTTACACAGGAAGTTTGACAAAACTGGTAGCGCAATTTCGTGGCCCACAGTACCACAAGAATAACTAGTACACTACCAATGCCCCTTTCATTGATCTGATCCATACAATCTATCCTTGGTTGACGGAAAAGATAATGATGCTGAATTAGCGTTTTATCGGTCAAAAGCGCCATTCATCTTTTAACAAATAAACAAGATAGCTACATAATAATCATCATTTAGATGAATATAGAAATTGGGCATACGTGAAAGACAGGCAATTGTCCTATCTTTCTTTTACCGCGCGGCAAGTCTTACCTGTGCAAGTTATAAGCCAGATCGATGGCTATCAACAGTCCAGTGGGCGAGGGATATATGGACATGTTATCCGTTGTGTAGTCCAAGAACTTGGCTCGCGCGTATCGTTCCACGTCGTGTGAGTCGTAGTCGCCCCAACGCAACTGGATATCCAGCCAGTACTTCTGTGTCGTTGTATTGTCCATTGTGTCTCTGTGGATAAATAGTTTTATTGATATAATGATATAGTTATGAATTTATCTTCCATAAAATTTATATAACTGCTGAGCTAAATAAATACGCACTTGGTGTCAGCGAGCAGAGAAGGCCTAGACACGTTCCACTTATAAGCAGAGAAGAGCAGGATATCAGCACATGACGAGTTCATCTTGTACGACTTGCGGGGATGGATGGTTTCCTTCTGCACCGTTTCGATCTCTAGAGCGTCCAGCTCTTGATCAAACACCTGAAGAATAATATTTTTATTGAAACTACTTCTTACATTCGAAAGGTAGATTTACCTAACCCCAACTGGTTAGTTAAGTGAGACCACTTCCAAAAGGATGACGCGCATTTTGTTAAATGTCGTCTCCGAGGCTCCCCATGGGTTATTTAAGGGAGTAGATACAACAAAAACTTGTTTGGCGATTGTAAGAAACCAGTGTTGCAAACTGACGACGATAAGAACTAACCTAACAATGAAGTTTTGCTTGACATCTGACAATGTTGATATAATAAATAATTTACCTGACAAAGATCCATGACAATAGACTCGTGGACCTTCTGCCACAAGTGAGCCCTGAAGATCTGGATGAGAGAGATCTTCAGCGTCGGGATCTTGCCGTGCATGAATATTCCAGTCAGATCCAGTTGAACCTAGAACAAAACCAGTGATGTGTTTGTAGAGACAACTCGGAAAGATAAGGCTGCTCACAGTTGTGTTTGATTGATTTAATAACATATAAAGCTAATAGGACTGAAAGTTGATTCAACCATGATGACGGCTGTCTGTTAGCTCAAATTGGCTAGAGATGACTACGGTAAGGTCAGGGTGACTTGTCAAGTCCCGTCCAGGTATTTTGGGAGTAATTTAAAATTACAATTATAAAGCTGTTTTACATGCATACATAGACATTAACACGCCTGATCTCTAATGGGGTGGGCAGAGCCACATAATATTAAGTTGCAGCCACTCCTGATTCAAAGTCTAAAGGTGAACCATGGTGGCAGGTGATCAGCCCATCGCCCATATAGGTGATCCAACAAACTGCTGTTTTATTATAGTGCATATTTAGTAGAATATCGGATTTACCTGGAAACCGACGTAGACATTAGCTCTGTTGATGGTCGGCGACCACCATAGTGTGAATCGACGGTTGGGGATCTGGTTCAAACCGGATCGCTGCGCGTTTGTTAGCTTCTTGTATTTCATTGACTCTTCGAATCCTGATGCTTTCTCCCTGTGATAAGAAAAAAAAGGCAAATTGATTATTGAAACATATAGTCATACTATAAGGATTCTAAATGGTAGTCAATGTTGTATAGCTGTACGTCGCCATTATCTCCAGTCGTAATTCCACTTTGAACTCTATGCACTAAACAATAGAAGTTATATTCGTAATCTTACCAGAAAAGACCCTCCCATGTCGGGAAGTAAGTTCCCTTGAATAGAGTATGCTCCAAGATGCCTTCGACGCCGCCTAACGCCTGAATCATGTCAGTTCTGTAGTTGTTCAGATTCCACAGTTTTCCGTCGTGGCGCTGGTGAGTCCACCAGAACGGATTTTGTTTCAACACCTACAAAATAAAAACATGAATGGTGTCAGTTGTACTTTTGTAGAAAGTATGCAGCAGATAATTCATTATCCTTTTCGACCGTCCAAAATACTGTGTCCAAGAATTTTGGTAGAATAACTATTTTAAATTGCCGGCCTCGGTGGTGTGGCGGGCGATTGCTCGGCAGAGACGCAAGAGGCGCGGTTTCGATCTTGCGGATTCTTCCGGGTCTGGGGTGTTGTGTTACCATGGTACTCGTAGTTTATGATACCCACGACACAGGGAATCGTAGTGTGGGTCAAAACTATGCATGTGACTGTTGGATGTTATTTATTATATTTTTATTTAATTCGTATGCCAACTAGCCAAGCTGGTTTCTTGCCAGTATCCACCACGCTTGGTCACATTACGAACTGGCGTAAATTCAACATAGATTTAAGACGTGTTCAATTGATGATTCCCAAAATGTCCAAATAACATCTCCAAATGTTACAATATAAATTACCTGATACTGCTTGAACTCTGTGCGGATACGCCATCCCTTGTCGTAAGCGAGCGTGTGTCGATCTTTCTGGAAGAGCGTATTGATACGGGGGATTCCCCTGTCCCACGAGTCTTCTAGGTCTTCCAGGGTCAGACGTCTGAAATATACATGCTTTTATGTCGACTGTTGAAAGAAGGCGAACCATTACTTTGTTAAGAGTTACTCCCAGAAAAATCGTACGTTTCTCATATCTCAGTATGTCTTTTACACTCATAAGGGATAAACAAACGCAAACGACATCGACAGTCTTTCAAAAATAGACTGTCGCTCTTTGATGCCTTTTGAACAAGAACTATTTTTTTTTTGCTTTGGTTTAATAAGTGTTGGTGATGAATTAGATCAGATAGCGTATTATCAGACGCGCGGCAGCGTACACATCGCGATCAGCAACTGCACGTCTGACGCGCGCCTCCAGAGCACAGCGACCCCTGGTTTCAGGACCCCTACGCGATTCATCACTTCTAAAGCACCAACACAACCTTATACTGTAAACGGATTACAATCACATGAATTTAATCATCAGAAACGCCCTACCAATATGTCCTTAGGTACAGCAGGTTAGCTGAGACCGTAACATAGGACCTTAGTGCACATCTTGTACCTCCAATGTCAATCAGATTTAGAATTGGTGTGTACTTTGAAACTTTTCAGCAATTTTTGACAGATGATCGAACCATTTCTGGAAATTATTACTTTTGGAGATGACTAAATCTGTAAATATTCCTGTTATATCCGAGATAAATTAGTTAATTCTCTCTTTTAAATATTTTTTGTAAAGTTTACGAGTAGTGGTAGTAGTATGAAATCGTTTATCGTTCCTAGAAGTATTTTTAGTTGCCATTAGTGGACTTTTAAATGATGACGAATTCTTCATTTACCTGTTCTGTGCGTTGGCTTCCTGTCGTTTGAGCGCGTACTCAGCCCACACTCTCTGCGAATCCACGAACTCGGCCTCCCACGGCTGGATGTAGCGGTACAGATTGGGAATCAGCTGGTCCTCGTCGTGAGACATACCGGAACGGAAGTGAGTGATCCCCACGTCGGTTTGTTTCGACCAGCGTAAGTCAGACTGGGGGAGGAAAGGATCTTAAAGTTGAAATCATGTTTTGGTAATGATTGTTTTATCACTGAATATGGTTTGCAAACAATCAAATAATTCTGTTCTGAATTCGGTTCTGAACCAAAACTGAAGGCAAACCTTATAACTTCGCCTGTTCATTTATCTTTTAGTTACAGCTAATTGTGTCAGCAACTAAAGCTATTGACTTGAAAATAAAACAGTTTTTAAAAACAAATTCCAAAAACGTACTATTAATTTCTAGTTTATAGTCTGTGCCTGTGAGGTACATCAGAATACTTATTATTATATTAATAATAGCTTTCGATCGCGGCTTCGCTCGCGTGGTATCCGGATGAACGCTTATATGTTATTCCAGCACACATACTATGTACACTCCAAGTTTCAATCAAATCCGTTCAGCCGATATGGCTTGATTGAGGCACAAATATAAATCGTCACATCCACACAAACTTTCGCATTTATAATATTAGTAGGATTATTAATACTTATAATTAATTAGGATGGGAAAAAAGCTGATTTTATTTTTGTAGAATGTTTCACATTTAGTCTTACCTGTGGAATCAACACATGTCCCATAGACAACATCCCAAGTCCTCCGAGTTCCTTAGGCGTGTAGAATACTACGGGCGGGAAACGCGAGGGCATCTTAGAGTTGAGGCCAATCTTTATGCGCGTCTGGATCTTGTTCTCGCATTTCACTAGCAAATCGAGCAGTTCCTGTGTGTTCACCACTGCCTCGCGGAAGTATGTCATTAGACCTGGGAATAACATCAAAATAATATGTGAATACGTGAAACAATTCAGGGTAGTTCCCATATGATCTATGGAACATGCATCATCGGACAGAATAAGATATTTTTTTCTTATTTTGTACTATGGAACATGTAATACTTTTATTTCTCAAATTGTTCTAAGGACAAGGTAAATAAGACCTCTTTACGATTATCTTTTCGTTCTTGCTACGAATATCCATTCCTTCGATATTTAAGATTCTTGAGTAGGATTATTTTACCCAGGCAGATGTTTGATCAATGGTATGACAAAATAATTGTTATTATCAGTATCATTTAGTTTCTCATGGAATTTTTTTGGGAAAATTTAATTATCTTTTTGTTCTATGGCATGAAAAGCTAGGACATAGTTCTATGGAAAAATAGCGAAGAAAATGTGTCATTTTGTTTGATGACGTCATGTTCATAGAACAAATGGGAACTACCCACAATTGAAAGCAAGCTAGTGATTTGTCGTCGGCGCATAGGTCACATTGCGCGGCGCGTACCTTCGTCACTTCATTCTGTAGTAGGATACTCACCAATAAGCGCAGTATTCCACTTGTTCACGATCTTGGTGAAGGTCGTGGAGCCAGACGCCATCAGTATCTGCCTCACTCTGTTGTGGAAACGAGCTAGTGATTCGTCGTCGACGCGCAGGTAACATTGCGCGGTGCGTTCCTTAGTCACTTCGTTCTGTAGATTCCATACTCCGTCGCGATGGGAGAGCTCCTCGTGTTGACTGCGACACTAAAAGAATTGAATTACCTATAAGATTTTTGTCTGAGACTTGTGTATCAGTGTTTTTTGTGTACAGGCAAGTAAAAGTAAGTTTGTATATTATACTAGCCGCCGCCCGCGTCTTCACTCGCGTGGTACCCGGTTAAAAACAGCCTATATGTTAATCAAGTACATGTGCTATGTATATTCCAAGTTTCATTAAAATCCGTTCAGTAGTTTTTGCGTGAAAAAGTAACAAACATCCATATACAGGCAAAGAGGTGTGCTTCATTCTGTTTACCGCATTGGATTTCTAGCGGCACAGGGCGGTCAATTTTGAACAGTCTAGAATTAAAAAAGAGGATTCTCAATGTAGTTGTTATTTGTTGCGTTAGGATAGCTCCAGAGTTTTATCCTGTTCTTCATTGAAGTCGGTTTCATGTAACGTAATTATCGTAGCCACCTTTCGTGTCACCCTTAGGTATGACCTCAAACCTACCTTACGAGTGACACCTTCACAAAAACAAAAAATGAATACACAAGTTTAGAGGATTACCTTAGGTAAGATCCTGCACTCAAACCCGGCCATGTTGAATAGTAGATTGGGATTATCCTTGGAATATGCGGAGACGAAACTGTTCTCCCATTGGATAGTTGTCACTGATCTTGGTAACCTGTTCTTTATGTCCCAGAATACTGCGCGACCGCTGTCAAAGATAATTTTAATAATTATACTCACAGCAACTAAAGACTCGTTCGTGTGTCGTCGAGTTGGCTAGAAACAGTTTTATGAATTTGCAAGTTGATAATAAAACCTAGTAAGAATTAATAAATAATTAACAATTAATCTCCCAACTCCAAAATAAAATTATATAAGCTCATTTTAACATTACAAACATTAAATTCACACTATTGTGAATAATTTAAAAGATAATGGGTCTTTAGATGGCCTGACTGTGTTTCTTTTGTGTTATGTAAATAATATTTGTTTTAGTTTCAAGTTTCTTTCCATTTAAAAGATTCAAATTTAAGATGGAGTAGGCTTGCCCAGCACCTATTCCATCCCCTCTTATCATTCTTATGGATATAGATAATCCATAAACTTACAGATTCACGTCATGCTTCATAAGCCTCATCCTCGCATCTCTAGGCCAGCACTTCTTGTTGTTGTAACCGACTATGTTCTCGTTGTTTGGATCCGGGTGTTCAGTCAGGTATCGCTGGATTAGGTCACGCGCTTCTTCGGCCGTGAATCTGTGGGAGTTTGAGATTAAAATTAAAATAGTATGGTAATGTTTTGAGAGCTCTTCACCCTGTTACCGCTGTGGCAACACTATTGGGGATGCCGCGTAGTGAAAGGTATATGATTTGTTATAAGATACACAAGTAAAACGGTTCTTAACGGTTTATTTGATTAAAGATGATAGGTTGAAAGCCCATTGAAACTGCCCATCTTGAGACCTAAGAACAAAGATATTGTGCGGAAGTGAAAGAGTAGCGAGAACCTAAGCAATATTTTAACATTGAAAATACTTCGTTTTTAGTATAAATTGCACAAATTCCTGTAGATGGATATGAATTACATGTAAACAGAATTTTTGGAAGAGCTGATATTCGAACTATGGCGTCGTTGGACATCAAAATCAAAGCGAAGATACCTAGTTCGAATCCTGCTAGTTCAAAAATTGATAATTACAAAAGTTTAGAGTTAACTTACCTGAAGAATATATGAATCCTATCAATATATCTGCAGTACAGTCTAATAGGGTGCGCCGTCTCTGTCTGTCTGTCCTGGTAAGAGAGGAAATCGTTGGGCAGCTGAGGTGGGCCTGCCATCTCGCTCGCACGCTGCAGCCCTAGTACCAACAAGTCGAGTACTAGACCGTAGTACTGGACTATGAAGGACGCGAATTGGAGACCTCGGATTATGCCGTACGAATTTGTGTGGTTCATATCCTGTGGAACAAAAACATAATTATATTCTCTTACTAATATTATAAATGTGAAAGATTGATGTGGTTGGCGCCGTGTGCCGACTGAACTGATTTTTATTACATAAATAATTTCTTATTTTTGTCAGAGAAGTAGCTTACATAGCTATTGTTCTAGGTTCCGCTATCTTATTTTGTATCCCTGTATACGACGTGTTGCTGTCGTATTCTGAATCACCTAGAGTACCATGCATATGAAAGGAGTGGCCTGAGGCAAACGACAGTGTAAGGCTTACAAAATAAGGCGACGCTTAGATACATTATATTACACCTAGCAAAGTCCAAAAATTAATCACAATCTTTATCCCAAATCAATCTATGGCTCTATTTTCTAGTACAAATTGGAAGGTACTTTACTAACCTTATAATTAATAACGACGTTGTTCTTAGCCGTCATGTAGTCAGCTATGTTGTGATCGACGATCAGACGTAGCAGTCGATTGAGCAGCGTCAGATCTATCTTTTCGTACAACTTCTCGAATTTAGACTCAAGTAGCACGTTGCACTCGCCTTCGCCGACCTCCCACACGTCTTGCAAATTGTTTATACCTGGAAAATGATGGCGTCAAGAAACTGGGAAATCGTGTTCCAGTCAGTCAGTTTTCAAATCAACTTTTTTATGTCGGTGAGCCGCTGAGTTTTCTCAGACTATGCTGGGTGAGTTCATCCACTCTATGCTGGGTGAGTTCAAGTTCTTTCTTCTTCTTCTTTCAAGTTCTTCAAGTATTTTCTGATCGAAACATTTAATACCCTACACCAGTACTCTCAAATGGTAAAGGTAAACATCATCGTGGGTAAACCGGCATGTTGCAGAATTTAAAAACTTGGAAGACACAAAGACATTTGTATCTAATGCACTCTCTAATCACTACACCACACTACACACTGTTTCGCAGACCAATGATATACTAAACAACGCCAATGGTGCTGCAAATGTTGAGTTGCTCAAGAAAATAATCTTTAACTGGCCACTATCCATAGTATAATTTGTCTGCCTGATGAGTAGGTACAGTTAGTGGCACATACCCTGGCACCATTTATAGACGAGCAGCGGTGAAGGCTCGGTGTCAGCGGGTTTACTCCACGGCGGCAACAGGCGCCGCTTGTCCGCCTCGTACCACAGATACTGGTCGAGATATGCGTCCGTTATCTTCTCTAGCGGTTCTACGTCGTACACTGGCACTAAGTGGGAGTAGAGATCCATGAACTCTATGCCAACCTGTGGAGAAGACAAAAGTAGAAATAAGGGTACAGGTATAATTCTACTAACGTTTGCAAGGATGTGAGGATTTTTTATGTCGCCTCACTCAGGGCGTAACGGCTGATAGGATTTGGATGAAAATTGGAATAATGTTCATGATCTAGAATAACATAACCCAGGCTAGTTCAAAAATGTTTTATGCCATTTGCGGGCAAAACGAATGAAATAAGAATATACAGGGATTAGACTAGTCAAAATCAACTCTAAAATCACTTATATAGTGAGATCGTCGATCGAGTCGTAAGATAATACTATTGAACATATTAATTTAATTTTTACTAAAAATTCAAATGACAGGAACCATACCTCTCTAAAAGTCCTCTGCGTCAACAAATGACGTTTGATTCTCGACAGCGCCTCGTGAGGATTATCATACGCCTGTTCAATCAGCCCCAACTCTTCCCTTTGACTCTGGTTGAGCCTGGATTTGACACTGTACGCCTCTTTCAGTCTCTCCAACGCCAGGATGAGGAGTTTGGTGTCGTGTTTGTATGAGAGGGGAGGGAAGGGAATGGGCGCGAAGCGGCGGGATTCCAGCCAGTGGACGGTTGTTGTGTAGATGGCGACGGCCTCCTCGGGCGAGATGTATGGACCATCCTGTGGAGTACACACTTGTTTACAGATGAAACAATATACAGAGGGGAAGAAACTAATTCATGGTTTCCAGTTTCGGGCAGGCAATATTTCTAACACCTTATTGCCTGGTTTTCAGTTAAATTACTTTCATTCGTATTTCTTTAGAAAATAAAATTGACAAAAGATGAAGAGTAAAGCTCTAACACACTACAAGTTATGTAAGTATGCAAATAACAATATGACAAAATCTTAATCTTTATTAGAAAATCGATACAAATTATCACGCCCGTACCCCTAGTGGGGTGAGCAGAGCCACAAGTATTCATAAAAAAACTTGCAGCCACTACTGATTTAAATCAATACAGAAGTATAAAAACTGTGTTGCAGATTCCATCACCCTCCTCCGATAATAATGTTCTTGATTCTTGAATACAAGCTTATCTTAACAAAATCTCACAGCATAAAATATAAAGAAAACAAATCAAGTATCAAATAAGCTAACCTTCAAGTAGTTGTGCTGTCTTTCCTGCTCAGCTTTCAGGTAGAGGCGAGTTAGTCTTCCCAGGTTCTTCTTGCAGACTGTTTTGTCGACGGTGGCGCCGCGACGGATTCTCTCGCGGTTGTAGTGGGCTGTGTTCGTCCACCAATCGGCCTTCATCTTGACGTAGCGGAGAATCATGTTCTCAATCGGTGTTGGTAGCCCTGGCACCTAAGATAAATTTAATATTAAGTAATGAAGACATTGCAGAAATTGACATGGGTTAGCTGCATATTACATAAGCTTGTTTCAAATATTGTGAGATATTTTGCTTTTCAAACAAATTTAATAGCGAAATTAAAGTTTTACAAAAACATGCATACTCTTATTAATTCTAATAGTTCATACGCTACCACAAAACATAAGGTTTAACTTTTTTTTAAATACAGATGGTGACATTCAGTACATCTCTATGGCTGAAGTCTATTCACATACCTTCCAAGGAATATTAGCCTTCCAGCACCTCCAAGCCTCGGACAGATGCTGCAGGATGGTCCTGGCTTTGTTCTGCTTGATACCTTCCGGCATCATATCCACTATGTCGTGCATGACCGACGCACGGAGTTCCAAGTCGAAGTGGGACTCGACGCGCTGTTTGGTCACCGTCTTCGCTACACCTGTGGAGAGTATGCTTATGTTTAGTCATTTTTGGTCACCACTCTGTTGGAACCCGCACCTTTTGCGTTTCAGTCGAGCACTCGCCCGCCAAGCCACCGAGATCGTCCGATTATATTAGAAAAAGTCAACGTTAAACTTTTATATACAATGTGCAAAACAAAATGTTCCTCTTCATTCATTCTTCCTGGTGCCACATTGTCAGGCTACGGCGAACGCAAACCATTTGCATTGTGGTCATATAAATCGTCAAAAACAAAGACGCAAAACTTAACCATTCACCAAATCCCAATAATATGTATAGCCACTAAGTGAACAGAATGTTGCACTATACTTTAATGCTATAGACAAATTTTATTAACCTGCATGGGTACAATTAGTCAATGAATATGGTTACAACATTTCAAAGTTCCTCTATGGTACTGTAACTTACCTTTGGAATGTCGTCCTTCAAACTGCCTAGATAGCAAGTTTCCGAGCCATCTCTCCAGCAGCGGCGTGATCCCTCGCATGAAGAACAACCACACGCGCCAGCCTGGTGCCCAGAAACCGCATCCTGGACCTTTGGACACTGGACCCTGAAGATATAAAAATATTATTATTTTTAGACAGTAGCACATGGAACATAGCAACATACTTTGGTTCAAGTGAATAGACCAAATAAGTTAAGTTAGCGCCACAGTTCTTCATTTCAAAATCTGTAAACAATCCTTTTAGAATTTAGAGTGTCATAGATCATACAACAACTTACGGTATTGAACCTGTAGTAGATAAGATGCTTCAAATCCTTGCACATCCGAATCTGCCTCATCAGTTTGTACTTGTATCTATACATCCCGGTGAGTTGACCCACGTGTGCGAATATGTACTGCAGTCCGTCAGCCAGTTGGAACGAGTCTACATTGTTCAGCCGATACTGGACGTGGGAATCGACGATCAGTTTTGTGAGGCGTAAGATTTCACGGCACAAGTGGAAAGCTGGGAAAAAGCAATACCTTATTTAGTTACTGGAGAAAAGATGATCTTTCTACGGGCTTTCATGAAACTTGAGTTGCAACTGAAGAATACAAAGTCATACTGTTCATAGATTTTAGAATGTACTAGCAACAATTTCATAGTTGAATTTTTCAATTCATCAAAATAATTTGCTTGCTCACAATATTAATCAGTAACTTACCATTTCCGAATCGCGACTTCTTCCTCTCCTTAGTGGTCAAAGTCTTGACAGGCTTCAAGTTGAAGTTATAGTCAAGATGCAGGTAATTCAGGTTCTTCCGATGGATGAGAAGATTCAGCATGTTGTATCCTTGTCTGCAGACCTGGAGGCCAGCCTCCACCCAGTCCAGGGTCGTGGTTTGGAAGAACTTGGTGGATTTGAATGAGCGGAAGAGGTACCTACGGGAAGAGTTCTGATTAATAACTTGAAACCAAATTGTTCCAATTTCACAATCGTGACGTCATTTTTTCGTCTTTCGCTCACAGATGCATACGTCAAACATAAAACACCCCACTTTTTGCGTCGGGGTAAAATATAAATATGTTTACACATAAAAACATCCCACAGACATAATAAAACCCACGAAACAATAATAGAACCCACCTCTTCTTCTGCGGCTTAGGAGGGCGATGCTTCAGCGCATTGAGCACATAGTACTTCAACAGCTTCTGATACGACACCCTCACTTTGACAGGCTGACCGGGCGGACAATGTTCCTTGTACCACGTCTTCACTAAAGGCACGTCGATGGCTCGTCGGCTGCGACCTGAGAAACGTCATCAATAATTTTACTTGCTATTGTTATCCAACAGTTACAAAATCGGGCTTCAGCGAACTTGTAGCGTAGACTGACAAATGTAGACATTAGATTTGACACAGAAAAGGACAGGAAATACGAATCTTAGCGAAAACCCGTGGTGTAATTAAGTGGTTTCTTAATCTATATTATTACGCAATAAATAATACTCTTATCTGAAGAACATTTACAACATTCTCATATGCCCATGGCCCATATAAATGGTCCATCATGTTGGAGGATAGGATGCTGTCCCTTTAATCGACTTTTACGACATGCTCAGGGACAGAAGCAGCTGGACGCATTCTATTCATTTCAGATCAGTCTAGCAGAGAAGAGTAGATATGCTGCAGTGCCATAGCTAATGTTTTGTAAATACCTGATCTCATGCTAAAGGGCCTTGGCGCCCACAGCAGCGAGATCCCATTCGCCGTATTATCAGTATAAAGCGCTGTCTCCTGCAGGAACGGAGACACCTCCTCAGGCAGGACATACTCCTCATCATCAGGAATGGGGTCCAGAGACTTGACAGTGTGCCGATGAGAGATGGGATTGATGAGGGGATCAAAGTAGAACGCTGGGAGATCAGGGTCTTCGGTCTTGATGTAGACGACGTTCGGAGTGTGGTACCTAGAGAATGTTTAAATGGTTGTGTTAAATATGAAGCAAGCATGTATAGGTTTTATTTTGCAAGCAAATCTATTACAATCTAAAAAAACTTACAGAGAAATTTCGAATACCAACTACTCGAATATAATACTGTTAACAACTGGTCTGAACTAATTACATTGATGCTATGAGTCTTCGATTCAAAAAGTTGCACAAGTAAAAACTCACCAAGACAACTGCACAAAATGGGGCAAATTATTGTACAGATACGGGAAGGCGATCCTATACTCCGTCCTGATTGGCTGACGGATTATAATCTTGTTGATGTCATTGAACTCATTCCAATCCTCATCGCCGGCTGAATTGTCTTTGACTAACGGTTCGAATTTCGGCCCACCGGGTATTGCCATGTTCAGAGCTTTGGCTGTGAAGAAACTCTTTGAATCAAAGAGGTAGAAGTAGTTATCGTCTACCAAATCGGTCAATAGTTGATTTGCAAGCCGGTATAATGTTGCCATTTGAGGTAGAGTCAGGTTCCACTTTCTGTAGGTAGACCCGTTTACGTGTCTCGTTCCTAACAGTGGTTTGTGATCGTAGAACCATTGCGCCACCGCTCCGTCTTCATCCGGGTCTAATTCTATCTGAATCGGCTCTAGAGGCTCGACATCCAAGATGTTATCAGCATAATCTAAAGGCGGTTCCTCATCATCGAACGGCGGGAACCGCATTCGCTTGAAATGTCTTCTGTCACGCTTTTCTCGTCGCATCATAATCCACATTGTGCCCCATTGGGCGATGTAGACTGGCTCAATCACCCATGGAATCTCATTCACGAATGTGATAGCTCCCGTGATGTGGTAGAGTACTCTGACGTCACGGATTTGTTCCCATGGCATGGGCATATTTTCTAGAAGCTTCATGACTGCATGAGGCATGTATTTCAAAGCTCCTAGGTAGACGCGTTTGTCGTGGCGATATTTTCGGCTAGTCATGTCTCCATGGTCGCGAATGATCTTTCGAATGTGCTCTGGAGGCATATCTTCTTTCTGAGCGTCGACAAAGCCAAATTTGCGCTTTTCCGCAAAACGCTTTGATTGGAGCTGCAGCCATTTTTGAGCTGTGCAAACAAATTACAAGATTGGAAGAATACAAATATAGAAAGCAAGTATCTATATTGTTAATGCATAAAAGAAACACATAGGAGGTTGGAACACATGCATTATAAAATACAACAGGTTTATTGTGAAAAGCAATATGAAGTCATCGCTTTTGGTGAATGTATTGAACAATACATACAAAAATTGTAGTAAAATATCATGTGTATTTATTTTCTCGTTACTCTCACGATTTGTAATGCGTTGATTTTTCATTTGTTAGTGTTTAGTCTAAAACCTCACCACCTCACCAGGGGAAGGAGAGGGAGTTAAGTTGGTAACAAACATTATGTGTCAATAGACAACCCCTAATGTGAAGTAAACTGAAATGCAGGAGCATTGAGTACAGAAATATTGTAAGCAATTACAGCATTTTCCATTAGATGCTAGCCTGGAAAATCATATCCATTGCAAGATAATTTCCCCAAGACATATGCAAACTTGCTGTTTAGTCTTAACAACAAGTCACATATTTCTGGGTTTTAAAATAAATAACAACTTTATATAACAAGAGTCACATACATATTTTGGTGACTGTTTATTCTTAGTGCATTCTTTTGGACCAGCAAACACTAGGGAGATTAAGCTTTGGCATATTCTCCCAAGTGTTTGCTATGCCAAACTTTTCCATTAACATCTCTATAATTGGGTTAAAAAAAGGGGCCCGATTTGACATTTTGTCAAAAACTGAGTAAGGATGAGAACCGTTATTCAGCAAATCACTATTGCTGATATGTATTGTCAAGCTGAGTGAATGTTTGAAAAGGCCTAACATGCAATGCTGGGAATCCTACTACTATTATAAACGCGAAAGTTTGTATGTATGGATGTTTGTAACTCTTTCACACAAAAACGGCTGAACGGATTTGACTGAAACTTGGAATATACATAGTACATGTGCTAGATTAACATTTATAAGCTTTTTTTTTATCCGAGCGAAACCGCGGGCGGCAGCTAGTAAAATATACTTTCATTCTCAATTAATTTGTCTGGTATTTTGAACCTATTCAAATATAAATGCTAAACAAAATAATGATGAGTCCTAGGCAGCCATTACATGTGAGGGGGAAACAACATAAACAGACACTTAACCTAACAAAGCTACAAAATCACCACTGACCTTTTTCCTTGATCTTTTCTTCTGGTATATGATGGGGTTTCGGAGGCTGCGAGGGCGGCACCGGCGGCGCAGCAGCAGCGGCGACGGCGTGGGCTTGCAATGCCGCTTGCTGGGCCGCCGCCAATTGTTGCTGCGCCATCATGGTGGCCCATGGGTTAGGCCCCAGAAGGTACGGTGGCAGCGACATGCTGACCGCGTTCTACAATATCAAAAATACAACGTCGTACTATTATTATACTCTTATGTGTGTGAAAAACGCATGTACCGAAATCAGTTTTTAGGACGTCGCCGGGGAAGCCCTATAAACATGGCTTTAGTTGCGAAAATAACAAACTTACTCACTTTTTACCACTTCACAATTAAGTTATTTGTACTGAATAACCATCCACGTATGAATTCAACATCTCTTTCAGAAAATTAGAGACTACAAATTCTACAAATATTGCAAACGCTTTGTGGCACGGCATCCATTTGTAATTTTTTTTTATTCATTCATCATTCATGTAATGGCAAGTGTAATGGCATGCATTGCCAGTTTGTTTATCTATGGTTTTTACGTTGACATCGACTAATTCCTTTTAGTCGATAATCGGTGAACGAATATTTCGATTAATTTCAAATAACGAGCAGCAAAATTGCTGCCCACTTCGTTTCGAAAAATTATAATGAACCGCTGAACCTTTACTCTCGAAAATAAGGTTTCAACGAACTTCAAAAAATAGGCCCTTTTCAGACTTGTGGACTAATTGAAGGGCCCAGTTCCAGAAGTCCCTAAGTCCACTTAGGGACTTTTTGATCTGACAACATTTTCAAATTCTGCGTTCAAAACTACGCTAAACTGAATATTTTTTTTTTGCAAAAGTAGTTCCTACGTGCATTTAAACGATAGTCTATTTTTGAACGTTACGAAGATTTCAAGATAAAAAGTCCCTAAGTAGAGTAAAAGTACCTAGGTCCAATGTCTCCAGTGAAAAAATCCCTTAGTCCACAGTTTTTAGTACCTAAGTCCTGGGAACATTTGAAGAAGAAAGTTTAAATCTGTACTGGTTTTTCTTATTTTGTTTTCGGTTTCTGCAGAAATTGAAGTTGGGTTTCATGGTTCACGTATTTTTAATAATTTATAAATACTTTCCAGTACCTACCTACCGGCCATTGCATGGTAAATTACATAATTTTTATGTTTCTAGGACTTTTAAAGAAAATTATGTAAGTAAATGGCTGTTAGATCAGCTTTGTTCTCGAGGTGTGTTTGAAACAGTAACTGTGAATTACCCATCGAGCATTCAGTTAAACGCTCGATGGAGGAAACGGCTCAGAAAGCAAACAATTTATTCTCCTGAGTATTATGTTGATTTAATAAAAATCAGTAGAATAAAACAACCTTTCGACATAGTTTTCTTAGAAAGAAAGGATTCTTAGGAAGATCCAAGCGAATGAGAGGATCTTGAAAGTAAAAAATTACAAAAGTCTCTATGATGATTATGTCAAACCAGTTCCCGGTATTTCCCAAGCTCGAGAGGTAATATTTTGCAAAATAGGTCGTCCATCTCTGAGAAATAACATGACAGGACCATTCAAGTCTTTTGCTTTTTATGGTGTCGGCGCCGGGAGAAATATACGAAGAGAACCAGAAGATGCTTATGAAGCTCCATTACCATTAAAGCTAGGAAAAATCAAGGATGTGCAACATCTACTTTCATTTGTACCTGAGAGTGAAAAATATTATTATGAAGACATTATTGCTGGTGTTAATACACTGCCTGACGTAGGTGAAACTGATAATGATGAAGAATAGGAATAAATTGGGGGTAGTTTTAGATATATTTTAAAAAGTCTGAGTTGTTAGTATGCCATACATTATAGTTAAGTGATCTCAATTGTCAATTGATAAAAGTTCCTAAGTCCTAGAAATATAAGAATAAGTGCCTAAGTCCTTGGTTTAGGACCTAAGTCCAAATAATTCATAATTTAATTGTAAAAAAATGATAATGTTTATGTACATGTTACTTACGTCAAAATAAAAGTAGATTTTTTTTCTATTACATGGTGTTTTTATTTTTGCTAGGTTCATAATACAAATATTTCCAGATCGTTTTTTGAGCATCTTTGTTAAATATCTCAAAACCTTGTTTTTGGACTTAGGGACTTCTGGAACTGGGCCCTTCAATTTGGTTAACTACCTACCTACCTACGACGTCATTTTAGCACTACTTGTATTAAATATAGATACTGAAACAACAATTTTAATCTAATAATTTTAATTTAGTCATCACGGAAACCAAAAGGAGGTGTCAATACAATATTATCAATATTTTCTGTTCCCAAGAATAACTCCTCATTTATTTCATTGACAACATCAGTTATGAACTCTTCATCCAGCGACATTGAATCACTATTTCTTGTACTAGGATTTTCTATTGAAAATTCTTCTATAACTTGAGTAAGAGCTTCTGCGATGTCTAAATCATGTGACGTATCTATTTGCTCCATACTTTCAAGAGCATCACCATTTCTAGATAAGCTTCCTGTATTTGTTGTATTGCAGCTGCTGCTTAAGTTGTAAGTAGTAACAGGTTCATCTATTTCCATAGAAAATCTGCTATTTTCTAAGATTCTTTCATTAGTTCGGTCTTCAGTATTTTTATTTACATTAATTGTTGTCTCACTTTCTAATCCGTTTTTATTATGTCCATTCTGGGAACCAATTTCATGGCTCGAACCATTATCAAGAAATACAATACTGTTGAGAAGTTCATTTGACGATTTTACTGGTCCATGATTTTGGTGAAAGCTGCTCCTTGTTTTATTATTACCTTCTGCAGTGGATGGTTCTGTTGCCGACGTTATAACATTAGATGAATCATCGTAGCTATGGTCTATTCTAAGAGGGGGCGTTATTATAACTCTGCTATAATTCTGTTTTGGTGGTATTGAGTTAGATGATGAAAAATCGTGAGCACTACAGTCAGGTCTGTCATTGCTTTTATGAACTTTAAGGCGTTCGATCAAAAATTGATTTTCCCTTTTGAACTTTTGCAATATTTGTTTCCCTAGACCAGAATTTCTTTGTCTTAATGCCAGTCTTACTTCAGCATTTAGATCGTAGAGTGTTTTTTCATCATTTGTTTCGGGAGTTCTTACTTCTTGGGGCTGAAACAAAAAAAAAGCATTCTAAGAGTTGACAAAAATTCTTAATAGGTTTTTTATTGCTGCATGACAGATCTACCGTTTCATTCTTAATAATAAGCTCTGAAAGCTCGTAAGCTAGTTTTACGGTGTCATCATTTAAATGAGATTTGGCAGCTAATGCTAGTCCATAGTTCTTGACTGTGCTGACACCTGTTTCAATTTTGTGGGTGTAAATTAGTCTCCTCTGGGGAGTTTCCGAGTTTTCGATATCATCTTCGGTGACAACTGTATGAAGACTGAAATAAAACTATATTATATAGTTAATATCTTAGCAACCTCAGAACAGCAATTCAACTTCGTCAGCAACCGAAAAAGACGAATAATAATATTTAATTTACTTAATGACATTAAAATAAAGTTCTTGTAGTCTTGTCAGATATTTAAAGTGTGTAGTGAAGAATGTAAAGGCATCACTTTGCAATAGTTCTTCACAAATGGCCCATGCTATACTAGTTCCTTCTTCATCACTTGTACCTCTATAAAAATAAAAGTTATTAGTGAAAAGTAATGAATTTGTACTACAAACCTACGATAATAGTTATTTATATGCGTGGCAGCAATGACAACAATTTACCTGCACAATTCGTCTACAATAACCAAGCTTGATTTTGTTAGTCCTTTCATTATATGTTGCATTTCTTTTATCTGTAAATACAACGCAAATATAGGATGATTATAGAGATATTTTCATTTATCTTATCTATAACAACTTATATGTACATAAACCAATAAATAAATGATAATTCACCTCATAAACAAACGTCGAAGCGTTTAACTCCACGCTGTCATTGAAGCCAATGCGAGAGAAAATTCTGTCGCTTATTCTTAAAACTGCATTTGTTGCAGGTAAGAAACAGCCAAGCTGAAATAATTAGATATTAATAAAACCATCAATAATCTTAATTTCAGTAGTACGAGTACAAAACAGGTACAGTTACTTTGTCAATACCTGTGCCATTACTTGTAAAATAGCAATCTGTTTGATGTAAATACTTTTGCCACCCATGTTTGGTCCTGTTATGATTGTGAAATTTTTTTCTGGGCTTGCGTACTGAAAATATAAGTACCCATCTAAATCTAGTTTCAAAGTAGGCACACAATAATAATCAAGATTGAAATAGCAGTTCCAAAGATACCTAAGTTACATAAATAATATAAAATTACCCTCCTAGGTACTTGCTTAGGTATCTCAAACTTACAACATCATTTGACACTGGCATGACCTGGCTGTTGTAATCAAGCAAAGGGTGAACGCTGTTTCTTATATCCAAATAGTCTCCAAATTCTGGTCTTATATAAGAACCTATCGTGCTGGCCTGTAGGTAGGTATGATCAAATATTTATAGATATATAAAAATAGAGGTACCTACTAAAAGGAAAATACAGTCAAAAAGTAAGATGTCTATATAAAAAGATAGAAAGCAGAAAAAGAGCCGTGAGAAAAATACCTGAGCTAAAGCCACTAAAATGTCCAGCTCAGCAACATTTTCACAGAGCTTATAAAGACTTGACATAAAAGGTCTCAGTTCTTTCAGTAAACTGGAAATCACGCTGCAAATAAAAAATAATGACGTTGGTAACAAACAAAACACCGATAAGATAAAGAAAACGTGACAATTACAAACATGTTACTCATTTTCTGTATCTCATTAAGCGATTCTTTGGCTTGTTGATCCAATACCACCAGTTCTTCTGTAGTCATTGTTACACTTGCTCCATTAGCTTGCACCTACAATATTCAGGGACAAAAAATATGATTAAAGGGCGCAACCTAGTAACTATTAGAATTATTTTAAATAAATTTAATAGGTATACTTACCTGTATAAATATAGGAGGCAAATCATCCACGTTGAAATGTCTTCGGTTCTTCGGAGCAATAGGCAAAACTATGTGAAATCCTTTCATCACATTCTGATTCAACCGCACAGGCAAATCATAGGTCTCACTTAGTTGTTCAACGATCTTTTGTATATCCTCAATCAGTTCGGAATAAGTTCTTCTCGCAACGTCCAGTAGACCGTTTATATTAGGTTTTACAGCGAAACATCTTTGTAAGCTTCCCATTGCTCCTTTCTCTAAATGAGCGTCATCTTGGATTATTTTACGGATGCGTTCGGCAATTTCCACATAGTGGGGATTTTCAAAGTCCTATCCAAAAAAACAGTCATCACTCAAAGCTCGATTTGATTACAACACCTAATGGATGAAGAATCATACCAGTTTAATGTTTTTCAAACGACCACAATCAGCCGATTTTAAAGATTCAATTAACGTTGGCACTATATCCATGGTAGTTTTCAACAGTAGTGTTTGATTCAGCTGGGCCTCTCCCATCTTATACATGTTTTGATTTGTGGATTCAACGCAGAGAAGCAGAATTTTATCTATATCTGATAACTTTCTGATAGAATTCTGAGAAACAACAGTTACTATCATGGTCATATAATATGAAGGTACCAACTAATAATCAGACAACAAAGGCACCTTACCTGTACGTCGACCATCAACCCAGCTTCGTTGTCAATCAAATCTTGCACTGCATCAAGTCTGTTTTCAATGAACTCTTTGTTGCACGAAGGTTGGAGTATGGACGCTCTCAGTGATCTGATGCCCCCTAACGTGTACATTGGTCCCAAAACACCCAAGAGACAACAGGAAGGCCCCGCTGATGGTATTATAGGCTGAACCAGTTCGAGCTGAGTTGCTGTTCCTACATCTAAAAGAAATCTATGATTTTTACTAGTCTATATAAGAGGGTAAAATAAATTCCTTGTTGTTCTGTGTTACCAATGATCATAGTATTTTCAGATGAATGATATTCAATCTTCAAAGATTCCCTCGCAAAAACGATACATTGAATGTATTCCACGTATTTCAGAACCGCTGCTGCAGCAGTCAATGCATAAAATCTAAAGGGTAGATACAGTTTCGTAAATAATTAAATATTTGCGTCATCGATATCGATAAAATGAAATAAGGTGATGTACAATTTAGAACAATGCGCTATCTACCGAGAATGAAAAACAAGATAAATATTTTTTACAGTAGCTACTAGCTACGCACTTATGTAGGACTTGGAGATAAACAGCGCTATACTGGGGCGCACAAAGTGTTTGTATATTCTGACGACCGGCTGCGTCATTGAAATGCCTCCTTTGGACAGTTGTCAAGTTAATTTGCGGATATTGATCTTTTATCAGTTGGTAGAGCTGATTAGGTTGCACGCCTTCGCAGAATGTGTGTGGAACTATTATCTGTAAACACTTTCTGAATTAATAAGGCCACACTTCATAGTTATGTTATTATGTATCAAATAGTAAAGTCATACAATTTTTTAATTGCCATTATTTTGGCTGTAAAATGATTGGCTGTAAGAACGGCGTTACTTTGTATGTGCTGATAACTAAAAAAAAATTCTATTTTAACTAAGGTATCATTAAAAAAAGTTTGACCTCGATTGGGTTGAAGAAATTGATCTTCGTCAGAGTGTGCGTGTACAGTAATGTGTCACTGAATTGGCATAGCACGAGATAAGGGTGCCTTAAATCGATAGCAGCCATTCCTATTTCACCTCTGGCTAGCCCTCTCCCTTCGGATATTGCTAAAAACAAATTAACTAGCTATATTCGGTATAAACTTTATTGAATGAAGTTTTTTCTTTACAGCTACATTATCGGGGTTGGAAAACTGGTCATGATTCACGGGGGTAGACAACAGAAGCCGTAGGGTATATTGTTAGTAAATAAGAACCTAGAATAACGCTGGCTTCTACAGCCAGAGTGCTTGTTGACCGAGCTGATCTAGTACCACTGTAACCACCTGAAAACAAAAGACTTGCTTTACAGAAATCACAAACTTCTATACTCCTTATTCATCCTTGTAATTGTATCAGATAAAGGGAACAGCAGAAACACTGGTGTGATAATGAAATACAGGTAAGTTAAGTACCTATAAGTTTTAACTTTTTTGCTATTTATGTAAACAGCTATATTTCTCGTAGCAATCTGCAAATATTTTTAGATGTGATAAAAATTATTACATATCATTTTTGCGAGATCCGATTTTTGATAACAAGCTACAACTGAAGGTGAACTGGCTTATCTATGCCTTTGTACCTGGATAAAAAGTATCCTGAGTACTATTAGTGTGTCTTGAGTATTATTAGCGTAGATCGGCGTTTGATCTAGAAACTATCGACCTGTCTTCGATTCTGCATGTTTGGACAAACTAACTTTCACATTTACCGTATTAGGGTAGGCTACATTACCTCGACTGCTACTGCTGATGTATCTTAGAACAGAGGGTCTGTTTCTCGGCGTCCTGAAGTCTTGGGATGTATCGAGGGCTGCAGAGTCACTGGCAAGGATTCTCGGCTGGACTCGTAGTCCACTCGATGATGATTCGGGTTTTGAGGACATTGAAGCCGTGATGTTTCTTGATCATTTAGAATAAAATAGAGAAGAAAAATTAAAGAAATATATAGGATTACTAACAATTTTTTCTATTCTCATAGGCACATACTAAACTCATTAGTAATAAAGTTACTTCAATTGAATTTCGTGAAACCAAACTTAAAAAAATTACAGTAGTACCCTACTTAACTACTTACCTACTTAATCCTTCGTTTATTTACTACTGCGGGTAAGCCTTTAGTGAGCCTTGCTACATTATGAAAGAGTAACAGATACCTAAGTAGTAGTAAGTAAGTAGGTAAGTAGGTAACTAAGTAAGTAGGTACCTACCTATCTACGTAAGTAAGTAGGTACTTTAAGAAAGTTATTTACTTGCGTTTGAGGCTACGTGGAGGAGCAGTTGGAGGTCCCATGGATGATCTTTTGGTTTTCGCGGGCTCATCTTTGCTATCAAATTGGTATCTTGGAACTTTGGTCGTTTGGCGACTTGCATGAGTGGTGTAGGACAAAACTTGCAGAGCGCCGCGTACACCTACATTACATTATGAAATAATGTGGTTTTAATAAATCAGTAGGTATGTAGGTACCTAACTACACATTCATTTGACTAGGTACCTACCAAGTGTTAGTAGGTAGTCTAAGTACCTACCTAACCTACATAATGTAGTCTAATAAATTGGTACGTGTACCTGCACTGGACCGTTTTTCAAACTTACCATTAGTTGTATTTTTTCTAAGTAATTCATTTCGTAACTTCGACGCACTTTTGTAATTATTAGAGTTTTCTCCTTGCACGACATTCATTATTTTTCATTTCTTTTACGTATCTAACTACGTATTTTTTTAAAGGAGTGGATGTTCCAAATACATCCCGCCAAAATAATGGAATGGGTATTGGGTAAGGCCAAAGAGTATTATATCACTCCGTAAGGTCTGAGGATGTAAGTATGAAAATAGCTATGTAGTGGATTTTAGTCGATTATTATTGATACTATTTCCTATAACTAAACTTACTTTTGAAAAAAGGTTTTTACTATGGCGAGTTTTATCTGTCATTGAATACCAAAACATCATAGTACATACATCTATCAAATCACTCTGCCGCCAGCACGTCAAGTCAACGTCAAAATTGTATGAAAATATTTTGATTTCATAACGTGTGGTGTGGTCAGTGGTGTGTAATTATACCTATTTAGATTTCTTGCTTTTATAACATTGTCTCTGAAGCGATAAGTATTTGCGAACGTTCAGTTAGTCCTGTTTTTAAATCGAGTTCCATTCAAAAACTATCATTATCTTATCATTCAAAGATAACCTTGAACTAGCCTCTTTATCAGTCCGTAATGAATCTAATAGTTTATCATCATTATCTCCTGTTACTCATTGCCATACCTCATGTGTTTGTGCGAGGGAATTCAACAGAATCTATGTATGTAAGTTGCATGCTTATTTTGCTTTTTGCTTGTCTCAACAGTTTTTGCATGCATGAAACGCTGACCTTAGGAGAGAAAGGTCGTTTGAATGCTTAATGCTAATAAGTATACAATTGTATTGGCTAACACTCGGTCAGACTAGAAGCTTCTAAACATTCCTTTAGTTTTATGGAGTATCTATTGGATACCTCCAAGGTAAAAGACTAATCAAACCTACTAGTTAAAGTTAGTATTTCTAGTTCATTTGGTTCCAAACTCTGGAATTGTACTAGTTGTGTCATCAGTTCTTTCGAAACAGTGTAGTGAAAGGATTTAAAGTGCACCTTAAAGGCTCCTATTGTGCACTACATAGTCCATATAATAAAGTAAGATCTTTACCTAATTACAATAAAAATGATAAATAACATACTGAACTGTTGTTACTACACCACATGCTACTTTCTCTTCGGTTCATGATCTTTTTAATCTCATTTAATTTTAATCCACTTCTTGCTAACAAGCTAATCAGAAAAGATTATAAGGCAAATTTTGTAACTGGTTCTATGCAGATATAATTCATACAATGACTTGACAAACATTATCTGCAAAAATTACAACATTACAACAGTTGCTGTGATGGTTACATAATATTATAATTTGTATAAAATATTAACAGCCAACTATAAACATTATAAGAAAAAACTGTTTAAAATTGATGGCAATGCGGTCACAATTGGGATGGATCACCGAAAGTGGCATTACGAGCTGAGCGCTTCCGTGCTTCGGAGGGCACGTTAAATTGTCGGTCCCGGCTTTTAAGTCGTTAAGCCATGACGGAGGCCTTTAGGCGGCCTAAAAACTCCGTCACTAGAGTTGGCCACTAGCTCATACGAACTTACTTACTTTAATACTAAAAAGAGATGGCAATACTACATTCTTTAACTTTGACACCTCCCTTTGACAGGGGTATAAAAGCTATAAAAACTGTTTTGATAGCTGGTTAAATATTTTTGGACATTTCACACAGCGTCATCTAGCCCCAAACTAAGCAAAGCTTGTACTATGGACACCAGATAGCTGATGGAATACTTATATACTTTTTTTTGTAAACACATACTTAAAATACATAATACTACAACACCCAGACCTGGAAGAAATATTTGCAGAACATACAAATATTTCTCCCGTAGCGGAGATCGAACCCGCGCCTCTTGAGTCTCAGCTGAGTACTCGCCTGCCATGCCACCGAGGTCATCGATTTTTACAAGTGGTTTATTGGTAGACTTTTGTAAAATAGTCCTAAGCTTAACTCTGCATAATATACACCTCAATGGCCATCAGTGCAGACCATGTTCTCCCCCCTCGCCCCCCCCCCCTCACTCCTCATCATCATCTTCTTGCCCTTACTCACTCTAGGGGTTGGCACAGCATGTTCTCTTCCATTCTCTTATATCAGCCATTGTCTCTGTACTTACGCCTGTCTCAACTATGTCATCTTCGCAAAATCAGTCTAGGTTATTCCTCCATCACTAATTAGAATGAATTACCTAAGCTAAGCTATTCTATAAATTGGTTATTACATCAACAAGTAAATAAACATGTGTTGAAAGTGTGACATGTGACATTTTGATAAAATGATAACCCAGCTGCTTGGATGACTTTCAGTTGTTGGATTATCAGGATTCACAGGAAATGTATTGCATCTTTATCTTTATCTATGAGAAGTCATATGGTAACACCTGTTGCACTTAGCAAATAGTTTGCTACTGCAATGTATATCACTATTTGTATGATAATTGTGGCCCCACCCTTAATATGCTTGTGTCATCATGAATTTGAAGCGCTCATCATCATGAAGCGCTCGTGGCGTAGCTTGCTTAGACTTTCTTGATTGATCGTTGAAGTTAAGTAACGTTGTGCGCGGTCACAATTGGGATGGGTGACCGCAAGTTGCATTACGAGCTGAGCGCTTCAGTGCCTTGGAGGGCACTTTAAATTGTCGGTCCCGGCTTTTAAGTCGTCAAGCCATGACGGAGGCCTTTAGGCGGCCTAAAAACTCCGTCACAAGAGCTGGCCACTAGCTCATATGAACTTATTTATCATGAATTTAACGCCCTTGGTGGGATGGCAGGGGAGTGATCGCCTGAAACACAAAAGACGCAGGTTCAAAAGGGAGAAATGTTTGCATTACCTATCTGCAAATATCTGTTTCAGTCTGGGTGTTGTGGTACCATGGTACATAATAGCTTCTGATGCCCACGACACAGGGAATCCTAGTGTATGGTTGGCATTATCGTAGGATGGTAGAATGACAGCTGGGTGTTTATCATGTTTCTCCATGTTAGTTAATATTGTCGTTTAGTAATCTTCAACACTGTTTCATATTACTTTGATGCTTGCTATACAAGGTATTATCAACTGAATGTAAACAATGCAAAGTTTCTAATTGTCTCTAATATAAATGGGTAATTATACATTAGGTACTTTGAACTTTACTAACAGACTACTTATACTATACTTCAGCCAAACTGGAGAACTGTATTTGTATACAATTGATGTAAACAAACCGTCGCATATTTTTCATTATTACGATGAAATCACTTTAGTTTTAGGTCATCGAGCATTTAACTGAATCATTCAGTCAAATGCTCGATGTTTTAGGTAAATAAACCTCACAACGTAAGTTCATAACCTTAACTTAACTATTAGTTCCTACTACTTAAATTAGTTCCATAAACATGCAATGAAAAAGTAAGTTTTTGGTTAAGTACTGACGCTATGTTTACATAAATTGTATGTCCAGTTTGGCTGAAGGAATAGCAGGTTATAAGTTTTCACTTAAAGATATCAAGTTGACCTAGACCTCATCAGGACATTGCTGAACAGCAACATTTTGCTTATTTTGTAAATGAAAACATCAAAACGAAAATAAAGGCCACAATTATTTTAAAGTAGGTACAACAATTATTTTAAAATAATACAGCTTAGCTGTATAATTTATTATATTATTATTTTGTTCTGATAACCATGTGGCCATTCATATCACTTCTTAATTTGAGGTAGGTAATTATGACTACATAACAGCTGTAATATCATTTAATTGTTTGGCACTTAATATTTGGCCTATGCCTGATATTTTATCTATATTGTGCCGTGAGCAACTTTTATCTGTTTTGCACTCGACGCAATTCGCAAAACAAGATGTTCCACAAAAGATTCCATAGGCTTCTATCGCGAATGAGCGAGACAGGCGTCGTTTCATCGCCCCTACTGCGAGTGCCGCTCGTGTCTGGCAGTACGTCTTTAACGGAGACGGTGGAGAAACGTCATTCATAGTACGTAGCTCTCAGATCGTAGTGCTGCTCTCGGCTTATCTCCGGGGGCTGGTGAATATAAGGCGATAAAGCCTAGCGCGGGTTTACTGTACTCGGTGATATCACAGAAGAAGGCGTGTTCGCGGTATACCCCCGTCAAGTGGCTCTTTCATACGCGTAACCTTAAGAAAGATAAGTAGCGCAATCAATATAAGACGATTGTGGGGTATAAGGTTATTGTATTTCTGTTACTCGGAGAAGAAGCATCAAAATGGCTCTTTACAGGTACTTTTTCTTTTGAGCTCGGGTTTATTGTTGCATGAGTTGCATGACCTTATTAAATGCATGCCCTATTTTCCTACTTATTGTAACGCAGTCAAGTTTTGTACCTATACTGATTTAACTGATTTACATTCCCCTTTTATATTAAAAATACGCTTAACATAAATAACTATTGGATTTTTTGAACACTGAAATAGTATATAATTTTGTTTCATACATATTCTTACCTATCTTACTAATTTCTTTTTCCACTCACATTAGAATAACTTAAAAAGATAATTTAATGTAAGGTGACTTGAAAGTTATGCGAAAGCCTTGAGAAAGCGGTTTTAACTTTTATTTCATATTATAGTAATAAAAATAGAACTTATTGCCCAACATTAAACAAAGACATTGATTGATAACGTAATGAACAAAGGCAGCAGAGATAGACTAAAGTGCAATTTTTCATCTAATCGTAATAACTTAGATTTTTTCCTTTTCATTTTACAATAAAATTCACTCTTGTCGTCTTTAATGTTGCCTGAAATAAGGTTTTCATTTTATTATTTATTTACTTACCACCATGTCTCCTTTACCTTTGTATATCTAAAACACCCCTTATTGCAAGTCATTGCATGCTAATTAAACGGCTTTATTTACCATTTAAATAATAAAAGTCAAATTTCAAAACAGGTTCTGAGACTGGTTTTAATCGTAGTGATATAAGTTTATTATGTTCACTTGTAAACTCAAATATCTACATAAGTCGTTTATTAAAACAGTAGGTATTATATTAAGCTAGAAAAAGCAATAAGCTAATGTTATTTTTGTAATACTAGAATTTTTAAATAGCCTGCATAAATAAATACTAATAAGTTATTTCTCGCAATCATTATTATTCTGAACCCACACTATAATTTCCTGCGTAGATTAAGAACAACGAGTATTTTAGTACCACAACAGCCAAATCATGCTAACACTTTTGACGGCCTCGGTGGCGTGGCGGGCGACTGCTCGGCAGAGACGCAAGAGGTGCGGATTCGATTCCCGCTGCGGAAGAAATGTTTGCATGATCTGTAAATATTTCTTCCGGGTCTGGGTGTTGTGGTACCAAGGTACTCGTAGTTTCTGATACCCACGACACAGGGAATCCTAGTGTGGGGTCAGGACTATGTATCTGATAGTTGGGTGTTATTTATTTATTTGTCTCGCGGCTATCGAACTAGCACCTATGGAGTTTTATCCTGTCGCTATGCCCTATGTGATATTTATCGTGGTGTAAACAAATATATCTAATCATCCAATAACCTCCACTACTGAGTAATAAAAAACATGACGTAAATGAATTATTTAATGTAGAAATTGTGAATTTTCGATGTCTTTCTACTCATTGTATACCCAAAACACTTAACAGTGTGTTTCTGCCTTCTCTATTCTCATAAGTTTCATTATCTGAAGTATCCATGTTGTGCCTATCTGTGACTTCTAAATACCAATCGACCGTAAACCACCTTTCTGCCTCTTATAATTCCACAACAAGCTATATACGGTGATTATACTTGAAACATAAAACAACATTACAATAAAAACCATTGGAACACTTTGACAACTTCTTTACCTAACTTTAAAACTGTATTGCAGCTTTCTGCGCCCTCCTTCGAATTGATATGCTTTAGCTGGTATATTGGCAACCACATTGAAGGTTGTATAACCATATTTGCTCACAGTATCACCATAAATAACTTCCGTGTGCAATTCTTCTTATGACGCTCTGACTGCGGAACCTATATTAGTTTGTTTTAGTCACGATCACTATTATTAGTCTTTATTCTTCCTTGGTCAGTGTTCACGGTCATTTGTCGTGTAATATAAAGCAATATAATCGGTACTTACATCATCAATTTCATTTAAAACTTCATGTTTCAATACTAAAATGTTTGCATGTGTGGTTCGCATACCATATTTTATTGGTCTCTATTTGTTCGACCTTTTCAATTCATTCTGCTCTTTGCTCTACACTTGTTGCGACGTAATCCACCCATACATTCACCTTCCATCACATAAATTTAGTAATAATGTAAGTAATCAACTATTGCATAACATTATTCAATTTTTAAATGAGACAGACAACTTTCCGATGGTTCTTGCTTCTTCACTTTTGAACATGGCTGTTTGATATGCTTCCATCTGAAGAGGCCACTGTTTTTATTTACTAATTTATAGTGCTTAGTTACAAAACCTAGGTAGCAATGAGACTGTAAGAGTTCAAAGCATCAATCGTTCATACTCTAAATATTTTCCTACACCCAGTTCTTAGTGTAAGAAAGAACCTGTAGCTTATGATATTCGACCTCCACAGCTTGAAATCCAACCTTCAATACGCGACCATCAAGACGCTGTCGCTCGTTTCGATCAGCGTGATGTCACCACAGCAGAGTATTAAGGAGCTGTTCCGTACTGCTGACTGCGTATGCTTCGATGTAGACTCTACGGTGATTCAGGACGAAGGCATCGACGAGCTGGCCAACTTCTGCGGGAAAGGAGATGAAGTGAAACGGCTGTAAGGAATATTTTACTTATATTAATAGTAACACCCAACAGTCTGACAATCTGTTTATTTTTCTAACCCTGCTGGAATTCCCTGATTGGGTTAAGTCCAATCCTGATGGAAATAACAATATTCCGCTTACCATGTAACTAGATTTTTTCTAGTAAAGTATTACCGAAAACATAATAAAATCCATTGAACGTTTTCATTATCTAATCTACTATACTACTATCTGGAATCTTTTTGAAGCGACATGAAACTGATAACACTATGTTGCTACAGAAAGGTTATTAAATAACCTTATTTTGAAAATAAGAAACATCTAAATGTTAATTTGTAACTTTCGTGAAAAATATCCCGCTTTAAAGCAATTTCAGTGAATAAATTCGTTCTATAAGTAGTAAATTGGTTTCTTTAATTGAGCACCAACATTTACAGAACTGCAGAAGCGATGGGCGGGTCGATGACCTTCCAAGAGGCACTGAAGAAAAGATTGGACATCATCAGACCTAGCGCTGGTCAGATCAGAGAGTTTATTGAAAAGACACCAATCAGACTAACACCTGGAATCTCGTAAGTAAATCTTTAACCTAGAACTCCTCATCCTAACTAGGTGGCTAATTTTTTATAGTCTGTGTCGTGATTTCGTGACTAATTGAATTGAAAATTAATGGCACGTGTGAAGAGATTATGATGGCAATAAATAGAAACATAACAAAATAATACATGATATCAACTAATATCTTTTATCATCATCATATCAGCTTAGTATCACCCCCTGCTAGTTTATAGGCCTTATTTCTTGTTTTGGTCGCGACTTTTTGGATGTCGTTGACTCAACGCGCTGACATGTGGTTAAAAATGAGTATTTTCTATAAAATTCAATTTCTCCTAATCTTTTCTATGACATAAACATGATTTAGGTCGACGTGAACTATTAACAAAGTATTCTCTTAATCTTATCATATGCAGTGCCGGTCATGTTGCCGACCGGTTTATTCTGCTCCATAAAAGTAATTATCTGTGACCTCTTATATCGCGAGTTTTCTTTCGTTATTATTGCGAGTTTTGTGATATACTTATAAATAAATATAACATAATAACCCCGATTCCAAACAACACACAGCTGAGATGCGAATGTTGAGATGGATGTGTGGTGTGACTAGAATGGATAGGATAAGAATCATTTCAATACTCATGCATATTAGGGGAAGTTTGAAAGTAGCGCCAGTGACAGAACGATTGAGGAGTAATAGGCTAGCGTGGTATAGGCATGTTATGAGGAGGGATGAAAGTCATGTTGCAAGGATGGATTTATTTAGAAAATAAATAAATATTTGTGGACATTTTACACAGCGCTATCTAGCTCCGAACTAAGCAAAGTTTGTACTATGGGCACCAGATGGCTGATATTCATATGCTTTTTTATGTAAATACATACTTATAACACATAATACTACAACACCCAGACCCGAAACAAATATTTGCAGAACATGTAAACATTTTCGCAACGGGAATCGAAACCGTGCCTCTTGCGACTCAGCCGTACACTCATCCGCCACGCAGCCGAGGCAGCTAAAGGGGTTAAACAAGGTGGTAAAGTTTCTAAGGAAAAAATTATTCCTTGGTTCGATTCGCTCAAAACTCGGTACAAATAAACTTTAAAATAAATAGTACTTTTAACATGTATTTTTTTAATCAAAATTACCCCATATGGGGGATTTAAGGGAGTTCTAAAGTTTGCATGGGAGTTCCCATACAAACTTTAGAACTCCCTTTTAAACGAGCAGCGTTGCGTGCGATTTACTTGAAACTTAGTCTGGAAATTTAAGATACAAAATAATTTTCTGAAATATATCAGTCTCAATGCAACCTTATCTGAATTTAAGGTCTCAATTCGTATTCCTATTTCCAGACAACTAGTAAAAGATCTTCAAGACAGTGGAGTGGTGGTGTACTTAGTGTCAGGGGGCTTCAGGAGTCTCATAGAACCAGTGGCGGAGCTGATCGGAATCCCCAAGTCCAATGTCTTCGCGAACAGACTCAAATTCTATTTTAATGGTGAGTTTTAACAGATTTTACTGCAAGACTACTAGACGGTTATCCATATTAACCATCTCTCTTGGTCGCGTTATAAACAGATGTGAATTTATTAAATTCACGTCATGAAAAAAAATGATCCTGGTTAAATTCAATTTAACCAGTATAATTTTTTTTTCATGCCACAGCGGTATCAAAAGATTTTTATAACGCCAGGAGGCAATTTTTACCTATGTTAACGAGCCGTAGTATTCTCAAGTTTTTAGTTATTAAAAAACATATTAAAATCTGCAATTTATGGTGTTTTTGTATGGGCAAATTCACCACGTTTTAATGAACTTTTAGTCCGTAATGTATTTAGAACAATAATAGGTTTAAACTGGCACAATCGTTACATTTCTCATCGGAATTAGGTCAACGATATCGTATCTGCTTTTGTTTTGTATTGCTTACGCAAAATAGTGCATTAAATACAAAGGAATCTAAACCTTGTTGTTTTAACAATAAGATTGGTTTTTCAATGGCTGGATGGTTCTTGATTGTTGCGTTCACCTCGGAATCGTAAAAGGACTCGATTTACTTGTTATTGAATAAGGACAGATATTGAAGAAAACGTGATAGTGACCTTAGTCAGTGCAATCATCGTCATTTCCCTGCCCTTGTCCCACTTTATGTGGGGTTGGCACAACATGTATTCTTCTTCCTAGTGCAATCAATACAAACAAATACTTAGGTATAACTAACTTATAAAAAAAATGACCCATACATTACTTTACAAAGCGCTATGTAAGTTGAACCCGTGTGGAAAAATTTAAACGTAGATATTTTTGAAAAATGTTTAAAGCCAAAAATAAAAAAAATACTCAGTAATAATAAAATTGACAATTGAATCAGGTATTTATTTTTGAAACATTTTTTAATGTAAGATGGCACAGAATTCTTATATGGACGATAGTTTGATCACCTGTCACCATGGTTCACCATATCCATCTTAGGACTTTAAATCAGAAGTGGCTGCAAGTTTTCTTATGTTAACTTGTGGCTCTGCCCACCCTATTGGATATAGGAGTGATAGTATGTATGTTTAACAATAAATAATTTCTGATCCTATCTCTAATGTTTTCCTAGAGATGGGCAAATCTAATCTATGGTATCCTATAGGGGGTGATAATTGGGAAGAAAAATTAAATAAAAAAAAAGATTGGGTTTTTTCCCAAAGACCGGGGTTTTTACCGAGCAGGCACTTATCTCTATGTTATCCTTATTTTATCACAAATTTAATATGATAAACAAACTATTATTCAGCAAAACTGTCACATACCGGCATTAAATGAAAAGGAATGGGAGGTATTGATAAATAAATTTCCTTATAACTATTAGATAATGGTAGTTTCCTGTTTCTGACTTGACAAAATGCTGGGAGTCCCCAAGTTGATACCTATCACATTAATAATGTGTTATTACTTTTGGCTATGCCTACAGTTCAAAAGTAAACTCATGTTCCAAGATCAGTCTTAAAATTTATAAGAATATAGGGATGTTTGTCTCAAGCAAGGCATACTAGCTAAACGAAAGTTTGAATACCTATAACTTGAGATAAAGTTCGTATGAGCTAGTGGCCAGCTCTTGTGACGGAATTGTTAGGTCGCCTAAAGGCCTCCGTCATGGCTTAACGACGTAAAAGCCGGGACCGACAATTTAACGTGCCCTCCGAAGCACGGAAGCGCTCAGCTCGTAGTGCCACTAATAATCCTTTCCTACTCATATTATAAATGCTAAAGTTTGTGAACATGTAAGGATGTGTGAATGTGACCATGTATGCTTGTGCCTTAATCGCGCTCGAACGGCTGGACGGATTTAAATGAAACTTGGAATATACAAAAAACGTATGCTGGAATAACATATAGGCTACTTTTTACCCGGGTACAACGCGAGTGAAGCTGCGGGCGGCAGCTAGTTACTCATATAAAACTTACGTTATTGATTGACAATCAACGCACAGCCTAAACCATAAGTCTTAGAAGTATGAAACTTGGAGAATATATTCCTTTCACGGTACGGGGCACTAAGAAAGGAATTCTCAAAATTTAACCCTAGAAGGGTTAAATTTTGAGAATTCCTTTCTTGGACTTGGACGCAGGTTGAAGTGTTGAATATGAATGTGGATGGATACACGGACAGAGGAAGGCCTAAGAAAAGATGGATGGATTGTGGGAAAGAGGACATGCGTATGAAAGGAGTGAGTGCCAAGAAGACGAGTGATAGGAGAAGATGGAAGAGAAAAACATGTTGTGCCGACTCCACCTTGAAGACGAAGTTTGTATGAAAAAATTCAACGCGGATAAAGACACGGGGCGTTATAGTAGTTTTGCATAATTATACAAGAATCTTATTTTCTTGTCGTTATCTCATTGTTATTTACTGACGACGACCCCCTCGTGATTCTTCACGACTGACGTAACATACCAGGATTCGAGTTCATAACTTGATAGCTAATACGTTTATTGTTTAAAATATACCATATTTACAAGAGATAAGGCTTTATGCATAATGATATATTAAAAATAAGATGTCTATGTATGTCCTACAATCTTTCGAGGTGTGTTATTATATATGTCACCGTAAAATTGTATTATACCATTAGATTACGAGTATAATGTCGACATCTGCTTAGATCGAAATAAGTCGGTTAGGTTAGAATAGAAAACTACGCAGTTAAATCATTGTAAGCAGTATGTTACGGTTCCAACATGACGAGATGCTATTCCCAAGGAGGGTTGACGTCAGGCAGGCGGCCGGTCATAAAACACCTTAGCAAAAACTCTTACAGCATAATCCAAGGATCATGCTGTGCCGACCCCACATAGAGTGGGATGAGGGCAGGAAGATGATGATGTTACGGCTCACAATGTTTCGACAGTTTACAATCTCGCGAGATAGATTATAATCTACATATCGTCACTGGAAAGGCAAAATTACGTAAGCGCCAAAATGGCGCCAAATAGGCATATTGAGTTATTATCCTAAAATAGCAGTCCAAATACAATAATATGAACTGCTGGACATAGAAAATGAAAAAAGAATGAAATCTTACGTTGACGTCATCAAAATTCGATAATTAGGTAGAAAGTTATGATTAAAAAAACGAAAAAAATGAACTTCAAACGGCTTTTTCTCGATTGGCGCTTACGTAAATTTGCCTTTCCAGTGACGATATATATAACACATTGTGCCGAACCGACATAAAATGCGAATAAAACCGAAAACCGAAAAAAATCAACTCTACCTATTACGGTTCATGCGATACAGCCAGCTGACAGACGGACGGACGGACGGGGCAGCAGAGAAGTAAATAAAATAAAATTAAAATTGTATATATTTAGATAAAGAAAGACGATACTCCAATCAAATGATTCACTGCGTTGAGAGCTGTTATCTCCACGCGGTTGGCGCATGCACACTGATGATCCCAAGCGGTTATATTGCGTTGATGTATGATGACATCGGACCTACTTCTTTGAACATGTTTATGTAATAAAGACTTTTAATAGTAGATTTTTTACCTTCACAAACGGGACGCTGTAGTGACCGGGACAAATTAAGATGGAGTAGGCTTGCCCAGCACGTCTTCTATCCTCTCAGCTTAGTCGACCTTGTCCACAGGAAAGGCATGGTCAACACGTGTGGAGCTAAGCCGCGGGTTTCCTCACGATGTTTTCCTTCACCGTTTGAGAGTACTGGTATAGCGCACATCATTTTTTCGCACAGAAATGTCTGAAATAGATTGTATTTGTTGGTAACTTAGACCACTATATTATAATGTAGGGTACTTGTAATCTGTTTATGTAGTAGCTTATAAATGGTATCTTGAAAAATGCTAATTTATTTAGTTAATTGGCCCTTGTCGACAATCTCACTTCCCTGGTACATTCTGTACATTCAGATTTAAAATATTAATAATAATAAGAATCTTGTATATTGTTGCAGGTGAATACGCAGGTTTCGATGAGAACGAGCCGACTTCTCGAACAGGAGGCAAGGGTCTGGTGGTGAGGAGGCTAAAGGAGCTCCACGGCTACCAGAGGCTGGTCATCATCGGAGATGGCGCCACCGACGCTGAAGCCAGCCCGCCCGCTGACGGCTTCATAGGTCAGTATAACTTCATCATCATTGTCTTTATTTCATTTCATTGACGGCCTCGGTGGCGTGGCGGGCGATTGCTCGGCGGAGACGCAAGAGGCGCGGGTTCGATTCCCGCTGCGGAAGAAATGTTTGTATGTTCTGCAAATATTTCTTCCGGGTCTGGGTGTTGTGGTACCATGGTACTCGTAGTTTCTTATACCCAAGACACCAGGGAATCCTAGTGTGGGTTCAGGACTATGTATGTGACTGTTGGGTGTTATTTATTTATTTATTTGAGCACTGCTGGTCTAGTGACAGTGACCACGCCTTCCGATCCTAAGATCGTGGGTTCAAACCCGGTCGTGCACCAATGAATTTTTCTGTGCGAAAAATCCATGTGTGCTATACCAGTATTTTGCATAGGCCTCCACAAAATAATTCTATTACGAACATTTTTTCATCCACTGATGAACCGCGCTCCTTATGATGTCATCGGTCCATAGGGAGGGTCGTCCTAAACTTAGTTTCTAGATGGTTAGCTTATTATATTTTCGCATTATTTTTTGTATTATCAAAATACATTTGAAGGTAAAGCTATAATTTACATATAATTTATTGAAAAATGTTTATTTATTTCAGGTTTCGGTGGTAATGTAGTACGGGAGGAAGTGAGAAAGAAGGCGGCGTGGTTTGTAACCGACTTCCAGGAGCTGATACAAACGCTCGCCATCCAAGCCAAATGAGCGACGCATAATGTGCCTTATTGCATTGACTTAAGATTGCATCTGCCGTGACAGATGCGTTGGGCCCGGTAATCAATTCAGAGTTCAGAACACCATGGTTGAAAGGACTATCAAATGCAAGTCGAAACATTGTTTTGTTTAGTTAGTTCGTAGATAAAACAGTTTCTTTCCATATTTGTAAATAAGCCGTAGTTTTGTCTTTGATTTCAAAAACACTGATCATATTTTCTTAAAATATATAAATACATAGTTATCATAGCTTTTTTCAAATTTTAAGTAATTTTAAACCTTATTGTGTGTTCATTTTCATTCGACTAAAAATGTTTTACTCTAATAGATTTTTTTATAACCATTTTTTTGAGTAGTTTATTAAAATGGATTGATCATTGGGCCCAATGATTAAATAGATAATGGTTGGTTGTGAATAGAAAAAATTCATTCGTATATGAGAGTCGTCCAGCTTCCATTTGGCTCTACCGTAATAATGAAAGCGATTTTCTTGTGCTTTTTCGAAACTGGACTTGATTTGACAGGGGCCTTATTCGCTACGACCAAAAAATGAGTAACGCGGACTCGTTACGATATCTGTGTGAAATCACCGTGTAATCATATTCTATAATGTCAAGTTTGTATTGTAAAAACGCGATGAGGTGCGTTACAAACTTGTTACGAACTGGCAAGTTTCGTTTGGTCATAGCGAGTTAGGCCCCAGTTCTAAAAGTGTACCTAGCTTATGAGATAACACTTGGAGAGCTGTCAAATTAGTTTTAGTCTTAAGAAAATGCGCAACAGAATCGGCTCCATTATAAAATTAATTATGAATAGTTAAATAATTACAGAAGACAATGATAATGCAAATTGGACAATACATTTGGTATAACTTTTTAGTTTAGTCATGGACAAAAACTTCAATTAACTGTGGTATAAATTGCATTTATGATAATATTCTGTACAAATAATTTGAATCAAGTTAAAGTAAAATTAAAAATCAAAGAAAAGTCAAAATTGCCATTTAAAGTTAAACATACAGACTTTGAGAATAAAGTGTATTATATACCAACATATATATACCAACGAGCATTTTGTAACTGTTAGTTGTAAGGTTGATTGTGATGGTACTCTGAGTACAAAATGTTGAATGGTTTTTAAGTATTTTGGGACTTAGTCCCAGCGTTTGTTGGTTATGGATTCGTTAAGTTAAATATTTCATTAGTATATAGTTGCTAGTAAGATGAAACCGAGGGGAAAAATTTTGTACATGCATATTTTTGGTCACAAAAATGTTTGCCTAATTAGTTTTTGGTATTCATTTATCTATCTACAAACAGTTGGAAAATCCTAAGTGCCTATACCTGTAGTAAGTTTTAACATCATCAGTTTATCATAGTAAAAATATGAAGTATAATTCTTATTTCAACTGAAAAAATTGTGTCATACATAAAAGTCTAGACCAGAAAAGAGAATATCATAATTAGAATATCATTATATGAGAATATTATAACTCATAAGTCACATGTCTATTTTGTAACATGACGTTTCTATCGTAGTCAAGACACCGAGGCTTGATTTTGTTACTTCGTTGCAATCAGTTTCCGTTTGAAACTGTCAAATGTCATTGTTAACAGTTTCAAATATAAACTGTTTGCAATTACAGGTTTACTTTGAATGCAATGGATTTATTGTATGACATGTGTATATTTTTATAGTAAAGTTCAATAATTAATTATAGATGGATCCTATTTATGCCATAATATTTGAAAAATTAGAAAATTATTAATTATAATAGATAAAATTTTTAATAACGTATTATAAAGTTTAGGTAATTTTCGTGTCAAAATGGCTGTGTACTTCTTATGAATAAGAAATAAACATTATTTTTAATCAGATTATCCTCATTTTATCAATCTATCCTCAGTCCAAAGTAACTCTCAAGTAAAAATAGATCAGTCTAATTATACCGAACTCAAAACGAACATTTTATGCTGTGTAAACTTCATAGTTGTACATATGGGTATACTCCTTTGGCTTGCATAGGCTTTCATCGTCGATGTTTATTTATATAAACAAGTATTAATTTATTTATTATTTATTTAAGTCAACGACATCTTTGTCGAAATGCATCGAGTAGGTAGTTTTATTTGCAGCTATAGCCAAAAGATAGAAAATGGCTTCCTACAGCCACCATATTGTTTTTTTTGTGCCCCTATGACGCGCTATAATAATTTGAAAGCTTATACATATGCACATGATACAAATATAACACTGGGAAAATCTATAGTAAAAAACTGCGTTGCATCTTTCAGTGCCCAGCCTAAGGACTATGAAGAATTTAACAATCAAACAAAGTTTAAGTTTATATAAAAGGCTAACCCCTGAATACTCAAACGCGACTCAGAGTTGAGCACGTCTCAAGTCATGGTTTTTTGACAGTTTTTGATGAAAATCATAATAATCAAATATTTGTTAATAAGTATGCAAATTAATTAAAATAAAAATATTGAAATAAGAAAACAAGTAAAATTACACTTTTGTGTAGTGCGTGTGTGTGTGTGTGTTTGTATGTGTGGGTGTGTGTGTGTTAGTGTGGGTGGGTGTGGGTGTGTGAGGGGGAAGTGTTTGTTTGTATGTATATTCGATTTGTGGGATATTATTTTATCTGGATTAGTTTGTCCGTTTCATCGTATGTCAGAGAGTAAAGCCATTTTTTTTTAATTTCTTGCACATGATATAGACTCCTTTTGCAATATTATGACGCCTAGACGAATACAATGAAACACAATTTCTCAAAATCTGTCAAGCCGTTTAGGCCAAAGGACATGCACATACATAACATACCTCCAAAACATTGCCCACCTTCGCAGTCGGGTATAGACTATTTGTAGTATGATGTTTGACCAAGCGACTCGCTGAAATAAATGCCCGGTTCCTAGAATCAACTAACTTATCAACGTTATTTGTCAAGATTAATTTGTTTGATAGAAAACAGTATTGCTAATAGTAGATAATCTACCTGCGACCAACCGTAGGCAAGTTGATTATAAACCCTTCCCTATATCATTATCTTCTATCCGCCTCGGCATTATTGTTATAATAATACCTCGGCACAATGATCTTTGCTCACATTCTTATTTAAGGCGTCAGCTTATTTCTCTTCTACCTACGTAAAATTCTTTGCAACTCTGTCATACCCTTTCCTCAGCCTAGACGACAATATTGATGTTTGTAGGCCAATTACAAAAATATATCAAGAGTCTATCCATGACCTAACTACGGGTATTTTAATCATGGATATAAAGCGAGGAAAATTCGTATGTTCGCTGCTAAATATTGATTTATCATCATCAGATTTTTTCCTTCTTTTATTAAAAGATAAGGGTCAACTTATTAACGTAGTCGAATTTTGTAGTCTTCCTTGTGGGGCAGATCTTTATTGCACAAAAAAGCAAAGTTCTGTCAATTTTGTTTTGCTGTTTTGTGCCGGTGCTTTGACGGTCCGGTTAAAAAGTAGTGGGCGTTGATCCTTAGATGTCATGCAGCTTATTCGTCTCTTCTTTTTTATCGCTAATAGGGGCGTGACTAAAAGAAACAGAAATCAACAAAATTTAAAACACTATTTCTGCATAGTGCATACCAGCCTTCACCAACAATATACCATCTATACCTAAGAAGACCATGAAGGACTGGTAACCAAACACATTACATTGACAAACGTGACCCAAGAGCACTCAATCAGGCAAGATCCGGAAGGGCTTGCCCGTATCCCCGATTCGATCCCGACTAACCGTCGTATTTTGAACTTTCAACTCTAAAAATACATCGTTGGTGACCCCGCGCGACTCGAGCGCAGTCTCGTCGCCTTACGAAAGGTCAGACCACGCTAAACATGCCGTTCCCTATTGTCTAACAAACAATATAAGTGATAAACGAACCCACCTGTCAATATTACGGTAACAATATTACGGAAAAGTGATAAACAAAGTCCAGTGAAAACAATCCTGCCGAAAGGAACATTGCCCGCGTGTTGTGTTTTCAGTGCGAATTTCAGGATAAGTGTGCGTGAAGTTTGTTGGCTTATATAGAATCGTTCATGAACTATCAGCCCAAGACTTTGTTCTTTAAAAACTAAATAGCTCAGGTACCTAATAACGTCGAAGATAATTTCATATTTATGATAGACAACTCATTGAACAAAATGATTTTCGTAAACCTCGTAAATGGCTAAGGAGTCCTTTGCAAATGTTTAATAAATGTGTACTTATAAGTATACCTAGTCAAATGTTTATGAAAATCTAAAATATATCTTTTTAAAATAAGAATTCTGAAAATATCTACTTTTTATTGAAACAAAATTAGGTAGGTTTATAAGAAAACTTCTTAGAGTACTTTTCCAATAATAATTCGTTTTATAAACTACTTATCTTTCAGCTGCTCCATAAGGTTTTCCGATATCTCTAATGGTAATTGAACTAATCCATACTTTGGCAGCCCCATAGGAGTTGTTTTCAAGGCTTTATCACTACCAATAGTTGGTCTAATACTATTCAAAATGTCAATTTTTCTACGCAGTTCTCTGTGTGATTGCGCTCTCCTAAAGTCTTCTCCAGAATCTTCTCCAGAAGAGTGACCGAAACAATGTGCTACTCGGGGGCAATTTACATAGTTCATGAACTTATGAACATGTCTTTGGTCAAGGAAATATGTGGTTGAGAGTGTACTATATTTCAATGTTGGTAATCTCAAGTGAAAAGGGTCGTAATGGGGATAGTTGTTTTCATCGCTGTTTTTTTTACCGTCGTCCTTTGCTTTCGTCGTCGACGTGTCGTCCTTTGTTTTCGTCGTCGATTGAGTTGAGCTCTTGTGAGCAGGGACAAGAAATGGCATTGGATATGGCATTGGCATCATGACTAAGCTAGGAGGTGCTGGATAAAACATCGCTACTTGTGCAGCCTGCGCTACTGAGGGCTGTTCACGACATCTCTTGCATATGCGTCTACAGCATCTCTTCGGCTTGTAGTCGCATTTCTCACACGAACACTTACAATTTCTTGTTTCATCAGAGTTGTAATTGTATCGTCGGAAATCCGACGGTCTTTTGAGCATTTCATACTGATTACTGTGATCCTCTTGATAGTGACCTCTTCGAGCTAGATGTTCATATGAAACTTCTTCGCTAAACAGTGCTTTACAACTTCGGAGTAGAAGAATAATTGTTTGCAATTTTGAAACCTGCAAATATTCAATAAAATACTTATAAGAGCTGCAGTTTCGATAACAAAGTAAATTTCTGAAGCTATAAGAATGTTTACACACCAATTTCATCACGAAATGTATTTCTGCAAAAATCCCATTATTATTTAAATTTTGAAGTGTTGTATTTTTGTAAACCTTCCATAGCTGGCAGGCCTACGCGCTTCGTAGAGCTAGACTATGCATACAAACATAGGTTCCTACTATATAATTTTTTATAGGTACACATTTAGTTTATCTTTGAAATATACCTACGTAAGTTACAATGTGATTACCTTTTTATTTACAAGTTATGGTTACCCAAGTAGGTACTAGTTAGGTTTTCAAATAGTTGAGTTATATTTTATTGAATAGGTACCTACTGATAGGTGCCATAGCCTAGATATGGATATAGGTAGATAGCATAGATGGTACATAACATGTAGATAGTGAATGTACTATAATAATATTATAGGTAATAGGTAAGTAGGTGTTAGTAGTTACTAAAGGTTTAAGGTTTAAGATTTATGTAGGTTTATATGATTTATAAAAGCTATACAAAGCATCTGCAAAACTATGAAACAAATATAGGTCATAGGTGTACAAATATCTCCGTTGAATTGAGATATTAGTAAGTACCTACCTACCTAATATTTGTTATGCATATGTATAATCTTAGGCACAAATCTTCACAATATGTGAAGATTTGTGCCTAATCACTGACGTAAAATAAATAAATAAATATTTGTGGAGATTTTACATAGTCTACCTACCTAGGTACATACTAGCTAACTTAAAAATAATTCATTTTTAATAAATTAATATTTCTGGAAAGTTCAATTTAAGTTAATTTTACAACGGAATCTAAGAACTAACTAAAATAAAACACCAAATGTACCTATTGTAAATCATAGTCGTTATGTATTCGAAAGTTGCAACATAAGTTTTTCAGCTATATGACTTGGTATTGCTACTAATCCATACTTTGGTGGCCTACTCGTAGGTGCAACTCTCAAATTTGCAACAGTCGTCTTAACAGTTGGCCTCATCTTCTGATACATCTCTAGTTTTCTGTGTATTTTACCATATTTGTATCCTAAATCGTCTATTTGGTTCAACTTCAAATCTTGCTTGTTTTGATCAATGTTTTCGTAAAACATTGTTGAGCTTGTGGATAAGACTCTATGTATTCTTTCATTATCCATAAGAACCGGGGTCGTTGATCTTGTTATACTGACGATCGAGGCTTTATTTTCTGCAGTCGTTGATTCTGCCGTTGTCTTCGTTGTTGTTTTCATTGACAGATTTCCTTTCTTGTTGGGAGGTACAAGAAATGGCATTGCGTAGGGCATTGGCATCATTAATAAGCTTGGCGGTGCTTGATAGAATATTGCAGCTTGTGTTTGGGGCTGTTCACGACATCTTTTGCATATTCGTATACAACACCGTTTAGGCTCGTAGTCACATTTCTGACATGAGCACTTACAGCTTGCTTCGTCAGAATTAGAATTGTATCTCCGATAATCTGAATGGCCGTTTATTTCGTAGTGGTAATCATCACTGCGTATTTCTGTGTAATGTTCTCTTTGTACTGGGTGATCATATGAAATATCTTGCAAGAACTGTGTTTTGCAGCTTCGGATTATAAGGATAACCGTTTGGATTTTTTCTATCTGCAAATAATTACTTTACAAACTCTATTTAGTTAAAGAGAAAAAACAAATAAGTATTTACGTTTAAGTAGGTACGTACCAGTTTCATAACTAACCTGTTTTTATAAAAAATACGTTATTAAAAAAGTCAAAAGTTTCAGCCACTTTATTCACGTAAAAACTCTTGTAACAAAAATCTTATCACTAAATTCAATCGCATATTGTTGTTATGCATAGTTTATATTTGCGTTTCAACGTACCTGTATTTTTAGGTTACAACGTATAAAATTCGAAGAAAACCGAATGAATAAAATATGTATTTCATCGTAAAAAAATACAAAGTTAGGAAATAGTCATAATTCTTTAAAACCTTCTAGCTTGTAATTCTCTGACTTGTCTCAGCTGAGACATCAGCTTCTCCGCGAGATTGTCAGGTATCGGAACAATACCATACTTTGGCTCCCAAGTCGGCTTCGTCTTCCTCATTGTAGTCAGCATATACTTTTTATCACCCTTGAAGTTCTGATTTCTCAATAAAAAATCATTTATGATCTCTGCACTACTTTTCCTATCACTTTTCATGTCCGATGATAATTTAACTTTACCGTCCGAGTTGTTATCAAATAATTTTATAGGATTATGTGAATCGGATATAATTACGGGTGCAGTTGTTGTAGAGGTTGTAGTCTTGGTATCGGTCTCGTTTTTTATCAAACCTGGGACCATCAGAGGGTAAGGGTAAGGGACGAAGACTACGCTGCCCTGGCCTTGCGGTTCTTGTCCAGAGCAGGTGATGCAGACCTCTTTGCAGCAAGGTTTCGGGGGGCGATAGGTATCTTTACAGCGGTTGCAGCTGCACTTACATTCCTCTGAGTCATCGTAATCATCGTTCATACGAGGCAGCCTCCCGCCACTGCTACCGTACTTCTTGTACCGCCCTGACCTTCGAGTATGCTCATGATCGTGTCCCATGTCCTCGTAATCCATATCCTGGGGCTCTGGCTGTTCTTGATAGAACTGCTGGGGCATGTTGTCGTAGTATTGGTTTGCGTAGAACTGGGTTGATGTGGTCTTCATTAAGGTGTTGATGGTGAGCAGGCAGAGTATCTGAAATAGGATTTTATCGGTTAAATAACGTACCGTGTGGAGCGATGGAAGCCTTGAACTTTGCAGCCTACTGAAGCTCATTTCATTCTATCCTACTAAGTAGGTAAATCTTGGGGTAAGGAAGTGGGAATGAAACTCGAAATGAACGCGATAGTCGTTTGGGCTTGATTATAAATGCGAAAGTAGGTTTATTATATGTTTATGTTTGAATCACTCAGCAATAAGCTAGATAGGATTTGGATGTGAAAGATTTTCCTGGATATGCGCTATAAAAGCTACTTTTCGTTTTGATTGACGTATTCCCGGGTAAATTTGCATTCAGAAGCTGGTTTACAGTTAAGGCGGGACCAGTGATCCACATGTACCGACGAATGTCAAAACTTTGGCCCGATTCCGTAAATTAAATGAACCACAAAATAAAAAATAATAATAATAAATATTTGAGAACATATCACACTGCACCATCTAGCCCCAAACCAAGCAAAACTTGTATTATGGGAACCGGATGGCTGATAGAATACATAATATACTTTTTTTTTGTAAATACATACTTATAATACATAATACTACAACACCCAGACCCGGAAGAAATATTTGCAGAGCATGCAAACATTTCTCCCGTAGCGGGAATCGAACCCGCGCCTCTTGCGTCTCAGCCGAGCACTCGCCCGCCTCGCCACAGAGGTCGTCAAATGATAAAATGATACAATTCATGTCATTAATTAATGGAATTAATAAAATTACCTACCAATTTGGACAACATTTTTCAACCTCACTAGCGATGTCACCCTGCAACTTTCCGCACAATAGTGCTGTATGGCTCCAAAAGTCACAGGTGGGCTATTGTTTCCGGTTACGTAGTAGGACGTTTTTCTTTTACACCAAGCCAATTGTTGCATAACTGAGTGTAGGCTCGTATGTAGAGCACATAAGAACCTACAGTTATATAACGATTGGGGACTTTTATTCATAATTCACTCATGGAACGTGTTAGAAATGCAGTCAAAGTAGGCTCCTTTTCTACCACTAACAAAAAAATAGGTAGTTATACGTGATAGAAAATCGCGAAAAATGGTAGAGCAAAACCAAAAAAACTGATATAGGCATTATGTAAGTATTTAGGTGGTTTCCAAGCTTGATCTATTAGACCTCCACGTACTGTTTCTTGTTCTCGTTTCTCCAACCTTTTTGCGAAAGTCTTTAATACTGGTAAGAGTCTGGAAACCAAACAAAGAGCAATAATAACTGTCACATTATTTGAGTTTATTTAAAAGCTTAAAACGATATTATTGGTAACCGTGACGTGCTTGGCAGGGCTCCACGTCCACTCGTGTCATGCGTATTTCAGGAACAGCCGGGTCGTGACCCCGCCACCTTCGCCCCTTCGCGAGTCATCAGCCGCCTAAATAAATAAATATTTGCAGACATTTCACACAGCGCCATCTAGCCCCAAACTAAGCAAAGCTATGTACTATGGGCACCAGATGGCTGATAGAATACTTATATACATTTTTTTGTAAATACATACATACTTATAATACCTACATAATACTACAACACCCAGACCTGAAAGAAATATTTGCAGAACATGCAAACATTTCTCCCGTATCGGGAATCGAATTCGTGTCTCTTGCGTCTCAGCCGAACACTTGCCCGCCACGCCACCGATGTCGTCAATTACTAACTAAGTAGGTAGATGCATATTTTTTACATTCTATGAAATTGTAGAGGAAATAATTGGTAATTTTTTACGTTGCAATAATTGCAATGCTAGCTACTCAAGACCTTTGAAGACGTCTAAACTAAGGCCTTTTACCGTCTATAGTAGATGATTTATACACCGTCAGGAGGCAACTTTTACCTGCACAAACGGGACGCTGTAGAACCCGGGGTGAATTACGATAGAGTACGCTTGCCCAGCACCTATCCCATCCTCTCAGCTTGTCGGCTTTGTCCACAGGAAAGATATGGTCAATACGTGCGGAGCTAACTAAGCTGCGGGTTTCCTCACGAGACCAAAGGTAGACTTTCGAAGCAAGAGTCTCTAGCGCCGCGTCACATGCCTTTTTCTAGCGGATTGAAAATTTTAGACTGTGCTTATGAGTGTATCTTAGCAACTTATCTGAGAATTACCATGTTAAACAATTCAATTATGAATATTCAAATGAAGTCATGTCAGAATTTGTGTACCTACCCACCTAATTACCTTCCTACTACGAAATTGTATAATCGAATTACCTAACGAAGAGAACCAGAAGTCACAATAGCCCTATTAACTTATGTTTAGTAACAGTTAATATGTGCTATTCAGTGACGCGGGGCGCTAGAGCTACTGAAAAGAATTAATTGACATTACGCTCGAATGATGTTTCACACATTTTGTTTAAGCCGTATGGTTTTAGCTCTGTAGCAACGTCTCACTGACGTCTACTTTAAACAAGTTAGTTATAGGAATATCCCGGCATTTGACACAGTATGCATACATTTTAGCAAGCAATGGTTCTCCAGAGCTACTTCCTAGGAGTCGTCCGTTAATAACGTGATGTTTTTTAGCAATTTTTCAACTCCCCCTGGTGATACTTGGTGAAGTTTTAGACTACCCCCCTTGCCCAAAATCACGTGTACTTTTATTAATATTTAAATTTAATGCTGTGCATGCCTGTAATTGGTACACATTCTATAGTAGGTACTATTTTATGTGAATTATCCTTGACAGTGTGTATTATGTGTTCTGTTGGTGTTACCTAATAAATAAATAGGTACAATAGCATAGAACTGTGTTGCCATAAGTTTTGGCGTTTATATAGCAAAGCAACTATTATTTAATCTGCGTCTGAGGAGACTATTATTGGTCTAAATGATAATCTGGATAGAATTATTTCAGCCGGTTCAGCACATGTTCAGAAATGTCATTAGACGGCAGTTGGCAGGCACCTGGGTGTGACGTGAGATCTAATTTCGGAGCGCGAGGTCATGACCCGGCGCCCTGCCGAGAATGCACTAACAGTTTGTACTGCGCACTTGCCGACGAAGTTAATAATTATGCTCGCAGAAGTCTATAAAAGTCATTATTAACTAGCGTGTCTCATATACGAAGCTTAAGCTTCCAAGAGGGAATTTAATTCATTTAAAATAAAGTTAAACGTGGACAGGAAACCAACCGTGGGCAGGCGCGGTCGCAGCCTGAAATTTTGGAGGGGGTCACTAATAATAGAATTATGTCGAGCTTTTTTACTGCACACATTATAAAACAAATGGAAGCCTTCTATTTTTATTGGCATCGCAGCTAGGGGCAGAAAATTGCTTTTTTATATTTTGTAAATTTTTAGATTTTTCAATTAGACGTGTACGTTTTTGAAAGAAAGAAAGAAAGAAACTATTTATTTGGTTCACAAATATAAAGAAAAAAATTACTGAAATTGAAATTATTTTTGGGGGGGTCATGGCCCCTGTGACCCCCCCTTCCCCTTCGGACCGCGCCTGCTTGTGGGTCTGGGTTGGCTACGTCAGCCGGATGCCTTCTAATAGATGGGAGAATGTCGAAACATCCTGGCAACCCGACGGAAGGCAAAGTCGTGGTCGGCCAAGTAAGCGTTGGCGGGACGAAACCTCAAAAAACTGAGATGGTTGGCAGAGTTTTGGGGAGACCTTTGCCCAGCAGTGGGACAATTTAGGTAAACAAAAAAAATGGCGTTTGCTTTGGTCCATGGTTGGTGTAACATGGCCCGTGTTCATGCGAAGTAGGTAGGTATAGCTGTAATTTTTCTATCGAAAACTGACAAATATAAATAATAAATGTTGATTCACGCTCGAAAAGTGTTATAATGATTACTGAAATCAAATGAAAAGATTCAACACTTTACCTTATCTTTGCGTTTACGTCACCACTTCAATTTACGTGGATAAACCAATAGATAGGTATCTAGTAGGTACAAAGAGTTCAGAGGCTGTATCCAAGTCACTTTCTAACAAAGTCTTTGCACATTGCTGCAAAAATATATGACATTAGCCTTCGCAAAGTCACATTGTGTCATTGTGTAAGTGAACCCATATATTTTTCTCCAGCCTCTTTCGATCGTAAAGGTGGTTCTGTTGCGTCGCCTCATTGACAAAGTTACTTGTAAATGTGTTGAAAATGTATGTTCAGAAGTCTTCAAAGTCTATAAAGTGAGGGTTCAGGCTCTTGACAACATTGACCTCTACGACAATTCGACCTCTAGCAACTAGGTACCTCAGCGATCCGCGTACTCGTACTATCAGCAGGTAGATTTCCCTTGAAACTGATAGGTTTCCTTTGTCCGAGTTATCACTATCGTTATCAGCCGCACGACTGCATGACCGGTCGCGACATCGGGTAGGTACTTCATATTTATCGTGTCCTTTGCTAACCTGTGTTTGCTATGATGATATAAAAATAAAATTTCGCTAAGGTGTATTTTTCATGTACATATATTTACATGAGAGCACTGGTAGTCTAGTTGGTAGTGACCCCGCCATCCGATCCTAAGGTGGTGGGTTCAAATCCGGTCGTGTACCGATGGATTTTTCGGTGCAAAAAATGTATGTTCGCTAGACCAGTACTCTACAACGTTAAAGAAAAGCATCATGAGTTGACCATGTCTTTCCTGTGGCAAGCCTATTCCATCTTAATTCCCGGGCACTACAGCGTCCCGTTTATGAAGTTAAAAGTTGCTACCTGACACTATAAATCATCTAATATAGATGGTAAAAGGCCTTTATACATACATATTATCACGCCTGCATCCCTAATGGGGTGGACAGAGCTTCAAGTAATCATGAGAAAACTTGCAACCACTTTCCCATTTAAATTACCAAGGTGGCTATGGTGAGCCATGGTGATCAGCCCACCAGATAGTTTCAGCAGAGAAGTAATATGTACCTGAAATGGCACCTTTTTTAAGCGCCTTATCTCAATATCGTGAATGTCTTAATTTTGGCTAGAACAAGATCAACCCCCGAATACTCAAACGCATCTCAGAGTTGAGCACGTCTCTCAAGTGACGACTTTTTGACAGATTTTCATCAAAAACTGTCAAAAAACCGTGACTTGAGACGTGCTCAACTCTGAGTTGCGTTTGAGTATTCTGGGGTATGTTAGGTTCCTAGGGCTTATGTGACCATCAGCCAGTTCCACTTTCAGGCATGCCACGGAAGGTTAAGAGCCCGTTATCGTTCCTTATCAGCTCACGTACCTACGCCCCATTTGCTCGTTTGACCTGACACCTCAGTTATCAGTAGTTCGTTGCGATAACCAGCGACATCGTTCTACCTGTTTATTTTACCTTTTCAACTTTTTACATTTTTACGTTTTACATTTTTCGTTTTTCACGTGGAAATTCGGGGTTTTGAAACTTTTTGTGGTTTGTGTTGTGGTATTAGAGTTTCCTCTGCGTGGTAGTGAGTACGTCCTAGAGAAGTTTGGTAAAATAATTAAGAGCAGAGATTGATAGAGCCAGGTATTAGATTTAAGGATATAGGTACCTAACTTATCTTTGTTGGTACAGGTTGGTACTTACGTGTGTTATATAAATCATAGTACTTATATACATAGATGTTTGTCTACTATTGATACATTCCAAGGAAGATTTTTTCCTTGATTTTCTAGTTAATAATTATGTATATAGAGATACCTCTCTTTGCCTCTTTCTATAATTGTATCTAATGACAATCTTCTGTTGATGGATATAGCAGCGTTTCTATCTAAATTGTTCACCATTGTATTTGATTGTGACCCTTACTTTCGGCGTATCTAACACGAGTAGCTAGTGAGTGTTATTTGCTCATATACATAAGCCAGGGGACAGAAAAGAATATGATTTCAGTAAATTTATAATTCACTTAGTACAATAATATATATTGGTGTGTTGCACTGTGATGAAAGAGTTTTAAAGAACTGACCACTGACTAATCGATACATATTTTTCAAACTCTAAATTCAATTTTCTAAATTTCAATAAGTTGTTGCATGATGAAGTTATCAAAAGTATTATAACATATTTTCCATAATTTGTAGAATTTGAAAGAAAAAAATCAAGTGTCTATTTACCCTCTGTTCTATGAAAACTTAAGGGAGCATAAGATTTGGGACAAGACATGGTCTACCGTAGTTTTATAAAACAAACGATGAGTGTTAGAACTCTGACTACCCTGTTAGATAGAAACGTGGAGTTGTCAGTAGTCGTACCTAAGCCTAAGTTCGATTAGTCATTTAGTGGTTTATTTTTGGTCACTCTAAATAAAGAGCAGGTAAAGAGCAATTGTAATTACTTGAACAATGCGTTTTACGAGAGCATACAAACTTATCTGATAAATAATCGAATGAGTTGGGATTTACGTGAAGAGTCCCTGATTTTAAAACGTATTTATTCATCTACTTGCTGCACTGACTTATTGTGACGGTAGGTACACGTACCTACACGTTCAAGTTTTTCCAGCATAAAATAATTTCAAAAGAAACACTTGAAATAGAACCCATGAAAATGGAGTCCAATCATAACGAAGTGGAAATGAGTTTAGTGAAGAGTGAAGTGAAGTGTGACGGTGATGGACAAGATGAAGTGACAGTGAAGGTGGAAAGTGAGGAAGGAGATGATGCGGTGAGGAGTGGCAGCCGGCTGACTTCCATCATCGACCAGCTGAGATGCCAGAGTCAGATGAAAGGTCAGAGATATTCAAAACTCACACTTTTAACTGTAACTAATGGAGCTTGAATGAACTTGACACGTTGAAGAGTAGAATTTCGGGAATTCCTTCTTAAGTGCACCCCTACACCATCAGAGGAATACAACCAGCAAAACTCTAGTGTCCCTTGGGTTTATTTTTAACCAAAAATGCTTATGTGATGTGTTTGTTATATGTATTTTTTGGCCCTTTAGTCGGCCTAAAAACTCCGTCACAAGAGATGGCCACTAGCTCATACGAACTTACTTTTGTATTTTTTGAACGTCTGTTATTATGTCAACTTTTACCCACATTATGGCTGTAAACATGTACTTAACATATTTTTTTAATTCTTTATGTATATTGAAAACGTAGGTAGTTTCGTTTAGCAAATATGCCGTTGGGTGAAAAAGACCTAAGTAAAACAAATGTCCAGCATTTATTTTTTCTTTAATGTCCTAACTGCACTTACTAGAATCTAAACCAAAAAGCTGAATAACATTACAAAAGCTCCTAGCCCGCGCCCGAGCTTATCCCAACCGTGACAGAAACAAAGTCAACCTTTGATACTATCACGGGTGTAATCGCTTAGTAGATTTATAAAAGTAATTATTTTGAGACAAAGGGCACGGACTACGGTTTAGCACAATTGGAGCACACAGCACAATTAGGGGCTCCTGAGTTGTTCAACATCACAATAGCACTGATGGGAGATACCGTATCGTTCATCGCTGCGGATTAGTTTGTTTTACGATGCTTACATGCAGAGTGGGTACTAGGTTCTAGGTGCTTTGTGCTAGATTTATTCTTAGATTTGCTCTGAGTACAAATAATGCTTCCTATTTTTTTTTGAACCTGTATTTATAGAGTAGGTACCTAGTACTACTCTTCTTGATCAAAAATATGGAAATAATGTATGTGTAAATGAATTTTGAATCTACTTAAATCTAAATTATTATTGCTGTTCATTTGCTGAACTGATTTGAATGAAATTTGGAACATACATAGACCGGCTACTTTTTAGGGTTCCGTACCCGAAGGGTGCCAACGGGACCCTATTACTAAGCCTCTGCTGTCCGTCCGTTCGTCAGCGGACACCTCATGAACCGTAATAGGTAGAGTTGAAATTTTCTCAGAGTGTGTCTCTATAACAAAAAATAATAAACAAGAAACATAGCGGACCGACGAATAGCGGAGGCTTAGTAATAGGGTCCCGTTGGCACCCTTGGGGTATGGAAACCAAAAACAATCTTCTAAAATCACTTTTGATACAAAACTCTCTCTTATTCAAGTAGCTAGTAAGTATAGCGTAGGTAAACGTTAGGAAGCTTAAAAGCTAATTATTTAGCAGTGAGATCGTGCAGCTAAAAGGTGCCCCCGACACGCGCCGGCCATTACCCTATAGTGCACTTACGTATCACCATAATAAGGTACTGGCCTGTCTGTGGGTTATCTAACAGTGTTTTTGATACCTAATAAAACCCTGACCTGTATTCTGCCCTACTAATCGCACTTGCAGTAATCGTCATTTTTGGGTTTTTCACTTTTTTGCAGAAATGGTATTCCAAGGGGCTATATCATACCTACATAAAAAAATAATTTTCATTATATTTTTTACTATAAGTATACAACGTGTAACATAATGTCCCTATAAGCCCGAAAGGGGTGTATTCAGACCGAGTACTTGAATACATTGACGTGTGCAAAAGTTCAATACATCATATTTGAAATTCCAATACAATTAAAAACAAATTATTTCATGAGAAATTTGTGACAACCCTATGTGTTTGTTTACCATTTGCGTAGGTAACAAACACACGCGCACCCTCCTATCGCGCCGGACCCACACATACGCAGACAATTGAACGCGCGGCAAGTTTCAAAAAGTACCTAGGTGTAATCACCAAAGTTTTCGTAAGAATTTGCAATTTTTTTAATTCTACGTAGAAATTAAAGTCGAAGATTAAAATCACGATATCTTTCACACATAAAAAAACAACTACCTACCTACATCTACCTAGGTAGGACCTAGGTACAGGAAAAGTTAAGTTATACCTTTTCTCCCTTCTTCTTGGTTGGCTCGGAACACGGCTAATTGACATGGTAGGTATTAGGTAGGTATGTAGGTACCTAGGTTGGTATTACTGGTACACATTCACATTCACAATCACAAAATTATTTTTGTCATTTTTTATTAGTAAGCTAGGTACTAATGGGGTACCTACTAGGTAGGGTGATTGGTTAGGTACCTATCATCATACCTACCTATCACTGAATTTTATCACTGTTGACACACACAGTAGGTACTCGGTATCCATCAAAGGGAAGTAGGTACAACACACCACCGAATTCCCGGTCTTCCCTCACTGGTGCGCCGGTGGAAAGATCCCGTCGAGAGAAGACGGTTCCCCAATCCCAGAAAATAGCCCGTAAGATGGCAATGGCCGCCTTGGATAACGCTCTCTGTAGAGCTGACGCGCCGCTACTAAGCTATTAATTATTTGGTGCTGCTCCAACACACACACACAACACCATATCATAATACTCACCGTTTGAGTACAAAGCCGACATCGTATCGTTAATTAGTTACGCGAACCGAGAGATTGCTTGTTGCAGTTGTTGCAAGGAACGAATGCTAATTGCGACTGATAAAAACCGATCTGTTTTGCGGCCAAAAGTAGGTACCTATTGCCGAAAGCCGAATTTTTAGGGTTCCTTGTCTGGGGTAACCCACTAAATACCGATTGGGAAAAAAAAAGGAAAAAAACTTCACCATACATCTACTACCTACTACTACTACTACTGTCGTCGTGTCCGTGTCGTTAGCTCTTTTGAACCAGTGTGATGGAAGGATTAGAGTGCACCTTGAAGGTTCCTTTCGTACACTTTGACACACGTCTATGACATGCCTGGTTTCTTCACGAGGTTTTCCTTCACCGTTTGAGAGCATTGATATTGCACACATAAATTTCGAATCGAAAAATCCATAGATTCGAACTCACGACTTAAGGATGGGAAGGCGGGGTTCATACCAATATGCTACCATGTGCTCCATCCCCATTTGCTACTAGGTACCTACCTACTTACATAATAACCTACCAACAATTACGTAGTTCAATCAAGAAAAGTAAAAAACAAATAAACCTACGGAACCAATTTGATTTTATTAAACAAACGCTTGCGGTGCGGTGTCGGTTGACGGTTGCGGATTTTGAATTTAGCAAAGGCACCGACAGCCAATTAGGGCGAGGTGTCATCCCACTAGTTGTTGTTGTTGTTTCAATGCAACCAATGACAAATAGGCTGTTCACGATGAAAATGAAGATTAGTAAGACAGATAAGTCACAACCTTTGACTTTAGTGCCCAAGTAGGTAGGTACAAAATTGCATTGAAAAATGCTCCAATGAATATTGGAATAATACATCGTTGGAAAAACTAAAGTGGAATAGGGTCACGGCTTTATCCTCAGGCACGGTAGACCTCTTCTCATACTTCTTGTTACCTACTCAAGATGCTTTTAAGGCCCGAGTAGGTAGGTACAAAATTGAGTAGGTATCATAGCTTTATCCTCAGGCACGGTAGACATCCTCTCATACTCCTTGGCACCCACTGAGGATACCTTTAAAGCCCGAGTAGGTAGGTACAAAATTGAGTAGGTAAGGTACCTATCTCCTATACTAGGTACTTAACAAAGAGATCTGAAAGGATGTTTACGGTGCCTAGGGATTTTAGTCGTGATGTGACCTTACATTTTAATTACCAATAAATATTGCTTATTAAGCCACCTCGTTATTAGGTAAGTAGGTAGGCATTTTACTAATGGTGTCTGTTCTGTTACCTGTTTCATCTAGAGTTCACACTTAAAGGTCAAAAAACAGCTGTAAATAGGGATGCCTCATGTTGTGTCAAGTTACGTATTGGAGCAAAGTTTAAGAGACATTTCATGAATGAAAACCTTTGAAATTTTAAATGTCGTTGAACAAACGTTGTTCGCAATGACGTATAGAACACCCCCGTTTCGGGCTTATAGGGACATTATGTTACACGTTGTATAACATGGACATGCTGCAGAGATATCTAAAAATATGTTTATCGCGTTTTTCTCGAAACCGCCATTTTGCAAGTACTGCATTTGCTATTACGAGGACAGAGTTGTAATTGAAGTATTCGCGGAAAATCGAGATATATTATTTATGGGAAATAAAGTGAATGGGGCGGGCGGTCATGTAGAGAGGATGAATGAAAGAAGATTAACGAAACAGGTGTATAGCGAGTGTGAATGGAACTGTTGGAAGGGAAGAATTAGGCGCACATACTTGAATCAGATGGGCGACGTTTTGGAAAAAAGGCCAGGTCAAGAGTACCCTAAACCGACGAGCATGCATGAAAAATGTAATGAGAGTGAAGAGGTGACAGAAGTGTGTCAGGGTCGTGGCAGAAGGAGATCCGTGATCTCTGACTACCCCTCTGGGAAATAGGTGTGATTATGCCTGTATGTATTATTTATAAATGTTCTACTGGTGACATGCCCCGCGTTAAGTTTTTTTTCATAAACTTTTTCCCGCATCGTTTTCTTGCTTTTTCTAGGAGTTCAATTTCAGCGATTTCTTTCTTAGTGCACCCCTACTCCATTAGAGGAATATATTATCCAAGTTTAATGCTTCTAGGACTCATGGTTTAGATTGTAATAGTTAGTCAGTAACGTAAGAGTTTTTGTATGAAAGCTAGTCACTGTATTTTTTACTCTTTAATGTTATAAATCAGTGGTGCTAAAAGGCCACTTTGGGCAATTTCATCTATAGCAATTCACTTTTCGATTTTATAGCAAATCCTAAGTGATTCCTATAATTTTCGTAAAATGGTCTGAATTGTAGGTGATTGGTACGCAATTCGATTCAGCAGCAGATTCATATTTGGCAGTAAAATGGTCGAAATTTTGATAAATCGTACGCAATTCAATTCAGCAGCAGATCAGATAAAGTGGCCTTTTTGACCCACCAGGAAGTTATGTGGTGAGTCTGGTGAGGAAGGATGTTTGAATGTTTATGGCTCATTTAGGTTTATCATATGGATTTTAATAAAACTTAGAATCGGTAGGTACCTATCGATAGATTTAGAGGTAGGCCAAAGAAAAAGTGGATGGATTGTGTGATTGTGTGAAAGAGGACTTGGTTAAGAAAGAAATGAGTACAGAGATGATGGCTGACAGAAGAGAATGGAAGAAGAACGTGCTGTGCCGTCCCCACATAGAGAGAGTAAGGGCAGGAAGAAGATGATGATGATGGTAAGCAAGCACGGATAACCCACTAAATAACCCTAAGATAAGTATCTCCAAGGCCGCAGGATCTCTGAATCAATCGCACCAATTACGGTAACCCGCTGATTAAGTAACTTACTACGGTTTTGCTAATGAAATAATAAATCGTTGGCTATACAGTATGCGTCTGTTACCATGGCACCTGGACTGAATTGTCGAGTCATTGAGTGGAAGATACATACATGAAAACTTTTATACGCCACATCATCGGTCGATAACTATACACATGCACTTCCATTGACTCGATAGTGTTAATCAGTACAATTTATTCAGCGACCCGGGTTGAATTACTACATCTTTTGTGAAAAATGTGTAAGCCTTTCTTAGACATACCGATTTTCTTACTATGTTTTCCTTCACCTTAAACTTAGAAGTTTGATTTTTTATGGGCTTCAAGGGACTGCAGACCTGGTATTTGATTTAAATTTCAACTAGATACCTACCTTCACGCGTTCCTGAGTAAAAGTGATTGACAGACAGACAGACGGACAGGCAGACGGACATGCTGACAACAAAGTGATCCTATAAGGGTTCCTTTTTTCCTTTTGAGGTACGGAACCCTACTAAGATCGTGGAAGCAAGAAATACATCATCATCATCATCATCATCATCATTAGCCTATAGTACTCCACTGTTAGACATAGGCCTCAGTTAATGAGCGCCATCGCGTGATATTCGCCCTTCGGCTTGTCGCATCCAGTGTCAGCCTTTCGCTAATCGTCACCTCGCCAGCCGGAGGGCGTCCTACATTACCTTTCCCGAGCCTTTGAGAGCACTGGTGGTCTAGTGGAAGTGACCTCACCTTCCGATCCTGAGGTCGTGAGTTCAAATCGTACACCAATGGATTTTGTTGTTCCAAAAACTTGTGCTCTATACCAGTACTCTCAAGCGGTAAAGGAAAACATCGTGAGTTGTAAAACCTAAAAAGTTCGAAAACAAGTGCACGAAAGTAGATGCACTTTAAATGCTTTCACCACACTGGTTCGAAATAACTAGTGACACGATTAACAGTAGTTTGCCGAGTCAGGAAATACAGATGGTCTATAAGTTCAAACGATAGCATTGTTGATAACGGTAATGGTGGTTCCGTGACGGCTCCTTATCAACTGATGACGGAGGTTCACTAAGCTGGTGATACGATTTTCATTGTTATACCAAAACATCCAAGTATCCTCAGCTTAAAGAAAGTCGCTTTTTAAAAAATGTCGAGTTTATGCAAAAAAGTATGAGATTGAAAGCGACCTAGTCGCGTGGTTACATTAAATAATAAAACATTTTGTGGACATTTGACACAGCGCCATCTAGCCCCAAACTAAGCAAAGCTTGTGCTATGGGCACCTGATGGCTGATAGAATACTCATATACTTACTTTTTTTGTAAATACATACTTATAATACTACAATACCTAGACCCGGAAGAAATATTTGCAGAACATACAAACATTTCTACCGCAGCGGGAATCGAACCCGCGCTTGCGTCTCAGCCGAGCACTCGCCCGTCACGCCACCGCATAGTCAATTTCATACATTTTTGTTAAAATCAGTTTCTATCATCTGGCTGACGGTTTTACTACATAAATAGCTGTAATTCTTGTCAGCTTCAATGATAGCGACAATTTCAAAGCCCCTTCTGACGACTTGAGTCTTAGAAAATAGGGGCGACATCAACAGGCTGATGTTGAGTGATTGGTAAAGTATTATAACGTCAACATCTAAATGACTGAAACTCCAGTTGCATCATTTTTTTTATATTATCAACATAACAGGGCCTTGGCAAGAGGTACTTAGCTTATGCGAGACAAAAAGTGAGAATCGGAAGGTATTAATTGTACCTTCTGTACGCTAGTCTTTGGCATGTCGCGTGCGCGCGCTCCGTTACCAACAAGTGGTTTATAATGATCGATACTTGGGCCTTGCTCCGGTTACTGGCATCAGATGCTAGAATAACCTAAATGAAAGATAGCTTTTGAAGCTGATAAAATTGTTTCTGGGTATTGTTTATTGCTTGATAGTGTAGTGATTTTTAGAGTTCCGTACTCGAAGGATGCAAACGGGACCCTAAAAGCCACTGCTGTCCGTCCGTCCGTCTATCAGCGGGCTTTATCTCATGAACCTTAATAGGTAGAGAGTTGAAATTTTCAAACAGCTAACAAAAATAATAAAAATAGAAGACGGCCCCATACAAAAAACATTTATGTACATGTACGAGCGATGGTACGGAACCCTTCGACTCGCACTTGACCGGTTTTTATTATTGTTCTCAATTGCTTTGGAAGGAGATTTTCAAAAGTTGCAATTACTAAAAAATCCGCCAGACATTCAGGAAGTCCTTCTCATTGTCACTTATAAACCAGAAACCATCAATCATTAGGTATTCCTCTATCTATATAGGAATACTTAACCATTACATGTTGTGCATTTTAGATTCAATATGTAACGTAACAGGACCTAATAAGATAAGACTTAATTAAAAACCTTATGAAAAAGTAATAGAGAAAATTTTATGCTTTTAAATCAAAATTATTTCTGAAATCAGTTTTTAATCATGATTTGAACTTACAAAGGATATTTCGCCTTTGTCCATTACAATTTGCAACTATACTACCATTTTCAAACAACTAAATAAAAAACTGATTTGAAGGAGTTTTCATTTTCATGAACTGTTGCTGACTGGGCTTATTGATAATTTGGATAAACAAGTACTATTCATTTAAAATAACAAAAAGGCGAGTGCGCACAATTTAGAAGCATAATTTATCTGCCATTATTAAATATTTTGACATTATGATGATGATAAAGTAACCATTTTAGTCTAACTCTTAAATTGATTGAAAATAGCTTCTTAAAGCCGCCATATTGGATTTTTGACATTTGATTATTATGACACTCGTCATCCAATCGTTGGATTGCAAAAATCTACCAGCCGTTTGGAATACAGCTTCAGCTAAAGGTATGCTCATGCATACACTACGAACACATTACCCTCCTTCGCAGTTGGGTAAAAACTAGCCACCAACGCAGCGATCTTCGACATTCCCGCCGAAGAAAACCCCATTAAAGAGAATTCCTGGCGGCCATCCGTCCGTACAGATGAGTCAGTCAACTCAACTCGCACATACCGCCGCAGTAAGTCACCGGCTGACACCTGCGAAAGCGTGACCGCTCTGCAATTATCTATATCTCTGCGTGCGATCTCGATTCGCGGGTGAAATGGTAGGCATAGACTATGCATTTGCTATCTCTGGTCACTTGGCTTATCTTTACGCTGTTCTGGATGTTATTTTCAATTAAATTGTAACGGGGCCGTGCTAGGATGTCATCTACTATTCGTGTCACTAGTTCTTGCAAAGTATGGTGTAAGGATTAAGGTGCACCTCAAAGAGGCTCCTTTAGTGCACTTGATATCATGTCTTCAAATGTTCTACGATATGCTGGTTTCCTCATTTTTTTTCTTTATTAGGCCACTATCACTAGTCCATGAGTGGTCTCAATTATCACTGAAAATGTTTTCAAGTAATCAGAATAAATTCTTGTTTCGACAAATATTTTTAAAGTGAATTTGTCAAGCTCGATTTTCTCATGATACCCATTCGTACTTACTTTATGATCTATGACCTTTCTGAAGAGTCGCTATCACTAGAATAGCGATTAGAATTCTAACGTCTTAATAATTTGTTATTGCTTCTGCCTCTCTCCCTGAGCATGTTCTAAAAGTCGACTAAGGGATAGTATCCTCTCCAACATGATGGTCCATCTAAATGAGCGATGGCTGATCACCTGTCACCATGGTTCCACATTCATTTTGGATCTTTGAGTCAGGAGTGGCTGCAAGTTTTCTTATGATTGCTTGTGGCTCTGCCCACCCCGTTAGGGGTACGGGCGTGATAATAATAGTATGTATGTAATAATTTGTTTTATTTAATACTTAGTGCCTAGTTTTTTACTAATTAAACTGAATCAAATCCTGAAACATAGTTCATTAATCGGAGCCTCTGCTTAAAGACAGGTAGTAAATATAAATGATTTATTTCTAATACATTTTCAATAAACTAAAGCTCATTATATAACACGCCGTATATGGTGCTTCCTGTGTTCCTCGTCCAACGAAATTAAATTATTCCTCATAACTTATCTGCGGTTTAAAAGTATTAGTGATGTGCTAGGTACCACAAACTATAGTATTAACTAGTCTTAGTATTGATTTATGGCAAAAAAACAGTCTTATTTTAGGTTCTCCTATTATTTTAAAATGAAATGAATGATTGGACTATTTTCAAGTAATGCTTTAAAAAAACAACAGTGACACGAGTGAGGTTTATTGACCTTTAGAGGTGACAGGTAATGTGTTTGAGGCTTTTGTTTTTGTTTACAAATAGAAGCGCGTTAAAATCTTTTGCATGCGCACATTTTGCGTGGAACCTATTAGTATAAGATTATATAATGTTTTTGTGGGTGAGTTGACGGGGTATTTTGTCAAAAGAAAAGTATTTTTTTCGAATCACCATTTTTACTTTTCTGCTTGTCTGGGAGTAAAGAAAAAACATAGAATCGTCCAGCTGCTTCTCTCCCCGAGCATGTCGTAAAAGTCGACTAAGGGATAGTATCCTCTCCAACATGATGGACCATCTATATGGGCGATGGGCTGATCACTTGTCACCATGGTTCACCATATCTATCTTAGAAGTTTTAATCAGAAGTGGCTGCAAGTTTTATTATAATTACTTGTGGCTCTACCCACCCCATTAGGGATACGGGCGTGATAATAATGTATGTATGTATGAATGTACCATTTATAGTGAATTTCAGTGTATGACTGTGACGCGTCTATTTGTTAAATGTACTTAAACAAGAAAAAATGAAAAATGCTGCACTTTCAGTGCTATTTTTTTCTAAATCCATGAAAAAATGGGTATTGCTGACAAAGTGTATTTCCTCTTTAAATATACTATAAAAACAAGTACTAAGTCCATGTTCAAGACTATACCATCCCTAGAACCATATACGGCTAGTTGGTCGGCGGTCGTGTGCATCGATCTTTAACTTTTTACCACGTATGTTAATTCACAATTAATATTTGCCGGTAGCCACGCTACATCTCCGCGGGTCAGGGAATGGGAGCGTGCCGGGTTGATGAACTATCTGATTCGTATGATTTTTTCTAGGAAGAGTATGAAAATCTTGCGAATTTATTACTCCAGGTTCTTATATTATCACTATAATTATATTAAATATGAATAATTTATGCCCGGTTCGAATATTCTACTATTAATAAATAATAATAATAAATATTTGCGGATTATTTCACACAGCGCCACATTTCTCCCGAAGCGGGAATCGAACTCGAAGAGGTCGTCTATAAAAAAACGTAAGTATAGCACTTTTCGACAGATAACAACGTTGCTTTAGTAATGAACGAGCCGTCATCCGTTAGTAGAATATTGGAGCAAAACATTAGATAAATGGTCATTTTTTTCGTACTGATCGCTGTGACAGTGACCCGCGATGTGGGTCTGGTGAGCACAGAGGGCGAGACACTGAGAAAAAAGGTTTTTGTGGCACAAGTGATCTATTCGATATTCGATACATTTTATACTCAGCTACCCTCAGTGCAAGAATCCCAATACCTTTAGCTACCCTTACATCGTCACAGGTTGCATTCCTGCGGGTCGTGTGACTGTCATCGCTGTATATTATAGCCGCTACCGGTCGAAGCGCAGCTAATATTTTATCTGGGCGGTCTTCATTGCGCTCGCGACCGGGACTTGTTGCTGAGTGATGGGAGTAGCTCGTTGATTTATCGATGAAATTGTTTGCATAATTTCATGATGATGATCATCATCATCACAGCCTGGTATGACCCACTGCTGAGTGTAAGCCTTCTTTCGATTTTGCCAGCCTCCACAGTCCGTTTTTTTCGATCGAATCGTTTTACTTAAATTAAAACAAAACATCATAGCTCAAAAGATAGTAGCTAAGCTTAGTGATGTCGGAAAGATATAAGCGTCTTAAAGCTATTGCAGTTTTACTGAACTTTTACAAGTCTTTATGCATGCTTATGACTGTACATTTTTGTGTTACTTGGGTTACAAGAATTATAAGTTTTGGTCAGTTTATTCCGAATCGCAAATACAGCAAGTGCGATACGTCTAGTCCATAAACTTAGGTATTTGAAATACAAAATTAAGTTATGAATAAAATAGACCAGCGTCATTTAAAGTAAATGGATGTCTTTCTTTGAAAATACTCACCTAAACAACTTTATCCGACATTTAGATGCTTCTTCAAAATATTATTGGACATCTTTAGCAAGATGACTCGATTTATTAAGATAACTAAAGAGCGTCTCATTGCGTTTACTCTTTACTTGGAAATATTTAATTTATGGCCGTGGAAAATCGATGAATAGAGGCGGTTTGACTGTTGTTTGTAATGGCGTTTTATCGTAAAGGCCTACATCCAGGACATTGCTGATGCTTTACAAATGATAATCACTGTTTGGTTCGCAATCAATCGTTAATTTTATAGGATTTCTGCTAAAATCGAATAATAACTGTCCTCCTTTTGTAAAAAAAACCAGAGATTTATAAATAAACATGGACTAAAAATATAGTTTGTCATTGTAAACTATCGATATTTTTAGTAAATCCATGGCCCATCCCTAAGAGCCGAGTGAAAGAGGCGTGCTTGGGTTGCTCTCATTAATCTTTCATTTCTACGTTATATTATTAGAGGAACTGGTTTGCACGGATGCTGGGGAGGAGGGAGTGTCGTGAACCCGAGTGAACTTGCACTTACTACGCAATCTGTGGCCGCAGTAGCACCTGCTCTGCTTACCATTTATCCGAAAGGTCGTAAAAGGTGAGTATTTAATGGCATCGTATTTCTGTGTATTGAGAGATAGCTGGAGGTGCGCCTATCTTGTGATAAAGGAAATGTAAATTATGAAGGTAGTTTGGAATATTCTAGAACAGCGGGTATCCGGGTTAGGAAAAGCCGCGTTTGTTGCTGTTCGAACTAAGTTGGCATTAAGGCTCTTTTATGGAAAACATATTACAAAAAAACTATAGGATATAATAAAAATGGTTTATTAGCATTGGTTATATTGGTTAGTATTATAATGCCACAGCGATTATTATCAGATAATTGTTAAATAGCAAGATTTGACATGCTACAAGATATTTTAAATTAGGAATGTCTAGGATTTTGTTGAGCCATAGACAAGAATATTTTTTTTTGAGTTTTTGACCTTCTTCTATTGCGCGTGAATTATTGTGCTCTACATTTTTTTATATGGTACGCAAATCTATCTGTAGATACTTCCATATAAAGACCATAAACACAAATTTAGCACCTCACAAGTAGGGCTTCCAATTACCGGGTGAAGGGTCTAGTGATAATTGAATGATATGCTAACGGATTTAGAGCTTTCAGTCTGGATTTGCTTGTTGACAGCTAACGGCGAAATAAGATCCTTATTCTGTTCGCACCAAAGACTAAAATAGCGTAAGATTTTGTGATAGTTCAAAATTCGGTGTAAATGAGAGTATAATAGAATCGAATCGCTTTGAAGCGAATGATTTTCTAGATTCTTATTTAATCTGTGGTAACGGTTCTGTGGAAGGGTGCCAAAGGGATCTTATTACCTACTAAGCCTTTTCAACCCGCAGCTGATCGGTTTTTTTTCGGTTTTGGGAGGGTTTTTCATGGACATTCTTTTATCTAGGATGCCAATGCTTAAGAATACAGACTACAAAATCCCATAGCCTATGACGTTATCAAACATCTTAGCGCATAGCTGAATTTAAGTTAGAGTCAGCCATATGCATTGGTCTAGCACTGGCTGTCTAGTGAGCACTGGTAGTGTCCCCGCCTTCTGATTATAAGGTCGTGGGTTTAAATCCAGTCGTAAGGAAACCGCCATGTAGTAGAATCGTAAAAAGTTTGAAAACAAGTGCCAATCCTTTCAGCGCACTTGTTCGAAAGAACTAGTGACACGACTAGATAGATTGTTCTAGGTAAATTGAATGTTCTCAATGCATTGCCTTAGCAACCTAGAACTTCAATTTATGTTCAATTTATTATGAAAAAAACTTTGAATGCTTAAATAAATAAATAAATAACACCCAACAGTCACATACGTAGTCCTGATCCCACACTAGGATTCCCGGTGTCGTGGGTATCAGAAACTACGGGTACCATGGTACCACAACACCCAGACACGGAAGAAATATTTACAGAACATGCAAACATTTATTCCGCAGCGGGAATCGAACTCGCGCCTCTTGCGTCTCTGCCGAGCAATCGCCCTCCACGCCAAGATTGTCTTTAGTCTATCTATAACTGGGACTTAAGAACACATAGAATTAAGAATGACAAGAATCATTTTAATTGTTTTCTTGTAGGATTTGGTTCAAATACGTAACTGGGGGCCGTTTATAAACTTGCAATATTTTTGTATAATTATGTAATTACTTTAACTTTATTACAGTAGTAAACGATTTATTTCTACCAACAATAAATCCCGTAAGGAGCACCTCACAATCAACTTAGCATCCGACACGCTTCCGATATGCACTTTTTTATTATCTAGATGCACATACACGCTTATTACCATAACTAGCTGCACACTGCACGCGTTCATCAGTGTTTTTGCATAAATAGCTGCAATAACAGAGATATAATGCAATATGCCGTTCCAGTACGTAAACAGTTTTTTTAAGCGGCAAAGTGTACGCAGCGGTCTACGAAAATTCAAATGTTTCTGACGTGAAAATATCGGCGAGTGAAGAGAGTTTTTGGTAAACAATGAATCTCTAAAATATACAATACCAAATTATTATTTGTATACAATACAATACAAACAAATAGATAAAAGATACAAAAAAATGTTCGTAAAAGTAAACTGACAGTGACAATAAATTGGTCGCCATTGAACGTAATGAGTGCATAATAATATCAGTTTCATAATACAAAACTTTGGCTTCATACAATAATTCCTTGAGTTGAAAACTGTTGCCTATAGGTTTCAGGAGCCTTTGCGGCGCACCTTAAATCCTTTCACCACACTGGTTAAAAATAAACTAGTGACACGATTGTAGTGTGCAGTAGTTATTGCATTGCCTTTTTTATGGAAACTTCGCAGGTATGAAGGGCAGCTGACCTGATCAATATTGATCTTGTTCCACGATACAATCTTCGTGCTAGCAGCCATTAAAACAATAAACATACATACATACATATTATCATGCCCGTATCCCTAATGGGGTGGGCAGAACCACAAGTAATTATAATAAAACTTGCAGCCACTTCTGATTAAGACTCCCAAGATGAATATGGTGAACCATGGTGACAAGTGATCAGCCCATCGCCTATTTATAGAGGGTTCATCATGTTGGAGAGGATACTATGCCTCAGTCGACTTTTACGACATGCTCGGGGAGATAAGCAGCTGGACGCGTTCTGTTTTTATTTAGTCCTAGTCCAGCAGAGAAGTAATAAAAAGCTTCATAAACACTGCTATGGTGTGCAGTGAGCGAGGCGGCGCGTGCGCACTGCACTCGGTGATTTGCAACCTTTGCACTTCTTGCAAGTTGTTTTTGTTCCAATTTGATTTAGGATTGCACACACCATTGGCTTGCTTGATGTAGCACTGGATATTTATGTCACTTCCTGCTAAATCATTCTATAACGACATAGAATATACTAGAGAATTAGGAATTACTACATACGGATCTTATGATTACTTGTGACTCTGCCCACCCCGTTAGGAATACGGGCGTGATAATATGTATGTATGTATGTAATAATTTGTTTTATTTATTTGACGACCTCGGTGGCGAGGCTATCTGTCTAGTCGTTTCTAGTTCTTTCGAACCAGTGTGGTGAAAGGATTTAAAGTGCGCTTCCAACGCTCCTTTCGTACACTTCAGTATAAGTTTAGAAGTCTACCACAAAAACACTTTTTACAACTGAGCCGAGCAAAATTCTTTATACCTCTTGCCTTCTCCTATGTCATTACAGGTCCCCATATCCTACGAACCTTGGGCACTTTGTCATGTCAATCATAGGTTATGGGTAAGAAAGTAAATCACTTGCCGTCACGGCGGATGACGGGCGAAACCAATAGTTACGTTGACTGCTACACTGTCTGTGGTCTTGGGTCGCTGGGCAGATAATAACACCTGCTTTTTTGTCAACCACCAATCATAACTAACTAGATTGTAGCGTGTGTCACCGTTCGATGTACACCTTCTTCGCTTGTTTTGACTGTCTGTTTGTCATTTCGACTGTTACTGACTGTTAGGCCGACAAAGCTGAGAAGATGGTATAGGTGCTGGGCAAGCCCACTCCATCTTCCAGCGTCCAGTTTGTGAAGGTAAAAAGTTGCCTCCTGACGCTGTATAAATCATCTACTATAGATGGTTAAAGGCCTTAGTTGTCATTTCAACATCATCATCATCTTCCAGCCATTATCCCACTCTATGCGGCTAAGGTGTTTTATGACCAGCCGCCTGCCTGACGTCAACCCTCCTTGGGAATACTTGCTTATTGTATCTCATCATGTTGGAGAGGATACTATCCCTTAGTCGACTTTTACGACATGCTCGGGGAGAGAAGCAGCTGGACGCATTCTGTTTTTTCTTTAATCCCAGTCCAGCGAAGAAGGGATTAAAAGTACCCTGTACATGTACTATGTTTTTTCATTAAACCTTCCCTGGACTACAACAAACATTTCAAAACCAAAATCAGCTCGGCCCAGCCGTTCTCGAGTTTAAGCAAGAGAAACGAACAGCAATTGATTTGTGTATAGATTTATTTATAATGTAATTTCTTCCTCTACCTTTCTATTTTATATAGCTGGTAGCAAAGACAAGCGGGTTCTGTGCAGACAGCTAGTTCACCTACCGCGGTGACCTGCGAGGCGATACAGACTGCTGCGCATTCTCAATCGTGACTTGGAACCTGGAGCGTGGACTCGAGGATGTGCTAAACTAGTAAAATTAACCCAGCTCACTCCCGAGATTTTCGAAGATGGACGGATAATTTAATGCATGCATAAAATGTCAAAGTTACCAACGCTTTTGCTGAAATTTATTATAGAAAGTTGTTTATGTTATTAAACTGAGGCCTATTACCATCTATAGTAGATGATTTATACAGCGTCAGCGTTATACAGCGTCATTATAAATCTCATCCTTTTCATGGCAAACTTCAAGGTCTACAAATAAAACTCATTTTGATTAAAAAAAAATTACAATCGCCCGAGCTGATAGATCCGATTCTAAAAATCATTTCACTAAGAAATCAACACTGTATGTATGTATGTATGTTCGTATGAGCTAGTGGCCAATTCTAGTGACGGAGTTTTTAGGCCGCCTAAAGGCCTCCGTCGTGGCTTAACGACTTAAAAGCCGGGACCGACTGTTTAACGTGCCCTCCGAAGCACGGAAGCGCTCAGCTCGTTATGCCACTTGCGGTCACCCATCCCAATTTGTGACCGCATATCGTTGCTTAACTTTAACGATCAATCGAGCGCTTCGACAACGATCAACACTATAACATTTTCAGTGCCACACGAGTGCCGCGAGGGTTCGCTGTAGTTTTTCTATTTGCCGCATCCACGAGCTCACCACTTCTCCGACCCCCTCGTGCTGCTCTAATGAGCGGTCTTGCAATAGGGGAAGATATGTAATTGGCGGGCACGCGTCTGCCACGCGCCTTGCACGTTCACCTCTATCGTACTTTTTACAGGCTCGTGCGTTTTCCGACTTCCGCTAATTCTTTACGTTTCTTTTATATTATGTTGTCTCAATAGTTTGATGCTCAAGGAACAGGCGCGGTCCGAAACGGGGAGGGGGGGGGGGGGTCACAGGGGACGTGGCCCCCTCAAAATCGTATACGTCAAATTGAAAAATCTTCTAAAAATTTACAAAATGTAAAAAGCAATTTTCTGCCCCTAGCCGCGACGCCAATAAAAATAGAAGGCTTCCATTTGTTTTATAATGTGTGCAATAAATTTGTGTATTGAACAATAAAATCTGATTTACTCGACATATTATAATATTAGTGAACCCCTCCAAAATTTCATGCTGCGACCGCGCCTGCCAAGGAATAGCTCAAGTATTTTCAGGGTTATTTTTTAGGAAATAAAGTCAAGTGATTCATAATTTAATTAAATAAATTAAAAAGTTTGGAAAGAATGGGCTGAGGCCTTTGTCCAGCAGTGGGACACAATAGGATGAAATTAATTATAATAACAAATAAAAAATCTTGAACTGACATTAACTTGAAATTCATGTTTCATTAGTTTTATAAGTTTATGGAAGATTTCACGACATCTTGTAAATATCTTTTACTATCATTTATGGAGATTAAATAAATTATACTTTTACGTGAATGCCTGTCTTTCTTTTTTAAATGAGTTCGTCAAGCTTGTAATTATGAAAGTGATGCAATTGAATTTGGTGATCGCACAGACGCATAATTTAATAAATTACTTAACTTTTTTTTGTATATCCCAATTGATCGCGCGATTATGATCCCATTTAATAATAAGAATCTGTCTCATAAGATCATGTTATCGTGCGGGACAGAAAAATCGTAAGCGAAATAGTAACTATGATCTATCGAATGATATCTAATGGAAATCTAGGAAATTACTAAGCTGTGTATTGCGTAAAAGTAATGGATATTAAATAGTCGTATTACGACGATCTCGTGAGCCTAATGAAATGGAAGCAGCGGGGCGGCGCAGCGGGCATCAGCACATCTTTATCAATCAGCCATCATCCGTGATTGAAGGCAAGTTGGGGAGAGGCATTTGGAATCACTTTACGATAGGTCATGTTTTACATATCTTTCACAAGCTGTTGTCTGCTTATTTACCTATGACAAATGCTGAGCATGCCTGTAATTGGTGCACATTCTATAGTACTATTTTTTTGAGGTATCTGTCAATGTGATTTGTGCCTGTGAATGTGTAAATAACTGTAGACTAGAGAGGACTGGTTGTTGTGACTTATTTATTTTATTTTTATTTTTGGCGTTATAGCGGCAACAGAAATTCACATCTGTGAAAATTTCAACTCTCTACCTATTAAGGTTCATGAGATACAGCCCGCTGACAGACGGACGGACGGACAGCGGAGACTTAGCCCAACAGCCTCAACATAGTTCTGATCCTATGATCACTAGGGTGATAGGTGTCTTTGTATAGGATTTCCTGTGTCATGCAGTAACACAGTACCACAACAAATAGATAATCTTTCGACTTTTCGACCCTCAAGTGTAGCAAGCGTGCCCGCTGCCACTTCATCAGCCATTACCCAGATCCGATACGGTTACTTACCTGTTACCAGGGGCCTTAGCATTGGTTTCTCAGCGAAGCGACCAGTACCTATCTCCTATTGCACTACCGTCAGCGATTGCTGTAAAGGTCGAAGAACACCGCCGTGGTCGGTGGATGGAGGCTTTAAAAAAGTATGTCATGTCTAAGTTTGTATAAATAGGTTAAATCCCGTTGGTAGAATGAGTTTGTCACAATCGCCTTCACAAAAAAATAAACTGAACAGAGCAGGCTTGGAAGAATATTCTTTATTGTTCTGAGCTTCCAAGGGAAGAATCAAGTAACTGTCACTAACAGTTGCTGATGTTAATCAAAATATTCTACCAGTCCGTGTGTTTTAGTCTTCGGTTGGAATCGAATTATAAAAAAAGTTATTATGATCTGTCGTATAAAAAAGATGGCGGGAGAAAGATTTTGGGAACGCCTGCGTCGTAGTATTTAAAATGTTTGCAAATTGAAATAAATAAACAAATCAGTTAAAAATACTGTTTGTGATGTCAAGTATGATGAGGATATTAGGAGGAGAGGTATATTGCGGGGCCTGGGTCCAGCAGTAGACTCAACAGGTGGTGATGATGAATGTGAGATATTGTAAACGAACGAATTACAAACGAATTTAGTACCATTATGATCGCACAGTGCAAAAATCTAGTAAAACTCGTGGTTTGTTACGTTGAAGAAAAGTCTAATTAAGAGTGTTCTCGCGGGCGGTTTCATAGCGTCGTAAACCAATGCCAACTGCTAGTTATACAATCATACAGCGGGAGCACACGAGCGCAGTAAGACTGTTATTTTATATTAAAAAGCACGTTATTATCATGATTCCAATTATAACACAGCTTTCTAATAAATAACGTTGGGCTGGCACGGGTTTGGGATGTTCTAGACAACACGATATAAGCTTAAAAGGAATCTTAACCTGTGTCCAGACCATAGTAACGTTTTATTTCTGCCAAAAAATGTATGGTGCTTTTTAACAGGTTACAACGTTGCTATGGTAGTGAACGATCCCTCGTCTGTTACTAGAATATTGGAATTGAGCATAAAAGGTTAAAATCTTCAAGTCCCTGCTGATATCCAACCCTACTAATATAATAACTGGAAAAGTAAATAGTTCAGGTTCCGGAATAGCACATAGGCTAATTTAATTACACATAAGCGAAAAAACCGCTGCGGGGTTTTTTTTCGATAGTTTGTATGGAAAAAAATATTTCTTTATTGGATTTTCTGAAAAGTCGGTAAATAAACTTTAAAATATAAACACGTTTTTTCATATTATTCATAAATAGGTACCGTCAGAGAGAATAATCCTTAAAAAGGAATAAAATCGGTTGTCAAAATTTACACCACGCAAGCGTAGACGTGCGAAATAGTTTTGGATTAGATTCTACCCTCCGACCAAATAAAAAGAGATTCTACCATAAAGTGTCTAAGTAACAAAAAACTAGGTTGGTAGGTAACTCAATTGGTACCACCCGTTGCCGCAACTAACTCAATATCACGTTAGCTCGTCACAACTAGATTACACACAATTTATTTTGACATATTATGATATATTGGTGCGGGTTCCGTACGTAATTCTCTTTTACCGTATTCTTACAATGACGAAGTGGTGAATTGGCGTCGCAACTGTACCTCGAGTTCTCTAAGTTGACGATAGTAATGTGACGGTCACTGGAAAATAATATATAATGCAAAGTTGACATATTTTTATACTCATACCGATAAACTCATCCTTCGTGTTATTGGAGAAAACAAATATTTTTTGTAATGGTTTTAATGTTACGGGAGATAGTTTTGTATGTTCTGCAAATATTTCTTCCGGGTCTGGGTGTTGTAGTATTAATTATTATAAGTATGTATTTAAAACAAAAAAGTAGGCATAGATCTTGTCTGCCATCTGGTGCTCATAGAGAAGAGAAGAGAGCGGAAAGAAGACGCACCGCGCTCGGATGATAAGCAATAATGATTGATTGTCTAACCCCCGAATACTCAAACGCATCTCAAAGTTGAGCACGTCTCAAATGACGTTTTTTTTTTGACAGATTTTCATAAGAAACTGTCAAAAAACCGTGAGTTGAGACGTGCTCAACTCTGAGTCGCGTTTGAGTATTCGGGGGTTAGACCTATTTCCCTAGCCTCTAATCAAATAACTCAATTTCACAATATGTATGAAAACTTATTCTAAGAATGTTCCACAAATCGTAAAAAAAAATATTTATTACGATTATCCTTTCTTTACTACCGGTGTAGTATATCCGAATGTAAAATGTCGGTGCCGCTTTTTCACAGGCCAATTGTGTTATAATGGCGGATTCAATTGAGATATTTGGGGTTATTGAGGCCTACCCGACCGTGACTTGTTAGCTGAGATAGGAATCGTGGATATGGTTTCTACAAATAATTGGATACCTAGTCTGAAATACTTCGTAATTATAATTATTGTCGGTTTTAGGTCTGTTTCACTCTGAGGCTGAAAACGTCAGTGAAATTAAATATTTGCTGGTTTAATGTTAAATATCCTACTAATATTATAAACGCGAAAGTTTGTAAGTATGGATGTATGGATGTTTGTTACTCTTTCACGCCTAAACAGCTGAATGGATTTGAATAAAACTTGAAATATACATAGTACATACCTACATGTGCTGGATTAACATATAGGCTATTTTTTATCCGTGTACTGAGCAAAGAAGCGGGCGGCAGCTAGTAATTTTAATATTTTGAATGTGGGTCTGGTAAGGAGACTCAATTCAATAAGGAAAATATGAGTTGTGAGCGACATAATATGGGAACCCGTATCACAATAGATAAACAAAAACATTGCAAAAACTCTAATCAAAATATAGAATACGTCCAGCTGCTTTTCTCCCCGAGCATGTCGTAAAAGTCGACTAAGGGATAGTATCCTCCAACATGATGAGATACATTATGCAAGTATTCCCAAGGAGGGATAAGGGCAGGAAGATGATGATTGCTAAAATTCTAATCAATCTGACGATCAACGTATAGCCTAAACCAGCCTTAGTCCTAGAAGTTGAAACTTGGAGAGTATATTACCCCAGAGGACGTAGCTGTAGGATTAAGATTGTTTGAAAAACTCAACGTGGACAAATTAGCGGGGCGGGCGTTCCACTAGATTCCCAGTTTTTGCAATATTTATCTAATATAACTTTTACCCAGACGCCCTCAAAGAATTTTGAAAACGCGGTGGGCACCCGTGCCCCACGGACCTAGGGTCTCAACCCCAAAAGGCTCAAATATATAAGCCCCGTCGAGGCTTGCATATTTGCGCCTTTTGAGATGCGCGATCCAAGAGCTGGTTCTTATTTGGCTCAACGGATCAGTATTGCCATTCAGCGTGGCAATGCGGCCAGCGTCTTGATCACGCTTCCACCGTCTGGAAGCTGGATCAGGTGAGCTATCTATAGACCGTTTGCAACGGCCTTTAGATAGCCCGACTGTTTCTTTTGTATTTTGTGAATAATATTTGTAATAGTTGAAAGTTTTTTCTGTTAATAAAAATAATTACTTTTACCTATTAGGTCCCTGATAGGAGGATTCCATGGAGTTTAATGGACAGGTTTTTTATCACTTAGGTATATCACCTAGATCTTTTCAGATCAGTGTTTTTAAATCTGAGATAGTATCTATCACCTAAGTGATCGATCTACTTAGTAGTCAATTTGTGTCTGTGTTTCGACAATCACACATTACGATGCCACGAATAAGCTTAGAAAGAAAATATAGAATCGACCACACAAGTATAAATCAGTAAACCTTATTTCGAGCAATTTAAGGTTTATTTTTTAAAACTTTAATGTATCTCTAGAAATAATATTATGATATGAATATAAACAACACTGGGTGAGATGGTTTGATTTATTTGAGAGTCATAGGTTGATAAATTAGTTGAGTTGGTAATAAAAATATGAAGAAGCATACTTATGTAATCATCTTGAAGGCTAGAATTTTTTAATAGTGCCAGAAGGACCTACTACTAGGTACCTACTACTACTATTATTAGCCTGAATCATCCCATTACTGGGCAAATGTTTGCTCTCTAAAATTGCTCCGGTTTCGTGCCAATTCGACCCACGCCATCTCTTTGGTAGTTGAATTAAAAAACTCTAAACAAATACAGTATACCAAACGATACGCGTTCTATTTGACTAGTGGTGCCATCTATTTAAAATAAATCTTAATGTTGTACCTAAAATAAAAGTCTAGATTTCAGGCGCGGTCACAGCCTGATATTTTGGAGGCGGTCACTAATAATAGAATATGTCGAGTAAAACAGATTTTATTGCACACATTATAAAACAAATGGAAGATTTCTATTTTTATTGGCATTGCGGCTAGGGGCAGAAAATTTATTTTGTAAATTTTTAGAAGATTTTTCAATTTGACGTGTACGATTTTAGAGGGGGGTTATGTCCCCTGTGACCCCCCCTTCGGACCGCGCCTGCTAGATTTACTAGTTACTTATGCACAAAGTGACAACCAGAACTCGTGAGAAAGTGCCACAGTATAGTTTTCTCAGCCACGCTACGCATACGGCACTGATTGCCGCTTGTTTGCAAATATGATTGTGTAGCGCGATGCGACGGTGTTTACGAAGGCACCTCAACATGCAACTGTTTACAGGTCATTGTGAGCTGCCTCTGACTAGATAGATCTTTGAGAATTTTAGTACCTATCTGATGAAAAGGTTGCATTGTGTCATCATATTCCTGCCCTCATCCCACTCTAAGTGGTGTCGGCATGATCCTTGGATCATGCTGTAAGAGTTTTGGCTAAGGTGTTTTATGACCGGCCGCCTGCCTGACGTCAACCCTCCTTGGGAATACTTGCTTATTGTATCTCATCATGATTGTGTGAAAGATGATATGGTTGAAAGGTGTAATACTGGTGACGGCTAATAGACGGGAATAGAAGAACCCCACATGTAATGGGATACGGGCAGGACTATTTGCTTCTCAATTTGGTTGTTACCATAAGAATCTTTCTTTTTTTATTAGGAAACAGTTTTATCTAAGAGTGGTCTATGGTCTAGAAGCTATATAAGACCTTAGTCTGTTAATAAATTTATTCTTATATTTTTAGTCCAACGTGTTTGCTAAACAGAGCTATGAACTCGTCTTAGAAGAATGATCTTATGACTGATGATGATGTCTTATACTGTCACAGTCAGTCAACATGCTAACTGAATCAAGCTGACAGCATGTGTGGAAGTCTAGGCCTATTATGGCATGGTAATTCTATTATAACTACTCGTGGTTTATGCTCCCTTGCTTGTGCGTTCTCCCATGACGCCATCTTGGACTTTTGGGCGGGAAAACGTAATGACACCGATGGAACGATGGAACCATAGAGAACGGAATGAGTCAGTTGCAAAATGTATGTACTTACTTACTGGTACTATCGCCTGCAGAATTTATACAGAGTGTTTTTAACTGGGACAGTATAACGAAATCCAAACGATGGCCAAAAACTGTATTATGCCAAAATTGTTTTTACAAATAAGATAAAATAGTTCCTAAGATACTTTTACTATATTTCTTCCGGTTTCGGATTTCCCCATACTGTCCCAGTTAAAAAAAAAACACTGCATTGTCTACATAGCGCGCTAGGTACCTAAGATGAATCCGCGGGAAAAGTTTGCGCGTGGTTATTGTTGCACACAAAGTATTTTCTTATTGTTTTATTCAGGCGTAATGTTTTATAAAATAACAAATGAATACCAAAAAAACAAAAAAAAGATTGCAAAAATGTGGCGCGAAATATACCCAACACATTCCAAAACTTTTAAACTTATTTAAAATAGTGTCAAAGTAAGAAGTAGAACAATGAAATACGCAACTTCGACACACACATAATTATAATTATATAGATTGGAGATACAATTTTTTTAATAAAAAGATGGTGAGAAGCAGAATAGGGGTATCTGGAAAATGAGGCAGTGCTGTTATGCAGGTTAATTATAAACTCTTAAATATTTTTTGGTACTTAGGTACTCTATCACTACGACCCAAAAGTCAAAAAACCATAATAGAGCCATTAGCCACTTCGTCATCAGCGAAAGAAGTTGAAATCACAAACTAGGAATCAATTTAGTCGATCAGTGACCGTATAACAAATAATAATATGTTGGCTCCTTAGAAGGATAAGGACTTGGCACTAGCTAGCTGAGCGACCAGCTGAGAGTGAAAAAATACATACAATATATCCTAACTTTTTTTGAGGAAACCCGCGGCTTAGTCAGCTCCGCACGTATTGACCATGTCTTTCCTGTGGACAAGGCCGACTAAGCTGAGAGGATGGAATAGGTGCTGGGCAAGCCTACGTCATCTTAATTCGTCCCGGGCACTACAGCGTCCAGTTTGTGAAGGTAAAAGTTGGCTCCTAACGCTGAATAAATCATCTACTATAGATGGTAAAAGGCCTTAGAAGGATTAGTTTATTCAATGAGTATGATACCGGACGTGTAGTTCAATAGCTAGGTGCACAGTGCGCGGTAAGTGGTATGGCAGGGCGCAGGTCCCGCCCGCCATATCTCACGGCACTCGTTATGCTGCTTACGCCGGGTGAGTGAGCTAACTGCTACCTACGTGCATGGAGTGTTTCCGTTGTGCCACGATATTGTTGCAAAATTACAAAAAACTAATTTGATTTTCGTTTTGTTTCGTGACGTCTCAATGTTCACTGTCTAAGTCTATACTATGTCGGGTTCTAAATAAATTGTAACGTAGAGTGAGAGGTAACAGCTCTACAATTTGTGACAGTATAGAATAGGTACGCAAAGTGTGTAGCTTTACAGTATCGCAATAGGTTATCGCAATTGTCATAAGTTGAAGTTCAAAGACGGAAAATTATTTATTTCAGGTTTCTTACAAACAATACGCAAGAAAAAGAAGAAATAAAGTTGTTGGCCCATATTAATAGGTCTAAAATACATATATTTATGTTGTTTGTAGTTATCATTGGAAGAAACAAGATGCATTTACAAATAGGGCTGGTTGTTTACAACTTACAAATGCTGAATTACAATCTTTTGTAACATTAAGTTTCATTTTATTTTACCTTATCTGTGGTATGGACTAAATAGAGATGTCTGTTAGAAATAAATACTATTTTTATGTAATTTTCATTTTGATTGTTGAATACGTGTACAAATAAAATATCACGAAAAACAACACGTGTACAAATAAAATATCATACAAAGTTGTATGTTTCGTATCCATAGAAATATATAAATGCAGTCGTACAATGTCGTATGGTCGTATGATAATGGAAACATGCAAAATGATAGAAAACGGCGGCAGTGGCGACATTACCGCCGACACGCGACCCGTGACCAACCGACTGCTTACAGAATTCGAGATTGTGAAGGCAAAAGTTGCCTCCTGACGTTGTATAAATCCTGTAGAACTATCGATGTAGATTTTGTACGTTTATAAAATGTGTTTAATCAAAAATAAAATGAATTTTAAACATTTTTTGTTTCAAAGTGAAAATACGATTAGCAAAAATATACGATAAAAAATATCTTGAAAAATCGATGTTTTGAGTATGTTTAATCTAGATCTCAGGTACCCTATACCATATTTTCCGATAAGTTTTACTTTGATAGGTAGGTAATAACCATTTCTTTAATTGTTAAAACCAGTTTTTTGACTAATTTTGTAGTTTTCTTGTAATTAACAATTAATTGATTTGGTGGGTTATTTCCGGGTTTTTTCGTTGCAGAGTTTATGTTTTCCTTCGCCATTTTGACCATTTGAGCGCACATAATTTGGTATAGGTACAACTGGATTCGAACCCATGACCGGGATCTGAAAGAAGGGTCACCACTACCACCAGGGCTCTTACTTTTCTAAATTATTTTTACATACATAGTTGTAGGTACCTATTGCAAGAACTCTCAAGATAATCAATTTCAAATGACAGAAAAACGCTTAGAAACCCGACCGGAAACGTCCATCTCCGCAACATCTTCTAAGACCTGTAATTATTACACCTCACCGGATGCGACGCAAAAAACTGGGCGATGCATGTAGGCATATATTGGCTAAAAAATATTGAAAGTAATATTATTTCCGTAAGAGTGTGCTAGCGGATTTTGCCCACCAAAATCGATGTAGAACACTGTTGTTAAAAAGACTATAAATATAACATTTGTGGACATAATGGTGGTGCCCATAGTACAAGCTTTGGTTAGTTTGGGGCTAGATGGCGCTTTCTAAAATATCCACAAATATTTATTTATTTATTCCGTGCCATACGAGAGAGATTTACGCGATAGAAAGAGAGGAATAGTGCCTCGTTCTTTTTACAATAAATAATAATGACTTTAGTTTTGTTTTTTTTTACTTGACCCACAATACAATAGTCGATTATATAATCGTCGAATATCCTTAATTTTTTGTACCTAATTGTAGACGTAACGCCTTGATAATACTGCTGTAATGTTACTTCTATTTCCTGAATAAATTACTATCAAAACGTTGATGTTCGGCCACCGTTATAATACAGATCAATTTCACCGCTATTCTAAGAACTGCTGGTATAATTCACTAGTAGCGCAAGAAAGTGTGCACGCGCCAAACATGAACTTTGTAGCTCGCTTCCGCTTTGCTAGCTATGCACCTGGTTATTAAAGTAATGGTACCATGGTAAGCCGCGCCCAGCTAGGCCGCGCGGCCTTACATTGTATTCTAGGTCTCGTTATTTATTACCCAGGGACTCAAAGATTGTCAAGGCACAAAAAAGTATGGCATAGTTCAGTCAAAAGTTTTCTAACTGAAATTGTGAGGTTACTTTTGACGACCTCGGTGGAGTGGCGGGCGAGTGCTCGGCTGAGACGTAAGAGGCGCGGGTTCGATTCCGGGATTAGAAATGTTTGCATGTTCAGCAAATATTTCTTCCGGGTTTGGATGTTGTAATATTATAAGTATGTATTTACAAAATAAAGTATATTCTATCAGCCATCTGGTTCCCTAGAGACAAGTTCTCGGGGAGACCGAAAAAAACTATGTTTTCTTTTGAACTCGGTAAGAAAAAAACTAAGACCTTTATCTAGATGATTAATACAGCATCAGGATGCAACTTTTTCCAACACTTACGGGACGTTGTAATGCCCGGGACGATTTTAGAAGAAAAACCTCGTAAGGAGAACTGGTAAATATGCCATAGATCGTAAACTGTTAGAACCATTCACCACACTTAAGAGCACCGGTGGCCTAATGGTAGCCGCCCCGCCTCTGATCCTAAAGGTGCCTCTAAACGGGTAATATTTTTACTGCAATATGTGGCTACAATATTTCCGGCCATCACAAAAATAATTTTAATGCACATTAATATTTCCGGTCATACGAAAACATTTTTATCCACGATGGAACGGAGAAGGTATATAGGTCGTGAGTTCAAACCCGGCATCAATCAAGCACATCAATTGTTTTTTATGTGGGTACAAAAAAATTATATGCGATATACCAGTAGGTACTCTCAAACGGTGGACGAAAACATTGTGTGGAGAGCAGCATATCATAGAACCTAAAAAGTTTGTAAAAATGTGTCAAATGCACGAAAGAAGCCTTTGAAGGACATTTTAAATCCTTTCACCACACTGGTTCGAACGAACTAATGTCACGACTTGTAGTAGTAGTAGTAGTTTGAATGCCCGGGAAAGTCCCGCTTCTGAACTAAACTTCTAAACTCCACTATAACACGAATGCATCAAAGAAACATGCTAATTGTGATTCGATCTATCAACCACAAGCACATCTCATTTGCCGGTTAATTAAAAAACTGCAGTTAAGTGCATCGGTGCAATCAGTCTGCAAGTGTATCGGGCGAGTTACCGCTAGCATCGCTGGGATTTACTTAAAAGCGGAGGACGCGATATTACGTAAATATGTGGTCTGTTCAAATGATGCAAAGCATTGCTGGCTCCTGAACTAACGTTAGTTGTATAATGAAGACCTCGGTAGCGTAGTGGGCGTGTGATTCGCTGAAAAGCAAGAGGCTCGGAAGAAATTTTTGCATGTTCTGCAAATATTGATTCCGGGTCTGGTTGTTGTGGTACCATGGTACTCGTAGTTTCTGATACCCACGACACAGGGAATCCTATGAGTATATACCTATTTAGCTTGTCACCTCTGTATTGTGAGGAAACCCGCGGCTAAGTCAGCTCTGCACGTATTGACCATGTCTTTCCTGTGGACAAGGCCGACTAAGTTGAGAGGATGGAATAGGTGCTGGGCAAGCCTATTCCATCTTAATTCGTCCCGGCACTCGCGAACAAAAGTTGCCTTCTGACGCTGTATAAATCATCTACTATAGAGTCTATAGATAAAAGTCTTAGTTCCATTTTATAACGGTGAACATTTTCCAGGGAAGCAAAGCTTAATGGTCGCGGCCCGCGATAAATATTCATCTCGGTAAAAACACGGCTGCGCACGCGCCGGCCGCAACGCTGCCCATCGCGCTTTCTTCTCAACAAACTGTAATGTTATGGATGTGGCATTTAGTAAAAGTCATCATCATCATCCTCCTGCCCTTATCCCACTCTATGTGGGGTCGGCACAGCACGTTCCTTGGATCATGCTGTAAGAGTTTTGGCTAAGGTGTTTTATGACCGGCCACCTGCCTGACGTCAACCCTCCTTGGGAATACTAATTGCTTATTGTATTTCATCATGTTGGAGGATAGACGATTTTTACGATATGCTCGGGGAGAGAAGTACCTAGCTGGATGCATTCTATGTTTTTTCTTTACTCCCAGTCCTCTAGTCTAGACTATAGACCACCAGTGCTCTCAAGACTCTTGAGAGCACTGGTGGTCTATATATAGTCTAGTAGTAGTGACTCCGCCTTAAAATACTAAGTTCGCTGGAATCTATGCACCGATAGATTTTTCTGTTCGAAAAATGTATACCAGTAGGTACACTGAAACAATGAAGGAAAATATCGTGAGGAAACCGGCATGTCCTAGAAGCTAAATAGTTCGAAAATATTTTAGTGAAAGCAAATTGGCGTTGCAAAAAAAGGGAATTAACTTTTAGAAAAAAACTATAAAATATGACCATACTCGTATAACCAAAATCTACCTCTTAAATATTCGTACTAGCTCGTAAGAAAAATAAAATGAAACATCCAAATATCTTCGTAGCTCCTACTAGGCCATAGCAGTTCTTGGAATGCTCTCGATCGCCGCAGGTCACAGCTAGAAAAACTTATGAGGCCGCTACGCCTCGCCTGGCTTGAACTAACTATGTACTTGGAAAATCACTCTACAGAACATTTTCTTATTATTTTTTACAAACGCGTGCGTGATAGATCTATCATCTAGCATCCGTATATACGCAGCTTCCCTACCTACGCGGATAAAAAGTAGCCTTTGTCCTCAGTCTTTCTGAGTGTGACAGTGTATATATAACATAAATACCTAAACTCACATTGAAACTTTTGCCTCTGTCATCATCTTCCTGCCCTTATTCCACTGTATGTGAGGTCGGCACAGCATGATCATGCTGTAAGAGTTTTGGCTAAGGTGTTTTATGACTGACCGCCTGCTTGATGTCAACCCTCCTTGGGAATACTTGTTTATTGTATCTCATCATGTTGGAGAGGATACAGTGTAAATACATAGTGTGATGTTTTTGGTTCATCAGAGTTTAAGATTTATTTTTGTTTTAATGTTTTTTTATATTAAGTAGGATGCAAAAAGTTTTAACACGTTCAGTGCATAAGACTCCTCTTTGTCATATGCGTGGTCGCTAGGCCCATACCACCTAATTAGGTCGCAAACAATTTAGAGTGCCTACTAGTCGAAGTCCTAGTTCCTTCGAACCAGTGGGGTGTAAGAGAGTGGAAAACAGACAAGTAAACATGCATTTTTTTATAATTATAGTCTCTTTATTCGTCTTAAGTACCTACCTACTCGTATGCATGCATACAGCTCGCCAAAGTATAATATATCAAATATAATAAAAACAGTGTTGATTATGCAAAATGGTAATAAGTATGTAATTTAAAGTAGAACCGATGATTAAGGCCATGTAAATTAATATAAACGCTATGCTAATGATATATACTTATCATTTGAATTCCTAGTTTTATTACTTAGCCTAAAGTTAAATATTTTGACTATTTAGATATTATACGATTTGATTATTTGATCAATTTGACTTAGATACGCCTTTTATGGGTATTATAAAAAATTTAGATAACTTAAATGGTGTGAATTTGTGAAAAGAATGTTTTAAAAAGTAGTTATGCGGGGAATTCACAATCAAAATTAATCAAATTCAAAAGTATAAACTTTGACACTTCCCACAGTTTTGCATGTTAATCTTTCCAATTTTTGTCAATTTATATGGACGTCATCACTAGATGCGTTCTAAACTGTTCTAAAGCTTTTGCGGGCGTAAAATGTCAGAAGTGACCTGTCAAATTATTTTTAAACCAATCTGTATGGCAAGACTGTTTTATCCCATAAAATAAACAAATCCATAGGTATGTACGAAGGAAACAATCAAGTCTTGCATACAAAATGCCAACGAACCGACCTGCTATCAATGAATATTGAACTCTCATACAAAAACACCTAATCTATTCAAGTGGCTAGTCACAGGGTCGCGACATGTGTGAAAGGGACGCGTAAATACATAAAAACCCATGACAGAACAGGATGGGTAGAGCACCGATGCCCGGGTCAAATGTCGACCGATATGTCATAACCTGCCCGAGTGGAACCGACGTATCGATATCTTCGTACGAGCGACAAGGAAAGAATCGACAATGACGTGAAGGGTTAAAAGTCAAGCAAAGTGTCTCGGCCTGTGTGAGTGAGAGGGAAGTACAGATTTGCAGTGTGTTAGTACAGGACGGGTTAGGGGGTCAAAAGACGAGCGTCGACAACCCTGACCTCTCCAGACAACGCGGGGGCCGGACTTGAAGCTTACCAAAAAACATTTTAATATTTTGTAAGAAACTCTACATACGAATAAATAAATAAATAAATATTTGTGGACATTTCACACAGCGCCATCTAGCCCCTAACTAAGCAAAGCTTGTATTTACTATGGGGACCAGATGGCTGATAGAATACCTACTTATATATTATCTACCTTTGTTTTTTAAATACATACTTATATTTATAAAATACATTTAATACTACAACACGCAGACCCGGAAGAAATATTTGTAGTTGTAGAACATAGAAACATTTCTCCCGTAGCGAGAATCGAACCCGCGCCTCTTGCGTCACAGCCGAGCAGTCGCCCGCCACGCCACCGAGGTCGTCCTATAAATAAATAAATAGCACTCAACCGTCGCATAGTTATGATCCTACAGCAGGAATCTCTTTATATGTTAGTGTTTATACAGGCCATGAAACGAATCTTTTTGTCAAGAATGATCTTTCAAAGATATTCGATACGTGACAGCAAGCCCATCAAGTTTTTCTAACCACGTGACATAGTATCCAAACTCAGAGAAAATAGAGAAGGCTCGGGATAGGGATGTCTGGAAATTTCTGGAAATGTATGAGGGAGACCTTTGCCCAGCACTGGGACGAAATAGGTTATAAAAGTAATAAAAAGTTATAAAAGTTTTGCCTCAATACTTTATTTCAGAAGCCGGCCCTGAACCCGCTAATGAATCGGGACAGTCGGCATAATTAAACAGTAGTTGACAACCCTCAGCCGGTCGCGGCAATATCAGTGACACAATACTATCGTGAACGCGTGATAACCTAAAGTTTTTTTTGAGTGAAAGTGGTTGAGTTTTCAGAGTTATTGCAATGTGAAAACTATATACCGTTATAGATTCCATTAGAAAAGTTGAAGAACTTTCGGTGTTTCAATTTTGCATTACATTGTAGCGCTCGGCGCGTAGCTTGCTTAGATGTTCTTGGTTGATCGTTAAAGTTAAGCAACGTTGTGCGCGGTCACAATTTGGATGGGTGACCGCAAGTGGCATTCTGAGCTGAGCGCTTCCGTGCTTCGGGGGGCACATTACATTGTCGGTCCCGGCTGTTAAGTCGTTAAGCCTTTAGGCGGCCTAAAAACTCCGTCACAAGAGTTGGCCACTAGCTCATACGAACTTACTTACTTATATTGTTTGATAATGTGTTGTTTTAGGCATTAATTCGTGAAGGACTTTCTTGTATTCTATACTTGTATTTGACTATTTATGTGTTCGAAAATGTTTACACCGGAATTTCATTTCTCAAGCAAACTTTTGGAGCTTTTAACTAGAGGTAAAACTACTACGTGACTATTTGGGTTACTTAGTTACTTACAGCAAAATGTTTATCCATGCCAATCTTTATTTACTTGCGGTATTAATAACTAGGTATCTATGTAATAGGTAAAGTTTAAAGTCTGTGAAAATATAGATTACAAAAAAGAAACTTATTAGAAACTAGTTCACCCAAATTGCGTTTTCTTTTTCAGGAAACACTCCACGGGATTCTTTTAATGTCAGCATCGATAACGGTAAGTACTAGATTTTAGCATTCCTATTGTATTTTAGAACAAATATTATGTTTATGTGCAGTTCATAGCTGACATACCAAATTTCAGTCTTTTAAGAAGTACCACAGAGGTTTTGATGTGTAAGTGAATCCGTCACTAAGTCTACGTATTTCTGATTTCAATAAATATGAAACCATAAAAGCTAAATAATTGATACTTAGTATGTTTCGAGGACATCTTATCCTGAAAATTTTAGTAAAAAGCTAAAACTTTCAGCATCTGACCGAAGCTATGAAGGTTTGAAAATGCGACGAAACGCTTCCAGAAAAGGGAGGTAGTGTCCCGCTTCTTTAGGCTTGTTTTGACAGGGGCAATACCGTAACCGCAGATAACATTAAAAACTGTGAAACGAAAAGCCTTAATTCTAATATTTAGTACACTAATGTACCTATGACCATGTCTTTCCTGTGGACAAGGCCGACTAAGCTGAGATGCTGGGCAAGCCTACTCCATCTTAATTCGTCCCGAGCACTATAGCGTCCCGTTTGCGAAGGTAAAAGTTGCCTCCTGATGTAAATAAATAAATAATAATAAATAATAAATCATCTACTATAGATGGTAAAAGGCCTTAGTAATGTACCTATTACATAATAGTTGTCCATTAATGCACCTACGAAATTGTTTCCACTTGGGAATCGGAGACAGTATTCCGTGTGAATTTCACAGTCTACCGGCCCTGACACCACAATAGTCCTTTCACCACCGGCTACCTGTGGCTCGTACTCGACACCATAAGCTGCTATATATTTATGGAACCGTCAAAGGGTTATCTTATGCACAGTCAATGTGAGAAAACTTATATTTATGTAATTTGTTACGAAGTTTATTATGTAGGAAGAGCTTTGAACTTTCATGAATCAGGTAGAAAATATGATTAAGAAAGCAGTGAGTACAGATATGACAGCTGACAAAAGGGAATGGAAGAAGAGAACATTTTGTGCCATCCACATAGAGTAGGATAAGGGCAGGACGATGCTGAGGAAGAAAATATTGTACCTACTTACATTATCTACCTACACTATCTCTATATATAAAAATCAATTTCTGTTCGTTTGTCTCGCTAAAACTCGAGAACGGCTGGGCCGATTTAGCTGATTTTGGTTTTGAAATGTTTGTTGTAGTCCAGGGAAGGTTTAAACGGTGAAAAAACATAGTAAGTACATGTACCACGCGAGAGAAGCCGCGGGCGGCAGCTAGTAACAAATCAAAATAATTTAGTTCAACGTACCTGAGTACTATGGATGGACTTTTTTGCCAAACGCTGTCTTTTGTACGAATAAATATTTGATAAGGAAAAATCTGATTAACTTTGTTAAAGTATACAGCGGAAAGACCAAACAAAAACTATCTAAATAAGTATGTAAAACTCTTACGTTACTCACTGACTGACAATCAATGCTCAGCCTAAACCGAGTCATAGAAGCGAAACTCCCATAAAGGTGTAATGGTGCACTGAAAAACAATTTTCTCGAAATTCAATTCCTAGAGTAGATGAAGTTCGAATGAAAAAAAACGCGGACAAAGTTGAGGGGCGTTCTGCTAGTTTAAAAACAAATAGTGATCTCAAAATCCAGTTATATTTGGTTCAATTATTTTGCTCTGTATATAAGTTTAAATTCGAATCCGGAGCACAGAAGCACAACAACATACCGGTTGTAACACTACACGCCGAAACCTCTCATGTAGATGAGAGATACGGACAATTACAACAGCCACTTGCTTTATGCATATTAAAAGGTGGAAAGAAAACTTGCGACCATACATTTTTTATTGAATATTTCTTGAAAAATAAAAACCGATACACATATATTTATAGCGACAATAGAAATACACACTTATCTGCTGGACTGGAAGTAAATAAAAAGCATAGAATGCGTCCAGCTGCTTCTCTCCCCGAGCATGTAGTAAAAGTCGACTAAGGGATAGTATCCTCCAACATGATGAGATAAGCAAGTATTCCCTAGGAGGGTTGACGTCAGGCAGGCGGCCGGTCTTAAAACACTTTAGCCAAAACTCTAAGAGCTAACACTGTAAGAGCTTAACTTTAACGTTCAATCAAGAATGTCTAGCTACTACAGCTACTTCTTTGCGTGTAACTAGTTCTGTCGAACTAGAGCACTGGACACATGTTTTCGAACTTTTTAGGTTCTATGACATGCCGGTTTCCTCACGATGTTTTCCTTCACTTGAGAAATGCATTATGTTTTATAGTAATTTACTTCTTTCTGTATTTTATTCCTCGCTGGATCTAACAAACGACTAGGCAAACTGCGTTTCCTACAAAAGTTCGTAGAAAAAATATGTTTCTTAAAATGATATGAAATGATGTTTAAATTTCAAGAAGCTATTTTTGAAGTGAAATGGTCATTTTGTGAGCGCATTGCAATATTGCTCAGACTATCGTGCTTCGGAGAAATATGATCTCGTCCACGAGGAAGCTGAACCTGAGTCATCATTATGAGTACAAGGTCTCACATCGTTTGACATGTACACTCAGCTGAGGAATTGAAAAGTTGAGTGATAAAGGTTTACAAGATTTCGTAAGGTGGAATTCAAAATTCAAAAGTTGTTTATTTCTGCAGCCAAACAATGCAATTTAAAACCAAGATTGGGACCCTCTTTTAAGTACGAATTACTTTTGCCAGAGGATTTCGCTCATCCATTTCCATGAATGAATGGTTACTAACTTGATGATTAAACTGTTAATCTATTATTTAGATTTAAATTACCTATAGAGATATCTCCATTTCACACCAGTTTCTTAAGGGACCGATTTCGAAAGAGATAGAGATACGGATTTCGGGTGTGTAAAAGAAAGACAGAGAGTGCCGCCAAATCAAATAGCTGTCAATTACCTACAAGAAAACTACAAAATTAATAAAAAAAATGGTTTGAACAACTAAAGAAATCGATATTTCCTACCTAATTAAGCAAAACTCATCTGATAATATGGTAAGGTTTCCGAGATCTAGATCAAAACATACTCAAAACATGGGTTTTTTTAAACGTACTTTTTTCTCTTGTCATGTCCCATTCCCACCCTTTGGGTACGGAACTCTAAAAACTATCAAACAGAAGTACAAGCACACAACACTCTACTATAAATTATAGACCATCAAAGATTTTCTCTGGCCAGGCAGTTTTGCAAATATACCTACCTGGATAAACCATAAATATAACACAAGACTGTCCGTGTGTCCGTCCATTTACATAATTGCCGCTCCACGACGTAAATTAATTTTTTCCTCACTATCTCCGCACTCATCTTGTTCTCAACTTGTACGGTACGACGTTCAATTTGCACATCTTGTAAGACTATTTCCACGGAACTCGGGATCATATCCTGGGTCAGGGTTGTGTCTGGTCGTCGTCTGCTTCTCAGAGTCATTTTATACTAAATCTTAATGCCAGATAAGATGATATCTCAGTGTAAAGTACATGGATAGGCTTACTGATTTTGTAGTTCTAAACTTACATGGTGTTGAGCAAGTAGTGATTTATGTAGATTCATCTTCGCTGTATATCAAAAACAAAAGAGAGTGCAAAAGCGTAAAGTTGATAATTGCAAAGATTGTAAAGAGAAACGTAGATTTGTAAATAACTTTCTTCGATATTGGAAGGTAGATGACCAGATATCGAATCAAAGACCGTTTCCTACATTTAACACTAACTATCTCTGAGCACATCGTAGCGACTATTTCTCGTTTCCCACACCATTGATAGGACGAATCGCTCCCATTAGCGGCAGGAACATGGTATAAGAAAACTATAAGGTTAACTATGCCCAAAAGTAGAAGTAGATATGCCATACAATTTGTATGGAGCGACCTGCGCGCCAGCTCCCTGATCAAGATAACGCCACGGTTGCAGCGGCGAGTCTGGAGTGATATTATCTGGAGCCGCAATATATACCTTCTGTCGGGCCCTACAGCGCATGCGTCGATTGATGGCCCAATAAGAACAATGCGAATTAAGGGTTATGGAGTGATAATGTCCTTTTGTTTTGGAATATCTTAAAACCTGTTTCATGATGTATAGCGAGTCTTTGAGTCGGCTAACTAGATGATAATGATATCATAGCTATTATCGAAGACCTTGCTTGGCTACGCATGGGGTCAGCGGGTCAGTCTGATGACTGCGAGCTTACCGACCAAGCCTGATCTGTCGTACTACTGTACCTAGTTCATGGACGCATCTATATAACCCTTATATCGATGCGTCCATGTATTATGTCATGAACACGTCTTTTCCGGAACATTAGCTGGCGTTCGACAGGCATCACTTATTTTGTCGACTTATTTTGTATAGCCGGACCAAGCACTCAAAGTCATTATCGAATTCTGAGGTTTGATTCATTCTCGGTAGCCGTCTCCTTCGTTGCTTCACGCAAACTGGCCGTTGATCAGAATACCATGACTTGTTTGTTTCGCCCTTTTAATTTCCATGTCAGTCTTTCCCAATTTCGCAACTTAATTTGCAGCTTTTAGCATTGATCTTGTCGTGATTCTCTCGATAATCGATACACTGTTGGGTTAATTTAAGGTATAACTCATGGCAGTGCTTTCGCCGAACGAAGGCGGACCGGTCCTCGCGCAGCCTCATTTAAACTGTAGCACATTCCTTGCCGCACACTATGTGTAGTCCGGCCAGAGAACGACGGATAAGATTTTCTTCGCTTATGATTTTAAACAGTTGCAGAAACTTCATTCGTCCAGTGTGATAGACCGATGATATGGCATCGTGTAGAATGGCACGCACAAAAAGATGCCTTTACCCAGTGGAGGAAGTCAGTAAGCGAATGATGATGTTATAACAGAACCTTTTGCCATAGCTCTTACATTAGATTTATCCCCGGTGGCTACTCCATGGAAGGGCCATGATTACAACTTTATTAGTGATCACACAGATGGTGAAAAATTTCAATGTCTGAAGGTATAAAACAAACCATAAAAAAATAATAACGTTCATCATCATCTTCTTGCCTTTATCCTATTTAAGTGGGGTCGGCACAACATGTTTTCTTCTTTCATTCCCCTCTATGCCGTCATCTCAGTGTTCAATCCTTTCTTACTCATATCAACATTCACGCAATCCATCCATTTTTTTTGACCTTCCTATAGGTACCCTTGTATACATTCACTTTCATATTTAATCCTGACATTCATCCCTCCACATGACATGCCCATACCATGTTAATTTATTACTCCTCAACTTTTCACAGGGGCTACTTTCAAACTTCCTATTATATACTCATTTCGTATATTATCCATTATCTAATAAGGTACGTTTAAATAAAAAATAATGATTACATAGTTCTAAACACTTATATAATTTAACACTTATGTAATTAATGATTAAAAATGCTATATCTCGGATTCCATTAAAAAAATGTATATATTAGGATGGTAGGACATGTTTTCGACATCACTTTGTCTCCAACGCTAATGAAGTGACGGTAAAAGCTATTAACGAACATAATTATAAAATTTAATAAATCATTTTGTAAATGGTTGAATTTGAATACGAATTGGACAGGAGAACCGTTAATGTCTTCTGTTCAAACAAGCTTCTGACTTCTTCATTACTATGATTTAAATCATTTGTCTTGACTTTCTGATTAGTCTGAATATTTATTGTGATTTCGATACATTCTGCGCTGAATTTAAATAGGCCCTAGTGTCTTAATGTGTTTATACCTTTTTACCTACATATTTTTTATAGTTATCATAACAGCATCGCACATTATTCCATTCTTAGTCTGCCTGAAAATAAGAACACTGTTTGTGCATAACTTGTTATTATTTATTTCGTTTGTTTTGTAGTTTCAATGAGATCTTAATTAACGGTGCACTACCATCAAACCCTAAATAAGCAAAGCTGATGAAGATATTTGCGTTATTGTTGCTAACGCTAATCAGATGTTCATAGGATAAGTTTTCATAGAGAGAGGTAAGATTAAGATGCTCATAGGAAAAAATCATACAAACATCCTTACAAACTTAACCATTTATGATAAAATATTTACAGTACTTGTAAACGTTCCATCGAACGTAAAAAAATGGTAATTGAGAGGACATTTTAAATCCTTTCACCACACTGGTTCGAAAGAATTAGTGACACGACTAAGTAGTAGTACCGTAAGCTCCATTAAATTATATTGACCTTATAGCTTAGTTAGTATTGACCATGTCTTTCCTGTGGACACGGCCGACTAAGCTGGGAGGATGAAATAGGTGCTGGGCAAGCCCACTCCATCTTAATTCGTCCCGGGCACTCAGCGTCCCGTTTGTGAAGGTAAAAGTTGCCTGCTGACGCTGTATAAATCATCTACTATAGATGGGAAAAGGCCTTGGTTAGTTAGTAGCTTTTACGCTGTCGGTTGTAGATTCGATTCTTACCCCAGGCATTTGTTTGATGAACATGGTTGAAGTAGGATTGGATGCACATTATGATCGCGGCCGGGCTATAGATAGGAGGGGGCGCGTAAGTGCAGGTACCCTTTTATCTCCCGCCGGTCGATACCAGCTCTGTCATATTTTATCCGTTTTTATCAATACTCGGTTTTTGCAATAATTATTACAGTTAAGCGGTTATGCTAATGTCACCAAATACATTGTATAAGTAGGTATGTATAAAACTAAATTTTGAAATTGTGACGACGACCTCTGTGGCGAGGCGGGCGAGTGCTCGGCGGAGACGCAAAAGGTGCGGGTTCAATTTCCGCAGCGGGAGAAATGTTTGCATGCTCTGATATTTCTTCCGGGTGTTGTAGTATTATGTATATTTACAAAAAAAAATACAATATAAGTATTCTATCAGCCATCTGGTTCCCATAATACAAGCTTTGCTTAGTTTGGGGCTAGATAGTGCTGTGTGATATGTCCTCAAATATTTATTTATTTATCAATTTATTTAAGTCTTGAAGTCTCTATTGGACTACGTAAGAAACGAAGCCTTTTCTAACCATCTATGCTAGATGATTTATTTAATAAAAAAAAAACAACTTTAGGTAGTGATAGGCGGATTTATCGATGAATACATTCAACTCTAGCTGTTTGGCGCATCTCTAGTTGACAGTGACATTTGCAGCAACACACTAGGGACCCTTTGGTGGACCCCAAAATGAAAGGAATTTCGATAATCGTATATTTTCGAATGTCAATGCCTTGTTTGAGTATTAGTCCAACAGTAGGTACATATATTACTTTATTTTGAAATGGAAATGGAAGAAGAATGCATATAATGTCGATCCCATATAAAGTGGGAAAAAGTCAGGGAAATGATGGATGCTGTAAAAAACACCTACCGCAGGATACAGCTCATTAACGAGCTACGCAAGTAGATAGTAATTATCACGTAGTACATGTCATATCCAACCTTTCCATAAGTAGGTAACCGGTTGTAACTTACACTGAAACATCAGACATCAATTCAACCTTTTTTTTTAAATTTGAATGTAAAGGCTGCATTGAAAAGTTATTTTAAAAAGATTTTCAAGTTTGTATTTATACTGCTTGCATTGGGCCGCAAGTGGCATTACGAGCTGAGCGCTTCTGTGCTTCGGAGGGCAGGTTCAATTGTCGGTCCCGGCTTTTAAGTCGTTTAGCCATGATGGAGGCCTTTAGGCGGAATAAAAACTCCGTCACAAGAGTTGGCCACTAGCTCATACGAACTAACTTACTGCTCCATGCAGTTCATTTTTTCAGTGATTTTTTCATAAGATTCTAATATACAAAAATTCAGATGCTGGGTAATACCTTAATTTCTTTTTTTCAGTTTGAAACTGGGAAGTTTTTTTTATAAGATTTCAAAGTTTGCATTTTAAAAGTAACTACTGCCTTAATTTTTCTTCAGTTCAAAAGAAAGTAGCAAACTAAAGTAAACTCTAAATCTACACAGAGTATTTATACTATCTACGTATAAGTGTATCAACGGACCATCAACAAATTGGAGAAAACTAGCAATTGCTTTTGTCTATTGTTTTTTTTTTATTTATGTAAGTTTTATTACTCTGTGGTTCACATTTTTTTTAATCAATTCTCACCTTCATCTTGCCATGAACTAGTAACTAAGTACTGTGTAAGTTATGGAATAGCTATGCGTCAGTTATTGCCTAATCACGGCCTAAGGTATTTACCATTCGATAAAAGCTGTAGAATACTATCTGTGAAACAAAGGGGTATGTTGAGGTCAAGCCACACCACAGATTATAACTACCTGTTGCTGAAACCGGGTTACCTGCCGGAGGTCTCGCAATATTTTAAAGATAAAATTGTTTTGTTTTATTATAAAATTACGTGCTGAGCTACTTGACAGTACTTGACACATGTTTTCGAACTTTTTACGATTACTACATACTGGTGTTCTTACGATGTTTTCCTTCACATAGAAAAAAAAGTATGTGCGCTATACCAGTACTCTCAAACGGTGAAGGAAAACATCGTGAGGAAACCCGCGGCTTAGTCAGCTCCGCATGTCTTTCCTGTGGACAAGGCCGACTAAGCTGAGAGGATGGAGTAGGTGCTGGGCAAGCCTACTACATCTTAATTCGTCCCGGGTACTACAGCGCCCCGTTTGTGAAGGTAAAAGTTGCCTCCTGACGCTGTATAAATCACCATAGATGGTAAAAGGCCTTTTGTTTTTCCTTCACCGTTTGAGATTATTGGTATAGATGATACTTTTGAGTTATACGAAACTTTTTCTAGCAGAAAAATAAATGGATGCGTGACCGGGTACAAACCCATGACCTTAGATCAGAAGGCGGGATCACTACCACTGAACCACCAGTGTTCTCTCTGTAATTTGCTCTGCTTCTGTGTAAGTCTAGCTGTACAGGAGAATTAAAGTTATAGAGTAGTAGTAGATAGCTTCCGTCCGCGGCTTCGCTCGCGTGGTACCCGGATAAAAAATAGCCTATATGTTAATACAGCACATGTACTATGTATATTCCAAGTTTCATTCAAATCCGTTCAGCCGTTTAGGCGTGAAAGAGTAACAAACATATATACATCCATACTTACAAACTTTCGCGTTTATAATATTAGTAGGATTATTGAGTATTGTCCCAGTTTTCGTTTTATCTCTTAGAGCCTTGGGTTAATACTTTCCAATAACCTTTCCTATATATTTAAAACACTGGTGGCCTAGTGGTAGCCAGCGGCCCCGCCTTCCGCGCGTCGAAGTCTTTCGTAGGAAATGGTGACATTCAGTCGGAAACGCGACCTTTAGCCGGACGTATGAAATCGCTCTAGATTTGATTACAAAATAAATAATGTAATATATGACTTCTTATCTGCACATTTATCTTGATTTGAATTCGCTTTGTAACTGATCTTTTAATGAGATATTTTTCAGAAGTGGCTGCAAGTTTTCTATGTTTACTTGTGGCTCTGCCCACCCCATTAGGGATACGGGCGTGATAATGTGTATACGTACCTATATTATGTATAATTTTTCTATGACGCTTTCTAATAATAATATAAATTTGGAAAGTTTTTTCTTTGCACAAATAATGTTTTAAGCTTTTCACAGAATAATAGCAATCAAATAAAATGTATAGAAATGAATCTGCAATTTTTTAGCAAAAAATAATGGAAGCGCATTAGAAATCTTTCGTTACTAGGAAAATAAGACAATATGGGGTTGTAATTTCCTGCTGTAGCGCACAAATAATAAAATATGTGAACACTAGAGTGGGGAAAGTATCGATCAACTTTTTAAATCACTTTTATACTCTACCGGAGCATTGTTAGAGAGCAAGGGAAGGCCGTTGCCCAGCTGTGGGGCAACTCATAATAAACATTATAATAGCATAATAATAAACAGAACAGTATAATAAACGGTATCTAAATCTGCAATAACTTCAAGAATATTTTTTTCTGTAAACGCAATAAAAACTTGGTGACACATCGACATTATAATTTAATTGCACTTGACACCTGTCAAATCTGACAGGCGCTGTTTTAAAGTTTATCAAGCATCTTCCATTATCCCCGTTGTCGGTTCTAATCTGTGGCTTGTCGATACGATGTCGATATCCACGTACACAATTAGTGTTGTACTATCGATAATTACAATCGGTAGCGCAACGTATCGACAAGATGCTTTGCGATCGCTTCTCAAACTTTTATTTCGTGTTGAATATTTGGCTGACAAAAAAATGACTAAGCATGTTATACAAAATAAAACTGAATGAATGAAAAGCCAAATAATTTTTTTTACACTAGAAGTAGTGTAGTATACTTCACGCTTATTTAATAGTTTAGAATAATATTTCAAATGTCAGACATAATTTGACGACCTCGTTGGCGTGGCGGGCGAGTGCTCGGCTGAGACGCAAAAGGCGCGGGTTCGATTCCCGCCACGGGAGAAATGTTTGTATATGCAAATATTTCTTCCGTGTCTGGGTGTTGTAGTACTATGTATTTTAATTATGTGTTTACAAAAAAAGTAAGTATAATATAAGTATTCTATCAGCCATCTGGTGTCCATAGTGCAAGCTTTGCTTAGTATAGTGCTAGATGGCGCTGTGTGAATTGTCCACAAAATATTTATTTATTTTTACCTCTGAAAGTACATCATTTAGGAATTTGTAGGACATTTACTAATTTGGTACTAAATATATGAGTTACACGTCCCGACTTCCCAAAGATGTACATATGTTACATAGGAACATGTACAGTTTGAGAACACCTGGCTTGAGTATGAGAGCTGTTGTCTACCTATTAATTGGGTGGCGCATATTTATTTACAACTATAGGAAGACATAACTCGATCCTGTGCTATGGATAGGCCGCCCTGGGAACGGTAGACTGAAAAAATAAGTACAGGTTAGTACCATAACTTGAATGTATGAATGAATGAATGAATGAATGAAAAGTTTATTTGCCACAGACTTCTAAAGGTGATGATGCTAGATACGAATATTCTTGCAGAATGTGGTTGATGGATTTGTCTATGACTTTGCAGACATCAAAATGTGAGAGTGCTAATAGAAGATTGTTATACAAGGGGTTAAAATGACTGATTATAATAAATAGAAACTGAGTTATAATGGGTTTTTAGCGGCGTGTAATATAAAATAATCCAGTACAATATTAAATACGGTCACCAATTCAATTTCTAATTAGATAATAATTCTAAAATTTTCGCGCCAATGCCTTTTTTTAATATCTTCTGTAGCCGCAACGCAATACACGCATTCTACCGGAGAGGTCGCCGCTTTTAGTTCCATTTTCAAAAATAAAATGTTCTACTTATATGAAACATTATTAAGTCTAGTATTCATGATTATTCTACTTATCAATAAAGACTTTTTCGTTTTTGTAGGCTCGTTGGTACCAGACAAAAATAATTACTTTTCCCCTAGAGGCAAATATGCTATTTTATCCCCGCTCTCGTAAGCTACAATGACGGACTTTTTGAGCGAGAGGAGTGAAAAAATATATCTATATTTTATCTACTCACTACGCCCTGTGCACAGCAAGTAACCCGAATTTCGATCTGAAAGATCCGTTCGAATCCCCGGCCGTGCACTAATAGGTAGATTATTCATTAGAAAAAATGTTTTGCGCTTTGTTATGCCCAAAACGGTGAAAAAAACATCGTGATGAACAGTTAGTATTCAAATTTTATTATACATAATAACGATGTTCATTAGGCCTGTAAGTAGGTGCAAAATCTAGACACACTGTACTGTGCTTCGGGCCATATAATTTGCAATTTATAGTCCCAATATACGATAACTGCTTGAAATAGTATTATCATATTATTCCCATTTGCAACCGACCAGAAATAACATGGGTTGAAGGCTGCACCAAGGCTGTGTACTAGTCCACCTGTCCATTGTTGAATTATAACTAAAAATCTTATATTATAAGAATCTTTGTCCTGACTGACTGACTGACTGACTGACAGACAACGCACAGCCTAAACCGCTGGACGTAGAGACTTGAAATTTTCAGTGTAGGTAAACCTTAGTACGTAGGGGTGTACTAAGAAGGGATTTTTCAAAATTCAAACTCTAAAGGGGTGAAAAGGCATGAAAACCTGGAATCAATTTTTGGTCTAAAACTGCACATAACCTATATCAAATTAAAGAGCCGATTTTTCTCATTTAGTTGATGTCATAATTACCTGTAAATTCTTTATTTTTGGCATGTTTTTCATGAAAAATAGAATACTTTTATTTTGATATATGACAGCGATGATACCACAGATTAGTAATAGATGATACAAAACATATGGAAAAGGAACTGTCAATGTCAAATTACACTACATTCTTTAGCGTCTAATATAATGAATAATGAGGATAGTAGGTACCTACGTGTGCTGGAATGGGACATAGGGTACTTTTTATATATGGTGTAGATATGGTGAACCATGGTGACAGGTGATCAGCCCATCACCCATATTATAATAGGTGGTCCATCATTTTGGGGAGGTCTATCCCTTAGTCGTCTTTTATGACATCTCGGGGAGAGAAGCAGCTGGACGCATTCTATGCTTTATGCCGGACATTTTACACTAAATTTATTAAATCAAACTTGAATGTAATAGTTTTGAATTAAATTATTTTGATGGGGAAACACTATTCGCTATATTTCATAGTTCATTAATTACTCTTTTAATTTACGATTTTTTTCTTTAGAAAAAGGATCCCTATGCCCGAAACATTCTTATGTCCGATTCCAATATTCTCCTAACGGACAACGGATCGTTCACTACCGTAGCAACGGTGTATATGTAAAAACGATTCTTCGTCCGTTGGAACCGGTCATTAGACATCTTCAAAAGCTTTAAGTGGGCTGTATGTTTGTAAAAGTTTCATTCGTCCAAATCATTCTGGTAAAACCAATCTTATTTCGAGACTAGGTATACTAATTTTGATTTAATGCTAGATTTGCTTTGAATAGAGCTAATAATGTGTTAAGGGTGGTTTTCTAAAACAATGTTATATAACAAGACGGCTGTAAAAAATAATCAGTTGGATTTTCGTGATACGTAAACGCTATCAGAGTTTCATATATCCTTCTAATTCTAAAGCTATAGAAAAAAAAAAAAACATTTAAAATCCATCATATATTACTTATTACTTATATTATAAATGCGAAAGTTTGTGAGTTTGGATGTTTGTGCCTCAATACTGGATTAACATATAGGCTATTTTTTATTTGGATACCACGCGAGCAAAGCCGTGGGCGGCAGCTAGTCCATCATATAGGGCGTGTTATACGGTTAGTTGGGCCATACGCCATACGCCATACAGCCATACGCCATTCTACACCAATGTAGACAAATAAAGTAGGTATACTTCTCTGCTGGACTGGGAGTAAAAAAAAAACTGAATGGGTCCAGCTGCTTCTCTCCCCAAGCATGTCGTAAAAGTCGAATAAGGGATAGTATCTTCTCCGACATGATGGACCGTCTATATGAGCGATGCGAGATCACCTGTCACCATGGTTCACCATTCTCGGGACTTTGAATTAGAAGTGGCTGCATGTTTTTTATGACTACTTGTGGCTCTGCCTACCCCATTAGGGATACGGGCTTGATAATATACATACATACAAAAAATAAAAGCAAACGCAGGCAAGTCTACCCTACTAATCGCACTTTTGCAGTAATCGTCATTTTGTGGGTTTTTCACTTGTTTGCAGAAATGGTATTCCAAGGGGCTAAATCTATATCTACTTAAAAAAAATAATTTTCATTATATTTTTTACTATAAAGTATGTAACATGGACATGCTGCAGAGATATCTAAAAATAATGATTACCGCGTTTTTCTCGAAACCGCCATTTTGCAAGTACTGCATTTGCTATTACGAGGGCAGAAGTCTATGCCAACATAATACCAACCACAGATTTATGTTGGCGATAGTTGGCGATAGTTGGCAACGGTTGCCGCTTTCAAGAAAACGCCGGCTTAAAGCAAGGCGTGATAGTTTTAAGCCATGCTAATTTCTTCAGGGCAAAGTTCCACACGATTTATGATTAATGGTTGTAGTGAACAAATAAACATTCTCTTCTCAGTCGGGTAAAGTATAACTTTGAATCAGACCATTAAAAAGCCAAGGTGGATTTATCACGAGCTTTGATGATAGATATGAAAGTATTTAATAGTTTAAAATTTTATTATTATTTAAGAGCTAGCTCTTGTCGGTGTAATGATGAAGTTTCCTCCATTTTTCTCTCTCCAATGCGGTTTCTTTTACTTCTTTATACGACAGCGACTTTCTCCTTTATCTGGCTGATATAACTAATCCTTGGTCTTCCTCTTCCTCGCTTTCCTTCTACCTTTCCTTCTATGATCGTCTTTATGAAGCTGTCATGTCGTATAAGATGTCCAAACATTTTCCCTCTTCTATTTTATGTTGTTCTTATTTTGGTCCTTTCCTCTTCTACTCGTTTAAAAGTTAAAAAGCATTGATATAATAAAAATATATAATGGTTGTATGACTATAGCGTTTTGTATCATGGTGAACATGAAATATACATTCCCGTGGGATATTCCACTGGGCATTGGTAGTCTTATTACATGTCTCTTAAGATTTTCTTCTTCTTAATCCTTACATGACAGAAATATGCTGAATCAGCTGCCGCCTGCGGCTTCGTTCGCGCGGTACCCGGATGAAAAATAGCCTATATGTTAATCCAACACATGTACTATGTATATTCCAAGTTTTATTCAAATCTGTTCAGCCGTTTATGCGTGATTGAAACACAAACATATAAACATCCTCACAAACTTTCACATTGATATTATAGTAGGATTGTGTTGTAATTGGTTTGTCTAACTTTTTTGAGCTCGGTTCCAATGTTATACAAAATAATGGGATCGTTCTTTAACAGAAAAATAACGTTGTAATTAACGATCCTTCGTGTTTTAGTAGAACATTGGAACCGGGCATCATTCCTTTCATGACAATATGCTAAAATTTAAGTTTTAATTAAGTCGTCTAACCTTTCTCGGTCCTTCCTAATCCAGAACTATTTAATTTCAACACTTTTTCGTACGTGCAACATACCAGTTTTTCGTACCAGTTTTCAGTACCAGTTTCCATACCTACTCAGTTTATACTAAAGTTATACGAGTAGAACGAGCCTGTAGATAAATAGATAGAGTGGTCGAAATATAATGGTATCGGGGCTCGTGCCGGCATCCGGCATTAAAGCACATTCATTACCAAGCTTACAGATAACTGGGGCTAAAATGCTGCTGCTTTATCAGAGCTACTGGATTTTTAAAACATTTTCATGCAATTGATTGTAAATTAATTTAAATTTTTAATACTTTTTAGGCGTCGTTTATTAAATACGTCATGTTGAGGGTCATCGGGGTAAGGTTATTCTGACTGGATAGGTATTCTACGTAAGCTTCTAATTTTGAATTTAGCGTTGTATTCCTAGACGTATTTTGTGTAGGACTGTCCCTTCCGATGACATTCTGAAGGTTCTGGGTGGTCGTTGGATGGAAGTAGCACAAAATCGTCCAATCGTCCAGCAGTAGACTTTTATAGGGTGGTGATGATATTAATAACGACCCCTAGACAATTCTTTAAAGCGAGTAGGCACGAAGAGTTATGTAGGTAAATAGGAGCTTCGAAGTCCTTAAGAGCATAAGCTAGCAAAAACTTTTAACTCGCACTTTGAAAGTAAGTTCTGAAAAGAGTCAAGAGAATTATCACAAGTATTGACATGTACCCACATTAAGTAACTTTTGTTACTCTAATACTATTCAATCCTACTACGTAACAGAGATATCATACTAATATTATAAAGAGGAAAGATTTTTTGTTTTTTTTGTTTGTTTGTAACGAATAGGCTCCGAAACTACTGGACCGATTTCAAAAATTCTTTCACCAAAAGAAAGCTGCATTATCAGGGACTAGTATAGGTTATAATATATTTTCAAAAAAATTAGGGATCCGTAAGAAAATTGCAATATTGCAACCCAAGGTAGAAAACCCAAAATAGTTTTTGGCGTGCGCTGCGAAAACTATTGATTATAAAACAAAATAATGTACTACACGCGTACGAAGCCGCGGGCAACAGCTAGTTTGTAATAAACAACGATAAGCAGTACTTTAGTCACCGCAAAGTAACCGCGCCCGCTGCGCACGCGCCGTCGCCATCTTGTTTTAATCTAGTGCCGTTGATCGCGGAAAAGCCCGCCAACCTTCAACGACCTTCGCTCTCCGACCGTTCTAACTTTCCTACAAGGAATTCTCACCCTTAAAGCTTCCATTTTAGGAAATTCACTAGGTCTACAATCGCTTGTAGAATTGTATGTCGGATACGATTGTTTGTATTTTAAGGTATGTAGGTCCGACCCTGTCATGTATTTGTGTTCTATGAACGCAGGTACTTAAATTAAAGCACTTGGTCTATAAATCGATCAGAGAGACGATTTATCCTCGAGTGATATCTTGTCACATTTATTGAAATATTTATCGTGACTGTTATGGTTGTAATTATTGTTGCGTTTATTGTTTTCTTGGTTTGCTTGTATTGGCTAAATTGGTTTAGATGCATAAAATTATCAACTTAGTTTGTTTGCGGTAAGGAAACGCCTACATAATAAATAATAATAAATATTTTACCTTCGCTCGTCAGAACCTAAATTATTCATACTAATATTATAAATGCGAAAGTGAACTCTGTCTGTCTGTCTGTTACCTTTTCACGCCTAAACTGCTGAACAGATTTTAATGAAATTTGGCACAAGGAGATAAATTCCATTCCAGGGAAGGACAAAGTCTACTTTTTATCCTGTAAAACGATTCTAAAATGGAAAAAAAGTATGTAAAAGGATAACCAGGATAACGCATAAATACTTCTTAGACATTAATTTATGACAAGACAGTTAATTAGACATTTATAAAATTTTGATAACTGACAATGTCATTCATATCAATCGGGTTGTCAGCAGCTCTTTTTTTTTTGGGCTAAGGGCCTCTAGCTGGATTTCATGATTTTCGCTGCACCGAAGCAACTAGAATCTAGAACACTACATATCTCGAGGCCAAAGTCAAAGTCAAAATTTCTTCATTCCTTAACTGGCTCCCTGTCCCCATCCAAAAGATGGTATAGCATTGCCTACGTTCCGATCATTTTTGGATTTCAAATTCATTTGCAACATGAATGATTATTTATTTTTATTTTGAAGAATATGTACAAAAAATGCCTTAAAAAGTACACAACAAATCATATTTGTACCGATTATATCCAAAAAATATACATAAAAATAAAACTACATTGAAAAGATCTTTGACACGGCTTGCTCGTGAAGCTACTTTTTTATTTTATTCTATGTTTGAACAATATCTCCTCTACGTCCCAGTACTAAAAATCTCATTTACGACGCCACGTCCCAAAGTAAAATGAGTTTGAAATTGCCTCTACTTTTGCTCATATACGATTCACGGACGTATAAAACACGGTACAAAAAAATATTTTTTTGTATAATGTGATTCATTTGACAGGCAACCTGTTAAAATCACGGGGATCATTCGGACACGGCTCTTTCGAACCAATGCGGTAATCGGATTTAAATTAAGCCTCAAAGGCTCCTAGAATATAAACTTTAGGGTGGTATAGGTCGTTTCTAATAGTCCCAAGGCACTGTTTGCCTAGGAACAACCTCGCTTTGCTACCATAATCTCGCTACCGTAATGCAGCAATACATCACCTAAGGGTATCAGGGCGGACGCTGTATTTTTCACCGCCCATTCGCTTCCTGCTTGTGATTTACTAGCTCTGTAGTGGTAATCTTAGAACTGTGACTAACGTTTTGATAAAAGGACTTGTTTCGTTAAGGAAAGTCAAGGAAAGTGGAAGTTATGCCCTTTTATGATTCAGTGTTCACGTTTTTCGATCAGATTTTTATGTTTAAATAGTCGTATAAGGGCGTCTTTAGCTCATCGTCCATAGGTACCTATAGACCTGTCACCATGGTTCACTATACCCATCTTGGGACTTTAAAGTGGTTGCAAGTTTTCTTATGATTACTTGTGATTCTGTACACCCCATTAGGGTTACGGGCGTGATAATATGCAATGTAATGTATGTTTAAACTAGCTACGCGACAGCACCATTGTGTCGCGCGACATTCTCTTGGTTCAAGAGTCATAGTGTTGTACCGATGTTCAGTTCAATGATTTAATATTAAGATGCTCAATAATTTTTACCGTAAGCCACGGTGGCTAGTCATCACTATTTACACAATTATTAGAGGTACCTTTGAATATAGGTAACTTTGAATATTTGCATGTTTGTTTTTAGGGGGTAGTATTAGAAACTTCTGAATTCTATGGGCTATGGGCTTATCACCTGTCATCATACGGTTCAGCATATCAATCTTATTATGATAATTAAATTAATTCTGGCTCTGCCCATAACTCGAGGGATACGGGCATGATATTATTATGAATGTGCTGAATCTAATCTCAAAACTCCTTCACTTGCAGAAAGCTAACATTATCCCAGGCTTTGTTTCTACGCGCGTGAAACCGTGTGGATACAGTTAAATATATACCTATAAAACAGCTTTACCTGACTGACTGATTTATCATCGCCGAGCCGAAACCGCTGAAGCTAGAAAGCTGAAACTTGAAAGGTAGTTTTCTTTTATTCCAAAATCACCCACTAAGGCGGGATTTTTCGAAATTCAACACATAAAGGCTTGAAAAGGGGTGAACACGTTTGTATGGACCTTATTAAGTGCGAATGGCTTGAAACTCGGTCTGGATACTATAAATGAAAAATAAATGGACACAGGATTTTTCAAAACTATCCTTAAAAAGAGGTTAAATGGGTACTTATAAAAGTAATCTAACGCGCACGAAGACGTGGGCCTTACCTAAACCTTACTAATATTATAAATGCGAAAGTTTGTACGAATGGATGTTTGTTACTCTTTCGGGCAAAAACGGCTGAACGGATTTGAATGAAACTTGGAATATAAATAGTACGTGTGCTGGATTAACATATAGGCTATTTTCTATCCAGGTACCACGCGAGCGAAGCCGCGGGCGGCAGCTATCTATAATATAAAAATGAATCGCAAAGTGTGTTGGTAAGCGCATAACTCAACAACGCCTGGACCAATTTGGCCAAATCTTTTTTTAAAATGTTCGTTGAAGTTCAAGGATGGTTTTTACGGCGAGAAAAATTAGAATTATTGCTGGAAAAACCTAAATGTTTATCCCCGAGCGAAGCCGGGGCGAGTCGCTAGTTATATAATATATTATACCATACTTTGTTTATATACATACATACTTACATAATGATCACGCCGATAATATCCCTAATGGGGTGGGCAGAGCCACAAGATAAGAAAACTTGTAGCCACTTCTGATTTACTTCTAAGATGGATATGGTGAAACATGGTGACAGGTGATCAGCCCATCGCCCATATAGGTGGTCCATCATGTTGGAGAGGATAATATCCCTTAGTCGACTTTTACGGCATGCTCGGGAAGAGCAGCTGGACGCATTCTATGCTTTTTCTTTACTTCCAGTCCAGCAAAGGAGTTGTTGTTTATATGCGGAAGAAATGTTTGCATGTTCTGTAAATATTTCTTCCGGGTCTGGGTGTTGTGGTACCACGGTACTCGTAGTTTCTGATACCCACGACACAGGGAATCCTAATGTGGGGTCAGGACTGTGTATGTGACTGTTGGGTGTTATTTATTATTTATTTATTATTATTATATACCTAGCAAAGATATCCTTGGCTAGAAGGGACGACGGAAGATGGACGAAGGCGATCACTGAATGGTGGCCGCGAGACGCTCAACAGCCAAGAGGCAGACCACCCGCCCGATGGTCGAATGACATCGTGAACATAGCCGGGAGTCATTGGATGAGATTCGCGAGGGATCGGAGAGAATTGCGTAATAAAGACGAGGCATATGCCCAGCAGTGGGCGACGGGCTGAAATGATGATGATGAAAGATATCCTTGCAACAGTTCCATGTTAAATTAGCCACCCCAATCGTCGGCACTGCGGACAGGTCGCGGCATGTTGCGATGGAGATAGCCTAGTTTGCGCGCACAATTGTACCATCCCGCCCGCGCACCATTGTGCTAGTGGGAACATGCCCTTAATTGCGAGCCTGAATAAATTAAAACGAGAATACTCTCGTATACGGTGCGGGGTCCTAGAGTTGGGAATTGGGGGATAAGATTTCTATAACCTCTAAACTCAAAGCTGTGACAGAAACTAAGGCCTCCATCTATATAGTAGATGATTTATACAGCGTCTGGAGGCAACTTTTATCTTCACTAACGGGACGCTGTAGTGCCCGGGACGAATTAAGATGGAGTAGGCTTGCCCAGCACCTATTCCATCCTCTCAGCTTAGTCGGTCTTGTCCACAGGAAAGACATGGTCAATACGTGCGGAGCTGACTAAGCCGCTTGTGATTGTAGATAGATTAGAATAGCAACATTGTAAATATTATTATTAAAGTTTATTGAAATGATCCATGTCTTTCCTGTGGACAAGGCAGACTAATCTGAAAAGATGGAATAGGTGCTGGGCAAGCCTACTCCATCTTAATTCGTTCCAGGCGTCCAGCGTCCCGTTAGTGAAGGTAAAAGTTGCCTCCTGACGATGAACCATTTACTATAGATTGCAAAAGGCTTTGGTCTCTCTATTGAGATTAGTTTACGGAATTGAAACTAGTGTATATACGCCTAGTCAAGAATCAAACTGATTTATTATTTACTAGGCTTGTATATTGGGCCTGGGTCAGTTGTGACTTTTGGCACATTACCTATTTGTCTTTAAACTTAAGAAGCTTTGTTCGGTTATGCCAAATTAACTGCGGTGCAAAGAGGACATTGTACTGTACATGTTTGAACTTAGCTCCGACTATAAATATTACCAAGAATGTAAAGGCTTACTTAGCTTTAAACAAACGAGTGGAATCCCCGTGTTTTTTTTTCAGATTTTTCATCTTCCCTCTCCGCCCTCTAGGAGTAACATTTCGGAAATTCCTTTCATAGTGCATTATACTAAATGTGGAATATGGCTTTTAAGTTGCTTGCTTCTAGAACATATTTATTTATTTCGAACACCATAAAACATCATAACAGGTTTTTTTTAACCCTAAGGCGATGGAATATTTAAGTTGGTAGATTTTTAAGTACTTTTTTTTTTAATCTTTATTTATTAAGGAGGGTTTGATCAGCAGTGATTATGTCACCCTCGAAGTACACTTATATAAATAATTTTTAAGTACGAATCTAAATATTTTGCTTCTATAAACTACCTATGCAATCTGTAGGAGTTTCGGCAGAAAAAAATATCCACGCTGTTTGCAGATAAAATATTGTTTATGGTTTAGGCTGTGCGTTAGTCAGACAGAAAAGACCAAGGAGTCTTTAAGGCGCTTTTTAAATCCTTTCACCACTGTTGTTCGAGAAAACTAGTGACAGTTTTTATATTTAGATAGGTATCCTTCAAATATAAAAGTATAAGCTTCCTTTTGATTTTGCCGTATCCTTTTACCATCTATAATACCTAGATGATTTTTTATACAGCGTCAGGAGGCAACTTTTACCTTCACAGACGGGACGCTGTAGTGCCCGGGACGAATTAAGATGGAGTAAGTTTGCCTAGCACCTATTCCATCCTCTCAGCTTAGTCGGCCTTGTCCACAGGAAAAACATGGTCAACACGTGCGGAGCTAACTAAGCCACGGGTTTCCTCACGATGTTTTCCTTCACCGTTTGAGAGTACTGGTATAGCGCACATAATTTTTTCCAACAGAAAAATCCATTGGTACACGACCGGATTTGAACTCACGATCGGAAGTCGGGGTCACTACCAACTAGACCAGCAGTGCTCTCAGCCCTCGGCTCTTGCCGTATCCATACCGACCGTAAATAACATTCGCTCGTCCCTGGTGAAGCTTGGGCATGGGCAATAGTTATAGCTTGTTATTCTACTTGTTTGTTAATTGAAATGCGTGTAAATATTTGTGGCTTTCCCAGGGATTATGAAACAGCCTTGTTAAGCTTAAGTTATGGTCTGAGCTACCTTGAGGTTCGACGTCTATGCAGATAAGTTATAATTGTATGACGTAAGGTTGAGAATCGCGGTCAATTTTTCGCCGCTTTGAGGAACCGAGCCTAGCCCCCGAATAACGCGACGAGTTGAGCACGTCTCGGTTTCTTGACAGTTTTTGATGAAAATCTGTCAAAAACTCGTCACTCAAGACGTGCTTAACTCTGAGATGCGTTTAAGTATTCGGGGGTTCTTTATTTTATCACTAGCTGCCCGCGGCTTCGCGTTAAAAGTAGCCTATATGTTAATCCAGTACATGTACCTACTATGTATATTACAAGTTTTATTCAAATCCGTTCAGTCATTCAGGCGTGATTGAGGCACAAACATCCAAACATCCTTACAAACTCGCATTTATAATATAAGTGGGATATACTTAGACCTTTATGCAAGTACCTAATGTTGGTACTTGTGAAAGTTTGTCTGTGCCTAACATTGTTTTGCTTTTAACGACGAAGTAAGGAAACAGTTACGTGGTTTTTATGGTTAAAATTATTAATTGTATTGATCATCTATGGCTCTGCCTATTAAACTATTATGCATAAAGAAAATAGACATTGAATTTTACGACTTTATGTCAAAGGTGCGAAAGGAACCACTACACCTAAACATTGATCCGCGCCTTTATTGTCCGGTTCTAATATATTCCTAACGGACGATGGATGTTATTATTTGTTTAAAAGCGCAAAACATTTTTTTAAAGAAAAAACAACTTTGCTGGTATATGGTCCGTCCGTCGTCTGTTAGTTGAATATTGGAAGCGACCCTATAACGTTCGAGTCAATAGTTCTACCGAACACAAAAAATTCATTGTGTAACCCTATGAAAGTAGGCGTTTAATGTATCATTGCTCAGGCACAATGGGTTCAACTTGTCAACAATGCCCGCATTGTCTCCAAGAACAAGAGAACCTCAGTCGACTCTTCAAATGCCCTACAACGATAATCAATCTAGTTTTACATCTGATTAGGTGCAAATTACATTACAAATAGAGTGGTCACGACTTTGGAAACAGAACCAAAAGGGATTAAGTTCAGAATACAGTTCTGTGTAAAATGCACCTCAGCCTTTTTGATATAGGGCTCTCATTCTCTCAACATAATTCAGGATTTTAATAGTGTATTATCAAAAAAAAACGCAAAGGGCACTACTGCGAGCTCAAGTGCATTTTATACAGAACTGTGTTTTGAACTTAATCACTTTTGTTTCCAAAGTCGTTATATTTCAAGTTATTTTTTACAATGTAACGTGTTGTAAGGTTCAAATGTAATTTTATTTATTGGGTAGTTCTTAAACCACATGTGATCACGTCTGCGCTCACGTCAAGGTGACATGAGATGTTAATGCCTATTGTATCAGTGCTAAATACCCGTGACCTTAACTGGACAAAGTTCAATAAGTGCAGAAGGCACGTTTTCCACACACATACGTAACTATGCACACATTCACAAACACAATGCTACTAAATTCCAAGGTCGGGAAACTGCCGGAAAACTCTCAGACAGAACGACGTCTGCATTTTGTCGGATTATTTAGCTGTTTATTTAATGACATACCTAATTACCTCAGGTAAAGGTCTTCGAATGATAAAGATGTTTGTTTACGCCAAACCAATATTTTGTGCTAATATTATGTACATTACTTGTCTGCTGGATTGGAAGTAAAGTAAGAGCATAAGTAGAATGCGTCCAGCTGCTTCTCTCCCAGAGCATGTCGTAAAAGGCGACCACGGGATAGTATCTTCTCCAAAATGATGGACCATCAATACGGGCGATGAGCTGATCACCTGTCACCATGGTTCACCATATCCATCTTAGGAGTTTAAATCAGAAGTGGCTGCAAGTTTTCTTATGTTTACTTGTGGCTCTGCCCACCCCATTAGGGATATGGCGTGATAATATGTATGTATGTATGTAATAAGCACATTGTATTCTGCTTCGAACACAAGATTAAAACGGGTTCATGATAAAAAATCGTATAAGTTTGTTTTTAGCTCGAGTCAGTTGCATCTAAAATACGAATAAGATACATTAACAAAATCGACTTCAGAAGCTAATTTAGATTCAGCCCTAAAAGAGCAAAATTGCGGGGGCACAGGTAGCACTCACACACGTGCACTTGACATGTGACCGCGTGTCACACACAAAACGTTCAACAGAGTCTGCACTAACTAATTGACCATCTGTGTCCACTCACACAAGGAGCGCTTAATAAATCTGCCCAACACGAGCAAAATGGTTCACGCACACGAGTTCACCGGAGTAACCTCCACACAAGGTACTCTAGTTGATATCAGAGCGTTTTCACCTGTTGGTCGAGACTTGCGAGTGTGCTTGTATTGCGTGTTTGGCGTTTCAGTCTGGCCGTCTGTTTGGCGCGCTCAGGTCGTATTCGCTTACGGATCTCGGCACTCGTGCACCTACGTACTAGCACCCACGTGTGCGGAATCAATGCGTTACTGACTGTGATAAGTGCGATTGACATTCAAGTTTTGACAGATAACATTGTGTCGCGTGAAACGCTTTTCCGCTGAACTGTTTTTTTTTTCGTTCCTCGTCTGGATTGTTTTGTTTGGAACTGTGTAGAGTTGTGTGATAAGTGACGTTCAAAATTTTACTCCAAAGCAGCAAACTGAGGAATATATCGGAAGAATACATTTGGAAGTACGTGAAAGGTAAGTTATTGATTCTGGAAACTTATGTCTATTATGCTTATTCAACGCTATACTCACTCATTAGAAAAAAAAAACATATAATGGGTTACATTTTGATAAAATTACTTATAAATATTATAATCCACATCGTAGGTTTATTATGTAAGTACAAAATTAATTCAATTACTAACGTTCATGGTGATAAAAGTTGTAACTTTGGACATAAAGCGAACTACCACTGTTTTACCAATCGGTAGATAAATGTTTTTTTATAATTATTAATTAAAAGTGTATGCAGTTAGGTTGGATTTATAACTTATAGATTGAATATAAGAAAATGAATACATAATGAGCTTGATGCTCAGAGGGCGCTACTTAATTGGTAGTAGGTAAGTTAATTAAATTCTTGTTTTATAGGGTTACTACGAGTGAGAATATTTTATTGCTTTAGTAAATATCTAATACAGATATACAGATAGTCAAGAAAGCAGATTTCAATTTATCAAGTACTTACTACTCCCGATTTTCCAAAACAAATTATAATCACACTAAAAACATTATGGTAAGCGGTATAATAATAAGATATGAAAATGAGCTCAGTTTTTTAAGTTCACCTACAGATAGAAAATAGAGCTCAGATCACCGACCACAGGTCCCCAAAAGGCTGGCGACGTTACCTCGTTGGATAGCTATAGGTAACTAACTACTTCTCTTTTGCCCGAGGTAAGTGCCAGCCCTTTTGGACATTGGACTACAGATTACTTAAAAAAACTCAAAAAAGGTTAAGTAACATGGAAGTCTTGCGTACTCTTTTTATGATTCTTTTGAAATTAGAACTTATCCTTGATTTTCATTTGTTTTTCATATATTGCGTTTATAAAATGTTACTTTGGGAAACAGGCGTGATTTTATGTATGTATGTATGTAAAAAATATTACTTACTGTTTTAACGATTGTGTATCTTTGTTACAATCCTTTTGTAACAGTTACTTGTCAAATAATGATGGCTTTGCGGTTCACTGGCATAGAGTTTATAAGTTAGCGGTTTCAAATAGAAACTTATTGCAAGTTGCATGTCCCCCTTGGATCTACCGTGTCTCTCAAATTACACTAGCTAGCGAGTACTTCTGGTAGAGGATATAAATAGCTTGACAATGATACTTTAATTCAATTGAATTCATTCATTTCAAACTATAGGGACTTATCATAGAACACTTACCCCCGAATACTCAAACGCGACTCAGAGTTGAGCACGTTTTGAGTCACGGTTTTTTGGCAGTTTTTGATGAAAATCTGTCAAAAACTCGTCACTTGAGATGTGCTCAACTCTGAGATGCGTTTGAGTATTCGGGGGATAGTTTCGTTAATTTGTTACAAAGTAGATTAGTAGGAGGTAAATATTAGTAGGATTATGTACCAATATTGTGGTTTTTCTAGGGTTTTCATTTGTTGCTCCACTTAACATTGTATTTGCAAACCCAAGTCTCGTTTAAAAGATAAAAATCTGTCGTATCCGAGCTGTAACAGGTGTGTGTTTGTAAACTGATGAGGACAAGCATCACGAATGATAATTTTGCGATTTTTTGCGAGACGTTTTCATACGAAAACACTAAACGAAATTGAACCTCAAATACAAATGCAGTGTCATTTATGAAACTGAAAAAAGATATGTTATTTCAATCTGTAGGTTAAAATTTACTAGGTATGTTTATATAAGTTACTGTCACTGCCATACCGTTAGTGTAGGCTAGAGTTGCCTCCTGACGCTGTATAAATCATCTAATATGGATAGTAAAGGTTTAGAATACAAAAATGCCTAAGTTCTGCACCTGTTGCCTGTGACTTCGTGCGCATTTATTTTTTTTAAACAAAAGTTAGCCTATCTATCCTTCTCCAGAATGCAATCCTCCTTTCAAATTTTTTTCCCAAATCTGTTCAGCGGTTTAGGCGTGAAAAAGTAACAGACAGACAGACAGACAGACACAGTTAATCTGGCATTTATAATATTAGTATGAATTTACGTAGTAGATACAAAGTATCTGTGCTGTATCTCAAGCAATTGGTGCTTGGAAGATAATGTTTAAAATGGATAGACCACATTTCAGCATTCCGTATTTTGGCTAGTAGGTTTCCTTTAATAATTAATAAACATTTTTGGAAACATAATATTAGTAGAATTTATTTACTTATCTCAAAATATTTAGATCTATCTCATTACCTCCTGCTCAATAGGTTTTTGTGTTTAATTAAACATTTTTTTACTCGCTTTTTTATAATGAAAAAGGTCCTATTCGATAAAGAGTTACATGAAGGAATACAAATATGTATGGTTATCTGCTAAGAAAAGAAGTTTCTGCCAGCTAACTGGTTAGTTACAAGGAATATTTCTTCTTGATAGATAACCATTAACCATACAAGTTTTTGTTATCTCCGAGGAAAGTAACTTTGAACTAACCAAGTTATCCTGAACGAAAAAGTACACATATCACTGGTTACCTGAATGCGGTTTTCTGTACCTCAGGAATTAGCGAAAATTCAAACAGATTGGTATTTTTTGTAGCAGTAAAACAAGTAAGTATCATGTTTTTATGCGTCAAAATAATTAAAGATTATGGCAATAAAGGCTGACCTTCACCCGCAATGTCTACGGTTTCTAAGTTTTTTATTTTTCAACCTTTTTGTCCTTTGAGCGATAAGGTAGATGCCCTAAGATAGTACCTTTATGTCTTTGCAAATATGCTTACAAATTCTTAGAAATGAACGTTGATTGTCATATTTATTTTCATAATTAAATTGTATTTAAAAAATCCGTCCTTATGTCCGGTTCCTTTATTCTACTAACAGCCGACGAATTTTTCATCAGCAGCGTTGTTTTTTTGTCAAAAAAATTATGTCATTTTTCGACAGATAACAAACTTGATAAGATAATAAATAAGGAACGATCCATTGTCCATTAACAGAGAATACTGAGCATTATATGGTTTACCTTAATTATTGTCTCGTTCAATCATGCTCGGGGAGAGAAGCAGAGAAGAAAGAGTTAAAAAAAAGCATAACTACCTATTACGAACTTGTTGAAGAGTTTTATAGTGTGAGAATAATTTCCTTCAAAGTAATACAAAACGGGAAGACAGTAGGTATCTACATTAACATTTGTGTAATATTATTTTTACGTCATCAATATCGATTACAAGCAGTAATTGGCGTAATTTGCCGGTACACGCTAGCCTGTAGAATATTCAATAGTTTATTACACTGCGTCTTCTATATACTTATCTATAAAAATAATAGTGACTGTCTGTATGTTTACTGTAGACTTATCTTTAGGTCCGAATGATTTGCATGCAGCTTTTGTTTATGGTAAGTAAATTGGGTCAGTTCATCACTATCCCACTTATGTGGGGTCGGTACAGCAGTTGTTTTTTTTCCACTCGTAGGTCAGTCATTAAAATTGACTTTTAATGCAGCTGATTTCTACTACTCTGACTACTACTGATACTCTTAACAAGGCTTTTACATTGAAAATGTATGTTACACATTTTACAAATCACAATGATTCGCTCCATTTGGATTGTTTAACATAGAGTATCCAGGCGCGGTCCGAAGGGGGGGTGTCACAGGGGACATGACCCCTCCCCCCCAAATCGTACACGTCAAATTGAAAAATCTTCTCAAAATTTACAAAATATAAAAAAGCAATTTTCTGCCCCTAGCTGCGATGCCAATAAAAAATAGAAGGCTTCCATTTGTTTTATAATGTTTGTGTGCAATAAAATTGTGTATTACCATTTTCTATTATTAGTGACCCCCTCCAAAATTTCAGGCTGGGACTGCGCCTGAGATTATTATAGACTTTGTATTTATGTGCCTGCTATTGTTACTGCCAACTAAACATGCGCGTTACGGAAAGAGATGTGTTAATCGGTAAATCCGTCTTTCACTATGCTTTTGCCAAAGAAACCGCGGGTAAAGCAAGTATATCCACAATACAATTTTACTTCTTACTTATATTATAAATGCGAAAGTTTGTGAGTTTGGATGTTTGGATGTTTGTGCCTCAATCACGCCTAAACGGCTGAACGGATTTGAATGAAACTTGGAATATACATAGTACGTGTACTTGATTAACATATAGGCTATTTTTTATCCGGATACCACGCGAGCGAAGCCGCGGGCGGCAGCTAGTAGTTAATAGTTTATGGTATGATCTACAGGTCGTGATGTCCGCATGTCAGCGTGTGAACATAATTATGTCATTAGCTTATTGTATATTTGTATTTCGTGGATGGTAGGGAAGTTGTCAAGAAAGTTATAACACATTCAAATAAATTCATAAAGGCGCTCTGTACATTTGCGGATTTACCTTTCTCTTGTAATTCTCTAATTCGACACATTTATGGATGTCTTTGTTACATGATAACTATTTAGCCATTGAAAATCATAATTGAGCAAGTTATTGCTATATTTTATACGCTTTAAACGTAAGTTTATGCTCTTTGTCACACCTTACGATGACATTTCAATATCATTGACAATTCTTACAAAGAATTGTCTCATTTTAGCGCATGGTTCTCGTCTATTAACTTTCAAACGTCAAATAGAATAGTAATTATTATTGAAACAGACTTTATGGTTCGTATTTTAGAAGAATGTACCTAAATGTGAAACACAGGAAAGGAAATTCGGTTTCGCATAGAAGACTGACAAAAAATACGCTTGAGTATTTTACTAGGATAGGAGCAATAAAGGCCTAAATAACTAATAAAACAATCTAGAAGGTCATATTGCCAAATTAGGCATTTCAAATGGATGAGAAAATATATGTTTGTTTGGAGCTAACTATGCCCAAAATATACAGGAAATCATGTTTTTGATACATGCCCCATTGTAATATTCTACAAACAAAAGGCGGACCTTCATTACCTTAGCAACGTCATTTTTCTGTTAAAATATATGTATTGTACTTCAACAGATAACAACGTTTGCTGTCATACTGAAAGATACGCCGTCCATTAGTAGAATATTGGAACCAGGAAATTTAATGAAAAGCAATGATGAACTTAACTTCCTTTTTTTGTTTTCTTTTTTCATATTTATGTTAATTTTTGTATTTTCTCTTCTATAAATTTATTATTTTTTAAAATTATATTTACATACTTAATTAAAATTTTGACATTGTAGAATTAATAAATTGCATACCTTAAAACTAGGTAAGAGTACGTGATACTAATGTAAGCATTACGCTGCCCAATATCCCTTACACATGTATTTCTGCAATAAATATACTTTAACTTCGACTTTGACTTACCTAAGAGTACAATGCTGCCTTCCTAGTAAAGAACGCAGTAACTAGCATATTTGTCAAAAATTTGTTAGATACAAATTGGGAATCGCCTATCAACATTCTGTTCTCACTCACGTATCAAAACATGTTTGACATAGTTACTGCGTTTTTCACTAGGAGGGCAGAATGATCAAGATTTATTTGTAAGCGTAGAACTTAACCAAGTTTATAACCGTCGATTAGACAATGTCTTAGCCGGAAGTGGATTCATTGACACAGCGACACGCATTGATTACATATTCAAGAGAGGCTCTCAGACAATGACGGGTCGTCAGGTCGGATGTGGCCCCGACGGACATGCGTCTCAGGATCGAGTTCATGGTATGTCAGAGGGTTTATAAATTATTCTCAAACCTTAGAAATAAACTTACAACTACTTAAAACAAATATTATTTATAAAATACAAAAGAAACATTCGGGCTATCTAAAGACTGTTGCTCATCACGGTGGAAGCGTGCCCAAGACGCTGGTCGCATTGCCACGCTGAATGGCGATACCGATCCATTGAGCCAAATAAGAACCAGCTCTTGGATCGCGCATCGCTTCAACCAGACGCTCTGAAAGAATTTTGATAAACGCGGTGGACACCCGTGCCCCACGGACTTAGGGTCTCGACCCCAAAAAGCTCAAATACATAAGCCCCGTCGAAGTATGCATATTTTTGAGATCCTCGGCCGAATCTTTAAACATTGCCGTTGCAAGATCTAACAAATACGTAAATATAAAACGTCTTTTGTAATCCAGTTAGGCTGTAAATCAAAACTTCTATATTGTAATCAATTGGATTATAGTACTGTATTATTCGTGGCATTATGTAGTTCTTTCAAATCAATATACCTAGTGAAATGATTTTAATTCTGCCTCAAAGAGGCTTCAGTTGGATTATAAAAAGTATCAAACCGAATGTGGCCGTATTATGATTGCTAAAAATGTGCTTTTGCACGAAAGCAAACCATTTTGTCTTCATCTTCCAACTGCATCCATGAGTTGATTTTCGGGAATTCATTTCTTAGTGTACCCCTACACCATAAGAAGAATATACCATCCAAGTTTCATGCTTCAAACTCCAAACTAACATACTTCAATTTAAGACCGTGTCTTGAGAACCAGAATTAGATAGACCTCTCGGACTGGAGTCGGTTTATTGTATCTTAGATGACACAACGTAAAAAGACATAATCTTAGGTAATACACAATGGTTATTGGATAATATATAATTGCAAGGATTTCAGTGAGTGGTGTGACGGCCGGTCATGAGACGGGTTCAAACCGCGGGTGTCGGGTTACACCGCAGAGTACACTGTGTTACGTGTTTTATTTACCTTTTGTAATACATAAGTTATACTGGGTATGGTTGAGCAAACTTTGCATAAATTGCAGTTTGGGATGCCTACGTACATAGAGTTAACAAAAACAGTGAACAGGTTCTCCATCTAATATGTGATATCCTTTCAAATCTCCATGCTTTTGGGATTATTCATGATGTCCAAGAGGGTAAGCAGAGGGAAAAATACAACTAAGAATTTCTAGTAGATAAGAAGTGTGGTACGTAAGGCTTTTATAAGTTAGCTATGGGTTATTGACCTTGAAATATATATACTTTTATTTCATTCATAAAACAAAAGACGAAAGAAAATCATAGTTCGATGTTCAACTTCACATTAACTTCTGCTTTTTATCCGAAGGAGAGGAGATACTTTTAGTTTTGAGTGTTGTAGTTTTGTGTCAATTTTGCTTTTTATATTCGGTTAATTTGGTCAAACCACGTCAATTTCGTAATTTGACAGACAATAAAGTCCAGGAAACTATCATCGTGTGCATCCTAAGGTTCCCACCGCGGTGTCACGTCCTGCGGTCTCCGGTCGCGGTCGTGGTCGCGGTCGCCGGTCGCCGGTCGCAAGTCGCGACTCGCGACCTCTACCCGAAGATGCGGTTGTAGCTAGGCTGTAGGTACTGCGGGCCTGTGGAGAAGTTAGAGGATTGTAGGTACCTAATATTCTATGGAAAAGTATTATGATTTTAATAAAAATAGATATTAATAGTTTCAGGCAGGCGGCCGGTCATAAAACACCTTAGCCAAAACTCTTACAGCTCTTACTTGTGCCGACCCCATAAAGAGTGGGATAAGGGCAGGAAGATGATGAGATACTAATAGCGCAATTTTATGTTAACAAAATAGCAAAAAACCTATGGATAGCGTAGCTTGTGCATTTTTACTACAATTGAAGACAGTTTAAGTATGAAAAAGGTAATTTTTGCAAGATTACTTGATATTTTAGACATGTTTTGGATAGTTTTTCTTATGCGGACGAATTTGTTGTGTAGTGTGTATATTAAAACGTAAATTTACCAAAGCCCAATTAACTCGTAGTAGGCGCATATCAGTGTGTAGTCAGGTCAGTATCAGAATGTAGTTAAGCATCCGTCAAAAAAATTCAAACTTTTTGCAACATAAATTGGTTCCTAAACAATACTTAACCCAATTTTCCAGTTGCTCTCAACAGCCTGGCTCCGTCCCTGGCGTCTTGGCGGAACAGATAAAAAATGATTCGTGATCTCAAGTTACCACCAAGAAGCTTCTCATAGTCTTTTGTTTTGTTTTTAAAGTTTTTATCGAGTAAAGTGGGACGTTAAAAATAAACTACAGCGGCTACTTTTTGGCTTTCAGAATAATTGGGTGATGTCGCGAAGTTAATGAGATAGTGTACCCTACGAAGAATATTGAGTAATGGACGAATCGAAATGGGGATCGAGGACTCTTAATAAAAAATGTGTACCTGGCAAATTTATTTAAGCTGGCTAGTTAGGTAGCTAACTAGCTACTACTTAATCATAGTTTTTTGAATTTTTGTTAGTTTTTTGGGTGTACATAGTTTTGTAGAAAACTTAATTATTACCATGTAGCTTCATCACGCGTGTTTGTTCGCAGATAAAAAAGTACCAAGCCTGTAACATAGTATTCTAGGTACCTATATGCTACTGTTCATCCTGGTTCGAGGTGATAAACTGTGTATCAGTTAAATTTACTGAGCTGTAACGAAATGAGTAAAACTTTCGCATTTATAATAAATGATTTTAAAACTTAGATAAACATTGATTATTTACAACAAATTAATAATTAAAAGAAATTCAATCAAGTAAACAAAAAAATTTGGTCATTCGGCAATGTTCCATTAGCTGCATTCCCGCGTTGTATGGTCAAAGAAATTATTTTGCGCTAGGAATGAGCCAGCCCTCCTATTAATTAGTGGGATGGAGGTATTCCTACCTGAAGACTAGGCGTAGTGCTGTCCTGTCAAGATTCCGTACTTCTATCACAAAACAGCTTATAAATATGAACTAAGTAGATACTTATGAGGTCATGACTTCTCCAAGAATACAAATTGAATTAAATAGACACCGACAGGTGCCTTTCGCACTCATTTCCACACCACGAAATATTCCGAATTTCACTAAAAACTCGCACAAGTTGAATCCAAATTGTCTATTTTCCACTTAATTTATTTAAAAGTCCATTAGAAATAGATTAAATCGATTTATTCGTGGAGTCGTGCTGTAGATCACAAGTGCGCGGGCGCAAGGTACCTACGTACAGAGGTTATGAGAAACATAGTACAGTTAGTTAGTACCACAAGCTTGTCCTTGAGACACCTGCACGCTTTAACTACTTTGACTAGGGCTGGGCGATGTGTTGATAAATATGTGCTCAATTGTATTTTTGAAATGAAGAAATTCTTCCTCTAAGAGTAAAAGTAGTAGAAGTTTGCGAGGATATTGAGATATTGGTAGTTCAGTCAGTGACTAAAACTACTGAATGAATTTGTATGAATCTTGTTATACAATGAGAGCACTGGTGGTCTAGTTGGTAGTGACCCCTCCTTTCGATCCTAAGGTCGTGGGTTCAAATCCGGTCGTGTACCAATGGATTTTTCTGTGCGAAATATTTATGTGCGCTATACCAGTACTCTCAAACGGTGAAAGAAAACATCGTGAGGAAACCCGCGGCTTAGTCAGCACCGCACGTATTGACTATTTCTTTCCTGTGGACAAGGCCGACTAAGCTGAGAGGATGGAAATGGAAATGTCTTATACAACTTGATGTATTCTTTGTTGCATCGTTCAACAAAAACATTTTCCGTGCAGGCACATTTTCATGCGAGCAACAGTAAGCTAGTGATTATAACATGTAGATTCAAGACTTACTCTAGTATACAGTGGCGGTCATACGCGGATGCCAGTGCGTGCGCGGACTGTAAAGCGCGTACCGAGGTCGTCCCGCCGACCCGAGGAATGTCTTACTTATACAACTTGATGTATTGTTTGTTGCATCGTTCAACAATAACAAAATTTTCCTTGAAAGATTATTTGAAATGTGTTTTATCCTACTTCCGTTCGCTGTTTCGCTCGTGGGAGAGTCAACATTAGGACCAATTTGAGACAGACAGGCGATTATTTATTTTATTTATATTTTAATTATTTATTTATATATAATATTTACATTGGAGGCGTAGGTAATCCAATGTAAAAGGCTACATTTTGATTCTACGGTTTTCGATGTTTATTTTGACCTAACAGACATTTTCCCATCCCATAGAACCTTATAAAAAACCAAAGGTACCTACTAAAAACCGTTCACATTTCTGTGTCACACTACCTAATCATGTACCGTCTAAAAAGTGACCGTCGTCGTGGAGACAGATTAGGCGCGGGCACAGGTTGACATCGGTGGACCATGGAAGTCCACTGTTTAAGAATATGAAAAAATGGGCGCTGGACATTCTTTTGAAATTTTTCAAAATACCTGTTAAATACTAGCTTTCGCCTGCGGCTTCGCTCGCGTGATATCCAGACAAAAAGTAGCTTATATGTTATTCCTGCACACATACTATGCATATTCCAAGTTGCGTTCAAATCCGTTCAGCCGTTACATCGTGATTGAGGCACAAACATACATTGACACATTCACACATCCACACATCCTTTCATCCTCATATCCTCACAAACTTTTGTATTTATATTATTAGTAGGGTTTTTATCTAGAGCAAATGACTCTGAAATGTGTGATGAGATTCATTACTTATTATTATACCGATTACCTAAAAGTTTTTAATTTGATTGTAGTTTGTCTTTGTAAATGAGAAATAAGCGTAAAAAATAAAACTTATATTATAAAAAGGTGTGAGATTAGATCTACTACAAGCCTTGAAGTCTCCTTTCGTACACTGTGTGTGATAAATATATATTGTGCCTAATGTATATCGCTCGGACACATTTAACCCGTGTGAAGCCGGGGCGTGTTGCTAGATTATGTAGTAATACGAACTGTGACTGTGACTTATTTTTTTGTTTTCATTGAAATAACATTCTATTGTCGGTCATTGCTTTTTACGAGACATTTCTCGGCGTCCAGCAGGTGGAGGTCACGTATACCCACGAACAGCTTCGTCATTTTTGGGCCTTAGCATTGGTTTACTTATGATCAACTAGCTGCCGCCCGCGGCTTCGCTTGCATGGTACCTGGATAAAAAATAGCCTATATGTTAATCCAGTACATGTACTATGTATATTCCAAGTTTCATTTCAGTTTGAAAAAAGGAGAACTGTTTTTCTATTACTATCTATACGCGGAATTATGTATGTTGACCTATGCTGACATATAAAATGTCTGTTTGTAAAACTTTATAGACTAAGAAAGCCCTTTTGTATCTTCGGCTGTTCTTTGATGATCATGGTGTGTGCAACTGCGTCGAAATATCGAAAAATCAAAACCCGTTGAATCATAGGTTTCAAGTGTTAAAAATTTCCATAACCATGATAGATTAAAACATTTTACTTTCAGACTTCTTCTGTGATCGCCAATGAGCGAGCAAGCTTCAAAATCATCTCATGACAATACTTGTACCTACTATATTTTAATGCCTTAAATAAAAGACCTAAACATAACTAACGTAGACTTCGCAAAAGTACCATTACCGTCAGAACAAAATCTCAGGTTTGCGATTAACCAATAGTACCTACCTACATACTTGTTAGTGAGGTTCGCCTTAGGTATATATACAAAGGCCTTTTACCATCTACCAGATGATTTATAAAGCGTCAGGAGGCAACTTTTATCTTCACAAAAGGGACGCTGTAGTGCCCAGGACGAATTAAGATGGAGTAGGCTTGCCCAGTACCTAGTCGGCCTTGTCCACAGGAAAATGGTCAATACGTGCGGTGCTCACTAAGCCGCGGGTTTCCTCACGATGTTTTCCTTCACCGTTTGAGAGTCTGGTATAGCGTTGGTTCACCTTAGGTACAACATATTCTCCAGCGAATCGATAGAAATACAAACTAGTGCCCACTGAAAGTGTTTTTGTCGTGAGGAGACATTTTTCGGCGATTGGTCGCAGGCGCAGGTGGAAGTGTCAAGTGCACGGCACGACATTGACAGCGACTTGCTAGAGATCTTTATAAAAAAAAACTAAAATAAACCTACAACCGACTTTACTAATAAAACAATTCGTCTATTGGTGAAAACCGTATGAAAATAAGTTTGGTAGTATTTGAGTTTATCGCGGTCAGACAGACAGACAGATAGATACGGCAGGGGGGTCTTTGTTTTATAATATAGTATGATATGATATCACGCCTGTATCCTGCCATAATGAGGTGGGCAAAGCCACAAGCAATCACAAGAAAACTTGCAGCCACTCTTCAAGATGGTTATGGTGAACCGTGGTGACAGGTGAACAGCCCATCGCTCATAAGTATATAATGGTTTATCATGTTGGAGAGGATACTATCACTTAGTCGAAGATTTATATAGAATTTGCTTCCTATATATTTGATTTTGTTTCTATTTATGCCAACTAATAAGAGGTTATTATCATCTAAGGTCAAAGAGGTAAAAGTGCAAATTTAATTAAAATTTCCCCGTTTTCTACGAGTAGAAGTGAATGTTTATGGGCTATAGGTATAGCCTTAGAAATAATGAAGTACATATGAGTGTGAGAATAAAAATATGTACAGTTTTTCAATATTTAAAACAAGGCGTTGGCTAGAAAGCTTTTAGAGAATTCCATGAGTTTTTTATGCCCATAAATTCTACGATCAGGTACAAACATTTTAGTTCTGTCACCATAAAGATTTTTACGAGATAATTTTGCGAAATTTATACTTTTTATGATTTTAAAATCATCTTGACGGGTTTTTATTGCTTCTATGTTCTAGGTTCTTAGCGATGACAAAGGTACAAGTTTTGTGAGTAGATTGCCTTTATGCGGCACCCGCGGCTTTAAAGGTACTTATGACTATTATTTTTTATTATCTATCTAAAATTTCTTGTGCTCTTTGAACCGATTTAATCGAAATGTTGTAAAAACTGAGACACGGTACCAACCTGCGTTCGATCGCGTGTTCCGGATCAGTGGTCATTTTGCTTTGGCGTTTTGAGAAACGATAACCGTCATATTATTGCCGCATTTTCATCCTTTTACCACACTGGTTCGAAAGAACTATCGGCACGAACAGTAGTAGTAGTACTACCGTAAATAACCGAGATGTGATTTAATGACTTTATCGACCCGTTCTCACACTACATTCCTATTGGGGACTAACGGGTTTTTCCCTCTCGTTCTCTTATTTCGATTTTCAGGTGCAATTGAATTAGGTACACAGTTTCAATAATAGTGGACGTAAAAAGTCGCTCACTATCTTAGGAATACTCAGCAACTTTATTTTATTTTATTGCTTCAAGTTTTCAACAAAATAGCTGAGCGCGGTGTAAAATTTTAAACTATTACAACAAGCTTTTTGTCGAATATTATCTTTATACTTAGTCTTTTTTTATTGCTGTGATTATTTCCTAAAACCCATTGACATGTTTTTGAGACTTTTAATAAAACATCGTGAGAAGTAGTTTACGAAGTACCTACTTACTTGCCAACTTTTTAATATGATGCAATGTAAACTTATTAATATTTTCTTGATAGTTTAATTGAATTTGTCTTGGCCCAGCAAAACACCTGTTTTGTCTGAACACAAACTACAAACTTAGAAAGGATATGAAATGAATATCTGGAAATTTGAAAATACCACCACAAAACACCCACAATCTTCACATTTGCGGTTGCGTGAAATATTGGATTTGTTCCAAATACATAGATATTATTGTAATAGATTAATTTTAATTATAATTGGGAGGCTGGCAATTCAGATACAGTTTTTAGTTTCACTACTGTAGTTTTCAACGAGCTCCTTTTGTATTTCGGTAGAAGTAAATAATTGTGTATAGGTAGGAATTTGAACGTTGTAAAATCTTATCTCTGAAGTGAAGCGGTAAAAATGCAGCCGATGTAAGATTAAAATATCTGTAATTGACAACCCACCGTAAACTGGTCGATACAGTTTGTTTTTGAAAGTGCACCGCCAAAACAAGAGCATTATGAGATTACATGCACCAAAGTAGGGTTGCCGCTTATTTCAAGAAGGTACCTACTTTCATTCAACATTTTGTTCTTGATTTTTCGGCGTAGCCTTACTTCTTACTAATATAATAATATATGTCTGAATCAAAGTTTTAACGGGGAAAGTACCCTATTCTCTACTACTACCCTATTCTGTATAGGTACCTCCCTGGGAGGTATTTATAATGAAGTTTGTGATCTGAGCATGACATTATGACTACTTTTTACACTGGTAAATACATTTGGTACCGCAGGTAAAGAGTTTTACAGAACATTTTTAAAACGATTTATTTAGCTTGCTTTGTTTGTCTTGTTGTGAGATTTTCTGATATTGTAACCGTTACCATACTTGTCGCAGCCACTGCAAGCAATTTCAAACATTAAAATGTCACAAAATAAATGCTGTCCCCACTGAACAAACGCTTCTCCTGAGTGTGAACTGGAACTATAACCTGCAGAGGGCAGACTTACTATAAAATGAGGCCAATAAATGAGTTTTGAGATACTCATGTTTTCAAATATTATTATATTAGCTGGACATAGAATGCATCCAGCTGCTTCTCTCCCCGAGCATGTCGTAAAAGTCGACTAAGGGATAGTATCCTCTCCAACATGATGAGATACAATAAGTTGACGTCAGGCAGGCGGCCAGTCATAAAACACCTTAGCCAAAACTCTTGCAGCATCATCCAAGGATCATGCTGTGCCGACCCCACATAGAGTGGGATGAGGGCAGAAGGATGATGAAATTCTTTATTGTACACGCACGAAACGAAACAAATACACACAAAACATTAAAAAGTACATGTACAAAGGCGAGCTTAACTCTTAAAGAGTTTTCTGCCAGCAAACCTTTGAAGCAAGGGAGAGGCTTTAACATAAGTGAAAGTAATGTGAACAGAGACAGGAAAAAGAAAAACATAAAGACAAGCTTACAAATATAATAAACTAATAAGATATACTACACACAAATATGTTTTTTATTTATTTATTTATTACGGAACAACAAACAGCTACATTATAATGGCTTAAGTAAGGTCCTTATAGATACATTCTGCGAATGCAGATCAACTTGGTAATAATATAGCCCACGGCGTTATCCACAGATTAAATAAATACATATACAACAAAAATTAACTGTAAGAGAGTCTAGTCTAAAAGTAAAGTCTATCTTTAATGAAAAGGTAAAGAAGAAGAAAATTTATACATAATGGCAGCACAGAGCTTATAAAGTCCTTATCTCAATGTGTGCAAAATCTTAGATTCTTCACTTTACATTTAACACTGTTACTTGAAAATAATTGAGTGCGTAGTTACACAAAGTTGTTACACTTTCGACTCTCCAACAGTCACTGATGAAATATTAAATTTTCAAATATTACATCTGTGGTTGCCAGCCCTATGAAGTGCAAGAGGTCGTGAAAAACCAGAGCGAAAGTACTGCGGGCTGAGTGGCGGGAGCGGGCTGAGCTCCCAAAACGAATGACATATTGTCAGTCCGGTTCAATAAGTAGGTACCTACTTCGTATGAAGTTCATCATTCACTCGCTATTGAGTTCAGGAATTCAGTTTAATACCCGGTTCCAATATTTTACTAATTACGATAGCAACCTTTTTATCTGGACATACATTTTAAGACAAAAAAATAACGTTTCTATTGTAAAGATGGATCCATCGTCCGTTAATACAATATTGGACCTGAGCATAAATCAGGCTACTTCCGGGATTATTTTTATAGTGTTAACCACACACTTAAATGTTTCCAATGTTAAATTACTCCCAAAGTTCTATCTACAATGGGATTTGTACCCGCGATCTCGGCCTTGCCGTAGCCATTGTCCCAGGATCGAGGCACTTGCCTGGATAGAGTTGGTTAGAACTACAGCTACAGTAAGACCGAGAGCGGGTTCAAATATCGTTTCAAGTTGAATTTTTGAGGGTAATTTAAGATGGTGATCTCGCAATATTTGCAGATTCTTACAGACTTACACAACATTAAAATCGCGTAGCAAAGTCGTTAACACTATAGATACCTACAATAATGCTCTCACAAAATATTCCAAAAATAATTAGTTGGTTTAAAAATTAGTTAAACTGCTGATTAATGCCGCAGAATCAGCCTTACAAGGCTGCGGCAATATCATTATAATTCAAATTCACAAACCAATTACGAACTAGAGTATTTACGAGTGTCATAATAAACCGGTATAAGGTAAGCAAATATTATCGTGTAGATACTACTATTTACGTATAAATGCCTTAAATCTGGTCAGTTTCATGGTCACCCGATGTTCACTTTGGAAAAAAAAGGTTATTTCTAAATATAACGCTTCCAATGTCTGATGAGCTGGATCAGGTACCGTTTGCAACGGTATTTGAATAGCCTGATAGTTTCTTTTGTAAATTATAATAGGTTAGTTGTAAGTTTCTTTCTGCTAATTAATTATTCTTAAAACTACAAAAACTATTTACACTGCCTCTACCCACACAACGGTGACAAGCCTGGCATATCGCGCAGAATCTTAGCGGAATTGTCCCAATCTAACAATAAGCTAACAATGTATCGTAGGAAAACATCGTGAGGAAACCCGCGGCTTAGTCAGCTTCGCACGTATTGACCATGTCTTATCTGTGGACAAGGCCGACTAAGCTGATAGGATGTAATAGGTGCTGGGCAAGCCTACTCAATCTTAATTCGTCCCGGGCACTAACAGCCAGCGTCCCGTTTGTGAAGGTAAAAGTTGCCTCCTGACGCTGTATTAATCATCTACTATAGATAGTTTATCGTAGAATCCGATAGTAATACGTAGTTTAAAAAAATTACTTTAAAAAATTAAGTACCTACCTACCTACCTAGTAGTAGTATTGTTGTAGACCTAGTAGTCTTGTAACTAAATACTGATACTAAATAAATGAATAAATAGCTATTTGTGGACATTTACACAGCGCCAACTAACTCCGACCTAAGTAAAGCTTGTACTATGGGAACCAGATGGCTGATATTATAATACTTAAATACTTTTTTGTAAATACATAATATTGCAACACCCAGACCCGGAAGAAATATATGCAGAACATACAAACTTTTTTGGAACCCGCGCCTCTTGCGTCTTAGCCGAGCACTAGCCCACAAGGCCACCAAGGTATTACTACGTGTACCTACCTAGTTATTAAGTTTTGTGTTAAATAAGTTCTATAGTTAGTTAAATAGTTCTTCTACGGCCCGTAAAGTAAATTAAAATAACATCTGTAACTTAGACTTATGTTGCTTAAAATAAAAATATTCTATTCTATAGTAAGTAGGTTATATTCTAATAATAGTATTGTAAATAAGGGTAGTAAAAGCGAGACAAAATGAGTGAAAGTTACAGGACTAGAATCACTAGTTTGATTAATTCACCTATCGATCGTGGTAACGCTAAATCCAATTTAAAAAGATCCTTAAAAAAACTGTTACACTTTTATTTTCTACTAATTTTATAAGTGATCCTAGTTATCGGTATATCTACAAAGTAGACCAGTAACTTGTCATGTATTTTACGCAATTATCCTGAATTACTGCACTGCTTTATGCACAGAAGCTGAGATCTAAGAAGATAAGGTAAAATTCAGTTTTGCAAAAGCAACGACCGTAATATGACTATGGTCAACAGTAAATAGAGTTACCGGAAGTTTTAATCTTTTGTCGAAGAGGTGAGAATTTATTTTCCCATGGATCTGGTTTCGCAAACAGTCATACCTACTGGTTTAAAGGCCCCTCCACACTGTTGCGACAATCCGCATGCGATTTGTCGATTTCATTTTGTTTTTTTTTTGCATGTAATCATCCGTTGCAATAATCACGTTGCTTTTTTGCGATGGATTATCGCAATGTGGAGAAGCCTTTAGCCATTAGATACTGAACAAACTTAATAAGCATTCAAAGATTTTCATGTGATTGTTTTTGCGCAATATTTACTTCCGCATTCTAAAATTCTAAAAAGTAGACTATTATCTTTCCATCTTGGGACTTTGAATCAGGAGCGGCTGAAAGTTTTCTATTGATTACTTGTGGTATGTATGTTTGTATGTATACCTATGCTACACTAGGTTCCTAGACTGTGCCTAACTAATTTCATCCAAATCGGCTCAGCCGTTACATTAAGACGTGATTAAACTACAAACATGTCCTACCATATCATAGATAGGTATTTAAGATTTTTTTGCATAACATTTTGTAGGCTCCTGTTAAGAAATTTACAGACATGACGGCCGATATATAACGGCGGGAAATACTCATTAAACCAAAACTTAAGCCTTGTAATGTTAGGACAAATTACTATTATATTGGTTGGGTAATTCAGACAACATGATTTAGAGCAAGATTCCATATCTTAAAGGATTAAACAATTGTCTGGTAGGTACTTACGAAATACCTAGTACCTACCTAAAGTACCTGAATACCTAGTTATTAAGAGCATTCTTAAGTACCTACGGAGTAATGAAATAATGCCGTAAGGACGGCTGATAGTCTTAACTTATTTCATTTTTTTTTCTTAGATCCATTTTTAGTTGACTGTACCTAAAAAAATATTGAAACAGAGGTTAACAGAAATCTTTCAATTCAAACCTGTCGTAAGGAAGGTAGTATAAGCACTAGTTTTTTATTTATTTACAGTGTAGCTAAAAAAATAAAATTTTGATTTGAACTTTTAAGTCAAAATACACCAAGAAATTAGATAAGTATTTTAAAATCCAATTATACTTACTAATCTGCTGTTAATGTTTAAATCACGTCTATCGCATTTGGGTGAACTTGGAGTAGGTAAACATTGTTCTGGAAATGCATCATCATCTTCCTGCCCTTATCCCACTCTATTGTGGAGTCGGCACAGCATGTTCCTTGGATCATGCTGTAAGAGTTTTGGCTATGGTGTTTTATGACCGGCCGCCTGCCTGACGTCAACCCTCTTTGTGAATACTTGCTTATTGTATCTCATCATGTTAGAGGATACTATCTCTTTGTCGATTTTTACGACATGCTCGGGGAGAGAAGCAGATGGACGCATTCTATGTTTTTTTCTTTATTCCCAGTCCAGCAGAGAAGTTAAACGAAATACTTATTACGAAATAAGTTTAAAAAGATCGATAAATCGATAACGTCAATAACCTCTGCTTAAGTCTGCACGAGGAGAGTAGAAAGTATTTAAAAAGGCAATTTCACGCAGAGCTGAGTGTAAGCCCAATTCTATTGTAACACAATGACATGTGTACCTAATAGCTCCAATTACGACATGTCATACCGTTTGAGGAAGACAATTCAGAACGGGAGTTTTGGCAAAATTGGTTTTATGTTGAATTGAGTCAAGTCATTGAGTGAGAGCACTGGTGGTCTATCCATCGGTACGACCGGGTTTTAACCCTTAGGATCGGAAGGCGGGGTCACTACCAACTAGTCAACCAGTGCTCTAAAACTAAAATTGCCCTTTGGGAAACCCTGCCGTATTACGGGCAGGATCCTAGCTTACTCACTTTATTTTTAATTTTTAGTTTGATCAACATTTTCATCGTAGACCCATAGGTTTTTTTATATTTAGCAGCACATAAGATTTTGTTTTATTAAAGAGATTTTTTTACTGCAATGTCTCAGTCATAACTAAAGATGATTAAATTATAGAAGACATCGGAATGCCTCTGCACAAAACTCACTCTATGTATCTTTCAAATTATTTTATTGTATTTTAAAACAAATAAAAAAAATCTCAGAAATAAAAAGCTAATTTTACAAAACAATAATATTACAATTTTAAAAGGAATGCTCTTGACTTCACACTACCTGTTCCATATAGTCGGTTTACCCAGCAGGTCATTCTAGGTCGAGTCTGCACTACAGCTGACCAGAATACAGAGTGGAGATATTGCACAAAACACGCAGGTCGACGAACTTTGGTGAAATTGTCTCTAGTATTATGTCTCTGTTATACCTACGTTTATTGGACTATCTTGTGATAAGATTACTTACTTGTTTAATTTATTTATGTACATATAGAATAGAATAGAATAGAAATTTATTTAACATCAAACGTTACATGGCACTTAAACTCAATATACATATACTCTTAGTTTATTATAATAATGCATAGCGGAAAAACATAGGCACCCATACTAGGTATGACCTGTATTATGGCATATAGTGTGAGTTTGGATGTTTGTGCCTCAATCACGCCTAAACGGCTGAACGGATTTGAATGAAACTTGGAATATACATAGCACATGTACTGGATTAACATATAGGCTATTTTTTATCCGGGTACCACGCGAGCGAAGCCACGGGCGGCAGCTAGTCTACTATAAAGTTATTATTTTTCGGAAAGCGTAATCAATTTTTGACAGAAAAAAAACGTTGTTATATAATTAACGATCCGTCGTCTGTTATTAGAATATTAGAACCGGGCATGTATAGTCAAGATACTGGATTGTAAAGGATGTGTATGTACGTCCAGCAGTGGGCAAAGAGAATCTGTAAATGATGATGATTACATAATTGCAAAATGTAATTTTCATAAACGATTCTGCTGATCATAAAAAAACAGTGTCTATAAACTAAGTGCACTAAATAAGAAGACAATTTCAAACCAATTTCTTACAATTATTTGATAAAACCAGCCTTCTTGGTTCATAAATTATTCTTTAAAATTATATAACCGGCTAATTAAAATAAAGTAGACTTTTGTAAATAATATCCATTTATTAAATTACTCTATAGGAATAAATTGCATGTTATTAAACCAATTATACAGAATTAATTATAAGATACGATACTAGATAAGGTCGCTGCATTCAACCCTTTTATTACAGCAGCAGCATGAAGTCGTACTTACGATTAAAATGTAGATGGATATACAAGTAGAAGGAGACCTAAGAAGAGATGGATAGATTGTATGAAAAAATACATGAATGATAGAAGAAGATTGGAGGAGGGAAACATGGTATGACGACCCCACCTCGTGGGATAAGAGCAGGAAAATGATGACTAGCAAGTACTAGTAGCTATCATCCACAGCCTAACTTTACAACTGCCTAGGCATATTAGGTCTCACTCTGTTTGAAAAAGTTTTAGGAATGTGGGTCGCCCTGCAGCGAGACGGGTAGACATTAATAAATAAATAATCAAAACCGTAGGCCGTGACTGGACAAGACTAGAACTAAACCGTGGTGGATGAGTAGATATAGTCTAGGAAAATTCGTGGAGATACTAACTAACTATTCAGACCAGCGTGCGTTGTTCAACCTGCACATGCTGAGTTGTATTGGGACCATTTTGCAACTGTTTCATAATTATATTAAGTTAGTTTAGTTTTAGTCTTTGTTGTGGCCAGTTGTTGCCAACAAATTGTTCTGATTCTGATTCGTGTCACTGTTCTTTCGAACCAGTGCTGTTAACTACTAGACCAGGGATTCCCAAAGTGGGTTCCGCGGAGCCTAGGGGTTCCGTAGAATACTCATCAGGGTTCCGCCAAAATTATTTATTATTAATAAAACAGTGAAACAGTTTCATTTTTCACATTAAAACTTTAAGATAAGATGAATGTGTTCCAGTTATATTACATATTTCTAAAATAAATTGTTTAAATAAATATCAGTGTTGATCATTTGATATGGGGTTCCATAAAATTAAATGTATTTGGCTGGTGTTCCGTTATCTTTAAAGTTTAGGAAGCCCTGTACTAGACCACTAGTGCTCTCAAGGAGATACTGTTGCTAATCCCGGATTCCTATACCCAGTCCGGGTATAATGAGACAATGACATACCATTTAAGTACGTAAACCGTCGGAATGCTGTTATTTATGAGAAGGATAGCGACAATGGATCTAATTGACATAATCGCGATTGCCCTAACGAAGGGGCCTGTTGTGTCACCGGCCGACTAGGTTGCGACTTGCGACCCGCGCTGTCGAATTGATGAGTTATCGATGTTTTTGGATTGACGTTTGCATTGTGTCCAATGTAGCTGCGGTAATGGGAATGCTGATACGGGAGTCGCTTTCGAGTGATATATTAAGGTAATTAGTTGATACCTGTTGCTTTTCGAAGTGATATGTCACTCACTGTAGCTCTGCCAGGCTCCTTTTGTAATTGACAATCATAAAGTGAGGGTAGTTACCTATGTACAAATGTTGTGCGCCTCGGCAAACTTCGTGCTTTGTATGAAAACCGAATTTGACCGAATATGCAACTAATATTATCTGAACCAACCCTTTAAAAAAATAAGTATCTACATAGTTATTGTAACATCTCTATTAGGTAATTAGTTTTTCAGAAGCTAGACGAAAATTGCCAAGGCGCACAATATTTGTGGTACTACTGTAGGTATGTACTAAACTACTATACTTATCAAAATTAATTATAGAATAGAATATAATAGAATAGAATATCTTTATTATCATAGAATGAGACACATTAACAAAATAACTAAATAAGTAGGTACTTATATTAAGTGCACAAGCTATGAGTGGGAAGCCCCGTAACTTTATCAGCGTCTACTTTTTTCATACCTTTTTTCATCTTACCCTGCATTCTCTAGTAGTTAAATTTTTGGGATTCCTTTCTTAGTGCAGAGGAATATACCCTCTAAGTTTCATGCTTCTTAGTTAATGAGATGCTAAATTGAAATATGTCAAAATCAAACGTAATTTTTTTAAGAAAATAACTCTTTTTTGTTGGCGCCATATTACGTATTTTTAACTTAAATAAACCTATTATTCAAATCAAATAGTCTCCAGTGATTTAATATAAATATTTTGATACTTATATTTAACCTTTCAACGTAAACAGTATGTAGGTACGTTCAATGAATTTGTTTAAACCGTGATTCGCCTAGCGGAAACCATTATGGGCAGGACGTATAAACCATCGTTTAGTGCTGTTCTGACAGCTACCTATCGAAATTAAACGAGTTCCGAAGATTCATTGATGAGTTTAACTGCGATGTGATGGGTTTATTTGTGACAGCTCAGCTCTGTAGTAAATGAAATGAAAGCTGAGAAAACCTTCAGTAAATCAATGCGTCAGAAAAAGTCCTTAATGAGTTACCCTCATTCTTTGCAGTCGTAGGAAAACGTACATTTTCAGCTTTTTTGATGTTCGTGAATTTCATTTTACTCTACCAAATAAATGTTTAAACACAATGGAACAGGCACATACTGAGTAGCGATTAGGTTGTGACATTATAGTACAGCGGGTATTACATGTTATCAATCTGTTAAAATAATAAAATGAATTCAAAATAAATAGCGTAAAAATTGGCATATAATTATTTAACTGTGTATGTTCAATACTTTATGTATAGAGTACGTGGTTTCAATAATTAATGTGATAACCTAATCAACACTCTATATACATAGTCCTCTCTATAATAGGATTTCCTGTGTCTTGAGTATCAGAAAATAAGTGTACCGTGGTTACACAAATCAATATTGGTGAAACCTTCAAACAACACTTTTATACCACATCAGGATGATTCGAAGGATATCCACATGAAGATGATCCAAAGGGTATCCACATATTGTTGCAAAAATAATCCTGAAGGGGGTGAATAGGGATAAATAATAAGTTCGTATGAGGTATTTGCCAACTCTTGTGACGGAGTTTTAGGCCGCTTATAGGCCTCCGTCATGGCGTAACGTGCCCTTCGAAGCACGGAAGCGCTTAATAAATAAATAAGGGATTAAAGTTAGTATCATACCTATTTATACTAGCGAGGTCAAACAATGTTGTGCGCGGCCACTACTTTGATGAGTGGCCGTATCAGAATGCCGCGTGATGTTGACTTTTTGTGCTCCCAGATAAGTAATATATGTACGTATGTATATTATCACGCCCGTATCCCTAATGGGGTGGCCAGAGCCACAAGTAGCCATAATAAAACTTGCAGCCACTCCTGATTCCAAGTAATTATCATCATCATCTTCCTGCCCTTATCCCACTCTATGTGGTGTCGGCATGAGTTTTGGCTAAGGTGTTTTATGACCGGCCGCCTGCCTGACGTCAACCCTCCTTGGGAATACTTGCTTATTGTATCTCATCATGTTGGAGAGGATATTATCACTTAGTAGACTTTTACGACATGCTCGGGGAGAGAAGCAGCTGGACACATTATATGTTTTTTCTTTTTTGTCTGATTCCAAGTAATATAATTGCAAAAAAATCCTCTAACACGCAGACAACGTCGCGGGTTACAGCTGGTACATATATCTATACAGTAGTGGTGACCGCCTCGTAAGGTCACGGCAAGTATCAAGTGCTTAATAAGCCGAGCACGCGTGCAGTCGCGGCGACAGAGGAATGTTACGTTTTCACCTTACGCACTCCTGTACTGATATGTTGTTTTATTGATGGAATAGCTTCAACTTGTTTCTCTAATGTATACTAATCGTAAGTAAGTTCTTATGATCTGGTGGCCAACTCTTGTGAAGGAGTTTTTAGGCCGCCTGAAGGCCTCCGTCATGGCTTAACAGCTTAAAAGACAGGACCAATAATTTAACGCGCCCTCCGAAGCACGAAAGCGCTCAGCTCGTAATGCCACTTGCCCACCTGGACGCTGTATAAATCATCTACTATAGATGGTAAAAGGCCTCAGGTACCTGAAACTAATAGTGTACCTATGTGCGAAAGTGTGTTGTGACATGATTTCTTTGCATAGAGATTATTTAATAATAATAATACTTAATAATAATTAATAATTCATTTATTTACCTATTCTGACAACATAGTCCATTGTGATTAGTAATGCTTAAAACTAGGGATTATTATTTTATATTAATAAGTGATTTTGTCCTGTTAATGATACTAGAGGACAGTTGAAATTTGATGCAATCACCTTTAGGATGCTGTTGTTGCTGGCGTGAAATCTGCTCAGCGGAGAGACTGTTTTTTGCGCCAAATGGCGTCACAGGTGTCGGTGCGAGCCTCGGCAAACATTGTCGATGCGCGAATCGTGGAAATCTCAACAGCACTCTAAATGTGTCGTTGTTACATTGGACTCGCAGAGCGATTTAATGAGCTGGAGAGTCATTTACCCACGAATACTCAATCGCATCTCAAAGTTGAGCACGTCTCAAATGACAGATTTTCATCAGAAACTGTCAAAAAACCGTGAGACGTTCTCAACTCTGAGTCGCGTTTGAGTATTCGCGGGTTAGACTACTTTTATCCGGGTACCACACGAGTTAAGTTGCAGGCTAGTAAAGACACCTTGTTCGCTTTGGGTGAAAGGGCATAAGTTGCTGGTAACCTGAGCGTGGCCACGCGTGACGTTGCAATGTTACCACATTGTAACAATTATAGAACATCTAGGTACTTAGAACGTTTCTGAAACTGTAGAAAAAAAGTCTAAGCATAACGTTGCGAACAAAAGTGTTTTCCTGTTCTTTTATGCTGGAGTAAAATAATACATTGGTAAATAATCTATAGGCAAATAACTGTGTCTAATTCTCCGCTGGACTGGGAGTAAGGAAAAACAGAATGCGTCCAGCTGCTTCTCTCCCCGAGCATGTCGTAAAAGTCGACTAAGGGATAGTATCCTCCAACATGAAGGACCATGGTTCACCATCCATCTTTGGACTTTCAATCAGGGGTCTCTGCTTTTCTTATGATTACTTCCCACCCCGTTAGGAATACGGGCGTGGAAATACGTATGTGATGTGAGTAGGTGTGTAAATAACTGTAGCCGTGCACAAACTTTTTCCCCTTTTTCTTTACACGAAATCCATGATAATATCGACAAAAGTTGAAACACTTTTCTTCTTGTCTATTCTAATAACAAATTCAGTAAGCGGGGCCAGTTGACCAATTCAAAACATGCATTAGGTCAACTGAACTCTAGGGGCCAGTTCGAGCGGGGCCAGTCGACTAAAGAGCCCTATATCTGACTAATGCTTAGATTAAATCTTTTATCTTGACAGTTACTTCCTCGGTAAATAGGGCCTACATTTTTAATACAGTTGTAAATTAGATCAAGTTTTGGAAATGGCAGTTAACAAAGCAACACGAAACCAATGTAACTTGATATTATACACTTGAGGACAAGAAAAACGGTTACCTATCCAAAGTGCAAGTGTAATAATTTTTATACCGCTAATAGTGTAAGTATATGAGGTAGGTAAGCGAAGATCATCTTAAATAGAGTTGGACAGGACACGTGATCGGGTGATGGCCAGCGATTAAGGAGTGGGGGCCCAGAGAGTGTAAGCTCTTTGTCGTCTTGCCACACAGTGAGGTGAAAAAGGTTGACCCTTTCTGGGCTGATGATGATGATTACAATTATTAAATTGACCTCATTATTTTCGATTAGATTAACATAACTGTCGTCATTTACCTGTTATAAAGGTCAAAGATTAAATCTTGTACTAATTAGTGCTTGATTAATTATTATAATTATAAAGGTAGGCACTTCCGTAGGTATTATAAATAATTGCACAAACGTGTATTAGTTACAAATTACCCAAATATGTGATAAATTAGTCAAGTTTTTACGAGCTGACCTGTATCTATAAAAATACTTGATTTTATTACCGATTTTACCAACATAATAAAATCTAAATTTTATTTCTGTCTTACATTCTAAAATCAGTTTATCATAAAAAGTTATTATGATTTTGGATACCATTGTCTAAATATAAGTATTACAATCTTTCACTGATTCAGAAAGGCATTTAGGCGAATCGATTACATACTTTGTATCTCAGTAGCCGTCAATACTCACTCAACTGTAGTGTAACTGTAATTGCTACTATTTATTTTCCGCTACGTGTACACTGCAGTGACAGGTAATTATCGCTATAGTTTCCATGAGCGTGACAAATGATACCTACTTGTTGCACCTTTGTGTATTTGACCTTGGCTTGTATGTGTGTGCCTCAGTTAGTGTATTTATATAATTTTGGTTTACCTGTACTTGTGAGAGTACTGGTGGTCTAGTGGTAGCGGCCCCGCCTTACGATCCTAAGGTCGTGGGTTCAATGGATTTTTTTATCCGCAAAATTTATGCGCGCTATACCAGTACTCTCAAACGGTGAACGAAAACATCGTGAGGAATCCGGCAAACTAAATAGTTCGAAAGCATGTGTCAAGTGCACGAATGGAGCCTTTGAGGCGCACCTTAATTCCTTTCACCACACTGGTTCGAAATAAGTGACATGATTAGTAGTACCTGTGTTTGTGGGTTGCAGTGTACGTTCAGTTTGATGCTAAGATTGTATGATAGTTGGACGAAATATACCTAGTTCTTCGGTTTATTCGGTAGCGAACAAATATTCAACAGAGATAAGTCAGTTGATGCTTCATAACCCGCAAATCTAAGGTGCCTTATATTCCCATTATTATTACGTTCTATTATGTTATATAACAATTTGGTGAACCTATTTTTAAAACCAGTCAAGTGAGAGTCGAATATGCACAAGAAGGCTATACCTACAGTATATCAAACGATAAATATGAACAGGAAACATTAAACTGTTTCACCTAATAAATTATATTATTTAAAATAAATTAATCGCGGGAGCTTATAAAAGCTAATCTCAAAGGTCACCTCAATTAAGAAAACTATTTGCTCCCGTCAGAAGTAGGGGCGTGTCACTAGTCTTAATATGAATCATAAAACATAATAAAAAGCGAATAAAACGAACGTCAAATCATTATTGGCACTATGTGATCGAGAAATCTCAAAAGATTTATTTGCTTGATAATTGCTTAGATGAGATTTTTAAACCCTCTATACGACACCTCGGCGGCGTAGCGGGCGGGTACTCAGCAAGAGGCGCGGGTTCGATTCCCACTACGGGATAAATGTTTGTATGTTCTGCAAATACCAGCTACTAGCTATATGCCTTGCATGTGTTGTGTATCACGGCCTTTATATTACATAGTAGGTATATCTACTTAGATCATAGTGTTTGAAAATTATTTAGATGCTCAATTAGATCATCATCCGATTACCTAAGATTTTCCAGTTTCATCTAAAATTGATATTTACTCAAGTCACTTTGCGTTTAGAAAAGTCGCTAGGCGCTATTGCAAAAGGTATGGGTAAGCAAATGCTTTAACGTTATTTCGATCTCTATGTCCAAGAGTTTTTTTGCTCTGATATCAGTCGCATACATTTTTGCACGCAGCATCTAGCGACATTTTCTTCAGACGTAGTAAAATGCTGTGGGTATTTGATGACAGCTGATGACAGCTGACAGCTTTATCGGGCTTTAAGACTTCCAAAGCAAGCGTCACAGGCACCGCGTTAGTGACGTCGGGACAGAGCTGCTACACTAATGTATATCCACGAACGCAGTCGTGCAGCTAATGACGTTTCATACATACGCAGTAGGTAGTATATTTAGATCGCTTAATGTCAGTCCCAGTGATTTTTGTTTTGAGGTCAGTTCCATTCATTTTTCGCAGAAGCGTTTAGCGACATCGCTAAACGTAACGTGACTTGACTAAGCCCCAGCTGTCAGTTTTTGCGACTGATCTCTTTGCATCGCCGCGCATGCGCGCTGACCCCGCTGACACTTTGACCTTAGGGTCATTTGTACTTAGGTACAATTGGAATGCATTAGGTAGGTATTATATTATGATTCACTCTCGTAGGTGACATAACGCTACTGCGATTTATCATCTGGAATATAATGAAAAACAAATTAATAGTTTTGCTACAAAATGTTTCTTTATTTAATTTAAAATATACAAAATAAAATCTCGCTTATAAACCTCTATAAAATCTGTCAAAGTTAACTCTTTATTTAACAGCGTCAAAAACAGAAGTACTTATTTGAATTATCAATTCTGATACTTAAACTAAGGCCTTTGCCATCTATAGTAGGTAGATGATTTATACAGTGTCAGGAGGCAACTTTTTCTTACACTAACGGGACGCTGTGGTGCCCGGGACGAATTTAGATGGGAGTAGGCCTCCTGACGCTGTATACATCATCTACTATAGATGGTAAAAGGCTTTAATGACTTTGAATAACATAATGTCTACGAGTACTTTTATAAACGAATGAAGCCTCGAGAGGAGGCTAGGAACTTACTGTAAGAGCCAGTTAGCTAACCAGCGTCTGTTTGGCGTAGCTTTAACATATTCTGACCTTGCTCTACTGTGAACACTCATCATACTTGACTCGTTATAACTCTAGCCAAATTCGATATGGAGTTGAACACTCCATATCGAATTTGGCTAGAGAGAACAAAACGTCAAACAACGGACAGAAGATGTTTGAAACATTTGTAAATTAAAATTATGTAAAAATAAAATGAACAAATTATTTTGTTATGTAATCCTATTCATGTTACCCATGGGTAGGATGAAGAAAAGGAGATGTTTCGCAAATATATGGAAACTAGGCTTGGTCAGTGTACACCTTGTATAAACATAATTGTAATTTTATAATTATTTTTTATATTTAATGCATGATCCTAAATACCCTTCTCACTGAGAGAAAGACATAAAACAATATGGCTGGGCAGTATTGAGTACTTAAAATGTAGAGTCCTTTTCACGAAAGAAGTCGCGCCGAAATTGGCCGTACTAAAACAAATTCTACGGCAATTTTCTGTAACACGAAGACTAGCGTTCCTCTCCACGGGACTTCTTTCGGAAACGTATTTCGTTCGCGTATAATCGAAATGTTCGTAATGAAGGTGACAAAATTATAAAACTGTCAAGATAAGTGACTATTTCGCTGTCATAGCCGACCAGGAGAATTAATTATTTAATATGAAAAACGGCTACGCATTTATACATTTTTTTTGCAAAAAAACAGGTATGCTTCAAATTAAAGTTAAAGTATTTTTTTTCAAAATTAACAGATTTGTTTGACATCTTTTAATTAATTTATATAATCTAGTATTATATTAATTTATTTTATGTTTTATGTATTTTAATTTATTCATACACTTTTTTGTCATTTTTCTGTCTGGTGCACAGACCTGCCTGCTATGAAATATCTCCTTTCCTTCGTACGACAAATGTAACGCAAGGATTTTTAAGTGGGCCGTATTACATAAAAGAGCACGAATAACTTTTGAATCTTTGATGCTCTAATCAAGTATTAAAATTTTAGTACATTTTTTTCAGCAATTTCACAATCGCACCTGTGAAAGTTGGAAAGATCCTTTTGTCAAGTAGGAAACGAGCTTATGATCTTCAAACGCCTCAACAGATTTTCATAAACTATAACAATTTCAATTACATTAGCTTTCAAACAAAAAAACCGTATCAAAATTGGTCCATTCGTTTGGGAGCTACGATCACAGAACACTATTACTCCAGACAGACACACAGATACAGAGATCCATACTAGAAACTTATAACACCCATCTTTTTCGTCAGGGGTTATAAAATAAGTTACAGTAAAATAGGCTGTACTGTATCTTTTGTCCAACTCTGTATTGTGATAATTGACATTGCGGTGAGGCCAACGCCTGTACGGACGACCTCACCTGTAACAATTGTAAGACTTTTTGTATGCCTCAACAAATGATATCACAGATTGTTTGTTACTAAATACTTGTTTATCATTATTTACTATATAATAAAACTTAAAATGAATAAAATTGTCATCAACTTTTCAGATTCTTACTAGGGAATTTGATGAAGTCTACGCAAACGTAAAATAAAGTATAAAGTACTAGTATCAACTAGAAAAAAGTAGCCTATATGTTATCCCAGGTCACAATCTGTGTATGTTACAAGTTTCATCGATATCCGTTTAGTCTTTACGCCGTGATTGAGTAACAAACATCAGAAAGTTTAAATATTATTTTTTAAAACACACTCCTATATTTGAAGTATCTTTCAGACTCTAATTTCTCACAAATGATCGTCAATATCAGGACTGGATGTCTTTGAAACAAATATAAAGGCAGTTCGTGAATCACCTAAAATTGTCACTGTCTTTGTGAAAAGCAAAAAAATACAAGAACTAACAAGTAGGTACTAGTTCAAATTCTAAATTCACAAAACGATTAACCTGAATGAAATCGACGACGTGTTAAAAATACAATTGAAGTTTTTCCACTTTTCACGTGACCTCCACTCAACCGATCGCTCTTATCACTGACCTCTTTACCACCTCTGAACCCCATCCAAAAGGTCGTAGCCACCACTCACTACCACACAAAAATACACCGTAAACGCAACTTGTCAAAGGTGAGAATCGAATGTAAGATCCAAACATAATTTTTCTTTGTTATCGAATCGGGTTTCATGTTTTAGGCATTGAGCTTAGTTTGTAAGCAATTCAATTGTGTGTCGAAGTAGCAACGTTTTTACATTTAAATGTTTGAATTGAGTTGTAGATTCATAGATTTCTGAAACATTATGATTAAAGCCCTGTATTTATGGTAAACATTTGTTGAACAACAGTTCAAAACATTGTGGATCAACTAAACTGTTGAGTTGCTGGAAACACTGTAAAATAGTTTCTTGTAGGTACACACGTCAGTCTGCGTCTCAATGTTTCCTTAGGAAGTAGTGTTGTGTTTTCTGTAACACTCTTTTGCAATAAATCATCTTTATGGTAAACAAAAGATTAGTTATTGCAAAATAAGATGGCGTGTATTGTAATGTTTCAAAACTAGCCTTATAAATAAAAAGTCGCATGTAAATTGGAGCAGTTATTAGAAATATATGGAGATTTCGGCAATAAAATGATGATAGATGTATTTTCGCAACAACTGGTTAGAGTTCAAGAATTTATAAAAATACATACTCAATGAAGAGGTTTGGCACTAACCTTTGACAGTACATAATCAATTTGTTATAACAACTGCGATTAAGATTACAATTTACATACATAATGCAGAATCTATCGCACTATAGAACAATAAATTCAACATAATTTAACGATTTTATTCGTTGTGTATTTATATATACGTTTTATCTACTTTCTTTAAAATTTAAACTTTGATGTGTTTGTCTGAATGAATTTATATTGTCGTATTAACATTGTTTACAGTCACTATTTATTTATATATATAGAGAAGGTGTAAATTGTTTGATGGTGGTCCATAGAGTTGAGGTTTTATGTAAAGTATAGATTAGATAAATGCAAATGCTCTACATTTGGAGGTACCGTTGATATTCAAAGCGTTATTTTGTTCTGTTGTGGGCGACTCCTTTGAATAATTCTAAGGCTTTTATGAAAAAGTTATCAGCAAATGGCGGACGTAATCATCACTGAATGAACGCAATCAAACTGTTACGAGAAATTATTAACAGAAATAAATTTACAGCTAATACAAATATAATTTTATCTGCTGCTATTCTGTTTCCCATTGTACAAGCTTTGCTTAGTTCAGGGCTAGATGGCGCTGTGTAAAATGTCCACAAATATTCATTAATTTATAATTTACAAAATACAAAAGAAACAGTATAGTGATCGTTGCAAACGGTCTATAGATGGCACACCTGATCCAGATCATCATAAATAACCAAAAGATATGTCGTAGATACGGAGCACACAATGATACATATTTCACTATGTTTCATAATTACGTCATTAATGAGATTTTTTTTATCCTCACTGTTTGTTTAGGACAAATTTTGCCAGCCCCGGAGGATCTAGCTTCGATGGATATATCGATCTATCGTTGTTCTTGTTGTACGAGTAGAAGGATGATATTTTACCAGATCGGAGTGACGACGTTTAGGTATGTGACGTAGCATATTTCAATAAATACCTAGTAAATCACAAATCTAAGGGTACATGGACTTACCTAAGCGACACCGATGATCGGTTCTTTGTTGATCATTTGAGGTCTTATCATCATCACATCACTTAACGTTTAACAAATTCACTAAACGTTATTGCTAAAGTATGGGACGTATAAGCGATCGCAATGTAATGTTATACCATACCCACCTATAGGCACAGAATAAATATTAGCACAAGTAATATAGGTACATTTTCGACTAGTGATATCGATGACAGACATTTTGTTGATCATTTGGGTTCTTATCCATAGTAACATCACTAAAAAACATAAAATGCGTCCAGCTGCTTCTCTCCCCGAGCTAACCTAATACTAATCCTCTCCAAAATGATAAGAGGATGTCAGATAGGCGGCCGGTCATAAAACACCTTAGCCAAAACTCTTACAGCATGATCCATGTGCCGACCCCACACAAAGTGGGATAAGAGCAAGAAGATGATGATGATCCATAGCATCACTAAAGTTACAAAACCCTTTATGGGACTGACATAAGCGATCCCAATGTCACACGTCACGAGAGGTTTGAATCGCTAGATCTTGTAGACTACGCCACAGAAGGGCACGAGCCGTGCGTGGGGCGTCGTGGGCGACCAAATAACACGTCTATAACGAGCCTGGCTCGTAAACCGTGGCACAAGTTCAATGTCTTTATTGTCAGAGGCATTACCATTCATGTCTATCTCTGAAAGTTGAACTCTAAGCTCACATGCCTCAACTCTAGGGTCCGAGGCTTGATTTACAGTCCCTTCCCGGTGTAGATTTTAAGACTTTTACTGTGAAACTATTTAAAATCTGTTCTTAGACTAACTATATCCATACATACGTATATATTATCACTCCCGTATCCCTAATGGGGTGGGCAGAGCCACAAGTAAACATAAGTAAACTTGCAGCCACTTCTGATTTAAACTCCTAAGATGGATATGGTGATCCATGGTGACATGTGATCAGCCCATCGCCCATATTGTGGTCCATCATTTTGGAGAAGATACTACCTTGGTCGCCTTTTACGACATACTCGGGGAAAGAAGCAGCTGGACGCATTCTATGCTTTTTCTTTACTTTCAGTCCAGCAGAGAAGTAACATTATTCCTTCTAACAAATTCGCTTTTCTAATGAAAATCAATAAATAGGCAAGTATTACATTTTATCTAGGTAGGTATTTTACCAATGGTGCAGGTGACAATAGACGACCTCTGTGCTGACCGATATCTGACAGATAGCAAGGTCCTCGCGTGACAGTCGATAATTACTCGCTAAGTATGTACTATTGTACATTCCATGCTTATCTTTAATGGTATATTCACAGGGCGACACAAATGCGAACGGGCGCGGGGCGTCTTGAATAAATAAATAAAATAACACCCAACAGTCACATACATAGTCCTGACCCCACACTAGGATTTCCTGTGTCGTGGGTATCAGAAACTACGAGTACCATGGTACCACAACACCCAGACCCGGAAGAAATATTTACAGATCATGCAAACATTTCTTCCGCAGCGGGAATCGAACCCGCGCCTCTTGCGCCTCTGCCGAGCATTCGCCCGCCACGCCACCGAGGCCGTCAATGTCAATGTTTTGAGTGGTTACGTGGGCCACGTCAATTCAAAAGGTAGAGAGATCAGTTGTGTTCTAGTTGTAATAGCCTTTTAATGCTGGGGTCGTCCTAAAGTGCGCTATATTAATACTCTAGATCGGTGTAGGATAACATCGTGAGGAAACCGGCGTGTTGTAGAACCTAAAAAAAATTCGTAAACATAATGTGTCAAGTGTACGAAAAAACTTTGAGGCACACTTTAAATCCTTTCAACACACTGGTTTGAACGAAATAATGACACGACTTGTACATAATAAACGGTAGAGGTACATTTAAGCCCGCTCACGCTAGCGTTGTCGCCCTGCAGTGTGAATGCACCTTTATGTTACAGGATACGCCCTGCGCCGTAGGTTAAGTACAAATAAACTGTTTGGCATGTCACGTACCTAACATAAATTACGTAATTTATACTTTAGCTTAAAAACAATAGGGTTTAAAGAGACAATAAGGTTACTTAGTAAATACGGTACAAACTAAAGGTGAATTCATGACTTGAACGTCTTGTGGTACATGGGAAAATTGAGGATACAAGAGCCCGAGGAAGATCTCCAATGAGATGGACGGACCAAGTCAAGGCAGTGCTGAATGGTCCATACACGAGTGCACTAGAAAGGCACACTAGAGATGAATGGTACAGAACTGTGAAGCGAGACACTAATCCTGACCACGACTACTCTGTCAAGAGTGTAGCGACTAAGAAGAAAGAAAAGGAGGCCTGTAGGCAGTTGTCCCACCGCTGGCGAGGAAACGACTAACTATCGGCTATTTTCTCTTTTAAGAAACGTACAATATACATTGCGTATAAACAAAAGAGATGCATATATTAATAGTTGATCGATGACTCTCTCCACTAGTTTGTCGCTGGGCGACAAGAGCTATCAAAGATAATACTCGCTCAGCAATGCTAGCTTTGGCGGTCAGAACTCACCGAGAGGCCAAGTAGCGGTCATTTCTGCACAGAGCGGCTTTGAAAGTATACGTATTGTTATTTGTTATGAACAATATCGCTTATAGCCCAGCGACAAATCTATCGGAACTACATAGGTACTCGCTTCTCGCTGCTCGCCAACTCGTTTATAGTTTGTAATTCTACTCGTTTTTCGGCGGTGGGACAGCTGCCATACTCAACAGTGGGTTAAATAAGATTGTGGATGATGATGATAAAGCATGATAGGGTATAATGTTCTCAGATATCTCTTCAAGGAAAGGTGGCCGACGCAAGTCAAAAAAATTTTACTTTTTCACTGCCTCATTGGCGTAACGGGCAAGTACTCTGAAACGCAAGAGAGGGGGGTTCGCGGGGTTCGTCTCCCGCTTTGGGATAAATGTTTGCTTTTTTACAAATATTTCTTCCGGATCTGGGTGTAGTGGTACCATGGTAATCGTATTTTTTGATACCCGTAAAACAGGGCATGTTTATTTGAAATCGGAACCATGTATATACTGTTTATTATCTCAAGATTGTTGAAGATGTCAAAGGGTGACTATATAAGGAAAATTATTGAGTTGCAAAAGTACCTATAAAATTAATTAATTAATAATTCGATATAGCTAAGCGAAGTTATTAAGTGTATGAGCCGTGTGACATAAAAGGTATGAACTGTAGGTATGGATTTCAACCTTATCTCAAAGCATTAAAATTGGAAATAGCAAAATAGTGAGGAGTATGTGTCATTCCGTTTAGATACCATCAGTGAAGAGTGGGTGATCACGATTGTCCGTGAACTAAGGTGAGGTGTGAACAGAATATACCTACCTACCCCATACTAGTAAATTAAATACATACATAAAACCACGCCTGTCTCCCATATGGGTAGGCAGAAATCACGGTTCTCCATTTGCTTATTTCTTTCGCTTCATTCCTCATGCATGCTCGTTGGTTTTGGATTAGTATTAGCACCTACTAATTTATATTCGCTGTATTCTGTGTTAAGAGTATGGGGTCGTCCATTAATCACTTGATGTTTTTTGCAACTTTTACTCCCCACTCCCTTTTTGACCAGCATTTCTATGTTTTTTCTTTACTTCTACTCTAGCAGAAAAGTACGTGATTAGGTACCTAAGGCATAAACATACAAACATCTTTCATCATCATCTTCCTGCCCTTATCCCATTTTATGTGGGGTCGGCACAGCATGTTCCTTGGATCATGCTGTAAGAGTTTTAGCTAAGAGGTTTTATGACCGGCCGCCTGCCTGACGTCAACTTTCCTTGGGAATACTTGCTTATTGTATCTCATCATGTTGGAGGATAATATCCCTTAGTCATAGCATACAAACATCTTTACTTTCGGAGTTATAATATTAGCAGGATTATTGCGTCGCCGGCCACCCTTGCTCAGCCGGCCAATTTATAGGACTAACCTCCTAAAATTCGCTCCAATGTCACTCGCTATAAATCTGCTTAATGTCCTCTCTGACAATAATGTTGATGTTTTTTGCCATAGCCTGCCGAAAGTCATGGAAATGGCTCAGATAGTTTTAGAAACTAAATTTTAAGTTTTCATTTATATTTTTAAGTTGGTTAATTTTTTTTAGATATATGTATTGATTATGTAAGTATAACACCGCATTAGAAAGAATTCTGTAATGGTGTTACCTATTTCTGTAAATAAATAAATAAATTACGGTATTACAAAGTGTATATAGTAATGGCCAGTGATTACATAACTGTGTAAATATGTCAATGATGCGCCGGCGCATTTTGACCTTAACCCGCAGCGCAGACTGCAGTTGACTGCGATAGGTCACGCCCGCGCAAGCTAGATTGCACAGAATTAGTGACGGCAAGTTCTATCGTCGTCGTGCCACTAGCCTCGAACCAGCGTGGTGAAAGGATTACATCTAAATTAGTGTTCACATTGAATAACTATTTTAGTACTATCAGTGAAAACCTGTAATTGGCTCTCTGTTTCTATCATAGATTTTAACGACATTCCTTATAGCTGTTGGTTTTCCGAAAATAAATAAATAAGTAGGACCTAAGATATTGCCAAAGATTTTGGTAGGACATAGATTGGGCTGATGTATTTTTAAGACTTTACCCCAGAATACTCAAACGCATCTCAGATTTAAGCACGTCTCAAGTGACAAGTTTTTGACAGATTTTCATCAAAAACTATCAAAAAACCATGACTTCAGACGTGCTCAATTCTAAGTCGCGTTTGAGTATTCAGGGGTACCTATATTATTTTTTTTTATCACATGTGTATTCGTGCAAATAAATGACATTTATCATTTTAAAGTGCAAATCAAAGGCTCCTTTCGTACACTTGTCACATGTTTTCGAACTTTTTAGGTTCTACGATATGCCGGTTTTCTCACGATGTCTTCCTTCACCGTTTGAGAGTACTGGTAAAGTGCACATTTTATCGAACAGAAAATTTCATTCCACGGCCAGATCCCACGACCTTAGGATCGGAAGGCGGGGTCACTACCAGTAGACCACTAGTGCTCTGACAAGCTTGTGAAGATCCCATAGATTATGGAGATGTAAAGATTGTGTATATTTGTGACAGCGTGTGTATGGCTCGATCATGGAGTGACGGCAGAACGGAATTTCATTATTATTATTATTATTAATAGCATATACCTAGGTGATAGCAAAGCAGCGGGAGAAGAAAGTGTTTAAGTATCATTTTCATTATGTTACAACATCAATCTTGATTTAGGTACCTATTATCATAAAAAATGACGTCATTTACAGCTCCATAGCAGTCTACCTGTGCAAAATCCATAGATATTTTTCGTCACTTATTAACTAGTCATTGTTTCAAAATTTGGTATTAATCAGAAGACAAAAAATCCGTAAAGGTCAAAATACCTTGCACTAGTTTTAAATCTTCTATACCACCGCCCCACGCTCGGCGCGAATAGTTCATCCTACACTCGACCTTATCTCTTATCATTTAACTAACAGAGATAAAAAGTTTTATAGGTCATAATACCTTGCACCAGTTTTAAATATTCAGTATCACCGCTTTATACTCCTCGAGAACAGTTCATCTTATAATCGACATACATACATACTATCACGCCCATATCCCTAATGGGATGTACAGAGCCACAAGTTAACATAAGAAAACTTGCAGCCACTTCTGATTTAAAGTCCTAAGATGGATATGGTCCACCATGGTGACAGGTGATCAGCCCATTGCTCCATCATTTCGGAGAGGATATTATCTCTTAGTCGACTTTTACGACATGCTCGGGGAGAGAAGCAGCTGGACGCGTTCTATGCTTTTTCTTTACTTCCAGTCCAGCAGAGAAGTACAGGTCATCTTATAATTGACCTTTGCTCTTTATTGACAGAAGGACAAAACACCATAAAGGTCAAAATACCCTGCGCCGGTTCTAAATCTTCGGTACCATCGCCCCACACTTGGCGTGAACAATTCGTCCTACACTCGACCTTCGCTCCGAGAGGTCGCGCCGGTGACCGGCCATCACCATTAGCATACAGACAAAGCCTTTGAACACTTGACGCACGACACTGTGCCTTTCAGCTAAAATGCCGCTCTTCAGCGATTTGTTACGGGTAATAAAGCAGACTGGAAAATTCAATTGTTTTTAGAAGTATGAAAATTCTGGAAAATCGAAAAGTATTGAATGATTGGACGCTCAAATCTGAAATTATGCGTTTTCATCGTAATCAGGAAGTGCAATGCCACTTCAATTAACTTTTGGACGAACCATTTTTAAACGAAAGTAATTAAAATAAAATATAATTAGATAATAATAATTTTTTTTTTATAAGGATGGTATGCTTAATTATTTCAGGAATATGCTATAATTAAGAGTTTTTGTTATACGAGATATATGACATGACAGCTTCATAAAGACGATCATAGAAGGACGGGTAAAAGGAACGCGAGGAAGAGGAAGATCAAGAATTAGTTATATCAGCCAGATAAAGAAGAAAGTCGATGTCATGTCTTACAAAGAAGAAAAAGAGACCGCATTAGAGAAACAAAATGGAGGAAACTACATCATTAGGTACACCGAAAAGAGCGAGCTCTTAAATTTATAATAACAGTTTTAATTTTTTTTAATAATAAATATTTATTGAATTTATAAACCATTTGACTTCTAAAAACTGCAATTATTTTTACTCTGTGGACGATTACACAGCGCCATTTTAGAAGTACCATTGTGAATCGGCAGCCTTTATCATGCAAACGCCGACGACATTTTAGTTCAGGCTACGGACGAATCAAAGTTATGTTAACAACTCGACATTGGACCGAGTTTTTAGAATTCATTGATCTTATTTTTAATGCATTTAGGACCTTATTCTCGGGCAATAGACATAAAATCACTAAAACTGACAAAATACACATTTTGTCAGGTACTAAATATACACTTCTTTTGGCTATGGTTGTAGCCAAAATGGCTGGACGGATTTAGGCAAATAGATAAAATAAATACTTGTGGACATTTCACACAGCGCCATCTAGTCCCAAACTAAGCAAAGCTTGTACTATGGGCACCAGATGGCTGATAGAATACACAGAGACTCACACAATCTGATTCCTACGTCGGCAAGCACATTTTTCTTAAATAAGACAATTGAAAAATACCCAACACCGGCGAGCATGCCCGAAGAATGACTGCGAGAGTATGTTAGGAACGTAAGGAAATGGAGACAAGTGATCAAGTAACCTTCTTTGCTCTTTGTAAGGAAATAACATAGAATGCTTCCACCTGCTTCTCTCCCCGAGCATGTCGTAAAAGTCGACTAAGTATAGTATCCTCTCCAACATTACGAAATACAGTAAGCAAGTATTCCCAAAGAGGGTTGAAGTCAGGCAGGTGGCCGGTCATAAAACATCTCACCCAAAACTCTTACAGCATGATCCAAGGAACATGCTGTGCCGACCCCACATACAGTCGGATAAGGGCAGGAAGATGATGATGGTGACAAGTGATCAGCCCATCGTCCATATAAATAATAATAAATAACACCCAACAGTCACATACATAGTCCTGACCCCACACTAGGATTCCCTGTGTCGAGGGTATCAGAAACTACGAGTACCATGGTACCACAACACCCAGACCCGGAAGAAATATTTACAGATCATGAAAACATTTTTTCCGCAGCGGGAATCGAACTCGCGCCTCTTGCGTCTCTGCCGAGCAATCGTCCGCCACGCTACCGAGGCCGTCCATCTCTATAATAAGGTCCATCATGTGTGAGAGGATACTATCCCCTAGTCGACTTTTACGATATGCTGAAGAGCAGCAGCTTCATTTCGTGTTTTTTCCTATTTTCTTGCATTCTAAGTCATTGTGTAAGAAAATTGAATATTGTTTTCATAACCGGAACAGCATGTGGAGCGAGGATGCGCTGCTGAGGTCGGGCCAAGGTTCGCAGGTTCCTTTTGTTCAGCGTTATCTGGGTTATGACATGATTAGTCATGAAGCTATGAATTGTTAAGATGCTTAAGATGTTCGTGTTGTTACTTATACACCTGTCTTTCGCCATTATATAGATATACATAATATGAATAAATTAAATTAAATTATACAAATCATATTCTCGCGAGGGACCGAAAATAATAGCGTAATATAGATAGAGTAGACTAATACTGGGTATTAGCCCAGGGTGCAGACGGATCGATGATGGTGATGATAAAAAAACCTTTATTTTATATCTTTGAAGTCTCAAATACAGAAACCACCTCACCGCGTGTGTCTAAAAGAGAATCTACGGGAGTGGTCTGACTTAAATGGATTCACAATTAGTCAACTTGGTCATTGATTTGAAATAACCAGGTCGACACACATGCAGTCTAGGTCACCAAATCACACTTTCCGAGAAGATACTTAATTCAGATTTCATCTACTTTTGTAACTGATTTATTTAATCTGTGGCTATGCTTGCGATTATTACAAACAAGCTGTAGGTCATTGTATACTCTCTATGATAAATAATACGGAATCAGGCTAGAAACTGTCTACTCTACATTCTACTGGTTCATCCATCAATCATACCTAATTACGGCATTTTTTATGCATTCTTATTGAAATAGACATAATTACGACATTCGATAAAATCGCCAAAAAACTGTGAAAATGGAAGGTACCTAGACATTTTGACAGTTTTTGAAAGATTTCGTCTAAAACGTGACTGTGTTTATTGTTCTGAACTGTGTTTATTTCCCAAGCAATACTTTTAAAACTGACGTACGAACCAAATTGTGGATTGTTTGACCAAAAACAGCCCTTGTCTTTTCCCCTTGTCCCTAGATTTTTTTGTCATTGCTAGTTTAGATTAAGTTTTAACTGACATATTTGAAAGGATAACGTAGGCACGCTATCCATCTACGATCGTGCTGCAAGGAATATGTGGGAATTTTCATAATTCAGTTTCCCAAGATTTAAAACTGTCGTAAAATAATAAAGTTTAGTGTCTCTTTGTTATTTTGCGTAGTACATATAGTCTCGTGTAATAATTGAAAATTTCAAGTCCATCGACAGGCTACACTTACGACATCCGTTTTCTTATAGAAATTAAAATAAATAGCTAGAAACTGCCCGCTGGCAATTTGGTACGTGATGTGACCGTGCGTAAAGATGGAGATACATTGAGAGGAAAACGCTATATTTAGATTATGTTAGTTTCTTTCAGGGATTTTTTCCTCGTGTGCTTGTGGCATCTACAAAATTCCAAACCTTTTCTTCCATTTTGCTATTTAAATATAAAAAGATCTTTTTGAAACTGAAATATTATTTCTAATTGTCTAGATCACACTTAGTGGAAAAAAGTACCTATAGCCGAATTGAGAACCTACCTTTTCCTTGTCTGATTCTTATGCTCTACTGGCAGATGAAGGGTGGCCGATTACCAGATCAACGTTTTTCATTCGCCAAAAGAAAACATTTTTTATCAAAAGCATTTTTTTAGTTGTTGAGGTAGGTAATCTTCCATCCGTCGTAGAATATAGGAATCGAGCATTAGGGAGAGACGCTCAACTTTTTATTTAGTAAGTTCTCAATATAAACCCAGCTTAATCTACCATGATAATAAGGCCAGGTGGACACGCTCTCGGCAATATTTTATCACTTGGTATAAGTAACTAGTCGAAAACAGATTCTACTTTACGAACGACATCCTTCATGTTTATCACAAGATTAACATCACTAAAGAATTTAGCAATTTACCGTTTTTAATATTGATTGGTTATTCGAGATTTTACCTATTTATTTATTTGTATGTTGTAAGGCGAGTTTTTTTTCAAATTTTTGAACCAACACGGTTAGTGTTGGTGGTTCTTTTTAATCAGTTTTGTGCACCTCAAAAGGTTCTTTAGTTCACTTGCCACATCTTTTTCAAACATAGGTTTGAGTCATTTGCAAGACTTCCCAAATCCCGATGGTTATTATAATAAGTTAACTGTAGTTATCGTTCTCGTCATGTAAAATGAACTCGCGAGAAAGCAGTTTATTATCACGTCCATATCCCTAATGGGGTGGGCAGAACCACAAGTATTCATAAGAAAACTTGCAGCTACTCCTGATTTAAAGTCCCAAGATGGATGTGGTGAACCATGGTGACAGGTGATCAGCCCATCGCCTATAGAGATCCTATCATGTAGGAGAGGATGACATCCCTTAGTCGATTTTTACGACATGCTCGGGGATAAAAGCAGCAGGACGCATTCTATGTTTTTTCTTTACTCCCAGTCCAGGAGAGAAGTAGCAATGCGCTCAATTGTATTTGCCTTTTGTTTTAGGTAATATAATTAATAAACTCAAACATATGGGTAACTCCATTGAGCAATGAAGACTTTCTTACAACTAATGATGGTAACAATCATTAATTGGGTTAAGAAACGTATCATTAGCTCGCGCCAGTTCGCATCTGGCGTCAATCAATATAATGATAGTCAGTCATCGTGAAATCGGATCAACCATAAAGTATATAGTTAGCAATTTTATGATATCTGGCCTTCCACGTGTACTGACAGCTGAGTCAGTTATCAGCTCAAAGATGGACTGCTCTAATTTCTACACGTTTTGTTTGACAGTGTACGAATGAAGTCACTTGAATCTTTTACCCCACTGTTTCGAAGAGTTTCAGAGAGCTCTGGTGGTGTAGTGATAGACCCAGCCTTCCGATCCTAAGTTCGTGAGTTCAAATCCGCACCAATGAATTTTCAATTCGTAAAATGTATGTGCGTTACTAGTTTTCTCAAACGGTGAAGGAAAACATCAGGCATGTCGTAGAGAACCTAAGAAGTTGGAAAATTTGTGCCAAGCGCACGAAAGGAGCCCTTAAAGTGGTCTTTAAAATCCTTTCCCCACACTGGTTTGTAAGAACTAGTGGTAAGACTAGATAGATGGACTGTTTCGAACCAGTGACAAGGGTAATAAAGGAGTAATTTGAGGCACATTCCTTTCACTATACTGGTTACAAAAACAAGTGACGTGACGAAACAGTCTGGCTATCTAAATAAATAAATAACACCCAACAGTCACGTACATAGTCCTGACCCACAGTAGAATTCCCTGTAAAGATATTTCACCTATAGATATTTCATCTGATCTAGCTCATCAGAAATTGGAAGCGTTCCCAAGACGCTGACCGCATTGCCACTTTCAATGGCAATACTGATCCGTTGATGCGCATCGCTTCGACCAGACGCCCTGAAAGAATTTTGAAAACGCGGTGCCCCACGGATCTAGGGTCTCGATCCCAAAAGGCTCATATACATAAACCTTAGTGGTTTTTAGTTGCTAAGGACCTAATTACTGTTAATTTTGTTTCTTGTAAATCGTTAATAAATAAAAAAAAAACATAAGCCAATTCATCTATTCCAATATCATCCCAGTCAGACCATTATCCATCTACCCAGACTGAAGACTAACATTGCAGTATGAGCAAACGGTCATAAAATACGATATTTAAATCAGTTGTAAGACAATCGATATTGCTAGAGATGTAACGGTCTTGTCCGTCGATTTATGAATGAGTTGTACAGTGCGGTAGGTGCGCTTAGAGTAGGGGAAAAGTTATCGATAAGAATATCGGAAAAAGTATCGATTAAATGAACTTCATTGAACCTTATTGTACGAATAGAAGGAGCCTTTGATGCGCATTTTAAATCTTTTCACCACGCTAGTTTGAAAGATTTAGTGACACGACTAGTAGTAGTATATTATATATAAAGACGTTATTCAGACCCCCCAATAGTTATCGCAACAACATCACTAAGTCACGACAAGCAGGATTTATTAAAAAGCAAAAACCAGTCACTGATATAAATATTAATAATATCTGATTATAAAATCTTACTTTATGTTACCTATCTATCAGGCAATGATCTAGCTAATTAGTAACATTCTTATTTGTTTACTATATTTTATTATCTCATCTAACACGATTAGAATATAATTTTGTCGGCATTATTTTGATATGATAAACAAGCTATTTCATATCAAACCCCGATTATCTTCTTCATCCATCACACAAATTGTAAAATTAATACATTTACCCATCACAAATTCCGTGATCATTTTTACTGCAGTTCTAAATCGCGATAATATCAAATAATTATGGAAATACACCGGTTTTGTATAGCGTTGATGCGTTATCATGGTCGTGTCAGTTTTCATCTGTCATCGAAATAAAAATTTGTGTTTCATTAGAGAAATTACAATTGATATCGATAAATTTCCCATCACTAGAGGCCGCACAAGTGGCAGCTACCTTTCGGCTCTTCTAGAAGAGCTTAGGCATAATTTACCATTTAACAATAGTTAGCCTAAGGTTTAGATTACACGATAACTTATTTAATAGTTCTGTTGCGTACTTTACTTTATTTATGTACTTAAAGATTTAAATAAAAACCGGCGCGAGTCGTTTTACGTAGAACGTAAAAAGTTTGAAAACATTTGTCAAGCGCACGAAATGAGCCTTTGAGGCGTAGATACTATAAATTCTTTCGCCACAATAATTGTGTCACTAGTTCTTTCGAATAATTTAAGCTATAGGACCTGCCCCTTGGCATTTAAAATTGCTTAACCTATGTGACCTTAACTTCTACCGATTTCCTCTTTTCTTCCATTACTAAACAGAATAATAACCAGAAAATACCATTACCAGGTTCATAAATGGCACGCAGTCTCATAATCGTTCGTCAGTTACACAAACGATCTAAAGGCAATTCATTAATGTTGAAACTGTGGTAGATTAATGACCAGGTCGAAGGTAAGCGGTGTATCAAAGTGGTGGTCCAACCACAGAGTAAATAATAGTTTGTACCACCACTACAGATCGGTAGAATATACCACAATAAGTTCGACAAGGGTCCAAAGCATAATCTAAATATATAAAATTAAACCTCACTGACTGACTGACTGGCTAAAGTAACTTCGAGCTAGTGGCCAACTCTAGGCTTTTAGGCCGTCGTGGCTTAACGACTTAAAAGCCGGGACCAACCGACGTGCCCTTCGAAGCACGGAAGCGCTCAGCTCGTAATGCTACATGTGGTCACCCATCCAAATTGTGACAGCACACAACGTTGCTTAACTTCAACGATCAATCAAGAACGTCTAAGCAAGCTGCCCCACAAGTACTTGACTGATTGACTGACAATCAACAGACACCTTAACCCTGGAGTCCTAGAAATATGAAACTTGGAGGGTATATTCATTTTATTATATAGGGGTTCGCTAAAAAAATATTCCCCAAATTCAACTCCCGGGAAGATGAAATTTTTAGTTAAAAATATCTAAACACGGACAAAGTCGCGGGACGTTCTACGTAGGGTCGAATAATAGTGGTAAGAGCAAGGGTTAGTGATTTAATGCCTAGAAGAGGTTTATGATAACTGGTTAGTGTTATGTTTTGTTTGTGCTTGCACTATAAGACTGATAGGCAGGTAAGGGATCGCCCATAGATCACGTAAGGCCCGAAAAGGGGGGGTGTAGTCTCTATACCTCCCCTCCCCTCTTTGGTCTAAAATCTCATAAGTATCACTGGGCGGGAGAGGGGAGTTAAAAGCTGCTAAAAAACATCACGTGATTGGACGACCCCTAAGGTATTTCAATTAACTATAATATGTTTTTTTTTTCATAAATTGGATTTTACATTATTGTACATAAATGCAAAAGCTTTATGATTGTTTGTGTCTCAAAAACATATGTACCTACCTATTACTAATTTGTCATAAATAAAGAACCTACCTCGAGGTACCTGTGTAAATAAGAATTTGGAAGTAGAGCATAAAAAATGTATTTCTAGTTCCAACTTAGATCTGATATCAGACAGTCCGTTAGATACTTCTTTTTCCTGTGTCTATATCCGACATGAAATTGAAACAGAACGTTTCTTTAACGTTTTCAATACGACAGCAACCCGATAGTATCGTAACTTCAATAGAATCCTAAAGCTTTTCAAATAAATAAAGATTAGCCTAGTAAATATCTATAAGCCGCGAGCCATCGGAAATCGATACAAATTGCAGAGTTCACGATCAAGATATCGATAAATCATTCGGAAATCGAATTCAATTTCTACTTTCGACCCGCGTTTTCCGTGACAATGGTCAAATTTGAACGGAGAACGAGCGTTCTAAATTTATATAGGAGTGTTCTCTGCACGCGCCGAGCCCGCGCCTTGTCTATGCCCGCGGGCCGTGTTCTCGTTCAACTCAGGGCTGTCAGCGAAAGATTCTTTATGTAATTCAAGCCACATAATTAGACATTAATAAACATGTCAACACAAATGTTTTAAGCATAAGCAATAATCAGGTTCTTACTCTAAAAAGTAAAAGGTCATTTGGCAATATAAACACATTCAAACTGTCAATGTTGATAATTAGATATTTAAGGATAGCTAATCTACGAACTTTAACATTTTAATCTGAACGCGTTTAGGCGAAATGTCTTTAAACTTGTTAGCCAGGTGATTTGAGATCAGTTCAAAAACTGGCTCGTGTTAGGTTATGTTGATAATGCGGATTAAAATTGGGAACACAGTTTTTGTTTATTTGAAATAATAAAGTAAAAAGTATTTATTCAAAATCACAAGTGTGTATACATTGGTTTGGGATATCTCCTTTTAAGTCGTATGACCTGTATAAAGAGAGTCCCCTGTTTTACAGGCGCGGTCCGAAGGGGTGAGGGGGGGGGGGGGTCACAGCCCTCCCAAAATGATACATGCCAAATTGAAAAATCTAAAAATTTACAAAATATAAAAAAAACCAATTTTCTGCCCCTAGCCGCGACGCCACTAAAAATAGAAGGTTTCCATTTGTTTTATAATGTGTGCAATAAAATTGTGTATCGTGCAATAAAATCTGATTTAGATACTCGACATATTCTATTATTAGTGACCCCCTCCAAAATTTCAACAACTTGGTACAACTTAAATTAGAACACTTGTAAATTACCTAAATGAAACACGCTGAAGGTATTATGTACAAACACATTATATTTAAAATATGATTTATTTAAACTATGTAGGTACAGCCCTAGAAAGAGTACCAGGTGCCTGTGTCGTGCGCCGCAGATCGTTCGTAAACTCGGCTGCACTCGTCAAGTGCGCGCAATTGTGGCTTTTTTCTATCGACACTGCCTGTTAGAAGACAATCGATACAGTGTGTTACATCCCTAGATAATCATTTTAAGGAAAAGTTAGAATTTGTTCTTATTAACAAAAAAACTAAGGCCTTTTACCATCAGTAGATGATTTTATACAGCGTCAGGAGGCAACTTTTACCTTCACAAACGGGACGCTGTAGTGCCCGGGACTAATTAAGATAGAGTAGGATCAGCATCTATTCCATCCTCTCAGCTTAGTCGGCCTTGTCCACAGGAAAGACATGCTCAATACGTGCGGAGCTAACTAAGCCGCAGGTTTCCTCACGAAAAACCCATTGGTACAAGACCGGATTTGAATCCACGTCCTTAGGATCGGAAGGCGGGGTCACTACCAACCATCAGTGCTCTCTTATTAACAAAATAGAAAAGTCAAAAAAAAAAAGTATGAGCAATGATTGTAATAATTATATAATGCTAACTATAATGTGTTTATTATCACCACGAAATATATATTTATCTATTCACTTTACGTATTCACTGTGTTTAAAAGATATATTTCTAGAAAGTTCGACCTGCCCGTGTTTATATCTTGTGCTTACGTTTTGATCCAGTATCACGCTGTAGAGTAGAAAGCGGTGCCAATTACTTGGCGTGCGGACCACCGACATGGCGGACGGACGGACGGACTGTCTTCATTACGATGTGGATGATGCGGTCCGTGTCACATCCTCGTTTAGAAGACCTGTTACATCATTGGGATCAATGATTGGCGCACTTTAAATCCTTTCAACACACTGGTTCGAAAGAACTAGTGACACGACTAGATAGATAGATTGGGATCAATGACTGACAGCTAACCTAACACAAAATCTACTGTCGATACACGGAAAAGTACGAAGCTAAATTACTACTTTGTGTTAGATATATCCGTGAAATTTAACTCTTGTTATTATATTCGTGTACTTAAGACTATTTACTTTTCAAAAGGCATAAAAAAGCATTGTTGATAAAAGTATGACGAACAAATGATCATCACATCAATCTAGCTAGTTCATTCATTTTCTGTCTGGATTTCCCTCGTCGTCGTATGATCCTCAAGCCCTTCAGGAAACACCATTAATGCTTTTTTTTAAATAATGATTATTATGAGAAATAAATTCAAAAAAATAAATAATAAATAATTAATATTCAAATAATAAATTCCTTCGAGAGAGGGTAGTGGGAGTTGGCTCAGGACAGAGATGTCTGGAAATCCATGGGGGAGACCTTTGCCCAGCAGTGGGACGAAATAGGTTAAAAAAAAAATTATGAGAAAATAATATCTCTTTCTTTATTTATTTATTTTTTTATTTTGTCTTTGCGACCACATCACCCAAGAGAATTATAATATCAAAACAAGGTTAGCGTATTATTTCAAAATAATCGTTAGGTCGTTCCATCAAACAAACGTGTGCGGTCAATAACTCCATACAATAATTAAACCATCGATAATAATGTATATCGAGTATCAGTTGCAATAGAATAATCGACTAATAGGACTAATCGAATAAATCACATCGTTAGCGCAGCGGGAGGTCATATTCGGGTGGTGTCAATTCGATTCCGACTCGATTTGTTTATGTTTGTTAACTGGTCTACATAAGTAAATAATTGATTATAATATGTTATCGATGTTTGCTTTGAGTAATCTTGTCTAACCGAAGTATCTTAAATTAATATTAGTTTATTTATTGCGTTACAAAATTGACAGTATTTAATGAGTTTTGAAACAGAACACGTACCTTAGTATAATATTCACACTGTGGTTATGAAAAAAATATCTATATGCATATTTATTTCATAAAATAACTAACTTAATACATATCTATAATATAAAAATGAATCGCAAAATGTGTTGGTAAGCGCATAACTCAACAACGCCTGGACCAATTTGGCCAAATCTTTTTTTAAAATGTTCGTTGAAGTTCAAGGATGGTTTTACGGCGAGAAAAATTAGAATTATTGCTGGAAAAACCCTAAAAATAGCCCTTTTCTTTTTCCCATACAAATGATTACAAATCTTTTTGACAGGACGAAGTCTGTCGGGTCAGCTAGTTATTGATAAAGATTTATCTACCTAAAGGACAAATCTATGATTCCCAAAACAGATAACATTTAACTTGTAACACATGCAAAGTACAAAAATAATTATACAATTTCCGATAAGTCGAAACCCCATGGTGAAATCAATAAAATATGAACCTAAAAAATGTTCAAGATTTAGCACCTTACCCTCAAAATAACAGTGTATTCACCTCTAATTGTCAGCGCCATCGCGAGAGCTGATCCATGAATGATCGATTTATGTCCCAAACCGCATCGATTGGTGCCGGTTTTTCAAACATAGAATTTAGAAAAAAGTTAGAATTCCATTTTTAAAACACTGGCTGTCATCCTCTTTTTTTTCAAACGAGGTTGGCACTGGCATCTTGGACCTTCTTAGTTAACATTCCTTTAGAAAGATTAATTTGTGATATAAACATCGAATTTAGAATAAAAGTTTAATTTAGTTTTTAAAAGTACTGGTTATCTAAACAAATATTCGGCATTAGCATCTAGAATTTTTTTAGCAAACGTATTTTACAAAGCTTACTATGTGATATTTCAGAATTTATAAAACTTTTGGTATTTTTTGACAGCTCTTAAAAACAAGTTTCACCTGCGTGCAATTTTTCTATAGAAAAATAAACAGTTTTTTTATATCAAGGCCCAAGTAATTTATTAAATCAAAAACACAACTTAGTAGGTACCTACCAATCGTATGTTTGACTGACATTTTTTATTGACACACTTGGTAGTGTAATGAACCCGAATAACACTAATTAAATTTTATTTTCTGTTAATTTTATTTGTGGCATAAAATACTTTACACCTTACCATACATCACGTTTTGAGGTACCAAGCTAATTATTGATATGGTATAAAAATAACGCTCTCAATTCAATTTATAAAAATAAATGAAATAAAATAGATAAGCCGATAAAAGTATGTTACCCTGTCACACACCAATGGATTTTGTGTTCGAAAAATTTAAGTGCGCTGTAAAAGTTCTCTAAAACTGTAAAGGGAAATCGTGAAGAAACCGATCGCAGAACCTAAAAAGTTCGAAAACATGTATCAAGTGCATGAAAGAAACCTTTGATGCGCACTTTCAATCCTTTCATCACACTGGTTCAACAGAACTAGTGACACGAAGTTGTATTAGTGGAAGTAGTTTTGATATTGTACCATAATCATGGCATATAAATCTCATAACAATTGTAACCTTGTCAGATGAATATGTTTTTTGCCCTCTCTGCATAATTCCTGTATAAAGTAAAAAAGTAAGTTCGTATGAGCTAGTAGCCAACTCTTGTATAAAAAAAATATCTTACAAAAAAACTCGTTTGTTATAGATAACTCTATTCGAAATTTCGATTTCTATCGATCTATCTATACAGCCGGCGATGATAAACCCACTGTTTTATAAAAGCCTCACTATCAAGCCATAAGACCGACAGGACTGGCTTCATTTCAAGAAAACTTTAAAATTCTTAATTGTTTGAAATATTTGATTTGACGTAACTATACCAAGGCGTACTAAAAATTGTAGTTAGTTTAGATTTAATGGCGACATGCTAAAACGGCATTATTTGTAGGGAATGCCAACTGGATGAGCAGCGCCGATGATAGTGTCTCTCGCCCGCCGGGAGGACGCCGACCCGGTCGTCTGGCCCTCATGGTGCTACTCAGGTACCTCTAAACATGTAGCGAATAGCTTAAGCTATCAGTAATGGCTAAACATTTTGTAGGGAATTTTTCGAAGTTATGCAACTTCCGATCGTCTAATTCTCTCGTCTGGTGCTACTCAGATATCTCTAAAGATAATTTATTAGCTAATAAATTAAGCTATCAATGATGGGTAAACATTTTTAGGGAAATTTTTGAACTTCTCGATCGTCTGCCCGTCATGGTGCTACTCAGATACCTCTATAAGTAGCTAATTAGCTTAAGCTGTCAATCCTGGTTAAAGACGTAGAGAAAACATGCTAAAAATACTCACCAACCCGGTAGTCTTGCTCTCAGGTACTCATTTGGTCCCTAATAGCTTAAGCTATCAATGCTTGCTAAAAGTCTGGTAGGGAATTTGGGATCGGTTGTCTAGCTTCTAGCACTAGTACCTCTAAAATTTTTAAGTAACTAATAGGTTAAGCTATCTTAAGACTACATTAATATGTAGCTTAAGCTCATGTAAGTATAGATTCAATATTTAGGTACAGCCCAAACCGAGGTTCATACCTAAGAGATGCCCTTGCACTGGTTGTCTCAAAAACCTTTTTTCATAGTGTCGTATTAAAAAAATACGCTCTCCAAAGCCTGGTAAAACTGCAACCTTAATAATTCAAAAAGGAAGTAGGGACATAGGTACTTGATCGTAAAAAATAACAAAATTCCACAATTTTTTTCACGTAACATCTTTTCTAAGAAGCGCTCACTAAAACAATAACGCACAAATTGATCGGCGAAGCGTGTTCAATTTTACCAAGTGATAATAACTATAATCGACTACCGTGAGAAAGTGCGTATTTGAAGCGCCATCGAAATTACAGAAACACCTATTTACAGCTAGCTTTTAAACCGTTGACAAAAAAGTTTAACTGTGAAATTCAAAGTTCTGTCAGAAAACCCAAAATTGTCTTAGCTGACTAAAACTGGTATAAGATATTTCAATTTTGTATTTGGTCTGAAACTAATTATTATGATTAGAATAACAATATTGTAAAACAGTCGAATAAATAAAATAAATCAAGCTTTATACTAATTCGAAGATTGTAAAAAGTATTATAAAAAAATAAACATGAAACAATCGAACGAATGGTTTTATATTTCGTAAACCTAGAAGCATCTAGTCATAACCCTCTTTTAAATGCTGGCTGAAAAGAACGCGTCTCCTTTTCAGCCAGGACATTTAAAAAATATGAGTTGCGCAAAAAGTGCGAACAATATCAGAATGTTTTTTAAGCTTATCTCCGGCTCAGATTACTCCAGATCTTTGATTATATACCTCTCCAGATGTATATGTATGTATGTTCGTATGAGCTAGTGGCCCTATATAACTCTAGTGACGGAGTTTTTAAGCTGCCTAAAGGCCTCCGTCATGACTTAACGACTTAAAAGCCGGGACCGGCAATTTAACGTGCCCTCCGAAGCTCGGAAGCGCTCAGTTCGTAATGCCACTTGCGGTCACCTATCCCAATTGTGACCGCGCACAACGTTGCTTAACTTTAACGATCAATCAAGAACGCCTAAGCAAACTTTACTCCAGATGTAAATAATGTTAGAATGTCTTGTATTCTTTAAAAATAATGAATTTCCTAAGCCTCCGCTCAGACTGTTCTAGATGTAAATAATGTGGTGCTCATCAAAGCAGGATGGGATGTCTGTTGAAATTCTAACGAGCGTGGAGCTGTGGGTGGCTACGGATTTACATACGACGCGAACTGACAAACGGGATTTATAGATTTCAGTTCATTTCACCCTGTTGATTTACCAAGGGAACAGGTATGAGAAAATACATTTATATAATTTACAAAATTAAGACATCGGCACAACACTATTAAGATTTGTCTTTCAGTTGTCGTAGATACTACTACTATTCGTGTTAATAGTATGGTGAAAGGATTAAAAGTGCTCTTAAAATGCTCCTTGCGAACGAAGAAACGGGCGGCAGCTAGTTTTATAATATTTACAGAATAGCCTTCACATCGTGAACGGGTCGGGTGCGGAAGTTACGGACGCCATGACAGCTGTTCTATATTTATGAGCGGCTAAAGATTTGTCCACACTGCGCCTACTTGAAAGGCGAGGTGCACCTTTCACCACACTGGTTCTGATGAACTATTAACACGACTAGAAGTAGTAGTTCTACGACAACTGAAAGACAAATCTTAATAGTGCTGTGCCAATGTCTTAATTTTTAGGGTCCCGTACCCAAAGGCTGCTAACGGGACCCTATTACTGAGCCTCCGCTGTCCGTATTTATTTATTTGTTATTGTTGATAAAACAACAAATAATAAAAAAAATTAAAGGAGGCCTTATGCAAAAAACCTTTATGTACAAACCCTTCGTGCGCGAATTCGACTCGCACTTGACCGGTTTTTTATGTTTATGCATTCAACGCAAGCGCTGGTGGCGTAGCTTGCTTAGTCGTTCTTGATTGATCGTGAAATTAAGCAACGTTGTGCGCGATCACAATTTGGATGGGCGACTGCAAGTGGCATTACAAGCTGAGCGCTTCCGTGCTTCGGAGGACATGTTAAATTGCCGGTCCCGGCTTTTAAGTCGTTAAGCCACGACGGAGACCTTTAGGCGGCCTAAAAACTCCGTCACTAGAGTTGACCACTAGCTTATACGGACACAGAAATCTAATAAGGCACTATTATTTAGATTTCTGTGTATACGGCCTTTAATGTTTACTTTTGATAGTGCAACCTTAATTTAAAACACTTACCTACAACAAATTTAAGTCCATTCCTGGAAGAATCAGACAATAAACACAGTTTTTATGTATGGGTACACACCCTTCTGCAAATCCAACGGAGAATTCATTTCAAATGAATTCTATTGAAAACAATGAGCTAGGAACACGCGGCCTCGTCACTTACAGCCTCTTACAGATTTAAGTTCATGTATTATTGATTGATTTCTTATGTACTTTGGTATCTGTGGTGTCGATGTAGTGCCAAACTCTATTTTTTATGGCTTTCATCTCATGATGGACATTCCGCCAGTGTCATGTTATTGACAGTTAAAAAACGGTCAAGTGCGAGTTTCGCACACGAAGGGGCACCATCAAACGTGTCGAACTTAAATTATGGGGACCCTTTTATTTGTATTATTTGTTGTTATAGCGGCAATAGAAATACATACTGTAAAAAAATCAACTCTACCTATTACGGTTCATAAGATATAGCCCGCTGACAGACATAGGGGGATTATTCTATTATTAGAAAACTTAAAATCTTTTGTGAACTGCCTGCACTTTTATAAATAATTTCCTTTTCTCCCAATTATTCAAATTCCCCAGAAGAAACTAATGTTTTTTTTTATTTACTATCCATCCCTATAGAACTCTTTTTAACGTGTTTAAAATGGCTAACTCGAGAAGTTGAGGCCATATTTTATTTTGACACCTGCCATTTTGACAGTATTTTATATTCAAGAACGCACAAAACGCTGATCGCATAAAAAACAATTAAAAAAATCTGAAAACCACGTTGCTATGATAATGACCGGTATGTCGTCTGAGTAGAATATATGAAACATATTTTATATTAGATTGCAATGCATTTCCTATATTTTACATGCCAGTAAGTAATTGTTGCCATTTTCCATTATTAAAATTGAAAGTTCTTACAATATTACTTTGACATATGGATTGAAATCGTAAAAGTTAAGTATAAAACTCGACATATTACATAACTATCTAAGCAAGTCAATCATTGCTTACTTCATTAGAATAACTCGTTAAACAATATGCATATAAGCTGAACGTCTTAACTTTGTATGCGTTGAGTTCATCTTCCCGCTGCGTTCTCTATCAGCTGAATTTCGGGAATTCCTTTCTTAGTACAACCCCTATCTTAAGGTGAATATACCCCCAAGTTTCATGCTTCTAACCGCCGAATACTCAAACTCTACTCAGAGTTGAGCACGTCTCAACTCACGGTTTTTTGACAGTTTCAGATGAAAATCAGTCAAAAAAAATCGTCATTTGAAACGTGCTCAACTTTGAGATGCGTTTGAGTATTCGGGGGTTAGACTTAATATGGTCTCAGCGTTGATTTCTAGTCAGTCAGTCAATATCGTAAGAGTTTTTTATATTGCATATAATTAAAATATAACCTAACCTTAACCACCATTACATAAATTTACTTTCGCAAATCCCTTTCTTCAAAACTTCTCTGCTGGACTGGGAGTAAAGAAAATAACATAGAACGCGTCCAGCTGCTTCTCTCCCCGAGCATGTCGTAAAAGTCGACTAAGGGATAGTATCCTCCAACATGATGACATACAATAAGCAAGTATTCCCAAGAAGAGTTGACGTCAGGCAGGCGGCCGGTCATAAAACACCTTATAACACCGCCGACCCCACACAGAGTGGGATAAGGGCAGGAAGATGATGATTTGTCAGGTGCATGAAAGGACCCTTCGAGGCGCACATTAAATCCTTTCACCACACTTGTTCGAAGGAACTAGTGACGACTAGTAGTAATAATTTGAAATGTAGTTGCGTTTCTGTTTGATATTATCGCTAATGCTAATTTATATGACGTTTCGTATAATTCCGTATTATAAAGCTGAGTACATATAAATACAACTGGGGCTGGGCAATCGACGGGGCACTGGCGTGTACTTTACTTATTGGGGCACATTTGTATACAACCTCCGTACTTAGTTATTACTTTCGCAGAGTAGAATGAACAGCTAGGTTACTTTGGTGCTATCTTGGCGATCAACCCCTTTATTCTCGACTAGCTGTTGCCCGCGACTTCGTAAGCGTTTAGTACATTATTTTGTTCTATAATCAATAGTTTGGCAGCGCACGCCAAAAACTATTTTGGTTTTTCTACCTTGGGTTACAACATTGCAATTTTCTTACGGATCCCTAATTTTTTTGGAAATATATTATAACCTACACTAGTCTCTGATAATGTAGCTTTCTATTGGTGAAAGAATTTTTGAAATCGGTCCAGTAGTTTCGGAGCCTATTCGTTACAAAAAAACAAAAAAAATAATAAATCTTTATAATATTAGTATGATTACCAAACGAAACTTGACAGCTCGTAACTTATTTGCAACGCGCTGCGTGGTGTTTTTGCATTACAAAATTGTCATATAGAATAATAACACGGTGATTCCACAAACGTGCCCCGCGTTACGTTTATTTGATCATCCGGAATAAGAGGGCAGCTCTGACTTAGGAAAGAAGATACTGTGCTGTGATAAGGTAGGGTATTAATTATTGTTTAAAATTCAATTATTTTGTGTCTGTGAAGTTTCGGACGAATCTAAATAAGCATTAATAGCTGGATATTTATTATTAGGTGTTTAAAGTGTATAAATAGTTCGAAACGTCGGGAAAATAAAAAAGGTTAGTTTTTTATTATATAATGATCTATACAGCGTCAGGAGGAAACTTTTACCTTCACTAACGAGACGCTGTAGTGCCGGGGACGAATTAAGATGGAGTAGGCTTGCCCAGCACCTTATTCCATCCTCTCAGCTTAGTCAATACGTGTGGAGCTGACTAAGCCGCGGGTTTCCTCACAATGTTTTTCTTCACCGTTTGAGAGTATTGGTATAGCGCACGTAAATTTTTCGCACAGAAAAATCCATTGGTACACGACCGTATTTGAACCCACGACCTTAGGAACGGAAGGCGGGGTCACTACCAACTAAACCACCAGTGCTTTTTAGACTGCTGCTACATTAATAAGCTATGTCCTAGACTAGATTCTAACGTTGAAATTATTAACATAATGGTTGCGTACGATGCACTAATAGGAAATACACGATTGGACGCGCTCAAATTGATATCGATTGAGTTGGGTTCAGAAGATGCCATCAATACAGCTACAGTAGTACCACAAATTGTGTGCCTCGGCAACTTCTGCTTTGTATGAAAACAAGCCTACTCCATCTTAATCCGTCCCGGGCATTACAGCAGCGTCCTGATTGTGAAGGTAAAAGTTGCCTCCTGACGCTGTATAAATCATCTAAAATATGTATATTCACAAAATAAATATTGCTGGACGCGTTATACAGCGTCATCTAGCCCCAAACTATGTAAAGCTGGTTATACTTACCAACCTAGGTATATACTTTTTGTAAATACTTTCTTATAATATATAGTAATACGGCCGTTTTCTCGTGGTCCTACTATTTTGTTCTACTAGTAGGACCACGAGGGAGACCAGTTTCTGTTCGTCCTACCAACGCAGAAGGCAAAGCTATGAGTGAAGTCATCATCAATTAAATTGACGCGATTTTGATGAAATGCTACTCTCAACCATATTTTGACAGTTTCCGCTTCTAATGTCACGTTACCAGCGTTCTTAGCGAATATGGGGGCGTATTCATAAAGTCACTTATCTACTTTGTGAATGTGTAAGATATTCTATTGACTAGTTTTATAAAATGCGTCCAAATACCTACAGAATGTTGCTTGTAGCCATTTCAAATGATAATTCCTGTGTGGGCGGGCACGCGCCTCTTACCTTTGTTTGTTTATTCACAACGGAAAATCCAAATATCACACGTTTTATTATTCTCACATTCGTTACGAATGAGCTGTGGGGCAATGGAGCTATTTTGAACGTAATTACCAAATAAAATTACGTTTGAACGTTTCGTATATGCACAGTTTTGGTTTCATGCTATTTTCTGATAAGCATTATACTCTATCTACCGTATAGTACGAAAACAAAAGAACGCAGCGTGCTTTCAATTGGACGTAAGGTCTATGAAGGTAGACTTTTGAAGCAAACATGAGTGACGCGATAAAGCCTCTACGAAAATATATGGAAAGTCCTAGAAAGTAATTTGAGTAGCGTCACTGACGCTTTGAAAGTCCCAATTAAAATAGCACGGAAAAAACTGAAGTTTGTAGGAGAAAATAGACATTACTGACCAGGCTGGAAATAAACCAATTTGCGGTTAAAGAATTTTATTCTCAAAAGAAATTTTGCGTATCACTTAATGAGAAACACTATTATGGAACATAAGTTAATTATCAATAAATAAATATTTGAGGACATATCACAGAGCACCATCTAGCCAATAACAGTGATAATAAACTTAAGATTTACGGCTGAGAATATTGGAAGGACGAGGCGAAGCTAAGTCCTTTCTAATTGATTTTAAAATAAAGAATAATTTTCCTTTTTAACTAAACCAGGCCGTTAATTGCTATTTCGGCCAAGACTTTTATAGTAATTTTCTCTAATTTGCGAGAAAATAGTAATGAAATTAATTCAAGAAACAGAAGTTTAATTCCCAACAATTCTGAGCGCGGTTTTGTTCTTTTTTTTTAACTTTTGAAAAGTAATGCGGAATGCGTATTGGCGGAGAAGCGCAAGTGAAAGAAAAAAAAAATAGGATCTCAAACTACAAGTTCCACTAATGTATGTATATCAAGTCCAAAAAACGAGTCCTTAGTAAAAAATCATAACGGTTGTTCGCCATTCCCAATAAGGTTAACAGAGGTCATTTTAATGATACCTATAAACTTCATATCAAAATATTGAATTGCCCAAATACGGCACGAACAAGATCTGCTTTAATTTAAATTGTTTTTGGTAGCAAAGATCCCGTTTGTTGCGACGAAAACTCAAGCTGTAAAGTTAATAGTCGATTAAACTTTCGATAAGTTTTTATATTTGTGAATTTTTACATCGATTTTGATAAGTGTCTCCATTTATTATTTTTGATATTTAAGTTGACGATTTAAAAGAAGTCTCGGTCTTCGCTCACAACCTACAAAAGTTAGCCTCTTTTAACGTAGTTGTTTTTAATTGGCCTATCTTGGCCCACTGCTTGACAAAAGCCTCCTTCAAGAGCTTCCACTGATCTAGTCATTCACGATTTCCCACCACTCCTTGTCGAAGCAGTCGAGATCGTCCCGCCAACGTCTTCTCGCCCGGCCCCATTGTCGCCTTCCGTTCTCAAGCAGCCAAGGAATGACGATCTTTCCTCTTAAATTTGCTGTTTTGCTCCCCACGACTTCAATACCAGTCATTGAATTCCTTAGAACTTATTTAGAAAATCAAAAATTCTGACTGCGTAGGTACAGACACAGCCACAATAGGTACATACGCCATATCGGATCTTTGACATTTCATTATTAAAATAATAAATAAATAACACCCAACAGTCACATACATAGTCCTGACCCCACACTAGGATTCCTTGTGACGATCACAAACTACGAGTACCATGGTAGATAGATAGATAGATAGAATAGAATAGATAGGCGAGATTAACTTCCTCATTTGTCGAAATAGTATTTACTTCCATTTTTGCTCATCGTAAATAAAATAGGCTCAGATTTCCTTCGCAGTCTGGTAAAAACTCATGTTCATGGACTTCTTTGAATTTACAAGTATACAAAGGAAGTGCTACACCGGCAAATTTAGATGTCTATATAAAATACGAAGTAGGCCGGCTTTGAAATCAAGTGCCCAGCGGGAATCCGGGGTTCTAACTCAGGTTTCAAATGCTTTTTACAACGCAAAGATGAAATTTGCAGGTTTACTTTGGTCTGTTGCCAGAGAACAAAATGCGATATTTTACACTACTTCAAAAAATATCATTAGTCGTGATTGCCTGGAAGACATCGCAATAAGGCCGCCTTTTGCCAGCAATTGTTTGGTTGTTATTCGCAATAAAGCATTTTTAATTTCACTTCATTATTATTAGCCTATATAAGTACACTGCTTGACATAGGCCTCTCGCAAACTTCCAGGGCAAACGACTTTGTGCTGTCTCCATCCACCGAGCACCCACGACTCTCACAATGTCATCGGTCCATCGGGTGGAAGGCCGTTCACTTCGTTTCTCGGTCCGTGGCCGCCATTCGAGAACCTTTGTTCTTGAAATTATAATGACCTGTCCCTTGTCAGTTCAACTCCCTCATTCTTCTAAAATAAGTGGGAATTCAGGTGTGAATCTGTAGCTAATGGGCGAAAGTTCGCATTTTGCGTCCTTGTCTATCCTGTGTCGACTCGTAATTACTACACTTGTCTACGTGTAAATGTTCCTTAAAGCCCGATAATGTAGCCGCAGGTTATTATAATCATTATCTTGACTGCTCTTTGTTGAATGATAACAAAAACTATTTTCAGTACATAACGGAGTAAGTATTATAGATTTTCATTCTACAGTTTACGTGTTAGTGTTGTCAATTTCCACACAATGCGAAAATAATATTTTTCAATTAGGTATAACAAATTATAGAAATTCATAGGAAACTTTTTTCGAGAACTCTTAAAAATAAAAAGTTTTGAAGATGGCACCAACAGAGAGAACTATGCCCCGTGGGTAGAGTCAGCCTATGGTTGATGATGATGATGATGAAAATTACGTGTTATTATTAGTGTAGAATGTACGAATTTACTTAAATATATCACACGTACGTGAAACGCTTTCACATAATTATTGCCCTACTACCGAGCTCACACGTAATTATTCCAATCACTCACCAAGTTCTTTCTAAAATAAGAGTATATTTCAACTCTTAATTAAACAAAAAAGACTTAAATGCACAACCGACATCAGTGCTGGAAACACCAATGAAAGAAGTTTTAAGCTAATTATAAAGTCAGGTCGAATTTTATGCAAAATAAAAAATACTGGTCCATTTTGCGCGGAGACATTCGAAGATTTCAAACCAAATCGACACTTAAGAAAATGAAGAAATTATCTGTGGGTAACGAGCCGCGGATTGCGAGTATCGATAAAAACGCGTTTATATCGACTTTTATGCCCTTCCCTAACGGTGGACGTAAATTCGACGTGTTACGGCCCTCACTCGAGTATGGCTTTATTAATAGTGAAGATCTTTGTTTACACCGATCCGATTATTCTAACATCTTGGATAACCAATGTAATCGAAACTATCGGGTATTTGTCACCGTAAATTCTATTGAGGATTGTTCCGTGCTCTCGTGACACGCGAAACAGTTACATTTAACTGTTTTAACGTTTCACGTAATGTTTTTTATGTCTTCAACTTTCTCATAGACGACTCAATACTAAATAAAACTAAATAAAATGTAAGCGAACAAAAACACAGCGTATTTTACGAGCGATTAATGACAGAACAGAACAAGCGAAATTGTTTTACTGTTGATGGGTAGGTACATGCTTTTTAGGGTTCCGTATTCGAATGGTGCCAACGGGACCCTATTACTAAGTCACCGCGGTCCGTCTCTCCGTCCGTCCGTCGGTCAGCGGGCTGTATCTCATGAACCATAATAGGTAGAGTTGAAATTTTCACTGAATGTGTATTTCTATTGCCGCTATAACAACAAATAATAAAAATAGAAGGAGGCCCCTTTCGAGAAATATTTATGTACATGCACGACGATGGTACAGAATCTTTGGTGTGCGAATTCGACTCGCACTTGACCGGTTTTATTTTTTATTGGGTAGTCCGGGCTTTCAACCGTTTTATGTAATAAATGAAATGCTTTTATACCGTTATAAAGCCCGACGTCGAATTGTCGATGATTGTTGACAGTCGTGGCGCGGCACTATTTGCCGCTCTATTTAGGTATTTTAAACCAAATTAAGTTTACCATCTTATGACCCTTATTGTATGTTACTAAGGTCGATTTTTGCTTGCATTCGTTTGTGAATAAAGTTGTTTGGTGATGGTAGGGATGTCAATTTGATCTTTTATGACAGCACTAAAGATAGAAATTTCTGTATAGTGTCCATCGTCCTACGCGCTAGTGGAGAAGTAAATAATTTTACAAATATATTGTTCTTATTATTTTGTATTTTATAACTGAAACTATTTGCAAGTAACTTTTTGTTGCTCCAGTTCTGATTCATGGCGCTTTCCTAGTGTAAAATTGAGTACCTATGGGTACCTAGTTATATTTTTGATTACCTTTTATTGTGTGTCTTCTTGATTGTCTAAATAGGTTTTGATTATGCTCTCTAAGAAACTATCTACATTATTCAGTAACTCAATATTCCAATTTGAGTGTGCTATCAAATTATTATGATGGCTAAAACCGACTGATAGGAACTGTTTGTAACGAAGATACTAATAGCCTAAAAATGTTATCTACTAGTCCTTTGATAAAGTACGAACAGTACCCCGATTGCGCTATTGGGATCTTACGTTCGATGGAAAACACGCTATGTTCTTTTGTTTTCGTTTTGGCAAATGTCAAAAGCGGTAGACAGCGTGATGCGTATAATAAAATAACACTGGTTTTCTTTTTAGGTTTGTGGAAATGTGGCCCAGGATTGATTGCTTCGTTGAAGTTTTGCGGTTGCAATATTTGGGCGTAATTTTATTAATTACAAGCTGCCGCCCGTGGCTTCGCTCGCGTGGTATCCGGATAAAAAATAGCCGATATGTTAATCCAGTACATATACTATGTATATTCCAAGTTTCATTCAAATCCGTTCAGCCGTCACGGCGTGATTGAGGCACAAACATCCAAACATCCAAACTCACAAACTTTCGCATTTATAATATAAGTAAGATTCTGTATCCGTTTTCTAGAAGCGTATCCTCATATTCTTCTACAGAACTGTCAGGATCTAGTAAGTTAAAATTAAATTCACCAAGCAACACGATATGAAATGTGTGAAATGTTCTTAATAATAAAAATAATAATCATTTATTCATAAAAGTTTCGGGTTACATAAATTGGTTAGATTATTTTGCTCTATCAAAACCTATCATTACTGGTGTATGAATAATAATAATAGTAAAAATGTATCAAAAAAATTGGGTTGTGAAAAAAAAAAACAAAATACAGTTAGAATAAATCGAATCAAAATAAACATTCATCGATAAAATTAATGTCAATATCGTAACAAACTTCTTAAATATGTCACAATAAAATTGATTGTCATAAAAACTCACTTATACTATAGAAACATTTTTCAGCAAGCCATTTTGTCAAGTTGAATTTAAATATAATCAGTGATGTTATTTATCTCAAATTAAAAAGAATATTTTTCAATATTTTAATTGCCATAATAAAGTATTTCAATGTTGCCGTTTATAATAGCGCAATTGGGGCTTATTATGGTCTTCAGAAGTAGGTACTTACCTAATCTAATGAAACTTTCTTTCGCAAAAGGCAACTACCCATAATTTGGAATAATCAAATTTGGACACGCGTGCGGTCTCACACGAATTCGAGCTCGGAGCTAAGATAGTGTCGTGACGAACTATGTTGTCATATAAATTACACTAAATTTACAGAATAAATTGAAAATGACCAAGGTGATGGTGAATTTAAATGTTATACTTACACCATGATCCAAGAGGCCACCCTGCCTATTTCATTTGAAAACGATTTCATCCGTTTGTTCAACTAACGGACGTCGAATAAATTAAATAAATAAATATTTGTAGACATTTCACACAGCGCCATCTAGCCCCGAACTAAGCAAAGCTATAGACACCAGATGGCTGATTGAATACTTATATACATTTTTTTTGTCAACACATACTTTGAATAGGTACATATTAGTACAACATACAAACATATCTCCCGCGGGAATCGAACCCGCTGCTCTTACGTCTCAGGCGAAGACTCGCCCACCACGCCACCGAGGTCGTCAGAATGAATACCACAATATCACAACAAAAAACATTGTTATCTTTGATTATTGTTATCCATCAAAAAGCGCCATACATTTTTTGACAGAAAACTTCGTTGCTATGGCAACATCCTACCATTAACAGACATGAAAGAGGGTTTACCTATGAGTTCAGTCATAATCTGTCATGACGGTAAAGAGATCAAAAATGACTGACAGTTTCTGAAGCTATGAAAGCTTCAGAAACTGCCAGGGACGCAATAACTTCCTTAAACTTCCTTTTAGCCTTTTCTAGTTTATTGATAGGTAGTTATAATCGGCCTATTATGACCAAAAGTACTTTGTATTTCATAAAAAAGTTAATTTTATTGTTAAAATAATATGAATTTTTATCACAACGCCTTTCAAATAGTAGTTAACCTATGCACGCACGTGCGAAATTCCATCAATGAGCCGCGCGTAATCCGCAAACGAGGTGACGCCAACGCATTCCCGCGTTAGTGTGGACAAGCCTTTATTATGTTATTTATTATCGGTCCATAGATTAAAAATACAAAACGCAACTGACACATTTACTTCCTCATGTAAAACTCATGCTGTCTCTTTCATTCACGTATGATATTCTATGCTTTGTCTCTGTTTACGTATGCAGATACGTTCATATCCAATGTTACACAGAACTGTGTTGTGTATTTTCTCTCTGGGACTACCTAATGGCGTTTGGCTGACTTCAATGGACCGATGATAATGCTGGAATTATTCTCCTATATTGAATTTGTGACGGATTCTTAGAATTCTATGGCTGCTTTGAGAAGAGCGATGGTTATTTTTAATACAGATATATAGATGAATGCGCCTACAAGAAGGCTACTTATCAACGACTTTTAGGTCCGTATTCAAGAACGCCTGCTTAATTTTTTTTCGAAAACTACCTACTAGGTAAACAATGTATTGTTTCATTCAAGTTTGTAAGCAATGTTTTTAATATGAGGTAGTGGCTAACTCTAGTGACGGAGTTTTTAAGCCGCCTAAAGGCCTCCGTCATGACTTAACGACTTAAAAGCCGGGACCGACTGTTTAAAATGCCACTTGCGGTCACCCATCCCAATTTGTGACCGCGCATATCGTTGCTTAACTCCAACGATCAATCAAGAACGTCTAAGCAAGCTACGCCACGAACGCTTCAATTTAGATTTACACAAGCGCTTTATAAAATGTGAGAGTTTGTAAGGATGTTTGTATGTTTGTGCCTCAATCACGCCGTGACGGCTGAATGGATTTGAATGAAACTTGGAATGTACATAGCATGTGTACTGAAATAACATATAGGCTACTTTTTATCGCTACCACGCGAGGGAAGCCGCGGGCTACAGCTAGTTGTATATTAAATAAGGATAACATAGAATAAGGCGATAACTAAATTTATGTATGTAGTCGTGTCACTAGTTCTTTTAGACCAGTGTGGTGAAAGGATTTAATGTGCACCTCGAAGGCGATAATTGAATGCGGCTATAGAAATGTGGGACATCCGGCAGCATGATGGGAAGACATTACAGTCAAGATCGTGGGTAGTAATTGGATTAGACTAATATAGGACGTTATTGGATGCCACTAGCGAAGGGAGGCAGCTTATGTCCACCAGTGGGTAAGAACAGGCTGTGGATCATGATGATGATGATGATGATATAAAATGGGAACAACAATAAGTCGTTTCTACATATCCGGCGTATAGTGAAAAGCTCATAAGTAGTTAGATTTTTTACCAATATCTTTTTATTGAACATCTGTATTAAAACCTAGGGCATACGGGCAATCCGTTATCAGTTCCTTTCAGTTATTTATGGTTCCATAAACGCCTTTAATCGTCTATAGTAGATCATTTATACAGCGTCAGGAGGCAACTTTTTACCTTCACAAACGGGACGCTGTAGTGCCCGGGACGAATTAAGATGGAGTAGGCTTGCCCAGCTCATATTCCATCCTCTCAGCTTAGTCGGCCTTGTTCACAGGAAACACATGGGCAATACGTGCGGAGCTGACTAGGCCGCGGGTTTCCTCACAATGTTTTCCTTCAACGTTTGAGAGTACTGGTATAGCCCACATAAATTTTTCACACAGAAAAATCCATTGGTACACGACCGGATTTGAACCCACATCCTTAGGATCGGAAGGCGGGGTCACTACCAACTAGACCACCAGTCTATAAACGCGCATAATACTAAAACAAGTCCTAACAAAATTGTACACCAAACGCATTTTCTTACTCCAGAAAAGTTCACTACAACCGACCTACAAGGTTTTCACTATACGCCGACGATATAGACTCTACTAGATGAGAAAGAAAAGAAAATTAGCATCTCATCATTTTAAAAATGATTCTAGAACCATTTGAACTGTTTTTCTGCTGGTCTTCAAACCTGGTTCTCGTTAGATTGAAACATTTACCAACCGTTACCAAAGGAAACATTTCAAAACCTTACCCAGGTGTTTGCTAAGCCAATTTTGGTAGTCCTCTAGCAAATAACAGTTATTAGCGGAGACAATCATCTACATACGTGCGGACAATGATTACATATTTTTTGTATGGCAAACTTAGGTCGAGACCACACAGTTTTATGACTAACTAGGGGAATGCTTTGCGACTTGGTCCTCGTTAAGTTTTTTAAATCTATCTTTCCGCTGTGTCTTCTAGGAATTCCTTTCTTATACCATAAAAGAAATATACCCCCAAAGTTTCATGCTACTAGGACTCATTGTTTAGGCTGGGGCCTTATTCACTATGACCAAATAAAAGGTAACGCGGGCAAACGCGGCCACGTTTGTGAAATCACCGTGTTATTGTATTCTATATGACAAATTTGTATTGCAAAAACGTGGCGCGGCACGGTACAAACAAGTTACGAGTTGTCAAGTTGACGACCTCTGTGGCGAGGCGGGCGAGTGCTCGGCTGAGACGCAAGAGGCGCGGGTTCGATTCCCGCTGCGGGAGAACTGTTTGCATGCTCTGCAAATATTTCATCCGGGTCTGGGTGTTGCAGTATTATGTATTATAAGTATGTATTTACAAAAAAAATAAGTATATCAATATTCTATCAGCCATCTGGGTCCCATAATACAAGCTTTGCTTAATTTGGGGCTAGATGGTGCTGTCCTCAGAATTTATTTATTATTATTTATAAGTTTTGTTTGGTCATAGGGAATAAGGTGCCTGTGAGTCAGTCAATCAGTACGTAAGAGTTTTATTATTTATGTTGCCGTAAGGCCTTTAACGGTTATGATGGCTCACCTAATTCGATCTTCGCTCGTAATGGCGGCAGTTAATTAGAAATATAATTATTTTATGTGTGAATATAATTTATTTAGACAAAGTAATCTGTTGTAATTGGTTAAATCAATTGATTTATGGTGTAAGTTATTTGCTTGCGTTTACAACATTTTTATTGTTTTAATTAAATTAATAACGACGGAATATAATTAGAGGTGAAGAAACGGCGGTTTTGCTACTAATTAAAATTAAATCCTAAATACAAACATAATATTTCCGAAAGTTTGTTAGTACTTATATTGATATTTCTGGTCGAAACGGATTTGAATGAAACTTACATTATGTATAGATCTCTGAAATCGTACTCGAGTAGTACCAAACCAGTACCTAAAAGGAAGAAAAGAAGACTTGGCGCAGTTTCACACAATGACACAACTAAATCAAATATTTACTTATAAGAATTAAAGTCATTAAAAGTCATGTTGCGAGGAAAGCTATGAATATGAATGGATTAAAGGTAAAGGAAGGCCAAAGAAAAGGTGAATGGATTATGTGAAAAAGGACACGCGTATGAATGGAGTGAATACAGAGATGACTGCTGACACAGGAGAATGGAAGAAGAGAACATGCTGTGCCGATCCCACATGGAGTGGAATAAGGGCAGGAAGATGATGATGATGATGAATTAAACTCATCAGCTGGTTTACCGACCGTGTGTAAACAGCTTTATAGTAAATGATCGTCTAATCGCGACTGCAGCCCAGGTGCTTGTCTTTCGACACAATGAATCGCCCAAATGGCCCACTTGTTATGACATGTGACACTTTTTGTCACATTTTATGTCTTTTGACATAGTCAGACATGTTTTACAATCATAATAAATTAAAACTTTACATAATTCTGTTTGATATTGCGAAGATATTGATTTTAAAATTTTTAATTAACAAATCGATTCATAAAATACACAAACTGTCAACCTATCGAAATTTATAACGACACGTGAGAAATTTAGTCTCGTTTGCAAGAATTGCTTAAATTGAAACTCAAACCGTTTTGGGATAGTTTTCAAAGAAAAGAATGCTCAAAGAAACCCTCCTAGACGTACTATAAGTAATCCTTTTTATGATATTGGATCGATAGAAGTATTGACAAGAGAAGTAGTAGTAGGTGGAAAAGTGACAACAAAACTAAAGGTACAGTAGTACCACAAATATTGTACGCCTCGGCAATTTTCGCCTAGCTTCTGAATTACGAACTAACGCGATGTTATAATAAATATTTGTGGAAATTTCACACAGCGCCATCTAGTCCCAAACTAAGCAAAGCTTGTACTATGGGCAGCAGATAGCTGATAGAATAATACAATACCCGGAAGAAATATTTGCAGAACACCCAAACATTTCTCCGGTAGCGGGAATCGAAACCGCGCCTGTTGCGTCCCAGACGAACGCTCGCCCACCACGCCACCGAGATCGATGTTACAATAATTATGTAGATACTGATTTTTTTAAAGGGTTAGGTTATTATTTTAATAATATCATCATCATCATCATCTTCCTGCCCTTATCCCACTCCATGTGGGGTCGGCACAGCATGATCTTAATTATTTTAATAATATATTCGGACAAATTCGGTTTTCATACGAAGCACGAATTTTGCCGAAGCGCACATTATTTGTGGTACTACTGCTACTAGGTCTGTACTTGAGCCCTGATTTACGTTCGAGCATTGTTCTGACGTTTTTGCTAAAACGTCAGAATTTGGTTTTATTCACTTTTGAAAGCACAATCGATTCTCTTCATCACATGAGATACAATTATGTATTACTAATGCCCGGCTTCTATGCTATGATAATCTACTAACGGGTCTACGTTGTTCTTTGTCAAAAATGTCTGACGCTTTTTGACAGATAGTTAAAACGTTGCTATGGTAAAGCGTCTGTCGTCTTTTACAGGAACCTCAGAACAATTTATTGTTCTGAGACAGGAACCCGGCATGAGAGAAACTGAAAAATGTTTGTTAGTTTTTAACACAACTTAAAATAATAACATAATAAAACTCATTGACCGAGTTTACTGTACACGAATTCAGAATTACGATAAAATATAGTCACTTCTGTTTCGTTACACATTAAAATATTATTTATTATGAAAAGTAGAGAGTGCACTAATTAAAAGTTTTCGAAAGCAGAACATAAAGTCGGTGAGTGAAACACCACGTTTTTATGTTTGATTTTAACATGCACTTAAAAATATAGCCTTTCATAACGAAGGTAAACTATATTATGTACCTACTGTTAGACGTACTGAAAAAAGGTTTTTACATTGGAAAATATTTACAATTTAACGAATGTCCGGCTGGCTACTTACTCAGAGGTTCGGAAAGTTATGAGAGTAAAAATTAAATATAAGGTCATCATCATTTTCCTGCCCTTATCCCACTAGGTGGGGTCGGAACACCATGTTTCCCTCTTCCATTTTCTCCTATCACTCGTCATCTCCGCACTCACTCCTTTCACACGCATATCCTCTTTCACACAATCCATCCATCTTTTCCTTGGCCTTCCTCTAGCAGTATATCCATCCACATTCATATTCATCACTTCATATTTTTTCAAATTCAATATAGGGTAAAATAATATAAAATGTTCGATCAGTCGCGGAAGTGCGCGAATCGCCGAATTCTGATGAACTGGATCAGGTGAGCTATCTATAGACCGTTTGCAACGGCCTTTGGATAGCCGACTATTATTTTTGTATTTTGTAAATCATATAGGTACAGAAATAAACTAACAGTTTAAGTTAATAAAGATAGATACCAGTAGTACTCGCTATAACATATTTTACGAAACAACGATTCGCTGCATTTTGGTAGTCATAAAACTTTTTTTAAATAAATCTTTGTTTTTTTACAGGTAAGCTCCGGAATTTATTTCTATGCGAAATAAATATCATGGTCTTCATTACAAGTGAGTTTAAACGAAATTTTATCCATAAATTCTATGTGGTAAATAACAGACGAATTTCGCAAAATACTACTAAAACACATTCCGTTACAAAATATATTACGAAAGTGAAATTCTAATAGCCCTTATAATAATAAAATGGCTATAAATTGCACGAAATATCTAATTTATAACCGTAACAATAAAAATCTGCGTTATGTTAAATATTTTATACTACAGCTGTTAATATATATTCAGCACAAAGTACACCGCTAGTTCGATTTGCATTTTATCTAGAAACCAATTAATTTTACAAGATATCTACAGGATGAGTTTGTTCCATGACCGTTTCTGAACAATGTTCACAACTATAGTACTGATACCCACGACACAGGGAATCCTAGTGTGCGGTCAGAACTATTTATTTGACCGTTGGGTGTTATAATATACTAACTGCCACCCGCGGCTTCGCTTGCATGGTACCCCAATAAATAGAAGCCTATATGTTATTCCAGCACACATACTATGTATATACCAAGTTTCATTTAAATCCGTTCAGTCGTTACGGCGTGATTGAGGCACAAACATAAAAACATCCTGACTAACTTACACATTTATAATATAGTAGGATTATTGATTAATGACTCTAAATAGTATATAGTTTCTTATTTATCAAACAAATCGGATATATTATCAGTACTTAGCCTGTTATTTTTTCTTATTTTTTTGCATTGTTTAAAAAAACTGCACGCTGTATAATAATTAATTATGTTGAATTTATGCACATTTGAATATTGAGATTCTGCTTTAATTTAAATAAGCCTTTAGTCTTACAAGGCACAGTATATTTTGTTTTTCAAGTGATTTTGTAAGTCAAATTGGCAAGTATTTAAAAATATGAAATAAATGTAACGAGACACATTATTTTAAATAATAGTTATAAAGCAAACATTGAATATTTCAACTTCGAAGTGATTTTGAACGTAAATATTTTTTGTTTCTCTAAAATAAAATATGTAATAAAATTAGCATAAAATTAATATCGTAATTATGCTCATATTTTATTAAGGACCCGCGGTGCTCTTTTCAAAACATTCTCCAGGACATTTATTTAATAAAATACAGCAACAATAAAACGCAACTTACGAGCAAACGCGACGTATTCGCAATAAACAAAACTAATTCTGTTGCTATTCAGTTGCTTTTGCAATATGCGGCATATCTTCTAAATATATAAAACTCCTATGTTACTGATTGACCATCAACGCAAGACCAGGTCTGAGAAGTAAGTTTCACGCTTCTCAAACCTGGTCTAGGTTGTCTAGACCAGGTCTGAGAAGCATGAAACTTGAAGGGTATATTCATGTTATGGTATAAGTGCTAAAAGTAACAAATTCCTGAAACTCAGCTTCTGGAGGACGCAGTAGGAAGATGAAGTTGTATGAAAAAAAAACCCGGAATAAAAGAGAAGTTTGTATGGAAAAAACTCAACGTGAACAAAGTCACAGGGCTTCCTCTAGTTTGAAGTGTAAACCGAGTGTATGTCATATTGCTATGGGACTTTAAGTCTCGGATAATGACACTAAGGCAATTCACACATAGTAAATGTATTCAATTAATCGCTGGTAGGGTTGACAGAGTTTCGGAGTTTGGAAAAATCGAGTAGTATTCGGATTGGAATTTTTTTTTTAGCTCTACGTTCCTAGGTATCTACTTTTTACGGCTAGTGGTGGATAAATATTTAGATTATGGTAAATACTTGAGTTCTTTTTCGAATAAGTAAAAATATTTTTTTCACAATTGGTGATCCAAAAGGAAAACTCTGATCTAATACAATTTTCGAAGCGTAGATAAAGCTTTAGTGTCGTAGCAACCCTGATAGTGCAAGAATATTATGCGTGTGCTTACACAATAGAATTAGAAATTCGAATTTATACGAATTTCAACCTTGACTCAATCGAATAAAGTACATAGATCAGACAGATTTGAAAATTATTCGCATTACTCAGTATAAAGGGACAGTTAGCTAGTTGGAATGCCTGGTTTTCTATAAAATTGCTATGATAGAGGGGAAATATACCGGCAAACACTGTGATTGAATCTATGGTTTCCAGAAGAATGCTTTGAATGAAAAACATTTTCGTGTCCTTTTATCTAAAATAGCCTTCTCTCTCGTTGTATTGCACTGTAACGAACGTATAAAAGAAAGATGCATTACATTTGTTTAAAATAAATGCCAATTAAAAATTAAAAATGTTCACTTTTCAACAGAAACCATATTTGCTATAGTAATACACGATCCGTCGTTCGTTAATAGAATAATGGAAACGGGCACAAATCTGTAGGTAAGTTGCTACCTATATAAGGTATTTAAATAAGATAGAATGATTATTTCTCTTATAAAACAGAATGATCCCGAAGTGGTCGCGTAGTGAAATAATAATTAATATTTTTCACATAAACTTAAAAAAACTATTCTAGCATCATCCCGACCGAAGCTATGACGGTTCGAAAATACGAAGAAACGCTTCCAGAAAAGGAAGGTAGTGCCCTGCTTCTTTTGGGTGGAGATAGTAAATAAGTAAATTCGTATGAGCTAGTGGTCAACTCTTGTGACGGATTTTTTAGGCCGCCTAAAGGCCCCCCATCATGGCTTAACGACTTAAAAGCCAGGACCGACAATTTAACGTGCCCTCCGAAGCACGAAAGCGCTCGGCGCGTAATGCCACTAACTTCAACGATCAATCAAGAACGTCTAACCAAGCTACGTCATGAGCGCTTCGGTATGGTAGTGCTAAAATCAAAAGTTAAAAGACAGTATTCTCAATTCCTAGATCAATATAGATGGAGTTGAATATGGTCAGAGGAAATGAGTCACGTCGAATAAACGAGCAGGTGGCTAAGCAAAGCTTAATTTTATGAGTTCTAAAGCTGATTTAACGGCTTTCGCTATAGCCTTAGGTGATCCACATCATCAGATACAGATTAAAGCAGGCTGGATGTAAAATATCTACCTCTACTCTACTCATAAACTATAGGAAGCTAGGTACTGACGCGCTATCTCACTCATAATTTTATCTTATTTATGGTTGGAAAAGTATCTACCAATGTATGTTCAAATAGGAAGGTACAAGTATTTATAATACATACCTACATACATAGGCAGACCTGACCTCCATTTGCTACGATCCTGATATATGTACTTCTTTCGCTTCAGTTACTTACAATATAATTTACAAAATTCAAATGAAACAGTCGGGCTATCTAAGGACCGTTTCAGATAACTCCAGGTGAGTTTTGCGAGACGAGATTGTATTTACACTAGCTGTTGCCCGTGACTTCGTTTGCATTGAATATGATTTTCAGAATTTAAACTTGATAAAAAAAACTGTCGAAGAAACCCGACAAAGGCGTCGGGGTCGGCCGAGGAAGCGTTGGCGGGACGAACTCGATGCCTTAGAAAGAGGATGGTGGGAGAAGGCTCAGGATAGGGATGTCTGGAAGTGTTTGGGGGAGACCTTTGCCCAGCAGTGGGACGAAATAGGTTGAAAAAAAAATGGGTGTGCAAAAAGTGCGGTCACCCATCCGAGTTATTGACCGCGCCCGGCGTTGCTTAACACTTGTTATCTCGGTTCCTCGTATAAACTTTCATCCATTATTTCACCCTCTCTATGAGTATTTTTGCAACAAAAAGTAACCTATATCCTTCCCCAGGAATGGAATCTATCTCTTTGCCAAATTTAATCAAAATCTTTTCGCTTAGGCGTGAAAAAGTAACAGACAGAGTTACTTTCGCATTTCTAATATTAGTATGGATTATACATAACCTAAGAGGTTAAGTCATAAAAACCAATAAAAATGGCGTTTTTATTTTATCTCTGTAATTAGCACTTCTTTCGCAAATGAGCATTGAATAAAATAAGGCCTTTAATTGCAACATTCTGAATTATATTCTTAGTCTAGTTTATCTGATCAAGGAAGGCATTGATTTACTACGATTATCTAAATATTTGCATCTTATATTATCCAGATCATAAATTAAGTAATATTAACGGTCAACATAGATAAATGTATTAAGTAAGTACCTTGTGACTGTTATGTAAAATTCATAGTAAGTATTTATGTAAAATAATTATCGCTTGGAATGTGATTATTGTTTTGCGTAATGATGTAGAAATTTTATGCTGTAAAATGTATTTTATTTTAATAGGAAAATTATACGAATACACATCGTCACTGGAAAGGCAAATTTACGTAAGCGCCAATCGAGAAAAAGCCGTTTAAAGTTCTTTTTTTTTCGTTTTTTAAACATAACTTTTTACCTAATTATCGAATTTTGATGACGTCAAAGTAAGATTACATTCTTTTTTCATTTTCTATGTCCAGCAATTCATATTATTGTATTTGGACTGCTATTTTAGGATAATAAATCAATATGCCCATTTGGCGCCATTTTGGCGCTTACGTAATTTTGCCTTTCCAGTGACGACATGGTCTTTAGGCCGCCAAAAAGCATCCGTCGTAGCTTAACGACTTCAAAGCCGGGACTGACACTTTAACGTGCCCTCCGAAACACGGAAGCGCTCAGCTCGTAATACCACTCGCGGTCACCCATCCAATTTGTGTCCGCTCATAACGTTGCTTAACTTCAACTATCAATCAAGAATGTCTAAGCAAGCTATGCATGAGCGCTTCAATCTAGTACTATGAATCTACATTAGTCTGGTGAATAAATACTCCTCAAAGATAATCCTTTCGTGCACTTTTTTCTGTACCCACCTAACTGTTTCTAACTGCTGTTCTATCTGTATACTTTAGTGGGTTGAATAAAGCTAAGCCTTGTTTACAGAAACTTATAAAGCTCAGTGAACACCGGAGACAGGGAGACAGGAGATCCCCATCGGGCGATGGACGCCTTCCTCGCAAGCTCATTACGGACTCTTGACAGATTTAAGGACAGACTTTGACACAATCTTACAGACATCAGAAGTTGATAAATTTTTGGGCGTTTAGAAACTGTTTTAATGATCAAGATTTCGATATAAGGCACAAGACAGACGGTGAAGGAAAATATCGTGGGGAAACAAGCAGTTAACATTAAAGTTCGAAAAACATTATGTCAAATGCCTTTTACCATTTAGTAGATGATTTATACAGCGTCAGGAGGCAACTTTTACCTTCACTAACGAGACGCTGTAGTGCCCGGGACGAATTAAGATGTAGTAGGCTTGCCCAGCACGTATTCCATCCTCTCAGCTTAGTCGGCCTTGTCCACAGGAAAGACATGGTCTATACTATATGTGCGGAGCTAACTAAGCCGCGGGTTTCCTCACGATGTTTTCCTTGACAGTTTGAGAGAACCGGTATAGCGCACATAAATTTTTCGCACAGAAAAATCCATTGGTAGACGACCGGATTTAAGCTCACGTCCATAGAATCGGAAGACGGAGTCACTACCAACTAGACCATCAGTGCTCTCAATAACAACAACAATAACAAAAAATATAAGGAAAATAGCTCTCTCTCTCTCTCTCTCTCTCTCAGGAGTAAAATTTATATCATCAAGATGGTTAATAATCAGTCTCTGCTGGACTGGGAGTAAAGAAATAACATAGAATGCGTCCAGCTGCTTCTCTCCCCGAGCATGTCGTAAAAGTCGACTAAGGGATAGTATCCTCCAACATGATGAGATACAATAAGCAAGTATTCCCAAGGAGGGTTGACGTCAGGCAGGCGGTCGGTCATAAAACACCTTAGCCAAAACTCTTACACCATGATTCAAGGATCATGCTGTGCCGACCCCACACAGAGTGGGATAAGGGCAGGAAGATGATGATGATGGTTAACAATTAGCGGAGATATCTAGTAACATAACTACTCCAAATTAAACTATGGAGGCAATATCGTCCATGCCACGATATTTCTACGCTAGAGATAAAAAAAATTTATTCAATAGTTTATTTCAGGCTCTTAGTGGTTCTGTTTTTGTCATCTGTAGGTATATCAAACTGTGTACTTCTAAATTATTTATAGCTTTGTTACTATGATCCGAAAATGACGCCAAATTGGTTATGAGGCAAGGTTTAGTTTTTTATTAGTATAGCTTTGACCTTCTATCACAATATGTAGCACTATGAATCATTGATGCAGGAAATTGCCTCACTTACTTTCCGATAGTTGAAAAAAGCTTAACTAGCGTCCGCCAACGACTGCGCTCGCGTAGCTTCTTCATTACTCATTTATGTGATGTACACAGGTGTTTGTTCTATGTCTGGGTATTATAAAAATAATAAGTAAAATATGAATTTATTTATTTTTACATACGTATTATCATATCATGCCCGTATCCTTCAACGGGGTGGGTAGAGTCACAAGTAGTAATAAGAAAACTTGCAGATACTACTGATTCAAAGTCTCAAGATGCATATGGGGATCCATGGCGACAGGTGATGAGCCCACCGCCCTTATAGATGGTCCATCATGTTGGAGAGGATACCATACCTCTGACGACTTTTAAAACATGCTCGGAGAGAGAAGCTTCTGGACGCATTCAATGTTTTTTCTTAACTCCCAGTCCAGTGAAGTAATGTGGTATTTTCAATTTGCCGTAAAATGCTGAACGTAACAATGATAAAACATGTTGCATAGCCAATAGTTATAAAATATAAGATGAATGAATAAATAAGGGCATTACAACACTCCATAGTAAATGGCCTCACAGCAGGCGAGCCACGGAACTTGTCGAAAATGTTCACAGAATCGTTTATCCCGTAAATTACGAATTACACCAATATTTCATGTAAAATAAATTAATTGCCTTACTGAATGTTGGATTAAGACCGGGAGCCCACGCAGCGATGCTCCACGTCATGTCATGGACTGACAACAGTTTCGAGAGATGCGGAAATAGAGAACGTGAACTGGACTCACAAATAGTTCAGTATAGAACGGGAGCCCACGCACTATTGCCCCACGTCATGTTTAGTTCGACTTTACTGTAACAGGGAAAGTACAGAATTACGCAATTATGAGTTCGTTTTAATTTGTACCGGCTTCGTATCGGAAGAGATACTCGAGCTTGTTTGCTCATAAAGTAAAGAAATTGTTGAAAGTTGGTATTAATTACTAGCTTACGCTTTTATTTGTTTCCTGGAAAAGCCATAATGTTAGTCCGAATCACGTTTACTGTATTTGTTTTGAGTTCTATTTAAATTCATATATCCTGATACAAATATAAAAAACTTCGCAACATATCATAATTTATGTTACTAGCTTTCGCCCGCGGCTTAGCATGGTATCCAAATACAAAGACTTTACGCTATTTAAGATCAAATTTTTTAACAACTTCAAAAAATTAAGGTTTCAATACGGCTGTATTTTTTTCTATTTTGTCAATTCCAGGTTTAATTTTTTTACAGATAACAACGTAACTATGGTAATCAATTTCTATGGAAGAAATTGTTCTAAGCAATAAGACTACCGTTTATGTATATCTGTTTTTGTTTTTTTTTTAGTACCTAAGTTTTTTGTTTTTTCTGGTTTTCGTTTTTATTGTTATAAATAATAAAGAGTTTATCTATCTATCTATCTATCAACGATCTGCCGTCTGTAAGTAGAATATAGGAACATAAATGTAATGCTGTAACATCAGCAATTGAATTTAATGTAATGTTAATTCTATTTCGTGCTTAAAAAGGTAAATGGTGATATAATTGTCAATAGGCGGGTAAATAAAACGGTCTCGCGTGTAAGTGAGGCATTACCAGACCGGTCAATGGAGTGTAATCCGTGTGTACGAGGCATTAAATAAGCCAGTTCGTTTGTATGTTCGCTTTCAGTACTTAGGAGTTTGTGATGTTGAGGATTAATGACGTGATGCTTAGGTTGTATTGGTAGTTTTTTTTATGCATAGGTTATATTGGTATTGAGAGACCTGGTGGTCTAGTGGTAGCGGCCCTCCTTCAGATCCTAAGGTCGTGGGTTCAAATCCAGTCGTGCACCAATGGTTATTTTTGTTCGAAAAATGTATTTGCGCTATATCAGTACTTTCAAACAGTGAAGGAAAACATCGTATATAGGTACCGGAAATAACTAGATACCTGACCGAATATGCAATAGTCAACCAATAATAACAGAACCAACCCTTAAAAAAATTATCTACATAATTATTGTAACATCTCTGTATCACATTTAATAAATAAATAAATAACACCCAACAGTCACATATATATAGTCCTGACCCCACACTAGGATTCCATGTGTCGTGGGTATCAGAAACTACGAGTACCATGGTACCACAACACCCAGACCCGGAAGAAATATATACAGATCATGCAAACATTTCTTCCGCTGCGGGAATCGAACCCGCGCCTCTTGCGTCTCTGGCGAGCAATCGCCCGCCACGCTATCGAGGCCGTCAAGACATTTATCATCATCGAGTAAGTTCGTATATCAGGAGCTAGACGAGAATTGCCGAGGTACACAATATTTGTGGTACTGTGGTAGAATATAGAAAACGGGTTAGTCGTACTTGTCAAAAATAGATCGATATTTTCATCGCTCCTTTTGAACGATAACATGTAAATCTATGCAAAGTGATGAAAAAGACGGCGGACTTATAAATAAAAACATAAGATAATAAGCTCTTAAAAAAAGGGAAAACTATAAAATAATAGTCACAATCCAAATATTCAATAACATTAGTAATTAGAGCTCAAACAAAGTCGCCGGCCGCAACCAGCCTTATTTCAACACCGCTCCAGTTTCTACCAGTGTCTGTGCGCATCTGTGTGTGTGTGGGTACACTGACCCTGGCTATCTGAGCTCGCAGCCTCCGACCAGATGCCGAAAGATGTCAACCAGGGACGAACTGAGGTCAACGCTTTTTTTTGCGTTTTACACTGGTTTTGAAGGTTGCGTTAACACTTATTTGTTTTTGGTGTATTTTGAGCATGTTTTGAAGGTTATGTACTTGATTTTGTTTTGACTTGTATTGTATTGTACTTGACTCCTGATTTAAAGTTTTAAGATGGAAATGGTAAACCATGGTGGCAGGTGATCAACCCATCTCCCACATAGATGGTCCATCTTGTTGGAGAGGATAGTAAAAACGACTAGATAGATAGAAAACAAGCTCTGATTAAGCGAAAGTCGAGTCCATCCCTGGCTTAACCTTTAGCTCGCGGCTATCGGCGTTTAAAAATAAAAGTATCGACGTTAATAAAGTATTTCACGTCTACCGCCACCGCTACCGCAGGTGCGTTGCCCTGCCCACCCCGCCCCCGCCCCCCGCCCGCCCTCTACCACCTCCGGACCTTAGAGCTCCCAATGTAACTGGATTCACAATATTTTTAATAAGTAAACGATTATAAATCCTAATCTAGGTAGTAATAAAAGTAAAAACTAAAATTTTATCACGCCCGTATTGCTGGTAGGGTGCGTAGAGCCAGTCAAAAATTTTTATTCCATAAAATCACGGGGATCACTTGGACACGTCTTAAATCTACGTTGCATTTACACCTGTTCGTAACGCGACCAAGCGTGGAAGATACAGGCAAGAAAATGATCCCTTTACAATCATGTTTAGCAAGTAATTATAAGAAAAATTGAAGCCTCTTCTGATTCAAAGTCTCAAGATGAATATGGTCTATCTATCTAGTCGTGTGCATTCGCAGCAGTCTACCTGCCTTATCCCACTCTATGTGGAGTCGGCACAGCATGATCTTTGGATCACGGTGTAAGAGTTTTGGCCAAGGTGTGGTGAAAGAATTTAAAGTGCGCCTCAGAGGCTTCTTTCGTGCACTTAACAAATTTACGAAGTTTCTACAGTTCTACGGCATGCCGGTTTCCTTACAATGTTTTCCTTCACCGTTTGAGAACACTGCGCACATATTTTTTTCGAACAGAAACCCATTGGTGCACGAGTGCACCACTACCACTAGGCCACCAGGGCCACCGCTACTGCTGGTGCGTTGCCCTGCCCACCCTCCTACCACCCGCCCTCCACCACCTTAAGAGGTCCCAATGTAACTGGGTTTTCGCTGCTTTTAATACGTTGGTTTAAGTTCCTCTTTTTATGTCTAGAATTGACTGTCTTTTTTCGAGGGTTCGAATACAATATTTTTTTAGGAAAATATAGCTCAGAATAGTAAAAGAAAACGAAAAGATATAAGAAGCTGAGTTGTAAATTTCATGAGATTAATCTATTAAGAGTGTTTAGTAACGGATTTGCTCACCAAAATCGATGTAGAACTCTTGTTGTACGTTAATGATATCTGTTTATTCAGAAAGAAAATGTTTTTTTTTTCTTTGGTTCCTCAAAGTGAAAAAACTAAAAAAATACGATTAAAAATCTTGAAATAGGTATCTATATTTTGTTCATATTTGTAGATGAGTTTTACTTTAATAAATAGGTAATAACTATTTCTTTAGCTGTTGAAACCTGTTTTTTGATTCATTTTGTAGTTTTTTTGTAATTAACAACAATTTGATTTGGCGGGTTATTTGATTGCAATATTTTGCGTGGTCTCACTCTGTCTTTCTTTACACCCGAAATCCGTAGCGGTAAAAATCGGTTTAGACGCGATGGTACGGTAGACTATTAACACAAACAAAGGCCTTTAATCATCTATAGTAGATGATTTATACAACGTCAGGAGGCAACTTTTACCTTCACTAACGGGACGCTGTAGTGCCCAGAACGAATTAAGATAGAGTATCTTAATAATAGGTGCTGGTAATAATATTAATATAATATATTAATATTAAAATAATGCTAAAATATCCTTTTACCCGCAACAGACTGTATGGGACAATTTCACAGGATTAGCAATAGTCGTAAATTTTTAACCACTTCGACGATACAGTTAATTAAATAAACACTTAGATAGTAGCTATAAAGATGTCTTCTACTTGTGTAATGCAGCTTTTATTGAGCTCTATAACCGCCAGTATCTGTTGAGCCAAATAGAGCAACTTGCATTTATTCCCGCTTTCTAAGACCAGTAGATCCGACATGATGCCTTTTCACTTACAAAGTAATTTGATACCAACTAAATTACGCTTTACAAAGCTAGGTATGTTAATGTAAATTGTGATGGTGTTTATTTGCATGCTGACGGCTTGATTTTGATGAAACTTTACAAAGACAATGGCCACTTCCAGTATTCTAAAGAACGATGGATAAATAATAAATAACACCCAACAGTCATATACATATTCCTGACCCCACGATTAGGTACCATAGTACCAGAACATGCAAACATTTCTCCGCAACAGGAATCGAACCCACGCCTCTTGCGTCTCTGTCGAGCAATCGCCCGCCACATCACCGAGGCCGGATCGTTAATTAGAATAGAATAGAAAAAAATATAATTTGTTATCAAAAACACGCTGCGCTCAAAAACGGGCATCGTGGCCACTTGATGCCCACGTGGGCATCAAGGCTGCCAAGCTTAAATGGGATTGGGCGGGTTATATTGCCCGCATGCATCCAAACAGATGGGCCAAAGTGGCTACTGAATGAACGCCTACAGACGGCAAACGTCGCCGAGGCAGACCAAGAAAGCGCTGGCACGATGGATTGGTGGACTCCGAAGGAGATTTACAGGAGTTTGCACAGGAAAGTGATGCGTGAAAGGAGAGGGGGAGATCTTTGCCCAGAAAAGAAAGAAAGTGGGACAGCATAGGCTAGCAAAAAAATACGAATTAGACACAATGATCTCCCAACATGAGGTAACAAAACAGGCCACAAAGCATTTCTAATGGCATGGGGCATTCTATAGTGCTGGTCTTCCGTGGTCACTAACTAACATAAAGCGCAATCTCTTTCGGATAGCATGCGTTGAGTGACATCCGTACGGACAGGTACCTAATCAAACAGCTTTTAAAATACGGATCTGACAGATGTCACGGCACTCATGCTGCGCGAAAAAGACTACAACAGACGTACAGTGGTTACACCTACACATCACCTACATAATTAACACTTACTCGTATCATAGCAACGTTTTATCTGTCTAACATCGCCATACATTAAAAAAAAACATCGTTGCTATAGTAAATAACAATCCTTCATCCGGTAAAGTTATTTCATAGCAATACGTACGAGTATAAAGAAACGACAGAGTTCGACAACTTTTCTCAAATTGAATAGAAATTAATGCTCAGAGTTAAGTAATAGAGAAGATTAAATATTCAAAAGCTTTTTCATTCAAACTTGACTTAAAGCATTAAAAGCCATCCACATACATGAGTAACCGAAACCACTCAAAACTCAATCGGACAAAAAACCAATTGACCGCCGGCCATCTTGCGTAGGCACGCTTCGATAAAAACCGAATGACAAATATCAATACAATAGCAACATGCCAATGGGTTTCTAAATACCAGGATAAAGATAAAGATTAATTTATGTTTTAACGGCAATGATAGTTTCAAAAGGGGGTTTCCCCTTTTGTTTAACAGATATCAATATTTTTGAATCAAAGTTGTAAGCTGCAAGTTTTCTTATGATAACTTGGGCAGTTTCCCATTAGGGATACGGGCGTGCTAACAATCACGTTCTCGTATGTATGTTTCCCCTCTGTTGGACTAGGAATAAATAAAAACATAGAATGCGGCCAGCTGCTTCTCACCCCGTGTATGTCGTATAAATCGACTTAAGGATGGTATCCTCTCCAATCCAACACGATGCATCATCAGGGCGATGGGCTGGCCATCTGTCATTATGGTTCACCATATCCATCTTAGAACTTTGAATCGAGAGAGGCTGCAAGTTTTTTTATGATTACTTGTGACTCTGCCCACCCCATTAGGGATACGGGCGTGATAATATGTAGATAGACAGATACGAGTAGATAGTTAGATAGATTATTAATTTGACACAGCACAGACAGAATGACAGAAAAAAAAGGGGAAAAAAGAAGTAAGCACAATAAATAGTAAAAATAAGAACGTAGTAAGAATAAGAAAGAAAAGAAAGTGAGCTTTAGTCCTAATTAGAAAACAGGTACCCAAACTAGGAGAACCAGTAAGATGGCGTACCTTTGCTCTACATAAAATGAAATAATGGGTTCAAGAGCGAACAAATAAGCTAGGTAAACATAATATTCCAATGCTAGAATGGAACTTGTGAGGCACTCATCTAAACCTATCTTAAAGTAGGTAATAAAAAATAAGCACTATCTCGCATACCTTTAACTGACTTTGAAATAGTCTGACAGCATTTTGACAGAATTAATCAATTCTCGTTTTTTTTACCACAATCAAAATGTCAAGAGCTAATCAATAAAAGTTCTAATCATAAATCTAAATTAAGACTTGTCCGATATAATTAGGATTTGTGGTGACAGTACGGTAAGCTAATCTACATTTTTTTGCTTCACCTTTGGACACTCGAGGTCAAAAATGACAAGTGATGAAAAAACTAATTTTGCACTATATACTTAAGTAGTGAGGTTTTAATAATCAAGTTCGAGGCCATGACTCGATACATAGAGGTATTTCTTCATTGTCTTACTGGCTGATAAATAATTGACGCTAAACATAGTGTGTATAATATATTTTTAAACGATTTTAATATTCTAAGGGTACCTAAGGATTTTAAAGAAACTATCCGGGTCATCTATAGCTCGCTCGTTTGGAAACTGCAAGTAAGAGTTTTGGGTTTGTGGACCATCGCCCTTTCATTTACTGGCAAGGCCTATAATTCCCGGGTCCCTAGACTGAACCCTCTGGCGCCTTCCTGGCTTGAATGTGGCTCCTGCATATCTACTGCTTTTAGTAGTTTAATCTAAAGTTGATGTTAAGTGGATAAAAAAATCTACTATCATCAGTAAGTAAATCTAAATGTTATCTTAGAGTATATCTGTAACAATAAACAATACTTTGAGCACTGATGGTCTAGTTGGTATTGACCCCGCTTTCCGATCCTAAGGTCGTGGGTTCAAACCCGGTCGTGTACCAATGGATTTTTCTGTGCGAAAAATTTATGTGTGCTATACTAGTACTCTCAAACGGTGAAAGAAAATATCGTGAGGAAACCCGCGGCTTAGTCAGCTCCGCACGTTGACCACGTCTTTCCTGTGGACAAGGCCGACTAAGCTGAGAGGATGGAATAGGTGCTGGGCAAGCCTACTCCATCTTAATTCGTCCCGGGCACTACAGCGTCCCGTTAGTGAAGGTAAAATATAAATGGTATTATAAAGGTTCTGTATAAATCATCTACTATAGATGGTATAAGGCTTTAGTTTAAACAATACTTTAATTTAAATACCCTTCAATAAAACACGATAGCAACAGCCAAATAAGCTTCATGGTATAAAACAACTTCTCATACAGGAAGAGTTTGTAATTAGAGCGACACGTGTGACATTCACAGAGTGTGTACCAAACCGGTCCTAACATAGAGGTGTATTGATCATACGCCTCAGCCTGACACTAAACGCCCACAATAATAATTAGAAGGAGCATAATGTCAAATGTGAACAAATGTCAAATCGTAAAAAGCCATCGGTCGTGTACTGTAGCTCGCTCTGGATACTGCTTCCGGGTGTGTTGATTTTTACTCTTTTAGTTTCGTACTTTAATAATAATAATAATATAATAATATTTGTGGACATTTCACACAGCGCCATCTAGCCCCAAACTAAGCAAAGCTTGTAATATGGGAACCAGATGGCTGATAGAATACTTATATACTTTTTTTTTGTAAATACATACTTATAATACATAGTTAGTATTGAAACACCCAGACCCGGAAGAAATATTTGCAGAACATGCAAACATTTCTCCCGCAGCGGGAATCGAACCCGCGCCTCTTGCGTCTCAGTCGAGCAATCGCCCGCCACGCCACCGAGGCCGTCAAATTTTCGTCAAACTTTGTAATCCTACTAAAAAACTAAGGCCTTTTACCATCTATAGTGAATGATTTATCAGCGTCAGGAGGCAACTTTTACCATCACAGACGGGACGCTGTAGTGTCTGGGACGAATTAAGATGGAGTAGGCTTGCCCAGCACATATTCTATCCTCTCAGCTTAGTCGGCCTTGTCCACAGGAAAGACATGGTCAATACGTGCGGAGCTGACTAAGCCGCGGGTTTCCTCACGATGTTTTCCTTCACCATTTGAGAGTACTGGTATAGGCACATAATTTTTTCACGCAGAAAAAGCCATTGGTACCCGACTGGATTTGAACAAACGACTTTAGGATCGGAAGGCGGGGTCACTACCAACTAGACCACCAGTGCTCTCCTACTAATCTCCTATCTCCTACCTACCTATATCTCCTACTAATTTGTAATCCTACTAATATTATATATGCGTTATTATGTACGTTTTTAGTTCTAGATATCAATTCTTATCTACTCGAAATCTAGTTGCAGTCGTACTAAAGCTTTGCCGTTTCGTCGTTCGTGAGTGAATTCGAAAAGGCATCAAGGCTGAGATGTAGTTTTACGGCGTCAAATAAAGGTCTATTACATGAGCATTACGGGACGCGAACGTGCGTCGCGGCCGCTATCAGGAAGTGAACCAGCAATAGGGACGAGCGTATCTATACCAATATCCTATCCTACTAATATTATAAATGCGAAAGTTTGTGAGGATGTGAGGATGTAAGGATGTGTGGATGTGACGATGTATGTTTGTGCCTCAATCACGCCCAAACGGCTGAACGGATTTGAATGAAACTTGGTTTATAATACGTGTGCGGGAATAACATATAGGCTACTTTTATCCGGGTACAAGGCGAGCGAAGCCGCGGGCGGCAGCTAGTTACCGATAATTTTAGATTACTAGCCGCCGCCCGCGGCTTTGCTCTCGTGGTACCCGGATGAAAAATAGCCTATATGTTAATCCAGCACACGTACTATGTATATTCCAAGTTTCATTCAAATCCGTTTAGCCGTTTAGGCGTTATTGAGGCACAAACATACAAACATCCTCACAAACTTTCATATTTATAATATAGTAGGGTCCTAGCCAGATCTACCTATAATGAAGGGCATTGTATGCTTGAGAGATTGAATAGAACAGAATGGCATATTTTGGGGATGTCGAAAGATCCTCAAAATAATAGGAATATGACAGAGAATGAACATAAAAGATGATGGCCATGTTACCATTTGGACTTGGCTTTGATCTCATTGAAAATATCTGCTCTAAATATAATACCATACCATACCTAAAATATGCGTAATAAAACATGTCAATAGTTTTTCGATACTCATCGATTAGAAACAGGTGGTGACTCATGTTTTAAAATGATTTTTCGTCTAAATATCGATAGCTTTTAAGGATGGACAGCGGACAGTGACAGCCCTAGCAGGTTTCTCCATAGACAATGGCGCGTAGATCTAATTCCGCCATAGTTATGCGCGGACCTACCTACAGATTAGTCTGGTAAACAATTTCAAAACACATTTATTAAAATCAGTAATCGCTATTGTGTCTAATTTTAAAATCAGTTCTCATCTAAATATCGATCGGTTTTAAAATTGTCATCATTGGACAGTAAGTAAGTAAGTTCGTATGAGCTAGTGGCCAGCTCTTGTGACGGAGTTTTTAGGCCTCAAAGGCCTCCGTCATGGCTTAACGACTTAAAAGCCGGGACCGACTATTTAACGTGCCCTCCGAAGCACGGAAGCGCTCAGCTCGTAATGCCACCTGCGGTCACCAATATTATCACCAATATTGGACAGTGACACCCCTAGCAAGTTTCTCCACAGACAATAAATAACCGCGCGTAGATCTAATTCCGCCATATTTACGCGCGGACCGCGCGTGGGCGAAGCGCGACATCGCAGAGTAGGACGTCCTACCCTTTATAACCTTAATGCGTTTACATTGCGTTTAAAATGTAATAAAAGTAAAGCTGCTGGGACCTTGATCGAAGGGTTTTTCTTTTAAACTTTTGCATCTGATGACATTTTATAAAGGAAAACTTTACTAATCGATATTATAGGTTTTTGAATATTTTAGAGTGAAAACAGAGTTGATTGAAGAAAAAAAATTACATTTCAATTTACGTTGAATTTTTTAAATTCAAAGTTACGCGTGATTTTGACGTAGTTCAAAGGAGTCTCTATAAACGTCTTTGTGCTAATGTTAATCTACCCTCACGTAAAGGAGAACTTTATCTAACGGACAGGACCGGCCATTGTAGAACCAAGTGCTAAATAACGATCAGATCATGTTAGATTTCAAGGCAAAGATCATTTCGAAGCATAACTCGACTTTCTCTTATATGCGACGCCAGATAACGATCTCGGGTATAAATACTTCGATTTGAAATTCAAAATGTCCGCGATTTCAGAGAGGTGCAAATTATTGTGCAGGTAGTTATAAACTAGATGGTGTCTGACAATGGGACTGCTGTTTATTCTGTGGACTGGCCACAATACGGCATGGTCACTTTAAATATCTTCTACCTACACGGGCCGTATTGCAACAAAATTTCTGTATATAAACCAACATACCCGTAATTATACGAAATTACGTCACGACCATATGAGTGATATATAATTATACTAGCTGCCGCCCGCGGCTTCGCTCGCGTTGTACCCGGATAAAAAATAGCCTATATGTTAATCCAATACATGTACTATGTATATTCCAAGTTTCGTTCAGATTCGTTCAGCTGTTTAGGCGTGATTGAGGCACAAACATCCAAACATCGTTACAAACTTTCGTACTAGATGGCAGCACAGGTAAAGTTAGTACGCGCTATCGTTGCGTTTTGAGCTTTACGCCGGTAATTTCAAGCAAACTAAGACTTTTCAAATTTATAATATACCTAAGTACCTAAGTAAGATGTTCGGCTAAAAAAAATTGTTATATTTAGAATAGAATAGAATATAAATTGTTTATTTGACACATAATATACAGAGAACACAAAATACTAGACACACAAAAAAAATAACAATAGGGTAAGACAGAAGAACAAAGATGGAAAACATGAAATAATAAAATTGGTTTAAATTCGTGTTATTTAGTCATATTGTTTTAAAAAAGTAAAGAAACTTACAATTGCAATGATCTTATTAGCAACGAATTTTCCACATATACAAAAGGAAAGGAAAATTGCTTGACTAATCTGATCCAACTGTGCAGCAACCTGTGAAATACAACCAAGGCGGGCAATGATAGTAAATACAACTTGAAGCAAGACACTGCTTTTCTATTTATAAACGAACTTACAATAAAATACAATTTAATTAAAGATATTACTACGAGTATGTTCTATACTTTCGCTTTTATAAATTGCACGCACAGCTTGCGCTAGAGTTTATTGCACAAATAAAGGGGGTATCAGAATATTATTAAACATTTTATGTTGCAATTTTTCTTTCTTCAAACTGATAACGATGAATGTAGCCATTCATTTTTCATTCATTTCATAAAGCCCATTTAAAAATGGACACTCTTAAAATAAAAATATTTTAATACTTCATTAGCGGTCTTAAATCCTACTATATAATAAATGTAAAAGTTTGTGAGGATGTTTGTATGTTTGTGCCTCAATTTAAGTAGACGATGTTTTGTTTCTGTAGCCTCAAAAACCTGAGTTTTCCCAACTACGTCTAAAGAATGGATGTAGTGCCGCACTTCTTTTGGCTCGTTTTAGCCGGGGCATTAGTCTAGTGATCTGGTTTGAGCACTAGCCTAGTGGTAGCGGCCCCTCCTTCCGATTCTTACGGTCGTGGGTTCAAATCCGGTCGTACACTAACAGATTTTTCAGTTCGAAAAATTTATGTGTGCTAGATCGTGTGTACTCTCAAACGGTGAAGGAAAACATCTTGTGAAATACGGCATGTCGTAAAACCCAAAAACTCTGAAAACAGCACTAAAGGAAGATTTAAGGCGCACTTTAAAATCCTTTCACCACACTGATTCGAAAAAACTAGTACACGACCAGTGGTAGTAGCGGACGAAGAGTAAATCTAACTGAATAGATTTACTCTTCTCTTTAACAGGAAATGTTGTATGTCGTTTGTTATGATATTATGCAGTCGCAGTTGTAGAACAAGTCTGAGGTTCTTATCTGTGCGTTATCGGCCCCATGTCCGTGCGATACGAAATTGCTTTACCGGCTACTTGTTTTACAAACTTGCAATATTTTCAACATGTTTTTCTTTCGTTGTAAAACAGCAATGTTTTTATTTTCTTTTATTATGTAGTTTATTACGGGACGCGAGCATTTTGTCAACCTCTTTTTCCCTTTTGTTCAACCATGCCCATACGAAAATAAAAGTTTTTGTACCTACTGTTTTAGAAATCTCTACCGTATTGATAGTCTAATGAATGTGTATCACACATAAAATGTAATAGCATCTAGAATAGTTTTTTAATTCAAAATTTTCAATCCAAAAAACTTTTCAAATATCTTATCCGAAATTCTACTAAGATATTGAGAAAAGACTTCGCACTTTTGGCACCTGAATCAAACGAAGATTATTGAACTACATACGTTTAAGTTTCATTAAAATCCATTAAGACTTTACGGCGTGATTGAACCACGCAGATCCAAAGTCAACAATCGGATTTATTATATTACTAGGATTTCAATCAGTAGGTCTGCTAACTTGTGTTCACAGCTTCTATAAGTTATAAACCCAGCCGTGCATTTTCTCTTGACTTTTCCATGCATATTTCCTTGCTACCGACCATATTGAATTCCCAATACTTGAGATACCATACAATCATTTTATTCTGTACACTGTAGGCGTCTGCCGACAGAACAATTTATACCGCATACCCTCAATGAAACGCGTACATTTGCGGACAAATAAAGTTACTTGAAATGTGCTCGTTTGAGCGCTTTGTGGTATTACTATTTTACTTTGCTGGTGTAAGCTCGCATTGAAATGGAATATTGGAATAGATTCAAATCGGCAGTGAAGTTATTTAGTGCCAGGTACATTTTACTGCAATAAATTTAGGCAAAAGTAAAAGTACTTCTTATCTTAGAAAGGTTTTATTAATTAAAGGTACAATCTCTATTATCGGTGGACAGTACGTCGATTTTTGTTGAATTCTAAACGTTTTAGCAATATATTCAATAGTACGTAGGTGGTTTTTATTACCAGTTTAATGTTAAATAAATTACCTGTAAGGTCGAGTGCACAGTTCTAGGTCGGGTTCGAAGATCGCAAGTTACGTAAGTAATGTGTTGACCAGAGGCTCTGCTCTGCACCTTGTGCGAACCGCGAGTGGGCGTGGCAACGTAATGTATACGTGGCGTTTATTATTGACCAGCCACCATGGAATAACAAAAGCTTATGAGAATATTCCGTTAGGGTCTTTTGATCCAAAATATTCCATGACTATTTTTGCATAGTGTTATTTTATGGGATATTTCTCTGCTGGACTGGGAGTAGCGAAAAACATAGAATGCGTCTAGCTGCTTCTCTGTGTTATGTTATTTTATTCCTGGAATAATCTGATTTTTTCATCGTGCGATTATCTTCCAAGAAATTTATCTACGAAGAGCATTAAATCATTGTAAAACATATACAATGTCCACCAATTATTTATTAATAATAAAAACTAATATGGCAAACATTAGTGACTTACTAAAAGCCTTCAACATCCAACTCGTTTTACCATATCCTAAGTCGACTCTAAGTTCTGTGGCCCGCAGTGTACGGGACTTATCGCGAATGCCTGATTGCAAGTAGTGGATAGGGGTGGTAAGTGGAGAATCCCTGGGTGGTACGATCCGAGATATTTATGCAGGTGAAAGGTTTATAGGTATTGCTTATTGATGTCGCGCCGTTGAATAAGATACATTTTGTATTCATAAATATTTACATTACTTATCTATCACCGGCTTTCAATGGTGAATGTTGGATGCAGAGGTTTACGTGTTCTGGAAATATGTTGGTTTGTTAATAATTATTATCGAACTAGGTGATAAAAATATCATCTGAACATCTAAATATATAAAACGCTACTTTACTAACTGTCTGACTGAATATAGGATAGCTAAAACCACAAAAGGTGGATCTTTTTTAATTCTTTTTTACAAAATAGAAACGTTTCAGAGTCACAAAAGACTAAATATGATTAATAAGAAGGTAATTTTGAGCTGGCCACATATAATTTGACTAAAGTATAGTTGATAATTTGGTCTTTATTTGACTCTTGTTATAATTTAAAACTGTTTAATTGTTATCAAATAATTATGATACAATTCATTTATATTTCCATAGTCTCACTAGTTTAAGCACATTGACCACCTAGCTACTGAGTTACGTAAATGTGGTCGAAAAGTTCTGCTCCAATTGATACCATTTTACCTTCCTTTACCCTTTTATGGGGTATGACCGAAAGTTCCCTCGGATTACGTAAGAATTGGACAACATTGACACGGCAATGGATTAAGGATACCGTCACGTGTAAAGCCGGTAGCCGCTGAAAACCAGCGCTGGTAATTAACCTATTTCATCAATTGTTTCTAAACTCTCGGTAACACTAAAAACCGATCAAGTGCGAGTCGAATTCGCACACGAAGGGTTTCGTACATGTACATAAATGTATCCTTTTTTTATTTATTGTTATAGCGGTAATAGAAATACACACTCTGCGAACATTTCAACTATATACCTCTATCTGAAGGGCTGAAGAAAGGTTGTATTGTCGGTATTCAAACCCACTATTTTCGAGAAAGTCTCTCTAGGGCAAGACCGCGGGCTAAATTGTAATGACCATGAATATTCCCTTAATAAAGGTACCTCAGTAGTAGCTCATAGGCGCCAAAAACCTGGTTTCTACATAAATTCAGCAACTATTAATGGTTATGTATTGATTTTAATGCGACGTTATTATGTTCCACTTATTTGGAGCAAAACAGGGCTAGTGAAAGGCGAGTAAACAAAAGCTGTTTTTAAAAAGTAGCCAAGTGCGAGCCGGGTCATCAGTGTAGAGTTCTGTAGGTTTCAGTTACTCTTTGGAGACGACGATCGATGATAGATGACCAGGTGGGTTAAAAAGGCCACTTTAGCTGATCTGCTGCTGAATTGAATTGCGTACGATTTACCAAAATTCCGACCATTTTACGGCTAAATATGAGTCTGCTGCTGAATCAATTTGCGCATAATTTACCTACAATTCGGACCATTTTACGAAAATTACAAGAATCGCTTAGGATTTCCTATAAATCGAAAAATGAATTGCTATAGTATAGATGAATTGCTCAAAGTGGCCTTTTTAGCCCCACAGACATTCGTTACGATCAAGACCATTCATTTCTTCCGGTACTACTAAGTACAACTAGTCGTGTCACAGTTCTTTCGAACCGGTGTGGTGAAAGGATTTCTAGTGCGCCTCAGCGACACGAACGGCTTTGTGGAGTTCAGTGTGGTGCGTATTTGAAAGCCGTTACGAATCACATTTTCCTGATCCATCCTTCTTTTTCCTTCGATTTTATCTTAGAGTTTTCATTCAGTTTTATATATGTGACCAAACTTGGCCGTTTTAAAATACAAACTACGGAACCCTGAAATAAGGGTCAATAAGCTCGTTCGCTTCTGATTGTCGCAAATTAATGCTTCCTCAATGAATTCATATTTATTATTTCAACTTGAATACTGACTTGATTGGGACAAAGCGTGAGAATTTAAATGAAACTAAGATTTATACAAAAAGTATTTATGAGAGTATTTTACAAAACATGAGTATCTACAACATCATCATCATTATCACTATATCTATCCACATCCATCCACTGCACGTCATTCTTTCCGATCCTGCTCTAACCGAATTAAGTGGATACCCTTCGTAGATCTTAGACCACCTGACATAAGTATAAGTACCTACACAAATAGAAGTATAAGTGCATAACCCCCGAATACTCAAACGCATCTCGGAGTTGAGCACGTCCCAAATAACGAGTGTTTGACAGATTTTCATCAAAAACTGTCAAAAAACCGTGACTTGAGACGTGCTCAACTCTGAGTCGCGCTTGAGTATTCTGGGGTTAATAAAATGCGTACACACAATGATTTGACTTGAACAGATCTGTTACATTGCTATGGCAATCTTCCATCCGTCGCCCGTTAGTTGAGTATCGGAACGTTTCTTCGTGACTCTAGGCCGCGCGGTTTTGATGATGCGGCTTTAGCAAGTTCTAAATTTAGCCGTCCTATCTATTCCAATACCCACATACACCCCGGACTAGTTTAACTATCTTTGACTTTATAGAGAACAAATGGAATGCAAGAACACTTATCATACAAACAATGGGCTGTAGGCGAACTGGCTTCCACCAGACACAGCGGCACTGGTTTCTAACGCTTACAAATCAGTAGCGAGTTAGTAAGCTCACATGACAGGAAAGCCATCATCGTCATGAGCTTTAGAAGTCTCGGCATATGCCTCCAAAAGTGTCAATCACAAATGCAGCATAAATTTTGGTTTGTGATGTATTATGTCATCTTAAACACTGTTCCGAAAAGATTTTGCGACTGTCCCAAAATCGTATTGCGACATTACCGGCCGGCATTATCGCTGTATGTAAAAATGCTGTCATTTATTTCTTTCAAAACCAATTTCTTCGGTTTCCTAGGTACCGGAAGCGAACGGCTTATGACAGTTCTCTGACACTAATGACAGTTTTCTGACACTGACAGCACAGAAAAATAATGTTTTGATTCTGGAACCAGTGCTACAGGCACTGATACCTACACAATACTGAACATCACTAGGAAATGTGATACTGGAGTTGATAAAACGTTGTTTATTAGTGAGTTTGTAGACGAGTTGCACAACTTGTGAGTTGCTGTCAAAATTGACGGTGAAATAACGAACAACTTAACTTAAAACCTCTTTTCTGAGGTACACCTATAAAAAATATAAGCCTACAGAAAATTAATAAAAATAGAATTAGGAAATACTACGAATAATTAGATGTTTCAATAAAATTGATGTAAAATTATAAAAAGGCGATGAACCATCTTTGTATGAACTACGGCATCATAATTTTGTCATTTCGATTTCAATTTAGGAAACTCGCTATAATTGGATTAACAAAATTATGTTCCTAACAAAATTGTATAACTCTTGTAAAATCATTTTAGTTAAGTAAAACTAGGAAGTAAATAAAAAGTCGTACCTAAGTATCAAAGCTGCCACATAAATACCCAAAAAACATAAAAAACGCAACAACACCCTAATTAACTCCTCATAACATTTACATTCTTAATCCCACGGTCCCGTACATAAATTAATCTGTAATTGGTCGATACCATCTGACGTTTCATAAGCAACAAATGTCAGCTGGCATAAAAATGTCACTGCCACTGACATTTGGATCTAATCCGAGAAAGTGATCGGATTTTGAGTTAGACCTTTGTTGATGGGCAGTCGAACGGTATCATGTGTTTGTTTTAGGCTTTGTACTCACTATTTATTTATGGAGACCTAGTTTATTCTAACTACTTAAATAACTAGCATTTGGAAACAACCTACATAAACTTAAATTATAAGCTTTTTACATATGGAAAATCCTTCATGCGCAACAGTATCCACGCTTAAACTTTTACACGCAGTTTTTCTTACGTTCGCGAATGCAAACTCTCATATCGTAATAGGTAGAGAGTTGAAATTTTCACTGCATGTATTTCTATTGCCACTATAACAATAAATAATAAACATAAAATAACAGGGGGAGAGGGGGGCCATACAAGAAAACATTTTTTTTGCAATAGGTACCTAATGAACCTAGTATTACTAACTTCAATAATCTATTACGGTACCCACCCAAATGTCAAAGCATCTAAAATTTACTGATATGTACAAAAATAACAATATCATTAAAAACTAAGGAGATCCTCATAGAAGAGACGTGTTTCATTTTGCATAATATCTTGCCTATAAAGAAACATTTATGTACATTAACGATGATACGGAACCCTTCGTCTGCGAATTCAACACGCTCTTGACCGGTTTTATTTATTTCTCGCAAAGCCCTAAAGATATGTTTACAAGGTATAACTCTAATGTATCTCAATAATTAGCCATATTTAGGTAACTTTAACATAAATTAGATAGGTAAAATATCCGCATGCGTAACCAGCCTTAAACAGAGCCATGGTTAGAAGATCATAGATAAGTTACTGTTCAAACTTGGCCTTTCTACAATGCGTGGCTATTAGTTACCATATCCGTCTTCAGTGTGGCTAATAGACTTTTAGAACAGCTATAGTATGGTTGCTCTGAGCATTATGTCATTTTTATTACTTCTCCTTTATTTTTTTACAAAAAGTTGTTGTAATTTCTCTGAAACCACATACTCGTATATATTCGTACTCGTATATTATGCTTCATATTTCGTGCTATATGCCTCTATATCTTAAACTCCGGCCATAGAAAAAATCTTTGGAAAAAATAAATTATCAGATATTTTAAATAGCATTTTTTCCATACCAACATTAAGTTTTACCAAATAGGCGAAGTCAAGGTTGACTAAAAAACATTTTATTATTGTAGTCCGACTGGCACTTGCCAACCTATTATTCACAAAAACCTACTGTATGCTAATCTAAGGAATATCAATATCGATGGTCTATAAATCAATGCAAACAACCTCGCGTTGTCACCCGCTCGATCACTGCGTATTGCGCGGGCAAATACGAAGTAACCTTTAGGTACTGTGTGGGCGGAAGCTTTGGGCGTGACCTGGACATAGAGTTAAATAAATAAATATTTGTGGACATCTGACACAGCGCCATCTAGCCCCAAACTAAGCAAAGCTTGTACTATGGGCACCAGATGGCTGACAGAATACTTATACATTATATCTACTTTTTTGTTTTAAAATACATACTTATAATATTACAACACCCAGATCCGGAAGAAATATTTGCAGAACATACAGACATTTCTCCCATAGCAGGAATCGAACTCGCACCTCGTGCGTCTAAACCGAGCACTCGCCCGTCACGCCTCGGAAAAGTTAGGGGAAGATGGGTTTTTCTAATTTGTAGAAATAATTATTATTTTAAAGATTTTGCGTTGGGAAAATAAAACAAAATGGTATCTAATCTTTTCGATCATAGTTTAGTTTAATAAGTAACTATACTATAGCAAGATGGATATGGTGAACCATGGTGACAGGTTATCAGCCCATCGCCCATATAGATGGTCCATTGTTTTGGATAGTATACTATCCCTTAGTCGACTTTTACGATATGCTCGGGGAGAAAAGCAGCTGGACGCATTTTATGTTTTTTTTGTAACTACTAAGTACTCTGATTATTATGGGAGCGTTGAATGTATTAAGCGCTTGCTTAGACGTTCTTGATTGGTCGTTAAAAGTTAAGCAACGTTGTGCGCGGTCACAATTTGGATAGATGACCGCAAGTGGCATTATGAGCTGAGCGCTTCCGTGCTTAGGAGGGTACGTTAAACAGTCGGCCCCGGCTTTTAAGACATTAAGCCATGACGGAGGCCCTTAGGCGGCCTAAAAACTCCGTCATAAGAGTTGGCCACTAGCTCATACGAACTTGCGTACTAGACATTAAAATATGTTTTACGAATGTTGGAAGTTTTGACGCGACGTGACAGAGACGCGACGGTAACTTCAATTAAAAGTAACTTTTACCTACTAGACTGTTATAACAGTTATTTGTTTAACAAGTGAACAAAGTTATTTTTTGCTGCGAGTGCTGACTTTAAATCACGAACTGGCGAATTAGTTTAAAATTGAATCACGAGCGTAACGAGTGATTCTAATATAGACACATTGAGTGATTTAAATGATACATACAACTTTTCCAGCGAGAAAAGTTTTATAAGTTATAAATAGGTAAGAGTGATCCCCAAGGGTGGTGTTCGAAATTCGAATCACTTTTTCTCACGCTTTGAGCAAAATCACTTTTTGCTGCAAGTTTTTACGCACCAAAAGTTCCCTTTGCGTGCTGGAGAAGTTAAAGTTATATTAATTTATAAGAAGTTACTGAATTCAACGAAATATATATCAAGATCATCTTCGAATATCGTTAAAATTTTAATATATTTTTTATAACATTCTCGTCTACCTACACCAATCAATGATAAATAATTATGTTCTTTGCTGGCACGTGTGGGTAGAATAATGAAGACATTTGTCGCTCACCACTCCGACCAGACTCGTGTTATCCCTAATCGTACAGATTCACTTATGTTATCAAATTAATGGAAGCTGCTAGGGTGTGACGAAGTTCTAAATGATAAAACCTCCAAAATTACCAATGACCACAATTAGTGTAACCAGATTAACAACTGGAAAGCACTTTTAAGCAATCACTGGTTTCCGAACCCGACTTCTTAGGATCGGAAGGTGGTGTCTCGTACTTTCGTACCTATGTTCAGGGAAATTGTAGGTACCCAAGGTCGTTTTAGATGTGCGAAAAGTTAAGCGAAAAAAATAGGAAAGTTTGTGTCTGTATTACTGCTCAACGGATTTAGATGAAATATCGAGGTTTTATAAAACTTTGTGAGGTATGTACCTATACTGACGACTGATGACCTCAGTGACGTGGTGGGCGAGTGCTCGGCTGAGACGCAAAAGGCGCGGGTTCGATTCTCGCTACGGGAGAAATGTTTGTAATTTCTGCTACAATTTTACAATAATTTCGGATCTGGGTGTTGTAGTATTATGTATTATAAAATAAAAAAGCATTTACAAAAAATATATATAAAAATTAAGTATTCTATCAGCCATCTGGTGCCTATAGTATAAGCTTTGCTTAGTTTGGGGCTAGATAACGCTGTGTGAACTGTCCACAATTATTTATTATTTATTTATTACTAACTAAACTAAGGCCTTTGCCATTATACAACTTGCTATAGTACTCAGGGTATTTTTCAGAGTACCTACTACATACGGTATACTGGCGGAATCACACACGAAGGCCTTTTACCATCTATAGTAGATGATTTATACAGCGTCAGGAGGAAACTTTTTTTTACCTTCACTAACGGGACGCTGTAGTGCCCGGGACGAATTAAGATGGAGTAGGCTTGCCTAGCACCTATTCCACCCTCTCAGCTTAGTCGGCCTTGTCCAAAGGAAAGATATGACGGAAGCAAGTTTCCTCATATTTGAAGAACTCATTATCGTCTTGACACGATTAAAATCCATTGGAATTTCAGTTTGCCTGACTAACATATTGACAATCCGGTTCAGCAATGCCAAAACACGATGACATAAACAAATGAGCTAACATTTCGGCAGGTAACAATGACCGAACGGTGTTTGTAAACACCGTTTGTTACGGAATCTCGTCTTCGTATCACGTAATCTATCAAAATATTTGGATGGAGCTTAGATGCGAAACACAAATAAAATTATACTTTATGACTTCGGCTGCGTGGTAAGTTTTAGGGACGTGAGAGTGGGTTCGATTACCGCGGAGGGAGAAATGCCCGAGTCTGAGTGTTGCGGTGTAACCGGTACTTTTTGATAACCACGAAGGAAAACTAGTGTGGGCTCAGAAAAAGGTACCTACTGCAGTATGTTTTTTAGATTCCAATATAATTATCAAGACACCGTCATGTCAGTAGGCGTAAATTAAATAAACACATGAGAAGCAGTTATACCATGTAAAGGAAATAATATTTCCCTTCAGTTTTGAATTTTCCCGCGTTCCGCTTTGTCGATGGAGAACGTACATAAGATGGTGGAATCTTGATGTGGCGGTGCGTGACAAAACATATTTTAAAGAAATATAAACCTGCGGGAACTAGAAACCATAATAATATATATGTATAGTAATAAACGGCCTCATAGCGAAGAGCCTTGATCAATGCCTTTAGGCTCTCGCTTGGCGGTTGGGTCAAGGGTCAGATTCAGAAGGCAGTGATCCTTGACACGGCATGTATTGTCAGGAGGTTCCTCAGTCTGCAGCCCTAACCACCGGCAGCTTGAGTCCTGCCCAGCTGTCGGCAGCAGCCTAGCTTTTAAGTTTCTTTTAAATGTTAACAATTTAAAAATAAAGAAAATAAATAATTATTACGCCCGTTATCTTTTATACGGTGGGCAGAGCCATAAGTAACCATAAGAAAACTTGCAGCCACTCCTGATTTAAAGTTCCAAGTTGGATATGGTGAACCATGGTGACAGGTAATCAGCCAATCGCCCATATAGATGGTCCATCATGTTGGGGAGGACACTATCCCTTAGTCGACTTTTACAACATGCTCGGGGAGAGAAGCAGCTGGACGCATTCTGTTTACTTCCAGTCCAGCAAAGAAGGATATAAAAAATATATCGACATAATAATAAAAGATACCATCTACTAGATGATTTTATGTAACCAGTGTCAAAAGGCAACTTTTGCCTACACTAACGCTAAGCCTGGAACGATATAAGATACAGCAAGCTTCGGGGCTAGCCACTATCTAAGTAGGTGATCACCGTCCCGGCGCAATAAAAAAAATAGGCAGGTAAATTCTTTACCTCACTTTAAATAATCTGCTTGTCTAATTCTTAACTTTGTTTTTTTGTTCCGGTCAGTCCATTTCGAAATGGTGTAGTGATTGAATCCTACTATTACTACTGATACAGCTATATACCTACCTCTTGACGTAGCTTGCTTAGTTCTTGATTGATCGTTGATGTTAAGCAACCCTGTGCGCGGTCACAATTTGGATGGGTGACCGCAAGAGGCATTACGAGCGGAGCGCACGTTAAATTGTCGGTCCCGGCTTATAAGTCGTTAAGCCATGACGGAGGCCTTCAGGCGGCCTAAAAACTTCGTCACAAGAGTTGGCCACTAGCTCATACGAACTTACTTTTACTAACAAACCTGTATAAACTAGAAGTGCTTCTTATAAAGCTATAACTAAACCGACCCCAGAATGCAAGGCAGCCAAGCCATGCCCATTGTAAGCTCAGTGTACCCGATTGTTTCACTACAATGTGATTTAGATATTATATTATGCGGAATATGTCTATTATCCTATTGAGACTTTCAAGTATAACAGAGACCAGGAAGTCTTAATTTACTGATAAAGGAAGGTAATAATAGGTGTTGACATGTTTGTTCCGCAACAAATGAAATAAGACATAAATCGGGACTGCAGACGGTCATCGAGAATTGCACGGCATCACCATCGACCTCATCAACACCACCTACAGCCTCAATATCATCGAGGATACTGGAACGCTGCTGCCAACATCCCAAAGTCCTCCTCCGGTACTTCAAGGAGTTGGGCTGGCTGGGGGAGGGTTAGCAGGGGGGATAATGCACAATACACCCCACCGCGGGACGTCAGTGCAGATCTTTGTTCCCCTGACCATAATTAGAATTAGAATTAGAATTAGGTGTTGACATGCTCGGGGAGAGAAGCAGCTGGACGCATTCTAGGTTTTTTTTTACTCCCAGTCCAGCAGAGGATGGTATTCTCCCCAACATGATGGATGGGCTGATCACCTGTCACCATGGTTATATCTATCTTGGGACATTGAATCAGGAGTGGCTGCAAGTTTTCTTATGATCACTTTTTTTTTAATCAAAGGTATCCTTTGTCCTTCCCCAAAATGCAATCTATCTCCTTGCCAAAATTTTATCGAAATCTGTTCAACGGTTTAGGCGTGAAAAGGTAACAGACAGATAGACACACAATAATATTAGTATGGGTATCATGCCTGTTTCCCATAAAGGCAGGAAGGTACCTACGGAGGCCTCGGTTTTCCCCTTCTCTTCATCAGCCTATAGCAGTTTACTGCTGGACATAGGCCTCCCCTAATGAGCGCCATCTCGCGCCCATTCTTCGGCATGACGCATCCAGTCTCTGCCAGTAGCCTTTTGCAGATCGTCATTCCACCTAGCCAGTCGTCCTAGGCGTCCTACATTATGTTTGCCGAGTCACGGTCTTCACTCAAGAACTCGTTTACGCCAGCGGTTGTCGGTTCTTCCGCAGATATGACCATCCCACTGCCACTTCAGTTTGCTAATTCTCTGAGCTAAGTAACTTCTCTGTTGGATAACATCGTTACGGATCCTATTCTATAAACTTCTCCTCCTAACTTTTCTAATAGCTGACCAAATTTGTTTACTGACTCATCTAGTACGAAAGATTGCAATTAACGTCGTTTTGACAAAAAATGTTTATCACTTTCTTGAAGGTAACCGCGTCGCTGACGTTGCTATGGTAATTTAGCATCTGTCGTCCGTTAGAACCGGTAAACTTAATTACCTTCGCTTATAAATACAAACACCACACCAAGCCAGATTGTCCATTGATATATTATTTAGGAAGCTTAATTGAACTTTTAAAAGGTGAACCAGTTTTTCTGATCTCGTAGGTAGCGATTTGAATAAACAGCTTATCGAGTCTTTATCGAGTGGATTTGTTGTAACGGGAAAAAGTTGTGTAATTGAGAACTCACTCCCTCTCATTATTCAAGATTGTATCCGTACTAAAGCAGGATTCACAATAATCTGTGCTGGCGCACGGACCGCGCTCACTACGCTCCGCGCACGGCTTTTGGAAAGCTCAGTATCTAGATCTACCATGCGTTGAGCACGAACCACCCATACAAACACGTCCAAAACTGTTCATAAAATGTACTTTTTTTTTGTAAACATACAATACAATATACATATAGCGCCAATATTTTTTTATAAATTGACACTCGCGCAATGAAGCGTATAATAGCGCGTATCTAACGACATAATCATTCATCAATGCAATATTTACGAGGGAACCCGGGGACAGACAGACTACACACATGACTACAGGTTACCTTCATTTTTGGCTTCGCCACAGTCGGGTAAAAAGGTCCATTGTTATTTTGAAAGTGACTCAAAAAAAAATTGAACTTCATCAAACAATTGACAGCCGATTAAAAACTGTTCCACTCAAAAACAAACAAAAACAAAACTTGGTCGTAATCTGTGAACTATCACGCGCGGGTTCACTGGCCGGTTGACATTTGACACTGTAATGTCAAGGAGCCATGTCGCTTCCGAGAAGGCCTCCTTTGTTCACACGTCAATTTACTCAGTTCTGGTTCAGATTGGCCGGTCGAGTGACATTTTTAACGAAGTGTCAGAATTGCCCTTTATCTCATATAGTGATACGATTTTACTTCCTGGGTGCACTCCGAGGCACGATAATCTTTGAGGTTGGTTTATCATCATCATCATCCACAGGCTGACATCTACCAACTGTCATAGGCCTCCCTCTGTTTGTACCATCCATTTTTAGGGTTCCGTACCAACCAGACCCTAAGCCTCCGCTGTCCGTCCGTCCGTCTATCAGCGTCTGGCTGTATCTCATGAACCGTAATAGGGAGAAATCTCTAGGCTATTTCTAGGTAGTTCCTAGAAGACTCATTAAGGGGAACACAATTTTCCGCTTAATTGAATATCCAGAGGTCTAAAGGTAGGCTGTAGAAGGCCCTATCTTAATTGAAAACCCGCAATATCTGGTTAACCCGGAAGCAATGTGTATTGCTGCCTTTGTTGTAAGTTTACGGTGCCTATTACATATCTTGATGGCTTTACTCGGAGATCATGATCACGGCACTAGCTCTTGATTAACTTCGAAATTATATTCTCATTTTAAATAAGTTAAAATAAATATTTGTGGACATCTTAGGTAGTTATAACCCAATGTAGATAGCATTATTTTAACTTATTATTGTTCCTTCACTATGAAAAAAAAATACATTGGTATATTGTTACGATTAGAAAATCTTAGACAGGAAACATGAAGATTGCATTAGTACTGTAAAGATACCTATTTAGTGGGTTCAACAACCTCATTATGTTCTATTTTGCACCTTTCTTGTTTCAAAACAAACCTACAAAGTAATTTTGCGCAATAAAACAACATAACAGGAACTATATTGTGTCAGATTCAGCTGGTGACGTCACTCGCCCTCTCGGGCCAAATGTCATGCCCGCAGCCCACGTGGTTCGACATAGCCGGCAGTACATAGTGTCACCTCGCCTTATAGAGCCGAGTGTAGGATTTGAAAATGGAATATTTTTTAGAACAGTTTTTGAAAGTAGCGCCAGTGACAGAAAGATTAGGAGTAATGCTAGCGTCGTATGGGCATGTCATAAGGAGGGATGAAAGTTATGAATATGAATGTGGATGGATTTAGCGGTAGAGGTAGGCCAAAGGAAAGGTGAAAGGATGGATTGTATGAAAGAGGACATGGTAAGAAAGAAGTTAGTAAGGTTTACCAAAATTTCGACAAGTTACGGCCAAATATGAATCTGCTGCTGAATCGAATTGTGTACAATTCACCTACAATTCGGACCATTTTACGAAAATTACAGGAATCGCTTAGGATTTGCTATAAAATTGAAAAGTGAATTGCTATAGATGAATTTTACAAAGTGACATTTTTAGCCCCCCTGGTCTACGACACTTGATAGTGCAAAACGTCACTGTCATTTAAATGTGGAATAACGTGTATCATTCGAAAAAAGAATAAGATTTCAATCTGACAGGTCTCTTTCGATAGTCCAAGCTTTGATTATTTTTTTATTACCTGATACTATCCACGATCTTATCCAACTGACTCAACAATGTACCTATTTCGAAATCTGTGACAGTAACATTTGAAATTTGTGGTTACCTATGTTTGCAAAACTTATCAAAACTTGTATGAAGACGTAGGCGAAATGGCCAAACCCAAGCGTGGGATACCTGTGTCATTCCTGTTAGCCATAACGGCACAATACAGAGTTGAACAGTAAAGATGCTACAGATATAATAATCCAGTATTAGAGAACACTTCTCTACTGGACTGGAAGTAAAGAAAAAGCGTAAAATGCATCCAGCTGCTTCTCTCCCCGAGCATGTCGTAAAAGTCGACTAAGGAATGTATCCTCTCCAACATGATGGACCATCTATATTTGTGATGGGCTGATCACCTATAACTACAGTTCACCATTATCTATCTAGGGAGTTTAAATCAGAAGTGGCTGCAAGTTTGTATATGTTTACTTGTGGCTCTGCCTACCCCATTAGGGAGAGATACGGGCGTTATAATGAGTATGTATGTGTTATAGGAAGGTTTCGTGACTTTATCCGAGTCTTCTTTTCATATAAACTTCAATTTCCCGCTGCGCCCTCTAGAAGTTGAATTTTGGGAATTCCTTTCTTAGTCCACCTCTTAGTATTACATGCTTCTAGGATTTATGGATTAGGCTACCCGTTGATTGTCAGTCAGTCAGTCAGTATTATAGGAGTTTTATATATTTATATAGATGTTTCTTAAATTAGTATCACTGGTTCAATGTCTGCATTTAATGGTAAGACGGGCTGTTAAAGTCAGTAATTTGTAAATAATTCTCTTGAAGAAGACACAATTTAAATACTCTTAAATATGTCAAGCAAATACTCGTACGTTATGCTTATTGTTTTATGTTATGTTTGGTATGTTATGTTTGACCGATTTGGTTTAAATTAATTTTTTTTAATTCTGCTACAGCTTATAATACGTAACATTTCACTAGTTTTGAGCGTTACGTTGTTTACCTTGTCTGTCACGAATTTATGATGGTAACCTTCCAATAGCTCATGTACAAACGTCACCAAGGCTAGTCACTAGCTCATACAAGTACATTTACCGTTGGACGTCGGTATTGTGTCCATGTCATTCCTGCAAGCGATTACGGGTTCGCAATAGAAGCTATCTACCACATCTACTTTGTTACAATAATCACGCAACGTTAGGTACTACAAGATAAATCATAAAATTGTCAACGGTTGTGAAACGGAGCCAATTATCGTGAAGGGGCTGGGCAACGTCACTAATTTGATTATTTCTTGATTATCAGTTAAATCTATCTGAGTTCTTTGAAGACTACTCAAAAACTTAATTTGAACAATACATATTACGAACTTCAGTTGGCTTGTTGGCTTTGGCAAATTCGCGTAATGAGGTTCTGGTTTAAATTACGTTACTAGTTAGTTATAATTATTACACACATAATAAAGCTTCAGGTGACCTCAGGATATGGTGATTCTGGATAGGATCTTTGTAAGTCCATTAAGTGACAATGACAGCTGCTGTCATTGTCACTTGATGGTTCACAATTAATTCCCGGTTCCAATATGACTATGACTAACGGACTATGGATCGTTCGTTACCATAGCAACGTTGTTTTTCTGACAAAAAAAATGATTGGCGCTTAAAATTCCATTAATATAATATTGAAATCGGGTTTAAATAGTTAATTCTGTACCATCTGTTTTTAAATAACCAATGGGTACTTCTCTTTGAACGTGTATCCATTCGAACGCACAAACTAATCAGCGTTTCCACAGCAAAGCCGATATGCAAAATCCGAATCGCATTTCCCCAGTCCATTCATTCAGTCGGACGTAATCATGCACTAATGTATGTCTGACCTGCGCCCACGCGTCTGCTGTCCGCTCGGGTCGACCGTACTTGTTCCCGTCTCAAGACAAGCTCAGTATAAATCAGCGTCTAAGCGTGGACTTATATTGACTTCTGTGATTTACCGTTAATTAAAATAGCATTATGAACAAAAAATAACACTTATTGTGATATTGCTAATTAAAAAATTATATGACAGGCGAAGTAAATCGTATTTCATAGCAACCATATCTGTCAAACAAAAATCGAGAATACGTAATAGGTCTCTTCTATTTGACAGATCTTGTTTGCATGTGTGTGCAAAGCTTTCATTTCCTGCAGATTAAAAAACAGCAGTTTAAGCAACAATGGATGTAAAGGTAGCCGAAATTCGTCACACTGACCTTTACTTATCTCCCTGCTAATGGATTTCAATCTTAGTCTCCACAATTAGCATAATCCTTTTGGCAGAAACCATTCCAAATGTCATTGTTGACAGGTGACAGCTGGTGTCCGCTGCGAATTACTTCCGTGAATTGTCTTTTGAAAATTGCTTTCAACTTTTACGTTATGTTACAACAATGATTTGATTTCGACAAGTTTGACTTTAATAGTCTTTGACGAGATTACAATTGCAAAACTGTATAGGTGCCATCTTAAAAAAAACTAAGTATTTTTAACGCACAAGTTCAAAATATTGTTACTTATAAAAATGTTATTTGTTCCAGGTAAATCCTCAAAAAAAGGAAAATCAAGTAGACAGGTATAAATACAGATCTTATAATCACAGTGGTGACGTGACTTAGATGCAAGGGTTGATTGCATATTCAGTCTGCTTGAGCAGCTGTCAATGTCAGCGTGTTGAGGTTGACATACGGGCGGCAGTTGCTGATACCAAACTAAATATACCATACAATGCAGTAGCATTAAATTACTAAATATTAGCTTAAAGGCAACAATTGACAGATGGTATAAGTTTAGCAAATAAAAATTATACTTCTGACAGTTTTAAAAGTCAGACTTCAAAACTTTAAAACAGCAGATAACATGCGTCTATCTGAAATATATGCCGACAAAAATGATCCATACCAAATCTAATTAAAAAAAAAACAAATTGATTCTATTCCATTTTCAAATTAGACCTTTTAGGTACAGTACGCCCAACGGAACTTAGCATTCGTGAAGTTTGCCGTTTGTCAAGCTTTTTCATACTTAATTATCTACTGCGCATCGAAACGGCTAACTTCACGAATGCCAAGTTGCGTAGGTACGCAAATTTTGTACATCAAAGATCATTCGTAAAGCAAAAGCAGGCAACTTTTTAATCTATTCCGTTTCTGTATAGAACTAGAGGCCGAAATGTCATAGCCCAGCATTCCGCGACACGCCCACTGGGGCGACCTTCTCAATGCTGAACAGAACAATACTTGCACGGTATGCGACTTAAGTACCACACTCAGACCAAATAAAAGAAAGACGGCGCGCCGCGAACAACAAAAGTGAAGCCACACAAAACCGTGCTCCTGCAAGTAAACATACACGCTCATGCACACACCTATACTAAAACCATGCTCATCGCTCTTAGTACGTCACGGGTCTTAAAAATAGAATTATGCCTTCCTTTGTATTAAAAACTTGTAAAAACAACCGCAAATCACATAAAAGTCTCACGGAATCACTTTTCACTTGTAAGTACTTCAAATATCATCGTTTCTTAATTATTATACTATGAATTTTAGGTTACTTGGAACACAGAATCTCAAAACCGTCGACACACACATAGATAAAAAGGTGGCTTCACTTTTGTTGTTCGCGGCGCGCCGTCTTTTCTTTTTATTTGGTCTGAGGTACCACAGTACAAATTTCTAAGTGGAAACTGCAGGCATTTGAAAGGATTTTGACGAAAGTTCACGTTTTACATCCTGGTTTATTCTGTGACAAGTTTGACAGCCCGAATATGTAGCCGCAGATTAACTATGACAATTGACAAGTCACAAGCAATCATGTTCTAAGTTTAGTACCCTACTAGTGGGTACTCAATTATCCCTTGAATTACCTGGTACCTGGAATAGAAAAGAATAAAACAGTGTATTTTATTTGAAACAACACAAAAAGCAACGTTGAAACATTATGAACTATAATTCTAAATTTAACTTTGTTCCTGAAAAACGGCCCCTAACTCAGCATAATGAAAGTAACAAAAGAAAACAATAAAAATAGGCTGATTTTTACTCGTAATATGAAAGTTGCGGTCTGCAGCTATTAATATTGTAATTGTATCTAATTGTAAATATTTAGGGACTTTTTAATGTTTTTCAATGTCATCGAGCATTTTCAATGTTCTTTAACTCATAATTGTGTTTGTTATCATTTGGAATGTAATTTCATTAATTTTAATACTGTTTTAACTTCTTATTCTTTGGTACTCGCTCAAAATTTTCTTGCATGCTGTCTTCACTTGAAATTGTAATGACATTTAGCTCTATAACTCTTAACAAGCACCTGTTTAAATAGTATTAGTGTACAATATGTTAGTATTCAAATAAATAAATTTCAATTTATGAAGCATAATTTTTCTATTAGATTAAAGGACTGTCTGTATTAAACCAAGCCGTCCTTTAAATACGACTTCTCTTATCATATTTATTGACTTTACTTGTTCAGTTTCAAGTTACTGTCCATCGTTCATATTAATATCGGATCTGATGCATAAAATTGTCAAAGTATGGATACATTATAGATAATAGCTGAAGAGCGATGCATAAACTAATGAGGCAGCCCAGTAGGGCGTCCTGACACCTTGTAGAAGGATGCTAAGCAAATATCTATTGGACAGGCTTAGACTAAATAAAATCTATACATACATACATACATACAGGCATACATATTACGAAGCGCTCGTGGCGTAGCTTGCTTAGGCATTCTTGATTGATCGTTAAAGTTAAGCAACGATATGCGCGGTCACAAATTGGCATGGGTGACCGCAAGTGGCATTACGAGCTGAGCGCTTCCGTGCTTCGGAGGGCACGTTAAACAGTCGGTCCCGGCTTTTAAGTCGTTAAGCCATGACGGAGGCCTTTAGGCGGCCTAAAAACTCCGTCACTAGAGTTGGCCACTAGCTCATACGAACATACATACGTCACGCCCGTATACTAAACTTGCAGCACTCCTGATTCAAAGTCCCAAGATGGATATGGTGAACCATTTTGACAGCTGGACGCATTCTATGTTTCTTCTTTACTAGGTTTCTTTCTTTAGTTCTTTGTCAGTAGATCTAGGTACCCTTTTTTAGCTAGCCTATGTACTCAATAGATCCACAGGCTAGCCCCATTTCAGATTTTTTTTATTTCATCTTACAATTCATAACTCACCTTTTAGGTTTATTCATTGCAAAAATCCGTTCACTTTTAATCCAATATGTCTGACATTTGACATCACCCACGATAACTCCATCCAAATGTTACCAGTTGAACTGTCATGCCCAAAACGAGTAAAAACAGCGATTTAATGGCACATCTGAGGAAACCTGTAGAATGTGCGCCCACGCAGATAGATGAAAGGATTAGTAATAAGCTGTGTATTGTTCGTTCCTTAAACTGGACAATCCGTTGAATTTGGAGATTTAACACATCTCTGCAATGCGCCTAGTTCAAAATATTTGAATATTCAACTAACGGATGACCGATCGTTAACATTGCAACGTTGTTATCTGTCAAAAAGTGCCATGTGTTTTTAACAGAAAAACAAAGTTGCTATGGTAATGAACGATTCGTCATCCGTCACTAAAATATTGGAACCGGACAATAAATAATAATAATAACAAATAAATATAAATGGACATTTTACACAGCACCATCTAGCCCCTATCTAAGCAAAACTTGTATTATGGGAACCAGATGGCTGATAGAATACTTAAATACATTTTTTGTAAATACATACTTATACTTAATTATTATCATAATATTATAACACCCAGACATGGAAGAAATATTTGCAGAGCATGCAAATATTTCTTCCGCAGCGGGAATCGAACCCGCGCCTCTTGCGTCTCAGTCGAGCACTCGCCCTCCACGCCACAGTACCTAGCTTACAGTAAGTTTAACTGAGTGCTTTTTTTCTGGTCATTAACTTTGACAGGTGTGTGTTCACCAACACTATAACGGAACGTTATCGTAAAATAAATGAAGTGGCGAATGAATAACCCTTTAACTTTGTCATATTTTTTTTATTGTCACCTACCTATTATTTTTATTTGTGATATAACTTTGAATTACACAGTATATACAAAAAAAATACTGTAACGGCTAGAATAACCTACATAGGTACATATATTATCACGCCCGTAGCCCTAATGGGGTAAGCAACGTCATCTTAAAAGGATATCATCATCTTGTTAGCTCTCAAACAAAATACAACATTAATCTTGTGAAGTCTCGAACATTTAAGTTATTTTACGGCACTTTTTCAAGTAAATATATTATACATACTTAACTGTGACCCGGTGTTAACTTATCTTTGTATCAAACAACAATTCCACATGCTTGGTTAACACGGTAGCATTCTATGAATTATTTATATGAAATGCCAGAATAAATCTATCTGATTATTGTTATTATATGAGATACACGGATTTACGATTTTAATAATAAACGATGATCGCTTTAATTCTTTTTTATATTTATTTGACTACTGTTTTATGTGTTTACAAACTTAACTTTATATTTATTTTCTGGTCAATAACTTTGACAATGTGGCTCGTGTTCACCAACACAGTAACTGAAGGTGCTCATTCATCAAAATCAGAGTAAAATAGATTTGTAGGAATATTGTGACCACGATCGCTGCAAAGCGTTCGAAACGTCGGGAAAATAAAAAAGGTACGCGATTAAGTCCCGTTATAAACTTTAAATATGTAGAAATATTTACAAGAGCGAAGTAAAAACTTGCCTTTTAGTTATTTACTAATATTACTGTTCTGTCACTAGTTACTCCGAACCAGTTTGATAAAAGGGTTAAGGTGCACCTCAAAAATGCTCCTTTATCTAAGTTCGCCTTCAGAAAGAAAATAGAGCTCAGATCAGCTCAGCAAGCAAGGTTTCCTAAAGGTTGGATAGCTATACTTATTCTTTGTCCGAGGTAAGCAATAGAAACAGTCTAGAGATAGCCTACCTGATCCAGATCATGGTTTTTTCGTAAGTTCCTCCTAGTTTAGGGTGTAATTTTGATATATTTCATGTACAATGTGAACGAGTGTTTGTTAAAAATGATGTACTAAAAGAGTCTGTAAAGGCACATTTCAATTCTTTCATCACAAGGACATTAAGAAAACTAGTGTCACGAGTTGTAGCAGCAGTAAAATTAACCAATTACTAAAATAATTTTTGAATTATTTAATTTAACCATTATGTTTGCACATACAATAAGTAAAGTGCTCAAAAGTTCCAAAAAAGCTCTAAACAAATCATAATCATAAGCATTTTGCACCGATTCATTCATCAACTCACAAAAGTCCACGTTCCTATAGTTAACTCCAATATACTTCCAGGGTGATTTTGCACTGCCTTTTGCAATCACCATCAGCCTATAGCAGTTCTTTGCTGAACATATTCCTCCCCTAATGAGCGACATCGCGTATTTGGCTTGACGCATCATTACTCCCATCCAATTCATCATCGAGAACCACAAAAAGACCACGTGGATGGTCCCTACCTGTGCCTGTCAAAGGTACCGGTAGGTCGCGGGGCAGCTTTGGGGCACTCTCAGTGTTTGAGCGAGCCTCGCGGGGAGCGCACGCGTCGGGTACTAAACAATTTTGTAATTCAAACGCGCCAACGTGCTTTTTGACTTTGAACTCTTGGGTTATAATCCGTGGATTGACAATTTGAACTTCGAACTTGTGAAGGAAGTGATACAGGGTATACTTTTTGTGATAGTGATAAGGATATTTTCCAACTGAAGCTGTTTTAGTGATGAAATAAAATAAATTGTTGACATGTAATTATAAGCAAATGTACATTTTTTAAAAGCTTATTTTTAAACTATATTTTAGTTCATAAATGAACAGTTATATAGGAAGCCGTGTTGTGTGATGTATCTGAAAATGTATATAAAATCCGAGAGGTTTTACCAGCAGCCTGATAACCAGACCCTGAAGGATGAAAGGTTTTTCTCGGACTATGAGGAAGAATTAGATGATCGTGAGTAACCTCTTAAATCTACATTAAAAACTCTTGACTTTCATTTAAAACATCGAACAATTCGTAAAAAAAAAATTCTATCGTATGATGAACTGGATCTGGGGAACTGTTTCTTTTATAAATCCTATATGTAATTAGTATTAGTTATACGTTCATTTCATGTCAAACTCTAATAACATCAAAATACTAAGTAAGTACCTCTAGTGTTAGTATCGAGTTAAATGCTTAAATGATTGAAAGTTTTTTACCATGACTTATACATCAGGAGGCAACTTTTGCCTACACGAACGGGACACTACAGTTCCCGGGTCGATTTTAAATGTAGTAGGCTTTCCCAGCACCTATACCATCCTCTCAGCTTAGTAAGCATGAAACACAATTTTAGATTTAGGTAATTAAATACATGGCGGTTCACGTCTTACAGAATGAATCATTACTATTTTGCATATACTTATACAAAGATAGGTAGTATAAGTATATGCAAAGTAAGTAGGTTGGTATACCTAGGTATATAGCCTACTCTTGCAGCTACTTTACTATTTACGCGTTCCATAACAAAAACAAAATGATTCACGTGGACCCACCGACTTGTCTTACTTCCAAATACGAAGTAGCGCGTTTAAGTCTATTATTTGAAGCGCTCGTGGCGTAGCTTGTTTCGTAGCGTTCTTGATTGATCGTTAAAGTTAAACAACGTTGTGCGAGGTCACAATTGGGATGGGTGACCGCAAGTGGCATTACGAGCTGAGCGCTTCCGTACTTCGGAGGGCACGTTAAATTGTCGGTCACGGCTTTTAAGTCGTTAAGCAATAACGGAGGCCTCTAGGTGGCCTAAAAATTCCGTTACAAGAGTTGGCCACTAGCTCATACGAACATACATACATTTGGACGCAACGTTGTTTTATATCCATCTTGGGACTTTGAATCAGGAGTGGCTGCAAGTTTTCTTATGATTACTTGTGGCTCTGCCCACCCCATTAGGGATACGGGCGTGATAATATGTATGTATGTATTTGAACGCAGTTTTGGTTCGTTTTAAAAATAAGGGAATGTTTTGTTTGAGTAAATTTTAAGTACTTTCCCTCCAGGTGGCATAATAAAATTCCACCCTGTATACCGATTCTCACAGCTTAGTCTTAGAATAAGCATGGCTGTTACAGATACCGACACAGATGCTAAGCTCTGACCTCATTCTTTAACACGTGCGCAAATACCACTCTTTCTCTCTTTCTAAATATTATCCACTCTTTCTTGAAAATAGTTTACTTATGTTCGAAAATTTATTTTTTAATTGGTTACCTTATTATTAAGCAGGTAACAGCGAACTAAATCCACATTTGGGCACAAAGTAACCCTTAAATAGAAAGGTCCCTCAGGCGAGGTATGACAGGTCGGCCTTCAAGGGCTTAGAGAAAAAATGGTCAGGATTACTTTCAGACAATAAGAAGGTCTGTTTGACCATCAATTTCCTGGTTTAAGGACCACCGAGATGTAATTACTTGGATTATTTACGGAAGATTACACAAAAACACCTTTAAATATATATTTAGATTCTTAGATTGACGGCCTCGGTGGCGTGGCGGGCGATTGCTCGGCGGAGACGCAAGAGGCGCGGGTTCGATTCCCGCTACGGAAGAAATATTTGTATGTTCTGCAAATATTTCTTCCGGGTCTGGGTGTTGTGATACCATGGTACTCGTAGATTCTGATACCCACGACACAGGGAATCCTAGTGTGGGGTCAGGACTATGTATGTGACTGTCGGGTGTTATTCATTTATTATTTATATTCTAAAGTTTAGAAGGATATGAAAGAGAGAACATTTGTATTCACCATGCTGAAAAGTGGCTTAAAAATATACCTATCTGTCATTTATAAGTAGCTAAAAATAGTTTTAACTAACCCGACTGATTCTTTTATATTTTGTAAATTATATTGATACTAGCTGCCGCCTGCGGCTTCGCTCGCGTGGTACCCGGATAAAAAATATTCTATATGTTAATCCAGTACATGTACTATGTATATTCCAAGTTTCATTTAAACCCGCTCAGCCGTTTAGGCGTGATTGAGGCACAAACATCCAAACATCCTCAAAAACTTTTGCATTAATAACATAAGTAAGATTAGTTGCAAGTTTATTTCTGTTATAATTATTAAAAAAAAAAATTAAAGTAACTACAACAAATTATTTATATGTAACAAACTTAATTTAAAAAATACCGGTTGTCATATTTACGTCTAATTACACACAAAATCCCAACCCAAAACGTCGTCGAAGCGAACAACGTTTTGCCTTTAATTTTTGTCCATTCGTTCCTGCTGTTACGTGAAATTCAAACTAAAATAAATGAACTCTATACCATCGACATACAACTATTTTAACTGCAAGAAAAAATTGCAAGTGCACTTCTTAGAAAGGACAACAGGTAAAAAAACACAGGTAGAGGTCAGGTACCTGTTTTTTTAGCAGGAAACCAGGACAATGGCCCCGGTCACGTTATCCCGGGGGATGCCAAAAGCCTAAACTATTGTAAGTACACAGCAACAATGGTAGAATGCGGGGTGCATTGTTAGCTTTAGAATTGAAATGTTGAAGATTTCATGGCAACTTGCATTGTGCTTAATTTGGGGTAAATATGTAGAAACTTTAGATTTTACTGCAATGTATGTGTAACTTAATAAGGCAACTGGACCTAATAAGGCACTTTTAAAACGGATTTTAAGTATCATCACCATTATGAATATTGAGTTATGATGTGTCTTATATTCTTTTTATAAGAATACTAGCTTTCTCCCACGGCTTCGCTCTCGTAGTACCCGGTTAAAAAGTAGCCTATATGTTATTTCAGCACACATACTATGTATGTTCCAAGTTTCATCCAAATCCGTTCAGCCGTTACGACGTGATTGAGGCACAAACATCGTCACATACAAACTTTCGCATTTATAATAATAATTAGGATATTTTCAACAGATAAAACAATCTAAAACCTCTTTCTTGATTTAAAATCGGTAAAAAATGAAATGCATAACGTAAATCAATTCATTGTTAACGTACTGTTTTACTTACTAAATACGAGTAGTTGAGAGCACTGGTGGTCTAGTTGGTAGTGACCCCGCCTTCCGATCCTAAGGTCGTGGGTTCAAATCCGGTCGTGTGCCAATGGATTTTTCTGAGTGTAAAATTTATGTGCGCTATACCAGTACTCTCAAACGCTGAAGGAAAACATCGTGAGGAAACCCGCGGGTTAGTCAGCTCCGCACGTATTGACCATGTCTTTCCTGTGGACACGGCCGACTAAGCTGAGAGGATGGAATAGGTGCTGGGCAAGCCTACTCCATCTTAATTCGTCCCGGGCACTACAGCGTCCTGTCTGTGAAGGTAAAAGCTGCCTCCTGACGCTGTATAAATCATCTACTATAGATGATAAAAGGCCTTAGTTTTTTTTTTAACGAGTAGTATATGAACAACAACAATGATAGTTACTTGTTTCATTTCAGACATCTAGACGTACATACAGTACCTAGATGCGCATTCATGTAAATTCTCTTCCGCCATCAATTTATTTGCAGTTAAATATATTTAGTCTGTGGTCTAATGTACTGGATTAAACGCGAAAGCGTGTTACAATGTTGCTCAATAAATCCACTTGTAGCCAAAGAATCTGCGGTTCGATGTAAACGCAGGTAATTTCGACAATGCGAGCGAATACAAGATTTCACATTTCAAAGACAACGCTATGTAAACATTCTTCGCTTGCACCTGTTTCTTCTTTTTACAAGAAATCTCTCTAAAGACACAGGTTATATTTTTTATCTTTTTTAATACCATCTAGCCCCAAACTAAGCAAAGCTTGTATTATAGGAACCAGATGGCTGATAGAATACTTACATACTTTTTTTTGTAAATACATACTTATACTACAACACCCAGACCCGGAAGAAATATTTGCAGAGCATGCATGCAAACGGTGAACATTTCTCCCGCAGCGGGAATCGAACCCGCGCCTCTTGTGCCTCAACCGAGCACTCGCCCGCCTCGCCACAGAGGTCGCCATTATTTGATAGATCATGTTTAATCCATAATCCACTTATTACACTCTACTCTCTTTCTCTGTTTGTGCGTCGATTCACATCTGCAGAGTTTTGCTAGTCATGATTATTTCACATAAAACGGTCTTCTATTTGTTCTAATCCCCAGTGACATTGAATATTTCACGCCCACAATATCCACAAAAATATACCTACTACCATGCAGATTAACATAAACTTCATCAAGAACAAAACTTATATATATACATTATTTATTTTGCACGACATAGCACATACAGAATGACAGAAACAATAAAAGAAAAAGGAAGCAACACATAAGAGTAAAAATAAGTACGTAGGTATATATTTGGCTACATTACTAGGTACTGAAACTAGTAGCTGATGAAGATAAAATGAGTATCTACAATAATACCTACTATCTACCTGTATTATGGGTAAGGTTCTGTTGGCCGGCTGGCTGATCTAAAAAAACATTGTGTTGGAAGGTTAGTATGCGTTGTAAAGGTTCCACACACTTTTCTAATAAAAACAAACTAGTGACAACATTGCCTAAATAAGAGGCACACGCGCAAGTAACAAATCTACAAACACCGACCACTCAACTAAACAGTTAACAAGTCGTAAAGAAAATTCCTTGTACGACGGGAGCTCTTCAAAGGAGTGCCCTCGACGTGTGGCCAAGATGGTGACCAAACGTTTGTGTTGGACAGAAAACATTTGTTTAAGCTGGAGTTGAACTCTCGACCGCTTGAGTGGTCGTCAACGCTTACTTTGTTTGTCCTTGTAACTCACAAACTTTGGGCTTACTGAGGACTTATTTTTCAGAACTTTGACTTTACAAATGTATCACAAATTTTATTTAATTATTCTATCTATATACTTACGTTTATTTAGCCAGTTGTGTAGTACCTTTTGAAATAACATTATTTACACTCTACAAGAAATGCTCATTTAGCTACTAAGACCTTTTACCATCTATAGTAGATGATTTATACAGCGTCAGGAGGCAACTTTTACCTTCACAAACGGGACGCTGTAGTGCCCGGGACGAATGAAGATGGAGTAGGCTTGCACAGCACCTATTCCATCCTCTCAGCTTAGTCGGCCTTGTCCACAGGAAACACATTTTGACAGCTCATTTAGCTAAATGAGCTGTCAAAACCTATGACTAAACATGCAAAGCATTTTCCTTTAGAAGGAAACTAGAAAGCGAAAAAAACAAATTGTTTGCATTCCACGTTAAACGTCATTCTTTTTTTAAATTTCATGTTTATAGCAAGTTTTTTTTTCTTATTTGTCGGCTAAAGGTTCGCTTTAAAATTCCACACTCGTGTTTGGTTTCTAAAGGCGGACTGAATTGCAATTAACCTGCATTAACATAGGCGAAACGTCGTGACTTGCGACCCTGGAACGAGCATCACTTCCATGCGTCATGTATTTTAAATCTTTGTTTTTTAATTGCGAGCTGAGCAAGTGAAAACCCTTTAAAAACGTCGTAGAAGACGTCAGGTAAAAAAATATAAAAAAGGCTGTCAGCCACATAGTGTTTGGTAGTTAAGTATTTGCTGCCTCGAAATCGACCCAACAATGTGACAGAAATTTTAGAAACGGACAGTACCTGTTTAGCTAGTTTTTATCAATTAAAATTTGGAAATTAAATTTCCAAAATTGAATTAAAGCCTTATGAAATTAGACCCAAGCACAACGGGGTTCTCCAAAGCTAGGGGGAGCCTCAATAACGTTGTAGGCGCATCTTTTAACTATAATCTCCAACCAATTAAAAGTATTGAATTTAGATTATATTAATACACATTTCTAATTATTAAAACGGAAATCACAAATTAACATCTAAATTACACAAAAAAATTACTAAATACATTTACAACAAATATTTGCATAAATAATAAAAAACAGTTATCACAGCAGCGTGTACACAAACGTTCTTCGGAAATGTCAGAGGTGGTCAACCTTTGGTCCCGGTGAATCAACATGGCTGCGACCCACGTCTCACGACCTCTGAGACCCTGGCACTCACCTTGACCCTCACGACGATTTTTATGCTTCATCCTCATAGCCGCCAAAGGTTTTGATCTTTGTAACTCAATGCATTAATTTTGACTTAGAATATTTTCTGCCTTTTCTTACATAGAAACAGATTATTATAAATTCCTGGACTTACAAATAAATACCTACTTTAATTCGATAAAAATAAATAATCAATATTTGTGGACATTTCACACAGCGCCATCTAGCCCTTGTATAGGGCACCAGATGGGTGATAGAATACTTATATACTTTTTTTTGTAAACATGAGCATATAATACATACATAATACTATAACACCAAGACCAGGAAGAAATATTTGCAGAACATACAAACATTTCTCCCGTAGCGGGAATCGAACCCGCGCCTCTTGCGTCTCAGCCCAACACTCTCCCGCCACGCCACCGAGGTCACCATAATAAATGTTTACTTGTAACACTTTGCTAAAAAACTACTGATTTCAGATGTAAAACACATTTTTGTTAATGCTAATGAATAATGAATGCTTCTGCCCGGGGATTTATTCATGTCAAGTTTTAAGACCTTTTACCTCCTGTTGTTCACGAAAGGAGCCTTTGAGGCGCACTTTAAATCCTTTCATAACACTGATTCAAAATAACTAGTGACATGACTAGATAGATAGATAGATCTTTAAGATAGCAAAGATAACAATAGTTTGCTTTGAATGGAAAAAAAACGAACTGGGGCAGCCAAATACAAGTAAATTGCAACATCATCTTGGTCGATGTCAATAATTAGATACAATTGTCAAAGAGAATTATGCTGAACTGATAATTTCAAGTGAAGTTACTTCAAGCCGTAGAAAATGAGATAAAGATAAAATTCACTTTTAAGTACTACCGTCATATTACTCTTTTCTTTGTCACATGATATTTGAAAAAACTATTCCTTAAAAAACAGGGTTGCGCAACATTTCACGTAATTACAAGATCAGAATTCAAGCGACAATGTATTAATGCCTCGTGAATGTCAGAGGTGGCCAACCTTTGGCCCGGCCCGGGTGAATCATCGTACCACAAGCGATGTCTCACGACCTTTCCAACCCTGACATTTGCCTTGACTTTGTGGCGTTTTTTACGCTTCTTTACCTTTACCTTTACTCACAAACAGGTACAAGATAATAATAATAATAGTTTATTCAGTAGCCAAAAAATACAATGTTTAAACCGAGGCTGGAAAACCTCTTTTAAGTACAAAGTACCTACTTGTGCCAGAGGATTCCGCTCTTCTATGTCCATATGAATGAAAGAGAAGATGCTTAAGTTATTTGCATAGTGAATTACGCTGTAGATGTTGACATTGTAATAAACTAATGTTGGCAAGTCAGTTTCGAATTTAAACTCAATGATATACAGGGTGTCCCACGGCTATGCCATTCTGAGGGAAAGTAACTTAACTGCTAGCAGATAAGTAGAACATTTTACTGAAAGAATTCATTTATATTTTAAAAGTAATTCGAACTGCATTCAAAGATTTTTTTAATAATCGCATGTCTGAACGGAGAATCGAACCCGCCATATGTGAAAAAAACTAATATATTATATAAATATTGTAGCGTTATAAGTGTCACCGTAAAATTATAAATACCGTTAGATTATAATCTCGCGAGATTGTAAACTGTCGAACATCTGCTTAGATCAAAATTAGTAGGTTAGGTTAGGTTAGTGAAAAACTACGCGCGAGGCGAGCGAGCAGAGCGAGCATGCCAAAGCGCCAGAAATTTAAAGCAGTTAAATTGTAAGCAGTATGTTAAGGTTCACAATCTTTCGACAGTTTACAATCTCACGAGATAGATTATAATCTAACGGCATTTACAATTTTACGGTGACATACATATTCTTATAAAGAGAAAGAAACATACAACTATTACAAATATAATTTACATATCGATTCAATAATATTTAAGTTGTCCAATCATAGAAAAACAAGAAAAAACATTTTCCTTAAACAAATCAACTTTCTAAACATAATACGTGTACGTCTTTTCGTTCGTTGAACTTGCTAAACTAGCGTCGAAAAATCAATAATCGATTCTCCAAACTTTGAAATCTCTCCCACTCGTCCCTGTTCAAACAGTTGGTCCCGCACCTGTTTGTGTTGTCTGAGCACACAGGCTGTGTTTGTGGACCCGCCACCTGCATCGCGCGACCTTCGACTTCACCACACTGCTTTATATACCGACGCGGAAGAGCTAGGTAAGTTACTGTTAGAGTTATTATCTAAATAATGTATTGAAAACTACTAGCGCCATCTCTTATGTACTAGTGTAGTTGTGTACCTGCCTTCTTATAATAAATGTTACCCCCGAATACTCAAACGCGACTCAGAGTTGAGCACGTCTCAAGTCACGGTTTTTTGACAGCTTTTGATGAAAATCTGTCAAAAACTCGTCACGAGATGCGTTTGAGTATTCGGGGGTAAGATAAAATAAAGAATAAAGATAAAATAAATGCGAAAGTAAGGAGACAGAATTCCATCCCCGGGAAGGAGATAAGCCACTTTTTATCCTGTAAAACGATGCCAAAATAAAAAAGTATGCAAAAGGATAACGCATAAATACTTCTTAGACATTAATTTATGACAAGATAGTTAATTTGACATTATAAAATTTTTATAATTGACAATGTCTAAGCTCTTTTTTTCTTGCAGGGCTGTGGATAAGGGCCTTTAGCTGGACCGATTTCATGATTCTTGATTTGTTTGATTTGTCTCCGCCCCGAATAGCAGAATAACTACTTAATAAAACATTTGTAAACTGGCATTATTAATTCTACGGTACAAAGTTCGCGGGGTCAGCTAGTGCTAAATAAATAACACCCACCAAATAGTGACTTAGATATTTCTGTCTCTACACTAGGATTCCTTTTGTCTATCGGAAAATACGAGCACCTTCCTACGACAGCAAAATATTTGCAAAAACATGCAAGAATTTCTTTCATGGCGGAAATTGAACCAGAACCTCTCGCGTCTTAGCCAAGCACTCTGCTAGGTCGTCGATGTCAATGTCTCATCTTTCACTGGAAACCTAATGCAGATTTACAAGATCTTCTGGTCACGGATTATATCGGTACAGTCGAAGCACCTCACATAATTTTTACGAAAGAAAAGTATAATTATTATATCAGCCATTTCGTTCCCGTAGTACAAGGTTTGCTTGGTTTGAGGCTAGATGGCGCTGTGAAATGACCAACAATATTTATTTATTTATCGCTGTAGTTAAAATACCTCATGATTTCCTTTGTAATTAAGCTTTTAATAATAACTGCTTGTACTCTTGTGAAAGTCTATTGCAGTGGTAGGTTACAAACAAAGATTTCAATCTGAGCTTTTGTTACATACAAATAGGTAAATTAGGCAACCGTCTCACAAACATATAGAAATAAAATAAAGCCTATGAAATATTATATCTCCAGTAGCCTTTAAAAAACGAGACAAATAATCTTTTGTGACTTTGTTTTTTGCTTATCTGTGGCAGAATTTATGATTTTTCTTTGCTATTTCGTTCACTTGTTTATTTTTCTAAAAGGTATTACTACTACTCACGTCACTAGTTCCTTCGAACCAGTGTGGTGAAATGAATTAAAGTGCACCTCATAGGCTTCTTTGGTAGACTTGACACATCAAATACTAAGAGGTAAAATAAAAAAGTCATCCAAAAGTGTAAAGGAAAACACACATGGTCGGACCATTCGGACATAATAAGTGACATTCTATTACAAAAACCAACAAAACTTCCGTATTGTGACATATTTGTGGAACGCGACGTCCACGCGCCTGGTGTGGGCGGGCCCTAATGACGGGATGACCTCCCGTGAGAGGCTTAGGCATTACATGTAAACCCACCCGTTATAGTACCAGCTCTTATTTAATCTGTGGCTTATAGTTCCTTCATTTATTAGTTTTATGATATAGTACGAGTACTTTAGGTTAAATTGTTGTACAGGGAACTCCAATTTTTTTTAGGAAATTATGATAGGTATGGTAATAAGCCACGATGGGTCTCGGTGGCGTGGCGGGCAAGTGTTCAGATGAGACACGATAAGCGCGAGTTCAATTCGCGCATTGTGAAATCAGAACTATGTGACCGGTGCTTTTTTTTGTTAATAACTTTAATTATTGAAAATTTTAAAGTCAGCTACGAAAATAATCGGAAGCAGTGACAATGTTAATAGTATTTTTATGTATTGTTTCTCTCACAAACGAGTAAAATAAATAATCACTCACAGAATAAATCTTATTTATCGAGATAGCATCGTTAATATTTACCCAAGGCCAATAACTACCACTTCCTTTGCTCAGCGCTTCTTGGAAGTAGGTACATACAGCGGCATCCGACCTCTGGGGTCTATCGACAAATAGCTTTAACATTCCTACTGCAAGAGCCAACGGCTAGAAAGAACATCGTACCTTTTTATGCCGAAAATGAGTTACTTACTTTTTTGTTCCTTTGAATGTTCACAAAATCGGGAACAGAGTTTATTATGTCAAAGATTTAGTTGCAAATAATGAAAAACTGGAAAGTAATCGCATAATTTTTCAGCGTTTCGAACTTAATCAACTAAATTACTATCAATGAAAAATTTGGTACTTTTTGTTTCAGGTGCTTTATCTTAAAGTTTCTGGTTGTTTTATTGACAAATATCTGATGCATAATTTATCTACAAAATTATATAAAATTGGAGGGCAATCGCTTTATTTCGAACGCTTTGTTATGCAAATTTTGTATCGCGTGAAGACGCAAATACGCGTGTAGATACAAAATTTTAAAGAAACTTTAAGATAAAGCACCTGAAACAAAAAGTACCAAATTTTTCATTGATAGTAATTTAGTATTATCAGAAGAGTAGTATTTTTATGATACCCTCAGCTCCCGCACTACAATATTATTTGATAAACGGACAGGTATCGCGTACTTGAATAACACTTAACTCCCATTGCTTTGAGCGGTCATTCATACAACACTATTAAGTAATTCTAATGACGCACACGCTACTCGCGGAGAATCTTATCAAAACATCTACTACCATGGAAAATAATAAGTTTTTTGTTGAACAATCTAAATAATAAAATAAATAAATAAATAACACCCAACAGTCACATACATAGTCCTGACCCCACACTAAGATTCCCTGTATCGTGAGTATCAGAAACGACGAGTACCATGGTACCACAACACCCAGACCCGGAAGAAATATTTGCAGAACATGCAAACATTTTTTCCGCAGCGGGAATCGCACCCGCGCTTCGTCTCTGCCGAGCAATCGCCTGTCACGCCACCGATGCCGTCATTATGCCCTGTAGAAGAGTTGGGAGTTGCCAAGAGTGTGTATCTTCAGGTACCCACGCACAATATTCAAAAAAATATTGGAACAATTGCGTATTTCTGAACGTAATCACTGAAAGATGAAGATTATTTTATGCACATTTCGTATCTCTATGTCTGATATACATAATACTGTCTGTACTTATATTATAAATGCGGAAGTTTGTAAGTTTGGATGTTTGTGCCTCAATCTCGCCTAAACGGCTGAACAAATTTGATTGAAACTTGGAATATACATAGTTCATGTGCTGAATTAACATATAAGCTATTTTTCATCTTGGTACCACGCGAGCGAAGCCGCGGGAGGCAGCTAGTACTCTAGCCTATAAATTTTGACATCTATCAAAACGAAAAGAAAAGAATTCCATAGAACGTAAGATCCATTAAATAGCGCGACGCCATCCACCGATGCCGTCATTATGCCTTGTAGAAGAGTTGGGAGTTGCCAAGAGTGTGTATCTCCAGGTACCCACGCACAGTATCCAAATTCTTCGAGCACGACTCCATAATGACGTGCATACACATTGTAAACGGTACCGCTTACTTAAGCAGTCTGTTTGGACGTCCCGCCATTCGGGTCAGGTGCCGCCAACGGTACATTGTTTGACGATGACCCTACGGGGCTAAGGGACGGGTGAGCGCGAGCTGTCATTCCATAATCACACTGTTAATTGCGACATATAAAGTTTTTCAAATAAAGTACGCTATACCAGTACTCTCAAACGGTGAAGGAAAACATCGTGAGGAAACCCGCGGCTTAGTCAGCTCCGCACGTATTGACCATGTCTTTCCTGTGGACAAGGCCGACTAAGCTGAGAGGATGCTATAGGTGCTGGGCAAGCCTACTCCATCTAAATTCGTCCCGGGCACTACAGCGTTGCGTTTGTGAAGGTAAAAAGTTGCCTCCTGGCGCTATATAAATCATCTATTATGATGGTTAAAGGCCTTAGTTCAAATAAATGGCATACATATTATCACACCCGTAACTCTGATGGAGTGGGCAGAGCCACAAGTAATCATAAGAAAACTTGCAGCCAAATTCAAAACCCCAAGGTGGATGTGAACCATGGTAACAGGTGATCAGCCCATCGCCCATATAGATGGCCCATCATGTTGGAGCGTATCCCATAATCGACTTTTACGACATGCTCGGGGAGAGAAGCAGCTAGACGCATTCTATGCTTTTTACTTACTCCCATTCCAGCAGAGAAATGCACAAATAAATAAATTACTTCCTAAATTATCGTTTGATTTTGAGACTGAGTGAGTAGTATGTTATAAACAAAAGTAAGTCCAAAACATTCAAACGTCATGTGGCTGGTTTTGATATGAGCTCGTATTGGCCATTTCTTTCCTATGAATGAGGCAGACTTAAATGTCCACCCACCCATTATAGAATGGAGCCGGAAGGAAACTCATAAGACCGGTACTCTGAGGAACTTTTGATGTTCGCACTTTGGCTATTTTTCACTCCTTTTTTTATTCTATTAAGGAACAAACTGTCATCATCAAACAAACATCATTATTAACAAAACCCTATGATAAAAAGCTGCTAGATGCCTTTAAAAACCAATGAAAAACCGCTGCAACTCTTCAGATAGACTCCATTTTGTACTTAGAAGTCAAGTCATCGCGTCGCCTGCGTCAATACGGGTGTCAAATGCCACGGCGCGTGTGGGTCAATCGACTTATTATAACTCTGTTTCTTTAAAAGTACTTAGACTTGTGAGGGCAATTACTTGCTTATACCTCATATGATACTTTTTATTTTATGTTGCTATGAAATCATATTTTTATTTTATGTTGCTATCTTACTTCTTACTTATATTATAAATGCGAAAGTTTGTGAGTTTGGATGTTTGTGCCTCAATCACGCCTAAACGGCTGAACGGATTTGAATGAAACTTGGAATATACATAGTAGGTAGGTACATGTACTGAATTAACAGGCTATTTTTTATCCGGGTACCAAGCGAGTGAAACCGCGGGCGGCAGCAAGTGAAATCATATCATAATCATATGCAATAAAAAATCTAAATTAAAAATCTTTAAAATTTACACAATCGTGTCTCTGTCTCTACGGTAAACTTCTCAAAAATTGATTTGACGACATCGGAGTTTGGAGCTAGATGGCGCTGTGTGAAATATCCACAAATATTTATTATTTATCTAACTGGTAATTCTGATAGGTAACAAACTTTTTTAAAATATTCTGGCTGGAACAATTGATTCTAAAAACAATTATAATTTTCAATTTTCTATCATATATTTTTATAAATACCTACTTCAAACCCTACATCCATCTATTTGTGCTAACATCTATGTCACCTCACCGGTGGCCAATGAACCTTAGCCTTCCTCATACCAAATCCATTTCCCTGACCGGCTCCGAGAACGTTATAAAAACTATAACAGGTTATCCCGATAGCCTGCATCGATCTCAACAAATCACTTCGGGTAACTAGTTGACATGTCAAACTAGCCCGACTTGCTAAATAACGGTATGCTGTATCCCTCTATTATGTGGGAGGACTTAGGGCGTAGGTGAGCACTAGTGGTCTAGTAGTAGCGGTCCCGCCTTCCGATCCTAAGGTGGGTTCAATTCCAATCGTGCACCAATAAGTTTATTTGTTCGAAAAATTTATGTGCCCTGTACCAGTACTCTCAAACGGTGAAGGAAAACATTGTGAGAAAACCGGCATATTGTTTCTACGACATGCCGGAAGTGCGCCTCAAAGGGCCCTTTCGTGCACTTGACACATTTTAGAACTTTTTGGGTTCTACGACATACCGGTTTCCTCGCGATGTTTTACTTCACCGTTTGAGAGCGCCTTTTTTATTTTCGACTAGCTGTTGCCCGTGACTTTGTACGCGTGTGGTACATTATTTTGTTCTATAATCAATAGTTTTCGCAGCGTACGCCAAAAACTATTTTGGGTTTTCTACCTTGGGTTACAAATACAAGTATTTTATTTTACAAAAACCTATGCCTACAAACTTAGTGATTCACTTCTTCCTGTGTTAGTTTGCACTGTGTTACAGGAAGTAAATCCTTCCCCAAATGAGTTACAATATTGCAATTTTCTTACGGATCCTTAATTTTTTTGAAAATATGTTATAGCCTATACTGGTCCCTGATAATGTAGCTTTCTATTGGTGAAAGAATTTTTGAAATCGGTCCAGTAGTTTCGGAGCCTATCTGTTACAAACAAAAAACCTTTCCTCTTATAATATTAGTATGATACAACTAATTTACTTAGTTTTGTCACTGCTCCCTTTTCGAGGACTGAATACGTCCACTCCACTATAATAGCAGTAGATAGGTGACCCTGCGGTAGTCACCGGAAGCATTCACTCATAGCACGTCGCCATAAATTCCGCTGCTTCCGCCAAAGTGTCACATTTGACTTTTGAACGTCATAACGCTAAAATCTTATTTCGTGAGAACCAAACAATTAACTGAGATAATTGGAAATTAGTCACAAGAGATTAATAATTATTGGATACCTGAACGATTTAATGTAATTTCCCCTTTTTATCATCATCATCTTCCTGCCCTTATCCCACTCTATGTGGGGTCGGTACAGAAAAGCAGCTGGACGCATTCTATGTTTTTTCTTTACTCCCAGTCCAGCAAAGAAGTACATTTTCCCTTTTTATATAAAGGAGTATAGTGACCGCAAGTGGCATTACGAGCTGAACGCTTCCGTGCTTCGGAGAGCACGTTAAATTGTTGGTCCCGGCTTTTAAGTCGTTTAGCCATGACGGAGGCCTTTTGGCGGCCTAAAAACTCCGTCACAAGAGCTGGTTCATACGAACTTATTTTTATAAAGGAGTATGAAAAAAATACTTTGGATCTTGGGCTGTTTTATATTTTTTATAATTTTCTTATCCAAAATGATACTTTAACTTTATTTTGTTTTTTATTACGTTGCTTGACTCATTATACTCCACGTGACCTTCGTTATAAAAAATCGCATGAGAACTAAACAAATTAAGCAATCAATTAACGACCTAATATATAATCTTGCTTTACGTAAGTCGAAGTGTTTGCTCAAAGTAATTTACGATGGATACATTTTTTTATGTCGTATAAATTGAAGTGACATAAAGTCACCAAATGAAGCTATAAAGTTTTATCATTGTGGGTTTAGCCGTTAATGTCACCATCCATTTAGCTTGGTCAGTTAACTTATATTACTTTGATTGTGCATTTGAAGATGTTATCTATAAAGTTGACCTTTATAGATTAAAAATATTAGCGAATAAATTCTACTACTTTATTTTTACATAGGTAATTATTTTAAAGTGAACAAACGCTTAAAAGTAAATAATATACATAAATCTTTATCTTCACTATTGACATCCCAAAAAGCTATGGTTATTCCAAACCTCCTTTATATTTGGTTTCTTAAAACTTCTTTAGCTCATCCAGCTGCCGTTTCAAAACGGCCCATATCAAATTATCAAAATAATGGTATTACCGGGGTATACGGTAAGTAACAATAGCGCGATACAGATTTGAGTAAAAGTAATTTATTTGACATAAGTCTTTGAGTTATACACATCCAAACATTCATTGAACATTCTTCCGAAAACTCGAACGTGTGGTCCAGTCCTAATATATTATAATCGCCTTATAACATAATGTTATCATTGTGATATTGAATATTATTTTATACAAATAAACCCATTGACAACGCCCACGCCGCCGCTCGTGCCATCTCTTTTCTAATAAACAGTGAGATGTCTCCGAGAAACGCATCAGTTTATAATAATTTCCCCATAATACGCGTGACATTATGTTTTCTACCCATTTTCAATCTTCCATGGTAACTTGGCAGGTCCGTATTTCAAGGAGGATAAGGTTGGGTTTCAATTACCGTGTCTCGAGGGGCGGGGCCGTAAAATAATTATATCACATTACTTATTTGTATGGTATGTGACATAGGCAATTCGGTACAATAGGTTGGTCACATAAGTGGATAATTTTAAAGCAGATCTGATTATACTGTTCAATTAGACTAAGGTTCAAACAGATTGTTAGTGTAGCCAAACGTAACTAGATGTCGCTAGTAAAAGTTGCACAATGCTAGAACGCGCTATCGTTGCGTTTTGCTTCCAAATCCACTCAGCGGCGATGCGCGTGAATCAAAGTTGGTTAAATACAGTGTAAAGGAAAGTAAGTGAGTTTTATTGGTACCTACAGTTAGGGCAAGTGAACATGGTGCCGAAACCAGGGACCTTCAGATTGTGTTAGTGGGACTTAGTAAAATCGTGAGTACAGTGAAAAATTACAAGTGTCAAAAAGTGAACTTACTCAGAATCTGTGTCGAAAAATCAAAGTTTATCTATTAAAAAAGACTTTGAAATTTTACTCATTATTGGACTTGTAAAATTTTAAGTTTATACTACAAGGACTTTAAAAATTTACTCTATACAACACTTAGAAAATTTTCATCAAAAAAGGATTTACATATACAAGTGATTTAGAAAATTGAATTCATATTTACAAAATCATAAGCAATGGAGACACTATTTAGAAAACAAGATGATCTTTTGGAGAATGTAGAAAAGGCGCATAATAATTACAAGAAATCCCCGAAAAGCCGAATTACCCTTTCTTACATAGAAACGCGATTGGAAAGTTTAGAGAGTTTATGGAAAGAATTTAATACAATACACTCAAATATAGTTTCAAAAGTACCTAAAGAAGCTAAACATACAATGGAGTATTTCCAGAACGATATCTACAACAAATTTGAAGACTCTTACACCGAGTACAAATCGAGAATAAAGGAGGATATGCCTAAGTCTACATCTACGAAATCTACTAGTTCAACGACAACAAGTCAAGCGGGATGTAAGGTGAAATTACCCCAAATACAACTACCTACGTTTAAAGGTAGCTATGAAGAATGGCAGACGTTTCACGACATGTTTGTTTCTTTAATACACACAAATTCTAGCTTAAACCCAGTGCAGAAACTACATTACTTAAAAAGTTGTCTATCGGGTGACCCTGAAAAACTACTAATGAACCTTGCTACAACAGAGAGTAATTACGAAGAAGCTTGGAATCAACTAAAGAAACGCTACGACAACAAGAGATATAATGTCAATGAAGTGATGAAACGTTTGTTTGCTCAAAAATCCATAGTGGGAGAGTCATCGATACAAATCAAACAACTGTTGGATAATACCGCTGCTTGCCTAAAAGCCCTGAATAATCTAGGAACGGAGACGAAAACGTGGGACACAATTATAAATTACCTAGTGCTGTCAAAACTAGATTCAGAAACGAGAAAGGCTTGGGAGTTGGACATAAACAAAAAAGATTCAGATAGCTTGCCAACATGGAATGATCTTGTAGGTTTTCTAGAAACGAGATTCAGAACATTAGAGATGCTAGAAGAAAGCAAACCTACTTCGAGTAAACAAATATCCAAAAGAAATGCATTCCACTGCAAAGTTGAGGAGAATAAAGATAAAACAAATAATAATAATAAAGTAGCTTGCCTAATGTGTACCAACGAACACTTACTATTCCAATGCGAAAAGTTTCTGGACCAGCCTGTCGACAAGAGAGCAGAGTTTATTCAATCCAAAAGGCTGTGTTTCAACTGTTTTGCATCCAACCACAACGTGAAGACCTGTCGACGATCGACCTGCTGCCGTAAATGCGGAAGGCGACACCACACCTTACTACACTTCGAAAGAACCATGACGCCAGGACAATCAGTAGATAGTGCTAAATCAGACGATAAGGTTAAGGAATCATCCACAAAGATTGAAAATGAAAGAAAAATAGTTTCCCATTTTGCCAAAGAGAACCAAAGTGAAGTGTTATTAGCAACCGCGTTAATCAATATAAAGGATCAAAATTGTTATTCTAAAACAGTTAGAGCATTAATTGATCAAGGTTCTGAGGCTTCCTTTGTAACTGAAAATACTGTACAATCTTTAGGTCTTAAAAAGATTCCTGTGAGTGGTTTTGTGTCAGGTGTAGGTGATGGAGAGATGAAAATCAAAAATATGGTCTTATTTACTTTAGAGTCGATTCATAATCCTAAATTTTCTGTGCAGGTACAAGCTTACGTATTACATACTTTGACATCCTTTTTACCTACGAGCAAAATATCCATAAAAGGTTGGTCAGAAATAGATGAGTTGCCCTTAGCGGACCCGAAATACGGAGCACCTGGTCGAATCGACATCATTCTAGGAGTTGAGATATACAGTGAAGTTATTCTTGAAGGCCTCTTAAAACACCCAGAAAATAGTGGTCCAATTGCTCAGAATACGCAACTTGGATGGGTTTTGTCAGGTCCTATAGAAAATCAAACACCCTCATCCCGTCAAAGAATTGTCAACCTACATATACGAGTGAAAGAAGATGAACTTCTAAGACAATTTTGGGAAATAGAGAGAGAACCAGATGCGATAAAGAGAAAGATGAACAGGGAAGAAATCAGATGCGAAGAAATATACGAGAAAACTACTGTAAGAGAAGAAAACGGACGATACAAGGTACGCCTACCATTTAAAGAATTAAATCCTTTGCCATGTTTAAACAATCAATCAGAGAAGATAGCGCTGAATAGATTTAACCTGTTGGAGAAAAAATTACAGAAAAACGAGACACTGAAAGAAGAATACAAGAAAGCCATAGACGATTACATTGAACAAGGACACATGGAAGAAATTAAAGAAAAGGAAGAAATACGAAATCCAAATTCTGTATATCTTCCTCATCATGCAGTGATAAAACAAGAGAGAGAGACAACGAAAGTGAGAATAGTCTATGACGCATCATGCAAAGGAACAAACAACAAATCGTTAAACGATACCCTACTCGTCGGACCGAAATTACAAGATGATTTACGTCATATCCTAATGAGATGGAGATGTCATCCATACTGTATAGTTGCAGATCTTAAGCAGATGTATAGACAAATAATGGTGAATGAAAAGGATACTGATTTTCAAAGAATTCTGTGGAGAGAAGACATTAATCTTCCTATTCGTCATTTAAGGATGTTGAGACTAACTTTTGGAACAGCTTGTGCCCCCTACTTAGCAGTAAGGTCTCTACAACAATTAGCCAAAGATGAAAGAGAGAAATATCCAATAGCATCTGAAATTACTTTGCGGGACTTTTATATGGATGATCTTTTGACAGGGTGTGAAGAAGAGACAGAAACCATACAAATATTTGATCAAATGAACGAAATGATGAAGTCAGGAGGATTTTCTTTACAAAAATGGAGTACGAACAGTGAAGTTTTAATGAAAAATATACAACGAGAAAATCAAAAGGATGATCAAAAGCCAGTGTTTAAATCTGATAACATACTAAAGGTCTTGGGAATATGCTGGAATAAAACTACAGATCAATTCGAATACAGCTACAAAATCAACGAAACAAATGAACCTATTACAAAGAGAAAAATATTGTCAGACATAGCAAGACTTTATGATCCTATGGGTTGGATTGCGCCAGTCATTATAGTTGCGAAAATATTCATGCAAAAACTTTGGAAGTCTAATCTTACTTGGGATGATAAATTGTCACCAGATCTTCTAAAAGAGTGGCTTAATTTTCGAGAAAACCTAGATCAAGTTCAAAATATTGGGATTCCTAGATGGTTGCATACGAAGAAAGGAAACTCTTGCGAGTTACATGCATTTGCAGACGCATCAAATGCCGCATACGCTGCTACTGTGTATATTAAGGTTCAAGATGAGCATAATAATGTTCGTATACATCTGGTCTCAGCGAAAACCAAAGTGGCACCGATTGACAAAGAAATTTCAGTACCCAGACTCGAGTTGTGCGCTGCTTTACTTACCGCTAAGCTACTGTATGAGACATCTCAAATTATGGAGATACCTAAAGAGAAACAATTTGCCTGGTCGGATTCCACAGTTGTTCTGGCATGGTTAAAAGGAGAGCCGAGCCGATGGACAACCTTCGTGAGCAATAGAGTTTCTGAAATACTTACGATGCTGGACAGTACTCATTGGAATCATGTCAGTACACATGTGAACCCTGCAGATTGTGCTTCAAGAGGGCTATCGATTAAGGATTTGATCAATTTCGAATTATGGTGGAATGGTCCAAAGTTCTTATTGGAAGATAATGACTACAAAACAAATCTAGCATTTACGACTACAGAAGAAGAGAAATCCATAAAGGTTTTGACTACTGTCAAGAAACCGAAAGAAGAGTTTAGCTGGATAAAATTTTCCAATTTACAAAAGATGCTGAGAGTTATTTCTTATTGCAGGAGATTCTTAAAACTAAAATTACCTAAAGAACAAAGAGAGATCAATACAAAAATAGTGACTAAGAAAGAGATGGAAGAAGTAACAAATATTTGCATAAGAGAAACCCAACAATTGTACTTCAAGGAAGAAATTAAAACTTTAAGAGCAAAAGGGAATATACCAAAGGGAAGTCTATTGCACAATTTAATTCCATATTTGGACAAAACTGAAATATTGAGAGTGGGTGGTCGTATAACCCAGTCAGACGAAGAATATGATAAACGACATCCTATAATCCTACCAAATGAAAGTCATTTTACAAAACTAATAATTTTAGATGCACATGCTAAGACTTTACACGGAGGACCACAAATAATGTTAAACTATTTGAGATCCAAATATTGGATAATTCGTGCAAGAGAATTAACCAAGAAATGCTATAGACAGTGTATTACTTGTGTTCGATACGCGAAACAGAACAATAATCAACTAATGGGTCAATTACCTAAAGTAAGAATTACACCGACAAGACCATTTAAGAGTTCCGGTGTGGATTTCACCGGTCACATCAACATTCGATTTTCACCTGGAAGAGGTTCCAAATCATATAAAGGATATGTTTGTCTTTTTATATGTATGGTAACAAGAGCGATTCACCTGGAAGCAGTGTCTGATTTGTCAGCCAAGGGGTTTATAGCTGCCTTTAGAAGATTTGTTTCAAGAAGAGGACATTGTCAAGATTTATACAGTGATAATGGCACTAATTTTGTGGGTGCTGATAAAGAACTGCGTCAGATGTTTAACAGAGCGATGTCGCAATTACCGAATGAAATCGACCAGTTGCTTGCGAACGAGGGCACTAAGTGGCATTTCATACCACCTCATGCTCCTAACTTTGGGGGTCTGTGGGAGGCAGGAATAAGATCTACCAAGAGTCATTTAAAAACAGTTATCGGAGATACCACACTCACCTTCGAAGAACTTACAACTGTTCTCACGCAAATTGAAGCTTGTCTAAATTCGCGTCCCATATCCTATTTGAGTGATAATCCCAACGATCCTTTACCATTAACACCAGCGCATTTTTTAGTTGGTGAACCTCTCATCATAATACCTGACGAAGACTACTCACATGATCATACTTCCGGTATAACTAGATGGAGGTTATGTCAAAAAATGTTAGATAGTTTTTGGAGGAAATGGTCTAGAGAATATCTTGTAACATTAAATAATAGATACAAATGGTCTACTAAAAGAGATGAACCTAGAGTTGATGATGTTGTTATTATAAGAGAAGATAATTTACCACCCGCAAAATGGTTATTAGGAAAAATTGTAACTTTACATCCAGGCCAAGATAATATTACTAGAGTGGTAACTTTAAAAACAAAATCTGGAATATGTAAACGGCCTGTAAACAAATTGAGCTTTTTACAAAATTGTGAATCATAAACATTGTCTAATGTGGGAAACTTAGCTGGTTTATTTATATGTGCATGCTTATTTATAAGAATTGTTTTTTGTTTTATAGGCAGAAAAATTGAGTTTTGTTTTGTTATTATTTTTTGAGTTTGTTTATTAAGAGAAAAATTTTGAGTTGTGTTCTTTTACTATTGTGTTGCTTTAAAATTAAGTTTGTTATGATAACTTTTATTTTCTTTAAATTCGTAATTGAAAAACAGAGTTTTTGGTGGGCGAAATGTTCAATTAGACTAAGGTTCAAACAGATTGTTAGTGTAGCCAAACGTAACTAGATGTCGCTAGTAAAAGTTGCACAATGCTAGAACGCGCTATCGTTGCGTTTTGCTTCCAAATCCACTCAGCGGCGATGCGCGTGAATCAAAGTTGGTTAAATACAGTGTAAAGGAAAGTAAGTGAGTTTTATTGGTACCTACAGTTAGGGCAAGTGAACAATACAGTTTGAAAGAACTTTGTGTGTTGTGTTTTAGTTCAATTTATTACTTTGAGACAATTTATTATTCATTAGTTTTTATACGCGCTCTTTTGTTTATCGGATTTTTTAACACCGGATTTGCCGGACGTTATGATGTTATAATTTTAAAATTAACTACGCTTTTACAAGTCAAATATTATCCGGTTAAATAAATTTAAAAATTAGGCACATTCACACGATTAACATCTATTTATTTGGGTCAAATAAAATCTTTATGATCATGTGCATTAATAATTACCAAATAGGTACATTTACCGAATTACCAAAGACGTTTTACTAGATTGACGATACCGTGCAAAAAATACTTTCGAATATACAATAATGTATTGCTCGATTATTCTTTCAAAGCAATCGGCAGATCAAACAATTCGTCAACCCAATGTCTACCACCTCGGTGTAATCGATAACATCGCACTGAAGTTTCTCAATTTCTTATGTAAACCGGCCAAATGGCGAAGTCGCATGATCAGAATGATACATCGTGTGAACTACCGGTTACCGTGACAGCTTGACATTGTCACTGTCACTGGAGTAATTAATAACACCTTTTAAGGAACAACGGTCTGATTACGAACAAGTTATTTCCTCTTTAAAATAAACTGTAGTATGTTTTTGGGATAAACATGTTGTAAACCACATCACAAGTAATGTTACTTCAAATAAAGTCCTTGAAGGTTTAACACTTCATAAACTAAGGCCTTTAACCATCATAGTAGATGATTTATACAGCGTCAGGAGGCAACTTTTTACCTTCACAAACGGGACGCTGTAGTGCCCGGAACGAATTAAGATGGAGTAGTACACTTCATAAATAAATAGCAAATTGTCCAGTTTTAAATTTTTCAGCAACATTTTTTAATCATTTTGCCCAACCTTGTTAACCCCCTTTATTTCCAGTAGCTTAAAACTATTTCAACGCAATTCCTCGAATACCAAATTCAAATGTTTCGAAATGACTTCACACCTCACAAGCTCATTAATTCCAAGATGACGGTTCGCGATTGGAAGAAAGTGTTGTGGATTTTGCAAAGTCGCGAGCGAGTTCAAACAGACCGACACGACGGTTGGAACAGATTGTATCACGATCGAGATGCCCGGAGTGACACCGAGATCTTTGCCACTTTTTTCGTCTAACACGAGTCGGCCTCGGTGTGTACGCAACCGGATTCTTTTGGACTAATTGATTTGGAAAAAAAACTTGTTTTATTTGGTTAATTACCTATGCTGTTTGTTTTGTAGGTAAATATGTGCTGAGCAAATAAATAGACCAATGACATCAGATTGCATTTAGTGAATTCTTGGAACTATCCAGGGTTAGGTCAATGACTAGCTGAGATAATGCCCCCTTACCTATAAACGTTGTTTAACTTGAACACCGTTTAAGATTCGCCCTGTCGACAAAACTTTTGACAGATTTTCAGAGGCGAAGCAAGATGACCTTGAGCATCTGTAGGTTTATGTAGTATATATAGGTAGGTATATTTATGTAGTTAGTTTTTTAAAATTTTAATGTATGTGTAATATTTTATTACTCTATTTTTAGTCTCTAAAGCACTACCTCTGTTTGTTCTCCAAATTTCACAAAGGTTAGCTGGAAGGTTAGATGTTATTTCTTGTGCAATAAAGAATTTTCTATCTATCTATCTATGACCGTAAAGCACGGTCTTGAAGGAATAGCAAAATAAAATAAACATGGATTTCCTACATTCTACTAACACGGACGAAGAACGCTAAATTACCATAGCAAGGTCATCTCCAAAAAAAGCGACATAATTTTTTTGACAAAAAGTTGCCATATTAATCTTGCATCCGTCGCATATTAGCATGTGCTAGAGACACCATTTTTTTTTCTAATTTCCTTTTTCTTGCCTATAGGTGAAGGTGGGGGGGGCGCGGGGGGGCGCCGGTACGCGCGCGATGCCGCCGCGTCGCCCGCGCACGCGCCGTCGACGACGACGCCCGCGCACGCGCATCAGACCAACGTGAAGATAGAACACGCCAAGAACGATACCAACGTTAAGAGCGAACGGCTCAGCCCGCACGATTCTAATGCATCCAGGTTGGTATAAATAGAAGGAGATACTCGTAAATAGAAGAGAGAGTTTAACTTAAGTGCTCTCCAGCGAGCGGCTCAATCTCAATCTCTAATGCATTCAGGTCAGATTTTTTTAAGGGAATGTATATAGAAGGGGATACTCGTAAATAGAAAAGAGAGTTTAACTTAAGTGCTCTCCAGCGAGCGGCTCAATCTCAATCTCTAATGCATCCAGGTCAGATTTTTTTAAGGGAATGTATATAGAAGGGGATACTCGTGAATAAAAAGGGAGTTTAACATAAGTGCTCGCACATCAGATCAACGTTAAGATCGAGCAGGCCAGGAACGACACAAACGTTACGAGCGAGCGTCTCAGCCCGTACGAATCTAACGAATCCAGGTTATTATTAGAAGGGGATGAATGGGGTTCAACATAGGTAAGCACGAGCATCAAACCAACGTGAAGATTGACCAGGCCAAGAACGACACCATTACGGAGAGCGACTAGTGGTCTAGTGGTGTTGACCCCGCCCTCAAATCTTGAGGTCATGGGTGCAAATCCGGTCGTGCACCAATGCATTTTTCTGTTCGAAAAACTAAGTGCGCTAAAAATGTTTAATGTACGATGGCACTGAACCCTCCGTGTGCGAGTTCGACTCGCACTTGACCGGTTTTATTATTCTCGTTGGACAAACAGTTCTTTTCTCCGAGCACAAGACAATTAAGCCGGTCAGTTCGTCCCCCAGGTCCCGCAGCGTGACGCCGTCTACATCCTCGTACCCGGGAACACCCCCCGAGCGCGGCAGCCCCCACCAGCAGCCCGCCGCGCACCCCCCGAGGAACTACTCCGACATCATGCGGTCCCTCGCCGCCAGATACAACTCTCATCCCAACAATGAGTGAGTTAGATTAGCTTATTTTAAAGAATTACACAAATATATATAACAAGTGCTTTTATGCCCGGTTCCAATATTCTACATTATCTAAATTAATAAAAATAATAGAATAAATATTTGTGGACATTTCACACAGCGCCACCTAGCCCTAAACTAAGCAAAGCTTGTATTATTGGAACCAGGTGGCTGATAAAATACTTTTATACTTTTTTTGTAAATACACACACATAATACTATAACACTACAACACCCAGATCCTAAAGAAATATTTCTGAAGCAGCGGGAATTGAACCCGCGCCTCTTGCATCTCAGCCGAGCACACGCCCGCCTCGCCACAGAGGTATCTTGTCCATTCTCGTCCCTCGACACATCCATCTCAACATTCTCATCTCAGTTGAATGCAGTCTTCTTTCACCCGACCCTTTTGTTGCCCAACACTCAGATCCATACAATACGACTGATTTGTAAATTTTTCCCTTAATTTTAAGGGGCATTCTGGGATCGCAAGTTGTCCCGTGACCTGTCGCCATTTCATTAAATTCAATTTAATTACACAAAAAGATGTGAGCCGAGTCGTTTTAGCAATGTCTTAATTATTCTAACTCGGCACCTACATTATACGGACTTAGGTGAAATTTCACGTTTTGTGTCCTATACAGTGAATATAAAAAAGCTAGACCACTCCACGCAACAAATTCGTCGAAGCCCGATAATATAGCCAATATATGCGAATGTTTATTCGAAAAGTGAAACTTGAAGGGATTATGGAAAACAAGATCTTTTCATAAATTGTCATCTTAGATGTTTTTCTTTCGCCATAAAAATTATAAATGCGAAAGTAAGTTGACACTGTCACATTTCATTTCCGACAGTCAAACATCGACAATCGATTTTTCACACGGTCCGTGTCACAACACTGCGCGACCCGCGGTTCAGCGACCGACGGACTAGTGATGCCCACAACAATTAGCATATTAATCGATTCGATAACTTACGTTTAGTCGACAAATTTACATGATTCGTGAGAACCTATGTTCCCGCGAGAACTTATGTTATATTAATGAATTGCTCATCTCGGTCGTTGACCTCGCCAGTTTTAATTATCATCTCTGAGGCAGGCGCGGAGGCGCCTCTGACGTTTTTTAATAGTATCGAGACCCGATAGTAAAACCAAAAATTTATTGCTCGAGAAAGACATTAAAATAGTAAAATATGTATGTGTTCATTAATTTTTATCAACCAGCTGCATTTTTAATGTTTTGATAGAATTCACACTTAACTTTGAAAGCAAAGGTTTTGTGTTTGCAAAAGTGCTAAATGTCGTAATAAATATCATGCGTGTAACACTAAGCATTCGTTTTGATTTGTACGAAGCTTGAAAGAGCTTTCTAAAATATATTTTCGCAAGCTTTGTACTCGTACTTAAAGGCCTTTTACAATCTATATAGATGATTTATACAGAGTCAGGAGGCAACTTTTATGACGCTGTAGTGCCCGGCCTTCACTAATGGGACGCTGTCCCAGTGCCCGGAACAAATTGAGATAGAGTAGGCTTGCCCAGTACTTATTCCATCCTCTCAGCTTACTCGTACTTACTTGCTTACTTTTTGTTTTCCAATAATAATCATTTATTTCTACGTGAAGTATACATACATGTAAATTCAAAACGTAATTTTTAACTGATTTCTTCATTTATTTCGATTTGCAAACTTTTTGAACACTACGACGCGGGATGTTCCCAAAATCTTTCTGCCGCCATATTTTTCTTATACCACAGATAATAATAATTTCTTTTATCATTCGATTCCAACCAAAGACAACACACTGGCCGGTAGAATATTTTGATTAACATCAGCAACTGTCAGTGACAGTTACTTGCTCTGTTCAGTTTATTTTCTTTTCTTTTGAAGGCGATTGTGACAAACTCATTTTACCAACGGGATTTAACCCATTTAAACAAACTTAGACATGACATACATATATAAAATCATGCCTGTTTTCCATAGGGGTAGGCAGAGATCACGGATCGCCATTTGCTACGATCCTAGCATACTTCTTTCACTTCATTCACTTTCATTACAATTCTCAGGCATGCTTGTCAGTTTAGGGTACTCTTGACCTGGCCCTTTTCTAAAACGTCACCGATTTGGTCCAGGTAAGTGATAGATAGATAGATAGATGAACTCTTTGTTGTATATAACAATATTAAATTAAAGCAAAATAATAAAATATAGGTGCTAACAAAAAAAAAACAGAAATACACAAACGGCGGCCTTATTGCTTAAAGTAATTTCTTCCAGACAAGTGCGCCGAGGTCTTCCCCTTCCAACGGTACCATTCACACTGTAGTATATACTAGTTCTTTAATAACAGAATTTTTTATTCCTTAGCTACTTCCACCGCATGAATGGCTTCGCCACAGAAGCGAGAGCGGCTACACCCGCGTCGGAAGCTTCCGAAGCACCGCTCGGAGGACTATTCACGAAGCTCGCGAAGCAGCAGGGCGGGCCACCGAGACTGCCCGCCTTTCCCGTCATGCTCGATATGACCTCCACCAAGGTATACATCACTAGCTAATGTATTATTACTCTGCAGCTACACTATTAGGCGTCAGCGAATTTGCAACTTTGACAAAGTTCCGAGTTAGCACAAAGTTTATTAGTGTGTTCGAAATTCCTCATTCAGTTCATCATGTTTTGTACAAAACTTAGCAGCATCGATAGTGTAGCCACAGAAATACAGATTTCTATATTCTGAACTAATAATGAGAAACATTATGATTTTTGTTTCATTCTGTAAGTTGAAAAAATTGACACCCCTGGAAAGCCAATGATAGAAAACATATTTTTCTTACGTTGAAGGACAAAACGACGATCGTATAATCTTGAAAAAAATCACAAGTTAAGGTTTAGTAAAAGCTCCTCTGGCATTTTATTAGGTAGCTAAAATTGATTAAATATAAAGATTAACAAATGTTAATCACCGCCAAAAATACATATCTACAAGTAAAAAATAGACCAAGAACTTGATCATTAGAGATACTTATTATGTACAGAATCAATCAAGAGGTACCTTGATTACTACTTGATTAGCTTCGATTAAAAGGTTATTATTTTATGTGAAATCAATTACAGTGTAAAAGGTCAGATGATATCACAAATATTCATGAGCAATATGCAACAGGAAATATATAAATCTCTAGTGAAAGAAATAAAAGGAGCTGTTTTGACTTGACCTACCACTACTATCTCTAGTTTTTTTTTACTAGTGTGTTGAAAGGATTTAAAGTGCGTCTCAAAGGTTCCGTTCGTGCACTAAATCACAAAAAAATTCGTGGCGCCCTGGAAAAAAGTTTTACGATTATAACAAACTCAACTAATTTTAACGATTCGATAATAATGTATCTAAACTTTGATATCTTGTTATTAATTCTAATAGGCCAATATTAAGTTTGTCCTTTATTTTGAGTAATAAATACAGTATGCCACTGATTAGCTTATTTACCTTAATTCTATCGAATCGTGGCGGACATTTTTGTCGAACCGCGGTTCCCAAGCTATTTTATTCAGTCGGAGAGAAAAATATGCATATTAATGCTATGAATATCATTAATGACACTCGTAAATCTATTAGCCTATTAGAATATTAAACCAAAGAAGTTTTTCTGCTTTTGAAGGGTTTTTGTGTGTGAAGGATTGCGTGACGAGAACAGAATGACCGTTGTCGTAAGCAATTATTGGTAAACCATGAAAATTCACCTTACAATTATACTTGAACTGAGAGAAAAAGAAACATAAAATGTGTCCAGCTGCTTCTCTCCCCGAGAATGTCGTAAAAGTCGAATAAGGGATAGTATCCTCTCCAACATGATGAATGACCCATCTATATGGACGATGGGTTGATCAGATAACCTGTCGGTATAGTTAAACATATCCTTTGGGACTTTGAATCAGGGGTGGCTGCAAGTTTTCTTATAATTATATGTGGCTCTGCCCACCCCGTTAGGGATACGGGCGTGATAATATATATGTATATATTTGTCGTATAACATACCAAATATTTATATACGTAGGTACATAATTTTCTTAAAGATTAAATATTTTCAATTTATATACCTTGCTATTATTGTGGAAGCAAACATGGTTTCTTCTCATTTATAATTAATATCAGGTTAAAACATTTCATTAATATTACTTCATTAGCCACATTACTTAAGACAAGGCCAGTGCCCCTATGAAATAATTTACGCTCAGCTGAATTTTCATTTCAAAAGCATTTGTAATTCGTATTAATTATAAAACTAAGTACTCACTGACCTTCCTGCTATAATTACAAACCACACACCGTTTCATAGTTCACGGCTGTGATTAAAATGTCTCGGTGGATCGTAAAGTCAAAAAATATTCATAAAATCTAAATACATAAAACTCTTTCGTAACAGATTGACTGACAATCAAAAAACTACTGAACTAAGGCATTTTACCATCTATGTAGATGGTAAAATGCCTTAGTTCTTGATGTCTTCTTGTTCTTAGTCCTTAGCCAGATGATTTATATAGCATTAGGATGAGGCAACTTTTGCCTGCACGAATGGGACGCTGTAGTGACAATAAACGCACAGCTTAAACCATGTCCTAAAAGCATGAAGGAAGCAAGGGTCCTTTTAGTGTAGGCAAAAAGTTGCCCCTTGACGCTGTATAAATCATCTAATTATATATGGTCAAGGTCTTTTTAGGTATATGATATGGGTACAGATAAGAAAGGAATTCCCTAAATTCAAGTACTAGACGACGCAGCGGGAAAATGAAGATTTTCTATAAAAAACGCAGTCAGTCTCGGGGCATTCCTTTAGTTCATAAGATAAATGTGTGGTTCATAAAATTCATATAGTCTGTGGTATCGCGGCATGGGCTCTTTATGCTAATGATCTAGAATCATAATGGTCAGTGCCACGCTTCCTTTCCTCCGTAAAGGCAATTAAATCTAATAACGGGCGCGACCTTTATACTTGGTGCCTTTTCACTTGTATCTCCATCATAGTTAACGACAACATCATTGAATTATATCTGTCATTCTCTTTGCAGTATTGCATGTCTTAGAACTGACAGTCGACTAACGGACAGTACCGTAATTTCTTGAACAATTAATAAACATACATTATACTGACCTATTTTGACCCTCAGCTTTTGTTATTTTACCTTCAGTTCCTACTTTTCGTGTCACACTGATTCTTTCGAAACTAAGTAGTAGTTGTGTTGGATTTAGATGACTCCTTTCGTGAATTTGAACTTTGAAGGCTCTACGACATGATCTCGATATTTTCCTTCATGTTTTTAAAGTATTACTGAACTGAAAAGAGAAGTGAAGAATATAAATTCAAACAAAATAATCCATTGGCACTCAAGTTTCAAATTTTGTCTATGGTAAATTCATTTTTTTCGTCTATGGTCGTCGCACGTCATGCAATCATTCCTTGATCAGTTATTATTTAATCTATGGCTGGCTCGTGCCAGCGAACCGTCTCGGCTCTCCACGGAGCAACTGGAGCTGCACTAATTAGAGTAGGCACGCGCCTGCTAGTGATGGGATGTGAAATCTAACCGTTCCACTTTGATATTAGAACTTTTTGCACGCGGATACTGCGACGTTCTTCAACTTTCTAGCGACATCTGTTAGTGCACCCAATTATGGAAAAGGAGATTGGAATGTAGGCATTAGTATGAAAACTATTAATCTGGAATATTCTGATAATGCTTGGTATATGCCTCAATTATGGCTTAACAGCTGAACAGATTTGACGAATAAAGATCCACACTACGACTCTGCCTCCTACATTAATCACCTCTCTTAAACGGTGAAAGAAAACATCGTGAGGAAACCGGCATGTCGTAGAACCTAAAAAGTTCGAAAACATGTGTCAAGTGACCAAAAGGAGAGTTTGAAGTGCTTAAATCCTTTCACCACACAGGTTCGGGAAAGCTAGTGATGAGTAGAAGATTTCCCTCGCGTCGTCATTTCACGCGCACCCCAAAGATTCAGATCGCTTCTTTTCACGTGAAACTTTTTAGTGGTGTAATTAAAACAATAGATTGCGATTTGACCTGTGCGCGTTGAGCGTGACGCCCGCTGGTGATTATGATGAACACGGCGTGCTCTCCATCTGATAACTCGTACAGTCAACATCAACAGTAGATTCTTTATCTGAAGATTTTTTCATCATTCATCAAAAGTGATTTTTTAATAACATTTACAGATACCGGCATTAATTTATTTTCGAAATTAAATGTAATTAGTACCCATCAAAACCATAAATTATTACTGATTAGTCAAAATATAAATATTGTTTATTCAGTAAGGATCACTTTGAATCTTCTTAAATCGTTGATTTTACCCCAATTCGTAACGTGACCAAGAATGGACGATATAGGCAAGATGCGCACGCTTGGCTATTTTTTGTAAGAAAAAGTATCTCTTTGCAATCATGTTTATGAAACTTTACAATTAGTGATATTTTTTTTAATTGCCTCTCTTTGAGTGTACCTACATTTATTAACTGAAAGAAACAGTCGGGCTATCTAAAGACCGTTGCAAACGGTCTATAGATACCCACCTGATCCCACTCATCAGACAGTGCGTGCCCAAGACGCTGGCCGCATTGCCCCGTTGAATGGCAATACTGATCCGTTGAGCCAAATAAGAACCATCTCTTGGATCGCGCATGGCTTTGCCCTAAAAGAATTTTGAAAACGCGGTGGGCACCCGTGCCCCACGGACTCAAAAGGCTCAAATATATAAGCCGCGTTTAGGTTTGCATATTTGCGCCTTTTGAGATCCTCGGCCGAATTTGCCGCCAAATATTTTGTGTGTAACAAGTTATAAATAAAAAGTAATTAATTAAAATACGTGATGGATACATATTTATGCCTTTTGGCGTGGAAACTTTAGGACCCTGCGGTCCGGAGGCGTGACTTCTTTTCAAGGAGATATCCAAGAAGCTAATAGATGTAACCTATGACCAAAGGGCTGGCGCTTACCTCAGACAAAGGATAAGTATAGCTATCCAACGAGGTAACGTCGCCAGCCTTTTGGGGACCTTACTTGCGGTCGGTGATCTGAGCTCTGTTTTCTATCTGTAGGCGAACTTAGATAGAAAACTGAGCTCATTTTTATTTCTTTTATACCGATTACCTTAAAGTTTTTAATGTTATTGTAGTTTGTCTTTGTAACTGTGTGTACTTAAATAAAGAAAATAGGGGATTAATTAAAAAAAAAACACTCTTATTTTTTGTAATTTTTAATAAATCTGACATATTTGGTAAATATAGCACGGTATATTTGTGATAAGTATTTATTGTAAGATACATATTGTTAGAGTTTGAGCGGACTATCGTCCGCTCACTGTTTACGCCGGTCCACACGTTTGATTCTATATATGAGTTTATTATGATTAGTCCTGACTAAAGTATAATTTTATTTTACTGCCGCTAAGTACCACGGCGCCTAGATTATGTCTTACCAAGGTCTATTAGGGAAGAAGGACTATTTAAGGGATTTTCATAGCTTCCTGCCACGTGCATTAGTTAAGACGTATTAGAGGTATTCAGTCAAAGATAAATAATGTACGAAAACCGGATGCTATTGAAAATAATTGTCTACGTCTTTGTAAGTTTCATTGTTTTTTAATAGCTTTTATTTAACTTGCAATGTATGTATGTAGTTTTTATCCTCAACGGATTGATGAAAATGCTAGCTAATGTTAGCTGAGTAACGTCATCCTAAATTCAATATGACAGACTCCCAAAGATGGCGGACTATGTTTCTTTAGTCACCCCCATGTTTATTTGTAATACAAGTATCCTTTAGAATACAAGTAGACAGCTACTACGACATTACCTAGCAGGAAACTACACCGTTAAGATCTCCGCCCATTATCCCATCAACAAAACCATAGAGCCTGGCAATTTAAGAGAATGTCTTACCTGCAATCATAAGCTTTTCTTAAATGACCTTCCTAACATGATCTTCTCTTCCAGGCCCTGCTGGCGATATCCCGGGCGGGACGTGGGGGGAGATCGAGACGCAAACGCACAGGCACGACGGGTCCTGCAACGGAACACTCTCCCTTAGATCTATCAGCAGCTGGAGAGAGTGCCGCTAAGAGAGCCCGCCTGTCAGCCAGCCCTAGTGATAGCGACGAGAGAGATATGACGTCCAATGATGGTAAACTCACTTTCTGTTTCTCTTTTATTGCATGTAATGATTTTATTGCTCTTTTATTGCGTTTTTATCCTGAAAAAGGCCGCTAAGCTGGACCTAGCGACAGCGATAAGAGGTATCTCTACGAAGACACATGCCGTATGTATCTTCTATGTCACTTTTTTTGAGTGTGTGTGTGTGTGTGTGTGTGTTTGCGATTCCTCTATCATACGTTAATAACACTGATGAGAGATATAACGTCGAATTATGGTATGAATTATTTCTGTTTATTTCATTGCGTGTGTAGAGCTTTGATTTCTGAAACACACTACTTCTACCTAGTGGCAGCAATCAGGGTGATATGACGTTAAATGATGGTATATATATTATCTGTCTCTTTTATGACGTGTCTGTGAATGATTGATTGAAATGAAATGATCAAAATCGCGGGCTTTTTACAAGCTATTTCACTTATAATGAGCGCTTCCGTGCTTCGGAGGGCACGTTAAATTGTCGGTCCCGGCCTTTATATCGTTAACCCATGACGGAAGCCCATGGCTACTAGCTCATACGAACTTACTTTACTTATAATAAGAACTTATTTTATACTACATACCTACTCGTATTTACGAATAAATATAATGCAAACACTCTTACCGCATATCTGATATCTGTTTATACAGCCGTCATAATCATTGAATGGTAGTGTTATTCGAACCATTTATGTGCCTAATTTAAACTGACTGATCTTAACTATTCTATTGAACGTGATATTAACTTTTATGAGAAGGTTTCTATCATAATAGAGAGAACACCTCAGCATTAAGTTTATTAATTTACTGGCCTCAGTTAAGAGCTTTGCTTGCGAATATAATCCTGATTATGATGAAACTAGTTAGTGATGTGGTCTATAAACTTTCACATTAATATCATCATCATCCACGAGAAAAATAAAAGAACGATGACAGACACCCTCTGATGCAACTTTTTGCCAAAACACTAATGAGACGCTGTAGTGCTTAGGACGATTCTTCATACTAATATTACTTATAAAGAGGAAAGATTTTTTGTTTTTTTGTTTGTAACGAATAGGCTCCGAAACTACTGGACCGATTTCAAAAATTCTTTCACCAATAGAAAGCTACATTATCAGGGACCAGTATAAGCTATAATATATTTTCAAAAAAATAGGGATCCGTAAGAAAATTGCAATATTGTAACCCAAGGTTGAAAACCCAAAATAGTTTTTGGCGTGCGCTGCGAAAACTATTGATTATAGAACAAAATAATGTACTACACGCGTACAAAGTCACGAGCAACAGCTAGTTAGGTATATTTTAATGTTCAGTATTTGTTCACAGATCGCAGTGAGTGTATGTGCGCCGAGGCCCGAGCGCGCCTTTCCGCCTGGACGGTCGATGACGTCTGCGAATTTGTCAGCTCCATCGATATCTGCGCAGAATATGCAACGGTAAGTGCACAACATTCATCATCATCATCTTCCTGCCCTTATCCCACTCTCTGTGGGGTCTGTGGGGTCGGCACAATATGATCCTTGAATCATGCTGTGAGAGTTTTGGCTGAGGTGTTTTATGACCGGCTGCCTGAGTGACGTCAACCCTCCTCGATAATGCTTGCTTATTGTATCTCATCATGTTGGAGGATACTATCCCTTAGTCGACTTTTACGACATGCTCGGGGAGAGAAGCAGCTGGACGCATTCTATGTGTTTTCTTTACTCCCAGTCCAGTGCACATGTGCACAACAGTGAATTCAGAAAATGAAATAGAAGTACCATATCATTTTTCCTTTTTTTTCAGCAAAGAATTGAGAGTGCACCTGTTTTGAATTACGTATGATAAAAAGAATACGGTACCTTAATAAGTAAACATTTTAGTATTTATTTAATTCAATTATTAATTTAGGCTTATTTGGGCGTTTGTTTATAACTGAAACTTAGGTATCAAAGACCTTACTGACTAGTCTTTCGTTAATTTAATACATTATTTATTGTTAAAAATTTCGTCCGTTGAAAAAAAAATGGCGCCCTAAGTGCGCCATTTTATTCCTCGTCAAAATATCAACTACCAAAGTATACACAATGTCAAAATCCAATATCATCCTTCATGCTTACCGTAAATTACCTATTAATTAATTTATAATTCTAAATTACCGCTCAACATAATATTAAGTCTCTTCAATTCATCCGCAAATACGTCATATATTGGAATACATCAATTAAAAAAAATATCTGTAATAGCTTTGTCGAAGGTTACGTAAAATAAGTCTGGTATCTGATAGTAAAATAAATCAATCAAGTCTACCGGTAGGTACACTCTCGTACACTACATTATTTTATTACTAGGAAATTGCTCTCATAAACTTTACAACGCGTCTTATTATGCGGACTGATACATCGTAAATATGATGCTGTACCTTCGAACGCCAATCTAGTACCCACACCAATTAATTAATAAACATACCAGCAAATATTATTAATGTACTCAATGGTTATTAACAACTTTCTTGTCGATTACTATCCAATCATGGCAATAAAGTTAATAAGTCTAAATAGACGTGGCTCGAAATCGTAACGATGGTACTTGCACGTCACTACAAGGCGGCAAATCGCGCATCCGAGTAATAAGTAATCATGATTACTCGTGATCACTCACTGTTTCCACACCTCACTACCGGACCAACACACGTAGACACCTGCATAGAACAATCCTACATTATCTACCTCAAAGGCAAGGTGTCTACGTATTCTGGTGACGTACTCGTAACTGTGATTGTGATAGGAAACTACGAGGCGATACATTTTGTTTGCTCGCTTTTTGATTAATTTTAATTGCGTCTGAGAGTGAAAGGGAGTGAATGAAATATGATTTTAATTACACTTGTAGCTTCGTTGATTATTTCACTAAATCCGCATTGAAAAATGTTACGATTTCACAACAGTGTATGGGCTACCCTACCAGACACAAAGAGCAATTTGTCAGGTTGACATGAGCCGTCAAAGTCATCTTTTTGAATGAATTTTGGCGCGCAAATCTCTATTTATAATTTGTCCCTTTTGGGAAGACGATGGTGACTAAGGCCGTACTGCCTTTCGTGTTTATTTTTAAAAGTCTTCCGTTCACTTAGGGCGTCATTTCTTTTTCTCATTTTATAGTGTCTAAATAAAATTCACAAGCGAACCTCTTTGAGGCGCTCTTTAATTTATTCATCACGCTGACTCGAAGCCACCTATTTGAATCGAATGGAAACCATCTATCCAGAGACTATAGGTACCTCAGAACTCGTGACAATAGTAGGTATTTAAAAACAAAAAAAAACATGATTATGTTAAAAAATAATTGTGGCACCAGTTTTGATTTATACGAGTACTATAATCTACTATATATAATGGACACAGGTATATAATTAAAGAAAAGAACATTGGTATCGATTCTGTCTGATGTATGTTTTCCTTAACTAAACTTAATTTGACATTCTTAAAAAATTTACTGTCCTTTTCTGATAGATCGAAGTAACAGGAACAGTATAATTTTATTTTAGAACTGACAAATTTAGTTGTGTTAAGAAAAACGTACATCAGAATCGATAGCACTAATTGTAGTAGGTACTTAAAAAACAGTAAACATAGACAGATTATGCTAAAAAAATAAGCTCTTGCTTATTACCAGTTTGTATCTCATATTACCAATACAAATAATGTACAGCAAAATCGCTAACACGCAAATCATAGTTCAATTTATTTATCGTGTCCGTTTACGATTATAAGTTTAGCGTCAAATTCATTATAAATACGATTATTGAATAGCTGTAAGAAGGGATTCTCGAGGGGCTAATAAAGTATGAGTTTATGGTCTTGTAGAATAAGTTTTAGCTGAATGTTTAGCGATCTTAGTGCTTACAAGGTTTAGTGATGTTCTCACACTTGGGTGCTTCAAACGAAGGATAACATTTTATTGAGCCTCCTAGAGATTTATGTTATATTCAATTAAGCGATTAAGGATTAAGTTAAAATTAATCGAAGGGAGGCCTATGCCCAGCTATATGCAAAAACCGGCTGCGGACGGTGATGGAAGTTAAAATTGGTACATACATACATACCGTATTATCACGCCCGTATCCCTAATGGGATGGGGAGAGTTACAAGAAATCATAAGAAAACTTGCAGCCACTTATAGTATGTAATGTAAGCCCCAAAATGGATATGGTGAACCATGGTGACAGGTGATCAGCCCAACGCCCATATAGATAGTCCATTATGTTAGAGGATACTATCCCTTGGTCGACTTTTAGTTCAGCAGAGAAGTAACAAATTAATTGATATTGTCGTATATACCATCATAAGTTGGTCTACTTATATAAGTTGCTTTAATAATTTGTCTATTGTCAAAACAATTCACAAACAGGCAACGCCCATACTTTCGCACATAACTTCCAGTCATTCCAACGCCATGTTTCCGTCAGGCGAGATTTCAATACTACAAATCATTCTGTAAACTGAAACTATTATCTGGTACACAATTAATTCGACCGAGTGACACCTTTGGAACAAATAAATCACGACGTAACTTGATACCGCTACTGTAGTGCCGCTCTGGACATACTGTCGATTAGTTCGGCGATCGTGTTGGCTCTTTGTTGTATTTATGTTTATAATAAATAAATAATTAAATTTGTGAATGCTGCAAGTCTATAAGGGATAAACATTTATTAATAGAAAAAAACTTACAACTTATACACGTATTTATAAATATAATTTACGAAATACAAAAGAAACAGTCGGTTTATTTAAAGTCTCATCTGATCCAGATCATCATAAGGTGGAAATGTGACCTAGAGTCTAGCCACGCATTGCCACACTCAATGGGAACACTGATCCATTGAGCCAAATAAGAGCCTGTAAGTGATGTGATAGAAACCAGTTCAAATACATTAATATGTAGAACAAAAGCTCTTGTTAATAAGTTTAAATTTAAAACTCTGTATACTGACAAATTATAATTTTACTGCAGTTCGCATCCACACTATACTTTTATCGCCAGATTAATCAATTATACTTTTATTTTTAGCAGTCGCTAATACTGTAGAAATAAAGAGAAATAAACACGTTGAACCAATTTTGTTATGTTTTGAATAAAACTCTACTAGGACATACAGTTACTCTGAACACGTCTTCAAATCAGTTTAAAATATACAGAACTAGCTGCCGCCTGCGGCTTTGCTTAATCTAGCATATGTACCATGTATATTCCAAGTTTCATTCAAATCCGTTCAGCCGTTTAGGCGTGATTGAGGCACAAACATACAAACATCCTCACAAACTTTCACATTTATAATATAGTAGGATTTGCTAATCAAATGATCCGTGTGTCACATTGTGGTATACCACTTACTATCATTGTGCAATTTGCGATACAAATATTACGGAAATTTTAAATCTTCGTTTGGTTTCCCACGTCTGATGTCGGTTGCTTCATACCCTAAATTATACTGAAAACCGGCTACCGGTCTACCACTAACTACTATTAAATACTATTAAACTACTTAATACGTTTTTAATTAACAGATAACAAAGTTAGTACTATTTAACTCCGAACTTTTGATTGGATAAACTGTACGATTTTACAAATAACTGAATAAATGAAAGGAGGGAGAATGATTAATGATTAATTTATCGCCGTCAGCTTTGGTGCGCAGTCAAAACACCCTAAAACTTCATGAAAAATTGCAAATAAAAAAAGCTGACAATTGTTGGCAAAGGGTGGCCTTATCGCTTGATGCGATTTGGCATCATGGTATCCACATGCATATACTTCAATTGCGCAATATAATGGAACTACGTTCGTACATACATATTAAATATTATCACGCCCATATCCCTAATGGGGTGGGCAGAGCCACAAGCCAGAAACTTGCAGACACTTCTGATTTAAAATCCTAAGATGAATATGGTGACAGGTGATCAGCCCATCGCCCATAATAAGTGGTCCATCATGCTGGAGAGGATACTATCCCTTAGTCGAATTTTACGACTTGCTCGGGGAGAGAACTGGACGCATTCTATGCTTTTTCTTTACTTCCAGTCCAGCAGAGAAGTACTGTACAAAAACGGTACGCAGCTAAGGTTACCAGATGTCCGGTATTTAAGCGTACAGTCCGGTATTTTCGAGGCCTGTCCGGTAAAAAATAAATGGTCATACCGTACAGAACAATGTCCGGTATTTTGAGGAAAGTCGGTACTATTGGTCACAAGCGCCTACAATAGTAGGCATATGAAATCCCTCGCTGTCTGTATCTGCGTCTGCGGGCTCTCACTTCACCACTGTTAAGTAAGTAGTAGGTAGATTACGTATGAAAAAACCTCTTTTTTTTGCGACTTAGCATACACCCCCCGGTTTGGGGTTGGCCGGTATTTTTTCGCGACTCACCTGGCAACCCTATACGCAGCGTATAATGCGTTTAAAAGTACGATACCACGATACGAAATGAAATGGCAAGAATCATTTTGCTTTTGGTAATTACGTTAAGAATAACGCTATCGGCGCTCTGTTTGTATTTTGGTCCAACTATGTCATTTGTTTCGCGGTGAACACATCCAACCTGCTTTCTACTGAAACGGCGTCCACATAAAGTTGCAACTCGTGTGCATTATAGTCCCGAATGATGCAACTCGAACCACAATCACGCCGTGATTCGTGTCACGCGGAGAATTGCTCGCCTTTGAATTGTGACTGATGGTTTATTTGTCAATACGTAAATCCTATAGCATCATTACTTAAATAATTAAATGGTCTACGAATATAAAATATCAAATAAAGCACAAAAATTGTAGCCGGAAAATACATGCGGGCTATAACTTTTTTTTTTAATTGTTCTCTTATATTTTTTTTTTCAATTACTCCAGGACCGTACTTAATTTGAAATGAACAGGACTGTCCATTGCTTGAATGATTTTGTTAATTCAAAGTTTAAAATAACCTTTTGTCTTTCCAATTCCTCCAAAACGTGAGCAATAAAATACAGAAACAAAGCTTCTGTGAACACTCAATCCATCCGCGTTGTCAGGTACTACAGTCATCGACAGAAAGGTTCCAAAAGAGCTTAATTAAATATTCAAGTAAAAGCTTTGAGTAAACATAAGCGCTTTATCCAGAGCTCTGTTTTGTTTCTGTACCCGACTGTTCTGTCAAATCCTTGGATGATCCTTTCACAATAGTTCGTGCTTCCTCTCACACCTCTGACTTACCTACCTTTGCCCTACTATAATCGCTATACTAATATTGTCGCAATTTGTCGTTATATTTACAAAAAAGTATATAAAACAAATTTGTTTTTTTAGTCTGTGACTTAAACAAGAATGACACAAATACATGTGCGTTTCATTTTGTTTTTAAAATCAATATCACTCCTAATTTAAATATTACCAACTAGGTATCTAATTTCCTTCCTCTAGCAAGTACCTAAGTTATTGATCTTCGAACCGTAATAGTGTCTTCACGGTTTCCCCGATATTTAGTTTGCAATTCAAATCAATACAAAACAGCGCACTCGCATCCCACTATACTCTAATTGCACATTGTCACTGAGCTTCGTGCAATCGTGATCCAGTGTTGCCACACTGCGTGATTTATATAAATTACCTCACTGTGTGCGACATATATTATGTTCAAATTATGGCAATACTCATTTTTGTACTATCGTCTTCACCTTGCGAAATTCGCGCACGATATCTGCTCAATAATTCTCGATGGGTGCAAATGTGATTTGATGAAATAAATATAAAATTACTTAAATGCTAAGTGACGGCAGATGTATAAAAACGGAATCACACAACACCAAAAAATGGTAAATTTAAAAACTATTGGTAAATAAATAAATATTTGTGGACATTTCACACAGCGCCATCTAGCCCCAAATTAAACAAAGCTTGTACTATGAGCACCAGATGGTTGACAGAATACTTATACATACATTATAATACATACAAACATTTCTCCCTTAGTGGGAATCGAACCCGCGTCTCTTGCGTCTCGGCCGAATACTCGCCCGCCACGCCACCAAGATCGTCGAAAGAAAACTACAATCATGTTACAAACTTCTCAAATACATTCCCTATTCACTAAGTATCTATTTAAAATAATCTGTCAAAAACAATGTCACACCGTGAACTTTTATGTGATAATAAAGTATTATTGTGTAAAATTGTTTGTGCAATATCTATACTAATATTATATAGGAAAGATTTTTTGTTTTTTTTTTTGTTTGTAACGAATAGGCTCCGAAACTACTGGACCGATTTCAAAAATTCTTTCACCAATAGAAAGCTACATTATCAGGGACCAGTATAGGCTATAATAAATTTTCAAAAAAATTTGGGATCCGTAAGCAAATTGCAATATTGTAACCCAAGGTAGAAAACCCAAAATAGTTTTTGGCGTGCGCTGCGAAAACTATTGATTATAGAACAAAGTAATGTACCATACGCGTACAAAGTCGCGGGCAACAGCTAGTGTTATAGAAATAGATTTTACACTAAATCAGATTATAAGAGACTGATAAATAGTCCGCCGTGCGCGCAATTAGCGCATAATCCTCATAGCACGCGTGCGCGTGCGAACTCCGTGCATGATTCCACGCCGATCGCAAAGTCATTAAATCAATCTATTTCCCACCAAAATGGACTACATTCAAAGCCATTTGTATGCGTCCAACCAATTCATAAACGTGAGACTGCAATTTAGATTTTATATGTTTTAGGTGAATCTGATTTCAACATCCTGCACTAAAATACTAGGGATATATCCAGATTTAAGGATTAGTAGACATTCAATCTCAATTCAACTAAAACGATGTTTTTTTTCTTAACTCTCTTTCTGACTATTTATCCCACATTGTGGGGTCAGCCTTCCTCATTCTCCTCTTCCACTTCGTCCTGTCCATGACGTCGTCTTCGAAAACGTTGCTTTTATTCTTAACATATCAAAATAAAAGCCTTTTGTGTAAAACTGTAGGTAGCAGCAATATCACCTATATATCTTTGTTAAAAACAAAAATATAATACAGACCTTCATTTTATTCTTATTTGGAATTATGAATAGGTTGCTCGTGACTATCGGAAATACCCATCGCACTTCAAAAACAAACAATATGTGGACGTCACCACCCCAAGCCAAACACGACCCATCAACTATTGTTGAAATGAAAACCAACATCGGCCTGCGCTTGCCAAAACCAGCCAACTCCAAAATACCCTGTAAAAGTCATTCAAATAACTGCAAATGTAATTTTGTTCTGACAGAGATGTAATTACTATAATGGTCGCTCTATCGTGACCATTCGCCGGACATATTGTTATGATTTTAAACATGAAATCGAAAATGGTCACGGGTCATCTTCATGTGGGCATCGGCCGCATTCGTTGCGCAAAACGATCGTCTCGACGTTTCACTTGTTAGGTTAATTTGTTCGTGCATCAAGTGGTATCACGACAAGACAATGAGGAAAAGTTGATAATGGTGGCTATAAAATGATTGTTTTATCTAGAAGAAATGGGTTATGGGCACGTTATTTTATATTATTTAGAATATAAGTGAACAAAAAATACTTAGAAGAAATATGCCAATTTTATTATTATAATAACTATAGTTTGTTTATAAAACCGCTTTAAACTATGGATAAAGCAAAAAAAAAAACTAAATACCAGCCCTACAAACCCAGATAGAGAAACGTAAATGCTAGCTTACTGTTTACATTACAATAAACAGCTTCCATTTGTACATATAATCAAGTGCAGCACATTTCAATCAGCCAAACTGCACATACATCATGGCGGTTACTTTCATCAGGCGTCGTGAGGCACAAATGGACGCAATTTATAACTCTGTATCAAACGAACCGGCGATAATTCGGCGGCATTCTTGCACACGAGCTGGATACGTTCGACAAAGTTACAGTACACACCACGCTTAGACTTTATACTGAAGAATTCAAGCTTTAATCTTAAAAATACAGTGAAATTATCTAGAATTTACTAATTTCAATTGTATTTAAATAGCTCGGTATGTAGATATAATATAAAACGAAAACTTCAATGAAATCACAATATTGACGACTTCGGTCGTTTGGCGGACGAGTGCTCGGCTGAGACGCAAGAGGGTTCGATTCCTGCTACGGGAGAAATGTTTGTATGTTCTGCAAGTATGTAATTACAAAAAAAGTACCTATAATAAGTATTCTATCAGCCATCTGATGCCCATAGCACAAGGTTTGCTTAGTTTGGGGTTAGATGGCGCTGTGTCAAATGGCCACAAATATTTATTTATTTATAATTTACTTTGAATGGACGAACAGTTATTTTCTAAAAGCACTATTTATAATCTCCCTAATATGAACATATACCAACTATCCATCGAGGCGTTCCATCTTGTTATGCCTTGAACGTGTCGGTAAAAATTTTGTGTCATTAAATTCGAATTTCACACTTACATCAATTTGGTAGCATAGTGACAATTTGGGACATTCGAATTTGTTGTGGAAAGTGGGTACTTGAGAAAGTAGCATGGTCGTAATATAATTTGGGTAACTACACGGTTAAATTACTAACGTTTGAAATTATACAACATAGTTTTTTCATACGTCTTAAAAAGTGATGTTTAGCAATTAGAACCTTCTCTAAACAAATGAAATTAAAAAAAAATTATAATAAATTGTTTGTTTACGTTCGTTATTACACACGATAATTATAAACCGTAAGACGTCTACCATACATACATACATATTATCACGCCCGTTTCTCTAATGTGGTGGGCAGAGCCACAAGTAACCATAAGAAAATTTGCAGCACTCCTGATTCAAACTCCCAAGATGGATATGGTAAACCATGGTGACAGGTGATCAGCCCATCGTTCATATCGATGGTCTATCACGTTGGGGAGGGTATCATTCCTTAGTCAACTTTTACGACATGCTCGGGGAGAGAATCAGCTGGACGCATTCTATGTTTTTTTTTACTCCCAGTCCAGCAGCGAAGTAAAAACGTCTACCGTTTCTTAAAACAGTCGAGTAAAAACGTTCTGTGTTTTTATCACTGCAAAATCACCCGTTAAACCCGTCAAAATTATCCGTCATCACTAATTAACAACTAATTTGATTGATGCTTCAACCAGAGCGTTATAAACAAAAATTTCTTGCGTAATAAATAACGCAAACCATCTTCACGGCAGTATTTTTCACTCTAATGATGACTCAGATTTATCGTTATTTGCTATAATAAGTGAAGCTGCGCGTGCGATCAGATTAGATGAAATTGTTGAAAAAAATAGTAATGCAGTTACGCATTTGCGACCATTTTTACAAATGTATGTGCATATTTGTGAAAATGATAACAGAAACTTTTTTTTGTACATTAAATTAGGTAATTATGTATAGAATTTTATATCTAATATATAATAATAAGATAAGGTAGCTTATGTCCTTCCCCAGGATGCATTCTGCCCCCTTACAAACCTTAGTTCAGAGGTTTAAGCCTAAGAAGGTAACAGACAGACAAAGTAACTTTTGTATTTATAATATTAATATGGAAGTATGGATGGCTATGTATAAAATTCCAAAGTTTGTTTTATTCAATTCAATTAATTTATTAACTTAGACACAAGTCCATTTAGTGTTAGTATATACGCAAGTCTTATTCTATGTTAATGTTACAGTAAAACAACTAGTAAAAGGCAATTAAAATAATTATTATTGATCTTTCACTCACGCTCCAGTACAGCATTGTCAGGTGACACTGCTAGATTAGAATCCGAATGAAAGATTTCATAATGGGCAGGTCATATCTATCATATATGACCTGCAGAATGCTGTTGGTGCTGCCTTGCAATCTGTTGAGCATTGAGGCTGTTTTTTGCGGATGATGGCATGAAAACCATCAACTCTTGCCTCCGCGAACATGGTAGATGCATTAAAGTAGGATTAAAGTAATTGAGGATCGCTATCTAAAACTTGCGATAGTACCTTGCATCACACAATAAAAAGATTCAATCCATCGATTGACGAAACGACCCGTCAGTTCAAGAGTCAGCTAATTAAGTCAACCGGTCTCAGCGCAGGTGCTCACGTTGCTTGTACACGGGCAACTTTAAGGCAACTAAACTACTCATTGGCATCACGTTGGAGTAAAGTTAAGTAATATAGAATGGACTGTCATTGCAGACTGCATACTTTGTAAACTTTGCCATTCTTTAACGACCTTAATATTTACATTCAGGTCATTAAAGAATGGCAAAGTTTATTTAGCTAATAGCAAATTCTATTGCCTTTTTCAACAAATTATTATACTCTTTTATTATATACAATACATCTCTGCTGGACTGGGAGTGATGAAAAAACATAAAAGCGTCCAGCTGCTTCTCTTCCCGAGCATGCCGTAAAAGTCGACTAAGGAATAGTATCCCCTCCAAAATGATGAACTACCTATATGGGCAGGTTGATCACCTGCCCCCATGGTTCACCATATCCATCTTAGGACTTTAAATCAGAAGTGGCTGCAAGTTTTTTTACTTGTGGCTCTGCCATCCCCATTAGGGATACGGGTTTGATAATATGTATGTATGTATAGTAGGCGACAAATAAGTTGTTCTCTGACAAAAAACGTGACAAAGTTGCGAATATATAGTAGTATACGATGTGACATAAACTGTTAGTGTTGTCATGACAAATCATGGTCTCCTAATCTTTTAAACCACAGTGGACTGCGACGGTGATAGTAATTAAAAGCAACTTTTATCTTTTTTTACTACGCAACTAATAGGCAACTTAGTCGCACGTTCAAAAACACTTTTAAATCAGATATCTTTGCTCTTGTTTCGCAACCTTAATGTCGACGGGTGTCAGGACTAGAGAAAGCCATTCAATTAAACACCGCTTGCTTAGTTGCCACTGACAGATGAGGCGGGCTGGTCGGATTAGCAACGTTAAGAGCACTAGTGGTCTAGCAGTAGCGACCCTGCCTTCCGATCCTAAGGCCGTGGGTTCAATCAAATCCAATCGTACACCAATGCATTTTCTTTTTCGAAAAAATATCTGCGCTTTACCAGTATACTCAAATGGTGAAGGAAAACATCATGAGGAAACCGGCATGTCGTAAAACCTAAAAATTCTAAAACATTATATACATAATGCATGTCTCTTGATCCCCTTTTGTTTTATTTCATTACTAGCAGCCGCCCGCGGCTTCGCTCACGCGGTACCCAGATAAAAAGTACCCTATGTCCCATTCCAGCACACGTAGGTACCTACTATCCTCATTATTCATTATAATATAGTGTACGCTAAACGATGGCTAAAGTATTGCCATCTCTTACCATTTCATAATGACAAACAGTGACAGGGCTAACTTTAAGCAATGGCTAACTTTTGCGAACGAATATGAATAATAGGGTATGTAAGTATATTCCGTAGTTTTTGCGTGAAAGAGTAACAAACATACCTAAATCTAAAAATTAAGAAACTTCGGTGAATTTAGTAAAAATTTTGAGAGTTAAGGTAAACTTTTCAAAACGCAACGATAGCGCGTCAAAATTTGATCAGAATTAGCAGCGACATCTAGTTTTCAGACGTAGAATTACGTCAGAACTCCATGAATAATCAAGATTGGAAACTTATTAGACCAGTAATAATTTATGCTTCCTTTCATAGGTAATTTGACATTGACAGTTCCTTTTACATATGTTTTGTATCATCTATTACTAATCTTTGGTATCATGTATTTATTGTTCTGAGGTATCATCGCTGTTATATGTCAAAATAAAAGTATTCTATTTTTCATGAAAAACATGCCAAAAATAAAGAATTTACAGGTAATTATGACATCAACTAAATGAGAAAAATCGGCTCTTTAATTTGATATAGGTTATGTGCAGTTTTAGACCAAAAATTGATTCCAGGTTTTCATCCCTTTTCACCCCTTTAGAGATTGAATTTTGAAAAATCCCTTCTTAGTACACCCTTACGTACCAAGGTTTACCTACACTGAAAATTTCAAGTCTCTACGTCCAGCGGTTTAGGCTGTGCGTTGTCTGTCAGTCAGTCAGTCAGTCAGTCAGTCAGTCAGTCAGTCAGGACAAAGATTCTTATAATATAAGATTTGTTGTTATAACGGCAATATAGAAATACAGATTCCGTAAAAGTTTCAACTCTCTTAAAATTGAGATATCTCATTTCGCTTTAGTGCAGCAATAAAAATATCTTGGAAAATATTTAAGTTTATTTACGTTATTTATTGAATTGAAGATATTGCATCTAAATCAATTCCATAAAAAGAAATATTTTAACCTCGAAAAACGATCATCATTGGATCATTGTCCAATTATTAGAGCAATAGGTAGTCTACAACTTGATACAATTATAACTTTACTCAGTCGATGTAGGATACATTGACTGTTAGGTAAGTCTAGTTAGTTCTCTTTCTAGATTATTCTAGACTAGATAATACACGTTGCGTCTAATTAAGGGGAACGTGGCGTAGCTTGCTTAGGCGTTCTTGATTGATCGTTAAAGTTAAGCAACTATATGCGCGGTCACAAATTAGGATGGGTGACCGCAAGTGGCATTACGAGCTGAGCGCTTCCGTGCTTCGGAGGGCACGTTAAACAGTCGGTCCCGGCTTTTAAGTCGTTAAGCCATGACGGAGGCCTTTAGGCGGCCTTAAAACTCCGTCACTAGAGTTGGCCACTAGCTCATACGAACATACATATATTAAGGGTAAGAGTTTCACAGTAGATGTAGGGCCAAGGACCAATCGATCGGGTCGTAGGTCGCTCGATACGGTCCACTCGATAGACTAATGGTCAGATGACCGAATCTGGATTACGAACCCTTTTCAAGGAAAACCTGTAGTAAACTGTTTTTATAACTTTTCGTAATAGAACATGTTTTTCTCTGTTAAGAGTGTGCAATAGAGGATTTTGTTCACCAAAATCGATGTAGAAATATATTAGTTGATAAAATGTGTTTATTCAAAGAGAAAGTGAAATTTTAACTTTTTTCTTTTTTTTCCTCAAAGTGAAAACACGATAAGATAAAAACACGATTATAAATCCATGTTTAACATACTCGTATTTTTAGATGATTTTTACTTTGTTAGGTAAGTAAAATATTTCTTTAGTTGTTGAAAGTTTGAAACCCGTTTTTTGATACATTTTGTAGTTTTTTTAAATAATTATTTGATTGGTCGAATTACTTGATTTCAATATTTTGCGAGATATCTTTCTGCCTTTCTTTTATAAACCTGAAATTCATAGCACTATTTCTTTCAATTTGATTCGAAATCGGCCTAGACACGATCGTACGGTACTCTTAATCCAAACTAGTAAATAAATAAACTAATAAATATATAGATTTGATTTTATTAAATTATTCAGAACTACCTAAAACTAATATACACTAAGCTGAGTATCTACTACATGCAATTCGATTTTAATTATAGTATTTATAATATGTACAGATATAGAGATAACTCATTTAAGTGTTTAGAACAATTTCTTTTAGGTAGCCTAGATCTAAATAGATGATAGTAACAGCAGCAGATGAGTACCTAGTCGTTCTCCGAACGGGCCTCAGTAACGACATGCTAAATGAGAACACCGGCCTTGTTAGAGATAGGGGCAATAAAACTTAATTGAATTGTATTTACAAGATGAATTATTGTATTCAAACCGGCGGAGAAGAGAAAGGTGGATGGATTTATTATCTGTGCCCTTAGCATGACTTCATGATTGTAGTATTGCTAGCGAATCCGCCAGAAACATTGTCGAAAGAGTACTTTAAAAATAGAGTAATATGTTTTTTTTTATTATGTAACTTGAATAATAAAACATTTAGTTCGAGATTGTTATACCTACTTAAGTTTTTGGTCATCATCTGGCAACTTTTTGGACAATGTGTAAACAAAACTATTGATTAAGTTATGCAGTCTACTGTTTTATAATCGTTGGGTAATACTCCTGCTAAAGATGCAGTAGCACAGAATATATCCAGGTGTAGGAAAATAAATACAATTCATAATAAAGCCTCGGAAATATGCTATTCTTATAAATTCTACGAAAATAGTAACTTCAATTGGCGGCCTCGGTGGCGTGGCGGGCGATTGCTCGGCAGAGACGCAAGAAGCGCGGGTTCGATTCCCGCTGCGGAAGAAATGCTTGCATGTTCTGTAAATATTTCTTCCGGGTCTGGGTGTTGTGGTACCATGGTACTCGTAGTTTCTGTTACCCACGACACAGGGAATCCTAGTGTGAGGTCAGGACTATGTATGTGACTGTTGGGTGTTATAAAAAAAATGTAAATTCTATCAAAAATGGTAATTTTCATTGATTTGTACTTAATTGTCTTTCAACTAAAAACTCCTATAAAATTTAAAGTTAAATATGAATAAAATATAAATACAAAAAGGGAATCTGTAATTCAATTGAGCGACTAACGATATGTTTGTACATATATTAAGAAGTGAGCCTGTGTGTCCGTTTGTCCGTGATGTCAGATAAGCGTAGCGGCTAATAGGGAGGACCACCAATAAAGAACATAGGGCCACCGCGAACTCAGGGTTACCGACCAGTAAATAATTATAAGCTACTAGCTGCCGCCCGCGGCTTCGTTCGCGTTGATAACAAATAGCCTATATGTTAATCCAGCACATGTACTATGTATTTTCCAAGTTTCATTCAAATCTGTTCAGCCGTTACGGCGTGATTGAGGCACAAACACATCCTCACAAACTTTTGCATTTATAATATTAGTAAGATAAGGGTAAAATGGGAAAATTCTTACAAATGGAAAATATTTAGTAAACACTTTTACTAACAAAATCTTGCTTAACTAAATAAATATACTGTTTATCAAATAGCTTCATATAAATTATTTCAAATCACATTTTATTCACAGAAAGAAACTTACAACTAATACAAGTATTTATTTACAAATTCTTATTTATTATTGCTGTCATTTAAAAAAAAATAGAGTAGATAAATAATGTAATATTGTGTAATGTACATAATTGATGTATTTACATCAATCAAACCAATCTACTCTATTTTATTTTTAGCGGAATAAAAAAATTATACTTTGTTATTTTTTCACCAAAAAATATCCTACAACCACAGTAAAAATTGCATACATAATAATCTATTCTTATCAAAGTACATAAAAGCGAAGCAGTATCTCATTTTTTTCAATATCATTAATTAAAATGTACGTTTCTCATAATTGAAATAGAAAACGATACAATCTAATGGGGCATGGTGAAACATGGAAGTGAAGGGTGCAAAATACTCTATCAATTAAACAAGACACTGTCATTTAATGAACAACTAGACTAATTGGCAAATACGCAGTGTATGGACTCTACAATTTATCTCTTGTTAGTTTTGTACGTGCCAAAGTTGTTATATAATAAAATAAGTATGAGAGTAATTAGTTTTAAGATATTGTTTACATAGATAGAATACAGAGCAGTTGCCGGCAGTATAAAATAATTTCTATACAAAATGTTACAAAAACACTAACCCACGAAAACTCAAACGCTTGTCAAAGTTAAGCAAGTCTCAAATGACGATTTTTTTTTGACCGATTTTCATTAAACACTGTCAAAAAACCGTGACTTGTTAATGTCAACTCGATAAAAAATATTTTATGTAGAAACTTGTGACGGAGGTTTTATATATATCTAAATATATAACTCTTATGTTACTGACTGACTAATTTACTTATTGAATCAACGCACAGCCTAAACCATAAGTCCTAATAAGAAGCATGAATCTTGAAAGATATATTCCCATGGTGTAGGAATACACTAACCCCCGAATACTCAAACGCATCCCAAAGTTGAGCACGTCTCAAATGACGATTTTTTTGACAGATTTTCATCAGAAACTGTCAAAAACCGTGAGTTGAGACGTGCTCAACTCTGAGTCGCGTTTGAGTATGCGGGGGTAAGAAAGGAATCCCCGAAATAGTTTTGCTATGTTTTTTGACAACCCTTTACACGACATTTAAATGCGTTATATCATAACTTATAATATCGTATCGTAGTATGCGACGACATGGGCGCCAAGCGTTCTTCGCGAATATTATTTACTATACCAGTACTCTTAAACGGTGAAGAACAACATCGTGAGAAATCCCACGGCTTAGTCAGCTCCGCATGTATTGACCATGTCTTTCTTGTGGACAAGGCCGACTAAGCAGGGAGGATGGTATGGTGCTGGGCAAGCCTACTCCATCTAAAGTCGTCCCGGGCACTACATCGTCCCATTATCGTAGGCAAGAAGTTGCGTCCTGACGCTGTAAAAGTCATCTAGTATTATGGTAAAAACTAGATGTATTTTAATAATTGGGATTCAGGATTTTTGTAACTGTTCTGAATAAACGATCTATCTAATCATGTCACTAATTCTTTTGAACAAGTGTGGTGAAAGGATTTAAAGTGCGCCTCAAAGGCTCCCTTTTTGACAGAAAGAAACTTACAACTAATACAAATATAGTTTACAAAAGAAACAGTCGGGCTATCTAAGGTGTGTTAGACAAACGATTTTTATGTTCCTACTAGGTAATATTTTAAATTAATGCATTTTGTGGGGATAATTATGAGTGTGTATGTTTGTGCCTCTACTAAACTAATGAACCTTATAATATAGTACGTGATTTGGAATATCATATAGGCTAATTCTTATTGGGGGTATCACGCGGACAAAACCGCAGGCGGAAGGTTGTTATAACATAATTCTAACACTTGATTATAAAAGCGAATATTCATAACCATTACTGTTGGGTTTACTAGCCTCTAAATTCATGCAAGTGATTAATTTTCACGCTATACGAACGAAATAACGAGTAATTTAAATTTGCCAAACTAAATCCCATAAACCACGGCCTATTAATTAACAGAGTAATTAATAATCTATCTTAACCAACTGATCTATGATCGCTCTGTCCAATTAGTAGTGATCGGTTTAATTTGCCAATAACATAACTAGCTTAACGCTTTTAAAAGTTACCTAAGAGAACACAGGATTTTTTCCGTACGAAAAAAGACTTTGTAAATGTACAGTTGCCTGCAATAACATGTATAAATGTTACCGTAAAATTGTAAACACCGTTTGATTATAATCTATCTCGCGAGATTGTAAACTGTCAAAAGGTTGTGAACCGTAACATTTTTTGGCGCTTCGGAGGCCGCTTCCGCGCCACGCTCGCTCTGCTCGCTCACCTCGCACATTAGTGGTCACCTCACCACTCAAACCTAACCTACTAACCTAACCAACTGAATTCGACCGAGTGGATAAGTAATAATGCGTTAAATTGTAAGCAGTATGTCACGGTTCACAATCTTTCGACAGTTTACAATCTCGCGAGATTATAATCTAACGGTTTTTACAATTTTACATGTACATTTAATGACTTTCAAAATGGCGTCAGAACTTCAAAGATTTGTCTATTTTTATCTAAATTAAAAAAAAATCCTTACGTTTCTGACTGACTGACGATCAACAAACAGCCTTAACCATAAGTCCTTGAAGCATTTAACTTGAAGGGTATATTCTTATGGTGTAGGGGAGCACTAAGAGAGGTACTCCCAAAATTCAAGTCCTAAAGTATGCAGCAACGGAAGATGAAGTTTGTGTAAAAAACTCAATGCGGACAAAGTTAGGGTAATATAGTCATCAATAAAAATATGCAAAGCAAAAACTCAAAAATATTCTAGTCTATATCAGTCTTTCGAACCAGTGTGCTAAAAAGCTTTTCAGTGCGCCTCAAAGGCTCCTTTGAGCTCCTTCCCAAAAACTTTTAACAAGAATATGTGACAGCAACAAATACAAATAATGATTATTGAGATTTTGTGTTATTTATTTATTATCCACTCTCAAAGTATATAGATGTAGGTATACATGTTATTGCAGGCGACTGTACCACGGTTAATTAGAAGCCTTCAAAGCGTCTGTACGTCCGTGTGATACCATCAGCTGGTATCTACATCTTATGTCTCAATTTAAATGCACGCTTTGCTGGATCGAGGATCGAACATGCTTTAGAACCAAGAAAGTCGTTGACTATCCATCATTTATTTCGAAGTAAGGGTGTTTGTATGTTCTGCAAATATTTCTTCCGGGTCTGAGTGTTGTAGTAATATGTATTTACAAAAAAAAGTATATAAGTATTGTATCAGCCATGTGGTTCCTATAGTACAAGCTTTGCTTAGTTTTGGGCTAGATGGCGCTGTGTGAAATGTCCACATAATATTCATTATTCATTTATTTAATAATAATTTAGTTTAAAAGAGTAGTATGAGCTCTGTTTTCTATCTGTAGGCGAACTTAGATAGAAAACTGAGCTCATTTTCATTTATTATTATACCGATTACCTTAAAGTTTTTAATGTTATTGTAGTTTGTCTTTGTAAATTAGTTACTTTACTTTTCAATAAATAGACAGTTTATTTGACATTTATAATTTTTTCAAATGTCAAAGAGTAGTTTTGATTACAAGTTGCAATAGTCGATTTACGTTATTTTTATTAGTCAGGAAGTGCATATAAATTGAACGCGAGTCGGATCGTAGCTATATAATAATTTGCCAGATGGATCACTTCGCCCTGCGCACGTAGGGGGGTCCTTAGTCCAAAGCAATTCCTTCAATCTAGACCTTTATACACAGGTTACAGTGTCTACTGGCACTCTAGTCACTTATTTTATATTATTTTTATCTTTGCGATTCTTCGATGCAAAGTTTTTAGTTGCCTAGAATCAGAAATGTCCTACTAATTACCAGTTACCATGTAGTTCTTAGACACAACAGTTTTTAGAACGAAAATCGTAAATAGTTGTACCTACAACATTCATCATCATCTTCCTGTCCTTATCCCACTCTATGTGGGGTCGGCAATCCGACTCGGGAGTTTTGGCTAAGGTGTTTGGCGACCGGTCATAACCGGCCGCCTGCCTGACGTCAACCCTCCTTGAGAATACTTGCTTATTGTATCTCATCATGTTGGAGAGGATACTATCCCTTAGTCGACTTTTAAGACATGCTCGGGGAGAGAAGCAGCTGGACGCATTGTATGTTTTCTCTTTACTCCCAGTCTAGCGAAGAAGTAAAAAATAATATCGTAAACATAATTTATTTGGAAAAGTTCCAACTTATTTAATAATAATAATAATAATAATAATATTTATGGACATTTCACACAGCGCCATCTAGCCCCAAACTAAGCAAAGCTTGTACTATGGGAACCAGATGGCTGATAGAATACTTATATACTTTTTTTTTGTAAATACATACTTATAATACACAGTATTGAAACACCCAGACCCGGAAGAAATATTTGCAGAACATGCAAACATTTCTCCCGCAGCGGGAATTTATAATAATCCATTTACCAATTGTGGTTTTGGTGTAGCGGCTGAACGGATTTCAGTGAAACTCATGAGAGTGAGCCGCGTACATTAAGTTGGTCACAAGTCATCTCTTTTATCTCGAACTGAACTCGAAAAGCAGCAGTTTTCTGTGTGACTGCGCCTGCAATGACCAGTACACGACTAACATGACATCTTGCACTCACAACCTGTTCTATGAAATTGTATCACGTCTCCGAATCCAATCAGAAGTCCGAGCGACATTCTAAAATTGATAGTACCTACATACCTGCGCACATAGGTACTGAATAATTTTCAATGTGACATGCGGAATGCCGACTATTGCCGACGCGCGAAGCACAGGAATTTTTCCATTAAACCACTTTTGACAAAATTATAGACAAAATTACCAAGGCACTTTACACTACTTACCCCCGAATACTCAATACTCAGAGTTGAGCACGTCTCAACTCACGGTTTTTTGACAGTTTCTGATGAAAATCTGTCAAAAAATTGACATTTGAGACGTGTTCAACTTTGAGATGCATTTGAGTATTCGGGGATAAGGCTATTTTACCAAAACTATTGGAATATATGATCAGAAGCTTAATCAAAAACGCATTCGTATGAGCAGCCATGTCTTATTATCATAAAGGAGGATGGTCTAAATGTGTCGCATCTGGTCTTAAATTTTTGTTGGCTGATGATATTTTAGGTAAAAAAATCTAAGAAGATTTTCAGTTCTCTTGCTCTGAAATAGAAAACCTCTTCAAAATAACTTGGTTAGTATTAGTAGTTACTTAGGTATTCCCAAGTAACGTAGGTATGCAATTAGATACAAACCTCGATAGAGTACGGTCATCCATCACCGCAATAGAAATACTCCAATATTGATGGCGTTCGTTTCATTCGCGCCGCAAACCGCTGATGGAGCCGATACCCTGGAAACATGACATCAGTAGGGTTGTCAAGAGGTGTCCAATTAATGGAGTCATTTTCAATAACTAAAAGTTATCGAGGGTAGTTTCTAGATGCGCATAGTCACAGATCTTGTACAAATGACGTACTACATAAAAGGCAATGATGCTGATTATTTACGTTTTAAACCCCCCCGCAGCAATGTTTAAAGGGATAATTCATACTTACATTTTATCCATTCTCCTTTATGTTGAAATGAGACTGATTTAAAAAGTATTTTGGCTGTCAATAAATCAAGTTCTTTGAGCTTGACAGGTGGTGACCCTACCAGCAGGTCGCGTGCTGTCCATAATGGCAGCAATCTGGCAGATGTCTGCAAAAGTGGTAGTTGGGTACTTGGCAGAATGGCCAGTAATCTGTGACCACTGCCGGCCGGTGACGTGCATTAGGCCAGATAGGGCCAGTTTAGAACGATGTCCTTTATAATGTCTTGCGTAATATTTTTTTTTAAGCCGCTGAGCAAATTGCCACCAACCACAACGTTGCATAATGATGGTTAGTGTACAAAGGTTTATGTAACTCAACTGTCAAATGACTAAAAAGTTCTATGTTCAATTTAAAAATGCGTTCTTTTTTTCTACTTTTTTAATGGTTTTTATTTTTTGTTATATTATGAATGAGCAACAGTGTAGATAAGGACCTATACAACAGCAGCAGCAAACTTATTTACCTATAGCTCTGTAAGTTTTTACCCGACTGCGAAAAAGGAGGGTAGATAATGTGTTTACGATGTATGTATGTGTGTAGGTATGTATGTGCAACTGTCGTCCAAACGGCTGGATGAATTTTGGCAAATAAGGTGTCGTTGGATTTGTCTTTCGTCTAGATAACGAGGGTATTGTAAAATTAGGCGTAGATACTTTTTTGACTAAATTGACTTAAGACTGACTAAATTGGTACAAACTCATGATCATGTTTGTCTCAAAAAATCTAATATGGCAGATATACCTAATTCTTGCAGTCACGTTTTTGTTATTTTAAATACTTATTATCATAGGAAGTGTAAACCATTTATTTTCAGATCAGTATTAAATGTCAAAGTACTATCAATGAACAACTAGCCTTACTATAATCACTGGACCAGTTTGCGACCTTTCAATGTAGGAATGTCAACTTGTCCGACGAAAGTACTGCTACATTCTCATTATGCTATTATGAACTCTATTTCCTAGTAATAAAGATTATGTCATGTTACCCCAGATAGATTGTCAAGCTGTAATCCAGTAATGATCTTGTATTATCTTATGATACGGTTCGACTTTATGACTGTTAGGTAAACTGTGCTTTGTGGTCTACAAATATTGGCCCATATTACAACAATTTTATTAAATAGGTAAAATATAAAAAAATATAAGTTGAATGGCATTAAGAAATTTTTCATAAAATTTCCTCCTGTCATTTTGTCGAGGCGTTGTCAATGTCACTTTAATGTCGAAAAATTTCCAATTGTTTTTATTTTTCAGAACTTGCTAGGCTAATATGCCATAACAGTGTATCTTACTTTTACTAATAAGCATTTCCTCTCGCACAGATTTCTTGCTGTGATGTAGTAGGATAGGTGACTTGAGGTTAATTTTGATTATTTTACATACCTATGGCAAACATTTTCAGAAATATTGCCTATTATTCGAAGTCTATTTCTCAGCAGCTTTTTTGTCTCAACGCAAAAGAATACTGCCAGTAGCAAGATTATGTAAAGCCGCTATCATTTGTCAAGTGACAGTGACATCTGTCAGTGTACGAACGAGTTTATCTGAATGCAGGTTCATTACTCACTCGTGCGATAGACACACAGATAGCATCTTCGATTTTCTATGTTAATAAATAAGACTATTTAAGGTCACAGCGTACAAATACAAGGTTTAAAATAACATTCACTATCATTACTTTCGAGGGGTTGCCTGGAAGAAGTCTATTTTTAGTCGTAATGCCGTCCATTGTTCTCTAGGCTAAGTATTTCTAGAGCCTTTGCGTAACCAGCAAAAGAACTAGTGTGATGACTTTATTGTTCCGAGGTGATGACGAAAGCATGAATTCAAATGCTGGAAACCTTAGAACGTGTAGTATTCAGCATCCATACCCACGATTCCCATAAACTGACATCTAAATTCTAAGCAGCACGTCAGAATAAGGAACAAAGATCTGTCAATGTCATTGTCCAGATCTGTCAATGTCATTATTGGGATCGAGTGCACTATTTCAAGCACCTTATGAAATTCATATCGCATCAAACTGGAGCATCGTGATTTACAATTTACAAAACACGTGTTCAGAATTTTAAATTCACATTGTTAAGTGAACGCATCCTCCTTTTGCGCAGTTGTGTTTCCCTAAATTCTTTTCAGGCATTTACTTATACTCTTAAGCAGATACTTATGAATTAAAAAAAAGTATATAAGTTAAATAGTCTGTCTATCCAAAAGTCCGCTAACGCCCGACACGCTTTGTCCCATATTTTCATTGTCTTCTATATAATATCTGATTATTATAGAAGACAAAAAAGCTTGGGACTGAATAATGCTTTTACTCGTTTTATAAACATAATTGTAAAGGGATCATTTTCCAAAGATAATCTTTGGCTATAGCCAAGCGTTGTTTTCTTGTATTTTCCACGCTTGATCGAGTTACGAACAAAAGGCTTAAACTCAACATAGATTTAAGAAGATTTTAAACGATTCTAAAAATCCCATAGGATATTATGTCCCAATTTATGTTCATTATTTCATAAAATAATGAACATAAATTGATTTTTGCTGGTCCAGTAATAGAACGAGGCAGTGCTCTTACTGTTCTAAATAGTATTTTTTCCTTCGCTTCTGCCTGACACCTAATGATCTTTCACCTCAAGGAGTTTATAGTATCTATTGGTCCTGAGATTAATTCAATAAATTAACTACAGACATTTCTTACATCGCAACGTTGTAAAATACTCTAATAATACTGTAGCTCTGTCATTACCTACTAGAAGTAATTAGAAACTGCTACAGTTTTCAATTAAAAGCGAGGAAGGCGGGTGACAAAATGACCGCCATCAATCTATAAGTACAACTACACTTTGCATTTCTTCCGTGTCACAGATTTATTTACAGTCATTTATTCACAGTATTTATTTACTGCTAGTAGGTAATATCGCTAATAGATAGGAACGCCACTTTCCTGTAGACAAGGTCGACTAAGCTGAGAGGATGGAATAGGTGCTGGGCTAGTCTACTCCGTCTTAATTCGTCCCGGGCACTACAGCGTCCCGTTTGTGAAGGTAAAAGTTGCCTCCTGACGCTGTATAAATCATCTACTATAGATGGTAAAAGGCCTTACACCAAGAGGAACTTTATCAACATATTCATGGTAGATCCACAACTAATTTACCTTCCTGGGTCCGTGTCACAGATAACCTGCCAGTTAGTATGAGATAGCTGATTTAAATTCTGCTCTTTTACGGAGGGACATCCGTTCCTTAATTACTTAAGATTGCTCGGCTTGTTGACGGAACTACTAGATTAACTCATTTTCCGGTTCTCAGAATTAGAATCAGTCAATTAATAAATGTTGAATGCAAAATGCGTTAATTTAACGTAGACTTATGACGATTGAAAGGGATCCCAAACGAGCCCACTAAATCTTACTTATATTATACATGCGAAAGTTTGTGAGGATGTTTGGATGTTTGTGCCTCAATCACGCCTAAACGGCTCAACGGATTTGAATGAAATTTGGAATATACATAGTACATGTACTGGATTAACATATAGGCTATTTTTTATCCGGGTACCACGCGAGCGAAGCCGCGGGCGGCAGCTAGTAAACTATAAAAAAATACCATATTCGTAGCAATTTTTATGGTGCAGAAAAATTAATTTGAATATTTTCCTGAAATTATTTCATAATATCATATTTGGTATAACCGCATCACAAAGTAAACGCCATTTCATTTCCAAGTATAAAAATTCCCGTATAAATTGCAGGGAATATTATAACATCCATGCCATACCACCCAGGCAGCTAAATGACAGCAATGAAATGCACAAAATACAGCAGTACGTACTATGGTAGATCGCCGACCGTAGTCCGATCGCCCAGCGCTTTGAGGCCACTGTCAACTGAACATATTTTCTGTACCATTATAAAATGAAACCCTTTTTTTAGTTTTGTCATTATTATTATTAGGCCTTGTAAGAAAACCTACCCTCTTTCGTTTATTTTTATTTGTTTTTTGTACTTTTTGGAAGAAACTAGCTTCCACAACACAGGGAATCCTAGTGTGGGGTCAGTAAACAAAAATGTTTTGTGTATACTATATACAACTATATATTTAAGTTTCGTTAATAAATTATTTTGTATTTTTTTATTAATTTATATTATTATTAGTAACGTATTTTAATAGTATTTTTATGATTAATTTTGTATTATTAATTATAATTTTAATTTCTATGTATTTGATGATTTCTATGATTTTAATGAAACCGGCATGTCGTAGAAAAAAAAGTTCGAAAACGTGTGTCAAGTGCACAAAAGGAGCATCTTTGTGGCGCCCTTAAAATCCTTTCACCACACTGGTTCGAAAGAACTAGTGACACGACTAGTAGTAGTAGTAGTATTACGTATTAACGGGGTGGGCAGAGCCAATCATAAGAAAACTTATTGCCACTCCTGATTGAAAGTCCCAGGATGGATATGGTGAACCATGGTGACAGGTGACCAGCCCATCGTCCATATGGGTGGTCCATCATGTTGGAGGATACTATCCCTTAGTCGACTTTTACGACATGCTCGGGGAGAAGCAGCTGGACGCATTCTATTATTTGTTTATTATATACATACAGCTAAAGCTAGTAGCCACATAAGTTAATGAGTCCATCACTGATCTTGGATGCTGACTTCTCCTACTCCTACAGGCAAATCTAAAATCGCATACATATTTGACGCTTCAGTCGACATTATCCTTGACACTGTGCTGTTAGATATTTTCCGTAGCCTTAAATTATACGCCTTTATTGTCGCAAAGTGAAAGGTTTGTTGGGCGCTGGGCAGTATTTTTGTTGCAATGAAAATAGAAAACTCAATGAAAACTGCTTAAGGCAATTCCAACTTCTAAAATGAAAATTAATTATACATAGTTTATTCAGTAGAATCACATTAAGGATATTTACTAGTCATATCACTAGTCCGAACCTGTGTGGTGAAAGGATTAAAAGTGTGCCTCAAAGGCTCATTTCGTGCACTAGGAATCACGTTTGAATTTACGTTGTACTTCATAATATTTTCATTTTTATGTAGGTACATTAAAAAAAATGTGCTCCAACATCATTGATTCCTATTTCAACACTTCAAATTCTTTACTTCATTTGTTTATCAAGAATCAGATTTTAAAAAGTTGTCATTTGAAAATTGATCGTTTTTTGAACTCTTGTGTTCTTTCGTCTTCAAACATTACACATCTTTAAAACACCAATAAATATAAACCCATACTCGTTTATAAAATGTGTACAGTAGAAGTATAATTTCTAAAAGGCCGATAATTAACATAGAACAACGATATCGATTCTATTACTGGCAATGCTGCGGAATCAAGCTTTGGTTTCTTTAAAAACGCTGATCGGCTTCGAATCTGATCATGTTCGCTCTACCAGTACTCTTAAACGGTTAAGGAAAACATCGTGAGGACTCTTAGTTCATAGAAGTAGCTGTCTCCGTCATTGGAGACATCGAGGATACAGACGAGAAGCGCTCGTAGCGTAGTTTGCTTAGGCATTCTTGATTGATCGTTAAAGTTAAGCAACGATGTGCGCGGTCATAATTGGGATGGGTGATCGCAAGTGGCATTACTATCTGAGCGCTTCCGAGCTTCGGAGGGCACGTTAAACAGTCGGTCCCGGTTTTTAAGTCGCTAAGCCATGACGGAGGCCTTTAGGCGGCCTAAAAACTCCGTCACTAGAGTTGGTCACTAGCTCATACGAACATACAATCATATATTCATAGATTTGTTTTTTTTTTCTTTATTACGTCCGTCATATAACATTCGTGTGATCTAGAAAACAGTAGCTTTACTATTACCGCGCGGGGCCAGTTGTTAGCGTCAATTTATTAACTTTCTACGCGGATCTCGAGCGGACCCTTCTGCGGAATAGCTCCGCTTGCGCTCGCCTTTTGTTTATGGGCTCGTTGGCGACCGCTGCTCGATGGGACTTTGTCTAATTTGGTGTCTTGGGATTCTGTTTTGCTGAAAATCTTTATTCGGTTTCTAAATATGAATGCTACGCGTTGGTTTCGTTCTGTGGAATAGGTATTAATTTTATTGTGTTATAAATCTTGTTAACTAGCTTTCCCCGCTGCTTTGCTTGCTTTGTATTTGAGTAAAAAGTAGCCAGTATACTATTCCAGGTCATATTCTAAGTTTCATACAAATTATTTCACCCTTGCTTTTTCGAAGATGTTCAATTAATTTCATTTGATAAAAGCCGGCAGTTCAAAGGATAATTTGAATCTTAACCTAGAAGATATTTAGGTATACTAGCCCTAGGTATATATATCCTCTTGGTATAGCAACCGGATTAATCATCATAGGAACTTGATTCTCAATATATCATAGTCTAGAGGAAAGAAAGTTAATCTATTAGCAAGGAACCACAGCTTCTTTACTACTAGCGACATAGTTCTTCACTACTAGCAGTTTCTACTAGCGACACAGATTATAACGCACAACATTGAAAAAAAAATGAAAAAAAAAAATTCAGCAAACATATTAAGATCGCTTCCGTGCTTCGGAGGGCACGTTAAATTATCGGTCCCGGCTTTAAGTCGTTAAGCTACTTCGGAGGTCTTTAGGCCTAAAAACTCCGTCACAAGAGTTGGCCACTAGCTCATACCAACTTACTTTAATGTTCAATCATTCCTCCATTGCCCGTTACTAGAATATAGGAAACGAATGAGTATAAGCCTATATCATCATCTTCCTGCCCGTATCCCACTCTATGTGGGGTCGGCACAGCATAATCAAAGAATCATGCTGTAAGAGTTTTGGCTGCCTGACGTGAACCCTCCTTGGGAATACTTGCTTATTGTATCTCATCATGTTGGAGAGGACGCTATCCCTTAGTCGACTTTTACGACATGCTCGGGGTGAGAAGCAGCTGGACGCATTCTGTTTTTTCTTTACTCCCAGTCCAGCAGAGAAGTAATAAGCCTATATCTTTTCACAAAATCAACCCAACCCCGCACTCTCACTTCCAACACCATATATGATCTGCGATCAGCCGACGGGCGCACGCGCCGGTCACAGAGTACGACATAGTGGCAGAACCCAACGATCTGATTGGCCACATTGTAACCGTTGCTTGCGGTTTTTAGAGAAATATTCAGTTTTTGTGATTTGAATACATACCAAATACAGGGAAACCTAGTTGGGAGTTGAAGCTCAACCATGTACTTACGTAAATCAAGGCAAAATTACTATTTTTTGTTAAATAGGTACCTACCTACCTATTACCTATTATTACAAGGTACCTAAGTAGGTACTTGTAATAATATACTGCCTAATATGTTTGTGTGAGCAAAATTCTCGGAAGATTTGGATACCATCATCTTATCTTCTAAACTTATTTTTAATCATTCAAAGTGAAAATATAAAGGCTTTGTAGGTATATACCTACCTACGAATCACAGACTGCTAACTTGTGTAGATACCTACCTACATTGGAATCATAGATTTATGTGTTACTAGCTGCCGCCCGCGGCTTCGATCGCGTGGTACCCGCATGAAAAATAGCCTACAAGTTAATCCAGCACATGTAGGCAGGTACTATTCCAATTATATTCCAAGTTTCATTCAATTCTGTTCAGGCGTGATTGAGACACAAATATCCTCACAAACTTTCACATTTATAATATAGTAAGATAGGTTGTACTTATACTGTATTGTAAGCATACAAATAAGCATTTTGTTTTTGTTCGAATAAATACATTTTATATTAAGTATTATTTTTTATTATGTTATTCAGTTTTTGTGATTTGAATAACATATTTTTTAGAAACAAATTATAAATACTTTCTAGTATTTCGTTGAGTTAAAATTGACAATGTATTGCAACATTGACAAATCTGAATGGTAGCCAATTTTGACTACCTTACCTTTGAGGATTGAGCCCACGTAGATGTAGGTAGTATTGTTATTTATTACCGTTCTCATTTCGACCCTATTCGCAACTCGATCTCCTGTCTCATTACTTCGACAATGCCCGAATATTACATTGTGTATACTGTGCGGGACCATACCTGATGTTATACCAAATCAGATCTAAACAGTATACTGTTTCACCATTCGGGCCCTGCCCATCTCGACCCCAAACTGACACATCTAATCTGGCTCATAAAATGTAAAATACTGTTTCTAAATATCAATAGAGTGCCCTAAAAAACCGTAATATCCATAAAAATTCTATAATGGAAAACAAACGATAAAATAATAGCAAACTTAACTAACTCGTCACTTTTACTACGTACTTATTAGTAAACACCTAACCAATAACAGTGCTACAAAAACTAGAAACGGGTTATTCGTTTTCATTTACAAGACCATCTATAGATAATAAAATGACTTTGTTGTGTTTGTTTATCGTAATAACTGTTTTAGTTCGCTTGATATCTTTTATGTGCCTGGGAATATTATTTTTCATGTTACTTGTAGCCAATAACTATACTAAGTATAAAATCATCTCCCTGACCTTATCCCACTCATCCGAAGTCACAAAATGTTATTTCCTCCATTCTCTCCTATCATTTCAATATTCACCTACTCATTTCATGTTTCACACAATTCAACCATCTTTTGTTTACAAGCACACAAAACCTTCTAAATTAATATTCATCACTCTGATGGTAAAATGACCAGTGTGGAGAAAGACTTGCCCGATATTATTTCTCTAAACAGACTCGATAGCAAAAGCTAGTGAAGTACGAGATCTAGTTCGCCTGATGCGTGGGCGCAGCTGTGGGTCGAGTTGAACGTAACTTGCTATAGTATAATAGGTACGCACTTTGAATAGCACTGTGGCCGAGTTGACACTGGAAGCCGGGTACGGGTCAAAACGGTTTTTGATAAAATACGTTTACTTAACCGACAAGCATGCATGAGGAATGTCATGAGAGTGAATGAAGCGAAAGAAGTATGTCAGGATCGTAGCAAATAGAGATCCGTGATCTCTGCCTACCCCTGAGGGAAACAGGCGTGATTTTATGTATGTATGTCTTGAATTTTTTTTTGCCTCTTCTAAAGTTTTTAATATAAATAATTTAAATAAAAATGTGGACTCATAATGTGGAGTAACTTATTGGCCATTTAAGCAGAAACTCAAAATATTTCTGAATTTTTACTCCGCTACACTATCGCGATACTGTGAAGCTTTGCATTTAGTATTCATTTCATATCTTATGTCAGTATGCGACATGATCGCCGAAGCCCGACAATGTAGCCGCAGGGCAAATAGCATTTTCCAAAACATTGAGGAATTGGCAAATAGTGTTATAACTTGAGCCGGCTACCTGCTTTTATTGACACTTCAGCCACTCTGTAGGAGTAGCTGGACCAGCCCCAAATATACAAAGGTCGGGCTAAATGTCAAATACTTACTTCAACTCGATGCCTCGGGCCTTAATTCTAAATCAATAGATAAAAGATCTCATTGACTGCGTCGGTAATTTGATATTTTATTATTTTAACTGGTTGAAATGGTTTATAGACTTCCGCCCTTGGCTTCGCTCGTGGTCAATTCTGTAGTTGTTGATGTTATACAAAAACACCTGTATAATAAATCTTGTCTAAGTAAGTTCGTACGAGCTAGTGGCCAACTCTTGTGACGGAGTTTTTATTTAGGCCTCCGTCATGGCTTAACGACTTAAAAGCCGGGATCGACACGTGCATCCGAAGCATGGGAGCGCTCAATTCGTAATGCCACTTGCGGTCACCCATCCAAATTGTGACCGCGCACAACGTTGCTTAATTTCAACGCTCAATCAAGAACGTCTAAGCAAGCTACGCCACGAGCGCTTCTTCTATCTTGCCATAATAGTAAGTTTAGTGCCAACTTAACGCTCAGGTGCGATATTTTATTGGAATAATTGGATTTTCAGTGTTTTTAGGGGTCAATTATTTACGAGACATTTTTGATGTCAAACCCCCGAATACTCAAACGCATCTCAGAGTTGAGCACGTCTCAAGTGACGAGTTTTTAAAAGATTTTCATTAAAAACTGTCAAAAAACCGTGACTTGAGACGTGCTCCACTCTGAGTAGCGTTTGAGTAATCGGGGGTAAATGCCTTATATTTATGGTGCGATACCTTATTTAGCAAAAAAATAGGTACACTAATAAAGTTATAATACCGAGATAAAGTTCAAAGTAGTAATTCTAAGGTCAATATAATGTCAAAATCACTTCACCCAAAAGAAGTAGGTACTTAAATACATTCACGTTTATGATACATTAACCCAGGTTAACGACTTTTGTAATATTCTCTCGTATTATGATGCCAATAACTTGTAAACGTCGTGTCATGACCGCAAATATCTATTAAATTACTTCAAAAAACGTAATAAACTAAACGCAATGCGTGACACTTTGTACAGACAGTGACAGAAGTTAAATCACAAACTACTAACAAAACATAATATATGGGCTGAATTGGCTTTCCTTAATAAAATTTAAAATATTATATTAATCAAGGAAACTTCCAATTAATACGAGTATTTACAATATCGACGGCAGAAAGCGGAAATGTCGTATCTCAAAAAATGGCCTAAATGACTTAAAACTTGATTTGCTTTTAATAAGCAAAAAAAACCGCGTCGAATGGTCTATGTCTCGTCTTTGACGATGAAAAATTTTATGATACGCCCTTGATTTTTTCCTAGTTTTTTTACTGTTCACACGACTAATTGCTGTTAATAAAGGTTTTTTGGCTCTGATGTAAAATTGAATATTTTGAGATACGACAAAATCGCTTTCTTCCGTCGATATACAAAAGAAACAGTAGGGAAACTTAAATAAAGTTAGTCGAAGGCCTAAAATAGCATTTGTCCCGAGTACAACCCGCTAGTCTCTCGGAAGCCAAGGACCAACGTAGGCAGCTCCTCGCTCACTTATCAGCTATTAGTATCAAAACAAAGCGTCCCGTCGTGTCTGTCTGTGCGGGCTGTCAGTGGGTAACTACTGCTGAAAGGTTTCCGTTCCGATTCTAATAAAATAATACGTAGATCAAAAGTAAAACCTTGTTTTGATAAAAAAGGTTTTATTTTCTGTAGTATTTTTCCCAAAAAGTAAGCAGCAAAATAAGTTACACCGAAGTTGATTTTCAATATCTAGATTTTATAGTATCTACTAAGTAAGTAAGTAACCCCCGAATACTCAAACGCGACTCAGAGCTGAGCACGTTTCAAGTCACGGTTTTTTGACAGTTTCAGTGCTCAACTCTGAGATGCGTTTAAAAGTATTCGGGGGTAAGTTCGTATGAGCTAGTGGCCAACTCTAGTAACGGAGTTTTAGGCCGCCTAAAGGCCTCCGTTGTGGCTAGACTTGAAAAGACGGGACTGACAATTTAACGTGCCCTATGCACGGAAGCGCTCAGCTCGTAATACCACTTGCGGTCTTTGCTTAGTTTGGGGCTAGATGGCGCTGTATGAAATGTCCACAAATATTTATATAATTACTAGCTGCCGCCTGCGGCTTCGCTCGCGTTGTACCCGGATAAAAAATAGCCTATATGTTAATCCAGTACATGTACTATGTATATTCCAAGTGTCGTTCAGATCCGTTCAGCTGTTTAGGCGTGATTGAGGCACAAACATCCAAACATCGTTACAAACTTTCGTACTAGATGGCAGCACAGGTAAAGTTAGTACGCGCTATCGTTGCGTTTTGAGCTTTACGCCGGTAATTTCAAGCAAACTAAGACTTTTCAATTTAATAATATAAGTAAGATTTATTCTTTCCACTTCTATACCCGAGTGTACACACACGTAACACAGCAGGTGCGCGTGCGCAGAGACCGCACAAACGTACAGGCGCACGCACAAGTATTTGCGGTCGCGTTGATGCGATCACCAAGTGCTTTTATTTGTTTGCAACTGACAATTATAGTTGCACGGATTTACATAATTTTCATTCAAAGATTGAGTGATAGTTACCACTGTCTTTACAGCGACATTTACTGTTTCCGCCGATTAAAAGAGTACATGTTTTAAGTACTCGGGTAATGCAGCTCATTCATATTCATATTCATAGCTGGTCTATTTATTTATTTATTTATTTATTTAAGTACACAAACATCATATACATTATAACATTAAAAAAAAACACAATCATAGTAGGTACGTTTCCGATGTATAGGACAATTACGGTGTACATAGGTCTAGGGCTGACGTAGCTTTAGTTGTCGGCATATACTTCCTCCAGAAAAAGCTAATGAATATAAGTATATCTCTAATTCTAATGAGTCTTTGAGAGCACTGGTGGTTCGTGGGTTCAAATCCGGTCGTGTACCAATGGATTTTTCTGTGCGAAAAATTTATGTGCGCTATACCAGTACTCTCAAACAGTGAAGGAAAACATCGTGAGGAAACCCGCGGCTTAGTCAGCTCCGCACGTATTGACCATGTCTTTCCTGCGGACAAGGCCGACTAAGCTGAGAGGATGGAATAGGTGCTGGGCAAGCCTACTCCATCTTAATTTGTCCCAGGCACTATAACAGCGTCCCGTTAGTGAAGGTAAAAGTTGCCTCCTGACGCTGTATAAATCATCTGTTAGATGGTAAAAGGCCTTATGTAATGAGTCTTTGAATCTGAAGTAAGTAATGAATAGTGATATTGTATGGTTACTAAAAAGTCAGCTGCTAGGACTTGAAAAAGAAATTTTTGATTTCTGTATGTAACTTGTTTACTAAATTTTACTGAGCATCTTTTCACAATTTTTTTTTCCCAAAATACTTTTTAGACTGATACTCCTTTATAGTAATAGTAGTATCAAAATTACTTATTTTAGAAGGTGGCTCTTTTGATTTATATATTTTATTATGTTTTAAAGTAAAAAATAACAATGTCGATACAGTGTAACTTTCGATAAAATAGTAGATTTTTTATGCAATTACCTAACTTACATGATTATGTAAATATTCGATCGTGACATTTTTGCTTAACTCTTTTATAGATGTGTCACACTGACCTCTTGTGAATTAAATGTTAAGTTATGCCCACTATTTAACACTATCAGTTATACAGAACACGGTCTAGTATTTCATTATGACTAATACTATTAAAATGTCACATATGAAATGAAGATCGATAGTATTTTGTAATGTTTAAATCATTAGCATGACAATGCAAAACTTCTGTTCATAAAACTTCTCTAAGCTTTTCGAGCTTGACTGTTCCGACTGACTTACTTTTAAAAAGCAAAATAAAAAAACTGACATACACATATTTTTGTTTAAAATCAATATTATAAGTATTCAGTGTATGTATTTAATATATAAGTTAGAAATAAAATAACGGCAAAGAAGAAGGAAGCAGCTAATGCCTTTGCGGCAGGAAGGGATTTTGGAATGCTGAGAACTAGTTACTCGATATTTATGTCCGTTCTCGCACAGAAGTTTCGTCCGGTAGATAATCTCACTTATGCGACGAAAACTTCGAATCACGTAATATAACCTTTTAACCTCGCTAGCGTGAAACAAAATAATTAAGTATATTTTGATAAAATTACACTAAGGTCAATAAAATTGTCAATATATTATTTATACTAATTGTAAATCAATATATATTTAAAAAAAAGTTTTAAAGGGGAAAAAACTTAGGACAAGAAATATTTTTTTTTTATGGATAATCGATATAACTATGTATTGCTTGCACATTTACGTTTATTTAATTGAAGATTTTCTATAACAAATTACAATTTGAAAGCTTCTAGTCTAGTGACACACGTTGACAGCAAAAGAAACTAAAGCGCTTTATTTCCTCCACAACTTACAATTTCCAGCAATAAAGACGCGAGTAAATAATGACATCCATTACACGTTGGGAGCGCAACAATCATGTTCTACGTTTCCTTTTGGAGCGATCGACATCCGGTGAGTAAACGGAATCTGTCACAGAAGGCTTCATACTGTAACAATAAGCCTACACGTGATTTTGAACCTTAGCAGAGGCTAGTGAGAGTTCAGTTTCGTTTGACTGTCAAATGCTGCATATGTTTCTCGAGCGCTCGAGTAGAATATTTTTATTTACCTAGCATAATTTTTTCGCATATTTTTAGAAAGAGAATCGGAATTTTCACTGTTTATAATTTTTGTCATTGCTTTGTATATTCAACGTATATTTTCACACTTCATCCGAAAAAGACAACGCTCTTTTAATGTGACTTTTCTTAAAGTAGATATGATATGCTTTTACTATATTCTAAATCGTAACTTAAAGCACTAAGGTTTATTTTACATTGCAAGTGTAGTTGCAGTGACACGATCTGTACAAATCGATCCGATCTCTCTTTAATTATATTGTTATATCGCTGGGAGGTCGTGAGGTTACCAAATAGATTATCTGTAGATGAGACCGGCAGCCGCTTTGTGAGTGCCTCTTTCATATCTCCTATCGAATTCTTTCGGTCATTATCATTATACAGTACCCCTAGCACAGATTTGACGACTAGACAAATTGGCAAAATGCATTTAACCTCATGAGTAATTTTGAAAAGGTCTAACTCATGCTAGGGGCACTGAACGGAGATCACACAAAAGTCTTTGATTGCTTTTTGTAATTTGAAATTTGAACGTCGAATGTTTGGAATGATTTCTGGGTATTTGTATTGTGATGTTGGCACGCTCCGAAGTCCAGTTATTAACTCACGAAGTGCACTAAAATTATGCTTAGAGCTATTTACGTTTGTTTTCTTATATTTTGATTCATATTTTACTGATTATTGTTATACTAGATCTTGCTGATTTGAGTTATTACACCGATTTATAACCTTGATATATCGAAAGCATAAAAACACGCACTTATGTCCAAGTTTTCAACACAAACAGTACTTTAATAAAAAGGGTGAGTTTAGATGGCTGATAGAATATTTATATATATTTCTTTTTATATTAATGAATACCTATTTTTTTAGGTATATAAGGACTAGGAGAATATAAAGAAAATCGTTCCACACATTCCTTATTGACAAGTTTATGTACAAAGGTTCAGATTAGTTCAGAATCGACGGAGCAACTTTTGAGGGACGCAATCTTCTTATCTGAGAGACAGTAAAATGAACGCTCTTTTGTAAATGGAATAATTATCGGCACTCACAAATCTCCTCTGGCTAGACTCACCCTGAATCAATGCAAAACACTTTACGTTGTAAAATGGACTTTATCGCTCTAGGCCCAAAGGCGATATTTCTATAACATAAAAAAAGTTAGGTCCTTTTAAAGAATGCATTTTTTAGTTCATCAAATCCCATTCGAAATGATCTCATATAATTTATGTTACCGAATACCAATTAAAATAATATAGTAAAATATTCGATTTGTCATTATTTCATAGCTTTTCCTTTCGGGAAGGCGGATATTCCGGATAAAAAATAGTTACTATTTCACGCCTAAACGGCTGAACGGATTTGAATTAAACTTGGAATATACATATTAAATGTGCTGGATTAACATATAGGCTATTTTTCATCCGGGTATCACGCGAGCGAAGCCGCAGACGGCAGCTAGTTTATAATATACTGCCGTCATAGGAAAAAAGGACGTTTCTACATAAATTCCGAAATGGAGAAAAAAATACTGGTAGATGCGTCTTTTTTTACTGATTCCGATGATGTATATAACTCAATTATGAAAAAAATGTCAGATACGTCTTTTTTCCTTATGATGGCAGTATAGTAGAAAATAGGATTAAGGATTCAAATAATCGATTAATTCTGACAATAGTATCAAACTGTAACCGAAGTGACTAGAGTTGGCCACTAGCTCATACGAACATACATACATATCGAAGTGACGTTTTCTACGTGATCCTGTTATTGATTGGGTCTGGCTGTGGCTCGTTCCCGGCACAAAGCTAGTGTCGCGATTGCATCGATATCTGCGCAGTGGGTGGACTGGATAAATTTATCGACTAACCCGTGAGGTGATTTGTGGCAACCCTACGTTCTGAATTCGAAATGCTCGTTACGCGCGCTATTTTAACTACTACTTTCGAACCAGTGTGGTGAAAGGATTTAAGGCGCGCCTCAAAGGCTCCTTTTCGAACTTTTTAGGTAGATATGCCGTTTTCCTTACGAGGTTTTTCTTCACCGTTTGAGAGTAAGGCGCACATAGATTTTTCGAACAGAATATTCCATGCGCGACCGGATTTGAACCCACGACCCTTAGGATCGAAAGGGACCGCTAGCCCTCTACCACTAGACCACCGGTGCTCGCAGTCCTTTTTAAGATGGAGCTGATTATGATGGTAGAAAAACTTTTAATTATTCACTACCTCATTAGATGCATATCATGTAAAATGTACGCCTACTTGATAGATAATTTAAAATGATAAAAGTAATTTTGAAACGGTTAAACATATTATCACGCCCCTATCCCTAATAGGGTGGGCAGAGCCACAAGTAATCGTAATTGATACGGGAGCTAGCAGCGACTCCTGATTTTAAATCCCAAGATGGATATGGTAAACCATGAACTATGGTGACAGGTCGCCCATATAGATAGCCCATACTTCTAATTTAGAAAAATAACTACATAGTTATATTAGGTAATTTTTGTTTAGGGTTCCGTATTCAACTACCAACATAATTAAATAAATTGGGCGCTCTTCAAATTCTTTCACCATATTCATTGCACTTGCAGTAATCGTCATTTTTGGGTTTTTCACTTTTTTCCAGAAATAGTATTTCCAAGGGGCTAAAACTATACCTACATAAAAAAATAATTATCATTATTATTTTTTACTATAAGTATATAACATGGACATGCTGCAGAGATATCTAAAAATATGAGTGAATTAATAAAATACTGTGAAACTTTATGTGCTCTACAGATAAACAAAATTGTAATGTTCTCATTCCCCTATAGCAACAGTTTGCCACAATCAGAAAATGACCTTAGATATAAGTTAAATATGACTTTGCATACAATATCATGCAATAATAATAATATACATGTAATTGACTCTAACAGTGTTGTTAGTAAAAAATATTATTTGACTAAAGGTAGGTATTACCTTTCAAATTATTACAAAAGACAGGTAGCAATGTCGCTATCTTATTATTTTAATATAACAGCCAAGAACTTGGCTACTCAGACTGCTTCTTTTGAGCAGTATAATGACCCCCAAAAACAGACTCTGGAAGTTACTCCAAGTCATTTAAATTAGACCTCAAGACAATAGAGATAGCCTCTAGCGCTTATTATTCACCTTTAAAAAAATCAGTTCTTCATTCAAATATAAGAAAATCCGATAATATATTAAAGTCAAATAATAATAAAAAGAGTCAAAATAATAATTTTAGAAAATCAAAGGTTACTAATTTGGTGCATCAAAATATTCAAGGTTTGAGAAGTAAAGAACTACAGCTGGAATTGTACATGACCTCAAACAAAATTGACATAATTTGTATTACAGAACATTGGCTAAAAAATCATGAGCTTATGTTTAATTTCAGTGATCACCAAGTTGGTAGTGCTTTCTGCAGGAACCATTTTGAACGAGGTGGCTCATTAATATTACTAAACAAACAAATTAAATTTAAAGAACGCAAAGATATTATTCACCTGACTGCAGAAAGACACATAGAAATAGCCTGCGTAGAGTTGGAGCAGTTCATTGTTATAAGCGCTTACAGCCCGCCTTGCGCCTCCTTTGATGTTTTTGAAAAGGTTATGGAAGAAATTATGTTCAAATTGTCTAAATCTAACAAGGAAATTATTGTATGTGGCGATTTTAATGTAAATCTGCTTGAAAAATGCTCATTAAATACTAGATTAACAAGTTTATTTAAATCATTCAATCTTGAACCATCATTTATGGAGCCAACTAGAATAACTGCCACCTCAGCTACATGTTTGGACAACATATTTACTAATGTTAATATAATAAGTAAAAATATTATTAATCAACTTGAATCAGACCACCTTGGACAATTTATAAAAATTGAAACACAAACTAGGCAAAATGTAAAAAGGAAAATTACCTATGTACCAATGACCATTAATCGATTGGAACAGTTGAAATCAAATCTAAAAAATAAAATTCCAAACATAATATATCATAATGAAGATCCTAATTATTTGTATAATACATTTTTTAAAGAATTTAATAACGAATTCAATTCAGTTTATACATCCAAATCGATCATGGTATCTAATAAGCCAGGATTTTGTGAGTGGGCAACAGCAGGAATACATAAAAGTAGACAAACATTGTATGAATTGTACAGTATAAAACAATATAATTTCAGTGAAGAGTTTAAAGAAAAAGTTAAGAATTATTCTAAAATATTTAAGAAAGTATGTAAAATAGCCAAATCATTATATTTGAGTTCAAAAATTAAAAACAGTCAAGATAAAATTAAAGCTACTTGGAATGTTATTAAAGAAGAGACTGGAAAAAATATAATTCATAATAACAGTTTTAAATTAAAAATAGATAATATAATTATTAACAAAGATGAAGATGTAGCTAAAGCGCTCGAATTGTTTTTTACTGATATTCCAGTCTCTACTACAAAATCTTTAAACTCTTCCCACATAATCGCAGAGTCAATGTTGAAACAAAACGTACCTGAATGTAAAACAAATTTTTCATTCGATTATGTCAGTTCTAATGACATTGTCAAGGCTTATAAATTAATCAATGTAAAAAAGACCACGGACCTCTGGGGAATTTCTGTTAGCGTCGTAAAACCATTGATAGACATAATTGCACCTGACCTAGCTATGATCTTCAATCAATGTATTGATTGTGGTGTGTTCCCTGATTTAATGAAACATAGTAAAATAACACCTCTCTTCAAATCTGGTAGTCATTCAGACCCTAGTAACTATCGTCCTATATCAGTACTACCGACCTTTAGCAAAATATTTGAAAAACTGATTCTAAAGCAACTTCAAGACCATTTTAACATAAATAACCTACTCGACAACAAACAATTCGGATTTATGAAGGGCCGTTCAACAACAGAGGCTGGTGTCGAGTTAATATCGCATATTTTCCATGCATGGGAAGAGTCTCGTGATGCTTTAGGGATTTTTTGTGATCTGTCAAAAGCATTCGATTGTGTCCATCATGAAACATTAATCAGGAAACTCCGACACTATGGGGTTAGGGGTTTTGCTCTTGACCTTCTCAGTTCCTATTTAAGTAACAGAATACAAAGAGTCGACGTTAATGGAAAACGTTCTCCAGGGTCAATAGTAACAATGGGTGTACCACAGGGATCAATATTAGGACCATTTCTATTTTTAGTTTATATTAATGATTTACCTAAACTTGTTAGGGATGATCATGAAATTGTATTGTTTGCAGATGACACCTCATTTTTATTTAAAATGAAACGACGCCAGGTTAATTTTGGCGAAGTAAACAATGCAATCTCCAAAGTCGTAGAATGGTTCGATGTAAATAACCTATTGCTAAATGAAAAGAAAACCAAATGTATAAGATTTATACTACCAAATGTTACACAAGTAAATTCTCATATAAAAATAAAAAATGAACATATAGATCTCGTGGACACTACTACTTTTTTGGGCATAACCTTAGATAAAAAGATTCAATGGGACCCACATATAGATAAATTGTCGAAGAGACTTAGTTCTGCGGCATATGCAGTCAAAAAAATACGTCTACTTACAGACGTAGATACAGCTAGACTAGTTTACTTCAGCTACTTCCATAGCATCATGGCATATGGCATTTTGTTGTGGGGGAGTGCTGCAGATATAAACACCGTATTTGTGTTGCAGAAGAGGGCTGTTCGAGCAGTTTATAACCTGGGTCCTAGGGAGTCATTACGTAATAAATTTAAAGAAATAAACATTATGACTGTTCCTTGTCAATATATTTACGAAAACTTGATGTACGTACATAAAAATGTTAGTAAGTTTAAGAAAAATAGTGATAATCATAGTGTTAATACTAGAAATAAGGATAAACTTGCTGTACCCACGATTAGGCTAGGTAAAGTTAATAAATCATTTAAAGGGCAATGTGTACGCTTCTATAACAAAGTCCCAAGCGAGATGACAAATTTGTCAGTTAATAAATTCAAAACACTAATAAAACAAAAGTTGTATAAAAAAGCTTACTATAAAATATCCGATTATATAGAAGATAAAAATGCTTGGGACTGAATGCTCCAACTCCTTTTATAACATGATTGTAAAGGGATCATTTTCCAAAAAAATAGCCAAGCGTGGTTTCTTGCCTGTATCTTCCACGCCTGGTCGCGTTACGAACAGGTGTAAATGCAACGTAGATTTAAGACGTGTCCAAGTGATCCCAGTGATTTTATGGAATAAAAATTTTTGACTTTGACTTTGACTTTGATATGATTACCGCGTTTTTCTCGAAACCGCCATTTTGCAAGTACCGTACTGCATTTGCTATTACGAGGGCAGAAGTATTGGCACGCAAAGGAAAAAGTTTCCCCATCCTTGATCTAGATAGAGATTTAGATATATATTTGTTTTAGATTCTAGATCGCTTTCATTCGCAACTAGTTCGGTAGCAGGTAGATGGTGGAACCAAAGGCCTTATAGAGCAATGCGGATGTTACCGCCCGGGTGACCAGGAGAAAGGTTAAAACTGAAACAATAAAAAAATCTATCCATATGAAAAAATTGACACTTTTTTCATACTTAAAAGATTCATTGAAAAGATCTCACCATCACCATCATCATCAACCATGCTATACAAGATAGCACTGGTGGTCTAAAGGTAGTGACACCGCTTTCCGATCCTAATTTCGTGCACCAATGGATTTTTCTGTGCGAAAAATTTGTGTACCTTCCAGTACTCTTAAACGTGAAGGAAAAATTTCGTAAGAAAATACGCGGCTTAGTCAGCTCCGCACGTATTGACCATGTCTTTCCTGTGGATAAGGCCGACTAAGCTAAGGATGGAAATGGAATAGGAATGTTACTTTTTTTAGACACTGTTTTAGGTCAATGACCTTTTGAAGGGACTAAATCTGTTTCACCACCTTCATCATCATCATCATCTTCCTGCCCTTATCCTACTCTATGTGGGGTCGGCACAGCCTGATCCTTGGATCATAAGTGTTTTATGACCGATTATTTATATGATGTCACCACCTTAAGATAGGTAATTCCTAAGGATAGGATAGGACCATGGCACATCAAAAGGCCCCCATGGTCACCCCACTGGTACAAGGCTATATCTCCTCCCGTGCTACGACAAGATAGCTCATGCGTTTGTTTGTTTGTAACTGAATATGTATGAGGTACATTTGCATGGCTCTTGTCTAACCCGCCATTAGAGATGTAATATTATTGTTTATACGCCTCGCACTGTAGATTACGAGCTTTATGTTTTGATAACAAAAACTTGGATCTGTGCTTCTGTGCTTCTTTATGAATTTAACCTTAAAAAAAATAAAGTCATATATTTTCTTAGTAACCAATTTTACATGTCTCTGTGACATTTATATTCGAGAGCAAAAATTCCGTGCCATCTAAAATACCTGAATATCTCGGAAACCGTTAATGGTAGCTTAGTGAAATCTCAAAAGTTAGGAGTATTAAATTGTCTATCGAACACAATTTTATTTCACTAAGCCCACATTCATGGTTTTCAAGATATTCAAGATTTTATAGATGACTCGGAATTTTTGCTCGCGAGTGTATATTTTCTTGTACCTACACTGAACTCTAGTAGAAATTGTCAGATTATTGACGTTCATTTATTTTCTTCGTATTGTCAGAAATACCTTTTACAAAAATACCCAATCGGAAGTCAATTGACCTTTTATTTTTTCATAATTTTCCGATTCCTATTATAAATTCAAAACACCTACTTGATAAAAGACCATTACTTTAGGGATTTCAATTCCTCCAAGACCCACTTTCAACATAAAACGTCCATTATGTATTTGTACATTTAAATTTATACGGAACCCCTTGAGAGGTGATCCGACATTCGCATTAGTCCACCGATAGTGCTAGATTTATGCTAAAGAGCGGTTAACTATTTTATCTTCGAACAATCGGATGACGTCACTGGAGAAACCCAGAAAGCCTTCGTAGCATTTGAAATTAAATTCAAATACTCTGGCTTTTTTTTCGCCTGCTTGATGTTTTGTTTGTAGTTTTCCCTTTCGGATAATATAATTTATTTCGTAGTTTTGTCATTTTTCTTTTTCCTTTTCATCTGCTAAATTCTGCTACAGATTAAAAAATATTTACTTCGTTCTAAGCTGGTTGGATCGATGTATGATGTTCGATGCGTATTTTTGAACTTTTGAATTTGGAACTTTGATCTTTTTTTGTTTTTAATGACGCCTACATACTAAATCCGCCGGCTCAGCTGTACAAGCCCTCTTAGACATCATTCGGCTTCTTGTTACTTTTAGTATAGTCCTAAAAAATTTGAAGAACCTTGTATCCAGTGCATGAAAGAAGCCTCAAGTTTAATCCTTTCACCACACTGGTTCGACAGAACACAGTCACTACGACATGACTTGAGGTATATTGACAAAACCTCAACAGAACAGTGACCTGTTTTTTAATCTTTGTAGCCTTAGTACAAGAAATACAGCGAGCCCTTCACCCAATGAACGCCCTTATTAAGAAAATATCATTACAGTAGATAGTATCCGTAATGTATATCCTTATGAAGTACACTTTCTTCGCTCTAGAGGGCGCGCCGGCACGCGACCGCTCGTGCCGGTAGGGACGTGCTGGTAATCTGGGTTATATCGGTATATCGATAAACTATCGATAGTTTATCGAGTTTATCTTTTGATCTGACGGTGAAAGACGAGTGCTAGTGGATAGTTGATACTTTGTTATAAATCAATGTTTTTAAAATATAAACTTTAGAAACAATTAACTATACATTTTCTTAACATAAATTCGTTTAAACAGGTGGCCATGACATTATAGATACAAGATAAATATTTTGGAAAACAATCCATTGAGTTTAGTAGGTATCGTAAACTTACGTATAGAAAGCGATTATAAACTATCAGTGATAATTTTCGTGATCTTGCACAATAAACTTTTTTTTTGTAATAGCTATATCGATAACATTAGAAACAGCTCGCACCCCTAGCAGTTTACAAGTGGCACGAGCCGATACGATCTACTATCGATGAACAAGTAGATTGTTTCACCAGAATACCGCGTTTACGATACGGACTCGATTGTTAATATATCGATATAATCGTGAGGATCGATTCACGTTTCGAAAGTATTATATTTGAGTTACGGAAAGTACGCCTTGGATTTATTGGAAAAAGTTGAAACATTTTAGAAGTTATCCGTGGCACATCCAACGCGTTGATGTCTTTTGTATGGAAAGAAGCTTTATATTTTATTTGATGATTATTATATTTTATGTACGAGTATTTGTACATCTGCCTATACCCAGTAGTGGGTGCTACCAGACGGAAATGATGATAATAATAATAAAATTGTATGAAAAACACACGTCTTTGTATGATAAACAGTTTTGTTATTCTTAGTCAGCTTTAGGTCAAAACTATATTATGAATGAAACTGTTTTTATATCTATAACTGAGAGCACTGGTGGTCTAGTTGGTAGTGATTCCGCCTTCCGATCCCAAGGACGTGGGTTCAAATCTGGTCGTGTATCAATGAATTTTTATGTGCGCTATACCAGTTCTCTCAAAATGTGAAGGAAAACATCGTGAGGAGTGCCGTTTTCAAGTATGTGAAAGCTACTTAATTTCTAAGTGCTATTTACGAATACTAAGGTTAGTACTTAATCTTTCAATTCCCTAAGGCAGTGGTCACAATGTAATAGCTCTGACACTTAGTAACGGGTCCTGTGTTTGCTTAACGGGAGTTGGGCCCGCTGCCTAGTGCTGGGAACTCCGGTCACTTCGGAGAACAAGACTGCAGTCTTGTCGATGAACAAGACTGAAAGTTTTTACTTGATTGGGACCTAGGTACAGACTATATATAGTGACAGCCTATTAGTTGGTAAAATGACAGCACGTTAATAAATAATCACATCCCTAGTTCTGTTTTAAGTGAAATTTGTGAAAAAAGAATGCAAAAAAATTATATTAGTATCAAGTTTTAGTTTAAATTTTTGAATACTACGAGCGGTATTAACGTAAAAAAGTATTTTTCTAGGCTCAAACATTATTTTAAATACTATTTGACGATGACATTTTATTATCGATTTGCCGTTGTCATTTTGTCTTATCGATATCAAACTTTGCAAGGTGAACATCCCTAATGCCCGGTTCTATTCTACTAACGAATGACGGATCGTTCATTACGATAGCAACGTTGTCATCTGTCAAAAACGCCATACATTTTTTGTAAGAAAAATCACGTTCTTGTGAACCATCCATCATCATTAGTAGAATATTGGAACTGGGTATAAATATAACCCTCCTCTAAAAAAAGTAAGTAAGTTCGTATGGGCTAGTGGCCAACTCTTGTGACGGAGTTTTAAGGCCGCCTGAAGGCCTCCGTCATGGCTTAACGAATTAAAAGCCGAGACCGACAATGTGCCCTCCGAAGCACGGAAGCGCTCAGCTCGTAATGCCACTTGAATTGATCTTAATGTTATCATATTATATTTTTTTTTATAATATTAAACAGTATTTTTCGTAAAACTGCAGTCGATGCCATTTGCCTCATCGATATCGAACTTTGCGAGTTGAACATCACTAAACTTAGATATTGTGAGTAATTAACTTCTGCTATTAAAATAACCCCAATTTAACCTCTCGTTTAATTGAAACAACTAGTTAATCAATTAATAATGCCTTTTCGATGAGTTGTTTATTACACGATATTGTAAAACATCGGTTGATTTAGTTTGCAATTTCTCTTGCAGAGGTTATGTTTTGAGTTATAAATAGCATTAATAATAACGAACCGTTCCTATTATAGTATTATAGGTACTATTCTACTAATATTATTCCGATATACAAACTTTAGTGGATATATTTATTTGCGTATTGATATTAAAATCCAAATAAAAGAACAAATTGTTGCTATGCTAATTAGTTATTTGCTTAATATTTGTGGACATTTCAGACAGCGCCATCTAGCCCCAAACTAAACAAAGCAAACAAACTAAGGACACCAAATGGCTGATAGAATGCTTATGTACTTTTTTGTAAACACATAGGTACTTATAACACATAATACTGCAACACCCAGACCCGGAAGAAATATTTGCAGAACATACAAACATTTCTCCCGTAGCGGGAATCGAGCCCGCGCCTCTTGCGTTTCAGCCGAGCACTCGCCCGCCACGCCACCGAGGTCGTCATAATTATTACCCGAGTTATTAATAAAATTAAAAATCACTCTTTTTGTTAAATACCTGAAAAAACAACGTGGGTGGGACATTACGATCATTTAGAGCTACAATGTGCAAATCCAATTATGTATCTCTAATGCCATTAGCATAAAACGTACAAAATATTCACACAAACATCCAACGCGCCGTATCAATGAAACATCTGGTTAATTATAAGGAGGTTCAAGATTCGCATATCTACTCCATTCTAATAGATATAAATATAGAATACATTAGCAGTAATTCCTATTGAGACGCATAGCTCAAACGCTTGGCATTGTTGTCCACCCAGCTTAAAATGACCTATGAATAACTCCGCAACCAAGCAACCCAGAGGTCAAGATAAATGGTAATCAACACCAAAGTAACCAGGTACAAATGACCTCTCAGTCACTCCGAGTCAGATACAAGCCAGAGCTCAAGATAAATGGAAGGAACAGCTAAGTTCGCTGGGCGGTTTCTATTCCACAGTCGGATGCGATCGACTGAGGTCGGCTGTTCCCGCCCACCCGCGCTTTCCATCTCTTTCTACTCAACGGGGAAATCTGTCTGTCTCGCTCTAACGTTTAGGTGAGGCCACTCCTACAGATCAGCGTTAGGCTATTTCCAATTATTGTGTGGAAGCTTTTTGCCCGCGCACCGATGCCCGAGATGATAAGCTTTCTACGAGATGAAGTCAATTTGTGGTCAGTGGAACGACGAAATATTTGGACAGTGGAACTAAATAGCCGAATGGTTTAAAAAAAATGTACTTAGACGCAGTAGAAACAGAGCTAGGTTCTTTTGCTCAACAATGTTTATACATTGTTGCCAAAAAAATGTATACCTTGCATACATTTTTTACAAGTACCTACTGGATTACGTCATTTCAATCATAGAACATAAAGTCAATAATATTTCAAGATGAGAACTTTTAATTACACAAATACAATTACAATATTGTTTTAGGTAAAACTAGAGTATTTTTTTATTCCCCATCTTTGATCAAATAGATATGGCTGTTTTAATTAAAACTACTTCGCCAAGTCATACCATCACGTAACTAGTTAAATAAATTTTAGTGCGATCCTAAAAAAATAATAACATAAGTGCTTAATTTTAATGATTCCATTACAAAGTAAAAGTTAGAAAGTGCCGTGGCTGAGCAGAACGTCAATTGATAAAAAAAGAAGTTATCAAGAGCCCAGCGTCTGACCCCTTACCTCTTTAAAAAGAAAATAAGTATTGAGAAATGGCGATGGGCCCAGATTATAACTACGTTAGCCGTGCACCGTCAGCTCTGAACACAAGCAACGTAGCCTTCAGTTAATAGCAATCTTTATAGTGTAATGCGGGCCTTGAATAGTGATGCGATCGGTATGTTGATTATCGATGTCGATACTCTATGATTAAACGCCGGCAAGATTGCACGTTCCGCTCCCCAGCATTGTTCTAATGCATTATTATAAAGACTCGTGGTTTGTTTATTTTGGATGCCGATTACGTATTGGATTAGATTACTTGAACTTAAAATGGTGTGCATTTACTCTTATAATCATACAGTTCAACATGAGAAAGCATTACGTGCATTATCTATTAAATTATACATTTAATAATCATAATTATAATTAATAAACAGCTAGCGAAATTGCGCATCAGAATTATAAAAACGATTGAGACTGTACGCTTTGTAATAATATCCTCAGGTTAATGCAAAGGCATTTAACATTCACGGGTTAGCGGCTCGCGATAAACCGGCGGCCATAATTCCAGGGCGAGCGTGCTTGTCACTATTTTATCGAGGCGGCGCATCACTAGCCGGGAGCAAAGGTTCCACCGAAGGGCGCAGGCATCAATTTGCGCGCGGTAGCTGCCTCGGGCGCCGCGCCGCCCCTGTCATTAGCCCCCTCCCCCCCCCACCCCCACCCCCCGCCCCTCATCCCCGACCCAGGGAGAACATACTTTAACCTTTTTTGCTCCCTCCCAACCTGTTCGTCGGCTGCTGTGGCTGCACGGCCGCAATTTAAAGCCTGGTTCATGGCCACGGGCGATACGCAGTATCTGTAACCTGTTAACTATACGGCCTACGTAAATATTATGCGGGCTGTAGCTCGGGGTCATTTAGGCCCCGGACAGTGTGCTCCGGCACTGGTAATGATAATTTTATTCGGATAAAAGCCAATTTGTCCCGGACGCTGATGTCTTGCCATCTGTCATTGTATGTGTAATTAGCATCCTTTTGAACGTAGTCGATACTAGTTCTCGGACCCGCGGCAGTCGCTCACATCGCATACTAACATGCCGACGTACGAAGAATCGAGTTTCGAAGAACTAATGAATAAAAAAAAGACCACGAATGTTTACCTTTATCGATGTCACAGGCCAAGAGCGATCCTCTAACAATGTGGCGTCCAAAAAGGTCAAATAAAGGGAACAGGTTCGACCGCTGGAGAGATGCTTCTCGGAACCTGTAATTCGAGCTCCAATTAAACAATTTTCTCGAATATCATTCCGCTTCATTTGGCCGGCGCGGGTCACTCGGACCGCGGGGCACTGCCATTAGTCCCGAACCGATTCCCCGTCTAACCCCCATTAAAGATAAATATGCCCCTAAACCACGACGTCCGAAGGTTACCCGGGTCACTCCGACTATACGTTCCACTTTATTTAATTCCATTATATTTGGAACGGTTCTAATCTCGCTCTCGAATGCCTCAAATTTGCATAAAAGTAAATTCGCCGGCTATAATGGCACTCTGAAAAGGAACTAAACGACTCTCCCGCAAATTGACCTGTCCTTCAGAGCGAGCGCTGGCCGCGCCGCCGCCGCCGCCGACCTGTCGCCGGTAAATAATTCCGTTCCCATGATCTAGCCAGTAGCTATCTCGCTTTAATTATTCATAGACTTTTTTGTAAGGTATCGCTTTTTACCGCGCTATGGCTGTTGCCTCGAAGCCTTATAAAATTAAAAAATAAAATAATCGAACATCGCTCGGCGCAATTTAAAAAAGGAATACGTCAGATGACACGGATCGAACTCCGGGCAAATGTCGCGCGGTAAAAAGTGGTCGAGCTCGGTGAAGCGGCGATGCGAGAGGAGGGGGGTGGAGGCGGGGGGGCGGGGGGAGGGGACAGGACGTCACGTAGCGCGGTTTTTGTCAACGTTCCCGCGGAGATGACAGGTCGCTGGACGCTGCGCCCGCGACCTGTCGATCTGACGCGATCATCTTGATGCTTTCCACTCGAGTGTGTTTTACCATGTCAACTGACAGCGAACAAAAACTAACAGACGTTGACGTTGTTCTAGGTGTTGTATTTAAAACTTAAGGATTGACAGCAAATATGAAAATTAAAACTGATCAAATTTAAATTAGTTTCATCATTTTGATTCCTAACACTGTGCCCCGTTATTGTTGAATACAAGTCGAAAGTATCTATAGTATGTAGACTGTTCAGTCCCGGCAGAGAACCTGACATCACGACAGGTGCACGCTCAACCGCAACGCTTCTACTTTTTTTACTAATTACGGACACTTTGAGTAGAGCTTCGAAGATGACGAAGGTATTTTCATACAAGCTTTTATTGACCGCGTACCTCTAGTCTTGCGAGACTATGCCTTACCTCGGTTACTTGGTTTCAAATCATGTTTTATGAGCACTGGTGGTCTAGTTGGTGACCCCGCCTTCCGATCCTAAGGACGTGGGTTCAAATCTGGTCGTGTACCAATGGATTTTTCTATGCGAAAAATTTATGTGCGCTATACCAGTCTCAAACGGTGAAGGAAAACATCGTGAGGAAACCTGCGGCTTAGTCATCTCCGCACGTATTGACCATGTCTTTCCTGAGGACAAGGCCGACTAAGCTGAGAGGATGGAATAGGTTAGGCAAGCCTACTCCGTCTTAATTCGTCCCAGGCACTACAGTGTCCCGTTTGTGAAGGTAAAAGTTGCCTCCAGACGCTGTATAATAAATCTTCTATAGATGGTAAAAGGCCTTAGTTTTTTTTAAACGAAATTTTTATTGTTTCAGAATTTCCGTGAGCAGAGAATCGACGGTTCCGGTCTTCCGTTGCTAACTGAAGATCACTTGACAGGGATGCTACAGATGAAATTGGGACCAGCGTTGAAGCTCCGGGCGGTTCTGTCGAGAAGACTGGAGCCTTGTGTCAGTTGTCAGAACTCCACGACAGTGGGTACAGCTCCTGCTGTCTCTATACAGAACAACATCAGCCCTAAGATGAACGGAAATGTCAAATCAGAACCGAGAAGTAACACCACCAGTCCCAGTTAGAACCTCGAGTTTGTTCTCTCGCAGTATTTGTCTGGCATATAAAATTGTACGTGGAAAATATGTTGATATCAAACGTGGATGCCTACTACGCAATGTTCCTAATGAATCTAAATTGTTATTTTGAATAAGATTTTTACAAAAAAGTTATATTGTAAATCAAAAACCAGTTTGAGGTCATCCATTTTTGATGTTGACGGCTACTAATTCAACATCAAATTTATCACATAATTTTCTATGTCATAAATACTGCAGATCACCTAGGTTAGATGTTATTTGCTTTAAATATTCGTCTAAAGCTGTGTATCTTTCAAAAAGCGATACGCTCGCTCTTAAATGAAAATGCGGTATCAGTTATAATGTTTTCTACTGATATTCAGTTTCTTACTGAAAATTTTCTATCATCTTGTTTGTGTTTTAAACATGTATATGTAGATCCTTTTATCGGCCAGTTTCACTAGATAATCGACTTAACCCTAAAATGCCCAGTCCATTATTATAATCACAACACTTTGTTTTCACATACTATAATTTTACACCATTTGATCCACTTAGGTTAAACATTTTAACGGATGCATCAATTTCATCGTCACTGCATTTTGCACTTGATTTATTTTATCATAATAATTAGTAATAAGCTATAATAATAACGCGTGTATTATTAATAATAATACATTATTTTTAGTCATCGTTTTCAGCATCATTAAGTCTTTCTGTTCATACACTTTTGCATTTAGTTACGTATAAGTATGCTTTGTTTTAGTCGTTGTTAAATGTAAATAATATATTGCCGTCCAAATAATAAACGTGTTTAGAATGTAGTTTTAAGATAAAACATTTTCAACAAGCGTTTTATGTCGTGTTACAGAAATAATTAGTAAATAACTGTTCGCAACAATAAATTGCTCAAAAATTCGAAATTAATAACTTGTTTGTAACGATTAATTCGACTTTGAAACGGTTCCTTTTAAACAACGAAATTAATAATGTTTGGTGCTATTTACCCGTAAAAGGGTTACATTATATTTTGTAAATAAAAACTAATGTAATAATATCGTGTCTTATATTTGAGGCTATTGTTTATACATAATTGTATACAGGGTCACAATAATTATGTATTTTCAGTACTTAGTTAAGATGTATAGTAACTTCAATATAATGTTTAGCATTTATATACATCACACCTGAATAAAGCTCAGTATATAGATACCGAACTACAATAATATTGTATAATAATATATCATGGTATGTATCACTTATGTAAGACTTGTATCAAATCCATAGGCACCATAAAAATATACACTTATAGATTCTTATTGATTCAGTCCATTAATAAAAACATTATTATCTACTTTTTTTACTTATAAAAAAAATTATATGAAATTTATAAAAAAAACTGTAGGTACGTATAATTTACAAATTTTATTCTATTGCTCATAAACGAGGTGCCGCTAAATTTTGATATATTTGTTATTTTCCAGAATATAATGACTTCCCATGATATTTGTAAATAATAAAAACATAAATAGCTGTACTTAATAAAAATAATAATTATTGGTAAAAATATAGAATTACATAGATATAATCATGTAGACTGGTTAATTGTTAATAAGAAGATTCTAAAATACTAGCTGTTGCCCGCGACTTCTTACGCGTGTAGTACATTATTTTGTTCTATAATCAATAGTTTTCGCAGCGCATGCCAAAAACTATTTTGGGTTTTCTACCTTAGGTTACAATATTGCAATTTTCTTACGGATCCCTATTTTTTTGAAAATATATTATAGCCTATACTGGTCCCTGATAATGTAGCTTTCTATTAGTGAAAGAATTTTTTAAATTGGTCCAGTAGTTTCGGAGCCTATTCGTTACAAACAAACAAAAAACCTTTCCTCTTTATAATATTAGTATGATTAAATTACGTACATACAAACCTACAAGACATCACGACCGTATCCCTATGGTTGGGCGTAATCACAAGTCTTGCAGTCACTCTTTATTTAAAGTCCCATGATGGGTATGAACCGTATGGTGACAGGTGATCAGCCCATAGAGATGGTAAATCATGTCGATGAAAAATTCAATAATCAAGTGATTCGAATTTTGTTGATAACAATTTACCTAAAAGTATATTTTTTACCAATATTAATTATTTGCTGTTTTATTAGTTATAATAAGAATAATTGTGGTTTTTACCTGTGGTAATCTCCTTAATTGCCAAAATAGAATAAACATTAAGATAATGCTTTTTTGCTGGAAACTTATTCATTTTTGATATTTAGTATAATTTTACTTCGCCAATGGCTAATGTAATATTGTTTTTAAGAATAAATCATATCATGAAATAAGGTGCTACTTTTGGTGAATTTAGTAAATTGTGCCTTGAACAGTCTTCCTCTTTATAATTATTAAATAAATAATATTTTCTTCAGAAAAGTATTACGGTTTTACGCTTTAAATCGGACGATGAAAATATATGGTGTATAATAATAAAAATACGTGTGTAAAGAAAATCTTAAATAGTAATAGTTATAGTTATTATTAAAATATCACAGCTTTTATTGTAACTAATTATATGAACCAGTGACTTATGAGTTTACGAATGAATTGTGTTTGTACTACATTGTATTTCATGCGTTAAAAAAGTATGAGATAAGACAAAATGTTTATAACATCTAATACAGAAATATTTTGAATCATTTTAGTCACATGTTTTTCGCGGATTGTACTTAGTTCGAGTTAGCTTTAGCTGCTAATATTGAACAGACTTTCATTATTTATGTGGAGAAATAAAAACGATGATCTACTGAAAAAAAAATGTTTTATTAATTAGGTCTTATTATTACAATAATAAATAAAAATTTGACACAGCGCCATCTAGCCCCAAACTAAACAAATCTTGTACTATGGGCACCAAATAGCTGATAGAATACTTATACACTTTTTTTTGAACAGAAATACGTACTACAACACTCAGAACTTGAGTAAATATTTGCAGAACATACAAACATTTCTCCCGTAGCGGGAATTGAACCCGCACCTTTTGCGTCTCAGCCGAGCACTCGCCCGCCACGAGACCGAGGTCGTCAATATATACTTTTACTTAGACTTCAACTTCAACTATTCTAATTATATGTATTATTTAACTATTCTATATAATTTGAGTAAATCTGGTCTCCTCAACAATAAAATGCATTTTAATTGGAATTATTCGTGAAAGAATAAAACGCCGTGAAGGCAAAGTCAGTTACTTACTTACACACACAGAACAAACATCTATGTTCATAAATTTTACCAAACGATACATATATTTGTCTTGCATAGGAAACGAACCCACAATAACAGTACAGAACACGGTGCCGTACCAATTAATCCAATATGAAAATTTTGGAGAAAAATATAATGCAGATATACATTAGACATTTCCCAAAAAGCAACAATGACGGGTTCTAATTTTATTTTACTCTAGTTTATAATAATACTAGATGGCTGCACAGGTAAAATTAGTACGCGCTATCGTTGCGTTTTGAGCTTTACGCCGGTAATTTCAAGAAAATTAAAGCTTTTCAATTTTACTGAGCAATTTTATAATATAAGTAAGAAGTACATATGGATGTATTATAAAGTTTCAGTTTCCTCCTTGCCGTCGTCAAGTTGGAAGTTCCTTTCCCGCTGAGACTTCTTAACTTTGTACTCCATCACTTCGATGGTGGTGTACCCAGCAAAGCCCACTATTAATAGACCTAAGAGAATATAAAGCCTGAAAAAAAATTGTATAGCTGGTTTATAAAATCTATAAATATAAACTCTTACGTTATATATATATATCTATTATCATGCCCGTATCCCTAACGGGGTTCTAAGTAATCATAAGAAAACTTGCAGCCACTCCTGATTCAAGAGTCAAACCAAAAGTCCTAAAAGCATGAAACTTGGACAATATACTCTTTCTATAGTGCAGAGGTGCACTAAGAAGATGAAGTTTGTATGAAAAGACTCAATGCAGACAAAGTTGAGAGGCATTTCACTAGTACTAGATATGTTACCGACTACTTCCCTGAGCTTCAAAAAGACCTTGAATATTGAAAGATGTTAGTAATGTTTCCACGATACCTATGTAGAAAACAATCTACTTCAAAGAGCATTTCTTTAAAAGCAAGCTAGAGCTTCTTAAAAGGAACTCCTTGATAGATTGATGTTACTTTTACTAAATCATAAGCAGTTAAATCCTGTGTTTAAAAATGTACCTATTTCATAAAAGTTTAATCCTATCGGACAAGTAATGAAGCAAAACCGCCTTCCGAGGTCCTTTTCAAAAAATGTGGTACAAGGCAAGTTAAAATAAAACCTAGAAGAATGGTAGATATCCTTACCGAGTCTTAACACAAAGGTAGGGCGCTGAGGCGTAGGATAGGACGCTGCCGGTAGCCTCCCACAGCCTGAAGTTAGAGTAAGCAGCCTCCTCGTTACCAGGGAAGAGAATGCCTGACAGAGCTGAAACAATCATAATCATAATTCTAAGTATTTTTTTGTAACAGTCACAAATATATCCGTAAGTTTGTGAGGAAGTTTGTATGTTTTTGCCTCAATCAAGCCGTGAATGAAACTTGAAAGACAAAGCCTAAAGTAAGTTCGTATGAGCACTAGAAATTACATTACAGACAAATTTTTGTCCGGTTACCATGCAAGCAAAGTCGCGAAGCTTAAGGCAGGGAATATATTCATATTCACACAATTATCGTAGGTAACGCGGACCGAAAACATCGAATAAATAAACTTCTGTTTTCATGTACCTAAAACAGTAATTTGATGCAAACCGCACTCTTTTGTTAGTTATGTTATTTCACGATGATTACAAAGAGATCTGTATATTGTTATTCGATCGCCAAATGGCTGACCTCTCTCTGGGGTTGACCACGAGAGTCTCTGGTCAAGCCAAGTGCCGCATCGTGACGTACCTACAGAACACGAAGTTGATTTGCTATTCTGAGTACAGAACTATCCATTGTTCTGAGTAGGTCTCCAGACTAATAAAGCTCTGACCAGATGATCAGATACAGATTCAACAGCTGGAAACAATAACTCTGGACAATGGGTGATGTCTTACCATTGACTTGCACGAGCCACACGGCGTCCGCGGTACCCCACACCGCGGCCAGAATGTACAGAACTATCCACTGTTCTGGGTTAGGTCTCCAGGTTAACAGAGCCGTGATGAGGCACAGATTCAACAGCTGGAAACAATTAAATTAGTTTCGTCAACACTTCACATCTTTTCACATTCGAAAGCAAAAGTGATCCAAGTTAGCAGTCAGACTTTTCACTTCAAAAAGGTATGGCGTACAAGTTCGTCTAGCACCACGATGTTTCCCACATAGCCCCACTGCATCTCCTCTGACAAGACTTAAGCAGGTACTACTAGATATCGACCAACTTGGATGCATTGATCATATGATTGTCACAGGATGAATAAAAACGCAACACATAAAGCTTTCCAATATCACGACAGGGCATAAGCGATAAGTTCGCCAAAGCCAAAAGCGAGAAACACCTGAAAGATATATCCTTACCAGTGCCGTGACCATAACAGGAACTCTACCGGTCAGTTTGACGATGCTTCCACCGATTGGTGCTGCCAGTGCGTTGAACACGCCGAAGCAAATCATCACAAAGCCAATGTTACTGATGCCGTAGGAACAACCCACAAACGCCTGCAAAAATATTGATTTTAACATGTCATTACTATCAGTTCACATACTTTTGGGGGAGTCCCCATCCCTGTAACAACAAGATAGTGGGGATAGGAACGCCCACCAAGGCAGAGATCCTTATAACAAAAAACATTAAACAGTCAGTCCCGGCTTTTAAGTCGTTAAGCCATGACGGAGGCCTTTAGGCGGCCTACAAACTCCGTTGCTAGAGTTGGCCACTACCTCATACGAACATACATACATACATACATACAGCGTAAGTAGATACATAAAGCGAGAAGCACAAATAAAAACTCATTGGAAATTAGAATGCTTGTGAAATAATAGCCGCAATTTCCTGGTACTGTTTGCTTTTACCGGTTCTCAAGGTACCAGAATACAAGCATTTTATTGTTTCATTTGTTAAATTGAAGCTTGAATATTGTTCTATGTAGTATACCCAGGGTCTCAAGGCCCGGACTCCACCATAGCCTACCACCTTTTCAAAATCGGGCCGCCATCGTCTCGTTTAAAAAGAAGCATTGACAAGCAATGACGAAGCCTCAATGCAGGGAGGCCAGACGACCAGACACCGAGTTCATGGTATATTGGACAAAATTATATATTGCATTGTTTTCCAACCTTATTTATTTTTCTGTAAGTTTATAATAATAATGAAATATGGATCCTGTTGATTTACTATGCAGTCTGATATAAATTGAATGCAATAAACATCTTCTCAGCGTATTTACTTTTGTAAAGTCAGTCATAAACGCCTATTCTGCATTGATAAGACGAACAGCATCAGCGAGCACCTGATTTCTTGCCGCAATCTTTGATTAACTTTTGACTAAACTTTGCTTTCCTTTTTTTGCTATAAAACCAGAGTTTCCCTGATCCAGCAAGATCCAAGATCCAGATAAAAACCCGAATTAATCCCGTACCCTTTTACCAACATCTTTTGACACTTACCTGTGTGAAGTCAGCGGCCATAAACGCCTGTTCTGCGCCAATATACCCAATAACAGGCAGCAGTAACAGCTGATACTTATGACGTAATTGCCGCAGCGTGACCGCCAGTAGACGAAGCCCCGACTTGCCTTCGTTTGACGTCTTGCGACCTGCTGTGTATCTGAATAAACAAATTAGCATTTCATCATCATAATTTTCCTGCCCTCTATGTGGGGTCAGCACAGCATGATTTGAGAGTTTTGGCTAAAGTGTTTTATGACCGACCGCCTGCCTGACGTCAACCCTCCTTGGGAATACTTGCTTATTGTATCTCATCATGTTGGAAAGGATACTATCCCTTAATCGACTTTTACGACATGCTCGGGGAGAGAAGCAGCTGGACACATTCTATGTTTTAGAATTAGCGTTTATAATCCATAAAAACAGACCTAGTCTGCTTCAACTAGCAAGGGTAATGTTACGAAAGCATAGATAGTAAAGTAATTAATGGGTGTAAAAGAGACAACAGCTCTTAAAGTACGAATCTGACAGCTGTCACCATGTTAACTTAAAAAGGCGTCAGGAGTTTTTGCCTACGTTTACCGAACGTGGTAGTGAGCCCAAGAGAATGATCCATCCCCGAATCAATTGATTTATGTTCCAACTAGTCCATTTAGACCTTCAATTGGAGAACAAACATGAAAGTCCAATTTTATTCTGAAAATAGTGAAACTCACTGCTATATAACTTTTATGACAGCGTGCAACCGTTTGAAAATTTACTCTTTATTTGGCCAAAAACATGTTGTAACGGTTTTATAAGCAAAAATCTCTATAGCTTTCTACATTCTTACCTAGACAGAGAATCGACTCCAAACGCGACTAACAGAACAGCTGAGGCCATGCACGCTAGAAATATACCAGCGATCACCTGGATCTTCAGCGAAGAAGGTGGTTCCAAGTTCACATTTTCCTGAAACATTAAAAAACAATTTAAAAAAACTTAATGTCCAAGGAAGTTTTCTGAATTCTGTCAAAAAATTTAAGCTGAGACCTGAGAGGTAAGGGTTCGGTTCCCGCTGCGAGAGAAATGTTTGTATGTTCTGCCATATAACTCCAAGATCTTAGAGCTGTGGTACCGTGGAACTCATTGAGAGCACTAGTGGTCTAGTGGTAGTGACCCCGCCTTCAGATCCTAAGGTTGTGGGTTTAAATTCGGTCGTGTACCAATGAATTTATCTGCGCGAAACATTTATGTGCGCTATACCAGTACTCTCAAACGGTGAAGGAAAACATCGTGAGGAAACCCGTGGCTTAGTTAGCTCCGCATGTATTGACCATGTCTTTCCTGTGGACAAGGCCGACTAAGCTGAAAGGATGGAATAGGTGCTGGGCAAGCCTACTCCATCTTAATTCGTCCCGGGCACTACAGCGTCCCGTTTGTGAAGGTAAAGGTTGCCTCCTGACGCTGTATAAATAATCTACAAAGGCCTTAGTAGTGTTATATAGTATAAGAGTGAGGTTGGTAAGGTTTACGTACGTGGGATGCACTTCCGCTGCAGAAGTTGACTCCGCAAGTACCTTCGAAGTCGATGGCCGGGAAAGTCGTGTTGAAGAACGAAACAGAAGTGCCGTTGGACGGGAGATCGTCGCCCAATGACGATGTCAGAACTGAAAACATAGTCATGCTTGCTTGCTTGTCGTGTTTTGCAATTCTGAACACTAGTTATACCAGCCACCTTGTTGAAGCAAAGCAGATAAGAATTTAAAGACTCGGGATCAGTAATTTCTTGTGACAACGATCTCTGCAACGCGTTCGAAACGTTGGGAAATTAAAAAACTTAACAAATCGAAAGTTTGAGAGTGAATTAATTGCATACATGTTATCACGCTCGTATCCCGGTGAGCAGAACCACAAGTAATCATAAGAAAACTGGCAGCCACTCCTGATTCAAAATTCCAAAATGGATATGGTGACAGGTGATCAGCCCATCGCTCATATTGATGATCCGTCATATTGGAGAGGATTGGTACTATTCCTTAGTCGACTTTTACGACATGCTCGGTGAGAGAAGCTGATGGACGCATTCTACGTATTATCATTACTCCCAGTCCAGTAGAGAATTATAAATCTGAATTATTATTCTACTTATAATTATAAATCCGTGAGTTTATGTTGATGTGACGATATTAGGATGTTTGTGCCTCTATTACGCCGTAACACAAATATCATCATCATCAAATACATAAAAGTCGACTGCCTAAAAGATCTTCCCAATAGCTATACATCTAGGACAGGCGATTTTGTGCCGCTTCCATCCACGACTTACCAATGCTACTAGACAATTTATAAAACAAAACCCAGTGGGTAATTGTCCACGTTTAAAATTAGAATAGGTACACCTAAGAATGGACCGGTCAAATCGAGTCATGGTCATGCATTTTACTTCACTTTCAATCACTCAACGTTCTGCAAAATATCTGCCAATTAAATACAGGAAGTCGTTGAGTTTTTGCTGAACCGTGGAATTCAATAAATAGGTGATATCGATAAATAACTCTTAAAGACCATTTAAAAAATTACTCTACGATATTAAAATTTACAGTTTATATTGAGTGACATTTTCTAGGGCCTAGAAATAATAATATTACTATGAAAAATGTAAGGAATTGCAGTAACAATATTTAGTTTATTATTTCGTAATAATGACTGCATATAGACATAAACAGTTACATAAAACTTGGAAACTTTAGAAATTATTGGTAATACTATTATGTAATACAAATACATTAAATAATGTTAGCAGTTTCCAAGGCATCTTAGGTCCTAACGACTACAGAAAAAATGAACATGCCAAACAATCTTAAACGACCCGATGGCGTGGAGGGTGAGAGTCCGGCTGATAAAAGCGGGTTCGATTCCCGCTGCGGGCTAAATGTTCTGCGAATATTTATTCAGGGTGTTGTAGTACCATGGCAGGTACTCGTAGTTTCTGATACCCATGACACAGGGAATCCTATGTGGGGTCAGGACTATGCAAGTGACTGTTGGGTGTTTTAGTGCTTACTGGCAGAAGAGACGAGGTTCCCCCATATCTGCGCCATCTGGTAGAACATGAAGAAGAGTCCGAAGAACCTCACAACAAGCACTTCCGCTCGCACGCCTGACAACTTCGCGTAGGGTTCTGCGACCTGCACACATCAACACCTCACTTATTTACTTACTTCCGACCGCGACTTCGCTCGCTTAGTGCCCGGATAAAAAGTAGCCTATATGTTTTTTCCAGCACACGTGCTGTGTATATTCAAATCAAATTCGTTCAGCCGTTACAGCGCCATTGAAGCACAAAAATGAGCAAACCTTGGACGAATAAACACACATCATACACACGTATATTGAGGATATTGGGTAATAGGATTTATTTTAAACATATATTTTTTGACTGCAGAGCAAAGACTTCCATCTCTTTTTATCAATGTTATTTGATCTTTGATGTGATCCATCGAAATATTTACTTTTGGGTGTTGGGTGTTTTATGTCATAATAACCCACCCCTCAATTCTAATAGGATTATAATACTCAAAGAAACATAGATTTTACTATATTTTGGTTATGCTCGTTCATTCTCGTAATTAAATAATCTAAATGATAAACGTACTACCACAGGGACCTCCAAAATTACGAATATAAACTTCAAACAAAACCACTTCTATGCATACTAAGCACCTAATCGCATTGTTTGATCATTTGAATCCAGCTATAGCGACAAAAAAATACATTACAATCTTAATTTGTATACCTTATCTATGAACTATAGATTTTAAATTCAAGTCACTAAGCCATAGCCATACCAAATAAGGTACAAAACTACTACTACCTGGGGCCCTATTTTGTGACTTCGATGACCGCTATAAAAGTATTTGAACATAACAGTATTTACCTATGACTTTGTAATGTTTTGAAATTCTGATTTTTGAACGAGCAAATGAAGAACGACCCAGATAGAAGCTAGTTAATCATAAATCACATTTCCAAGGAAATCAAGTTCAATGATATGCAAATATGCTCTTGTTGCAGTGTAGGTGTATTGTATAGCATAACTTCTTGGTATTATAAATAGGTTACATTGCAATTTTATTAATCTAGTTTTGATTTCGTGATTTTTGTTTCGATATGTAATCGAGGCTATGAACATAACAACTTATTGTTCTATGACTAGAGCTAAGTACCCCATTCTGTTTAACTGTGAAATCAGCGACTATTTATTATTGACAGTATGACATACACTTGTTACAATAAATTACTTGTGTTGTTGTTACTTAAAGTTACATAAAGTTATTTACTTACAGCGAGGTAGAAGAACCAAAATTTACATATTTTTTTAAAGAATTAAAAGAGACTACATTGGAGAGGGATAAATGGAGGAGACTGCATCATTGCAGTCGTCGACGGCCTCGGTGGCGTGGCCGGCGATTGCTCGGCAGAGGCGCAAGAGGCGCGGGTTCGATTCCCGCTGCGGAAGAAATATTTGCATGTGTAAATATTTCTTCCGGGTCTGGGTGTTGTGGTACCATGGTACTCGTAGTTTCTGATACCGACACAGGGAATCCCAGTGTGGTGTCAGGACTATGTATGTGACTGTTGGGTGTTATTTATTTATTATTATTGCACCTACAAGACAAACATTTTAATAATAACAGTTAAAAAATAAAGCTATACTTATTCTTACCACGGAGAGATAGGTGCATTTAGCACACCAAAGCGGCCCTCCCCCGAATCCCACCATCATGCCCGCGGGGATAAGGGAGTAAAGCCGAGGGTAGAACTGCGCTATTATGAACGGCATATACGCTATGAAGGAAAGTGCTACGGTCCACTTGCAGCCCAGCCATCTGCAACCGAAAAATACTTGGAACTTAAAAAAGGATAATATGGTATAGCAAGGAATACCAGCACTGCGTACAATGTGCGCGGAATAACGCTGCAGCGTTATTCCGCTACAGTCATACACTGTAAAATACCGTAAAATAAAGAAAATGGACTACACTCATGAGTGTAGTCCATTTGCCGACCTTTTTTTTATTTACATTTTTGTTACTTGTTGTATACCTATATTCTCTTTTTGGCAATAAATGTATTTGTATTGTATTGTATCGAGGAACACCAATTTTAAGACTACCAATATAAACACACTCATCGTATGTTGCGTTGCGCATGACAGGTGTATTCCAAAATCCGTTTTCATAATTCAAGTGGCCAGGTGGGATAAAAAGGCCACTATCTAATTTGCTGCTGAATTGGATTGCGTACTATTTATCAAAATTTTGACCATTTTGCGAAAATTACAGGAATCGTCTAGGATTTGCTATAAAATCGAAAATGAATTACTATAGATGAATTGCTCAGTGGCCTTTTTAGCCCCACTGAGGTCATAAAGCGGTGCATACGTTGCGTAGGTAGGTACGTAGGGCTCGTGGGCTTGTGGACTCGTCTATGAATGAGATTTACGACATCGCATCGCAGTTTTGTGTTTCAACCCTTACACCTTCGACTTACTCTCAGACCAAATAAAAAGAAAAGACGCCGCGAACAACAAAAGTGAAGCCACTTTTTATCTGTGTGTGTGTGTGTGTTTTGAGGTTTTGTGTTCCAAGTAACCTAAAATTCATAGTATAATAATTAAGAAACGATGTTATTTGAAGTACTTACAAGTGATTCCGTGAAACTTTTTATGTGATTTGCTGCTGTTTTTACAAGTTTTCACTACACAGGAAGGCATAATTCTATTTTTAAGACTCGTGACGTTAAGAGCGATGAGCATGGTTTAAGTGTAAGTGTGTGCGTAACTTTTGTTGTTCGCGGCGCGGCGTCTTTTCTTTTTTTGGTCTGAGGACTTACTTGATTACTATCGCCGGCAGCAGTATGTTGGAGATGATCAGAGAGAAGTATATCGCGGCGAGGGTGAACGCGCCGGCGCCAGCATCGCTGTTGACGGAACTCTGCAGGTTGGCGGTGCCGTGGAACGCGGTAAAGTGGATCATGAACGCGAACCCGAGGACGAAGATGTTGCGGTTGATCCGCCATCTTTCATTCGTCCCGAACACTACCGTCGTTTCCGGCATTTTTCAATCTGAACAAAATATACCGTACTTGCAGGAATCCTCACTAAGGCCTTTTACGATCTATAATAGGTGATTTATACAGCGTCAGGAGGCAACTTTTACCTTCACAAACGGGACGTTGTAGTGCCCGTGACGAATTAAGATGGAGTAGGCTTGCCCAGCACCTATTCCACCCTCTCAGCTTAGTCGGCCTTGTCCACAGGAAAGCCATGGTCAAGACGTGAAGGGCTAACTAAGCCGCAGGTTTCCTCACGATGTTTTCCTTAACCGTTTGAGAGTACTGGTATAGCGCACATAAATTTTTCGCACAGAAAAATCCATTGGTACACGACCGGATTTGAACCCACGACCTTAGGATCGGAAGGCGGGGTCACTACCAACTAGACCACCAGTGCTCAGGAATGCTCAACTTCGACAAAAATTGGCTATCATAGTTACATAATATATCCTACTAATATTATAAACGCGAAAGTTTGTATGTATGGATGTTGATTACTCTTTCACGCAAAAACGGCTGAACGGATTTGACTGAAACTTGGAATATACATAGTAGATGTGCTAGATAGACATATACGCTATTTTTCATCTGGGTACCACGCGAGCGAAGCTGCGGGAGGTAGCTAGTTGCCTATAAAGTAGACACTGTACCTATAGGTAGTTCCTTGTTGATTTGCTGGAGTCAAACATTCTCTTTGTTCAAGGATATTGTAACGAATTGTTACTCAATACTACAAACCCGTTGTCAATGCAAATCTCAGGTCACTGTAAGTAAACACTGAGCAGGAAGTACCTCATAAACTCTACAGACTCTATGACTCTTGAGCCCTAGAATCAATCAAAACAACCCAAAGATATACATACGTAGGTATGTTTGTTTCTATATTTCTTCTATATTTTTCTTTGGCTGTCGCTGTATGATAATCATCATGTATGATATCTGTATGATAAATAATCGGCTGAATGGATTTTGACAAAGGAGATGTTGGATTTGTCTGAATCACGGCTATACAAAATGTCGAAAAATCCAATATGGCGGCTGTGAGAAGCCATTTTTGTTTATCGATAAACTAAAATGGTACCAAATGACAAATCGATAGCGATAAATATTGTAAGAGACGTCTGATTCACAAGGTGGACATAAGATATAGGTACGAAGTCTCAAAATATCCAAGATGGCGGCTCTACTATATCAGGTATATTACAAGGTTTTTTGATTCTTTAAATAAATACTTGTTGTTAGACAAAATGTTGAAATTCGAAGAGATGTTCACTCTTTCTTGTTCCTTAGGTAAAAAAACAGAGTACGGTCAGCGGCAGAAGTTCATAAGCATTTGCTGTTTTTCATTCTCAATTATACTATCATCATGATCATCATCATTACAGCTATAACCACACCTCGGCTGTTCAGTTAATGTAAAATAACTACTCTAAACTAAAATAAATACTTAATACTCGATCGTTCATCATCACCCCTCGCAATAAAAATTATATTACAATTAAAAAAAATGCTTTTAATAGTCTTGGCATTTGTAGACCAAAAATACAATTTGACGACATAACAAGAAAAAAAATATTTGCAACCTCCAAATAATATCTAACGTAATACCTACTATGCTAAGTTACTTACTTACTTAGTTTAAGTATTCACGAGTAGGTACTAACAATGAGAACTTTATGAATAGGTTACGAGTTGCCCTATCGATAAATCAGATCTAAGCTCCAACATAACAAGATCACGACAATGCGTAACCTCAAAGGATAACTGATCAAGGTTTCAATTAGACCTTGTAACAAAGAAATAACCAGTGCGGTGAAATTTACAAACACCAGTCCAAATAATCCTTTCAATAGGTGCTGGGTAAGCTCACTCCATCTTAATTCGTCCCGGGCACTACAGCGTCCTGTTTGTGAAAGTAAAAGTTGCCTCCTGACGCTGTATAAATTATCTACTTTAGATGGTAAACGTAAAAGGCTTTTTTTTCTTTCAATTAATGTCCGTTTGCAATATTCTACTGACGGACGACGGATTGTTCATTGCCATAGCAAAAAAAGTTATCTGTAGAAAAGCACCATACATTTTTTTTGACAGATATACAACGTTGCGTTAGTAATAAACGACCAATCCGTTAGTAGAATAATGAAACCGGGTAGTAGCCAATTAACAACTATAGAACTTTCATTTGAATATGTTTTATTCGAGAGCACTGGTGGTCTAGTGGTAGCGGCCCCGCCTTCTGATCCCAATGTTCCAAGGTTCAAATCCGGTGGATTTTTCTGTTCGAAAAATGTATGTGCGCTATAGCATCTTCAAACTTCGTCTGAACATTGGACGTGTTTCAGGGTTTTTCAAAATAACCCTCAAACAGAGGTAAAACGGGGTGTCAAAGTTTGTATGGGAACTTTTCAACGAGCTGTGCGGTTTGAAACTCGGTTTAAGTTTTGGGTAATAAAAAATGGACACGTATTTTAAGGTTTTCCAAAATAAAATTCAAAAAGAAAAATATTGTGTCAAAATTTTAACCACGCGAGCGAAGTCGCACTTGATGTTGATATAAATTGTTGTAATGGAGTAAACATTTTTAATTAAACTTTAAAAAATATGGTTTCATGCAAATGCATTCAATGGAACTCGGTTCCGAGAGGTTTTACATTTTTCTGTCTAACGGCACTCCACTAAAATGAATTTTGATAAAATAACTCGAAATCACACTGACCAAATAAATTAAAATATTCAAATTCCGAACGTTTCAGGAACTTCCAGTTTTCCAGAGAAGTATTTAAAAAAAAGAACTTAAAATCACACAGACCAAACAAATAAAAATATTTAAATTACGAACGTCTCGGGAATGTCAAATTATCAAGAAAACTGTTTAAAAGAAATCAATTACACTGACCATGCAAATGAAAATATTCAAATAGAACGTAAACTGCACTGGGCTTTGTGAGTGGCCAGTGTGACCGGACCGTGAAATAAAAGGCACCCAACTGACTGCTATATTGAATAGAGCCTACGGGTAGGATCGATTGCGTTTCCATTCACCTCTCAACATTATTGTATTAGATATTTTTCGCCTCAAACTCAATATAATTCATCCAATAGGATCGGCAAGGATCAATTTAAGTGTCTAAGCACAAAAAAACCAGTTCCTTTTTAAAACTTTATATTTCACAACCTTTTACAAATACGTCTGAAATTGATACTCGTCATATTGAAAAGCTTGGTTGTCCTGACCACTCATTTTCTGTTTAGAGTCCCTATACTCAACAACAGCGTAACTCACCATGCCCGCGAACATAAGGGCTATCATGACGTATGTTTTCGTGATGGTGGATAGGTATGGAGATAATATATAGGCTATGACGTAGCCCACAGATGCTGTGACACCGTAAGCGCAGAACGCAGAAACTTCACGGCCAGGGAAAAGTGGACCGTAGTAACCTGGAAATAAGGCAGCTTTTTAAATAATATAATTATTTTGTGTTGATATTTTGCATGATAGGAGGTTTATAAGCAAATCTAATATGATATAGGTACTATGGTACTAGGTATTCATCAAAAACTGACAAAAAACCGTGACTTGAGATGTGCTCAACTCTGACTCGCGTTTGAGTAGGTATAGCAACCATTTGCTCATTTTTTGTGAAAACAATTTTGACTTATGTAGGTAGTACATTTTTTGACCAAGCGCGGCTTGGTTATAAAAATGGGTGAAGTTAGCAATTTTTTATTTTATTTTTTTCAAATCAAATTTGTTACTTATAACGATCATTTTATTGTATCGAAAGATAAAAATTGGGACAGCAGAAGTTGGTAAAGTTTATTTGTACCTTGAGTTTTGAGCGAATCGAACTAAGAAATATTTTTTTCCATAGAAATTTTACCACTATTCCAGAACCTAAACTACATATTTTATTACTTTCTTTTCATCAAAATCGATTTGGTAGCCAAGGAAATACCTACGTGGTAACAAACATTCACACGCAAACTTTCAAATTTATAATATTAGTAAGATTTATTTGAAAATTACTTACCTAAAGTTATTCTAGCATACGCACCATGAAATACAGGATAGTAAAAACATCAGACATTTTTATTTCTTTCTTTATTTATTACCGTTTCATTGTCTAGAGATATAACAGCAATCTTATGACTATAACTCAGCCAAACTGGAGATACCATTTATGTAAACAAACCGCCCATACTTAACCTAAAACTAGATTTTTCATTACATGTTTGTTGGAACTTTTAAGTAGTACTAATAGTGAAATTAAATAAATAAATATTTGTGGACATTTCACACAGCGCCATCTAGCCCCAAACTAAGCAAAGCTTGTACTATGGGAACCAGACGGCTGATAGAATACTTATAAACTTTTTTTTTTGTAAATACATACATAGAATACATAATACTACAACACCTAGACACGGAAGAAATATTTGCAGAACATACAAACATTTCTCCCGTAGCGGGAATCGAACCCGCACCTCTTGCGTCTCAGCCGAGCACTCGCCCGCCACGCCACCGAGGTCGTCACATTAAGGTTCACATTAAGGTGTGAAAACTTATGATGCGAGGTTTATTTACCTAAAACTAAAGTCATTTCATCGTAATAACAAAAAATACGCGACGATTTGTTTCCATAAATAAAACTGTATCTCCAATTTGGCTGAAGTAGATATAATAGGTATAGTTATACACGTATACATCAATATTTTATTATCTAAATTCGTACATGGACGTGACTTGAACCCAAAACATCGCATTTATTTTCATCAAAAATATCCTAGTTTACACAAAATGTCATACTTTTTATGTGGCGGTGGTATAACATAAAAATTAAAACCACATCTATTTGTTATCTTCTCTTTAATTACCAATAAGAATATCTAAATCGAAAAGACGGATCTTAAGTACCTAAATCTACATATTAAGTCATATTCCAACTTCTGTTCACGACTTGATGTCTTGCTGCCTGGATAAAAAAACCGGTCAAGTCTGAATTTGCACACTGAAGGTGCCGTACGTGTACTTTTTAATATGGCTTTTACTCAATGTACTTACCTACTTTTTAAATAGGTAGCTTCAACGATCGATAACGAAAGTAAAAAAAATATTTTTCTTCATTTTGTTTACTTTTTTATTAGTTGTTGTTATAGCGGCAATAGAAAAACACAATACTGTGTGAAAATTTCAAGTTTCTATCTATTACGGTTCATGAGATACAGCCCGCTGACAGACGGACGGACGGACAGCAAAGGCTTCCAGGCGTGGTCCGAAGGGGTGGGGGGGGGGGGATCACGGGGCCCTGGGCACTTGCCCAGAGTGCCCAAAGTTCTGGCTTAATTCAACTCCGTAATAGCGAGAAATATGATCGCCAAAATCGCCACAATCATTCCCATTTCAAATAAAAATGACTTATAGGAAGCCAAATTCAATGCGATCAAAATAAAACAAAATCTTAGTAATCATTGACTAGGTCAGTATGATTACTGGCTATAATATTTATCTATACCTATATTTAAGTTACTCTACATTCTGAAACGCAATATTATCACAGCCGTAACCAATCTTCTTCTCCTCTAACACTCTCTTCGCTCTCCTATCTCTGATCTCCACAGCCGCATAGCCCATGATCCCAGCAACCATCATGCCAGCCATGAGGTAAGTCTTCGAGCTGGTGCGGAGATACGGAGACACTACATAAGCAATGATGTAGCCCACTGACTCCCAGAGACGGAAGTTTGAGAAGGCAGCTTCCTCTTTGCCCGGAAACAGTACCCCGTAATACGCTGGAAAGATAATTTGCTGTTAATTTTTTGATAGGGAAAACAAAAACGTAAATGGTTAGGAGCTCTATATCGTAAAAGTCGACTAAGGGATAGTATCCTCCAACATGATGAGATACAATAAGCAAGTATTCCCAAGGAGGGTTTTTTTTTTTTTTTTTTTTTTTTTTTTTTTTTTTTTTTTTTTTTTTTTTTTTTTTTTTTCCTGTCTGGACGCTGAGGTCCAGCCCGCGAGCTAGCCTGTTGCTATTTATTGCAACAACCTTCCATTCCTTTCTATCAATCATACCTATATTTTATTATTTCTAAATTTATACACCCATTTCCCCCCCCTACCTATTTATAAATTTATTTATTCATATGTTGCAATCAATCGTTTCAGCTACCACATTCATCCATCATTCATTCATTCAAATATTTATTTATTGTCTGCTTCGCTGCTCAGTTTCTGTGCGTTTGCTGGTCTCTTGTTTATCAGCATTTAGTGCCAGTTTAACAGGTGGTGAACAGATGGTGAACAGCGAGGCAGACGCTTTTCTTACTCTAAAATAATTTGATACAGTGTTCTTCGTGATTGCTTAGCGCTGCCAAGCAATCCGAACGATTAAAGTTTTATTAGATGTAATGAAGTAGATATAGTATTACAATAGAATTGAAGAATAAAATAGCTACAATAATAATTAGTGCATTTTGTAAAATATTAATATTTAAATAGTGATATCAGTATCAAGAAAACTTATGTTCTTCCTGTCTGATTGACTGCGATCAATCAGTCAGGAGACACTTGAGAAGAAGATACATCGATTATTATTTACAGTAAGATTAGTTAAGTAAGATAAAATTAAACATTTATAGCAATTAATAATAATTAAATTATGCAATTTATAAGATAAAACAGTCATTAATTAATCATAAAATCATAAAAACAGTCCTCCAATAATACAATAATTTGAACAAGTCGATTTGATAATTTACAAATTAACTTGAGGTGATACAAAATAAAAATGCCTACCTAATGATCATATTATACATTTCATAGATTAAAATTACCATTAATTAATCGCAAAGCACTCTGGACAGCCCGAATTGTCTCAATGTAAAAATTAAAATAAATACAAATATGGAATTATACATTAAATTAATCTGCATAAAATTTTAATCATGTTAAAATAATATGGATTGATAAATTGATTGGATTTAACTATACCTACATAATTTAAGCGCCTTTAACTATGAAAAGGGACTAAATCAAGGTTCATCAAATAATAAATCGATTAGTTACAGCATAAAATACAGAATATAAAAAGATACTAAAAACTACTAAAACTACTAAAATCTGCCAAAAACTGCCAAAAACTACTAATAACTACTAAAAGCTGCCACTAGGTACATAACACTTGGAACAGTCATAAACAAACGAGAAGATAGTTATTTTACACTCAGTGTCAGTGTCGCCAGTCCCGCCAGGTGCCATTCACGACATACTGTCGCCTGATGCTTTTTGCATCAAGCGTCAGCCTGCCATAAACAACATCCCGCGCGAATGTCGTAGTGACACCGACACTGACAGCAAAAATCAATAAGAAGATAGAAATATGTGTAGTTATTTTGTTTACATGTTTGTTTACAGCTAGGTGGAGTCACAGTTTTTGCCAATATCTAATATTTACTCGGGCTCCACGTATGACCCGTTCTGTTTCCCCACTCTGCGAAGAACAGTTTTCGCAAAAGTGAGGAACAGCCGTCTGCAATCGTCATCAGCCAGTAAGTTTTGCAAGTTGTTTTCTACGATGTTGGTGTCCATTGCGCTCTCACAGTCGTGTCTCAGCCTACCAAACATTGGACATTGGATTAATAGGTGTTGCACGGTCTGAGACACGTCCTCGCAAGAGCACAATGGAGACTCAATGAGCTTAAATCTATATAAGTAGTGGCGGAACCCCCCGTGCCCTGTGAAAATTTGTGATAAATAATTGTCTATATTTGTCTTCCTTAGTATTGTATAGGCCACTGCCACTTCCTTGAAGAAGATTTTTGTTGTTGTTCCTGTGGGGGACGACTCGTAGTAGTGCTGCCATTCCGCAATAGTGGCCGATCGGATGGAGTACTTGGCGAAGGACAAGGGGAACCTGTCGTATCCTGGCAGCTGCCTGTTGTTTAATGCCGCGCGTTTGGCAAGCTCGTCTGCCCTTTCATTTCCCGGAATCCCGCAGTGTGCTCTGACCCATGTTAGCGACACCCTCTTTCCCTCTTCGTGTAACTGTGAAATGTGTTCTCTAATGTCTGTTGCGAGAGGGTGCACTGTGTTAGGGTCGCATATGATTTCCAGGCTAGATCTGGAGTCGCTGGCGATGTTGAAGCGGCGCTCCCGTCGCCGGCCTGCCATCACGAGCGCGCGCAAGATCGCCGCGAGCTCAGCCTGGAGCACACTGCAGAAGTTCTCGAGCCGGAAGGTGGTGTGTTGGACCTCGCCTGCTTCAGTCCAGCAGGTAACCGCAGCGCCGACCTTCCCTTCCAGCTTGCTGCCATCCGTGAAGAGGACGGGGCCTTCGTCCACAAGACCAACCGCTTCCTCCTGTGAACTCATTGTCCCGAACTCCAAGCGTTTTCTCTCAGCTGGGTGTGGCAGAGAGAAGGGGCTCCTCCTACGTTCAAATGCCCTTCCGGGTAGGCTTGCTAGGGGTTTTCCATTTTTGACATTATAAATCTGGGCCTGCTCCCGTGCCCTGAGCGTAAGGGGTAGAATTCTTGCTAGCAGGACACTTGATGTGAAAGAGACTGTACGGTGCGCCTTAGATATTTTAATTGCGAAGCATCTAGTGAGGCGGTTTAGTGCAGTCTCTGCGTACAGTCTCTTAGTGATATCTGCCCAACAGCTAGCAGCGTACAGGACTGTTGGTTCCACAACCGCTATGTAAATTAATCTCAAAATGTCGGTATTGAGGCCCCACTGCGCGCGTGCTGCCCTTGAGACTATCTTGTAGAAATCGATTGCTTTCTTTGTTTGCGCTTCAAGATGATGGCGAAAGTTAAGCAGGGGGTCTATAGTTAATCCCAATATTTTGAGACTAGTCCCGAAAGTGATGTCGACTCCTCCCATTTGCAGTCGTGGTGTGTGGTACCTTAACTTTTTTGTGATGATGAGGGCCTGGGTTTTTCCTGGTGCAAATTTTAACCTGAGCCTTTCTCCCCATTGCAGGATCACGGCGAGAGCCCGGTTGATTCTCCCTTCCAACTCACTACCATCAGCTCCGGCCGCGATCATCAGGACATCATCCGCGAAGGCCTGCACTCTTACCCCGCCATACTGCGTCTGCTCAAGTAGGGGATCCATCTGGATGTTCCAGAGGATGGGTCCGCAGGTGGAGCCCTGTATGCAGCCTTTATTGGTATCTCTTTCAATAGTTTCTCCCGCATATTTCAGTTTGACCCTCCTTTCAGACAGATAGTTGACGATGAGCCGCATCACGCTGGGGTCAACCCCCTTATAATGCAGCCCATTCAGAATGGCTGGCCACCATGCGTTGTCAAATGCGCCTTCGATGTCAAGCGACACCATGACCACTATTTCTTTGCGTTGTAGGCCAGATCTGACCATGGCCATGGCGTCACAGAGGGCGTCTTCTGTGCTTCGCTGCGGGGTAAATCCATATTGCAGTGGGCTCAACGAATCAGTACGACCCAGCTGCCATTGTAGCCGGTTAACGAATAGCTTCTCCAGCATTTTGCCCAAGACCGGCAGTAGTCCGATGGGCCTGTATGATTTCGGTGTGGTATAACTGTCTCTTGCCGGCTTGGGTATAACTTTGATTGTTGCTATCTTCCAGATACGAGGAAAACATCCCCACCGGAGGCACTGCGAGAACAGGTCCAGAAGTAAGGTTCGGTTGCACGCGTAGGCGCTGAGGCAGATGTCTAGCGTGAGCCCGTCGCCCCCCGGTGCCTTCTTAGGATTCATGGCTCGCAGGACCGTCTCCAGTTCGGTCCCGGTGAAAGGTACGATGTCTCCGGCTTCTGTGTCCGTTCTAATGTTCTCGACAAGGCGGCTTACGCCATCCCTAAGGAGCTCCTGTTCTGCGGTATCGTGTGCGGTGTCGTCCCAGGGGAAGAAAGTATCCGCCAGCAACGTCGCAGATCCCCGCTCGTCCAGTGCGCCGCCGCGAGGGTCCTCCAGCAGCCAAGGAGGGTTGACGTCAGGCAGGCGGCCGGTCATAAAACACCTTAGCCAAAACTCTTATGGATCATGCTGTGCCGACCCCACACAGAGTGGGATAAGGGCAGGAAGATGATGATGATGGTTAGGAGCTCTACCTTAGATAAGAAAAAATCAAAATTTTAATGCATAACTAGCGACCCGCTCCGGCTTCACATGGGTGCAATGCTGATAATAAATATACTACAGAATAATGTAAGCACAAAAAAATCTGATAATTTACGACATCACATTAGAAACCTCAAAAATTATCAGTGTTTCTCTACTATATTATCATATAAACCTTCCTCTTGAATCACTCTATCTATTAAAAGAAACCGCATCAAAATCCGTTGCGTTCTGCCCACCCCATTAGGAATACAGGCGTGATAATATGTATCTTATGTATGTATTATATCAGTATTAATTGGTAGAAGAAAGAAGATGATAAAGACAGTAAAAGCGCTTAAACCACAAGCAACTAGCAACTAGAAGGCGTAGTAACTTCCAATCAATTTGTTATTACAAAAACCACCGAAATTTTGAAGAAAACACCATGCAATATTCCAAATTACAGATACTAATCCTTTGCAAGTTGCATCTTGCTAGTAGCTAAGCGTCTTACACACACTTCACATTACTTTGCTGTCTATTACCAAAAGGCATTTACAAAATCGTTTGGCTACATGAAGGTAAACGTGTAGCCTAAACCCTAAAGGCTTACATTACGAAACTAGTTTGCATGAAACTATGTAGTTTCGTAATGTAAGTCGAAATTAAATTCACAACATCCAAAAATTTTAAATATGCTCGTTATTAAGTTTTCTAAAAGTTTCATTATCAGTATGACCTAAATTTGGCAGGTCGATAACTAATTTAGTTTCATGAAACTAATGCATGCATGCAAAAACTTATTGACACGTGAAACTATCAGTAAATCTAATTTCACGCTCCTAGTTTTCGTTTCCGCACTTCAAAATTAACACGTCATATTAAAATTAAAAAATTGAGACAAGTAAAACTTTAAGTATTACAACCACCATGGCACCCATTCTTCGAAGCATCGCTCTAAAAATCTGACGGTACATTTACTTTCATACGCTCAGGCCAAGGGATACGCTACGAAAATCAGATGAACAGGTATTTTCCTATACCTACCATTGATCTGAACGATCCACACCGAGTCGCTGAGCCCCCACACTATAGCAATAGCATAGAGGACGATTTCCGAATTGGCCTGTGGCCGCCACAGCAGGATGGTGGCGAAAAGACCTGCGTGCACCACCGTAGCGAGACACATCAAGGGAATACGGCCCGTAACCTGCCATTCACATTAAAAAACAATAAGTAAGGTTCGTATGAGCTAGTGGCCAACTCTTGTGACGGAGTTTTTAGACCGCCTAAAGGGGACCGACAATTTAACGTGCCCTGCGAAGCACGGAAGCGCTCAGCTCATAATGCCACTTGCGGGACCCATCCATTGTGACCGCGCACAACGTTGCTTAACTTCAACGATCAATCATGAAAAACAATTAAACATACGAATACTATAAATCAAAAAGTCCCGGCTTTTAAGTCGTTAAGCCATGACGGAGGCCTTTAGGCGGACTAAAAACGCAAACATGGCCACTAGCTCATACGAACTAAACAATCCAAAAGTTTATGAATAAGGTAGGATCCTGGCTGAAATACGGAAATGTTTCCCAAAGCGAAAAGATAGCGTGTTCTAACCTACTAGTAAGTAATAAGTAGCACAACATTTGTGCGTGTGTATGTTTGTTCCCTCTCTTCTCCGTGAAAGCTGAACGAACTGAGCTAAAACTCGGAATACACATAGTTTATGACCTGGTATAACATTTAGACTACGTTCTATCCGGTAAGGTAAAACACAAATATAAACATACCTTAGCAATATAACCCGAGACGACGCAGCCGATAGCATCGGCCAACCCGTACGTCATCATCACGAACCCAACAGTGCCGGTACCAACTGAGCAAGATACAAACGCCTGAAATATATTACAAAAATATAAATCGATTGGAACGTGTAGTCGTTCCGTCATGCACCGTCAGTGCGTTGTTTTAAAAGTCGTGTCAAAGCCCCTTATCTTCAATCTTCTACCTGATTTTTTAGTGTAACTATTAGTATTTTTTGGATATTACATTATCATTATCATCATCTCCCTGCCTTTATCCCACTTAAGTGGAGTCGGAACAACATGTTTTGTTCTACCATCCCGTTATTTCAGCAATTCATCCATTTCTTCTTTGGTCTACCTTTACCCTTGTATCCATCCACTTTTATATCTAACATTTTGTATCTGTTTTAGTTAGCACCTAAGTTTTTTTTTTTTTTCATTGTTTATACACAATAAAATCTACCAATATTAATGAGTATACCTCACAGTGCTCTCTAAAGCCAAACTAAGCAAAGCTTATAACTATAGAAACCAAATGGCTTACAGAGAACTAAAAAAACTCTTTTTTATATAAAACATAGTAACACCTTGTCAAAGAACAAACTTTAGTTCATCACAAATGTTGTTCCGGGTGGGAATCCAAAAATTTAACCAACTGCGCTATACAGGTGCCGGTATATATGTTGAGCGCTCGGTGAAAGAGTTGGGGGTGACATTGTAAAGACCGCAGTTGGTTTGTGGTCTTCTATGTTTATCTTGATTATATTACCGCCGTAAAATCAGCGCCAAAGAACGCCTGTTGAAATCCAACGAATATATTGACGGTGACTAGCAGCAGCTGGTTAGGTTCCACCAACAGCTTCAAGGTCGTGGCGAGCAGAGCCAAGCCGGAGTCGGCACCAGGTTTCTTCCCTGACTCGTATCTGAAATGGAGATACCTAACTATACAGACATGAACTATACGTCGTGGATCGAATGTGTCGCGATCAGTCTTAGTAGCCTTTGTTCTTGTAGCTACGCTTGGTCGCGTTACGAACAGGTGTAAATGCAACGTAGATTTAAGATGTATCCAAGTGATCCCCGTGATTTTAAGGAAAACAAAATACTTTGACTTTGATTAGTAACCAAACATTCAGAAGTCTAGAATATAAAGTAACAATTTGATACGTTCAACGCTGGGGTGAAAAATATTTTCGAATTTAATATTACGAAACTAGTTTCATGCCTGTACAAATAAATAGTTTCATGAAGCTCATTAGGGGAGGCCTATATCCAGCAGTAGACTGCTATATATGATGATGACAAATAGTTTTATAACTTCAAATATTTGAAAATTACATGATATTTAATTTCGTGAAACTTCAGCATTAGGTACAGAGACAATGACACCGAAGCTTGACTTCGAAGCTTCAAGGCAAAATACTAAAGCTTCGCTTGGTAGTTGTGTACTTTAATAAATTGAATTAAATTACAATGAAACTGTTTCATGAAACTAATTTCTTGCAACTGGTTTCGTAATGTAAATCAGACTTGTTACCTCTTCATAGAGTCTACTCCAACAGCGACTATGAAGGCAGCTCCCGCCATGCACGCGAGGTATATCCCTGAAGGAAAGAGATATAAAGATAAATAAATAAACAAATAACACCCAACAGTCACATACATAGTCCTGACCCAACACTAGAATTCCCTGTGTCGTGGGCATCAAAAACTACGAGTACCATGGTACCACAACACCCAGACCCGGAAGAAATATTTACAGAACATGCAAACATTTCTTCCGCAGCGGGAATCGAACCCGCGCCTCTTGCGTCTCTGCCGAGCAATCGCCCGCCACGCCACCGAGGGCGTCGAGTATATATAAAAATATGGTAGGATTCAAACTCACGGCTTAAGAATTGATAGGGAACCACCACTAGACCATAAAAATTATTAGATCTGTCAACAACAGAAAATTCAACGTGGACTTTGTCCATGATAACTTTTTTCATTTAAATCCAGCTGCGTTAGGAGTTAAATTTCCGGAATTCCATTCTTAGTGCACCACTACACCATAACAGAAATATCCTCCAAGTATCATGCTTCTAAGACTAATAGCTTTGGCTATACATTGATTGACTTAAAAAAAATTGCTTACTTCTCTGCTGGACTGGGAGTAAAGAAAAAACATAGAATGCGTCCAGCTACTTCTCTCCCCGAGCATGTCCTAAAAGTCGACTAAGGGATAACATCCTCTGCAACATGATGGACCTTCTATATGGGCGATGGACTGATCACCTGTCACCATGGTTCATCATATCCATCTTGGGACTTTGAATCAGGAGTGCTGCAAGTTATGCCGACCCCATTAGGGATACGGGCGAGATAATTAAGTATGTACAAATGATGTAGGACTGAATCCCCGTGCGTGATAGGCTAGTAAGTGGTACCTGCGATCATCTGTATTTTCTCAGGCGGCTGTGGAGGGAGGGCCTCGCCAGCATCATCCGCGGGGAGGAAGTTGGCTCCGCACAGCTCGGGGATCTGGCTGGCGTTCAGTGACGTCACCGCCGCCGTGTTGTTGCCAGATGACAAAACTGGAACGAAATTATCCTGCTAATATTATAAACGCGAAAATTTGTGAGGATGTGACGATGTTTGTGCCTCAATCACGCCGTAACGGCAGAACGGATTTGAATAAAACTTGGTACATACATAGTATGTGTGCTTTAATAACATATAGGCTACTTTTTATCCTGGTACCACGCGAGCGAAGACGCGGGTGGAAGCTAGAACAATATAAATAAAACGTAAATACAAAATACAATGCGTGCTAAGAATGCTAGATTCGAACCCACGACTTAGAATTGGAAGAGACACTGCTTACTGACACTAAACTACGTTCGTCATCTCAAAAGTAATTTAGAATTTCTTCAAATCGTACCCAGTGAAGAGATGAGGTTTCCCCACACCTGGTTCATTTGGAAGATCATGAAGAACAGCCCCAGGAATCTCACTAGAAGCACTTCTGGAGATATCTTCGACACCTTGCTGTGGGCTTCGGACACCTGGCAAAGAATCAGTGTGGTGCATTGTTGATGAATATGTAGTTTGCTAATTTTCTTATACCTACATGATTTTCTTAGACATTACTTTTTTCATAATTTTTGTTTTTGTTTTAGGTAGAGAAATAAGAGCACCTCATTTATACTTAGTATGTAGGTAAGAATTTGAAATCAAATGTAACTCTGAACTGATTTTATTGAATACTAGCGACCCGCCCCGGCTTCGCACGGCTGCAAAGGGTCATATTGATCTATATTAAATGCACAATGCATTTATGTTACTTAATTGGATAAGGATTAATGCTGTATTGCTTAAAATCGCTTCGTAAATAAGCCATTATTTCTCGTAAGTAGGTAAAGGATAAAATATGGTTATTGTGTAGTTTGTGTACCATTTTCTGTAACCTTTTTAAGGTGTAAAATTCGATTGTTCATTCGATTATTCATTCAATTGTTCATTCGATTGTTCAATAGATTGTTTATTCGATTGTCCATTCGATTGTCCATTCGATTGTTCATTCGATTGTTCAAACCACCTGTCAGAAAGAATGTCAACGACAAGTTTTGTGCAAGGGACTGTTACTTACCACAGATAAATAAGTGCACTTGGCGCACCACAGCGGGCCGCCGCCGAGCCCCACAAACAGACCAGCGGGGATCATCGTCCAGAACGTAGGCTTCAGTTGCGCGGCGATATATGGCATGTAAGTGATGAAAGACAAGGCTATCGTCCATTTTGTGCCTAGCCATCTGAAGTAAAACGAGACATTTAGAAAATAATTCTTATTCATTTAAAACAGGGATCCCCAAACTATTTTGGACAAGTGGACCCTTTTCCAAAATGAACTGTTACCTCAGACCCCCATGGCCTAGACCTACTTTTAAGATCAACCCCCTTATTCATAATGGTCCGCTAACTTAAAACAGCTGCGAGTTTTTCATTTGTACGAACTTGAGACTTTACATTACTACAACAATGCTAATTCCTACAAAAATATTAATTATTCTTAGTACACGTGACACAACATAAACAATACAGTACCTACCTATCTTGAAAGTTTTAAATAAGAACTTGTGTTAATTTAATAGGGGTCGATTTTTAGACCTCGTCGACCCCCAAAATCAGTTTTCGTTTATGTCTACCACTTTGGGAATCCTTGATTTAAAAGATAGCAGTGTATCAATGAAGTGGCTGAAAATCTAGCAAGTCAACAGTTCATCTATCATTAACTTTATGTAAGTAATACATACCCATTCAATTTTTAACAATTCCGGTACCTACTGTGCTGTGTCACGAGTCATAATTAGTTGTGCGCTGAATAATGAGTACTTATTAAAGTCATAGAATGCGTCCAGCTGCTTCTCTCCACGATCATGTCGTAAAAATAGACTATATAGACTATAGATAATATCCTCCCCAACACGATGGATCACCTATACGGGCGTTGGGCTGATCATCTGTCACCATGGTTCACCATATCCATGCTAGGATTTTAGTCAGGAGTGGCTGCAAATTTTTTTATGATTGCTTGTGGCTTTGCCCATCTCATTGGGGATACGGGCGTGATAATTATGTAGGTAGCTTAGGTAGTAAGTTATTTCGTGTCTCTTCTATGACATTATAGACAATATTTTTTTTTATGTCTATTGTCTATGTTTGATTATTCCCAGTGTGACCCTACCGTCATTATAGGAAGTCTTGTGGAAATAAAGCTTTAAAGAAATCACTGTTCTATCTCTTTTAATTTGGGGACCATGATCTCAAAATCAGCGTTATAGAACTTTAAGTATCTATAAATAAGACTTTGTAGGTAGTAAGTGAAGTATCCATTTATTAAATAATGGTGTAGTGCAGTAAGAGATTCAATTGAAGAAAATTGGCCCATTTTCTCTTGAGCTATACACCTAACTTCGACCATAGAAACAGGAGCTCTTGTTTATAGTCATTTTTTTGGTTATCAGTTCAATGATGTATCACATTTTCATTGTGTAACTGCATTCAGAGTTACATTATCATCATCATACACAACCTGTCTTTCTCCACTACTGGGTGTAAAGCCTCTCTTCGCTTGTGCCATTCAACACGCTCCTGAGCCAGACTCACTTTATGACAGCCACTGGCAGGAAGATGTTGGAGAATATAAGGCCGGCGTACACTGCCGCCAGAGACGCTGTGCCCAGGCCAGCTTCGGCGTTGATGGAACTTTGGAGGTTGGCGGCACCCTGGAGTGGTAAAATATTATACTTAAATACGAAAGCACCTTACTTTGTTTGTACTTTGTTACCTTAAAAGAAAAATTAGATTAGATAACAAGGTGATAGATTGTCCTAGGGAAGGACATTGACCTTTTGTCTCGAAATACTCAATGCTGACGAAGTCGCGGGCAGCAGCTAGTTACTATCTCTGAGATAAAATAATCGTAATTTTAAATGACGTCTTTGAAGTGTGTAGCGTAACTTCTCTGCTGGACTGGGAGTAAAGAAAAAAACATAGAATGCGTCCAGCTGCTTCTCTCCCCGAGCATGTCGTAAAAGTCGACTAAGGGATAGTATCCTCCAACATGATGAGATACAATAAGCAAGTATTCCCAAAGAGGGTTGACGTCAGGCAGGCGGCCGGTCATAAAACACCTTAGCCAAAACTCTTACAGCATGATCCAAGGATGATGCTGTGCCGACCCCACATAGAGTGGGATAAGGGCAGGAAGATGATGATGAGTGTACTTACAACAGAATCTACATATCTTGCTCTTATAAAACAAAATGTCTACTTCTGCAAAAACAAAGCAGAAATACAAACATTTAACCAAGTAAGAAAAATATACTTATTTATAAGGTACCTATAATGTACCTAGTAGGAAGGTAAATAGGAACTTCTGTGGCCATATCTGTGTTTTCGAGGGCAACCTACAATGCTAACATGTAGATTATTAAGAAGATACTTGCCCGTGAGGTCACATACCTTTTCATCGTTAGATGCGCCACCGAAAAGACGTACGAGAAGGTTATTTACATTTCTAAGCTTGATCGGTAAGACAACCAAACGACCTTTTACGCTTATGCCACACATGAGCGAAAAAGGTAGTCCAGGCGATTGAACACACGTGCTTGCCTCGCGTGTTATAAGTATAAGTGATACACACAGTGCTAAAACAAATAAAGCTTACACTATACGCAGTGAACTGCACCATGAACGCCAAGCTGATAACGATCACATTCTTCAATATTCTCCAAGAGCTCTGAGGTTTTAGCGCTCCTGAGTTTTCCCCTTCAAAGTTTGGTTTTTCTGTTCTCGTCATATTAATGTATTGCACTCACTATTCATTAGTCATAAGTAGGTATTAGTTTTTTTTACTTCACTATTTTTCTTTTGACCTCCAGCACAGAATAAAGATAAGCACTTTCCAAATTAATGTCACTTGTATTGTAGCGAACAACTATTGCCTAGTACTCGTATAATAAGCAAAACCTAAAATACTAATTTACTTCATCAAAAACTTAATCGAGCTTCGAACCTGATTTTAACTATGTAACTGGCCGTTAAGAATCAACCTCAACATTTATATGATTATTCAATGCGTATAATACCTTTGTTGAACTATGTTTTTTATTTGAATCCGGATAAATTTGCTAGTACCTACAGTACAGATTAGATCTATTGGAATTGCCCATCTTCACAGCGTGAGACCAAAGCTTTGCAGTTAAAGTTTAATCAATATAGGTAGGTAGGTACCTACCTTACAGGTAAGTAGGTACTTAACTAGTTATATCCGTGAGCTACAAACAATACACAATGTATGTTTTAAACTGTGTTCTTGGTTATTTATATTTCGTCTCAAAATAAGTAACTAAGCAAAAAAAGTCTTGCAAAAGTAACTCACTTTAAAAAAAGAAATTCATTAACATTTAATTGTTATTCTTTTGATAACATAAGCCAATATCTAAAGGTTTTTAGGTGCCTTTTTGTATTATTTTATACCTACCAATGATCTTGTGGCTTTGCCTATTTGCAGTTCTACACTTTTTGCGGTGGCAAACCTGCTCAAGGATGCACATTATTTTTTACATTGCTGTGACTGTTTTTCTAGAGATTGCGGAAAGGATACAAGGAATCTTCAGCATATTAATCTTGTTTACCTTTTCTGTACGTATAGAAATCAGGTTAAATACATATTTACCATTGTAATAGCCGTATAAGCTAGACTAATCCAATGCTCTTGAATTAAATCTCATGTCCAGATAAATAAAAGGTTGGTACTTAGCATTGTCTCTTTCTAGCATTTGTTTATAGACTAAGATAAGGATTGTTCTGCATTATTTAGCTTCTTTCTAATCATGGGCAATAAGGTAAGGTATGTTTTAGTAGAAGACATTTGATCAACTTCATTCATCTCGTAGTAATTTCTACGAGGACCTCTACCGAAATACCATTCTAACATTTGCCCCATTAGTGAAGCAATTTCAATGAAACACCATTACTCAAATTAGACCCATAAAGACAAATAATATTCAATATTAACGAGTTGCATGCAACAATAAATACTCTTTTCCAAAAGTTTAACAAGAGTTTTCCTTTGATAAGGTAATTCATTCAAGAGCCAATGATACTCGAATGCCTTGTGGCAAGGTGCCCTTCGATTAGTTAATAAACGTACAAAAATGATGGTACCTACTATCATCTTTGTTTTAAAGACATTTGTCACCTACATCAATGGTTTCCATTCTGCATAATACTGCAAGAAACGACCTTCCTCCGTTCTCTACCACGGTCAATGCCAAGAAAGTACAGTAAGCATCAAAAGCTGATGATTTTCTTCAAGCACTTACTACCTACTTATATATGTATGGTCGTACCATTAGCCCAATTCCTGGACTGGATATATCAAAAAAGACTTGTTATATAAAAAAAAACTTAGTACTTATTTAAATTTTCTTTCACAAAATATACTTGATTTAATCATTATTTCATTTATGTACGTAGGTAGGTGCCCTTGATGCTAACTATGCCTATGTAAGTTTTAAAAGGAAAAAAAAAATGAGGAAAACACTCCCAAGACCATATACCCAGTTTTTTTCGTCACTAGCTCTCGAAAGTCATAGTATTTTAAAGCAGCTTTAATTGCCAAAATCAATGTTTATTTAAATGTCGCAACCTTGACATCTGCTTAAGTTTTTGCCCATACTTATCTCTGAAGTAACATTTTAATAGATCTAATACTAAATGCCATCACGTTTTACCTATTCTTCCTACTGATCACGGCTTTAAGTGGCTGTAAAATACGATTATAGCACGTACATAATACACAATTTTGTAGATTTTAAAACACTAATACATAATGACATTACTTGAGATACCTACCCAACCTATTACACGAAAATATTGACTTGGAGTTTCTGAGTTTCTAAGCCGCAAGTTTCGCAAGACCTTAAAATGTACATTTTCCTTATAATATTACCTACTTTTAAGCCATTTAAGACTACTTTTACTGTTTTTCTTTACTTTTTAGGGTTCCGTATTACCTAAGCTACCGCTGTCCGTCCATCCGTCCGTCTGTCAGCGGGCTCATGAACCGTCATAGGTAGAGAGTTAAAATGTTACGCTATAACAACAAATAGGTATCTAATAAAAATACAAGAAAAAAATTGACGATCATCGAAGCTACCTATTTAAAAAGTACATAGAGTGAAAGTCATATTAAAAGTAGGTACATGTACGATGGTGGAACCCTTCGTGTGTGAATTCGTCTCGCACTTGTCCATTTTTATAACCTAGGCTCATCACGAGTTTTCGATATTCCGAGCGAAGCTAAGACAAGTTAGTACCTACTTACGATGATCTTTTGTACAACATAAGCATTCGATTGTATTGAAATAATATTATTACAGGCTCATGAGAAGTAGAATTCAATCCTACTATAATATTATAAATGCAAAAGTTTGTGAGGATGTGTGGATGCGACAATGTATGTTGTGGCTCAATCATGCCGTAACGACTGAACGGATTTGAACGAAACTTGGAATATACATAGTATGTGAGCTGGAATAACATAAAGGCTACTTTTTGTCCGGATACCACGCGAGCGAAGCCGCAGGCGAAGGCTAGTGTGCAATCATTGTTAGCTGTCAAAACGCCATGGCTTTTGTGTCCTTGGAACACCCACACAATTTACCACTATAATCCTTGTACATACACAATCATAGTAGAATTAGATAGGTAACCAGCATTAAATTCACATAGATCGATTTACCATTTCGTTTTAGAACAAGAAAAATAAACGCACAAGTAAATTAAACACGGCGAACTAAACGCTAGAAGCGTTTTCGTCTAGTCCACCTTTGTATACAAAGTTGTGTGTTTCAAATCACATGACAATACAATTTTCCGTTAAAAATATTATTTTCCCGCGACAATAGCGGCGCATGAGCACACGTCAACAGAACTCGACTCAAGCCGAGGAACTCATCAGATGCGACCCGACTTGCATGTACCTACAGCAAGAAAAATGAACGTTGGAATTAAGAAATTACTTCCATCCGCCCGTGACTTCGCTCTTGCTGTAACCGAATAAAACGTAGCCTATACGTTATTTCAGGACGCGAACTATGTGTGTAACCTACCTATTTCAAGTTTAATCCAAATCCGTGCAGCTGTTACAGCGGGATTGAGGCTAAAACATTCAAACATCCCCAAAACTTTAAGGATAGTGGGATTCTTATGGGGATCAGATTAGTTTCAAATGGTTATTAGTTCGCTTCCACCTTCAACCTTTGTTTATATGTTAATAGCCAATTACTTGATGTATGAAGATTTGTACGCACATCTTGCACACGCAACCTTCACGCACGACCGTTTATTTTTATCAACAGTCATAATCCACTTTTCATATTGACTGTATTCACGCCCAAATGTTTTGAAAACCTGTTATTTTTTGCTTATTTGATGGTAGTGTTACCTATACATGTGAATAATTTAAATCAGGTTCTAAAAAACATCTTCAAAGTATACGCTTCCTAGGTAGGTACTTATCAACATAATTATTGTGAAGATGTATGTTACCCAATCACGCCGTAATTACCAAATCGATCAAGGCATACATTCCTTTACTTTATCTTTATTATACCTCCAGTTGGCATTAGAAAATTCCACCCTTATAACCACAGAACTGCTTGGATTTTTACAAAGATGAGTTAGGTTTTACTGGAAAATCTTGGATTTACCGTTGTTCGGGCTTTTTATATATTTCTTTCATAAATGAATTTTAATGAGGAATAAAACTAACGCAGCTACATAAAAGTCAATCAGAGGACTTACCTTTACACTCTTTGTTTCACATTCATCAAGATAAAGAGTTGATTATGCCTTCCTTAAAGCTATCCTCTAATTCTTTTGGAATATGTCAAGGCATGTCATGGTGAGGTCATCTGTAATAGAGAATTTTGGTTAGTAAATGTAATTAATTGTGGAATTTCAGAAAGTATTTTTAAAGGACAGCCACACCAGGCAAGTCGTTTGAAGACTCATATACAGAGTGCTACTTTTATAAAAAAAGACTCGTACAAAATCTTATAGAATTTTCACTCAACTGACAGCTGCAGTGGAGTGATCCAGTGAACTGGATTTGTCTGAGGAAACCGACATGTAGAGCCTAAAAAATTCGATGACACGCGCACGAAAAGAGCCTCTCCGAAGTGCACTTAAATTTACCACATTGGTTGAAACCAAACAGTGACACGAATACTAAATGCAACTACCCGAGATCCGTTCTCTGCCTACCCCTATAGGCAGGCGTTATTTTATACGTATGCATATATTTACTTGCCTAGTGGGGCTGAGTCCAAAAGCACAAAATAGAGATACTTACTGATTCCAAATTGCTTTCAGGCTGGCGGAAAAGGTCAAATCATAATACAGTTTTCTTTCGATTCTCATAATTTTATTACTTTCAATTTCAAGAGGAGCCTTTGAAAGCCTCCACGAGGCACTATGACTCCTTTCATCACATTGGTTCTCTCATCATCCATTAGGCCTCTTTTTCTTTTATTTATTATAGTGTCTGTAACATGTTGCTAGAATTTTGCCAATGTCAAAGTCAGCAAGGTAAAAACGAAAAAACGATGAAGGTCTGTGGATAAAAAATGGTCAGTCTAAAAGAGACTGGACTGGAACTTTGATTGAAAGTTGCAGCTGTCGCCATGCGGCTACACTATCGGGCTTTGGCGAACTTGTCACACTGATTGACAGGTGTAGCCATAAAATATATATCTGAATAGACAAGAACTATTGACACGTAATAGTAATAGTAGAGAGAGTAGTGTAGCCGCAGGGCCACTGTTACAGGATGACTGAGAAGAAACCAGTATGACGATTGAATCATATCAACAGAACCGCTGTGAAAATTTGCCGCTTTCACTAACCTTCTGTAAGGCATTTTTCTATAGGAATTCTACCTATCGGTAGGTTTTAAATTGGCATAGTATTTCAATAATACAATCCTATCCACTGCAGCGCCGCATGGTCAGCAATCAGCCTTTGACCCTCTTGCTCACGCGTCGAGCGTTTCAAGGATTGTGGTCATGCGGAGCTGCCGATAGTTCATGGGTAAAAGCATCAATACATTGCTTGACTGACTGCCTTTAACATCTTAAAATTATGTATTAGGTTATCTAACCACTATCTCTTTCATAACCGAACAATAGTCACCGGCACGAAATCAAAGCTTGAGGACTTCGCTTTTTGTTCTGCAAGGATGGTTACACTCCGATTATGGAACGAGGCAATGGGAATAACGGACCTTGGAATACAACACAACCGCCTCTATCAAACCGTCAACTCAGTAGTAAGAACGGTCCAGATAATATACCGGTACTATACATTGTTACATTTACTACGGTTTGGTGTGCGCAATAAATCATCGTCTAAGATCACTTTGTTGTCATGAATACAGGATAAACACTAACGCTTATACATAAGAAATTCCGTCATAAAACAAGATACATAACACCTTATCTGATTACAGCTTTGAGGATGCGATCATAACATAAATATACAAATTGACTATCTATTTCATTTTGGTAATATATGTCATAAATATTTATAATTCAACATTGAACCATAGGAGATATCGGCGATACATACTCGCAAAGCGTCTCCCGCATCCAGCGCCGTACAAAAATAAATATCTTAGCCGTCGAAGCGTCAGTCTTGCTAATTCTCATCGTAGAGCGGAGTCGCGTCTCCCATCGACATGGATCTCGGGGACGTGTTAGTGTGTGGGGTGGATCGGACCGAGGCGGCGCGCGACGACCGCCCGGATGAGTGGCCGTGATGAGGCGTGCTGTGGGGCGTCGACCTCGAGTCGTGTCGCGGCGTCCTCATGTCGTGTCTGGGCGTGCTCCGCGCGTCCCTAGGCGTGCGCTGAGACTGCCTCGGCGTCGACATCCCGTCGCTGCGCGGCGTCGACGGCGTATCCCTAACCGTCCGATGCCGCACCCAATCCTCCGCAGCCTTCTGCCAATCCGAAGGCTCCGTATAAACGGACGGCAACTGCTGCGGCATCACCGGCTTATGTCTGGGCACGGCCGGGGTCAGGAAGTCCGGTTGCCGAGGCGTGGTCGCGAATGGAGTCATATACGGAGTCTGCGCGGACGGAGTGTAAGGAGTGTTGATGTAAGCCGGCCCCGGGGTATGAGCGGGGGTGTGGAAGGCGGGAGTGTGGGCCGCGGGGGTGTGGTACACCGCTGACGTCATCCCATGAGGGGTGCGGGCGGAAGTTCGCTGCGCGGGAGTCCCACTAGGTGGCGGGTCCCGGAAATGCTCCTTGAACCATTTGAGAAGACTCGGTAGGGAATCGAACATTCTCTGCCTGAACTTATACCCGTCCGGGGTAACCGATACGTATTCGTGGGTGCATCTAGCTCGGGGTAGGTACGATAAGAGGAATCTTCCCGGGTAGTTCTTAGCTGCTGAAATGACGTAGTGTATTTTGTTGGGGTTCTTCGCTTTCTCTTCTTTGAGTATTTCCTCTCCCTTATCACGCATTCCGTTGAGCGGTTTGTAGTACTTGTAGGAGAGGAGGTCCCGCGCGTGGCCGGCCATGGGCGTGATGTGGCGCGCAATGATTTCGTCCAGGTCTTCGAACTCAGAGCCTCCGATCCAGAGGCTGCGACCTGTTGGTGTAATGATGCATTTAATTGCAATTGTCTCTTAAATTCTAGAACTTTGAGACTCAACAGTGACTGCAAAGGCCATGGAACTTTTAGAGAAGCTTTTCTTCTATTTTACCCTACTAGTTTAATATTTTCAACTAATATCTGTACATACCTAATGAAAAAGCGTTTTCCTTCCCTTCCTCCCGCACGTCGATATGTTGGTAGATACCGTCAGCTACTTTCCATGTGACAGTCAGGTGATCTGAACCCTATAAGAAACAAAATTATTTAATTCAGCTATTGACTTCAAAAGAAATTATAATAAAAAAGTTCTTCTGAGAAAAACACATAATGACACAGAATTACATTTACAAACAAAAAGGAATTGTATTCAATAGAGTTAAAAAAACTAGTAATAGTTCATAAAGTGTTAACTGCTAAACCAATTATAAGATCATCATCATTAGAACAATAATGTGTGTGACAATGTTATGAAGCGATTCAATTTGTGTCATGTGTTCAATTACTTTGTTTGAGAAATTGTATAAACTGCCTACAATAGGGATTAGCATTTGTGTGGCTCTCTAACAGTCTAGCACAAGTAATATCCACCCTAATATTATTGTGACTGTGTGAGTATGAGTGTGCGTAAGTGTGTATGTAATTGGCTGAAACATAATTTATAATACATAATTTTATTATTTATGACGAGGAATAAACAATAAATAAATTATAACACCTCGGCGCACGTACCTGGACCAAATCAGCGACGTTTTGGAAAAGGGCCAGGTCAAGAGTACCCTAAACCAACGAGCATGGTTGAGGAATGTAATGAGAGTAAAGGAAGCAAAAGAAGTATGTCAGGATCGTAGCAAATGGCGATCCGTGATCTCTGCCTACCCCTATGGGAAACAGGCGTGATTTTATGTATGTATGTATGTATAACGCACAATAGAGTGAGCGGATGTGTGAATGAGTATGAGTGAATGTGGTGGTATGTGAGTGTGGGAGTGTCTATGTGAGTGTGTGATTATGTGAGTAAGCAAGTAATTGAGTGAATGAGTGTGTATAGTATCTATAATATAAAAATGAATCGCAAAATGTGTGTAAGCGCATAACTCAACAACGCCTGGACCAATTTGGCCAAATCTTTTTTTAAAATGTTCGTTGAAGTTCAAGGATGGTTTTTACGGCGAGAAAAATTAGAATTATTGCTGGAAAAACCCTAAAAATAGCCCTTTTCTTTTTCACCGTTATAGTACATGTACCGGGTACCACGCGAGCGAAGCCGCGGGCAGCAGCTAGTAGAAGATAAAAATCTTACCTTACTACTGGGCCGTACAATCACCTCTCCCTGCGCCATTTTGTCCATCAACTTCTCCGCCTCTGCGAAGGAGATATTGTGGAAGGCGGGATGCACTATGACTCGCTTCACATACTGAGCCCGCTCCTTGGTTTGCTTGGCCTCTTTGTCTTTACGAAAATCTTTGTCCTCCGTTTCTTGGTCGTAGTAGGGGTCTTTTGCAGGTCTGAGAATACAAATGAACACCCAAAAAATTAATTGGCCTTAATATGCCTGGTATACAAAATTATTTACATTTCGAAAATGACAAGGCTTCTCAGCCATCATTTACGACGTTTGTGGCGAGACGGGCGAGTGCTCGGCTGAGACGCAAGAGGCGCAGGTTCGATTCCCGCTGCGCAAGAGTTTGCATGTTCTGCAAATATTTCTTCCAGGTCTAGGTGTTGTAATATTATTTATGTATGATAAAAAATGTATTTATAAAAAAAAGTATATAAGTATTATATCAGCCATCTGGTTCCCGTATTACAAGCTTTGCTTAGTTTGGGGCTAGATGGCGCTATATGAAATTCTTATTTATTTTAGTAAATCAAAGAAAGACTTATCCCACACACCACAGTAAAGGGAATATAGTAGATAGGCTAAGGCTAACTCACCTCCATTCGTTATTCTTATCCAACAAATCGGACGATTTGGAAGAGCAGTCAACAGAGAATCGTTCCACGTCTATCTTCAGTATCCTGCAATGCACGGTTTGTCCTATCCGCACACGTTCTGTGGGATCGGCCACGTGTCTGTCTGATAGGTTCTTTATGTGGATGTAGCCGGATAGACCATTGTCGAGGCGGATTCTAACACCCGTAGCCTGGCCGGGGCAAGCACCCGCGTCGAAGTGATTCCATACCTAGTGGGTGGGAATAAGGTTTATATTTCAATGGTGTATGTTCGATGATATTCGAAATTTATAAGAAAAGATTTTTTTTTTTTCATAAAGCGTCCGATATTTTAATAGACCACGCTTTCACAGTACATTGAAAGATCTAGCACAGCAATTTCATTCGAACTGCGAGTGCGTGGTGCATATCATTACTGGCCACATTGACAGCTGTACATCAGTGGCAATTGCCGGCAGACTTAGATAGCTTGGGAATAGACTTTTTAGACCGTGAATGGCATGACGTTGCGTTCGATCAGACAAAATATTGTAAGTCAATGGTGTCCTTTACACATTGGTATAAAAATTACCTCAGATAATTCAGGGAAGTCATTCTTATGACAGAAGGGACACTCCCACAGCCCAGTCTCATCGTTCCTCACTGGATTGGCCTGATCCAACATCTCCCTTTGCGGTTTCCTGTGAGAAATCGCCACAACCGACGCTAGCACCATCTTTCCAACGTAAAACGTCTCAGGCGTTTCCTTGGTCAGAATATCGAACAGTTCCTCGTGCGTCGGTGAGCGATAAGACACCCTGAGGTCCTTGTACCTAGAGTTCAGTTCCGCTCGGATATCGTACAGCGTTATGCTTTTGTTTCCAAAGCCTTGCCGTTCCAATTCCTCTGCGAACGCGTCTAGATCTAAGTCTTTCAGTCTTTCGGGAGCTTCTAGGATCTCTTCTAAGGCGCCCGCGGGATTCGCATCTTCGTCCTCGTATTCAAGCGCGTCGACGGCCATCTTTCGAGCCCATTCGTACGTTTCCGGATGGACTCGGGAGCCGTCGAGAACTTCTATGTACGCTTCGGTGCTGTCTCCTAGAACGCTTGTGTCGATTTTGATGAATCCGGAGCAGTTTATGAAGACTTTTGGACCCATGTGGCATACGGTTACGAGCTGCGTTCTGTTCTCTAGCTTTTGATTGGTTTGTTTGAATAGTTTGATAAGCGCGGCAGCTTTTCTAGGACCGAGACCGCATACAAATTGGAGTAGCTCTGTCCCTCGACCGGTTAGTATAGCTTCGTTGACATCTACACCAACTTCGTTTATTCTATTTACGAATTCTAGCTCGATGCCTTCAAGTAAGTCTTCTTTGGCAATTTGGTCTTGCAACGAATGGTATCGTAGGCACATTATCTCTTCGTCTGGGCCGCATAGTTGTGAGATTTCCATCAGGGGGTCTTGTAGTAGGCGACCTTGGCAGATCGCCTGGCGGAGTATGTCAGGGTATTCTCTGAAGTCGTTCTGAAAGAGGAGCAAATATAAGCTTTGTTATGTAATAAATTAGTCTGTAATCTTACCATGAGACAGATGAGAAACATATGGGCTCATAAAATCAATTTTCTTTAATGTTCCAACTAAATAATAAATAAAATAAATAATGGAATATAGTACCTACATATATTCAGGAGGGTAATATTATCCATATTCGAAATTCGCTTTCAAAAGTAGATTTTGGTAAAACTATGATATCCAAAGAAAAAAATACATTAAGGCGAGGACTAACTCTTATTGCTAGGTACTATTGTCCGGTGCCAATATTCTACTAGCGGACGACGGACCGTTCATTACCATAGCAACATTGTTATCTGTCACATTTTTTGAGAGAAAAACAACATTGCTATAAGGTCCATTGGACTATCGGATCCGATCCTATAGTTTATATTGACCTCATTACTTCATTGGTATATTAGTAAAATATGTTTTTATTTAGGTACTATACATAATTTATTTAGGACGTTGTTTTTTTTCATTATGTTATACACAATAAACAGTTTATGATCCGCAGTCAGTTAGTAGACTATTATAACCAGGCATATATCGTGAGTGCTCCAACTTACCCGTCCTCTAATACTGTTGCTGTACAACTTGCTGATGTGGTTATCAGCTATCTCGATAGGTATCCGTGGAAACTGCTCGTCCTCGACGAGTTGTTGAACGCACTCCGAGACATCCGCCTTCACATTGAGCGCCTCACGGGACTCCCCGCCAATCACTATCACGTGTGGCTTCTTGCGCATTATGAATCTGGAAAGGAAATTGTGTACCTATTTATTATTACTGATATACTCAATAGGTTGAGACTGAGAACTTCTCTGCTGGACTTGGAGTAAAGAAATAACATAGAATGCGTCCAGCTGCTTCTCTCCCCGAGCATGTCGTAAAAGTCGACTAAGGGATAGTATCCTCCAACATGATGAGATACAATAAGCAAGTATTCCCAAGGAGGGTTGACGTCAGGCAGGCGGCCGGTCATAAAACACCTTAGTCAAAACTCTTACAGCATGATCCAAGGATCATGCTGTGCCGACCCCACATAGAGTGGGATAAGGGCAGGAAGATGATACTCAATAGGTTGAGAGCACTGGTGGTCTAGTTGGTAGTGACCCCGCCTCCCGATCCTAAGGACGTGGATTCAAATCCGGTCGTGTACCAATGGATTTTTCTGCGCGAAAAAATTATGTGCGCTATACCAGTTCTCTCAAACGGCGAAGGAAAACATCTTGAGGAAACACGCGGCTTAGTCAGCTCCGCACGTATTGACTGTCTTTCCTGTGGACAAGGCCGACTAAGCTGAGAGGATAGAATAGGTGCTGGGCAAGCCTACTCCATCTTAATTCGTCCCGGGCACTACAGCGTCCCGTTTGTGAAGGTAAAAGTTGCCTCCTGATGCTCTGTATAAATCATCTACTATAGATGGTAAAAGGCCTTAGTTACTCAATAGGAGGTACGGCTCTCAAATTAGTTTCTCATTTTAAGTACCTGGGACACTGGGTCACAGACACCCTCAAAGATAACATTAACATTGAGAGGGAGAGAAGGGCACGTTCAACGGTATTCAACGGTATTGTAGACACATCACAACTACTAGTACATCTCTCACCGTCTGAGTGCAGTCATATCAGCTTGCTTGTTGTCTCTCTCTAGCGCGTCCCACGCGTTCCGCCGGTACAATAGATGCGGTAGCCGCAAATGATCGGCGACCTCGCCGCCTCCCGCTATCAGACATGCAAACGAAGAATGGTTGCGGTCTGGCACGTACGCTATGGATAACACTCGAAGACCTGGGGAAAAAATATGTATTGGTCAAAAAACATTGCCTTCTTTACATACATATTATCACGCTCGTATCCCTAACTGCGCGGAGCAACAAGTTATCGTAATCAAACTTGCAGCCACTCGTGATTCAAAGTCGCAAGGTGGAGGATACCTACTATTCCTTAGTCGACTTTTACGACATGCTCGGGGAGAGAAGCAGCTGGACACATTCTGTTTTTTTTTTTTTGTTTCATATTTCACTGTTTATATATAATTTTTAAATAATATTATGTTAATCTTAAATTTGTTGTGAGAGAAAAAATAAATTATTTTATTATTATTCTTTGCCTTCTTACAGTTACAACTTTCTTTAATAGGTGGTTTACAAAGGTGGCTTATGTCAAAGAAAAGGATGGTAATATTCAGGGATTTGAGTATTTTGCTTGTAAGCGGTAAGTTTTTTAACAATGAAATTCAAGAAGATAACAAAAGTCTGGCGCCGGTGTTATGTAGCTTCCATTCGGCACCCTGGCTTGCGAAAGAGACAGAATGCCTGTACTCCTCTAACAGCTATCTCCTTCTCTCGCCACAGACGAATAGGTACTAATAAAGGTCAAATTCATAGTCGAATTGAGGCGCAGTGTTTAATGATGGGACAAGATATTCTCGCTCAGCCGCTATAGTCACGTGGTTCGTTAGAGACCAAATTGGTTGAACAAAGTACTCACCATTATTAGTATCCCATTCTTCGTCATCATCGTCGGATACTCTCGACTCGTACGGCGCTACTTTCAACCAGTCGTATAGCTTACGACGACAGCATCTAAAAAAGTAGACTCGTTATAAGTACAACAAAAACCAGTATTTAAAAAACATAAATTCGCACTAAAAATTCCGTTGCGAACAATACGAGCGGTCATTTATCTCTCACACGATCCGTAACCGCTGAGAACATAATCATCCATTATTGTTCAATGCACTCACTCGAGGAAATAATCTACCTTTACTTCAGCCAAACTGGAGATTTTATGTAAACAAAACCGTCACAACATAAGTTTTTACATATTAATTTGTGGTTAAAGACATTTGTTTTCTCAAAGAACAAAGTCCACTTACAGAGAATATAGTTAGTGTATGTACAGGTTGTAGCCAGTAAAGTTATATATAGTAGACAAATGACAGGATATAGGTTTGTTAAAGAATTGAAATATTTTTAGGATATAATCCTGTAGTTTTTTCTTAAATAACGTTAATTGTTGTATAATTATTTAACTATTAGTACTACTTAAAAGTTCCACAAACATGTAATGAAAAAGTAAGTTTTAGGTTAAGTACTGACGCTTTGACGGAAAGAAAAAATAAATAACGAGGAAGTCTTAAAACGAGTAGAAGAGGAAACTACCTTAATAAAAACAATACAGAATAGATGAGGGAAAATGTTTGGACATCTTATACGACATGACAGCTTCATAAAGACGATCATAGAAGGAAAGGTAGAAGGAAAGCGAGGAAGAGGAAGACTAAGAATTAGTTATATAAGCCAGATAAGGGAGAAAGTCGCTGTCATGTCGTATAAAGAAGTAAAAGAAACCGCATTAGAGAGAGAAAAATGGAGGAAACTTCATCATTACACCGACAAGAGCTAGCTCTTAAATAATATATACTGACGCTTTACTTACATAAATCGTATCTCCAGTTTGGCTGAAGTATAGCACGTACCAGTTCGTGTTCAATGTTCAAGAACATAATTCTAGTATCAGCGTTCACTGTTCTTACTTGAGGGCACAATCCTTTCTCACTCTCTCTGGTCAAATGTTCACTGTACTTACTTGAGCACATAATCCTTAGACTCCTGGAGGAGCACCGCATTTAGTTCGCGCCTCATTTCCGGCATCACTATTTTGTTGAGCGCTATCGTGACCGCCTCAGCTCGTAGCTCGTTCCACGCTTGCACTGTCGCCGCGAACTCATCCTACGGACAAAATTAGTATATTTGAAACTGAAATGAGTTGACCTTTAATGTACTATAGTTCTGCATTATTCATAACTAGCTGCCGCCCGCGCCTTCGCTAACGTGGTACCCAGATAAAAAATTGCATATAAATGTTATACCAGTACATGTACTATGTATATTCCAAGTTTTATTCAAATCGTTTTGGAAAAGGGCCAGGTCAAGAGTACCCTAAACCGACGAGCATGCATGAGGAATGTGATGAGAGTGAAGGAAGCAAAGTATGTCAGGATCGTAGCAAATGGCGATCCGTGATCTCTGCCTACCCCTATGGGAAACAGGCGTGATTTTATGTATGTATGTATGTATGTTATTCAAATCCGTTCAGCCGTTTAGGCGTGAAAGAGTACCAAACATCCATACATCCCTACATCCATACTTACAAACTTTCGCGTTTATAATAATTTAGTAGGATGCATTAGAAATAAAATTGTGTATAAGAAGTACGTTGTACGAAAGGCGTGTTAAAACCTGCACAATCTGACAATCTACAAAGAAGTGTGTCCGTAATTTTACTATAAATATTTGGGCTTAGCATGGAAATTTAACCTTGGTTCACTAGTATTAATAATGAGAGGAAAAAGTGATTTTAAAGTCTAAAAATGTCCTTAAACAAACTGTTGCTGGAAAACAAACCTTTTGATACAAGGCTTTGAGTTCTTCCAAATAGCTGGGGCCAGTGTTGCCTTCGATCTGCTCGCTGATGCTGAGTTCTAGCAGCTTGTCTTCAGCAGCCATCGTCAGCTTCAAGAACTGGTCTCCTGTGAGGTCGCGGACTGGCTTCTTCTTAAGGTATTTCAAGCTAAAATTACAATGGAATTATAGGTTTATATTTCGGCTTCACAGGTGTAGAAAAATATTTTCGTGAAATATCTCAAACGCAAAATATTTGGTTCGCATAGTATAATCTTTACTTCATTTTGAGCTATGGGGATGTGTGAAATGTCTAGTATCATTAATTTATTTATAACTTGGCTACACTCATATACGATGACTATAGCATTTCGGATTCTCACCGATCTCTGGAATCCCCGCGGCGTAGGCTTTCATAGAGATCGTAGCGCGCTTTCGTAGCGCGTCTCGTAGCACGGCGTATAGTTGCGAATTGTGCGCGATTTGCACACTTATACTCACTACTTACAATAAAGCAGTTTTGATTAGCATTGATCTCTTTAATTCCCCGCGGCGTAGGCCTCATAGAAATCGTAGCACGCTCTCGTAGCGCTTCTCTAGCACGGCTAGGATCGCGCTAGTTGCATGCCTATACTCACGACAGTCACTTACCTATAACAGTTGTGATTCTCATCGATCTCTTTGAGTCCCCGCGGCGTTGGCTTCACAGAGATCGTAGCACGCTCTCGTAGCGCATCTCGTAGCACGGCTCGTAGCTGCGGGTCCCGCGCTAGTTGAACTCCGCACATGTAGACCGCTCGGCGTAGCACCTCTTGGGCGGAGCCAATCGAGCCCATCTGTGTAGACAAGGCTTATGCTGTGAGGATTTTAGTTATGTTATAGCTTTAATTTATTTGACTTCGGTGCCATGAGTAAGTGTCTAGCTAAGACGCGAGGGATAAATGGGAAAGAGATGGTGAGACAGTGTTATTTATGTAAAGTATCGTTTAGTATCCTTTCCAGCATTGGAGGCAAGTTTTAATAAGTTTACTTTTGGCTCTGCCTACCCCATAAGGGATACGGGGGATAATACGTATGTGTGTATCATTTATACGAGTCGTCTGTATTCACACAACAACAGGACTAAAAACACGCGGCAAAACAGTATTCCTTGTTAGATGGGTCAAAATCTATACCTTAGAATGACCTATACATTTAGTACCTACTTACATTTTAATGTAAACCTTTTTCGCAAGACATTGTATTGTCTTTTTGTGAATAAATGATACTAAGATATCTTTACAACACCTGAGTCATTATGGCGGGTAAAATTGCGCTGAAAATAAAGCTAAATAAACTCTGAGTTCTCCGTGTTCTCCAAAGTTCTCAGCTAGTGGCATTGTATTGGACTTACGTATTCAGCCGCTGCTTCCAGCGGGGGTACGGGCTGCTGTTCCACCTCATGTCTCTGGTAATTGTCGCGAACATTCTCCGCAAACTGCTCCGGAGTCAGACCGAACTTCTTCACCAGCGGCTCTGTGGACAGACATTTAAAAAATATATATATTTTTTTTAAATAACACCCAACAGTCACATAAGACCGGCTAGGTGGAGTCTGCGACGATCTGCGAAAGGCTGCTGGCAGAAACTGGATGCGACAAGCCTAAGATAGGGCGCGATGGCGCTCATTAGGGGAGGCCTATGTCCAGCAGTGGACTGCTATAGACTGATGATGATGATGATGAGTCACATAATCCTGACCCCCCTGTGTCGTGGGTATCAGAAACTACGAGCACCATGGTACCACAACACCCAGACCAGGAAGAAATATTTACAAATCATGCAAACATGCGGGAATCGAACCCGCGCCTCTTGCATCTCTGCCGAGCAATCGCCCGCCACACCACCGAGGCCGTCAGCAAATAACACCACATAGTTCTGAGCCCACACGAGGACTACCTGTGACGTTGGTATCGTCAGCCAGAGGATTATTAAGACTGACCCAGCTTTTAAGAACATATATTAATTATCCATATTTGCACCGAATGACATATTGACCGCAAAGTCACACCGAATACAAGGTCGGTCAAACTATCCTACTAATTATATAAATGCGAAAGTGTGTGTGTGTGTGCATGTTCTTCACCGCGTATCTCTGAAATTACTGAACCGATTTAGATTAAATTTAGAATGTAAATAGTTTAAATTCTGGAATAACTTAAGGCAAATTTAACTTTCGAAACTAAATAACCAATAAAGGGTTTAAACAGGGTGGTAAAACTGGAACGGAAAAAATATTTCTTGGTTCGATTCACTCAAAACTCTGTACAATTTAACTTTAAAACATGCTTTTTTTTCTAAATTAGAACTTCCTTACCCTTAGGAGGTCAAAGGGGATTGTGTGCAAGAGTCTAACTAAAGTTTATATGGGAAAATTTTAACGGGCGGTGCGATTAACTTGAAACTTTGTTGAGATTGAATTAGCTTTAAACTATCCGACTCTTATAAAGCTTGATTGTTAGAATAGTTGGATTGTATTAAAGTATGCTCTGTACTCACCCAGCCCAGCTTTCCTACATAGCTCGTATGGGCCGGAGCGCACTGCGTACTTGACTTCGGTGGTTTCCTCTTCGACGGGTTCCGCGGCCTCGACTGCGGCCGCCGCCTCTTCCATATCCTCTCCGTTCCTCTCCGCCTCTTCTCGGGCTTGGTTCCTGTTTGAACGTTGCTTAACAATATATTACAAACTTTATTAGCACTACAACATTTACTACTATTGCTGAACTAGGACTATGTCTCTGCTGGACTGGAAGTAAAGAATTACCATAGAATGGGTCCAGCTGCTTCTCTCCCCGAGCATGTCGTAAAAGTCAACTAATAGATAGTATCCTCTCCAGCATGATGGACCACTTATATGGGCGATGGGCTGATCACCTGTCACCATGGTTCACCATATCGATCTTAGGACCAAATCAGAAATGGCTGCAAGTTTTCTTATGGTTACTTGTGGCTCTGCCCACCCCCACAGGCGTGATAATATGTATGTATGTATGTATGTATGAACTAGGAACAGTCAATCACAAGATCATTTAACTTTGATCATTGGTTTTATTTGAATGGTCAGTGAATGAAATACAAATATTAAAATAAGTGGGTATGAAAAGTTCTTACTTCTTCTCCTCCAATAGCTTCTTCCTTTCCTTAGCGCGCTGTAGTTTCTGCATTTCAGGCAGTTCCGTGGAATAGTACAAAAGGAAATGCGTGTGCACATCGCGAAGCTCCTCTGACGTCTGTACACTACGCAATCTGTGGTAGGAAATCTACTTTGTAAAAAGAGAATGACCTACCTTTCAGTAATATTATACTTTATACTAATATTATAAAGAGGAAAGATTATTTTGTTTGTAAGAATTAGGCTCCGAAACTACTGGACCGATTTCAAAAATTCTTTCACCAATAGAAAGCTACATTATCAGGGACCAGTATAGGCTATAATATATTTTCAAAAAAATAGGGATCCGTAAGAAAATTGCAATATTGTAACCCAAGGTAGAAAACCCAAAATAGTTTTTGGCGTGCGCTGCGAAAACTAGTGGCCAACTCTTGTGACGGTGTTTTTAGGCCGCCTAAAGGCCTCCGTCATGGCATAACGACTTAAAAGCCGGGACCGACAATTTAACGTGCCCTCCGAAGCACGGAAGCGCTCAGCTCGTAATGCCACTTGCGGTCACCCATCCCAATTGTGACCGCGCACAACGTTGCTTAACTTCAACGATCAATCAAGAACGTCTAAGCAAGCTACGCCACGAGGGCTTCGGTCAGTCAGTAATGTACGAGTTTAATATCCTTGTGTGATAAGTGTTTACCTGTCGACATCCTCATCTCTTATCAGCCTCATGGTTTCAGGGATGGGAGCGTCTGGGTTCGCCATTACTTTATCGAGTTGGAACTCGCGCATATTCTCCAGTAGCTTCATCAGGTTTTCCTTGCGCTGTTTGAGTTGGCACCACTGTGATGAGAAAAGAACAAAATGTAATAAAGTGAACGCCCATGGCATTACTTGCGCTGTCCTCTGATGAAAAGTTTTGCTGTTCTGAGAAGAGTACCGTTCAAAAACTGTTGGCTGATATTGTCATAAATCTTCAGTTTGTGTTGGATACGTGGGATAAGGGTTATCGATTATCGATAAATTGCCGCAGCAGCACACAGAACGATTACCTTTCATCGACATGAGCGTGGACCAACACTATAAGCATTCAATCTCATGAATCTTACCAGTCTCATACTGTATCATTAACACGACATTAATATTTAGACGAGAGATAACGTCTTTTATTATTTTGTATAAAATGAAATTCTCACCTTTGCGTCATATTTGTAGACCTTCCAAAGGTCGTTAATGCTGAGCTCAGGCTGCACATACTCTTTCCTGTAGAACGCTATGAAAGGCACCTCTAGAGTTTGGTTCCTCATGAAGTCTAACGCTTGACGAATCTTAGTTATTGTGCTCGAGCCCCTGTGGGAAACATTATGTATTCTGAGTATGTTATGTATTCATCACATTAGGTATTCAGAGAACACTGGTCTAGTGGAATCACTTTGCCTTCATTAGATCGTGGGTTTAATTAAATACTGTCATGCACTGAAGGATTTTACTATTCGAGAAAAGTATGTGCGCTTGCCCTTATAGATGATCCATCATATTGGGGAGGATACTACCCCTTAGTCGACTTTTACGACAAGCTCGGAACAAGAAGCTGTTGGACGCAGTCATGTTATTTCCTTACTCACAGTTCAGCAGACAAGTAATTATAATAATTTGTTAATTGAGTAATAAATCCTAGAGTCACATACATAGTTCTGACTCACACTAGGATTCCCTGTGTCGCGGGTTATCAGAAACTACGAGTAGGGTTACTAGATAGAAAATTTAAAAGTCCGGAGAAAAATCCTGAAATTTACTGGAATTTTTCGCATTCTCGCGAAAACGTAATTTACAGCTTTGTAGCTCGCAGCACGACGCGAGTGCCCACGACAAAACAGATAAGAATAGGTTTCATAGATTTTAAATATTGATTTTATTTGTGCAATTCACATGACCAAAGTTGATTTTTAAATTAGTTTCTATGGTATAAAGAAGATTATTATTTGTTTTTGTACTTAATAAAAACATCCTGAGATATCCTGAGATATGGTAACCCTAACTACGAGTATAATGGTGATACAACACCCAGACCCGGAAGAAGTATTATAGAACATGCAGCATTCCACCCGCTAGGCTACCGAGGTCGTCAAAGTATAGTAAGTTGGTCAAGTTACCTGCGGGTCCGTTCCCTGGCTTCCTGCGCGTCCGCCTTAGAGACCGGTGCCTTTAAGAAAGCTTGCTTGTAGATCCACTCAGCTTCGTCTTCAAGCTCAGTGCTGCCCTCTTCTACAGGCGTGATGGGAACCTCGCGGATTTGCATCCGCTCTGGCACGTCCGTTTTGCGGATCTGGAAATGGACTTTGTTTTAATGTAGCAAGGTATGTTTTTGCATGCAGAAACGAAATACGAAGACATTTAGCCTCTGTCTCGTAAAATCTTACAATACCATGATGCCTTGATCATCAAGACATTATGTAAGTTTTTATGAATGTGTGTCTTCTACGCACCGAATGATTGTAGACAAAATAAAATAACAAAATGATGATTGTCAATAGAACTTGCACAATACCTCATTATCTAAATCAGTGAAGTGACTTCTCTTCAGTTCACTCGGCTCGTAAATCTCGAAAATGGACTTCTTGCTGGGACGCTTAGGCTTGCCTTTCTTAGTTCTTCTCCTATCACCTAAAAACGAAATAATCTAGAAAGTATTCATAAACAAAAAAAAGAAAAACATTTTTATTCTTTTTAATTCTGCTTTTGATTTTGAAGAACTGAGACAAAAATGGTGGTCAAGGGTGCTTGAGTGCAGCTTTGATAATGTCAATAATAACCAAAAAATTATACACCCACATTTTTTCAGGTTTTGTTTGAAGAAATACACATGCTGTACCGCATATAAGTGGAATGAGGGCAGGGAGATGATGATGGCTTTGGCAACCCTCTTAGAAGAGACCATCCTGTTTAATAGAATCCATATACTTATATTATAAATGCGAAAGCTACTCTGTCTGTCTGTTATCTTTTCACGTCTAAACCACAGAACAGATTTCGATAAAATTTGGCCAGGAGGTAGATTGAATTCTGGGGAAGGACATAGGCTACCTTTTGTTTAAAAAAAATAACGTGGACAAAGTCGCTGGCAATGGCTAGTAGACTATAACTGATTAATTTACCTTCTTCTTCATCGTCTTCAATATACTCGTCAAGGTCCTCTTCATCTTCATCTTCATAATCCTCACCATCTCCATATTTCTCAAATTCCTCATAATCAAAGTCCACTCCGAAAATATCTTGACCCTCTTGAAGAGATCTGAAAGGAATTCATTTTTATTAAGTACCTATGTTATGTATGACTATTGGGAAAGCTCTGCTTGAAACAACACCCAGACCGGGAAGAAATATTAGCAGAACATGCAAACATTTCTTCTGCAGTAGGAAGGAATCGAAACTCCTCGACACGCCGTTGAGGCCATCAGTATCATCATTATATGTAGTCATGTACTCACGCATCAGTAAAGATAGGCTTGCGTTTCTTCTTGCGCTCGGCTATGGGTCTGCCATCATCATCCACAATGAAATCATCAGCATCCGACTCCAACTCATCAGCATCCTCATCTCCATAATCCACTTCCCTCTGTGGCGCTGGCTCAGGCCTGTGGTCTTCTTCCTGTGATAATTAGCATTTTTATATCAATCTAAAAAAAGTACTTTATAATTTTAATCTACTTGGACCATGGACTTAAGGATCTAGTAATGTTTCATCTCAGGAGAGACAAAAACTAAAAATGTATACATTCACCAAAACTTGAATGTAAATGAAGCCATAGAGTTTGTTAAATCAGTCTTTAGTCAGGCCATACAAAGTTTCAACACTAGTTTTAAAGTCTTCATAAATTTATTCTTCTATTCTTCATCAAGGACTGAAGACTGAATCACACTTACATTTTTAGTTTAAATAAATAAATAATTGGGACTAAAGTAAGTTCGTCTGAGCTAATGGCCAACTCTTTTGACGGAGTTTTTAGGCCGCCTAAAGGCCTCCGTCACGGCTTAACGACTTAAAAGCCGGGACCGACAATTTAACGTGCCCTCCGAAGCATGGAAGCGCACTTGCGACCCATCCCAATTGTGATCGCGCATTGCTTAACTTCAACAATCTATCAAGAATGTCTAAACAAGATATGTCACGAGCGCTTCAAAGGTTTCACAAGCGGGCGTGATATTATGTATGTATCTTATTAGGTTGTCCAGTACTTACATCATCAGACCCTCCTACAAACAGTCTATCAGCAATGACCTCCCTCTCTAGGTCAGGGTCATCATTCCCTTCATTGTCACTGTCGTCATCCTCCAAACGACGGAGACGCTTGAATTTGTTCTGCAAACAATACAACCAAATTCTAATTCTAATGAATGTTAGGTGAACAAAAAACTGCACTGTTGCCCCACAGTGGGGTGTAAATACAATCAAGTAAATATTGATCTTATAGTAACAATAAACAAACATTACAAGTTTTCTAGATATTAAACTTTTCATGTCTAAACTTACCCTAGCTACTTTAACACCCAGATTCTCCTCAATCAGGTCATAATCTTCATCTTCTAATCGATCATCAAGCTCGTCATCACTTTTCTTTCTTTTCTTTGGGCCGGCATTGCTTGCATCTGAATCTTCACCATCACTCCCTGACTCCTCAATTGGGGCATCATCTATAAGATCTTTTAGTTCTTCACGGAGGCGTTCCTCATCATCTAGAATTAAATTATTTTTATAGGTGTCAAAAGTAGCAAAATTAGTATTGATTTCTTTACAAAGTAACCACTTCAGGAGTTTTATAAGGAAGTCAAGTTTATATTAAAGTCTAAAGTAGGCGAATACAGTACCTATAGACAGTTTTTGTAAGTCAAAAGCTTCATCTAAAAGTATGTCAATCACTTATGGAAGTTATGCACAGATATAAACTAACAGTACTCGCTGGGAAACATATTGGTGTTTGTAATGTGAAGAGATTGTCATAAATAATGCAAATAGGTCTCTTTAAAGATTGTCATAATCGCGAATAAGTTATGATGACCTCGGTGGCATGGTGGGCGACTGCTCGGCTGAGACTCAAGAGGCGTGGGTTCGATTCCCGCTGCGGGAGAAATGTTTGCATGTTCTGCAAATATTTTGTCCGGGTCTGGGTGTTGTAATATTATGTTATATGTATGTAATTTAAAAAAAACAGTATATAAGTATTCTATCGGCCATCTTCTGACTCCCATAGAATAAAGAAATGAGAAAAGCGTGTCTAGGGCACGCGACTTTGTTTGTTAAATAGTTTTATCTTCCATTGTAGAGGTGAAAGTGTACAACAAACCTTCATCATCATCTTCGTCATCACTTTGGACTGCAGCTTTACGCTTTGGCTTCTTGCGTTGCTGTTCTGGCTGCTCGTCTTCAGAATCAACCTACAATACCAAAAAACTAATTGAAAAAGAAACAAGTATGTATATGAAATACGCAATCAAAGGCGCATCGGAACAGCGTTACTAACCTCGCTTTCTTCAGCCTCAGATTCCAGAAAATCAGCCATTGTTCGCACTTATCAATAAAACTAACAAAAAGCTACAATACTAAGCAGGTAGACACCACTATTCTACAGTTTATAGCGAGATTCATCAAAATTACAAAAAGAAATCAAAAATCTTCACGAATTATGAACGAAAGTTTACGAAAGTGACACGAACGAAAAGAATGAACGACATTGAATGAATGAATTCTGTCATTCTCTCATTGATATGTTGGCCAAATTGATTTGTTTTTTTGTTGCCATTCTAGCGGAATTTGCTTGGTTTTTTTTTAAAGTTATCGATTATTTGAATGTCTATGTTGGTAGCGAACATTGTTACTAGTTGTTACTCTTCTGTAGTCTGACGTACATACTTGCTCAATGACGTAGCGTAGCGTAGACGATTGTATTATAGGCTTAGGCGAGGTTATAGGAGTGGGCTGTAACAGGTAAAATAAGAAACCTGTTCCGCCTGTTCCAGTTCCGGAAACCTGTTCCAAAATAACAGCTGTTGTGTAGCAACATAATATGAGTAGAAATATAGGTAACAGTGCTGAGGAACAGTTTGTGTGTATGTTCCTGAAATGAAAACCATCCTTTATGTTTAACAGGCTTAGGACTGACAGCTTGAGATTAGAATTTTAGAAATTTAGACAAAATATAACATTATTTACTAATTGGTTTTTTTCTGTAAAAAATGAGACCGACATTTCCGAACGAATGCAACACCCTGTTCTCTGCTTGTAACAGGCATAACAGCTGCTGTCTCGTTCCAACAAAGGTAGGGTGCGTAAGTTAGATAGAGAAGAGCATGTTCCATAGAGTTATCTCTTTCTAACAAAAGTAACCTCCATAAGCTAGAATAAAGAAACGCATGTTCCGGCAGATTTGGGATGTTGTGGAACTGATACAGTTTCTCATAGGTTGAGACAACAGTTCTAAACTGTTATTTTATGAAACCTGTTATTTTTATCTGTTCCGATATATATGCCTCACTCCTATGTGTTATCACTGAATCATTCTTTTCATTGACATTAGTGTTTGTTCCTCTCCTCTCCTCTCATAGATTCTCAGTTCACTCACACAATCATTCGTGAATTTAGTGATAAACAATAAACAGTCCATTTGTTAATTTGAACAAAACAAAATGAACAATGCACCAATAGTAAAAACTACAATTTATGCTGGACAAAAGTTTATTCCAATTAAAGATGGAACAAAGGTAAATTTTGTTATTTTTACATTGATCTACTATGGTTTATGCTATCTACTCTTCACTGACACACCTAATCATTGTAATATTCCAGGTGTTTTTCCACTTCCAAACATGGAAGCTGAATAAAGAAAGAGTACTCCTTGACGACAGTAAAAAAATTGGTAAAAAGGAACCAATGGTTCTTGTTATTGGCCACAAATTCAAATTAGAAGTCTGGGAGACCATAGTAAAAAAGATGGCAGTAGGAGAAGTTGCAAGTTTCAAAGTGAAACAAGAGGTAAATCTTACTTAAGTATAAATTATAAATGCGAAAGTTTGTGAGTTTGGATGTTTGTGCCTCAATCACGCCTAAACGGCTGAACGGATTTGAATGAAACTTGGAATATACATAGTACATGTACTGGATTAACATATAGGCTATTTTTTATCCGGATACCACGCGAGCGAAGCCGCGGGCGGCAGCTAGTATATAAATATTATCCTTAGAAAAATATTTTTACCCGCATAAGTATCTATAGTAGGTTATAGATCCTTATTTTAGCAAACAAATAAAAATAAGATTAGGTAAAACATATAGACTTTTTATACGCATTCAACGTCATAGGTACGTACGAGCAATCAACTCAACATGTTGGAAGGTGTTATGCATGGTGTTCTCATGCAATTAAAAGAAATTCAATTTTGTAAGAGATTTTTTTATTCCAGTTGGTGTTCAGTTACCCATTTATTTCAAAAACATTGCGCGAGTTGGGAAAGGAAAGGCATGAAATAAAACACTCGTGTACAGCGACACTACACACAGAAGGCATTGGATACCCAGACTTGGATGAGTTGATCAGAAACCCTTGTGACTTGGAATTTATTATTGGTATGAGGCTAAAATATATTTAATTCTTAACTACTTTCCTCAATAACATATGATGAATGAACTTAGGTTAGTTAGTAAATAAATGTTTTAGTGTAAAAGTAGGTACAAAGTGTCACAAAGCCATTTGGCATAGTAAATTTTTTTGCCAAGCATGAGTAAGCTGGTGCCCTACTCACGCTTGACTAAAAAATGTACTATGCCAAAATTGTTTTTACAATAAAGAGCTATAATGTTTCCTTAGACACTTTTCTTGTATCTCTTCTGGTTTCCAATTTTCCCATACTGTCCTAGTTAAAAAAATACTGTTAGTGGTTTAATAAAATATAACGACTTGTCAAAGCAAAAGAAGACCTCTTTAGAAGTAACACATTCACGACACCATGGTCATTTTGTCATGTTGGTGATTTGTGTAAATGTTATTACAGAGTTATTAAAAGTGGAAAGTTCAGATGAATATGAACGAGAATTATGGCAACTGAACGAGAAGGAAAGAATTGAGTTAATTCCCAAACTCAAGGAAAAGGGCAACCAACTCTACAAGCAGAAACAATATGATTCTGCTGAGGAAGCATATAAAGAAGCTATATCCATTTGTGAACAGCTTTTAATAAGGTAAATTATTTTAATAAAGAATTGAAGCGCGCGTGGCGAAGCATCCTAAGGCGTTCTTGATTGATCGTTAAAGTTAAGCAACAATATGCGCGGTCACAAATTGAGATGGGTGGCAAGTGGCATTACGAGCTGAGCGCTTCCGTGCTTCGCAGGGCACGTTAAACAGTCGGTCCCGGCTTTTAAATCGTTAAGCCATGATGGAGGCTTTTAGGCGGCCTAAAGACTGTCACTAGAGTTGGCCACTACCTCATACGAACATACATACATACATTTGAATAAACCAACATCACCCTTTTTTTATTCATTCAAATTTACGAAGAAATGGAATATCTTAATTTTATTGTTATTTTTTAGAGAACGAAAGGGTGACGAAGAATGGACAGAATTAAATCAAATAAAACTGCCAATACTGCTTAACTACGCACAGTGCAAACTCATCAAGGGAGAATATTATGAAGTTATTGAGCACTGTAATACAGTATTAGAGTTTGATCCAGGTAAAAGTTTAAATTCTGTCTCTTTTATTGTCACGCCCGTATCTTTAATGGGGTGGGCAGAGCTACAAGTCATTATAAGAAAATTTTCAGCCACTTCTGATTCAAATTCCCAAGATGGATATGATGAACCATGGTGACAGGTAATCAACCCATCGCCCAAACAGATGGCTCATCATGTTGGAGAAGACTATCCCTGAGTCGACTTTTACGACATGCTCAGGGAGAGAAGCAGCTAAACGCATTTATGTTTTTTTTTTTCTTCAAGTTCAGCAGAGAAGTAACGCTTTTTTCAGTTGATCTAAATTGAAATTTTGCCTTTTAGACAATGAAAAGGCACTATTCAGAAGAGCAAAAGCACATACCTACGTTTGGAATCCGGATCAAGCAGAACAAGATCTTAAAAAACTTAAATCTTTGAATCCCTCTTTCACTGCCATACTAGACCATGAGTTGGAAAATATTAATAAACTGCGAAAAGAGAAGGAGGTACGAGATAGAGAAGCCTTGAAAACGTTATTCAATGCCAATGATTTGAATGGCCATTAATTAATTATTATTCATATGAAAGGTACCTATTGTATGAATGTATATGTGTCACTTCAATAAGTTGTAGACCAATAATGTACTACCTACCTATTACGCTTATCTTTACAATAAAAAATATCTCTCTATACATAATGTTGGCCCATGTCTAACTATAGTAAAATTGTATTTTTCTATGTGTACAATTTATTAACCTAGTCTGTACGCGCTGTATGGTTATAGTTGTTAGTCCAAAATAAAGAGTATTTTACAATTTTTATTGTTACATTTTTTGTGTAATCGATTCTTAGCTTAGCTTTACTGTACCTACTAGACGTAATTTGGTCGTTACACAGGTGTTTTTTCCCGTCAATGGTAAAAATGAAACAACCTTTCATTAAAACGGTTTACCGCACCTGTATCTTGTTTGGCAGTTCTCTGCTGGACTGTGGAGTCGAGGATGTCGTAAAAGTCGACTAAGGTAGTATCCTCTACTAAAACATGATGAGATACAATAAGCAAGTATTCCCGAAGAGGGTTGACGTCAGACAGGCGGCCGGTCTTAAAACACCTTAGCCAAAGCTCTTACAGCATGATCCAAGGATAGCTGTGCCGACCCCACATGAGGAAGATGATGATAACTTGTTTGGCAGTGGTCGAGTGCTTTAATCTGCTTATTTGGCTTAATTATCTGTGGGCACGATATCATTCGGCAAAATTCATTCATAAGCTTGGAAGAGTAATGTCGGCCCTCTAGAATTTTTAAAACCGTTGGAAAATTATGTCAACTTATACCAGGCAACAATAATACAAAAATCTACAATAACCTCGGAACCAGGGACTTAATAACCGTTAAATAAGGATATCCTACTTTACAGTAAAACACTTTATGGCATATTTTGAACGGCTAGCTCTATCAACAGCTCTACAGACAGACCAGACAAACCAGACAGACCAGACAGACAGACAGACAGACTGGGACAGACAGACAGACTGGGACAGACAGATAGACTGGGACAGACAGACAGACTGGGACAGACAGACAGACTGGGACAGACAGACAGACTGGGACAGACAGACAGACAGACTGGGACAGACAGACAGACTGGGACAGACAGACAGACTGGGACAGACAGACAGACTGGGACAGACAGACATGTTGACTTTGACTTTGACAGTTTCATTCTCAAGGGCACTTAGTACACGGAGACAGTTTGAGGTATTGGACAGGGTGGCATTTTGAATTAATTTATGATACTATTATTTTATTTTATGAAAAGAATTCTGAATCTAATTATTGTTACTGTTAATTTAATTTAATTTATTTAATTCTATTGTTAATTATAATTTAAATGTATTTTCTCTTTACGTCTCCTGACTGATTGATTAAATCAATCAGACAGGAAGATCATAGGTAATGTCTTTCTAATTTCTATTGTATGTTAATATTTAATTAATTATTTTTATCGTTGTTGTTGTTGTATTTAATATTCCTTTTTTCCAATTTTATTGTAATCTTTGTGTACTTTCACTTCATTTCATTAAATAAAAATTTATTTCTTCGGATTGCTTAGCTCTGCTAAGCAATCACGAAGTCTATCGTATCAATTTATTTTAGCGTAGTAAACTGTCAACTTCGTTGTACACCATCCACTATCAGGTTTCTATAATACGGCCTCAATAGAAACTATAAAGACTAACGAAAGACTACCAATTACTTACGATGGTGAACAGCGAACTTGACAAATAAATATGTAACTGAGTGACTGAGCGATGAATGAAAGTATTACTTGGAAATTATAAGTAGCAAAATAAACATAAATAGGTAGCAGCTGGTTAGGGAAAGGGGGGGGGGGGGAATTCATTATGTAATTAAGCATGAACGATAGAAAGGTATGGAAGGTTGTCGCATAATAATAGCGACAGTAGTCTTAAGTTAGATTTAAGTAAAAAAAAAAAAAAAAAAAAAAAAAAAAGACTGGGACAGACAGACAGACTGGGACAGACAGACAGACTGGGACAGACAGACAGACTGGGACAGACAGACAGACTGGGACAGACAGACAGTCTGGGACAGACAGACAGACTGGGACAGACAGACAGACTTGGACAGACAGACAGACTGGGACAGACAGACAGACAGACTGGGACAGACAGACAGACAGACTGGGACAGACAGACAGACAGACTGGGACAGACAGACAGACAGACTGGGACAGACAGACAGACAGACTGGGACAGACAGACAGACAGACAGGGACAGACAGACAGACTGGGACAGACAGACAGACTGGGACAGACAGACAGACAGACTGGGACAGACAGACAGACTGGGACAGACAGACAGACTGGGACAGACAGACAGACTGGGACAGACAGACAGACTGGGACAGACAGACAGACTGAGACAGACAGACAGACTGAGACAGACAGACTGGGACAGACAGACAGACAGACTGGGACAGACAGACAGACAGACTCGGACAGACAGACAGACTGAGACAGACAGACAGACTGAGACAGACAGACAGACTGAGACAGACAGACAGACTGGGACAGACAGACAGTCTGGGACAGACAGACAGACTGGGACAGACAGACAGACTGGGACAGACAGACAGACTGGGACAGACAGACAGACAGACTGGGACAGACAGACAGACAGACTGGGACAGACAGACAGACAGACTGGGACAGACAGACAGACAGACTGGGACAGACAGACAGACAGACTGGGACAGACAGACAGACAGACTGGGACAGACAGACAGACTGGGACAGACAGACAGACTGGGACAGACAGACAGACTGGGACAGACAGACAGACTGGGACAGACAGACAGACTGGGACAGACAGACAGACTGGGACAGACAGACAGACTGGGACAGACAGACAGACTGGGACAGACAGACAGACTGAGACAGACAGACAGACTGAGACAGACAGACTGGGACAGACAGACAGACAGACTGGGACAGACAGACAGACAGACTCGGACAGACAGACAGACTGAGACAGACAGACAGACTGAGACAGACAGACAGACTGAGACAGACAGACAGACTGGGACAGACAGACAGTCTGGGACAGACAGACAGACTGGGACAGACAGACAGACTGGGACAGACAGACAGACTGGGACAGACAGACAGACAGACTGGGACAGACAGACAGACAGACTGGGACAGACAGACAGACTGGGACAGACAGACAGACTGGGACAGACAGACAGACTGGGACAGACAGACAGACTCGGACAGACAGACAGACTCGGACAGACAGACAGACTGGGACAGACAGACAGACTGGGACAGACAGACAGACTGGGACAGACAGACAGACTGGGACAGACAGACAGACTCGGACAGACAGACAGACTGGGACAGACAGACAGACTGGGACAGACAGACAGACTGGGACAGACAGACAGACTGGGACAGACAGACAGTCTGGGACAGACAGACAGACTGAGACAGACAGACAGACTGGGACAGACAGACAGACTGGGACAGACAGACAGACAGACTGGGACAGATAGACAGACAGACTGGGACAGACAGACAGACAGACTTTGACAGACAGACAGACAGACTGGGACAGACAGACAGACAGACTTGGACAGACAGACAGACAGACTGGGACAGACAGACAGACAGACTGGGACAGACAGACAGACAGACTGGGACAGACAGACAGACAGACTGGGACAGACAGACAGACAGACTGGGACAGACAGACAGACTGGGACAGACAGACAGACTGGGACAGACAGACAGACTTGGACAGACAGACAGACTGGGACAGACAGACAGACAGACTGGGACAGACAGACAGACAGACTGGGACAGACAGACAGACAGACTGGGACAGACAGACAGACAGACTGGGACAGACAGACAGACTGGGACAGACAGACAGACTTGGACAGACAGACAGACTGGGACAGACAGACAGACAGACTGGGACAGACAGACAGACAGACTGGGACAGACAGACAGACAGACTGGGACAGACAGACAGACAGACTGGGACAGACAGACAGACAGACTGGGACAGACAGACAGACTGGGACAGACAGACAGACTGGGACAGACAGACAGACTGGGACAGACAGACAGACTCGGACAGACAGACAGACTCGGACAGACAGACAGACTGGGACAGACAGACAGACTGGGACAGACAGACAGACTGGGACAGACAGACAGACTGGGACAGACAGACAGACTGGGACAGACAGACAGACTCGGACAGACAGACAGACTGGGACAGACAGACAGACTGGGACAGACAGACAGACTGGGACAGACAGACAGACTGGGACAGACAGACAGTCTGGGACAGACAGACAGACTGAGACAGACAGACAGACTGGGACAGACAGACAGACTGGGACAGACAGACAGACAGACTGGGACAGATAGACAGACAGACTGGGACAGACAGACAGACAGACTTTGACAGACAGACAGACAGACTGGGACAGACAGACAGACAGACTTGGACAGACAGACAGACAGACTGGGACAGACAGACAGACAGACTGGGACAGACAGACAGACAGACTGGGACAGACAGACAGACAGACTGGGACAGACAGACAGACAGACTGGGACAGACAGACAGACTGGGACAGACAGACAGACTGGGACAGACAGACAGACTTGGACAGACAGACAGACTGGGACAGACAGACAGACAGACTGGGACAGACAGACAGACAGACTGGGACAGACAGACAGACAGACTGGGACAGACAGACAGACAGACTGGGACAGACAGACAGACAGACTGGGACAGACAGACAGACTGGGACAGACAGACAGACTGGGACAGACAGACAGACTGGGACAGACAGACAGACTGGGACAGACAGACAGACTGGGACAGACAGACAGACTGGGACAGACAGACAGACTGGGACAGACAGACAGACTGAGACAGACAGACAGACAGACTGGGACATTATTTATTTTTACCATAATATGATTGCTTAGGTATACTACGCTTCAACATATCTGATGGTGAGGTATTAGACCGGCCCCCCACCAGTGCCGGCTTACGTAGTAGCTGGGACATTTCTCTTTACGTCTCCTGACTGATTGATTAAATCAATCAGACAGGAAGATCATAGGTAATGTCTTTCTAATTTCTATTGTAAGTATGTTAATATTTAATTAATTATTTTTATCGTTGTTGTTGTTGTATTTAATATTCCTTTTTTCCAATTTTATTGTAATCTTTGTGTACTTTCACTTCATTTCATTAAATAAAAATTTATTTCTTCGGATTGCTTAGCTCTGCTAAGCAATCACGAAGTCTATCGTATCAATTTATTTTAGCGTAGTAAACTGTCAACTTCGTTGTACACCATCCACTATCAGGTTTCTATAATACGGCCTCAATAGAAACTATAAAGACTAACGAAAGACTACCAATTACTTACGATGGTGAACAGCGAACTTGACAAATAAATATGTAACTGAGTGACTGAGCGATGAATGAAAGTATTACTAGGAAATTATAAGTAGCAAAATAAACATAAATAGGTAGCAGCTGGTTAGGGAAGGGGGGGGGGGGGGGGGGAATTCATTATGTAATTAATAGCAGTATGAACGATAGAAAGGTATGGAAGGTTGTCGCATAATAATAGCGACAGTAGTCTTAAGTTAGATTTAAGTAAAAAAAAAAAAAAAAAAAAGACAGACTGGGACAGACAGACAGACAGACTGGGACAGACAGACAGACAGACTGGGACAGACAGACAGACAGACTGGGACAGACAGACAGACTGAGACAGACAGACAGACTGAGACAGACAGACAGACTGAGACAGACAGACAGACTGGGACAGACAGACAGTCTGGGACAGACAGACAGACTGGGACAGACAGACAGACTCGGACAGACAGACAGACTGGGACAGACAGACAGGCAGACTGGGACAGACAGACAGACAGACTGGGACAGACAGACAGACAGACTGGGACAGACAGACAGACAGACTGGGACAGACAGACAGACAGACTGGGACAGACAGACAGACAGACTGGGACAGACAGACAGACTGGGACAGACAGACAGACTGGGACAGACAGACAGACTGGGACAGACAGACAGACTGGGACAGACAGACAGACTGGGACAGACAGACAGACAGACAGACAGACAGACTGGGACAGACAGACAGACTTGGACAGACAGACAGACTGGGACAGACAGACAGACAGACTGGGACAGACAGACAGACAGACTGGGACAGACAGACAGACAGACTGGGACAGACAGACAGACAGACTTGGACAGACAGACAGACTGGGACAGACAGACAGACTTGGACAGACAGACAGACTGGGACAGACAGACAGACAGACTGGGACAGACAGACAGACAGACTGGGACAGACAGACAGACAGACAGACTGGGACAGACAGACAGACAGACAGACTGGGACAGACAGACTGGGACAGACAGACAGACTGAGACAGACAGACAGACTGAGACAGACTGAGACAGACAGACAGACTGGGACAGACAGACAGACTGGGACAGACAGACAGACTCGGACAGACAGACAGACTCGGACAGACAGACAGACTCGGACAGACAGACAGACTGGGACAGACAGACAGACTGGCACTGACAGACAGACTGGGACAGACAGACAGACTGGGACAGACAGACAGACTGGGACAGACAGACAGACTGGGACAGACAGACAGACTGGGACAGACAGACAGTCTGGGACAGACAGACAGACTGAGACAGACAGACAGACTGTGACAGACAGACAGACTGGAACAGACAGACAGACAGACTGGGACAGACAGACAGACAGACTGGGACAGACAGACAGACAGACTTTGACAGACAGACAGACAGACAGACAGACTGGGACAGACAGACAGACAGACTTGGACAGACAGACAGACAGACTGGGACAGACAGACAGACAGACTGGGACAGACAGACAGACAGACTGGGACAGACAGACAGACAGACTGGGACAGACAGACAGACAGACTGGGACAGACAGACAGACAGACTGGGACAGACAGACAGACTGGGACAGACAGACAGACTGGGACAGACAGACAGACTTGGACAGACAGACAGACTGGGACAGACAGACAGACAGACTGGGACAGACAGACAGACAGACTGGGACAGACAGACAGACAGACTGGGACAGACAGACAGACAGACTGGGACAGACAGACAGACTGGGACAGACAGACAGACTGGGACAGACAGACAGACTGGGACAGACAGACAGACTGGGACAGACAGACAGGCTGAGACAGACAGACAGACAGACTGGGACAGACAGACAGACAGACTGGGACAGACAGACAGACAGACAGACAGACTGGGACAGACAGACAGACTGAGACAGACAGACAGACTGAGACAGACAGACAGACTGGGACAGACAGACAGACTGGGACAGACAGACAGACAAACTTGGACAGACAGACAGACTGGGACAGACAGACAGACTTGGACAGACAGACAGACTGGGACAGACAGACAGACAGACTGGGACAGACAGACAGACAGACTGGGACAGACAGACAGACAGACTGGGACAGACAGACAGACAGACTTGGACAGACAGACAGACTGGGACAGACAGACAGACTGGGACAGACAGACAGACAGACTGGGACAAACAGACAGACTTGGACAGACAGACAGACTGGGACAGACAGACAGACAGACTGGGACAGACAGACAGACAGACTGGGACAGACAGACAGACAGACTGGGACAGACAGACAGACAGACTGGGACAGACAGACAGACTGGGACAGACAGACAGACTGGGACAGACAGACAGACTGGGACAGACAGACAGACTGGGACAGACAGACAGGCTGAGACAGACAGACAGACAGACTGGGACAGACAGACAGACAGACTGGGACAGACAGACAGACAGACAGACAGACTGGGACAGACAGACAGACTGAGACAGACAGACAGACTGAGACAGACAGACAGACTGAGACAGACAGACAGACTGGGACAGACAGACAGTCTGGGACAGACAGACAGACTGGGACAGACAGACAGACTGGGACAGACAGACAGACTGGGACAGACAGACAGACTGGGACAGACAGACAGACTGGGACAGACAGACAGACTGGGACAGACAGACAGACAAACTTGGACAGACAGACAGACTGGGACAGACAGACAGACTTGGACAGACAGACAGACTGGGACAGACAGACAGACAGACTGGGACAGACAGACAGACAGACTGGGACAGACAGACAGACAGACTGGGACAGACAGACAGACAGACTTGGACAGACAGACAGACTGGGACAGACAGACAGACTGGGACAGACAGACAGACAGACTGGGACAAACAGACAGACAGACTGGGACAGACAGACAGACAGACTGGGACAGACAGACAGACAGACAGACTGGGACAGACAGACAGACAGACAGACTGGGACAGACAGACTGGGACAGACAGACAGACTGGGACAGACAGACAGACTGAGACAGACAGACAGACTGAGACAGACAGATAGACAGACTGAGACAGACAGACAGACTGGGACAGACAGACAGACTTGGACAGACAGACAGACAGACTTGGACAGACAGACAGACAGACTGGGACAGACAGACAGACAGACTGGGACAGACAGACAGACAGACTTGGACAGACAGACAGACAGACTGGGACAGACAGACAGACAGACTGGGACAGACAGACAGACTGGGACAGACAGACAGACTGGGACAGACAGACAGACTGGGACAGACAGACAGACTTGGACAGACAGACAGACTGGGACAGACAGACAGACTGGGACAGACAGACAGACTGAGACAGACAGACAGACTGAGACAGACAGACAGACTGAGACAGACAGACAGACTGGGACAGACAGACAGACTGGGACAGACAGACAGACTGGGACAGACAGACAGACTGGGACAGACAGACAGACTGGGACAGACAGACAGACTTGGACAGACAGACAGACTGAGACAGACAGACAGACTGAGACAGACAGACAGACTGAGACAGACAGACAGACTGAGACAGACAGACAGACTGGGACAGACAGACAGACGGGTCAGACAGACAGACTGGGACAGACAGACAGACAGACTGGGACAGACAGACAGACTGGGACAGACAGACAGACTGAGACAGACAGACAGACTGAGACAGACAGACAGACTGAGACAGACAGACAGACTGGGACAGACAGACAGACAGACAGACTGGGACAGACAGACAGACAGACTGGGACAGACAGACAGACAGACTGGGACAGACAGACAGACAGACTTGGACAGACAGACAGACAGACTTGGACAGACAGACAGACAGACTGGGACAGACAGACAGACAGACTGGGACAGACAGACAGACTGGGACAGACAGACAGATTCGGACAGACAGACAGACTGGGACAGACAGACAGACTGGGACAGACAGACAGACTGGGACAGACAGACAGACTGGGACAGACAGACAGACTGGGACAGACAGACAGACTTGGACAGACATACAGACTGAGACAGACAGACAGACTGAGACAGACAGACAGACTGAGACAGACGGACAGACTGAGACAGACAGACAGACTGAGACAGACAGACAGACTGAGACAGACAGACAGACTGGGACAGACAGACAGACGGGTCAGACAGACAGACTGGGACAGACAGACAGACAGACTGGGACAGACAGACAGACTTGGATAGACAGACAGACTGGGACAGACAGACTGGGACAGACAGACAGACTGGGACAGACAGACAGACTGGGACAGACAGACAGACTGGGACAGACAGACAGACTGAGACAGACAGACAGACTGAGACAGACAGACAGACTGAGACAGACAGACAGACTGAGACAGACAGACAGACTGAGACAGACAGACAGACTGAGACAGACAGACAGACTGAGACAGACAGACAGACTGAGACAGACAGACAGACTGAGACAGACAGACAGACTGAGACAGACAGACATTCCATGTAATGCCTGCATTATACAGATTGCCGGTAACATGTAGGTCAAGTACTCCGATTTCTAAGCAGGTAGGTAGGTTAGATATAAAAATACCTATTTACTTATACATACTCCGGCCAAATTCGATTTTGAATGTTTAATACTTAACAAAGATTTTTAATGGAAAACTATTGAAATTGTGTAGATAGGTACTCTAGGTACCTAATTGTGATGTGAATCATTCTGAAGTAAAAATCTGCTGTTTGTTTGCAAACATTATAATATAATGTTTGCAAACAAACAGCAGATAAAATATTATTTTATTTTTCTAAATTGAAAATGGCCAGCATACCTACATATAGGTACATTAATAGCTAAGCTTTGTTTTTACTGTGCAGCCTTGCTCCAAGCAGGATGACTCATATTATCTTTATCGAATGAGAAAAAGCCGCGTACCGCATTTTTCAACTCTTTGGTTCGTTCGTTCGTCGAGTAGGTTAGGTACCTACCGACCAAGCAACGCACGGTGCTCTCGCTCGCATTTCTCGCGCCGCCGCGCCGCCCGATTTCGGTACCGAAATAGAATAACGGTTAAATAAGGGTAGAAAGTATTCGGGTAAATTAACCTGTACCGAAACTCATTTGCGCTGATAAACCGTTTCAACCGGTACCGAAAAGAGTCCATGCTCGGAACCTCTCGGAACAATACAACAACATAGTGTAGTGCTTGTTCCGAGTGTAGTTCATACGCACTGTTTATATCCTCTTTGACAACAACACAACATCATAACCTAAAATTGGAGTTATTTACCTAAGTACATTTTTGTTGACTATTTACGATAAATAAAAATTAGATTATACAATGGCAGAAAATGCCGAAACTGTTTGTGAGAAGCAGCCAGACCTCCAAGGAGATGAGGAAACACCTAAATCTGAAGAATACGCTTACCTGGACCGTGGCGGGTTTTCTTCAGAAAAATTCAAAATTGAAATGCGTGGTCTTCCAAAATATTACGGAATAGCTGTAAGAATATAATATTTCATTTGTTTATAAATTACACACTTCTGTTAGAAAAATTCGGATTTCTTTAATAATTAAGAAAAAACATCAGAAATATACTATACCTAATCCTATATTTTCCTAAAATCTTGTATATTTTTCAGGAGTTGAAAAAGCTCATGAATCAGAAACTTAACCTGAATGCCAGCAAGATCAAAAGGCCTAAAAATGGCAGCCACTGGTTGTATGCATGCTTTCAAAACGAGGTAGATAGAACTGCAGCCATTGCTGTTCTGAATGGATACTCATGGAAAGGTGATAAAACACTTCTTAAATGACTTGTATTCTATAAAAAAACTAGTGGAACTCCTTTAGACTTTGTCAACATTCAAGTTGAAAAAGTTTGTATGAAAAATACAAACTTAATTACTCTGCAGTGTCCTCCAGGAGTTGAATTTCGTTAATTCCTTTCTTAATGCATCCCTAAACCATGAAAGTAATATACATAACTTCCAAATTACATGCATCTAGGACTGTTTAAGCAGTTTGTTGATTGTCAGTCGGTCACAATACCCTTCTCTGTATATAAAGAAATCTTTGGAATGTGTGTGTTGATGAAATATATTTAATTTCTAAGAATTGACATGTAGATAAGAGCTTTGTGCATAATATTATTGATTTTCCTATAGGTAAAACTTTATTAGCAGAAGAAGCCAAGCCTGCCCCAGATCCTCTTGTAAGAAAGAGAAAGCAGGAAGAAGGGAATCCAGGCCAGGATAAGAAAAAAAAGGATGACAATAAAACCCAGGAAGAGAGGCTAATGGATGCCACCACACCTTATTGGAATATACCTTATGAAAAACAGGTAGGCATTTTAGAAAATATAATGTACATACCTACTACTAGTACTCATGTAACTAGTTCTTTCAAACAAGAGTGGTAATTAAATAAATATTTGTGGACATTTCACACAGTGCCATCTAGCCCCAAACTAAGCAAAACTTGTACTATGGGCACCATATGGCTGATAAAATACTTATATACTTTTTTTCGTAAATACATCCTTATTTAATACTACAACACCTAGATCCGGAAGAAATATTTGCAGAACATGCAAACATTTCTCCTGTAACGGGAATCCAACCCGCGCCTATTGCGTCTCAGCCGAGAACTCGCCCGCCAAAGGTGTTTGATTAAGAAATAACAAACACCAAGAAAACAAGAAGTCCCCTCCAAAAGAGATCCTGAGTATTAAAATCTTCATCGCTCTTAGGCAATGAGATTGCCCACTGTATGCTTGTTTAGATTTAATTTTTATATAGGTTATTTTGTAAGGTCTACAATTAAGAAGTATTTTCATTTCCTTTTCTTTTTTTCTTACAGCTAGACTTAAAAGAGAAAGAGATACGTCATCTCCTGAATAGATATGAGAATGAAGTATGGAAGCTGAACATCAGCAAGCGTGCCGAGATAGAGGCAAGACGGAAGCTGTACAATGGACTTAGTTTTGATCTAAAGCCTATTGCACGGTCTCCTGTTACTGAAGGGTAAATCTTATAAATTCTGTAGAAATTGCCTGTGATACATAAATCATAAATTATTTATTTGTCTGTGAACCTAGGTACATAATAGGTGTTAGGTTAAAGAAATTAGACCTCTAGATACTGGCGGTAGGCAGCGATACTCACATTGTACTTACTTAACTAACATACGTTTATAAACCTTACATTATGTCAAGTATCCAAAAGGATTCTGAGGCACATTTTAAATCCTATCACCACACTGGTTCGAAAGAATTAGTAAGTAAGTAAAGTTAGTTCGTATGAGTTAGTGGCCAACTCTTATGACGGAGTTTTTAGGCCACCTCCGTCGTGGCTTAACGACTTGAAAGCCGGGACCGACAATTTAACGTGCCCTCCGAAGTACGAAAGCGCTCAGCTCGTAATGCCACTTGCTGTCACCCATCCAAATTGTGCCGCACACAACGTTGCTTAACTTCAACAATCAATCGAGAATGTCTAAGCAAGCTACTCCACAAGCGCTTTAATATTTGTAGTATGCCACAACTCTAGGGTTTTTCCAGGTACAGGAATAAATGTGAGTTCACGGTGGGAATAGACGAGGAGACACAGCTGCCCACAGTGGGCTTCAGACTCGGCGCCTACGCGACCGGGACGGTGGCCGTCGCGCCCGTGCAAGGCCAGAAACATGTCTCGGAACAAGCTAAAAAAGCTGCATTGGTAAGTTCTACTAATATTATAAAAAAAAGTAAAATAAGTTCGTATGAGCTAGTGGCCAACTCTTGTGACGGAGTTTTTAGGCCGTCATGGCTTAACGACTTAAAAGCCGGGACCGACAATTTAACGTGCCCTCCGTAGCACGGAAGCGCTCAAGCTCGTAATGCCACTTGCGGTCACCCATCCCAATTGTGACCGCGCACAACGTTGCTTAACTTCAACGATCAATCAAAAACGTCTAAGCAAGCTACGCCACGAGCGCTTCTTATAAATAATTCCAGACGGAGTTTCAAGCAAATCGCACTACGTGTTATAAAGTTCGTTACAAACGTTTTCACTCCTTTTCACCCTTTAACGGGTTGAATTTCGAAAAATCCCTCCTTAGTGGGTGGTTTTGCTATAAAAGGAAATTACCTTCCAAATTTCAATTTGACATGTGCGTTGATTGAAAACTAACTTACATACATAAAATCACGCCTGTCTCCCCTATGGGGAGACCCTTAGATCGCCATTTGCTACGATCCCGAAATAATTTATTTCGCTTCATTCACTATCATTACATTACATTCCTCATGCATGCTTGTCGGTAGGATACTCTTGACCTTGGCCCTTTTTCCAAAACATCGCCGATTTGGTCCAGGTACGTGCGCCGAGGTCTTCCCCTTCCAACGGTACCATTCACACTCGCCTCATACACCTGTTTCGTTAATCTTCTTTCATTCTCCTCTCTACATGACCGAACCATCTTAACATAACTTTCTCAATCCTCATCACCAAATCTTCCTATTTCTCACTCTATCTCTCAAAGTTAGCCTACAAATACTTCGCAATGCAAGCATTATTGTTTTAAAATATGGATAACTAGCTGCCGCCCGTGGCTTCGCTCGCGTGGTACCCGGATAAAAAATAGCCTATAATGTTAATCCAGCACATGTACTATGTATATTCCAAGTTACATTCAAATCTGTTCAACCATTTAGGCGTGATTGAGGTACAAACATCCAAACATCCTCACAAACTTTCGCATTTATAATATACTAGCTGTTGCCCGCGACTTCGTACGTGTGTAGTACATTATTTTGTTCTATAATCAATAGTTTTCGCACCGTACGCCAAAACTATTTTGGGTTTTCTACCTTGGGTTACAATATTGCAATTTTATTACGGATCCCTAATTTTTTTTTTAAATATATTATAGCCTACACTGGTCCCTGATAACGTAGCTTTCTATTTTTGAAATCGGTCCATAGTTTCGGAGCCTATTCGTTACAAACAAACAAAAAACTCTTTCCTCGTTATAATATTAGTATGAAGTAAGATAAGATAATACTCTCTACAGTTGTTCCAAGATCACGTGCGCAAGTCGGCAATGGCGCCGTTCTCGCCGGCAGACTACAGCGGCCACTGGCGCTACCTCATGGTGCGCAACTCCACATATAACGGAGACGTCATGCTTATCGTCACCATGTATCCACAGGTATAAATAACTTACTGTAGTATCAGTCAGTCAGTCAGTCATGGCCTGTAACATCTACAAAAGATACAAAATACAAAATAATTTATTAGTGAAACTTAAATATATTTTTGTTTACTAGCCCCATACTAGGATTCCCTGTGTTGTGGAAGCTAGTTTCTTCCCAAAAGTACAAAAAACATAAAAAAAACGAAAGAGGGTAGGTTTTCTTAGATTTTCGTAGATGACTTAAGGGTCTACCGTACCATCGCGTCTCGACCGAATTAGAAAGAGATAGCGCTACGAATTTCGTGTGTATAGAAGAAAGAAAGAGAGTGAGACGATCCTTGCGATCCTAAAGTCGGTCGTGCATCAATGTATTTTTCTGTTCCAAAAATTTGCATCCACTACCTACACTACACCCATACTCTCAAACGGTGAAGGAAAACATCGTGAGGAAACCGGCATGTCGTAGAAGCCAATAAAAGTTCAAAAACATTCGTCAAGCACATGAGCCTTTGGGGCGCACTTTAAATCCTTTCACCACACTGGTTCGAAAGAACTAGTTTCACGACTAGTAAGTAGTAGTAGTAGGCGGCGCCATTAATAATGAGATAATTTAACACTTCCATTGTTCTAGGACTTAAAAGAAGAGGAATTGGACAAAGTTAAAGAAGACTTGGTACAACACTTCAGTTCAGAAGAGGCCGCGGCGTGCAATATCAAATCTTTGTACTTCGATATTATGAAAAAGAAGTGAGTTGCGTGCTGAAAATTACTCTTCACGCTCTTCGGGATTCATTACACGTGGCGCGAACTATTTATAAATATTTTTTCTATTGGCAGGAGGTCTGGTGAAGAGACCCCAAAGCCGGTTCACCTCATGGGCTCCACACACATCATAGATACTATCCTGGGCAGACAGTTCAGGATATCACCTGAAGCGTTCTTTCAGGTAAATAAATAAATATTTGTGTATTGCTAGGCTGCAACGCAAGAGACGCGAGTTCGATTCCCGCTGCGTGAAAAATGTTTGTACGTTCTGCAAATATTTCTTCCAGGTCTGGCTGTTGTAAATTACAACACCCAGATATACAATACACTGTAATATGAATTATAAGTATGTATTTATTTACAAAAAAAAATACATAAGTGTTATATCAGTCATCTGGTTCCCATAGTACAAACTTTGCTTAGTTTGGGGCTAGATGGCGCTGTGTGTAATGTCCAGAAATATTTAAATATTTGCTAACTGAGCTATGTTAGTCATGACCTGATTTTGCTTCAGATAAACACAGCAGGCGCCGACATTCTGTACCAGAGCGCGATCGATATGAGCGAGGTGAAAAGTGACTCAACTGTCGTGGACATTTGCTGTGGCACCGGCACTATTGGCCTATGTTTTGCTAAGGTAACTTTAACTTTACAATAAGTAAGTTCGTATGAGCTAGTGGCTAACTCTTGTGACTGAGTTTTTAGGCTACCCAAAGGCCTCCGTCATGACTTAACGACTTGAAAGCCGGGACCGACAATTTAACGTAATGCCACTTGTGGTCGCCCATCCAAATTGTGACCGCGCACAACGTTGCTTAATTTTAACGATCAATCAAGAATGTCTAAGCAAGCTACGCCACGAGCGATTCTTCCTGGTCTGGGTGTTGTAATATTATCCTACTAATATTATAAAAGCGAAAGTTTTTGTGTAAATGTCCCACGTGTCCCCATAACTACTAAACCGATTTTGATGAAATTTAAATAGTTGCGGTTCTAGAAAATATAGGTTAATCAAATTTTTCGAAAATCAATCCCTAAGAGTGTTAAACAGGGTAGTAAAGTTTCTACGGATGTTTTTTCCATTGTTCGATTCGCTCAAAACTCGACACGAATAAACTTAAAGTAAATAATAAACAAGTACATTTCTTTCAAAAATCCTTAAATACGGTTGGATTTTTTCTTTAAAATAAACCTATAGTTTCCTAAGAACAGAACCTAACTACAAAAGAAAAGGTAGCTACCCTCAATGAGGTAAAATTTTGCCCCGCCCTGTATAACTACTATTAATATTATTGCAGCATTGCGGCCGTGTTTTAGGCCTGGAGTTGATAGCAGAAGCCGTAAAGGACGCGAAGGCCAACGCGGAGTTGAACAACATCGACAATTGCGAGTTCTTCACCGGGCGCGCTGAGGACATCCTGCCGTCAGTGCTGGCGCGGAGCGCTGGCCAAGACATTATAGCCATTGTCGACCCGCCCAGAGCTGGACTACGTAAGATTATAATTATATTTTCGTCACTGGAAAGGCAAATTTACGTAAGCGCCAATCGAGAAAAAGCCGTTTGAAGTTCATTTTTTTCGTTTTTTTAATCATAACTTTCTACCTAATTATCGAATTTTGATGACGTCAACGTAAGATTTCATTCTTTATTCATTTTCTATGTTCAGCATTTCATATTATTGTATTTTAGGATAATAACTCAATATGCCTATTTGGCGCCATTTTGGCGCTTACGTAATTTTGCCTTTCCAGTGACGATTTATATCATCTTGGTGATAAATAGCAGAGGTAGCCAACTTGCTTCTAGTTGTATAAAAAAAAACTTATGTCATTATTATTTATTGTGAAAAGAATAAAATAAATATCCTACTATATTATAAATGTGAAAGTTTGTGAGTTTGGATGTTTGTGCCTCAATCACGCCTAAACGGCTGAACGGATTTGTATGAAACTTGGAATATACATAGTACATGTGCTGGATTAACATATAGGCTATTTTTTGTTCGGGTACCACGCGAGTGAAGCCGCGGGCGGCAGCTAGTTATTAAATAAATGTGTGTGGATATTTCACACAGCGCCATCTAGCCCCAAACTAAGCAAAGCTTGTATACTATGGGAACCAGATGGCTGAAAGAATACTTATTTACTTTTTTTTAAATACATACTTATAATACATAATACTACTACACCCAGACCCGGAAGAAATGTTTGCAGAACATACAAACATTTCTCCCGTAACGGGAATCGAACCCGCGCCTCTTGCGTCTTAGCCGAGCACTCGCCCGCCACGCAACTAAGGTCGTCACGAGGCATTATTCCTGTCTTTCTATCGCGTAACTCTTTCGCGATAAAACCAGGTGGCGCCGGTTGTTTTTCCTGCCAAAGCTTACACATAGAAATGCGAGATATACAGATAAAGCCGCGGATAAAACGTGAAAGGTGGATTGTTGGAGACACTTACATTAAGGGATTTTCCAAAAGTTTTATTCATTTTGTGATTAAAATGTCCGGACTTTTATTAAAGTGTCTAAGGCTTTTAGTCAGGAATTTTCAAATTTCTAAATGGTAACCCTAAGTGTCGATGGCTTAATACAAATAGCGTAGTAGTAGCGTCGTGACGTCACTATCGCGGCGGCACTGATGCTTGGTTCGAAAGTATTTCAATTTAACTGCCCTGTGAGTACTTTAGCATAACATTGACGATAACCAACCATAAAACCTTCCAGATATGCGAGCAGTCACGCAACTGCGTAACACGAGAAACGTTAAACGCCTCATCTACATATCTTGCAGTCCAGCCTCCGCCATCAAGAACTTCGTGGACCTCTCTCGTCAGTCCTCTAAGACTTTGAGAGGGGCTCCCTTCGTGCCTGTCAGGGCAGTGCCAGTCGACATGTTCCCGCTGACGAAGCACGTGGAACTGGCGATACTGTTTGAGAGGGAACAGGTGGGAATCCTCTTTCAGCTATGAGCAGGGTGGCAGCAGGATATATCACACTCACACTAATCTACAAATGTTTTAATTCGATATAGTTTGTGAGGATGTTTGGCTTCATATAATGTAACCTCATGTAACTACATACTTACTGTAAATGTGTTTTTTGTTTGCTTTACTGTAAATAAATATTTTTTCATTTTTCATTTATTCAATGGCTAAATACATACATAATATCACGCCTGTTTCCCATAGGGGTAGGCAGAGATCACGGATCTCCATTTGCTACGATCCTGACATACTTCTTTCGCTTCATTCACTTTCATAATATTCTTTTTCCAAAACGGCGCCAAAATGGCTAAATGTTCTTCGATAAAACTTGAAATTCACAAATTACATAGTTATAAGTTATAAGTATGAAAAGTCTGCTTTATTTTCAGATACCATCCAATGAAAAAGACACAGAAGAGGTCCCAGAAAACATAGAAAAGTCACAGGAAAATACTGAAAATATACAAGATTCAGAAGATGCCGAAGAAAGCGCAAGAAATACACATGTTGTAGAAACTGCTATTGAAAATGATCACACTGAAAAAATGCAAACTGATGTAGTTGTAAGTGAAAGCAACAATGCATAGCATTCGTTTTGACAAATCAATATAATTTACTACTTGTTTGTAATATTTTTATTTTCCTACCCTTCTAATTATGGAAAGTCCAAATAAACACAAAAGTCTAATGAACAGAGGCTCTAGCACGTGTTTTTTCCATACTACGAGTACATACCAACTACCAAGGCCTATTACCATCTATAGTACCTAGATGATTTATACAGCGTCAGGAGGCACTTTTACGGGGTCACTACCAATGGAGAGCACTTGTGGTTTAGTTGGGAGTACATACCTACCTACTCACTAACCACTGTAGCAAAAGCCTTACGAACGAACGCCCTATGAAATTCTGTTCGGGGTGAGGAAAGAAGGATCGGTGGGAGGGAGTGAAAATTCATATTATAACAGGCACATACCTAAAGCTTCTATAGAAGTTACCTACTATATTTCTACTTACTACAGTTGCTAGGAGTAGGCAAACTCATGATTGGGAGGAAAAGCAGTTATCCTTCTCAGATCAAATCTGAGTTATCCTTAGTGATTCTATAAGATGTCATTATAGTGTGTATAGCCATAAAGCGTCTTATGTGGATCACTAAATAAAATAATTGATAACTTTAAGACGTTCGTTTGATTAATAAAGGCTAGCGCGGCCGAGTGTTATGCGAATCTGTAGACCACCAACTAAAATATATAATGTGCTTTTTCCCTATGCCGAGCTTTACAAAAGTAGACAATACGAAAGTAGCTATAGGTACACGCGACATAATCCCTATAAACCCCAACAACCTTATTAATAAATGCCATCTCGTTTTAATTTAGGCCATCCGAGCCGAGCTGCGGCTCCGGAATTTAATAAAACCGCGGTAGGCGGCTGCATTCCATGGCATCTTCCCTCAATATAAATAAGTAGGTACTGTGGCGTTGAAAAGCGCACATTGTTTTTACCATTGAATCTGTAGTGCCTGAAAAAATGTGTGCAGTACCTACGTATGTGTGAGACTACGCGTAGTTTTAGACCCGATGGATGAAAGGATAAAATTAACAATCACTCAGAATACACATATCACTATCACACATTTCACCTAGGTAACGCACATAATCAAACCCACAACTCGGCACTAGGCTCCACGCCACAGAGGAATAAAGCGTATGATTTTCCACAGAACTGTACCAAAGTGTTATATAGATATTAGCGAAGCTTGCAGTGCCTCCCTTACCTACATACCAGAATACCAAGCACCCCACAGATCTGTGAAGCACCCGCAAGACGGGGTGGCATAAACTTAGTCCGTCGAGCCTGAGCAAATCTTCACAAACCCTGTGATCGCTCTGTGGACTAGTCCTCTCTGTGCAAGTTAGCTCTAATCAAAATAATGTCTTTGAAATAAAGTGACGATGGATACGAAGTTGGCGATTTTACTATTATTTTCTCTGATTCATTCTTACCATTCATACGCTATCGACGAAAAGTCCAGTAAGTACCAACCTACACAAAGTGTTACAGCTCTATAAAGTGAAAAAGTAAGAGAGCTACCCTAACATCATAACTCTTGACTCAACTTCGGATGTGTTAACTCAACTTCGAAAAAAAAAATAGCAGTGTATAGTTGGTCGACTCGTTATTATTTATTATTTTCCCTTTCTGGAAAGCGGATAGTCTTTGAGACCTTAAAGCCTAGTCTTTCGTGAATTTATTTTGTTTTACTGTTACAAATCTTCCGTTCATTTAGGTCGCCATTTTTTTGCCTTGTCGACAGTGTTTGATTTTCGCGCCTGTTTGCAGAGTCGCGATTCGCCGAAAGTGAATCAGTGTTGGACCCTCGAGGTGAGCTATTGCTGAAATGGAGAGTGAATTACGAGACACGAAAGATTCGTTTCCAACTCATTGTATCTGACAAGGCTCCATCTTTGAATTGGTTTGCTCTGGGATTTTCGGACAGAGGATTGCTGAACTCGTCTGATATTTGCCTATATTGGGCAGATTATAAAGGACATGACCATTTTGAGGTATTGTAACTACTTATACCTACCTATGTTTTCCCCAAACTACTTACATAGGTAATATGTGTCTATATACCAAACATTTTTTTTACAGGACATGCATGCGGATGTCGAAGGAAAATTATTCCGTGATATGAAACAAAATTGCGATAATTTCCATTTGGATATGCAAAGCCAGAGTATAGTTTTTGAACGTTATTTTGATACATGTGACGATGATGACTACATAATAGAGGTAAGCTGGTATTATAAAATAAAAACAATAAAATGACCATAGGCACGGCTGGTATTTGGCTACAATTACGATTTTTTTTTTATCAGGATGGCACAGTCCACGTTGTATGGGCGCATGGAATCGACAAATTGTTTTCGTCTAAAGGTTTATGTCTGACTTGCGCTTCTTCTCAAAAGCGTGGTTTCATAAGAGTACGTCTCCATACCCCTTCTGGATTACAAAAAGTCAGCGCTTACGAATTACGAATTGCGAATAAGGAATTGAAAGTTCCAGGGACTGATACAACTTACTGGTGTCAAGTTGTCAAGCTTCCCGAGTTCATTTCGAAGAAGGTCCACCATATCATTCAGGTAGGATGCAGTAAATCTTATTAAGTCTGATTAATAACTACCAACCAAAATTATTCGTTAACTAATGTCAGTTACTTTTTCAGTTTGAATCATCTATTACAAAAGGCAATGAAGGCTTAGTTCATCACATGGAGGTTTTTTATTGCGACGCTGATCCAAATGAAGACATTCCTTTGTATTATGGAAATTGCTTTGCATCAAACAGACCAGAAATTACAAAAAAATGTTCAAAGGTAAACTTGGACATTTGAAAATCAATTAAACGTTTTTTAAAGATAATCATAATCGTTTTCGAATATTGCAGGTGAAAGCAGCTTGGGCAATGGGAGCACTTCCATTTACGTATCCGAAAGAGGCTGGTCTTCCTCTCGGCGGTCCTAAATCGAATAAATATGTCATGCTAGAAGTTCACTATAACAATCCTGAAATGAAAAAAGGTAGATACTTAGTTATTCTTAGAAGAAAAGACGTTCAATTGCATTATACCTGCCAAATAGCTTGTTCCGTACCTCAAGGGTGCCAACGGGACCCTATTACTAAGCCTCTGCTGTCTATCCGTCTGTCAGCGGGCTGTATCTCATAAACCGTAATATCATGTAGAGTTGAAATTTTCAGTATGTATTTCTATTGCCACTAAATTAAATTCACAAACTTTCAGATTGGGTGGATAGTTCAGGAATCATTCTCACCATAACTGGAAATAAGAGAAAACACGATGCAGCCATCATGGAATTGGGATTGGAATATTCTGACAAAATGGCAATACCTAGCAGACAAAAAATATTTCCTTTGACAGCATACTGCATTCCTCAATGCACTGGAGTGGTAAGAAATCGTCTTCTAAAAAAAATTGTTAGGTCCTAACAAATTGTAGAAATTAGAATGTTATGTGCTTTTAGGGACTTCCAGCTGAAGGTATTGTGGTGTTTGGAAGCCAACTCCACACCCATTTGACTGGGGTAGCTGTATGGACAAGGCATTTCAGACAGGGTGTTGAACTTCCCGTGCTAAACAAGGACATTCATTATTCAACACACTTTCAAGAAATAAGAATACTGCATCGACCTGTGAAAGTTCTACCGGTAAAATACACTTTACAACTAAACTCGTTAAGTAGGTAGTTATAAGAAGAAAAGAATAAATACGTTTACTTTCGTTTATGTTTTCTTATTTCAGGGAGACTTTCTGATGACGACTTGCGTCTATAATACAGAAGACAGAGAGAATGCAACAATTGGAGGACATGCAATAACTGACGAAATGTGTGTGAACTACATGCATTATTACCCAGCGACGGATCTTGAAGTTTGTAAGAGTGCCGTATCAAATCTTGCTCTTGAGGACTATTTCAAGTTTGAAAAACGGTTTGTACTCTACTCACCTACCTACTTTAACTGGGAACATTGTTCACGAGAGATGGTAAGCATGAGGAGGATGTTGAAAGGAGAGTGGCTGCAGGAAATAAAGTGAATGGGGCACTACACGCCTTTATGGAAAGCCGGAAAGTGTTTAAAAAGGCACGACTGGCTGTACATAGAGCAGTAGTGCCGACACCTATTGTATGGTAGTGAAAGCTGGGTATGGCAGAAGAAACATCAAAGTAGAGTGAATGCAGTAGAAATGCGTGCGTTGCGAAGTATGTGTGGGGTAACTTTGAGAGATAGAGTGAGAAATAGCGTGATAAGAGAGTGATGTGGAGTGAAAGAAGATGTAGTGATGAGGATTGAGAAAGGTATTATTAAGATGGTTCGGTCATGTAGAGAGGATGAATGAAAGAAGATTAACGAAACAGGTGTATGAGGAGAGTGTGAATGGTACCGTTCGAAGGGGAAGACCTCGGCGTACGTACCTGGACCAAATCGGAGACGTTTTGAAAAAGGGCCGGGTCAAGAGTACCCTAAACCGATGAACACGCATGAGGAATGTAATGAGAGTGAATGAAGTGAAAGAAGTATGTCAGGATCGTAGTAAATGGCGATCCGTGATCTCTGTCTACACCTATGGGAAACAGACGTGATTTTATAAATGTATGTACCTACTTTAACTTTCTGGCAAGTGTAAAAAGCCTACTAACCTGAATTAATAACTAAATATGATTTATTACTTTTAGTTGGGATAACATGTCCATCTCATATGAAGCACCACCACGACAGAATTACCTATCCATCCATCCGTGGACAAGGTTGAGAATAAACGCATTGAACGCTCTCTACACAGAGTCACCTATGTCAATGCAGTGCAATAAATCAGATGGTTCTCGATTTCAGGTAAACCTTCAAAACTGTATCTTGTTCATAGATTGTTAGACTGAAGCGTTCTTAATCATAATCGCTCGTGGTGTAGCTTGCTGAGACGTTCTTGATTGATCGTTGAAGTTAAGCAACCCTGTGCGCGGTCACAATTTGGATGGTTTACCGCAAGTGGCATTACGAGCTGAGCGCTTCCGTGCTTCGGAGGGCACGTTAAATTGTCGGTCCCGGCTTTCAAGTCGTTAAGCCATGACGGAGGCCTTTAGGCGGCCTAAAAACTCCGTCACAGGAGTTGGATACTAGCTCATACAAACTTACTACTTACTTATCATAATATTTTGTCTTTTAGGGTGACTGGGAAGGCATCAAAATACCCCAGATTAGGGTTCCACTACCTGGTGAGCCTAGAACCTGCCCTCCTGATTCATATTAATAAGTAATCATTATATTGTATAATAAAGTACTCACCGACCTAGATGAACGTTCAAATAAATAAATGTGTATAATAAATGTTTATCTTAAAATATATGAATGCTCTAGCTAGATTATATTAGGTACCTACTCAAATTGTACCTACTCATTATCGAGGCTGTGACAGTGTTAAAATAATATTAGGTACCATATAACATATTTATGTATAAGTTGTGTTGCGTATGTAGATATGTAAAACATTACATACATTTTGATCAAATAGATTGTTAATAATTATATAATCATTAATCCACTGCAAGATAGATCTTTTTACCCTAAAGTAGATCAACTTTACCAATCAGTGAAATCAGCTCAAATTAGCCTTGAAATTCATTCAGGCATCGAATTCGAATTCGATGGATCAGTACTACTACTACTACTATACTTCAGCCAAATTGGAAATACAATTTATGTAAACAAACAACCCATACCTACCTAACTTAAAACTTACTTTTTCATATGGAACTTTTAAGTATGTATATAGGTAGTAGATAGGTACTAATAGTTTTTTTTTATATATTTGAGGACATCAGCACCATCTAGCCCCAAACTAAGCCAAGATGTGAACCAGATGGCTAATACTAATATACTTTTTTGTACATAAAATATCTACATAATTATTACAACATCTAGATCCGGAAGAAATATTTGCAGAGCATGCAAACATTTCTCCCGCAGAGGGAATCGAACCCGCACCTCTTGCATCTCAGCCGAGCACTCGCCCGCCACGCCGCAGAGGTCGTCTTTAGATTAATTAAGGTGTGAAAACTTATGTTGCGAGGTTAATTTAACTTATAGTGATTTCATCGTAATAACGAAAAATACATAAATTGTATCTCCAGTTTGACTGAAGTAGGTATAGGTAGTCACTAGTCAGGTAATCGTATCACTAGTGCATTCGAACCAGCTGATGGATAGATTAAAAGCTCGCCTCAAAGCTATAGAAGCTATTTTCGTGCACTAAGTTGTTAGATCAGTGAATAAGTTCAGTAAAATCCTTTAGTTCACTGTATCAATCACATCATCGCATGTCAATTCACTTCATTTCTTTTTATTTGGCTCTTGGAAGAGTCAAACTTTGGTGAACATAAAAAAATATGGCCGGTAATTTCTGAAAATTTCTGTCAAAATTAAAATTGTTTTTCAAGATAGATAGAAACATCACAAATGTACTTATTGTTCTGAGGTCTTGTTCTTGGAATGCACCACACTATGAGCTTGACGTTTGACATTTGGTTTCGAAGACATCTGATTGACGCTGCTTGCTTTCTCGACTTATCGTTTGTCGAGCTTTTGCCATTGCCACTTTGCTTGTTTTCCTGAATAACTGATTGATTCATTTTGTTTTTCCTCATTTGTGGGATCGCGAGTTCTGAGTAGAGATGGGCGGGTGGGTAAAAATTCGGGTGGGTAAAATAGGAAGGAAAGGGTAAAATAGGTAAAAATTAAAAAATACCCATTTATACCGGGTATTTTTTATTAATACCGGGTAAAAATTCGACCTGTATTTTAAAATTTTTTTTAACCGATTGCCTAGATCCACCTACCCGTCCGTAACCGTACCGTAACGAAAACGATTTTTCACTCACCTTTTGTTTTGTTTATACAGAAATTCACAATTCAAAGACTATTATTAAGCTGCAGTGTTTGTTTGTTTGTTTGTTTGAACGCGCTAATCTCTGGAACTACTGGTCCGATTTGAATGATTCTTTCAGAGTTGGGTAGTCCATTTATCGAGGAAGGCTATAGGCTATGTTTTTTTTTTCAAAATTAGGGATCCGTAATAAAACTGCTATTTTGTAACACAAGGTGCAAAATCGAAAACATATTTTGGCGTGCGCTGCAAAAACTATTGACGATAGAAAAAAATGATGTACTACGGGTTTGTAGATCCCATTAAGACCTACAAAAAAGTCCGCGAGAACATATATCTAGCTATCATGGTTTAATCACAATAACCGATTTTGTGATCAAAATAATTATTAAATCGTCTGAAGAAAAAAAACTACGTTAAATATGTATCGTAATATTGATCTTTATCGAAATTAAGCATTATGTTATCAAGAGTATTTATGAAGAAGTAAAAAACTTTTTGTTTCATCTCAATCGGATATTTCGTTTAAAAGTTATCACGTGTGTAAGATGTTAAGAGTTGGTACCTATTAATGAGTTACGGGCCATAGTCTATTTATTGAGGGAGGCTATAATATAGGCAATATTTTATCTCGGTATTTCCATGGAAACGAGAAAAACGCGGGTGAAACCGCGGGGCACAGCTAGTAAACAAATAAAATAATAAATAAATAGTGGCGGACATTCTAACACAGCAACATCTAGCCCTAAACTAAGAAAAACTTGTAATATGGGAACCAGATGACTTCTTCTTCTTCTCGTGTCGATGCTTCGTTAAATGTTTTAGAGTAAAAGGTGGCCACCTCAATCGCGCTATCTGTAGCGGCATTGAGGTCATCCCTTGTGCAGGTGGTTGGACACAGGGGGCACACCAGCAGGTGCGGCATGGTTTGCGCCGGAGCACCGCAGTCGCATTGTGCCAAACTAGGCTCCCTAAATCCCCATTCGCACATGTTGAATCTGCAACGACCAACTTGGGTGCGGAGCCGATTTAACGACTTCCAGACTAGCCATGGCAGAGCGTGTCCTGGTGGTAATTTTTTCTGCGGGGTGATAAAATTAGGAGGTGGGGTTTTTTCTCCTTCCAAAGCTTATACTTTGCGGAAGCCGGATGGTCATTTGAAGCCTGTGTGAAACGCTGAAAGCTTTTGCTGCTTTTGAGGCGAGCTTCAGGTATTTCGTGCCCATACAAAGGATGTCGGTTATCACTCTCTTGCTTGGATTTCTCCATTGAACTAGCTACATCCCGTCGCACGCATGGTGGTGTGATACCTGCTAAAGAATATAACATGTTGAGAGGAGTTGGCTTGAGACACCCAGTAATTATGCGACACGTTTCGTCGAGCGCTACTTCAACGAGTTTGGCATGTGCAGACATGTGCCACACTGGGCACCAGCGGAGAAGCACAGCGCCATACCAGTAGAACGTAAAACGTCTGGCGCTGCTCCCCACTTGGTAGATGTTAGATGCCGTAGTAGACTGTTGCGAGAGCCGACTTTCATCTTTGTCTTTTGACAGTGTGGTTTGTAACACAATTATTTGTCCAGTGTTACGCCAAGATACTTTGGATAGCGCTCACATTGGATGGTAACTCCTTGCCACGTGATGTTGAGAGACCGATCAGCCTGGTGGCTGCGCAAGTGGAAAGCGCAGGCTTGAGTTTTTGATGGATTGGGTTTTAGACCATTTGCATCGTAGTAGGCTCCTAGTTCTTCAAGGGCGACGGTCAGGTTCTCTTCCGCCTCTTCAAAGGTTTTTGTCTGGGTGGTCAAAGCTAGGTCGTCCGCGTATAAGAAACGGGTTGTATTTGGGCTGCTAGGTTGATCGTTCGTATACAAATTGAACAGGGTTGGTGCAAGGACACTCCCTTGGGGAAGTCCGTTTTTGACGCTGCGCCATCTACTTTTTTACGTAAGAAGGTGAACTTGAAAGCGGTGGTTACGAAGCAGTTCACCAAGTATTTGAACAAACCCAAGAGCGTTGGTCAAATCTTCAACTTTTCCTAGGAGTTTTCGGATGTTTACGGTATCATAAGCAGCAGTTAGGTCAACTAAAACCATGCCTGTTATATTATTCGTCTCAAAGCCGTCCTCGATATGTTGGGTGAGTCTAAGAGTCTGCCCACAACAGACTTTTCCGGGTCTAAATCCTGCTTGTTCGTGGATCAGTTTTGAATCCACAAGTGGTGTGAGACGGTTGAGAAGGAGTCTCTCAAACAGTTGGTACAGGTGACACAACAATGAAATGGGCCTGTAGCTTTTAGGGTCATCGTGAAACTTCCCAGGCTTTAAAAGTGCCACATCCTTTGCTCTTCTCCACATTTTTTCCACCAGATGACTGATAAAATACTTATATACTTTTTGTTTGTAAATACGTTAGAACACCCAGACACAGAACAAACATCTATATTCATCACACAAATATTTTTTCTGGGTGGGGATCGCAGCCACAACCTTCAGCGCAAAGGAAGAGCTACTACCAAGTGAGCTGTGAGGCCAGTCAAATCATTATAGCTAATTAGGAATAAAAACTAACAAATAAAAGCATATATAATTAGTTGTACCTCAAAAAAAGATGCATTGAATTTATACCCGGTATTAATTCGAAATGGGAAGGTAAAAATGGGTATAAATGGGTAAAAACCCAAAGGTCGGGTTTTTACCGGGTAAGCGCCCATCTCTGGTTCTGAGTAGTGGTTACTTGTGTGGTCTTGAGATTCTGCAAACCCGAATTTAATAAAGTCCTTTCTTCATATTTGATTAATAATCATGTCTAGCAGTGATTATGGTTTCAACAGTGATGATTCGCCTAACAAAACTGGTTCTCATTTACAAATTCCTAGTCCTATTATAACACGGAGAAATAGGACTGCATCTACGTAAGTATTTATGAATTTTCGTACAGTAAAGTCCTTCGCTGTTTGTTTATAAATCTCCTATTTTGTTATAGTTGGTTTATAGAAATAAAAGAATAATAAATATATGGATTTTAGGTCTGAACGGGCTCTTGGAAATCCACTGGAAACTGGGAAAATCAAGTCATTTTGTCGGGAAAAAGGTCACGGTTTCGTGACCCCAGCAAAAGGAGGAGAAGATCTTTTCGTTCACATTTCCGAGTAAGTTCTGATCTTTGATGTTGGATCTTGTTTTTATGTACGTCATTTAAAAGTAGAACATGCTGTATATTTTTTATGACTTCAGTGAATATTCATGATCCAATGAAACTGACCTTGTATTCATTGTACAATTAGCAATATAAGTTCATGAACATTTAAAGGTTTTAAATCTTGAATAACTCCAGAAACTATAACCTCATGAATGTAATGTAGACTGCTTCTTTGCTGGACTGGAAGTAAAGAAAAAGCATAGAATGCGTCCAACTGCTTCTGTCCCCGAGCATGTAGTAAAAGGCGACCAAGGATATATATTATTATAGTATCTTCGCCAAAATGATGGACCACAATATGGGCGATGGGCTGATCACATGTCACCATGGTTCACCATATCCATCTTAGGAGTTTAAATCAGAAGTGTCTGCAAGTTTTCTTATGTTTACTTGTGGCTCTGCCCACCCCATTATGTGTATGTAATTTAAACTGATATTTTGTCGATTCATCTTGGCCCATAGGTACCTGTATAATGATTTTCAAGGGATTGTTACCATTTTTCAACACAGCTTAAAGTATCATTCATTATTTTGTGGGGCATACTTTAAATCTTTTCACACTGGTAAAAAAACAGAACTAGTTGTAGTATTCTATGACAATGATAAAATACTCATAACTGTTTATTAACTTTTGTTACTGACTGTAGACCTTTATCATTTGTTTAACTTAACAGGTCAGATACTGTTTTGCTGTTGTGTATTCATAACAATGAATATTTCAAACAAAAAGTCTTCTGTTTTAAAATGCTGTTCGTTTGCTTGTAAAAAATCAGTTGTTATATTTAGAAGTTTAAATTATCATGTTGGAGGTCAGCAATGTTTCAGCAAGATGTTAACAAAAAGCCTTTTATCTTATCTGAATATTTTTTACTGAATGATGGATGAATTAATTTTTGACTACATATTGTGATTTGTTTGTTGTTTCTCTCCTACTCAAGTTATGTAGATCAGATGAAAATCAGTCAAAGCAAAAAAAAACTTTTTGTAAATTTATTTACACCAGTCCTAATACCGTAGTTACAAGATATCTTCAAGGTCTATATTTAAATTTTTTTTTCAGTGTGGAAGGTGAATATGTGCCTCTACCGGGAGATGAAGTTATATACCGACTCTGTCCAATCCCGCCGAAGTTTGAGAAGAACCAAGCTGTCCACGTCTGCATCATTCACCTTATACCTGAAAAACATCTCAAATGGGACGAGCCCAGATGTAACTAAACTAGACTACCTATAGGATCTCACAAAATAATTGTTCTTTACTTTGCAAAACCCTCTTGGTATTTGTACCTTCTGTCATTTGGTAGAATGCTGTTCTGATTATGGCATAAAAGCATATAATAAAAAAAAATCAAGAATTTAAATTGATAAATAAATCAACATGGAAAAGACGGTTTTTTAAGATTATAATATGGGCAGCATTCTACATTATCACAAATATTTGGGTTTAATTTCTGAATCACTTGTGCAATTTTCGTCAATTGTATGATACATGCCTAGAATTTTCCTCTAGAATGTCGTAAGAATTCCCTGCTCACCGTGTATTATGTAATCAATCCTACTAATGATAAATGCGAAAGTTTGTGTGTATGTCACCAGTTCAATGTGGTGTTCAATTTATGTCACTAGTTTTTTTGTGAGACTATGACTCTGGAAATGCATATTGGCTTTTTAGCTGATTAACACGAGTAGTCGCGGGCGGAAACTAATGATTATGATATAAGGTTGTATCTATATAGTATGTTTGAAACGACCACCACAAAAGTATTTTGTAAAAGTGAGAAGCCAAAATGTGGTGCTAAATTTTCGAAGGATTTATCATTGTCTTAAGATTTGGATATCAGTTTGTGTCACAATGAAAGGGTAATGGCTTCTTGCGTAATGTCTAGATTTTCATATAAAAACGGCCTAATTTACAATGTAATTTTTTCAGGCTTTCTATATATTCATGAAAACAAGTCAGCGACACTTGCATGCACATTGCACAGTGGCACCTTTGATAGCAGAACACCGCTATCAGTTAGATGTTTATTAGTAGAAACAATGAAACAAAAATTGCCATTTTAATCAAGTACACATGATTGATTTGTACAATTAATACTATTTACTATACAAGTTGAATTCCCAGTTTGAAACCAGCTTGTCAGTGGGGCAAGTCCACAACTTGACCATATTATAAAACCTTTATTTGAATTCTGAAATACAAGAAAATGTACTTACCAAATAGTTTGGATTTAGTTTTAGATGTAGATTGTAATATTGCACAAAAAACCAAGTGCCACTTTTTGTGATAATGATAAAAAATCAAATCAGTTTGGTTGCATTATATTATTTAAATGTGCCGTAGGCATTTTTTTATATCTCGGTAGCATTCATATTGAAAATATGTGTGTTCAACTATTCACTGACAAATACTTCATTCCTCAAGCATTTTCAATCAACTTCAAGAAGGAAGTTCTCTATTCAACTAAGTATTAATAATTTAAATAATTAATTTTCAGTGTACCCTAATCTGTCCCAGTTGCTTTGAAATTGTATAATCAATTAAGTGTTGGCATGCTTTTCGTGTTTAGTTCAGTATTAGTTCATACAGCGAATAATATAAGGAATGAATATAAGTGTAAGCATGAAAAACATTGTTTTATTTCACACTTATTTCACAGTATGTAGGTTACATTAATGTCCTCGTGGTCAAACCAGTTGGACTAAATAGTTTGACTTTGTGGAAGTACCGACAATGAACTTAGACCAAATCCACCACCAACACGCATCAGTGTGTTGGTGGTGGATTTGGTCTAAGTTTTGGTGATCCCAACAATATTTATTTTGGACCTATTTTCTTCTTGAGTGTCAATGGTACAACTTTGAATAAAACCTTATCACCTTAACTCCATCCTCTGTGGCATTCTTTAGGTCTTCTCTTCCCTTGTGGTGGGAAAAATAAGTGACATTGTTTGGGTAGGAGCAGGTAGGAGCTATGTATGGATATTTGTTGGGTGATGTGTGTGTGTGGTGGTGGATTTGGTCTAAGTTCATTGTTTGGTAAAGTAAAAGTTATATTGTGATTTAAAAAAAATGCTGATCCTTTAGGTCTAGTCAAGATTAACGTAAAACAAAAATATGCAGTAGAAATGCGTGTTGCGAAGTATGTGTGGTGTGACTTTGAGAGATAGCGTGATAAAGAGCGATGTGGAGTGAAAGATGTAGTAATGAGGATTGAGAAAGTATGTTAAGATGGTTTGGGCATGTAGAGGATGAATGAATGAAGATTAATAAAACAGGTGTATGAGGAGTGTGAATGGTACAGTTGGAATGGGAAGACCTAAGGGTACCTACATACCTGACCAAATCGGCGACGTTTTGGAAAAGTGCTAAGAGGTCAAGAGTTAGGGTACTCTTTAAAGACGAGCTCGCATAAAGAATGTGATGAGATTGAATAATTATGTGGATGGTAGTGAATGGAGATCTGTGATCTCTGCCTACCTCAAACAGGTATGATTATATTTATCTACTAGCGGTCGCCCGCGGCTCCGCCCGCGTGGATGTCGGTTACCGCTGCAAAAAGCCTACCCAGGAAAGACACGGTCAGTCGCGAGGTCGGCTCCCTACGCAGCGGTCGTGCAGCAGAAATCGTAATATTTTAATTTCGCCATAACTTCAAAACCAAACGTCCAATTTTAATCATTCAAATACCAAATATTATCTCCATAAACTGTTCTTAGTGATGAAATCATTTATTTTGATAAGGATTAATAGCATGAGTAAAATAAACGCGTTTAAATGTAGTCCAAAAAAAATTCAAGATTTTTAAATAAAAAAATGGTTGCTGTGCCTCACTCGACATAGATGGGTATAGTGTGTCGCGGACTTTTTTGTAGATATTTATAAGATCTACAATTAATTAGAACATTTTATGGTTCTATCTTTTATAGTTTAGGCAGCGTACGCAAAATAAGTAACTTTTCTGGTTGATTTTTTACACCTTGTGTCCGAAAAACCCAAATATCTTACGGAACCCTATTTTTTTCCAAAATAAAATATAGCCTATGTTACTCGTGGATAATGTAGCTTTCGAATGGTGAAAGAATTTTTAAAATCGGTCCAGTAGTTTTTGAGCCTATTCAGTACAAACAAACAAACAAACAAACAAAGTTTTCCTCTTTATAATATTAGTGTAGATGTACAAAAATACCAGCATACTGTATAAACATTTATTATAATTGACATTAATAAATAATAATTATAAATGAGTACATATAAAGGAAAATATTAAAAAAATTAAAAAGAATATTAAAGTTAAGTCATAATTAACGTATTTTCTTAGCATTACTGAACATATTCCTGACAAACAAATGGTAGGCAATAAAATGGAATACACTCAAACTCTCCTTATTCTAATATACTATCTAAACACTGCACACATGCACTACGTACTAAATCCTAGTTTAATATTACAATAAACATCTCTATACATAAAGATACATTGACATACAATTTCCTACTTAGTCTCATGCGCTTAAAGCTCCAATTCCGATGATCATGCCGTTTCGTGGGGATATTAGAGGCGAGGTTTATCCAAAGCAAGTTTTTTAAATTGGTGGATTTCAAGAGATCCATAAGGATTAACATATTGTTAGTGACAGCCAAACTGGGCTGGAAATATTGGAAATACCAACACAGACCATGAAGGTTTTTTCGTTTTTTTCTATATATGTATGTACATATATATTGATATTTTTTGCTTTGCATTTTCCTCTTCACTTTGCTTTGGTGGATACCTACCTTACTTTAATTTAAAGGCTTGCCAGCCTGACATGCCATTAAGATAAGAATTAGTAGATACGAGTGATAGCTCGTCATTTTTATGAGTTTTTCTATCCACTGTGATAATGCGATTAGATAAAATTATCTCGGTCATGCATTTTATTACTTTTACTCAACGATACCTGCAGATCTGGCACAGGTTCGACGTAACATTATGAATTTATGACTATCGAATAATGTATATTTTTTCTATAAATTGTTTCTACAATAAGTTTATAGTTACGAAAGTACATAATTTCACTAATACTATAAATGCGAAAATTCATGAAATATCATAGGCTAGGTGCTAGGTTTTTTTAAACCGGGTGCACATGTGCGAATATGCGGGCAGATACTAATTGTATTGTTAAAACTTTTGCTAAACCTGTGCTAGAACCTCTGGCAATTGGATCAAAAACTTTGATTGCAATTCTAGATACAAATGTAAAAGATTCCCTGGTATTAAATTCTACAATTGATTCAAAATTGAGCCATCTCTGCTGGGAAGACGCATCGTGCCCTCGTCGGTAACTACCTACACATTAATATTCGTTGTATAGAAAATGCAGGTAAAGAATGATCTTGTAAACAAAATGCTTCGAAACTGGATATTCTTACACATCTAATATTTCTACATTTCTACACTTTTCATATAAAAACTTAGCAGTTGTCACTTTTGATTCAGTATGCGCTGCCTGTGGTTATTCCTTTCCGTTCGTTACGTTTCCGTTCTGGAACAATAATATTCATACAAAAAAAAGAATAAAAAAATATACCTATGTCTTGAAGTGTTTTTTAGAAAGTTCGCAATTTTATTTTAATAATGGGCTTCAAGCCCACCCCTGGTGTGAGTCTAAAGGTGCAATTCCACCAGTGTGCTGAACTGTGCGGCACTGTAATGCACAGTGTACGACACAGATGTTCACGCTGGTCGACTCACTCGGGCAAACAATAACAAATTGTGCGCGAACATTTTAGAAATAATAATAATAAATAACATCCCAAGAGTCACATACATAGTCCTGACCCCAGACTAGGATTCTCTGTGTCGTAGGTATCAGAAACTACGAGTACCATGGTACCACAACACCCAGACCCGGAAGAAATATTTACAGATCATGCAAACATTTCTTCCGCAGCGGGAATCGAACCCGCGCCTCTTGCGTCTCTGCCGAGCAATCGCCCGCCACGCCACCGAGGCCGTTAAATGTTTGTATACAAATGTGCTGCACACTATTTTGGTGGAATAGTACCTTAACCGCTACATTAAAGTTGTCAAAGACACCAGCTCCGTTCACAATTCGATACAATGATGGAAAATGTGCAAAACATTTTTAAATTCGAAAAGTTAGATCAAGGTTGTATGTTACCTCCTCGGCTTGTGCCAGTTGGTAGTGCCTCTTCCTGAGAGCGGCGAGTTTCGTCCGCTCCGCTTCTAACTCGCTTTCCAGCTCGAGCGAGCGGACTTTGCACTCCATCTCGAGGATACGCGTCGCCGTCAGCGTCAGAGCGGACGTGTCTAGTGCCTCTGAAAGAAAAAAAAATTATGAGTAACTTCAAGGATGACATGGTCACGATGAGAGTGAAAGAAAGAAGTGTCAGGACCGTAGCAATTGGAGATACATTAACTCCTGTTGGATACAAGTGATTTTATTTGATGCATAAAAGAATATGACAGTTTAAATAAGTCGTAACCCGTTATGAATGGTGTATCTTGACTTATTCGTCCAAGATCTTGACTTACCTGCGTTGCGACGCGTGGCGGCAGCTCACACTACACGCCATACCTCATCATCATGTCTATATAGTCTCTGAGAGCACTGGTGGTCTAGTGGTAAAGATCCCACCATCCGATCCTAAGGTTGTGGGTTCAAATCCGGTCGAGCACCAATGGATTTATCTGTTCGAAAATTGTATTTGCGCTATACCAGTACTCTCAAACGGTGAAGGAACATCGTAAGGAAACCGACTTGTCCTAGAACCTAAAAAGTTCTAAAAAAAATGCGTCAAGCTCACGAAATGAGCCTCTGAGGCGCAGTTTAAATCCTTTCACCACACTGGTTCGAAAGAACTAATGACACGACTAGATAGATAGATCTGTCTCTGACCTTCGTCGCGGATCGACAGCAGCGGTTGACGACAGTGGGGGTGTCAAAGGTGTGACTCATGAGCCACGCCCTTTACGTGGCGTATCTATAGAGTTACCCGCATCTCGGTGTCTGGCCGCGGCTGCTCGTACAGCGGCCACCAACGCGCCCACAGCCGCGGCCACGTCTTTAGAGGCGTGCGTGAGTCTGGCGAGGGAGGGGGCGGCGGGCGGGGCGCGCGCGCGGGACGCGGCCACTAGTTGCGCAGTCGCGGCGGCGACTTCGTGCGCGGCGGCCGACACGCCTTCCACGCGAGCGCCCGAACCCACCACGTCGTCTGCTGATGACCTGTTACAAACAATAATTAAACCGATTTAAGGGTACTATTTTGTCTGGATCTTCTTCAACGTAGGTTAAGGACGTTTCAAAGTGATACTTAATAGATTGTACTGATTAAACTATGTTTGATTACGATTATAAATGCGATAGCTTGTGTGTTAGTTTAGCTTAGGCTTAGAAACTTGGGAACGACTCAACTTTGTAGTACCAAACTAAAACCTTACTTTACTCTAGAAAGTTCTAACAAATTATTTCCACTTACACAAGAAGCTTAGCAGCAAAGACCACAGCCTTAGACGCGGAGATGAGTCCCTCGGACCACTGCGGATTCTTCCTATACATCTTCTGCCTAGTGGTGGGATCGCCGAGTTCATTCTGCAGCCGCCGCGAGTCTTGCACGAGTATCTTGACGGCCGCCATGAGTGTTGTGCACGCGTCAAGTATCTTCTCGTTCACTTCCAGTTTGACGCCCGAATCTCCCGCACGACTGGCTGCTAGCATTTCCTAAAAAAAACAATTACATTAAAAAAAAAACGCAGACTTTCAATTTAAAGTTTAACAAACATACCAACGAATACTCAAACGCGACTCAGAGTTGAGCACGTCTCATGTTACGGTTTTTTGACAGTTTTTGAAGAAAATAATAGAATAGAATAGAATAGAATAGAATATCTTTATTATCATAGAATGAGACACATTAACAAAATAACTAAATAAGTAGGTACTTATATTAAGTGCACAAGCTATGACTCGTCATAGAACACAGGAAAAAAAGAAACAGGAATTATTAGAAATAGGTAGGAATATGTCAAAAACTCGTCACTTGAGACGTGCTCAACTCTGAGATGCGTTTGAGTATTCGGGAGTTAGACTGCTAATCATATACCTACACTACATAGTCAAGTTTTCCTTCACAAAGTCAAGTCATTATAAAGGTGGATGGTCGTTGGAGGCTGCACAAAATCGTTCATCCTTACGTTGGATGAGGCCACATCCACCAGTGGACTCAGGTTGATGATAAGTCGGTTATAGAGTACCTCTATCTTGGACGCAGCCTGTTCAATAGCGTGGTCCATGTCAGCGAGCTCGTCGTCCACACTCCTGGCGCCAGCGCTGGCGGTGTCGGCGGCGGTGGCGGCCGCGGCCACACTCCTCACGAGGCCGCGGGCGTCGGCACAAGAAGCCAGCTCGCCTTTGGACAGCTGTTCCAGGCATTGCTTGGCGGCGGTCAGCATTGAGCGGCATTCATTGTTTAGTTCTAAAAACAATGTTCAATAATTAACGTTACTGATTTGTGCATAATTTTGTATAGTTCGGAATGTAAAATATTACTACTTGTTCTACGATCGATCGACTATCAATCGACGTCGACTAATCTATTCTACCATCGATCAACAATCGATCGATTGGTCTGGTAGAAGCTATCGATCGACGTCGACTAATCTATTCTACGATCGATCGACAATCGATCGATTGGTCTGGTAGAAGCTATCGATCGACGTCGACTAATCCATTCTACCATCGATCGATGCCGTCGATCGACTAATCCATTCTACCATCGACCAATGCCGTCGATCGACGATCGATCGATTGGTCCGGTAACGCCCTAACGAGGCAGTGAGAGGATGTATACGTACTATCAGCAAGCTCCATGTTCGTAGAAATATGTGATACTTCGGTGACGTAGGCGGAGAGTTGAGCCGCGTTGTGCGCCACGGACACAGCTGATCTGGCTATGCTCGCCTCATTTCCCTTGATCTGAAAAACAAAACCAGTTTTTAAGTAATCAGTAAAATAAGTAAGTTCGTATGAGCTAATGGCCAATTCTAGTGACGGAGTTTTTAGGCCTCCGTTATGTCTTAACGACTTAAAAGCCGGGACCGACAATTTAACGTGCCCTCCGAAACATGGAAGCGCTCAGCTCGTAATGCCACTTGCGTTCACCCATCCGAATTTGTGAAAGGTACCCTTCGTCGGTCGCGGGTTTCAATGGATTTTTCAGTTGGAAGAATGTATGTGCGCTGTGCTAGTAGTCTCAAACGGCGAAGGAAATCGTGAAAAAACAGTATAGGGTAAAAACTTTGTAGGAATGTCACATAGTTCTAAAATGTTGTGGTGCTATTATTCTTATAATTTAGTGAAGCAAAGCGCAGACAAAAATGCCAAAAAAATACAATTAATTTAAGTCTTTCATCACCACCTCGGTGACGTGGCGGGCGAGTGCTCGGCTGAGACGCAAGTGGTGCGGGTTCGATTCGCGCTACGGGAGAGACGTGCTCAACTCTGAGATGCATTTGAGTATTCGGGGATTGCCTCTTCAGCCGCTTCTCCGGTAAACGTTAACAGTTTTGTACTGTCTGTTTGGGAGAATTAGTTATTGTCTTACCTCTGTGTGTTTAGCGAGGTCGTCCAGTGCCTTGGCAGCGAGGTCGGCGGCCGCTCGGTTCGACTCCTGCGCGTTAGACCGCTCCAAGGCCGCGAGGGCGTTCTTTATCACTTCTACAGCCGCTTCTCCCGTACAGGTCACCAGTTTTGTACTCTCTGTTCATAATATACAGACAATATAGTAACAAGGTTTGCTTTATCAATATAAAATGGCATTTTGGTTTAAAAAAAAGCATAATTTTAGATTTGCTTTGGATCAAAAATAACTAGTAGTTTGTCCCGAACTGAGATCTAGCTCTTATTACCTGCGTAAATATCCTGTCTAACCTAAACTACGAAGAAATTGACACTTTAACAAAAGGGAACCCCAGGGATAGAATAAATAACCCCAGTACAACGTTTTTCTAAATTTTACTTTTTTCGTTTTATTTCAAAAACTATAAATTGTAAAATAAAAATAAAAACCATTCTGGAATGTACAAATAAAGATCTTTCATAGGCCACCCCACTCAACACATTTATGAAACTTTTTTTTTACCCTTTTCGGAACACAATATCTTTAAATAAATATTTGTGGATATTTCACACAGCGCCATCTAGCCCCAAACTAAGCAAAGCTTTTACTATGAGAACCCCTTCACCGACTAAGTTCATATGCAAAGTTTCCCAGCAAAAGTTTCATATAGATTGGATTAAAGGTTCGAAAGTTATGCTCTAACAAACATACAACGCCAAATCGCCCAAGTCGCCACTAAGATCATCGCCCGCTTCGTTCGCTCGATCAAAAAGGATATAGGTACTTTGACCATATCTTTCTTATAGATAAGGTCTACTGCCAAGAGGATGATATAGCTAGACAAGCTTTATCCATCTAAAAATCTTACCGGTCACTACAGCTTCCCGTTAGTATTAGCCAAAGTTACCTCCTAGGTACATAATCTAGTATAGAAAGACAAATTTCAAAATTTGGATGCAACTTGAAAAACGTAGTTCGCGCATGACCCTAAATAGTATACGGGCAATAACGACTCTGCATTTAACTAAATAATCCCTTATATGTGGCATATTAACAGTAGTGAAAAGTGTGAAAACACTCACGTTCACGAATGGTCCTCTGCGCTTCCTCCAGCTGTGTCCTGACAGCTGTCAGATCGGCCTCGATCGCCGTATTGTGTTGCAACAAATCCTGCAATTCACACTCCGCGCTCAGCTTCTCGGACTCTATGTGCGACAGTCTAGCCTCCAACATCTACATGCAATACTCAACAAGCCACGCCGAGCATGCCAGAAGAGTCCAGAACATTCCAGAAAGAATCCAGAAATATAAAGTCCGAAGTTCCGCAGTCCAGTTATTCCCAGGTTTGAAGATACAAGTCCACAGTCATGCACGTCAGCACCGGATAAAAGCAAAAGAAAGATCATGCGATTAGAAGGTTGTTTTATGCTTAGCGTAGCATAATTATTAGCTGTAAACATTGGCCCATATTAGACCAATTTAGAGACGTATTTTAATATTAATATATCTATGGTTGTCAGGTGTTAAGAACATTTATCCGCTACAATAAATCTTTAAATTGGTCTACTTAGAAAATCTCGGGACATTACTTGGGATAAAATGTCAAGGGTGTAAGAAAGAATGCACTACTTGATCATATTATAGGTATGGATAAAAAAAATGTCTTTCTATTCTATAGAATAGTATAGATAGACTTTTATCATGTGTATGAAGTGGTGTCATGATGTGGGCCAATACTTTGGTAAAACCACACATGTTAACACTATTAAGTAAAGCAATATAAATGTGAAAATCAAAAACAAACTTGAACGTGCTTAGTGCAAAATAGCTGGAATTTTGGGAAACATACGAAAAAGCATAAAAAACCCTTACAAGAAAACCTATTTACAAGCTCAAGTTAAAACCAATGTGGGCACAAGGTATATAAACGAAGATTATTTATTTATATAGTGTAAACAGATTCCGTGACCGAGAACTAATTATACGAGTAAAATATTAACACACAAAAGAAGCAAACGTGTAGATTGATTTGGTCCGAATTCAAAAAACTAAAACTAGTAAAATTCACATTTCAAACACTGTGAAACCGACACCACATTGAACGACATATTTGACAAATCACTACCACCGCCACTCTAACCTGTTTATCGCTCTCTTTTTCTGACATTAACAATTCCATATCTTCCTTCTCTTTCGTTCTTAGAATTTGCAATTGATCTAATTCAGACCTTAATTCCTTGCAATTAGCATCAAGTGTTTTGACTTCATCGTCTTTATCATTTTTAAACTGTTCGTATTCTGTTTTCATATTGCTTATTTCATTGTTCAATTTTGTGACTAAATTTTCATGTTCAGATTTGAACGTATCATATTCAGTGGTTAATTTAATATATTCTCCTTGTACTTCTGATATTTTGGTTTCTAAAACCTAACAAACAAATTTATTACAAATCGTTTAAGACATCACAAATCATTTTTACGTGGAGTACAAACCTGTTCAATTCCAGCTCTTTCATTTATAATTAGTTCCTTCTCAGTTTCAAGTTGGATCTTATTTGCTTTAAGAGAATTAATCTGACTATGTAGGTCTCTCAATTCTTGATTTTTAATAGTTAAATTTTCATCGCGTCTCCGAATAATTCTTTCGTGTTCGTCCTTCAGTGCAATCAATTCGTTGTTCCCTATTTCTAACTCCGCCTGAGTTTCATTCAATAGGTCGCTAAGCCGAGACACTTCTTCAGATAATTTAGTTACTTCTACGTTAAGAGATATAACTTGACTATCTTTTTCAGAAATCATACCTTTGAAGTTGTTGATAATTTCATCTTTGCTTTCTGTAACAGTTTGCCACCTGTTTTCCAATAATGCTATCTGATGTTTGTTCTCTTTGTTTTCATTATCGTGTTCGATTTTCATTTTTTCTAAAACTGTAGTTAATTCGGCATACTTCAGTTTGTTATCTTCAATCTCTTTAGTCTTTTCATCTATGATTGTCTCCAATTGATTTACTTTCAGGGAAAGTTCTATACGTTCTGATTTCTGCAATTCTCCGGACTGAGATGTCTCGTCCAGTATATTTTGAAGCTTGCTTATCTCATTGTTATTTGTATCCAAAATAGTTTGCATTTCAACTTTCAAACTATTAATTTCATGATCTTTGAGGTTGGCTAGATCTTCCAGTTTGTTTTCGTAGCTCGATTTAGTGTCTTCCAGTTGGCTCTCTAACTCGGCTAGCTTTTCGAGTGCCAGCTTTATTTCGTTATCTTTGTTAGCTAAATTGGCGTCAAGCTCTTTATGTTTCTCTGTTAACTCTTCATTGAGTCTTTCACATTCCATGGCGTAGTTACTTTCAGTGTCTACAAGGTTTTGTTGTAAGTTATCTATTTCCGCTTGCAATTTGTCAATAGTATCACGCATCTCTTGTGTTAGTTCCTAATATAAGACACAAACATGAATTGTTATAAAGTCCCACATAGTATAAAGTGTTCTGTCTAGCTAAAAAGTATATACCAAGAGATCATGCGACCATTTTTAGGTTTACAACAACATCAACAAAATCCACTACATATCTGTTTTAAATAAAGTTATATCTTGCATTGTAGATATAACTTTATTTAAAACAGATTATTATAACATCTTTCTCTCTCTATAAAAACATTAAACATGCATAGTCCACATGCAATTTAACTTTTACATCACGTATACTGACCTCTTTTTCCTGTTGATGTTTCTGCGTCACTTCCTGGACTTGTTTCAAAGCTGCATCTCTTTCCTGCGCCACTTTCTTGTACTCGTCACCGCTCTTTTCCCTTAAACCTATCAATTCAACCTTAACCCTACTTAGTTCAGTCTCTCTTTCTTCTTTCTCTTTCTTCACTGCTTCTAGGCTCTCCGTTGCTTCTTTCAACTCATTGGTAATGGTGTTTAATTTATCTTCATGTTCCGTTTTCGTTGTTTGATGTTCTATTTCTAGCGCTTCTAAGGAAGCTTGTACTGTTGCGAGTGTTAGTTCTTTTTCTCTAGACTTTTCGAGTTCATTTCGTAGCTCTGCTATTTGAATCTGGTATTTCTCCATCTCTTCGCTTGAGGATGCGCTTTGTTGAAGGAGTTCCACGTCTCTGAAAAACAGTTTGTTTATTTCAAGGTTGTATGATGTGGCATAATAGTAATTAGGTCAAGAATGATCTCCGCCCACTACCCCGTTCCATATCCTCATTATGTTGTTTAACTTGCTGGTTTCTTACATTATTCAAGAGCATTCGACCCGCAATAAAGTTTGGCGCAGCACATTTAAAATGATACTTACTTCATCCTATCGTTGAGTTGTTGTTGTAACTGCACCTTGGCGCTCTCATGCTGCGCTGCCGCCGCCCTCAAGCTTGCCGACAGCTTGTCCACTTCCGCTTTCTAAATAAATATCATACAAATGCTATAAATGCGAAAGGAGATCATAGCACGCCTGGTCTATGTACACCAGACAGAAAATTTCTGAAAAAATCAGTGAATTTCGAAAAAATACGGCAACTCTTAATTTGATGTCTAATTATTTTGCAGAAAAATGTTTAAAATGCGATGATTTTTTACAATAGCAACCTGGGCGTCTGTGACAGTGAAATAATTCGTAGCTGGCATTGTCTCTAAATATTTTGACAGTTTCATTACGAACATTTTGATTCTACGCAAACGAAATGCAGTCATTTTACCTTCTTGTCAAAGTCAACAGCTGTCAAAACATTTTAATCAATACCGCCCCGCCATATTGTTTTTTGTTTTGTGTTGCTCTCCATGAGAAAATAACTTTAGGTACATGCATTAAGTAAAGCAAACTAATAAAAAAATACAATGGGAAAAGGTTTTACAATAGTTCAAAGTGTACACCGACCAGGCATAGATTACATACATTTGTGAAACATCTTTGTTTAACTCCGTAATTGCTGAACTAAACTGATTGGCTGAAACTTGGAATACTCAAAGTTTATAACATAAAGCGGAGCCGCGAGCTGATATTACTTAATTTATGCAACTAAAGTTGTCTCCTGACGCTGTTAAAATCATCTACTAGAAAATAATGGTAAAGGCCTTTATATTTTAGTACCTGTCTGATTAATGTGATATGTTCTTCTCTGAGTTGTGTATACGCGCCTTTTAGCTTTTGGAATTTCTCGTCTTGGACTTTAGCTTTCTCCTCTGTTTCTGACAATTTCTCTGGAAACATAACGTTAATTTTACTCATTACACAATCAAAAAATATCGAAAAATTGGCTTATTGATAAATGTTTCTACTCCATCGACGAATATTTGAACAGTTCTGGACATTAAATTAAGTATTTTTTATATTTTGACATTCTTAAAATTATGATTATAACACTACATTTAATTAGGACTCAGATTTAAGTCAATGGTAGAGAAAATCTGGCCTTGAGTAACGGAAACATGAGAAAGCAAAACCAATTAAAGTAATGCTTACGTTGGATTTCTGGAGTCCTCAAAGAGAGTATTTCAGCCTTTTGTTTCTCTTCGTGTAGTTCTACCTGCAAATACAAATTGATTATGAATTATATATAACGGAGGGTCGATTCGTTAACAGAGGCTCTATTTCTAGTCCTTGTTTTTAAGAAGTGTGACGTCACTATCATCATCATCACTCATGACATGACAAATGAAATGCCTTAATAGAGTAACTTTGTTTATTAACTACTGTACAACCGCTTACGTAGACCTTACGGTGTTTATACGAAATACAGGCGTAAACAAGCTATTTCAATAACAAAAGCTTAAAATTGCTCCTGAAGTTTACATTTTACAGTAGATTAAATTCAACAATGATTTCAGGAACCATGAAAATGGTAAAATCATTGTTCAATTAATAAATCATTAAATTAACAATGCAATGACTTCAAATTAATTCTAAACCGCATGATTCCACGTGGTCTGACGAATCTCGTAGATACAAATAACGCCTTCGCGCCGACATAATAATATTTTATTTAAATTATTATAACTATGTCATACCGACGAGCATGTATGAAGAATGTTATGAGAGTGAATGAAGCGAAAGAAGTATGTCAGGATCGTAGCAAATGGAGATCCGTGATCTTTGCCTACCCCATTGCGTAGCACGGCGCAGTTCAATCGTGTAAATTAGTTTGTTTTTCATATGTATGTTAGTTTTAAGGTATATATTTCTATGGGCCGTAGAATAAGTTTATAACATCTGTAACTTTTCTAATGTTGCCTGAAATAAAGTTATTATTATTATTATTATGGGAAACAGACATGATATTATGTATGTATGTCATAATAATCATATTTTAAATGTTTCAGCTTTTGAAAATAGTCCCAGTAATTGAAAATATCTTACACTAGCAGACTGTAGCTGTGATTCTAGGCGCGTGCAGTGCTCCCGCATCGAGGCTAGCATTGTGTTTCTCTCTTGAACCAGCTGTGATACTTCTGACCTGTGGATATTAAAAAGAGATCTGGAGGGTTAAGGCAATCAGATCTGCTGCTGAATTGAATTGCGTTCGATTTACTAAAATTCCGACCGCTTGATGACCAAATATGTATCTGCTGCTGAATCGAATTGAGTACGATTCATCTACAATTCGGATCATTTTAAAGGCAATTATGTATCTTGTTACCCTGAAACTGGATTGCCTTGGTTTCAGTGAAATTGTCGCGCAAAGTAAACTACAATTAAGACTACTGCAGCTATCATCGTTTACAATTTTTTCATAAATAACCTCTGTAAAATGTTCCTTAAATATTTGATTTATTTAATTTGAAACTTGAAAGGCTACAGCGACAGCAAAAATGAATAAAATGTCTACTTACCATACCATACTTACCAGCCATATTGGATTTTTTACACTTTATTATAGCCTATGACACTCTCGTCATCCAGACAAATTCAACGACACCTCTGTCAAAATCCATCCTGCCGTTTGGACTACAGCTACAGTCAAAGGAATGCACACACCTACATACATACATACATACATACATACATACATACATACATACATACACCCCTAAAACATTAACCTACTTCGTGGTCTGGTTAAAAACACAAGTGATTATGAAGGAAGCGCACCTCATCCGCTTGAGTTCGTTCTGCAAGTGGTCGATGAGCCGATCTCGTTCCACGACAGGGTCCGGTTGCGGCGACGCCGAGGGACGCTCAAAGCTCTCCTCCAAATGCTCTTGGGACATCTGTCAACATTATTAACATTGGTGTCAGTCCTCCGAGCGCACTTTTGGGTACTATTCTACCCTCCTAGTGAAGAACTCAGTAACTACCTATGTCAAACATGTTTTGATACGTGAGTGAGAACAGAATGTCGTTAGGCGATTCCGAATGTATCCGACTAATTTTTGTCAAAAATGCTAGTTACTGTGTTCTTCATTAGGAGGGCAGTATTCAGATGCGTCATTCTTGCAGTACATTGGCAATTACAGCTCAATACTCGAAGGAAGACATAATTTACGTTGGATTTCTGGAGCTATAACAATATTTTTTTTATATATAATTATAAAAATTACCTGGCTCATAGTATCAGAGGTGTCTATGAGGGATGCCACCGAGTCGACTTCATCGGGCGGTTGTTCCGGGATGGATACGACTGGAGTTACGTATGTGCCGAATTCGCTCTGAAAACATATAACATTTGAGTTCATTTTGTCATACATCTGTTCGAAGACAGTTCTTTGTAATCATGAAGCGCTCGTGGCGTAGCTTGCTTAGACGTTCTTGAATGATCGTTGAAGTTAAGCATGATTAAGATACTGTTAAAATAATTGTCTGTTGTTCTAATTGTTGGTTTAAAACGCACACACATACATAAAAAAAAGATACAGATCCGAAAAAAATCACCATGTGTAAACATTTCTCCCACTTCGGGAATCGAACCCGCTCCTCTTTCACCTCAGCCGGGCACCCACCTGCAACGCCACCGAGGTCGTCAAACAGAAACGACTATAAAATCAGCTATAGAATTATAGGGAGGTACCAGTGTTTTACTGGTGGCCCACTTCTCTGCGGGACTAGAAGTAAAGAAAAAGCATAGAATGCACCAAGCTGCTTCTCTTCCCGAGCATATCGTAAAAGTCGAGTAAGGGATAGTATCTTCTCCAACATAATGAACCATATATATGGGTGACGAACTGATCAACTGTCACCATGGTTCACCATCTTCAAATCAAAAGAGGCTGCAAGTTTTCTTATGCTTACTGTGGCTCTGCCTACCCCATTAGGGAGACGAGCGTGATAATTATGTAGTTTTTTGTTTAAAGTTACCTGAAGTAGGAAGTTTGGTGGGTTAGATGGTAGCACTGGCAATGTGAGCAAATTCCTGTAGTACTGTAGACTGCTGGCGTGCTTGTAGAACGAACTTAGCTTCTTAAACTGCTGTCGGAATCTGAACAACAAAATAAGACTGATAAATGATACAACTCAGTTATCAATATAATTGATAACTCTAAAGAAATCATTTTCTAAAAACATCAAATGTATGTCTCAGTAATAATTAGGGTTTATAATAGTGTAGGTAAAGTATAGGCTTCACAAACTCACGATGTTCCTGCAACGTGTCCATCGTGGATACACGACGCGTCCTACAGCCAGGCTGAAGACTATTGAAAATGAGATGTGAACACCTTCGCACAATGGTGGGCATCATGACAGGACACTGTGAACTGAATCACCATCCTCTAAAAATAGGAGTAACGGACAGCAGCCTCTGTCGCGGATGCTTCCAAGAGGAAGAGACTGTGGAACACGTAACACTTCACTGTTCCGCAACAAACAAAATAAGACATAACTCGAGACTGCAGACAGTCATCGAAAATTATACTGCATCACCTTCGACCTCATCTACACCACCAACACTACCATCAAGGATCAACCCAACACCATCGAGGATACTGAAACACTGCTGCCAACATCCCAAAGTCCTGCTCCGATACTTCATTGGGCTGGCTGGGGGAGTGTTAGCAGGGGGATAATGCACAATACACCCCACCGCGGAACGTCAGTGCAGATCTTTGTTCCCCTAACATTAATTAGAACTAATATTAGCGCAGCCTGGCGACACTGTCCACTACTATGTATGATTCTGTAGGTTACATCTAGAGCTGTACCTTTCGCGATGTCCCTGCAAGGTATCCGGCGGTAGGGAGGCGTGCAGACGGAACAAAAGTCGAACGTTGCAGTCGTAAATTTGCGACGCGTCTTGTGCGCAGGGGATGAGTGCAGCCAGCCGACACTGCCCACTAGCAGTCATGCTGTTCGCCCGAGCATTGCCCAAACTGTCGAACACTGAAACACAAGTCTAATCTAAACACAATGACAAGACTAGAGCCTGTAGCCAAGTAACTAACCCCCGAATACTCAAACGCAACTCAGAGTTGAACACGTCTCAAGTCACGGTTTTTTGACAGTTTTTGATGAAAATCTGTCAAAAACTCGTCACTTGAGACGTGCTCAACTCTGAGATGCGTTTGAGTATTCGGGGGTAAGTCACGTAGTGACATTGAGATCGCTTAGTTTCATCCCATACATTTGGGAGGAGCGGTACAGCTACTTTCTTAAGTTGTCATATTTTAAGTTGATCGTGAAATAAATGCGAGTAAAAATAGTAACCTGAAGCTTGCAAAGTAAGGATGTCGTCCATGTAGTCAAACAATTCGACGCACAGCTGGAAGCTGAAAACAAAAATTAATAAATCAGAACTACCTTATCATCATCTCTAAATAGGGTAAAACAAAGTTGCTATCTCCAACTGCTTGTGCGCTTAGTTCTTTTACACTACACAAGAGGTTTTGAATTATAGGAAAAATCTAAAAAACATGTCGTGCCGATATGGTCTTCCTTCAAAAATCGTATAGGGTATTTGATAGTTAGGTTGCTTACTAGTTGTTGACATCGTTCTCGGCTATAGCATCCAGTTCGTCTGCCGTCAGTTGCATATTGCCAGGGAAGCGCGGGTTTCTAGCGTGGAACTTCAGCTTGCATACCAGCAGGTTACAGTACAAATGGACTAACTTCCCGTAACCTTCACGTAAATGCACCTGAATAATAGAAAATAAAGTAATTATATTGGCGCCCAACAAGGGGCGCATTTTGTTATTATGAGACAAGACCTCCAAGCGCGCAAATATCTTAACCTTGAAGATAAATAACTACATTTTGTAGAGACAAAGCGTTTGTCTTACAGTGAGACAAAATGTGGACCAGATTGGCACAGAAACCTGGGATGTGGTTTTAGCTCAATTGCTTCAAGTTTTATAAGTTGCTTTATCCATTGAACTGAGTACAATACACATGTGCACGAAAGTTTGTTCTTCTACTCACCCATAGCTTCCCAAGATTCTCGATCATGTTAATATGCCGCTGCGAGTCATCGAGACAGGCCGGGTGGCCCTCGCGCAGCAGCTTGTGAGTGACGTGGCAGAACTTCCATGATACGATACGATTGTCTTGCAGCGGGAGACGGATCGCGACCATCTGATAAATCATTGGAATCTGTTAGTTTCAAATACCTCATTAAGGAGTCATAGAAAAGTTTGTGCAAGAGTGTGCTTGTGTTTATTTCAAGTATCTCCATAACAGTTAAACAGACTCGGCTGAAACTTAGAATACACCTTGTTTAGAACTTGAAATAAACTGGGAAAAACCTTACCCAGTAAGTGATCGCGCTCTGCTCCTGAAATGTTCCGATGATCGTGCTGCGAACATGTTTCTCCTTCACTGGGGTCTCGATTGCGTTGATTGCCTTCTGGATAGCTAAAGTCTGCGAAGAAAAATAAATATGTGTAATAATAACAAAGAAAAAAAACCGCTGTCCTGAAAACTACTGTGATCTCGAATTATTATCCAGTCCGTTTAGTCTTTAGTTGTTTCTTTTTGGATTTGGATGATTTCGAAGGTTGTATATAAAAAACTGCATTACGATCAATCGTCGAAGAATCTATTTACTGTTATCATAGCATTATAGTAAGTATAGGTATAGGTCTCAAAAGTATATACACAACGTCTAGATGGTATTATTTTTAAAATGAAATAGTTGTCTTGTAAATCTTGTACTATTGTTACTTAGGTATATTAACTACAAACAAAATCAAGGCTCATAACTTTATTGAATAGGCAATACCTATGGTAAAAATGGCCTAAAGAAAACAGATGAGATGAGCTGTCTTTATCATGCAACTGAATCCAGCTTGTTATTGTACTATATGTGATGACTATGTTAATCCAGTTTGTTATGAATTTCCTTAAAAGTAGGCTTACCGCATCGTCATTTTGGTCAAAAAACCTCGAAATAGGTACCAAGAACTTTTAAAAGGTTTACACATTACTAGGAAACACAGAGCGTGTTTTGTTTTAAGCGTTAAAATATAATATCAAAATACGGTTGAGAGGAAATCATTCTTGGAAAACATTATGACAAACATGTGTTCATTTTACCTATGCATGTGTGTTTGTAATCAAAGACTTTTCTGACGCAAGATGGGCGTACTCTGTTTGTCAACATTAGAACTATAAATTGTTGTGTACATTCTACTTAATTTCAGTAATGCTGCAGAAAGATTACAAATACAAGACGTCTATATTTTTATTTAAACGCATTTCCTTTGCTACCAAACCTTCGATGTTTAGGCCCTAGAAACGGCTAACTATTTTTTGATGATATTAATGTCTATCAAACGTTGCTAACCATTGAGCTACTCAATGCTGTCAATACGGCCTTGAGACCGTGTGGTTCTTTTCCGTTATATGAAGATGCCTTTGCAGAATGAATTGTTTTTACACATGCACAAAGCTGGAATAAATATCAAAATAAGTGCGGATTTACTGCGGATATTGAAAGTAGTTTGTCGTTTTGATTTTCCTTCAAAGTACAGTTATTATTCGCGCTAAGATTATATGGAGTCATTCTATTCATTAAAGATAATATTCTATTTATTGAATATTGATACGGTCACTATAAAATGTTGTTAGTTTATTAATTAGGTACCAATTTATGACAAAGTTGTTGGACAGATGGTCCCATAGATAGGTACTGAATAAATTAACAAACTTGGTTTTAAATTACATCTCAAAACTTTTTACGGGAGAAGAACTGCGTTGCGAGACTTGCTTTTTGTACATGTTATGTTTTTGATGGGATACGATTACATCTGTTGCTATACATGGGCTAGTCTGAGATATCAATTGAAGTAAAGATATTTTCCATTCGCAGAACGTAAAATATTACGCAAACGGAACAAAGATTAGATACAATACTGAAAAGAAGACAAAAGGATCCTCTCAAGTCACAATACAACAAAGACGTCGGGTTTCCGTTTATAAACAAAACAAAGCACATGTTTCTCTCGTAGTATGGCTACAGATATTTTTAGATGCTTACCAAAATGTAATTGTTTAGAACTTTTTAAAGTATTATTATTAATTTCATCGAGCTCTTGGGAAGAAATGTAGGTTATCAACGTTTGAAGTTTTGTATACAAAACCCCTGACTTTTGGAAACAAAAACAACCCACCATACTTATTTCAAAAGTGGTTAGTAAAACGTCAAGAAAAATCGTGAAAATCTGTTCTATTCTGATTTTGCATCCTGACTATTCCTGACTGTGATCGGAATCGGAGTAAAGCAGTGTTAAATACAAAGAAATAAATTAACCGGTAGTTATATTAAATCAGCACCCAGAAACCATGGAGTTTTACAACTGTCCTGTATTTTTCTGACATTTGTTTTTCAGTCCCTTCCTTGACAATTATCTTACAATCTGATGCTAGGTTCTATTCTATTATGATTCTATCTGATGCGTTAAATACAGGCTTAACATAATCTGACCGAGGAAGGGCGTATACCAGCTATAATTTGTATGAAGTTATCGTTATAATTCATCATGATAATATAACAATAGCATAACAGTTACATCCGAAACAACTACAAGGCCCAGTTCGTATAAACTTGGACAAAAACTGTTAGCCTTTAAAACACGAAACTGTGCGTGCTATCTTAATACCGTTTATCAAGAATCACTAAGTACTGTTACACTGGGGGATTTGGTTTACAGAACAATGAAAATGGTACAAATGCTTTTAAGTATTGAATCTAATGTTTCAGAGGATGAAGTGCGAAGAAATACTTCTAAATCTTCCCTTTCTCACTCAATCCCGATTAGCACCACGCATAGTGGATTACTAATACATATAGACGCCTTACTAATATTTCTTTGTTTAGGCTCAATTACGTAACGCTGTATCGATTTGGATAAAACTTAGAATTTACATAGTATGACTTGGAATTTCTTATGTTTAGAAAACTTATTATCAGAGTATACCATGCGAGAACACCCGCGGGCGCGAGAAGCTAATCATCAATTTGTGAGACATTTCGTATGCTGCTATCGTTTTGAATACAACATTCTACCTACACTGCAGTGCAGTATAGCAATTTTAATAGTGACAAAACAAAATGTTAGTGTTTTAGTGCGTTTAAAAAGTGCCTGGTGTAATAGATAGAAATTAGAGAGTCTGAATATGGCTGACAGATAATACCCAGGACTTAGGAAAGGTGGGAGAACCAACTCACCTGCTTATAGAAATGCTTCTCCTTGGGTGTCGCCATATCGGTTAGTGTACAGCAGTGGTAGCTTCATGCATTAATTTAGTGCGAAGACACGCTGAAATGAAAACAGTGGCGACACATAGCAACTGTTAGTGGTTTTAGTAGAAAACTGGAAAGCGAGAAGACGGAATCATGGAACTCATTTTGATCATCCCATTCTATTATTTCGATTCGATTCAAACATGACCGAACGTATTTTTTACCTAATGTTTACAGCCAAAAAACTGCGTAACGGAAAAGTTAACCAATAATTATGGTTTTCTGAAACAATTTAATCTAACTTTATTATAAAAAATAGCAAAGCTGTAGACGGTGGTAGATATTTTCTCAGTAAATATTTCATTCCATATTCTCGCTCAACCACAACATGATTGATTACTGATTTAACATAGAAACTTGATTAAAACATGCTCAAGATTAAATAGCATTTTCTAGTTGTAAATGAAAGTAGGATTGTAATCAGAAGCGTCTGTAGACAATCTGTCGACAGATGTATTAAGAAGTGGGTACGGAATCAAAATAGATCTGAATCCCGAAAGTGGGGATCGTGTTATTGACCCTGAGAAGGCCGCGGTTGAGGCCACTTTCAACTAAACAATCGCATGCGCAATTCTGCGTAAAAACCTGAAACAGTTTATCTTTTGACGCCGGTTTTGTAGAACGACCAAAACCGCCAAAATACACAATACTGTATACTCATTGGACTATGCCCGTAGAGCTGACGTAAGATGGTTGGCTGCGACGGTTTAGGAGACAATGAGCTTAAAAAATTATCCATGCAGGGCAGGTGGTTACCAGTAGGTGTGCAAAAACTCGACAACTCACTTAAACGGAACGGACTGCTTACCTGTAAAGAAAAAGGTGTCGTTATTTAATATTATTTTTTTATCAATGCATTACGACAAAGTTAAACTCGTCGTAGGTGAAGAATACTTATAAAGAGCAAAGACGATTAGCCCAAATAACGAAATCTCTAAAGCCTTTGTGATGCTAGGGCTTCTCGACACTACTAGTATAGTTTTACCGATATTTCTAATTGAAGTATTAACCACAAATGGGAAGAACGATTGTTTATGATTAAAAGGGAAAATACGAGATAAAATTGGTCAAAAGTGCTTCTTTCCTCAACCTTCACACTCAACTCAACCTTCCACAATAAGCTGTCATCTACTAACTGGTACTAACACACTTTATGTAAATCTATCGATATCAAATCAGTTCAAGGTAAATAAAGAGAAGCGAAAAACAATAATAATAGATAAAACTATTTATTCAAAACGATAATACGATGAAAGTTTGGTTACAAAACATAATGCAACTCCAAATGACAGTATTAAGATGTCAGCCCTTCTGTAACGGCACATCTGGACTGAATTCTAACGCGTTGGTTATGCTGATGTCTTTCCTCAAATAATATCAACAAGACCCACTGCTGCATCCTAAATAGCTCAATGCACCGCCGGATAAATGAACATAAATAATGGCTGACGTGTCCCACGCATTGCAGGCCGGTCTAAATAAGGAAACTGCACTTACAATCGTTCAAAATAAACAACCAGATCCGGAGATTATTGGCTGAGTTTTATTAGATGATCGCTTGAGTAGAGAAGTAGAATATTGAAATCTAAATAATATGGGCGATGGGCTGGTCACCCGTCACCATTGTTCACCATGTCCATCTTAAGAGTTTAAATCAGAAGTGGTTGCAAGATTTCTTATGTTTACTTGTACATCCCATTAGGGATACGGGCGTGATAATATATGTATGTATGTAAAGTATGCATTTCGAATGAAATCAAAATATTTGTCTTGGATAGGCATTTGATATAAATTCTAAATAATTCATAGGTAAAGGAAAATCCATGGCAATTGGCATTAAACATGGCATTAATCCATGGATAGATGTTATTTTATTTTCAAATTTTCACAAAACAATCTCATTCACCAATAGATGACGGATGAATTAAAACAATTCCTGTGTAACTATAAATTCTATTTTAGCTTACCATTGTTTGAAATATCAACAATAGCCAGTCACATTTGTGGAATTGTCACAATGGAATGTGCTATAGTAATTGTGTCCTAGGTTTGACTAATGAGTTCCACCATCGCCATGGGGATTTTCATGAGGATAACATGGCTACGTAAGCAACCTTGTAGGCCCATTACACGGTTTGCCAACTTTATACATTGGTTGGTTAGGTATACAATACAGTGATTTCAAACAAGACTGTCTCCAAAAAGCCATCACTGATCCACCGTAAACCACTTACTAAAAACGTAAGGGATACATACTTGAATACTTTACCTGCTTACAATATTTATATAATAAGTAATTCGTCTTGCATGGCCACCTCTGGTGACGAAATTTTAGTGCAGCTGTCGCGGGCGAGGCCTTACGGCCCGTAGGTATATTTTACACAAGACTGGAATACACGCGCGGCTTCGCTCGCGGGGTCAAAATTTTGACACCCCATTGTACCCCATTTCCAGGGTCGTTTTAAAAAATCCTAGAAATAAGTGTCCTTTTATTTTTCATTTATAGTATTCACACTAAGTTTCGAGTCAATCGCACCGCCCATTAAAAAGTTCCCATACAAACTTTGCCACCAATTTTTACCCCTTTTTAAGAGTTGTTTTGAAAAACGTTGCATGACATGTGTCCATTATTTTTTTATTTAAAGCCAATCGCACTACGCGTTAAAAAGTTCCATGTAAACGTTTTCACCCCTTTAGGGGTTCAATTTCGGAAAATCCCAGCTTTCAAATTTCAGCTTTTTAGCTTCAGTACTTTGGACTGTGCATTGAATGCAAAAAAATGCTTACTATTTTTAAAGTCAATTGGTACATCACAGTTGCTGCTAAAGGCTCAGGTATCACCCACATTTCTATGTTTACTACCGCTTGTACCGCAAGAAACAATAGTGACGATTTCACAACCGCAGCCATAGAATAAATATCAGTTGACCATTGTACATTGTGTGATATAAGACGCCGACACGGCTAAATACGGAGTTCCCATGGTATAACAATGAAAAGATAAACTGTTACTTAACGAATTAAAAAGAGTTATGAAAAAGTTTCATTAAGATGTGATTTTTCACCTCATTCATTTCTCTGTTAGGGTTTTCAAGATTATGGTATTCGTCTGCGACTGTCATATATCGATCGATATAATAACTATTTTAGCTATTTTATTGGAGCGCTCGTGGCGTAGCTTGCTTAGGCGTTCTTGATTGATCGTTAAAGTTAAGCAACGATATGCGCGGTCACAAATGGGGATGGGTGACCGCAAGTGGCATTACGAGCTGAGCGTGCTTCGGTCACTAGAGTTGGCCACTACCTCACAGGAACATACATAATATTCTATTTTAGCATTACGCATAAAAATCTTACTTATCTTACTTATATTATAAATTTGAAAAGTCTTAGTTTGCTTGAAATTACCGGCGTAAAGCTCAAAACGCAACGATAGCGCGTACTAATTTTTCCTGTGCTGCCATCTAGTGCGAAAGTTTGTGACGATGTTTGGATGTTTGGATGTTTGTGCCTCAATCACGCCTAAACAGCTGAACGAATCTGAACGAAACTTGGAATATACATAGTACATGTACTGGATTAACATATAAGTAGGCTATTTTTTATCCGGGTACCACGCGAGCGAAGCCGCGGGCGGCAGCTAGTATTTGATAAAATATCACAGAAGAAAAACTATTGAGATCTGTAGGTTGACTATTATAGGTCAGACTACAGACTACGAGTACTTATTATAGGTACTGTAGCTGCATACAACGAACCACATTAGTAATCAATTTAGCATCATTCACAACCGGTGACATAATGACAACACAAATTAGTAGTGTTGATGCAACTTATTAGACCTTAATGTACAAATACGCTAGGAAATTATAAGGGATTGGTGTCGACCTTGGTGGCTATTATCAGTCGTTTCACAGTTTATAATATTTACTAGCTGCGACCCGCGACTTCGTCCGCGTGGAAATTGATGTGTCGCAGTTAGAGAACAATATCAGATTTAGATGTTTTTGCCTATAAGTTTCAAATTCACTAAAATGTTAACAACCATGTTTTAGTTATGATACCACATTTTTAATGTCTTGGACTTAAAAATATTTTTTTTTAATTTGCAATCGGCCTTTGAATAATCAAATCTATGGAAAGGTGCCACGGAAGAACAGCGCTGTAGTTGCTTCCGGGCTCCTGCAGCACACGCTTAGTGGTTGCCTTTTTGGCTCACAATTTGTTATTGTTTTAACTGTGTTTTTATTTGATTGATTTTTTTTGTAATATTTGTGGGCCAAATAAATAGTTTCTTTCTTTCTTAAATGATATTTTTCATACATTTCACTCATTGTTTCATTCAACGAAGTTGATTTGCTGTTCTGAGGCTTCACTTATATAGTTTTAGTTTTGAAACTGTAATTGTTCACGCACCGATTGCGGTCACGCGTTACCGCAGCAATAAACTGTTATAATTGAAACTACTGTCGATTATAACGAACTAGACATTATATACAAGACCAGAAGAGGACAGTTCAGTATTTACTGCACAAGAATTGTACGAAATTTTGTCAGATCACAGACATTCTAAGAAATATCATAACTAACAGTATCATAACATTGATCTCGTTTCTTATGATGTGCTCTGGGGAAAGTTGAGGGATAGGGGTGTTCCGGCGGAACTGTTAAAAATGTTTCGATATTGGTACGGGAACCAAAAAAATAACATCAAGTGGTCCAATGCTCTCTCTGACACATATAGGTTGGAGTGCGGGGTGAGACAGGGGGGGGTAAGTTCACCCTCGCTCTTCAACCTATATGTAAATGATCTCATTGTTGGGCTCAGCGGCATGCGTGTTGGCTGCCATGTTGATGGTGTTTGCATAAACAACATCAGCTACGCAGACGACATGGTGCTGCTGGGCCCGACAGCGAGGTCTGTCGAAGAGATGCTGAAAGTCTGTGCTGACTACGCTGCTTCTCATGGTCTCCGCTACAATATAAAGAAGTGTGAATACATTGTCTTTAAGGCCGCCGGTAATAACCTCAAAGACTTTCCAGAGATAACCCTTAACGGCATGAACATCAATAGAGTCACAACTTTTAAATATCTTGGCCATTATATTACCGACGACCTTAAAGACAATGCTGACATTGAACGAGAGCGTAGGGCTCTGGCGGTAAGAGGTAATATGTTGATCCGTAGGTTTTCCCGGTGTACAGAAGAAGTAAAAATAACGCTTTTTAAAGCGTACTGCCAAAGCTTCTACACCGGGAACCTATGGGTTAGCTACACCAAACGACCGCTAGAGACCCTACGTGTACAGTATAATAATATTTTTAGGATAATGTTGGGCCTGCCCCGTTTCTGCAGTGCATCGGGGATGTTTGCAGAATACGAGACGGATGGGTTTCCTGCCATCCTCCGTAAAAAGACCGCATCCCTGATGCGCAGAGTGCGTGACAGCCCCAACACCATCCTACAAACAGTAGCCGGTAGAATCACCTCTCCCACGTGGCATTGCTTCGTGAGGAGGGTGATCTACAAAAATGTTTAGTGGTAGTAGTATTTAGTATTAGTCTAATAACTAACCCTAATTATAAGTGCTTTACTAACAAATTATGGACAATGTAGTCTGAAATAAAATCTTTTTATTTTATTTTATTTATTTATAACATGGAGAAGCTGAATTGATTATGATTTTACTGTTCACTCAGACCAAATAAAAAGACGGCGCGCCGCGAACAACAAAAGTGAAGCCACCATTTTATCTATGTGTGTCGAAAGTTTTGAGGTTTTGTGTTCCAAGTAACCTAAAATTCATAGTATAATAATAAAGAAACGATGTTATTTGAAGTACTTACAAGTGAAAAGTGATTCCGTGATACTTTTTATGTACTTATTTGCTGCTGTTTTTACAAGTTTTCACTACACAGGAAGGCTTTTTTACTATTTTTAAATTTTAAGTTTACTAGACTCGAGAGCGATGAGCATGGTTTTAGTGTAGGAGTGTGCGTGAGCGTGTATGTTTACTTGTAGGAGCACGGTTTTGTGTGGCTTCACTTTTGTTGTTCGCGGCGCGCCGTCTTTTCTTTTTATTTAGTCTGAGACTGTTCATGTTTATGATTCTAATCTATCTCAAACCACTAAACCGGATTAAACTCTGAAAAGTCACGACATAGGTACTATATCATGAACATAGTAGAACATAGAGCCGAATGGCGGGCGGAAATCTAGTGGATAATGCGGTTGAAAGTAAAAACAGCTCCGATTTCAGCTTATTCACCTGCTGTACACAGTGGCCTGAAGAAAAGACCACATAGGAAGCTGGAAATGGAACTAGTGGCACGGAACAGCGTGAAGAAACTCCACGAATTATGCAGCGGCACTGGATCTATAGCAACTGCAGCCAAAAGGCGGAACGGATCGATATACTATGCAATTCTATTAGTCCATTGCGGTTCTTGACAAATGCTATTGATAAGAGCTACTACTTTAAAGACTGGCGACAGCAACAGTAATAATATAAGTACTTATGTAGTCAGTAGGTACATACATAAGTTACCTCTATCATTGAGAGAATTACCAACTCGTTGTTTCAGAGAAAGCTGAGAAACATATGGTATTCATCATCATCATCATCTGCCTGCCCTTATCCCACTGAATGTGGGGTCGGCACAGCATGTTCCTTGGATCATGCTGTAAGAGTTTTGGCTAAGGTATTTTATGACCGGCCTGACGTCAACCCTCCTTGGGAATTCTTGCTTATTGTATCTCATCATATTGGTGAATGATTATGAATGTTATTACACAACAATTGAATTTATGACTGATAATTTTATAGACATCATGAAAAAGTAATGCAATTTATATCAAAACACGACTAAATCAAACTGTAACCACGTCCATTCTTTTTATATTAAAGTAACCAACTAAGATCTGCAAGGGATATGCACAGTTATATTTGACCTACAATTAAATAGCTCGCAGTGGGCTAAATGCAGATTAGTGTCAGGTTACAACCAGAATGGACATGGTAACAGCCCACATACAACCGCAACCCACTCTTGATTTTGTGAAAAGGTGTGGCATATAATACTGGAGCTATATAACTATACAGCTGAACTGGAGATACAATTTATGCGTTATTACGATGAAATCACTTTAGTTTTAGGTAAATAAACCTCGCAACATAAGTTTTTACTCCTTAATAAAACTACTAGTACTACTTAAAAGATTTTTTTAAAATTTATTTAAGGGTTTTGTCGCTTTGCGACCACATCACCCATATAAAAACAAAAATGAATAAAAAACAAGAAAAACTTAATCTATACCAACTTATAATAAAACTTACATAAACCTAACATAAGTAACAAAACTAAAAACTCAACTAAAAAATTAAAAGTACCATAATCATGAAATGAAATAATAAGTTAGTTAAGTATGGGCGGTTTCTTTACATAAATTGTATCTCCAATTTTGGCTGAAGTATAGATACAATTAAGGACCTCTTTTGCTTCTATTTTATCATAGTGCAGACAGGTACCCTTACCAGTTAACTTATGACGTAGACGTAATACAAAGCTAAGAAAATGAACACGCCAGGCACGATACGAGAATCTGACAAATGCGAAAGTGTGTGAGTGTGGCGGTATGTTTGTTTGGCTACGTCCATCTCCACAACGGCTAAACTGCTCAATTGGCTAAAATTTGAATACACATGGGGTTATAGAATACACGTACTTTTTATCCGAATCTAAACTATATTACATAGTAACAAATCTCGTGTGTAAATGACATAACGCTTGTGCACAGCACACGAGTAAAGTAGGTATAGAGATGAGCGGATGAGGAGGATGTGCGGTGATTGCCCCCGGCCGTTCCACTTCCCATCACATCTGCCGGGCCGTATGTAAACATAGATAACAGTTGGGTGGGATCATTCGAACTCATAGCATAGGCAGCTACAACATACTGTTATCATCAAACTCGATATTGTTGTTCTTGGTCCCTATAATTACAAAATGCGTGAAATCAAGCCTGTTTCCCTTAGGAGAAGGCAGAGACTATTTGCTCGAACTACATAGGCACATAATTATCACGTCCGCATCCCTAGTGGGGTGGACAAGGCCACAAGTAATCAAAAGAAAACTTGCAGCCACTCCTGTTTCAAAAATACCAAGATGGATGTGAACCATTGTGACAGGTGACAATCCTATAATTCGATATTATTGGTCTTCTTCTTGTCTCCATAATTAAATAAATAAATAACACCCAACAGTTACATAGTTCTGACCCCACACTAGGATTCCCTGTGTCGTGGGTATCAGAAACTACGAGTACCATAGTACCACAACACCCAGACCTGGAAGAAATATTTGCAGAACATGTAAACATTTCTTCCGCAGCGGGAATCGAGCACGCGCCTCTTGCGTCTCTGCCGAGCAATCGCCCGCCGCGCCACCGAGGCCGTCAAACAAAATAATACATAAAAATCGTCAAGCGTCAAAATAGTCATTAAATCAAATGTAGGCAATATGTATGCTCCGTGCTCACTGTAGTTCTCTTTCCGTGTCACCTTGTACATGTTTGCAAGTTATTTAGCGTTGCGTGTAAGAATGAAATGCTGAAATACCTATGGACTTGGGGTACAGCCATAGCAGGTTACTAGTACCTGATACCTACCTATGCTTTAAAATATGCCTGTTTTGTGGCACGATATCAAGCGTATCCGGACGTCATAAAGAAACTACAAAACGTATATAGTAAACTACAGGTAAAAATATTTGGGTTCTTTGAAGGGTTTGATTAATTTAATTTTACATACATACAGATAAACCACGCTTGTTTCCCGTAGGGTAGGCAGAGATCACGGATCGCTATTTGCTACGATCCTGACATACTTCTTTCGCTTCATTCACTCTCATTACAATCCTCATGCATGCTCGTTGGTTTATGGTACTCTTGACCTGGCCCTTTTCCAAAACGTCGCCAATTTGGTCCAGGTACGTGTGCCGAGGTCTTCCCCTTCCAACGGATTCACACTCGCCTCATACACCTTTATTTAATTTTATTCAAGCATAATTATAAAATCCCATAAACAGATATCTATTCTGACAGATGCGGTTAATTACGATTTGCAGTAACGGAGGTGTAATGTAATTGGCAAGTAAACATAAAGAAGTGAAAACTTAATTAATCTTCAAGAAAATTAAAAACATATTTATCTTAGGTATAAAGTTACACGCACATACAACAAGAAATATAAACCATAGTACTGTTCTACTTACCATCAAAAAGATAACGGTCAGACACATAAAATGATGGTAGGTAAAGTGTGGAGCCAGCGATATAGAAAGCTGTTTACATCAAACCTGCTGATCTGCCATTTAAAGTAATTGAATGAAAGTTTGTTTATAAACAACTTCATAAAATAGACTCCGATGGGTAGGTATAAATCCACGATTGAACGCTTTGTGAATGAATTTTATATGATTTCATCCTTTAATGCGCGCATAACATTATGATTTATCTTATTATTTTTTTATATTAGTTACTAGTTTAATATAACGTCCTATTTTCCTTTCTGGGTTGCCTGCTGATAATACTTTTGTTCATTGAGTTACTAGGGCAAAATATGACTTCGACCTCGGGCCCTAGGCGCGTAGATTTGCTTCAAGGCTAAAGGTGCAGTAGGTCAGCATTACAAACTGCACAAGTAATACCAGTTTCTAACAACGCAGAGCTCAAGCAAAGATTGTTTACTTAGTTTGTAGAGGTGAGTAACAAGCTGCATATGGATGCAATGCAAACATTGGCCCTCTATTAGTCATCTATCATCATAGACGCAGACGGGAATTCCATTTTTGAAAACAAAGCGCTTATAATTCGTGATAGATTCTATGCTCTGTTTTCTTTTATGAGTACGGTGTAAGACCAACGACGGTTTAGAGGTATGGACTCTCAAAGACGACGTTCTCAAGTAGTAAAATAAATTAATAGGAAATCGGAACAACAACTACATCTCCAAAAGCTTACAATGTTGCCTTTTGTAAGCGACTGACAAGGTAAAGAAGTTGACTTGAATCCACGACCTCCAACAGTACTCAAAGTATTAAAACTTGTTTTCCTATAGTGCACAGTACAATCCCCAACCTATTCATAATTGTGAATGATTCAGAAAGGCACAGTTTTTATCAAGTTTAAGCAGTTTTTTTTAGCAGGAACAAAAAGCAAAGACACGTGCTAAGGTTTTCTGCGTACTGTAGTAATCTAATGTCACTGTCACATGTAGGTATTCGAAAAGTATACGAAAGTACCACTTCAACCATTTCAATGAATTGAATGACACAATTGAATAATCTCACGTTTCCAAGTACTCTTTATTCAAGAGACACTCCTTACAAGGCATAGAAAACATTATATTATTCGTCAGTGTGATTTGATTAAAAACGCAGAGATGTTATGCATGACGTTATGGAAATAATAGCAGCCCTAGTGTTCTACCTTGTATGAGTCATGTCAGCGAAGTAGATTAAAACACCTACGTAAATAAACGTGTTTGTTTGTGTCCACTTTTCATGCATATTCATTTTTAAGCCTCTTCACTGCTATTTTTTATTTTTATTTTTTGTTTTCTGTCGATTAGACATACTATACTCGTAAAGTGGTAATTTTTGCCCCAATCAGACATTTTATTTTCGTTTATTTTGGTCTCACAAACGGACCTAAGTCACGTTCCAAAGGATGGAGAAAAAATCCCATGGTTAGATACACAGATGGATGTAGGTATGTGATAATACTTGTGCACGAATAGGTATGTGGTTATTGTGAACGGATGCTGCCAATCTTGATCGTTTTACTGAACTTGCGGCAATTCAACCAATAAGGGTCATCGCAACTGAAACTCTTCCACGATGTAAGACCATCCGAAATGAAACTTGATAGAATCAGGGTTTGTGATAACACAAGTTCATTGACTTCTCGAGATTTCTTTTGATATCAATATGCTTTGCTGGACTGGGAGTAAAGAAAAAACATAGAATGCGTCCAGCTGCCTCTCTCCCCGAGCATGTCGTAAAAGTCGACTAGGGATAGTATCCTCTCCGAACATGATGAGATACAACAAGCAAGTATTCCCAAAGATGGTAACGTCAGGCAGGCGGCCGGTCATAAAACATCTTAGCCAAAACTCTTACAGCATGATCCAAGGAACATGCTGTGCCGACCCCACGTAGAGTGGGATAAGGGCAGGAAGATGATGAGATGATGAATAACACGACAGTGACAGAAGCCTCTGAGACGAATATTAATTCTTTCACCTCACTGAACAACAAATCAACTTCGTTGGCGTACAAGCTGAAAATGATGATGATTACGATTGCTATTTGTAATTGACGTGTAGATATGAGTGACTGTGCGTATCTACTTTCAATATGTTCTGAATTATGATGAAATACTTTAATATAATAAACTAAGGTTCGCGCTCTGCTTACCGCATTAATCCAAAGACCAAAAACTCTGCAAATACACTAAAATATTTCACTGTTCAGAGGTGTGATGCGGCTATAGATTTCCAACAAAATGTTTACTCTTTTTGTTCCATACCACAAAACAGATAGGCTATCGATCGCTACAAAACAATCAGCTTATCTCGCCGTGATAACGATAACAAGGTATACCTATCCTACCCTACCCTACCTACCTACCTATCCTGTATTATGGTTTCATAATTTAGATCAGACAACATCAAAAACAGTGGACAATAAAAGTAATAGCTAATCATGTACTAGAGGTAGGTACCTACATTGTCAGTTGTCACATGATTTTTTCATTAAAATTCAAATTCTATTTTTGTCTTGTTACTTATAGTTAATTAAAACATATTGATTAATGAGTGGATGTTCAAATTAATTGGTCATTTCATGTAATCTACACTGTACTTACAAACATGCTCTTTCTATTTAAATCCAAATGCTATTTTTACGTCGGTGCAAACAAGAATTTTGATTTATCTAAACTTCTACACTATTAAGCAGGTACATATTACAAAGAGGTAAAGTTTGCAAGTTTCTTTTCATTTATTTGTTTGTTTGTTGAGGGTTATCTCAGAAACATTTACAGCAATTCTGAAAATTCTTTCATTGGATGAAAGCTACTCAATCCTTGAGTTCTTTAGGCTATTTTTGTTCCTAATGCGAGTTAAACCTCGGAGAGTCAGCTAGTGGATAAATACTAAGCAAAGTATAAACACAAGTATATTATGTGCTATGCTATGCTATAGCATGAACATATTTTATGTAGGTAGTAAATCATTTAAGCTTTCTAGTTAAGATTAATTATATGATTCTATGATATAAAATCCTGGTGAACTCTAATGATATGCTTTTGTTTTAGGGTTCTGCGGCCAAAAAGTGCCTACTGGACCCTATTACTAAGCCGACTGTCAGCAGGCTGTATCTCATGAACCATAATAATTAGAGAGTTGAAATTTTCACAGCGTGCATTTCTATTGCTGCTATAACAACATATAATAAAAAAGAGGTATTATATTACAAGAAACATTTTTTTTAATGTGTACTCTTTATACAATAAGCAAGTTGGGATTGAGGGTTGACGTCAGGCAGGAGGCCAATCATAAAACACCTTAGCCAAAACTTTTTCAGCTTGTGCCGACCCCTCATAGAGTGGGATGAGGGCAGGAAGACGATGATGACTCTTTATAAAGTACATAGAGTAAGTTATATTAAAAAGTGTATGTATTCGACCTGTGTAATTCATTTGCACTTGACTGGTTTCTTTATTTGATTTTTAACTGGTCTATAAATTCTATTAGGTCTATGAGCTTTGAACATTATTCTGGAAAAAGGTCTATTACCTGTCTGGCTGGTCTGTTATCAGTGATATGCCGCCTTGGACGAATCATGCCGCAGGTTCCGGTTACCGGTTTTAACGTACAATACTGGGTGAGCCATACGACTTTTTTATGACATGACATGACATACTAGGCGGCATAATGTTCTAACGCGCAAAATTGCTGAGTTTCGCTAAGATCTCGGAGTTTCTAATGGGTAGGAGGTAGGTACCACCCGTAGGCTCTGTGTAGATGTAGGTAGGTAGTTGTACATACATGAAAGTGTGGGAACTGACCTGAAACTTTTCAAATTGCTCGCGCTCAGCATCCAGGCTGTTCTTCTTCAACTGAAGAACTCGGGGCAGGGACAGTGACGCCATAGAGTTCACACATGCGAAACACACCTACAAGTTACAACTGCACCTACTCAGAATACGAGCACGAATATCGAATGAGAGCGCACTTGTCTGAAGTTACTTCAATAAAGCTATTAATAATCGGTGCTTTTTTATTATCTTTTAGTAAAATGAACTCCAAAAAGTTAATTATTTCGTAAATAAACAAAATCCTGACGACAACAAGCACGTCCGCCGCACACTACGCTTTACCTTAGCTTAATTAAACTGACATTAAAATTGAATGAAAGTGAATGAACGAGATGAACAAAAAATTACTGTACGGATGGATTGTAGAACCACAAGGGATGGAGATATGTTTCGATACCGAAGAAATATCATTTTTTTATTAACATCGCTCGACCCTCGTAAAGCTCATAGGATGAAGACTGAAGAACCTAAAAACTGCCAAAAGGATTATCAATTAACGAAAAAGAATTGAATATAGACACTACAGACAGAGGCTTTGCTTGTTGCTGCGTAACGTTTAGATAAGTCTGTCATGATGTTATATCTGTGGGTGTGCAATAAACTGATAAATTGCTGCACATTATCTATCAGATAAGCAGATGACCTCACTGTGACAAAGACTAGTTCGCCACGTTGTTGATTGGTTTGGACTAAACTTTGTTCTGCTTATATTTTTTTTTTTCGATTGCCTTTTCAATTGCCAGTACCCTTCTTGAATTCGAATCACCTAAGATTTAATTCTGCTTCCATCATTTTAGGCAGCAATAGTAAGCAACAAAATATTCATCGAACAACTGCTATACTGTCTTACGTAGTTTTACGTAAAACTACGTAAGACATCACTAATTATCATTCATTCACCAACAGCTGTCTGTCACTAGTCTGTGGTGTACCCGATCGCTCTTCTTAGACATTCATTCATTCAATCACTCGAATCAAAGCGTTTTGCGTATTGTTGTGGTGTGTGTGGTCGCTTTATTCACAAAATAAAACGAGCGCGTGGTAAGGCAAACTCTCTGTAATTTCTGTTATTTGATCATAAGGAAGTAGCGATGGAAGCATTTTTGGAATATAATGATGTGCAAGCCGAAATAAAAGGGACTATGGTAAGCGAAACTTCCAATCCCAAATCCGGTGCAATTTTCCATTATCAGCCACAAAATTCCCACTTGAATATTCCTGCTTATTTAGGTCCCAGGAAGGTTGAAGATGTCAGACCAGAATATTGTCTTCAAGAATAGCAAAACCGGAAAAGTTGAGCAGATAGCTGCCAATGATATTGAATTGGTAAACTTCCAAAAGTTTATCGGTTCTTGGGGGCTCAGGATTTTCCTTAAGAATGGTACTCTGCATAGATACGGTGGATTCAAGGATGGTGTAAGTATTCGATTTTTATTTAATTTGTCTTATTCACTATTATATTCAAAACCTAACCTTATAAAACCACTCATTCCAGGAACAAGAGAAGGTGGCTAAGTTCTTCAAATCCACCTACAAAAAAGATATGCTCGAGAAAGAGCTGTCCTTAAAAGGCTGGAACTGGGGGACAGCTAAGTTTAACGGAGCTGTATTGAGCTTCAATGTCGGGTCAAACACAGCATTTGAAATCCCACTGCACTATGTCTCACAATGCAATACTGGAAAAAATGAGGTTACTTTGGAATTCCATCAGGTAAATATGATTTGTCTTGCAAAATAGGGGAAGTAAAGTTTTACAAAATGGTGCACACTCTTATAAATTCTAATTGTTCGATGTTTGGATGATATTTGTCTTCACTTATACTTTAATATGGGTTACAGCATTAATTTAACAATGCTAAAATTTGTATTTATTCAAGCAGAACTTTTCACAACATACTGTAGTAAATGCATAGGCATTAAGGTCTCAGCCCACTAGCCTATTCCACAACAACTATCACTTGCCTAATGTAAAGCGAAGTCTTGTCAATAGTTTGGAAACTAAATATGTTAGGATCGTGAATGAAGCAAATGAAGATCCGTGATCTCTGCCTACCCCTTTGTACAGACAGATATAGTTGCGCAACGAAAAAGTCGTAAGTCCAAAATATGCTATACCACATTTTCAGAATGATGACACTCCAGTTTCCCTGATGGAGATGAGATTTCATATTCCCACCAATGAGGTGGCAGGCGACATGGACGCTGTGGAGGCATTCCACCAACAGGTCATGAACAAAGCCAGCGTCATCTCTGTCTCTGGCGACGCTATTGCCATATTCAGAGAGCTGCAATGTCTTACACCTCGGTATGTAATAGCTTAGTTGGTCATGTCAGTAGTTCTTTCAGCCCCAGAATATTCTTCCTAGCGAAAAGTGTTATTGCACAATATTTTTCAGTATTGTGAAAATATATTCAGCTTTGAATGGTCATTCTGTAACTGAAACGCGACTCGTTTCGAAAATATGATACGGTTGCTGAACATAAACTTGGTCTACATTATCGCGTAAATCAGTTTGCGATTTGACGGAAATTTAAAAAGTAGGATCGCGTTGCGTCGCTTTCTGTCGCTCACCTACGAGTATAACAATAGATTGCAGAGAGTGAGAGGGGTCAGTGAAATGTATAGGGCGCAATAAAACAACCGACCTTGATGAGTACTATTTTATTACTGACTATCTCTCGCCCGCGGCTTCGCTTGCGCGATATCCAGACATAAAATAGTCTTGTTATTCCAGCATATATACTATATTATATTCCAAGTTTCAGTACGGTGTGATTGAGGCACAAACATACATCCACACATCCTCACAAACTTTCGCATTTATAATATTAGTAGGATGAGTGGTAGTGGTACATCAGTCTCAAGAACTGTGCCTTTAAGTAAGCCTGTGTTCGTGAATACATAACTCATTAATATTCACGTTTGTTTCAGTGGTCGTTACGACATTAAGGTGTTCCAAACATTTTTCCAACTCCACGGTAAAACGTTTGACTACAAGATCCCCATGTCTACCGTCCTAAGGCTGTTCCTCCTACCCCATAAAGATACCAGGCAGATGTTCTTTGTGGTATCTTTAGATCCACCTATCAAGCAGGGACAGACAAGATATCATTATCTGGTGCTGTTATTTGGAGTTGAAGAAGAGACCAGTATAGAACTGCCTTTTACAGAGTGAGTATTTAATAGATTCTTGGGCAGTTGGCATTTTTCTGAGAAGAAATACGCCTTAGAATTATTCTTGGCTACTATTAATACTTTGAAACCGAATGAATTTGTTATTTCGGTTTTCATTCGTTTTTATTTTAGTGGTCAATATAACTACTATATTAGTGTCACTAGTTCTTTCAAACCAATGTGGTGAAAGGATTTAAAATGCGCCTCAAAGGCTTTTTCGTGTTACAGTTAACAAGAAACATACAAACTGCCATTACTAGTGTAATTGATAATTGCAAGTGGCATTACGAGCTGAGCGCTTTCGTGCTTCGGAGGGCACGTGAAATTGTCGGTCCCGGCTTTTAAGTCGTTAAGCCACGACCTTTAGGCGGCCTAAAAACTCCGTCACAAGAGTTGGCCTTTATCTCATACGAACTTACTTACTCATTGTAATTGAAAAAATGCCGGTGTTTTTCTTAATAAAATTTTATATTGCTTATTTCCAGGGAAGAGCTGAAAGAGAAATATGAAGGTAAAATATCTAAGGAGGTGTCAGGACCGACTTACGAGGTGCTGGCCAAAATAATGAAGGTGATCATTAATAGACGAGTCACGGGACCGGGAGATTTCCTAGGGTAAATATCAAATGAGATAGCTTTTTTAGAGCTATGATGAAATTAGTTTCAACCTCTCTAGGCGAAGTGGCGGATTTGGAACTGCTAGCCAGTCCGTATACATAATAAACCTGAACTATTATAATAAGGTTTCAAGCTAATTTCAATAGTAGTGCGATCATATTCCTTATTATTTAAAACTTATTTCTACTGAACTCTTGGTGTAGTAACAAAAATATTGTGCGCCTCTTCAATTTTCGGCTAGCTTCTGAAATATGAACGCGATGATGATATGTAATAAATAGCACGTGCTATCACCATCGAATCACCTGAGAGAATGGCGGGATGGCGACAGCTTTGAATGGTGACTATTAGTTGCATATTCGGACAAATTCGGTTTTCGTACCACTGTACTATGTTAATGGAATTTTAAAATTCATAAATTAACAAAATAAGAACGTTATGGAATTTTAACGGACGGGTTGTCACGTAACATTACGAATCGCCGATTGTGATTTTAACTTGTTGGTTTAAGTGAAGCTTAATACTCCAGGCACCACAAAACGCCCGCCGTAGCGTGCTCGTACAAGGCGGCGGCCGGCTACCTATATCCTCTAGAAAAAGGATTTATCTACGTCCACAAGCCGCCCGTTCACATCCGCTTCGAAGAAATCGCCTCCGTCAACTTTGCGAGAGGCGGCGCCTCTTCTACTAAGTAAGTTGAACATTGCAAATGACAAAATCCTATCCAGCCAAAAAGACAAAAAAAAATTGTGACTAGGTAGGTACTTATTCTAGTATTTATTAAACTTTCGCGATTTGTATTCGCATTATTTGAATAAAAAATTAAGTTTTAAAGCGATTAGGTCCCGTAATAAACTTTAAAGTGGCTATTCTGTTGTGAATTTCCCTATAAAGGGTCTTCACACTATCTACTCCGCTTCATAACAAGTTAAACATAAGCAAATTATTGAGTTTAGAGTTTAGTTTAGAAAAGTCATTAACCCAACAAACATGTCACACACACACAACACAAATTGTGTTTTGTCGTGTCAAAATGTTGATCAAATTATGATAATCCAAAGTCTGAAACCATTGCTGGGCTGAGGTTCTTCTTACTAATTAATTGCTAAAATAATAAGTAAAATAAAACCATCTAAATCTAATCCAATAAAGGTAGCAATAATTATGTATACGTACAGGTCGTTCGACTTCGAGATCGCGTTGAAATCAGGCAATATCCACACCTTCAGTAGCATAGAGAAGGGCGAGTACGACAAACTGTTCAACTACATCTCCTCAAAAAAACTACACGTCAAGAATACTGGAAAGAACGTAAGTTTTATTTGCCAACTAACATCAGTCCGAGGCTACGCTCGCTTTGACCCAACACATAAAAAGTAGCTCATGCTATTCCAGGTCATAAATTATGTGTATAAAATTATAAATTATGTTTATTCATCTAAAGTTCTCAACTAATGTAAATAAAAATATGATAGGATATGCAATTTAAGTTTGCAGTAAGTGTTGTATTCAAAGTTTCAGACAAATACGTTCAGTTGTTATGGAGTTGAGTGAAAAGAAACACCATACATTCATATTATCACGCCCGTATGCCTAATAGGGCGGGCAGAGCCACAAGTACAACTTGCAGCCACTCCTTATTCAAAATCCCAAGATTATGGTGAACCATGGTGACAGGTGACCAGCCCATCACCCATATAGATGGTCCATTATGTTGGAGAGGATCTATCCCAAATTAATAAACACAGTAACACAAAAACTTTCATACTTATAATATTAATGTTAATTGTCATTGAATGTGTGCAGGACAAAGCCCTGTATGATGATGACTTCGGAGACTCTGACACTGAGAAGGAGCCTGACGCATATCTGGAGCGGGTGAAGGCAGAGGCCAAGGAACGGGACTCCGCCGACTCAGACGACGAGGACTCCACAGATGAGGACTTCAACCCGGACAAGAATAGGGAGAGTGACGTTGCTGAAGAGTGAGTACATTAAAGCTGGATTTACTTTTTATACTAGATGTCTAGCTGACTAGCTTCCGCTTGCGGCTTCGCTCGGTCACGAAGGAGCCTGACAAGTATCTTGAGCGCATGAAGGTAGAGGCCAAGGAAAGTGATGTCGCTGAAGAGTAAGTCTACACTAAGACTATGACTATGATCCATCTATAGATACTAGATGCCTAGCTGCGAGTGATGAAAGCAGAGGCCAAGGAAGCACCAAGGACGAAAGAGGCTTTACCGATGAGGACTTGAACTACAAATGGTAGTCAAGTATGGTCTGGGAAAATTTAAGAGCTACTGACACCGCAATTTTGGGTAATTAATAAAAATTCCTTTTTTACCCTGTATTAAAACATTGCTCTTCATTACAACAATGATTGAACCTAGGCATTGTCTGTGAACTTTGACGGCCACGTCGTGCTGGTGAACTCAGTGCTCGGCTGAGACGCAAGAGGCGCGGGTTTGATTTCCGCTACGGGAATCTAACCGGAGTCTGGTTCTTGTGATACCATGATATGTAGGTAGAGAACGTAGGTAGGAATGTAGGTAGAGAACGTAGGTAGGAATGTAGGTAGAAACTATGTAGTAGGTACATAATGTGGCTGTTAGGTGTAATTATTTATTTATTTTTAAATGGACTTCAGATATGACACAAACCCGTCGTCTGAAGAGGAGTCTGACGCGTCAGGCGGTTCCGACGACAGCAAGAAGGAAAAGAAGAAGAAGGACAAACCCAAGAAAGCCATCACTATTGTAAGTGTAAAGGCGTCACAGCTCTGTCTCGCAAACATGTTAAACAAACAGTGTTGAAAAACAATGTTTTTAAATTCTGAGCTGAACGACAAAACTCGAATATCCTTAAATTGGACGAACACATAGATTTCAGATTTTAAACTAATATTATCTTAGTATATGTTATTTCAGTGCTACATACCATTCTAATTCTAAGTTTTATTGAAATCTGCTTGTGGGGCATGGCTGTAGCACAAACTGCCTACCAAATGGTTCCATTGTTAGATTAGAACGCGCTAAGATGTAAAAAAGTTAGATTAGTATGATAATCATTTAATCTACGATTTCTTCGTAACTTCCATAAATAAATGGATGTATATAAATATATCCTTTGTTTGTATTTCCAGTCGGAAGCGCCCCGCAAACGCAAGGACAAGTCTAAGAAGCGGGAGAAAGACGCGAATGCTCCCAAGCGTCCCTCCACAGCCTTCATGCTGTGGCTCAACGAACATCGCAAGCAGATTCTAGAAGAAAACCCTGGGATCAAGGTCACCGAGGTCGCTAAGAAGGGCGGCGAGCTGTGGAGAGATCTCAAGGACAAATCTGTAAGTATGACGACCTCGGTGGCGTGGTGGGTGAGACCTCTCCTGAGACGCAAGAGGCGCGGATTCGGACATGTTCTGCGAATATTTCTTCCGTGTCTGGATGCTGCAATATTATGTATTATAAGTAACTTACCGTTTTCGGTCCCCATTTCTCTGGTAATTTCCAACCATGCTTCTCTTGGTTCTTATAATCGTTATCTTTCGCATCATACAAAAAACGCCTTTCGCGTACTAACATAATTAACTTCTCAGTCTCATTCTTCCTTCCAATGTGGTCAATGAAATAGCAGAGAGCGTGCGAACGCGTGCGTTCTAGTTAACCGACGCGGTCAGAATGCCAGCTGCGTGGGTATGACTAAGTAACGTTATACAATACAACGAACTCAAAACTGACCGCTTGAAAGCTTGACCGCGTAAACGCCTTCTGTCTCATAGATCCCTAAGTCGCCAAAAATGTTGCAAACTCTGGAGGGGTCTCAAGAATTAACCAGTAAGATTCGTTTAAGCGTGAATCGCTTAAATAATATAATACTGCAATTTTTCCATCGAAATCTGCCAAAAATGTGATCGAAAATGCTAGTGACGATTCGCCCTTGGGCCTGTATTCAAGAACAGAGCTCATCTTATTGTGTTTATGGCTCGGCGAGGTTACCATTAACAACTAATTTTAAAAATAATTCTTTATCTAAAAATAACTTCAGGAATGGGATGAAAAGGCGGCCAAGGCTAAGGAAGAGTACAATGAAGCTATGCAGAAATATAAGGACAGCGGCGCCGCTGAAGACTTCAAACAGAAGAAGAAAGCAGCTGAGAAGGTACGCAATACTTACCTACTGTATTAACACTAAGTTTAAGATTACTACTACTAACATCCCGCGGCTCCGCGCTTGTGATAAAGTACCCTGTTATTCCAGGGCATAAACTACACTTGAGATCAATAAGATCACACTCGCACATTTTTACTTCATCATTATCATCTTCCTGCCCTTATCCCACTCTATGTGGGTTCAGCAGAGTAAGAGTTTTGGCTAAGGTGTTTTATGACCGACCGCCTGCCTGACGTCAACCCTCCTTGGGAATACTTGCATAGTGTATCTCATCATGTTAGAGAGGATACTATCCCTTAGTCGACTTTTACGACATGCTCGGGGAGAGAAGCAGCTGGACGCATTCTATGTTTTTTTCTTTACACCCAGTCCAACGAAAAACTATTTTTACTTAAAAGTTCAAAATTCGTTTCATTTGAATTAAAGCTTATAGCAACGGAAAATCAAATGAAATTAAAGTGCATAATGTAGGCTTTCGCAGGACACATTGACCTTAAAAAACAATACAATAACAACAAAACAAAGCCTACCACGAAATCACTTTATTTAAGTAGGGCCGGCGGGACTTATCGCAGGCATAAAGCGTCTTGAGGCAATAGTCATCATTTGCATACCAACGTACAGTGAAGGCTTCTCTATATATTTAAAACGGAACAAAGCAGTAGCCACTCAAGTGGATGCCCTTATTGAATCGGGGTTAAACCAAAGTCAAGTGACTCGATGTGGCTACCAACGACGACAAGGATCCGGTCGGGCTCGTGCTCAGTGACGGATTAACCCTTAATCAAATTAAGCAATTGCCTAGGGCATCACGTCTGGGGGGGCACCAGAAGAAGCACAAAAAAAATCCGTCCTTAGGGCATTCACGTCTCACTCTCACGTTACATCTCATCATCTTATTTTACAAAAAACTAATGTTTTTTAGGCGGTAAAGGTTTAAAGACTGATTCTAGTTGACATACGGATAGGGAGGCCCACAGGCATGGATTGCTTAGGGCATCAAGTAGTCTTAATCCGTCACTGCTCGTGCTACATCCAAACGAATCGTCGTTTGAACGCAGTTTAACTGGGACAGCGGCTCCGAGAAGCTCGTGATGTCGAAGTCAATCAGTGAAAGGCTACGGGAAAGCGGTTAATTGATTCAGGCGTCACTTTGTGGAAGTCCATTTTAAATATCCTAAATCTTTATAAGCTTACCAAAATGCATACAAGTGCACCGCCCGCCCGCCCTCAATAAAAAACAATGCAATACACATTCTCCTAGAATCTCCTAGATAGCATTCAATGCAATCCTGCTAGACACATTCATTCATACAAAGCAAACTCAATATTTTCGACATGCGTTTCTCCTTTCCACGAGGCATCCTCAGGAAGTTGACTAAGACTGTGCGTCAGAGACGTCTTGCCTCTGCGAGCGTTGCACACTGACTTACCGAGCGGCCTCGCATGTCTGACGCCGAGTCAAATGCACAAAACCGTGGACGAGGCACGTCATGACTAAGCGAACACTTGCTTTCGTGGCAGCTTCGCGAGGCTGCTCGGTCAGTAGGTATGCAGCTAATAAAAAAGTTTTCATGTGACCATGATACCACCATGATAATTTCATGTTTGATATTCCAGGAACGCAAAGCCGTAGAGAAGAAAGCGAACAAGCCGTCTCCTGCCAAGAAGTCCAAGAACACGAGCGGCACCGGCTCCGGCAAGTTCACTAGCAAAGAGTACATCGAGGACGAGGACTCATCTTCAGACTCTGGCAGCGACAAGAAGGATAAAAAAGATGTGAGTACCTACCGATATCTGCACCTATCCGTACTATGAGTTTTACTAACCGTGATTGTAGTCAAAAATATGCATGACTTGCCTTACGAAACGGCATGGCAAAGGCATTTTTTTTATTCCACATGTTATTTGGCAAAATTAAAGTATCAATAACTAATGTCAAACCCCTCGTCTTTGTACGCGTTGAGTTTTTTTTTCATACAAACTTTATCTACAAAACGCTTATTTGGTTTGTTTATTTATACTACATTTGGATAGATTAAATATCAATAAAATCAAACGAAAGTATTTTTTGAAATTTGAATAATTTGCATTTTTTTATTCACAGAGCAAAGACGCGAAGAAGGATTCCAAGAAAGACAAAAAGAAGGCCTCCAAGAAGAGTTCCGAGGAGTCTGAAGCGCAAGATTCGGCATCTGCTGAAGAGAGCGGAAGCGATTAAAACATTCTACCATCTCGATGTTACGCATGGCATAGGCATAGACTTTCATTGTGTAAAGTTGGCGTGTATCGTAAACAAAAATTGCATTGCATTACCCGGGGCTGCGGGTGTTAATGATAGGTATTTGTGTAAAAAAATCACAACTGCCCCATAATAATGTCAGAATTATATAAGATTGTGATATTTTTGTATTTTCTTGTAATGTGCGAAAGGTAGTTAGTATTTTTAAGATTATGCATACATTATTATTATGCGCGTATCGCTAATAGGGTGGGCAGAGCAACAAGTAATCATAAGGAAACTTGTAGCCACTCCTGATTGAAAGTCCTAAGGTGGATATGGTGAACCATGGTGAAAGGTGATCAGCCCATCGCCCATATAGATGGTCCATTAAACAGTCTATTTTAGGATAATACAGCTATGTTTCAATTAATGCTAAGTTTAGGGCACTCCTAATGCTAGTGACTGTTTCTGAAAGTGGATTAGGTTTTAAAATGCTATACTGTAAGCTATTGTAAATATAAAATGTAAGTAGTTATTTCTTTTATTCTTCCTAATAACAAATGTGCCCATGCAAAATCCCAGTTTTTTTGGTAATTTACCAAAAAATATCAGTTTTAAATAAAATAAATAAAATATATTTTTTAAATATCCAAATCAGCGACGTTTTGGAAAAGGGCCAGGTCAAGAGTACCCTAAACCGACGAGCATGCATGAGGAATGTAATGAGAGTGAAGGAAGCAAAAGAAGTATGTCAGGATCGTAGCAAATGGCGATCCGTGATCTCTGCCTACCCCTATGGGAAACAGGCGTGATTTTATGTATGTATGTATGTATATCAGTTTTTTCTCATAATTCTGAATCTCTTGTAAGTCCTTATTAGCGAAAGAGATACGACCTTACTTGATAAATTAATTAAGCGTAGGTACATAACTGTTAATTTTACTGAAATGAATTTGTTTTTAAAATCCTTGTTTCTATGCTCATATTACTTAAAATAAGTTATCACCAACCTTCTCCAACAATAACGAATACGTGAAAGTTTCGAAATCGCAAATCAGTGGTTGAATAGAGACTAAATAATAAAAAATCGGTCAAGTGCGAGTCGGATTCGCACACGAAGGGTACCAGTCGTACATAAATGTGTCTTGTATGGGGCCCCTTTTTATTATTTATTACAGCGGCATTAGAAATACACACTTAAAAGTGCAATTACCTATTACGGCTCATGAGATACAGTGGACAAACGGACGGACACTTAGTAACGGAGGCTTACTTAAAGGGTCCCGTTGGCAGCCTTCGGGTACGGAACCCTTACGACTACCTTCTAATAATATTGAGCGTGAGAACAAATTTCATCTTCCCCTTTATATCATTGCCAGGATTTTAAAATCATAGACGTAGGTAAAGAAAAAATAAAATTTATGAGGGTACGCTACCCTAACTGCGCATTGAAATTCTAAAGAAGTAAAATAATACTTTATCCGTTACTTTGTTCACTGTTGTCATATAATAAAATGGTAACCGACTTCCCCTTATTCTAAAAAAGCCGTTTGATTGACCCCAGCTCGCAATGCACTAATAATTAGTGAATAATCTGTTTGGGTTACGCACTCCACAGAGTACTTTTTGCCAATACAAAGTGTAGGTAGGTAGGTAGTAGGTACCCACTCACAAAGAAGTAAATTTCAAATAAGTACCTATATTATTGTGAAAGGCCGAAAGTATATTTTATTTAGATAAATTCAAAACATGTAAAAAGTTCAATGAACCCTGTGGTTCAGCTAATAGGTACCTACAATGAGGCACTTCACATGCGAATTTGCTTACTACACAACACGTGCGCGTGCGCCTATAGGTCAATGCAATAAAACCGTTCATTGATGACTTTGTACTATCGATAAACGTCGACTAGGTTTTCCGGCGTTTGGTAAACCAGAAACGGTCGACGTTTATTTATTCAGTTAATTTAAAAACGAATAGATAGAAAATCTATAAAAAGGCTTACATACTCGTAATTATTAAGGCAAGAAAGCTTGGGGACTGAATAATGCGATCATTTATCTAAAAAAATATTGCTATGCGTGGTTTCTTGCCTGTATCTTCCATGCTTGGTCGCATCCATGCCTTCAGGTTAAAATATACCACCTACGCGGCATGAGCGCGTTAATTAATCGATCGAGCGAGCGAAAATCTCAGTGGCCACTTGGGCGATTAGGCGCTGTATTTAGTGTTTGTATTAATGTAGGTCTGTTGAACAAAGATCTCCCTTCCAACTTCAACTACCTAGGTACCAACCTACCTACCTGTTTTAACTTACTAGGTATAGCAGTCCTCATTATAGGAAAATTAGGAAACGCAAACGATACCATGCGTATGCGACCTAATAAACTAACATAACTCAAGTGCTTATTCTTGCAATTTTATGAATGTGACGTCATCGTTGTTAGCTTCTGTAATTGGCTAATTTCGCAAAACTTATTGTAGGAGATTAGACCTCTGTGACATTATCTAGGCACATCGAGCTGTGCTCGATGTCTAGGCAGCATTGCAGATTGAAAGTCTGTCGCGCGTGGTGGTTTCTTCTGCGTAGGTCCTTGGCAGGTAGGTATAAGACAAAGACAAAAATTGCAAAACGAACTCGGTGGCATGGCGAGTACCTATTATATTGTTCGGCTGGTGAATGAAACAATTCGATTCCCGTGGCGAAAGAAATCGTTGCATGTTCCGCAATAAATATTTTTTCTGTTTATTATAAGTATATTACCTAGGTACTTAGTATGTTTGCATATAAAGAGATAATAAGCGTGATAGATGATGTTCATGAAAATAGTAAGAGGAAATCCAAAAAGGACCTGGGGCAGCCTATCCCAGTTCTTATCACAAACTGTACTTGTCCATATCTTATCATTGATAAACTTCTTATCACTAGTGGCACTACTGCTGAAGATCATGAAGATCCTTACCCTTCTAGGAATAAAAACCATTTCTCAACAATAAACCAAATCGTAAACAAACGTGCCCGACTGCCATTCAGGCACTGTGTTTTATTGGTGTCTCTTTCTTACAAAGGTTTCGCGCGCTTTTGGGTTTTCGAAATTAAACGTTGGCGGCATTCAAAACAAGGCGCGAGTTAATTTTAGTAGGAACAGCTCTTCAATGGAATGGGTCATTTTTTGATATACTCATAACTCTTTTGTATTGAAGATGATAACAAAAAATATGCAGGTAATCAATATTGAAAGTTTGGCATAAAATTGCATACTTAAATATGCATTTTTCATACTAAATTTAAAGAAAATATTTTAGAGAACAAATGTATGGAAAAATAAATGACAATCTAAAAATCATTTTATTTTCACTTCCATAGGGTTTATTTTGCTATGAACCCATGACTTGAATCGTCACGGATGTACGTAGTACGAGATACTACGACACGGTCGCGTTGTTGGCACTATTGAATCGATCAACCAATGACGGCACTCGTAGATGGCGCTACCGTACCGACGCGAGACGACCCCAAGCTAGCTTGCTGTAGGAACATTGCTTCAATTTGCTTCGGGCTCCATACATTTTCTTCTGGCTCTCTACGTCTACAGTTTGCTTGTGCACCAGTTCAAAAATATATTTAAAATATTTGCCATCAGGTAAGTCTAACCATTTTTGTAATGAAAGAGAAGTGTTATAGTAGTATTACTCTTGTTAATTGAGCCTTGATTTGTATAATTCGCTTTCATTCCACGTTGGAATTCGTGTTCAAACATGGCTATCCGCATCTTCATACTTTTCCTAGTAGCGTGGGTATGGGATATGAAAGGCTATTTCAATAATTTATTTCTCTGATATTCTCCATTGAAGGATACAAACAGTTCTTCTACAACTTATAGATCGATATTAGTAGGATTAATTAGTAAACGGGTCTCATTAACTTATTGCGTATATTCGTCACAATCCGATAAAACAAAATGGCTCGTTCGACCCAAGCCTAGGACAGTGAACTCGTTATATGGGGCGATATCTTTTTTTACGTGTTTGTACTTATAATTAGTGTTTTTTATCGGTAAATTGTTGAATTCAAGCTAAATAAATCGTCTAGTTTTATAAAAGTAAAGTATTTCGTCTGTAAATGCGTTTCCCGCCAAAATGCCGCCCTACTGTGCTCGCGAGGCCGTGTAGAGGCTATCTAGAACTCAAACTCTACAAAGCATGGCTCTCATAACCTGTTGCCTAGCATTTTGATGCTATTTTATAACAATTTCTGTTGTTATTTTTTCCAGGAAAAAAGTTAAAATGACGGAAAAGCCGAAGCGTCCTATGTCAGCATACATGCTGTGGCTGAACAGCGCCAGAGAATCGATCAAATCCGAGCATCCTGGCCTCAAAGTGACCGAGGTGGCTAAGAAGGGTGGTGAATTATGGAAGAACATGAAGGACAAGAGTGTAAGTTATTATTGCGACATACCACGCTCATAATTAATTGCCTATAGTTATTATGTGTACCTATACCTACTACAATCTGCTAATATCTTATTTTTGTACAGGTCTGGGAAAAGAAGGCTGCTGAAGCTAAGGAACAGTATGCCAAGGACCTGGAATCGTACAATGCTAACGGCCGCGGTGGTGAGGAACCTCCAAAGAAAGCTACCAAGCGAGGCAAAAAGGCCAAGAAAGCTGCCCCAGCTGTAAGTACAAGTTTCTACTGCTATGTAGGGAAAGTTCAATATTGGCTATTTGATTTTTTCTACCTTTCATTCCATTTTGTGAAGCTATTTAATAATATGCACAGCAAGCACGACATGCACAGCAAGGTGTTGATTTTTTGTTTATTTTCAGAAATCAAAGAAGAAGAAGGAGGAATCTGATGAAGAAGATCAAGATGAGGAGGATGAGGAAAGCGAGTGATCTCCCAATCTTAACAATGTTCATATTGAATAATTTACTTGGACTTAATTTATTACAAAGTAAATGGGACTGACTTTCCAAAGTCTGTACAATATTCAAATTTTTATATTTATATAATTTTGTGGAGTTAAATTTATAAATTTTTTTAGCTCTTGTTTGTATTCATCAATAATTTTGGTTTACACATGAAATAGTTAATTGTTTGGCATGGTGATGTCTTGGCTACAACTTATATAATTTGTAGTATTACTAATAATTTGTATTAAGATTACAGAGTTTGGAAAGTTTCGCCGCTGGCTAGGGTCTAGATTTCTAAGCCTCGAAAAAAAATAATGTTTAAGTGTTAGCATGTATACACCGGGGAATTGTACAGTTAGCCCTCCCTTGTTAAGTTCGCAGACTTTGGATGCACTGATGTACATACCTTAATTTGTTTACATGGAAACTTAATGTCTGCTCAGATACCTGATTCTTTTATTATTTATTTAAAAGCTGCGCTTCTAAATAAATATCTCATTTTTTTTGTACGTCTGCATCCATTTCAACTTCGAGAGTTATGGTCAAACTATACCAATATGTGAAATTAGAGACTATTCATAGAATGATGTGAAAGCTTATTGTTAAATGAAACCTACCTCTTCTCATTGTAACTTTCAATGCTGATAATGGTACCAAACAGTAAGCTAAGTTCATTATTCCTTTGCAGAGCACTTTAATTTAGGAAATTGATGTGTATGTTGTATTTTTAGTTAGTCGATAGGTAGGTTTTCGATGTGATTCGTCTCTCAAATTTTACATTTGTGTTAATTTGTAATGAGAATTAGCATTCCTCATGTCAATACGGATTTTACATGTTCAATAAAGTAATTTCATATAAATAATTATTTTAATTACACCTACTTTTTAGCCTGATCACCATATCCATTAGTCTTGGATCAGGAGTGGCTGCAAGTCTACTCGCGGCTCTGCCCACCCCATTAGGGATACGGGCGTTGTAATATAGGTACATACCTACCTACTTTTTTAGTCTGGTGTGGTACTACCTGCCACTGCTAAATTCCCGCTCCTACCAATCTGAGTTTCGATCGGAGAACCGGGAATATCCCCTATTTAGTGAATAGGTGTAGGTACCTGTGTAAAACAAAAAACCAGAAAATATTTCGAAACTCGTATTGTCGGGTTAAGTTAGCTTCCTTTTGTGTTGTTCTACACACCGTTTTGGATATGGAAAACCTTAAAAAATAATATGCGAGGCCTACACTTAGCCAAAATGGAGATAAGTAGGTTAGGTACCTACACTTTATGTAAACAAACCGTTGCGTATTTTTCGTTATTACGATAAATCATTTAGTAGTTTATGTAAATAAACCCCGTAACAGTTTCATAAACATGTAATGAAAAAGTAAGTTTTAGGTTAAGTACGGGCCATTTGTTTACATAAATTATACCTATATCCTCAGACCAAATAAAAAGAGCCTATCTCTAGTTTGTCTGAAGTAATAGGTATTATCGCAATCTAATTACAGAACAACAAAATGGCGGCAGAGACGAGAGATGTTTAGTTTCCCCACCGGTGGGGATTAAGACACATTACTTATCTAATCCCCACTAAGTACGTTCTTTTTAATTATTTCAATAAAAATGTTCGAGCTTAGATAGAATTACTTATTTTTTATTTTCTTTTATATTAATTTTTGAAAAAGGAATATGGTTAAAATATCAAAGAATAATTATTGTATGTCTTCCTAATGGTAGGCAGAGTCGGTAAGCGTTATGAAAATAACAAACAAATATTGATTAAGGTCATAATCACCACTACTTTACGATGTTTGTAAGTAGTACATACAAATTATTTGTTTCCTATATTTCGCTGACGAGGACGCGACGGACGACGGGTCAATGTGGGGATTGGGGATTGTTGTTTTGATTGTAGTGCCAAGGGAATTGTACCAATCCTAGATGTTTCCTGATGTTCCTAATCCTGTACTGTACTGTACTGTAGTTACCTGAGTGTCAAGCTAAATTAATGTCCAAACCTATATGTTTTTAAGTGCTAAAATCTTGTTTTCTAATGTCTGGTTTATTTTATTGTATAATAATTTATGTTGTTGATTTTTATGTGGGCTGTCCGAAAATAAAACACTGAAAGCCATATTTTCAAAAACACTTTATTGCATTTTCGTTCATATTGCATTCGGCTGCACCTAAATCAAAGACCGACCCTTTTTTTGATCTCTGTTAGACTTATTGTAATACCTAAGGCTAAAATAAAAACACGGAATAGGTACGCCATTCAAACAGACATTCCAAACCAAACTATGTTTTTGTAACACAGTATGTTACAAAAACAAATTGTTACAAGTTTTTAATGTTATTGTAGTTTGTATTTGTCAGTAAGTTAATTCAATAAATAAATTAACGTCCTTAAAAACAAAGTAAAATCAATGGATTTACTTTGTTTCCCACTCGGAACAATACCCCACTTGTTTCTAAATCTGCAGAATTTTGTAAGTACATGATACATGACGATCAGAGCTTACACCAGTCAATGTCACACTAGAGTTTACCGTCACTGTCAACTTTCGATTTTCTAAGTTTTTGTTGCTTTGATTTGAAAGAGTTAATGTTTGTTTGTTTGTTTTTCATTCTTCAAGCGTTTCTGCCCGCAATTTGAGAGAAAATATTTCGCTAATTTTTATGCAGATAAAAAACTGCTTCTTGTTCATTAATTAGTCACTTCACTTCAGCCCACGTCAAGTGAAAAAGCCGCTTCTGATTAGTGAGGTTAAGTTTGTGTTTACATTTTATTTAGGTACATGTTGTATCAGCCTGATTATATACAGTGATTTATTTCTAAAACTGAGCCCGATACAAAGTTTAATCTTTAAATCGACCTTAAAAATGCAGTGTCCCTAATTCATGTAGTTTTTTTGTGGATTATTATTGCCGGCCTTATTCTGTATTTATCTTAGATGGCCGGGGATGGGTCTGGAGGGGGCGCGCAGGTGGCGCTAGTCACCGGCGGATACGACCACACCATCAAGCTGTGGCAGGCTCACAGCGGCGTCTGCCTTCGCACCATGCAGCATCCCGATTCTGTAAGACACATCAAAGTTCCTTATAAACAAGACCCAGACAAAACCTGGGCGAGGGTGGTTGGCAAGTGCTCAGCTGAGATGCAAGAGGCGTGAGTTCGATTCCTGCTGCAGGAGAAAAGTTTGTGTGTTCTGCAAATACTTCTTCCCGGTCTGGGCATTGTACCATGGTACCTTCTTGTAGTTTCTGATAATCACAACACAAGTAATCCTAATGTGGGGTCAGAACTATGTATGTATGTATGTGACTGTTTGATGCTATGCACTTATTTGCAGCTGTAATAACTTAACTTCCATTATGACAACCTCAGTGGCGTGGCAGGCAAGTGCTCAGCTGAGATGCAAAAGGTGCGGGTTAGATTCCCGCTATGGGGAAATGTTTGTATGTTCAGCAATTATTTCTTCCGGATCTGGGTGTTGTAATATAAATATGTTTTTATAAAAAAATATAGTATACAAGTATTCTATCAGCCATTTGGTGCCTATAGTACAAGCTTTGCTTAGTTTGGGGCTAGATGGCGCTGTGTCAAATGTCCACAAATATTATTTATTCGCTTGCATGGTATACGGACAAAAAATAGCCTATATGTGATTCCAGCACACATACTATGTATATTCCAAGTTTAATTCAAATCCGTTCAGCTGTTACAGTGTGATTGAGGCACAAACATACATTGTCACATCCTCACAAACTTTCGCTTTTATAGTATTAGTAGGATTATGTTTATTATTATTTATGGCTAGAAAATAATCTGCTCTCTCTCAATGTAACAAAGACCAAGTATGTTTGTTTTAAAAAGACACAAGCTGGAAAGCAACCAAATGACTTCGAAATTAAAGCCCACACTTATCCTTGTAATCGTAATCCTGCGCATACTAACTGTAGCTGCGACGCACTTCAATCTGTTGTTTCCATAAAATATCTAGGAGTAACCATTGATGAGACACTGACCTGGATTCCTCACATTAAGTTAGTTTCAAAACGTATTAGAAAGTTAATCTACGTATTTAAAACACTACGTCAAGTAGCGGACCATAAACTGCTGATACAAACCTACAAAGCTCTTGGTGAGTGCATAATCAGCTATTGTATTTCTTCCTGGGGCGGAGCAAGCAAAACACATATCATTGAAGTAGAACGCGCTCAGCGTGCTCTGCTGAAAGTAATAATGGCCCTACCCTATCGATATCCAACGACTAATTTATATGAAAAATGCAATGTTCTCACCGTACGAAAACTCTTCGTAGCTAGCTGCATTCAAAGGTACCATAAAGAAGTCGTACCAAACTTACCAGTAACCAACAAACGCATAGACAAATGCCCAATACCAAGCTGCAAAAGCACCTTTGCGCAGAGGCAATATAATCATCTTGCACCAGTGTTTTACAACGCTCTCAGTAAAACTACTGCACCGAAAGCGTTAACTAATCACATACTAAAAAGGACTGTCAGAACGTGGCTGCACGAAAAGAGTTACGAAGAAGTTGAAAAACTATTATTGAAGGTCACCTAACATATACCTACACACAACAATTGTACACTATTATACAACGTGTAACATAATGTCCCTATAAGCCCGAAACGGGGGTGTTCTATACGTCATTGCGAACAACGTTTGTTCAACGACTTTTAAAATTTCAAAGGTTTTCATTCATGAAATGTCTCTTAAACTTTGCTCCAATACGTAACTTGACACAACATGAGGCATCCCTATTTACAGCTGTTTTTTGACCTTTAAGTGTGAACTCTAGATGAAACAGGTAACAGAACAGACACCATTAGTAAAATGCCTACCTACTTACCTAATAACGAGGTGGCTTAATAAGTAATTTCTATTTTTTTTTGAAGGCCTAGTGGTACCTTGGTATTTATTGGTAATTAAAATGTAAGGTCACATCACGACTAAAATCCCTAGGCACCGTAAACATCCTTTCAGATCTCTTTGTTAAGTACCTAGTATAGGAGATACCGGAGAACCTTACCTACTCAATTTTGTACCTACCTACTCGGGCCTTAAAGGTATCCTCAGTGGGTGCCAAGGAGTATGAGAGGATGTCTACCGTGCCTGAGGATAAAGCCGTGATACCTACTCAATTTTGTACCTACCTACTCGGGCCTTAAAAGCATCTTGAGTAGGTAACAAGAAGTATGAGAAGAGGTCTACCGTGCCTGAGGATAAAGCCGTGACCCTATTCCACTTTAGTTTTTCCAACGATGTATTATTCCAATATTCATTGGAGCATTTTTCAATGCAATTTTGTACCTACCTACTTGGGCACTAAAGTCAAAGGTTGTGACTTATCTGTCTTACTAATCTTCATTTTCATCGTGAACAGCCTATTTGTCATTGGTTGCATTGAAACAACAACAACAACTAGTGGGATGGCACCTTGCCCTAATTGGCTGTCGGTGCCTTTGCTAAATTCAAAATCCGCAACCGTCAACCGACACCGCACCGCAAGCGTTTGTTTAATAAAATCAAATTGGTTCCGTAGGTTTATTTGTTTTTTACTTTTCTTGATTGAACTACGTAATTGTTGGTAGGTTATTATGTAAGTAGGTAGGTACCTAGTAGCAAATGGGGATGGAGCACATGGTAGCGTATTGGTATGAACCCCGCCTTCCCATCCTTAAGTCGTGAGTTCGAATCTATGGATTTTTCGATTCAAAATTTATGTGTGCAATATCAATGCTCGGCCTCGGACGGCCTCGGTGGCGTGGCGGGCGATTGCTCGGCAGAGACGCAAGGGGCGCGGGTTCGATTCCCGCTGCGGAAGAAATGTTTGCATGATCTGTAAATATTTCTTCCGGGTCTGGGTGTTGTGGTACCATGGTACTCGTAGTTTCTGATACCCACGACACAGGAAATCCTAGTGTGGGGTCAGGACTATGTATGTGACTGTTGGGTGTTATTTATTATTTATTATTTATGATTTAATGCTCTCAAACGGTGAAGGAAAACCTCGTGAGGAAACCAGGCATGTCATAGACGTGTGTCAAAGTGTACGAAAGGAACCTTCAAGGTGCACTCTAATCCTTCCACCACACTGGTTCAAAAGAGCTAGCGACACGGACACGACGACAGTAGTAGTAGTAGTAGTAGTAGTAGATGTATGGTGAAGTTTTTTCCTTTTTTTTCCCAATCGGTATTTAGTGGGTTACCCCAGACAAGGAACCCTAAAAATTCGGCTTTCGGCAATAGGTACCTACTATTGGTCGCAAAACAGATCGGTTTTTATCAGTCGCAATTAGCATTCGTTCCTTGCAACAACTGCAACAAGCAATCTCTCGGTTCGCGTAACTAATTAACGTACGATACGATGTCGGCTTTGTACTCAAACGGTGAGTATTATGATATGGTGTTGTGTGTGTGTGTTGGAGCAGCACCAAATAATTAATAGCTTAGTAGCGGCGCGTCAGCTCTACAGAGAGCGTTATCCAGGGCGGCCATTGCCATCTTACGGGCTATTTTCTGGGATTGGTGAACCGTCTTCTCTCGACGGGATCTTTCCACCGGCGCACCAGTGAGGGAAGACCGGGAATTCGGTGGTGTGTTGTACCTACTTCCCTTTGATGGATACCGAGTACCTACTGTGTGTGTCAACAGTGATAAAATTCAGTGATAGGTAGGTATGATGATAGGTACCTAACCTATCACCCTACCTAGTAGGTACCCCATTAGTACCTAGCTTACTAATAAAAAATGACAAAAATAATTTTGTGATTGTGAATGTGAATGTGTACCAGTAATACCAACCTAGGTACCTACATACCTACCTAATACCTACCATGTCAATTAGCCGTGTTCCGAGCCAACCAAGAAGAAGGGAGAAAAGGTATAACTTAACTTTTCCTGTACCTAGGTCCTTAGGTAACTACCTAGGTAGATGTAGGTAGGTAGTTGTTTTTTTATGTGTGAAAGATATCGTGATTTTAATCTTCGACTTTAATTTCTACGTAGAATTAAAAAAATTGCAAATTCTTACGAAAACTTTGGTGATTACACCTAGGTACTTTTTGAAACTTGCCGCGCGTTCAATTGTCTGCGTATGTGTGGGTCAGACGCGATAGGAGGGTGCGCGTGTGTTTGTTACCTACGCAAATGGTAAACAAACACATAGGGTTGTCACAAATTTCTCATGAAATAATTTGTTTTTAATTGTATTGGAATTTCAAATATGATGTATTGAACTTTTGCACACGTCAATGTATTCAAGTGCTCGGTCTGAATACACCCCTTTCGGGCTTATAGGGACATTATGTTACACGTTGTATACGCACACATACCCTCACACGCACCAAAATATGCACACATATATCAAACACACACACAATCCAAACATACCTACACATACTCACCCCAATCACACCATTACCACACCATAATAATGTCTAGTAAATGTTATAACCTAGTTTTTACCATACAATTAATATAAGTACCTACATAGTTTCTGTACCAATAAGTTTTCTTTTTTTTTTAGTTTTTAAGCTTTTTTTTTATATCTTAGATAAAGAGAAAAAATATAATATATTAAGTAGGCACAAAAAAACTATATGTTACTCATTTGGGGAAGGACTTACTTCCTGTAACACAGTGCAAACTAACACAGGAAGAAGTGCATCACTAAGTTTGTAGGCATAGGTTTTTGCAAAATAAAATATTTGTATTTGTATTATTTACAGCAAGTGAATGGACTGGAAATATCCCCGAATGGTCAAATGGTGGCAGCTTGTGGCTACCAGCACATCCGCATGTATGACCTGGCCAGTGCCAACCCCGACCCTGTGGTGAACTTCGAGGGCATCACAAAGAATGTTTCAAGAGTTGGCTTTCAGGTATGAACAACATATTTTTAATTAGTAATTTTGCCAAAATATGTGTACATTATGGAGTAAAACTAAGTAAGTTCATATGAGCTAGTGGCCAACTCTAGTGATAGAGTATTTAGGCCGCCTAAAGGTCCTCATCATGTTTATTTAATTGGGCAATTTAACGTGCCCTCATAAGTATGGAAGCGCTCAGCTAATATTGCCATTTGCAGTCACCCATCCCAATTGTGACAGCCCACAACTTTGCTGAACTTCGACGATCAATCAAGAATTGTAATATTGGGTTGGCCACTATAGTGATAGAGTATTTAGGCCGCCTAAAGGTCCTCATCATGTTTATTTAATTGGGCAATTTAACGTGCCCTCATAAGTATGGAAGCGCTCAGCTAATATTGCCATTTGCAGTCACCCATCCCAATTGTGACAGCCCACAACTTTGCTGAACTTCGACGATCAATCAAGAATTGTAATATTGGGTTAAAGTTATCAATTCTGAAAATTGTAGCAGTAGAAATACTTTACTTATATTTCAATCCTATGAAAATGAAACCAGGACTAGTTTAATATAGTTTATTATTTTTAGAAAAATGGCCAGTGGATGTACACAGGTGGTGAAGACTGCACTGCGAAGATATGGGATCCTAGGTAATTCCTGCTTTTAACATAAGTTTACTTAAAAAAATAAACAGATAGAGAGCTTGTTGAAGAGCTAAGTATTCTTTTATTTAGGGTTTCTTCAAACATTCGTTGTCAGAAGATATTCCAAGTGCCAGCCCCGGTGAATGCAGTGATGCTGCACCCTGACCAGTCTCAGATCATGGTCGGAGACCAGAGTGGCATCATACATATTTGGGACCTCAAAACTGACCAGAACGAGCAGTTGGTAAGATGTCTTTTAACTAACTTTTTAACAGTTAACATTGATTCATACTGATAACAGTTATTCCACACCCAATGCTGGGAACAATCGACACATCTGTAGATGGAATCTGACCCTCGTGATACAGTTCTATACTAGTTTGAGGGACAGCAGAAATCCTCACTGCTCAACTTTGTTGCCAATGGAAAGGTCCAAGCGTGTATTTAACGTTAGTTTAGTTTAGTTTTTAATCAAGTTCTATTATCGTTTTTAATTTAGTTTTAATCTTAGTTTGGTTGCCTGGGAGAAATCGCATCAAGCAATAAGGCCACCCTTTGCCAGCAATTGTCGGTTTTGTTTGCAATAAAGTTTTTTCATTTTCATCTATACATAGCTTGGCCATGCGCTGCAGTGGAGCAAACCGCCTATACTTACATACAAAGAGAAGCTAGCAAGTACACATAGCTTCACTCCTCACAGTAGAATGGCAAAGTGTTGATTCATCCATGGTGATATCTGTTTACCAGATTATTAGTTTTGAAACTTGTCACCACTAAACTCTTGTTCACAGATCCCAGAAGCGGAAGCATCGATCCAGGATATAGCGATCGATCCGACCGGCAAGATGATGGCCGCCGTCAATAACAAAGGCAACTGCTACGTGTGGTCGCTGGGCGGGAGCCCCCCCCACCCCGTGCCCAGGAAACATATCGCTGCGCACACCAAATACGCGCTGCGCTGTAAATTCAGCCTGGATTCTACGTATGCATTTTTAGTATTCTTTTAGTGTTCCTTACCCTTCTTCTTTTATTTTTGAACTCTGTAGCTGTGTTTGCCACAGTTTTGCCGATGTCGATGTTGACAAGATTTAAAACGGTAAAACGATGGAGGTTTGAGAAAGCAAAAAAGTGTATAATAAGGGAGACTCGACTGAAATGATAAAGCAAGTTGATTTTTGATTTGGCCTGAAAAAAAAAAATCACAAACATACACAACTTAAAGAGTTAACATAAAATAAGTAGGAAGATATTAGATAATCAATTACTAAGCCTCCACTGTCTGTCCGTCCGTCCGTCGAGTCAATCTGTCAGCGGGCTGTATCTCATGAATAGGTAAAGTTGAAATTTTCAGTGTGTATTTCTATTGTCGATGCTGCTATAACAACAAACACTCTAAATAAAATAAAAAATAAAAGGGGGTCTATACAAGAAACATTTATGTACATTATAGGATGGTGCGGAACCCTTAGTGTGCGAATTCGGCTCGCACTTGACCGGTTTTTATTTAAATATTTATTTCCCGCTTAACTTCTCTGCTGTATAGCGGGTGGTTTTGTATGTGAGATCAGTATCAGAACTGATCAGGTTTGGTGGTCAGTTTTTAAGGATAGCCTTGCTCCACCATTCGTAACCACGCCTCATGTCCTGCCCATCTCCGTTTGAGATGGATAATTCCCAACATGTTTAGTGTAAAATAGTGTTATTTCCAGCATGCTGGTGACGACGTCTGGCGACTGCTCGGCGAAGGTGTGGCGCACGAGCGACTGGTCGCTGTTGCAGGAGTTACGGCATGATACGCAGCGCTGGGTCTGGGACGCCGCCTTTAGCATCGAGTCCAGATATCTCTTCACTGGTAATACATTATATCGTCACTGGAAAGGCAAATTTACGTAAGCGCCAATCGAGAAAAAGCCGTTTGAAGTTCTTTTTTTTCGTTTTTTAATCATAACTTTCTACCTAATTATCGAATTTTGATGACGTCAACGTAAGATTTCATTCTTTTTTCATTTTCTATGTCCAGCAATTCATATTATTGTATTTGGACTGCTATTTTAGGATAATAACTCAATATGCTTATTTGGCGCCATTTTGGCGCTTACGTAATTTTGCCTTTCCAGTGACGATATATTATCACACCCGGGGTGGGCAAAACCATAAGTAATCATAAGAAAACTTGCAGCCACTTCTGATCCAAGACTCCCAAGATGGATATGGTGAACAATAGGGAAAGGTGATAAGCCCATCATCCATATAGGTCCATCAAGTTGGAGAGGATACTAGGTACTCCTTAGTCGACTTTTACGACATGCTCGGGGAGATAAGCAGCTCCATTACAGCGAAGAAGTAGAATATAAGAATTTGTTCGAATACATAATTAAAATAAGAACTGAAACATGTAAGCCTATATTGGAGTTGCAGAATGGAAAATTGAAAATTTTGGTGATAGGTGTCTTGTTGGGACAACTTATTAAGATGTGAATGTGTTTACAGGTTCATCGGACAGCTATGCGCGACTATGGAACGTCGAGAAAGGCACTCTGGAGCGGGAATACTGCGGCCACCAGAAAGCTATCACAGCTCTTGCTTTCAAGGATCAAGCTGTTTAATACAATAATCATAGTCTTGTCACGGAATTTATCGACGTTAAAAGCTGTCTCCTTTGAAACACTGAAGAAACGGGATTAATTCTGTTTCACATCAAAGCAATAGCAAAATGCGGGGCAACCTCGGGCCCCGACCATGCATTACTTAAATTATTTGACAAGTTCCAAAAACGCAACTTGCTTCTTTAGCAGTTGCAACTTGTGTTAAGTTATTAAAAACTCTAAGTTCAAGGGCAAGATCTTGTTTTTGACTGAACTTGTAAACTATAGATTATTATTATCCTCGACACGAAAGTTACTTTAAGTAATTTAGTCTAGTCCCTGCCCTTTTTATTTTACTTTTTTTGTGTATGTAAATATTAGCTGGTCCCTTTTTTTCCGTATGAGATATGTTCAAGCATTTAATTAAATGTAAATAATAGATATAAGTGTGCTGTTTTTAAGTGTAAGTAAAATGAGCCTGTATTATTTTGTACAAATAAAACTATTCAATTACCTATTCGATGTTTTTCTAATTTCAAATGCATAGCGGCGATAATTATAGGCATCTTCTAATTTTACGGAAAAAAGGCGTAATTTTTTTTTTTCAAAAGTAAATTGTATTCAGCAAAGGCTGCAAATACCCGTTTTATGCTTTTCCAGTAAAAGGCAACATTATTTTAGAAATTGGACACCGGACACGGAGAAGAACTGACAGCCAATAGACAAATTATCTTTAGGTACCATCTATACCTACTAGATCATTTAAACAGCGCTGGAAGGCAACTTTTGCTTACACTAGTGCCCGGGATGATTTTTTAGATGAAGTAGGTAGGCTTGCAAAACACAGAAAAGTAGTCGTGTAGGGCTGACTAATCTGTTTTCTTTCACCGTTTGATAGTATCGGAACTTATAGGGCACATACATTATTTGAACTGAAAAATCCATTGGCGCACGACCGTGTTTGAACCCGCAACCTTAGATACACCTCGCTAATTTAACTAAGTTCCATAAACATGAGGAGGTAATGAAAAATTAAGCGTAAATAAGTTAAGTATGGGCGGTGAATTTATAATATTTTCTTTTGACTATTAATTTCTTTTAATCTTACATATTATCAATAAATGACTATTAATGAATAATAGATTTTGTTTAGGTACATTTTGCATCTTCAGTTTGGCTGAACTGAAGTATATTTAAGTCCATTGAGACCATTTCATTTGATGAAACGAACGCACCCGCCAGCTCTTCCACTCGGTCATTCGGGTCATTCGGTCGGTAGTCAAGTCAATGTCACGTCATTTTTTATTTTGTCACTGACAAATTGCCAGTCAGTCCCGCCCGCTTCTCTCGCGTTCATAGTACCGTTTTTTGTGTGCACCAGTTTTTAAATATATTCAAAATTTTTGCCATCAGGTAAATCCAAATATAATTAATTTTTATCAAGTATATTGAAAGGAAAATATTTTAGTAAGATTACTCTTAATAATCTGGCCTTTATTAGTCTAATTCGCTTTCGTTCCACGTTGAAATCCGCATTCAAACATGGCTATCCGCATCTTCATAGGTACTTCTCTCATAGATAGCGTGGGTATGGGATTATTTAAATAATTTATTTCTTCGTTATTTTCCATTGAAAGATCCAAACATTTCTTTTACAAGTTAGACATCAATATTAGTGGGATTAATTGGTTATCAGGTCTCGTTTACTTATTTTGTATATTCTTTGTAATCCGATGAAAACAAAATGGCTATTACGACCCAAGCCTAATAAACTCGTTTTGTTATATCGGGTGACAGCCTTTTCTCTCGTATATTTTATTACAATATCGTTTTCTAGCGTTATATTGTATGAACTCTAGCTATAATAAATAACAAAATATGAATTAGCCAGTTAGTGTTTCCCGCCAAAACATTGCCTTTCTGTGCTTCTATAGTACAAAAGGCTTAATAATGAACTCAACATCCCTGTTAGCAGCTGCCTAACATTTTGCTGATATTTTATTAAGTATTTATTTATTTATGTACATGTGATATAATTATTTTTACAGGAAAAAGAATAAAATGGCTGACATATACAAGCCAAAGCGCCCAATGTCAGCATACATGTTGTGGCTGAACAGCGCTAGGGAATCTATCAAATCTGAACATCCTGGTCTCAGAGTCACAGAGATTGCTAAGAAGGGTGGAGAATTATGGAAGTCAATGAAGGACAAGAGTGTAAGTATTGATTATTGAGAAATTAACTGATATTAGTTTATATTATTTTTCTCTGCTTGACTGGGAGTAAAGAAAAAACATAGAATGCGTCCATCTGCTTCTCTCTCCAAGCATGTCGTAAAAGTCGACTAAGGACTACCTAGTATCCTCCAACTTGATGGACCTATATGGGCGATGGGCTGATCTCCTGTCACCAGGGTTCACTATATCCATCTTGGGAGTCTTGGATCGGAAGTGGATGCAAGTTTGTGGTTCTGCCCACCCTGTTAGGGATACAGGTGATAATAATGTATGTATGATATTAGCTAAAGATGAATTTGTCCATGGTTTTGAAAGTAAGAATGATAGGTACTAATCCATGAGACCTAATCAATTATGTTTATTTTACAGGTGTGGGAAAAGAAGGCTGCAGAAGCTAAGGAACAGTATGCCAGAGATTTAGAATCATACAATGCAAATGGTGGGGGTGGTGAAGAAGGCGGCAAGAAAGCCTCTAAACGGGGCAAAAAGGCCAAGAAAGCCCCAGCTGTAAGTATATCTAATCAAACTATCACTTATGTGTGGTCTAATGGTAGACTTTTGAAGCAAGAGTCAGTGACGCCGTGTCAGATGCCATACATGACAGAGCTTCTAAGTAAATGTCATCATCATCTTCCTGCCCTCATCCCACTATGTGGGGGGTAGGTAAGAGTTTTGGCTAAGGTGTTTTATGACCGGCCGCCTGCCTGACGTCAACCCTCCTTGGGAATACTTGCTTATTGTATCTCATCATGTTGGAGGATACTATCCCTTAGTCGACTTTTACGACAGAAGAGAAGAGGAGGAAACAACAGGAGAGAAGCAGCTGGACGCATTCTATGTTTTTTCTTTACTCCCAGTCCAGCATAGAAGTACTTCTAAGTAAATGTATGGAATATAATTGAAGTGCAGTGTCTATGATGACGTTCCATACATTTTCATTAATTTCAGTGTTAACTTGCTTTCAGAAATCAAAGAAGAAGAAGGAGGAGTCAGATGATGATCAGGATGAGGAGGATGAGGAAAGCGAGTGATCTCCCAATCTCGACAATGTTTATATTGAATGATTTACTTGGACTTATTATACAAAGTAATATAGAATTGGCTTTCCAAAGTCTGTACAACATTTAAATTTTTTATTCATATAATTTTATAAGATAATTTTTTTAGTTCTCATTTGTATTGAACTTTTTTTTATGTTTAGCTAACAGATTTATAATTTTTTGTATTATTGACTGCAGAGTTTGGAAAGTTGTCACTAGATAGGGTCTAGATTACTAAGTCTCTAAAAAAATGTAATGTTTAAGTGTTAGCATGTATCCACTGGGGAATTGTACAGTTAGCCCTCCCTTATTAAGTTAGCAGTGACTCTGGATGCACTGATGTACATACCTTAATTTGTTTACAACTACATGGAAAGTTAAAGATACCTGATTTGAAACTGCATCTAAATGAGTGTTGTATCTTCTATTTTTAGTATGTCTGCATCCATTTCAACACCAGAGTTATGGTCAAACTATACTACAATATGAAATTAGTGACATTAAATTGAATGATGTTATAAAGCTTATTGATAGATGAAACCTACCTCTTCTCATTATAAATTGTAATGCTGATAATGGTACCAGTGAATTTAGATTTATATTCCTAGAGCAAAATTGATGTGTATGTTTTAATTTTAGTTGGTATATCGATAAGAATGTTTTGAATCTCTCCAAATGTTCAATAAAGTAATTTGATAAAAAAAGTATTTTCTATTTTATGCTCCTACGAGACTTTTTCTATATTGTAAGTATGAGACCTAGTTAGTTTTGAAACAAAGTGTAGATGACCTAACTATGCATACCTACACAGACATGCACGGGTCTTGAATGATTGCTGATCAGTCACTAATTCGTGCGCAACTGCATTCTTTTGCTAAACTCCAAAACAAATGCTTATATGGGCGATGGGCTTATCACCTGTCAATTGTTCACACTATCCATCTTAGGACTAAATCAGAAGTGGCTGCAAGTTTTCTTATGTTTCCTTGTGGCTCTGCCCACCCCATTAGGGATACGGGCGTGATATGTAAAACATAAATTGATCTGTGTCTGAGGATGTTAGCGTCAAGATGGCGGCGGTGCGACCTCTTATTTCGTTTAATTTTTTGTAATAAATTGGTAGGTACATAGTGGCGACATTGTTAGCACCTTTTCCAATATCAGGTGAAGGGGTCCTGCGAGATGTATGCGTTAAGATGGCGGGACCACACCAAAGAAAAATAGGAGTTTACTAAATATGTAAATGTGGCACTAGCAATATTTGGAATGGACTTGCCTCTGACTACCCATTAGTTATATAATACGGTAATGGTCTGGGTTCGGAACGGGGTTAGTGGGTGGAGAACATTAAATGTAACAGCTTTTTATAATTAATTGCATTATCTTTATTAAGTTTATGTAATACGTACATACATTTAAAATAAATATATTTATATAGCTATCTGGTTTGTATTGCACAGCAACTGATTATCTATTGAAGAACGTATCACATGTTGTTAAATGCAAACAATTCAAAATAAGTAGGTACCTACACATTTATTTTTAATGATATTACGAATATTTAAGTCATTTCTTTGAGATCGGTTTTAAGGGAAGGACTAGCTTAAGCCCGTGGCTTCGTTCGCGTGGTAGCCGCATATATTTTATACTAATTCCAGGCACCACAACTGACATAATTTATAAATTTAGTAGGATACCTAGCAGAAATTTTACATTAGCGTTCCGTTTCGTGCAAAAGTCTTACGTTTAGAAACCTAATTACATCATGTATGGTATAGGATAACGATACAGATTACAATACAGAACGTATCGAAAAAATTACAAGTATAATGAAGTTATACTAAATAAATAGTCTAGGTCTCTCTCACCATCTCCAAGTAAAGTGTTGATTAGTTTATTACTGAGTAATGTTATTTGGCAAGTAAAAGCTACGAGTAACTTTGTCAATTTCGCAAGCGAAAATAAAGTACCACGTAACTACTTACTAGATAAGTGAATGATGAACAAAATACGGATTCCAATCGTACAATGTTACGTCAAAGTAATCACGCTAATTAACAGATGATGAGGCAAGTTACCGGTCGGTTAATCTCGTAAAATCGGACATTGTAAGTTACCAATTACTTTAACTGGCTAATAGCTTGCTCGAAACTTTACTTGAAGGTGGTGAAAGAGGCCCTAAGTATACACTTACTTAGCATTACCGTGTTCTATAACCGGAGCCTATCTCGGCACAAAATAGCATTGATTTGCTTTTTTGTGTCGGTCTGGTTATAGAACAGGTAGGGCGGAGTCCCTGAGAAATACATAATAGCAGACATAGGTGTAGTTTTATACAATATAAAGTGAGTTCAAAAAAATTTTTTTTAGTCTACATATACATACATACATTCATAGAAATATAATCATTATTTAGTTCCATTTATTATATAATTTTTCGTCATTTTTTAACACAGCTCAATGGAATGCATTATTTTAATAATTCGCATGAAATCGACTAGAAAATAAGATTCATCAATAAGACTAATACAGAGTTTCGTTCAGTCTAAATCTTATATTATATGAAGCCACAGTACAATGATTTTGATTATAAATACAATGTTAAGAAGTTATAGGCTTGACTTGTATCATTTTTCATTTAGCAGAATGAGCAGATAATTTTAAAAATAAGAATGCAACACAATTCAAACTTTTTGTTCTAATATATCCTTACTCATTCATTAGTCTTATAATTAATATTGTTCCTTAAAAGGTGTTTTATAATAATTTGCGCGCTCTTCAAAAATTAAACACAAATAACTTGATAAGATTCATTAGAAGTAAAAGTATTTTTCTCATCTGTTTTATTTTGGATAACAAAAATTATTCTAGTGCAAAAACAAGCATAAAACTAACAAGTATTTACGTCACTTTCCTACTTGCAGTATGGAAATGAGCCAAATATAATATTTTGGATGTCTCTGACAAACCCCCTTAGAAATCAGATCTAAAATCTCGAGGCCAAGCTTTAGGTAAACTTACCCCAGAATACTCAAACGCATCACAGAGTTGAGCACGTCTCAAGTGACGAGTTTTTGACAGATTTTCATAAACTGTCAAAAAACTGTGACTTGAGACGTGCTCAACTCTGAGTCGCGTTTGAGTATTCGAGGGTTAGAGCTTCTTCTTCGCGGACTTACTTCGAAAGTCTACCTCTAGGGATTAATTTATTATTTTCATTTTTTTTTTCACCGATGTCACATCTAACCAGTCAGTCCTGAATATGTCTGAATATCGATGAAGGGAGTTGTCACTGTATATCGTCCAACGGCAAGTTCTTGACTTCACCAATCTCTGAACACACATCCTCATCTATTGTATAGGACAATACAAACTTCAGGTTGATGGGCGGTGAAGCGGGCGGGCGCGCTATCAGCATTACCTGCGGAAAATATACAATTATTATTATAGGCTTTCTAAGGCCTTTTACCATCTATAGTAGATGATTTATACAGCGTCAGGAGGCAACTTTACCTTCACAGACGGGATGCTGTAGTGCTCGGGACGAATTAAGATGGAGTAGGCTTTCTAAAAATGCACTATTTACTGTATATTTTAAGAATACAATTATTTCTTTAACAACACCAGCAAGTACAAATAGCATTTTGAGATATTGTTTGTCTTTCCTGTGGATAAGGCAGACTAAGATAAGATATGGGTGCTGGGCAAGCCTGTTACCTCTAAAATGGTCCTGGGCACTACAGCTATCCTTTAGGGTAGGCAAAAGTTGCCTCCTGAGGCTGTATAAATCATCTAGTACTAGTTTCCGATCGCGGCTAAGTACCCGGATAAAAATGTAACTTATATGTTATTTCAGCACACATACTATGCATATTCCAGGTTTTAATCAATCTATTCAGCCGTTATGGCGTGATTGAGGCACAAAGATCTTCGTTACAGATTTATATAATATTACTAGGTAAGTCTTAATATATTACATGACTATGGTCTCTGTTACCTGTGTGAGAGCCGGCGGCGGCAGGAAAGGGTTGAAGGCAGGCAGAGCCGTGCCTGATGGGGTCAGCAGTCGGACTTTAGAACCCTGCAAATTAAACACAAGTTATTAAATTAGAAAAATAAATAGCCCCCAACCCCCGAACAGAAAATCAAAAATCAATCGGACCTGTGAAAGTTGGAATGATCCTTTTGTCAAGTAGGAAATGAGCTGATGATCTTCAAACGCCTCAACAGATCTTCATAAACTATAGCTAATAACCATCTCGATCACATTATCTTTCAAACAGAAAAAAACAGTATCAAAATCGGTCCAGACATACAGATACACACTACAAACTTATAACATCCCTCTTTTTCGTCAGAGGTTAAAAATATATACTTTCAAAGTATGCCTCTTTGTATAGCTAATATCAAAATGCAACGCCGCACCACGGCCGAGGATGTAGGTACTAGCTGTGTCACTACTTCATTCTAACCAGTGTGGTGAAAAGATTTAACTGGACAAATATCTATGTATGTTCATCACAATCAACAGACACATACATAGTTCTGATCCCACATTAGGATTACCTGTTTCGTGGGTATCGGAAACTGTGAGTACCATACCAAGACTGGGAAGAAATATTAACAGATCTTGCAAACATTTATCTCACAGCGGGAATTGAACCTGCGCCTCTTCTGTCTCATGCGAGCATTCGCCCTCCACGCCGCCGAGGTCAATTTACCTTTGGGACAACACACTGTAGTTTATAATCTTCGATCGGTGAAGTGCTTCTACTTGTGGTAGATATGACGACCACGTTGACATCGGCCCTCGGCTTATCCTTACAGAAGTGTAATACCACACTCACGCCATCTCTCTCCTCAAACGCAGTCATGGGCGGCACAGTACTAGGCTGTACAGTGTCTAGAGACACATTGATATCTGTCAGCGGTTTCACTTCAACTTTGCTTTTAACATGGCTCCCTGTATCTACAGTCTCCTTAACTACGGGTGAGATGAGATCAAGGATGTGGTTATTGGTTGTAGGCTCGCTTATGTCCACCATGACGTCGTCGGTCGAGGTAGCTGGTTTGTCTTCTGGCTTCTTGGTGAAGAAATCCAGGTCGAATATAGGTGCGCTGTTTGTGTTGGATTCGTGCTTTGGTGACGTTAGAGCGTTCATGGGTATCTTCTTTGATTTGCTGAAAATTCAAAGAGAGTGAGAAATAGTAACTATACTAACTTATTGTGATATTAACTTAGTATGCATTGAACTTACATTCTTCCAATAGCTAAATGTCAAAGTCAAAGTCAAAGTCAAAAATTTTTATTCCATAAAATCACTGGGATCACTTGGACACGTCTTAAATCTACGTTGCATTTACACCTGTTCGTAACGCGACCTTATAATGTCTAGTTGACAAGTGACAAACAATAATTATCATAAAGGTAGACGCCGCGTTAGTGAAGCCGTGAGTTATCATTGTCGCGGCAACACTGACGCGGCGCTATTACTTCGAAAGTCTACCAGAATGTAATCTTAGTTTCATATTTCTATTACTATAATTTAAAAATTTCCTTACCTATTGAAACTGTCGACTCGTTTCGCGTTTTCAGGCAGAGACTGCTTTAACAGTTGTTCCCCTAATGAATCCAGTTCATTCCAACCCTCCACTTTAGTTTTCTCCCCTAGAAGATCCACATCATCTGTGAAAACAAATGGTGTTGACAATTTATTTATCAAATTTCATAATAAAACATAGAATGCGTCCAGTTGCTTCTCTCCCCGAGCATGTCGTAAAAGTCGACTAAGGGATAGTATCCTCTCCAACATGATGAGATACAATAAGCAAGTATTCCCAAGGAGGGTTGCCGTCAGGCAGGCGGCCGGTCATAAGACACCTTAGCCAAAACTCTTACAGCATGATCCAAGGAACATGCTGTGCCGACCCCACATAGAGTGGGATAGGGGCAGGAAGTTGATTCAGCGAAATTGATGTCTATGAAAAGCCAAGAAACCACTCAAGACAATCTTAACAAAAAAGAGAAATGTTACCATTAGGCATCAAATTGACTGGTTGCAAAGGCGCGGCGATGTCAGAAGCTCCCTTAGTGGAAAATATATCCCCCAGTTCGTCTATGGAGTTTTTGGCGACACTCTTTGGTTTATATTTGGGGGGCGCAGCGCCCTCTGTATTAGCGCCAGCAAAGTCCAGTAAACTCTCATTGTTAGGGCTTCCCTCCGGCTTGCTACTTTGTTTCTGCTGCTCAACAAAGGCTTCATACTTTTCATGTATTTCATCGAGTATATCATTCGCTCTCAGAATTTCACCTGGAAATATGGTAATTATAAAAATATGTATAAAATCAAATTGTATAGAAATAATCAATGTGATTAGACTGAGCAATTATTACATAACATTTAATGGCCTTTTATAAACTCATCAAAATTTTAACTGCATGATTCTTCATAGCAAATTTTATTATTGGAGATAAATTTACATTGTCACATACGTAATTCATAACCCCACACTATGATTCCATGTACTAATGCAACACATTACCCAGACTGGGATGAAATATTTGGAGAACATGCAAACATTTAAGTTGCTGTAGGAATCAAATCCGTACCATTTGCGGCTCAGCCAGACACTTTGTCTGCAACTCCGCTAGGGTCTTTGCAGAAATGTTTGTTTACTTTTTATTTCTTGTACACATATTTAAGAAAAATACTTACTTAAACACTCAGACTCATCCATGCTCGAAGCTAATTCATCGAGAACTCCTCGCATCTTGGAGACTATAGAATGCAGCTCATGGATCAGCTGAACTTCCTCTGGAGAAGCGTTCTGTGCATACTCCAGCATGTCAGATAGAAGACCAGCGCTGTCCAATGCTGTTCCTATCTCCTGAGCTCGCCGACTGCAGGCTTCATTTCGCCGTTCCTCCTGTGTAGGTACAATATTATTTTTATATAACTCGTAATGTTTGTTTTGTATATACATTTGTTCGGGTAAAATCGTGCAACTGAATTTCAAAGCAGTTATTCTCAACCGATTGAGCTGAAATTTTGGATACATGTTTAGTTTGGATGACAATGCCTGGTTAGGCTATGTGAGATTGAGATCATTAGGGTTCCGTACCCGAAGGGTGCCAACAGGATCCTATTACAAGCCTCCGCTGTCCGTCTGTCCGTTTGTCAGAGTATTTCTACTGCCGCTATAACAAATAACAAAAATAAATATACAAGAAACATTTTTTAACGTTCGTAATCGATCGTTGGAGTTAAGCACCTGTGGGAACGTGCTGCCACCTGTTAATCACGTTTCGAAATATGGGTATCGAAAAGGTCTAGCTTGGAGCGTCAGCTAACTCATTAAGAGTTAGTTGACACAACAAGTTTTAGATTTTTTAATGTAATAAGTTTATGGATAATATCAAGAAGAAACTAAACTTTAAATTAAATCATATTCTCTCCTTTCTAGAGAATTTAAATAAAAACTTGTTTTAAATATTACTTTTTTTACTATTAATGAGCTTATTCTCGTAAGACTTCGAAGCAAGCGCCGCATCAGAGTCGTCGGCTAATCTGTTCGAAAATGTATGGGAGGTCATTTGAATGCAGGGTCAATAATGCACCAAAAGACATTTCATACATTTTCGTCACAAACGCAGTGCCACTGTTGCTTGAATATTGATTAACAAAGGGACATCAAGCATGTTTATTTTTGTTATCACTACACCATAGACAAATGATTTTCTTACCTCCCTAACCATAGTCTTGATGAGTCTATTTGCATGCTGTATATCCTCTGGTTTCTTACTTTGCAGCAGTTTCTGCAGAAGCTTGGACTTTTCCTCATCCTCAAAAATTGCTTTCTTTGTTCTTACTTTAGGAGTGGTACCCTCTTCTGGGGGGAGAGGTGGAGGTGTTTCCTTCACCACCCCCTGGTTTTTAAGCATGTCATATGCCACTTTGAACTTGAACTCATGAGGATATTCAATTGACCAGGCATGTAACAGTTGTAATACCTAAAATATCATAAAATAATAACTTACGGAAGGAGGAAACAGGAAATTATAATATGACATACCTAACCTACCTATGTAATGAAATGCTAATAATACGATAATCAGTATTATTGATCAAGCAAGCGAAGATCTCATTGGCAACTTGGGCGATTTGGCATTGTATGTTTTTGGATATGTTTGTTAGAGCATATCTTACGAACTGTTAATACAATCTGTATGAAACTTGGTTTGTGCTATCAAGATTTGCTGAACATATCAGCTCAATCAGCGTGTAAAGGTATAGGGCACCCAAGGGGGTAAAAAATTGATTGAGACCATACAAACTTTCACATTTATAATATAGTAGGCGGAATAATTAATATTTTTTGTGATAAGATAATAACAAAAAAATATTGATTATTCCATAAATAAAGTGTGTAAGTATAATAAACTTTAGGGCGCGAATGCAAAACTTGCGGAATGTGGACATCGCGCCCGACATCTCAGCTCGGGGCGAACTACTAGTTCATAGGTAATAAGCGTAGCTTTGCAGCAACATAATAACCACTTACTCTTGTCTTAACGTCACTTGCAGTCCTATCTGCAAGATACTTTGGTGACACTAACTTTATCATTTCATTCAAGAAGCGGAATTTTCCAACTTCTGCGCTAAATTCTGGGCCGCACTTTCGCATACAGCGATCAGTCATGGCGAGGGCAAGTAAAGCTTTATGCGTATGAGGCACGTGAATACGAGCCGCCAGGGTCTGCGCGGCCATCTGCGGTCCGTCGGGAGAGTGCCGCATCACAGCACAGAAGGCCTCCAACGCTGCAGGGTCCGGACATGGCAAAGATTCGTTTGTTGCTTTTACTGCCAACAAAAAGTTCGTATTAAGTGGTTTTTCTAACTTAAAAGAAATTAGATTAAGATTTTTACTTACGGATAAGAGCTTCTAAACTTGTGAGGGTCACGCTCATTTTTCTTTACCAATAATTCACCATAGCGACTATGAATTAAATATTATTTTCATTTTATTCCAGTTTCACAAAACGACTCGTCGAATTTTCATTTGGATTTGATTGATTGATTTGACTTGACTGGCATTTCAAGTTTGCTTGATAATGATTTTTAATGTTGGTTTGTTCGTTTCAAGTACAAAGTATCGCCTTCAATACTAAATCGATTTTAGTAGACGTAATCAATATTTATTCGTTCACTTAATCATTCATTATGTTTCAGGAACATTCTATATAACCACCGACCACTCTAGTTGGGGAGCATCATTCATTCGGTCGTTACTTGACTGTGACAACTATGACATTCAAATTCGCGTCAGAGTCTGACTGACATTCTCCCAAAATAAAATCTAGATCAAGAGAAAGTGGAAATCAGCTCGTTAAATAGCAAAATGTCTATTTTTCGTCTAATGCGACTCTTGACTCAACCCAGGAGCCTAAGGAAGACTGAATCTATTGTGCAGAAGAGACCTGCCACCACGACTGCTTCTGGAGCTATTCTACCGGAGCCCGAGAAACAATCTTTTGGTCTGATTGGAATTGTAATGACCATAATACCTGGACTTTTTGTAGGTGCAGTGATTAGTAAAAGCATTGCCAATTTCCTTGAAGAAAATGAACTGTTTGTGCCATCTGACGACGATGATGATGACGACTAATTATAGGTACTTAGGGCTAGGTAAGTATTACATTTTCTCATCTGCTTTTAGGTGCAAGGGTATTGGCCTAAAGTCAAGATCATGGTAATTTTTGTATGAAGCTACAATAAGGTTTAATTCTACAACAGTGAATAATTTATGTAGACTGCTGGCATCTCAGGATTTTGCGTTAGGTCATTTTTTTACTCACGATGGAACGGAGAAGGTATATATCATACTCATATACCTTTATGAGTTTGGCCTAAGAGGTTGTATAGAATCACTAGCTGCCGCGCGCGGCTTCGCTCACGTGGTACCTGGATAAAAAGTAGCTTATATGTTATTCCAGCACATACTATATGTTTATTCCAAGTTTCATTCAAATCCATTCAGCTGTTACAGCGTGATTGAGGCACAAACATACATCCTCACAAACTTTCACATTTATAATATTAGTAGGATTTATCATTAACTAATGATTCTGTTGTATGTAGTAAGTAGTGTATAGTTATTATAATATTTAGCAAAACACCTTTCCTTGTTTCAGATCAATTACTTTATGCGGGTAATAAGTAAAGACTCATGATATCAGTTATATTTTATTATTTAGAGTATTTAAAAAATCTGTTACATTTTCAAAGGTTACACAAATTCAGATGATTTGATTTTATTATTATATTGAATCAATTAAATACAACATACATAACATAGATATTATTTACATCAATTACTTAATTTTACATTTTGAATAAAGTCAGCATTTTATTTACATCACCATGTTTTTAAATGCATCAATCCAAAATGCATTTTTTGGAAGAGTAACTCAAAATGCAATCTCTGCTAATCTAGTCAAAAGCTACTCTTCAGTCATAGTTCAGTGTTATAACACTCACCACACTTGTGCTAAATCATATAAGAAAAATGGCAAATAAATTGTGTTGATAAAATGGCATGACTCAGTCTTTCATTTTATTATTCCTTTAATCATATTTTAGCTTGGAAGCCTCAGATGAAATATCTCATAGGTATTCAATGAATTATTGTGCATTAGACAAATAAAATAGTCTTGTGACTAATAAGTCTCAAGTCGGACATCCCACTGTCCGGACTACTCTTCTCTATAATAGCCTTGTATGTCAACAGCGCGCGCATTGCCGGCCGTCTGCCGTGGCGATGGCGAGTAAAGAGACCAGAGCCAAGTTGAATGCTCTTGAATAAAGTATGCTAAAAGTTTCTTGGGTAAATGATGTCTATGGTTCACTGAATCATTCTAAATCCATTCAAGCAATTTTAGACACTATGTATTCATACTAAAATTGCATAAAAAGTAGAAAGGTCACTTGCTCACAGATATGTGACGAGACATTATGTGGGGTGCGCGAATATGAGACAAGACATACCAGAGGGTAGTCAATGGAAACTGAAAATAAATTCAACAGTGAAGAAAAGTATACACAAACTCAAAAAGACGAAATCATATTTAGCTATAAAAATTTATGATGCCCTTTTACCCTCCATAGCCTGACAGTAATATAATCACGATTGGCAAAAAACCAGTACTAACTTGTAGTAAACTATGTGTTGGGATGTTGACAATGGTTATGAATCAGGGACTATTTTTTGGGTTGGTTATAAAGGTTTTCAATCACAAAGTTTGCTTATCACTAAGGAAGAATATAAACTGAATAGAATACTGTTATATGTAATAAATACTTGTCATCCAATACTGTCCCTTAAATCAATAAGAATATGATACAAATTAGAGTAATACAGATCTACATTTACTCTGGAGGCCTTTTATGCTCCCCCCAGCCGTGGAAGCACTTGGTGAACCGTCGAGACTCCTTATTCTTCAGTGTGAGGAACAGTTTCCTTGGTTTGTCTGGTTGCATTGCTTTCATGTGTTGTATGTATACCTAAGAGAAAATACATAAATTTTTTTTTTTAACATAAGCTGTGTGCAATGTTTCAAATCATATTAATGATTTTGATTTCTGAGCGGAACAGCTATCTATTTAGAGGTATATTGTTTAAATATCACATTTGGCACGAGCGTAAGCGCCAATGCTTTAGTCAAATAAATAGATAGAAATAAATTTGGCACAACTAAATAACTTGGCATGTGCCAAGATAAGCCGATAAATTAATGCCAATAAATTGACACTAGAATATAATACATTTTTGAATGGCGGTTTCAGACCATATTAATTCAAATTATTATCCTCTCAATTTCAAATTATCTGATGGACACTTCTATACAAGCTATAATATTTATGTCATCATCATCATCATTATATCAGCCCACATGCATCCACTGCTAGGTATAGGCCTCCTCTTTAGCACGTCATTCTCTCCAATCCTGCCCCAACCGAATCCGGAGGATGCCCGCTGTCTTCATAATGTCATCAGACCATCTAGCTGGTGGTCTGGGTGATCTTTGATGCTCGCGTGGCCACCACTCCCTTCAAATTAAAGTCGCTCAACGCATCATGGAGCGCGCGATGCTAGGCATCTCTCTGCTTGACCGAATACCCAACTTCGAAATCCGACGAAGAACCAAGGTCGTGGACGTAGGTAGGAGGATCAATCAGTTAAATATTTATGTGTAAGCTATAAATAAATTAAATGGTTGGACCAAGTCTGTGTATTACCTGTGCAGATTTGTAGGCAAGTTTTATCTCAACCTCGGAGCATTTAGCGCCGAGCCACAGGAACACTTGGTCGCCGTTATCCAAGATCATGATATCGTCGTCGGCTAGATCGTCCTGCGATAAAATTATACACATTCTGAATTAAATTGATAAGTTAACTCGGGAAGTCAGTGCAAATCTTGTTGCCCTACCACCACAGTTAGGATTAGACTGTCCTTTATTGTGTACCTTTATCATCTACTAGCTTTCACCCGCGGCTTCGCTCGCGTGGTACCAGGATAAAAAGTAGCCTAGATGTTATTCCAGCACACATACTATGTATGTTTCAAGTTTCATTCAAATCCGTTCAGCCATTATGGCGTGATTGAGGCACAAACATCATCACATCCTTACAAACTTTCGCATTAAAGGGTTTAAAGGTTTACTTTCGCGTTTAAGTAAGGGTGTGAGGATGTGTAGATGTATGTTTGTGCCTCAATCAAGCCGTAACGTTGGACGGATTTAAATGAAACTTGGAATATACATAGTATGAGTCCTGGAATAACATATAAGCTACTTTTTTCCGGATACGATGCGAGCGAAGCCGCGGGAGAAAGCTAGTATTAAATAATAAAAATAATATTACCTGACAGAAGTCTGTGCATTTCTCTGAGACCGTGAAGTACCCCTTCTCGTTGGAGCAGCGGAAGAGACGCGTGTAGTTGAGATAGTCTGCATCGGTGTCGTACGGCTTGCGACCGCCGAGAGCCACCCAGAAAAAGTTATCGGGCTCGCTGCCTTCTGTCAGCACCTACAAAAACACAAGCACATAAATAAAACTTTAAAACCTCAAGCTATTTCATTTGATACCAATTTTCTTTTTGTGTGTGAAATTTCGCACTGTACTTTGAATTAAATTAAAACATATATCACAACTAGTGAAATTCCCGCGACTTTGTGCGCGTTTCTTTTCATGCAAACTTCATCTTTCGTCTCGAGTCTTTCGAGAATTTCTTTCTTAGTGCATTGTTACACCATTGATGTAAATAACTAATATAAGCTATTTATATGATTTATACAGCGTCAGGAAGCAACTTTTAACCTTCACTAACGGGACAATGTAGTGCCCGGGACGAATTAAGATGGAGTATACTTGACCAGCACCTATTCCATCCTCTCAGCTTAGTCGGCCTTGTCCACAGGAAAGACATGGTCAATACGAATATAATATTGTAATTTTCATACCTGTAAGCTAACCCAGGGGTTATTGAACTTCTCCTCTGCTATTTGTTCGATGAGTCGCGCCGAATCGGGGTCACTATTGTTGCCGATCCACGCGTAAACTATAGCCGAGGATTCATCGTTAGCGCCCTCTAGCGGCACGTTCAGGATATAACTGTAGAATAATCACCTTAGTCATTGAGAAATTCATACTAATATTTGTAGGGTGATACATACACTACGCTGATACATAAATAATAAGAAATAAATAAATATTTGTGGACATTTTACACAGCACCATCTAGGCCCAAACTAAGCCAAGCTTGTACTATGGGAACCAGATGGCTGATATAATACTTTTATACTTTTTTTTGTTAATACATACTTATAATACGAAACGAATCGGGAATCAAACCCGCGCCTCTTGCGTCTCAGGCGAGCACTCGCTCGCCACGCCACCGAGGTCGACAGATGTGTCGCGACACTTAGACAATGTTTGTGACATTAACAGGACGAGTGTTGGCTACATAATCTAGGTAGATATTTAGCCAAATATCTACCTACGTTCTTATTTTTTACTATATTGTGTGCTTCTTTTTTTTTTCTTTTATGTTTTTGTCTGTGTCTTGTGTGCCAAATAAATAATCTATCTGACTCTGAGCCTTTATGAACCGGTAGAAAGTGTAGCGGGTATGTATTTACCAGAAGGCGCTGTTGAGTTGCGTGGCGTCAGCCTTCACTTGCACCAGACGCGTGCTGAGCGCAGACCCGTTGCTGCGAAGCTCAAACAGTTCCACCGGCTGCTTCCCACCTTCCTACAATAATTAACTGGAAGTTTACAGTAATTCACAAAAAAAAGCCAAAAGCAAATGTGTACGAAAGGAGCATTTAAAGAGCAATTTAAATCATTTCACCACACAGTAGTAATACAAAAGTCAAAGTAAAAAAAAATATTTCATAAAATCACGGAGATCACTTGGACACGTCTTAAATCTACGTTGCATTTACATCTGTTCGTAACTCGACCAAGCGTGGAAAATACAGGCAAGAAATCACGCTTGGCTATTTTTTTGGAAAATGATCCCTTTACAATCATGTTTATAAAAGGAGTTGGGCATTATTCAGTCCCAAGCATTTTTGTCTTCTATATAACCGGATATATTATAACCAGATTCTTCTATATACGGATGAAAGAAAAGTGCATGCTACGGAGATGCGAATGCTGATATGGATGTGTGGAGTTACCAGAATGGATAGCATACGGAATGAGTACATCAGAGGACGTTTAAAAGTGGCACCAGTGACAGAGAAGATGAGGTTAGTGTGGTATGGGCATGTTATGCGGAGAGAAGAAAGTCATGTTACAAGGCGAGTGATGAATATAAATGTGGATGGATATTCTGCTAGAGGAAGGCCAAAGAAGAGATGGATGGGTTATGTGAAAGAGGATATGCGTGTGAAAGGAGTGAATGCTGAGATGACGAGTGAGGTCATCGATGTTATGTCATGAGATGAGAGAGAGTGAGTGATAGGAGAAAATGGAAGAGGGAAACATGTTGTGTGGACCCCACCTAGTGGGATAAGGGCAGGAAAATGATGATGATAACCGACCGGCTTGGTGTTCCGCTTGCCGTCTCTGATGATGAACCGGCGGTGGAAGTGCGCCATGAACTTGAGGCTCTCCTGTTGCTGGTGAGTGCGCACCACGTCGAGCCGCTTGCACAGCTGCTTGAACTTGCGCTCCAGGCCGAACGTGAACGTCAGCCAGCCCATGTTGGGCGCGCGACGACCTACAACAATACATTTTTTAAAGATATCTTTCAAACCTACCGGCTGCGCCACATGTGCTGTTCAATGAAAGACGGACTATCGAGAACTGTTTATTGTGGGTACATCTGATGCAAAAGCGAGTGTAGCGAATAATACTACCCTCAAGTTACCAAACATTACAGTTATGTTCTGTCCATCCAAAGGTTGCCTGGAAGAGATCGCTCTCAGCGATAAGGCCGCCCATTGTATACATACACATATTATCACGCCCGTATCCCTAACGGGGTGGGCAGAGCCACAAGTAGTCATAAGAAAACTTGCAGCCACTTCTGATTAAAAGTCCTAAGATGATGAACCATGGTGAAAGGTGAACAGCCCATCGCCCTTACAGGTGGTTTATCATTTTGGAGAGGACATATCCCTTAGTAGACTTTAAAAAAAAATGCGCCAATAGATTTTTCCATTCAAAAATTGTATGTGCACTATACCTATGTGTCAAGTGCACGAGAGAAGCCTTTGAGGCGCCTTTTAAATCATTTCACCACACTGGTTCGAAAGAGAACGACTAGATAGATAATCCATCATGCCAGTCAAAAGAAGATAGAACACCTTGCCAGAAGTAGACGACCCACGTCACAGTTTCAGCGTCTCCCTCCTCTTGTTCCGTTGTCGAGCCTTCACTTTCCTCTTCCGGCTGTTGGATAGAATAAACTGTAGTTTAAATAAATAAATATTTGAGGACATTTCACACAGCGCCATCTAGCCCCAAACTAAGCAAAGCTTGTACTATGGGAACCAGATGTGAGGACGTAAAGATGTGTGGATGTGACGATGTATGTTTGTGCCTTAATCACGCCGTAACGACTGAACAGATTTGAATGAAACTTGGAATATACATAGTATGAGTACTGGAATAACATATAGGCTAGTTTTTGTCCGGATATCACGCGAGCAAAGCTGCGGGCGAAAGCTAGTACTACATAATTGTAAATAAGGCCTTTTACCATCTATAGTAGATGATTTATACAGCGTCTGGAGGCAACTTTGACATTATTAGTAGCATAGTGGACTTACAGCAGGCAGAATGTATCTGCACAGGAATACATAGCAGTCGCAAGTGTGGAAGACTCCTAGCTCATGTTCCGGGAGCCTCACAAAATTCCTGCCCTCCAATACGAAGGCCTCCATAGCTTCCAGGTCTTCATTCCACTCATCCGCGAGGGTCTTGGCTTCGGACGCTGGCATTGGCGGCTGGCGCGGTGTGAACAGAGCTGTCAGATCCGCTCTGTTGAATAATATATTTCGATAAGGAGTTTTGTAATTTTTAAAGGAATAAAATTTTTGAGTACCCTAAACCGATGAGCATGCATAGAGAGTGAATGAAGCGAAATAAGTAGTTCAGGGACGTAGCAAATGGAGACCCGTGGTTTCTTCCTACTCCTATGGGAAACAGGCGTGCTTTTTCCAAGATGGCGGCTTTGTATAATAATCAGCTGACCCGCTCTCGGTTTCACTCGAGTAAGGGAGGCACTTATTCCTTTCAGAAGGTAGATTGTTAGGGTTGGTTTATTTACACAGCAACATGTTGGTTATATTAGAATGGTAAGCATCATGGTGCCGAGTGTCTCGACATCGAACGACCTAAAGCGTCTTTTTTACGCGCGTTTAATTAGAGCGAGAGCGTTTTATTGACGCGTCTTTTGTTGAAACGGATTTTATAAACGCCACACCATTGTCTTTGTTATATGTCTGATAGTGAATATGAGGCTTTAGTTATTACTTGGTCTCCTGTTGCTTGGCCCAGCCGGCGAGGTCGGCGCCGGTGCGGGCGACCGACTCTGCTGTGCGTGTGAAGTCTACAGCAATTACCTCCTCCCAGCCCAAGAAGTACGTTTTAAACACCTACAAACAAATAAACTTTGAATATTATAATGTTTTCAAAATGGTTGGGTAAGGATTAGAACTGGCATTTCTGCCTAGAAATAACTTCAAATCAAAAAATTGCTTAAAATCTATTTTTGTGATCAAATCTTACATCAATTATAAAATACAGTAGGTATAAAACAATTATTAAATTATAGACCATAATATTATAAACTTTATATTTGATTCTGAACCTTACACCTATCCTTAATATTGTCTACTTTAGTTCCTTGCAAATTTCATACTCATATTGTTTTAAAACATTGTCACATCTAGTTCTCGCCGATCTGTGTAAATTGTTCCGTACTGCTTTTGTTATTTCAACTGCGCTCGGTTTTGTCTTGTGATGTTTTACAAACCTACCCACTACATTACTTTTTTTTTTTTTTTTTTTTTGTTTTGTTAAATTACATTAACCTATGTTAGTTATTTATTATTAGTACTGTACTACGTTAGTTATTCTTCCTAACTGTAATTAATTTATAAGCCCACTATAAAATCTAAATTTAAGTTTTCTCATGTATAAGTGAATGTAAATTCTTATGGGAAATAAATATCTTAAACCTGAAATAACAATGTGATAACTGACTACATACATACCATACATACATATTATCACGTCCGTATCCCTAATGGAGCGGGCAGAGCCACGAGTAAACATGAGAAAACTTGCAGCCACTTCTGATTTAAAGTCCTAAGATGGATTGGATACGGTGAACCATGGTGACAGGTGATCAGCCCATCGCCCATTATAGGTTCCATCATGTTGGAGAGGATTATTTCTACTCCTTAGTCGACTTTTACGATATGCTTGGGGAATACCTGTGTCTCAGTGCCTTCTTGAAGCCTTGTAACGAGCGCGTGAGGCGGCCGCGTCACCATGTTGAATAGTTCTTGAGCTAACTTGACAGCGGCGGCACGGACCAGTCGGGAAGACTTCTTACCGAACCTACGGACATTTATTATTTGTTTTATTATTAGCCTGTGTTATCCCACTGCAGGGCAAAGGCCTCCCTCCCTTTTTTCTAGCGTGGACCTTGCCACAGTGGACCAGTCTAGAAGATGCACATCCAATTCGTCCCGTCATCTCCGTGGTGGTCTGCCGCGTGAACGTCCTGTGTTGGACGCCCATTCAGTAGTGGTCTTAGCCCACAGGTCGTCCGACATGCGACAGACATGGCCGGCCCAATCCCATTTGAGCTGGGCTAATTTTTTTGCTGAAGTCGTAAACCTTTGTTTAGGAACGCAGTACTGATTTTTTTTATTCGGTCTGTTAACCTAACACCGTCAAAAAAGCCGTCATTTCAGTAGTTACTCCTTTCTTACTCATATCATCATTCACGCAATCCATCCATCTCTTCTTTGGTCTACCTCTACCTTGTATCCATCCACTTTCATATATAACATTCTTCTCGTCACATGACATTCATCCCTCCGCATGTCATGCCCATAATACATAATACTACAATAAACTTTATCTTATCTTAGTGTATGAGGCGAGTGTGGATGGTACCGTTGGAAGGGGAAGACCTAGGCGTACATACCTGGACCAAATTGGCGACGTTTTGGAAAAGGGCCAGGTTAAGAGTACTCTAAACCGACGAGCATGTATGAAGAATGTTATGAAAGTGAATGAAGCGAAAGAAGTATGTCAGGATCGTAGCAAATGGAGATCCGTGATCTATGCCTACCTCTATGGGAAAGAGGCGTGATATTATGTATGTTATCTTATCTTACCATACAAAGACGTCGATATGTGCATCAAGTATGTAGACATTGCGTGTCGCGAGCACAGTGCGGGCGAGCGGCGCCTGCTCCGGCTGAGGGAGCTCCAAGTACCCCATGCCGAGTTCCACTCGGTATAACCGAGCTGGATTTATAGTGAAGTTTTCGTCTACGTGCTCCTGGAATAAAAGGACGAGCTCAATTACCTATTCAAATCTTTTATAACACCGGTGATTTCAATTTGAAGCTTTTGAGATAGTAGATTTCTTCTTTTTCTAATGTTTTACCATTTACATACATACATAATATCACGCCAGTATCCCTAATGGGATGGGCAGAGCCATAGGAAAAATTGCAGCCACTTCTAATTCAAAGTCCCAAGATGATATGGTGAACCATGGTGACAGGTGATCAGCCCATCGCCCATATAGATGGTCCATCACGTTGGAGAAGATTATCTCTTAGTCGACTTTTACGACATGCTCGGGGAGAGAAGCAGCTGGACGCATTCTACGTTTTTTCCTTACTCCCAGTCCATCAGAGAAGTAATTTGTAGAATTTAGTTGTACCATTTGTACCCACAATTGTAATTCATCACTCACTACGCGGCAGTAGCGGATCCAGGGGATACGGGGCTCAAAATCCCCCAAAAAAGCTACTACTAAACTGAGTGCTACTTATCAGAATCTACAGGGCCCCGGATTTAAGTTTGGGAGGGGCTTGACCGTGGCGAGTGTGTTTTATCAAGGTAAACACTAAAATAGCACACGGTAAGTAGTAACTTTGAGGGGGCTTGAGACCCGTAGCCCCCCTACCCACTGGATCATCTACTGACCGCAAGGTACAAACCTCAGGCACAAACGGATTGTCGCCCTTATACTCGAGTATGTCCCAGAAAGCCCGCGGTTCCTTCCCCGGCGGTTCCGCGATCAACTCTGCTTTGTTCTTCCTTTCCTCTTTGTTTATCTTCTCGGAGAACAGGCGCGCCTTCGATTTTAGCGTGTTCTTCGCTTTTTTGCCGTTCCTAAAACAATTTAATTTCTCGATTACAATTTACTTGGTTTGTGGTACAAGTCAATCATTATTTGTGGACATTTCACACAGCGCCATCCAGCCCCAAAATTTTACCAAATAAACTTTTTACGATATGTAGCTTTCCTTACGATGTTTCAATCGTTTGAGGTTACTAGTATAGCGCACATACATTTTCCAACCGAAAAATAGCCAAGCCCGGATTCAAATCTCTGACCTTAGGACAGGCGGTGGTCCCTAAACGTACTCTACTCACCATAGATAAATGACGAGCCCAGTGTCGAGAACGAAAACGTATCTGGGGTCCAACGAGTCAGCGTGAACTGGTACTGGTTCCAAATGAATGCTATTTCCCGCGCCGTGGACTCTGTATAATCGTGTCACGTAATGCTGAAACAAACGTATACTTAGAAAAAGATTTTACCATTTAAACTGAACCAGCTTTTAAGCGGGTGATAAAACTGAAATAGCATTCTGTGAAATCGAAGTCTCTACATGTTTTCGAGAGATTTGCTATGAAAATACAGTACTACGTAGGTATAGAGTATAGTCTTACCGGATCGTCGACAGTAAAGAAGCCGGACGGCGTGTGGCTGCCTTGTATGTAGACTGGCGGGATGGCGAACAGAGCTAGGAACTCCGGCGTCTCGTCACCTTGCTCGTGGCGCTGCGTACGTTTGGCGCCGAGTAGGTTTCGTAGGTTCACCGCGTGCATGGCTGCACAGGCGCCTTTGTCCAACTGCGGAATCACAATAACAATAAAATAATGAAAGTTTTGTGTGTATTTTTGTTCCCTATAATCTCCGCAGCTGTGTGGATTTGGTGTACACACAAATTGTGACCTGAAATAACATGCAATGTTAGGTTACTCTTAGTTAGCAGGGGGATAATGCACAATACACCCCACCGCGGGACGTCAGTGCAGATCTTTGTTCCCCTAACTTTAATTAGAATTAGAATTAGGTTACTCTCATCTGCCACTAATAGTACATACATACATACTATCACTCCAGTATCCATAACGAGGTGGGCAGAGCCACAAATTATCATAAGAAAACTTGCAGTCACTCCTGATTCAAAGTCCCAAAACTGATAAGGTTTCAAAGGTCCCAAAATTTAAAATTGATAAGGACCCATATATTCCCATATTGGATGGTCCATCATATTGGAGAGGATACTATCTCTTAGTCGACTTTTACGACATGCTCGAGGAGAGAAGCAGCTGGACGCATTCTATGATTTTTTTTTACTCCCAGTCCAGGAGAGAAGAAAAACGAATAGTAGATAAACGCAACCATTTAAAGATATTGGAATTGAATTGAACCATAAACATTAGTCCAAAATATCAATAGGAATAACAAATACAAATGTGGGTGTTTTCGGGCTGATGTTTTGCAGACAGTTTTTTTGCTTGCTCGACTAAAAAAATCACATACTCAGCTTTGCCAAAATCAGGTAAGACGTAAGAATGTCTGTTCTAACGCCCAAAGCCGTAAACCAATAGATACAGTCTGAAGTCATGGTGTTTTGATGGAGTTCCTTGTCATATAAAAACTTACAGTAGCTTTGGACCCGATCCAGAAATGTATGTCCCAGGAGAGTTGACCTTGTTCTTCAACAGTCGTCTTTAGTATGATGTAGCAATCTCCTTCAAAGAATTTTCCATGTGCCACCTAAGAAAAAAAAACACTGAATAATAGCAAGAATCACAAGAATAGTTCACGGTCGGACTTCGAGCCCACGATTATTATTCCTATTCTTATATAACTCTATGGCAACATTACCGAACAGCGAACAAGTTGACAAATGTGGCAGCCATAATATGATTAGCCCAGCCACAGGATACAAAATACAAGTATATTTGTATACATAGACAAGTAAAACACGAAGCAAACGCGACAGATCAGGGTAAAGTTATTGACCTCATCAACAGGAGCCGGGATGAAGTTCTCTATCTCCCAAACTTGCATGCCGGGTGTCTGGCCAGTGTCCTCGTCGAAGAACTCAGAGTAGTCTAGCGGCGGCTTCTCCAAACTCTCGTCCCAGCGCTTCGGTCTGAAGCAATAGACATACACATACAATTATTTACTCTATAAACTGTAATAACTAAGCTGTAACCAAGCCACTGTGGATCTAACAAGTCACTTGACCCTACATAATGGTGCTGGCTCGGCCGCATGACTATCATGTCCGACTTGAGATCTGTGACAATGACATAAATACTGACTTGAGCTCGCTGTTAGGAGGCTCCTGCTGCTGGTCGCCGTGCTGCGTGTTGGCCTGCTCCTGCATGCCGCGCAGGATGATGGCGGAGCCGCCCTGCTCGGGCTCCGGGCGCCCACGGCGCAGGCGCAGCTTGCGCGCTATCGGGTCCGACTTCACACCTGCCAGAATTATTTCGATGTCAAACATTTTTTTAAATTTATTTATGGGCGATGTCAAACATACTACCTATTATTTTTAACATAAAATAAAAGTTCGTAGTAGTAGTAACTAATATTATAAATGAGAGTGTGCGTATATTTGTTTCATCTCCGTATTGGCTCAATGGATTTGGCTGACACTTGGAATACATATAATTCATGACCTAGAATAATACATAGGGTACTCTTCATCCGGGTAACATGCGAGCGAAGCCGCGAGCGGGTTCTAGTAAAAACCGTCCAAACGTGGATGACACAATCGAGAAACCAAGCTCGGAATTTGTTTTGGAAACTTATCCCTTAACAATTTACAATATCAATGATAAACAAGTTGGAAGAATATTCAGATTATGTATATACAAGTTTATCTTACTTGTAGGAGTAGTGGGTTCCGTTGTGTTAGCCCCGGCCAGTTGCAACTGGGTTTGTAGTGAGAAGTCAATGTTGTAATACTGTAAGCCAGAGCCTCTAGCGCGTTCAACCGGCTTCGGAGGCATCACCAGGTCTGGGTTGCCGTGGAGTTGGAGACTCTCAAGGTCGCTGAGAAGGTGGATAGCGTCAGGTAGCGTGATCAGCTTGTTGCAGCTTAGATTCAGCTTTTTTAGGGAACCGCATCTGAAATAATATTACAATTTTAGAGACAAAGTTTGCACTAGTGAAATCTTGAATCCTGTGACAAAGCCTTGTTAAAACCTACCCAGCGGGATCCAGGTCCTCCCAAACCAAAATCTTGAATTACTCCAATCCTAGAATACTCACTGTTGGACCATCCTGAAAGAGTTGTTTATCTACGCCCCAAGACTTTCCTTCTGTTTCATAAATCCTGAGTATTTAAGTAGGTTTTTATAAGGCAGAAGTTAAGACTGTCTGCCCCTACTGCTGTATGGCATCTCAAATTGTATTGCCAATTGACAGAAACACTCACCTATTAAATATTAACGACGTGTTTGCTAAGACTTAGCTTATTCTGGTACCAAAAATACACAAAGGCACAATATACCTACTTACAATAGAATTAGGTAACAAAGAAGGCCACATTTGACAAGGCAGGCAAGGCGAGACATGCTAAAGCGCTGGTCTTCTGTGGTCGCACTAATACTTCAAGTCACTGACCTGCACAATCCCTCGGGAATCATCTCGAGGCTGTTATTAGCAGCGGAGAACACCTCCAGATTGCCGAGCTTGCCGATCCCCGAAGGAATTCCCTCAAAGTCCAGCTTATTGTCGTCCACGTGAAGGCGTCGCAAATTGGAACATTTGCACAGAGACGCGGGGAGGGCGGTCAGGTTGTTGCGAGAGAGATTGAGGCACTCCAGCTTCTGCCAGGATTCTAGAGCTGTGGGTTAAAAATAATACTTATAGATATGTATGCTTATATTTCAAGGTGCCTGTGAATTCCTAGTGAACTACATATAACAAAACTATTACCCTACTTACTGACTGAAGATCAACGCACAACGATAATCAAGCCTGAACCATAAATCCTAGAAGTAAACTTGGAGGGTGTATTCCTCTTATGGTGTAAGGGTGCACTAAGAATGCCAACATCAAGTTCTTCTCCGGTACTGCAAGGAGTTTGGCTGGCTGGCGGAGGGTTAGCAGGGGGACAATGCACAATACCGTTAGTGCAGATCTTTTGTTTAATAATTAGAATTAGACGTAGCGGGAACATGAAGTTTGTATGAAAACACTCAACGCGGAAAAAGTCGCGGGGCGTTCCACTAGTAAACAAATAAGGGCAAACACAGCCTAGCTGGCAACGGACGATTGAGCATTGTAATACAAGATCTCGATACCTGTTCTGTTACACTTGACTAATCAAAAGAATGTATATCTATGTCGCTTTAATCATTGACATCATCAATAAATGCGAACTGACTGACCGAGCAGTCTCGCGAGGCTGGCGCGCGAGGCAATTGCTCGCTTAGTCAGAACGAGCCTGACAATCGCGTCCCAGGCAAACGCGCAATCTGCAGGCTACTCCGTCAATCAATATACAGCAAATCATGTTCGCAAGCCATAAAAGGCAATTGGACATTCAAGAACATAACTATAGCGTATAGAAAATGAAATCAGAGTATCGAAGCGTGAAAATATATGCAAGTGAAAACTAGTATGATGCTGTCAGTAATAATCGCATAATGGAATCGTAAATTTTCTATTTCGCTACTATAACTTTGTAAAATTTAAGTAAAAAGTTTAAGTGCTGAAAGCATGAAACTTGGAGGGTATATTTTCTTATGTTGTAGGGGCTCACTAAGAAGAGCATGAAAAAATAATTTCCGAAAATCAACTTCTAGAGGATGCACTGTGAAGATGAAAAGAAACAATGTCTAATCTGATTCATTAAAGTTACAGATACCAGAAATTATGGGGAAATATATTTGCAGTCAATGTAAACCATTTTATTTCATTATATTCATTTTAGATCAGCAACAAAAGTTACACAAACTTGCTGAACTTATTTAATATGTGACTTAAATCTTGTGCTTCTCAATTATAGGTGAGCACTACATGTAAATTTTGTCCTGACTCTTCCGTGTGCTCACTGCTGAGACTATGCAATATTAATAAATAAAACTCACCAGCAGAAATCTCTGTTATCTCATTGTCACTCAGGTTCAATCTCTTCAAGTTCAACAGAGAGTACAATGCATCGGGAACCTTGGTCAGTGCATTCTTCGATAAGTCCACATCGGATAGGTTCGACAATGTGTCTAGGGATGTCGGCAGATTTGCGACAGTGCGTTGTGTATTCCTCATGTGTAATGTTACCAAGTTTTGTAGGGATGGTAACTGCCTGTAAATAAAAGTATAATTTTATTGGTAAAATGTACAGTACCAGATTAAGATAATAAAATCATTTTTTTTAACAGCATGATTGAAACATGAATCTTTATGATATTTCCACCTAAACATCTAAACTCAGTTATATATAGACTACAACCACATTATTAGTTTTACACTGCATGTTTTAATTCAAAATATTAACTACTAGCTGCCACCTACGGCTTTGCTCGTGTGGTACCCAGATAAAAAATAGCCTATATGTTAATCCAGTACATGTACTATGTATATTCCAAGTTTCATTAAAATCCATTCAGGAGTTTTCGCATGAAAGAGTAACAAACTTCCATACATACATACTTTCGCATTTATAATATTAGTAAGGACAAAATCTTTTTTGGAGTTGACTGTACAATATGAATATGTAGAGAAAAAACAAATTAAGTGAAACCTGATTAAGTTTTTATTTATAGTTTTTGTTTAAACTACTTTTTTTACAACTACAAAATGAGACTTACCTCAACTGAAAGAGTCCAAGTGGGTTTTCATTGAGTATGAGTGTCTGGAGGTTCGCCAGTCGTCTGGTCTGAGGGGGCAAGGTCTCCAGGAGGTTATTTGACAAGTCCAAGAACAGTAGATCTGTGAGCTGTACAAATAGGGTGGGTGGGATGCTTTCGATCCTGAAAAAAATTATTTATTTAGGACATCTTTTTCCATTCAGGAATTAAACTGTTTGCATATTTTTTATTTACTCCACTTACTAACATGATTCAATAAATTGGCACAGAATTTGAAGAAGAAAAATGGCACCCTAAGTGAATAGAAGACTTATATTAAATACAAAAGAAATTAAATTAAACAAAAACTAGGCAGTAAGTCTAGGCAGTAATCTTTGTTACCATCGCCTTCCAATTAAGAGAAATTATATCACAAATGGTACAGAAATTACTCTAAACAATAAATTATAAGATACAAACTTCGTCTAATGATTACATTAATGATCTGTTTCATCTGAATCCTAAAGAAAATGACTGAGTCACAAACATCCAAAACTTGCTGATTTATAATATTAGTAGGTATATAGTCATATGGAAAGATACTAACTTGTTATGGCTAAGATTCAAAACTAGTAATGACTTTGCCTTCTCCAACCCTTCAGGAACTTCCTTGAGTCGATTATGAGACAGGTCCAAAGTGGTCAAATCCTCCAATCTGAATAGCTCAGCAGGAATACCTGAGCTCTTCACTTTGTTGTGCCTCACGTTCAAAGAACGAAGGCATTTAAGTTCAGTCAGTTCACCAAATAGTTTTTCAAGGCTGTTCTTCTTTAGAGATAGGTTTTCCTGAAAGTATCAACACTTATAAAAGGCCTTGAGAATATACAAAGGATGCTTAATACTTTTCAGGCGATTGATTTAACCTGTTGCTCTACTCAGAAAAAAAAATTAAAAATTTCAACTCACCAACTTCATAAGTTTCCCTAATTCCTCTGGTATATCAGTCAAATTTGTTTTGTCAAGCCTCAGCCATTGAAGGCCAGTCATAAACCGAATAGCATCAGGGAATTTATCATCCTAAAAGTGATAAAACATAATGAAAATCAAGAAAGAAGGCAGAGGTTAGTTATGTATGATATCATCCTACGACCCAGTTGTAAAATGCACTTGATACATACACTGAAATCATTACACGTAAAATCTATGCCACGCACAAAAGGCAACAAGCCCGTATTAGCCATTTCTATAGCTAATTATTCGTGAAAAGGCATTGATATCTGAAATTTAGAGATAAACAGACGAAAAGAACCACAGCAAGTCAAGCAAGTGACTAAACGTTAGGACTAAACTCTAAAGAAAATGACATTTCCGTCAAATTAACATTGACAAGACAATAGACAGCAGGCAGAAAAAAAAACAAATAGCACAGAATATAAAGATAATGATTGAACGAATAGTAAGTATTACTTATTTTAGGCGGCCCAGCTCTAGCAAAGTATGTTCGATTCATCGAGGTAGATAAAAAATAATCTTGATATAAAAATGTGAAAAAGATGGAAACATTTATCCAGTTTCCTTAATTGATATGGGGACTAAAAAAAAAATTAAACGAAAATTTATTTTCACTCTACACATTTTATCTATTTACATAACATACCACGGAATAACACCATTCAACATCAACTATACTACTAATATATTGCCAATTTTGCTATCATAGTGTCATGACCTAGATAATATTCAAGACCATAATTCAAGACCTAGTCCACATTCAAAGATATTTATGTAGTTTTCGTAAGTTTTATTTTTAATAATGAAGCATCACCTAAAAATGTTTTACAAATGACTAACACACATCAAATAAAGTCCTGTAACCTACAACCTTTGACAGTAATACATTTACAGGAAAATTATAACTATATCTGCAAATTAAACATACATAATAGGTTAATTAAATAAACATTCTATAGGCACTTACTGATTAAATGCATTGGAGGGTTTTAGTCAGAAGGCAATTTAACATTTCAGAGAGTACCTATTAGACTAATATTAAAGCATAACATTGGATGCCTATGATAGGACTGATTATAGTAATGTAATATGATTCAATAATATCCTGGTATTTGGTTTATCGCGGCATTGGCGGCATGCTGGGCATTGGTCCTGATAATGCGGTGTTAGTTCCTAGTAACACCTGAAACAAAAGACAATAGTGAGTTTATTATTGTTTTGTCTGGGTTTTGTAGTATGTATTTACTAAATAAAAAGAAAAAGTATTTAAGTATTCCATCAGCCATCTAGTGCACATAGTACAAGCTATATTTAGTTTTAGGCTAGATGGCGCTGTGTGAAATGTCCACAAATATTTAATTATTTATATTCTACATGCTACATACATACATACTATCACGCCCATATCCCTAATGGGTGGGCAGAGCCACAAGTTAACATAAGGAAACTTGCAGCCACTTCTGATTTAAAATCCTAAGATGGATATGGTGAACCATGGTGACAGGTGATAAGCCCATATAGGTGGTCCATCATTCTGGAGAGGACACTATCCCTTAGTCGAATTTTACGACATGCTCGGAGAGAGAAGTATCTGGACGCATTCTACGCTTTTTCTTTACTTCCAGCAGAGAAGAGACACATGCTATAATGTAGAATATTTATTGACTTCCCTAAGTGACCTGTTTTTACTTGACATTAATAAAAAAATACCTGTTTCTGTTGTGACTTCTCCATCTCAGCCATCTGGGCTCTCTCCACCTCAAATATGACAGGGGCAAAGAGGATGACAGAGGAGCTTGCTATAACCCACATCACAGAGCGGGAAAGTCCATATAGAGACTTCATTCCACACCTGAAACATAAAATCTTCGCTTGAGTGTAGATTCATGCTTGAGCATTGTCATTGAATGTGATAGTTCTTTTGGAAGCCAAAATTAGAGAATTGATAGAAGAGAGATTAATAAAAATTACTTTTATGTGTTGAAACAGTAAAAGTAGTAAACATTTTACTGGCAAAAAGTAATAAGACCAGTTTTTGACCAACAACTTTAATGTAAGTTCATATGAGCTAGTGGCCAGTGGAGTTTTTAGGCCACCTAAAGGCCTCCGTCATGGCTTAACAACTAAAAAGCCGGAACTAACAATTTAACATCCCCTCCGAAGCATGGAAGAGCTCAGTTCGTAATGACAGATAATTTAACTTAAGTTCAACGATCAAAAAAATATTTAAGTATTGTATCAGCCATCCGATTCCCATAGTACAAGCTTTGCTTAGTTTGGGGCTAGATGGCGCTGTGTGAAATGTCCATAAATATTTATTTTATTATTTCATAGCATGTGGCAGGATAAAAAATATAGCAGCTTATAAAATCTCTAAATAATACTGACCATGTTTTGGTTGAAGCAGTGTGTGCTCCATTTCTCACACACTCCGGGAACATCTCAGTCAGTCCCCACAGCCTCTCTGATAATGACTCATCTGGTTCCTGCGGAAAAGGGTTAGGTATAAGACTTCTTATTTAAGTCAAATAAAAAATAGTCTATTTGGTAAAATCGTTTAGGATCTAGATCCAAATTTACGCCTTTTATAATGCGAATGCGACCAAGCATTTCTGCCCTACTAATCGCACTTGCAGTAATCGTCAGTTTAGGGTTTTTCATTTTTTTGCAGAAATGGTATTTCCAAGGGGCAATAATTTTCATTATATTTTTTACTATAAGTATATAACATTGACTTGCTGCAGAGATATCTAAAAATTATGATTACCGCGTTTTTCTCGAAATCACCATTTTACAAGTACTGCATTTGCTATTACGAGGGCAGATTTGTGCACTTGCTATGACCAGCATACATACTGACAAAAAACCGAGCTGTTAATGTGTTTTCAGGAGCTACAAGGTTTATGCAATCTACTTAAGAACCTAGTATTTAGCTCATTCTGGCAGAATACAACAATATGTTTTTATTATGATTGAATACTCACATCATCATATTCTTTAAGAGGTCCTGAGGATAGGATGTCTGTTGGAGACCCTCCTCCCTGAAAAACAAATAAAATAAAATTGTAAGTAATTATTCTAGTATGTAGCTGTTATTGTTTCAGAGCTTAAACATCTTTACGTACATCTAACAGTAGATACCTATCTACATTGATTATCTGCTTCAATAAGCTGTACAGGGAAGTAGGAAGTAAAAAAAAATATTGAACGGTAGTTTATGATTTGGTGTTTGTATTACCGATATGGCTTTCGGTATACTTACCGAAGGGAAGCCAAAGACTTCCAGATCCGTCGTCGAAGGGCTTGAAGAATCCATAGGTCTACGTTCCGGGGTATCGCCTTTGCTAGCGGTCAAAGATTCCATCCCACTGTCATTCTGCTCGAGATCATCCGTGATCAAATCCATAGGCGAAGTTTAATTTAGTAAAATAACCCAACAAGCAATGATTTTACGGATATCTCTCTTAGAGGAAAAGACAAATTCTACATGCAATCAAGAAGAAACCAACCTCGCCAACCGAGAGAAAGACTTAAGTGTTAGTGTTGCCATGCTAAAAAAACATTTACCACAGATAGCCGTCTCAGTGTGTTTCCACTACCTTAGTCTATAGTCACTACCTTTCAAGCGATTATTTAAAAATCTTTGAATGTTCAAATTGTTTTTAAAATCAAAATGAAGTCTTCTTTCAGTAAAATTTTCTATCTACGATATTTAAGGGACGTTCCCTCGATGTGGTACAGCCGTGGAACGTTCCCTCGGTGTGGTAATAGCCGTGGAACGTTGTCGATCCGTATATCTCTAAACTCGCTCAATGGTATATCGTGTGACTCACACGGGTAGTTCTGTATCTTCATCACACCGTGTGAGGCTCGACAAAGATACAGAACTACCCGCCTCGAAAAAATTTGAAGACTTTTTATGTCAATTTTGTGTTGATTGTGTGTCTGAAAGTAACTAATATTATAAATATAGGAGTTTTTTAAGTTCCCCTTATGTAAGTGAATGTAAATTATTTGAGAAAAAAGTATTTTAAACCGTAGGTATTCTAAATTCTTCTATGCTTACAAGTTTCGAAAAGAGGAACAACTGCAGGGTGAAGACAGTTATAATACTCTGGCATGGCGATCCATCTAATAATAGTTAACTACCAGCGCTATAACTATCTGACCCAGATATTAATTGAAATATCGGAGATAGGCCTAAGATGATTCTAAAATAATGTAAAACGTCATAAAAATAAAATGGGAAGATGATGTAGCACACGTCGCGGGCGCGGGTTGGGCTTAGAAACTAGCATATGACTGCGAAGAAACAGAGGAAGGCTATTATTATAAAGTTCACCGACTGTCCGGTGAACTCTATAGGGTAATAAGATCAAGAGGTGAAAGAAGAACGACGACGTGAAAAAATGACGGTGAAATCGGGTGATGACGGGTGGTCACGGTCGGTGATGTGATGACGACGAAGAGTTACTAGCATTTGGATGGTTAATTAGTTTCGTAGGTATAGAGCTCCAGAATTCCGACAAAGTCTTACAAACAGCTGCAAACGGCATATTATTAACATAATTTTACTTGGCATTCCGTCGGCGTACTGCATGAACATGGACCATCAACAGGCATTTTGACTCAGTAACCGCAGTGAGTTTGAGCTTGAATTCGATTAGCTTGGAATATTACGATATTTTAGAAACCCTGAAGAAACAATTAGACTGATTATTTTTGCTTGATTAGTTTGACTTTTGATTAATTGTTCGACAGGTGAGAAAAAAAACCTTTTGGGTTTCAATAAGTTTATCGTGCCAGCAAGTAGTTGGTATATGTGCATAGGTAGGTACAACAATAATCTACTTTGTATGCAAAATATAACTACCGGATACAGAATCGTGTTTAAGTCTAAATAAATCTTCGACGACGATCACAGAGTACCTACCTAAACGATGATAGTGATTCCTTTGGAGGATTCAAGCCTTTGTTGGCCTTTGATTGTCCTGATCTGTCAAAGATTCAGGATTCAGGCAAACGCGAGGGTAAACTCCACCCTCGGAACAATAAATTCTTCCATGACGCCCTACCTTAGCTTCGAACATCTTCGAACCATCAGTTACCATAGTTAAGATTTATTGTTCTGAGGATAACTAGTAAACTTTTGACACTTTGACATTGACAGTTTGTTTTTTCTAGAAATCATTTGCTTGCTCGAGTTTCCTTTCCTTTCCTCTATGGTCATCTTCGTTCGTCTGTCTGTTTCTAGTGTTGAGTAGGACACGGTTTCAAAATGAGTTTGTATGAGGCCCTCATTCTATTTCGTGAGGTGGGACAATGTCATGCTTCAAATGTCATGTCACATACTGTAAAATGTCATGTTGCGAGCTCGTGCGAGGTAGTGAGGTATTATTGTTAGCAACTTCCCCACCAGGAGGCAAACAACACCGCAGGCAACAGCGACCGCCTATAAATAGCGGGCCGAATCGAGGCTTGCGGTCACTTCGCTCGTGGTGCTCGACAGTGCAACATCTCATGGACAGTAGAGTTTTATTGTTTTTGTGTAATTTCGGTGTGAAGGACGCGTGAGTCATATTGTGTTTTGGTTATGTCATTTTCATGTGTAATCTAGATCATTTTCAAGGTGTGTGGTCCAATCTGATTGTAGTAGTCTTGTTTAATTTTGATTAAATTGATTGTTAATGTTTAGATAAGCCTGTGGTTTATTTTTTTTAATGAATCAGATCCTTTTTACCTAAAATCAGAAGTGAGGGATAATAAAATCCATAAAGCTCACGAATTTCGAGTAAACAGATTGGAACTACCCACACATTGAAAAGATAGCCAGATTCTGTGCAGTTTGTTGTTTTCTTCTCTCAGTTGCACTCTTTGTTGTTCTTGTTTACGTAACCTTGGTAAATTCTCAGCATGCCTAGAAATAAAGACCGTGGTAGAACGAAACATCGTACACAAGGTGACTCACGTGTCCGAACACGACGCCGTTCTCGGTATCGGTTTCGTAGTAGAACTCTGTCATCCATACGATAACTTTCGCGCTGTAAGTTACGGTCTCTGTCACCTAGTGTCTTTTATGGTCGAGCACCACGTCGGAGCAGAACAATGACGCGCAGTAGGTTCCGTGTCCGATCACAAAGCGTCTCCCGCTGTCAATCTACCCAAAGACGTTCTTTTGTCTGGGTGCGTCACCGTTTGCGGACTTTGTCGCGCAAAAGGGGTAGTTCGCGCCGTAGTCTATTTCGATCCCGATCTGGAAGTTCATTAGTAGGTCGAATGCCACGACGCAATTATGGGGGTAGGGTTCGTTCTCTGTACTAATCTCGATTACGCTCATCAAGCGTCGATCGCCGTTGCTATCGCTGGTCTCGTTCTCGTAAGTCATATGATGGTCAAATATCTTGGCAGGGTTTGTGAGTCAGGGTCAGGTAAAGCCGAGCCCACGAAAGGTCGAAACTTTGATGTATACCTCTCCACTTAACAGAGTTAAACAGGTACCGAAGGGACGACGCCTGTTATTCGCGCGTTTTGACGTCGCTGCTCGGAACACAAGGCCGAATCGTGAGGGTCTACGTGAGATCACGCGGAGCAGAGCTCAACGGCTGTGAAGGATAACCAGGCCATATAAGATGAGTATTCAAATAGAGAAAGACTCTCACCTCGTCAATTTGTTTACGTAATAAAGTGTTCTCAGTCCACAGAGAAGCTGGACTCTGCGGTCGTTACGAGCTGAAGCTGTTGAGCGGAGGCTACGGGAGAACGACTCTGGCTGCCATGCAGTACATGGTACCGTGGCGAGGCGAGTGGTGCTCGGAGACGTGTGCCGCGTTCTTCGATAGCGAGTACCACACCTCTTATAAGACCAAAACGTCATTTATTGCTTTGTCGGTTGTTATCCTTTCCCATAGTTAGATTAACCAACCAACCCCTTAGTGTTTTTCGTAGTAGGTAGGTATAGTCCCCCCTAGGATAGTAGATATGAAAAAGTCCCCCTCTTGTAAGTGGATAACAGACGACATTGCTATATATGTCAGGTCGAATAAGGTGGTTGGCTGGTGTTGGATAGTTACCAAGGGTGGTGACTGGGCGATTACTAAAGGTGGTAATGCGCACAGGTTAATGCACAGAGAGTGTGTTAACCTGAGGGAGATGCTTGGTGCGTCTGGCGTCAGAAGTGCCGAAGACAGAAGCCGGCGCGGCTGCTGCTGAAGACGGTGCAGTAGGCGACGTCCAGAGATACGACTGCTTGAGTAAAAGGGCCCTATTTTTATTATTTTGAGACGTCTCTGAGGTGAAGTCTGTAAGATTGAGTTTGAAATTTATGAATGTTGTGCGATGTATGAATTAAGTGAAAGAGATATTATGAACGGAGGATGAAAAATTAGGTGGCGGTTTTAAAGATACTGAGCGCCTATTTAAATATGTGTTGTTCTTTCACAGATGAGGGATCAAGTGTTCTGCGATCCATGCCTCTGTTAGTTGCAGACCCTGAAGCCGGACCCTCGACAGCAGCTGGCGCTGGTCTCTGTAGATCGACACCGTACGACCGGGCCGAGGACGACCCTTCGTCAGGAGAGGCCGTGTTAGCAGTTAAACAGGTACTTGACGTCGCTGCTCGGAACACAAGGCCGAATCGTGAGGGTCTACGTGAGATCACGCGGAGCAGAGCTCGACGGCTGTGAAGGATAACCAGGCCATATAAGATGAGTATTCAAATAGAGAAAGACTCTCACCTCGTCAATTTGTTTACGTAATAAAGTGTTCTCAGTCCACAGAGAAGCTGGACTCTGCGGTCGTTACGAGCTGAAGCTGTTGAGCGGAGGCTACGGGAGAACGACTCTGGCTGCCATGCAGTACATGGTACCGTGGCGAGGCGAGTGGTGCTCGGAGACGTGTGCCGCGTTCTTCGATAGCGAGTGCCACACCTCTTATAAGACCAAAACGTCATTTATGGCTTTGCCGGTTGTTATCCTTTCCCATAGTTAGATTAACCAACCAACCCCTTAGTGTTTTTCGTAGTAGGTAGGTATAGTCCCCCCTAGGATAGTAGATATGAAAAAGTCCCCCCTCTTGTAAGTGGATAACAGACGACATTGCTATATATGTCAGGTCGAATAAGGTGGTTGGCTGGTGTTGGATAGTTACCAAGGGTGGTGACTGGGCGATTACTAAAGGTGGTAATGCGCACAGGTTAATGCACAGAGAGTGTGTTAACCTGAGGGAGATGCTTGGTGCGTCTGGCGTCAGAAGTGCCGAAGACAGAAGCCGGCGCGGCTGCTGCTGAAGACGGTGCAGTAGGCGACGTCCAGAGATACGACTGCTTGAGTAAAAGGGCCCTATTTTCATTATTTTGAGACGTCTCTGAGGTGAAGTCTGTAAGATTGAGTTTGAAATTTATGAATGTTGTGCGATGTATGAATTAAGTGAAAGAGATATTATGAACGGAGGATGAAAAATTAGGTGGCGGTTTTAAAGATACTGAGCGCCTATTTAAATATGTGTTGTTCTTTCACAGATGAGGGATCAAGTGTTCTGCGATCCATGCCTCTGTTAGTTGCAGACCCTGAAGCCGGACCCTCGACAGCAGCTGGCGCTGGTCTCTGTAGATCGACACCGTACGACCGGGCCGAGGACGACCCTTCGTCAGGAGAGGCCGTGTTAGCAGTTAAACAGGTACTTGACGTCGCTGCTCAGAACACAAGGCCGAATCGTGAGGGTCTACGTGAGATCACGCGGAGCAGAGCTCGACGGCTGTGAAGGATAACCAGGCCATATAAGATGAGTATTCAAATAGAGAAAAACTCTCACCTCGTCAATTTGTTTACGTAATAAAGTGTTCTCAGTCCACAGAGAAGCTGGACTCTGCGGTCGTTACGAGCTGAAGCTGTTGAGCGGAGGCTACGGGAGAACGACTCTGGCTGCCGTGCAGTACATGGTACCGTGGCGAGGCGAGTGGTGCTCGGAGACGTGTGCCGCGTTCTTCGATAGCGAGTACCACACCTCTTATAAGACCAAAACGTCATTTATGGCTTTGTCGGTTGTTATCCTTTCCCATAGTTAGATTAACCAACCAACCCCTTAGTGTTTTTCATAGTAGGTAGGTATAGTCCCCCCTAGGATAGTAGATATGAAAAAGTCCCCCCTCTTGTAAGTGGATAACAGACGACATTGCTATATATGTCAGGTCGAATAAGGTGGTTGGCTGGTGTTGGATAGTTACCAAGGGTGGTGACTGGGCGATTACTAAAGGTGGTAATGCGCACAGGTTAATGCACAGAGAGTGTGTTAACCTGAGGGAGATGCTTGGTGCGTCTGGCGTCAGAAGTGCCGAAGACAGAAGCCGGCGCGGCTGCTGCTGAAGACGGTGCAGTAGGCGACGTCCAGAGATACGACTGCTTGAGTAAAAGGGCCCTATTTTCATTATTTTGAGACGTCTCTGAGGTGAAGTCTGTAAGATTGAGTTTGAAATTTATGAATGTTGTGCGATGTATGAATTAAGTGAAAGAGATATTATGAACGGAGGATGAAAAATTAGGTGGCGGTTTTAAAGATACTGAGCGCCTATTTAAATATGTGTTGTTCTTTCACAGATGAGGGATCAAGTGTTCTGCGATCCATGCCTCTGTTAGTTGCAGACCCTGAAGCCGGACCCTCGACAGCAGCTGGCGCTGGTCTCTGTAGATCGACACCGTACGACCGGGCCGAGGACGACCCTTCGTCAGGAGAGGCCGTGTTAGCAGTTAAACAGGTACTTGACGTCGCTGCTCAGAACACAAGGCCGAATCGTGAGGGTCTACGTGAGATCACGCGGAGCAGAGCTCGACGGCTGTGAAGGATAACCAGGCCATATAAGATGAGTATTCAAATAGAGAAAAACTCTCACCTCGTCAATTTGTTTACGTAATAAAGTGTTCTCAGTCCACAGAGAAGCTGGACTCTGCGGTCGTTACGAGCTGAAGCTGTTGAGCGGAGGCTACGGGAGAACGACTCTGGCTGCCGTGCAGTACATGGTACCGTGGCGAGGCGAGTGGTGCTCGGAGACGTGTGCCGCGTTCTTCGATAGCGAGTACCACACCTCTTATAAGACCAAAACGTCATTTATGGCTTTGTCGGTTGTTATCCTTTCCCATAGTTAGATTAACCAACCAACCCCTTAGTGTTTTTCATAGTAGGTAGGTATAGTCCCCCCTAGGATAGTAGATATGAAAAAGTCCCCCCTCTTGTAAGTGGATAACAGACGACATTGCTATATATGTCAGGTCGAATAAGGTGGTTGGCTGGTGTTGGATAGTTACCAAGGGTGGTGACTGGGCGATTACTAAAGGTGGTAATGCGCACAGGTTAATGCACAGAGAGTGTGTTAACCTGAGGGAGATGCTTGGTGCGTCTGGCGTCAGAAGTGCCGAAGACAGAAGCCGGCGCGGCTGCTGCTGAAGACGGTGCAGTAGGCGACGTCCAGAGATACGACTGCTTGAGTAAAAGGGCCCTATTTTTATTATTTTGAGACGTCTCTGAGGTGAAGTCTGTAAGATTGAGTTTGAAATTTATGAATGTTGTGCGATGTATGAATTAAGTGAAAGAGATATTATGAACGGAGGATGAAAAATTAGGTGGCGGTTTTAAAGATACTGAGCGCCTATTTAAATATGTGTTGTTCTTTCACAGATGAGGGATCAAGTGTTCTGCGATCCATGCCTCTGTTAGTTGCAGACCCTGAAGCCGGACCCTCGACAGCAGCTGGCGCTGGTCTCTGTAGATCGACACCGTACGACCGGGCCGAGGACGACCCTTCGTCAGGAGAGGCCGTGTTAGCAGTTAAACAGGTACTTGACGTCGCTGCTCGGAACACAAGGCCGAATCGTGAGGGTCTACGTGAGATCACGCGGAGCAGAGCTCGACGGCTGTGAAGGATAACCAGGCCATATAAGATGAGTATTCAAATAGAGAAAGACTCTCACCTCGTCAATTTGTTTACGTAATAAAGTGTTCTCAGTCCACAGAGAAGCTGGACTCTGCGGTCGTTACGAGCTGAAGCTGTTGAGCGGAGGCTACGGGAGAACGACTCTGGCTGCCATGCAGTACATGGTACCGTGGCGAGGCGAGTGGTGCTCGGAGACGTGTGCCGCGTTCTTCGATAGCGAGTGCCACACCTCTTATAAGACCAAAACGTCATTTATGGCTTTGCCGGTTGTTATCCTTTCCCATAGTTAGATTAACCAACCAACCCCTTAGTGTTTTTCGTAGTAGGTAGGTATAGTCCCCCCTAGGATAGTAGATATGAAAAAGTCCCCCCTCTTGTAAGTGGATAACAGACGACATTGCTATATATGTCAGGTCGAATAAGGTGGTTGGCTGGTGTTGGATAGTTACCAAGGGTGGTGACTGGGCGATTACTAAAGGTGGTAATGCGCACAGGTTAATGCACAGAGAGTGTGTTAACCTGAGGGAGATGCTTGGTGCGTCTGGCGTCAGAAGTGCCGAAGACAGAAGCCGGCGCGGCTGCTGCTGAAGACGGTGCAGTAGGCGACGTCCAGAGATACGACTGCTTGAGTAAAAGGGCCCTATTTTCATTATTTTGAGACGTCTCTGAGGTGAAGTCTGTAAGATTGAGTTTGAAATTTATGAATGTTGTGCGATGTATGAATTAAGTGAAAGAGATATTATGAACGGAGGATGAAAAATTAGGTGGCGGTTTTAAAGATACTGAGCGCCTATTTAAATATGTGTTGTTCTTTCACAGATGAGGGATCAAGTGTTCTGCGATCCATGCCTCTGTTAGTTGCAGACCCTGAAGCCGGACCCTCGACAGCAGCTGGCGCTGGTCTCTGTAGATCGACACCGTACGACCGGGCCGAGGACGACCCTTCGTCAGGAGAGGCCGTGTTAGCAGTTAAACAGGTACTTGACGTCGCTGCTCAGAACACAAGGCCGAATCGTGAGGGTCTACGTGAGATCACGCGGAGCAGAGCTCGACGGCTGTGAAGGATAACCAGGCCATATAAGATGAGTATTCAAATAGAGAAAAACTCTCACCTCGTCAATTTGTTTACGTAATAAAGTGTTCTCAGTCCACAGAGAAGCTGGACTCTGCGGTCGTTACGAGCTGAAGCTGTTGAGCGGAGGCTACGGGAGAACGACTCTGGCTGCCGTGCAGTACATGGTACCGTGGCGAGGCGAGTGGTGCTCGGAGACGTGTGCCGCGTTCTTCGATAGCGAGTACCACACCTCTTATAAGACCAAAACGTCATTTATGGCTTTGTCGGTTGTTATCCTTTCCCATAGTTAGATTAACCAACCAACCCCTTAGTGTTTTTCATAGTAGGTAGGTATAGTCCCCCCTAGGATAGTAGATATGAAAAAGTCCCCCCTCTTGTAAGTGGATAACAGACGACATTGCTATATATGTCAGGTCGAATAAGGTGGTTGGCTGGTGTTGGATAGTTACCAAGGGTGGTGACTGGGCGATTACTAAAGGTGGTAATGCGCACAGGTTAATGCACAGAGAGTGTGTTAACCTGAGGGAGATGCTTGGTGCGTCTGGCGTCAGAAGTGCCGAAGACAGAAGCCGGCGCGGCTGCTGCTGAAGACGGTGCAGTAGGCGACGTCCAGAGATACGACTGCTTGAGTAAAAGGGCCCTATTTTTATTATTTTGAGACGTCTCTGAGGTGAAGTCTGTAAGATTGAGTTTGAAATTTATGAATGTTGTGCGATGTATGAATTAAGTGAAAGAGATATTATGAACGGAGGATGAAAAATTAGGTGGCGGTTTTAAAGATACTGAGCGCCTATTTAAATATGTGTTGTTCTTTCACAGATGAGGGATCAAGTGTTCTGCGATCCATGCCTCTGTTAGTTGCAGACCCTGAAGCCGGACCCTCGACAGCAGCTGGCGCTGGTCTCTGTAGATCGACACCGTACGACCGGGCCGAGGACGACCCTTCGTCAGGAGAGGCCGTGTTAGCAGTTAAACAGGTACTTGACGTCGCTGCTCGGAACACAAGGCCGAATCGTGAGGGTCTACGTGAGATCACGCGGAGCAGAGCTCGACGGCTGTGAAGGATAACCAGGCCATATAAGATGAGTATTCAAATAGAGAAAGACTCTCACCTCGTCAATTTGTTTACGTAATAAAGTGTTCTCAGTCCACAGAGAAGCTGGACTCTGCGGTCGTTACGAGCTGAAGCTGTTGAGCGGAGGCTACGGGAGAACGACTCTGGCTGCCATGCAGTACATGGTACCGTGGCGAGGCGAGTGGTGCTCGGAGACGTGTGCCCCGTTCTTCGATAGCGAGTGCCACACCTCTTATAAGACCAAAACGTCATTTATGGCTTTGCCGGTTGTTATCCTTTCCCATAGTTAGATTAACCAACCAACCCCTTAGTGTTTTTCGTAGTAGGTAGGTATAGTCCCCCCTAGGATAGTAGATATGAAAAAGTCCCCCCTCTTGTAAGTGGATAACAGACGACATTGCTATATATGTCAGGTCGAATAAGGTGGTTGGCTGGTGTTGGATAGTTACCAAGGGTGGTGACTGGGCGATTACTAAAGGTGGTAATGCGCACAGGTTAATGCACAGAGAGTGTGTTAACCTGAGGGAGATGCTTGGTGCGTCTGGCGTCAGAAGTGCCGAAGACAGAAGCCGGCGCGGCTGCTGCTGAAGACGGTGCAGTAGGCGACGTCCAGAGATACGACTGCTTGAGTAAAAGGGCCCTATTTTCATTATTTTGAGACGTCTCTGAGGTGAAGTCTGTAAGATTGAGTTTGAAATTTATGAATGTTGTGCGATGTATGAATTAAGTGAAAGAGATATTATGAACGGAGGATGAAAAATTAGGTGGCGGTTTTAAAGATACTGAGCGCCTATTTAAATATGTGTTGTTCTTTCACAGATGAGGGATCAAGTGTTCTGCGATCCATGCCTCTGTTAGTTGCAGACCCTGAAGCCGGACCCTCGACAGCAGCTGGCGCTGGTCTCTGTAGATCGACACCGTACGACCGGGCCGAGGACGACCCTTCGTCAGGAGAGGCCGTGTTAGCAGTTAAACAGGTACTTGACGTCGCTGCTCAGAACACAAGGCCGAATCGTGAGGGTCTACGTGAGATCACGCGGAGCAGAGCTCGACGGCTGTGAAGGATAACCAGGCCATATAAGATGAGTATTCAAATAGAGAAAGACTCACCTCGTCAATTTGTTTACGTAATAAAGTGTTCTCAGTCCACAGAGAAGCTGGACTCTGCGGTCGTTACGAGCTGAAGCTGTTGAGCGGAGGCTACGGGAGAACGACTCTGGCTGCCGTGCAGTACATGGTACCGTGGCGAGGCGAGTGGTGCTCGGAGACGTGTGCCGCGTTCTTCGATAGCGAGTACCACACCTCTTATAAGACCAAAACGTCATTTATGGCTTTGCCGGTTGTTATCCTTTCCCATAGTTAGATTAACCAACCAACCCCTTAGTGTTTTTCGTAGTAGGTAGGTATAGTCCCCCCTAGGATAGTAGATATGAAAAAGTCCCCCCTCTTGTAAGTGGATAACAGACGACATTGCTATATATGTCAGGTCGAATAAGGTGGTTGGCTGGTGTTGGATAGTTACCAAGGGTGGTGACTGGGCGATTACTAAAGGTGGTAATGCGCACAGGTTAATGCACAGAGAGTGTGTTAACCTGAGGGAGATGCTTGGTGCGTCTGGCGTCAGAAGTGCCGAAGACAGAAGCCGGCGCGGCTGCTGCTGAAGACGGTGCAGTGGGCGACGTCCAGAGATACGACTGCTTGAGTAAAAGGGCCCTATTTTCATTATTTTGAGACGTCTCTGAGGTGAAGTCTGTAAGATTGAGTTTGAAATTTATGAATGTTGTGCGATGTATGAATTAAGTGAAAGAGATATTATGAACGGAGGATGAAAAATTAGGTGGCGGTTTTAAAGATACTGAGCGCCTATTTAAATATGTGTTGTTCTTTCACAGATGAGGGATCAAGTGTTCTGCGATCCATGCCTCTGTTAGTTGCAGACCCTGAAGCCGGACCCTCGACAGCAGCTGGCGCTGGTCTCTGTAGATCGACACCGTACGACCGGGCCGAGGACGACCCTGCGTCAGGAGAGGCCGTGTTAGCAGTTAAACAGGTACTTGACGTCGCTGCTCGGAACACAAGGCCGAATCGTGAGGGTCTACGTGAGATCACGCGGAGCAGAGCTCGACGGCTGTGAAGGATAACCAGGCCATATAAGATGAGTATTCAAATAGAGAAAGACTCTCACCTCGTCAATTTGTTTACGTAATAAAGTGTTCTCAGTCCACAGAGAAGCTGGACTCTGCGGTCGTTACGAGCTGAAGCTGTTGAGCGGAGGCTACGGGAGAACGGCTCTGGCTGCCATGCAGTACATGGTACCGTGGCGAGGCGAGTGGTGCTCGGAGACGTGTGCCGCGTTCTTCGATAGCGAGTACCACACCTCTTATAAGACCAAAACGTCATTTATGGCTTTGCCGGTTGTTATCCTTTCCCATAGTTAGATTAACCAACCAACCCCTTAGTGTTTTTCGTAGTAGGTAGGTATAGTCCCCCCTAGGATAGTAGATATGAAAAAGTCCCCCCTCTTGTAAGTGGATAACAGACGACATTGCTATATATGTCAGGTCGAATAAGGTGGTTGGCTGGTGTTGGATAGTTACCAAGGGTGGTGACTGGGCGATTACTAAAGGTGGTAATGCGCACAGGTTAATGCACAGAGAGTGTGTTAACCTGAGGGAGATGCTTGGTGCGTCTGGCGTCAGAAGTGCCGAAGACAGAAACCGGCGCGGCTGCTGCTGAAGACGGTGCAGTAGGCGACGTCCAGAGATACGACTGCTTGAGTAAAAGGGCCCTATTTTCATTATTTTGAGACGTCTCTGAGGTGAAGTCTGTAAGATTGAGTTTGAAATTTATGAATGTTGTGCGATGTATGAATTAAGTGAAAGAGATATTATGAACGGAGGATGAAAAATTAGGTGGCGGTTTTAAAGATACTGAGCGCCTATTTAAATATGTGTTGTTCTTTCACAGATGAGGGATCAAGTGTTCTGCGATCCATGCCTCTGTTAGTTGCAGACCCTGAAGCCGGACTCTCGACAGCAGCTGGCGCTGGTCTCTGTAGATCGACACCGTACGACCGGGCCGAGGACGACCCTTCGTCAGGAGAGGCCGTGTTAGCAACTTCCCCACCAGGAGGCAAACGACAAGGCGACCGCCTACAAATAGCGGGCCGAATCGAGGCTTGCGGTCACTTAGCTCGTGGTGCTCGACAGTGCAACATCTCATGGACAGTAGAGTTTTATTGTTTTTGTGTAATTTCGGTGTGAAGGACGCGTGAGTCATATTGTGTTTTGGTTATGTCATTTTCATGTGTAATCTAGATCATTTTCAATGTGTGTGGTCCAATCTGATTGTAGTAGTTTTGTTTAATTTTGATTAAATTGATTGTTAATGTTTAGATAAGCCTGTGGTTTATTTTTTTTAATGAATCAGATCCTTTTTACCTAAAATTATTATTTCGCTCGTTCAATCTACTCATTTGTCATGTCATGTCACAAGAGAAGAGGTATGAGGTGTCTTGATGAGTGTCATGTTTTCATTTTGTCACTAAAAGTGAGGCGTTTTACTTGATGAGTAAGTATAATTCTTTTTACTATTATTGTTTGTACCTATGATAGATTAGGTTAGATGACAAGCAATGTAGGTAGGTATGTCTTGGTCAGTTAAGTAGGTTAGGTAGATATAATTTTAATGTTTTACATTAGATACCTACTTATCCTACCTATTAGTTTAGGAGTATAGTACCTATTATATTATCTGTGGTTCAGGTATGTAGTGTTTAGTAAGTACCTAAAATAATACATAATAATAATGCTGGTCATCTTCTAGCCCCAAAGTAAGTAGAGCTTGTGTTATATGAACGATAACTGATTGATATTGAGGTAATCAAGTAGTAAAATGGGTACCTAGGTATGTAGGTAGGTACCTACCTAGATAATTTTGATGTTTTGTATGTAGTGATGGGTAGGTAGGTATTAGTAGATTATTTGGGTACCTACCTGGGCAAGGGGTAAGTAGGTACCTACCTCGATACCTAATTGCAATGTTTTTTACCTACCTATTAGTTCAGTAGGTACTTACCTAAGTATCTAGTAGGATTAGGTTAGGATGAGTAGGTAGGTAGATAAATTAGGTAGTAGGTACTATGTTGGTAATTCGAAAACTATGAAGTGCACGAAAGGAGCATTTTTGAGGCGCACTTATACTATAAGTCCTTTCATCACACTGGTTTAAAAGAACTATTGACACGATAAGAAAAAGAAGAACAAACATATTATATTACTTACCTACATAAATGTACTTACTTAATGTACTCGTACCTACCTACAATGTGAAATCTATCTACTTCATATTTACAGATATAAACAAAAGTTTTGACACTTTTTCACCACTGAGACGGTTACAAAACTAATTTTGTTGTAGGTTTCTATCAATCAATTTCAAGCAATTCATTCAATTTTTAGCTACGTCAATTACCTACTTACGTCATACGCCACTGTGATGTCATTTCAACGTACGATCTGTCATTCGATCACGCAATACATCAGCTCACTCACTCCTCACTCGCTCGAATGAAACATTTGTATTTCCCTCGTTCGTCCCGCTCGCGCTCGCACGTGACGTCGTTTGGTGAGTGTGACACGAATTGTGAGGTGGTACAACGATTGAAAATGAGGTCCATGACATTTCTGAGCGAATGTATGGGACAAACGAGGTGCCTCACGTATGTCCTACTCAACACTATCTGTTTCTGGTTTCTGCTCTGCTTGATTGCTCTTTCGCAGTAAAATCTTTTTATTCGAATAGATCTCGAAATCTTCTCCAGTTTATTTCTAATTTATCTGTAAATAACTGTTCAATTCGTTTAAATTGTAACTATAGCAGTCAGATCGTAGACAAAAAAGCATTAGCTTTATATATGAGGTCGATCTGACATCATCAGGATCTACCATTTATACCTGAGACCTTTGACTAAAGTAATCTCACTTGCGATCCTAAATACTTTCGTACCGCGTACTTATTGTATCAACACAAATAAATCTGTGGTGAAATCCTTAAATTTTCTTCAGCGTTCCTCGTGCCGCATTTCTCGGAGATACTATCAAGGTAAGTGTATTTTTTTGACGTTTTTGATATGCCCAATAGTTTCCAGGACGGTTTTCTAGCGTGAAATGATGCGTGAAATGGACTAGCAATGTGCCAATTATATTTATATATAATTGTATAAATATGAAGCAGGTATATAGGTAACTACCTAAATTATTATCTTCATACAAAACCTTCATGGTAGAAAGGATCACAGTCAATGCTATAAAGGTCTATCTATCTAGTAATGTGATGAAATAATTAAAAGTACGCCTCATAGGCTCCTTTCGTACAGTACACACAAGTAGACCATGCATGAGCCCTAGTTACCCACTCAGCAACATCACAATTTTAGTTACAATGTAAGTACATTGACTAACTGATTCTTATTATGTACCTACCTGTGCTAAAACTTTATTAGCGTCTGCAGACCACTTTTCCTCATGAGTAGCTTGGCTGCAGCAAACCAGGAAATGAGTTTTTAATATGTAAATGAGTTGATATTCACTGCTTCCCTATGATAACCTTGCGCTTACAAATTGTAGATAATGATATGAACAGTAACAAATCTGTCATCATCACTTCCCTATAAATAATAATAATAAGAAGAGCCTCGATCAACACCTTAAGAGGCTCTCGCTAGGTGGTTGGGTCAAGGATCAGATTCGGAAGGCAGTGATCCTTGACATGGCACATATTGTCAGGAGGTTCCTCACTCTACAGCTCTAACCACCGGCAGCTTGAGTCTTTCCTCGCTGTCGGCGGCACCTTAGTTTATAAGTAATAATAATAATAACAGCCAACATTCACATACATAGTTATGACCCCACATTAGGATTCCCTGTGTCGGGGGTATCAGAAACTACGAGTACCATAGTACCACAACACCCCAGACCCGGAAGAAATATTTGCAGGACATGCAAACGTTTCTCCCGCAGCGGAAATCGAACCTGCGCCTCTTGCGTCTCAGCCGAGCACTCGCCCGCCGCGCCACCGAGGCCGTCAATTTAGTTTTTTATTTTATATATATTTTTTTATAATATGTAGTGTAAAAAATTTAAAATGAAGTAAATAAATATGAGAATAATATAATAACGTTTGAGATCGCGCGACGAACGAGATTGAGCGTAAATATGCATGATTTCAAAATTTTTGCTAAAATATATAAGTACTTACAGCTGATAAGGGTCGAAATAAAATCCAGTCTAATAATGATTATTAGTATCTTTTATTGAAACTAGCGGATTCAACTGCCAAAAGTAACTATGTACTGTTGCTATGCAGAGTTAATAAAAAGCTTACAGAGATGTAATTAACAGTAATAATACTCCCTGAATCAACATTTTTATGTTTCTTATAACAATTGGAAACCTAACATTAAGAAGCAGCGAAGACGGTTACAAAAATAACTCTTGTCGGACACTGTAGGGGTTTAATTATAATTGTTTGCATTGCCAACTGGACAGATGAAATTTTCACAAGAAATCTATCTTTGTCAGCATCAGGAATAAACAGATTTCAGTTGCAAATGAAAAAACATTAAAGTAAGAATTTGTCTAGATTTTATGAATAGGTGTTAAACAATAATTATTTCATTCAAATACTTATGATTATAATGTACAGCGTCATACAAAAAACTCTGGTAAAATCAGCCTAGCTACACTTAAGATAATAAAAACAGTCCAAGGTATTAAATAACTTAAAAAAAAACAGTTTTGTAAGCTCATCTTGCTGCTTTGCAAAGTGCAAGTGGCTGTGTGGCAGTTTAAATTATCTATGTGTGTGTGCACATATGGTACCATTGAACTTTGAGCCATGGTACATACCTACTCACACGTTCAAAACAAAGGCGGCTCTTACTGCAAAATACGCCCCCGTGGATGCACAAACGCTGATAGACATGGTTCTACTATATTATAAATGTGAAAGTTTGTGAGGATGTTTGTATGTATGCGCCTCAATCACGCTTTAACGACTGAACGGATTAGAATGAAACTTGGAATATACGTTACGTAGTATGTGTGCTGAAATAACATTATTATTATAGACTCTTAGGCTACTTTTTATCGAGGTAACACGCGAGCGCAGCCGCGGGCTGCAGCTAGTTTAAAATAAAATCGATAAACAACTCCCACTCATATATGCACTTCATTGAAATCTTGCATCAGCACACTGAAGAAATCATAGTACATAGTGCCTAGATATAGTGTCGTCAAAAGGGCGCGATTGTGCTCAAGAATAGACGTATTTGTACGATTTCTTACAAAGCTCTCAGTTATATGATTAGTTGGTATTGCTTCCGCGTTTGTAACGTAGGTAGTTGGTATATCTGCTGTAGTTGGTCTTTCGTCGGTCTTCACTACTATCTAGCTTACCTACACTCGTATATCACAAAGCCTGTCAGCTTAGCTTAGTACAATGTACTAGCGTGCCCTAACACATTTCCAAGGGCTTTGGGGATTATTTACGTCAAAAATACTTTTCCTTTTACGCATCTCTTGTGATATCCATAGTAGAAGTAACTGTCTTTGTTTGTGAAGCGTGTCAGATCTACTAACTGGATCAATAAAGGAAACTTAACTGTACATAACAGATTAAGGCCATCGGCCAGGTCAAGTAAATACCCCTTGATGCAACAAAGGTCTGATTGGAGTCTCTGACTTTACGCTTATGTGTCGTGTCAGATTAAATTTCAGTTTCATCTAGTTCGTGTATTCGCCGATGGCTATGTCTGAACGACAATTACTTATCATGACATTCTGTAAGCGCATGACCGATCCATAATGGTCTAGAAATCTCCGCAAATTCCGATCTTTGATCACTACGAATTGGATTCACTTTACTACACGTGAATAATCTGCGGTCAGGGTTACTTTATCTGGTTGAATGTGGTTCTTTATATGTCGATTGTGGTGGGTCAAAGTCATTATGCTAATTGCTATTACCCAATAGCAATTAAGAAACTAGATGTTTGTCGTGTACCCTTCTCTGCTGCGAAATGAAGATTGGTTCATGGAACAGTACTGATGCACCGACTTTTACAGACTTATGGCTGATTTTTGTATTTGAAGAAGCATTGAATCATCGTTTAATTAGATCCTTGGGGCAGTTAGAATTTAGAAAGTGAATTTGACATAACTAGCTTTAAGTCGACCGCAGTCGCTGGTGGAAGCGTTGCCCTTGATTTTTAAAAGGCGCGGGCACTGCGGGCTTTGTCTAACCAGTAAATTTAGTAAATTTATCTATCAGCTGTAGGTATGCTCAGACCAAAAAATAGAAAAGACGGCACGCCGCAAACAACAAAAGTGAAGCCACACAAAACCGTGCTCCAGCAAGTAAACACACACGCTCACGCACACAGTAAAAACAGCAGCAAATCACATAAAAAGTCTCACGGAATCACTTTTCACTTGTAAGTAGGTACTTCAAATAACATAGTTTTTTAATTATTATACCTACTATGAATTTTAGGTTACTTGGAACGCAAAACCTCAAACCAGAGAGAGAGAGAGAGAGACACACACATAGATAAAAAGGTGGCTTCACTTTTGTTGTTCGCGGCGCGCCGTCTTTTCTTTTTTTTGGCCTGAGGCCGTATGATACTTACCTATTAACCACACGAGTTTTATAAGATTTGACAATGTGTCAACTAAATGGCATTTCCCGCGGCCGGTGGCTCTTTGCCAAAATCTTGGAATTCCTGGGTAGGTCAGTTGTCTCCCTATGGCCGTGGTTGAACATTGATGATTCATATTTTCATCACTATAAATCTCTTTATCAAGACTTCCTTAATTGATTCGGAAAGATAAATCATTCAGAAATGTTTTTGATTCTTTGAATTCCAACACTTCTAAAATGTCGCGTCGCCAATTATTGGATACTCGTGCAGTGCAAGTATAGGTAACTAGGTACATAATAGCGTAATTCTCTTACATAATACATTTTATTGCAAAGCGATTTCATACATTTGCGAGTATAATACCGAGCTATTCATCTTATATCAAAGTCGATTTTGCTAGTATTTTATAAAAAAAAAATAAACATGATTAGGATCATGACTGCCTGTCATGATCCTAATCATTTTTCATCTCTGCTTTGTTTCAAGCAGATAACTTCTTTGAACGCTGGTGATTGAAATTCTCAGAATCGAGGCTGCTATTAATTTTAGCTTGCTTGGGGCAAGCACATCAGTATAACGTATAGTATACACCGCGCAATATCTGCGTGATCACAACACTTTATTTTTATTTATCACTGTTTAAAGGTTATTTATCTCGCCACTGTTATACACTATGTACGTAGGTACTTGTTTTACCTACATACAATGTTCGACTATTTCTCTACTCTGTTTTCCTTCAGAGCTTTAGTACAAAAATATGCTCCTCTCGTCGTCGATGTTTTTCATATTATTACCTACTGCAAATACGACACGGTATCAACCCGCCCCGGTTTCGCACGGGTAGCAATAGATAAGTACACCTATTTAAAGATATTACAATGTTACACTGCGCTGAGTTTTTTCCGCTCAAATCAGCGTACCGAACAAACACTTATAAAATATCAAGTACTAGTCCGAACTGTTGGATATAAGGTCTGTTTTATTGTAATACTAGCTGCCGGCCACGGCTTCGCTCGCGTGTTACCTGGATAAAAAATAGCCTATATGTTAATCCAGCACATTCACTATGTATATTCCAAGTTTCATTCAAATCCGTTCAGCCGTTTGGCGTGATTGAGGCACAAACATCCAAACTCACAAACTTTCACATTTATAATATAGTAAGATAATATGATTGGTATTGCTTCTGCTCATTAGGTACCTACAATGCCAATTCGAGTACAATGTGTTAATATACTGTCAATTTAGATATTACATATCTTTAACATACCACATACTTAAGCATATCTAACCTACTCGTATACTCGTACCTACCCAAATTATATTAATATGTTATTAGCATTCTTACTTCCATAGTCATGTTTTTTGTCTCCTTTTCTAATGCCACTGATATCTCGCGCAAAAACTGTGCCTGTATTATTCCATTAAGTACTCTGTTATTGTGGTATGTATCCAGCGAAGGCATACATTATATATGACATCATGCGGGATTGCCGGCAACGATACAGACAGATCGATATCGAACACTGTAGTTTGATTTAGAGTTTTGTATCTTTGTAGCTGACATGATTTAAATGGACTTTTGAAATTATTTTGTTTTAGCCTGTTTCAATCCTATAATTAAATCGAGTCGCGTTGTCATTTCATTTTTCTAAAGTTATTATTCGAATGTTTTCATCTTCTTTTCATTAAATTTATGCTCTAAATGATTGTAGAACTTTGTTACGTTATGTATAAATCTTTACTTTCATTTTGAATAATCACAGTTGGTATTGTGTGTTATTTAAACATACCAACTGTATGATTCATTAATTTGTCCCTTACGCGTTTGTGGACATTAAATGTTGCGTAGTTCTATTTCCATCTTTCTTTGGTTCACCTTTGTTGATAAATATGGTCAGAATAATCTTTATTTGAAGTTGTTTTGTGCCGTATCAAACGCCTTTGTGTACAAACTGTTTTCCTATGAAAGAGCTCAATTGTAAAGTATGATTAGGTCGACTTAGTTTGAAGGACGTGACAGGCCCGTTGTATTCAGTCTCTTGGGACCATGATGCAATCTAACTCGTGTTGCGAGTTCAGAATGATATAAATAAAATGGTCATATGACTGACCACACGTCTTGATTGAGTCTTTATGATTAGGTTTAGGCGGATAATTGATGCTTCTACGTTTGCATTTTGCCAAGAAATTTGTGGATTTTGACTTGCAAGGAGTCTCGTTACATATATGAAGAATCCTCATTTATCGACCAACGTAGAAACTGTAACTTTGGTACTTTGTTCAGTTTTAGTATCTTTGTCTGTTGTTTAGTTATTTGTCATTTTAGTTTCCTTTCTGCATCGTTGTTCCTTTTTAAATCTACTCCCATAATACACCAAACATACTCTGCCTGCGTGGGTTGCTATTTTATCACACGCTTATTGCAGGATTATTTTAATTAAAACCAAGCTGTCTGTTGTCGGCGACAGATTGGCTGGCGGTACCTCATTACCGTTCAATGGCGTGACGAAGCGGCCTCTTGTTCATGGGTATTTGAGCGGATCGGTAGTGAGAAAAACAGGCTTTGCAAAAAAGATTATGTCAATAGAATCTTTTGAATTACAGATGAATGGATCGATTGATTTGACTCGAGCTAGTGTTCCGCATTAAGAGCATTTATTGTGAAAGCTTTAAGATTGTCCTTCTTGCTTAATATTTTGTAAAACTTGATTAACCTTCATTATTCACGGTATCGTTAATATCGTTTTCTTGAACCTACCCCTACTTCAGCATTCAATGTTGTCTCGCACAGCCTTAGAAGTATTTCATTTAAGATGTACCTACCAATGAAAACAATTACGTTCTGCCCATTATTTGATCATACCTTGGACAAACTATTCGTCCCAAGGATCTTACGTATGACATATGTATGTACATTCAGTAATTTATTTACATCTATGTATACGAGTCTCAGAAAATCTACGATTTGGTTGCGAATATATGCTCCCTCACATAAACATAAACAAGATAGATGCAAAAAATGAAATACTTTGATCTATCGAATGCTTGGATTTATACTTTCTGTCACGGACTCGCATTTCATAACTCATGTCTGTTTGAAACGCGATGTCTTAGTGTTTTTCCACGATTGCACCTTACTGTACGTAATGATTACGTGTGGCAATAGTGCCTACTACCCACTTGTCACAAGTACAGGTGACCTATGAAGGAGAATGGCATTGTAAGCATTTTTTTGTTAATTTTCAATCAGTAGAGGAAACCTAACGATATATATTGGGAGGGTATGGTTTTTAGGCAATTGTAATTAGTAATTACAATACAATCAATAAAAGTGTTTTGTTTATCAATCTCTGATTCATACAAAATTCCCACCAAAGCTATTGATAATAATTATAATCAGCCCTATCATCCATTTCATATTTCATACTTTCGGAATTATAGCATTAGTAAGATATTTTATCTCCTAAAATTTCCATAAATAATACTTAAAAAGTAACATAAGTATATTTAAAATGATCCATTGTTGATTTTCTTACTTATATTATAAAGTTGAAAAGTCTTCGTTTGCTTGAAATTACCGGCGTAAAACTCAAAACGCAACGATAGCGCGTACTAACTTTACCTGTGCTGCCATCTAGTACGAAAGTTTGAGATGATGTTTGGATGTTTGTGCCTCAATCACGCCTAAACGGCTGAACGGATCTGAACGAAACTTGGAATATACATAGTACATGTACTGGATTAACATATAGGCTATTTTTTATCCGGGTATCCAGGTAGGCTATTTTTTACGCGAGCGAAGCCGCGGGCGGCAGCTAGTAATTAATAAATGAATTGAATTGAATACGAGTAAGCCGCGATTATGAGCCTTTCCCTACTTTATAACAAGTAATATAATTTTAAGAATGTGTTTAGTATTAGTTTTTAGTTTGACTCTCTTACCTTTTCTTGATAATACTTGTAATTTTCTTTTAATTTAAAAGTATATGTATGTTCGTATGAGCTAGTGGCCAACTCTAGTGACGGAGTTTTTAGGCCGCCTAAAGGCCTCCGTCATGGCTTATTAAAAGTTAGGTTGAATGACACATTGTTATCAAATATGAACAGGATGTACCTGATAACATTATCATTAGCCGGATTTCCCCATTATGCTACTGACAGAAAGAATACCTTTGAAACTTATTTGAAGACGTTAGAAGACGAAGACGTTAAAAAATATCTTTTATTATTATTACGTATTTATGAGAGCACTGGTGGTCTAGTTGGTAGTGATCGCCTTCCGATCCTAAGATCGTGAGTTCAAATCCGGTCGTATACAATGAATTTTTCTGTGCGAAAAAATTATGTGCGCTGTACCAGTACTCTTAAACGGTGAAGGAAAATATCGTGAGGAAACCCGCGGCTTGGTCAGCTCCGCACGTATTGATTGACCATGTCTTTCGTGTGAACAAGCCCGACTAAGCTGAGAGGATGGAATAGGTGCTGGGTAAGCCTACTCCATCTTAATTCGTCTCGGGCACTACAGCGTCCCGTTTGTGAAGGTAAAAGTTGCCTCATCACGCTGTATAAATCATCTACTATGGATGGTAAAAGGCCTTAGTTTATATTATAAAATGGAATAGTGTTTACTTGCTAGTATGTAGTGCAATTCATAGGTGTTTGATATACAGTGACGCCTGCTAGTTGACCTAGTTGGCTCTCTTCCATTAACTTGGTGTAGTTACACGTATAATGTCCTGGATGTTTTTTTTGTTTTGATATCTATAATGTTTGGTACTACAATAAGAATATCATATAGCTCGAAGAACAGATAACCTTGGGGGAGTAAAGGTTCATTCGGTCACGGACTGGGAAACGAAGTGTCTTGCACCTCGGTCCCCGAAAGGCCTTGCGGTTGGTCGATGGAAGGAGGTAGCACAAAATCTTTCGTTCTGGTAATATATTGGGGAGGCCTATGTCCACCAGTGAGATAGTACCGCTAAGGCACGACTGACCACTGTACATAGGAGTACTAGTACTAGTAGCCGACACCTATGTATGGTAGTGAAAATTTGGTATGGCATAAGAAACATCAGAGTAGAGTGAATGCAGTGGAAATGCGTGCGTTGCGAAGTATGTGTGGGGTGACTTTGAGAGAAATAGTGAGAAATAGCGTGATAAGAGAGCGATGTGGAGTGAAAAATGTAGTGATGAGAATTTAATTGAGAAAGTATGTCAAATTGTTAAGATAGTTCGGTCATGTAGAGACTTGTAGAGAGAATTTAGCGAGAGAATTGACCGGCAATTTAGCATGCCCTCCGAAGCACTCAAGTAATACCACTTGAGGTCACCCATCTCAAATGTGACCGCGCACAACGTTGCTTAACTTCAACGATCAATCAAGAACGTCCAAGTAAGCTACGCCACGAGCGCTTCAAATTATATAGAAGATTGTAATAGCGAAAGAGATATGTGTAGCAAATGGAGATCCTTGATCTCTGCCTATCCCTATGGGAAACAGGCGTGATTTTATGTATGTATTTATTTGGTTTCATAGATATAGGAAGATGGGCCACATCATTACAACCTTTCCCAGGGTTAGTAAAGTGTCAGTATAGTTTAGTTTTGCTATTTGTGCATGTAACCTAAGCATTGTTTCACATTCACACGCTTTCGAATCGCTATTATTTAATCTGATTGAAATATGAATATTCTCAAACATACCTCCGTGCCTCGTGGTTTTACCATTTATTTACAAAACAATTTTCTACCTGACACATGCATAGTACGCCGTAGCCAGCGATATTGTTATCGGTCCAAGCATCGAATACATGACCGATATCACCGGATCTGAAAACAGTAGAGCTGGAGCTACAGAATAAAAATGGTTACGGCAATCAAGACAAAAAATGACCTAATATTTTTGTGTTGAACATGTTGCTATTTTTGTGTACAGTAAACAGAATGCGCTAGTAGAACTATGGTCCATCTTACTTATATTATAATTTGAAAAGTCTTAGTTTGCTTGAAATTACCGGCGTAAAGCTCAAAACGCAACGATAGCGCGTACTAATTTTACCGGTGCTGCCATCTAGTACGAAAGTTTGTAACGATGTTTGGATGTTTGGAAGTTTGTGCCTCAATCACGCCTAAACAGCTGAACGGATCTGAACGAAACTCGGAATATACATAAAACATGTACTGGATTAACATATAGGCTATTTTTTATCCGGGTACCACGCGAGCGAAGCCGCGGGCGGCAGCTAGTGTTATATAAAATAAACAATGCTGACGTTGGTTCAACATATAATAGTTAACCTTAGATCATCAAAGATAAGCCTAGAAATATCTCAAACCAGTCGATAAATGGTACAACAACCAGCATTCTTGCTTGAGCCAGAACAATTTACTCTAGGTAGTATTTTGTGAATAAATTATAAATCTTCATGCGTTATCGTCACTGAATTCTTTACATTCCTGTTTTATTAGACTAAATCAAATTTATGTAAGTACTGGTTTACAAAATGATTCAAAGCAATAGTTATAATCGAGATGAGGTTGGCGCCAGGCGGCGGTCTCTATTTATCACATATTTCTTTGGAGGATCGCCAATTGAAGATCGCCATAAGAACTGCGACATGCCAAAAGAAAGTCAAAGTTCGTCGGCATGCCTGGCAAAGTCAACAACACCACCAGTCGTATAGAACCAAAACGCTCTCTCGATGATAACTTCTATCATTACTAGCTGTTGGCTACGTTAGAATAATGTGTTATTGATTGGCATAAGTTTTCTCACCATTTGTAATCAAGATCATAGTTTTTTTTCTTTTTTCAAGAGCTAATTCGCTTTGCCAATTTGCTGATGCCGGTTTATATCTATGATTAGTTTGTTTAGGCCAATGATCGTAAATAGCCCTGATCCTTGTGTTTGGTATCTTCAGACGAGTTTGGGGCTGCCTGATGCAAGAGCACAATGTGAATCTGATGCCTTGTTTATTTTCAAAAGGCTCAATATAATTCTTGATCAATTAAAGTAATTCTGTATTTATATAACAAATGATTCATTTTATCCGAGGTATATTGCCAATTTTCCTAAATATTTCATGAATGTGGAATAATATTATGACAAAATGTGAATGTTATGATGAAATATATTTTCTCAGAAGAAATTTCACATTATTGAATCTTCGTTCTTAAATTGATTCGTTCGTTAATGTATATAGATCAATAAAGCATATTCCAAAATCATCGTATTATTTAACTATTTTGCTTTTCTTTCTATATATTAATGATAATAAGTTATATATTCAAATGTAAAAACGTAAACAAGTTGTTATTTTTTAATTTTAATAACCTAATTAAACAGTCACCATATCCATTTTGGGACATTGAATCAGGAGTGGCTGCAAGTTTTCTTTTGATTACTTGTGGCTCTGCCCACCCCATTAGGTTTACGCTGGTATACGGGCGTGATAATATGTATGTAATTAAACAGTTGCCTACCTAGTAACAGTTCATCGCTTGTGAATTGCATGTTTTAGCGAAAAATATTTTGAAAGCCCGGTGTTTACTACTGCGTCTTCATGCGTCAGACCACTGGTGTGGTCTGTTCTATATTAGTAGTTAGCACCCAAGCACGCATACACATACTTGCCCTGCCCACCAATCAGTATTAATTTTAGCTTATTTCCTGCTCATTTGGATGTATTTGTTTTAGTGTGTCTTCATTTAAATGTGGATTAGAAATAGATTGATCTGTGGAATATCGGAAACTGAGTGTGGATGAAAATATCCATAGTTAAAACGCACATTATTATTATTGCGTATCGGCTGAGACTCTTGATGCAAAATACAGAAATATAATATATCCGACTGTACAATGATGTACTTATGTTAAAATCTAATGATTTGGGTAAAACTAAAGTCAAAAAGCAAATATTATTCAAACATATTTATGAGGTGTTTGTTACTTTACGAATAGCAGTAATTTTAGCTTCCTCGAACCAAGCGTAGCCCAAGGTCACACGACAACCATTGTGTCTAGAGCTGTCCTCATTGAATTGATATCCTTCATAAGTGTGTTAGGAGTGAGGAGTACCGAAGTTCAGGAAAGAATGGCTTCATGTAGGCGACTACATGTCTGTAGGCCGAGGGCGCATGACCACAAAGGCGTTTGGGAGTGACGTCACCGGCTGCGTGACGCCAACCCCTAACCCCCTACGCATGGCCAAGGCCTAGTCGTACCTCGACCCTCTGATACTACTCTTGACATTGAATTGTTGGTCTTGCCAAGAAATCAATGCCGATTGAAACTATTTCCGTCCTCCTTGAAATAGTAAATACACATTTTCCAATATAAATTAACTTATTGATCAGAATTTTCCCGATCAATAATTTCCGCCAAATGATAAATACCGTCAAGGAAGACTTGTATAACACAAGTCTAGGTGCTAATTAGCACATTATTGGTTGTATACCTATTCGTAAGTTGTTCGATTTTATTAAACTTAATAACTTTAACGAGTCCCATAAAATATTAATGGGCAATATAACGTCCATTCAATAATAATTATTGAAATCTGCAATTTCTGAGAAATGTTTAGCTGGGGAGCGCTGAATATAGTCGTCGTTTGTTAAACTGATGTAATTCAAGTAAAGTCCTCGATCAAATAACTTCGCTCTTCGGCACGCCCGAGAAATCTCGTTATGACCTTGGACTTATCGGGGGAGAACGCATTGCGCCATTCCACAGGAGCCAACCTTGAAACAGCTGACATAATATTTTTAAAGGAACAAGAAACTGAAACTCCTCCTTCTATTGTAGCATTTGTAACTGTCAGCTGCTCAATGCCATTTCACTAGTGTTTTAGTTGTTCGACCTTTGATTTTGTAATAATTTCTGTCACAGTCTCATGAAACTATAAGGTATCATTGAAATTATTGTTGCCAATATATTTTGTATCAATAGCTTAGCTTATTTTGAATGTACACGACCGCACACTTTGAAGGGTTACGAAGTAACATTATTTTATTTATAGTTTTAATAAGATCTAGCTGAAAATTAATTTATGTTTTGCATGGCTAATGACAGATACATTAATTCTATGTTCCAAAATAGAATCGCGCGTAAACTCCATAAGATACATTTTATACAGGTGAATTTTGTTAAAATCCAACACTTTCCTTAAGTTTGCCGTATGTCATTACTTTCCAGAATTCTTTCCTTATTAGCGACACTATCGAATGGTGTAATAATACAGTGTTTTTTTTTCAAAATCAATGGGTTCGCTTCCTGGTTAGGAATATTAATTTTTCAAAAATCCAAAGATGCAGTTTTAGTTTTCATCAGATTCAGGCCCGAGACTCCTTTGAGTACTTTTCGCTATTCCTCATGTTTTCAGATATGGCCATGCACGCCCACTTGAAAATTTCACCGGTATAGTGGTAACTACGTAGTTATCTTTGGCGAAGGGGAGCCTTTGGCGAAGGACAGTATCGCGTGGGCGATGCGAACGTAGGCGGAATGTGGGCGTCGCTTCTGCTTAAATTTAAAAAATATTAAAATTCCCTTTTAATAATATAGTTAATAGGTATATTTTTAGCTCAAGATCACAAATGTTTTCTATACGACAAGTTAAAATATTATAATTTAACTAGCTTTCGCCCGCGGCTTCGCGAGCGTGGCATCCGGACGAAAAGTAGCCTATATGTTATTCCAGCACACATACTATGTTCATACAATGCAAGTTTCATTTAAATCTGTTCAACCGTTACGGCGTGATTGAGGCACAAATATACATAGTCACATCCACACATCTACACATCCTCACCTCCTCACAAACTTTCGCATTTATAATAATAGTAGGATGTCAAGTTACTCAATATCTAGTTAACAAATATCAAATCAAAGCTAAAGAAAATAACTAAACTACTTACAAAGTTATGTTTGAATCATTTAAAAGCTCATCAATCTTATCTTACTTATATTATAAAATTGAAAAGTTTTAGTTTGCTTGAAATTACCGGCGTAAAGCTCAAAACGCAACGATAGCGCGTACTAACTTTACCTGTGCTGCCATCTAGTGCGAAAGTTTTTAACGATGTTTGGATGTTTATGCCTCAATCACGCTTAAACAGCTGAACGGATCTGAACGAAACTTGGAATATACATAGTACATGTACTGGATTAACATATAGGCTATTTTTTGTCCGGGTACCACGCGAGCGAAGCCGCGGGCGGCAGCTAGTAGAATAATAAAATTATCAGTAAGTTCCCAAGCCATTAACAAAGGAAGTCGCGAAAGCCTGCCTTTGATAATTTATTCTTTAAATATTACTTCACTCCACATATACGTACATTCCAACCCTTACATAAACCTCTTACCTACAACCACAGTTTAGGTAATAGCTGTTGCCACCCCTAATGTAATATTCAGAGCGTGCAGCGTTCGTTTGGTCACCTACTGAATACAGTTTGCTCGCTAGTGTTCGAGTTAATGAGATGTTTTTCGGTTAAATCATGGTATAGAAATTTTGCGTACTGCTGGTTTTCATAAAACTGATATATTTACCGCCGTTAAATTAACAAAATATTTATTTTTGATAAAGGGTAAACTCAAAGAAGACTGTGAAATATTTTAAAGGAAAAACTTTTCTTTTGAGAAGTGTTTGCCATTAAATTTTGACCCTTTGGTTAAATTAAAAAAATACTTATTTATTTTTGATAAAAGGTAAACTCAAAGAAGACTGTGCAATATTTTAAAGGAAAAACTTTTCTTTTGAGAAGTGTTTGCCATGAAATCTTGGAAACTCTTCAAACAAATAATTGTTTTTGAGCTACGCTTTCATAAAACTTGAGTTTTTAACTTTCTGTTATTTCTTGTTTGTGCGTGAGTTATTCATTTGTAAGTACAGAGTTAATATTAGATGACTGTTCTAAGAAATAGGTGTTTAATTTCATAACAAAATCACACAGTCAAAGTGGGTTGAGAGAATAATTTTATATGTTTAGTAAAATAACCCTAAATGTTTTAGAATAAGGGGTTTGAATGCTCCATTGAAATGCTATTCACACAAAATAACTCTTGACTTTGCCTAAACTCTTAACCTTACAAACATTACACCTTCTCTACCTCATGGAAGTAAAGAGTTTTATTCTGTACTAGCTTCGGCCCGCGGCTTCGCTCGCTTTGTACTCGCATAAAAGGTAGCCTGTGTGTTATTCGAGCACACTTACTATGTATATTCAAGTTACAGCCAAATCCGTTCAGTCGTTACGGCGTGATTGAGGCACAAACATCGTCATATCTTGACGAACTATCTATGACAAACTTTCACATTTAAAATATTAGTAGGATAGTTAAAAATTTTAGGCATTAGTTATTCTTACCTCTTCGGCAAGAATTTGCATTTCTAAAATTTACTAAAAAGGAAAGCAATGATCAATGTAACTTGCAGAGTTACGTTACTTTACCTCAACTCAACGAAAATTCAAAGTTTATAAGATTTTTTTTAAAAGGCTTTGTACATGAACTCTTTGTGGTAAATCTAGTTACCAGCATAAAACAGTTAGTATAACGTGGAAAACAGACAGACCGGCCTATCTCAAACAAACAGCCCAATAATGGTATAATGTGTGGGCGTAGATTATGAAGGTTAGGTATAAACTCCACTGTTCTTATGATGAGAGTAAAACAGTAGATAACGGTTAGATATTATTGTTTTGTATATGTAGCTTGTTATATAAAATAAACAATGCTGACGTTGGTTCAACATATAATAGTTAACCTTAGATCATCAAAGATAAGCCTAGAAATATCTCAAACCAGTCGATAAATGGTACAACAACCAGCATTCTTGCTTGAGCCAGAACAATTTACTCTAGGTAGTATTTTGTGAATAAATTATAAATCTTCATGCGTTATCGTCACTGAATTCTTTACATTCCTGTTTTATTAGACTAAATCAAATTTATGTAAGTACTGGTTTACAAAATGATTCAAAGCAATAGTTATAATCGAGATGAGGTTGGCGCCAGGCGGCGGTCTCTATTTATCACATATTTCTTTGGAGGATCGCCAATTGAAGATCGCCATAAGAACTGCGACATGCCAAAAGAAAGTCAAAGTTCGTCGGCATGCCTGGCAAAGTCAACAACACCACCAGTCGTATAGAACCAAAACGCTCTCTCGATGATAACTTCTATCATTACTAGCTGTTGGCTACGTTAGAATAATGTGTTATTGATTGGCATAAGTTTTCTCACCATTTGTAATCAAGATCATAGTGTCAATAAGTTTTTTTTCTTTTTTCAAGAGCTAATTCGCTTTGCCAATTTGCTGATGCCGGTTTATATCTATGATTAGTTTGTTTAGGCCAATGATCGTAAATAGCCCTGATCCTTGTGTTTGGTATCTTCAGACGAGTTTGGGGCTGCCTGATGCAAGAGCACAATGTGAATCTGATGCCTTGTTTATTTTCAAAAGGCTCAATACAATTCTTGATCAATTAAAGTAATTCTGTATTTATATAACAAATGATTCATTTTATCCGAGGTATATTGCCAATTTTCCTAAATATTTCATGAATGTGGAATAATATTATGACAAAATGTGAATGTTATGATGAAATATATTTTCTCAGAAGAAATTTCACATTATTGAATCTTCGTTCTTAAATTGATTCGTTCGTTAATGTATATAGATCAATAAAGCATATTCCAAAATCATCGTATTATTTAACTATTTTGCTTTTCTTTCTATATATTAATGATAATAAGTTATATATTCAAATGTAAAAACGTAAACAAGTTGTTATTTTTTAATTTTAATAACCTAATTAAACAGTCACCATATCCATTTTGGGACATTGAATCAGGAGTGGCTGCAAGTTTTCTTTTGATTACTTGTGGCTCTGCCCACCCCATTAGGTTTACGCTGATATACGGGCGTGATAATATGTATGTAATTAAACAGTTGCCTACCTAGTAACAGTTCATCGCTTGTGAATTGCATGTTTTAGCGAAAAATATTTTGAAAGCCCGGTGTTTACTACTGCGTCTTCATGCGTCAGACCACTGGTGTGGTCTGTTCTATATTAGTAGTTAGCACCCAAGCACGCATACACATACTTGCCCTGCCCACCAATCAGTATTAATTTTAGCTTATTTCCTGCTCATTTGGATGTATTTGTTTTAGTGTGTCTTCATTTAAATGTGGATTAGAAATAGATTGATCTGTGGAATATCGGAAACTGAGTGTGGACGAAAATATCCATAGTTAAAACGCACATTATTATTATTGCGTATCGGCTGAGACTCTTGATGCAAAATACAGAAATATAATATATCCGACTGTACAATGATGTACTTATGTTAAAATCGAATTATTTGGGTATAACTAAAGTCAAAAAACAAATATTATTCAAACATATTTATGAGGTGTTTGTTACTTTACGAATAGCAGTAATTTTAGCTTCCTCGAACAAAGCGTAGCCCAAGGTCACACGACAACCATTGTGTCTAGAGCTGTCCTCATTGAATTGATATCCTTCATAAGTGTGTTAGGAGTGAGGAGTACCGAAGTTCTGGAAAGAATGGCTTCATGTAGGCGACTACATGTCTGTAGGCCGAGGGCGCATGACCACAACGGCGTTTGGGAGTGACGTCACCGGCTGCGTGACGCCAACCCCTAACCCCCTACGCATGGCCAAGGCCTAGTCGTACCTCGACCCTCTGATACTACTCTTGACATTGAATTGTTGGTCTTGCCAAGAAATCAATGCCGATTGAAACTATTTCCGTCCTCCTTGAAATAGTAAATACTCATTTTCCAATATAAATTAACTTATTGATCAGAATTTTCCCGATCAATAATTTCCGCCAAATGATAAATACCGTCAAGGAAGACTTGTATAACACAAGTCTAGGTGTTAATTAGCACATTATTGGTTGTATACCTATTCGTAAGTTGTTCGATTTTATTAAACTTAATAACTTTAACGAGTCCCATAAAATATTAATGGGCAATATAACGTCCATTCAATAATAATTATTGAAATCTGCAATTTCTGAGAAATGTTTAGCTGGGGAGCGCTGAATATGGTCGTCGTTTGTTAAACTGATGTAATTCAAGTAAAGTCCTCGATCAAATAACTTCGCTCTTCGGCACGCCCGAGAAATCTCGTTATGACCTTGGACTTATCGGGGGAGAACGCATTGCGCCATTCCACAGGAGCCAACCTTGAAACAGCTGACATAATATTTTTAAAGGAACAAGAAACTGAAACTCCTCCTTCTATTGTAGCATTTGTAACTGTCAGCTGCTCAATGCCATTTCACTAGTGTTTTAGTTTTTCGACCTTTGATTTTGTAATAATTTCTGTCACAGTCTCATGAAACTATAAGGTATCATTGAAATTATTGTTGCTAAAATTATATTTTGTATCAATAGCTTAGCTTATTTTGAATGTACACGACCGCACACTTTGAAGGGTTACGGAGTAACATTATTTTATTTATCGTTTTAATAAGATCTAGCTGAAAATTCATTTATGAAATTTTGCATGGCTAACGACAGATACATTAATTCTATGTTCCAAAATAGAACCGCGCGTAAACTCCATAAGATACATTTTATACAGGTGAATTTTGTTAAAATCCAACACTTTCCTTAAGTTTGCTGTATGTCATTAATTTCAAGAATTCTTTCCTTATTAGCGACACTATCGAATGGTGTAATAATACAGTGTTTTTTTTCAAAATCAATGGGTTCGCTTCCTGGTTAGGAATATAAATTTTTCAAAAATCCAAAGATGCAGTTTTAGTTTTCATCAGATTCAGGCCCGAGACTCCTTTGAGTACTTTTCGCTATTCCTCATGTTTTCAGATATGGCCATGCACGCCCACTTGAAAATTTCACCGGTATAGTGGTAACTACGTAGTTATCTTTGGCGAAGGGGAGCCTTTGGCGAAGGACAGTATCGCGTGGGCGATGCGAACGTAGGCGGAATGTGGGCGTCGCTTCTGCTTAAATTTAAAAAATATTAAAATTCCCTTTTAATAATATAGTTAATAGGTATATTTTTAGCTCAAGATCACAAATGTTTTCTATACGACAAGTTAAAATATTATAATTTAACTAGCTTTCGCCCGCGGCTTCGCGAGCGTGGCATCCGGACGAAAAGTAGCCTATATGTTATTCCAGCACACATACTATGTTCATACAATGCAAGTTTCATTTAAATCTGTTCAACCGTTACGGCGTGATTGAGGCACAAATATACATAGTCACATCCACACATCTACACATCCTCACCTCCTCACAAACTTTCGCATTTATAATAATAGTAGGATGTCAAGTTACTCAATATCTAGTTAACAAATATCAAATCAAAGCTAAAGAAAATAACTAAACTACTTACAAAGTTATGTTTGAATCATTTAAAAGCTCATCAATCTTATCTTACTTATATTATAAAATTGAAAAGTTTTAGTTTGCTTGAAATTACCGGCGTAAAGCTCAAAACGCAACGATAGCGCGTACTAACTTTACCTGTGCTGCCATCTAGTGCGAAAGTTTTTAACGATGTTTGGATGTTTATGCCTCAATCACGCTTAAACAGCTGAACGGATCTGAACGAAACTTGGAATATACATAGTACATGTACTGGATTAACATATAGGCTATTTTTTGTCCGGGTACCACGCGAGCGAAGCCGCGGGCGGCAGCTAGTAGAATAATAAAATTATCAGTAAGTTCCCAAGCCATTAACAAAGGAAGTCGCGAAAGCCTGCCTTTGATAATTTATTCTTTAAATATTACTTCACTCCACATATACGTACATTCCAACCCTTACATAAACCTCTTACCTACAACCACAGTTTAGGTAATAGCTGTTGCCACCCCTAATGTAATATTCAGAGCGTGCAGCGTTCGTTTGGTCACCTACTGAATACAGTTTGCTCGCTAGTGTTCGAGTTAATGAGATGTTTTTCGGTTAAATCATGGTATAGAAATTTTGCGTACTGCTGGTTTTCATAAAACTGATATATTTACCGCCGTTAAATTAACAAAATATTTATTTTTGATAAAGGGTAAACTCAAAGAAGACTGTGAAATATTTTAAAGGAAAAACTTTTCTTTTGAGAAGTGTTTGCCATTAAATTTTGACCCTTTGGTTAAATTAAAAAAATACTTATTTATTTTTGATAAAAGGTAAACTCAAAGAAGACTGTGCAATATTTTAAAGGAAAAACTTTTCTTTTGAGAAGTGTTTGCCATGAAATCTTGGAAACTCTTCAAACAAATAATTGTTTTTGAGCTACGCTTTCATAAAACTTGAGTTTTTAACTTTCTGTTATTTCTTGTTTGTGCGTGAGTTATTCATTTGTAAGTACAGAGTTAATATTAGATGACTGTTCTAAGAAATAGGTGTTTAATTTCATAACAAAATCACACAGTCAAAGTGGGTTGAGAGAATAATTTTATATGTTTAGTAAAATAACCCTAAATGTTTTAGAATAAGGGGTTTGAATGCTCCATTGAAATGCTATTCACACAAAATAACTCTTGACTTTGCCTAAACTCTTAACCTTACAAACATTACACCTTCTCTACCTCATGGAAGTAAAGAGTTTTATTCTGTACTAGCTTCGGCCCGCGGCTTCGCTCGCTTTGTACTCGCATAAAAGGTAGCCTGTGTGTTATTCGAGCACACTTACTATGTATATTCAAGTTACAGCCAAATCCGTTCAGTCGTTACGGCGTGATTGAGGCACAAACATCGTCATATCTTGACGAACTATCTATGACAAACTTTCACATTTAAAATATTAGTAGGATAGTTAAAAATTTTAGGCATTAGTTATTCTTACCTCTTCGGCAAGAATTTGCATTTCTAAAATTTACTAAAAAGGAAAGCAATGATCAATGTAACTTGCAGAGTTACGTTACTTTACCTCAACTCAACGAAAATTCAAAGTTTATAAGATTTTTTTTAAAAGGCTTTGTACATGAACTCTTTGTGGTAAATCTAGTTACCAGCATAAAACAGTTAGTATAACGTGGAAAACAGACAGACCGGCCTATCTCAAACAAACAGCCCAATAATGGTATAATGTGTGGGCGTAGATTATGAAGGTTAGGTATAAACTCCACTGTTCTTATGATGAGAGTAAAACAGTAGATAACGGTTAGATATTATTGTTTTGTATATGTAGCTTGTTATATAAAATAAACAATGCTGACGTTGGTTCAACATATAATAGTTAACCTTAGATCATCAAAGATAAGCCTAGAAATATCTCAAACCAGTCGATAAATGGTACAACAACCAGCATTCTTGCTTGAGCCAGAACAATTTACTCTAGGTAGTATTTTGTGAATAAATTATAAATCTTCATGCGTTATCGTCACTGAATTCTTTACATTCCTGTTTTATTAGACTAAATCAAATTTATGTAAGTACTGGTTTACAAAATGATTCAAAGCAATAGTTATAATCGAGATGAGGTTGGCGCCAGGCGGCGGTCTCTATTTATCACATATTTCTTTGGAGGATCGCCAATTGAAGATCGCCATAAGAACTGCGACATGCCAAAAGAAAGTCAAAGTTCGTCGGCATGCCTGGCAAAGTCAACAACACCACCAGTCGTATAGAACCAAAACGCTCTCTCGATGATAACTTCTATCATTACTAGCTGTTGGCTACGTTAGAATAATGTGTTATTGATTGGCATAAGTTTTCTCACCATTTGTAATCAAGATCATAGTGTCAATAAGTTTTTTTTCTTTTTTCAAGAGCTAATTCGCTTTGCCAATTTGCTGATGCCGGTTTATATCTATGATTAGTTTGTTTAGGCCAATGATCGTAAATAGCCCTGATCCTTGTGTTTGGTATCTTCAGACGAGTTTGGGGCTGCCTGATGCAAGAGCACAATGTGAATCTGATGCCTTGTTTATTTTCAAAAGGCTCAATACAATTCTTGATCAATTAAAGTAATTCTGTATTTATATAACAAATGATTCATTTTATCCGAGGTATATTGCCAATTTTCCTAAATATTTCATGAATGTGGAATAATATTATGACAAAATGTGAATGTTATGATGAAATATATTTTCTCAGAAGAAATTTCACATTATTGAATCTTCGTTCTTAAATTGATTCGTTCGTTAATGTATATAGATCAATAAAGCATATTCCAAAATCATCGTATTATTTAACTATTTTGCTTTTCTTTCTATATATTAATGATAATAAGTTATATATTCAAATGTAAAAACGTAAACAAGTTGTTATTTTTTAATTTTAATAACCTAATTAAACAGTCACCATATCCATTTTGGGACATTGAATCAGGAGTGGCTGCAAGTTTTCTTTTGATTACTTGTGGCTCTGCCCACCCCATTAGGTTTACGCTGATATACGGGCGTGATAATATGTATGTAATTAAACAGTTGCCTACCTAGTAACAGTTCATCGCTTGTGAATTGCATGTTTTAGCGAAAAATATTTTGAAAGCCCGGTGTTTACTACTGCGTCTTCATGCGTCAGACCACTGGTGTGGTCTGTTCTATATTAGTAGTTAGCACCCAAGCACGCATACACATACTTGCCCTGCCCACCAATCAGTATTAATTTTAGCTTATTTCCTGCTCATTTGGATGTATTTGTTTTAGTGTGTCTTCATTTAAATGTGGATTAGAAATAGATTGATCTGTGGAATATCGGAAACTGAGTGTGGACGAAAATATCCATAGTTAAAACGCACATTATTATTATTGCGTATCGGCTGAGACTCTTGATGCAAAATACAGAAATATAATATATCCGACTGTACAATGATGTACTTATGTTAAAATCGAATTATTTGGGTATAACTAAAGTCAAAAAACAAATATTATTCAAACATATTTATGAGGTGTTTGTTACTTTACGAATAGCAGTAATTTTAGCTTCCTCGAACAAAGCGTAGCCCAAGGTCACACGGCAACCATTGTGTCTAGAGCTGTCCTCATTGAATTGATATCCTTCATAAGTGTGTTAGGAGTGAGGAGTACCGAAGTTCTGGAAAGAATGGCTTCATGTAGGCGACTACATGTCTGTAGGCCGAGGGCGCATGACCACAACGGCGTTTGGGAGTGACGTCACCGGCTGCGTGACGCCAACCCCTAACCCCCTACGCATGGCCAAGGCCTAGTCGTACCTCGACCCTCTGATACTACTCTTGACATTGAATTGTTGGTCTTGCCAAGAAATCAATGCCGATTGAAACTATTTCCGTCCTCCTTGAAATAGTAAATACTCATTTTCCAATATAAATTAACTTATTGATCAGAATTTTCCCGATCAATAATTTCCGCCAAATGATAAATACCGTCAAGGAAGACTTGTATAACACAAGTCTAGGTGTTAATTAGCACATTATTGGTTGTATACCTATTCGTAAGTTGTTCGATTTTATTAAACTTAATAACTTTAACGAGTCCCATAAAATATTAATGGGCAATATAACGTCCATTCAATAATAATTATTGAAATCTGCAATTTCTGAGAAATGTTTAGCTGGGGAGCGCTGAATATGGTCGTCGTTTGTTAAACTGATGTAATTCAAGTAAAGTCCTCGATCAAATAACTTCGCTCTTCGGCACGCCCGAGAAATCTCGTTATGACCTTGGACTTATCGGGGGAGAACGCATTGCGCCATTCCACAGGAGCCAACCTTGAAACAGCTGACATAATATTTTTAAAGGAACAAGAAACTGAAACTCCTCCTTCTATTGTAGCATTTGTAACTGTCAGCTGCTCAATGCCATTTCACTAGTGTTTTAGTTTTTCGACCTTTGATTTTGTAATAATTTCTGTCACAGTCTCATGAAACTATAAGGTATCATTGAAATTATTGTTGCTAAAATTATATTTTGTATCAATAGCTTAGCTTATTTTGAATGTACACGACCGCACACTTTGAAGGGTTACGGAGTAACATTATTTTATTTATCGTTTTAATAAGATCTAGCTGAAAATTCATTTATGAAATTTTGCATGGCTAACGACAGATACATTAATTCTATGTTCCAAAATAGAACCGCGCGTAAACTCCATAAGATACATTTTATACAGGTGAATTTTGTTAAAATCCAACACTTTCCTTAAGTTTGCTGTATGTCATTAATTTCAAGAATTCTTTCCTTATTAGCGACACTATCGAATGGTGTAATAATACAGTGTTTTTTTTCAAAATCAATGGGTTCGCTTCCTGGTTAGGAATATAAATTTTTCAAAAATCCAAAGATGCAGTTTTAGTTTTCATCAGATTCAGGCCCGAGACTCCTTTGAGTACTTTTCGCTATTCCTCATGTTTTCAGATATGGCCATGCACGCCCACTTGAAAATTTCACCGGTATAGTGGTAACTACGTAGTTATCTTTGGCGAAGGGGAGCCTTTGGCGAAGGACAGTATCGCGTGGGCGATGCGAACGTAGGCGGAATGTGGGCGTCGCTTCTGCTTAAATTTAAAAAATATTAAAATTCCCTTTTAATAATATAGTTAATAGGTATATTTTTAGCTCAAGATCACAAATGTTTTCTATACGACAAGTTAAAATATTATAATTTAACTAGCTTTCGCCCGCGGCTTCGCGAGCGTGGCATCCGGACGAAAAGTAGCCTATATGTTATTCCAGCACACATACTATGTTCATACAATGCAAGTTTCATTTAAATCTGTTCAACCGTTACGGCGTGATTGAGGCACAAATATACATAGTCACATCCACACATCTACACATCCTCACCTCCTCACAAACTTTCGCATTTATAATAATAGTAGGATGTCAAGTTACTCAATATCTAGTTAACAAATATCAAATCAAAGCTAAAGAAAATAACTAAACTACTTACAAAGTTATGTTTGAATCATTTAAAAGCTCATCAATCTTATCTTACTTATATTATAAAATTGAAAAGTTTTAGTTTGCTTGAAATTACCGGCGTAAAGCTCAAAACGCAACGATAGCGCGTACTAACTTTACCTGTGCTGCCATCTAGTGCGAAAGTTTTTAACGATGTTTGGATGTTTATGCCTCAATCACGCTTAAACAGCTGAACGGATCTGAACGAAACTTGGAATATACATAGTACATGTACTGGATTAACATATAGGCTATTTTTTATCCGGGTACCACGCGAGCGAAGCCGCGGGCGGCAGCTAGTAGAATAATAAAATTATCAGTAAGTTCCCAAGCCATTAACAAAGGAAGTCGCGAAAGCCTGCCTTTGATAATTTATTCTTTAAATATTACTTCACTCCACATATACGTACATTCCAACCCTTACATAAACCTCTTACCTACAACCACAGTTTAGGTAATAGCTGTTGCCACCCCTAATGTAATATTCAGAGCGTGCAGCGTTCGTTTGGTCACCTACTGAATACAGTTTGCTCGCTAGTGTTCGAGTTAATGAGATGTTTTTCGGTTAAATCATGGTATAGAAATTTTGCGTACTGCTGGTTTTCATAAAACTGATATATTTACCGCCGTTAAATTAACAAAATATTTATTTTTGATAAAGGGTAAACTCAAAGAAGACTGTGAAATATTTTAAAGGAAAAACTTTTCTTTTGAGAAGTGTTTGCCATTAAATTTTGACCCTTTGGTTAAATTAAAAAAATACTTATTTATTTTTGATAAAAGGTAAACTCAAAGAAGACTGTGCAATATTTTAAAGGAAAAACTTTTCTTTTGAGAAGTGTTTGCCATGAAATCTTGGAAACTCTTCAAACAAATAATTGTTTTTGAGCTACGCTTTCATAAAACTTGAGTTTTTAACTTTCTGTTATTTCTTGTTTGTGCGTGAGTTATTCATTTGTAAGTACAGAGTTAATATTAGATGACTGTTCTAAGAAATAGGTGTTTAATTTCATAACAAAATCACACAGTCAAAGTGGGTTGAGAGAATAATTTTATATGTTTAGTAAAATAACCCTAAATGTTTTAGAATAAGGGGTTTGAATGCTCCATTGAAATGCTATTCACACAAAATAACTCTTGACTTTGCCTAAACTCTTAACCTTACAAACATTACACCTTCTCTACCTCATGGAAGTAAAGAGTTTTATTCTGTACTAGCTTCGGCCCGCGGCTTCGCTCGCTTTGTACTCGCATAAAAGGTAGCCTGTGTGTTATTCGAGCACACATACTATGTATATTTCAAGTTACAGCCAAATCCGTTCAGTCGTTACGGCGTGATTGAGGCACAAACATCGTCATATCTTGGCGAACTATCTATGACAAACTTTCACATTTAAAATATTAGTAGGATAGTTAAAAATTTTAGGCATTAGTTATTCTTACCTCTTCGGCAAGAATTTGCATTTCTAAAATTTACTAAAAAGGAAAGCAATGATCGATGTAACTTGCAGAGTTACGTTACTTTACCTCAACTCAACGACAATTCAAAGTTTATAAGATTTTTTTTTAAAAGGCTTTGTACATGAACTCTTTGTGGTAAATCTAGTTACCAGCATAAAACAGTTAGTATAACGTGGAAAACAGACAGACCGGCCTATCTCAAACAAACAGCCCAATAATGGTATAATGTGTGGGCGTAGATTATAAAGGTTAGGTATAAACTCCACTGTTCTTATGATAAAACAGTAGATAACGGTTAGATATTATTGTTTTGTATATGTAGCTTCAGATTTAGAAAACTACTTTCCTATTTTTGTTAGCAGTATTATTTTAAATGCTTTAATTTAACTAGCAATGTGTGTAATTGTGTATGTATGTTTGTTCGGGTTAAATATTGCAACTGAATTTTAAAGCAGTTATCCTCAACCTATCGAGCTGAAATTTTGCATACACGTTTGGTATAGATGACAATTTTAATGATTAGCTAAGTGACATCTTTCTAAATACAGTATGGCGGACTATGCTTTTTTAGTTACCCTTATGAAATGTTATATCAAATTAAGGGTTTAAATGTAGTTTTATTGGAATTTAAAATTTCAACTTTGGTACTCTTGATAAATGCGTACAAATGACACAATATAACATTAGGTATTCGTAACAATACATAATGTTATGCGCAGATTTTCTATAAATTTATTAACTTTAAATTCGAAAAACTCTTCGGTACAACTTAACAGACGTCAGTTTTATGAGCTAGACGGCAGTTATTGTAGTCTATTTGGTCTGCATGGTATCATGCTTCGTGCAACCTTTTATGGCCTAGCATCATAATATTGTTTGTTTTCGTTTTGTCAATATAACATTCGTGTTCCTCCCCATTCAAACTTAAAACTGTTTTTAAGCAAATTTAAGTTAAATGCGTCCTCTGGCTGTTGTGGCTTGTGATGTCAGCAACTGATAAGACCGTTGCTCAATAATGCTGGCACGCGACTATTTTCGGTGTTACGCCGATAAGGTGAAGGTTAATCGGTTATTTGTTCCTAAATTAATTACACTGATAACTTTGCTGATTTGGATCTAAAAGGCTCTGTCGGATCAATGGAGGATCCTGTTTGCTACTTTATTGGTAATTCAAAATCTGAAATTAAACTTAAGGTTCTTGTTTTAAATATTATATTTTTTTACTTCGTGCTTTTCTAGCAAGAGAATGAATATATTTTTATAAACCATTTACGACTTATTGTTTTTTTTCTTTGACTACACAATCCACGTCTCTGATCTATCTATACTAGTGGAAATTTTAGCTACTTAATCCAATAATGTTATCACTACCAGCTGTTACAGATAATACGTTTAATCTCGTAGAGTCAATAGATTCTATTATGAAATATTAGCTAATATAACTAATCCCTATGAAGAATTTACAGTTGCACCAATATTAGCTTTTGTGCAAGCATCTACAGTAAATATTGTGATATCATAGATTTAGAGACTATTTCTTAACTCTGTTGTTGGCTGTAAAGATTACACTTATTTGTATTTATTAGCTCAACAAACCATCTTAGTTCAAATTATGGAACTTTTGTGTTTTCATAGAGGACATACTTTAGTTAGGTGGTTATTAGGGCTTTAAGGAACGCAACCAAAATATGCCTTTAGTATACAAGAATGAGTTACCTATTTTGAAATCGTTACTGTATACAGTACCTTTTGAGCCATTAGCCTTTTATAATGTAATTGGATATACAGGCAGAGGAACTATCAAGAAAAGATGGATAGATTATATGAAAGGATACATTCGTGTGACCACCCTGATGTCTTGTGACAGAAAAAAAAGTGCCAAACCCACCTGGGCAACAGTCTAGGATATTGATGATTCGTATTCGAAAATGTCGAGATACATAACATGGATCCTAGTACTGAACATTAATATATTATTTTACAGTATTCTTTTCAACAACTTGTATAAATGCTAATAAGTCACACTAATTTGATGTAGCATAACGATTCATCATTTCTATTATTCTTTATTCTATTGTCGGTAAAGCCAAATCAATCAATATTTACGAAGTTTGACGAGGCCAATGTTTCTTAAGCTATAATTGTTTGCAATATAGCACAAAAGAGTATCCGTACATAGTTTAATCTTATCTGTTGAGTAATGTACCTATTTATTAATCTTTGTACAAAGAGTGGTGTGAAACGCTGTTGTTAAATTAAACGATGTTGGTGTCAGGTGCGCGACGGTCGTCCCTGCAGGGAGCTTCTAGCTCTGCTGAGGTTTTTTATTCGGGTTCACCACCTAAAGAGCAATACAAGGTAAGAGGCAGGCACAGAAGAGACTGGAGTATAATTGTGTCACAAACCAATGCTACATGGAGGAAAATACTTAAAAAATTGTTCTTAGAGATAAAACATTTTAATTAATGAAGACTTCTTTTAATTTTTTTAAATACTAGATTCTAATGCTTTTGTTATGTCGGGTCAGGCAAGGAATGATCAGTCTCCGCGAATAGAAAAACACCTTTATATGGTGCTAGTAGAAAAGGTCATTCAAAAGGATCACTTCTAACTCTTCTGTAACATATTAGTATCTGCACGACTCCTATGGCATTCGGTGGATAGTGTGAACATAACATTGCGGAGAATGACGCGCTGCCAAACAAATTGTAGTATTTCACGATACTATGTTACTAAGAAGGAATTAATTATTATTTTCTCAATTTGTTTTCGAGTTTTAGACGGTCAGGCTAAATAAAATACATAAATAATTAAAGAAACCCTCGCTGTGTGGAGTTGGTATGCGTGGGAACACATTGTATACGAATCAAATTGGACACAGATGATGGCATAGATTTGTAGATATTATCTGTCGATTCACATCGGATCAAACTGCGATAATAAGCGCTTTGGTTTTTTTCTTAAATATTGATGGGTATTAATAAAAAACATGGCCAATAGTTTTATGCAGAAAATACTGACAATCTTATACTCAATGAATAATCGGTAAACAGATAAAGATTTTCATAATTTACTGATTCATAAGATCCGAACAATGTATTTTTGTTCACCTATATAGCGTGAAATCTTTCCCCTTATTATTGTGATATCAAAACAGATAAGAATGCACTCGCCTGGATTTGCGATAGCTGAAAAGATTGTTGTTGAGCTAGATTGTTTCTATTGTCATTGTATAAACAAAATCTTTATTTTTAACCCGACTGCGAAGAAGGAGGGTAATGTGGTTGGGGTGTATGTATGTATGTCTGTGGGTATGTATGAATTTGCATTCATTTGGCTGAAGCTGTAGTCCAAAGGGCTAGACGGATTTTGGCAAATGAGGTGTCGTTGGTTTCATCTAAAGACACTTTTTTGACACTAATGTGTAAAAAATCCAATGGCAGATAAGGAGCCATTTCCAATTAACTCCACACAAAATCCAATATGTCAGACCCATTATGCTACCTAAATTCTACGCAGTCGGGTTTTTTGTTCTTTTAAATGAATACTTGTTCAAAGTAATATTGTATGATCGAAATGATCAGCTGAATGAGTGACCTACATTGCTATTTTGTGCTTCATTCTTTGTTCTGTATTCTGAATGACGTAGATTTATCTAAGGTCTGCCTCAAATCTGTTGTCTGATACATTCGGGGTTCTGATGTATAGTTTTTCCTTTTATTTAAATTACGAAAACCTAAAAACTGTCGAAAAATCTACTGTTTTGCTTTTGTCGTATTTATTTGATGGGATATAAATATAATTTATTTCATCGGAAAGTTCACAAAATTTGTGTTCTCAATAATGACTGCATTGTTGGAAGCTTGTGGATGTTGGTAATTTTTTATCTGTATATTTTTTGTTATTATGTAGCGCAAAATAAATTATTGGTTTATTCAAGAAATCGTTTGTTCTTGGGTTTCAGCCTTTGATGCACATAACAAAAATCATTTTCTTTCTTTCTTTCAAAAAGAAATAGTTTTAATTCCGGTAAAATGTTGCAAAGTACTAGGGGGTCATAATTATCATATCGTAGAAAGAATGTCATCGTATAGTGTTGTAATAAAATACGCAATGGGGATTCAATGAAACGCAGATAACGTAAATCAACTACTATACCTATTATCGTTGTTTACGTTATTAGAAGATTTCAATCGTATGATTTCAGAGTTGTGTTGTTTGACGTCACATTTGATGAATATCGTGGATCGATAAGATTGGTGAACAATTCGTTTTTTCGGTTCCTAATCTACTTTTTTACTTTGGTTTACGATAGTTTTATCTTATACGTAATACTTGGTATATTTACAGCATCTACAGTATTGTAATTAATGAAACTGTATGCAGAATGTATACTTATAAATATAATAATTATAGGTATTCCATTGCTCACAAGTCTCGCAAAACAATGTCCATTGAAGCAGTGAATTTGAAACAAACAACAACCTTATTGTCGTCGTTCTCTTGTTTTGCTATTTCATCTTAGATCTCATTATCAATTGCACCCCAACAAAACAGGGGTCACATAGCCACGGAGTCCGTTAACCTGCCTTAACCAGTGGAACAGGTACCATACCAGGGCTGCCGATGCCTCGTGCCGGGGCGAGACAAAGCAGCTCCCCGTTGTCCTGAGTAGGCTAGGTGTCCCTCGTGTTGTAGCGGTGTGTGCTAGTGTGGTTCTGTTCACAGACACAACTCACTACACACATTGAAATGGTGCGCAGCATTGATTCGTGGTTCGCGTTTCGCCTGCGACCGTCTCCGCTCAGTCACTTGTGCGCAACGCGAAGTGAAACAAGTGTCCAACGCGAAGCGCTGCTTTTATTTTGCGTTAATTTTTTTGTACAAGTCTAAGGTTCTACAAAGAAAACCTGTTTTAGAATTACTAATGCAGCCATTGTTGAAGACGACAGAGCGTTATTGTATTCGTATAGAGTGCTAAGTAGCTTTGATCACTACATCGGTTCCTGTGCGTTGAGTAATATTCTGTGTCAGTTGTAGTGGCTGTGCTTGTGATAGAATCGGACGATTTCATCGCGAACGTGTTCCAATTTTGGATTTCATCACGAGCGGGCTCAAGGAAGTTTATAGCCTAGTAAGTTATGATGATCATTTTATAAGTTCTAAATAGGTTTTTCAGAAAGGTTTCGATTTCTGATTGATGAATTTTTTTATTGAAGATATACTTACCTTCACTTAATAACCGATAGCTCTTAATATCGATGACTAAGTACTTTCTCAAGAAGCGTGTTTTTACATAAGGCATTGAGAGAATGTCAACATAAAAAAATGCAGAAAAAATAATAATGTGTTTAGTAGGTAGGTATTCTAGGTATATTACATTACATAACATAGTATCACGTCCGTATTCCTTATGGGGTGGGCAGAGCCACAACTAATCATAACAAAACTATGGTAGGTATGTGTAGGTACCAAACTAATCTGATGTTAACATTCAAGGTATGGTTTTGGTAACGCAGTACCTACTACCTAGGTATATGTATAAAAATACACTAGTTCAATTTCAATGAATATAAAGCTTACGAAAGCCAAATATTAAATATAGATGTAGGTATTAACAATACAATTCGTCCTTCATGTCGTTTATGTAACTGAAAATATTTTAAACATTGATGAAGAAAAGTGTGTTCGTTATACATACATGTAACTACACATACATACCTATAAGTACATGTAACAAACCAAACGCCGCACCTCAATCAAATACTACAAGAATGACGCAAACAAAATATTCAATGCCATATTTTTGGGGAAACCTTAGTTTTACACAAAAATATTTTGCGAGCGAGAGAAAAATATTTTTTGGGGAAACCTTAGTTTTACGCATAAATTATATTAGTAATAGTGAGACATTATAGTGTAGATAGAGTATACAAAGGCATGGATTCTCAGACAAACTGTAAAACTTCTTAATGGGTACCTTGTGTATTGCATTTAGCTTTGAAAATTTGTAAAAATTATAATTCAAACGATGCTAATTGCCATGATAAATAGCATTAGAATTCGACGAAATTCTTGACTGCCTACCATCCTTGTATTTACAGCCAATACAACTTTGCATACTCGTTTACCTACTTTGTCAGTTAGCCGTCAAACGTGCGTCTTCTGATGATTGTTTAATTACTGAATTCGTCTTTCTCGGCGAATATTGTTGTTCCGTTGCCTCGAGTTGCCTCGCTGACGTCGGAAACAGATATCCCACTCGAATTGTTTGTTATTTGAAAGAAGTGCCATTGAAAGTGTAAGGTCGCGATTGTAAAGCCGGTACTGAACGTTGCTGTTAGTTTGCATTGCAGTCGCATACGCAGTGAAAGTGGCAATCGGGGCACTGGCCACTCCGAGCACTGCCGCCATCGACTCCACGATTGCCGATGCGATGTCGCAAGCTTGTCCGTGGAGTTCTAGAAAGCTTTGGTATTTTGCGTTATGAACACTGCCTGCTTTTGTTCCGTGTTTGCTTTCGTAACAGCGGATATTCATGTTATTTCCTAAAGTTATCCGTTTTTACGGTGAATTTTAAATGAATATTCTCCAGATCGTTTATGATCGAAATTATATTTACACCCTACACGTTTTCTCAATAACCACACCTGATAGACTATAATCTAAACACCCATCAGTTACAAAAAAATGATTTCGTTACGTGTGTGAATTAATGTTGGCACAATCCAGGCGGTCAGTCTGGCGTGTGATGCTCTCAAGCGCGTGTGCGACCATGTGACATGTTATTATCACGAATACCTACTTTAAGCCTTTTTATCGTTTCCTGACTAACAATTCATGCAACACAACTTTTGGGGCAAAGTTATTTTTCTGAATCCGTCCAATGACTTACCCAAAGCGACTTTACATTCGACTTGTTAGCAATTAACATTTATCAATAATGGTATTACACCTGTCAGTACGTTATGTAACTGATTGTTCGATTTAATGTTATGATTTACGTTTGTTTGGCTAATATTAGGTCAAGCTCAAGGTAGAGAGATGTAACTCAACATTCCACAACACACTACACAACTACAGAATCAGCAGTTTAAAATTTTAAAGAATGTTTATTGTCGTTTCATTCTCATTCTATTTGTTACCATGCAGTGTAAAGTGTAATTGACCTATTGATCGGCGTGCATCGAGGCCAGGCCTATATGTATTAGTCTATCTATGAAATGTTTTGCGCTTGCGTGTGTGACGAAGAAAAACGTTTCCATGAATGAAATTGATGAGTCAGTAATTTGGCTGGCTTGGCAGGCGCTTGTTCTCATTCAATGTTGTACTTACAATATCGCACTGATTTTCATCAAGGATGAACAAAATAAATGTCCTCTCTACTGTTCTATTAAACCTCCTGATAATAAACTCGTTAAACCAACAATGCGGGCCAACTATAATATTCTCGAGTGCCAGCATTAGTCCTCTTTTAGGATCAATGTTTTCTGGTACGTTATAAATATCGTACAGGCGTTACTATAGATGGCTAGTTTGGACTGTCACGGTCACGATGTTTGCCCGTTCCACGTAAATCAGCCTATTGGTAAAGTTGCCTTCATTTATTCTCGGTCAGTAGGACATGGCAATCTAATTATCGTTTACTTAATGTTTTAATGCATTCTCAATTAATTAACTAAATACTATATAATTAGAGCCTACCTGGGCTCGGGTGGATACATTTAGGTAGATTTGCTGCAAAGTGCCGTGCCGCAACCCAATGACCTACTTTTGAAAGGGCATGATAATATTGCAGTTTCACCTATAATGATATAGGTAAACTTCGGGTTCAGGCTGTCTTCCTGCCTTTTCTTTTTGACAATAAAACTATAAACCCCATATACTTTAATTCTTATACTTAGTATCATATATCATGTTGTCATGTTGTTAGACCAACTCCTATTTTAAGATCTTGCTTTTGTTATTTATGCCAATCAGTGATGATGTCGATGCCCAATACTACTTTGTTTGCTTTTTTGTACTGGTCAATGTCAAGGTGATGCCCGAGAATTTGCTCTGTACTCGTAGAACAATTACTCGGGCATAATTTGATGTATCAAGGAAGTTGTAAACTTAATATTTTTTAAGGATAGAGTTCAGTCAACCGTCGAATTAAATTATGTCATACGAAATACAGGCACCCTTAGCGAAGCGACGTACTTACATTCTCATTACACATTTACCGCCAGGGATTTTTAGCTTGTTTTGGTTTTCAAAATATCTCTAATAATATTTATAATATATTAAAAATTGACAAATATATTTGCTTTGTTGCTGAAAGTACTATAGTTGGCCACTAGCTCATACGAATATACTCGTAAATACATACATTTGTTCCTGAACATTGTCGTCGAATCTTAGTTGTATTTAGTTCATTTATAGATTTCATTTTTATATCTTGCTGAGGTCGGTCGTTCTGTTAGGTACTATATTTTATTACTCTCTTCGTGGCGAGATCTCATAAATTTCAAAATAACTCGCTCATAATTTTGTATTATGTACGGCTATTAGTTTAGTACTTCCTGGCAATCTGTCACTTTTGTTAGACAGTTCTTTGTAGATTTGGCTCCGCGACTAACTACCTATAGTCGGGTCAAAACAAGAGGTCCATTTGACATTTTGTCAAAATACTCGTGAGTAGGGATGGATGGAAACCAAAGAATCGGTTTGCTAAACAAAACGACACTTAAGATTAATTATACATAGACTTTTTTATCATTTACTATGGCTTTGGTTGAATAGAAATTATAATTATTATCGATCTACTAGTCCAACACTCCGAAACTAAATGATCCTATCATATAAAAAAGACCACGCAATATTATTTCTATTCACTCTTATTTAATATAACATTCCTTTATAAATAAAAGTAAAATCTCATAAAAGTTTAGATTTTTCGTAACAATCGATTTCGTTTGGTTCCGAAGTGATTGAAAACGGTTGCGACCTTAGTCGCAAGTTCGCAACACTAGTATTTTTTATCCGTCACTGCGGCAACGAACTCGTGGACACAACTTTTGAATAAAGTAATATTGATCAAGGATTAACTAGTGTTTGTGAGAGTAATTTGTACATTTAAAGTTTAACTTGGTGCTTATAAATTGTACATAGTGTCATAATGTATGGGATAACTTAATAATAATTTGACATTATGCGGTTTATTTTTTGCTTTCTTGTGTAAACGTTCGTACAAGTTATCACTGCAAACAAAATTACGAACGTCAAATCAGACCTAATATTTTGACTCGACACCTATTTAGAGTTGGCATTGCAAATTAGCTTCTTTTCACTGAATGTGTCAGTTTAGAATAGCTTGTTCGCTATTTGCTCGTCATTGGTCCAGCCTGAACTGCGTTACTTGAATAAATGAGTTTTGGGTTTGAAACTCTTAAATTATAATAGGGATTAGGAGGTGGCGTGTTACGGCAATGTGCAAGCTGTGCGATAAATTCAACAGTTTATTTCACAACAATAGCTCTTCATTTTGAAACCGGTTATATCTGGTTCTCGATATTCGTGACCTTATTTTATCTTAGGTTTTCAAACATAATGTTTTGACAGACAAGCAAGTACAGATTATTTCGTTGTTAGTATAAATACTCCACTGTAATGTTCGTTGCACTGCACATAATACAGTCATTAATCAGTCTAATGGGATTTTTTACTTACTTGTACCATTGTTTGATATCTTGATACGTAAATAGCTTGTAACCAGCTGCCACAAAAGTTAATGTACTCGTACGTAGGAGTTACATAACCGTTTTACAATTACTTACCTATTGTTTCATGCTACTGCCAAAACTACCATTATGTTCTGAAGCATTACGAATTATGTTTTCAAAGATCTATTCCCGCTGTACTGCTGACGTGGTCTGTTTGTCGTGTTGTTGTGTGGTTCGCTGTCGCGGTAGAATATAATCATTGAGGCGGAGCTTCACGCCACGTCACAAGACTATGGGAAAATAGTAAGCATCCTGTTGAGATTTGCGTTTAATTTGGTGACGCCGTTTCTGGCATCCACCGCCGCTGGCTGGCCAGCGACTCAGCGACGCAATCATTTCGTTCGCCGGACGACGCCAACACGCCGACACGCCTCCGTTCATCTATGAAAGCAATCGCGCCACTCATGCGTCACAAACAAAACAATATATCCTACTCTCCGAATGACGATAAAAAGGTAGAAGAGACAGAAAAGGCAGAATACAAAGAAAATGTATGTAACTACGCAACACGCAACGACTAGCTTCAACAACAATGCGTTGATTAAAGTTTTCAAATGCGTATAAATTAAAATAATTCGAACATTGATAGCGTGTAACTGGAACAAACTTTATCAAGCATTGTTGTACCTCTATATTCAGCCATTTACACAGGTTGTTTATTCGGGGTTCATAGATGAAATTGATTCTAACGTTGGGGTTCGACAGTGAAGCTATTTGGAGAACATAAAGCCTTTCTGGAAGGTTCTTGGCCTTACTGCTATGGAATCTGCGATGTGCCCTTGCAGTCGCATTCACGTACGTGACCGCCTCAAGCTAAGAGCAACAAAAACTTGAGTCGGGTCGGCAGCCTCGGCTAACATCCGAACACCGCTCCCGTCCCAGTTGCCTGTCCCAGACATTTCAATAGCTTATTATGTCAATGTCAGTCAATCCCACACATATTCGTTTTTCTACCAGTGATATCGTTGATCGACACTGTGAATCGTTACCTTTGATTATATTTATACCTGTATATAATCAAAGATAGTTACTTAGGACTGATTTCACCAAGCAATTGAACGGCGGTTAGCTCTGAACTGAGTTCAAGAGCTGTCAAATTGTATAAAAATTGTTAGTACCTTTGATTATATTTATACCTGTATATAATCAAAGATAGTTACTTAGGACTGATTTCACCAAGCAATTGAACGGCGGTTAGCTCTGAACTGAGTTCAAGAGCTGTCGAATTGTATAAAAATTGTTAGCAGTGACAGTTCTTCAACTCTGTTTAGAAACTTGAAATTCAGACCTTAAACTACGACCTCTGCATTTGTTTTAAATCAGTTGTAGATTGTGCATCTTTACTTAATCATGCCAAATAAATGGAAAAATAAAAGGTGATCTTGAACTTTTTCAAGGTTTGTGACCGATTAACTTATCGCAAACAAGAACGGGTCGGTTGATACCAGATTTAATAATTCTATATTATTGTGATCATCAAATTCCAACAGCTGTAAACAACGATATGACAGCGCATGTTGTTCTTGCATCAGAAAGTTTGATATCGATTATGTACCTTCTTGTATAATAAATCAAAGGTGATGTTTCATAGCAGGCCTGGTCTTTGTCCACCAGACAGAAAAAATGGTGAAAAATCAGTAAGTTTTGGAAAAAGACTCCTACTCTTATTTGAAGCGTAATTTTTTGCAGAAAATGAAAATGCACCGAATGAAATGCAGCCATTTACTTGTCAAAGTCAACAGCCGTCAAAACATTTTACTCAATACCGCCATATTGTTTTCTCCGTGAGAAAGGTTACCTATTTTGGGAATATGCACTAAATGAAGCAAAATAGTAAAAAATGACAACAGAAAAGGGTTTTACATATATTTAGCTATATTTAAACAAGTGTACACCGACCAGGCCGAAGCTCCATACATTTGTGAAACGTCACCTTTATGGGTACAAACTTTGGTACAAAGTACTCCTGCGTTACCACATTTATAGTCTGTAGGTGTATTTGCCCATTGTGTTTATTTAATACATAGTAATATGCTTGTTAAAATGTAGTACAATCGGTACACCTAAATCATTTACAATCCTTATATTGTTTAATTACTTGAGTAAATAAATAAAATTGTGTTATCTTGCATAAAGTCTCAAGTCATTATTTACTGTTTAATACATATAATTAAATAATGGGCACGATAATGTTTGCTCTAATTGTTCGAGTAAATTTACCTTCCGCTATGTACACTAAGCAATCGAGCATAACAAAATCTCGGCAGTACCAAAATCAAGAATTTTAGGTTATACAATGAGGACAATACTATCAACTTGCATTTGTGTTTACATCAGTGTCTTGTCTATCTCGATTCCTGACAGTTTTATCTTGTCTTTACATAAAACGGTCTCCCTCACGACGCTTTGTCATGACGCTTGGCAAGAGTAATAGTGTTCTGTGGTCTTGATAAGACTTGTATCTGTTATAGTCAAACAGCGAAGCTCCGGCGCTCCTAGGTTTGCCTAGTCAAACTTCAGGTCTGACATCATAATGTCTTAGTTAAAGCTCTAAATTAGACATCAACACAAGTTCCTAAGTGCTCGATTCGATCATAAAAGTTTTTACATTTTACGAAACACATGAACTTGAGAGTCCTGTATATATTTTTTAATTCACGAAACGAAAATGTTCGTACTCTTGTATATATAATATAAATATGGTCAGTCACACAGTTTTGTTTAGAGATCAGATTTTGGTGTTTTGTCTGTCTTCATTCTGACTGATAAAATGGTGTCTCTGATGAAGGGTTTAGTGCCTGCTGGTGAAAGAACTAATGTTGCGACAGGATTCTAACGATTTGTATGGTTGTTCCAGGTGGACAGCGGCGGCGGTGGCTCTGCCGAAGTAATGGTGTACTCTCTCGGCTGGGGCATGGGCGAGCCGGAGCGGCGTGGCGCGGAACGCAAGCGCGCGCAGCCTCCCGCGCCACACACCCAGTTATCACCCGATGATGGACACGAGGTCGAGTTCCTGCCTCTCCACAATCAGGTACACACACACACACACTACGAAACACAACATGCTATTACTACTACTACTGCTCAGACCAAATAAAAAGAATAGTATAGTATAAGAACAGAATAGTACTCAGACCAAATTCTTTTTATTTGGTCTGAGTACTACTGGTGCATGAAAGGAATTTCTTGTCTTAGGGGCTCATTTATAATACTAGACACGAATAATCGTAATTTGCTGTTGCTGTTTAGTAAATAACTTCAAAAGGAGTTGCTGTAGGAGCAGACTATTCATAGATAACCCAAAGGGAAGGCTCCTAAAAACTTTAATGTAGTCTTAGCTTAGTTTTGTAGTATAAAATAGATACTGACAGCTTACGCTGGTAAAACTCCTACAAGCATGAAATAGCTGATCTTGATGTTAGAATATAGCTAGCGCAGTGCATTCCTACTTACCAATTGTGGGTGGAGTGGGGAAAAAGGATAAACTAATTGATATACGGATAATATTATAAGGTCTATCAGGATTGCTGCTTCCTTCTTATCTCTATAACTTGTTAAGTACAAGTTTTAGCTTATACCTACTTGAAATTCCACATAAAGTGTTTGAAAATATTTTACTTTGTAGATTCAGTCGCCTGATAATTTCATTTATTGTTTGCAAACATCATCGTTTCGTTTCTTTGTGTCGTTAAGTGTTGTCTTTATTCTGTTTTATGATTCTGACGTCGGAAACAGACGTTTATTGCTCTTTCATGGAGTAGAACAGCCAGCAGTAAGTTAATTAACCATCAAAAGAAGTAGGGGCGTAGCTTGTATTTCGTCGACGTTGGATAATGTGATTGAATTTGCTGATATCCTTTTGACCCTTTTTTGTGTCATCCAGACTTGGCTTAATTAACTTGAGTAAATTACATATTTTTAGCCTAAATTATTTTTAATATTTTCGTAAATTTTAAGGTAAAATGATCTCTATTTTACTCTGACTATATATGTCAATTTAAAAGCACGTATGAAAACGTATAACGATCTACTAGAAATCTAGGTTACCTATATTATTAGGAAAGAAATAAGGGGGCGAAATCGTGAGGATTGATAAACGGGTGTTGTGCTGTTGCTCACAAGAAAAAACATTCTCTATTTTTACGACATAAAAACACTTTCAAGCTATCATCTGGTGAGTGATTCATCCTCAACATGTTATTATCAAAAATAGTTTTCCGATATTTTTCGTCAAAAATATGTCACGCCACACGCCACATTTATCTTATCGAAATCCATTTATACCTTTTCTGTTTACATTCAAATCTTGATGTGGAACACGAATATTTTTGTTGCAACAAAAATATCTAATGGAATTTTTAGTAATGGAAACTTTACAGCACCTTGGTCATTGACCGAAAAGTTATTATAAACGTTTAAATTTATTATGGGGAGAAGCCAATGAGCCAATTCTTCAACACGAAAAACTGTTCATTTTGTATTGCATTTTCTGCACGGGACAATAGACTGTCTTTTAAGCATGTGAAGATCAAGCAAAGTGACCAATATACGTCTCGAGGTCCGGTCTGGTCAGTGCTTACAGGGTCGTCGCGCTCACTCGCAGCACACCAGGTCAACGCCACCGCTTTATTTTTTAATTCCTTCAAGTAATTTGAACTGTTGAAACTCATGTAGGTACCTACATTTTATATTACTTGTTTACTCAATTCAATTGTTCACTTGTTCAAAGAGCTTGGCAGTTTTATAAATAACATCCAAAAACCGCTATCAATATCACGATCACGCGTGATCGCAATCTTTAAAATTATTAGATCGTTTATTTATACAGAATCAAGATAACATTTTTATGCTGATAGTAACAGATAGGCACATGGAATATTTTTTTTGTCACAAACAAACAAACTTTTTTACCTAAATGATGTCCCTGAAACTTACTATCAGTCGTTGACCAGATAACAGTGTCAATAAATAAATAGTTAAAGATTGTTTATTCTTCTAGATTCTAGTTCTAGTTGATCCGGTTCATGTTTAGCTATGCAAATTTAATGCCAGCAGATTTCTCTTGAGAGTTTCGCCCATGTCTTTAAAAAGCTTTTATCGCTTAATAGCATCTAGAACAAAAGGATGAATTGATCATACCTTACCGCTTGGTTAGCTCCGCTACCACGATACAGAAGCGAACATAATTAGCATCAGTAAAAGCGATTGAATATTTAATTCCGTGTCGCGGGGAAAACGGTATGCGTGCTAGGAAACCATCACATTGCACGATAAACTTAATTAGATGTTCGCTTGCAGGTGGGGGGCCACACTAGACTGCTGGTGCTGAACGACAGCACCGTGATCAAGCCGCTCAATATACGCGAGCTCCATTTCTACCAGAACATTCCTGAAGACATCCAGAACTTTGTCCCCCGATACAAAGGTGAGCATCACATCGTCGAGACGACCGACTGAACATGCCCTGTTACGCTTTTACTATTCGCTGAATGCATCATAATCGTTCATTGCATTTGCATCTTACTTTAATTTATTTTCAATTTTAATGATTACTTCATTAGTTTTATTTTCATTTGATTGTATTTTGATGTGTTTTATATTTACGAGCATAAAGGACGTATTCTAGAGTTTTTATTATTCCACAGGTTTTTGTACGTATCGCGGTTACGAACTGAATCGATTTTAACATCGCCACAGACATCATATTTCGTAATGTTGCAAAATTGTATTTTTACGTGTTTAAGTAGCTCGGTGTACTATGTTATCTTTTGCGTCACGCCACTGATAAAGTTACCGTTATCGAATCGATCCATAACGGGTATTTGTACACTAAGCTGTGAAAAATGTTTTATAAAAGTAAAAGAAGCTTTCCTTACTGCTCATAATATGAATGTGTTCATCGTGTCGATTCGTGTGATAGTGATGATTGTTTGTTGGGATGAACGAACCCGCCGACCGCAAATATTTTTGACTGACAACCTAACAGCATAATTGTTACTTCGATTTTCTCTTTAATAATCAAATAAATTACCAAATTAATTTAACGAAGACCAGTTTTATCGAATTGGAAACTGATTTTATACTCAACTATAGAAACAAGGATATTTGTAAAGGATAACACACTAAATAAAGTTGGTAACAAAACAATGAAATACCTAAGTAACTATACATTTCAAATGTTACTAATGAGGTTGTATATCACATTAATAAAACAGTAGTACATAGTACTACAAATATTGTTTGCCTCGGCAAACTTCGTGCTTTGTATGAAAACCGAATTTGTACGAATATGCAACTAATAGTCAGCTAATAATAATAACTGATCCAACCCATTAAAAAAAATAAGTAAGTAAATTAGTAATAATCTCTATATTACATAATCATCATCGCGTTAGTTCGTATTTCAGAAGCTAAACGAAAATTGCCGAGGCTCACAATATTAGTGGTACTACTGTACGTCAATAGTAGTTATAACTGTGCTATGAACAAAGCCACACTCAGGGCTCTGACATTATGAGAACCGGTAAACATTTTAGTGAGAAAGGAAAAACGTTATAAATAAATATATGAGGTCTTTCGAGGCTTTAAATAAAACGATTAAATGGAGCTGCCGCATTTATGGTTTCTTTATTTAGCTCAGTATTTCGGACCAGACGGCATTACTATAAGAATTATTTATGAAGTCAGATGCTTTCCGGACTGTTAGACGGTTTTGATGACTTCTGTCCGGCTTTAGACAGTAATGAATCATAAATATCTTGTTTGTTTACTAAATTTCAAAGTATAAGGTCAATGTTTTATAATACCTTTCTTCCTTGACTTGATTGATTGCGAGTTGTAAAAAGCTTTGTTGAGTTAAAATTAAAGAGGTGCTTCTACATAACTAAAATATTGGCTCTTCCTGTCATAATTTCCGGTGGTAATGTTCGTTTCAGTTGTAGCTTTGAAAACATATTATTCAGGGTTAATCTCGGTAGTAAAGTCATCTTACTTGTATAAAAAAATTGAAAAGCTTTAGTTTGCTTGAAATTACTGGCGCAAAGCTCAAAACGCAAAGACAGCGCGTGCTAACTTCACCTGTGCTGCCATCTAGTCTTTGGAAATTCAAAGAATCAAGGGGACTAATCTTACAGCAAAGTTTTTTTTTTTATTTTGGTATTGTTGCGTAATGAAATGGGGACACACTAGTACGTGTAGAAGTGTAGTTTGGTTAGAGAGCGGCGGGTTTGAGAATGTGAGGCGGTGTGGATGCGGGAGAGAGCGGGCCCGGGGTCAGGAACACAATATTAGTTTCCTTGTTGTCGCAAGGGCACGGCGCGGCGGCAGACGGAGCGGCCGGCGGCGCACCACTCCTACCGCCCTAATAGCGCCCTAGCGGTAATTTTACATTTTGGGTTTGTACCTTTACTTAAAAACTACACACACACACACGCATACAAGCTCTGATACTCATAAGTGCGATCCGTACGGCTTCGATTGAGCGTTCTCTTCCTAAGAACTTTGAACCGATGCTAAATATACTACCGTACTTTTGAATAACAGGGTAACGGTACTGTCTTATGTATCTTAGCGCCCCTGACACTGATTTTCGGTGCAATATAGATTTCAAAATGAAATAGTCTGTTGCGACCGCAAAACAGAGTACTACAGAATGTCTAAGATACGTTGGCCATGCTGTACCTACACCAGAGATTCCCAAACTTTAGTCACACCTATAAATTTTACAGAAATCGTTATTCAATCTGTTCTGATGATATCAGATTCAGAAACCAGAAAAGTAAGATCACCATCATAATAACCAAATAATATACTAGTACACTTACAGGTTTTTTTATATCCTTACCGGATTTATTTTTTGTCCTCGATTAACACGAGAAAATTTGGCTGATTGAATGTAGGAATGCCTTGATCAAAGACGCAGTAACTAAGATCGTTAGTATCTCCTCTTTGTGGACGATAGATATTCAATAATGTTCTCATGTTCCACATAAACATGTTTCATAGAGCCTCCTATTTTCCGTAAGGGGGTGATATCGCCCACTTTGGGAATCACTGATCTACACTTTCAATCAATAATTACCTCACATAAAAACATGCAAACACTCACATACATACAAACTTTATTTACACATTCACATACATACATACAAAAACACTACACCGAAAATATACAAACCCTTCTCAAAATGTGTCTCTCTACCTTTTAATTTTCACTTTTTCATTAATTTTAACGCTGGCAACTTGCACCATAGTAAGTTTATAATTGTTTTAAAAGTGATAAATTTAATTTACATATCAAATTGTGAGCTTCCTGTCTCTGATGGTTGTTCTCAAATTAAAAAGCAATTAGTACATTTTGATTTATGAACAAAATGGCTTTTTGGTACGTGTAAAAGTGATTAGCGTAGGTGTAATTGTGAAGTTAGCGGTGCGCGCAGTGTACTGATGGTTAGGCTGTTTGTTTCAGGCGTGATGCAGGCCTCTAACACTGGCGGCAGCAAAATGGAGGCGCGGTACTCCCCATGTTTCCGCGACGAGAACGGGCGCAAGGCTTCGCTGGGCGGCAAGCGCAAGCGCGACGACGTGTTCAAGTGCGTATGACGCGGCACGCGACGTGCTCGTCTCTGACACTCCTCGACACTTGTCATGTGTCCTTTATCATATTTCAGACGTTGACGTACGCCCGGCCGGCTACCGACGCCATTTATTCATACGATCGCAATACTTACATGACTATCCCACTAACGCGTGAGCGCAATCTGCGAGCCACCGATGACTTGCGTCGTGGAGTCGTGGTAATGATACTATTTGATTGCAATGTAACAATATAACAGATAACACCGACTATGTGTTTCAATTAGCTCCTCATCTCTATCTTTAGTGTAGCTTTGCGGCCTAGGGAGCCATGTCTACAACATTGCCTTTTCTATTGCAGGTTCAAGGTGCACCGTAATGGCAATGCGAGCGAAGTGCTCAAGAGTATAGCGCACATGGACAACTCGAATAAACAATGTGAGTATTTCAGAGCACGCACGCATTCCTCAACCTGCTCTAGAGTAAATAAAACCACTTCTACCTTTTTAAACTTTCTGACAAGTTATACTAGCTAATAATACTACTCTTATACGCTTTCTGAACCTTGTATTGGACTGTCACACATTTTGAACAGATCTAGAGGCACTACTATTACAAATTCTATCTTTCTCTTTTGCTTAATTAAACAATTTTTGAAACTAAAACCGCAACTAAGTATTGGTACCGCCCACCGACCTCATATTACGACATGACAGTGTGTGGACGCCTTGCAGACTTCCTGATGATGGAGAACATAACGTCTTCCTACCGGCGGCCGTGCGTGTTGGATCTGAAGATGGGCACTCGCCAGCACGGCGACGACGCCTCCGCTGAGAAGCGCACTAAGCAGATCGCAAAGTGCCAAGCCAGCACTTCTGGCTCGCTTGGCGTCAGGCTTTGCGGCATGCAGGTAGGCACTAATAAAACTTTTATTTATTTACTACCCGCAGCGCCGTTCGTGTTGTACCTACCCGGATAAAAAGTACCCTATCTGTTATCCCAGGTCATAAGCAATGTGCATTGCAAGCCAAATCCGTTCTGGAACGGAAATTAACCCTGATAGGCCTCCACTGCGCCACTTTAAGCTTATGTATGCAGCCGATAGTTAGCGACCACGTCTTCCTTTCATAAATCGTCACTATCAAATGAATCATTTACTAAATAAAAAAAAAAACTATGAGCATTGTAGGGTAGTTCCCATATGTTCTATGGAACATTACATCATCGGACAGAATAAGATATTTTTTCTTATTTTGTACTATGGAACATGTAATACTTTTATTGCTCAAATTGTTCTGTAGGACAAGGTAAATAAGACCTCTTTACGATTATCTTATCTTTCTTGCTACGAATATCCATTCCTCCGATTTTTGGAATCTTTTGTAGGATTATTTTACCCAGGCAGACGTTTGATCAATGGTATGATAGAATGACTATCATTATTAGTGTCATTTAGCTTCTGATGGATAATTTTGGGAAAATCTGATTCCCATTTTGTTCTATGGTATGAAACTCGGGTGAAAAGCTAGTATGTAGTTCTATGAAGAAAATTGGGAAGAAAATGTGTCATTTTGTTCGATGACGTATGTCCCATAGAACAAATGGGAACTACCCGCACTGTGTACTGAGTCGTATTGCATAGTTACGAAAATTTCCTGAAGATCAGTCAAATTAAAGTGCCGGAATTCATGTACTCTCTTTAATTAACAATGATAGCCAGATGAGTGTTGCGCCGTGATTTGTGCCGGAATAAAAGCTGATACAATAAATAAGCATGAATTGGTGGCAAGGGTCCAGCCATGTTAATTTTGTTGTAGGGGCGTGGTCGGCTTGTGTATGTCACTGTCGGTCCAATATTAAGACTTCCTAGTTTCTATTGCGCTATTCTATAGTATGTTCGGATGAGCTAGTAGCAATCTTAGTGATCGAGTTCTAAAGCAGACTTGGCCTAATACTTGGCACTATGGCGGTGGAGCAATTATCACGCTGTCCATAGCAACAAGATTTATATATCTACTCGGCTAGTGTTTGAATACGCCTTATCATTGCGTCCCATCAGCGAGATGACATGTTGCCAAACGCAAGCGTATTTTAGTTAGACTATGACGTCATGGAGTGTAAATTTTAATGAGAAATACTAGGAAAGATTTTTGGCAAACGTTTTTAAGAATGAACTAGAACCTGAAGTTTCTTAACGTACATTGAAATTCATTTGTATTGTTGCTAGCTTAACGTTGGCCTAAGGAAAGTTATCTCTTATTAAGTCTTATTTCACGGCGCATGGATATAAACCCATGCTCACATCCGTCAACATTCGACGCATCCGTGCGTAGCGTGGCCTTTAGCCCTAGTGGAGAATACCGTACATTTCCATACAAATGTAATATTACACGTGAGCTGTTATTATGCTCTCGTTTTCATATCGATTGTTCTATTTCAGGTGTATGTCCCAGAGACGGGAGCGTGCGTTCGGCGCGACAAGTACTGGGGGCGTTCGTTGTCTGAAAGCGGGCTGAGAGAAGCTCTGCGCGACTTTTTTGCGGCGGGCGGAGCGATGAGACGCGCGCGCGTGCTGCGCCGCGTTCTGCGCGACCTGGACGCGTTGCGCCGCGCCGTGGCCAAGCAGACCAGCTATCGCTTCTACTCATGGTAAGAGATTCAACTACTACTACTAGTCGTGTCACTAGGTCGTTCGATGTGGTGAAATGATTTAAAGTGCGCCTCAAAGGCTCCTTTCGTGCACTTGACAAACTTTTACGTTTTATGACATGCCGGTTTTATCACGATGTTTTCCTTAACTGTTTAGGGTACTGGTATAACACATACATTTTTCCAATTGTAAAATGCAGTTCGTTAGGATCGGAAGGCGGCGCCGCTGCTGTTAGACCAACATTGCTCTCGTGAGAGATTCAACTACTTTTTTATTTTCACATCTAACTAATAGAGGTTAGATCTAGCACCCGCCCCGCCGTCTGATACCCGTATGTCACATACTATGTCTCTTCAAAGTTACATTCATAAAATTTTTTTTTCTTAGCCTTTTATGTCCCACTGCTGGGCAAAGGCCTCCCCCAAATGCTTCCACTTATGCCAGTCTTTTGCAATATCCAATTAAATAGTGAATTTATTTTTTATAGTATTAACCACACACTTAGGGATCAGGGTAGGGGATAGGGTAACTTTAATCATTTGAGTATGGCCACGCGGTTTTAAATCCCGCCTCAGGTAGAATTTTTAGAAGTGGTAGCAGCTTGTATTATAATATGTAAATATGTTTCCAGCTCCCTGCTGATAGTGTACGAGGGCGACGTGTCGGCTGAGTCTGAGGCGGAGTGCGGCGCGGAGTGCTCGGCGGGAGGCAGCTCGGCCGCCGAGTTCGACTCCGGCTCGAGTTCCGAGCCGCCCGAGCACTTCGACATGGCCGCACTGCAGATCGAACCTCAGCCATTCACTCACTCCGAGGAAACTATGGGCGGGTAAGCATCCTTTTACACACATAATTATCACGCCCGTATCCCTAAAACTAAACCAAACAAACTCCTAGAAGCATAAAACTATAAGTTTTACCCCGCTTATGGTGTAGCGATGCAATAAAGTTTGTGTGAAAAAGAGATAACGCGTACAAAAAGTCGCGGAACGTTCCCATAGGACAACATGGGATGAGCAGAGCCACAAGTAATCATAAAATATGCAACTAGTCCTGATTCAATTTTATGATAATAAAATGTCCGTTGTCGCCCGTCCGTCATTATACTGAACCTCTCGTCAGTCACTCGTAAAGTCGCACAGTACACTCAAGCTGATCTTTTCCCATAGGTATGAGGAGGGTGAAGTGGCAGGCGGCGGCTTAGAGCGCCCTCACCCACCGAGCCCGGATTCCGGAGATAGCTGGATGGCGTACTCCAGCACTTCCAGCGAATCTTGGCGCGGAGAGGGCGAGACCAGCGTCCCCCCACTCGACACCGGCAAGCGTCCGAGAAGCGAGACCGCGGAGCCGCCCGTGGCCTTCCCCCGCCTCATCCCGCTGCCCACCATCAACGTCCCCTCGCCCCTCGCCGACGAGCGCGTCGACATCCGCATGATAGACTTCGCGCACACGGCGTACGCGAGCGCGGCGGCCGACTCCCCGCTGGCCACCGCCACGCCGCACCACGGCCCCGACTGCGGCTTCCTCACCGGCGTGGACAGCCTGAAGCGCCTGCTCACCGAGATCCTGGCGCCGCCGCCCTACAGTTAATCCGCGGCGACTTCGCGCTCGCAACCCCTTTCGGCCGAAAATCGGGAGACGGCGGACCGCCGCTGTGGACTCCTCGACTGCGGACTGATGTAGCGGTCGTGCGGCGGAACCGCAGGACTGTCCCTGTGCGTCCGCGCCCCGCGTGGTTTCGTTTCAGCACGGTGGTTCTTGCACTAAGTGAATGTTGGCGGTACGAACTGCATGAGTTTATTTAAAGGTTATGTTTGATTTGAAGCGGGACCCAGTAGGAAGTTGTAATCTGCCTATTTGTAAGTATTATCGTTAAGTTATTCCGGGTTGACGTGCTTTTGAGTTGTTCTCGTAGCTTAGTGACGACTCTCGTTTCTGTGGATTCACTCATTGGCGAAGGCGTTCCGTCTCTGCACCGCTTGTTGTGAATTAGTATTTTGTAAAATCTGAATGTTGTCATAGTTTCACGGTCGTAATCCTGTATTGTATAAATGAAATCCCAGTCATACGAGCCAAAGTAGATAATTATAGTTAACTTGAATTTAAGAACAGTCAACTGTTCTGTTACTAAAACAGGAAAATATTCTTATTGTATTATAAGTACCTATGTATGTAAAGGAATTTTCAATATCTCTAGATTGATGTTTTATAGAAATCGAAGTAAGTCTGTATATTCATTGTGTTCTGTTGAAACGGGAGCTTTTAAGAATAGGAGTGTGTTGGATTGACTGTTAGGCCGCTCGCCACCCGAGTGTTGGACTAAAGCAATTTTATTATAGTGCTAACAGTATTATAAAATTGTGATTTCTGGTGAGTTTTTATTTATATCATGACCAAATTTTATTGGTCGCAATTTATGTGGATATCTCTTAGGATCGGCAATACGTCTTATGTAATCAGGTGCCAGGATATTCACATTAACGCTTTATGTATATAATAATATAGCAAGTTTATTCAGAAAGTGGGTCGATAGTATACGGCTAGTGATCTCTAGCGATAGCCAACATTCCTTTGTGCTGCATTCGTCTTTGTTTGTCCTTTTACTTTTTGTTTAGTTGGATACATTTATGAAAAGTACCTGGTTTATTTAGGATGCTAGGTTGTATTGCAAATTATCATTTATGGTCTGTTATTTTAAATAACTGTATGACACTATTTTGTTAAATAAATTTTAGGTATTATCCAATTGTTTTATTAAATCTTCTTTTTGATCACACTTACCTAAGTTATTAAAATACCCTACATCAAAAAGTAAGTTCGTATGAGCTAGTGTAAATCTTGTGATTCGGGAGTTTTTGTCCTAAAATAATACCTACTTATTAGGCCCTTTCAGTTTTTAGGCTGCTTGGGCCCTATTCACGATGACCAAACAAAACGAGACGCGGGAAAACGTGTGGAATTACCGTGTTATCGTATTCTGCATGACAATGTCAGATTTCATAAACGAGAGTAGGCGCGAGTCGAGGCTCGTTTTGAATTGTCAAAATTACATGCTTCAATATTGCGTGTTTTGCTAAAAACTAGGTTGTGTTTTTACTAATTATGTAAATAAATTAGTCTTCTTTAAACTATTTAATAGCAGAATAGATTATTTGTACAATAAATAATATAATCTAGGTACCATTGAATAATATCCCTAATAAATGATGTGGTAAATAAGTGAAATAACCTAACCCTAGTGTACAGAATAATTATTACTCCCGGAGCCCTAGTGCACAAAAGGAGCTTTTGAGGCGCATTTTGTATCTTTTCACCACGCAGGGTTCGAAAGAACTAGGGGCTAGTAGTAGTTGTAGTAGGTACTAACCTAACCTAACTAATAGCTCTTTTATTGTGAATGCAAAAGTTTGTGAAGATGTGACGATGCTTGTGACTCATAATTTAATTCTAAATGGCTGCACGGATTGAGTGAAACTTGGGATATGCATAGTATGTGTGCTGGAATAACATTAGGCTACTTTTTATCCTGGCAATAGGCGAGCGAAGCCGCAGGCGGCAGGTAGTACTTAATAAGTTAAAGAAAAGTGAGCATTTTTGTGTTTTATGGTTTTAATGCATTTATTTAACATAATATAACTGTCATGAGCTGCCCCTCCTAATGTAGCACATGAGTAGGTATGCCTTTAAGCCACTGTTGCAAATCTGAAACGAGGCAGAAATCATTGTTATTGTTTTTATAGGTAGGTACATACTTTCATGTTTTTGGAAATAAAGATTATATTCTACTAATATAATGAAAGTGAAAGTTTTTTCAAAGAATCTAATAAAGTTAATTTATTTTAGTTCGCTGATGCTCTCACAAATACTATTATGTAATACCTACTAAAATAAATAGTTGATTAAAATATTACCCTTGTTTGATTTAATTCCTCTCTTGTTCAGAGGTAGGAAATTTGATGTAGGTTGGCATCATTCAAGGCATTCACCGCTTACTCTATGCAGAGGCTTACAGGTGCTAACCAAGTTTCCCACTGGCTTTTGATAGCTACTGGTGATCAGGAAATTGAGGGTTGTAAGTATCTGGAAAAATACAGTAAATATAGTAGGTTTCAGTCTAACCTAATACCTAACCTAGGTACCATTTTATTATTGTTCAATAAATTAAGTTTATTGACCGCAAGTGGCATTGCGAGCTGAGTGCCTCCGTGCTTCGGAGGGCACGCTAAATTATGGGTCCCGGCTTTTAAGTCGTTAAGCCATGACGGAGGCCTTTAGGCGGCCTAAAAACTCCGTCACTAGAGTTGGCCACTAGCTCATACGAACATACATACCATACATAATAGGTATCTATTTACTTACTTATTCATATCAAGTGCCTATCAAGAAAAAGCAGGCAATTTGTGGTACAGTACGGTCAACGGATCTAGGCACTCGTGAAGTTAGCCGTTTCGAGCAGTAGACAGTATGAAAAACTTCATTGCGCATGTCAAACTGCTAACTTCACGAGTGTCAAGATCCGTTGACTGTACTGTACTCGCAGTTTCTGATACCCAAGACACATAATCCTAGTGTCCCTCTGTATTGTGGGTCATGTTTGTATGTGAATTTAGAGAGTTCTATATTTAAAAAAATCAACATTTTTTTATGACACAATTTTCCCAAATTGAACCATGTAGGCTCAGACCAAATAAAAAGAAAAGACCCCGCGCCGCGAACAACAAAAGTGAAGCCGCCATTTTATCTATGTGTGTGGTTTTAAGGTTGTGTGTTCCAAGTAACCTACATTCACAGTATAATAATTAAGAAACGATGCTATTTGAAGCACTTACAAGTGAAAAGTGATTCCGTGAGACTTTTTATGTAATTTGCTGCTGTTTTTACAAGTTTTCACTACACAGGAAGGCATAATTCTATTTTTAAGACTCGTGACGTACTAAGAGCGATGAGCATGGTTTTAGTGTAGGTGTGTACGTGAGCGTGTATGTTTACTTGCAGGAGCACGGTTTTGTGTGGCTTCACTTTTGTTGTTCGCGGCGCGGCGTCTACTCTTTTTATTTGGTCTGAGCATGTAGGTAAGTAGTTGTGTTTTATAGTAAACAAGTCATACCTGATTAAATCAGCTGGAAGAAGGTGTGGTTGTTCACGAGTTTCCTGAAATAAGATATAATATCTGATGAGTTTCAAATATAATAAAGTAAACAAACTATATCTCAGTCTTATTAATCATAGGTTTGGAATTGTTTGTTTGCTTCTATTCTAAGAACAAGTCAGTCTTTTTTAAATCTTAATTAGTATGATGGATCACTAGAGTCTCTTCCTCATGAGCTCCTCCTCCTCCTAGCTCATCTGCACAGGCAGCAGCGCGCGGATCTGACACAATCCCACCTACAACTTCGCACCTCCAACTTAGTCTTACGTATATTCTTGATCTAAATAGGAATGATGGCTCACCAGAGTCTCTTCCTCATGAGCTCCTCCTCCTCCTGGCTCATCTGCACTGGCAGCAGCGCGCGGATCTGGCTCAGCCCCACCCACATCTCCGCTACATCCAGCTTCGTCTTCGCGTTTATCACATAAGTCTTCTCGAGAGCACGGATCAGTTCGCCAACAGCGTCGTACTGACGGACTAGGAGACTGGAAGGAAGAAATATATTATTATTATCATTAGGAGTCTGTAATATATCTGCCAGTTTCATCATGTTACATGAATTAACATATAAATAGTGTAAAACATAAATGGCAACGAAGATACATTTTTTTTTGTTTGGTACCTGGAACAGAGATATGAGTAAAATTACCTGAACATTTCTCTGACGAGTTTGGGCGTCTCGATCTGCGACTCCTCGGCCCAACTGACAATAATGCCGATCAGGACTTTACGAAACTTCTCTTCTGGAGTCTTATTTGCCGGTTCTTCTATGGCCTGTAGGTACAATAAATAAATAAATAGCACCCAACAGTCACATACATAGTCCTGACCCCACATTAGGATTCCCTGTGTCGTGGGTATCAGAAACTACGAGTACCATGGTACTACAACACCCAGACCCGGAACAAATATTTACAGAACATGCAATTTCTTCCGCAGCGGAAATCGAACCTGCGCCTCTTGCGCCTCTGCCGAGTAATCGCCCGCCACGCCACAGAGGCCGTCAAATTATTATAAGACACTTTTATAATAAAAATTACTGTAGATTCAAGTTTTTTTTTGCACTAGTACTGAACCTTTCGTGTGCGGATCCAACTCGCACTTGACATTTTTTTTTAATTATACTTTCACTTATTCTAGTTCTCTTTCAACTATAATTAACCTTTCACACCTTCAACTCTTTCTAGTTCTCTCTAAAGACTTTCGCTCCATAGATAAATGTTTTTCAAGAAATTCCAAATGTTATTTACGTTATGATTAGTAATAGTTACCTCAGACAGTGGCTCTTGCAGAGCGTTGAGAGACACATGCACCATGAGGCTCTCGTGGATCTCGTTCATCCTGACGATGAACTCCTCGCCACAAGGACAATTCTCCTTCCAAGATTCTTCTTCCTGGTCCATGTGCTTGAAGCCTGTAAAAACATCATAGTTACCTAGTAGATTTCGTAAAAGGCCTAACCTCCGAATACTCAAACGCATCTCAAAATTGAGCACGTCTCAAATGACGATTTTTTGACAGATTATCATCAGAAACTGTCAAAAAACCGTGAGTTGAGACGTGCTCAACTCTGAGTTGCGTTTGAGTATTCGGGGGTAAGACAAGTAGGTATATAGTTGAGCTCGAGGCTTAGGACAAGTATATAGTCAAGTTTACTCCTTTTACTCCATTTACTCTTTTCTAAACTAGTAACACCTACCAGGTAGGTCCGACCTATTACTCAATTAACCTTTTGTTAGGGTTTCTGAAATGTATAGCGAATTATGTATGTTGTTTTACCATTATAATTATATAAAAATCGAAGAACTATTATTTAGTAACTATTATTAGTGAAACAGTTTTATAAAATATATAAATTCCTCAGCTCCCAAAAACAGAATGTCCTTCCAAACTCATATCTCGTTACAAGTTTCAAAAAATAGCTCCCCGATTTGGTGGCAAAACGCTTATCCAATCACAGCCCGAGCGGCTCTGTGAATGGCTAGCGTCATTGCTGCAAAACTTCAGACCAATCGTGGGGCTTAACAATAGAAGTGTAAATTAAAAAAATACAATAAAAATGAATTAATCCTACTGATATAAGCGACCCATAATTTAAAATATTAATTATGCCAATCAAATACTTATTATATACATACCTAATATAAAATAACCTTGTCCTCGTGGTGTTAATCACCGGAAATGACATCTTATAAATACAAATTGAAAAACTTTCCTACATTAAAATAATAGTTCTTCGATTTTTATATAATTATAATGGTAAAACAACATACATAATTCGCTATACATTTCAGAAACCCTAACACTTTGAATTTATAATAAAAGCGTCCATTTTAATTGCGGGTTCCTATCAGACGGAATAGGAAAAAATAAGACAACGATGTTTTTGAAACAAAGTATTAATAATCAGTCTTTTATAAATAAACTATATAATATTTACTAAAAAACAGCATAGAAAATCACAATCTTTTAAACAAATTTTTAACCGTATTCTGGTAATAATTTATAGAAACTACTCAAAATAAAATTAGTCTTAAAAAAAAACAGGAATACAAATATCTACGAATATTTAATTTTATCTACATAATCATTATAGGAACTTACTTATTTTTTTTTAGTGTAAAGTTCCGTAAATTAATATCCTGATTTTAGATGTTAGTTAAATTAATATAAAAGTCAATTTATGATTTTAATGTAAGTCACTGAACGACTACCGGTACGACATCGCCGCCATCTTGTTGTTTACGAAGGATTTGTATAAAAGCGCTCAGCCTGTCGTATCGGGCCGCTTTGCGTGTTTCGACATCGTGCTGATAACTTGTGTCTGAGTAAGTACCTATATCGTATTAATACATTAGTGTTCTGTGGGTAGGTACGTACTCTAAACACAAGTTATCAGTACGACGGTAATGTACATTACCTAGGTTAGTTACGTTATATTTTAATGTGTTAATTCGATATTGCTATCTTTGCTGCCTATGCGATCTTTGCTGCCTATGCGATCTTTGCTGCCTATGCTATCTTTGCTGCCTATGCGATCTTTGCTGCCTATGCGATCTTTGCTGCCTATGCGATCTTTGCTGCCTATGCGATCTTTGCTGCCTATGCGATCTTTGCTGCCTATGCGATCTTTGCTGCCTATGCGATCTTTGCTGCCTATGCGATCTTTGCTGCCTATGCGATCTTTGCTGCCTATGCGATCTTTGCTGCCTATGCGATCTTTGCTGCCTATGCTTAGCGAGCCGAAATTTTTAACTCAATGTAGCTTTAAACCATCTCTAGAAGTCTTTAGAAGCTAGCGAGCGAAGCGAGCTTCAAACCAATGCGAGCGAAGCGAGCCAAATTTTTTAACTCAATGTAGTTTTAAACAATTTCTGGAAGCCTCTAGAAGTTAGCGAGCGAAGCGAGCCGAAATTTTTAACTTAATGTAGCTTTAAATCATCTGTAGAAGTCTCTAGAAGTTAGCGAGCGAAGCGAGCTTCGAACCAATGCGAGCGAAGCGAGCCATATTTTTTAACTCAATGTAGTTTTAAACCATTTCTAGAAGTCTCTAAAAGTTAGCGAGCGAAGCGAGCTTCAAACCAATGCGAGCGAAGCGAGCCGAAATTTTTAACTTAATGTAGCTTTAAACGATCTCTAGAAGTCTCTAGAAGTTAGCGAGCGAAGCTAGCTTCAAAGCGAAGCGAGCCGAAATTCTTAACTCAATGTAGCTTTAAACCATCTCTAGAAGCCTTTAGAAGCTAGCGAGCGAAGCGAGTTTCAAACCAATGCGAGCGAAGCGAGCCAAATTTTTTAACTCAATGTAGTTTTAAACCATTTCTGGAAGCCTCTAGAAGTTAGCGAGCGAAGCGAGCCGAAATTTTTAACTTAATGTAGCTTTAAATCATCTGTAGAAGTCTCTAGAAGTTAGCGAGCGAAGCGAGCTTCAAACCAATGCGAACGAAGCGAGCCGAAATTTTTAACTTAATGTAGCTTTAAACCATCTGTAGAAGTCTCTAGAAGTTAGCGAGCGAAGCGAGCTTCAAACCAATGCGAGCGAAGCGAGCCATATTTTTTAACTCAATGTAGTTTTAAACCATTTCTGGAAGTCTCTAAAAGTTAGCGAGCGAAGCGAGCTTCAAACCAATGCGAGCGAAGCGAGCCGAAATTTTTAATTTAATGTAGCTTTAAACGATCTCTAGAAGTCTCTAGAAGTTAGCGAGCGAAGCACGCTTCAAAGCGAAGCGAGCCGAAATTCTTAACTCAATGTCTGATGGTTTAAATGCTTTAAACCATCTCTAGAAGTCTTTAGAAGCTAGCGAGCGAAGCGAGCTTCAAACCAATGCGAGCGAAGCGAGCCAAATTTTTTAACTCAATGTAGTTTTAAACCATTTCTGGAAGCCTCTAGAAGTTAGCGAGCGAAGCGAGCCAAATTTTTTAACTCAATGTAGTTTTAAACCATTTCTAGAAGTCTCTAAAAGTTAGCGAGCGAAGCGAGCTTCAAACCAATGCGAGCGAAGCGAGCCGAATTTTTTTACTTAAACTTTCGCATTTATAATATAAGTAAGAAGTAAGATTTTAGTTTCGACGATGTAGATTGTGTGCTTATTTACCTACTATAGACTTCGACTTTGAAACAAGACGAGACACTTACCTTAAAACTGAGTTCATCTGTTCTCTGGGCGGACAGCGGAATTCCCTGGTCTTCTTGGCAGCCACGGCGCTCGGCAAATCTGACTGCTTGATTTCTTGGTAACGTCTGAAAGCAAGAAAAATATGCGTACATAATATTTAATCAGTTCAAGCTGGTATTATTGTTTCTGGTGGCCACAAGCATTGATTGATTGGCTTAGATTCCCGCTGCGGGAGTATTCTATCAGCCATCTGGCTCCCTTTGCTTAGTTGGGGGCTAGATGGTGCTGTATGATAATGTCCTCAAATATTTATATTTATACTAGCTGCCTCTCGCGTCTTTGCTCGCGTAGTAGGTACCCAGATGAAAAATAGCCTATATGTTAATCCAGTATATATCCGTTCAGCCGTTTAGGCGTGATTGAGGCACAAACATCCAAACTCACAAACTTTCGCATTTATAATATAAGTGAGATTTATAGATTTTTTTTTTAAAGCAGGGTTATGCCGATGTTACCTCAACTGATCGCTCTGCAGATCGCCTACGAAGTCGTGAGCAAAAGCTATGATGGCTTCCACTCTATGCCTCAGTTGTATGTCGTTCAGATGTTGTTCCTGTGCTCGTCTTTTCCTTCTATAGGACATAATTAGAAACATTTATAGAAACTTCAAAAATTTATTTACAAAGACAATCTATATTATCATTAAAAACTTTCAGGTAATCGGTGTAATAATAAGAAAATAGAGTGATAGGTTAGCGTGGGCATGTTATGCGGAGGGAAGAAAGTCGTGTTACAAGGAAAGTGCTGAATATGAATGCGGATGGATGCACGGACAGAGGAAGGCCTAAGAAAAGATGGATGGATTGTGTGAAAGAGGACATGCGTATGAAAGGAGTGAGTACTGAGATGACGAATGATAGAAGATGGAAGAGGAAAACATGTTGTGCCGACCCCACCTAGTGGGATAAGGGCAGGAAAATGATGATGATGATGATGATGGTGTAATAATATTTAAAATAATAATGTTTAATTTTTTAATAATATTTATTTATATGTATGTATATATTTTTGTAGATATATATTATTTGTATATATTTATATTGTGTGTAGTATATCTTATTAGTTTATTATATTTGTAAGCTTATCTCTATGTTTTTCTTTTTTATGTCTCTACACATAACTTCCACTTGTGTTAAAGCCTCTCCCTTGCCTCAAAGGTTTGCTGGCAGAAAACTCTTTAAGAGTTAAGCTCGCCTTTGTACATGTACTTTTTAATGTTTTGTGTGTATTTGTTACGTTTCGTGCGTGTACAATAATGAATTTCAGATAATGGAAACTTGTGGGTAAGGCAGTAAAAATTTTATGAATTGTAACTTACCTTTGTCAAAGGTGGGATCCCACGTCTCAGGGTTGATCATGATGAGGAGCTTCTCAACGTCTTCATCTCGCATCATACAGACTAGAAGGAGACGGTCTACCAGTTTGATCAGAGGTCTGAAATACATTTAAAAAGTTTGTTTTGATGTGTTTGACTTAATTACAGCTTAACGTCTGAAGAATAATAAACTCTTATCGGATTAACAGGTTGAGTTGCCTATGAATATTTATTTATTTATTAAAATGAGAGTTGGCCTGATGATAGGGGTAAAGTACTTACAGGAAGAGTGTACTCACAGGAAGAGTATATTATCAGGAAGAGTACTAACAGGAAGAATGTATTGTCAGGAAATTATACTCGCAGGAAGAGTGTACTCACAGGAAGAAGGTATTCGCAGGAAGAGTGTACTGTCAGGAAGTGTGTACTCACAGAAAGAGTGTACTGACAGGAAGAGTGTACTCACAAGAAGAGGTTCTCATTGGTGCCGCCCACGGGGTCGCGGTTGTGCACCTGGTTGGTTGTAACTGCGTCCGCCAACGCCTGCATCACGAACTCACGGACCACCTCCAGCGGTAAGTAGGGGGAGTAAAAGTTGCTGATCTCCGTTATACTCTCTCTGAAACAAGATGTTTTGAGAGATGAAGATAAATTGGGACTGGAAGATTTTCTATCGAAATAACAACATTCAGTACCTATTCGTAGGAATTCACAGTTAAAATTACATGTGTCAGAACAAAATTAAGTTAACCTTAGTTTGGGGCTAGATGGCGATACATATTTGTCGGAGATTAATTATAGCGCCATCTACAATCACACTGCAACACTGACTCACTACCTACAGAACGCAAGCGTGACGTCACAGCCGAGTCATGCTTGGATGCGGCCGTTGGAGCTGGCGGGCAGTCTATTTTTAGAGCTCGTGCCGAGCGGGACGTATCTGTTCTGCCTACTTGTTTATTCAAGAGTTACTTGGTATTTGTACTGGACGCTAATAACTTCGTACGATTATACCGAGTGTGATTTTTTTCTCGAGGTTACCCATTATGTCGGAACCCGACGAGAACACGTGCCCACTGAGCCCTACAAATCGGCCACCTGGGACATATTTATATTCTTCCGAATGTCTGTGAACACGAAAGCAAGCAAACTCACGTGATATCTTTACAGATATCACGTGAGTTTGCTTGCTTTTTTCATTCTTCATCTGCGGTCGAACACTCTCTGTTTGCAGCGAGCGGAGGCTGTGCCCCATCTCTGGGTCTTCGTACAACGCCTTCAGTTCCGGTCCCAGGGGGATCACGAACTCGTTTTTGCACACCTCCCTGGAAAAAACAAAAACAAGCAAAAAAAGTAAGAACTTGTCTGTTATATAATTATCTTCTTGATTCTTAGACATTATGGGCATGCATTATTATTATTATTATTATTATTATTAGCCCATATCGTCCCACTGCAGGGCAAAGGCCTCCCTATCCCCCTTCCACCTTTCTCTATCCTGTGCTTTGGAGGACCAATCCTTCATGAATGAGTCCAAGTCGTCCCGCCATCTCAGTGTTGGTCTGCCACGATGCCGTTTACCACCATTAGGAGCCCACTCGGTAGTGGTTTTCGCCCATAGGTCATCCGACAACGGCAGACGTGCCCTGCCCAGTTCCACTTCAAAGTGGCTGCTTTCCGAGCAACGTCAGCGATTTTTGTTTTGGAGCGCAGTATGGTGTTGCGTATTCGGTCAGTGAGTTTTACTCCGAGAATACTGCGCTCCATCGCTCGCTGGCAAGCCCCGAGTGTGGACCTCTGCTGAGCCGTCAAAGACCAAGTCTGCGCGCCGTACGTGAGGATAGGGAGAATGCATACGTCAATGAGCTTGCGCTTAAGGGAGATTGCCTGCATGCATGCAGGCAATAAAATAACGAACGAAACTAAAGTTCACACAATCACTTTAATAAAGCTACGATCTCAATAATTAAATTTGAATACAGATAAGTACTTTAAATTACAAAACGGAACGGAACGGAATGACAGAAGTCAAAAACTCGTCACTTGAGATTGAGACGTGCTCAACTCTGATGCATTTGAGTATCCGGGGGTTATACTATATGCTTCTCTCCCCGAGCATGTCGTAAAAGGCGACAAAGGGATCTTCTCCAAAATGATGGACCACCTATATGGGCGATGGGCTGATCACCTGTCACCATGGTTCGCCATATCCATCTTGGAAGTTTGGATCAGAAGTGGTTGCAAGTTTTATTATGTTTACTTGTGGCTCTGCCCACCTCATTAGGGATACGGCGTTATAATATGTATGTATGTATACTATAATATTGGAAAGCTTTAGTTTGCTTGAAATTACCAGCGTAAAGCTCAAAACGCAACGATAGCGCGTACTTTACCTGTGCTGCCATCTAGTATTTCATAATTCTGTTCTTTTCCAGATGCTGTTCAAGCGAAGCTGGTGTACTCACATGGTAGTGGCGTGCGACTCGAGATGCATCGCAATGAGGATGTCGTAGAAGCCCTGGTGTAGTGGACCAGACATGTACTGAGACTGTATTGCGTACAGCAATTGCTTCTGATCCACGTGTTGGCATAGTGCGTGGGCGGCTCTGAAATATAACAATTTAAATGTAACAATCTAAAACACACGCACACAGTCATGGTTACACATATACACTAAACTTCTTAATATGCACATGTAACTTAAAATAACATAACTTAACATAGCTCTTTTATTAATTAACTCTTTTTAATTAGAATTAGATTAGCTCTTTTATTGTGAATGCAAAAGTTTGTGAAGATGTGACGATGCTTGTGTCTCATAATTTACTTCTAAATGGCTGCATGGATTGAGTGAAACTTTAGATATGCATAGCATGTGTGCTGTGAGTATTTTTGTGTTTTATGGTTTTAATGCATTTATTATTACTTATTATACCTACGCAACCCCATGTACCCATACGTTAACACTAACACACACACACACACACACACACACACGCACACACTCTCACACACACACACACACATCTCATGATTTCTGATTTATTTAACATAATATAACTGTCATGACTCATCATGAGCTGCCCCTCCTAATGTAGCACATGAGTAGGTATGCCTTTAAGTCACTGTTGCAAATCTGAAACGAGGCAGAAATCATTGTTATTGTTTTTATAGGTAGGTACATACTTTCATGTTTTTGGAAATAAAGATTATATTCTACTAATATAATGAAAGTGAAAGTTTATTAATTAAAATTTAAATTAATTTATTTTAGTTCGCTGATGCTCTCACAAATACTATTATGTAATACCTACTAAAATAAATAGTTGATTAAATATTACCCTTGTTTGATTTAATTCCTCTCTTGTTCGGAGGTAGGAAATTTGATGTAGGTTGGCATCATTCAAGGCATTCACCGCTTACTCTATGCAGAGGCTTACAGGTGCTAACCAAAAGTTTCCCACTGGCTTTTGATAGCTACTGGTGATCAGGAAATTGAGGGTTGTAAGTATCTGGAAAAATACAGTAAATATTGTAGGTTTCAGTCTAACCTAATACCTAACCTAGGTACCATTTTATTATTGTTCAATAAATTAAGTTTAGCTAACACAATACTTACTTTGACTTCTGTTGTAATGCTAGAACATCTCTGAGGCCCAGAATTAACTAGCCTGCCTCCAAGAACGCCGCACAATACCAAAACAACTCTTTGGCCACCTTATAAAATAGCACGAAAAATTTAGGGTCCAGCTCAGCAGAATCCCTTGACAGTCTCCTATTTATGTGTGGGCGTCGCTGGCGCCAGCATATCATACGTTGTCTTCGAAGAACAACGTCCATTTTTATCACTCCGTTAAAATATTATGTATATCCAAGTTTTTTTCAAAACAAACAATGCAATATGTCAGTCAATATTTTGATTGATAATTCGTACGGAAACAAGTTGTGGTTGGTTTGATGTAGCTAACCATTTTACGTTATATATATTTTTTTATTCTCTAAACTTTAAAATATAACGAAAGTATTAGTAGAAAAGGTTTAGCAATTTTATAATTCAATATTTATTTACTTGAGATTAAAATTGTAAACAAAAAAATAAAATCAATCTAAAACCGATTGTTTTCCGAAAGACCGGATGCTTGATTTTGAACGAATCACGTAAAACCAAAACACGGTCATAGACAACTAGTCTTATGGCATGCCATGCAGAATACAGTTTTTGATTTCACACCATGGCGTGTCTCGTTTGTGTTTAGAGACACGATGACATTTGGCTCGTTACGTGGCTCGTTTTCTTTGGTCATCGTGAATAGGGCCCCTTGTCGAATCCTGATTTTAGACCACAGACTACTCTAGGATGCTAACGCATTATTAACGCATTGTTTTAGACATTGCTCACCTCTTTGGTCATAGGGTCATAGATAGTGTTATTTTAAAAAATAGAACAAATTCTTTTTTGTTAGGTACGGGCAAGTTTTTGTGCTTCCCGCCAAAACTTTGAGAAAAAAAAACTAATTTCGTTTTCGTATTGAAACTTCGGTCTGTAGCTGTAGCTCTAAATAGCAGTTGTTCGATTTATACATTTGAGGAAACTAAGACATAAACATGGCAGAATCAAATGAACTACAGGCTTTAGATAAAATTAATACGGAAGTAGATGAAGCACAGATAAAAGTGATACTTGCAACGCAATGCATCAAAGGTAACTTCAAGATTTTGGACTTTTAGATGACTAAAGATTTTAGAAGTAGGTTAGGTACTAGTTATTAATAAATACCATACTGCCAATCTAAAAATCCATCTCACTTGTAAATTATTGTAGCTCAAGCCTTTCTTGTTGAGAAACTGAAAAAGCAGGTGCAACGCAACAGAGAAACAATCGGTTTCATAAGTAGCGCCAATTTGAAGCTGCAGTCCGAAATTACACAAGCTGAGCACGAAATAACGAGGTAGGCTTCATAAAGCTCGTCACCACAAGTAAGTAGGTACCACAACATCATCATTCGCTTTAGTCTCTTGCACAAGGTACAGTCCGCATCAGAAGTTGGTGACCTTTACAGAGTTAAATAACACCACAGTCACATGTATGTATGCAGGTATGAATGCAATATTGAGATAAAGTGCCTTCTTGCCTGACAAAGACTGTCTGATTATGAATGAGGCTTTGTCTAGAATTCTAAGGGAGTGGCTATATCAGCATCCGACTCGCAGATTATGACGATGATAGGTCTAACTAGTATAGGTAGGTCAGTATCTAACTTAGAAATCAAGGTCTATTTTATGGTCACTTTTTCAGCTTTCGAATCGCCAAGGAAACAATGAATATGGCTAACGTTGAGCTCAAAAAGGAGTTGCTCGTAACCGAAAAAAAGAAAATTGATGTTATAGAGAAAGTAGAAGGCGGAAAAAAGCGATATGAAGATCTCTGGCTAGAATGCAAGAGCAGATACGAAAGCCTTCCTTACGTTCAGAAACTGCTGAAAGCTGCCCAAATAGCACAGAATCTCAAAGACAAAATGATAGAAGCTGATGAGCAAGCAGAGAGTCTAACTAAAGAAATCCAGGAAAAGAGGAAAGCTTGTCTAAATGCAGACAAGAATAAAATCATCCAACTAGCAGAGTTCATTATACATGAAAGACCGAAGATGTTAGACAAGATCAATGAAAAGTCCAGAGCAGTAGCCGTCTTGATGAATGAGCTGAAAAGCTTAAATGTAAATTCGATTGCTGAAACAAAAGTTGTTGTTATAGAGAAAGAAGAGACAATTGATGGAGCAAAGTCCGTTAAAAAAGATGAAAACAAAAATATGGATGAAAACTCTATGATTGTAAGTAAGTTTCTCCTATACTTCAGGCAAACTTAGGTAGGTATGTCCCAAACAAACCGTCTCGTGTACCTACCTACCTATTTTTCGTTATTACGATAAAATCACTTTCGTTTTATGTAAATAAACCTCACATTCTTTTTTACAACTTAATTTAACTATTAGTAGGTAGGTACTTACCTACTTAAAAGTTCCATAAACATGTAGGTAATAAATAATAAGTAAGTTTAAGTACTGACGGTAAATTGTATCTCCAGTTTGGCTGAAGTATAGTTAGAGAATAAAGCCAAGTAGGTATATAGGTATTCGATACAATAATAGCTTCTATAATTGTTTTTAGATGCCAAAACTTCATCTGGATTCGTTAGATATTGATGATTTGATTAGCGCCAAGCTGGATCAGGTAATTTTTTTTTAAATACACAGGTAGGTTACTAGGTACCTAGGTACCTAATGTTATAATAGTAAGATATTTTAGTTTAGGTACCTACTGACCTAAAACTGTTATACCTAGGTGAAGATGACCAACTTAGATTACACAACAAGATTGGAAAGAAAAGAATTCTTTTCAAAGTCTTACTTCGACATAGGCTCCAGCCTATTCAATAGAAAACCCGATATCGACGAGTCTATCTCCTCATATTTCACCAAGCCTAGTGCTAATGAAGAGAAAGACTATTCAAAGAAGAAACTCATTAACATATTAGAAGATGTAAAAGTTAATGCAAATTATGCAATGGACATGCTTTCTAAAGTAAATCCAGACACACTCCAAACTGTAGAGTTAATTTCTGCTGAAACTACCACTGCTACGACTAAAACTGTTGAAGAACAAGAGACATCCAAGAACAAGGTATTTTAAAAGTGCCTATCAATAGTCAATTTGATTCAATTATTTTATTTAAAATCATTGTTTTTTATTAGAACCCTACATATAAATACGAAAGTTTGTGAGGATGTTTGTGCTTCAATCACGCCGTAACGGCGGAACAGATTTAAATGAACGCAAATATAACCGCAGGCGGCACCTAGTAAATTAATATTTTATAATAGATGTCGAAATGGGCAGATTAGATAAATAATAATAATAAATTACAACCTCGGTGGCTAGGTGAGCGAGTGCTCGGTTGAGACGCAAGAGGCCCGGGTTCGATTCCCGCAGCAGGAGAAATAATATCTAATAGTAATAAACTTTATTTCAGACAACTTGGGTCCATACAGTAGGTAATTTTATGTTTGTATATTCTACAAATATGTCTTCCAGGTCTGGGTGTTATAATTATGTAGGTATTATAAGTATTACAAAAAAAAGCAAATAAGTATTCTATCAGCTATCTATGTAGTTCCCATAGTACAAGCTTTGCTTAGTTTGGGGCTAGACCTAAACTGAGTAAGTAAAGCTTTAGGTAAAGTCTTGGACGATTATTCGTCCAAGGGTGAAGTAGATAGTAGTATATCTGCTAGTACAGTTACCTTTTTCTAGGTCAAGGAACCTATACAGAGTGAAGAGATAGAAGAGATTGACATGACGTCGTCCAACACAGATAATATAGTAGAGCCTCCAACACAGTTTCTTGATGGGTCTGTGAAGTCGCAAGTATGATTTATAGCCCGATGGATCTACCTACCACTTTAGATACACATAGGTACCTACTATTAATAAATAACTTTTCAGAAATCCCAAGATAAGAAGACAGTTTCATTTGACGCAACTATTGCAACACAAGATGATGTAATCAGTGGAAACATAAAAATAACTGATGCTCCTGAAGAAAAAAATGCAAATGAAACTATAGATAGTATGTTAAACGCCAGCGCAGTGAGTGACGATGGATTTGATAAGATCAAAGACATGGTTTTAAAGAAACACAATTTAGATTTGACTCCGCCCTTTATGTATGCTAAGAACACAACGTTACAAATGGTAAGCAGGAATAGGTAGGTTGGTATAAGTATGATCTATCTATAAGTAATTTTACCTAGGCAAGTGCTATTTTTTACAGAAAACAGATGAAAAGATTGTAACATCAAAATTCTTTAGATCCAACGAAAATGTAAAAGATGATACTAAGCAGCAGAATAAGCAGAATGAACAGCCAGAGGCCGAAAGTAAAACCACAAATGTGATTTCTGACAAAATCACAGAAATTTATGCAGAAGATGGTATTTCCAGTCCAAAGAAACAAAAGGTACCTACAGCCAGCAACGGAAGTTGAATTGAAAGCTGATAAAGATAGTTTATTTGCTTGAACACAATGTAGGTTTAGAACAAATGCAGATGGAGAAGATGTTTTCAGGACAGCGACAGAGTAACAGAAAACCAGTCAAGTGCAAGTCAAATTTGCACATGTACCTACCATCGTACATGTACACAACCCTTCGTGTGCGAATTCGACTCGCACTTGACCGGTTTTATTTTTTCACACAACGAAAGTGTTTCGACATCTTAAACTGACAACTTTTATTGCTGTAAAACACTACTTCAAGTTATAACAAATTACATACCTAGCCATCTATCTACCTACCCAGTTTTCGAACAAAATAAAGTATGGCGTAAGTACTTGTACTTGGTACCAAGTTGGAGGGAAGGTAAATCGCCGATTTTAACTAAATGTCGCTGGTTCGAGGTTTGGAGCCTAAAATGTTTGTACAGTTTACAGATGAGCTGTTTAACTCATGCAAAACATTCAGTGGATATCTATTTAATCACGGACTTCAGGGTCTACCTGAGTCCCTGGATGTGTCAACCGCAGGCTATGATGATGCTGATGACTTTCCACATTTTGGTACAAATATTTTCTTAAAACAATAAACATTACTTTTTCCTATGTAGTGGAGTGGGTTGTAGCGTAGGTTGATAATTTTCATTAATTTTTCAGATTCAAGTCTTCTTCTGTCGCCTAAAGCTGATTTACCGATGAGTGCTCAAAATTCTGAAATACAATCTCAAGAGGCACCAAATTTTCTTTCAGGTAGACTTGATAGCTCTTAGACAAAAAAGAAAAAAAAAATAGACACAGAGCATCAATCTCTGAACACAGTACCCATTGCCCCACCCTTGCCTTGGTCAATAAATTAACTGGATATTTCAGGATTGCGCAAAACAGGATTGTCATTCTTTGGGCTACCTGCTGCAGAATCAAAGGTAGACTCAGGTGCTCCAAATGAAGGAAGTAGTGGTTTCAGTTTCAACTTTGGTGGTGAAGAAAAGAAAAATAGAGGAGGATTATTTAGTATGTTTCAATAAGAATCACAAAATATATCACATTTTGGTACCATTTAAAGGTTGATAATTAAAGAAGCTCATACTTATGTCTATATTTATTTTAGTCCAACAGTGTAGTTACATAGTTAAAAATTGATATTATAAAAAGTTTAATTTTACTGATGTAACTGACAGGCACGAACAGCTACCAATTGTAATAAAATGAACAAAGGAGCAAAAACTTCACTAAATTCTATTCCAGAGTCTCCTTGTAGCTTTCTACATAATAGGAATTTGTATGCAAATGTTAGACCCAAAAAGATACCACTCCATGATGCCCTATAGAGGGATGCTTTATATGAACTTTCTAAATTCATTCTTATGCAAACTATGCAACAGAAATATGCATTCATAGCATCACTTACAAATAGAGGTGCAAAAATTGTCCACCATGCACTGTTTACAACACCATCTAGTTTTAATGCTAACAAGATGGAGAATATTGTTATGGTGATAAGATTGATCCATATTTCAAACACTGTCAGTCCAATCCATTGCACAATCTCATTCAGTGAGAAGAACATTTTGTATATTTTGCACTAGTGTGCACCAACCACTGCTGTACGGAATATACGAATGTGTACAGACGATTGCAATCTGACCGAATGGTCAATGTCTAAATCCTGATCTTTTGGTATTAGATCATCTGAAAAAGAAAAAAAGCCTGTTATGATGATTAAGTACAAGTAGGTAAATAATCAAAAGGAACTTCAATGACAGTCGGAGAACAATTAATTTAATTGTTTTAAAATTAATATTAGAAAAAGTACAGATACCTAAATGCATACCTAAAATAAGTACCTAAAATTCATATTTCACATTATGTAGGTACCTACCTATAACATCAACAGTATCAGTGTTTACTTCAACTTCATGAGTTCCTGGAAATGCAATCTGTATCTGTACAGCCAAGTTACAAGTTCTCTGAATAGCTGCTCCCAAACCATGCAGAATGATTTCCTTTTCGCCTTTGCTCAAGAGTTCAATGCAGTTGTCAAGTTGGGCCTAGAACAAATTGATTTATAGTACTAATAGTTTCAAAATAAATATGGTCTGGGCTCTTTCAAAATGCGGTCGACGCGATGTTTGTTACCTACCTTAAAGTTGGACTTCTTAGTGACAAAAACTACGTTGTCACCATCCACTGGCTTTCTCGGCACACGTTTTCTGAGAACGTAATTCTTATTGTGTATTTTCCTCTGTTTTTCAGGGCCATCTTTTTCAGGAGGGGATTCAGGAAGCATTCTGCAGCATGATCCTGAAATCAGGGTACTGCCAACTAATAACACAAATAACAGTCAGCCAACAAGAGACACTAGAAATAAAGGAACAAATTATAGATTTATTATTTAATCCCTAATTCTAATCTTGTGAGTCTAAAAACGTAAACAGACCGAAGTAGGTGTCCTTTCCTTCGATTCTTTACGTTGAAATCTCATTACCTACATTGATGAAATTGACTTTATTGACATTTGACAGTGACATACAGTCGAACTGATTAAGATATCACATCACCTAGCGTGAATACACTTTTTCAATTTTCCCCCTACACTCTTCCAATTTTTTTAAACTTAATTATGACTCTTAGAACTCATTTTTCTTCTTTCCAAGCACTTCTTGCCCATGACACTTGCGTCAAAATAGAAGAAGTCATAAATAAATAGAAGTTATCACGTAAAGTAACTTTTTCGGACAAAATGTTTTAAATTTTATTGTAGGTACTTTACTAATTTTTCTTTCAAAATGGGATGTGTGTGTTGTTCTCTTAGTTCATTCGTATCTATTGTTCTGCATGCATGTGAGAGGTAAGTTAGAAAAATTAAACCAATCTTACCTACAGCAGTAGGTATATTAGTTATTTTGTGCCTACAGTCTAGTACCTAATGGGTGATTAATTTAGTGCCATGGTTAAGTACTTACTTTATACAACACTTAGGTACACCTTATGTAGGATGTTTGGTCAGTAGGTAGGACCTACTGCACAAGATTTGATAAGTTTGTACCTACCTTTCTGTTTAACTACCTACCACTACTACTACTATTACTATTCGTGTCACTAGTTCTTTAATTTACTACTGTGTTTCAGAGTATCACTATGCACTGTATGCGCAGCTTTAGTATGCTGTCTTATGTTTACCGTATTGACGGTGATGATAATGGGCATCGGTATCGGTTATAATTATTGCACCGTCCAAAACTCTGTGAAAGCAATGGGTAAGTGTGTTTCCTACATTCCTAGTCCTATACATTCTTTCCACAGCAGGCGCGGTCCGAAGGGAGGGGTCAGAGGGGACATGACCCCCCCCAAAATCATACATGTCAAATTGAAAAAATTACTAATTATAAAAAAAGCAATATTCTGCCCCTAGCAGCGATGCCAATCAAATAGAAGGCTTCCATGTTTTGTGTATTGTGCGATAAAATCTGATTTACTCGACATATTCTATTAGTTTATTAGTGACCTTCTCCGAAATTTCAGGCTGCGTCCGCGCCTGATTGGCTGTCATATAAAAATCTTACTGATCTGAAACGGTTCTAGTCATCGGAAGACATAAATCTTCTAAAAAGTTTGTTTGTTTTGCAGAAGCCGCAGCCGCAGCCGCCAGCGGCCTGCGGTCTGGCCCCGCGGCTCGCTCTCAGCCGGGAATGCGTTCGCTGGACAAAGCGGTGAAACGCGGCTTCGCACACCGCATCGGCCGACGCGAAGCTGATGCAGAATTGCCGTCAAACAATAACACCATCAACGAACATTTACTCGCCGGAAATCACACAGCCTTCAACAGAACAACTTTTGAAGAGCTTTTAGTCGGAAATTACACATCGTTTAATAAAACAGTTTTAAGCGCGTAGCATTTGGTTTTATTATAAGTGTAATTGCGAAATAAAACAATTTCATAGAAACAATAATTTTATTTTCAAACATAAATTATGTATTATTACATTCATACTTACTTTGTATCGTATACTAGGTATTTTGTGCAATACTTAAGTAAGTTCGGCATTAGACAGGTTACATGTACCTGTTGCATAACTTTACCTACTTAGGTACATAATTTTAAAGGCCATGTTATAAAACAGAAGAAACACGAGATTAGCTATGGCTAATTGTATATGACTCTGCATTATTTAAAACGCCCAACCATGATATTCAACTCGGTACGTGTCCCATCCAGTTTCTCAACTAATTTCCAATAATTTCCTTCATGAAAGGAAACCAAACTAACTAACGAATCGCGACAGTCCCGTGCTTTGCCGCAAAGGTCGTAAGAACGGCGGCGCTTCAGTCGTGGTGTTCTTGGAGCGTCGGAATCGTCCGATGAGTCGTTTCGCAAACTCTCTTTCGTGTGGAGACATCTCCGGCTCTTGAGGTGGCCTGAGAAAGTTTAATATGCAACACATCGTCATGTATTATTTTTATGGGTTGTAAAATATAAGGCGAGGTTTTAATTTAATAACGCATTTAAAACAGCAACATTCCATGCCGCGCGCCTATACGGTAAGATAAAGTAATTCATGCTAGGTTCGTACTTCGTAGGCAGGATTGACGAGTTGCAAACTTATCAAAGGGCGGCTGTGGTTCAAAAATTTGAGCGCGTTACACGACCTTGTGAAGACCATACGAAGACCTGTGCCTGTGCTACGATTTAGGGGTGGGGCAGTTACAACCGACTTTACCATAAAGTGTCTAGCCATTTTTAGTGGTTCGAAGCCCAAAGGAATTCTTAGAATGTTTGCCATGACCATCCGTCACAAAAGTTTTAAGTAGCAAACTTTACGACTTTTTTGTGCAAGAGGGTGGCGGTCCGGATCCTAGGCGGAAATCCTGAGAAAAGAACTCACCGTTCTGTCTCCAATAAGACGATGGGCGTTTCTGTATTCTCCATGAAAAGTGATTCTCCAGGCTTTTTCGTTTTGTATACCTCTGCAGAACACATCAACAAAAATTAGTTAATTTTATGATCTACCGTAGTCCGGTCTACCATCATTATCCGCGTCAGATCGCATCCACTGCTGGGTATAGGCTTCCCTTTGCTCTTGCCATTTCTCACGGACCTGTGCTGGCCTGATTCACTGTAGGCCTATCAATACGCCACGTCGCGCCAGGTGTCCAGCCCGAATCCGTATTCTGATTAGACAGATGCCGGTGTCTACCTAGACCGGTGGAAAATTATAGGTAACTAGTATCAAAGTAGGTACCTACCGAGCATAGGTTGAGGGGCGTGCTCAACTTCCGTCCGATTGACGGCGACTAAACGCACGACCGGCTGGTTCTCCGGACCAGAGCGCAGTACCATCGCCATCTCAGTCGTCGATCTCGATGACACTGGAATAAAAATAAATAAATAATACTCAGTCAGTCATATTCGTTTCGACCCCGTTGACGTCAGGAGGCGGCCGGTCATAAAACACTTTAGCCAAAACTCTTACTTGAACTTCTATACGAGGTAGGTGTGACGTGGGATGACGTATCAGGAATTAAAAATACCACGCAGAACATGCAAACATTTTGTGCGTCTACTTCTGATTCAAGGGTCCATGCATATGGTGAACCGTGGTGACAGGTGATCAGCCCACTGCCCAAATAAGTTAGGTAATTAAGGTATCCTATAGGTACATCCTGATTCCTAGTACTTACTGGCAAATGATGCGAGCTCTTTCTGCGCGTAGTGGTATCCCACTGAGATGCCATACACCATCAGCAGCACGAGCACAAACATCAGTAGCATCAGCAGGAAGGCGCAGCATGTCCACGTGAGCACTCTGAAGTATTTTATTTACATACATCACTACATAGTATAAATCAAAGTCGCTTCCCGCTGTCTGTCCCTATGTACCTATGCTTAGATCTTTAAAACTACGCAGCGGATTTTAATGCGGTTTTTTTAATAGATTTTATTGAAGAGAAAGAGGAAGGTTTATATGTAAATAAATGCATAATATAGTAGAGAAACACTGATAATTTTAGATGTCTAATGTGATATCGTAAATAAACACTTTTTTTTGCGTTTACATTGCAAACGCTGGCTGAACCTTACCAGATAGATCAAAATAATGTACTACAGTATTGTGCACCTTAAAAAGGTCTACAAAAGAGTCCATGATGGTATATGTCTATCCCCGTGCGAAGCCGGAGCGGGTCGCTAGTACATAATACTTTATTAGCTCGAGATTCTACAACAGGTCAACAAGGAGCTTAATATCTACACTATATAAATTGTATAAAAACTAATTTTAGTCATTTACCTTGTAAGGAACTTAACGCTTCGTGGTCTTGGAGGTGGGCGTTGATAGTTGCGACACAGTTTTTAACTACTGCAGCTATCATCGTGTACCTACATACTAATTATTTAATCCAATCTAAGATCTCTGTAGGCCAGTTTATTGTAAATATGGTAAAATAGGAATCGAACCCATGATGTGAAACGATGACATAATAGGTACAAAATGATACTATCACATTTCAAACCAATGAATCCTACTAGGTGAACCGGAAGAAATATTTGCAGAACATACAAACATTTCTCCCGTAGCGGGAATCGAACCTGCGCCTCTTGCGTCTCAGCCGAGCACTCGCCCGCCACGCAACCAAGGTCTTACGTCAAGAAATTGTTTATAAAAAGTTAGGTAGGTAGGTACTATGGCTATTAACGTATATGAGATAGTTTACCTTTCCACACAGAATGTGATTGAACAGAAAATTGATTGCACCATACCCATGATTACTGAATAAAATAGTTAAATATTCTCTAAAAATACTAGACGGCAAGATAATCGCGTTTAAGTAGAATTGAATTTAGTAAATATACTTATAGAAAATATTACAACAACACAAAAATTCCAAGTAATTACATGCTGTTTACAACACAGATTTTGTTTGATGGACCATCAATGTCTCTGCTGACTTCAAAACACGTCATCATAGATTCAGAAAAGCCAAAACCATTGTACTTATAATTTTATGGCTGTAGACAATCACGTGCTTTCTGAGGCTCTTTCTTACACTGTTCTTTTATTTCTATAGAAGCATTGTTTTTAGGTTCTGTACCCGAAGGGTGTTTTACTAAGCCTCCGCTGTCCGTCCGTCCGTTTGTCAGCGAGCTGTATTTCATGAACCGTATTAAATATAGCGATTTTCAGTATGTATTCTATTGCCGCTTTAACAAAAAGAAAAGGGGTTCCCATACAGGAAACATTTTTTATGATGGTACGGGACCCTTTGTGTGCGCATTTGACTCGCACTCGCCCAGTTTTATTTTTAACTAGCTGCCAACCGCGGCTTCGCTAGCGTGATACCCAAATAAAAATAGCCTATATGTTAATCCAGTACATGTACTATGTATATTCCAAGTTTCATTCAAATCCGTTTAGCCGTTTAGGCGTGAAAGAGTAACAAACATCCATACATACAAACTTTCGCGTTTATAATATTAGTAGGATGGCTTAGTTTAGAGATTAGGCAGACCCTCTCAGACTTAGTATAAATAAACGCTACAATGTTTTTTGGGTAATTTAATAATACAAAATATTCGGTAGATAAACATAAGTATATTTCAACAACTTTTAACATGAATACAAATATACAGTCTCAAGAGTCAAAGGCACTCACAACCGATTCAAAATGTACAAATAATATTTCTTACTGTGTACCTAATAGGACACATTTAAATATAAATACAAATTTACAACAAAAATATCATTTAAATAAACAATTTACTCACAACAGATAAATATAAAACAATATTGCTGATTTAATAATATCAAATTCAGTATTAATTATAATATCTTGTATCAGAAAGTTATTTTAGAAACTCTAGGTTTATTTTTTTACGGATTTAAATTATTCTCAATTCCTGTACTTACATTGTTAGCAAAAGTGGTGGTTTCTTAGCAGTCTGAAAATCGAGTTTCGCCTGCTCGATCATTATAAATGTTAACGTAACACATATCATCAACTTTCATCACTTTGCTGCCCTTATCCCACTAAGTGGGGTCGGCACAACAAGTTTGCAAATAAATTTTATTAAAATAACAAAAATGATTTGGTAACCACCACGAAAACAATGATAATAAATGATACCTACTGCAAGCGCTAAATATAGTAAATCACTCAAAAACTAAGCTGTCGATTGCAGATTCTGCTTTTATTTAAGCCAAATGACCCCCTATTTGTGCAGATTTATCCCTACGTCTGTGACAAATCATATGGCACTTGTCACTGATAAGTTCACCGATGCTTGATAACGTAGTCGGAGAGTTATGGTGAAGCTTGATGGATCTAAGAGCTGGTCCAGATGAGGCAATTTATGCGCGAGTTATTTATAGGAAGGATTCAGTCAGTCAGTTACTCACAAGGACACAGATAAAGGGACACATGCAGAGATAATCCATCAAATTTTAATTACTGTAAATAGGCACGTCCATTTGCTGCAACTGCGGCCTCGGTGGCGTGGCGGGCGATTGCTCGGCAGAGACGCAAGAGGCGCAGGTTCAATTCCCGCAGCGGAAGAAATGTTATGTTCTGTAAATATTTCTTCCGGGTCTGGGTGTTATGGTACCATGGTACTCGTAGTTTCTGATACCCACGACACAGGGCATCCTAGTGTGGGGTCAGGACTATGTATGTGACTGTTATTTACGCTTAGTATTAATATTTACGCGCGACTGCATGTGGACAGAACGTATAAAGTACTCTAGCGGTATTTCACTCATCAAGTAGTTTCACGAGCCAACTTGGTCAGGACGCGCCTCGCCCGCAGTTTGCACGTTTGCCTCGGGCACGTCCTGACTAAGCGCGCATTTGCCTCGTGAGGCGGCTCGGTCAGTCAGTACCCAGCTAAAGGAGTCTGCCCACTACACTTTATTATACCATGACCGTGCTAGGAAGGTGTCAGGCAAAATAACATTTTAATTAAAAAGTGTGCGACTAAACAGTTCCTTCACCGACTAACACTGTGGTGTGCCAAAAGCACGGAGCGTCAACAATTGTCGGCGAGGATATTTACGACACGCTGTTGATAAGTTCTAGTAGGCATATAGTCATCTGATAATGTCGCCTATATAGTCGTCATGAATGGATATTATAAAATGAAATGAAAATGAAAATATAGTTAGTCCGTATCATGTTTTTTGCCTGTTACAATAGCACAGTTCATGGTAGTACGGTGTAGTGGAGGCTTAAACGGTTTATCTGGACAAACTCTATAGCATGTGACGTCATTGCTTGCCATGCACCATCTCCCAGAGCGGCAGTTCGGTCAGTGCGAGCTGCGCCTCCGTGCGGAGCGCACGCGTGATGGCGGGCGCCGCGTGCGCCGCGCATCCGCCGCGCGTCCACGCCGCCACCATCGGCGACGCCGAGCTCAGTGGACCCAGACCTGTGATGTGGAGATCCATGCCACTGGAATAATAAAATCGTATTTATAATGATAAGATATAAAAAAAACCGGTCAAGTGAGAGTCGAATTATCATACGAAGGGTTCCGTACATGTTCAAAAATGTTTCTTGTATGGGGCCCCCATTTATCTTATTTTTATTATTTGTTGTTATAGCAGCAATTAGAAATACACACTATGAAATTTTCAACTGTACTTATTACGGTTCATGAGATACAACCCGCTGACAGACAGACGTCCGTCTGTCTGGACGGACGGACAGTGGAGGCTTAGTACTAGGATCCCGTTGGCACCCTTCGGGTACGGAACCCTAAAAACCGTTTAAAAAGGTGCTGACGTGAAATTTCACAGACAGCCATTATGATTTGTCACAGGATAGACAAAGACTTCACTAAGCCCGATAAAGTAACTAAACAAAATATCAAGGTCAGGTCAGAGCAAACAAGGTGATTTTACGTCCTTTTTAGTTACTAAAAAATTACCGAGCAAAACGTCAAAATTGGTGCGTAAAACAGGATTTTTTTAATGTTTCTGCGAACTAGATGAGTGACTCAAGTGACTTACTCCATGCAATAAAGCTGTAGATCGTCGAGCTGCGCGTAGGGCTCCCAGTGCGCTAGCCCCACGGTGACGGCGAGGCGGAGCGACGCGCACGAAAACGATGATACGATGCGACCCGAACATGACACTCCCATCGCCTTTATACGATACTCGTTGTAGCCTATCTAGAAACAACAAAAAAATTAAGTACTCTGTTTCATTAAAACTTAAGGCCGGGCCAGACTGTTGTAAACAAGCTTCCAACACGGGTCACCCTGGTAGGAGGCTTGTGGAGCCCACGGTTGGTGTTTGCGTCCACACTGGTTTACAACAAGGTGGGACCTCAGTGTTTTGTCGACTCTTTGTTTGGAAGCACGCGGTTGATGAACGCGCGTCCGTCCAGAGGTTGTTGAAGGTTAAACGAATTTTTGTTGCAAACAAGTGTTTACACTGTGGTAAGCCGCCGGTGGAGACCGATGTGGAGGGCTTGCTTACAACAGTCTGGCCGGGGTTTTACGAGTAGACATGATGTCCTGATTATGAACTGTTATGAAGTTCTTGTCTGCCAACACTTTTACAAAAAGAGATTCATACAAAACGCGGGTAGTTCATATTTGTTCTATGGAACATGACGTCATCGGACAGATTAAGATATTTTTTTCCTATTTTGTACTATGGAACATGTAATACCCCAAAATGCGCGTATTAAATTTTGTAATGTTCAAATGACGTTAAGACGTAAGTGCAGGATACATGACTTACTTGTAAATCCTTTATCCGTAGCGTGACGTGGAAGCTAGTCTTGGCGGGGTCGGGCCGGCTGACGCTGACGTCATTGATTCTGTTCACTGTCGCCAGATTCTTGAGCCATCCGGTGTCCGTCTCAAACTTGCCTATAAACGACATCGAGCCTATCTGGAAGTAAATAAATAAATACAGAATTTATTTACCGAATAACACAAACCTGACAAAACTCTGACAGATGATTTTTACTTAAAGGTGGGTATAATATTTTATTCTTTAGTTTTTGAAACCAGTTTTTCTATTCATTTTGTAGCTTTCTTTTAATTAACAAAATATTTAAAATATTTGATTTCAATATTTTGCGCGGTTTCACTCTGTCGTTCTTATACACCCGAAATCCGTAGCGCTATCTCCTTCAATTCAATTCGAAATCGGTCTAGACGCTATAGTATAGTGGCCTCTTAACAGTCGAATGACCATGTATAGCTAGCTGTATTCATCATTAACTAGCTGTGGCCCGCGGCTTCGCTCGCGTGATATCCGGATAAAAAATAGCCTATATGTTAATCCAGTACATGTACTATGTATATTCCAAGTTTCGTTCAGATCCGTTCAGTCGTTTAGGCGTGATTGAGGCACAAACATCCAAACATCAAAACATCTTCACAAACTTTCGCACTAAATGGCAGCACAGGTAAAGTTAGCACGCGCTATCGTTGCGTTTTGAGCTTTACGCCGGTAATTTCAAGCAAACAAAAGCTTTTCAATTTTATAATATAAGTAAGAAGTAAAATTTTGTGTCTTGGTTTCCTTTGGGTCGAATCAATAATGTGAGGTTACCTTATGTATAAATGTGGCATGTAGTGGTGGTAGGTCTAATTCCTCCCTGCGATTCTGGAGCAGAGTGCGACGCATGTTTATCAACATCATGTCCATCACCTTATTGCCGCTCGCCGTCAAACTATCTACCATTGAACTGGAAAACATAAAAATCAATAATAAAATGATATATTCACAATAAGGAATTTTCCAAGAGAACTAGAGTCATGGACATAGCTTTTAGAATAAGCAAGTTAAGAGGACTTCGGGTGTACAAAAGAAAGACACGAGTGAGACAGTGCAAAATATTGAAATCAAATAATTGTTAATTACAAGAAAACAACAAAATGGACAAATAAACTGGTTTCAACAACTAAAGAAACAGTTATTATCCATCTATTGAAGTAAAAATCATCTTAGAATATGGTAGGGTCCCGCGATCAAGATCAAAACAAAGACTTTTCAAGTTTTTTTCTCCTATCGTGTTTTCACTTTAAGGAACCAGAGAAAAAATGTTAAAATTGAAAGATTGTGAACCGTAACATACTGTAACCTAGTTTTTCACTAACTAACCTACTAATTTCGACCTAAACAAATGTTCGACAGTTTACAATCTCGCGAGATAGACTATAATCTAACGGTATTTACAATTTCACGGCGACATATACAGGCAGGCGTCTTTACTGTTGTATCATTCTCACCTGTAAGCCTCAAGCAGACTAGGGTTACAGCACATGACTTCAGAGACGCTGGTGGCTCTTCGCAGCACCACCGCTAGATGGCGCTGTAACCTTTCGCGTAGCAACGCGTACAGAGGCAGTGATATGGCTGAGGTAAGAGGTAAGTCATCTGAAACAATTATACTCATTAATTGATACATGATTTTTATTTTATTCTATAAATTTTAGGAAAACTAACAAATATAATAGGTAGATAAATAGATAGTATTCAGCGATACCACATAATATAGGACGGCTAATTACAAGTCCCACGCGAGCGAAGCCGCGGGCAAAAGCTAGTGCTTACACGTTTTTTGGAAATACATCATCAACATTATCTACAGTCCGGTTTCCTCAATGGTTACGATTCAAAATAAATATAAATAATAACGATTTCAAGGTTAAAATAAGTCGGGTAGTAAAATTCTTATCACCTAAAACCTGTTAGGTATGCAAAGTTACCGATATGTTTTGCTATCTGTTCCGTCGTCGCGAATTCGTAACCACCACTTCTTTGCGGCGAAGGCCATGACAACTGGAACACAAAATACATTTCATAACTTTTCATGTTTAATCCATACTAATGTTATAAATGCGAAAGTAACTCTGTTTGTCTGTCTGTTACCTTTTCACGTCTAAACTGCTAGATTTTGATAAGAGGCAAGGAGATTTATATTCCACCAAAAACGATTCCAAAATGGAAAAATGATGTAAAAAAATAAACAAGATAACGTTTAAATCCTTCCACACAACTTCTTTTATAACAAGACAGTTAATTTGACATTTATATTTGATAATTGACAATGTCATTCATATCAATCGGCTCGTCAGCAGCTCTCTTTTTTCTTGCAAGGCTGTGGGTAAGGGCCTCTAGCTGGTGCTATATATTTTTGTTGCGCAGACAACGTTGCGGGTTACAACTAGTTCATTATAAGGTTAAGAAGTTTCTAATAACAATTTGCAGAGAAGGACAAATTAGAAATCACGCAGACAATCAAAGTACCTAGGATAAAGTCATTCCAATTAATTGAAACGAAACTTTGAGGCTCTTTTAATCAAAAAAATAGGTTCTATGGCGAATCCTTGCATAATCCACGACAATACGAATCCATCAACAATACGAAAGCGGACACTGTATAAAACTAGGTACTAACTACTAAAGCAAAATTGAAACGTAAGGTCAGTGCATTATAGCTCAATTTAGCTTGACAAAAATAAACAAAAAAACTGAATGCAAGATAAACTCACCTTGACTAGTACTTCGTCATGCGTGAAATCGATTCCAGGGTTTATGAAGGAGTAGGCATCATCGTCCAGCGCTAAGCCGACTGTCACATCCGCGGTCATATTCACTAGGGATATTCTGAAAAATTCAAAATAAAAAATAAAAAAACATTATTGTATTGTACGATAAGTATGGTAGACACCATGCAGTAAAAAATAGTTTTGTGTAAGTATTATCATAAGCTATATCATCATTCATAGCCCAACTTTACCCACAGCTAGGCATAGGATGATGTTGGTGCCATCCATGAAGGTTTTGTGCTTATTTATCCACAGTTTTGACTGTAAATGTCTGCCCATCTGAATGTAGGATGACCCACAATCCTATAACCACACCTTGGCCACCATTCACTTATCTCTTTTAAGTTAATGGTAGGTGTAGCGTATAGCAATGGGATGCCCTGTATTATATTCCATACAATATAGGGCATCCCATGGCTATATCCATATATAATATCTATATATTTTATTTAGTAAGATTGTGAAAAATTGATAATTAAGTAGCGTTTACATTAAGTCCAAAAATCCACCATGAATAATAATGTTGATTTCATATATACAATTATCTATTCCTTATTTTTTTAACTATGTATTTTATTATCATGCTGTGTACACATATTTTGGGATACAATCTCGTTTTAAATTGTGCTATTTGTATGTGATTGTTTTCGGTTTTATGTGCCTCAAATAATAAAATAAAATAATAAAGTATGAAAGTAAGTTCGTATGAGCTAGTGGCCAGCTCTTGTGACGCCAGTTTTTAGGCCGCCTAAAGGCCTCCGTCATGGCTTAACGACTTAAAAGCCGGGACCGACAATTTAACGTGCCCTCCGAAGCACGGAAGCGCTCAGCTCGTAATGCCACTTGCGGTCACCCATCCCATTTGTGACTGCGCACAGGGTTGCTTAACTTCGACAATCAATCAAGATCGTCTAAGCAAGCTTCGCCACGAGCGCTTCGAACGAATAAAATAATTATACTCTATGTACAGTTTTAAACAACAATATTCACACCAATCACACACATTAATTGACAAAAGAACATACACAAGTTGTATAATAGTGTTATTAGACTTACCTTATCGTCTTTAATGTACAGACCTATAAATAAACAATTGACATAATACTTAAGCTGTATTATTAATTTAGATGATTGTTTCCTGTCCTCATAATGAGACATGATGTACTAAAAGCACTGATACATTTTCCTGTTTCTAAAGTGATTCTTGTGAAGGTGCAAGAAAGCTAAGGTAAAGGGTTTGGAAGGACCTTTGCCCAGTAGTGGGATGTAGTAGGTTAAAACCAAAGTGAATCTTACCACCTCTAGGGACATATTTAGATTTGAACCTGTTTGTTTTTAAGATAATGTTAGTATCTAAATACTACTACTACTAGTCGTATCACAAGTACTTCCGGACCAGTGTGGTGAAAGGATTTAAGGTGCTCCTCAAGAGTCCTTTCGTGCACTTGACACAATATTTTCGATCTTTTTAGGTTCTACGACATGCCAGGTTCCTTACGATGTTTTCCTTCACCGTTTGAGAATACTGGTATTGGCGCACATATTTTTTTTAACAGAAAAATCTATTTGTGTGCTACCGGATTTGAACTCACAACCTTAGGATCGAAAAGTGGAGCCGCTATCACTAGACCATCAGTGCTCAGTGTTTAATTTTTCGATTTTTTTTACCTGACTAGGTATGTTATACTTCCCTGCTGGAGTGGGAGTAAAAGAAAAGCATAAAATGCGACCAGCTGCTTCTCTCCCCAAGCATATCGTAAAAGTCCAATAAGGGATAGCATCCTCTCCAAAATGATAGACCGATGGGCTGATCATCTGTCACCATGGTTTACTATATCCATCTTAGGATTTTAAATCAGAAGTGGCTGCAATTCGAGCACTTGTGCGCTGCACCACAGAGGTTGTCACATGGATTCTTCATATTCAGGGACCAAGGTGAGCACATGTCTCACAAGGCTGTCAGTCAGTATACAGCTAATGAAGAATGTTTTAAATCCTCCAAAGAATTGAATACTTACACAACATGACCTTCAGACAGGACTGGTATTAAGTTATAAAGGTTCTCGTTAAATGCACTGTACAGTCCCTTAACAGACACCTCCCCGATAGAGCATCTGAATGTCAATCCCATGGACTTGAGGTCTAGGGACAGGGCTTGCATGTGGAATGTCGGTGGCTTCAATAATTCCAGTCTTGTAAGGTTCCTATGAGAGAATATTATAAATTATTGGCACAGGACTGTAAACAATGGCATGCTAAAGAGATCTATAATCATCAGTGAGTGGATGTCGGCTGATATGATGATAATAAACTATCCTACTAATATTATAAATGCAAGTTTGTGAGGATGTGTGGATGTGATGATGTATGTATGTGTCTCAAACACGCCTAAACAGCTGAATGGATTTGAATGAAACTTGGAATATACAAAGTACATATGCTGGATTAACATATAGGCTATTTTTTATCCGGGTACCACGCTAGCGAAGCTTCTGGCAGCGGCAGCTAGTAAATTATATATTTTTTAAGATGTTAAGAATCTACTAGACTTGGTTAATGCAGGACCGGAAGGAATGGCGTGCTAATGATGATGATAATATCTTTTTAGTTGATATAAAAGATTTAATATGCTTGAAGATGATCCTTATTATAAACTGTATTTAATTAAATTTCATATTCAGGAATTTGCCTCTAGGTATCCTAATACCTACCTAGATTGGCAATTATCTTGCTTTGCTGTTTGTTTTGATAACAGTTCGTAAATGTAAACAGATATGTACTTACACTTGTGTATTTTTAGCAAAGTAGGAAGTATCTGGTAATGTGTCCGGTTTGATCTGTTCACCATTCTTAGACTGCTGCAGTATCACGTTGGTAAAACTCTATTAAAAACATTTTTTTGTATAATAATACATATTTGCAACAGATTATATTGGATTGAATAACTAAAGCAATTATTGTAGATTTATTACATCCAATAAAAAACATTGATTACAAACCCTTTTAATAACATCTTGCAAATTCGGTTGGACTTTCGTCAAGAGATCGTCAAGCTCCTGCTCGATATCAACAGTTTCTTCTTCAGACATTTTGACTTATACATTAGGTAGGACGTATACCTATTTCACATACGATAAACTTTGTAAAATATAGAAATGTAATTAATTTACCCACGTAAACCGAACCATAATTTTATAAAAATCAGCAAAACAAAACGAAATGAGCAAAAGCAAAGCAACCAAACCAACCAGCTGTGCGTTTGACAGCCAGGAGCCAGCTGACGGGAAAATTGTTGTGTTGTCACTTGTCAGATGTTATTTTGATAGTCTTGACTAGTGTTGCCAACTTTTCATACAAACTCTTTCCTGGAAAAGATCATTTTTTGTCTATGGTTTCATCATCATCAGCCTAATGAAATCCACTGCTGAATATGAGGCCTCCCATAATGAGCGCAATCGCGCCCTTCGGCTTGATGCATTCAGTATCTACCAACAGTATACCTCTGCGACTTCACCTAGCCGGAGGGTGACTTTGGTTCTATGTGGGAGAAACTCCGAAAGTTCAGAGAAATAAGTTTTTCTAGCTCGCTGAGCGACTTTGGGCTGGTGGACTAACTAGCCGTACTGACTGACAGACAGCAGTGTCATGACCTCAGACAATAAATTCCAAGGTCATGACAGATAGGACACACTGATAGTTATGATCCCTAATTCTAGACGAAGAACGAAAAAAAAGACTAAGTACTTAATATTGTTATCAAACATTTATCGTAATTCTATATAATTTCATTACATAAGTTCGTGGCTGGCATGTTTTCATTTTCACGGTTTATTTTTATAATAATTAACTGGACTCATTTTTCTTTGTTTCATAATTCGTTGTTTTCTTCCGATAGGTCGTCCCCTAGCTTTAGTCTTATTACCATTTCTTAGAGGTCCTGATAGGAAATGACTTTTTTCGTTTTTCGGGGGGTTCATGTCATCATCCACATAACCGTAAATGAAAGGTTCTGAAAGAATAAAATGATCAGAATAAGGTTAAAGAGCTTAGGTAACTATAACATGTTTCTATGGAGCGTTTCATACCACATTTTTTAATTTCAAAATTAATTAGAATATGTACCTATCGGAGGGTATCGGTTAGAATATAGTTTTTTTATCTCAGTAAAATATGAAGCCAATTCAAATTCATGGCCTAAATTAAAAATAAACCTTTTTTAGTAGGTATTTACTAAATACTTAGGTACCAAATTTATTCGAAGTTGCAATGCGACAAATATAAGCGATAAGTACCTATATTTCATTTAAATTATATCATATATTTAACTAGATGATTTATACATAGCTGGCTATGTTTAAAACACCTTTTATCATCTAGTAGGTACAGATGGCACAGGCCTTAGTTTTTAGCTCGTAAGAACGTAGATAAAAGTAGTACCTAGGTAGGTACTTACCACACCGGGTGATAGATTTCAACATCTTGACGTTGTGTATGAGGGCATTGGACATCAGACCGATGATGTGGTGCTCCAGATGATGTTTGAAGTTCGCAATCAGTCTGTTCGCGGGCCCTTCGACGGTCAGTGACTCAGGCCTTGGAGAAAACAAAGACAAATAAGAGAATTGCTGCCACGCGTTGCTTATTAAAAAAATATGTAGGTATAATATTTAATTATACCTAGGTATTTAAAGGACGCGCTACTTAAGATAAACGAAAAAGTTTGAAAGTGGATTACTGTTGGGCACAAAGGATTTTCCTATTGTTTTATTCAGGTAGGTATATTTACTTATTTGCGTAGGTAGGTAGGTACATGTTCATGTTCATTGTACGAAAAAGAATAAGTAAATAATACTAAAACTTTTTGTTAAAAACCTTTGGTAAAAACATCTGTGAGTAAAAATATCTACGTTTAAACTTTTTCCCGTAAAAATTAAAAAAATCTTTTAAGGGAAGAGTAAAAAAATAATTGTGTCGATACGATGAAGTTTATTAATAAAGAAAGACAAAGCAAAAAAGGCACTTAGAAGTGAAAGAACAAAGCCAAAAGGTATAATTATAACCTTTTTGCTTTGTGTTTTTTTAATTATACTTCTAGTTCTGTAGTTTATTTTTTAATTATAAGTACCTACCTACTTGGTTCCTTTTCTTGGTCGCATTGACATAAGTATCTAAATATTTTTTTCCCCTATCCTTTTATTAAGAGGGTAGCTTACTTAGCATGTCTGGAAGAAATTGCTCTTAGCAATAAGACCGCCGTTTATGCATATCTGTTTGTTTTTTCTAGTACCTAAGATTTTTGTTTTTTCTTGTTTTTTTTTGTTGTTATACATATTATAGAGTTTATCTATCTATCTATCTATCTATCTATCTTACACAATATATTATGTTCTTTCACCCAATGCCTTAATCCTTCTAATTTTATATTTTTCAAAAGGAAGGAAGATAAAATTCTAGCTGAAATACAAAGGGAAATCCAAAATACAACGATAGCGTATTCTAGGTGATGTTAATGTACCTACTAGTCCGATTCCCGCTGCGGTACATATTAATATTTTCATGTTTTGCAAATATTTCTTTCGGGTCTGGGTGTTGTGGTACCATGGTTTTTGATACCCACGATGCAGGGAATCCTAGTGTAGGGTCTGAACTGTATGTGATTGTTGGGTGTTATTTATATTTATTTTGTATTACTAGTGGCGCCATCTAGTACGAAGCTACTTACTTCATCTGCTGAATGAAGTCAAAGTTGAGATCCAGTGACTCTGGTGTCAAGACCAGCGAGATACCCATGTGAGCTGTCATCTCGTCTGAATTCAGTAGAAGAATCCCGTTCAGCGGCGGCGAACCGTTTGGTAAAACAGCTTCGAATCTATACTCTACCTGGAACAATTGCATTGTCTATGGAGGGAGGTGTATCATCCTACAAAATTATAAAACAGTACCCCCGAATACTCAAACGCGACTCAGAGCACGTTTCAACTCAGGTTTTTTTGACAGTTTCTGATGAAAATCTGTCAAAAAATGTCATTTGAGACGTGCTGAACTTTGAGATGCGTTTGAGTATTCGGGGATAAGGAAATGAAGGTGTGGGAATGTGGGATTGTGAGGTTGTTAATTACCGAAATAGCTGGACGGATTTGAATGAAACTTAGAAAATAAATCACATAACCACCCATAAGTCATCCATCCAAGACCATGCCTGACGCTGTTTAATATTCGGGTTCCCCATACAAACTTTTATCTCTTATTTCACCCCCTTCAGGATTATTTTTGAGTTAAAAGGTAGCCTATGTTCTTCCCCAAGATGCAACCTTCCCCAAGATCTCCATGCCAATTTTATCGAAATCTGTTCTGTTTAGGCGTGAAAAGGTAACAGACAGACAGTTACTTTCGCAAGTTACCTACTTAATAGTATGGAAACTAAGGCCTGAAAAATCTGCCGTAGGAATATCGTAATTGGAAACCGGCTTGTTCGAGTGACCCTGCGTTCCGACGTGGCCGTGGGTTCGAATCCGGTTCAAACTAGTCACACGTAGTAGTATATCACAAAAAAGACAGGTACTATAGATGTTAAAAGTTTGTTAATAATTGAAATACCTACTCTCAGTTTACTGAAGCCTATAATGACGTCAACGTATCTGATGTCGCCGACTCTCCTGCCGGTAGCAACTGATCGTCGATACATCGAGTCCATGCCACGAAGAACTCCATCTTTTATTTTTAGAACCTGGAAATTAACATTAAATTTGATAATTACTTTATAGTTTTCCCTTTTGGGAAGGCGGATAGTCTGAGACTTTATTGCCTAGTCTTTCATGAATTTATTTTTGTCTAGGGCTAATATTATGTTAAAAAGCTACTAATCAGGTAGGCACAATAAATATACTATTTTGAATACCTAAAATAAAAAAAATTATGTCTATAAAAGATTTTAACCTGACTGACTGACTGAAGACTGAAATTTGGAAGGTAACTTCCTTTTATAGCGAAACCACCGTAAAACTAGTCCCAGGCAATACAGCGTTCCTTTAGTGTAGGCAAAAGTTGCCTCTTGACGCTGTATAAATATATGTACTGTATAATATCTGGTAATGGATGTTAGAAGCCTTTGTTTTTTCCACCTGAGCTAACACCTAACTGATTACACCCTGTAGAACAAAGTAATCAAACTTACCATGCTTGGCACAGAAAATATAGTGAATTTAGGCAGTTTTATGGTGTGTCCACCCAGATCGCTTATTTTCTGTCTAATCGTGTTTACGGCGTAGTTTACATATTCATTTAGATATATTGTTTTCGTCTTTTCGTATTCTCTGAAATATTTTTTTATTAATTTATATCATCGAAATTTTTGTTGTAAATAATGTTTTTGATTCACTTATTACCTTTAGGTTCAATCACGCGATATAATGGCTGAACTTATTTGGATGAAAATTTGAAATGATGTAGTTTGTGACCTAGGATAACTGCATGGAATACTACTTCTTATGTAAGTTACTTTTTATAAGTGAGGAAAGTGGCATTATGAGTTACTAAATAATATTGATTTTATTTTGATATTGAATTTTATATCCAGTAAAATATTGTTACTTCTCTGTTGGACTAGGAGTTAAAAAAAACATACTAATGTGTCCAGATACTTCTCTCCCTGAGTATGTAGTAAAAATCGACTAAGGGATAGTATCCTCTCCAACGTGATGATGGAACATCTATATGGGCAATGGACAATCACCTATCACCATGGTTCACCATATCAATCTTGGGACTTTGAATCAGGAGTGGCTGCAAGTTTTCTTATGAGCACTTGCAGCTCTGCCTACCTCATTAGGGATATCATCATCTTCCTGCCCTTATCCCACTCTATGTGGGGTCGGCACGATCCTTGGATCATGCTGTAAGAGTTTTGGCTAAGGTATTTTGTGACCGGCCGCCTGCCTGACGTCAACCCTCCTTGGGAATACTTGCTTCTTAGGGATAGCGGCATGATAATATTTTATGTATGTATGAGAATGTTTTCAACTTACTGTATTTGTGAATTGTCATATGCGGGCAGTTCAAAGTACATAAGATAATCATTGAAATAATCTTTGAGCCACAAATCCAGGTCCGTCTTTAACCGTTGAAGGAAATCCTCTAAAAATACATAATTTGTTTTTACATTATGTTAAATGAGATGTAAATCAAGGTTATATTTTACAACATATACACACCAAGACTACGTGTTTCTACTTTTACAGTGTAGTCCGGTATATTCGTTAGGTTAGTGTTTAAATACTGTAACAAATACATAATAATTAATAGCATTCATCATCATCATCATCATACGAACCCGCATCGACCCACTGCTGCAGGTAAGGCCTCCTCCTTAGCATTAGCATTATACATATAATTGGAAGAGTGGTGAGAGGATGAGTTTAAAAACCCCCGGATCCTCGATCCTCGTATCCTGGATCCTTGGTATGGACGTAATAATAATACGTCTGCTGCAATTCGGCATGCGGCAGATGTGTTATTTTCTTGGATAACAAAAAGAGAATTTAAACTCCACTTTTTAAAATTCTGTTATTTGTTCTCACCGACATCAATACACCATCATTAATTATCAGCTCAGAGGTAACCAGCTCGATGGTAAGCCTATCTGACATCATCCTCAACCTAGCGTCCATTTTGTAGTCCACATTCTTCAGAAGCAACCTAAAATACACGCGATCATAAACATTTTATATGGGAAGTCACAAAAATGCAAATCGATATTTTGGGACATAATTAAAATGTCATAATCTATTTGTAGAAAAATGAGAAATAGTGTACATTAAGGCCCCTCCATACAGCGGAAGATCGCAAGCGATACAATAAAAGGAGTCAGCAATATTAGGGCCCGTTCAAAAATGTTCTACGGGGGACGTTTTGAAGCAGTTCTACTTCTACTACTTGTACTAAAAATGAATATTCCGAAATTCTTCTTCTTCTTGCCGTCACCAGTCACCATCACCAGTTCTTTCGAACCAGTGTGGTGAAAGGATTTAAAGTGTGCATCAAAAGCTACTTTCGTGCACTATTCCGAAATCAGTTGCGGTACCTATTACCGATTGGGAATGTCGCAGCAGTGTGTGAAAGCCTTTATGTCCTGTTCGTCATTAAACATGTAACATCATTTATTTATGTGTATATTAAAAACTGATTTTGTACAAATAGTACTTCCCACGTTTGTATAAAAACTGTTCTCCCAAGAATTTTGCTAACTTTGACCAGCCGAGTTATGGACTAACAAATCTTTGCTAGGAAACCACTGACATCAGATTTGTGCTCATCATAAATTATATTAGGTTCTGCCCGAAAGATCTAGACAATTATTATAAAGTTTTTGTACATATGGCTGGAGTATCCATACTGTTTTCTGTACTTCGGTAAAGTAATAGGTAAATTGCTTAGGTATCGGCTTAAAATTAAAAAATGCGTCTTTACTCGAGGCAGGCCACCCGTCCGATGGTCAGACCAATAAGAGAACAGTGGATCCGGCTGGCACAAAACCGCTAGGAGTGGCGTGATAGAGAAGAAAGATGGCCACACCAAGTGTGGCAATTTGGCATGGTTTGACTAACGGTCTCAGTAAAAAAATTCTCTGTAGTCACACTGGTGTAAGAACTTGATGTGACTACGGATAGTAATATCACAGATGCCACGGTCTGTATAGATAGATCCTTACTCGATAGTTCCGTAACTTGGTCTGTAGTATAGGATGGAGGGGTCTTTGTGAGTGGCGGATCGTTCGTAGGTGCCGACAAGATGCAGGTCGTTGAGCCCCAGCCTAACGACGAGCGTCATGTTCTCCATGTCGTTGTGGAGGTAGTTTACTTGGAAGTTTGTGCTGTTCCGGAGCTTCATGCGGTGGAAGAACCTGGGGAATGAAGACTGAGATGATAAACCCGACACCTTGATAAAACCTACCCTCAGCAGGGTCCAGCCTCTCCCCTACAAAAATTCTGGATCCGGGAATCCTGGTCATGGGTATCGTCATAGTGGAAACTACGAGTACCGTTATAACGTCCAAAGGAGGATATTTGCGAAATATGCGATGAATTCTTTCGCCTGAGTAAGAGACGATGCGGTGAAAGGATAGCGCGCCTAGTACAGGCGTTAGCACGGGTCTTGAGCGCTGACCTCTTTCTCTAATCCGTGCTTAATCCACCTCCCACTTTTAGCGCGCTTAACATCCGCACAATTTGTATTCCTATGTTTCACGGGCGCTTTTACTTTAAAATTTAAACTACTTAATATGAGATATAGAATTGTATTAGTAATGTATAATACGTAGATAAATGTAATGTAAAATTCAAAGGTGATGAACAAATTTGGACTGCAATCTAGACGCCTTCAGTTTTTATACAAACAGTAACTTATTAAAAAAAAATCTATGTATTTTGTTTCCTGACAGGGGGTGCAAATGCACCCCCTTGCACCCTGCTGCTAGCGCCTATGCTGTGTGTTTTAGTTTTAAAAATGTGTGAGTTTGGCTACACCGATTCTCATAGTAAGTAAAAAGTCAACATTAATTAATTCACGGTACATTTGTATTTTTTTTTAAATATCACCTTTGAGCTATTCGTTTAATTAAATATTATTCCGAGTAGTGTCTTTAGACTGTGGGCGGTCGAATATGAAAGAATCACCCACGCGATGTGTGGGCGACAATGGACCTTTCTCAAACTAAGACAACGTCCTGAAGGCAGTTTCCATTGTTTCGTTTAAGAAATAAGCCAATCTCAGACCGCTTTCATTTGTGCTAGAGTCAATAGAAATGAATAATTGAATTACAGAGTACACCAACTTACCGACTCGAATAAGAAAAATGTTTAGAAGTGATTACAATTTGGAAGTTTTTTACTGGATAACTGGATGCTGTTGTGCAAAACAATACTGAAAATTTATGTCCCCGTCCTCGTCATATAGATGGGTTGAAATAACAACGCAGGAACGATGTATATGTGTTTATGTATGTATATTATCATGCCCATATCCCTAATGGTGAGTCACAAGTAGTCATAAGAAAACTTGCAGCCACTCCTAATTCAAAGTACCAAGATGGATATGGTGAACCATGGTGACAGGTGATCAGCCCATCGCCCATATAGATGGGAAGGATATAAAAACAATTTTATCTTACCCACGAATTGGTAACCTCTATTTTACCAATTTTACATAAGTACCTATATATTAAAAAAATATTTTCATTATATGTTATTTGTGGCCTGTTAATTACTAAATTACCTATATTGCCGAGTAATATCAGGCAAAATTGATTAATATTGAGTAAAAATAGGTCACTAGTCGGTCGCCAATTTATTCGTAGCAAATAGCTTTTATAGTCCGTAAAGAGATTAGCAGACTGGTATTCTGGTGAATGCAATGAAAAATTAGGTCAATACAGGCCGTAAGCACCTATTAAAAGTCTGTTGTTATGTGACGAGCCCAAGGCCTCGGTAGTAAAAATCTGAATGTAATGTCCTCGGTGTACTGTGATCGATAAATTCTTGGTAGGTTTTCTTGATTTTCTTTTACATGTAACTGTTTTGCATATTATTATTACCTAGAGTTGGACTAAACATATGAATACCTAGGTAACATTTAAGAGCCTTTAAAACCCTTTTTAAATCTCTTTTAACGTTCTCTGTTGGACTGGGAGTAAAGAAAAAACATAGAACGCGTCCAGCTGCTTCTCATCCCGAGCATGTCTTAAGAGTCGACTAAGGGATAGTATCCTCTCCAACATGATGAATCTAAATGGGCGATGGGCTGATCACCTGTCACCATGGTTCATCATATCCATCTTGGAACTCTTGGATCAGATGTGGCTGCAAGTTTTCTTATGATTACTTGCGGCTCTGCCCACCCCATTAGGGATACGGCGTGATAATATGTATGTAAAACCCTTTAAATCGAAGTAGGTACTTATCTAATGCAATTTTGACGACCTTTCTCTCACTTATTCAGTTTTCGATAATGCGTTGATCGTCTATTGACATAGATTGTAGGTAAAATGTAGTTACAGCAAAGAATCCTTCAGTCGCATCATGCAGTATCCTCCCAAGTTGATGCCAGCAGGGATCAGACCGGGGTTTCCACCGAAGTTATAGATAGCTCTGTGCGCAGCTCCTCGGCTATGTAGGAAGTCCTGGTAAACAAACACTATTGTTATTCATCAAGTTATGCACTTGTCTATACTAATATTATAAAGAGGAAAGTTTTTTTGTTTGTAACGAATAGGCTCCGAAACTACTAGACCGATTTCAAAAATTCTTTCACCAATAGAAAGCTACATTATCAGGGTCCAGTATAGGATATAATAAATTTTCAAAAAAATTAGAGATCCGTAAGAAAATTGCAATATTGTAACCCAAGGTAGAAAACCCTAAAATTTTATTGCGTGCGCTGCGAAAACTATTGATTATAGAACAAAATAATGTACTACACGCGTACGAAGTCGCGGGCAACAGCTAGTCATTGATATATTAGGTACGATTTCCTCGAAAATACGTCCTAAATAAAACCGCAATAAGCACTTACGTCAAGCATTTGCCTGTCCATTTCTTCAGCTACATTTAGATGATAGTCCTGCCTCGCCTTTTTGTATTTTTCTAAAATATAAAATACATTATAGTTTGAAGACGATTTCTAAAATTACAAATGGTTTGTATTTTCAACTCACCATCTATCTCATTCATAGATTTGAAATGGTCAGTCGCGTTCAATGTCATCCAGCAGGATTTCATATTTTTTTTCTTGTCGGAGAGGTCGACTCTGTCATCATCTTCAGCTTGTTCCTGATCAGGTAATTCAGATTCGCTCGGTCCTAACGGAATATCTAAGTTACCGTCAATAACATTTTATTGCAGGGTCAATTATGTAAAGAACAGTTTAAAATTTAACTAATTTTGTATGTCTGAAATTTTGTGAGTGAGTGAGGATGTGAGGATTTTTGTGTCTTAAATCTACTACTTACTCAATAGACTAGGCATACCTTTTCTGGGAGAGTTAACTCACGGGCGGAAGGTAGAAGAAAATATTTTAAGTCTTTTAGCAAAAATTAAAGATGTGAAATTAGGGAAAATCGCCACTTTTTGAATTGTTGGCAAAAGTTGGTATTTTTATTCTTAATTAGGACACTATGTTAAGAGAAAGAGTCACGCGGAAATGAATATGCCTGGATGTGGAAAAAAAGGTATGATTATCTTTACCATAGTCTGGTTCTATATTGTTTGGATCTTGATATAAATCTGGGTCTCTCATATTATTATTTTGGTCCTGATATAAATCTGTGTCTGGTCCCATATCGTTTTGGTCTTGAATAACATATGGGTCTGCTTCCATGTTGTTTTGGTCTTGATATGAAGCAGGGTCTGGTCCCATATTGTTTGAGTCTTGATATGAAGGTGTGTCTGGCGATGGTAGGTCTTGGGCCAATGAAAGACACAGGAGAGTTGCTAGTGTTGCTGCTAAAGTAATAACTTTCTTGACTTTAAAATCTTTGGACCCCATGTTTTCAATATTTACCTTTGTTCCTATGAATTCTCAAGTCATTTCTCAAACCTTATCTAGTTTATTATTCGGTTTGTTAGAAAGGTAATTCTTGAATTTTAATAAAGTTACGCTTGCTAACAATAATTGGGTAAATTCTTCTGATAAGTCCGTTTCAGGGACATGAATATAGAAGTATAACTATGAATTTATTATTTGCAATTTCATTTATATCGACAATAGGAGGAATCACATCGAATTATTTAGCGTCAAATGTGAGAAAATACTTCGAAAGCGGTGAGATTTTCGTTACTTCCCTGCTTATGATATAAAATAAATTACCTAGGTATTATATTATATAAAATACTTATCCAAACTTATATTTTATTTTATCTTAGATGTTGTGAATCGGTCCACTGAAAAATGGCAAAAGTATCAAATTGCCTTTGAAAATACTTTATCTATAGTAAGTACTATTACAAAAACTTTGTTTTCGTTATACTCTCAGTATTATAAAGTCGTCACGTAAAATATTAATTAATATAAGAACTTACTTACTTATTATGTTTTATAAAGACAACTCCCTAATAGTGAAGGGTTGGGTACACTGGTACAGCTATCATAGTAGACTTTCAAAGCTCAAGATGTATTGAACGTCATTCATCGCGTCATTGACACTGCTCTACCTAATTAACTTATTGAGGCGTGACTTTGCGGAAGTCCATTTTAAGATAATACTATGTAGATGTTAAATTTCTAATACTAATCCGCTTAAATCTTTATAAAAAGCTTACCAAAATGCTGATAAGTGCACCGCCCGCTCGCAGTTAAAAATCGCACCTTCTGCGTCTAAATACCCATTGCCGATAGAATTTCAACCGCCACCGTTCCTTCTACAAAATGTATTCTACTAATGTCGACTTACTTCAGGCAATGCAAGAAACTTATGGGTACAAGGGCATGAATTTGTACGTAAAGAGACCCCCAAATCCCTTGTTCATATCCGCCGGTTACTATCATAATGATAATCAGGTTCATATGTGAGTATATTATTTAAATAGGTACATATACCTACTGAGAAGACTGGTGTTAAGTAGCTACCTCGCTTTCCTGTCCTAGGTCCTAGGTCTTGGGTTCAAATCTGGTCATGCACCAATGGTTTTCTCTGTTAGAAAAATCTTTGTGCACTATACCAGTACTCTCAAACGGTGAAGGAGAACATCGTTAGGAAACCATATCGTAGAACCTAAAAAGTTCAATAAACGTGTGTCAAGTGCACGAAAGGAGCCTTTGAGGCACAATTTTGAATCCTTTCACCACACTGGTTCGAAAGAATTAGTAACACGACTAGTAGTAGTATAGATATACTTTGACATATTTTAGTTGAATACGCTAGTAATACTAACTTTGTAGTGATCTCTATTTGCAACGGAAGAAATATTAATAGAGCATGGAACAGTTCTGCAAACATTAAATCTTCATCATTGCTTTCAGTTGTATACAAGGAATGACCTTAGAAGATTATCCTCAAATTTCCGACCCATTGATACAATTCCCTTTAACATATAACATGATAAACCTAGAAGCACTGGTTAGCAGAATGATCATACACGCTGACTATGTTCTATTCAGAAATACGTCTAACATAGCATATGATCTGAGGGAACAAAATAACAATGTCATGTCACCATTCCTGTTTGAACAAGTGAAAAATGTGGGCCAGTTAGCGTAAGTACCATTCAACTTTTTATACTCTCGAGGGGAAAATAATTAGTCTCTTAAAATAAAGGTATTCTAGAATGAGGGCTGATTGATCAATTTAGTTTTTACTCAAGTAATTATTATTAATAAATATTTGTGGACATTTCATACAGCGCCATAGCCCTAAAATAAGCAAAGCTGGTTGATATAATACTAAATATACTTTTTTTTTAAAGTACATACTTATAATTCATTTTGATTCATTTTTAGTCTTTAACTAGAAACTAGAAAATCTAGCCCTTAGTCTGTTTAACCGCCTACTTGCTCAGAAACCAGAAGTCGACATATTCAATACAAAGTTTCATGAAATGTTTATATCATATGTTTTTTTAAATATCAAATTAAATATATTTATTTGGAAACATGATCAAAGGTTCTTATAAACTAATTGCAAACGATGATAGCTGCAGTAGTTTTAGAAAAACTGTGTCACAGCTACCAACGCCCACCTTTTTAACCAATAGTTGTTCCTCTATTAGTTTCTATGTACCCAAATGTAATTGGCTAACGTAAGTGCAGCAGCAAGCAACTGTTGTTAAATAAATAAATAAACCACCAGGTGGCCATACATACTACATTTTAGGCCTTTGAGTTTAAATTAGGTAGGTAATTATAATTCATTTGTCTTCTAGGATAACAGTAGAAGGATGTAAAATATATGGGATAGCTATAACCTCACTGGCGGGTCGCTCAGTGAACTTAGGTAACGACGGGTTCAGGCTACGCAACTGCTATTACAATTTTGAGGTATGTGCAAACGAATCCATTAATGGATTTGATCAGAGGATTTGAGCGGAACAGTATTTCTTCTGTTTGTATATTTTTTGAGCTGAGTCCTCCTGAATCAAGTTTGGTACCTCCTAATACATCAGTTAGACATTCCCGGCTTTTAAGTCGTTAAACCATGACTGAGACCTTATAACTCTGTCACAAGAGTTGGCCACTCATACGAACTTACTTACTCAGTTAGACATTAACCCCCGAATACTCAAACGCATCTTAGAGTTGAGCACGTCTCAAATCACGGTTTTTTTGACAGATTTTGATGAAAATCTGTCAAAAACTCGTCAACTGCTCAACTCTGAGATGCGTTTGAGTATTCGGGGGTAAGATCCTGAAAGCTAGGGGGTAGATTATCGGCGGCAGAGGGGCGGGGCGGGGCGGGGATTTCAACTGAAATATAAAGTTCTCAAGACATCAATATGCATGATAGTTCGAAAACATTTTTTTCGTGCCTGTAACGATTTTTTTTATTCGCTATTTGAATAACTCAAGTCGTATTCCTTTCAGATATTTTCTAATGGCGTTTCATCACCACCTGTAATTGCAAACTACTTACCGGCTAGTGAAGGTAACTATGATAACTATTATTTAAAAGAATAAAAATCCGACTGCGTAGAAGTTAGATAGCATAGTACAGCTGCCATATTCGATTTTCGACATATGAAGGTGTTGATGATGCTAATAGCCTATGACACTTTTGTCATCCAGACGAATCCAATTATTATATTATTATTAATTTTCACATTCGCCGTCAGGTAAAAATATCCAGTTTTTTGAAATCTATGACTTAATATCTCTCGTAATTCGTCTTGTAATAACTCTCTTTCACGCACACCACGACACAGACACTTCGCATGCACGGCAGTAAGGCAATAGGTAGGCCTATAACATTGTATGAAACCTACCCTCTATCGTTTATTTTTATTTCTTTTATTTATGTACCTATATTGTACTTTTTGTAAGAGACTAGCTTCCACGGAATCCTAGTGTGGGGCTAGTAAACTAAAATGTATTGTGTAAGTTAGATAAATAAATGATTTTGTATTTTTTTTTGTATATAATAAAACCTTCGAGTCATGAACCAATTGTCTGTAGATAGAATTAATATATTTTGTTGCACAGGTTTGAGTATAGAGAGTCTCTTAATGAGGCCACTACAGGCGGAGCTTAGACCAAAGCTGGAGGCAGCACTGCAATCTTACATCAACACTTCCTCAATCTTCCAAGGCTTCCTACCTACTGTAATGTATGTGCATAGTAGTCCTACGTAAGCGACACGCTTGTAAACATATACGCGTAAATGTTACCACTTGTCACTATCCGTCGCTAACCAATGGCATTACTTTAATTAAATAAATATAAATAACATCTAACAGTCACATAGATAGTCCTGACCCCACACTAGGATTCCCTGTGTCGTGGGTATCAGAAACTACGAGTACCATGGTACCACAACATCCAGACCCGGAAGAAATATTTGCAGAACATGCAAACATTTCTTCCGCAGCGGGAATCGAACCCTCTTGCGTCTCTGCCGAGCAATCGCCCGCCACGCCACCGAGGCCGTCAATTACAAGTAACAAATGTTTTTTTAAACCTCGACGATAAAAAAAATATTTTTGAGGTTGTATGTTTATTCATTTGTGTGTTTGTCTGTTACCATTTTCCTCTAAAACTACTAAACCGACTTCGATACAGTTTTTTGCATTAAGTATATTATTAGTATCATTTTAAATAAGGTTTTTAGTTAAATACCTGTTTTATTGCAGATAACACATTTTTTATCGTCGTGGGTTTTTAATTTTTTTCTTTTATCTTGTTGTTTTTAGAAGAGTACAAGAAAGAGTATTTGAGCAGAGTACGAACTACTTGAACAATGTCGTTAAAAATTTGAATGTGTTGACAATGACCAGGAACATGGGGAAGATTGTGATAAATGATTTTAGCATTCGTTGGAATGATACGGTAATGATTATGATAATAATAAAATTATATAGTTCACAATAATTTTATTTTACTTTTTACTTCTCTGCTGGACTGAGAGTAAAAAAACATAGAATGCGACTTTCCCCGAGCATGCCGTAAAAGTTGAATAACTAACTATTAACTAAACTAACTATTAACTACCATCTATATGGGCGATGGGCTGATCACCTGTCATCATCATGTTTCACTATGTTCATCTTGGGACTTTGAATCAGGAGTGGCTGCAAGTTTTCTTATGACTACTTGTGGCTCTGCCCACCTCTTTAATACGGCCTCACGAAATGTTTCAGTTCGACGAAGAACCAGAAGACAGTGTTGTAACTCTAAGCAACATGATCCTGACTGGCTTGGAGACGGCGTACTCCTCTCACACAGGCGGACCATTCAAATCGGATAGTATTGAGGTGTTTGAGGAGTTAAGGTTCGGGACTCTGCAGGTAATATCAATAAAAATCCTTACAAATGGTGACCTCTGTGGCGTGGCGGGCGAGTGCTAGTCTAAGACGCAAGAGGCGCGGGTTCGATTCCCGCTGCGGGAGAAATGATTGCATGCTCTGCAAATATTTCTTCCGGGCCTGGGTGTTGAAATATTATAAGTATGTATTTACAAAAAAAAGTATATAAGTATTCTATCGTCCATCTGGTTCCCATAGTACAAGATTTGCTTGTTTGTCGCTAGATGGTGCTGTGTGATATGTCCTCAAATATTCATTTATTTAGTTATACTCATCACCATGTATTACAGGTCCGGGGCAGTATTGATGTAATGGGCGGCGATAAGACTAAGGGAATGCACGACTTTGCCATCGAAATAAGTGATGTTGAAGTAGACGTTATGACTGATGTTACAAGCGACGATGACGTCAAACAAGATGCAACTAAACCTTCATACACCGTCGAAGTTATAGGATGGAGGTAAATTTGAAATTGTTATGTTCTTTCGCTGTTTTAGACTATTGGAATCTACTTGCAAACACAATGATTTAACAAAGTTCTATCAGCAAATCTATGTCGTATAGTGTGTCCATTAGGCAAAGTTTCAATTTCTTGCTCTATCGTAGAAGTCCTACTATATCGTTCCTACTATAGTGTTCTTTTCACGTGTTTTTAGATCTGCTCAATTTTCATGTCCGGGCATGTTATATGTTACCAGCGAAGCCCTCATTACAGGATTTTTACTGACAAAAGTACCGATATATTTGACCAAATATTTGAATTCAGTACTCAGCGATGCAATTCTTGAAACAAATAAGGAATACGAGAATTTAGCTGATAATAAGTTAAAATTGGCAGGGGCTGAAGTTGATGACAATGAGAACAGGCCTCTCGACGAAAATTATCCTAATGCGAATTTAGAACAAGAAACTAATGATGCTGGATCGGACTATATAGTCGAAGGAGATAATGGCGGTAATACAGATACTATCACTGGTGATAACATAGATAATGGAGATGAATCAGAAGAGCATGACGACAGCTTAGAAGCCGATAGAGATGGAATCGTTACGCCCAGTGCCATTATCAAAGATATTGACGAAAATATGGAAGAAAACCCCCCTGCAGAGCCCGGACATGTCGCTTCTGGTGAAAGTTTGTCCGAAAATGAAAAAGATTTGGAACCTCATGAACAACAAGGTCAACTTGAGCTCGTAACTAAATTCTTTGATGAGAATATGTTTAATATGGCTCAGAACCAAGGGAAAAACTCAGAATCAAGTTGGAAAGCATAAAGTAAATCGGCTTAAAAAGAAAGAATGTGAATACCTGGCCAATTTCTTTTTTAAATTAAATTTCGTTTGAATCTGTTGTTATTATAATGATAAAGAAAACAATTATTGAAATAGTTAATTAATTTCATTTCAAATTCATTTTATCAATCATTTTAAGTGCTTTAATGGCACTCAAAGCAAGATTTACACGCTTAGTTTGAGTTCTCATTGAAGTACTTTTATGCCTGCTTACCTTGTTGCTATACCTACTATTTTTTTATTTAAAAAAACAAATAATTTATTCTATTTTGTAAAGACGTATTGCAGTTTTAATGAGAATATTATTCTTTTATCTAGGTACAGTTACAGTACTACAAACCGTAGGTACAACTATAAACTTCCTATGGCTATTATACTCCCTAGGCACACAACAAGCGCGTATAGATTAGATATCAATTGAAAGGTAATAAGTAACAACATAAAGATTTAGATGAGCTTGTAGCTGAGCCTAGTGAAAAAAAAGCATTAGCATCTGCCCTAGTCAGACGACATTGTGAGGGCAGTAGGAAAGCAGTGAATGCGGCACAAGACCACCAGGAATGGCGTGATACAGAAGAGGCTTGTACAAAGCTATATACATAGATAAATATGTGTATATGTTCGTTTTCGGACACCTGTACGCTTATACCTACTGGACGGGTCTGGACTAAATCAATTTACAATTTATTTCAACATGAGCCTGTGCAAAACATTCACCAACAAGTATTTGTACTGTGGGTTCTACAAAAGCTTTACATTTTGATTGAAATTAATATATTCATTATAAAAAATGCGTGTTTGGAATCGGGTATCAGTCAGCAAATATATTAGAAACGGTCGTTTTCAAAGCCTTTGATAAATGTATTAAAGATTTTTAAAAGCAGATATTTAATATTATGTTTTAGTAGGTGCTTTTATCTACAGCTTACAGGTATTAGTAGTAAATACCACATCATCGGTATAAAGAAAGTTGACTAGCCTCATAGCTCAGTTGGTAGTAATATCTCTGCCTTCTGCGCTGTAGGTTACTTTGTATTATAGTATCAAGTTATCTGGTTATAAGTTATCAAGAAAAAAGTGACATCATCATGATTTTCCTGCCCTTATCGCACTAAGTGGGGTCGACACAACATGTTTCCCGCTTCCATCTTCTCCTATCACTCGTCATCTCAGTACTCACTCCTTTCACATGCATGTCCTCTTTCAAACAATCCATCCATCCATTTTCTTAGGCCTTCCTCTACCCCTGTATCCATCCACATTCATATTCAACACTTTCCTTATAACATTACTTTCTTCCCTCCACATAACATGCCCATCCATACCACGCTAACCTATTACTTCGTCATCTGCGCTACTTTCAAACTTTCAAAAGAAAAAAGTGACAATTGGCTCGTGACCTATGTGATCTCTTAAACAGAAAATCAACGTTCGTTCTACGTTTGGTCCGTGTGCTTCTTACAATATCTGCTGCATCCATGTTCGGTTAATCCATTGATTCCACGGCTCTTGGACTGGTGACCCGAAGCCGTTGGTTATGAATCGTCTCTTGTAGATGTATGAGGTGATGCGTTGCGTTAATATGAATGGCGTAAGCCGTAATAGACCTTAATGGTCAGTGATATTTTCTCAAAAAAACAATCAAGCAATCATCCGCAGACAGATCGAACACACTGCTGTGTATAGGCCTCTCTTTGTTTTTGCTCTCACCACCTGTCACGATCCTGCGCTAGCTTGATCGACTGACGGCCTGCGACGCTGACAATGTCGTCACGCCATCGTGCTGCTGGATGCCCAAGGCTTCTCTTGTCACAAACATGTTCTATATTTGCACAACGCTTTATAGATTCAAGTTGTATTACAAAGCAAGAATATGTTCTTTCATTTAACATTTGTGATTGCAACACCGCACTGTTTTATTGACGAAAAAAATTTTACGATGAAAATAAATAAAAAATCCATTATGTTTCTATGAAACCAAACAGCATATTTCGCGATTATAATAGTAGGGCAGGACTAATATATCCAAAGGAGTATAGGTAGTTGACTAACTAGTACAGATACCTGTACGAGTATATCAAATAGAATAATCACGTAGCATTTGTGGCTACATAGCCGCAGTATTTGAAAGTGCGCCACTTTAAATTATTTCACCACACTGGTTCGAAAGAACTAGTGACACGACTAGTTGTAGCATCACGTAAGATAAGGAAAAAAAAATAAAAAGTTGTAGTACATTTAATGAATACCTTATACAGGTTTGTAGACAATCGCTTCTTCGTCCACTTCCTCTCCCGGGTAGTCCGTGAGAGTTTTATCTTTAGAAAAGTATTTCATAGGAACGTACTTGCTGCTGAAAGAGAAATAAAAAGAGGTTAAATACATTTATTCTTCAAGTATTTACGCAAGATACTAAAGTATAAGAGTATAGTCACACACAACTAGTACAAAATGAATAAACCTAATGAATAGAAGCGACTCTCCATCAGGTTGTTTATCTGTCAAATAAAAACTATTTTATCTCTATTATACAAAAATTTTGTATTACTGACTGACAATGAAAGCACAGTTTAAACATTAAGTCCTAGAAGTATGAAACTTGGAGGATATTATTCCATGGCGTAGAGATGCTAAGAAAGGAATTAGCGAAATTCAACTCCTGGAGAACGCAACCGGCTGATGAAGTTTGTATGGAAAAAGTTACGGGACGTTCATTTAATTCTAATTTTAATTATTGTTAGGGGAACAAAGATCTGCACTGACGTCCCACGATGGGGTGTATTGTGCATTATCCCCCTGCTAACCCTCCCCCAGCCAGCTCAACTCCTTCAAGTACCGGAGAAGGACTTTGGGATGTTGGCAGCAGTGTTCAACTAGTTCTATTATATTTTTTATTCACATAATGAATGAAACCTAACCTTTTTGCCTTCTCCTTCAAGCTTATTTTGATATCCGGTTGTTTCTCTTTACGTCCTTTATTATGCTTTCTGGGATGAGTGGTGGTATGTTCATTGTCTTCGTAGAACTCAGAGTCCAGGGTGTTGAGGGAAACTGGCATTTGATCGACCGGTTCAAAGTTCTTCATGACTATGTCAGTTCTGGTGGGATTTATTGTTGTTGGCATTCCTAGATTTGGCGTGACTGAGTAGATTCGGCGAACCACAGACAGGTCAGGCGTTGTTTTGGTGGGCTGATAACAAAAAAATGTCTTTAAAGCATCTTAACTTCGAATGGTATCTTATTTTATCTTTAAGATATCTTCAAAAATTTTAACAAAAAACGATACATTTCTTCTCCTTTTCCTCGCAAGTGAAGCCGATCACGTTCCATTCACACTCGCACGGGGATAAATTGAATGTTTCTTTGTTTACGATTTTGGACTAAGATAAAAATTCGAACAGAGTTTTGTTAGAGCTTGGCTCAAAAATGGTGGATTTTGCTACGCATTCTGTAGCACTGCTACGAGCGTAGAGATATCGCAAGTGCTACGCTCAAGATAAAGAAGTAATGTCGTAATGTAAAGAGACGATAGTATTACTTGCTTAAATTTCAGACTTGGCTAAAGAGCTACGAAACTAAAATGAAGTTGGGCAAGACACCTGCCAAGGCGAGGTGATGACAGGTGAATTATGGCGGCGGATGGCGTCCAAGAACCGTTTACTACAGAAACTTCGGTTGTCCAGCGAGATGGGCTGATGTTATACCCTTCCTCGCGGGCCAGACTTAGATGAGGCTGACGAAGGACCGTGGAGAATGGGCGGGTCTGGGTTTATTCATTAATAGTTGCAATGCCTGGCTCCAGTTCGGAGTTTTGAATAAGCTCAGGCCTTCCCTATCCGTGGGGGGGTTGGGAAACGGATAGGGAGGCGAATGGTCTTAGGGGAGAGCGCACTTAGCGTGAAGATCCCTAAGGCAAGTCTGTGGTTACTTCCTTCACGAGGTGCCGCCTGTTATTGGTCTATTTCCTTCTGAAATAGACGTAACAGAAACCACAGGCGCCGGCATCGTCCTTCTCAGGACGTGTCGGTGGGGTAGGCTTAGTAGGGGTTGGGGTTGGAGGTGATGAATGAATCAGCTCAGGCTCCTCCAAGCATCCCTCTGTTTAGCAGAGATGGAGCAGTGGATGGAGCGGGTGATTAATTGATGGATGAATGAGTGGATGAATGAAGTGCTTAGGTTAGGTTAGGAGGTAGTGGGAGGACGGCCTGGGTGGTACTAACACTATTGCCCAGTGTCGTCGGAGAGGATTTCGCCACCTCTCCGCCCGGTTCCATGCTGTTACTTCAGAGACCCCCGTTGGGCGATAAGGGGGTATGTTGTAGCAGTTGTGGGGCCGAAGGGGTGTTGCCTTAATTGGCCGGACCCAGAGCAAGGAAAAGCTCGAATAAAAAACCCGTGAGAAAACACGATTAAAACCTGCGGATACCAGGGGACCTCCGCAGTATGTACCCTTCCCCGGCTGCAGAGGGCACCGGCCGGGGTGACTTTCTATTCCCTCACACTCGTGGGATCAATTATGGAATCTTTAACAAAAACAAACCAAAATGATGAGAATGAGGGCGCTTCTGCGCGTGGAGATGCCGAGAGGGCATGGGGTCTGGTGGTTTCGGCGGGCTCTAGTAGCCGCGACACCCTAGGCCGCTTTAAAAAGAAGGAAAGGCCGCTCGCTAGGCCGGCAACGCCGAATGCGAGTGGCGGAGAGGAGCGACTCGGCCCCGTGAGGAGGTCGAGGAGTCCCCTCAGTGGGGAACATGCGAGGGCTGGATCGGAGTCGGAGCTGAGCGCTCGTGAGCTGGACTCCGACGCCAGTGAAAGGTCGGTGTCGCCGACCTTGGCCGGGGGCATGTGGAGAAAGCGCCCCTATTCGGAGGAAGACACGGAGGGTGCCCCAGCGCCCAAAGTGGCTCCGAGGGGGCGTAGAGGGCGTGGTGGACGTGGTCGTACCATTCGGACCGCGGACACTCTGCCTTCGGAGGAGGAGCTGGCTGACGAGAGCCAGCGAAAAATGGAGGCAGTGCGGAACTCCTTCCGCAAGCTCCCTACCGTTCCCTGGGTGAACGAGGAGGACCTGGCGACGGTCTTGGAGAAGCAGGTGGCGGAGTCCGTGCAGACCATCGTCAGGGTTGCCAAGACATCCGGCAACCTCAAGGGGAACTTTGTCAGGGACCTCAAGAACGCGGCAGAAGTCGTAAAGGCCGCGTTCGCAGAGCTGAGGTCCCGGTCGGAGTCGGACGAAGTCCTGCGGCTGGAGGCTGCCAACAGGCGGCTGACGGCCGAGCTGCAGGACCTCCGAAAGGAGGTAGCGGAGATAAAGGCCGCTCGTCCGCAACCAGCTCCGGCCTCGGCCCCGGCCCCGGAGCTCGGAGAGGTGATGCGGGAGGTCATGGTGCAGGTGGGCACCATGATCAACGCCCGCTTCGAGGGCCTCGAGTCGAGGCTCCTGCCGGAGGAGCGCCTCCGACCCCCGCTTGCTGCCGACAGGCGCAACGCGGAGAAGGCAGCGAAGGGTGCCACTCCCGCAGCTGCTGCGGGTGCGGCTCTAAAGGCCCAGCGGGCCCCCAAAGGCCCGGCTGCCCCGAAGGCAGGTCCCTCGGCACCGCCACCGCCCCCCCCACCTCTGCAAGAGGCGTGGACGACGGTGACAAAGCGGGGGAAGAAGAAGGCGCGGGAGGCCCCCCCCGCACGAGAGGCCCCGCCAGCGAGGCCCACGGCGGCAGCTCCGAGGCGTGAGCCGAAGTCGAAGACTGGCGTGGCAGGTCTTCGACCCCCCCGCACAGCAGCTGTGGTAATCACACTGCTGCCGGGGGCGGAGGAGAAGGGCATTTCATATGCCAAGGTCCTTGCGGAGGCAAAAGGCCGCATCGACCTGGGGGCTTTGGGGGTGCCACCCCTGAGGATGAGGACAGCGGCCACTGGAGCCCGCGTCCTAGAGGTCCCGGGGGTTGACAGGGGCGAGAAGGCGGACTCCCTCGCTGAAAAGCTGAGGGAGGTCTTCGAGGGGGCGGCAGAGGAGGTAAAGATATCGAGGCCGAGCATCACCTGCGACTTGCGGGTGAGCGGCCTCGATGACTCTGTCACCACCTCGGAGCTGGTTCAAGCCCTCGCCAAGGCCGGGGGCTGCGACTCGTCGGACGTCAAGTCTGGCGAGATCCGGAAGGGAGCGGCGGGAATGGGCACGGCCTTTGTGCGGTGCCCACTAACGGCAGCCAAAAAGGCGGCAAGCAGCGGTCGGCTGCTTGTGGGCTGGGTGGCGGCGCAGGTGCAGCTGCTGGACGCGCGCCCCCGCCGCTGCTACCGCTGCCTTGCACTGGGTCACGTTCGGGCCCAGTGCAAGTCTGAGGTGGATCGCAGCGATGAATGCCATCGCTGCGGTGGCAAAGGCCATATGGCCAGTGGCTGCTCGGCCGCCCCGCACTGCACCTTATGTGCAGCAGCGGGAAAGGCGGCTGACCACCTCTCCGGGGGCAAGGCCTGTGCCAAGCCCCCGACCAAGACAGGGGCGAGTGGGAGAAAGGCGGGGACTGAGGCCAAGGCCAAGTCCAAGCCGACTCGCCCCGCAGAGGGGCCGGCGGTGAACATGGAGGAAAGTTAGGATGTCCCTAACTTTCCTCCAGGCGAACATCAACCGCTCCGCCAGGGCTCAGGATCTCTTACTCCAGACTCTGGCGGAGCGGTTGATAAGCGTCGCGGTGGTAGCCGAGCCCTACCGGGTCCCGGCTAGAGCAGACTGGGTCGGGGACCTGGACGGCTTGGTGGCGATCACCACACAGTCGCCTGCCCATTCTCCTCCTCTGGGGGGAGTGGTGAGGGGCAGGGGACTGGTCGCTGTGGGGATCGGTGAGGTGGTGGTCGTGGGGGTCTACTTCTCTCCGAACCGGGTCCTCGCTGAGTTCGAGACGTTTCTCGACGAGGTGGGGGCCCTGGTCGGACAGAGTCGACCCCGGCCAGTGCTCGTCGTCGGAGATCTCAACGCCAAATCACTGGCGTGGGGATCTTCGAGGACGGACGCACGAGGCGAAGCCGTGGGAGAGTGGCTGGTGGGGGCGGGCCTGTGCATTTTGAATAGGGGGTCAACGGACACGTGTGTGCGGTGGAATGGCGGATCGGTGATTGACATCGGATTCGCCACACCTGAGATCGCACCGCGTGTCCGGGACTGGGAGGTTCTGGTGGACGAGGAGACGCTGTCTGATCACAGATACATCAGGTTCAGCGTCTCCCCGTCCTCGACGGTTGCACGGGCCCCTTCGCCCTCGGTGGTGGGCCCGAGGTGGGTGCTCGGCCGGCTCGACCGCGACGTGCTGAGGGAGGCGGCAATAGTCCAGTCGTGGAACGCCCCTCCCTCTGAGCCAGTGGCTCTGGACGCGGAGGCCGACGCCCTGTGCGGGGCAATGGCTCACGTCTGCGACGCTGCCATGCCTCGTGCGGGGGCACCACGTCTCCGCCGCCAGGTCTACTGGTGGTCGGAGCACGTAGCGGAGCTGCGGCGCCGCTGTGTAGCCAGACGCAGGGGCTACCAGCGGTACCGAAGGAGGAGGCGCCAGGTGGAGGCCGAAGCGGATGCCCTCTATGCACTATATAGAGAGGCATCCAAGGCCCTCCGCCTAGCCATCTCGGAGGCGAAGGCGGAGGCCTGGCGGCAGCTGCTGGAGTCCGTGGAGCGGGACCCGTGGGGTAGGCCATACAGGCTGGCGAGGCAGAAGCTTCGCCCCTGGGCCCCCCCCATTACCAGCACGCTGCAGCCTCCGGTCCTCCAGAGGGTGGTCGAGGGACTGTTCCCGGATAGCCCGGGAACCGATTTTGTCCCTCCCACCGTGGTGGCGCCTCAAGGGCCGGGCGAGGAGGAGGAGGAGGAGCCTCCCGAGACCTCCGAAGGGGAGCTGGGTGCCGCGGTCCTGCGGATGAGGGCCAAGAGCACGGCGCCGGGACCGGATGGCATTCCCGGTCTCGCCTGGGCCCTGGCCCAGGACGCTCTTGCCCCTCGCATGAGGGACCTCTTCGACCGCTGTATGCGGGAGGGGAGGTTCCCCATGCGATGGAAGGCCGGTCGGCTCGTCCTGCTCCGGAAGGAGGGACGCCCGGCCGACGAGCCCGGCGGCTACCGCCCAATTGTGCTGCTTGACGAGGCGGGTAAGCTCCTCGAAAGAGTTGTAGCTGCCCGCCTTGTCAAGCACCTGGAGGAGGTGGGACCCGACCTGGCCGAGGTCCAGTTCGGGTTCCGGAGAGGTCGCTCGACGGTGGATGCGATATCCTACGTCCGCGACCTCTCCGAGGAGGCGTGCTCCAGTGGCGGGGTGATGCTGGCGGTGTCTCTTGACATCGCCAATGCATTCAACACCCTGCCGTGGAGCACGATTTTGGGGGCGCTGGGGTACCATAGGGTGCCCCAGTACCTCCAACGTCTCGTCGGGGACTACCTCTCAAATAGGGAGGTAGTCTACCCGGCGATGGACGGGGAGGGCCGGAGCCCGGTCAACCGCGGTGTTCCGCAGGGGTCAGTATTGGGCCCCCTGCTATGGAGCATCGGGTATGACTGGGTGCTGCGGGCGGCTAACCTTGGTGGCGTCAGCGTGGTTTGCTACGCTGACGACACCTTGGTTACCGCCCGGGGGGCGTCGTATAGAGAGGCGTCCCTGCTGGCCACCGCTGGGGTCGCTGCAGTGGTGGCCAGGATCCGGCGGCTGGGCCTGGGGGTGGCGCTCAACAAATCCGAGGCCATTTGCTTTTATGGTCCTCGGAGGGCGCCGCCTGCAGGCAGCAGCATAGTGGTTGGGGGGGTCTCCATTGCTGTGCAGCCGACGCTGAAATATCTCGGCGTCCTGCTGCACAGCAAGTGGAGATTCGGGCCCCACCTGGAGGCCCTTACGCCGAGGCTCGTAGGGATGGCCGCCGCTTTAGGCCGCCTCCTTCCGAACCTCGGAGGTGGAGGAGGGAGTTGCCGCCGCCTGTACATGGCGGTGGTGCGCTCCATGGCCCTCTATGGTGCCCCTGTGTGGGCGGACTCCCTCAACTCCAGGGAGACCGCCGTGTTGCACAGGGCCCAGAGGGTCATGGCGGTGAGAGTGTGTAGGGGCTACCGCACACTCTCACACGAGGTGGCGTGCGCCCTCGCGGGCTCGCTCCCGTGGGATTTGGAGGCCGAGGTTCTGTCCTCGGTCTACTGGCGGAGGAGGCGAGCCCGCGAGGAGGACCTCCGGCCTGTGGCGCGGGAGGTCCTGCAGTGGAGGATGGATGCCAGGGAGGAAGCCCTGGCATCCTGGAGTAGGCGGTTGGCCCTAGCCAACTCTCGCCGGGGAGTTGGGGCCACCCGCCTGCTCGGGGCGATACAGCCCATTCTGAAGGAATGGGCTACCCGGGAGCACGGGGCGCTCTCCTTCCGGCTGACGCAGGTCCTCACGGGGCATGGTTGCCTCGGGAGGTACCTGTGCAACGTTGCCCGGAGGGAAGCTTCCCCGGTATGCCACCAGTGCGGCTGCGCGGAGGAGACGGCGCAGCACGTGCTGGAGGCATGCTCCGGGGCGGAGGGACCGCGACGAGCTCTGGTCGCGGTCGTGGGGGCGGACCTCTCGTTGCCGACCATCTTAGCCAAGATGGTCCAAGACGAGGGGTCCTGGGAGGCGGTGGTCTCCTTCTGCGAGGACGTGATGTCGCAGAGGGAGGCGGAGGAGCGGGAGAGGGAGAGAGATTCTCTCGCTCCCCCGCTCCGGAGGGCGCGGACACGGAGGCGAGCTAATCGAGCTCGCACTCCGTCTCCGCTTGGAGGGCCTGGGGCGATGGGTGTGGGGGCACCCGTCGCTCCCTAGAGTAGGCCCTCCGAGAGTGGGGTGACGCGCTGGATGTCCCGGTGCGTCGCCGGAGCCGAATGGAGGGGTCCTCCCCTCCCGAGGCGGGTCCGCCCTGTAGTGCTAAGGGCGGACGACGGTGGATGGGGCTGCGCGGAGTGTGCAAACGGACCCGCGGCTCCATCTATTACCGTGAGAGAGGGACATCGTGTGGTTTTAGTCGGTATGGCCGTTTTTTAGGCGAGTCCGACATACCCCACCCGCTTCCCCAGCGGGTGGGGATGCGTAAATGCATTTCCACACGTTAAAAAAAAAAAAAAAAAAAAAAAAAAAAAAAAAAAAAAAAAAAAGGACCGTGGAGAATGGCACACACAAAGGAGGGCTTATACCCAGCAATAGGCGAAGTCGGGTTGCGAATGATGATCTTTTTTTTCTTGTCGTGTCACTAGTTCTTTAGAACCAATGTGGTGAAAGGATTAAAGTTGACCTCAAAGACTCCTTTCGTGCACTTGACACATACATTCGGACTTTTTAGGTTCTGCGAGATGCCGATTTCTTCACGGTGTTTTCCTTCACAACTTGAGATACTTTTTTCGTACAGAAAAATCCATTGATGCACGACCCGGATTTGAATTCACGACCTTAGAAACGGAATGCGAAGTCGCTACCACTAAACTACAGTGCTCTATGGATTTTGGAAGCCATGGTGACAGGTGATGAGCCCATTGTCCATATAGATAGATGGACCACCATGTCAGGGAGGATATTAAGTAAATAGCTTACCACGACAGGCTGAGGTCCAACAGCCTTATGGCCAAGGCTGGTGTTGAAGAATTCCCCAAACTGTCCGCGTGAGTACTTGGTCAGTTTCTCCGCGTACTTGCGCGTGTCTAGCGCCTTGCGCCACGTGTCCGACAGCGGCTTCGAGTCGCTCCGCACCTTCAAATCCTGATAGTCTGATGCGTTTGAAGCGAACACTGCAGGGTAAATCAATATTTGCGGACATTTTTACACATGTCGTAAAAGTCGACTAACCCCCGAATACTCAAACGCGACTCAGAGTTGAGCACGTCTCAACTCACGGTTTTTTGACAGTTTCTGATGAAAATCTGTCAAGAAATCGTTATTTGAGACGTGCTCAACTTTGAGATGAGTTTGAGTATTCGGGGGTAAGGGATAGACCTCTCCAAAATGATGGACCATCTATATGGGCGATGGGCTGATCAACTGACACCATGGTTCACCATATCTATCTTAGGACTTTAAATCAGAAGTGGCTGCAAGTTTTCTTATGTTTGCTTGTGGCTCTTGCCCACCCCATTAGGGATACGGGCGTGATAATATGTATGTATTTTTACACAGCGCCATCTAGCCCCAAACTAAGCAAAGCTTGTTCTATGGGAATGCTTATCCCCCGCACAAGGCAAGACGCGGGAGGCCGGTTTACAATAAAATGATTGATGATAAATTGAGTATCAAAGTACAGGGACAAACAACAAGAGAAATTAACCAAAAAATAGGATAACTACTAAAAATCTTAATTTATACATAAGAGGGAACAAGCCACTTAAAGGATAGTGTGAGTATTTGTGTGTATGAGTACTTGTCTAAGCAAAAACAATGCCAGTTCTGGAACGGTAACGTATAGTGTATGTCAACTTTAATTCATACAAACATGGTCTTACTCAGTGAGAAGCTTTTTGTAAATACTATTGTATGTACTCACAGTCGTCTTCATCCCCTTTTCTTCTCATCAAACCTTTCCCGAAATCGGGCTTGTCGTGGAACTGGCCACGGCGCACGTATACCGCCAGATCCGTGCCTGGAATATGATGAATAAATCTATAATATTCTGACTTTTATGTTAACAAATGATATAGTTGGTAAGACGCGTAGTCTGCCAGTCCCCGAAATGCAAAGCTCAGCGGACTGCGTGTTTAGTTTTGTCGTTCTGGGTTTTTATAAAACAATAAATAAATATTAGTGGACATTTCACACAGCGCCATCTAGCCCCAAACTAAGCAAAGCTTGTACTATGGGAACCAGATAACAATACAAATGTTGAGCAAAAATAAAATATCAATGTGTTAAATCGATTAAAACTTCGAAGTCGATTGTTATAAGAAATCGAATCGGCAATGCTTTAGGATATCACAAAAATATCTGTCACCTCACCGTTAAAAGTAAATTAAATGGTCGGATGATATAACAACAAATAATAGTAACCCCGAATACTCAAGTGACGAGTTTTTGACAGATTTTCATCAAAAACTGTCAAAAAACCATGACTTGAGACGTGCTCAACTCTGAGTCGCGTTTGAGCATTCGGGGGTAAGTACCACAAATATTGTGCTCCTCAATAATTTTCGTCTAGCTTCTGAAATACGAACTAACGCGATAATGATATGTAATATAGAGATGTTACAATAATTATGTAGATGCTTATTTACTTTAAAGGGTTGGTTCAGTTATTATTTTAATTATAATATTTGGACAAATTCAGTTTTCATACAAAGCACGAAATTTACCGAGGCGCACAATATATGTGGTACTACTACATTTACGTACATTTACATTTATGATGGTACGGAACCCTTTGTGTGCACATTTAACTCGTACTTGACTGGTTTTACAATTGGGACAATTGCAGACTGTGTAAAAAGTAGAGTATTCTCATTAGGGATTAAGTTGTTTTCGTCTTGGGCTAGCTTGAATCCCTCGCTACTCTTTTAGTCTTAACTCCCCCGCTGCCACAGGAGTGCGGAATTTTGTACTTACGGCCTAGAGTGAGGAACTCGGCCAGCATGTAGTTGTACCCATAGGCGATGCCAGCCACGACGGCTACGGTGATACCAATGCAAATCGCGCAGAACATTATGCACGCCAGTGCGAATGTTAGAACTCTGTAACACATCTTAATAACAGACACATTTTATCACGCCCGTATCCCTAATGGGGTGGCCAGAGTCAAAGTAATCATAAGAAAAATTGCATCAAAAAATGTATGGCGCTTTTCGCTGTGGTATTAACGATGCGTTGTCCGTTAGTAGAATATTGGAACCGGGCACAAGTAAGAATCCTGCATATTGATGCTGATGACAATTGGCTAGCTTTTCGAATTTGATCATAACATACATTGACATAGGGTTGAAAATCGTCGTAGCTATCACTTTTACGAATTATTCCGAGTACGTTGGTTTCCCATAATGCAGCTGCGCTTGAAAGTCCCTATATTAATACGGCGACACTTTAAAAATCTCTTAGAAAAATATGGGGTAGCCTATGCAGATTTTAAAAGTACATACCTCTGTACAAAGTCCAACGCCCATCCGAAGCACTTGCAGATATAGCACATAACAGTCTCCTTGCTACTTCACAGTATGGTACAGCCATTGACAATTTCAAGTAAATGAGTACATTTGCCTTCATTTATCTATGTTTCTGAAAACGAATACACGATAGTTGGTACGGAGTTCAGAAGTTCTGAAAATGCGTTCATTGCAAATAGATTCAACAAATAAACAACAAATTAAATTTCTTGCGGAGGTGAAATTGTTTTTCCTTAGATAGTCAGTCACGCAAATCGGATTATGAAAGTCGTCGTCCAATTGTATAATCAAGCACTTTGTGTTGTGTTCCGTACCCTTGATAAAAGATAAAAATCTTATTTTACTCTGTAATGACTTATCCAACGTTCGGTACTGAATAAAATTGGATTTTTGCTTGCTGAGCGTATACAATCTGTAAGCTAAGACGGAACCCAAGGAAGTTCAATTCCAAACGCAAAACAAAAATCTATCCCTAAAACATTCAGTATTTGTATTCAAAAATGACTGGATAAAAATTGTTATCATTCAGCACATTGAGTGAAAAGTATCTCCGAGATTCGCGAACTCACTATAGTATAGATTATGTCGATGGAGCAAATGAAGCAATTTTGCAAAAACAAAACTTCACTTTTCCCATCCATTCATAGAAGGTTACCGGGAACCATGCCGTTTGTTAAGTTTAGTTTGCTCTGGATGCGATATGAGCTACTGATATTTATATCTTCAATATAGATATATAAAACTCTTATGTTACTGACTGACTGGCTGTCTAAATGTCTACAATGACGTACAGTCTAAATCAGAAGTCCTAGAAGTATGAAACTTTGGAAACAAACATTCTTCATATTGGTATATGGGCGTACTAAGAGAGGTATTCCCGAAATTCATCTCCTGGTGGACGTAGTGTGAAGATAAAGTTTGTCATACTAATATTATAAAGAGGAAAGATTTTTTTGTTTGTTTGTAACGAATAGGCTTCGAAATTACTGGACCGATTTCAAAAATTCTTTCACCACATTGTTTCTAAGGAACTAGTGACATCATCATCATCATCGTAGCGTAGTAGTAGGAGGACGAACTGATTGAACACTTTGATTTTCAGTCTAGTGACATGAGTAGTAGTAATACAAAAGTATAAAATTTACATAAAAATCTTGTAATTTAGTAGAACCGTGTGCTTTAATCCTGCAAATTGTAACTGGCCAAACTCCAAGTTGCCTGAGGACGTTAAAACGCCATTAAGTATTCAGTATTCACGGCATCACGGCATGTTAGAACAAACATGGCCCAGCAGGGCCAACAAACGCTTTTGAGTACGAGTTTTTTTTAATTAATCATGTATGAAGACCGTGGAGTGCAAATATGCTATGTAGGTACGTCGGTAGAGATGGTCTAAAGTGCTTCTGCTTTTGAAAGTGTATTATGTCCGTATTATTGACGACATCAGTGGCGTGGCAGGCGAATGCTCGGCTTATGAGAAATATACCTTCCAAGTTTCATGTTTCTAAATCTTTATTGTCAGTCAATAAGATCTTTATATATAGACTCGCCCCGGCTTCGCGCGGGTGCAATGCTGATACTAAATATACTACAGAATGTCTTTATATTCAATATGTGCGTATATGCTCTATGTTTTTACGATCATTCAAGCAAGATCCATCTAAATCTCCAGTGCTAGAGACCCATCTAAGGTACTGACAAAAGCATTGCGAATGTGCCAGAAAGTGGGGATCTGTTGGATTTATGCCTCTATCTAGTCGTGTCACTAGTTTTTTCGAAACCGTGTTGCAAAAGGATTTAAAGTGCAGTGGCAGCGCGTCACAATAGTTTTAGCAGCAATCAACAACGTTTTTGTTTGATAAAGGCCGACTTTTGAAGCAAGTGTCAGTGACGTCTCGACAGACTGACTGTGCAAATGTTTGGAACGTTATTCGAGCGCAGTGTCAATGACGCTAACGTGTAATAAATTAATTTCAATGATGTCGTGAAGTCGGTCAATGTCCATGCGCAAGTGAAAACTGCAGTTTATTTGCTTTATTCAGTTACTAGTATCCACCTGCGGCTACGCTCGCATGGTATCTGCCCTGATAAAGTACCCTATGTATTATTCCAGTACCTACATAAACAATGTGTATGCAGTTTCATCCAAATCCATTTAGCCGTAATTGAGATGAATACAGCCAAACACAAAGGGTTTATTTGAAGAGTTTGAAGTATTTTACCACCTTTTCCAATCTATTGATTTTTTTATGATCTGAACCGCTTTATGTTGATTCGAGAAATTAGATCATTTGTTCAAATCAGATTATTTATTTGAAATGTAAACAACTACAAGTAACTACCTCAAACAGTGTAAGTAAGCGAGTTGTAAGTAGCAAGAATTTTCAGGCGAGGCGCATTGTCAATGCGCATTCCTAATTTTAGTTTTTCATATATAAGAGGGTACATCTTTTTGGACGTAGATAGGTAAATAATTCACGAGATTGTTTCACAACGATTTAATACTCATGTAATTCAGTCTGATTCTAGATTTGCGAGATACAGCGGCTATATTTTACTGAAACCATTGTAAGTACTTACATTTTGCATTGTTTGAGCATGAACAACTTATCACTTGATGTTGCGATGATTTTTTTGATTGTAGATATATTTCACAAATTGACTCTCAATTCGTAAAACTTTCTGAAAATTGTAAACAACACCAAAATCACAGATTATAACCAATATCAACATGAGATCAACATAAAATAATCTTTTAGCGTTTGGCATTTGGGGTAAAATCCGTCATTATATCGAGCATAGATCCCATAAAGTCTCGACGATTTCGTTCTATTAATTATCTATGAATCTATTTGAAACCAAAAAGTTTTTATGCAGAAAAATTCGATGACGTTTAATATCATTAATGACGTTCCTTTTCTAAAAAAATCCTCACCCAATCCATGCCGCGTACATTAAAAATACCATAAATATTTTAACATATTTTTATTCAAAGAAAAATTTTCATAAATTAAAAACTAAAGTATTATTTAGTATCTAAAAACTTGAAGATTACAAATGCTCAAGATTAAAAAGAAGTGATTATTTGCTCAGTGCTCAAAACCACCTTTGCTGAAAAGTCTATGACATTAAAGTCGAAGAAGTTAGTCTAGTTTATATGGTAAAAACAAACAAACGAATTTAACTGACCTGTTTTATAAAGTGAGATTTTCTTTTTTGTATCCTACCGATACTGGCTAACCCTTCGTGAAACAGATAACCTTTGGAAAATAATGTTTTAGCGTCTCTAATAATTAGATTTTCATCTAAGCCAAAGGTATGTCAAAGGAGAGGTGTGGGTGTAAGTTTCCAACTTCCGATCTAATTTATAGTGTCTCTCGAGTCGCGACTCAGACTGATTTACCCAATTAACTTGAACTGAAACTATGTGGCTTAACTAAGTAAATAGTTTGTCACACCTATAGTACATAAACAAGTAATAATAGGCAAATACATGGAAGTGTTACTTTGAAGTATTATATAATTGACAACCGTGGCTATGAAACTTTCGATTTAAAACAACTTAAAAGCTAAAAGTTTTTGAGTTATTATGATTATTACTACTACTTTCTGTATATTTTTATATGCGTTATCATCTGTTAAGCATTTTTCTGCAATCAACGTACAGGCCAAACTACTTAAGAAACCTGAAAATAAGAAAGTAGCTTCCTTTTATAGCAAAACCACCCACTAAGGCTTGATTTTTCTAAATTGAACCCCTAAAAGAGTGAAAAGGGGGTGAAACTTTTGTATGGATCTTTTTAACGCGTTGTGCGATTTGCTTGAAACTCGGTTTACATACTTAAAATAAATGGACACGTGTTTCAGGTTTTTTTTAGTTAGCCTCAAAAAGGGGTAAGAAGTGGTATCAAAATGGGTGTTTTAAATATATAAATTAAGTTAAACTAGTTTATTTTATGTTATAATTACTTTATATAAATTTAAAACTACTAAACTGATGAGTATGATACGTAGATGTACAAAAATACAAGTCTCTAAAATATAGTTCAAAAAACAACAGTTATCCATTATAGAACTTGTCAGCTGATGATCGCCTAATAAATGATCCGACCGAGGCCTTTTGTATTTACAAATATACGAGTACATTCTATCTACTACATTCTGTAGGATTATTTGGAGTAGCTAAAAGGAAGTTGCCGAGTAGTCTAGCTGAAAATCCGAGGAACACATTCAAATATTGCATAAAACAAGAAATTGAATCATAAATCATTTTATTGTTTGTGAACCTAGGTATAAAATACCTCAATAGGTGTTCAGGTTTAAGATAATTATCAGGTTTAAGATTTGTGTTTTTTAACACGTATAACGAGATATTTACAATGGATTTATTTAATTTCTCAATATTTCGGCGCAGTTATTGACATGATTACGAGAACTGCTATATGATGCGATTGGTTATATAAACCGTGCAAATGCAAAATGCATATCTACCTAAGTATTCACAGTCGCGTGCCCCTCTAGTATACATAGTAATGCCGTTTAGTCGCTATTCGCACTTGGACCAAGGCGGTCGTCCCGCCCGCCCTCCGAATCAAACGCGCGGGAAAGTGATCATGTGATTATTAAAAAAGTTAGCAACTGTAGAAACTTTGATACTGCAAAGTGGGTGAAGTGGTTGGGATTACCTTGGATTTTATTAAAGGTGAGGTTATCTACGTGTATATTTTTTAGTATAGAATATTTGGAACATGGTGGATTTTTGACGGTAACCAATAAGCCTATTACATTTTATTATAGTAGGATTTATCTTGTGAGTGATTTATTTACGTTAGTTAAATTGAACAAGATTTTTGTTGTTTTTAATTCATATTGTATTTCTGGCTGGTGTTTTTTTATATAAAGATTTATGTATGAAACAATAATCAGGATTATTTTTAGATGATTACATTTATTTTGATGATTATAGATTACTTGACATGTATTAATTTGGTACTCGCGTAGTAAGGTACCTACTGTTTTACTTTATTAAGGTACTCTTTGATACTTTTTTTAAAAGTTTTATCAATGTCGAAGTTACATAGTTCACAACTCATTAATGTTATTTTGTTTTAACTTAAGCAATTGTTTCCGTTGCGTGGCAAGTAACCATTTCTAATTTAATATACAGTGAAAGGAATTCTTTAAATAGTTACGCTGTCAGGTATTCTTTTTTACTTCCTGTAGCTTGAAATAGAATCCAAGACTCATCGGATGTTATTCATTCAATTCTTTGGATTTTTTTGGATTTACGGACCATGACTAATACTGACACGTTTGTTTCGCAAAACTAACATAAATCTGTCGAATTTAAAATAAACTTTATTATCATCATATCATTATTATTAACAGGTATTGAAAGTTGAAACCAAGCCTCTCCCATTGAAATTTCCCTGACATTTTTGCTTCTGATGAGGAGTCGGCACAACTGGACTGTATTCTTTTTGAAATTACCTCTGTCGGTCAATACTCATTCTTTCAAGGCCTTTCCCGATTTTCTAATCTTAAGACTCCTCTATTCACCGATTTCACGCTAATTCACAATTAAATTTCTTTTAAATTATTTCTTTTGGATAACCAACGATACAAAATCATAAAGAGAGCCCGACTGTTTCTTTTGTATTTTGTAAATTAAATTTGGTTTAATTGTTAGTTTATTTCTACTATAGATATTCTACTTCTACGATACAAATATGCTGATCGTATTACTACTTGTAGGTGTCTTAATTCTAGTGCTCTCTAAATTAAAGGTGAAAACAGGACAAATTGAAAATTCGTAAACAAAGTTTGATCTATTGTTACGCTGAAAGGACTTTTGATTTTTTACAAAATAATATCATTCAGCATTTACCTGTTGGATGTAGTACAAACTTGATTAAACGGATGGATGGAGGCAAAATTACTCGTGTACATACCATAATTGGATTTAGACCACGAGTTGTATTTTAATGGGAAATTCAAAACCGAGTAAAACTGTGCCTCATCTCAGAGGACCCCAATATACCACAATTGTATAATAAGCGTGGAAGGCAAAAATTATCTGATTATAGACAGCTATCATTCAGTATTTTTAAGGCTTGTGGCTCTGCCCATGCCGTTGGGAATACGGGCGTGATATTTCTGTACGTATGTATGTAATCCAGTTCGCTTTATGTAAAAAGAAGCCCCGGGAAAAAGTTTGCGAACTGTTGTGCACAAAAGCATTTGATCTAATTCTTCATTCGAGTTCTTTTTACCGTGTACGGTGGGCCAAGAAAGTGGTCGACCAGTTTTGTCAAAACCTCCTGTTTAACCAAAAAATCAAAATCACGCTAAGACAACATAAGTAACTGTCAGATAATTATTGCAAGGGAAAATCAACCTTGTTGTTTTAAGACGTGCAAATGAACTTCAACCTTAGGGTTTAGACCACATGTTTGGTTAGACGTAGGTAGGTACCTACTACCATATTCCGTTGGAATTTACACTGTTGCTATAAATTGTAGTCCCAAGATGGATATAGTGGACAATTGTGACAATGACCAGCCCATCGCCCATATGTATGGTCTATCATGTTGGAAAGGACTATCCCTTAGTCGACTTTTACGATATACTTGGAAAAAGAAGCAGCTGGACGCATTCTATGTTTTTTCTTTAATCCCAGTCCAGTAGAGAAGTAATTACTACCCTTTTAGCACCTTTATATAGAAAACACCTTACAAACAGCGTTTTTTTTATTTTTATTTTATACCAATAAGCTGGCACACAAGTTTACGGCCCGCCTTTGTTTGGGTTACCTACATTACATGACCTTCAAACTATGGTGGTAAGCTATAGAACGCATTTCTTTACCATGGGTTTATCTCATACTCGCTAGAAAAGTATAAATATATGTATTGAATGAAACTTGTACATCATCCATAGCCTGTCTTTACACACTAGACTAGTGGTTGCGGCCTCGCCTTCCGATCCTAAGGTCGCAGGTTCGAATCCGGTCGTGTATCAATGGATTTTATTTATATGCGCTATACCAGTACTCTCAAACAGTGAAGGAAAATATCATGAGGTAACCGGCATGTCGTGGAACCTGAAAAGTTCGAAAACATGTGCCAAGTGCACGAGAGAAGCCTTTGAGGCGTACTTTAAATCCTTTCACCACACTTGCTCGAAAGAACTAATGACACGACTAGTAGTAGATCCCACTGCTGGGCGTAGACCTCCCTCGTGCCATTTAAAGTGAAAAAGGTATATTGAATTTGCCATTCAACATCGTTCTGTGCAAGCCTATTCAATTTACGACCCATGATCTTAACTATATCGTCAGCTTATCTCATCGCAGGACGTTCTATATTTAAAAACAATAGTACGAAATATATAATAATAGTACATAATAGTACGAAATTCAGAATAAATACATATAAGACTCACTCCATCTCGCCGATCCGTCTAACCTCCGTCCAAAATTTCGTAGGGCGTTCGTAAAACAGTTCTCAAACGTATTATATACTACAGTCGCTAGCGAGTTGGAAAAATCATGGTAGAGCCACTGATTGATTATAGCTTTTTACATTTAGGCGTTGATTATTAACTGTGCCGTATGTTCTTATGAAGATACCCGTAAAACAGTATTATTAGGGAATTCTAAATGAGTTATAGCAATAACTTAGTACGAAAGATCAGTATCTATTCTCAAATGTTTATAGTTTACTAGCTGTACCTAACTCGTGACGTCTGCGTGTTAGAAGATTTTATTGGAATTATATTATTTGAGAGCGCAATAAGTCAAAATCACGCGGAAATCTCAGGCGGCCACCCAAGTTATGGCCGCGTACAACATTGATTGACCTCGCTATTATAATAATAGGTTTCTCATACAAACTTTCATCCTTTTTTACTTCAGGATTATTTTTATGACAAAATGTAGCCTATGTCCTTCTCCGGGATGGAATCTATCTCCTTGCCAATCCTCCTTGCTAAATTTCATCATAATTTGTTCTTCAGTTTAGGCGTGAACAGACAGAGTTACTTTCGCGGCCTCGGTGGCGTGGCAGGCGATTGCTCGGCAGAGATGCAAGAGGCGCGGTTTCGATTCCCGCTGCGGATGAAATGTTTGCATGTTGTGTATCTATCTACCTATGTTTGATTTTGGTTTTATGTAAGTAGGTACCTAGATAAAATATATGTTGGTAGTACGTATATACCAGAAAGAGTGGGGAACAAACATCACAAAACTTTATTGTACTAGTTCTGAGTCACACCTCCACGTGATCTCCCTCGGTAACTGTAGTTAGAGCTATAAATATGTACTAGATAGTAATAGATAGTAGAGAGCACTGGTGTTCTGGTTGGTAGTGACCCCGCCTTCCGATCCTAAGGTGGTGGCTTCAAATCCGGTCCAGTACCAATGGATTTTTCTGTGCGAACAATTTATGTGCACTATGCTAGTACTCTCAAACGGTGAAGGAAAACATCGTGAGGAAACCCGCGGCTTAGTCAGCTCTGCACGTATTGACCACGTCTTTCCTGTGGACAAGGCCGACTAAGCTGAGAGGATGGAATAGGTGCTGGGCAAGCCTACTCCATCTTAATTCGTCCCTGGCACCACAGCGTCCCGTTAGTGAAGGTAAAAGTTGCCTCCTGACGCTGTAGTAAATCATCTACTGTAGATGGTAAAAGGCCTTTAAAAAAATAGATAGATAAAATACCTTTTACTACAAACGTGATCGGGAGAAACACTCGCCAAGACACACTAGCCAGCGTGGCGTTTCATGGCTAAAACCCCCTTTGTTTCATGAATAACGCCAAAAAGCCCTGCCCTGAGTCCCCAACAGCCCCGCTATTCCTAGCTCTGGCAGCGGTCATGAGAAATGAAAAGTATATAATTACCTGCTTTGACCATGGTTGGTTCAAGTGATTATGTAGTAAGTTTGTATGAGCTAGTGGCCGACTCTTGTAACGTAGTTTTTAGGCCGCCTGAAGGCCTCCGTCATGGCTTAAGGACTTAAAAGCCGGGACCGACAATTTAACGTGCCCTCCGAAGCACGTACTTACTTACGTGGCCTTGCGTTTTTACGTGATCCGAGTAATTTAGTAAAGCTCTTTAGTTGGTTTCGCATTTTACTTTATTTTACTAAATCATGCCTGTCCAAATGTGTCATTGTCAGTGATTAGCCACGCCCAACCAACTTATCAGAAAAATAGAAAAGAAAATCTAAAATTGGCAGTTAATTTTAACTTGCTACTTCTTGACAGCTTCAGCATACGTGTAAGCTAACCTTAATATAAATATAGTCTCAAAATAAGAATAAGTTCGAAAAAACAAAATGTTTTATCAAAATAACTGCTGAAAGAACTTTTAAACTTTCAATCACAAAGTATATCGTGTTTCGGGATAGTTATTATATTTGGTCATCGGTCATCCCTTGTTTGCGAAGCTGTGTGTGTTGCAAACACAGCAATATAATGAAATACCTACTCGTAATTCACTAGAGATCTCACAACAATGGATCCCTGAAGCAATCTGAAGATTTTCCACATCCACTCTTTGCCACTATTTCTTTCGAACCAGTGTGGTGAAAAAATTTAGAGAGCACCTCAAAGGCTCCTTTCGTGCACTTGACAGATATTTTCGAACTTTAGGTTCTACGACATGCCGGTTTTCTCACGATGTTTTCCTTCACCGTTTGAGAGCACTGTTAGTAGAGCTCGTATTTTTTCGAATAGAAAAATCTATTGGTGCACGACCAGATTTCAACCCACGACCTTAGGGTCACTACCACTAGCGTGCTTTATAAAACTTACCACTTTATAAAACACGTAGAGCACTGGTGGTTCCCAATTCAGTGGCTTACATACTATTTTAGAAAGTGAATCTTAAATAGTTAAAATTGTCTATTGGCAGTAAGACAGAATGGTGATCAATTTAGCAATAAAACATTTTGTACTGATTTCAAATGCATTTCTTTCGAAACACAGTTTATGGAATAAGAAATCTATGTATATCTGCTTGTTGGTTTGTCATTGCCTGAATGGTAGGGCGGTTCGTGCCGCCCCTCATGAAAAATGTAAGCACCCGACCTCGACAGTGAACCGTTCGTCGATGCCTATTGTAAGCTATTTATTGACTGCCGATTGAAAAGAAATCCATTTTCTCCGTGTGAAAAGCTAAGTCTTTCCCACAATTTCTCTTTATTTTGAATAATACAGATTCATGGTGGAACGACCCTGTCTGATTAATTAATTGATTTAACGTAGATATTTTGTATCTAGGTTAAAGGCCAGTTTGAATAAAAATAAAACGGAACAATACTGTCGCCTTGGTTTTCCGTACAATCGAAGGCCGTTACATGCTTTTATGGATTCAAAATACTCTATAATGATTACTTACAAATATTCCTACAACTTTAACCGATTTCAAAATGAATATTAGTTATGTCTAATTATTATTATTCTTTTACACACATACATATTATCACGCCCGGGTATGCCTAACGGGGTGGGCAGAGCCGCAAGTTATTATAAGAAAACTTGCAGCCACTCCTGATTCAAAAGCCTAAGTGTTATTCCAGCACGCATACTATGTATGTTCCAAGTTTCATTCAAATCCGTTTAACGGTGTGATTGAGGCACAAACATCGTCACATCCTCACAAACGTTCGCATTCAAAATATTAGTAGGATAGTGTCCTACTGCATGTCGTAAAAGTCGACTAAGGGATAGTATGCTCCAACATGATGAGATACTATAAGCAAGTATTCCCAAGGAGGGTTGACGTCAGGCAGGCGGCCGTTCATAAAACACCTTAGCCAAAACTCTTACAGCATGATCCAAGGAACATGCTGTGCCGACCCCACATAGAGTGGGATAAGGGCAGGAAGATGATGATGAGTGTCCCACTGCTGGGCATAAGTCTCACCATTCTTTTTCCAATCTTAGCGCTTCAAAGTTATAATTATGTTATTATTTAAAACGGCAGTGGCAGAATCAACAAAAGAAGTTGCCATCAACATCCAATTACAAAGCTCGTACAATAACATTTTATGCTAAGTAAGTTGTAGCAGTTTCGCCAAGATCATAACACCTATGACCTTACCCTGATGGTCAGCCATGTTCAATTCAAGGCACTTTGTCACGCGATACCGTTTTGCCAAACTACGTTTGTATTGGTTTAGATCCATTTTGAATAAATTATTTTTTCTACTTCTCTGCTGGACTGGGAGTAAGGAAAAAACATAGAATGCACTCCAGCAGCTTATCCTCCCGAGCATATCTTAAGAGTAGACTAAGAACATTATGGATCATCTATATGGGTGATGGGCTGATCACCTGTTTCTGTACGGTTCACCATATTCATCTTAGGATTTTGAATCAGGAGTGGCTGCAAGTTTTCTTATGAATGCATGTGGTCCTGCCCATGTATGAATTTTTAGTGGAGCTCGGTTTAAAAGTGCCATTTAAAAAAAAAACAAATTTTCAACGTCAACGTATAATCATCATCATGTGTCACAATATCAATTATATCAGATCTATACTATGCTACCTAAATTCTACCCAGCCGGGTTATTTGTTCTGTTAAATAAATACTTATTAGTTTTTGAAACGTATTATATATTATGCATTCATGAGTCGACCTTTAATTACAATCGATAGAATTGTATATTTTAGTAAAAATTGTACCTAATTTTTATCAATATACAGCATTAGTTAATTGGTACTTCAACTTATAAATAATAACTACGAACAGGTACTTAGTACTCAGAAAAATTTACATAGTACAATAAATAAAATACAAAGTCGTATTTTGTCCTTTCCTAAATAATATATTCTTAAAAAACAAACAGTAAAAGGCTATGCCGAAGCTATTTTTGAGCTTTTGTAAAAGCTGTACAGTCAGCATCAAATATTTACCTGTGACCGCTTTGAAAACCGCTACCCATTTTCCAACAACTCAGCTGTAATTTCATGATACATTTTTTACATTAATTTAACCAAAAAAATCTTTTAAATTCTTAATTATTGTATTTTGCTTACATTTACAAAATAACCTACATTTATGTTTCAAAGCAATAAGTTAAAAGGATAATTTATTCATGAGTATGTTTTTTACGTAAAAAAACATACTCATGAATAAATTCAGAAGAAGAAAAACTTATTTCCTTTCTAATATTGTAAATACCAATAATTGTAGCGATGTTTGAATACCTATCTGTTTGTTTTCAAATTACTCGTAACGTTTATCCAGTTTTAGATAAAACATTGGCACCCATAATGTTTGTACCGCTTTTTATGCTTTTTTCTGTCTGTGTACTTTCTGTCGTGAAAAGCACTGCATATTATATATGCATATAGGTGCATATACATATTTTATCTAGAAAATGAGCTTTGCAGATTCGCGCTTCGCGTGCATCCGCTGAAGCCTTATTTCCGACTTTTTTCATTCTCTTATTTTGTCGTATATCTGAGAGAAATATGAGCAATATTTCTAAGCTGGTAGTGACGCCATAAAGAGATGTATGAATGAATACTTTGGTGCTTGTAGCTATTGATTTCGTGGGAGCCATAAACCATTAGGCCCTTTGTTGGTTCCATTTTCTTCTCATTATTGGTATTAATTTGAATACATTCTACTCTATGAGTACTATAGCGTAGCAGTGTGATGGAAGTGCACTTAACAGCGGCATGTCGTGCACAATACAAGTATAGTGCAGCGAAAGGATTTAAAGTGCGGTATAGATATACCGGTATTTAGTATAAATGAACTAACAATTGACTTTATTATGATTCTACTAGCGTTTCACACATTTTCCTTCTTTTCTTTAGTGATCAAAGTAAAAGTAGAATATTCAGCCTATAATAAAAATATGCTTAACCTCCACTCCATATACCGAAAGTAGAATGTATTGGAAAAATATCAATAAAAAGCGGTAATAAATAAGGCCCTATTACTTTGTTCTAGCGCCAGGATTATCGGCATAGAAGTTATTATTATAGGCACAAAAGTTCATGTGGAAATGGCCACTGAAATATATTCTATTTTCATTTGGCGACCCAATTGTTGCAGCTAGAATTTTATAAATTGGGTACGACGGATTCAAAATTGCCTAATATTTATGGAGCTTTGTTTTGTTATCCAGTTGGCATACGATCAAAGCAACTATTTATTTTTATTCGTTATTATAATCATAAGCTCTATCTAATGCCGCTTCTGTTGACTTTTAGTTTAGACTGCTCCTCAAGTTGAGCACAATCCCTAATTTAGCAGTCTAATCTCAAGGTCTTTGCCCTATGTATTATATTAGGTATGCATATTTGAAACAATAATCTCCTTTGATTTTAGTAGAAGAGCCGCTTCTCTCCGTTATCTAAAGACGTGGTATTGTTTGTTTCCTGTCCATCACAAACTTCCTTGAAAAGCCAAACTACTTGATTGTATTCCCCAAGTTCACAAAGTTGCCCACGACGTGATCACTTTACTATCCCAATTCGTAGTCGGGATCGGGCGTTCATTCAATTTGCTATTATTTTTGTCTGAATTATTCATGTTTGTATAGACTTACTTTGCCTAAACGAACAATATCTATTTACTGCGAATTTTGGCATTGGATTTTTAATAAGTTTAGTCAAATATTTACCTATGATGAAACATTGTGTTTTCATCAATAAAAACTACAGAAAGGTGTAGCAAAGATACGTAAGCACGTGTGTAAATTGTCACTGGCTGTATAACCTTGCGAGGTAATGAAATAATAATGTCTACTCTGCCCTTCTTTACCATCCATTTATCAAGCCATCACTCCACTGGCCATCTTCTAATTAAAGAGATGCTTTCCTTTATTACCACTAGAAGACATTGCGATGAAGTCGTTCGCGCAGTTCGCGTGACGGTGACCCATGAATAATGGCATCTAATGATATTAAACCATTATTAAACGCATAAATTATGGGTTTCAAGAATTAATGAGTTCTTTCTTTCTGTGACTTAATGGGTGTACGACTTGGACAAATGAGTACCAAGATTGAATATGTATGTGAACATGATGATAGTATTCTATTAAATTTAGTAAAAAAATATCTGCGATTGAAGCAGATTTTTTATGTTATTGGTGAAGGGATTGTTTTGTCTCGGGGCCCAAAAGGATACCCCACAAATACTATATGACGAATCGCTCCTTTCGTAATTCAAATTGGTAAACATGTTAGGTATTTTCGTGCTATTTTTATTATATAAACTAGCAGCCGCCCGCGGCTTCGCTCACGCGGTACCCAGATAAAAAGTACCCTATGTCCCATTCCAGCACACGTAGGTAGGTACCTACTATCCTCATTATTCATATCGAAATTTAAAAATTCTAAATTGGTGGGCCAGGAGTACCGGGATCGATATTAATCGATTTCCATTACTTCTCTGAACGCACCCTTTAAAGTACCGCTACTCTACACCAGATGGCACCAGCTTAAATGGGATGAACTTAACAGAGAAAGCGCAATACAGTTTCAATAATTCCTGTTGATCCCGAGATTCCCAAGGGGTGCAAGTGCACCCTCTGGCACCCCCTTGCCGGCGCCCATGGTTAAGGTAAACTTTACAAAACGCAACGATAGCGCGTCAAAATTTGATCAGAATTAGCAGCGACATCTAGTTTACAGACGTAGAATTACGTCAGAACTCCATGAATAATCAAGATTAGAAACTTATTAGACCAGTAGTAATTTATGCTTCCTTTCACAGGTAATTTGACATTGACAGTTCCTTTTCCATATGTTTTGTATCATCTATTACTAATCTTTGGTATCATCGCTGTCATAATATGTCAAAATAAAAGTATTCTATTTTTCATGAAAAACATGCCAAAAATAAAGAATTTGCAGGTAATGATGACATCAACTAAATGAGAAAAATCGGCTCTTTAATTTGATACAGGTTATGTGCAGTTTTAGACCAAAAATTGATTCCAGGTTTTCATCCCTTTTCACCCCTTTAGAGATTGAATTTTGAAAAATCCCTTCTTAGTACACCCCTACGTACCAAGGTTTACCTACACTGAAAATTTCAAGTCTCTACGTCCAGCGGTTTAGGCTGTGCGTTGTCTGTCAGTCAGTCAGTCAGTCAGTCAGTCAGGACAAAGATTCTTATAATATAACTATTGAATTAGGTATCCAGTACTCTTTCTGAAACATCTTTCAGAATATTAAATTAATCGAACCCCTGTTCCAAGGGTTCACCCGATCTTCGGCCGATATCTAGGTACATATATTCAATTTCTCCAAAATGTGAAGCCAATATAAATCTACATAACGGGACACCTGGTGTCGTATTGATAAATGAGAGCCTTCGAAGTTATGAGTGTACGTAGCTACATAAATTTCTTATTAATAGCTCCTTCGAGGAAGAATGCTAAAGATAAATTGGTAATGGTGGCCTAGTGGAAGTGACATTGACTTTCGATTTTAATGTCGTGGGTTCAAATCAGATTGTGCGCCAATGTATTTATGTGATCGATAAATGCGCGCTATCGCAGTACTCTGAGACAGTGAAAGAAATATTTTGTCAAGTAAAAAGTGTCTCTTGCGACATCAATGCAATGCTTTGTAAGCATCGTCCAATGTCACAGCGGGTAGTCCAGTGATTTTCCAGAGTACTGCAGTGCTCTAGAACAGTTAATAGCAACATCGCTAATGGGGTGTAGGTAGGGACAGTGGCCCCTCCTTTTACAGATAATTTAGTCAAAAAAGTCTTGTGGGTACCTAATAAACAAAAAAATCCTCCGTATATCCTCTGGCAATCGGCTGGTGACGACCTTGGTTAACAGAAGTATGTAAGCATCATAAAAGTACACAGTTTTAAGGATTGGTACATTGTTTTCCTAGACTAATGCAGTGCTACAGATAAATTTGTATTACTGAATTCATAAATGCATAAAGCTAACTGACCGATTAAGAAATGACACTATTCGCTCCAAAACGTCTCTGATGTAGTTCAAAAGGCCTCAAAACTGAAATGGGACTAGGCAGGGCACGTCTGCCACATGCCGGACGAACTGTGAGCCAAAACTACCACTGAGTGGAGCCCTGAGACAGGGAGACGGCGTCGCGGTAGACCACGCAAGCGATGGCGCGACGAGCTTGACACCTTCAGCGACTATCAGTAGCAGACAATAGCTTTAGACCGAAAAACCTGGAAAACTCGAGGGGAGACCTTTGCCCAGCAGTGGGATGATACAGGCTAGCAACAACAACAACAACTGAATTCAGAATCAACTCACTACTTTCCACCAAACCTTCTTACGTCACCTCTACCACTTAATGTTATAGTGCGCTGGCTAGGATTCAAAGCGCGTTTGAGCTGTTGGTAATGAGGCGACACTCGACGAAGTAGGCTCATGATCAAGAGCGCTATTGAGTTAATCCGAATATTCTCTGAAGACTCATGATATTCCCATTAAATAGAGTTGTTTTAATCAACCTGTGAGAATCAATAGACTTTATACTTATACCTCTATAAACTAGCAGTTAAAGATTGTGTCCATAGGGTTTTTCAGTTCCGTTGAACAACGAAAGGAGCTTTAAATCCTTTCACCACACTGGTTCGAAAGAACTGGTAACTCGACTAGATACATAGATTATGACGTGACCTATTCTAACTAAACTTAGATATCATTTTAGTTATCAATTTGAAATCAAAGTCTAATGAAAGACGCTTTAAATTCGAGTAATTTTATTCTTAAGTTTGAGCGAACAATAACTTTTTATGAATTTTCTTCACAGACGAAGTTAAGTCTCCAATTAATGAATTCCTCAATCCTTCGATTCCTTTCCAATTATATAGAGTTCTCGTTTATTTCAAAGCTGAAATAAAAGGTGAGTATTCGCTACGGGGGATTGTTTTTGATTGTGTTTTTTGAACTTTGTACAACTAAGAAATACCAATTAATTTATAACTCCCGCCCGCGGCTTCGCTTGTGTTGTACCAGGATAAAAAGTAGCCTATATGTTATTCCAGCACACATACTATGTATGTTCCAAGTTTCATTCAAATCCGTTAAGGCGTGATTAAGGCACAAACATAGTCACATCCTGTAGGAGTATTTGCTTGTTGATTTTGTAGTAAAAGAGGACGAGAAATAAATTGATTGCACTGTAAATAATTTTTTTAACCGACATCCAAACAAGAACTTTCAAAATTGAGCAATATTATTACCGTTGTTCTTGTATGTAACACTCAATAACTCCGACAATCGTTAACCGACTTTAATGATTTATTCTAAGGAAAATAGGTACCTGTTACCATTAATTATGAGGGATTATTAACCGGAGGGATAATGCTTCTTTCAGCTTTCTTTGTCCCGTAAAACTCAAAAAACGTCAACATTTCTTGGAATCATGATGACATAATCACTTTATTTTTGTTTTTTATTCGAAAGTTGCGTAGGTGGCTTGTGTCATCACGAGTGAGCAAAATGTCGCGAGTTTGCCATATGCGTAGAAACGCCAAATATACGTCATTCATAGAGGGTTTTACATTCCTTATTGAAGTAAGTAGTTTTTTTATTTATATTTTGTTCAACAAAGCTTTGGAAAATATAATGGTATCCAGTAATAATAATAAACTGGTCCAGTTTACGTATGAAATTGCCAAATCACGCTAAAAAGATCTCTGTGTTATTATCTCATGAAATGAGTTTTCCAAGCAAACATCTTTATAGAAACGTATCGACAAACAGCTGATGCTCGTGCGTTATAATTAGAAGTTTTATGGCTATCTTATTTTTATGCACAATTTGCTGTCGCATGATTTGAGCCCAAGATTTTAAATATTTTGTAGCTACTATGAAAGTATCCAATATATGTAGTTAGCAGTTGTACTAGAGTAGTATGTAGGTATACATATCTATCTATATACTCTGTCTTAGTAACACTGTATATCAAACATAAACTGAAACTATCACATCGCGTTTATATTTTAACTAGAAATACGGTCGCTATTCATATTTCATATTTCAAATTTCATCTCAATTAATTCAGCCTATACCGGCTGCCTGAACCACAACTGATATACTTCCACAATTTAAATATTATTAGCATATAGTGAATAAAATGTGCGGGGTATTTAATAAATCATTTAAATAGCAGTGTTGTCCTAAAATCACATCAAATCAAAGCCAGATTTCAAAATGAAAAATTATGCTCTTTCTTCATCGGAAATTCCAGCTTTGAGATATAGATATACAGTAATAAAACACTTTGTTTAGCACCTTGAAAAGTGTCAAGCATATAAAATGTGCTAAATATAATTATTATTAAAATTGGGGACGCATTCTGTAATATTTTTCTCAAATAATCTCACCTACATTTGGTTCGATGCCCTTACCATAACGTCTCCAATTATTTTAGTCATGGTTCAACTGCCTCGGGTTTTGAAAACTTTGGTTTCGATTGTTAGAACATCATCATCGTCATCATATCAGTCTACATCCACCCGCTGCCGAGTATAGGCTTTCTCTTTAGCATGTCATTCTTTCCGATCCTGCGCCCGTCTTCATAATATCATCAGACCACCTGGCTGGTGATCTATAACACTTGCGTAACCACCACCATACCTTTAAAAATGTTACATCCGTTTCTATAGCTGTATTATATTTTTAGGTTCACGTACCTCTAGAGGAAACACGGACTTATCTTTATCTCAGTGCGAAAAAGTGTAAAAGGTACTTTACATCTGGACTTCCGCTTAGCACTATTTTTTGGGACACTTGTATACCTTTTTCTCAAGAACGGGTAGGTAAAGGTATTAAGTTGAAGTTCATAACAAATACTAAGGTTTAAGGTCTCTACTTCTTGTGACTTGTAAAAAACTCAACTTCTAAGTCAATGCCATCAAAAGCTAGGGTAATTTTTTCACAGCTTAAATGATTTCTTGGAGAGACGGATTATAGGGAGTAAGTCGAGAAAGGGAAAACGTAGTGTGCCAAATTCACTTCATAGAACAAAGATGATGAATGATGATATTTAAGAAGATTTATTGTTTTTCTGATGTGGTTGTCAGACTGCAATATTTCCCTGCCTCCTCTTTAAGATAAAGCTGTTGGCTAAGATATATAAAACAAAGTTACTACGCACGTCTGTCTGTGCTCTTATTCTTCTGACCGATAGACAAAAAGTCAAATTAGGTAGGTAAATACCATATTTAAAGAGCTGTCAAAATGAGAACTAGGAACGTATATTGGCAGTTTTATCTACCTATTGTTATTCCCAGACTTTATGATGAGGTTTTCTACAAACATTCAGTTACTGTTTAGGAATGAATAAACGAATATAACTATGAAGCACTTGTTCAATAGGCAACTAATTAGAAATTATAATCGACATAGCTTTACCCTTCTTAACGAAATTGTCCTTGGTAATTTTCTCACGTTCTGTGCGAGGTCGCTGGAATTACCTGGTGTGCCAGAATGGCCTCAGACTGAAGGGGACTGATAACACAATACCGCTGCTTAAAAATAAAGGATGTTTTCTTAGGCGGACTCAGGGAAAAAGGTAAAAAATGTATATTTAACTAATAAAAAAATTATTTTATAAATTACATATAATTAATGTATGTGAACTTAGATAGAAAACTGAGTTAATTTTCATTTTTTATTACCTACTCGTAGAAGCTCAATTTTTTTAAAATGTTATTATAGTTTTATTACTTTTTCTGAATAAATATTTCAGAAATTACATTCCGGGTTTGAAATCTCCTTCTAGGCTAAAATGTAACTTTTTGTATTAGGAGAAACCGCTCTCTAATAGTCATTTATAAAAAAAGAAAGAAAGAAGTATGTCAGGATCGTAGCAAATGGAGATCCGTGATCTCTGCCTACCCTTATGGGAAACAGGCGTGATATTATGTATGTATGTACGTATTTTACTCTATTTCAGGTTTTAGGGTTTGGTGATGCATCAGTCGCATTTAAAAGGAAAGGCTGCAAACTGTTGTTTGGTTCCTCTTTTCCAAATTGTATTAGGAGTCTGAAGTGTCCCATGCCTCCCTTCCTTCTCTCCAGTCATGCATGTTATGGGCCACTGTGGGCCAGACCTTTAAGTAGGCATCAGTTTCGTGCTTCTGTGTGTTTCAAATTTCAACCAAATCCGTTCAGCCGTTACAGAGATGAGTGGAAACAAACACACACACTCTCATCGCACAATCTTTCGCATTTATAATTATTTATTTATTATTCGAATAACCAACATAATAAACATTAATTCAATCACAAACATAAACTGCTTAGATATAAAAACTTGACAAATGTTATTATAATCATTATAAGTCACAGACAGCATGCAATAGTAATATTAAATTAATTATTAGTTTATGACAGTGTGATGTAGACGTAAGTTAAAATTTATAAGAAGTAAGAGTTAAGTAAGTTAAGATTTGGTAAAACGAGGCATTATTTTTGAAAGATGTACCTACTGCAAAGTAAGCTGATAGCCACACGGCAATCCATAACTAGACAATAGCATGTTGGAACAGTAGCGATGGAGTGGCGGTATCTATTCGAACAGCTTCGTCCGTCTACGAAACCAAGGCTTGAGTGCCTTCGTTATAAGGAGTAAGGTTTCGTTAGCACGACGACACTTCAACAACATAATAGAAGGAACGTCAGAGTTTGTGAAATTGTAAAGGTTATAAATAAATAAATTGCTGCACATTTTGCACAGCGCCTAGCCCTAAAGTAAGCAAAGATTGTACTATGGAAACCATAAATGGCTGAGGTTGTTTAAATACATACTCATAATACATAATAACACACAGACCCAGACTGAATATTCATCAAATAAAATAGTAGGAATCAAACCTACAACCTACAGCGTAGAAGGCCTGAGCTATGGAATCAGTCAAGCTTTTGAGAGCACTAGTGGCCTTCCGGTCGTGGTATCCGGTCGTGCATATATGGATTTTTTTAACGAAAAATTTATATGCGATCTATCAGTACCTACTCTCAAACGGTAAAGGAAAACATCGTGTGGAAACCGTTATGTCTTAGAACCTAAAAAGTATGAAAAACATGTGTCATGTGCCAGAATGGAGTCTTTGAGGAGGTTTAAATCCTTTCTCCACACTGGTTTGAAAGATCTAGTAACACGACAGTAGTAAGTAGTCATGCTAAATTAACGTTAAATTGTCGGTCCCGGCTTTGAGGTCGTTAAGCCATGACGGAGGCCTTTAGGCGGCTTAAAATCTCCGTCACAAGAGTTGGCCACTAGCTCATACGAACTTAATTACTAGTCAAGCTTTTTAAGCTGTAATTTGTACTTGCTAGGGTGAAAGAAAATGTATTTCTCAGTATTTTGGTAACATCCTTCTCGATGACAGGTTCTTGGCTGCAGTCACGGGCCCCGAGATGGCGACATGATGGCGACTGCATTGAAAAACAAGTATCAAATAAATTGCGGGCGTATATTTTAATGATTTATTTGAAATTGGAGGAGGCCTATGTCGAAGGACAACCTGGTCAGGTTGTCCTTCGACATAGGCCTCCTCCAAACAAACAGGTTGCTGAAGAATGTGTGTTTTTTTTTATTTTATTTTATTGAACAAGATTTAGAATTTAGTTTAGGTAGATTAAAAATGTACTGTAAATTGGTCAGCGAATAAAGGCTTCTATTTGTTGCCGTCGCGTCGTAAGCCCGCTGCCAATATTCTGCTGACTATTAGTTCCATCAAAAACTGAATGGCGCTATACGATAGTAGTTTGTGTTCTGTAAAGTAAAATCTGTATATGATAAATCTGTACCACAGGCTATTTAATGTGTGGAAGAATACAACCTTCAGAGCAGGCAGGATTGATTTAGATTAAAAAAATCTTAAATGAGGCTTAAGGTACACTATTTCTAGACCTTTGAATAAGTATTGACCACTGTGAGAGAACTGGTGGTCTACTTGATAGTGACCCCGCCTTCTAATCCAAAGGTCGTGGGTTCAAATCCGGTCGTTTACCAATGGATTTTTCTGTGCGAAAAATTTATGTGCGCTATACCAGTACTCTCAAACGGTGAAGGAAAACATCGTAAGAAAACCCGCGGCTTAGTCAGCTCCGCACGTACTGACCATGTCTTTCCTGTGGACAAGGCAGACTAAGCTGAGAGGATGGTATTGTAGAGGTAAAAATTGCCTCTTGCCGCTGTATAAATCATCTCTATAGATTGTAAAAGGCACTAGTTAGATCACTGTATTACTTCTGCCTGTATATTTTCCGCAATAACATTAATTTTAGCATTTAATATCTCAAATAGCATTCAAAAAGGTTACTGGAAGCTCAAAGAACCACAACTTCAGTTAAGTTTCGCCGCCTACCGCCGTCAAAGGTCGCATGCCAACCCAAATGTTCTCTTTGGCGACTGACCGGAGCATTTCATGGTAACGTAACATTCGTGGCGAGCATGATCTCAAAGGGATTCGTCAAAAAACGACAACCACTCGCAGTAAGTACTGACTATATAAATCCTCGTATCGTAAAGTGAAATGCGCCGGTCAGACGCTACCTTTACAATTTGAGGCTGTGCCAGTAAAGTGTAAAGAAGTACTTGTATCTCCAAAACAGTTGAAAGGTGTGGTATTTTTTTTACGGATTTGTATGGGAGGGTCTGTTTCGAGTAACTTCGCCAGAAAACCACCCCCACGCGACCTACAAGTTTTTGACCCCCCGATTACCCCACGAAAGGCAAAACAGATTTGACTATTGTTTGGTCGAATCGTATAGGAAATGGTATGGCAAATGTAATGGTTAAAAAATCTATCAGATTATGAATTCTTCGTCTAGTAGACAAAGGCGAAATAGATTTGTACTTTCGAAATAGAAATAATCTCAATAATTTTATAAAACGTAACATGGTACAGATTTCAAATCTTCAGACTCTAAAGATTATTTTTAATGATGAGCAAAAAATACCATTGGTGCAGCACGGCTGTGATTCAAACCCACGAACTTCGAACCAAAAATTGAGGTTTATTCTGGAATATTATATTAATATTGTTATCTACGTTGGCCTACTGGTAGGCCAACGTAAATAACATCCGAAGGATTGACTGTCATTTTTTAATTTGTGTCGCCGAGCTCTATTGCTTAATTCCTTATTCGATCACAAAATACCTTATTCCTGCTATAAATTACTGGACACATTATTCTAATCCCCTTCATTAATATTGGATGCATGCGAGAAGGCAGTGCTGGCAAGATATCATGTGAATCCTTTATGACATAATATATTTCTTGGCCTGGCACTCTGGAAGACGTGCTTAGCCATTAGTCACTTAAGCCGGCTTTGCCACTTAACACGCTTATATCTGAGTACGTTTTTATTTTGAATCTAAGTGAATTTGATTATTGTTCGCTCCGCATGTATTGACCATGTCTTTCCTGTGGACAAGGCCGACTAAGCTGAAAGGATGGAATAGGTGCTGGGCAAGCCTACTCCATCTTAATTCGTCCCGGGCACTACAGCGTACAGTTTGTGAAGGTAAAAGTTGCCTTCTGACGCTGTATAAATAATCTACTATAGATGATAAAAGGCCTTAGTAGTAGTAGTAGTAGTAATATTGTTCTTACGGATCGTTCCTTACCATAACAACGTTGTTATCTGTCAAAAAAGCCAAACCTTTTTGTCAGAAAAACTACGTTGTTATTGGTCAAGAAAGTCAAACATTTTTTGACAGAAAAACAACGTTGCTATGGTTAGTAATTAACGATCCGTGGTCCGTTAGTAGAATATTGGATACGGTCATTTGGCTCTCATGATTTATCGGCGCATCAAATATTAACATACATTTCTGTTTACCTGCCTCTATTTGAGATGAAATAAATGGAATGACATTTCTAGGTGTGCCCCATATATGTTGATGCCTGATCTTAGGTGCAGACGACATTACCTAATTTAAAAATGTACTTACTGACAAGCACTAAACAAGAATTATTTATTATATAAGAGGCTTGTTACAAGTGAGTCAAGAGGTACCTAAAGGTACCTAAAGGTACTTTATGTAAATAAGCATCTCGACATCGTAATCTCAAATCTCCTCAAATATCTCTTAAAATATTTCTTTATCGCTATTCTTCGAGACTGAACATGAAAATTACGCATAAATACCAGCATATTCGCATATAGCGATGGAATTTACATTGGAGTGTCCTTAGAGTATTTTTATTAGTTCTCCGTCGGTCGGCAACAGTGATAAAATAATAGTAGAGGAATTTCACTCCATTACGCTGAAGCAGGTTCTAGTCACGAGTTCGATAAGAGAAAATAAGGTTCTCTACATATTACTAAACTTCAGTTTTTTATACAAATTTCATCTCTGACTGCGTCCTCTAAGAGTTGAATTCCGGGAATTCTTTTCTTAGTGCACCCCTATACCATAAGAGGAAAACACCCTCCAAGTATCACGCTTCTAGGGCTTTAGTTTAGGCTGTATGTTGATTGTCAGTCGGTCAGTAATGTTTTATATATCTTTCGTCATCTCTTTATGAATCCAATCGGCTATATACTGGCTAGAATTTTTTAATTACAAAAAAACCTCTCTTTTTGTTGAGTTGAGTTAAAACTATCTACGATAGCCACAGAACAACAAAACACAGTGTCGAAAGTTTCCTCCTATCCAAGCTAAATTGAACCGAATGGTAACGCAATAAGATCCATATCAAAATGAAACCTGTCTGAGAGTGGGCCTGCCGTTGTTGGCTGTAAAAGGGGGAGGACCGTTTATTGGCCAGTTACCGAGATTCAATAAGCAATATTGGATCTGTTTTATTAACGTTTCTGCGTTGTCCTCCGCTTGGTTTGCACGATTCGATTTCACTGATTTGGGGTGATTGGTGAATAGGTAGGTGAATAAATCTATATAAAAATCTATATATTATCTATATATAAATATATAACCGGAGGGACAAAGGCGTCGGGGTCGGCCAAGGAAGCGTTGGCGGGACGAACTCGATGCCTTCCAAAGAGGATGGTGGGAGAAGGCTCGGGATAGGGATGTCTGGAAGTGTTTGGGGGAGACCTTTGCCCAGCAGTGGGACGAAATAGGTTGAAAAAAAAAATCAGAAGTTCATTCACTGAATTTCACTCATCACGGAATCTAAGAAACTGCTGGACCCAGAGGTCTGTTTGGCACAGGCTATCTCTATGAAGTGTAGGCGCAGGAATGTAAATTTTTTTATACCTGTGTTTTAACGGTTGTCAATTTTCGAACCTATTTTAAAAGGTGCCATCAATTATCTACTTACCCTACGCGAGGAACTGCGCATTACAGTTAGTATAGCTATATGTGAAAGTCATCACCAAAATAAATAACTTGTGTATTTTTATACACATTCCATGCTGACTGCCGTTATACCTGAATATGCCGTGCCGAAAACTAATAAACGCAACGTGGGTTCCATCGAACGTAAGATCCTAAATAGCACGATTGGGAAACAGTTTTACTTTTTTTAATTATAATTTATATTATCTTTAGTTATAAATAATAAATAAATAAAAAATATTTGTGGACGTTTCACACAGCGCCATCTAGCCCCAAACTAAGCAAAGCTTCTACTATAGGAACCAGGTGGCTGATAGAATACTTACTTATATATATTTTTTTGTAAATACATATTTATATATAATACTGCAACACCCAGACTCTGAAGAAATATTTGCAGAACATACAAACATTTCTTCCGTAGCGGGAATCGAAACCGCGCCTCTTGCGTCTCAGCCGAGCACTCGCCCGCCACGCCACCGAGGTCGTCAGTTATAGTAAAAATGTTATTTTAAATACCCTGATCATAATGAGCTGTCGTCGCCGAGCGCTTTATTAAAAAAAGTAATTAAAATAAAAGCTTTGTCTATGTCAATAAAGCTTAAAACAGTTTTAATCGCAGAATATTAAAAATAATAGATTAGGAGAATTACAGGAATAGCACTTAACTGAGAAGTCTCGTTAGGTAGTAGAGGGGTGCGGGGAGATGTCATGTCATGTATTGCGCTCTAGCTCTACACGTTGATGAATATAGTTAAAGCGCCTGGCCAGTGTTCCTTTCAACGATGAAGGTTTTCAGCGACTTTTATATTGATAGCTTTTCTAGGGACTTTTGAATTCAAAATACTCGACGCGAACTCTTGGTATGGTTCTTTCATTTTTGAATTCTGACATATTAAATAATATTTACACACTGTTCGATTTCAAGCTCCATAACTCATTTTGAAATTAAAAAATTTGGAAGATTATGTCTCAAATTACCGGCCATATTCTTCTTTTTAAACTCTTCCGTGCTTCGGAGGGCACGTTAAATAGTCGGTCCCGGCTTTTAAGTCGTAAAGCCATGACGGAGGCCTTTAGGCGGCATAAAAACTCCGTCACTAGAGTTGGCCATTAGCTCATACGAACGTACGTACGTACGTTTTAAACTCCATCAAAGTTTACTGACACTTGTTCATTGGCAAAATTGTGACGAACTGTGAAGCAAAAAAATGAAGTGAAGTTAGAACAGCCAGCGTTACCTATGACATGATACTTCCTGGACTTTTGACCACATAATAAACGGCATAGCCAGCTTAGCGGAAGGGCTGATGGACAGACAAGCCTACCATTTGTCCGTGGTACTAAAGGTGAGGTCAGGGTGAGGTGACTGCTCACCCGGGCACCTTGCCAACATGTCACATGCTTAACGTAATAATTTCTCACAGATTAAACTATTCTACAACCCAAGCTTCTATCTAGGTGGCATACGATTTTATGTAAGGAATTTGGACATTTGCTGATAATATTTTATTGAGTACCTACTAGCTATCCTACAGATAAATATCGTACAATATTGACACGATGACAAATTAAAGCAGTTCCTGATTTATTTAATTCTCATCGATCCGTCTTTCAAATTTATATGACATCTGTATTAATTTTCATTTCATTGTCTGTGTTATTTATTGACAGTTTTATTTTATTTTACTGACCTCACCGTTTAAAAGCACTACTGGTATGATGCATATATATTTTTCAAACAGAAAAATGAATTCGTACATTATTTAAACCCACGACCAGAGCTCTCAACCAGTTGTAGTGAACACGTTAAAATTTATTTATACAGGTTCTAAAGACCGCTAATGAGGTGAAGAAATATGAACAAGAAAATAGGTTTTGTTTGAAATCTACCTATTCACTTTTTATATGAATTCAATCTGAACAAACATACCGAATTATTACAAAAATAGAAAAGTGATTTTGTAAGTTCGTTTCTTTATTGGTTTGTCCTTCTTTCACACAGTAACGATGCAACGGATTGACGTTGAATAGAGATACTTTAAGGACTGGAGAGTGACATAACCAACTTATTACCACGAACTATGCAAGCGACGCCACGGGCGAAAGCTATATTTTCATACCATATTTTTTTAATAACAATATGATTAACTTCGTTTATTTTGGCACACTAAACATAAAAAATCTGTCTTGAAATCAATCATTCTTATTCGATATCACTCATTTATATTAGTAAATTGTTTCGATTATCATTTATTATCGAACACATTAAGAAAAAAACGGTCAAGTGCGAGTTGAATTCGCACATGAAGAGTTCCGTACCATCGTAAATGTACTTTTTAAAGACTTTTACTATATGTACTTAAAAAAAGGTTTCTTTCCCCCTTTTATTTATTTTTATTATTTTTTATAGTGGCAATAAAAATACACATTCTGTCAAAATATCAACTCTCTAGCTATTACGGTTCATGAGATACAGCCCTCTGATAGACGGACGGACGGACAGCGGAGGCTTAATAGGGTCTCGTCACCCTTAGGGTACGGAACCCTAAAATAGTCTTTGAAACACCTCAAGGTCGTTTCGTCGCTCCAGATTGACCCCCGATAATTACCTTATTGACCATACGAATGAAATCAGCCGCCACGTCGCGTGATGCGACCACCCCCTAGTCCAATATCAAGGTTGAAACTTCGTATTGATTACTACGTAATTGATTCTTACATGAAAAACTACTAATATTGGTTTAAATGGTTACATTTTTAACCTTTCTGATTCTATTTATCTTTAACCAGCATTCTACGTAGCAGTCCGCTTGGTTCGTCCCCTGATAAAAAGTACCTAGAGACCCTTTGTGGTTTCCAGGCCACAAACTCTGTGTATTCCATGCTTTAGCTAATCCCGATTAACCGTTACCTACCGAGATGAATGGGAACAAACAAATACACACCAACACTATTGTATATATTAGCTTGATTTGGACACCACCCAATTTTACTATCTACGAGTAGATGACATGAGGATCATTTTTAACAGTATCATGTAAGTGAGAACTGTTAGCTCTTAAGAGGCAATTAATTTAAGAATAATTTTAATATTATAAAAAAATCGTTCTTTCATTATAGGTACTTATTTACTAAGTAGTTTGCAACGGCCTTTAGATAGCCCAACTGTTTGTTTAGTTTTTTGTAATTTTCTTTAAAGTAGTTAATTGACTTCTCGATATTATATTGACATGACCTTCGAATATTGATGAATATTTTCTTAAGTAGGTAGTATTTTATATTGTAGACATTTTCCATTTTTGATGACCCCTGTGGCGTGGCGGGTGAGTGATCGGGTTCGATCCCCGCAGCCGCTATGCACTAAGTATGTATTTACAAAAAAAAGTATAAAAGTATTCTATCAGCCATCTGGTGCCCATAATACAAGCTTTGATAGTTTGGGGCCAGACGGCGCTGTGTGAAAATGTCCACAAATATTTCTTTATTTATTATTTTACTTGTAAATTGAATAAATTCCGGGTCTAATTGACTTTTATATTCATTTTTATATCAATTAAGAGGAAAATACAAACAAAAAGAATCTGACTAATATACAGTTCCTATATTAAAAAAATGGGCGTTTTATTCTCTCTTAAAAATGTTATGGTACTTTTGACAATTGTTGCTATGGTAATCGTTCGATACCATAGCAACGACGACGACAAATCGTTCGATTCGTCGTCTGCTCGTTGAATATTGAAATTCAGCTTATAAGCAATGATAAGTAAGTAGTTCATTCCCCTACGAGATTTTGTGTAGATGTCAATTTGACATTGTAACATTTTCATAGGTCAATAACCGTATTTTGTCTTGATAACCCTAGAGCTACTAAAACGAAGAGACATTGCCAAAGGTGACTCATTGAAACTGTCACTATTTCCGTTACGTTCAAAATAGACGCTTGCGAGTGCTTCATACACGCTGATAGTTTAGCTACTTTGTCATTTCCTACTTTTCATTATACACACATGGTTTCTACACAAACTGAACAACGTCTCTACACATTTATATTACTAACTAGCTGCCACCCGCGGCTTCGCTCGCGTGGTACCCGGATAAAAAATAGCCTATATGTTAATCCAGTACTTGTACTATGTATGTTCCAAGTTTCATTCAAACCCGTTCAGCCGTTTAGGCGTGATTGAGGCACAAACGTCCAAACTCACAAACTTTCGCATTTATAATAGGTATTTATATAAGATGTAAGATATATCAGCGCGGTTATTTATCGGGGGAGGTCCGTCCCCATTTTTGAGGGTTATTTGGAAAACCTCTGAAACACGTATTCATTGATTTTGTATTTATAAAGTTCCGTTCAAACTTTAGAACTCCCATGCACCTTAATTTTGAAAGAACGTGTTTTATAATTTATTTTAAAGTTTATATATCCCAAGTCTTCAGTGAAACACAGCGTCACTCAGCGCGTCACCCATCCAAATTGTGACCGCGCACAACGTTGCTTAACTTCAACGATCAATCAAGAACGCCACGAACGCTTCCGTTGCTACGGTAATGTCGTCCTTTACTAGAAAATGGGAATCGGGCATCGATGTGGGTCATGCGTTCAATGTATAAATAAATACGAACGTATTTAGCCGAACTTTTAGCGCCGTACTATCAGCAGGTGTAGCGACACTTAGGTACACTCAGGTACTCGTGTTCAAATAAAGAGACTAGTCATGATTGGCCTTTTGCAGTAGCCTTTGGATAAATTCATAAGAGTACAAGCTTACGTCCGCAGCTTCTTTCGCGTGCTACTCGAACAAAAAGTAGCCTACATGTTAATCCAGGTCATGAACTCTGCATATTTAAAGTCTGTATAAATCATCAGTTACACCGTTACGGTACGGTAATTATAAGAAACCCAAAAAATAAATAGTAGCTATGGCGCTTAGCACAACTGAAAAAAGCCTTTAAGACTTTATTTAAAAAAACTGTCAAGAGAAAGTCATAGATCTCGACACGACGATTCCGAATATGGCACTAACTCAATTTTAGAAAAAATGTAGATTACGGCTGTCACCCTTAGCACGGCAGCGTAATTGTAGCACAATCATACAAACATTCTCACAAGGTTTGGGACTTGAAAATATTAGTAGAATATGTCAAGGTTCTTTTCTTGTGTGACAATTCTTTGTGCATCTTCTTTGTTCACTAACGCTAGGGTTTTCCTTTGAAATACCTACAACCTTGTAGAATGAAGCACAATAATATCTAACTATATAAAACTCTTACGTGACTGACAGACTTATTGACTGACCGACTGACACTCAAAGCACATCCAAAACCATAAGTCCTAGAAGCATCGTCCAAGAGAAGCATGAAACTTAAGAGTATATCCCTTTTATGGTGTAGGGGTGAAGTTGGAACTGTCAAAATTCAACTCCTAGAGGGTGCAGCGGTTAGATGATTTTTTTTGATTTCACGGAATGAAAAGGTTCGTCACCTTGAGGTCGGTTGTCGCTTGTGCTAGTGTAAGAATCAATTATTTTTGATTCAGTAAAACATACTATCCTGTATGACACGATAAATTATCAAACAACTTTGATGCGCGTCAATTTGAACTTTGTTGTCGAGTAGTAAAACATAATTTTCCATGCAACAGTTTGTTCTGTGCCTTAGATTCAAGAGGTAACATGTCTCGAGACACTTCAAACGAATCAATTTGAAAACTGACGAACCTTTTCATTCCACCGCAATACAAAGAAAAAATAAGTGCGGATAAAGTCACGAGGCGGTCAACTAGTCACTTTATAAGTTAGCGAATAGCGTCTAAGTCTGCAAAGTATTGACATAGCCAAAGTTAAGTGAAATTGCTTTAGTTGGTGGTTTGTTGACGAAAATAAACGCTTATTTTTAAGACTGGATAGTTTTATGGACGACACGCTGTGATAAACTAACTTTACGCTTGTTGTACCAGTAAAGTTACGTATTTACCGAAAACTTGAGTTAGTCAAGAATTTGATTTACAGACCTTAATTTTTTTTAGCTGGCTTCTAAAAAGAAGGCGCTATTGATTTACTTATTTACTTGGTTCCACTTCTGGAGGCTTACTGAACTGATAAACAAATGAAACGACTCATAACTTCACAGACATACTTAAGTAATATACCTAATAACATTTATGTCTGGTTCCCAATATTATATTAAACGACGGAACATTGATTGCCATATCAGTTATATTTGTTGAAAAGCGCCATACGCTTTTGACAGAAAAGCAACGTTGCTGTGGTAAATAACGATCAGTTGTCTGTCAGTAGAATATTGGAACGGAGCATTAATCTTTTAAAGGAGCTAAGAATAAGTACAAACTTTATAATTTCCCGACGGGGATCGGAAAATCTACTTCTGAAGCTTCAACGATTCTTCAATTAATGATAATAGCTATCAGATGGACGATAAGTAACCAACTCGAGAACTTGGAGCGTATTCAAAGGTTTCAAATGTGAAACGGTTTTGATAAAACTCGACAAAACTGTTATTATTTCGACGTTAACATTTAGGTATCTTTATGGTGCCTCAGTTTGTTTGTTATTTTGGTAATAGAATAAATGTTTATCTATAAACTTGTGGAACGCTTCACAACTTTGCCCGCGTTGAGTTTTATCATACAAACTTCGTCTTCCGCGAAAGAGTTGTGACCTCTAGGAGTGAATTTCGCGAATTCCTTTCTTAGCACACTCTTACATCGTAAGAGGACCCTCCAATTTTATTTTTCTAGGACTCACGCTTGGACGAATAAACACTTATTCGTCCAGTGACTCAAGGCTCAGGTTAGGCTGCCCGTTTTTGATTGAAAGTTAGTCATGCCGGGTTCCAATACTCTACTAGGAGACGACATATTGTTAATTAATATTGCAATGCTATTTTCCTGTCAAAAATTATATGGCGCTTTTTGATACAAAGCGTGTTGTTATTTAGTAATGAACAATAATCAGTCTTCCGTAAAGGTGAATATAGACTAGAGCATTAACTTGTAACAGAACAACGAGCCGCTCTATGATATGTGTATAGTGTATCACCCTCACGAACCAGACTTCGAGCGCGCTCGCCGTTTTGTTACAACCTAATTGTACAAACCAACGAGCGTATTGGTGTAACATTTCGTCGAGTCTTTGCATTTCAAGAAAGAGTGAACGCAAGGTACAACGAAATGTTACGGGTAAATGCACACTCGCTGTGTGCATTACGCCGAACAGAGCACCGAGCATTCGCAGGAACGTTACATTACATGGAAATGCTTTGGAAACTGAGCTTTTACATGTATGTACCATTCGTAAGAACGTTACATTACATAGAAATGCTCGAAAAACTGCTCTAGTGTATATCCACCTTTAGTGACAGCCATCAGTCAATCCGCCTCCGTGTTCTACATATTGACGGAAGAAAGCGATTTTGTCGTATCTCAAAAATGGCCTAAATGACTTAAAACTTGATTGTTGATAAGCAAAAAAAGCCGCGTCGAATGGTCTATGTCTCGTCGTTCTACGATGAAAATTTTATGATACGCCCATGATTTTACCTAGTTTTTTTTACTGTTTACACGACTAATTGCTGTAAATAAAGATTTTTTGGCTCTGGTGTAATATTTGAGATACGACAAAATCGCTTTCTTCCGTCGATATTAACTTTTTGCAGCGAACTGTCATTGACTCAAATCATCGCGGAATTTCAAAATGAGCCAAAAATGCACTTTTGACTAGTTTTGATAAATGCATTCTAAAATTTTATTATTAAACAGGTAAATCACGTTACTTCCGTCCGCGGCTTGGCAGTTTCGTAAGAATTTTCTTTAATATTCAAGCTTACCATCATAATTATTATAATGAAAGTAGAAGCCGACACTTTTTTTCCTCCAATTTAGTTTATGTTTTCAGCTTTTCATCGCCAAGTTTAGAGGTAAGAAACTCGACAATGCTAATTTTCTTACTTTGCCATTCAAAGGACTGATAAAAGGAAGAGTCTTTTTGTCATTGGAGAAAATAGCCGTTAATGGGGTCGCACCGCCGTAAACGTTGAAAATATAATCTTTCTATACCTTTACTCCCATCAATTAACATATATTTTCTGTGACTTCACTCGCGTGGTACCTACGCAAATAACAAGTAGGTACCCTTTTGAAAACCTGTTTGACGGCCTCGGAGGCGTGGCGGGCGCGGGTTCGATTCCCGCTGCGGAAGATATGTTACCATGTTCTGCAAATATTTCTGAGTGCTGTGGTACCATGGTACTCATAGTTTCTGATACCCACGACACAAGGAATAGTGTGGGGTCAGCACTATGTATTCGACTGTTGGGTTATTTATTATAATGTACCTTTTAAAAGTGCTATACATTTATTAGCCGATAGTAGAATATTAAAACTGGGCATAAGGCGTCATTCTAAGAGGTACCTCAGAGCCCTCGGAGTATCTGAAGGTCTACATGGATAGGATAGGTCTACATGGATCTACATTCCATGTACTAACTACTACTACTTCAAGTAGCGTACGAGAAGTGTTCGTGGCGTAGCTTGCTTAAACGTTCTTGATTGATCGTTGAAGTTAAGCAACGTTGTACGCGGTCACAATTGGGATGGGTGACCGCAAGTGGCATTACGAGCTGAGCGCTTCCTAATTTGCTTTTTTTTGTAAATGCATACTTTTAATACATAATTTTACAACACCCAGACGCGGAAGAAATACTTGAAGAACATGCAAACATTTCTCTCGCAGTGAGAATCGAACCCGCGCCTCTTGCGTCTCAGCCGAGCACTCGCCCGCCACGCTACCGAGGTCGTCAATGTCGTCATTTGAGCGTGAGTTACAAATATACCTAAACTTTAACATTTTTACATACATACATACCATCACGCCCGTATCCCTAATGGGGTGGGCAGAGCCATAAGTAAACATAAGAAAACTTGCAGCCACTTCTGATTTAGTCCTAAGATGGATATGGTGAACCATGGTGACAGGTGATCAGCCCATCGCCCATATGGGCGGTCCATCATGTTGGAGAGGATACAATCCCTTAATCGACTTTTACGACATGCTCGGGGAGAGAAGCAGCTGGACGCGTTCTATGCTTTTTCTTTAGTTCCAGCCCAGCAGAGAAGTTAAGTTAAAAAGTTTTATTTATTTATTATTATTTATTTATTTGTTTATTTGGAGCAAATACATTATGCGCATGATACAAATACAACACTGGAAAATGCTATAGTAAAAACTGTGTCGCATTTTCCAGTGCCCAACCTAAGGACTATGGAAATTTAAACAGTCAAGCAAACAAAGTCTAGTTTTAGAAAAACAGTTGACATTTTTAACGTAGGATTTAATGAAAAATCTTATAATGGCTATTAGTCTCACCAGACCTCGACGTTCTCAATGAAATATTCAGACGCTGTGCAGACTGCAGACTAGTTATATTTCAAACAAAGCTAGGTATAAGAATAGGTGAGTACCTGAAACTCCACTGAAAAATACTCAGCAGAATTCAACACTAGTTCTCTCAAACCAATGTGGTGAAGGAATTTAATCGTCTACGCAAGTCGCGTCACGAACAGGTGTAAATGCAACGTAGATTTAAGACCTGTCCAAGTGAGCCCCGTGATTTTATGGTATAAAAAATTATGACTTTGACTTTGACTTTAATGTGCGCCACAAAGGCTCCTTTTGTGCACTTGACATTTTTAAACTGTGCAGGATTTATAAAAGATGAAACAAGTGGTAACAGTGGGACTGCTTAGATCCCACCGGATGGGAACCCATCCGTAATACTGCCCTCCTATATCTAAAACATCGCTAAGCCACAGGGGGTCGATTTTGAGTTTTTGATGCCATTCTACTTAGAAAAAAATTCTCTATCGATCTGTTTTAGAATCATTCTTCTAGCTTTTTTAGTTTAGGAAATAGCTCTAGCAAAAACAGCGCTATCTACGATAAAATATATATTTATACTACCGCGTTTTTCGCTCATATCTCAAAACTTGGTTTTGTGGCTTAGCGATGTTTTAGATATAGGAGGGCAGAATAGGTATCTTAACTGTTAATAAACAAAGATTTTTTTAGCTTGGCGGGCGTGTGCTCGACTGAGACGCAAGAGGCACGGGTACGATTCCCGCAGTAGTAATTCCGTGTCTGGTTATAAGTATGTATATAAAAAAGTATATAAGTATTCTATCAGCCATCTGGTTCCCATAGTACAAGCTTTGCTGTGTTTGAGGCTAGATGGCGCTGTGTGAAATGTTCACAAATATTTATTTATTTATTAATCACGCTTATACAGCTGAACGGATTTGAATGAAACTTAGAATATACAGAGAACATGTGCTGGATGAATGAACACATATCGGCTATTTTTTATTAGGGTACCACGCGAGCGAAGCCGCGGGCTGCAGCTAATATTGTAATAAAACACAGAGTAAACTCTCACTGTTAGATGATCTCAGATGATCATACGTTTACACAACTTGTGTGGGTTCCAATTACAGTGAAGAGGACAGTATCGTGTTGCAAGTTGCTGCAACTGCATTGTTCAGAGACACAGGTTATGTTATAACTGGTGACCACTGTTCGAGAGCTAGTGATGATAATATTGCAATCATAGGTACCTACTGTTTTTACATCACTGACATGAACAATCTCAAAAAACAAAAAGAAAACAAAATGATCAAGTGCGGGTCGAATTCGCACCCGAAGGGTTCCGTACTAACGTACATTTATTTATTTATTTATTTGGAAGACCAACAGCTTACATTAGTAATGGTATGGTAAACTGAGAAAAAGAGAAGCCAATTAAAGGTCCTCACGGATAGAAATAAAATAAAAAATAACAATGCGTAAGCAACATGTATATACTTTTTAATAACATATAATTAAACGTTAGGTTCGATGTTCTTAATTATTCTATGACGAAACTTGCATAATTCTACAAGTTTGTATCTACTGATGTAAAAAAGTCTTTTCCTCCAGGACTGAGGCAAAACTCCGGTTTATACTCCAACTGCTTTCGGTGTCACATAACTGTTGAGGAAATTAGCTGCCGGGTTTGTCGACAGGTGTCGCTTTCATAGATAAAAGCCGCAAGGAAACATGTTTTTATGTTGAACATTTTTTGTTCTACGACATACCGTTCTACCGTTTGAGAGTATAGCGCACTCGCACTTTCCCTGGGTATAGCGCACGAATTTTTTTCGAGTATAAAAATGCATTAGTGCACGACCGTATTTGAGCCCACGACTTTAGGATAGGAAGGTGGGATCACTACCTCTAGATCACCCTTACCATACCATAATATGTATGCCTTGGGTACTAATCGAATTGTTAGTAATTTTATTTACTTCTCTTCATAAACTTAGGAAAGGGAAACTATGAATTTGTCATAGCGGTTCTATTATGGTTTGCAGGAAATCGTGAGGAAACCCGCGGCTTAGTCAGCTCAGCACGTATTTACCATATATTTCCTGTAAGGCCAACTAAGCTGAGAGGATGGTATATGAGCTGGGCTAGCCTACTCCATCTAAAAATCGTGCCGGGCAGTAGGGTCAATGTACCTACTCAAAAGTTGCCTCATAAAGCTGTATATATGGTCTAGTATTTATGATTTAGCATCTCAGACCAAATAAAAAGAAAAGACGGCGCGCCGAAAACAACAAAGTGAAGCCACACAAAACCGTGCTCTTGCAAGTAAACATACACGCTCACGCACACACTTACGCTAAAACCATGCTCATCGCTCTTAGTACGTCACGAGTCTTAAAAATAGAATTATGCCTTCCTGTGTAGTGAAAACATGTAAAAACAGCAGCAAATCACATAAAAAGTCTCACGGAATCACTTTTCATTTGTAAGTACTTCAAATAACATCGTTTCTTAATTATTATACTATGAATTTTAGGTTACTTGGAACACAAAACCTCAAAAACAACCTCACAAGAACAAAGGTGGCTATAGGACACACACATAGATAAAAAGGTGGCTTCACTTTTGTTGTTCGCGGCGCGCCGTCTTTTCTTTTAATTTGGTCTGAGTTTAGCATATACTATGTAGATGGTGAAGATCTAAGTTAACTGTCGTTATACCCTGTTTACACATTATCACGCACGTAATGAGGTGGGCAGGGCTAATTAGTAATCATAAGAAAACTTGCAGCCACTCCTGATTCGAACTCCCAAAATGGATATGGTGCTCTACACAACACACATTACAAAATCTGTCTTGTCATGTCTATTCTATTAAGGCTCTTTTCGTGAACAGGTTTTCGAAATTTGTAGGTTCTTCAACATGCCGCCGGTTTTCTCACGATATTTTGCTTCACCGTTTGATAGTACTGATATAGCGCACAATGCGCACATAATTTTCTCGAACAGAAAAACCCGTGCACGACTGGATTTGAACCTTAGGGTAGGAATCCAGGGCCGCTACCACTAGACCACCAGTGCTCTTACATAATGTAATGTAATGGTCAATACAAACGCATAAAAAACAATCAACATCATAAAACCTTTCCTTTTTAAACGTTTACCTAAGTACTCTATACACATTTTTACCTTTTACCGTTTCCCAGGAATGACGAATCCTTTTGTTTTCAAAGGCAAGTTTCTGTTACCAAGTATCTACTTTGTACCATAACTGGGTACAATGGAATGTCCTTTGCCACAACACCCTCCATATGACCGCAACAGACGTCGCAAAAGGACAATTTAATTAGGCAGTGGCTTAGTAGTTTGTCTGCCACTGTGAAACGTTAATGGCTCATTTTGCGTCTACTTTTTGTGTTTCGTTTGTTTTTAGCGACAACTTCTAGAAGTGGCTAAATGAATTAAAACTATTAAATTAATGGTTTTTACGACAGCTTTTATTTTGTAGACGGTCCTCGGCCAGTGGTATTCAGCTACGCTTAGGTATGCTTATTCGACTGTGTCATGGCGGATTATTTAGTCTTTAGTTATATTTTCGTTGATAGTACCCGGCGCCTGTAAAACTAAGCCAGCTAACATTTTTACAGATTGAGATAATGTTGAACGTCGATCCTATGATAAAAACAACAAAATAATTTATTTTGAAAACATACAAAAATATTACACATAAAGCTTGTAGCCACTTCTGATTTGAAATCCTAAGATGGATATGGTGAACCATGGTGACAGGTGATCAGCCAATACTTCTCTACTGGACTGGAAGTTAATAAAAGCATAGAATGTGTCCAGCTGCTTCTCTCCCCGAGCATGTAAATATCGACTAAGGGATAGTATCCTCTCCAACACGATGGACCTCCTATATAGGTCTGATTACCTGTCAACATGGTTCACCATATCCATCTTGGGACTTTGAATCAGGAGTGGTTGCAAGTTTTCTTATACTTTCACCACACAGGTTTGAAATAACTAGTGCGACGACTAGATAGATAGATAGTTCGTAGTTTGGACAAAATACCAATCGACATAACAAAATTGCTCGGTTTTTTAACCTAGTGCTTTACTTCAGTTACGTGATCGACATTCGTATCTACAGATGAATATTTTTAGCCGAAGGGCGCTCATTACAAAAAGTGTGCGAATTCCGTTAGCTTTTCGCGACTTTCTTTTATTTTTAGTTATTTTTTGAAAGAAGACGCTCGTTGTGAATGTAAAAAATGTTCACTAATTAGCCTAAATACGAACTTATTCGTTAACGAATGAAAGTAAAACAAACTCTAAATAAAATGTTTTTATTGAAAAATCTGCTTTAGTTTTATAAAGATGTCTGCAATTCAATTTTCCGTAGGCTTAAAATACCATCAACTTTAGTTCTATTATGTTTATTTTCACCTATACATAAATTATAACTTTTGACGACCTCGGTGGCGTGCGAGTGCTCGGCTGAAACGCAAGAGGGGCGGGTTCGATTTCCGCTACGGGAGAAATGTTTGTATGTTCTGCAAATATTTCTTCCGGGTCTGGGTGTTGTAGTATGTATTATATAAGTGTGTATTTAAAAAAAGTATATAAGTATTCTATCATTCTATCAGCTATCTGGTGACCATAGTACAAGCTTTGCTTAGTTTGGGGCTAGATGGCGCTGTGTGAAATGTCCACAAATATTTTATATTATTTTATTAACTACTTAAACATTTAATGAAAAGATTGTAAAACCTATAGAACTACGGAATTCGGAATCCCTATCACTGTTTTAAATAACTAAGTGAGTGAGTGACCGAGTGATGGCTGCGCGAGGGTCATATCATCATCATCATCATCAGCCTATAGCAGTCCACTGCTGGACATAGGCCTCCCCTAATGAGCGCCATCGCGCCCTATCTTTGGCTTGACGCATCCAGTTTCTGCCAGCAGCCAGTCATATATCACCAGGCAAACCACTAGCCAGGTGGTCGGATGATATTGTGAAGACTGCGGGTATCGGTCGGAAGACAGAGGAGGCTATGCCCGGCTGCGGGTGGATGTGGGCTGATATAAGTGGAAGGATGGATGCAAAGTAATGCGGAGGTGAAAATTCTTAGCTCAATATTTTTTTAAGAACATTTATCTATGTAACCGTAGGCGTTGCTGGGGGACCCACGTTTACAAAGGAAACTCAAAGGGAATGTGGAAAAAGTAATAGGAATAAATTAACAATTCTACTCTTTTGCCAACCTTCCCACCGAAATCCGGAAATACAGAGAAGACCACTTAGGTATTAAATTCAAAATCATTCTCGAATTTTAGAGATGAAGTAAACTAGAACATTCAAGCATCTAATCTATCTAATGGAAACTCTATATAACTTGCTTATGAACCTTGCAAGAGAATAATAATATCACCGTCATGCAAGAAAGGGTTACTGAATGAATAAATGAATGAATCTTTGAAGAAAAATTTTGATTATAATGGAAACTTCTTCTATTGTACCTTTAATATTTATTTTTAGACTGGAGACGGAAGATACCATCATCATCATCCTGCCCTTATCCCACTTTACGTGGTTAAGGGTCAACGTATTTTCTACTTCCATTCTCTTCTGTCAACTGTCATCTCAATCAATCAATCAATCAATATTGTTCTCCTTGCTACATGACTTTCATCCTTATGACATGTCCATAACACGCTGGCCTATATTACTACTCCTCCATATTTCTGCCACAAGCGCTAGCTTCTAAACTTCTTATCGGAAGTATCGAACAATATTATCAACTGTATTCCCGAAAAGAGCACAAATTTTGGTCTTTACGTCACTATTCGTGCGTGCCAATTGACGGTTGTGACGTTAGAAATATTACTGACTTCCTCGACATGGCCAAGGACATTGGTGAATTATGAAATAAATAATCTTTTGGTACTCTCGAAACTATATCTTACTGTGATCGATTCGAATAATTGTAAAAGATTGACTTCCTACATCGGACTTATAGTAGAAAAATGGTAGGTGTAGATTTGATGACAAAAGTCATTTTTAGGGTTCCGTACCCGAAGGGTACCAACGGGATCCTATCACTAAGACTCCGCTGTCCGTCCGTCTGTCAGCAGGCTGTATCTCATGAACAGTAATAGGTGGAGAGTTAAAATTTTCAGTGTGAATTTCTATTGCCGCTATAACAACAAAAAATAAAAATAAAAGCGGGCCCCCCATACAATAAACATTTATTTACATGTACGATATCTGTTCGTGTGCAAATTCTACTCGTACTTGACCGGTTTTTATTGTTTATATTAGGAATATGTTTTGTGTGTATAAGATCCTGTAAGAATGTATTTACGGAAGCTAATTAAAAGACTACAGTCGATGTTTCGGCATGGAATGATTTATGTCCGCAATAAAACCACGACTTTGAAAACGTAAGATTACAAAAATACCAGAGATAAAATTTAAGTGCTCTTTTTATAATATACTACGTCTTTTTATATATACGTTTTTACAAACGAGGAGAAATCTACAATATGTAGGTAGTGATTGTGTTTTTATATCATTTCTGCGATTTTTTTAAATGGTATCATAAATTTTCTGCTTTGGAGTGTTTGTCTTTCTTGGTACCATAAGTCTCGGGCATTCGATAAAAGATAATATAGTAAAAATTGAAAGGTTGAGTACTATTTTGGCAGTTTATGCCATGTACGTAGTTTAGAATAGTAGTAGGCAAACTGTGATAATGATATAATGATTATATCTAGTGCCCGAAAATCACCTCCCTGACCTCGGTTTGGCAAAGTCAGGGAACTGTCATCATGCGAATATTATTTAATGTATCAGTTCTCGTTTGGAATTTCTGCTTACTGTATTCCTACCTGATTCGTACGCTAGGCAATCTCTATAATTTGTACTCTGATACGGATATTACTATCCCAGCCAGAGACATTCTTGTAAAATAACAATATGAGTTTTTAATGGAAAATTTTACGTGTGGTTTGAAGTTATGCTTCAATTACAATAGTTTAGATAAATTATGTTGAACAGATATTGGAATTTGTAGCAATTTAGTACAATCCGTGGGCTGATGTAAAATGTAAAATATTTTTATTTCTGTAACAGGTTACAAATTACTTATAACAAAGTTATACCATAGAAGAGTTCCCATGATGACAGTATTCCTTTCACCACACTGGTTCGAAAGATCTAGTGACACTATTAGTTGCAGTATAGTAAGATAATCATAAACCTGTATTTATTTGAGACCAGACAACATAATGGTTGTTTCAAGAATATGCGAACCTAAGGAATTTCGATGGAATTATAAAAATTTTGACAAAATTATCCCAGAGGATAGCTAGTCAACCGAACCTCCGTTTTGTTCGAATCACGTCTGAAATAATTTGTTTGTTTGCTCGGGACAAGTTGGATTCAATTTCAGAGGTAAACATTGGACGCGGTAACCGTGCTGCAAAAATATTACTTTATGGTACAAAAGAGATTGTGTTGATCAATCATGCAAGTCTTTCTAGAATTGTTTCCGTTATTGAAATAGCCCCGTAATTTTCCTCTTCGGGATCTCCTACAAACTCTGAAAAAAATTACTTTGAAAAATAACAACGACCATCATAATTTTGACAGGTCAACATAACCAATAATCATCATGCTGTGCCGACCCCACATAGTGGGATAAGGGCAGGAAGATGATGATGATGATGATCCATTTAAGTGTTAGCAAACATTGCATGGTCGATACCACGGCAAGAGATTTGTAAGTTTTATTTATAGACTTCTTATTTCATAAAAAAATACTGTTTCATTATGGGATATCAAAAATCTGACGAATAAATAAATGGTCTGACAAGAGTGGAACCTGGCTGATGTGTCCTTAATCCATGTCGGCACAAATGTATTTTCAACGTAGGGGCCTTCGTATCAACTGATAATTGGCTTAATCCGTATTTCCATTGTGTGACAGTGACACAATGGGAGTTTAGCAGAAGTCGATTCCCATTACGAGTTTAAAAGGCTGTTGATGCATGTGAACTGAAATGCGGCCGCTTTTGGTGGCTTATTTCTGTGTCAGCCCATTTCTCTACCGAGTAACTTCGTTTGGATTTATCCTCCTGAGAGAAGATCGAGCTTGGCTCTTCCGAGAATTTTGTATCTAGAGCACGAAATTACTACCTAACTCTAACTGATATGAAATACAAATATAATAATAAGATTTTTCATTGCTTACTTTACTTGGTCGTGTCTCTGGTCATTTGATTGTTGCTTATTACTGCTTATTGACGCCTTGGTAGCGCTGCGGGCAAGTGCTCGGCTGAGACGCAAGTGGCGCGGGTTCGATTCCCGCTGCGGAAGAAAAGTTTTCATGTTCTGCAAATATTTCTTCCGGGTCTAGATCCTATGGTACCATGTTAGTTTCTGATACCCACGACAAAGGGAATCCTAGTGTGGGGTCATAACTATGTATGTGACTGTTGGGTGTTATTTATTATTATTTTATTATGATCGGTGCCAATAATCATCTAACGGACGACGAGTCGTAAATTAACATTTATAGCAACGTAGTTATATTATGTACCCTAAAAGCAATAAAGGTTTTTTATTTAATACCTATTAAAAAGCGCTATACACTTTTTTGACGAAAAAAATCATTGCCATGATAAAAAACGATTCGTCGTCCTTAAGTAGATTATTAGAACCGGGCATTATATGTAGCTTAGTCGCTTAATGAAGAGACACAAAATATGACTTCATTCGTGTGTCATGCTCGTTGAACTTACTACTTAATTGAAAAGTTTGGTACTTTTATGTTCGTACTAAGCGCTTTGAGTCCACATTCTTTATACGAACTGCAAAAATGTGGAACTCTCTGCCGGGGTCTGTATTTCCTGAAAAGTATAATATGGGTGTCTTTAAATCGAGAGTCAATAGGTTTCTTCTAGGTAAGCGTGCTTCATCTTAGACCACACTGTTACTTAACATCAGGTAGAGTGTGGTCAAACGCAAACCTATTTCAAGTAAAAAAAAAAAAACTTACACTTTTATATTATTGCGATGGGTTCCTCAGGAAACAGCACAAATTATGTAAACCCTTCCATATTCTCCGGTTCTTTTGTTGTCCTCACAATACCTCTTGTATATTCAGAAGCTATCCCATTATTTTTACACGCAGTAATGAATATTCCATTCAAAGTTTTAGTCCATCTCAGGAGACATGTCACATACACGACTCCAAAGAATATGAGAAGGCACTCAAGATAAAATAAAAACGTGTAAAAGACAGGATATTAGGCTTTAATAATAAATAATATTCTTAGGGTTGTTCAGGATTTTTTATTGCCTGGTTCACTAGAATTTTGGTGACATAAAATTCTAAGGGACGTGATGCGATTCATGCCCAGTTACTAGATTGGGATGAGATTAGATGTATTGTATAGGTCATGATGGATCTTTCTTTGCGTCACAAAAAATAATTTTGACCACTCTAGTACCTAGGTCGGTTAAGGTATTCACTTTAGTTCAGCTCCATCTTGTGTGCAATCCAATGTTATACAATCACGGGTGTTTGCGAACATATCTAAGTAGACAAAAAGGATTAGCCAGAAGAGCGAGGACGATCAATTTGCTGACAACTATTTGCAAGTATCTTTATTAAATTACTTGTAATGAGAAGAAATAAGCTTCGTAAGGATACATAAAATATTCCCACCCTCAAGTTGATTGGTGGTTTCAAGGAAGTCCGTTAAAGCAATAAAAGAATCCCTTTTGCCATTCCGCGAAAGACATCCAATTTAGTTACCATAATACCATTTCTATAAAAAGACGCCAGCTCAATATAATAAGAATCGGAATGCATTGTTTGTGACCCAGTTTCGGACTATTTCGACCCTGGTTACCATAAATGTCTTTTTCATGTCTTTTAATGTATTTTTTCCTTGATTTCAAAATCAATGAGCTTCATAAATAGCATATTGACAGTATAGGAAGTTATAAATAACATCGGTATGTGCTCCCCACAGTAACTTGTCTCGTTGACCCTCCCTTCAACCCTATATTTCTGTAAGTAGAACAAACTACTACAAACGGGAACGGAATAAATAGATCCAACACATTGTAAAGTACCTACATTCTACACTATCTCTAGAGCTCACATCACATACTAAGCTCTCGTTCTCACGTTTGCGTATAGTTCTCGCCACTGCTACCTTTATGGGATCTCTGTTGGTAGCCAAAATAGCCAAAGCGACCTTAAATAAGGCCTTTTACCATCTAGCATAGTAGATGATTTATACAGAGTCAGGAAGCAACTTTTACCTACACACCTGTCTTTCCTGTGGACAAGGCCGATTAAGCTGAGAGGATGGAATAGGTGCTGGGCAAGCCTACTCCATCTTAATTCGTCCCGGGCACTACAGTGTCCCGTTTGTGAAGGTAAAAGTTGCCTCCTGACGCTGTATAAATCATCTACTAAAGATGGTAAAAGGCCTTAGTAAGCGGTGTAATTTGATTCAGTACAATAATTATCAGAAATTCTAAGAAATTTGAAATACTTCCCTCGTGTATAAGGATTAGGAGGGATGAGGCAATCTTGATTTGTACTATAAGTAAAAATTCTTCCACGCTTCTTCAAATTACATTTCAACGATGGCCTACAGTAGGTACCCAATGAAATCACCACAAAGCTTGTGAAGCCGGGCGTCGTCGATCTGAAATCACTTGAGTTCCCGTCCGTGTGATGGATGTCGAACTAGGTGGATTCGGCAATTACGCGGACACAATATCAGTCGGGTACTGCCTTGCAAATCGATATCGGTAAAAAACTTCAGTGTTTCAATACAAAAGACCTATAGATATACCTAACATACATACATAATTATTATCAGGCCCATATCCCTAATGGGGTAGCCAGAGCAACAAATAAACATAAGAAAACTTGCAGCCACTACTGATTTAAAATCCTAAGATGGAAATGGTGGAAATGGTTATAACTAACAATTGAACGTTTATTACCAATAGCAACGTGTTTATTTGTCGAAATAGTTATACATTTTTTGATAAAAAAAACACAGCTATGGTAATGAACAATCCGGCGTCTGTTAGTAGAATATTAGATCCGAGAATATGTCATAGTTAGTTGAATGAAAAACTTGAATCTCGAATCGCTACTACTACCGAAGAGCAAACAATTACGCCTAAGAGCTATCTCAGATTTGAAATTACAGCACTATGACTACTATGTGATTGTAACACGATGATTAAGCTGTATTCTGTGCTGTAACTTAAATATGTACAATCAATTTTATATCCAGCTGTCAAACATTATTCCACCTTTCACACCTACAATATTAGAAGATGAAATATAAACAATTTATAGCCCAATGAATCGGATGTACGGGATTAAAGATACGTAAAGAAGATAGAATATTCATAGTGAAAGGGCCCTACAGTTTCGAGCTTCATCTACCCCAATGAATTCAACATGAGACTGAATTGAAGGTGCCGACGCTTTTTTGGTCGTTACGAAGATATTTACTACTTTGAATGGATTATTTCCATTTAAAAAATGTTTCGTAGTGACAAGATATATCATTGTCTTTTTTAACAGGTCAATATTACCTACCGATAATAATAATTATTACTTAGGCCGCCCAAACAAGAGATGGGCGGATGTCAAAATAGCTAGAAAGCACTGGATAAAAGTAGGACAAAGCAGAAATGCATGGAAGGAAATGGCTTCTCCACTTCTTTCCATGCCTTCACCCAAAGAGGGGTTCCTATTTCAAATTGAATTAAATATTTTAATTTTATGTACTACTAGCTGTTGCCCGCGACTTCGTACGCGTGGAGTACATTATTTTGTTCTATAATCAATAGTTTTCACAGCGCACGCCAAAAACTACTTTGGGTTACAATATTGTAATTTTCTTACGGATCCCTAATTTTTTTAAAATTTATAATAGCCTATACTGGACCCAGATAATGTAGCTTTCTATTGTTCAAAGATTTTTTGAAATCGGTCCAGTAGTTTCGGAGCCTATTCGTTACAAACAAAAAAAAACAAAAAATCTTTCCTCTTTATATTATTAGTATAGATTAGAAGCTCAGAAATTATATTACGGAATTGTTAAAACAAAATATATTTTTAGCTCAATAACAATAAAAATTCGGAAACAAAGGCACGTGCACGATGGGTAGCGGTAGGATCGAAAGTAATTACCCGTCGCCGTCGGCGCGTCGAGCGCAAGCCGCCTCCCCTCCACTTCACCGGTACCGTCGCAGCTGTTGTCTCGCGGCTACGAAATCTCTTGGACAAATGGACAAATAAGTTGGACAAATACATCTCTAACAGTACATATAATTTTTTATAGAAATTAGGAGATAATGGACTTTTTACTTGTTTGTTATATATATAAGTGCCACTGCAGGGCAAATGCCTCCCTTCTTTCCTTTGTATTAAGTGTTAAGATGACTTAGTTTCTCTTAGTTCATCTCTCCATCATCGCCGTGGTCTGCCGTGTCATCGTTTTCTGTATTTTGTGGTCTACTAATGGTTATCGATAGTTTGGGGAGAAATAGGAGACTACACCAAGCCACTAACGTTCAGTTCTTCACACATGTCCCGACGTACAATGTGTACAGAAACACGACGGGATAAAAATGAAGGATACCGAATTCTTTCTCGCCAGGCCATTAATTCCCTTAAGATTTCAGATTCTATAAGGAACAAAATTCAGTAAATAACCGACTTATCTTTCAGGATCCCCAGTTTTAAGTAACTCCCCGGCCAAAACCTACTCTGTGGGAATATCATGGCCATTACGAAAAGCAATTTAAAAAGATGAGACTTTACGCTCCCATCTAAATTATGCTTTCAGTCTGTCACTTCACGTTTTCAATATCAGTTGATTAAACAGCGATATGAATCCAATATCTGCATCCGTAGAATGTTCAATTTCATTGCTTAGATAAGATTTTATTTCATTTCGTTCTTTAAAGAAAGAAGGTATATTCGTTTGCAATCGAGACTCGTGGACTATTTTACAAAGAAACTGTATTTGAATTCATTCGGAAAAAAAATATTGTAAATTAGGCCTCAAGTATGCAACAGAATAATTCATGGCGGCAAGTTATAAAAACAAAGTTAAAGCCGGGATAAAAGCAGGAACTGAATAAAATGTAACTTGATTACAAAACAATTTGTACAATGAGTTCACTGTCTTAAATGCTGTGTAATGATGTTTACTTGGAAAGGTTTGTTTTATGGAAATACTAGTGGAACGCCTTCAACTTATATTTATTATTTTTAATGAAAAGTAAGCTTGGATTTGGTCGGCTTGGATAAGTGTACAGTCAAATTAAGCCCAAGACAAGTATCAACTAAATCAGTGTTTTAGACGATGGTTTTACACATTAAAGCTGAAAAATAAAAAAAAGCTCATATTATGACCCCTTCATTACATTTTTAGTTTTAAGATTCTGCTGGAAGGATACACTCAGAATCTAGAGTTTGCTTTAGACGAACCATACAAGAAAGGCGGTTTTTAGGCATCGCGCCGCGTCATTTGCTATTATTATACTTGTATCATGCAAAGTTTCGTTAGCATGATGCTAGGTTTGACGAATTGCTATGTCGCACTCGTCTCTCGCCGCGTGAGGCAAGTGCTCGTTTAGTCAGGATGTACTTCGCACACAGATTGCGCATTAGCCTCGGGCGAGGCACGGCCTGATCAAGCGAGACTTGCCTCGCGCGGCATCTCGCGGCAGTATGCAGCTAATCGCACGGGTAGGCGGTGTGTGTATAAAGGCTCTTAGGTACTCATTGTTTGCGGTCGGGTAAGCTGGCATTGTTCTCAGTTACACACATCATAAGCAGTGGGCTGTGGGGAACTTGTAGTTGAACAAATCTTTGTTTGTACATCTTTGTGGGGAAGTTGTTGAACAACCAGATTTGTATGTAAACAGACATTCAACGACTATTTAATTCTGTACTCTAGTACGAAAGTCATTTAGAACACTTTTAAGTTAAAAGATTAAAAACATTCTTTATTAACAGAAAGAAACTTACAACTAATACAAATCATCATCATTTCCCTGCCCTTGTCCCACTTTATGTGGGGTCGGCACAACATGTATTTCTCTTCCATTTCCCTCTGTCAGAAGTCATCTCAACGCTCACTCCTTTCTTACTCATGTCATCTTTCACACAGTCCATCCATCTTTTCTTTGGCCTACCTCTACCCACATATCCTTCCACATTCATATCTAACACTCTTCTCGTCACATGACATTCTTCCCTTCTCATGACATGTCCATACCACGCTAACCTATTGCTCCTCAACTTATCCGCCACCGGCGCTACTTTCAGACTTCCTCTTATATACTCATTCCTTACCTTATCCATTCTTGTTACCCCACACATCCATCTCAACATTCGCATCTCTGCTGCATGTACTCGCCTTTCATCCGACCCTTTGGTTGCCCAACATTCAGATCCATACAGTACGACAGGTCTTATGATTGTTTTGTAAATCTTCCCCTTAAGTTTAAGGGGCATTCGGGGATCACACGTTGTTCCTGAGACCTGTCGCCATTTCATCCATCCTGCATTTATTCTATTTTTTACATCTCTGTCAATCTCACCATCATTCTGTACTACTGAACCGAGGTACCGGAAATCGGAACAGACTGGTAGGGATACACCATCTAAGGCAATAGGGGTGAAATTGGATGGACCACCGAAATCACAAAACAGATGCTCTGTTTTCGTTCTACTGATTTTCAGTCCGACACTCTCCAATTTCACCTGCCATTTTTCCAGTCTGCTCTGGACCTCGGTTGCGTCTTCTCCGACAAGGACAATGTCGTCGGCGAACAGCATACACCAGGGTGCCTCCTCCTGTATGTCCGATGTCAATGCATCCATTACCAGGAGGAACAAAAAAGGGCTTAAAGCCGATCCCTGGTGTAAGCCCACAGCCACATTGAACTTGTCAGAGACGCCAGCTTCGGACCGGACATGTGTACTGGCACCGCTGTACATGGCCCGAATCAGCTGCAGGTACTTCCCAGGCATACCTTTCTCTTTCATAGCCCACCACAGAACCTCACGGGGTACCCTATCATATGCCTTCTCTAGGTCAACGAATGCCATGTGCAAGTTCTTGTGAGCACGTCTGTATTTTTCACACAGTTGGCGAAGTGCGAATATGGCATCCGTTGTCCCGCGCCCAGGCATAAACCCGAATTGGCTCTGTGATACCTCACTCTCTTCTCTCATTCGTCTCGCTATCACTTTCTCCCAAATTTTCATACTGTGTGACATGAGCTTTATTCCTCGATAGTTGCTGCAGTCCTGTACATCACCCTTGTTCTTAAAGATAGGCACCAGCGAACTGGTGCACCACTCATCAGGGATCACCTCTTCCTGCAACAACTTATTGAAGAACAAAGTCAGCCACTTCCATCCATCTACTTTCAGGAACTTCCATACTTCCACTGGTATACCATCCGGTCCCGTCGCTTTACCATTCTTCATATCTTGCACAGCTTTTCTGACTTCATCCATACTAATCTCTTTCACTACGCCCATATTTAATGGAACATTATCTAACACTCCACTCCAATCATTCTCCTCATTCATCAACTTTTTAAAATAAACTTTCCATCTTTCTTTTATCTCTTCATCATCTGTCAAAACCTTTCCTCCTTCATCTTTTATACATTTTACATGCATAATATCTTTCGCATTCTTCTCTCTTTCTTTCGCTATTCTGTACAAGTCTTTCTGGCCGTGGGGGCTTTCCAGAGAACTATACAGTTTATCCTGAATACTTGCCCTCGCCACAGCAACAGCTTTCTTAGCTTTCCTTTTACAATCCATATATACTTTCCTTTTGCTCTCTTTCTCGGCATCGTTTCCATCTTCCACCCTTTTCCATTCTTTAAAAACTTTCTTCTTTTCTTTCAGAACCATCTGTACATCCTCATTCCACCACCACGTATCCTTATCTATCTTTCCTTTACCTTTCGTTTCCCCAAACACACTTTTTGCCACACATCTAATACACGTCGCCATTTCATACCAACATTCATTCACTGATTTCATTGCCATATCCTCATCCATTTCTATCATTCTATCTATCACTCGTTTCTGAAACTCTAATGCATACTCACTTTTATTTAATAGGTGCCACTTGATTTTGGGTGGGGGCTTTGGCTTGCCTTTCGTTTGTTTGACTTTCACCAATAGTTCCAACAGTATAAGTCTGTGTTGAGAGACTAGACACTCGCCAGGTATAACTTTGCAGTCCTTGGCAGAACCTATCCTGTTTCTTCGGAGAAGAAAGTAATCTATTTGGGTTTTATGATTACCGCTTACATAGGTTATTAGGTGCTGGTCTCTCTTTTCAAAATACGTATTGGCTATGGCTAGGTCAAACGCTAAAGCAGCTTGCAACAATGCCTCCCCATCTTGGTTCCGATTCCCAAAACCCCATCCACCATGCACTCTTTCATAACCTCCATTCATTCGTCCCACATGCCCATTAAAATCTCCCCCTACATACAATTCCTCACATTCCGATATACCCATCACAGCCGCATCAAAATCCTCCCAAAATTTATCTTTCACTACATCATCACAACCAGTTTGCGGCGCATACACACTCATTACATTTAAAACTAAATTACCCAACAATATCTTAACAATTATCAATCTATCATTAATTCTCTTAACATCCGTCACACATTTTTTCAGCTCACCATCCAACACAACTCCCACACCGTTCCTTTTACCATCGCTTCCACAGTAATAAAATTTATATCCCATTCCAATCTCTCTCGCTTTCGATCCCTTCCACTTCGTTTCTTGCAAACATGCCACATTTATTCGTCTTCTTTCTAAGACATCCGCTAACTCTCTTCCTCTTCCAGTCATCGTTCCCACATTCCAACTCGCAATCCTCATTCTTACATCACGGACTCGCGTCTTACGTTGCACCCGTCCCTGATGCAACAACCCTTGTCCATTTCTCGCGGGCGCCGGGTGCTGCGCCTGCGCGTCGCCTGGGGGGTACGCCCTAGCATAGTCGCCAATCTCATTTATTCTTATAACCATGTTGTAAAAGTTTTGGCTTGGTATTTTACGACCGGCCGCCTGCCTGACGTCAACCCTCCTTGGGCATACTGGTTGTGTCTAGGCGATGATAACTAATGACCCCTACCATCGCCTTTAAGGCCTTCCACGATGCCTTGCTGCCTCGCCACCGGAGGTGGATTGCCAAAGGCCGAGGCAGACTTTGTGCACTATGCGGGGGGTAGCCGCCAGACTCGAGTGTCGAAACAGTCGAGCCCCCCTCTACCAGGTTTAGCCCACGAGCCGACGTGGTTTCCCGGGGTGTGGCCGCTGCGTGCAGGACAGCTGCTTGGAGCCACTGGTGAGAGTTTGTGGGGCTATCAACGATTTTAACTACGGTTTGACTCTTATTAAAGCCGGCTGTCAAAGCGAGACGCGAATACCCCACGACACCCCAATACAAATATAATTTACAAAATACAAAAGAAACAGTCGGGCTATCTAAAGGCCGTTGCAAACTATTAAATCTATCCCACTACAAAATAGCATAGGTATATTAGAAAAACCGGTCAAGTGAGAGTTGAATTCGCACACGAAGGGTTCCGTACAGTCATCGTAAATGTACATAAATCTTTCTTATATGGAGCCCCCTTTTATTACGGTTCATGGGGTATAGCCCGCTGACAGACCGATGGACGTACAGACGGACAGCGGAGGCTTAGTAATAGGGTCCTGATAGCAACCTTAGGGTACGGAACCCTGAAAAGCATTTAAAGGTTCTCGTTGGCGGCTACGGAAATGGGGAAACGAAGTGTAGGACCCTTACCCGTTGGACGGATGATATTGTGAAGGTAGCCCGTGGTCGATGAATAAAGGCAGCACAAAATCGTTCGTCCTGGAAGTAAAGGCTGATCATGATGATGATTTATGAGAGGGATGATGCCAGTGAAATTATGAACAAAATTCTTTTTCATCTTTATCTCTGTTACCGTAAAATTGTAAATAGTGTTAGGTTATAATGTCGCGAGATTGTAAACTGTCGAACATCTGCTTAGATCGAAAATAGTAGGTTAGGTTAGTTAGTGAAAACTACACGCGAGGCGAGCGAGCAGAGCGAGTTAAATTGTAAGCAGTATGTTACGGTTCACAATCTTTCGACACTTTACAATCTCGCGAGATAGATTATAGTCTAACGGTATTTACAACTTTACGGTGAGATCTCTACTACTACTAATAATACTAATAGTTTCTACATAATATTAGGTATTTATAAGACATTTTTGCTGGTGAACATTTTCCTTACAATTTCCTTGACCGTGTTTACGAAGTTCTAACTAAGCCTCCGTGAAATTGGACTTAGTGACAAAAAGCCGGGTTCATTTTGTCTGTCATCGCGAATTTGGTTGTCTCTGTTTTGCCTACACGGAAAATGTTGATGGAATTGGGTAAAAATGAAGGCGTAACTTCGTTTCTTTCCTTGCCTACTAAGTACGCAATGTTTATGTAAGTGGATATCAAACATTGAATGAGTTATAGAAACCAATAAAGTATTTCACTTGTAAGGCCGGTTCCACTCCCCTTTCCATTTCTATATTCCACCTTGAAAAACACTCGTGAATAAGGAATGGAAATTTACAGTATCTTTTGAAACGACGACTTTTCTTAGCACTTTTGGTAAATAGACAGATTTTGTACTGTTTTACGATCGGTTCCAATATTTAATTAACGGATGACGAATCGTTTATTAATATAGCAACGTTGTTTTGTCAAAAAATGTATGGCGCTTTTCGACAACTACCCTTACACAATGTTATTATTTATTGTAGAATAATGGAACCAGGCATCAGTTAATCCGCGCTATATTTGTTTACGTATTTCATGACCACTTCTTATTGTAACGACTTGCTTGGGCTTGACCTCAATGGTACAATGTAGCTTAAAATAAAGCAGCTTCAACACTGCATGGAGTTCAACATGTAAAAGTGAAAAGCTAACTCAGTTTTGTCAGCCCACACACATTGGTTGCTTTGGATTGAAATGGTATTTGTTACAGATTACACTATAGTTTCTTTGAGTAACAGTGGGCGGACGCCGGACATCCAACAACATATGAAATTGTATGATAAAATTGACTAAACTATTATAGGAATATAATGAAAATGTAGAAGATTTCCCGAGACAGCTTTTGTCCTGAAAGACTAAATAATTGAGAGATACAGATGTTGATAGATATGATACAGAATTAAAATACCTAATCCGTCAGAGGCTTCAAAATTATCACTTCGTATTGTAGTAAAGTAAGTAAGTTCGTATGAGCTAGTGGCCAACTCTTGTGACGGAGTTTTTAGGCCGCCTAAAGGCATCCGTCATGGTTTAACGGCTTAAAAGCCGGGACCGACAATTTAACGTGCCCTCTTAAGCACGGAAGCGCTCAGCTCATTCCACTTGCGGTCACCCATCCTAATTGTGACCTTGCTTAACTTCAACGATCAATCAAGAACGTCTAAGCAAGCTACGCCACGAGTGATTCGTATCGTAGTAGATAGTAGTAGACTTGGAGATGTTGGCGGCGCGTAATTTTATTAGGAAGCGCCAGAGTGTCTGTTAGGTCTTACGACCGGACGCCATTGGTAAAATGCTTGAAGTTCCGATATAAAAATTATGGCTTTGCCGTTTCGTAAAACCTAAAAAAACCCTCATCCACTATTATTATTTTCAACTCTGACATTTATTTCTTTGAGTTTTAAAACGTGATTATTATGTCACGTTCTACGAACATTAAACGGTAAAGCCATACTTTTTTACCAAGGTTCAGAGTTTGTAGAGTCAGGGCTTACAGGTAGAGTTATTTGATATTTATTGTTATAAATGTGGTACAGTCAAGAGCACTTTTAACTAGCTACATTATATATACTTTGGTAGTTATTTGCTTCCAATAGTAGGTATTATAAGTATGTATTCTATGTAAATTTATCTAAATATATATATTTGCTTATGTTATTCTGTTTATATTGTGTAGCTTGTATTCGTGCACCCCCGGCCACCCTTACGTTCTGTTCTCTTTTTCCATGCATGGTTGTCTGGAAGAGATAGCTCTTAAGCGATAAGATCGCCAATTGTACTCCTAATTCAACGTACTTAGTTATATATATTTTTTTGTTACTCTAAGGTCTACAATAAAGTATTTTCATTCATTAATTCATTCATACTTTGGACTTGAGACAGATCATGTGGGCTATGTGATGCACAGCACAAATCGGAGCTCAAACAGGGGTTTGGCTCTACCAGTGGTGATCTCATAAAGCATTATGAACTTTTGAGTCTTGGCACCCATTTTCATGGAATGTTTTTAGTGGGATTTCGTTTATTTTTAGCATGTGCCTTACATATTTTATTAGGATCTAAGCCGTAGGATACAGTTTGCAAGCCCATCGCAGCTATTATAACACTAAGGGGTAGCTCTTCTCTTAGTCTACTCCTATGAACTTACTCAATTATTTTTTATAGAGACTTATCTACGAAGCTAAATAATTGATTTTCCATCAATTTTTCTGTGGATGGTCTTTCCATGTAAATAAATATTTAGATAGTTATCTAATAGAAGTTTCAAAGTGGTGCCAGGAATCCTAGAACAGGTTAGCGTGGTATTAGCAATAGACATGAGGAGCGAAGAATGTCATGTGAGAGAGTACCTATAAAATATGTAATTGAATACTGAGATGATGGCTGATAGAGGGGAGTGGAAAAGAAAGACATGATATGCTGACTCTACATGATGGCTGCGAGGCAAGATAATGTTATCCAGTAGCCGCTTCAAAAAACAGGTCGTAACTAGTGTTGAGTTATCCAACTTTTATTTATAAGCTGTGTACTGACTCCCACGTAAATAGTCCAATGTAACAATGTCGATCGTTATGGGAAATAATTTCAAGGACAAACATTTGTTCAGTACAATGCTCGTACAATACCATTTTGTTGGCGTAAGTATATACTTGGGCTAAAAATAATGTACTTGTAAGGTTGTACGAAGGACACTTTGACAAATTGACGTGTTTTTATCGAAGCCTTATCGGTAGTTGAATAATTATACATAGGCAAAAAAATAAAATATTAAAAATAAAATCGTTAGTACCTCGGCAAGTTGAGCTGCTTTCTTTTCTAATATTCTACTAACAGACGACGCATCGTTTATTACCATAGCAACAATGTTATCTGTCTAAAAGCGCGTACTAATGCGTATTCTATAATCGATCCGTCTTCCGTTAGTAGAATATTGGAACCGGGCATAAGATTTGTCTAGCTAGAATCCAGCTAAACAAATCCTGTGACCGGTTCCAAAAAAGGGTATTGACATTGATGTATGATCTAGCTACTAGATCATCCACCATATTATGATAAAATATCATGAGTATCGGATGTAGCTTTGAAAATATCGAATATCAAAAAGTTCTTAAAAAAGTTTCAGAATTTATCGTGTCGGTCGGTAATATTTTGGTCATGTTTATTGGAGATGCAGGGCGATGGCGTGACACCGTGCGACATGCCGTGCCTCCAGGGAGCCAATGGTACTGACAAATCCAAAAGGATCTAGAAATATGCTCAAGACTCCAAGCTTGACTTCAGATTTATAGCTACTTGAAAAGGGACAAAAGCACATCTACGAAATGAATAATCTAGCAGAATCTTGCGAAAAATATCTGACTTCTTCTTTTTTGGCATTTTTAGGATTCTGTACCCGAAAGGACCCTATTACTAAGCCTCCGCTGACTGTCCGTTCGTCTGCCTGTTAGCGGGCTGTATCGCATAAACCGTAAGAGTTAAAATTTTCACATAATGTGTATTTTTATTGTCGCTATAAAATACTATGGTACGGCACTTTTTGTGAATGAATTAGACTCGCACTTGATTAGTTTTTGATAGGATTGCATATTTTGGTAGATATGGAGGGTTTTGTTTCAGCGGTTGGTATTGACCCTAGCGATAAGCTTTTCTATGATATTGACCTAATATTTCTGATATTAAATGTACTTGCTATCAATTAATAGGATGAGCATGTTTTATTCAATAATTTTGAGGTTTTCCCAAGGAGGATTGACGTCAGGCAGGCGGCCGGTCATAAAACACCTTAGCCAACTCTTACAGCACCGACCGTGTGCCGACCCCACATAGAGTGGGATAAGGGCAGGAAGATGATTATGTATATGGTAGCAGATAAACACTACACTTCTAATATAAACTAATCTTGTTTCGTTTTGTTGCAGATAAACACTTGCGATGCTATGGAACGCAGCGGCAGCGGTGAGGTGACGCCGGCGGAGCACACAGCGACATGGAACGGCTGATCTGACGCTAGAGCGAGACAGACATACACCCCACCCATGGAGGTGAACGGGACGGCGCAGGGCGAGGAGGCCGTGGTGACCATGGTCCTGAGTATAGCCGTCACCGTCATCTCCGCGATTGGACTGCTGCTCAACGCCTATATACTCTTCGTCATCGTTATTACTAAACAGGTAGGTCTCTCTCTCTTGGTTGAAGTTCGAATAAAAGCAAAAGTGTGTGTTAAAAGAAATTATTTTGAATGAACAACTAGCGCTTGACCAAAAAATTTACTATGTCAAAATTGTTTACACAAAAAAGGACCTAATGGTTCATAAGACAGTTTTCCTGTATCTTATATGGCTTCGGATTTCCCCATACTGTCCCAGTTAAAAAAACACTCTGTATAGTAATATTTTTCTGTACTATTAATCCTTACAAATCCGCTTACATTTTTTTTTTTAAAAAGCTTACTATAGTAATCCTTACTAATCCGCTTAAGGTTTACAAAAAGCTTAACAAAATGCAGACATGTGTACGTCTCGCTCTCCCGCAATCAAAAAAGTCTCTTAATATTTTTCGTTTCCATTTTTCAAACATTAGATAGATTTCACATTCGGATCTAGAAATAATCACATTTCCAAAGATAACAATGAAGTGTCTACCAATGCTGTGAAAGGCTACATTTTTAATAGCATGTCGGGTCGATAGCTAATTTTAGTTGAATAATTAAATGGAGTGTTATCCACTATGTGTTTGCTATAAATAATGATTGGTTGAAATATAACACGAAACACTATTTATTTGTGTGCTCTTTAAATTATGAATTTTATTGGAATCTTTCTTACAAAACTAGAGAAAAGTCCGTAACTTTGTCCATGTTGAGTTTTTTTATACAACTTCTAGCTGCGACTTCTAACTTAGTTCACTCCTACACCATAAGAGTTAAGTAACCTTCAAGTTTTAGGAGAGACTAAACGCAGAAGCGTTAATTGTCATTCAATCAGTCAGTGACGTTAGTTTTACATATTAAGATAAACCAACTACGTATAGATTCATTTAAAAGATGAATAAAAATACCAATAAATAAATATTTCTGGACTTTTCACATAGCACCATCTAGCCCCAAAGTAAGCAAAGCTTGTAGATACTATGGGAACCTGATGGCTGTTTTAATACTTATGTACTTTTCTTGTTGTAAATATATACTTATACTACATATTACAACACCCAGGCCCGGAAGAAATATTTGCAGAACGAACAAACATTTTTCCCGCAGCGGGGATCGAACTCGCGCTTCTTGCGTCGCAACCAAGCACTCGTCCGCCACGCCACCGTGGTTGTCGAAATAATGATAAAAAGCGTTGGTCAACTATAGACTTCTAAATGTTAATAATTACTTAGAAAAGTTGTAAGAGCCATCCTTAATAAATTAGGCATTCTGTAGACCTACAAGTTATACGTGTACCTACAATGTTTTATGCAAAAGTCGTGTGTTTCAACTAAAACAAAAGTTTCAACGGTCAGTTCCGTAGAGGAAAGACACAGTGGTACATCAACGTTGACTAGAGATGAAATTTGACGGATGTCGTATACGACAATCGACAACATAGCCCATATTAAAATACTTGGTTAAAATATCTCAAAAAAAAAACTTCGCTGACAGATGGCTGTAATCATAATTATTTATTATGTAACAACAAAAAACAGAATTTATGACAGTTAGGTGCAAAGGTGTTACTGCACAAAAGAAAAAACATGTACATAGGCGAACTTAATACTAATTAGCATTTTCTTCAGCTAACCTTTGTGAAATTTGGAGAAAAAACAAGGAAAGAGGGAGAAGGGAGACTTGCTTTGTGGGAGAGACTAATCGAGTAATAAATATACTCATAGATACAAAAACTAACTACATAATATATATTAGATACAATAAGGTAATACAGGTGCTCAATTTGGTTGATTGCTTTGAAGAGCAAGATAATATTGATTTAATTTAGACTTCAAGATTCCCATGGACGATGCTTTGCGTATTTCTACGGGGAGAGAGTTCCATAGACGAATCCAATCGATGCTATGATAATGAACTATTCGTCTTCCGTTAGTAGAATATTGTAACTGAATATTAATAATTATATAAAGGAGAAGGAATACACACGACTGCGAACTTTGGAAGGGTCTAGGGGAGACCTATGCTGTAAAGCAAATAATTTAATAATATAATATGATACCGATGTCTAATAAAATTGGTAAGTAAAGATAATATAATGTAAAACTAGCTATAAGATTATTAAATAAAGACTTTGAAATTGAAATTAATAATTATAGTATTGCGTCTCTAGTAAAGTTCGACAATCTTTTTGGTAAAACTCAAACACTAGTAAAGTTGATGTCGAGTTTGCAAGGGTCGTGGTTGGAGCACATTTTAGTCTACCTCATTTTAGAGACATTTTTTGTTTACGAGCACGGAATAAAGGACAAAATACTTACACATATTTTATGATTCTGGAAACTGTACATTTGTAGGGCATTTTATATGTCATAGTATTCTTGCATTCCATATTGGGTCACATTTGTCATATTGAAGGTTGAAAATGATTTATGGATGATAAAATAACGGACTGAAAAAGTAAGTATGAAAGATTGATAGAAAACACTTTATTGTTTAAATACGATATATAGATTGTGTGTGTGAATGTTTGTTACCACGTATCTCCGTAACTAGGTACTAAACCGATTTTGATGAAATTTAAAATATAAATAGTTTAGGTTCTGAAAAAAACATATAGAATAAACTTATTTTCGAAAATCATCCCTTGATGGGATTAAACAGGCTGGTAAATTTTCTATGGATTTTTTTATTCCTTGGTTCGATTTGCTCAAAACTCGGTACAAATAAACTTTAAAATAAATAATTAAAACGTATATTTTATTTTGTTCTACATAACCCTTTCAAGTAGTTCAAGGTAGTTCTAAAGTTTGTAAGGGATATTTAAACTGGCAGGCAGTGCAATTTACTTGAAACTTCGTCTGGAAAAATACAAAATAATTGGACAGTGTTTCAGAGTTTCTCAATATAACCCTCAAAAAGGGGCAAAAGGGGTATCAAACTTTGTATTGGAACTTTTTGACGGGCGGTGCTGCCTTGAAACTCGGTATGGATACTTTAAATACAAAATCAGTGGATACTTGTTTCAGAGTTACCTTACTAAAATACCAAAATACCCCTCAAAAAGGGGTAAAATGGGGTGTCAAAATTTACTCCACGCGAGCAAAGCCGCGCGAGTAAACTAGTTCCCTTATAAATGTTTGCAGATATTTAATTCGAGTGTCACGTACGACACATGCGAGGAATTTTATTATTGCTTCTGTTTTCTTGGGACATTATTTCAGTGTAATTTTTTTCAGCAGCGTCTATTTGTAACTTTACCAACATCTTGTGAGTTTTCTGGGCAAATTATTTAGGTAAAGTTATGACTATCGTAAAACTATCTACAGAAGAATATATGGCAAAATACATAGTTATTATACCTACTCTTAGGTATATCATGTAGTTCGTTTTTTGTATGTATGTGTAATATTTTTACTACTCTATTTTAGTCTCCTATAAAGGACTACCTCTGTTTGTTCTCCAAATTTCACCAAGGTTAGCTGGAAGAAAATGCTAATTAGCATTAAGTTCGTCTATGTACATGTTATTTCTTGTGCAATAAAGAATTTTCTATCTATCTACTCTTTATATTATAATATCTGCGTCCGTTAAAAAACAAAGCAAACACTTGACAGGACTGTTTGGCTTTTGTGCTTTACTACTACTAGTCATGTCACTAGTGCTTTCGAACCAGTGTGGTGAAAGGATTTAGTTTGCTCAACGCAGTTCCACTTCGTTGGGTCTTATTTCAATGGCATCTTACCATATCCATCTTGGGACTTTGAATCAAGAGTGGCCGCAAGTTTTCTTATGATTACCTATAGATCCCCATTAGGGATACGGGCGTGATAACGTCTGTATGTGTGTATATCACCAGAAAATAAAAAAAGTAGATACAGGCTCAGACTAATAACCGGTTCCAATATTTTAGTAACGCACGACGGTTCATTTATTACCATAGCAATATTTTTCTGTCAAAAAATGTATGGCGCATTTCGACAGATACGTTGCCATGGGAATGAACGATCGTCCGTTAGTAGAATATTGGAAACGGGTATAAGTATAAAGAGTTATAGGGTTTTACTATAATAAATGTCTATTCATAACAGTCGTAAACTGAGGTTATACCAGGCGCAACCACGAGCAAGCCCATTGTTGAACATCACAGCCAATTTATGACTCGAGTTCACATAAAGTATTGATAGCAAAGAACTTATGATTTATTACGTACCTCGGTACTTTCGGCAGATTGGGTACTTTGAAGTCCTGAAGTGAATTGATAGTAGAGCTATTTTTGTCTGTCATAATTTAGAATAAGTTCAGGCTTTGTAGACTAGGTATGACTACAAAGGCTTTTGTTAGATCAATCAAGCAAGACCTTAGACGATTCCCTAATATTATTAACTAACTTTAGTTAAATCTGATACCTGTAACATCCTACCTACCTAAGGCCTTTGCCATCTATATTAGATGATTTATACAGCGTCAGGAGGTAACTATTTACTTACACTGATTACTTCTTATCCGAGTTAAACGCGAATGAAGCCGCGGGCTAATGATACTAGTTTTTCATATTCTATTATTTGGAAATGAGATTAAATCTGTAGTAGCGTAATGAAGAGCATAATGGGTATAAAAGCTAGTTTCAAACAAGGCCGGCTTTGTGGTAAAACGGCATAGTGGGTATCATTCGATTAAATAGTACAGAGTTACTTTGATAAAGCGTACACCTTTTTATCGAAAGAATAAAGCGCTTTTAGTGGTTTTTATAGCCTCTGTTTATTCCACTCCCTTGCAAATTTTTGTTTGCTTCCGCATTTGGTTTGACCCACACGTATTCAGATTAAAAAGGTACGGATCACTTATTACATCATCACCCTCCACAGCCTGTGTTTGCCCATTGCTGGGCATAGGCCTCTGTTCGCTTGTGCCATTCAACACGGTCCTGTACTAGCCTAATCCAATCACGGCTCAAGATCTTGACTATCGTCTGCTCATCTCGACGTCCGACATTTCTATAGTCGCCTTGGCCACCATTTAGTTATCACCTGTCCTATGTCACCACATATTACATACCTATGTGTGTTTCAAGTTACAAGTAAATTCGTGCAGTAGTTTGAGCGTGATTGAAACTTAAACGTACAAATATCCAAACATTATTTTTTATCATTGTAAGAGTAAGATAAATAAATAAATAAAAAATATTTGTGGGCATTTTACAGTTTACACAGCACCATCTACCCTAAATTTAGGAAAGCTTGTACTATGGGAACCAGATTGCTGATAGAATACATAATATACTTTTTTGGTAAATACGTACTTATAATACATAATTATTACAACATCCCCAGACCCGGATGAAATATTTGCAGAGCATGCAAACATTTTTTCCGCAGCGAGAATCGAACCTGCGCCTCTTGCGTCTCAGTTGAGCACTCGCTCGCCATGCCGCAGAGGTCGTCGACAGAGATAGATTAATTCTAACTAAAGAACGGTATACAAATTAGAACTACATAACTAAAATAGTCCTAAAGGTAAATAAATAGATTTAAAACATTCTCGTCCAAAGTGAGAGACAAAGTTTTAATTAATTTGGGATTAATTAACTTGCACCTGAGCTAAATTCTTTGAGCTTAGACAAATGCGGGAAGCCGGCAAATGTGCTCTGTTTTACCTTTCGAGGGACCCATTGATGTCTGAATTAAATTACCTGGAACATTTTGGAATCTACTTCTACACTATTATTATTATAGAGGTTTGTGAGTTTGTATATTTTGTTTGTTTGTTGGGAAATATCAAAAACTACAACTAATCTAAAGCATGATTCAAGGATCATGCTGTAAGAGTTTTGGCTAACGTCGCCTGACGTCAACCCTCCTCGGGAATACTTGCTTATTGTATCTCATCATTATCTAAGGGCTCTTATATGGCATTCATCTTGAAACTATATTGGAGAGGCCTAAGTTCGCCTTCTAAAGGTAGACGATGATGACGAACTTGCTTGCAGAAATGCATTAGGTTACCTGGAGTAACTTCGCCGTCTAGCGACTTACTTGGAAAGTACACATTAAATATAGTAGCTATATATTGAATCAACCGCTTGTTTCATCACGTAAAAGCTTCTGTTCAGTTTTGGATAATTATGTTACCTGTACGGAGATTGTATGCAGGTGACTTGAGAAGTAAGTGCTCGATACTGTGTGGAACTTGCTTTTGTGACTCTGCAGCAATGTATGTACATTATCAAGTTTTGTAGAAGATACGCTGCTATTCGCAAGTACTCAGATCGTGAAAAATTCTTTCGAATCAGTGTGGTATTAGAGGGTTTAAAAATGCGCCTCAGCGGTTTCTTTTAAGATTCGCTTTTGCGCTATCAACTAAGCAATCACCTAGTTTTCTCTTGCCAAACAACCAAATTCTCTTTCTAGGCTATTTTTACTCACGACGAAACGGAGAAGTTAATGTGTTTGGCCTAAGAGGTTGTATGTTTATTTATTTGTGTGTTTGTCTGTTACCATTTTCCTCAAAACTACTGAACAGATTTTGATGTGGTTTTATTCAATTTATTGGTGTTGTTTCAGAAAAGGTTCAAATTTATGTTTTACGGCCATAGCCCACCAGGGGGCGCTGCAGCAGCTAGCATAGGTTTTTACACCTCGGAAACTCAATAACTACTGAACCGAATTCGATGCAGTTTTTTTGCATTATGTTAGTTTCATTTTGGATAAGGTTTTTAGATATGTTGTGGATAACTAATTTGTATAGTCAAAGATTTAAAAAAAATATTTTTTTGTTACTCGTTTGTTATATATCTTCAAAGAGAAATAGGAGCTTGAAGTTCAAACTCCTTTTTTCGAAAATACCTTTTTGGCAAGAGCCAAAAATTATATCGTCACTGAAAAGGGGAAAACGCTAAAGATAGCTAAAGAACGCTAAAGATATCATTTGCTGCACCGTGAAGTCTGCAGACGCGCATAAAACAGCGCAGATGTCTAGCTCCTTTAGGATATCAAGCTTCTGCCCTTCTTATTAAATTAGCCAATTACTCAATAATGTCTGGGATTCCCTGTGGCGTATCGATTACGGTATTATTAATATCATCTCCTCCGGGATAGATGTGAACAGCCAGGCATGCTTAGTTACTTAGCGATCGTTAGTTTTTAGAAGATTACCTGTTATATATATTTATTCCTTTTATGTTAATGACGACCTCGGTGGCCTGGCAGGCGAGTGCTTGGCTGAGACGCAAGAGGCGCGGTTTCGATTCCCGCTACGGGAGAAATGTTTGTATGTTCTGCAAATATTTCTTCCGGGTCTGGGCATTTTAGTATTATGTATTTCATGTAAAGTGTGTACATATTTGCAAAAAAAATTCTATCAGCCATCTGGTGCCCTTAGTACAACCTTTTATTATTATTAAAACAGCTAGCTCGTGTTGTTATAAAGGTGCACTTTTCTCATTTTTCCCATTCCAATGTGGTCTCTTTTACTTCTTTATATGACATGACAGCGACTTTCTCTTTTATCTGGCTCATGTTAGTTCTTGGTCTTCCTCTATCTGCTGTCCTTCTATGATAGATACTGATATAAGAATTGTTTAATTTAGCGGTTCGGGTTAGTTATAGGATTAAATTATGGTGCTAGGTTTATGGTACTCGGTAAAGAAGTAGCCTATGTCGCTTTCTGACCCATGAACTATCTATATGATACTCTTATAGTTATTTTTTAACCTACTGTGAAGGAAGGTAATGCTTTTTACAAGTGTTTGAAGATGTGCCGCTATCATTGTATCATTAACCTACATACAAATATACGCACGAAACATGTAAAAAGACAGAACATCATCTTCGTGTCCTTATCCCAATGATGAAAGTAATTGAGCAATGGATAATTTTCTTCGGGTAACAAACCAGATGTAATTAAAAGTGTGCAAGCAGATTATGCTCACCAAAATAGCTGTGTTTATTGAAAAAGAAAATGATATCGTAACTATTCTTTGGTTCCTCAAAGTGAAAACACGATACGAGAAAAAACACGATTAAAAAAAACTGTTAGTTGGTGAAACTAGTTTTTAATTGATTTTGTAGTTTTCTTGTAATGACCAATTATTTGATATGGCGGGTTATTTGATTTCAATATTTTGCGTGGTCTCACTCTGTATATCTTTTATATCTCATCTATCTCTTTCAATTCGATACGAAATCAGTCTAGAAACAGTAGTATAGTGGCCTCTTAAATGAATTCGTTGATTTCATTATACCGACAAAAAGCCTCATAAAATATTAAAGGAAGATAATTAGTATGGTTTTAATTTAATTTTGCTTTGTAGGAATTCATTAACTTCTGCTCCCAAAACAAGGCTGTTTTTAAACTTTTTGCGGTAGAAAGTTGTCGCGGTATTTATTCGACCCTCTCGAGAGCACTGGCCCCTTATTCTCTATGACCAAACTAAACTTACAGCTCGTAACGCGTTTGCAAAAACGCGCCTCGTCGCGCTTTTGCAATACAAAATTGTCATATAGAATACGATAACACGGTGATTCCACAAACGTGCAGCGTTTTCCCTCGTTACATTTTCTTCGGTAATAGTGAATTAAGGCCCTAGGTGGTCTACTAGTAGAATCTACTGAAGGACCCAGCGTTCCAATCTTTCAATTTTGTAGGTTCATATCCGTTTGTGCAGCAATGGGTTGCACCAAAATTAATGTGCGCTACACACTGGTTTAAAGTAGGTACTGACCTACTCTCAACTGGTGAAGGAAAAAATCATAAGAAAAGCGGGATACACGAAGGGAACCATTTTAAGGAGAACTTGAATCTTTTCACCAAACTGGTTCGAATCAACTAGTGAAATTAGTAGTAGTACGACCCTCTACGAAGTTTCATAGGAACATCTTTCACTACACGATACTGTTCCGGCACAAAAAAATTGTTTGTATAGTTGACGAACTCAATAGCGTGGTGGGTCAGTGTCCTGCTGAGACCCGTGAGGCACGAGTTCGATACCCACTGCGATATAAATTTTTGTATATTCATTATTTCTTTTGGGTCTCGGTGTGGTACCATGGTACTCGTAGTTATCACAGGGAATCCTAGTGTGGGGTCAGAACTACGCATTGGACTGAAATCCAGTTTTCATTGACAACCAATGTTCACGGAAATAATCTACTAAACTAAGGCCCTTTACCATCTATAGTAGATGATTTATACAGCTTCAGGAGGCAACTTTTACCTTCACAAACGGGACGCTTTAATGCCCGGGATGAATTAAGATGAAGTGGGCTTGCCCAGCACCTATTCCATCCTCTCAACTTAGTCGGCCTTGTCCACAGGAAAGACATGGTCAGTACGTGCGGAGCTGACTAAGCCGCGGGTTTCCTCACGCCGTTTTCCTTCACCGTTTGAGAGTACTGGTATAGCGCACATAAATTTTTCGCACAGAAAAATTCATTGGTACATGACCGGATTTGAACCCATGACGTTTGGATCGGAAGACGGGGTCACTACCAACTAGACCATCAGTGCTCTCTATAATCTTCGAAAGTTTATGAGGATGTTTGTACCTCAATCACACCTAAACGGCTGAACGGATTTGAATTAAACTTGGAATATACATAGTACATGTGCTGGATTAACATAAAGGCTATTTTTTATCCGGGTTCCACACGAGCGAAGCCGTGGGCGGCAGCTAGTACTAAATAATCTACACTATTTTTATAAAGAGTTAAGAAAGTTAATGTTGTGAGTTTCTACTAGTGAAATAATTTTCAGTACCGTTTCAATACTTTCTACAAAGAAGATCACGAAAGACAGGTACACCATCTTTGAGTGCTCTAGGCTATTTTTGTTCCTACACGAGGGAAATAGCTTGGGTAAATCTAGTAGAAACCTAACTTATCTCATCAGGGAAACGATTCTTGAAAATCACCTTAATGATCCATTTTCGTAACCTTTTTATAATTTCGTATTCTGAAAAGTCATTTAGTGACTTCATTTGAACTATTCTGTAGCCACCAGATCGCTATCATAACTACGAAATTGAAAAAAAAAAATGAAAACGAACCATTTTGGTAACTTATCACTCGGTGATTTTCAAGAACTGGTACCCAGGGACCTAAGATTGAAATATACCAAGAATTCATAGTCATCATTTCAGCCTGGTATTACTCACTGCTGAGCCTAAGTCTATGCCGGGATTACACCTTTAGATTTACCCAGCCTCCTCGGTCCTGTGCGTCTCTTATCCAAGTTTCCGACAAAAAATAAAATGATAAATATTAAGTATTTTGTAATAAATAGTTCTACTGAAACCTATCGAACAAATTGAGCATCCGTGTAAGATATTTGTCAGGGACTGTACCAGATACTACTGAATAGGATTCCCGAAGTGTAATAAGTGAATTCCTTGTGATATTCCTTTGTGGATTGAGCGGGACTGTTAAGCAATGCTTTTGTAATGTTATGTAGGCGTCCCTACAAATTGGCAGGATATTATTATTCAATATTTTGGTTTTTTTACTCTTTAGAAGATGTATTGAATTGTTTTTACTGGTTTGCTGGTCTGTTCTCGGTCGATGGTCATACTATTTTAATATAGTTTAAAACAGGGATTATTTGAAAAGGATTCTTAGGGATTCTTACAGCCGCCATGTTGCATTTTTTGACACCTCGTCGTCCAGGCGAATCCAACGACCGACACCTTATTTGTCAATATCCGTCTAGCCGTTTGGACTACAGCTTTAGCCAAAGAATGCACATACCTACAATACACCCCAAAACACATTACCCTCCTTCTTTGCAGTCAGGTAAAAACATCACACAACACACTATTGTATGTTACATCACCGACTTACGTGTTCATAATGAGGGAGTGCTTATTTGTTTTTCTATGTTTTACCCGGCACTATTACTAGTTTTATCTAGTTTTATTAGAAGAAAAAAAATATTTTTGGCTTCATTATTTTGGCTTTAGGCATTTTGCGTATTTGGAAAAGTTGCCAACAATAAAATAGCAGAACATTTCTATTGTCGCTAGGGACCGTTTCAATGTAGTTGCCATAGAGTTTTGCAGTATATTATGAAACCCTTTCAGAGCGAATTGAATTTTCTACGTGCTTCATACCTTATTGCATATTGGGTAATAGCTCCCACTACGTTAACAGCGCTTTTACAATTCTCAGCAAATTTTTAGACTTTCTACGAGAAGGTAAAAGTTTTTTTTGAGATTTTGGGAAATAAGAGCTGGAATATTAAAAACTAGTGAAACGCCCCGTGACTTTGTTCGTCTTGAATTTTTTTTACATGCAAAAAATTCATCTTCACGCTGCGTTCTTAAGAGTTGAATTTCGAGAATTTCTCCACCATAAGAGAAATATACCCTCCTAGTTTAATGTTTCTAGGACTTTGGTTTGAGCTATGCGTCGATTATCAGTCATTCAGACTTTTATATATTGACATAGATGCCTCCTCCCACTCACATTTCTAAAAATTCATGTACTTTTTGTTAGTATTACAACAACATCATTAAGAATGATGGTAGCTTCGAAAAATGTCTACGTAGTATTTGTTAGTTTTTGTAGAAATAAGTTTATGGGTAACTGTGTTATTATAATGAAACGAGTGATAGCTAAATACATATTAAAATTTGTTCCATTATACGGACGGCATCAAAGTTAATGATGATCAATAAAGTCAACCAACAATGTAAGTTGGCCAATAACAATACTGTATTTATAGCAATAAATTACTTCAACATTAAGAGCACTGGTGGTCTAGTGGTAGCGGACCCGCCTGCCGGTTCTAAGGTCCTAAGGTCGTAGGTTCAAATCCAGTCTTGCACCAATGGGTTTTTCTGTTCGAAAAAATTATATGCGAAATATGTAGAAAGTTTGAAAACATGTGTCAAGTGCACGAAAAAAGCCTTTCGGGCGCACTTTAAATCCTTTCACCACACTGGTTTGAAAGAACAAGTGACACAACTAGATGAACTAGACTTCAACATTTGAAAAGGTCTTGAACTTCTGATGCTGACTGTACTTTACAGTTATGTTCAGTTTGCTGTTTTGATTGCAAGTTTAGCGAAGGCATTCCTCCAATTCAAGTTTTCCATTTAAATCCAGAGCGAAAATGGGGTCCTAGTGCTTAAGAGTTTATCTCGAAAATTATCACAAACTGCTTGTAAACTTGTAGCCTGTAGTTTAAAGCTTCTGGAGCCGCTTGAAATCCTTTGGGATTTACATAAGACCCTTTACTAAACGTTGCTTTACTTAAACATTGTTTAAAACTTATAAATGATAACATAATATATTTCGATTTGTGAAAGTAAGAATGGTAGTTATTATGTACAGACGACTAGACCACCAAACATAACACTACAAAAATACCAATACAAGGAAACATTACAATTTCTGCGCAAGAATTCAACCCATCAGGCGCTAGACATAGACTAGTCAGTCTCTTGAAAAGGGATAAACATCTCACGTGCCTTATCTCACCTGCAATATGCCCTCGTGACCCTCTTTTCGAGTGGATATTACGGGATTTACGGGGATATACCCGGATATACCCGGCTTTGATACTAGTGGCATTGAAAGAGGATGAACGAACGGTACTTGTTTGAAGTCTAAAGTGTTATTTGCAAGGGGGGAATATTGAAATATCTATCTTATGTCTGTTATATGAATGTCTGAAGCCAATGATTCCGAGTGCTTAGATGGTTTTTAGTCTATCTAACAATTCTTACATTTCTGGAGTTGAATTTCAGGTATTTCTTTCTTAGTGCACTTCTACGCCATACTTCTTGATCAAAAAATATCTTAAAACAGTTTCGTACAGACTAACCCATAGAATAACAAAAAAACTCTATCATAAAAGTGAAGATTTAAAAATATCTCAGAGGAAAATCAGGTTACCTTTCAATATCTCAAGTGGAGATGACAAATTGGGGAAGTTTGCACGTCCACGCTCGTTAAGATAAGCCTATTGGAAGTCGATTTTAACTTGTGGTGGACACTTGATTTCCCTCGGCAGATCACGATTTTAATCGGCCTTTGTGGCGTGGAGGGCAATAACCTCTATTGCAAATATTTATTCCATTGATGTTGTGGTACCATGGTACTCGCAGTTTCTGATACCCACAGGGAATAATTTCCACAATAGAATTATTCTATTGTGGGGTCAGAACTATGTATGTGACCGTTGGGTGTTATTAGTTTTGTTATTAATTTATTTGATCATAATAGCTTGTCAGCGCGATGAGATAATAATAAGCAAGTATTCCCAAAGAGAGTTGACGTCAGGCAGGCGGTCATAAAATACCTTAGCCAAAGCTCTTACAGCTTGATCCAAGGAACATGCTGTGCCGACCCCACATAGAGTGGGATATGGGCAGGAAGATGATTGTAATGGTGAATACCTACCTTGTCAGCGTGTTACTGTTTTGATAAATAATGAGTAATGATGAGTGAATTAAAAATGTAAAAGACAAACACGGCGCCCTTTTATACGCAACATAATCTTCATCATCATCGACACATCATCGATCTGCTGGGTAAAGGCCTCCTTTAGATATTGCCAGCCTCCTTAGTCATGTGCGTCTCTTAACGAGGTATTGCACGCGAGTTTTTCGATGCTGTCGACCCAAATCGTTGTCGAATATCCTGGATTTCTTCGGCCTGCCCTAGGCCACTACTCGGTCAAGGTTTTACCCAAACGACCATCATCATATTATTTAGCCAGATTCCAATGACGAATGTAAACTCAAATTGTAAGAAAACATACGCGTCTTGTCATAAACGGTCTAAGCTAATATTTTCAAGAGCTACGTGGTATCAGGAATTTGATCTTGAAATGTGAGACGAGAACCCGTTTTATGCTCCATAATGTAGACATTAATCTGTAACGACTTAGAATTTATTAGTAAAAGCTTGATGTGTGCTATTAAGCAATTTTAGAACTAATGAATAAAAAATCTGATAAAGATATTTTATTCCATATATTTCTTAGATTGTTTTAAGTAGTTCCTGTTTTTTCTCTTGAATAAAAACATTTAGCTTAAAACAGATATTAGGGACACTTTTAATACTGGCACAGAATAGATTCACTATTTGTGATTCACATAATAACGAAATCAGTGAAAACAAAATCAAAGTGAAACGGTCAAATGACTAATCCATCAAGCCATGTTGAATCGAACTAATTGGGTTCAAACCAGTCCAAAACAACCATGCTGGTTAAATTACAGGGTCTTGAATGTCACCTGGTTCCTGTAATTGGCAGGTTTCGACGAGCGCATCTCACAGAAGCCTATACGAAATTGACGTTCGAGAAACTCGAGAAAATAGTGATATTATAAAAATACCTAATCGCATTTGATAGTACATGCTTTTAGAAATCACCTAAAAGTAGAACTGTACTGCTTACTACCCACTACCCAGGTACTAGGTAAAGAAAAAAATAAATATTCTTCTTCTTGTCAATGATACAAATAAATTATTAGGCGATATAAAACTTGCTCCCAATATTTCGACACTAAACTTTTACTGCGTTCTCAATGGTAGCATAAAGGTCGCTCAATGTGCAACTATTGAGACATAATGTGCAAGACAGCAGATGCAACGTGAATTGTAGATCGACACCACATGCACAATGCGTCGTCGTCTCCGGAAAAATCCCAAATTGCTTATGTTGAGCTTATAGCGACCCACTTGGCTCCGAAGACAGTTTAGTGTTTCCAAGTGGGTATTGGGAGTTTGTGGCCTGCAGGTGTTCTTCACCAGGTTTGATATAGCTTACTGGTGGAGATTTTAGAATGATAGAAAGAGAGAGTAGGTACGCACCTACGACTGAATACAGTTTACTCAATATTTAAGTAAACAATTTTCGATTTCACAAAGGGTAAATTTAGTTCAGTTCTTTTTTAGCTACTGAACCTACTGAGTACACTTTACTCAATATTTAAGTAAACAATTTTAGATTTCACAAAAGGTAAATTACTTCTCAAGAATTTGCGGCATGATGCTGGTCAGCTCAAACACACTGTGACAGTTTCGCTGCGATTTCCTCAAAACCACACTACGACATCACCGACTGAGATCAGCGTGTGATTCCTCGATCCCTCACAACACTGCTTGGAATGTACACTGTATATTCGAGTACAGTGATATATGATACCTATAGTCAGTGATATTATGTTCGACACGAATACATTGCGCGCGTACGTTGAATCGACAAAGTGACAATGTGGGTCAAAGTTCCATTTAAAATATTTGTGGACATTTCACACAGCACCATCTAGCCCCAAACTAAGCAAAGCTTGTACTATGGGAACCAGATGACTGATAGAATACTTATATACTTTTTTTTGTAAATACAGATTTATTTCATAACATTTGATATTTAATTAAATTAGACGCAATTCAATTTAAAACAGCTCGTATTTATACAGCGTTTTCGTTTACTGAAACAATGTTGAATTAATGGAGCTTGTGTACCACAAACTATGATACCCACGTGATGGTGGGGTATTTGTTCACGTGTGCAAGTGATAAATAAACATTGCACATTTTAGATTGCTTTGTTAATAGCGTTTGAGTTTCAAACAGACGTTTATTGTGTACAGTCGGCGACAAAAGTGGATCACAACTGAATGCACAGCAAAAAAATAGCAAAATGGCCGCCACACAATAAGAGGATTCGAAACTAATGAGTAACAATTTAAAAACTAAGAATACCGACTACAATGATAAAAAACTCCTGGCGGTCATCCTACAACTATTATACGGATAGAATATGGATGTATCAAATTACGTCATATTGATCACTTGGGATGTCACTTGCCTTCTACATTTTCGAATAAATAAAAAAAGAAACAAACTCACGATTTTTAATAGTGTTTTATAAGATTATGAAAAATAAGAGTAAATCAGATACAATTAAGAAACTAAAGATCTTTTAAATGCTACGAGTACTACGTAGAAGTTGATTTGCTGTTCTGAGGGTATCTAAACGTAACAGCCTACCGTAGGGAGGTACCAAAAACCATAACACAGTCTTTCAACCTATAGCTCAAAATGAAAATTCTTAAATCTCATCAAATATTGTGTAGCTGAACCAAGATAAGTTACTTAAATAAGTTATTTTTGTACCTATTTCTAATCATAATAATTGTAAAACTTGTCTGGTATTAATAAATTGTTTTCATTCTATTCTTTAACTCAGACAGAGTTTGCTACTTTTCGTACGGAGTGTACGCAGCTAGTTGGTCGTACACAATATCTAACGAAGTCTCGCGGCGATGCGATGTCGGAACACAAACGGTGCGTCGCCTCGTTGGCTCCGGAATGTGTCCTTTTAGTTCAGCAGCACCATAGTCGAATCAAATCGGTAATGCAATTTTAGATAAAAACTTTTAGCTGCGCTGCCGTCCGATTACTAAAATGCTGTTAAGTGACATTTGTTCAAATTTGACTTTTATGTACTGGACGAAAGCGTTTTTTTTTCTCTATCGACCAGTATGCGTCATATTTTTCTATCATTTCTATGTATTGAGACTTGGAGCCGCACGTACACCTCATCTACATCCGTTTTGGACCTTTTCAATTCTAAAATACGGTTAACTCATTTTACATTACTGAAACACAAAAAGTTAAATAAAAAATCACAAGATAAACTTGTATTCTAATGCAATATATACACTTCAAGCTTATGAAATAAAATACATTTTGGTATTTCAATAATAACTGTAAGTCTTCAAAAAGTCTAGATAACAAAATTTCTCACGTTTTTGCTCGTAGCCAAAATTTTGGGTTTGTCACTTAACGGCGTTTTAGAAATCGGACGGTAGTGCGTACTGACTGACAGAGCGGCCTTTAGACGTCAGGACGGCATCGCGAGAGTCAAACGCGCAACCTGGGGTCGAGACATGTCCTGACTAAGCGAGTACTTAGTACTTACCACGCTCGGCCGCCTCGCTAGGCTGTTCGGTCAGTCAGTACAGAGCTCTCGAAGATGATGTCTGATGTCCTTGACGTGTCCGTCAACGGCGAACCTTGTTTAATAAACAAGCACCTAATTCTTTTTATAAAAAAATATGTAGCGCTCGCAATTTTTTAGCGTGCAAACGTATTAATTGAAGTTGTATGTAATTAGTGTACCGTACTGTCATTGGAATTGATTTACACCTATTTACACTGAGATTTACACACAAGATATTGTAACGATGCCAAGTTTCAAGATTTTAGGTTATACAAGTAGTAGGAAAGCTCACTGAAAGGAAAACGTGTCTTTTCCAAAAAAAAAGTCCTTCAATAATAGGTTTCCTAATCTTATCTAAGTTCAAAAGTGGTAATTATATCAATCAGATAAAAAGTGGCAGCAGTAGGTATATCAGAAATGTTAAAACAATTGAGTAGGAATACCGTATTAAATATACTACAATGACCGCAGTAAAAGCGCTTTCGAAGCATTATTAGAAGAAAATTGGAAAAGGTATTTTGAAGTTGTTATTTCATATAATGATCACCATCATATCTGATCACTGGTAGTCTAGAGGTAGCGGCCCTGTCGTCCGATTCAAAGGTCGTGGGTTCAAATCCGGTCCGGGAATCTTTAAGTTCAAATTATCAACATTATCCTGCTCTGCAAAACAATCATCCAAATTGAGTACCTACCTGTAGGTATTATAGAAAGCCCGTTGGTACCGACGATATAGTTAACGTAGCTGGGCAGCAATGGATGAAACTGGCGAGGGACCGGAAGGAATGGCGTATTATAGAGGAGCCTATACCCAGCAGTGCACAAGGGATAGAAAGGTATTATGTAGATTTTAGATGTATGAGTATGTGTCATCATCATCATCATCTTCCGGCCCTTATCCCACTCTATGTGGGGTCGGCACAGCATGATCCTTGGATCATGCTGTAAGAGTTTTGGCTAAGGTGTTTTATGACCGGCCGCCTGTCTGACGTCAACCCTCCTTGGGAATACTTGGTTATTGTATCTCATCATGTTGGAGGATACTATGCTTTTGTCGACTTTTACGACATGCTCGGGGAGAGAAGCAGCTGGACACATTCACGTTTTTTCTTTACTCCCAGTCCAACAGAGAAGTGAAATGAAATGTGTGTGTAATATTTATTAATTTTTAACTTTTCCTACAAAGCTCTACTGCTATTTTTCTCAAAATTTCACAAAGTTTAACTAGAATTAGCATTATGTTCGCCTATATACATGTTTTTTTCAAGTGTACCTAATAAATAATTTTCTAACTATACTTTTACGGATACATAGCCGGGCTCACGTATTTCTTCCTTACAAATAATGAAATCTAGTCTAAATTGCACACAGTTTACAATGTGTACCTAATTACCTAAGCGTTTCAATTTTTTTATTAATTTTCCTATTTTCAACTATAGGAAGATTATCATGGCAACATTGTTTTAGACAAAAATGTATAGTGCTACTAGCTGCTGCCCGCGGCTTTGCTCGCGTGGTACCCGGATGAAAAATAGCCTATATGTCAATCCAGCACACATACTATGTAAATTCCAAGTTTTATTCAAATCCGTTCAGCCGTTTAGGCGTGATTAAGGCACAAACATCCAAACTCACAAACTTTCACATTTATAATATAGTAGGATTATAGTAATCGTCCATCTGTCATCTCTTAGTAGCAATATAGTAACCGGGTATTAGAGAACTCGTGATCGAGATTAGAAAACTAACGTGGTCACGTGGTAACCATAAATGTTCATTTCCTGATTTCGGGACCTACCTGACCAGCATCAAAATCCGAGAACGTGGACTGGCCATTATTTTTCATAAACCTACATTTTCCAATTTACTCGCTTTACAAAGTTGAGTGTCCGGGATAAAGAAAACATTTTAAGACTCCATTTTTATTTCCGCGACTTTACTGGTGGATTAATCTTTGTAAATTTCCATTTCTCGTTTTGCCAAACAGAATAGAGTTTTGGAGAGCCCAACTTTTCGGCAATGCCTTAGAAATGTCATCTGTAAGTGTCGTTACTCGTTATACAGTAATTTGTTTTCTATATAAATACATGAAATTCGTAAGTACTGCCCGACTAATTGACTGACAATCAACGTATATACCTAAACTATAAGTCCTACGAGTAGAAGCATAAAAATAACATAATAACATTAACAACAAAATAACATTAACAACAAAATAACATTAACAACAAAATAACATTGTTTAAAGCCTTTTGTCAATGCTTTTATACCAGCAGCCTATGGGTTAAGTACACGAAGAAGTCTCTTAGCGCCCTACGTGTCCAATACAATAATATCTTTAGAATGCTGTTGGGTCTGCCTCGATTTTTCAGTGCCTCGGGCATGTTCGCGGACGCTCGAGTAGATGGGTTCGCGGCTATTGTGCGGAAACGAATAACATCATTGTTAAATAGAGTCAGAGGCAGTCACAACAGCATTCTAAAAGTTATAGCCAACAAGTATGAGTGTCCCATACTTCACCACTGGGTGAAAACAATCATACCTTTTAGTTTCTTCTGTAATGCTGTTTCTTAATTTTCTTTTTCTTTTTAGTACTTTTTATATTTTTATTTTGTATGTGTAATTTGTTTTTGAATGTGTTTGTTTTTTGTTATTGTGCTATGGACTAAGTTGTCTGAGAATAAAGATTTATTATTATTATTATTAAAACTTGAAGGGTATGAAAGCAATAAATATAATTGAGCCTTGTGTACATTGAAAATTAAGTATTGAGGGTAAATTCTTCTTAAGCAGTTGGGGTGCAATAAGAAATGACGTTTGTATGAAAAAAAAGTTGAACGCGGCCGCCGGGCATCCTACAAGTTTTAAATAAAAACAACACGTAATTAAGTATTGTTAGATTTTCTTATTTCAACATTAACCAAACAAATACCAAACAAAACAAAACATCACCAAACATTATATCACGAAAACATCGACCGAATAATGTTCACTATTCTATCAGTCGTCAAATTATCATTTTCACTTACATTCATTTTAGTTTTCAAACTTTCGCCCGGTGCTAAACGAAGTAATCTACTAACTGGAGCACCGGGGTAGCTGCTAATCTCATTTGTAATCCTGTTGTCTTTGCCTGATGCACTTTGCGGCAGTAATTTTTGATGAAGGGTCCTGGGTGCTTTTCTCTTTATTCTGTTAATATTTCGTTTCCTTCGCACTGGAAGACCTTTGATATCGTCATCATAATAATCGAAACCAGATTTCAACGGGCCCTTAGGTTCAGCCGGATCTTTGCCTTTTTGTCTGAAAATAATGACACATAGATATACTTGCTTGTACCTACTGCTCTGCATGTTTTTTTTATTGTAATTTTGTAGTGTTACGTATGTCCATTGTGGAAATAGACGTACTTCTGTACGTATGGATAAGTTACCTACAAAATATAGAGTCTCCACGAACTAATCAACTATCCCATTCCATAACAAGATCGTCACACATTCCTGGCACAAAAGTAAAGCCATCAAGCTTTTGACAAAAGTTAAGAATTTACTATGCTGCGATGGATCACCATACCGGCATAAAAAAGTTCGACTGTCATTTCCAGTTATGGAACGAGCTACTGGTCGGAGACCTTTAGGTGATCTAGTAGCAGCATAAATTATGAATGATATTTTATTCCGGGTCAGAGTGCAATGGCGCCCACTACGTTTTCAAAAGTTCTTTCGAATTCTATCTTTTTTCCTTTACATGGTCGATGTCAGTATCGATATTATACGATATTTTAAAGTACTTTATTAACAGAAAGAAACTTACAACTGTTACAAATATAATTTACAAAATACAAAAGAAACAGTCGGGCTATCTAAAGGCCGTTGCAAACGGTCTATAGATAGCTCACCTGATCCAGCTCATCAAACGGTGGAAGCGTGCCCAAGACGCTGGCCGCATTGCCACGCTGAATGGCAATACTGATCCGTTGAGCCAAATAGGAACCAGCTCTTGGATCGCGCATCGTTTCGTTTATACGATATTGGTTTATGATTTGCACTTAAAACGATTTTTTTCGTTCTACAGTTGAAGCGACTTACCGTGGGAATTCATACTTGTCCAGAATCAGCTTCTCTTTAAAGTCATGCATTTCACGGTCCATAGCTCCCTTCCCGGCTTTGATCGCCTTCATCGTGGGCGATTCTTCCGAAGTCGTATGCGTCGGAGTCTGTTCCTGCAGCTTGGTGGGCCTGATCGGACCAGGCTTGTAGATAATGGGACGAGGGTATGTCTCGGGAACGTCGTACTCAATGGACTTTTTCGGTGTGTACTTTGAAACGAGAGAGAAGATGGTTTCACGTTAGCAGAATTTTTTTGAGAAAAGTTTGTGTCAGGTTGCTTCATAATCAAACTACAAAATGTTTAATACCTTTTCAGGCTTGTTGTTGTTTTAAAGTTACATAGGTATAACGTCCTGAATTGGCTATAAAATGTAAAGCATATAAGTAAGCATTTTTACCCAAAAAACCAAAGAGCAAGCGGCATGAAAAAAAGCTACCGATATGAATGCTACGAAACACAAACATTATAACTACAAGTATTATACTACAAATGTTATAAATGCAAATGTTTGGATGTTTGCATGCTTGCTACCACGTTTTTCTACTACGGCTACTTTTTATCCAAGCATTATTTTTTTAATTAAACTTGAAATATACATAGTTCTTGATTTGGAATCCTACTATATTATAAATGTAAAAGTTTGTGAGGATGTATGTTTGTGCCTCAATGAACGGTTAACGGATTTAGATGAAACGTGGAATATACATAGTATGTGTGCTGGAATAACATATAGGCCACTTTTTATCCGGATACCACGCGAGCGAAGCCGCAGGCGGCAGCTAGTAACATTTGACGGCCTCGGTGGCGTGGCGGGCGATTGCTCGGTGGAGACGCAAGAGAGAGATTCCCGCTGCGGAAGAAATGTTTGCATGTTCTGCAAATATTTTCTTCCGGGTCTGGGTGTTGTGGTACCATGGTACTCGTAGTTTCTGATACCCACGACACAGGGAATTCTAGTGTGGGGTCATGACTATGTGAGTGACTGTTGGGTGTTATTTATTATTATTTATTTTTATAAACGTGTTTTTACTTTTCTGATCATCCAATTACTGGGGTCATTGATGCCGGCATCAGGCACTGCGAAGCGCGCCGGGTTGACGCCGGGAGGCAGCTTGTAGCCTTCTGGTTCGGAGAGGGCGCCCTCACCCATCATCCTCCGAGCTTGGTCCGGGGGGAAGTTTGGAAAGTTGGGCACGTAGCGTTCGTCTTGGGCGTATGTTGACTGAAAAATCAGTACCTGATTCTTGATGAAACTTTACAAAAGTAAGCCTGCAACTAATACCTACAAGTGTTTACAAAACAGTTGGGCAATTTCATTGTTGAATTTTATAGGTACTTAAATTGGACACAGCACACAGGTGGCTACACTTTTGTTGTTCGTGGCGCGCCGTCTTTTCTTTTTATTTGGTCTGAGGCATATGTCATACCAATTAAGAATTTCTGGCCGTATATATCGTTGCCTGATACAATAAAATGTTTGAAATAACCATTTCCGATCCTTTAACGGTGGTGTCACGTGCCGCCTGTGCCTTTCTCATGCTAATGAGAGACTGGATCGCTTTCAGCTGATCGAGCGACCCTTGGGGATACTTCGACACTATCTGGAAGTATAGAAAAGTAATAAGCATTTCGGTCATGCTAATTTTTTGCACCAATTCAGGCATTTGGTCATTGATCATCATTGATCATCAAGAGCACTGGTGGTTTAGTGGTAATGACCCCGCCTTCCGATCCTAAGGTCGTCGTTCAAATCCGGCCGTGCACCAATGTATTTTTCTGTTCGAAAAATTTACGTGCGCTATACCAGTACTCTCAAACGGAGGCATGTCGTAGAACCTTAAAAGTTCAAAAACATATGTTTGTGGCGCACTTCCACGCAAATCCTTTCACCACACTGATTCAAAAGAACTGGTGACACGACTGGATAGAAAAATTGATCATCATAATCATCATCCTCCACAGCCTGTCTTTGCCCACAGCTGGGCGGTGGCCTCCCTTCGCCACCCAACACAGTCCTGTGCTAGCCTAATCCAATTACAGACCACAATCTTTACTTTATCATCTGCCCATCTCGCTACCGGACGTCGCACATTTCTACAGACGCACTAACACCATGGACCAAGGGCTGTGAGTGATGATGATGAGCTTGGCGATTGTGTTTTGGTGTATATTTCAGAAAAAGCGGTCTAATATATATACCACTAGCTTTCGTCCGCGGCTTCGCTCGCGTATCCAAACAAAAAGTAGTCTATATGTTATTCCAGCACACATACTATGTGTATTCCAAGTTTCATTTATATCCGTCCAGTCTTTACGGCGTGATTGAGGCACAAACATACATCGTCACATCCACACAAACTTTCGCATTTATAATATAAGTAAGATATTTATTCTAAATTGCAAAATAAGTAATCCCTTCAACGCATCTAACACCAAAGAGCAGGCAATCGAATTATGTATACTATTATTTGGCTTTACATAGAATTTGCCACAACATTTTCAATATACATCTCCGCGCTTCTACACCGTATAATTTTGTACTGAAAGGTTTACCAACCAACGGCTTTCAGACCGAATTGAAATACTATGTCCGATGCTAATAGACTACTTAAGAAACAGACTGCATTTAGGGAATCGAATAAATTCCCAAGGTGTTGCTAAATTGGAAATTGGCGAGCAGAATGATAAATGCAATTACTTTCGACCGTTTTGTACAAATGAGAATATTTTCAAAGGGCATTTAAATGTCTGGTTTTTGCAACAAAAATAAGTTTTAATCACAAGTACAGGTCAAGAGTACCCTAAAACGACGAGCATGCATGAAGAATGTGATGAGAGTGAATGAAGCGAAAGAAGAATGTCAAGACCATCATTCATTCATTCATCAGGTGAGCCGCTCGTTCATGTGTCCCCTCTTCCATAAAAAAATGGAGATTCGTGGTGACTGCCTACTGCTATGGGACACAAGCGTGATATTATGTATGTATGTCGTTATGTTCTCAAGTTCTCGTTTTGCAAAGTGTTAACATGTATTCGAAAATCAGAGTAACTCGATACCTAGAGATTTGGAAATGTCTACAAATTGGATTTCCATCGTGTCTTTTCTATCGAATTCAACAAGAATAAAGATAAAATTAATTCAACTCATGCATAACATGTGTTAGAGTAAAAGCTTGGGAATTTCGATGAATTTCGATCACGGACCGGGAAACTAAGTGTAGATCGGACCTCCATCTCATAGACCGATGATATTGTAAAGGCTTAAAAGGCTATTTATGCCATCGCGTCTAGGCCGATTTCGAAAGAGATAGGGCTATTAATTCAATAAAAGAAAGACAGAGAGTGAGATCGCGCAAAATATTGAAATCAAATAACCTGCCAAATCAAATAAATTTTAATGTTAATTACAAAAAAACACTGGTTTTAACAACTAAAGAAAGAGTTATCACCTATCTATCAAAGTAAAAATCATCTGAAAATATGGTAGGGTTCCCGAGATCTAGATCAAAACGTACTCAAAACATGGACCTTTTAAGACTTTGAAATATGTGATGCTTATTACATATTAACCTTTACAATTTGTTATATACCCGTATTACTTGCAAATACACGATTTTATTTCATTTCACGTACAAACATTTCGCATTTATAATTTTAAATTTGGTCGGATGATGAAATTAACATTTTCTCATGAGCATGTACCTATCTAGATATTAGTTTCCATACAAGTAAAAGCTATTTTTATTTTGCAGTGAGCATTATTCAGTTAGACACAAAGCCAAGAGGATAATCTCTCATAAACAAGCTCGGATAAAAACAACTATGACTACATACGAATGTTGCCTTTGTGCTGCTGGTTTTTTATTATTATGATAAATGTGCACAGAAAAGCCTTTGTGACGGCACTTTAACCCTTTCGTTATATAATTCTTATACATACATTCATATATATATAAATATTATCACGCCCGTATCCCTAATGAGGTGGGCAGAGCCACAAGTAAACATAAGAAAACTTGCAGCCTCTCCCGATTCAATATCCCAAGATGGATATGGTGAACCGTGAGGTGATCAGCTCATCGCCCATATAGATGGTCCATCATGTTAGAGAGGATACTATCCCTTAGACGACTTTTACGACATGCTCGGGGAGAGAAGCAGCTGGACGCACTCTACGTATCCAAATTAACCTTAGTAAAATTAGTACCCCATTAGAGATACGGACGTGATCACATTACATCATCATCATCTTCCTGCCCTTATCCCACTCTATGTGGGGTCGTATGTCGGGTCGATATGTAAGAGTTTTGGCTAAGATGTTTTATGACCGGCCGCCAGCCTGACGTCAACCCTCCTTGGGAATACTTGCTTACTTTATCTCATCATGTTAGAGGGGATACTATCCCTTACCCGACTTTTAGGACATACGGGCGTGATCATATGTATGTAATTTGTTCACTGACCGCCTGCATTTGCTCATCGCTCGTCACGGGTGCCGTAGTGGTAAGAGGGTGGATAGGTTTCGCCGTGAGCTTCATCAGTGAACCCTCGAACCGGTTGTGGTCATCAGACTCAATGATGGAGTTGTCCAGCCGTCTCCCGGATCGCAACGGCGTGTCCCCTTCCTCGGGAGGTTGGGTCATCACTGAAAGTATGATCATCAAATCATCAAATCATGATCATAAAACAATTCACTGTTGGATATGTGAGAATGTGATGTGTAAAATTGAATTCTCGAAACATAAGCTAAGGACGAAAAAAGCATTTGGTGATGACATATGTATAGTCTATATACATAATAATCACAATACTATTTTTTATCTCATGTATATAGGTGGGCCCTAATACATAAAATATTCCCTGCACTTTAAAGCTAGGGGTATTGAGTGGAACTTTGGATCTCCTACTAGATTTTTAACTTGATTTTACATTACACAATCTTAAACATACAATACTTATACAATACATATATATTTACTATATAATAATATCTACTTTCATTTACTACATATAAATACATTCACATACACACATTATAAATAATTATTTTTGTTATTTCTTATTATACTTCACATTTATGTAACACAAGTGCTCTAAGTTGTACTACGGAAAAGAGGGGACTCTCCTAATACAGGTCACACGACTTAAAAGGAGAGTTCCCAAACCATGTATTTTACACTTGTAATTTTGAATAAATACTTTTTACTTTTTTTACTTTTACTTTTTTTTTTACAATGGTGATTATGAAATTTTGATTGCACGTAATATATAGTCGTCATTGATCGTCAAAATCCATTTCAATCTGCTTCATGATTGTCTGTTCGAATTGAAACCGTCAGACTTGACGGTATTCATTTGTAATCAAGATGCAATCACCTTACTGATACACCAAAGCTCAATGCCCAGTCACACACCTTACAACCAATAAAAAATAATAAATAGCTCTTCGCAAATACTTACAATCTCCCTCGTCCTTGACGTAGCTTCTGACCGCCTCGTGCCCGCCGCTGCGCCTCCACGCCATGTCGTCGCCGACGTCATCATCGAACACACCTCGCTTCACGTAGATAGACACGTTTGTTTCTGAAAACGTACAAGTTCATTTACCCCTAGATTCGGTAACATCTAAAGCCTTTTACCATCTATTATAGTAGATGATTTATACAGCGTCAGGAGGCAACTTTTACCTTCACAGACGAGACGCTGTAGTGCCTGGGACGAATTAAGATGGAGTAGGCTTGCCCAGCACCTATTCCATCCTCTCAGCTTAGTCGGGCCTCGTCCACAGGAAAAACATGGTCAATACGTGCGGAGCTGATTAAGCTGCGGGTTTTCTCACGATGTTTTCCTTCACCGTTTGAGAGTACTGGTATAGCGCACATAAATTTTTCGCACAGAAAAATCCATTGGTACACGACCGGATTTGAACCCACGATCTTAGGATCGGAAGGCCGGGTCACTACCAACTAGACCACCAGTGCTCTCAACATCTACCGAAAAGAAAAAATCATCAATTTGAAGAAACACAAAGCTTTTACAAGTGGATTAAATTACACAGTTGCAAGAAGATACATTGTGAAGAAACCGGCATGTCGTAGAGCCTAAAAAGTTCAGAAACATGTGTCAAGTGCACGAAAAGAGCCTCTTTGCGGTGCACTGTAATCCTTCCAAAACAATGGTCCGAAAGAATTAGTGACACGAGTAGCAGTAGAAATAGCTCGGATGGATAAAGGAGCACAATACTGCCCTCCTAGTGAAGAACGCAGTAACTAGAATTTTTGACAAAAATTAGATACATCATATTCGTAATCGCCTAACAAAATACAACATCCTGTTCTCACTCTCTTATCAAAACACGTTTGACATAGTTACTGCGTTCTTCACTAGGAGGGCAGAATAAGGGTCCCGATTTTTACTAAAATGGAGTCTATTTTCCTCAAAAACAAAGTAGTTTCTAGATGGAATTTGCATTTTATAGGAAACTACGACGCTGAGAGCAGCTTACCAAGGTTATAAGCGAGAGCTTAGTGCGGAGTTTCATACCATCAACTTCGCGAATAAATCCTTCGAAAATTATAACATTTTGATAAAATTTCATAAATTTCCTTATATTTCTGCTTCGATGATATTCTCTTCAACACTTAATTAGTATGCTATCTGACTTAAGTCGTTTTATTTTCGATTTTTTATTTCGAATTTAGTCTACAGTGGGGTGGGCAGAGACACAAGTAATCTCAAGGAAACTTGCAGCCACTACGGATCAACTTAGGATTCCACGTATCAGAAAATAAAAGTACCATGGTGCCCAGACCCGGAAGAAATATTTGCAAAACATGCAAGAATTTCTTTAGCAACGGGAATTGAACCTACATCTCGTACCTTTTAAATCGATGTACTCAGCTAACGAGTAATTGTACCCTAACGCCACTCCCGACATCGATGAGATCATAATAACGCAGCAGACCGCGGAGCTGACACAGCACGACATTGCGAATACCCAGGCCCTGGAACAAACAAACCATTGACCCTTCATAAGACATTCGAAGCAAGCGTCGCGTCAGTGGCTTCGCGTCAGACCGCGACAGAGCTACTAACAAAAGCTAACAAATGTATGGAATGCTATTCGCGCTTGATTGACGTTCCTCATATTTCCGTAGATCTGTAGCGCGTGGCGTAACTGAAAATTCTAGTCTCGGTTCTAGTAAAGTCTAAAGTCTACCTGTCTCCTTCAGAACATCGATCATATTGTTATAAACTTAATAAGACCAAAAAGTTTTGGGTTCTGTATAAAGTAATGGGCTCCGGACAACTTGTAAGACTTGCAAAGAATTTTATTACAAATTTTTACTTCCCATTTTGATGTTAATATTGGTTGTTCTTTGTACCTCCATTAATGATTATGAAACTCTCATTGAGCGGACACTTGTAGAATTGTGATAGCTAGCCACAGAAGCCAAAAATAAGAAGTCAAGTCATAAAAGTCTACCCTCAGGGTTTTCTACTTCAGTCAGACCACCATTTTGAGAGAACATAAATGACCTGTAGTATGAAAGAAAAGCCTCCGTGACTCACTTCTATCATCGCTCTTTTAATTATTTTTATGAAACAAGTGTCCAAACAAGTTTTTTACAGGCCAATTTCGGTTTAACGAATCCGGTAATGAAAAGTTGCCCCCAACAAAGAGGGGAAAAAGTATGTTTTAAACCAACATAATGTTCATTTTTAGAGGTAATTCTCCAAGCCTTTAGGTAAAATAATTTTACCAAATGTCTACAAAATATATTTTATGCGGGTTTTTGGATAAATTTTAGTATAAATTGTTATTTAAATAAAAGTAATACGAAAAAGTATCCAACTTTACAGGCATGCCCGGCGACCCAAGGATAATTCTGACCCTTTTTTCTGAATAAAAGTTTCACAACTGAAATAGGAGACAAAGAAAACTCGTTATTTCACAGAGAATATAAAAGAGACGCACCACCTGTTGTTGGCTGTCGGACGGTTTGCATTAGAGTGCTAATTTTAGCAGAACATTCCACTTAGAAAATTGTCTTTATTATTTGATATTGAGATGTTGTCACACTGAACTAGTTATATTTGCTCTATACAGTAGATTATTTAGTAGGTATAGGTATGGTACTACACAGCTGGAGAGCCAAATTGGCCTGAGCCAAAAGACTGAGACTTTTAGATAGATATTTATTGTTATTTAGCTACTAACTTGTGCCTTTGCACACCCCATTAGGGATACGGACGTGGTAATAAGTATGTATGTATGAAATAAACTTACCTCTGAATAAGGTCGATTATCCATGCAAGGCAGGTGAAGATACAACACATTGTGGGCCACCTTCTGAACTAACTCAGCTCCCATCGCCTGCTATTATAACCTCAAAATTTACAAGGTAACATTATCAGATACAAGACAAGATGATTCACTCGTGATTTTCGGGAAAAGAGTCAGTTACGACTCCCTCCCTGATTTGTTACGTATTTTAGGCATTAGGAAGTCATTTGTGTAAATTTAGCGGAAATTTCATAATTCACATTACAATTTACTTCGCATTTCGCGATGTGACAAGAGATTCTGAGCACAGATTCCGAGACAGATGACAGGATTTAATGTTTCTGTAATTTGTCAGACTGGTGCGTAAGAAGATTATATTATGAATTCAAAGAGGGTTTTCCACACAATAATTTTATGTTGTTACATTGATTGTTCAATTTATTTTCGTTATTGTACAATTTATAATTCAGTTCTACTTATTACATAAATATTACGCATTTACATTGATGCATACAGCAAGACGAACATAAATATGAGGGGTATGTAGATATTTGGTTGTTTTGACTCGACATGATACCATCTACTATATGGGCTGATCACCTGTCACCATTTTGGGACTTTAAATTGGGATTCGCTTAGGCTTTTCTTATGATTGCTAGTAGCTCTGCCCACCCTACAATGCCCAATCGAATACAATATTACATTAGAGCTGAACCGATTGGGCATGAATCTTGGAATGAGTCAGTTTATGACTTGGATATTCAGGCTACTTTTTTATCTAATTACACGAGCGAAGTCGCCGATAAAACCTGTGCGATAATAAATAACGCAGGTGCCTAGAGAAGTCTTCGATAAATTCGTTTCAGTGTAGCTTATCCTAAATTAGAATGATTAAATCACGCCGCAGTGAGGCCGGTGCTTTGCAATTCCCAAGTTGATTGGTTTCACAAGCTAGTTTCCAGCTGTTCTTTCCAGTTTCCAGTTCTGCCGCAGTACTACCTTCTATATAGGCGCATTGAACATTTTACAATAAAATGACTACGAGCCGTCGCATAGGCGAACTTGTCGTGGCGAGTGACAGAAGAGCTATATTGTATTGTATGCTTTGTGTACGGATAAAGATGTATCACGCGAATTACGCGTAGCTGGAGGAAATCTCGATGTTAGTTTGTAGTCTTAGTACTAACGAAGTATTGACATCGTTCGTATTATCAGAATTTCATCATCATCATCCACGGCCTGTCTTTGCTGGACATCATTCCCTAGGGTTCTTAGGGGCATGCTTCCCTTTGCTTGTACCATGCAACATAGTCGTGTGCTAGCTCAGTCCGTCTATCGTCTGTGCATCTCGCTATCGAATGTCCCACATTTCAATAGCCACACCTCGGCCGTCATTCAGTTATAGCCTTACTCCACTGGTTATTACTACACAATGAATTATCAGTATGTGTAAATTGGTAATTTTGCTATAAAAGAAGTTTTGTTGAAATAGTAATTTTATCTCATCGTTCCAGGTAGGGTAGAACGATAATGAAAATCGCTAATGATCTGCCTACAGAGTTCTGACCTTCTTTTGTTCGGTTCATCTTCGATGAACTGCGAACAATAGAGTCTTCGCAAGATATCGGTAGCCAGATGCTCTTTATGGAAACGGCTGACAGTAGACTTTTTACTCCATAGTACATATAGTTGCCATAGTACATATAGTTGCCATAGTACATATAGTTGCCATAGTACAAACATTGCTTAGTTAGGGGCTAGATGGCGCTGTGTGAAATGTCCAAAATTTTTTTTTTAATAAATGATACACACGTTTAATCAAAACACGTACCTACTTCAGCGGTGAACGAAAGTTTGGAATGCATGATGATTATGTTGTTTGTTCTCTAGATGGTTAATTTTGAAAATTATCCTAAAAAACTAAGATTATAAAATTAAAAATTAAAACAAAATAATTTAATTTTAAGTTTTTAATTAAAAACGGTCCGAAAGAATCACACGTAAAAGAAAATCGGTGTCTAATTTAGTGAAAGGGAATATAAATAATGCTTAGATTAGAAGTCACGAATAAGGTTCCCTAATGGCTTCTGGGTCCATGGCCACTTCAGAAGGGCAAGTAGCCATCACTGAGACGTGAGCCCATCCGAAAGGTCAGGTGGGCCAAACGAGTCCCCGATGGCAAGTCAGCCAACGAGGTCATATATCACTGGAGTCAGTATCAACGTTAAAATTGTCTTAGTATAAATATATATCCTCGGTGGCGGGGCGGGTGAGTGTCCAACTGAGATGCGAGAAGTGCGAGTTAGATTCCAGCTGAGGGATAGGTAAAAGTAGGTAAGTTCCTGCCTCATTCTGTGTGAGTGTGAGTAGGTGGTATCAACCATCTGTTTTCTATTTAAAGGTTGCAGTCCGTTTGTCCGTCCATCTGTCCACCCGTCTGTCCGTACGTCTGTCCGTCCGTCTGTCAGCGGTCTGTATCTCATGAACCGTTATTGATCAAGCGAGCGAAGTGAGCAAAGATCTTAAGAAAACATTGTCAATATATCAAAATTTTATAAATGTCAAATTAACTGTCTTGTCATAAATTAATGTCTTAGAAGTATTTATGCGTTATCCTGATTATCCTTTTACAACCTTTGAACCCACGACGCGGCTTGGTCAGCTCCACACGTATTGACCATGTCTTTCCTGTGGACAAGGCCGACTAAGCTAAGAGGATGGCATAGGTGCTGGACAAGCCTACTCCTACCTACTATGCTGCCTACTCCATCTTAATTCGTCCCAGGCACTAGCCTGGGACGAATTAAGATGGAGTAGGCAGCATGAAGGTAAAAGTTGCCTCCTGACGCTGTATAAATCATCTACTATAGATGGTAAAAGGCCTTAGTTTCATTGTAGACAGTGTAAGGAAAAATAAACCTCTTACACACTCTTGACACTTGTTGATAGTGTAGGCTTGTAGGGTTGCCGCTGGCGTGTATTAATGAGACCAAAGAATAATTATTACTTAGGTATATTATGGCCTTGAGTCCTCAATAACGAGTCCAGCTGCTTCTCTCCCCGAGCATGTCGTAAAAGTCGACTAAGGGATAGTATCCTCCAACATAATGAGAAAAAAATAAGCAAGCATTCCCAAGGAGGGTTGACATCACGCAGGCGGCCGGTCATAAAACACCTTAGCCAAAACTGACCCAACAGTCACAGTCAGTTCTAACCACACACTAGAGTGAGGTGAGCAAATGTTACCAAAAACCTCCTAGAAACGTTAAATGACATAGAAATGTTTTTATAGGCGTCACGAAAAATTGCACCATTTCTTTGGCCTTACAGCGACAACCCTAAGAAACCACCCTACGAAAGGCACCGGAAACGACGCGCCATATCCGGCGAGCGATAAAATAGAAATCACTTACATTGCGACGTTCCGTTAATTATTAAAAGGTAGTCAGTTTTATGTTTACTTTCTTGATGTAGACTGTGAGAAATAGTAATTAAACATGTTCGCGACTGTACCAATTACGGTAAACATCCTCTCATAGTCTTTTCCTTTGGTAATATAATACAGATAACCTTTATTATTTAACATTTATTAACAGAATGAAACTTACAACTAATACAAATATAATAACACCCACATTAGGATTCTCTATGTCGTGGGTATCAGAAACTACGAGTACCATGGTACCATGGTCTTCCGCAGCGGTAATCGAACCCGCGCCTCAGCGTCTCAGTCGAGCAATCGCCCGCCACGCCACCGAAGCCGTCAATTGTCATGCAGATAGGTTGATGTATGAGTCGATGACTGTTGGGTGTTGTTTATTTGCCTCTCTTGCATACGTAGGTCCCCATACTTTTACATCTTGCCTGTCTCATCCCGTTCAATCGGTATCGAATTATAGTCTCGCATTCAAATTACTGTGATAAAAGGTAATCAGGATATGCCAGTTGATAGGTAAAGCTATGATTGGCCATCATTATTTCCCTGCCCTTATCCTACTTAGGTAAGTGGGGTCACAACTGGTTTTCTTCTTCCATTCGCCTCTATCAGCTGTCATTTCAGTATTCACTCCCTTCCCACTTATATCATCACTCACGCAATCCATCCATCTCTTCTTTGGTTTACCTCTATCCTTGTATCCATCTACTTTAATATCTAACCCTTTTCTCGTCACATGACATTCATCCCTCCGCATGATATGCCCATACCATGCTAATTACTCCTCAACTTATCCGTCATGGGCACTACTTTCAAACTTTCTCTAATATATTCATTCCAATCTATCCATTCTCGTCACTCCACATATCCCTCTTAACATTCTCATTTCAAACCGGAGTGGCCATTGATCTTCATGGTATTTCGCTTACATAGGTACATATGTTCACGTACATGAGTCTTTCAAGTAGTAAGATTACGTTTAATGTAAAGGATGTTTGCATAATACTCAATCAAATTGATTTACTGCAGATGGAAGCTTGTTGAATGCATGAAGAATTTGATGAGAGTGAATTAAACGAAAGTAGTATCGACCGTAGCGAGAGATCTGTGGTCTCTGCCTACCCTTATGGGAAATAGTGATGTTACGTATGCATGGAAGCTTCTCGATCGCCAGAGGTGGTGTATATAATATTCTTTATGAGACTAATAAATGCGTCACCAATCTCGCTTGAAGTTGCGCATTATCAAAGCAAAAGTTTTTCACTGAATTCTGCTAAAAAAAGCTAAGGTCTCTACTATTTATCTACCTATAATACGAGTAGAGTGTTAATACAGCGTCAGAAGGAAACTTTTGCCTACATTTTTAAATCTAAACCCTAATGGAACGCCGTAGTGCAAACAAATTTGAGAAGGATAAAGCCAACTAAAAAATGTAAGTTCGTATGAGCCAGTGGCCAAGTCTTGTGACGGAGCTTAACGACTTAAAAGCCGGGACCGACAATTTAACGTACCCTCCGAAACCCGTAAGCGCTCAGCTCGTAATGCCACTTGCGGTCGCCCATCCCAATTGTGACCGTGCACAACGTTGCTTCACTTCAACGATCAACCAAGAACGTCTAAGCAAGCTACGCTACGAGCGCACGCAAAAGGGGATAGTATAGGTGGATAAGCCTACTGCATCAATTCTACAAAGCAAGTAAATAAATTCTCATATTTATATAGTGTAAAGTTCTGTGTTAGTGCTGGCAGCGGGATCGTGTTTATGCATTTATAAAGGCTGTATGTAATAAAATATTACATATTACCTTTCATGCGAACGTATGTTAGGGCAGATGTTTGTGGTTTGTAGGACCTTGGTTAATATTTCAGGGCGACCTTTCGAACCGCTGCTGTAGTGCTAACAAGCTTTCTATTCTTGTTGAGTTGTGTTTTTAGGTAATAGATTATAAATACACGGTGAAATTTTACCCACAATATCTTTTTTTTATTATCCGAAAGAAGTTCTTTAGAACAAATGGGCTAGTTTTCGTTTCAATTGTCCTACCATTGAACTACAGGGATTAAAGAGTTTTAACAGTTCTATGACGTAACAGTCCTATAGAACAAATAGGAGTTACTGTATAACTATAATACAAACAGTTTGCACTTTTTGGACGTACAATATCACAGAAATAACATAAAAAATTAAGAACATTAATAGATATTTTCAAAAACATCATAAGATATTCGTGAACAAAATCCCTCTACAATACTAAAATGCATATTAACTGTCCATAACCATAATTGATTATCACGTACCTTTACGAGATTCAGGATTATACATTTTCATTAACAAATTCAACAAATTATGGGTCTTGTAGTCCTAAATAAAATATTTTTAATACATTAAAAACTTCTGATGTTATACTACTTATATTTATATCGCACCCGTATTACGATACTTCAAAACTCTGTGAAAGCCGAGAGATTCCTTTTACAATTTTCGTAACAAAGCTTCTAAAGTAAACAAAAACATTGTTCTATCCTTTGAGGAATTATACAGTAAAAAAAATCACATGCAATGAAATCTAAACTCCATTTGACGCTCAAAGTGACTTGTAGATTGTAGGACCCTTCAGTCTACATAATACATACAGAAAACGTTTGATTTATTTACCGTTGTTCTACATAAAAGAAACACGGTCTTCACAAAACCGTCAACTAACTTATATGCCATAGCCAGCATCATATAGTTTTTCTCTGAATGCCTGGAACCTGTATTGAACGCATGTCCTTAAGTAGATCATTATAGCAACGTTGTTTTCAGTGTTATCGTAATCTACTACATTCTCACTTAAGATCTTAAAAACTGCACTCCACTTTGCGGCATCGAAGCAAAGTGCCTGTCTAGAGCTTTCACAGCTTGATTGAAAAGCTATAAAGCCAGACCCCTCTTTCCCACTGGATACTCTGGGCAAGTGCCCAGGGCCCCGTGATCGATAGAGGCCCCCTATTTCCTGCCAGATTACTATGTCCATAGAATGTGATGTGCTCAAAAACATCGATTTTAAAGGAGTGATTAACGATTTTGCCCATCTCAAATCTAGAAGGGTTCCTCTTCAATAGATTCTTAAGTACATATTAACCTGTGAATGCTAAGAGTTACTTTTGTAAATTCTATTACATTGTCATTCATTTTATGTGACTGTTAATAAAAATAAACGCAGAAGCTTGCTTATCTACTTTCTTTGTTTATTCTAACAAAATAGTGTTCTGTCAAAGTCATAGGGGCGCCATTATCCTAATATGGCCAGGGCCTCCAATAGATTAAAGACGGCCTTCTATAAAGCATGTAGTTAGGAGTACCGCCCCAAGTCAGGATTTGTAAGTTAGGGAGGCCGTTTATCAGTAGTTGGCATAAAGTAACTAAATGCTGGTTATGTATGTTAGCTAGTGGCCAACTCTAGTGACGGAGTTTTTAGGCCGCCTAAAGGCCTCCGCCATGGCTTAACGACTTAAACGCCGGGAGCGACTGTTTAACTTGCCCTCCGAAGCACGGAAGCGTTCAGCTCGTAATGGCACTTGCGATCACCCATCTCAATTTGTGACCGCTGGTTATAAGAATATGTTGTATTTCTGTTCCAGCCAGCATCAGCGTCATCGGTGCTGTTGGTGCACCTCGGGGCAGTGGGAGCCCTGGCGTCTGGCGCGGCGCTGTGTGGCGGCAGCGGTGCCTGCGCGTGCGGAGCGCTGCTGCACGCTTTGCACCCGCTGCAATTGTGGACCGTCTGCGGGCTGCACGCAGACCGCGCTGCCGCCATCGCCGCGCCGCTTCACTATGCCGCTCTCGTGTCGGCGAAGAAGGTTAGATTGAAACACTTAGCCTTTCCTATGGTTTAGGATAGCAGAAAGAAAAAAACAATATACAACAATTACAATTATTTAATAAGGGACTCTTAAGTTTACAAACTCAGGGGCGTGAGTCAAATAGAAGGGTCGTATTCGTATTTGGTTGAAGAACCAATAAATGTGCCACTGGCCTTAGAACGGAAGTCGTAGTCGGTCCGAAGTGGAAGGCAAGTTGGAACGCCGGCCGACTCCAGCTTCTCAATTTCCGTCGACCGGTGGATGATGACGATGATGATGGTGTCAGAAGTAAAAAATGTATAAGACACGTAGATACATACATATTATCACGCCCGTATCCCTAATGGAGTGGACAGAGCCACAAGTAAATATAAGTAAATTTGCAGCCTCATCTGATTTAGTCCCAAGATGGATATGGTGAACCAAGGTGACAGGTGATCAGCCCATCGCCCATAAGGTGGCCAATCATGTAAGAGGATTAGACATAATGTGCTCTTTTCAATATTATTCTACTTATATTGATTAAACTTTTCCGTAAAGGCTTACAGGCACTGGTTTATTTCCAGGTGATGATCAGCGTAGCAGGTGGTTGGTTGGCAACAGCAGCTCTCCTGGCTCCTCTGGCCGCAGCACAGCCCCCGCTAGCCTACAGTTATGGACTGGGAGGTTGCGCTCCTGACTGCGGGGCCGGACCGTCAGCACTCGCCTTCTGTATCATATATGCAGTGCTCACTCTCCTGTTGCCAGCGTTCCTTGTTCTGATCTGCAGTTTGAAGATACTACGCATCGCCCGGTACCACAGACATCGAATCGCAGCAGCAATATACGAAGTGACGCTATCTGCACAAGTCACAGTAACCCATCAACGAAACCCCTTCACCCCGCCCCCTCCGCCGCGACGCCGAGCGTTATCAGCAGTTCTTCAACCTCTGGGGTCGTTGGCCATTTTATACTTTCCGTATTACTGCGTTTTGATATGGCCAGCGGTTGCAGCACCTCCTCAACCGCTAGCAGCTATATCAGCCGCTCTTCTAGCGGCTGCTCCGCCTGTCAACGGAATTATGTACGGAGTCCGAAGTCGAGCCCTTCGAGATTCACTTAGAAACTACCGGCGGAAAAGGATGACGAAAAGTGAGGTGACCCAGGAGATCCAAGCTCGGACTCCGAGCGCATGTGGGTCCCGTCGACCATCCTTATCAGCGGGATCGGGGTGCATTCGGCCCCCGACAACACGCAGACTGTCAGACGCGGCTGCGATGGGTATGCGGGGTTCGGAGCGACCGGCACAGAGGGCAGCATCTTGCAACATGCTGCAGGACCCTCAAGAGGAAGAGCCTCCCCCTCACCCGCGGACGTGTGCTATTCCATTGATTCGTGCTCCGCCGCATGTGGTACTCGGCCGGGCTCTAGGGTTAGAGGAAAGTATAAGCGCGAGAGATAGGCGACGACGGCAGTCTCCCCGTATCACGGTGACTCGAGCGATGTCAGACGAGAGCGACTCGCCAACTCGCCGCCCGCTCTGTCGGCAACAGTCTCGGTCTAGCGGAGCTCTTCTCGTGGGCCTCTCCTACTCCCCCGTGATATCGGAGAACATCAACCTAGATCACGCGGCAGACGCCGACGAGCAACTTCTGCTCTCGTGGCCGCGTCACAGACCACACGACAAACAAAACGCTTTATAAAACGGGTATTTTCTTAGTAGTCTCGCTGAATCGTGAACATGTGAAGACAATAATGGGTGTGCGGCCTGTGCGGTTTACAGTCGAGCTAGCTTCGGTGTTTTGAAAGTTGTTATTTTTAAAAGCTTTGTATTGTACCCGTATGTACTCGACCTTCTGCAGTGACCAAATATTTACAACATACGTAGGCGTACGACTCCTCCTACAGGGTTCCTCCATATCGTAGCTTTACCTACTGAAGTATTACTTTAGTTAGTGTATCGTAAATATAATTTTCGATATATTCCATAGAGTAGTGTCTAGTGAATGAAATGATCTGCTGATAGTCGTTTAGTACAGATACTGGCACGAATCTTGAGATCGCTGCGAAAGAGCAGTAGTTTACGAGCGGAATAGAGCACTCAAGATCCGTGGCGGTATTTGTAAGGTGTTATAAATACTGTCAAAAGATTTTCATAGGCATCTTACAAAAAGCATTTAGTGATAAGGTAGACCTACTATTTTGTGTAAAGCTTTGCACATTGCAAACCCGTCCAGTAATCTGGGTTTCCTAAATAGTTGTCATTCTACCTAACAATTGTACCCTTCCTATGGGATTCAGTCCCAAATATTTTACTGTATTTTATATGAAAATATAGGTCTTCTTTCGTAGTTGAAACTAGAAAGCAAAGTGTATTCATACATATATTATTCGTTTCGAGTTAAATCGTCTACTGGCACGAATTCCATTATAATAAGTATTAAATAATATTATTTTTATAGCAATGTAATATTTATTTAGAATTAAAAATGAATGAAAATACTTCTGTGAATTATAAATTATTTATCAACGGTTCTAAACTGTTTTAAAAATAATTATGCATACTTGAGGTGAAACAAACACTTTAGTCTAGAAAATAATGCTACAAATAGGAAAAAAAAACTCAAATGTAGCGAATAAAAGTCGAACCTATTTATTTTCGCAGTGTTTTAAAAGTGTGAGTAGATAAATAGGTAGTTTATTATAAATATAAATTATTTTATGTCGTTGTTCTATGATAAATGTTTAAAAGTGTAATTACGAATTGTTATTCTAGTCAGAGAGCTGTTTTAATGTACGTGTTAATTTTAGATAAGTCTAATAAAAAATGAAATTATGGTGTCAACTTTCTGATCTTTGATAATTTACTCATCAAAATTAACTGTTGGTTAGTAAATAACTAAGGCCTTTTACCATCTAGTATACTGATAAATCTCGTTTTTAGTACTTAAATTATCGCGAATCGCATTTCATGCGGTTCGGTTTGGCTGCGTTCCTGCAACAACCTCGTTAAATTTCAATTTACAGCCACCCATACCGCTATAACGTCATCAACGCTCAGTTCACAAAGATGGACTCAAGGTTTTCGAGTATTTCAATATTTGAAACCCGCCTCATTTCTATAAATGCATTTATGTAACCCCCGAATACTCAAACGCATCTCAGAGTTGAGCACGTCTTGAGTGACGAGTTTTTGACAGATTTTCATCAGATATTCAAAAAACCGTGATTTGAGGCGTGCTTAACTCTGAGTCGCGTTTGAGTAATCGAGGGTAAGTTAGGTACCTACATCAAATATATTTTTTTTATATTTAGAGCTGTTCTTTGTACGCAATAGGTAGAAATTAATTTGAAGAAACAAGATATTACACAACTAAATAAAGCTCTCATTCCTGGAAAAGCATAAGCTGTGACCCAGAAAACAGGTTTTCCAATTATTTGTTTTAAAACGTAGATTTTTTAAATTTTCATTTCGCTATGGATCTACCTAGACATACATACCTACAAAATTCTTATTTATTTATTTGTGTATATATGTAAGTACTAATTAATTTGACCAAACAAGTTATTGTTAGATATGAATGTGGAAGGATATGACTGTGGGTAGAGGAAGACCAAAAAAAAAGATGGATGTACTGTGTGAAAGATGACGAGTAAGAAAAGGGTGTGCGTTGAGATGACTACTGTTCTGAAAGGGGGAAATAGAAGAGAAAAACAATGTTGTGCCGATTCCACATAACGTGGGATAAGGGCAGGAAAATGATGATGATGAAGTTATTCACAAAAAATAAAAATGAAACCCTATCCTGGAAAAGCGTAAGCTGTGGCCCAGAAAAGAGATTTCGTGAAAACATAGATATTTATATTATCTTAGATCGTCTCATGAACTACTTGTGAACTACTCGTCTCTGAAATTACATTTTCAGTTCATGGTACGATATTGTTGATGTTTTCAAGTCACAAACGTTGGCGACGCGAAGTATGTTTACAAAGCGCTCTTTGATCACAACTGCTATGTCCAAGATTTGAGGAATTCTGTGAATCGGGTCGAGGAACTAACACCTAAATCTTGAAACGGAAAGCTATGGAAGAGAACGATATCGTAAAAAATTACGAGCGTATTTTCCCTGAAACTAACCTTATAGAGGCCATGAAGTTTCAGAATCTTTGGAAGTTGTGCAAATCTTTGATGAGATAATAAATCACCGACCTTTGAAATCATTTACTATTACTACTTAAATAATGTGAAACAATACTATACAACTTAATATATTCATCATCATCATCCACGGCCTGTTTTTGTCCACAGCTGGGCATAGGCCTTGGTTTGTGCCATCCAACACGGTTCTGTGCTAGTCTAATTCAATTGCGGCCCACAATCTTGACCATATCTTCTGCCCATCTCGCTACCGGACGTCCCACATTTATAAAGCCGCACCTCAGCCACCATTGTTGTAGTATTATAACTTAAATCTACTTATGTACAGTACGCCCAATGGAACTTGGCAAACTAAAGTTAAGTTTTACAGTTACTACTAACTAGTAGTACTTAGTAGTATGTTATGTTAAGCGCTGTTTTTCAATAAACACCAATTTACAAGTAAGATGTAACGCTTAGGTAGACCTCTGGTAGATGCAACGCGTTCGAAACATTGGGAAAATAAAAAATGGTACGTGATTAGGCCGCGTTATGAACTTTAAATACTTTACTTGGAAATGGTGAATACTAAAATATCGATAGGTTAAGATATCATAAAGTCTTATGCCATAAAGCCAATGGCTTATTGCAAAAACACTTCTTATACTTAACTGCTGGACTGTATACTCCTCTGGCTGGACTGGGAGTAAAAAAACATAGAATGCGCCCAACTGCTTTTCTCCCCGAGCATGTCGTAAAAGTTGAATAAGGGATAGTATCCTCCAACATGATGGGCCACCTCTATATGGGCGATGGGCTTATCACATGTCACCATGGTTCACCATATCCATTTTGGGACTTTAAATCAGAAATGGCTGCAAGTTTTCTTATGTTGTAGCTCTGCTTTTAATGGGGTATTAAGGATACAGGAGTGATAATACTCTATGTGGGGTCGGCACAGCATGATCCTTGGATCATGCTGTAAGAGTTTTGGCTAAGGTGTTTTATGACCGGCCGCCTGCCTGACGTCAACCCTCCTTGGGAATTGCTTATTGTATCTCATCATGTATAATGTAATATGTATGTATGTATGTATAAATATTTTAATTTTAAAAGCTGTGGATTTTGTTAAATAAATAAATAAAATAAGCATACAGTCTCAAAGCCAAATAATAAGCCACAAAGACAAGCTTAGTGCTGAGCTAATGGCCTACAGTGGATGTAAAAGCTCACGAACTCCTCGTCATTCGACGGTGACCGTAATAAGAAAATACAATTTAGCTCCGAGGATGAGACAGGAACTAAGTACCTAAACCATCCATCTCTATTATAGCTGGATGCAATGATACCTGCTCGTTTGATGACATTTGAGACCTCGACAAACTAACCTAAAAGATTACTTAGAGCACTGGTGGTCTAGTTGGTAGTGACCCCACCTTCCGATCCAAAGGACGTGGCTGCAAATCCGGTCGTGTACCAGTGGATTTTTCTGTGCGAAAAATTCGTGCGCTATACCAGTTCTCCCAAACGGTGAAGGAAAACATCGTGAGGAAACCCGCGGCTTAGTTAGCTCCGCACGTGTTGGCCATGTCTTTCCTGTGAACAAGGCCGACTAAGCTGAGAGGATAGAATAGGTGCTGGGCAAGCCTACTCCATCTTAATTAGTCCCGGGCACTACAGCGTCCCGTTTGTGAAGGTAAAAGTTGCCTCCTGACACTGTATAAATCATCTACTATAGATGGTAAAAAGCCTTAGTTAGTGATCACCTTACCACTTAGCGATTAATTTTTTATGCAGGACGATAAAGATTATCAATAAAATTGGTATAGTAGGCGAACACTTCTATTTCACGTTTACTTCACACTGCAAGAAAACGTTTGATATTGATTAGTTGGTTCTACTAAGAACTGTGGCGAAATATGTTCTTAATTTCTCATGAGACCAAAGTAGACTGAGAGACAGCAATGCTCAAAATAAAGTTATTATTTAGTTCGATATTTCATACAAATAAAATCTAACTTTTTTCCCCTAGGCGTATAATGTCCAAAAGTCACCCTTTAACTATAAAATGAAGATATCGTTCGCGTCATGTAAAATGAGCCGGAAATAGTTTGCAAAAAAATCGGTCAAGTGCGAGTCGAATTCGCACACGAAGGGTTCCGAACCATCGTACATGTATAAATTTTTTTCTTGTAAGGGGCCCTTCATTTTTTCATTTTATTTTATTCTTATCTATATTGGCGATGGGCTGTTACCATGGTTCACCATATCCATCTTGGGACTTTGATTCAGGAGTGGCTGCGAGTGTTCTTATGATTATTTGTGACTCTGCCCACCCTATTAGGGATACAGGCGTGATAATTATGTATATGTACATATGTATTATTTTTATTACTTGTTGTTATAGCGGCAATATAAATACACACTCTGGGAAAACTTCAAATCTCTAACTATTATGCTTCATGCATGAGATACGATGGACGGGCAGACAGACAGACGGACAGCGGCTTAGTAATAAGGTCCTGTTAGCACCCTTCAGGTACGAACCCTTAAAAATTTTTCGGCTTTTCGAAAGTCGAGCAATCGAAAAGAATCGAGCAGTCGAATTGACTGGGGGTGTGTCGCTTCTAAACCTCGTAAAAGTATAAATAAATAAATATAAGTATTTGTAGACTCTTCACACAACGCCATCAAGCCCCAAACTAAGTAAAACTAGTACTATGAGAACAGATGGCTGATAGAATATTTATACAACGTGTAACATAATGTCCCTATAAGCCCGAAAGGGGTGTATTCAGACCGAGCACTTGAATACATTGACGTGTGCAAAAGTTCAATACATCATATTTGAAATTCCAATACAATTAAAAACAAATTATTTCATGAGAAATTTGTGACAACCCTATGTGTTTGTTTACCATTTGCGTAGGTAACAAACACACGCGCACCCTCCTATCGCGCCGGACCCACACATACGCAGACAATTGAACGCGCGGCAAGTTTCAAAAAGTACCTAGGTGTAATCACCAAAGTTTTCGTAAGAATTTGCAATTTTTTTAATTCTACGTAGAAATTAAAGTCGAAGATTAAAATCACGATATCTTTCACACATAAAAAAACAACTACCTACCTACATCTACCTAGGTAGGACCTAGGTACAGGAAAAGTTAAGTTATACCTTTTCTCCCTTCTTCTTGGTTGGCTCGGAACACGGCTAATTGACATGGTAGGTATTAGGTAGGTATGTAGGTACCTAGGTTGGTATTACTGGTACACATTCACATTCACAATCACAAAATTATTTTTGTCATTTTTTATTAGTAAGCTAGGTACTAATGGGGTACCTACTAGGTAGGGTGATTGGTTAGGTACCTATCATCATACCTACCTATCACTGAATTTTATCACTGTTGACACACACAGTAGGTACTCGGTATCCATCAAAGGGAAGTAGGTACAACACACCACCGAATTCCCGGTCTTCCCTCACTGGTGCGCCGGTGGAAAGATCCCGTCGAGAGAAGACGGTTCCCCAATCCCAGAAAATAGCCCGTAAGATGGCAATGGCCGCCTTGGATAACGCTCTCTGTAGAGCTGACGCGCCGCTACTAAGCTATTAATTATTTGGTGCTGCTCCAACACACACACACAACACCATATCATAATACTCACCGTTTGAGTACAAAGCCGACATCGTATCGTTAATTAGTTACGCGAACCGAGAGATTGCTTGTTGCAGTTGTTGCAAGGAACGAATGCTAATTGCGACTGATAAAAACCGATCTGTTTTGCGGCCAAAAGTAGGTACCTATTGCCGAAAGCCGAATTTTTAGGGTTCCTTGTCTGGGGTAACCCACTAAATACCGATTGGGAAAAAAAAAGGAAAAAAACTTCACCATACATCTACTACCTACTACTACTACTACTGTCGTCGTGTCCGTGTCGTTAGCTCTTTTGAACCAGTGTGATGGAAGGATTAGAGTGCACCTTGAAGGTTCCTTTCGTACACTTTGACACACGTCTATGACATGCCTGGTTTCCTCACGAGGTTTTCCTTCACCGTTTGAGAGCATTGATATTGCACACATAAATTTCGAATCGAAAAATCCATAGATTCGAACTCACGACTTAAGGATGGGAAGGCGGGGTTCATACCAATATGCTACCATGTGCTCCATCCCCATTTGCTACTAGGTACCTACCTACTTACATAATAACCTACCAACAATTACGTAGTTCAATCAAGAAAAGTAAAAAACAAATAAACCTACGGAACCAATTTGATTTTATTAAACAAACGCTTGCGGTGCGGTGTCGGTTGACGGTTGCGGATTTTGAATTTAGCAAAGGCACCGACAGCCAATTAGGGCGAGGTGTCATCCCACTAGTTGTTGTTGTTGTTTCAATGCAACCAATGACAAATAGGCTGTTCACGATGAAAATGAAGATTAGTAAGACAGATAAGTCACAACCTTTGACTTTAGTGCCCAAGTAGGTAGGTACAAAATTGCATTGAAAAATGCTCCAATGAATATTGGAATAATACATCGTTGGAAAAACTAAAGTGGAATAGGGTCACGGCTTTATCCTCAGGCACGGTAGACCTCTTCTCATACTTCTTGTTACCTACTCAAGATGCTTTTAAGGCCCGAGTAGGTAGGTACAAAATTGAGTAGGTATCATAGCTTTATCCTCAGGCACGGTAGACATCCTCTCATACTCCTTGGCACCCACTGAGGATACCTTTAAAGCCCGAGTAGGTAGGTACAAAATTGAGTAGGTAAGGTACCTATCTCCTATACTAGGTACTTAACAAAGAGATCTGAAAGGATGTTTACGGTGCCTAGGGATTTTAGTCGTGATGTGACCTTACATTTTAATTACCAATAAATATTGCTTATTAAGCCACCTCGTTATTAGGTAAGTAGGTAGGCATTTTACTAATGGTGTCTGTTCTGTTACCTGTTTCATCTAGAGTTCACACTTAAAGGTCAAAAAACAGCTGTAAATAGGGATGCCTCATGTTGTGTCAAGTTACGTATTGGAGCAAAGTTTAAGAGACATTTCATGAATGAAAACCTTTGAAATTTTAAATGTCGTTGAACAAACGTTGTTCGCAATGACGTATAGAACACCCCCGTTTCGGGCTTATAGGGACATTATGTTACACGTTGTATACCTACTTTTTTTTTAAATACATACTTATAATACGTAATACTACAACATTCAGACCCGGAAGAAATATTTGCAGATCATGCAAACATTTATCCCGGAGCGGGAATCGAAACCCCGTATATTCCAATATGTTCAACTATTTGTACAACCAGTTGAACATATTGGATAAATTTCCTCCAATTTTTTCAGCTTAAAAAACTAGTTGAACTATTTGGACTGAAAATTGCAATAAGTTCAATCATATTACCTATAGTTTAGGCTGAGGTACCTATACTTATAGAGAAGGCATATACACAACTGTGGGTGTAATCGGGCTTATTATGATGATGATACTCACAAGGGCCATATCCTCACATCAGCTCCTATTCCAAAGCATTCCTTCGGGAAGTTCAAAGGTTCAAATTGCGCGGCGTTCTCATAAATAAGTCTGTTTCATATCAGGTCCAAATCTATTTGCGGTTTGACCCTTCAGACTTAAGTCGTCGTTTGGCCACAGCGAGAAAGCTCCAATTGATATTAGGCTACTTACAGTTGGAAACCAGACGTGACCAGGGCAAAGTGTGTCCTTCAGCTTTCAGTGTACGAATGGAGTAGGCTACCATAATCTTCAGAGTAGATTACATACGTATATTTGCAACAAATTATACATAGCAACAAATGAAAAAGTTACCAAGAATTACTAAATAATAATTAGCCGAAAAGTCCTGAGTAAGTACAATGATCTGTAAAAATTTCTCATGATATGTATAAATTGAATTAGTGGTCTTGTGGTAGCGGACCCGCCTTCCGATCCTAAAATCGTGGGATCAAATCCGATCGTGCACCAATGGATTTTCCGTTAGAAAAATGTATGTGCACTGTACTCTCAAACAGTGAACGAAAACATGAGGAAACCAGCATGTCCTAGAACCTAAAAAGTTCGAAAAGATGGTGTTAAGTGGATGAAAGGAGACCATGAGGGTTACTCTAAATCCTTTCACCACACTGGTTTGATAGAACTAATGACACAATTAGTTGTAAATATCATAATCATTAACTAGAGGTGTTCCTGTGCTCTATGGCAGGTAATATGCGCAAGTGAAATCGACCAAGCAATCTCTTTGTTTGGTTAGGATCAGTATCCGCCATTAAACACCAAATGAATTAGAGTATTTGATGAAGCACGTTTACTCCTAAATAAATTAATCAAAGCAACAATAAACCAGCCCTAAGACAACAAATGAGCTCCATTAAGACGATCAATGGATCCGCTAATTTGGAGATTAGAACACGCTACGTTCTCAATGTTTAGTATTCTCAACTCAAGAAACATCTAGTTACAGATACCGGTGCGCATTTTGGAAACCATTGACGGCCTCGGTGGTGTGGCGGGCGATTGCTCGGCAGAGAAGCAAGAGGCGCGGGCTCGATTCCCGCCGCGGAAGAAATGTTTGCATGTTCTGCAAATATTTCTTCCGGGTCTGGGTGTTGTGGTACCATGTTACTTGTAGTTTCTGATACCCACGACACAGGGAATCCTAGTGTGGGGTCAGGACTATGTACCTATGTGACTTTTGGGTGTTATTTATTTTATAGCATGACTGACTCAGGTTCAGATTTTTAGGGATACTAGCACTGGTTGTCTAGTGGTAGCAACCCGCCTTTTGATCTTCAGGTTGCAGGTTCAGTTTAGAAAATTTTTGTGCGTTATACCAGTACTCTCAAACGGTGAAGGAAAACATAGTGAGGAAACCCGCGGCTTAATCAGCTCCGCACGTATTGACCATGCCTTTCCTGTGGATAAGACCGATTAAGGTGAGATGATGATATAGATGCTGGGCAAGCATACCATCTAAATTCGTCCCGGGCACTACAGCGTCCCGTTAGTGTAAGCAAAAGTTGCCTCCTGACGCTGTATAAATCATCTAATATAGGTGATAAAGGCCTAAGTTTTTTTTTATATAGCCATTAATCTATTCATACACCATATCCATCTTGGGAGTCTTGGATCAGAAGTGGCTGCAAGTTTTGGTTCTGATTACTTGTGGTTCTGCCCACCCCGTTAAGGATACGGGCGTGATAATATGTATATATATATGTTCAATCTATTTTTATTTCATCATCATACTTATTCAAATCACACCCGGTAAGGCTCATTTTGCTTATGCCACCCTGTTCTAGCTGCATCCATTGACAACACTATTGTTAGGTTATTATTTATCATTAGGTGGGTGATGTTGGTAAGTAAATAAACACAGATAAGCACTAAGTAGAATAAAAATAGTGCATTCACGCCTTGGACGAATAATTTATTCGTTTCGGGCGCGGGCGCTTAGTAATTCTACTAATATTATTAATGCAAAAGATTTGTGTGAGGATGTTTAGATGTTTGTGTCTAAATCACGCCTGAACAACTGAACGGATTTGAATGAAACTTGGGATTATACATAGTGCATGTGCTAGAATAACATACAGGCTATTTTTTATCCGGGTGCCACGCGAAGCAGCGGGCGGCAGCTAGTTAACTGATAAATATTTGTCACGGTCACCATGATCACGTGGGTCAGGTTCTCAGAACAGTGAACCAACTTAGTTTGATAGAATTTAAAAGCAGTTTCTATAACGACAGACGATGAATGTATGGCTCATGTTTGCTGAAGTGAGAAGAGAACAAGTCGCATGAGTAGGCGCTAACTCTGATCTCCCCATGCTAACTCTGATGGTCAGGTTCCAGACGTGTTCAAAATGGCCGTAAGCTCCCCGTCGCACACTCTACACGCTGGCAGTTTAAATGTACCCTAAGCACTCAAACTGCAAGCTTAAAGTTCAACGGCCTTTGTGAACTATGAATTGTGCAAAACCTCTAAGAGCAGCGAACGTTTGAAGGCCATAGGAATAAAAATTGACTGCCTTCAAAACCTGAGGGTAGAACCCTAATTGCCGTCATTTTGCCACCTACAATCTACTCATTAACATGTAAACGAGCTCAGTCTGCCCGTCACTGGAAATCTGATGGCTCAAGCAAAACGAGACCATAATCCAAGTACCGTGAAGAATTCTGTCTTTTATTTAATATTATTTTTCTAACTACTTCGCTGGCTTCAGCGAGCGACTTCACTCGTGTGGTGCTCGAATAAATGTATGTTGTTTTAGATCACGAATTTTGTATATTTAAAGTTCCATCCAGCCTTGATTGAGCAACAAACATCAAAACACCTACTCAGAAACAGATTTATAATACTTTTAGAATTTGCCATCATTTTGCATCACTTTAAAATAGATATCTAGTGTTAAAAAGCGCTGGTATGTTTTCTATCTTCAAACTTTTCTTCAGTGAATGAAAGCAAATACTCTATATCAATCAAAGCAATCCGGCGACGAATTATAAATAATATTTTATATTAAATATCAGGTAGTCAAAATTAAAAAAAGTACAAATAAATAAACATATTAATAAACTGGATACTTACAAAAATAAAAACCCTAGGAACATTCGCACAACTTCTACGCTCGTTTAATTGCTGTTGAGGTTCGACCCCACTTTGGTGCACGCAGAAGCCACTCACGTCTATCTTTAATACTCCGTCACTAGAGTTGGCCAATAGCTCATACAAACATACATACTTTGCTTTGTCTGAAAATTTAGGTGGCAACATCCACTGTGATCCAAGGCCACGCTAAAGGTAAACTTTCGAAGAGAACGCCAGTGGAGCTCCAACGAATAATGTATGACGTACATCTTCACGAATGCATCAGTTGCTGCCGGGTATAGGCGTGGGTCATATCCGTGCTCCGCAGTAGAGCCGCGGTCTTTTCTTCAGTAGAGTCGTTTTATAATTAAGCTACTGCCCCTTTCGCAATAAAGTTGTACAGAAAAATACCCAGCATCACCGCTAGAACCAGAGGCACCATTAAACATATCAACTTACACAAATTGAACACCACGAAACTGAAACAAATAGCCAATGATAATGATGATGATACTATCGTTTTGCAAATAACAAAAAAAAGTTTAGCGTAATAGGACCACAACACTCTAAGAAACAAAACACAAGCAAAAACTGGCCCTGAAACTGTACGATATACGGTGTTAAGCTAACGCGTAGTAAACCATACAATTTATATATGTTATGGACCAAGTGATAAATTGGGCAGTATATATAGTGCCCGGTCATTATGAAAAATGCGTAATATGAGAGTGCAATTTGATAATAATTATTCAAATAATCAAATTGACCGGGCATTATACATATTGTCCATCACCTTTTGGGCAGAGTAATACAAACATATTTAATTACTATTTTTTTATTGTTATTGTCATTTAACTTAAAATAAACTAAATATTAAACCACTTAAATAATCAGACTCATTATTTGGATTAATTACCAAAGACTTCTTCCTTAAAAATCCACTAGTTTTTGCATTTAAAACTTAAGGTAAGTCATATTAAAAATATAACATAAAATGTAATTAAATTTAAAATAAAAATCACTTGTTTTATAGAAATGACTAAACTCATTATTTGGCATAATTAGCATCTTCTCTTAATAAAAATCAAATGAAAATATAAATAAAATAGAACATAAAATTGAAAACAACTTACGGTACTTAACGGTACCTTACTATTGCATACTTGCATATGAATTCGCACTTTTTTAGTATAAAATATATTCATTTTGTTTCATAAATAAATGCAAAAACTAATTGCACCTCTGGAAGGCCATAACCACTATGTATGAAGGATGTAAATAAGAAGGTGCATTCTGGCGGTTATCCAAATAATGTGAGTTTACGATTGCTTTCATCTTGCAAAATGCATTTACAGGTAAAACAGCAGCTTTCATCTAAGCCAGGATTTAAATATTCTTTACGTATTTATGTAAACTAAGAAATAATGTTACCTACGAGCATATATATACAAACATACATTCCTACTTTATTGTAGCGAATGTTCTGAAGTCGTTATGTTTCATGTTTTGGTAGGTATAGTTATGACAAAAAATGTGACTTTATTAATTGATCAAGAGATAAGTTTTTTGACAATATTCCTTTCTAGAGTTTACTTCCCTACAGATTTACTATAGGTACCAGAAGAAGTCTTACGAACAAAAACAAAATAATAAAAGCTTTGGTTCTTACCACATTTCAAAGCGAATGTCTGATTCTACTTCTTCATTACGGCATTGCTTTGTTATTTTTCACAAAACGCCTTTTGCATACAGCCTAAATATTATCCGCTACGACGAGTACAGCTTATGTTGAATGCTGTGATCTGTGATGATCACAAACAAAGACCACCAAAGTCAAAAAGTGACAATAATTATAACTGATATAACTCCATTGACCATCGCGCGCGATGACATTAGAAAAAGGAGGTAAGGCTTATATAGGTTAGATACTCGGTGTTCCAAGGTAAGATTATGAGTTTAGGGGTGAAAATGTAACAGACACACAGAGTTACTTTATCATGAATGTTACTTTGAAGAAATGAAAGAGTGGTTCCAAAGTTGCTGTGATATTGCTCTTATTTGAGGCCCAATTTAAAGTGATGGACATACATAATATCACGCCCATATCCTTAATGGGGTGGGCAGAGCCACAATTTAACATAAAAAAACTTGCAGCCACTTCTGAATTACAGTTCTAAGGTGGATAATATGGATATGGTGAACCATGGTGACAGGTGATCACCCCATCGCCCATATATGGTTCATCATTTTGGAGAGGATACTATCCCTTGGTCGACTTTTACGACATGCTCGGGGAGAGAAGCAGCTGGACGCATTCTATGCTTTTTCTTTACTTCCAGTCCAGCAGAGAAGTGATGTGTATTAATAAATAAAAATTACTTTGAGAACTCTGTTGCATAACTCGATGTATTCTTATCAATTTCATTTGATTCACAAACGGTCCACAATCACATATCACTCTAAATTCACACACTGGTTCTTCACAGTCACAAAACACACAAGCATTTTTCGTCCCCAATAAATGCGTCTTCAGTTTAGCCATACTCTTTTGATACGCAGGCATTTTGATTAACATTTCTGTAAAGAAACACGTTACAGGGTACATAATGCATTATCTGTCTTATGTAGATCACTGCTGATTGATGTTAGTGGACCCGCCCACCGATTCTAAGGTCGTAGGTTCGAATCCGATCGTACTCCAAAAGATTTTTATGTTCAAAAAATGTATTAGGCGAGTTTCTATCTACCTAGTCGTGTCACTAGTTCGAACAAGTGAAGTGAAAGGATTAAAAGTGCGCCTCGAGGGCTCCTTTTGTGCACTTGACACATGTTTCCGAACTTTCTAAGGTTCTACGACATGCAGGTTTCCTCACAACGTTTTCCTTTACCGTTTGAGAGTACTGGTATAGCGCACATTAATATTCGAATAGAAAATCCCATTGGTGCACGACTGGATTTGAACCCACGACCTTAGAATCGGAAGGCGGGGCCGCTACCACTAGACCACCAGTGCTCTCAAATGAGATCAGTAATATACAAGTACACTTTAAACGGTGAAATAAAGTGTAAAATATATTGTAGAGATTATAAAATTGAAAAGCCTATGTCACATGTGCACAAAAAAGCCTCTTTGAAGTGCACTGTAAGCCCTACTAGAGTAGTATCAGTACTGTCACACGTAGTCACACTCACTAATAAATGTAAGGAATTAATTCCTGAATGGATCTTACTTCTTACTTATATTATAAATGCGAAAGTTTGTGAGGATGTTTGGATGTTTGTGCCTCAATCGCGCCTAAACGGCTGAACGGATTTGAATGAAACTTAGAATATACATAGTACATGTACACTTAGGCGTGATTGTGGCACAAACATCCAAACTCACAAACTTTCGCATTTATAATATAAGTAAGATTAATTTATTTATAAACATGAAATGGCAAGGTACTTACAGATTATGTCAGTAGCCAGCAGAACCAAGATGACGAGGAGGGCTACTACGCATAAGACTATCCAAATAACTACTTGAGCGCCTGAGCTTATTGCGTCTGCACTTACAATCACGTTGCGCCAACTGAAAAAATATCATCATTATCATCTACCCGAGACCGTCGATGACTGAAGCTTATATGCCTAAGCCTATATTAGGGAGCATTTTTTCGCGAAATGATTTTCATCATCAATTATTGTGGCGTAGCTTGCTTAGACGTTCTCGATTGATCGTTGAAGTTATGCAATGTTGTGCGTGATCAAAATTTGGATAGGTGACCGCAAGTAGCATTACGAGCTGAGCGCTTCCGTGCTTCGGAGGGCACGTTTAATTGTCGGTCCCGGCTTTTAAGTCGTTAGGCCATGTCGGAGGCCTTCATGCGGCCTAAAAAACTCCGTCACAAGAGTTGGCCACTAGCTACTAAAACTAACTACTACTAGTATCACACATTGCTGGGCATAGGCTTTCTTTCGATTTTGTCAGCCTCCGAGGTTCTGAATCTCCTATTTTTGCCAGCGACATACCTACCCAACACGCTGTCGGGCGTTCTGCCTCAGCCACCACACAACAATCACACACAAAGTTCTGTCTGACAAACACTAGATTCTGTGTCGTGTTGTAGGTATCAGAAACTACTAGTACTCTAGCATGGTAACTTCACACAATACCGGATAATTTTTTTTATAGAAAATCACACATTTATTAGCGGCGAAGTTAACTGTAATAAATCTAATCTAATAATTTATAAATACAAGTGTTGGTGTACCTATATAAAGTTTGTTGTGCAAGTTACGTACCACATTACCGTCCAATTTAAATATCATTTTCTTTCAAATTCCATTGAATAGAGTAAATTATTGAGTTTCTCTAAAATTGTCATGATAGAGTTTTTGATGATGTTGTAAATAAGCTTTGACAGTTGTAGGCATCCGCGCATTCTTCACTGTCACACATTTGACACCTGAAGTGCCAAATGTGTGACTTTGTATGTGTACTGAGAGATTTGATTTAGGTTCAGTAGGTAGGTGGTATACAGTAAGAATACGTTCTCTACGTAGGTACGTCTATTTCCCATAGGGGTTCGCAGTGACCACAGATCTCCATTTGCTACTATCCTGGCCCAAGATCCTGACATACTTCTTTTTCATTCATTCTTCATGTTCTATCTACCTAGGTATTAGGTACAAAATTTATGTTCGTATTTTTAAAACTAAATGAAGAGCCCTAGCCTCAGGCACTTAAATTAAAGCAAATAAAGTTACTACGTTCTGGCTACGATAACATTGGGATATTATGTAGACAGTACTTTCTTTTCGCAGAAATACCTACTGATAGGTAACATTATTACAAACTTCAATTCGTCATTGTAGAACTCCTCAAACCGTGATGAAATTAGAGGTAGGTACAATAAGCTACGGAAATTCATAAAGAGTTTAAAATTTAATATTTCCGTAATACCACATAATCAAAATTTTGACCAATATTTGAAGGTTTATCTTGGCCAAACCGTAAAAGATTTCAATTACTCACAACAATTTTCAAAACAGTTACCATTTCCTACACAATGAAAAGAAAAAAGTGTTTGAAACTCAAAATATAAATCGGCTTTTGTTGCTGACTTCTACGAGTCCAACGCTGTAACTTTTGAAATACTTATCGAATAATACTTACATACAATGTGGCCCAGCTGTGGGACTCAAAAGGGCTAAAAATAATTATTATAACAGTTTCTTAATACTTACGAGGATCAATTTCAATCAGAAGGAAATGATGGCCAAGCTTTCATGTATTGAACCATTTGGTTGCGGTTTCGAAGTATGCGCGTATTGATCAGAGAAGTAGTGGTCTTCAAAGTCACGGTAGTGGGCACTGTAGTAGTATCCCCGGATGACTTCGTCACTATCAAATCACTTAATGACAGAATGCTCGAGTTTCCAGAATTTTCAGAATTTGGACCTAGAAACAGTTAATTGATTCAGGCGTGACTTTACGAGTCTATTCTAAGAACTACTAAATGGAAGTTGAGTAAGTATCTCTCATTACTATGAATATTCTTTCACTACTTAATCCATTTTAATTCTGATAAAGTTAAATGTAAATAAGCAAAGTGAGCAAATAAAAAAATATATGTTCACCATGTAAGTAGTTAGAATATTATGTCACCGCAATGTTTGTAAATACCGTTAGATTATAATCTATCTCGCGAGATTGTAAACTGTCGAAAGATTGTGAACCGTAACATACTGCTTACAATTTAACTACTTTAAATTCTCGTGCGTAGATTTCACTAACTATTCTAACCTACTAATTTCAATTTAAGCAGATGTTCGACAGTTTACAATTTTGCGAGATTATAATCTAACGGTATTTAACATTCTACGGTGACATTTAGAACATAAAAATGCAAAGAATCTGAAGAGGAAGACGGGGGTAAAGTAACGGCAAACTATTTTGAGTTTGTTTAGCATTGAAATATTTTCAGTAAAAGCCTTGTGATTTTAAATAATTCAAAGTCTTACTTTTTTACAATAGGTAGGCATTACTTCGTTTTCTTGAGGTATTTAATTCAGCGAAACACCCAGTATTGAGTTAAACAACAGCCTCGCGCTAAGTTCAAACCAACAAGTAACTTTTCACTTAGGGGATGTGTTGTTTGTGATTCGATTTTACAGTTTCCTAGAAAGTGCCTTGAAAACACTAGAGATCTACTACTACTACTTGAGTAGGTAAATGGTTTGACAAACCAGCCTGGTGAAAGGTTTAATTTTAAGTTAGTTTCTTTGCAATGGCTCTTTTTGTGCACATTTTTGGTCCTACGACATGCCGGTTTCCTCACGCTGTATTCCTTCTTCGTTTAAAATTAGAATATTTATTGATGGTCCACAACTCAAGTTCACACTGAATTTGATCCTACGACCTTACGATTGAAGGGGAAGTCACTTCTACTACCAGTATTGGCCAGCCTTGAAAATTAAGGAGCACAAAAACTATGTCCTTGATTTTCCGTTACTTCAAAATTGTCTTTGCATTTGAAACACACTGTAAATAGAACCCTTAGAAATGCTCAACTCGCTCGCTAGTGAAGGTCTTTTTACTTACAAAACAGTGTCTCTGCAAGGAAGTACAGTCCTCCGAGAATAAGGGCTATGAGGAGCAGACAGCAACAGCACTTGATGCAGAGCTGCATACAGCAGCGGATGCAGCACTGGAAAGGGTTTGGGAGCGACGGGCAGCAGTCACCACCGCAGCCACCGCCTCCGATTATGATGTTTCGAAAACTTGCAAATTAACATTACATTACATAATCATTAACACTAATAATTGAAGCGCTCGTGGCGTAGCTTACCTAGACGTTCTTCATTGATTGTTAAAGTTAAGCAACATTGTGCGCGGTCACAATTCGGATGGGTGACCGTAAGTGACATTACGAGCTGAGCGCTTCCGTGCTTCAGAGGGCACGTTAAATTGTCTGTTCCGGCTATTAAGTCTTTAAGCCATGGCGGAGACCTTTAGGCGGCGGAAAACCTCCGTCACAAGAGTTGGCCACTAGCTCACACGAACTTACTTATTAACACCCAACAATCACATAAGTACATAGTTCTGTCCCTACACTAGGATTACCTGTGTCGTGGGTATCAGAAACTACGAGTAGGTGGGTAGGTACCATAGTACCAAAACACCTGGACTCGGAAAAACTATTTGAAGAATATGCGAACACGGAAAAACTGTACTCGTAAGAACTCTAGGGTGAACTACGGCTTAGCGCGAATCGTGATGTTTTATAAAATGTGTTTGTATATTTTCCTATGTAAAAGCCTTGTTTAAGTAATTAGTTTTACAAAACTTAATGTCACCGTAAAATTGTAAATACCGTTAGATTATAATCTATCTTGCGAGATTGTAAACTGTCGAAAGATTGTGAACCGTAACATACCTACTGCTACAATCGGCGCTGCCGCGGCATGCTCATTCTGCTCGTTCGCTGCGCGTGTTGTTTTTCATTAACCTAACCTAATCTACAAATTTCGATCTAAGTAGAAGTTCGACAGTTTACAATCTCACGAGATTACAATCTAACGGTGTTTTACGGTGACACATACATAAAATCACGTCTAGGGATAGGCAAAGACCACGCATTACCTACCATTTGCTACGGTCCTTACATTGTGGTATGAGCGCACAGCTAAGTATATTTGTAATCATAGCTTAGAACATAGTTACCACATACATTGTACTATACAACTCATTGCACACCAGACAAGTAAACACGCATCCAAACATAAAGACTATCTTTCACTATACCCATATTACATGGCGACCCTAGTCATACATTACAACATACTACACTCTATTTGTTTAGAAGATAAACTGCAAAGTTCTGCGATGATCTTGATGGTTTTTTATGCTCCAGTAGATTCATATCTTACCCTTAAACATCGAGATAAGTAATGCTTAAGGATCAATATGAGCCGATGGCTACTAAATCTTTATTTTACCTCTACGAGCGGCTTTAACAGTACCTCTCAAAGGCTTTTCAAGATAAGTGTTATTGCCGAGATTCCTTGAGAAATGGAATATCGTGGGATCGTTATTGTGATCGTACGTATACGTAGGTAGGTAATTTATCTAAATAAATAATCCAATAAGAGTTATCTAGGCAAATAATGTATGTATAGGTATAAATAGTTATTTATTTTCAATCTTATCCCACTGCATATCAAAAGCCTCCCTCATTATTAGGGTTCTGTACCCGAAGGGTGCCAACGGGACCCTATTACAAAGCCACCGCTGTCCGGGCGTCCAGCGTCTGTCAGCGGACTGTATCTCATGAACAGCCGCTATAACAACAAATGATAAAAGGAAAATGGGCCCCATACAAGAAACATTTATTTATATGTAGGATGGTACTGTTATACACCAGCTAAGCACATAAAAATGTTTATAGTGTGCTGATATCAGCACTCCTTCTATTAGTGATATAGCCTAGGCCACACACAGACCAGTCTTGGTTTTATCTCCTTTCTGACCGGTCGTGTCCAAGGTCTCAAAATTCAATTATTGTCAATTTCAATCCCTAATAAATAGATTCAAATAATTAATCTTCTTTTTAAAAAGACAAATCGCTACAGGCGATTGACAGTACGTAACTCGTGTGAGCATTCAACTCGCGCTTGACCGGTTTTTTGCAACTCTCTGTTCCTTGATATAAACCTGAGACAAAATCTTGGGACCACGAGAAAATCCCAAAAAGTAATGTTTATAAGTACGTCAGATATGCAGGCAGGTGCAAAAATGATCTTATACGAGGTGTGTTGCTTTTTCGTGAAACCTAACTGCGGACCCTTAAAATTTTAACAAAAACTAACTGTCGATTTATGAAGTAGTTACCTAATTTAATGTGACTGAAGCTACCTGAATGAAAGTAGGTAAACTTCTTGTACAGTACACACACATCTGCGGCATTAGCATGCGAGGCATGGTCGCATATGTTCGGTACACGTCACATGTGAATTTGGGAAACATATTTCAATTTTATGCCCCTCCAAAACTTTTCACGGAGGAAAGTTAGGCTGTATCTACTACGATTTTAACCGACTCTCCATGAAGAAGAGTAAATTTTTTTTGGTAACGCTACCTACTTAGAAAGGACAGGAACGCATTGGATGGCACAACTTGGTCTAGGCTCAGCTGTGGATGATGATGATGAACCAGAGAGAGTTACCGGTGATTTGCTGCAATTCACAAATCTTCAGTATTCTAGACAGAAAGTTTGCACAATACTTGTGGTACTTTGGTGTAGGTAGGTATTTTTAGCAGTAAGAGCCCGATTTATATTCACCAACATTATAATTATTGTAGCAGTGAGAAGCAAATTCTTTAATTGGTTCCAAGTGAAATCACCCTAAGAACGGTGCTACGATGCCACGGTGTAACTTTTGGAACAAACCCACCAACTTCATCAGGTATTTTACCTACCTACTTCATAACATCGATAGATAGATAATGTACACGTACCTAAATACCATGTAATGGTAACTTATTTATAAGTATATAAGGATAATGAATTTAAAACGGGCAATGAAGATAAGAAAGTTCGTATGAGTTAGTGGCCAACTCTAGTGACGGAGTTTTTAGGCCACCTAAAGGCCTCCGACATGGCTTAACGACTTAAAAGCCGGCACCGACAATTTAACGTGCCCTCCAAAGCACGGGAGCGCTCAGCTCGTAATGCCACTTGCGGTCATACATCCCAATTGTGACCGCGCACAACGTTGCTTAACTTCAACGATCAATCAAGAACGTCTAAGCAAGCTACGCCACGAGCGCTTCTAAGTGCGTAAGTAGAAACGTTTTATAATATTTCAGTGTTACCTACTACCCAAGTTTTAATAAAAGTTCTAGGATCTTATTATAATGGTTTAGCCTACATCTTGAAATCAAGTATAATGCTATCTTATAAAGGCATCTTATTTACAAAATTAATTTTCTACTAAGCTTAATCTGAATAGTCCGAGGACAGGTATATAATCAAAGAGAGTTCCTAATACGGAAATCCGATGACGTACCAAAGTTGGGAACCGCATTATGGAAGAGCTCAAGCTCATGTCACTGGTGGTCTAGTTGGTAGTGACCCCGCCTTCCGATCCCAAGGTCGTGGGTTCAAATCCTGTCGTGTACTCAAACGGTGAAGGAAAACATCGTGAGGAAACACGCGGCTTAGTCAGCTCCGCACGTATTGACCATGTCTTTCCTGTGGACAAGGCCGTTGTTGGTGCCGTCGAAGTTGATGATGATGGTGCCTGACATTGCTCGATGACCGTCCGCAGTCCCGAGCTTTGTCTTATTTCGTTTGTTGCGGAACACTGGAGTGTCACGTGTTCCTCAGTTTCATACTCTTGGAAGCATCCACAACAGAGGCCGCTGTCCGTTTCTCCTATTTTCAGAAGATGTTGTTTCAACTCGCAGTGTCCTATGTGTCTATGCCCACCATTATCCAAAGATCTTCACGTCCCATTTTCAGTGTGGATGAAGCTCAACGCAGAAATGTTTGTTTTTAGAAGCAGCTCGTACCCAAAGATGTCTTACCACATAATTTAACAGATGACAACACGGCTGCACCCTGCTGTACCTCCAACATCACAATAGTTTAGCCCCACATCACGTATACCTATACTTTACAAACCACAGTAATTTAACATTAATTTTGAAATCGAAATCAGCCGTTGTTTATTTTGAAAACATGATAGTGCAAAGAGGGTATAAACACTACGTTACATGATAGTGGACCAACACCCAACACGTCCAAAACCCCACAGATGGGGATCAGCTGCACAGATAAAACTATAGGTACATAAAATTTGACATTTGACGGTTCATGGAAAAATGTGAGTAAAATAATAGTGATAGAAGAGGAGCAAATAAGGGCCGTTTTCTCGAGTGACATCTCTAAACCGAAAGTAGTTACCTACTATGAAGTTCATTTGCTGTTCTGAATTATTAGGTATAAATAAATAAGTATGGTGTCTCCTCTGTTAAAAGAGGCTAAAAGATAGGTGCTTCGATACCATAGAGCAGAAGTAGGAATAATATGTTAATACACTATACACAAATTTATTTTCTGATAAACTTTCCCTAGTTTTCAATAGGTACCTTGCTTCCGTATCAATAACGTTATGGAAACGCTCTATATTGGAAACGAATTAGAAAGCAAACTTAAAGCCATAAAATATAATTATTAAATTCACAAATACATCTACAAAGTAAAACACCTAAAAATAAATTAACATCTAAAATAAACACTTCAAATCTTAAGAAGTAACAATCTGTAGAGAATAATTCCGGTTTTCAGATCTCCATTTTGAGAGCAGAGAGATGAGATCTATGCCATTTATTGGTATAACCAAGGGCGCTTGAATACCTTCTGCTTTCTGTTCTGTTGTATTCAAATCATTATCATTACTAAGAGTTCTCGTGATAATCATCTCAGTGCTATTCGCAACACTAGAAGCATTAGTGGCCGCTGAAGTGATGAAAATCAGAGCTGATTTAGTTGACATCGTAGATGCTTCAGTTGGGTTAGTAGAAGTTCTGGTTGAGTTAGATGAAGTTCTGGTTGAGTTAGATGAAGTTCCAGTTGTGTTAGAAAAAGTTCCAACTTGGATAACAGAAGCCGCAGTTGAATATACAGCAGTATTTGTAGTAGATGTAGTAGTAGTTTCTTGCACTGTTGTTGGGAGGGTATCTGGCATAGGCAATGTGGCCTCCTCAGTTGCAGATCGGAGTGGATCAAACGAGTATAGCTCGTCATCAGCGCGAGATCGTTGATACGGACTATAGTAGTACGGCCTCCGAGGACCACCGGGGTAGCGGTAGCTTGCCGGCACTGTAACAATGGGTAACAGTTAGTAATTCTGTTTATGATACTCTTTCTGTACCTAAATCATTAATATATTTTATTTACAAGTTTGGGATAACAAATGTAGTATTCTATGTTTGGCCTCCTTTTCTGTCCGCCATTCTACATCACCTTCCTGCCCTCATCCCACTCCATGTGGGGTCGGCTCAGCATGATCCTTAGATCAGGCTGTAAGAGTTTTGGCTAAGGTTATGACCGGCCGCCTGCCTGACGTCAACCCTCCTTGGGAATACTTGCTTATTGTATCTCATCATGTTGTAGGATACTATCTCTTAGTCGACTTTTACGACATGCTCGGGGAGAAAAGCAGCTGGACGCATTCTATGTTTTTTCTTTACTTCCAGTCCAGCAGAGAAGTACCATTCCCTTCTACGTATACAAATATTATGGCCCTTTTTGATGTCTTCAGCCCATCGCGCAGTTGGACGAACTCTACTTCTGTGTCCGTTTTTAGGCTACCACTCGATCAAAGCGATGTTATAATGTATATGATGTGTGTGTACTTAAATAAATAAATAAAACCTTAATCCATAAAACAACCACCATCACCTCATCATAAGATAATCAAGATTCATTATTGCTCGGAGAATAATGGCGATCGGTAACTTAAAAATTCTAGAGGGGCTAGGTTTTATGACTGTTGAAGCTTTTAAACTAACCATATTTGTATTTGCTCTTTATGTCGACGAAACAGTAGTTATAGCCGAGGCCAATGCCCAGCGAGAGAATAGTGATGAGGGTGAGTATCAGGCATGTTATCAGCATCGTGGCTGTAAAGCATGCTATCAGTCTGCAAGAAAATACACTATATAATAAAATATTACCTAAGAAAATCCTGTGCTGGATATATTTCGACAAACGATTTGAGCTGCCTTGATCCCCCGACCACCCGAAATCTCAAATCAGTTTATCGAGCTATATGGCCTTTCATTTGCCACTTTAACTTGCATATTGGATTGCCTCATTTCGTATTCTCACGTAGGGAAACCTCAAGCCTCAAGCATAGACCTCTCAATAGCACGCATATAAATACAGATAATTAGTTCAATTAGTATTCTTACTTTTCTGAAGTATACATCAACTGAGAACACATACTCGCAACACTCCCCATGTTTGCTGAAATTCTATGAAAATATTACGTGATTAACTCTCAAGAGTTTTCTTTCTGAAATCTAAGAAATAATGCTGTCGTAAACTCCATAATTAATCGTATGACAGCATCATTTCTTTTTTTTTTATCAGATATGATATTGAAGTTGGTTAAAAAAGGATTATTACATATTACTCCTCCACTCTAGGAAATTCATGCCTTGGCGATGGCCAATGGAGGTGAACCATCGTTCTAAAGGTGCATTCACATTGGCGTTGTGCCACCGGTTAGCCGTAGACGCGAAAGTTTTACCAACGCAAAAGTATACCTACGCAAGACGTACGTGCTCCGTGTGGCTGCCAAGTATAAGAATGTTTTCTGGCTCCTGAATTTTTAAGTAAATTTATCTACGTTTCGAGGAGGCCCATTCGCAGGTATATAATCAAAACCCAACCGTCAAGGTAAATTTATTTTTTTCCCTCCACCCACTATAAATATTGTACACACATTTTCTTAAACGGAATAGGTAGCGGCCGTATCTATATATAGAGGTATAGAATGGTAGCAACGCTGTAAAGAAAATGATATTTTTACTATTTATAAACATTTATTATCAATGTAAACCTAAGAAACTAATGTATACAGATAAAAACATTAATACTTTATAAAAATAAATAGTCTACAAAAATACTGCAGCCTGTCTTACGACTTCTCTGTATGCAAGGGGTGTCTAGCTGCCCTAGTCAATCTTTCCAGCCTTCGGACGTGCCCTGCTGACCAACAAACGAACGAAAAACTAAAGCAAAACTCGTTTGTAGGCCTAAATTACAGTCTATCATAATCCTCAATTAGTTCTAGTATGTCTAAAGGGTGTATAACAACTAGCTAACTATAATCAATCTCTGCAGCCCGCGATTCACCTTACTGTCCAACAAAACCACTCTTCCCAAATACCAAAAATATTTGAACTACCCATGATACAACCAACTGATACACAAAGTAGTAATCGTTCAAAAAACATTCGCAGCTATTAACTCCAGAGTAACGTTCTTGTTTTTCTCTTGTAAATTCTTTATCAATACCATTAAAGCAAAATGTTTCAACGGTACCGCCATCGTCGGTTTGATTTCAAACAATGGCTGAGTTGAAGATAGCTCCGTTGTCTGGTCTGTATCGTTCTGCATTGCTCGTGGTCTGTATCGATCTGTACCGTTCTGCATTGCTCGTGGTCTGTATCGGTCTGTATCGTTCTGCATTGCTTGTTCATCCAGATCCTTGGACCGTCGTTTTCGTTTTGAAATAGGCATTGGACTGGCTGTTTCAGATTCCGGTCCCTCTCTAAGAGGACAAAATAGTTTTGCGGGTTTATCGAGTTCTGTGAAGTAGAAAAAAATACCAACGTTTAAAATATTAATAAATTCAATCTTACAATTAGTTTTAACGTATCTAGTAATGTAATAAAACATGTTTTCTAAATTACTTACAAGTTTCCGCTAATTTCGATATGAAAAGATTTAAAATGGTAGGTATGGCTGTGCGTGGTGAAAAAAGCTAAAAGGTATAAAATAATGTCTTACTTGCTTCTTTCAGAGTGGTGTTCAGTTTGTATTCCACAAAGCAGTAATTATAGCCGGTGCCGACTCCTACGCCCAGCGTGATAAGCACTGTCAATATCAAGCATATGACAACCACCGTTGCTGCTATACAAGACGCTAACCTGTACACAAAAATATTATTTACCTACAGACTCTTAATAGGAAGGACAGATACTGATGCGCTTCTTCAGCGACAGCATTCAGTGGCGTGGCGGGCGAGTGCTTGGCTGAGAGGCAAGACGGCACGGGTTCGATGCGAGAATAATATTAATATGTTCTGCTAATATTTTTTCAAGGTCTGGGTGTTGAGGTATGCTGTGCTGTTAGCATTCACTAAGCCTGTCTACACTCAGACTTCAGTGAGCATGCAGCCAAAAAGGTGAGATTTGTCTATATTCGTTGTGGTATGCTACATTTCAAGTAGGAGAGGCTTTAGGGTTCACTGGATGGATTGATGGATATTTTCCAACAGAAAATAACTAAAAACATCCTAACATGATGGACCATTATGAGCGATGGGCTGATCACCTGTAACCATGGTTCACCATATCCATCTTAGGACTTTAAATCAGAAGTGGCTGCAAGTTTTCTTGTTTACTTGTGGCTCTGCCCACCCCATTAGGGATACGGGCGTGATAATATGTATTGATTATATACCTGATATAATCAAAGTATGTATGTATGAAAAAACTAACCTTGTTATAATAACGGTTATATCCCCGAAACAATTTGCTGCACCACAATCACAGTCGCACATTTGAAACCAGTGTGCTATATTGATAAATTCAAATAAAAATAAAAGCTCAAAAAATAAATAAAATATATGCAAAATTACAAATTACATCCTTCCACAATAAGCTTTAATAAGTAAATGCAAAGAAACCAAAGAGTATAAAAATTTTCAACGATATAGAAAAAATAGTTATTTTGTGAACGTATATCAAAGCATGATTTCAAAGTCAAAGAGGCTACCTACTATCTATACATTTAATCTATGACAGCTATACAATCTAACCCACCAAAATTGATCGAAGGAACACCAATTGGCCAGCGTGGTGTTTTATGGTTAAAAAAACATACTTAAGCATTTTATACAAGATGATTCATACAGCGTCAGGAGACAAATTTTGCATACACTATTCGAAAATTCAAAACAAACGTTCTGAATATACTTTTATTAAAACTTTGCAGCTATCAACTCCAATGTAACATTCTGGTTTTTATCTTGTAAATTCTTGATCAATATCATTAGTGCAAAATGCTTTAATGGTACTACCATCGTCGGTTTGATCTCAAACATTGACTGGGTTGTAGTTGGCTCGGTTGTTTTGTCTGTATCGTTCTGCATTGCTTGTAGTCTGAATCGATCTGTATCGTTCTGCATCGCTTGTGGTCTGTATCGGTCTGTATCATTCTGCATTGCTTGTTCATTTAGATCCTTGGATCGTCGTTTTCGTGGTATTATTGGAGGTGCGCTTGTTTGACTGGGTTCTTCCTCCGAAACACAATGTAGCTTCGAGGGTTTCTTGAATTCTGCGAAGTACAAACAACACCTACGTTAAATAATAGACTAGCACCCGATTCCAATATTCTACTAACGAACGACGTATCGTTAATTATCATCCTCCAACATGATGAGAAGAAGAATAAGCAAGTATTCCCAAGGAGGGTTGACGTCAGGCAGGCGGCCGGTCAAAACACCTTAGCCAAAACCCTTAACTAAAACCTCACATAGAGTGGAATAAGGGCAGGAAGATGATGATGATTAAAAGAGTCTTACTTGAAGCTTTCAGAGTGGCGTTCAATTTGTATTCCACAAAGCAGTAGTTATAACCGGTGCCGATTCCCACGCCCAGAGTTATTAGAATTGTCAACATCATGCATGTGATAACTGCTGTTGCTGCTACACATGACGCTAACCTGTAAACAAAAAACATAATACTTACGAGATTCTTCGACTTTTCTGCTGGACTGGGAGAAAGGAAAAACAGACCTCCTGCGATAGAGGCTAGGACTATGTATGAGACTATTAATCAAAAACACACAACGCCATTGGGACTATCCCCAAACTAAGCAAAGGTTATATCACAGGAACCAGATGGATGATAAGCAATGGCTCATACCAACGATTAGAATCAGCACAAACGAAAGAAACTTCTAAAAGTCATCTGTCCTTTTACTACACGGTTTCTTACAGACCCTATTCAGTGCCACTACTTTAATGGCAGCGTCGAATATGACCCGTTCCTTATAAGAGCCTGAAATGTTTTAATAGCTTGAAAAATCTCGTGATTACATGCCAAAGTTACCAGGCGCTTATTCAACGCGTAGCTATGTAAGCTTTTACTACTATGGCTAGCGATGAGCGAGTCACCAAAGCGCTGGCCAGCGTTGGCATAAAAGGATGTTACTAAATAGTGCTTTCATGTTTCGTTAGGTACTTATAGGGTTTTATTTTTATAGTTACTATGTACTAACCTTGATATTACATAGACTGAATTTCCAATACAATCTGCTGCACCTAAACAATCACAGTTGCACATTTCAAAGCAAATGGTATAGTTATATTGTCAGTAAAATATAAAACTGTAAAGTATCAAAAATAAATGTATAAAAATTAAAATATGTGTAAAAATAAGAAAAATAGAAAATCACATCATTTCAGACTTCTCATCGTCAATAAAATGCACAGATAGGCACAGATTATAATGACTAAGATTTTACATTGACACCCTTTCCAAGCAAAACAAAGCAAAGAGTTTTGACAAGATTCACCATGTGGTCTCTGCTGCTAGACTTTTTGGTATTATTTAGATTTTTTGGTCTGCTGTCATCACTGTGTCATAAAAACTTTCAGAAATATTTTTTTCACACTGTTTCATTTCTTAATATATTAATTAATATATTTCAGTAATATTTCTTTGTTTCAGTACAATGGATTATACATATTTCGAAAAAGAAAATGTGCCAGAAATTTTGACATTGTGAGTTTTAATGTTTGCTCTCTCCGAGCATGTCGTAAAAGTCGGCTAAGGGATAGATCTCTCCAAAATGATGGACCATCTATATGGGCGTTAGGCTGATCACCTGTCACCATGGTTCACCATATCCATCTTGGGATCGGAAGTGGCTGCAAGTTTTCTTGTGTTTGCTTGTGGCTCTGCCCACCCCATTAGAGATACGGGACGTGATAATATGTATGTATGTTTGTAGTAGATAGCTCTACCGTGCTTTGGAGGGCACATGAAGTTGACTAGGTACCTATTACTCCTTGCCACTGGTGTCTCCCTTTAGCTGACAGTGTGGTGAAAGCATTAAAGCACGCCTCAAAGAAGCTCTTTTTTTCTACATCCGTAAATCTTTGGTGGGTTGGTTGCTGCACTGTTTTCCTTTTAAAAGTGCTGGTATAGTAAACGTACATGACGTCTTTCATCAATTCCACTATTCCCACAGATGATTTGCTCTTCCGTTACTTTACAGTGTTATGCTCTTCTTTAAATATATCACTCTTCTATATTTTCTTCTTGCTCTTCTGTGACCTGGCCATTTATACCTATCATATTTTTCTTTATTGCAGCAAGTCTAAATGGACATCATGTTTGGTAATCACGTCTGGCTTCCTTATCATGACTATTTCAGCAATCACGATTGGCGCCATATTTGGATACACTTACTGCTACATTGAGACTAGATGCAGAAAGTCAGGTAACTGGACACTAAAATTAGACTGTCGAAACAAGCCTCAGTGACGCCGCGGTAGTGACGCCGAGCTCCTTTTTTTTAACCGAAAGAGATTTGAGTTTGACCACACTCTACCCTGATGAACATCGAGCATTTAGTTAAATGCTCGATGCTGATGAAGTAACAGTGTTGTCTAAGATGATGCACGCTTACCTAGAAGAAACTTATTGATTCTCGATTTAAAGACACCCATATTCCTACTCTTCAGGAAATACAGACCTCGGTAGAGAATTCCACATTTTTGCAGTGCGTATAAAAAATGTGGACTCAAAGCGCTACAGATGGCGTCTTTCCGGGTATCTGGAAGTCCGATAGAAGAAGACTTCGAAAATGTATAAAACATTTGCCCCATACTGCGATCGAATGACGTTCCAAATGTCGCGACGTCACTATCGCTTGCTTCGAAAGTCTACCTTAAATAAGACAAACTGCGTCCTCAAAACACTCCTGGCGTTGACTAACTTACAATAGTACCACGAATTGGTGCTTCTCAGCAAACTTCGTGCTTTGTATAATTAAAATAATAACTGAACCAACCCTTTAAAAACAATAAGTATCTACATAATTATTGTAACATCTCTAATATTACATAATCATCATCGCGTTAGTTCGTATTTCTGAAGCTAGACGAAGATGCTAGACGAAAATGGCCGAGGCGCCCAATATTTGTGGTACTACTGTACCTGGTTGTTTATAGAAGAACTATGTTAGAGACAAACACATCTAGATACTACTGTGGTGAAAGGATTAAAATTATCTTGCCATGGTTACGAAACCATCGCGAGTTTTGTAACCGTTTGAGAGTACTGGTAAACTGGTATAGCGCACATACAGTTTTCTGTTTTACAAAAGGTACATTGTCTTATTAATTCCAGTAGATAAGACTCTAGAGACCACGAAACAGATGTGAAATTTTCTGTTTCGTGGTCTCAAGAGTCTAAACTTTTACATAGAATGCACAGCACCTATTTGTAAATCTTTACTTTCCTTATTGATCTAATTTTTCCAAAAAAATAGTCAAGCGTGGTTTCTTGCCTTATCTTCCACGCTTGGTCGCGTAACGAACAGGTGTTAATGCAACGTAGATTAAGACGTGTCCGTGTAAGTGATCCCCATGGTTTTATGGAATAACAATTTTTGACTTTGATTTTGACTTTGATCTGATGTTTTTTTGTAGGAAACTCCCAGACAGTCTACCAAGTGGCCGTGCCGTACCCAGATTCCAAGGAGGCCAGGTACAACCGGACGCTCAACGGAGCCATCATGTCCAGCGCCTTCGTTTCCCGGCTCCGCAAGATCGGATGTAAACTCTTCAAGGACCCTCTCTCATGCGTGACCGGTTCACATGGAAATGGTACAGTTTCTCCGTGATTAGGTATCGTCAGTGTGAACTTTGACACAATGTGAGTGATTCGTGACGGTCTTTGAAATTGGTATTTCGGTTGGTTTTCAATTCAAGGTGGGTATTTTGAATATGAATTAAATGTCTGTGTTCCTTCAAATGTTCTTTTGTTTTTAGTTGGGATCATACTCCAGCTGCGCCCTTATTCTCGATGACTAAATGAAACTTGACAGCTCGTAACTTACTTATGATGCGCCGCGCGCGTCGTGTTTTTGCAATACAAAATTGACATATAGAATACAATAACACGGTCATTCCACAAAAGTGGCCGCGTTACGGTTTGTTTGGTCATCCAGAATAAGGGGGCTGTTGTCGGTATGTTTCATAACTAACGGCCCGACGACTTAGGTACTTATAAACTGTTTGAAATTGGCTCCATCCATTTTTTCTACTTATCTAAAACAAGAGATGCAATAGTACCTATTATTAAGCATAGCTTAACATTTGACAGGTTTTAAAAAGAAAACAGTAATACTAAGTAAAATGTTTTATTCACAGTCAACGTCCATAAACCTTTCCATAACCGGATTATGGACCTTACCACCCCGGCGCAAAAAAGCAAAAGCAAAAAACTTTGCAAACCTCAGAACAATAATGTTCTGAGTTGCAAACAAACATTTGACAGAAGACAGACATAGACAAACGTTTATTCGCAGAAACTGTACACAACAACAAAATAAAAAAAAACAGACTTAATAATTATATACAAAGAGTAACAAAATAATAACTAAACTAATTTTAGACAACAGGGGCCCTATTCACGATGACCAAACAAAACGAGACGCGGGAAAACGTGTGGAATTACCGTGTTATCGTATTCTGCATGACAATGTCAGATTTCATAAACGAGAGTAGGCGCGAGACGAGGCTCGTTTTGAATTGTCAAAATTACATGCTTCAATATTGCGTGTTTTGCTAAAAACTAGGTTGTGTTTTTACTAATTATGTAAATAAATTAGTCTTCTTTAAACTATTTAATAGCAGAATAGATTATTTGTACAATAAATAATATAATCTAGGTACCATTGAATAATATCCCTAATAAATGATGTGGTAAATAAGTGAAATAACCTAACCCTAGTGTACAGAATAATTATTACTCCCGGAGCCCTAGTGCACAAAAGGAGCTTTTGAGGCGCATTTTGAATCTTTTCACCACGCAGGGTTCGAAAGAACTAGGGGCTAGTAGTAGTTGTAGTAGGTACTAACCTAACCTAACTAATAGCTCTTTTATTGTGAATGCAAAAGTTTGTGAAGATGTGACGATGCTTGTGACTCATAATTTAATTCTAAATGGCTGCACGGATTGAGTGAAACTTGGGATATGCATAGTATGTGTGCTGGAATAACATTAGGCTACTTTTTATCCTGGCAATAGGCGAGCGAAGCCGCGGGCGGCAGGTAGTACTTAATAAGTTAAAGAAAAGTGAGCATTTTTGTGTTTTATGGTTTTAATGCATTTATTTAACATAATATAACTGTCATGAGCTGCCCCTCCTAATGTAGCACATGAGTAGGTATGCCTTTAAGCCACTGTTGCAAATCTGAAACGAGGCAGAAATCATTGTTAATCATTATCTTTCAAAGCTATGTCCTGTCCATTCAAAGGTTGCCTGGAAGAGATCGCTCTTAGCGATAAGGCCGCCCATTGTAAATCTCATTGTTCTCTTCTGCCTATTTTGTTTTGTTTTATTTTAATTTTATCCGATGTGTTTTACAATAAAGTTGTATTGTATTGTATTGTATTGTTTTTATAGGTAGGTACATACTTTCATGTTTTTGGAAATAAAGATTATATTTTACTAATATAATGAAAGTGAAAGTTTTTTCAAAGAATCTAATAAAGTTAATTTATTTTAGTTCGCTGATGCTCTCACAAATACTATTACGTAATACCTACTAAAATAAATAGTTGATTAAAATATTACCCTTGTTTGATTTAATTCCTCTCTTGTTCAGAGGTAGGAAATTTGATGTAGGTTGGCATCATTCAAGGCATTCACCGCTTACTCTATGCAGAGGCTTACAGGTGCTAACCAAGTTTCCCACTGGCTTATGATAGCTACTGGTGATCAGGAAATTGAGGGTTGTAAGTATCTGGAAAAATACAGTAAATATAGTAGGTTTCAGTCTAACCTAATACCTAACCTAGGTACCATTTTATTATTGTTCAATAAATTAAGTTTATTGACCGCAAGTGGCATTGCGAGCTGAGTGCCTCCGTGCTTCGGAGGGCACGCTAAATTATGGGTCCCGGCTTTTAAGTCGTTAAGCCATGACGGAGGCCTTTAGGCGGCCTAAAAACTCCGTCACTAGAGTTGGCCACTAGCTCATACGAACATACATACCATACATAATAGGTATCTATTTACTTACTTATTCATATCAAGTGCCTATCAAGAAAAAGCAGGCAATTTGTGGTACAGTACGGTCAACGGATCTAGGCACTCTTGAAGTTAGCCGTTTCGAGCAGTAGACAGTATGAAAAACTTCATTGCGCATGTCAAACTGCTAACTTCACGAGTGTCAAGATCCGTTGACTGTACTGTACTCGCAGTTTCTGATACCCAAGACACATAATCCTAGTGTCCCTCTGTATTGTGGGTCATGTTTGTATGTGAATTTAGAGAGTTCTATATTTAAAAAAATCAACATTTTTTTATGACACAATTTTCCCAAATTGAACCATGTAGGCTCAGACCAAATAAAAAGAAAAGACCCCGCGCCGCGAACAACAAAAGTGAAGCCGCCATTTTATCTATGTGTGTGGTTTTAAGGTTGTGTGTTCCAAGTAACCTAAATTCACAGTATAATAATTAAGAAACGATGCTATTTGAAGCACTTACAAGTGAAAAGTGATTCCGTGAGACTTTTTATGTGATTTGCTGCTGTTTTTACAAGTTTTCACTACACAGGAAGGCATAATTCTATTTTTAAGACTCGTGACGTACTAAGAGCGATGAGCATGGTTTTAGTGTAGGTGTGTGCGTGAGCGTGTATGTTTACTTGCAGGAGCATGGTTTTGTGTGGCTTCACTTTTGTTGTTCGCGGCGCGGCGTCTACTCTTTTTATTTAGTCTGAGCATGTAGGTAAGTAGTTGTGTTTTATAGTAAACAAGTCATACCTGATTAAATCAGCTGGAAGAAGGTGTGGTTGTTCACGAGTTTCCTGAAATAAGATATAATATCTGATGAGTTTCAAATATAATAAAGTAAACAAACTATATCTCAGTCTTATTAATCATAGGTTTGGAATTGTTTGTTTGCTTCTATTCTAAGAACAAGTCAGTCTTTTTTAAATCTTAATTAGTATGATGGATCACTAGAGTCTCTTCCTCATGAGCTCCTCCTCCTCCTAGCTCATCTGCACAGGCAGCAGCGCGCGGATCTGACACAATCCCACCTACAACTTCGCACCTCCAACTTAGTCTTACGTATATTCTTGATCTAAATAGGAATGATGGCTCACCAGAGTCTCTTCCTCATGAGCTCCTCCTCCTCCTGGCTCATCTGCACTGGCAGCAGCGCGCGGATCTGGCTCAGCCCCACCCACATCTCCGCTACATCCAGCTTCGTCTTCGCGTTTATCACATAAGTCTTCTCGAGAGCACGGATCAGTTCGCCAACAGCGTCGTACTGACGGACTAGGAGACTGGAAGGAAGAAATATATTATTATTATCATTAGGAGTCTGTAATATATCTGCCAGTTTCATCATGTTACATGAATTAACATATAAATAGTGTAAAACATAAATGGCAACGAAGATACATTTTTTTTGTTTGGTACCTGGAACAGAGATATGAGTAAAATTACCTGAACATTTCTCTGACGAGTTTGGGCGTCTCGATCTGCGACTCCTCGGCCCAACTGACAATAGTGCCGATCAGGACTTTACGAAACTTCTCTTCTGGAGTCTTATTTGCCGGTTCTTCTATGGCCTGTAGGTACAATAAATAAATAAATAGCACCCAACAGTCACATACATAGTCCTGACCCCACATTAGGATTCCCTGTGTCGTGGGTATCAGAAACTACGAGTACCATGGTACCACAACACCCAGACCCGGAACAAATATTTACAGAACATGCAATTTCTTCCGCAGCGGAAATCGAACCCGCGCCTCTTGCGCCTCTGCCGAGTAATCGCCCGCCACGCCACAGAGGCCGTCAAATTATTATAAGACACTTTTATAATAAAAATTACTGTAGATTCAAGTTTTTTTTTTGCACTAGTACTGAACCTTTCGTGTGCGGATCCAACTCGCACTTGACATTTTTTTTTAATTATACTTTCACTTATTCTAGTTCTCTTTCAACTATAATTAACCTTTCACACCTTCAACTCTTTCTAGTTCTCTCTAAAGACTTTCGCTCCATAGATAAATGTTTTTCAAGAAATTCCAAATGTTATTTACGTTATGATTAGTAATAGTTACCTCAGACAGTGGCTCTTGCAGAGCGTTGAGAGACACATGCACCATGAGGCTCTCGTGGATCTCGTTCATCCTGACGATGAACTCCTCGCCACAAGGACAATTCTCCTTCCAAGATTCTTCTTCCTGGTCCATGTGCTTGAAGCCTGTAAAAACATCATAGTTACCTAGTAGATTTCGTAAAAGGCCTAACCTCCGAATACTCAAACGCATCTCAAAATTGAGCACGTCTCAAATGACGATTTTTTGACAGATTATCATCAGAAACTGAGTTGCGTTTGAGTATTCGGGGGTAAGACAAGTAGGTATATAGTTGAGCTCGAGGCTTAGGACAAGTATATAGTCAAGTTTACTCCTTTTACTCCATTTACTCTTTTCTAAACTAGTAACACCTACCAGGTAAGTCCGACCTATTACTCAATTAACCTTTTGTTAGGGTTTCTGAAATGTATAGCGAATTATGTATGTTGTTTTACCATTATAATTATATAAAAATCGAAGAACTATTATTTAGTAACTATTATTAGTGTAACAGTTTTATAAAATATATATATAAATTCCTCAGCTCCCAAAAACAGAATGTCCTTCCAAACTCATATCTCGTTACAAGTTTCAAAAAATAGCTCCCCGATTTGGTGGCAAAACGCTTATCCAATCACAGCCCGAGCGGCTCTGTGAATGGCTAGCGTCATTGCTGCAAAACTTCAGACCAATCGTGGGGCTTAACAATAGAAGTGTAAATTAAAAAAATACAATAAAAATGAATTAATCCTACTGATATAAGCTACCCATAATTTAAAATATCAATTATGCCAATCAAATACTTATTATATACATACCTAATATAAAACAACCTTGTCCTCGTGGTGTTAATCACCGGAAATGACATCTTATAAATACAATTGAAAAACTTTCCTACATTAAAATAATAGTTCTTCGATTTTTATATAATTATAATGGTAAAACAACATACATAATTCGCTATACATTTTAGAAACCCTAACACTTTGAATTTATAATAAAAGCGTCCATTTTAATTGCGGGTTCCTATCAGACGGAATAGGAAAAAATAAGACAACGATGTTTTTATGAAACAAAGTATTAATAATCAGTCTTTTATAAATAAACTATATAATATCTACTAAAAAACAGCATAGAAAATCACAATCTTTTAAACAAATTTTTAACCGTATTCTGGTAATAATTTATAGAAACTACTCAAAATAAAATTAGTCTTAAAAAAAAACAGGAATACAAATATCTACGAATATTTAATTTTATCTACATAATCATTATAGGAACTATCTTATTTTTTTTTAGTGTAAAGTGACGTAAATTAATATCCTGAATTTAGATGTTAGTTAAATTAATATAAAAGTCAATTTATGATTTTAATGTAAGTCACTGAACGACTACCGGTACGACATCGCCGCCATCTTGTTGTTTACGAAGGATTTGTATAAAAGCGCTTAGCCTGTCGTATCGGGCGTCATTGCTCCGTTGGCTTTGCGTGTTTCGACATCGTGCTGATAACTTGTGTTTGAGTAAGTACCTATATCGTATTAATACATTAGTGTTCTGTGGGTAGGTACGTACTTTAAACACAAGTTATCAGTACGACGGTAATGTACATTACCTAGGTTAGTTACATTATATTTTAATGTGTTAATTCGATATTGCTATCTTTGCTGCCTATGCTATCTTTGCTGCCTATGCGATCTTTGCTGCCTATGCTATCTTTGCTGCCTATGCGATCTTTGCTGCCTATGCGATCTTTGCTGCCTATGCGATCTTTGCTGCCTATGCGATCTTTGCTGCCTATGCGATCTTTGCTGCCTATGCTATCTTTGCTGCCTATGCGATCTTTGCTGCCTATGCGATCTCTGCTGCCTATGCGATCTTTGCTGCCTATGCGATCTTTGCTGCCTATGCGATCTTTGCTGCCTATGCGATCTTTGCTGCCTATGCGATCTTTGCTGCCTATGCTTAGCGAGCCGAAATTTTTAACTCAATGTAGCTTTAAACCATCTCTAGAAGTCTTTAGAAGCTAGCGAGCGAAGCGAGCTTCAAACCAATGTGAGCGAAGCGAGCCAAATTTTTTAACTCAATGAAGTTTTAAACAATTTCTGGAAGCCTCTAGAAGTTAGCGAGCGAAGCGAGCTTCAAACCATTGCGAACGAAGCGAGCCGAAATTTTTAACTTAATGTAGCTTTAAACCATCTGTAGAAGTCTCTAGAAGTTAGCGAGCGAAGCGAGCTTCAAACCAATGCGAGCGAAGCGAGCCATATTTTTTAACTCAATGTAGTTTTAAACCATTTCTAGAAGTCTCTAAAAGTTAGCGAGCGAAGCGAGCTTCAAACCAATGCGAGCGAAGCAAGCCGAAATTTTTAACTTAATGTAGCTTTAAACGATCTCTAGAAGTCTCTAGAAGTTAGCGAGCGAAGCGAGCTTCAAAGCGAAGCGAGCTGAAATTCTTAACTCAATGTCTGATGGTTTAAATGCTTTAAACCATCTCTAGAAGTCTTTAGAAGCTAGCGAGCGAAGCGAGCTTCAAACCAATGCGAGCGAAGCGAGCCAAATTTTTTAACTCAATGTAGTTTTAAACCATTTCTGGAAGCCTCTAGAAGTTAGCGAGCGAAGCGAGCCGAAATTTTTAACTTAATGTAGCTTTAAATCATCTGTAGAAGTCTCTAGAAGTTAGCGAGCGAAGCGAGCTTCAAACCAATGCGAGCGAAGCGAGCCATATTTTTGAACTCAATGTAGTTTTAAACCATTTCTAGAAGTCTCTAAAAGTTAGCGAGCGAAGCGAGCTTCAAACCAATGCGAGCGAAGCAAGCCGAAATTTTTAACTTAATGTAGCTTTAAACGATCTCTAGAAGTCTCTAGAAGTTAGCGAGCGAAGCTAGCTTCAAAGCGAAGCGAGCCGAAATTCTTAACTCAATGTAGCTTTAAACCATCTCTAGAAGTCTTTAGAAGCTAGCGAGCGAAGCGAGCTTCAAACCAATGCGAGCGAAGCGAGCCAAATTATTTAGCTCAATGTAGTTTTAAACCATTTCTGGAAGCCTCTAGAAGTTAGCGAGCGAAGCGAGCCGAAATTTTTAACTTAATGTAGCTTTAAATCATCTGTAGAAGTCTCTAGAAGTTAGCGAGCGAAGCGAGCTTCAAACCAATGCGAACGAAGCGAGCCGAAATTTTTAACTTAATGTAGCTTTAAACCATCTGTAGAAGTCTTTAGAAGTTAGCGAGCGAAGCGAGCTTCAAACCAATGCGAGCGAAGCGAGCCGAAATTTTTAACTTAATGTAGCTTTAAACGATCTCTAGAAGTCTCTAGAAGTTAGCGAGCGAAGCGAGCTTCAAAGCGAAGCGAGCCGAAATTCTTAACTCAATGTAGCTTTAAACCATCTCTAGAAGTCTTTAGAAGCTAGCGAGCGAAGCGAGCTTCAAACCAATGCGAGCGAAGCGAGCCAAATTTTTTAACTCAATGTAGTTTTAAACCATTTCTGGAAGCCTCTAGAAGTTAGCGAGCGAAGCGAGCCGAAATTTTTAACTTAATGTAGCTTTAAATCATCTGTAGAAGTCTCTAGAAGTTAGCGAGCGAAGCGAGCTTCAAACCAATGCGAGCGAAGCGAGCCGAAATTTTTAACTTAATGTAGCTTTAAACGATCTCTAGAAGTCTCTAGAAGTTAGCGAGCTTCAAAGCGAAGCGAGCCGAAATTCTTAACTCAATGTAGCTTTAAACCATCTCTAGAAGTCTTTAGAAGCTAGCGAGCGAAGCGAGCTTCAAACCAATGCGAGCGAAGCGAGCCAAATTATTTAGCTCAATGTAGTTTTAAACCATTTCTGGAAGCCTCTAGAAGTTAGCGAGCGAAGCGAGCCGAAATTTTTAACTTAATGTAGCTTTAAATCATCTGTAGAAGTCTCTAGAAGTTAGCGAGCGAAGCGAGCTTCAAACCAATGCGAGCGAAGCGAGCCATATTTTTTAACTCAATGTAGTTTTAAACCATTTCTAGAAGTCTCTAAAAGTTAGCGAGCGAAGCGAGCTTCAAACCAATGCGAGTGAAGCGAGCCGAAATTTTTAACTTAATGTAGCTTTAAACGATCTCTAGAAGTCTCTAGAAGTTAGCGAGCGAAGCGAGCTTCAAAGCGAAGCGAGCCGAAATTCTTAACTCAATGTCTGATGGTTTAAATGCTTTAAACCATCTCTAGAAGTCTTTAGAAGCTAGCGAGCGAAGCGAGCTTCAAACCAATGCGAGCGAAGCGAGCCAAATTTTTTAACTCAATGTAGTTTTAAACCATTTCTGGAAGCCTCTAGAAGTTAGCGAGCGAAGCGAGCTTCAAACCAATGCGAGCGAAGCGAGCCATATTTTTTAACTCAATGTAGTTTTAAACCATTTCTAGAAGTCTCTAAAAGTTAGCGAGCGAAGCGAGCTTCAAACCAATGCGAGCGAAGCGAGCCGAAATTTTTAACTTAATGTAGCTTTAAACCATCTCTAGAAGTCTCTAGAAGTTAGCGAGCGAAGCGAGCCAAAATTCTTAACTCAATGTAGCTTTAAACCATCTCTAGAAGTCTTTAGAAGCTAGCGAGCGAAGCGAGCTTCAAACCAATGCGAGCGAAGCGAGCCAAATTTTTTAACTCAATGTTGTTTTAAACCATTTCTGGAAGCCTCTAGAAGTTAGCGAGCGAAGCGAGCCGAAATTTTTAACTTAATGTAGCTTTAAACCATCTCTAGAAGTCTCTAGAAGTTAGCGAGCGAAGCGAGCCAAATTTTTTAACTCAATGTAGTTTTAAACCCTTTCTAGAAGTCTCTAAAAGTTAGCGAGCGAAGCGAGCTTCAAACCAATGCGAGCGAAGCGAGCCGAATTATTTTACTTAAACTTTCGCATTTATAATATAAGTAAGAAGTAAGATTTTAGTTTCGACGATGTAGATTGTGTGCTTATTTACCTACTATAGACTTCGACTTTGAAACAAGACGAGACACTTACCTTAAAACTGAGTTCATCTGTTCTCTGGGCGGACAGCGGAATTCCCTGGTCTTCTTGGCAGCCACGGCGCTCGGCAAATCTGACTGCTTGATTTCTTGGTAACGTCTGAAAGCAAGAAAAATATGCGTACATAATATTTAATCAGTTCAAGCTGGTATTATTGTTTCTGGTGGCCACAAGCATTGATTGATTGGCTTAGATTCCCGCTGCGGGAGTATTCTATCAGCCATCTGGCTCCCTTTGCTTAGTTGGGGGCTAGATGGTGCTGTAAGATAATGTCCTCAAATATTTATATTTATACTAGCTGCCTCTCGCGTCTTTGCTCGCGTAGTAGGTACCCAGATGAAAAATAGCCTATATGTTAATCCAGTATATATCCGTTCAGCCGTTTAGGCGTGATTGAGGCACAAACATCCAAACTCACAAACTTTCGCATTTATAATATAAGTGAGATTTATAGAATTTTTTTTTTAAAGCAGGGTTATGCCGATGTTACCTCAACTGATCGCTCTGCAGATCGCCTACGAAGTCGTGAGCAAAAGCTATGATGGCTTCCACTCTATGCCTCAGTTGTATATCGTTCAGATGTTGTTCCTGTGCTCGTCTTTTCCTTCTATAGGACATAATTAGAAACATTTATAGAAACTTCAAAAATTTATTTACAAAGACAATCTATATTATCATTAAAAACTTTCAGGTAATCGGTGTAATAATAAGAAAATAGAGTGATAGGTTAGCGTGGGCATCTTATGCGGAGGGAAGAAAGTCGTGTTACAAGGAAAGTGCTGAATATGAATGCGGATGGATGCACGGACAGAGGAAGGCCTAAGAAAAGATGGATGGATTGTGTGAAAGAGGACATGCGTATGAAAGGAGTGAGTACTGAGATGACGAATGATAGAAGATGGAAGAGGAAAACATGTTGTGCCGACCCCACCTAGTGGGATAAGGGCAGGAAAATGATGATGATGATGATGATGATGGTGTAATAATATTTAAAATAATAATGTTTAATTTTTTAATAATATTTATTTATATGTATGTATATATTGTATATATTTTTGTAGATATATATTATTTGTATATATTTATATTGTGTGTAGTATATCTTATTAGTTTATTATATTTGTAAGCTTATCTCTATGTTTTTCTTTTTTATGTCTCTGTACACATAACTTCCACTTGTGTTAAAGCCTCTCCCTTGCCTCAAAGGTTTGCTGGCAGAAAACTCTTTAAGAGTTAAGCTCGCCTTTGTACATGTACTTTTTAATGTTTTGTGTGTATTTGTTTCGTTTCGTGCGTGTACAATAAAGAATTTCAGATAATGGAAACTTGTGGGTAAGGCAGTAAAAATTTTATGAATTGTAACTTTCAAAGGTGGGATCCCACGTCTCAGGGTTGATCATGATGAGGAGCTTCTCAACGTCTTCATCTCGCATCATACAGACTAGAAGGAGACGGTCTAACTGTTTGATCAGAGGTCTGAAATACATTTAAAAAGTTTGTTTTGATGTGTTTGACTTAATTACAGCTTAACGTCTGAAGAATAATAAACTCTTATCGGATTAACAGGTTGAGTTGCCTATGAATATTTATTTATTTATTAAAATGAGAGTTGGCCTGATGATAGGGGTAAAGTACTTACAAGAAGAGTGTACTCACAGGAAGAGTATATTATCAGGAAGAGTACTAACAGGAAGAATGTATTGTCAGGAAATTATACTCGCAGGAAGAGTGTACTCACAGGAAGAAGGTATTCGCAGGAAGAGTGTACTGTCAGGAAGTGTGTACTCACAGAAAGAGTGTACTGACAGGAAGAGTGTACTCACAAGAAGAGGTTCTCATTGGTGCCGCCCACGGGGTCGCGGTTGTGCACCTGGTTGGTTGTAACTGCGTCCGCCAACGCCTGCATCACGAACTCACGGACCACCTCCAGCGGTAAGTAGGGGGAGTAAAAGTTGCTGATCTCCGTTATACTCTCTCTGAAACAAGATGTTTTGAGAGATGAAGATAAATTGGGACTGGAAGATTTTCTATCGAAATAACAACATTCAGTACCTATTCGTAGGAATTCACAGTTAAAATTACATGTGTCAGAACAAAATTAAGTTAACCTTAGTTTGGGGCTAGATGGCGATACATATTTGTCGGAGATTAATTATAGCGCCATCTACAATCACACTGCAACACTGACTCACTACCTACAGAACGCAAGCGTGACGTCACAGCCGAGTCATGCTTGGATGCGGCCGTTGGAGCTGGCGGGCAGTCTATTTTTAGAGCTCGTGCCGAGCGGGACGTATCTGTTCTGCCTACTTGTTTATTCAAGAGTTACTTGGTATTTGTACTGGACGCTAATAACTTCGTACGATTATACCGAGTGTGATTTTTTTCTCGAGGTTACCCATTATGTCGGAACCCGACGAGAACACGTGCCCACTGAGCCCTACAAATTGGCCACCTGGGACATATTTATATTCTTCCGAATGTCTGTGAACACGAAAGCAAGCAAACTCACGTGATATCTTTACAGATATCACGTGAGTTTGCTTGCTTTTTTCATTCTTCATCTGCGGTCGAACACTCTCTGTTTGCAGCGAGCGGAGGCTGTGCCCCATCTCTGGGTCTTCGTACAACGCCTTCAGTTCCGGTCCCAGGGGGATCACGAACTCGTTTTTGCACACCTCCCTGGAAAAAACAAAAACAAGCAAAAAAAGTAAGAACTTGTCTGTTATATAATTATCTTCTTGATTCTTAGACATTATGGGCATGCATTATTATTATTATTATTATTATTATTATCCCATATCGTCCCACTGCAGGGCAAAGGCCTCCCTATCCCCCTTCCACCTTTCTCTATCCTGTGCTTTGGAGGACCAATCCTTCATGAATGAGTCCAAGTCGTCCCGCCATCTCAGTGTTGGTCTGCCACGATGCCGTTTACCACCATTAGGAGCCCACTCGGTAGTGGTTTTCGCCCATAGGTCATCCGACATACGGCAGACGTGCCCTGCCCAGTTCCACTTCAAAGTGGCTGCTTTCCGAGCAACGTCAGCGATTTTTGTTTTGGAGCGCAGTATGGTGTTGCGTATTCGGTCAGTGAGTTTTACTCCGAGAATACTGCGCTCCATCGCTCGCTGGCAAGCCCCGAGTGTGGACCTCTGCTGAGCCGTCAAAGACCAAGTCTGCGCGCCGTACGTGAGGATAGGGAGAATGCATACGTCAATGAGCTTGCGCTTAAGGGAGATTGCCTGCATGCATGCAGGCAATAAAATAACGAACGAAACTAAAGTTCACACAATCACTTTAATAAAGCTACGATCTCAATAATTAAATTTGAATACAGATAAGTACTTTAAATTACAAAACGGAACGGAACGGAATGACAGAAGTCAAAAACTCGTCACTTGAGATTGAGACGTGCTCAACTCTGATGCATTTGAGTATCCGGGGGTTATACTATATGCTTCTCTCCCCGAGCATGTCGTAAAAGGCGACAAAGGGATCTTCTCCAAAATGATGGACCACCTATATGGGCGATGGGCTGATCACCTGTCACCATGGTTCGCCATATCCATCTTGGAAGTTTGGATCAGAAGTGGTTGCAAGTTTTATTATGTTTACTTGTGGCTCTGCCCACCTCATTAGGGATACGGCGTTATAATATGTATGTATGTATACTATAATATTGGAAAGCTTTAGTTTGCTTGAAATTACCAGCGTAAAGCTCAAAACGCAACGATAGCGCGTACTTTACCTGTGCTGCCATCTAGTATTTCATAATTCTGTTCTTTTCCAGATGCTGTTCAAGCGAAGCTGGTGTACTCACATGGTAGTGGCGTGCGACTCGAGATGCATCGCAATGAGGATGTCGTAGAAGCCCTGGCGTAGTGGACCAGACATGTACTGAGACTGTATTGCGTACAGCAATTGCTTCTGATCCACGTGTTGGCATAGTGCGTGGGCGGCTCTGAAATATAACAATTTAAATGTAACAATCTAAAACACACGCACACAGTCATGCTTACACATATACACTAAACTTCTTAATATGCACATGTAACTTAAAATAACATAACTTAACATAGCTCTTTTATTGTGAATGCAAAAGTTTGTGAAGATGTGACGATGCTTGTGCCTCATAATTTACTTCTAAATGGCTGCATGGATTGAGTGAAACTTTAGATATGCATAGCATGTGTGCTGTGAGTATTTTTGTGTTTTATGGTTTTAATGCATTTATTATTACTTATTATACCTACGCAACCCCATGTACCCATACGTTAACACTAACACACACACACACACACACACACACACACACACACACACACACACATCTCATGATTTCTGATTTATTTAACATAATATAACTGTCATGACTCATCATGAGCTGCCCCTCCTAATGTAGCACATGAGTAGGTATGCCTTTAAGTCACTGTTGCAAATCTGAAACGAGGCAGAAATCATTGTTATTGTTTTTATAGGTAGGTACATACTTTCATGTTTTTGGAAATAAAGATTATATTCTACTAATATAATGAAAGTGAAAGTTTATTAATTAAAATTTAAATTAATTTATTTTAGTTCGCTGATGCTCTCACAAATACTATTATGTAATACCTACTAAAATAAATAGTTGATTAAATATTACCCTTGTTTGATTTAATTCCTCTCTTGTTCGGAGGTAGGAAATTTGATGTAGGTTGGCATCATTCAAGGCATTCACCGCTTACTCTATGCAGAGGCTTACAGGTGCTAACTAAAAGTTTCCCACTGGCTTTTGATAGCTACTGGTGATCAGGAAATTGAGGGTTGTAAGTATCTGGAAAAATACAGTAATTATTGTAGGTTTCAGTCTAACCTAATACCTAACCTAGGTACCATTTTATTATTGTTCAATAAATTAAGTTTAGCTAACACAATACTTACTTTGACTTCTGTTGTAATGCTAGAACATCTCTGAGGCCCAGAATTAACTAGCCTGCCTCCAAGAACGCCGCACAATACCAAAACAACTCTTTGGCCACCTTATAAAATAGCACGAAAAATTTAGGGTCCAGCTCAGCAGAATCCCTTGACAGTCTCCTATTTATGTGTGGGCGTCGCTGGCGCCAGCATATCATACGTTGTCTTCGAAGAACAACGTCCATTTTTATCACTCCGTTAAAATATTATGTATATCCAAGTTTTTTTCAAAACAAACAATGCAATATGTCAGTCAATATTTTGATTGATAATTCGTTCGGAAACAAGTTGTGGTTGGTTTGATGTAGCTAACCATTTTACGTTATATATATTTTTTTTTGTTCTCTAAACTTTAAAATATAACGAAAGTATTAGTAGAAAGAGTTTAGCAATTTTATAATTCAATATTTATTTACTTGAGATTAAAATTGTAAACAAAAAAATAAAATCAATCTAAAACCGATTGTTTTCCGAAAGACCGGATGCTTGATTTTGAACGAATCACGTTAAACCAAAACACGGTCATAGACAACTAGTATTATGGCATGCAGAATACAGTTTTTGATTTCACACCATGGCGTGTCTCGTTTGTGTTTAGAGACACGATGACATTTGGCTCGTTACGTGGCTCGTTTTCTTTGGTCATCGTGAATAGGGCCCCAGCCAGTGTATGCACAATGTGGAACGCTGCCGTGTACAGTTGGGCAAAAAGTTTTGAGCTCAGCGTGTGCAGTGAACGAGTTCACTAGTTCAAGGTTTCACGAGTTCAAGGCTTTGGCGACGCACACTTTGCCTTTTTTCCAGGGCGGTGGGGATGACAGTCCGGTTATCTAACTGGGCCCTAGTATTGTCTAAGTACTATCCTGATTCGAAGCGCTCGTGGCGTAGCTTTCTGAGACGTTCTTGATTGATCGTTGAAGTTAAGCAATGTTGTGCGCGGTCTCAATTTTGGATGGGTAACCGTAAGTGGCATTACGAGCTGAGCGCTTCCATGCTTCGGAGGGCACGTTAAATTGTCGGTCCCGGCTCGCAAGTCTTTAAGCCTGACGGAGGCCTTTAGGCGGCCTAAAAACTCCGTCACAAGAGTTGGCCACTAGCTCATACGAACTTACTTATTCGAAGATTATCACGCTCGAGTATAGATTTACCTTTGGTAGGTCAGTTTACTTGTTTACAATAATAGCCTCAACGCCTGGACCTATAATAATGATCAGAACAAGAGTATATACCAAGGTGTGTCATAGATACTAACATAGATGACTCATCTGTCGTGTTTAATTTGTTCCGTATATTTGTTCAATTGGATAAAGAGCCGACATTTCGTTCGGTCCAAGTTCGGTCGGTTCGTATTGATTTAGATGAGGAAGCATTTATGGATAATTCTATACTCGTGAGTTCGGAAACGAGTTGTTGTTGGGTCACTGGTAAAAAGAAAATTCGTATGAGCCAGTGGCCAACTCTTGTGATGTGACGTAGTTTTTAGGCCTCCGTCATGGCTTAACGACTTAAAAGCCAGGACCGACACGTACCCTCCGAAGCACGGAAGCCCTCAGCTAGTAATACCACTTGTGGTTACCCATCCAAATTGCAGTCACTGGTGAAGCATGTGAAACAGCTCACTGAAAGTGATGATTAAAATTGTATTAAATACAAAATTAATAATGCTGAAATAGCTCAGTAGGTAATGTTTTATTTTTGTACTTACATTTCGTATAAAAAACACTAACGCTAAAATAATTGACCTCTATTCACTCCTGCATTTGATGAACTTATAAAAACATTATTTTTTGGTTGCAACGTGACGTGTTGAAATTTCAGTCGTATGAATCGAATTTTTTGCCGAACTATGCAGAATTAGTCATATTCAAAAATATTTTGGTTATCTGCTAAAAATGTTCCTTCTAACTAACTGGTTGGTTCTAAGGAATATTGTTTCCTGGCAGATAACCATAAATATTTTTGTGTATCTCCGAGGAAAATAAAATCCTTTGAACTAATTAGTTATCCTGAAGGATTCCTCACGGATCACTGGTTATATGAATGCGGTTATCTCCGAGGCATAAGCGTTAAATAGCACATTTCAAAAATATATTGTTAGCTGTTGCGCGCGGTTTTCATTCAATGCAACCGATAAGTATACCCGATAAGTTTGGTATATTACCTAGATAAAATGTAAAACAATAAAACTTAAACAAAAGCGACTCTGCAAATAATTTATCACGAACCACTCGACCACTATTGGTTGGTATCCGCCTATAGTATAAAATTGTTTGTGTTTGCTTATAGAGGGTAATCTCAGAAAATGAACTGATATGAAAATGATTCCAGTGCTAAGAAAGCTATACTATGCCTGAGTGTCTCAGTTCCGACGTAAGTGAAACGCATGCAGCTAGTATGCTAGTAAATCTGTAAATAGATTAAACAGATTTGATTCTATTGTATATATTTTAATTCATACATAATTTTGCTTTGAAATAATACATACAATCTACTCGTAACCTCCTGACCTTCAGCTCAATAGCTACCTGAACAATTAGTGTAAAACAACTTGATTAGCATCATCACTTTGGCATTCAATAACAATAGGTAGTTAGGTAGGTATATCTATGGCTGTGTTGACTGATAGAGCAGCCTCGCGAGGCATCTGTCCGTGATAAATGCTTGCGTGCAAACTGCGCGTTTGAGCGAGGCACGTCCTGACTTGCCCCAAGCGGCAGCCTCGCGAGGCTGCTCGGTCAATCAGTATGCAGCTATTTAATCATATGAAGGCAATTATGTCTATTGCAAATCATAGCGCTAAGCATATTATCCTCGGACAAATCAAGTAAATAATTACTAAATTATCCAAGTACAAGCAAGGTACTGGGCCATATTTTACTGGTATCCTTATCCTTGCTAATAGTCAACTAGTAGAACGCCCCGTGACTTTGTCCGCGTTGAGATTTTTTGAATACAATCTTCATCTTCCCGCTGCGTCCTCTGGCAGTTGAATCCCGGGAATTAATACCCAATACTCAATATATTTATTGCTTTCATATTTTTGTTACAGATGTAGGTACTTTCACATATAAACCCTGTTAGAATATACTTAGTAACAGAAAGACAGTCCGAGGTTTATGTATTTTGTAATGTATATATTCCAGGAATTGTCATAAATTCATTGTGGTAATTTTGTCACATTTTATTAAACTTTAATTCTAAATCATTCAATTTTAGATAAGTAAGTCAGTCTTCGATCAAATAAACAGAAGTCAGTAGAAATGTAAGTTGTTATTTTATATGTAAGTAATTATTTTATATTACCCCTCACACACACACACACACACACACACACACACACACACACACACAGGAATATACCCTGCATCGGTTTAGAATGTGCGTTGGTTGTCGGTCAATAACGTAAGTGCTTGTTCATGGCTGGCTTGTCCTCTCTTGCAGCAATGTAGCAAACAATGGCACGTTTTTGCGTACAGATAGTTTATGGCCCGGAGAGTAACATAAGGCTACTTTTCAAACAACTGAAAATCCAGCGAAGCCGCGGGCAGAGGGTGGGGGGGCGTTGGGCGTTAAAATAAAAATTCAAAACAATACTAACTATACTATACTAATAATGGATATTTTAAAACAGCCATAACTTTTAATTTTTTACACATTATTTGTATTTTTTTTATATTCAGGAAATATACAAAATTGATCACATGATTGTATGAGTTATTGAAATATACGATTAATCTTTTCTTATATGATAGTTATAATAATCCTTATATACCGCGTCTACGTTATAAAATGTAGACATTCTTTGAACATCGATAACACTGAGCCTGCTTCTCAAATGAACAATAGTTATAGCGAGATAAACATAACGTGGAAATGGACAAGTGTGAGTGGTGCTGTTCAGTTGGAATTCCAAATACAAAAACGATACCAGTGATCGTGTCCCTTCACTATCCTCTAAATATCGTCTCTTTGAGTTGGCTTTACACTAGGTTTTGCCCGCAGCTTCGCTTGTGTGGTACTTGAATAAAAAGTAGCATCTATGCTACTTTTTATTCAAGTCTCACACAAGCACACACTATGGTATATATACCATGTCACGACCTTAACTGGTAATCCGTTCAGCCGCTACATCGTGATTGAGCCACAAACATTCAAACATCCATGTTTCCATCCATGTTTGTAAGCTTCAACAAAACTTTAACAAAGTTTCGGATTTATAATATTAAGTAGGTACTTGAGCTATTCCAATATAAAGAGATAAGGGAAGAGAAAAAACAGAAAAACCACCTTTGAGTTATACTATTTTAATAGGTACTATCAAACCGTTTTCATGTTTTCATGAATAATTCTTATTTATGAGTTTATAAAAACGTACTTGGATAATCGAAATGCAATCTACTGCGGAACGTCTCTCAGACAGATTATTGGCTACATCCTGTTTCCTTGCACTGCGGTGCAGTCAAAACCACGCACATAAGTACCGATACCGAGAGGTACCTACTACTTCTACTATATTACCGGTACTTAGACGTAACTTCAACTTTATAAAATATAAATAAGTACGCTAGGTAACGTTAATAAACATATAATACTATATTTCAAAATAATAAGTACCTAAATATTCTTGATTTGTCCCAGAATATTTACTCACGTGTTATCAAGGAAAATCTACCACTTCACATAACATTTTTACTTGAGATAAACATTACCTCCGCATTATCCGCCTACAGCATTAAAGGAATCCGGTTCTTGAGTCCCGTTGAACTCTAAAAAGGATGAGACTATAAAAAAGGTTAGTAGGTACCTACGGATTGTGAGTGACGCTCGCGCCTGTGTTCCGATTCATCGCCTTTACGTCGCGTCGACCAAACGCCGCGCACCGCGCACCTATTGTGTCTGTCGAAATTGATTACATTCATTTACGAAATTAAATTAGGAGCTTAATTCGATATCTGAAACTATCGATAAGTCTAACACATCCCCATTCATTCTAAATTCATGAGCTCGAAGTGAATACAAGTGAAAGTTGTGAAGTGAAATCAGAGGTGTTTTTGAGAGGTTAGCCTTCAAGGATTAGATTTCTTCGGCACTGCAGCAACTCCAACTGCGATAAGGAACGAGTGAGTACCTATTTCTTTATGGTTTTGCATAACCTTCGAACCAAAGGATGATAGGTTTGTTAGGAATGTTGTATTCGATGTTCATGCTCATTGATTTGGATAACAATCGGCCTTGTTAGCAGCAGTATAATTATTTAGTTAATTCGGCAAAAGATATACATAAGACTTTTATGTAAATTATAATTGTACAAAACAGCAAATCATTTATTTATTTTTATTTCCTAAGAAAACAGTAATTAAAAATACTTAACTGAAACTAAAACCAGAGACCATTTTATATGTTCTTGCATACTGGGTATTATAAAATGATAGCCAAACTTGTCTGATTTGTGCAACCGGACAGGTGGTTTTCGTCAAAATGTAAATCAGCATTTTTTTGTCAATCAGGACCCATTTTTTTGACCCATCAGGATTTTGTGGTATTTCTAGAATCTTAAACTTTTTTCTTTTGACTATGCGTATGCATTATACTTTAAGTGGGTATTTCATACATCATCTTAGGCATAATCATGTCATTGTTGAATAGTTAAAATTAGCACTAATACCAGCTGTTAATATAAGCATTATTCGGCGCCTCTGAAAATTATAGTGGCAATGTTTTAAAACTACTTACCGCTTGTTAGACTAATCTATCCATTAGTTAAATTATATTGTTACTAGCTGTTGCCTGCGACTTTCTCTGAGGAGCCAAACTTTTCTGATTTGTGCAACCGGACAGGTTTTCGTCAAAATGTGAATGAGACATTTTTTTGTCAATGAACCCTTGGCAATGAACCCATCAGGATTGTGATGGGTCCATTGACATCAGGTTTTACATCAGAATTGACATCAGGAGTGTCAAAAAGTGTCAAAAACAACGTTTCTGTGCTAATTAATAATACGTCGTCCGTTAGTAGAATATTGGAAACGGGCATTACTCAGATGACTATTCGCCTTCGTAATACTGGGGATGGCCCAACTTTGAGAATCTCAAAATGGAATTCCCTGTGGGTTAAAAGTACTGCAAGTATCCACAATTATCACAAATATTAATAATACGAGTATAACTATATTATTACTGTTGTAATTTAACTACAATTGAGTCACTGACCAAAACGCGGTTCATAACATTTAAAGGGAAAATCACTTATGAAATCTTCCTTTTAGGTAACGTCCAGTGATTCCTAGTACCAACTCGTTACTCCACAGAATCCATCAATTAGTGCTTACTAATTTGGAGAGCTCATCAATCATCATTAATGTTAATTACTAAAACCACGCCGCACAATTCAAACGAACAGTTTAGTTCACATTATTTTGAGTCAAACCGTTTTAAGAGGAAATCTAGTGGTTTTAATAGGGCTGGAAAATCCTGTTTTTTCCCACGTATTTCTACACACATATATCAACCAAAGATTGAGTGAAGCAAATGTTTCTGAGTATTGCTCATACAGTCTTTTCCGTAAAATGCTTAGATTTCTAATCATAACTATTTTCTTTCAGTGACGATCAGAAGTATGACAGTCACCGACGCACGCGACGCTACCAAGAAACATTGCTGTACAGGGTAAAACAAATATTTTTTTATAAATTGCTAGTTAATACTCCTTTTTTGAGGGTTATTTTGAAAAGCTCTGAAATAAGAATGAAACTTATATTGACTAAAGTAGAAATGATACGTGGTTTCTTAACTTAATAAATGAAGACATTGAAGCAGATAATATACAAAGAAGAAACTGTTTTGAGAGTTTATCAATGAAGAAGATTTATTATATTATAACTGAACAGCGCTTTGGTTATAACCGAATCAAACAAAGTACTGAATTTATTTGCTTTAACAAATGCTGAAATGTCGGCCTCGCGACATTTCAGCATATCAGCAGATAGGTCTCGGCATGAATTTGGAAACAACCAAAGTCATGATCAAGCACCGCATTGATCCGGGTCCTATCGTCGTGAATGGCCACCCTTCTTGAAGTGGTTTCGGAATAATATTAGGTACTTAGGTGTTAAATTAAATTAAGCTAATTAATACTAGAGATTTAACGTCTATTTAGTATTATCTTATATTAGACTTCTGCAAAGTCACGCCTGAATCAATTAACTACCTATTTATTTTGAAATATACATTACACATACCTTGGACAGATTAGTATCACTTGGTGCTGGTCTTCTGACGGAGTTTTTAGGCGACCTAAAAACTCCGTCACAAGAGCTGGCCACTAGCTCATACGAACTTACTTACTTACTAAGGTGCTGGTATAACATCCTAGGCTACTTTTTATCCGGGTGGGCAAAAAAAAACACAGGCGGTAGTTATTTCCTTGTATTTCCTTTGTGGAAATGCTAAGAAGAAACAGCCTTTCTGTTTTAAATTAGCAACTTCGTCTGATGATTCGATTTCTAGGCGTTTTAAAAATAAAAGAAAAAAACCCGAAAATCTATCAGGAAATTAAACAATATTTTTTATGATTTGGGAATTTATAGACCGTCATTTTCTATTTACTTAATTTTAGACTTTGTTTCTGCTAATTTAATGTTTGTTTTTACCCTGGATTATTATACTGTATAAATATTTGTAAAATACGGTTTTATACAATTGTCTGAAGTCAGTCAGTAGGTAGGTACCTATGTCGCTTATTTATGAAAGTTTTAATTGTTGATATTTCGTTGTTCTTATGAAAATGACTACGAAATTATGAACAATTCAAACTGAGATGTTTAGAAAAAATCCTCTTGAAAATTATTGGTCCAAATTACCTCATGGATACAAAAATCTGCTTCGTTTCTCACTGATCCTGATCAGATAACCGATTTCACCTGTCAAATTACAAATGTACTTTGACAGTTTTAATTTGATTGAAACTTGAAACCAAGAAAACCAGCTGATTTTTACGAGGCCTTTTCATTATCGATCATGTCGATGTCGCTTAGTTTCTTCGAACCAGTATGGCGAAAGGATTCAAAGTGCTCCTTAAAGGCTTCTTTCGTGCACTTATTTTCGACACATATTTGAACTTTTTAAGTTCTACGCCATGCCGGTTTCCTCACGATATTTTCCTTTACCGTTTGAAAGTACCGGTATAGCGCACCTAAATTTTTCGAACAGAAAAACCCATTGGTGCACGACCGAATTTGAACCCACGACTTTAGGATTGGAAGGCGGGGTCACTAACACTGGACCACCAATGCTCTTATAGCAGATTGACATGAAAGGTATTAGGTAGACTGATAGGTCCCAATATGGTAGGTAAGGGAAAACGGATCGTTAACCTAATATCATTATCGACGTTATCTTTCGAAAAGCGCTTTAAATTTATTGACAGAAAAACAACGTTGCTATGGTAATAAACGATCCGATTTCCCATAGTATAATATTAGGAGCCAAGATTAGAACCGACTACCTATAACTTATAAGCCAATTTAACCGTCTGTTTAAAAATTGGTGGACTCTGTACATAAGAAGTTATGAAGATAATTTACAAGGAATAATTATGCTGAATTTGCACTACGATGACTTTGCAATATTGAATACAAACAAACCGCAATGTCCTAATTATTTCTCAGTACAGGTTTTTTAAAAACTTGCTGCCGCCTCTTAGCGGTAAAAATATACCTACTCAACTATTTACGACAAACTGATACGCTAGAGTTTGTTTCCATAACCTATTCTGTTACAAACTACAACCTCATGTTGTATTTTCTTATCTACTCTTTTCTTTCCACGTTACAAGGGCTGGTACTAACGTGGGATGCTAAGTAAATACATCTACTAGTTACAATAATTGTTAGGCCCGGCGCACGCTATATCGGCACGGCGACATGTCAGGAAACCCTTAGGAGTCGTCAGGCATGCCGCTATATGCCGTTCCGTGCTGATAGTCTGCACCGGGCCTTAGTTACTAGGGCTGAATGCCAGTAATTCCTTTCGCTAGTAGCAGAAAAAATCTTCCCAAAAACAGATTTCTGGTTGAAGATAAGTAAGGCACTATGTTGATTCTGAGTCAATCAGTTCCTAACGTAAGATCAGATATTATTTCAATAAAATCTAACTTTCCGTTTCCGTAGATTTCGGCTTTCAACGGTCAACGCTTGAAAGGCTTTTCCGGGCATATGCATGGAATTTCATCTACCGGTGGATATCAGCCCACAAGTGGGCAGAGCTCATTACTATGACTTTATCTGTTACTAGCTTGTACTTTTATTGTGCTCATTTTGTTTGCTCTGTATTCTAACTGTGAATACTTGTTATTAGCTTTCTACCTCTAATAACATTCTATTATGTATTGTGTTTTTTGTGATGTTGTCTTTCATAGACAAATAAATAAATAAAAACTTTTAAGCTTCTGTTAAGTATATTACTGGCAACATTTTTGCCGAGAAGGTGATGTTTTCTTTATAATTCATTCCAATAGTTACGGTCATTAAAGTAATTTTACTACCGTGATTGGAGAATCTGTAGTTGCTTCGTACCGGCTTTGGACCAGTTTTTTTTTCCTCCGCAACAAACCGGGCTTTTGCAAATGTAGATCGCGTTTCCTACTTTGAAGGTTTGAGGAAGTCATGAGATATTGCAAAAAGTTTTTTCACTTGCCGCGTGCTTCATGCCACCATTTTTGTAAAGGTGTTCGGCGGTCAGTGTGAATCGAGCTGGCCATATGATGGCTCGTTTATAGACAACAGAAAAAAATTCGCGCGTTTTTCGTGTCAGTGAAATTATATTTCTGAAACTTTAAAAATTTGTGTTACATTTTGTGCCAGTTTTTTTTGCTAACGTGGTTTATTTTATGCTAAAAATATTTCCGTTGTACAAATTAATGCAATAATAATTGCCACCCACGTAAATTGCATGGTATTTAAAAATGGTGTATGATGCAATATTAGGTATTGAACATTGACGCGACACTAATTTCCATAATCAATTAATTCTGGCAATGGAACTAATTTATATGCAATCATTTTCGTGTTAAAGTTTTTTTAATTAAGAACCTTTTTTATGTTGCCATGATAATCTACCATCCGTTAACCGTTAGTTGAAAATGGCACCTACTTGGATGCGGTGTAAATAAATAAATAAAAAATTTATGAATGAAAACAAAATCGTAGGAGTTCCACTACTCAAATACAAACAACTAACTAACAGCTTAGAAACCTGACACATAACTGGTTGTTTTCCTATAAATGCCTACTTCTGGTTTACTACATATTTATCTAATTAGCAATTAGTTAGTTTTAGTTTAAACCTATTCTCATTCGTACTATTGACTCAAATTCGTCCATAGTTGTAAAAAATTCTTCCCTTGTTTGGTCTGAATGTTTGAAAGGTCGTAAAAATCTCCTGATTCTTATTATAAAGCCTTGAGGCACTTGAAAAGACATATTCAACTACTTTCGAAAAAATGTCGAGTAATAAAATAATTTGTAGCTAAGCATTTGATCACTGCTCTGTTGCCGAATCACTGAGTTCTTATAGCCGGGATAGTGTCTATGAAAAGATTTCCTACTGCGGTATTGTTCAAACAGTGGCGGGACTTGCAAGGATTACACCCTAAAAGGGCTGAGGGACTTTTAGCGGAAGAACTACTTAGTAAAAGGGTTGAAGAGCTCTTTACTGCTTATATTAATCTACCAGTCCTTACTAATCTAATATTTTCAACAGAGGTCTTATCGCTAAGGGATCTCTTCCAGGCTTATCAGATCCAGATGCTTAGAGGAAATTAACAGAATATTCTGCGAATGAAAACATGAAATCCGTTTTAGGATAGTCATAACGTCGGTTGAAATAAGCTTGTGAATCGAAGCATTCACATGGTAAACTAGATTGTTATCCTTAAGTGCTGCTTTCATATTCAATTTTTAGATGGTAAAGTAAGTTCGTATGAGCTAGTGGCCAACTCTAGTGACAGAGTTTTAGGCCGCCTTAAGGCCTCCGTCATGTCTTAACGACTTAAAAGCCGGGATCTACAATTTAACGTGTCCTCCGAAGCACGGAAGCACTCAGCTCGTAATGCCACTTGCGGTCACCCATCCCAATTCTGACCGCGATAAATCTATTGTATATTTTCAGAATTTGAGCCTCGTTTCTCATAATATAATTCAGTATTAATAAAAACTTTAAACCCTACCTGCTTGGTATATTCATACCATACACGGATACTTGTTTTGTAAACATGATTGTAAAGGGATCGTTTTCCAAAAAATAGTCAAGCGTGGTATCTTGCCCGTATCTTCCACGCTTAATCCCGTTACGAACAGGCTTTATTCACTATATTAAAAGAAATTTGACAGCTCTTATCTTGTTTGAAACGCAAATTGTATAATTGTATTGCAAAACCGTGACTTTGCGTCACGTTTTCGCAATGCAAATTGTCATTATAGAATACGATAACACGGTGATTCCACAAACGTGCCCGCGTTTGACCGCGTTACGTTTTATTTGGTCATAGTAAATTCAACGTAGCCTTAAGACGATTTAAAGTGATCCTTACCGATCCTCGTAAATAAAGTAGGTACATTGAGTTTGAGTTTATACAATTTAGAGGTTCAAGGACAAAATTATAATAGATAGCCCGTTTTTAACAGTCAAAGGCGGAGGTTCTCAATTTTATTCGGCTTCATATTTTTGCTAGTATTCATGACTGCCAAATATGTAGTGAAGTTCTTTATAGCAAAGAGATCAATTATTTTCCTTTCCATTTAATTACAAACAGTCACCAAAACTGGTAGTGACCACTTATACCGAAATTAATAGGCTAGTGAGCCCACTTATTTTTAATTTAAAATAATTCTCAATGTCAATTAACATTGTAAACCTCAATGCTGTTGCTAAGTAATAAGTGGAAGCTCCAAGTTGAGACATCCGGCGAGGTCCCCTTGGAGCATGCTTCATCCGCTTGTCACGGAGTACTTTAAATAAATATACTAGATAAATGCAGCTATATATTACGGTAGAATTTGTAATTTTATTTTTATACGACATAATAATAAATACGAATAATAAAAAAGGAAAATAAACACACACAACTTATCACTGAAAGGGGACACCAAGTTACCCAGGACGTGATTTTCATCCACTTGATGTTTGCTCTAGTTATTCCTAAAATCGTGATCAAAAAATATGGGTCAAAATCGCCTGGATACTCCCTCAAAACTTACATAAGCCCATTACAATCTTACAGTACACTTGTTGGCAAAATGTTCTGGTGTTCAGATGCACGAAAACAAATTTAAAACATCCTGTAGCTGCTCTGAATGGAGCAATTCCATCCATCCAGCCCATGCGAACACAAGTAATTTCACTCCTAGTTTACAAAATCTATTGCAGATTGGAACAATTCGATCTCTCCTGAAGGAGACGTTTTAGTCGCAAATCAGACTAACGAAACTCGAAACTTTACACACTGAATTATTTTATAGCCTGATTGAGAAAGTCCCCAGAGGGTTAAGAGTGTATAAAATGGAACTGATAATATTACTGCCATTCACAAATACACATAAATATACTTACATATATATTATCTGCCCGTATCCCTAATAGCGTGGTCATAGCCACAAGTAATCATGAGAAAACTTGCAGCAACTCCTGATTCAAAGTCCCAAGATGGATATGGTGAACCACGGTGACAGGTGATCAGCCCATCGCCCATATAGATGACCCATCATGTTCTAGAGGATACTATCCCTTAATAGACTTGTGCAACATGCTCGACGAGAGAAGCTTGACACATTTCATGTTTTTTCTTTACTCCCAGTTCAGCAGAGAAGTACTAAGTACGGTATACTTAGGTAATCTATTCAAGATATTTATCTCAACAATGGTGGGAAATAAGTCAACCACGTTGACGCTGCAAGTTTGTGCTATTTGAATAGGTTTTTTTTTAATAAATATATTGTTAAATAATAATGATAATAATTTATTTATCGGACTCACGGGATCCATTTGGCGAATCAAAAAAAAAAGTTAAAGTTAGGCTTTTAATATGAGTGAAACGCGAGTGGAGAATATCAGGAGAAGCTGTCGTGTTTTCAGGTATAATGTTCTCAAATAGAATTTAGAAACACTTTTACTAATCGAAAAGGCAATAAAAAGACTTCAAATCGAAAAAAAGTAACGAAAACATCAATAGGTACCTGCTTTACTATGAAGTCCTTTAGAAAAACTGGTTTTAGATCGCATTTTAGCAAGTCATATGTAATTGTCCTTCTGACACATACACACTAATAAATAAAGTGGCTCTACTGCCTTTTGATGAAGTGTTAAGTATTATTTATTGCTTTTCCTAGAACCATTATGTGATACTTCTCACTAATGCCTAGCTAATATTTTCTATTAACGAACGACTGATCGTTATAGCAACGTTGTTAAATTGACAATAAATATTTGTGGAAAATTCACACAGCGCCATCTAGCCCAAAATAAGCAAAGCTTGTACTATGGGCACCAGATGGCTGATATACTGATATACTGTTTGTTGTAAATACATACTTATACATAATACTACAGCACCCAGATAAAAGAAACATGGTTATGATAATGTATGGTATTATCATTACCTACCAGCGCTCACTGCCCATAAGTTTTGTCTACTTCCAGACACATTATTTCGTTTAAAAAGATGGTACCTATGGATATCTACTTAAGTACTTGTAAATAAGCTATCTAAGATTGTAATTTACCTGATTGAGATGATGTAAACATAATGACAATCCTTATCTTAGCCGACTATCCACAAATAACGGAATGCCCCGCGATTTTGTTCGCGTTGAGTTTTATTTTCGTTATTTGTGGCTCTGCCCACCCCATTAGAGATACGCGCGTGATAATATGTACAGTAGTACCACACATATTCTGCGCCTCGGCAAAAACATGATAAGAATGTTTACTTTTACATAAAATAGTACTTCTATAGTATTTGATCTAGGCCACAAAAATACCTATGCTATGAAAAAAAACGTCAAGTAATTTTTTATTACTTTAAATTCTTAGTCAGAACCTGTGGTCCACCTGTGTAGACAATTGTGTTATTCAATTAGTAGGTAGGTAATCTCTTTTCTTGACGTCACAAAATGACTTAAAACTCGTACAAAATGTTTGCGCTACGATCACACGCGGAAAAACATTTTTACATTAATACTTTAACAAAAAAAATATTTGCCAATTGTTTTGGAATTTGCTTAATTATTTTGACAAAATAAACATTTAAGTGTATTGTTACTTAAACAAATCTTAAATCAACTGGAAAATCTTCTATGTATAACAGTAATGGCGGTTACGCACTGCATCCAATCCGAATCCGTAAAAATACGTTCTGAATAGAACTATTTGTATGGTAGTTAGTTTACGCACTAGATCCGATTCATCTACGTCATCCGTAAGTCTCCAATTTGGAACAGAATATTGACGCACCGAAGTAGCCTTAGTATTGTTTGTATGAACTCTTGCGCACTTTGTCCGATTCGAATCAGAGTTATGCCCGAGCAGCGCAGGATTGCTTGGATTTGGATCAGAGATCAGATTAGCGTACCTAGGCAATATCGAATTCGGTCCGAATTTTTTTAGGCTCTAGATCCATATTTTCACGGATTCGGATCGGATGCTGTGCGTAACTGCCCTAACAATGTTAAATTTTTTTCTTGCGCGTTCATTTACGTGGTGCTTACTTGTAACAAATACTTAGTAGGTATGTAAGTATTATGGCAGCGGACGACATGAGGCAGCAGCAGACGACGTGTCGCAGCGACACTACTGGTTTCTATGTATTTCTATGAAATTCCCTCCGTAGTTAGCGACACGAAGCTAGTGACGCGTTTCATAGAAATACATAGAAACCAGTAGTGTCGCTGCGACACGTCGTCCGCTACTGCCTCATGTCGTCCGCTGCCAACGTGTACCTTCAGGTACATATCAAATTACCGCTTAGAGTGTTATCACACTGGCGATTTGCGAGCGTTTTTTCTTCGAGGCGATTTGTGAACGTGCTCTCCGCGAGCTCGCCGTGGCTCGTTAATGTACCCTAATACACTAGGGCACATTTGCGAGTCGCTTCGCTGGAAACACGCTCGCAAATCGCCCTTATGATAACGCCCTTATCATTGCAGATATAGGCCGTATAATAATATATCATTTTCCGACTAAAAAACAAAAGTTTATAAATACAAAGGATCGCCATTATAATCACTCAGGCCGGACACAACACATGCATAATTTTTATTATTTATTATCAGATTAAAACTTATTGTGAATTTTGTGACACAAAATTACACAATATTTTCGTGAAAACTGTGAATAACAATTTGAGGAAAATCTAAAGCTGATTACTTAGGTGTGTGAATATGTGTGACAGACAGTTGTTGCGAGAAAGTTCTCTGAAGAAACCCGGAAGGCAGTCCGTAAGGAGGAACCGACATGTTCTGATCAACTTGCCGGAATCAGACCCAAACAGGTATCCCTAACTGTTTCTACTCTCTGTCCTTTTTACCATCAGTATATTAGATGATTTATACAGCGTCAGGAGGCAACTTTTACCTACCTTCACTAACGGGACGCTGTAGTGCCCGAGACAAATTAAGATGGAGAAGGCTTGCCCAGCACCTATTCCATCCTCTCAGCTTAGTCGGCCTTGTCCACAAGAAAGACATGGTCAATACGTGCGGAGCTGACTAAGCTGCGGGTTTCGTCACGATGTTTTCCTTCACCGTTTAAGAGTACAGGTATAGCGCACATACATTTTTCGCACAGAAAAATCCATTGGTACACGACCGGATTGGAACCCACGGCCATCGGATCGGAAGGCGGGGTCATTACCAACTAGACCATCAGTGCTCTCTGTCCTTACATAGTTGCTATTTAACGTACCAGCCTCAAAATAATGTAGAGAAATCTATCTAGCCTTAGAATCCCTCAGACTAGATCCCCGCTGACTACCTCGTTCCATATATTAACTGTCACTACTATGGCAATAATTATAATGGCACAAGAAAATGAAAATCAAAGTTTTGTGAGAGCTTTACCTTACGGTAGGTTACTTAGTAAAGTTAGCCGTCTTTCATGCGCAGTGCAGCTTTTTCATACTAAATTGTCTACCGCGCATCGAAACGGATAACTTTACGACTGTATAAGTTGACCGTTCTGTACCTACTTGTTTTTTGTGAGGAGACGGTCTTGATCAGGTTTTAGAACGAGGAATGTGGTCGGGAATCCTTAGGGGATAGGTAAGTTTGGCATTACGAAATTGAGACAAATTAGCGCCACACTTTGAGCTCCTGAAAACCTGTTATTCTCTGGCACTAGTTTTATACACTGGTACTTGTGTCCAGTCACAGCCTGTAATTAAAATTCAAGCACATTTTATGAATGGTTGCTCAGATAATTTTAACGTGAATTTTTTTTTTTTTGGAACTTAGAGCTAAATACAAACAGTTTAGAGTCTAAACTAAGGTATATCAATTGTCTAAACTTTAGATAAATGATCTACCATGTAGCCAATTTAGATAAGGACATAGTTGCATAAAGCCAATTAAAAGGCGTTCGTTATTACGCCAAACACTTGAAAAACAAGCTCATCTACATATATATGTATATAGGTTCATACATATTATACCACAATACGCCAAACAAGCCTTATCTGTTTAGAAAAAATATTTTTCCAAACCACCCTACTAACGCCATCTGTCCCGCAGACAGTGAAATACACGAAAGTAGTGCACTGTGTGTCCATCAGCTGTTTGCTATTGATTTCACTGCGTAACTTTTCCCGTAACATTATTATCCAATACAAACACATATCCGCTGTTATTACGCGATACTACACTAATTTCCAGAACATAACATCTTTGAAACGTTTCTAGATGCTAATGAGTGATGGTGCAAAGGAATTAAGGGTGATTTTCACGTATTTTATTGAAAATGTGACCGGAATGTGTTTGTGATCACGTGTAAGATGTTTGTGATGATGAGAGGGTTACACCGACGGAACTTTATCAGTACAAATTCAGATGAAATACCCCTTGATACCTTGAGCTTGGTGTCCATCAATAGATTCCATATTTTTCGGGGAAATTACAATGTTGTCGATGACTATCCGGAGAAGTGAGTACCTACTATAACGTGCTACTTCAAATTAATTCACTGCAGTCGTTCACTGAAAGAATTTAGTTTACCTTTTATTGGCTTAGTATAAATAAACAGTTCCTTATGTACCTACTCATGTCGATATAAATTATATACCTAGCAAATCTTTTTATACATTTTCGAAACGAATTTCATCAAATAATAACCCGTTCAATAATTTTAATACAAACCAAAATAACATTTGAATGGCATCCTATGCCCCTGTTTTTATAGTTTAGCAATAAGACAAAAGAAAAAGAAAGAGAAAACTAATTTTAGATTCAGATTTAAGTATATTCCTTTTATTATGAAGGATGCAATATACCCCTGATAAACCACAATAAGACACCAAGGCTTGATGGTGGCAGAAAATTAGTCAGGTGAGCATAAGTGGAAAGGAATATTACAGTACTAAGTCGACTTTTCTATTTGTCAAGAATTCACAAATCAAATATTTACAGAAAAAAAAAATCATAGATAGGAAGTAGTTGGAATTACCTACATTTTCTAACTTATATGGCATTATTTTGGTCTGGCCGGCATTTTAAAATTTAGCCCAATTTTTTTTTAACCGAAATTGGTTTGCGTTTGACCACACTCTACCTGTAAGTGGTCTAAGATGAAGCACGCTTAAAAGAAACCTATTCATTCTCAATTTAAAGACACCCATATTATACTCTTCATATGAAAATGAACAATGATGATGCGTTAAGGCGACGATAGGGCGCGATGGCGCTCATGCGGAGGCCTATGTCCAGCAGTGGACAAAGGCCTCCGCTAATACTAAAAACTGCTGTAGGCTAACGTTGATGACGATGATGAATAATGACCTATTAAAAACAAAACAAAAAAAAAAGTTTACTATCTGCTCATAATTCCCACAAGCTTTCTTTTTTTAACCTTGCCCATGTTGCTGGCTCTCCTCCAAGAGATGTCGCTTTACCAAATATTCCTATTGTTGCAGGCCTTACCAGCTCAAAACTAAAGTGCTGATAGGCGCGTTGGTCGTGCTAGCACTTATATCAGCTCTCTGCGGCTACTTGATCGGATCAGCTGATAATGTCAAACGGACCTTCGAGCCCCCGGACCCGATTGAAGCACAGAAACCATCAGCGTCGCGGCTCCACATCTTCAGGAAGGCTGCTGTGTGCACTGACGCTCCGAAATGTTCAGAGATTGGCAAGTAAGTTACCTGGTATAAACTTTATTATGTACCTATTAACGTTGACGTCAGGCAGGTGGCCTGTCATAAAACACCTTAGCCAAAACTCTTACAGCATGATCCAAGGAACATGCTGTGCCGACCCCACATATAGTGGGATAAGGGCAGGAAAATGATGATGATGAAACTCTATGTATTAATTTGTCATATCGATGAGAGCACTGGTGGAAGTGACCCCGCCTTCCGATCCGTGAGTTCAAATCCTGTCGTGTACCAATGGATTTTTTTATTCGAAAAGTTTATGTACCTACGCTATACCAGTACTCATCGGTGAAAGAAAACATCGTAAGGAAACCGACATGTTGTAGAACCTATAAAGTTCCAAAATATGTGTCAAGTGCACGAAAGAAGCCTTGAGAAGCTCTCTAAATCATTTTACCACACTGGTTCGAAAGAACTACTGACACGACTAGATGTAGACAGTCATATCAATGAGCTCAAACTGGTATGAGCCATAGCGGTGTAAGAATTTACCAGTCTACTGCACTAGTTAAAGTTTATAACGGGACTTCGCGTGCCTTTTTTATTTTCTCAACGTTTTGAACGCGTTGCAGCGATCGTGGTCACGGGATGACTGTGACAGAAAATAAGAAAAGGTACGCGATTAAGTAAACTATTAGGATTAAACTTTAAATATCAACAAATCGCAAAAGTTTAATAAAAAGCCAGTACTATGCCCTAGCTTTTACCCCGAACGCTTTTTCCATGCACCCCATAATTTATGCATACATACGATAAACATATTATATACATACATATTATCATGCCCGTACCCCTAATGACGTGGACAGAGCCACAAAGTTATTATTATTATTAAGTTATCATAACAAAACTTGCAGTTACTCCTGATGCAAAGTCCCAAGATGGATATGGTGAACCATGGTGACAGGTGATCAGCTCATCGCCCATATACCTAGATGGTCCATCATGTAGTACATACGTAGCACCTGCATAAAATCACACCGGTTTTATATAGGGTAGTCGGATACCGCGGATCTTTATTTGGTAGTGTCCTGATATACTTCTTTCACTTAATTCATAACAATCTAATGTATGATCGTCAGTTTAAGATACTCTTGACCTACCTCTTTCCAAAAAGTTACCTTTTGCTCCTGAATGTAATGAATAGCAATATTAAACTTATTTAGTTGCCTACATGATTTACTGGTCTAAAAAGTCAGCTAAAGGAATCGTGGTAAAAATACTTTAAAATATCATTTCTACAAGTATAATGCATGTAGGTACAACTTTCTCACAACTAAGATTAGCTTAGTATTTCAAAATACTACTTTTTTTCTTGGCTCTTGGCGCTTTATATCTTAGAAAAACATGAATAAGATTGTTTTATGAATTATGAATATGCTAACATTTATTCTAACCAAAGATTCTAACAGTATCTTTCTAGAACCTACTTGATCTACACGTGCTTTTCTAAAACTTGATTTACATAGATTTACATGATGTGTAGGTAGCGCCATCTATCCATAGAATACTATAATACAAGTTGCAGAAACCTCATTTCTGTTTTTGGGGTCATTTTACGAAAATGTACTTATTAGCAGTAATCTAACTACTGTTTGAATGATTTTGTACATCAACACAGCTATATTGCGATGTATAACGCTGTAGAAACGAAAACATTGCATAATGAATAACAATACCTACGTAAACAAGGTGTGTTTTGTATTGAAACTCTTGTGAGTCAGTGTTGCACACACACATGAACACTTAGACATGATGTTGCCAGCCGTCAAAAGTCGTTTTTGCATGCTGGGTTTCCTAGCGAAGCGTGTGAATCCAATTTAGATATTTAAGTTCTCCATGTACAACACTTCACGCAAATAAAAAAAAATGCCCAAGTCTAAAGCAAAGTTGTTGGGGACCTAATGTAGCTCATGAAATGCCTCCTAACAAAAGTTTTAACGTGTCAACTAAATATTAGCTCTGGTAAATACAATGTAATAGCTTAGAATAGCTAGAAACATTTACTAAATTCCTCACAAAAGTAAATCCGGAAAAAATGAAGTACTTTCCCATTAAATATTGTAGTACTATGCCTATATTGACCTATGTATGTAGGTCAATGGCGTAGCTAAGGCATCGCGTTTATGTCTTTTGTATGAAATATTTAAAATGACCTAATTGTAGCATTCACAAAATTAGTGCTACAACTGCTACAACAGGTACGAATGTTCAATCTGACGCACCTCAAAGTAGATTATTAAATGAACAAAATAAAATACTTTGGCATTTGAGATTTGTTTATTTTGTTTCAACAATGGCTACAAGAACACTGTCTATAATTAAAATTGATTTGTAAATTTTCCGAGTTGGGAAAAAGTAAGCCAACACTGGTATCATTAACCGGCATACACACACAGGCGCGGCTATAAATAAACAAACACCCTTCGCGCGAAGCGGGTCGATCGGCGCGCGCCGACCAATCGCGTTTCGAGAACGTTATCGACGCGCATGCGGTCAGTGACGTGTCTCTCAAGCACTATAAAAGCCCGCGCGCACCGCAATATCGAACAGTCTGTCAAACAAAATCAACAGTGACACCGTCACCGCGAATTTACATCAAAAATCACCAAAACCCAAAGCAAAATGTCCGAAGCCTTCTTCGACGAGTACGATTACTACAACTTCGACCACGACAAGCACATTTTCTCCGGCCACGGCGGCAAGCAGCGCACTAAGAAGGAAGTGAACGAGCACACCAACCACTTCGACCCGAACGGACATTCCAGAAAGATCGTGACCAAGTTCGCCAACACCGCTAACAACAAGAAGACTCCGAACAAGAATTAGATCGATATGACGATGACAATGGCGTGCATGCGGACTATCGATTTGCCCAACGAAAGGAAAAGGTTATGGCGGATACCCGAGGAGAGTGCGGGGCGTCTGTCTGTGAGATCGGTGGAGCACCCCCGGCGGTTCCTGCTCGCGCAGTGCTTTAACTCCGCACACCACACCACACCACCGGCAGAATGCGGACGCCGCACCTCAGTGATGTGAGTGGATTCTGGACTCAACACCGTTCCAACTCTGATCTCAACTCGAATTGGGCTTGTTCTAAAGCCCAGGATTCTGCTGTGTTATTAATTAGTTATTTGTTTTGTGTCCTTCAAGGGGCACGCTCAGGACTGTAATAATAATTTAAGGCATAATAAAATTATAGTATTATCGAGTTTGTTGTTTCATTGTTTCTGTAGGCAGGAAAACGTTTCGAGGTCGTGTTGTATTGAATATTCTATGAGCCAACCAACACGTAGGTAGGTAGTTAGTTACTGGCCAGTGTTTATACACAAAAGCAACCTTGGACAAAGTCGTGGCAGACTGCGAGGTGGCTGGCCTTGTATTTATCGGCGCTCGTCTGTTTTGCGTCGCAGTAAAATAATGAACTCGCATGATCGAAATAACAGAAAACAATAATGACCTTTTGTCTATTTCCTATACACTCAATCTACCTAGTCGTGTCACTAGTTATGAACAAGTGTGGTGAAAGAATTTAAAGTGCACCTCAAATTCTCCTTTCATGCACTTGATACATATTTTCGAATTTTTCAAATGTCTCACGATGTTTTCCTTCATCGTACCTACATACATTTTTCGTGCCGAAATATCCAATGGTGCACGACCGGATTTGAACTCACCACTAGACAACCAGTACTCTAAAAATGTATGAGGTTCGCACAGATGCTTACTACAATTCCTTACCATGGTTTGCTCAACCGTTTAGTCTCCTCCATGAAAGGCTCTGCATTATGTTGACTAAAATATAATGTAATGTTGACAACTTCATATGTAAGTCTAAACCATGCCGCAGTATAATAATACCAAAATCTATTCTATTCGTATATAAACCATGGAAAGAATTTTTTTGACCATAAATATGAATATTTTTTTGTAACTGCCTAATTCCATAATGTAGAAAGAAACGTAATAAGCCTAAGCCTATAAACATGCTGAGAGCCTAGGTGCGTACTCTTAGCATGAATTTCACCGTTTGCTGCCAAAACCTAGGTAATATCCAGCCAAGTCACACACTAATCAGTAGAGAAGTGTTGGGCAATCTAAAACTGCTCCGGCCACTACAGCGTCCCGTTAGTGTAGGCAAAAGTGGCATCCTGAGGCTTTATAAAAAAATCTAGGATAGATGGTTAAGGTTTAGTAGGAGGAGCCTTCGAGACGAGGTAAATCCTTTCATCAAACAGGTTCGAAAGAACTAGTTGCACGAATATTAGCGCTCGTGGCGTAGCTTGCTTAGGCGTTCTTGATTGATCATTGGAGTTAAGCAACGGTATGCGTGGTCACAAAGTGGGATGGGTGTCCGCAAGTGGCATTACGAGCTGAGCGCTTCCGTGCTTCGGAGGGCACGTTAAACAGTCGGTCCCGGCTTTTAAGTCGTTAAGCCACGACGGAGGCCTTTAGGCGGCCTAAAAACTCCGTCACTAGAGTTGGCCACTAGCTCATACGAACATACATACGAATATTAGCTATAAGTAGTAGTACCAAATCATCATAATACATATCTGCATATGCAGCATATGCATATATACATCCACACCTAATTTAGTTAAACTGGCTTACAAAATTGAAACCTATAAAGGAAGTAGGCAGCTAATACGCAATAGCAATTTGTGTCATGCCCACGTGAGACTCGCTCGAGCTGCATTAACACCACCGGTACAATCGATTGGTAATGCCTGTGATACGCTTTCTCACGTTATGATGCCTGACGGTTTGAATAAAATTATGAAAAGTTACAATACCTACCTGCAATTTCATCCAAAATAGCTCGGTCTTTATCAAACCAGCGTGGCTAAGCTACACTAAGACTTATCAACACTTTAGAATTTATGATAAACTAGCGACCCGCCCCGGCTTCGCACCTGGATAGACTATCGTGGACTTTTTTGTAGACCTTTTTAAGGTGTAGGGTGTAAGGTGTTTAAGGTGTATCTCGTAGGGTTCAGCCAGCGTTTGCAATGTAAGAGCAAAAAAATGTGTTTATTTACGACATCACATTAGAAACCTCTAAAATTATCAGTGTTTCTCTACTATATTATGCATGTATTATACATATAAACCTTTCTCTTGAAACACTCTATCTATTAAAAAAAATCATCAAAATCCGTTGCGTAGTTTTAAAGATCTAAGCATACATAGAGACAGACAGCAGGAAGGTTTTACTTCTCTGCTTAAAGAAAAAATATAGAATGCATCCAGCTGCTTTTCACACCGAGCATGTCGTGAAAATAGATAAAGGTATAGTATCTTCTCCAACATGATGAATCTATATGAGCGATGGGCTGATCACCTGTCACCATGGTTCACCATATAACCATCTTGGTACTCTTGGATCAAACAGTTTTGTGAACAGAGATAGTGTCTATGGGCCGGAGAGTATCATAGGCTACCACGAAAAAAAGCCGCAATCATTTAGTAGGTAAGTAAGTTCGTATGAGGTAGTGGCCAACTCTTGTGACGGAATTTTTAGGCCGCCTAAAGGCCTCCGTCATGGCTTAACGACTTAAATCCTTTAGTAAATCAATACATCCTTACAAGCAATCATATTATTTACCAATTCACACTAATTACGATTAATTCGAACATATAATTACGATTTTATGAAACCTTTAAGGTACGAAGGTAATTCTATGATCACGATAAGTTTAGACCTCGGAACAGCAAATCAACTTCGTTAAACCATAGTAAAATTCAAGTAAAAACATAAGCATGGAACATGTTTAGGGAGGTAGGCAGAGGCACTGAAGGTCTAATGTCACATTTGGCATTATGGCAATAACCTAACTTGAGATTAGGTTTATTTGTCGAATTATTACCTAACCCAGACGATGGCAGACAGAATAAATCTTTCTTAATAGTAAACGCATCGGATATTACGACAATGAATGTAATTTATAGCTCCATAATTCACCTAAAAGTGTTTTAGTGCGGCAGTTCAGATTACTTATTTGCTCTGTAGTAGGGGCATAACTCAGCACTTTGTTGTTTGTGTAGTTTCATATAACGGAATCTACCTACTTATAATAATCTAGTACCTTCACACTATGCGTTTTAGACGCGCTTGAGACTTCAACAGTTTGAAAATAATCAGGATTTCAGATTGAGTCGTAGTTAGATGTTTTAAGTGAATGCACGTTTAAAAACGCTCAATGTGTGGCAAGCCTTACGTCCTACTAGCTAGCGTTATATGTTATTCCAGGTCATTAATTATGTATTATTTCATCCAAGCTTCATTTAAACCCGTTCATCCGTTACGCCGTGATTGAGCGACAAACAACTCAAACTTTGGATAGAATAGGATAATAGTATGTATGTAATGTACATACAGATTGACAAGGTGATTGTGTTGATTGTAGCATCAAGCGTGTTTGTTGCGTTTAACACGTTGCGTCAAAAAACAGTCGGATGGTTATGCTCTCTTTGATATACCTACAATCTGTTTTTGCTTTGTAACGTTTTCATTAGGTCATTGTACCTACGTAGATTTGCTGACTGCAAATTAACCAGCCAATTGCTATAATATCGGTAATAATTTTATTAGTTACATTTCTAAAAAAACATATAGACTGTCTTAATTTTCATCAATATTTGTATTTATATTAAAAAGAGGTAGGTCTTGACATAGCACTGCAATGTATAAAAGCCAGCTTGGAATTATAAAAACTTTATGTAGGACATTTAAAAAATAATCAAAACAAAGTTTGATATATTTATAAATGGATGGCCTTATCGCTTTTCCATTTCCAATTAAAAGTTAATAAAAGTATTGCGCACAATTTAACATGAATAGGTATTTTTCTGACGATAGTGGCGGTTGGCTATATTTAAACTCGATTAAAATTCTGATGACACCTAGAAGCACATTGCGTTATGTTTACTTAAAACCTGAAAACTTAAACCGGTAAAGGTAGACTACCTACTTAAATAAAAAATAGCATTAAAAACTTTAAGGTAATCAGTATAATAATAATAATAATAATAATAATAAGAAATAAAAATGAGCTCAGTTTTTTATCTGAGTTCGCCTACAGATAGAAAACAGAGCTCAGATCACCGACCGCAGGTAAGGTCCCCAAAAGGCTGGCGACGTTACCTCGAAAAAAATAGTACTTATTTGCAGTCGAATTCAATATTACTGTGGGATTTGTAGGTACGTAGTAATTTAGCTATGATTCGTGAGCAGGTGTGTATGACTAATACGTGATACAAAAAAACATTGTTTAGGTATGAACTGACCTACATACAAAAATATATATCCCAACTACATAGCATCTACACACTAGGTGGTGGTAGGTATTCATTATGTCCACGTCATTTAGGTCAGATCAGCTGCCGCTGGGTAGGTTAGGTATATCTTGGCACGATTATAAAGGAAATTTTGTTATTTTTATTTAAAAATAGGTTAGGAATAGCACATTTTAAATAAAAAAACAAATAAATATTTGTGTGTCACACAACAATTTTCTTTGTACAGCAAAGCAATGTAGATTTTGAAAGAAATGCAAGGTCGGAACGATTTTGTACAAGAAAAATGTCTGATACCTATTTTAGTAGAACTTGTTCTTCCATAGTCGCGAAGCGAAATAAACAAAATGATAGCGATTACGATACAAGTATTTGCCATACGGTGCCTCTGACATCGTAAGTATGTAAGAAAGCACCAATTACCAAATTTATCTTTAAAGACACCTTGTGATGGCCTTCGTGACGGCTTTGTTATTGATTTTGCCTTGCACCAACTAACATGTTATTGATTTTAAATAAAAAAATAAAATAAAATTTATACAGCAGCGTCAGGATGCAACTTGCCCATACTATAGGTACGCTCTAGTGCCCGGGACGATTTTAGAACCTATACCAGTCTAATCGGCCTTATTCGCAATTAGGCAACAATTTATTGACGACATACTCGTAATCTATTGTTTCAGAAATATCCTCCTCTCCAACGGTTCAGCAGTAGACGCTGCCATAGCAGCGATGTTCTGCAATGGACTTTACAACATGCAAAGCATGGGGCTAGGTGGAGGGTTCTTCATGACTGTCTACATCAAGCAGGAGGAGAGAGCGTATACTGTCGTAGCGAGAGAGGCTGCCCCGGCCGCCGCTACCTTCGATATGTTCAATGGGAGCTATCATAAGTCTTCCAAAGGTAAGCTTGTTAGTTTTATTTGTCTTTCCTAAGGGTAGAGCGCATGCCTCGGAGTGTATGTGACAGAGCTACTAAGCAAAATGTATGGAACGTTATTCAATTGCAGTATCGATCATGCTGTTCTGAAGTAGTTATAGATCATAGAAGTTGGTTTGCTGTTCTGAGATATCGTTGATGCGGCAAATGGCGGCGTTCCATACATTTTCGTAGTCGCTCTGTCTGTCTGTATTAGGAAAAATCCATCCATCTCTACTCTGGTCTACTACCTCTATTATAAGTCAATTGAATTAAAAAAACAATAATTTATTATACCTAATAAGTATTTTACTTTGACTGTCCAAATTAGTGTTCTAGGATTGACCAAAAATTCGTTAGTCAAACGCTATTGGTTTGAACTTTGATTAAGACTTTTAGGCAAATCAAGGTGTAGACATAATTATACAACTGTTCCATATTTGTAGGAATGAGCTGAGGTATAGGTTAAAAAGTTTGTTTCTAAATCTTGCTCCAAGTACTAGCTGGCAGCTTGCCTGAACCAGATCCAAGTGAAAGCCTGAGAGAAATTTCGCACATGTTGCTTTATTCGTCGGTAGGTCGTTGATTTGTACCTAGTACCTACCAAGTAAAAGTACCTACTATGTTTAAAAATATTATGAGACAGTACCTTTTTTCGTATTTATTTTACAGATGATTTGCTTAAAAAGCTAGTTTCAGAATTTTATGAATAATAAAATAAAAATACAGTCACATTGAGAACCTCTTCTTTTTTTGAAATAAGCATTTTTGGCTTCTATATCTAATCTACAATCGGATATTTTGTTGTAAGCTTTTTTAAACAATTTTCTTTTTAAGCGACTAATTACTAATCAATTTACTAATTGGTTAAGGTACCTAGTATCCCTGAATATAAATTAGTGGCTATTCGTGGAAAATTATAAGTGGATTGCGCTTATAACTCGCAACGCTTCGAGTAGGTAGGAAGCCGCCAAAAAGTAGTCAATCTATTTCGGTGTCACTACAGTGACAGGCCACGGGAGACATGCCGTGCTCTTCCTAATTAAAATACCGCTTGATTCAAATCTATAAGTATACCATATAAGTCGGGACACTCTTGCAATCTAACGATATGAATATTCATACATACACGCACACGATGATGTCAAAATCATCTGAATTCACGAAGTTGCGCGATAAGAACTGAGCTGAACATTTGCACTAATCATTATCATCGTACAAATTAACTATAGTAAATCAAAGAAGGACACTGTTCTACATACATACCATACATAATCACGCCCGTATCCCTGACGGAGTGGGCAGAACCACAAGTAATCATAAGAAAAATGACAGCCACTTCTGATTCAAGACTCCCAAGGTGGATATGGTGAACCATGGTGACAGGTGATCAGCCCATCGTCCATATAGGTCCATCAAGTTGGAGAGGATACTAGGTTAGGTACCTAATCCTTAGTCGACTTTTACGACATGCTCGGAGAGAGAAGCAGCTGGACGCATTCTATGTTTTTTCTTTACTCCCAGTCCAGCAGAGAAAAACTGTTCTACCAGATATGATTGTACCTACTCCCACACCATGCGGTGAAAAGTGGTAAGGTAGTTTAAATTTCGTTCGCAGTATGTTAGGTACCTACTTAAATTATTACCTACATATTGTCCTAAGGTTAAAAGTACACCTGTATTGATCCAAGTGTTATATAAACAAAGAATACAGAATACGTGCTTCAAGATCTAGACATTCATACGATTAGGCTAACGTAAAGTTGTTATGTAGATGCCGATCAAATATTTATTTTGGATCACAAATTAATGATTATAAATTAGTGGAGATAAAACAATGCCTACTTGCCTACTTTGTTACTTTATCATTGACGATAAAATATCTCTTAGGTGCCTATCGGGTACTATCATTTATTGACTGATTACCTACTTACTGAATTTTGTTGACACTTGATTGAATTATAAATATCTCAAACAGTAAAAAATAAACTAGGTATATAACATATACAATAACATAAACACGCCTGACGTTTCGTATGACTTACCTACCCCCGAATACTCAAACGCGACTCAGAGTTGAGCACGTCTCAACTCACGGTTTTTTTGACAGTTTCTGATGAAAATCTGTCTAAAAATCGTCATTTGAGACGTGCTCAACTTTGAGATGCGTTTGAGTATTCTAGGGTGAAAGACGCATAAACACACAAGCTTCGAAAAGAATATCGAACTTTCAAAGAATTCATACTTGATAGGGATTAGGGACGTGTAGCTGCGGCGATGGTTCGAAAAGGACGTGAACCTTTATCTCCCTTTGATCTTGCTAAACTAGATTTATCTACGCATCTAAATATAAAACCATCTTAGACAAAAGTGTTCATAATTTCAGGGCCTTTATCAGTAGCTGTCCCGGGTGAACTCCGGGGCATGTGGACGGCGCATCAGCGCTGGGGCAAGCTGCCCTGGGCGGACCTGCTGGCGCCGACCATCGCCGTCTGCAACGACGGCTTCCAGATGTCTAGGATCATGCACGACGGATTGCTGAGCGCGCCTTTTATCAAAAACGATGCCAACTTACAGTTAGTCTCTGTATTAGATATCTTTCAAGGGTTTGACCCTTATCGGCATTAGAAATACTTCAATAAGAAATTGATTGATACAACTGCAAGTAGATATCTAATGGATATGCGACGGCCTCAAGGCAGACCACCTGCCCGATTATAAGAGCAGTAGGAGAGTAATAACAATAAGTGGCATTTGCCCAGCAGTGTATGTTACCGGCTGTTAATGCACAATGTTTTCTAAGAAATGTTCTGGAAGAAGTGTCTCGATATTTTTTTTTTATTTAAACTCTCGAGCAGCGATCACGTACCGCTGTCCTAAACTATGTTCCTAAATCATGTACCTACTGACGGTATTGTGACTGGCGGTCACAGGAAGTCGGTGAATGGACACAACTCAAGACCTTTTATGGTGGAGAACGTCGAAGGGACGGCTTTGATGAAGAATAAACTAAAAAAACTAATACATTCATGTAATCCTACTATATTATGTGAAAGTTTGTGAGGATGTTTGTATGTTTGTGCGTCAATCACGCCTAAACAGCTGAACGGATGTGAATGAAACTTGGAGTACACAAAGTACGTGTGCTGGATTAACATATAGGCTATTATTTGTCCGTGTACCACGCGATCCAAGCCGCGGGCGGCAGTTATACATACATATTATCACGCCCGTATCCCTAATGTGGTGGGCAGAGCCACAAGTAATCATAAGAAAACTTGCAGCCACTACTGTTTGAAACTTCAAACATGGATATGGTGAACCATGGTGACAGTCCATCACGCATATAGATGGTCCATCATGTTGGGGAGGACAGTATCCCTGACCCTTAGTCGACTTTTACGAAATGCTCGGAGAGAGAAGAAGCTGGACGTATTCTATATTTTTTCTTTACTCCCAGCCCAGCAGAGAAGTAGAGAAGTAGTAACCCAATGTTATATGCTGAGGCAAAGATAAATTAATTGTGCAAAAGAAGACATGAACAGAGTCCTGCTAACATGACGTCTAAAAAAGGGTACATAATGCAGCAACACAGCATTTGTGAGTGTCGTGGACCGTCAGTGGATGCGGTTAGCTCAGGTGGAGAGTGTCATAAGCCAAGGTATGCCTATACCCAGAAGTTCGTGTGATCTGACTGCAGATGATGATAAGGAAAGCAGGAACACCAGTTAACTGAACGTAACTCAGGGAAAGGGGAAGGTAGATAACGTGCAACGTATGGCTTATTAACCTCTTTTGTTTTCTACAGAAAAATGTACATGGACTCGACAACAGGCGACTTCTACAAGCCAGGCACGATCGTCAAACCGAGCCCAGCGCTGTGCAAGACGCTATCAACGATCGCTCAGAAGGGAGGCGATGAGCTTTACAACGGGAGCCTGTCTTTGGAGTTTTTAGAAGATTTACACAGAGTAGGTAGCATCATCACCGCTGATGACCTGAGGAACTACCGGTGAGTTGTATATAAATAACACCAAACAGTCACAGAGTTCTGACCCCACACTAGGATACCCTGTGTCGTGGGTATCAGAAACTACGATTACCGTGGTATCAGACACCCAGACCTGGAAGAAATATTTGCAGAAGACGCAAACGTTTTCTTTAAATCTTTTTGGGGATGAGTATTTGAGTAATTTGAGTTCAATTTCGTTAAAATATTAAATTTATAAATTAAGGTAACCGAAGAAAGTGTAAAATATCAGAAGAAAAACAGTTCATGTCGTGACTCACGACAAAGTATTTTATATAGTGTTGTAATTTTGATTATAGCAGAGCCTAACCCGCTGGTCCTAGAGGCTTAACATTTGGAGGTAGACGTACACTAAGAAAGGATTTTAAAAAATTCTATCCTTAAGAGGGTGAAATGGACTTAAAACGTTTGTATAAAAAATCGTATTCCTTAAACTTTCAAACTTGAAACTTAGCATAAATACCTACCTACTCTTCAATATATTTGATAAAAGTCTAATTTTATTAAATGTCTATAAATATTTTTAAAACTACCCCCGAATCGGGGTGCAAAAGTTGTTAAAGATTGTATGGGTTTTTTTATCGATTTTTGTCCGATTTGCTTGAAAGTTGATGATAATGAATTTAGAGGTTTACGCGAGTGAAACCGATGGCGTCTGCTAGTCATATAACAATGAAAGAAGATAATCTTTCCCGTTCATAAAACAAAGAGCAATAATGTGCATTCCATCAAAATATAAGGAAGAATGCTATAACTAACTAACCCAATTATATTTTATGTCCTCTAATTTATAAATCAGTGTTTTATGACTATATTATGACTTTCTTTTCTTGAGAACTAATGAGGTTAAAAACTGCAAGTTAAAGACTTCAAATTTATATATAGACAGTTTGCAACTGTCATTAGATAAACCTTATTGCTTCTTTTGTATTTAGCAAATACCTACTGCTATAAGATGTAAGTTTATTTATGTTAATGAATTCAATAGCCATTTTTGTATACGTTTTGCTAATAGAGTCTAGATCTGTTTAGGGTGCTAACTAGGTAGGATGCGAGTGGAAGATAAACAAACTGATCACTTCAATTACTTGTATTGATAAAAAGTCAAACGAATTACATTCTGTATTCTATAGAGTTACAACGATGAAAGTACATATCGCGAACGTCCTTTAGCCGTTAGTTGCCGGGGAAAGGATTGGAGTGTGGCTATCGAACTAATAATTAATAATATCTAAATTACAAACTGAATGTTAATCTAATGGTATGATAGGAACCTATCATAAGTAAGATGATTCGCTGTTATTATTTTTATAACATTCTACAACATTGCATTTGAAATTCATCATCATAATTCTTTCTAAGTGTGTCAGTTTGTGGTAAATCGTATGATTGGCTAGTAGGTTAGGTACCTACTATCGATTGTTTTTATAAAGAAACAAAAATATAGGTAGTTTATTCAAAACAGTGTTATCGTCTACTTACGCAGATTATTGTTTATACTTACTCATTATTATTAGGTAATGAGAGCTGAAGCAGTAGGTATACGACGATATCTGGTCCGCCATAAATAGTAGATTGTTTACATAGAGAGCGAGGCAAATGTTTCTTTGAATCCAGAGCGGAGCGAAGAATTCTAGAGAAGAATCCTGAGATTCAAAGTACGTCACTAGAGTTTAAAATATGTAGTATCGCTCCTGAGGTGGACACTCTACTTTTTATCACCCTTTATGAGCAAATAAAAAAGTGCAATTTATGAATAAGACGTGTTTATTTTATTTTTTATTTTGTTCGCAAGCGTTATATTTTATCATACAGCCAGTTACTTGTTCATACAATGTTCGTGATCGATCTCTTTGGTGATTGGAACATTTACTAACAATAATAATATTAAAAAAAATATGATATGTATGAAAACTGAAAAGGTTCATTTTCTTCAAGGTTTCATTCGGTTGTCAGTCGTAAAACTTATTTCAAAGAAATTATCTCATTCAATTTACTTATTGTACCTATCCTTTATTAGATAGGTCATTATAATACAGTCATTTACCTCAGATTATTTCCTCGCTGACTCATTTTTTTATTCATCAATATTTCATTTCCAGTCACACCTGTACACATATTTTTAAATGATGATGACTCATAATAATTATGACAATAATGAGCTCACTCATAATATTGTAAAACCGCGTTTTGTTTAATTCTTTGTTATCAGTATAATCTTGCGTGTTTTATTTCGAAACCACTACCACCTACTCCATTTTATACATGTATTTACTTAAAGCTTATTATAGTGCAGATTTTTATTATCCCACTAACAATACCCTACAATCTACAATGGACCTAGAAATGTAAACAAGACTACTAAGAAGTGATTTACAGAATTATACCTACGTGTCAGCAATACACGAAAATTTGATGATTTTTAATCTCGAATAAGTTCGAAACCCGTAACTTCTTAGTAAAAAAAATATTTAAGTAATATTTAAAGATTTGCTTTTTTACAATTTTTATATTACATTATTTTAGTTTTAATATTTGTATATTCAAAAGTCAAGATAAGATTTTAATAAGATAGAATCTTTTTACTTGCTCCGACCCACAGCTGGGCATAGGTCTCCCCCATGGATTTCCAGGCATCCCTGTCCTAAACTTCTTCCTTCCTAAACACCCAAGATAGGTTAAATATAGGGCTAAAAGAATAAACTTCAGTTTTCGTCCGTTAAAGCAATAAAAACGAGCAGTTACATTTACCGTTCTTCCAACACAGCTGTTGTTAATAACATACACTACAATGTTAATTATCTGCGAAAGTAGATACCCTTTTGCTATCAACGTCGCAAAATAACTAAGGCAGAGTAAATAAGTTAATGAGGAGCTAAGGTTTTACGCAACAATGGCGATAACCAGTTACATTGTCACTTGTATGGTTGGTCATAGACTGTTCTGATAGGTCACTGATAGGTCGTAGTATTTTATCAGTTTTCTAGCCATGTTTTTCGTTACACGTCGGTCTTAATAAGGTTCAATGCACACTCTATTTTATTTCTACAATGTATATTTCCCAACTGCACAACTGCAGTTGGGTAGAAACAACTTTGAGAAGGACGCTAACATGAGAATCCAGCTCGGTTGGGCAGCATTTGGAAAATTACTTCAAGTTTTCACGTCGCCTGAAAACCTAAGTGTTCAATCAGTGTGTCCAACCTGTTAAGACATCCGGAGCCGAAACATGGACACTCACAGCACCTACGCCTACGCCTAGTTCACTAGTTTAAAATCGCTCAGAGAGCTATGGAAAGACCTATGCTCGCAGTTTCTTTGAAGGATAGGATCCGTAACGATGTTATCCGACAGAGAACCAAAGTCACCGACATAGATCAGAGAATTAGCAAACTGAAGTGGCAGTGGGCAGGTCATATCTGCCGAAGAACCGACAACCGCTGGTGTAAATGAGTTCTTCAGTGGAGACCGCGACTCTGCAAACGTAATGTAGGATGCCCTCCGGCTAGGTGGAGTGTCGATCTGCGAAAGGCTGCTGGCAAGGACTAGATGCGTCAAGGGCGCAATGGCACTCAAGTGAAAGAGTGATTCCGAATTCTGTACTCCTTTCGTGCATTAGATAATGTTCAAACTTTTAGGTTCTACGACATGCCGGATACACTATTAAAGACGTTATCTGTAGAAGTACTTATTTGCAAGGTTCTCATTAGAGACATTGTTAGTTAGCTTCAATGTCTAAGTGCCTAGATAACGTGCACCTAGATAGGTGGATTGTTTCTTATCGTGCCGTCTTTGGCACTGATCTAGCTCAACTGTGCCATGGAAAATACCGACTTCCGTTAGGTTAGGGGTCAAAACGCTACATGATAGGTATTAAGATATGGACACAATGTAACACAATCTCAGAAAAACAAATCAAGGGAACAGATGCGTAGTTAGTCACACTTAGTTGTTGCACTACGTAGTTAGTCACACTTAGTTGTTGCACTAATGTGCCTACGAGATTTTTTTTACCGTTAGTCGCACTATCAACAGTCATGTCAAATGCCACACTGGTTTAACCACGGATCATTTTATTTGTTAGTCGCTATGTCAAGAACTGGCGATGAATGTTTGCTTTAGTTTGCACTAGTTTTCGACCGCGGCTTCCACGTGAGTGGTACCCGCATAAAATGTAGCTAGAACAATATAGGTATATTCAAATATTCATAACGAAGACTTGATAATCACTGTTATTGTTCTTTTCAGAGCAAAAATCACAGATCCCATCACAGTACCACTTGGCAATGGCAACGTTCTCTACACTCCTCCGCCGCCCAGCAGCGGAGTCATCCTAGCTAATATCCTCAACATCCTCTCCGGATACCACTTCAACGCCAGTAGCATCAATAGCACGGAAGACCAGATTCTCACGTATCATAGAATAATAGAAGCTTTTAAGTACTCTTACGCGATGAGGACGAAGCTTGGGGATGAGGATTTCTTGGATATAAAAGAGGTGAGGGTTAGAATTGTTATTAACCAATATTAAATACGAATGTAACAATTTTGGGTGATGTGGACGCAAAGCGACAAAACCCTTAAACAAAAACAATTTTGTTAAGATGTTGTCCTACTATGCCTTAGTTCAAACGAATTAGATGACACTTTTAGAACATATTTGTTTAAATATTCGTTACCAGCAATAATTGCATTTAAGTGCATATTCTACGAAAAGGATACATTCCTTTGAAATTAAGTTGAATTCCAAAAGCAAAACAATATAAACGAATTATGCCTTTCATTCAACCTTTCGAAAATGACTGGTTTCAATTTCTCCTTCTAGTTTATCGCCAACTTGACTTCACCTGAATACGGAAACTACATTCGGCTCAAAATCAATGACACCATGACCAGTAACGACACAGCCATATATGGCGCGACAGAGTACAGCAAGCCTGATCACGGCACGGCTCACATATCTATCATCGGAACCAATGGGGACGCTGTTTCTGTCACCAGCTCCATTAACTTCTAGTAAGTAGATTTACCTCTGCTATAAAATTTAAATAATTTAAACTCTAGTCACTCCACACATCTTACAAACACTAGATACCTACGCGATGGGTATATAGGGGGAAGTTTTAAAGAAGCGCGTCAAAAAAGATAAGAAATTCATGTAACAAGAATATGAATGGTGTGGATGGAGTGATAGGTAAAGGTAGACCCAGAGAAAACATGCCCGGAATATGTGAAAGCAGATATGGATAAAAAAAAAAGGTGTAAGTACCTACAAGAGATTCAAAAAAGATAACTGTTGTGCCAACCCCTCATAAAGTGGGATAGGGACAGGAAGATTATGTTGGCTTTATTATTTTGTAGGATAGGTCTCCACTGTAAGAAACGAAATCGTAAAAGTCGCGGCAATTCGGTGGTCCTTTGATCTATGTAGGAGGTCCAAGATTATTCGCCTAGAAATCTACTAATTACCATCAGCTTCCTGGAGAATTAAACTGTTGAACATCTTCTCCCTAGATTTCCGAAATCAACAATCTTGGACCTTTTCTATGGACAGACTGGCTAGTAATTGACTTCTTAGGATTAAAGTATCTAGTAGGTACAAAATCACATTTCCAATTTCAGTTACGGCGCTGGTTTCTCGACCCTCAACACAGGAATAATCATGAACAACGTTATGGACGACTTCTCGTCCCCTGGTATCACAAACTACTTCGGGCTGAAGCCGTCGCCAGCTAACTTCATCGCGCCTGGAAAGAGGCCCCTCTCGTCTATGAACCCCAGTATCATTGTGGATGGGAATGGGAATGCTAAACTTGTGATTGGTGCGTCTGGGGGCACGAAGATCACTACAGCTGTCTCATTGGTGGGTAATGCTACTGTGGTCACTGGTTCTTTCCCAGTGTAGTGAAAAGATTAAAATTTAAATGAGGTGAAAGGTGAATTTTAAATTTCGTACACTTGACACATTTAATAATTCTTTAGGTTCTACGACATACCGACATTTTGACGGTAATTTCGTTCGAGAATACTGATATTAAGTACCTACCTACACATATTTTACGCAGAAAACTCCATTGTTGCACGATCGGATCCGAATCCACGACCTTAACAGACTCGACTGAGTTAAAACAACAGAATCTTGACCAGAACTAGATAGTTTTATTTAGCGGTATTTTTCAGGTGACGATGCGTAAGCTGTGGTTCGGGCAGTCTATCAAAGAGGCAGTGGACGCGCCGCGTATACACCACCAGATATTCCCAATGACTGTTAGCTACGAATTCGGAAACACAGAGGTAAGAATGTGATGCATTATACCCTTTATATTTGAAGGGTCCACTGCAATAATGATGAATGTCTTTTGTTTTAAGATAAATAGGTTTTAAATATATAAACGGTGTAAAAAAACTCAGACCTGAAGATAATAAAATATTAAACAGTAAACAGTTTTTTTACACTGTTTATAAATGTAAAATCCAATTACCTATCTTAAAACAAAAGACAAAGGACATTCATCATTATTGCAGTGGACCCATAATTTTTTTTTCACAATAGACACGGAACAGTAAAAATTAGGTATCTACTAAAACCCCCAAATACTTAAACGCGACTCAGAGTTGAGCACGTCTCAAGTCACGGTTTTTTGACAGTTTTTGATGAAAATCGGTCAAAAACTCGTTACTTGAGACATGCCAAACTTTGAAATGCGTTTGAGTATTCGTGGGTACCTAAGTATGTTTTCTATTTACGCGGGACCAAGAAACGGAACGTACCTACCTACTTACATCCCGCAACTCTCCGCAACTTTACAATGTCATTTGGTTATCACCAGATGACATTGTAAGGTTGCGAGCGGTCACTGAATGTGCGCTCAGGCATAAAATCAGTCGCCTTGGAAGTGAATCGGAGAGGCGCTGTGTTTTATATAGGCTGATGATTACGATGACTGTTTTTACTGAATCCCATCTTGATCGATTCGGGCTACAGTCAGCTGAAGATAGACTACCCGACGACGGCAAAGCAAAAAGGAGGGTTATGATTATGATCGGTATGTATGTATCGATCGGTATGTTGATCTGTTCCCTCATAACTTCTAAACTACATACTTATCGTAATTTGTCAAAATTAGGTATCAACCGATCGTCTAGATGGTCCGCTGGATAGAGGCTGTGTGACGTCTCATTAAATTGAATATGGCGCCCTTTAGAGGACAGTCTTTTTATGTGATTTGCTGCTGTTCTTACAAGTTTTCACTACACAGGAAGGCATAATTCTATTTTTAAATTTTAAGTTTACTAGACCACGACTCGAGAGCGATGAGTTTGGTGATGAGGTTTTAGTGTAGGTGTGAGCGTGAGCGTGTATGTTTACTTGCAGGAGCACGGTTTTGTGTGGCTTCACTTATGTTGACGCGGCGAGGAGTCTTTTCTTTTTATTTGGTCTGAGACTAGTAGCTAAGCTATATAGTAATTTACGTATTTCTTTACAGGATGTGGTCCAGGGGCTGAAAGCGAAAGGGCACGGCATGGTCCGGTACCGAGACCGAGGCTCCATCATCTGCGCTCTATACAGGAACAGCACAGCAATATTCGCGAACGCAGACTTTAGGAAAGGCGGCGACGTCGCTGGAATGGACTGAATTATAATTTAGTAAAATTGGTACCTACACGTGCAACACTGCTAACAATAGAATGTGGAATATAGACAATTTCAACCGGTTGTATTCAGATGAATAGACAAAATTGCAACTATTGGTAATGTATATGCATTAGACATCTATGACAATTGGTTGTAGAATAGACAATTTCAACCGGTTGTATACAGATGAATTAGACAAAATTGCAACTATTGGTATATGTGCATTTAGACATCTATGACAATTGGTTGTACAATAGACAATTTCAACCGGTTGTATACAGAATAATAGACAAAATTACAACTATTGGCGAATGTGCATTAGACACCTATGACAATTGGTTGTAGAATAGACAATTTCAACCGGTTGTATACAGATTAATAGACAAAATTACAACTATTAGCGAATGTGCATTAGACACGAAAATAGGTTGTAGAATAGACAATTTCAGCCGGTTATACAGATTAATAGATAACTGCAACAGTTTGTCTTTGGCATTGTAGACTATTGAAAGGGTTTTTCTACAGATGAACCGTCAATAAATATGTTCGTCTAAATAAAAGTAGGCATAACTTAAAGCACAAGTGACATCAAATTCGAATAATGGTTTTTGCATACAAAAAGGAAACAAAAAAGTTGGAAAAGTATCCTATTGTATAGGTTGTAGAATCATAAATAATCAATCAATAAGAAATATTTGGAAAATATTTAACTATCCATCAAACTAACTATACTACCTACGCCAAATAATAAAATCACTTTTCCAAGAATATCGTTAAATAAAAACGTAAAATAGGTTTTTAGGTATAGGTTGTCTGACAAAAGTTTTCTTAAGCGTGGCATTTTAAGCCCTTATATAATTATTATCAACTTGAAAACCTGTTGTCTGTCTTGTGTGGTCATTTAGGACACTTTAAGCCTAATACATAGCACATAATAGAAATAGTACCTTCATACTACGCTATGCAATTGTACTATTTGTGACCGCGGCTTAGCTCGCGTGGTGAATAGTAAAAAAACCGGTCAAGCGCGTGTCGAATTCGCACACGATGGGTTCCGTAGGTACCATCGTACATGTACATGTAAATGGTTCTTTATTTATTTATTTTATTTTCATTATTTGTTGTTATAGCGGCAATAGAAATACACACTCTGTGAAAAATTCATGTCTCCTATTACGGTTCATGAGATATAGCCCGCTGACAGACAGACGGACGGACAACGGAGGTTGTCCCGTTGGAACCCTTCGGGTACGGACCCCTAAAAAGATAAGCTATTCCAGGTCACAAGAATTACAACTTAGATATTCATTATCTTCTCATTCTATATCACTTAATCGTTAAATTTGAGTTGTGTAAAATAAACATCTTAACCTCCTCGCAAACTTTTGCATTTATAATAGTCTGATGGAAGAAAGGATTTATAATGGGAACAAAAAGTGATTTAAGAAAAAAATCGAACCCGCATCACTAACGTCTCAGTCGCCTGCATCTGCCGTCATAGATAGTGTAATCTGACGAATGTCTTTTGTTTTCCACAAATGTCATCCATAACAAAAGAACTAAAAACATGTTACATAAAACAAAATAAGGGCCACTTGTAAAGTTAACCTAAGTTTTGTGTTTTAGTTTCAAATACTACCTGCCGCCCGCGACTTTGCTCGCGTGGTACCCGGACCTGTGAAAGTTGGAAAGTCAAGTCGGAAATAAGCTGATGATGTTCAAACGCCTCAACAGATCTTCATAAACAATAGCTAAGAACCATCTCGATCACATTAACTTTCAACTAACAGAAATCGCATCAAAATCGGTCCTATCGTTTAGGAGCTATGATGCCACAGATACAAATACTTATATATAAATAAATAAATAAAATTCGTTTATTTCAGGCTCATTATGTAAGTACAATAGAAGCATAAATAGACCCATATCGCATATTAAAATAAAAACATACAAAATTAAAAACAGATCACATAAAAAAATATTAAATTTAAATAATAATTAAAATATTCGTAATATCTTACAGGTCATCCATCGGTCATCATCCATTCTGTCCATCTTCTGTCATCACATCATAAAAGCAATCAAACAAACACCTCTTTTTGGTCGGGGTCAATAAATTACTTCAAAATTCTCAAGTAGTACCTATTTGGTGGCCCTTATTTGACGAATATTTTCTGTTTTATAAATCTAGAATCTGAATGATAATTATGTCCTAATTCCTACTTAGATAATACATTCCTAGGATAAAATAATCATAATTTCTAGTTGTAATGGCAAAGCACAGTATTTAATTCGAATACCTACAGTATCTAGAGCGAAATGTGATGGAATAATAAAATTATTATAAGAGATAGGATTAATTGATGTTGTCATAAGAAATCTTATTTTATTTGTAAAAACTTTTTTTTTGTGTTGCATTTAATTTATAACAAACACTAATTTATTTTATGGTAGCACGTATTCGTATGGATTTAGATTAAAAGTAGCTCAAACTTGCATTTTAATATTTTGCCATGTCAGAAACTTTAATTAAAACTGAAAAACAATGCAAAACCGTTCTGATCCCTAATGTTTGATTCAAGCTTTGACTTTTTGATTTATAGATATTTGTGATAAAATAACAATAATGTTTAAACGATTGTCTGAATTGGTGTTTATAATAAAAGTTGATTTATATTACTGCTTTTTATTCACACATAATTAAATTACATAAGCAAAACATTTTAAATTAGACAAATAATGAGTCTTAAAAATTTGCATTGTAATTGCATCGCTATATCTAGTCTAACTTACGAATATAACGAATATTTAAACAGTTACAAAGACAAACTATAATCACATTAAACACTTTAAGTTAATCGGTATAATAATAAGAAATTAAAATGAGCTCAGTTTTCTATCTAAGTTCGCCTACAGATAGAAAACAGAGCTCAGATCATCGACCGCTGGTAAGATCCCCAAAAGGCTGTCGACTTTACCTGGTTGGATAGCTATAAGTACTTATCCATTGTCCGAAATAAGCGCCAGGCGCCAGCCCTTTGGTCAATGGTCACATCCTTTAGCTTCTTGGATAACTTGAAAACAAGCTAAAATTATATAATATAATTATATAAATATTATAAGAATACAATATTACTATGAAAATATAGATACAAAATAATGTATAGGACCTAAACTAGTAAAATTAAGAAAAAAACCACAGCTATCATAGACACCGAATAACAATTAGTAGACATCGATTTTAAAAAGTATTTCTAGAACATTAATAACTTATGCTATTTTTTAATCCTGATTTTTTATAATGTTTGGAATGTTCACTAACAGTAAATAAATTCAAAATTGGCTAAATACAGATTTATTCGTTTTGATGACGTTTTGAAAGTATTTTCATCCATGTTGATCCATGATGAAAAATAAATATGAGAAAACTAAAACCTAAACAGAGCCTTTTAAAAATTTCAATAGAATTAAATACGTACTTAAATATTAGTATTGAATATCTAAAACATCAAGCCTGCTATCAATAATTGGCTTGGAAACCTCTAATAGTTAAATAATTATTATATTATGTAAAACTTTTTGCCAATGGCAAATGACTGAATAATATGAATGAATATAGAGTACTTTACCAGAAGTAACTACTTCAACATCAACCACGTAATAAACTTACGCTATATTAAGTTTACCTTCAACAACAGTAGCCAAAAATAGAAGGCATTGGTATTCTCGAACCCATATAGCAGTACCTTACAAAGAAATCATTACTTTCACAATATTACGTTATAGAATCATGTTTCCATCCGTAAAGAACAGTAGCTATAAAGAGTGGAGTACCTTACATAGAAAGCAAAGATATGCTCGGACCCATACAAAAGTGCATAGTTTGCTACGGAGTTAGAAGCCTGGTGGAACCTATCAGTAACGTGTTATCGACGTCACTGGTTACTGTCTGCAGACAGACTGTTTGGTTCTCGAGCTGGTTTTTATTTTGTTCAGAAACCCTAAAATTGGGGTAACTAAGTATGTTCGTATGAGCTAGTGGCCAACTCTTGTGACGGAGTTTTTAGGCCGCCTAAAGGGCTCCCTCGTGGCTTAACGACTTAAAAGCCCGGACCGACAATTTAACTTGGGGTGTAAGTACCTTACATAGAAAGCAAAGGTATTTTTGGATCTATGTAGATTTGAGTTGTTTCCTCCGGGGTGAGGAGCCTGGTGGAACCAATCAGCACCGTGTTGTCAACGCCGCTGGTTATGACTGTACGGTGAATGCGCTTGCATTCCTCGGCGTTGGTGCCGCCAATGATGAAGATTACCACAGTTTGGTTGTCGAACGGGTGTTTGGTCTTCTTGCCGCTGAGGTTCAGCATGCTGGGGATATACAACGTGTAACATAATGTCCCTATAAGCCCGAAAGGGGTGTATTCAGACAGAGCACTTGAATACATTGACGTGTGCAAAAGTTCAATACATCATATTTGAAATTCCAATACAATTAAAAACAAATTATTTCATGAGAAATTTGTGACAACCCTATGTGTTTGTTTACCATTTGCGTAGGTAACAAACACACGCGCACCCTCCTATCGCGTCGGACCCACACATACGCAGACAATTGAACGCGCGGCAAGTTTCAAAAAGTACCTACCTAGGTGTAATCACCAAAGTTTTCGTAAGAATTTGCAATTTTTTTAATTCTACGTAGAAATTAAAGTCGAAGATTAAAATCACGATATCTTTCACACATAAAAAAACAACTACCTACCTACATCTACCTAGGTAGTTACCTAAGGACCTAGGTACAGGAAAAGTTAAGTTATACCTTTTCTCCCTTCTTCTTGGTTGGCTCGGAACACGGCTAATTGACATGGTAGGTATTAGGTAGGTATGTAGGTACCTAGGTTGGTATTACTGGTACACATTCACATTCACAATCACAAAATTATTTTTGTCATTTTTTATTAGTAAGCTAGGTACTAATGGGGTACCTACTAGGTAGGGTGATAGGTTAGGTACCTATCATCATACCTACCTATCACTGAATTTTATCACTGTTGACACACACAGTAGGTACTCGGTATCCATCAAAGGGAAGTAGGTACAACACACCACCGAATTCCCGGTCTTCCCTCACTGGTGCGCCGGTGGAAAGATCCCGTCGAGAGAAGACGGTTCACCAATCCCAGAAAATAGCCCGTAAGATGGCAATGGCCGCCCTGGATAACGCTCTCTGTAGAGCTGACGCGCCGCTACTAAGCTATTAATTATTTGGTGCTGCTCCAACACACACACACAACACCATATCATAATACTCACCGTTTGAGTACAAAGCCGACATCGTATCGTTAATTAGTTACGCGAACCGAGAGATTGCTTGTTGCAGTTGTTGCAAGGAACGAATGCTAATTGCGACTGATAAAAACCGATCTGTTTTGCGACCAAAAGTAGGTACCTATTGCCGAAAGCCGAATTTTTAGGGTTCCTTGTCTGGGGTAACCCACTAAATACCGATTGGGAAAAAAAAGGAAAAAAACTTCACCATACATCTACTACTACTACTACTACTACTACTACTACTACTACTGTCGTCGTGTCCGTGTCGCTAGCTCTTTTGAACCAGTGTCGTGGAAGGATTAGAGTGCACCTTGAAGGTTCCTTTCGTACACTTTGACACACGTCTATGACATGTCTGGTTTCCTCACGAGGTTTTCCTTCACCGTTTGAGAGCATTGATATTGCACACATAAATTTCGAATCGAAAAATCCATAGATTCGAACTCACGACTTAAGGATGGGAAGGCGGGGTTCATACCAATATGCTACCATGTGCTCCATCCCCATTTGCTACTAGGTACCTACCTACTTACATAATAACCTACCAACAATTGCGTAGTTCAATCAAGAAAAGTAAAAAACAAATAAACCTACGGAACCAATTTGATTTTATTAAACAAACGCTTGCGGTGCGGTGTCGGTTGACGGTTGCGGATTTTGAATTTAGCAAAGGCACCGACAGCCAATTAGGGCGAGGTGCCATCCCACTAGTTGTTGTTGTTGTTTCAATGCAACCAATGACAAATAGGCTGTTCACGATGAAAATGAAGATTAGTAAGACAGATAAGTCACAACCTTTGACTTTAGTGCCCAAGTAGGTAGGTACAAAATTGCATTGAAAAATGCTCCAATGAATATTGGAATAATACATCGTTGGAAAAACTAAAGTGGAATAGGGTCACGGCTTTATCCTCGGCACGGTAGACCTCTTCTCATACTTCTTGTTACCTACTCAAGATGCTTTTAAGGCCCGAGTAGGTAGGTACAAAATTGAGTAGGTATCACGGCTTTATCCTCAGGCACGGTAGACATCCTCTCATACTCCTTGGCACCCACTGAGGATACCTTTAAGGCCCGAGTAGGTAGGTACAAAATTGAGTAGGTAAGGTACCTATCTCCTATACTAGGTACTTAACAAAGAGATCTGAAAGGATGTTTACGGTGCCTAGGGATTTTAGTCGTGATGTGACCTTACATTTTAATTACCAATAAATACCAAGGTACCACTAGGCCTTCAAAAAAAATAGAAATTACTTATTAAGCCACCTCGTTATTAGGTAAGTAGGTAGGCATTTTACTAATGGTGTCTGTTCTGTTACCTGTTTCATCTAGAGTTCACACTTAAAGGTCAAAAAACAGCTGTAAATAGGGATGCCTCATGTTGTGTCAAGTTACGTATTGGAGCAAAGTTTAAGAGACATTTCATGAATGAAAACCTTTGAAATTTTAAAAGTCGTTGAACAAACGTTGTTCGCAATGACGTATAGAACACCCCCGTTTCGGGCTTATAGGGACATTATGTTACACGTTGTATATAAATAAATGTTTGTGGACATTTCACACAGCCATATAATACTTATTTACTTTTTTGTAAATACATACTTAATATAATACTACAATACCCAGACCCGGAAGAAATTTTTGCAGAGCATGCAAACATTTCTCCCGCAGCGGGAATCGAACCCGCGCCACTTGCGTCTCAGCCGAGCATTCGCCCGCCTCGCCACAGAGGTCGTCAAATATAATTCATTCATTATAGGTCGTCAATTTATAATATTAGTAGGGTTAGTATAATTACCTAAGGCCAGTCATAAGCAGGTCCTTGAGTCCCTCGCTGCGATGTTGCAGATCAGGCATGTCAGGGCGAGCTGTGTTTACTAAATCCTCAACCAACTGCTGCAGTAGCCCTTTGTATTCGAACCCGTCGCCAGACTCGCATGGCTTCAGAAGCGAGTTGTACCTGAAATAAAGTATTATCGTTTTTATGAGCCGTGATAGCATGTGGGTTGTCTTTAGGGTTTCGCGCCCGAAGGGTGCCAACACGGGACCCTATTACTAAGCCTCCGCTGTCCGTCCGTCCGTGTGTCAGCCGACTGTATCTCATAAACCGTAATAGGTAGAGTTGAAATTTTCAGTGTTATTATAACACACTATTGCTGCTAAACAACTAATCACTACATAGTATAAAACAAAGTCGCTTGCCGCTGTCTGTCCCTATGTATGCTTAGATCTTTAAAACTACGCAACGGATTTTGATGCGGTTTTTTTTAATAGATAGAGTGATTCAAGAGGAAGGTTTACATGTATAATACATGCATAATATAGTAGAGAAACACCTCAATTTTAGAGGTTTCTAATGTGATGTCGTAAATAAACACATTTTTTTTGCGCTTACATTGCAAACGCTGGCTGAACCCTACGGAGATAGATCAAAATAATGTACTACAGTATTGTACACCTTAAAAAGGTCTACAAACAAGTCCGCGATGGTATGTGTCTATCCCCGTGCGAAGCCAGGGCGGGTCGCTAGTAATAAAATAAAAGGGGGCCCCACATAAGAAACATTTTTAATGTACTATGGATACGGAATTCTTCGTGTGCGAATTCGACTCTCATATGACCGGTTTTTTTTTATTTACCTAGCTGTAGTACCACTGCGGCCAGTTCGTATCGCCATCACAATTATCCACTACGTACCTTAGTGGATAATTGTTATTATATTATGTTGGCCTAGAGGTAAGTATAGACCTTGGTTCCGTGGGTTTGTGCCCCGGTGGAGCACGAGTTGATTTTCACTTCAAATTTGTGTATGTATTACGAAAAAATCACGGACTAAAGACATCAGAAATCGGAGACTTGGGTAGCGTTCTGTAAAAAGGATAAGTACCGACAAAAACAAAAAACTTCCTAGGGCCTAAGTAAATACGAGAACTTACTTGCTAATATTTTTCCTCATATACTTGATCTCATTGAGATGCAGCATGACTCGTTCGGACAGTTCCTTCCCCTCCAATGTAGCTATAGCCTTGGATTGTCCACTGTCAAACGAAGTCTCCACTAAAGCTTGGATCAACGCCTCGACTACTTCCGCCTCATGGGTAGCCGAGAATGGGAATTCTGTTCCGGTGAGCGAGTATACATGGACCAGGAGAGATATCAAGTTGTCTAGCAGTATGCCGTGTTGTTTGCGCGTTTTTATAAGCTGAGCTATCTGAAACACATGAAATAAACCCATTAATCCCTTAAACCGACGAGCGTGGATGAAGAATGTGATGAGAGAGAATGAAGCGAATGAAGTATGTCAGGATCGTAGCAAGTGTAGATCCGTGATCTTTGTACCCCCTTGGGAAACAGGCGTGATTTTATGTACTTATGTAATTCTACTAAAATAAATCAAATTAAAATAATAATAAATTACACCCAACAGTCACATACATAGCCCTGACCCCACACTAGGATTCCCTGTGTCGTGGGTATCAGAAACTACGAGTACCATGGTACCACAACACCCAGACCCGGAAGAAATATTTGCAGAACATGCAAACATTTCTTTCGCAGCGGGAATCGAACCCACGCCTCTTGCGGCGTGCGCTGCGGGAGAAATGTTTACATGTTCTGCAAATAATATTCTTCCGGGTCTGGGTGTTTCAATACTATGTATTATAAGTATGTAGGTATTTACAAAAAAAAGTATATAAATATTCTATCAGCCATCTGGTTCCCGAAGTACAAGCTTTGCTTAGTTTGGGGCTAGATGGCGCTGTGTGAAATGTCCACAAATATTATTATTATTAATTACAATAATAATTTAATTATTGTATACTACGATCCGCTTTTGGCTCTACTTGTGGATACCTGCCTGAAAAACAGCAGAAAAAAACAGTCGTGGGCGGTTATTAGTACAAGTATATTTTTTTTACCTGCGTCAATACACTAGTAGATTCGCGGCTAGTGGCAAGACTCTGTATCATTTGCTTCTCCAGATTCATGAGGAGATCTCTCGGCGCGCGCAGCGGAGACTTGTGCGTTTGTAGCAGCGCCAGTCCGTGTATGATCGTACCTAGGTTCTTCTGTACCTTCTGATAGTTGCCTGTCAAATCACGCTAATATTACGACTGCAAGAGTTTGTGTGTGTATGTGTGTGTGTGTGTGTGTGTGTGTGTTAATGGTGAACGTCATCATCATCATCATTAGCCTATAGCAGTCCACTGCTGGACATAGGCCTCCCCTAATGAGCGCCATCGCGCCCTATCTTTGGCTTGACGCATCCAGTTTCTGCCAGTAGCCTTTCGCAGATCGTCACTCCACCTAGCCAGAGCCGAAGCCGCGAGCAAAAGCTAGTAGGAACATAAATATCAAAATAGCTTTGTAAAAATAATTTTACTCTCCCTCCGCGAATGCAATTTTGACGCTATTTGTAAAGTATAATAAAGTGTTTATTTTTTGTTTAGAATGAATGAATGAATTCTATGGGTACCCAGTTGTTTTTGAGTTTATTACCTTTGAACGAAAGAATGGCTTTCTCTAGACTTTGCGGGGTGACTTTGGTGAGATTCTCCAGCTTTGGTGACATGTTTTTATCATCATTCATCTTAATCAGTCTATCGTACACTTCCACCATGACCTCCTTCTGCGTCTTATTGATCATGTGATCAAAGGTACGGATTGTAGACTCGTTTCCTGGCTCGTACAGACTACCGGGACTCATGTGGCCATCGAAGGGATGTCTGAGCCTAGAACATACATTTTTGTTAGAACATTAAATCTAGAGGTAGTGAGATGAGAGATATTTTAAGAACACGAAGTATGATTCTCACATAACAGAGAATCCTCAGACCAAATAAAAAGAAAAGACGGCGCGCCGCGAACAACAAAAGTGAAGCCACACAAAACCGTGCTCCTGCAAGTAAACATACACGCTCACGCACACACCTACACTAAAACCATACTCATCGCTCTCGAGTCATCGTCTAGTGAACTTAAAATTAAATTTAAAAATAGAATTATGCCTTACTGTGTCGTGAAAACTTGTAAAAACAGCAGCGAATCACATAAATAGTCTCACGGAATCACTAAATACTTCAAATAACATCGTTTCTTAATTATTCTGTGAAGTTTAGGTTACTTGGAACACAAAACCTCAAAACCGACACACACACACACACACACACACACACACACACACACACACACACACACACACACACACACACACACACACACACACACACACACACACACACACACACATATGGTGATAAAAAGGTGGCTTCTCTTTTGTTGTTCGCGGCGCGCCGTCTTTTCTTTTTATCGTACTTTGTGTATCAGAAACTAAATTTAAATTTTCTTACGAGTTAGAGCGACAAACGGGAGACATGTCGACAGCACACTCAATGACATGCCCTGGGTAGTGAGGGAGCATTGACCTCATCCTGTCAAGCACTGAGTCTGAAGAGTGGCTGGCCACACCACAGAGGTCCAGGGTACGATCGATTATGATCAGCGATGCTGGTTGCAGTGAATTCTGGAACATATTGTTTATTGATGAGGAAGTTTTTCCGGCGCGTGGTTGGTATATTGGTCATCTCCAATAGGTACTACTAAACATGAGCATAAAAGGAGACTTTGAGGCGCACTTTAAATCCTTTCACTACACTGGTTCAAATGGACTTTTATCTAACTAGACTTAAATCTATATAACTAGAAACAGAGCGCTCTCTGTGTACACTACCTGCGTACATAGGCGAGCATAAATTACAAGGGGGTGAACCTACCAATCTAGTAGGTTGAAATAAGATCGCGCTCCTTTTCCACAAGGATAATTCTTTAACAAGGACAACACTTAATTCCTGATAGTATAGCCTACTTGTGCTACCAAAAAAATAACCCATGACCAAATTTTGCAATTAATCTAAAGTACTTTCATCATCAGCTGAACATAGGCCTTCACTAATAAGCGCCATCGCGCCCTATCTTTGGCTAGACGCATCCAGTCTTTAAATGGGGGATAAATAAAATACTTCTATTATGAATAGTCTAAATTGAGCATACCTTGCGCCTATTGATGTAGATAGGTGAATTCTCCAGCACTCCAGCCACTAAAGAGCTATAGTTTCCCACATAGTACACATCCTCTTTTAAATTCAACGAATCCATCATGCTGTTTAGACAACAGGCAATTCTGCGTACATTTTCACGGTCATCTTCATGCATACACTGCAAGTCTGGTAAGGGATCCTTGATAAAGTGGCCGTCATTTGATGGTAAGATACGTGCAAATGGTGGAGTAACAAAAACCACATCTGTCAGTGGAATTGAGAATAATGGTATGTGAATTGCTTGAGCATTCACATTCTGGAAAAATAATAATTTATACTTGGTATTTTATTGCATTTTAATTAGTCAACTTTAAAAAGATGTACTTTGAGTTATGGATAGATATTTTTGTCTATATTTCCCATCTTCATAGAGTTTACCTGTTAGTATGTTAAAAGTAGAGTACTTTTAGACTCATAAAGTCTATTTGTATCTCAGGAAATAAATTAACTTACACATTGATATTGGGTTGATAGTTGCGTCACAGTTTTTAATTACTGCAGCTATCATCATGTACTATTACCTATGTTATTTTATGAACCTATGTATATTTTGTTCCAAAATAAACTATTTGTATTTGTACATATTCTTTTTAAACTAATCAGAAATCTGGTGACATTTTTATGAATATGAATAATTTAGCTTTTTATTTTTTGTCTCAAATTAATAATCTATCTAAATTCATACCTCAGATTCCTGTTCTTCGCTCATCCAAGACTGCAGTTTTTCTGTCACGTATTCCGCTGGATTCTGCCCTGCTTGGCCCGAGGCCGCCATCTCACACAGAGCATGGTCTTTCACCATCTCCATATATACAACCTCAAGGCTCACAACTGATATAAGGATGCAGTGTGTGGTACTACCACATGTTAATATCTTCTCTATTATCTTCAAGTCAGACTCTTTGGCTTTAGTGATGAAAACAATTTTCTTGCATTTTGCAGGACAGCGTTGCTAGAAATTTTATTTATTTTTAGCCAAAATTGCAATAGTAAAAGAGTGAATATAGAGAATCACAAAGCCTACACTTATGTATACCTTTTAATACATAAAACAAAATAATAATTAAAATTTTATCTATATGAAAGATAAAATTCACCCATATCTTCACTAGCGTGGTACCAGGATAAAAGTACTTATCTCTTAAGTGCAGGTTTGTTTTATAATGTCTAGTTTATTTTATTGTATTTTATGTTGTTGATTTTTAATCCCGTGTGTATCAACTAAGTACATACCTATTGTATATAATTTTTTTTTGCAATATCCTCAATTTTTGTACCTAATTCTAGATGTAACACCTAGGTAATACTGCTGTAATGTTACTTCTTTTTTCTGAATAAATGACTAAGAATTACAATGACCAATATGGAGGTCAGTCATTAGAAAGTTATAGAAACACAAACATACAACTGCTATCCAAACTTCTTCATATTAGAATAGGTGACCAAAACACTTACCTGAATAGAATTAAAAACTGTTGCAAACTTAGCTCCTGCCAACATGAGGTCGAAGACGCCCCCATGCCAATGCAAGCATTCCGCGATGGACTCATCCATGAACACAGCAGCACCAATGATACGATGGCAGACCTCCGCCCACCAAGCACTGCTGAACCCTTTTACTAAGGACGTCGCCATTTCTGGCTTTTTCTTTTACACCATTTAAAGTTTAATTACACAAAAGAACAACCAGACGTCGGAAGATTATACACGGCGTTTTGTAGTAGGTACACCCTGGGCGCCAAAAAATCAATACTGCAGCTTGCGCCACAGACTATCCGACTATGTGCAATGTGTTATGTGCATTCAGACACCGAGCAAGTAAACACTTCGTTATACATTCATAGATTGCACTTCCTTTCCTTCTTGCTGCAATGCTCTGCAATGAAAACTAATAAAAGCGACGCAGCATGCACACCTCTCCGAACTCGGAACAATAAATACAGTATTTATTCTTCCAAGACTTCGAGCGCCGCAGTGTTATATGATCCCCTGTTACATGCTGATCTGGACTAATATTTAAAACACTTAAGCCTGCATGTTGTTACAAATATTTATTTGCAAAATAAATAAATCGGGGATTATAATTTCGTTTGCGCAAATTACCGTAACGTTGTTGTCAAAATATTTAAATGTCAGTGTCAAGTGTTACTACTGCCATCTCTGAATACCGACAACTCTTTGTGACATTTTAAAAACTTACGATAGATGTCACTAGTAAGTTACTGTTTAGCTCAGAACAATAAATGCTGTTTAGTGTTTAGGATACTTTGCACTGCGCTGACCCAACCTCTGAACAATAAATACACCAAACCCTTGACAATGTTTTATCCTCATCCTATTCCTACTATATTATGATTTGAAAGTTTGTGACGATGTTTGTATGTTTGTGTCTCAATCACGCCTAAACGACTGAACGAATTTGAATGAAACTTGGAAGTTATAGTATGACTACGAGGACATGTATATCCTCGTAGTCATACTGGTATGACAAACTAGTATGATCACGAGGAAACAGCGTTTTATTCATAGTACATGTGCTATATTATCAGACTTTTTTTTATCCGGGTACCACATAAGCGAAGCCTCGGATGGCAGCTAGTTATAACTATAAATTCCACCTATACTCCTAGTACTCCAGACCACTGAACTCTTTGTGTAGTGAACACTCTTCACACATTGTGAATAGAAACTACCTCAGACAAAAAAATTATCAATACATATTTGACAGAATTTAAAACTATGATCTTCAATCTAAACCTTTATTACAAGCAAAGTGCAACTTATCAGAAGTCAGTAGAATATTATCCCTATTCATTAAAAATAAAGAAAATATGTTTTCACAATCATTTTAATAACTTAACACAATACTTTGTAGTCTAAAAGCAATTTGCTCTAAAGAAATGAATTAGTGATCTTCGTAGCCGCTGGGCAGAGCGTTGATATGGGGGTTGTGGAAAAGGGATTTTTGTCCATCACCCCACGGGAAGCGCTGAAAAAAAACATACATAAGCATGACACATACAATGCAGATTTTCATGTAGTAATTAGGCAGAATACAAGTACAAATATTCAGTTTCTGCCTAGGCCATCAGTTTGGCCTGGTAAACTTTGCCAAGTTTTAATTGTTCTTTTTTATGTTTAGATTTACAATGCTGTAAGTTGATTCTTTTGGACATTGTTAATTTAGTTTTATCTAAATTTACTATAATATTTCAAACTATTTCTGTACCTTTGTACGGACACGAAGGTAGTCATAAGCCACAAACTCGGGGCGCTCATGAGAGGCATGTTCCTGGTGAGCGAGGTAGGCATTCAGCATTCCCAGGGCAATGGCAGGGAAGGCCACGAAGAATGACATATTCTTCCATAGTTTGGTGCCACCTAGGAAGAAAAAACATGTATAACAAAATCTCCACCATGAACTCTGATGAGTATGTTGATGATGTTTCTTTAATTTGCGAACCGAACTCAGAAGAGTAGAAAAGAGAGTAGATTACAAGCTTTTCGTCAGTTATTGATCAACAAAATGGTGTAAACATAATATAATTTGTTGGTATCCATAGTGAGCTTCAGTCTGGTCGTTGGTCTTGTTTTAACAACCAAGTAGATAAGTACTTACTTTAAATACGATATTTATCAAGCTACAGCTACGTAATTACAATTAGGCATGGGATGAGAACTTCAAGGAGCAGAGATAAGTGTTTCAGGTTATCTGGTTACATAATTTTTGGAGTCCTGAAAACATAACCTAGGGTCTTACCTCCATGATCACCAGCAGTGGCAGCGTGCGTAGAAGAACGGGTATTAAATTTCAAGTATTTAATTGCAGCTCGCTGCATGATTGAAGTCATTTTTCTGTTTTTACGAAACGAAAATTTATTGAACACCGTTGTCTGCACTGCAGGAAATTTCTTGAACTGTCAATGTCAAACTAAGGAACGAACATCGTTCAAACTTTTTACGTCAATCAAGCAACTGTCAGTTGACATTTCTAAACTGCCAGTCTTAAACTTAGACCGGTCATGGCGCATTTCCATACATCTTAGGCAATTTTATTATTTTATAATGTTATCTTAGAAAAACTTACATACAGCTAACTTACAGGATAATTAATAATAAGAAAATAGATGTTATGTAAACATGAAAAAGTTGCATAGTACAAGAAGGCCAATTAAAAGTTTTAAGGAAAAAGAGTCTAGATTAGAAATATTATAAACAGGTAGGGTAGGGTCATCATACCTAGGTACCTACCTATAGTAAACACAATGAAAAAGTAAAATAACAAAAAACAAAAAATTACACACACACCATGACATCAGTTGAGTGCTTAATCTATGCACACCAGAAGAATTTATCAATATTATGTAAGCTTACTTGTAATATTAAATAAATCAACCTCTCTATGATAATTTTATGCCTTAGCCAACGAATTAAACGAGCTACTAGCTCTGACAAGAAATTAATTATGCCTATAATAAATTAGTGTTAACTTTCGGAACATAATAGGTAGGTACTTAGGATATTTGGGTTCCTTAATGCTGCATAATTCGCTCTCGGCCATAATTGCTCCAGCTCTGGGCAATCTACGGCGCCGTTTGCTATGGTTAAAAAGATAAGTCAAATCAGCTATTTCCCTTCAAATGGACAGAGGAAGGAAGTAGGTAAGTAAGTTCACATGAGCTAGTGGCCAACTTTTGTGACGGAGTTTTTAGGCTGCCTAAAGGCCCCCGTCATGGCTTAAAATGCTCAGCTCATAATGCCACTTGCGGTCACCCATCCGAATTGTGACCGCGCACAACATTGCTTAACTTCAACGATCAATCAAGAACGTTTAAGCAAGCTACGCCACGAGGCAAGAAAGAAGGTTTTTACAATATCTCGTATATTAGAGCAAAGTAGGTTTTAAAGTACCTAACCTACCTCCTACCTATACTAAACTACAAATGAAAAATAAAAAAGGGAACAGCATTATATACAATACTTATTTGAAATAAAAATAGGTATGGTATTATAATCATTTATTTTTATTTACGTTTGCTATATAGTATATAATGTACCTACCTAAAAATGTACAGTACCTACATAGTTGAAGAGATTCACAAAGATCACAAAAAGTAGTAAGTACTTCACAATCTTTTATAATCAAAGTTCACAATTTTGGTTTTTGTTTAGTTTGACTAATATCCGACTACCCCACCCATCGGAACAGGCACAAAATTCCCTCTCGGGTGGGACAAATGATCATAGAATGGAATGTAACTTTTAAGTCTTGGGTATTACCAAACACGAGTACCTATTAAGTATTTATTTTATTTTAGTACAATAGGTATAACATGATGATTTAACTAAGGAATACCTACCTACTAAGATGCTGAGGGTTGGGGTTGATCAAACGTCGTAAAGATATCTGTTTTATCTTCCGGGGCACCGTTTGGGAAGTATTTGCTCAGAACTAATTTTGGAGAAACCTGAAAAAAAATTACATAATTTGCTACCATCAAAATAACTAATTCCAACAGTTTTATGTATACGATAAATCTAAAATAATTATTATAAAATGTAAGCTAACACTATGACCCACCTTTACCTCTCACAATACATTAAAATGTCAAAGCTATTTATTTAGATAGTACCTTATACAGGATACAGAATGAAAATAAGTAACCCAGATAGCCATGATTTAAATTACCTTTTTTGCTTTAACATGTTCGAAGTTGAACCCCATATATAAAGCGCATTGCTGAAGTTGCCTCAGGTTTCTCATGCGAACACGCGGGTCTCTGTCCAACAGCCGCATCAGAAGAGCACAGGCCGGGTTCGACAGTTCTGACGCTGAGTCTGGTAACTTCCCTGGCTGGCGTACTACGTGGGTGCTATAAATAAAATAGACAAAACTTATTTAAATATCTAGTTGAAGTGGTCACTAAATGGATGCCTATAGACAGCAAACGTTGAATGAAGGGGATCGGCAGGAGTTGGCACAAGAAACGGAGAACAGAAAACAGGCTAGCTAAAAATATATCCGTACAGATAGGTATTTAATACCTCTAGCGGTTATAGCGGCAATAGAAATACACTCTCTGTAAAAATTCTAACTCTCTACCTAGTACGGTTCATGAGATACAGCCCGCTGACAGACAGACGGGCGGACAGACGGACAGCGGAGGCTTAGTAATAGGGTCCTGTTGGAGGTGCTGATGAATAAAGAACCTACTCATTTTACTACATTTTACTACTCATTAGACGGCCTCGGTGGCGTGGCGGGCGATTGCTCGGCAGAGACGCAAGAGGCGCGGGTTCGATTCCCGCTGCGGAAGAAATGTTTGCATGATCTGTAAATATTTCTTCCGGGTCTGGGTGTTGTGGTACCATGGTACTCGTAGTTTCTGATACTCACGACACAGGGAATCCTAGTATGGGGTCAGGACAATGTATGTGACTGTTGGGTGTTATTTATTATTTATTATTATTATTTTACCAACACTGGAAATTCCAATAAAACCACAGTGCCTGAAAAGAGCCTTTGAGGCTTTTTAATCCATTCAGCAACCTGGTTAGAAATAACTAGGTACTTAGTGATATTCGACAAATCTCGATTGAAGAAGTTTGAGACAGTGTGGCTATAATATTACTTATATTGTAATTTTTGTTCGCTTGTGGATAGTGGGAGAAGCATAGTGTAGCTTTAAGGTCTTGATGTATTTTATTTCAGGACCGATAAAAAATTCGATGATTTTCTGTGACCATTGCTGAGATCACTGAAATCATCTATTTTGGATTAGGAATTTTTTTTTATATCTCCAAGTAGGTCGGTATGTACAAACCTGATCGCTGAAGAGGACTTTGTTGGTTCTGAGTTAGCCGTCGTGTGCGCACTCGTTGCTCTCAGACCAACGGCAGGCGCAGGAAACTAAATAAAAAATAGATGCTCGTTAGTTCGAACTACGTTGTAAGTTAATGTAATAAAATAAAACTATTGAAATTAATAAGGAACAGTATGATAAAATATGAGCCATACCTAATGACCTAAGGATAAACAATATGTGATCACCAGTGAGTGATGATGACACAAGGCCGACATTTTGTTTTTTACCGGGCACTTCTTTTGGTAAATCGTGTAGAAGTTTTTTTTAAAGGAAAAACAGACCACGAACCTGCCAAAGTACAGGAAAAAATCCGAACCTTGCATAGATTACAAGTATTAAACTTGAACATTCGTTAATTGACTTCTCTGCTAGACTAGGAATAAAGAAAAAAGCATAGAACGCATCCAGGTGCTTCTTTCCCCGAGCATGTCGTAAAAGTCGACTAAGGGATGGTATCTTCCGACACGGGGTTGACCACCTGTCACCATGATTCATATCCATCTTGGGACTTTGGATCAGGAGTGGCTGCAAGTTTTATGATTATGTGGCTCTGCCTACCACATTAGGGATGCGGGCGTGATAATATGAATGCATGTAAGTACATTTGTTAATTTATTTTACCGTAAAAATAAACATAATATAAATACGAGCCAAGCCTAGGCCTTTATTTTTTAGCTGACCAGCAAAAAACCAACAAGGTAAACAGTAAACAAATGATTACCAACCCACTGACCACGCTATAATTATAAGCCCCTAAGATTTCATAGGCTGGATACTGATAATGTATAATATACATTTTTATACGGTAAAAAGAGGTGCTCCATCACCATCAATCACTGAACAAAATGGGGTAGATGGGGATGTATTAAGAGTTGAAGACAGGAGGGCAACTGTTAGTACCTATTATCTAAGTCATCATTAAAATCATCTTCCTGCCCTTATCTCACTCTATGTGGGGCCGGCACACCTTTACCTTTACCTTTTATCTAAGTAACATGGTGAAATGATCTAGGTACAGTGCGACAATGACTTTCTGGCACGTGTCAAAATTGGAACTAAAGCATTGGTGGTCCAGTGGTAGCGGCCCCCTCTTCCGATCTTAAGTTCGTCGGTTCAAATCCGGTCGTGCTCCAATTTATTTTTCTGTTCGAATAAATTATGTGCGCTAATACCAGTAGGTACTCTCAAACGGAGAAGACATCATCGTGAGGAAATCGGCATGTCATAGAACCTCGTAGAACCTAAAAAGTACACGTATTGTGCCAAAAGCACGAAAGAAGCTAATTAAGGCGCACTTTAAATCCTTTCACCACGTTGGTTCGAAAGGAGTAGTGACACGACTATAAGTAGTAGTACCTACAACGAAACTAACACTTACTCCAACAACAGCGCTCTTTGTAAATGTCATTCATGTTCTAAAAGATCCATCATTATTCCTTTATGCAATATTGCTTGATTTGTTAGTATTGTAGTGAGAGTTTAAAGGCCTTTGTCGATTAGTTAGTTGCCAATGTAAGCCTCTACTAACGCAGTCAAAGATAAGAAGATAGTCAACCAGTTAACGTACTTTTCTCTGGTTCGACATGCTTATTTATCTTACTCTATAAACGTAAACACAGAAATAACAAAATTTCCCCCTTGCGCTGGTGAAGGGCGGAACATTTTGTAGTTTTCTTTGTTGTCTTTGGAAAAAATTCAAAATCCTTATAACTGTTTCATAAACCTATATCGTCCCACTGCTGGGCAAAGGGCTTCCCCATACTCCGCCAGCCAACTCGGTCCTTCGAGGTCTAAAATATTTAAGCCCCGGTAAAGATCGCTCATCACCCGGCACCTGATTAGCAACGCCTTGTCGTTCGGCGTCCTCTCTTTGCCCACATGTGGTCCAGGTGTGAACGTCGCGTGGTCAACGAATAAATAAATAAATAATTATGGACATTTCACTCAGCGCCATCTAGCCCCAAACTAAGCAAAGCTTGTAATATGGGAACCAGATGGCTGATACAATACTTATATACTTTTTTTTGTAAATACATACTTATAATACATAGTATTGAAACACCCAGATCAGGAAGAAATATTTGCAGAACATGCAAACATTTCTCCCGCAGCGGGAATCGAACCCGCGCCTCTTGCGTCTCAGTCGAGCACTCGCCCGCCAAGCCACCAAGGCTGTCAATAAACGTCACATGGTCAACTAGGACATTGCGTGGTCTACGAATTACCGAGAAGTTTGTGAGCGATTGGAACTACATAGCTCTAAAGGTGCGTCGGCAACCCGTGATCAGCAGCGGGTTGTCGCCGAGAGGTTCACTAGCTGTCCACGCGTTGCAAGCAAAGTGATCCGGTGACGCTACGGAGTTGATAAGTAAGCGCATATCCAATGAAATCCATATAAGGAATACTAGCCGCCCGAGGCGAGGTTGTGCTGGTCGGGTGCTTGATGGCTCTAATGAGCTATGACCTTTAAGCTGCCAGCGGTCACCTGCGACCCACGACATTTATATCCGTCCGAAATGGTCTTATACCATCATCTTTTGAAGGGGTCGTATAACTATACAGAAGTTATTTGTTCCCTTTCCCTGACTACGTTCCCTTGATAGGATAATGTTTTTTCAAGTTAATCGCGAACGCATGTAGGCACGTTAATTTACAATCACTGGATGCTATCTTGGTAATAAGAAGTAACATTCTTTACTCTGTGGTAATACTTTAAGGATATTAGCCCTAAGGTTTAAGGGGAACGACACCGTCGCGTCAGAGAGAAAAAAAAATGCCGCTCGGTCGACGTCGGCTAAAAATAGTCAGCACCTTAATTGCATACTTGGAATTCACAGCCGATATTAAATGATTATTCGAGAAATCGAGAGTTTATCAGGGATGCAGCGTCCCTCTAGCATCAAGCTGCAGATTTGCAAAATTAGTGACTTATGTCAGATACTCAGGTCGATTCTGTTGTGTATTTTCCTAAACTTAACTTAATTTGGGAGTCTTAAAAATTTTGGCTTCCCTTTCGATCCCTATCGACATTAAGATAACAGGGATCGCTATAATTTTAGCTATCAAATTAAGTTAAGTTTAGGAAAATACACAACAGAATTGACCTGTGTGTGTAATCTATGATTACGGTAGTCGCCAACTACTATCAGGTACCTCATTTGTTTATTAACGTGTGAATTTTAAACGAGGAAAACCAATAGAATAACTAAAACCTGTTCCAATTTCAGGCTGGTGGAAAAACGTTGAATGGCGATGATATTAGTAGTGTTTTTTATACCTATACAACGTGTAACATAATGTCCCTATAAGCCCGAAACGGGGGTGTTCTATACGTCATTGCGAACAACGTTTGTTCAACGACTTTTAAAATTTCAAAGGTTTTCATTCATGAAATGTCTCTTAAACTTTGCTCCAATACGTAACTTGACACAACATGAGGCATCCCTATTTACAGCTGTTTTTTGACCTTTAAGTGTGAACTCTAGATGAAACAGGTAACAGAACAGACACCATTAGTAAAATGCCTACCTACTTACCTAATAACGAGGTGGCTTAATAAGTAATTTCTATTTTTTTTTGAAGGCCTAGTGGTACCTTGGTATTTATTGGTAATTAAAATGTAAGGTCACATCACGACTAAAATCCCTAGGCACCGTAAACATCCTTTCAGATCTCTTTGTTAAGTACCTAGTATAGGAGATAGGTACCTTACCTACTCAATTTTGTATCTACCTACTCGGGCCTTAAAGGTATCCTCAGTGGGTGCCAAGGAGTATGAGAGGATGTCTACCGTGCCTGAGGATAAAGCCGTGATACCTACTCAATTTTGTACCTACCTACTCGGGCCTTAAAAGCATCTTGAGTAGGTAACAAGAAGTATGAGAAGAGGTCTACCGTGCCTGAGGATAAAGCCGTGACCCTATTCCACTTTAGTTTTTCCAACGATGTATTATTCCAATATTCATTGGAGCATTTTTCAATGCAATTTTGTACCTACCTACTTGGGCACTAAAGTCAAAGGTTGTGACTTATCTGTCTTACTAATCTTCATTTTCATCGTGAACAGCCTATTTGTCATTGGTTGCATTGAAACAACAACAACAATAAGTGGGATGGCACCTCGCCCTAATTGGCTGTCGGTGCCTTTGCTAAATTCAAAATCCGCAACCGTCAACCGACACCGCACCGCAAGCGTTTGTTTAATAAAATCAAATTGGTTCCGTAGGTTTATTTGTTTTTTACTTTTCTTGCTTGAACTACGTAATTGTTGGTAGGTTATTATGTAAGTAGGTAGGTACCTAGTAGCAAATGGGGATGGAGCACATGGTAGCATATTGGTATGAACCCCGCCTTCCCATCCTTAAGTCGTGAGTTCGAATCTATGGATTTTTCGATTCGAAATTTATGTGTGCAATATCAATGCTCTCAAACGGTGAAGGAAAACCTCGTGAGGAAACCAGGCATGTCATAGACGTGTGTCAAAGTGTACGAAAGGAACCTTCAAGGTGCACTCTAATCCTTCCACCACACTGGTTCAAAAGAGCTAGCGACACGGACACGACGACAGTAGTAGTAGTAGTAGTAGTAGTAGATGTATGGTGAAGTTTTTTTCCTTTTTTTTCCCAATCGGTATTTAGTGGGTTACCCCAGACAAGGAACCCTAAAAATTCGGCTTTCGGCAATAGGTACCTACTTTTGGTCGCAAAACAGATCGGTTTTTATCAGTCGCAATTAGCATTCGTTCCTTGCAACAACTGCAACAAGCAATCTCTCGGTTCGCGTAACTAATTAACGTACGATACGATGTCGGCTCTGTACTCAACGGTGAGCATTATGATATGGTGTTGTTTGTGTGTGTTGGAGCAGCACCAAATAATTAATAGCTTAGTAGCGGCGCGTCAGCTCTACAGAGAGCGTTATCCAGGGCGGCCATTGCCATCTTACGGGCTATTTTCTGGGATTGGTGAACCGTCTTCTCTCGACGGGATCTTTCCACCGGCGCACCAGTGAGGGAAGACCGGGAATTCGGTGGTGTGTTGTACCTACTTCCCTTTGATGGATACCGAGTACCTACTGTGTGTGTCAACAGTGATAAAATTCAGTGATAGGTAGGTATGATGATAGGTACCTAACCTATCACCCTACCTAGTAGGTACCCCATTAGTACCTAGCTTACTAATAAAAAATGACAAAAATAATTTTGTGATTGTGAATGTGAATGTGTACCAGTAATACCAACCTAGGTACCTACATACCTACCTAATACCTACCAGGTCAATTAGCCGTGTTCCGAGCCAACCAAGAAGAAGGGAGAAAAGGTATAACTTAACTTTTCCTGTACCTAGGTCCTTAGGTAACTACCTAGGTAGATGTAGGTAGGTAGTTGTTTTTTTATGTGTGAAAGATATCGTGATTTTAATCTTCGACTTTAATTTCTACGTAGAATTAAAAAAATTGCAAATTCTTACGAAAACTTTGGTGATTACACCTAGGTACTTTTTGAAACTTGCCGCGCGTTCAATTGTCTGCGTATGTGTGGGTCCGACGCGATAGGAGGGTGCGCGTGTGTTTGTTACCTACGCAAATGGTAAACAAACACATAGGGTTGTCACAAATTTCTCATGAAATAATTTGTTTTTAATTGTATTGGAATTTCAAATATGATGTATTGAACTTTTGCACACGTCAATGTATTCAAGTGCTCGGTCTGAATACACCCCTTTCGGGCTTATAGGGACATTATGTTACACGTTGTATATTCTCTTTGGAGGTCTTGTGCGAAAATATTTGGATTGTAAGACTTTTTTCACTTTTCACACTTTGTTGATCTTGACTTTAATGACTAGGTATCTTGGACGTTCGTCCAAGCCAGGTATTCAGGCTCGAATTCCACAATGATAGGTATTTTCAATTAAAATTAGTGCATAAATAAAACTGTATATTCACACAGCATTCCTATACTACCAACTCGTAGCCGTTTCAATTCAACCTGCAAGGAACCTAACGGTTTCTACAATTTTAGCTTTGCTCGTTACAACGGAGTAATAACTATGATTGAAAAACAGCTACAAAGCTTACTGCTAAGACTGAAGTAGAATAAAAAGCTAATAACTTAGCAAACTCTATTGTAATGGAGCTTATTTATGTAGAGTAATTCTGAGTGAATATTATATGGAATCCGGATAAAAAGAGCCTTCATCTAGACTCGGCTATCGCCTCGTCCTTCCAATATTACTCAGTCGTGAGTTGCTTTATTTCCGGCCTGGGCAGTAAAGTACTATTAAAGTTTGAAAACTACTCGTACCTACATCGTATTTCAAAATCTGTCAAATGTGTTTACAATAATGATATTTTGCGTTATTTTTGGCCAGAGCACGAATGTTACGTACGCTGCATAGGCACAGCTTTGTACTTGGATAGTTACGACAGGACTCTAGCCCAAAACTCTAAAAAATCTTTCCGCCAGATATCTATTTATGTAAATTTAATTAAAACATGAGAAAGCACTAAATGAAAGCTTCGTGCGGCACCAATAAATTCACAGAACCTACACATGAAAGTGTATCTTTCTAATAATTTGCTGTCAATCGACAATTAAGAGCATAGTACCGTTAAAGCGAGTGGGCTACTAATCAAGTCTTATCTTTATCAATCCCCACCAATGCTTAGTCTGAGTTTTACGTCTGTATTGGAATAACACGGACAAAAGTGTAACACGGATTTGTCTACCAACAGGACTAATAACCGTAGCGTGCCGTTTTCTTACGGATAACTTTTGTCCTAATTTTTGGACATTATTCTTTCTTTTTGACCTCACATCATCGAGCGGACGAGTCGTCAATCAATTTTACATATATAATTCATCACACCCGTATCCCTAACGGGTTGGGCAGAGCCACGATTTATCATACACTCCTAATCCAAGAGTCCCAAGATGGATATGGCGAACCATGGTGATAGGTGAACATACAGCATCCCCATCGCGCATAGAGGTCCATCATGTTGGAGAGGATACTAGGTACTCCTTAGTCGACTTTTACGACATGATCGGAGAGAGAAGCACGCATTCTATGTTTTTTATTTACTCCCAGTCCAACAGAGAAGTAATCAATTTTGTCCGTATAAAATCCATGTATAAATTGTACACCATGCACGCCGCACGGAAAACACGTAACTCCGATTAGGCCCTCACCGTAGAATAAATACCTATACTTACTTACCACAAAATGTTTATATTTTCATCCAGTCACGACTGGCCGCATTTGTGCTTATGAATTAAGTAGCAAAAGTAGGTATTGTTGCATGCTCCAGTTGGTCTGATTTAATTTTGTTATGTGAGGAATAGATTTGATAGCAAGTACTTGTGCTAACTACCTATCAAGTATGTACCTGAGCTAGATTTGCTAGCAGACTAATTTTATTAATTAATAAGTGTTAGGTGCCTACACTTAAAAATATTTGCATAATTTTTTGCAGAAAACAACGTAAAATGATAGAGTTTTATATTAATCCAATTTAGTTTAGACTCTAAACTAAATTTAGCTCTAAACTTTAGAGCTTTACTTTTTGCCTAGGCACTTCGTTTTTCCATCTACCAAAGGATTTGTCGCAGGTCGAAAGTTTGAAACATTCTACGTCGCTCGTTTTTTTAATCTAGAGCTTCTAAGCTTTCATTTACATTTCACTACTGGACCGATTGATCTTTCTTCAATTAGCGCACGATTATTCTTGAGGTAGAAAACATAATTTCTCTTGTGGCGCCAAACCAGATTTTTGTTTAAATAACCCGTTAGATAAATTGCTAAAACAGGTGATACTACATTTTATTCATTTTAAAATTGTTTTTCTTAATTATATCCTTGTGCAAGTCGGTCAATGGTCCAAATATTTTACACCAGCTTCTACAAGCGATTTATAAGCTAGCGAATTGACATAATCAATTAAGATCGTTATTATAAAGTAGGTGGGTGATGCATTTTTATGAATAGGTAGGTAGGTACCTAACTGTTTCCATAATAGCAAAAGAAGATATTTATAATAATTATTTATATAGGTAGTAAAGCTGTTTCGTTAATTATTAATTTATGTAGGTAATTACTGTTTTTGATTTTTCTGTTGACTTAAATGTAATATTATCAATAAATAACTATTAAGACTATTATAAAGTTGTATAGATTCAAAATAAATCAATTTAAGTAAATATAATGCCATAGATGTAAATGCGTAGGAATTTCTGTTCCCATACCTTTATAGGATGGAATCCAATTAGTGCATGCTATGATTTATAATCAAAGAGTGCATGATTATGTGTGAAGTTTTTTATCCGTAAGTACTTAGGTACCAGTACTCGGGTATGAATAAGCTATACTAACATAAATATAAGGTATTTCATAAGCGAGATAATGTTTCCATGCGTTTATGCATCGGAATTAACCGGAATGTTAGAAAAAAAGGTTTTTTTCTGTATTCGAGAATCATAGATCACCAGGCAAACCACCAGCCAGGTGGTCAGATGACATTGTGAAGACGTGGCGGCAACGGGTACTGTAGGTACACTGTATTCGGTCGATGCAGGACCGGAAAAAATGGCGTGCTAAAGAGCCTAGCTGTGGGTAGATGTGGGCTGACATGATAATGATGATTATGACATTTAATCCTGACCTTCATTTATGGATGTTTATTAAAGTAGCCTTTACACAATAATCCCATCTTCCAAATCGAAAGAAAATAATTACACGAAAGTTTCGTAATTTTGGACAATGACAGCTAATTAAATAGCTATTTAGTAGCTTACGGTTGCGTGACAGATTGTTGACAGTTTGTGTGGGTCAAGCTAGATGTTGTCTCATGCGAACCTTGACTGCTTGGATATATGAAGATAATTGCATTGTATTTTTACGTGAATGTATTGGCCAATCGTCATAAACTTAGATTATTTGTTTAAAAGTGATCCTGACCTACAGAATACAAAATGATTTTATAACATTGTTAAGATACCTAAAGGCAATTGTGGAGATATCTATGAATTAAATGCTTTATAAATTTATATACTTCTCTGCTATACTGGGAGAGGAAAAAAACATAGAATGCGTCCAACTGCCGCTTCTCTTCTCGAGCATGTCGTAAAAGTCATAGGGACCATTTCTTCTCTAAGATGAACCATCTATATGGGCGATGGGCTGATCACCTGTCACCATAAGGTTCACCAAATTCATCTCGGGATTTTAAATCAGAAGTCTGCAAGGATTCTTATGATTACTTTTGGCTCTGTCTTTCCCCATTAGAGATGTATGTATTTATAAATTTTCGCACTTCGCAGTCTTAAATTAGGAACTGTAATTTACACAGTCCCAAAATAATAGACCATTAGGTTTATTACTTTAACGATTAAAAGTCAATTAAATACACAAAGATACATTTTATAAATAGGACGCAAATCAAATTGTTTAGTACCTACAACCAATATCATCATTATAAATCATAAGCAATAAATGATTTATGATTTAGCCAACCTACAACGAAAAAATACAAAGTGATTCTTAGTAGAGAAAGTAAACTTTTACAAAAAGGTGCATACTCTTATTAACTCTAATAGTTTAGACTCTAGAGACTACGAAACAGAAGCTTAAACTTTTTACGGTTTCTATCGGTCTTTGAAAAAAATATTGTAAAAATTTACTTTCCCTATTCCGTGGAAAAAATTTAAAGTAACTACCTACCTAATACGAAATTTAAAATGGCGATGCATCAGCAGTAGGGACTAAAGGAAACTAAGTTCCATCGATCAATACGTCCTTTTTGCATTATTTTTAGTAAGTCAATGTTTGTCAAAATCGAAATATATAAAACTCTTATCTTACTGACTGACTACCAATCAACGCACGTCCTACACGTAAAGTCCTAAAAGCATGAAACTTGGAGAGTATATTCCTTGAATGGTGTAGGGGCACAGTGCACTTAGAAAGAAATTCCTGAAATTCAACTCTTAAAGGACACATCAGGAAGATGAAGTGTATGATGTCAACACGCCAGTATCCCTAATGGGGTGGGCAGAGCCACAAGTAGTCATAAGAAAACATGCAGCCACTCCTGATTCAAAGTCCCAAGGTGGTGAAAAAAAACTAAACGGCCAAAGACGCGGGGCGTTCTATTAATAGGTAGGTACTAGGTACATATTTGTCAAAATCCTATCCTACTATATTATAAATGTGAAAGTTTGCGAGGATGTTTGTATGTTTGTGCCTCAATCACGCCTAAACGGCTGAACGGATTTGAATGAAAATCGGAATATACATAGTACGTGTGCTGGATTAACATATAAGCTATTTTTCATCCGTGTACCACGCGAGTGAAGCCGCGGGCGGCAGCTAGTTAAAGATAAAATTCTCCTCGGTGGAACGCAACGCAGCGAAATTCGATCTTGCGCACGCAGGCTGCCCGCGGTCAACAGCCTTGACATTGTACCCGTTTTATGTTTACATCTTATTTGTATTCTTTAACACAAGCTTAATTATCACCGTTTAATGCAATGAAGTCACGATTTTGTTTATTACGATTATTTTATTAAAAGCCTTACGAGAATCACGAGTGAAGAAGATAATTTTCATTTATTATTCTTTAGTCCTACAGCAAGGCAAAGGTCTCCTCTCTTTCTCTCCAGTCCAGTCATCCCTGTTCTGGACCAGTCGTTTAAATAAGCCTCAATTTCGTCCCTCCATCGTATTTATTCATTTAGAACTTATTATTCTTCTACAATAATATTCTGTCTAACAGAAACGCTAGTATTTTAAATATTTTCGATGCTATTCGCTGGTTATAGGATCTTACTTAAGTTATCTTGAGTGTTTACTAAAATAACATCACCTGAGCGAAGGATACCGTGACGGACGTTAAAATAAAAATATTAAACACTAATTTCTGCTCGCGGTTTCGCTCTCCTGCTATCCGTCTAAAAAGTAGCATAATATGTTGTTACTGGCTGGTCATAAACTACTCATTCAAATTCATCTAAATCAGTGTTTCAGAAAAGTGTTTCGGAGATTCAGAATCAAAACAAACAAACATCCTCACAAACTTCGGATTAGTATTGTCAAGGACGCCAATTAAGATCGTCATCGTTTCTGACCATGGAATTTATTGGTAGGTACCTACCTAACTAACTAGGTACCTATTTGTTATGTTAAAGTCGTTAAACCGAGCTTATGTTATTTTTCCTCCTGGCATTTTGTTGCTCGCATTTGAATTTTTAAGTGTTCAAATTCAGGTTATTTATAACTGTAATGCATCATTTCGAAGTTAATAAAAATGACCTCTCTTCGAGAACTCACATGCTTACATTTGTGCATCGTATCTTGAATTTCAATCTTCAATTGGGTAATGAATTCTAAAGTTACTTGACGCCACATAAAAATTTACGGTACATTAATTCATTTGTTCAAATGTAGCATATAATAGGTGGATTTATCGATAAAAACCTCATCTCTAGTTGACAGTGACATTAGCAGCAATAGACAGAAATACTCTATGAAACTCGATGGTGAAGTTCCCAAATAGAGGGAATCGTTATGTTTCATAAAATAAGTAATTAATACATTTTCCAATATTTGCCTTATATTGCCTTTGTTTACCAGTCTAGCAGTATAATAATGAAAACAGAAAAAAATCGACGAATTTAAAGCCAACATGCTGCATACACCTTTATGCAGGAAATACATACATGAGCAAAAGAATACAGTTTTTTATGAATCTGGAAGGAGGATGTCAGTATTTTAAATACCTAAGGTCAGTCTCGAAAACGTAACTTAAGTTAGCTCGATTGTTTTTTTCCTGTTCACCTAAATTAACGTAGAATGTAATGTCATTGTTAAAACTATTGTAAGTTTTTTGTTTATGGGTTTATGTACTTAGGAACATGCAAGTTGTTTACATGTAGTTTTTTATTCTTTGTTCCAAGAAATTTAATTTGAACATACGAGTGCCTACATACATATTATCACGCCCGTATCCCTATCGGGGTGGGCAGAGCCACAAGCAATTATAAAAAAACTTGCAGCCCCTCCTGATCCAAGAGTCTCAAGATGGATATAGTAATATAATTTGAATGTCTTGAATCATGAAAGTTGATAATAGATTAGGATAATATGGGGCATGTCATACGAAGGGATGAATGTACTGAGATGACGGCTGATAGTGGGGATTGGAACCCCCACTTAAGTGGGATAAGAGCAGGGAGATGAAGATGCCTTGAATATTTAGTCTTGTGAGTACTCAAAATATTTAAGTAGGCCACGATTTACCACAAAATGATCAGACAAGACAACGACGAAATTGCTAAGTCTCAAACCACACAAATATCCAACAGACCGAATCGTTTACAACTAAACTTACCAGAAACTATACATATAAATACCATCTCATAAAGCTCTATCTTAATATAAATATTCATTTATTTAAGTAGGTACCTATAATAATTTAAATATTAATGGAATAACATACATGATGCTACTACGAGTATTATTATATATTCTGCAAATTAAATCCAAGAAATAGCCAACTTATATAAGTATATAACCTACATAATAAACGCGCTCACATTATATATACTAAGACTAGAGGAATGCCATTTGTGCCTCATTAAATCCTTTAGTTGAATTTCAGGAATTCCTTTCTTAGTGCGTTCCTACACCATATATTCTTCAAGTTTCAGTTTTTTTGGACCAACCCTACCTACCTTACGTATAGACCTAATCCACAATCGGCCGAAGTATGATAGGACGTCGTCGACCGAACTCGATCAAATATCGATGGAATCGAATGATTGTAGTAGTATACGCACTATCTTCTTTTAACTATAGGAGTTTAGGTAAGTTTGTTTCGATCGGCCGAATTCGGCTACGATGCCCGTGCATACTTCGACCGATGACGGATTTGGTGTACCGTTACGGTTTAGGCCGTGCGTTGATAGTCAGTCAGTAAAGTATACAGTCTCATATGAATTTAATAAATGTAGCAAAGCCTGTCGAAATGGCACGAGACCGGAGCAGCTTCAGAAAGCAAGGGCTGGCTTTTGCCCTATATCGAGTAGAAGAGCCTGTGGCTGTGAACTTCCAAAAGAGATGTCGAAGTGTATTTTTAGAAAGCTCTCCATAATCATTATCGTTTAGTATTTACCGTACTAAGTCGTTAGTGTAAATTCATTGCCATTACCTCGTTGCTTGGCGCCGGCACGACGCAATTGAACGACCCGATACTAAATGCGGGCTGTTTATGAATAGATTATTTTCTATATATTTTTTACCGACATAAGGTAAATCGGTTGTATTATTATTTTTTCTATTCCTACGTTATCACCATCATAGATCCATGTTGATATGGGCATGTCATAAGGAGGGATTAAAGTCATGTTGCGAGGAGAGATATAAATAGGAATTTGGATGGATTGTGTGAAGATGACATGGAGTGAGTGCAGTGATGAACGGCTGACAGAAGGGAATGGAAGAAGAGAAAATGCTCACCCCACATAGATTCACCCTATGTGGAGTCCATAGAGGACCCCACTTATTTCAATAAGGGCAATAAAATGATGATACGTTAACGCCATCAATGATTGTTCACAGACTTATCTAGTTTACTTAACTTACAGTTATTTTTTTTATTCGAAAGAGTATAGGTGGCTCTTTTGCTAGATACTAATACTCTTTGAGGTGGCCAATGTCTCCGAGTGAGTAAAATAAAAAAATACTTCATGTACCAGGATAAAAAGTAGCCTATATGTTATTTCAGCACACATACTCTGTATGTCCCAAGTTTCATTCAAATCCGTTCAGCCATTACGGCGTGATTGAGGCACAAACTGCAAACATCCTCACAAACTTTCGCATTTATAATATTAGTAGGATTATTTTCAAGACGATAGCTTCAATAAGAAGTAACTGAAGAAATCAGCCAAGTCGTACCCATTTTGGTTAGGGAACCTTAAAACGCAACGGAATCGAAGATCAACTCGATTTGTTACTCAAAATTGCTCGCCGATGATGCGATGATTTGAGCACAATTGCGCGTTGCGATTGGCCACATAATATCGAAGGCAATAATTTTGTTTTGAGCAAAAAACCGGACAAATTGGCAAGCCAGTACAAATTCCGAGAGACAGTCCGGTAAAACCCGTAATGAGTTCATGGATGATAATAATGCTTTTTGTTTTGATACTTTAATCTTTTCGGTCATCTTTATTTACATCACGCTGCATTTAAATAGAAAAATAAAGTATGATTCAAGTTTGAATAAACAGTTGGTAATTACACTTCCGAGATGTTTCCTTGTCGTTTTGTTCATACTTAAGATGATGATTCACGTTTCAGTCTAACGTGTTTTTTTTCTCCTTCCTTAACCGATTACAATTAAGGGGAGTCATGACCTTACCTCACTAACATCAAATGCCTGATTCTTCAACTGATGGAATTGCAGAAAAAAAAGGTTTGTAGCAAATTGTCCTAACTATGGGCAATGTGGCAGTCGTGATTTTAAATTGATCGGATGTTTTATTTAAAGAAACTGAATTAAATTGGACTTGTAATGGATGGTTGCATGGCCCCTTGCTGTGTTCGATTGTATTATCAAAAAGAATAACACAGAAGTTGTTATTTTGATTTAAAACATGACTCACTTTGAGATACATCTTACGATTGTATCATTTGAATCCTTACTCCTCTTTTTGAGGAACTTTTGGAATGAAATTGAATAAAAAAAATATTTACGGCTTCAATAAGCAGAAGAGATAAATAGGAGGTAATCCTACATTATGATACGTAGCTATACCTACCTACTATCTATATAGATCTTACCTCATTACACAACTAGTTTCCAGTCCTTTCCTCAATCTTCCTACAGTTATATTAGAGGTAATCCAGCAGCTTTATTGCCTACATTGTCAGGCTTAGAAAATCTACTGACTACATACTATATTTATATTATGACGGACACTGGACAGCTAATCATCTTTGCATCAACAGCGGAGAGTTAAACTATCGTTTCTAAAGCTGCAAACAGGCAGGTGCATTCTAAGATTATCTGATTTTTTATGGAATTAGGAATAAAGCTTTATTTTTATAATAAGCAGTAAAATTTTCATTATTAAAAATCCAGTTAAAACGAATCATTTATGTAGGTAATGGTTAGAACGTACTACTTCTCTAAAAAACTGGAAAAAATGCATCTAGGTATGTTGTACATGCTAGGATTTAAACATATTTTTTTACACATAGCTTGAGAAAACATTTTGGCAAAATTGGTCATTTTCATCCGAATAGTAATAGATAGATAAACTTTTTAATGTGTATAACAGAAGGACGAAAAAACGACTTAAGTATTTATTATTTTTTCCATACAACCTTGGAATGGAGAAGATAGAAGGGAATAATTGGCGGTGGTGTCATCGGCGGATGACAATAAAAACAAAAAAAATACACCACTATCAGATTTCATATTAGTTTACTTTTGGAAATTATAAACATCAACGTTTGAGTGTCGAAAGCATTCAACAATAGTCTAAAACTATCTTTAGTCGACGCATAACGGTCACCTGTCAGTTAACTGCCGAACCGGAACACGACAATTAGTTTTTGAGTTTTAAGTCGACGTCCAACCGGCGGTTAGTTCATACAGTTTAGTGCAACCCTAGGTTTCAAGGTACGGTTAACTATTAGCGGGTTTAAAGTGTAGTTACACTTGGTTAGGAACTTTTAGTTTAGTAGTAGTATGGCATCGAAGAAGTCTCGGGCAAAACCTGGATAAAAGACACACAGGACCGAGGAGACTTGCAAAAGGAGGCCTATACCCAACAGTGGGTGATATCAGGCTAAAATTATAATGATGATGAATAGTACGGCATTTACTTACAGATCTATACTAGACGATTTATACAGCGTCAGAAGACAACTTTTGCCTGCAATAATGGTACGATGTAGTGCCCAGGATTCTTTTTTAAATAACTTACCCAGTACACTATCCTCTCAGCTTAGTCGGCCTTATCCACAGGATCTTTCCTGGTCTATGCGTACGGAGCTGACTAAGCCGCAGATTTCCTCACTATGTTTTCTACACATATAGAGTACATACATTTTTCGAACAGACAAAACCAATGATGCACTACCGGATTTGAACTTAAGACCTTAGGATTGGAAGGCGTGGTCACTACCACCTTTAGTTCAATGCCTCGGACATCTCTTATAATATCTCGCTAAAGCAATCTGGCTAGCTAAATATTTATCTTCCGCCTGCTGTATTATTGGTTACTCAATCATGTTGGGCCAGCTGTGGGATTAAGGTCGGGCTTCTTTATGTCCGAATATAATAATATATAAAATAATATATTCCTCAAAATTACAAGCTGTTAGAAGTCCTAATAGCTTGTCTTACCAGTCAGGTTTATAGCGTTGTCTTAAATGTTGAATCATGAAAACGAATGGTGTGGAAATGAGCAAGGTCTTTTACTCCACTGGCATGTGCTAGGCAGGGTAGTATTGATGACAGACATTTCCTTACTGGCACTGTGACCTTTCGCGCATTGCAATTAGAAGCATTATTTTAGCTTTTTATAAACATTACGTTTATTAAATTACTGATCCCGTAGTTTTAAAATTAATAGTAATCATTTTTGTACTTCGACCGCTATATTATGCAATTTTAACATTTTATTGATCGAGCGAGAGAAGCGAGCGAAGATCTGAGGGAACTTGGGCGATTTGGCGTTGTATGTTTGTGGATGTGTTTGTATGAGCATAACTTTCGAACCTTTGATCTAATCTGTATGACTCTTGGTAGATCAATAGATTGTGTTATGAAGATTTGCTGGGAAGCATATGAGCAGAATCGGTGAAGAGGTAGTAAAGATATAAGGTTCCCAAAACGAATTTAAAAAGTTTTTACAATTGTATCGAGTAGGTTGTCGTGTGAAAGGGCTTTACTTGAACATTTCAAAATGGTTTTTATTTTTATTCTAGGATTTATAGTTTTTGAAATGCAGCTAAATAAATAAAACTTAGATTCAGTTGTATTCTGAGCTCCCTCCTGTTAGAATTTCGATGTCTTTGTAGTTCAGGTTAGACTGGATATTAGTATGGGGGAATTTGAACCAGAAGAGAAGTGGCAGGAAAGAACAGGAAAAGTAGCTTAGGAGCCCTTTGCTCTTTTTTTGTAAAATAAATTTTGAGATGATAATTTTGTTGGCCAAGTGTACGCCATTAAAATGAGCGACATTACCAAAATATTTTATTAATGCTTATCGACACAGTCACTTCTAAAGAACATTTAGTTGCATCGAAAAAAAATCGGGACCAGAAGTTGGTACAAAGTACAAGAAACCACAGGGCGCGAATGCAAATCTTGTGGGTCGAATGCGAATCTGAGTTCGGGGCGAACTACTAGTATATACGTATATACTTTTTACTTCTGTACACTTCTATCTTATTGTATAAAAAGGTAGAGTTTTTGTTGTATGTTTGTCCAAGCATAACTTTGGAACCGACATCCGGCCCAAGAGGACGTAGCAAGAAAATAAAGATGTATAAAAAAATCTCATCGCGGACAAACAACGAAAAGCGTAGAGAAGGGCTATCTTCGACTAAAAGGAAAGACTAGCAATGGTTGGTAATGATGAATGCAGAAGATATAATCATAACAATTACTTCTGTCCAGTTTTAATGGACACCCAATGAAATTTTACAATACTGATAGTTCCTTAGTGTTGTCGGAGAGCTACAAGAGTGCTTTATGTATCTCACTAGCTGCCGCCCGCGGCTTAGCTCGCGTGGTACCCGGATAAAAAATTGCCTATCTGTTAATCCAGCACATGTCCTATGTATATTCCAAGTTTCATACAAATCCGTTCAGCCGTTTAGGCGTGATTGAGGCACAAACATACAAACATCCTCACAAACTTTCGCATTTACTAGTATAATGTCATCTTGTCTTATTATTATTTTTCTTAAAAATTAGTCACATGTTTACATCCTTCATGAAATTGTTTGTACACACGACATATCCAGACATATTGTGTGGGCGCTGGAATATTTTTAAACAATTTCTCTTGGCACATACTCAGTCTCTGCACTAAGTCTGGATCACTCAGATGTGTGTGTGAAGAAAACCTAGAAACTGGACAAATCTGAATATTAGCAAGCAATATTATTTGCGAGGTAAGCAATTAATGATACTATACCAACCTAAATAGAGAACAAGTCAGATGTAGGTAATTAGGTAACTAATTCTAATAATGGATCTAAAATGTATAAAAAATTAAGAGGACTGTTCCCGGCGCTACAGTATAATACATTGTTTTCAACATTTGCATGATTTTTTAAAATGAGTATGTATGTATGTATATTATCACGCTCGTATCCCTAACCCTAAAGGGGTGGGCAGAGCCACAAGTAGTCATAAGAAAACTTGCAGCAACTCCTGATTCAAAGTCCCAAGATGGATATGGTGAACCACGGTGACAGGTGATCAGCCCATCGGCCATATAGATAGATGGTCCATCATGTTGGGGAGAATACTATCCATTAATCGACTTTTACTACATGTTCGGGGAGACAAGGGAGAGAAGTCGCATTTAAAAATAAGACAGTTAAAAAACCTCTGCAGTACTTTTTGGTAAAATGAAGTAAACAGCAAGTGTTAAAGAACCGAAAATAATATCAACATGCTCCTTTTACAGATTTTTCAATATAATTTTGAGTAGCATGAAAATGATTTGCCAGCCGTGATGTGACGAATACGAAACTTGAATGTACTATAATGATAACAAAAGTGCTAATAGGCAAAGAAAATTAGCGATTTGTTAAGAGCCTGTAAATTTCATTTTAAAGAAAAAGGTTCCGCATTTTGACCACGAGAATCGTATTATTTTTCATATTTGAAAACATGAGCCTAAGGTTAAACATGTAAGTGCTTTGAACATTCCAACTTACAAATACTTATTTTTTCCCACAGCTTAAATACACATGGAAATTAGTTCAACTTAGTTTTTTTTTCAATTTAAGGAAACGGTCTACAGATAGCTCACCTGATCCAGCTCATCAGAGAGATGTTATATAGTAGTTATACGAGTATTCATTCTATAAACTAGGTATCTAGAATGCTGATCATGGTTTTTATAACGTGCTACGTGATATTTTCGATAACCTATGACTTTTATCTTCATTCGTAGGTACAATATGAATAATTATTTTTGTTTTGAATATTTTCAATGGAGACGATTCACGATAATTTACCCTCATTTTATTTTTACTAAAAATTTTGTATTTTTGTCACCTTGGTTCAAAACCACGCAAGTATATTAAAGGTAGTGCCTAGCATGTGTTTTGTCGGTAATTCCCATTTTCACAAAAGGAATGCTTCCTTTTACGGCTTTGTTTCGGTTTAAGAGAATCATTGTGATGATAATAAGATCTCTGGGTCTTTTTTACAGAACCTCCGGTCCTGTTAGGTTTGATGAAGGTTTTGTTTGTACCACCATGATCCGTCAAAACCGTTTGCAACTGGGTGTTGTTGAATAAGTAAGTGTCTGACGGAGGTATTTCTTTTAACTTCTCAACAACCACAGAATTAGAACACTGGCTTATTATGTTAGAGCGTCTATATTGTAAAATGCATGCTCTTTTCCCACAAGACAGCTGCAGAATATCATCATTTGCTTTCGCAAATTGTTTATCATTAATGAACAATTCTCTAATATTCTCAGTCAGGGACTCTGGTGTAAGACTTTCAGTCGAATAGCACCAATCTACGATTCTTTGCAATCGTTCTAGAACTGCATTATTTTGAATAATGGCAGCATGTGTTATAGCGGCAAGTGTGTTCTCAAAATCCGGTTGATACGTCGCCGACATATCAAATGGCTTCAGTTCTGGATTAGTTTTGAGCGCACAAAACCCTGGTGTTGCTCTATGTGTCTTTTGAGTCTCAAAAAACGGTATATTCATCCAGTCTGAGTGACCAAATTTCTGGAGTTTACTCAACAGATCAAGTTCAGAAGCAACTGCTTCTTTGATTGTAGGTTCTTTCAGTTGTACTGAAGGCTCCCAACAAAGCGTTTGAGAGTTTTGAGGTAAAGATTTTTGGGTGCATATATTGTCTAACTCTGGCAAGCCTTGCCAAGTTACATCATTTTGCGAAGAATGAGGAGCGTTGCTTGACAACGGCTCCTGCTGACCCATAGGCACTTCAAGTACTATGTGGTTGCAATTTCCCGACATAGGTGCATGAACCTCAGCTTGAACATATTGTTTATTGGGGGCCTCAATATTCAAGTTCATACCTTCATTAGTGGACATTTCAGTCTCAGTGAGAAAATACTGAAAACTAGGTCCCCCCCAGTTTCAGGCGCTGTGTATTGGATGTCAGGACCCCTGACACTAGTATTGAGAGTCAGATGAACCATTTGATTCAGAGGATGAAATATCACTGTATGGTACACTTACCCGTGCACCTGAGCTCTGGTTCTCACTCTGGCTCATTATAATTCACTTAATTTAACTTAACTTGCAAACGAAGTTACTCCGACCGATGTAGACGACGCAATGATTCAAAACTAGAGGGTAAATGAATTTATAACCTCGTACTGCCTACTGATAATAGAAATAATTTTCTGTGCGAAATGACAAACGTCAAACTCGAAATGTAGGTAAGTAAAATTTATGAAATTGTGTTTCAAATAGAAATAAAAACGGAAATATTACGCAGAACTGGAAGAAAATAGCAGGAAAACGTCGCTCTCTCATCTTCGTTCCGGACGAAGCGAAGAGGGGCATAATAAAACAATCAGCAGTGTCAACATAATCGGTATTTGAATTCATTTTTGAAGGCTTGGGACAAATCACCGATCATGAGATGCTTTTGTGAATGACTGTTAGTGAAAGGTTACACGTGCATGTATGCTAAACAACTGTACCGCTTAGGTGCTAAACTATTTAAACAATAGAATAGTAGGGCTAGCCCCTAGCCGCTAGGGCTTCCAATAGAATATTCGAATATCAAACTGAATCGAATATTAAAAATAAAGTTTTAAATATTATTATAATAATAAACATTGGATTCCGATGTTCTCAAAATACAATTTTGAAGTTGGCGAGGTGGCGCGTGACTTTCAAAACGTCGTTTGGGGTGGTACTCGTACAGGGGCGCTAGCGCAGGGGAACAAACAGGATTCATCAAAATATGGAAGTATTCGGGAATACTCGAACGACGCGGTTGTACGCAGTCTGAAATGAGTTTGAAAGAACAGCTACTAAGAAATATCACTGATGCCAATTCAGCAACTCCTTCTACATTACATCTATGGTTAATTCATCAGATAGAGAAGATTTTGAAACCTCAATCCAAATTTAAATGGCGCTGAATGATAGAGAAGGTCTCAGATCTTTGAGCCAAGCATACCTAGACTTTCTGCTTAGTATAAAGTGTAAAGTGTGAAAAAGTGTTTTCCTCTGCCAAATATATTTGCTACCATTTATGATGTTCTTTATAGGTTGATGCACTAAGTTTTCTTAGACCTCACTTCTAAGGAAGACGTTGAAGAACAAACCAAAGTTTGTTAGATAATATTAGAATTGTTTTTTTTGGTATGTGCATAATATTTATATTGAATTGGTGATCTCGTGACGATCACGACTCAAGAGCCACCCTCACCGGCTACTGCATTGACGAATTGCCAGACATCAGCCAAAACAAAGTCTGCTGGCTCTCAGACAACTTTAAAATTAAAAAAGCTACCGGGCAAGACGGAATAACCACAGAACTTCTGAAGGCAGGAGGAACCTCTTCGACTCCTGTCATTTACCGCGGGAGAACACCAAAGGCGCAAAACAGAAGTTTTGTGGTCCTGTTCTTTAAGAAAGATGATAAAACTTTTCTTAAAACTATAGACCCAAATCGCTTCTGAGCAACATCTATAAGCTGTTCTCAAGACTTATCACGAACCGTCTCGCCAGAAGACTTGACACAGATAAAGACGTGCTTATGTAAGTACCTAACTTTTTTCTCTTGAAATATTCGAATACTTCCCGAAAAAATCGAAATATTCGAATAGCAAATTTTTTGAATATTTGGAAGCCCTAGTACCTACGTACATTCCTACATATAGTTTCCTATAGGAATAGGCGGAGATCAGGGATCTCCATCTGCTACAATCTGACTAGGTAGGTACCATTGTATTTATTTTTTTGTTGTTAGAGCGGCAATAGAAATATACACTGTATGAAAATTTCAACTCTACCTACACGGTTCATGTAATACAGCTCGCTGACAGACGGATGGACGGACAGCGAAGGCTTAGTAATAGAGTCCCTTCGGGTACGGAACCCTAAAAACTAGTAAAACGCCCCACGACTTTGTCCGCGTTGAGTTTTTTCCATAAAAACCTCATCTTCCTGCTGCGTTCTCAAGGAGATGAATTTCAGGAATTCTTTTCTTAGTGCACCCCTACACCGTAAGAGGAATACCTTCTACGTTTCAAGTTTCTTATGGTTTAGGCTGTGCGTTTATAATCAGACAGTCAGTTAGCAAAGTAAGAGTTTTATATATTTGGATATATCATCAACACGTAGGCCTCCTGTTTATTACGCTATTCTTACTGATCCTGCGAATTTTTCTAAATATTATAAACTAAAATAACGTTAATGGTGTGTGACTGAACAGGTAAACACAATTAAAGACAAAAATAAATTGTTTTTCTACGTTTTTTATGAAACGTTATCAACCAAATAAAGCACAATTAAATTCTTAATTTGCCTATAAAGACTAAACCTTCTTGTTTGTTTTTTATTTATTTTAAGCATAAGCTATTACGTCTCTTCTATTTTTGGACAAGATTTAAAATAAATACTCAACATTTAACTAGTTATTAGCTATAATATAGAAAAGTACTCCACTTCACTTAGTTCAGATTAAAGTTCTTACAAACACCATAAAAAATATTATAAATCCAAAAAGGTGGTGTTTGCATGCGGGTATGCCTGTTGTCTTATCACGCCATATTATAACGACTGAATAATTTTAATAAAACCTGGAATGTATAGGTAACTAGTGGAACGCCCTGCGACTTTGTCCGCGTCGAGTTTTTTTTTCATACAAACTTCATCTTCCCTCTAGGAACTGAACTTCGGGAATTCCTTTCTTATGCACCCCATACACCATAAGAAGAATATGCCCTTCAAGTTTCACGCTCACATAATTATGATTCATGCTGTACATATTGACTGTCAGGCAGTCAGTAAATATTTAGATGTAACTTAGCTCTTATAAGTTACATGAACCTATGTTCTTATTCCATCCTAAAATAAGATTTCTAATTAAAATTATATTTAATGAGAGAAACGCTTTGTATTTTTACAAGCTTTTTATTAAGTTTTAATATCATTTTGCACTTATGTTGATAATTAAAGGCATTAGTAGGAGCTAATAAAAAGGTATTAAAACAGTTTTTAACCCTAAGAAAAACTAATATCTACTTCTGTGCTGGACTGGAAGTAAAGAAAAAGCATAGAATGCGTCCAGCTGCTTCTCTGTGCATGTAGTAAAAGTCGACTAAAGGATACCCCTCTCCAAAATGATGGACCGTCTATATAAGCGATGGGCTGATCACCTGTCACCATGGTTCACCATATCCATCTTAGGACTTTAAATCTAGAAGTGGCTGCAAGTTTTCTTATGTTTACTGGTGGCTCTGCCCACCCCATTAGCGACACGGGCGTGATAATATGTATGTATGTAAAACTAATATAATAATTTGTAAAATAAGTGACATTGTGAGGGCGGTAAGAGAGCAGTGGATCCGGCTGGCACAAGACCACCAGGAGTGGTGTGATAGTGAAGAGACCTTTACTCAGCAGTGGATGCCACTAGTTGTAATACCTAGATAGAAAATAAGTTACCAACAAATTATGGTAAATATCTAGTATTAGTGACAATATTATAACTATAGTATGCATTCTTTTCTTATTTGAACCATAATTATAATGAAATTAAATGAAATCGTTTTTTGCTATAAGCATGTGTTATAGGGTGCTTTTGCTCGAACACACTTCGCAGTATTAATTTTTGTAGGGGAAATTAATTAAATTCAAAATTATTGTACAGAAAAACATGAAACACTAACCGCATGGAACCCCAAGGCCTGAGAGCTAAACTTGAACTTGACCAGTTTTAGTTTAGTTATTCCGATAAGTAAATAGATGCTACTCTACTAGTTTTAATGAAGACAAATTCGCAGTTTACATTATATTATTATGCCAAATTTAGAACCCTTCAAAATAGAGAACATGTTTTTTTATGGTCAAAATAATTAAATCAATTACTTTAAAAGTTTATTGAATGACTTGTCGTGAACTCAATCAGATATTTCAAAAACTATTAACAAGTTTTGCCAAATATATGTCTGGTTTGCAATGTCACTCTACCAAATCAATTAGTTAAATAAACCATAGCAATCGATTATTTTTTTATTTTAATCCTTAAGTAAAACAAAATTGCAACGACTAGTATTCAGATGTTTTCACGGTACTTTAAAATTATGAGTTTTAAAACAAATGAGGTTTTTTAAAAACAAAAGCTGTCTGTAAAAAACAAATGCAGTTTTAAAACACGAAGCTCCTCAGATCGGAGATGGTCAGACTACTTGCATCGGCTATGTCAACGCGCCTACACCACCCGCTATATAAACACGACCATTATCAAACATCCACCAATACATTGCTAGCCGTCACAGCGTACGCACATATAAGAAACATCTTGGACGATTTTAATTGTGTCAGTGATTTGAATCTTCCCTGCTTTATTCGTGACAGGACCTTAAGATCAAGTGAGTATTGAAGAAAGCTTTCGTGGAAAGAAAACAAAGAGATTTTAAGTGCTAACTTTACGTAAATAAATCATAAATTCCAAACTAATCAAAAATTTAAACAATGCAAAACTATTAAAAAATATTCAAAACAGAATCTTAAAAAAAGTAGTGCACGATGATGCTAGCTTAAAATAACAGATAACACGCAACGTTGACATAGAACCAATGTTAAAAAATTTCCGCATTTCAAAACATTATTGTCAAACTGATGAATTTAGATAGAATAAAAGCTTAAAATAACTCCAGCTTATTCTTGACTCAAAAGTTACCAATATACAGGTAGTAGGTAAGTAGATACTTTACAGCCAAGCTTGTAATAAATGTTCCTAACCCGATTAAATCAAAGCATAGTTTAATATAAACGTTTCTATAGTTAAGTGAGACCATTGAATGTGGCAATTTACGGTAGGATGACCAGGACAACTGGGGTTCGTCGGACATGCATTGTTATAATTGACTTGTATGATGTATACAGAGTGTCTCATATTTGTGATCATATTTGTGAAACGGTAATCGTCTGTGTTTAGAATTTCTTCTTTCGGAAAAACAAGCTTATTAATCTATTGAATCCTTTATATCTTTGGTAATCAGACGACATGCACTGATATTCATTATTATATAAACTCCCCTTGCACAAATGAAGAGGATTTAGTAAAGCTCATAAAGTTCTTTCAATCTTATTTTAGAAGTATATAAGTCAAGTACCTGATGAATTTTGAACTGGTAGAAAATTTAAACAAAAGCACTTATTACAAAATAATAAAGTAACAAGTACATAGGTATTTACTTTTATTTTGAATAACAAGAGACAATAAAACCTTTGTGTTACGAACAATCCTTGTAAACCAATCTCCGTAAAACAAAAAAGTTTGGTAATTAGTGGAAAAGTCCTTGTGAATTTCCATAATTTTCCATGAAGACACCAAAGCGGTGACGCGTAACGGAACGACGCTGTACTTCTATAAAAAAATACACTCATTAGTCGCAGTCAAGTAAAAAACTTTTATCCATCAACAATGATTTTTAAATTCGAACAATGGTGCTAATTTCCTGAAATAAACCTCAGTCTTTTAAAAACATTTAAGCATTCAGGTAGTTCGACCGACGCTAATCTGTATCAAATCGATTTTGAATCATGTGCTACACTGTGACTTTATTACATTTTTTTCTATAATGAATGAATCATATAGGTAATCAGAAATTATAGCAACTTCATTAGTTGAAATGATGATTGAATATTTCTTTTTATTTACACAATACTAACGACAATGATTTGAAATTATGAACCTTAATGAGCAAATTCCATTTCAAATAATAATTTTATCTCTTAGTCATGTAAAAGAAAAAGCATGTCATAGACACGCTAAGGGTAATCGTGTTATGTTAAACAATGAAATAGGCATGTAAATGAGCCAACAATGGGCAATATAATCGCTACATGGACCACATGAGCGGTTTAGTAAAACAATCACATACACCGCACCATAAAGTACATACCTACCTATATCTGATGGCGTCAGAGGGAAGCCGTTTAAGGTGCTGTGACGCAGACTTGCACCTATTTGCGCAGAATACTTCTGTAGCACGTGTCAACTGTCAACCTTCTAAAAATTATAGAAGACTGATGAAATAGACTGAGAGATGAGACTATTAAAAATGATAGAAGACTGGACGAATCTCATTGTTACCCTAGCTGAGTACGACCCTAGAAATAGGCTTGGTTTATGTAAAGAGACCGGCAGGAACGCAAGTCAAGGTCCACGCAAATTATCCAACATTATAACAATATTTCCACGGATCATGCATGTTAAGTCGGCATAAGACAGAGACAGCGCAAATAGTTTCGGCCAGCAAGGCCAATTTTGACAAATACGCAAAAACAAGACATTTTCATGGATCAAATCACAATTTGGTGATCTTCACGCTTAATAAATAGCCTTTGTAGAAAATTGGGTTTTTAAGAGTTATTTAGCGAATCGTGATGATAGCTCGCAATTAACAAACATTAAACACCATATACCTAGTTTTAATTTCTCAAAGTCCGAATACTCAAAACTTTACATAATTGCATACAAATTAGAATGCGATATTTACAACATAACTGACCAGCACGATTAATAATTATGTAATGTGAGAGATGATGAAAACATTAAACTCGATAAAAATAGTGACGTGACTATTAAAACTAGCTGTAGGGTCAAGAGATGAGTGCATTTATTGACATTTCACACTTGCCACGCCAGTGCCGTTACACAAACTCAGCTCTTCCGCTGGCAATGACCTAAGAATGGAATAGAAATGGACTCTGATTTATCAATTCCCGCATCGGAATGAGAAAGGATACATCAGAGATTTGAATTCATATCAAACAGAGATAAGAAAATAATATTATGTGGAAAGAAATGCTCGTTCCAGATGAAGATCTGACCATGAAATAAATGGAGTCAACGGCATCCGGTTACAAAACGAATTGCTGCTCAATATGATTATTACAGCTCGAATAAGTACATTTATTAAATTTTGAGTGCGGTCATTACTTTGCCCACACTGACCTTGTCTGCATTGTTCTTTACAATCATATTACATTGACATTTCTATTTGATTAATGTGTATGAGTTGAAGATAATGGAATCCATCGATCCACATAGCCAGCGCTTCGACAACGAACCGTAGGTCGTACAAACGTTACTCAATCATCATTGGATTTCAATAGAACAATTTGAACTTCGCAACAGTACCTAATAACAACTTAAGATTTAGTGTTCGATTTATCTGATAGCTCAGTAGAAAGTAGACTCCTAGCCCGGACTAGATCGAAGCACCGGGTCATTTTTTGCACAAACTTAGAAAGCGCAAAACATGATTTCGAAAGGAGTGTAGGTCAAACAAAATACAGTTTCTAATAATAAATACACTAGGAGTTTATTTGTTTGGTATACAATTTCTACAGCAAACGGATATTCAATAACTTTTGTTGATAAATTATTGTGTACCTGTATCCGATGTGATGCAAGCGTAAATGCATGGATAATTTAGTTTAAGTATATTATGTAAATTTAAATCATTATGTTTCCCAAGAACACAGCATTCTGAGGGAGAAAGCCAAACCTGTTTGGGAATTTAGTAACTGATGATTCGGAGAGCAATGACATTCGTAATGACGATGGGAACTGGGATTGTACCGGTAATCGTATGATAACCTTTAAAATCACAAATGTGAAATGTCAGTGCGTTTCTCAATCTACCCAAGATGGAACTTGCGAACAACTTTGGGAACTGTCAGACCTGCATACACGTGCATCTGATACAGTATTCATTTTTTTGAATAGAGATGGGCAGTTTGGACAGTTCTGTTTCTCTGAATGAAATACCAACTTTTCATAGTTTTCGTAACAAAATACAAGTTTTTCGGAAAAACACCACGGTAGAAATGAATACAGATAATAAAATCAATACATAATACGTGTCACTCATACAGATAGTACTACTATTGCAAGAACTGTGACACAATGATTGCTGGAATCACTATTTAAATTGACACAAACATAATTAGATTAACATATAGTCACGATTTCCGATTGTGTTGCAAGTATATTACAAAATGATTGATTTACCGTTGACTGATACAGCAGTAAAGTTTTTAGTTTTACAAGCAAGGTAAAAACTTAAAACGGACATTGGTAGTTAAGAATGCAGGTTAATTTGATATTGGGTAAATTGGACAAGGATATCGGAAAAAATAAGAAAACATTTGTACCTAAAGGCCTCAAGTAGGTAAAAAATAAATCCTAAGACACAATCAGAGTAATCATTATGCTTATTCTATAGAATTACAATGTACATTACAGAAGTCCTTGTAACATTTAGATGGAACTGCGCGAGGGAAAATCTTTTGCAACATAATGTTAGTATTATCACGCATATTAGTAGTAATGGGTGAATCATTTAGAGCCTCCTTTTTTCAGACATAAAAAAAGTTAAACGTTGACATTCAGACGTTAAATTAAAGTTTGGATTAGACGCGTCAACGAAAATTGGAACTACCGCATGAACCAAGTTAACAGCAGCGGTGTTCAAAAAGTTAATGTAAAGAATCGTTATTTTATATAGTAACAAAGAAACTCTGATAAAACTGATTTTTCTTTATTTTTTTTGCATTTGAAGAATGAGACACTAAATCCCCCGTAATACTAACTTTAATATAGAAATAACGGGGAAGAATGTCGAATAAAAAGTTATATAAGTGATGCAAAAATGTTTTAACATTAGTTTGAATGTAATTACAAAGTACGGTTTCAGACGAATTGATGATGTCTAAATTGGGTCTCGTTATTTGTCTAGACTAGTCAATTATATTAGGATTAGGATAGATGCTGCTTTCAAGGACTTGATTGAAAACTAAAAACTTAAGCAATGAAAATGATATGGTTCACCATATCCATCTTAGGACTTTAAATCAGAAGTGGCTGCAAGTTTTCTTAAGTTTACTTGTGGCTCTGCCCACCCCATAAGGGATACGGGCGTGATAATATGTATGTATGAAAATGATTAGGATAGATTACCTATATTGATCGTAGATAGTGTTCAATACTACACTTTTTATATGCAATCGAATAAAAACCGCAATAATTTAGATGAATTAATATTGTTACGGTCGAACAAAAAGAATTGCTACAAAAATATATGCATTTCGTAAAATCGCCCGGTCAACCGTAAAGTTGGACGCTATTTCGAAACCGTGACAAGTTCTGGGACAATATAATGGATAGACCACAAGGCCTATCAATTTAGTCCAGAGAATATAATGAACAGAAATAGCCATTATCTGCGCACAAAAGTTTTTATATCTTCGTCAAGGTGAATTCTTGTACTAGGTCTGTTTTACAAACGTCTTTAGAAATTATAAATAGAACTTGCAAGTTATTAATACTCGGCCGGATGCTACGCTATAAATATCAAAGACCAAGGAACCTTGTCATCAGGTTCATGACCCCAAGAACACACACTATATAGAATCAAATATAGCATAGGAAGCCCAATGCACAGGCTTTGATAGTGACCCAAACACTTCATAACTCGACTTCAGAACCAAAACACTCATTTCGGAATATTACTCCACCTATAATAAAACGTATTTGAGAAGGGTAGTTTGTTTATTGCACACAGAACCAGCCAAGAGAAATCACGTGTCAGTGTGTGTGAGCTAACAGGGGGAAAATTTTTTCATTGGCACAATAAGCGAGCATGCACTGGGCTTCAATTGGAAGATTGCCGGGCCGTGTGGGAAGGCGACAATACCCTCAGCTGAGGATATCCTTCCAGAAACTCCAACGCATATCCCGACCCTATATCATGTTGCATACTTTACAACAAAAACAAGGAATATGAGGAAAAAGTTTTGAATTTTCCTACAGCAATAGGTTATTAAAATGATAGAAAAAAGGAAAGGATAACCGTGACAAAGGGGTAAGACAAAGGAAGGCTTATATGTACCGTGAGCAAAATAGGAGTATGAGTGATGACTATAATGAAGGGACACTACACAAATTCATCTTTTTGTCATAAAACAAGTTTCGGAAAAATGGGTTGAATGATCTCGACCAAAATAAAGTATCAACTTTCAATTTAGAGCGATCAAAACGGACAGTAAATTGCATTCAGAATCTGCGTCAGGGGTGGAGTTGGAGAGGCAATGACTGCAATTGTGTATGGAAGAAACCAGTAAACCAGATTATACTTTTGAAAAATCCTTCTATAGGGTTGCTTATGTCGTTAAGTAAAACTTGTTTTTAATATAGTTTTATGAGAAAATAGTATAATGCGCGATGTACTAATATTCAATCATTTTCACATTATAAAATTCATTTTAGTTTAATTTTTTTTTAGTGCTTCTATAATTTTCCAGTCTGAAAGTATATACATATTTACGACTGTAATAATCCTCAGATCCCTCCAGATGATTTATAATTGCAAAGCCCTGCAAAATAACGAGCCACAAAGTAACAAAAACAAAAAGCGAATTGCACGCATAAGATATCGATTAAAAATGAAGTAAGAACAGGCGTAATAACAGGTAACCGGTGAGAACGAAGTTACGAAACCGGCTTTCGTTGCGTGAACTTGAGCTATAAGTGCTAAAATAAAACTGAAGCGACCGTCCTGCAAAGCGAATTAAAACTCATCTTCAGTAAAACGTAGTTACATGCGAACGAAATAGTGCAGACACATTTTTATTTCTATAAATATCGAGACTGGTACATTTTCGCGTGAATCATTCATGCCGCCACGTATTGCATTCTAGTTGCTGATTCAATTCAATGAGCGAATTAAAATTCAGATAATGCGTCGTCTGGCCGGATCATCCATACATATTGCTAGCACGCCGACATCCTGCGGGCGCGATCAGCACGCACTAGGAAGTGTCCATCATATTGTGCATACACGTTCTTCTATTTATGACATACGAGTAAATTCCACATTTTCGGAAATCCACGCTTTAATTAACTCAGAACGCCAATACATACAACACACGGGACGTAATGACGAAATGATTACCTACCTGATAAAAACATTGTAATAACGATAGGCCATACTAATGCTATTTTAAAAATGATTACCCGCGTCCGGTGTAAGGTAGCAATCTATTTGCAGAGCGGCGCCAGACCGCATTCCTGCAGAACCTGGGATATTACCTTAATGCCCTACCTTCAGTATAGACTATGAATAGAACCAGAGGTGTACGACCTCCCTAGCTGATGTAAAATAGATGAGCGGAGCATTAAATCTGTGTGGATAGGACACGACGCCGTTGCCAAGCTTTGACTATATATTTCTTTCGAATTGAATACATACATAGTAGTCCACTTTCACAAATAGTTTACTTCCTACTTATATTTATATTAACGTCAATTTCGAAACAACTAGAAGTAAGGCAGCCGTCCCCCAGCACATCAGGCCCTTAGATGATTCAGTCCTAATAGGAAAATTGCTGCGAAACGCCGCCGTCGGTCGGCGCGTAACATTGGCCTTACGAACCGCACGACTTGCAGACGTGCAATCAGCATTAAAAAGCCTCGGCTATTTAACCTGACCACTAATTGCGCGTTTCTTCTTTTCAGAATGAAGGTCTTACTATTATGTATGGCCTTTGCGGCTGTGAGCATGGCGATGCCGGTCGCGGAGGAAGTCAAGAGCGAGGTTCCGGCTGTGGAGCCCCTCCCCAAAGTAAAAGAGCCCCAAGCCGACGCCGCCGCCCCTGCCGAGGAAAAGAAACCCGAACTAGCTGTCGAAGCCGAGAAGGCACCGGCACCTGAAGAACCAAAACTAGAAGCTGTACCTGAAGTTAAGTCTGAAGAGGTGCTTGCACCTAAGGCTGCAGTACCCGAACCCGAAAAGAAGCCTGAAGCTGCTGAAGAAGTAAAGCCCGCCGAAGAATCAAAACCTGTTGAAGCGGCTGTTGTGAAAGAAATCTCTAGCGAGCAAGCTAAATCCGCGCCTGAGGACGCCATTGACATGAAGAGTATTCTAAACCCTGATGCCGCAATCGCCAGCGCCAACGAACCTATCGATATCATTCCTGATGTTGAAAAGAAGGTCCCAGTTGCCCCAGAACCCGCGCCAAAAGCTGTGCCCGTTGCTGAAGAAAAAAAAGAAGAGATCCCTGCCCCAGTTGCCGAGCCCGCGAAAGAGGACAAACCCACTGCATCTGCCACTCAGGACAAGCCCATTGAAGAGCCTAAAACCGAAAACGAAGCTTCACGTGTAGTTCGTGGTGCCGATGTAGAGGAAGCGAAGTCTGTCTCTGAGACTCCTAAAGAAGAGCCTAAAGCCGAAGAGATTTCAGTAGAAGAACCAGCTAAAATTGAAACCCCTATTAAAGCAGAAGAGGCAGTAGCAGAAGAACCCAAGGCGGAAGAACCCAAAACAGAAAAAAAAGAAGATAAACCAGAGGAAAATAAAGCAGTAGCTAAATCCATAAGCACTGAGGAGACCAAACTGCCCGAGGAACCCAAACCTGCCGCTGAATCAAAGGATACTGAAACCAAGTCAGAGGAGGTGCCTAAATCCGCGGAACCTACTGAACTAGCTAAGCCATCAGAAGAGAGCGCCCCAGCGCCAGCTAACAATGATATCAAACCAGAGGTTGCAAAGCCTGAGAAACCACAGGGCGACGCACCAAAACCAAACTCTGGCGAAAGCAGCGAAGAGAGTGATGAAAAAGAAAGCAATGAGAAAAAGGAAGACAAGAAGGTTATCGAGAATAAACAGGAAAGCAATGAGAAAAATGGCAGCTCATCAGAGGAGGAATAGAAGATACTCTTACAAATGTTAGATAAGTAGTGAGATAGATTGAGCGGCGGGCGTGTGTCGATGACCCTCGACACGCGCCCCCCGCCCGCGCCCTGCGCCTTGAGATGCATGCTGTGTGCATACTGTGTGAATGAGATGAGTGCATTCCCCACTCGTGTGTCCCCGACTATTCTCTAAACTAGAGACTAACACAAACGAAAATTACCCACGTTGTAATTATTATTATTCAAAGTAAATTATCGAATTTCAGGTACTTTAAGTAATTCTAGTAATAAAACTATGTTTTTTAAAAAGAAATTGTATTCTATTCATTTTTATTTTCTGCATAGGTACCTTACCTACTCTAGGTGTTCCTTTAGTTAGTCAAAGTCAAAGTCAAAAATTTTTATTCCATAAAATCACGGGGATCACTTCGACACGTCTTAAATCTACGTTGCATTTACACCTTCGTAACGCGACCAAGCGTGGAAGATACAGGCAAGAAACCACGTTGGCAATTTTTATTGAAAATGATCCCTTTACAATCATGTTATTCTAGTAACATCCTTCACTTATAATTAAAGTAGCCTATAATATGTTAAGTTCAAATCCCTTCAGCCGATAGACTTGGAGTGATTAAATAAACACGTGCTCACAAACCTACGCATTTATAATATTAGTAAGATGGAGAAAACTAGTAGTTAAAGTACATACTAGGTACGTGACTGAGTCATCAAAGTCTCGCATACTGATTTTATCAGACAGACAAATTCCTGATCGACTGCGCTAAGATAAACTATGTGTTGAGTACGTGCCCTGTTAAGCATTACTATCATCTTTTGCATATCGCCACGGGCACGCACGTTTTAGGCATATGGGACGTAAATTCTTCACAATAGTGTCATACACATGCATATTATCACGCCCTTATCCCTAACGGGGTGGGCAAAGCCATAAGTAATCATAAGAAAACTTGCAGCCACTCCTGATCCAAGAGTCCCAAGATATGGTGAACCATGGCGACAGGTGATCAGCCCATCGCCCATATAAATGGTTCATCAATGATGGAGAGGATACTATCCCTTAATTGACTCCTCCGACATGTTCGGTGATAGAAGCAGCAGTCGCATTCTATGTATTTTCTTTACTCCTAGTCCAGCAGAGAAGTGTATATGAATGGCATTATGTTATATTGAAACCATCTATTTTGAACTAACGCACAGCCTTGTCAGTAAGCCCTAGAAAGATGAAACTTGAAGGGTATGTACCTCTCATAATGTAGTGTAGGGGTTCACTAAGAAAGGAATTCCCGAAACTTAACTTCTACAGGATACAGCGAGAAGATACACTATGAATAAAAAAACTCAACACTGACTAAGTAGCAGCGTGTTCCACTAGTAAGTTCTATTTCTTATAACTCCATGATGTCCTTTCATGCACATCACGGCTTTTTGATTGCCGGTTTCCTTCCAATGTTTTCTTTCTCCAGAGTCACAAAGATACATTGAATTTTGACATTGCTGGAATAGAACATTCCAAATCCATTTTATGCATACAACCGATATAGGGTTTGCAATGGTGGTCGTCATTCGACGGTTCCAAAAACTGATTGAAATTGATTGCAACAACGTTACATAATTAACAATCGGATTACCATTACAGGCTTTCATGATGACCATGCCAAGGCGGTCACTCATAGAAAAGCTTGCTTGTTACAACTATGTTGGTTCTTGCAGTCACTTTCCTTAGAGCCTACTCGTAGTAACTAGTGTTTCTATTCGTGCACTAGATAATGATAGACTTACTTCATCTGTCAGCATCTTGCAAGCGATGACGCCGAGAGACCACCAATCAACAGCATGACCGTACGGCTCGCGGCTCAATACTTCTGGAGCTGCAGAAGAAAAATATATTGAATCATCATTATCCTCTTGGGCATTAACATTGTTACTTAATTCTACAGTTCTAAAATTATTTGTTTTACCACACTGGTTCCAAAGAATTAGTGACTAGGGTACTAAATTTTTTAATTTAAAAATTTGTTCCCACGTGCACGTTAGATGGCGCTGACCTAACGAGGAAATCCAAGGGCATTTGATAATTTTGATGTTTGTATGTCTAAGTCACTATTAGTATGTTTTTTTTTTATGATTTTACTAAATTTAAAATAATTACTATTATCCCTAGGCATGTCAAAAGACGCAATCATTCACACTTCTTGTGCTCCACGCATCACACATTCCTCCATACACGCTTTACGCTTATTACTACAATTAAAATAATATATACACTAGAAATGATTTACTTATCGATGGAAGGAACGCCGTGGTGTAGCACACGAAGTCCGCTGGCTTCACTTTCACCGCACTGGTTAAATCGTACATATTCTTAAACCGAATATATTTTACAAAGATGCTTAAAAACTGAGTCGATTATAGCAGGCTCATAAGAACAAAAGCTGAAGCGTGAATCAACACTCAAGATTTTTGACAGCCTCTTAAGATGGAGGAATATTTAGTTTACAGCCAATCTATTCTTCGATGCATTCGAATTCTTAAAATGTGCCCTACAATACTAATTACCTAGTGAATACATGTATCTCATAAAATTCATCAATACGTTTTGTGAAACTAGCTTATCATTTATTAATATTGTGTCTAAACTTGTATAGGTATTTGATTCGTCAGCCAAAAAAAATTTTGTCTAACGATGAAGGGGCAAACCCTTACTTTAATTTTTTATGTAAAAATATGTTTTCATCTTTCCCTATCAATAATTTAGTTTGAGAGTAGGAATAAACAAAGAGACAACAAAATAATACTTCATCATTTATTCACTTATAAATATAAATTATCACAAGACTAAATTTTTTTTCGTTTATTTTTTTTTTTTTTTAACTTATAGGATCACAACAAAAATCCATTTCAATTTATTATACAACTCTAACAAACAGCCGTTTATTAAAAAAATCTTATGTACTTAAATATGTAAGGCCGAAGCTAGCTAGCCATTTTCTCTACAATCACTCAACACGCTTACTGAGGCACAGATGAAAAATTACAATATATAAAGTATATTCGTATTATGTCGTATCACCAATAAAAATAAGGTACTACCTGATATGAATTTAAGAAATATGTTACAGAGATTGAAAAAGCATACAGCCCTATCTTTGGTGACGAATTTTTTTGTGCAAAAGTGCAAAAGGCGATATTATGTAGATGAATAAATCTAAAGCTAGACATTATGAGGTAGGAGGGTGAAAAATCTGATATTCTTAAGGGATTCTGTAGAACCCAATACATTTATATTTCAATAAATATCATAATTTTAACGTGCTAAAGTCAATTTAAATAAGCGAGGAGATGAATCAAGTTAAACGATAAAAAGTACTGTCATGGATTTGTAAAAATACATTGTGCAAAGGGCAATGCCCAAATCTGAATGAAGCTCCAACCAAATTTACCGTATCAAAATGAGTTGTGCTGTACGATACAAATCCATATGAAAATGAGTCGTACTGCATGTTTATTACACAGTACTGTACAGCTAGTAGAATGTTGAATAATATTTTCAGTTCACTGCATTTATGAGAAGTTTTTATATTATTAATCTATGATTGAGTTTGAATATGAACTATAGAATTACAATTTCATTTACGAATGCGAGTATGAATAGTAAAACACATTCCGAAACTTAGCACCGAGACATATACAGGTATGATATATTTTTAATTCACATTATTTTATGATTATAAATCCCCTAACATAACATAATGAAGAAGTGAGCGGACAAATGAGTATTCACTTTAAGATATGAACAACATTATTATCTTTTGCTTATCCTTGCGGCTACATTACCGAAGGTTCGCGTTTTACGTCCTTGTCTATCCAGTAACAAATCATATAGCTACACTTGTCACTGTACGTCATAAATCCGCCGAAACCCGTTTATGTAGCCGCAGGTTAACTGTACATTGCATAAATTAACAATGATACGAAATTATTTTTTAAGTGTAATAGTAAAAGTTGTATGTAGTTAAGAACATTTTAGTAAACTGTTAGTAAAACCTTAATTCAAAGTATTTTTTATAATAGATACAACGGAGCTGTTGCCTACTTAAAAAAAATACAGTAATAATGCGACAAACCGAGGCTGCTTTGAAGAAAGCGGTTATGAACGTCAATATGAGGCCACATTTAATAACGCTAAACCAAACTTATTGTTAAAGGCTCAAGCTTAAAAGAGGTCATCCTTTGAATACGCTGACCTTTTAAAAAGCAGCAGAAAATATTAATATAGATTTAAATGTTCTAATTTGTACGTGCAAACCGCGCAATGCCTCAAAAACCTTCTTACCCTAGCTCAATTTTACAGAAATTGTATTTTCAAAAAACCATTTGCTTTGACCTATCTGAAACACCACAATTTAAAACACAATGCTATAAAAAAATAACATAATCTTACGCGCTATGAGACGTTCCATGCACCAGTCTATCCTAGACTTTATTTACACTTATCGTATTTAAACAATCACGTTTTATCTATAACATTAACCAGTAAAGCTCTCAACAATCAAACTAGTTGTATTACTCAAATTTTCAATAAAAAATCATTTAAACTAAATATTTACAGTTATGGTACACCTTAGGGAATATACAATGTAATACAAAGTTGCGGTATCATATCACACGCGACTTACACACTCGTTTTTTTGTAATTTTTCCTTAGCTATATCACAAAGCTATTTTATAAAGACACACGAAAATAGTCATAGTTATTATTAACATTTGAGTGAGTTCACTCGTTTACTCTAAATTCAAGTTATTGTTCTGCGTTATTTAAAACAAACGTCAAAACATAATTATAAAATAGAAGTTTCTGTCTGTGACTTACGAATCATTAAATCTATATCAGGCCTACCTAAGCCGACAGTACTAGCAACTAAAGTGCTTTGTTTTTCAGAAATAACTTTAAATCACTAGGCAAGAGTGAGAAAAGTAAACCTAGATTTGCATAACTATATATTATTTCTAAATGTTATAAATAGACTTGACAAGACCCAACTGAAGCTTCAAACACTAAAACTTAAATGTAATCATATGGATGGTCACATCAACCAGCATTATAATTCTGCTTAGAAATATCTGCTAACATCTAGTTTTCAGATATTTCCGCATTAAAATAAAAACATATATTAGATAAATAAATACTACTGAATGTGTATCATTCCTAACATACGGATCATCGAATAAAAAATCTAAAGCAAAAATATTCTCTACATGTTTGTGCAAAAATAAAAACAAAATCTGTATGTACAAAAGTGTTATTCATCTATTTAAAATAATTATTTCTACCGTCAAAATGTAAATAATTAGTACTTTATGAAGACTGATTTCACAGGAATAATTCAATCACATATTGCATTAAAAACCGGCGCATCGCTGGCGCCATCTTGTTATCATAAAAGACTCGTTAGTTCCTAGCTCGCTGTACCAGCTCGACTTATGATAAACGACACAAACTATATCATAATGAACACATCATGCATCACAATGAGAGAGTGTCCCGTAAGATTTTACGGACCGTGTTGCCCACGGACGTGGGCGGGGCTCCGGACAAGTTATAGTGTATCTTGAATAGGTAAGGCTGGATGTCAGTGTACGAGGTGTCGAATATAAGGTCCGCGTCAGACCGGCTCGGCATCTTTGGGACGTACTCGTGCCTGTTGATGATCTCCGTTATGAAGACAATCTTATCTTGCAGCATTTCGACAACATTCTCGTGTTTGCTGTGCATATCTTGTTCGTTCCTGGATTCAGTCAGCTCACAGCACACTGTCCAAACTTCCCACGGCACGCATTCCGGTTGGAACGGCCATCTGGAGCGGCGCTTTTGAAAGAATTCAAGACTGATGGACCCTCTAGGGGGCGCGGAGGTTCCATCGACAGCGCGTAGGAGATCCGAGAAGTCGGATATCTCCCGTTTGACTATCCTCCCTAAAGCGTCAGACTCGCAGCAAACGTAAGTGAAGTCTATAAAGTCGCAGTCGACGTCGACGTAGCTGACTGTCCGTATGGAGTAGCTCTCTTCGCTGTTGTAAGTGAACTTCCCGCTGGAGCGGTGGAAGAGTACCGTGTGGAAGATGCCGGCTACGACCTCGTCCACTTGTCGCCCTTCCATGGAGAGTTGGAACGCGATGGCCCTTGCGTTCATATTGCCGGCGTCAATTGGCCGACGGTAAGGCCCGTGAGATCGACATAATCACCGAATGCCCGAGGTTATAGAGAAAGCTGAGAGTGGGAGGTTGAATAGTAGTGGACGACGCATTGAGCCATTTCTAAATAATGCAACGGGTCAAGTTCCGCACTGAAATAGAGAATGGCCGTTATATTTGCCGCTGTCTTCGCAACACTTAGTTACTAAGGACCAATTTTATTAATGGCTATTGGAGAAATAACCACGGCCCATCTATGCAAGTCATATCTAGGCAAGTTATACTAAGTTTTTCTGATGTCCAAATAATTTTAAGATAACAATAAATAAAATAAATAGGAACGCATCACGAGTCGTGAGTCGTGACTGAGCGCTATTGTCTCTCTAGCATTATTTGAACAGATATCTCACATTGATAGGATTAATATTTATTCAGAGTGAGAAACATGTTGAAAGTAAAATCTTTATAAGACTGACCTTTTCTTCAGGCGTCGACCAAAGCCTTTAATTTTAAATTTTCAGACATTTTAGAGAAAAAACTTTTTTTGCTTCGGTTTATCAGTAAAAATTAGATGCTGCTTTTTACCCATTCCGAGACCACCAAACAAAGAACATTAGTTTGACAGTCCTAAAAATATTAACGTCCCTTTCTTATACATCAAAGTAAGTTCGTGTGAGCTAGTGGCGAACTCTAGTGACGGAGTTTTTAGGCCGCCTAAAGGCCTCCGTCGTGGTTTAACGACTTAAAAGCCGGGACCGACAATTTAACGCGCCCTCCGAAGCACGGAAGCGCTCAGCTCGTAATGCCACTTGCGGTTATCCCAACTGTGACCGCGCACAATGTTTCTTAAGTTCAACGATTAACCAAGAATGTCTAACGTCTTATACATTGAGAGAACAGGGATCGCTATAATTTTAGACCTGTCAAATTAAGTCAAGTTTAGGAAAACACAACAGAATCGACTTGAATTCCCGTTTATGCAAAGTTGGAGTACTTACCCATATATTTGAGGGTCCCGCAGAGCGTGTTCGTCCTCGCGCCCAGAGATAGCCACTTCGAGAGCCCGAAGTCAATGAGTTGTATGTGGTAGTCAGAGTCGAGGAGTACGTTCTCTGGCTTGAGATCTCTATAGATAACGCCGGCGTTGTGGAGGAAATCTGAAAGAATTTATCAACAAATATCACATCTATATCTATACTAATATTATAGAGGAAAGATTTTTTGTTTGCAACGAATAGGTTTCTACAAAACTACTGGACCGATTTCAAAAATTCTTTCACCAATAGAAAGCTACATTCTCAGGGTCCAGTATAGGCTATAATATATTTTCAAAAAAATTAGGGTTCCGTAAGAAAATTGCAATATTGTAACCCAAGGTAGAAAACCCAAACTAGTTTTTGGCGTGCGCTGCGAAAACTATTGATTTTATAGAACAAAATAATGTACTACACGCGTACGAAGTCGCGGGCAACAGCTAGTACATAATAAAATTCTATCGTGTCGATGGTTCGCATTTATGCTGCTTTAGAGTGCAAATTAACTTTAACAACTGGATTTAGAAGAAGGTATAAGTAGTAGTAAGATATTCAAGTATTTCTTACCTAAAGCAATAGCTATTTCAGCGATAAATATTTTCACAAGCTCCTCTGGCAGTTTCTCGTACTTTTCAAGCAACGCGAGCAGTTCTCCCTCGGGAATGTATTCTGAAACTAAGCAAAGTAACCTTTATTCGTATGTAAAATAAGACTCACATTTGCATACGCCGATGAATCAGTTTTGTTTCTATACGACAATTAGCATATGTTACAAACGCGACAATGACCTATAAGTGACCAAGACTACCCAATCACAGTACCTGGCTGTAAACTCGCACATTTGTACTCCTCGTAAAAATTACCGCCGTATTATAGGAAACAAGCGAGAAGTAGAGACGACACACTGGCACTATTTCTTATTTTGTCTTTTATTCAAACGTGCCATTGCAACGTCCGGGGACTGTATGTATTTGTTTGGTTTACCTCGCGACCTCGGCGTCACAGACGAAATATTGACGTCCCTGAAGGAAATCAAAGATATCCCGTGTATTACCGACATTTAAATTAAGTTTTTTTTTTATCTAGAACCATCACCTATACATAATAATTATTCTAGACTCTAGAATCTATGGCACTTAAGGAGATTAATTTCGAAAAATCCTACCTTAATGGATGGTTTTGCTATAAAAGGAACCTTCCAAATTTTTTCTAGCTTCATTAGTTGATTATTATATATCTTACTAATAGATAATATTATAGATGCGAAAGTTTGTGAAGATGTGTGGATGTGACGATGTATGTTTGTGCCTCAATCACGCCGTAACGGCTGAACGGATTTTAACGAAACTTGGAATATACTTAGTATGTGTGCTGGAATAACATATAGGCTACTTTTTGTCCGGATACCACGCAAGCGAAGCCGCCGGCGGCAGCTAGTAGAACAAATTTTAACGGTTGTTTTAGAAAGTATAATGTAAACAACTTTTGCCCTACCTTCAAGCTTTGTTTAAAGTTATTTCTATAAGCTCCTTGAAGAACATAAACAATTAGACAAAACGAAACATGCCATGAACTTCTGCACGCACCAAAGCATGGTGGACATCCATCAAATCTACATGCACTCTTTAATTTTTTTTTCTTCTGTGGTCAATGTTCCCTTCTTAGAACACAAAGTGAAAACGTATACAAAGGGATTTTTTTAACTGGGACAGTATGGGGAAATTCAACATGGCCAACACGCGCTTGGCCAAAAAAGTACGTTGCCAAAATTACATATATAACACTTTTCCTGTATCTCTTCTGGTTTCTGATTTCTCCATATTATCCCAGTTAAAAAATACACTGTATAGGTATGTCTAAGAAAAAAAAACGCTTCACCGAGGAAGTAGTAAACCAATACTGAACTCACACGGGGTTAACGTAGCACTAAAGGTACTATCAGTTTTTTTTTGCCCGGCTCTTTATTTTATTGTCCGGAATATAAACAACTGATAATAATTTCACCTGCAGGTGAAGAGTGAAGATGTAGAACAAACAGTAAACAGTATCTGGTGTCGGCGGCCGTGACTTCCCCGTGCACTATATTTAGCGAACTTACTCGTAGATAACCGATCATCCAGCCACCCAGTGACTATCACTGGTCTGCTATGTGTAAAGGGATTTGTTTATAATGTGTTTACCTACTTATACAAAAAGATAATATAAAAAGCGATGATCACAAACGGCTAGTATGGGTTAGGCTAGCGTTTGATATCTGGTTGATGGAACTTGAAAGTTTAGTATTTACATAGGTTTAAATGACTGCGTTTTTCATAAAAATAAATAATTACGTAGGTCTTTTGCTAGCACAAATGCATGGCAGATACTGGTAAGTTTGCTAGTAGTTTGTATGCTATTACGAGTATAAAGCAAGCAAAGAGATGGCAAGCCGTTTGATGTTACCTACTCCTGGAAAATTGGTCTTGCCATGATGTGGGTAAACTTAGCCTAGGGGCTATAGTGAGAAATTCGATAGTCTGCAATAATCTTTGAGGCTTTTTCTCAAACCTAAGTCTGAGTCCTAAATTAATATGAACAATAGCGCTTTTCTAATCAAGATCATCTGTTATATAAAATAGCCTACATGGTCGATATAAGTTAGCTTAAGGTTTTTTTTGTGTGCCAAATAAATGTTTTATTAATTCATATGTACGAGTCTTTATTAATTCATAATTTTCCTACTACTAGTCCAGTTTCTGTGTTATTTTGCGAGGTCTATTCTTATCAGCTCCGTACTACTCACCTAATTTGTATAAGTAATGACTAAGTAAAGTCTCTCTGATAAGCATAGTATTGTTTAAGTTTAGAATAACGAATATTTTAGACATAAAATGAGATCATGAATTTTTCACGATTCTGTTGTTTATTTGACGATTCCACATTAGATTTGATTTAGGTTTGAAAGACAAGAGCTAACTCTTAAATTGATTGGAAAATTGCACAATCACAGCTATTGTTTAATTCTCAATAAAAATTGACCATCAAATCTATTATTAATTCGGTATGGTTTGCATAAAATACATTAATTGTATTCTACTACAGAATAACAAAAAACTGGGTTAACCTTGTAACGGCTTTGAGAATTATTTCGACGTAAAATTGGATGTCTTTTGTTTCGACTCGTTCATGGCAACTAACGATTATCAAACTTTGAAGAAGTGCATTCGATTCGAAACGCACGAACTCTTGTCACGCGATTTTCGGAATAAACCTCAATGACGTAGACATTAAATTCAGAATTTACTTGTGTGTCCATATAGAATCCAAGGCCAAGGTGAATGATGTATTAAAAAACAAGCCACAAGCTATTTGTCCAAAAAAACAACATTGGCTTTATCTTCGCACGTGTTTACCATGTTGCCATACCTTTCTATCTTACTAGGTCGCCTTACAAACAGGCGTAAATTCAACGTAGATTAAGAAGATTCTAAAGGATTCTAGTAACTTCAATAAACTAAGACTATTTTATCGGGCTTCGGCGAACTTCTCGCGTACAGGTAGGACGTAGGACAAGAATGCAAAACGAGAACCTCGCAGAAGCCTGAAGGTGGAGTCATAATGTGAGGAAAACTAAGCTGCGAGAGGTTAGGTACAAATCAAGCGTAGGTGCAGGCGATTCGTCACAGGACAGACAAAACACGAAACTTCGCCGAAGACCGATAGTATCCACTATCGGTCTTCGGCGAATTCGTCTTTCGCAGCCTAGTTTTCCCTACACTATGGGGAACTAAGCTGCCAGAGAATACAAGGCAAGATTAAGTGCAGCATACGATTAACCTCAGGATGCAAAGCACGAATCTTAGACAAAAACTTAGACTGGAGGGCATGCCAACTCCTTAAAATAGTCCTGCACTAAACAACGTCCCGTCAGTGTTGCCTACACTGCCTGAAGCAGAGTCAATAACCTTGAATAGTGTAAAAGGCCTTGATTGATATGTTAAGTAGTAGATCAACTGGGTTTGTAGCGCTCGTGGCGTAGCTTGCTAAGGCGTTCTTGATTGATCGTTAAAGTTAAGCAACGATATGCGCGGTCACAAATCAGGATGGGTGACCACAAGTGACATTACTAGCTGAGCGCTTCCGTGCTTCGGAGGGCACGTTAAACAGTCGGCCCCGGCTTTTAAGTCGTCAAGCCATGACGGAGGCCTTTAGGCGGCCTAAAAACTCCGTCACTACAGTTGGCCACTAGCTCATACGAACATACGTACATATTATGGTTATCTATGTTCGGTGGATCATAGTGCACGCATTCAGCACTCATTCCACGTATGATCTATTTTGATCTCTTCGGCAGTGTATTACACTGAGGAATACCGTAAATAAGGTCAAACAAAATCGACTAAAATAAACTGCGTTCTTTGCAATGTTTCTGTTTTAATAATGTGTTTTACAATCGGCACACATTCCTAATCATAACTCTTGAGATTGTGTTTCGGGGATTTTCTAGACTCGTTTCAATCATTCAGCAGCAACAAGCAATAGATACAACTAGGAATGATTATGATTTCAGTAGGAAGTTTTATCTTGAGGATGGATGTATCTGATGATGTATATATATTATCACACCCGTATCCCTAACGGGGTGAGCAGAGCTACAAGTAGTCATAAAACTTGCAGCCACTCTTGATTCAAAGTCCCAAGATGGATATGGTGAACCATGGTAATAGGTGATCAGCCCATCGCCCATATAGATGTTCCATCATGTTGGGGTGGATACTATCAATTATTCGACTTTTATGACATGCTCGGGGAAAGAAGCTGCTGGACGCATTCTATGTTTTTTTACTTCCAGTCCAGCAGAGAAGTATCTTAAGGTAGTCCTCGGTTATGCACTTACCAATATAAAGTCTTTTCTTGGTCTGCCACCTCGAAACGGCACCAGCGATGAAGGAATGGTGGCCGCAAGCTGTCTGAATACGTGCCTCCTCTTTCACTTGCCTCACTGCGTTTTCATTTACCACCTGAAATGAAATTTAAACCATGAAACATTGAGAAAAAGGATCAAATTGCAAAAGCACATTACAAATCACATTACAGCTATTGAACTTTTCAATCAAAAATATACAAGGTGAATTTTTCAAGCGGCCAAATCTGAAACTATGAGGAATAGCGAAAAGTACTCAAAGGAGTCTCGGGCCCGATTTTGATGAAAACTAAAACTGAATCATTGGATTTTAAAAAAATTTATATTCCTAGCCAGGAATTGCACCCGTAGATTTTTGAAAAAAAAAAAAACACACACACACCGTATTATTACACCATTCGATAGTGCCGCTAATAAGGAACGAATTCTGAGAAGTAATGACATAAGGCAAACTTAAGAAAAGTCTTGGATTTCTGTTGAGTCTGTATATCACTCAAACACAAGACTGCCTTTTGCTACAATGTCAATTCAGCAATAGATTACTATTACGTAAAATAAAGGTATCTACCTAATCGCATTTCATTCGCATGTTTTGGTGAAGTGAGTACTTGGATAATTATCTATGCCCCTTTGTTATAATGCCGCCGAAATATAAAACCTATTTAGATATAAATGCAAACTATTCATTTACTATACATATTATTACCTTCCGTCGAAGACTTCGTTTGCGTTGCACCCGGATAGCCTGTTAGTCCAGGTCATGAACTAGGTGTCTATATTCCAATTATCTCACAAAAAAACTCACAAAAATGCTAACAGACTTTCGAATTCAGAATACTAGAAGGATAAGAATGTAGATGTTCAAGCGTACCTACACTATTGGTTAATATTCACTATGAACTTTTGATATAGGAGCTATTTAACCGAAGACGTTATAATATATCACAAAAAAATATCAGTTATCAGATAAATTCAACACAACAATCTCTGAATATCCGTATGAGTAACTGTCCACCAGGACACAAAATCGACTAATCTACAGAATGTAAACAATACTGACGATTAGTTGCTTATCAATGCATGTGAAATCAGCTAGGCATTAGGTACTGAATATATAGGTCAACTGATAAGTAAACAATAAATTGAAAGGACTTTTGACCAGTCATCTTAAGTCTTTAGAAATTGAGCTTTATTTGAACTTCTGTAAGCTTGTTTTTTGAATGCGTTAAACTTATAACGACAAGCTTATAAAAGCCACAAATAACCCACACTGCGGCTTAGTACCAGTGCGTCGAAGGTTCGCGTTTTTCGTCCTTATGGATTCTGTGACAAATAATTTGAAGAAGATCGACTGCAAGATCTCGATACCAAACGCTTTTGAAAAAAGAACCGTCCCAAGCCTTCCTACTCGAACACCTAGGTACAATTCCTCAGGTCAGTTACACTGTGCGCCCTGTAACAGTACTTTTAAAACAAAATTCGGCTTTGCGAGTCATATTCGCTCACACGTCCGGAGTTCAGGTTTTTGCAAAGTTCACCTTTTACGGACACGTCAAAGACATCATCGTCATATGACTACACCTGTACTGGTCGTGTCACCAGTTCTTTCAAACCAGTGTGGTGAAAGAATAAAAGCGCGCCTCAAAGAGACTCCTTTCGTGTAGGTACTTGACACATGTTTTCAAAATTATTAAGTTGTACGACATAAGTTTGAGAGGACTGGTCCTACAGTTCACATAAGTTTTACGAACAGAAAAATCCATTGGTACGACTAGATTTAAACCACTACCTGAGGATCAGAAGGCAGGGTCACTACAACTAACCACCAGTGTTACACCTGTCACTATGCGATAAATTTGCCGAAGTAGAAGTACATGTTCACAGCTGGATAGCTAGCGAATCGGTATTCACACCTGTCGTGGCTTCCGTTTCATTTGACCGTTATTTGCGCATACTAAACGAGCCAAGCAATATCAAGCTATTATAGTTCAAGAGTATCCTAGAAGCATGAAACTTTGTGTATGTTCCTCTTATAGAGTCAATGCACTAAGAAAGGAGTTACTTGTTGAAGAAGCAACGGGAAGATGAAGATTGTATGAAAAAAAAATGAACCGTCGTTCCACTAGTCTGAATACATATGTAGAATTCTTAAATGTTATTGACAATCAACGCACAGCCTAAGCCATAAGTCCTAGAAGCATGAAACTTGTAAGGTATATTCCTCATAATGGTTTCGGGGTGCACTAAGAAAATAATTCCCGAAATTCAACTCCTTCTGTCATCAACGAATCAACCAATCAACGAATTCTGTAACATCGTACATTATGTACATAAATGTTTCTTGTATGCCACCTATAATAGATTGCAACACGTTCCCTATTAAAATCAATCAATAAAATGCAAAATAAAACACGTCTCTTCTATGAAGACCCCTTAATTTTTAATTTTATTATAATTTTTGTAAAAATCAGTAAATTTTAGATCGTTTGTAAAAGAAATAAACAAAAAATGTGCCAAAAGTCACTCGACCCATCCAATTACTGACCGCGCCTAGTGTTGCTTAACTTCAATGATTGACTACGAACGTTACATTATTTTTTTTGTATGGCACCCCTTTCATTTTATCATTATTATTTGCTGTTATAGCGGCAATGGAAATACATACTCTGTGAAAATTTCAACTCTCTACCTATTATGGTTCATGAGATAAAGCCTGCTGACAGACGGACGGACGATCGGACGGACAGTGGAGGCTTAGTAATAGGGTCCTGTTCGGGTAGGGAACCCCATTAAAAGAGTATAAAATTCAGGCGTGGTTATTACAACTCAAGGATTACTTTTTTAGCTTGTTGGATATGACTCACACCTCTGATTACACCTGCTTGAATTGTCAAGGTCAAAGTGTGATGTATCTAAAGTGCCAAGTCAAAGTCTACCTATTGCAATTCAAAATATCATAAATCTCACAAGATTGGAAGAAGCAATGATCTTTCTAATAATCATAAAATGTAATGATAACACCGTAAGACTATTAAAATTGTATGACTAGATAAATAATTATTAGTCATACGATTATCATAATATCTACTAATGTACATAATAATACATATCCGAAAGTGTGTATGAATGTGAGGATGATTCGTCAATCACGATTTAAATGAAACTTTGTGAATACATACATAATTTTTGACCAGAAATTAAATATACTAAACAACTCTATATACTGGTAGCACGCGAGTGAAACCGCGAGCGGAAGCCAGTAGAGACATAGCATATTCCCCATATCACAACGATGTGGCAAAAACATGAGCAAGTAAAATGGCAGTGTTGATCTTACCTGACCCTTACTAAGTACTTTCAGTGCATACTCTTTGCCTTCCTTGATCTGTTTCACTTTGTAAACTTCACCAAATGCACCCTTAGCTATAGTCTCCTGTATAACATACTCCTTTTGCAGTAAGTCAGTGGTGATGGGAAATTCAGGCAGAAATATTGACTCCTTGTGAGCCACTGGCCAAGCTGTCTTACTTGCTTCAAGTGGGTTCTTTAATGTTGAGTCATTCCATCTGCAAATGAAAAAACATTGCTTTCTTAAGATGACTAAGCAAAAACAGGTTACGAGGTTGTTATAAAAAACAAAACACATTATTTTTAGCTATCCGCTGAGGTTAATTCACTTGTGCAAAATCATGAATTATCCTATTTGTCAGTTCTAAAAATATTGCCATCTCTATGTCATAGATCTGAGGACTCAAGTAGGTCAATTATAGCTCTAAAATCATTGCCATCTCTTATGCATATTATATCCAAGGACTCAAGTACAGTCAGAACTCTTGAGAGAGTCTTGAGACTTCTTAAGTAAGACTGAGATAGGTCTAAAACACAAAACTGCAAATTGTCGTAATATGATACATTGCAGCATGTAATATGAGCATTGTTATATGTGATTTCTGCAATGCAATGTTGCATCAAAGTTTTGTGTATCAGCTCATAGTCCAATTATCAAAATAAGTTTTGATTAGGTCAGAATCAGATTCAGAAATGACACAACTATCAATTGTCATTTTTAGTTTTGTCAGGATAGATGTTGTGTCAATTACTACCTATCAAATTACATTAAACCATTACTTAATACAATTAGAGCTCAGCGAATCACATCACTAATTATAGCTTCTGTTATTTATTGGGTTCTAAATTATGTTGTTAAAAATTCAGTTTAGAAAATTATGTAAGTATTTTCTGTCAAATATTTTTTTTACTATGCTACAAGAAGGAGAAAAAAGCTAGTAGCTGGGAAAATAATTTAAATAAATGTGTAGATAGCTGTAGGTAGCTAGTTTAGCTGCTAGCCATTGCTTCACTAGCAAGGTATCAAATAGCTTATACAAATCATCACTGGAAAGGACTGAACTAACTAAGGCTGAACATTCAAAATGTTTTTTCAAAAATATCAATTTGTTGCTTTAGCACTTCAGCATTTTTTCCTTTCCATTGACAATATGTTAATATTCCTAATTTCAAATTCAAATCAATTTAGAGCCAATAAAACATGATTAAGGTACAAACATACAATCATCCACACAGAATTTCACATTTATAATATTAGGTAGTAAGATACATTGCATGTTCCAGACATTTCAAGCAATCAGTAATATGTTGATAAAAATCAAAGTTTAATGCATCTATGTTAATGCTTGTGTTTCCTAGCCAAACCATGTGTTATTTAACTTTAACTAGATGAATCCATTTTTTAGATAATGAGGTCAGATAATCACAAATTCTTTGATGTTTAGTCTAGCCATCTAACAACTGTACTTGAACTGATAAGATAAGATTTTATAAGTACACAAACAATTCAATGCTTTTTTTACGCAATGAGTTCCTAAAGTAATGAGTGAGTCAAAAGTTTATGGTACTTCCTATCCTATAACCTTATTCTATGTCAGCTTGAATGCCAAGAAACTTTTGTGAAGAAAAATAAATATATTTATTATTATTATTATTATAGTTTCTTCACCACACTAGTTGTGTTTATACTTTGTAACAGTGAAGAGTGGAAGTCAGTCACTTAACTTTAGAGAAATGAAAATAGGTCTCTGCTCTCAGCAAAGGATAACAATGAGAAGGAAATACTTAAGAGTGATCTGTAAACAAAACTGATTTGTAAACATTGCTCAAACAAAACCAAACTATGATGTAAAAAATGTATAGACAAGAAGTTATAAGTTCCGTAAATATCTACTTTGTAAAGTGCTAACTTATGCAAGTTTGTGTTTTGATGAATAGATAATACACTAACCTTCGTCGTGAAACCCGAGACCAAGGCCGAGATGCACTGTATACGGACTGGCTACTCGACAAACTGATGAAAGAACGCCCGCTGAGGTTACCCACGAAATGGGACAAACTGAACTGTACACAAAATCAAAAAGTCAACACTGGAAACAAAGAAGTTAATACTACGCATTAGAAATGATGGCGATACAAACGCTCCATAAATTAGAACAAAGCCAAACAAAAGCTTTGGAGTAAGTACTGTATACCAACACGCGAATTACGCGAGTTCAGCTGGGAATGACATTAGCCAAGTTTTTGTTTCATCACTATAATCTACCTGGCTTGTGAATGCTTGACTGTCACGTTCTACGTTTACGGGCTTCTGATTCCTTTGTTGGGAGCTTTTATTTTGCGAATTTCCCATTAAAATTTCTCACTTTTGATCAGTCTTCACCACAATTTACGATTTTCTCATTTTATTTTGTAAGACTGACTCGTTCTCTCGCATTCTCCCATTCCACCATGAGTTGCCTGTAGTTTAGAGAGGGGTGGTTGGGTGTTCGATATATATTTATCGATACCTACGTTAATATCGCAATACTAAAGTAATAAGGATAAATATGATAAGCATTTAATTTAAACTAAACTTAAACTTTTAAAACTAAGTTTTTAACTTTCTAAACTCTTACACTCTTATTCTTGTGCCGACCCCACATAGAGTGGGATGATGAAGATGGTAAGCATTTATTTATACTTATCTGACATGCTTCTTTAACACTCTCTACTCGTCTTACTAGTACATTCGAACCAGTGTGTTAGGTATGTATGTTCGTATAAGCTAGTGGCTAACTCTTGTGACGGAGTTTTAGGCCGCCTTATGGCCTCCGTCATGGCGGGACCAACTGTTAAACGTGCCCTCCGAGTTATGGAAGAGCTCAGCTCTTAATGCCAGTTGCGGTCACCTATCCCAATTGTGACTGCGCACAACGTTGCTTAACTTAAAGGATCAATCAAGAATGCCTAAGCAAGCTACTCCACGAGTGACAGAATAAGTGTGACTCGAGAGGTGCCTTTCATGCACACATTTTTTTTATTTAGTGGTGAAAACCAATATTTTAATAGTTACAGCACTTATCAGATTTCACTGATAAATAATATTTAGGAGCCTTCAAATTATTAACAAATATCAATCTTAAAAATACCGATAGTTCGCGGTCGATATTGTAATAGTATCGATATCAATTACGATAATAGTATCCTCATCCCTACTGTATTAATAGACTTTCAAATTATGACAATCGCAGCAATCGCACTCCACCATAGACAAACCATAGATATCTTGGATAGATATCTATGATCCGAGTCTGTGGTCTGGTCTGTGCAGTGTTTTTAAACATGAATTCTTGTTCATGAATTCATGAGTTCATGTTCATTTTCTAACCATTCCGCGTAACTTTGGAAATGTTTGAAAACGTATCAAAACTAAAATTAAACCAAAAAAAAATAGCAAAATCCCAAATGGGGCGCGCGGGCGATGCCAAAATATTAGGAAGAGATGAAAAAAGATTTTAATTCTGTTTTGACATTGACAATGACAATGGCTTCAGATGTTTCTTGATTAGTTCTTTCTTGTATGTTCTTTTTCTTCAAATGAAATCAAAACAAAGCAAACGTAAATGCGATTTGAGATGGATTTAAGATTTGGTAGTTTTAAAAGGGACAATATCTTTAAATCTATTTGTTGTCCTGAATAGTTATATGGTTAGTTTCCTTATAATACAGTCCAATGTTAGTTAAAATACCTTTACTTAATATTAGGTATAATATTTGTTATACCAAATACTTTTTGAGTTCCTTCGGTTACCCAATCAATACACCAATATACCCCGTACACCCGTTTCCAAAGTATAGTCAGTAGAATAAACTTTGTAACAGCTTGGTGATTGGTATGTAATTTTCTGTACTGAACTTTCTATGTTCCTAGTGTGTTGATAAGGCATTTTGATAATGGTAACCTTTGGACTGCGTTTTTCCTAGTCATGACAGTAAACTATATAATCCTAGGTGTACCGTTAACAGTGTTGCTTTCTATTTGTCTGTCATATTTGTTCAGGTGTCCATCAGGTGGGTTTCTAATGGCTTTATTAATATTTTTCTAATCAAAATATAATGCATAAACCCTTATGAAGTCTTGCATAATTTTCCTGTTCATATCCCATAAGGTATTATAGACTTTTAATGTAAAGTAACATTGTTCACCACCAGCTAATTATCCATTTGTATCTGTAGGTACCTACTTTACCGCACATGTAATTTCCAGCTAAAATATATGTTACCCCCTAATTTTTTACCAACTATGCATGCACCTCTAAGGCCTTTACAATCTATAGTAGATGATTTATACAGCATCAGGAGGCCACTTTTATCTACACAAATGGGATGCTGTAGTGCCTGGGACAAAATTAAGATGGAGTGGGCTTGCCTAGCACCTATTCCATCTTCTCAGCTTAGTTTGCCTTGTCCACAGGAAAGACATGTTCAATACGTGCGGAGCTGACTAAGCCGCTGTCTTCCTCACAATGTTTTCCTTCACCGTTTGAGAATACTGGTATAGTGCACATAAATTTTTCGTACAGAAAAATACATTGGTACATGACCGGGTTCACTACCAAGTAGACCACCAGTGCTCTCCTCTGCGTGCACCTCTACTTGTCTATTAAACATGCATGGCACTCTTGTTTCAGTTGAAATGGCTAACAACGGACTTCTATTCATTTCAAATGCAGCCAAAGCGCACAATGTTTGTGTGAAAGCGTCACAATTAGTTAGAAAAGTTTTGTATGTTAAGATAAAGGAGAGTCCAGAGGCTACGCTTCCTATGATCAGTAAACAAATTGTAAATGTGTATACAAAGGTAATTGTTTCTTTATTTTAGTTCAACACTATAGAATTCTATTTTTTTGGATGTTAGTAGTTTATTTTAAAACAAATATTGGAACTATTTTTAAAATAACCTATGAAATAGGATGTTAAAGCCAAAACCAAAATAAACTGGACATTTAGATGCCTTATTCTAGGCTAGGATTAAAGTGTCACTAATTTGATGCATGAAAATATGTGGTTCAGATGAGTTAAGGAGCAAGAAAGAAATATATTAGTATACTAGCTGCCGCCTGTGGTTTCGCCCGCGTGGTACACGGATGTAAAATAGCCTAAGTATATGTTAATCCAGCACATGTGCTATGTATATTCAAATTTTCATTTAAATCCGTTCAACCGTTTAGGCGTGATTGAGGCACAAACACAAATATACTCAAAAACTTTCACATTTATAATATAGTAAGAAGTAGGATAAAGGTATCAAAAATATTTCTTTGCAGGCCTCATCAAGATTCAGCAATTTGGATGTGAGACTGATGTTAAAACCTGGTGAGAAGGACTCTAGAATAGAGACCCACCACCCAATAGATGTGGTGCTGTATGATAGTGAGCTATCCCAGGAGGCAAATGTACTGAAACAGTTGGTTATCAATGCGCAAGTTGAGTGTAAGCTGCAGAGGGTAGGTAAGTGAATTTTAAACAACATTTTTATCAGTTAGTAAAATATTCAACATCTTCTGAGTCATTACACTCTTGACAGATTCCCTGTGTCGTGGGTATCAGAAACTACGAGTACCATGTTACCACAACACCCAGACCCGGAAGAAATATTTGCAGAACATGCAAACATTTCTTCCGTAGCGGTAATCGAACCCGCGCCTCTTGCGTCCCTGCCGAGCAATCGCCCGCCACGCCACCGAAGCCGTCGTTGTTAGTAAAACATTGTGTTTTTTCAGATACACATGAAATACCAAGAGACACATCACCACCCAGTGGTCCAGTTAAAACATATGAGTATGTAGCATTAGGCGGTACATTCGATCGTTTGCACAATGGGCATAAGATTCTGCTCTCGGAGGCAGTACTAAGGGCTACCAAGCATGTCACTGTAGGAGTAACTGATGTCAATATGATACAAGGTTTGAGAATTATATCTTACTAGCGACCCGCCCCGGCTTCGCACGGGAATAGACATATACCATCGTGGACAGTTTTGTAGACCTTTTTAACAAAACTGTAGTAAATTATTTTGATCTATCTCGTAGGGTTCAGCCAGCGTTTGCAATATAAGCGCAAAAAATTGTGTTTATTTACGACATCACATTAGAAACCTCTAAAATTATCAGTGTTTCTCTACTATATTTTGCATGTATTATACATATAAACCTTTCTCTTGAATCACTATCTATTAAAAAAACTGCATCAACATCCGTTGCGTAGTTTTAAATATCTAAGCATACATAGGGACAGAGCGAGAAGCGACTTTGTTTTATACTATGTAGTGATTAAATGAGCTAAGTGAATGGGACACTACATGAAAAGGGCCTTTATGAAAAGCCGGAAAGTGTCTAAAATGGCTCGACTGGCTGTGCATAGAGGAGTAGTGCCGACACTTATTGTATGGTAGTGTTAGTTGGGTATGGCAGAAGAAACATCAAAGTAGAGTGAATGCAGTAGAAATGCGTGTGTTGCAAAGTATGTGTGTACAGACCGAGCAGCCTAGCGAGACAACTTCGTGAGGGAAATGTTCGCTTAGACAGAACGCGCCTCACCCGAAGTTTGCGCGTTTTCTTTAGCTGCTCGGTCAGTCAGTAGGTACCCAGCCATTCACGATATCTTCCATTATTGGTCATCATATTTATTTTCCAGCTAAAAAGTTGTGGGAGTTAATAGAGCCAGTTGAACAAAGGATAAAAGAGGTTCTAAACTTCCTTCAAGATATCAATCCAGACTTGGAATACAATGTGTTCCCATTGCAAGATTTGTACGGACCGACTAAAGATGATCCTAAGTTTCAGGTTTGTGCTTCTATTATTTTGTTATACTTATAAGAGTCTGTATTTTTAAGTGCTATCTAGTTTTTGTTGGAGAAATTATTCTCCTTCGCCGTTTTTGCTGTTCCTTGGCTACTCTCTAATTGGTTAAAAAGGAAAGTTTTCTCAAAATAAAACCACCATATTTTTGACCCGCGACCTTAACAATGCTCTCGGTCCATCGTATGAGGGGCATCCTTTTTTCTCCTGGTTCGTGGCCACGCCGGTTTTACTACTGTAAGAAACCTTTGTGAGAGAAATTAAATAAATAAATAACTATCAACTCTTTACTTGGAGATGGTGAACGAGGCGCTTATTCCCCTTTACCCTTACTCGGCAGCGGCGCAGCCAGTACTGTCGAGTTGTGTCGAAGAATCTGACATTTTCTTACAGATTTCTTCGTTTCTGATTTTATCAAACAAACTGCAAGCTCTTTCCATAGCTAGCTGTGCGACTTTCAGCTTTTGTACAAGGCCAATAGTTACTCTCTCTCAAACGGTGAAGGAAAACATCGTAAGGAAACCGTCATGGCCTGGTTCGAAAGAACTAGGAACACGATTAGTAGTAGTAGTTATTCACAAATCATTCTCTTACAGCTTCTAATAGTAAGCGAGGAGACACAAAAAGGCGGCGTCAAGATCAATGAAAAACGCAAGGAAAATGGTCTACAACCATTAGATTTGTACACAATCGGGCTGGCCCAGGACTCTCATCCGGAGAGATCTCAGGAGGAGGAGGAGAAACTGAGCTCCAGTAACCAGAGGATGAGGCTTCTGGGGACAGTGCTGAAACCACCCGTGGTAAGATTTATTTGACCATACTAGTAGTATAAATAAATAAAAAAATATTTGTAAACATTTCACACAGCGCCATCTAGCCCCAAACTAAGCAAAGCTTGTACTATGGTCACCAGATGGCTGGTAGAATACTTATATTATTTTTTTTGTAAATACATACTTATAATAAATACAAAATGCTACAATACCCAGACTCAGAAGAAATATTTGTATTACATACAAACATTTCTCCCGTAGCGGGAATCGAACCCGCGCCTCAGCCGAGCACTCACCCGCCACGCCACCGAGGTTATCCTCGGTGTATTCCGAAATTGAGTGAGGATAATAAGGATTCTAATATAAAAATGGATAGAATTCCTTAAACGAAACAATAGACCGTTCTCATTTACTAGCTGCGCCATCTATGACAAACTAACTGCTGTCAGCGGCTTCGTTTGCTCGTTCGGTGCGCGTATAAAAAGTAGCCTAAATGTATGTTATTCAAAGTTTAATTAAAATCTGTTCAGGCATGATTGAGGCACAAACATCTAATTAAACCTTACATCAACGCTTTCTCATTTAAAATAAAATTAATTAAAATTCCATAAAAAAAGTAAGTAACTTACTCTACTGTTTGTTTTCAGGATAACCCTAACATTCCCGCTTGGCCTTACGTTATAGGATTGGCTGGTGGCATTGCGAGCGGGAAGAGCAGCATAGCAGAAAAATTAAAGTAATTATGCACTACAATAATTCATCTGGACCAAATCGGTGACATATTGGAAAAGGGCCAGGTCAAGAGTACTCTAAACCGACGAGCATGCATGAGGAATGTAATGAGAGTTAATGAAGCGAAAGAAGTATGTCAGGATCGTAGCAAATAAATATTTGTAAACATTTCACACAGCGCCATCTAGCCCCAAACTAAGCAAAGCTTGTACTATGAGCACTAGATGGCTGATATAATACTTATATACCTACATTTTTTGTAAATACCTACATAACGTAATTATACATTACCAAGACCCGGCAGAAATATTTGTAATACATTATTGAACACTAGCTTTCGCCTGCGGCTTCGCTCGCGTGGTATCCAGACAAAAAGTAGCCTATATGTTAGGTTGCCTGGCAGAGATCGCTTTTAGCGATAAGGCCGCCAATTGTTTATACCATTCTTTTTGTCTATTTTTTTAAGTTCAATGTTGTGTGGTAAACAATAAAGTGTTATCTTATCTTTATGTTATTCCAGCACACATACTATGTGTATTTCAAGTTTCTTTTAAATCCGTTCAGTCGTTACGGCGTGATTGAGGCACAAACATACATCGTCACATCCACACCTCACAAACTTTCGCATTTATTATATTAGTAGTAAGTAGGATGTACACAGTGTCCATAAAGTTTCTACTTCCAGAGCAAAAGGCGCGGCGATAGTGAACTGCGATCTGATAGCTCATGAGTTGTACAAGCCAGGGCTGCCTCTGAACCGGACCATATCGGACACGTTTGGCGCTCACGTCATTACCGATTCAGGCGAGGTGGACAGAAGAGCGCTCGGATCCATCGTGTTTGGTGATAAGGTGAGGTTCTATAATAAACTTGTGGAGCGCCTATAGTATTACTATGGTATGTATGATGACCTTGGTGGTGTGGCGGGCGTATGCTCGGCTGAGACGCTAGAGGCGCGGGTTCGATTCTCGCTACGGGAGAACTGTTTGTATGTTCTGCAAATATTTCTTCCGGGTCTGGGTGTTGTATAATACATTATAAGTATGTGTTTACAAAAAAAAAGTATAAGTATTCTATCAGCCATCCGGTATCCATAGTACAAGCTTTGCTTAGTTTGGGGCTAGATGGCGCTGTGTGAAATGTCCACAAATATCTATTTGTTATTTATTTATATCTCACCATCATACTACCTCAATTAAATAAATAGTGACGTTGTAATTAGATCGTAGACAACCCTTTTGCAATATAGCAAGACCTAAGCAATATCTTTTTCAGTCAAAACTGGAACAGCTGAACAGTATAATCTGGCCGGCGATACAGGAGGAAGCCAAGAGTCGCATTAAAGCGCTCGGCGATGAGGGTTACAGGGTCGTGGTGATGGAAGCCGCCGTGATGGTGCGGGCTAAGTGGTACCACCACTGCCACCAGCTCTGGACTGTCATCATACCGCCTGAGGAGGTAAATTAAACATCGTCATCATCTTCCTGCCCTTATCCCACTCTATGTGGGGTCGGCACAGCGTGATCCAAGGATCATGCTGTAAGAGTTTTGGCTAAGGTGTTGTATGACCGGCCGCCTGCCTGACGTCAACCCTCCTTGGGAATACTTGCTTAGGTAAATTAAACAACCAACATAAATTATATCACGCCCGTTTTTATAGCAGGTTTTTATACTTCGGCTACTTTTTATCCGAGTGTTACGTGAGCGAATCGAAAGGGCCTTATAGTGAAAGTTAATAAAAGTTTATTTGGAACAATGTAACAATTTGTCCATGGTATATTGACGGCCTCGGTGGCGTGGCGGGCGATTGCTCGGCAGAGGCGCAAGAGGCGCGGATTTTATTCCCGCTGCGGAAGAAATGTTTGCATGATCTGTAAATACTTTTTCCGGGTCTGGGTGTTGTGGTACCATGGTACTCGTAGTTTCTGATGCCCACGACACAGGGAATCCTAGTGTGGGGTCAGGACTATGTATGTGACTGTTGGGTGTTATTTATTATTAATTCTAATAGTTTTGACTCCACGAATAGTCAGTCCTGCCCATGGACGTACTGTACAAACAGGACTGAGTACTTAGAAAAATGTACTTGTATGTACCTACTGTATGCTTAAGTCTATTTTCCGTTGCACCTGTTAAAGAGGCTAATCCGAGCTGAAAAGGATAGCTACAGCGGAGGCCATGTTTCTTATTCTTTGTTATCGTAGAAAGCTAAGAGCACAGCCGTAAGGAAGTTCTGAGTGTCACCATCGGTATTAAAAAAACATTGTGAACGATATAACTACGCGATATAGAAAAATTAAAACTCCTGATTTGTTTAATTAATTAAGAGTTTGTACTTTTTTGTAAAACTTTACTTTCCCTATTGAATAAACGAACCGGGCATCTCACTCAATGCGTTTTTTTTTCAGGCCATCAAAAGATTGCAAAAACGCAACAACCTAACTGAAGAGGAAGCGAGACAGAGGATAGCGTCCCAGCCAACAAACACAGAGCAGATAGAACCGGCGAATATCGTGTTCAGTCCGTATTGGAGCTACGAATACACCCAGGCCCAGATTGACAGGGCCTGGGCGCATTTACAAGAGTTCCTTCAGAACAGAAAGTGAGGTAGGACTTTCTAACTCCGTAATTCATAAAATCATTGACGACCTCGGCGGCGTGGCGGGTGAGTGGTCGGCTGAGACGCAAGAGGCGCGGGTCCGATTGAGAAAATGTTTGCATGTTCTGCAAATGTTTCTCCCGGGTCTGAGTGTTGTGATATTATGTATCATAAGTATGTATTTACAAAAAAAAAAGTGTATAAGTATTCTATCAGCCATCTGGTTCCCAAGCTTTACTTAGTTTAGACCCAGATGGCGCTGTGTTAAATGTCCACAAATGCCCACCCGAGGCGAGCTCACTGTGAGCACGCTCGCAAATCACCAGTGTGATAACGCTCTTATTTTCGACAATTTGAACTTGGAATAACATATAGGCGCTTTTTATGCAGGTACCGTACAAGCGAAGCCACGGGCAGAAGCTAGTTTAGGATAGAAAAGCAGTTCTTATTCTTTAGATGTCAAATATGATAGCTTGTCTATAGGAATAACTCGCATTTTGACCGTTTCAAATAGGTGCTGTTTGCAACAGTTTTACATGATCACTCCCCTATATGGCGACTATTACAATCAGTTTATTTCAATCTATTGTCAAGGACGGCTTTGCTGCATAAATAACTATTATATTTGACGATTATACATAGAAACTGATTGAAACAGTCTTACGTGATCACCCTTGTAAGAGAGATCTTTTGCCATGATAGTATTTTAATAATTATTCTTAAATTGTACAAATTAGCTGCCAATATCATTATTGTAAAAATCTAACTCCGATTCTGTCTTTGTAATTTGAGAACAAGAGACTAGAATTTGTGTAAGATTTTATAAGAATTTTTTTTTATATTTAAAAGAAATATTCAAAATAAATAAAAATAAGCAATAACTAATTGTACATTTGTTGTTTAATTAGATAAGAATCATAATTATTATGAATTGTTTATTAATTATGAAATGTCGAAGAAATATACTATATTTTTTTATTCAAATTATTTTTAATTTCACATTTACATTAATTTAGAAATAAACCCTACCAATAGATATGAAAAGTTCTGTCAAAAGTTTGTTTTTTTTTTTTTTTGTCTTTTGTGGACAGTTAATGGTTAGGTTGGAACAAAATAGTATGCGGTGCGGAGACCTACATATTTTGATTGATCCACTCATGTAATGGACAATATCATCAAATCAGCGTTAGAATAAGCAATTTTGGTAAAAGGAATGACTCATTATGTATTGATTGTTTGGTGGTAAGTTATGATCATGTCTCTGGAAAGATCATTTTTCGAAGAAATATAATAGCAAGTAGACGTAATGAAGGCATTGATTTTCGTGATATTATTGCCATATTTGGTACTGGCTGATGTTACCCTAATCGAGAATAGTACTGAAGATAAAAGAATAACATTACTTGTGAGTATTACGAACTTCGATTAGAGTGTGTTTGAAATTCAATTGATGAATTAAACGCGACATGTTTGTGTCTTTGTAATTGATAAATTAAACGCAGCATAAAATGCGTCCAGCTGCTTCTCTCTCCGAGCATGTCGTAAAAGTCGACTAAGGAGTACCTAGTATCCTCTACAGCTTGATGGATTTATATGGGCGATGGGCTGATCACCTGTCACCATGCTTCACCATATCCATCTTGAGAGTCTGGATCAGAAGGTGGCTGCAAGTTTTCTTATGATTACTTATGGTTCTACCCACCCCGTTAAGGATACGGGCGTGATAATATGTATGTCAACGCAACATTTGTATGTTGGAGTTTCATACGTACCTATTAGAAACGATTCGATTGAAACTTAAATTTCACGTAGTAGAGTGCTCAGCTGAGAAGCAAGAGGCGCGATTTTGATTCCTGCTGCGGAAGAAATGTTTGCATGTTCTGAAAATATCTCTTCCGGGTCTGTGTGGTGTGGTACTACGGTACTCGTAGTTTCTTATACCCATGATACAGGGAATGCTAGTGTAGGATCTCTAATCAGAAGCATGTATATGGTTGTTGAGTGTTATTACTATTTATTTTTATCTTGGTAGCTGCTCGCGGATGCCAACAAAGTTATTTTTGAACTAACTTACGTTTAGTTCCTAAAACAGTAATTTGTCATAAAGTTTAAGCGGTAAACCGACAATTCTTTTTAATTTTTCAGGTTGATATCATAGCTTACAATTTGAAGAACAACGGTTGGAACACCGTTCTTACTTATGGCCATTTCCCAGACTCCTTCTACAAAAAAATTAAAAGATTTACTTTTGTCTTTGTCACTTCAAATGTAGACGAAGACGATTTATACATAGAAGACGTAGTGCCATACCATTCTAACACGATTCTTATCGACTGTTCCAATCTCATTGACTTTGAAAAAAGTATTCGTCAAGTTATGCAATTACCTTACTGGTATCCTCCATCTAATATTATTATACTTTACAAACAAGGAGACAAGATAGAAATCGCTAGAATCTTCTTCATTCTTTGGTACTACAGAGCGAGTAACGCAATTTTGATTCAGCAAGATGATACAAAAAACTTAATGTATTTAACACAGTTCAATCCTTTCGTAGTAGACGACAGTTGGGACAATTTCGGCTGTCGGACTTCAAGGACTGTAGGTATGCCCATAAATAAGTTTGAAGAAGCATTTATTTGCGAAGAGAAATGCCACAATGTTTCAATCAACTCAAAGTATCGCCGCCTTCGCCTAGGTACATGTATAGGACTCCAAACTCATACAATACCTTATGATAACAGACACGAGATAGCAAAGCTCAATAATTTGTTCGAAGATAGAGGGAAAAATCTCAATGGGTTCGCTTTAAGGACATTTGTTACCGAAATCTCTCCTTTCTTGATCATAACGGAGGTTGAAAATGGGTACGAACTTGAATCCAGAGATGGGACTATATGGCGTAATTTAGCGCAGCTGATGAACTTTACTTTCGACTTCACTCCAAGTTTGGATTCGCTGAAGGAATTCAACTTCGAAAAGAACATCCAAATGATATTCTCCGTTGCACATAGAAAGGGAGACTTGTTCCTTATACCGATATACCAGTTCGACGTGATTGTCGTAGAGCTAGACTACTCCTTTGCTTACACAGCCAGTGGTGTTTGTTTCATGTCCCATAAGGCGCAGTTCGAAACTGTTCTGTTCGATCTGAAAACCTTTATAAATAACATAGAAATTGTTATGGAATTTGGGGCATCTGTGTTTTGTATTTGGACGGTGTTCGTTTTATACAGCATTTTGGAGATTGAAGGAATCACTGTAGACCTTGTTGGAAAGAATTTTATGAATACCATCAGAAGCGTACTCTCGATTACCCTGTACAACCCCCCGAAGAAACAATCATTTCGGATTTTCCTTACAATAATACTGTGGAGCTTTTTTGTTCTCAACTTCTCGACTCAGGCAGCTATCATATCCTTCTTTACTGCATTCAAACGAGGGAAAGAGGTAGAAACGTTTGCTGATATCGTGGAAAAGGGGTACAGGATACAAGGACTGGCTACACCTGACGTGGTATTGCCGGACGACACCGAGCTAAACCGAAAAATCAACTCTAAGTTGGAGCCGATATACCAGCTGTTCGTTTGCATGGAAGCTTTGGCCAACGACAGTCAGCGATTTTGTCTATCAGATTGTTCAGTGGGTAATTATTTAAAATATAATTTATTAAACACTAATGGAGAACAGTATCTACACATGGCTAAGGATAGAATTCATAGCTACTATCTCAACTATATATTTCCAAAGCACTCTGTTTTCACAAGTTCTGTGAACAAATACTTGATGACCTTTTTTGAAGCTGGCTTGATACAAAAATGGGAAGAATTTCGATTCAACGATATCAAAGAAGAGGCGCAGGTAAAACCATTGGGAATGGAGGAATTTAGAGGTATATTTAATGTATACTTCGGTGTCGTTTTGCTAACATCTCTGATATTTTTGATAGAAATATTTATAGGAAATTTCAAAAGAGTTCAACAACATTTGTTATTGAAAGTGAAGAAATTGAAGCGAACACGATTCTCACGAAAAATTGCTAAATTGGAAAAAAAGCAAAAAAAGATTACTAATGTCAGCGACTCTACCCAGGCATAATAATGTTCATTATTGTAATCCCCAGGCCGGTCATAAAACACCTTAGCCAAAACTGCCGACAACCACATAGAGTGGGATAAGGGCAGGAAGATGATGATGATGACATGTAATCCCCGGTTTGGGCAAATGTTTATGTAGTTCAAGTAGAGACGAACCAGTCTAAAATACCTATTAATTCTGAGGATTTGTAGAATAAAACAACAGCATGCAAGATTTGAATTTTATTATGGAAACTTATACTTATAAGGATAAAGCTTATAACTAATACCTTTGGGAATAATATTGATATTATTGTACTTTAAAAGTCAATGAACAACTTATCAAGATTATTCTTTGCACTCAGTAGTACAATTATACCCACATAACACACAATGCACTTATTATACATAAACATATACTTATAGTACTAACACACTACGTATCCTACTAATCTTTTAAATGCGAAATTTTGTGAGGATGTGACGATGTTTGTGCTTCAATCACGCCGTAACGGCTGAACGGATTTAAATGAAACTTGGAACAGACATGTGTGCTGAAATAACATATAGGCTACTTTTTATCCTGGTACCACACGAGTGAAGCCGCGGGCGGAAGCTAGTATCTACATAAATATCGAAGTTTGTTCATCTATTTACTTAGTATGACTTATGCCCAGTTCCGATACTCTTACTTCAATAACACAAACAGGTGTAAATGCAACGTAGATATAAGACATGTCCAAACGATCCTCGTGATTTTAAGGAATAAAAAAAATTACTTGTGACTTTGACCTAACAGATTACGGATAATTCGTTATACCCCAAGATTATACCATAGCAACGTTCACTGTATTTATCTTAGGACTAAATCAGAAGTGGCTGCAAGTTTTCTTACGTTTACTTGTGGCTCTGCCCACCCCATTAGGGATACGGACGTGATAATATGATGATGATGGATTTAGTGACTATTCTTGTCACTGCATCTAGCGTGTGGTTTCTCTCACTATGTCCATACAAAATGTCAAAAATCAAATCACGACCCTGCATTACGCAAAATATATTCAGAAACTTAGCACAGAGGTATTTCGAATCTTAAAGTTAACTACACTTATCTAGGTAGGTAGGTACTAACTGAATTATTCTATACTTAGGTACCTAACTTTTTATAAGCGATATACCTACAGAAGTTGTAAACCCTTGGAAAGTGGAAAACAAATAAGTCTTCGTTCTAACTTGCTGAAGCGCAAACAACTGGAATTGCCTGTTTAAGACATAGTCATTATTATAGCATTTAACCTACAGAAGTGCAAATCACCTTGCTTTATGAATTAACTTATTATGGGTCATATTCATTAACACACCAGCACGAAACATAATAAAATGACAGCTAAATAAACTCTTATAAATATTTTTCTCTATAGGTACGTAGTTTTAGATCGAAATATTTCCTTTGTTTACTCCATTAGGCCTTTTTTATTCAAAATAATATCAAGTAAGTCTCACCGTTTTTAGACGATTGTTTGATACTGACCGCGTGAGCCTTAGATATACCTAGGTACTTCTATAGTACACATTTTTTTATAAGTAGGTAGGTACTATTAATTGTAGAAAAAATATTTATTACAAAGAATTGACTAGCGGTAGATTGAAGGTGGTTAGCAGTCATGAGAATTCTTTGGTTGAAGTGACGTGTTGTAGTCATGGATCTGTAAGCAAAGTGTACACGTAAGGTAAACGTTGATAAGATATGATTCACCCACTCAAAGGATATCCTTGAGCTGCAGATCCAGATACCATGCATGTCTTTCCTGTGGACAAAGCCAACTAAGCTGAAATGATGGAATAGGTGCTGGGCAAGCCTACTTCATCTTAATTCGTCCCGGGCACTACAGCGTCCCGTTAGTGAAGGTAAAAGTTTCCTCCTGACGCTGTATAAATCATCTACTATAGATGTTATAAGGTTTTGTTTTGTTTGTATAAAAAGCTGTACCTACCTCAGTTCAAGTCCTTGAGTCGCATAGTGCTCTCGTCGGTAGAGATGCGAGTGTCCTCAGTGGCAGTTCCCGAAGTGGTTCCCCAACGGCCGCCACGGCTGTCGGAAGACGTTGGTTCCATCCCGAACATCCTGCGGACCCTGTGGAAAACAACCGTTTGACTATTATATGACAGACTAGCTGTTGTAGTACATTATTTTGTTCTATTATCAATAGTTTTCGCAGCGCACGCCAAAAACTATTTTGGGTTTTCTACCTTGGGTTACAATATTACAATTTTCTTGCGGATCCCTAATTTTTTGACAATATATTATAGCCTATACTGGTCTCTCATAATGAAGCTTTCTGTTGGTGAAATAATTTTTGAAATCGGTCCAGTAGTTTCAGAGCCTATTCGTTACAAACAAACAAAAAAACAATAAATCTTTCCTCTTTATAATATTAGTATGATATAGTCATCTATACTACGCACTTGCCATGATCGAGAAATCTGGAGATAATTGCTAAAACATGTGTCAAATGCACAAAAGGAGCCTTTGAGGGCGCATTTTAAGATATTTCACTACACTGGTTCAATGATTGGTAGGTACTCTACATGTGTAAGGAACGACCTGACACGAACAATAGCGACAGGCTTGCAAAATACGGCAGCTGATTGATAAAATATCAGTCATGTTGCATAAAATTATAATGAAACATTTATTTCAGATACATGTGAATTAGACTTCTAAGCAAGTTAATTATGAGCGGTTAATACATAGGTACTTGTGAATAAACTTTGAACTCACGGGCTTTATTGACAATACGACTGGCACGTGACGTATCAGAACCCCTAAATTAGACATTTACCAACGAATCGAATCGCACATCGAATCGCTAAACAAAATGCAAAATCGAGCTTTGCGATTATGTCTAGATGCTTGTGTTCAATTGATGCTTGTGTCCATTGAACTGAATTTATGACCCGAAAGAGCTTATTTTTTTCTTGGTACCACGCAAGCGTAACCGCGGGCGGAAGCTAGTAAGTTAACTAGTAAGGTATTTATTGCCTATGAAATAACTTCGTGTTTCGATCGTAGCATACGCTACGCGCGTTCGCGGTCTTAAGGTGCAAGTTCGTAGCCGACTACAGGCGGGCAGTGGGCGTAGATCATCTTAGTTATATTATAAATGCGAAAGTTTGCGAGGATATTTGGATGTTTGTACCTTAATCACGCCTAAACGGCTGATTTGAGTTGATTGAAACTTGGAATATACATAGTACATGTGCTGGATTAACTTTATAGGCTATTTTTCATCTGGGTACCATGCGAGCGAAGCTGCGGGAGGCAGCTAGTTTTTCTTATTGAATAGTGGCAGATGATGATTTTAGGGATTCTAATACACGTACTGAGTTACCGCTGAACATTAGTCCATGTCATCGGGATTACCGGCTATGCCAACGATCGATAGGCGTTCATTCAGTGTTACGTTAGTCTACTGCGGAAGGCTTAGTAATGGCTTCTGGGTATTTCCGAAGGCGTCTCAAATGCAAGGCGTCCAATGCCTGATAGATTGCAATTTGATCGAAAATGAATGTGATACTAGAGTAAAATAAATGTAGCAGTAGGTACTATTTATACACAAGCTTGTAAGTTTTTTAATAGCTGAATTATGTCAGCAATCATTTCAATATCTTATCTTAAGAAAACTAAAGTTCCTTCCTTATCTAGCCAAATCTGATATGGAAAGTTTAATAACAAAACTAGTAAATGACAACAGGTATTTTTTCGTTTCGGAAATATTCGGAAAGTTCGCTTGAAGTTACTTGAACAGAGGGATGAAAACAGTACTTTTCGTCTCTGGGAAACGATTTTCCCTGCTGTCATAAAATTTCCTTACTCTGTTATATCGCAGCGTAAAATTGTAATTAAAAAATTATTACCCGTCCACAGCTTTGTGACTTACTATCTACATGACTTTATACTTATAATTTACATGTTTAAGTTATTTCTGTGTATTTTGTTCACATCTGGCCACATCTATAGTGTATAAATGAGAATAATCTCAACCTGACAAGGTGACCATTCCATCTCGAATTTTCAACATTTTGATATTTTATTTGATCCCATACTATTATAATTTTATAGCGGTATCATTGTACGTTGTGTACACATCGACATCTACATCGTAAAGTAAAACCATTTGAATTAGACCTTCCCCGCCCGTTCCCCACTTCTCCCTATAATTGGGGCTGGACATGAAACCAAATTCCGACTAGCCTTGAAATACCCATTCGCCAAACAAATATAAGCAGATTGTCAGCAACATCGAGATATAACAGATTCTGATGTTTACCTTCAAAGCTGTCTGCGAAGCTGTGGAAACAAAACTTGGGAACAAAATAATAGAATTCTAGCTAAGAGTCACAGTCGCAGTCTTCTTCAAGTCAAGAGTGTATTATTATAAGAAATTATTTTTTGTGCTTTTTATTTTCTTGATGAGATCAGGGTGAATGGAAAAGGGAAGACGAAAAGAAGCATTTGCCCTGCCGTGGGATCCAGCAGGCTAGTTAGATTTAGATACTTTTTTTAATACTGTTTTTATAAATTATTGTAAACTTAAGGGACGCCATAGTTGTTATGCAAATACGCTCCAAATAAAGATGTAAAAAAAATCCATGCGTTACATTGTACCCGTAATATTTGTGTGTTGTAATTTAAGTCCAAACGCTGGATTTATGTGTATTCAGAAATTAATCTTTTATTACAAGATGCTGAATGGACTCGCCCACGAAAGAAATATGGGATAAGTACTTATATTATTTATGACCAACCCACCCACTGTGTTGTTAACCAACATAAACCAAAGTGGGTTAAATCTTTGTATATGTGCCGGCCGGTAGGTTGAGAACTAGACAATTTTCATACATATCTAGTAGAAAAGTATAGTACTTAGTAGATTTTTTTTCGTATTTAAGACTAAAAACAGGACGATCAACAGCAGATAACACATCATCATCGACCTATGGAAGTTAACTGCAGGTCCATAGGTCATCTCAGTATACTTCCCGGACGATGTTTTTGTGTTGCCTCCGCCCACCGATCATCACAATACCATCGGATCACTCGTACACTCAGAGCTGTAGAGCAATATCAGTAAAACTCACCTCTTTTGCACCAACATCCGCACCTTCTTCTTCCACACGAAGATGAAGAAGATGAACACACCCAGCGTCATGTTGGAGAGGTCCATCAGTATCCAGTACCAGTTGGAGCCGCCGACGCCGAAGCTGATGAGTTCCACTGTCCAGTTTACCCCCATCACCATGAATAGTTTTAAGTAGAGGGCATATCTGTAAGTTTATAGTTTAAAGTTTAATGACCTCGGTAGCGTGGCTGGCGAGTCCTCGGCTGAGACGCAAGAGGCGCGGGTTCGATTCCCGCTGCGGGAGAAATGTTTGCATGCTCTGCAAATATTTCTTCCGGGTCTGGTTGTTGTAGTATTCTGTATTATAAGTATGTACTTATTTACAAAGGTATATAAGGTATTCTATCAGCCATCTGGTGCCCATAGTACATGCTTTGCTTAGTTTGGGGCTAGATGGCGCTGTGTGAAATGTCCACAAATATTTATTTATTTATAGGTAGGCATTGCATTATGATCACAAAATTAGCGCTGTCAGTTATTCTGTCCGCATACATCAGAAGTTTTTCATGCATCAGTATGAAAAGCTTTAGGTATCTATAGCGCACATCTGTTGGTTGAAAGTCGCTGCAATTCCGCTCACAATTAGTCACTGTCAGTTGCTCAGTCTGTAAACTACGTACCTACGCTTAATGTAAACGCTCTATTCAAAATATCATCAGCATGGACAATTTTAAGTAGGTATAGCGGATATAACCTGTTAAATGTAGAAATCAACAGCCCACGTACTTAGTACCTACGCAACATATGACACATACGCATTATGAAATTTGGACCGTTTTTTGCATGAAAATAGATGACTTAGAAACATACGTAACGTATGACGAGTATCTAGTATCAACTGATAATTCCTTGACCTCTAAAGCGTTTTTAAAAACTATACAAAACACGGTTAGGTACCTACAAAAAGAATGGGTGATCTTTCAGTAGCTTTGTAAGGAGTACTTCGGAAGGCACTTTAAAATGTGGATCTGGACTGTATCAGCTTTTAAGCTATGATGAAACCATTTGTCTAGCATAAAAGCATATTCACATACAATCCTTTTATAAATAGTATAATAATAATTGTTCCGGAAGTGGGTACGGATTTGGAAGGAATCGACTGGTCTTACTTCACTTCACTTTTCTTCTTCCCGTTGCTTCCAATTCGCTGGACTTTTCCAAACTATCTGCTCAGTATGTCAAAAGGTACTCTGTGTACCTACTGCTAGTCGGCTCGCCGCCTCTTATAAAAAAGTCTAACATTGAGTACCTGTGTTCTTCTTTAATATTTAATTCAGATCCATTATCTTATTAGTGCTTATATCCGCATCTACATTGCAGCATTGCAATCGCAACATCATTGTTCCATTAGGCTTTGTTGTGAGTACCTAATAGCGATCCATATTATAATATTCTACATACCACATTATACAGCGGGAATCAATATTCGTTTACTGTGTCACTCTTTGTCGAAATGTCTGCCTGTTAACCCTCTTTCATTCGAATAAACTAGTGAGTTTATCGGTAACATCGTTTTGGAAAGGTTTTGAAAGTTAGGTACCTACGTACGCAAACTCTGCTGAAGGCGGGTGACCTTTCAATTTATAGCTACGAGTATGTTTGGAAATGCAAACGTCCTGTAATTAATCCGAACCCACGTTTTATGGACATGTTTACTTCTAACCACAGGTGAAAACGAAAAATGACATTAGTCATCGTTAGATTTATTACGGTTCTACGCGACTCCAAAATCATTAATTTGGCGAACCCACGTATTTTCTTTTATACATTAGTGTTTTTTCAGTAACAGCGTTATGATAAATAGCCTACAAACTTTTATTCCTAGTTATGTTGAATGCAGAGGGGTGGAACCCCTTTGCAGAAATGAGAAAAAGTTGACCTTTTTGTGCAGTGTGCAACCGGGAATACCATCGGGCATCTACTTTGGTATTTGTTCTCCGGAATTGCTGCGAAACGCTAATAAAACTGAGAGCCGGTAGGGAGGATGGTAATAAAAGCTAGACTATTGTAGATACCAAACTGCGCCATTCCGAAACTGACATGCTCTTTCTCATTAAACTGGGTTTAATTTCCTTTGAAAATCGTATCACACGAAAATCAATCCGAAAAGTTTTTAAGCTACACGAAGTAGATATAAACTTTATAACGACGTATCGCGGTACGGACATAAAAATATATCGAAAATGTTTTCCTCTGGAGAGTTTTCAGTGTTTATTTATTATGCAATGTACGAGTCGATACGCCGCACCCGTTGGTCCGATATTTCATTGATTTATTTTGCCTGAAAATATTTATTAAAAAAAATATTGCCGCAACCAATTCATGAAATGTGATTTTATTTTGGAGGATCAAGGTTTGAATTCGCTTAACCTGAGACATTACCTTTGCTTATCCTTCTTCAGTTTGTCACTCCGTGAAGACTCGGATCCCTTGAGTATAGCAGTCTCCTGCTGGATGGAGCGGATCCGATAAGCGGTCACGGTGAAGAAGATAATGTTGCATACAACGAGAACCAGGACAGGACCGAAGAAGTATGCCAGATCACCGAGCCAGTCTGTAGAAAAATAAACCTCTTAAGTGCCTATCTTTTAAAATACGTACTTTTTGTTCCTATAGATACACTAGTTTCCGCCCGCAGCTTCGCTCGCGTTTCACCCGCACAAAAAGTAGCACAAATGTTATTCCAGCGTACGTTCTATGTATATTCCAAGTTTCATTCAAATCCGTTCAGCAGTTACGGCGTGCTTGAGGCACAAACTAAATATGCTCACAAACTTTCGCATTTAAAATATTAGCCATAAATCAATCTGGTAACCAATCAATCGGTTAGTGTGCGAATAAGTGAAGATTGATTTGCAATCTGTCGCTTATGAAATTCTAACCACCTATGCAAAAAGTAGGACACGATCTCTTCGCTCGAGTTATATAAAAAGCTAATTCTATTCTAGCTCACGAACTATATCTATTCTAAGTTCATCCTTAGCCAAGTCATTTGACGTCTAATGTATTAAATGTTTCATACATTTTTGTACGTATCGACTTCGTTAGATGCAAAGCTTGGATATGGGTTCTGGGTATCAATTCTTGATCTGCAATGGAGAGTGTTCTATTTGAACCACAAAAAGCACGACATTAACTTGGCCTTCGAACGACGCAACTATACCTAAAATAATATTTTAGCTATTTATAAACCGTGTCTTTAGTTTAGATAGCCCGTTTCTTTTGAATTTTGATAGGTAATATTTGTGGATAGGTATGTTGCAAGTTTATTTTTGATTATAAATACCTATGTTTTTTTATTTCCTTTAGGTACCTAATTCTAGCCAGGTATTGAATGGTTACGGTGATGAAATCATAGATCATAAGCGCTCAAAGACAGTAGGTAGTCTAGGTAGGCATCACAGTGTCACGCGCATTCAAATGTTCCCGTGGGAGGAGATAACAAAGCCAGGGATATACATGTTATTGAGGTTGACATTATTCCATTCGCAGGGTATATAACGCATTACGTATCTGGTGCTTTGAATGTTCGAATCGGGACTTTATTCGTTGAAATGACTCTTTACTCTTTACTTTACTTTTTCTGCTGGATTGGGAGTAAAGAAAAAACGGAGTCCAGCTGCTTCTTTCCCTGATCATGCAGTAAAAATCGACTAAGAGATAATATACTTTCCAACATGATGGACCATCTACATATATGGGCTGATCACTTGTCACCATGGTTCATCATATCCATCTTGGGACTTTGCATAGTGGCTGCAAGTTTTCTTATAGGTACCTAATTACTTGTGTCTCTATCCACCCGATTAGGGATTCGGGAGTGACAATTTTATTAATGTAGGTATTATTTAATGACTCTATTTTATATTTGGTAAAGTCTGGGTGGATGCGGCACTATCCAACGGTAAAAATTCTTAGTAAAAATTCAAGTTTTATTCGACCAAAATATCCAAAATATAATATAGGTTAGGCCATGTTTGCCTGCACAAAACTTGCTTAGCTCTAGTGGTGCTGCGCCAGCTGAAGCTAATAGTCCTAAAATAGACACTGTACGCTGGGAACCTGTATTCAAATTCTCATATCGCAAACCAAGAATTAATGAAGATTTTGCTACACTCATATGCATTCCGTATACCACAAATGCTTGTGTAAAACTATGGAATGCTGTCTGCCTTACAATTACGAATTCATACGATAGTATACACACGCCGGCGCCATTCTGGATGGCGAGGTAATAAAATGCATAGTTTTTCCAAAATAAGAAACCCTCAACTGTAGAATAGTGTAATTTACTAGGTAAATATACATCCCTAATTCGAGAGCGGGATGAATGTGTGGGAGTGTTTGTTTAGAATTAGAGCCAAACCTACAAACTAAATAATAGCAGTGTTTGGCCTCTTGAAATAGCTTGTGATACAATTGTCCCTTTTCAGGGATTCAGGGTTCCAGTCATCCATTTTTTGTTTCACTCATTATGAATAAATTCGCGATCTAAAAATTGATTCTAAGGGTCAGCTTATTTTGGACGCACAAAAATGTGATGTGAAATATTTGGTAGGTACATAACCCATTTGTGGACGTAGATAATGACATTAGATTACATACAACAAACAAACATGGCTAATGAGATTGAGATAGAAAACAACTTGATGATACATATTGTGTGGTTTGTAAATGTAGTGATTCATAAGACGGAAAAACATATTTTGGTATTTCAATGACTGATGACTGAATTATATTGTAAGAGTCAGAAATAAATTATAATGTAATTTACTCATTGTAAAATAGAAAAGTTTGTGATTCAATCAAGCCAAAACGCCGCCACCAATTCGGGTGAATCTTAGGTTAGATTATAGATATATGACCAACAGTTGTATAATATTGTGTTATTTATTATTACACTATTGATTGTTGCTAGCCGCATCCATACTGTTTTTTTTCGAAAACTCAAACTGGAAATTAATTCGATAGTTGTTTTACTGATTTAATTTTAGATGTACTTTAGAAAAGTCCCGATAACCGGGACAATTAGCCCAAAAAAATATTTAGTTCTAAGGCGTCTCCGCTTTGTCTCTGTTATTTTTCGAACATTAGGTATTTTAGCCCGTCTGATTCCAATCACTTGTTATCCACCTTACTCCTCTTGTCTGTTAGAGTAGAATGTACTTACTGCTAAACCAGCACCTCCTAGTACCGAATCCTGGCGTGATGACGTACTGGCCCACGTCACTGAACTGCATCACCGCCGTGAAAGCTGTCAGAAGCACCGGAACACCCCAGGCGTATACACCGTAAAGCACAAACCGCTTGTTCTCTCTTCGCTTGCTGGTTCCCCCTCCACGATAACCACTGCGCAAAGACATTTTATTAAAGAACATTTTTGACACGACTTATGTAGGTACAATTTTACAATGACCAAGGACCTGATCAAAAGTAAAGTAAATAAATAAGTGAAAGACACCGAACAGTCACATACATTCTGATCCCACTAGGATTCCCTGTGTCGTGGGTATCAGAAAATATAGGTACCATGGTACCATGAAATTACGACAGGTTTTTCCTGTGAGCCCAATAATGGACCACAAAAACGAAATGTCTAAAGTCCCATTGCTTTTGTATTTTTGTTTTCAGCGCAATATTCGGACTTATATTCGAACTACGGCATGGTATCGCATCGCTGATGCTGGTAGAATAGTTTTGTGTTGCGATAAATGTACAAATATATACATCAAGGTGTATGATCTTTATACAAATACACAAAGCTTTTGTCTGTTTAGAGCGTAATTCATCTTACAGGTTGTAATTTACACATATTTACTGCCATTCCCGTTAGGTATTATTTTCAGAGCTATACATAACCATGATGGATTAGCGCCCGTATTGTATTTCACGAGTCGAATTTAAAACACCACATTGAAGCATAAGCTTATATTACCCTAAAAATAAGTGAACGTAAAATAACCCTATGTCTAGTACATTTGAGACGTAGCAAGGCCTCTACGCTGTCGTAGCAAGTTACGTAGAGCCTGTAAAATCTGTACAGCGAAGCTTTGTGTGCTTATCTACCCTGTGACAAATGATATGGTACCTGTCCACCCTACTTGACAATTTCGCCCAGGTCCAATGTGTAGCCGCAAGTAATTCATTCTCTCCTACGCTACGTTGTTACGAGTAGGTAGGTAATTATAAATATGCATTCAACTTAAACTAATGTAGTATGTACGTACATTGTACATACAACTAATATATTATGTACATTGAACAGAGAGTATTTAAATACACAAAAGTTTATTTTATGTATTGAAATCTGTAGAATTGGGAATAAACCTTCGATTTACATGCGTTAAAAGTTTAAAAAATCGCTATGCCTAGTCGCTATAAACCTAGTACCCAAGGCTAATATCACTGATGGCTTAAACTACTCGAATGTTGCTCAAAAACAAAGTTTTTATATATTTGTCTGAACACAAAGTACTTTACCCTTGCGAGCTTTGGGATGATGCCAGACCAGCTCTTGGTTTCCAGAGAAGCATTGAAAATGTGTAAAATATTAAGTCACAAAACTATCAAAACCAAATTATGGTAAAATAATTGAAATAAAAGTGCTTTGTTGAGTAAAGTGTATCCGAGACAGATATTGAAGTGAGTAAGGATATCTCTCTATGGTCGTTCTCATATATCTAAGGATCGTGGTCAAATTGACGTTTTATTTTTTAAACGGACGATTTACTTCTGTTTTTGACGTCTCATACATGTTTGTTTGACATTCTTTTGTTACCTGGGTGAAATAAATTGAAATTGGCTTCCTTGGAAAAAATAGGGAATTAAATTATGTTTTTTTATTAAATAGCAAAAAACATGGCCATGCAAACAAGATCACGACTTTTCCTATTCCCCAATCGAAGACATCCCTTTAAATATCCTGGCTCTCGTATTTATGGTGGGCATGGGGTGGGCATAGCCACAAGTAATCATAAGAAAACTTGCAGCCACTCCTGATTCAAAGTCCCAAGACGTATACTGCCGTCATAAGGAAAAAAGACGTATCTGACATTTTTTTTCATAATTGAGTTAAGTATATACATCATCGGAATCAGCAAAAAAAGACGCATCTACCAGTATTTTTTTCTCCATTTCGGAATTTTATGTAGAAACGTCCTTTTTTCTAATGACGGCAGTATATGGTAGACCATATCCATCGTATTTATTTTGATGGTGTCTAATGCCAGGTTCCAATATTCTACTAACGGGCGACGGATCGTTCATTACCATAGCAACGTTGTTTTTCTGTCAAGAAAATGTACCTATAGCTCCTTTTGACAGAAATCATTTTTGTCATGGTAAAGTGTCCGTTAGAATATTGGAACTGGGCATAAGAGGGTAGTCAGAGAGACGTCCTAGTTCTTGTGCACTTTACTCAACGTAGCACAAATCCATTAACATTCACTTTTACAAAGAAAAAAGCTTTTAGTAAATTCACAGTTACGTTTATTTACGACTAAAATACGGTCTTCTCTAAGTAATCTCTACTTACTACTTAGTAGGTAAATATATTCTTGTTTGTCTAAACTATGCAGAGCAAAGAGCTAAGCTTAACAAATACAAGTATCTATTTAAAAAAACAAAAACCCGACTGCGTAGAATTTAGATGCATAGTACATTTACTAGATTTATTGACGCAAGATGATGATGATGCATTTGTACCATTTTAGTCTAAGTCTTAGTTCATTGAAAATGGCTTCATTCATTTAATTCTTCATCATTTAAAGACGTCACATTGTTTTTTTTAAAGTGGCATAGGCCGTAGATACCTAAGTATAACATTCTCGTTATCTAGACGAATCCAACGACACCTCACTTCTTGTCAAAATCCGTCCAGCCGTTTAGGTTACAGCTTCAGCCAAAGGAATTCACATGGGTACATTGGTACATACATACACCCCAAACACATAACCCTCCTTCTTCGCAGTTGGGTAAAAAATACCAATATAATAAAAGTAATATATGTATAGAACATTGCACTACATTTCTACAACATAATACTGATTACTAAACGATATAAATCGAAATAAATAAAACTCCTTACGTACTGACTGACTGGTCTGATTGGCTGACTGACAATCACCGCACAGCCTAAACTATTAGTTCGAGAAGCATGAAACTTCAATGGTATATTCCTTTTAGCCCACTATAAAAGGTATTCCCGAAATTCAATTTCTTCAGGACGCAGCGAGAAGATGAAGTGCATGTCAAAAAAATATTCAACGTTATTGGACATTCAATTCGAAAAAATACTCAATTGCGCCCTTATTCTCGATGACCAAATGAAACTTGACAGCTCGTAACTTATTTGTGGCGCGCCGCGTCGTGTTTTTGCAATACAAAATTGTCATATAGAATACAATAACACGGTGATTCCACAAACATGGCCGCGTTACGGTTTCTTTGGTCATCCAGAATAAGGGAACTGAAGAGTTATTATTTTGAAGTTTTTTCCTACTCGTCTGTTCTATATTCAAATCCTAAATATGAATAATAATTTATGCTTGATGGATCGTTCATTGTCGTCTATGGCAACGTTCTCTGTTGAAAAGCGCCATACATTATTTGACAGAAAACATAGTTGCTATGGTAATGGTATCGAACCGGGCCTCAGTCAGTCAGTCAGAAACGCAAGAGTATATATTATGATAGTAGCATTTTCCTACTCGTCTGCTCTATTATAAGATCCAAAATATTAATAATCGTTTAATCGACAAACCGCAGGTCGTAAGTACCGCCGTATCCATGTACTAACTATAGAAATACCATTATGTTCTCAATACACGCGTCTCACCAAAATAGATAGTTTATGTTACAACAATATGCGAAAGATCGTTTGGTATTAATAAAATGTAAACTGCTTTATTTAAAACAAAAAGGTTACGTCATCAAGAAAATAAGGCTAAATTCCACAATATAATGCATCTGGGTAATAACATAGATCTGAAATAACACCAGCTTCTACTTGACTAACTGAAATTCTGTTCCAGGTCAAACCATCTTACATCCAAGTTTCTTTTAAATTCTACCTTAAACTGTACCAAAAATCCTACAAGCTTTTAAATAGGACCTTGCCTTGAATTTTTTTGTGCCTATAGTTCTCAGGTAGAAATAAAACCCATTCTAAAAATATTTTGAACCAAGGACCTTTGCCCATCCGATGTTGCGTTCGACATTTACGGATTGTACGACATTAACAACTTATTCTGAGAACCTAAAACTTTTGTCCGGCTGAGAAAGGCTTGCGCACAGATAACATAAGCGTCGTATTTAAGCCGCGTTGACACGATTAGAGTCTGCTCGAACCTAGTCGGACACAAATTGTATGGTACCAACCCATTTTATGGTCATTTGTTTAGTCCGAGCGGACGCAGCTTTACTAGAGGACAAATGTCCCGCGATACGAGTCGCTAGAGAAGTCTGGCGATGTCGACTGACATCATATCTCGCAACCATATTAATAATTTCGATAATGTTGCCAGACTTGTCGTGTCGTGCTACGTCATTCGACTTATACTTATGTTGTTAACTGTACCTACTAAATCTGATCAATTTGGAAGTGGGATGTAAAACGTGCCATTTTCATATGGAAGGTAAGGAGGAACAAATCATCCCTAGCGGCACAGAACATTTGTCCTCTAGTCAACAGGCTTAGTACTACTTGTGAAACACAAAGGCTTGTGTTAAATCGATAACACTTGCAGCGGCCGGCAAAACAGTAAAAAATTGTACATTTCTATTTTTACGCGTTATGAGATCTGCGAACTTATTACACTCCGAAAACTATTTAGTTTTCTATTTCACATTATTGAGATGATACAAAAAGCTTAACGCATACTAAAAGCTCTACCTACGAAATAAAGTAATAATAGTGTTGATTCTGTTGTAAATACTTCTTACTGAACTAAACTAAGCCTGACAGTTAAAATGTTGCCGTCGGTTCCTATACTCTTGTAAGTATCATAGATCGAGATAAAAACCGCAAACATTTTTAGAACAGTCAACTTAGCTTTAGTTAATAAAAATTCACAACAGAGTCGTCAAAAAGTCTCTATCTAAACAAAGTAAAGTTCGTTCTAACACTACACTATTTGCCAAAATATATAAATTCTATCAAAATCGTGACAGCAATACCTATTGTATATTTCGATTGATATGCACCACGCAGTTCCTCCGCTTCTACAGATAGCAGAAATACACAAAACACATAAAACTAGTGTGTTTAATTAGTCGGATTAAAACTGAACAAAATGCTGCCATGCCGAATGCCAATAACAATAAAACTTCCCGAATCTGCGAGTTTGGATGTCGTAAGCTTTTTTTTAATGCTACTTTGATACTTTAAACACGCTCCGTGTTATCTAGGCATCAATATTCGCTACAAATTTTAAACTTCCCGTCTGACCTACATAGACCTATTGCTTGATGCTTCATAGCATTTCCTAGTAAGCCTCTTTGTGCTATTTGATATTGAATTACGGTAAGATTTTTTTCAAATGGATTTTGGCATGACATATTGCGAGGCATGGTGACGACGGAGGAGAAGGCGATTAACTGAATGATGGCCAAGGTATGGCTTTATAAATGTAACGTCCGGCAGCGAGATGGGCAGATGATTATAGTCAAGATCACGATCTTGACTGTATCATCTGCCTATCTCGCATTCATTCTCAAATAGGCTAGCACAGGATCGTGTTAGATGGCACAAGCAAAGGGAGACTTACACCCAGCAGTAGGCAAAAAGGGACTGGTCATTACCATCATTATGAAGAAAATTATTTAACAAATCACAGTGAAGTCGATGAAAAATTCCACTCGTCCTACAGATATTGTGATTTCAAGCAGAGCCTGATTTATTCCATGATATAAAGTTGCTATTTATTATCTCTCTGAGCGCAGGATATTGCCTTCATTTGAACATAAAATATAACTTACATACGTAGGTGTTTTTCCTACATTTACTACACAAATCTTGAGATACCTAGGTACATGTAAAAATATCATTTTTATAAAGTTTTAGATCAATACAAATAAGTACAGTTTTTGTGGTTTTAAACTTTGTCAGGCTTGCTTTGTAATTTTTTTCAAGCTTTCGTGGTCAGCACCATGTATTGACAAGTTCTAAAAAATCTCACAAACTCCTTGAGCTCACTTTTTACGTACAGCTTATACATCATCAAAACTTGCAGAAGCGGGTAGTAACAACACATTTGACCTACAGTTGAAGTCTGCAACCACTCTGACAGGGGGTGTTCGATCTGCGAAAATTTGCTAAATAATTCAATAAAATTATTTATCTTCATAAAATCATAGTTTACTATCTTAAAATCACAATAAAAAATGTTGGCTATGGCTATATATAACATCGATTTTTCTGTCTATGATTCATGTTCAGCTAGATCCAGCTATTTTCTTGAAAATTTTTCGAGAAAATAGCTGGATCTAGCTGAACATCAATGCTATCAACCATGAATGGTCGAGTAGACTCGTCTTTATCACCATATATACCTTTCAAGATATAAATGGAGCCTCATGCTCTGTTGGAACCGGTGGCATTTATCTTGGTTTTCAATTGCACTCCGAGCTTCGGGCTTCTCGTTGAATGAAATAAGTTGGTACCTAAACGCTTTCAATAATGCTTTTTATGCACCTCCGTCGAGCACTCAAAGAGAACAGGTACTTAGAGAGTTCAGAGTAGATAATCTAAATAAATCAATCTATTCATAAATTGTATCTGTCCAATAATTTTATCTCAAATCCTTTGAAATACGAGGAAATATATTTTTTTATAAAATATTTTTAGCAAACATAATGGATTGTATCTTATAACATACCTGAAAGTCCTCCAAATATCGAAGCACATAACATTCAGCCAGAAGAAGCTCGTCTGAAATGCGTAGTAGACGATGAAGGCTGAAAAATAGAAATAATTTTGAAATAATAAACAAAACACCGACAATACTTCAGATACCGATATCATACAGATTTAGAAGAATTGAAAAACAAATGAACCAAAGTAGGTCAAATCTTAAATTGAAAATAACATTGTGAATTAAAATAATGAAGGGTATGGGTAATAACGGTAAGGTACAAATGATGAAAGGAAGGGTTTGTGTGTACCCAAATAGTGTAGGAAAGGTGCTTAGTTACATACTTGACGTCACTGATTGTGAGAATCAACGTTCGGCCTAAAACCTGCGATAAAAACTGTCTTAATTGTTTAATTAAAAAAAAAGCTTAGGACCATATGAGAATGAGAACTAGAGCATGTTAAAGACCCAAAATGAGTTTATGAGTTCCAACTTTCTGAGAATTTAGGCAAACTCATACAAATTCCAATAAACCCTCAATCAGCGATCCTTTCATCTTTACGACGGAGCAACAAGTCTACACAACTCACTCGAGAACCAATATTATCCTCAAAGCACATTGGACACTTGCCCGAAGTGGACATTCAATATTGACCCAAGATATAGCACGTTTACGGCTGATAGTGACAAAACAAACAGGATCACAGAACATTAGGTTTTTGTATCTTTTTTGTAAACACAGTTTGTGTTAAACAAACTGTTCTCTTAAAAATATGTAGACAGTTTACATACTCGTATATCAATTCCCTTATAAAATAGGCTTTAGACACCCTCATTCTTGATGTTGTTTTTAGGGTTGATCAGGTCATGGCGGGGAGGGGGTTCCCACTCCGCAGCAGTGCGAGTATTAGTTATTCTATGCTCCTATGAAACGTGTTTTGGACCTACATAAAATCCCAAACATTACATAATCTTACTTCTTACTTATATTATAAATGCGAAAGTTTGTGAGTTTGGATGTTTGGATGTTTGTGCCTCCATCACGCCTAAACGGCTGAATGGATTTGAATGAAACTTGGAATATACATAGTACATGTACTGGATTAACATATAGGCTATTTTTTATCCGGGTACCACACGAGCGAAGCCGCGGGCGGTAGCTAGTACTTAATAATACAATTGGATGACAACCTATTACATCAAACTAGTGAAACGCCCCGCAACTTTGTCCACGTTGCCTTTTTACATTAGCTTCGTCTTCCCGCTGTGTGCTCTAGGAGTGGAATTTCGGGAATTCCTTTCTTAGTGCACCCCTACACCCTCCAAGATCCATGGGTCTATGACCAGTGTTTAGGTTGTGCGTAGATTGTATGCCAGTCAGTAATATAATGAATTTTATGATTTCATTTTGTAAAATTGGATCTAAAGTGGACTCGAGAATCAGGGAGACAAGTAGGCGAGTAATTTCGTCCAGCAACGGGTCTAGGTCAATGACTTGATTGCCAATAACTCGCCTATTAACCCACACGCGGCGCGCACTCTTGCGGCTGGACCCTGACCCTGTTGTATGAATAGAATTTCGTATCTTCATTCGGACATTCTTATATAATCAAAGTTTAAAACATCTCCAGATCTCTATTAGACATTCACAACACAGAATTAATTCTTTTTACTACTAAAAATACTAGTGTGGTGAAGGGATTTTAAGTGTGCATCAAAAGCTCCTTTCGTGCACTTGGCAATGTTATAGAAATTTTTAGTTTCTACGACGGATGCCGGTTTTTTTGCTATTAACCTACTGATATTATATATTCGAAAGTTTGCTTTTGAATACATTTATAGATGATAATTTATAGGCTGCACAGTGCAAATATACGTAGGTTAGGTACATGCCACATCAATAGTTAATTTAAATCTAAATATTTAAAGTAGAATGTAAATATTTTCGTCGTCTTCTTGAATTCTATTTTACTAAGTTAGTGGCAGATAGTGAGTCTGCTTGAAGGGGCCTATGATGTAATACTTAACCTTTACTTAATGCGTGTGTAATGTGATGTTTAGAGGCGCAGGGATAATGTACCGCGCAGGTAATTAGGTAAGTGTGTCCTAACAAAGGTGAGAGAGACCGAAAATAGCTAAGTAGAAACGACTCTTCGTTATCTAGAGGTTGAGTTATAGAGATAAGTGGGCTTTTAGTTGCTACAAAGAATTCCTTGTCCACTTACCAAACAATATTTAACTAACATGCTTTGCCAAAATATATATCTAGAGATTTTCTTCTTAAATACTTGGTAGCTCGTAGATGCGCCTGGCAAGATTCGCATTGAAATAATTCTTCATCTCAACCTTACTGACATTTTAAAGCATTATGATATACTAAGCTTCAAGAGTATATAGATACGGTCGCTCAAATCACAAAACTCAGTCTCATTTCCGTTTTATGGAATATTATAGTGAACTAAACATAGGTACTTATGAATTATTTCAGCGTAAAAAGAGACTTTTTGCAGTTGACTGTCTCGGCCATGAGAAGTCTCTTGCTTTTAGTTTGATTACAAAAGCACAACTATCACAGCCTTATTAATTTTTGGAGAACAACATGTAATTATTTATGTCAATTAGGCCACTGGGAGTGGTGGAAATTAAGGTCGTTATAGGATATTAACATTTAATTAGTGGTGATTTACTTTGTTAGAGTGACGGCCTTGACGGCAAAACTTGCCAAACCCATCAGGACACTAAACGTTAAAAGGATGGTCATTGGTCAACAGCACAAATGGCCACGGAGCCAAATTACATTATAATGGTGACATTAACATCGATATGACAGTATTCGACAGGTTTGCAGAACCCCCATATCAATCTAACTACATGGAATCAGGTTGCTTTCTCTAGCTCTAGGTCCATAAAAACTAGATGCAATCAGCAATTTATCGATTGAGTTTTTAGAGCAATTTTTTGTAATAAATTGCTAATTTAAACATTGACAAGACCAAGGCTTTAAATATTAGTCGTTCAGATCATGAGATTAGGGGTACAAGGAGATATTATAGAATTTAGTATTCATAAACTTCCATTGTTGTACCTTCGCTTAGGCTTATAAAAAACAATCAATCACACTATGACTATCACTAGATCTCAGTTCGCTCAAACTGAGATATCGCGCGTGATGGCCAAAATCAGCAAGTTTTGCATTCATCATCATCATCATCCACAAATCTTCAAATCACAATCTATTGACCTACAAAATTTCATACATATTAACGGTTGTATCAATTAATGCTCGTCAGAGCATACATTTCATTCAAATACAACATTATACAATGATGCACATACATAGGTACAACGCCAAATCGGCCAAAGTTGCCACTGAGATCTTTGCTCGCTTCGCTCGTTCGACCAATTTCTAGGTACCTAAATGCGAAAATGTGTGAGGGGTTATCACTGGCTGTGTTTATCTCTGTAACGTCGGCTTTAGCTGAAACTTGGAATACACATAGTTTATGGTACCTGGAATAATACATGAAGTGCTCCTTTTCATCCGGGTATGAACAGCGCTAGCGGAGCCGCGGGGGAATGCTAGAAGGCTTTATAAATTAAATAAATAATTAATTTTTTTGGCAATTAAAATTAGACACAAGTATAATAATAATAACGTATAATATAAGAATTACCTACGGTCAAGCAGCTACTCATTTCAACGCCAACCCTGCCGGTATGCAGCTTCAGATAGGCGAGGAACGGGAAGGCCACGATGAGTCCGCCGCAGTACGACATCAGACACATCCCGTGGAGGTTGCGCAGCTCCGGTATGAGCGCGTAGATCAGGAAAGTGGCGACGAGGAAAGGAAATGATAACAGCAGACCTGAAAGAAACATAAAGTTATAGAAACTTATCGTTTATTTGCTAGCTAACCAATTATAAGTTTTCGTCATAGAATTTGAGATAACAGTAACCTATGATAACAGTAGAAAATAAAAAAAACCATCATAGAAACATACCCAATCGTTCATTTGCTAAGTACCTTACCCTTATTATTTAACTAATAAGTTTTAGTTTTGAAAACGATTGAGTAGAGAATTAGCTAAAAATAGCCTAAAATTTTAACTTAATCTTGCAATAAACAATTTCAAAGTTCCGAAAATTCATCAACTTCTAATGCTGACAGCATCAACGCTAGCTCGCTTATCACCATGTTCTTTATTTTGAGCGAATTATCCAGATAACCGAATTGAATGGCGGAAGCTTTAGCGGAAGTGGGTTTTATACCTAAGTTGTCAAGGTCATATTGCATACGATACAAGTGGTGTATCTAGAGTTCGTCTTTTATCAGCTGTTTCAGTTCACTACACGTTAAACAATTAGTTAGTTCTTTCATGAACCGCAGTGAAAAGTTAAAAAAGAAGTCAGAAATTGACTTTGTGGTTTTGGAATATTCATACAAGGAGAAGTTTCTTTTTTCCTCTATGGAATTAATCTTATTTTCTCTAATTAATAATAATAACAACAACGGTCAGATACGTATGTCTATCTAACCCACACTTCGGGATTAGAATTCCTAGTAGATAACGTGGGTATCATACTAAAAGTACCGTGGTACCACATCACCCCAGCTCAGAAGAAATATTTGCCAAACATGCTAGCATTTCTCCCACCGCGGGATTCGAACCCGTAGGTACCTACCTCTCGTATTCACGTCAGCCAGGCACTCGCCCGCCAAGCCAAACGAGGTCATCAACAAACACACAAACGTCGATAAACGTGTTGCTTGCTCACGACAGGTTCATCACTGTTCTTCTCTGCAGTCCAAGACTTTCTGCACTCAAACTTAGTTCCAGTTCAGTTCAATTCCAGTGACAGTTCATCATCATCATCATCTGATCCTTCCCACTCTATATGGGGTCGTCATCACTGCACTCACTCCCTTCTTAAGTTGTCGATGGAAATTAATCATGTCGTAATCCATGCTTGAGTAATTGAACTTGAAAGTACCTACGTTATTTCATATTTTATTGAACTTGCTCGTGTCAAGCATAAATTACCCACAGTTTTATATGTATATAAAACCACATTAGCCTCGAGCACCCCACACTCGCGCATGCGGGCGAGGTAAAGTTCAAAGTTCATTTATTCAATTAAAATCATAAGAATAATTTTGAACGTCTCAACATCTCTACATTGAATTGTCACCTTCGTAATGCGACCAACTGTTGAAGATACAGGCAAAACATGCTTGGTAATTCTATAGGAAACTATCTTCCGCCAGCGCCTTCGCTCGTGTTGTGGTGTGAGCGCATAACTTAGCATATACATTTATTTGACACACACAAAGAAAACAAATAACAAGCTGAGAGAGGTTTAAAAAGAGGTACAAAATAGAGAGAGCGAGAAGACAGACAAAAGTGAAAAAAAGTACGTATAACTACTAAATCTAGTCTAAACTAATCTAAAACTACAACTCATAACATTTAACTCTAAACGCCTTTAAATCCTTTCCGCGAACGAGTCGGCGTTATAGTGTAACCAAAGGGGTTAATTCTCAGCATGTGCTACTTCCAAGTTGAACTGGAAGTAGCGCTGGTTTTCGGAATTAACCTTCAGGGCCACATCCAAACACCAACAAAGTCTAGCATTTTACTCATCCACCGAATACTCAGTTATATAGGATGAAAATATTAATAAAGAAATACTCACCTACAGCATAAGCAGTGTAAAGTAAAGGGCTGTCGTCATTAGACACAGCGTCTGGGTAGCAGATGGCAGCGATCAATCGCGCTGGTATTTGCTCTGCGCTCATCATCTCCACGCAAAAACTCATCGGAGGGTGAAGTGGGAGAACGCCAACTGAACCCATCTCGATGAGAGAGCCATCCTGGAATAGGGAACCACTAAGTTTATCTTCGCATAGACCAAATTTACCCATAAGCAAACATCTCTAGCTGTTCGGTACCTTTCTGTTGACAGTGATAGATATACAAACCTATACAAACAGAGTTAACTGTAAAAATGGAGCAAAAAGCGTTATGTTCGTAGGTAAAATGTATAATTAACATATTTTCCAATGTAAAAACTAACAGTTCTTAGGTACAGTCTAAAAATATCTACAATCTGGCCAAACAGTTCGTCATAATACACCAAAATATCAATAGATTTTATTCTAAACGCTATCCTATTGTTTAATAATAAAAAAATCAGACTAGTTCCTTGGTCCATACAGTCTTAAAATGTTTATTTCAGTATTTTTTCTGTTTCGTAAATTCTCCATAAATGCATTTCAGTGCTTTTCTTTGTCTGGCCTTACCATAAATTAATGTAAATAAGTTACTTGTAATACAAAGCTTGTGATAATGACCCAGTTGTGTGATATGAATTTCATAAAGCTGGACGATGCTATTTTGTTAATTAAATAGGTCATTATTATAATTAAGTTCGTGTAATGTCAAATTCATGAGCTTAATTGTTTTACTGTGGTTTTTTTACACCCTAAAGCTGGTACTCACTAGCGATTCACCATTGCAGATGCAGATTCAGAATCAAACTTATACGTAAATATTTTTAATATGTAAACCTCTTAATTTACTGACTAACTGACTGACAATCAACGCACAGCCTAAACCAGAAATCCTAGAAGCCTGAAATTTGAAGGGGTTATTCTTCTTATGGTAAGAAAATAATTCCCGAAGTTCAATTCCTAGAGTGGGCAACGTGGGCAAAGTAGCGGGGCATTTCACTAGTGCCACAGGTATGTACTACAATTAGCTAAGCTTCAGATAACGAGTATTTGTTTTGTATATTTTAAGTTAATTATTGTGTTCAAAGTTATTGAGCACCTGGCTTAACGAGAGTTTGCAGATTTATCACATCGGTACTCTGTCGAAGTTGCGGACAACATCGAATTACTTGTGAAGTTGCTAATGAAGATGAAGACACTGAACCGAATGAGAAAATAATTATATAGATAGTTATTATTGGGCAGTTCGTTATTTCTGAGCAGTATCCTATCCTACCCTACTATACTATAAATGTGAAAGTTTGTGAGTTTGGATGTTTGTGCCTCAATCACGCCTAAACGGCTTAACGGATTTGAATGAAACTTGGAATATACATAGTACCTACATGTGCTGGATTAACATATAGGCTATTTTTTGTTCGGATACCACGCGAGTGAAGCCGCGCGCGGCAGCTAGTAGTAATATATATTTACCAGTTTCCGCTCTTCGAGGCGCATTTAATTCCTGGTACACACTGCTACGAAAGAACTAATGACACAGGTTAGTAAGAAAACGCGAAAATAATTAGTGAATCCACTACACCATTCTCTATCAGCGCTGTGTCATCGCCACGGCACACATAAAATCGGTCAAGTGCGAGTAAAATTCGCACACGAAGGGTTCCGTACCATCGTACATAAATGTTTTTTGTATGGGGCCAGCTTTAAATTTTTTATTCTATCTTATTTTTCTTACTTGTTCTAGCGGCAATAGAAATAAACACTGATTTAAACGCTGTACCAATAACGGTTCATGAGCCCGCTGACAGACGGATGGACGGACGGACAGCGGAGGCTTAGTAATAGTCTCGTTAGCACCCTTCGGGTACGTAACCCTAAAAATCAAAGGAAAATTATTCAATCAAAGTTTTAACAGGATTTCAATTACTTTTTTGTGTCACGTGACGATGACGCGTCCACGGCCAGAGCACCTACATAAAGACCATTTTGCTTTGTGTCAAATGCATGAAAGGTGCCTGTGAAGGGGACTTTAAACCTTTCACCACACAGGTTCGAAAGAACTAGTGACACGAGTAGTAGGAAATAGAAGTAAAATCAAATGTTTCTGTAAGTACGTAACAGAAGGTTGCAATAACTCGTGGTAAGCACGCGACTGCGAGTGTGGCATGCGGGAAATTAATATTGCGGGTAGGTACAATATACTGTTACCGTGTACTTACATGCTGTTGTACATTGTAGGCGATCGATGGTCTTATTAAACACTGCATTCTCATTGTTTTCTATTCTATTTTCATTTGATTTGCCTGCTAGTTCAACCAATCCGACGAGGGTTGCCAACCATACTATTAAAAACAGTATTATACTTTTTTCCGCTCGTTTATACTTTTTACTGTTCAATAACAAAAAAGTATACAAAATACTGTTTTCATAAACACTGGTATTCTAAGTAAAGTAAGCTTTAAGGAAAACATAAATAAGCACACGTACAAACTACCTATATTTCAGTTTCAGAACGAAACTGTCAATGTCAAGCGACTGAGTGGCGAATATTTACTTACGAACATTTTAAATCTAACAATAAATTCTTAAACTCTGCAAAAAGTTCAAACAAATATGTATTTAAACGTTAAAAAAATTAAATACTTACTGTTTCTTTTTCTAAAATACTGTTCATTTAATTTTTCTGACCTAAATATACTGTATTTCTTACAAAAAGCTGGCAACCACGATTGTAAACTTTTTAAGACTTGCCTGCTCACTAAACCAAAACGGATACCAACCAAAGCTTATGATAAATTGTTTCATCTCAAAGCCATACGAAGTGAGAGTGATTGTCATCTTATTCACGGATGATAGGTTTTCTGTAAAAATATTTATGGCCCTTTTCGATATTATAACAACGTTATGAACGACCCGTCGTCCGTTAGTACAATATAGTCACCGAAAAAATTAGTTAAAAACGTAAACAAATACCTACCTAAAGGTTAAATTCATTCCTGCGCTGTGAAGGTATGCGGTATCCCATCGAATAGGCACGTTTTGTAGTTCTCTATTGTTTTATTTTTAAACTAACTAAGTGCTTTGGTTACTTAGTTTGGTTTGTAGTCAAAACATACCTACTTATAATCAACGTCTTCCACACATGGTTTTTTTCACACCACACACTGGTAATAATAAACTTTAACCTATTGTGTAGTTTATTATCACATTTAGGCACCTATAAATAAAATAAATCACTTCAACAATCATACATACTCGTACATACATATTATCACGCCCTTATCCCTAATGGAATGGGCAGAGCCACAAGTACCACCTACCTAATCATATTCAAAGTATCAAGATGGATGGTGACGGACAGGTGATGATGAGCCCATTCAACAATCATATTCTAACAACATAATTTAAAAAAATCCTTACTAATAGGTATTATAAATGCGTAAGTAACTGTCTGTCTGTCTGTTACCTTTTCACGCCTAAACTGCTGAACATATTTTAATGTTCGGCAAGGAGATAGATTCCATCCCGGGGTAGGACATAGGCTACTGTACTTTTTATTCCGTAAAACGATCTCAAAATGGAAAAAAGGATATGAAAGGATAACCGAGATGACGCATAAATACTTCTTAGACGTTAATTTATGACAAGACAGTTAATTTGACTTTAATAAAATTTTGATAATTGACAATGTCATTCATATCAATCGGGTCGTCAGCAGCCCTCTTTTCTTACAGCTGTAAGGGCCTCTAGCTGGACCGACTGCATGATTTTTGATTTGTTCGATTTGTCTCCGCCCCGAATAGCAGAATAACTATAATAATACATTTGCATTATTAATTCTAAGGCGGTACGAAGTTCACGGGGTAGTATATTATATCTGATATTTTTTAGGTAGGATACAGTAGTGCAGCGTTCAAAAATTCCTAAGTTTCAGTGAAAATTGTTTTACTTTGGCATTGTTAATGTAAATATTTTGTCACGAACACAGTTCGTAAACTGCAAAACATAAAGAGCTAGGTCAGGCTGAAACATTGTTGTAATATTTCACTTCTAGTTTCCAGAGTTACTCTTTTGTATTATCCACCTCCTAATTCGTACGCTGGATAAACGAGAGGATCTATTTAATAAGGGGATTCAATTTTGGTGGTGAAAGCAGGATTGAGTGTACTGAGAAGTAATGCTAGGGAAGATAATGTTTACAAATTACGCTTCTGTCTATACCTACTCCAAGTTTCATTTAAATTCGTTCAACTGTTATGGCGTGATTGAGGCACAAACATACATCGACACATCCTCACAAACTTTCGCATTTATAATATAAGTAGGATATTTCAAAGCTATATGAGAGTACAACGGTAACATATTTTAAAAGAATAAGATAAATATAAATGTAGACCTAAGTTAAATTATAATTTGTGATTCTAAAAATGAATGCTCCAAAAGAGAATGAAATTTTGAACAAAACACATTATAAAAGTAGACACTCGTAAGTCAGTGGTCGTACGTAAATTAAATGTTGCCCCTAAGTGAAAATTTTTGGAATTGGAAGTGTTGAACCTTGGAACTCCAAGATATGCCTAGTAAGCACCTATATAATAACTTACAATATTATACAAGAATATTCTAAAAAGTTATCGTAACGAACATCAACACGTCTCATCATCATCGTGATTTTCCTGCCCGTCGTACTCTATCTATGAGTATGTATAAATCGTACATATTGAAGTTATCCTAAGGATCACAGAGTACTTAGCAGAGTAGGTACCTACAGGCGCTTTCCGAAGGGAGGGGTCACACAGGGTCGAGTAAATAAGATTTTATTGCACAATAAACAATTTTATTGCACACATTATAAAACAAATAAAAGCCTTCTATTTTTATTGGCATCGCGGCTAGGAGCAGATAATTGCTTTTTTATATTTTGTAAATTTTTAGAAGATTTTTCAATTTGACGTGTACGATTTGGGAGGGGTCATGTCCCCTGTGACCCCCCCCCCCCCCTTCGGACCGCGCCTGAGGGTGGATACTTCTCTGGATGTCCTTGTGATGTCGGAGGGTGCAGTAGGTGCACGAGCTTGACATGAATAGAGGCTACCAGGTGATTTTTAGGTGGTCGATGATTCGGACATCCCCACACTCCCCAAATGCAAACCGAATTGTGTGGTTGGGCCTGGTTGGGTAGACACCTGATCACAATTTTATTGTGTGTGAGCAGATCTCACTCTTAACAAAAACTGAGTAGCCTATAAGATATAGGCTATAACTGTAAGAAACAGCAGGACCTAAAATATAATTCGATAGAATTGACTTTAAAAAGTTTAAAGGAATGGTTTAAAAATAACTGTCGGTACGTGACTGGTTTCCCGCGACATCGGCTTTTCAAAACAAACAAGCTGCGATATTCTCAGAAGTAGCTGAACCAACAACTCTTAACCAAAATGTGCAGACCTTGAACCAATTAACCAAAAAGCATGCATATAGCATGAAATGCTGATGCAAGATGACAAACAAAAAAACAAGGTCGAAAGTGTTTCGTATACTGTGTATCACTCAGCACGGCCTTTCAGATGTGAAAGAGTAACATAAAAAACATTGCCCTCTTTTACAGTTGGGTCAAAAGCAAAGAAACGGTAGCGACCCGGTTATAGAACGGAATAATGGACGGAGAGCCTACGAAACAGTCACCCACAAGTCAATTGTCAGGCACTAGGCAATTGGTCAAAACTTATGGGAATATAAAGAAAGTACGCGCTACATTTTCGATCGTATAACGAATTGTTTGTTTTTTTGTTCGTATGAGCTAGTGGCCAACTCTAGTGACGGAGTTTTTAGGCCGCCTAAAGTATAACGAACTACGTGACTATACTCGCCACACATTCAATTGAACATTGTCAGATAGTACCTACGGCCCTAGAATAAATAAGTTGATTTGCTATTCTGAGGCCCTAGCGATAAATGACAATAATAAAATGTCTACCAACTACGACATGATCCTACAAGGTCGCTTGACAGCTACGAAGGTGCTACGCTTTATGGCACAACTAGCTGCCGCCTCCGGCTTCGCTCGCGTGGTATCCAGATAAAAGTAGCCTATATGTTATTCCAGCACACATATTTATGCATTTTACAAGTTTCATTGAAATCCGTTCTGCCGTTTAGACGTGATCGGAGCACAAACATCCAAACATCCTCACAAACTTTCGCGTTTATAAAGTAACTAGCTGCCGCCCGCGGCTTCGTTCGCATGGTACCCGGACAAAAATAGCCTATACAATATCCAGTACATGTACTATGTATATTCCAAGTTTCATTCATATCCGTTCAGCCGTTTAGGCGTGATTGAGGCACAAACATCCAAACATCCAAACTCACAAACTTTCGCATCTATAATATAAGTAAGAAGTGTAGTTTGTCTTTGTAACTGTGTGTACTTAAATAAATAAAGTATATTTTACTAAAAAAAAGTAAGAAGTAAAATTTCAGCTTATACTATACCGTTTATAGAATAAGTACCGTAAAATACCGTTCATGAGTACACTTTTAATCGACTTTAAAGAAAAGATTTTGTAGTTTTGTATGGATGTATCGCTAACCCATTTTGATGATTTTTACGCTGGTTACCCCCGAATACTCAAACGCATCTCAAAGTTGAGCACGTCTCAAATGATGATATTTTTTTTGACAGGTTTTCATCAGAAACTGTCAAAAAACCGTGAGTTGAGACGTGCTCAACTCTGAGTCGCGTTTGAGTATTCGGGGGTAAGTATGGTGTAATACCTACATTACCATTACATAGAGTTCGAGGAGGTGGGCCTGAGTCAACGTAAAAGCATGCATAGAAACGCCAACTCCCTGTTACCGTAAGTTGTTGTTGTATAGCTTAGCTTAGCTTACCCTTTCAGGCTGGCGATAGTATATTTTAAACCAAATTGCCTAATCTTTAGTTAGGTAATTATGTTATTTAGTGAAAATTCACCAAGCCGCCATTTTTATTTTTCACTGTTAGTGTTAGATACTTAGGTCCTATTGAGATGGCACCAAGTAGTTTTTATAATATTTGTTTTCTTTATTGATCGAAGCCGGACTATTTTGACCATTCATTTTGTTTGCAGACTGGTGGTCAAACATAGACCAGTACGTACACACGTATATGTAAATATTGAGGATTGACCTGTGCAAGCATTTAGCTATTAACAACTTTTCACTTACAAAGATTTTAATGCAACACAAAGTAGTTTATGCTAAAAGGTATAAAGGAAATGAAGAATAAATTAAAGAGTGTTCTCAATCGGAAGCCTGTAAACAGCTGCACTGTTTTATGTTAGTAACGGTTTCAATCAACACACTGCTTGATGGTTGATTGAAATATTATTAGAAATCAGGAAGCTCCTGTAGTTTGTAGGTATATAACACACTTAAGAGTGTGTAGTAGCGGATTTGGTCCCCAAAATCCATGTGGAACTTTTGACGGCCTCGGTGGCGTGGCGGGCGATTGGTCGGCAGAGACGTAAGAGGCGCGCATTCGATTCCCGCTGCTGAAGAAATGTTTGCATGTTCTGTAAATATTTCTTCCGGGTCTGGGTGTTGTGGTACCATGGTACTCGTAGTTTCTGATACCCTCGACACAGGGAATCCTAGTGTGGGGTCAGGACTATTTATGTGACTGTTGGGTTTTATTTATTAAACTCTGTTGTACGCTAATGAAATGTGTTTATTCAAAAAGGAAAAAATATTTTTTTTTCTTTTGTTCCTCAAAGTGTAAACACGAATAAAAAAACGATTCATAAAACCTTGAAAAATCCATGTTCTGAGTATGTTATAGATTTCGGGACTATCGATTTCAGATGAGTTTTACTTCGATAGGTGGATAAAAACTATTTATTATTTTTTAAAATCAGTTTTTTGAATCATTTTGTAGTTTTCTTGTAATTAAAATTTTTTTGATTTGGCGGGTTATTTGATTTCAACATTTTGCGCGATCTCACTCTCCGTCTTTCTTTTACACACCCGAAATCCTCCCGAATCCCGTAATGTGATAAATATAAAAAATAACAAAATGTAAACAAAACTCCAAAGTTTCGGAATTGTATAGTGTCTACATGTATAATCGCATTTAAAATCTTTGAGAAATATTCATTGTCGAGCCATGTGGTTGCCGTTTGTAAGCTCGTTAACGACGAGATAAAATACCAATAGATAAATCAAGTATCCCAAAGAATCTTCAGATGGTATAGTAGGTTACTAGGGCTGCTGTTGTAAGGTATTCTTTCTTTTTTACAAATACTTCATAATTACCTACTTAAAACTAACAGAACCCGAATATACGTAAAATCTAGACTTTCGAAGCATGTACGTCAGTAGCGCCTCTGACGCTTGCTTCGAATGATCCTTTCATTTATACCAAACACTATGATTAGTTGATTACCTTACTTATTTATTATATGCATGAGTTATGGGTTCTTAAAACTCTAATTACTCTTATCGCCTGTTGGCCAAGAAAAATGAATCATTTGACATCACTTGTCAAAATCTTAAGTACTTTCGAGAAAACAAACGCAAAATCCGTTTTACAGAAGAAGTCCCGCGGTGAGCGCCCTCTAGTTTTCGTATGACAAAAAAATGCCTTTGCGTTCTGCCTTTTTTGTGGAACTTCTTTAGTGAAACAGACTCTAGGAGAGCACCACCGTGGGGCCACCTCGGAACCCGGATCCACTGAACGAGTTAACGTACCACAGGTCAGGTTCCTTACTCGTCGATTTCACTAATTCACCAGTTTACTCATCAGACAGGAGGATATTTATAAAACCCTTTGGAATGTGTTTTTTAACACTAAATAGGTACTTTCTAAAAATTTCACCCATTCTTTATTTCGATCTCAATTTTTTTATTAATGAATAATAATAATTTTGACAATATAAAATGAACAATGCAACCGAAAAGGTTTCATGAAAATCCATTCAGTTGAACCGGATTCCGAGGTTTTTACATTTTAATGTCCAACGGCACTCCACAAGGTACATCTACATAATGATGGGAATATAGACTGCTAAACACATAGGTAGCCCTCGTTTTGCTTCGCGTAGTCGGATAAACAAAATGATTCCTTTTTTCAACAACCTCATTATCTGGTCAAATTACAACAACAAAAAATAAGAGATCGGCGCTAGTCATCCTAAATAATTGAATATGGACACGAGTTCCTAAATCTATTAATTTCATCGTTAATAAATTCTATCTTAGACTGATGCGATTTGTGGTTGAAGCAAGAATTTCAAAGATTTCAAGAATTTCAGCGTTTACAAGCTTAATAAAATGAATATTTATAAATTGTTGAAATGTTCAAAGACATTGGATTTATTTCTACAAATCCTATTGAGATTCGTATTTGGAATATTTAGATGAGTATGAGAATACCTATGAATAAGTACCGACCGTCTACAGGTCTAGGAAGTTGATTTGCCGTTCTGAGGAACCCACTATCAAGCATTATTAATGTCGAACAGGTATCCTTATTGATGTTCGCGCGATACCTGATCGTGTGACGTCGGGGAGCGGGATGAGGAAGCAGGCCAGGGAAGGGGTAGACCTGCTAGGCCCGCGCGGTTTTACACCCATAAATTGCATCGTTGATTCACGCGATGATCGCCTATTCGCGTGCAATTAGGACACCCATTCTTTGTTTCTTTGAGAGCACTGGTGGTTCAGTTGGTAGTGACCCCGCCTTCCGAAAATAAGGTCATGGGTTCAAACCCGGTCGTGTACCGATTAATTTTTGTGTGCGAAATAATTATGTGCGCTATACCCAGTACTCTCAAACGGTGAAGGAAAACATCGTGTGGAAACCCGCGGCTTAGTCAGCTCCGCACGTATTGACCATGTCTTTCCTGTGGACAAGGCCGACTAAGCTGAGAGGATGGAATAGGTGCTGGGCAAGCCTACTCCATCTTAATTCGTTCCGGGCACTACAGCAGCGTCCCGTTTGTGAAGGTAAAAAGTTGCCTCCTGACACTGTATAAATCATCTAATATAGATGGTAAAAGGCCTTAGTTTTTTTTTCTTTGTTGTCGTGCAAATGTGCGATGATCGAATATTCGCGTTCAATTATTACAACGCCTTAAGCTACCTAAGTCTATCTATAAGTTTACATTTGTGTAGGAATTTATTTGTGTACCTAACCTACATTGTAGAGGTTTTATGCATTGTAGCACGGCGTGTAGACTGGCGTAGCGTTCTAATTAGATCATTAGGAACATTGATTTCTTGGCTCCTGTTATAGAATCTTAATTCCTTATTAAAATATCTGTAACAAATTTATAGCACATTACATGTAATTACTAGCTTCCGCCTTCGCTTTAAATATGCTATACTGTCATGAACTATGTATAGGTATGTACTATGTTTTATCCAAATCAGTTCAGTACCTAACCTAATAGCATAATTGAACCACAAACACCCACTCAAATGCAAATGATACATTTTTTGGAGCCCAAGCAAAAAATTGTTTTGTTAACAAAGTACCGAATTAGGTAAGTATAGTACCTACCTACCTAACAATCTCTCTTCTCAGATAATGTTCGATATAGGTAAGTACCTACATAAGAAATGTAAGTGACAGAACAACAAAGTAGGGTTTAAGTATGCTAGAAATTGAAATATTAATACAGCAAATGTACCAACCTCTTGTATATACAAGCCCTCGACTTGAGAGTCCGCCAGGTAGCTCTCATCGCAACTCCTTCCATGCAAGTAGAAGAAAGTCTCCTCAGCCTTCAACGGCGACGGTTCCTGATCTTTAAAGAGAGGCGGGCTGAAGAGCTCGGGCGTATCTGAGCAGTTTCTACCTTGGTACATCTGCCCTGTAGGACAGCACTTGAACATGCATATTCTCCCGATGCAAGGACATCCGTAACGCATCTTCTGGTCACCCTCCTGGACTTCGTACCAAGTTCCAGTGACGAACTCTATTTCATAGAGGAATATCGATCCGTTCGGATGTAGCCGACCATCGCTGATATCCACACTCTCCCTCGCGGTGCAAGGACTGCAGCCGCCCAATCGCGTCAGCACCAAAAAATTCACCAACAACAACAACGTCTTCATCTCGACTAAAATAGTTGCTAATTGTTACAAAGTTTACTCAATCACTTCGCGTAGTTTCGTCAATCACATTTTAACATGAATTTAGAATCCAAAATATTTGTCACGGATAATGACTAAGTACTTAATAATAAAGCGGTAAATCGCGAGTTTTATCACTGTTGAAGTGTTCGTTATCAAAGAACTAGTGAGGTAATTTGATGTATCATTTTATAGTGATAAGAGAGATAAGGTGTTCGCGGGAACGGCCGCTAGATTTCTGGGGCAAAGCGAGCGTGCTTCGATGACGAGACTCAGTTCCCGACTGGCATCAGGCTCAGGCACTGGCAAGCGGCAGGGAGGCTGACTGGACTGGACTCTATCCGTGTCTGAAGCCGCTTCCAGGCCTGTCCGTCAACGCTTCCGCTAGAATGTTATCCGTCCTATCAAAGACTTACCAAGCTATCTCATTATGTTTGTGCATCGAACGATGCAGACCGTTTGCAACATACTTCTGCTTGCAAGTAATACTCTCCCGGCAAAGGTGTAAACCAATGCTTCTGTGGCAACTTAAAACTAACTTACCTACCTACCAATCATGTTAAGTTCCATGAAATAAAGTAGTGTAGGTAGTTAATTTGATTCGAATGATAATTTTAACTATTAGTAGGTATTTAATGTCTTTTTTTCATGTTTTTCAATTGTCTAACTGTGTTTTTATTTATATTCTTAAATTCTATGTTATGTGTTATGTGTACTTTTTTAGTAAATAAATGTTACGTATGTCTATGTCTATCTACCCTTTATATATTTTAGTTAATAGTACCTACTACTAGAGTAGATCAATTTATAGTAGGTATAGCAAGCCTAGTTTTGTAATACAATCTTAATTATTTTCTTTGTACAAACTGAATTTAAGCTTTTTATGATATTTTGCTTCATAGTGCCACCTATTAGACACATAACAAGGTACCTAGTAGTCATGAGCTAGATACCAGCAGGTGTGATTAGAGATGGGCGGGTGGGTAAAAATTCGGGTGGGTAAAATAGGAAGGAAAGGGTAAAATAGGTAAAAATTAAAAAATACCCATTTATACCGGGTATTTTTTATTAATACCGGGTAAAAATTCGACCTGTATTTTAATTTTTTTTTTAACCGATTGCCTAGATCCACCTACCGGTCCGTAACCGTACCGTAACGAAAACGATTTTTCACTCACCTTTTGTTTTGTTTATACAGAAATTCACAATTAAAAGACTATTATAAAGCTGCAGTGTTTGTTTGTTTGTTTGTTTGAACGCGCTAATCTCTGGAACTACTGGTCCGATTTGAATGATTCTTTCAGTGTTGGGTAGTCCATTTATCGAGGAAGGCTATAGGCTATGTTTTTTTTTCAAAATTAGGGATCCGTAATAAAATTGCTATTTTGTAACACAAGGTGTAAAATCGAAAACCTATTTTTGTGTGCGCTGCAAAAACTATTGACGATAGAACAAAATGATGTACTACGGGTTTGTAGATCCCATTAAGACCTACAAAAAAGTCCGCGAGAACATATATCTAGCTATCATGGTTTAATCACAATAACCGATTTTGTGTTCAAAATAATTATTAAATCGTCTGAAGAAAAAAAACTACGTTAAATATGTATCGTAATATTAATCTTTATCGAAATTAAGCATTATGTTATCAAGAGTATTTATGAAGAAGTAAAAAACTTTTTGTTTCATCTCAATCGGATATTTCGTTTAAAAGTTATCACGTGTGTAAGATGTTAAGAGTTGGTATTGGTACCTATTAATGAGTTATGGGCCATAGTCTATTTATTGAGGGAGGCTATAATATAGGCAATATTTTATCTCGATATTTCCACGGAAACGAGAAAAACGCGGGTGAAACCGCGGGGCACAGCTAGTAAACAAATAAAATAATAAATAAATAGTGGCGGACATTCTAACACAGCACCAAACTAAGAAAAACTTGTAATATGGGAACCAGATGACTTCTTCTTCTTCTCGTGTCGATGCTTCGTTAAATGTTTTTAGAGTAAAAGGTGGCCACCTCAATCGCGCTATCTGTAGCGGCATTGAGGTCATCCCTAGTGCAGGTGGTTGGACACAGGGGGCACACCAGCAGGTGCGGCATGGTTTGCGCCGGAGCACCGCAGTCGCATTGTGCCAAACTAGGCTCCCTAAATCCCCATTCGCACATATTGAATCTGCAACGACCAACTTGGGTGCGGAGCCGATTTAACGACTTCCAGACTAGCCATGGCAGAGCGTGTCCTGGTGGTAATTTTTCCTGCGGGGTGATAAAGTTAGGAGGTGGGGGGTTTTTCTCCTTCCAAAGCTTATACTTTGCGGAAGCCGGATGGTCATTAGAAGCCTGTGTGAAACGCTGAAAGCTTTTGCGGCTTTTGAGGCGAGCTTCAGGTATTTCGTGCCCATACAAAGGATGTCGGTTATCACTCTCTTGCTTGGATTTCTCCATTGAACTAGCTACATCCCGTCGCATGCATGGTGGTGTGATACCTGCTAAAGAATATAGCATGTTGAGAGGAGTTGGCTTGAGACACCCAGTAATTATGCGACACGTTTCGTCGAGCGCTACTTCAACGAGTTTGGCATGTGCAGACATGTGCCACACTGGGCACCGGCGGAGAAGCACAGCGCCATACCAGTAGAACGTAAAACGTCTGGCGCTGCTCCCCACTTGGTAGATGTTAGATGCCGTAGTAGACTGTTGCGAGAGCCGACTTTCATCTTTGTCTTTTGACAGTGTGGTTTGTAACACAATTATTTGTCCAGTGTTACGCCAAGATACTTTGGATAGCGCTCACATTGGATGGTAACTCCTTGCCACGTGATGTTGAGAGACCGATCAGCCTGGTGGTTGCGCAAGTGGAAAGCACAGGCTTGAGTTTTTGATGGATTGGGTTTTAGACCATTTGCATCGTAGTAGGCTCCTAGTTCTTCAAGGGCGACGGTCAGGTTCTCTTCCGCTTCTTCAAAGGTTTTTGTCTGGGTGGTCAAAGCTAGGTCGTCCGCGTATAAGAAACGGGTTGTATTTGGGCTGCTAGGTTGATCGTTCGTATACAAATTGAACAGGGTTGGTGCAAGGACACTCCCTTGGGGAAGTCCGTTTTTGACGCTGCGCAATCTACTTTTTTCCGTAAGAAGGTGAACTTGAAAGCGGTGGTTACGAAGCAGTTCACCAAGTATTTGAACAAACCCAAGATCGTTGGTCAAATCTTCAACTTTTCCTAGGAGTTTTCGGATGTTTACGGTATCATAAGCAGCAGTTAGGTCAACTAAAACCATGCCTGTTATATTGTTCGTCTCAAAGCCGTCCTCGATATGTTGGGTGAGTCTAAGAGTCTGCCCACAACAGACTTTTCCGGGTCTAAATCCTGCTTGTTCGTGGATCAGTTTTGAATCCACAAGTGGCGTGAGACGGTTGAGGAGGAGTCTCTCAAACAGTTGGTACAGGTGAAACAACAATGAAATGGGCCTGTAGCTTTTAGGGTCATCGTGAAACTTCCCAGGCTTTAAAAGTGCCACATCCTTTGCTCTTCTCCACATTTTTTCCACCAGATGACTGATAAAATACTTATATACTTTTTGTTTGTAAATACGTTAGAACACCCAGACACAGAACAAACATCTATATTCATCACACAAATATTTTTTCTGGGTGGGGATCGCAGCCACAACCTTCAGCGTAAAGGAAGAGCTACTACCAAGTGAGCTGTGAGGCCAGTCAAATCATTATAGCTAATTAGGAATAAAAACTAACAAATAAAAGCATATATAATTAGTTGTACCTCAAAAAAAGATGCATTGAATTTTTACCCGGTATTAATTCGAAATGGGAAGGTAAAAATGGGTATAAATGGGTAAAAACCCAAAGTTCGGGTTTTTACCGGGTAAGCGCCCATCTCTGGGTGTGATTCCTTACCATTGTTGTATCCCACGTTACTTTAAATTAAAATCTGTGTAGTTCCGCCGACTTGTACTAGATGGCGCTCTTTTACATTTTTATTACCAATGTGTTTATTCATCCAAATCTAAGGAATCGGACTTTGATCGCAGAAGAATGTTTTCCGCTTTGATTATATCTAATCAAAGGTTTTCCGACAACTTGTCGCGTAGAATGGCAGTTGTATGACTTATGATATGACTGGTCCTAGTCTGAATTCTGGGGATTGGTCACAGAATAAAAAAGACTCAAACCGAGAAGAAACCCTTTTGCCTAAACCCAAATAGTGAAAAGTGTACATTATTATTCATGTATCAAGGTACCTAGCTGTTTTTAAAAAAGCGAAACCCCCGACCACAGAAAATAGTAGATATCTATTATTATTATTATTATCTATCTGGTGGGATATCTAGGCCCCACCCAAACCTTGTGGCTCATCAACCGAGGGTTAGTGATGTTGTTCCTCAGACCAAATAAAAAGAAAAGACGGCGCGCCGCGAACAATAAAAGTGAGGCCACCTTTTTATCTATATGTGTGCAAAATTTAAATAATAAAATCTTTGTATGTGTGTGTGTGTGTGTGTGTGTCGAAGGTTTTGAGGTTTTATGTTCCAAGTAACCTAAAATTCATGGTATAATAATACCTATAATAATTAAGAAACGATGTTATTTGAAGTACTTACAAGTGAAAAGTGATTCCGTGAGACTTTTTATGTTTTGCTGCTGTTTTTATAAGTTTTCACTACATAGGAGGGCATAATTCTATTTTTTTAAGTTTACTAGACGGCGACTCGAGAGCGATGAGCATGGTTTTAGTGTAGGTGTGTGCGTGAGCGTGTATGTTTTCTTGCAGGAGCACGGTTTTGTATGGCTTCACTTTTGTTGTTCGCGGCGCGCCATCTTTTCTTTTTATTTGGTCTGAGTGTTCTAACTTAATTATGTTATGTGATAATGATGTTACCCTTTTTAAGGGACGAACAACATACCTACGTACCTACATGCCTACCCTACCCATTAGGTAACTTGTCTATTTGATTAGTACCAAACCTCCTTTCCTATTTACAAAAAGATAGTTAAAATAATGAAATACCTATTCAATTCACAAACGATCGATAAAATGTTTATCGAACTTCAAAAAATTATCTGAAAAACATGAGCGGAATTCATTTTATTTTATCCCCGATCAGAGACAACAATGAAAACAAAATGGAGGTTCAGTTCATTCCGTAGACTGACGTCAACTGACGTAGACGGTGTAACATTCAGACGTTCTACCGGGGAACTCCCCGAATATTCAGTTAGTGAGTCAAGCACGTTCATATGTATTTTTCACAAGGGTTCTGTGTGTTGGACATTATCTAGAACAGGTTATGAACGCATACAACTCAAAAGTTTTAACGAAGTATATTTTTTTATTCTGTGATAATTTGATAAGGATCGCGAAAGTCTAAAAATACTCACACGCTAGAGGTATGCCACGCGACTTTGCCCACGTTGAGAATTTTTTTTATACAAACTTCATCTTCCCGCACCACTTCCTCTATGAATAGAATTTCGGGAATTTCTTTCTTAGTGCACCTCAACACCATAAAAGGACTATAGGTACCCTTCAAGTATCGTGCTTTACGACTTATGGTTTAGGCTGTGATTGTCATTCAGTCAGTAGGTAACGAAAGAGTTTATACATTTAGAAGATGTTGTTCAATGGAATTATAAATCTGAAAACATGTGTATGCAATTTTATTCTTTGTCGTACCTACCCTCATAATCAAAAACATGATAAGACCACACCCTGTCAGCCGGGCAAAAACTAAGTACCTTACTTACCTACATATTACCTAAGCAGAATTTAATTATTTTCTGAAACGACTCTGATAAGAATCGAACACAAACACAATAACTATAGAGATACGAAATGCTTTTTCATGTTTGTGTTTATGTGTGAAAAAAATGTTTTCATGTTTTTCAAAAGGAACCCTAAAACTCTAGGTACTATAAATTGCACGCAGACGAAAGGAACGGGAGGGAGGAATCGTCGCCCACCACACCCAGTCTTCATTTCAGTCAGTTCAGTCGTGAATCGCGAAGTGAAACACTGCACACACCGAAAATATATTTGGATTGTAAGTAGACTATTTTATTATATATTTTATTAAGCGTGTTAAAAATACAAAAAAAAATGCCTTCATGTTAATCTATTCAGTGCAGAGAATAAGCCAGGTTACGCCCCGTACAAAAACGGTTCTTCGGATCGGAAGACAATGCAAAAATGGAATTGTTCCAAAAAACGTACTAAACTAATATTAATTCATTTTATTAATGTTTATAAATACATGGATTTCACAGACCGGTCGGCAGGTAGGTAGAAAGTTTTAGCATTTTTGCAAATTGCACAGTGCACTGCACGCACACGTAGTTCGCATCGCGGCCATTTTGAGATACAGAGCTGCACAAAGAAACTACACAATACCTAATCCTTGCTAAAAAAAAGGATTTCCAACACATTATTTTAATTATTTGATAAAACTATTCCAAAGGGCATTACAAACTACAAATTTATTCCTCACTAGCTGCCATCCGCGGCTTCACTCGCGTGGTATCCGGATGAAAAGTAGCCTATTGTTATTCCAGCACATGTACTATGTATATTCCAAGTTTCATTCAAATCCGTTCAGTCGTTAAGGCGTGATTAAGGCACAAACATACAAATTATTCGTCCAAGTATCAACCTAAAATTTACTTCATATTACACTAGCTGCCGCCCGCGGCTTCGCTCGCGTTGTACCTGGATAAAAAGTACCTACCTAGCCTATAATTATGTTATTCCAGCACACGTATTATATACATTCCAAGCATTCCAAGTTTCATTGAAATCCGTTCAGCCCTCAGTACAAATATTTTATTTGATCTGAGAATCAGCCGTTTATGCCTGTTTGACTGCACAAACATACAAACATCCCCACAAACTTTCACATTTAAAATATAGGTAAGTAAGTACCCTAGGATGTTTATGGAACTTTTAGGTAGCAGATACTTACAGTAAATTAAGGTGTGAAAACTTATGTTGCGAGGTTTATTTACCTAAAACTAAAGTGATTCTATGGTAATAACGAAAAATACGCAACGGTTTGTTTACATTTTGGATCTCCAGTTTGGCAGAAGTATATAGTTGTGCCTTGTGTGGTTTGATCCTTGATCCTTACCTACTTAAAACCGTTCTTAGAGAGTTCCTTGAACAGATTGAGGTTTAGTCATATTTTCATCATCTAATCAAACAGGGACACTTCCATCATGAAAGTGAATTCATATTTTTACAAACTAACACTGAATTTCTTTTTCTAGATCAATAAAATGGGTCTGTTAGCTGCGTTGGCCGTAAACGTGGTTGGAGGGGCAGTTATTTACGGCACGGGTGGACTTCTGACGCCGATAGTGGCCCCCCTGCTGGGCTTCGGGGCCGCTGGAATAGGGGCTGGCACGACTGCGGCGGCTGCTCAAGCTTACTACGGCAATCTGATGGCTGGCAGCATCATATCGCAACTGACTGCTGCCGCGATGGTCGCGCCTACACCCTAGGTAGATAACATGTTTTACTGAAGCGCTCGTGGCGCAACTTACTTAGATGTTCTTGATCGTTGAAGTTAAGCAACGTTGTTTGCGGTCACAATTGGGATGGGTGACCGCAAGTGCCATTACGAGCGCGATAAATTGTCGGTCCCGGCTTTTAAGTCGCTAAGCCATTACGGGGGCCTTTAGGCGGCCTAAAATCTCCATCACAAGAGTTGACCACTAGCTCATACGAACTAACTTAGGTTACCTACTTATATGTTTTACTTTTACTGTAGGTGGCAAATCTTTTCAGTAAAAAAGCACATAGCCTACTCTACTACTCGAGTGAAGAAGGTTATGATATTACACCTACTGAATAATACCAAAACTAAGGCCTTTAACCATCTATAGTAGATGATTTATACAGCATCAGGAGGCAACTTTTTACCTTCACAAACGAGACGCTGTAGTGCCCGGGACGAATTAAGATGGAGTAGGCTTGCCCAGCACTTATACCATCCTCTCAGCTTAGTCGGCCTTGTCCACAGGAAAGACATGGTCTAATATATGGAGCTGACTAAGCCGCAGGTTTCCTCACGATGTTTTCCTTCACCGTTTGAGAGTACTGGTATAGCGCACATAAATTTTTCACACAGAAAAATCCATTGGCACTACACGAATGGATTTGAACCCTCGTCCTTAGGATCGGAAGGCGGGGTCACTACCAACTAGACCACCAGTGTGAATAATACCAAAGTTGAATGAAAATAGCACAAAGTTAACTGCAAACGAAGTCGCGGTATAAATAGTATTAACTAGCTGTCGCCCGCGGCTTGGCTCGCGTAGTACCGCAGTTAAAAGTAGCTTATATCTTATTCCAGCACATGTACTATGTATTGTATATTCCAAGTTTCATTCAAATCCGTTCAGTCGTTTAGGCATGATTGAGGCACAAACATACAAACATCTTCACAAACCTTCTATTTTATAATATAGTAGGAATATTGTGCTGGATTAACATAATACCTAGGCATTTTTTTATCCGGGTACCACGCGAGCCTCAGGCGGCAACCAGTATATTATATTTGTGTTAATAAATTGAAACTAAAGATTCGTATTTTTATTGTTCGCAGGTACTGCCTCGTTCCGGATTGCAGAATTATGCTTTCAAACAAATTGAAAGCTCTTGCTACTTGCATTTATTGAACTTTTGAATACCTAAGTAATAAAAGCATGTTGTAACCATTTTTACCTCATTTTATTTTAGAAGTTATGTTATGTCGTTCTTAGGCATATCTGTAGGCACATACATATATCTAGAAGAAAACAACGCCACAGGTTGTTATACCAGCTATTTTGAATTAAGCTTGAAGGCCTCGGTGGCGTGGCGGGCGATTGCTCGGCAGAGACGCAAGAGGCGCGAGTTCGATTCCCGCTGCGATCTCTACAACGAAACGAGGTCAGCGACGACTTTACTACAGCATAGGTATCTTTTTAAGCGCGAGATTTAACAAATTGATACTTGGTGACAAACCCAGTGCAAACTGCCGATTATCTTTATGATCAGATTTTTATGTCCATCAGAAGATGTAATTTTGCGAATCACAGAACACTATTACTCCATCAGCATAGATTCATTCTTGCAGAAACTGTTTGTGCGTAGGTAAGCATAAAAAACCCTGCATAGTAGGTATTAGCTATTGTATTTTGAAAGACAGGTAGGTACATACAGACTGGATCTTTATCCATTGAGATATTTTTTATTTTTGAAACGAAGTAAATTAACATTAGTTATAGATGTTTCAAATTATGTCAGGTTAGTCTGTGTACAGTACACCTTGTATGAACAAACTATTTCACTATCACGAACGTCCAGAAAAATTTTAAAACGCACATTTTAATTATTTTTCTGTGAAATTCAAATTAAAATTGGAGTATTTTTTCCAAACTCACTGATTTTTTCGCCATTTTTCTGTCTGGTACTTAGACCATGCTATGAAACATCTCCGAACAAATATAAAAACAAGATTGAAACCTTATATTTTGAGGTTATAAGTTTGCTTTGGTATGCAGCGCGGCGTACGCACCGCGTCGTTGCAGTAACTGTTCGTGCGTGCCGCTCTCGTGCACGCGGCCAGCACGCAGCACGCACACGCAGTCTGCGCCGCGGATCGTGCTGAGTCTGTGCGCGATCACGACGCACGTGCGCCCCGCCCTTGCGTCCTCTAGCGCCTCCGTTACCACCTAACCCAAAAACATATAGGTAAGGTACATGTTACAATCTCAGACCAAATAAAAAGAAAAGACCCCGCGCCGCGAACAACAAAAGTGAAGCCACCTTTTTATCTATGTGTGTGTCGAAGGTTTTAAGGTTGTGTGTTCCAAGTAATCTAAATTCATAGTATAATAATTAAGAAACGATGTTATTTGAAGTATGTACCTACAAGTGAAAGGTGATTCCGTGAGACTTTTTATGTGATTTGCTGCTGTTTTTACAAGTTTTCACTACACAGGAAGGCATAATTCTATTTTTAAAAAGTTTACTAGACGACGAGTCGAGAGCTATGAGCATGGTTTTAGTGTAGGTGTGTGCATGAGCGTGTATGTTTACTTGCAGGAGCACGGTTTTGTGTGGCTTCACTTTTGTTATTCGCGGCGCGCTGTCTTTTTCATTTGGTCTGAGACAGTTAGTAAAAATGATTATGTAAGCTTGTATCACCTTACTTCTCTGCTGGACTGGGAGTACAGAAAAAACATAGAATGCGTCCAATTGCTTCTCTCCCCGAGCATGTCGTAAAAGTCGACTAACGGTTAGTATCCTCCAACATGATGAGATACAATAAGCAAGTATTCCCAAGGAGGGTTGACGTCAGGCAGGCGGCCGGTCATAAAACACCTTAGCCAAAACTCTTACTGCATGATCCAAGGATCAGGATCATGCTGAGCCGACCCCACATGGAGTGGGATGAGGGCAGGAAGATGATGATGATGAAGCTTGTATCACCTTCTCGCTTTCGCTGTCGAGGGCGCTGGTAGCCTCATCGAGCAGCAGGATCTTGGGCTTCCTGATGAGGGCGCGTGCGATCGCGACACGCTGCTTTTGTCCGCCCGATAGCTGCACCCCTTTCAGACCGATGTTTGTGTCGTAACCCTGGGTACGACGAAATAGCTCAAATCAAAACTATTTTTGCAAAAGAAATTGATCTTAATGTAAAGTATGGAAGTATCGTCGGTCCCAAGCAATTCCGTATATGTTTTCTCGTTCAGTTTGATACCCAAGTACCTAGTTAAATTAACAAGGCGATCAATAAATAAAACAAAAACTAACAGTCTTGCAAGGTTTAGTGTATCTTAACCAAAGTTATGGTACTTTGGCACTATGGTAGCTACTAAGCAAAACAGTAATTGAATAATTATTATGTGTTTTTTATCGAAGTAAAACGATAGACGTAAGCAAAATCTAGTAGGTTTAACTAACTAAACTGGTATACACTAAAAAATCAAACTTAATACGATTCTGTGTAAGTACACAATTATCTCTGTGCACGGCAAATATTCTATAGCCATTAAAATTTCTTAGGGAGTTAACAGAGGAATGACTATATTTGTTTATCTCATGCCTATCGCTTTTAGAACACCAACTCGTTACGGCACGATACCTTCCTTCACCGTTCACAATACAATCTTTTGGTCTACCATAATTTTTCGAAGATTTTTTTTGGCTCTCTGGGTGGTCTACTAATAAAAGTCCTAGCTACCTTTGGCAGTGAAACTATAAAGTCATGTATGTTCGCCTGACGCGCTGCTGAGACGATCTCCTCATCGGTCGGCTGGCGCGAGTTGTCTCCATACGCGATGTTCTTTCTTATAGAGAGATCAAACAGCACTGGCTCCTGGGATACCAGCCCGAAGGCAGCCCGAGCTTCGCTGATCAGGAGACTCGGAAGTGGGAATCCGTCTAGTGACTGAAAATATACAGACCTATTTTGTTATCTATGCATACCTAAATATATCAAACTCTTATTGACTGGCAATCAACACAGCGTAACCCATAAGTCAGAACTTGAAAGGAATCCCCGAAATTCAACTCCTAGATGTCGCAAAATACGCAAATAATAATATTGCTGCTATTAGGTACTGTTTTATTGGGGTCTTTGGGGTATCTGTATTGTGGGTACCTTGTCGATTTAACCTTGAACTGTAGGTAATAGGTAGAGTTGAAATTTTCTTTTGTATTTCTATTGCCGCTATTTACCCTTCGTGTGCAAATCCGCTTCGCACTTAACCGGTTTTTTTTTTCAATAATGGAGAAATAATTTGAATTTGACACTTACAACAATGCCACTGTCCGCATCATAGAACCTCTGCAGAAGCTGTATGATAGTGCTTTTGCCGCATCCGCTGCGACCTACCAGAGCTATCGTTTTGCCGCTTTCCACCTAAAAAGGTAAGTATTATTTTTTAAAGATTTTACAAATACAAATATTTATTTCACAAAACCTATGAAGTTATAACCTAAAAAGTGTATCACTAAGTTGTAGGTAGTTATATAAACTACCTACAACTTAGTGATACACTTTTTATAGTTTTCACTGTTTACAGGAAGTACCTAAGTACTTCCCAATATGTGTAACATACATTTTGCATAACCAAAAAGTTATACATATTTAGAAGGCCTTTATTGAAACGTATTTATTCCTATAAGCTATCATCATAATAATCTATAATCACAACAATTCTACAGACAACTCAGAAGGTGGCGTTACCAGCTGGACGCACACCCGGAGGACTGGTCGTGGTCGCCATTAGTTCAAGAAAGATCCGAATAGAAAAGGGGGAGGGAGACCTTTGCCCAGTAGTGGGACAGTACGGGTTTATATTAATAATAAAAAAATACACATACCTTCAAATCTAGTCCACGGAGCACACTAACATTAGGTCGGCAGGGATATCTGAATTCCACTTCTTTGAAACTTGCCTCGCCTTTTGACATCTGAAAAATTGAACTTGGGGACTAGGGGTCTAGTGGTAGCGGCCCCGCCTTCCGATCCAAGGTCGTGGGTTCAAATCCGTCAGTGAATCAGGCTAGCGCAGGACAGTGAGAAGTAACAATGTAAAATGATCTGGGTGCAGATAATGATGCTGATACTTTACCGTAAAGGGGTGTTAAGTTATGTATGTAAAGATTATCATCTATTTTAATCGACAATAAACTAAAAAGTGCTAACGAATCCACGGACAGCAGGCGGGACTGGATCGTAGATCTTAGGCTTAGTTTTTAACAAGGCCACAATCCGAGAAGCAGCATTAATTCCCTTTTGGAAGTCTGGTGCGAATGTGAAAGCGTTTTGCGCCTGGCCCGACGCCATTTGCAGAGATTGAGTTGTTCTAGAACCAGATAGAACAAGTCATTTTACAGTTGTCGTTTCACCAACTTTATCCAGCCTGCTCTTACACTCAAGAGGCAGAAAAATAGGAAATGTTTTCAGGAACCTACCTAGATTTACCATCTACAAGTGCATAATTTTCAGTTAAATATAATTTTGGTAGGATTGCCTCAAGTGACTCACATAAGAATATCCTCGTAAGCCACTCCATCAGACACAATCAGATGTCCGCCGTACGTGAGAGCAGCCGCGTTGATGAAGTTGAACATAGACCGTGAGAGGCCGGCGACCAGGCCGCGGTAGTGCGCGGACCTCCGCGATAGAGCCAATGTGGGTTGCAGCTGTGCCATGTACTCAGCCAGAAACCTCTCCTCGCGACCTAAAGACGCTACGGTGCGGATGTTGGAAACCGCTTCAATTGCTATCTGGAATAATTCTTTATCATCAACAGTTTAAACTGCTATCGTCTGACCTCGTCTGGCCAATAAATTAGATTCACAATTTTGACATTTGGTGGGGTGCAATCTATTGACGAAAGTCATGTGAAACTTAGCAGTTCCCTAAAGAATAAAGAAATTCATTGAAAGAGTGTTCATCGAAAAACTATTTAATTCGAAACGAATATAGCTGAAACAGTTCGGTAATGTTTTATTTTCGTTTCAAGGCTTGTTTGAAAACATCCATAGGTAGGTACTAATATTGTAAATGCGAAAGTAACTCTATCTGTCTGTCTGTTACATTTTCACGCCGAAACTGCTGAACATTATTTTGATGATATTTGGCAAGGAGATAGATTCCATCCGGGGGAAGGACATAGGCTACTTTTTATCCTGTAAAACGATCCTAAAATGGAAAAAGGATATCTAAACAAGATAACGCATAAATCCTTCTTAGACATTAATTTATAACAAGACAATTAATTTGACATTTATTAAATTTTGACAATGTCATTCATATCAATCGGGTTATCAGCAGCTCTCTTTTTCTTGCAGGGATAAATGATGGATAAATGTAATTAAAAGTCGGAGTATACCATTGACGCTTGACATTGACGTCAATAATCTTGCATCTTACCTACTAACTCCTCTCAACGGTGGGGAAACTTTTTGTTCAAGCTGTGGTCGGTTCCAATATCAACGGCGTTACTTATAAAAGTTACTCAGTCTTAGATAACATGAACACTGTTCAAAATTGATCTATCAAAATGTCATGAGATACTTTAAGGATTCAAAAGGGGTTTTCTTATTAAGATAATTGCCTATTTATTGTAACAAAGAAGGTATGTAGTGGTTGAAGGTTCAGTTTAAATAATTGGTTACCTTGGTACTGTTCTCAAGAGTCTTAGCATTGCCTCTCGACTCTTTATTCGTGGCTTTTGCTTGGTGGTAGATTACCACCGCGACGACTGGGAAAAATATCAATGCCACTAAGCCAACGCGCCATTCGAAGTACATCGCCAAAATTAGAGCCAGGCCAACAGAGCCTACTCCTTGCAAGAATATGCCGATCCGTTGTCCCGTTGCCTGTAAAATAAAAACTGAGAATATGGGGTGCACTAGTTTGCACCCCATATTCTCAGTAGTCGGGACGAAACCACTTCTCATACAATCAGCAATACCTACCTATCTTACTTGTAACAAAATCTTAAACAATTTCCATCATCCCAGTCATACACTGTCTTCCCGATAATTTTGGAACCCAATGATTTGGAATAGAAAATAGCATTAATCCCATCTCGTTTGTAGTTAGGGTCATATTTTGAAACTTTTATGACCGTTTAATTATATCTACTTAATCCAATTTTGTAAGGAAAATTTGCCGACTAAATTCGTACTTTACCTAAATCCTAATAGTATTGTAAACGCGAAAGTTTATATGTATGGATGTTTGTTACTCTTTCACGCCTACACGGATTTGAGTGTAACTTGGAATATACATAGTACCTTACCTACATGTACTGGATTAACATATAGGCTATTTTTTATCTAGGTAAATTAGCGTAAATTTTATAAAAGCTAGTATTTTATAATAATGGGTAGTCATCGGTTACAGAATAAGGCTCCTGATGTTATGAACGCGAAGTACTAAACTTACGCCTTGTACATAAGCTGCCTCAGCCGACAGTCGGGCGCACAGAGCTCCAGTAGAGTTAGATCGTTCGTCGAAATACGCAACGTTTTGCTGCAACAAGTGCGCAAACATGCTCACGCGCAACCTTTCTGTCAAATAAGCGCCTGCTATACCAAATGAAACCGACTGAAAATAAACAGATAATATATTTTTTAAGCTTTAGATCAAAGGCAGACTTTCGCGGCGTCAGTATTAGTGGCGCCGCGTTAATGACGCTGCGACAGAGCGCAAAAATATAGAACGTCATTCAAGCGCAGTGTGACTAACGCCGAGTTATTGAACATAAATGTTCAAGCTTTCTCGCTGCGTCACAAAAGCTCCACCACTGACGCTGTCTTCGAAAGTCTAAAATGTTCTTTCTGTTTAGTAGCCACTTAGCCAGAAAAAAGAGTTCCTAAAACGCTCACCTCAATTAAATTAGAAATGCCCATGATGATTCCTATGAGGATACACATAACTGACACTCTCTTCACTTTATCCCATAGTTGATTTGGATCAGGATCAGACATGGACTAAAAAGGTACAAAGATTATGATTCTACTCGTCAATCTAATTCGAGTTCTGGGAAAATATAGAACAGTAGCACGATAATACAACCTTGTAGTATGCCTACAACCTACATAATAGGTAGGTACATTTTATTTCACTTTTCCTATTCTTTACAATGTTACAATTATAAAAAAAGCTAGAAATTAATAGTCACAGGCACATTTTTAATGTACCTATATTAAGCATATCCTAAAGTTATCCTGAAATGAGACAACGTCGAAAGCTTTAGCAAAGTTAAAACTCACACCAAATAAATCTCCAAATACGAGTATAAAAAGCGGCATCGAGAAGCCGATGAGGATAGATCCAATACTGCCAATGGTGATGGATTTCCATTCTGGAGAGTTAAGGCCTACCACACGCCAGAAAGAAAGCTTCGGTGTTTTGATATCTTCCTCATCCACCTTGAAATAGGTACAATTGTTTTTTTAGTTCCACTTTATACTTATTGTTTACTTCTTAGTTCATGTAGGTATGTACTTACACTTATCAAGTCTTCTTTGTCTGCGACATCTCGAGATATTTTAGATTCCTCCTTGACCGGTTCATGATCTACTAAACAAAATTTATCCGAATTTAATTCGCAAGTTTCATGAGTATTGTAATTCACAAAGTTCATAAAATTTATCTCCAATCCTTGTCGTTTCGTTATTTTACCTTCACTTCCGTCCATTGCAGTAGGCTCTTGCATAAGAACCATTTCATGATATTGTCCCTTCTTTGCCATCAATTCGTCGTGTGATCCAAATTCAGTCACCTCGCCATCTTTCATTGCGTAAATTACATCTACATTACGTATTGTGGATAGGCGGTGGGCCACGACTATTGTTGTGCGACCTTCGGCAGCCTAGCCAAAAAAAATAATAAAAAATGCAATTTATTTTAGAAACTAACCCCTTTTTACTATCTACAATGTTTTTATTAATAACTATGATTGCTTCTCTCTAGCTGAACCTATTATGGCTGCTTAGTAATGGTCTAACCTTATCCAAAGCGATCTGCACTTTAGCCTCTGACGTGGTATCTAGAGCACTGGTCGCTTCGTCTAACAAAAAAACTAAGGGATTCCGTACAAGTGCTCTAGCAATTGCTATTCTTTGCTTCTGTCCACCAGAGAGCGAAGCACCACGTTCTCCAACAATTGTATCGTAACCCTGAAAAGAAATATTTCAATTCTATTGACATTCGCAGTTAGGCAATCTGAAATGACTTTTCTTTCTTTCTCTTATTTTTAATTTTTGTTGCTTGTGTTCAATCACCTTTCCATTCATTAATTTATTCATGGCTACATACCTTTGGCAGCTTAACAATAAAGTGATGTGCGTTCGCCAGTTTTGCCGCGGCAGTGATCTCATCATCAGTGGCGTCATCTCGCCCGTAACGGATGTTCTCGCGTACACTCACGTTGAAGAGGACAGGCTCCTGGCCGACCAAGCCGATGCGAGCTCGCAGCCAACGCACCGACAAGTCACGGACATCTTTTCCATCGAAACTGATCTAAATTGGAAACATTGTCAAACACAAATAACACGAAAAATATTTTTACGCAAGGTCTTGGCTATTCTTGGGTGGTTGTTCAATGCATTTATGGGACAAGTAAATATTAAAGGGACTTACATTACCCTCAATGACGTCATAATATCTGCCAATTAGCTGTATGACAGTGGATTTTCCGCAACCAGACTGACCAACCAAAGCGACTGATTGTCCTCGTTTCACGTTCAGACTTACACCTTTCAACACCTGTTTAAAGAAAGAGGAGACACCAAGGTATGGCAAAACAAATCGATGAAATATGCAGTATAATAAATCCTTATAGGTTTCCGTTGTCTTACCGGCACACTAGGTCGAGAAGGATAATAAAACACGACGTTCTTTAACTCAATATTACCCTCAGCTGTTTCTGGTATGATCCCTTTGTTCGCCAGAGGGTTGATGGAGGGCACATTATCAAGCAAGTTAAATATTTGGGCCCCGGCGCCTCTGGCCGACCCAAAGGAGCCAACCAGGGAGCCCACCATCCCCATGTTACCCATTGCTGTCATTACGCCGAAGAAAACCTAGAAAATAACTAAGCTTAGTAGGTATGTCCAGAAAGACATCGACCTAGACATGCGTTAAGAAGTTTTCATATATTAACACCCCTTTGCACCCCATTTGGGGGTAAATTACAAATAATATACAAGGTATAGTAGACGACAAACAAGTTGTTCTCTGAAGAACCACGAGACAAAGTAGCGCCTTTTAAGGTACCATTTCGTGCTGTTGAATATTTACACCAACAAGCGAATACCACGCTTTAAAAAGTTCTAATACAAATATTATCTATATTTAGATTGGATCGCAGTGAAAAAAATTCGAAAAATAAAATAATAATTAATTTGAATAGGTAATAAAAACAGTTAAACTAAGTTCTATATATTCTAACAGCACAAAACTGATTTTAAGACTTGATTTTAAACTTTAAGTACAAATAAACTGTGTATTTCATCTTGTTTCGTTCTGGGTTTTATAAAACAATACAAAATATCGAACTAAAATAAAATATTCATGTGTTAAATCAATTAAAACTTCTTTACAAATAAAATCGATCGTTATAAGAAACCGAATCGGTAACGTTTTCTTAGAACATTAGGTTTACTTAAATGGTTGGACGATTATAGGCTCAGAACCTCAAACCATCTTCGTTATAGGTAAAGTTTAAGCTAAGTACTCACCGAAAACATGACTTCAGCATTGTAGTTATCAGGGTCGTTTATGACAAGATAAATTCCGATGTAGAATGATAAAGCGTAAGAAGAGAACACGCAGAAAAACAGAAAACCCATTGAAAGACCCGTAAAACAATCTGAAAATTCATTATAATCATATAGGTAGTCTTCCTTCTATAGGTATTTACTTAAGTAGTAGGTGAGTTTCTGGTAAAGACAAGTTAAAATATGCCTACAATAAATCAGTTTTAGGTATGCCCCCTAACCCATATTCTTCGTATAACGTAAACATGTCCACGACTGTATACCCAAGCATGGTAGTCACCCTCGCGGGTAGTCAGGGTACGTCCCCATTACATTTTCACATGCACAAGCCGTCATTTTTAAAATCCTAACACGCTAACAGGCCTTGAAGCTTAAAATATGTAAAAGAAAAGATGATTACTAGGGAATCCAAGTTAGTTTTCATCTAAGGAAGTCACTAAACGCTACTGGAAAATGTATGGGATTGACAAAATGCGTTCGCTTATATCTAAGACAGGTCTTTGTAAGACAAAAACTATTAAGTTCAGGGTAGAATACCTTTCTTGATACTAGTTTTCCTGACTTCAGCGAGCGGCAGTCGGTACCTCTCCAGTTCTTTCTGCTGTCCGTTGAAAGCGTAAACGGTGTGGATGGAGCCCAGCACCTCCTGCGCCACAGCACTGGCCTGGCCTGAGGCCATCATCTGCTTCTTGCCCAGGCGATTTGCAACCTTGCGTTGTGGAATTAAGACTTAGAACTGCGTTCAAGCATCAATCTACATTCGAGCATCACAAACGGCTCAGTACAATAGGCGTTATACTCAGAAGAAGATTTATGTTCAACCAGTTTCACAACAATATTGTGAAAGCAAAACAAATAAGTTTTCGACTTTCAATATCATTGGAATCGTAACTCAATATTTCATGCGTTATACTTGCTATCTCAAATATCAAATTAGCTTCTGATACTGACTGAACCAAGTGGCTCATTTCGGCGTCTATGCGTGAGAGGCTCGTAATCAAGAACAAATGCTCAAATCTGAATCATCGTTACCCAAGTAGGATAGATTCCTTCGCTGTATTTTTTTTCATAGAACAGAGTCAAAAATCTTTGCTTGAGCCAATTCACGCTTGCGTGTCCTTTCCTTACCTTTGAAGTGACGCCGACCAATAAAAACGTGACAGGCGTGGTGGTGAGACAGAGGAGAGCGAGCTTCCACCCCTTAACCATGGCCATTATTATGCATCCGAGGCCGGTCGTGACGCTGTACACCAGTGCCGATACCTTGTCACCGATACCTTCTTCTAGTTTTATGACGTCGCTGGAATTTTAGTGCAAAAACGTCGATGATATACAATCAGTCGTGCTTAGTTATTTCTACGTAAGCGGTGAAGAGCTTGTAGATTGTAGCACTACGCCGGCGCCGCTGTCCTTTCAAACCAGTGCTAGTGTAGTGTAGTAGCACTCGTGTCGTCCTACGACGTAGCACTACGATTGTTCAAAATTATTATTCAGTACAAAGTACCACAGAATACTCGTAGTAGTCAAGTACTACGTTCTACACGGGGTGCTACAACGTAGGTTCACTATCTGGGTTTCATTTCACGTTATAAAAGACATGAACGCGATCGTAGCTGAGGTACCTTTTGAGCGTGAGCTGGGTTCATTGAAGTGTTTTGATAAGTTCCTTAAAATATCTAACTCACTCTGCCATCCTTGATGCAAAACCTCCTGTTTTGCGCAGGTCGTAATACGCAAAATCTTGATTCAGGGCTGCCATCATATATGCTTGCCTTATTTTGTACACCTGGAATTAACCATCGTCAGTCAACTAGACCATAAACTAAGACCATCGAAGACCTTCATTTTATGACCTTTCGACTATTTACACTTTCACAAAGGTACCTAGAAGACACTCGAGGCCGTGGCAGATTTATAATACTTGTGTTAATCAAAGACGTGCAGGTTTCTAAAAAAATATCGATTGTTAGGTATTTTGACAAACACCTAAGAAGTTACCTGATTCAAAGCCGTAATATTCATCAGAGCAGTTCCCAAATAACCACCAATGAATAGGATAACGCCAACACAAGAGTATTCAACACCAAAGAGGTGCATCTTGGACAGAAACTCCTTGTCATCTGGTGTTCCCTCCTGTTTTGACTTCTCATACGCTATCATGTTCTGAAAGATGCTGGCTACTAGGGTGATGGCGTATGGAAGTGTTACACCAGCGATGAAAATAGCCAGGAGCGATATCGTAATCAGTATTCGGTCTGATTTGGATGCAAATCTGTACTGGAAGGAGAAATGTACTGGAGATTAGTAGTTTATTCAAGGATAACACAAGGTGGATACTAGAAACCGTAATTCCAACTGGAAAATATAACGAAGACGCTCCCGTCTTACTTCTTAATAGGCGCTCATATTTTTAGTTCTACTGAATTATAAGTAGGTACGAAATTCTGAAATTCTTTATTGTACACGAAACGAAATAATTACAAACAAAACATTAAAAAGTACATGTACCTACAAAGGAAAAAATAAATTGTTCTGATACGTGAACATGACATTACCAGCGTGAAATAAGATATGCTTGGAACAGTCTCCGTGTGCTTGGCATCTTTATCATCACTGAAATCAAAAGTGATTTCAAGGTTTTACTTGCGACGTGGACAGATGAGTTGCAAGAGAAGGAGATGATAATTTATTCATGGAACTTTAGAGAAGAAAGTAATAAAAGTGAATGTACTAAGCAAGACGAAAGTTATAGTTTTTTAAAGAGATGAATGCGTGACAAAGTGTAATAAAACTTTAGTATAAAACACGTGACGTCAATATACTTATTTGGGAACATTGTTTACGAGGGATGATGAAAAGCATGAGGAGGATGTTAAAAAGAGAGTGATTATGAAAAATAAAGAATAGGGCATCACACCCGCCAATGAGCAGCCGGAAAGTGTTCAAAAAGGCACGTTTGGCTGTGCATAGATTAGTAGGTAGGTATTAGTGCGGACACTTATGTATGGTAGTGAAAGTTGGGTATAGCAGAAGTAAAACCTAAGTAGAGTGAATGCAGTGGAAATGCGTGCGTTGCGAAGAACCTATGAGTAGTTTGACTTTGAGAGATAGAATGAAATGTGATAAGAGAGTGATGTGGAGTCAAAGGATGGTTCGGTCATGTAGAAAAGATTAACGATGCAAGTGTATGAAGTGATTGTGAATGGTACTATAGGAAGGGGAAGACCTAGCAGTACCTATGTATCTGCACCAAATAGGCGATGTTTTGGAAAAGGGCCAGGTCAAGAGTGCCTACCCCAAACCGACGAGCATACATGAATAACGTAGGTAATGAGAGTGAATGAATCGAAAGAAGTACCTATGTCAGGATAGTAGCAAAGTGATCTCTGCCTACCCTTATGGGAAACAGGCGTGATTTTATATAATGTTATGTATGAAATCAAATGTTATTCAGTTAGTAATTAAAATGTAGTTTATTTAGGAAGGTATTGCGCAGGTGAGTTCCTAACGAGTAGGCAGGTAGGCAGGTACTTCCTAATGAGTGTGGTACTGACATATTTTCCTGAAGCTCTTCTTGTATTCTACTGCGTCGGAACACCATTTGAACGTAAATTTTGATGGGATCCAAATCCTGAGGATCCCTAAGATTACTCCTCAAAGATGAACTTATATCTAGGTAGGTACACACATTCAGCAATTTCTAATTAATACTTCTGTAAATAAGTTAGCATAATGATTTTAGTTTATTTAGTATAGGTATTTACAGTACGCTCAACGGAACTTGACATTCGTGAAGTTAGTCGCTTGTCAAGCGCAGTGCAGCTTTTTAATACTAAATAAATTGTTTGTTGCGCATCGAAACGACAACTTCACAAATGCCAAGTTCCGTTGGTCGTATCTACTGTACATAGAGGTACATACTCGGAGCAATAAATAGCTTGGAAGATAAATAGCTAATATTGAGTAATATCCTGTAATATCCTAATATCAAAGACTACCACTAAAACGTAGTGTTTACAAGGTAAACTTGGATGAATAAAAACCAGTGTTTGACATTAACAAGACACATTAACCAAGATGAAGTAGAAATTCATGACAATAAATAAGTTTTGATGGATTTGATTTGACAAAAAAAAGTTTTTTGTCTGAGCCTAAGTAATAGATAGTATTCTTCCAAGTACCTAAGTAGATAGTGCTTTTTTTTACTGTGAATGTTTTGACCAACCGCGAGTTGGCTCTGAAAATGGGTAATTTTAATTTAAAAAAAATTACGCTTTTCGACTTAGTTACCTACTTGTAAGGATCATCTCATTGTAACGGAAGAAAAAAATCGGGACAGCAGGAGTTGGTCAAAAGATAAAGCTTAATATTAGCTTTTTATCGCTTTGTGTCATCTAATATTAGCTAGTACCTAATTAATGTAGGTACCTAACCTAACTATTATGCTTTGATAGTAAAAAACATTTTATTAAATTTGACCCATTTCAGCTGTCTCTATTTTTTCTTCCAATACCTACAATGAAATGATCCTTACAAGAAACTGAGTCGATAAGTATTTTTTCTTTGCCAGATCACCATTTTCAGGGTCAACTCGCGCTTGGTCAAAAAATTTACTACGTATAGGTAGGTAGGTACCTACTTACCCAAATTATTGTTTTCACAAAAAAGGGGCAATCCTGTTTCTCTTCTAGTTACAGATTTTCATTATGCTGTCTCAGTTAAAAAAAACACTGTAGGTACTTATGTAAGTATACCTACTTACCTACCTAGTAGTACGGACAGACCTCGATGAATTGTACCTACCTACACACAAGATAAAAAATAAGCGTTGAACTTACCTACCTATCTTAGCAATTTATACCAGTAGGTACTTCCTACCTACGAGATAGGTAAAAAAATACAAAGACAAGTGTTTAATCGAGTAGATAGCTAAGTAGGACGTAGTGTGAATTGTGAATCGTCGATAACACAGTCTCTTTTAAAACGTCTACTAGAGTGGTTGTGTTCATTGTTTAACAAGAAAAACCAGTTTTACCTATTGAAGGCCCGGTTTTCAAGGGTACCTACCAACCAATACCTACATTATTAACACAATGGTTATTGCCAAGAAATATGTGGTTATTTGTCCTTTTGAAGGAATGCCAAAGAAAAGTGATTTTACTATAGTCGAAGAAGAGTTACCGGCCCTAAATAAGGATGGTGAGTTAATTGCTTCATTTAAACTATTGACGTTTAGCGAAAGAAAATACTTACTTACCGAAGTACTTACAACTTTCTAAGCAATGGCGCTCAAAAGGTTAAAATACCTTACAAAATAAATTATCTATTACCTATTAACCTGATACCAACTTATACTTAAAATACCTACCGTTCACAGATTTTTTGGCTGAAGCAGCATATTTCAGTGTTGACCCCTACCAACGAATGAAGTTAGGAAACCAATTTCCCTGTGACATGATTGGAGGCCAAATAGCTAAGTAAGTTCATCCGTCAGTTAGGTTCTTAATCAAATGCCCGTTACTGGCTTCTGAATACCTACAGTTTACTTATGTATCTTATCTATGTGTTTTATTTTTCCTTACAGAGTCATTGAAAGTCGTAACCATGCCTTCCCGGTTGGAACTTGGGTGATGGGTCACTTTGGTTGGAGAACTCACACTGTGGTCACACCTGAAAGCGGAAGAGCCAGTGCTCAACAACCTTTCATGTACCCTCTTCCGGATTTTGGAGACTTGCCCGTTTCACTAGCGCTCGGCGTTTGTGGCAGAGTGGGGTAAAGGTTTTTTTATACCGAGCTGACATCTTTCCACAAAATAGGTACCTATCTATATAGAGTGGTTTTCTTGTGTAATCATAACTGCCTTGGTAGGTACTCCTTAGCGTCAACCGCTTGATACATGGTTCCGTAAAAATTACACCACGCCTTCAGCTACATCCATTCACTAACTTACTCCTATCCTTAGTCGGAGAGGAGATAGGTAGGTATGTAATTATTAGCAGGCAATGACCTTAAATGTCTGACGACCCTTAAGTTCCTCAGAGTTCTTCCCACAGATTTTTTGACATTTTTCAGAAATACCTCATACTTCGGGTTCACAGAGCTTTGCCGGCCACAGCCCGGAGAAACAGTGGTGGTGTCGGGAGCGGCTGGCGCGGTAGGATCACACGTGGGACAGATCGCAAAAATACTCGGTAGGTACTTACCCAATAACGGAGCCTCTGTGGAAAGATCTTTCCAAAGTTAAAGTCAAAAATGTTTATTCCTTACCTACAGAGATATTTTTCTCATTTTGCTGTAAGTCTGGTTTAGATATAGTTCTGTTAGCGATGTACAATGCATTCACTACACAAATGTAATAAGGATAAACCATTTTTGTTTAATTTGCCGAAGGTGTCCCATACCAACCCAAAATTTAATTAATATATTAAATATAGAATAAACTGACTGGATAGTGGAGAATGGCCACTGAACGAATGCTCCCGCTGGCTGTTCGAATAGTAACGGTTTCCATGTAAATCTACGCACATTTATTACCACTAGGTACAGATAAAAAGCCTTGCAATATTTTTTTTGTCATTTCAGGTTGTAGAGTGATAGGTCTGGCGGGTTCTAACGAGAAATGCGATTGGCTGGTAAAGGATCTGGGATTCGACGCGGCCGGAAACTACAAAACTATAGATTTGGCAAAGTTTTTAACAGACAGCGCTCCAAACGGTATTGACTGTTATTTCGATAATGTAGGAGGAGAGATAAGTAGCACTGTAATGTCGCAAATGAATCTGTATGGAAGAGTAGCCGTCTGCGGCGCTATATCCAGTTACAACGAGACCGACCCTGAAAAACGGAAAGGTGAGCCCACTGATACTTTTTGGTATTTTTAAAATACCTGGTATGATAATTTGGCAATCGATACCGATATTTTTATTTAAGTACTTACAATAATTAGGTACATTATGCCCAATATGCGTCTAATATTTTTAATGTTCTTTTCAGCTACAATCCTGCAACCTTACATCGTCGCTAAGCAATTAAAAATCGAAGGTTTCTTAGTAAACAGATTCGCAGATCGCACGCAAGAAGGGATCACTATGAACTTACAGTGGGTGAAGGAAGGCAAGCTCAAATACCGAGAGCACGTCACACAGGGCTTCGAAAACACTGTCGATGCCTTCATAGGCCTATTCAGTGGTGAAAACACAGGGAAAACTCTTGTCAAAGTAATTTAGCTTATAAATTTTAATTATTCTATTATAACAAAACATTTAATAAAATGTAGAAATCTATATCTACAGTTAAATTGTATTTATAATTTAATAAACAAATGTTATCTTCTTTTACGCAATTTTCGCGGTAATGGTTTTGTTTCTTCATCGTTTTCTTGTTTACCCAAAAAGAGCTCTTCATAAATTTTAATGTTTGCATTTGGGCTCAAAAATTTTGATATCTCTTTGTAAAGATATTGTTTTTGTGATATTTCTGTCATCTGGTCCAAGTATGTTTGAGTGTTGGCGTGCTTTACGTTACTGGATGGTTTTAATGTTCTTTTTAACTCATTTATTTTTTGGGTATTGTAGTCTATTTTATTCAAAAGTGTATCCTCCATTCTTTTGAGTCGAGCATCTAAATATGAAACCATTTTATCTTGACTGCTAGGGTTGGGTGCATCTATAGGGAGCCTGCGTTTGACAGTCTGTCTTTTTTGCTGAGATATTTTATTATTAATGGCCTCATTTTGTTCATCCAAATTATCAATACAAGAAGAGATCACATCTCTAAGCTTTAAGTTGAATTTCCGCTTGGCTTCAATAGCAGCAAGTTTTTCAGGACTTATCCTCCTTTTTAAAATAGATTTGAATACAGGAGTGTTAATAGGAGTAAGTACAGGTTCTTGTGTAGTAGATTTAGATACATACTCTGGTTTTGTGAGTTTCTCAGCAGTTTCTAGCATACAATTCAAAAATACTTGGTCATACGGTATTTCTTCATTTTGTTTTTGAGCCCCAGAATCAATAGCGTGTTCAAAGTCTATGCTGTTTAGATCGACAAGATTTTTCTTTTCAACAATAACATTTTCTCTAATATTTTCATGGAGACTTTGATTGTTCTCATTTATAATTATCATATTATTGGGGTCATATTCTATTGGGACGACCTGTTCCACAAAAAGGGTTGGCTCTTGCGGTGTTACATTATTATTATAACTGGTTTGTATGTCAGAGTTGACAGAGCCCTCCTCTTTCTTGAGTTGTGGTTTCTTTTCACTCATGATTTGTTCATAACCCTGGCTTTTACATTTTCTAACGGGCCTTCGTAAAATCATTGAGGGAGATATTGGTTCTAGTTTGCCCTCAACCTTAACCGGTTCAGAAATGGTTTTCTCTGATAAAATTTTGACTACTTTGTCTGGATTAATTGTATGAACTGAGTTGTTTTGACACACAGCAGAATAAAAACCTTCTTTCTCTTTCTGTTGCCCTTGTTCCAGCTTGTTTGGTTTGATTTTTTCAAATGTGTTATTGTGCACAGGATTCTGAAATTCTATAGTCATATCAGCAGGAGCAAGTTCAGTGTTGTAAACACTCAACGGATTTGGTAATTTTGTTGGTTGATCATTTGAATAAATAATTGTATAACTGTGGGTCTCTTCATGATTTAATGATTTTAAATCTAAAGCTCTCTCTTCACTTAACATATTTGTCATAGTTTTTAAGCACCTACTGGATGATCCCCTCTGCGAGGCTTGACTATCTATAGTATTGTGAGTAGCATTGAATAGCTCAGTCACATCACTGATCAAAAAGTCCCCATACTTTACAGATGAATGAGCTTTTTTTTCCACACTGTTCAAAGTTTCATTCTCAATATCATCAGCATTTATTGGAATAGCCGGTATGTCATTCTCTTCTATCAATAAAGCTTCAATTGGGTCTGAGGTGCAGTAGTGTCCATGTTCTGTTGGCACTGCATCAGATTTTAATTTATCTTTCTGTAAAGTAATAAAAAACATACTATGATTTTACAAAAACTTCTCTGCTGGACTGGGAGTATAGAAAAAACAGAATGCGCCCAGCTGCTTCTCTCCCCGAGCATGTCGTAAAAGTCGACTAAGGGATAGTATCCTCCAACATGATGAGATACAATAAGCAAGTATTCTCAAGGAGGGTTGACGTCAGGCAGGCCACCGGTCATAAAACACCTTAGCCAAAACTCTTAGACCCAAAACCCCACATAGAGTGGGATAAGGGTAGTAAGATGATGACCATGATTTTACAAAATAAAAATTAGCACAAAGACAAAAACATCTCAGCTATAATGCTTACCCTAAAATTCATAAAACTTTCATCTCTGAAATGATGTTGACAAACGACCCTGTTCTTGAGTTGTGATAGTTTTAGATTGAGAAAGTTTGGTTTGAGCGAGTTAGTGATCCATTGGTGGCAGCGGATCTTGTCAAACACAGGAAAGTGGAACATGTGCGTCTGGCCATCGCTTTTCACTTTGCAGTTGCGGTATGAGCATCGACAACCTCCCATTGTGGTGTTCTGTAAGGTTTGATACATACATTCATTTGCTATTTATTTCTTTAATTAATTAGTACGGCACAACCATTGACACTAACTAACCCCCGAATACTCAAACGCATCACAGTAACAATAACAAAATCTATACTAATATTATAAAGCTGCAGAGTTTGTTTGTTTGTTTGTTTGTTTGTTTGTTTGAACGCGCTAATCTCTGGAACTACTGGTCCGATTTGAATGATTCTTTCAGTGTTGGGTAGTCCATTTATCGAGGAAGGCTATAGGCTATGTTTTATTTTTTTCAAAATTAGGGATCCGTAATAAAATTGCTATTTTGTAACACAAGGTGTAAAATCGAAAACCTATTTTTGCGTGCGCTGCAAAAACTATTGACAATAGAACAAAATGATGTACTACGGGTTTGTAGATCCCATTAAGACCTACAAAAAAGTCCGCGAGAACATATATCTAGCTATCATGGTTTAATCACAATAACCGATTTTGTGTTCAAAATAATTATGAAATCGTCTGAAGAAAAAAAAAACTACGTTAAATATGTATCGTAATATTAATCTTTACCGAAATTAAGCATTATGTTATCAAGAGTATTTATGTAGAAGTAAAATACTTTTTGTTTCATCTCAATCGGATATTTCGTTTAAAAGTTATCACGTGTGTAAGATGTTAAGAGTTGGTACCTATTAATGAGTTATGGGCCATAGTCCATATTGAGGGAGGCTATAATATAGGCAATATTTTATCTCGGTATTTCCACAGAAACGAGAAAAACGCGGGTGAAACCGCGGAGCACAGCTAGTTCATAATAAATGTCATAATAGATCAGGTTTCAAATGTTCAAGATTAAGTCAAAAAATAATAACTATGTCAAAATTCATTCATCCGACAATGGATGGATATTATAAGGACATATCCATATGACATATATGGATGGCTATGGATCAAATATGGTGAGATGACTCTTATGCTATCATTAGACCTATCATAATCATTGTATTGGCATAATTGGCCACCTACTCGATAAAAATGTTGATTCAATGAGCTTGCTATTCCTAATTCCAATCAATCCTATCCTAACAATGAAAATTAGTAAGTTAGTAGGTAATTTACAAAAACGACGGCCGCCGTAACGGCTTGATAGATTTGGATAAAACTTGGAAGATCCATAAAGAATTCATAGAATGTTACTTAACTTGGAAAAATAAAGCTACTTTCTAAGGGAGTCAAGCCGCGGGAGGAAACTAGTAGGTTATAATATTGCTTACCTTAATAAATAGAAAACTTTCTAATGATAATAGAAAAGCAGCAACAAAAATCTATAGTCGAAATATCATAAAAACACACACATATTTGTACCCACAATAATAATTATGACAAAATACAAACACCACCCAAATCACAAACAAAATACAACATTACATACATTTTGATTTCGCTGAATGAGATTGATCAATGAATGAAATGAATGAATGAGACAAATAAAACAAAATTATCGGCAATAAGAATTTTGACGTCTGATCTGAAAAAAGTTTATTATTATTTAAAATCATGTATTAATAATTATTACGTAGACTGTGATTATGATTCATAACGAGTCGTAATCATAAAATCACTTAGATATTAAAAGGGACCACCTTGGGACCATTCTTTATACCTACATCAATCAAAATCAGTTAAAACTATTGGCGGGATATCGGTGAACATAATTTTTTTTATTCATCCGACCCCGACTAGTGTTGAGTAGGACACGGTTTCAAAGTGAGTTTGTATGAGGCCCTCATTCTATTTCGTGAGGTGGGACAATGTCATGCTTCAAATGTCATGTCACATACTGTAAAATGTCATGTTGCGAGCTCGTGCGAGGTAGTGAGGTATTATTGTTAGCAACTTCCCCACCAGGAGGCAAACAAGGCGACCGCCTATAAATAGCGGGCCGAATCGAGGCTTGCGGTCACTTCGCTCGTGGTGCTCGACAGTGCAACATCTCATGGACAGTAGAGTTTTATTGTTTTTGTGTAATTTCGGTGTGAAGGACGCGTGAGTCATATTGTGTTTTGGTTATGTCATTTTCATGTGTAATCTAGATCATTTTCAATGTGTGTGGTCCAATCTGATTGTAGTAGTTTTGTTTAATTTTGATTAAATTGATTGTTAATGTTTAGATAAGCCTGTGGTTTATTTTTTTATGGATAATGAAATCCATAAAGCTCACGAATTTCGAGTAAACAGATTGGAACTACCCACACATTGAAAAGATAGCCAGATTCTGTGCAGTTTGTTGTTTTATTCTCTCAGTTGCATTCTCTTTGTTATTCTTGTTTACGTAACCTTGGTAAATTCTCAGCATGCCTAGAAATAAAGACCGTGGTAGAACGAAACATCGTACACAAGGTGACTCACGTGTCCGAACACGACGCCGTTCTCGGTATCGGTTTCGTAGTAGAACTCTGTCATCCATGCGATAACTTTCGCGCTGTAAGTTACGGTCTCTGTCACCTAGTGTCTTTTATGGTCGAGCACCACGTCGGAGCAGAACAATGACGCGCAGTAGGTTCCGTGTCCGATCACGAAGCGTCTCCCGCTGTCAATCTACCCAAAGACGTTCTTTTGTCAGGGTGCGTCACCGTTTGCGGACTTTGTCGCGCAAAAGGGGTAGTTCGCGCCGTAGTCTATTTAGATCCCGATCTGGAAGTTCATTAGTAGGTCGAATGCCACGACGCAATTATGGGGGTAGGGTTCGTTCTCTGTACTAATCTCGATCACGCTCATCAAGCGTCGATCGCCGTTGCTATCGCTGGTCTCGTTCTCGTAAGTCATATGATGGTCAAATATCTTGGCAGGGTTTGTGAGTCAGGGTCAGGTAAAGCCGAGCCCACGAAAGGTCGAAACTTTGATGTATACCTCTCCACTTAACAGAGTTAAACAGGTACCGAAGGGACGACGCCTGTTATTCGCGCGTTTTGACGTCGCTGCTCGGAACACAAGGCCGAATCGTGAGGGTCTACGTGAGATCACGCGGAGCAGAGCTCGACGGCTGTGAAGGATAACCAGGCCATATAAGATGAGTATTCAAATAGAGAAAGACTCTCACCTCGTCAATTTGTTTACGTAATAAAGTGTTCTCAGTCCACAGAGAAGCTGGACTCTGCGGTCGTTACGAGCTGAAGCTGTTGAGCGGAGGCTACGGGAGAACGACTCTGGCTGCCGTGCAGTACATGGTACCGTGGCGAGGCGAGTGGTGCTCGGAGACGTGTGCCGCGTTCTTCGATAGCGAGTACCACAATACGACTGCTTGAGTAAAAGGGCCCTATTTTCATTATTTTGAGACGTCTCTGAGGTGAAGTCTGTAAGATTGAGTTTGAAATTTATGAATGTTGTGCGATGTATGAATTAAGTGAAAGAGATATTATGAACGGAGGATGAAAAATTAGGTGGCGGTTTTAAAGATACTGAGCGCCTATTTAAATATGTGTTGTTCTTTCACAGATGAGGGATCAAGTGTTCTGCGATCCATGCCTCTGTTAGTTGCAGACCCTGAAGCCGGACCCTCGACAGCAGCTGGCGCTGGTCTCTGTAGATCGACACCGTACGACCGGGCCGAGGACGACCCTTCGTCAGGAGAGGCCGTGTTAGCAACTTTGATGTAGGTATACCTCTCCACTTAACAGAGTTAAACAGGTACCGAAGGGACGACGCCTGTTATTCGCGCGTTTTGACGTCGCTGCTCGGAACACAAGGCCGAATCGTGAGGGTCTACGTGAGATCACGCGGAGCAGAGCTCGACGGCTGTGAAGGATAACCAGGCCATATAAGATGAGTATTCAAATAGAGAAAGACTCTCACCTCGTCAATTTGTTTACGTAATAAAGTGTTCTCAGTCCACAGAGAAGCTGGACTCTGCGGTCGTTACGAGCTGAAGCTGTTGAGCGGAGGCTACGGGAGAACGACTCTGGCTGCCGTGCAGTACATGGTACCGTGGCGAGGCGAGTGGTGCTCGGAGACGTGTGCCGCGTTCTTCGATAGCGAGTACCACAATACGACTGCTTGAGTAAAAGGGCCCTATTTTCATTATTTTGAGACGTCTCTGAGGTGAAGTCTGTAAGATTGAGTTTGAAATTTATGAATGTTGTGCGATGTATGAATTAAGTGAAAGAGATATTATGAACGGAGGATGAAAAATTAGGTGGCGGTTTTAAAGATACTGAGCGCCTATTTAAATATGTGTTGTTCTTTCACAGATGAGGGATCAAGTGTTCTGCGATCCATGCCTCTGTTAGTTGCAGACCCTGAAGCCGGACCCTCGACAGCAGCTGGCGCTGGTCTCTGTAGATCGACACCGTACGACCGGGCCGAGGACGACCCTTCGTCAGGAGAGGCCGTGTTAGCAACTTTGATGTAGGTATACCTCTCCACTTAACAGAGTTAAACAGGTACCGAAGGGACGACGCCTGTTATTCGCGCGTTTTGACGTCGCTGCTCGGAACACAAGGCCGAATCGTGAGGGTCTACGTGAGATCACGCGGAGCAGAGCTCGACGGCTGTGAAGGATAACCAAGCCATATAAGATGAGTATTCAAATAGAGAAAGACTCTCACCTCGTCAATTTGTTTACGTAATAAAGTGTTCTCAGTCCACAGAGAAGCTGGACTCTGCGGTCGTTACGAGCTGAAGCTGTTGAGCGGAGGCTACGGGAGAACGACTCTGGCTGCCGTGCAGTACATGGTACCGTGGCGAGGCGAGTGGTGCTCGGAGACGTGTGCCGCGTTCTTCGATAGCGAGTACCACAATACGACTGCTTGAGTAAAAGGGCCCTATTTTCATTATTTTGAGACGTCTCTGAGGTGAAGTCTGTAAGATTGAGTTTGAAATTTATGAATGTTGTGCGATGTATGAATTAAGTGAAAGAGATATTATGAACGGAGGATGAAAAATTAGGTGGCGGTTTTAAAGATACTGAGCGCCTATTTAAATATGTGTTGTTCTTTCACAGATGAGGGATCAAGTGTTCTGCGATCCATGCCTCTGTTAGTTGCAGACCCTGAAGCCGGACCCTCGACAGCAGCTGGCGCTGGTCTCTGTAGATCGACACCGTACGACCGGGCCGAGGACGACCCTTCGTCAGGAGAGGCCGTGTTAGCAACTTTGATGTAGGTATACCTCTCCACTTAACAGAGTTAAACAGGTACCGAAGGGACGACGCCTGTTATTCGCGCGTTTTGACGTCGCTGCTCGGAACACAAGGCCGAATCGTGAGGGTCTACGTGAGATCACGCGGAGCAGAGCTCGACGGCTGTGAAGGATAACCAGGCCATATAAGATGAGTATTCAAATAGAGAAAGACTCTCACCTCGTCAATTTGTTCACGTAATAAAGTGTTCTCAGTCCACAGAGAAGCTGGACTCTGCGGTCGTTACGAGCTAAAGCTGTTGAGCGGAGGCTACGGGAGAACGACTCTGGCTGCCGTGCAGTACATGGTACCGTGGCGAGGCGAGTGGTGCTCGGAGACGTGTGCCGCGTTCTTCGATAGCGAGTACCACAATACGACTGCTTGAGTAAAAGGGCCCTATTTTCATTATTTTGAGACGTCTCTGAGGTGAAGTCTGTAAGATTGAGTTTGAAATTTATGAATGTTGTGCGATGTATGAATTAAGTGAAAGAGATATTATGAACGGAGGATGAAAAATTAGGTGGCGGTTTTAAAGATACTGAGCGCCTATTTAAATATGTGTTGTTCTTTCACAGATGAGGGATCAAGTGTTCTGCGATCCATGCCTCTGTTAGTTGCAGACCCTGAAGCCGGACCCTCGACAGCAGCTGGCGCTGGTCTCTGTAGATCGACACCGTACGACCGGGCCGAGGACGACCCTTCGTCAGGAGAGGCCGTGTTAGCAACTTTGATGTAGGTATACCTCTCCACTTAACAGAGTTAAACAGGTACCGAAGGGACGACGCCTGTTATTCGCGCGTTTTGACGTCGCTGCTCGGAACACAAGGCCGAATCGTGAGGGTCTACGTGAGATCACGCGGAGCAGAGCTCGACGGCTGTGAAGGATAACCAAGCCATATAAGATGAGTATTCAAATAGAGAAAGACTCTCACCTCGTCAATTTGTTTACGTAATAAAGTGTTCTCAGTCCACAGAGAAGCTGGACTCTGCGGTCGTTACGAGCTGAAGCTGTTGAGCGGAGGCTACGGGAGAACGACTCTGGCTGCCGTGCAGTACATGGTACCGTGGCGAGGCGAGTGGTGCTCGGAGACGTGTGCCGCGTTCTTCGATAGCGAGTACCACAATACGACTGCTTGAGTAAAAGGGCCCTATTTTCATTATTTTGAGACGTCTCTGAGGTGAAGTCTGTAAGATTGAGTTTGAAATTTATGAATGTTGTGCGATGTATGAATTAAGTGAAAGAGATATTATGAACGGAGGATGAAAAATTAGGTGGCGGTTTTAAAGATACTGAGCGCCTATTTAAATATGTGTTGTTCTTTCACAGATGAGGGATCAAGTGTTCTGCGATCCATGCCTCTGTTAGTTGCAGACCCTGAAGCCGGACCCTCGACAGCAGCTGGCGCTGGTCTCTGTAGATCGACACCGTACGACCGGGCCGAGGACGACCCTTCGTCAGGAGAGGCCGTGTTAGCAACTTTGATGTAGGTATACCTCTCCACTTAACAGAGTTAAACAGGTACCGAAGGGACGACGCCTGTTATTCGCGCGTTTTGACGTCGCTGCTCGGAACACAAGGCCGAATCGTGAGGGTCTACGTGAGATCACGCGGAGCAGAGCTCGACGGCTGTGAAGGATAACCAGGCCATATAAGATGAGTATTCAAATAGAGAAAGACTCTCACCTCGTCAATTTGTTTACGTAATAAAGTGTTCTCAGTCCACAGAGAAGCTGGACTCTGCGGTCGTTACGAGCTGAAGCTGTTGAGCGGAGGCTACGGGAGAACGACTCTGGCTGCCGTGCAGTACATGGTACCGTGGCGAGGCGAGTGGTGCTCGGAGACGTGTGCCGCGTTCTTCGATAGCGAGTACCACAATACGACTGCTTGAGTAAAAGGGCCCTATTTTCATTATTTTGAGACGTCTCTGAGGTGAAGTCTGTAAGATTGAGTTTGAAATTTATGAATGTTGTGCGATGTATGAATTAAGTGAAAGAGATATTATGAACGGAGGATGAAAAATTAGGTGGCGGTTCTAAAGATACTGAGCGCCTATTTAAATATGTGTTGTTCTTTCACAGATGAGGGATCAAGTGTTCTGCGATCCATGCCTCTGTTAGTTGCAGACCCTGAAGCCGGACCCTCGACAGCAGCTGGCGCTGGTCTCTGTAGATCGACACCGTATGACCGGGCCGAGGACGACCCTTCGTCAGGAGAGGCCGTGTTAGCAACTTTGATGTAGGTATACCTCTCCACTTAACAGAGTTAAACAGGTACCGAAGGGACGACGCCTGTTATTCGCGCGTTTTGACGTCGCTGCTCGGAACACAAGGCCGAATCGTGAGGGTCTACGTGAGATCACGCGGAGCAGAGCTCGACGGCTGTGAAGGATAACCAGGCCATATAAGATGAGTATTCAAATAGAGAAAGACTCTCACCTCGTCAATTTGTTTACGTAATAAAGTGTTCTCAGTCCACAGAGAAGCTGGACTCTGCGGTCGTTACGAGCTGAAGCTGTTGAGCGGAGGCTACGGGAGAACGACTCTGGCTGCCGTGCAGTACATGGTACCGTGGCGAGGCGAGTGGTGCTCGGAGACGTGTGCCGCGTTCTTCGATAGCGAGTACCACACCTCTTATAAGACCAAAACGTCATTTATGGCTTTGCCGGTTGTTATCCTTTCCCATAGTTAGATTAACCAACCAACCCCTTAGTGTTTTTCGTAGTAGGTAGGTATAGTCCCCCCTAGGATAGTAGATATGAAAAAGTCCCCCCTCTTGTAAGTGGATAACAGACGACATTGCTATATATGTCAGGTCGAATAAGGTGGTTGGCTGGTGTTGGATAGTTACCAAGGGTGGTGACTGGGCGATTACTAAAGGTGGTAATGCGCACAGGTTAATGCACAGAGAGTGTGTTAACCTGAGGGAGATGCTTGGTGCGTCTGGCGTCAGAAGTGCCGAAGACAGAAGCCGGCGCGGCTGCTGCTGAAGACGGTGCAGTAGGCGACGTCCAGAGATACGACTGCTTGAGTAAAAGGGCCCTATTTTCATTATTTTGAGACGTCTCTGAGGTGAAGTCTGTAAGATTGAGTTTGAAATTTATGAATGTTGTGCGATGTATGAATTAAGTGAAAGAGATATTATGAACGGAGGATGAAAAATTAGGTGGCGGTTTTAAAGATACTGAGCGCCTATTTAAATATGTGTTGTTCTTTCACAGATGAGGGATCAAGTGTTCTGCGATCCATGCCTCTGTTAGTTGCAGACCCTGAAGCCGGACCCTCGACAGCAGCTGGCGCTGGTCTCTGTAGATCGACACCGTACGACCGGGCCGAGGACGACCCTTCGTCAGGAGAGGCCGTGTTAGCAACTTCCCCACCAGGAGGCAAACAACAAGGCGACCGCCTATAAATAGCGGGCCGAATCGAGGCTTGCGGTCACTTCGCTCGTGGTGCTCGACAGTGCAACATCTCATGGACAGTAGAGTTTTATTGTTTTTGTGTAATTTCGGTGTGAAGGACGCGTGAGTCATATTGTGTTTTGGTTATGTCATTTTCATGTGTAATCTAGATCATTTTCAATGTGTGTGGTCCAATCTGATTGTAGTAGTTTTGTTTAATTTTGATTAAATTGATTGTTAATGTTTAGATAAGCCTGTGGTTTATTTTTTTTAATGAATCAGATCCTTTTTACCTAAAATTATTATTTCGCTCGTTCAATCTACTCATTTGTCATGTCATGTCACAAGAGAAGAGGTATGAGGTGTCTTGATGAGTGTCATGTTTTCATTTTGTCACTAAAAGTGAGGCGTTTTACTTGATGAGTAAGTATAATTCTTTTTACTATTATTGTTTGTACCTATGATAGATTAGGTTAGATGACAAGCAATGTAGGTAGGTATGTCTTGGTCAGTTTTTTTTTTAATTTATTTATCATAATAAAAGTTTACAAAAATGTAGCAACTAAAATAGCACCACGGAAACCACTAAGGTTTGTAAAGTAGATGCTATATGAGTCTTAGATTTACTCAACTGTTAGGTACTAACTAGGTAGGTAATTAAATTATACTAATGGTAATAATGTAGGTAGCTGTAAAGTGACTATGTAAAATATTGGAGCAAGGTAAGTACATTTAATTTAATGAACATTGATATTTTTCTAAATTATTTAAGAAGTATGACTTTAGTTTTAATTTAATATTATTGTGTGTTATACTATCGCGTAAGTCAGTGGGTAAGTCATTAATTAACCGAGGAATCATATGCCTGCCTGTGCGCTCGCCGTACCCATTGTTCGCGCGCGGTGCGCATAACCTGTTTTGAGCAACTGCACGAGTGTATACAGGGTGCTTTATTTCTTTTTGAAGTGATTCGTTAAAAAATTGTTCTTTCAGTAAACTATATTTAACCAACGTATGAACTGGTAAGATTTTGCAATGCCTAAATAGGCCAAGGTCATTGCCATAAAACTGCTGTTTGATTTTATTTGAAACAATGTTTTTTAATATTTTTAATTGGAGCTTGTATATTAGATTAAGATATGTGTTAAATGTACGACCATAACTACTGATTCCATATTGGATATAGGATTCGGCCAGAGAGTTATATAACATTAGCTTGACTTTGAATGGGATACGATCTTTTAGTAAAGAAATATTTGCTAAAAATTGTCTTAATTATGGTTGTAGACAATTATGGTTATGGACACATAATATTTATGATAGAGAAACATTTAATAAAAGGGGATTTAATGAGAAGTAGTTTGGTTTTATTCGGATTTATTACGAGGCCAGCATCGTGGCACCATCTTGATACGGCGTTGAGGTCTTGTTGCAAGAGAGCACTAGCCTTTATTGGGTCTTTGTCCGCTATAAGGAGGCACGTGTCATCGGCGAACTGATAACAGGTGCAATAGTTAATGCAGTTACTCATTTCGTTGACATAAGTCAGGAAATGAAGAGGTCCTAAAACGGATCCTTGTGCTGTGCCCTGAGTTGTTGTAATTGGTTCACTGTAAATGTTGTCTATTTTAACAGTAGATGATCGGTTAGTTAAATAGTTTTCTCACCACTTAGTTAAGTAGGTTAGGTAGATATAATTTTAATGTTTTACATTAGATACCTACTTATCCTACCTATTAGTTTAGGAGTATAGTACCTATTATATTATCTGTGGTTCAGGTATGTAGTGTTTAGTAAGTACCTAAATTGTGTTATATGAACGATAACTGATTGATATTGAGGTAATCAAGTAGTAAAATGGGTACCTAGGTAGGTAGGGAGGTACCTACCTAGATAATTTTGATGTTTTGTATGTAGTGATGGGTAGGTAGGTATTAGTAGATTATTTGGGTACCTACCTGGGCAAGGGGTAAGTAGGTACCTACCTCGATACCAATTGCAATGTTTTTTACCTACTTATTAGTTCAGTAGGTACTTACCTAAGTATCTAGTAGGATTAGGTTAGGATGAGTAGGTAGGTAGATAAATTAGGTAGTAGGTACTATCGACAAAAATTGTAAAAACTATGTACTTAGTTGGTAATTCGAAAACTATCAAGTGCACGAAAGGAGCATTTTTGAGGCGCACTTATACTATAAGTCCTTTCATCACACTGGTTTAAAAGAACTATTGACACGATAAGAAAAAGAAGAACAAACATATTATATTACTTACCTACATAAATGTACTTACTTAATGTACTCGTACCTACCTACAATGTGAAATCTATCTACTTCATATTTACAGATATAAACAAAAGTTTTGACACTTTTTCACCACTGAGACGGTTACAAAACTAATTTTGTTGTAGGTTTCTATCAATCAACTTCAAGCAATTCATTCAATTTTTAGCTACGTCAATTACCTACTTACGTCATACGCCACTGTGATGTCATTTCAACGTACGATCTGTCATTCGATCACGCAATACATCAGCTCACTCACTCCTCACTCGCTCGAATGAAACATTTGTATTTCCCTCGTTCGTCCCGCTCGCGCTCGCACGTTACGTCGTTTGGTGAGTGTGACACGAATTGTGAGGTGGTACAACGATTGAAAATGAGGTCCATGACATTTCTGAGCGAATGTATGGGACAAACGAGGTGCCTCACGTATGTCCTACTCAACACTAACCCCGACGCCAAACATACCTTAAAGTGTACAGAGAATGTCTGAAGTATTTGTGAAAATTTATAGTGTAGTAATTACTCATCGTACAATCTGTTGATAATTAGCGAACATTTTTACGCAACCTACGTTTTTATCTTTTAAGACTGTTTTGTAATACTGTATTTTACAAAAATCATACATTCAATACGCCCGACGAAACTTGGCATTCGTGAAGTTAGGTAGGTACGGTAGCTGTTTCGATGCGCAGTAGAAAGTGTGAAAAAGCTTTACTGCTCATGAAAAACGGCTAACTTCACGAATGCCAAGTTCCGCTGGGCGTACTGTATAGTCGAGCATAGAAACTCCTCCTTTTTTGAAGTCGGTTAAAAAGATTCGATCTCGTAGCGTATCTATCGTATTTTGATGGAATATTGACTATTTACTTTGCTTTCACTGTCTCGGCACAAAAAAAAACCGATTTAAGATGCATCATACACATTGGTAGGTAGCGCGACCGAGCGCTTGTATGTCCAGTATACTAACCGACGTTTGGTTGGCACACGGTCAACATGGTCACGTTAGCCCACTACTTTGTCTAGCGTGGGTCACGTCAGTTCAGTACATTTGAAACTCCCGAGCGATGGTCTCACACCACACCTTGTAGCAATTTGAAAGAGATTATAAGGGCGCCTTCCTCAGTTTACATGCGACGACAAGCGCGTCGACTAACACGACGACGACGACACCGCGAGCGAGACGCTCTGTCGTGTATTATGGTGAAGAAAAACATCTGAAGTCAATCAGCACATTGCTACTTGGCTATTGACTATGTCTTACAATCCTAATAATATTATAAATGCGAATGTTTGTGACGATGTATGTTTGTGCCTCAATCACGCCGTAACGGCTGAACGGATTTGAATTAAACTTGGAATATACATAGTATGTGTGCTGGAATAACATTTAGGCTACTTTTTGTCCGGATTTCACGCGAGCGAAGCCGCGAGCAAAAGCTAGTGGGATATAAAGATGCTGGGCAAGCCTGAAATAAAAAAAAATATTTTGATTGAAAACAACAAACTTTATAAAATCATCTGAGCACAACATCGTCCCTGAATTTTTTTTGACCTGACGCGTTAGATGACATAAAGGCCTTTAAAATAAAGAACACTGATGAACAAGCGCGCACGCTTATGGTTGTATTTATCAGATATTTCATTTTGCTAAGCTCAGGGTTAAAGGACGCATGGATCGGGACTTTTATACTTGTTCGTAATTAGTTGAACTGTGCGCTATTTTCAATTTTATATTTAACTCAATCTAGTAACAGTGGCAATTTGACCCCCTTTTTGGATCCTTTGGCAAAGACAATGAAAACTTTTTTCACTTTCAATATGAGAACACAAGAATGGTTTAATTAAACTACTATTCCCAAATTGAAAGCTTGAAGTTGCTGAGAAAATCAGCCATGAGTGACAGATGTACGGACAGTCGCCATAGTCGCACCATAAAAAGCCTGTTTGACCATTTTGGTTCGGAACCCTAAAATGTATAAATACTTAGGAAGGTCATTAAGTAGACCTTACTATATTTAATGAAATGTAGATATTATCTACTTACTAATTATGAATGAGTGCCGCCCAGCACGTAATTACTAGCAACGGGTGGTTTCGGCCACTCTAGCTTAATTAGTTGCACGCAGGTCCTCATCTACTGTAGTAGTTGCCACACTTCAACAACACGGCCCATAATTATTATATACTAAAATGAATAAAAGCTCTCGAAATACTTACGATACCTTAAGCCCTCTTACTTGGCTTCTTAAAATATTTGCTATCAATTGCAATGTGGAGGAAGAGTCATATCCTAAAAAACTCTACCTTATAAAAGTTATGCTTATAGTGGGAATTGTTGGATGCCTAAACGCATGTTGTTTGTATTACAAAGTATATTACGTATTCAATATTGTAGGATCTTCGGTCAAATTGACTGATTCCATACAAATGATTTACGATCACTTCCAATTTATTGTCGATTTGTGGTTTATTTACAAGTATGGGAGGCACATGAGTGTAGAGTATTTTAAGCAGTACGAAACTATAGACAACATCCTCTGCGTGACCGACTACAGCACGATTAAATGGAAATTAGCAAGACTGTTGTGCTTATTCGTGACGATTTGGTTGACAAGCTCTGCATTCGATTTTGGGGCTTGGTATCTGGGGTTTGGATTGTTGACACCATTAATCTATTCAATCGCATACTTTTACTTATTCATCAAAATTATTACTACATTAGATCTTACTTCTCACATCATGCACATAGAAATGCGATTGACAATGATGGCAAACTTGGTACAGAGGTATTACGCGGTTTCGGAAAACTTGCCAGGGTTCGTTCGAGATACGATATCCAAAAAGATCTGGCGTAATACACGGGACTTGGAGTTGACTACTAGTGCTATCAAGATAATATCTTCGAAAGAAGACTTTGACGAAGATAAGTTACTTACAAGGTGTTATTTGCTACTTACTGACCAAGTGGAGTTCATCAACAGCATGTTCGGAATCAGAGTAAGATTGTCATCTCATATACTTAGGAGCTAAAGAAACGCCAATATCCCATCATCAAAACAATTATTTTTGTTACAGATACTATTGAATAGTTTGAGCTTGCTTATAGATATAGTAAGGTTTACGAACCTCGCAGTAAGGCTGATTATGAGCACACAGGTAATTTGTCATTACTTATCTACTGCACATCTGACATATTATTAATGAATGCAAATATACAATTCCAGGTGACCACCTACAATGATGCAGGGTACTGGCCAGCTGTGTCAAGTATTCTACGGATGTTAACATGCGCCGCCGTGCTTGTCAGTTTGGTCTGTCACTGCGAGAGGACTTATTATCAAAGCGACAGGATCATTAGCATAATCGACCACTTACTAGTGAATAAGAATCCAAGTAAGTAGGTACTTTTGAATGACCATGTATGTATGAATGAACCTACCTACCTATTAATCTACCTACTACTAACAAAACACTAATCACTGCCTAGCGTGTTCCTACCAGGATAATAAGTACCCTATGTGTACTAAATCATGTGTAGTAAATCCAGGACCATGTTGTGGCACATGCGAAGTGGGTAAAAACGGGCTGTGGATGATGATGATAAAGTCCAGGATATAAACGCTGTCTAAATCTATGTCACTCTAAATTATTTTCTAGATATCTCGCCCAGCCCACCATTGGTGGCCTTTTCTGTTACTTTTTATTGTAAAAAGTTGTGCTTTTATATGTTTTTGGTAACAGAATAAATATTTTTCTATTTTATTTAATTCTAGATGAGAAGGTACGCTCGACCATGATTGAACTCCGTGCACTTGTGCTAGCGCGGCCTATAAGCTTTAAGATGGACAAGTTCTTCAGGATTGATTGCAGCTTTCTTGTTTCTGTAGCTTCGGCGACTGTGACATACACCATCATATTGTTACAGAGTATGAATTAAAACATTTGTAAATGTGTAGGATAGGAACCTACCGATAGGAATAAGATTAATAAGCTTTACGTGGGTAGGTATGAAAATACATTATAAAGTTTAAAATTTAAATGAACTTCTTATTTCCATCCTATTTATTTATCATTTACGGAACATAGACTTCCCTTAAGATCCGGAACCTAAAAGCTTACTGAATGAATCTGAGGAATGAATAAAATCAACCATGGATATATAATAGACGCCCATCGGAACTTGGCATTCGTGAAGCCGTTTATCATGCGCAGTGCAGCTTTTTCATATTAAATTGTCTACTGCGCATCGAAACTGCTAACTTCACGAATGCCAAGTTCGGCTGGGCGTAGGTACCTACTGTAATTTGGTACCGTGAACGTACCGGTAATGGACAGAGACCCAATCATGGACGCATGAAATTTCTATGGCATAAAACAATGGTAAAAATAGTTTTACGAAAATGGAAACCCACACAGTTGAAAGCAGAAACTTCGATTTGACATATTGACAAGTGACATCCGGTATAAGTCTTTTCAATTAAAAATGGCGAAGTAAAAAAACTTGTGCGGCGTTATTTTTCAAATTCATCGCGATTTCTTGTGCTAACCCTTAAGGAGGTAAGTGTACATTTTTGTTTGTGAAAAGTATTTCATGAGAGTTATTATGTTTTACTATGATTTTACTGAAAACATTTGAAATTAAACAGATAATTTTAAAGAAAGATTAAAGCTAGAATTTGTTGGAACCATTTGAGAAGGGGTGTACATCACTGGTACGTATGTTTTGCTGTAAAACCAATGATGGACATATGTCCAAACTAAAGTTTTTGAGTCAATGTTGAGTTTTTTAATTAAATTGTCTTCAGATCATTTACGGATATCGGGTGTTTATATAAATCTAAAAAAAAATGAAAACTACCAGTAATGTACACTATGTCCATAGTTGGGTGTCCATAACTGGTTTTCTTATTTTGTTTAGATGGCACCCAAAAAAGATTATATTCCTAAGCAAATGGAAGATGCCATTGAGGCGGTACTAGGTGGTGAATCTGTAGCGGCTGCAGCAAAGCGCTTCGGAGTTCCGCGGATCACTTAACACAGCAAAATATCACGTTAAAGCCATCCAATGTAGTATGGGACTAACCACTGTAATAACAAGCACAGAAGAGAGTATTTTGGGAAAGTGGCTTTTTGCGATGGCTGAAGGAAGATTTCCTATCTCCAAAGTAACTCTCCTAAATAGTGTTCAGCGGATCACTACAGTGCAAAACAAATCCAATCCTTTCACGGGAAACAGACCGGGTAGAAAATGGTTTGTATCATTTAAAAAAAACATCCCTTAATAGCAGAAAAGAACAGCAGAAAATTTAATCGCTGCACGAGACAACGTGACGGTAGAACAAGTAGGTTTCAAGATATACGACGAATATTTATTCTGTCGATTTGCATCAGGTACTCGAAGACCCAAGCAAAGTTTTAAGCACAGACGAAAGCGCATTCCTTCTTTCGTCAAAACCTGGACAAATGATTGTGAAGCGGGGTGAAAAACATGTATATGCTGCAAGTGACACTGAAAACAGTTTTGGTGACTGCGAATGCTGCGGGAAAACTTGCACCGCCGATGATAGTTTTCGCATATGAACATTGCTAACAGTGTGCCGGAAGATTGGGGCATAGGAAAGTCCGAGAGTGGTTGGATGTGTAGCGAGATTTTTTATGAATAAATTACCATTATTTTCAATCCTTGGCTGGTAAAAAAAGATTCAAAAACCAATTCTGTTTTTCGTAGATGGTTACAAGTCCCATCTAACACTTCGACTGTCGCAGTTATGTTCTGAAAACGGTACCCACACGATGTCCATCATTGGGTGTCCATTACTGGAGATGTGTCCATCATTGGTGGTCGACTACTGGTGTTTAGGTGTCCATCACCGGTGTTTTTGTAGGTATTTTAGAAAAACTTAATTTAAAATGACACCCTAAATGGTAATTTATCTATTACGTTTGTATTAAGTAGAGTAAATATCCCGCTATTGTTTACTGTTTACCTCAACATTGTCACTCAAATAATAAAAAAGTTATAGTCAAAAAATTACCACTAAATCCTTAAAGTGTCCATGATTGGGGCTTTCACGGTAGATACCTAACCTACCTACCTACATACTCTGAGTGAGTACTCACATACTTGATTACTTTGTAATTTTCAATATTTACCTATCAATTCACTCAACGTAGGAGTCAATAGGTATAAGAATAATTTAATTTGTAGGTAGGTAAATACCGTACCTTGAGCTATGTAAAATAATTATTGTAGATAGGTAGGTGAGGTACTTCGATTTCATTAAAAGATAAAAATAATTTTGTTATCAATAGGTACAAAGTGAAAGTATTCATGTTTCATGTTTTACTCATCGAATAAAATTCATGAAAACCACGCCGGTCACGTATTGTACGGCAAATGGGCTATTAACTAATTAAAAGCATTACGAAGAAAATAGGCATTACTTTTTCAATTATTTATTAAAATATTAGACCATAGTTTAATTACACCATTATAAAATAAAATAGCTAGCTTTAAAATGTATCTAGGTATCTATTTACCTCCTATTTACCTACTGAAATAATAAAACTAGGTAAATATACCTAGACTTAGAAACTTGGTACCTAAACTAGGTAGGTATTCGTGGAATCATTCATCTAGCTCGTTTATGAGCTAGAACATTGCTTAGGACACCCAAATATTGTTGTTTCTAGGATTTACCATAAAAAGGTGCTAATTTAGGTTATGAAATATTTCTAAACATGAGCGTGTTTTGACAAAAGTACTTCTTGGCTTAACGACTTAACTATCTATCTTGATCTCTGTCTACCTCTATGGGAAACAGGATTTTATGTATGTAACGTATGTATTTCTAACCAGCATGCTTTGTCTCGTGGTTGATCAGCCATTCTTTACGTTCAGCGCCGCTATTGTAGTCTCCTCGTGAGCCGACAGCCACCACGCGATGGCACGGGATCAGAAGAAGATGGGCATTGTTGACACACGCATTTCCTATAGCTCGTGCATGATTGACTGGGCAACCCATGATCTTGGCAAAGTCACTGTACGTGTGAGTAGTTCCATATGGGATCTCTTGAAGTTTTTCCCAAACAGTCTGAAAATGAATAACTTAATACCTTACTGTATGATATAATGATGAACTAATGAGTCTGACTAACGATTTTTGTTCTAAGCCATTTTTAGTCATTTAGTCATTTATTTCCAAAAAAGTAACATTACAGCCGTAACCAAGGCGTTACACTAGAATTAGGTACAATTAGGTATTTTTTCTTTATTAGGTAGAATATTGCACATAATATAAGCGTCAAACCCTCAAATAAACGACAACCAGGATGATCGATCGTTCGATCGACAACCAGGATGCGGTCGCGTTACAACATGCGCTGCTGTGTGAATGCACCTTTAGGTACCTACCTGTTGATATTGAGTCCCAATTATAGTTTTTATAGGAACAGTAAACTTCTGTAGCGTCCCGTCAAAGTAAGCCAACAACTCGTCCTCTAGCTGATTCAGAATTGAATTTCTTGTTTCTAGTACTTGACAAACGCCTAGTTGGTCACAAATCTGTGGAAATCGCTTATTCAACATTGAACTTCCCTCAAAAGCTACGACGTAGATAAACGACTCATCTGCCGCACTGAACACTTTTCCCAATACAGTATCAAAACAACACGCATTTATAATTTTGTTACCTTTTTGGGACATTGTTTCGTAACCTTGAAATAAAATTTAAACAAACAAACAGAAGACCTAGTGTGAATCACAGAAGGAAACTGCGTAGATTAGATAGTACATACAAGACAAGCTTTGTTTGGGGCTAGATGGCGCTGTGTGAAATGTCCACAATCCACAACTGTCCACAATGTCCTTATATATTTATTATTATTATTTTGACTAGGTTTAAATCGAACGAATGATTTTTTTTTGAATGTCATAAATTCGTAATCTCGATGTTCGTAATCCATGCTCGGGAGATCATGAATATTAATAAATTATAGACATTGCTACGTTGGGATCTTGTGTTCCGAGGTTGGCATAGAATGGTATAGAATCTAGCATAGATTCTTTCATAGAATAACTTTCACTCATTCATTTCACTCTCTCTCTCTCAACTGTCTTGTTAACTCAAGTCGAACTTTGTTTGAATACAATAGGTACAATACAAACCTGTACCTGTTCATTATTAATTATTTTTTATACAGTACCATAAAGACTAGAAATCTGTTGGTTTTACCATGAAAGAATTATGCTTGAAAGAAGAACTAGGAAAATGTGCTAAGTGTGGGAGTTCGCCCACTGATGATCCTACTGTCATACTGCATCGCTTCCCTCAACCAAACAAAATAAATAAGTCACGGTAGGCACTATGTATTGGAATCAATTCACATGAACCACATCCCCTCCCCCCCCTAAGTGGAAAAAGGGCAGGGAAAGGATAATCTTAAGATCTCAGATCTTAAGAGAAGATTAAGGTCTTCTTTGTTTCAGTTGTGAGCTATGGGCAAAGTTCTGTTTTCCCGATGATGCTTGGCAATCACCAGAATTCCAAACCAATCTTTATTTAGAGCACATAATGCTATGTGACAGGCATTTCAAAAGTACATCATTCAAAAGGGATTGTCGGCCTGCAATATTTCCAATAGATGAGGAGAAGGTATGTAGAACATGTTTCTACTAAAAAACCTACACCTACCGAAAGAATCATGTGTTTCATTACTCTTCCAGAAGCATGAACTACATAGCAAAGAGCATGACTATTCGGCCAGCATCGTAGTAGTAAAGGATGAACCAGATGAAGAAATAGGTATCCAAGAGAACAGTATTGATAATATAAATCAAAATAAGAGTAGCCCTAAAAAAATGTGTAAGAATGTTGATACACCAAAGAAAAAGCAACTAAAAAGAAGAGCAGAAGGAAGATCCAAAATCAGTGACTCCTTAATGAAAACATTGGATATTGAAACCCAAGAAATATCACAAAAAGACTTTGATGGTAGCTCTGATGATTTAGATATCAACACAACGAAGTATGATCAAACTGATGATTGCCTTCTATATGGAAAGCTATTGACCAAGAAATTGAGAACATACTCAGTCTATGAGAGAAATCTTTTGATTTACAAAATTGATGGGCTTTTAATAGATAACCCTCCTGGATTCAACACAATGGTCAATCTAAATAAAACAGCAAGTAAAGATAAGAAAAATATAAAGGAAAAAGCTTCAACATGTTCTACTATTGAACTATCTCATGCAGACAAAGCTAAATCCTCATCATCGTCAAAAAGAAAGAAGATAAAAAAAGAATCTTTATCTCATTCGAAGACTGACTCATTTGAAGAACTTGAGATAGAGATTCTTCCAACTGAAGAATTCAATATGGCTACTCAAGTTACATCAACTTCTAAGCCACCCATTTCACCAATAAAGATTACTAACGATAACCCAAATAAACCCATCAAAGTTATAAGTGGTATTCCAAATGAACCGGTCAAAGTCACAAGCGGTATCCCAAACAAGCCAGTCAAAGTCACAAGCAGTAACCCTAAGCATCCAGCTATAGTCAAGAGTAGCATACATTGTCAACCATTCAAAGTAACTAGTACTATCCCAAATCAACCAGTTAAAGTCATACGTAGTATGGCAAATCAACCAGTAAAAATTAAAACCATCTCAATTCAACCAGATTTACCTAAAGCAATGTCTACCTCAGTCCCATCGCACATACCCCTAGAAATAACTATTCCGGAGAACAAATTAGCAACTGCATCCCAAAGTCAATTTGTAGCATCCTCATGCCCAAAAGGTAAGATTGTTATTATGAAGACCAAATCTTCTAAATTTGTGCCTTCATCTCAGCCACCGATTTTGATAACTGTTCCAACTTTACCCGCAGCTCATATTCCTGACAGAAAGTTGAAACAGGAATTTCCTGTTTCAACACAATGTGATATGAACTCTATAAAATAGCTATCATCTGTAGCAGCCACTCGTGCAACACAGCCTTATCAAATGAGCCTTGCCTCAGAAAATAGAGCCACAGAAGATTTTTGGTTTCTCATGAAGTAATTTTATCAGAATCCACAGAAAGTCCTTCACAAAACATTGCAGAAACTGCTTTAAAAAATAAATAAATATGTATTTGTGGACATTTCATACAGCACTATCTGGCACCAAATGGCTGATTGAATACTTACTAAATACTTATTTTTTGTATATAAATACTTATAATACTACAACACCCAGACCCAGAAGAAATATTTGCGGAACATACAATCATTTGTCCCGTAGCGGGAATCAAACCCGCGCCTCAGCCGAGCACTCGCCTGCCACGCCACCGAGGTCGTCGGTAAAATGTCAATATGAATATAGAATAAATAATATAAATAAATATAGAAGATGAATAATTCAATTTCCAGTCAATATCGACACAAAAAAATCAAACACCAAGGTCCTTGATAGTTATTTCGGAAAAGATCCAAAGTTTTCGCAATATCTCGAGCAGCATATGGTTTTCAGTGTTGCAAATTTAGGTATAAACTTCTCTTATGGGGAGACCTAAAAACATTTAAATCGTTGGTACATGCACGTTTGATGTCGATATTGACTGGCCGATTGAGTAATAGATCATAATAAGATCGTTTCCTACCACATGATTTATTTTTTTATGATCTTGTACAGTTAATGTTATATTAGTTATTGAAATAATAAATAATTTGTTCCCACTATGTTCGTTTATTTCTAAATTATTCAATTATCCACTTATTAACTAGGCAAGTTGTTGGTACAATTATCATTTTTAGAAAAGGATTTTAGTGGACATTCCTTCATACAGTCTTATCTGGGATTGACTTCTATTACGTCTTGCTTGACCATGGCTTCTCCTGTCTTCTACTTTTCCTTCCTCCCTCGCGAGTGTTATGTTCCTGCTTGAAATGCCCCTCATTATGCTCGCGCAGAATAAACGCGTGAAGGAACACTTTATCGCAAACAGAGCACTTGTGAGAAATAAATAAAGTAATTTAAAAAAACTTAACAGCCTTTTATCGCCAAATTGTTTTTTCAAAGTAACCGAGTCGCTGCGCCGGCCGATCCCATATTTTGGTCGCCCCGACCGACACCCTCTGATAGCCTAAATGGAGAAAAATCGCCTAACCTGGCAACACTGGTTTAAACAATCACTGAATGACACTTTAATTGTTGACATTGACAGCAAGACAAAATGACGCGTTTATTTACGTATAGATTTTACGTTCCGTAACTTAAACCTAGGTAGGTACCTATAGTAACCAACGGATGATCGAGACACTTCTAACGATACCTCACTTAAGATGAACATACATACCGGTCAAAATCATAGCCCTTCTTTTTATTTCGCCGTAGTCGGGTAAAAAGGAACGTTCTTGTAAATAAAAAAACCCGTAAAGCATTAATAAATTTATCCGTAAGGTGGTGTTGGCGCTAAGCATCCTAGATGTTGGCTATCCTTAAGTACAACTATAAACGAACAGTTATCATAATTTGTCTTTATTAACGATTTAGGTACAATTTTATAAAAAATAACAACGATTTCTTAGCAACTAAAAACCACCAAGGAATCTAATCTGGTATAATCGAACAAAAGGAACGAATGATAAATATTTTTTCAAACATTGTATGAAACAGTGTTAAAATAATTAGTAAAATATAAGTATAAATAAGTATGTAGGCTTATGATTATTCAACTGAACATTATGTACATTTAACAGCTTTTAATTATTTAACTTTCACAACCGCTTTTCCAGTGTTCTCTCCTCGCAGCAAGCCATTAAGTGCATCTACCATGTTTTCAAAACCATAATATATTTTCTCTTGGTATTTCAACTTTCCTTCTTGCAGCAGTTTAAGGTTTGCGTCGATACCTTCATTCCATCTGTCAGTCCATCGGTTCACTAAGAACCCCTCAACTTTTAGTTCTTTAAATACAATTGAAGGTTGTAGAATAGTAACTGAAATAAAATCACGACTTAATAGATTGTACTACAAGCATTGTGTCATTAACATGTTTTACCTACTTAGATAAAAAGGTAGTTATTGTAACGTCACTGAAAAGCGGAAGCTCCGGAAGTGACAAAATGGTAATAACAAAAAATTTATTTAAAATTTGAACTTGAAGATTCTGTTTTAGCGGTTTTCCCTTTCCAGTTACGATATAATATGAATAATAAGTAAGAATCAACCTTTTGGCAAATGGGTATCATTGTATGATGATATAGACCCACACACTGCTACTCTGCCATATTTATTCATATAGCTAAGTATTGTTGAGCTTATTTCTCCACCAACCTGTTAAAAATATTTCATTAATTAAAAATTACAACTTTTAAAAGAAATGCAAATGCATAGTTTTAATAGAATAACTTACGTTATCAAAGTAGCAGTCGACTCTATTAGGAGCGCCTTCCTTAAGGGCAGCTCGAATATTAACTGTTTTGTAGTTGAAAGCTCGATCAAAATCTAGGTCCTTTTCCAAATAATTGCATTTCTCGTCCGTTCCAGCAAATCCTATAACTCGGCAACCTAAAATACAAACTAAAGATTGCAGACCTTTGTTAAAACAAGAAACTGTTTTATAAAGTAGATAAGTACCCTCCTACCTAAATGAAGATTAAAATATCGTCCGTCAACGTGAAAAGGAACGCCATCCATGATTTAGGTAATAAAATTATTATTGGCATTCTACTAGTATCAAACAGTGAAGGAAAACATCGTGAGAAATTCGGCATGTTGTATACCATCAAATATCTACCTTACCTATGTGTTAAAGGAGATGTTTCACAAATGTATGGAATCTAGGCCTAGTCGGTGGACACTTGTATAAACATAGCTAAATATACCTATGTAAAATTCTTCCTCTTCCCATCGTTTTTTTTTATTATTTTGCTTTATTTAATGTGTGATATTGAGTAGTAGTACAAAGGAGTATAGTTTACTACGAAAGGAGTCTCTTTAAGCAGCAATTTAATCCAATTTCACTGGTCTAGTTGGCCACAAAAATAAGAGTTCTAGATATGGTAATATGATACCTATACTATAATCATGTTAATAAGACAGTTGAAGGACTTTACCCAAACTTTTTGCAATTTGACCCACGTGAGAGCCGACTGCGCCAGCTGCACCCGTGATTACTATAGTTTCACCAGGTTTAGGCTTGCAAATCTCTTTTAAACCGAAATAAGCTGTATTTCTGAAAACATTTAAATCATTTATTAGTACCTACTTACTTAGACGTGCCTAGGTAATGTAAAAATAGGGTTGCCATCTGTCTGGGTTTTCTCGGATTTGTCCTAGTTTAGAGGACGTCCGGGGAGCGTCCGGGCGGAGTTTCTTATGTAGCCCGGGTTTAAACTTAAAGTCTTGGGCCCCCCGTGACCACGCACTGTGCCCGCGTGCCGCGATCAACGACGAACCGATTCGCTAAATTAAAAAAAAATAGTTGACATGTCCGGGTTCTGGCTCCAAAATCCGGAGTTTTCACGCGTCTTGTCCTGGTTGCCAAATTTTAGAGATGGCAACCCTATGTAAAAATATTTGAAACGTATTGATACAGTGCGCCCAGCGTAACTTGGCGTGCGTGAAGTTAGCCGTTTCGATGCGCAGTAAACAATTTAGTATGAAAAAGCTACACTGCGCATGTCCAACGGCTAACTTCACGCACGCCAAGTTACGCTGGGCGCACTGTAATTACCCACTTACCCTGGCATACCAAGTACTCCCAACGCTAAAGAAATTGAATGAGATCCAACATATGGCACAACTGTCAGTGGTATAACTCCTGGCTTTCCTATTAGATCTTTTGGATTGCATACAGTATGGGTACGCCATCCAAAAGAACCAGTTACATATTTTCCCATTGGATAATTCTCGTTTTTACTAGCAATTATCCTACAAAAAAATAGGTAGGTTAAGAAAGTAGGTAGGTACATCAAAATATGATGAACCACTTGGCTGTTGTAGCACACATCTTAATTTTAAGCTGCAAAGTATGTAGGTATTATAATTTTAATGATAAGTGTTTAATGTTTAAAATGTCTTTTTTTTTTCTTAATTGCCTAGGTATTTTTATGTAAGTACCTAAACAACTGTCCTATCAATATTTTTACCCAGTGGGTTTTAATGTAGCTCAGACAAAGAAAAAAAAAGTCGGCGCGCCGCGAACAACAAAAGTGAAGCCACCTTTATATCCAGGTTTTGTGGTTTTGTGTTCTAAGTAACCTAAATTTCATAGTATAATAATTAAGAAACGATGTTATTTGTAGTACTTACAAGTGATAAGTGTTTTTTATTTGGTCTGAGTAATGTAGATATTAACAGTAAATGAATCTACTTGCTCATTGAACTTACTTTGCTACTTGTTCTCCAATCATAGTTGTGGGTAATTTGTAACCAATCATATATGCGCGCATGTACGGATCTACACTAAGGTATTCGGCTTCGGTCAAAATTTCTGTAAGTAAACAAATAAGTTTTTTATGAGTATAATATACATATTTACGCATGTTCAAACATTAGTTTTTGTTAATAATTTACCTATTATAGACACGATAATTATATTATAGATTACATCAATATAGAAAACTTACCCCCTTCTTTAAGTTGGGGTAGAGTCTCTTCCACTATTTTAAAATCGGATTTCTTGGGTTCTCCTTGAAAATATTTAGTCAACACATATTTTTGAGCTTTTATATTACTCGATGAACCGGAGTAAAATCTTCTATTTGTTTGTAAAAACGAAAGCAATTTTGCCATTTTTATTCTGAAACAATGATGAATGTAGGTAAATTATTAGGTAAGTACATGTTTTTTATTATTATTCAAATTCTTTAATGAATAATTAACTATAATATCTCTAACATGACAGTTTTCGAGTCTATTATTTTACTTATTTAATTTTAAACAAATTAAACTTGTCTACAATTGCCGCAAAAATCAATTTATTATTTACTAAAAAAGCTTGTAGGTACCTAATGATACCTACCAACTTAGTGAGAATATTAAAATTATAAATATTCCTCTATTTCATCCTCGCAAAACCTACTCGCCTGATTTATTATAATCTGAATAAATTAATATCACTCTCAAGGTCGCGTTTTGATGGAACTGTGCACGGCAGATAGGCGACCGTTGGCGTGTTCATGTGCGGGCAGGTGATGGAACGAACAGAGGGAGACACGCCGCGCCGCCTGGGTCTGAATCTGACACGTTGTACAGGCACACATACTACCAATATACGAGGACAGTATGGGACCTTGGAAGGATAAATTGTTCCGAGTATGGAACACTCTTAATCTTGATATTTATGACTTTTGGTACGTTGTTGTGACTGCCTCTGACTCTACTCTATCCAAGATCTAGCTTGGCTGAAGTATAGGTATAATTATTTAGGATAATAAACACCATGAGCTAACACTAGTGACCATCGATCGACGAAATAACTAAGTAAATGTAATCGATTAATTTATCATCGTCATTCATCGCTGCCCTGCCATTAATTACCCATTACCAAATCATGGCAATAATATTTTTATTCTGTGAGACATGAATACCAAGTAATACCAACAAAATAAATCAAACGCTAGAAAATGGCTACGTTTTGTTTAGGTTGTTGATGTTGAAGTTTGCATTGGAGTATTCAGTATTATCATTTTTAGAAATATGTTTCATGATAGAAAGTTGAGCCTAATCTTTAGAAAAATATATGAATAAGTTCTGCTCTTATAAAGATGCGGAAGAAATTTGATGCATAGACTGAAGGTGTATTTTTGTTAGAAAAAGGATCTATGATGAATACAGACGAATTCAAATGTGTTTTCTGCAAAGAATCCTTTGGTGATAAGGAAACTCTTCAGGAGCATTTCAGGTGAGCTATACTAATATCTGTTAGTTTTTTGTGTAGTAGATCTGAGAGTCCCACATGGACAGCGCGAGTAACCATGGACTAACCACTGTGTATTTTGTTAGAAAACACGGAGATAAAAACTTTCATTTGAGAAAAAGCCGGTCTCAAGATGAGCCTGCATTACCAGACAAGCCAGCCAGTAACAAGGATCAGGTTGAAATGGTGGAATGTGATGTCTGCCCGGACGTGTTTACGTCTATATCTAAGGCAATCACTCACAAGCATAAGGTCCACCCGGACCACGACGCGAAGTACTTCTGCCCTTGGTGTGGAAAACTCTTTACTATGAAGGTACCTTCTTACTTATTACACAGTTAGGTACCTATATAGTTACTTAGATAACTTACAATATATATGTGGCGGCGGCACCAAAGCAAGTGACGATATGACCTCCCCCCCACCACTCATCAACAGTACATAGTAGTAACACATCATACTATACCTGTCTATCTATTTAAGTGTATTCAAGTGTATCAATACATACATAAAGATAACAGATAGATAGCAGTTGGATTTTGGCAGGCTTACTTTTTTATTGTAGACCAAAATATCTATTGGTTTACTTAATAAGCCACATATGACGGCCTCGGTGGCGTAGCGGCCGATTGTTCGGCAGAGACGCAAGAGGCGCGGGTTCGATTCCCGCTGCGGAAGAAATGTATGCATGTTCTGCAAATATTTCTTCCAGGCCTGGGTGTTGTGGTACCATGGTACTCGTATTTTCTGATACCCATGACACAGGGAATCCTAGTGTGGGGTCAGGACTATTGTATGTGACTGTTGGGTGTCTAATGTCTAATAAACTAATATGATTGTCATCTGATAGTTAATACCTACTTTGAAATCAAATGCAATATCATTGTGAGAAAATAATTTGGTAATGAACATTTTCTATTTACCAATAATTTTATTTAGAGCATTTGAAATATCAGTACCAATTGCATTAAAATTTCTCTGATACCTTATCCATACTAATATTATAAATGCGAAACTAACTCTGTCTGTCTGTCTGTACATTTTCACGCCTAGCTGCTAAACAGATTTTGATGAAAGAGATTCGACAAGCAGATAGATTGCATCCTGAAGAAGGACATAGGCTACTTTTTTCAAAAATACTCTTAAAGGAGATGAAAGTTTATAATGGGGAACTGAGAATATAAATGTTAAGCGCCACCGGATGCAGTCAGTACTTGGATGGGTGACTGCAGTTTTTGCACTTCATAGATAATTTTAACAAGTTCAAATTTTGAAAATCATCATGCGAACGAAGTCAAGGGCAACAGCTGGTTTATTAGTATATCCCCTAGTAATATAAATTGTGCGTAAATGTTTTGCCAAAATTAATATTACCATTAAATTGGGGCAGCCTGGTAGTAATAATAATAAACACTTAATAGTAGTTTCATAGTTCTGATTTCACACTACAATTCCGTGTTGTTGGTATCAGAAACTATGAGTATCATTGTACCACAACACCCAGGTATGGAAGAAATATTTGCAGAACATGCAAACATTCCTCCCACAGTGGAAATCAAATGCATGGCTCTTGCATATCAGTCAACCACTCACCTGCCATGCCAACAAGGCCATCATAACAAACTGGTTTTCTTTTTCCAGCATCTTTACAACAAACATATTCAGTCAACACATCCAAACAATGAGAAGATTGACAAGAGTTTTCACTGTGACGTCTGCAATGTTGACTTCAACTTGCCTGCAGCTATGTCTTACCACAACAAGTTCTTTCACCGCATTTTCGAGATGCCTACTATTGGTAATTCCAAGAAGCTAAAAATGTTTAGCCAGGTAATAAATAAACCTTCAGTTTTTAATGCCGAAAAAGAGATGTGCATTTGTCTGGCATCGTAGCTCCTAAACGAATGCACCAATTTTGATGTAGTTTTTTCTGTTTGAAAGTTAATGAGATTGAGATGGTCCTTAGCTATAGTTATGAAGATCTATTGAGGTGTTTGAAGATCATCAGCTCATTTCTCATTTGATATAAGGATCTTTCCAACTTTCATAGGTCCAATTGATTTGTAGTGTTCTGTTCGGGGGTGGGAGGTTATTTAAATTTTTCATTTAATACCTAGTATCCTCTCCAACTTGATGGACTTATATGGGCGATGGGCTGATCACCTGTCACCGTGGTTCACCATATCTATCTTGGGAGTCTTGGATCAAAAGTGGATGCAAGTTTTCTTACGATTACTTGTGTCTCTGCCCACCCTATTAGGGATACGGGCGTGATAATATGTATGTATAGCTTGTTCTTTATTCAGAGCATCTAACTTCATTTAAGCTATAAATTTTCTATGTAATATATAATGTAAACCTTTTATTGATGGCTATAAGATACTTTATCTGGACCATCCTTTCAATTGAAAGATCAATAATGAGATGTATCACATACTGATTTTACTTGAGTTACTTTTACTTGCTATACATAGTATTATTGTATTTATTGCAGGAAGTTGTACCTATTTACTATTGCCCATTTTGTGGAGAAGAATATGATAACAAAATCAATTTACATGTAAGTGCTACCTACTAATATAATACATCCATAAGTTTGTATGTTTATGGCTCAAACACTAGATGCAACTTGGAATATACATACATAGTGACCTGGAATAACATATAGACTACATAATATTCTGGTCCTATGCAAGAAAAACCGCTGGTTAAATTATTCATTTGTCAGTGCACATCTTATTTACCTACCCAGAATAAGAATTAGAATATGAGAAAGATCAGTTTACATCCTACCATGTGCTGAAATTGTTGTTATAATTATCTATACTAATTATGGCCTGACTTTACTAGTAACAGACATTCTGATTTGGCTGGCACCGACCACAACCAAAGCGGAACTTGTGTATGGTGGTCGGTCCGACATAACAATTATTAATACTGGTTGGGCATAATCGGCTCGCCCGCGCATCCGAGAAGCCGGCCGTCTTGATATATCTCCGACCAAATGACTCTCAGCCGCATTCGCAACGCCGCCACAGACTAGCGGCTATCGCGTGTTTTGAAAACAACAGGTGGCATGACGTCTGTACACTTCAATAGCAATAGGCAACTGACGAGGGTTTGATCGCAGACTGTCGGAACGTCTGTAGCAATGTCGGAATGATTTCCACGTTGGCCCCGATTTGGCTGGCGCCAGCCAAATCGGAATGTCTGTTAATAGTTATAGATCTCCCTCTGCAATCCATCACGGTTTTGTGCTAGGCTCGTCCATCTACATCTAGCTATAGCCCATGGTTTTGGCTGTATTATCTGCCAACCTGCAGAATAAATTATCTATACTCTTTAATCTTATTATTGAAACATGTACTTAAACTCATACTTACATACATGATTTTATGTACAGAAACACATAACAGATGACCACAGCGATGAAAACCAGCATCCGGATGATGTGTTGAGGTGTCCTGTGTGTGAAGCAGTATTCTACCATCTGGATGCATACGAGCTCCACCTTACTTACCACAGTGTAGATGATATGTACAGTGAAAGGAGTGCAATGTAAGACTTGAAACAAATACCTTTTGTTATTCTTAGCTTCACTGAATTCTCAATGAGGTAGATAAGAGAAAAAAGTTACTAAACTATTCTAATATCAAAAGAAAGAAAAAAAAAGTAATAGAGCTTCAGTTGGGATATTTTCCACTTACAAGAATGTATTGTTTTAGAATGGATGAAATAACGGATTTTTCCTTGGAGACTGTACCACCCATTGAAGAAAAAGTGGAGTCCTTGGAGCCTCAAAGTGAAGGAGGGGCTATGGGAATTGTAAGTTATAATTCTGCAAAATAAAGTAGTTTTCAATTGGTTTATTGTATAAAATTACTTATTTTATTTTGCAGGAGCAACTCTTTGAGCTGACAATGGACGATGCGAAGCATAAGAAGAAAAAACACAAAAAACATAAGAAATCAAAAAAATCCGCAATAACACTTGACCAGTTTCTAAACATGAATACAGATGTCTTTGGGGAAGGATTAGATTTCCAGGGAGTTGAAGAGGTGGCCTCACAAACTATAGCTAAACGTCTGAAAAAGCCTATGAAAAAACCAGCTCAAACAATACTACCTCCTAATATAGAAAAATTAAAAAGGCAGGGTATTGTCATCAAAAAGAAACCGGGAGCAATAGCTGTAAAGCCAGTCATGGTTAATCCAACCCGGGTCGATAAAACTGCTATTCCTGTCATACAAACAAAGCCTAACGCATTGGCACCTAACGATGTTCTTTCGAAACTAATCAACCAGAACAATAGTCAAATAAAAATTGTTAAAAAGTCTAGCTTAGAAATAAAAAGCGCAAAAGAAGATACTGTAAAAGAAGAAATGCAACAGGCTGTTACTGCAGACGATAAAGTTTCTGTTGAGAATGTGGCTGAACCTAACGAAGCTAATACTACTATGTCTATTTCTAATGACAATGATGATATTACCAATAATATAAAAACAGATGACTTAGAAGCTAATAATGATGCATATCCAAATAATACGACAAGAAGGAGTCCGATTCTAGAAAAGAGTCCAAAATGTTTAGTAGACAATGATGACGAAGAAAGTAATCATTCTCAGAGTATTCTTAAAGCTAATGAAACAGATGATGATCAGACTGATGCAGAAACTAATGATGTTGAAAAACTGGCTGCTTTGCGCATTAATAGCAATATTGTGATAAAATCTAACCAACAGACTGTTTCCGAAGTAAATAAAAATAAAGAAGTCCCTTTACATGAAGCAGATGAAAATGTATCAAATCACGATGATACTGACGTCGAAGATACAGAACAAGGTATAAATGGGGAGACCAATAAAAACGATTCATTGAACGCCTTAAAACATTTGAGTCATCTTATAGTTAAACCTTGCAACCAAGAAAATAAATCAACATCAAAACAAGACAATCATGTGATTGACAAAAAAGTAGAACAGACTGATGTTAGTAAAATAGCGCATCTCATTCGCAATAATCCCTCCAATATTACAAATACTCCTAAAAACACTAACTCTACACAATTCAATACACTGCTCAAAATTAAAACAGCTGAATCAAAAGAAAGCAAATTTGAATCTGAAGATGAAAGCTATGAAAACGATAATGGTACCACAGAACCTATGCAGTCAGAAAAACTAGCGAGCATTTTAAATAGTCCTCACCTTAATGTACAAACTATAAAAAAATCACATAAACTAGTTCCACAAAAAGAATCGCCTGTAGAAAGCTTGCCTAAAAATGAAAAATCAAGCACCGATTTACTAAAACATCTTAAAAATGTGACTGCAAAGCCAGTTAATGTGAATAAAACTGTGAACTTGCCAACATCTTCTCCAAAACTATCTCCTAAGCTTATAAGCACAATAAAGAAGGAACCAGCGACTCCTCCAGTAAAACACAGCAAAGTCATACAAGAAGACATAGAAATATTTAATATTGACGATTCTGACAGTGATGAAGCAATTACTAATACTGCTCAACATAACAAAACCGAAAATAAGGAAATTCCAGCACAGAACAAATCTGCAGACGTTTTGAAAAATATTAATAAAAATATTACTATAAAATCTTTGAATAATCATAATGTCCCAAACAAAGTTAATGATCAATTACAAATGAAGGAATTTTACAGCGATGATGGTGTAAGCGAGGATGAAAGCCACGGCAGACCGTTGCCTCACAACTCCCGAAATCCTAAATTTAGCAGCCCGCAGATCGATCACAAGAAGTCTGCCTTAAATAATGTTTTGAAAAACTTGGGTAGAAATATAACTGTAAAAACAGGAAACTCGTCTCCTGGTCATTTCTCAATGTCAGATCATAAATCACAGGATTCCAATTTTGCGCAAGAGGACGACAGTGTAGATAGCGAAGATTCGCTTTCAAGTCGTGTCAAAATCACAGAAATGAAAGATGCAAGTGATGAAGAGTCTCACAAAGAACTTACAGATACTAACGATCAGGTCCATGACAATGTGAAAGTTCAATATCCTAATGATTCTAACAGTGATAATGAAGAAAAAAACTATGGAGAATTTGATGAAAATTTCTCTGACGAAGACATAGAAACGCACCTTCCCACTAATACTGTGAAGAATTACCCAATAAGTAAACCACTGGAGAGTTTCAAAAATGTATGTAAAGACTTAGTAATAAAACCATCCGGTCAAACAAATAGAACACAGCAACTTCCTTCAGATGAGATACCTCCATTTGCAAAGAGCTTGAGTAATAGAATATCAATAAAAAATATGAAGCAAGCAGATAATTGCAACAAGCAAGTAAAAGCAAATACAGGACATCCCATGAACAAGTCTGCAATGAGTCAGAAGATGGCTTCATCGTCGAATCAAAGCAATACGGTAAATAAAGAAGTGAAAACTGTTAAAACGTTTCAAACACAGACGCAAACTCAAACTGTAATACAAGAAATTACGACAACTGTTACAAAAACTATAAAGACTGTTAATCAGAGCATGAAGCAAGAAATAAGAAATGCAGGGCAATCCAGCTCAATGCCTCATAAGATTCAGCAGTTGAATGCGAATAATAGAAATTTACAGGGCATCAAAGTGAGGCACACAGCGCCAATGGCCGCGGCTGGTCCCAGAGTCCGAAACCCCGGGATGAGGCCAGCCCGGCCGGTGTTGGCCGCTCCCATCAGACCTTCCAATCAATTAGTTCCTATTAGGCCGAGGCCCAATGTACCACGGCTAACAAACTCAAGGATGCCAAACGTAAGACCTTCCACATCCGGGCAATTGAGACCTCAAATAGGGGCGCCAGTAAAGTTAGCTCCCGGAGTAGTCAACTCCAAAAGACCGAATACCGAGGCGCCTGGACATTTCAGTTGTTTTAAAAAAACAAAGGAATCTCTATTTCCTGAAGCAGATTTTTCAGCGATGAAGCATGAAGGAGAGTCGTCATCAGTTCAGTTTTCTTCAACGACGCAAATGAGTAAATCGAACTTTGCATCGACGACGAAAACGTTGAAGGGTAATTCTGTAGTGACGGCTACACAGATGAAGTCTGAAATGAGCGCTAGCTCACAACAGTTGGGTAAGCTTAGAAACTTATCTGGCCTGAGTGTAGTGAAAACTAGTCAAGCCAATGAATCGCATGTTGAAGAAAGAAGCGAAATAAGCGCGGCAAAGCAGAACACGCTAGACGCTATACAAAAATTACAGAGTCAAGGTCTTCTCGTAAAGAAACCTCGTCTTGTTAGTGCGGAAAGTGAGCATTCAAATCCAGGTAGTGATGAAATGGAACATTTTACTGATGATGAGTTTGGCACGTGATTTAATCAGTTAATATGCAGGCGTGATGGGTTTAGGTATTCTTTACAAGAGGTATAGGTGCTGTGAGAACCCTAAAATTTTCTTCTGTAATTAACTGTACATTAAAGTACCAAGGTGAATGGTACTTGACTGATAGATTTCTATGCAAAGATATTGTAAAAAATATGGAATTAGACTCATTTGCAAACATTGCAAAAACACGATGTAAATAACTTAAATGTTAAGAGTTCATAATTTGTACAAATTATTATTAATGTATGTAAGCGTAATAAGGTGTTCTTTTTTGTTACCTAATTCAGAGGAGTTTTTCTTTGCAACTTGTTTGTTTCATATTGAGAATAACTGTTACTTTCTCTAGGTACACAATTCTTTAGTTAATTACAAAATATATATATTCTTGAATTACCTACATAGTTATGTGTAGCAAATTATTATTATTTACGTTAATATTACGGAGTGGCATTATATGTCCAAAAATTGTTTTTTCCTTGCGGCTGGAGCATGTCATAAAAATGCGTTACATCTGAATGTCTATATACCTAGCCTAGGTACTTACAGCTAGTATGTATGTGGTTGTTAAAATGTGTGTATGTATGGAATTTACAAGATCTATGTAATTGAATGTTTAGTATTTTTGTTCCAGACAGAATGAGGAATTAAAACTTTCGAACTAGGACACCTTGTTATTATTCCAACACCGATGAGTGGTTAGTAAATTAAACATTTGTTAAGAAACAGTATATTTTACAGAAATAACACCATTCAATAAACAAATACTAGGAAAAATATAATTGTAGATGCTTGTCCACAATCTTAAAATACAGATTAGTATTAAATACAACGTCCATTAAATCACAATATTTAGATAAGATTTAAACTATTCAGTTTTGGGTTGTTCCATTTTATTCTGTCTCCATTTTTGTTCCTGTAATAATAAATTAGTATTATGCTTGTGCTGTGCACTTAGTATAATAAATAAATATTTGTGGACATTTCACACATAGTAGTATGGTTAACAATAACATGCTAATAGCAAAAATACAGAACTATTCACAACTCTACTAAACACACATCTGCAAGTAAATAAAGGCTAGAATCCATCCCTAATAAAACCTCTACCTACAGCGTCTGTGCTAAAGAAAAAAGACATGCAGAAACTACTATCACCGTGAAAACAGATCATACAACTTCCTATAGGTACAGTATAGCAAAATAGAACTAAATTACAGATACCAGGACGGATTTAAGAGCTCGTCGAAAGAGTGGGTAGTTTGCAGTTGCACATTACTCGGAGGTCAACGCTCAAGATACCATAAGTACCTTGATACATACGGACCTAAGATATAGGATTGTTTGTGGAACAGAGGCAAGAACTATAGTGCTATTCTGTATCAGATAAAAAGCTTCAACTTACCACCACCCCAGCACCATGAGCGAAACCTTAATATAATAATTACCAATTTTTTAATAGATTTATGTGAGGATTTGCTTAAGTATTTTAATATGAACAGTAGGTAATTGTTTTCTGTAAATTGTATATTTTCTCCTATCCTATAGTGTTGTAGATACCTAAATGAAATTAAGATTTTGACAACAGCCGAGACGAGTACAACAAAACTTAAACCAACCTTAATCCCAAGTTGTAAAGGTGAGGATCTGAACCCAACTCTTACAGCTAGGTAAAAATATATTGATAACGAAAAACGACTCGAAAGTCCTAGTCTTGAAGATATATAAGTTTGATCCCTAACGTCCTCTAAAAGCACTTTCCTTTCGTTTTCCGTTATCTATTCGCATGTGTGGCATATGGCCGATCCCAGCTGGGCCACAAAAAGAAAACTGTCTAAAACAGACTGTTTGAGTATGCCCCTATGATCTCGGGAGTTTGTCCCGCGTTTAGGAATATGTGTGGCTCGGCTGTAACAACGTTGAAGCTGAGCTACCTGGATCTCTAAAACGAAACGACGCGGACGTAGAGAAAATTTGATTAAACTTAGAGGAACTTGGTACTTTGTCAGAGTTCATCACCAAACAGGAGATACAAATTATGTAAACAAACCGAGAGTACTTCACATATCTTGCGTAAACGCAAGGTTGACCAACTCAGATACTTGGTGACAAACTAACAAACTACCGAATACCTCTGAGTAATCGGATTATCGCTACCTCGTTTCGTTTAGAGATTCATGTGTCTCAGCTGTAAATATGTTGTTACAGCTGAGCCACACATATTCCTAAACGCGAGACTGACAAACTCTGTCAAACTCCCGTGATCATAGCGGCATACTCAAATGTCAAACAGTCACTTTTACAGTTTTTTTTTGTGGCCTAACTGGGATTAGCAACACTATTCGCATGTGACCATTCCCGTGTGTACCATTGGTCATTAGTTGCATACTGACTGACCAAGCACCTCATGACGCAAATGCTCGCTTAATCAGGACATGCCTGGCTCGCAGTTTTGCTCGTTTGCTTCGGGCGAGGCACGTCCCGACTAAGCGAGCACTTGCCTCGCGAGGCTGCTCGGTCAGCCTTTTTTTGGCATTGGAAGTTGCACGTACCAATATAGCGAGGTCATTGGACAGCCTGTAGGCAATCGCACGCAACTTGTATCGTAGCTTCAAGCCACTCTGAGTTTTCTTACGCAAAGTTGACAGGATTGTGTACATGTTGAAGATGTGCAACGTTAGGAACAGAATAGCTAGGTATGTCACCTGTTGGCACAAACAAAAATATAAATATTTATTACAGCGATAAATAAACTTGCAATAAATGAAATAAAAATAAAGCTTGAACGCACTGCGGCAATGTTCGACCGCACTAACAAAATCATTATCAACAATTTTCATTCCTTATTTCCATTATTATTCTAGAATCCCCATACATGAGTATCATTTTCATTAGGTACCATGTACTGAGCATGTAATCAAACAAGAAAATGTCACGTATAATCTTCATTTATTTACTGCTTAGATGTAAATCTGTCACTAACCTCTATTTCCCATAATATCTACAAGACGATTATACAAAACTTAATTCGTGTAAGGATGACTAGTCCCATTGCTAATTTATTGACTTATTAATATAAAATTTATGTGTAAGGAAGGAGCTACTGAATCCTTTTACCACATTGGTACTATCCGTGACGGCTAGGACGGTTCATAGAGAATTATTTTGCCACCTTAGAATACAAAAATAAATAATTCCACTTTATTTATACAAAATCTTACACTTGATCTTAGGTACCTAAATGTACCCACTGAAATGTCTGATGTTACCTGTACCGACATAATTATTATTTGAGGATTCAAGCAGTAAGAATGTCATTAAAACTATTATAATAAATTAACGAAATTACAAAACATTGCAACATACTTGTAAGCAAAACATTCAATTACCTACTTAAATAATTAAATTATTATCATTAAATATAGCACACAATCCCTTAGTGTTATATTAGCGTAGGTTTCTAACAATGAAATAATTTTTGGAGTAGTTTTTTAGTTTATTTGCTTCCAACAAACTTACAAACTTCCTCTTTATAAACAGTGTTCACGAATCCTTAAATGGACCAGTTACCTTATTGTATTTGTATTCCTTTACAATAAAATAAGAATAAATATTACACAAAATCTGTAAGTATAAAAATGCATAACAATTTGTAAAAATATTTAGCAAGTCGAATGCTCTTATCTGTGTACGTTATAATTTTCTGAATTGGTCCACGTTTTTAGAGACTAGTTATTTTATTTCGAGGTTCTCATTAATTTACAAAGATAGTAAAATTAAACTAATATAAATTACTAAAATTACAACGGTATAATTACCGACTGGTTTTCGTTATACATAAGGTCGTGTGCACACAACGCTCACAGTGTACGAGTAGTAAGAACGCTCTTTCTATAGTATTGGACGTTCTCGGATTGCAGTAACCGTAATGTGAAGACGCTCCATATCGTGCAATGTAATAGATAAAATGCTGTCAAAAATTAGCTGAGCATTTATTTGTGAACTAGGCTAAAGTTTTGCAGTTAATTTGTTCAGTTATTTATAATAGCAACTTTAATAAACGACCAATATTTCGACAATAAACATGCTGATATACAATAATTAAAAAAGTTTAAGAAATATTGGCTCACAATGTTTCTAAAATAACAATAAATAAGGAGATTGCGTCGGTAGCATAACATCTAATTTATCTGAGTTTGTCATGCAAAATAAATAATAATTCCCATTAGCGCCCGGTTCCTATATTCTACTAACGGACGACGGATCGTTTATTACAAAGGGAATTAAAGTCTACGGAAACCTTTGCGAAAACAACGACATCCAAAAAAAATAGTCCTGCTCACTGCAGAACATTTTCTAAATATTATCGGACCTTCAAAGCAAATAACAATGGAGGGAGCATCATGCTTTCTTACCATATAATTATATAAGTTCACGCTCATACGAGCGGGTTGCATCAGAAGGCAATGTCACTTATATATTTGTAATTTTTATTAAATACAACGCAACATCACTGTATGATTGGTGAGAAGATGTGGAATTATTTCTCTTTACAAAGGTATTAATGTTACTTTGCGATCCGATGCGATTGACCTCTCTGTATGTGCGCGATCCCTTATGTTGCCATAAAGCTTTCAGCATTATTATTTACTAGCTGCCGCACGTGGTTTCAAGCCTGTATGTTATTCCAGCACACGTATTATGTATATTCCAAGTTTCATACAAATCCGTTCAGCCGTTTAGGCGTGACTGGGACACAAACATTCAAACATCCTCACAAACTTTCGCATTTATAATAGACAGAAGTAGGATGTGCGTGATTTTTCCTAAGCAGACTCCCATCTTTGTCCGAAGTAAAGTAAGAAAGCAAAGTAAGTATCAAAAATATTCATCCATTGATACTCCACAAAACATAAATAATAGGTAGGTAGTAGTCTCACAACGTTATTACCTGTGGGATCATCCCAATAAAGGGTAGTAGGAGGCAAGTCCAAATTGACACTTGCCTCCATTGGCAGCTAGCATTCCATACGTAACTGGTGCAAATTGAAATACTAACTGTAGTTAGTATATTTCTATATACTATATTTCTAGCCATTCCAAAAACCAACAGCCAGGTTTTCTACACTACAAACCGGGCGAACCAACAAAACATTCAACTAAATTTATTTAAGGATACTGTTCACCAACACATTAACCGACCACTTAGATTAGATCGTATATTGTTCAAGTCATGGTGGCTAAACATAATGTAATCTCAGAAAATTGGTGCCATGGCCACATGCAACAGTTTTTTTGCGTTAGCCCGTAGATTTTATACCAGAATATGTATACTTGTAGACCATAAAATGTATGAAACCTTTGCATCTTGGAACAAATTTTTGACAGGCAGCTTCCAAACAACTTTTAGTAGGTAATGTGTCAATGAACAGCTAACATTTAGATGTAGCAGGTGCCTTCTCAGTCGTCTACCTGTTCGTTATTGAGCTTCTGTGGGATGAGCATGAGCGTGGTCGCCGTGTTTCCTATTCCGAGGGTCAGGAACGAGAGCGCTAATGCTGCCACCTGTTAGTCGAACACGATAAACACGAGACCTTTTTACTAAGAAGTCCCGAGGCTTGGTTAATCTTTATGTATTGATGTGGTCACGGCTGTAGCAGCACAGTCGAAACATCGGGTAAACATAAACAACAAGGTAAATTACGCGATAAACACCCGCTTTTACTATCCCATATTGAGTTTTGATCGCGACGGTTTAAAAATACTATTTTTAAGTAATAGTTCTTTCACCGCAGTTTCAAGCTCAACATTTTTAATAGACTGTGGCGTATTACGAAATATTACAGCTTCGAGTCTTATAATGTTGCACAAATAAAAATATAGCAAGGGGACTTGTTTGTGAAAATAATTTTCTACAGCAACACTATTCAGTAAACTTTTTTTTACTATTTCATGTTTTGGCAGTTCAACCAAATGTTTTTTGTCCAAAACCAGTAGAGTGTTGCCATATTTAACATAATTATAGTCAAAACTAAAAATATTGTTATTTTTTTTAGATAACGTTAGGAAAGAACCCAAGCTGATTCAAAACTGATAGAAGTACAATAACTGGTACAATACTGAGTGAACTAAAATATTATATTTTTTTCGCCACGTTACACAGATTATACGACTTAAGTCAGAAGACAACTAATACCTACTTAAAGAAAAATTAGCTTGGTTCTCCAAGTATTGTGAAATTAAGGAAGTGTAGAATTATTATCAGTAAATAGGTAACAATGAACATACCTGCCACGAAGCCTCCGGGTGGTAGCTGATATGGTACAAAGTGTAGGCTATATACAGCTGGAACAGGTATCCGGCGAATAAAAACGGGAGGAGATATGACAATCCTCGCCACATCCACGAGTGGAATCCTTCGATAGTAATGTCCATGTTATGTCTCGCGCCCAACGCTTTAAGCCGGTATAGAACGCCGCTTTGGTATCTGAACTGCATGTATTGGACCACACCTGGAAAAAAATGTTATTCAACCAAATATCAATAGAAAATTAGCTCACGATACTGTTATTTATGGAATTGACAGCGATCGTTAAGTCCCGTGGTTACAATTAGATTGCATACGTCAATTCGAATTTATTTTTGCACTAGAGTTTCCACTTCATGGTTTGGTGCAGAACTTACTGATATATGCGATGAACCACATAAAAGTGTGTCTGAACTGATCCCAGGGCTCGTTCTGGGGCCAGATGAGTAGGATTCCAGCTACCACTGTCGATATAAAGTGGTGAAGCCGCCACCAGCCCTTGATCCGAGAGCCGTTCACTTTGAGGATGCTCTCGCGTATCGTCAGTGTGCAGTAGTACCAAACGAGTAGGAATATCAGGATTAGTTGGAGCGGCCTGGAATGTTCAAACAGATTTACTAGAATTTATGAAAAAAGAATATTCTGTTTACTATTTTATACGGATGACTTCGACTAGCTCGATTCGTGAAGGACTGGTCCTCCATAGTACATGAAAGAGAACGGGGGATAGGGAGGCCTTTGCCCTGCAGTTTAGACTCTGATATGTCACCGTAAAATTGTAAACACCTTTAGGTTGTAATCTCGATAACATCTGCTTAGATCGAAATTAGTAGGTTAGTTAGTAAAATACTATGCGCGAGGCGAGCGAGCAGAGCAAGCGTGCCGCAGAAGCGACAGAAATTAAAAGCAGTTATATTGTAAGCAGTATGTTACGGTTCACAATCTTTCGACAGTTTACAATCTCGCGAGATAGATTATAATCTAACGGTATTTGAAATTTTACGGTGACATTATATACGGTATCGGGCTCACTTTTTATGCACGTAGAATACTTCTTAATATCCGGCCGAATACGTATACTTTCAATCTTGTTTTTGAACAGAAAGCTGGTTGTCAGTTTAGTACGAATATTTCCATAAGTTTAATAAGTTAAATAAATTTTAAGCAGATAGTTCTCATACTTGCAGTTTTTTCTTTAAGGTAGAAAAAGTGACCACCTACTAGTGAAAGAATTATACCATACACATGGTTCAGAGATTATGGGTTGCTTCTGAAATAGAATTGTTACCTGAAGTCTAAGTACAAGTTTCCAACAGCTAAAACGAAGGCTATAGCGCTGAGAATCAACTTGAATTTCTCGTACTCATCTTTGTATTTAAACCTGAAATCACAAAGATTATAAACGACTTAGTAAAATCTGCCTGACTGCTTATTGTATTATCTGCTAAGTGCTAATGGCTTCCGTGCTTTTAAGGGCACTGGCTCATGGTGCGATGCGGATGAGCGAAATGAACGTCTGCCAAAGACGGTGACATATTATGCCTATATTCACTATTCGTTAGTGTAGGCAAAATTTGCCTCCTACTATTACGTGTTGTCAGTCACAAGTTATTTTGAAAAATAATTTGAAATGCACTTGGGGAAATATTTGTATGTTCTGCAAATATTTCTTCCGGGTCTGGGTAGTGTTATGTATTATATGTATGTATTTACAAAAATAAATGAAAATGAAATGTTATATAAATCATCAAAGTATAGAAAGGTGAAGGCCTTGCTTGTCTATATTCAGTGTGAGGCGAACTAGGAAAGCATCGACTAACATATTCCGTTGTGAGCGGCTTTTTGCGGAAGATTGTCCATGTCAGTCCAGACTTTAAGACAACTCGGAGGCCTTTAGGCGAACTGATATAAAACTCTTACGTTACTGAGTGACTGATCCGAATTACGAAACTGTTTAATCCAGAATCTGTCGAGTAGCGAATCTGCCGAATTACGAATGTGACCTACACCGAACAAAGGCTGACAATCAGCGCACAGCCTAGCATAAAACTAGGCAGGGTATATTCCTCTTGTGGTGTAGAGGTAAGGAAGGAATTTCAGAAATTCTACTCCTCGAGGAAACGAAGATGAAATTCGTGTAAAAAAATTGAGCAAAAAGTCACGGGGCGTTCCATTATCACTAGTAACTCCATAATGACCTTACACAGTACTATACTAACAAAAAACGACTAGTCAATAACACTTTGGAAGTTTAGACTTTACTCCTTTATACTTTAGTTAGAATGACGTGGCAAAAGAAGCAACACGATCTACTTCAAATAATAAACTATTGATTCTGTTAGAGTACCTACGACCCAAAGTAATATATCTGGCCTTTTATAAATAGATATTTTGCAGTATTAAGACGTTGGTTTTCAAAACCACGCAATAACGAAAGCATGCTTTCAACTATCAAACTATTTTGATCTTGTCATATAAATAGTCAACTGGCAATGTTCATTAAATGATTAGAAATCGCCATTAAGGTCAATGAATAATTAGCTAAGAAGGGCATGTGTCGATTCAACCAAATATGTAAATGAATCATCATGTACCACAAGACCACCAGTGCTCAACAACCTTTGCCTACCTAGTAGGTAGGTACTTAGCCGGTTGAAGTAAGGTCAAAAGTCTACAAGGTATATCCGGGATAGATACGAGATGTTGAGTTTTTCGCTATACCTACAGGCTATAGTCATCACTTGCCATAGCTCCTCCATGTCGACAAATTCTCTGTATGCGAGAGTTTGCGAATTTATTTGGGTGCATGTGTCGTGTAGCACACGAGTGAAGCCGCGGGCAGAAGTTAGTTTTAAAAATTTTTCACCAGTCAAACTATCTAGGTGCCAGCAGAACGTACATATTATATTATCACGCCCACATCCCTAATGGGGTAGGCAGAGCCACAAGTATGCATAAGAAAACTTGCAGCCACTTCTGATTTAAAATCCTAAGATGGAAATGGTGAACCATGGTGACAGGTGACCAGCCCATCGCCCATATAGGTGGTCCATCATTTTGGAGAGGATACTATGCCTTAGTCGACTTTTACGACACGCTCGGGGAGAGAAGCAGCTAGACGCATTCTATGCTTTTTCTTTACTCCCAGTCCAGCAGAGAAGTAGCCTGCAGAACGATACTCACTTATCATTTTTGTTTAGGATAGAGACATTCACGTTGCCTAGTATTATCCGCAGATACAGGCCATTCTGTTTTGGCAAAGTAGTATTGATCTCATGCAGCATTGCTTTCCTCTTCATAATTTCCTTCTCCAGGTTGGCGACGCGGTCATCTTTCGTTGCTCCTTTTTTCTCTAACCTGTTGGCAAGGAATCTAAGTTTAATAGGTAGTTAAGTTACGAATTAGTAAGGTAAATGCTGCTAACTCGTAAAATCGTCAACTAGGTTAATTTTAATCTTGAAAAATTGGGTATGAGAGATAGATAAAGATCATGAGGAAACTATATTTATTTATAGTATTCAATCGAGACCATTCGGAGCGCTCGTGGCGTAGCTTGCTTAGATGTTCTTGATTGATCGTTGAAGTTAAGCAACGTTGTGCGCGGTCTTAATTGGGATGGGTGACCGTAAGTGACATTACGAGCTGAGCGCATCCGTGCTTCGGAGAGTACGTTAAATTGTCGGTCCCGGCTTTTGAGTTGTTAAGCCATGACGGAGGCCTTAAGGCGGCCTAAAAACTCCGTCACTAGAGTTGGCCACTAGCTCATACGAACTTACTTACTTTTATCAAGACCATTTTAAGTCTTAATTTTTAGAAAATAACTACAGTCTCGTTAACCTTTTTGCCTCATACAAAAATCTATAAAATCTATCCGATGCACTTAGTCAGTATTTTCAATGATAAAACAATAAGGAGTATTATCCAAATGCCCTTCCCCTAGCAGGAAATAGTCAATTTGAAGAGCTATGGATATTTACTTATTAATGGTAGGTTTCCTCTTCTGCTATTTACGTTTTAGTTTTAAGTATTATGTAACCTTGACTTAATTGGTATATACTTGTGAACATTACGTATTTTGTTTGCATATTTAGTAGGTATGTCCTCAAACAAAACTTACACCACAATATTTTACTCCTTAGTTGTGAGAGTCAAAAGTCAGTAGAATACTTTAGTCAGAAGTTGCAGATACTTTAGTAGGAAAATCAGAAGATATGTGTACTTTACATAGTATTTACCTACACGAGTATAAAAATAAATTCTACCTCCGTCATTCAAAGCCTTGTCATTGACATCAGTGGCGTCAAAGGATTTTCCAATATTTAAAAGACATAAGCTAACATTGACTGATTAAATATCAGATTATCATAGATTGGTAATCCAATCATAAGTCTTCATTTACTATCAATTTAATTAAACCATAAATCTTACTAATATTATAAATGCGAAAGTTTGTGACGATGTATGTCTGTGCCTCAGTCACACCGTAACGGCTGAACGGATTTGAATTTGAAAACTTGGAATATACATAGTGTGTGTGCTGGAATTACATATAGGCTACTTTTTGTCCGGATTAACGCGCGCGAAGCCGCGGGCGAACGCTAGTTAAACCATAAATAAATGATGAAGCAAGTGTCGGACCATGCACATTTAAGGATGCCGAGGTAAATAGGGCTGGCTTAGAATATATTTAATTGACTACAACTCATAAACTAGTAAAGCCTATCTACAACTACTACTAGTCATATCACTAGTTCTTTCGAACCAGTGTGGTGAAGGGATTTTAAGTGTACCACAAAGATTCTCCTTTAGGGCACTTGACACATGTTTTTCTAACTTTTTTTCATAATCTGAACTCATAACCTTAGGATTGGAAGGCGGGGTCACTACCACTAGACCACTGGTGCTTTCTACATACTTTAACTTACTTGTAATGATTATTCTAGTAATTTAATTATTATTTTTTTCAAATTTAATTTAAATTTTAAACAGGTATTCTTGATGTTTCTTGGCCAAAACTTTTAAAAGATAAATTAACTACTAACAAATTACAATACTATAATAATAATAACACTAATAATAATATGGTAGGTATTGTTTCAAACTAGGGTTTTGTATGACTTTTGGGGTATAATAAAAGTTTATTAGTTGCTAAGCTGCGGATGGATTAAGATAAGTAGAAACATAAAGATAATCATTTTTTTATTACATTTTTTAAGAAACATTGTGTCCACTGATGACAGTCTGTTAAAAAAGATTTCCTATTGGTTAATAACACATCAATGTATTTTACACTATAATTGTATTATAGTATCATCATCATCTTCCTGCCCTTATCCTACTCTATGTGGGCTCGGCACCGCATGGTCCTTGGAGCCTGCTGTAAGAGTTTTGGCTAAGATGTTTTATGACCGGCCGCCTGCCTGACATCAACCCTCCTTGGGAATGCTTGCTTATTGTATCTCATCATGTTGGAGGATACTATCCCTTAGTCGTTTTTTTACGACATGCTCGGGGAGAGAAGCAGCTGGACACATTCTATATGTAATAGTATAATTTATCCTAAGTGCAACTTCAAAACAAGCATTGCAATCTCCCGCAGACATCATAAACATTCAAGAAAGCATTATCAACATCATTGCAGCAAATCGTCTTAGTCAAGGTGAAATTACTGACCTTTTGAGTGCATTTGAAATAATCGTCATACGGTACTTCTGGTGGTTAAGTTCCTTCATGCATGATGCTTGAAGCTCACCAACTTCTTCTAACTTTGTAATGTAGTCTTTGTTTATAGTCTGAAAAGAAAAAATATATTTTTATTTACATAAACAAATAATGAAAATACCTAGATAAAAATAAGTGATGTGAGCAGTAATAGAACCAAATTTAGTATTAATGGAAAATAAATAAAATATCACATTATTGTTGAGGTCTTAGAATAAGCTTACTTCTAAGCTTTGACTTTAATTTTCTGGTTTTGTAGATTAGGTTTTTTGCTATGATTACAAAGAGCAATTTTCATCGCCATGAAAGAGTAAGTGCTTAATCTTAATCTCTAGATATCAAAGTACATTATACAACGATTATTGAAAGGGAAATAGATGTAATTTGAAGAGAGAGCAAAGTGTAAGTAAATCAAAAGTATGACATAAAATCAATAAATTGTATACCTCTAAACGCTTGTAATCAGCAAGCAAATCCTCCCATTCTTTGAGACATTCTTCCACATCCATAGTTGTTATAATTTATCGTTAATGCACACAGAAATTACAATGAAATTCAAGGAAAATTATTGTTCACTGTATCCAACCCGTTTCACGTCACTCAACTCACTCACTTCGACCGACTTTTGCTCGTCGTTTCATTTTGTTTGACGTTTCCATTGCAGCTGTCTATTACAAACTACTGTGTCAATGTCGACATGACAATCTGTCGCTGCTTTATTTTTTATATTCAGGCGTCAAGCTCATAGTAGAATAAACGATTATAGCCTGCCCAAAAAGAGCTAAAAATCAGTCAAATCAGTTCAGTTTGAAACATGATAGATTAAAAGAACTGATCAAATGAGTCGAATTCGCACACAACACAAAGGGTTCCGTACCATCGTAGGTACAGTCAGCGTCAAATTGATGAGCGTCTGAGTAGTCAAAATGATCTGAACAACATAAAAGCAATTTGATATACGCAGTCCAAATTATTCTATTGTTGTAAGCACCCAAGGTGTTCAAAATATCTTATCAAGAAATGCACTGAAAATTTCAAGACCAAATAAAAAGAATTTGGTCTGAGTACTATGTAAAGACCTATTACGGTTCATGAGATACAACCCGCTGACAGACAGACGGACAGCGAGGCTTAGTAATAGGGTCCCGTTGGCACCCTTCGTGTACGGAACCCTAAAAATGAAGCTTGAGATTGTTTAGATGTCAAGTTAGAAGAATCATCTAAGCAACTAGGTACATACCTACCTAACATCCTAGACAAAATGGTTTCTTAGCTTAGGGAAACACAAAAAGAAACATTAGAATAAATTAGATATTTTATTGTTTTATTTACAGAAACTATTGAACCAAATTCTATTTAGGTTTGTAATAAACTTCTTTTAGACAGATTATAATGGGTATCTACGATAACGAAATTCTCCTGACTCTTCTACGAACATTGTCTGACTCTCTAGGCTGATCGCAGTGAAACGCGATGGCCCTAACAATAGTAGACAATTTTATTATTAGAGGCAGATGACATTTAGTTTGATTTCTACTTTTATTATTATTGCCCATCGGCCCAGGTGTACAATACAAGCACTGGTGATTTCGTACGTCTTCACAGAATGTTGTTGTACAAATTACATGGTTTCTAATTTCTTACGATAAGCATATTGAGTGCAAGTAACTACGACCAATTTAATACAAACTTCTTATCTAAGACATTACAATATATCGCAAGCTGTAACGAGGCTGTTTATGTTACTAGACACGATAACTACAAAATATACGACAAAAGCCATGTACGAATTTTGCAAGACGTGCGTCGCACTGCGTGCAGATTGAGACGACTTCGTTTACTGCCATTTTGTCGACTGCTGAGCTATTGAACATTGAACACTGCTCACCATCTAAAAATCGTCCCAGGCAGTTACAGCATCCCGTTATTGTAGGCAAAAGATGCCTCCTCGCGCTGTATAAATCATCTAGGTTAAGGCCTTAGGAGCTATGTCTGGTAAGAAATACTAAGCTACACAGCTTAGTATTTCTTACCAGACATACGTAATCAAGCTGAGGCGAGCGTCGCATGCCGTGAACAAAGCACGCTTCGCAAAATGCGTACATGGCTAAAGGAGTGCGCTTGACGAGAACTATGAAATCTTCTAGTAGGTACTCTTGTTTGTTACTTCTTTAGCTAAAATAGACCTGCTATTTGGGGAATTTTCAAACAGGAGCTTCAGAAACGGTGCATAAAACCCTTAGTAAAAACTTTTAAGCGATTTTAATTGCTACGAATCGGTTCACTATAAAATACAGAATCAAACTTAGCAAGATCATAAAAACTGAGAGTACTAATTAATCATTTGATAAACTCAGCACAATCTAGTTATTTTCGATCTTGACTTATTACGTTACGTAAACGACACTTGCGTTAAGGCAGTTTTGAACATTGACTAGGTATCGCCGACAAACCAGTACTGTAGGTACTCAGGAGTATGTGTTCAACAAAACATTGCGAACGTGAATAAACATTAAACCTTTAAATAAACGGTGTATGCATGCCGTTCCTTATTCAGTGTGTATCAGGCACGCGATGTTATGTTCCTTCCTACCAAGCGCCTCATTGTCTAGGTAAAAGATAATCTCTTTGCTTTGTCACCGTGTATTTACTAATTTACATTGATAAAGCGTATGTAGTATAATTAGTATAGGAAAAAACGTACTTTCTAAAATATTTCTCGGATAAATACCTCGAAAGCTGAATAAGTATAATCAGAAATACATAAAGCTATGAAATATGCGGCTATGTTACTTGTATTATATGAATGTTCTAGTTTGCTCACGTGGATCTCGCAAGAGACCGCTGGCAATGTACATTACAATAGCATGCACAAACACGGCAAAGCTTCTAACTACACGATCATAACTCACTACGATTACACCTACCAATGAAACCAAATATCTCAATACAGTGAAGCAATAAATATCTAACATACTGAATGTAGGCGTCTATGAACTAGCTACCTCAAAACTGAAAATAAAATATGAATCAGTTATCATATATCACACATTTTAATTTAGGTGAAAATCTCACATGAAAACTTAGTTTAAATTAATAATGACAATGTTTCATGTAGATCGCGTATTATTTACTCCGTAAACACCTTACATTAAAATGATTTCGTTTGAGACATGGATGCTAACTGAAATTTTTAATAAATAATTTAAAAAAAAATTAAAAATAAAAACTCTCTAACTTATAGTTAAAGTTTTGCATCCAAAACTTAAAAATAAGTCCCTATAAAACAGCTGTTCGAAAGCGCGTATTTTAATTTTAAATCTTCAAATCGTATAAAACAAATGTTGAACTGTATAATATATAATAATTGTCCCTAAAGATATTCATTGCTGAAGTTGGCGTCATTGCAAACAAACATAATGAACATCATCGAATTGAGACAAACATAGTACAAATGATAGATGGGAGTTTAATGTTAGCATGTGACGCGTAAAACTATTTTAAAGACGATTGTCATGACATGAACCATCATAGCTAAATTATAAAAAATCAAGGTACAAGTTTTCTAGATTGAATGCGTAATAAAATCGTATCAACTATCATACCAAATAAAATTTAATCTAAACGCACTTATTAATAAACAATAACTATAAAATAAAACTGAATAATGGATTGTTAAATAATAACACAGCTTTTAATCTTCACATTCTCGATATGATCGGGTACATGACCAATGCTACGCCGCTATTGTAACAAAACTAACTTTATCCAATAAACGAATCGGGATCTAGATTACTCTAGTACTTCACATGACGTTCAATATTATGTCAATACTGTAGCTAGTAGTACAGATCTGCCTTATTTTGTAAACCTGTCGCTGTCGTTCTCGTCCAGCCGTCCCTTACACATCTATAGTGCGTAGCGTGCCCTACGTGAATGGGACGGCCCAACGCAAACTGTAGCGGAAGACAGCGACATGACTACAAAATAAGACAGTCGGTCTAGCTAGACAAGGTTGTATTTGTTTCAGTCATAAATAGAAATAATTGTAAAAACGCCATGCGAATTCAATTATTCTACGAACCATTACATTTAATGGAATGTGAGAGATCTAAGTGAAGGTATTGAAGTAAAATTGGGTTTATATTCAAGAAGACATAGCATCGTCGAATGCACGAGGGAACTACAATGAGCTAAGTGAAAACGCATTGTTCCTTCATTGAGCCGATTTCACATGGCTAATGCTGGCACAGCGGCATGCCTAAGCCAATTTTTGTGTGACATTCTCACTGTGCTAGCAATATGTGACCTGATTCAACTGTCACGCGACAGGCTCTCATTGTAGTAAAATGTGAGAAATGATAAGGATATCATCGGTGAGTTTAAGTTACTAAAATGGCAACACTTCTAGCGACACTCCCAAACTTTGACGGTCTGATCGACGCTGCCCGATATCACGAATGGCAAGCTCCTGTGGAAATCTGGAAAAGAAAAGAAAACACTAAATTATAATAAAGTGCAACAGAATAGAACTGTTCAGTTCATGCGAGAGCGAGAGCACTGATGGTCTAGTTGGTAGTGACCCCGCTTTCCGATCCTAAGGTCGTGGGTTCAAACCCTGTCGTGTACCAATGGATTTTTCTGTGAGAAAAATTTATGTGCGCTATACCAGTACTCTCAAACGGTGAAGGAAAACATCGTACGGAAACCTGTGGCTTAGTCAGCTCCGCACGTATTGACCTGTGGATGAGAGGATGGAATAGGTGCTGGGCAAGCCTACTCCATCTTAATTCGTCCCGGGCACTACAGCATCCCGTTTTGAATGTAAAAGTTGCCTTCTGATGCTGTATAAATCATCTACTATAGATGGTAAAAGGCCATAGTAGTGTTAATGTATGTCACGATCGCGGAAGTAGGAACTTAGACATGTACTGACAGTGTAATGCGTAGGATATTGAAAAACTAAACATAGCAAGAGCGTGAAAAATTAGTGTGCAAATAAAACATATGAATATCTGATGAGTTGTCTGCACATTTCCCCTCACGATCCTTTCCTGCCATACCGCGTACTTAACGCAGCTATAAAAACAAAAACTACGGCTGAAGGTGTTAAGTAGTGAGTACTTGTAGTGGCTGGTCGCGAGGTGCTGGCGCTCGTTGTGTGTAGACGCAAAGCGCGTGTGCGCCACGTCCCAGCATCACACGCGTAGCATCTTGTTACTGTAGTAGTATAGGTTCTAGTTGTACTGACCGAGGCTGGTCGCGAAGTGTTGGTGCGCGTAGAGCGTCTTGAGGCAGCGCGTGTGCGCCACGTCCCACACGCGCAGCGTCTTGTCGTCGGAGGCGGTGAGCAGGTAGCGCCCGCCGGGGTGCCACGCCGCGCCGCGCACCCAGTTGTCGTGCCCGACCAGCGTCGCCAGGCACTGGCCTGTGCTCACGTCCCAGATCTAAAGACAACGTGAAACGTCATTATAAGGAAATATTATTCCAAAATGTGTGCACCGAATAGCTCGTCAGAACATTGCTCCTTAAAGAGAGCCTAAGACCATTAAGATCTACGTTTCATAACCAACGGCCTCGGGTCACCAGTCCAAGAGCCATGGAATCACCGGATCGAATACGGATGCAATAGCTATTGTAAGAAGCACTCTGACCGACATTGAATGTTGTGATGGAACAGCTCACTCCCCGAAACAGTTTCACAGAATATGTCATGTTACAATTTATCATCGTGGATAACGAGAGCACTGGTGGTCTAGTGGTAACGGTCTCGCCTTTCGATCCTCAGGTCGTGGGTTGAAATCCGGTCGTGCACCAATGTATTTTTCGAATGTATTGATCGAAAAATTTATGTGTCAAGGGCACGAAAGGAGTCTTTGAGGCGTACTTTAAATCCTTCCACCACACTGGTTCAAAAGAACTAGTGACACGACTAGCAGTAGTATCATGGATAGCGTTACCTTGACGGACTTGTCCCGGGAGCCGCTGGCGAGGAAGGGCCCGGCGTGCGCGGCGCGGCGGTTGTCTCCGCCGGCGGCCTCGTTCACAGCGGCGGCGGCCGCCTCGGGCGCCCACGACACGCATTCCACCACGTGCTCATGCTCGCGGAGTTCCATCTGAAATAACAATTATGAATTAGATAAGTGCCGACCAAACAAAGTTACATACACATTTTGTAGAACAACACTGGGGCGTTATTCGCTATGACCAAACGAAACTTGGTAGTTCGTAACTATACAAAATTGACGTAATTATAGAATACGATTACAAAGTAATTCCACACAGATAATATCGTAACGAGCCCGCATAACTTACATGTAGGTCATAGCTAATAAGTCCCCTGGTTTGACAGAATTAAAAAAGGCTTCTTTCGTGCACTTGACATAGACTTGTTTTTAAACTTGTTAGATTTCTAGGACATGACGGTTTCCTCATGATGTTTTCCTTCACCGTTTGAGTACAAACAGAAAAATCCATAGGACCCATTAGGGATACAGGCGTGATAATATGTATGTATTTACAAACCTTGCATTCATTAGTGTCAGCGTTCCAGATGCGCACAGTCTGATCGTTGGAGCAAGAGGCGAGCAGCGCGCCATCCGGAGATACGCGGACCATTCGCACCCACTCGCGGTGACCCTTGTATGTCTTGATGCAATATCTGGACAAAAAACACTGTATTGAGGATAATCCTCGGGGAAAGTTCGTGAGGATGTGAAAATGTTTGTGCCTCGGCTAACCACATTTGAAGGAGTTTAAAGTTTACTTTTTTCTAAGTACCAAACTTGCGAAGCCACGGGCGGAAACCAAGTTAAAACATTTATAAATAACTAGCTGCCGCCCGCGGCCTCGCTCGCCTGGTACCCGGATAAAAAATAGTCTATATGTAAATCCAGCACATAAAATAAATAAATAATAATAACTTTCATTCAAATCCGTTCAGTAGTTCTTGTGTGAAAGAGTAACAAACATCCACACATCCATACATACAAACTTTCGCGTTTATAATATGAGTAAGGATTAGGATTGTTGAAATCACCACTCGTTTTCAACTTGTATGGTTTCAACCTATATTTTGTCCAATAGCAAAGAAAAATGAGAGTCAAATGACTCATGTATTAAATATTTCACAGCAGTAGATCTGATGCATAATAACCATGATGCCCTGAGGTCAAGGACAGAATTAATGTTATTTTACTGCCATTATAGCATGAAACGTGACTTTTAGAAATGCTAATGCACAATTTTATACAATTTAACTTTATGGAAGTCATTTATCTTAGTTGCATTTCAACTTTGACCCATGACCGGATAGACAAAATGGCTTCATAAAATAAAAGATTCAATAGTGCTATTTAACTTTCACATTTAGAGATATGAGTGCAATAGATTGCAAAGCTATTTATCTGCTTTTTCGCGATTTCACTCAATCAAATTTTTGTTACTACATACCTACAAGAGTTATGGTCGTGAAAGGGATATAGTGACCGTTGGAGAACCAATAATATATAAATTGTAGACTCTTCATGCACTTCTTAGAACTTTTTTCAACTGCATTAACTGCGGCACTTATTACTTTTACTCACTTAGTTTTGAAACATGATGTTGGAATATTAATAGTTTGTGACCCACAATCACAGAAAGACTACTAAAAATCACGCGAGCGAAGTCGCGGGAGTCAGTGTCGTCAGGACGGCCTCAACGGCCTCGATGGCGTGGTGGACGAGTGCTCAGGTAAGCGCGGTTTCGGTTCCCGCTGCGGGAGAAATGTTTGCATAATCTGCAAATATTACTTCCGGGTCTGGATGTTGTGTTGAAAACCACGACATAGGTAATCCTAGTGTGGTACAGAACGTTACTGGGTGTAATAACATACCCGGTAGCAACCTCCCAGGCCTTGATGGTCTTATCTCGGCTGGCCGAGTAGACGATGTCGCCGCTAGGTGAGAACGCGACAGAGGACACGTTGTGATCGTGTCCATGCATCGTCTTCACACACTCAAACGTCTGGTTGAAGTCCCACAGCTTAATAGACATGTCTGCGCTGCACGATACTGGAATAAATATAGCTTTTGTTAATGTGGACAATGAGTACATTGTAGGGACAGATTCAGAAAAATGCTATCCAGATTCCTCTACTATAGACAAAAGTACAATACTTTTACACAAACAGACAAGTTTTAAAATAGAACACTAGATTTAGAGAACTCTTGGCCCTTGGCTTTGTTACAGTATATATTCTTTGAGGTGCAATTTAAATCCTTTCACCGCGCTGGTTTAAAAGAACTAGTGACACGACTAGCAGTGGAAGCACATTATGTGTTTGTGAGCTAGGAAGAGTTTATAGATCGCCCAATTGGCTCCAACATGGCTTGTTGAAAGCCAGGCCCATCCGTTATGACGACCAATGAATGCCCCTCAAATTATTTTTTATAAGAACAACTGTTTCGATTTCGACATGGTACAGAGTAGTCTTACCCGAATTTTGTGGCTCAAGAATGGCCAGCAACTAGCTACGCAGTAGCAATTTTCTACGCAAGTAATGCGTAACCATTCGCAGACTTAAATTCATCTACAAACATTGGATGGCAACTTTAATAGTGATAGTGCTATAATTACCCAGCAGTTTTCCATGATGGTCGAAAGCGATGTCCTGAACGGAATCGGTGTGTCCCTTCAGGGTTCGTTCGTACTCGCCGCTCTCAAAGTCCCATACTTTGATGGTTGCGTCCTCGCTCGAGGAAACCATCAAACTGAACACGGGGTGGAATATTACCTGAAATAAGTACATGTACAATTAAAGATAAAAGTAAATTATTACTTATTAATCGAAGTGAAAATTGAGGTCCTTTTAATTTTCACGAAAAGAAAGAGGACTGCAAATTTAGTGTTCTTAAATGATCAATCCGAACAACAAAATTTCTGTGGAATTTACAGTAGAATTTTGTGTATTGAATTATACAATCGTTTCATGCAACGGCAAACAATACATTGTTATGATATAACTATAATATTGCATGTCACATGCATATGAACTCTGCAGACTTCCATCCCTACACGGTCCTTTACGGTAAGGTATTTTAAGGCACTAGTTCTTCGACATGGTCACTGTCATAAGCAGAGTCATCAGAATGAAACGTAGAAATCTACATGTTTTGCAGAATGATATGCAATCTTTAATGAGTTATAAAACTGCTTTTAAAGCGTTGAACCGTATGACCATTTACTTTTAAGTACGTCGTTGAAATCACCTGCTTTGAGAAAGCTGCACAATAAACGATGTTTAATTCAATGAAACTAAAGAATGTAAAAGTTTTTGTGCTGTGTGATAATTGAAGCTGCTGTAGAGAACGAACGGAAGACAATCATCGCGGTTTTACTATAAGCATTCATGGAAAACGTTTGATTGCGAGAAATTACGTACGCGGTAAAAAGCAAAACAATCAAATATCTCCAGAATAAGGCCACATTTATGTAGAAAGCGTTTACCAGCGCTTGCAGGTTTAGTTAGCTCACGAGACATTCGTGTTTGTGTCAATAATATTTTCGTATCGGCAGCGCTGTTCGCTAGTCTAGCCGGCCGCAACCGGTTTATGTGAGAATCTAACGTGAGTGAATGAATCACTGTGTTGTAAGATATTTTATTAGAGTAGAAAGTCCTGTTACATGTTTTAAACCTGATTAATTACACAAAAAATAATAGATCAACAAAGTTGTAAAATGGAAAGTGGTGCTGCATCTTCATCAGTAGTTATAATATCGAATTTTACATTGTAATTATTATTCAATTCAGTAGACGAATTAAATCGTACCGATGAAGTAATCGAAAAGCTTCTGACTTCCTGTATTAAATTTATAGATAATGGATAATATAAATTCAACTGCTTTTTACAAATATGTGATCTTGAAGCCCGCAATATTATATTAGTAGCATCTTAATAAAATAAATAAACATTTGTGGACATTTTACACAGCATCATCTAGCCCCAAATTAAGCAACGCTTGTACTATGAGAACCAGATGGCTGATGGAATATTTATGTGCTTTTTTTTGTAAATACATACTTATATTTAATATTACAACACCCAGACCCGAAAGAAACATTTGCAGAAGTTACAAACATTTCTCCCGCAGCGGGAATCAAACCCGCGTCTCTTGTGTCTCAGCCGAACACTCGCTCACCACGCCACCGAAGTCCTCAAAATAATAGGAAAACCAAACCAAAAGCTTTAAGAAAAAAGTACTTTACCTATAAGCTCAGTACCTTAGGTTAGGTAAGGTTGGGCACTGGTAAATGCGACACAGTTTTTACTATTGCATTTTCCAAGGCACATTTGTATCATGCACATATGTACAAACTTTAAATAAAGAAATAAATAAATACCTTAGTAATGGTGGCCCGGTGGCCAGTAAGACAGAACTTCTCCGGCGGTCGCGGTATCCACTCGGCTGGGGTGCGCTTGGCTCGTGTTGGAGCACCCTCGATGAATTCCTTCTGAGCTTCAGATAGCTTCGACTCCAATTCCATCACCTAATGGACAATATAAAAATTATGATACTAATCGTAGTCGTTATTAATGGGAGCTAGAGCGAGTTGGTGATTAATATCGCTGGTTCTAACGGAAGATTTGATTGAAGTTTAGTCAGGGTTTTACTGTCAATTGATCTAGCGATTTGTAGGGTAAACTATAAAAACACTGCATAATTAACTGGAAACCAGATATCATTAAGTCTCTGCTAGTCATTGTGAAAACCCTTTCGGAATATCCACTTCAGAAATTCAGATGAAATTCCGCAGCCAAAGAAAGGCTGTGCGCACGTCATAGTGGTCTTTATTTTATAAATCTAGTGGCTTCATAATGTATGCAAGAGTAGTGAGAAAGGGTCTTTCATAAACATTGCAAGCTAATGAGCAGAAAATATAATGAGCATTATCACGATAAAATTACCTCACCGGCGAAACTTTCACAACGAAATATTTTGATTACTCTATAAAGATCCCTTTATTGTGCAAATTCATGAACGGAACAAGGTTTAAAATACGTTTTAAAACTAAGAAACAACCTACTTTAGGATCATCCTATAGCACCTAACAGGCATTTCTTTTTCTACGCATACACTGCGCAAGAAGATCATATTCTACGATTCTTCTATAAAATAATGAATTGACCTGCTTTTTCTAGACTGGAGAATTGTAGTAGGCGTAACCTAGAAACGTCACCACTGGCCACACAGATCGATGGGTGTATCGCATAGGCCAGACCGAATCGTGTTGAGAAGTCTATAGCTTCGGCTGAATAAAAACCATCACCGAAGACATTTTGTCCGGTTTCTACATTCTTAGGTAGTCTACATTTATATAGGTTGCTTAAGACTTCAAACTTTTGTTTAGCTATTCGAATATAACCAAACAATGCCAATGTGCTTGCGCAAAAATAACGACTATTATTGAGTTCTTTTGATAGGCGTAATAAGTCTGTATTGGTGAATCGATTGCATAAATTATGCAAGTAATCAATTTTTGAAAAGTTACGGATGATTTCTTGCCCAATTGTGATATTATAAGCAGGAAAATTGCATACAAATTGAGTTCAGACTATTAATTTTAAAAATAAGACGAACTATAATGCCTCTTGCAAACTATAATGCCGCCAATAAGACCTTGTAATAATGTTCTAAAGTCATATCGTCGTTCATGGATCAGCTAAGAAACGAATTCTAAAACATGTTCAACCACTTTTTCACATAAAGCGGAATTCTCATTAGTTTAAGATTATCGTGCACAAATGTCGGCTGGTATTTTAAACCGAACTTCTTATACGGTCAAGGCCCGGTAGAATATTCAGAGTTTGAGCGATCGGGCGATCTATGAACAATAAAACACAAAGCAATACAATGTTATGTGAGTTTACTGATGATTGAACATTTTTTGACAAAAGTTAACGAGTGGTTTCTATGAAGAAATAACAGAGAACTGGCAAGTGCTTAATTGTCTCAAGAATATAACAATTTGGAATAAACTTTCAGTATTCTAACGCTGTAGCTCCCAATCCTTCAAAGAGTAAGATTCCTTGTTCGTGTTGCTTAGCTATAAAGTTCTTACCTTCTTCTGTAACCTGATGACCGAGGTCCATTTTTTCTCCAAGAGGCCGCCATACTTGCGATCCATCTCCCCGGTCATCTCGGCCTCCCTCTTGAAAGCGTCGAGCGCGTCCGTGTAGCCATTGCTGTCCAGGTAATCCGCGATAGCTTTGTTCCTGTAACAAGTAGAAACATTAATTAATTTAATTTACTTTTTCATTGTTGTCGCTCTGAGATTATTCACTCAGTCATAATCTGTAGCCCTCAGGAGACAATTACATGCCCTTGCCTTCTAAATACTTTTGGGGACAAGATTAGGGACGTCCACCCTAGAGAAAAAACCAACAATTTGATAAACCAAATTGAGTTACTTCATCACGGCTTGTTGAGGGGACATGAGATCAATGCCGGCCGAAATCCGTCTTCCGGTGCAGATTTATTCTTGACTGTTTAAAATAACTAGACATAGATTTCAAATCGTTAAAACGTTTATCGAGATAATGAAATGAAAACCTTTAGACAATATTAAACCGAGCCGTTTCAGAATGTGTCAAATCAAATTGTTTCCACTTATATCATTAAAATGAAACCTGTGCCATAAATAACATTGCATAACGCCTTAATTACCGACTGACATATGACAGACTCAAGTGAACGGATGTTGGTGTGAATGTATATGAAGCAGACACTAGAAACAGCAAAAACTGTAGCGACAAAAACAGCGCTGAGGAACATAAGACCAGCCAGGATTTCCGTAATACAAAAGCTTTTAAAACCACACGTTTTAGTTTAGGCAGTTATTTAAAGAAAGAATAGTGATAATAGGAACACATGTTTTGGTAGTCGTGTTCAATGTCTAGCTCGAACCAAAACAATGTAATGTAGATGGCTAAATATACATGATTCACATACAACGACATCACAAGAATAACAATTATTTCAGAAACATTAAGCTTAACGGAGGTACGCGCGCGACTGTATGAGTACATACGTCACGACCACGATGTCATCAGAATTACCAACAAACTTGTTTCGGTCAAAATGATTCATCATTGCAACTATCCTTTTGGATAATTGCAGTGTATTCATCGTATCGTAACCGCATAAAGCTTTGACATAATATCCAATTTAGCGATTCTAAATCGAAGGCGATGTAAGTAGGTTGTAAATTAGGCTGTGTTACAATAGATAAATGGAATTTAAGCCATGTTTTCATACAGTGTCCATTATTGTTTACTGTTAGTCGATGTAATGATTTCGTTTGCCCGGCGGGCGTGTGTCGGATTATTCGAATTTGGGCATGCGGGCCGGTGAGAGTGGTTTTTTGCCGCTATTATTAAACTAAACAAGTTTGTTTGGAAATAAAGTTTCCTTTCAATACAATGGACAAGTAGCTAAGAAAAACAAATAAGTGCTTCTTGCAATGTTTCAATCAACATAATAATTAAGTTTTGCTTGCTGTAGACAACAACTTTAGAGCTGATAATAAGATCATTATTGTTTGTTAGACGGTCAAAGTCGAATTAGAACAATTATTACATAGTCGAAGTAACTTAGACTACTTTTCAAAGAACTTGTTAAGAATCGATAACCGTTGCCCTTGCGTGTAGTAACGGCCCGTATCCGTAATTATCGCATACTATGGGTGTCACATGTCTATGATGAATTTCCTATGGGTAAGCTGCCGCTTCCTTGCGCGGATGTGTCTTTTAACCTGGTATCGGTTGTTATTTCCTCTGAATTGCTATCATCCGGTATTTTTTAAGACACTGTCTAACAGTTACTTTATCTGTACCGTGAAACGAGAGTTTGTTGTAGCATATTATCCCAGACCGGAATCAAGTAATTTCAGACAATGTCTATCTATACCAATAAAAATAAATAACTAGAAAAATCCTCTGATTTTGAATCTATTACTTTCTATATAAATTATGATCAATTGATATAAAATCCATTATGCTACGTACCAATGATCTGCTAAGATGATGTTTCCTATTTGGATCACATAAGAACCAGTCCAGAATGTTAATTTTATGGTCAAATTAGCATTTATTTTTAGATACACACGTACATAAAATCACGCCTGTCTCCCATAGGGGTAGGCCGAGATCAGGCTACGATCCTGACACCCTGATTTATTTATTTTTATACTGTTTTTATTACTAGTAGTTTATGAAATATTATATCAATAAATATTTCAATACAGAATAATAAAGTTATCTGCAGTTTAGGGTGGTTCTGTACAAGACTAACTTCAATAAACTTTGACCGCGATAGGCACAAACAAACATGAATCCCCAAGAAACTTATCATTAGTCTTATGGATGATGTGTTATTCGCATGCTTCGAAATGTTCGGTCGCGTGCATATGAAATAACAAAATATCATTTTGCTATGTAGTCAAGTTAGATTTGTTAGCTTTGATAGTTACATTATTTCGTTCGAGACCAATTGCTTATTAAACAGGTAGGTCTAAAGGGATTGGAGATCAATTGGCCTCGTATCGCCCACTAGACTTTCTAAACAGAGAAAGGAGTAGATTCATACACAAACCTACACACAACACTTAGGGCGGTCATTTATGTAGAGTAGCGTAGGCAACGCATTCTTGTCCGTCCGCCCTTTTGAAAATCATGAAGATTTAAATAAAGTAGATATTTTGAGTAAGAGAAAATATGGCTGTATGCTATAATACTGTGGGTCTTTTAGATGATATTTAAATCTAGTTCAATTCAGTCGAAAATCGTCGACGGCAAAATAAAATATCAGCTCAAAAATAATGGCATCACGTCAGTAATGCAGCTATAACATTTCTCAAAAGATATTGATTCGAATAGCGCAGTTGTCGTAAAATTTCTATCGGGCATGACAATAATAAAAATGTGCGTTCAAAAGCTAAAACCCGACTACTGAAAAATCACGCTCTAAAACAAGAAAATATTCTCATCTGTAATTAGTTAGTCAGAGGATAGTCGTGGCCGAGCCAGCGATCGAGACGTTTTCAACGATACCTCATTTGTCAAATTATGATAAGTAGTTTAGAAGTTAAGAACACATACTTAATACATACCGGTCAAAATCACTACCCTTCTTTTTGCTTCGCCATTGTCGGGTAATAAGTACCATCTTCGATCATCTACGGGTTACTTATTTGTTTTAGTGTTGCTACAATTTCACAAATATCACAGAATAAATCACACTTTCTAACGATAAGCCGACATGAATTCATTGATCTCATTTAATTTCTTGTGAAGTGCGAAAGTAACTTTGTAACAATCTATGGTAATTTAATTTCTTCGCACATAATGGCAGAGTAATGAAAGGAGCAGGTTATTTTGCCTTGCAAATCTATTAAAGATTCGCACCTGTTTGTTGAATTATAATTTTATTTGACCAGCGTTTCGTCAGCTTTGGTTGTATAACACAATAATAGTTTAGAATAGTATGTGTGGGTTTTGAGGTATTCTTGATGTAAAAGGCAGACAGACGGCTTGAACCATTTACAGAAACCATATATTTGGAAACAAAATAGATCTGCCCTTATATTTATAAGGGCTAAAGTAATTTAAATAAATAAATGTAACATTACAAGTACTTTTGTAGCATATTGTCTGAGACACAAGAATAATACTAGTAGTTCGCCCCGAACTGAGATCTCGCGCGCTTGTTATATCTATACCTATAAAATAAAAGAGCTTAACCTGACTGACTGATTCATTCATCATCGCCGAGCCGAAACCGCCAAGCTAGAAAGCTAATTTTTTTTTGAAATTTTTCAGAATAAATAGACACGTGTTTCTCAGGATTTTTCAAAAAACTACTAAGACATAGAAACTCAAAATCGAAAAAGGAAGCTCAGGTTACAACGGTTTTCTAAATATTACTATTTTCGTTTTATTTTAAAAACTATAATAGAATACAAATTAAACCCATTTTGGAATGTACAAATAAAGCCCTTTCATAAATGGCAGACCACTCGACACCTTCTTAAATTTATTTTTTTACCCTCTTGGGAACCCAATAATCTATCTAATAGGAACATTAGCCAATCTTCATACCTAGTACAATCCATTGATTCGAAAATTATGCTCTTACAATCAAAATCCACAAACATATTTATAACGCCGGATAGCCCAAGTCGCCACTGAGATATTCGCTCGCTCGATCAATAATTCATTACACTGTCATTCATTTTTACAGCGCCTAAAGCTTGTTGATTTTAGGCATAGGTACCAACCATTGAAGTGCCTCTGTATAGACGTGGTTTGTCGATAATACTTATGTAATTGTAGTGTACAACGGGCTTTACGTGCCAGTTTCAATAAACTGGAGCATTCCATCCAACATCAATTTGCAATACTTTCTTGAATTTAGGAATTTGGCGAATAATGTTAAGATTCTTGATCGAGCGAGCAAAGCTAGAGAAAATCTAAGAGTCTTATAAAAAGTTTAGTTTAGTTACTGTTAGCACGACAGTTATTTTAAAGGTCAAAAGGTCATTTCCATATATAAAGGATTCACTCCTATTTTACAATACAGGGTAGCTAGTAACCGTATCAGTGAAACCAAATCGAAAAACAATCATTGTTGGCGTGGGAGCTATCAAGATACCTATCTTCTGAGCCTGAATTAAGAGACTTATGCGTGTGGTGTGCTTACGAAACTAGAAATTTAAACAATGAATTATTAAATTATGTTTTATAAAGACAATTTTGATATCTTATTTTCAGAAGAGCACGTAAAATTGTCCATAAATATTGATTATCACATGATTTTATGGACTAATTGGACCAGTCATTCGTCTTTTTAAAGTTAGCCCACACGTGAGCGCTTTGTGAAGAAGTTTCCGTATGGGTAATGAAATAATTATTCGAGGACTTCTGATTTGGCTAATTTATCGCTATTGTTATTCGATTCATTAACCTTTTATTGAGCCTCAGTTTTATATTATTAGAAAATTACATTAAGAAATCAGTTTTACCCCCCAGAATCGTGTACCTTGCTCCAATCTGTGCTATCGTTTCAAATCTTGGGGCGTTCGAGTTCAGTAGCAATGTTGGGACTCAGCGAAAGTGGTTTCGTGCGTAGATAGAGGCGCGGGCCGATCTGGGACCGCCTGAGAAAATAACTTTCACGATACATTTCCAACGTTATGACTATACTATACTGATCTCTAGGACAAGTGACTAGTGTACTTGAACCAATACTACTATAAAAGCCACTTGTCTTATCACTTATCATTTAGATTAAGATTTAAACGAGTTACTGAATGTAAAATTTGCTGCTATTATATCGATAATCGATTGTTAGTCGATTTAGTATGGCGGTTGTTGTCCAAATTAATGTTACGTTACAATCGGCATCGATTATCATCTGCAATTCAAATAATCGTATCGAATTTAAGATTGAATGGTATCGGAGGAATCGACACCGTTATGTGCCAATGTTTATGTCTTTGTGTCTTCTCGAAATGGCAATGTTAAAATTACAAAGTGAATGGAACAGTTTGCTTATTAAATGTATGATGATACCGCAAGTATATTGAGATTAAAACACAATACTGAAATAAAAAATCCATTGGCTTAGTAAATCATGACTAGCAGGTTATCTACAATAGTTTCAGTAAAAGTAATTGTTGAAAGTAATACGGTAAGAAAGAAGATAGCGCCTAGTCAATCGTAAAACACGAACGGAAATATTGTTACGAATACGTCATGTGAGCCGATAACAAGCAATAATAATGAGCTATGATAAAACGAAGCGAATAAGTTCACAGTTAATTGAACTCATTCATTACTCAGCTGATCAATTCTAAATAAATACTCTTAAATACTCTACCGACAACTATAGATTTAAATCTAACGTAGTTATTTTGCAGTATGAAGTTTATAGAGCGAAGCCTGACTTCTCATTCTTAGACAGGTGTGTAGTAAATGGTGTGGTTCTATATTAGGACACAAGAAAATGTACTGTTGAACTGCTAGCTATTGGTTTATAACTTACTAGCTTTTGCCTGCGACTTCGTACGCGTTATATTACTTTTATAAGTATCGCACCGCCCGCCCTTACGTTTTCACCCCTTTTTTACCCTTTAGGGGTTGAATTTCGAAAAATCACACCTTAGTGGGTGCTTTTGCTGTAAAAGGAAGCTACCTTCCAAGTTTCAGCTTTCTAGCTTCAGCGGTTTCGGCTCGGCGATGATGAATCAGTCAGTCAGGTTAAGCTCTTTTTTGGTTTATAACTTGTTTCTCCTGTTACTTGAGGTGAAGTTATTTGAGGTCACAAACAACGGTAAGATTTAAACGTAACTAAGAACCATGAAGTGTTGAAATAAAACAGTATTCTCCTCTATCCGTATGAGCACCACGTAACATACTATCATCATTTGCATACTCACGTGACATGAATAGTTAACGGTATAATAGTTATACAACATAATGTTGAATCTGTGGTGTTTTAGGTAAGGAACTATTCTCTCGGCTCTACTGTTTGCACAAAAACAAATGTAACCGTTTATAGCCATGGCGTTTATTTCGGAGCTTCAATATAGAAGTAAACGAATCACATCTAATTAAAATATAGACATAGTTCTGGAAATACCCAGTGAAAACCTTGAAAATGAGCTAAACGAGGGATGGATCACTTATAACTTCATAATAAAAAAGTAAGTTGCGTCGCACTCCCGCCGAAGGATATTAAATCTTATGGCTACAGTTGTAAGGTCGCTTATTATTTTCTGGGGTGAGGGGAAGCCGCCCACGCGAGTTGGTGCCATATCGATCGGTCAGCAGGGGCGCCCGGCTGGTTTCTACTCGACGTCAGAGCTTGGCTGCGTCATTGCGAATCCCTTTCTCAATCAGCGTCCCCCGTGGTTCATAAACCCCTACACAGAAACGAAAGAATGGAAACAAATGGAAAATTTGCTAGATAGCTTCGAATATAATTCTAATGCAAGCAAGACTGAAGATAATAAGTACATCGCCAAGTACCAATACTTTGTCTAGATATTTCTTTAAATTTATACATTGAAACTGTGAATAGACTACTAATTTGTTTTAGTAATAGCTATTTATTTTAATCTAAAAATAAGGAACGTATTCATGATAGCGTGTTGTGCTGATTAAGTAGATTATCCCTCTCTGTTTTTTTACTTTGTAATACAATCCGTGTTTAATTTAGGTTTCATGGCGAGCAGCAAACAGGGGTTAGCTAAATGTTTATAGGAAAAATACGACAAGCTTAGGGGAAAATACCATTAACAATTGACTAGATAGGGAAAGGTTGGCACGGTTTCTGACTTTCGTTGTGCCACAAAGGGTCAAAGTGTTCCGTTTTTGTTTTGCATTTGCGCTATTTGATTTGAATATCAGTATAACAAATAAGAAAGAAAGCGTAACGAACGACTAAGACTGAATGATCTACAATACCAAATTTATGAAATCTTATTGTAAGATCTATTTCGTTCATACTTAAATGTTTTGTTTTACAGAAAGGGCATTGTTCCATGATAATGTACCGCTAAAACCGGATCCCTATTTAGACAAGAGGGTTTGGGAAGCCGTAAAAACTAGCTCATAAAATGACATAAGCAGTTCACACGGAAGTTTCTAAGTTTCTACATGGATAATCTAATTACCATTCGTGACCGGACATCCGAGTACTCTTGCGGGCGCATGTTTTTACTTAATTATGTTTTAAAATCTCTCTTGGATAGCAGCGTACTCTTAACTGGGTAAGCATGGCATGTTCGGAATAATGATTGATTACAACGGATAAATAGATAGATCTACATTGTAAAGGTAAATCTAATTGAAACACTATTCAAAGTTGAAATTTTCTATAATAATGTCAAGAAAATGCTTTGTTAACAGAGACTGTGATGCACTTTGGTACGATAAAAGCGCATTTGTAGAGAGTTCCTAGCTAAACAGCTCCGACGAGATGAAATGCTCATGAAACAGCGAGCGAAAAGACCTTTGTGCCTTTTCACAAAATGCATTTCGTCGCGCTAGGGTTTCGTCATATTGCTTTGAAGAACAATAACCTTTTATTAAACAAACTTTTAACATTTTCCGCATTTATGGAAAGTCCATAGGTTTTGGAGTTAAAATAAAAAAGATCAAGTAAATTATCCTATTGATCTGACTAAAATACTTTTAAATTTATTTAATTTCAAAAACACTAGCTGAACCTATAAAACAGAAATTATTTTCTAAGCAACACAACAATATGCGCAAAAGAGGCAGCAAACATGCGGCAGAATAACTAGCCGAGGACTGCATTCCTTATTCGAGTCGCGGCACTCGTTCACTGAGAACAACTGGTCTTGACCCTTACGTATGAAACTCTTTGATGGTATCAATTTAGCAAATATGCAGTAATGTTACTGCACCAATGAGTTTCATAGACAAATGCCTCTAAATAGCTGTTCGATATTTAAGAAGTATACTTTTAATATCGATGGAATTAACCGATAAGACATTCCAATTCAAGAAATCAATAGCTTTTGTAACAATGGTCCAATAAGAACAGGTTGACATTGATACAGCCAATCTTGATGACAACATAATGATGAGTCATTCGCTCGGTGTACGTGTGTGCTAATAAATAGGTATACTGTTGGCTTGCAAATTATTGGATCAGTAGGCACATTAAAACTTGTGTTGTTTCCGTAATCAAATCAGAAGCTGAAGGCCGGGTAATCTTACTCGAGATTATAAAAACAAATAAAGTGTGCTATTTCTATTCTTTGTTTAGTTTATTCATACATTTTCATTTCATAAAAAACATTGGTAAATAGTCTCACAGTATGGATGCAAAAAAAACAATTTTTGTGTTCTAAATATTTGACAACTTTCTATAACATTCTAGGCAGTTACATAAAACAGATTATGATCTTTGATCGATTATGGTAATAACCAGTTATGACGCAATGAGTTTTTGCTTTACGGGTATTCAAATGTAAGACAACTCTCGATTTGGCCTCGTTCATTCAGAGTCAATAGGTCTTACAAATCGTACAATGGTATAGATTTTTATCTCTTCGTAGTGCATTATGTTTAACTGACTCTAGATTGATATCACTCGGGTCAATGCAATTTCGTTAGTCATAATTGTTACTTTTAAATATACATGTAAAATAATGAATGCAAGTGCTAAAAACTTTTATGCGACAATTTTTGTATGCTCGTAAATGTGCGTATGCGAAAGGTTAAACTTGCACATCTAAAAATGGCAACTGGCAATGAATTCAGCTGCTTTCTTCTTACCTGTTTAACCTTTTGGACGCCAATGTCACCTATAGACGACAAGCACTTCCGATTTCTGTACGCCAACGTCGTCTATACATGACAAAAAACCCGGTCCACATAATGTGAAATAAAATCATTGTAAAATTATTTCTGGTATTTTATTCGGACATTCCTCAAAATAGAATAACCCAGCAACATGTGAGTATAGTTCACAAGTCTCCTAAAGCCACTAGCATTGAGAAATATTGAAATAAAAACATGGATTCATATTCAAGAAAAATACTGTGTCCAGCACGCCAAAGTCGTCTATACTTGACGCTAGTGAGGTGGTAAAGGACGAACAGATTTATCGAAAACTATTCACAATTCAAGTTGTGTTATTTATTTTTATGGTTAGTATGTAAAGAATTTGAACTTTATTAATGAATATTTGAATAAAACAAAACGTAATAAACATAAAACTATACCATCCGCTACCATGAATTAAAAAATGGCATCAAATCAATTTCGCATAATAAATCTGATAACTCAACTCTGGCGCATCCCTAGCTCGTCACCGATAATCAGTGCTCTGGACGCCATGGTCAAGTATAGACGACACACTGATGACGTCATAGGCGAATAGCGAGAAAATAGTGCAGTGCGATTGTTAAGATGTTTTACATAATTTCGATGTTTCACATCTGCCAGGCGTCCCGTGACGGCTCACAACTTTTTAGTTTACCTGACCAAGATTCATAATATTCTAAGACTGATTGTGATTACCTAGTGCGAAATGTACAATAATTGTTGATTTTATTATACAACTAGCTGTTGCCCGCGACATCGCACGCGTTAGATTACTTTTATACTTTGGTACTCCATTTCACCTTTTTCAAGGGCCGTTTTGAAAAAATCCTGAAACATGTAGGTACTTATCCATTTAGACGTACCTAAGCCCTCCCGCACCTCGGTAACACCCACTCCTGCTACAGAGTCAACCTAACTAAACCTTAATTTTTTTTGAAAATAAATTATGGACTATGTTATCTATACTAATATTATAAATACGAGAGATTTTTTGTTTGTAACGAATAGGCTCCGAAACTACTGGACCGATTTCAAAAATTCTTTCACCAATAGAAAGCTACATTATCAGGGTCCAGTATAGGTTATAATAAATTTTCAAAAAAATTAGGGATCCGTAAGAAAATTGCAATATTGTAACCCAAGGTAGAAAACCTAAAACAGTTTTTGACGTGCGGCTCCGAAACTACTGGACCGATTTCAAAAATTCTTTCACCAATAGAAAGCTACATTATCAGGGTCCAGTATAGGCTATATTATATTTTCAAAATATTAGGGATCCGTAAGAAAATTGCAATATTGTAACCCAAGGTAGAAAATCCAAAATAGTTTTTGGCGTGCGGCTCCGAAACTACTGGACCGATTTCAAAAATTCTTTCACCAAAAGAAAGGTACATTATCAGGGTCCAGTATAGGCTACATTATATTTTCAAAATATTAGGGATCCGTTAGAAAATTGCAATATTGTAACCCAAGGTAGAAAACCTAAAACAGTTTTTGACGTGCGGCTCCGAAACTACTGGACCGATTTCAAAAATTCTTTCACCAATAGAAAGCCACATTATCAGGGTCCAGTATAGGTTATAATAAATTTTCAAAAAAATTAGGGATCCGTAAGAAAATTGCAATATTGTAACCCAAGGTAGAAAATCCAAAATAGTTTTTGGCGTGCGGCTCCGAAACTACTGAACCGATTTCAAAAATTCTTTCACCTAAAGAAATGTACCTTATCAGGGTCCAGTATAGGCTATAATATATTTTCAAAATATTAGGGATCCATAAGAAAATTGCAATATTGTAACCCAAGGTAGAAAATCCAAAATAGTTTTTGGCGTGCGGCTCCGAAACTACTGGACCGATTTCAAAAATTCTTCCACCAAAAGAAAGGTACATTATCAAGGTCCAGTATAGGCTATAATATATTTTCAAAAAATCAGGGATCCGTAAGAAAATTGCAATATTGTAACCCAAGGTAAAAAATCCAAAATAGTTTTTGGCGTGCGGCTCCGAAACTACTGGACCGATTTCAAAAATTATTTCACCAATAGAAAGCTACATTATTAGGGTCCAGTATAGGCTATAATATATTTTCAAAATATTAGGGATCCGTAAGAAAATTGCAATATTTTAACCCAAGGTAGAAAACCGAAAAGTTTTTGGCGTGCGCTGCGAAAACTATTGATTACAGAACAAAATAATGTACTACACGCCTATGAAGTCGCGGGCAACAGCTAATTCCATAATAATGTAGCTATTTACTGGTGATATATATATTTTTTTAATAGGTTCTGTAGTTTCGGAGCCTATTCGTTACAAACAAAAAAAAACTTTCCTCTTTATAATGTTAGAATAGATAGATATATTATTTATTTGTCAAACAAGACACAGCACAGACAGAATGATAGAAACAATACAAGGAAAGATAAAGAAAGAAGTACAATAATAGTAAAAAAATGAAATAAAAATATGAACGTAGGTAGATATCCGGGTGCATACCTATCTACCTAGATGTGCAGCCAAACATCCACGCAAGTCCATACCTGCCTGTTATAGTATATATTAGTGTAGATTTATTAGAGAGCAGTGTTGGTCTAGTTGGTAGTGACCCCGCCTTCCGATCCTAAGGTCGTGGGTTCAAACCCGCTCGTGTACCAATGGAGTTTTCTGTGCGAAAAATTTATGTGCGCTATACCAGTAGGTACTCTCAAACGGTGAAGGAAAACATCGTGAGGAAACCCGCGGCTTCGTCAGCTCCGCACGTATTGACCATGTCTTTCCTGTGGACAAGGCCGACTAAGCTGAGAGGATGGAATAGGTGCTGGGCAAGCCTACTCTATCTTAATTCGTCCCGGGTACTACAGCGTCCCGTTTTATGAAGGTAAAAGTTGCCTCCTGACACTGTATAAATCATCTACTATAGATGGTAAAAGGCCTTATATATAGACTAGCTGTTGCTCGCGACTTCGTACGCGTGTAGCACATTATTTCGTTCTCTGTTTCAATAGTTTTCGCAGCGCACGCCAAAAACTATTTTGGATTTTCTACCTTGGGTTACAATATTGCAATTTTCTTACGGATCCCTAATTTTTTGAAAATGTATTATAGCCTATACTGAACCCTGATAATGTAGCTTTCTATTGGTGAAAGAATTTTTGAAATCGGTTCAGTAGTTTCGGATCCGCACGCCAAAAACTATTTTGGATTTTCTACCTTGGGTTACAATATTGCAATTTTCTTACGGATCCCTAATTTTTTTGAAAATTTATTATAACCTATACTGGACCCTGATAATGTAGCTTTCTATTGGTGAAAGAATTTTTGAAATCGGTTCAGTAGTCTCGGAGCCGCACGCCAAAAACTATTTTGGATTTTCTACCTTGGGTTACAATATTGCAATTTCCTTATGGATCCCTAATATTTTGAAAATATATTATAGCCTATACTGGACCCTGATAATGTACCTTTCTTTAGGTGAAAGAATTTTTGAAATCGGTTCAGTAGTTTCGGAGCCGCACGCCAAAAACTATTTTGGATTTTCTACCTTGGGTTACAATATTGCAATTTTCTTACGGATCCCTAATATTTTGATAATATATTATAGCCTATACTGGACCCTGATAATGTAGCTTTCTATGGGTGAAAGAATTTTTGAAATTGGTCCAGTAGTTTCAGAGCCACACGCCAAAAACTGTTTTGGATTTTCTACCGTGGGTTACAACATTGTAATTTTCTACGGATCCCTAATTTTTTGAAAATATTATTATAGCCTATACTGGACCCTGATAATGTACCTTTCTTTTGGTAAAAGAATTTTTGAAATAGGTCCAGTAGTTTCGGAGCCGCACGCCAAAAACTATTTTGAATTTTCTACCTTGGGTTACAATATTGCAATTTTCTTACGGATCCCTAATATTTTGATAATATATTATAGCCTATACTGGACCCTGATAATGTAGCTTTCTATGGGTGAAAGAATTTTTGAAATTGGTCCAGTAGTTTCAGAGCCACACGCCAAAAACTGTTTTGGATTTTCTACCGTGGGTTACAACATTGTAATTTTCTACGGATCCCTAATTTTTTGAAAATATTATTATAGCCTATACTGGACCCTGATAATGTACCTTTCTTTTGGTAAAAGAATTTTTGAAATAGGTCCAGTAGTTTCGGAGCCGCACGCCAAAAACTATTTTGAATTTTCTACCTTGGGTTACAATATTGCAATTTTCTTACGGATCCCTAATTTTTTGAAAATATATTATAGCATATACTGGACCCTGATAATGTCCCTTTCTTTTGATGAAAGAATTTTTGAAATCGGTTCAGTAGTTTCGGAGCCGCACGCCAAAAACTATTTTGGATTTTCTACCTTGGGTTACAATATTGCAATTTTCTTACGGATCCCTAATATTTTGATAATATAATATAGCCTATACTGGACCCTGATAATGTAGCTTTCTATGGGTGAAAGAATTTTTGAAATTGGTTCAGTAGTTTCGGAGCCACACGCCAAAAACTGTTTTGGATTTTCTACCTTGGGTTACAACATTGTTATTTTCTACGGATCCCTAATTTTTTGAAAATATATTATAGCCTACTAGCTGCCGCCCGCGCCTTCGCTCGCGTGGTACCTGGATAAAAAATAGCCTATATGTTAATCCAGTACATGTACTATGTATATTCCAAGTTTCGTTCAGATCCGTTCAGCTGTTTAGGCGTGATTGAAGCACAAACATCCAAACATCCAAACATTGTCACAAACTTTCGTACTAGATGGCAGCACAGGTAAAATTAGTACGCGCTATCGTTGCGTTACCGGTTAGCTTTACGCCGGTAATTTCAAGCAAACTAAGACTTTTCAATTTTATAATATAAGTAAGATACTGGACCCTGATAATGTAGCTTTCTATGGGTGAAAGAATTTTTGAAATTGGTCCAGTAGTTTCGGAGACACACGCCAAAAACTGTTTTGGATTTTCTACCTTGGGTTACAACATTGTAATTTTCTACGGATCCCTATTTTTTTTTAATATATTATAGCCTATACTGGACCTTGATAATGTAGCTTTCTATTGTTGAAAGAATTTTTGAAATCGGTCCAGTAGTTTCGGAGCTTATTCGTTACAAACAAAAAATCTTTTCTCTTTATAATATTAGTATGTTAAGCAGTTTTTTTTATTTAAAGTATCGGTATTGGTTCTCAAAATCATTTGGCAGCGTCGGCATCACTCTTGTCTATAGGCAGATATCGATTCCGAAATCGATGCACAGCGTGCGACCGACGCGACGCGTGCGACACGGTTACATCCCTAAAAAAGTTGAAAAACTCTAGGCCCGGTACGCCAAAGTCATCTAATCGTGACAGTGACGTCATCACGATGGAGAGTAGTGCTGTGCTTTACAACTATTTTATTATGAATTATTTTGTTTATTTATGCTATTTAAAGTAAATAAAAAAGAGTGGGAGATAACACGAAAGGGAAATAAAACATCCAAGATTATAAGAAGTAATTTATTTCATAAAATTCAACAAAAACAAGTCACGATGTGTTATCGATTTATGGACTCTTGGCAACACTAGTTTTTTCGTAGGTATTTTTGTTGAAATTTTGCTATGGCGCACAGGGCACGAAAACGCGTTTGTGTCATGGCGTTCAAAAGGTTAAATTAACATGTTTAATGCAAGGATATCTAGTTAAATGGTCATGATCATGAGAGTTCAAGTTGCACCTGCCTCTGAATAATTTACTCAACACTGTTGGCTTTTAATAGTTGAGTACTCAGTACAACGTAGGTGTGTGTGATGTTTAAAAATATTTTATTGTAGTTGTTAGTTAAAAGTTAGTCAAAACTCGACCTTTTTTGGGCGTATATAGGTACTTGTATGTAGCCTTGAAAGATATTCTAACAGGACTAGTAAAAATTGGCTTGAAGGAATAAAGAGGTGCAATACAAAGAGAATGGCTGGATTAGTTGGTCTTGCTTGGTATTTTAACGAAATGTAGTGCTAATATACCGCTCTGCGACGTAGTCTAAATGGTTCGTACTTATTGAAAGTCTCATTGCACTTTAAATTATTCATTCGACTTGGAACTTCCCATTTACAAGGGAGAATGGTAAGCTCAAATCGAATCCATAAAATATGTAAATGGATAAATGCAATATGTACTAAATTCTTAGTACCGCCGTGCTTTCTAAAGATCGTTTAATATAAACTAATACAGTTCAATGCTTTTAATAGACGGGTGTGATGGACTGGCCGGCCGGCTGTAATGATGGGATAACTACATTGTCTGTTATCTAGACATCTGTGTAACTCATGGCAAAGTTAGTCAGTCTTCAATAAGCTTTGCACTGCCTGTGGCCTCAGTCCACGCCGAAAGAAATGATAATAGACAAGAGCTTAAGTTATGGTGCGTTTGGGCGTGGAGATCTACTACTGAAGTCAGCAGGCCCTGAGGCATGAATAGCATAGATGGCGAGGTGGTATGGAGCATGCAATTTCATAGACGACCTCGTTAAAACTAACAGTAGTAATGTGACTTGTTGGTATCCCAAATATAAGTAAAACTTTGTATTATGTAGACAGTTCTTTCTACACAAATAAAGAATCCAAATGTTATTTACACAGTATTATTTTAAAACATTATATCTCACATAAACCGGTCGTAATACTAGTGTGGTAAGACGTGAGTATTTGGCAGGGCACCACATACTGTTATGAAATGAGAATGTTACAGTTACAACTAAGTAGAAGGGTATTATAAGGTACCAACCAACGAAGGAAATGGAAAGCCAAATCCCATTTCTCTAACAAGCTTGCATAACGATGCTTAATTTTGACAAGATGACTGTTCGCGTTCAACAATACCGTGTGAACAGCATGACCACATCTTTGTTTAGAAGTATCTAAATTGATCTCTACTCGCCTTTCACTTCACGAGGTAAAGTTAAAGGGTACATAGTTCATAGTACATGGAACGTAGGGCCTTTTGAGGTCATTAGTTCACGGTCGATGGCATGTTTACAATAGAGCTGTAAACTCTCGCGCATCCGGAGGCATTGCAGTTTGTCACGAGAAGATTGTTACCCCTTCACCGATGTTTCGTAAATCGTAAGCCAACAATCAAGTGTCTTAGTTTTCGATTACGATAAACCGTAGATTCAGCGGATTGGCTATCGGTCTGATAAAAATTCTTGGAATTTCGTCCATCGGCTCCAACGGTATGCAGTCCGTTACTCGCTATCGCAGCAGCGTCAACAAATAATGGTATTATAATGATGGGACCCATCGCCTGATGAAAGCTGTTCGCCCGCTCGAGTGCCACGAGATGAGGATGGTGCGCGTGGGGTCAACGACATGACGCTGCAAGAACTACTGTCACTTTCAAAGGTCGGGGCACGCAGGTCGATGCGCAAGTTAGCTCGATTACATTCTTTTCGCGAACTTTCGAACGTGTGAGTGAAGAGGCCATCGTAATTTAAGGCACTGTTTAAAATTACACCGAACTGGGCTAAATGGTAGAGATGACTTAGGAGACTAGACCTAAATCTTAGTAATGGCACCTGAAAATATTGCTGGTATGCTACCCAAAGCAGTAAAGAACACAAAACTTAGAATTTATTAATCTGATTAAACTATAGTTTGCCTTGATTCCAGTACATGCAAGTGGATGTATTTAACAGTAATCTGTGTCTGCAAGAGAAGGGACCGCCTGCAGTGAGAGGACGATAAATTCTAGGTAATAAAAGCTAAACATAATACATCATGTAGCTAGAGTATAGGGTAATTAGCTTACCCTTTATAATTTCTAGGAGCATTAGATAGCGACCTTCAGAACTATTGCTTGCTTCGTTATTTTCGTGTGTCATGCATAATTAACGTGAGACTTCGCGGGGTCTTTCACAATACGAACGGTATAATGCGGGTGAAAAAAGTTTACTTTATGGATGACTAGTGGATCGCCTTTTCACTCGCGTAGAGTAAGTAAGAATCTTCGTGTTTGAACACGAAGAATCTACTTGACTTGACACTCTCTTGAACTTATTTGGCATATCCCTAAATTCGTTAACATTTAAACGTGTTTACCCCTTTTCACTCTCTTAGGGGTAGAATTGTAGAAAATTCTGTAGTGTAAATCTACGTGCTATAGGAAATGCAATCGGGCCACGCGTTATAAAGTTCCCAAACTTTAACAACTTTAACTGCAGCCCGTAACAAGGGTAGTTTTGAAAATATTTTATCATAGACTTTTACCAAATGTATTTAAGATTGTCTATGTATGCTGATGATATGAGACATTAACATAACAGATGCTGCAAAATATATATCGAAAATGTTTCTTCAGTGACTCGAGGCTATGACCTATATTCTTAAAATATGTTCATCAACATTGATATAGAGTTCAAAATCCACATAGTAAACAAAGGTCAATCTTTCCATAGTTTAAATTTTATACCATGTTGCAGTCTAAAAGTTTGCAAAACAATCTAGGTACACCGTCATAGCGAGATGCGATTGTCGTTGTAGATTATTAGAACATGTGCGTTTGGTGATTCAGTCAGGAATCGAGACATACGTGTGTTTGAATTATGCGTGTTTGATGGCAGGCAGTTAAACATGCCAGCCATCGAATTTTATTTTCAACTATTGGATCGCCCCGGGAGTTTTTTTGTTTTAAAAAACTTCATCTTCTCTGTGCATCCTCCAGGAGTTGAATTTCGGGAATTCCTTTCTTAGTGCACTCCTAAACCATATGAGGAATATACCCTCCAAGTTTAATTCCGGCTGTGTGTTGATTGTCAGTTAGTCAGTGAAGTAAGAGTTGTACATTATTTAGAACATCAAGAACATCTGGGATGTGATAAACTTACAGCTCCTCCCGTTGACGTTGTGACAACACCATTTTCATCGTGGTCGGGTGACGCGTTAGGCGGCGGGCCCTTGTGGTTCACTGCACTAGAGTCTCCTGATTCACGCGGGCGACGGCAGAAGCGCCGTTGCCATTATCACACCTGTTAACAAACAAACATTACATTTTAATTCACCGCACCACATTCATGCGACAAGATCAAGGTCCACAGGGCTCAACCTGGCCATTGTCCTAAGATAGAAGAACAGTGCACCAAGAGTTTTCTCATGACTACTTGTATGCAAAAAAACATAGAATGCGTCCAGCTTCTCTCTCCGAGCATGTCGTAAAAGTCGACTAAGGAGTACCTAGTATCCTCTCCAACTTGATGGACCTATATGGGCGATGGGCTGGTCATCTGTCACCGTGGTTCACCATAATAACCATCTTGGGAGTCTTGGATCAGAAGTGGATACAAGTTTTCTTACAATTACTTGTGTCTCTGCCCACCCTATTAGGGATACAAGTGTGATAATATGTATGTATGTACTTGTATGCAAATGTATATAAACTCGTATTGAGTTAAAGGTAAGTCAGATTGGCGAGAGGGGGTCAGTGTCCATTCTAAATTATACACATTTCAATATATAGTTTTTACTACAGTCACCAGCAAGTCACAAAGAGCTCACAGGCAGAAAGCCTAATTACATAGATATGATATAAAGTAGAATGGCAGGTTCTGTTAGTGAGAAGGATGAAAGAAAGTACCAAACAGCTGTCTTACTGGTCTTAAACTAGTGGAAGGATACTGTAAACTGTAAAAAAAAGGTTTCTATCAACTTCTAAATATCCACATAGAAAGTGAGGCAAAAATGGGATTCAAATAACTAACAAAATCAGACTTTTGCCTCTCATTTCTGTAATGGCTAAATGGATTAGAATTAAACTTGGAATACAGTGGAATAACTCATAGATTACTTCAATCCGGGCAGGTAACATGCAAGTGAAGCTGTGAGTAAATGCTTGTAAGGATTATAATTTATTACTTTAGGTAACATCCTTGTGTTTACATGAATCAGCATTTAATCATATTTGGGTAGTTGAAGGCAAAAACTCAAGGTATTTTGTGTAAATTTACTACCCAGTAATTCTGTGAGGTCAGTACAAATATTAGTACTTGAGAATATGTAGAGATGAGCAGTTTTTCAAGCATCATCATCTTTGTGCCCTTATTTCACCTTATGTGGGGTCGGCACAACATGTACTTTTTTCCATTGTCTACTCACTCCTTTTGTTAGTCAAGTCCTCTTTCACACAATCCATCCAATTCTTTTTGCCTACCTCTAAATCCATCCGCAGTCATATTCATAACTCTCCTTGCAATATGACTTTCATCTCTCCTCATGACATGCCTAGACTATTATTCCAGCACTAGCCTATTTATTACTCCTAGCATTTTCTCAAGCATCTAACCGAGCAGTACCAATTATTCAAGAACTTGTACTAATTTCAAAATATCAATATTACTATGAGAACACCTTACTGATACAAATTCTAATTTGCACACAATGGCATATTGGTTTAGTAGACTTCCTCTAATTCTAGTGTGATACATAAATAATTATAATATAGATAATTAGGATCTTTTGAGCATCATACACAAGACCAATAACAAGAAATTAGCTGATGCATATCAACTTTTCATTGATCAATGTATGGCTTCAGTCAAGGGTAAGCCAAAGTTTATAATCTACTTTATTTAAATGAAGCCCTATGTAATACAATGCAGGGATTACACAAAGACTGACGTTTTAGTTTAGATAGTAATACAAGTTCATTGAACTTTATTTATTACTAGTTATCTTCATCTTTCCTGTATTAGTAGTCCACAAATTTCAAGTAAAGATTTGGTATAACATGCATGAAGAATATTATGAGAATTAATGAAAAGCGAAGGAAGTATGCCAGGATAGTAGAAAATGGAGATCTGTGATTTTTTTCTACCCCTATAAATGGGAAACAGGCGTGATTTTATGTATGTATGTAGTACTCAATAAAAAGATACAGACAATTTGTTTTGAACCATGGGTTAATTGGAGTTTTTTAGTAAAATGAGTCCTGCAGAGAATAGCAAAGGTAAAAGATGATACAGATGATGGAATCAATAACTTTCAATTAGTCACCATCAACATTAGTTTAAGATACATACCTACACAAAAATCTTATTAAAAACGAAGATAATAACAATTACGATGTTAGAATCCAGCACTGCTAGATAAAATGAAGAAAAATATAGCGATTGCAAAGCAAGAATTGCATGCAGCAAAATACCTACAGTAAAATCAATCATGAGTAAAATGAGTCAGACGAGCGACGGAAAGAAACGTCAAAACCATTCGGGCTACTGTCAATTGCCACATCAACGGGACCCTATTTAATAGGAATAGGTACATGTAAAACCTGAAACCAAGACTTTACAAGGAGAATGGACTAATCTATTTACAGATTTATCGAAATAATACTGAGGAACGGCCATATTGAACATATTATATGCGACTGCGAGAACTTTTAGACAGATTATTTTGTACAGCTCTACATTACACTCCTAAACTGTTGTGTAAAAGTTTTATCATCAATGCTACTTACAAAACACAAAAATCACTAGAAATTCCACTTTCTGAGATAAATAACACACACACACACTCGACGAACACTTTACACAAGACTCGAGGCAGAAAACCGTTTTCGACTTCGACTTTTCTTTCGTTGCGGAGCGGAATCGTAAAATGTGTTGCCAACTTAGCTTGCTTAAGTTTGCTGGCAAACTCAGACTGGCCGAGATTAATGCTGCTGGATGGAATGACCAATAAAATTAGGTGCGCGGGAGTTTTGAATTATTAATACTTACAACGACGTATAACAAAACGGGCTTATTATAACGTTTATAACTAAGAGCATTAGCGAGCATGCATGAGGAATGTAATGAGGGTGCATGAAACGAAATAAGTATGTCAGGATCGTAGCAAATTAAATGGAGATCCCTGCCTACCCCTATGGGAGACAGGCGTGATTTTATGTATGTATGTATGACTAAGAATGAAAACTAATAATTAGAGGTGGAAAAAATGTTAATTTAGGTATTTATGCAGGAATTTGTTTTAATAGGTATGTATATAAATATAAGTTTTATTTTATTATTGGTGAAATCCAATACCTACCTCATCCATAACTAGGCTGTAATAGGATTAGCAAGATTGACCGCATTTAAGCGTTTTTTTTTATATTGACTTTAACCGTTTTAAAACACGAGTTATTTTAGAATTTTTATTGCTAAAACAAACAAAAAAGTTATAAGTTGGCAACCTTACTCGCTCGATCTCCTTCTATTCCATAGATTATATTAGCCTGGTAATTTATTCATTCAATATTGTGATCGATAAAGGCTTGATTAGCTTGTTCGACTTGATATTTGAAGGTGAAAGACATTCAGTAAATATTGTAATATTATTAAATGTACACACCTTTAAGATTATATAATCAAAGGTACACACATTAAGAATCGCTCCAATTTTCATTTGTTGATTTGATGGCGTCTTTACAATAACTCAGTTTTCTATAGTCACCGACAGACTATAATATTTTTTTTTTCGAATGTTTAATTCCTTGCCTAAGCTAGGTCTAAAGGTCTAGGGTCTCTAGCATTAAGTAATAGTTTTTGTGCTCTTAGTTAATTTAATTTAATTTATTTGACAAAGTTCCATCTAGTTATTATCTGAGAAATTATTTAGTCAGACTGGCAACTGGCAACTAATAAAAAACTGATGAACGAATGAATAGTGTTGTCCCGTGTTGTCAGGAAGAAAAAAAACAAGTTGTTAGTGGTGTACACTATCAATTTCGATTATTTCTTTAAAGTGGACTATTTCAGAAATAATCGACTATTTATTATTTTTTGGTGGATATAAGTTAGGTATCACAAATTCTGCTATATGTGAAAGTTTGTGAGGATGTGAAGATGTGTGGATATGTGGATGTGACGATGTAATGTTTGTGCCTTAATCACGCCATAACGGCTCATTGGATTGGAATGAAACTTGGAATAGATTTACATAGTATGTGTGCTGAAATAACATTTATGCTATTTTTTATCGGGTACAACGTGAGCAAAGCCGCGGGCGTCAGCTAGTTATTATATATTTTGATTATTTTAGTTCACCAAATCCTTCTTGGGACTTTGGATCAGAAGTCGCTGCAAGTATTTCTTAAGATTACTTGTGGCTCTGCCCATCCCATTAAGGATACGGGCGTGATAATATGTATGTATTTTGATAAATAATGTGAGTATTCATTTATTTCTGAAATTTCTTGTAATATGATCATTAAGTACATAAAGTCGATTTTTTTCACTCGTCAGTTTTGATAATAGTAATCGATACGTTTACAGTTTTACATCGCACAACACTAATCAACCCAACTTTCAACAAAACAAATGTCTGATTCGTGCGCCCATTTCGTAAGTTCCTCAATCAAAGCGATAAACTCGACAAACGCCCTAGAAATAAAATATTCGCTATACAAAATGTTATTTGGAGATAATTGTTACTATTTACATTTCTGAACAAAATCGAATTTTGTGAAACATATTGCTAAAAGTTCCAATTTCGAATTGACGATTCTTACGTAGACAGGAGGAATCAAGTTTCATAAATAATGGTGTTTGCATAATTGCTTCGATATTTAGAGCATTTTACCGGATCGAGCGCTGTGTTTTATTGTTCCTTCGTGGCAGAATTTGGCCCTCAAAATGGCAGTGAACAGTGCTCACCTTTCACCTTGTAGCAAGTGAATAGTGGTTCCAATCTTCATGTGGTGCTCATCTCCGTTCTTACGAGGCACGGATGTTGTTAATGAGGAGCAGTGTGTGCGATGGTGATAGCAAAGAGTAAAAAATTCAAACCACAAATGAATAATACAATCAAGGCTATGGACTATAACTGGACACCTGGACCTGAGCCCAACAACCAAGATGCAGGAGGTCCAAGTGCAATTTTCATTCCTCACTCGAATTCGTTGCCTTTTGACGAGAGGCGTGTTACTTTGGAACAGCCAGTAAAGGTAATTTTTAGTACTTATTTTCGTTGTGAACATACCCTCATCAAATATTTGTTGTTAAAAAACTTGCTAGTTTTATAGAATGTGGTGTTTGACATTATCAATTCAACTTTAAGAAAAACCAACTGCATTTAATGTCTAACCTGTCCATGACAGTCTTCAATGTTTGACTACAAACAGAACCAGTTAGATGATATAAAAACACAAACTTCCCACATAAACTGACAAAATGTTAATTAAGGCTGATTGTTGTGATGTTAAACCAACATACATGCCATATTATAAGGCCTAAAAGCCACCTAGGAAGTAGTTTCTAAAGTGAGTAACTGAACAAATTGATGAGCAACTGAACATCATCATTTCCCTGCCCTGGTCCTACTTTATGTTGGGTCAGCATAACATGTGTTTTACTTCCATTCCCCTCTATCAGTCATCATCCCAGTATTCCTTTATTACTCTTATTATCTTTCACACAATTGATCCATATCTTTGGTCTACCTATACTCTTGTATCCATATTGCTACAACTGACAACTCATTGAACTCATTTAATAACTTGACCGCCTCGTTGGCATGGCGGGCAATTGCTCAGCAGAGAGGCAAGAGGCGCGGATTCGATTCCTGTTGCGGAAGAATAGTTTGCATGTTCTGTAAATATTTCTTCCGGGTCTGGGTGTTGTGGTAATCATGGTACTCATAGTTTCTGATGCCCGGGACACAGGGAATCCTAGTGCGGGGTCAGGACTATGTATGTGACTGTTAGGTGTTATTTATTTATAACTCCTGCTCTCCAAACATTGGTTCTCAAGAATCTCAAGTGGATACCAAACAACAAAAAAATATTTTAGTCATGAAAACCACGTGACTTTGGTATGCTTGGTTTATAGTATAAGTAGTAGGATGGTAAGTACCATTTATCTTTCTTTGTTACATTTCAGGCAGATAAAACTTTATCTACAAATTTCTGCCAATGATTCAGATTTATCTAAAAAAAGAATACTTATTGTACTTGAATTTCTTCTGCTTTTATCATAGGAGAATTACAAATTTTCCTGTCTGTCACCAAAAAATACTGTACTATTAGCTGCTGCCCGCAGCTTCGCTCACATGGTCCTAGGATAAAAATTAGCCTATATGTTATTCCAGCACACATACTATGTATATTCCAAGTTTCATTCTAATCTGATGAGCCATTGCGGTGTGATTGAGGCACAAACATACATTGTCACATCCTCACAAACTTTCACATTTACAATATTAGTAAGATTACTGTAATGATCAATTCCAAACTTAATTTACCAGAAATCATTTTGACATTAAAAAGACTATTAGTTCCTATTATTGTACAAATTGTTATCCTTATTAGAATGAACATAGTAAATATACATTTTTAACCATGTCACATAGCATTTACCTACCTACAACTTGCTTAGTATGCAACACAGGCATGTATGTCGCTGCACTCGTAATGTTGCTTGCAATGGCATGGTAAATCTATATTTCAATTATGTCAGAGTTCTCAATTACAAGAAATAAGTACTGAGCTTTTAACTCTTTTAGCATGATCTGTTTGTTTGTAGTACATTGATGAATCTATTCTATGGCTCATCTCTATAATGGCTAGAGATAACAGAGTGGCCTAGGCCAGCAGAATTCTTTCATCACAATGGCTTTCATGCCAACAACAAAATAAGACTCAGTAATTTACTTACAAGCTTGCCTTAGAATTTGTTAGAACATGAAATGTGACATTTTGTTAAAAGTGATGTAGCGCTTAACAAAATTATTTTTTTATAACAAATCTTATTTCAAGTACATTTTACATGAACAGGTGTTTGAAGCCATAAGGCAAACAGCTGGCATGCTACATGCTGCAGTGATGCGCGAATCGTGAACGCAACACGCTATTTGATGAGCCTTTTAGTACATACTCATAGTTAGGAACCAAGTAAACAAAATAATGTACCTTCCACATCCACATCAAATATTTATCTGAATAAATTTGGATGTAACTTGAAATATATTTAGTGTGTTGGAATAACCATTAGGATACATTTTATGAGTACTGCACAAGCATAACTATGAATGGCAGCCAGTGCTTGTTAAAATTATGATCACATGAACCAAAAGAGATGTAAGTACTCAGATGTGGTGGCAGACAACCCAGTTGCCTGACTCATAGTGACCCAGAGTTCTTGAGATGGTCAATTGCTCAGCCAATTAAATAAAATAAAATTAGTTTGTTATTTTTGCATCAGTTAGTCCTAGCCTATTGATTCACGTTTATCAGCTTTGTTCCAAACAGGAAGCTTGTAATAACGTAAGATAGGAGTGTAGCTCTATTTTTAAAGTAGAAACATTTATAAATGTGTATTTACCATCTATAAAATAGTTAGAAATGTCTAATCTATGGGATTAATATAGATGTTCAGCTTATATAATGATAATGCATGCATATGTTTTTCTGACTGCATGTAGCTTAGGTACACATATCTTTTTATATTTCTCACAATTATCTGTACTTAATAAGAGATTGTTATACCATGTATTTTGTGTCAATTTTCTAAATATTAAGTAGCTCATTGCTAGTATGCACCTAAATGTTTCTAGGTAGCATTTACCGCAGACAAAGCATAGGTAGGTAGTACAGCATACCGCCTACTAAATTAAGGTAATGACAACTGGCGTCATCACAGATTAGATAAATACTTTGCTTGAAGGACCACTGGTAACATCACAGATCGGAATTGATTGGCTTCGAAGGACCAGGCGGTGCTCAGGCATTTTGTACTTTACGACTAGGTACCTCGTGACTGATATCGTGTGATGCCTCGGATGGTCGGCTAGTTTACTGCTTAGTCCCACTCGGTGACAAGTACCGTACCTAATAGTGATTTGGCTAGACGACTTTATAACTTGACGTCTTACGGTGATAATACGGTATAAGGACAAAGTTTTATAATTGAAATTACGTGGCTGTTCAAAGTTTATAACTCTCATTTTACCGGGATAAAAAGTAGCTTATGTTTTTCCATTCCAGTTCCCGAACTATGTATATTTCAAGTTTAATTTAAATATCTTCAGCTGTTACGCTGTGATTGAGCCACAAACATTCTTACAAACTTTTGGGTTTCTCATAAAATAGTAGGATACCTACTTGCTGGCTAATGCTAAATTTCTTATTGGGACTCTCACTGAAATAGAAAGCAATTAGAATTTGATGCACGAAAGCGTACGTGCCAATGCCCATCCGTCTTATCTAAAAGACGCGATGTCGAAACCATTGATTATCAGTTCGAATATCGCAAGAAAACTGCTCAAAATCTCAATAGATATACAACAACGTCAAGTATGCGAATGTTCTAATGCATGCAGTAGCCAGGAAATTACAAACGACATTGATCACGAGGCCAATAGAATTCAAATTTGATAGTTTAAAGATAATAGATGCGATCTACGAATCAATTGGTGTCTAAAAGACGTAATTTTACTACTTTAAAATAGCACTTGGTAAAATACCTACTTGTTTACGCGTATCCGTGTTTTTGTTACCTACCTACCCAAATAGTCAAAGTAGTTGGAATATCCATTTTTGGAACTACTACATTTATTAAGGCGCCATGGGGCCTTTGTGTGTTAAACACTATGTTTACACACGAGAGGCGAAGAATGTCTGAAAAAGTATGATTGACTTTGTGATAGTGGATGAAAGATTAAGAAAGAATTTACTAGACGCTAGGGCTTACCGCGGTGTGGGCATCCATACAGACCACTCTTTGGTTATGATCCATATGAGTGGTCTCTTTAAAGGATGGAGACAGGTGCGTGGTTCCGTAAGTGTTCTAGAAAGAATAAAAGTAGAAAATTTGGAAGAAGATAAAGAGAGAAAAGAGTATGACAGTAAATTGACTGAAAGTTTTAATGGGATTGATAGTATTTGTGAGATGGATGGAATGGCGTCCCAAGTATGTGGTGTAAGAGCAGTAAAGGGCAAAAGGTGATGCATGCATTTCAATAAGTTAATAAGTTCTAAGGTAGTGGTTAAGTTAGGTGCGACTGTTAGACTGAAGTGACTGGAGATAAGTAAAGTAAGTTCGTATGAGCATGACCAACGCTTGTGACGGAGTTTTAGAGACGATTGTTCCATTAATCAGTTATCATTCTACATCTACATTCTACCGTTTACATTACGATCATGATCTAAATTATAAACAAAGGAATGATTCAATGCAGTCTTCTAAGTATAGACGCAACGTCTATGTCGTTTTCATGCGTGTTTGAGCGTGACACTCGTGTGACTGCGATTTAATGCTTTGTCAGCTAGCAAGAATCCGCTATTGCATATGGACGGAAACAATACAGTTGTGTAACAGTGGTGTAAGAACTTGCACCATAGACTTGGTACTTACTCCTATGGTTTACATTTATATCCTACTTCAAGTCTTGAAGATTCTCTTCGTGGTACATTAGTATTGCTATTTAGCTGTCAAACTGGTTATCTAAATCCAGTTGCTATTGAGTGTGCGTTTGTCTCAAACCTTTGCCAATAGAAGTTGCATATTTCACGATTGTTTTTTTACTGTACAAAGATGAAGACTTGTGAATGCTTTCTTACTGGATACTAGGGAGAAAGTACTTCTATTGTACACATTTTGACATATTTTATGTATTGAAGTTTTGAACTAAGGTCAAAACGCCCGTTACAGCCCGTATACCTACACCATTCATCCATAATTTCATTGATATAACACAGGGTAAACAAAAAAGACACGCTGAGCAAACAAACAAATTCGATCCAGCACTTTGACAAAATTAACAGAATGTGTTTTGTGTGTTTCAGATTGGTCGCAACGTGTACCGAGCTACCCCTAGCCCCACAAACACAATATTCGAATGCAGGGTGCTATCGAGACATCACGCCACGCTCTATTACGACAAGGGTCACTTTTACCTTGTGGTAAGTTCAGTCACTTCATTCACAGAAAGACATAATGTATTTCATCGAGCGAATGGGAGTTACGTGAAGAGAAAACTTAGATGACATACGCGATTAAGGTTTAACAATTAGACTGTGGTAGACCTTTCTGAAACATTCTCTGACTCAAAATCTTTTGCCATGCTTTTTTACTAAAGGAGGTATGGGAACTTCCCATTAACGATCATTATTGGAACAAAATATTCAAGGCTTTTAAATTGTGCTTTGTAGGTACTACAGATATTAAACAAAGCAAAATAACAAATCAAGCAGGAGGAATGCGTCTTCGTAAACCACCAATGCTATTCATATTTGCTCATATTGTCATGCATCAGTCGTCCGGCGCATGCCAGGTTTTGTAATACTTTTTTCTCACTGTCTCCTTACGCATAATGTGGTAATTGGAGTTTATTGGTGCTCATCACGGCTCATTGTACGTAAGTACATGCAGCTCAGTGTTTCATTCATAACTGGGAATAAGAAGTACTGGAAACGTTGCACGATTGAAAAAGTGACGCACACGGCACAATTGGTATTAATCATTACGAAGAGATTTTATTGTGCGCAGTATCTTGCTCGCGTGTGGTAGGTATTCAACGTCTTCCATTTGAGGTTATGCGGAGACAAGTTTGAATCTAGTATGGTATCAGATATGTCGAAGCAATAAAATATCTTGCAACCGGTTCAAATATGACGTCGAGCTAGTCCAGAAACCGATCAGAATTCTAAAACATGATCGCGCGGTGACATTGTACTAAACTCGCTCCCTATTGTAGTAGAAGTCACACAGTTCTCTGAACGATGATAATTGGTTAGGTTGACTACAGCAGCTTAATAAACGCTAACTGTCACGTCATATCCTACATTTGAAATGATGAAAGAACCTTGAGCTGATTACGTATGCTAAGGCCTAGTTGTCGAACTCTCGATTGTCGACCGCCCACAAGACTCTTTCTATGAGCGCACGTTTGTCTTCATGCTAATTCCGTTCGAATTGCCTCTCCGGTTTTAGACGTTGTTTGCCTACAATCGTTCAACATTCGACAATGGCTATTTAGTTGCACCGTACAAGTCTAAATGCATGATGCAGTTTGAACTGTTGATTGTGAGAAAATCAATTTTCTGGTGTTTGATTTGGCGTTCAGCATTATAGCGTTACTATGGGTCTTTGTTTTGGAAGGTTAGATGGCAACCTTCACATAGTTTGATGCTGCTGTGTGGGTATATAGAATTCATAATATTTGCTATATGTATGTAGGTATGTATGTTCGTATGAGTTAGTGGCCAGCTCTAGTGACTCTATAATATTTGCTAAAACTATGGTATGTGCGAGCATAACAAATTCATTGAACTATTTACTGAATAGTGTACAATTATACATAAACGTTGTGGTATTTTTTACCATATGTATGAAGTATAGTTCGCGAAACAGTCAAGTGGACTAATTAAATCACAAGCGCATTAGACTTTTGACTTGCTACTCAGAATAACGAACTCAATGCTGAGTTGATTTGCGTAGGCTGTTTGCATTCCACTATTGCTCATGTTATGTAACTTTAGTATTTCTTATTACTGCTGGTAAAATCAATTATGTAGCACCTTATTTTTTACTTAACACCTTATTTGTTACTTTTCTCTATAAAGTTGGCTTATAGAATAGTTCTTTATGTAATAAATAAAACTCATTACAAGCACGAGCCGCTTCGTTCCTAATTCTCTTCCAATACTTAGCCATTGATACTGGACTTTATCAGTATTTGTTTAAGAAATTTTGTTTTAAAAAAACTTTACAGTTAAAGGTTTAAAGTTCAAACTTGTCTAGCAAATTAAGAAACAAATATCTGCGTGTATATTTGACTATCAGATAAATTTAATTCACGATGTATAAAACGAGTTTTTGATAGCAGAGTTGTAAAATTTATGGAATAAAATCAATTAAATGTCTTCTCATCTTTATGATAATGCAGACAGGTTTTGAGTCACGTTTTTGCAACGAGAGTTTTAATACTCAGTGCAAATTATGTGAATTATTGTTAAAACATAAGTATAGAGTGTAATTCGAATAAGTACAAGCCATTATAGACAATAAGTAAAGCGTAAATAAGTGAGTAAATTGGCGTGTAAATACCAAATGGCTCCGCCACCATCTTACAAAATATTTTTTTGAAAGTAAGATATTATTTTTACAAAGGCTTATTTAGGTCTACTATTATTATTATTTACTAGGTATTTGGTATCAAATGTAGCAATTCCGTACCTTTTTGTTCGTTAAATTTTCATTTATTATGTCTGAAGCATACAATTCATCTCTCTATAATGTTCTTTACTTATCATTATCGTTTTCCAACACATGTTATTGTTTTATTGTCGGAGTATGTGAAGTATGCGTGTTTATTGAGCATTGTATATGCCTGTTTGTTTATGTTTCGCATTAAAATATGGCTTATTTCATGGCCAATCGAAAAATACACCCAAATACTTGAGTTTACTGATGTCTACTGTAATAACTGTGTATGACTGCGCTTTCACTGAATGTCCGAAAGTTTATCACGAAGATAAGGTGAAGCAAGCGAGATTATCTCCCTTAAACACGTTTATGTGTTTCTTAGTCTGAGGTACTAAGCTACTAAAGAAACCAAGAAATCGAGATATCAACTAAATATAGATTTATTTCAGCAAACTTTGTTCAATAGTTGTTTTAAAAAGTATTTGTCAGTAAAAGAATATTGCAGTAATACGATTGGCTACAAGTTTATCCTGAAACAGGTATTTTACTACTTCCTGATTTGTATTTCCTTTAAAAGTGTAGGCATGTTTCGAACGTAATTATTGAATTTTTGCCTCTTATTACGCTTGTAAAAATAATCAATAGATTTCGATAGATATCTTTCCCAACATGATGGACCTAAGTATATGGGCGGTGGGCTGATCACCTGTCACCATGGTTCACCATATCCATCTTGGGACTCTTGGATCAGGAGTGATTCTTATGATTACTTGTGGCTTTGCCCATCCCGTTAGGGATACGGACGTGATAATATGTATGAATGCATTCTCTGTATTCTGTGGTCAAACAGGGGTGTAACAAACGGGACTTAATAAATATGAATACAGAATACTATTCTGTGGTTGTAAGTCTGTTATTGTAATTTCCAGGACAATCACAGCAGCAATGGCACATTTATCAACAACAACCGCATCCACAGCTCCATATCGAAGGAACTCCAGGAGCCTCACGAGGTGTTCTCAGGAGACGTGGTCCAATTCGGCATTCCCGTGATCGAGAATGCGGCAATCGGCAATTCGGAAAAGGTGACCATTGTTAGTTGGCCTCCAATTTTGGTATAACGCACACGCACAGCTAAAACACACACTTACCGGTGCTACTGACTTTTTTGGGCTTGTAGGTACTACTAAGTTCTTATTGAATCACTGGCTCTTTCTATCACTCAGCTTTGGGTCAGTGGCCGGTTGAGCCCACTTTAGTGCTACTTTCTGCCAGTGCTAGGAGGCCAATTTTAAATAGCTTCAACACTGCTTAAGCTTAACTAACTCATCGACATGGCGTTAAAACCTTGGCTTACTAACATCACTTTTGTCTTGAGTTGAATTTTTAATGTCAGCCTATCATCCAAATTGCCTTAAAATGTCTTGTTCAGAACTATGATTTGTCTAAAATATTACAAAAACTTAATCTGAAATAAATTGGTACAATTGATGTACCAATTTATTTCAGAGATGTACTTACATTTGAAATATTATTTAACCCTAGTTTGGCTGTTTATTCGTATTTATTGAACTACTTCAAATAAGACTGCCATGAGTGGCGTGTTAGAGAAAAATGCTTTTATCCAACAGCAGATCTCCATAACAGATAAGAAAATACTCCACTTCACCACACGTACAATAATCGGTCAACAAGGTTGCATAATATCACACAGATGTATAATTTCAGAATACGTTCCCGCCAGTGGTTGCTCTCCTCAAACTGTTCCACCCGGACGGGAAGGAGGCGAAACTATCCTTCAACCCGACTATGACGACACCGCTGCATCTCAAGGAGTTGTATCAGCTTAATAACTTTGTACAAGTAAGTTTTTTTTATATATTAAATGGGCTCTCTCTTGACCTCAATCTGAGCCGAATGAGGTCATATGAGGTATTCAATAGTACATCAAGTATTCGTAATTTCGTGAAACCATGAACGGTGGGGAAGGAAGATATGAGACCCCTTTGGGATTACTCACAACACTACTGGTCGGTTGTACAGATGGGAAAAAATCACTATAATACGGTAGTATTACATACATACATGCATTATTACCACGCCTTTCACGACTCTGCCCATCCCTAATGGGGTAGAGAATGTAAACATAAGAAAACTTGCAGCCACTTCTGATTTAGTCCGGTATTCGCTTCAGTAGTATTAAAATCTAATTAATTAATGGGATGTATTCAATCAATTACAATATTATTAAGATTTTATGGCTCTAAACAGATTTAATTGACTGACGAAAGTCCTTTTGATCTCAACGATTTCAAAATAGTATCTTCATTTTAAATCTCCCAACATTCACATAAGTATCTAAGTGTTTAGTGTGATTCTACATAAATCTTCTGCAAGTTGCAACATTGCATTGGCCAAAATTGACACCAATTGACACGCATAATGCATAGGTAATCTAAACAACAACAATCAAACAAGCTGCACTGAATATTGGGCGGCTGCGCCCCCATTCACAAACAGATTTGTTTGGCTAATAACTATGTATTTCTGATCCTATGCCAACTGAACTGGAGCACTAATCTGCGTTTGAATGAGTCATGTCGTTGAACTCTGATATAAATAGGCATCGTAGTCAATATTTCAATTTGCATCTTGGTTTAGAGGTCACTCGGGCTCTTGATAAACGAAAACAACGAATATGTAATGTAGGTGCATTGTGCTTTGTTTGCAAACTATTAGGCATATATGAAATATTGCTGAGATTCATTTGTATAATATCATTCATGATGTCAATATCGGAAGTAATTTTGCATTGAGTGCGGAATTTTATAATTTACTAGCTGCCGCCCGCAGCTTCGCTCGCGTTGTACCCGGATAAAAAATAGCCTATATGTTAATCCAGTACATGTACTATGTATATACCAAGTTTCATTCAAATCCGTTCAGCCGTTTAGGCGTGATTGAGGCACAAACATTCAAACATCCAAACATCCAAACTCACAAACTTTCGCATTTATAATATAAGTAATTTATAGGCTATTTTCATGTTCAAACTAGATTACTAAAGGTTCGCGTTTTGTGTCCTTTTTTATCCTATGACAAATTCTATGGCTACGAACATCTATCACTACGCTACGACTTCACCGAAGCTCTTTAATGTAGCCGTAGCCTTACGCAGTTAGAATTTGACTATCAGTAGCGTGGTGCATTGAGACGCAAAAGGTTTGGCATAAGAAATATTTCTTCCGGATTTGCATGTTGTGGTACTGATTCACGATTCAGGGAATTCTAGTGTGCTTTCAAAACTACGTATGTGACTTTCGGGTGTTCTAATTCTAATTAATGTTAGGGGAACAAAGATCTGCACTGACGTCCCGCGATGAGGTGTATTGTGCATTATCCCCCCTGCTAACACTCCCCCAGCCAGCCCAACTCCTTGAAGTACCGGAGAAGGACCTTGGGATGTTGGCAGCAGTGTTCCACTATCCTCGATGATGTTGAGGTGGTGTAGATGAGGTCGATGGTGATGCCGTACAATTCTCGATGAATTTCGGGTGTTATTTATTTAACTTATAATTCCAGGAAGCGATCCAACGAGAAGCGTCACTCGAAAGTCGTCTCCGAAACCTACGAGAGTGCGTGGAGAGAACCCGGGCCGAGGCGCAGGCGTCTTGGGAGTTGTTTGTAGGCGAGCAACGCCTGCTAATGAGAGTTCACACTCTGGAGACTATGCTGTCTATAGGCAAGGTGCCTGACGCTCACAATGTTGCGCAGCTTCTCAATGATAAGAGGAACTATCAGGTACGTTATGTAGTTTGGTGTACACATTTAGTCAGAATGTACTCCGTCCGATTCGAATCGATTCTGTTGCATGCGCAACGCTACAGATTTGATTACGAAATGTGCGACTGTATCGCTTAAAATCACCGCGGGCGAAAACCTTAAGTCTTGGGTTCAAAACCAAAAGGATTATCAGAAGGATTTTTCTGTTCGAAAAACATATGCTCGCATTATAAGCTGTAAAGAAAACATCGTGAGGAAACCGGCATGTTCTAAGATTTCTCGAAAGGCACCTCTTTGGAAGGCACTTTAATAATTTTATCATTGATTTGTGTCATTTTCTTGTTTACATACACAAACGGTCATCGATACAAAAATGATATATTTTTTTAAAAGATCTTCCGCTTATTTGATGTTATATTACAGAAAGTGGCACAGGAAAGCCTAAGAGCAGCGCACGAACAGCGGCTAGCTCTAGAGGAGACTCTGGAGAGACGCAGTCGGGAGGCGGCCGCCTTACACCAGCATAACTGCGCCCTCCGCCTCGCCGCCAACAACGCGCTCGCCGAGCTGCAGGTAACTTGCACCTTAATACCAGCGTCGTAGAGTCCACTTTAGAACGGACGGCACCAGCTTTACCGCGCTAATTTGCATCGTAATACTAGCTGCGTAGAATCTACTTTAGACTTAGAATAGACGATGGAAGGCCGCAACGGAGCTCCCGAGCTACAGGTAACTTGTACCTATATTGTTTACCTATTTTATTTTATGTTTGTTATTTCATTTAATTTCTTAACATTAAAATTTACAAAATTGACATCGAATAATTTGACATTAAAGTAATATTGTAACTTTCTAAATGTTTGTACGGTCTACCGCCAGAATCTAGAGATTTAATTTGTTAAACCTAACACCTATAATATTATGTACCAAGGTTCACAGACAGATAAATGATTTATGATTTTACCTCGATATCAGCGGCGTAGAGTCCGCTTTTAAACAGACGCTGGATGGCTGCGGCAACAGCGCTCCCGAGCTACAGATAACTTGCACCTTAATACCAGTGGCGTAGAGTCCACTTTAGAATAGATAGCAGAGACGACTGGAGAGACGCAGTCGGTAGACGGCCTTCTTGCACCAGATGTATTGGTAGTTTAACGATTTATTCATTGGACATTTTGTTCTGTATTTGCAGAAGGTGGCAGCGCGATGCGAGAGGAAAATGTGCGCGGCGCGGCTTGCCATCGCCGCGGCGGAGGAGCGCGAGCAAACCGTCAGGAACCACCTGCCTCTAGCAGTGAGTGTCACTTGCATTATGGCAATATGTGCTACATTATAGCTTACTAGCTGCCGCCCGCGGCTTCGCTCGCGTGGTACGCGGACAAAAAATAGCCTATATGTTAATCCAGTACATGTACTATGTATATTCCAAGTTTCATTCTAATCCGTTCAGACGTTTAGGCGTGATTGAGGCACAAACATTCAAACTCTCAAACTTTCTCATTTATAATATTCTTGCGTTTTGCCTGGTTAGAAGTAGCCTATATGTTATACCAGCACATGTACTATGTACATTCTAAGTTTCGTCCGTTCACCCGCAACGGCGTGATTGATGCATAAACATAACAATTATCCTATCATCAGCACAAACTTTCGGATTTATAATATTAGTTATAAAAGTGAACTGATACACTACTGGAAATCCAAGAGCTATCCAATATGCAAGCAGTTACCAAATACCTTATACATTAGTATCAGATTCACATTATTTGATTGCATGACTATTTCACAGTACACAGTACAAAACGGGGAGGCTAAGATGTTGATCCTGAGCAGCGATAGCAATAAGCTAGCGGAGGCGAAGCGCGGCGGCTCGCTCGAGGACGCAGTGCGCGCCCTGCCCGATTACATCAAACTGCTCCTGCCGCAACACTTGCTCAACAAGGTAACATCAGACATAGTACTAGCATCTGAACAAAGTAACAGGAGACATAGTACTAGCATCTGAACAAAGTAACATGAGACATAGTACTAGCATCTGAACAAAGTAACATGAGACATAGTACTAGCATCTGAACAAAGTAACATGAGACATAGTACTAGCATCTGAACAAAGTAACATGAGACATAGTACTAGCATCTGAACAAAGTAACAGGAGACATAGTACTAGCATCTGAACAAAGTAACATGAGACATAGTACTAGCATCTGAACAAAGTAACATGGGATATAGTAAGCATCTCAATTAGGTAACATAAGATATACTCGTAGTACTACCATCTGAAAGTAACATGAGACATAGTAAGCATCTCAACAAGTTAACATGAGACAAAGTATTTGCATCTGAACAAGGTAATATGAGACATAGTAAGCATCGTGAGGAAACCCGCGGCTTAGTCAGCTCCGCACGTATTGACCATGTCTTTCCTGTGAATAACGCCGTCTAAGCTGAGAGGATGGAATAGGTGCTGGGCAAGCCTACTCCATCTTAATTCGTCCCGGGCACTACAGCGTCCCGTTTGTGGAGGTAAAAGTTGCCTCCTGACGCTGTATAAATCATCTACTATAGATGGTAAAAGACCTTAGTTAGTTATATGTTTTTATTTAAAGTTGTATGTTGTCTTGGAAGGTTGGGATCAAAGCAGTCTCTGCGGAGGGCAAGTCGGCCAAGGAGTTTGAACTAATATTGAAAAAGAACAATATTTACAATTCGGAAACAAAAGGTTAGTAATATGACCATTTAGAAGCTATGAAGTACCTATATTTCAGTAAAAATCTTCCTGTCCTTATCAATCACACTCTATATCGGGGTCGGCACAGCATGTTATCTTTTGCCATTCCCTTCTGTCAGCCGTCAACTCTGTACCCACTCTTTTCTTAACCATGTCATCTCTTACACAATTAATTCATCCATATGACGACCTCGGTGGCGTGGCGGGCGAGTGCTCGACTGAGTCGCAAGAGGCGCGGGTTCGCTTGATTCCCGCAGTGGGAGAAATGTTTGTATGCTCTGCAAATATTTCTTCCGAGACTGCGTATTGTAATTATGTATTATAAGTATGTAATTACAAAAAAAAAGTATATAAGTATTCTAACAGCCATCTAGTTTCCGAAGTTCCCCTTTGCTTAGTTCAGGGCTGGATGGCGCTGTGTGAAATGTCCACAAATATTTACTTATTTATTTATTACTAGCTGCCGCCCACGGCTTCGCTCGCGTGGTTCACGGATAAAAAATAGCCTATATGTTAATCCAATATATGTACTATGAATATTCCAAGCTTTATTCAAATCCGTTCAGCCGTTTAGGCGTGATTGAGGCACAAACATCCAAACATCCTCACAAACTTTCGCATTTATAATGTAGTAAGATATTTTCTTTGACCTTCCTCAACTTCTTTCATGTTCATAAATCTCCTCGCAACATGACTTTCATCCCTCCACTGGCATGCCCATACCACGCTAGCTTATTACTTCTCGTCACTGACGATCTTTTGTTTCCTGATCTTTGTTTCCTGATATATTTGGGTAAAATCGTTGTTGTTTATTTGTGCAGATTGTTTTTCAGAGAAGGAACAGAGTGAGGATGGCGTCGGCGGCAGCAGCGAGGACGCTCTCGACGAAGACCTCTGCACCGACGACGAGAAGCAGTCTCGCCTCAACCACGGTACACATCTTGCAGTCCTATAATTACCGTTCGCCCGCGGTTTTAGCTCATAACCATAATTTCAGCATGGCTTTGACGATATAGGCATACAAGTTCTTTTAAAGTAATTTAATTTGTGCTGTCACAATTTGGATTTGTGACCGCAAGTGGTATTACGAGCTGAGCGCTTCCGTGCTTCGGAGGGCACGTTAAATTGTCGGTCCCGGCTTTTAAGTCGTTAAGCCATGACGGAGGCCTTTAGGCGGCCTAAAAACTTACTTAGTGGGTATAGTAAGAGATGGACAGATAAAACAAATGACTTTAAAAGAACTTGTCCTGTATCGTCTAAACCTACAGCCTGTTATCACCCACTGCTGGTTACAGGTTTTTCGATTTTGCCAGCCTCCTCAGTACTGTGTGTCTCTTATCTAGGATTTGCCCGCGACTTTGTCGATGTCATCACCCAACGCGTTGTCGAATGTCCTTGCTAGACGCTAGATTTCAAGTTTCATCCGATATGGGGATAAGTGGGAACAAACATACGTACAGTACGGTCAGCGGATCTAGGCATTCGTGAAGTTAGCCGTTTCGATGTTGAGTGTACAATTTAGTATGAAGAAGCTGCACTGCGCATGAAAAACGGCTAACTTTACGAATGCCTCGATCCGCTGACCATATTGTATACTCACTCACATAAAAACTTTCGAATTTATAACGATATGGTAGTGTGATTATTACACCTAACAGATTCAAGCACGGTGCTCAAGAATGTATCTACATTCAAGCGTAGATTTACAGTCAAATATCCATTGAAATGAAAACTGACAAAAATCTATGCTTGGTTAAAAACATTTTTCTTAAATACGTGCTTTAGGGCTAGGTCAGAACTATCTATGTGATGGGGGTTGGGTGTTAATTTACATATAATTTACAAAGTATTTTCCTTCAGATACGGTGAACGATATCGAGAACAACTCTGACGGCGAGAGAGAAGTTCACGCCGACAACAACGCCAACTCCACGTACACCGACTCCAGCACAAGAGAAGACTCGCCGGTGAGTACCACTTCTCACACTGATCAGGCGAGCTTTAGAACAATATCTAAGTCATCATCGTCATCATCTTCCTGCCCTTATCCCACTCTATGTAGTGTCGGCACAGCATGAATCTTGGATCATGCTGTAAGAGTTTTGGCTAAGGTGTTTTATGACCGGCCGCATGCCTGACGTCAACCCTCCTTGGGAATACTTGCTTATTGTGTCTCATCATGTTGGAGGACACTATCCCTTAGTCGACTTTTAGAACAATATCTAAGTACCTCAAGAATTTCTAGCGCTCAACGTGTTAATTTTTCATTATCATCATCATCATCAAAGCAAAATAAAGGATTGAACGGAGTATAGTAAGATGTTCGTAAAATTTTAAATTTGCCTCGTCTAAAGTCTGAGCTCGGTTCGCGCTATGATGTCACAAAGGCTTCCTGCAAACGATTACCAACTAGTAGTTCGCCCCGAACTGATATCTCTCTCGTGATGTCCACAATCAGCAATTTTTCATGACGTTTCTTCTACTTACACACTTTATTTATGTGCTAGTTCTCATTAGACCATTGTCTATTCTATGAAACGTTAGAGTAGATGTATTGTTTTGATTACAGTACAAAATCAAGACTTAAGTCGACTCTAAGTTGTTGTAGGAGACGTAGCATACTACTGCAAATCACACTTATATTCAGTTTAACCTGAACTACGAAAACTTTGAAACTAACAAAAGAGAGTTCAGTTTACAACGGTTATTAAAAAATACTTCTTTCGTTGTATTTCAAAAACTATACATCCTAGGATAAAAATAAAAACCGTTTTGGAATTTACAAATAAAAACCTTTCATATGGCACCCCACTCGATACATTTGTAAAACTTTATTTTTTTACACCCTTGGGAAGCCAATATCTTTGCAACCCGATCACCGATTAAGCTCATATGCTTACTAGCAAATTTCCATAGTACAATCTATTGGCCTACCAAGTTTCATACAGATTGGATTGACTATTATTACTTCTCTGCTGGACTGGGAGTTAAGAAAAAACATAGAATGCGTCCAGTTTCTTGCTCCGAGCATGTCGTAAAAGTCGACTAAGGAGTACTTAGTATCCTCTCCAACTTGATGGACCTGTCTATACAGGGCTGGGCTGATCACCTGTCAACATCTTGGGAGTCTTGGATTAGAAGTGGCTACAAGTTTTCTTATGGTTACTTGTGGTTCTGCCCACCCCATTAGGGATTCAAGCGTGATAATATGTATGTATGGATTAACGGTTCCAAAGTTATGGTCTAACATATCTATAAACATACAACGCCAAATCAGCCAAGTTGCCTCAGATCTTTGCTCGCTTCGCTCGCTCGGTCAATTTAATAATCGTACTTCGACCTAAATTTTATCACGCAATTAATTCACTTTAATATGACTATGCCGGTATTTCATGTCTAATTTATTCAGAAGATAAGTCGTGAATTCTAAGAAGTTTGGTAATTCTGATTTGTAGCTGGAAGGTATGATTAGGTACGAGTATGAATCTTCAGGAAAATAATTGTTGTTTTCAAAGTATCTCAAAACTACTGGTATTTTAATCCAACATTGCTGATGTAACGATGGCGACGTCGTGTCGGGGTGAACTATTTATTGAATACAATTAAAATAAAATCTGACTAAGTTAAAACTAAAAACGTTTTAAATTAAACCCCTTTTATTTGATCTAATACGATTTTGTCGAAACGCTCGACTAAGCCGAGAGGGTGGAATAGGTGCTGGGCAAGCCTACTTCATCTTAATTCGTCCCGGGCACTACAGCAGCGTCCCGTTTGTGAAGGTAAAAGTTGCCTCCTGACGCTGTATAAATATACTTACTATAGATGGTAAAAGGCCTTAGTAGTTTTTATACTTCTTATAGGCCACCGATTCAAAGAAACCAATGTTTTCTATCCTAGGCACTCACGGACCTCAAGAGTGTAAAAGAACTGACCTAAATACTTATACCTACTATATTAAATACTAACTGTTGTCCGCGACTTAGTCGGCGTTGAATTTTTTCAGACGGCTAATGTCCTTCTGAATGCACTCTATCTCCTTGTAAAATTTCATCGAAATCTGTTTAGGGGTGCAAAAGTAACAGACAGACAGATTTACAATTTGATTTATAATATTAGTTGGATGCTATCTCACTTCATTTCTTTTCTTTGGCTACTTATGACATTACGTCACAATTCTGCCTGTGCCCGTCGTGTTGATCAAGAGTCAAACTTGACAAACAAAACTTTGGTGGATAATAAAAAGTAAAAGAATATGACCGGTAATTTGAGAGAGGATCTGCCAAGATATAAACAAAATGATTTTTCTAATAAGAAAGAGACATCAAAACATATAGAATCATATTATTTGTAGGTGTTTACATAAAAATATGTTGTTTAGTAGGAATGTACAGTATTATTTACAGCTTAATCTTGTTTTTTTTTTAGAAAATTACATAAAATAGGATTTATGGATGCTATCTCAACACATTTCCCGTCTATTGTGTGAAATAATGTAAGGGTGGTAACGCCATTTATGTAAATGTTATTATTTTCATCGAGTGCTCTCTTTGTTCTCGATGGTACATCGCTGATTAATAGGTTGTATGACAGCACAGGATAATGAGTGTTGTGAGTCACAGGGGCGTCGCAAGGGCGGACGGGTGACGCCCCGCCCCGCCCAGTAGTGTTGTAAGCATCCCCACTGCTGAATTCACAGATAGCTGTAAAAGAAACGTGCAATTTCTGTCTGTCTCGCTCTGATTGCTTTGAATGGTCCACTCTTGGTCACTGCATAGATCAATGTACTGGTTGGAGCTGTTGGAACTTTCCGATGGTGTGGCTGTTAGATTTAGTAACATACTTAGATAAAAAAGAAATACCTTCAAAATTTCATTCTATAATATAAAAATGAATCGCAAAATGTGTTGGTAAGCGCATAACTCAACAACGCCTGGACCAATTTGGCCAAATCTTTTTTTAAAATGTTCGTTGAAGTTCAAGGATGGTTTTTACGGCGAGAAAAATTAGAATTATATTTTTCATCCGGGTACCACGTGAGCGAAGCCGCGGGCGGCAGCTAGTTTTATATAAAAACTACTTTGATAGCTTAGATAGACAGTTGCAATAAATAAGTAAGTAAGCGTGATGTCAACATAATCCGATAAGCAATAATAGCTCCACGAATCTAACCCCGTCTTTGTTGTGATCAGCACAACTTGTTGTTTTAGTATGGAAATAGGTGCTGTGATCATTTTATTTCATTTATCGACAGAATGTAGTTATAAAGTACAAAACACACTAAAGAAGGTTCTAGTACCTTAAAAAGGCATGCAATTTTTTTGTCTTAGTATTAGAATAGTAAAATAAATATTGTGAATGAAAGAAGATTAACAAGGACAGGTGTATGTGGCGAGTGTGAATGGTACCGTTGGAAAGGGAAGACCTCGGCGCACGTACCTGCACCAAATCGGCGACGTTTTGGAAAAGGGCCAGGTCAAGAGCACCTTAAACCGCCGAGCATGCATGAGAAATGTAACGAGAGTGAATGAAGCGAAAGTAGTATGTCTAGATCGTAGTAAATGTTGATCCGTGATCTCTGCCTACCCCTATGGGATGGGATACAGGTGTAATTTTGTGTATGTATGTAAAATAAATATACAAGCAGAATGATGAAGAATATTATAGAAAAAACATAGAAAGCGTCCAGCTGCTTCTCTCCCCAAGCATCTCGTAAAAGTCGACTAAGGGATAGTATCCTCCAACATGATGAGATACAATAAGCAAGTATTTCCAAGGAAGGTTGACGTCAGGCAGGCGGCCGGTCATAAAACACCTTAGCTAAAACTCTTACAGCATAATCCAGGATCATGCTGTGCCGACCCCACATAGAGTGGGATTAGGGCAGGAAGATGATGAATGATGAAGAATAATAAAACAGATAGATGTTGATAATTGATTCAGCCGTCATTGTCGACGTCGTTTGGACCTAAATACCGTTCTATGAAATTTGGACAAGATCTTTCTCACGGCCTGGATTTGACAAACAAAAGAAGAAGGCTCGATTTTTTTTTAATTTTACCGTGATAAGTGTTTCGGTTGCTAGGTATTTGCTTTTTACTATTTTAAGCCTTTCCTTTGTGTGGCCTAACATTGCAACTTCTAATTATCGTTTCAGCGTTTTAATAATTCTAGCGGATCATTATTATTGACTTGTCTGAAGAAATTTTCTTTTTTTTAATTTACGACGTAGCTTTTTTATTTCACATTGTAATGAACATAGATTATGATTCTTGGCAAGGATTTTGTACAGTTTGTGGGGTGGGTGGGGTAAGTTAAATAAAACACACTATTGGGTTTAGTCATTTAATTGCAAATAAATTCATTATGTTATTAAATTAGGCATAACATTTTATAATCACCATATCCATCTTGGGACTTTGAATCAGGAGTGGCTGCAAGTTTTCTTATAATTACTTGTGGCTCTGCCCACCCTATTAGAGATGCGGGCGTGATAATATGTATGAATCTATAACAATTATTTATATCCTATAATTTTCTTCGTGATGTCAGCCATTAGCATATAACTGCAGGAAATATTCACTGCCTAAATAAGGTTGTGGTATTCTGTGGTTGGAGCTAGTGTGATCTTTGGTTTATTGCAGTACTGATGGAAAGTTTAGTTAAGTATTTATATACACAAAATAAAAACATTAAGTACATTCCCAAGGTGAACTAATGGTTACGAAAACAATTAAATTATTACTTAGGTATAGCTACTAGAACTTGGGTATTTATTTATTTATTTACTCTAATAACACTGGACATAACCAATTACCTTAACTAAAGACATTTAAAATGTAAAAGGTCAAAAAGGCGTAGGACAAAGACGAAAAATACCTGCCTTGTTTGTCCTCGTCCTATGTCGTAAGTTCTTTTGTGAAATTGAATTGTCCTTTCTTAAGTAAATTTCTTCTTTCGCACGAAATATTAACTTTCATCTTGCATCCCACAGAGCAGCAAAGCCGGCGTGGAATACGCGAACGTGCTCCGTGTGATGGCGGGCCTCAACGAGGAGATCAAAGTTTTGCGCGAGCGGCTTAGCTCCGTCACCGCCGAGAACGAGCAGCTTTGTACAGTGCGGGACGAGTTACTGGCCGCTCAGGGCGAAGCGCGTCCCGAGCCGCGTGCCGAACCAGAGGACGCGGTCACCTATAGAGCCCGCATTGCCGACCTGCAGGTAACTAGCGCTAGCAGCACTACAGGTAGTTCTGAGTGGGACGAGTTACTGGCCGCTCAGGGCGAAGCGCGTACCGAGCCAGAGGACGAGGCCTGTGTATATCAACCAGGATACGGGTCCCTACAATCTCACTCCTTAATTTTAATAATGCAAAAGTGTGTTTGTTGGTTTGTTCTCATTTCATGCAGTACTAACTCATGTAAAAGTGTTTTACCCGGCAGCAACTAATAATTTTTGTAGGATAAAGTGGTACTGCATTAGATACTATGCTACTTTACGCAGCAGTATTGTTTCTCGTGGTAATTTTTGAATGTTTATTCGTTCGCAGGCCCAACTCACCCGCTCGACGGTCGCGGAGGAAGCGAACGTGGCGGAGATCCAACGGCTGGCGTCCAGCGCGGCCGACATGCAGGCGGAGCTCGCCTTCCGACCCACGCGCGCCGACATCGACGACCTCACCACCGTCATCGCACAACTGCGCGCCGAACTACTTGCCAAGCGAGCCGAGAGACCGACCTTCGACAAGTGCGTCGAGACATCCTTTGACGAACCCGAGAAGGAACCGCAGATCGACACGGGAAAGATCTCCGCGGAGATCGACGAGATGTTCCGCCTCGACTTCGAGGACGAGGACGACGAGACAGACTCCGCCACCACGGAGATCAAGGACGACAGCGTGGTCGCCACGGAGGAGAGCGCTGCGGGCGAGTTCGTGAGGTTGGGAGATGAGGCGAGGCTGCAGGTGACGCTTGCGAACGGTTCTCTGCACGCCTTGGAGGAGGAGTTGGTGCGGGCGAAGGAGCGCTGGGCGGAGGTGTGCGCCGAACGCGCCCGCTTGGCCGCCCAGCTCGCTTGTCTACAAAGCAAGCCCGCTCTGCGTCTGACCGCGAGCCAGGCCGTCGCCCTCGCCGTCCCCATCCTCGCCGCCATGCTGTATTACCTCCTCCTCCCCTACATCTCCTGATTGACGGCCACCTGGGACCCGCCCGGGTATACGTAACAGCTCACAGTACCTTGAACTATGACGACTTCGATTCGAAACGATCGATGACGGCGCCTTGCGCCCGCCTCCGCACTCCGTACCTTTCCGATTCAAATATTTTATGCGCGCTTAGATTAATGTTGCCGCCGGCCGACGCTTTCGGTGTTTATGGTTAGATTAGGACAAAGCATATATTAGTGTTTGTTTGCGAAGGCCCTCGGTCGGCGGCGGACGAGTGACGTCGTCCCCGGAGCCGGGCGCGAGTCGGAACTGATTGTCGCTAAAGTTTGAGTGGAAAGTGCCATTTTGTTGTGAAAGCGTCGCGACGCGCCGGCTCGGTGCAAGTTGTTATCGCATGAGAGTGTATAAACATAGTGTTGTTCTGTAAAAAGTGTCAGTATCGTATTGATAGTATAAAATTGATTGTTGATATCTGCCATAATAAATAACTGTATATTTTAAATTGTAAGGCCTAACGACTGTTCTAAATTGTAATGATTGTCCGAGGTTTATCGAAATTTCTGCCGAGCGTTGTTCAGTGACTGCACAGACCGGTTTTCCTTGTAATAGGGTAATGTATATTTTAAATTTGATAGTGTGTTCATAATATATTTAGGGGGTAGGGTCGGGTCGTCGATGGTTGGGATACGATAGCACGGTCGGGTCACATCGCTGATGCTTGCAGGAGCTATACATATCACGGTTAGTTTGGTGTGGGTGTGGGCATTTACTCAATCAAAGGCTCGAATCTTAACTCGCGTTGTTTAAATTTTCTTCGAATCGTTTGCATTTTTCTAGTCTTAAAATCGTTGTAGACTCGGATGTATCGCGGTTTGCTATCCATCGTTTTTACAATTTTATAGCTTATTACTAATTAGAATAGATGGCCCTCCGTCTCCTGTGAACGCATTTATGCATCACGTACTTTTAAATAGTTTTTGACAATACCTATTATAATGTTGGGAATAGTTTGGGTTAATGCTCTTATCGAGTGATGTAACGATAGTGCGTGCTCGTTTGCTGTTTCTATTATAATTCGTGCATCTTTGTATTTGTTTTCGAGAGAAATGAGCTTGATTTTTGTTTGAATGGGAGATAAATATTACGTTTGTTGTTTGGGAGGCGTTGTGCCGGCGCCGGCCGGCGCCTGCCGAAGGCAAGCCTGTTCTGTTCCCGGCGGAAGTCGGACCCTCGAGATCGCTTAGCTCTGTGATGTCAAGGCCAATAGATAATTTTGTAACAAACTTGTATAATTAAAGTTTAAATAATTATATCTTTAATGAATTATTATATCTTTACCACGTTGAATTCTACTATCGATAAATATTTATTATTTTATTGTTGCACTGATTTTGTTATGTTCAATGTTTTATTTTGTGCCCCTACCACCTTATTGTAAATAGATTTTGATCCTATAATCGTCCCAATGTTTAGTTTAATGTCGAAGACTTTTATGTTTTATTGAATTGAGTAAAATTAATATACGTTCAATGTGGATGTACTGATAAATTTATTGGAAATAATATTGATTTGTTTAAACATTGTTATTTTCTTTGTAACCTCTACTCGGAGCTATCTAGGCCATGACATGAGTCAGTCGTCATATCTAAGTATAGATTAATTCTCATTACTGACTTGCAGCTCGTAAACAACTGTTTTCGGTTGAAAAAACGAGTGAAGTTTGGAGACCTTGATGTGACGCAGGCGCTAAATAATGGAGTGACTAACGAGTAGCCACCTACTTGCTCAATAAAGTAGGTAGCAAAATACTTATAACCACGCACAACACGTTACGTAGGCCTAGGCACAAATATATCGCTGACGCCCTGTAATTGACCCTAGGTGTAGAGCAGCCTGGACACGTTCGCTTGATACTTTCTATCTATGGTATTTGTACACGCATTCAAATTTATGGACATTACTTTCATTCAACAATATCTCCAAACGACTAGGAAATGAAAAATAGATTTCAGGCACGTATGTTAGATCAGTCAGTAATTTATTACAAGACAAGCTAAACGTAATGCATTGATTTCACCAACATAATTATTATGTACATACTTCAATTCCTACTCATTGAATGAAACCAGCTTAAAATATGTATGATCGTACAAGCAAAATGCAATGGTATCACCCTTAACAAGTAAATAGACGTAAACATATCTTCTTGAACTTTACAAATTCATATATAGGTAAGTACCTACATACTATAAGTAACTACCTACTACATTTACAACAGGAAGTGACGTACAATTATAGGCTTACACAAATGCCTAAGTAGGTATTTGTAAATACAGATAGGGTAATTTTTTATTTTAAGTTACGATACAGTTGATATTTCGGTTACATGTTACTAAGTTTACAATTTGTCAATAGTTATCTTTTACTCATGTCTGTGGATAATTTCTGTACAAAACAAAATAAGTTGATGCACAAATTTCTTTGCTACTATGGTGCTAGATGGAAATATGCGGAACTCCCTGCCGGGGTCGATATTTCCTGAAAAGTACAATATGGGTGTCTTCAATTCTAGACCACACACTTTTACTTAACATCAGGTAGAGTTTGGTCAAACGCAATCCTATTTCAGGTAAACAAAAAAGATGTCCAAATAAGTTAACGTAAACTTTAGTAACTTAACTTAGTAACATTGGATAACTTAAGGTAAGTATTCAAACTTTTTCCCGTGAGTTTTTACGTGACACGACCCACATAAATCATTGTTAGAAAGAGTAAAAATAAATACTACCAAACTATGATATTTATATATCCTTATTGCTTCTTCCGGTATCCTTCTTCGAATATCCTCTTCTGGCAGGCCGTCGATAAAATGTATAAGCGATACAAACGGACGAAGATCCCACCGACCTGTTCAATCCGGTCGCACTGAGAATTTCGTCCGGGCGTAGCACTTGATACTTCTTGCACTTTTCTTTCATTTTTCTTCGCTCCGTGTTGACTTATCCTTATTTATTAAAATAATATTTGAGACCTATCACAATTAGTCTATAGTTCATTGAAATTAGACAATTCTCTACTTAGGTAGATATAGATAAATGTTCGGTAAACGGTGAAAGCATCCTTGTTCATGATTTCTAAAAAAAACTAATTCGCATCTATAACATTGTTTAATTTTCATTAAGTTAAGAAGTCAGGTTTAGTAGTTGGGTTGGCTAGTTAACATACACGGCATGAATGAAGTAGGTACAAATTAAGCATAAACGTGACTGTTTTTGTGTAGGTACCTACTTTTACAGGTTACAAACTGAAACACGTGTTTCTGCTTGACATTTAAAGTACCTGCTTACTTAACTAATTTTAGATTAAAATGGATACCTAAAGAGCGTCTCTCAAAAACTACCTAGATGCATAAAATTACATAGGTAGGTACAAAATAATATTTTCGTCTTCAAAAACTAGAGTCGTTGAGTTAAATTACAAAGCGTTAATAAATAAGTGCAGTGAAACCGAAGCACGGCACAATAATAATGTTATTTCACCTGTAACAGCGGATGGTAATGAAGGTGGATTCAGCGCGGCGAAACAAGCGGGCCGCCTTCCGTCGACCTTCGATCGGCGCGGGCGAGCTGCGGCGAATGTCCGGAGAAGCGGGCGCCGCGCGCCGCCCGTCAGCGGTGAACGAACTCACCTTGACAAATGCACCATTTGGCATTGTTCGCGGGAAAACCGGCGGCCTTGCGCGCGCGCCGCCGCCGCGCGCCGGCCAATCGCGAGCCTTCGCGCCACAGCCTGCGACTGTTTTGGCGGGAAGCGACTCGTGGCGCTGCCGTCGCCAAGCCAACGCGATTTCAGCGTGACGACCTTTCTACGTAGTCTTGTGAATGACATACGGGCATGTGCCGCGATTAAACAATACATTTATAGAACCTACTTACAGAATTTACCACTTGCTCACTGTTTTAGTTTTACAGTACAACACAAAATTAGATATAATCAATTTGAAAAAAGAGTACCTAGTACATTAAACTCTTGCTTCATCAAACATCTCCCCCTTTTTAATAATAATTTCAAGCATGCTGGTAGGTAAATGCATTTATCCGTGAACTTTATTACAAATACAGTCTTCCAGGTAAAACCTATTGGTTTATGCTGCAATCGTTTAAAATACTAGGTAATTAAAAATAACAAGTTGTTCTAGCGTCTAGCGTGGTTGAGAATTTATGCTTGAAAGTTTCTAAAGCCGACGGACCTGTGATAACTGTAAATTTGCGAGTTTTATTTTCAGATTCTATGTAAAATTCTTTTAATTTTGCTTGTTTGTCCAAGATTTCAGGATCTCGTACATGTCCATATTTATGACGCCTGACATTTTCATTTTAATTATATTTAATTTTAATCTTGTCTACAAGCTGATTACAGTTAGCAGTACCTACCTATGTAGTAAAAGGCGCACATCGCAAAGTAAAGAGATACCTATATGCGCATGAGTTTGTTACCGAAGCATTTTATTATCAAAATGGCGGTGGAAACCTGCAGCGTGACGTCAGTGCCCGGTGATTCCGGCAAACGCCTCCATTTAGCAAAATAACTTCACTGTGTCTGTAGAAATTCGACACGGTCGCGATAGCCGCCATGCCGGTATAACATAATCATCGGAATAAAACCGCTGGCCGAACGAAATAGCATTATTAGTTTCAGAGTTTTGTGGTTTTCCTTATTTATCCTGTTTGAAAGTCAGGTATATTTACTATGAAACCAAAGGTTAGGTTAGCCATGGCCGGGAACATAATATTATTTACTATGAAAAAATAAGATTTAATGAAATCCTAATATTATGTAATGTAATCGTGACAAAAATATTTGTTCCTGTTCGTAGCTATTGCTACGGGCCTGCTACGGCGTAGCGAGGTGGTCTTTATTGTTTATCCCGGCACTCTACATTGGAAAGTAGTAAGAATAAGTTCTTAGGATAAACCTACAGATAATTTTTTGAACTTAGTAAAGTATTTAAAAGTTGACTAGAGGAACGTTCCGCGATTTTGTCCGCGTTAAGTTTCCTTTCATCAAACTTCATCTTCCTGCTGCGTCCTTCAGGAGATGCATATACATATATTATCACGCCCGTATCCGGTGAACCATGGTGACAGGTGATCAGCCTATCGCCTGTGTAAGATGGTCCATCATGTTGGAGAGGATACTGTCCCATAATCGACTTTTACGACATGCTCGCTGAGAGAAGCAGCTGGACGCATTCTATGCTTTTTCTTTACTTCCAGTCCAGCAGAGCAAGTGAGATAAATTTCGGGAATTCCTTTTTAGTGTTCCTAAACCAGGTAGGGCCCCTACACCAAGAGGAATCTACCTTCCAAGGTTCACGTTTCTATTACATAAGGTTTAAGCTGTGCGTTGATACGTCAGTCAGTTAGTTACGAAAGCATTGTATTATATTAGATCCAAAGAAGATGGCTATTATAAAAAGGGTTCCAAAATGAATCGTATGATTTTAAACACAAAATTCATTGTCCGCACCAATGATATTGTATTTAAAAAATAGGGTCCGCACCAAAATATTCTTAGGTTCCATTTATTCGATGTTTTTCATATGAATACATTAATCATTCGGACCCTTCCTAATAAGTCTCGGGTATGATGGGACTCAGAATTTATATATCTAATTTAACCCTAATTAATGTTATTTCTGTTATATTTTAACTGCATGTTTTTATAGTCGGTGTATTGGCCTCTTGATGCCCGCAAATCATACACCTACAGATTTGCCTTTTTATCTCTTTATTTCCTAAAACCGATTTGGTTTTCGACAACCTGATTGAGATCTCGCTTTACATTTCGATCATTAAATTTATTTTTGTGTTCCTTATCTATAAAAACGAAGTCATTTTATATATGGATTCTAAATAAGCAATTTATACATATTAATTTGTAGATTTGCTGAATTACCTAGACTTTGTATGGCCACTTTTAGCGAAGATTATATTCTTATTTTTTTTTAATTAATCTATTATCTATACACTTGTTTGGGCTGTTGCTACGTTCAGCCACATAGTTCGGTCCACTCCGTTTATCAATTTGACTTAGTACATAGTAGAAACGTGTAAACTTTATACATTCACAAACATAAACCGCTAAAATATTATCAGACAAAATAAGTTACTTTTATTGATTTAACAAAGACATTATGAACAGGTTGAAATAAGTCGCCGATATAAATAAAAGTACGAACGGCCGCTAGAACAAGCTGCAGGGCTGGTTTGTAGCATATATAGATAGTGACTCATATTACTTAAAAACAGGGGAATCCAAATTTGTCTTTTTAGGATATTCTAATTTTGGTAATCCTTTACCTAGCCACAGTTTTCTAACACAAAATATCTTTATTATTAAGAATGAAGTGAAGGTTTAGATGACATTAAAATTCATTGACTTATCAGAAAACTAATTGATTAACGATGAAGGAAAACATCGTGATGAAACTCGTGGTATAAGTCAGATCAGCACATAATAACTATGCCTTTTCTGTGGACAAGGATTAAGCTAAGAAGATGGTATAGGTTTGCCCAGCACCTATACCATACCCTTACCATTACCCCATATAAAATTGTTTCGGGTACCACAACGTCCCGTTAGTGAAGGCAAAAAGTTGCCTCCTGTCGCTGTATAAATCATCTAATGTTATGATTGTAAAAAAATCAACAAGTTTAAAACACATGAACACATCAACCTACCAACGCATACCTATTATTTTATGCACTAGGTAGGTACCTATCTCGTTTTATCATTTACAGTGCAAATGTCTTCAGCGAGGAGCGAGAGTCGGGTGTCATTCACCCGAGCACGTCACACAATACCTATCCTCCATCACATTTAGAAACACAGCGTAGGTACTTTTTACATTGGTGCTTTGCAATCATTCTGATTTAGATAGCACTGAAAGATAAAGACACAAAGAGCTGGAAAACTGTCGAGTAGTTTTAAAAGTTATAAAAGTTCTAGGCGATTGAAAGATAAGTTCTAATTTTCAGATAGAGGGTCCAAATAATTAAATTAAACAAGCCATTTTTTATAGAGGTTCAATTATTTATTTGAGTTTTTAATATTTATTTCGGATTTTATTAAACCACTGAACGCTAATTATAAAACATAAAAAATATATATTTTAATAAAACACTTTTGTTATTTCTAACATATTCTACACACATTAAAAGTGTCTAGGGATCAAGTAAGTTTTTGCTAGTTACTAAAAATCAGGTTTTTTAATTATATTTAATTTGAAAAGGGAATAGTTTTTGAATTTCGGTCAAAAGAGGCAAATCTTCTGTCAAGTGTCGTATTCTTGTATTGTCTTGCAACGAGTTTGAATTTCAATAGAGCAATAAAATATTAAAAGAATACCTTGGTTCCTGGACACTTTTGGTGTGTATTTATATAATAACGTTATTCTGATATTATTTTACTTACGATATCGATAAGTATTGCCCATCCCTAATGCTGAGTTCAAATGTCGGTATGAATAAAGAGAGGTGACTTTGAGAACCTGAGAAGGTACATTAAGGCTGTATTTTTCACGTTATGCGTTTTTCGGTTTAGCATTTTATTGCATAAATATTTTTATGAAGAAGCTAAATAAGTATCTATGTCAATACCGCAGCTAATGGAGATTCGTGGTCTCTGCCTACTCTTATGGGAGACATTGGAATTAAATTTTAATAACAAAACGAGGTTCATTGAGTAAAAGTGTTCGTAGATGATAGTGTTATATTGTGTTGTGTGTGAATATACTTTTGCCGCGTTTGACTCGACCGAAATAGTGAAACAATCTTATCGAGCATAGTTTTTTGTTATGTAGGTATCATTAATTCAAAACTGTTAACGAATAATGCCCTTATTTAATTTCACTGGAGGCGCACTTCATATTCTTTCACAACACTGGTTCGAAAGAACAAGTGACACAACTAGATAGATACCTACCTAGATTGAATTTCAGGCTCTTTTTCGTAAAAACTTCACTAATCTATATTAGATACACTTCAGTAACTAATTTTTCTGAAAAAAGGGTCTGGATAAAAAAAATGAAGAAACTTCAAAGCTTTAATGATTTGTGTAATAAAGATGCACGTCCTCATCCGGAGAGTGAGTCAGAAACCACAGGGTCGCCTTTACATTTAAGTTTCTTCGTTTCTAAGAACTGTTTTGTTCATTACGTTTAGTTTTGTTTGTGGCATATCTAATGGACCTAAGGTACGTATTACTAACCGACTTGAAAAAGGAGGAGAGTTCCCAATAAATGGGCTGTATGTATTTTTCTATAATTTTGTTTGTTTGTCTCACGATATCTCTGCCAAAATTGTTAATAGATTTTGAAGATTCTTTCTCTGGCGTGTAGAAAATGATTCCAAGGAGGCGTGGCCGCGATTTTTTTAAAATCTATGAATCAATCTTCAGATTCACCGCGTTTTTTTGCAAAGAGTCTGACTTCATTTATTTATTTTTCCCACCAATAAACGTACGTGTTTTAATTACTACCAACAATATTTTATGAACCCTACAGTAATTACAAGCCGCTAATTTATTTACTCCGCTTATTTATGCGGTATCACAATGTCATGGTTTTGTGTACCTATAAGTTCCCAGAAGTTGTTTAACCTTTATAAGGAGTTTCCTTCCGTTGGTGCCAGATTATAATTCAAGTGAGTACGCATTTGAATAGGTTGATAATTTTAACGTGCCACTAGTTTTATTAGTTCAGTGAACTTAAGCTTACCGAGCCCTTTTAACGGATTTGAAAAAGAGACCAAACTGTGTACTTAGTGGAAGTGTGAATCATACGAGTCCTGATCTTAAAGTTTGATTTTAAAACTGTCTAAGAAGTAAAATGCCTAAATGCCATGTCGAAACTGAAAATACCTTGCTCCTACAAAAGATCTACGTATTTATTTTAACTTTACCCCTCGCCACTTACTAGGTAGGCATTACGGGAACAAATTATCTGAAACAAAAAAACATCTTTGTAAATATATTCCTGCAGAAATTAAAGCTCTTATTGGATAAGGGTATCAAAATAGTTAAAGAGGATTTTGGTTGTTTGTTATTACATAATGACGCCTCCTATGCGTATGTAAATGTTTAGTGACTAAACATCATCATCATTATCATCATCTTCCTGCTCTTATCCCACTCTATGTGGGGTCGGCACAGCATGAACCTTTGATCATGCTGTAAGAGTTTTGGCTATGGTGTTTTATGACCGGCCGCCTGCCTGACGTCAACCCTCCTTGGGAATACTTAGTGACTAAACATAACCACTTTTATGTGTTAACAACAAATATTCTTATTAGAATTACACAAGTTTCTTTAAGGAAACATCACATATTTCGAGGAAATTATTGCAAGCGGTGTCAATACATGTAGGGATGTCTATAATATGTTGTAATAAGGTGGTTTGTGAGTTGAATTGTAAGTACAATACTAGGAGTTGTGTATTAGTACAGTCAGCAACAGAAGTTCATGAACATTTCGAATTTTTCAAATCACTTTTTCGTTAATTAAATCAATAGGCATATTAAATATAAAAGTAGGAAAAGGGATTCCATTGTAAGCTTTTGAAAGTTTGTCATTTTATATCAACGGGTTACAAATATTATATTGATTTAAAAATATCAAATGTTCATGAACTTCGGTCATTGACCGTACTTAAAGTTTAAATACGTATCACTTATGAATATGTACAATTTAGAGTAGACTATTTAAATTATTATTAAAACGTTCATGTAGAATTAACTTAGAGCCCATGTAAGTGATTAACGTAAGTTAAGTATTAAAACAAAATTATAACTATTTTTTGATAACTTTATCCAAATGTATTGGATACGTACTATCCCAGAATACTCTAAGTAATTCATTACTTTCTTTTACTTTCATATACCGCACTGACTACATTCTACCTCAATTTAACCCATAATCACCATACTACGTCACGATCAGCTGTTAATGACATTAGAATAACACACAGAATCGATTATGTATGACCCACCTAGCTACTCAAGCTGCCGTTTGAAATACCTACGGTTTTGATCTCTTTCTATTCCTTTGATTATTTAGACTTTGCACCAAGAATTTGAAAATTATTTGGACATTTTATAAACATCTATACATTTTACCATGCCGCCGCGACGTCATGCCCAGCTGGCTATACCATAGAATAGAATATAGCACCATGGAGCTCAATGGCAGCGCTTATCTCGAAACGTGTTTGTCGAACACTTATTTGATACCAGCCATTGTATATTAGGAACAGAAAGTGAAATTTTAGCTATCGCGGAAAGGAAGTTATGGGTATACAATCTTTCTCATGGTTTGTGTAAAAGTATCCACGAGAAGTTGTCTGTGTTTGTATACACGAGAACAAAAATTTGCGTGAGTAAAGTAAAACTTTCAAGATAACAAATCATTTTAGTAGTTGATAAAATAAAACAAGTACCTATAGTTACATCAGAGAACAGCTGCTCGTCCGGTCGCATTCCTCAGGGAAGGCCAGCCAACCGGTCCAAACACAGAAAACTAATTGGTAGTTTAGGAGATGAGCATTTGCAAAGAAAATGTACATAGTACGCTATAACACGTATAAGACGACCTCTGGCGAGACGGGCGAGTGCTCGGCTGAGACGCAAGAGGTGCGGGTTCGATTCCCGCTGCGAGAGAAATGTTTGCATTCTCTGCAAATATTTCTTCCGGGTCTGGGTGTTGTAGTGTTATGTATTATAAGTATGTATTTACAAAAAAAAGTATATAGGTAAGTATTCTATCAGCCATCTGGTTCCCATAATACAAGCTTTGCTTAGTTTGGGGCTAGATGGTGCTGTGTGATATGTCCTCAAATATTTATTTATTTATTATAAGTATTAGCTCGTGTTGCTGTCAAAGTTTCAGTAACATGCTACAGACTTTTATATGTATAGCCACGGGAGTCAGTACAGTAGGTAGCTTATAAATAATACTTCAGACTCCCGTGGCTTTGCTATTCTTTAAATACATACATACATATTATCAGGCCCGTATCCCTAATGGGGTGGGCAGAGCCACAAGCAGACATAAGAAAACTTGCAGCCACTACTGAATTAGTCCTAAGATGGATATGGTGAACCATGGTGATAGGTGATCAGCCCATCGCCCATATAAGTGGTCCATCATGTTGGAGAGGATACTGTCCCTTAGTCGACTTTTACGACATGCTCGGGGAGAGAAGCAGCTGGACCCATTTCTATGCTTTTCTTTACTTCCAGTCCAGCAGAGAAGTAAATAGAGAAAATATTCTTAAAATAAAGTTATAATATTATGTATCTAATATAAGTAGGTATGTATTTACAAAACAGGTTCACCATCCTCATCTTGGGACTTTGGATCAGACTGCAAGTTTTCATAATATTAATAATAGGATAAATTGTCATCATTAAGTTCAAAAACACGCTTGCAACGACAGACGCTCATTCGAATCTTAACTGTAGATCAGTTTCAAAATTGTTATACTTATTGTTCGGCTATTGTAGTACCTCACATGTCGTTAGTCACAATGTAGCAATCGCTGTAATTTTGTCAACGGTTTTGTATGCATGTCTCCTGGCTGCAAGACTTGGCGCCTCCCGTGCGTTTGTACGATCACAGAGTAATTTGGGAACACTCAATGTTCTATTATTGTCTTCGTCGATGTAACGCGCTTGTTTACGACTCAATTTCTCATAGTTACGATGTACAAAGTGGCTTCTAATAAATGCCTTTGAAATTTGGATTTGGTAATGGGTTGCGCTAGAATGGTGTTTGATCTGAAAAGATCCGATATATTCATGATCATTTTAAATTATAAGTCTTCTTGTAACTTTGTTCATCATATCACATTAATATATCATTTTATATACCTACCTAACCCTCCAAATATTTTCACGTATCTTTTATTAGTTATTCCTTCTGTGTAATCAATTCTACTACGATACCTAATCAAATCAATGAGTCACTGAATACTTTCTTTACTGCCCCACATGGCCCCGGCTGGATTTCGGACACGTGTATTTCACTCGTCACCTCCGGGGGTCCAATAACGGCTATTCACCTCTCAATGTGACGTCGGCTACTAATTTAATATGAATAGAAGCTCAGTTTAGCTGTAAATTAGCCACTAGCTCATACGAACATACATACATAGCTGTAAATATTAATGTCTAGCGTACAATCAGATCCTTAGTGTAGAAAAAAATAGATATAGCTGTAAAATCTTGGATATATTGATAACTACCTACTATGTAAAATGTATTTCATAATGTCATCATACAACACGGCAGGTGTAGTCCTAAACAAATCGCTTCTCTTTATATTACCTATGTAAAAGATAGCTTTAGAATGAGGAAGCGATATCTGTCAGCTGTTCCACATTCAGTTTATCGCGATAACACAGACAGGTGAAGATGAACCTACTTATGGCATGATTTATACCTGTGAAAGTTACTGGAACTGTTCCAATATAATCCGGAAATTCATAGGCGAAGGCGGGTATGGAACATTTTTGCACATTCCGTTCTAAATATATTAGTGACGATCCGGGAGTGTGACGTGTGCTGACGAAGAGCAGCCCACGTCAGCGCCTACTGAATCACGCGCTTGTAGCATCACCCCTCTATCTCGCCATCTATCACGCTCACGTATTTAGCTCGTCCGATTGAAAAATATTTTAAACTCCCACATAATTATCACGCCCGTATCCCTAATGTGGTGGGCAGAGCCACAAGTAGACATAACAAAACTTGCAGCCACTCTTGTTATAAAGTACTAAGATGGATATGGAAAACCATGGTACAGGTGATCAGGATATCGCCCATAGATGGTTCATCATGTTGGAGAGGACACTCATCAGTTTTACCATTGTTTTTAATGGGTAAATCATTCATCTTTCGTTAAAAGTTGCTCTCTGGTCATTACCATCTTGTTTCTTTATAAGTGCCTACATTTCTACTGGCGTGGTAAAAAGTAAGGAAGCCATTTGCTTTATTAGTTGATCTATATTTGATATTGTAGAATAGAGGATGTTGATTAGATAATGTTTTATCTTTCCGATATTCGATTCACGCACATTCAATCTCACAGCTTTTTAATCCATAATCAGAATATTGTCACATCTAATTGTTGTCTTATAACTTATAATATACATCTCAACAAATAAAAGTCTTCTTATAAAAACATACATCAGGTTCCTAACCATAAATCTTTTTGAAAATGTTCTTTATCAGTTATCCAGCAATTTAAGTACCTAGACCTACTTTCAAGTTGATACTGAAGATTATGCCAAACGCGAACGCCCCGATATTTTATCGAAGAGTTCAAGTTCCCTCATAAAGTTTATAGGTAAAGCACGGCTGGGTTCGAGTCGAGTCCTGTTGTCAAGGGACATTTGTGTGCGTGCGTTAGGTACCTACCTACTTATGTGGGTATTTACTGTGGCCCTGGTCAGAGGCTTCGGAACCAGCTTGTGACTCATTGTTTCGGTCCTGTTGCGCAGTTGCAAACTCTTGTAGTGCATTTTGTGTTTTTTTTTTCTGGATAGTTTGAAGCTTATTGTCAAGTCAGGACGTAGTCGGTTGTTATCAAGTCATTCTGTGATTTTTCGACACACATGTATGTAGATACCTGAGTATTTATAGATCCTTCACGTGATAAACCAGAGCATCAATAGGTTCTAGAGAAAAATCGATGATTGTGTATTTTTTAGTACCGAACCGAACGTGTTTAGCTGAAAATGAAGTCTAGCTCAACGGACGTGAGACCGTGTTTTGAAAGCACGCGGCCGCGACAGGTCTCGACATGAAGCTCGGAGGTAATCACCCTCGGACCTCTCGCGATAACCTCCGATAATTTATAAATGTTTAAATTTGCTCATTCGCTTATGCTTCGTCCTTGTATATGATGCATTACTAACATTATCTGAACGTAGATATTTTGAGACGTTATTTTTAAGAAATAATTAGATATAGAACTCTGCAGTTTTTAAAAACACTGGCGTTCCTCAGTTTGAAGTTGTTCCTTCACGAGTAATTATTGCTTGGCAGGCGTTTTGATTACGCCTGCCACAATTGCTGGAGTGGCGAAAAGGCTTGGTGGATAATTAGTTATACTTATTACCTACCTACTTATATTTCGAGTCATGAGTATTTTAAAATTCATTATTTACTAGGTAATTTAATTTTCGTCGTTTCAGACAAAAGGCAGAATTTGTTATTGTCTTTGTTCAATTTTGTATCTTGCAACTCTTGCTAGGGGCCATTGTTTGAGAACATTTTGAGTCGAATTAATTAATCGAGAGTAAAGAGTTGCCTACGCTCAAACCATAGGGACATCCTTTGTGATGAAGTAATTCCGATACGTTTGAAGATAAATAAACCAATTAGAAGCCAATAAATAATATCAATCCACATTCGGTATTGGCAGTAAATTGTCTATCAGCGCGCAATGTCGCGGGTTCAAGCTGACGTCACGCGCGATAGGTAGCTTATCGTCCATGGCCAATTGTTTTTGTGGAAAACTGTCAGCACGTCGCCCTCTTGCCTTTTGCTGAGCTGAGGTACCGCCTGATAACCTCTTTATCGCGACCTTTCACAACCTGACAACGCACATGCAATTTCAAATCTATTATTTTGAAGCATGTTATGAATAATAATACATTTTATAAACTAATAATAAAACAGACTTCAATTAAAAATAAGTTGAAACTCCTTGGTGCCATCCTATGGAAACTAACAGGTAGATAATGTCAAGATGTCACTGGCCATCAACAATCTTTCGAATAAAAAACAAAGTAATATCATATTTCTAGACTAGAGGAACGTCCCGTGACTTTGTTCGCGTTGTGTTTTTTTTATAGGTACAAACGTCATTTTCCCTAAGAGTTGAATATCGGGAATTTCTTTCTGAGTGCATCTTCGCAGCATGAGAAGTAAAATACCCTCCAGGTTTCATGCTTTGGGGACTTTAATGTTAATTGTCTGTCAACAGTCAGTCAGTAATGTTTTGAAGTCCGTTAAAAATATAGTCCATTTAGTTAAATATTTCGAAAAAGTAAAATATAAGGTAAGCGCCTAGCTACATCTAATTGAGAGTCAGATTTCGTTCTTCGATTCGCGAGTTCCTCATTTATGAGTCAAATTACATTTATGAAAATGTAAGCGCGCGGAGCGATAAATAAATAATAAATCGATAGAATTATGCATGACGGAAGCCCCGCTTACGTCAGAGGAAGCGCTTTTTTAATGGCTCCAGCAGGCGAGGTGTCAGATAAAAAGAGAAACGGAAATGCTCGTCCGTCTGTCAATGCGACTACAATGTCGTGCTATTTGTGTTAAACGGGCGATTTATTTCAGTCGGTCGTGGCGTGAATGTCCGCGGCGGAATTTCGGCCGCGAGGAATCCGATTCCGTTAGCTTGCAGCGGCTGCCGACTCCCGCGCCGCCCCCGGTCCGGATCCGCCGCGGGCCCGGCCTTCTTCCGGCCCGGCCCTCGTGCCTCTCGGAGCTGGTTGCCGGGTGGCACATGGCGCGCGCTCGCTTGCCATCCACTTCACTCATTGCATCGCTTCGACACCCCCTCTATCTCTGCGACAACGTCAGCAACCGTGCGCGCATAAGGAAAATTCGAGATGCGGCTGACTCATCACCCCGTTCACTGACGCCGCGTCGCCGCCTCCATCGCCTATCGGCTTGCCGGGCAACACACACTTTCCATTTTAAACACATCCAAAGACAATGTTGCTACGTGAATTTTTCGTAGGCGTGATATTTTTTCCCTTACCTTAAAAAATTACATTCATCCATAAAAGGGTCAAGATGGCACGGGCGCCGGTCTCCGGTCGATGCTTGCTCACACGTTCACAGCAATTTCCGATTGTAAATCACACTAAACGTCAGCGAATAGGAGGTTGCGCGGGCATTGGAAACTATAGGTACGGTGCGGTGGCATAACGACACGCCAGCGCGAAGTACGTCGGCCAGACTGGCGAGCACTCACGGAACTGACTGCGCCGGCGCCCCATTTGGGTCACTGTCATACGGTGGTGGGTAGTGGGGGACACATGTTCGCCAGTTCGCCTCTGAAAAAATATCGTCTCGCGAATATGTTTCACCGATGCGGGCGTTTTCCCCTCGCGAAATGCACCAATCATTTGCGTTCGCGCCATTCACTCTTGCCGCCAATTTTCGGCTGTTTCGACCGCCAAACCCCGCTCAGCGACTTGATCGCTTGAATTTAGAGATGCTACTGAATGACGAATTCAGCCTTTACCTGTCTCATTCTGCCGCGGCCACAGTCACCGCTTTCCTTGTACTACTCTTATAATTGGCTTTTTGGATGATGTTTTAGTCACGGTACTGAATACAAAATCCATTTTATCGAAAATTTGGTACATGTTATATATTTATTTAGCTCTAAATGGGTACCTACGTATTTTACTTCGTCATGGTCATAGCATAGTAGGTACCAAATATTTTCAAAGTTACTTGTTTATAAAACATAGTGTGATCATTATGATATATGGACAATCGTTATTTTTGCTATTTTTCGATTTCTTTTCAAGTTGATTAGTTTCTTTAAGTTTTATGAATATTGTACGATCAAAATGGTTCTTAAATATAATGGATAAATGTTATATGTGAGAGATCACTGTCTGATATACCGAGAAGTATGCAATGAACAATGTTTATGATGATGAAACGCAATAGGTAATTACTAATTATTGCTTTGCGATGTACCTACTGTCGTAGGCCTATCTCGTAATGTGTATTTTTTATAAAATAAGCATAGATCTAATTAAACTCTATAACAAGTTTCACATTATTGGAAAAATATTATTGTGGCACTTTTGGAAAACATAATTTGTGATGTGACTCACCTATGGTTTAAAAAATATCTAATTAGGTATATTGTGAATGTGAAATTGAATTGAGTTGACAAAGTTTGGTGGTGTTTTCTATTTTGCTTAAAGAGTATTTATGGCACGAAGACAACTAAAATAAATTATCTATGTTACAATTATTTAAAAAAATAGTCAAAGTATCGTTTCGTAAACTGAGGTTTCAATGAAATGAATTTGATGCGCTGCCAAACTTACGGTAGGTACCTAGGTAATTTACTTACATTTTGGTTTTGTGTTCTTTAACTAGGCTAACTTGATACTTTGAATATCAATTTGAATATTCTTATTTATTTTTTCAGGTTTTACACTAAAATAAAATATTTTGAATTTAACTGAATACATTAAGTTATCTGCATCGTTTAAAATGATTAAATCAATTGTTTTTATTTTATTTTCATTTCAATTTATTCCTACAAAACTGTCGACTGATTTAAATTTCATCCTGTATATTCTGATAAATTATGTCCATACATACATATATCTTATCACTTTTCACGCCTGTATCCCTGACGGGATGGGCAGAGCTACAAGTAATCTTAAGAACACTTGCAGCCACTTCTGATCCAAAAGTCCCCAGATGGATGTTGATCCATGGTGACAGGTGATCAGCCCATCGCCCATAAAGTTTGTGCATCATGTTGAAGAGGAAACATACTACTACAAATTATGTAGTTTAATAAAACTGAATTAAATGGTAGTTTACAGAATTAGAATAGGGTAGACTGGGTACGGTTGTGCCAATTTTCATTTGATCGCCCATAATTTCGTAAGTATTGCAGTTAGCTGGAAGCAAGGTGTGTTCTATAGTGGAATGGACATTTCTCTACGCATAAATACTTCAATTTTGGCTATAAGTGCAAAGGGTAACTTATAGGAGCCATTTGAAAAAAAAAAATAAAAAATGTCACAATCGTCCCCACCCCAAGGACGGTTGTGACAGTGCCTGGGGTCGAAAGTGACAGGTTCGAAAATACACATAAAATAGTCTTTAATCAGCTTTATTGCACGTATTATATTATGTCATACAATAAATGTCATACAAAATACAAAAAACGGCTGCATCACGTTTACGAATGTATCGAAGCCAAGACATCCGAATAACGTTGTGTGTTTCCGCAGCTGACCGTATAGACGTCCCGCTTTTCACTGCTTGATATGCGTTTTGATACTGTTGCAAGTGACACTGACCTCTTTCCGTCGCCCTTACACCTTGCCGGGGCATCTAAAAGAAAAAATTTTTTTTTTACCTATATCACAACTGTGCCCAGAAAATATGGCACAACCGTACCCATTGCATACATTCGTAAAAAAACAATTGCCATGACTATACCGGATAAATTACGTTCAAAGTAATCACTGCTATTTAACCACTAATGTTTATGTTTTTACGAGAAAAAACACTTATCACTCTATCTGTATACATAAAACAACAATCACACAAAGAAATCGATCAAAAAAACTTACTTTTCATCGAAAAATCATAATGTGGTACTCTGCAAGTCGCTACGTCGCGCGCCGGCTGACACAATAGTGTGAAACACGTGCGGACAGGCACGCCGCTCATCTCGTACCTTGCACCTGCCCCCGTATTCCTTATAGTTTCGCCAATACGACGACTGTCACAACCGTACCCTGGCACAATCGTACCCAGTCTACCCTACCTATAGTTTATTTCGGCATTTACACCATATTTGTTTAGTAAAATAATTTAATACGTTTAGTAATCTTTTAAATACATATTATCACGCGTATCCCTAATGGGTTGGGCAGAGCCACAAGTAAATATAGAGAACTTGCAGCCACTTTTGATTTAAAGTCCTAAGATGAATATTGTCAACCATGGTGACAGGTGATCAGTCCATCGCCCATATAACTATGTATATGGTCCATCATGTTGGAAAGGATACTTTCCCTTAGTCGACTTTTAATTACGACATATTGCTCGGGAAGAGAAGCAGCTAGACGCATTCTGCTTTTTCTTTACTTCCAGTCCTGCAAAGAAGTACCTAGGTGTTGTTATTTTAAATAAATTTATGTAAACTCTTCGTTTTATAAAGACAAACTATAAACACACTCAAAACTTTTAGGTAATCGGTATAACAATAATAAGAAATGAAAATGAGCTCAATTTTCTATCTAAGTTCGTCTACAGATAGAAAACAGAGCTCGATCACCGACCGCAGGTAAGGTCCTCAAAAGGCAGGTGACGTCACTTCGTTGCATAGCTATACTTTTATCATTTGTCTGAGTTAAGCGCCAGCCCTTTGGTCATTGGTCACATCAATCAGCTTCTTGGATAACTCCTTGAAAATAATCCACGCTTACGGACCTCAGGGTCCTAAGGTTTCCACGGCAAAAGGCAGAAATATGTATCCGTCCCCTATTATATTTCTGCCTTTTGATTATTTCTGCCGCTGCTGCCGTTGCGCCTGCCGTTTTTGAGGTCGCCGTGACGACGTGATCTACGCAAGTCTCTTTACTATTGCGTCCCACGCCAATGGCTCATCAAAGACATATCGTCAGGCCTTTTGCCATTGTCACGTGTGATACCGTTCGGCTCCAGTATAGCATATATTGACACATAGAATACATTGACAGTCGCTAAGGCTATAAATTATATGTTAGTTCAAGTTCTATTCCTAAGTTGTACTGCTGACGCACAAGAAGTTCTAACAGATTTTTTTTTTTTTACTGAAATATTCGTGAAGGTCATACGAATAGACAAATACTTGTTATTTTATATTCATTCACAAAACCGCCGGCGCCGTCACGTCTCTATCTTAACTATGGGTAAGAGAAAGTTCGACACCATCAATCAAACAAGGTATGCGTCCAAGGCAGTAAAGGTACTGTTTCTCATTGAACTAATGGTTCTATGTAGGTCAGTCTAACGAGATTATCCAATGTAGGGAAGTAAGTAGTCGCCTTTGATAAAAGTCCAATCTGTTCACTTTGCAGACCTAGAGTCACTGTGGATTTTACTGCAATAATTAGAAACACCCAACAATATCCTGCATTTTTATGGTAGAACTTCCAACTTCACTTTGACTGAACATGCTCATCACAATTTGCCGACTAGTCTTACAGCATTCCTGTTTTGCCTTGCACTGTAGTTACTTAGTAGCTAGACGAAAGTTTTTTGAACTTTGACCTTGTCGAAAGAATTTCCAATATTTTGTTTTCTCTAAAGATCTAACATTTTTTATTTTTTTAACACTGATCTACGAGAATGCATGTGTTTTTAGATTCTTTAAATTTACTTTTTGAAGATAATTTCTTTTAAATGTTGACCGTCACTGTGGTTAATATGGTTTCACGAATAACGCGAGTAATGTTGGCTTTCAAAAGTCTTGGGGTGTGATATCACACCGCCGTATTGTCAGGTGATATCACACTCCCACCCCGGTTCGATGAATAGTCCGAGGCGCGAAATTACCTGTTCACTGAATTGTTTCAAGGGCTGTGTGGCGCCGTCTTGTTGGCACTTATTATTGTCCTGGAGATCAAGGGCTCTAACCGCAGTTATGGTCAACATTTAAAGGAAATTATTTTCGAAAAGTGCATTTTTACAATCGTTCTTTGAAATACTTATTAACAAAGTAAACCTGATAAGACATTTTTGTGATTTCCCAAAACGTTACCGATTTCGATTTCTTATAACAATCGACTTTACTTAGGAAGAAGTCATAATCAGTTTAAGACATAATTTATATTTGATAAACATTTAATATAGTTTTATTAACTACATCGTTTTATTAAATCCTAGAATATAACAAGACGAAACAAGCGGTCTATTTATGCTTAAAGTTTAAAATCAACTCCTAAAATCAATTTTATGCTGTTTAATTCTAAACTATAAGTCCGATCTCAAAATGCAACAGAATAATATTTGCTTAGTTTTTTTTTATATAGCAAATGTTTGGTTTTTTAGATGTACCTACCTAGGTATTTACGCAAATCAATTATTATTGAATTGTGAAAACTGAGACATTTAAGGCATTTTAATGTTTTATTTGATAGAAAAATATACATAATCGGTAGGCAGTTTAATACGTATTTTAATGTTTACTTTTAAAACAGTTACGCTTATTTTTTTATTAATACAGTTACAGCTTTCAGCTGTCAAAAGTAATAGAAAGGATTGGACGTTTGATGGTTGAATTTATCTGCTGTTATTTTGTATTGTTGAAAATTTTACAGACGAAATGAAATTGAGTAAATCCCGTTTTAATTGAATTCTTCAGAGCAAGTTATTAACAACACAGTTACCTATAAACAAGTTACGGTCCGTGTAACTTATTGTTTACAATGTGGCTACATGTAGATCATCATCATCACTCTCATTTTATTATTTCCTCCCCATTTTATGCCATTCAGATCGGGATTCAGTCAAACGCAACGAGGTCTTTCTCCCTATCCTCTCGATACAAGAGATAGCTAAAAAAATTCTCACAAATACCATGTCATAAAAATGTTTCCCGTATCTTGATAAATCAATGTTACCTAAATGTAATATTATTAATCGATAGATAGATAGATTAATACTTTATTGTACACAAAACACAGAAAAGTACAGACAACCTTTGTGGTGGTGATTGATAGTTCTTGGTCTTTCACATTAAACAATAATAATAATTGATCTGTAATGTTAAAAACAAACTCCTAGGAAACTGGGAAAGAGTTACACGTAGTGTAAGATATTATGTAGGTACTTACCGATATATCTCCAATTATTATTTCAATGATAGAATAATAAGAAACTGGTTGACAACAAGATGAAAATAAACACCAAAGGACCTTGCAAGGCTTTTTGATATAATCTTGCATAAATGTCAACGAGCCTGAGACAAGTTTTGCGATTAAATATTTATACATGAAAAATATAAATAAGTAAAACAGTAGGTATAAGCACCCACTCGCTGCTCTAAATCCATTTAAAATCCATTAAAACCGGTCTCAATGCAAAAGTGAACTAAACTATACGGACATTAAAAAACCAGTGTTGTTCGATTTGTATGTAACCATCGACAAAAAGAGTTGAATGTTTAGCAACACTATGACGCATTGATTGAAAAAAAAGCGCGGCAAAATCATGGCTGGCTGGGCGGGGCAGGGGCGGGATAGGGCGTAGCGCCCTTGGCACCGCCCCTTTGAGTCAGCAGCGGGTGCGCAGGCGCAGTCATCAGGTCAACACGGACCGGCTGAAGAACTTTACTTTTGTTGGTGATTGCATTGAATACGTTAGGATATTCAGCTGTAGTAAACGCATCTAAAGGATGATGATGAGGAGTAATTTCTACAAGGAAGAGCTTTTGAGTGTGTAAGTGAACATCTATTCAGAATTCTGATATAGTAAGCATCGTGACTACTCACAGCTATTGTGGTCAGTAAACAATTGGTATTTGATCGTTATCCTTTGATGTAAAGTATATAAGTAAGTAGGTATTTAAAGCATTGGCTTCTCGTGAAGCTGTGATCGTATTTTTAGAAAAGTGCTCGCACGCCACCTTGTTCGTCAACATATCCATAGACATCCTCGACATCGTCTATTTGTTGTTTTAATATCTTTTGAAATGCGCAATTTCAATTTTTCTCCATCTTTTTTGATTTGGAAAGCAGCAATATATGCGAAAGTAGTATTTGTGATGTGGTATCTGGTACATAGCCAGCCAGCAAGCAATGTATTCAAAATTGATTGAAGCAGTACGAGTAGGTTAGTTTCGTACGCATTATAAGGTCGTATACTGTCGTATATGATACCATTTTATCACAATAATATTTTATCATGTACCTACTGTTACTTGCTTTGTAATAGATCGTTATCGATCTATTACAGATATTATCTTATGATAACAGTCATCAAATAGGTACCTCAATAATGATATCATTAAAAATGAACAAAAACAGAAATAACCAAAAATGAGGAAAGTCTCCTAAAGCTAAAATTGTGTTAGTCTAAGAATTAGTCAATGTTAAAAAGAAAAAATATAATGAACAAAAAATGGCGGCGCGTTGATGTGTAAATTAACGAAATGAGAGAGATTCACTGTAGCAGACCTGCGTAGCACTGCTACTTTAAAGAGTTGATTTTGGCACTACGGGCTACGGAGTACCATACAATTTTAAGATTGATGCTACGAATGGTATACTATTTCTTCTAGGGCTACCAATTCTACAGCTGGTGTATGTACCTACCTAATTACCTATCAAACAGTTGTAATGCGGTCAGCGCCTGTTGATCTGGATCAGGTAAGCTATCTATTGACCGGTCTTTAGATAGCCCACTGTTTCGTTTGTATTTTGTAAATACCTACAAATAAAAATATTCGCATTAGACCCCACATAGAGTGGGATAAGTGCAGGAAGATGATGATACACTTTGTACCAACTTCTGCTGTCCCGATATTTTTTTTCGATGCAACGCTATAAAATGCTCCTTAGAAGTGATTGAGTTGATGAGAATCAAACAATATTTTGGTAACAGCGCTCATTTTCATGACGAACTCACGCTTGGCAAAAAAAATACTAGGTATGCCAAAATTAATTTGACAAAAAAAGAGCAAATGGTTCCTAAGCTTTTCATGTAAGTATACACTTTCCTGCCACTTCTCTTCTGGAACAAATTCCTGCTTTCCTTACAAAAATCCAGTCTAACCTGAACTACGAAGACATCGAAACTTTAACAAGAGATAGAGCTCAGGTTACAACGGTTTCTAATTTTACTTATTTAGTTGTATTTCAAAAACAATGTATACATCCTAGAATATAAATAAAAACCATTTTGAAATGTGCAAGTAAATCCCTTTCATTATGGCACCCCACTCGATACAATTGTAAAAACTGTTTTTTTATTTTCTTTTTGGGAACCCTATATCTTTACAACCCTTCACCGATTATGCTCATTAAGCTTCCTAGCAAATCTTTACAGCACAATCTATTGACCTACCAAGTTTCATACAGATTGGATTAACGGTTCCAAAGTTAAGCTCTAACAAATATATCTACAAACATCCATACAACACCTTAATCGCCCAAGTTGCCACTGAGATCTTCGCTCACTTTGCTCGCTCGATCAATAAAAAGTAGTGTCAACTTTGGGAGCGACAGAATTTTAAACACGAGTGACTTACTTTGCTTTTACTCTAGAATCCTTCGCTCCGTTCTGGATTAAAAAACACTCCTTTAAAATAATTATTCGCTCCTTAGGTAAACAATCTACTACCTACTATTAAGTTATTGGCCATAACACAGAATCAAGTTTAGGATTGATACTGGTTGGTGAGTCATTATGCCAACAAGACCTTCCAAATACATCTAGTAAGTAAGTACGTATTTATATATCCAATACTAACCATCTGAAGCAAATCAGAAATCGATTCAATCAATCAAATCAAATCAATACAAAGATGGGCTTGATTACCGCTATATGGAAAAGACGCTAGCTGAAAACAAGCATTCTTTCAAAAACCCTGTTTAGAATATTAGCCTCAAATAAAATACGCAGTAGGTAGGTACCTAGGTTACCTACCTTTATACTTATTACCTACTTACTTAAACTCGGATAAGTGCGTACCTATCTTTAGGTAGGTACATACTGATTTCAATGTGTATTAAGCAGGTAGATGCGGAATCGAATTGAATAAATTAACCGATCTTCAAATAACTTCAAAAAATAGTTTGTCAAAAGGTAGCGGTGCTCGGCGGGCGGAGGTGAACGACCGCCAAACCGCGCCAATCCGCCGCCATCTTGGATTCGTCACGGAGCGCGCGCATTATGTCTTCGGACGGTGCAAAGTGGCCAGCATCAGTCTCTATTTTATATTTTTTATGGCAACTTTTGATTGAGGTGCATCCTGCCTGACTGCATCTATTAAGCATTTCATATAGATAAGTTGTAAAGAGTTTTAATCCGTTCTTCGCACAATTTTTTATCTTTATAAAAAAATATTTAAAAAATATACTAATTGGTAAGTAAGTAAGTAATTTCTTTACATAACTAAGTTAATTTTAAAATTACCTATGTACCTACCTACAAGTTTGTTAATGAACTTAAATGAAATATGTATAAAATTGAGTGTCGGAAAAGTACCTAAGTAATTATCATTGAACTAAGTAAAGTTCGAGGCAGGGATGTCATGGAGCTCCGTAACCATAACCGAAACTATCGGATATACCTAGGTATCCAAAATAAAAATCCGTAACCGTAACCGAATCCGATTTAAAAGTTTCGAGTAATTTCGTCTAATAGTCTAAATGAAAATGAGACCTCGTGTCGCGTCGCTTGTAGTGTTATGGTAGTGTATCCAAATGCCATAAGAAATAACCTTGCAACCAGTAGGTAACAAGCATGTTGAGATGATTTTACTTTTATCATCATTCGCGAGGTTTGTTGTTCAACATTATCTCAAAAGACCTTATTTATTTTCTTCGCCCACCTCTGTATTTATGTTCCTTGGGATTAGCTTATCACGTTATCAGTTGCAGTATTGCTGCTTAGCAACAGCTGCCTAAATGATTTCTCTGCTCGCCTGCCTTGAGGTCGGCGCAAGGCCTGCTCTCACACGCGATACAAAGATTGCTGTACAGTTTCACAACCGTGATTATGATAATGATTTTATTGCTGTTTTTAGGTTTTTTTAAGTATCATTTAAAAAAAAACAGGCTTTTACGCCTCAAAATGACTTTGCTTTCAGGTCAAAGACAAAGATTTTCAAAGGCTAACTAAATAGATAGGTACGTAAAGTTTTTCATAAAGTTTTGACAAACATTGGATAACAGTGTTTGTAAGCCTATGTTAGGTTTGTCTAAACACTATGTTCTGATTTGCAAAATTAGATAATTTTTTGATTTGATATGGGTAATAAAATTACGAGTACCTACCTAACCTATGTAAGTACCTACCTACTAACTTAAGAAAGTTTAGAAAGTTGGTAGGTGAAAATTTTAGGTAAGTATTTCGTAGTCTGTTTTAACATCTGTGTTAGATTTATTGGACTTGATACCTACTGAGGTTAAAAAGCTAACTTCCTGAGAATGATTCCATTACACTTACGAACTGTCGGCAACCAATTATCTATTAATTGTTTGCTAGCTGAGTCGAAACTCTCTATACGATACGATCACATCACGAAGCCGGGCTCTACCCTGGAGGTACTCTGAAACAACACGAAACGAACAACGTTATTGTCTTTCACACTTTTTTGACTTCATAATAAAGGCTTAATAATAAAATAATCATTTCTGGATCAGTTTCTGAGTGTAATGTCCATTTTCCATTGTTTTTTTTTCAATTTCGTATTCTTAAAAGTCATTTAGGTGACTTTTTATCACTCGGTGATTTTTTTGAATTAGTATCTGCCTAGGCAAACTATGCTCAATAATGTCACAAAAAAAGTTTTTTCAACCCAATTGAGAGTCAGCCTTTGTAAGTTGAATGAATTATTATTTTATTATTTTGCCTTTGGGGAAGGTAGATAGTCTGCGACCTTATTGTCTAGTATTTCTCGAATTTATTTTATTGTTATAAAGTGTTCCGTTCACTCAGGGCGCCATTTAATTTTTTTCGCAAGTTGTATGACACTCACAGGTCAACAAATGAAGGAAGTCAACTGCCACCTCATCCTGTATTCTATTATTGTAACGTTACTAAAAAAGTGATTCAATTTCCCTTTTCCGAAACGAGTTTCTCAGTAGAGACCGCTACAAAGTATGGCGGCGGCATTCCTCAAGGCCGTTCCTTCCTCTACCGTCGCGTCCGTCGTCTCAAGGAACCTATTTGTGGTGCCACGTAAGTACATCAAACACGTTGAATATTAATTGCTTCGTTTGATGGACAGGACAGCCAGTTTTTGCGGCTGTCAATACATAGATCGATATGCGTAATTCTAGACTGGATTAAATATGGACAGGACACGATTGCTGATAGAAAGACGTTGTATTCATTTCTCACCATAGACAAGATTAAATCTAGTTTAAATATTATAAGACTAGATCAAATCTAATAAACATTTTATCTAACTAGAAATTATTAACTAGCTGCTATAAAATGAGATATTTTATCTTTTCTTAGAATACCTAAATCATAAATTTATACTAACGAGTAGCTCTCAGTCCAGAACTCTTCTGCGATTCAGCTATAAATGGCGAAGAATGCAAGCGATCCGGTAAGTTAATCTGATATCTGGGTTGTGCATGCCAATGACTCAAAAGCCAGACCAGCACGGATCGTGCCAATCTCCAATGTGAATCGTGGTGCATAGGGCTGCTGCGGGAACCATGGGCTCTACTTCCAAAAAATATAAGTCATTTCTGGTATTGTAAGTGCGTCGTTAGGAGCTCAACTCCAATTCAGAGATCGTAAGGTCAAATCGTCATAACCTCATAATTTTTTCTTCTTTATCCTTAGAACTCCTTAGAACGATGTTGGGTTTTATGATCACATTAAAAAAAGTCAACAAACTCTTATTTTTGCTCGTGTCTTAAAGTCTTCCGTTCACTTAGGGTTCTTTCTCTCTGGACCCCATATTATTGCCAAAATGGTGTCGTGAAAGAAAAAGCCGTCAATGAGCCACAAGTCTTTCGTGTCATGATTAAAATTTATTTCTGTTTTGGTGCTTCTTTGGGCTCCTATCGTGGAGGCTTTGAAATTATCCACATACCTGGTTGTGACCACCATAGATGACGGTGGTGGAAGGTGACAACCATACTCCCATTAGCTGGAGCAAGGCATAACGGTACAACGAAGGGCTCGCCCTGAATGCAGTCCGGCTAGTTTCTCCGCACACGGAATGTCACCTACATGCTTTAACATCTCCTAGGATAATTATGTAGAGAGACTATTTATTTACTATATTTATGACAATTTACAATATTTATATTTCCATATTGCTCATGTCCGTCCCTGTCACGTCATTTTCCCCTCACTAGAAAAACTGCAGACATGATGACCTCGATATTTGCTGGATGAGACACATCGCAAATACCTACTTTTCGTAATTGATTCCCACGCAGGAAATTATTATTTTTATTAGCATCAATCTCTCTAATCGGGATGTCGCGGTAACTTCGATGGTTTCATTTGGTTCGTGTTGGTCAGGGAGACGTGCGTGCCGACTATAATGATGCAATTCAGGTTCTGACTCACCTTACCTACTGCTTTCTACACTGTGACTGTATCTTTGTTACAAGCTCATAGGAACTTGTTGTTATTCTGCAGCCTTGACTTAAGTTGTGAGTAATCCGTGGCTGCTGTGGCTGCTGATGAATCAGCGTTGGGAGACGGCATGATGCAGAGTTTCCTTGTTCTAAATTCGTGTCACAAAGAAACAAATGGGTGTATTCAAGTAAAGATTGAATAGTATTTTCTCTATCGTCCTTTGTTCTGGAGTCTTTTGTAGGTGTGCTGCTGACTCAATAGAGTTTGTGAGATCAATTTATTCGTGGAGTAGGTACAAAGATGTTGAAGTAGTTAAAACATTGCTCAGTAATGCCGGTCGTAAAGAGAAATAACAAAATCCAAGTGAGCGTCAATGGCCAACCAGCCACCGTGTCGGATAAACGTAATTTTTAAATTTAATTAATTATCATTTCGAAGCAAGCGCCCGCTAATTAGAGCCAGAATTCATGTGCCTGCATCAGATGGTAAAATATTGAGATTATAATGAAATAGCGATATATTTTCTGCTTCTCGTAAAATGACTGGCAAACATTTTTGAGTTGTTCATTTTCGGCTTTCTGGTTTGTAAATGCCGTCTCTAAAAGTGTACTTAGTACCTACATAATAAAAAAACTCACTTCGATAAGGCAAAACTAACCAGGTGGGTAGCTTAGTTAGGTCGGTAGTTACCGCTTATCTGCCTCTACCACAATTTAATACAAAACAGTGCAAAATTCGATAGCATCGATCACTCCATAACTTCAATGGTTACCTGTTCCCATGCAGACACAATCCGTACATGGTTCTAATTAACTGAAGCACGACAAGACAGCTACATTGAGATCAAAGTCGCGGCATAGACGATCGCCCAGACGGACGGCGCAAGGGGGGTGGGGGGCTGGGGGACCAGACGGAAGGGAAGGGGGCGAAGGCGTTACGTCACGTCAGACGTATCCGGGTTCGTGGCCGCCGCACGCGCCTATTTTATTATCCATAGGCTATCTATGAATATAAAGCCTAAGTAAGATATTCGATCTAGATTGGAAAGCAAGTAAAAAAGTTTTTAGTCTGAAGAGGTTCGTGTGATTTTGTGCTTCACATTTTGCCTTTTTTGTATTAGGTATAGTAAAACAACACTCTGACAAGTAATTTAAGTATCTAAAAATTGATTGTATATTAATAACGAAGTAACAGAAACCGGTCAAATACGAGTCGAATTCGCACACGAAGGGTTCCGTACCTACCATCGTACATGTGCATAAATGTTTCTTGTATGGGCCCCCTTTCATTTTTTATTTATTTTTTGCTGTTATAGCGACAATATACGGACGGACGGACAGCGAAAGCTTAGTAATTCGGGCCAGTTGGCACCCATCGGGTACAGAACCCTAAAAATCACAATACTACTTATATAAAATTATTTGTCGTGACTGACTGACCAGACAACGATGATAGACAACGTAGAGCCTAAACCGCTGGACCAAGAGGCTTGAAAGGAGGGTGTATATACCTTATAGCACGTAGACGTAGGTACACTGAGAAAGGATTTTAGAAAATTCTACCCCTAAGGGGGTGAAATGGAGTAAAAACATTTGTATGAAAAATCGTATTCCTTGAACTTTCAAACTTGAAACTTAGCGTAGACAATCTTAAATAAATTTGGTAAAAGTCTATGATAAAATATTTTCAAAACTACCTCTTTTACGGGGTGCAGGGGTGTTAAAGTTTGTACTTATAGGAACTTTATAACGCGTGGTCCAATTGCATTCCTTATAGCACGTACCTAGATATACATTTAAAAAGGATTTTTGGAGATTTTACCCCTAAGGCGATGAAAAGGGGTAAAAACGTTATTCAAAAACGAAGAATCTACTCTACGCGATTGAAACCGCAGGCGTTCCACAATAAAACTCTATAAAATCCATTTTCACACAAAGGTAATCCAATCTTACAATTCAGTTGGCGAAACAAAGGCTATAAATTGACTGCAACTTTGTTGCCTAGATTCGTACGATTCTATCACAGCACACAGATACGAGCTGTGTGTGTGTGCAAAGAGGTTCTGTTGCTAGGCTGTGCGGCAATCGGAAATAAACTGAATTCTAGGCCAACTCTGAACATCGCGATGCTCGGTCTCACTCGCATCATTTTATGTAGTTTGGTATTATTAGAATCCGCCTATCCGTACTAGGTATACTAATATAATAGTTAAAAGTAGCCTACATTGCATGTCTTATGCTATCTGTCCTAACTTTTATTGAATTTCATCATTCAACTAAGATTATATCACCTAAGTACTTAAACATTTACTATTAAATTCGTTACTTTTCTTCTATCACCACATCGTATAATTTTTTTGACGCTGTAGTAACTATTATTCAATCTGTAATATGTAGGTACTTACTCAGATAGGTAAGGTACCTTACCTACCTACCTAACTGTTTACCTCGCTCGTTAAAAAAATATTTTATTCGTCTTTCATTGACGGATCTCTGCAAAGTTCCAAAATAAATTCTATAGAGATATCGACAGGCGAAAGCGTGAGATTGGCAGTGATTGGAAAATAAATTGCGAAGTGACACACCAATATTCTGAAGAGAAACTAAGGTGTGCAAACCAAAGGGCAAATGAGAATACATAACCTATTAGTGAGAGAGACCAAATAAAAGCACATTTTCTAGGAGGAATTTAAATTTATTAGTGATTTATAGATAACCTGAAGCAAGTTTTCTCATTATAGGTATTTACAGTCTGCAAATGATTAGGTATTTCAAATGACTCCGGTCCCAAGCCCCATTGCAGTTTTTGCTAACGCTAGAACCGGTTACTTAAAGCGCGGGAGTCAGTCTAGCTAGGAACGCACGGCGTACAACTTTTAGGCAGGTTGTTTTTAACATTTTCTTAGAAGGATAGGAGTCCTATCCTATCATAGGACTACAGCAAAGAGCTTAGGCGCTTTTTTCATAAATTTAAATTCAATAATGATCTTAATGTCTGTATGTAATCGCACTTCGTACAAAAATTCATGGCGGAGAAGCTGGTTGGCAATCAAGAAAATGCATGAAATCTCTGATAATGGAATTTTGGAGAGGTGCAAACGTTTTTCCACGTGGATTATCAATTTGCGGATTTAGCCAGCGGCAGCGCGGGGGTGCGGGCGGGAGGCAGGGATTCCGTGGGAAGAGCGAGTTCCGGGTGCACTGTGCCACTTGCCACGCCTTTCACCGAGCAAGGTCGCTTCGCGGCCGCGCCACTTTCTTTTATATAACCAGCCACAGAATAAATAATAGCCAAGCACGGAATGCGACACCCGAAACATCGATGACGTCATGTTCGCTCGGTGATTCACCGAGCGAGCTCCTTCAAGGATTCAAATGGTTTGTTTGAGTTAGCAGAACTTGTTTTGACTGGGCTTGCACGGCAGGGGCAGCGGTATTGCGGTGTTGACAATATTGACTCTTTCTACAAATTCAAAACGGAAAAAGGAAAAGTCTTAGGTAGGGAGGTCCGCATGTTGTTTGGGATTTGGGTTTCAAAGAAGGCTAGGTAATTGCTTTAATCTAAATAGTTAGGTACTCTAATTTTAGCTAGAGTTAACCTTCAGAAGTAGCGGGGGAGGTAAGTATTCAATGGTCATTCAATGGCAGAAAGAAAACTTGTAATTTCGGTAAATAGGTACCTATAATTACAGTAATTACTTATTACTAGGTAAGACTTACCGGATGATTAGCTCACGGCCGCGGCCCAACGCCGAAAAGTCTCAGTAGAAAGTGACCGGCACATCCGGCATCCGGCACGATCCGGAACTGTTGCATCATCACGGTTACAGCAGCGTGATCGTCACCGACCAACTTTGATAGGTACGGTATTTGCAATTACGGAAATAATTTGGAAGAGGGAAAACGGTGGGTTTTTTACCACGTAGAGTGAGTGAGGTTGCCAATGTCTGAGGGTAGCTACCATGAATCTATGGTATCTTCCCATTATTTTGGTTAGGTACCTAAATAATGTGAAGTCGATTTTTTTTTACCGTCTTCAAAAAAAGGAGGAGGTTCTATGTTCGACTGTATGGTACTTCAGACTTCTTTTTAATGTATGTTCACCTATGTATCTCCGCTAATATATTGGTTAACACCGATTTTGATTTTATGATTCATTGTTGTATATAAATATTTCGAAGGGATTTATATTTTTCAAGTAATATTTAAAAGTCGTGAAATTAACTTTTGAAATGACAACGTACCTAACATAACGCTTAATTTTTTACTTTTCTTATAAAACATATTCATCCTAGTTTTATTTTTTTTCACTCTTTGTTTTTAAATAACTAAAAAATTATTTATGTACCTACACAAAAAAAAATATATATTTCATTTCAAGGTCTATTCTGATAAATGGGCTTTTTAAAAATATATACATGTTGCATGTTATTTGGACAAATTTTCAGTAAATTGAGAAAATCCGAAATATCCCTACATATTGTTTATGTGTTTAGTTAGCTTCCTGAGATTAAGTATAATTAAATCGATAAACTGAAGAATGATTGAATAATAAAATTATTAAATCGATTCACCAGATTCACCAACTCTATGGCAATTAACATGCCAGTGTCAGTCTGTGTCAAACTGTCAAAGTCAAACTAATTTTTTGGGTGATTTTAGAGTTTGTTTTCGTGAGTATCTTGATGTGTTTGCATTGAATTCAACGTTTTTCTGTAAAATATTATCAAAGGTGTTATCAAAATCATAGTTAATCAAGCTATTCCAAAAGTAAAAAACGCACGTCCTATTTTTTAAGATCAAGATGTTACAAAAACGCAGCTCTGTTCATTATAGGTAAGTGTGATTTACTAAATCCATTTTTGGAGGTAAACAATGTCATCTCATGTTTTATCTTCTTTATTGTCTAGGTTTTAGGTGTGGCGTGGTTTATATAAGCAAAAATGCTACCGGCTACGAGCCCTCGTAAGAAATTAAAAAGCCCTGGACAGGACACTCTTCCTAACCCTAAAACTACCATCACGTAAGTGTACCCTCAAACATTTGATTCTCGCGAACGAACTGAAGTTACGTTCATTATATCCAAGAAAATAAAATTGCTTACCTTGATTTCTTTTAATGTGGGCTACATTAAAAGAAATCAAGGTAAGGACTGTTAGAAGAGGCTCATAATCAGTGACCATGATCTGGCCATAATAGGTCATCTTTTTTATTTCCTATTGACATATGATTTGTACACCTTACAAATCATACCTTACTTCTCTGTTGAACTGGTAGTAAAAATAAAACATAGAATGCGTCCAGCTGCTTCTCTCCCCAAGCATGTCGTAAAAGTCGACTAAGGGATAGTATCCTCTCCAACATGATGAGATACAATAAGCAAGTATTCCCAAGGAGGGTTGATGTCAGGCAGATGGCCGGTCATAAAACACCTTAGCCAAAACTCTTACAGCTCTTACTTGTGCCGACCCCATATAGAGTGGGCTACGGGCAGGAAGATAATGATGATATGATTTTTATACCTTTTCTTTTCAGCTGCACAAATGTTCCAGAGAGCTTATTTGAGCCCAATGCTGCCTTGAAGCATTTCTCAAAGTTTGGCAAAGTTCATAAGATCAAGTTGATTTTAAAGAAGAAAGCTTGTATTATAGAGTATGAACAGCCCAGCTCTACCGAGAGAGCTGTTCTCAATGCAGGCGCTTATGATGGTTTCATGTTTGATGTCACTAGAACCAAGGCTAGGGTGTAAGTTAATTGTATCCTATATATATGATATACAAACTTTCACATTTACAATGCTAGTAGGATAATCTAGAATGAATTAAATGAGTTTTCTCTTTCATTTGTTTCTATTTCTAAGCTTAATAGATAACTATTTATATTTATTTATACACAGGAGAAAGCGCAGCAAGAGGGAGGATGATCCAGATTGGGTGCCAGATTCAGAAGTTGCCCAGGAGCTGTCTGCTATGAGAGGGGCGCCCACTTATAACACTCGGACGAAATGTATGTACAACTTTCCATTTATAAATAATAAATAACATCCAACAGTCACATGTACATAGTCCTGACCCCACTAGGATTCCCTGTGTCATGGGTATCAGAAACTACGAGTACCACAACACCCAGACCCGGAAGAAACATTTGCAGAACATGCAAACATTTCTTCCGCAGCGGGAATCGAACCCGCGCCTCTTGCGTCACTGCCGAGCAATCGCCCGCCACGTTACCGAGGCTGTCAAGTATGTTAATAATCAAAGTGTGGCTTTAAAAATGTGGGATGTTGGGCATCAAGATGGGCAGACAATAGTTTGATTGTGGGCTGTAAATAGATGAGGCTAGCACAGGACTGTTTGGATGGACAGGCTGCAGATGATGATTATGATAAAATAATCTTAAGATATTTTAGACCTGTGTCATATTATAAATTGTTTCCATTTTCATGGCTTTCACTAAAGACACTATACAGGCCTTTAGATTAGTACTTAAACTAAATTGCTGAATGTGGAATACTTCTTTCGGTAACATTAGACTAAAAAAAATAGACTAATTAACATGTTACATTATTGTTATCACAGCCACAGATACAGAATTTGAGCGTACATCATCCAAGCCGCTGAAGAGAGTGATACAACAGACGGTCAGGAAAGCGCCTGTGAGAAAGCTTCAAACAGTGAGGCAGGCTAAACCACCAGTGGTACAAGCTCAACCCACTCCGTAAGTAAATTGTAACCTCCACACTTTTTCAATATTCTACCCTATAAGATTACTAGGTCCTGCCTGCAGCTTTGCCCACATGGTACACATACATACATATTATCACGTCCGTATCCCTAAAGGGGTGGACAGAGCCACAAGTAATCTTAAGAAAACTTGCAGCCACTTCTGATCGAAGAATCTCAAGATGGATATGGTGAACCATGGTGACAGCTGATCAGCCCATCGCCCATTATAGGTCCATCATGTTAAAGAGGATACTAGATACTCCTTAGTCGACTTTTACGACATGCTCGGAGAGAGAAGCAGCTGGACGCATTCTGTTTTTTTTTACTCCCAGTCCAGCAGAGAAACGAATGCCCACATGGTCCTGGAATAAATTTTAGTTTATGTTTTTCAGGTCATGAAGATTTTGTTATGTATGTTGAAAAAAAATTATGTTAAGATAGCAAACAAACATACAGACCATTCTTGATTGGTTGGCAAAACCATTAGAGTAACATAAATAATAACCTATTTTTCAGTGTACAACCATGTGGCATTGAGTCACCAGTGATAGTCACCACTCAAAATACTATGACTACCTTTGAGGCAGCATCAGAGTTGCATCAACTACGAGCCAAGATATCACTCTCAGCTGATGAGCAATGGAGAACATTGGACGCCAGAGACAGGTACCTGTATCTTGCTCAAATACCAATTTAAAAATAATACCAAAGGAGATTATTTAAAAATCTTTCAATGCAATTCGAATTGTTTTTAAAATAGAACTGCATTAATAATGATAACTAGTATTTTAAAACCATGGGAAGACATGGGGTTATTTTCAAACTTTAGGAAACTTTTGATGGAGAGAGTAAGTAAGGTTAGTAAAACCTTTAATTTCGGAAATCAAAGGAGGCGGTCGTCGGATTTTCCATCCTAAGAGGTTTAGAAAGTTTGCAATTTTGACATAGGTTAGTTTTATAATAATCCCACTGGATTCCCTGTTGTGGGTATCGGAAACTATGAGTACTATTTTACCGCAATACCTTATGTTCGTGTTTCGTGGTAGAAATGTTCTATGGTTTTGCATGTCCTTAGTAAAATGTTTCTGTTTTATAGAATTCTAAGATCGTGGGGCGGCGCGGGATCCAGGGTGAAAGTAGGCGGTGCCACTATTGGCACCTGTCAGGAGATGTGCCCTGAGAAGGAACTACTGCACAGAATGGCTGAACATCAGGTAACATACTGAAAACTTGTTAAAGATTATCATCGTTTTTCATTAATAGGTAAGTAAAGTTTTTTTTTATTTTGGAATAACTAGCTTCCGCCCGCGGCTTCGCTCGCATGGTACCAGAATAAAAAGTAGCCTATATGTTATTCCAGCACACATACTATGTATGTTCCAAGTTTTATTCAAATCCGTTCAGCCGTTACGGCGTGATTGAGGCACAAACATTATCACATCCTCAGAAACTTTCGTATTTATAATATTAGTAGGAAGTAAGATACTAGGTCAAGACATCTAAACAAATGAGCATATGCATGAAGAACGCGATGAGAGTGAATGAAGTGAAATAAGTGATCCATGGTCTACCTACCACTAATTCTTTAAGCCTTTCACCACACTGTTTCGAAATAACTAGTGACACAAGTAATAGTACCTACCTCTATGGGTAACAGGCGACTACCTCGGTGGCTTGGCGGGCGAGTGCTCGACAGAGACGCAAGAGGCGCGGGTTTGATTCCCGCTGCGGGAGAAATGTTTGCATGTTCTGTAAATATTCCGTCCGGGTCTGGGTGTTTCCATACTGTGCATTATAAGTATGTATTAACAAAAAAAAAGTTTATAAGTATTCTATCAGCCATCTCAATCCCATAGTACAAGCTTTGCTTAGTTTGGGGTGAGATGGCGCTGTGTGAAATGTCAACAAATATTTAATTTTTAATGTATGTTTTTTTTTCAGGTGATGATATTAGAAACGGATTCCGAAGGCGTACTGGAGCCTCGGCGCGCCGTGAAACAGTACAGCCGCAGCTCTGCAGACCAGGAGATGCCGATGTGCTACGAGCTGCGACCCGCTCACGTTCTAATGCGCACTTGTTCATACTTACTGCACGAAGTGGCTGATACCAATCGACAGGTGACATTATTTTATTTATTAAACAACTAGATGGTACTACTAGGTTAGAACGCGCTATTGTTGCGTTTTGAGATATATTCTCGTATGAGCTTCCTCACAATCTTTCGTATTCACTAAATTAGTGAAATGCCAATAGCACACAATGTTGCTATTATATTCTACCTATGAACATTTGTTAGTTGATTATAGAAACTGGGCATAAAACTCATAGATGGATATGGTAGGTACTCTATATCCATACATTCTGTATGGCTACATGCTGTCTTCTTGATGTTGTTTTTAATTTCAGCTCATTATATTTTATTGTTATAAGAACAAATTAATGTTTGACATATACATCAACAACAGCCTCAACACCATCAAGGACACTGGAAGACTTCTGCGAACATCCCAAAGTCCTTCTCCGGTACTTCAAGGAGTTGGGCTGGTTGGGGGAGGGTTAGCAGGGGGGCAAAGCACAAAATATACCATCGCAGGACATCAGTACAGATCTTTGTTGCCCTTCAAACAATTACAATAAAAATTAAAAGAACAAATTAAATAACCTTACAACTGTTTGTTTACAGATCAGCTTGGCGGACTGGTTTCACTTTATGTGGGATCGCTTACGCGGCATACGAAAGGATATCACACAACAAGCTATGTGCTGTGCAGGTACTTTTAGCACTTTTTCATTTCCTAAAATGATTATAAGCTGCATTGTTATGTTCCTAAAATTCTCTCACTGCTCGAACACTGCAATATCCCCGTATTTTATTCCTACGCGAGTGAAACTGAGCGGGTATAGCTCAAATATAACCCATATTTGAGCTATACCCGCTCAGTTTCACTTTTTAGACTGTTTTACCTTCTTCAAATCTCTTTGTTTGTTCTTTAATCGAATATAGGTGTTCAGCTAGTACTCAAATAGCTTTGCCAATTCTTATTCTCACCCTTTCCAGAGTCGATATGTCTAGTGGAGATGTGCGCCCGTTTCCACGCGCATTGCGCGGCGCGTCTCGCCGACCTAGAACACACACAGTTTGACCAGAAACTTAACACAGACAACCTAACCAAATGTCTGCAAACACTCAAACACATGTACAATGACGTCACAGCGGAGAGAAAGCCGAGGGAAGCGGAGTTTAGAGGATATATTGCGCTGCTGAACCTTGGAGATGCAAACTTCTGGTGGGAAGTAAGTGGTTTGCTGTGCCTGGATTGCGAAATTTGACGAATTTCGAAGGCAGATTCATTTTTCGAAGTTTGATACTAAAAAGAAAATATATCTAAGGCTTGAATTGAAAGAGCAATAGAGTATTGGAATGTCATTTTTTATCAATTTAGATATTTTATTATGTTACTGTTTAGTAATAATAGTTTGTTTATTTCGCAGATCAAGCAACTCCCGGTAGAAATACAAAAGTCTCCACCCCTCATCTTCGCAATAAAAGTTTTCAACTCGTTAGACAACAACAACTACGTGAGATTCTTCAGATTGGTCAGAGAGGAAGCGACGTATCTGGAAGCGTGTATTCTGCTGCGGTATTTCAATGATGTTCGCGCCAGAGCCTTAGCGAGGATCGTCAAGGCGTATGCACCAAGAGGCGGCTCTCGATTCCCAGCCTCGGATCTAGTCAGTGCACTTGCTTTCGAATCCATTGACAAAATGAAAGCCTTCATTAGTCACTATGGCCTTAGATTCGCGAAGGCAGACGATTATGAACTCTCGGTGATATTAGATAGGAATCAGTTTATAGAAGACAGTGATCCGTTCCCTACGGCTAGAGCGCTTCAATTGATTGAATCTAAGAGAGATAGCACCGTCGGCAATATCATAGCAGGGGGACAACTGCCTCTTGCTAACTACTTCGAACATAACTTGCATAGTAGTTTCACCAAAGAAGGTAGATTAAAGGAAACGGCGCTGGTCGCTGAGGAACAAGGCTTCAACACGCTGAATGATAGCAACAAAAATGTTGAAGCTCTGAAAGCAGAGATTCAAAGGCTTGCAAAGGGCGGAAAAGCGTATACAGAAAGTATTGAACAAAAAACTCAATTTGTGAAACCTGATATGAAAACTTTAAGTCCCAGACGAAAGGCTAACCCTGTAAGTGATTCCAAACTATTCACTTTCAAACCAGCCATTACCGTTGCTCCGAAAGAAATAATCCAAAACTCACCGGAGAAAACCTTTGATTTAGTAGACAACGTTTTTTCGTTCTCTAAACCTCAAGTCACTGAAAAAGCTCCAAATTTTTTCACTCCCCCTACTGCTAAAAGTACAGAGGTGTTTAAAAATAAAACTTTGTCGGAACCTAAAAGTATTTTTAGTCGCATAACCATCGAAAACAAAACTCCGTTCCAAAACTCTCAAAACGCATTTGGTGGCACAGGTGAGACTATGTTTACGAAATTAGAAACCAAATCTGCATTTAGTGGTGCCACTAAACCAAGTGATGTGTTCACAAAGCCAGATATACCTAAACCTGCTTTTAGCGGCGGCATGAGAGCCTCGAGTAATTTATTTTCCAAACCGGAACCGTCATCATTTGGACAAAACATTGAAAACAAACAAGAAAATCCATTTACTGGAGCAAAACCCAGCGAAAATCTATTTTCGAAACCGGATATACCTAAATCGGTATTTGGTCAAAATTTCACAGAGCTGACAAAAGAATCTGCATTTGGCAGAAAATCAAAAGATAATTTATTTTCTAACCCAGAGATACCACCATCTATGTTTGGCCAGAACGTTGCTAAAGACGCCATAAAACCATCTGATAATATATTTTCTAAGCCAGAAATATCTAAATCTGTATTTGGTCAGAATATTATGCAGAATACAGAAAAAAACAGTTCAAATGTCTTTGGAATCAGATCTACATCAACAAGCAACAATACTGAAAATAAAGCGACATTCAACCAAAACATATTTGCCAGTGCTAAAAACGACTTAGCAACGTCAAAACCTGACAGCGCCATTCAGTTTGGAAAAGGGGGCAGCATATTTGCAAAAGCTTCAAATCCTGAAGAATCACAAGGAACTAATATATTTACAAAACCCATGCAAAACATCGACGAATCACAAAGCGGTAACATCTTTGCCAAACCCGCATCTGAACAACAATCTAGTCAAAGCAGTAACATATTTGCTAAAATTGTACAACAAAATAGCGGAGAAGCTAAACCAAGAAATAATATATTCGCGAAACCTACTATAATTGAAGAATTCAAACCATCAAATATTTTTGGTCTCGCTAACCAATCAGAAACAAGAAACATTTTCGCTAAGCCAGAAGTTTTAGCAGAACAACCTGTATTCACTAGCAATGGAGATGTTTCCGCTGATAACACATCACCAGGGAGTCTTTTCAAGAGCGCTATTAATCCTCCAAACGGCTCAGATGTTAAAGCTTACTCAATATTTCAGTCTAAAAACAAAGCTCAAACTGTTGCTGATAATATTTTTAATTCTCTCAATGCCGCCAAAAACGATTCCATTTATGATTTTCAGCAAAATACTGAGATTAATGAGCAAAAGCAGCTTGAATTGCAAATACTCAGAGAAGAAAGAATGAAACAAGAAGAGATTCAGCGTCAAGAAAAAATTAAGAAAGAAGAAGAGAGGAAGCAGGCAGAGCTACGAAAACAAGAAGAAGAAAGACGGAAAGCAGAAGAAGAAAGAAGGAAAGCGGAAGATAAACGAAAGCAAGAAGAGTTGAGACGTCTTGAAGAAAAGCGTAGATTGGAAGAGCAAAGGAAACAAGAAGAATTACGAAAAAAGCTGGAAGAAGAAAGAAAAGCGGAGCTAAAACGAAAAGCTGAAGAAGAACACAGGAAATTCCTGGAAGCCGTGAATAGAGAATCATCCGAGTTAGTCGAGGAATTGATAACTGAAGTAAACAATGAAACAAGCAAGGAATTATTGGGAGACGAACAAGACAATTTTAGGCAATTGTTAAAACTCGCTGGTGATACGAATGAGGAAATAATCACAGATTTGTGTAATGAAATCTGTTACACTGAAATGAAAGCAGAGGTGTTCTTAACGCGAAGCATCATGCGGAAATGGTTCGATATGTGGAGGAGACAGCTTGTCAGAAACTTAACTAGGAGAAGGTGGCTTGACGACACACCAGTTTGGCTACCCAACCGATCACCAATAGAGCAAGCTTCGCTGCTTAGGCGAAAAGTGGAAGATGCTACGCTTCAAAATATGAATGCTTTTCATAGAGGATACAAATTCTCAGGCGAATTGAAACAAATACCTCCACCTGACCCATACAACATCATGGAAATAATAAGATCGCCATTACTAAAGCGTATGAAACAAATCAGCTATCCCTATGACAAATGCTTCTTTTGGAAGGTGACCTTAGTATCTCCCGGTGAAAACCAATGGTTGTGCAGGAAGATAAATGTTGAGAAATGGCTGCATGACGCCTTCAGTGATAACAAAAAACACGAAGAGTCAGAAACATTGCTTCATGTTGTAAAACAATCATGGAATTGCTTGATGGATTTCGCTATATCAGTCAGTTTAGTCAAGAGGCAGAATATGACCACCTGTGCAGAGGCTGTGGAGGGTACGAATGGTGTTCTATTTTATTCAACAGAAAACGATTGTGGTTTGTTGCAAACAATAGAACAGACGCTGAAGAACCTGTATCCATTTCAAGTGATTCCTGTAGCTGTTATATTGCCAAAACTGGATGATGCTGCATACAACGCCGTACAGGCACTTCTAACAGATTTTGTGAATAGAAAAATCATATCTGGCTACAAAGTATTCATTCTTGATCCCAAAAATATAAATAATCTTATGAACACATCAACTAAAAGTGCGTTGAAATGGATGGCGAAAAAATTTCCACAGACCCCACCACTAGAAATAGACTTTTTGAAATCAATTTGCCAGAGATACCTCGGAAATGAAATTTGGTGCCGGTTCAGATCGGAAAGAGATAATCGAATGGGCGAAGTCTTGAAGGACTTACAGAAACTGATAAATTGCTACAATGTTGCTGTTGATAAGTTGACAGATGTTATCACAAACGAAGAGCTGTTCAATTATACATCATTCCCTTTAGAACTTAAGCCGTTTTTAGAACAAGCGTCGCCGTATCCGAAACCTTACGAGTTCATACCCAGTAGTGCCAGAACTTCTGAAAACATATCAACAATCAGGGATATAATGAAGCAGTTGAAGCTGCCGAATACATTGTCAGCATTTAGACCACTTAGCGCAGTCAGCATGCAGCAACAGATACGGACTTACTGCAATCAAATTGGCTGGTTTGAAGACCCTGAAGAAGTTGTTTGCAAAGTAGTTGCAATACTACCTCATGAACTTTCAGATCTAACCATGCCATGTGAGGACTTCACACAATACTTTGCACACTATGATCTCATTGACTTTTTGAATGTTATTATTTATGAAAAAATAAAGAGATTGTATAATTTCGACAATAGATTTGCGATATATGAAAAATCAGTATTACAAGAGTATTGTATCATCAACTGGTTATATGAAGTGAAAACTATGTCGGAAATTAAGCACAAGGCCATAGATTATGAGGATGATGTGAATAACTTTATAAAAGCGAAGCGACGCAAGATAGCCATGGATTCTCTTGAATATCTCATGCTAGAAGATAAAGATAGCACATTAGTGGAAGCTAGTATACAAGAGGCTGAAGTTGATATCTCTAGATACAGTGATTGCTCTGAAGCTGTAAAACAGCTTGAAAAAGAAATTGATGAAGGAACAAAGAAATCTGTAGAATTTGAAAATATGCTGAGAGCTGCTCTTGCTGATGTTTAACTCTGTAGGTGCATTATTTTTGTATTGTGTTTCTTTTTATTGTTGAATAATAATAAAATAAATTAATTTTGATCTGAAAATTTTATTGAATCTTAACCTATCACTTTTATAGGTACTTAAGCTTCTTTATGATCTTCCTGAGGCTGTACAATTTTCAAACATGCATCAACAAATTCTGTAAAGACTGGTTCTTGCATGTACTCTTGTATCAAAGAATCAGGACAGTAAGCCTTGTCTAGCGTTTCCAGTATCTGCCGCATATATGGGTCATGTAAACATTTTTTAATTTCCGATGATTCTCCTGAAAAGAAAGGACTGCATGTTATTTAGATTATCTTTTTTATGTTTTGTGCTTTAGTGTAATTGGTTGTGCCATACTAAATAAATATGTCGGCTGGTCAGGATTCCGTGGGCTATCATCGGACATACTGTGGGCGGCGTGTAGGTATACGTGAAAATAATAAAGTAGGTACTGTTCGAGACACCGTATAATCAGAACTAAAGACTGTACAATTGTTAAGTCACTAATTATTTTAACAAAACGTGAGGACAGTTCCGAGAGGTCTTCACTCGTTGGCGATCGGGCTGAGACTGGCTGTCTATCCGATGAGCGAGGACACCTCGACTCTGTCAAAGCGCACGACAGAGGGCGCTTGCGTTTTGTTTTCGAGCGATATTCATGACCGGATGCGACACGGCCATTCTGCGATGACACACGCCCTCGTGTGTTTGTTAGGCATCTGAAACAACGAAAACCAAAGCCAGATTTTGTTCGGCCAATCCTGTCTTGGGTTGGGTAATTCTAACTAATTCCTGCCTATCGTAATCACAGCATTCTTTGCTTGCAGAGAAAGCAAACATAGTTTCGGATCTCTGTATTTCAATATTGCTACACTACTATCTAGATACTAAGTAAGTACTATTACACTAGGTAAAACTAAACAAAACAAAATTTACTGAGCTCAAGTACCATTGACAGTCATTACAATAACAACAAAGTAGATATCAAAAATCAAATTTAACAACAATAATCAACCCCAGGTTTATCGTTCATGATCATGTCGCAACAAATCAGTCACACATTTGCCCTTCCCCCAGGGGAGGCCGAGTCATCTCCAGACTCAATGGTCTTATGCTTCAAGGCTAGACCCGACTGTACTACCCAGAGTTACTGCATTCCGCTTACTCACGGACTACTCACGAGGAGTCGATACCGATTTCTAACGAGCTACGGCTACAAATAACTCTGGTACAGTCTCCGATCGTGTGAACCCAAAAACCTGTGCATTAAACGGATTCAATTTCATTAATTTCATCATCATCTACGACTTCAATCGGTACTTGACCCTCAGGCATCTTTCTAACACGATCGTGAGCATACTTGTAGGTACGCTTATTAACTAAGGACTTTAGGACATTTTGAAACGGTCCTCTATACTTATTTGGTTTGATTACGTTCTTCATTTTCGATAAGAACGAATTCACCGACAGAGAACTTACTAACGATTGCCTTTGTTTTATCAATTAATCTAGACTTGTCATAGACACAATGCTATCAGCTGCCGTTTTACGAACAGCCTCTAAATCTACTTGCTAAACTTTCCTTATCCAATGAGCACTCTGCTCCTGAATCATAATGAAAACCATACGTCTGACCTTGGTGTTCAAGAGCTCCAGTAGATGGTTGCACCAGGCATAGGTCGACACGAAGCTCGCTTGCGCCGGTACCGCTGCTGGCGCCGCCGCTCGAGCCGCCACCGAAGAAAAGTTCCAGATGAGTTCCGAAGCTCGGCATCGACTTCCACAAACATTGTTTGCCCTTATCTGAAAAACAAAAACAAACAAAGTAAACTGATCATTAAAAACATGCATCCACCTCATTATTCAGGTAGGTAGGTAGGTAAGCAATGATACCTATTGACTTCCTAAAGTAAGTAAACCTACTTTGTTAGTACTTTACACAATATTAATTCAAAGTAAATTTATGAAATGCAAAATCCTTTTCATCATCTTGCAGGTATACTGCCTGCCAGTATCTACTGCCAAGGTACTATACCAACATGGGACTACATCATTATACTAAGCACAGGGAAAGTGCCTACTTGATCTGGCTAAACGCCTTAGAATAACAGAATGGATTTTGTTTCCGCTAAGTAATTAGATAATGCAACAAAATAAAAAGTTAAAACAAAATGAAAACTCATCACCCAAGTGTAGCCGACGGTAAAGACTCCAAGTCAAGTGTAGGTGCAGCGCAATTTCTCGTCGCAGGGATCCGTTCGCTGCATTCAGGATGCACAGGTCCACTCGTTTCTCCTTGTTCGGCCTTTCGTTGTCCTTGCGTTTCCGTTCCGGGCAATCAAACGCGTAGTAGCTCTATGTAGGTAGGTATTTTTCAACAATCGCCATTTTTGTCCTCCGATTCGACGTCAGTACATCCGTCTTGATTTTGTGTTTCTTCGCACGTTTTATGAGGGTAGTCTTGGTTGCATTCCAACGGTTGCGGGCATTACGGAATTCTTTATCCCACGCTTCTGATGTCGGCTGGTCAGGATTCCGTGGGCTATCATCGGACATACTGTGGGCGGCGTGTAGGTATACGTGAAAATAATAAAGTAGGTACTGTTCGAGACACCGTATAATCAGAACTAAAGACTGTACAATTGTTAAGTCACTAATTATTTTAACAAAACGTGAGGACAGTTCCGAGAGGTCTTCACTCGTTGGCGATCGGGCTGAGACTGGCTGTCTATCCGATGAGCGAGGACACCTCGACTCTGTCAAAGCGCACGACAGAGGGCGCTTGCGTTTTGTTTTCGAGCGATATTCATGACCGGATGCGACAAATAAATAAATTAGAGATGGACCTGTACCTAGGCTTGTTTTATATACAAAATATCAATAGAAAGTAAGAATGAGTCATAAGGTTGAAAATCTGTTTTCTCTAAGGCTCAAAGACATCTTTGATGATATTGAGTATTATATTTCTGTAGTAAGTATTCCATTCACCGACAACCACACCATCTGTGAAGGATGGTATCCACCAATACAATGGTACCAATTATTTTATTGGTGGACCCTATTTTATTGTTAGATAGTAGGTAACTTAGGTAAATAAGTCAATTACTCACGCAGTAATTTTAATTTATCCAGTGGCACGGTGTCTTCAGTAGGATATTCATATTCTATTTTACGCTCTTCTATACTGTCAATTTCTCTGGGAAGGTCAGGAGGTTTTGTGCATGGAGTTTCCTTGTGTTCTTTGTAACAAGTCACTGAACAACTAGAACATACAATACTAGGTTGATACTAGGTCTTTATAGTAGGTTAAGTTATGAAGTGTTGGCGTACATGGTACTTACTATGGTTGTAGACACGTCGAGCATTTATATTTTGGAACCTGCCCGCACTGAATACAAATCATTTTGATGGGGTTGACATATGTGAGTTTTATGATTATTTTCAGAATCTCTTAATAATTTTAAATCCATACAACAACAAACATCACCATGTTTCGATTTTTTGACATTGACATACGGGTGACTTATCTATCTACTGTCACCTTTGAAATCACAGACTTAAAGTTTTGCCTGAGAGTAGGAATGTCGAAAGTGAAAAAAAAAATATCGATATATCGTTGTATCGATCTCTCTCTCTCTTCCTGACTATTTATCCCACATGGTGGTGGGGTCAGCCTTCCTCACACTCCTCCTCCACTTCGCTCTATCCATGATATCGTTGTATCGATATTTATGAAAATATCGATATATCGGTCAAATTTTTGAAAAAGTGAAAAAGCAAACAATTCAGTCACGACGCAAAAGAACGAGTGAGTGAGTCGTGCGTGAATGAGAGTGACGCATGATGTCCGCCGCATACACACACATACACGCAAGTCGCAACACAAACAAAACATACGTCATAGACAATACAGTTTTTTTCCCGTTCGTGCCTATCTTTTACAACTTTGGTTATATAATCTGCCAATAAATTATATATGAAAAAAATATCGTTTTTGATACGATTTTCGATATTGAATGTTTTGTATCGATATATCGGATTTAAATATATCGCCTAAAAATATCGAAATATCGAATCAAAAGTATTGATAGAGAGATTATGGCTCAGAATTTTATGGGCGCAGAAACAGGCTGGCAGAAAGCACAAACAAAAAACTCTACCAACCAAGCGTCTCAACCACAATAATCGTGACCTGTCGTCGCTTCTAGAGAAGAGACTAGGGTAAATAGCGCCAGCTAGAGACCCATACCTGTAGCTCTAGGTACTAGGGGGAAATATTTGATTAGTAAAATCCAAATGCATCTGTAAATTCAACGACTTTATTGTGCATCTACCTGTACCTTATTCATCTAGTTATTAGTATTTTTACCTACTGTGACTTATTTATTATTAATTTACTTAGTTGTTTTGTTAATGTGTCTCATCCTATGACAATAAAGATATTCTATTCTATTCTATTCATTAACGAGCGTAAATGGTGTTCAATAGAGCGAAATATGACCAAGCTCTACTCAATATCTGGAAAGAAATAATTAACAATTAGGTACTTGATGTGAAGTAGGTAGGTAGGTAAGTATTATACCCTCTTATTATACCTAAGTATTTTTGGTGCGGAGGCCTACCTTCATGAAAGAGTTCAGGTTGACGTCCGCGAATCCTGATGCAGTGAGCTTGCACGGTTTCTGGGCTCTACAAAGAAGATCATATTTTGGTATCCATTTTTCGTTGTGAAGTTGTGGTTTAGCTAAGTTACAACTTGTGAACTTGTAAGGAGCTTGTAAGTTGGGTTCATGAGGCTACTTACTTTACCTTAATACGATATGGAATATTTGATAGAAAAACTGTGCCTAGATAGCTAAGACTATTGGCTGCGGATAGGTTAACAACATTTAGGTAGGTATGTCATTCAAAATCACGTGCACATCATCGTAATATCATCGAATTTGGCTACAGTACCTACCTATAGAAATCTTGTTCCTACCTTGTTTGTAGAAATAACAACTGCTTAGAGATGTCTTTAGTGGCCAAATACCACCTACATTCGTACACAGCGTCACTGACTTCCAGGCTCTGAAATACAGAAGACCATTATTTTTACTGATTCATAAGTACCTACCTAGGTAACAGATTGGTGTAAGGTTGCAAAGACTTACAGAGCTCATCAATAACTCTCCAAAGTAGCATAGACACCAAATTTGCAATAAACTCATCATCAAAAATGTGAGGAAAGTCACCAGCAGCGTTATATCTTTTGCTATCTGAAAATAATCATATCACGGAAGATTATAAAAATTATCTTTGGAAAATAAAGATAGGTACCTACACACGACACAGGTACTTACCATAATATTGAACCCGGTCAAGCAAATGACTATAGAGCTAACCATAAAATTCAACAAAACTAATTTTGTATAAATAATTTCTAGGATGCGCGATAGCCTGAAAATAAACAGAACTATGTAGATACCCATGTATAAATTTGGCTTTGGTTTTTACCTGATTAGCAAAAATCGTAGAATCATAGGTAGGTACCTACCAAATTATTTCTTGATGTCGATTTAGTAGCTCCTTGAAATAACAATGAAAATCAATGTCACCTCTGAACTGTCCCCGAAATAAAAGTTCATCAGAAATAAGATTTTTTATGTCTTTTTGTAAGACGCGAAAATGGATTCTTAAGTACATACAACAGACAAATAGAATGCTGTCCACGGCACTGCCGTAAATAATAATGACAATCACTGAAAAAAATGATCATTGATTAGGACAAAATAAATTAATGGCATACAGTTCTGAACGCTCACTAGGATTCCGTATCGAGTCTGTAGAAACTACCACGGTAGCACAATTTCCAAACACGCCAGAAATATTTTCAGAACATTAAATCGTTATTTCGCGTGGATAAAAATAGGTTCGTATCTAAAGCTAGTCATGCTCTTCTTAGAACTTGAATCTCAGTGTCTTGGCGCTAAGCTGAATAAATAATGTTTTCCACCTACTGACCTGACCAGATCTGGTGAGTATAAGCAAACGGCCAGTATTTTATATCCAGTGCATCAAAGGGGTAGATATCTAGAAACGGCAGAAACAGTTTGATCTCACCGGTTTTAAAGTACGTCAGTGCAGTTAACAATAGAGGGCTAACGTTAAAAACGAATATCGTAAGACCCGTCAACACTTTGAAAGCCTTTGTCATTTTGTGTAGTAGCCTTACATCAGCCAGATTTTCTTTTAACGTTTCCAAGTCATTTGAACTTATTTTTTCTAGTTTTATCAAGCCATGAATCAATCGATGGACGTTATCGTCTTGAATCATGAACATTATGCCTTTTATGGTTACAACCGAACTGTAAGAGACACATGGTGCCATGAATAGAACCTCAATAACGTTTACTCCGTTAATAATTCCCGTGAGAAAAAAATAGAGCGACCCTAAGAGATCCGTGTTCGACCACGCCATATTGAAGAGATATAACATGCGATTAGGTTTTATCAGATCAGATACATTCAGGCCAGTAAATACGAAAAAAACACGTAGTTTTCGCAAGGTTTTCTCCAAACTGATTTCATTAGCTAACATTTTAAAGCTTAGATTAAAGCACTGGCTAGCACTAAGTATATTTATTTTCTAGGATTTTCCGTTTCAAACCTACAATAGACTGCAGTATTTTGATATCTACAGTAAACTATAAATTATTGGTTGTCAGTACAATACATTAAGTGTGATATTTAATTGTTGTCACACCTGCATTCGAAAGCAAGCTCCCAAAAACTAGGGTTGCTATTCACTGTAGAATATACTGAATTGGAAATAAGTATGTTCTAAAGTAGAATAAACTAGCTTCCTTCAGTGGCTTTGCTTGCATTGTAGGTACCTACCAGAACATATAAATTATAGTTCGATCTATTTTCTTCAAATTAATTCGGCCAACTACTCCATTAAAGAGGCACATAATAATGTACAGGTAGATATAATATCGTTCATCGTTCCTTGTCTCCATCCTACTAATATAATAAATCTAAAAGCTTGTGATGTGATGATGTGATGATGTTGTATGTCTGCAGACATACAACATCATCACATCACACATGGAGACGAGGAACGATGAACGATATTATATCTACCTGTACATTACTACTACTACTACTAGTTATTTCGAACCAGTGTGGTGAAAGGATCTAAAGTGGCAAAGGCTCCTTTCGTGTACTTGACACAATGTTTTCGAACTTTTAAGACTCCTACTCTCGTAGACGATTTTCCTTCTTTCGAACTTAATAATTTTATCACCATCATCCACAGCCCGACTGCTGTGCATAGGCTTCCCTCTGTTAGTGCCATCAATCATAGTTCGGTGCTGGTCATCCGATTTTGACCTTTTGTAGTACCTACCTATGTAAGCAGAATTGGGCTGCTCTACAGAACAGAAATTACCACTGTTCATATTAAAATATTGTGATGTTTGCAGTTTTATGTTTCTTTTTTCATTTGATTTTATAATATCCATTCATGACGACTATACAGGCGACATTATCAGATGTCTTGTTCGATTCTGCATAACAAACATAATATTTAATATTTATTCTTGATTGGCATAAATTGAGGGTTTACGTCGCCTTACGTCTATCAGCGGCATAATTGGATGATATTACCGCTAGTTTGAAGGTTTTACCTTGAATTGTTCCTCTAATTGAAGTGCGATGTGACAACTGAATTCAACTGATACGTACCGAGACTAATTAATATCTACTGGTTCAAGAACTTATTTATATACTAGGTATTATGAAATTTTGGCCCTGTTATACTGTGACTGTCGCGGATAAAGCAATTTATTTATACATTAATACTTAATAAATAAAACAAAGTATTAGTTAAGTAAAAATATTCATTTATTATTTTTTAGATTCAATAATATATTATATTTAAGTAGGTATGTAATATAAGATAGGTACATGTACCTACTTAAAATGATACGTTGATATTGTTAATTAGTACTGTGTACCTAAATAACATTGGTTTATTAGATTAAGTAAGTATACCACATGTTGTGATTTTAGTTTAGGGAACCATGCGCTGCTGGCGTAATTATTTTGCAACATTTTCTTAGAAGATATATTTTGTAAGCTACCATTCGATTTATTCGGCGTACATAGTTTTCACTAGGGCAAAGTAAGACCAAGAAGTGCTTATGATCTGAAACACACATTAATTTATTGTATAGCTGTTGCCCGCGACTTCGTACGCGTTAGCCCGCCCTTTAAAAAGTTCCAATATAAACTTTGATAGGTACCCCATTTCACCTCTTTTAAAGGCTTGTTTTGAAAAATCTTCAAACATGTGTCCATTTATTTTGCATTTATAGTATCCAAACCGAGTTTCAAGCCATTAGCACCGCCCTTTAAATAGTTTCAATACAAACTTTGACACCCCAGTTTCCCCTTTTGAAAAATCCTGAAACATGTGTTCATTTATTTCCATAATAATATAATAATAATCCATAAATAGATAATCATTGATATGGGGTCTATTGCGTTAATAGATGCCCCTGAAAATAGTTTTTCTCAAATATTTTCAATGCACAGGCATCGATCAGTTACAGTTTTATTATAAGTACCTATAGATCATTGTACACCTACACCTACTGGGCACTGGTCTACTGATAATTACTACTTACCTACTTTCCGATCCTAAGATCATGGACTAGAAAATATGTGTTGAACCGAAAAAGTTTAAAGGCCTATGAAGGGAATTTAACATTTCACTGCTCTAGAATATAAATAAGTCTATTAATTGACATCCTACCTTCATAAAAGCTCTGAGGTTTATCTCCAAAAACCCTGCCGCTGTTAGTTCACACGGTGCTTGAGCTCTGAAAGTAGGTATTCAATTCAATTCAATTCAGTTTTATAAAATCAAGAAAATAAACATAATTCTTTTGTTTTGTTTATATTGTGATAATGTGTATGAGACTTCATGTTATACTTACCTGATCAAAATTATAAGTATATCCTTAGCGATCACTTTATTGGCCAAGTACCATCGACTTTCATAGGCAGCGCCACTCAAATCCTCACTCTAAAATGAAATAAATAATATTTACTAACGAGTATGTACTCCAACTTCTTTCACTTGGTAGCTCGCATACAGTACCTAATAAAGAAATCATTGACACTCGTAAAACTGTGCGACATATTTTATAATATAGATACTCACAGAACTTTTCAACAGATCACCAAAATAGCACATGCAAAGCACCTGCAGTAAACTTGTAGAGAGAAATGCTAACGATTGCGTCGCTAGAGTTAGCTCTTTGATTACCTATAAACAAAATAAATGCATAACGTCAAGATGAATTTTATTTCCGCATGGTCAGGTAACTTAGTTCGCTGTCAAAAATATCGAGTCCTTTTTACGAGAGGTCCTGCGTAAAATGGCGGCAGGTACTAAACAAAATTCTACTTAAAAACAATCATTTACACATAGAAAAATATTTCATTTTTTATGATGAACCCTGTTGACTTTATTCAATTACGTTAACTCTAAAAAATAGTATGAAATAAAAAATAAGTAGGCCTACATGAATATTAAAAAACTTACCGTTACATTAAATCCAGTCAAACAAATCACTATCGAGCTAGTCATTACATTGATTAGGATCGATTTCGAATAAATCTTTCGAAGAGAATTTGATAATCTGAAAAAGAGAATGACAATGATTTATTAAGTAGGTATATATGATACCTAAGGACTACAAATTTATATGAAATTGATTAATATTAGTATTAGTGTTTCGCTTTGTAGGTATAGATATGTCACGGTAAAATTGTAAATACCGTTAGATTATATATCTATCTCGCGAGATTGTAAACTATTGAAAAATTGTGAACCGTAACACACTGCCTACAATTTAACTGCTTCAAATTTCTCTGGCTTCGGCGGCCGCTACTGCGGCACGCTCGCCTCGCGCATAATTTTTCACTAACTAACCTACTAATTTCGATCTAAGCTGATGTTCGACAGTTTATAATGTCGCGAGATTATAACGATATTTACAATTTTGCGGTGACATACACAATAACATCTAAGAATCACCACTGAAAACTTACATAACTGGAAGCTTTTATATAAGTATCAAATTATTACCGTATTATTTCCTGATGTCGTTGCACTAACTCTTTGAATTTGCTTTGGAACTGGACATCATCGCTGGCCTGTCCACTGGTTAGGTCTGTGTTAGGTATCATATTTTCAAGGTCCAGTTGAACTAGGCGGAATTGTATGCGAAGGTATGTGCAGCAAGTAAGTAGAAACAAGTCCACAGCGCCGACATAAAACAAAACTAACCCCACTAAAACAAACACATATCAGAGATCAAATTAGGTACCTACATTCTAATTACTTTGGTTTTCATATTATAAAAAAGTCGTCGATAAGCGATTAATTGCATAGTTTCCTAAAGTCGGCACTCCGTTATACCTGTATTGAACACTTACTGCAAAAGTTGGCAAAGTGCGAAAGTCGGCACTAAGCTCCTAAATCTAACTATCATGTACCTAGTCCTATCATAAATTTGTCACAGCAATAGGATCTACGTACCTACTCTGTAGTCATTGTGTATTATAATTCAGCAAAGTTATGAGAAAAATCGGCTTATGAAGGAGGTAGCGATCCTTACAGCTTATTTAATTTACAATTGAATGTGTTTGAGAAAGGCACTGGAAAGAAAATTGATACTCTTCAAATACTGTATGGCATGTACGTACCTGACCAGGCCTGGTGAATATAAGCATACGGCCAATATTTGAGGGTCGACGCCTCAAAAGGATAGACATCCAGGAACGGCAGAAACAGCTTCAGTTCCTCTGTCCTGTAGTAGGTCACCGCGGTGCCCACCAACGGGCCCACGTTGTACAACGTTATCAACAAAATATACATAACATTCAGGACGTTCAAGACTTTGTTCAAGAAACTCGTTTCGGTAGCTTTTATTTTCTTTACTTCATCTAAATTATCGCAATATTTTCTGTTGACATCCAATTTAACCAGATCTTCTACTAAGTTGTACGCTTCTAGGTCGTTTAATGTGTAGGAAACTGATTTAGTCATCCCCAAGATGGCGAAAGTGCAACATGGAGCAACGAATGAAAGATCTATGAAGCCTTTCCCCTTTAGAATTCCCAAGCAGAGGTAGGAAAACGAGCATAAACTGGCCGAGGTGAACCATATTAGGTTAAAAATAAATATTGCTCTGTATTTCATAGGCTTATCACCTGGTACACGTTTTTCGTGTAGCTTCATTCCACTGAACCAAAATAAATATTTGATTTTCCGAAGAGTTTGTTGGATTGTTTGGTAGTTATTTGCCATGGTAGAGCAATAGAATTGAATTGAATATTTACGATTAGAACTTTCCCCGTCGTAGATCTTCGATGGACTATTTTCAAGAATAGAATCAATGCGAAGTGAATTCACAAATTATATAAGTATCTAGCTAATGACAGTCATGCATAATTTATAAGAACTAAATGATGCCCAATGCTACTCGAGAACCTTAACCCTTTCTTTGCGGCGCACGGCGCTAATTCGTTTTCAGTATAGAGTGTTTTAACCCACGTAGGTATAAGGTGTTTTGAGCTCTGAAGCTTCCATTTAAACGAGTTAAATGTTGTCAAGAATATCATTTCATTTGGTAAATTATGTTTTTGTAGTGCAACCCAACGCGTTTCTCCTTTTTTTTTCTGTTCCTTAGTAATTTAACGGCCAAGTAGTAAATATACATAGTGCACGAGCTAGTATTTCGTGCTTCTTTTATTGCAACCTCAGATCAAATAAAAGATTATTTTATTTGATCTAAGATTGCAACATTTTGCGTGCTGTAAAATAAGCTGGGCAAGTGAACGGGTTAAATGGAGTTTAACTGATGGATTTGTAATTAAAGGTCACATTTCGATAAAGCATATAATTCATATTCAAAGTGCGCTATTAACAAATTATAGTAGTACTACGGTAATTTAGAAGAGGTGATTACCTATATCTAACTGTCAATGGCGTTGTACCTAATCCCTCTTCATCCAAGTTTCTTCTCTGAATAATGTTCCAATTAGTTATCAATACGATAATACACATTACAGATTATCACGCCCGTAATGCAACCTGCAGTCACTCCAAATTCAAAGTCTCAAGATGTAGAGTGCATGCTACTTAACAGGTAACCTACATACATATTATCACGCCCGTATCCCTAACGGGGTAGACAGAGCAACAAGTAATCATAAAAAAAATTGCAGCCACTCCTTTAAAGTCCCAAAATGGATATGGTGAACCATGGTGACAGGTGATCAGCCCATCGCCCATATAGATGGTCCATCATGTTGGAGTGGATACTATCCCTTAATCGACTTTTACAATATGCTCAGGGAGAGAAGCAGCTGGACTCATTCTATGTTTTTTTTTACTCCTAGTCAAGCAGAGAAGTAACTAGGTATACTTTTTATAAACATAAAAGTGCTAAGAACAACCGTTTTCAAAAACTCTTGAATACAGGCCCATAATCTCGGAGTAATGTTGAAATAAGTATATAAAAAAACAACGACACACTTTTTGTACTTTATTTCACACTCTAGCTAGTAATATACTAAGTTGGGTAAATTGGTATATCCATAGCAATAATATTTACAAAATTTAAACACTTACGACTAAGTATTTAATGCTCATAATAAGAAAAGCCTAGGTACAATAGACTGTTGCAGGAGTAAGTAAGTAAAAATATACTGAACAAATCTCTGTTACACGTTACAAATAGAAACAAGGTAGGTACAAATGAGTTAGCATAACATAGGTACTGTAGCTTAGTAATGCGGTATAGACACTTGGACAGACTGACCGTTTGCTGAGACGCGATTAGCGTATACTATAGAGCTGTGAAGGAATGGAGCTATGAGATTGAACTTTGTGACACTAGTTCTTTCGAACCATTGATTCTTCTCGATCGACCTCTGTTTCATTCCAAACGAATAAAGAGCTAACACAAAGTACCTACCTACTATAACTTAGTAAAGAAGCGACACTCCCACCTGATATTTTACGGCAGACATACCTTCTTGTCTTTAGCTATTCTACGCCACCTGTGCCTCAGCGTACGGTCAGCCTTATCCTTTGTGTGTAATAATTATGCACTGTATCAGAGGTCGTAAATATTCAATGTAGTTTTACTATCCTACTCTAACTAAAATAACTTTAACACTGTAATATACAAGTCGAACGAAATAGATAAGTACTCGTCCATGTTTGATTGGCAACATTTTACTTAAATATTATTTGGTAAAAGAATAAATTATAATACCTACTACTTTAGCCCATTCGTTCAGAGTCTGAGTAAGCTAAGGAATACTTTTTAACTTACATTAATGGCAGTCCCTAATAAGTGGAAAATAGGCTGAAACGTTACTATAATCAATTTTTATCTCTATGATTTCTGTAATACACGCATAATTATGAATCATATTTCTGTTCAACATTTATAAGTTGAATATAATGTGAAATTGATTAGGCGTCATTCTAAAAGTATTTATTGAATATTATATACTGATTTTTCTATGTTTTGTTGTCTTCGAGAACCCAAGTCGCACTGACAAGACAATTTCGTTTACCAAGCCTAAAATGCTTTGTTAGTGGCTAGAGGGGTAAAAGGCGAGATCGGTCGAGTTACGCGTCCCGTGTGTTTATTCGTCCAAGGTACGAAACTTTTTAAATATTTCTGCACGAATACGATAATGAACATTTTTGTGTGCACGCCTGTGTTTTTCACATAATTGTGGCATCCGATTGATTCCACTGATGATTTGTTTCCACTGATATCCCTAACATTATTTCTCGTCATGCCTGACAGTGTTATATTTATAAAGCTACATGGTTTGTTGGGATTGTTGTTACTGATACAATGATGTACTGAGGATTATTGAAGTTTGTTGTCATTATTATGTTTAATTCTATAAGTCCGTCATGCCTGGCTGCTTTGTTGTCATTGATATAACTTTCTAGCTCTTCATGTCAGGTTTCTTATTACTAATACTATTTTACAGCTAGTCATGCCGGCAGGTTTATTGTCGCTGATATAGTACATGAGCGCGAGGTACTTAGCGCACTTGGAGGTTGTGCGCATAGGAGCCCAATTCTCGCTTCATTCGATACTTACGTGATATTATTTGTATCATATTACAACTTATATCTACTATCATATCGATCCCGTGCCAAAAAGCGTGTTCTCGAGCATTAGATAAAATTATTACTATGTTCATTCAACACTTGACACAGATGTAGTTGTTTGTTATATATTTTATACTTTTGGGAGGGCGGTGATAATAAAGACCTTAGTCCCTAGTATTTTGTTAATTTATTTTCTTTCGTATTTATTGTTATAAGTCTTCCGTTCACTTCGGTATATTTGTTTTTGCTGTAGCATAGATTCTAGAATGATCTTTAAGATGGTTATGGTTTATGGTCCACCGTAAGATTTTTGGATAAGCTGATTTTTTTAAATCTGCGTCTCTCAATTCCCTTACAACATTAACACTCCACTTGACCCGGTGTCGTCTCAGTGGTATGGCCGCTACAATTTTGGCCTCCTCAATCATGTTGACCACAAAAAAGCCAACAAATTCGTCAGACATTTAAAAAACAACAGACACATTACAACAAAAACTATCGAGTGCTCCTGACCACTCGATGCATATCGAGCGATCTATCGAATGTGATAATATATCTATTTCCCGAGAATTGGGCCCCTGGCCTTGTACTGCTCATGTTCTCACTGATATTACTCTACAGCTTGTCATGTTGTCACGAATATAACTAAAGAGCTCGCGATGCCTGGCAGGTCTGATATATTTCTATACTGAACATGGTTTAAGTTTGCTTTATTCTACAGCTCATCGTGCCTGGCAGGTTTGTTGTCGCTGACGTAGTACATGGGTAGCGGGGGCTCCGCGCCGGCGTCGGTGGCGGCGAGGGCGAGGTAGCGCGCGCGGAGATGGTGCGCGCTGGCTTTGGGCTGCCGCGACCGTGTGAAGATGCCCTTCTTGTTGCCGCCTACTCGAATTATGTCTGGAAACAACATGGTTCTAATGTTAAAGATAAGATACCACTATATCACCTCTACAAATTCAAAAGTTTGTGTGTTAGTTCATGTACGTCATATCTGTAATAGTTGAACGGATTTGTTTTTTTTTTATTTAATGTAGATTTATGTTTCTTTTCTTTTTTCATTATTAATGTTTTTAATTTATGTGTATTTTCTCTTCTATTAATTTATTATTTTTATAAATTGTATTGACATAATTTAATTTTGATATTGTAGAATTTATAAATCGCATGCCTTAAAACTAGGCAGAGTAGGTACCTACTTACGTGAAACTAATGTAAACATATGCTACCCAATATCTTTTACACATGTAGGTATTTCTGCAATAAATATATCTACTTTGACTTTTGACTTTGGATTTGGCTGAAACTTTGAATACACATAGTTGAACAAAAAATAATTATTTGTAATTCAATAATCGCAGATAGTTTTAACGCCTACCACTCGTCATATATTCGGATTAAAATCCGTGTATCCAAGTTGATAGACGAGATTTTCTAACAATTTGGAATATTTTCGCCTAAACAGTTAAACAGAGACAGCCTAAATAGAAGTAGGTACATAATCGTACTTCCGGATTAGATGAATGAAATCCGTGGAATAAACCATAGAATTTATTAGGAAATTTGTTTTAAGCGAAGTTTGTACTCACTTTGTGCAGTCTTGAAGTCGGCAAAGTTCCAAATCATCTCTCCGAAGAAGAAGCCAGCTCGGCGCAGTCTATCGAACGCCTTGAAGTGTTCCGATAGTGTCGCAACTTGGTACTCCTCTGACCACACGTATTCAGGGTACTGGAATAGTATATTTTTAACATTATTTTACGGCAGTATAAAGGGTGACTTTCCAATGACATTTAAAGCTCAAATCATTGACATGTATTATTGTTTATCCTGCACGTCCTAACCTACGGCGCGCAGACATATGGGACTAAAAAGGCCACTTTGAGCAATTCATCTACTAGATAATTAGCAATTCATTTTCGATTTTATAGTAAATGCTAAGCTAAGCAGCAGAGCAGATAAATAAATGAATATTTGTGGACATTTCACACAGCGCCATCTAGCTCCAAACTAAGCAAAGCTTGTACTATGGGCACCAGATGGCTGATGAGATGCAAGTGAGGTTATTTACTAAAAGGCATATTCACTCATTTCACACAGACGCTATTCTTTCAAATGCAGCTAATATTAATTGATAGCGGTGAGTTCCCACAGTATACAATTAGATTTTATGATTGAGAAATGAAATGAAATCGAATGTAGAACAATGCTATGCGACTGAGATAATCAAGATTCACTTTTCATAGAATTGTTGTAATATGAAGATGGAATTTTATAGGTACCTATAGGTTGCGCCACGTAGGTACTCGTAAGATGAACAGCGGAAAAAAGTTTAACATTAAGGCCGTACCCTGAGCCAAAAAGCAGTTTTTCACGTTCTATACACTATTTTTCCTCACAGGAATATTTGCCTATTGTTTTAGGGAATTTATTAATTCTTTTTCGTAAAATAAACACTGCCTGTATAAAAATCCACGTTTAAACTTTTTCACTGCTGGGTACCTAAAGACCTACTCGTATGTCCATAATATTTACGAGTATTTATTAGTCCGAATTTATATTGTTAAAGGTCCGCTAAAATATTCAGTGCAAAAAACTGACAAAACAAAACTGGTCAATCTATCTATCTAGTCGTGTCACTAGTTCTTTCAAACTGGTGTTGTGAAAGAATTTAAAGTGCATTTAAAGTGCTCCTTTCGTGCACTTGACACAGTTTTCGAACGACGTTTTTCTTAATCGTTTGAGCGCATCAGTCCAGCGCATTTTCAAATTTTTCGCATAGTAAAATCCATTGGTACACGAACCCACCACCCTAGAAGCGTAAGACGGGGTCACTACCAACTAGGCCACCAGTGTTACTTACTATGTTCAAACAAATTGTCTTACCAAATGCAGTCCCGCCATTGTGTCCGCTCCGTACTCTGACATGAGCACAGGTTTGTTGTACTTCCGATGCCAGGCGGTGGCCTCGTCCACAACGTAGCCGGAAATGGTGTTCAACTGGCCCGTGTTCTGGTACCAGCCGTTGTAGCGGTTGAAGCAGATAATGTCTAAGTGTTGGCCCTGGAACATCACACAAATAAATAGACGTAGTTGAAATAAAAGGATCCCCATGGAAACTACGGCCTGCGGGCCATCTCCGGCCCGCGACCATCAAATAAAATTCAAGTGAAGTTTTCGTATTGTTGGAAATTTCATTCTCATTGACAGTACGCGGCTCGCATAAAACAATCACGTATTATTTCGCGAGCGCGGGCGATATGTCAAATACATATCAATTATGTAAAATACATATCAATATTTTTATTTCAGTAAAGAATATAGCCAAAAAATGCAACAACTTGGCCCGCCATATATTTTGTAAGTAAATTTTGGCACGCGAAGGAAAGAGATTCCCCATCCCTGCACTAGACCCACAAAATGAGTTAAGTATACAAGGTTTACGTCTATATTTTTGACTAACAAAACAATGTGACATTTTTTGTGTTGACAAGATCTCATCCCAAATCTATGGCACGCATTTAATTTCGGCATCATTTCAACGTAGAGGAGAAATGATTGGATCCTTCTCGTTACTAGGAAATCATACCCACTATACATAAGATACATAAGAAAAACTTGTGTGCTTGTGTGTTGTGAGAAAAACTGCTTCGCTCGCCTAGTATATACCTGGTACTAAAAAGTAGTTTATATGTTAGTTCATGTCACTAACTACCTATATCTATTCCATTTCATACATATCTGATCAGTCGTCTAAGTATAATTCAAACGCAAACATCAAAGAAACATCCAAACATTATTATTCGCTCGCAAGGATTAATTTGTACTTAAGTCTAATAAAGTTGTAGATGATTTATTAAAATTGACGTGTTTTTATCATGTATAACAGTTTGGCCTTGAAAGTCAGGTGGCACTGAATAATAATCATCTAATGAATATTTATCATTGTCGATTGGGTATTTAGTAATACTAAAAATAATTAATTCAATGTTTTTATGAGTAAGGGCGTTTGCCACATCGATAAGGATTATAAAATTCTACGAATATTCCATAAAATATATATCATTTTAAATATATAAATGCCTACTTTATTCCTTAAACGTACCTACGTTGAAATATCATCAATTTTACAGTTTCACAAGCATCAATTTCATCAATTCATTTCAACTAGATGGCGCTTTTGTCTTCTCTTAAATTAAAGACAGAAATCCTTATGATTTCGAATTCCATTGCTTTTGCGGAACGAATTTCAGAGAAATGCACATCTATTACCATTGTCTATTACCAAATAGATTACCTACCCTAGATAGATAAAAACATTGTGGGTGGAAATTATATTCCTTTGATTAGGGAATGTCAAATGAATTTATGCGTTTATTGACCTAATGACCGTGAACTTATCTTTCATAATAGGTATAAAATAAAAATGTAAATGGAACTAGTTAAATAAATATAACATTTTTATACATGGAAATAGTTGTTCTTTAATTACTTCTCTGCTGGACTGGGAGTAAAGAAAAAACGTAGAATGTGTCCAGAATGTACTTCTCCCTCCGAGCATGTCGTAAAAGTTGACTAAGGGATATTATCCTCCAACATGATGGACCATCTATATGGGCGATTGGCTGATCACCTGTCACCATGGTTCACCATATCCATTTTGGGACTTTAAAGGAGTGGCTGCAAGTTTTTTTATGATTACTTGTTGCTCTGTCTACCCCGTTTGGGATACGGGTGTGATAATATGTATGTAGGTATGTGTATGTAAATAGTTGTTTTAACATATTATTTTGCATAATTGATTGGAATAATACTCACAACTTTGTCATTGTATACTGTTTGGGAGATCGCTATGGTGACTGGCCTTGATAAGTCCATGGATTTTACGTGATTGACTACATTCCTGGAACAGCGTAATGTTATAGACAAGTAAGAAGCACCTACCTAGTAATAAATAGGCATGTCATAAAACTAAGGCCTTTTATCATCTATAGTAGATGATTTATACAGCGTCAGGAGGCAACTTTTACCTTCACAGACGGGACGCTGTAGTGTCTGGGACGAATTAAGATGGAGTAGGCTTGCCCAGCACCTATTCCATCCTCTCAGCTTAGTCGGCCTTGTCCACAGGAAAGACATGGTCAATACGTGCGGAGCTGACTAAGCCGCGGGTTTTTTTCGGGTTTATAGTACGTATCCAATAGTTTATAGCCATATTTCAGTAATCACAATTTTAATAATAATGTCACTATAGATAGGCGCTAAGCTCTTCATAGGTTTGAATGGTGGATTCTATCGTTCAACACCTTAATGTTTTACTGATAAGACTAAGTTTAAGTTACTTTAAATATTATACACCTAAAATTGCCATGTTTTTGTGCCTAAATGGTTTTAAGCTGAACCATTAAGATCTCATGCATCTACACAATAAAGTTGTTCTTATTCTTATTTATAAAGGAGAATATAAATAGGCTGAGAAATATAAGAAAGATGGATTTCGAAGCTTGATTAACATTTGTAAACCTTGACGAATTAAGATGTTAACCTTAGAATATAGAAAATGTTAACTTACAGGAAGTAAGGATCGGAAAGTTTGTTGGCAGATCGTGGCTCATTTGCGATGGACCATGCGACGACGCTGGGATGGTTTTTATCGCGACGTATCAGTTCTGTTATCGATTGCTTGTGCTTCTTCAACAATGCGTCGGAGAATATGCTGAAAATGAGACGAATTTTTACAGTTCAAATAATAATTTAGTGTTACAAAAACAAGCACTGTTTTTAATTGGCGGTCAAGGGGCAGCTTGCATGCCAAAATCTTATATTTATCATATAAATTTCAACACTTACAAATTTCATTGCTTTTTGAGATGACAAGTTAAATTACTTGAGAAGTGTTCAAAAACTTTGACTGGCATCTAATATTGCCGCCCAACACGGGGCTAAAGAGGAAAAGTTGAGCTAACTCACTCAGTATCTCCACTAGGGCATTCGTCAATAATCATGATTCCATGCTCATCAGCCATCTGGTAGATTTCTTCAGCGTACGGATAGTGAGAAGTCCTGAAAGCGTTGGCACCCACCCATTTGATGAGATTGAAGTTTTTCACCCAGAGCACTGGATCCCAGCCTTTGCCTCTTAACTGTCGACATTCAAATACATAATCGTTTTTTATATGGTAACCTCATATTTGGGATATTTCAGTTTTTATTGCCAAAAACTATCAAGATTAAGTATTTTTAGGTACTTAAATAAATAATAAATAACACCCAACGGTCACATGGACCAGACCCGAAAGAAATATTTGCAGAATATGCAAACATTTCTTCCGCAGCGGGAATCGAACTCACGCCTCTAGCGTCTCTGCCGAGCAATCGCCCGCCACGCCAACTAAGCCTTACCTTTTAGTTCTGTTCAGTATTGTACGTAAGGTGGTTAGGTCTTTTACAAACAATTACTTTTTGATTTGTCAGAATATGGTTGGTAGATAGATTAATAAAGGCTATGTTTAATAAGCAGAGATAGGGAAAAATGGAAGCAATTGGAGGAGGCTTTTACCGCTGAACGCGGTTCTTACACATAAAATAGGTATAGATAAGTTTAAAAATAGATAAATACATAGAATAATTTAGACATAGATAATATAACATGTACATATTGTGTAGAGAAAAAATAAAAGCTTTTATTATTATTATTATTATTATATTTAATAAGCAGCTTGTGTGTTTATTAGTTATGGATACTTACATCAGAATCTTCATGCATCCCGAACCCTCGCATGTAAACTGGTTTCTCGTTTATATACACTGTTGTGTTGCTCCATGTCACAGTTCTAATGCCAATTTTCTGGGTGTATGTGTCGATGATTTCCCCATTAGTGCTTATCAGTGAAGTCTGAAAATGATATGAGATTCATCGGTTTAATTATATTTTTGCAGCTATTTTATAAAATTACGGACATTTCGTTTCGGGCTTTCGGAAATAAAAGAGGCCATCAATTATCCAGGAAGCTGAAACTGATTTACTTTTATGAGTAACGAATTGGCAGATGGTTTGTTTGCCATAAACTTTGCAAACACAAGGGAGCGTTTTATGGCTACACGTCAGTCGAACTTTTCCTTAAACGTATTAGAAACTTCATGGGTTTTTGCTGGATAAAGGTATCCCTTGTGGTCGATATGTGAGGTCTTTAAGACAATGCTTCTAGTTTCAATAGAGTTGTATCTACATCTCCACCTATTTATTGTAACTTTTTATTGCCAATAAAATAGGAAGAGGTTTTTATGGAGATATTTTGAAATTACCTTAAAATTGTACAAGTATCCCGGATTAGGATGCATCAGATAAGGCCACCACAAGTTAGCGTTGCCAATTTCCAGTAATCCAGCGCAGTCTTGCGATGCGGTCACCATATTGTCTTCTTTGTCGAACAATTGTACAAGACATAACACGTTGTCTAAATTGCCCTTATATGTCACATTGTATACTACGAAACCTGAGAATATAACGAGTTTGATGAGCTTTGACACACAAAGAACGCAACAATATACAAAGAGGGTGTCATGTTGTGTCAGTACAGTCTGTCCTTGGAAGTATTGGAATTCGATACGATCAAATCTGCAAGATACACGAGAAATGGATAGCTATTATTTTTAAGACTCGCATTACCTGTAAGCCCCTGTATGTCGGTATTGACGATGACGTCATCAATATATACCTCTGGGGTAGAGTAAAGGAACACAGTACGATGAATGCCCGCGTAGTTGAAGAAATCGAACGTGTATGTTTGTTCTTGCTTTACTTTGTTGTGTCTGTAAAACGAGAGACAGAAATTAAATAGACAGCGGTAATGGTACTGAGAAATATCCAACGTTGGGTATAAAACCAGATTCTGGGACGAGTAAACACAAAATGTACCTACCTAAAATACCAGCAATAGTTATCTAGGCAATATTAGTCGTTTATTGCGTTTAAATGATAATTTATTTTAAATCTTCAACTTTTTGCGAACGTTTCGGTTTAGTACTTTGTTGTCTGCGTATTGTAAAACAAATATTAACCTACTGCAAGTAATATTTAAAATTCGTGATTGGTACTAAAAATATTTGTATAAATTCTTACAAAAAAAACCGGTCAGGTGCGAGTTGAATTCGCACACGAAGGGTTCCGTACCATCGTAGATGAATGTACATACAATACATGTATAAATGTTTTTTGTAAACTCTCTACAGTAGGTAGTATTACAAATATTGTGCACCTCGGCAAACTTCGTGCTTTGTATAAGAATCGAATTTGTGAACCAACCCTTTAAAAAAATAAGTATCTACATAATTATTGTAACATCTCTGTATTACATATCATTATCGCGTTCGTATTTCAGAAGCTAAACCAAAATTGCCGAGGCGCACAATACTTTTGGTACTACTGCACCTGAAATACAATACGGTGACAGACGGACGGACGGACAGCTGAAGCTTAGTAATTGAGTCCCGTTGGCACCCTTCTGGCACGGAACCCTAAAAACCAACTTCAAACGTGATGTTTACTGTTCTCGAATTAGACGTTATAAACAAAGAGTGCCCAAAAATGTATAAACCACGAGTTCAAATGCATGAGTAACCGGACCTAATCAGGATGTGGCTATTTAATTTATTAATGGCTCGAGTTGAAGCCGGCAGAGCTTACGGAGACTAATAAAGCATTCATTAGTTTCATCTATGCCGCTACGGAGCGAAAGCTTGGTTCAAATTTTACCACATTTGTTATTACCGTGACTACTCATGCGTTCTTGCCATTTTGGATATGATTATTCATACCAAACTTTGTATTTTTACATTGGAAATTCTGTTGTGAATTTTTCTAAATAAAATCGTTAGCAGTATACATATATGTGGACTAGCTGCCGCCCGCGGCTTCACTGTCGTGGTACTCGGATAAAAATAGCTTATATGTTAATCTAGCACATGTACTATGTATATTCCAAGTTTCATTAAAATCCGTTCAGCCGTTTAGGCGTGAAAGAGTAACAAACATCAATACATCCATACTTCGCGTTTATAATATTAGTAGGATAGAGTAAGATGATTCAACTCAATCGTTAGAATCAGAAATATTTTGATAAGGTACGCGTGCCTCAAAAAAACATACTTCTAGAGAGCTATCCCCGAGATCAATGGGTCTTCTCTTCATCATCATTATCATCAGCTTATAGCAGTCCACTGCTGGACATAGGCCTCCTTTAATGAGCTCCATCGCGCTCTATCTTCGGCTTGTCGCTTCGGCTGTCTTCACTGACTGAGGCCTTTTACCATCTATAGTAGATGATTTATACAGCATCAGGAGGCAACTTTTATCTTCACAAACGGGACGCTGTAGTGCCCGGGACGAATTAAGATGGAGTAGGCTTGCCCAGCACCTGTTCCATTCTCTCAGCTTAGTCGGCCTTGTCCACAGGAAAGACATGGTCAATACGTGCGGAGCTGACTAAGCTACGGGTTTCCTCACGATGTTTTCCGTCACCGTTTGAGAGAACTGATATAGCGCACATAAATTTTTCTCACAAAAAATCCATTGGTCGTGTAGACCGGATCTGAAACCACGTCCTTAGGATCGGAATGCGGGGTCACTACCAACTAGACCACCAGTGCTGCACTATACCGACCGAAATTTATACTAGTTTGTAAACACTTACCCAACAGTAATATCCTTCACATATCCCTGTGGAACAGTATCGGGGAGCAGTGTATTGTCCACCGCCACCGTCAGCAGGTTGCTGGAGTTGAAGTTCAAGTCTAAGAGCTCCACTTCAAAAGGCAAATGTCCAATTTCGTGGAATGTTACCAATTTCCCGTTGACATACTGTAAAGAAAAGACTTTATTCTTTGCTGAACTGGGAGTAAAGAAAAAACATAGAATGCGTCCAGTTGCTTCTCTTCCCGAGCATGTCGTAACAGTCGACTAAGGGATAGTATCTTCTCTAACTTGATGAGATACAACAAGCAAGTATTCCCAAAGAGGGTTGACGTCAGGCAGGCGGCCGGTCATAAAATACCTTAGCCAAAACTCTCACAGGATGATCCAAGGAACAGCTGTGCCAACCCCACATAGAGTGGGATAAGGGGAGGAAGATGATGATACTGTAAAGAAAAGATGTGGTTCTCTCATTGAAAATATTGATCTTACTAATGAGCGCATGAAGGGAACCTTAGAGGCGCTCTTCAAATCCTTTCACCAGACTGGTTCGAATTAAATAATTACACGACTAGAAGTAATAGTATAAAATTAGTTACGTGTAGGAAACAACACATTTATAATGGTGTTTGATCTTGGATAAATATGGCCTCTACATGATTATAATTTGTATACCTACTCAAGAGCACCCACCTTGAAGAAGATATCGATTTTTAGTATAAACATAAGTACTTAAAGTAACTCCTACAAAAAGTAAAGTATTCGTAGGTAAATGATGTGCTTTATCTAGTTTTGTACTGCAAATGCACTTTGTAAAAGGAATAGGTGTATTAAATTTACGTATTATGGAGCAGGATGGAAAAATACTAAGTATTTTGTTTTGCCACATTTTTCAATGAACTTGCCTTATATGTTAAATACCTAAGTACAACTTAATCTGTATTTTAGTAAACAGTTATTCATTGTGTTTGCTATCAATTGTTTTGCCTATTAATTCTAATCTAACTGGGTTCACAATGTTAGTGGAAGTATTTTAGAGGAAACGCCTTATTTCTAATATCTTAAAAATTTTCCATGAAATGTAGAAATAATAAAACACCCGATTATATGATTTTATGAAAGCTTAGCTGTGTAGCTTCCTCTTACATATTTAATTATGACTTGGTCCTGACACAATATCAATAAATAATTGGAAAAATCCACATACAGTTTGATAAGAAAAAGAAAGAAAAATATCAGATAGGTCTCATTTAATAAAGTCAGGTGCAGTAACCTCGTGCGTGTGGGTGTCATAAAAATGTTTTGCATGTGCTCTCTACGTAATGTTTTGTACCTACTCGCACCTTGAACTGGATTATTTTTGTTCTGTATTGAATGTTGTTTATTGAATTCTGTTGTGTATTGAATGGTAGAGATGGAGTGCGGAAAGCACACTGTGTAAAAACACGCGTGCATTTAAACGTTGGTTTAGTTTAGTTTTAATTTTGACGGCCTCAGTGGCGTCGCGGACGATTGCTTGGCAGAGACGCAAGACGCGCGGCTTTGATTCCTGCTGCGAAAGAAATGTTTGCATGGTCTGTAAATATTTTTTCTGGGTCTGGGTGTTGTGGTACCATGGTACTCGTAGTGTCTGATACCCACGACACAGAGAATCCTAGTGTGGGGTCAGGACTATGTATGTGACCGTTATTTAAAAAAAAAGTTCTATCTACATTAATTTACTTTTATTCTTAGTTTGGTTGCCTGGAAGAAATAGCATCAAGCGATAAGGCCACCCTTTGCCAGCAATCATTAGGTTGTTTGCAATAAAGCTTTTTTTTTAATTTTAATTTCCATTTCACTGTGAAGACTATTGTTGAGTATGACGATTCAATAGTATTTATAATTGAAACAGTAAAATGAAAATACCCACCAACTAATCGGATAGGTACCTCCTACCTTCAAATTCACTTTTTATATCTACAATTTTTATAAATAAATAATTAGGACATTTTGATAGTCTAATGCAAACTTCCTACATTTACGTAGCCTCATTTCCGTAACAATATGAAAACATTGCGTGCGATGTTTTAAACCCGGATATGGCTCACTGCCCCTTCCTGAGTCCAAGGCTGACCTTTGTTTGATACATCAATCAAAGGGTGCTAAAACATGTTAACTGAAATAGCTGTAAATGAACCAAATGACGTCACTCACAGAATTTACATAGGTACATACATAATTTTCACGCCCGTATCCCTAGTGCGGTGAGCAAGTAAATAAAAGAAAACTTACAGCCACTTCTGATTTAAAGTCCTAAGATGGATTTGGTGGACCATGGTGACAGGTGATCAGCCCATCGCCCATATATGTGGTCCATCATGTTGGAGAGGATACAATACTCGGGGAGAGAAGCAGCTGGACGCGTTCTATGCTTTTTTTACTTCCAGTCCAGCACAGAAGTAAATGTATACAGAATTTACAGGTATTAATAAAAGAGATGTTCAAACAAATCCCTACTGCTTTTTTGCTGTTTGTGGAAACATATTAATTTATACGAATGAAATCACGCATCGGCAAATAATTACAGTCAAAATTATAAAGTTAGTACTCGTAACCACAGAATAATGTCGCAACATCGCCAATAGGCCACCCAGTAAGGTGGGAACTTACAACCCAAAACATAATTCAATGCGATGAAGTCGAGTACGGAGGTGTCAGAGCTGGATATGATTTGTATCTAATACGAGCACACCTTTTGCATGCGACCTAAACTCTTGATTAGTAGGTACATTGGATAATGTACCTTGATTCTATTTGATTAAAGCTTATATTCGAATGTGGTTTGCAGTTTGACAGATCGCAAAGCCGAAGCGCTTTATCGGCGCGCAGCGGGGTGATTTCAAACGACACTTCATGACATCATTGTCCTGTAAATTGCGAACATGCTAGTAATTTTATGACACGTACTAGCCTGGGTGAATACATATCACCCTTGATATGGACTCCATTGTGTCCATGTCTACAAACCCAATTCAACAGATATTGTGGCTTTTACTATTATTTCTCTGCTAAATAAATATAAGATAAAGAATGCCGGTTAGATTAGATCTTTTCGTTCCGCATTTCCCAAAGCATTATCCTTTCACAAAACAAAACCTTTAACAACAGAGTTTTTCTTTTAAGACTGTTATCACTTATCAGTCTATAAGCAAGCCAGTCAGTCCTATCACACGAATAAACAAATTGTAACGGAGACGCGTTTGATCCGGAGGACGCTCATTGAGTAGGTAATGCTGATTGAGCGAGGTCAGTGATTCTTGCCCTCTGCTCTATCTAGCTTCTTGATTAGAACTTACCTACGGATCGTTATCGAATTGATTATTATATAAATTGTAATATTATGTATTATAAGTATGTATTAAAAAAAGTATATAAGTATTCTATATATACTTTTTTTGTAAATACATACTTATAATACATAATACCTGCTACAACACCTAGACCCGGAAGAAATATTTGCAGAGAATGCAAACATTTTTCCCGCAGCGGAAATCGAACCCGCGCCTCTTTCGTCTCAACCGAGCACTCGCCCGCCTCGCCACAGAGGTCGTCAATATTGTTGAATTTATGCGCTAAAAAACATACAAGTGAGGTTTGCCTACATAATAATGATCTTCTTTTGTTTGTCACGTCCATAAAATGGTGATGATGGGCACTATCAGGAAATCAAAAAGCACATACATTAACCTAGATATTCATTAGCTTAAGCTTGCAAGTGCCAAGTACCCGGTAAAAAGTACCGCATGTGTTCAGTTTCCAGGTCATAAAGTACGAGTATGTAGGATTGTAGGTATACTACGAGTTTTAGCCAAATCCGCTGAGCCGTTACGGTAATGAGTAGGAACAATAACACACACTTTTAAACAACCCATTCGCTTTTATCATTATAATGTTCATTTTGTAACCTCATTTCGAATGACTTTAGCTTGGAATATCATAGTGATTGTGTCAGTAGACAGTACAGCTGATTGGCCGATAGAAGGATTGGAGGGCACTGCCAGATAGGCCAATTGCCAGTTGACAGCGACACCTACAATATCCAATTCTGGGCTAGATATGCCCTTTCTTATCAGGTATAGGTACACCGATTTCACTGTAAAAGTTCTAGTTTTGTTGAACTATAATTGTTCTAGTTTTGTTGAATAATTGATAAAGTATGTAAGAGGAAGTCTGAAAGTTATTGAATATTGAGATGAATGTGTGGAATAACAAGAATTTTATTATTCTTGTTATCCCACACATTCATCTCAATATTCGCAACTCTGCTGCATGGACTCGCCTTTCATCCGCCCCATATCAATAAATAATAATAATAATAAATATTTGAGGACATATCACACAGCACCATCTAGCCCCAAACTAAGCAAAGCTTGTATTATGGGAACCAGATGGCTGATAGAATACATAATACACGCCTCGCCACAGAGGTCGTCAGTTCAGACCCTATTTTATTAACGAGTTGCTTTATTATAATATCACTGCAGATTATTTTTTCTTTTTAAATTCATTACTTTATGAGTATTCCACATAGCGGAGACGGATATTGTCCCATAGATGACGTAACATAGCTAACGCCGTTTATATGCTAAGCGTGTGAACATTACAAATATCTGTTCCCTGCGAAACTACAAGTAGGTAAATGGAAAAGATTTGTTTCACCATTAACATCACCAATGACCCTATTTCCAGTGGTATCCCATTTTAGTCTCCATTATGATATTCCTCCTATACTTAGTCACCATATCATTAGGGTCAGAATTCGACTAATGCCCGTTTACAGTATTCTAATGGGTGACTTTTTTATTTTTAGCTAATATAGAAATAGGTTTGCGTTTGACCACACGAAACTTGACAGCTCGTAACTTGTTTTCGTCGTAACTCGTCGCGTTTTTGCAATACAAATTTGTCTTATAGAATACGTTAACACACTGATTCCACAAATTGTTTGGTCATAATGAATAAGTCCCTGATGTTAAGTAACAGCGTGGTCTAAGATGGAGCAAATAATACATATATTATTATCATAGCTACGTTTATATCTGTCGAAAAGCGCCATATGCATATATTTTGACAGAAAAACAACATTGTCATGGTAGTTAAGGATCCGTTGTCCGTTATCAGGATATTGGAACCGGTCATGAACTTTTGCTTGCTTTCAGATGTTGTCGTTATTTGCTTTCGATAACCCGATTCACTTCTAACTATACAGCGTCCGGTAAATAATTGGATTAAATATCAACCTATAGGTATTTCTTAGCTATCAAACAAGCAATACATGGGTAAATTAAACCAATAACAACAACAGCACACGTTTCTGAACCGCAACTCATTTGCGATTATCGCATACTATTATGTTTATAAGCACGACCTATGAGGTAATAATCTCGTGTTTTACAATACTGCCATAGAAATTACTCCCTGTCTGGTAAGTTCTATAACAACTTCAATAAAATGTAAACATAGGTAAATTATAAAGAAATATTTACATTACGTACCTACCTATTCAATAACTGCTATTAGATCGGGCTAGGTACTACATCGGACTCTACGCCTTCGCTTCTATCGAAGATCTCGAAAGAAATAGATTGTTATGGCATTATTGGCAGAAAAATACGATAGTCGAAATGTGAGAAATTGTAAAGGTAGATTAAATTATTCTTTCCATGAACTTACCACTTCAGCAGCGTAGTGGACACTGCTGAACCTGAGCCAGACGCGCTGGGAAGCCCACCACGACGGCACGAAGAAGCGACGATCGTACCAAACCACGCCGACGTGGTCGCGTGTCGCCGCGTCTTCCACTATGTCGTTGTATGAAGATGGTACCGGCATCTGGATCACTGGACCGGTCTACGGAATATTTCTTCTATATAGTATGTATGAAATAATTATCTATACTAATATTATAAAGCTGCAGAGTTTGTTTGTTTGTTTGTTTGTTTGTTTGTTTGTTTGTTTGTTTGTTTGTTTGTTTGTTTGTTTGTTTGTTTGTTTGTTTGTTTGTTTGAACGCGCTAATCTCTGGAACTACTGGTCCGATTTGAATGATTCTTTCAGTGTTGGGTAGTCCATTTATCGAGAAAGGCTATAGGCTATGTTTTTTTTCTTTCAAAATTAGGGATCCGTAATAAAATTGCTATTTTGTAACACAAGGTGTAAAATCGAAAACCTATTTTTGCGTGCGCTGCAAAAACTATTGACAATAGAACAAAATGATGTACTACGGGTTTGTAGATCCCATCAAGACCTACAAAAAAGTCCGCGAGAACATATATCTAGCTATCATGGTTTAATCACAATAACCGATTTTGAGTTCAAAATAATTATGAAATCGTCTGAAGAAAAAAAACTACGTTAAATATGTATCGTAATATTAATCTTTATCGAAATTAAGCATTATGTTATCAAGAGTATTTGTGTAGAAGTAAAATACTTTTTGTTTCATCTCAATCGGATATTTCGTTTAAAAGTTATCACGTGTGTAAGATGTTAAGAGTTGGTACCTATTAATGAGTTATGGGCCATAGCCATAGTCCATTTATTGAGGGAGGCTATAATATAGGCAATATTTTAACTCGGTATTTCCACAGAAACGAGAAAAACGCGGGTGAAACCGCGGAGCACAGCTAGTGTAGGTATATGGATGAAATGATTCCCGTCAGGCAGGCGGCCGGTCATTGAACACCTTAGACAAAACTGATCCAAGGATCATGCTGTGCCGACCCCAAATAGAGTAGGATAAGGGCAGGATGATGATGATGATGATGATGATGATGATGATGATGATGGATGAAAAGGATTAGGGGTAGAAGTAGGCCAAGGAAATAGCGGATGGATTAAGTGAAAGATGACATGGATAAGAAAGAAGTAAGTACAGCGATGAGAGTTGATGAAAGGGAATGGAAGAAAAGAACATTGTTGTGTTTACCCCACATAGAGTGGGATAAGTATAGGAAGATGAGAATGATTTTGAAACTTCTCTATTTACTAATTTTTTGTATCAAAATGTCCTTAGCATATGATTTATTTCAGTATTTACTTGCTCTAACATTAGTTTTATAAGGATCATAGTTTAGGCAACAGCAGGATTTCCACTTCCTATGATCCTGACACAAATAAGTTATCTATAATGTCAGGGTAGGTTTTGATGCACTAGTTGCACCAGCATCTATCACATAATAATTTTTGCCTACATCCACGAAAGGATGTCAGGGGATGCTTTATTTTGAGATGCACTCAATTTTTGGCAAGTGGTCTCGATAATAAGGAAGCATAACTTAGGTGGTACAAGACACAATGTGTGTGGGCGCAGGATATAATACAATGTGAATTAACCTTATTATAATCAGTGTCATAAACCTTCTTATGACCCCGCCTTCCGATCCTAAGGTCGTGGGTTCAAATCCAGTCGTGTACCATTGGATTTTTCTGTGCGAAAAAATTATGTGCGTTATACCAGTACTCTCAAACGGTGAAGGAAAATATCGTGAGGAAACCCGCGGCTTAGTCAGCTCCGTACGTATTGACCATGTCTTTCCTGTGGACAAGGCTGACTAAGCTGAGAGGATGGAATAGGTGCTGGGCAAGCCTACTCCATCTTAATTCGTCTCGGGCACTACAGCGTCCCGTTAGTGAAGGTAAAAGTTGCCTCCTGACGCTGTAAATATCATCTACTATAGATGGTAAAAGGCTTTATACCTTTTCAAGATCCTGCTCGTACCATCCATTCCTCTGTCCATACTCCGGGTCAGACGGTGACACTCTGAAGTTCCACACGCCATCCAGCGTCTTCAGATCTCTGGTCTCCGTAGCACGAGGGTATAGCGCCGCGTTTGGAGTGGGCTCCTTGCTCGACAGCTGGTTGATCTCGTTGGCATTGGATGGGAGCACGTCGGCGTTGGTGGAAATTAAGAGAGTTGCAAAAAGGAGGGTTGATGTGCAGCGCATCTGTGAAAAAAAAATGGAGTTAGTGTGGGACTATAATTATTTTCCTTCACCGTGAGGAAACCCGCGGCTTAGTTAGCTCCGCACGTATTGAACATGTCTTTCCTGTGGACAAGGCCGACTAAGCTGAGAGGATGGAATAGGTGCTGGGCAAGCCTACTTCATCTTAATTCGTCCCGGGCATTACAGCGTCCCGTTTGTGAAGGTAAAAGTTGCCTCCTGACGCTGTATAAATCATCTACCTATGGTAAAAGGCCTTAGTAGTAGTATAATTATTTTCCCAATTGCATTTAGTAAAGCACCGTTCTAAATCGTAAATTTATCTGTCCTGGCTCTTTGTGTTTTAATTTGCCAGCTTAAAGTAAAACTTTTAAAAACACGCCTTTTCATAAGAGATTGTAGCGCCTTCTGATTACTAAATTGCTGCTAAATAAATCATTTTCATTGATTTTTCGCGTTTTTAGAAATCGGTTGTTACTGTTTGGCTCTGATTAATCACTTTCTGTTACAGTGAATGTCTTATGATGAATCTAAATGAAAACGGATTAACCTTTCGACGTATCATTAAATGTAAAAGTGAAACACTTGGAGATGTCCACTGTTGCATGTCTAAATGATGTTCAATGACTGTGACTTCAAATAACAAACTGTAGTCATGCAGGTAGATAGGTACCCTTTGTATTACTAACCTATTGCTTTTAAAGAAATTACAGGAGAGCACGTCATCTAATGAATTGTGAAATTGAATTTGCGTTTCTTCAACGCTTAAGTTCGTTTCAGATTATTACCGTAGATTAATTACGCAAATTTATCCATACTAATATTATAAATGCGAAAGAAACTCTGTCTGTCTGTCTGTCTGTCTGTTACATTTTCACGTCAAAACTGCTGAACAGATTTTAATGTAATTTGGCAAAAAGATAGATTCCATGCTGGGCCTTCCTGGGCCGGGATGGAATTCCGGGCAATTTGTTTATATTTATCTATTTATTTATTACATAGACTACTTTTTATCCTAGGTGGACCGATTTCATGATTTTAGATTTGTGGAATTTGTCTCCGCCCCGAATAGCAGAATAACTACCTAATAAAACATTTGATTATTTATATTAATAATTCTGAGGCGGTACGAAGTTCGCGGGGTCAGCTAGTATCTATACGAGTACCTATGTATACATAAAACAGCATTTTTCTGCAATCAACGCACAGGTCAAACTACTGAAGCTAGAAAGCTGAAAATTGGAAGATAACTTCGTTTTATAGCAAAACCACCCACTAAGGCGACATTTTTCGAAATTCAATCCCTAAAGGCGTAAAAAGGGGTGAATCTTTGTCATTTACTTGAAACTTCGTCTGGAAATTAAAAGTATAAAATAATTGAACAAGTGTTTTAGGATTTTTCAAAATTACTCTCAAAAAGAAGCAAAATAGGGTGTCAAAGTTTGTATGGGAACTTTTTAACGGGTAGTGCGATTAGCTTGAAACTTGGCTAGGATACTTTAAATACAAAATGATTAGACACGTGATTCAGAGTTTTTAAAAATAACCCTCAAAAAAGGATAAAATGGGTTGTCAAAAATTAAACTACGCGAGCGAAGCCGCGCGTGTTTGCTAGTGTATTTGTAATTCTAAGTTCTATAATATAAATTTGCGTAAAATTTAACATTAATTCCACAATTAAGTATGTAAATATGTAATTTTATTATTGAACGAAAGAGTTATTTGATATGCTTCCTACGAGTATTTACTTACTCCATCAACTTACTCGTATATTAATTAATGAGTTTTCTTCTTGCCACGTCTAGACTGCCCACCGTGAACGCTATTGAAAGTGTATCATCGATACTTTAACCGCGCCGTACCGTGTCCGACCGCAAAATTAATACCGTATTCGGATTGGTAACTGTTACTCGTTTTCACCATATTGGCTGACACATCTCTCGTATCGTCTATCATTCATAGATAAGTAGAATTTTTTTATTGCACAAAAGAAAAAAACATGCACATAGGCGAACCTAATATCAATTAGCATTTAACATTATTTTGATGCTAATTAGCATTATCATAATTTTGTTAAATTTTTATGTAACAAGTGGCTTAATTTTGGCAGTGATTCCTTGAAAGTAAATATCTAAAAATAATATTATTTTTCTAAAAGAGTTGCTAGAAACGAAGTGATTTGCTCAGTGGTTGCTAGGGAATCTAGGTAACCTGAGGTAACTTACCTTAGTAATATTCAACCCGAATATTGATCCATCTAGCCACCCGCGTCAGAAAACGATCACTATTTTGTGCTAACTGTGAGAATTCAGAGTGAGTATCCGAACACGGGCATTGCAGCGTTACATTGTTTTGCAATTGCAATTTTTGTTATTCGTGTCGCATACTCTGTTGAGTTTTATCTGAGCATTCTACAATGACAGCTTGATGAGTGGAATCCACGGTGCGCATTTGTGGTGCCCTGATCTGTAATTCCCTGCACACACGCATACTAGAAAGCTGGATTGCGTAATAATGTACCTGGTGATCTGTTTAAATTCTTATTTTTACCTAAGCAATGGTTGTTATCATGGATTGTTATGTGGGTATTTATGTATGTAGGTCGTTATGACTGTTTCCCTGATTGTCTATGTATAAAGTTCTATCCCTTAAAGTTAGTGGATTTCAACTTTATCAAGAACTAGTTGCCGCCCGCGGCTTCGCTCGCTTGGTACCCGGATAAAAAATAGCCTATATGTTAATCCAGTACATGTACTATGTATATTCCAAGTTTCATTCAAATCCATTCAGCCGTTTAGGCGTGATTGAGGCACAAACATCCAAACTCACAAACTTTCGCATTTATAATATAAGTAAGATGTGACATGAGGCAATGTGACCAAGTGTCAAAATTGAGACTAAAAATCGGATAGGTTTTATTTTGTTATAAATATTGTGTCAACGGATCAGTACTACATATTTAGCCTTATGTAGTTAGGCAATTATTTCTTGCATGTTTTATTTAACAAAACATTATGCGATCTTGCGTCGGTGTGTATCTAACTATAATTAATTTTATAATACGTTGCATTACACATCGTAACTTAGCTCCTCCAGTACCTATTTCATCGTGACTCGTCATCATAATCATTCGAAGCCCAATTTTACCTGTGATTGACTAATCCAAATATAAATAAATATTAATTGTGGACATTTTACACAGCACCATCTAGTCCCAAACTAAGCAAAGCTAACCACTAACACACCCGGAAGAAATATTTGCAGAACATGCAAACATTTCTCTCGCAGCGGGAATCGAACCAGAGCGCATGTTGCGTCTCAGCCGAGCACTCGACCGCCACGCCACAGAGGTCGTCAAAAATATATATTTTGGTTTTGATTACACTGAATTCAATTATAATATTATTCGGTAAAAAACTAAAATTATACATTGAAGATATTTTTTTGTAAAATCAACAAGATCGCGATTTTTATAGGAAGTTGTTATGAGATTTAAAAACGATTAGTTTATTTGGTTTTACCAAGGCAATTATAACTTTAAGATTATAGTTAGATTTCTGGTGTTTGTAGGTGTTAAGAAAAAAAAAGTAATTGGTACGTTAAAATTAAATATAATTACCCAACAATATGTAAATATCATGAATAAGACTTTTTGTTTACTTACTTTGAATTAATTTTAATGAACAGGATGTAAAAACCTTATTTTAACCTTACCTTATTTTAGTAATTTGTTGATTCGCGTTTTAATTATTTTCTGATTTCTGATTATATTTTAAATTATTATGATACCTAAATATTAAATATTTTTTTGAGAAATGGCCTGGTTTAATACAGCAATATTCAACTCACGGCTTATTTTGTATTATTATTTTTCAAAAAATCTTCATTTATTAATAGATCTATGCTTATTAAATTAGCAAAATACACAGAAAATTAACATTTATGGGAACACCCCGCGACTTTATCATAGTTTTTTTTTTAAAAACCTCTTTCTTTAAATTAGAGTAACGGTAGTTTTTACAATTCTTCTTTTAAAAACCTATTATTTATTAAAGATTAGCGAAATACAAAATAAATTAACATTTGAGATATGGAGACAATAAACAATTTTTTATTTTGGTATATCAACATTTGTTGAAAAGTTTATGCATGGAGGTAGATATGTTGATTAAGAAAATACCCGAATGAAGGCTGAATGAGGTCGGCGACATCAACATGATGTAATGATGGATCCTGTCTCAGTGAGTCATTATATGAGAGACAAAGCTATTCTGTGCTTTCCTACTACTACTTTTGATGTCTTGCTTTTTTTTATTAACTCGGACACATAAGTCCATTTAGTGTTAGTATATACGCAAGTTTTCTTATATGTTAATGATACAATAAAAACTAGTAATAGGCAATTAAAATAATAAAGTAATTAAAATAATTTGAAACTACATTCTACTTAAGAGGCCACCACACGATAGCGTCTATACAGATTTCGAATCGAATTAAAAGGGATAGTGCTACGGATTTTGGGTGTATAAAAGAAAGACTGAGTGAGACCGCGCAAAATATTGAAATCAAATAATACGCCAATCAAATACTTGCAAAAACTAAAGAAGTATAATATTTATTACCTTCTTATCATAGTAAAAATCATCTGAAAATCATATGGTAGGGTTTCCGAGATCTAGATCAAGACATACGCGAAACTTGTATTTTACAAGATTTTTTTTTCTTATCGTGTTTTCACTTTGATAATCAAAGAAAAAAAAACATTTTCATCCTTCAATAAACACATTTTATTAACTAACAACAGAGTTCTATATCGATTTGTTGAGCAAAATCCGCTAATGCTCACTCTTAAAACTATGACAGACCCCTTTAGTGACAGGTATTGTTTGAAGTTGTACCAATACTTTTTAATAGCAACCTTAAAATGATTATGTAGGTAACTCAAACATTTATGCAAATCGGTCATTATCGGTCATCGGTCTACATGATTATTTCAATCAATCATCATCACTAATGAATTTTTGGAAGTTTTCACACTTCTTCAAATTGATAGGCAATAATAATATTGAAACACGTTTGCAAACATAACACGGATCTTTGAAAATATTCGTTTACTTTACAGTTGAATGACCCGTCTTATAAAAGTAGATAATTAATGATGAATGAATAATCTCCGCAGAATCTAAGCTATCACTTAACACTGTGTTTAACACAAGTACGTGCTTAAGTAATTGTAAGTTATGTTGGTAAGTATCAAAGTATTATGTAATATTTGGCAAGTAGAGTAGGTAAGTATGAGGTATGCTAGTAGGCAAGATTATTAAGTAGAGTAAGAATTTCGGTGAGTGTGGAAAAGTAGGAAAGAAATGACGACCTCGGTGGCGTGGCGGGCAAAGTGCTCGGCTGATACGCAAGAGGCGCGAGTTCAAGTCCCGCTATGGGCGAAATGTTTGTATGTTCTGCAAATATTTCTTCGGGGTCCGGGTGTTGTAATTTTATGTATTATAAGTATGTATTTACAAAAAAAAAGTACATAAGTATTCTATCAGCCATCTGGTTCCTATAGTACAAGCTTTGCTTAGTTTGGGGCTAGATGGCGCTGTGTGATATGTCCGCAAATATTTATTATTATTTAATAAAAACTATGTTGTAAGCATTAAAGAAACATGTAGTAGGTTGGTCATCATTCTACCTAGGACAGCGCATAAAAATATCGACATGTAAGGTGGTCGACCGAATAATTCGCCTCGCCTGCCACTGCCTTTAACGGTTATGTCATATGCCTAGTAATACCGCCTTCATTACCGCGAGCCCTGTGGGCAAATACTGACCTAAGGGCACACCTTGCAAAATTACGAAAATGACCGGACTGGATTCAATTTTCTAACGTTGATGGTACCTAATAATGTAAGCCTATGCAGCTCATTGAATTTCATACAAGGAACGGGAAAACATAATCAATTATTTAAGCTTATAATTTTTCTGATTGGTCAATGGTGTAATAATCCTGGCCATAAAAGAACTTGATTAAAAAAATTAAAAAATAAATGCCTTCGAAAGAGGATGGTGGGAGAAGGCTCAGGATAGGGATGTCTGGAAGTGTTTGGGGGAGACCTTTGCCCAGCAGTGGGACGAAATAGGTTAAAAAAAAAAAAAAGAACTAGTGACTTGAACGACCATTAGGGCATTAATCATTCCCCATGCTACGGGTGCATTGCTTAGATTAGTGATAGCCTCAGAACGCACAGCCATAATAGTCCCATTAAAATCGCCTACCCTTGCTCTAGAATGGAGGCATTGTGCCTGGAGGAATGCTCTATAAACGATAATAATCTTATGGAATTAGTTACAGTATCTTGCCTGGCCACAGTGAATGGCGATGGTTACAGATTATAAAAACTGTTGGCAAGGAAAAACGGAAGACGAAAAAGGTCGAGGTATATACATTACATATTAACTATGAGGTTAAATGCTAACGATTGTCATTAAAATTAACTTAAAATATTGATAAGCATTTTTAAAGGTAGGTATGTAATGGTATGTAGAAATAAATAATAATAATAAATATTTGTGGACATTTCACACAGCGCCATCTAGCCCCAAACTAGGCAAAGCTTGTACTATGGACACCAGATGGCTGATAGAATACTTATATACTTTTTTTGTAAACACTTACACTTATAATACGTAATACTTACAACACGAGCCCGCGAAAAATATTTGCAGAATATACAAATATTTTTCCCGTAGCGGGAATCGAACCCGTGTGCCTCTTTCGTCTCAACCGACCACTCCACCGAGGTCGTCAAATGAAACATACGTCAATGTGATTGTTTATTAATAGCACGTAATTTTCGAATTAACTGGTTTAGAGAAAACATGTCACAAAACATAGATAAGAGTCTTTGAACCAATTACCGGTGAGGACGGTGAAACAAAACACGCAGTTAGATAAAATCCAATTAAATTCGTGGAAATGCTAATACAATTGACCGAGTAACGGCAATGCATTGTCATGTTGTCATGTAAATAAAGCTAAACCGCCTGCTTGGTGACATTTAAATAAGCCTACTCTACAATGGTAAAACTGGGCAATTAGTCAAAAGTCCTTTGTTCGCAGATGGTCTTAGTAGCCCACGGTTTGACCATGGATAAAACAAACTACTAAGATGTGAAACTAAACGGACTTTGCAGACCACACAGGTTGATGCAAACAAACACATAAAACTTTAGGCTAGTCAATATTCTACTGTTAATTTTATGTACATCCATCCATATAGCAAACCTACACACTTAACTTTATCTAAAGATAAATATTTGTTTACTAGCATAGTGTATTGTCATTTGGTTTTCTCGTTTGCGGTCAAAGATACAGGAATTGTCATGGATTCTAGGTGAGAGCGGGAGTTTCACTTCTCGTATGTAAGTCAGTCCTGCTCAGTGGTTGAACTGGCTGACCTGGCTAAGTGAAAATGTCTCATTAAAGGCAATGAGACTTAATTACAGACTGCCTAATGTTGTTAATGCGTTCTCAAAAAATAGTTCTCAGTATCAAGACTTGGTAACGATACAACTTGCTCTACATTGAAGCTAGCGTGGTCCTAATCGACAGAATGGATTATTTATAGTGATGGGCGGAAATTCGTTTTAGCTTGAGCCGAACTTCGGCATTCGACCGAAATTCGGTTTAAATACCGAACATTCGGTACAAGAAAAAAGTAAAACACCTATATGCACTATTATGACTGAACTATTAATAGAAATTCAGTCATACAGTCATTTATTTTAGTTAGGAACATGTAAATCTTAACTCGCGGTGTGATAAATTATTCGGTTCAAACCACATTCGGCCCATCACTAATTATCTATAAAGTTCATACAGTGATCTGTCTGTCCATTATAGTACAAGTAGGTCCATCAGTACTTCGGTCAATCACATTTATTTAGGAATGATGTAGCTTATTCGTTAATTAATTAGGGCCACGATAAATTTCGAAGTCATATTACCTTAGGGGTATCTACTCTGTTCCCACACATTTTACATGTCCTTCCAACTGTGTTACAAAAATATTATCCAAATTATGGAATTTGTTACCTTATTTTCCACATAAAATCACAGTAGAAACATACTTCACGCACAATTTTAGTAAGAAAGTTGTAAATTGTTCCAGTCACGAAAGGTCACAGTTTTGGTTTGATAGTGGTTGGTACTTACGAAGGGAGTAACCAGTGGTGTCCGTCAGTGACCCACTTAATGACAAACATGAGGGGTAGTCGTACATATACCAGTCCTTTTACATTTTTATCATTAAAGGCAACTGATAGACTGAAGTTGAGAGACCCGTTGCATTGAAATTTCAAAGTAAAGTGAATGGAGCTTTTTCTTTTCTGAACATACCGTAAAATAAAATACCCTAGATAAACTCTAGTATTTCATATGCACGCGGATTTGTTATTAATTGTGTTAATTTTATAAAGCACAATAAATAACACAATTGGCCTCTAAAGGGGAAAAGTCAGCGTCTACCTTTACCTATCAACAAAACAAGAGAACAAGTAATAGAATATCAAGTGCCATTATTTTCATAGATATTTTTTGTCTAGTTTCTATAGGTTCCTACAAGATTTTATATGGTACTTAGGCTTGTAAAAAAAAACAAAATTAAACTGGCTTACGCACGACTGTATATATACCAAGAAAGAGAATATGTATGTACATACCACCATGCAATTTGCATTTGCGGCTTTGTTTGCTCTACGAAAATACCTAACATGCTTCAATGGACAATAGCCCTAATACTTTGTAGTTTACGATCCACTAGCAAATGGGTTTACCGGACGCAATCTAAATAACATGGCTAATTTACAAACAAATTATTTGTTGTTCTTTGAATGTTTCATATTGGGAAATGTATGTCGGCAATGCAAAATGTGTCTATTAATGATTGTATGAGAGCACTCGTGGTCTAGTGGTAGCCTGCCGATCCTAAGGTCATAAGTCCAAATCCAGTCGTCTAACAAAAGATTTTTAGGTTCAAAAAGTTATGTGCTCTCAAAACTCTCAAACGGTGAAGAACGGTGAAGTAAAACATCGTGATAAAACCGGCATGATTTAGAACCTAATAAGTTCGAAAACATGAGTCAAATGCATGAAAGGAGCCTTTGAGGTGCACTTTAAATCCTTTCACCCCACTGGTTCGAAAGAACTAGTGACACGATTAGTAGTAGTTGTACGCAACTTAGTCAATAGATTTTTTAATTGTAGCTTCGGTACTTACCTACATTTGTACCAACACTATTTATCGGTTCGAGTTTTATGGTATGTAGTATAGGCGAATATGAGATAAGATTTTATCTTAAGACATTCAAGTTAGAGATGGATCACGTGAAAGATATAAGAATAAAACAATGTCACACAGCGCCTAGATGGCGTAAACTAAGCATGAACTATGGGAACCATATTGAGAAATTCAGAAATTAGTTTTAGACGACCACAGTGGCGTGGCGGGCGAGTTACATGCCTACAAATATTTGTAGGCATGTAACTCGCCCGCCATGCATTTATGTCGGTGACTATACCATGGTACTCGTAGTTTCTGATACCACGACACAGGTAATCCTGGTGTGGGATCAGAAACATGTATGTGACTGTTGGGTATTATTAATATTACGAGTACATATTATATGAACAGCAGCGCACTCATTCCATAGATTTTATGGAACATAAGTCCATAGAAGGGGTCATAAAAGCCGTTGAAAAAAATATTTCCACGAAGGTAATTGAAAATACTTAATTAGGTATCAACTAAAACGGTTATAGCCTAAGCTGGACTGGAAGTAAAGAAAGAGCATAGAATGCGTCCAGCAGTTGCTTCACTTCCCGAGCATTTCGTAAAAGTCGATTAAGGGATAGTATCCTCTCCGAAATGATGGACCACCTGTATGAGCCATGGGCTGATCACCTGTCAACATGGTTCACCATATCCATCTTAGGACTTCTGAATTAGAAGTGGCTGCAATTTTCTTGTGGCTCTGCCCACCCCATTAGAGATACGAGCGTGATAATATGTATGTATGTACGGTTATCGTATTTCTTCCTCAACTCCTTGGCATTTGTAATCAGAGGACACGAGCGTTCTAATATTTCATAATCTCACTTTGTATTCCTGTGTCGGTGTGCGATGCGATAACACTCGGTTGTGTGTATGTACATTATACGTGCATTGTCGGGCATATTAAACCAATGCACAAGGAAGAACAGTTCATATTTTATAAGCGCTGATAGAATGAGAGCTCTTCCTTGTAACGTGTTGAGGTTCACACGATTTTTGCTGACATGCGTTTTTATTCGATGATTAAATTGTAACGTTGCGCAATTTCGAGTAAGTTACCTTCGCTAGTAGATTAATGGCTGGTTCCAATATTCTACTAACCGAAATTCATTTGCTGTTCTGAGTACCATAGACACGACGTCGTTTTTCTGACCAAAATATGTATGGCGCTTTTCATCCGATAACAAAGTTGTTACGGTAGTGAACAATCAGTCGTACTTTAGTAGAATAGGACCGGGCTTTAAATGTCAGCAATGTCAATGTTGTGCTGACCATACGTAAGTTGGATAAGGGCAGGGAGATGATGATGAGGTCAGTATCATTTTAAACATCACCCAATTATTTGCATTACAATGACTTTAACGGATTCGCAGGCAGAAACTAGCCTTATTAATAAACAATAATAAAATATAACCCTGAAGTCAATGGTTGAAATTGGCAAAACTATATAGTTGTTATATAGGTACTACTATAGAAAAAAATGGAATTGAAATTCACATCTATTAGATAAGATTTAGATAAATGTTCGGCAGTTTTTTTTTATTTTGTGCAGGTAAATCAGTTAGTTTGATCTTGAAGAACCTGCTGATATTTGGCTTTTCATGACATAAATTTTACTGATGTCCTTTTAAGGAATAAAAATGAAACGTAAGCGACAATAGCTTTGGTTCCCATCAAAAGTACATGAAGTAAACAATAAAATACCAAAGGTATTGTAAAATGGTTTCTTAATAGTTTTGCAAGTTCTATTCAAAATAGTTAAATAATTAAAAATGGCAGGTATTCTGAACTCTTACATTGCAAAATACAATCGCAAGAGACACTGTTACGAGAAATTGTAATTGGAGCGTGGGCAAATTAAATATTTTCTGTTGCGATAGTAAACTAAGGCCTTTAACATCTATACTAGATGATTTATACAGCGCCAGGAGGCAACTTTTGCCCAAACAAGCGGACGCTGTCTGTAATAAAATTTGCCCGTGACAGTTTAAGTAGGTTTGCCCAGCACCTAGGTAGGTTAGGTACCTATACCATCCACTCAGCTTAGTCGCCTTATCCACAGGAAAGACTTGGTCAATACGTGCGATACGTTATATCTACGTTTTATTTATAAACTAGGTATGGCAACTAGAGTATGCACCTAACCAAATAGTAATTATTTATTTTTGTTATCAACGTTGCCTACTTTTATTCGTTTGCCACAGAAAGCTTTTCAAAAGCGAAGAAATATTGCAAAAGAATTTTGTCATGAGTCGATTCTATTTCTATCATCAGTTTACAAAATTGACGGACAAAAATGCTGCATAGAGATTTTTGTTTTATATTAGTGATAACTAAGTATGTACTTTCCAACGAAAAATAAGATTTATGCCCGTAGGTACTATAAAGGTACTATAAATACTTAAAGCAAAATGCTTTTAGTATTTGATTTTACATGCAAGAAATACCCTGTCAATCAATGACGATTAAAAAATATCCAAATTGTATACTCACGATTACGCGCTAAACTTTCTTTCAGCGAAATATGTATCTGCAGCCGATTCTATTTATTATTCACCAGCATTAGAACAGAAATATACATTAGTCTCAGAAAAACAGCTGTAAAATAAAATGTCTTGTCAAAATATCAAATTCTTTTTACAAATATTTTTTCTGTGACGTTTCGCGATCTATTTTTCGGCGCTGGATTTGAAACGAGCGCGTACTCCGCCTGACGCGTTCTGGCGGACTGGCAGACTGCGAGTAAACAATTTGTTAACAGTACCGGCATAAACCAACCGAATCTGAATAAGTACGATTAATTCAAAGATAAAACTAACAAAGGAACAACTTCACATAGCCGGCTTCTTATTTCACTTTCTAGCGATGCAAGATGTAGGTAGGTAATTTTCAGTGTGACTCCAGAATAGAGCGATAAAAAACAAAACACTTAACCAACTGACATAATCAGTTGTTTTGTATTTTTATCGCTCAGTAGGAATAAGAACTTCTCAGCATGCTTATTGTAAAATAGTTTTTGGGAACTTCTCAATGATATATAAAAGACTTTTTTGTGTATTAAAGTTCGTTGTTTATATGTGGTTTCCCCTCTATCTAGTAGATTTATAGATGTTTTCCCCTTTCTGGTAGGCGATGATAACAAAAACCGCACTGCCTATAATATTTTGTAAAGCTATTTTCTAGTTTTTCTAGGAGTTAGTTTTAATAAATGTTCTAGTTTTATAAATGTTCAAGGTGAAAGTTTACTGCAATAATACTATAATCTTATAATAATAACATCGACTTACAATGACATTTTGATGCGTCGCTCGTCATGTGCGATTCTGAATTTCTGGGAAAAGTGGAGCTCCTTTATATTATGAGGTCCTAATGGATTTACACGAAATACAATTATTTTGCAATAATACTTAAAGTACTGCTTATCTTGCCTATGCTTAACTATTACGTGTACTGAATATATTATTTCCTGTAGTAGGGTAACTTAATGGGTACTACATATATTAGGTAGATATAAAAACACTCAACAATCATCATCATCATCATCATCTTCCTGCCCTTATCCCACTCTATGTGGGGTCGGAACAGCATGATCTTTGGACCATGCTGTAAGAGTTTTGGCTAAAACACGCAACAATATTAGTCGAAAAAAAAAAACTTAAGAAAAATCCTCAGGGAAGTCCATGGAGACATTCAGCTTAGAAATATAATAGTTTGTAACGTTTATTAAAATAAAAAAAATGGTCCTAGAGAATACTCACTCATAGAAAAGATATCAACGCGCGACACATTAAGAGTGTGCGAGAAATGTTTTTATGAAAAGGAAATGAAATTTTAACATAATTTCTTTAGTTTCTCAGAGTGAAAACACGATAAAAGAAAAAAATCACGATTGAAAAACAACTTGAAAAATCTATGTTTTGAGTACCTATGTTTTGATTTAGATCTCAGGAACCCTACATTTTCAGATGAACTTTACTTTAATAGGTAGATAATAACGATTTCTTTAGTTGTTAAAATCAGTTTTTTGATTCATTTTGTAGTTTTCTTGTAATTCCGAAATTAGTCTAGACGTGATTAAATAAATAAATAAAAATTTAGGGCATATCACACAGCACCATCTAGCCCCAAACTAAGCAAAGCTTGTATTATGGGAACCAGATAGCTGATAGAATACTTATATGCTTTTTTTGTAAATATATACTTATAATACTACAACGCCCAGACCCGGATCAAACATTTCTCCCGCAGCAGGAATCGAACCCGCGCCTCTTGCGTCTCAGCCGAGCACTCGCCCGCTTCGCCACAGAGGTCGCCTTGTATGGTAGCCTCTATCAAGCGAAACAATAATAAATTATTTCACATTTATTTTTAAGTGATTCAGTTGCGAATAGAATTATAAATCATTTAGAAAAATACCTACGAATTCTTTAAGAAAATGGTGATAAAATCATCCTGTTTACTTGAATTTGATGACATCTGAAATGCCTATCTTATTTACAGGTGCAGTTAGGTGTCTAAAGATAAGATTATTATGATGTATGAGGGTTTAATACGTTTTTGGGTAAGTGCTTCTTGACTATCTTGACATTCTGAGCTAAGTTATATAATATACATAATACATTCGTGGGTAAGGGGAACAACATACCTACATACGTTTTCCAAATTCAAATTCGAAGGAATTACCTCGTATTCATTTACTTAATTTTTAAATTTTTTACTGTCCGTCCATCTGTCTGTCAGCAGGCTGTATTTCATGAACCGTAATAGGAAGAGAGTTAAGATTTTTACAGTGTGTATTTCTATTGCTGCTATAAAAACAAATAATTTATTTATTTATTTAATTTAGTGTCACTAACATTATGTACACCGATTCATTAATTAAAAATATACTATAATAAAAATTAAACAAAAGGGGGCTCCATACAAGAAACATTTTTTAATGTAAGTTTAATTTTTTGATGGTACGGAACCCCTCGTATGCGAATTCGATTCACACTTTACCGGTTTTGTTTTATATTGTAACTATGCACCATATTATAATGTCATTTTTTTATTATATAAAACTTGATTTACAGTTTTCTTCACTTTATAGGTGCTATCCTTACCCTTTTTCCATCGTAGCAACCTCAAACTCTCGTCAAGACTGAATCCGGCCAACCCAGATGTCCCAGACAATAAGGAATTGGGCTGGGCGCGACCTCGTCTACTAGCATGTATTTTATGTTTACACAGGCCTTGTGACCTTGCCACGGATCATTGCGATTGTCCTCAGATAAACTCCACTTCAGTTCATGATAATATGGAATGTGCATTGTGGATGAAGCAATTATATCGAAAGGAGGGAAAAATAAGTTAAAGTTTGTAAGAACAGATGTTCATGGATCAAACGAACGACAATGGAAGCCACAAGACATAAGACAAAGACAAGATTTGACAGATTTTTTTCTCTGCTGGACTGGGAGTAAAGAAAAAACATAGAATGGGTCCAGCTGCTTCTCTCTCCGAGTATGTCGTAAAAGTCGACTAAGGAGTACCTAGTATCCTCTCCAACTTGATGGACCTATATGGGCGATGGGCTGATCGCCTGTCACAATAGTTCACCATATCCATCTTGGGAGTCTTGAATCAGAAGTGACTGCAAGTTTTCTTATGTTTACTTGTGGTTCTGCCCACCCCGTTAGGAATACGGGCGTGATAATATGTATGTATGTATGTTGACAGATTTTAAGATGGATTTATCAACACATAGGTAGGTACACTAACCATCTTACCGTCTTCCTGGTACGATCCAAGTACCACCTACATGAATTGTTTTAACCTGTCGATAGGTATGTGTCTGAGTGCTTTGAGTCGTTGTTATTCGCATTTCCAGGAAATCGCTTCAGTATGTACTCGTAGGTGCTATCATAAAGTTTTATTTCTCAGCTCACGAATTGAATGCTGTCAATACTCTCTTTATGTGTTCCACTACAGTTACGTTTTATTTGCCTATTCGCAGGAATCTTAAATGACGATGCTACGATTGTTTACTAACATTGATATCTAACAGCATATTATTATTAATAGGAGCCTGTAGTATCCCACTGCAGGGCAAAGATCTTCCCTTCCTTCACACCAATCAAAAGTTATATAGAACCCGAACATACACATTATCACGCCCGTATCTCTAATGGGGTTGGCAGGGCCACAAGTGAACATAATAAAACCTACAGCCACTTCTAATTTAACCCGAATAAGACCTAATAATAATTATATTTAATTACCTAATCCTACTATTATTTTAAATGTGAAAGTGTGTTTGTATGTTTGTTGGTTTGTCCGTTCACACAGCAAAGAATTAACGGAACAATATGTTAAAAACTTTTATTGCCAAGACAGTGACTCAAATCAGCTTCTTTTTATACGGGTAACATGCGAGCGAAGCTGTGGGCGAAAGCAATACTTAATTTTTAATTAAGCATATTTTTTTCTAATAAGTAGTTAAAAATATGATAATAATCGTATCCTCATGATTATTTCCAAATCAATATTTTAAGCAGAAAAAGCCAATAAGAAATAATATTTTTATGCGTAACCAGCAGAAAAAAATGAACCTAGTCAACTTTAAAACTAGAAGTAGGTAAATTATTTTTTTGGTATTACTTAGGTAGGTAGGTACTATTTTCTCCAATAGTGAAATGAGCATAAATAACCCGAAAACTGAATTCAGATAAGACATTATTTTTACAAGATCCTTTATTTCATTTATACTGTTGGTACTTCTATATTATGGCTATTACGAACAGACGGTTAAACTCAATAAAAACCGTTTATTGTACTTACTTACCTATCGTCAATCTATTGAATGGACTGTTGTATTTTTTGTGATCCCTTTGATCCATAGGTTATCCGAGCGTTCACCTCGGCAGACGAACAAATTCATTAGGTATATACATACATATTATCACGCCCGTATCCATGGTTGCGGAGAACCACAAGTAATCATAAGAAAACTTGTAGCCACTCCTCATTCAGTCCTCAAGTCCTAAGATGGATTATGGTGAATCGTGGTGACAAGTGATCAGCCTATCGCCTATATAGATGGTCCATCAAATTCATTACTCTTGTCATATTGTATCAGCTTGGAGGAGCCCTTCAGGCGCACGCAAAATCTTTCCTTCCACCACTATGATTCAAAAGAATAACATAATGTAGTACCATCAAAATAAGCAATTTGATTTCCATCATCATCATCAACAACCACCTGTAGTCCACTGCTGGACATAGAAAAAAAAAGAAAAATGAAATGATTTTAGAATACCTACTTCTATTTCTTTATCCAGGCATTTAAATTTTATTTAGTTATAACGTCTGTACAAAATTAAAATGTGTAAAAAAAATTCCAAAATACAAGTTATTTTAGCTTTCTGCAATCTCCTACAGTGAAATAGTACTTTTTTATTTGCATATTAATGAATTACCTATTTGTATATTTAATTAGGTACCTACCTACTCGGTTGGTGCACATACTAAGTAATGATTAAATTGTTCAATTCTGTCTTAGTTATTCAAGTTCTTCGTGACCTACAAAACCCGCAATAGGATTCTGACGTCATCGCATTGCAAAGTTGTGTGCAAGCTGAGACTGAGAAATCGCTGAACTCTAGGTAGCCTAGTTTTACTGAAAAGTGTCTTACATTATTATAAAAAACTAACTGTAACCTGCGACATTGACTGCGTGTTAGAAGATTATTTTAAAATAATTTTGTAGGCACCCATCCAAGTTGTGGCCGCGCTCAACAATATTTATTTATTTATTCAAAACGGGATCGCCAACAGCATAATATTATACTTATTGTAACTTAAAACAATAAAAATAACTTAACATAACTTCGGTAGAATAATCATCCATTCCCTATAAAAACTTTCATTCCGTATTTCACCCCCTCGGTGATTATTTTTGCAACAAAACGAGGATGTCCTTCCCCGTGATGCAATATCTTTGTCAAACAAACAGTTTTTTTCGCATATAAAACATTTTGACTGTATGGAAACTTCATGAGACTTTTGTGCTGGATAGATACTAAAAATTCGTAAAACTGTATATAAGCATCGATGGTTCAGTGGTAGAATGCTCGCCTGCCACGCGGGCGGCCCGGGTTCGATTCCCGGTCGATGCAATATTCTTTTTTGTTTTTTTTTATTCGTTCTAACTTATACATCTATAGATCACAGAAAAATTATATAATGTTTGGGTGGTTTAGGAGTTAGTAATAATTGTTAAAATCTACGGATTTTTTTTAATTAGTAAAAAGACTTTCTGAATATAAAAACTACTAACGAGTACATTCCAGAGTAAAGGCTATTTATGAACAGTTAGCACGAGAATAAAACATAATAAAATTGCCTTTACATTATGTAAATTTTTGTAAAAAAAATTGGATTGCCGAAACCAGGGATTGAACCAGGGACCTTCAGATCTTCAGTCTGACGCTCTCCCAACTGAGCTATTTCGGCGATAAGATAGATTTCGAAATTATACATCAAAATAATAGATAATATATTTCAACGAACGTTTTTAGTAAAGATAACTTATCTTAATTTATAAAAAATGTGATGTAACTACATTACCTACCTATATAAACAATAACTTCGTAAATAGTCTACTTTGCTATTGCAAACTGCCATCTGTTGACGTACAAAAAAACAATTTATGTTATTGCCACTCCATACTAGGTGTCGCTAATTAGTGCTGCCACTACGCAATAGATGGCGCTACCATAAATTATGATAACAGTCAAAAGGTCCTAAGTTGGCACTCTGCCTAGCAGCTGGCATCTTCAATATTGCTGACTCTTTTTTTAGGGTTTCGTACCCGAAGGGTGCCGACGGGACCCTATTATTAAGCCTCCGCAGTCCATCCATCTCTATCTGTCCGTCCGTCTGTCAGCGGGCTGTATCTCATGAACGTATAGGGAGAGAGTTATTGTAAAGTTTGTTTAAAATGTGTATTTTTATCGCCGCTATAATAATACATACCTAATAAAAAAATAAAAAATAAATAGGGGCCCCATACAAGAAACATTCGTAATTGATCATCGAAGCAGCGTTGCCGACGCGGACTTTTAGGTTTGTTTTTGAAACTTCTGGAATCTCTGCAGACTTTTTGCGGACCATGACGTCTGCCGGACTTCTTTGGACTTTAAGATTTGGCATTTTGGTGTACCTACCTATTGTAATAATTAAGATACATAAATGATTACATACGGCGTAAAAGTACCTATATTAGCAATCTCTAAGGAATATATAAACTTTGATTTTCATTAGTAATACTTTATAAATTTTACTGTTTACAATGGAATACAGGAAAAAAACTGATGAGGCGGATTTAAAAAATGAAGGTCATTCGTCAATCCTAATACTTATAATACGAGCAAGAGTTACGAAACGAACTTTTTTAATCCCGTTTTCGACAATTTTAGGCTTGGGTTCGGAACTTTTCCAGATTACTGGCAACAGCATCGAAGCTACCTACCTAAAAAGTTTATAGAGTACGTAAAAGTCATATTAAAAAGTACATACGATGTACATACGATACGGTACATACGATGGTACGGAATCTTTCGTGTGCATATTCGACTCGCACTTAGCCGGTTTTTATTTATAAATATTTTCCCTGTTCGCTCAGAAAGCTGAGCCTGCTTTAGGCCATCCCTCTGGGTAAAGCAGGCATCCGTTTTAGTTTTATTTTGTGGAAGTTTGTGAAAGCACTACCTACTTATTGATAACTTAATAATTATTAAGAATTAATTTAATAATTGATAGGTGCATACTTTTGAAATTTCTTTTAGGTCTGCCGCTTTGCCCCCTTAATATATGCAAGAACACTGTAACAAATCGCAAAGCGCCCCAAATCGGATTCCGCTGTTCAAAATTACAGGACAATGGTCGTGGGTGTGGATTACGGGATAATTGGGCACAACCAACAAAGGGATTTCAGGTATTTATGTCTAAATAAAACTCAAAAACCAGGAAGAGCAAGCTCGTTACGGTATGCAGAGTCACGGGATTTTGGATCGTTATCCGGCGAGTGCTTGCCCCAACTTTGGAATCGCAAAAAAACAAAATTAAACAATTGCGGTTTTCAAAACGATATCATAATATTTTGTACTGACCGTGTGGCCACTTTAGAATAATAGAATAGAAAAATATTTTTTCTGTTACCAAGAAAACACACAAACAAAAAGGCACAATACAATTAGAAGTTAGGTAACAAAAAGGTCACCACTCAGGATTGTATGGCAGGATGAGACGTGCCAAATCGCTGCCTGCACAATTATTTTATATTATATTAACTAACGAAAAACTCACCGAATAAGCTTTTTATGAAATCTCTAAATATGGACTTTATGTGATACGGGTAGATATTCAGATACCTACATAACATTTATTTCATTCATATACCATAAAGTATACTTGGAAAGGTCTGACGAATAACCAATAATAAAAGATAGTCCTTGGTGTTGCCTAGGCAGCGTCTGCTGTCCCCTTAGTGATAACTCAATGAAACATGTAGAACTTTTTTCTTTTTAAAACCCCACGAAGAAAAAAAAATCGTCTACAACATATCTAAAAACCTTATCTAATATGAAACATGAAACTAATACAAAAAACTGCATTGAAATCGGTTCAGTACTTGGGTGTAAAAACTATGCTAGCTGCTGCAGCGCCCTCTAGTGGATAATAGCCGTAAAACATATCTGAGAACCTTCCCTGAAATCACCAATAAAATGCAAAAAACGCATCGAAATCGATTTAGTAGTTTTTGAGGAAAATGGTAACAGACAAACACACAAATAACCTTACAGCCTCTTAGGCCAAACGCATATACCTTCTCCGTTCCGTGTCGTGGATAAAAAAGCCCTTTAGCCTTACTTTCAAAAAAAAACATCCTCCCTCCATATATATTATTATCAACTTGCCTCGAACCTGGGCCATCGGCTGGTGACGACTTCGTGTTTCCATAATTTCTTCGCTAAGCTCTGAAAAGATTCCAGTCAGCTAGCTCACCCAGAGACCACTATCAGAGCAGATAGAAGTTCAGACGACAATGTCGGCGTGAATCACAACCAGATGACACACACTGCATCTATGTATTGATTGTAGCAAAAAATATCGATAGCGGATGTGTTCAGGCTTCCATATCTACCGTCGCCATATAAACAAAGAATCAAGTGTGCAGCATTTTATTAGGTTGACTAGTGAAACCAGCGACTTTGTCCGCGTTGATTTTCTGCCGAGTCCTCTAGAAGTTGAATTTCGGGAATTATTTTCTTAGTGCATCCCTACACCTTATGAGGAATACTATAGGTATCATTTAAGTTTCATGCTTCTAGGGCTTATGGTTTAGGCTGTGCTTTGAATATCAAGTCAGTAACTAAAGTATTTTGTACCAGGGTGTATACTTTATATAAAAGCATTGTCCAGGATTGCATACTAAAAATAAAATTGAAAAAATAATGAAGATTGTAGTAACGGGAGTTAAAAAAAGATCCCAGTGTGCAGATTTTTTTGATTTTTTTAAACGACTCTACTACGAAAGAATTGACCAACTAAAGAGTTAGTCTAGGTCCTGCACAGAAATCATTCATAGAAAATGTGAGGGTGTCTGTATATTTGTGCCCTATTTACGACGCTTATTGACAAATGAGCTAAACGGGTTTGAATTAGGTAAACTTGGAGTATACAGAGTTCGTGACCTGAAATAACATTCTAGGCTTTTTACCAGAGTGCCTTCAACAACTACGAATAATTTCATACCGCTAAACATATCAGAATCTCATTTATTTACATGACTATCAGCAGCTTTATCAATATGGACGCAATTGACTTATTTAATATGAAAATATTCGTAATAAAATTAAGTAATACTCATACTCGTACATTAACAATATCGGTAGTTAGGTACGTACTTATGACTTTCAGAAATATCTAAGTAGGTACATATTATTATTTTGTGTGTTTTTATTCTTCAAACAAAATAAGGGAAGGTTGGCGCCAAGGCGCCATGTTATAGAATTGAGTATAGTCATCAACATAAGTGTTGATAAATTTTAATATCACCATTTACTTCGGTTTTTTAGAGTTTTTCTGAGCACTTACCTGGGCGTGATACTTTAAGTTAGGTAAGTCTACTAAAGGCTACACAGCTGCGTTGCACTTAACTTTCTAGGACGCACCTAGCAATGACATTTCACGCAAAATGACATACCCATCTACTAAGCGCGTTCTAGGGAGATAAGCATAAACTTTTAGTTACACGTAAGCAATGATTTCTAATATTATAGAAAATATACTTGAATAAGTACCTCAGTAGGTACGGCAGTCATCATTACATAATTATTGTAATGTTTCATTCACGGAGCATGCCAAGAACGCAAGCCAAGCGCTATCGTTTCAACTTTCGTGCGCGAAGGTACCTCTAATCATTATTCAGGGTGCGATTTTCGAAGGAAGTGGCGCGCAGACAGTCAGCTTTTACTTACAGAAGCGATGACCGAAGACATGGAGACCACACATAATGAAATACTGTACATGATGCGTTCGTTCGCCCCGAATCTTTGATCTCGGTATCCATTGAACCTTGACAGCAACTATGTTTACCTATGCTTAGTCCATTTCAATCAATTTAAGCAATAAAAAATGTAGAATTGTTTTGGTCTAGTAGTTCGTTTAAAGAGTCGAGCACTTAACTGTCAAGCCTCTGCCTGATTGTTTACACACGAGAGGACCTTAAGAGTCGGCGAATTCTGAACGAAAAATCTTCGATTTGAAAATTTTGCCAATTTTATTCAGCTCTCAGTAAATAAAATAATAATATATAAATTGTATATTTCGGACACCCTAAGATCCATAATAATAAATAATCCATGATAACGTAAACGCACACAAGGAGTGCCTGGCTCTCTATAATCTTTTGAAAACATTTTGTTCAGAATAACCAGTGACACGATTAGTGGTAGTTCTTGATTGAATGTTGAAGTTAAGCAACGTTGTGCGCGGTCACAATTGGGATGGGTGACCGCACATGACATTACGAGCTAAGCGCTTCCGTGCTTCGGAGGGCACGTTAAATTGTCGGTTCCGGCTTTTAAGTCGTTAAGCCACGACGGAGGTAATTAGGCGGCTTAAAAACTCCGTCAGACTCCGTCACAAGAGTTGGCTAATAGCTAATCCGAACTTATTATATTAATGGTAATGTAAATATTACTACTTGTGTTCTACAATGTAAGTAAGGTTAAGTGCAGATGGGCATGTAGGCCTGACTTTAAACTAGTCATCGACCTGACTCAAAGTGACCAAGAAAAACACGAACACAGGAATAATAAACAGACGTAACAGATAACAGACGTTCTAGACAAAAGCAACTGGTGCCTACTCATAAAACTGGTATCCAAACTAATGAAAAATGTGAAAAATGCATGATTATTTACAATCTTCTTGCCGTGGTTTCACTTAGATGACATCCAGATCTAGATAAAATGATGTTTATTGTAATACACACATTACGGTACGGTATAGCGAAATGTGGCTTAGTTTAGTCGTAGTATTGACCATGTCTTTCCTGTGGACAAGGCCGACTAAGCTGAGAGGATGGAATAGTTGCTGGGCAAGCCTACAGAGTCCCGTTTGTGAAGGTAAAAGTTGCCTCTTGACGCTGTATAAATCATCTACTATAGATGGTAAAAGGCCTTAGTTTTATTAGTATAGCGGAAGATCTACAATCCTAGGTTATAGTTTGTCTACAATGTTAGTTAAATAGATCAAAGTAGGTATGTAAACAAATGACGGTTAGTCTTCCTGCTAGGCTAGGTTTTGTATCTACCTACCTACTTCTAGTTCTAGGTTTTTAGGTAAACTTGACCGTCATTTGCTCCTATTTTGATTCACCGCGCGTGTAAAATATTAATTATTAATTACTGCCTATTCCTACCTAAAGTTTGTAGTAGGTGAGTGCGGGATTGTGGTTTTGGTTTTCCCAATGAATCACGGAAATGGACGTCAGGGAAATTATTATGAAAAAAGTAAGCATTTGTTTGACCTGGTTTGGTTGTGTTTATTGGGAATACTATTCGGTTTAGTCGGCAGTAGGTAAAATTACTTATTTAACAATAGGCGGAACATAATTTTTTTTTTGTTGATATTTACCAAAAGGGTTATCATTGGTAGCTACAATCTTTTACAGCTACAGCTACAAATTTTAATATTTCATTTAACTTTTATTAAATTATTGCAATTCAGTTATTTTTATCATTTTATCAAGTATTGACATTAATTTACTATTTAAATATTTTTAAATTGTAATACAAGATTAGACGCATGAATAATTATCATGTCGCATGTCATTACATTATGACTGAATATGTTGGACTCTATTGGCATGAATAACGAATGTAATTTATTATGACCATATTCAGAACATATAAATGATCTTTCTTTATCTTTATCCAATCATTTGTATTGTTTGTTGTAGGTACCTATTTTAGGAAAGGATACAAAAGACACTTACCTTTCCGAAAAATTGTTTATACAGGTAATGGAAATATGTAGTATGAATAAAGTCATCACGCTGCCAGGTCATTCACTGCTATGAAGAGAACACACGTAAGATGTGCCAGAGCTGCCAAAAAAATCCTGTCTCCTTTGTCCGAACAATGGCACACAAAATACCTGTGTACATCAATTTATGAAATCAAAGACAATAATAAAGGTTAATTTGGTTGTCATCACAGTTTCTCGGTACGAGACAACGGGCGTATCGAAGCGTTCACCCGTGCTTTTACGAGCGCACAGTTTATGCGATCGCAATCAGTGAGCTTGACGTTTTCAGGGTTGATACTTAATTCTTTCACCAGACTGTTACCTACATTCCCTCTTCCGATGCCATTAACCTCATCCACGTCCTATGAACTTAGAGGCTGGCCAGAGTGGCCAGTGAAATAATAAAGTGAACGTTAAAGATTTATTCATCTTTATGACTACCTAAATCAGAAGTGGCTGCAAGTTTTCTTATGTTTACTTGTGGTTCTGCTCACCCAATTAGGGATACGGGCGTGATAATATGTATGTATGTATGTAAAGGATAAGGATTTACCTAAGGCGTGGTGTTTTAAATCTTTTAAGTAGAAGGGTACACGTAGCGTGGACGACAAAGCGTCGCAACGTGGTTCAGTGAGTTGTAATCATTACATAGTATGCATGTATGTATCTTTATGGTGTCCACGCTGTGTGGTATAGGTACTTATATAATTTATTCCATACAAATCAGAAAGACATGCATATGCCGCGTCTCCGCCTGCCACTGGCCACGTGTATTAAACACTGTCAACTATCCTACTAAAATTATAAATGCGAAAGTTTGTAAGGATGTGTGGATGTTACGATGTCCCTATGTTTGTGCCTCAAGCTGAACCTGAACGGATTTGAATGAAACTTGAAATATACATAGTACATGTACTGGATTAACATATAGGCTATTTTTATCCGGGTACCATGCTAGCGAAGCCGCGGGCGGCAGTTAGCACCTAAATAAATTAGTGATCTGAATTAGGAACGCTGACAAGCGTTGCACATCAACTTCGATGTCACAATTTATCAGCACGAACGTACTAAGCAACTCGTAATTTAAGTATGTTCAGCTGAAGCAACTGTACTGTAATGCAGACGACAGCCCTGCTTGGTTATTGCAATTAATTTAGTAGGTGCATTTGTTACGACTTGCAATGATTTCAGACGTCCAGTCATTTGTTATGCTTTTCTTCGTCTTTACTATTGAGTTCTGTAGGTAATTTTTCTATGCAAAAAATTTATTATTTGTGCGCTATTATCAGTACTCTCAAACGGTGAAGGAAAACATCGTCAGGAAACCCGCGGCTTAGTCAGCTCCGCACGCTATTGACCATGTCTTTCCTGTGAGGCCAGTGACAAGGTCGACTAAGCTGAGAGGATGGAATAGGTGCTAGGCAAGCCTACTCCATCTCAATTCATCCTAGGCACTACAGCGCCCCGTTTGTGAAAGTAAAAGTTGCATCCTGACGCTGTATAAATCATCTACATGGTGGTAAAAGGCCTTTATTATGTGGGTAAAATCAAATTAAGAATTTTTCTCGTAAAAAATATGTCTTTACATATTTTATATATCTTTGTACTATAAGTCTTAGAAGATGCAAGATCGGCCAAGGGTGATTCGACTCTGACACGAGACGATTTGGGTTCAGATCAGAGTTCAGAGTAATGGGGGAAAACTTTTCACCATAGATGAAAATGTGGAAATCTAACTTAATCGGGGACCTTAAAAAGGGCTACACCATTTTATGTTACAAACACTACGCATAATAAGGTACTTTAATATCTTTTCGAAATCGGCGACGTTTTAGAAAAGGGTCAGGTCAAGTGCACCCTAAACCGACGAGCATGCATGAAGAATGTACCTAATGAGAGTGAATGAAGCGAAAGAAGTATGTCAGGTTCGTAGCAAATGGAGATCCGTAATCTCTGCCTACCCCTATGGGATTTTATGTATGTAGGTATGTATGTCTTAGGCAATTTCGAAAAATAAGGGTATGGCTGCATGCCCGTTTTGGTGTTGTTTGAAAGACAGCCATAATCATGTAGAAAGGCCTGTTATACCTACCACTAGTCATAAATACATCACTCATTCATCAACCCATATTTATTTTGCTCGCGAATGACCGATCACAGGTGCATTTACCTGGAAATTCCCAAAATAAATTGCATCAAACATTTTTGCACAGTTCCTTTGTCTATAGTCGACAACCTAAATGTCGGTCTGGGCTTATTGTGACGAGTAGGATTGGATTCCGGGTTGATCCTTCATGGAATTTAAGTAAGGTCACCGAATAAAAAGAAGCCAGTCAAGTGCGAGTCGAATTCTCACACGTAGGGTTCCGTACATCGTGTAGGTAAATGTTTCTTGTATAGAGCTCCCTTTCAGTTTTTTTTTTATTTTATTTGTTGTTATAGCTGCAATTAGAAATACACACTCTGTGAAAATTTCAACTCTCTACCTATTATGGTTCATGAGATACTGCCCGCTGTCAGATGGACGGATGGACGGACGGACAGCGGAGGCTAAGTAATAGGGTCCCGTTGGCACCCTTTGGGTACGGAACCCTAAAAAGGCGTATAGGTGTTAAGGTAGGTACAGTCAAAACCTAAGGTGTACAATCATAGACAGTTTTACAGAGATGTGTTTACCTTTATACTAGTACATAAAAGACGTATTTAATTCTTCCACCAGACTGGTTCTTTCAAATTGTTTCTATGCTCCATCTCTATACCTACCTACCTACCTATACATATCTGAATCCTTCTTTATTCTGTGTTCTGAGCCGTCGAGAGTTATACCAAATTGCACAAGTTTTACCACAAACATTTCTGTTCACAAGTTCATACCTAATTTATTTGATCCGTCTCAATATTTTGGTTTCAAGTTTCAAAGCCCTTTCATGCAGAACGATAATTTTGATAAACAGTGCAATTTCCAGCGCAGACTGTGACTCACTGTGAAATGTTAAACATATTACCTGCTTATTAAAATAAAAGTTCTTAACAATGTACTTAGTTGCTCACGACCACTGGTTAGGCTTGGGCAATATCGCCAATTTCTAAAGTCAAAGATTTCACTGCAGTGTATCATGTAACAAGTGTACACATAAGTGTTAATTCTAGATTAGATATTATATTTTAGTTAAAGACATAGTTTTATTTTGTAGCTAATCTATTTTTTCTGTTTAGGGTTCCGTACCCAAAGGGTGGGACCCTATTACTGTCCGTCCATCTGTCTGTCCGTTCGTCCGTTCGTCTGTCAATGGGCTGTATCTCATGAACCGTAACTAACTTATATTCTTCTAATGTTCATTTTATGAACTCTTTTTTTATAATAAATATTTGTAGACATTTCACACAGCTCCAAACTAAGCAATTATTTACTACTATTATTATGTCTATTACGCTGTAGTACCTGGGGCGATTTTAATAGTTATTAGTTTTTACTAGTTCAGGGGCCTAAGGATTTATTTATTTTGTAATATACTTATTATGTCAATAAATAAATTTGTATTGTATTGTATTGTACTGATTTTAGATGGAATAAAATAAATAAAAAAATAAATATTTGTGGACATATCACACAGCGCCATCTAGCCCCAAACTAAGCAAAGCTTGTACTATGGGAACCAGATGGCTGATAGAATACATAATATACTTTTTGTTTGTAAATACATACTTATAATACATAATACTACAACACCCAGACCCGGAAGAAATATTTGCAGAGCATGCAAACATTTCTCCCGCAGCGGGAATCGAACCCGCGCCTCTTGCGTCTCAGCCGAGCATTCGCCCACCTCGCCACAGAGGTCGTCGGAATAGGCTTCCCATGCACTTTTAACATCTCTCAGCTTAATCGATTAAGAAAAAAATAAGAAGACCAATAATTGGTCCTCTTACTTTTTCTAACCAAGCAAAATATTATTTGTAATTACTTTTGAATACAATTAAAATAATTAATACCAATAATAAAGGAACAATTAAAATTATTCTACATAATGCGTGCTTAAATACTCATATTTTCCGTCCAATGTTTCCTTTAGTGCAGTGAACACACTTCCATTAAACGGAATCCATTGACGCGCGTTGATGGTTTAGTGGTCCTTCCCCCGGCTTAGTCATACTTAGAGACAGTAGGTCATACCTTACGTACGTAAACACAAGTAAGCGGCGTTGACCGAGAAACTAGCCGTAAATAATTTTTAACCGACTTCAAAAAAAGGAGTTTCTATGTTCTACTGTATGTTTTTTTAAATGTATTTGTTCACCGGCATCTTCGCTAATAGTTAACCGATTTTGATGATTCTTTCACTGGTGTATAGAGAATGGTCCCATATAAATTTGATGTCTGAGGGATTTATATATTTAAGGTAATATTTTAGTCGTGAAATTAAACTTTGAAATGACAACGCACCAGCTTATTTTCACTCAATTTGTTATGGTAATGAAGTCATGGAAACTTTCAAGGTTGCGTATCATCTAAATTTACAAAACTCTACGTTACTGACTGTTTGAAAGAACTAATGACATAACTAGATATAAGTGTCGGACATAAATTCAAAAGCCTTACAAAAATATTATAATGTTTATATGAATATAATTAGCCACAATTAGTCTGTCAGAACATCGACCCGTCGCCAGCCGACATCCTGCGATGCGATATGCAGTGATCTACAAACGCTATCAATCATGCATAGCAGTTACTATACAAATAATCTAATTAGAACAGTTGTATTTTGTATCACTAGCTGATGGATTACTCTAAAAAAATAGTTTTAAATAAGTATTTATTAAAAAAACGACTGCAAGAACTCGGGCGTTATTCACTCCAAAGTTCGGGATTGATTTTTTTCGCATTCTAAATTAGGTACATTTAAACATATAAGTTGTATACTAAAACATACATTTGGCAAAAATCTTACACTCGCTCAATAAAGACGAATCTCACGAGACATACCATTTATAAAAATCTGCCGATAATGCATACAAACATACAGGTCTAACACATAACCCCGTTTTTTGGCTTCGTCGCAGTCAGGTAAAACTAAGGACTTTAGGTATGCTAGAGGATTCATAAAGCGTTAGGAGTTAATTATTGTTTTCACGTAAATTTTCAGAAGCCATATTAATCAAAATGTTAACGATTATTATTTTATACTCGTAAGTATACTTGCTGGAGTGAATTTATATATAAACAATTGAAATTAAAGTTTAGTCTCAAACAAATCTATATTATAATATCTGAGCTATACTCGTAAGAGCTCATGGAATTAACGTTTCAATACCTATTTATACCGAAGTATATAAGTGGGATTGTTTACCCGACAGTGATCTAATCCAGGTGTAGCCTAGTCCAGGTAGTCCAGGTGCAATGCGCTGGCAGCTAAAAAAAGAAAATCCAAACAGCAACACGGACATGGTACTCAAACCATGATGGAAATAGAAAATCGGTCAAAGACCACGGGAATGAGAGCCATTAAACTTTTCATTGTGCTTTTTACAGCGCCAGACGACGGAGATCAGGAATAAATTGAACAAGCTTATACTGTAATGGTTTCATTAATTGGAGCGCCTTTCTTGCAACTTAATACGAGCTTCAAGGATGTTACTAGAAAAGGTTTTTTTCTACTCATGATTATTACTTTAATCTTTATTGTACATATTATATAAAGCACATAAAACGCAGACTTATAGTAAGGACATGTACAAAGGCGATCTTAACCCTACAAAGAGCTTTCTTCCAGCAAACCTTTGGCTAGAGAGAGGTGGAATATATTTCAACGTTGAAAATAATGCCTCTAAGGATTCAAACATTGATATATGTAAAGTACTAATTAAATAATTTGAATGAAAAAATGTATAGGTACCCAATAAATGACTTTGACTTTGATTTTAGTTGGAATATTGCCTAGTAGCTACTTCAGAGATTTACTTGTTACTTTCCTAATTACATCTAAGAAAACATGAAAAATATCAAGATTTTAAACAAATCTGACAAAGTGCAAAGCCTTGCACCATGAAAGTTGAGCATAAACTACAAACTTTAGATACTCTATACTAGTATACCACTACACACTTCTACTCCTTCTACTTCTACATTACTACCAAACTTTTCTCTCATGAAATTAAATCTGAGTGATAAGTCGGATTGAATTACAAAGTTAACTAAATGCTCTCCTATATAGTCATGGTCGTTTCTCTAACTGAATACATACATGCATAAAATCTAAATATCATCATAATTCTTTTAATTTATTTATTTTAACTCGATACCTCTACCTCTCCTGAAAAAAAAAGCTACTGAAATGGTCGGACAGACAGATAGAAGGCATACAAACGAACTACTAAGTAGATCACTTTTAATATGGGTTCCGTGTTTTTGAGATAGAGAACCCTAAGAAAACCCTTAAAAATGAAGTATGAGTCAATCAAATAGCAATGAACAAGATGAATTGCAAATAGTAACTGATTTACCGAAAGCTTATTTCGTTGGAATTCTCTAATTGCAATGATGCTCTAGTCTAGTGATTCATTTTATGATTTCCAGCCTTACTTATAAACGTCATTTATTTTACATACATACATATTATCACGCCCGTATCCCAGGGTGGGCAGAACCACAAGTAATCATAAGAAAATTTGCCGCCACTCCTGATTCAAAGTTACAAGATGGATATGGTGAACCATGGTGACAGGTGATAAGCCCATCGCCCATACTATAGATGGTCCATCATGTTTGAGAGGATACTATCCCTTAGCCAACTTTTACGTCATGCTCGGGGAGAGAAGCAGCTAGACGCATTCTGTTTTTTTGTTACTTCCAGTCCAGCAGAGAAGTATTCATTTATTTTAATTTATTAATATGATATATTTCGAAAAGAAGGAATAGAAACAGCATTACTACTAGTATTTTGTAATTGTAATGAACAAAATCAAACAATGTATTGCATTTCTCACTATCCAACAAACAGAGATAAAAAGACATTGTTATGACCTTGTAATCAACAATAAATTAGTAAAATAGCTTTTATCATATTTGCAACATAAATTAACAGCGCATTTTTCAAATTTTTTATCAAACTCTGATATTCAAAGGTTATCAGAAATTAATGTTAATTATATGATTAGTAGGTAATATAACTATTATTATGTTAAAAAACAAAATATTGGTAATTAAAAGTACAACCAGCATCATAAGTAGGTACCTACGTAAATGATAAATAAATAATAATATAATAATAAATATAAATGATAAATGTAAAAAGTATCAAAAATGTTTACATACATACATATTACCACGCCCATATTCCTTATGGGGTGGACAGAGCCATAAGTAATCATATGAAAACTTGCAGCCACTCCTAAATCATAATCCCAAGATGGATATGGTGAATCATGGTGACAGGTGATCAAGCCCATAGCCCATAAAGAAGGTTCATCATGTTTGAGAGGATATTATCCCTTAGTCGTCTTTTATGACATACTCGGGGAGAGAAGCAGTTGGACGCATACACAAATAAAACATATTTATATGTGTTAAAAATTAGCATTTATAAGTTTTGTTATATTTATAGTGGTACCAATAAAATGTTTTTTTTTCTTCTGATATAACTAATTTTATGAAAACGTGATCTAGTTCTGATGCTGACTATAATATAGTAGGTACCTATTTATTATTACCTGCATAAGGCCGAGGATTCATGTGTAAGGAACCTACTATGAATAATGAGTAATAATAACACCCAACAGTCACAAACATAGTTCAGACCACACACTAGGATTCCCTGTGTCATGGGTATCAGAAACTACGAGTACCAAGGTAACACAAACCCTGCGAGAAATATTTGCAGAACATGCAAACATTCCTTACGCATCGGGAATCGAACCCGCGCCTCCTGCGTCTCAGCCGAAGGAATAGCCCGCCACGCCACTGAGGCCGTCCAGTTTGAGTCAAAGTCAATGACAGTACGCTGCAAAAGTTAGAGAATACGAGGGCTGTTGTACATAAAGTTGTAACTGTAAGAAACAAGCGAATGTCAATCCTCTTAACCTACATTATGATGAATCATTTTACTTTCTTGTCAACGAGGTCATTTAAACAACTACCTACATTTTTGTTACTAGGTATACTGTGTCACTGGTTCTTTTCAGTGTGGTGAAAGGATTTAAAGTGTGCCTCAAAGGCTCCTTTCGTGCACATGTTTTCGGTTCTACGACATGATGGACCATCTATATGGGCGATGGGCTGATCACCTCTCACCATGGTTCACCATTATCCATCTTGGGACTTTGGATCGGGAGTGGCTGCAAGTTTTCTTATGATTACTTGTGGCTTGCACCCCAGTAGGGATATGGGCGTGATAATAGGTATGTAAATAAACTTCTTTATCAGTTGCTTACGAATATTAAAGTCACCATGTTAATACGTTTCTGTTGAGATTTTATCGCCTCGGGTCAAAGTCACGTCCTGGCGCCATGTACGAGCACGTACAGCGCCTTAATAAGTGACTAGGTAGGTTCTGTATTTTATCGCTAAATTAGCCATCGATAAATCTTTGCAAGTTGAAATTATAATCTTTTGATTTTCACACCTTTTTGAATATGTATGAAGCAACAAATACATTTATAATATTTACATTATATATTAATATTGATTATGACATTATTAACTTCTCTGCTGGACTGGGAGTAAGGAAAAAACATAGAATGCGTCCAGCTGTTTCTCTCCCCGAGCATGTTGTAAAAGTCGACTAAGGGATAGTACCTTACCTATCCTCCAACATGATGAGAATACATAAGCAGGTATTCCCAAGGAGGCAGGCAACATTGACGTCAGGCAGGCGGCCGGTCATAAAACACCTTAGCCAAAACTCTGTGCCGACCCCACTAAGGGCAGGAAGATGATGATGATTATGACATATTAATATTGTTTATGATACATAAATATATAATGATAGTAGGATATTTGGAATCTATGTTATTATGAAAGAAAAAATAAATCTTTGATTTCGGTTCGATCTACATATTTTTAAAATCAAAATAATATCTTCTTTCAGTAAAATTTTCAATCTACTGTATTTAAGGTAGGTACTTTTCCAGGTAGTATAGCTGTGGGACGATGTAAAAAAAAAGTTAAGTGTTGTCAACGTTGGCTATTTATGAATGGTGAATACGCATTTATAATGCATGTCCTTCATTATTGTCCAACTTAGGACTTAACTCCATACAAGTCCCTTTAAACATTCTATTGTATCTACCGGTTTCCAAACGTAGCAGGCAATATGTTAAACCTCTGCTAAACTACCGTATTTATTGACAACGTTGATTCATTGGCATGTATCGTTTCCTATTCAAAGTCTATCATCCATCATCACGCTACAAAATGCACTTCCGGCCTTGGTTCTGGTACGGTTATCATCTTGAAAGTTTTAGTATAAAATAGCTAAATTCGACCCAAATGTGGGCATGTCCTATATGTAGAGATTTCGAGTGTAGATTCAAACCTCCGGTTAATCCCTAAGACATATTAAACTCTCACAAGGCTTGGAGATTTGAGATGGATTTCCTCTTTTGTGTTCAGTACCTACTGTGTTTGGGAATTCAAATGTCTTCCTCTTATCTATTTTTCGACTCTACACTTTATTGCAGGTTAATCAGTAATCTAATATTTTTGTCTGTTATCTAATCAGTTTTCATTACTATTCTGGAATGTATGGATAAGCAGACCTGCTCCAAATCTTCAGTCCTCATGTAATTTGCAGCGCCACATTTATTATTACACTTATATTAATAGTGTGAATTTACACTCAAAAATACATAGGTTTTTTTACTATACTATAGTCTGGTCACATAAATTAGTTACCTATATAACTAATAGTGACGTTGATCATAATATTATTTACCTGAATAATGATCTTATCAATGATGAGTGACCGATTGAGTGAGTATCATAATTCTAGAAATTGATGATAGACAGGATATAGGTAGAACCATTTCACTGATTTTGACGAACAATGAACGGATACAATATCCGTTCGATAAGGTTGGTCTTTTTTGACTATTTTATAAAAGTATGACTCAGCTAAATTTGGTATCAAGTATCTGGGTAAGTTATAATACTGCTGGATTTGGGTTTAGGAAAACCTAACCGAAAGGGCACCTTAAAATGATAGCAGGCTGTTTTAAAACAATGTATTGTTTACTTTTAAGACAATATATTGTTTACAAAACGTGTAAATATTCAAACAGGCTTACGTCTAGCGCAGATGTTGTTTGGAAACCAATCTAGTCTCGAGTACCTAGTTACTCCCGAGTCTAGACGACGCTCCGGGGGATACGTATTATTTCGGCGAAGAAATCAGGAAGGTACACACACATCCAGCTCTAAAAGCACACTGATTTGCTTTCACACACCGAAAGCGGCTCTGCTGCCATTCAAAAGAGATTGAAATCTCTCGGATTTTAAAAGCCCTTTTGTTTCATGGTTGTTCCCTGCGGTGCACCATGCTAATTGTATGCCGGAACATCGAATTGCCGACTAATAAGTTCCCCTAAACTCGATGCACAAAGAGTGCACAGAAGCTCGAACAAAGGCGGTCACGCAAAACTTAAAAGAAATTTTAATCAACAGAATTGCTCCTTGTACCACGCACTTCATTGTGCGTCGACAATAATAACTCATACCCGTTTGTTTGAGGATGTTTTATACACAGACGTAGCACACATGGAATAAGCAGGGCGCTTGCACTAAAAGTTCATTTCTGCCCCTCGGTTCGGCACACACTTCCACCCGTTCCCCTTCGTGGGCTGCGAAAGGAAAGAGACAAAATGCGGCCAAAATGTTGAGTGTGTAGACGGCCTAACGGACCGGACCGTTTCGCCTAAAAGTTTGTAGTTAGCTCGCGCGTGCTCGCGGTGAGTGCACGCCTGCGCGCGTCCCTCTCCTCAACTTGACTATTTTTATTTACGTGCTAAATGTGGATTACTGAAATAAAAGTGCGTTGTTTTCTACTGAAAGTTACATTGTTTGCATGTTCGTTACATGTTTACTTGAATTTTTGTAGTTACAGTATTGATTTTCCGTTACTCTTTTAGTCAACTATACGTTTTCGATAAAGAATTTGGTTATAAAGTTGTAGTGTCCTCTGAAAAGTTGCTAGTGCTTTCAGTGTCAGCTGTGCAAGCTAATTCGCTATCCCTCTCTTCCGTGTAGAAAGGGAAAGGAAGGTCGAATTGCATAGGGATATTTTGCTTCATGGTTTTCTTTGGTTGCTGCATGTAGTAAATTGTGAAAATGTAAGTTTTTGTTTATGAATTAGATAGTAATATGTGATACTTAGACCGCCTCAGTAGCAGCTTTGCAGTTGTGTTATGATTTATTTGTGGATCACTCTCGGTCATGTAGGTACCTAGGCGGTGTCTAATTAGACTGGCCAGTATATAAATACTCCATACTTAGACAACTTAAATACATTTTGCATGAGCTAACTGCTCTCTGTAGAACAGATACATTTGATGATCCAGTTATTCAACATTAGATTCATCCTTTCAATATATAAAATCGAAGTTGAATTGCATTCCGTGAATGTGAAAGTTACCTAATGTAAACAAATCTTATTTGCGGCATAGACTATCTATAATATTAAGCATGCCTTTGTCTGACTGTTTTCTTTTATTGCAATAGATTTTCTAGATATATAAAATATATTGAGTAGTTACTAATTTCAAAAAAGTAACATTCTTAATTTTATCTATACATTATGATTTCGATCTATAACAAAGCAACAAAAGTACAGAAAAATATTAAATTAGATTGTTAGTGTTAATGTTACACGTTTCATCTAGTCTCAGGGTCACGAGACCAGTGTAATTACACCTAGGTCACTGTAATGTTAATGTCCCAAATGGCCAGTAGCATTTTAGGTATTCCATAGGGAAAAGCGTTCTTCAATAAAACTTTATATAAGTTTATAGAAATAATGTAGTTATTGTCATTTTATATTATATAAAAAACATGTAGGTATTTAAATGGTTAACAATTTTATATTGAAAATATATAATACTGTTTTTAACTAATGACTTTCAACAATATTGAATTCTTTTGGTCACTTGGTCAAACTACTGTTCAGAGCATTAAAAAATAACTGATAGAAAACTATAAAATATACAATCTCTGAATGCTACAGGTTAAACTTCCTCATTTATTTCATAAAGGGTGACTGTTGATGTAATAAAATAGTATCGAAAGATTTATGTAAGTACCTAAAGGCCACAGGTGCTATCACCTTAGGATAAATTATTGCTTACATATTCTTATCAATGCTACCCTTTGCCACGTGTGTCATTCTTATGCCTTCAATGTACCTACGTACAGTGAAAGCATTCTTTATCACCATTTCCTTGTGTAATTTCTTTATAAATTATGTCAGAAGGCCTGAAGTCAGAATGATAACCTTTGTCAATATTTTTAATACTATCAGTAGCATCAGTATCTCAGTGATATCTAGTTAGCAACTTAAAAATATCTCGCAATTTCTTTGTGTGCACTATGCATGCGTAAGTCTTTATCGGGTTACTGCCATCAGAACACATTCTTTTGTTGCAGAAATCGCTTCGATATCTTGTGCACACAAGAATATTATAAGTACAGAGCAAACAGCACCGCCCACGTAGCGAGATAACGCCGCATCCCGTCCACAGAGAAATTAATCTGGAACACGGTAACAGGAAACATGCCGATAAAGTTCCACTTGCCATAACTCCACTTGATGAGGGAACTCAGTGCAGACAGGCTAATATGCTTAGCTGACATACACACACACACTACCAGCTACACGATGCAGATACAATCTAACGCCATAGCGGACGACGTACCTGGCATCACAAATAAAGACCTAGATATAACCATAACCACAAACAGAATGGCTCACACTAAGTTAAAACCAAGAGTACCGAGTAACCTAAGTAGAGATGACAAAAATCATTCCAATGATAATTTAGAAGAACACGAATTGACTGATTTAGATAAGTGTAGGATAAACGATGAAAACGACTGCGAATACGAACACGATAGACGAAGCTCGACCGGACTCGGACGATGTGAACCGCATAAGAAGGAAGACTTATACGGAAATGAATCTATTACTAAAAGGAGGGTTGTGCACAGGGATACAAGGCGAGCTGCCGATTTGAAATTTAAATGCCTACGGGATGGTGTACGGGAGCCGATGGATCCGATCGGGAGGACAATGGTTCGAGTGCACGCTATCGCCGTTGTGGGGTTGTTCCTGGCCGCGTTGGCGACATGTGCCGCGGCGCCAGCCAAGTCCCGGCCTACGCGGAGCCAACATCCCGACCCGGTGAGTTATTTTGTTTTATTTTACAAGGTGTGGTTATCTAGATTTCCGTGTGGGAGAACTAGACGCACCCGGTCTTACTTTGTGTCATAAGTACACTATAATTTATCTGTAGTGGCGTCCCCAGGTTACCTTATGCATACTGAGCAGTTTTTCCTGACGATTTTATAAACTTTTGTCTCGTCTGAACCCGCCGGAAACGGCTCTTTATCCTGACATTGTCTGGTTTATCTGAATCTGATTTACTGGAACAATGCCGTCTTTCATAACCATTTTTAAACAAATTCTAAAAAGGAGGACTTTTATATCTTTTATAAAAAGAGCATTGTTATGCCTGCATAACAATAGTATAGGCAAAACTTTTCGTACTCCCCAACAGACTATTATGTGGGATACTTTATTACGTTCATCTTGATGAAACTCGTCAGTTGCCAAGACTCGTAACTTAGGAATGTTTGATTGCCCCTAAGAATGGGGCCGTTCCTCTAGTGACGGATTACAGACGATTTCAGGGCGTATTCCTTCGAATGCAAGTAATATGGGGACAAAAAGCCCGCGTGTCGTATTAGATTACAGGCAGTGGCAGACGGACGGACGGTTTTAGGAGATTAATGGCCTAAGTGACGAGTGGGAGTCGTTCCTTTGCCTCCACAACTCGAAAAGACGTCCGGGTCCATTTATTTCGGACGCAAAATGTAACGAATCGTGAAGAGTTACAGCGAATTTAATTAGAATTGCAGATAGAAAGGTATTTCTTAGTTTTTCGTTCTAATTGAGAATATTACAAATGAAAGCATGTTTTGCAAATGTTTTGTCATGAAGTTGGGTGTAGGTACTCGTAGTGTCCGATGCCCACGACACGAATACGAATATCGTAGGGAGGTGTCAGAACCAAAGTGCAAATATGTGACTGTTGGTCAATATTTAGATACCAAAATCTCTACAACTCAAATTAAAATAGCATGTCAAGATAAAAGATCTAGTTCAGCCAGTCAATGAGATGGGTTAAATCAGAGTAAGTATAACCCAGTTTAATTACAGTTTAAATAAAGCGTAGCCAGAATGGTTAGTGGCTTCCTGCACACTAGTAAGTCGTTGTTTGAGTATAGCGCTTGCGTAGCACGGGATAAATAATGTTTTAAGCAGTTACTTTGAAGCAGAGGTAACCATGATCAATAGATAAGTTGAGTTCGTGGAATTTGAAAAAACTTTGTCTCACAGCAGCAAAAGAAAACAATTTTAGGACTATAATTTTAGAATTTACGGAGAAAAAAAAACAGTTTTAAGAAAAAAACCTCGACGCAAACAAGGTCGCGGAGAGTTCAATCAGTTTATGGATTGACGATCCATTGGACGCACTGATGTCTTACAGTAAGCCGAAAACTGAGCGTAAAATGAACACGCCCTAATACCTACCTATACATATTTGTGCATTGAACGGTAGGTACACTTGTATGGTTATGTAAGTGATAACTGGTTCGGCTGGAAGTGTTAAAACAGAGCTTAATTCAAGAATCGGCGCAAGCTAATTTATTGAGCAACGTGGTAAGGAAACGAAACACTTGCAAGGGTTCGAATTATTTATGCCAAGTTGAGTGGTTTTCAACATTTATTTGACTTACAATTTCGCAATATATAGGAACTAAGCAACTGCATATTTGGTAGGTTCCAATATTCTACCAACGGACAACGGATCGTTCATTACCATAGCCACGTGGCTTTTTGACAAAGAAAGTGTGGCGATTTTTGACAGACAAAAATGTTGCTATGAACTCCGCTTCGCTTTCTACTTTTGCAAGTAATTAGGATGTGCATCCAGGCATATATTTTTATAAAACTTTATTTAAAAACACTTCTTAAATATAATATTTATGTAAAATCATGCAGGTACCTATATAAAATGCGTAGACTCTTAAGATATGTACTCACATCATAACTAAATATAAATTCACGCAATGATTATTATTTAGTAAAATCACAGACTGTAAAATTGCTAAATCTTCTCTCTGGAGTTAGAATAACAAAGGAATTAGGTATTAACTGCATATTTCCCTGTTCATGTTTTATTTGGCAGGTAGGTACTTATTTAGTTTATGTTCAATGCTCGTAGTATTTGAAATTATTTTCAATAACTATCGCTCAAACAATCAAATAGGCAAATTTTGTTTTCCTGTACAGTTATCGAAAACAGAGTTTTTTGTATTTTTTAAGTGTTTCTTTTATGCTTGTTCAAAACAACCAATAATCACTTAAATAGTTTTGATCTGACTGGTCCAATACAACAGAATAAATATAGGATTACCTGTGTCGCGGATATCACTTAATTTCAAGTATTATGGTGTCACCGATGGGTGTCACGATTCAAACTTTTCTCACCGCGGGAATCAAACACGCACATATCACGTCTCGGCAGGTCATTCGCCAGCCAAACCATCAAAGCCGTCTCAGATTTTTGTATTGAGATACTTAAAAAGTTTTCCTTTATTAATCCTCTTATGTAGCTGACTGTACGTCACCTACTTAACTATCTCAGCGGGAGTGCGCATGATTCCGTGGAACAGTGCAATCAAGACACATACGTGTGTTCCTCGGTTTATTATTAGTGTGGTGTGGGCGCATTCTTATACACCATTGTTGTAAGTACCGAGATGTCCCTGTGTCCGAGCAAAATGATGATTTGCAGGAATATTATTACTTAGGTACTTAGTATAGTATAGACGTAGGTAATAATTATGTAAGTACCTTTATGTTCATAAATGTACTTTTGACGGCCTCGGTGGCATGGCGGGCGATTGCTCGGCAGAGGCGCAGGTTCGATTCCCGCTGCGGAAGAAATGTTTGCATGATCTGTAAGTATTTCTTCCGGGTCTGGGTGTTGTGGTACCATGGTACTCGTAGTTTCTGATACCCAAGACACAGGGAATCCTAGTGTGGGGTCAGGACTATGTATGTGACTGTTGGCTGTTATTTATTTATTATTTAGTTTTTATATGGTAGGTATTTAACTATTTTCAACAAAACAACGATTATTTATCTAAGGAACTTTCAACACAAAACATCCGGGTATGTTAGGTAAGATACAAGTCGCCTGGATGTCGTGTAAAGCGTAAACTGCAACTGATATTCATTGTAGGTACCTTCCAATTGTCTATCTTCTAGTATTTCTAGCGAGTTAAAACAAGTTTTTTTTAAATGAGCTTTGCAAAATATTTAATAACAAACGTATATCTAGACTTCCATAGTATTTATTTGAATAAAATATGCAAAACGATAACCGCCCAACGTGGGGCTCGAACCCACGACCCTGAGATTAAGAGTCTCATGCTCTACCGACTGAGCTAGCCGGGCTTGCGCAAATAAACTCGAAATTATCCTTCTATTCGTTGTTTATAAAGAAGGTGTCCTGTTCAATCTATTTGTGGTATTCATGTTTTATTAACCTCATTTGGTTGTATCCACTAATTCACATCCGTGACTTCACCTGTAAGACACCTATTTTCGATTACAACTATCAATAAATAAATAACAGACACATGCCTAATTAATTGTGATTACTTGTGCCGTGGGTATCAGAAACTACGAGTACCATGGTACTACAGCACCCAGACCCGGAAGAAATATTTGCAAATCATCCAAATATAGGGACGTAATTTTTTCCAGTTTCATCAAATTTTGTTCCATAATTATCTTATAGTAACTTCTTATAAATGATGGACCACCTGTATGGGCGATAGGCTGATCACCTGTTACCATGATAAACAATAATATCCATCTTAGGACTATAAATCAGGAGTGACTGCAAGTTTTCTTATGTTTACTTGTGGCTCTGCCCACTTCATTAGGGATACGGGCGTGATAATATGAATGAAATGAATGAATGAAAATCATTTTACAAACAGATGTAAAATAGTGCCATTTGGGTAATAATACTCGGATTTGATTGAGCGAGTGGAATAGGATGCTTGCAGATAGCCCGCTGTATCTGGGTCAATAGCACCGGCCTCAGTCGCCTCACTTTTGACGTGACGTGACTAATTTCCACCAGCGAAGAGAATTGGAGCATGTTGGCTTTTTATAGCTTACTCCTATTGTTCCTTAGTTAGATAAAATCTAAAATCGTCCCGTGCGCTAGATCGCCGCGTTAGTGAAGGCAAAAGTTGCTTCCGGACGCTGTATCACTATCACTACATAGTATAAAACAAAGTCGCTTCCCGCTGTCTGTCCCTATCATGCTTAGATCTTTAAAACTACGCAACGGATTTTGATGCGGTTTTTTTTAGTAGATAGAGTGATTCAAAAGGAAGGTTTATATGTATAATACATGCATAATATAGTAGAGAAACACTGATAATTTTATAGGTTTCTAATGTGATGTCGTAAAACACATTTTTTGCGCTTACATTGCAAACGCTGGCTGAACCCTACGAGATAGATCAAAATAATGTACTACAGTATTATACACCTTAAAAGGGTCTTCAAAAAAGTCCGCGATGGTATATGTCGATCCCTGTGCGAAGCCGGGGCGGGTCGCTAGTATATAATATACTATAATAACAAGGAAAAGAGTAACAAGTATTTATTTAAAAGAACAAATAAACCAAGTGCGTAGCATAGTAAGTCTGACGTATTTGATTTTGTGACACAATGATGATGATGGTGGTGGATTTGTACCATTTTAGTCTACGTTTTTAGTTTTGTACCATCTTAAGTTATTTGTAAATGGCTCTATAAAAATGCTATATTGGATTTTTTACACTTTAGTGTCAATAAGCTGTACCTTTGACACTTTCCTTATCTAAACGAAACCAACAACACCTCCTTTCTCAAAATCTGTCCAGCCGTTTCGGCTGCAGAGGCAGCCAAAATAATTTTAAAATGTCTTCTTACAGCCGCTATGTTAGATTTTTTGACACTATTCACATAGCTTATGACACTCTCGTCGTCCAGACGATTCTAACGACACCTCATTTGTCAAAATCTGTTTAGCCGTTCGGACGACAGCTTCGGCCAAAGGAATGCACATAACCACATACCCACATACACACCTACACCTCAAACACATTACCCTCCTTCGCAGTTGGGTAAAAAGGCCTTAGTTTACTAACCCCCGAATATTCCAACGTATCTCAGAGTTGAGCACGTCTCAAGTCACGGTTTTTTGACAGTTTTTAATGAAAATCTGTCAAAAACTCACATGTTCTGTGGAAGTAAATATAACGTGTTCAGTTACTTTTTATTTCACTTTCAAGCTTGCTCCTCTATGACTATACATACATACATTATTATCACGCCCGTATTCCTAACGGGGTGGGCAGAGCCACAAGTAATCATAAGAAAACTTGCAGCCACTCCTGATTTAAAGTCCCAAGATGGTGACAGGTGATCAGCCCATCGCCCTTACAGATGATTCATCATGTTGCAGAAGGTACTATCCCTTAGGTGACTTTTACGGTATGCTCAGGAGGGTAATACGTTGGGCGCATTCTATGTTTTTCTTATGCGAGAAGTTTATCAAGTTACTGGTGTTGAAAGGTTTTATTCTGATCTATAAAATAATAAGTTAAAACAACTATTATGCTAATGTAAATTAAAAAGCCCGTCTAATGTTTTACCTACTCTTTATAGTGTTGTAAGTCTGCATATTTTAAGGTGTTACATTTCAAAGGCAGGGCCGGGCAATAAAAGTTCACCTCGTCCGAAATATAACTTATAAATAGTTAATATATAAAACTCTTAATACGAACAAAGAAAATTTACATTCAGATCGATTTAAAAAGTGTAAATCGGGAATTTTAGCCTTTCCTTTTACATCATTATTTTACATCATCAAGCATTTTTTACATTTTTGACAATATATCTTGGTGGGTCTAATTGGCACAAGACCAGCAGCTTTAGCTTTGAAACACTACGATTACAATACATATTTTTACACATCCATGATTAACATTTTACATACATATCCCTAACGGGGTGGGTGCCCACCCCGTTAGGGATATGTATGTATGTACCTATGTATGTTACTTGTGGCTCTGCAGCCACAAGTAAAAAAACTTGCAGCCACTCCTGATACAAGAGTCCCAAGATGAATATGGTGAACCATGTTGACAGGTGATCAGCCTATCGCCCATTAGATGGTCCATCATGTTGGAGATGATTAAAATTTTAATATTAGTATTTTTAAGTAGAGACTGTTTAATGATGTATAAATAACTAGCTGACCTCGCAAACTTTGTACCGCATTATTATTAATAATGCTAATTTTCTAATATTTTACTGTGCTATTCGGGGCGGAGACAAATCTATAAAATCAAAACTCATGAAAACGGTCCAGCTAGAGGCCCTTACCCACAGCTCTGCAAGAAAAAGAGCTGCTGACGACTCGATTGAAATGAATGACCTTGTCAATTATCAAAATTTTATAAATGTCAAATTAACTGTCGTGTCATATATTATTGTTATGAAGTATTTATGCGTGGTTATCCTATGTCCTTCTCCGGGATGAAATCTATCTCCTTGCTAAATTTCATTAAAATATGTTCAGCAGTTTAGACGTGAAAAGATAACAGACAGACAGAGTTACTTTCGCATTTATAATATTAGTAAGTATGGATAAAAGTACTAGACATACAATGTTTAGAAATACCTACACTGGCATTATGTTAGAACTGGGCTTCCCATTGAGAGTCCCCATTGGACCGATGTTGCGTTGAAATTAGTATTTGCATCAAAATTGGCTCATAATAACCTTTGTTCATTAACGCGGGCACGGTGGCATCATGCTAGCTATTATCTTGCAAAGAGAGTGTGCTAGCCAATGTCATTAGGTACTAGTTAATACTAGTACCCATGGACCACTTTCAGGCAGGTGCATCAGCATGACAAAAAAGAAATTTGTCAGGATGTTTGGTTTTTCAATGGTCAATCACACCGTAACGCAACTTTAACGGGATTAGGAACTTGCTAATAACTTTTTTGGGTACTACGCAAGCAAAGCCACAGCAAAAACATAGTTATTTTTTAATTTACCTACTTTTGAGTATGCTACATAAGACAGTGTAAATATTTGACCTTTATTATTGAAGAGCTAAAATAAAATTAGATATTGACATTGAATTAGCACACAGAATTAGCAGCTTAACTTTATGTAAACAAAATTATTCAAGCCCTCTCCATTTTATGATAAAACATAAAATCAACAATTGTTTATGAAATTGAATTAGAAATTAATGTATGCTTTAAATTATTTTTGATGAAAAGGTAATTCAATTGTTCGAGGTGAAGCTTAGCAAACCTTCAGCAGCATATCTAAATAGCAAGAACCTTTGAGAAAAGTCTTACCTTAATTATATTTTCACCTGTTAAGAGCGGTAAAAGCTTCGAACATTTTTTGCTGTAATTCAGACCACAACTAACTTAACAGTTACAACGTAAAACTTGCAGTACTAATGAAATTTTCTTTGTTAGACTTACTTAGACTAATAAAAGTATTGCGTATTTGCACTAGACAAAGATGTTCCAAGAATAATGTTTTACGCAGAAGCCAGTTTGAGTAAATAATGACTCAAAAAAATCGTGCCAGTGTTCTTTCATTCCTGAGTTCAGGGGCGTTATTTTGTAATTTGAAAGAACTTTAGTTAACAATAATGAAGTTTACACGATTACAATCAAAATAGCAGATAAAAGTGCTCGGCAAAGTCCGGTAAAGCTGCCATCTAATAAATCGAAAAAATAAATAAACCGGTCATAATAATAATCTTTTGTATTATTATGACTAGTGGAATGCGGCTTTGTCAGCAAATTATTTTCATAGATACTTCAGCCGCCCGCTCCGTCCTCTAAGAGTTGAATTTTGGGAAATCCTTTCATAGCTCACCATTTCCCCCCAGACCATAAGAGGAATGTATCTACCTTCCAAGCTTCATGCCTTTTAAACTTATGGCTTGATTGTCAGTCAATCAGTCATTAAGGTAAAAAAAATATTTAGAAGAATAATAAATAAATAACATCCAACAGTCACATACGTAGTCCTGATCCCACACTAAGATCCCCTGTGTCGTGGGTATCAGAAACTACGAGTACTATCATGGTACCACAACACCCAGACCCGCAAGGAATATTTACCTATAGATCATGCAAACATTTCTTCCGCAGCGGGAATCGAACCCGCGCCTCTTGCGTCTCTGCTGAGCAATCGCCCGCCACACCACCGAGGTCGTCAATGAATTGCATAATTTTTATTTTCATAAAATTAGTTCTATATGAAAGTAAATGCTTCCAAGACTTTATGCATTTCCTGTTTCCACTCTGAACTAAAACGATCATTTATGACACTTTTTATATTTCCTCGGAATAAGTATGACCTGAAATTCTTATTGTGTGTTCGTCAGCGATCGCAGACGATGATAAAGTTTTTTCCACGAATTTCGCTCATATTTGGATATTATACCTACATACTGAAATTAACACCTGTGTAATGTACTAAGTACTGTATCTAATTACCTAAGTTTTGTTTTGTGTCTAATTTGCCTTTCTTGTTGCAATACTATATACTACTTTTCTGTATCCTATGATAAAAAAATGATTAGTTTTTACCCGACTTTGAAGAATGAGAATGTGTGAGCATTCCTTTGGCTGAAGCTGTAATCCAAACGGTGAGACGGATTTTGACAAATGAGGTGTCGTTGGATTCGTCTGGATGACGAAAGTGTCATAGGCTACATGTCAAAAAATGCAACTTATGTCTTACAAATATGTCAGACCTACTAGACCTACTACCTAAATTCTACGTAGTCGAGCTTTTTGTTCTTTTAAATAAATACTTGTTTACGAACTTAAACCTATTTTATTAAAAATATTTTTTATCATTTTTTGTGAATAAAAATTTATATTTTTATCTAAATTTAAATATGTATGACAAACTGTATATTTACAATGACAGTAGTCACACGTGCCATGAGCAACGAAGTTCCTATATCAAACACGTGAGCACCTAAACAGTATTCAATCAGCTGATATTTGTATCAAAACAAAAGACGATCTTATCGGTTACTTTGCAAATATGGAAGGCAGGGCTAGACGAAGTTGACAGGCGTATGAAATACGCGGCTATTCTACTACTTTACCTTCGCTAGTAAATTAACCATCGTAGACGGTACCTCTCTATATGAATGAACGGATATTCAAGAAAGGTCTGCGATAGCGATGCGCCGAGTTTGTTATTTTCTGGCTCGAGCGACTTGAGTTAAAATGGCTGTTGACTCGAGTTGCAACTCGAGTTGACTCGACTCGGTGTTTATAAGTGATAGACAAATCAGCAGTTTCTTAAGTAAGTAGTCGTGTTATATATAACTGAATAGTAAAAAAAAAGTTATACCTTATTTCATTCGTACCTAATATAAACGAATCAACTAGAAAAATATCAGTTGCATATCTATCTCAAAACTAAACTGAAGTAGGTACATAAGTAGTAGGGAACTGATGGTGAATTCTAGCTACCTATAACTATGATGCTTATAATTATGATAAGTGAACAATAGCGTGATCCCTATTCTATTCTCTCTCCTCTCGCCGTTAGGTTCGCCGCTACTCTCTATCTTTCGCAATTCTGTTACAGAACTGAGCAATCCGATCGCTATGCGACCAGCTGATTCGAGTCAAACTTGAACAGCCTAACTCAAATCAACCGGTCGCGTCGAGTTGCGAGCGAAGAACAATGTGCACCAACTCAACTCAAATCGAATCGACTGGAACTGCGCCGACTCGCCACTTGAATATCTGTGACTTGCGAATGAACTGAGTTGATTCGAGTTGCATAAAATTTAACTTGAGCTGACTCATTAAGAGTTTGACTCGAGTCGATTTGAGTTAAACAACTCTACTCGCGCTTCTCTAGTCTGCTTCGATTTTATTCGAAACATCGCAGACTAGTTTTTTAGTTTATGGAATCCGTAGAAGCAAATTATAAAAAGGTAAATATAGGGCAACAATAAAATGAGTATCTATATTTGAAACATAAAATTTTCGAGAAACATCTGACACTTCAAATGATGATAGCTTATGTTTTTTACCAACCAACGGTAGACGTCTGAGTGTGTATGCGATGTTCCTAATGGAAAATCCTATTGGTCACTTTTGCCATATATTTTTTAAGCAGTGCGACAAGTTGGAAAAATAAAACCTATTAAGTTACAGCGTGACTTTGAAAAAATTTAAACTAGTTTTAAAATAAATTGCAAGGTTAATTTCTTCCATTAATTATTATAACGTTTGTCGAGTGCATTGCAACAGCTTCTGCATTTGTACAGAGCCCACGCCGGAAATCGTGTCTCGAGATAATTATAGACACAGACAGTGACGGCGATACAAGTTCATACACTAAATCGGTATGAAAGAAAGGGACGGATGCTTTCAGTCGATTATTGTTACAAGGGGTGTTCCATGATGATAATTAGGTTATGTACAGATAATAATTTTGGTAATAAGCTTCATGTGGAAGCAATTTTCACAACAAAACAAACAATGTAACTAGCTAATTACTCTGTAGATTTAACGTCAATCATTATAAAACACTAAAACGTTGAAGATCATATCGAACAATTTTGAACCAAATTATTATTAGGCATTCAAAACATGTATTTAAAATAATAATTAACAATGTAAATCAGTGGACAATTTGATCGAAGATATACGTAACTACTTACGAAATTCGTTGATCAATAAGGTATTCATTGCGTGTACTCCATTGACTCTCAGGTGGACTACGACAGTCACTTGTTCCGGTGACTCAGTATACATCCGTCAAAAAAAACTGCAAGCCGTTTTGAACTTTATGAAGCTGTGATAAAAATTTAAATTGTAAAGCCTTAAGTATGTTTTGAGCTTTATACGGCATGTCTATAGTTATTTAAATTTTTGAAGTGTCTATCGTATTTTTAGATCTTCTAATTTTATTGCGTTGACGGTTTGACCTATATGCTGTTTAGAGAGTGACGTGCATAACAAAACAATTTTATAGCATCCAAATATTTGATTTTGATTTATTGGTCGCGGAAATTAAAAATGATGGCAGCTAACGAACCTAATAAAGCTTAGCGGTAAAAGTAACCGTTTCGAAGGTATATTTGATAATAGCATTTTATTGGATGTTTGAATACAATGATCATTTCGATAAATGTTTGGAAGTATTTTATTGATATTATTTCTTGGCGCCATTTAAAAGGCGTGAAAGTGAAAATTTCATAGTTGAGAAAGAAAGTTTAAATTGAAAAATATGTTATAACATAAAATGTTCCGCACGACTACACTGTGTACGTCATTGTGAGGGTCATATTTTCTCCTAATAACAAAAAAAGGTACCTGTTCTATTTTAAAAGTATACTTACAATACGTTTACTTAAGTTCTTTTTTACAGTTTCATATTATATAGTTTATTTACAATCGAATATAAATAGTATTAAAACGAAAATTTTATCCACTATTTTCTAAGGCACAATAAATATAAAATTTAATGCACTTATTGGGCGTATAAACGAACAAAAGATACTAAAAGTAATGCGAAAGAATAGAAGGCATGTAGGAGTACCTTGACGTTGCCGTAACCTTAAAAGTGTAAACCGCATTCCCTGTGAGCCCTTTTTATGCGGTCAAGTTTATTTCTTGGAGCTTGCTAATGTACCTACTTGGCTATTAATGGGCACCTACCTACTATGTGATTTAATTAATTTTTTCAATAGTTAGCTATCGTAGTTATGTCGTAGATCCAGTTTTTTACCAATGGATTTTCCTGTGCGAAAAATGTGCGCTATACCAGGACTCTCCGGTGAAAGAAAACGTCGTGAGGAAACCGGCTTGACGTAGAACCTAAGTTCAAAAACATGTACCAACTGCACGAAAGGAGTCTTTGAGGCACACTTTAATCCTGTTACTACAGTGGCTCGAAAGAATTAGTGACACGACTAGTAGTAGTTTCGGAACAATTTTATTTATCTAGTATTTCGTAATGGTGTTTTGAATTTCCTACTTACGAGTAGCTTTTCGAAAATGTTTTTTGTTGAACCATAATAAGAACAATTATTATTTTGCTATGTAGGCAAGTATGCCGATGATTCAGGATGTCCCAGTTATGTTTAAATCTATAGCGCATGTGTTTGCACGTGGGTGTATTATAGGTGCTTATGGTAATCATAAAAAGAAGCACCAACCATTCCCGGAGAGAAAAAAGTTTATTTACTTAGTTGCTTAACACACCGCTTTCCTTAATCCTACTTTATAGGCTCGTAAATGCTAGTTGGATGTGTAAATTTTGTACAATCTCTTTTAATGCAAAGTCTGTGCTATAAAATGTATTGATTCCCGTAAATCTTTTTCATTTTCATGTTCTATTCAAAATACTATTAGCTATTTGAATAACAGCATACTCGTTCCTTTGAGTTACAGAAAGCACGCCTACTTAACACTTAATTTTGATTCGTTTGTCAATAAGAATGATCAACTAAATTAATAATATTTATTTATTGGTTTAAGAGAGAGAGAAGTAAGATCGGTCGGTGATCTGAGCTCTGTTTTTTAACTGTAGGCGAATTTGGATAGAAAATTGAGCTTATTTTAATTTATTGTTATTATACCGAGTAGCTAAAAGTTTTTACTGTTATCATAGTTTTATTACTTATCACAATTATATAAGCAAGATCTAATTCAGACCCTATTTTCGTCTAAATAAAGTATTAAATCATCTCTCAACACTCATTAGAAAGAAAATCAAAGACGTTGTGGCCCTGAAAATAGACTTGGAACTTTGATAGCATACGCCGAGTGATGTATTCGAGAATCCACATATTCGTTTTTGCTAAGCAAGTTAAACCGCTGGCGCTGTACATATATGGTAGGTAGGTACCTACAGTTTGTACATTTTGGAAAGTTGTCAAATTTTTGACTGATTGAAATACTCACTTGTTTAATTACTCACTGTACTTTCATCTGCAAAGTATGATATTATTTTATGTGAAAAATAAATCACGCAAAAGTAGTTTAACTATGTATTTTCCAAGTTTCATCGAACTCCGTCAAGCTAACAAACATGCAAACTTTAACATTTACAATATAAAAAGTAAGTTCGTGTGAGCTAGTGGCCAACTCTTGTGACGGAGTTTTTAGGCCGCCTAAAGGCCTCTGCCAATGCTTAACGACTTATAAGCCGGGACCGACTGTTTAATGTGCCCTCCGAAGCACGGAAGCTCTCAGCTCAGGTATTTATAATATAGAAGGCTGCTGCTTCTTTCTTTCTCAGTTATGTCTCATTTGAATAGCTTTGTAGCGTCAGCAACAAAAATTAACGCGCAAAAACAATAGGTTATTATCATAGCAATAAGGAATAAAACCGACGACGTGCAGTTCCTATGGGACGAGGAGAGTCGTGATTCACGATTGCATAATACGTTTCTACAGAACCCGCTACCCGCTTCCGCCAACAGCAGCTAAAGACAAGGAGGCGCTGTGTCTAGTGATGGGACTCATCCGTATCCGTAACTTCCGTAATCGAAATAAATAAAACTCTTCTGTTACTGACTGACTGACTAACAGTGAGCACTGGTGGCGCTAGCGGTAGCGGCTCCCGCCTTCCGATCCTAAGGTCATGGACTCAAAGTCAGCCGTGCACCAATGGATTTTTCTGTTCGATAAATTTATGTGCGCTAGACCAGTAGGTACTCTTAAACGGTGAGCAAAAATTGCGTGAGGCAACTAGCACTGTCGTCGTAGAACCAACCTAAAAAGTTCGAAGTTATGTGTCAAGTCACGAAAAGAGCCTTTGAGGCGCGCTTTACAACCTTTCACCACACTAGTTCGAAAGAAATAGTGACACGACTAAAAAGAGTGAAGGGGTGCACTAAGAAAGCTATTTCCGAAATCAAACTTCTGAAGGACGCAGCGGGAAGGTGTGAGTTAAAAAAAATACGCGGACAAAGTCGCGGGGCGTTCCACTAGTCGTCTAAGTGACCTAAGACTCGGTATGTTCTTTGTTGCAATTACGCTTTATACCATTTTATTTGAGAAGATAACGTTGAAAGAACATACAAAATCCAAGGCTTTCGGATGATTTGTGATTACAAAAAAAAACAAAAGGCGAAGGAGTAGAGATCTAGAGGTCTGATAGTTCTCCATTGTCTAGTCTTGCTTTGTTCCACAGAATAGCTCTATAAGTGATGTGCCTTTCTTTAGTTTAATACGCCAAAAATTGCAAGTCTGCATTTATTTCTTCAAAGATACACCACTGATCGCCAGTTACACGGAATACGGTTAGTAGTAACTACCAATTCATCTGTGTCGGCTACGTGACCTGAGTTCACATGCAAGCCTTTTTGCATTATTAAAAGGCGTGTGAAGTATAATTTATTATGTGCACTTTAATGATTTGTACCACTATTTTTAAATGTATGCTTAAGGTGGTTTGATTCTGATTTGTAGATCCATCTTTGGCGAGGGCGAGTAAACGATTGGAAGATTTTTATATGAACCAACCGATTGACAATCTATTGGATGACTGGAGACTTAGATTAAGATATATGAACCAACTTATAGTTACCTAATTCTTAGGCATATAGAAAACTGTAAAGCGAAATCTGACGTCAATTAAACCATGAAGAGGTCAGATATCATTCAGTAAAACGCTACCTAAAGTTTTCTAAATATTCTTTCACTTGGTATGCAATGGATCAGTAACGTAAGTGTACCTATCGATGACTCATGTTTGTAACTCATTCATGTTCGGAAAGTTTTTACTGTGTATGCGTTTCCGCTACTTCCCTGAACGTATGTTTTGATACAGCACTATTTTGACTGTGTAGGTATTGTGCTATTAGAAGTACTCTATTGACATTATTTTGTTATAATGGCATATTTGTTATGACTTTGGTTTTCCGTATTGATTTGTGTGTTGCAAATTCTTAGAAGCAAGGTGTCATAATGATTAACGGTCGAACCAACCTGAATAATCACTGTATTTTTTAAGGCTTTGTGCCATTTAGTGGCCTTGAAATAAGGTACAAACTCTTTTCAAAGTGATCATAAAGTCATAAATCATATTGTGTGCTGGTAATGCGAAGGTCAAATAAGAAATGACTTGAAAGGGGTTTATAAAACCTGTGTTGAGCACACAATTTTAATTACCTACGAGTTGATGTCAATGACCCGATGTCTCATTATTATAAGTCATGAATGCAATTCAATAATGCATTCAAATACAAATATGTGTCCAGACGGAGGGCGTCGGCTGGTGTCGATAAATATAGGCTAAGGTTGCGCTGATAATTATAGCACTTGCTTAGGTGTAGGTGCTAAGCTAAGTACTTTGGGACTTGACACTTTTAAATATTGTTAATAGCATTGTCCTTTTATGGTTAAGATTTATTGACACTATTATGCAAACATTTGTTAAAAGTGTCTTGAACAAATAAACGATTTTTGTTTAATTTAGAACCAAATATTTATATGTCACGTTTACATTTTATAAATCATAAAGGGGTATTTACTATAACCACACTTCGGTTAGGTATAGCACAGATTCACAGAACTAATTATAATAGTAAAGTATCAGTAACCACAAAACTACTTAACACAGCAAGGACCAAGGTAACAGGTTTTTTACCCGACTGCGAATAAGGAAGGTAATGGGGTGTATGAATGTATGTGGGTAAGTTGGGTAGGTATGCGCATTCCTTTTTTTTTACTGAAGCTGTAGTCCAAATGGCTGGACGGATTTTGACAAATGTGGTGGCGTAGGATTCGGGCTATATGATTTAGGCTATATGAAGTGTCAAAAAATACAACATGGCGGCTGAAAGAAGACATTTTCAACTAATTATTTTGGCTGCCTCAGCTACACAGCACTTTAAGGAAAATTTCAGAGCTCAGAAAAAATTCTGATTAAAGCACTAGCGTCTAAATTATTGTCTAATCTACAAACAAGTTTATTATTTCATTCCTACGTTCACATACAAGCCATTTTTCTCCATCTTTACCCTAAAGTTTTGTAAGTATAAATCCACCATCACTGCTTCTGAAAAACAGTACGTTATCGCTCCCATAAAGCATTAATTCTTCCATTGAACAAGGGGTTTATGGCGGCAGTTTGTAGAGCATATCGAAGTCGTATTTGTAAAGGTCGATCCCTTCGCATTCTGCATCGTGGAGGTACTTTGTACGAAGTACCTATTGAGTAGAGAGAGAATGATAGAAGAAGAGATTGGAGAAATTCGAACCAAACGCAAAAATAGTATTTTTCACAAATTAAAACTTGTAGATTTTACGAGTTATATGTATATATCAATGAACCTTAGATGTTGTTTTTAAAAGTAATTTGAATATTTATGTTTAGGCATGGTTTCGTTTCGTCCACGTTCACACGTATTTGTAATGTGTATAAATTGGTTCACACGCTTCAATATAGAATTAAAACCACACTACGGGACTGAAACCGCATTATTTTTATTTATCAAAAGGTCAATACACTTTTTCGGAGTCGATAAAGGAGCAACTCCGTTACATCCCTACTTAGTAAGGTATGGATAGGCGCCCTTGAGGGTTGTAAAAACGTCCCAAAGACACCCCAGCGATATATCAAGATATTGGATCCCGGTGGATAGTTCGGGAGGTATTTTTAATTATCTGACTCTATCGCCGGAACGTGAACTGGGCTTTATCCTTTGGCTAAAGTTGGATTTATGGATATGACACGTGTAGCCGTGTAACCATTAGTAATGTCCGACATATCTCTATTTCTCTATTTGTACAGTTTAAATATACCTACGAGAGGAGTCGAGTCCATATTTCCTAGGACGAGTGTCAGAGGAATGAAATTGTGTAGCACGAAGTTTACGAAAATATTAGTTGGACGACCCCTACCACGCTTTCATTCATTTCTTTTACCCACGATGGAACGGAGAAGGTATATGCGTTTGGCCTAAAAGGTTGTATGTTTGTGTGTTTGTCTGTTACCATTTTCCTCAAAAACTAATGAACCGATTTCGATGCGGTTTTTTGCATTTTATTGGTGTCATTTCAGGGAAGGTTCTTAGATATGTTGTATGGCTATAGCCCACCAAGTAGTGCTGCATAGCAGCTAGCATAGTTTTTTGCGCCTCGGCAACACAATAACTACTGTACCAATTTTTGTTGCCGTTTTTTGCATTATATTAGTTTTTTTAGATAAGGTTTTTAGATATATTGTACTTAGATAACTTTTCTTTTATCGTCGTGGGTTTAAAAATAAAAGTTACTTGTAGTTTTTATTGTCACATGGTCGTGGCCTCATCAAATACGCATTCGCTCTTGCATTAATATTTTTAAGGAAGATATTATATTACTGGCTGGCTAGACGGGACGACAGATTCAGAGGTCTCAAGGCAAGCTCGTTGGTTAAACGAGATTATGAGGACAAGAGGGCAGTGATTCCGGCTTGTACTAGATGTCCACGCGTTATAGAGAAGATGCTTTTGCCTGTTAGTGGGAGTTATCGACTGCATCTGTGCCTAGATGGATCGATAGATGGTAGTAGCGGTGAAAGTTTTCAATCTTTGTTCAACTGTTAAAAATACATGCCTAATGATATGTTTTCGTTGCTCAGGCTATCATAACAACAATACTTAGGTATATATTACTAACATGTACAATACATATTGCCGATGACCACAAATGAACTAGTGACACATTTTTTTTTTAAATCTAAACTACTGATGTTCTAACTAGAAAGTTAGCTACCTAAACTTGAGTTTAATATTGAATTTGTTTATGTTGGTGCTCTCTATAAGAGTGGTTTATCGTGTATGTGAGTCATAATTTTTTCACCAATTCACTCCAGGGTCTTAAAAGGATTCTGTCTTTCAGATATCTACTCTTTTTTCACATTTTCTATTTATTCTAGTTAGTACCGGACTCACTCGTTACTCCTATCTTTACGATTTGAGTAGGCAATTGAGTTTAACGTTTTACTATTGTTCGTTTCTATATAAAAAAGTAAGTAATTAGTTCGCCTCGTAAGTAGATAGGTAGGTATGTCTGGCGTCGCACTGCGATAAGAAAGAATGTTCTTTATTTTAAACACACTTGCACTTGAGAATTTAAATTACCTAGTTATAGATATAGATAGAATTTTAAATCACAGACCTTTTTAGCTTCCAATATTTCACTGTTGAGCAAAGCTGCACATTTAACTTTAAAATAATTTAAACTTGAGCCTATTTCTATAATAATCCTAATAAAAGTGACTCTAAAGTCAAACTACTCTGCGTAGGGCTTCTGTTTTTATCTTACAAAGAAGGCAGGTATTTGACCTAACCAAGAAACAAAAGACGGAGTCTGAAGTGCTTCCATTAGGTCATAAAAACTTTGGTTTTTTCAATGTTTACTTTATCTATTCATAAGCTAAGTAGTTATAACTTATAACCCGAATAACCTTTCATATATATATAATATTAGGTAAGATTTTCATTGCTGGAACATAATAACAAATTACACGACTAGGTAAGTTTTAAAAGCGTTGCCCTTTGCTTTTCTTAAGTTAAAATATTTCGTTCAAATCTGCACCAAAATCACACATTACTGAGAAATTAAAATTATACATGAAGGAATCCAAACAAAAGATCATTTTCGTCATTTTCCCCGAACTTTAAGCACGCATAAAATTAATAATAATAATACATCCACCACAAGAGAGAATCGCCATAAAATAAAGAAGATGGATCATAAATAAGGATGTATAGGATAAAAATATTCAGGGCCACGTGCCGACAGGGCGATCCATGTCGAGAATAAAATGAATTTGCCGTCTCAATGAATTCATTGATGGCATAACTAATAAAGGCACCAATGAACTCATACTGATCTTCAAAATATAACAAAGACTAAAAAACATAGAGGCACTTACAATTTTATGTTTGTTATAGGAATGTTTGTAATCAATTTTGATCACTATTGTCAAAATAAGGAATTTTATGGCATATCAAAAAATACTATACCTGGTACATGGGGTGAGTGTACATCAATATTATTCAATGGAGGTCGACACAGTACGATAGCGGGAAGCACAATCGATTGTGGGTTCAACGACACGGGAACTGACCTTTGTAGACTCAGCTGATCAGGCCACAATGTGTCGTTAAAAATGCATCCACTTACCTCCCAATTTTGCGGTTTTAATTTTCATGCAAAAACTTAGACGTTAGTCGTGTGCGGTCTACAATATTATTAATTTCTAAGATATTTTTAAGTGGAAAGGTCAAAACCTTTTTTCTTTAAAAACAGATTATACAAAATCTGTTTTTAAAGAAAAAAGGTAGTTAAGTAAGTAAAGTTGCACCTTAAAGCAAAAGAGCTTAAAGCAATTTGCTTATCCTCGTGCTGAAACGTACAACTATGTTTGTCTCTAAACGAAAAAGAACATACTCGTAGACGCCGATTTATTCATATTGTTTTGAGAATCTTCTGGGTATACACCGGCCCAACTTTTTAAATGAAAGACCTTCGCACTTCGCTTGTCTTGTAACCTTTTTCTTGTTATCTCGTTTTATTTGTTCTGAAACAAACGACGAACGTTAGTTACATGTTACTTATTTCGGGCGAGTCGTGCTCCTGACAGTGGAGGAAGTAATGACCAATAGGAGGAGAGTGAATTAACGTATAGTTCTACATATACCAGGGACGTTGACTCATGTCCACCGATGCAGATAATTACCTATCCCTTTGTTGATCGTTTGCTGAAAAGCTTGTAAAAATGAGAGTATAATGAACGGGCTGTTGTCCTCGAGTTACGTATTATTTGTAACTCGGACAGGAACTGCTTTATCTGGATTCATGCTTATGACAGAGTTTGTATTTTTATACTAAAATAAAATAAGTGAATATGTCTACGAGTCTAACAAAAGCAAAGCTCAAAAATAGCACATTTTAATCAGACGTCTGAAATTTGCCAGATGGTTTGAGTTATATGACCAATTCAGGCACTTTTATGGCTTTTATAATATTATTTGCCTGTCTCTAGTGAACACCTGCTTATTATTATAAATTGTTAAAGTTAATATTACGGTCTGTACTACCGACGCATCGAAGCATGAAACTTTTAGATGAAACCAAAATATTTACCAGTTTATATTGCTAAAACATTTACGAGTTCATATTCCTCAGTTCAAGCTCCTGTTTGATACTTTATCGGTTTTTATGAGATCAATAAAGTCAGCGATGGGATGATTCATCTCGGTACATTGTGATGTTACATAAAATGTAGGTCGTTGAAAGTTCATGACTTCCTTACCTGTTGCAAACTGTGCTGTAGGTAACTTTACGTTGCAGTTTTTTGCACTTTTTATTGAATTACATCAAAGGTCATTGTCTGAAATACCTAACGGTAACTAATTGAGAAAGCGTCACTGGTGATTCAGAACTTGAAAATAAATTTTTAGAGATTATTTGAATTATAAACATCTGATGAATTCAATGTACTTAGTTATGGAACAAGAATGCGTATACAGAGGATTGACATGCTTGAAAACACCTTTCCATTTACGATTCCAAATTACTTACATTGAAGCGTCACTCAACCAGCCCACTCATTTATCTTTTAATATTATTTCAGTATTTCATTGAAAATGTATTAAACCAAGCTCAAGAGAGCTTTTCTTATTTGAAAACATCTTATGTGGAGATAATATGAGCACCTGTTTATCGACCTGTAAACAGCTTATTTTCGGTAAAGTCAAATTTTGTGAGACCTTTATTAAAAGGTTTGCTCAGTCGTTATCGCATTCTTAAACGTATGGCACAAAAAGATGACCTTACATTTGACCCAATAACACCCAGAATGTATCCAAAATTACGGAGAAAATCACCAAATACAAATTACTTTTTCACGAAATTAGGTATCTACCCATTACCTAGTTACGTTGCCTACATCGACCACCCGCTCTGTCTTTATAGCTGACCTAGCATAACAAAGTATATTTCACATGAAGCGCCCACGCGACGTCTCGCTGTTACTGGGACCATGCAGGTGTGCATTCTGCTGATAAGGCAGCTTGATTCCTCGTAGAGTTAGTCTAAAGTATATTCATTCTGTTTCAAACCACTCATTGTATAAGACCTAACATTAAATAATTCCAATTCAATTATTTTTATGTTTTTTAAAAACATTTCCACGCTTTTCCCGAACAAGTCTGGCGCAGCCGGTACGATTTTCCACGATTTTCACGAAAATCTACGGTCGTGAACACCCAAAAATCGGTATCACGGACATAGAAATTCTCACGAAAACCGACTCTTAGCGGACGTGGAAACGATACGAATCAAATAAATACGACTCCTACGGTAAAACGTGTGAAATAGTGGTTTGCAGTTTCATCTGGAGGACATGGGATCGAGCAGCTTGTGAGTAAACTTTTTCACTTCCTGTTTTTCATATTCCTGTGTCTTTTCCTACCTTTTCTCGAACTAAAATTGTCGAGCTTATTAATTGCGTTTATCTGATTTTGTTTGCACGAAATAGGCAAACTGATTTGCACTAAAAATAGGCAGATCTGTTAATCGTAATTAATTTGTGTAGTTTTAGGTAAATTGTTTTACACAATATCGGTAATTCAATATAGTTTTAAGAATACTTAGTGGCACTTAAATAGGCCCATCGTTTTACACAACATTGGTAAATCGATAAATTTAATTGCACTCAAATAGGCAAATTGTTTTACACAAAAATTGGTAAATCAATATTTAGTTTTAATTACACTTAGTGGCACTAAAATTGGCACACATTGATTTTACACTTATATTGGTAAATCTTTGTATAGTTAAGTGAAATAGAAATTAATTAAAATGGATTTCAAAGCCATTCCTAAAGAAACTCTGACACTTATCCCTAAATATGACGGGGAAGAAAATCTATTGAACTTATTCATATCTAAATGTGAATATGTAGTTGGAGGTAGTAAAATCGTAGGGAATGCGGCACAGAATATTTATTTATTCCATGCCGTATCCAGTAGACTCACAGGTAAAGCCGCTGCTCTACTTAGCGACCACCCGAATATAAAATCGTATGAAGAGTTAAAAGACCTTCTTACGCAACATTTCGGTGACCCTCGATCGGAAGAATGCATTGCTATTGAACTTGAGACTTTAAAGTTAAAATCGAACGAAACGTACATCCAGTTTTGTCATAGAATTCAGAACGTTAGGAGCTCTTTGTTTGCGAAAGTAAATAGACTTACTGATGAAGGAATCAAGGCAGCGAAAATGATCGTTTATAATAACACCGCGCTAAATGTCTTCTTGTATAATTTACCTGAAGACATGATTCGAATCGTACGTCTAAAAGGATGCTCTACATTGGAAAATGCCCTAAGCATTGTTACAGAAGAGGTAAATTTCAAGTTTCAATATGATGCCAAAAATAAAATACTTAAACAGACGTCAACGCAGTTACCAACCGCGCAAAATGAAACGAAACCCAATCCAGTGGCCCAAGGATTTAAACCAACATTCAATTCGGTGCCGAATAACAACTTTAGGCCACCAAATAACTTTAAATTTGGTATTCCGCAACAACAAAATGGGTTCCGTCCAAACTTTGGTCATCAAATGAGATTTGCGCCGCCCACGCAAGGTTATAGATTTGGGATAGCCCAAAACCTGCCCCAGCGTAACTTTGGTCAGGCCCCCGCTCAACGCGCGCCATTCCAATACGGCGGATACAAGTTTGGTATACCCCAGCGCCAAGGTTTTAAGTTCGGTATTCAGAACCAACCTCAAGCGAACAAATTCGGTAGTCATGTGCAAGAGCCTAGATTGCAAGACTCTGACGTCACCATGCGTACAGCCCCGATTAGACAAAACATGGTCGCGAACGAACTGTATTATACGGACGATTCAGGTTGTCAGGAGTACAACGATTATTATGACTACGGCTATGATAATATGTATAGTGAGAATGTAGAGACAAATGCGTGTGATTACATGGAAAATCTGGAAAACATCCCAGTGGAAACTGAACAGCAGGATTTTCAGGAACCAGCCTCGAAGGATGTGGTGAAGTGATTAGCTTAAATTACTGTGACAGTATTTTAAAATTACCTCACGTAGTGATTCCTGAGATCAATTCCAAGTTTCTCATAGATACTGGAAGTAGCAGATCTTTTATAAGCCCCGCAAAAGCTAATGAGTTTTTCAGTGAGTTCAAACACATCGAACCGTTCACTGTGATAAGCACACATGCTCAGAGCATGCACAACGAGATAATATACATACCGTTGTTAAAGACCTTTAAGAGCACTCTTCCTCATAAATTTTATATTTATGACGTTGATGGACGCTATGACGGCTTAATAGGATCTGACCTTCTCTGTAAACTAGGAGCGAACATTGACATGCGTAACAAACTGTTACTGACACACAACGCGAGGATTCCAATCCTATATCATCCACCATATGAGATTGATCTACCGCCACGAACTGAAACGAGAGTTAAGATTCCCACCAATTTACAACACGGTGATGCGATATTAGAATACCTACAATTTCGGGAAGGCGTTCGTATGCCTACCGCTCTTGTAAAATGTAAGAACTATTTTGCAGAAACAGTTATACAAAATATAACAAATAATAAAGTCACTATTACGTTCAAGGAACCATTCGATGTTACAAAGTATGAAAATCAGGAATGCCAGGTAAATTTTATGAAAAGTGATTGTACGATTGATGAAGTATTGAAAGGAAATTTGAGGAAATTGCGATTAGACCATATGAATAAAGAGGAACGTGATAAGATTTATAGATTATGCCATGAGTATCGTGATATATTTTATTGCGATAAGTTGCCTTTGTCTTTCACTAATCAAGTGAAACATACCATCAGAACGACAAACGAGGACCCGATCTATATTCGACCTTATCGACACCCGCCTGTCATAAATCAGGAAATTCAAAAGCAGGTAGATAAACTTTTGGCAGATAACGTAATTGAAAATTCCCACTCACCTTGGAGTGCACCAGTCCATCTGGTACCTAAAAAGTCTGACGCATCTGGCGAAAAGAAATTTAGGATGGTGATCGATTATCGGCGCCTTAACGAAATAACGGTCGACGATAAGTACCCGTTGCCCAATATAACCGATCTTTTCGATAAGATAGGCAAGTCCCAGTACTTTAGCACTATAGATCTAGCTAGCGGGTACCACCAAATTGAAGTAAATGAGGCGGATAGAGCAAAAACAGCCTTTACAACACAGTCAGGCCATTATGAGTTTAAACGCATGCCTTTTGGTCTTAAAACGGCTCCCGCGACGTTCCAACGAGCCATGGATAATGTCCTACGAGGTCTGCAAGGAATCCATTGTCTTGTGTACCTCGACGATATTATAGTTTTTTCATCAAGTCTAGAGGAACATGTCGAAAAACTCCGTAAGATATTTAATCGGCTCAGGGAGACTAATCTAAAAGTAACATTAGATAAATGTGAATTTCTTAGGAAGGAGGTTCTATATCTTGGACACACCATCACCAAGAATGGCCTTATGCCTAATAACGACAAGATAAAAGCAGTCTTGAATTTTCCGATTCCGCGAACATCCACGGAAATCAAGAGTTTTCTCGGTTTAGTAGGGTACTATAGGAAATTTATAAAGGATTTTGCTAAACTGACACAGCCATTAACATCGTGCTTGAAAAAGAAAAATAAAATCGATCCGACTAAACAAGAATACATCGACGCGTTCGAAAAGTGTAAAGAGCTTTTAACAAACGCGCCGCTCTTACAATTTCCTGACTATTCTAAACCATTCGTCCTTACGACGGATGCATCAAACTATGCCATAGGCGCTGTACTCTCACAGGGACCTATAGGTAGCGATAAGCCGATAGCATACGCAAGTCGTACTCTAAACGACGCTGAAACGCGATACAGTACGATCGAAAAAGAGCTTTTAGCCATAGTCTGGGCTACAAAGCATTTTCGACCATATTTGTATGGTAAGAAATTCACAATATACACTGACCATAGACCACTCACTTGGATTAAATCGATTACAGAACCAAACAGTAAATTAACGCGATGGAAATTGAGATTATCGGAATTCGATTACGACATTAAACACAAAGAAGGGAAACAAAACATGAATGCGGATGCTTTGTCACGAATTAGAATAAACGCTTTAGGTGAAAATGATGACGTTTCGATGAAGGTCAATTTAGACAAAAAGGAACGGAAAAATTTATCTCGCGCCTCTACACCTCGCGAGCGAACGCCATCTCCGATAGTGATTTCTTCCGGTTCAGAGAAAAGCAATACATCTGTAGCTGGTAATAGACCGCGATCGCCCTACTCAAATCCATCATTGGGTAGTACTACGGCATCTGCATCTGAAGGACGCGATAATGAAAGCATAGGCACAGTACATTCAGCCCGCGATTTAGATACCGACGGAATGCTTATACTACAGGAGGCTATAGACACCAAGCCGAATCAGATACTTGTTCATACATGGAATAGGGACGAGTTATCAGTAAAAGATTTATCTAGAGACAAACAAAAAGTTTTAGAGGTTCATTTACCTTTAAATAATACGGAATTGGTCAAACGGTTTCTGAAATCATATATTAAGCCTAAAATAAAATATTTCTTTTATTTTGAAGACGAATTACACCGGAAACAGTTTTCAGAGGCTTCTATATTGCTATTTCAGAAAGGAACTGTAAAGTTTTACGAATGTACTAAGAGAGTAGTTTATGTAGATAGCGAGCAGGAACAACGAGACGTTGTGCTTAAATATCATGTAGGAAAGAATAGTCACAGGGGAATTAAGGAAACGTTAGTACATCTAAGACGTACCTTTTATTGGAACAACATGGATCAAACGGTGGCTAGCATCATCAATGCTTGTGAAATCTGTAAGAAAATGAAGTACGACAGAAAACCATTAAAACCGGAATTGCAGTTATCACAGACTCAGATTAGACCATTTCAGGAATTATTTATTGACACATTCTCGATTGACGGAAAACATTATCTTACAATAGTAGATGCCTTCAGCAAGTTAGGTCAAGCATTTGAGATCAGCACGAAATCCACTCCTGAAGCAGTTAGAGCGCTGATAAAATACTTCTCTTTGTATGGAACACCTAGTAGAATCAGCTCTGACCCCGGTACGGAATTTAACAACACACTAATGAAGGAAATGCTATCATTTTATAAGATAGAACTTCATATCGGTACCCCTCATAATCCCAACTCTATGGGAATAGTCGAGCGATTTCATTCGACCATTACAGAGATATATCGTATAGCTAAGTACGAACAAAAGATAACGGACGCTGCATCTGTCATGAGCTATGCAGTAATGTCATATAACCACACGATTCACTCTACAACAGGTCTTACGCCATTTGAAGTAGTTTTCGGTCACACCGAATCTAATAGCGCATTTCATGTAGATTTTAATAAACAGTTTACTCAACAATTGGTGAAAGAACACGTTAGAAGGACAAAACACTTATACGAATATTTGACGGACAAAATTATTGATAGAAAGAGAGCTGTAATAGAGAAACGTGGTGGTGAGAAAGAATTCGATGTAGACGTAGGTGATACAGTGTTTATTAAAGGCGTGAACACAAGGCGTAGTAAAGATAAGCCGCGTTATCAGAAAGCTCAGGTTATCGGAGCTATAGAGAGAAACATAGTACCCGTTATTACACATAATCGGACTACTAAAGTTCCCATTAAAGATATCAGGCGTCCTCCACAGGTTAATTCTTCTGGCGGTCCAAGTGATCCGAAGCCAGGCCCTTCATCTGCAGCCGATTGACAAGAATCCAGGACTGCTACCTGTAAAGGAAGGTCAAGCTGTGATTAGTCATGACACATGGACTGTCATTAAGATCTTAGATTTAAGGTTTCTTCATGAGGAACTAGAATTATTTATAGATAGCTATACCAGTTTAAAAAGACAAGTAAAAAGCTGTTTTGACACCAAAGCTTTTGATTCAGACTTCATTGAAGTAGAGTCACAAACAGATTACGTAATGAATATAACCATAGAAAAGTATAAGCAATTGATTCCATCAGTAAGATCTAAGCGAGGTTTATTAAACCCTATCGGTTCATTCATAAAATCAATCACGGGTAATCTGGATAATGACGATGCTGTTATGTACGAAAAGTTAATTCAAGAAATAAAGACAAAACAAAACGCGATTTCAAATAAAATGACAATTGTTGCCGAAATGGTGGGTACGTTCACAAAAATAGCCAATTCAACAAAAAGCAATTTTATTCAAATTGAGGATAGTATTCAAGATATTAATCGTAGTTTGAACGGATCTAAATTATTACAAATGAGTAATAAAATAATTCATTTCTATAATATTTTTATACATAACTTTCAAGTACTCTACATCAGACTGAATGAGATTGAAACGGCTATTGCTTTCGCTAAAGTTAAACTGTTACACCAATCGATTGTAAATACGGATGAGTTAATATTTTTATTAAAGGAAATTGAGAAAACAGAAAGATTAGTTTTTCCAGCAAATATTCAAAATCTAGTAAAAATAGAGCAATGTATAGAGATGAAAGCGTACATAAAACAAAATCAGATAAAATTTATTATGCACATTCCTTTGATTAGAAATGAAATATTTAACTATTATAAATTGATTCCTTTACCTGTTCACGATAAAATCAATGACCTTACCTCTATCATCCTGCCCAAATACCCTTACATCCTTGTGAAAGGGTTGAAAGCGAAGCCGCTCTCCCAGTCATGCCGCGAGATCGATGAAGCTCGTTTCCTGTGCTATGAGAACGATATCACACCGCTATTCGAAGATAATTGCATCGCTGAACTTTTGAGATTTTCCACAAATATCTCGAGTTGCCATCCTGTTCCTGTTACCATCAACGACGTAAAAGCCGATCTTATACAGCCCAATCGTTGGATCATTTACGCGAAAACCGAAACGCTTCTTACAAAATATTGCGAAGATGAGGTAATACAAGAATCGATTAGTGGAACTTATCTGTTAACTATGGACGATGACTGTCAAGTTAAGATAAATGAATTGAAGTTTAAGAAACATCAAAGCCAAGGAAAGGAAATAGTTTACATGAAGTTTCCAATAATCAACTTGCCTAAAATCAAACAAACAAGTCAATCAGATATGCTGAGGAGTCCTGTCAATCTCAACGGAATAGATCTTGCCGATATCCAGTTCCTGAATTACTTATTGCAGAAAAGTGGAAGTGAAAACATTAGTGATAGTGAAAATAATTATAGTGTTCTAGAATATAAAAGTGTTAGCATAGGAAGCATCGTGCTTTGCGCTATTGTAATAATCTGTCTTTTGTTGTTAGCATTTAATCATAGAATTAAAAAAAATTGTATTAGGGGGAAAATTCGAGATAATCCTCATCCTTCGGATAATCTCGAACTTACGGAGGGAGGAGTTACGTTGCCTACATCGACCACCCGCTCTGTCTTTATAGCTGACCTAGCATAACAAAGTATATTTCACATGAAGCGCCCACGCGACGTCTCGCTGTTACTGGGACCATGCAGGTGTGCATTCTGCTGATAAGGCAGCTTGATTCCTCGTAGAGTTAGTCTAAAGTATATTCATTCTGTTTCAAACCACTCATTGTATAAGACCTAACATTAAATAATTCCAATTCAATTATTTTTATGTTTTTTAAAAACATTTCCACGCTTTTCCCGAACAAGTCTACCTAAAGTATGTAATTATTTTTGGTTATTGATAAACAGGTAATTAAATATTATTCTTTCCAATAAATGTACACTTTTTGATTTCACCATGTCAATTTAACAAGGAAAGACCAGTGAAGGAAACGTGTACATGTACTATAAACGTGCCAATACAATAAATATATCTAATCACAAAGCAGAAAATCACTACTCAACAAAATTACATATATAACGTAGGTACATATTTGAATTGCTTTAAGTCAAGTCTACAATTTAATACCAACCACTGATGGTCAAGTAATCACGGCAGTCTTCACAAACAAGCAATCAATCACACAGATTGACAAACATCGTTGGCCAAATCAATGATCTTCGCTCGGTGAATGACTCGTTTATTAATATGACATTAATTTGGACAATAAACCATTTTTCCTAGAATAAAATTAGTAATAGAGGTATATAAATAAATAATATGCCTTTTTGTCTATAGGTATAGGCAGAGACCACGGATCTCCTTTGCTACAGTCCTAGCGTATAACTCTCGCGTCATTCGCTTTCATCATATTCTTCATGCATGCTCGTTGGCTTAGGGTATTCTTGACCTGGCCTTTGTTATAGATATGTACTTACTTGTTCGATTTGTTTTGTCAGAATAAGATTAACAAACCACTGTGACTGCTTACTTATATAAATACGCTTGTAAACCAACACATTTTGGACATTTTAATGAACAATAAAGTTAAAATAATAATCTATCAAATATTCAAATTGATAAGTAATATCAACACGGAAAGTGCTATCTTTTTGCAATAAATAATAAGGCCGAATGTGGCAACATGGCATAAATCAACATATGAAAAGGTTAACCCTTTTAGTACACGAATTCTGTACTAACAATCGATAACACCGCCATTGATTTTGGTATAGGTGCTGGGCAAGTCTACTCCATTTAAAAATCGTCCCGGGTACTAAGTACAGTGTCCCGTTAGTGTAGGCAAAAGTTGCCTCCTTACGCTATATAAACCATCTGGTATGGTATAGGCCTTAGTTTTTATTTTAAATGTGTTAATATAAAATAAATTGTGGGCCGAATACGGAATATAATGTGGGACGAAAGCAGATTTTTTTATGTGGGCCGAACTTCCATGGGATGAATCTGGAATAAATCGTGTTGTATGCCCGATTACTATATTCAACTAACGGGCGTTGGATGGAAGATCAGATGGATAGCAATGTTGCTTTTTTGTCAAAAATATATGGCGCTTTTTGGCAAATAACGAAGTTGAGAACACTGGTGGTGTAGTGGTAGCGGACCTGCCTTCCGATCCTAAAGTCGTGGGTTTAAATCCGGTCGTGTACCAAAATTATGTGTGCTTTACTATAGTACTCTCAAACGGTGAAGGAAAACATCGTGAAGAAACCCGCGGCTTAGTTAGCTCCGCACGTATCGACCATGTCTTTCCTGAGGACAAGGCCGACTAGCTGAGAAGATGGAATAGGTGCTGGGCAAGCTTACTCCACCTTAATTCGTCCCGGGTACCGGTACCTGGTAGTGTCCCGTTTGTGAAGATAAAAGTTGCCTCCTGACGCTGTATAAATCATCTACTAGAGATGGTAAAAGGCCTTAGATAGTAAATAGTTTAATCTACCTATGTAACAATGAATTTCGATAGTGAAATAAAGAGTCTTCAAATATTAATACTTGACACCTTGCCTACACATAATATGCAAGTCCTGACAAAGGTCTGGATGCCTTTGTCTGTCTAGAGACCCAGACGACGACGCAGGGAGATAATATTAGAGCAAGTGTGCCGTATAAAGTATCTAGACTAGACGCCAGGGATATACATATTCAGTGCCTATTTGATCTACTTACCACGTGTCAGCCTAGAGCTAGACTTCACGCATGATGTGTTAATTATTACGCCTATTTACATGAGGTAAACAAGTTATGAAAACACAGCTTTGATTTAAAATGATAAAGAACCTTCTAATTTAAAGCAAATATTGGAAGTTTCTAGATTTTGTTTAAAAATAGAATGCATGTTTTCATCTATGAATGATTCGGAAAGTGTAGGATGTGATGAGATGCAAAGGTCGCGAGTGGTCCGTAGGAGGAGCAAACAAAATATCACTTCTTTTGGAAGTATAGTAAGTCCAGCGGTGGACTTCTGTAGGCTGATTGTGATGATGATATAGTAATGAGATTTGATCAATTCATGTACTGTAATATTAGCACTCATAAAGGGATATTTACTTACCACGATTCAGATTTTTTTCCGTGGTCATGGCGCATACAACTGCGCCGAAATATCGGAAAACTCATCAAAATTTGATTCGTGATAAATATCTCGTTATGGGTACTAATATTGTTTAATAACCACGATACCTACTATATAAATTAATTATATTTTTTTAAATAAAAATTAATTTAAATTGAGGTTAATTCAAACTTAAAGCTTAGAATTTAGAGTCTCTTGAAATAAACGCGACTATGAATCTATGAAACTTAAGTACCTACTACATATGAAAACACATATTTTCACGATATATTATAATACGCTTAAAGGATTGCAGGTTATGTTTATAGCTCGAACGTGGGTGCTTTTAAGCTAAACTAAAAAGTAATATTTTTAACGTGTTTAGATTAGCATAAAAACAATAAAATTATCTGTTTTAATTTGCAAATATGTCTGCGGTTCTGTAAATTATCTGAGGTTTTGGAAACTTTACAATTTTGTTAATTAGTTTGAAGGTACCTACCGAATTTTTGAGCGGTTAATAGTGAAATTAATTCTTTGTCTTATTTTTTGCACAACGTTTGCTCAGCACGACCACGGAGCACGTGTACATAGTGAAATTCTCTAAATATTTCTTTTCGATATTGACAACTTATTTAATTCCGAAGATATATGCCTCTATTGATTGCAAATGTTTGAAATTCAATATTTAAAAATCCTAACGCGTATATAACTTGTATCATTCTGAAGTTATTCATAAAACTGTTAATATTCAATTCCAAACTAATAATGGAGCATATTTTATTGGAGGATCCTATTGGATTGAGTGGTGAAAGCAACTTCGGCACTAATAAACTCACTCAAATACAAAATATTTATACACATCTCAAAATATTTTATTGCTAACCCCTACTCAGTTTTCAGTTCTGCTCCTCTCCCCGAGCATGCCGTAAAAGTCAACTGAGGGATAGTATCCTCTCCAACATGATGGACCATCTATATGGGTGATGGGCTGATCACCTGTCACCATGGTTCATCACATCTATCTTGGGACTTTGAGTCAGGAGTGGCTGCAAGTTTTCTAATGATTACTTGTTGCTCTGCCCACTCCGTAAGGGATACAGGCGTAATAATATGTATGTTCTCTACAAAACCATACATTCACGACTGCATTCCCAAGAACTGTAGACGTCCTCTGATATTACTTTGATTCCAAGGTACGTAAAAATTATTTCTGAAAAAATCGCCCAACAAAGTCTTCACAGTAAAAAAATAATTCCCTAGACTAACACTTATAGCTACAAGTATGTAGTAGGATACGAGTCTCTTCCACATGGCGGTTTATCCGTCCAGACGACTTAATTCATTAATTAGTCTAGGGAGCATGGTTCAATACTTTGCGAGTTTCGGGGAAGCAGCGTGTTCATGGCAGAGGCCACTTTGTTTTCCAAGAATGATTATTTTATAAGCTTGGCTAAGTGCATTAACAAATAAGCATTGAAGTGTTTTTTATTTGGGAACGTAAACCCCATGACACGCTATTTATAATCTGACGAACTAAGGTTTGCACAAATAGGACCAGAATATATAATTTTCGGCACTTTTTTTTATTATTACTTATTTTTGGCGTTAGAAAATATTATCTTACTAGAAGAGAGCTAGCATTATATGTGCTTTTATTAACAAACCACCAACTTCTACATAAGGAACTCAACAAAAAAACAAACGCAAACCGTCAACCTTTGCGAGCGCTCATTCGAATGCATCTCGAATCGATCTCACAAAGGCGAATGATCTTTCCCAGGGCTCGTGGTAATAGAATACAGATTTACTATCGCACAATGATTCTGAACACGTGTGTTTTACAGCTCAACCCCGGCGCCTGCTTATTGCTGTAACGGTGACCTGCCGCTCCTCTTACAGACATCTGATGTCTGATACATATTTATCATTAGCTTACTCGAGACTTCGTGCCCATAATTTTTTTTGGCACAAAACGTAATATATAATATCTTCTCTCAGGAAACAATCTGAAATATATCCTTCCCAATTCAGGGGTCTCGGTGTTGTAGTATTATATAAGTATGTATTTACAACTAGATGGCGCTGTGTGAAATATCCACAAATATTTATTTATTTCATTTAATTTTAATGAAATCTGTTTAGTGGTCGCAGCATGAAAATTTAACCGACGAACAGAGTTACTTTCTCATTTATTGTATGGATTAAAAAGAAAAGGGTCCTTTTATAGGTAAATTCCTCTCAACTTATTGTCAATTATAGTTTGGGAGACATTTTCCTGCCCTTATCCCACTCTATGTGGGGTCGGCACAGCATGATCTTTGGATTGTGGTGTAAGAGTTTTGGTTAAGGTGTTTTATGACCGGCCGCCTGCCTGACGTCAACCCTCCTTGGGAATACTTTGCTTACTGTATCTCATCATGTTGGTGGATACTATCCCTTAGTCGACTTTTACGACATGATCGGGGAGAGAAGCAGCTGAACGCATTCTATGTTATTTCTTTATTCCCAGTCCAGCAGAGAAGTTCAATTATAGTTTGGGAGTACTACGACTAAATAATAAATAAAGCCACTATAGTGTTCCGCTTGACTCAACATCGCTGAAACATGAATCACGGCGAGTTCAATCTGTAATTGTTGTCCCCACTACAATTTGCGATCTATTTGTTCCAATCACGTTATACATATTGATAGTTACGTATTGGGAGCGACGAACTAAGAAGGTTTTGCAAAGCTTAGATTTCCTGAAACCAACGTCATGATTGTCACTTTTTTCAATTTCAAACTTAAGTTTTAATGACTGAAGCCTGCGCTATTTTTGCTAGTTTCGAATGTCTTTGATCGTAGACGCTTCGCAGAAAACTAATATAATGAATCTATTAGGAACCTAATTATATTATCTGTTAGCGGATCAGTAGTACATGTTTTCAGGCAGTAAAGCCTTTTTCAATTATTATTAATTCAATTATAATAATACAACAAAACAAGTACATGATAGTTCACCTACAAACACATTGTCAGTCGTATCTGAACTCGTAATGGGTATCAATAAACTATAAATTGCACTTTCAATGTAATTGAAACCACAGGATGTAACCTATCACTTCCATTGAGGAGCTTTTCTGAACTTGCCAACGTATTTTACAATGAGTTGAACTTTAATTTAATTAGTATAAAGCTGAATTTGCAATGGCTAAAATCCTGGGTCGAGTATCAATGACCTCAATAGTCATTATGAGCTTCAATGGACCGAACGCGGGGTTATGCCTAATGGTCAATAATTAATTGACATAGGCATTGTTTCAGAAGATTGCAATTCGGAAGATTTTTGAAACATCTGGTCTTTGACATTCCTATTCATTGATCACATCATTGATTCTTAGAGTACAGACAGGTATATAGACGTATTTCATACTAGATAAATATCGCGAAAAATGCGATAAAAATGGCGTATTTTTTTTGATGAACGTTATATCCAACATTCACATTTTTTCTGTACCTGTCCACTATTTTTGCGAATGGATGCAAAAGGTTAGTGTGCAAGAGGTACATACCTAAATAAAACTCAAAATTGATTATATTTCTCTATGGTACGCTCGCGTGTTGAAGCTATAAAAATTAGGACATTAAGTTGATTGTACGAACGATCACCCATAAAAGTGCCATCTTACCATTAAAACTACGCTATGCTAGAAAACTACACGATTTAACCTCTCTATAAAATGAATTGGACCAAATTAAGCTTTTGTATAAAACTAGGATCTTATCTTTGTGTCATCGTACCGACGTAAACACGAACCAGCCAAGAAGAATATGGCCATTTTATATCACTAAAAATAAAGAAAATATACCTTAAAATACGAGTAATGAAGCCAGCCTGAAAAAAATGAAAAAACGTTCACCCTGCTACAATAAATAGAGAAACAACAGCTTAATTGATTTTTTCTGTCTGCCACTTCAATTTAACCGCTTCAATGAGCATTTACATATCAGTCTGGTCTAATCGACCCCTTGGAACAAACATTTACTATTACTAGGCACATCTAGAACTATACTCGTATAGATAGGTTAAGGCTTTTATCTATTGGACCACCTGTCTCTAGCACCTCAGTACATATATTCGGTCGATTAGTCTCGCACTAAGGCTTTGGGATTCTATGTACCGAAGACCGTTATAAGACAGTCGTAGGTAACAGTGGAATTTAAAGAAATACATACATACATATTATCACAACCGTATGTTTTTTCTGTACTCCCAGTTCAACAGAGAAGCGTTAGCGTATTAAGATAAATAAATAACATTCAACACCCACATACACAGTTCTGACCCCACACTACGATTCCATCTGTCGTAGCTATCAGAAACAACCAGACTCTGAAAAAATATTTGCAAACATACAAACAGCGGGAACCGAAACCGCTTCTCTAGTGTCTCTCGCCATAACAAACTCTTTTGACACGAACTTGAAGCGTTCATCAAATGACGGTCGCCGATTTTAAGAAAATCAAAGCTTAATCCTTTTTGTATCATTGGTTCCCAAAGGGAGCCGTGAAATTGGATATTCAGTAGGTTTCCATAAGCATGTCGAAACATTCAGTGCCATATTAATCGTTGAGAACTAGTTGACTACAATAAAATATGTGAAGATAATTATTATTTATGTTGAGCAACATACAACTACCTATTATAAAAGATCTGTAGCGCATTTGGTTATATGACTGTATAGTATAATGGTCAATTTTGGGGAGGATACTATCCCTTAGTCGACTTTTATGACATGCTTGAGCAGGGAAGCAGCTGGACGCATTCTATGTTTTTTTTTACTTCCAGTCCAGCAGAGAAGTATGTGATATATGACTCTATTATGTAAGTTAGGTAAAATAATAGAGTTAACTCACTAGTAAAATCGTATAGAAATTGGTATATTTTAATCCTACTTTAATATGGACATTTCTTGACAGAAACCACAATACCTTCCGATATATTGAAAGGTCATATTTATAAGTCAAGGAAAGCATTAATAACGATATTATCAAAACCAATGCGACTCATTCAAGATTTTTTCCCGAGTTCAAGAACCTTTTTATAGTCGTCATGAATCCATCAATCGTTGCATTTCAGTTTTACGGCGAAACAAAACGCACTCGGGTTTTATGCCGTTATTTTAAACTGTAGTTGAAAGTTCAGGGTTACTGTAGTTTGATTGTGTAGCTAAAAATAAAAAAGGCACAAGAATGTTCTTTAAAGGCATGGTAGTTATAGACATGTTTTATTTTATTATATCTTGTAGGCTATTTTGCCTACTTTATTGAATTACTAGCTGCCGTCCACGGCTTCGCTCGCATGGTACCCGGATAAAAAATAGCCTAATGTTAATCCAGCGCATGTACTTCAATTCCAAGTTTCATTCAAATACGTTCAGTCGTTTAGGCGTGATTGAGGCACAAACATACAAACATCGTCACAAACTTTTACATTTATAATATAGTATGATGTAGGATAAACACAGCTATACACACATGTGGGTTTATTCATCGCTCAGATTCATCGAATTCAAATAAATTAACATACAACGTAGGTAACTTCATATTGTTCTTTTCAAAATATTTTACAACCTCCTTTTTTATCTTTTCTCCACTTCCCAATCGGTACTACACCAAGGAATATTTTATCAATTTATCAAACAAATGAGGTTTATAATAATGTTTAGCGGCAATACTGAGTAGTACTTAATCTGTGACAATAGCAAGGAGGTAAAACATGATGTAAGCTGACAATCTGTTGATACCTCGTTGATACCGTCTACGTAACGAACGATATATGCCCGGATCTCATATTCTACTAACGAACAACGGATCGTTCATTACCATAGCAACGTTGTAATCTATAGAAAGCCACCATGCATTTTTTGACGTAAAAACACCAATCCAAACGATCCGTTAGTAGAATATTGAACCCGGTATGTAATAGTCAAGGTTTTTTGTTTTATTAAATCTTGAGTCATTGAGTTTTATGTACCAAGACGAATATTAATACTACTTACCGAACGATATACAATGCCTGCAACCCCAGGATTCATCCAATAACCGATAATTTCTAAGAAAACACAAACCTAGTGCTGACAGTATTTGTACGATTTTTTAGCAATATAACTAAGAAGTACTATACATACATAAACGGGGTGTGCAGAGCCACAAGTAATCATAATAAAACTTGCAGCCACTTCTGATTCAAAGTCTAAGATGTTAATCAAAACTATACGTAGATTTCTCTCTGCGACTCTGCGAATGATTTGTGTGTGTATCATAATAAGCTTGTCAAACAAATGCTTGAGTATTATGAATAGAAACAGCTGTGCCTCTTATCGCTACATAATGAACTACGTTACTATAATCTAATGTGTCATAGAGCGAGAGTACTTTAAATAGACGTGATAACTTAAGCTATAATTTCATATTTCGCTTTGGAAGCTTTTGTTAAGCTAATAAATAAATATTTGTGGACATTTTACACAGCACCATCAAGCCTCAAACTAGGCAAAGCTTGAATTATGGGAACCAGATGGCTGATCAAATACTTTTATACTTTTTTTTCTGTAAATACATACGTATAACAATATAAACAATATGAATGTACCTAGGTATTTTAAATAGAAAATAAAACCAAGTTTAGTAAAATACGTTGAACTAGCAGACGCATAAAGTTCAGCTATTATTTGCAATCTGAACGTCCCTTCCAGGAATAAGGAAAGTTGGTAAAAGCATTTGTTTCAAGATAATCTCGCTATTTATCAGGGTCTTATTTATGTCCCACTAAATTGTGGACCCACACTAGCTTACAAGTTTTATCTAACAAAACTTTTTTCGTCGTTGAGTGACGTTAACTTTATTTTATTGAAACTTGTGTTTTTCAACAAGTACATACATACACACAATAATGCCTGTTTCCCATATGGGTAGGCAGAGATCACGGATCTCCATTTGCTACGATCCTGACATACTTCTTTCGCTTTATTCACTCTCATTACATTCTCCATGCACGCTCGTCGGTTTAGGGCATTCTTGACTTAGCCCTTTTCCAAAACGTCGCCGATTTGGTCCAGGTACGTTTTACAGGCCATTCACACTCGCCTCATACACCTGTCTAGTTAATCTTCTTTGATTCATCCTCTCTACATGACCGAACCATCTTAACATTATACTCGGATTATATACCTTTCTCAATTCTCGACATCGCTCATTCTCACTCTATCTCTGAAAGTCACCCCACACTTCGCAACGCACGCATTTCCACTGCATTCACTCTACTCTGATGTTTCTTCTGCCATAACCAACTTTCTCTATCATACATAAGTGTTGGTACTAGTACTCCTCTATGATAGCCAATCTTGCCATTTCGGACACTTTCCGGCTGCTCATAAAGGTGTGTAGTGCCCCATTCCAACAAAATGTTATATTATCTGGCTTCGCCTAACTTTCAACTTATGTAGCTTATCTAGAGTAACTGATATAGCCATACGATTTGGATAGGCAAGGTTGCAAAACCCAAACCTTTGCCAAAGCCCAATAGCGTAGCTGCAGGGTAACAAAAGACAGAGAACTAGGCGTATAAGATTGTCACAGCAGATTGCATAAAATTGTTTCTATCAATTCATCCATAGACAATTCCCCATTATTGCGGCCCCTAAGCTAAACGAAGCGTAGTGTTGATCAAACAATAATGTCAAGGGAAGATTAAATATATTATGCCATTTTGACTGTAGATATTCTATTGTTTGTCTTTTCCTTTCTACTCATCCGTACTAATTCATATTTATTCTGTGCCAAACGTTATTCTCCTTCAGGATAATTACGGAGCATTGACTCAGAGCATTCACCGTCATGTAATGAGTGCGTAAAATGATATGTTCACTGTCCTCACAATGGGATTGCATGTTTGAGATTTGTTTTGTTTATATTCTCATTGATAGTGTGGCGCCATCTCTGGACAGTTCAGAGTTTAATAATATAGTGCGAAGCCAGACAATTTTTACCCTCTTTTTCTACGAAATCAGCCAGTAAAGCTAGGCATGTGTTCCGCCGAGAGACTGGAAAATAACTTAGGACAATTGTTTACAATTGGAACTTAAGAACCTGGTTTTATTATTATCATCATCAAGCAAGTGGAGACGCACCCACTGCTGTCTTTAAGTAAAATGCTAAGGCCTTTATTTTAGATGATTTATACAGCGTCTGGAGACAACTTTTGCCTACACTAACGCGACGCTGTAGTGCCCGAGACTAATTTAGATACAGTAGGATTGCCCAGCACCTACACCATCCGCTCACCTTAGTCGGCCTTATCCATAGAAAATACATGGTCAATACGTGCCGAGTTGACTCAGCCACGGGTTTCCTCATGATGTTTTCCTTCAGCGTTTCAGAGTACTGGTATAGTGCACCTAAACTTTTCGAACTGCTGGGCAGAAGCCTCCTCTTTATTACGACATTCTCCGATTCCTTGCGAGTTGATGTGATTGATTTGATATAGATTGTTCTAATTTATTATTCACCTTTCAGTTACGCATCTTGACAATATGCTAAAATTATTTCAACATGTGCAACGGCGCCTGCCGGTCGTATACTAATGTCTTCATACAATTACCACAATATAAGTTTCATAGCTGAATCAATATGGCATTCTGACCCATAATCCTTTGGAATAAGGTGTATAATAATTTGTGCTGATAGTGATTAATTACTCCACGGATACTGTCCAGACGTTACGTTGAACTGACATGACGTGTCAGGGAGGGAATAAAAGGGCAATTTCAATTTAGTCTTTCATGAACCCTTATTCAATCTCGTTTAGCGAAAACAATTGTAACTTAATAATCAGTTAATTACTTGTAAATTTGCATGAGAAGTACCTGCAAAAACAAAGGTTGCCGATGAAAAACATATTTTTTAGCTTTGCTAGCAACGAGACTTTGATCTTTTAATTAAGTGGAGTATATTTTCTAAAACGCATTCAAATTAAGGTGTCCCCAAGTCACCTTCGATCGTGTAAGTAACACTGATGGTCATTGTCATGAATCAATCACAATAATCATTTGAATTATTGAATCTACTACTTGTCGAAGAGATAATGACAAAATTCTGACATTTGATGGCCCAACGAGTACCTGCTACCTCTCGTACTCGTAACTAGTCTATATCGATTAGGTAATTTTTGTACTTAACACACATACCCCAGTAAATAAAAAGATAAATATATTACAAGTCGTAGTAATGATAAATAAAATAAAATGTGTTAATACCAACAAATGGGCAGTGACAAATCAAATGAAAGTGATTTTATAAAATACATTTTTCATTTCTCACAGTGAAAAGGAAACAATGACGACATAAAAATGTTTAAAAGAATTATGGGACCATAAATATTATTAAAGTGACCGCTTTGCGGCACTGCTCTGACAATTTGCCGGTGTAGTGATGTGCTCGTAAATTTTGTCAATATAAATAATACTAGCCAGCATATACAGAGCGTCCCACGGCCATGCCACACGGAGAGAAATACCGTAGATAGACAATTTTACTGATAGAAGACTTCATTTTAATTAAAAACAATTCGAACTGCATTCGAAGATTTTTAAATAATCGCCTGTCTGAACCAAAAATCAAACTAGCCAAATGTGAAAAAAATACCTGTAATTCTACTACAGGTACCGATTGATAGGCTCAAAAATGGAAAGGAAAACCATGAAATTAAACATTTAATTTTAATTTATTTTCTGGAAAATGTTTTAGACAGGCGATAATAAAAAAAATTAGGCAGTTCGAATTGTTTTTATAATCAGAACGAAGTCTTCTTTCAGTAAAATTTTCTATATATATTTAAGATACTTTCCCTCTGTGTGGCATGACCGTGGGACAATAAATACATGCGCAGTTTGATTATTTTTGTATCTAAATAATATTGACGTTTCATTTCCATAAAACCTGGAATATAAAAATTAATCGTATATTGTTTAACAAGTTTAAGAAATAAATGTGGAATTGTTTCTTTGCTCAAAAACTATTTGAGTACCTAATATGTATTTATTTTTAATTCGAACCTTCAAACCTTCTCATCTCCTATTAATGCATACCAATTCTTCCAATAACTTTTTCTTACTAACATTTATACTCGTATGCATGGCATAGACACTTGAATTTTCAATATTTCTACGATTGGCGCTGATTTCCCCACGGTTTCTTTGAATAAAACTAGACTATAGAGTATTGAAACTAGATTACACTATCATTCATCATTCCGTTTCAGCATCCATTTAATTACACAAATCAACATGTCAATTAAGCTAAGGTTTTTACAGAAACTGCAACCGTGATATCGCTGTGTTTCAGTACTACATACATACATCTTTATGGAGTTTGAGCGCTAGCCTCTCTTTGTAATTTGCTCGCAATGTAGTAGGTATGCCATGTTTTCACTAGGCAACAATTGCCGGGCAAAATGATGTCTGAGCGACGACGAATACATCGTATTACGCGTCATATAGCAACGTTGCGCGCTATTGAGCAACGTTGCTAAACATTTTTAGTTTCACGTGTTGCTCCTAAATTATTGCCTAGTGAATACAGGCTTTAAGTTTAAACCAGTGCGTCTCAGGCCATTATAGAATAACTTTTTATGCGTTCATTCTTTATTACGGTAGACATATAACGATCATCGGTTTTACAGAAAACGGTGGTGAAACAACCAATTACATGGGAAACATTTCTCTTGTCTACATAAATTAACATAGCGGATGATTTCCCTTAATTAAAACTTCATTGATTACGATAAGTACCCACAGAGTCCTGTTTCATTTCCTAATAGATTTTACGTTTGTGAATTAATGTTGATTTATATTCACATACTTATACTTATTTAAGGGATCATAATATTAAGATAATAATTAGCTAGGTACTAAAACTGTTGATATGCCTAAGTCAAAAAGATTATGTTACTTAGTGAATTGAATGCACGATCAAAAATTTCTTGCCCTTATCCCGCTCTATGTGGCACAGCATGTTTTCTTCTTCGATTCCCTTCTGTCAGACGTTATCTCTGCGCTTACTCCTTTCTTTCCAAGGAATTGAATTACAATTCAAACATTATTTTGTAGTAACTAGTAAATAAATATCGCTTGACGTTTCACACAGCAGGTGCCTAACTAATTTGATTCTTTAAGCTTAAAAAAGGCTTCTTCCTATTACGAAAAGTTGCTTTATAAATATAATTTAAAATTGGCTATTTTAAATTAAATATGACAGTCACTTGTTTGCAATAAAGGCTTATTTATATTCTGTGGACTTCATGAAATAAAGCATCTCCTTTCGCAAGTGTTCCGTAAATCTGCATAATGAATTCACGAGCACGCGTCATCATTTCACTGAGTATTAATTCATTAAGGCTTATTTGAGGGATTTTGTCTCTTAACATCTCATTATTTACGGCAAAGACCTAAACTATGAGTAGATTCAGGATTAGGTAAACAAAACTGGTTCAATGACTGTTGGCTCTCTAAATATAACCGGACTTGTACCTATAAATAAGTTATGAAAGCTTTTCGTTTAGATCTCCATAGTAATTATGACGAACGTTTGTTTTATTTAGGCTGGCTTTTAAAATCTTGTGATTACATTATGTAAAATTAGGTCAAATACTTTAAACATATACTTTTATTTTTAATGTTAACCTCACGCTTAGAGATATACTTAGAAAAATAAATATATTTAGGCCGTGGTAGCGAGTTCAATTCCCGTTCGCGTAAAATTTTTGATTTAAATTTATTAAAATTGGTTGCTCTACAACTAACGGAATGAATGTCAGATATTTACCTAATTTTATTTTATTAGCTATAAACTTTTTGACTATACCTACAAATATGGTCAAAAATATATGGATTTTATGCTATGTATCTAATTGAAATTAGACGAGTCTAATTAAAAGCGATCTCAAAGGAAAACACTTTCCGAACACGACGACAAAATTTGTGATTTAATCAGATGAAACGAGTGGAAATAGATTGTCTGGTTCTCAATGGCTCTTCTGTTTACTTAGGGCTGCCACTTAACACACATTACATACTACATAATTGTATATAACTTCTAATAAAGCAGACTCATATAATATCGATCGAACTTCACTTTGTAAGTTCGTTTGATCACATATTATTATAGGTATGCAAACTAAAAATAGAAGCTCTATTTTTATTTAAATCTTTAATTTTTTTGTTTTTAATATTAGGGGAAGTTTGAAAGTAGCCAGTGACAGAAAGGCTAAGGAGTTAGGCTTGCGTGGTATGGGCATGTAATGAGGAGGGATGATGAAAGTCATGTTGCGAGGAAAGTTATGAATATGAATGTGGATGGATTTAGAGGTAAAGGTGCGCCATAGAAAAGGTAGATGGATTGTGTGATTGGTTAAGACAATTGGACAATTAGACATGGTCAAGAAAGGAGTGAGTTGACGGCTGATAGAAGGGAATGGAAGAAGAGAACATGCTGTGCCGACCCCACATAAAGTGGGGATAAGGACCGGAAGATGATATTTTTGAAATAAAAAGTAAGTGAGCAGATGATTAATAAAAATTGCCAAAATAGTTTTAATTGTACTCACTGTATTGACTTGGCATAGATCCCGATATTTTAATAGGTTATTAAAACAAGACATCCCTAGACAAGCGGGCTCGCAAATACAGGCGCCAGGAAGACGCACTGAATCATCGCCCTCATTATCAACACGGATAAAAACACCACATTTTCAACCTTATCTACATCAAAATAAAGAACTGTTTTCATAACACCATTTCAAAATAATGCTAGTACTGACATGAATTAGTAATGTTTGAACGTGGCAGGAGAATTATCTTGATTCTGATCTGCCAGATTAATTATGCTTTGTGTCCCTCACAAAGGACAGATTAATAATATAATATTAGACTGTGAATTATTTACTTGCTGGAGTATGATAGAGCTCTCAAGATTTTGGAATTTTGAAATCACTCATCGAACAAATGTATTTTTATAACAAAATTATGATTCGAAAAGGTAAACACATAAAATTTCTAAGCAAAATCCTTCCCAGATCCTAGATTGTAAGATGCCTAGAATCTTCGAAGATACCTAGAATTCATCTTCATATACCTAAGTAGGTAAAGCTTCAATCTCTCCACTTTTAAAAAACCTTAAAGATAGGGATAGCTAGTTGATGCTAGGGATCAATCAGAGGCTTGGACAAACAGCACCTTCAGTACCATGGACATTAAGAGACATGCTGTTGCAATATACACTTTTGTAACTTTTGCCTTACCATAAAGGCCAAAGATTACAAAAAGTTCATACAAATGTTCAAGAGAATTGATCATACATCAACTGATAAACACATTTCCCAGATCATAAAGCATGTCATTATCGCATGAGTCAGAATTTCGACAACTTCGCGGGCGGTAAACGATATACCTAAACCATGTGTTGCACCTTTGTACATACTAACCTTTAATACAAGGGTATAAAGACTAACTTTGAATGAAATGTGGTTGCTACCGGTTTGGCTTTACGATCGGAGTTACACGGTTAGTTAATTGTGAGCAGAAACACTTTTGATAACAGCTATGAAAGCTTGAATACCTACCACTAACACGTTAGTAGTAGAGGTAAATTATTGAAGTCAGACTACGCCCTCAATGTTACATACAGACGCAAAGGATTGGTAGATTTCTTTTGGAATTTGTGTAGGTACCTAATTCATTCATTGACAATTTATACTCTTATACAGAATATGATTTTATTAGGGATTTTAACCTACCAAGTTTGATGAAGATTTGAGAAATGATTCGAAAGTTATGCTCGAACAAACATACATACATACAAAATCTAGCTAATATGGTGTAGATAAGTCAAATCAGGAAAGTAATTCTCGGGGAATAGTCATAATTAAAAACAGTAGTAAACTGTAAAAAAGTTAGGTCCTTTGAATCTCTTCAATCAAATGAAATAATTTGTCCGCAAGAACAAAATGTCCTGCCTCACTTTATCACGGCGGAAGTGTGACAAGTGTGGCGCCGGGCTAAGAGCATAGACCTAATTAAGTGATAGCTAGGTACAATCATCAGAGCAATTGAATCTTCTGAATCCGATACATCCATCACTAACAGTTGATTGCATACTCATACCCCTCTAGTTTCCTGATATTGCTCTGGCACATTAAATTATGAGACAAAAGGTATATCAGCTCATTGTTATCATTTTTTTTTAAATAAAATATAGGAACATAAATACTGTTTCGTCGAGAAAAAGTTGTAATTTTTAATAGTAAAATAATTAATTATGTTTAAAGTCATGTCGCCATACCAGTTTCGCTTGAAGTCGGTTGAAAAATCAATCATCCAACAAAACACAGCTACTAGTCGTGTCACTATTTCTTTCGAACCAATGTGTTGAAAAGACTTAAAGAGTGCATCAAAGGCCAGCTGCTGTTGGCGATCCTTATTGACATATCAAACTCCAGAAACTGTACGAAGCCAGTGAACTGAGTACGGAACTCAAATTGACTGTCTCAAATTAATAGCGATTGGCGAAGGGATATTATGACCAAGGACTTCAATTTACCAGAGTCCAAGCTACAATTGGAGATACTAAAGCAGTCGTTTTGGATCTAGATGAAGATAAGTGAACCGGCTGACCTATATTACAAGCCGAGATAACATTAGTTAGTATTTATGAACCATATTACGATGCGTTTTTGGTGATATCACATGAAATATTTTCTACAGTTTTATATAGTTGAAAATATTTTTATACAGTTATGTTTATATGTAGGTATAAATTTTTACGTGTATAACGAAGGTACTGAAATGAAATAATAATGAGCATTACAGTATTTTGGAGAGAATGACGTAATAATGAGCCTAAACCCAATAGTGTACTCGGGCTGAGATGATGATGATAGTGATGATGATGATGATGACGACGATGACGATGACGATGATAATGGTAATGATGATGGATCACCATCATCATCACCTATATTATATACTATTATAGACAACATACATAGGTGAATAAAATATCAAAAGACCGTTTACAGCGGTCTCTAGATAGCCCAACTGCTACTTTTGTTTTTTGTACTTTATATGTGTAAAACTAATTGTATCAGTTGTAAATTTATTTCGATCCGTAAACATACATTACACACACACTAATATTATAAGACAGACTCATAATGATTCGAGCTTATTTACCACCAAAACCCAAACTACATACTCACGCATAAAATCTCTAAAACTGAAACCCATTTTGCCCAAACTCTTGACCGAATCTTTTATGTAGCTACAAGCAGATGTAAATAGTTAAAACGTCCGGGAGTAACCCCGCGTTTAGCAGACTGACGGAAAATTAGTTATAACCTCTTTAGAACCATTTAGGAAAAGATAAAGTTATCCTTTTTACGAGCCATTAAATGTCCAGGATATAAATCCTTTGTCTTTTATAAATTTATTCTCTACGATAAATCTAGGTATAAAAGGGATACGTATTTTTAAAGAAGAAAATACAGACTATATTATTTTTCCTATTATATTATCACAAGACTTAGACAAGATTTAGAAAAAAAAATACATTTTTTTAAATAACCTGTAGTGTCCCACTGCTGGTCAAAGGTCCCCTTCACTTTCCACTCTCCTCGCTCCAAAGCTATAGAAAAAAAAGGAAGTAAAAATATGAGTATGTAGTTTTCATAAGTGTCTAACTCTTCTATAAACTACAGCTAAGTGGTAAAGACAATGAAATAATAATAAAATCAAAAAGATAACTTATGATTGTTGACATTACCTGATTTGCAGTGCTGATTCATTGCTAGATAAGCTAGTCATGCCGAACGCCTTGCTTCAACCAGGTGTAAATGATCTTTGGAAACAACTCTTGCTGCCAGTGTTTGCTTAATACGGTTTTTTGGTATATTTGTTAGCTACTACTACTTTGCACTCTAATCAATTCAAATAGTATTTATTTGTTTTAGCAAAATACCTATCACAGCGGGCTAAGCTTTAATTTTAAAGTAAGGCAGCCATTATTTATAAAGAACTAGCTGACCCCGCGAACTTCGTACCGCCCTAGAATTAATAATGCAAATTTTCGAATATTTTATTATGTAGTTATTCTGCTATTCGGGGCGGAGACAAATCCAACAAATCAAAAATCATGAAATCGGTCCAGCTAGAGGCCCTTATCCACAGCCCTGCAAAAAAAATAGAGCTGCTGACGACCCGATTGATATGAATGACATAAATGTCATGTCATGTATGAATGTCAATTAAAATTGTATAAATGTCAAATTAACTTGTCATAAATTAATGTCTAATGAGTTTTTATGCGTCATTTTGGTTATCCTTTTACATCCTTTTTCGATTTTGGGATCGTTTTACAAGATAAAAAGTAGCCTATGTCCTTCTCCGGGATGGAATCTATCTCCTTGCCAAATTTCATTAAAATCTGTTCAGCAGTTTAGGCGTGAGAATGTAACAGACAGACAAACATAGACATATATTATTAGTATGGATTTGAAAAAATCGTTAATATCCATTTTCAAATTCAATCTTTTAGCAGTCAAATAAAAAAGATTCAAGTCTTGACATTCATGCTAAGCTTTTGTTTTACAGCCTTCAATTGTATAAACGGCCAGTACGTTTGTAGCCGTGTGCTCACTAGAGATTCATTCAATTCGGCATGGTGACCTTGCCATTCCGTTTCAGTTTTCCGACCTCGAGCCATATGATCGAAGACAACGGTCATTGACTCACAAATACGAATTCGAGCATTGCGAGAACGACCCAGTTTCACTTCGGATTATAACGAGACGAGGTGGAGATGACAAATTATATTTTCTCCGAAGAAACGTGTTTCTTAATAACGTCACGAAATATGAAAAGTTCATAATCCTTAAGATCGAAATGAGGTTTTTGTTTTCAAGATATCAGCGAGACTTGATTACAAGTATTGGATTGCCGATGAATTTCGCATTTATTAAAAGTTTTCGGTTTATTTTATATTTTATAAGCTTATTTTAGGCCACTTCGAGGTGTATAAACTTTGGGAGAATGAAAGCTGTCTGTCACAACGACCTATCTCACTCATTCTACATTGATTAGATTGAAGTTGACACGTACGTTAGTTCTTGTAGGACAAAGGTATGCCGCATATCTTCGAAGCATTTGTTTTATAGCATCACTACAATCCCTAAGGTATAGCTCCAAGTTTCTAAAAATCTATGGGAATTATATTCTTTACATTAGGTATTTCTTTTTGTTTGTTTAAGACAAGCCTCGCAACTGACGATGCCGTGTTGCTACGTTTGTTGTGGTTAATTTTACACACCCGTACCTTTTAGCATTAACTAGTTTCGAAAGCTCAATTTCGCAGTTCAACGACTGACCTGCGCTTGCTAAGAATACTGTCATAACAACTTTATTACACTACAATTACTCAAAACGCAAACCGGTCATAAATTGACACAATAGTAAGACCGTGTTTTACTACAAACGAGCTAGCAAACGAGTACATAAATTATTGATTTATTCAACCCCTCTACATTCTCTAACTGGATTGCTATTCGATCAAGTTGAAAACTAATTAAACACGTGTGGATATAAAAAGTAAATTGGATATGTAAAGGTTATTTTGTTGATGTGTCTGGTAGGTCAGCTGAGTTTTTGGGTGATGTGCTTCATGGGTACATAAATGTAAGCTTATTATTATGTTTATTATTTAATGAAAGTGGACATGGTCTTTTCCATAAGATTGCGTGATGCGATAGTAGAGTGTAGTGAAGTAGCTTCGTGCAGACGAGTTAACAAGCACTCTTTGTTATTATTATAAATAATTTACGCCTTTGTACCTTATTTCATAAAGCCTCTTTGCTATTTGGTCAGTGCGTCTCGGGTTAAGTTTCAATTTTATTAATTAATTTATTCATTCTGCTTGTTATAATTACTAAAGAGTTCGAATGCAAAACAAAAGCTTATACGAAATGCTGGAATAATCTTCCACCTCGCCTTGGAAATTTACATTCATTGTAAAAAACAAACGTAAAAAGGATATTTTAAATCTTCAATGTCTTGATTAAAGTCGATCGATCGTGGTTTCTGCTTTTGTTTCTTTTTGTTTTCTTTGAATTTCTGGTTTGATTTTTTCTAAATTTCATTCATCATTAGGAAGCATTTTCAATTTATTCGATTGGCTGTCGCTACAGCCGAAACGGTTGGACGGATTTAGACAAATGAAGTGTCGTTGGATTCATCTGGATGACAAGAGTATCATAGGTAGGTATAGTCTATGACACTTTTATGAAAATAAAGTGTCATAATATATGCAGTATGGTTTTCAATAAACTAGTCTTACCCCCGAATACTCAAACGCATCTCAGAGTTGAGCACGTCTCAAGTGACGAGTTTTTGACAGATTTTCATCAAAAACTGTCAAAAAACCGTAACTTGAGACTAGTTGAGACGTGCTCAACTCTGAGTCGCGTTTGAGTATTCGGGGGTTAGTTTATTAAAAATGATACTAATTTATCATCATCACCACTATGTCTAAAAAAACTTATATGGCGGCTGTACTAAGTTACCTAAATTCTACACAGTCGGGGTTTTTTATTCTTTTATAAATACTTGTTTTAAAGAAATTGCCTATAGTCCTGTAATGGGTAACAAGTATACGTTGGGTAACAAGTGCGAGTCGGTTCCCGCGCTCCTGTCGGCTCCCTATTTGGCATCGCTTGTATCCAGTCCTGCTCTATGCGTGACTGCCTTGTAAAGCTTTGGTTTTTAAAGATGCATCGACCTAATAAAAGCGGTGAAAGCTATTTTGAACCTTATGTATTACTAGCATCGCTCGCGTGGTACCTAGATGAAAAGTAGCATATATCTTAATCCAGCACATGTTCTATGTATATTCCAAGTTTCAGTCAAATCCGTTGAAGCACAAACATCGAAACATCCAAACATCCTCACAAACTTTCGCATTTATAATATGAGTAAGAAGTAAGATGAATGTGTGTAGGTAAAAAAAATGCTTTCTGCAACATCAAACTGTCTATAATGCCTCCGAGAAGTTTTACACATACTCAAAGTGAACACCTGTAAGTTTGACAGTAGCATCTTGCGTACCTACAGTGGGTATTGGAATCGAGTAAGTTGCCAAGAGTGCTTGACAACTTACTCGATTCCAATCATAACTATTAGGATATAATGGTGGATTCCACGACTTCTTTTCCTTATCGTGCGCAGTTCAAGTGCGTAAAATCCTAAAATAAAATTATAATTGGAACTGAGTCAAATGTCGGTAGCCCCAAGTAAAATGACTACCATCTTAGGGGTGTACAGTCATAAGTCCGCTTTTTCTTCCGATACCAGTATAATACGGCCGTCATAACACGGTCATGGTTTTTAAGAAACCGAAGATGTAGGATTCTTTGAACAGCTTTTTGTGGTCTTGTCTATTATTGTTTGACTGTGAGTCACGACTTGATTTGAAAGTAAAGGATGTTTGGGTAGGCTGTATGTTTGAACACAAGTCATTAGTGCACTCATACAATCTCACGACTGTATTACCTACGCAGGCTACCTCTTTAGGAAATAACTACTTGCTTTTTTTTGTTTAAAAAGGAAGAAAAAGGAATGAATACAGCTTATTTCAATAACTGGAACTTTCTGACTACAAAAATAGTTGAATGCTGCATTTTTGACCCTGCAGAGGTCATGTATCAAAAGAAGCACATGATTCACCGAAATAGGAATAAAAACTGTTAAACTTCAAAGTTCTTACAACTTCGCAAAGATTACAACTTTTGTATCGCACTCATTATAAACTTGTGACAAAGTTAACTTTCCATTTTAGTCCAAGGTTTTTGTCCTTTTGAGGAGCAGTTATTAAACGAGATTTATAAGTCCTTTGTGAGCTGAAATTCTATGACCGGACTCCGGTCTTGCCTTGTTGGTGCAAACTTATAAATGCAGTATTTATATTTGAATCACCTTCCTAGAATAAAACGCAGACGAGCAGTCTATTGTTTTTATAAGTGAGTAATTTTTTAATACTTCATCAAAGACATACAAAGACAGCGACGCTCTGTGCATATCTCTATGTCCCAACAGCTGCACTTTGAGTGACCTTTACGCTGTCACTGAGAACGCAGTAGAAATAGCGAAATATTGGGTGCACGTTATTATAACCCTAGCTCCCGCCCGCAGCGTTGCTCACGTGGTACCCAGATAAAAATAGCCTATATGCTATTCCAGCACACATACTATGTATATTCCATATTTCATTCAAATCCGTTCAGCCGTTACGGCGTGATTAAGGCACAAACATACAAACATCCTCATAAACTTTCACATTTATAATATAATATGATCTAATAATTCATTTGTATCATTGCCATGAAGAAGAAGAAGAAGAATACTTTATCGTCATCAACAATTGCAGTAAGATTGCACCCACTGCTGGGATAATGATGCTGGCCTCCCTTTGCTCTTGCTACTTCTCATCCTTCGCTAGCCTGATCGACCAACGCTTCTCTTGCCAGTCCTAATTCAAAACATGTCTCTATCAAACTGTAACGCTCATTTAATTTTACGACACAATAGCTGTTCTTTTCTAATTAAGCCCTAAAATTAATTTGACTACCCCTAAAACATAATTAGTTATGATATCATAGAAATAAATCTACCGTACACCCATAAACTAGGTAAATGTGCATTTGGGGTTTTATTTAATTTGACATAAGTGCTAGTAAAACATAAAAGGGTTCTTTCTAAAACCATAAAGTAGGTATTATGGTGCAATATGGGAAGTTTACGGCATGGGAGCTGATATTGGTGTTTACGCGGTGGCAATAACTGAAACTTAGCTTAGGGCTGAAGCACTGGAGACATTCTGCTCTGGACACGAAGTTCTTTCAACGAAAACCGACTATATATTAATTTATCTTTTTTTATTTTTACTAATGAGAATAGTTTTACTTCTGGTCCCACAAACTATGCACTATAAATCCTAGTTTATAGTAAACATAACAGAAGAGCCAGTATTCCGAAAGGACTACTCATTGTAGAGTCGTGTAACGTAGTGAGTGGAGCACTGGTGGTCTAGTGGGAGCGGCCCTGCCTTCCGATCCTAAGGTCGTGGGTTTAAACTAAAAAAGCCATCAAGACGCACTTTAAATCCTTTCATCAAACTGTTTCGAGAGAACTAGTGACACGACTAGATATATCTATCTAGTAAGTCACACTGAGTAACCATTCCAATTGAGAATTAGCTTTGTTAAATAGTATTTCATACACTAATTTCTGATGTGGTAGGTACACAGCTATCCAATCCTAATCCTATTTTGACTTGGCTAGTTATGAGTAAAAACTTACAACGATCTTGGATCTGGAACCCGAAATAGTATTTCATTTACCAATTTTTATGCTGCTTATTGCTTACCAATCCTATTTTGACTTGGTTAGTAGCAATCTATGAGCAAAAGCTTACAATGATCTTGAATCCGGTACCTAAATAATCTCGGTTGCACGACCGTTAGCCTAAAGCTATTTGGATGGACGTTCAGGATTTTCACCTTTCTCAGAAAACTTCCAATATCCTTGTGGAAAGCGTTTGCATTGGCCTTTATACTGACGTTTTTATTACTAAGTGCTATGGTACCAATTTTGTATTCTACACACGAAGTTACATTTTCTTATATTCCCGGTTCCAATACTAACGGATGACGGACCGTTCTTACTATATCAACGTTGTCATCTGTCGAAAAGTGCCATATATTATTTGACAGAAAAATATCTTTGCTATGGTATGGAAAGAATCCGTCGATCGTTTGTAAAATATAGGAACAGGGCAATCGATACAATAAAATGTATGCCACTGTTGCATTGGTGTTTAATTTACTATTTTAGAGAGCACTAGTGGTCTAGTGGTAGCGGCCCCTCTTTTCGATCCTAAGGTCGTGGGTTCAAATCCAGCCATGTACCGATGGATTTTTAGGTTCTAATTTATGTGCGCTATACCAGTTCTATCTAACGGTGAAGGAAAACATCGTGAGGAAACCGGCATGTTGTAGAACATAAAAAGTTTAAATACATGTGTCGTGTGCACGAAAGAAGCTTTAAGGCGTACTTTAAATCCTTTTGCCGCACTGGTTCGAAAGAACTAGTGACACGACTACTAGTAGTATTAGTGTTTAATGATCATCAACATCATCTTCCTGCCCTTATCCCACTCTAAGTGGGGTCGGCGTTTTGGCTAAGGTGTTTTATGACCGGCCGCCTGCTTGACGTCAACCCTCCTTGTCAATACTTGCTTATTATACCTCAATGTTTAATAATAAAAAGTGATAAATAATCAACTTCAAAGTTTTCAATTTCACCTAAATAACTTTGAAATAAATAATAATTGTAATTTAGTGTACAATTATCTGATTAAAACTCTATACTTAAAATGATTCAGGGTTCAGTGTTGTTAAATGTAGCCTGCCTAAGTAAGTTCAGAAAGTATTGAAAATTCTTAAGTTTATCAAAGAATAAAGCATGTAAATTTTTAAGTTACTACTTTTAGCTTGATAAGGGTCTGTCAGCCCACATGTAAAGTGTCCAAACTCCATTGGGAAGGATATTTTTATAAATAGTATCACAAACTCTATTTAATGTTTTTAACTTTATTGATGGAAAATTCACACAACGCCTTCTAGCCGCAAAATAAGTAAATGTAACTAATCTAAGCTGCACAGAAAATACCTTTCCTTTTATGTTTTATTAGGGTATTGTCCGTGGTCCACCCAGGTAGACTACGAAGGTAGACCACGGGCAATGCCGTGTTTTATTTCAAAGCACTAAAATAACTCAGTTTATATTGATTCACAGAACATGAAAGCACAACAAACAGACAATGACATTTCTGTAGATTGAGTAGGGTTATATTAATTCTGTAAGTTAGTACTTACACTACATAGTTCTCAAGACAATTATTTGTGCGTATACATTTTCTAAGAATCGGAAGCCGTTATGTGACGTTGATTATTGATGACCTGGGTGGCGTAACGGGCGAGTGCTCGACCGAGACGTGAGAGGCGCGGGTTCGATTCCCGCTACGAGAGAAATGTTTGTATATATTATTCCAGGTCCCGAACAAAGTCTATTTCAAGTTTTATTCAAACTCGTTTAGCCATTAGGCCGTCATTTGAGCACAACCATACATACTTTCCTACATCCTCACATTCTGTTAGGTAAGTTCAGATATTAAAATATGAAACCCAGTTTAGATGACTTTAGTCCATTCAGGGTTTTCAACATTATCCTTTATAATTGTCTATTTTTATCTGTCAAATTGTTGTTATAATCTATTCGTTTTGGGAAGGCGATGGTAGCAAAGGTATCTGCCTAGTCTTTCATTGCACATTTTATTTATTTACACACACATGAGTTGAAATACAAAGTTTGCTATCATCACAATAACCAATTCCAACAGTTTTATGCGTACGAGTAAATCTAAAATGATTATTATAAATGTAACTAACAATCCTAAGAACTCTCCGGATAAGGAGGATATAAGAATATCCTAAGAATGAAATCGCTGTAATAACGACCGTATAAAGCTTAGTTCCTATTCAAGAAAACCCAGAACTTTGCAAACTTATTCAAGAGGCATGCCGATCTCGACACGGCGACTCACGATGTATCTGTTCCATTAGACGTACGGACAACATAAAATATTTATCAGTTTAACTAGTAAAGGGATTTATAAATTAGCTAGTTACTACTAGTTGCGTTCTTGTTAAGCTCTTTCACATCAATATTGTGAAAGGTATAGCTATTCTAAAATGCGCCTGAAAAGCTTCTTTCGTGTATTTGAAACATGTTTTTTATTTTACTTGTTTTTTTTATTAATAACTAGCGACGCGCCCCGGCTTCGCACGGGTGCAATGCTGATACTAAATATAATACAGAATGTTATCATCTGTGTCATCTATATGTTGTCATCTATACGTCATTACATAGCTGTCATTATACGTCAATTACATAGCTATCATTTGCGTTTTGTTATTCCAAGTCTGATTCTTTTTTTTCAGATTTTTTTTTCGGGATAAAAAGTATCTTATGTCCGTCTCCTGGCTCTAAGCTACCTCCCTACCAATTTTCACCCAAATCTGTTCTGCCGTTCTTGAGTTATAAGTGGTGTAACTAACACGACTTTCTTTTTTATATATACAACGTGTAACATAATGTCCCTATAAGCCCGAAACGGGGGTGTTCTATACGTCATTGCGAACAACGTTTGTTCAACGACTTTTAAAATTTCAAAGGTTTTCATTCATGAAATGTCTCTTAAACTTTGCTCCAATACGTAACTTGACACAACATGAGGCATCCCTATTTACAGCTGTTTTTTGACCTTTAAGTGTGAACTCTAGATGAAACAGGTAACAGAACAGACACCATTAGTAAAATGCCTACCTACTTACCTAATAACGAGGTGGCTTAATAAGTAATTTCTATTTTTTTTGAAGGCCTAGTGGTACCTTGGTATTTATTGGTAATTAAAATGTAAGGTCACATCACGACTAAAATCCCTAGGCACCGTAAACATCCTTTCAGATCTCTTTGTTAAGTACCTAGTATAGGAGATAGGTACCTTACCTACTCAATTTTGTATCTACCTACTCGGGCTTTAAAGGTATCCTCAGTGGGTGCCAAGGAGTATGAGAGGATGTCTACCGTGCCTGAGGATAAAGCCGTGATACCTACTCAATTTTGTACCTACCTACTCGGGCCTTAAAAGCATCTTGAGTAGGTAACAAGAAGTATGAGAAGAGGTCTACCGTGCCTGAGGATAAAGCCGTGACCCTATTCCACTTTAGTTTTTCCAACGATGTATTATTCTAATATTCATTGGAGCATTTTTCAATGCAATTTTGTACCTACCTACTTGGGCACTAAAGTCAAAGGTTGTGACTTATCTGTCTTACTAATCTTCATTTTCATCGTGAACAGCCTATTTGTCATTGGTTGCATTGAAACAACAACAACAACTAGTGGGATGGCACCTCGCCCTAATTGGCTGTCGGTGCCTTTGCTAAATTCAAAATCCGCAACCGTCAACCGACACCGCACCGCAAGCGTTTGTTTAATAAAATCAAATTGGTTCCGTAGGTTTATTTGTTTTTTACTTTTCTTGATTGAACTACGTAATTGTTGGTAGGTTATTATGTAAGTAGGTAGGTACCTAGTAGCAAATGGGGATGTAGCACATGGTAGCATATTGGTATGAACCCCGCCTTCCCATCCTTAAGTCGTGAGTTCGAATCTATGGATTTTTCGATTCGAAATTTATGTGTGCAATATCAATGCTCTCAAACGGTGAAGGAAAACCTCGTGAGGAAACCAGGCATGTCATAGACGTGTGTCAAAGTGTACGAAAGGAACCTTCAAGGTGCACTCTAATCCTTCCATCACACTGGTTCAAAAGAGCTAACGACACGGACACGACGACAGTAGTAGTAGTAGTAGTAGATGTATGGTGAAGTTTTTTTCCTTTTTTTTCCCAATCGGTATTTAGTGGGTTACCCCAGACAAGGAACCCTAAAAATTCGGCTTTCGGCAATAGGTACCTACTTTTGGTCGCAAAACAGATCGGTTTTTATCAGTCGCAATTAGCATTCGTTCCTTGCAACAACTGCAACAAGCAATCTCTCGGTTCGCGTAACTGATTAACGATACGATGTCGGCTTTGTACTCAAACGGTGAGTATTATGATATGGTGTTGTGTGTGTGTGTTGGAGCAGCACCAAATAATTAATAGCTTAGTAGCGGCGCGTCAGCTCTACAGAGAGCGTTATCCAGGGCGGCCATTGCCATCTTACGGGCTATTTTCTGGGATTGGTGAACCGTCTTCTCTCGACGGGATCTTTCCACCGGCGCACCAGTGAGGGAAGACCGGGAATTCGGTGGTGTGTTGTACCTACTTCCCTTTGATGGATACCGAGTACCTACTGTGTGTGTCAACAGTGATAAAATTCAGTGATAGGTAGGTATGATGATAGGTACCTAACCTATCACCCTACCTAGTAGGTACCCCATTAGTACCTAGCTTACTAATAAAAAATGACAAAAATAATTTTGTGATTGTGAATGTGAATGTGTACCAGTAATACCAACCTAGGTACCTACATACCTACCTAATACCTACCATGTCAATTAGCCGTGTTCCGAGCCAACCAAGAAGAAGGGAGAAAAGGTATAACTTAACTTTTCCTGTACCTAGGTCCTTAGGTAACTACCTAGGTAGATGTAGGTAGGTAGTTGTTTTTTTATGTGTGAAAGATATCGTGATTTTAATCTTCGACTTTAATTTCTACGTAGAATTAAAAAAATTGCAAATTCTTACGAAAACTTTGGTGATTTGATTACACCTAGGTGCTTTTTGAAACTTGCCGCGCGTTCAATTGTCTGCGTATGTGTGGGTCCGACGCGATAGGAGGGTGCGCGTGTGTTTGTTACCTACGCAAATGGTAAACAAACACATAGGGTTGTCACAAATTTCTCATGAAATAATTTGTTTTTAATTGTATTGGAATTTCAAATATGATGTATTGAACTTTTGCACACGTCAATGTATTCAAGTGCTCGGTCTGAATACACCCCTTTCGGGCTTATAGGGACATTATGTTACACGTTGTATATATATAATAAGATATATACATCTATTAACATAAATAAACTTACAAGTAATACAAGTATATTTAACAAAAGTTAAATATACTGGACATATTGACGGCCTCGGTGGCGTGGCGGGCGATTGCTCGGCAGAGACACAAGAGGCGCGGGTTCGATTCCCGCTGCGGAAGGAATGTTTGCATGTTCTGTAAATATTTCTGCCGGGTCTGGGTGTTGTGGTACCATGGTACTCGTAGTTTCTGATACCCACGACACAGGGAATCCTAGTGTGGAGTCAGGACTATGTATGTGACTGTTGGGTGTTATTTATTTATTTAAGTAAGTCGGACTATCTAAAGGCCGTTTCAAACGGTGGAAGCGAGCTCAAGACACTGGCCGCATTGCTACGCTGAATGGCAATACTGATCAAAGATTCTGATCAAACATCCAATCTTCGGCCAAAGAAGAACCAGCTCTCGACTTATTAGGTTCTACATCATGGCTTAACGAATTAAAAGCCGGGACCGACTGTTTAACGTGCTCTCCGAAGCACGAAAGCGCTCAGCTCGTAATGCCACTTGGGGTCATCCATCCCAATTTGTGACCGCGCATATCGTTGCTTAACTTTAACGATCAATCAAGAACGCCTAAGCAAGCATGAATATGATGTAGAGGTAGATATTATTAGGACCTGAAACTCGATATCTTGAGGAACAGGACGAAAGGAGGCCTATAGTATACTATAACAAATGCTTTTTTATAATACAACAAATGCTTTTATTTTGTAAGAAAATGTCGAAAACATATAAAAATATTTTTTGACGATGTCTTACATTATATGATACATGAGCATTATAACAATATTTGATCGCTTAAATACATAATTTGACGGTACTGTTATCTCCAAAAAGGGTTTGTTATTCCACAGTGTATTCCTTTAACTTAATTCCAACTTAGTAAAAGAAAAATAAAACCCACGCAGGTTTCATAAACTTATAACCAAATGTGAACGTGAAAACTTGGGGAAAATTCTCAGAAAATTATAGCCTAGAAAGCTTTGGCATTTTAATATTATATTAGATGAATTATTTTTTTAACTTATAAAAATCAAATAGTCATAGAGACACATATCTACATTATTCGGTATTACTCAGTCACATTTGTAAAAGTAATATTTTATTTAAATTATAATTTACTAATGCTGCGGGCCTTACCATAAGTAGAAAGCATTATGTGATAAGAAATACATTATGTATAATATGCTTTGCAACACTTGTGAATCGACTCTACATAAGTGTCTTGGGAATTGACAGTCTTATCTTATAGCTTAAATATTTATATTTCAAGAAGAACTCTAAACTTTTACTGCTAGGTAGGTACTTTTACTTTATTCGTACTATCAGGTACTGTTTTGTGTTACTGTTTTTTTTTTCGAACTATGGTAGAAGCTTTAAAGAGAGCTTTCACCAATCCAATTCAGAAAAAAACACAGTCAATAGTAACTATCTCTACCTATATTGTCCGGTGTTTGATTTATGCCACGTTCTGTCAAAAATGTATAGCACTTTTTAGGGTTCCGTACCCGAAGGGTGCCAACGGGACCCTATTACTAAGCTTCCGCTGTCTGTCAGCGGACAATAAAAATAAAAGGGGGCCCTTACAAGAAACATTTTTTAATGTACGATAGTACGGAATTCTTCGTGTGCAAATTCGAATCGCACTTGAGCGGTATTGATAATAACAATGTTTTTATGGTCATAAACGACCTGTCGTCCGTTAGTTCAATATAGGAAACGGGCGTACCGCAATAATTAGGTACATAAAAAGTTAATTAACACTTAAAAATATTTGACCTAATTAATTGGTAAAAGGTTTGCGAATTGTCAGCGATTTGAAGATATAAGTAATAGTAGATTCATTGAACAGTTCAGTAGAATAGATTGTAATCGGATGCCGGTCGCTGGCGCCCACACGGTCGTTATCGCGATGCTCTCTTGAATGAATACCCTTTACTCTGCTTCCCGAAGAAGCGAGATTTGCATTAAAGGCGATCTAAAAATAAAATCGTAAAAATTATTGAAATCGCAGTTGGATACCGCAGATGCATTTTTAGGTAGGTGCATTGCAGTAGATTTAAATCTATCAATGTTCTGTCAGTACCTGGTTTGTTGTCACATTTGAACCAGGACTTTCTTTAGTCTTCGTTTTATAACAAGGCAGATATTACTTAATAAATATTAGTAAATAGTTTTCTTCGTTTTATAACAATGCAGAATATTCATAAATATTAGTACCTAAATAGTAAATAATATTTCTTGAGTCTTGGCTACGGCCTATATATGACGACAAGCGATTTCTTAGGAAATAGGATTTTATGTATGTATTCCCAATTTTTTAGATTAAATGTACCTTATCTGATCTACCTCATAGAAAATTTGATTTTATTAAAAATAATACGGTCCTTATCTATTCAGCTAATCAAGTGTAGGTATTATAGAAAAAATAATGGAAAGCCCCGCGATTTTGTCCGTGCTGAGTTTTTTTTTCATCCAAAAATTCCCCCACTGCGTCCTAATTCCTTTCTTAGTGCACCATTACACCATAGAGTTATACACCATAGGGTTTAGGCTATGCGTTGATTGTCATTCACTCAGTAACGTAAGTTTTTATATACGTAGATTAAACCATTAATTAAAGATATAATGAGGTGTTGTTTATAAAATTAACAGTTTATGGCTTGTCCGATAAGGCGTTATGGTGTGTTTATCAATTAACAGCTTCCGACTTCGCTGGAGCCGTGCCAAAGGTTGGAACTAATCACTTTATGAGAAAGTAAAAAATTCCTATACAATTTTAGTAACTTTTATTTAATCTGTGATTATAAGAAGGAAACCCTGAGAAGACGACCTAAAAAGAGTAGCCGGCCCAGAATGGGCTAGAATTTCAAAGGACAGCGAAATATGGAAGACTTTAGAACCTCTTAGAACCTTTGTCGAAGGACAAGCTGTCTGACTAAACCGATCGTTGCCGGTGAAACAATTTTTTAGTGTTAACATTTTAAACAGCAATAAAGGCTTATTTTATTTATTTTTATATATACGAAAGAGATTATCACTGCTGAAATGGGGGTAAAGAAAAAACATAGAATGTGGCCAGCTGCAAGTCACTTGTGGCTCCAGTGCCCGACCAACCCCATTAGGGATACGGGCGTGATTATAATTATATATTTAAGTATGTACGAAGAATATAATGATTAAGGAAATTATACAAGTAGGTAACATTCGTTGTCATATAATGAGGTCCAATTTAAAGCAAACTTGGAACAATATATAGTTATATAAATAAATAAATAACACCCAACAGTCACATACATAGTTCTGACCCCATACTAGGATTCCCTGTGTCGTGGTTATCAGAAACTACGAGTACCATGGTATCACAACAGCCAGACCCGGAAGAAATATTTGCAGAACACGCAAAGATTTAATCGAAGAATCGAACCCGCTCCTCTGGCGTCTCTGCCAAGCAATCGCCACCGAGGCCGTCAGTTCTTCACACCTTTCTCTTATCAACTGGCAGAAGGCTCTTTTCACTAATGATTATCGCTCAGATCTAAATAATTTCTCTCTGAGAGCGAGAGAAAGATCTTTCTATTCTGTAATAAAGCACTTCTAGGTATATTATGTACCTCTTACAGTTTTGTGATAAATTAATGAATTTCTGTTTAGGTATAAACATACCTAAACATAAATAACTTCCTTGAATTACAACTGGGATGACCAGATTCCTCAATTTGAGGTAGGTTCATTCGAACTTTGCTACTGTTTATAGAATACGATTATGAATAAATATTTCCTCGAAAATGTTATTTATTGTTTTAATTAATTGTGATATTCAGGTTCATGCAACTGTGGCTAAAGACTCGTACAGACTATGCGGTTGTGTTTAAGGTTTCGTTATGGTTGCGTTACGATTATGTTGTAATCACAGTCACGGTGTGGATGGATACAAACATGGAAGGTAGAAAAAATGGGTGTACAGTGTGAAAGAAGACATCCATGTGAAAGGAGTTAGTACTAAGATGATGAATGGTAGGAGAAGATGGAAAAGGAAAACATGTTTTGCCCGGGACGAATTAAGATGGATTAGGCTTGCCCAGCACCTATTCCATCCTCTCAACTTAGTCGACTTTAAGTGGAATAAGGGCAGAGAAATTACTATGATGGTCACCAAAACATTTATCAATCGCTAAATTTTTTTGGTAAAGAATTTGACTCATTCTTAAAAAAATCTAGCTTGAAAAGTTATTTGACTAATCTAATCATATTTTAAGTCACGTTTAATTCTAGTTAATGTAAAACATTTAGACGGCTAATAAAAAAAAACTGTTAGCACCAATTCTACTAGCGTTACTGACAACAATAGACGTCTACTGTTGATTCCATGAATCACAACGAACTATACCGGCGCATCTTTAGTTTAAGCACAAGGAAAATAAATGAATTTGTGGGAACATGACATATGAACAAATTATTAAGAACAGAAATAATCCTTACTAATATTATAAATGCGAAAGTGTGTTTGAAGGTTTCGTCGGTTTGTCTTTCTTTCACGCAGTAACGGAACAACGAATCGTGCTGGAGATCAGTCTCCAGAACGATTCCTAAAAATAGCCTATGTCAGCATAGGCTATTTTTAATCTACCATGCGAGCAAAGTAACGGGCGAAAACTAGTTTATAACCCACAGGAAAGATGCTTCAGACAATTTGACGTGCATGCAAAAGAACCCAATAAACATAAGTATCATATTTATAACCATGGTGTTTCACTTTTGGTTATCTTGAGTACGTTTTGTACATATCTGTACACGGATTTGAATTTAGACAATAGATTTTTTGTTCAAATTAGTAATGGGGCCAGTCGACTAAGGAAAGTAATAAATTAAATGCATTTACGTCAACCGGCCCCGTAGGGCCAGTTTTTACCGGGGCCAGTCGACTAAAGAGCCAGTTTCTGGACGCAATGCGTACAAAGCTATACTTATAAATATAACCACCTAAAAACGCCAGGTGGCCAAGAAAGATCGGACTTGATAACCATACGCGCCAGCAATATTTAACAGTAATTTAAAGCAATAAAGTCGACAATTCTATACCAACTATTGGTCGAGCAATACAATTTTGACTGTACCCCATTGTCTCTGATGTAATTCCATTCAATTTCATGTGTCACCGGCGCTATTTGAATTTCAAATTCATCCCTCATTGTCCCCAAAATCTGAACTCCCCATGTTTGCTTTGGAATTTTCGACCTCATTGACACGTGAAAATCGTGAAATTGTTCTTGGAAGTAAGTATACTCAGACCAAACTCTTAAAATTTTACTTTACATAATGCTTACTAATATCAGAAATTTACTGAGCTGAGAGGACACTATAGCAATACTTGGTAAGTGTTTGTTGATTTATTGTTTTTTTTTATCAAGTTTTTTTCACGCAGTAACGAAGCAAAGTAGGTATTAATATTTTTTGTACAAAGAGATAGCATGTAGGCTGGCTGGAGACTTTAGAATATAAATATATATGCTATTTTCTAAAGCCGCGAGCGGAAGCTAGCAATGTAATAAAAAGCTAGTATCTTATAGGTACATCATATAATAATAGGTACATTATCTTGGTCGCGTGGTTACTTAAAAGTACCTATAAGCTAACATTCCAATACCTTTTGTTTCTTTCTGTGGCTAAACTCTCTCTCTTACAAGTGGTATTTATAAAAATATCGTATTATATAATCACGTCGGCACTCTATAAAATAAGCGTCTCCCCTATCGCGTTAATAGTTTACTATAAATATCGCCCACTGCATTGTACGGTTTTTATTATACATACAAGGAAGAGCTTTTAACTAAAATAATATTAGCGAGAACACACTGTGCGGTACGACAAAAAAATCTACGCACGGCATCGACCTCAACAAATATGTCAACGATGAAACAAACTATTGGTTGATGCTTCGTATTTTCATCTAGCCACCCGAGTTGATTCCACCGCGTTGTATAGAACCTACAACTTTGTAATGTAATGACATTTTGAAAAGTTAAACAAAGTATTTTATGCATCTACAAACAAGCACATTATTTTTGGCTTCATGGTAGGTAGCAGAATAATTAACTCATTATATTACGTATGTCACTGATTTTTACTTAATCTACATTAAATACATATGTGGCTAAGAAATTGTTCACAAAAACTATATGTTTACATATCCAGAAAACGGAGCATGCTACAATCGCCGCGTAACTTTTACACCGCACTGCGTGGCCCCGCCTTACTCCCACATAACTCACACGATGCTAGACAGATGTTCATAACTGATGAATGACTGATCTGACCCATTAATTATCGTTACTAGGCTTCTGTGAACCAGTGGAACGCCCCGCGACTTTGACCGCGTTGAGTTTCTTTTTCATACAAACTCCATCTTCCTGCTGTGTGCTCTAGGAGTTAGTTAATGCACCCCTACACTATAAGAAGAATATACCAAGTTTCATGCTTCTAGGACTTTTAGTTTAGGCTTTGCGTTGGTTATAAGTAACACAAGAGCTTTATACATATATTTTGATGAACACTGTTTCGCGAATAGTTATACCTACTTATTTATTCCAATATCAGTGCAAGGTGCATAAATAAGTATAACTATAGATTTTATGAAAAAACCTGTTATTAAAATATGTGTTTAAATAACATTTAATAACAGCACCCAAATTAGATTAATTACGTAAGTAATGATGATATATTGAATACAGTTCATTACCAAAGCGTGAGCACAACTTATTTCGTCAAATATATGCATTATGCATTGAGGCAAATGTGCATACCCAAATATTATAATATTTGGGTATGCACATTTGCCTCAATGCATGACGATCAATAATACGTTTAAGCCCTCACCCTAGCCAAAAACGTGCATAGCCAAAGGAAATAAGGGCGATATTTGTTTGACAAACGGCTAGGTATAGGTTATACTCTTGGTAAAGCGCTGACAGCTGACAGGGGCGGTAATGATGGTAGCTAGTAGCTAGACAGTAATCAATGTGGTAATTTATGGGGTGGGTTTAATAGGATAGGTACTTGTGTCATATCGGACAGAATTTAACAACACAAAATCAAATATCTGGAATACTACTAACTTTTCACTAGTTTTAGAACCAGTGTAGTGAAGGGATCAAAGTGTGCTTCATTAGAGGCTCGTTATTTATGAAATGTTTCATGTAGATACATGAAACATGATGAAAGATGTTGTTATTTTTATCATCATCATCATCAACCTATAGAAGTCTAAGTACTGCTGGCAGAGGTAAGGCCAAAATATATTTTCAGGATGAACGATTGTGTGCTACTTTCATCTACCCGCGACCTTTTCTATGTCATCGGTCTATCAGGGCCACCTTACACTTCCTTTCCCGGTCCGTGGTCGCCGCAAGTTCTTTTGTACTTTTTATGCACCGGCATATTTTTTCTTACAAATATACAATTTGTCTCCAAATGACAATAAGAACAAACCTATTAATGTCTGGAAAGTGAACCAGGGTAACGACAGCGATTTCTAATTAATTACAAAACGATGGGGGAAGTCACGCGATCAGCTATACTTGATTCTGGGACGCCCTACTTTCTCAGGACAGGACCTCATTTAGGGACCCCCATACAGCTTACAGAGGTAGTGTTGGTACTTTAGGCTAATAGCCACCTTGATAGACGCTAAATTAAATTAACTTTGCACGCGACAGCCCCCTTTGCTTCCACATTACTTAACTTAAATACTGTTTGAACACTTTTCATGATTCACCCTGTCACTATGTAGTAACTTTTTACTTACAGAAAAGAACTTACAACTAATATAGGTATAGGCTATTATGCCTACTTTATTGAAATATAAGCACAAATATACTCACATGTGGGTTTATTCAACAAAATACATTTCTGCTTAATTATATCGAAATCAAATAAATGAACATTCATTAAATTATGTACTCTTCAAAATATTACAACATCTACCGCCTTTTTTAATATTTTTTCTCCACTTGAAAATCGGTACTAGACCAAGGAGTATTTTATCATTCTACCAAACAAATGAGGTTTGTGATAATGTTTAGCGGCAATACTGAGTAGTACTTAATCTGTGTCAATAGCAAGGAACTAAAACATTATATAAGCTGACACAGGTATTTACAAATATAATTTACAAGATACAAAAGAAACAGATGGTCTAATTAAAGACCGTTGCAAACGGTCTATGATCTGATGATGTCACACGCTTCCACCTTATGATCTGGAAGGATCTGGATCACGTGAAAATGTCAAATGTTAGACCGTCACTACTTGGCTTAATCTAACTGACAGGATAACACTACTTTAGACATAGTTTATCTTTTGAACGCTTTGAACGATTTTGAGAGGCTTACACATAATTACGTAGGTATACAAATGCTTATAATATTGAAGTCTTTGTTTCAAAGATACCCAAAACGGAAACTGAATATATTGCAAAAAATATACTCAAAACGAAGACTCAATATATAATAGATGCACAAAATCGATTACGAGAATCACTCCAGGAAAACAATACTTTATGTCAATACGAGATACCGATCTCGCGGTCAAGCGCCTCAATAAAACATTACTCAGATACAAAAAGTAGGTAATCAATTCAGACGAATGACCATCTATTACCACGCTCCCGATTTATAACACTCCAAGGAAGTAAGTATTAACCTAATTTTACTTAATAAACTTTTGTTTTTATGTAATGTCTTTTTTTTTCTTAATTTATTATGAAGAAAGTATCAAACGCGTGAACGTGCCTCCAACCATCATCATCACTGATATAGGCCTACCTTTGTGCGTGCTATTGTCACCAAAGCCCGGTAACACTGCCAGCGGTCATCTGTGACCCACAGCATTTATATCCGTCAGAAAATCAAAATTCCCTTCTAATATCTGCAAGGATCTAAAAACCAAAAAGAAGACTGCTAGCTTGGAAATGCCATTTTTGGCTTCGATCAAATAATCGAAGATTTTTGGTCAAATTTATTTTCTTATTTAAGGTATTGCCTGTCATTAGATGGAAGATATACTATGTCTGCATTTTAAAGCAATAAATATCTAACAAAATATTACTTGGAATGACCTCTATCTACCCAGTTTTTAGATCAGCCGTACCTAACAGAATGAATATGTGAACACAGAATGATTACACAAGTGACCTTATAAAATACTCAAGACGCGGGGGTTATGAACATGAATTTCTATATTTAATGCTGTTTGTACACAAGTGGCTAGTTCTCGAAGAGCACGCCATTACATCGTCGGCTTACTCGACCTAAAGTCTCATTTCAAACCAGCATCTATCATCTTCACGTAACTCTTACCTGCTCCTTTTAGGTTTGGGCTTCGGTTAAGCTTTTTGTAAGGTGTGCTTAACCGTACTGCACCCAAATATTACAACCTTATTAGCCATCTAATCCTGCCTTTAAATATGCCCTTTCTTGATTATATCTACCCATGACTATAAAATCCCCATAGTAAATACTTATGTTAATTTGTGTAACTCGCCCCAAATTGTTAATTTTACAAAAAGGTCCACTACAAAAGGTTTCCATGTAAATAAACTCTGCGACGTTTAGGCGAGATAAGCCGCGAGAAGGCAGATTACCCAACAAAGCCGGCAAAGTTGACCTTCTAAACAAAACTTGGAATTGCAGCCTGGAGGTGGACGTTTTATACGAGTACAGGCAGCGTATTGCGGGCCCGATGCTTTGTTTGCACAAATCGGATTATTTTGAAACAAAATACCGTTTGAATACATAGTTTGGTACTCGTAGTTTCTGATACCCACTACACAGGGGATCCTACTAGTGTGGGTTCAGAACTATGTGGGGCTGTGGGCTATGTAAGGCTTTCATTTGTTTTATAATGTGTGCAATAAAATCTGATTTACTCGACATATTCTACTTATTATAAGTGACCCCCTCCAAAATTTCAGGCTGCGACCGCGCCTGCAAAGGTATACCTATGTTCTAAAAAATCTAGCAGTTGGGTTTTGAAGGTAGTAACTTCACAAATAGTCCTGCGGACTTTAGTATATCTATCAATACAATAACTTATTTTAATATCATCTAAAAGAAGGAATATAAAACAAATCACAAAGAAAACAAACAAGACATCACAAAGTGATCATTTGGCCCATTGTCATCACCAGCATGGTCTTAAGAGTAGCTATTGGGTGTATATAGAAAGAGCACTGTTTATTTAGGATGGCCAAAACATTAGGTTGCAGCCCATATTTTTTCAAATAAGTACTTAACTACAATTTTTTTTAGAAACCAGGTTTATCCGATAGGTGGAGTGAGTGTTGAGATGACTTCTGAGAAGGAAATGAAAGAAAAATACATGTGCTAAAGTGGAATAAAGGCAGGGAAATGATGATTTATCCGATAGGTCAGACTGTAATTATCGATAAATTTATAATTGAAATTATTATGGCCTATGATACGATGATGCACATCAATCCTAAAGTGGGGTCGAAAATATTATACCTACCTAATCTACTGGACATCGTACTCCGCTTCTCTCATTTTTGTTTAAAATATTTTCACTAATACAATTATTTCTTCCTTACAGAGAAGTTACCTGGAAACCTTTGGCTACCTCAAAAAAGGTCGGCCCGAGGTCAGTAACCTGGTGATGGGAGATCAAATGCAATCATACGAAGATGACTTCAGGATCGCGATCAAAACATTACAAGTAAGAAAACAATTGATTTGAGCTATATTATATTATGATAGCTTTTATTTCTAAGCAAATAAGTTCATAAGCGGCTTGAAGACCTTAGGCACCACAGACCTTATACCACTTACTTTTAATACAACAAGATTCTTAGTTGCTGTAACTGACACTACTACTAAGGTATTTACGAGATGATTTATACAGCGTCAGGAGGCAACTTTTGCCTTCTCCGCAGGAAAATCTTCAAAGTGTGCAATGGAGGATTTGCTCACCAAAATCGATGTAGACCTCTGTTCTACGTCAATGACATGTATTCAAAAAGAAAATTAAATTTACATTTTTGTTTTTCTTTAGTTCCTCAAAAAGAAAACACGATAAGAAAAAAAAACTTGAAAAATCCATGTTTTGAGTATGTTTTGATCTAGATATCGGCCTACCATATTTTCAGATGAGCGGAAGCTAGTTCATCATCATTTTCTCTCCCCTTTTCCTTTTTATATGGGGTGGCACACGTACCTATTCGTCTTTCACCTTGCTCCGTCAAAATTCAACTTTCATTTTACTATGCGTGTATTTTCCAGGAGTTCGGCGGCATTCCCGTAACAGGGGTGATAGACAGTGCAACACAGCAGCTGATGAAGCAAAAACGATGTGGGAGACCGGACAGAGAAGATGAAGAAGAATACACGCATAGGAGAAAGCGGTTCGCGATCCAGGGCTCGAAGTGGACACACACCAACTTAACATGGAGGTAAGTTTACTTTTTATCCAAATGCTTAGTAAATACCTAGGAATAATTAATAAGTAGGTATACTTATTAACTTATTACTTTATATTCGTCAACAGAAAATAAGGGCCTACTTAGTTTGCTTGGTTTTTAGACTTTTGTGTTACGGAACTCCAGAGGCTTAATTAACTGTTTTTGGCAGCTAGTGACCGTAATTATTTACTCCAATTAGAACAACAAAATATAAATAACATCTAAGGTACTGTCTGTATACTGAGTCTTAGATGAAATAAATAAAATATGCAAGTGACTTATCGTCCTTATTTTTTTCTGATGAGGTCTACAAAAATAAAATTTACCATACAAGACAAAAATAAAAATAGAACCTTAATAGAACCACTTCTGTAGTTTCGCTTTCGATATTGCGTACAGCGCCATCTATCAGTGAGTAGTTGAACTTATTAATGAGCCATCTGGTTTGTATAAAGATAAATAAATAGCTAACTAGCTGCCAAACGTGACTGTAGTCTTGCAGCTACTCACCGCTAGAGTGCACTGTATGTTAACAGCAATAATGTTAACTCAAATGTACAGATGGCGTGACCGTCTAGATTCCAAGAGTCTAACAGAGTACCTTTGTATTATAACCGTTGATTTGCTGTTCTGAGAATGTAACGTTGAATGTAACTGATTTACCTGAGATCAGTTGAGTCTCAATAAAGCGTTTTACTACTACCGAATCCCGGTAGATTTTATGCTTATGCTTAATGCTAGTTGCTGGCTTAAAAAATATTAATCTCCAATTACGTAGTGGACCACGTAACAGTAAATGCTTTCAAAATCAACACAGCTATGCCGGCTGAGATGCGTGAGGTGCTATTCAAATTTTCAACATGATTCTGCGAGTAAAATAGCTCTGAATCTAGCGGAAACTAATTATAGGTAAGGGTACTTCAGCAAGGTAGGTAGGTACATTATTTTGTAATTTTACCAGTCTAGTAGTTTTTAATAACATGGCAATGTTTTGTTCCAAAGCAACAGGCGTGGTAAAAGGCAAACATCTTACAAGACTTCATAATTAATATTGAGGGAGGGACTGAGGGGTGAACGCGTTTAATGTGACTGTTGTAGTAATATTATTTGCTTTAAGACCACATTAAATTGATGACAAATAATAGTTAAATCAGGGCCGTCGTAAACGTTACGACGCTTTCCGCGTGGCTTAATTAAAAGAATATGTTTGTTTGACGTCTCACACACAACTCAGGCATTTTATTTTATTTCTCATCACAATACTTAAGTTACTAGGTTAGTACATAAACCTTGTATGTATAACTCATTTATAAAAACGTAAAAATCGAAGTATCGAAGCCCTTTCATTTTCGATATTAAAGAAAAAAATTACATCAATGATGATGATACTAAACACCTTAGAGCCATCTTATACCATCTAAAACCTAACCCATCCTTATCGTGTCACTAGTTTTTAAGAACCAGTGTGGTGAAAAGATTGAAGGTGCGCTTCAAAGGCTCCTTTTGTGCACTTGACAATAGGTCACAGCTTCCTTTGGTGACTCGGAATGACACTGGCTAGGTGGCCAGAGTTGTAGGTACATACAACTCATTCGACTAAAAAACAAAAATAAAATTGTGACAAGATGATTAAATAAACGAAAGGGGAAACATTTAAAAAATATATCTATATCGAAAAAATACAGCCGAATTCTTGTTTTTAAAATCGGTCAATAAAATACCTAGTAAGTTATAAGGTAGGTATTTTATTGATCGATTGGATTAGTCGGTATGTAGGAAAACATACCTATTACGAGTACCTATATAATTAGTATAAGTATTAAATGTTGAGTATGTATATACGGTATATATATACGGAACACGTGACAATATTTCAACAATTTCCAAGTCACAGTTATCATTTTTCTACACAACTAGAAAACAACGCAGTATGAACATTAAAGTTGCAATGTCAGTTGGACGGTTCGCAACATTTCGATAAACTCGTAGAATAGTGAAAGAAATACTTTAATCTCTCTCCAGAAATACTTTTACTTTTTCGTAATCATTTACTTTTTCAAAAATATAGGGTTAGTAAAAATGTTGTTTTTATTTTTTACTTAAATGTATCAATCCGTACATACCTAGGTACCAGTTGGCACAGTTTACGAATAACATTTAGGTTATTTCAAAAATACACTCAACCTTCAAACATAGCTTAAGTAAGAACTCAGGTATCAATTCTTGAAAATCACCGAGTGATTTTCAAGAATTGTTACATTTATATATTTTTTTTTAATTTCATAATCCTGAGTCATTTGGTGATTTCAAAATTTATTTATTTTAGAGACTACGAAATAAAAAAGAAATAATGGAAATGGACCATTTTGGTGACTTTTTATCTCTCGATGATTTTCGATAATTGATATCCTGGTCTTATTTTACCAATAACTAATTAAGAAAAGATTCATCAAATCTTCTAATAACCATGGTAGCGTATTAGAATCTACTAGATCTACTAATCTAGAGCACTAGAATAAGTAGTGACCCCGCCTTCCGATCCAAAGGTCATGGGTTCAAATCCAGTCGTGTACCAATGAATTTTTCTGTGCGAAAAATGTATGTGCGCTATACCAGTACTCTCAAACGGTGCAGGAAAACATCGTGAGGAAACTTACACTTAGTAAGCTCCGCACGTATTGATCATGTCTTTCCTGTGGATAAGGCCAACTAAGCTGAGAGGATGGAATAGGATGGAATAGTGCTGGGCAAGCCTATTCCATCTTAAATTCGTCCCGGGCACTACAGCGTCCCGTTTGTGAAGGTAAAAGTTGCCTCCTGGCGCTGTATAAATCATCTGCTATAGATGGTAAAAGGCCTTGTATTAGAATCTGATTCATATTATTTGATGGTGATTCGGGGCTGGTCTAGGCATAGCCCTCATCAAAGATTAATCATTATTATAAAACGAAGATATAATTAAAGCGAAAGAAGTATATCAGGATCGTAGCAAATGGAGATCCGTGATCTCTGCCTACCCCTATGAGAAACAGGCTTTATTATGTTATGTATGTATATTACTAAGAAATCAAATCAGGTTCGTAATTCTTTAGAGCATCTTTAAAAGCATTTAAGGACTATTACTTTCATGGCTTGTACTAAGAGCAAGGTTACCTAACTCCCATAGAGAATCTTTAAAGATCTGATGCTGCAGCTAAGTCGCTTAGCGTTTAACGAAGTCTTTAGACATTACATGCAAAAATGTATGGGATCGACAGTAGCCATCACAAAGACACCTACAGTCACATTCATAAAGAAACCTTAGCAGTGGTTTAGCGATCTACTAGTCAAAACAAATGCTTAGTCTACCGTACGCTTGCTAAAAATGATTACCTATTCGTAATCGTCCTCTACAGCTTTGCTAGCTTACATGACACTATAGCGAAGAAATGTTGTCATCAAAATGAAAATCTCGGTTCTTCTTCTTAGTCGCTACACTCTTGACAGAGTGGTCGTGGTCATCAGCTCAGGAGTAGTAGCTCGCTTCACACTTTTGCGCCATTCGTCTCTAACGGTGGCCTTTCTAGAGTAGTAGTGGACCATTCAACGCTACCTTGATTTGGTCCGTCCATATCATTGGAGATCTTCCCCGGGCTCTTGTACCCTCAATTTTCCCCTGAAACACAAGACGTTCAATGGACAGTTCTCCACGCCGAGACACGTGCCCAAAGAACGTGAGAATGCGAGAAATCTTGGTTACTGTCCCGTTTATTCACGATACGCAAGCCAGTACATAGGAAAATGACCTAATTTAAATTTTGTATCCGCGATATTGTTGACATTTTCAAAACATTATGTCAATTATCATTAGCTTGAAGCTGTGTTACCGCGAAATTTTCATGAATTGAATTTCCGTTTTCTTTCTTGCGACTAATCGCAAAATACATTTGGAAAACCGATAACACTTTCTAAAATGTACATTGTCCATGGAAAATGGAGTCATCCATTTTCCATGGCGCAATTCCATCTGCAATGACGCTCATTAGGGGAGGCCTATGTCCAGCAGTGGACTGCTATAGGCTGATGATGATGATGATTTTCCATAGACGATTTCCTGCCCTGAAAACACTTTTGGACAACAACTAACAGCATAAACTGCACTAACGAAGCCTGCGTAATTTGCATTTCACACTAATATTCGGATACCAATTAGCTCGGCGTCCACAAAAACATTAAAAATATTTTTATGTCAATATGATCTCATTGGACAACAGCTGAATATAATTGATATTGATTGATAGCTGGTGCACATTTTCCTCGCTAGCGGACGAGTAAACTAGTGATCTGGCTCTGCTAAGTTTAGCACTGCTAGCGCTAGCAAGCGATTATTAATAACGTTATTATTATTATTAATAATATTAATAACCTAGCAGTGCCCTAGCAGCCTGCTAACGGCTCGCAAAGTTTTTATGAATATAACTGCTAAGTCGCTATTACTTATCAATGCCACATCTTTTTCACGGATTGTCTAGCGACCTGGTTAGACGCTGAGTGACTTGGCTAGCCTCTGGAATACCTTGATAGCTGAAATTCCGCTCTCGCGAACAGACTACGAGATAGCGCTGCTTTTATTACTAGTTTGCACAACAACCTACAGTATTGACAGACCATTAATTCGCGAGGAAATTGTGCTGAAACCGCGCTGCAGGTGATTGTGAACTTTTCAAATTATCCGCGTGCTCCGTGGCTGTTTCACGCCAAATAGACGACTAGCCACTCAAATGATGGCGGTTGAATAAACTTCAGGCACAATGTCGTGTAGGAAAATCTCTTCCTACACGACGAAGGTACCTAGATACCTTTTCAGACACATAGTTGAATGAGTTGAATTTAAGTAAGAATATACGAAAAATTCAGTATTTTCTCTCGTCGTTTATATACCACGTTATAGTAATCATGTAGCCATTGTTATAAATTCTAACTTCTTAAAATGGTGTTTGTCTCTAGATTCCACTAATAAAATGACTTATAACCACAACATAAGTAACCAAATCTATTTATTAATTACGATGATTAGCTTAGACGTTTGTTAAATTAATTTCATTAGGAGCATAGAAACGGAGCAATAAATTTTAAATTCCAACAACAACAGAACATTTAAATCGGCAATTGAATAATAATATCTACTTGTTGAATAGCATTAAATGGAGCGTAAACAAACTGGCCCGTGTTTTAGACATCCAATACGATAGTTATTACCTACATTTAAATAACTGTATTGTTTGACAAATCCAATGCGTATGACAGGCTAGCGACGGGTACATTTTGCCTCCCGCTGTGCTCAGGGCTGTCATCCCCACAGGTGACACTACCAATAATATCGTAGGAATACCAGTTTGGAAATGTATTCACAGAGTTCATAATAATTTCATAAGCATTTTTATAAAAAGGTAGCCTTCCTCTGTAGCCTTTTAGTGAAGGTTCTTGCAAATTCTCCGAATTTCAGAATACCTGTGTGGATTATGGGACTGGCCTCATAATGAGTATAGATAGATATAGATGAGATAGCCCTCAGAATAGCAAATCAACTTCGTTTTGACGGACCTCGGAAGAAATATTTGCAGAACATGCAAACATTTCTTCCGCAGCGGCAATCGAACCCGCGCCTCTTGCGTCTCTGCCGAGCAATCGCCCGCCACGCCACCGAGGCTGTCAGAGGAACAATGAGGACAATGAGGAACATAAAGAAAGAGATTGGGTATTCTTACGCTTCTTGTGGGGACACGCATCCGAATCAGAGAAAGAAAATGTGGGGAGTCAATACGTGACTGTACTATTTTTATAGTGATGCAGAGTGAGTGGTACATATATAACAAACAACTACATAATCTGTGTCAAATGTTCAATGAGCATAGTGATAATTTTATCTATTACCGTAATTTCTCGATAATATGCATTTTGGCACGGGATCGATATGATAGTAGATATAAGTTGCGATATGATATATATCATATTACGTAAGTATCGAATGAAGCGAGAATTGGGCTCCTGATGGTTGATAAAATACTTAAACACTTTTTTTTGTGAATTCATACTTTTAATACAATACCCAGACCCGGTAGAAATATTTGCAGAACATGCCAAACATTTCCTCCGCAGCGGGAATCGAATATGATTGTAAATAATACCGAGGTCCTGGTGATGTGATAGCTTAGTCAGCTCCGCACGTATTGACCATGTCTTTCCTGTTGACGATGCCGACTAAGCTGAGAGGATGGAATAGGTGCTGGGCAATCCTACTCCATCTTAATACGTTCCAAGCACTACAGCGTCCCGTTTGTGAAGGTAAAAGTTGCCTCCTGACGCTGTATAGATCATCTACTATTGATGGTAAAAGGCCTTAGTTGGATGTAATGTGAGAGGATGCCATCGATTTTTTGCTTCGTGAAGTATAAACGGACGAAGCATTGTATTTAAACTCGTAGCTAAGCAAGTACATGTTTTTTCAACGTGACATCAAACTCCTTTCGCAACCACTTAGAAACTTGATTACGAGTCACGTGGACTTAGCACAATAAAAAAATTTCAAAACTTTCCCTTTTAACTTTTTGTGGCTTCATCAGCCTACTTCTGGTGAAGTCTGTGAAGCATCTTTGTAAAAGTAACGAGTAAAAACCCTTTGTATTTCGAAACAATTACGAATTGCGTACTTTGATACCTCACGTGGCATGGGTCCGTATTATTTTTTCCATGGAAAAACACAAAATTTTAACTTAATTGTTTTGGGCCACAATTGTGTTTTGCACGTTGTTCACAACGTTTCGTTTAAGCACATTTCGTATCATGATAAATAATAATAAATAAATATTTGTGGTAATTTCACACAGCACCATCTAGCCCCAAACTAAGCAAAGCTTGTACTATAGGCACCAGATGGCTGATAGAATACTTATATACTTTTTTTGTAAATACATACCTACTTATAGTGCATAATACTACAACACCCAGACTCGGAAGAAACATTTGCAGAACATACAAACATTTCTCCCGTACCTAGCGGGAATCGAACCCGCGCCTCTTGCGTCTCAGCCGAGCACTCGCCCGCCACGCCACCGTGGTTGTCGACGAAATACCTATTCTTATTCGCATCATACGTTTTCCACCGTTTTTTTAAGAATGAGAATAATTATATTTAAATATGTATAATCACTTTTAAAAAGCCTTCAATTTGATACCCCACTCAATAGGTTTGGCAGTTTTTTTAACATACATCGGTTCAGTCGTTTAGTAGTTACGAGGGAACCCAGGGAGAGATCAAACACATAACCCTCCTTTTTTGGCTTCGCCGCCGTCGGGTATAAACACAACGTTCGTTACATAATGTATCATTTAATTATGTATGACCGTTTGTAGCTTAAAGCAAGGTAAATTATAAACAACTAGCTGTTGCCCGCGACTTCGTACGCATTAAATTACTTTTATGAGTACCTACGTAGTACAGTAGGTAATTTTAAATTGTAGGTAATAACTTAAAATCGAGTATAATAACTTAAGTAGGAGGGAAATGTGATAGAAAATGCCTTCCAAGTTTCAGCTTTCTAGCTTCAGCGGTTTCAGCTCGGCGATGATGATTCAGTCAGTCAGGTTAAGCTCTTTTATAGGTATAGAAAATAATGCACTCAATATGAACTCGTAGTCAAATTGTTTTGTTGAACGCACATCGAAACTTAAAGTAATTATTTAATATTTCAATTTATGTGAACTTAAATAACAAGAAATGCATAGTTTAAAGAAAACTGAAAAGTACAAAAGTAAAAAATTGTGTCATACCTAGAGGAGCAGACTTTTGTGTGGATCAGTAATTAAAACGTTTGAAGCGCTCGTGGTGTAGCTTGCTTAGACGTTCTTGATTGATCTTTGAAGTTAAACAACGTGCGCGATCACAATTGGGATGGGAGGGCACATTAAATTGTCGGTCCCGGCTTTTAAGTCGTTAAGCCTTTAGGTGGCCTAAAAACTCCGTCACAAGAGTTGACCACTAGCTCATACGAACTTACTTTAGTAGTTAAAGAATAACCAATAGGACTATATACCGACTGTAGGTACTTGCACTACCCCTCGACAACTAGTGGGTGAGCCTCAGAACAGCAAGGCAACTTCGTTTGAGCCATACTATTTGTTTCTTATCTGTGGTTACACGGTCGATATTTCAATACTGAAAGCATTTCACAATTCTCTTTACAGCGACTGTACGATGTAATAAAGAGCTTATTACTGTGTGCTTATATTGAATGCAATAAAACGATAAAATCATAGGGATCGCTTTAATGCCACTGATTACTCGTTTCAAATAATATAATATTGAACTCTTTACCTAAACCATATGCAAAGCAATAACTAAATAAAACTATAGAAATCATGTTCCTAATATTCCTAATAAAAAATAAACCTTATAGCGTATGATGTCATGGTAGTAAAAAAAATAAGCAAAAAGAGATTCCGCGTACCCCTGGTGGGACTCGAACCCACAATCCCCGGCTTAGGAGGCCGATGCCTTATCCATTAGGCCACAGGGGCTATGGAAGTTAAGTTGAATTTACTAAGCTATATTACGATAATTTAAGGACTCTTCATAATAATGAAAATACAATGTATTCCAACTTATTTCTCTTTTACAACGTGTAGTTTGTCGTGGTGTCCCTTACAGGTACCACTCCCCACTTAAGGGAAAACCTTACTGGAATGTGCTTTTTCATATTATGTAGGTTTTACTTGTACAATGGAACTTTTTCATATACTGAATGATAACTTTATTGTGACTATTTTATTCAATTTAAATATAAGCAAAAAAAAGAGTAAAATCAAGAAAATATAAAATCTAAGCCGCCCGAACAGGGACTTGAACCCTGGACCCTTGGATTAAAAGTCCAATGCTCTACCGACTGAGCTATCCGGGCTTGCGTAATGAGGTTTGAAATTATTAGTTACACTCATAAGGTAGGTGTTATTGTTTTCGTAGCAGATGTATAACGTAGAGGTAGAGCTACGAAAGCTACAAGCATGTTATCAGGTGTAAAGGGATTATTTGAAAAAGGAGTCAAGTGTGGTTTCTTGCCTGTATCTTCCACGCTTGGTCGCGTTACGAACAGGCGTAAATTCAACAGAAAGTAATACAACAGATCTTAAGAAATATATAAGAAATATTTTTGAAGTTTGATGTTTATAGACAAGGATGGTAATTACGTATTCCTATATTTAATACTTTTTGATAAGTATGCTCCTAACTTGAAAAAATATAATGTTTTAGAAAAGTCTACTCATATATGAACAGCCTACAAGAAGCTTCGCTCGTTTTATACCTATGTAAGAACCGCAGACTCTTTCACTATGTAATACGGTAGCTGCATTCTGCCATATAACATTTCAGTCTAGCAAAAAGGTTTACGTCCAACGTAGAGTGAGATATCCGCAATGAAAAATAGCGAGGAAAAAGAAAATTTCATTTGCGCTCCCTAACCAAGTTAATCACTTCGTTACAGGACTGTAACTCGAACCCTTTAGCTCTAGGAAAACCTGATTGTGGCTTGAGGATGCTGTGACGTCATTTGATATCTGTTAGTTATATACCTGCCTAGTACTTTTGAGTGGGTGTAGGCTTTTGTGTTCGTAGCCTAGTTTGTAATACCTAAGTTCAATAAGTATATGACTCACATATTTTTTTAGTTATTCTTATTCGTAGGTGACTAACTGATATAATAGTAGTTGTCATTATCTAATACCTACATATTGTTATGTGGATTGTGGGCACCACGGAAATTGATTCAGGCTGAGTTGTAAAATCAGCTTAAAACTAGTTGTCGCCGGTTCGTCGCCTGTTTGAGATGACCTCGCGACTGATTTGTAGATCGCTTTTCGAAAACAATCTGAGCTTCAGGCAAGTATCTGAAATTCCCGGCTCGCAGGTCGAATGCACGCGGGCGATCACTCACTTGCACTTTAAATTAATTTATTTATCGAGTTCGCGAATCGACGGCGCAACTCGGGGCGTCGCCCCGCCCCGCACCTTCCTATAAAAGCCATGGAGGACTACCAACGTCTGTCAGTTCCGTCAGAGACGCCACCGGCGCGAGGCGGGTGGCCTAAGGGCGCGCGCCGGAAGGACGTGGGTTTAAATTTTTAAAAGTTGTAATGTAGGGAGGGTAGAGTCGAGGGGATGCGTAGGGTTCGGTCGGCCGCGGCTCGAGTCGGCGTCGGCGGTGACCTTGAGGTGAGTGATGCAGCGCGCGAGCGAGTCGATAGGCCTCGCCGCCCGCCCTCGCGCCCACGCCTGCACTACAGCTGTTTTACTTGATAACTCTTCGTGTCATGTTTAACCTTCGCCTTTTTAGCACAATTATAATAAAATTCCAAAGAAGCTTTGGAAAATATAAAAAAGTACTCACCTTGCTATCAATCTGTCGGACGAAACCTGAAAAAGTTTGCAAAGCATTTCGTTTGATAAACTGATTCCAAAAATTCTTTGATAGCTATTTGAATTTTCATAAAAACAATTCTGAAAGTGATTTCCGATTTCTACTTGGGAAGAACTCATAATGCGTAGTAGTTTTAGTTTTTTAAATAAACCTACAGCATACACATGGTTCTTATCTTTGCATTTCAGCTTGTTGGTACCTACGTACGACTTCAACAACATCTTCGTGATTTTAATTATTTTTTTGTTATTGTAAACAAAATGCTTATTTCGTTCGAAAATACAATAACTCTTTCAAAAATCATACCTACCGCTCGTTCAAAAACTTGTTAACTGTGAAAAAATTTTCACGCCCGTCGAGGCGGCACTCAACTACGATAACATTCATAATCCGTAGCGAGCCCATGGGGCTTCCACCAATTGAGTTACGTTCGAAAAATCGGAAAATCGGCTTCCTCATAAATCGTACCTACCTACCGGTGCAGGAAGTATTACACTTGGTCGGTAGCCAACTATAGACGCTCTGTAATTACTGTCTCAGAAGCGGGTCTTAATTTGCTTAATTTACCCCGTAACCGCTCCTGCGAGCTAAATCGTGCGATTTAATGGGATATTTGAATGATGCGCATTGTTTTAAAACGTCTTGCGTCTGTTTGGAACGGTTTCTTATACCAGCTATTACGCGGCAATTAACATAATAGTGCCTATCTCATTGATGCTGTTTATGTATATCCTCGTGTGAACCTAATTAGAATGTAATGTATAAAATATATTAGGCTCAATCACACATTATCGCATCTCTCCATGCACTGGTATTTGGATGTACAAAACTTTTTTATTTTCGGCACGCTCGACACACTAAAATCTCAAAACAAATAATTTAAAATACAGGCTTGACTGCTCATAAAATAAGATGACTTTTTATTTGAACAGAATAAAAAATAACTGTCAAAGTTCAGCAATATTTTACATTGAGCAGATAAGAAAGGATTGAGGGCAACGAGGGTTTTTCGAAATATAGGACAGTTTTACCTTTCGTACTTAAGACTTTCGTGTGGTTTGCAATAAAAGCCAGCCTAGTGTGTACTCAACCGCGGTATTCTGTATTTAGAGCATAAAATTTAGATATGTGAAACCAAGGACAATAAACGTACTAACACAGATCAGAAATGGTCTGTGATAGGTACCTACGAGTATTTATAATGATAAATAGCCAAATATTATGTGAAAGAACTGCGGGTTGCGGCTAGCTGAACTATCAATATCCTACCCTTTCCCACGAATTTGTATTATTTTCTTTGGCTTCCCATCAAAAATGTCTAGACCGTTATAAAAATCCGAGCCACGCGCTAACATTTCTCTTTATTATCGAAGGTTAAGGGAACAAAATGTCTTTGATATTTTGCACAAAGTTGCAAAGAGCCATAGAGAATTTTCCGCAAGTATCTATAAAGTGTCCCCCTATTTAACCTACCCTTACCTCTCCCGATATCTTTGGGATCGGTTGTTATGTATAGAGCAAGGCAATTGGTTCATTTTATACGATCTATGACAGATAACCTAGGTACAGTAGAAAATCTCTCGAATGATACTTTAATTTTCCTAACAAAATAAGCGAGGTGCACTTGCACCGCAACGCTAATCTACACTTTCAAATACGCGAATAAAACGAGCGCATATGCAACTTTTCATCGCAAAACGTGGCTAAATTTACAAGTCAAAGAAACTTTAAGAGTTTCGTGAGCCCTTGCAGATTGCAGCCTTAAGAACATTATGATTTATGTTGCGAACTCCCTCAGGCGAATAAAGGTAAACAAGGATGATTTGACACCATTTAGCGGAATTTTTTGGAGGAATTTTTCATTTTGTCTTTTCGGTCTGGGGCCCGAGTCATAAAACTTGATATGACCAGCTACGTTATACTTTGTATTCATTTTGTAACATTATCCAATAGAGGGGTGCGTCCTTTTAGTTTTGACGAGCTCTACACACAATGTCATAAAAATCAGGCTAGTTACGATTCCAACCTACCTATTCCACTTAGTTTTTGAGGACAAATAAATTTTTTTTTTCACTCTGACCATCTTGCCGACAATGCAGATAAACTAAAAAAATCTAAGAACAAATCATAAGTAACTAATAACGTTTAAGATATGTAACAAAATAACTTGAGACAAAAAGCAAAGTTTATGCAACGGCCCCTGTTTTTCCGTCTTGCAAATAATTTAATAGGCGAGCTCGTGCGTATTGTCATTGTAATGAAATTGAGATAAGGAAAGAAAGCAGCCGCGCAATTAAAGGTAGAGGCTTCGCTCCTCCCGTAGGTAATGTTCTACTTAATTGCCGCTTTGGAACTGAATCGCGAGGCGTTTTGGGATCATAAAGCAATTGTAAAATTGGCTTCAAATATTTAGAGAAATGTTAATTAACTTTACTGTAAATGGTTTTATGTTTGAAATTAAAAACAGTTTATTTGTGAGGTATCTTTGGGCATTTCAAAGGTAGAAGAGTGGTTCTGTGGTGGGCTATGAAAAAGAAGGGAGTGCCTGAGAAGTACGAGTACTTGTACGTGCTATGTACAATAGAGCAAATTCACATGTCCGGTCCGAAGCTGGAGTTACCGATAAGTTCAATGTGGCTTTAGGCTTGCACCAGGGATCGGCTTTAAGCCCTTTTTTGTTCGTGTTTTTGTCGCTGTTCGCTGACGACATTATTCTTGTCGGAGATGATGAACTTGAGATCCAAGGTAGGTTGGAAAAATGACAAGAGAAACTGGAGAATGTCGGCCTGAAGATCACCAGAACAGAAACCGAGCACCTGTTCTGTGACTTCAATGTTCCATCCAGTTTCTCCCCTATTGCCTAAAATGTATCCACTCATCAACAGGTCACGGGGACAACTTGCGATCCTAGAATGCCCCTTAAAATTAAGAGCAAAATTTACAAATCAGTTATCTACTACTTCAGGGTTTCCTGTCGTATTGTATGGATCTGAGTGTTGGGCATCCAAAGAGACGAATGAAAGAAGACTGCATTCAACAGAGATGAACATTTTGAGATGGAGTGACGAAAATGGACAAGATACGGAATTAATATATTAGAGGAAGCTTGAAAGTAGCGCCTGTGACGGAGAAATTGAAGAGAGGTTAGCATGGTATGGGCATGTCATGAGGAGGGTTGAAGGTCATGTGACGAAAAGAGTGTTAGATATTAATGTGGATGGATATAAGAGTAGAGGTAGACCAAAGAAAATATAGTCGGATTGCGTGAAAGATGACATGGGTAAGAAAGGAGTGAGTACTGAGATGACGGCTGATAGAGGGTAGTGGAAAATATATGTTGTGCCGACCCCACGTTAGTGGGATAAAGGCAGGAAGATGATGATGAAGACAAATCTTAATGGAGAAATTTTGTGGAAAAACTCTCCATCTATCAGTCTGCTACTACTAATGTAAGTAGTTTATTCAAACCAATGACGTGAAAGGACTGAACTGCCCCTTAAAGAGACTGCTTTCATGTACATCGTCATCACCATGAGCCTATACTGATCCATTGCTGCACATTGGTATTTAATGCACTTGATACTGTAATCAGTACATCAGTCCACTATATTGTATTTTCTAAATTTTATTCCGATTTGAAAGAAATTGGGACATTGTAATATTTTACATTATTCCTTGACTTCAAATAAAATTGATCAACAGTAATTTATCTTTCAAACTAATTGAATTTACACAAACAGTTTAATAAAACCAAAGCCTCAGAAACTATTCTTATTTCCAATGAAAAAGCTTCTTTGATTGCTCGTTCTTTATTGCCTCAGACTTGAAGAAATTTTTCATCACAATTTTTAATTATAAGTAAAAGGACTTGAATTACGAATTTTTGTTATTCAGTTAATGGTGGTATATTATATGTATGGAAATTTATCTTCTAGAGTCGTAGGACTTCTTACTGTAGGTTTTGGTGCCGACTCAATCAAAAATGTTTACCAGCGGAGAAGCCATTCCAAGATTTAACCCCTACCTTTAGATCTCATTACCTATTCACATCGCCAGCGTCGTACACCTAAATAGAATAGAGTTTTACGAACACGAAATGCACTAAACGTGACATTTTGTCGTGAGTAGGGATAAGTATTTGTTCCTTGGCGCTATTGTTTTGTTTTACCGCACACAACTTTTTATCGTACTACATTTTCTTTCTAGAAACGGTATGTTTTTTTTTAAATTATGTCTCGTGGTAGAGGCTGCCTATATTGAAACAGTCCGGTTCGCTCACAAATCTTTTGTTTTCTGCCCAAAAAGAGCACAGAAAGCAGTCCTATTTTTCAGCTTCCAGTCAGGTACTAGCAAATCACAAAACGATGGACGCATTTGGTACACACTGATTTCATTGTTGATACTTTTTGTGGACAAATTGAAACCTGAGTTGATGTAATTTTGAAACTTTAAAGTGCCTAGCCGATATCTGAAGTAGTAGGTATTATTTAAAAAGTAAGATCATCATCATCATTTCCCTGCCCTTATCACACTTTACGTGGGGTCGGCACAACATGTAATCCTCTTCTATTTCCCCCTGTCAGAAGTAATCTCAACGCTCACTCCATTTTTACTCATGTCATTTTTCACACGGTCCATCCATCTTTTATTTGGCCTACCTCTACCCACATTCATATTTAACACTCTTCTCGTCACATGACATTCTTCCCTTCTCATGACATGTCCATACTAGGCTAACCGATTTTCTCCTCAACTTATCCGTCACTGGCGATACTTTCAGGCTCCCTCTTACTTACTCATTTCTCACCTTATCAATTCTTGTTACCCACACACATCCATCAATATTATTTAAAAAGTAATAGATCAGTAAAAAATCTGTAAATACGAAATAAAAACAGGTCAAAAATACATATTTTTACTTTAACTTTTTGTTCTGTATATTTCATTGCACCCGCTCATTCATTTGAATCGAACAAAAAAAAAACATTCAGCAACTCGTTATATCGATGCATTTTAATCCAAACCAGTGAATTTCGCAATCTGTAAGTAAACAATAGCGTTAATTAAGATACCTTTGTATCAATAAACGAGCGGATGCTCCTAGCTAATTGCTGGTAGAATAGTACCTGAGGTCAGCGCGAATGTTTACCTGAGACTACAGAGCGAACGCAAACGAATGAATGTGGACGTTTAAGGAGAGGGCTTTGTTCCACGTCAGAGAACGCAAACTGACAAATTATAATAGGTTTACAAAATCTCTAATGAACATTATCATAAAGTTTTCGGTGAAGCGCTCGTAGCTTGCTTAGACGTTCTTGATTGATCGTTGAAGTTAAGCAACGTTGTGCGCAGTCATAATTTGAATGGGTGACCGCAAGTGGCATTACGAGCTGAGCGCTTCCGTGCTTCGGCGGGCATGTTAAATTGTCGGTCCCGGCTTTTAAGTTGTTAAGCCATGACGGAGGCCTTAAGGCGGCCTAAAAACTTCGCCACAAGAATTGGATCTGCTACGAACATACTTATAAAGTTTTCGGTTACAGAATCTATCACTGTTCGTGTCACTAGTTCTTGCGAACCATTGTGGTGAAAGGAATAAGGTGCGCAGAGAGGCTTCTTTCGTGTGCCTGAGACTTACGAACTTATTAGATCAACCTCGTATAGAATAAATATGCTAGGGTTGCTGATTCTCAATCGCTAGCATTCACTCTCTTTCGTCCGCTTCGTCCATTCCCAACTTGAAACGTTCAACCGATTATTAATTGTTATTCTATTTAAAGGAAGACCGGAAATACAGGCTTGGAAAACATTTTATTCCGGTGATATAAATTAAAAACACATTTTCATCGGCGTGATTTTCGAATTTTCACGCTGTTTATTTAATGGAGCGTCATCGTCTACGTCATGGTAGGCAGGCGATAGGACTACTTTAACCAGTAGGCATCACTCGATTTCCAGTAAAATTCACCACTGGATATTATTGCACGAAGTATTAAATTAACTTGCGTTATTTGTATTACGTTTGGTTAATATATTTGAAACCGAATAAGTCTCTGTGTTTTTTATTGACTAACTATAAAACAAATGTTGAATATAATAGATATTTTAGTTGCGCTAAGAAACACTTGAACGATTGGATTTGGAACCATTCAGAAAGTTGCTGTCAGATAAGGAACTATAGCAATGCCTACAAAGGATATGCCTTCTGTCCCACAGACTGGAGAATTCCTAAGGTATTTCTGAATTCTGCCGTCGCCGAGCCGGCGCCTTATTATGCAAGCTCATTGTAACATAGTCGGCTTTCCACTCGACGCTATGAATCGTACTATAATATTCTAGGCTCTTCTGGAAGTATGCTGTCTAGTTATTGTTGTTATTGCAAAAAGTTTTTACTAGAGTTTTCAGAATATGTGCCATTAATGTAAAATATTTTTTTAACTCCTCTTGCTCAAAAGTCCGTCATTGTAGCGTACCAAAGCGGGAATAAATAGCATATTTGCTTCTAGTTACCAACTAGCCTAGAAAAATGAAAAAATCATAAGTAGAATAATCATAAATAAAGACTCTACTTATTACTGTTACGTAAAAAATAACATTTTATTTTTGAAAATGGAACTAAAGCGGCGATATCTTCGGTAGAATGCGATCATTGCGTTGCAGCTACTCTTGGAAGAATAAATAATACTAATCTTTCGAATTTTTCACAAATTGAATTACTGACTGTATATAATATTGTATGGGAAACCAAGATTGGAAATAATCCTATTATTATTATTATTTTCTCTCAATCGGTATCATAACTCAGTTTCTATTTATTACTCCCTCGCTACAGCTCAGGAGTAAAACTACCTCGTATATAATGGGTCGTTTTAGTCCCTTGTACAACAATCTACTATTATAATTCAGATGGAAATAGACAATAAAATGTATCAATAACAGGTGTGTACAGAACGTGCATAGCGGTGGTACGCTCGGCGGACAATCTCGTAGACTGATTGCTACGAACAGAGTGTCAACAGTTGGACGACGAGAACTCAATCCGGATTTAGTCCAATCAAACCCTCAGCGCGTCATGTTTACGCAAAATTGAGCAGAATCAATTTACTCTGGCTCACTTAAAATTCAAACACATTCGCCCATATTCGACGGCACATCGTTACATTTCCTGATGTCTAGTCGGCTTGCGGCAGACTGCAGCTCCCGTTCATGTTTCGGAACATTTCTAACGCTATTTTTATTTCATGATAATTCCCTTTTCAATTTCTAGCGGCAATGTCGACGGCGCCGAGATTGGTGCGTAAAATTCGCGTAAACATCAGTGAGCGAGAGCGGAACGGCTTCTCTTCACTAAAACTGGTTTAAAGATTAAAGAGATAAGGTTCTTTACATCCGCAATCATTTTGTGTTTCATTGCTGGACTTTATCGCCTGTGAGCTAGTCCTGAATGTTATTATTGAAGAATTTATCCCTCACGATCACTTCGCAATTTTAAAGTGTGTGGCCTTCGCATCATGGTGACGAACAATGTCGTAAGAATCTTAAAGTATATTACACACATTAATCGACGGCAATTTACTCTTTATGTAATCTCTTTTATTCGCAAATAAATATTATTGGCCCATTAAATTAAAAGCAAGGAAAAGTTATGGTAAATGTTACGAGCTGAAAGCGGCAGATTGCTTTTTCTACGTTGTGGCTTAAATTTGATCAACGCCAGTATTTACTTTTTACAGCCGGTGCTTACTTTTTCGTTTCCCTATTTCCATCAGGGTTATGCCACGCGACGCCCATGAATTGGCGCAGTGTGATTACAAATTTAAGCCGTCGCAGCTAATATGAATGACAACGGGTCGACCTACTCGACATTCATTTCCCTCGGCGCGCCTCTCTTATAATAACTTACACGGCAACTTCGCCTTAAGGTACGAATATGTACCTTCCTCCACACGAGCAGAGGGGAACCTCCGACCCCGACCCGCTACTAACGTTATTTTTCAACATACAATCTGTTACAAAAACATCAAATTATCGAGTTGTATCGGGGCGGCCGAGTAAACGCCCATCTTTCTATAATTTAGTTTCAATGTTCATTTTGTTTCGTATTTGAATGGAGTCAAATTACACGCGGACTACAATTTCCGCCGCCGCCGTTTCAGTTGCGGAGCTGCTAACAAATTTATACATCTGATGAAGGTGCAGAGTTTGGCGCCCTATAATCCAGATTCGGCCCTTGAATGGGAGAGAACGAGCGGGTGGCCGAGGTTTTAGAGTGGCCCTTCAATCAGCCCTTCCTTGCGGGCGTGCGGCTGCGGGCGGCGGGGGAGGCTCAGGCACGGGGAGAGAGGGGGGTGGCATGGTACGAGGACCTTTGAGCTACAGGCTCTTTGACACGAGCCACTGGCGCACTCTTCAAGTAATGATTCATTCTGCTGATGACTGACGCGGCTAATGCGGCAGTTTCCCTCCTCCCTACTGTTTGGTTAAGGATTAAAGATTCGCGCGCTGTTAATTAGATTTTAGTGTAACCCGCCTTTTAAGTCGATTTTATGTGGCTCGAGCTGTACTGTTGGTTTCATAAACAGTGGCTCACTTGGCGTGGCGGATGAAGGACGAGAATCTACCGTTCATTAATACTGTTCTAAAATGTTTTCTAAACATTGAATACCAAACTATTTTTGATTTAGTGAGCAAACGTAGATCTCGGTAGCAATTTGTTTCAAAATGGTTTATTATTAGTGCAACATTACATTTTCGTAAGGAAAAAAGGAGGTTATGTGTTTGGCCTGATGTATGTCTGTCCCTGGATTCCCTTGTAACTACTAAACGGCTGAACCGATTTCGATAAAATATATGTCATCAGATTCATTCATCTTTATTGGGCGATTAGCATTATTATTTACATTATATAAAAAGGCGGATTTTAGACGCCAAAATATATGATATAAAAAATTCCTAAACCTATGGAGGGGGATATCAAAATGAAGTTAGTCAATAAAAAAAAAACAATTACAAATACCTGCATAATATAATTCTAATACATTTTACTAAACTGAACGTATATTCTATAGGAGAGTGGAGCAAATACCTACGCATGCATCACCGAGCTATTCGAATATGGCCATTGTTGGCGGATAAAGCTAATGCTCGAAGAATACATCAATTTAAGAAACAATAGCGATCACGATAAACCAGCTCATACTCTAAATCCCTCATCGATATTCGAAAACAAATTTATTCGCCTTCGTTCAAAGCTCATTTAACCAGGTTTTAATTTATGCATAAAATATGTAATGGCACAAAATAGTCATGTGCCTTTGAAGTTCCAATTTGCGAAGAGTATGTCAGTATCAGTATCTATAAATAAGAATTTATTTTAAGAATAATAGAAAGTTAAATTCTATTTTCTAGAATAGAAAATGACTAAGCATTACATATTTTTCATGCCTGAAAATTGGACTCTTCCAATTACGCGCATGTTTTCTTCGTAGTTACTTTTGACAAACTCCGGAGTAATAATTGTTTTAATCTACAAAAAAATCCAATTAAAAGTTTTTTATCCCTGCGCGGCTTAGGCTTGGTTTGCAGCGGCACGACGGCGCCGGCGATGGAGCCCTGGATTTTACTGTTCCCAAATTTCATTTCAACACATTATTTTAGCTTCACGGTGTCCTTTTCGGGCTAAAAATCGTAAAGGGTATTCATGCAATTCGGGCTTGTATTTTCGTCCATTAAAAACAGCCCCATGCAGGCTAATAAACCTTATCACAGGAAAATCCTGAACTCTCCTTCAAAATGTTTATTTCTCCAATAACACTAAAAGAAAATAGCTACAGAAATATCATCCGTTTGTATTTTTCAATTCCTTGTTTCCCTATAGTTGGCGTGCGTCAATAGAATATAATGTATTCAGTCGATATGAGAAGGCGGGTCGTTATCATGTCAAAGAAGCTATCGCATTACTGGACTCAAAAGACTGCGGTTTGTTTGATGTCCATTCACGGTAGGTCTGCAATAAACTGTAATTCTCTACTTGGTATAATCTTGTACAAAAATTACAGGGTTGTCAAGATGGCGGTATTTGTTTGTAAGATACCCCCACGTCTTTGAGGTTGTAGCTTTTGAGAAACTAGTTTCATATACATACATAGTATACTACCTTACACGAGCAGCTTCACTCGCGTAGTGTACATTTTTACAACACATTTCACCACTTTAAAAGGGTTATTTCAACCATTTTCACTCTTTTATGGGTAAAAGAGTGAAAAAAGGGGTGAAAACGTTTGTATGAAACTTTTTAACGCGTGGTGTGACTTGTTTGAAACTCGGTCTATTCTATAAATGGACACGTGTTTCAGGATTTTTCAAATGTTTTGTATTGAATTTCGAAAAATCCCGTCTTAGTGGGTGGTTTTGCTATAAAAATAAGCTACCTTCCAAGTTTTAGTTTTTCAGCTTCAGTAGCTAGCCCAGCCAGCTATTATGTAAATCAGAACTCATCACACAATCGTATTATTTTCTTCCATTACAAAATGTGTTGCTGCCGCATATCAAAGCTTGAAATAACATTTCCTTAATACATCTCGAATGTCTTCAGAGTTTATGTAAATTGTAATATCTACACGGCTGGAATATTTCTTTTGTGTAGTACATAATGCAAAATCAACTTTTTACGCATTCACTAGGTGTCCCATTAACGGCCACTCTACTTTATATATGTCGAATCATTTTAATACATCTACCTACTTCAGCCTTGAGATACGATCGTAATGACATATTTATTGGATCCTGAACTGGGCTTAATGTTTAGATCTTTTTATTTGGTTTCGTGTTAAAAGAAGAGTTTCGCATGGCATATTTTCATGCAAATAAGAAAAACCTTTTTTTCTTTTAATAAAAACTTGTCTATAAATTTTCAAATATAATTAAAACGGGGATACATAAATTGTATTGTAAATAACGCTCTTAATTAACATGAGCGGTCAAAGTATTAATTTCGCCATTAATTTAGAGTAATTGCTGCGTTAAAATTTAGGCAGATATTAAACCTTAAATTGTATTTTATGTTTCTGTTCTGCTGTTGTTTTTTAAAACGTATCTACGTCCGGCATTAATCGTTATAAACTCGGGTGTGATGTACGGTCATGAAAAATAATGGGGTACGACTATAATTGCCTCTATTATACCTAATTTGATTCATTACAGGGACTACGATTTATTTAGGATTTTTTTCGTGAGTTATTTCCGTGGCTTCAATAACTAGTTCTTCTTTTAACAAATATTTATTGGTTTCAGGTATGTACACATTCCAACATACTCTTGGGATAAGGTAAGTCATGGAAAACTCGTATTTTTCAGAAAATTTTAAAACCCTGATATATTTTCAAGCTTGTTTATCACTTTGTTGGCCACAATGAATCGATTTAAGTTGCCGATTGTCCGTTCGATTGTCCGGTTTGCCGGAAACGGTGCATCCGGCCCCAAGAGGATTCTTACAATCGGACACGCCCGCGGGTCACTAACAAAATACTTTAAAAGAACCCTTACGCACTGTTGATAGATTGTAACAGGATGTTCCATATCGATTCGAACCCTATCGGTGGACGTGATAAATATTCACACGATTCGGGGTGAAATATGGCGATTCAGTATTTTCTTCCGTAGTAGATTTTTTATAACCAACAATTTTTTTTGTATATTCCTATTGCGCTTGCCTATTTTCAACCAGGGTGTCCTGCAAACACGCAAGACAAATGTTTTTTTTTTTCTTTTAGAAAGCTACAAAGGTACCTTGAAAATATGGTATTATTTTATAAAAGCTCCAACCATGAAGATATGGCCTTATTTTATAAAAACTCTCTAAATTGTAATATAAAGTTAGAAGCCCGGCCCCTTATACACATAGCGAAGATTCAGCCGCAAAGGGAACAAACATTTAATAAACCGAAAAATCGCTAATACCTCAACTCCAAGTTCCGTAAGATGCTTACAAAGTTTAGAAGCACTAAGAGCTGTAAGCGACGGCAATGCGTTAATCCCACTTCTGATATCGAAAACGCGTTCAGTAGCTCGATACGAATAAAATATAAATAAGAATCACGTATGTAATAAGGCGGGGAGGAGCGCATTCCTCACACGTCCGGAGGCTTCCAGGGCTTAGCCGAACTTGGGCCATTACGCCGCGTCCGAGATTTCACTCCCAGCGCTGATGCTGTTTTCAACGTCTGCGAAATTTTAAGTTTTCAAAACATTTCTAAACATAAATTCATATTAGCGCTGTTTGTGAGTGCGACCGGCCTTTGTTTTTTGGAAGCGGAACGTTCGGATAGTTATTGCAGTAACGTAAAACTGCTATGTGGTTTTAGCTTAGTGGACTTAGAGATAAAACCTCCTTATCTTATTTCTTTATTTTCCGGCACTATTTTAGTGCAAGCCCTATCCTTGGAAAAATAATTTAGAAAATTCACTCGTAGGGTTGGCCTACGACTTATTCCTCCAAATTGTATGTTTGTTGGACCTTGCCTGAGGCAACCTATTTGCGTAGGGAGAGTGTAGTTTTGTATACAAAAGTCGGTACTTATATACGCAGTTTCAACAAACAATTTCGATGTATTGTGCTGCGTGCCACAGATTTTTCCTCTTTAAACTGCTTCTGTTGTTAGATTAAAATGTGATATGACCTTATATCAAGTCACATAACTTAGCCAAATGTAGGTACATAGAACAATATGGTCCCATTTCAGGTTTTGTTTCTTCGGTCCTCGCTTTGTTTCTGACCCAATTAAACTGTTTAATTAGAACGATGAAAAACACAAACCTAACATCCTTGCGTATGTTCATTTCGTAATATGTACTGCCAAGGGACAATGCAGCTTAATGTAACATCATGTTTTAGATAATTATTGTTATTGTTCTGTTAGCAGAAACTGTTATGTTCTACTTCATTCAACGCAAAATGTTCCACCTTTCTCATCACTTCTGTGTAAAAAAACAACTGGTAGATTTATATAATTACTGAAATCTAATTATGTTTTATTCTCTGATTCTAATATCGAGAGTATAGCATTTAAATGCTCTATGAACATCATCGCAATAAATCTGGGTATAACAAAAACCACACGCAGACCTCCTTTTTCCTATACCAGTCTCCACTATCACATACTTCGCTTGTCCAGAAGTAAAAAAAATGCATACATACGTACATACATTCACATTATCACGCCCGTATCCCTAACGGAGTGGGTAGAGTCACAAGTAATCATGAGAAAACTTGCAGCCACTTCTGATCCAAGAGTACCAAGATGGATATGGTGAACCATGATGACAGGTGATCAGCTCATCGCCCATTAGGTCCATCATGTCATGTCCTTAGTCGACTTTTACTATATGCTCGGGGAGAGAAGTAGCTGGACGCATTCTATGTTTTTTCATTACTCCCAGTCCAGGAGATAAAAATATTCAATAAAAAATCTACTCAGAGAAGCTACTTACATGGTACCTACAGGTAGGTAGGTACTGTTCGCAAAAACCCTGAACATAAATTACCCCCGACATAAACGTATCCACAAATACACACCCCAATTGATAGAATCGGATTGCGATGACGGTGATTTCCAACGAAATAAAACTTTTACTACACGCGTGTACACAGCAATCAGTGCAGTTACATACCTACTCTTTCTCCGCTGTGTCATTGTGTACTGTGCCACTGATGATACAAGTGTTCCTAAAATAATACATCACTCTGTCATCTATCTCATACGACTAGAAATAATTGTTGGTTTTAATGTTGCTAGCCTGTATCATCTCACTTTTGAGCAAAGGCTTCCCTTCGAGTTTTCCAGGTTTTGTGGTCTAACGCTAACTTCTACTAGAAATAATAAACAAATATATATATCATCGCATTTGATAAGAGGGCTGGCTCATTCCTAACGCAAAGATATTTTAGAGATTTTACAGATATTTTAGTATCGGTATGTAATCGTTCGTTTCATCGTCATTATCATCATCATCAGCCTATAGCAGTCTACTGGACATATACCTGACCTAATGTCTCGTTTCACTCGTTAGTGAACTAGAGTCAGCACGTGCGGTAGACTCTGTACACAGTTTATGTAAATGGACGCGGAACGATCTCAATTGGGAGGTATAATACAGTGATATTGGAACATTGGCCGCAGCTATTTAGCTCGGCTAATAGACAACGCAGATTGCATCCAAGGAGCCTTGGACGTGCTATTTTTGTAGACGAGAACGTTTAGTATGATTAATATAACTATCTAAAAAATCGTTTTTGTCCACACGACGAAAGTTTATGAACATTTTGATGATTTAAATTTTGAATATCCTTAAGTAAGTAAGTTCGTATGAGCTTGGCCAACTCTTGTGACGGAGTTTTTAGGCTGCCTAAAGGCCTCGTTCATGGCTTAACGACTTAAAAGCCGGGACCCACAATTTAAAGTGCCCTCCGAAGCACGGGAGCGCTCAGCTCGTAATGCCACTTGCAAGCACCTAAATATAGTACGGATATCCTTGAAACCTCATGACCAAATATGATGATTTAATCAAATTACTAATATTTGGAGTTTAGTTTTTCCAATTAACAATTTTCATAGTTACCATTTTTAACGAGAAGAAAAGGTAGTCAAAACTATTGTTCGAATTTCGCCGCTTTTGCTTTTTATTCTTATGTTCAAAAACACATTAGTCACAGATTATTATACATACTTTAGCAGTTATACAAGTAAACTCAATATAATAGAAGTGTTTGTACAAAGAGACACCAGGAATGCTGGTATATTGTTACCGAATGCGTTTCCTAGTAAATCACGTCTCATAACTGTTACGTAATTCACACCTTCATTAGCGTTAGTTATTTTTACAAGCCACTGCAAGATTTCATTACACCTAATTTACCTGACAACAAATATTCTTGTAAAAAAACAGCATACTGTAATTTAATTTTCATTTGTGTTTGTTTAAAAATAACTGCACGTGTTGCGTTTTTTTTTACTCGAGGTTTATTGAAATAACACGCATAAATATAACTTTTAATCCATGTTTTCGCGGAAAAACAAGGAAGCTTTAATGAAAACGTCCTTTTTATACGTTTCATAAACAAAGCAATTTCACTAAACCTACAAAACGAAATTCTAGTACTTTAGTTATGGAAAAATTAGAAGTAATTTTACAGAGACTAGTCTTCGCCAACTCACATTAAAGCGATTAAAAAGTTAAAAGTAAATTATGACCGTCCATGTTTTATTTCGCTTGCAGAATATTATTTCGTAGATGTCCTGCGCAGCGAACCGTGACAATCGCCGCAAACTTGGTTACTACACGACCCGAGAAATATGGCGCAATGTAATATATTAAAGCCTGTTCATTGCAAACCATAAATTTTTCATTATACTAAATTCTTAGAATTGTAAGTTTTATGGTTTTGTAGTGCTACGAAGCGTAGAGGCTCTACGTGCGACGACAATACTTCAATATTGAGTTCAATATTTTACATACATACATATTATCACGCACGTATCCCTATTGTGGTGGGCAGGGCCACAAGCAAACACAAGAAAACTTGCAGCCACTTCCGATTTAAAGTCCCAAGATGGATTTGGTGAATCATGGTGACAGGTGATCAACCCATCGCCTATATAGAGGGTCCATCATTTTGTCTATCTATCCCTTAGTCTACTTAATATTTCAATTTTCAATTATTTATTTATTTTTATTATTTGTTGTTATAGTGACAATAGAAATACACACTCTACAAAATTTCAACTCGATACCTATTACGGTTCATGAGATACAACCCGCTGCCAGACAGAAGGACGGACGGACAACATAGGCTTAGTAATAGGGTCCCATTGGCACCCTTCGGGTACGAAAGCCTAAAAATTAAACTATGCCTAAACTAAAAAACCTTCCACCCTAATGCAACACGAAAAAGTTATAACTAAACCAGTTTGAACAAAAACATAAACAATTGCCTGTTTTATCAAATGTTCACACCGCAAGAGGGCATAGAAAACTACAAGTCTACACATATCAAAACTCATCATTTCAAACTACGAAAATAGACGGTAGTCTACGAACGTTCGTGTTATACTGAGCGCAAGTTGTTGTGCAATAATTCTGAGTTTATTTGCGATATGCCCATTAGCAAGTTAATTATTCAGTTCCTACCTACAGAAAGTTCCGCGTATGTTTGATATAGCGGCAGACTTTCCTAGTTTCATTGAATTTGGGTAATATGTTATTACAGTGCTCGTAGTGGGGCGCAGAGGCTCGTAGATATTTAGAGATTCTTTGACTGTACATCGAAAATAGGCATTTAAAGTCGAAAACAAATTACATGAATAGAATATTATCATATGCTTATATTTTTAGCATACTATTTGATTTTAAAATCAATCCCATAAAAAAGATAAGCTACCTCTTAAATCTGATGGTTTTCAGAGTAGTTTATGAAACGTCTAGATTACAGACCTAACCTCAAGACATTACAGATACTATTAAGAAATATGAGAATGGTCCATTAACGCTCTAATTAATATCTGACGACAGCGCGATATTCTTGAAAGAAGTTTTGTAACTCGTAGCAACGAGTCAGTGTAAACGACTACAACCATTATTTAGTTGCCAACTGAAGATTCTCAATTTTCATAAATACTTTTACCCTAAAAAGACAGTATATTTTACTTATATAATATTATAAATGCGTAAGTTTGTGAGGATGTTTGGATGTTTGTGCCTCAATCACGCCTAAACGGCTGAACAGATTTGATTGAAACTTGGAATATACAATAGCACATATGCTGGATTAACATATAGGCTATTTTTCATCTGGGTACCATGCGAGCGAAACAGCGGGAGGCAGCTAGTCATTTATAAAAGTGACATGTTTGTTTTTTCCAGTTTTTCAACCTTTTTTTTGTACAAACGACAAGAACATTTGAAAAACATGATGATTTAGTAGCCAAAGCAACATGGCACTGATTACTCAGAGTGCAGTCATAACCGTATGCACCACGTCCTCACATTTATCAAAATACAGAGTTCAGACTCAATTCGCGCTAACTAGTCAGATTCCAGTTAAAATAGCAACACAAATTCAAAGACATTTCAGTTTACAACGGCGTCGGTTCACACCCAACTCTCTGTCGACTGTAAGATAATAATTTATTCACATGTAAACTCGTCGTCTCTCGCAACTTAGATTGGACTTAAACGAGTATAGAGCGGGCGCCGCCGCGTATTATGCCTAATGAAGTTAAACATGTCCCAAACAGGGAACTTGGAGGCTAGAATCGGCACAAAATTACCTCGTAAAATTACTGCCTCCGAGTCCAGCGCTCATTTCACTGCTGATGGAAGATAGCACCGGAAATATTTGAAGCCATAGTTAATTGTGGAACGCTATTCAAATATGACCAAGTTATAAATCCCTGACTTCTTCAATACCTACCTTCTGCCATTGATACATACCTCTTTTTCCATTATCATCGTCATTTTGAATACATTCCTCTTTTACCATTGATACATTTTTGTTTTATAAAAGTTTATTAAAACTAGAAAAATATTTCAGAATAAAAAAAATGCAAAAATGCACATTTGTTAAAAAATTATAACATGCATTTTAATACATATTGTAACAAGTGGTTCGTTGGTGAATTGATGGTTTAACGGTTGGTTTAACAGCAATAGTTTGTAATCGTATCAGGGTAACTACATTGAAGTTAGACGGGCAGCTAAAAGGCCATTAGGAGACGGCTAGTATGAATTATTTGTTGCGAGCTGCGGCACACGGTAGTCGTAGCTCCTACTCAAAGCAGCCGGGTTTGTCGGCTAGTGCTTTCGACATAAACTTTTCTGTAGCTCAACTGTTACTTGTACCTTCCGTACAAGGTAATATTTAATGATGATCTCCATTTTTTTATCGTAAAGTAACCATATAATTTTTTAGTCTACATGAAAATGTGCCCAAGATGATTAGTACCTATCCCTAGAGTGAAAAATATTACTTGAAAGAATTACCTAAACTTAACTTGATTATTGTTGTATTGCAGTATATCTGCTATTGTACAATTTCTGTGGTTGTGGGCACGCGACGTCGACGGACGGCCCGGCTGGTAGCTAATCGAGTAAATTACTGTGCCAGCGATACGGCCGCATACTGCTGGACATTCTGATCATCATAACTTTGTTACATGCCTTTGAATTCGTACCACCAATCAATAACACAACTGCCATTTAATATGAGCGATTGACCTGATAGTGAAACGCTGTCCTATCAAGCCACAAATCAGGTGTTTCGAAAATTCAGTCAGATTAATTAAATCACTGTTCTAATATATATTATACTACGTTCAAAGTGTTAAAAAGTGCAAAACTGCCTTTTGCATATAAAATGGAGGAAAAATATAAAACTGTCGTGGCTATTATGTATCATCTACTCTCATAGTTTTATACAACAAATAGGTATCTACCTTATGTACAACCTAGCGCACAGAACACTATTACTCCTAGCGACCTAGCGTGACTAAACCGTTGTTTTATTTCTACAAACATACAAATAATAAACAACGACATAACACTCATACCAAAACTAACGTGGACTCATAAAAAATAATGACCCAAAAAAAGTGTAAAAGTCGCACCGTTTAAACTTTGGTCCACTAAAAAGCAGGATAAACTCCAAAGCGTAGAAAAAAGTGCTTAATTTGATTCATAAGTTAGTGAAAACAATTTTTGAGCTCAAATATGACATGCTTGTATTTGGCAATCAGATATGATCAGTCCAAACTTATGTGTACCAAAAAAGATTAATAATTTTCTGAAAAATATAAATTACAAAAATTTTGATACATAAGAATTTGAAATATTTTTATTTTTACAATACCTATTAATAAATAATGCGACAGATGCAGTGGTTACAAAGCATGCAAGTTAGGATCGATATATCTGCATTATCGTATGTCTATTTCGAGTTTTATAATATCGGCAGGCTAGTGAGTTTACGAGTATTGCCGACAAACACCGGCTGGGCATGACACCATTCATATATCAACATGAATACCAAACACATTGCAACATTGTAGTGCTGTTGCCACTAAAATAATATGAATGCAACGATGTCTCTACTAAAATAAACTTATTCGATTGTTGTATGAAAATTGCAGTAACTAATTAATAATCTTGAACAGAGTTTCATCATCATCATCATATCAACCAACATCCACCCTAGGCCTCTTCACGCCATTATTTCAGAAACCTTTAGAAGAGATTTTAACCCAGTTTTACTTATGTGAAGACAAACGTCGAATCTAATGAGCCTGTATTTTTCTCGAATCTAAATGAGCCTGTATTTTTCTTTTATTATAAGAGCCCCCGCACGACTCTGGAGACTCCCTGGAGTCTTCAATCTTCAGGGTCCCACAAAACCAACCGACTATATACAACGGTTCGCTTATGCCTATGAAATCTATTTAACTTTCGTAGTCGAGTCTTTACAGAATAATATTCTGATTCCTTCACAAAGCAATAAGCATACACGCTGTCTTCACATAAGATTACCAAAAAAACGACTCAATAAAACCCCGAATTTACTACTGAGCCGGTTTAGTGGAAATTCACAGTTTGTTATAGGCCTAATACACGCGAAAGCTTTCTTGATGCGACTCCTCAAAACCCTAGTAGAAAGAGCTTACTACTTTCCGGGTTCAAGACTATCTTTTTCTAGCTGTCTTCTTTTAAATATACTTTAGTCTTTTCATCACATTGGTTCTTTCACCAACAATTAGAAGCCATGCCTCAGCCTGGGAGGCCAGCGCTAATTTTGAACGTTTTTACCAAAGCCAAAATCTTCCGAAGAACTTTTGACATTGTAAGGTTGAGACATTGACATCTCATCCAAAACAAAACGAAATAGGTTGAAAACATGCTTGATTGTCCTTCTAGTCAGATTAGGGTGATATAAAGAACCAGTGACGACAAGCAAGTTTAGTCCAAGTAGAAAGGGTTTAACACGAAAGGTGGACGTAGTTCAGTTGTAGTGGCAGGTTGGATCCGGGACAGCTGTAACTGGGACACTCGCCGTCATCCCACTTTTCTATTTCAAACGTGCTTGAAACAATGATATTGTGGATGAAGTCTCTCCGCACTAACGTTGTTCAAAATTGTATATTCCACTCTCAACCGCTTTAAAAACTGTGCGACTTTTAACTTTGTTATAATGTTTTCTATTTTCAGTTTGTTTCTGACATATAAACTTTAGAAAGTAACTCTAAATTGTAGAGTGGCTCGGAGCTTGCAAAAAGAATCCTTTTCTGGCCACTCGAGCGGAAGTCCATAAAAGTTGGTTGTCAAAGTGATTTAATTGAAAGTAAATCAGGCAGAGCAAATCCTCGTCCGTTCGGAGTATTCTTGTATGCTTATATGTAAAATATTTAAAGGCGACACGAACCCAACCGAGTGTAGCCACCATAACGCGCATCCCGCCAGAGCGACCTAACAACACTTTCATTTGTGTTTCAGAACTCTCAGCTATTTGCTTAATAAACGCTCGTTAAATTAACATACCAACTGCCCTGATAGTTTCTTGAAGCCAACTTCACTACTAACTTCGGTGTGCTTACAGTTTCACAAGAATACTTTACACTAGCATGCGCCTGCAGATACGTTTACTCTGGTAAAATAATATCAACACTGCTAATTGCTGATCCAGTAGTCCTGAATCAGATAATATATTAATTTACAATTGTTTTTATGTAGTAGGTATCTATAATATGTATGTACATAGACAACACATAGTAGACTTCCAAAAGACAGCATGGAATAAACATAAAACCTAAACTGTTGCTGAGTAGACTAGCAAATGTTCTATTTCCGAAAGATAAGAGCACTTCAACTAACCGCGTCGAGGATGTCGTGGCAAGTGTACATACAAAGAAACAAGATGAGTCGGGAACAGGCAGAGGGAGACGCAACATCCGGCGCAAAAGCACCGGCGAGCGGAAGCCGGCTCACCGCGACAATCGACGACACGCCATCTGGCGAACCGAGCAAACCTTCGCTATTTCACCTCTAGCCTTATTTGTCCAGACGGCCGTTCGCAGACGACCGCCCCGCACCCAAGTGGACTTTATACACAGTTCAGGCATAATTTCCTCACTTACAATAGTCGTTTACCAAATGACAACGTTTGCTTAGAAAACCAGGGCATAATGGACTTCTTAACAGACGCAAAGCTCTAAGCGCCGTACATGACTTTTTATTCCAATTCCAAAAAAGTGTTCGCAGCAATCAACCGGGATCGGAATGTTATTTCAACGGTACGCCATTAAAACAGATATTGGATACTAAAGTGCGTTACACACAATGTTCTAAGCCAATTAGTTGGTCATTTTTGCAGTGGCGCGGTCGTATTCAGGGGAACCGGCCTAAGCTGGAGTAAGCCGGTTATGCCCGGTTCGAATCTAATTAAAGGGCACCGTTTCCGTCCAAAATGCTGACAGCAGCCATTTGACGCTTTTTTGCCTTACATAGCCGCTTCAATAGTCCGGTTAATTGGTTTGTTTTCGTACATTGTTCCAAGTTTTTGTTACTCTGAGCTACAAAGTAACCACCGACCAAAACGAAAGAGAAAACAGACAAGCAGTAAGAATGAATAATTCGATCAAGTAATGCAGCAACCGCAGTCGCTGAAAATGAATACAATTGTTTTGTTTTCCTTCCCTTGGTAAATTTATTCGTTGTTTAGAATAATGAAACGGGCGTATTTTCTCAGGGAAATCCATTTTGTAACAATTTAAGACGGAGCCGCCTAATGTGTTACCATTTTTCGTCTATAATAACAGTATGCAAATCATATTTTGTTCAGGAATAAAGGGAATGCTCTGCGATGTTAAGAGATTTGTTTTGAACTTTATTTCTACGTTGGTTTTTCTGTGTAGCAGCTTATTCAGTTTGATCAACGAAACGTACAGTTTTCTTTATTCATAGCTAAATTTCATGAATTTTCGTATGTATGTAATATTCTTACGTTTAGACTTTCTAAGGTTTCCATCTACGAACGACAAGTTCCGTGAGCTGTAATTTAGTAGAAAGCATTGAAATATTCGTGTATAATCTGAATAACATGCCGATATGAACAACGGGGGAATACGGGGCTACGTTGGGGTGTATTTTATCCGATATTAAACGTTTAGGGTACCGTTGGCGGAATATTTTACGAATTACGCAACGGCTTTTACAATATTCAATAAGTTAATAAATGAAGAGCCCCTTCGTTGTTATGCATTATTATTTTGATCGTACCGATTGCAACGCGGAAATTGGTTTTTACGACCACACAAAAATTGTTGTTTCGAGTAGCAGTTCCTGAAAACAGATTCAAAGAAACGCGAAGAGGTTTGTTTCTGTTGAATAAACAATTCATTGATATCATCTTAGCTTCTATTTCATCTCAACAAGGTGTTCCTCTGTATCCAACAAAATGTTAATTGAAATTTAAATCAGAGTTTATTTTGTATATCCCAAAACGGTACTCCGCTTTCGTGGTAACGATATTAGTGTTAATAGCATCGGGTACATAAGTGTGTATCAGTACCATTTCGACTGGACTACGATGGGACCTCAATTTGTCCCGAACCTTTGTAATGTAATTTTTCGCCTCTCCATTTTCTCTGCGCAAAAGTTAGGGCTTTATTGAAATATTGGATATCAAGTACGGTAGAGTTGTTTTTATTATTCAAAAGTTTCCGAATTTTCTCTTCGGTCACCCCACTATGTATAAAAGACACATTGAGTTTATTTTGATTTTTTTCCTGAAAGAAAATTGGTTTTGCATAAGAGAAAAAGATAGGGTAATATTGACAATGTCACGGAAAATTCGGTCACACCCGCGATATCGGTGGGAAATATTTTTTATACCATAACCTTTAGATACATTTTATTCTCGAGAAAATACTAATAAGATATTCTTTTTGGTGAATTTTCGGTGATCGTTTTTTGGATTTATGATAATTATGTTTTCGAAGGTTTTTGTTCTATTTTATATATACCTACGTCATGTTTTTTTTTAAATCAGGCATTCAAAGAGAAGCTATACACCTATCTGCTTACTATTCGTATCTGACTTAGGTAATAGTCTCTACATCCATATACGTCAACAACCTAATCTAAAGGTACAGTGTCACGTCAGGCAAACAACCAAACCTTGCGCATAGCTTGTGATGAAAGAAGCACACGGCAGCGTTGGCGTCGCCAAATGAAGAGCTCCCAGTGGGTCCCCAGTGAGTTCATTTGTAACAGGAATAAGTTTGCATAACGCGGGAACATGAGTTGCGGTAGAGCGGCCGCGAATTCGACACCAACTAGAGCGGTATCGATATCTGTTCCCATCGAAACACTTCGGTATCCACTGCGCGGATTGCGTCGGATATATAATCGCTTTTTCTCTTGAAATCTGTTAGTCTTTAGGTCTGCTTTTGGTGTTGTTATTGTTTGACAGATATATAGATTCATGATTCTTATACTTATTATCACGCCCGTATCCCTAATAGGGTGGGCAGAGACAAATAATCATAAGAAAACTTGCAGCCACTTCTGATCCAAGACTCCCAAGATATGGTGAACAACGGTGACAGGTGATCAGCCCATCGCCCATATAGGTCCATCAAGTTGGAGAGGGTTCTTATTACTTTCAATAACCAATACTTTTGACCAATAGAGGCCAAGTAGTCATTTAGTTACCAATGAAAATAAAATGCTATATCGCATTTTATAGACACATTTTATTTAGCAAGAATTTATTAGAAAAATCGTTTTTCCTTCAAGTGCATAATGCAACTGAACTAGCCTAGGAAAAATAAAAACGCCGATAGATAACAGATGGCAGGGACGAGACAAATTTCACGGCATGCCTCAGAGTAAACCACTCAACTAGTGAATTTTCTTGCTTTTATTTCTGGACAGGCTGACACTCGATCGCTTACGGCGCGGCGCTGTCACTTCGCCGAGACTTGATTTATGCGGCCAATATGGCGGCTGCCGTCACTCGCCGACCGATATCGAACGCTATCATCGATGTAGTCGAGGTGTACGCCCATATAACATGATTACTAAAGTTACTTTTTCACCGATGTCTCAATCTAGATCTTCGTTTGATGAAAGATGGGGTTCGAGATACTGTGAAACGATATGACGCAAATGACCTTGTCGCTTTTAATCGGAGATGAACATTTACCTTAGAGGTTTCGTATTTGATCTGTACAGATTTGAATTTCATAACAAAAAATTACACGAGTATTCTTATATACCTACCTATTCCATTGTATTGTATTTCTTTTAAATTAGATTGACAATAAGAGCTTTTTTACGACGGCGAATAAGACAATATGAAGTAGCCTCTAAAGACACCTCGGGCTCGTCGGAACTGCTAAGTAGGTCGAATAATGTGACGGTTCGCCAGGAGTGCACTCCGGACCCTCCGGCCGCCTCTAGCACCCTCCACAACGATCCTCTATTCGAAAAATCGGTTGATTTGACATGATTTTTAAACGCCGATAGGACAATGTTACCTGAACTTCCTTTACAATTTTAAATGTATTTCGTGACTGTTTTATTGAAACTTTATTATAGGTATTTAGAGTTATTGTGACGGGTAAATTCGCGTGTTGCTTATATGGCCTAGACTCGTATGATCTGATCGTGTCGGATTTATGGTTTCGATACAGAACAGTATAAGAACACTATACATAAATAGTTTCGATCTAATTTAGAAAGTTTATAAAACTAATAAAAAAAATATGGTTCTTAGTTGTTAGCAATCGTATAAATCGAAGAAAATTGTAACTTGTTTGTTTTAGATATGTGCGTTAAATTCAACTTCACAGACTTCAACTAATAGAGAAATAAATTATGTTGATTTGATCGAACATCGACATCGATCTAAAAGGCGATTTGATTTTGTCATTTTGACACTGAAAGCTGTAGTAAATATACTCGGAACTGACTTCACAAATTACGCAACTGACGCTTTGGACAACACATTATTTGCAAGTTCACGATACACTCGATGGAGGTTTAGTAGTAGCGTAATAAATATATTGGAGGTTAATGGCGATATGGCATGGCGTGTAATGTGTTGGAATGTGCGAAACTCGTTTGTAAAGATGATCCTCCGTCGGGCGTGTCGCGGACCGCAAGGGGCGCGATGTCACCCGGCTCGATGTGCGCATCGCTCACACGAACTGACGGACCGACTCAATTGAGAAATTGAAACGCGCACCTAATCGTGAAACTCCTCGCGTTACCCTCCCAGAATGCTCGGATGTATCTAATTATAGCAGCCTACATACCCGTATTACCACTAAAAGTCTTCAAGATTTTAGCCTAATGGCATTTTGCGAAGACACGTAGGTAGGTATCTAACGAAAGCTCGCACCCTCGTGAATTTAATTGACGCGCGCCTCTATAGAACGTCATGCGGTAAGAATGTTAAAATAATTTTCGCCATTTTCGGTCTTCCTCTCAATTTCACAGCCGCGACCCGCCAAAAGTATTTAGGAAGGTTGATAAATTGGGCCCGAAATCGATTTATGGCAAAGTTGCGTTTAAACGAAAATGAAAAATTCGCAAAATCTGACGGAATCTCATAATAGCATTTTCATCAATCAATACAATGAATTTCGCTACTGACAGGGAGAGGCGTCTATTATTTTCGAATCATGGCATATTTTTATGTGATAAATACTGTTCGACTTATAATCGCGGGAGCTTTGCAGAAATATGTCGGAGGCTTTCGTCTTTTTCATTGTTCAGCAAATAAGCCTAGTGGGTGGACAAAGGCGGCGTGTCGTGCCGACGACGAGCACGTAAGGGCCGGCTTCCGCCGCGCCAGCACTCTGAGCCGCCTCGAGCCTCGAGCTGAGACTCGAGACTCGACGCCGACGCCTCGAGTGCCTTGAGAGCCGAGCGCTGACGAAGCCCACCGAATAGCTGACATTATTACGCTATGCAGCCGCCGCAAAATAGGATGCTGCGGATTATGCAGTCGCATTGCCCAAATACTTATAAATAGCTGATTCTCTTTATATACGATGGAAGTGCCAGAACATTTGCACGTTCATTATTCCATCCAGGAACTCTAATTTTAATCATAGCTGATAAAACAGATGAAATAACTTCCTCTGACAAATTTAAAATTCTCATGTTGCAAAGGAAATTTAATATTCAATTTTAAGTGAATAAGTCTGGTAGCTCGACAATCTGGCCGTACAAAAAGTTCTATTCAACGTTTGTAATTAGACGCCGCAGAGTCGGGAGCAGTCTCCTCGACTTAAATGTGTGTACTAGAGATTAAAACAATTCAAACTTTTTATTCTGAATTCAGAAGAATAGACTGTAATCGTGTTTGTGGGATATTTATCAGATTTGTGAAAGCTGAAAGTTTAACAGTTCATTCAGCTTCAGTCTACACTAGTATGTACAATAAGTTGAATAAAAGAACATAAGTAACCACTGTCACCTAAAAATGCCTAGTATCTGCAATTACAGTCCTGTTTCTTATTTTAAGTACCTACAGATAGAGATCAACATGTAATAAAATCAGAGTTTGTAGGAAACAGTTTAATGATCTTAGTGGTAAGCAAAGTTGTGCTCAGTGAACACAGCTTGGTTGTTTCAACAGTAAACTTTTACAAACTTCCAATTGAAAGCTTTTATTGTTTTACAAAATAAATTAATTAGAAAGGCTGAGTAACTTTTAACACATAAAAAGGTATGTGCGCACGTATGTCTGTACTTTTCGATTTTTTATAATATTCATAATTTGATTGCTGAGTGTAAGGAGCGCAAGATAACTTGATTAGTTTTACACCCGAAGTCGGACACGAAATGCGATTATGACAATTACACCCGAGCCCCGAACTAATGAACGAACCGGCCATTTTTTGCATAGGTACCTACATAACACTCATTTTTTTTCACAACACACATACTGTGCTTGCAATAATCCTGGATAATTAGAATATTAATTTAGTAGTTTGATTTTGAATTATATTCAGAAAATAACTTAGGTACTTGTAGCATATAAGTATAGGCACCAAAATAATCAATAACATGTAAAAGTAAAATAAGGTAAATACAGCTAATTGAAAGAATTATGAAGATCTTTGAACTCTCCGTAATTATTTAGTGACAATTTCTCTAATTTTACTTTCGCAAAGTGAGGATAAAATTTAACTAAAAGACAAAAACAATAGAAATCTGTAAGGGAGACCGACTAAAGACAAACGTACAAAATACGGTCCAACATTTAGACTTAATTAACAACGCTGTCCTATCAGATGTTTTGTCGGCGAAGTAGGTAAGTATCCAGTTAATTTGCTGTCTTTTTAAAAAAGTTGGTAATACTTAGACACGGAGGGAACCTGGACTTTGTACGAGTGTACAGTGTTAAAGGAGTTTTTTTGAAGACCACTTTCCAACAAAGCTTTTTTTATAAATCAGCTAGCACCTTAGCAAAACAGTGCACGAAAGGAGCCTCCAAGGCACACTTTAAACCCTTTCACCACACTGGTTCGAAACAACTAGTGACACGATTAGTAGTAGTAGTAGTAGTAGTAGTAGTAGTAGTAGTAGTAGTAGTAGTAGCAAAACAATAGGTTTGTACACTATCATTCTTATTGCGAACATAATAAATGATATGTCACATTTGGCACTCACATCATAGTCGTAAAGTTTAGAATTAGAGATTCAAAAATATAAGAATAATTATAAAATACTAGTTAGCAGCTTTTAACACTTTCAAATATGCTGTTTTCGATTGCTCCCTCAGCATCAAGATCATTATAGGTTTTGAAGCTATGGATTCAAATCCGGTCGTACTTTCTGTTCGGAAAATGTATGTGCCAGTTATACCAATAATTTCAAACGGTAAAGGAAAACATTGTGAGGAAACCGGCATGTCGTAGAACCTAAGAGTTCGAAAAGATATGTCAAGTTTCGTGCACTTAGAAGGAGCCTTTCAGACGCACTTTGAATCCTTTTACCACCCTGACTCGAAAGAACTAGTGACACGACTGGTAGTAGAAGGCTATGTATGATGATGGTTAATTCTGGCTACTTTTGTTGAGGGTGGTTTGACCATGTGTGTCACGCTGAGCGTCGCAGGGTTCCCGACACGTCCACTAATGGAGGGGACTTCCCGCCGAGCCACTATCGGAGCCAAGACTTTCTTAATATCCGACTTAACCTTTTCTCTATTGCTTTGTGCTGGCTGCGACTAGTCTTTAGCCGGACATTTCAAAAACTGGTGCAGTTCTTTTGCAATAAAGCTAAGAAACGTACAATATATTTTATTGCTTTTGAAGGAAGACATGAAATTGTATGTATGTTCGTATGAGCTAGTGGCCAACTCTAGTGACGGAGTTTTTAGGCCGCCTAAAGGCCTCCGTCATGACTTAACGACTTAAAAGCCGGGACCGACTGTTTAACGTGCCCTCCGAAGCACGGAAGCGCTCAGCTCGTAATGCCACTCGCGTTCACCCATCCCAATTTGTGACCGCGAATATCGTTGCTTAACGTTAACGATGAACTTTAAAGAACGCCTAAGCAAGCTACGCCACGAGCGCTTCAAGACATGAAATGAAAGCCTTTTATCCAATTATACTGAAATTGCAAGCCTAAAATACTAGAAAACTTTATTATTCCGAAATTTCGAATACCTAATAAAATTACACAATCTCATTTGCCAAGTGTATTTTATTATAGTTTTATACAAGTAAACGAGGTTCTTCACTATGTCCGGCTTTTTTCACACAGCAATAATATTCTCTCCACTTGAAGATACAATTTTATATTTCTCGACGGTTCGCGGATGAAACTCGTTTCTATTACTCTTAATCCGAGCTTTAATCTATCAAGTTTAGCCGTTAAGATCGGAAGTTTGCTCTTCCTTATTGTTTATTTCATCGCTTTGGATGATGATGTAATTGATAAAGTCCGGCATTAATTTCATAACTTATTCATAATTATATTGACGGCTTCGAGCACACATGTTCGGAGATAGTGGTGTCAGTTTAAGAGTATATTTCCATAATTTGAAGGCACAGTAAGCCAAATTTGTTAACTAAATTTAGATCGCAAATGCATAACTTAATGATGTCCTTCATCATTTACTCATCTACACCTGAACTTGCTTGTTGGCGCGTGGTATTGAAAAGCGCTGGTTCATTTAAATGATTACATAAAAAAAGGAAAAAGAACTCATTAAAAAAAGTTTAGCCCAATAAGTAAAGTTCTACATTCCGCAAGTTGGAATACGCTTGATTCACCACAACCTGACGCTCAACTTCTTAGATCGAGCGACGACGTGTCGACTAACAAATGTTCACCCTGAACACTTACAAACATGTAATTATAAACCTTATATCCGCGGTATTAAAGTTCAGAATAAAACGGAACGTATAGTTATTTAATTCTTTGACAACAATGTTTCACAGCCACTTAAAACTTTTGAGTGAATAACAAATCTCCTCAGAAAAGTGTTCTGTGGAGTTATGCCGTTAAATTGTTAGTCGGCACAAAGTAAGACTTTTTTAAAGTTAATGACACGAATAAGTATTTTATAATTTTGAGGTGACCGCTGTTTTATTTTATTTGATTAGTAAACTAGCATTTATTTAAAGAAATAAATCAATCATTTTTACTCCCCTTAGAAATATTCATAGTTAATCCAGGATCATTATTTTGGCCCTATCAAAATACGCGGAATCATTTTAAAAAGAAATGTAAAACAAAACCGAATTCCGGCCAGACAGAATACCATTACGAAACATATTGATTCATCGGTTTTCGGTTAAGAGCATTAGGTACAGCGAGCAAGAGACCACAAGCCTCGACTTGAATTAACCATCGCATCGTCGGAATGGTGACAAAAAGCCTTGTGTGATTGATGTTCTGTAGGTACTTGCAATTTAGTGGCTTTCAACGGTATTGCAAACAAATTACTGACGTTTTTTCCACTTTATGATACGACTGCCTTAAGACGATCGTCACTTGTTCATTCTATGTTTGTATACAGTTTAAATTTACCTACCTTTAGCTATTGTCTTATAATTTGTATATGATCAAATTCCCTTTGTATATCAGGGATAATACGTTTATAATATTACCACGTATGTATAGTAATAGATAGGCATATAAGTAATGTATGCACGCCTGCGCGTAGCACTTTAATTATAAACATTCTAATATCCAGAGACTAGCATGTCTGCCACATTCCTAATCACCTCGGGACACAAACCAAGCTCCGATAAAACTCATCAGCCAACTCTACAAGAAGGGAATTTATTTAATTACTAGCACAGCAGTTGACAAATCCATTTAGTGCGGAGACGGCATTATCTTTTGTTGTCTGCGCCGGAGTCCAATCTATTACCAGGCTTCACTGGGGTTGATTACTGCTGCAACTCGAGGTTCACTGCATTGATACATAATGTACGATACAGTGAGTACAACCTCAGCAGCTAACCGCTACATAAATAAAGTAGGGCAACTTATATACAAGCCAGCACCCTATAATTAACATCAAAATCTTAAAAGCGCTCAATATTGAAATTACTTTACTTATCCTCATAAATTATTAAAGCCGTGGCAAGCGCGAACGTTAAAATATTAATTTCTCCGTCATAATAATGAAGCCATGTGCTGATATTTATCTTCTTGTCACAGTTCATAAAATAAAGTTTCTTTGCAAAGGCGGCAATGATCCCTTATCTCGGTTACAGCCGCTTTGAATAACGATCCGAAGTGTAACCCCATCACAGCGGTTCTTTGATGTCCTTTAATTATAAAAGTTTTTCTCGTAAAAGAACATTTTACAACTCGCCACCGAAAACACTTGGCGCGCTTATGAAAGAAGCGGTTTACGATCTCGCAAACGATATTAGGTACTTATACATTTGAAATACATTTTACTCTCAATACATTATTCAGTCATGTAATCTAATGAGACGTTTCTTCATTTCTTGACTGAATACAACATTCAGAGATTGCCAAAAAAAAACTCTGTGTAAACCGGTTTACTTTTCCTTTTCTTTTGTAACTCGAGCAGAGCTAAAAAATAATCTTTCCTTAAACCAATGTAATAGAAACGGCAAGAAACAACGAAATGGAAATTGATGTTGTTGATACTGTTTTACATTCGCGTCGTCTCCGGCATCACGACTCGTCGCGCTGCGTAAAGTTCATTTGTCACTTGTCTAACATTTTACAATAAATTCTCGAACGACACTTTCTACGGAACTTGCACTAAGTATTCCAAAAATGTAAGCGAGTACTTTAGAGTACAAAACGAAGAGTTTATGGTTGGTAGATACTTAATAATGACGGTCCCTGACGCTTAATAATTAGCTGTTGGCTCTGATATTACGCCCATTTTCTTCGGCTTTGCCGCCGTTCAAAAGATTTTATAAATCATTTAAATACTCCTGTAAAAGGGCCGTGATTTGATAAAGTACGCATAACTTTGTATACAAAGTAACTGTTGGCTATGAAAATGACTATAAGGTAAGTTTTAACTAGGTACTGTACAACCAGTGAAAACTCCGTTACCTGCATTGGTTACTATATCTCTCAGATTACTTTTCAAAGAGTATTTAACACCAACACATTTTATAAAAATACAAAAACATAGGATACTACTCGTAAATTCATCACTACCTCTATATTCAAATAACACAAAAGAAAATAGAGCGGTGGCCGGCTAAGTAGGGCGAGGTGGGCCCCAAGTATCGACCAGTGGCTAAAACAAGCTGCTGTCTACCACTAGCTCAGCACTCCTATACAAAGGCTGCATCACCTGCGCCGTTAGTTTCCCTGGTACAGCGACCACTATAACAATTCTAGTTCGTGTTGATTGAAACCTGAAATAGCTCAGCTTTATCCGATTGGTTCCGAGAGGGTGACTTGCGGATGCTCTCGTTTCAATTAACTTGAGATTTAAAACAGGAATAGAACTGCTTTATAACTTCTATTTTTCCTTTATCTAAATAAAACCTCGCATGATATCGTATGAATTGTTTATGGTCCAATAAAAGTTTCAGCGCTTGAGGCCGTGGAAATTTTTAATGTCCCTAAATGTTACGAGTAGAAGCCATATTTTTGTTGAGTGTAATTGGACGTGCGTTTTCTGGGACAATCAATGCATGGAGTTGAGAGCGTTTGAATGATGAAACCCAATCATCTCATATTACTAATCGAACGCGGGGGGATTTGTTTTACTTGGGAACCGAATCTCCCTCATTATTGTTCGATGTGATGAATCACCTTAGATAAACGTTTTAACACAAAGTAAATCAAATGCCAAACCTAAATCTACCAGCTAAGCTTTTATCCGTCCTATTTATTTTGCATTTTGTTTCAGTAAATGTAATTTGTACAATATCTGACAAGTCATGCGATTTAATGTAACCACTATTTTTCTGAATTAAGAAATCACCATGAGTGAAACACTTAACATCGTAAGTGGGTACTCGTATCTATATCAGATACAAGTAGATACGTACATAGCTAAGTATATGTACATCGCAAGTGGCACTGCACATAACTCTCGTAACTGGCTTTACTAGTTCCAAGAGTTTCTAAGTCAAAGAAGTTCAATAGCTATTGAGATATCATGTTCTACAATTATAACTTGCTATTTCTCTTATTTTTGTTATTGACTGCTACTATTATTGCACAATATAGTGTGCCAAAAACTACTGCATTGTATATTATTTATATAGAATAAAAGAGATCTTACTCAGCAGTGGGACAATCAGGCTATTAGTAAGTAAGTAAGTATAGTATTTGTTTAAGGTGGGACAACAGGGAGACATTTGAAATAACTTGAAAATTTAACGCAGGCAATATCATGTTTAACTCTCTCCATCGTTGTTAACATTGATAAGCACCTCTCTACAGGTTTGTATACATCGGCTTTCCACTACGTGTCCATTCAGCGAGAAGTGCGCCAAGAAGATACCATCTCACTCAAATTGTTGAAGATAATCACTGAGTGGCTCAACAGCCACAAGGTAAACCACCCGCCCGATGGTTGAATGACATCGTGAACATAGAAATCAGTGAATGAAACTCGCAACGGATCAAAGAGAATGGCGTGGTAAAGAAGAGATCTATGCCAAACAGTGGACGGAGATGGGCTGAAATGGTGATAATGATGAACATCAGAAAGCCAACTGTACCAGGCTTGTAGACAAAGCGCAATGAAATTTTGTTGAGTACCTCCTTGTGATAATCGTACTCATACTAACCACTAGTATAATAAGACCGGTGCTTTTGTGTTGTCAGAAGCAGTTCTGGTCGCATTAACGATTATTTCGCTTTAATGAACCTTTGGCATTACCATTTGGATCGAGCGTTTTCTTGCCGCTTTACCGCTGTCGTGAATGTCTCCATGCACTTAGGTCGTCCATTAAGGCCAATGCAACGCTGACGGAACGCGATCGTAAAACCTTTATAACATCCTTCCAGTACTTGTAAAACGTTTTGAGAGTTGTGCCCATTTTATGCATTCGCATTACACAGCTCTATCTGAATTTTTGGTGTCACCGAGACCGCAACCCGGCTAAGTACACAAGTTTGTACATAAAGACGTCTGCACGCTACATTGCGGCCACTTGATATAAATGAAAGTATTTAACTTTACGTCTCGTTACTCCCGAGTTTTGCTATTAACTCAACTCTCAAGAAACTTGTAAAAATCTTGTGAACTTACACTGAATACCACTAAAAGTAGCTATGATCCAGCTATGGTGCGATGACCGATAATGCAATTGTTGTTCGGCTACAACTAAAACATGTGACCACCACAGGAGCTTGACACCGCACTTATTGCACCTTTTTCACGTACGATGTATAAAACTCAACGTACCTAGGTACAATTGATTTAAATCAATTTTAAATTGAATGTTTCATTCGACTACACGCGAGAATAAACACAGTGCTAGTGGTTGTGGTCAATAACGTTTATTGAAACTGGTTATTACCCCTGCGAGGATTAAGCTGTTAAAACTATGCACAAGTTTTCTATTACCGTGCGCTAGTAATTGTGTTATAGTAAGAGTATTGAGCTTGTAAAAATATATTGAAGCTAGGAGCTGCTGTTGTGTCCACTTGGCAGGACGAGGCGAAGAAGCCATAACTCCATATTTTATGGAGTTTTAATACAATGCAACCAATAAAAGAGCCAGTTTTGCGAATGAGCGGTTATTAGAAGAGGTCGTGATTCGCTCCGCTCGTAGATAAGTTTAATCAGAGTGCCGTTAAGTTTTACTGTCTTGCCGGGTGCATACGGTTTATGGCGGGTCGGGCGACATTGTCAACAGATCTTGCGACGCTCTTTACGGCTGCTGAAACGTTGCTTTAACGGTTTTATAGTTTTCGTCGTTTCGTCGCGCTGGCTGGCGGTCACGGCACCCTTAATAGCCCAAGCTAAGTGCCCGCTCGGGGGCTTCCTTGCCCTCAAAAATCTGCTTTCTTTCATGCAGTCGAGATTTCCATCTTTACGGTATAAAGTTTTACTTTTCTTTTTATGGTGCGGTATACGACGGCTTTTATACCTCGCATGCGACCAGCCAAAGGCCTCGTCAAACAATTGAACAAACGTCACCATGAAGTTGGAATAATACTCCGCCAACAATACGGAGGTCAATCACTCTGGAACATTCCCTTTGACCACTTGTTAACAAGCGTCATTGCTGAGGATTCTCTGCGTAACTCAATCGGTAGCTATTAGTAACATGTGAGCGAGCGAGCTGTGGGTCTTCTTTAATTAAACTATTGGTGCGAGTGGAACAGCGAGGCAATCACGCGGCGCGACTGCCGGCGACGTCTCTGCAGCGGCGCGGCGTCAGCACGTCTGCTGCAAGCCTCACGTTATTAATTCCTAGACTAATTAATTAATAACATGTGAACATTTCACCATTAATCAAAACGGTCACATTGTGTCGCAACGACACACAATGACCGGCTCGTGGAAACCTCACCGCGGTACCGAGAAAGCTTCGTTATGTTTAGGAAACGCAAATTGATTTAATTTACTCGAGTTGCAGTTTATTACTAGCTGTGCAATCGACTCGCGACATTTAAATGGCTTCTCATACCTGCGAAAGTAGTATTACAGTTTTAAATTGGTTTACTTTAAAGGCATCATCAACTGTTCACGTCACAAGGCAAAATGTTTCAAATCAGAAGTTTTGTTCATCAAGTAAAGGACTATACGGTGGTATGTTTGAATCACAGTTTGAATGTTTTCACTCGAGATGCAGTTCATTACCGAACACCAACTGCTGCAAAGTTACGGTTTCAACCCGCAACATGCGATGGCTTCTAGGAAGCAACTTATTCAATCAAAATATACTTTTATCTTGCTGGTGAAACAGTTCAAACACCTATAAAACTTCGATTTTAAGTGCAATAAAAGTACCTTAGCATCGCAGTTTGAGTCGGTCTCTTCAGATAGGTATTCAATAAATCAGTTCAAATCCAGATAATCGAAAATGTACTCTAACAGATTTCATTAAAGTCCTATTCCATACCGCTTACCTACGCGGCGAGATAATTTCACGGTCTCTAATAAAGTAGGAAAACATTGATTATGGTAAAACTGTGCAAATAAAACTGAGTGTCTGATACCGGCAAGTAGGTGCTTATGACGTTTGACATCGCGCAACAAGTAGACGAAGCCCGAGAGCTAGAGAGAGGGTTTCTTACATCATAACGTTACAGTTAAAAACATTAATGCAATAATAATTGAAATAAATATAACACATTTCCAAACCCACCTAAATACATTCGATTTTATTGAGTATCTACATTCAGAGCATTTATTTTCTGATCTGCAATGAACTTAAAGTCACTTCCTACTACGTTATACGATGTCTTAGATATCGACAGAAAACAACTAACATACCCAAGCTAAGAGATAACTATTGGATAGCTTTGAGGTAAGCTACAAGTACAGACAGTGTCAGACTGAAGTTAATGACTTTTTCAGAATTTAGAAACCATCATCATCTAGTCTGTTTTTTCCACTGCTGGTCACTGCCCTTCCTTTTATTGTGCCATCCAACATGGTTCTGTGCTAGTCTAATCCAATAACGCCCACGATTTTGACTATATCGTGAAGTAACTTTTTAAAAATACCGAATGTCACATTGAGTTTAAATTAGTACTAACAATTCACTTATTCTCTGCCCTATGACATTAAAGGAAACTTTGAACTGATTAGTTCGTTTCTCATTGTATTTTAGTATGTTAGTAAGTAACCATTGGATATGGAAGAGCGGAATCCTCTGGCACAAGTACTTAAGAGGGTCCCAACCCTGGTTTACACAGTGTAATATTTTTGGCTACAAATAAACAATTTATTATTATTATTAGTTCTCATACACAAAATAATTTTGAATCTGTTTGATTTATCATTTACTTTAGTTGTTGAGTGTACGGGATCTCTAACTAAAAGGTGGAGGCGCCAGGCCGCCGGCGGCGAAGGAATTTCAATCTGGTCGTGATGAGCTGAGCAGAGGCGCAAATTACACGAGACCGTTCCTATTTTATTGCCCGTACTTCCACTCGCATTCTCGAACGTTCGGCTCGTGCCAAAAGGACTCTGGATTCATGCTGTTACTTAGTCTCAACTAAGTTAGTTCATAAAGAAGGAATTACTATTTGTATAATTCAAAGATTAATTGTATAGTTAACCACTTATTCAGGTTTGTGTTTGTAATTGATACTCGCAAACCTTATAACAACACATAATAACCTTATTTATTGTGAAACAAAATTAGGTCAGTAATTTGTACCAGTGTGGCGAACGGATAGAAGAGTGCCCCAAAATTGGCCTTTCATTGACTAGAGGCTTCTTTCGTGTGCGATAAATAAACGTTTTTCTTATGTGTAGTTTTTCTAAAAAGTACACAATTATGTTCAAGCCATTATGTTAAAATCATAACAGTGACAAGAAAACAGCTTTTCTATGAACAGATGGTAAAATGGGTATAAAGTCGATATTGTTTAGTTGGCGCGTAAATAGTGAGGTGGGGTGGCGTTGGCGCTATGGCGTCGCCTCGTGCAACAAGTAGGGCGACATGTCGGCGCCTTGGCCACATGACACAATTAGCAAATGTTCAACGAACGCTCGCATTCTCCTTCTTTATGGAGCACATAAAGACAGCGCACCTTAAAACACGTAACCTTTATAGCTTACGATGGCATCGCTGCTACGGCTCTACGCGAGTGCTACGTGCTACGCCGTAGATGAAAAACTTCTCTAACGCTACATCCATTCATAAATATTTTATTACATTTCCAAAGCTAATAATATTAAAGCTACACGATTCTTACCTTGGTATTGCTTTAAACTCTAAGCCAAGAAATGAAACGTTGCCGTGTTATTATTGTATTAAATTAGCAAGGTTCAGTGCGTTCTGCCCTCGAGCTTCCCTCCCCCCTCCTCTTCTTATATTCGCCTAAATAGACAAATCCAGTGGAACTTAAAATCCCACGTAAATCCACTTCATTTCTCAAAGAATTAAATTATGTTACCTCACAAAGCGGGTAGATAAGCGCGGAGATATCGGATAAGCTAAAAAGTAGCTACTTCATAAAGTGCCCCGCGCACGAATGATATACAAATGGTTCATTTAATTTATCGTGTACTTTACTTTCATTTTGCCTTTACGATGCTATTATTTTGTCAATGTACGAATCATTTTAGCATAATTGCGCAGTAAAAATGGGTTTTCCGATGTAATTGAAGCGTTGTTAGGCATAATGAGGACGCGTGTCCACGGTGTGTAAACATGTTCGAGAACGCGCAATCGATTTCACGCGATTATTCTACAAGTGCGGCGAGAGCGGCTGCCGGGGGCTGCAGGGGCCGAGTAATAGCAGTCCACTTCCGCATTATTAAATTTCTTCGCAAATACACTTTTATTGTCGACGGCCGACGATCTATGTAAAGAACATCGTTGTCTTCGCTCGTCGTTTGTATCGTATGCAAATAGTAGAACAAATGGGGTTCGCCCTTACTACGTTTTATGATTTTTATGAGCGCTCAGACGGAGAACTCGCATAAAATGCGATGCAAAAGACTCTTTCGAGCAAAGGAATATTCATGCCGTCTTAGATGCAGTCGAAATATTGTTTTCTCGTCCATAGCTATAAGAATAGCTTCCATGTCAAAATAGGGCATGTAAAGTAGCTAGATGTATCGAATCATGTCGAATCATGCTTATAGATATTAGTAATGACTTGCCTTTGTACAAGATGTTTTTTTCTTTAGTGAACAAATACCCACTAAGTCATGATTCAAGAATAAGTATATTGCTGCTTAGCATGTGGAGCTTATCGCGCGTCTACTTATGGCTTCCTAACGAAGTTGTCGCTTAAAACTGCAGGCGTGTGAGTGCGGGTGTGTATGACACTCGCGCGTGATTGTGCAGAAAACCGCCGTATCGACGGTTTCGTGTGTGCGAAGGTTTTGCCTATCTATAATCACTTTACGAGCGATTTTCTCGGCAGAGCAAGAAAAAATCTTACCGATACCTTTCATGGAGACCAAATTGTTCAATTCATACGAATTTAGAAGGTATGTATAGGTACATATGTTATGAACAAAAATAAAAATACTAGAATTCTTAGACGTCTAGTTACGTAGGTTTACTTTACCGATAGGCAGAAGAGCCCATAAATAATTATTTACTGCTTTATTCTTAGAATATGACGTCATCTGGATATAATGCCGCATTGAGGTATTATCTATTCTATGGTCTGAGGACAAGCACTCAGGCGGCTAGAGACTCGAACAAATAGCGAGATGCGTCTACTGCCCACTTTCTTGCCAGCTTAATTCACTATTTGTAACTTAAAACCTAGTCTTTATTATATTTCAGTATGTTTGATTCTACTTTGTTTTCGAGATTGCTTTATTTCGCAAGTGTGCTATTTCTATCTATCAGTTCAAGATTTTGTAATGTGATCAATAAATTCAAAATAAATTCTCTAATTTCGTACTCAGACCATACAAATAACGTTTCAATGGCAGTTTTCAGGCAGCAAACAGCTCCTTGCCTTGCACACACGAGTTAAAACTATAATCAATAAACCAAGCTCTACATTTTTCATTAACGTAGGTAAGGGTGTGTGGGGTAAATGCCAGTGCTTCAGTAGGGAAAGCCGGAGGAGTGCGCGGCGCGGGGAGGGTAGAGCAATGGCTACCATGACATTTAGCATGGAAGCGATTGTCACGGCCCGTTTGAGCCGCGAGCCACTGGGCGTACTGCCGCCTTCCACTTCAAATTCTCACAGAACCTCACTGTTTGCTATACATTTTGGCTTACGCATAATACAACCCTGAATCTGAATAATTCTGAATAATATAAATGCTCCCTCAGTACATTATTTAGGGAAAGAAACGTTATAGTTAAAGAGACTAAGAAATATTTAACAAGAACCAATTTCATTATAGCACGCAACAAACGAGCAACGCAGTACTCATAAGCAATAACATGTGAGCGAAAACGTAAACTGTTTAAATATTTTAGGCACATTTTCCGAGCAAAAAGCAAAGCGGAAAAGTTTATTGGAAGAATAAATTGGGACTAAAAAGCAGGGCGCTTGCAAGACTTGAGTTTCGAGGGTGGGAAAAAAACAAATTGTTGGTAGATGGTACGTAACGCCGGGGACGTGCCACAACGAGGTGAATTACTTCATTTTACTGGCTACTGCAGGTGCGGGCCAGCCCTGAGCCTGCGGCCTGCCGTAGCCGCCGCAATCAAATTACATTCTAATTGCCGAATGAAGTACATTAATGCCTAGTTTTTTATTTCTCATACAGACATAATAAATGGAGCCACTGCAACACTTCCGCGTCAAACAATTTAGAAACAAGACTAGACGGTATCAGCAAATTCAATAACTGTTCTGGCTCAAGTCGCTGAGTAGAGAAAACTAAAACTTCTTTGTGCTCACTTGCTGCCAAACACCTGTGTTTCGATCACGTAACCAACCGAAGCATGCAAAGCCTACAAATAAGATGATTCCTTCAATAGAAAATCTGGGGAACCTCAGTGCAGTGGGTATTATCTTAATGTGTGGCTGTGAGCCAAATTACTGACTGCTGCCTCGCTATTTTACTAGCAGTAAATAGTATTCTTAAAATTTTACATGAATAAGCACACTGATTGTTGCAATATAGTGCTTGATTATATTTTAAACACATTAGCAGATATAATATCAAGTTTATATTTGAAGACGAAATCATCATAAATATCGATTCGTATATTCATATATTAAAGTACTGCATTAAGTACATACCTGCTAATATGGTAAATATAGCTATTAACATTTTTTTATTGCGCCTAGCACACCACCTCCACAGGGGGTGGCTGTTACGTTGGTATTTTTATTTTACGCGGTGACAACCCCTGTAGGGAAATTGGATTGATACTACTTTTAAGGGTTTTTGGACATCAACCGCAGTTTTTATTTCCGAAGCATTATTGCGTTTTTATGGTTTTTATTTTACGATATTACCTACGACATAGTTATACATTTAAAACAGGCAAAAGTATCATTGGCGCAGAAACATAACTTATGGCTTAGAAGAAAAATTTAGTGATTGATCGAACCAGTCCACAGGTAGGCAATAAAAGCAACAGCAACTGCGTTTATCGCCTTTCGATTGCTGCTCAAGAATAAATAGGGTGTGCAATAAAAGCGAGTGCCTAGTTGAAAGTTTTACATGAGCTAGGCACTTTAGTTTGTAGCGAGGCAAGTTGGGATGCTGGGAACCGCTCGCGGCCAATCCTCAACAACTTCTTTCCTATTCCTCTCGCTTTTATGTTTCATGTTTCCGTAACTGATGTTTTCGTCTCGAATTTTTCAATATTCCACTTTTATATATCGCTGTTTTAAACAAAAACTCGAACGGAAAACTTTACCGTTCCTTCTTATTTTAGGTATAATAAATCTTGTAAAGTACCGCTTATTATGAAACTCATTATAAGTTTAAGAGCTGATGAAACCGATGCAGCATAAACACCAAAATATCCGCACTTAATCTTAATGTTTATAACATTATAGAAATTATGGTTTTATCAAACTCGTTTCTAAAGTAAAATGTAGGTAAAATCTTACTTCATAATTTTTCGGCTGCAGGTGTAGATATTTGTACATGTTATTGTGACGGATAGGTATAAAATGCGAGTGCTTTGTGGTGTCGGCGCAGCTGTCACTCCAAAAGTCAATTTTGTCAAAATGGTCGTGTATTCAGAAAAAGTTCTTTCTCATCCGAAAGGAAAGCCAAACGAGCAAAAGGAAATAAAACAAACAAGTGTCATCATCGTCAACTCCTCGGGCATCACTCTAGCGCTGCGTTGTTTCCACTATTGTCTGTGACACAATGCTGTGGAGAATAGGTACCTTTTATTTTTAACCACATTCAGACAGAGTTTGTAAAGCTGTTTCGATGATGATGAGCTATTTTCGTTATATCCTTTTCAGGCTTCAAAGCTCTGTCGAAACCATTATAGGTTCGCTGTTTTGTCTGTACTATCATGCTGACACGAACATATGAGATAGTACATATTGGTGAGCCGAATTTAGGTTTAACTAAAAAAAACACTTTTTACGAGGAAAGTAGAAGTATTTTGTGTTCTTGTCTTTGCCTATCCTAACGTGAAGCTTATCGCTGAAAGAGTTTTGAAACATGCATTATATACCTGCTAGTATGGTAATTATGATTTGTAATTTCTAATATGATAATTATTTCATCAGCAAGTAGTAGTAGCATCAACACACATACAGATATCTGATTCATGATTATGAATCTTAGCCATTTTGTTAGAGTTCAGTGCTCCCATCCGATGCCGGTTACCTCTACTTATGAAAACCTTTAAAATATCCAAAATAGCAGCATATCGCTCGTTATTATGCTGCTATTTTATTCAAGAATATTTTTATTACCACAATCAAGTAAATCTTAGTAGTTCAGTTGTTGTCGGATTTATAATAAATTCAAAATTATGCTCTATAAGCTGATATCACTACGGGAGCTTCTGTGCGTTGTCCAGCTCGCACTTGACTATTTACCTATAAATATTTTATACACAACATCCAACTAAGATACAATTTAATTTTACAGATTTAACTTTAAGTAAAGAGAAACCCCCAGCGTAGAATACAGAGGGTTAAGAAATAAAACGAAATTGAATTTTTACCAAAAAGAATCTCTTAAAACACAAGAGCTCTCAAAGCTCCCAAAAACGAGACTGCAATCATACTATGCAGGGTTTTAACGAGTAAATGGAATAAAGTTTAAATCTAGGGAACACCCTGTATAAAATGAGTAATAAATGTTGGGTTGATAAATGATGCGCTAGTTCAATGAATCTCCATCAGCGCTTGGGGCGTTGCAATTTGAAAAAGGAATTACAGTTATCTGCTTCTTGTGCTTTTTATAAGCTACATACCTCTCAAGATAACAAACTGCACTTTGTAACAAAACGTATTTTGCATTATATTGTGTATTTTGTCACTTGAATTGAAAAATACTATCACCATTCGTACAGATTACGGATGGTCTGTATTATATACGCTTGGTCGCGTTACGAACAGGTGTAAATGCAACGTAGATTTAAGACGTGTCCTAGTGATCCCAGTGATTTTAATGAATAAAAATTTTTGACTTTGACTTTGATATCTTATATACACTTTATACACGTTATATAATTGAGTCATAATACTTTTATTTTAAATTTTCATCTTTAAGAATGATTATTTATTTATTTATTATTATAGAAGAAAAGTTATAACAAACTTTTATTGAATAAATTAAGGCCTTTCACAAAATATGCTCTAGGTCTAAAAATTCCTATATTTCGTTGATAATCCAATACACAAAAAATGACAGTTACATTTACCAACACGTTATTGTAGTCGAACTTTGAAACCGAGATGATAAATGTGCTTTGGTGAAGGCGGACACGGCCGATTGCATGGCGTGTCGCTTATCAACGAGGATACAGACACTGGGAATATGTTTCAAAATAATGATAATGATAATGATAGCCTTTATTTACAATCTTATAACATAATATACATTTCATCTTAATTCTACTTAGTAGTATACAGTATATTATATAAATAAACTTTGTTTCAAAATACGATATATCTAATACATACATATTATATATCAATATTCCCAAAACTAATACCTCCAATAGAGGTTTAAAAATTGCAGTTGCTCCAACCGTTTGTGTTAGTTACAGTGGCCTAACCATAAAGGAAACTACATTATGTCAGACAATGTGTTTGAGGTAGCACAAATAGCTAGATTACATGTTTGATCAAGCAGAACTAATAACTAATTATCCATATGAGATAGGTACAAATTGAATTCCACTAACATTAACGTTATTTTAGGCAGTATCAAAATGTAGTTGTTAGTTTTGCAAAATTGCTATGAAACATGAGCTCGAACAAATTAGGCGATCGCACGCAGAGAACCGCAGGCTGTATATCAAGCGCAACTACACAAATTGAAAGCGCTGCTTGTTTTATTGATACAAAATAGCAACGATCGTGTCGAATGCCACATCAAACCGACATGAGCGGTTCGCACGCGTGTTTGCCGTCCCTGTTGACCAGTCGAGGCCCAGACGCAAACAGCCCCGCCCTCCGACATCTGGCCCCAACGATATTGCTCACGCACGATATTCGCGACCCACGTTTGTTCAACAACAGTTTTAGTGCTCGTGCAATACCTGTCTCCAAACACTTTCCTGCACACCCGAGCCTCTTACCTACAGTTGCGTCGTGACCCTATTCGGCTGAATACACAAAACGAACAGCGACTACCCGAAGTCTTCTTTAAATTTGTTTAGATTACACATGGGTCAAAGATCTTAACTTCGCTCGGGAGGGTCTTATTACATTTTTATAAAAATATCAAGCAGAGTTGACAAAATTGCAAGGCTCCTCACAGTTGAGAATCAAATAAAGAGGGCCAGCTGTCGTCGGTGCAGTTGCAAAGTGCTCGGCAACACGCTTGTCTTCGTCACACAGACGTGTTATCATCCAATTCCACGCGACTGCAATCGTCATAAGAAAAAAAACATGTTACCGCTCGCTTCAAAGTTTCATAAATACGAAGAGCTGTCTATTGCAATTTCCGAGCGTCTACAATTTAACCACAAATCGTGTCAAATATTTGTTGAGATTTGGCGTAGTGGTTACAAGGAACAAGGTTAGGGTGCGGTCGGTATATTTGGAGCGAGTGTTGATCCACGCAATAAAGGTAGTATTGCAGCGCAAATATTGAGTTCTGAGAGCGCGCAGTGACCCCGACTTATTCCGGAGCTAACCCCTCTATCGCATTCTTGCGACTCAATTGTCTTGCGGCAGAACCCTACGAACCTTCAATTTTTCTGTCTATTCTTCATTCATAGTTGAATATATTTTTCCAATAATATGGGTTATCGATGTTGTTTGAGCAGAGTAGCATTTCCAAACAAAGCTTATGAACAGGAACAATAGGAGGATACATGTGGACGTAGCGCAAACGCACCGAGAACCTAATCCGGCGCGCGCCAACCAGAGCACGCACCGCCACACTTCCTGCGGATAAATTAACATTTTGGAACCGCTCTATACACTGACTACCTCTATGTACCTAGGCGTTTATTTAAGAGCCTCTGTATAAAAACTATATCAATGAATTATTCGCTTTGTACACTTCTACACTAATATTATAAAGAGGAAAGATTTTTTGTTTGTAACGAATAGGCTCCGAAACTCCGAAAACTCTGAAAATCTTTCACCAATAGATAGCTACATTATTATGGAATAACATAGGCTATAGATTATTTTAAAAAAATATAGGGATCCTTACTAAAACTCTAATAATGTAACCCGAGGTGAATTTTTTTTACCAAAAATCCTAATTTGTTAAATACCCGTGCGAAGCCGGGGCGGGCTGATAGTTTTTTATAATTTGGATATCAAAAGTTTTCAAGTAATTTTCCTAATGTGCCAAAAATCTTTATTTTTAATTTTGTTATATTATTGTCATTATAACATAAATCGTTTCAGTCATTCGATTGAAATGTACCAAGCTAAACATATAGGTAAACCTACAAATAAGCTGTGTTGTGGAATCAATGTATTGATTGGATTAATCTATTAGCACAATATCGCAGTACACAAAAGCACCGTTCGCGACCACTGAATGCTATTCAATATACCTACCCGCGTATTAATAAAGTTAAGTTGTTTGCGCAAATGATCGAGTACATTCACGCCGACATAAATACGAGATTAAACAGCTTATCAATAATACTGGGAAATGGGAATATATTTTTACGCGCATGGATATTTATGTTCGGAACACGTGTACCTTCATATTTAAAATTCTTATCACAAATCGAATACGACTATCTTTCATTCGAATCTCATATAATGCTGAAAGCTGTGCCCCTGCCCTTAGCACAAGTATTTTTCTAGAATTAATCCCAGACTTACTTCAAAAGACTGGTCCGTATGCCACGGGCCTGTCTGCAATGGATTTTATCGCATCAGAAACTAGTGCTCTAAGTAGCCTTTTACGAAATTGACGTGTTCCTTACTGGAGATATTTTATTACAAAGTGCTTAATAGACGGGGGTGCCATCGCCGGTTAATGTACCGGAGACGCTTTAAACCTCGGAACGCGACACGAGCTCATGTTAATAGTAGGGCAAGGATATCTGGACATCCACTGGTCAGAGTTAATTTCGTTTTTATAACACCACAAACCCGAATGATCTGTTTACTAGCGGTTCAGTAATAAAAAAGGGGTGGCCATTACGAGGTGAGTAGAGTCGCCCAACGTCGCCCCCTATCGGGTTGCAAGTGAAACGGATCGTGGGGGCGGTGACAGATAACGACCAATATGGCCGGTGGTAATGCCAGCTCGATGATATCATGATCTACCTCGGAGGATTATTTCATTTCATTCTCGACCCCAATCTTTCGAGCAAAGCTAAAAAAAATCTGCACGCAACACAATAAATTCTGAGTGTTCATTCAACAACATACAAATTATATTCATTATCTTCATTCCTACGTAAAGAAATTACTTAAAACATGCATATACTTTCCAACAACCCTTATCTCGTCAATATCATTTTTATGCATCTGAAAAACTAAAAGCTTTCACAATTTCCTTTCAACAAAAATGAAAAACTTAAAATCAGAGTTGATGCAGCATCACGCCAGACTGACGACGGCTGATAGTAACTATCTCTGTCTTTTATCATATCGACGCTTCCATCATCCATCATTTTTGGACATGTTTTTCCAACCGGAGGTATTTGTGGAGTATCGTATCCAACGATCACATTCATTATTCCGAATACGCCATTGTGGACACGATATGTATATTATTTTTCTATAGCTTTTTATAGCCAATAGTGTACAGAAATGCAGAGTCATTTACTAATTAAATGACATGAAAGGTATAATGTATATAAATCTAACTATGTCTAGACACACAAATCACAAAGAGGAAAATAATATATCTAAAAATTACAAATAAGCTTTGAGAAAACGTATAAGATTACATAAATAAATAAATTTAAAGTTGATTCATTTATAACTTTAAATACTTAATGATTTGATTTACTAAGTGCCTGTACTTTGTATAGACTTACTACTAACAATGTACTTTGAAAATACGAAGTGGTTTTTAAGTAAATAGTTATCTTTAATTTTATCGCGAAAATCTGTCGTATACCTACATAGGTATATCTAATTCTGGATATAATCCACTTAATCCTCAGGGAGTAGATTTGAGTCCGTGCATGCCGTCGGGTCGCGTTTTGCCACGATGTTGGTGACACATCCATTATACTGACATTTTTCCCGCCCTTTTTCCTGTCACTTTTGACAGGTTTCAAAGCGACTCCTCCTCGCCAATGTTTTTCGCGCGATCCTCGTCCGATCCCACCTACGTATCTGATAGAATATATTGATAAGTGAAAATAACGCAGCCTTGGGTTAGGTTGAGCAGCAGCCCTTATTCTATAAACCTTTTCACATAGCATTTAATTTCACATCCGGCCACGAGGATCTAAATTCCCTAGAGAACAACAATAGAGGACAGAAACGGCATCAAATGCCTCACTAATATGAACATTCTCAGTTTATGAAGTGACGTGGCGGTGGCAAAAGGAAAGCATTGTGTGCTCGCTCAGTTCAGATGTTAGAGAGCCGATATCAATAGCTCAAAGCAAACAGAGTTTGCCGCTGTGGCATCGTTTCTACCTAATAGCAATAATTCCTGGCCGCATTGAAGCAGCATTTTTGTTTGCTTTATAATAAAGCTCTGAAAATATTTCTAGAAATAGTTACTTATTTTATGTTTTATTACAAAAACAGAAACTTAACAAACTCGTGACAACAATTTATCAGGCTTAGCAGGTTGATTAATTACTTAATCAACGTCATCTATTGGTTCTTGCATGTCGCTTCCCCGGCAATCACTCACGGACTGTCGCTAGGTGTGGAGGTCCCGTCTCACATGCTACTGCAGTTATTTATTGACGCAATCTTCTCAATTCTGTCGTGAAAAAAAAACATCGCCACCTGTGTAAGGGCACCTCACGATTTATTACTTTTATTGGGTCCGGATTTACGCTGACGTAAACACCGGTCATTTTGTGTAGCCTATCTAGAGTATCCAGGCTGTATCGTTATGTGAGGGTTATTGAAATTTCGTGCTAAATTTCCTTGCCTTTGATAGCACTTTCTGAGCTATAAATCTAATAATATAACTTTTGTTCTTTCAGGTAAGTCAATACTATACCAACCCAAAGAAAAACGTAATTACGTAAGTACCTACCACTAGATGACTACTAGAATGTTTAATAAACAGTTGAGCAGGCACTTTGGAGAGGAATACACTATTTTATAATGCAAAATATAAATGAGTTAAAACATTTTGATATGCAGCACGCAGTCGGCGTCCGCAGTGTCGGCTTGCAGAATGAAATTCCCGCGAAAATTAATTTCCAAAATGAGAACAACGCTGCGTTTTCAGAAGACGGGCGGCGCCAATTAACTGTCCGTAATAAATGTCATTAGAACACATGACGTCACTATGGAAACATGGCTGCCGACTCTCCGCATCCAATTATGTTCCAAAACTGCTGGACATAAATTTCAATAACACAATTTGTCACAATTTGCGGTATCACCCGAAAATGCTGACCGCTCTTTGTTTTTTTGGGATATAAATCTACAGATTCTCACCTGGCAAAGGCAGCCGCGGAAACCATCAGATTAGGAGATTGCATTGTTTATGTTAACCCCCGCGGCATGTTTACATTTTAAGCTTTTCAAAACTAATGTGGAAATATGCCTTAAACTCTGTATCAATTCAAAATTGATACCACATTTTACACGAGGATAGGAAATATAAAATCAATTGATGTTAATATTAATCTGAAGTGATATCAAAAGTAGAATTCGAGCTAAATTATAAGATTAGAGCGTCGACATCAAGGGAGTGTATAAATGATGTAAATGACACAAACTGTTAGAGGCAGTAACCCCGAGGCTGGGAGCTAAAATCACGAACAAGAATTAATCGCCAATGAAAATTTCCGACGAGCCGTGAAATTACAATTTAAGCGTCGCCTGTTTATATCATGTAACTAAACAGTGTATATGCCTATGCCTACAGATACGCCGACTACATATTATTTACCTATAGACATGCACAAGGTGTTATTTCTCAAATCAATGATTTTAGCAATTTTTATGTTTCTTATCAACTAGATTTCTATGAAAATACAATTCAATAGTTTAGCAAGCCGCTTAAATAAGCTCTTCTAACCGTCTCAGATCTCAGCAGTGAAATCATAAACTAAAAACCGGTCAAGTGCGCGTCGAATTCACACACGAAAGGTTCTGTAATATCGTACATGTGCTTTATAATATGAATTCGCCACGACTCGGTTGCGTGGCAGGCGAGCGCTCGACTGAGACGCAAGAGGCGCGAGTTCGATTCTCGCTTTTTTCGTTCTCGTTGTTTTTAGGGTTTAGCACCCTTCAGGTACGAAACAGTGACTTTTACTTTATGTACTTTAGCCACTTAAAATTATTTCTTGAATGGACCCCCTTTTTATTATTTGTTGTTTGTTATAGCGGCAATAGAAATACACATACATACATATTATCACGCCCGTATCCCTAATGGGGTGGGCAGAGCCATAAATAAACATAAGAAAACTGGCAGCCACTTCTGATTTAAAGTTTTAAGATGAATATGGTAAACCATGGTGATAAGTGACCAGCCCATCCATCGCCCATATAAGTGTTCCATCATTTTGGAGAGGATACTACTATGCCTTAGTCGACTTTTACGAAGCAGCTGGATTCATTCTATGCTTTTTCTTTACTTACAGTTCAGCGGAGTAGAAATCCACACTGTGAAAATTTCAACTCTCTACCTATTACGGTTCATAAGATACAGCTCGCTTACAAACAGACGGACAGCGTAGATTTAGTAATAGAGTCCCGTTGGTACTCCTTGAGCACGGAACCCTAAATAACCTTTCCAAAGTATTAGGACTTACAAGTGATTTCTCACGCTATGTCCCCAGTAATGGTTATGCCATCATGTTGATAGCTGATCCAAGAGTTTGATTAGTTAAACAGTTAAAGGGTTATATAATATCGCCTTTTGTCGATCCCTCGGACCGAAGCCACAATTCGGGGTAGTCATGTCGATGAAACCTTACAAAACACGCATATTCTGCCGATTCTGACTCATAGAATACTTATAACTTATTTATGTATTTCAAATTATATCCATGTTATTTATACCTGGTTACCTACAAAATACATAGATTATGACAGTATTTCATTCCATAAATAGAATCTAGTATTTTTATAAGTAAGGTGATGTATATGTATGTATGTTCGTATGAGCTAGTGGCCAACTCTAGTGACGGAGTTTTTAGGCCGCCTAAAGGCCTCCGTCATGGCTTAACGACTTAAAAGCCGGGACCGACTGTTTAACGTGCCCTCCGAAGCACTTAAGTAAGGTGATGAAATTGTTAAAAGGGTAGAGTTGAAAATAATTTTAATTTACCAATTTAAAATCGAATTCATAACTAGATAAAAAAACTAGTTATACACAAACGTTCCGGCCGAGATAAGCGCCTACACATGGTAATTTTTATCTCATGAAAGTGCAGTTAATTGATTGTGCCTCGTTTGGATAGTCAGTGGGCGCCCCGCGTGGCGCTTATAACCGCCCGCCCGCCGTTGACGGCGCGGTGTTCCTTGCACGACCGCGCGGCGTGACGTACAAACTCCACATTAACTGCTAGTTATTCTGCGGCGGCGGTCGGCTCGGCACGGCATGTATTAGTTATTCCATGGCCCAAGCCCACACAGCACTCAATCCTCCAGCCGCACCACACCACACTCGCCGACCGGAGTCCGCACGCCGCGGCCGCCTCGACCGAACTCAAATCATACATTCCATTAATTGTACGCCTCGCGATAACACGCACAGTTTTATTACACACTCCGCGTCTTTTATTTTCGTTTTTATTTCGCGTCTAATGCAATTGCACTCAAGCAAGAACTGTAATATTCTTTTGGTTTTTATTGGTTTTGTGCGTGAGTGAAATGGAGGCTGTTCGTGAAATGGTGAGTTTTGATTTTTATTTTTTCACGCGGAATGACACTCTACGTGCCGTAACGACCAGATATCTCCACTTGAGTTTTATTAGTTTCGGAACTTAGCGTATATTTCAGCATTATATTTCGAATAAAAACTGTTACTGTGAAGCATTTTATACGCAGTAAATCGAGGCAGATAGAGCACATAAATAAAGACCAGTGAGCCGCGCCTTTCCTCACTCACGCGCATTGTCAGGCAATCAACAATAAACATCTATTCTATTAAGCCGTTTACGGCTGTCGCAGTATGTGTCCAATAAACGTAGTAGATGTTTAGATGTCGAGTAGGTTTAGTCGTATTCAATACCTACTCACTTACTGAAAAGTGACACATTTTCTTCTTCCACATAATCTCTGGATAACCAACATGTTGTGCCGCAAATAAAGGCTTTTCATGTACTTCCACCAGTCCTATAAAACGTAAATAAATGTTCAAACAGCCATTTCGTTGAATACTGCGAACCGGTACAGGCCCAATTAGAAGGAATTCCTAAAACCTTTTATTTTTTCATAGGACGAGGAAAACATGCTCTTAAATTTTCATGGCTTTGCGATTTCGGCTATACATGGATGGTTCACTGGGGACAATATATTTGGCTTACCTACCTCAGACCGCAGGCTGAGACCGCAGCGGTATTATTTACTTGGAATCGGTATACTTGTATTCGTATCGCTACGATATCGTTACGAAAATTCCAGCAAATATTGGGACCTACCAGCAATAAAACCACCGCGTTATTGCTAAAACATTTCTTTGAAATGGTTTCTTGAATAGAACACTCGAACATTTGACGATCAATGCATTTCGTTTTACAAACAAACATCTGCCATACCCCTGATAGTTTTTTTGTTTTATATTGTTCAATCAAGTTGTTTGCTGTTATAAAAGTTCGAAATAGTTTTGTCAACACCACAAAGAAATATTTTAAAGTATCAGACTATAATAAATTACTATTCAGCTGTCAAAGAGTACTTAATTACCACTATATTTTTTAAATATTACAAATTAGGAAACAAGAAACAGTCAAATTCAGACTCACAGAAGTTCATCATCCCAGCTAGCAAGGTATTATGTGGCTACGAAGATAACAGCCGGATCGATGGAACAGCTTCCATCTAATAGATAAGGGCTGATAAGATACTCTATCGTAATCCGCCCCCATGTCACTTTCGATCCCGTCACAAAAAAAGGAACAAAAAGGGTTATCTCCTGACCGCATTCAAGTAGTTTCATAAGATAATTTAAATGAACGTAATATATGCATCTGAAGTTTCGCTGGAGAATCGCTTTTCACCAGAAAAATAAATATAAATTATAGTTATATCGAAAAAAAAACTCTTGTCACTAGTTATTTTTGAACCAGTGTTGTGAACAGATAAAAGTGCGCCTCAAGGAGGCTTCTGTCATTTGTAATATAAAACAATGCAAAAGTATTCAGCTATTAATGAATTAGTATAGGTAGTTCTTAATTTATATTCGAGGCACGTTCTAGCGACGATCGATAGACAAAAAGATAAGTGAACAATTACAATCTTACTCATAAACTTATCTTAAAATATACAAAATATAAACAATGTTTATAGTATTGCCATCTCTCCAACTCCAACTAATGCTCCAACTCGTTTTATAAACACGATTGTAAAAGGATAAATTTCTAAAAAAATAGCCAAGCGTGGTTTTTTGTCTGTACTTTCCACACTTAGTCGCGTTACAAACAGGACTCAACGTAGATTTAAGACGTGTCCAAGTGAATCCCCGAGATTTTTATGAATAAAGTATTTTGAAATTGTGAATTTTTCGTTTTTTTAGTGACAGTGACAAAATAGAGTTAGTATACAGTTAATGTAAAGCGCTCGACGAATGAGTTAGGTATTTATTCGCAGTAGGTCCTTTTGTTAGTACCATGAGGGAACTAGTGAGAATCCAAACCATGGAACTACTACTAATATAAATATTCGCTTTAGTACCATAGCACATTAGTGATCGTTCTAAAAATTTTGAGAAAATACCAGGTGAACATGAGGTTTAAGGAGTGTATTACGCACGGGTCAGAAAACTCGATCAGCGCTCAAGATCTTTGCCAGTATTCGTTCGTTTATAAGTAAGAATGAACAGCATATTTTCCTGGTAACTTGCAAATTCCTCGTAGGTACTTTGTAACTTCGTAGTTTACAATACACAGTTCCTAGACCAAGAAACGTAGCTGTATTGTTTCTAAATAATGCCTTTGTGCTAAACTGTAACTCATAACTTGATTTATTTCTATCATGAGATTTTCTTGTTAGGTTGCCATTGGTTTATTTATGTGCCTACTTATTTATACCTAGAGTAATAGGGATATTATTAAGGACTCTACTACGTACCACTGGTGAACACTGGTGGTCTAGTTGGTAGTGACCACGCCTTCCGATCCGAAGGTCGTGGGTTCAAATCCGGTCGTGTACCAATGGACTTTTCTATGCAAAAAAATTATGTGCACTATACCAGTACTCTCAAACGGTGAAGGAAAACATTAGTCAGCTCCGCACGTATTGATCATGTCTTTCCTGTGGACAAAGTCGACTAAGCTGAGAGGATGGAATAGGTGCTGGGCAAGCCTTCTCCATCTTAATTCGTCCCGGGCACTACAGCGTCCCGTTTGTGAAGGTAAAAGTTGCCTCCTGACGCTGTATAAATCATCTACTATAGACTGTAAAAGGCATTATTACTATTACTACGTACGGTGTCACTGTTTCTGTTATCATTATTTAATTTAATGACCGGTATTATGGATTCAGGAAAGATTTTTAGCGATGTGCCTGAACACTGAATTCAAGGCACGAATATAATGCAAAAATATCTACCGTGATTCACACCCACAGCCATAGAATCAAACAGAATAATCCGCTACAGTTTTTCACCATGCCCTTTAGAGTAATTGGTCTCGAAATATAGAAATAAGAATGTCTTGATCAATTAGGGACAGTCATGCGAGCGGGCGAACTCTAATTATCTGTAGTGGTTCCCTCAAAACTCCGCTATCCATTAGGAAAGTTAGCCGCGGCGGGCCACGTTACAACGTCATCCGATATTAGTCATCTACAAGGAAAAACGGAACAAAGAACATACTTTGAGCCTACTTTTACTAGGTTCAGGTGGCTATCGCTTACTCATTCGACTGCGATAAATTACCGAGTCTTTTGTTAACGGACAGTTTATCAGCTTCTCCATATTATGAATGGCACGCGTTCCTCAACAGGATGCGGGTTCGATCCCCGGCACGTGAATAAGTGCATTCTTGATTTATTAGGTTCTTATCCGGTAGACGGTGCGATTGAATGAGATCGTAGTTCAGGAGAACTACATTTTCTTATTATTGCATCATCCAAAAAAGGCTTAGATTATACTAGAATTAATGGCCATATGCATAATAAATTATCTTTTTATAATGGCTTTTTAGAGTAGTTTGTCACTGTCACTCTCATGTCAACAACGAAAAGAGATGGCAACATTTAAGCAAAGTTTTAGCTAGAGTCCGCGCCACCACTGAAGTCTTACGGCAAAAGCGAAAACCAAATTACTTATACAGGTAATATTATTCAATTTAGTTCTGCGATAACAGCGCCGCGTCTATCGGACTTCAGTGGTGGCGCGAACTCTATAAGCTTAAATAAACCTATGCATAACAGGGTAACAGACAAAATATAGAAAAATAAGTTTGCTTTATCAGAAAGCTCGTCAATCTCTTTTTTATACAGATGTGATGTATATGTGTGTTTTTTTTTTTTTTTGCTCGTCCGATATTATTATTTTTACCGGTTTTGTAAAAAGAGAGCAATGAAATACTTAATCTATGTGGCACCCCAAATCTCTGGGTCACATTATCGAAATTCGGCGAACTTGTCGCATAGAGTGACAAGTTCAGCCATATGATCTGTCACAGGATAGACAAGGACACAAAACGCGAAGCTTTGCAGCATCGCGATAATGTAGCCACAACATAATGATACCAAAGACTTTTGCATAAGGTGGGTGAAAAGATGTGGTTCTCTAGTTCGTTGTTGTCATAAAATACAGAAAAATAATAAAACACCCACGAATGATTCCAAATAAACTTCAAAGCCTCTCATCAATTTATATTTTTACATGTACCTACTGTATCGTTAGGTATTTGTATATAGTAATAAACTTTAAAAAAATATAAATGCATAAAATAAATATTTGAGCTTCCTAATGCTTGTAACTTTATTGGAAAGAACCTACTAGGAAAACATGACATACTTTGTAATTTTGAAATAGGTACAGTATGTAACACAATAAAAGGCTTCTACAAACTTCATGCAATAGGTTCGCCTTAAAAAGGTTATGATAGTGATTGAACCTGCTGCTCCGTTTATAATCCATGGTAGTATAGCGGGAACACGATCCTGGCACAAATTGATTGAGAGCGACATTTGATATAAAATTGTGTTGTGATTGATGCGACCCCGCCTCGGCGCTAAGTGCTCTGTCGTGATGTTGTACCTACTTACCTACTCACCCAGTCACACGCGGTATGTACGAACCAACATGTGAAGGATGTCTCTTCCCGTGTCTTATACGTGTTTGTGGAATATTGCACTCACGCACAGAGCAGAATGGAATGGTTGGGGTGATTTTTCAGAACTTATTTTAAAGTAAAGTTGTCTAGAAAGTCTCTCTGAGAAATTTTTTTACAGAGCTTGGTCCTGACAGCTCATCTCTTAAGTTAATAAAGTTTTCCAGACGTTCTCTGAAACAAAACCATATTTTTTAGATCTATATGCAAAAGGGTGAGAAGTGTACGACAAATTGCTTCGCCGGTACGCTTCATTTACTTTACAAATGCTTTTAAAGTTTTCAGCTGAATATTCTATCGGATACCGAAATTCCTTATTCACAGTGCGATCCTTCTTTAAGCATTTATAACCTCCAAGAATGTAGATAGCAGTGCACGTACCTAGCTACGAAAATAAGATAAATCATTCGAAGGTTTTTCCAAATGGTTACGATCTTTTGTACAAAACTGTTATATTAGTTACTATTCTGCTTTGTCATAGTTTATTTATTCAATTAAAGAAACTCGAACTTTTCTTTTTAAAAATCGTTAAAATTTTATTGTGTTCTCAAAATAACAATATAAACTGGAGAATTTCGTATGCAATAAATAATAATATTTAGGCGTGCAGGCATGCTCTCTTTAGCTCGATCCATCCATCACACTCTGGATTCATAACAGTGTCCTCGTTGCAGATGTTCATGTATAACAGATGTGTTGTGCTATAATACTGGTGCCACTCTGGGCTTAGACGACGACACCTCCGTCCTCCAGTATTAATTTATGATTTAATTACATTCAAGGATGCTTACGACCATATATTATTAGGTGGAATCCTGTTGTAGGCAGTCACCGACCAAGTAGACAAGTAAATCTACTTTGCTAGCTTCGAATACTCTCAAGAGAAAATCGCGTGAAGCGAGAAAACGTTGAAAATAAAGTGTTAAAGTGTATATCTCAAAAATTTCGCGTTTAAACATGTATAGGGCTGTCAACGGCGGCGGCGCGCGGCAACGCGGGCCATATCTGCCGCGGGCATTAAGCGAACTTCTCCGCAAACTCATCCTTTAAGAGCCACGCCCTGCAGCGGGTGAACGATGACGATATATCGCCATGCAGGGTAATATCGTGTCGCGGGACGAACTGATAGCTCCAGCCCTTGGCAAAAAATAAGGTCGCTCGTTTACACGAGAGCAAAAGCTTTAAGTGACAGATACTAGATAAAATGTTACGGTTCGATAGATAAGGGTGAAACGCATAAAAACGTGCACGATGTCTCTTATAAAACTCGGGCTAACTTTAGACGCGAAGTATTGAAAACATGAATGTAATTATTGCAAGTATCGGAGAAGTAAGTTTGTGAATTCTGGGACGGTTCCCATTTCATTATGCAGGAGTGAAGCGGACAGGCGACGGCGATGGTCGGGCGAAACTTAGATTGAAGGCGACGACGCGAACGCGTGCTTAAACTGTATCCCCGTTCACTTAGACGAAGATTTACGACAACTTTACACCGTTCCGGGCGCCTCTCGCTATGACATAGAGCGGCTTATCGTCACCAACAAGCTAGGGCACACACGCTTGCTGATTCAATGTTACCTTAGTATAAGCAACATTGCTAATTACTGTAATTTTACAATATAATTTATCATCAAAACACATTTTGATGATAAATTGCTTTAACCGGGAAACCTTATCATATCTTGAACAGCAGACATCCTATCATTCTGTCCACGGAAGTGCGCTCGTAGGCGGCTTCCATCAGCGCTTGCGCATGTCCGCCATCCACTGATACTCGATACAGCGCTGGTGATACCGGGGACTGGGTGGCGATACCCACCGCACAGTATCGCGTTACAAGCTTCGGATTACGAAATTACCGCAAAACCAGACTTAGTTAATCAATAACTAGCTATAGAACCAACTCTACGAAATACAATTAAATATTTCTTTACAAAATCCCGCCGACGATAGCAAACCCGTTTGGTAACATTCACAGCTACAACACTCGCACATGGAAACAACAGTTAAAAATAAATGGAGATACCTCACAATTTGCTTTAATTACCGCCTCCGTTACCAAATCACGAGAAAATTCACGCCCTCGGGCCTCCACATCACAATGAGGGAATGGAAGAAGCCTGTGAAAAAGCAAATTAAATTAATTGTGATGTAAACGAGGGTAGGCCGGCACCATTCGCACTGTAAATAATAATAGATGGCGCGAGCTTCGAACCGCACCCCTTTACAATACAATTTTATTTGCTGTATAAAGAGCTAGTTAGTTGTTTGTGCAATTAATAAACTAATTGGTTATCGTTTTGGGAGTTCTCGGTTTTCGAGGAAGTCTTTGCGATATAAATATGCATGACTATGTGCGGTAAATTAATATGTAGGTAGTAATTAATAACAAATCGCGGTCAGGAATCGAAGGTGAAAGATAAATGCGGATTTATTGTGAAAACATCACGTAGGTAGCAGCCGAAATAGCGGGAGTAAGACGTCGATCGGCTTACAATTTTAGCTTTACAGCAATCTATTTCCATCGTTCCATCAAGCGGGACCGATAACTCTCTTATGGATTTATGCATCGGTTTGAGCCTAATTCAAAATGTGTTTCGTGACATTGTAAACAGATATAGCTACAATGTAGCCTTTGTTTTTCTTTAGATAACAGATGTGTTTTGTTTTTTAATCACGAACAAACTTACTGCTGTTCTATGTGGTTACTCTATCGCACCAACATAGCATATAAAGGCCTTTTACCATCTAAAGTAGATTATTTATACAGCGTCGGGAGGCAACTTTTACCTTCACAAACGGGACGCTGTAGTGCTTGCCCAGGCTATGCTGTAAAGCAAAATAATCTAGTAATGTGATACCGATGTTTAAATAAAACCAGTAAAATTATATGTAAAACTAGTTATAAGATTATTAAATAAAAGGCTTGCCCAGCACCTATTCCATCCTCTCAGCTTAGTCGGCCTTGTCCACAGGAAACGTGTGGAGCTGACTAAACCGCGGGTTTCCTCACGATGTTTTCCTTCACCGTTTAAGTTCACCTCTAACATAGCAAAACTAATTTTACACAGACATTTTCCTGTTAACTCTACATAGAAAATTCAAACGAAGAAAGAAAGTCACAGAAAAGAAGAAAGAAAAGCTCTCGATCCCAGTTACTCACTCAACCTGGGTGTGATGTGTGCACTCGTGCTCGGCCCATCACAACCTCCTTGAGTGAGCGATTGTGGTAGAGATTATCTACAATCAAGTCCGAAAACGAAGAAAGAAGATCTATCAACACAAAGGCGGGAATGCTTCATACAACGGATAGCGAATCCGTCTTTATTTGATAGTAATAGTACTGACGCTGCTTTAAATAACTAGCTATCGGAAGGATGTCTTCATAGATAACTGGTTATCTAAACGCGATTAAATATAGTTTTAATCAGAAAATTTGTTTTGTATATTCACGGTATCCGTTCTGTATATGCATGATACACTTAAAGCTTGACGACCTCTGGCGTGGCGGGCGATTGCTCGACTGAGATTCAAGAGGCGCGAGTTTGATTCCCGCTGCGGAAGAAATGTTTGCATGCTTTGCAAATATTTCTTCCGGGTCTGGGAATTGTAATATTATGTAATATAAGTATGTACAAGTATTCTATAAGCCATCTGGTTCCCATAGTACAAGCTTTGTTAAGTTTGGGGCTGTGCTGTGTAAAATGTCCAAAATAATTATTTATTATATTTAGTTTAGCTTTCAAACTGTTCAGAGTTTATGTAATGTTTAAAGAATGCCGGTATTTGATGATGTCATTCATCATAATGATGTTTACGAGTAGGTTACAAGTTTAATGTGATTCATTCATGTTTTCTATGTAGGTAAGCAAGTAAAGTACTCGCGCATTTACGAGTATGTGATGATATTCACCATGTTTGACTTGATACTCGTATGTGAATATTGTTAGTACTTAAAGAGGAGTCCGTACAATTTATGGTAACTGATAAAAAAAACTTGATTTTGCATTTATCCACTAAAAGTTACCGATTAAAGAACAAATACTTCAAACATTTGCTTTGCCATTTTTTGGTATTATTTTACAAGTATGTAAGCTTTTGAAAGCACTGGTAGTCTAGTTGGTAGTGACCCCGACTTCCGATTATAAGGTCGTGGGTTCAAACCCGGTCGTGTAATAATGGATTTTAGTATGCGAAAAATTTATGTGCGCTATACCAGTACTCTCAAACGGTGAAGGAAAACCGTGAGGAAACCCGCGGCTTAGTCAGCTCCGCACGTATTAACCATGTCTTTCCTGTAGACAAGGCCAACTAAGCTGAGAGGATGGATCCATCCTCTCAGCTTAGTCGGCCTTGTGGCTGGGCAAGCCTACTCCATCTTAATTCGTCCCGGGCATTACAGCGTCCCGTTTGTGAAGGCAAAAGTTGCCTCCTGACGCTGTATAAATAATCTACTATAGACGGTAAAAGGCTTTAGTTTTTTTTAGGTAAGCTTCTCCACTCGTTGGTAACAATCTCCTTCCAGAGTCTTCGTCCCGACACAATTTTAAAACAGAAAAAAAATTACAAGCTAACTTTTTATGCTCTTTTGTGCCGGGATGGTGACGATGATGAAACGGAACAGTGGGTGGAGAGGAGACCCTTAAACTTAATTACGATGAGTATATTCTAAACTAAACTACTTCATATATTTTAAGTTTATAACGGAACTTAATCACGTACCTTTTGTATTTTCCCGACGTGACTCAATAACAAATCGCGAAAGTTTAATAAATACTAAACAACTACTAATCGCTTTCGAACGAGTGTGATGAAAGGATTTTAAGTGCGCCTCAACGAGGCACCTTTCGTGCACTTGACACTTGTTTTTTTTTGTTCTACGACATGCCAGTTTCCTCACGATGTTTTCCTTCACCGTTTGAGAGTACTGGTATAGGGCACATAAACTTATTGAACCGAAAAATCTATTGGTGCACAAACGGATTCGAACCCACGATCTTAATTGGAAGGCAAGGTCACTACCACTAGACCACCAGTATTCTAAAATATACCATTAGTGTTGTAAGACCATTAAAGATGAGTATATTTAATGAAACATTATGTCCACTAGTCAACTATTTCTCGAACAAAACGCAGTGTTGATTACAGGGCGAATTGGCAGATGTAATTTAATAATTTGAAACCTAGGCAAAGTTCCGATGACAATATGGTGATAGCGAGCCTAACTCCACAGTACTAACTCCAGTATGGCCGTACATTGTTATTGCTAACAATAATACTCTAGTTCCCCGAACTGAAATCTCGCGATTCTCCGTTTTGTAGTAGATCTCTGCAAATGACAGCGAGTAAATCTGATGATGCCATCAGATTAACTTGCTGTCATTACCTCATAACTCAGATTAGTAGATACCTCCTACATAACGGAGCATCGCGAAATCTCGTTTCGAGGCAAACTAATGTACTCAACCGCTACAAGCAGTATCATAACAATGTACGACCATACTGAAGTTGGTACCTACATACCTCGTTGGGCTTTGAATAGAAAAACGATTGGCCGCCACAGGTCGGCGAAAATAGCATCACGAACGTACAGAAAGCAGGCGCGCATCCATTCAGTGATTTATGCGTTATTGCCTCCGATTCGGCGGTTTACGACATCAGAGTGCGCTCGAACTGACAAAATTTTTCACCCTAGGGTTTTTATAGGGTACCCTAGTGGGTACCCTACAATGCTCTGGGTGAAAATTTATCCCCAGGTATCGCCAAAAATCTGCCTAGACATTTTTCAACCAACTGAAAATATTGAGAAATAAAGAAATAAAACCGGTCAAGTTGATTTCGCACACGAAGGATTCCGTAACATGCTAATACGTGCGTGGGTTGGCTGGTTCATCTAACTCCATATAAGATAAACATTTTATTAAAAAATTTATTCAATTTGATTCGTTCAGGCACAACATGTTGATATAGTAGTTTAGAGGGGATACCAGTTGATGATACTTTCATGTATGGGGGGGGGGGGGGCTTTTATTTTTTTTTATTATTTGTTGTTATAGCAGCAATAGAAATACACATTCTGTGAAAATTTTAACAGCCCTCTGACAGACGGATGGACGGACGGAAAGCGGTGGCTTAGTAATAGGGTCCCGTTGGCACCCTTCGGGTACGGAACCCTAAAAAGTAGTATTGACATTATAAATGGTTTATACAGTGTCTAGGTTTTTTTCGCAACGAATGATACATGAACACTGAAAAACGTGTTTTGACGATAAGCCATTTTGAAACATATTCAGGAAAACGAGTATTTCTCGTTTTGATGCATAACAGCTTGCATTAATCGTAGAACTGATGCTGGGACGAGAAATAATGTGAACTCGAAGCGCACTGTATTGCCCGCGTCAAAGTGAATTCGCAAACATCGTTACCTACCCGAGAAGCGTACTCAGTCTCCGTCAAGTAAATGCTTTTATCCTGTCCCACATTGTACGGTTATTGTCCACGGTCCTTGAGTAATGACGCCTGAAACTACGCTGCCCTAAAATCTCCTCTATTTTTTTTACATAAACAGCCAACAGTCACATCTGACCCTGCGTTAGGATTTCCTGAGTATCAGAAGCTACGAGTAACATGTCACAACGTTCAGACCCGGAACAAATATTTGTGTGTGGTATTACAATGCTCTAAGTAATAGCGTGTGGGTTACCACTTTATTATAAAACACAATATTTATCAAATTACGACAAACAGAGCACTGGTGGTATGGTGGAAGTAACCCCGTCTTTTGATCCTAAGTTCATGGTTTTAAGTTCGCCCACATTATTAATTTTTTTTGTTCGTAAAATATACATACGATATATTTACCAAAATTCTCAAACGCTGAAATCGAGAGAAAACTAGTACGTCGGAGAGCCTTTGAGGCATTTTTTTTATACTTTCACCACATGGTTCGATGGAGCCAGTGACACAAGTAACAGTATCAACCAAAACTTACGTGATTTCAAGATTTGTACATTTGTAAATGTGCGCTCTTTTATAACAGCATTAGCTCGGCGAAGTGCTACTAAGTCAGTAACCCAAGTCTCGACTCTGATTACGATTTACGCCGCGTCTGTTTCTCTCACGGCGTAAAAATAATAACGAGAAGTATTCTTTTCGCTCGAAAAACTTTGTAATCTGACTTGGATATTTTTTAATTTACATCTTCATTAGGAAGTTTCTCGCGTGTTTGATTAGAAGCGTTATTTTCAAACACCTCTATTTTTTGACGATTCGGTGGCGTAACGGGACAGTGCTCGGCTGAGACACAAGAGGCGCGGGTTCGATTCCCGTTGCGGGAGAAAGGTTTGCATATCAAAAACAAAAGAACATAAGTATTATATCAGCCTTCTGATTCCCATAGTACAAGCTTTGCTTAGTTTGGGACTAGATGGTGCTTTGTAAAATATTCACAAACATTTATTTATTTATTATTTTATAAATTGAGGAGTCATGATCAGATGCCGACTCATCACGTCAATCACATGAGACAAGCGTCTATAGCGTCGTTTCATATTTAGTTAGAGCATTTGCATTACTCCTGCTACTTGAATGGTCGCTTGTCGAGGGCTTTGATAAATGCTTTAACGGGTAGCTGATTAGATATGCTACATCTCTCACGTAAACATGGGTTTCTCTATAGGTAGTGTCGTCATATAACAGTCGTAACGGTAAGATTACACCAAATCCGTCATCGGCCGAAGTATGATCGGACGTAGTCAACCGATCAAATGTTGGTGGAATGAAATGGACGATGTCGGTTGTAGTAGTGTATGTATACACTGTTTTCTTTTAGCATACATTTGATTCGATCGGCAAAGTTCAGCTGATGACGTCTGACCATACTTCAGCCGATGACGGATTTGGTGTAATTTTGCCTCAACCGACTGATGACAAGGTTTACATAATAAATAATAAATAACACCCAACAGTCACATACATAGTCCTGACCCCACATTAGATACCCTGATGATGATTATATAATACCCTGTGTCGTGGGTATCAGAAACTACGAGTACCATGGCACCACAACACCCAGACCCGGAAGAAATATTTACAGATCATGCAAACATTTCTTCTGCAGTGGGAATCGAACCCGCGCAACTTGCGTCTCTGCTGAGCAATCGCCCGCTACGCCACCGAGGCTGTCGTCAAATAAGGTTGAGTCAAAGTCAAAAAAAATAATTCCATAAAATCACGGGGATCACTTGGACACGCCTTAAATCTACGTTGCATTTACACCTTCGTAACGCACCAAATTACGTTCGTCGTGTGCCTGTCACCGTTTTATGGGAACTGGGGCTTTAGCAGTCAATTGTATGTTCACACCTGTGTGGTTGCGTGCGTTGTGGAAACTATGGAATCCGCCATAGATTAATGATCAAACAGGAAATTCCACAGCGGATGCCAATACAAATACTTATAGTTTTAAAACGAGCATTCGCAATCAATAACAACATTCCTGTAATGTTTCTCAGGCATTCTCAACGCTATGAAAACAACAAACGAAAACTCATACACATTGGTATTTGATTTTATGTAATCGAGCTTACGGCCTGTGTTAATAAAATTTTCCTCTCCGAGTAGTTTAAAAGTTGTAGACATAAATAGTCGCCATTTAGCCCTACAGTGCCTACAAATCCTTGAGAATGTCTTACCATCACTAACCAACCACAGTATAATCTTCATCAGGCTTATCCGTAGACGTTGGCAACTGTAACATTCGTAGCGGTTGCCAGCAGTGCTACGCTAAGCCGATATCAGCTACGTCGTAGGCGTCTACGCATGAATTATTATGAATCCTCTTTAGAAAATTAGGAGCCCTTATAGGTGTTAGGAATACCTACGCATACGAGGATGAATTTAAAAAGATTATAATCATACTATATCGTAATAATTACAACTAAATAGTCAGGTTTCACAACTACACACTTCATAAAATCACGCATGTCTCCCTATAATTTTCTTAAATAACAATTTGTTTCCTGCGATCCGAGCTAAACTAATATAATCTTACTTATAGTAAGATGTTGATCACGCTGACTACTTCATTAACTCATTAGGGTATGTAAATGTAAATGGGCCCACACTGTCTCACCACATTCAGCCCATTGTATGTGTGGAAGTATAAATGCCGGTATCGTCTAAAACAGTATTTAAGCCGGAGGCCAACTTTGACCCACAATCGATTTTGTCCCTTTTGTCCTGGTGGCCAATCTGTGTTTTTTGGTATAAAAATATTCTGCCTTTAGTATCACAGTGAAATCCGTATTAAAGTCAAGTCAAGCATCGGAAGTGGACTGAATCATGCTCCGAATCTTTTTATAAACATGATTGTAAAGGGATAATTTTCCATTACAATAGCCAAGCGTGGTTTCCTGCCTGCATCTTCCACGCTTGGTCGCGTTACGAACAGGCGTAAATCTACATAGATTTAAGACGTGTCCAAAGTGATGCCACAGATCCTACCAAATAAAGTATATTGAACGTTGATGGTCAAACTAAAACCATTTTATGAATGAAAACTGACCAAGTATTCGTTTTTCTTTTTAAATATCATAGAATAGAGAATAATCTTAGGTTAAAAATGGTTTAAACTCAATATTGCATTTAATAAATAATTTTTAATTCTAAAAACATTATCAAGTTCTGATACTGTGCAATAAATCCGTGTAAACTGACAAGATTTCGATAACAGCCATATTGCGTCGATTGTTGTCTCTTGTAACCCGACAGTAACGTGTAATAATAATAAAAGTTAATTCAAAACATAAGGGTTATGCCGCGGCTGAAGCGGTAAGGGCCACTAGGTAATTGTTGACACAGCTTTTTATAAACCGCTAATCTTATCTTATATTATAAGAATCTTTGTCCTGACTGACTGACTGACTGACTGACTGACTGACTGACAGACAACGCACAGCCTTAACCGCTGGACGTAGAGACTTGAAATTTTCAGTGTAGGTAAACCTTGGTACGTAGGGGTGTACTAAGAAGGGATTTTTCAAAATTCACCCTCTAAAGGGGTGAAAAGGGATGAAAACCTGGAATCAATTTTTGGTCTAAAACTGCACATAACCTATATCAAATTAAAGAGCCGATTTTTCTCATTTTGTTGATGTCATAATTACCTGTAAATTATTTATTTTTGGTATGTTTTTCATGAAAAATAGAATACTTTTATTTTGACATATGACAGCGATGATACACACAGATTAGTAATAGATGATACAAAACATATGGAAAAGGAACTGTCAATGTCAAATTACCTGTGAAAGGAAGCATAAATTATTACTGGTCTAATAAGTTTCCAATCTTGATTATTCATGGAGTTCTGACGTAATTCTACATCTGATAACTAGATGTCGCTGCTAATTCTGATCAAATCCTAGAACGCGCTGTCGTTGCGTTTTGAAAAGTTTACCTTAACTCTCAAAATTTTTACTAAATTCACCGAAATTTCTTAATTTTTAGATTTAGGTATGTTTGTTTCTCTTTCACGCAAAAACTACGGAATATACTTACATACCCTATTATTCATATTCGCTCGCTAAAGTTAGCCATTGCTTAAAGTTAGCCCTGTCACTGTTTGTCATTATGAAATGGTAAGAGATGGCAATACTTTAGTCATCGTTTAGCGTACACTATATTATAATGAATAATGAGGATAGTAGGTAAGGTACCTACGTGTGCTGGAATGGGACATAGGGTACTTTTTATCTGGGTACCGCGTGAGCGAAGCCGCGGGCGGCTGCTAGTTTACACAAATATACCTTATCATACATATATGAAGGCCTCGGTGACGTGGCGGGCGATTGTTCGGCAGAGACGCAAGAGGCGTGGGTTCAATTCGCGCTGCGAAAGAAATCTTTGCATGTTCTGCAAATATTTCTTCCTAGTCTGGGTATTGTGATACCATGGTACTCGTAGTTTCTGATACCCACGACACAGGGAATCTGATACCCCTAGTGTGGGGTCAGGATTATGTATGTGACTGTTGGGTGTTATTTATTTATTTATTTACATAAAATCACGCCATTGGGATAGGCAGAGATCACGGTACTACCTTTGCTACGATCCTGAAATGCTTCTTTTGCTTCATTCACTCTCATTACATTGTTTGTGCATGCTCGTTGGTTTAGGCTACTCTTGACTTAGCCCTTTTCCTAATCTTACTTATATTATAAATGCGAAAGTTTGTGAGTTTGGATGTTTGGATGTTTGTGCCTCAATCACGTCTAAACGGCTGAACGGATTTGAATGAAACTTGGAATATACATAGTACATGTACTGGATTAACATATAGGCTATTTTTTATCCGGATACCACGCGAGCGAAGCCGCGGGAGGCAGCTAGTGAAATTATAAAAATATACCCATTTAAAACATACGTTGACGGTAATAGCAATCCTCCTTAATCTAGTGTCGTTTAATTCCTTTAAATCGTAACAAAAGCTTTGAGAAGTATAGTGATCCAGCCGTTGGAGAGATAGCTGTATTGTTAGGGTGGTTCTACACACACGGCCGGTAATTTGGCACCGACACGGTTTCTATTGCAACACCAATCCTAGCAACAACGTGCAACACGATTAGTTTTAACCGACTCTAAAAAAAGGGAGTTATCAATTGGTTTCGATTTCTAATTCGAATTTACGAGGGATACCATGAAGAAATATATAAAGTTAATTTTAATGGTAGGTATCATCAGATGCATAAATCGATTAGATGTGTATCTCTAAATGTTATCAAACATAGTCTAAGTGCGCTAAGTTCTACTGAACTACGCAACGGATTTTAATACGGTTCTCACTATCATTTACAGAATTTCTTATGTATCTGTAAACGTTCCTCATCATCTTCCTGCACCTCTCTCTATGTGGGGGCGGCACAGCATGTTCTCTTCTTATATTCCCTTCTGATAGTACCTACATATGTCTAAATTGATCACATTGCACCCGTACAAAACCGGCAGAGGTTGCTGATTTAGGCAAAATTATATTGCGTTGTTGCATATAAATACGGGTTCGTTAAAAGTTTCGGGTGTAGAGTTTGTTTGAGCGACGACTTCATTGAGTTCGCACGTGACCCCGGCCCAGAGGAGTTGCGCCGGTGTCCGGTAATTATTCCGGTAGCTACTTGTTTAGTCGCGATTGAGGGTTATCATTGCTGCTACTAATTGTGAAACTTTGCTGACGTACTACCATACACTACAGCTCAACTCAAAAACTCAAGAGTTTCTGAGCTCAATAGGGCTAGTTTGTCAAATTTGTCAAATTAGTGATTCCATTTTTTTTACATACATACATATATATTATCACGCCCGTATCCCTAACGGGATGGGCAGAGATACAAGTTATCATAAGAAAACTTGCGGCCACTTCTGATCCAAGAGTTCCAAGATGGATATGGTGAATCATAGTGACAGGTGATCAGCCCATTGCCCATATAGATTCATCAGAAACTCAATAGAGTTTCTGAGCCCAATAGGGCTAGTTTGTCAAACTAGTGATCCCATTTTTTTTGTTTTCACATATCTGAAATTTTGCTTCAAACGTACTTTACAATTTCTTTTAACATGCACTCTCATTGTGATGCACCTTAATATATTCCATGACGGTATATTCAAGCGATTGAAAACCTCGCTGTGGTATTTCAGCAAAAACGCTCAAATTCCGCACGGATTTAAGACAGACGCGTTGCTTAAGATAAAACAATTTCACTTTGCAGATTAAATAAAAAGGCTCCTGAAGTCACTCACGGCGCGAAGTCGAGTGCAATTTTAGGACGGAATAAACCCTCGAGGAAAATTTCAAGGTGTTTACGAACATCTGCATAGGGTTGAGTTGTTTACTGACTCCGGGGTCGGTCTCAAAACAATTTATTTGAAAGGTGTCGCGGCGCAATCCACTCAGCGATCACCACCGATACAAATATCTAGCCCGAAATAACCTGAGTATAAATCACTCCAAGGAAATAACCCGCTCGACCCATTTACCTAACTGGACAAGTCTTGAGGCTCCGACTTCGGCCGGTGCCACTCACATTGACGATATTGTGAGAGCTTTGTTGATTGATGTGCCTGCCCAGGATTGAATTGTCACTCACTGTTTAGAGATACAACGTCAACCGTATAGTTCCATTCAACCTTCACTATTGTAATACCTACAAAATCTGTTGCCTTTTTTTAACAAATGGATCGGATATTTTTACTAACATGCTATTTAGCAGGATCCCAACAAAACAAATTGTCGAATCTACTTAAATACAAAAAGCTTTAGCAAAAAATGTTTTAAATTTGATAAACGCAAGTGTTACAACGCCTAAAAGCTATAAAAATATGGAAGACGTGATAAGGTTTTCACGAAAACGTAATTTATGCTGTCATCAAAAAAATGTGGATGTTTATTTCTCGGAAACCTTTTATTAACACGTATTTTGTTGTTTTTTTTTGCAGACGTAATACCTACTAATTAATATTATATTTGGCTGTAACACCAAAAGGCCCACTAGTAGAGGGCGAGGCTTAATTAGCATGTTACACTATAGTTGTGGGAACCATTTATTAACCATTGACAGTTAACGATTTTAGTGGGGCATTGAACTTTGGTGGAGTTACGCAAATCAATAAGCAGGATATTCAAACACATCCTGAAGTAAGGAACAAAGAAAGCAAAAATATGACCAAGCCCAAAAAGTGGCTCGACTAAACATTTAGAATTCGAGAAATTCATAATTAAAATGAATGAGGAAAAATTTAAGTCATTGGTAATCCGAGTTCGTTTATTGTTTTTGAGATAACTCTGAAATTTACTTAATTATGTTATAAAGATACCAATCTGTACAAAGTGGGCGCAGAGGGGAGTACCTACTCCGGGATAGGCTAACAATTGCCATCTTATCGCCAAGGCTTAAAAGTTTACATTCATATTTTATTCAATTTCTATAGCCTTCGAGCCGTCTCTAAATAATGAATTCCAAAATCAGCGTCTACGTGATCAATCGCCTGTATTCCGGCTTTCATAATGTTAATACCGGTCCAAGTAGAAGGTTAATACTTCTCATCAGTAAAAATCTAATAAAGAACAGCCCGAACCCAAATCGTATTGGTTACATAAGTTCATGCATATTTACAAAGGATCTTCAAAGACGGTGCATATTCGCACGCAATCGCTTCTGTAGCAGTAAACATATCTTTCAAGTAATTTTTAGTTGTAAATCTATGAATGCGGAGTGGCAAATGTGATAAAACGTATTTTACTCATGAACAGCTTAAAAAGCTGGTTTATTATATAGGAAAAAAACTGGTCAAATGCGAGTCGAATTCACACACGAAGGGTTCCGCACCATCGTTATGTACTTTTTAATATGACTTTTCCTCTATGCACTTTTTAAATAGGTAGAGAGCAATCCTTTTATTTTATTTTTATTATTTACTAGCTGCCACCCGCGGCTTCGCTCGTGTGGTGCCTAGATAAAAAATAGCCTATGTTTTAATCCAGTGCATGTACTATGTATATTCCAAGTTTCATTAAAATCCGTTCATTAGTTTTTGCGTGAAAGAATAACAAACATCCATACATCCAAACTTTCGCGTTTATAATATTAGTAAAGATAATTCGTGTTCACATTGGGCCTTTAGGCGGCCTAAAAACTCCGTCACTAGAGTTGGCCACTAGCTCATACGAACATACATACATACATTACGCTCACTGTGAGTTGTTCTGTTTGCAAACTGTGAATAGAATAGAATAGAATATCTTTATTATCATAGAATGAGACACATGTGTATGACTATGAACGTATAATTCTAAATAGTTATAGTACTGATAGCTCAGTGCGTAATGCCAACACGCCCTGAGCTATGCCACACACGTAGGTGCAGTCTCAATCTCGTTATCGGCGACCGTCGCGTCGCCGCTGAAATAGAAAACGGCTGGTGATTAATTGGCAATTACTCCGGCTGGCGAGTAATTCCCGTGCCCACTTGTCGCCCCGTCGATAACTCGCATATTATTTTTCAACGGCAAACAAATTGATCGTGTGTTCTCCACAACCGGATAGCTATCCAAAAGATTATACTCATGAACAATAGGTATATCAATTAATGCGACAGTTTTAAAGTATGTACCCTGGTATTGTGTGGAAGTAAGTGCTTAGGTGCTTCGTATCATGAGCATAGGTAAAGCCCGTTTCACGGTTTCACAGACATAGATAAGTATAGATGTTACAGTCAAAACTCGTAGTGTTGACTGACGCTCTTAGTCAAAACTACTTTTAACCACTAGAGCATTTTAGCCGATTAGAATATAATTAAAAGATAATTTAAAGTAAGATAATTTAAGCGTCTTGGGCACGCTTCCACCGTCTGATGAGCTGGATCAGGTGAGCTATCTATAGACCGTTTACAACGGCCTTTAGAAAGCCCGACTGTTTCTTTTATATTTTGTAAATTATATTTGTATTTAAAGTATATTATTATATTATTATCCTAAGTACTATATTATAAATGTGAAAGTTTGTGAGGATGTTTGTATCTCAAATATAGATTACCTATTGAATTATCGTTTGTATATCGCCAAAACGGCTGAACGGATATGAATAAAACTTGTAATATACATAGTACATATGCTGGTTTAGCATACAGGCTATTTTTTATCCGGTTACCACGCGAGTGAAGCCGCGGGCAGCAGCTAGTATAGTATAAAATTTAATTTTTAATAAATTTCTAGGTCAAACTTTAGGATATGAACCGATGAATTAAGAGATGCGGGAGGAGTAATAATTGAAAGGGAAAATAAATTAAAGACCCAAATCTTTAATCATCTGCTCCGGCGCTGAGGGAAGTGTAGCCCCTCCGCCCTTGCGTAACAAGACGCAAGCACCTATGTCACAGCGGGCATGGGCTACACTCCCTCCGCACCTCCGGCTTTATAAAAACCCTCTAGCGTAGGACAGACTAGTTCCACGTGGAATAGTGAATGAATGAATGAATGAAAATACTTTATTGTACACCTAAGAGTAACATAAAATAAAAAAAATATATATATATAATTAAATACGTTGAATTGAGTACAATTGGCGGTCTTATCGTTTAAGAGCGATCTCTTCCAGAAAACCATGCATGAAAAAGAGAACAGAACGTAAGGGTGGCCGGGGGTGTACGAATACAAGCTACACAATATAAACAGAATAATATAAACCAATATATATATTTAGATAAATTTACATAGAATATATACTTACTATTTTAGTGGTGGGCTTATTCGGTTCTGTGACCTATAGTTACTTTCTAATCTACGAGGAACAAACAATAACAATTTTATTAAGAGTTTTGACAGATAAAGCCAGTAAAAACTACTGTTAACCATTGAGCTAAACTAGTTTTGACTGATTTAGTTAGTCAAAGGGACTTTTGACTGGTTAAGAGTTTTGACTGCAACATAGACACGTAATTGTCTGGATCGCAGTACTTATTATGGCCAACCACCACCTCTTAAGGAACCAAGATCTGTATTCGCCTTGTAGTATTACGTCCCTGATGCTAAATTGTAATTTGCTATGATATAATTCAATATTTAGCGAGGTGTAATCGAATATTTTTCCAATTTGTCGCGCGTAATGGGGCAAGATTGAGTTGACGGTCCCTCGGCGCGCGCCCTCCGAGGGCGGAACGGCCGATGCGACCACAACTCGACAACTCGAATAATTGTTGCTTTATCTCCCATCATCACCATTCACAACATGTTTGATCAAAAACCTGTCAAATGTTTGGACATATTCATTACTTTTAATTCCAGGTTCGTCGGTTTCAGAATTCGATGCTTCTCTAGTACTACAAATTATACCTAGTTAAAAGGAAATGTGGAAATACTTGTAAGTCTTGAAACAGTTCCAGCACAGCATTGTGTTTTCATGTTGTTTTATCCCCCGTTTCCGGGTTCCTTAACACTAAAACATGAGGTTAATACTGAGTAAACCCCTATTCGTAAAGTTTAATAACAGGGTCGATTAGTTTTGGAACTGTTACTGTCCTTTGGAGACTTTCGCGAACTGGATTTAAGATTAAACATTCAACTATCCAAAGGTCCGACAAACCCAGAAAGTTATATACCTACATGAAAGAAATGGTAAGAAAATTAAGGTGCGCGTAATAAAATGATTATATTTATTTCGAGGTCTACAGATTTAAATAATTCAATAGCCGTGTCGATCCTCATTTATATCTTACAACAGAATTGAGATATTAATGTAGATAGATACTTACCTAAATTTATCAAACCCAGATCAGAATGATTCCCTGAAATCAAATGAATATTATCTTCATTTATGTAATTTCGTAGAGAACTTCCTGCCTACGATATTCTTCCCCTAAAATTTTTTTGGCACATCCAGGTGAACGTAACCGAATACTTAGGTAAGCTCATCATGCACTATTTTAAGTTATTGAAAGGATTTTCATCACCCGATTTCCTCCCGAATAGGTTTACGATGTATCCCCGTAATAATACTCAATCATTATAGTCTGAAACGGAACTTGGTTCATGTTCTGATATTTTATAGCTTAGCGTCGCATGATAAACTTCGATCAGACATGGCAGCAAGATGCATGCTAAAAGTTTTAACACAGCCGTTGTATATAGTTCAACTTATAGACAAACAAGATGAGCTTCAAATAAAAAGCGCTGATGCATCGACCCATTTTATTAGAATACAACAATGTTTATCTCGTGACATAGTAGGTATAGAGGCAGCTCTGACACTACTGAAACTTTTTTAACAACATATACGTACGAGTATTTGAATTAAACTCTGTTTCAATAACGTTCCTATTTCTGAGCTCTTTAAAACTCTAGCTATTACGCAACGATTTCTGGTTTACCGTATTCATGTTATTGAATTTTGACGTAGCAATGGCATCGTCGAAGATGCCGGGCCAGCGTCACGTCGTCGGTTCATTCCAGTGGCGATCGCCAGCAGCATACTAATATACTCTCAGCGAGCGATTCCATGTAATCCCGTCGGTATTCCACCGCTTGCCGCCGCTCGCGCCGATTGCGCCAGCCACCATCTTGAATATGTAACTGTATCTAATAAGTTGCTACCCACACAGCGAGCGCGCCGAGATTGATCTCATCTGCAATCATAGCGATACCTGTTTAATTCAGACACAAACAAACAAGATTACATTGTGTCTATAACGTACATGAACGCACCAAACCTCTTTGTTCCTATCATAGCACTTTCCCCGTTTTATTATGACCCGGAATGCCCCAGGATTATATGATTCAGCACTAGTAATCCGTCTCGGCCTCGGGTGAAACAAACTCAGCTTATCGCATAACATAAATTGGCAACACGTCGTTAAGGCGACCCGCACACTGCGAGCCGCGTTTTATCAGCAGTCTCTCGTAAACCAACTCCGTCTGTTATTGCAGGCCGGCTGCGACATTTTCCGAGACTTTTTTCATATCGCAAAACAGCCGGGCGATCGTAACGCAAACCGACACGATGTCGATGTCGTCCCGAACGCCCCGCGCTCCGCCGCCTACCGTCGAACCGCGTAAACGATTTGGATAGTACCGATAAATATGTTCATTTGGCAGTGCGCTCTCGCTTCGAGCTCGTATCACTGAAAAAGCGCGCCGCCTTGAGCGCTGCTGTAATTAGAGGCCAATCGTAAAACGAAAGGGTTGCGCCGGAACGTCCCATCTGATAATGAGCATGACTGGCGCGGCTCCAGCCGCCGCCGCTCATATTAGACGGCCTCTCCGCTGCCGCTATCGTTACGACTTTTACACTTTTACGAGTTGTTTAGTTTACAGAGCCGGCAGCGTGAGCTTTTGCTGCCAAATGCTAGTTCGCGGCTCACCGCTCGTACTCGCTCCCTAAATATCGTCACCGCTACGTGTTAATGAGATGTACGCTTCGGCCTCGTTTGGCATGGCGCGGACTCCCAGCCCCGCCATGAGCTCCGACTCATTGAACATTTTTAAATTACATAGTGTTAACTTGTATTACCCTCGTCTGAATGCTCCGGGTCGATAACAATAGTTCATAACGAAATCTTCAGATGAAAATAATAAAACAAAAGAACATCCCTTGCTATGCAAACTGTTGCCATCCGTTTACAATAACAGCGAAAGCTTCATTCCCGACGATATCAATTTTGCTCAGTGGCTCTTAATTAACATTTTCTTTTCTTTCCTTTCCAGGTGAGTGAGGAATGGAATACAAAACCGGGCAGGCTTTGTGCGGCGCGCGACTGCTGGGCCGCAGCGCTTCAGACAAAAAAGAATATAATACCCCGCTTTCAATTCGAACACACAGAAGGAAAAATATGATCTGCACTTTTGTTAACGCAAATGAGGTTCGCTTTGATGTGGGACTTAATTTAAATAAGTTCTCGGGGCGGGCATCTAACCCCGGGTTCTACGGAGAAACAGGTGGGTAATTACACGACAATGGAGCCGCTCGATATTACAGCACGTCCGTTACTGCTTCTAGATTCGGTCAAGCTATACAAACAGTACAGTGAAAACAAATTCACTGAATAATTCTACTGTTTAAAGTTATTCGTTCTGAACTAAACTGTCATCGTATTGATGCATATCGCGCGCATGAACCCATTTCACCTTCTAGTTGACCGTTAAATGTGTTTCAACTTGTTTCTCGATGTTAAAACTAATAGAAAATGCAACTAAAATGATTTAATACCAAGCAGCTCGCCGGAACTGTTCGCGGAGTCTGCAAAACGTTGCTAGTGAAAAATGTTATGATAAGTCGATTCCTTTTATTGCTGGATCTAAGAACTATCTACTACTGCATAAAGCTCTATCGCTCTTCCGAATGTATGCAAGCACCTATAAAAGATTTTATTATATTCACGTGACGTTAACTCCCAGTAGAGCTTGTAGAACCGGATTTGTTTGATCGTTATTTTACTTATTATGTCAAAAATACACATCGCCAAGTAAACTACTCATACTCTTAGATTCATTTACGTGAATTATTTCAAATTATTATTTCCAAAAAAACGCAACTATTCTAGAATGTGTAGAAATCCGTTGCATAACTCAAAGGACCCCCGACCCACGAAATTGAAGCTGTTGAACCAAATTCCCAACTGAACTCATTTAAGGCAGTATTAGTTATGCAAGGAAATAGGGGTTAGGTACCTACTTCATAGTCAACTGACTTGATTTGGTTTTCCCAAACATAGTTACGACACAGTAACCAACAACATTTGTTCAACTAGATTTCTGACAGAACTCTATAAACATTTCGAACAAACAAATTGCATTTCCAAATTGTGAAACAAAAAATACCTCCTATTTGTGTGAGTCATTCCCTCCACGAAGACAATTATTCTTGACAACAACACAAGAAAAGTGCAATAATCTGTAACACTACTCTGTATAAGAGCGGACTCCGACCTTCGAACCGCAGTTGAACTCTGTTCACTCACCTCGCGGTCGACGACTGCACTGAAATCATATTAGTATGTATTATGCAACATGGTTACCTCAGTCGAAATGAAAGAAAACTGTAAAAACAACTTTAATTTAATAATAGCTATTTTAATAACCATTTTAAATATAATGTTTTGTTTATGATAAGAGAAATAATTGATGATCAGAAATTAGAATTGTGTCTTTATTATTTGCCATATAAAATAAATTGTATCTGCTTATTCTATGATGTCATACAATTCTGGAACATAAATTTCTGTCAAGAACGTCACCAATTTCTGTCGTATTAACTAGATCCCTAGTGTCTATGTTATCTCAACCCTCATGCCTTACTGGCACGGTTCAAAACCCAGGGCGAGGGGGGTAGTCAGGGCAGCGGAGACAAAGGGTGCTAGTCCGGGCAAGCACCTCGGGCGCCGCCCTCTGGGTCCTTGCACTCTCTGCACGCTCTATTTGAGATAATATACTTTTACGTAACGCCTGAAGGATACACTGAATAAATGGATTCAGTTGCAACGAAAATTCTTAGAGATTGCTTAAATAATGCTAAAAGTAATTTGGTGTTGGTTCAACTAAGTTTAAAAAGAGCGATGGTGTAATTTGATAATCCTAGCATTTTTTCACAAAATTGGCCTTCATTTCTTAAGAATGTATCTACCAATAGGAAATGATGAATGTGCAAAAATAAAGCATGTTTGATTCCTTAAGACTTTGCTTTTATATTTTCATATCCTGGGTGCACAGGAAACTATTTATCTACCTTCCGCTTCTTTGATAGGTGTTTAATATGTTTCACGTTCAAGTAAGTAGGTTCTCTCTTATGACAAGAAAAACTCTGCATTAGGATATTGAATTTGACTTCGCTCGCGTGTTCACATGTATCATAAATAGTCATTAAAATGGACATAATATTACCACGAAGTGTATTGCTCTCTACAGACAATTTATTGGTTAGAACATATGGTCTTCAGTAAAGTACATAGGAGAGGCAACAGCCTGCCTACAATCCGGAAGTTATAAATTTGCTTAAACTTGTTTGAGTTGCGAATTCCCACGATGTTTGTACGGACGTGCGGGTCCATTTGAAGCCTAAACCAACCGCTAACTTCCAAGTAAGCACCAATAACTAACGGTTTTATGATAAAATTATCGGTAAATATAATAAAAATATTGATTTAGTATAATTAGGATTACATTAGGTAACCATTATTACTTGTATCCTTACCTTAAATAGTTATTCTGAAATTGCATAGTATCTGAAATAAGATAGGTTATGATTTAAGTAATTTCATGGGAATTTTGTTTTTTACACGCCTATAACGCATGAAGCTAAAACCAAAATAAGAATTCCCATTTAATAAGTAGTTTGTTACTACATACTTTAGCAGACTTTATATCTATAGCGCTAGCAAGCTTTATTTGCATTTGCAAACAAGAGGGGTTCCACCCTGCACTACTAGGGCTCACAACACAATTTTAGAGGGAAATGCTGTTTCCTGTCTACAGTCCATACGAGTGAAATTGATTCTGTAACTTAATTATTGGAAAATGAACTTTGCACGGAGTCTGGCTCCTCTGCTCGGCTGCTAAAGGAAGCTAAGGAGCATAGTGCTTGATACAATTTTCTCGACTACATATTTTTCGTACATAAACGTTCTCGATAAAAATACGGTATTTTTTATGGACAAATTATGAAGGTAACTGCAGTAAATAGTCGAGTAAAAGTTACTTAATAGTATACCTACCAACCTACCAGCCAATATAGGTCTATCAAGTTTGAAGGAACGCGTGTCGCGTCGTCGCTCTGAAATCCACATTAATACCTTGGATTACGTTTTACCTTCTTTCACGGCGATGTAATAAAATTCAGCTTAAAATACCTATCCACCGGCAACCGGGTCGAAGCGTCGGTTAAATAAGTTTTTCGGAATATGAAAGTGTTCATGAAAGATGAACGCGATTATGGTTGGTACTTCGATAAATTGTAAAGCTAAGCTAGTAGCTCAATATTAATATTTCACTAATATTCCTACGGTAACTTCTATGGCATAAATAAAATAGAGAAACCTAGCCGAAATCATAGCAATTACTCACACATTAAAAACAGTTCGGAATCTTCATTTTTTTTTCACATTTCACAAAAAAGATTTACTATTTGAAGTTAGCAATGATCTCCCAAACTAGCAAATAATAAAATGATAAGAAGTAAATAGGAATCTAATAATAATCTAATTTGCAAAAGTTTAGTTAATTTCATTAAACATTAGCAGCGCGATTAAACATTAGTTGAGACAGCGAGCAGTACCGGGCGGGGCGGCGGCGGCAGCAAGGCGGACAGAGTACGACGGCTCATTTTAAATGTATCAAGAGTTCACTCCAACTAGTTGCAGCGCCGCCCCGGAGTGTCTGAAAACAATCCCAACTGCGTTAATCACTTATTTACGTCCCGAGTCCACTGCCGCCGGAGTATTTCTAATGAACGCCGAGAATTCTGGGGAATCCTAATGAACCGTGGGAATTTCGATTCTAATGAAGCGATCCGTGGACAGAGTTGGTCGGACTTTTCGCTAGTGGTTCGTTCTTAAATCGAATTGCGTAGTTCGGTCGGACACGGTTGCGGTGCATCGGGAGGCGGGAAGTAATCCCGGTTGCTTCCGCCGGATATATCTCTAAGGACGCGAACCTGCGACTAATCGGTTTGTCATTTCCGCAATCAACCCGCGCGAAGCCCTGCTATGAATACTCGATAAATACGCCTTTGTTTACAGAAACATCACAATCGTAATTCGAAGAAACTTATAGCTGTTAGCAATATAAACACTTTCGGAAAGAGTCTTTTTAAGGTTGAAAAATAAATTATTTCTCAATACACTTAGATGCAATACCTTTCGTATACGTAAATGGTCTATAAAAGCTAAGCTCTCCACTATCGTCACTAACCATACTTACACTAGCTGTAAAACCACAATTGGCACTTTAAGAATTCAAGACAAACGCTTTTAGTGCCGAGGTAGATAAGGGTGGTAAAAATAACTTGGGACTTCTCAAGTAACTCGGGATCTAAGTGCATCGGACGCTAAGGTGGAAACGTCAAACAAAATTTACTTGAAGTTCTCTTTTTTCGGAAATATCTGAAAATACGCCAGACAGTGGCCTTGATTATGATAATGGTTTCTGGGAGCCAGCAAGTTCGTATGTCAGTGGCCAAATGAATAAGAAGGCTCCCTAATGATTGACATAACATTTCTGTCATCCTAATTTGCTTTACCATAATGTTTTTGTTACTAATATTAGACTGTCCTAATGAAAACTCGACATACACGTATCAACAATACTCCTAATATTAGGTAAACATAACATTTAATATTTTAATAGTCATAAAACAGACCTCCTAACATATAATAACCCTACAGTTTTTAACCCTAACAATATGTTAGTCTTTTCTACGTCTACGTGCTATAAGGTGTGCACCCTCCAAATTTCAAGGCTCTATGGCCAGCGATTTAAGCTCTGCGTTGTCTATCATAGGTCAGTCACGACAAAGTATTTTATATAGTATTGTGATGTGACAAATTTATATGAGTAAGAATTCTAATAACAACCTGAGAGCAAAAACTATAGAACATTACACAAAACTCAGTAGTTTCAATTATATTACTATCTAAAACTCATATATTAGACTAAGTCGACGAATAAACTTTCTTCCACCGTTTTTCTTAGGATTCATAAAAAATTGGTGCAATTTTTTATGAATCCTAAGAAAAACGGTGGGTTTGAATACTTTTGCAGACATGCCCTAATCTTACTCGAAGCTGGCAGGAATATTCATAAGCGTTTGCAGCGCTACTCGGCGGTTATCAGCCGGAACTAAGACGCTGCTCCCAAAGCTCCAGCTATCAATACTGATAAAACTTTTGGTGTTTTGTGCACAAAATGTATTTACCGACGAAAATGGTACACTGTTAAAACTGAAACTACATTCATACTTAGGGTCGGTGGGTTATAGTTATAAAAAATATTTAGTCACTAAATAGGTAATTAAATATGGGTAAATCTCCACCAAATGTTGTCACTTGCTCTTGGATGGTTATTGCCTATCAAGCACGTTTCACACGGGTGGCTGCCAAATAGCAAATTATCGGCCCTCTTGGCAACTTATACAGATTCTTCGTGTTCATGCTATCAGAGTAGCATATCGCTTTTCATATTGTTTTTTTTATATTTTGAGTCCTCTGAGGGTAATGGATTCAGCTTATCAAGCGGAATTACATTTTTAGAAATGTATTCTACCGATATTACATATAAATGCGAAAGTTTGGATATTATTTGTATGTTTGTTTTTGAATCGCGCTACTTCGTACTACTAGTCATGTGAACCAGTAATGTGGTAAAAGTATTTAAAGAGCGCCTCAAGGCTCTTTTGGTGCACTTGGCACATGTTTTCGAACTTTTTAGGTTCTACGGCATGCCGGTTTACTCACGATGTTTCCCTTCACCGTTTGAGAGTACTGGTATAGCGCACATAATTTTTTTGAACAGAAAAATCCATTGGTGCACTACTGGATGTAAACCATGCACAATTCCTTAGAATCGGAAGACAGGGCCGCTACCACTAGACCACCAGTAGGTACTCTCTTTTTGCTACATAGATAGAATTGTAGCCAAATATCTACCTACGTTCTTATTTTTACTACGAGTATATTGTGTTGCTTCTTTTTCTTTTATTGTTTCTGTCTGTGCTATGTCTTATGTGCCAAGTAAATAATCTATCATTCTATCTTTTGAATCGTGCTCAAACGGCTGAATGGATTTGGATGAAACTTGGAATGTACACAATAAACTGGGATAGAATTTAGGCTATTTTTACTATTGTACGTACTACGCGAGCGTAGCCGCAAGAAGATGCCAATCTTCCATAAAACTTTTATAAATCACTAACATTTTCTAAACAATATGATATCGACCGTTTATAAAACTTTTTAGTGTCTTACTAGTCGCTATCAAAATGGAGGAAAACCACAGTTTAATAGTTAAAATTAAGGTCGTAACTGCACTAAATACGGGGAAGTTGCGGTATTGCAGTCTCGTCCGGGGTTTCCAATTTTACCCTCTTTCAGTTCAACCAACTCATATAAAAGTTGTACCACCACGTGTCTCTAACTAGGTATTAAAAGCTAAAGTCCTAGCAAGCAGTTATAGCGTGGCGTCCTATTGCAATCGATACGGTCATTAAGCTTGAATAGGCACTTCACTATTAAACAGTAATTTCCAAGCCTTTTAAAGAACGGGACTCAAACAATGCCGGCAAATCGATCCTACTTTGGAGTCATTTATCGGCTTTTCGTATCAATGACTGCTCTATGTATATTCTCATATTCGATTGGCTTCCAATCGAATAAATCCTTCCAATAAAAGGTTTCATATCCGATTGGCTTCCAATAAAATAAAAGCATACCATCCAACAAATTGCACTATCATACAAAACGAAATTCGATAAGTCCTAAAGCGATTTTAGATGCAATCGTACTACTGAAAAATTGTTTCAATTTGGTATCTGAAGCAGCGCGGAAAATAGCCGCATACGTAGAAAGCAGTAATATGCTATTACTGTCATAACAACGTTACTCTCGACTTAATTCAGCCCGAGGCGCATCGTCAGCCCCGCCGACCGGCCTGATTCACTCATTTCTCCTGCGCGCCGGCAATCACGAACCATCCATCGATTCAAATACCAACACATGCATCCTAATTTTCAGTATTTCATTGTGAGATGCATGAAAATCCATGAATCATCACGTAACGTCAAACCACCGTTATAGCCTGCCATAAACATGTAAATGTCTTACACAATAGAATGAAAACGATCTTTCGGAATGCATCCATAGAGACGGCGCGGCGTAGCTCCGCTAAGAAATCCTCTCGAATCCCCGAGGAGTGTCAATGCCTCGACAATGGAGCACGTGAGAGCCCCGCGACCGACAGCTGACATTCAAAAGAGCTATTATTGAAGGAGCTCACCGATAAAGGTCAATTAGGATCCGGCGTCGTATCATTGTGCTAGCCATCTGCCCGTTATTGGCCACTAATTATTGCTCAATAAACTCGTAGCTCCGATATTGACTGTCCGTGAAGCGATAAAACGCTTTACTGGGTCAGCCGTTAAGAAAGTCTCGGTTGGCGGTCTCTCAAACGCGTATCACATTATCTAAATTGGAATGTCTTCACGACGAAGAGTCGCTTTAAATCCTTTTATACATCAAAGAATTGAGGAGGTAGACTGCTATTGAAATCCCCAGTGAGCATCAATGCCTATTGCCACGTCGCTTATCTACAATGTACAGCGTGAGAGTCGGAGACGGAGCGTCGCGGGAGCAGGGGGGGAGGACATTCAAAGGAGTGCATTACTGCATGCAACGAGCGGGGTGAACAATTATGGCAATCGTGGATGACGATTAATGTCACTGGCTTCATCGCGAACTGCCTGATTACTTTGAGAAAAAATATTTTTTATGCTGGTTAAAAACTCATCCAAAGCCATCTCAATAGTATACCTACGCTGTGATTGACAATATAATAAAGAGAACATACTTTTTCAGGAAAACTTTTAGAGCATGACTTTGAACTTTCAATATTTCATCAACTCTGTACCCAAAATAGTTGGCCATTATATAATTTACCACATCATTATTAATACGTGTAAAAGGAATTCAAATAGACATTCAATTCACTCAGAGAACTATCTACATTTATAATAACAAAAAACAGTTGTTCTCTACAATTGGAACTAAAAGAAATCAAGACTCTAGAATTAGTCTAATCAAAGCTCTATTGAAGCGTATGCGGGTTGATTGGTTGTTTATATCTTCAACTAAAGTAACACAACATAAGTGTAGACTATAATTTAAGTCAATTCACATAGATGTTTATCGCTTCGTGGTTATTAACGAGGGGTGTGGTATAGGTAGGTACTACGTGTCTTTCATTGTCGTCTTCGCTGACAATCGCTCTGACAGGCGGTCGGTTCGCCACCCGCCACGGGGGACCGTATTCCAGTAACGTTTTATTATTTGTATGTTAATTTTTCTGTTGGAGTGCATCATATAATTGAGCGGCTTCTTGTTTTTAGCTGCTATCTATTTTTATAGATAGCAGCTAAAAACAAGAAGCCTAAGATCTAAAAGGGCACCTATCATCGTGCTTATTTTTATAAGCACGATGATAGGTGCCCTTTTAGATCTTAGACTACTAATGGAAACAGTTTGCAAATCAACAGATTCTATGATAAGAACAGAAATATATTATGATTAGCTGTTGCCCGTGACTTCGTACGCGTTAGATAATTTTTGGTTCCTTGAGGGAAACTTGAAAACACATATCCATTTATTTTGTATGTACCTAGATATTTAGAGTAGGTATCCATACCGACTTTCAAGCCAATCACACCGCCCCCTTAAAGAGTTCCCATACAAACTTTGACACCCCATTTTACCCCTTATTAAGGGTTGTTTTGAAAAATCCTGAAACACCTGTCCGTTCATAAATTTTTCATTTATTTTATCCAAAACGAGTTTGAAGCTAGAGATTAGCGTGCACAAATGCACAACAAACAGATATACAGATAATCATCACTGAAATGGGTTCTATTGCGTGAATAGATGCCCCTGAAAATAGTTTTTCTCAAATATCTTCCAAAGACAGACATCGATCAGTTACAGTTTTATTATAAGTATAGATTAGGGGAAATATCTTACATTTTGTTACGGCGTTCATACTAATAAAACATAACTTCTGGGAACATCGCACGGACGAATTACTTTAATAGCTCCCTGACAGATTATTTCAGAAAATTAAATTTTAGCTCGTCGGACACAGACCATAAAGTTCCTGCTTACAAATCTGTTTGTTATGACATCGTTACGAGATTATGTCCGTTCCATCGTGAAGACGTCGCCATGTCGTCATGATATCACATGTTTTATTATTTAAGGCTATAAACGCAGTACCTACCACACCCTCTGCTAAATTATACAGATATACATATTAAAACAGGCACATATTCGAATACGCATTTTGACTCTTTATGACCAATAAATACAACAAGGACAGTTATTATCGAAAAATATATTTATGAAGTCATGCAGGTGTCAATCTCCTAACGATGGAAACATTAAACATATTCGTGTTAACGTTTTTTACGTTTTTTTATTGGAAGTTACATACATCGGCAATTATACTTCCAATACTTTCGAGTTTGCGAAGGTTTAATACGTAACTAGTTTAACTACCCGAAATCCTTAGCAGTTTGGTGCCTATTGTGAATTGTATCACGCCTACTCTGTGAGTCTCAACCGGTATGTGACCCGGACTCTGGCTTTGTTAAACCCTTCACAAAACGAATAGTATCTAATTTATATTTACCTGGTAGGCCTTTAGGTCACGTGTTCTCTTAGCTTACCGGTCAGCAGCACGTGGGCCTCCAACCCGACAGGCTTCAGTTTGCCAAACTCCTTTAAACTAGGCACCAACGCAACGTGACTCATTTCGAAACCACTACAAATTGGTTATTCACTCACGTGGTCTGTAATAGAAAATGTTTCAATTGCAAAAAATATTTCAAAGCGAGCTTTCAATGGAGACTGAAAACTGAACAATTCTTCTGGTGTAACAAAAAGTATCAAGTTAATTGTTTTCTAAAAATTACTCTCCTAAAACTTGGGCGGTTCGTTTCACGCAATTTGGGAAGTAGGTACCTCGGCCTCGCAACGTGATCAAATCTTTCAAAACCACCAAAAATCGTTCATTAAATCACGTGGTCTGTGTCAAATAGTGGTTGTTTTTCTGGCTTCATCAACAGTCTTTCCATAAAACCTTGGAATTTCTTTGTCCGGTAAAAAGTTTCAAATGAATTCTGTTGGTCGCAATAATATACCGAGGCAGGTACTTCGAAAACTTGGGGACGGTTGGGTAACCAACGCTAGAAACCTTACCGGCATTCTAAATTTAATACAAGTGGAATGAGAGCTCGCAGTTAATACAATTACCTTGAGTACCTAATGAACAGGTATGAGTAGGTAGATATTATAATAGGCATGAGAGTTCCCGTAGCTACACCACGTAGCTGCTGATACGTATTACGTACGCGTAGGGACCGGTACTATAAAGCATACACAATATAATTGATCTGATTATGGGACAATCAGCTTAACAGGGCGGAAAGATGCCGGACATGTGATTGGCGTAACTGCAATCGAGGGGCACAAAGCAATAGATGCCGATATTATACTCTGTCTGTCAAATATGAACCTTATGAATATGAAACTCTGTTTTATGTAGATGATTCGATTCCCGGCCGAATTTCAACCACATTAATTATTTTAGGCTGTCACAAGTACATTAACTTCGAAATGCGGTTGCGAGTATCATTCAAGGCTTGCAATTAACTAGTTGGGTGATATAGCGCGCGCGAGCGGTGGCCCATGTTAATATGGCAATAATAAATTGTGAGCGGTTTTCATCCGCCGGCCAGTCTGCGGACTGTCCCTCGCCATTAAAAGTCTCGATGAAATATCCTGCACATATTATTTTATTAGCGCGGTCGGCCACGGCGGCCGCCTGAGAGTAGACATGCACACGTCAGCCAATTTGGAAATGAATATTGCGGGTGCGGCTTTCAAACGCACGTACCTATCTCGCATTATCTCTGCATATTTCCCCGGTGTCCCCTAATAATTTTATTAAAATAATTGTTAACAGCGGCGGTCGTGGTCGGCGTCCACATTGGTTAGTTTTAATTACCCGCGGAAGCGATATTTTATCCAGCGAAATGTGTTGTACAGATATGAACAAAACGCAACCGCAACACTGCCGGTATGTATGTATGTACACCGCACCGATGACAGTTCTGTATTGAATGCCTCTCGTGGAATACGTGTACCTAATATCTGAGTATACAGATATCTCGTCTGAGCCAAGCTCTCATAATCTTTAGCTTTGGGCTTTTCTTAAATTTATTTGACTATGGTTTTGAAGTGATGGTCAGCTAAGTATAGGTGTGTAATAGAATGTTGTAATAGGTACATAATAATAATTTTGATGTACTTAGTACGAGTTTTCAGAGTGTAAATAAATCCCCTTTCTTTCTGTTAGTTAGTGACGTTACGTAAACAATACAAACAATGGTTTACACTAATGCCTGCGGTTCATTCCGGATTACGGCATTAAGCTCGGACTAGATTCTAATTAAAACCTATGTAGACCTAATGAGGTCGCGTATAATGACAACGCATAAATCCTGTTTAATGAACGCGATAGAGCAGAGTCACTCAAATCGCACACAATGCGATTATCCTACTGGCCAAAAGCTGCCTGACCACGGGACATGCCTATACAACGGGAGCATTGAAACACAATCGACCTCTGCCTCTGCCTGCGTTTGTCTATCTCACTACGTAGAATACTACTACGTAGTTATACCTAGTTTATGATGAAACGGATTCCAGCATCAACAAATATCTGGTTAAAATGTTACTATTTTTAAAGTTGCGAAATACGGCAATAGTTTACAGGTCTACGCTTCTCGTAGAGGGTCTACGAGAATTTCTAATGAACTCTAAGGGAGTACAATTATAAAATTCGTGCCTGAATTGAAAAAATATGCACGTAACACGTATTACTTCTCTTTTTGGAACATCGCATAGCTACGTAATAAACTTGTAAAATGAAAGATGTATCTACTGTGCTGCGAGGCAAGCGGTCTACCTACGCAGCTATAGGTGAAAATGTCCTCGTCAAGTATTCTGGCACTAAGAGCCCAAACCCTCTCTCAGCACTAATCCATGTAGGTATAGGTGACTATTGAACATGAATTATGCATTCTCCAAACATCGGCTTCAAAGGAACGATTATAGGGACATTGAGTGGGGGGAATGCGAGCACTCATTGTTTGATTTCTGACTTTTTCGTGATGTTCTTTGATCTTAATTGACTGCGCCGACGGTAGGTGCATCTTTTACTAAACCCTAGTTTTTTATTATTGAGATCCCTCTGCAGTAGTTAGTTTGAATAATTTTAAGTCAGAAATTACAACCCTTTATTTGAAAAATACATCCTAATTCTTATTATTTTTGTCTACAGTTTATCCCAAGACAAGAGGCCATCGCTGTTGGACACGGGCGCAACGCGCGCTGTGCTCGCCCGAGCCTTGGACGTGTGGCAGCAAGCCTCGAGGCTCACCTTCACACAGATCAACTCCAACCAAGCTGACATCGTCGTCTCCTTTGCCAAGTAAGTTTTTTTTTGAAGCCTATAAAGGCAAAAATAACGGTTGGCGACAGGTGTCTCTACACTCTTCCCACGTATTCCCAATCAATAAAAATCTATAAAGATAAGCGTGCTACAATTTCATTATTAAAGTTATCTAATGATAGTGCTAGATTATCATAACAATAAGCTAAAACGACCAATACATACTCGACTATGCTTTAAAACAAAGTTAGGTATTTAGGTAACTCGATATAAAATAGTAAGTAATAAAACTTGTAAAGTAATCTTATCTGAAACAAACTACCTACTAAAACATGTTTATCGAAGCTCTAAATCTAAAAGCCTTGCTTGATTTATTGCGCCGATAATAAATAATAATCAACTGAGGATTTAGAGAAACGTCCTATCCATTTTAAGGGGATTTGTGAACGTCTCGTGCGACGCATCAAAATAAGGGCTGAAGATGCGTTGAAACAAAGAAATACGGGCGACTCTACCCAACTAAAGTAATTTCATAATTCTGCTGCGAATTACATCATGATTTTATTCAAAAGAACCCTCAGGTGTTGTGAATTTCCATTAAGATCCCTTCTTATAGTCAACAACAAAGACTAATAAAAGTTAAAATTGGACCGCATTGATACTATTCGGGCGTAGGAGTCCTGGTCCCGATCACGATTCACTTTCACTCTAAGGACGTGACATGACGCCAAATCTACCTCGCTACTTATCTAATAACGCCACCTGAAACAAAATTCAATACCTATTTAATCTTTGGGTACCTAAACTGGGAAACTACAAGATGTATTGAATTTCAAGCAACTTAGACGCGACGTACAAGTTTAAATGAAGACGGAAATTAACGTTTTATCAGGAGTATGTACTCGTTCCTACCTAGCTGTTACTGCACTTGGGAAGGTCGTTTGGTATTCAGCGTACGCAAGAGTCATTCCTTCCCAAGTATTCTCAACCTTCTATTTTACATGTTTAGCACACTAGATAAAGTATTGATGTGGCACCGACGATGTACCGTATACGATAATTATATCTCGTTTAAAAACATCATTATAGTCAGGTATCTCCTTGATACGAATCGATCTAAACATGTTTAATATTGTGAAGGCATACGATAGCCACAGTAAGCAAGCCCGTCGGCGATGGGAGAGCTATATCCTGACAAATGACGCAGAGTTCCGTACAGGAGTCGCATATCGAATGAGACTAGGGTGAAGTTTCGCTTATTAGATGGTGGGCGTAAAGAGAAAGTAGCTGTGACAAAAACCTCAAGCGTGGACATATTGCGGCTGCCATATTGCGCACAAAGCTGCAAACTTGCACCAACTTCTGTATGGTCTGCATAAATTCTTTTTTCGAAGCGACACGACAGGGTGTTGGAGGACGTTATAGAAAACTTGAGTCCGTTTGCGGTCACGTCTCAAGTGCACTTTTATTATACGGATGGCCATTTGAGACGCTTGTTGCGGAAATCCTAACAATGCGATATTTTGTGTTGTACTCTAGATATTTTCTTAGTTTCCTCAAAGACCAAAAAATAATGTTTTGGGTAACCATGGCTAATCAGAAATTTCGATCAAATACACAAATAGAAGATGTTCCTGTAGAACATTTTGGTTAACAAAATGAATAGTGAATTGCTCTAAGTAGGTGTAAGTAGTATACTTAGTGGGTAAGTAGGTAATAATTTTCCCGACAATTTATTCATTTTAATTGTTTTCCAGTGAATACGGTGATAGGGTACCTACTATCCTCGATATTAACAAATGTTATTGCACGAGTTGTAGCCGACTGTGTCTGTCTTGAATTTTATGTGAGCCGTTAACTTATATTACTCCCTATAAAACTCTTCTCGTTTCCTACAATATTCCACGGTAAACTTAACTTCCAATAAATAGGCTAGATTAAACGTAAGTACCTAAAGGACAGACAAATGGAATAACCAGCAATCTGAAGAACAAAAAGGAAAATAATCATTTGAGCGAGCCTTCCTAATTTTTTAACAGAATAATACTACACAGAAATTCGCTCCCAATGAGAATAAGTTATTGTGCCGCATTATGTAAATACAGCTTTGAAATGTTCATGTTCTCTATAAATCTTGAGTTTTAGTGTTTGCGTATGATTTAATATGATGGTATCCCGAGTTCAACGAATAACGTGTGAAGTGATTGCATCAAGCGCAGTCTCGCAGTTACGTATTATACGCGTCAGGATTTATTGACTTCATAAACTGTCGGTAATATTACCCGAGTAATAAACGATACGTTCGCAAACTCGGAAATGATATGAAATAACGAGTATAATAGAAGTACCTACATTATGATCTACCTGATTTCTATACTAGGTAGATATCTACTTACTTTTAACAGATCATGCATGCCTCTAGGTAGGGCAGGTAATTCGTAAATGGATGAACTTTAGCAATGAGAAGGAAGGTATGCCTGCCTATCAGACAGAAACCAATACTTGTTTGTGCAAGCTGAAATAAACCTGTTTTTTGTCTGCTCTCGATAAGACAACTACAAGCTTTCATGCGAGCTTTTGAGTTAATTTTTTATTCCTTTTTGTTTTGTCGGCGCAAAAAATGATTAGGTGAGGAGCCTGTGAGACCCGCGGGACGCAAGTTTGATTGCTCCGCTGACTGCGTCCACTCCATCTGCTGTTGTTTGTTCAGATGAATAAATTACCGGGATGTGACTATTCGGTGGCTAGCTAATCTACTTTGTTGTGAAGGGAAAGAGGAAAACTGTATCGTTTTTAGATATAATAAATTATTAAAACGTAGCTTAATAATACGAATATTCGCCAATAAGAAAAATGTAGCACAATTCTTGGATAACTTTTACAACTTCATACAACTACAATCGGTCTGCACGTACACGGGTGTTAAGTAAATTATCTTTATCTCCAGACGCTACCACGACGATGCGTATCCATTCGACGGACGCGGCTCCATCTTGGCCCATGCCTTCTTCCCGGGCTCTGGCCGTGGAGGCGACGCCCATTTCGACGACGACGAGCTATGGCTGCTGCAGCCAAAGAACGATGACGAAGAAGGTAAATTGAGTAACACATCACAATAGGTACTAATATGTAGAAATACTAGTCATCGTCATCATCATCGTCTTCCTGTCCTTATTCTACTCTATGTGGGGTCGGCACAGCATGATACTTGGATCATGCTGTAAGAGTTTTGGCTAAGGTGCTTTATGACCGGCCGCCTGCCTGAAGTCAACCCTCTTTGGGAATACTTGCTTATTGTCTCATCATGTTGGAGAGGATACTATCCCTTAGGCGACTTTTACGACATACTAGAAATACATGTAGAAATACTAGTGCTAGGCTAAAATTAATAAACAACTCTCGAGAAGTGTAATCGACGGAGACTATCAATAAAAAATACCACTCATCAGCAACAAAACCACGTACAGAATAGGAACCAACAAATTCAATTTAACCTTTCACACTGTAATATACAGAGCGAATTTCAAATTAATACTAGGTAGGGCCTATTCAAATTGTTTACGCGTAGGTATCTATAGTTACGTCGGCAAACAGGGTGGCTTTACCAACAGGGAACGTTGCGACCGCAGCAGTGCGACATGCTGCGATTACCGTGCCCTCCGCACACACGTGATAATTTACTGAACGGACGCTGCATAGCACTGGATTGTGTTCGGCTAGCCATGTGTAAATCCACCCTTATTTTAAGTGTAATATTGGATCCAGCAATAGTTCAGAGTCGAGGCAGGCTAATAAGCTTATAAACAAAGGCAAAGCGTTTTTACAAAACGACCCATGGCACCTTTCCGTTTTATGATGGAAATAAATTATTTTTCCAGGTACGTCTCTATTTGCCGTAGCCGCACACGAATTCGGACACTCTCTCGGTCTTAGTCACAGTTCTGTGAGAGGAGCTCTTATGTTCCCCTGGTACCAAGGCATCCAATCAAACTTTATCCTACCAGAAGATGACCGGAATGGAATCCAGGAGATGTATGGTAAGTACCTACGGAAATAAAATAACTACTATCGAACATTTTAATACACACGTATGTAAGGTAAACTTGCTTTAATCGTACCTGTTCCTTAATCGTACTACTGGCATTATACAGCCCTTGCCACAGTTTCAAAAACCCCTATTGGCAAAAATTATAAGTTTTAGTCCGTGTGATCGTTCGAAAACAAATGAAACACTTGAAAAATTAAGGTTTTTGGTTATTTTTTGGTGTTATTCATAAGGATTTCCTGCACTTAATGTTTGTGTGTCAGGAAATCACAATTACCTATAAGTAAAACTGTGATTATTTGTCGATGTATTTTTTTAGGACCGAAAGAAGCGAGAAAATGGGGCAAGATTCCCAACAGCTATCGTCCCGTAGAAACACCTCCGCCTACAACCACAACGTCGACCACAACCACGACCAGAAGGCCTATTCGACACAACACCAGATACCCTGGACGATACCCTATCTACGGGCCGAATTACACACCATACCCGCGCGAGCCTAGCAGACGTCCCTCACACCATCCAGAAAGGGAAAGGCCACATCACCACAACCCAACATACCCAGACCTTCCTGCGTACTACCCAACACGCCACAAATACAACTACAGCGACGAACATCCTCGAAGAAACAACCACCATCATAGACCTACCGAAACAACTACACTTCCCACGACGTACCGACCTCGCTACCCGGATCGCCCAGAGTATCCCAATTATAGGCCCAATACTCCTACCGATCCGAGGAAAGATTACCCGAGACGTCCTTACCACCCGGAGAAAACGACGACGAGCAAACCTACTACAACGCCGAAGCCAGATATTCCCGATTCCTGCGATACTAGCTATGATGCTGTAGCTCTCATTCGGAACGAACTTTTTATATTCAAAGGCAAGGTAAGAAATACAGCTAGTATAAACTAAATACAGTAGTAGGCATTTGCAATTTAAAGTCTTAATAGTCTGTCCCGTCCAAGGTCCCATCCCATGCATGAGTCAATTACAAAGACAAGAAGTTATATGAGTATACCAGTCAAGTAAATATTGCAAATGTATGCATTTGTTTTCAGTATCACTGGAGAATAGGAGCTCACGGTCGCTATGAAGGATATCCTATGGAGATAAGAAGAATGTGGACTGGACTTCCTAGAAACCTGACCCATGTCGATGCTGTTTACGAGAGACCAGACCAAAACATAGCTATTTTTGTTGGTAAGTATCATTATAAAGGAACCAATATAGTGAAACGAAACCCTTATGGAGCGACTTCGTCCGTCTTCCATCCGTCCGACTGTTATGGTCATAGCTAATTATTTCAGCATCTACGAAAGCTTTCGATCGACTTGGAATTTGGAACAGTAGGTAGTATTCTTACTAAAATAAGGTGGAGGTAAATATTTCAAAATGATTCCACTAGGTTAAGTGGGGTATCATTGGAAAGGGAAAGTGCCTTTGAGACGCACTATAATCCTTTATCCACACTGTTTCGAAAGAACTAGTGACACGACTAAATAGATAGGAAAGGGAAAAATCCAAAAAATATGGTATCCCCTTATCTCCAAAGTTTATAAAACGAAAAAATCTGATTGATCGAAACCGACGGTATCTCAAATGTGTCGGTCATTCGAATTCACCAGTAATGTTTTTCTTTAGGATTTTTTTTAACAAAGTTTTGTTCTGTTTTAGGTAAACAGTTATACCTGTTCAACGTTCAAAGTCTAATGCATGGGTACCCGAAATCGCTCTACCAACTCGGTCTACCACGTAATTTGGAGAAGTTAGATGCAGCTATGGTTTGGGGACACAATAGCAAGACTTACTTCTACAGTGGAATGGATTATTGGAAGTAAGTTAAATATAACATTTATAAAGAAAAATAGATCATGAACTTTCATAACAATCCAGATGGGTTACTGAGTAGGTAAGTTTTTGCTAACTGACTTTTTGTTTTCAGATATGACGAAGATTCAGGTAGCGTGGAACCTGATTATCCGCGCAACATGGCTATGTGGAAAGGCGTCGGCTACAATATCGATAGTGTATTCCAATGGAAAGATGGTAAGATCTCATAATGCTTTCACATTAATATCTAACTCTTCTTGTCACATGAGGTTCGCCCCGATGACCTTACCTTGGCCGTTCCAGTATATTAATCAATCATAAACATTATAGTCAAGGGTTGAAAACATTTTTTTTTCTTCAGGAAAAACCTATTTCTTCAAAGGGAAGGGCTTCTGGAAGTTCAACGACCTTCAAATGCAAGTGGAACACGAGAGGCAGCTTCCCTCGGCTCAATTTTGGATGGGCTGCCAGCCCGACCGCCACGGGACCAAGTCGCCGTACCGCGCGCTTCCTCCCCCAGGCTCCACGCTTCGATCTCTCAGCGCTTCTGACGCGCACCAAACTACTGCATCCCTACTCCTATTATTAGTATCTTCAGCTGTCTTAATACTTAGAAGTTACTCAAAATACTTTCAATAATTACCTACTCATGTATTTTTTAGTTGTTATTTTCAAAATTATTTCATAATTGTTGTAAATATATCGTTACACGGAACTGATAATTAGGTATCTCTATCTTCTTATTTAAGTATATTTATTGCAAAATAATGTTAGTTTTACTTGTGGACGTAACTTGTGACTTGCTACATTTTATACAATGAGTTAGGTGACTTGGCTATACGAGTAACACACATATCTAAATTATTACCGCTAGTAACCTAATTGCGCAAAATAGCACTGCCTGTTTTAGTATTCTTCTATAAAATACTTTATTTCTAAATATAATAAGTAATAGCTTTAAGCAAGTTAATATCATAATAAAATAAGTGATTTAAATTAATATTTTAGGAATTAAAATACGTTTAAAGCTTATTTTATAATTGTTCTTTGTACATTTTGATCTCAATATGATCGAGTGTTTGGTTTGTTAAGAAACATGTAAGGTATAAAACACCACTGAAGTAGTTTCTGTACAGTTTGTATTGTCTTTCGATGTCAGTATTAAATAAATGTTACTTTATGAAAAAGACAGATTATAATCAATTTTACTTAAAATCTTATCATACTATGACCAAACCGGTAAGTACAAGAAATATGATCAACACAATACGTAGTATACGAACGAATCGCGTAATTGACCTATGAACGAAACAATGCTCTTACTTATATGATTAAATATACAGCTATCGATAAACCTTTAGCTTACCAACTAACTGCCGGTTTGTTCTTAGTGTTCGCGACATAACAGAAATAATATCCGATATCGTTTGATTATTACTTTAAAAATGAGTGTCTGATATTTGTATAAGTACCCTGTCACAAGCATGCCTTATGAACTTATGAGAAGTTATTATTACTGTTAATGTATGCCTAACATAAGAGTGTCTATTGATATCAATTTGATTATTCTACTAGTAAGCATTTATTCTTTTCATAGCTGGTTAAAAGAGGTACACATAAAATAATTTGTAAATTTTTAGATGTATAAGTGTAGATATGTGATTGGTACAGCTGATGCCATAAGTATAGCATATAAAGTAGTAGGGTAGAATGACGGGTTCTAGACCACTTGAAATGCATGCTAATTTGAGCTCTGTGTGGTATGTGTTTGTATAGGTTTGAAGGGTCATTTTACGTAAGCTATTTTTAGACACTTATGCCTATATGAAATTATAACAATCAAATAAAAACTCTAATGCTAAACATTTAAGCTCACAATCCACTATTGAGTGGTAATCATATTGTTTGTAGAGTATTATGTTTGCTCCCTGCAAACTAGTTGATTTTCTTAGTTTAAATTGATTTTTGAAAAAATATTCTATTCTCGTAGGTAGCTTTCATCCTGTCCGAGTGTTGTATCTGCACATTAATACAATCTTTTATACTTAGTTTTAATAAAACTCCACTCTTGTTGATTTATTAACAATAGTCATTTTAAACTACTTTTGATATTTCACTTGAATGACCACATTAGACTTAAATTATTTTTTTATATATCTGTAAAAGTCATTTTTTTTTTTCAATGGCACTAGCAGCTTTAAACGAAAATGGGGATAGAGTTTGGTTAAAGTTGAGTGACTTGGTAAAGGATAAACCTTACTTAGTGCGCGATTGCAAACAAATCCCCTCACAGTTTGATGCGAACACATCTCAAACTGTATTAGAACTAAGATGTGGATTTGTTGCGCTACCATCCAGATTCAACAATATGGGTGCAGATCAAATTAGCGCCTTAAAATCGAATAATGAATAAAAATGGATGCTTCAATTATGCACTTTTTTATTATTTCATGATTTTTCTTCACAAACTTTTGTAAACACATCGTTTTTGAATGGGTAAAGATTAAATTCTTTACTTCACTATCCATTGAATTTAAGTTTATATATATCATCCATGGTAATAGGTGGGACAATATTGTTGTTACTTAGCTCGCTAGCTTATGAAGCTAGAACCATTAGATTATGCATGTAGAGTTCCTACTTATCAATCTGTGCAAGATGCAACTTTGACTTATAATCTTATACATTATTAATAAATGACTATTGTGACTATTATGCAACTATTGATTAATTAATCATTTTAGTAACTATGTAACTAGGTAATTGAGTAAAATACATCACCCAACGGTGCACCTAGTCGATGAGTGTGTGAAATTTCACATTTTGTAATATAAATTATCTATCTACACCTCACCCAACGGTGCAGTGTGCGAAACATACAACACCTTATCTTCTCACCACAACTTTCGCGCCAACGACCAGCGAAAGCGACCTCTGCTCGCTCTACACCAATCACCACAAGCGGTAAAGCGACCAGAAACCAACAATCACAGACCCATCACCACATACCTCAATACACGAAAACAAAGCTCTACAGTGGTTATCACGACAAAATTAACGAAATGACCCTTCAAACCTATACAAACACATACCACACAGAGCTCAAATTAGCATGGATTTCAAGTGGTCCGGAACCCGTAATTCTACCCTACTTAAAGCTAATTATTTGTACTCATATTATAAACAAATGGCCTTATGTTTACTGTGAAGTTATCTAACTATTGTTGAATGGGATCTGCTAAATGTAGTAGGTGTTGCCAACTGGGACATACTTGGTAGGATGAAAATGGTGCTTAATAGTTAGTTATTGTACAGAATAAATTATCTTTGGATACTTTTGTAAGTGCTATTGTGTTGATTGTATGCAGTTTGTGTCATAGCAGTATTTCTTTCATTAGGACTATATGGTACTGTATCTAAGAAATAAGCATTAACATAACCTTTTTATCATCATAGTTTTGTGCAATCAGCAGTAAAATATATTGGAAACATAATAAAGTTATAATAAGATACAGTTGTTATAAGTATAATAGTCATAGTTTAATAAGATGATGTGTAAAACAATTTTATACCTCCCAGTCGCTCATTATTTAGTAGAAAACTTGTAGCTTTTTTACAATTTCTTTGGTCACAAATAATTTAATGATAACTGTGATATTTCATTTTATTAAATGAGCCATAAATTGGCAGTAAAAATATCAAATTTTTAAATTGTCCTCTGTATATTAATATTTTATTTAACTAACATGCTAAATTATAAGTACCTTAATCATGAATATGTTTTACAAATATTAAATAAAGTTTTTTAAGATTTAAATGTTTTGTATTTTTTTGTGTGTTATGTTTAAGCCAATATTCATGGACCCTACATCTTCTGGAAACATTTAATCCTGAATATTTTAATTATCGTAAATTCAATCTTACTATATCATAAATGTGAAAGTTTGTGAGGATGTTTGTATGTTTGTGCCTCAATCATGCCTAAACGGCTGAAAGAATTTGTATGAAACATGGAATATTCATAGTACATATGCTGGATTAACATATAGCTACATACACATGTTTTTTATAAGAGTACCACGTGAGTGAAGCCGCAGGCAGCATCTAATACAAGAATAAATGACTATGAATGTATGCATAGATACATCACAATATGATAATAAAAAAAATAGTTATTGTATTTATGACAGGTGTTATATACATAGATTGTTCACAATATGCAGACATTTGAATTCCACTATTTACGACATAGGTAACTTGAAGGCAAAGTGCATCAAAGAAATCCGCTGATGAAGCATCATTGCGACACGCCGACACCAGAGCCTAGCCCCGCGCGCCGCCGTGCCGCACTTCAGTTCCTACCTCGAACAAGTCGATTTGAATAAACTTAGATTGTAATATTTCATTGTAAAAGTTTTTATTAAATTCATTTAGAAACAAATCGGTTTTTTTTGGGAACCCCGGGCGTCGTTCCTATATTTGGCGCAGGCGGTAGGAAAATCCGGGTCATTCCAGGATATCCAGAGTAAAATCCGGGAGTGATAGACTTTTCAAGGTTGTGCCGGGTTATCCACACACAGGCGTTCGCTGGGAATCAAGAAATCGATTACCTCTCAAGAAGTACCGATGCAGATTATGTAAGTTCACTGAATTTTTTCCAGTACTTGCTTCCTTCCCTAAAATTAAGTCCTTAGATAACTCATAAATTTTTCATTCAAAAAAAATTAGCGAGTTCTATGAGTAGTAGTAGAAACAGTTTAGTTGATAGAAATAGAGATTTAGAAGATTTATATAGTAACTCTGATAGTAGTAATTCCAGTAATAGTAGTTTTACTGAAAATAGCACAATGGCTATAACCTTAGAGAATATTTGCAAAGCCCTACGATTGGTTCCCGAATTCGATGGGAACCCCAATGTGTTAGTTAGGTTCGTGAATTTGTGTGATCAATTAGTGGCAACTTACGGACAAGATGGGAATCAGTTAAATAATTCGGGATTATTAAATGGTATCCTCAATAAAGTCGTGGGCGCAGCAGCACGACAGATCAATGCGAACGGCATCCCGAATGATTGGACTAGCATCCGTAATTCTCTTATTAACAACTTTGCCGACCAAAGGGATGAAACCGCCCTCTATAACGACTTGGCGATCCTAACACAAGGCTCTAGCACCCCCCAAGAATTTTATGAGAGGTGCCAGAATCTTTTTAGCACAATCATGACTTATGTGTCCTTGCATGAATCCTTGCCTACTACCATAGATGCTAAGCGGGATTTGTATAAAAAACTAACCCTCCAAGCCTTTTTACGCGGGTTAAAGGATCCTCTAGGATCACGCATTAGGTGCATGCGCCCTGAAACCACTGAAAAGGCTCTGGAATATGTACATGATGAAATGAATACTATGTATATCCAGAACAGAAACATGTATTTGCCCGAAAAGAAGCTAGGTGATAGTCAAAAAAATCAATTTGATTATAAAGTGCCCAATCAGGCTCTTCAGCCCTTCAGGCCCATGAATTTTAACATGCCAGGGCCTAGCTCACACCCTTTCAGACCGCAGTTTTCGCAAAGGCAGCCTCCGCCGCCTCAACAGCAGTTTAGAATGCCTTATAGCCAACCCCGAATGCCAACACGCACTCAACAAATATTTAGTGCGCAACCACCAAATCATCAGCGTGGTTTTCAAATGGCTCCTAGGCCGCAACCCTCATTTCAAGGCCCTAAGCCTATGAGTGGTGTGTCTCATTTTGTGACTAGGGAGAGATCAACTCCAGCGGGACCCAGTGGTTGGAACTGGGCTAAGCAAGGCAATCCACCCCCAACCAATTATTTTAAAACTAGGGATGTTAACGTGAATGAGTGTTCGAGCTATGACTGTGATGGTTATGAGTACTATGACTATGGTGATTATGACTATTACGACGGTTATCACAATGACTATTATACCTATCCTACTGAGTACGACTACCCATGTCACCCCGACAGCGGTGTCAGAGTACAGGAAGTAGATGACGAACAGCCCCAGTCGGATCTGAAATCTTCAAATGAGGTTTTTCCCAAGGCTACGACTACAAAAAAGTCAAAATAGAAGTAAATTTACAGACCCAGAGACAGCTACCCTATATTCGTATAGCGAACCCTCCTTTGAACTTTCTTATAGACACAGGCGCGAACCAGTCTTTTATTAGTCCAGAGGCAGTGGAAAATTATTTCCCACATGTACCATTGAACTACGATCCGTTTGAGGTTACTAACGTTCACGCCACAAGTAGGAATGAATACTCTATAACTCTTCCATGTTTCCCTGAGTTTAGAGATTCGGAGGAAATTAAGTTATTCGTGTATAGGTTTCACGATCATTTTGACGGATTAATAGGTATGGATTTATTAACTAAATGGGAAGCTAAACTTGACCTTAAAGACTTAGCGCTTATTACTAAAGCCGCAGTGAACCCTATTCGCGTTTATAACTCGCGAAACTTAAATCTTTACGAAGATATGATACCATCCGAAACATCAAAATTAGTTAGGTTACCCATTAACGCCCCGGATGGCGAAGTTTTTATTCCGGAACAGGTTATTTGTAATTGTGTGATTAGCGAGTGTATAACCACAGTTAGTAAGAACCGCGGTGTAGTAGAGGTTATGAATAAAACTCAGAACGATATAATTTTATCGTTAGACCACGCGACGCAAGCGACCCTATTCACTATGGAGTGCACGCGCACCGAGTCCGAGCCAAAGTCATCGCGCGCTAGGGACGTCACCTCGCGATTGCGAACTGATCATTTGAATGCCGAGGAAAAAGCCAACTTACTTGCGCTTTGTTCCAATTACGCCGATGTATTTTATATCGAAGGTGAAGCGTTAACGTTCACGAATAAAATTAAACACAAGATTCGGACTCACGACGAAATCCCCGTTTACACGAAGAGCTACCGTTATCCTTTTATACACCGTGAGGAAGTCCAGCATCAAGTATCTAAAATGTTAGACCAGGGTATTATCAGACCATCGGAGTCTGCGTGGAGCTCACCTATTTGGGTTGTCCCGAAAAAGATGGACGCTTCGGGAAGACAAAAATGGAGATTAGTCATAGACTTTCGTAAGCTCAATGAAAAGACTATTGATGACAAGTACCCCATTCCTAACATTACCGATGTACTCGACAAGTTAGGAAAGTGTCAGTACTTTACGACACTAGACTTAGCATCTGGATTTTACCAAGTCGAAATGGATCCTTCCGACATACATAAGACCTCATTCTCCGTAGAAAATGGTAGATTCGAGTTCCTTAGGATGCCAATGGGGCTGAAGAACAGCCCTTCCACTTTCCAACGTGTCATGGACAACGTTCTTCGAGGCCTAAATAACGTCATTTGCCTCGTATACTTAGATGACATCATAGTATTTTCCACGTCACTGCAGGAACATATGGTCAACCTGGAGAAGGTATTTCAGAGGCTAAGAGAGTCCAATTTCAAAATACAATTAGATAAATCAGAGTTTCTCAAACTTGAGACCGCATACCTAGGACATGTCATAACTAGAGAAGGAATTAAACCTAACCCTGATAAGATTTCTGCCATACAGAAATATCCTATTCCGAAGACTCCTAAAGAAATAAAATCATTTTTAGGTCTTCTTGGTTACTACCGAAAATTTATCCCTGACTTTGCCAGGATAACTAAGCCCCTGACACAGTGTCTCAAAAAAGGAAGAAAGATTACATTTGACTCAGACTATGTTAATAGCTTTGAGAAATGCAAAACTCTTCTGACGAACGATCCCATATTGAGATACCCTGACTTTGACCGTGACTTTATTCTAACGACAGATGCATCTAATTTTGCTATAGGTGCAATACTCTCGCAAGGACCCTCAGGCTCAGATAAGCCCATAGCGTACGCATCACGTACCTTAAACGAGAGCGAGATAAACTATAGCACTATAGAGAAAGAATTACTTGCTATTGTGTGGGCGACAAAGTACTTTCGTCCTTATCTCTATGGCCGTAAGTTTAAAATCTTTACGGACCACAAACCCTTACAGTGGGTCATGAATTTAAAAGAGCCTAACTCTAAATTGACTAGATGGCGACTAAAATTAAGTGAGTATGACTTCACTACCGAGCATAAGCCAGGCAAGAAAAATACCAACGCCGATGCTCTCTCTCGCGTTGAGATTTGTAATGAAGAAACTAGCTCTATGGCTGGTAATACATCCAATGTACCACCATCTATAGCCAACGACCCTGACTCACGAACGGAGACTGTACATACTTCCAACGAGAACCCTATCCTTGAAATTCCCATTACTGACGAGCCCTTAAATAAATTCAATCGACAGCTGATCATGACGATAGTAGGTGACGTAAAGAAACGCGCGTCAGCTACTAAGCCGTTCGACACTCACACACGTACATCTGTGCAGTTATCGGAATCCAACTTGGAAGAGGATTTAATTAACGCTATAAAGGAATATGTTAACCCTAAAATTAGAACAGGAATCCTTATTAATCCTCCTTTAGGTATGTACAGGATTGTCCCAATTTTACAGGATAAATTCAAAAGCTCATGTATGAAGTTGGTACTTGCTAAAAAGGAACTAGAAAATGTCAAAGAATACCTCAGACAGCAGGAGATCATTCGTAACTACCACGAAGGTAAAACTAACCATCGCGGCATTAACGAATGTTATCTAGCCTTATCAGTTCGTTACTACTGGCCGCGAATGAAAGATCACGTGACCCAATTCATAAATGATTGTACCATTTGCGGACAAGCTAAGTATGATAGGAATCCCATCAGGCCCAAGCTCAACATTGTGCCACCAGCCACAAGGCCCTTTGAGATTGTACACATGGACAGCTTCACTGCCCATAATGAGAAATACGTTACCATAATAGACGTTTTCTCAAAGTATGGGCAAGCCTACCTACTTAGGGACGGCACTGCGCTTAGTGTAATACAGGCTTTATTAACATTCAGCACGCATCACGGCTTACCGCTCACTATTATAACAGATCAAGGTACTGAGTTTACTAATCAGATGTTTTCAGAGTTTTGTAAAGTACATAAAATCACTCATCATCAAACCTTAGCACATTCACCTAACGCTAACGGAAATATAGAACGTTTTCACTCGACTTTACTTGAACACCTCCGCCTTTTAAAGTTAAAACAAAGGGATCAGCCCGTTATTAATTTAATGCCTTACGCTTTGATTGCATATAATAGTTCGGTACATAGCTTCACTAAGTGTAAACCGTATGACCTCATACTAGGACATACTGACCCACGTGACCCAACTGACATCGACATTACAGGACATTTATTACAGCAATATTCGCAGTCTCATAGAGAACAGATGAAACAAGTCTATGATCTCATAAACGAGACATCTCTTGCTAATAGGACCGCAATTATTGAAAATCGAAACAAGTCTCGCGAATCCGAGGTAGAGTACCAACCTGACCAACAGATTTTTATCAGTAATCCTTGTGCTAGTAGATCTAAGCTCGCACCTAGATACACACAGGATACTGTCTTAGCGGACTTACCCATTCACATCTATACGTCCAAGAAAAAAGGACCTATCGCAAAGAATAGATTAAAACGTGTCCCTAAGACCGCGAAATTGTTACAGGATGCTGATCCTGTTCCTGTCGCTCCTGAGCCTAACATGGACTCACGGACACGAGATAAAACTTGAAGGACTTGGAGACGGACCAGGACTTTTACCTTTCAAATTAGGCCCCATGCGACTAACAACTCATTATCATACGTTTTTACAATACATAGAACTAAAAGAAATAGACTCTAATATTAACTTAGTACGATTGCAACTCGCGGAAATAAAATCCAAGGTAGACAACTTTACATACGCAGTCTACGAATCTCAGCTAGATCACTTATATAACGAGCTAGATAACGCAGCGCTTCAATTAAAAACTTTAGAGCCGACTCGTTTTAGAAGAGGTTTAATAGATGGTCTTGGATCAGTTATTAAGAGCATTACCGGGAATCTAGACTATACGGATGCTGTAAAGTACAATGATGCCCTTTCGGTTCTAAGAAAAAACCAGGATAAAATCGTCGTAGAACAAAATCATCATATCAGTCTTAGTAAAGATTGGATGGATGAACAAAATAAAATTATTTCTAAAATCGTAGATAATCAAGTTGAAATAAATAAGACACTGATGATGTTACTTGACCCCGATTCATTTGCGCAACACGAGTTAGTTAAGGTTGCGAAATTCGCACAAATATTGGCGATAACTAGCAACAACATAGGTAGCTTGGTAAGTGAAATAAGTAGGTTAGAAAATGCGCTTGCATTTTGCCGAGCTTCGCAAGCTCATCATTCTATGATAGGTATAGATATAATGAAAAGTATGTTAGGTAAACTGAAATCTTTTTATAATAAAGATCAGTTATTAGATTTAGAAATTAGAGAGTACTACGACGTTATAAAACCAGCATCATTTTATAACGGAGATCAATTAGTTTTTGCTTTTAAGTTTCCCGTGGTATCTCCACTAGTTTATACTTTTTATAGATTGGTTATAGTTCCGACAAAAAATAGGCAGGCTGTCATCCCACCTTTCCCTTTCCTCGCAATCACTGGTAATATTCACGTGTACATAGAGGCTGAATGCCCGAAGTTAGGTACGAGGTACATTTGTGAAGATCAGTTCAATCACCAACTACAACCTCAACCGGATTGTATCTGCAACATCATCCAAGGAGAGATGACCAAAGGAAAACCCTGCGAGATGACTACCATTGACCTGATGAAGCCCGCCATGGAAAAACTGGACGACCGCCACTACGCCGTGGTGTTCCCTCAACCAACACAAGTTCGACTCACATGCGAACGAGACGAACTCTGCACACTCACCGGCAGCTATCTAGCAACTATACCACATAACTGCAAGCTGCGTACAGATGACTTCAATATCCTCAATGTCAATGACCATATCCAAGGACAACCCGTGAAGATATCCAGAGTTCCCGTTCACGTGGATGAAGTACCTGCACCCTATGTCAAAACCAATTCAATCAACCAGAGGAAGCTGCCAACGACATTTTTTCCCAACCTTCAAAAATAGTCGTTGATCTCAGAGGGGAGATGTTATATACATAGATTGTTCACAATATGCAGACATTTGAATTCCACTATTTACGACATAACTTGAAGGCAAAGTGCATCAAAGAAATCCGCTGATGAAGCATCATTGCGACACGCCGACACCAGAGCCTAGCCCCGCGCGCCGCCGTGCCGCACTTCAGTTCCTACCTCGAACAAGTCGATTAGAATAAACTTAGATTGTAATATTTCATTGTAAAAGTTTTTATTAAATTCATTTAGAAACAAATCGGTTTTTTTTGGGAACCCCGGGCGTCGTTCCTATATTTCAGGGTTACATAGATGTGACAATGTCTAGTTATCAACAGAATTAATGAATCATGTATAGCTTTTTTTTACATAAGTTTTACATTTTATCGTGCAAATTTTTTAAGAACCCCGGAAAACATACACATTACATTCAAGAACTATTATTTTTCTCTCTATTTCATCACAAAGGACACCTTCAGTATTTTAAGGTTTGATAGAATTAAATATTTCCAGAAGATTGTCATAGATATAGCAAAAATATACTACCTAATTCAGAAACAATTTAGGTATTAATGCTAAGTACCATTTATACTATAAATTACTGAACAAACTAGAACTAGAGGTTGAAGTGGATTGCTAAACGACCAGTCTAAACCAGATTCAAATTCATTCACTAAAAACTCCATCACAAGAGTTAGCCACTAGCTCATAGAAACATACATACATAACTAGATTCAAACCAGCCCATACAAGATAGGAAGAAATTAGGAAATGTTTGGAGATTAGAGAGAAGTCATAATAACCACCTTTGTAACTTTATTATTTTTTTCAACCAACTTCCAACAATTTTAAACCTACTCTAGTCTAAACTACTTATACAAAATTAATTTAAAGATTTATGCAACAATGCAAATATAAACTGACTCATTACAAAAAATCTTACCTAAACAATTCAGTCACTTATTACTACTATCCTGTAGAAGTTTATCATCTGAGAAGCCTAGTTTGGTCCACTCTTCCTTAGCCATCAGGTTATGTTCCATTCTGCATCCCAAATATTCCTTTGCCTCTGCTCTGCACATGGAGTTGTCGCTGTTGTTATTAAATAAGCATTTCATGTATTTCGTCATGGATTTCTTGCAAACTCCTTCATGATCAAGAGGAAAACTTCCTTTATCAGGCGGCGTTGGAATAAACGTTTTCTGCCCGAAAGTCATTGCCGTTGACATTTTGGAGATATTATTAATAGAACTTTTGTTGCTAATCGGTTCTTAAAATTTTAAAATGAATTTATTAGCAATCGAACGTTATTCGTATTTATTTTCTTCTCAATATTTGTTGTTTACAATGTTTACAATGTTTTTCTACTTTGACAACTGACAACTTTGTTTTCTGTCCGAAAAAGCTGACCTGCAGACACTGACACACGGAGAGAATCTGTTTCAACTTTCAAGGGTTTTTAATAGTAATGTGTAATTGTGTATTAACTTTAAGCGAGCTCACAACCTGTTAAGCTAACACTTTTTCTAAACATTCACTACGGAATAGGTACATACATAATTTTTCGAAAGTTTTAAACTTCCTGACCAACGAAACACGAAAACCTATATAGGTTTACTAGCAGCCGCCCGCGGCTTCGCTCACGCGGTACCCAGATAAAAAGTACCCTATGTCCCATTCCAGCACACGTAGGTAGGTACCTACTATCCTCATTATTCATTATAATATAGTGTACGCTAAACGATGACTAAAGTATTGCCATCTCTTACCATTTCATAATGACAAACAGTGACAGGGCTAACTTTAAGCAATGGCTAACTTTAGCGAACGAATATGAATAATGGTATGTAAGTATATTCCGTAGTTTTTGCGTGAAAGAGTAACAAACATACCTAAATCTAAAAATTAAGAAATTTCGGTGAATTTAGTAAAAATTTTAAGAGTTACGGTCATGGGCGCCGGCAGAAATAATTTCCAGGTGGTGCAGATTTTAGTTTTCTTACAATCTTTGCCGTATATGATTGTTAATAAAAAGATGAAATTTTAGTCTGAATGTTTGAGACATTTACAAATTTCTGACTATTCATTATGAATTTATTATATAGGTACCCAGTCGTCACGGCTCACACCTATTTGTTCACGACGATCGAAATTTAAAAATTCTAAATTGGTGGGCCAGGAGTACCGGGATCGATATTAATCGATTTCCATTACTTCTCTGAACGCACCCTTTAAAGTACCGCTACTCTACACCAGATGGCACCAGCATAAATGGGATGAATTTAACAGAGAAAGCGCAATACAGTTTCAATAATTCCTGTTGATCCCGAGATTCCCAAGGGGTGCAAGTGCACCCTCTGGCACCCCCTTGCCGGCGCCCATGGTTAAGGTAAACTTTACAAAACGCAACGATAGCGCGTCAAAATTTGATCAGAATTAGCAGCGACATCTAGTTTTCAGACGTAGAATTACGTCAGAACTCCATGAATAATCAAGATTAGAAACTTATTAGACCAGTAGTAATTTATGCTTCCTTTCACAGGTAATTTGACATTGACAGTTCCTTTTCCATATGTTTTGTATCATCTATTACTAATCTTTGGTATCATCGCTGTCATAATGTCAAAATAAAAGTATTCTATTTTTCATGAAAAACATGCCAAAAATAAAGAATTTGCAGGTAATTATGACATCAACTAAATGAGAAAAATCGGCTCTTTAATTTGATACAGGTTATGTGCAGTTTTAGACCAATAATTGATTCCAGGTTTTCATCCCTTTTCACCCCTTTAGAGATTGAATTTTGAAAAATCCCTTCTTAGTACACCCCTATGTACCAAGGTTTACCTACACTGAAAATTTCAAGTCTCTACGTCCAGCGGTTTAGGCTGTGCGTTGTCTGTCAGTCAGTCAGTCAGTCAGTCAGTCAGGACAAAGATTCTTATAATATAAGATTACAGTATGTTTACAGAACAATTGCCTGCCTGAAAAGGAAAATTGTAAAAAGTATGATTGACGTTTCTGTAGTTTGACTTGACTTTGACGTAAACGCACGTGTTCGTTTTTCAATTTTCCGAATTTCAATTCAACCAAAACAAGCTTTTATGATTACATAGGTACTATTTTACAGAAAAATGTCGCGTCTAATTGTAAAAAATCTACCGAATAAGGTATCTATATTATTCCATATCTCAGTGACTGCGTATCTTCATAAACTTCATACAATTTCGTTCCTCAGGTAACAGTAGAACAACTGAAAGAGATATTTGGGGAAAAAGGCGAAGTTACTGATGTTCAGCTGAAATACACGAAAGATGGCAAGTTCAGGAATTTCGGCTTCGTGGGATACAGGTCAGAGGAGCAGGCTAAAGCTGCTACAGAGTACTTCAATGGTACTTGCATTCGTTCAATGAAAATTCAAGTCCAACCATGCTCCAACTTAGGCGATGAAAAGAAGCCCAGAGCATGGAGTAAATATGCTTCAGACAGTACTGCTTATAAGAAACTACATAAAGATGAAATAGAAGAGCAAGAGAAACTAAAAAGAAAAGAGAAAACAGAAAGGAAAGTAGAGAAAAACAAAAACAAGATAAAGGATCTTCTGAAAAAGGTATGAATAGATTACAAACCACCAGTTAGATTATAGTATATGCATGTATTTATTGAAATACTTTATAAAGCTTTTATGTCTAATTTTCATGAATATTTAATACAACTATGTTGTTTGTTTTTCTAGCATAAAGATGACCCACTGTTTGCAGAGTTCATTGAGGCTCACACAAATGATAAGACAGCTTGGATCAAAAATGCTTTTCTAGATGCTGCTAAAAGTGTTGATAATGACAGCGGAGTTGAAGAAGAAACTGAGGAAAAATCAAAAGTGGATGCTAATAAAAATAATGATGAAGAAAAAGTTGAAAAAAAGATAGAAAAAGTTGCTAACAAACAAATCAGTGACTTGGAGGTATACTTTTCTTATTTATGTTAAAGACCACCCTTACTTCCTCTCAAACTGCAATATTATGAGGCTGCTTATTGAAATGGATTTCATCAGACTTAACCATCATACTGAAATCTCTTTTTTCATTTCAGTACATGAAGTTGCTGATGAAAAAAGTAGGTGACACAACAGAACAGGAAAAAGTAGAAGAAACTGAGCAACCTACTGAGGAACAGACACCAAAAAAAGTCAGGAACAGACCACTATTTCACATCAAGGTAAATTATTGAAAATTAAACATGAATCAAAACTATGTTTGTCCAGGTATTCCAAGTTTCATTCAAATCTATTTAGCTGTTACAGAGTTGAGTGGGAATAAACATGCATACACACAAACTTTAACATTAATAATGTTTGTGTGATCTATTTATTAAATGTTGTTCATATTTCAGATAACAGGATTGCCATTTAAATGTAAAAAGAAAGATATAAAAGAATTCTTCAGGCCTCTCATCCCTTACTCAATCAGGCTGCCACTTGGGAAAGGAAAGAAATTAGCTGGCTTTTGCTACGTTGGATTTAGGACAGAAAAGGAATTCAATAAAGCTTTGAGCAAGGATAAATTATTTTTAGGTAAGGATACATATCACGCCCATATCCCTAATGGGGTGGGCAGAGCCACAAGCCAGAAACTTGCAGCCTTTGGTGATACACGGGTAGAGGAAGGAGAAAAGATGGATGGATTGTGTGAAAGAGGACATGCATGTGAAAGGAGTGAGTACTGAGATGAAGAGTGATAGGAGAAGATGGAAGAGGAAAACATGTTGTGCCGACCCCACCTAGTGGGATACGAACAGGAAAATGATGATACACCAAAAACTCATCAGCTACTTAATGTAAATTTTGTGGTTTTCGGAATAATTTATATCTTATTTAAGTTTGATATCTAAGTAAGATTATTATTACTTGTAGGAAACCATAGATTACATGTTCATAAATATGAAGACAAGGCAAAACAAGCAGCACAGGAGGAAGAAGAAAGCAATAAAAAGAAGAGACAAGAGGTAAAATTAAGCAGACAAATCTTTAATGTTCTTTAAAAAAGTATACATGTAATATTAATTATTTTACAAACTTGAATATGAAAACCTCCAAACATTTTTGACATTTATAGAAAAGCAGCACTGAAGAGAGTATAGGTGAAAGTGGTAGCATATTCGTAAGGAATTTACCGTATGTGTTATCTGAAGAAGAATTAACATCATTGTTTGAGAAGTATGGTAAGTAGAATTAGAACTACTTGTATAAAACTTCCACCTTTCTGTGCTTCATTAACCTGCAGGCTTCACTCGCGTCATTCCTGAAAAGTAATCTAGACTTAAAGACAGGTCTATCTATACTATTTCATCATAAGTGTGACTCTCCACAAAACTAGTTTAACCATTTCAGGTCCCCTCGCCGAAGTTAACATGCCAATAGATCCTGTACTAAGGCAGCCAAAGGGTTTCGCCACAGTCACATATATGATGCCTGAACATGCAGTCAAGGCGTTCACTGAACTGGATGGAACAGCGTTCTGTGGGAGAATGCTTCATCTATTGCCCGCCAAGACTGAGAAACTAGAGAATGAGAGTGATTATGGTGAGTTCATGCTTTACTTCATCATTAGTACTTAGTATTTATGTGTAAATTTCAGTTTGTAAATTAAATAAAAAAAAAATGATCAAGATTACAAGATGGACACAAGCAATGACCAACAGTTCTAGGTATATTACCAGATCAAGCCCGCAGCTGTGCTACGATTTCCGGGTCGTGTTTCCTATTATACCGTTTACAAGATCTCTGTCCACTTCAGATTACATTTCATTCCAAAAATATGTCTTACATTCCAAAAATATGGAACTCCCTGCCGGGGTCTGTATTTCCTGAAAAGTATAATATGGGTGTGTTCAAATCGAGAATTAATAGGTTTCTTCTAGGTAAGCATGCTCAAGCCCATATCCATCCATTTAAATCAGAAGTGGTTGCAAGTTACTGGCTTGTGGCTCTGTCCACCCCATTAGGAATATGGGCGTGATAATATAATATGTATGTATGTAAGCATGCTACATCTTTGATCACACTGTTACATGACATCAGGTAGAGTGTGGTAAAATGCAAACATATATTGCTTAAAAAGAAATTGCAATGGGCACGTAAACTTTTAACAGAAATTTATTTGTCTTATTTGCCGAGACAATGACAGTCTTGTTCTGCGACTACTAAACATCAGCTTCAAAACTATACAAGTACTTATTTTTTCAGAGGGTCTATCTTTTAAGGAGAAGAAAGCGAAGAAGTTAAATGCACAAGCAAAGTCATCTCACAACTGGAACGTTCTGTTTCTGGGCGCGAACGCGATCGCAGACGTCGTCGCGTCCAACTACAACACTACGAAGGAACAGCTACTCAATGAGAATAGTAAAAGTAAGTTATTAAGAATAGGGACACAGTTTTTCACATACCATTTTTTAGCTAAGCGCGAGCTGGCCATGAAAATGGGTGATGTTGACAAAATTTGTTTTATATGCTAATCGACTCCGTTATTTTTATTTATTTAGCTACATAAATATAGTTAGGTACTTAGACAATTAAATAGTGACATTAAACTTAGGATAAGTTTGTCTTATCACTGGGTTCTCGCTGTTATAACAAAAAGAGTGAGTATAGTAAACACTTACAGTAATTAAAGTAATACTATATTATGTTAGTTACATGTAAGAATCATTTCATTGTATCAGAAGAAAAAAATCGGGACAGCAAAAGTTGGTCAAATTTAATAAAATATTTTTGTGACTTGGTAATTTTTTTGGTCAAGCGTGAGTTGCCCATAAATAATATTAATTTTTGACTCTACTTCATTATTATTATTAACAAATAGAACACAATGGTTTAATACATTGCACAATCCTATTATATGAAATAACATTTTTTTAGACTAAATTTCTTTGAAGTATCTTCTATTGAATGTTGTATTACCACCATGGTATAATACTTGTAGTTTTTGATAGCAACAACACAGATAATCCTCGTGCAAGGTCAGGATTATGTTTGTGACTCTTGGGTGTTATTTATTTACTGTTATCAGGCACGAGTGCCGCTGTTAGACTGGCTCTCGGTGAGACGCAGCTGGTAGCGGAAACCAAGGCGTTCCTCGAGGCCAATGGAGTTTACTTAGATGCTTTCAATAAGGTGAGTTTCCAACAATCAAATCACTCACAGGTACGAGCTTTCGACTGAGCTTCCGCCTACGACTTAGCTCACATACCCAGATAAGATGTAGCTATCTTAAATTTATCATAGCATAGGTACTATGTCCATTCCAAGTTTTATTCAAGTCAGTTCAATCGTTTGATGTTGATTGAAACACAAACGTCCAAACTTTCGTATTAGTAAAATTCACAAGCAAAATTTGTATAATTTTTCAGACAGCGAAAAAGAGATCAAAAACTTGCATATTAGTCAAAAACTTACCAGCGAACACGGAAAAAGACGAATTAAAATCACTGTTTGAGAAGCACGGACAGATTGCGAGATTTCTTATGCCAAAGCATGGAATAACAGCTTTAGTCGATTTTATTGAACCTTTCGAAGCCAAGAAGGCATTCAGCAAACTTGCGTATTCGCAGTTCAAACATGTACCATTGTATCTCGAATGGGCACCTGAAAATGTGTTCGTAAAATCCGCTGAGAAAACTGATGAAACTAAGAGTGAAGAGAATTTGAAAGTCGAAGAATCAAGCGATTATTCGCCGAAACATAAGGAAAGTAAAGAAGAAAGCAATAATGAAAGTCCTGCTATAGAAACGGTTGAGGATATGGATAAGGCAGAAGAACCAGAAAACGATACAACACTATTTGTGAAAAACTTGAACTTCAGGACAACTGATGCTGAATTAAAATCGGTAGTTATTTTACTAACTTAATCCAATGCCTTACCTAAACAAAAGAAGAATTTATCAATTTATTGACCACAACTATGGTAGACAGACTAACTGGACACTTAAGAAAAACAGAGTCAAATCAGCACTAAATAGAGATGAGTCGAAAGAAGGAAATGCCCTGCAGTGGGATGTAATGTAACGGGCTCTTAATAATAATAATTTTGTTTTAGCATTTTTCGTCATGCGGTAAAATACACAGCGTCACTGTAGCTAAAAAGAAAGACCCGAAAAATCCTGGACAATACCTCTCAATGGGCTATGGCTTCGTTCAATTCGTGAGGAAGCAACACGCTAACGAAGCCTTGAAAGTACTCCAAGGTTCCACCTTAGATGGAAAAACGTTAGAGTTGAAACGGTCAGAGCGGGGAAACACGTAAGTGACCTTTACTTCTATTCTACCAATATTAGCAATTAATTTTACACAATTTCTTACACGGTTCAGACAACGACATAGAATCATGCTGCATGTAAAGTAACCCTTATCATTAGTTAAATGGTAAGAATTCCTCTGAGATAACGTACGTGTTAAAGCATAATTAGTCGCGCGCGTGTCTTTCTTTAAATTATTACCACCTACCTGAATATTTAGTAGGAAAATGAAGTAACTAATATTGTACTATTTAAATTTACAGAAATGAAGTCCGGACATCAAAGAAAAATGCAAAGGACACGAAACAAAACGGCACTAAAATACTAGTCCGTAATGTTCCTTTCCAAGCTAACAGAAATGAGCTACACGAAATATTCAGGTGCGTATTATGGGAGTTTCATAGTAGTAAGTAGGTGGGTACCTACACTGTAGAAACTTCTAACAAATTACATTTTAATGTGCCCTTTGCAGCACAAACGCGCCAAGTTTTCATTGGAAATGCAATTGGTACGCTTACCTAAAGTCATAGGCACATACTACTAAGTACCTAGTGTTAAGTTACAACTAATGATGTTTTATATAATAGCAAAAACGTTGGTTCAGGATCATGTAATTACATTACAGTGACCTACTTTATAGTAATTCTTATGGCGCAATAATTAATTATTCTTTTACAGGGCATTCGGTGAAATTAAAACATTACGGCTACCCAAAAAACTGACGCCCGGATCGGATCAACATCGTGGGTTCGCATTTGTCGACTATCACTCAAAAGCTGATGCTAAGGTTTGCGCATCCATAAATAATAAATAAATAAATATTTGTGGACATTTCACACAGCGCCGTCTAGCCCCAAACTAAGCAAAGCTGCACCAGATGGCTGATAGAATACTTATATACTTTTTTTTTGTAAATGCATACTTTAATATATAATACTACAACACCCAGACCCGGAAAAAATATTTGCAGAACATACAAACATTTCTCCCATAGCGGGAATCGAACCCGTGCCTCTTGCGTCTCAGCCAAGCACTCGCCCGCCACGCCATCGAGGTCATCTACTTTCATTCTTAGGATTATATCTCTTATATATTATAAGTACACTACATAACTTTTTTGTTGACCAGATAATTACTGCAAAGTTTAGGTAATAAGTAGCTTTATGTTGAGGTTTGTAAGTTGCATAATCATACGTTATAGAAGTACAACATACAATCCTACCTATTTTCGCAGCAGATAGACGCGCCCTTCGGTGGCATTCAGTTATTAATTCAGTTGTTATGCCCGCGCATGTTCAAAAAGCAAACAACTGAACGTCCATCTATCGCGGCCACTATCGCAGGCCTCGGCTGACAAATTCTTTATTATATTTTTGTATTCCAGACTGCATTCGAAGCGCTCTGCCAGTCTACCCATCTTTACGGCAGAAGGTTGGTTCTGGAATGGGCAGACCAGTCTGATGAAGGGGAAGACATAGGGTTACTAAGGAAAAGAACAGCAGAGGCTTTCAACGCCAAACATCCAGGCGGCAAGAAGTCCAGGAAAGGCGCTGTTGACGCAGACTCATTTGTTGATGGAAACGATATGTAAATAAATGGTTTTATGTATGTACAATTGTACATAATGTAATCATGTTAGTTGTAAGAATGTTCTTGATTAAAAAACTTATTTAACAAGTTTATCTTTATTTCTCATGCCAAAATTTTATTACAGTGATGGATGGCATACACATGTTATAACCAGGAGTGTAGTCTTGTTAAAGTAGATTTACATACATAAATATCATGTAGTATTTACAAAACAAAATGCAGATATTATGTATGAAGTACCTTTTTACAATATTAAGACAGCCATAAACCTACAGCCGATATGAAGTAAATTTCTGATTTATTTAGAGGCAAGTTGAGTAGATAAGCATTAAAAACACCCTATATTTCTATTACTATAATATAACTAAATAGGTACCTACCTACTTATTAATTTATGGAGACATTTATTACATACAAATAATTATAATTTTGTTATAACTAAGACTGAATATAGTGAGAATATTTACATACAAAACCACCATGTCTTTTTCACTGATGGGGCAATAATTGACAGTCATCGCCAATTACGCAATGAAAAAGATTTTAGTCATTATGAAGGATTGAAATTTTACTTATACTATTGAATTATAATATAAATAAAATCTACTCTACTTAACATTCATGCCAACTTTACCTACACTCAAAACAAAACCGATTTGTGCATTAACTTTTATTCGATTTAATACTTATGAAAACAATCTCATAAAGAGCTACAAATAATAAACAGGCAGCTCAAAGATCAAATCATTTTTAACGCATAGTTAAGTAACCTCTTCTGGGAATGTTAAGTCAAACTGGATTAATAAAAACTAACATCCTTCTTCAATTTGTAAATTAAAAGAGGGAACTCAATACAGCAACTTGCTTATTTATTTAATTTACTAATCCATTAAAACAAACAATACATATTACATAACAGACAGTTCTATCATGACTTATTTAATCCATAACATGAAAAAGGTATTTACTTCAATCAATCTTCACAGTTGAGTAAATCTTTCTAACAAATAAGCTAGTTCCTAAGTACCCAACAGTACCACAGATGATTCCTAGAGCGAGACTGAAAAGTGCCATGTAGCCAAAATAGAATGTTGTTTGGAATAAGCCATACATTTTAGTTTTAAAGAGGAAATAGTAAAAGGAATACAAATAGACATAGAGAGCAGTGCTTCCAGCTGACAGGAAACTGGTCCATTGCCAGCGGTAGTCTTCAGCATTCAACAAAAAGTAAGTGCAGACAATAGTAACACACACAGTCACAATCATGAGAATCAAAAATACCAACAACATAAATCCATACACATAATAAATTTTGTATGCCCAGAATGAGGTGAAAATGAAATACATTTCAATGAAAATAGATCCAAATGGCAGAATCCCTCCAACAGCTATGATGATCAGTGGTTCCATGAACCATTTCTTTTCAGGGATGGGCCGAGGTACTGCATTGATGCGGCAAGGGTAGTCAGGTTGGCCAGCTAGGTTCCTGCCAAGTACTGTGCCCACTAAAGTAAGGGGCAATATCACAAAGGTGCAAATGGACATAACAGCAACCATGCTGCCGAATGGAATAGCTCTGGATGCATGGTAGTACATAGCAATAAAGTTGATGAAGAATGCTGTTCCACAGACCAGCACTGGCAGAAAGAAGGCAGAGAGGAGCATTTGTTTGATCCACAACTTTCCGCCCATTCTGGCATACAAAGAGCCTCCAAAATACCCATTCACAGGTGAAGTGGCTGCATAAATAAAAATTGCAGTAGATAGCAAAGACCCCCTTTCAGTGTAGAGTTCACCAAAAATGGTAAATATTATAACAGCCAAGGTGACAACAGTGAGTTGGTAGCCTGATCCAATGAGAGCTGAGAACAATCCCAGATGTGGCACTGGCCTAAATACATCACCATGAACTTGCTTCCAACCATACTCATCACCTAAATCCTTTTCCAAGTCATCAAGATCATCATCTTTTGAATATCTTGCATAATCCTTGCGCAAAGTTCTCATAAGAATCATAGAAACAAGACCAACTAGGAAGATTACCATCATAAAACTGTTGAAGATCGAGAACCAATGAATCCTGTGTTGGAAAAAGTTCGGATCTAAATACTTATCAAATCGATCTTCATAGTTAATGTTGCTTTTCTTCCAGTTTACTTCATAAGTAAAGGGAATTTTGGCATCGGGAGTAAGTCTTTCCTTGTTCTCTGTAGTGAGATTCACTTCTACAATCCTGTTTCCATTGTAGCCAATGTCGAATTTCTTGTGTGTCCAAATGTAGAAATGGTCACCATCAATTTCTCCAACGGTTCCCCATATCGGCAAATCATCTATGTACATCTGGTACCAATAGTGGTTCTTGACGGCGTACACGAGGGCTTTGTAGGATTGATCATTTAGTTCTATGGCACAGAACTGCTGAGCCGGTGCGTTGTCCTTATACGTGATGTCGAGACCGCTGAACTCCAGTTCCACTCCTTGAAGAGCTTCCGACAAGGTTTCATGGTAATGACCGATAGTCACTTTGGTTCCAACGCAGAAAGGTAACGAAAAATATGCATACGTTTCTTGGCGATTGTGGTACGGGCCCACTGTGTTCATCCATAGAACCACTTGCTCCCCATCCTTGTACGAATGAGTATGTTCGTCACAATTGACTATAGTCCACGAGATCAACAAAACATAGAGAAATTTCATTTTTGTGCTTGTTTTACTGGTATTTTTAAAGGAAATATACTAAAAAATAAACATACACGTAAGTGAAAAGCCGAAGTCGGACATTTACAAAATGTTGCCAGCTAAAAACGCCTTTCCCTTTCGTGGTTGAAAAATGAAAATGACATTTATATGATCAAACGAACTTACCTGAAGTGAAGTTCGATCATAATTATCCTGGCTTCGTCGAAGAGATTTAAATTAACCAAATTGTAGTAGCCTGCTACGTCACACACTCACCGCACATAGTTCAGCGCTAGATAGAAAAAGAAAATATCTTTTGTCCTTGTCTTACTAGCGCCTCGGAGGTCTGTCCACTAATTCGTGTCATTATTTTTAGAGAAAAACAACATTGATTTCTATAGGGGTAAAGTAAAATATGGGAGGGTCCGGGACTTTAAATCTCTTCGACGAAGCCAGGATAATTATGATCGAACTTCACTTCAGGTAAGTTCGTTTGATCATATAATTATCCTGTCTTCGTCTCGAGATTTAAATTAACCAAATTGTAGATGTTTGGAGATGATCAATGTTGTTATGGACAATAAAATTGAAACAAAATGAGTTATCAACAACTCAAATATTTTGTAATAATTATGATCAGACAAATATTATTTTCATTAGTATCTTAAAAATACTGATTCTGCAAACGCGTTAGAGCTATTAATAATCGGTCTAATAAAAAAGTTCGCAATTACTGTGGATTGTCCAGACCAATCCGCAGATTCTCGAATGACAGAAACTCCGGCACGACTAGCGGCCGAGGTAGCTGCATGACGGTAACCATAAGGACGGAAACTACTAGTGTCGATGCCGCTTTCCATGACCGGTTTGATCTGGGACGATACTACATGAAAAATTCTCTTACAGCTCAATATGAGCTTATTCTCATTACCAGGGTGATTGTTTACAGTTACATATGTAACTGGGCATATGCCCAGCCTACACACTAATGGCATATTTGGATGCCAAGTATATACTTGGCTTCCCTTCAAATAAAAGGTAAATTTAATAACGGTTGACATCTACCGATATCAGACGTTTTGATTAAATCATTTATCCTTATAATTATTATAGTCTATCTCATTTATTAATCTCTTTCTATTATTAACACTTAGTAGAGATAAAGTCTGAGATCTTCATCCTGTTGCTAACGCTCATAGATTGACTAGTTTTTTAGTAATTTGTTAAATCATCAAAGATTCGTTAGTACATTACATAGATTCGATAAATAATTCAAAACTATAGTAGGGTTCCATGTTAAAGAGTATCTTGGAAATGAAAGCCGTAACTTGACAATTCCTCTAAAACACTTTTCTAAATTCCATCATTGCCTATAGGTACTATTAATTGAAATGATTGAGATAGCAAATCTGTGATAATTAAATAATGTACCGTAAGTAGCCCCACTTTTAAAACAATTATTAAGCAAATCAATTAAAGAAGGTAGGTTGGTATCTTTACATCAATTATATCTTTGATTCCATTAATTACCATATTGCCACCAGAATAAAATTTCAAACTTGATTTGTATTGAAATAAAATTATTATCAGAGAGCGAGGACATATCTAAATCGAGTGAGGAACTTGTTTTCTTATAAAAAAAACGCCTGCTGGATGATATCGTCACAGCCAAGGAAAACAGCTTGTGAGGAGGATGTTTATCTTAAACAGACGAAAGCAGAGTTTTACTTGGTGGCAAAATGATAATTTTACTAATTGTAAGTGATTTAAACATAAGAAATCAAGGCTAGGATGGCCAATTGGAAACTAAGTTACGAGAATTCCTTTATAATTGTCGAATCTTAATTTTTCGTAAAACTTTTAAATTAAGCGAAAAAGGTGGAAAGGCATTAAAGAAGAAACCATTCCAGTTGACAGTAAAATCATCTATGTTAAAATCACAAGTGTCTCTTTTCCATGAGATATAATTTTCACACAGGCTTACCAAAGGTGGAGACTATAACGATCAAAAAACGCGCGAGCACAATTCACACTCAGTATCGATATTGAGATTTCTTGATTCTGAGTCAGCGTCGGTACTATCTTCCCATAGGTAGGACTTCCCATAGGAAGCGAAAATGAAAATGTTTCGTGCTCTACCACTACCACATAATATCAAGAGTGATATTATTAAAATGTGGGTAGTTGCACCCCACTTATTCGATTAATACTTACCTACATGATATGGTAGTGGTGTTATCAATCCGCATCAGAATCTCATAGTTGTTGTATTCTTTCGCAAAATATGTTAATTTTAAAAACAAAACAGGTCGCGAATAATTCCAAGTAATTTATGTGTTGTTTTTGTTAAATATTTCTAGTATGAGTATGATGTAGCTACTCGCATGACGAATGGGGTTGTACGCTGTTAAAAGGTTATTCTCCCAACAATTTAGATCAGCACCCAAATTACTTGCATGTAATTATCATAACTATGATCTTTCAAAAGGTTTAAGTATTTTGCACGTACAATAGATTTTGTATGTAACCAGCCATATGCAACGGCTGGACATGCTATCGTTAAAGTTCTTGCATACCGAGCTAGATGGCGTATGCGTATCCTATCTAACTGTTTGATTTGAATCGTATGCTCCTGAATTGCTTGTTTTTTATCAATATGTAATTCTAGTGACATGTTTCGTAAATTTAACACGAAACCTACAAATTTACATGTTTAGTTAGGAGTCAAAACACTTTATAATGAAACCAAGTTTGCTAACAAAGGCAATTTGTGTGAGATGCGTTGTCAATACAGTCCTGATGTGAATAACCTAGACATATCATCTAAGTAGAATACGGATACGATACCCCTCTCGCGCAGGTTTGTATTACCGGTCTTAAGATACGGAGCTGAGCAACAGCTGAAAGGAAGGGCGCAGAATTCGTAGAAAAGAATCGCAAGTATTTTCTGTGTGACTCATGTATGTAGTAGGGCATGTAAACTGATTAAACTATTAACCGAAAAAACCGGTTCACCGGCTGATTTTACGTCGGTTTTTAACCGGTTAAGTTTATTTTTATAAAAAAAATATGGTTTTACTAAGAAATCTATATAAAAAACTTGCAAAATAACCGGTTAACCGGTTATTGAAAAATAAAACCGAAAACCCGGTTTTTTTTTTTTTTTTTAACAACCCGGATTTTACACGCCTTAATATGTAGGTAGGTCCTTTTCAAGTCGATTCGACATTTACCTAGCAGTTAGGATACATGAGTCCCATTGCAGTCTTTGCATAACATACTTATTTCCTTTTTAAGATTCAAAAGAAATCTCATACCACCACTTCTTTTTGGGAAACAAAAAACACTAGTAAAAAATTAGCCATAGGTAGGTTGACATAACCTTATTGGCCTGGATTTGTAGTAAATGAGATCTTTTACTAAATGATAAAGATTCATTTTTATTAATATTATGCCACTCTGTAAATAAATATTTAGTCTACTTCCCTGGACTAATTTCGGGAGCGGGACGCTGATTGCGCAGACTGTCGCTTGTGCCATAGGCGACGGCGGCGGGCGGCGGCGGGCGGCGGGCGGCGGCGGGCGGCGGGCGGCGGGCGGCGGGCGGCGGGCGGCGGGCGGCGGGTGGCGGGTGGCGGCGGGCGGCGGGGGTGGGGGGCAAGTTGGCACCAGCGGCGCCGTAGGTACAACTGGTGCGACGGACCTCTCCAGTTTATATTAAACGACGCCGTCAATGTATAGGTGACAGGCGGTGTAATCAGCTGTCCCGTTTCTCTAGAAGACTTAATAAAATCTCTTAGATTTTTTGCCAATAGGAAACTATAATAGGTATCTCTTTTACGGTCCTTGAAAGGAGTGACATAATGCAAGAGCAGGGTAATTAATTGCCGCCACTCATGATACCTGTCATCGCTTTGCCTTGTCTACTAAGGCCTTTTACCATCTATAATAGATTATTTATACAGCATCAGGAGGCAACTTTTTACCTTCACAAACGGGACGCTGTAGTGCCGGGACGAATTAAGATGGAGTAGGCTTGCCCAGCACCTATTCCACCCTCTTAGCTTAGTTGGCCACAGAAAAGACATGCTGCTAAGGCATGTCCTATTTGACCTTGTTTGGTCTCTAATTCTTTGCCGGGTCCGTAGAACCGCAGATATTTTATAATAATATCAGGATCAAGCGATAGGGCTCTTCTCTTACCCTCTTTTTTTTTTTTTTTTTTTTAAGCCCAGACTTAGGAATGGTTTTCCATTATTGGGAATATTGTCTCCCCATTGGGGAGTATTGGCATAACAATAGCCTAAGAGCTTGCAGCAGTTTAGGACCAACTTCTGGAGCGTCAGGCGTCAGGCGCGGGCGGCGATGGCAGAGAAGGTAGCACTGGCTCCTCTGGGGAATTACTGCTGCTTTCCAGGTATTCTACCTCGTAATATGGTTCTGTATAAAACCACGCAGCATGTAAAAATTGTTTACTACAGCAAACAATTCTGGGAAAAAACTACCTCTTTTTTTTTTTTTTTTTTTTAAAGAGGTTATGAAGCGGTTAATATCTCGTATTAACTCATTAACTGCCTCTGGTCAATATCTCGTATTGACTCGGGGAAATAAAGTCTGCTGCCTAACATCTCGTGTTAGATCGGAGACCAATATTTTGCACAAAGAAAATTTCTTGTACAAAAGAATAGTGCTATTGTTTTTCGAAAGTTTTTTCTAATATCGGCGTATTTTCCGACGCCATATTATCACTTTCTTGGTAACTTCCTTTAACAGCCATGTGGGACTTGGAAACCAGAACTACGTGCGGAGCGCGTGAGCGCACAAACAATAATGACACGAATTAGTGGACAGACCTCCGAGGCGCTAGTAAGACAAGGACAAAAGATATTTTCTTTTTCTATCTAGCGCTGAACTATGTGCGGTGAGTGTGTGACGTAGCAGGCTACTACAATTTGGTTAATTTAAATCTCGAGACGAAGACAGGATAATTAGACTATCTTGAACCGATAATGTTTGTGATCTTGAGAGATTGTAAAATTAAAAATATAAATGTCAGTTGTCAACTGTCATGAAGTGCAAAAGCATTGCTTTGTTTACATAGGTTTACATCGTTTGTGGAGGTTATAAACATAGCACAGGAGAAAATATTTACTTAAAATATAAACAGAGAATCTACTGGTATACATCATGGATGTGGATTTACCAAGCAGCATTCAAGCAAAGCTTAAGTCAGACACTGGAGAAGAAGCTGGGGGCACATTGGATATACCGTTAACTGTAACGAAAGATCAGCTTCAACTAATCTGTAATGCTCTTCTTGAAGAGGTGAGGTGTCTACTTCTTTTTGCGTATATTGAAACATTTATCTTGAAATTTCGTAACACTAAACATACTCATGATTATTCTTAGGATGACAAACCTTTTCTATTCTTTGTGAATGATGTTGAAATCAAAAGCACACTGCAAGAGGCTCTTGACATCAAAAGCTTGAATTCCGAAGAAGTCGTTGAGATTATTTACCAGCAACAAGCAGTGTTTAGAGTCAGACCAGTCACAAGATGCACAAGGTAAATAATTTTTTGCATAAGTCATTATAATGTATCAGTTTTGCACAGTCACTGACCCTCACTTTGTGTCTCTTAGCTCCATACCAGGTCATGCAGAAGCTGTGATATCCACCAGCTTCAGTCCTTCAGGAAGGCAGCTGGCAAGTGGCTCTGGAGACACTACTGTCAGGTTTTGGGATTTACCTACTCAGACCCCATTACATGTTTGTAAAGGTAAAAATACTTTTTATTTGTGAAAATACACTATCATAGTTTTTTTTTTACAACATACACCTGGATTAAATCTGCAGGTCACACAAATTGGGTGTTATGTATAAGCTGGTCACCAGATGGTTTGAAATTGGCATCAGCTTGCAAAACTGGAAAAGTGATGCTATGGGATCCCAGCACAGGAGAGCAAATAGGCAAAACCATGAAAGGGCACAAGCAATGGGTTACTGCTCTATCTTGGGAACCATACCACATGTAAGTTTTCTTATAAGAAAAAACATTACTTCACAATCAACCAAAAATAAGCAGATTCAAGAGTTCATTTAATATTTTTAATGTAAGAATTATGCTAATAATATATTTTATTTCTAGTAATCCAGAATGCAGAAAACTGGCCAGTTCTTCAAAAGATGGTGATGTCAGAATATGGGACACAGTCTCAGGCCTTACTGTGCTAAGTCTGTGTGGGCACTCCAAAGCAGTCACTTCTGTGAAGTGGGGTGGCAATAGACTTATTTACACATCATCTCAGGATAGGACAATAAAGGTACAGATCAAAGAACTTTTAAGAATGTCCTTCTGAGATTGGTAAAGCAATTGTGAGAATTCAAAGGTGAGACGGCCTCTGTGGCGTGGCGGGCGATTGCTCGGCAGAGACACAAGAGGTGCGGGTTCGATTCCCGGTGTGGAAGAAATGTTTGCATGATCTGTAAATATTTCTTCCAGGTCTGGGTGTTGTGGTACCATGGTACTCGTACTTTCTGATACCCTTGACACGGAATCCTAGTGTGGGGTCAGGACTATGTATGTGACTGTTGGGTGTTATTTATTTAATTAGTTTTTTCCACAAGTTTTATAGTCCACTCAAACAAACACCAATGTACCTATGAAAGTAAAGTACTTATTGCTGAAGTTATTTCTCCTAGCTAGAAGCTATGAAGTAACATTTCTATTAGTTCTTCTTCTTCTATCGAGTCAATGTTACAACAAGTATTTTAAATGTAATTTGCCCAATAGGTGGCCACAGCGATTCCACTTCGATGCCTACCAGTTATGGATCTACTTGATTTTGCAGGTATGGAGAGCAGATGATGGAATTCTCTGCAGGACACTAGAAGGACATGCACATTGGGTGAACACTTTAGCATTGAGTACAGATTATGTTCTTAGAACAGGTCCCTTCCACCCAATTACAGATCAGAAAGGATCTAAAAATGAGGATAGTAAGTACAATGCAAAATTTTGTTAAATTAAACTAGCAATCGAATTGTAGCTTGTAAAAACACAGCATACTTTACTTACATACATATTATCACGCTCATATCCTTAATGGGATAGGCAGAGCCACAAATAAACAAGAAAACTTGCAGCCACTTCTGATTTAAAGTCCTAAGTTGGATATTGTGAACCATGGTGACAGGTGATCAGCCCATCACCATATAGATGGTCCATCATTTGGAGTCTATCCCTTAGTCGACTTTTACAACATGCTGCAAGAAACAGCTGGATGCATTCTATGCTTTTTCTTTACTTCCAGTCCAACAGAGAAGTAATACTTTAATTAAATCAATAACATTAACTTTAAAGTAACAACCTAAGGTCAAAATCTTTCCTTTCTACATAAATGTTTATCTTTCAGAATTAGTTCTTCAAAAAAGGGCACTGGAACGATATGAAGCAGTATGTAAACAGGGTGCAGAGAAACTGGTGTCAGGGTCTGATGACTTCACACTGTTCCTGTGGCTTCCTGAAAAGGAGAAGAGGCCTATGGCGCGCATGACGGGGCACCAACAGCTTGTCAATGATGTCAAATTTTCACCAGACACAAGGTACAACCTGTATAACTAATGATGTACAACCTGTACAACTAACCTGATGATGCTGATCTCATACCTAAATAGATTTATATTCCTAAATTCTAGCTATAGAACTCACCCGGTAGGAGAGTAACTTATTAATTAGCAGATTTGGAAAACTTCATACATTATGTATATTCATCCTTACCCTTATTCAATAAACAGACTATCCTAGAAAATAATCTTATATATTTTGTTTTAGGCTCATAGCTTCAGCTTCTTTTGATAAATCGGTAAAGCTCTGGGAAGCAGCTACAGGTAAATTTATCACTACACTGAGAGGGCATGTCCAGGCAGTATACATGGTGGCCTGGTCAGCTGATTCTAGGCTTCTACTAAGCTCCAGTGCTGACTCTACGTTAAAAGGTACCTTTCTATATTCTAAATATGAATATGTAGACTTTTCCTGTTGCTTCTGTATTTATTACGTAAATGTGATCAGACATCATCAAATTGACAGTAACAGACAATATTTAATAACTACTAGTGTGGGGATTCCGGGGACACACTAAGATGCGAGTTCTCTGCAAGGCAGAGGTGAGAGTGAAATGTTGTTTCTATGTTCTAATTTAGTGTGGAGTATGAAAACAAAGAAGTTAGAGCTGGATTTGCCGGGGCATGCTGATGAAGTGTTTGCGGTGGACTGGGCTCCTAATGGAGAATATGTGGCATCAGGTGGAAAGGACAAAGTATTGAAGCTGTAAGTTAAACTCAAAATCAGTTCAATGAGCATCAGCAATATTCATTAAAATCTAATCACCACACTGGTTCGAAAGAACTAATGACACTAACCCCCGAATACTCAAATGCATCTCAGAGTTGAGCACATCTCAAGTCATTTTTGATTCAAATCTGTCAAAAACTCGTCACTTGAGATGTGCTCAACTCTGAGATGCGCTTGAGTACTGGGGGGTTAGTCTAGCTTTTTACATACATGCATAAAATCACGCCTGTTTCTCATAGGGGTATGCAGAGATCACGGATCTCCATTTGCTACGATCCTGACAGACTTCTTTCGCTTCATTCACTCTCATAACATTCTTCATATTTGCTCGTATGTAGCTTTCTAAACATACTTTATTTATGTACCTGACTTATGGATTTTGTTACAGATGGCAACATTAACTTAAAAACACAACATTAATTGAAATTAGTATAATTTATTACAGAAACAACTGATACAATGATGTTACGGATTATATTACTTTTGATAAACTAAAATTGTGTTATTTTATTCTTATACTCTTCTTCACATTTGCCTTGATGCCAGAAGCCTCTCCACCGTACCTTGAGACTTCAGAGCGAGCCTCACGAATGGCACCCTTCCTCCTTATCTTAGCCTTTCTGTACTTGAGCTTATGTTTCACTCTAGGATTCCTTTGATCCTTCTTCCTATGTGGAGTCAAACCCTTATTCTTGGCTATTTGGTAGGTGATTTGACGCTTATCAGCCACTTCTTCTGTGACCATGTCAGATGTTCCCTTGTTTTCTTTGACCACTTCATCCACTGCAGTACCATCATTATCAGAGAAACCACTCTCTTCTGACTCATCACTTCTTTGTGTGGATTCCTTAGTCTCAGGCGTGAAGAAATCATTGCTATCATAGTTTTCTTCATCATCAGACACACCTGTGTCTTCAGCTTCATCTTTCTCCATAGCTGTTATAAGTTTAAGTTTCTTGGGTGCTGATTTGGACATTGACTTCTTTGATTTCCTTTTCTTACCTTTCATCTTTTCTCTGAGTTCCTTGACTTTCAAATCTATATTTTTCTTCACTGCCTCTAATATCTTGTCTATCTGTGGTTTTACTACTTCCTGGTAAATAGGCTCCATTTTATTCAGCATTTGTCGGTATTGGTATAATCTCTTTATGACTGGATGATTCTGGATATTTACCCTCTGGCTTTTCAGTAATAAATAGAAACTAATATTGGTACAATAGTTTAAAATAAGATCATAGTTGGTCTTAACGAATTTGGAAGCCGGGCATGTTGGAAGTTTGCCATCTTTGACAAGTTCTAAAACAGGATGTAAGTCATCTTTGGCCACTGTTAGTTTTGTTTTAAAATCATCAATCAAACCAGCAAATTCAGGGCTTTCCTTTTCAAGCAGCTGCATCTTTTGCCTCTTTGACATCTGACTTAAATCACTTTTTATAACAGTATCTTTATCTTCCACTTTAGCAACTTGTTTTGAGAAATAATCAAGGGTATAATCTTCTTCTCCAAGCTGTTCCAAAAGCCTTTTCTGAATGTTCTTTGCTTCCTCCTCCTCCATAAGAGCCTGTTTCTCCTCATTCCCAAAACCACCATAATCTTCATCAACAAAATCAGTAGCATAAAAGGACTTCTTTTGTTTTCCCCATGCCTTAGAATCTGGTAAATCATCATCTGATTTTTCTTGTCCTTCTACATCACTGTCAGCAATACCCAAATCATCCTTCTTGCTGTCAGAATCTTCATCAGATTCAGAGAAAGCATACATTTCCTCCTCACTTTCAGAATCATGTTTTCTTTTACGTACCTTATCAAGCAACCTTTTTTCCTTAGCAGAATACTCATCTTCAGAATCTGAAGGTTCATAGTTTCCCTCAATATCGAAATTGGAGTTCACTCTGTAACAGGATAATTACATTAGGTAGGTAGGTGAGTACAGCGTCATGCTGCACGCATGCTACATCATAAGTACCAACTGACGTCGGTCGTTGCAACGCAATGAAACAGTAATAACATGATAGTTCCTGTGAAAGCTGTAATACACACTCATGTATTTTTTTTTAATGCCTTACCTTATTTTATCTGCCATTTTCTCTAGAAATTGTGATCAAAACTCATTCATACATTTAGCCAGCATACATCAGTGAGGTTACTTTGAGCGTATGTTTCAGCTGATGTATCTTTTGGAAACTTTACAATTACTGTCTAATGACTTTCAACTTTCTCTCTTGTAAGAACATATAAATTGATCTTGAATCGTGATCCACAAGAAAAAATTATAAATTGAAAAATGCGACGCAACACGAGCGAGCGAGAGCTCGATCGAAACGCTGACCGACCATAGATAATACATAAATACAGATGATAACATGCGCGGGGCCGCGCGGGGCGGACAGAAACACAGCAGAACCATATTACTCCTAGCGGAGGACGGGATCAACCAAAGAGTACCTATATTAACTACTTAGGTATAAGTCTGTCTAGGAACCAAATAAGAAAGGGCCAAAGGGTTTAAAACCAGGCCAGGAAAAAAACATTAGTAATTTAAGTCATTTATTTATTTCCAAAAAAGTAACATTACAGCCGTAACCAAGGCGTTACATCTAGAATTAGGTACATGGAGAATATTGCACATATTATATTAATAAAAATTTAACTCACAAAAATCAAAATACAAAAAAAACTAACTAGAAACTACAAAACAAAATTAAAACTCTTAAAAATCAAAATATCAAAATAAACAGGTACATATCCAAGCTAAGTAATTACTAATGTCATAACCATAAGTAAGTACATTTTAGGAACATTATTATTAACTAGGAATATTATTCCGTAGATATTCTATGGTTACTAGGACTAGGAGCGGGCTGTAACAGGTAAAATAAGAAACCTGTTCCGACTGTTCCAGTTCCAGTAAAATAACAGTTCCGGAAACCTGTTCCAAAATAACAGCTGTTGTGTTGCAACATAATATGAGTAGAAATATAGGTAACAGTGCTGAGGAACAGTTTCTGTGTATGTTCCTGAAATGAAAACCATCCTTCATGCTTAACAGGCTCAGGACTGACAGCTTGAGATTAGAATTTTAGACAAAATACATAACATTATTTACTAATTAGTTTACAACTGTTTTTTTTCTGTAAAAAATGATCCCGACATATCCGAACAAATGCACACCTGTTCTCTGCTTGTAACAGGTATAACAGCTGCTGTCTTGTTCCAACAAAGTTAAGCTGCGTCAGCTAGAATAGAGAAGAGCATGTTCCGTAGCGTTATCTCTTTCTAACATAAGTAACCTCCATAAGCTAGAATAAAGAAACGCATGTTCCGGTAGATTCGGGATGTTGTGGAACTGGAACAGTTTCTCATAGGTTTAGACAACAGTTCTAAACTGTTATTTTATGAAACCTGTTATTTTTATCTGTTCCGATATATGCCTCACTCCTAACTTGGACCGACTCGACCACAGGAGTCCCAGGACTCGACTAGGTACGACTAGGTAGACTCAGCAGACTAGGACCGACTTGGACGGCGGACGTCCTTTCTGTCAGCAGTCAGCCAGCTGCAACATTGTTTGTTTACATTTTATAATTACCTATTTTACTAAAAGCCTTTGATTATATTAAATCAAAGCTAATATTTATTTACTTAATAATTTTGCCAGAATGTCTTTGGCATTGGTAACAAAGGTTTCCTTATTATTTATATTATTCTATAATGATTTTTTACCAAGCAAAAAACTTCGGGCATCGGGTGTCAATGCCCTGAAATCAAAAACTGAAAAATTAAATGAATGTGCACGTTGCAAAGTATTGACGGACTCATTTGGTTACTGGCTCGAGAAAACATCTCGTGGTAAATATGAAGGAGGTGATTCAGCGTGGGAGGAATCTAAATTGCGATCGTATGCGCGGAGCGAGGTACGTTTCGTAGAAGTGCAAGAAGGGCTCTGTTCAGAATTAAGCAGTCATCAGCATGACTGCTATACGCTAGCGGAGGAAGCCGAACAGCCACTTGAAAATTACTGGTTCTATGAAGATCCTAGCACAGTAAACTTACATACATGGCTTTGCATTGACACACTGAAACACTGCTGCCCTAGCAATCATTTTGGAGAATATTGCATGCCTTGCCCGTTAGGTAAGGATAATAAGATATGCAGTGGGAACGGTAGATGTGATGGTCAGGGCACAAGAGAAGGCAATGGTTTATGTGTTTGTGACAGAGGTTATGCTGGGAACCATTGTGAAGAATGTGCAAAGAACTATTATGCCTATGAGGGTTCCTGTAAGAAATGTGACCAGGCTTGTGATGGCTGCTCCGGTGCTGGCCCAGCTTTCTGCCAAAGTTGCAGAACTGGCTGGAAACTAGATTCTGGTGTATGTACAGATGTTGATGAATGTGCAATTTCAATATGTAAATCTAACCAATACTGCATCAATAAAGTAGGTTCATACAATTGCCAAGCATGTGATGAATCTTGCGAGAGCTGTTCTGGAGCAGGACCTCTGAACTGTACATCATGTACCCCTACTAATCATCTATCAAATGGTGAATGCATAGCAGAGACGTTGGGAAGTAAAATTATTAAAAATTATGTATATATAATGACAATCTGTATTGGAACTCTTGTAATACTAGTAATTTTATACTATGCTAATCGAAGAATGACATTTATTGTTCTTATTATATGTACTTTTTATGTTCTCTATGCTGAATCACAATTTTTCAATACTTTTGATATATATTTTACAAATGTTCTGGGAAAGGAGGCTTAGTGGTAATTACTAGTTTTATGTGAACCATCTTGTTCTAGAATAAGACCAAAGTGTACCAGTTACTTACTTTATTTTAAATACTTTTGTGATAATAGGAATAAAATCATGTACATAGAATATAATATGTAATTTTGTTATTTGATTCTACCTCAGAATTATCAAATATCATGAGTAGGTATTTTTTTATTGCACACATTTTCCTTGATCACCTTCATCTACTGCTACCAAGTAATTAGTTCTTATTAGTTATCTAGTGTTTTGAGATGTAATCAAATGAAAGACTTGAAAAATGTGTATTAAAAATACATTTATTGCAAAAGTTACATAACTAAATTTTAGTGTCATTTATATACAAAAATTAAATACATGGTAAGGACATAATAAATTGTGTAAAATACTTTATAATACATTGATATTAACATAACTAATTGTAACCAAATTAAATAGTTCATTGACTTTAGTTTTGTTCAGAAACTACAAGGTAACATTATTGAGAGTTTAACTATTTACTAAACTTTGTAGAAGACAGTGGTTATGTAGTTAACCAACATAATAAGACTTTTATTCAAGAGCACCACTCAAGTGTGAATTACAACTCAAGCATAGATTTGCTGTTAATTTTTCAACAAAATCTGTCAAAATATCTATACTCAAGTATAGATTTACACGAGCACTGTTCTTGAATATAGGGCCAGAGTTTTAATTATACTTCCAATCCAAGTATAATTCAATCAAGAGGCATACTTCAACAATTTATCTTAAGGTTGTACTAAAGTCAATAGAAGTTAAGAAATGTAAAACAAGCAATTATTGAATCCCCCTGGCTTGATTTCCAATTCAACCCCAAAAATAACTAAAATATAAATTCAACATTTCTTTAAAATATATGAGATTGGCTATAAGCTATCAGAATGCTGCATTGCAAATTGTAAACATACAACTTACTAATCTGCAATTGCAAAAGTAAGATGGGATTCTAAATTCATACCTGATACAAATATACTGGTAAAATTGGCAACTTTTTGATTTGGCAACAGTAAGCCTGGGTGTACACTCATTAAAACAAAAAATAACACAAATAATTTTAATTCTCCAATTCACATGAATTAGTTTATAAAATAAAATAAAAATCATCAAAACCCCCAAAAACACTCATGTTAATAAATTTTTATTGTTTTTGTGATGATTGAATAAAAAGGTCGCAAATTAGTCAAATTGAATTGCAATCAAGTTAGAATTTAGGTTTTACATGGATTGATAAAACATTGAGAACAATACATTTATGTATCAATAGAAAGTCATATGACCCATTTGTTTATTGAATCAATGCTATTACATACTGTACATTGTATTGGAGACAAAAATGTAATAACATGGAACTTGTCTTTGGTGAAAATAATGTTTATGTAGCCAGTAGATCATAAACACGGGCTTACTCGCTAACGTTCGAATAATATATTAGTCAACATAAAAATAACACAAAATAAATGAAACATGTCAAATTTTTGGTAGAAAAAAGTTTTAAGTACTAAAATATAACATTTGAGTTATGAATATTTGTGAAAGAGTTGTTGATGTGCATATAATAAAGACTGTGACACAACTAACATCGCGGCAAACCTACACTATCCTTGTAATAAAAATGCCTTCAACATAACGATAAAGCTTAAGATAAATCACTCGACTAGCATATAAAATGCTACTGCATAGGCAAAGATAAGTTACATTATTGTAATCCATTTGCATTATTACTACAACCGTTTGATTCTGTTTCAAGTAGAAAACATACCCAACTAATATAATGTATATTAGGGTTTTTTATTATTACATATTAGTGTAATGAAAATGTGTTAAAAAGCTATGAAAAAATGCCTGACAGTCATCTTTATTTATGATGACCTTTTTAGTTTTTATGTATGTAATGAATGCTACCACTCACAATTTAATATTAAAATCAGTCTGCTTCAAATTACGCTAAAAATTACCGTAATATTATTAATTTTAGGTCCCTCTTTATAATACTCAGTAAACGGTTTTTTCGACTTTCACAATTTTGCAAGAGGCTAAAACAACAAAAAATCTCTTGGCTTACCATTTTCTCTTCATCTTGTTCTAGCAGCACAGTCTTAAAGCTATTTTATATGTCAGTTAATTATTACGTTACAATAGTAAAATTTTCGTATAAATGATATAAATAAAGCGATACTGTCTATACTCAGTCTGTTGAATATTTATGGAATGTTTTTTTCATTTAGTGGAAATCGAATGTGTAATTTCATTTAATCAATCTCATCTGGATGCATCGATTATTCTTAATCTCTAAAAAAAATTGCTTAAAATACCTCAGCAAACTATTTAGAAAATGGTTGCAGTAATACAAACCGGCGAAGGTAACTTTTGCTCGGAGATAATCATACTTGCATATCCATAGATAAAGTCTAGCCAGAACAAGAAATCTTCGCCTGATTGTAATGCTTGAAAAGTTCAAAAATCATCTGGCACTTCGGACTTACTAATTGACTAATCGAGAAGCGTAGGGGTGCGGTGGTGCGAAGACAGTTGCGCCGCTAGCTGGCGTTGCTGCAACAGACAGTACAGGATGCCGGCTTGTGCCATGGCGTCGACAGTACCGGCTGCGAGTAAATCTGTGCGGATCTTGGAGCCGGGGTTAGCACTCGCCGGCCGCAGCAGGGTGGGCCCGAACACTGTGGCCAGGTTGTGAAGCGACATCTTGTTTTCAGCTTCGTGTTGGTTGACTCTGCAAATTCAAACGAACATTTTGATGGTTAGTGCATACATAGCTATTTAACTAAATTGAATTAAATTTTTTACAACGTAAAGTTACTAAAAGTTTACGACTGTTGGTAAGGTTACGTTGTAAAAAATTCAAGGTAGATTTTTAAGACTATTCTAGGTGATTCTTATTGATTCCATTGAATTTATGGTTTTGATTTTTATGGCCTAAAAAATCCAGACTAGCGGTTAGTTATTGAATTAAACCCTCCTTTGTAAGAACATTCAAAAACTTAATAAAATCTACTCACTTGACGAAATGATTGAGAAGAAAGTCAATGCAATTCTTGTTGAGATCGGGCAACTGCGCGTAGCATTTGAGAAGCGCGTGGCGTCTGGTGTGTGCTGGCCCTGAATCCACTGATGTACCTACCCCCTAGAAATAAGTAACAAAACTCAGTGATAGCATGGCAATAGACTTATAACGTACCGTCCGTAATTTTCTGGACATATAAAGGCTCTAATGCGAAACAACAGATCCAGTGTGGTGAATGGTTATACCTGCGTCGCGCCCCAAGCTCTAAGCAGCTCCGGATATAAGGCATCGGTGAACAGAGCTTCCGGCAGCTCTCGTAAGTACAACTTGAGGACGCCCGTCACTGAATGAACGTCCACTTCCTTCAACAGCTGTTCCGCTTCGTATGCATCTAGAAAATAAGAACAAAAAATAATAATAAAAAAATTTCATTTCTAACAAACTAGCGCGCTCCGCCCGTTGACAGAGCATCCAATGAACGGCGGCGCAAGACTTTCTTATAAGATTCCAAGCGGGGTGAAATAAGTCGGATCGGCGGAGACTGAAGTTCCATTGGTACATCAGAACAATAAATAAAATTCGTTCACGAGGCAGACCATAACAGAGTACGCCTTTACCGCCTTTACCTTTACCTTTAGACAGTGGTAGCGGCCCCGCCTTTCGATCCTAAGGTCGGGGGTTCAGATCCGGTAATGCATCAATGGAATTTACCGTCCGAAAAAATTATGTGCGTTATACCAGTCAGTAGGTACTCTTAAACGGTGAAGGAAAACATCGTTAGAAAACCGACAAAGAACCTAAAAAGTTCGAAAATATTTTGTCAAGTGCACGAAAGGAGACTTTGAGACGCGCTTTAAATCCTTTGACACCGGTTCAAAAGAACTAATGAAAACGACTAGTAGTAGTAGTAGATTGATACTATGTATGTTCGTATGAGCTAGTGGCCAACTCTAGTGACGGAGTTTTTAGGCCGCCTAAAGGCCTCCGTTATGGCTTAACGACTTAAAAGCCGGGGCCGACTGTTTAACGTGCCCTCCAAAGCACTCAGCTCGTAATGCCACTTGCGGTCCCACCCATCCCAATTTGTGACCGCGCATATCGTTGCTTAACTTTAACGATCAATCAAGAACGCCAAAGCAAGCTACGCAATGAGCGCTTCATTGATCACAGATTGATACTGACTTGTTTCGAAGCTCTTCTTGAGGCGGTTGAGGTCGGAGGCGCTGCCGGAGACGCGGTAGATGCCCACCTCGTGGATGCCGCGCCGCTCCACTTCGCGCACGCACGCGCTTATTATGAACGGGATGTTGCGTTTCTCTCGCCTAAAATTTACAAAATAGTATTGGACAAATCAGAAGTGGCTGCAGGTGTTCTTATGTTTACTTGTGGCTTTGCCCAACACATAAGGGATGCGTACACACACATACGTACATACACATGGCGACACAGAGGTCGTCCGTAGTGGAATATCGGCGTGCCGTAGTGGAATCGCGGCTTTAAACTCACTTGGTGACGTGCATGATCTTGGCCGTCGTAATCACGCAGAGTGTGTTTGTGTGTGTGTGTGTGTGTGTGTGTGTGTGTGTGTGTATGTGAGTGTTGGTAGTCAGACTCACTTGGCGACGTGCGTGATCGTGACCGTCGTAAGCACGCGATGTGTGTGTGCATTAGAGTGTGTGGGTAGTTAGACTCACTTGGTGACGTGCATGACCTTGGCCGTCGTAAGCACGCGATGTGTGTGTGTGGTTATCAGACTCACTTGGCGACGTGCGTGATCTTGGCGCCGAAGAGCGCGCCGGGCTTGGCGGTGGGCACGCGGCGGGCGGAACGCTCCGGCGGCAGGACGCGCATGCGCAGTGGCAGCGACCCGCCGCCGAGACCCACCGTGCGGTTGACGCCGCCCGTCGCGCTTTCGCTCACCCATTCACGGAGTAACTGGAAATTAAGTCATTGGTTTTTGCAAGGAACCGCAGTTCAGATACCAAAACACAGCATCTGTCGCAAGACGCTACACATGCGATCACAATAACACACAGACTTTACGATCGCAATGTTAATTGAGCATGTTAATTGTCTACTAGTAAAATGCCTCTGACGGACGGACATGGCGAAACTAGATGTAAGGGTTCTTTTGAACTTCGGTACCCTAAAAAATGGTGCAGCCAATAAAGTACCGGTAATTTATTTGTATAATTCTTGTCATAATTCTAGTATAACATTATTCTCCTTTTTGTTACAGGTGAAACATGATCAAAATTTATTTATTTCTTTGATTTTTTAAATTAGTTTAATTTTAATGTTCTATTTTGTTTTTGTTACACTTACACTCACCTTGATAGTACATTTGCCTCGCAGCACAGGTCTCGCCGCGTCTTCGTACAGTAATAACCTCAGATTCTGCGATCCTTCCAAGTCGAGAGTGAAGCTCTCGTTCCAACGCGGTTGCGCAGAGCGGCAGACTAGCTTGGACTTCGCTTTGCGGAAGTAGTGCCCGTAGGAATCCACCTCCACAACTATGTAGTAATCTGAAAACCAAATTTCATTTGAAAACTCTAAGCTAAGGCAACCAACAGATTGACTGAATAATTTCTGCCCTAGAGCGAATCTGTCCTAAGGCTAATCTGTCCTAAGGCTAATCTGGCTTAATGCTAATCTGCTATAAAGCGAATCTGTCATAAAGCGAATCTGTCATAAAGCGAACAAGGCAATACAGTATTCTAGTAGTGTAGATTTTGTGTCCGCCGATCAAAAGGAATAGTTATGTAGGTAATTTTAAATTAATTAAGCATAAAAAGAATAAAAATAGTATAAATCGTGCGCGAAAGGACTCTTTAGCGCTTCGAAAGAAACAACAAAAATCTAAAATATTCTCTTCTTACAAGACAATTATCCTCACTCTTCAGCTTTTGATCTTTTAAACTAGTTTACGCCCACAGCTTCGCTCGCACAGTATCAACATAACAGGTAGTTTATGTGGTATCTTGCAAGTTTTGCTGAAATTCCTTCAGCTGTTACGGCGTGATTGAGACACATTCTCACAAACGGATGTATAAAATAGTATTGATACCAGCGGCAGTGTCGAGCGGCGCCACCATGCCGCCGATGTGCAGCTGTAGATCTCCGAGCAGCAGCGAGTCGTCCCTGCCGCTGCGCAGTAGGTACGAGCCCATGTCGGTTTGTAGGTAGCTCCGACAAGCCGTCACCCACGCTTGCAACTCCAGCATTGATATCGTACTGGACCCCGCCGGCGGGGCTGATGACGCCTGCGAATTAAAATAGTATTTTTACACTGTTTTTGTCCAACTGACACATGTCACGGTGAGTTATGAAACTTTGTTGCAAGCAAACAAACAAACAAAAACTGACAATTGCTGGCAAATGGTGGCTTTATCGCTTGATGCGATTTCTCCCAGGCAACCAAACTAAGACTAAAAGTAAATTAAAAACTAAACTAACGTTAAATACACGCTTGGACCTTTCCATTGACAACAAAGTTGAGCGGTGAGGATTTGGTGAGTTGTCGGTTCTCTAACGTTTTCCTTTGTTTATTGGTATGAAAAATTCATTGATGCATGACTGGATTCGAAACCACGATCCTAGGATCGGAAAGTAGGGCCCCCACTACTAGACCATTAGTGCTTCCTATTACTCAAAGTTATATGAAAAATAATAATTTTCAGTTATAGTCTTTTTTGTACTGTTTTTAACAATATTATGTCGGATTTATCAAGATTTGTTCGATCCTACTTTTAGATTGAGAGTCACTTCCATAAGCGGACCGTTACCGCGCTGGCACAAAAAAAAAAAACAAAATTCTGACAAGTTTGGCGGAGATTCTGATACAAAAAATTCAACATGGTCCCGGTAGCTTTATTTGCATACAATCATGTACCAGCTTTGATGTGTAAAATACGCAGAGCTAATTTACCTGTAAAGCATGAATGGAGTCTATCCACTGCGTGCGCTCGTACTCAGAACTCAGAAAGAATATGTGTTGTCGTTGCAATGCGTTGCCGCCCGCAGCCTTGGCGCCCACCCGGAACACCAGGTTAGGCGACGCTAGTACTAACTGTCCTTCTAGTTCCGCGAGTTTCTTCCTCTGCTTTTCTGCGGTGCCGCGGCCGCCTAGTCGCATTTTCTATGAAAATAAAAGATAAGTTCAGTTGGTTGCAACGTGGACTTGTATCTAGGAGGGTTATGGTCTCAGAGGGTATAGGTTCGACACGGGTCAATCTTACAAAATAAACGTTGCCTGAAAATATGTTTCAGCTTGAGCTTTCTGTCACTGTCTTGTGACACCTTTATTTATTTGGAACACAAAAACCAAGGTATACAATCAAACGAAAACCGTGACAGCAACAAAACTTAAAAATTCAGCTAATTGGAGTAAACAATGTGGACGAAAAGGCGTGCGCGCAATGTTGCCAGGCATTTCTTAGTAACACGTGTCGCGGCTTATTTGTCCCCTAGTGAATACGAGGCTTGATTTTGTCATCATACCCCCGAATACTCAAACGCGACTCAGAGTTGAACACGTCTCAACCCACGGTTTTTTGACAGTTTCTGAGGAAAATCTGTCAAAAAATCGTCATTTGAGACGTGTCAACTTTGAGATGCGTTTGAGTATTCGGGGGTTAGTCTCTATTAGTTTTTACTAATATTATAAAGAGGAAAGTTTTTTTATGTTTTTATGTTTGTAACGAATAGGCTCCGAAACTACTGAACCGATTTGAAAAATTCTTTCACCGGTAGATAGCTACATTATTACGGAATAACATAGGCTATAATTTATTTAAAAAAATTAGGGATCCTTAATAAAACTCCAATAATGTAACCCGAGGTGTAGAAAATTGACCTCAAAAATCGTAATTTGTTAAACACCCGTGCGAAGCCTGGGCGGGCTGCTACCTAGGTTATACAACGGTACCTTATCATCACTAGCCGCTCGCTCTTCCGCCAATATCTGGTCCCGGACCGTGGACGCCTGAGACTTGAGCGCGACGATGTTAGCCGGCGACGCCTCGCGCGTGTCCGCCGGGTTGGCCATAGCACTGTCCTCCTCCACCACCACTATGTCCGGTAGGGGGATGAACCATTTCAGCTCAAACGTGAACTTATCTCGACCTGACGCCTTGAAACAGAAAGTAATGCTGCTCCATTTACTCTGTATAAATACTGCAATTGTTGGTACAAGGAAGCGTTAAGTTCCTTCACGTAAAAACACTTAACTGAGATTACTAAAATTAGTTTTCATACAAATCATTCTTCAAAATACATTAAACCATTACCATAAAGAAACAAGAACACTACGAAATAATAAGTAAAAACCAATCCAAATTAAGTTACTTGTGCTTGTGTGTTGTGAAATATACGGGGTGTCTCACGGCGATACAACATGAAGGGAAAGTACCTTAAATACCGTAGTTAGAGAATTTTACTGTAAGAAGACCTAATTTTGATTTTAAAAACAATTCGAACTTATCAAATCATTTGGTCAGTCAAAACTCTTATTTTGGTTTAAGAATAGACAATGCGATGCCACAACAGTCAAATGAACAAAATTAACTAGGTATATTTATATCAGTCAATTCACTGCACATTCCTATTCAAAAACTTACCTTGTATTTAGCACAAGCGATGACATCGTTGAATAAGAATAGATGCCTCAACTTTCTATGTCCATCAGAAAGTTCAACTATGAAAGAATTCTTTACAAGTCTTCTTTGAGCACGATCTGCGTTCTGTAACGAACAATTTTATTTATAAACTCAATAATGTATAGAACAATTTTGAGAAAGTAAGTAAACAACACTTACAGGGAACATGGATTTAGTCTGAATAATATTGAATTCGTCCAGGAAATGTTGAGTCATGTTCAGGGCATCAGTCAACATGGCATGGTCGGGGTGGCTTGCTGGAGTATACTTTATCAAGTCCTGCAAAACAATAATAGTTTCTACATAACTACAAAAATAATACGAAATTTCAGATTAACGATTCCTTTTTTTTATTCAACTACGGCAAAAAAGACGATTATGATTTCGTAAATGCTTATAATTAGTATGTCGTGTTCATGCAACAAATAACACAATATTATGTAAACTATACACTAATAATTTTTGTACCACACACCATAAATAAACAAAAAAAAAATCCCTTTCACACCTACGCGTGGGAGAACGCAACATTTCTTTTTTTACTTTTTAGAAAAGGAAAAATCTTGCTTTTGCATAAGCAAGTATTCCCAAAGACGGTTGACGTCAGGCAGGCGGCCGGTCATTAAACACCTTAGCCAAAACTCTTACAGCATGATCCAAAGGAACATGGTGTGCCGAACCCACATGGGGTGGGATGAGGGCAGGAAGATGATGACATACGTGTAAAACGAGCGCATTCTTCTGCACCCTAGCGACGGGTTTATGCAAGAGGTCGTCAAGAGACATGGGTTGTCCGTGGCAGGAGATCTGGCGCGTGAGGTTGGCGAATGTTGGCGAGCTGCTGCATCTGCGACGCACCGCGTCCGTCGCGCGACCGTAGTTGTGGAGAAACGCACCGTAGATGTTTATGTTTTCAGCCTATGGAAATAAGAATTGTTGGCATATTCATTCAGACTTATATAATACAAATGCACAAATCCTGAGCTAACACGATTTACCTTTCTTTCTAAACCCTGCGCAAACCATCCCACATTCTTTCGCCGAGCGCTCACATCAAAGAATAAACAAATGGTCAAATTATTTCCTTCTTTGTGTCACGCCGCTTTAGGTTACAAGCTGTTGTGACCATTGGGATAGAATCAGAAGACAGGTATCGTCTTTATTTTAAAGTCAAAGTCAAAGAGCCACTACGCGCATATTTAAAAAAAAACTGTATTCTGTGTTTCTACCCTTATTCTACGCTATTTTCTATGGTGCCTACCATTTTTTTGAAATGAAGTCCAACTGAAAGAGGCTCTTCCCAGCTAGCGACGGCCGCCTTCAGTCCCTCGAGAAAGCTCTTATGCAGCTCGTGTAGCTCAGAGATCTTGTAGAAGATAGTGTTGAACTCTTCTTCTGTTATCACCGGCTGGGACGTCGACAGCGTCGCTTTTATCGCGTTCATATACTACACGGATAATACATAATTTAGAATCATCATCATACCATCACTAGAATGGGAAAAACGTTAAAGCACCAAAATAGTAGATTGTGGGAGTGAACAACCATTTTAAAGGCAGTGTTTTGTTTTTTTTTTTATCCAGAGCGGAGCGAATGATTCTTGTAGCGAGAGCTTCAAAGTACGTCACGAGAGTTTAAAATATTGTCGCTCCTAAGGTGGACACTACTTTTCATCACCCATTTGGAACATTTACTAACAATATCCACATTCCAAATTGAAATCACTTTTAGTCCCTAGGGATTGAAGAACTACTTTGGTCCCTGTTTACGAAGAACCAACAAGCTCTTTTTGAATAGATGAAAAGCATTTAAAAAAAAAAAAAAATTACAGTACAATTCTAGTTTATCGAAAAGATTTTCCCTTTCTTGTGTCAGCCTTTACCATCATTCGCAACTTGACTTCACCCACTGCTAAGTATAAGCCTCACTTTGTATGTGTTGTTTTCCATGTTGTTTTCCGCTGCTAGTCGCAAAATCCGTGAAATACATTATTTACCCTATTCGTAGAGGTACTGCAGGGAAAATAAAATGTATTTTACTGCCGTACATTACCTGAAGCAATTTTTTTATAAACCGATTTATAGCTTACTATTACTATCATAATGCATCCAGATTGCATTGCACTTTGATAAATGATATAAAATACTCTCAGATTGTTCTACTTTAACTGTTATACGTACATCATACATAAGTATTGATTGTGTTTAGGTAAAGTCGTTTCATAATTTATGTTACTCACCTTCTCCATAACATAAAGACATTCGACATAAACAGTCTCGCTCTCAATGATACTTGTGATGATACAGCGATGCATCGTAAGTCTCTCCGCTTCCGCATTGTTGCTGATATTCGATTCCTAAACAAAACAAACTTTTTAGAAAAAAAAACTTACAAAATTGTGTAGCATGTTACCTAGATTCGTTGTATAATTCGTTTCGCAATCGTACTTAAAGCTTGTTTAACAATAATCGGTGTAAGTGTAAACAAAACGGGGAAACAATATAAGTAACTGAATTCGAATCGTTCATTCTCGACGCGGGTTCATTGCAACAACCATGGAACTTATGTTTATTTTCGTCGGGGCATTTCTGTTTAACTCGATACAATGTCATGATTCAGGAAGTAAGTAAAAAGCTCTAATAAAGTTACTTGAATTTACTCATTCAGTCAGTTTTTAAATTTGTGAGAACTAGTCACCAATAATCAACTAAATAGTATTCATTTCAAAGGCTTTGAATCGTCGAACAATGGTGTGGAACTGAGCCCGTTTTACGACACTATCATCTTCAGCGACATCGCTGATATCATAAAGGAATTTGAAAGTAATGTGAGTATTTATTTACAAATAATAAAATACCATAACTATGTAATGTGCCTAATTAATTTTATATACATTTCCAGGACATACCATTACTGGACAAAATGGCTAAAGATAGCAGTGAGAGTGACGAGAACATAGAAGATTTGCTACAAGAATATCAACAGTACTTAGAGAAAGAACACAAACAGAGGAAAGACTACATAGAGCGAACCAAGCTCAAAAACAAAGTACCACTCCTGCGCCACGAAAGGTACAGTAAAACGAGCTTCGGAAACGGTGGCAAATATAACGATTATTTATATAAAAATGGCTATTATAATTTCGACACGTACAAATCTAAGAATCCTTTAGATTTGTTTATTCCGATCAGTTCAAAAGCAAACCATTTCAATACTATGGAACTTACGACAAAACTACCATACGACAGCATGGAATTGAATTCTTTTAACAAAATTATACATAGTGAGGACAGTTCATTACCACCAACATATCCGAAGTTCCCGATGAGAGCTCCATGCTGCAAAAACGGACAAATGTCCTGCAAAGCCTGCATGTCAGCTAAAGACTATTCTAGAAGCCGATTGGAGCCGAGGATTAGTCAGTATTCAGAGGAGAAAAAACTTGAGACGGAAAACAAATTTTCTGATCTAATTGAGCCTGAAGACGCACTGAACATTCGCATCAAAATCGATGTTCAGTTGCCGAAATTACATGAAAGATCAGACAAACATCTAAATCCCTATGTTCTTAATAATGGGGTCAATACAAAAGATTTTCCTTTAGCTGTAAAGATGCCGACTTCGTACTACAATTTCCCTATCCCGCTGAACCTATTTGGATACAAAAGAGTTTCGAAGCTGAATTCGTCACCTCTTCATAAGATAACTATTCATAAAAAAAAGAAATCAAAGGCTAACACCGGTGGGAAAAAACACAGAAAGAAGATCATAACTTTCCATAACATCAAACTTGAACCACAGCAAATATACGAAGCTCATTTTGGAAAACCTAATGTAAGCGAAGGTACTACAACTGAAATTCACAGCACATTTGCTGATATTGTTGAAATTTTAGGAACAAATTTTAGCAGTACGACTACCGCTCCTTTGAACAAAGCAGTAAACGAGACGCAGACAGAAGAAAACATATTTTTACTAGTAAACATATCCAACAATGTGGTCAACGATACTGAAGAGTCTAATAAAACGAGTAATAGTATCGAAACAGACTATACAAATCCGATCTTTAATGGAACTACTGAAAAGACGTTGCATTTCATAAAGAAACGGGAAGCAGTTACTCCCAATGGAACGGTTGCTGAACTTGATACCACAGTACCGCAAGGAAAACAGGTTTTAAATGCTTCAAAAGCTTCAAAGGATAACATAAAGAAAACTGATAAAGGATTCATGAGTGATGATGAATTATTATACTGGCCCAACAATAACGTAAATATGTCTAAAATTTTATCAAAAAATATAACAAGTATAATACTTGAAAGTGAAAATAAAAAGGCTAAAATAAATATGACTAAAGAGACTATGCGCAATCACACTCGGGCGTTAGAAAAAGCTATATTTGGAGATGTTGACTGGAACGATGTAGATATTGTAGCCCCGGCGTTTATGTCGTTCATAGGTAAATACATCGCAGGAGCATTGACTTTCTGCTCTGATAGTGTTTGCCACTCTATGAAATGTGGTCACAAAATCTGCCACCACAGAATTTGTGCGCTTAAAGATAGATTCAACAACAAAGGGCACTGCAAGGGAGCTAATAATACCGGTAAGTTATTTTACAATGTTATTTTATTGCTTTTTCAAACCAGATTATTATAAATACGAATCATTCACTTTCAATAAAAACATTAAAGTAAGTTCGTATGAGCTTGTGGCCAACTCTTGTGTCGGAGTTTTTAGGCCACCCAAAGGCCTAAAAAACAAAAACATTTATAATCATAATAATTTATTCATAAAAGTTTCGGGTTACATAAATTGATCTTAAAGATTATATTTCTCTACCAAAACCTATCATTACTGGTGTATGAATCCTACTAATATTATAAATGCGAAAGTTTGTGAGGATGTGTGGATGTGACGATGTATGTTTGTGCCTCAATCACGCAGTAACGGCTGAACAGATTTGAATGAAACTTCGAATATACATAATGTGTGCTGGAATAACATATTGGCTACTTTTTGTCCGGATACCACGCGAGCGAAGCCGCGGGCGACAGCTAGTAATAAAATTAATAAAAAATGTATCTAATAAATTGGATTATGTCAAAAAATATATAAAATTAATTAAATCAATATAAACATTTATCTTTCCAGATAGCGTAGCAACAATGGAGTCAATCATGGATTTACCATCAAATGTCGCATTTGAAATTGTAGATATCCTACAAGACAAAATGGCAGGAAAACTATTTGGGAAAGCAACTCTCTGCATAAGTTCTAAATGCATCACCTTCGCAGTGTCGAAAAAGATGTTTATTAAAAGCAAGTGCATTCTCAAGGAACTAAACCCGAAAGGTCACTGTGTAAATACAAAAGAAGGAAAGATTGTGTAAAGTACACATATTGTGTAACGATGTTTACAAAATAATAAATTGAATGGTTTTAACGTTTTCTGTTTAAAATCCAAAGTACCCTTTGTTAAACTCCGATAAGAAAATAGCTATAGGTGGTATCGTAAGCAGCTAGAAGTCGTAACTTTGTTCATTAGACCGAATTAACAATAACGTCGAGGATGCTGTTAAAATTGAAAGAACTTTTAAAACTAAAAATAGCCTGGGCCATTGTTTTGGGTTGGCTACCAAACATACTAGTTTCGTACGATCCTCATGTAAGTAATTTAATTACTTTTAATTCCAAATGTGTATGAAAATGCTAATCTTTAATGTTTACTCAACACACTCGAAACAGAAATATGGACAGTTCTACTTTAACCCATGGAGAAAAATCGAAAAATCACAACCGCAAATTTTAAAGTTCAACTCAAATGGGGACGTAATCATAATGAATGTGCCTACCAAACATATTATTAACTTCGAAAAGTTAAGAAATCAAAAGGATTTCAAAAAATATATACGTAGTGATGATTCGGATCCGTGGAATTCAACAACGATTTTGAGTGAAATACACAACTTGATAAGTTCGCTGTACGAGGAGAAAGGGGCGCGGCCGCTTAAAAAACTTAAGATACTTACGCATTGCAATGAGAATAGATCTATGTGTAGATTTTTATCGTGCCCGCACATCATGGACCACTGCACACTGTGCGAAGTAATTATGGGGGGCAATAGTACCAATTCGACAAAGTGCGAAAATGTTAGTACCAAATTTTTATTTTCGCAAATTAATGTGCGGTTAAAATCGACGATGTCAACTCAAAACCCTTATGGTGGAGAAAAGTAACTAATTTCGTATACGTTATTTTATATTCTATTTAATATATTTAGTTGTATTCAATTCTTTAAAAAGATTTATCCTGTTTTGTTGAAAGATTTTAAGAAGTAAAAATTAAAAGGTTTCCTGTTATGGTCGTTTGTTTCTCATTAAGTAAACATTCCCGAGAGTGCCTTATCTGTAGGAGATAGGGACGTACCTCCAAGTCAGGTATATAAGGTGAGCCGAAACTATTCAAACACTTTTATTCCTGTTAAGACTTCCGTGCCAGAGAGTCAGTATGATTTCCAAAAGATTTGTGACTGTTTTTATACTATGTTTGGTAAAAGGCTGTCTCAGTAAACCAGCAGCAGAAAGTGAGTATTTACACTAATATCCTATTTATGTGAATGTCACTTGAGGGTTACCTACTAACAAATATCGCTTTCAGGTGACCTAACAGAGGGCCGCGGGATCGGTTCGACTCTATGGGGTTGGCTAACCTATCCCTTTTCGTGGTGGAGCTCAGAACCAGAAATACCGCCAATCAACGAGCAGCTCATAGCGTCAACAGCTAAATACGAGCCTCTAGAGAGCATTGAGATTGCGAAACACAACGTCACAGTTTGGTGCAACGATCAGACTTGTACGACCCAGAAATGTGATAGGTTTGGCTGCAGTAACATTACATGTAATATTTATGACACGGATTTGAGGGGAGAGTGTCGGGAGTATAATGCGATTGCGACACCAGAAGAGAACGTGCCTGAGCCCACCGTGCCGCTGCCAAAGCCGTCCCTTCAAGATAAGGTGACGGAAGCTCCAAAGGCGCCTAACTCGACCACTATTGCTCCTGTGACGTCTACACACAAAGATGTTCCTACCGTGGAAGAACATCCCCTGGAACTAGAAGCTGTACTATCTTCCACTGTGAATAAAAATGACGAAAAAGTGTCTGATGATAAGGGAGATCTTATCAGATCAGAGCAACCGGTGAGTGTATCATAGCATAATATTTACTATGATTGTCTAGATTGATTCGCATGATCCAAGGATCATGCTGAGCCGACCCCACATGGAGTGGGATGAGGGCAGGAATGTCTAGATTGATTCGTTGATTCCAAATACAAACCAAAATGCCATTGTGAATAACCAATACATTACTAATTATATGTATAATATCACTACATTGCATGTACAATTGAATAGTAATTGGTTATTTTGCGACAATACGAAAAGTATTTCTTTCGTAACATAGTAATATTAAGTGTAATTTTCACACCTAACATTTCTCATTCTCATTGTTTCAGATATAGAAGTAAAAACAGTTTCAAGTTCAACGTTCCTTGAGAAGGTAGATGCCATCATATCGCATTATATAACATCAATTTTAGAAGAATATGCAACAAGACTTATGAACAGCTTTATCACAAATGTTGAAATAAACGCATTTTGCGTCAGAGGCATTTGCTATTACACAACCTGTGAGAACAACAAATGTAATAATATTATTTACTGCAAATATAACTTACTAACAAGTGTTAAAAAATGTTCCTTGAATAACTCTTTTGATAACTTTAATTTGTATTTACAATTTAATAAAATTCCACAGATTATCGCAAATAAGGTACAGACCTACAGTAATAATCTAGAAGATAATAATATAATGCACTAAATTGAATATTAAATAGGTAAATAATAAACATCAGCGTTTTATTTTTAAGACCACTTGCGTTGTGTGAACAATTATTTCAACAAAGCTCCCTAATCTACACAACTTCGAGATAACACGTTCAAACCATGACTAGGTAAGATAACAGAGTTGTTTTTAGAGGTTTACGGAGTAATTTTTCTTTTGTCCTAATTATTCTTTGAGATAAGTTTTTAGAAGAAAAGACTGTAGGTAATTGTCGTAATAATTATATTTTCCTGTTTGCTTTAGAGTGACTTATACCTACTTTGAAGATCATTTAACATCATCTCATTGTTAGTAGCAAGTAAATGAGGTAAATAGATAAAATATATCGAATAAATTAGGTAAATATAGTGCGATAAGGTCGGGAAATGATGCTGAACGATGATTTACCTGAGTCTGTAGTTTCCTGATAGCAGGCGGCGTCGCACTGGCCTCAGTATCCGACGATATGGTTCTCAGTAGGAGTGGAGTATCACTTGAATCTGCCAACTCTGAGCCGGCTTCACTTGGCTCTATACCTTCCGCCGCTTGTCTAAAATAAAGTTTTTATTGTTACAAAACGTAGTCAAGAGTTATAGAATTGTATACAGGGTGAGTTTTCTTCCAGGGCCACTGAGGCGAAGTCTGAAACCGTGAGAGTTATCGTTAAAGTCATGTTAGAAGTTAAGTGCTCGATTTTTATTTCGATAACCCTCACGGTTTCAGATTTCTCCTCACTGTCCCTGGAAAAAAACTCACCCTGTAAAAAAATACTCACTGGTATCTTAATATATGTTACAGTCAAAACTCTTAACCGGCTAAAAGTAGTTTTAAGTCTTTGTCAAAACTACTTTTAACCACTAGAACATAAGACCTAAATAAAAGAACATAAGAACATAAATAAAAGTATTTCTAGGTCAAATTTTATTATATTGACCGATGAATTAAGTGCGCTAGTAAAGTCAAGCACTGTGGAACAGTTCAAGCTATCTTTAGGACGGGATCGTGATGTTTATGAAAAGTTCCTGGTACTCACTGTATGAAGTAATGTATGTTGACGTAGTTAGGCGCGGTGGCGGGGGGAGAGTCGGGCGCGCGGGGGGCGGTCGGCTCGGCGGTGCAGGGTAACGTACTAGTGCCGCTCCTGGTGTCTTCCGTGCTTGAACCTGTACCGCCTATAAGATTTAGTATACAATAGGAAACATCATTTTTCCTAGAGCATTCAATTCATAACTTTTTATCTGCTTTCAAAGAACTTATATAGTTAGCATACCTCTCGTAAGCTGAGAATATTCATGGAATCAGATCAGCTAATTTGTAGACTCAAAGTTTATGCAACTAATGTTTGCAGCAAACGCAATGAAGCCGAAAATAATGTATATTTGGTTGAGCGCCTTCCGAAAACCTTCCGTGGCCTCGACAACAACTATTAAGCGAACTTTACTGGTTCTTCACGATGTTTTACTGAGACTAGTAAGTAAGTTCGTATGAGCTAGTGGCCTACTCCTAAAGGCCTCAGTCATGGCTTAACGACTTAAAAGCCGGGACCGACAATTTAACGTGCCCTCCGAAGCACGGAAGCGCTCAGATCGTAATACCACTTGCACCCAATTTTTTTGGTCACCCATCTAAATTGTGACCGCGCACAACGTTGCTTAACTTCAACAATCAATCAAGAACTCCTAAGCAAGCCTAAGGTCATGGGTATAGGTATATAAGGTGAAAAGATTCACAAGTTGCGACTGCATAAGCTGAGCTCAGATACGGGTAATTTACTGTTGTTTGCTAAGAAATTTCATAGTCCAATAGCTCCTGATTCTATCAAGATATCTGATAGCTGAACCAATAACTAGCTACTAATCGATCACCTTTCGCTCATACCGATTGCAGAGAATAGTAATTAATCACAAATTAAATGAGAAGAACTTACCAGCTTGAATATAAACGTATTCTCCATCATTAATGCTATCGACTGGGACTTGGTCGTAGTAGGGCTCGTCCTCGCCGGGCACCGTTGCGGGAATGCTCTCTAAAGATATTGGAGCGGACTTGTCATCAGTCCCTTCAGCTAAGTCCGGTGTAGTAGAAATTGCCTCTTCGTCGATGGAGCGAGGCGTGGCTGCCCCTCCGGACCGTTTGCGCTCAGATGATAACGAGTTGATGGATTCGTAGCTTTTCACCTACGAATAGATAAACGATGAGGGTGAGATATCAAGGTTTTAGGGGTGTACTTAATTTAATAATTACTAGCTGCCGCCCGTGGCTTCGCTCGCGTGGTATCCGGATAAAAAATAGCTTATATGTTAATCCAGCACACATGTACTACGAGTATGTATATTCCAAATTTCATTCAAATCATCCATACATACAAAATTTCGCGTTTATAATATTAGTAAGGATTTATAATTGGCAAATATATGTATATACTATACTATACCTACCCTCCATTGGTGGAGTATGTGTGGAATTCACGTATTTGTTTTCTAGAATCAGGATTACTCACCCTTTCGCTGATAGAGGGCGTGGAAGCCCGGCTGGCGATGGACTCGCGTGACTCTGCGTTGCGGAGTCTACGCCCCAAGGATGACGGGGGACTGTCCTCCGACAGACCAGACTCGGGGAGGGAAGCGCCGCGCTTGCTGAACACTTTTGGTGGCGGTCTACAATGAAAGAAAAGAAAATTGAATAAACAAACTAAAATATTGCGTAATAGGTAAACCAAGACCACACAGACATAATATATAGGTGGCTGGATTGATATGTTCTTCAACATACTATTGTCGGTGGGCAATTTTTTGGTATGAGTAAGAAATTATGGTTTGTTTTGAAAACTTAAAATATTTGTTACCGTCGATATTGAAATCGAACTTGCCTTTGTCATCAACCTACTCGACAGATTGATTATTCCGTTTTGTTTTATGATCTTTTTTTCATCGTGACACTTGATGATGAATTGGACATATCGATCTTGTGTCGTGCATATTTCGCACTACTTTCGGTGGTAAGATTTCTCCAGCAGCATTGCAAACTTTCGTTTCTGTCACACTCATCATTCTGCACATGCTCGCAAGTTAGCTATTTACGTGCATTTCGTCGGTAAGTGCATTATTGATTTCGCTTTCAACTTTACGTCGTAATGAGCACGGAAATAAAAAGAAAAACCTCGATTGAAGCCTAATTCATTCAGTTGTATTATGTAGGAATTACTTCAATTTGGTAGGTACACTTTGTATGGTTTTCCACCGTCCAATCTATGACTCAGTAGGGAATCGGATAACCTATTATGTAGATTGTAGATACTCATCAACTCAGATAGAAAATAGAAATCCCTTACAGTCTGTTTTCAAAAATCATTGAAATAAATACCTCAGAGCATTACTTCTACATGTTACAAAGAGATGGATGCAAAAAGTTTGATGTTTGCTTACTTGGGTGGAACTTTCTTTTTGGCAGCTACGACAGGATCCGAGGGTGTACTTTCAGAATGTGAAGACTGCGAGGAGTCCTCCGCCTTCTTAGCTGCATTCTCGGCTAACTTCAAACCATTTACTTCGATGACAGTTACGAAGTCACCTGTTTGTGACTGTGGACGGTTTTTGGCTAGATTCGGACTTGTTTGATCTAAAGCTACTGTGAATGATAAAAGAAATAAATGGGTAAAATGTACACCCGCAATATTGTAGATTCAATTGAAACATACATAGAGATGTTAACTAAATAATGAATAGGTAATAAATATAATATAAAAAAATGTCAAGCAGAATTCACACGATTTCAATAGGTAATTAATAACCCTATGATGATTTGAACATACATAAGTATAATAAAATATGGTTCATAAGAAAACAATTAAAGTAATTAAAGCTACCAGGTAAAAATAACATAATTACTCATCACTCATTCATAGTATAGCAAACCTACTTCTATTAACTAGTAATATAACTTTGCAGCTGTTTTTACACATTCACTGTCCCAAAACAAAAGATGAAAAATTATCCATAGGTATGTTCATCAAAAAGAATTTATCAGTTTACTTTATTCTTCCATGACCTATAACAAGTTTTTTTCGCGAAAAATACAAATAATAACTGATCAGACGTTTGTAATGTTGACATAATCCATCTACTGTAAAACAGTGAAAAATTAGGTTAAATAAACAATAATTTGTTTTATATTATCTCCCCCATAAATGGCAAACTGGAAACATATTACTGCAGCTCTTTAGAATTTTGTGTAGCCTAGGTATCTAATCATACATCAATGATAATATTTTTTCTTTTGTTCATACGTCCAGTGAAATAAACAACATCGAGGTTACCCTTGAGTCTGATTCTAGCCAGAGTCATAGACGTAGGAAATTAGCATAAACATGACTCCTCTCAGAGTCATTGGACAGTGGACCGTGTTGAAAACATTTCAATTACAGCACTTACTATTAGCACTAGCATCTTGACTATTCTCGCTCCTCTGAACTATTTCACTGTTGCATCTCCGGCGAGCCTCAGCCACTAGGTTTGATGATAGCTCATTGATGCACTGGTTGACCGAGCTTCTCTCGGCCAAGTGGACTGGCTTGGCTCTGAGCTGCACATGCTCAAACTCCGGTAGCTCAGGCACAGCTGCTGAGTCATCACTCTTGTTACTACTAGTGCTGTCTTCTTCACTCTTTTTAGAAAGAGAGTTGGTGTTTGAGCCCTAAGAATAAAATAAATAACTACTTATTATGACATGTAAGCTTGTGCTCTTAACTGTACCTACAATTCATACTTTTCCCATCCTCCATATATTAACTTGCTATAGAATTATTCTGGGTTTCATAATGTTAAGAATTGATTAGTGTGATGTTTTGTATAGTTTTATATTGACTCACTTTAGGGGCTTATGTAGGTAGACTTTTACATAACAAGGTAGGTAATCAACACAGTTATGTGAATCATCACATCTACATCACATTGTGTAAATGTGTGAAGCCTATGTCCAAAGTGGACCAATGTTGTAATCAAATGAAATGAAACAGAGAAGAATTTTCTTCACTTTCAATAACTACTTAGGATAAGGTTCACAAGTTTTGTATCTTTTTTATCATCAATATCAATACTAGAATTGAGTTATAATTAGGATGTTTTAGTATACAAGGTCTTATACAATGTTGCTTTAGAAAACCCATTGTAATCACTTTAACAATAACCCAGCTCCATCAAAACTCTCATAACATGTTTCAATGAAGTATAACCTTGACGGATAACACTTTCATTCCAATTAAATGGGTGTGACCTGTTTTAATAGGTGTGTCAGCCAGGCCTTTTAACATAAATGTGCCAATCAACACAATTACACACTAATTACAAAATGCTTTTGTGCAGGTAAATGGGTTGTCACTAATTAGTAACTTCCTTTTATAGTTATTATATACCTAAAAATTTGCCAAATAAATTAAATTAATGACTCTTCTCTGACAAAGGACCTTGATTGAATAGTGGCATCTAAACATTGGCACTAAGATTGAGAGTCATTAGTATTCCAGTCATATTCCGAGATATTGAATGTGATGATTCATCTAACCACCAGCATAAATTGAAAACATACAAGGACTGATTTAACAGAATAGGCATAGCATAATTTATGCTTGGATTAATATTATTGTATGTGTGTGTAAAAACTCTTTCTAGGAAGTATTTTTACTGGCAGTTATCTAGGCTACCTGTTTTATATTCTTGCAGAAACAAGTTCATCTTTACTGTTAGATTTCACGCTTCAATAGCAAGAGATGGTCAGCGATCAATATTAATACAGAACAGTGAAGTGAAGTAGCCTACATTATCATAAATGCATAGCTTACAGTTATGAATAATGCATCTTCAATGTGAATGTTTTAGGAAGTAGGTAGAAATAATGTCATTGAATAAATCGTTTTACATAATAGATGAATGGGAATTATAAATATACCTACAATCTAAATTAATATTCATTAAAATGTTGTTTTGATGAAACTATCCTATTCACAAAACATTTACTAACATAAATTCATTAAAATGCAAGTTACTAATATCATGGTACCTACCTACCTAGCTAAAGAGATATATAAATAATCTAGATAATAGCTATAATCTAACAAGATAACAATGTAAGTGCGAAAGCAACACATTATATCCATAAAATATGGACTAAAACAGAAATTGTTCAAATAGGCAAATGATCCTGGTGTCAAGAAGTTATGACAAGTACAACGAATAAAAAGTTTACCTGTTTGCTATCTGGAGTTTTATCATCAGACTCGGTCACGTCAGCCCCCGAGGGCGGAGCCCCCCGGATGACTTGCGCTGCTGCTTTGTGTTTCTCGACATCTGACAGCAGCGTCTCTAGGTACTCAACATAAAACTCTTCTTTCTCCAATTCTTCTCTGAGTATAGCAACTTTTTGTTTGTGTTTAGCCAAATTGGCCCTGACATCTTCTTCCCAGGCGGCAGGCAATGCACTCTCAGGAAATCGTTGCACCCATACACGTTGAAAATCACCAAAGACACTCATCTCTCACCAAACGATTTCATGACAAATTTATGTTAGAATAATCAACTAAATTCACTGATTTATTTTCATGTAAAAAACGTATCACAAAACTCTGTCATCGCATCACAGACTTGATTTGATTTTTTTTTCAGCATTCATTTTATCGATTCACAGGTTAAAAACTTTCTTTCTGTCATGGATCTATGCTTCTGTCAATGTCAATTGCGTGATTTTGAAATTGATGTCCACAGACAATAAATTACTTATTACCTCAGAACATTTATTGTTCTGAGCTTATTACTTTCTGAATTTAACACCTGCGCCCCATTTACCCTGAGCCTTAGCGACGACTTTGGATCGAAAATTAAATTGCAAAACGAGTTCATTTTTTGTACAAATCTAATCAACTCTATTTTTTGAAATCTAACGATTTCTTATTTCATTTTTTGCGGAAACCGTAAGACACAGTTTTAATTGTTATCTGATCTGCGACATCTGATATTGACATTAATGTTTGATTTGACTGATTGGTTGAATTTGATTGATCAGCTGTTCGATTCTGATCTTGGAAGATGTATTTATTGTTCCGAGATTCTGATAAATCTGTAGACCATCAATACTGATTTTGAAAGAATTGTTTAGAAACGAGTTTCACAAAGAAAATAAAATGGATAGAAGCTATGTAAAAACTGTAATAGAAGGATTAAAATCGTCCTCATCCACTCGAGTTCAAGAAGCCTTACTAAAAATAAGAAGCAAAATTATTGTAGATGAAAATGGCCTCAATTTATTTCGAGAAACTGGTGGTTTGGAATACTTGGTTCCGCATTTACGCAAACCAAACGAAAGAATCCTGGATCTAGCTCTAAGTATTCTTGGTAATTGTTGCCTAGACGACCAGACATGCCTGGCGGTGAGTCACTATTACATGAATGGTTTTTGTAAAATAAGAAATATTTTTCAGGTTTTTCTCTACCTATTCCATTATTTAATTTCAGGCTGGCAAATTAAACATATTTTCACCACTTATAACTGTTTTAAAAACCGTGTGCCGTGACAGTATTGTCGGAAGAGCATGCAGAGTTGTTGGCAACCTTGCACAGAAGACCACAAATGCTGAAGAGCTTCACAATCATGGAGCCGTTTCAGCCTTGATCACCCTCATTGAAAAAAGAGACAAAACCACTTCTTATCCTAGTTTAACAATGGCTGTTCGAGCTATAAGGTAACATAAACTGAACAATATTTTTCAAATTGAATTATTATTTTTTATTCAATTTTAATATCTGGTTTTCACTTTAGGCAATTATGGATGGTGACAGACAAAAGAGAGGAGATGCTAAGTCTGAACTCAGTGCGCTGTATAGCAATACTCCTCACTAATGAATGTGAATCAGCTGGTATACTAAAATCAACCAACCCAAAGAGTGAAACAACTGAGTTAAGGAAAAGTCAGGAAGAACTCATCAGTGGCATACTTAAATGTCTTGGGTATTTTACTACTCATGCTACCACACAGTGTGCTGAGCAGGTACATAACATTTCTGTTATATTTAAACATGATAATGTACATTTTTTTACTTGCACTAGAATAAGTTTAGAGTGGAAATCTACCTAAGTTAATGACTCACTAGCTGCCGCCCGCGGCTTCGCTCGCGTGTGCCCGGATAAAAAATAGCCTTTATGTTAATCCAGCACGTGTACTATGTATATTCCAAGTTTTATTCAAATCCGTTCAGCCGTTTAGGCATGAAAAAGTACCAAACATTTACAACCTTTCGCGTTTATAATATTAGTAGGATTAATTGTATTACTTAATTATTATTTTGACTTATAATTTTTCCAGCTACACGGTGATGGTAGAGGCTACCAATGCCTAGTAGCATTGACAAAGATGTTTGAATCACTAGCACTGAAGTGTCTGATGAATCTGTGCTATCTGTCTCCTTGTCGCCCACTACTGGGTATAGCTGGCATGGTGGAATGCCTTGTGGGGATACTGCAGAAATGTCCAGGTACATTGTCATTACTAAAATTCTATGAATGTTTGAAAGTCAAAGTTAACAAGGATGATTACTTGTTGTTCAATCAGCTAAACATTAAAAATCGCTTTCGAGATTTGAATTAAACTTGAAATAGATATAGCTGTGACCAGAGGCGGCTTCTTTTATTCATTGTATGCAATATAAAAATGTGATAACTTCTGTTTTGCAGTCTCTAGAGTCGTAAATTAAAATTAATTAGAGTATACACCTTTTTATTATATAAATTATGTTTTGACTTTAGTTTCCCTATTGTATTTTTTATTTAGGCGTGTTATGGTGGCCTGATGGTGCAGCCCGCGCGCTGTCTCAACTCAGTGAAGAATCTGTAAATAGATCGCGCCTGCGACACTGCGGAGGCTTGCCTTTACTGGTGGCCGCGGCTAAGGAGGATATGCACGCTATGCGCGCTCTATTGCAATATATCTTCGATGATACTTGTGAGTCTTTCTACTCAAACTTTTTATTTGTTATTTTGTAAACGAGAACCATAGTGTTTAGATAAACCTAACATTCGCTTACAAATACCAATATTTGTTAAAAAAATCATGAAAATAAATACATCTAATAGTAAATCAATAAATAGTGTAATAATACTTATGTAGTAAGTTGGTATGAAAATTGTGTTTTTTGTTACATTTATGCATTATTTCCAGCATTTCAAATACTCGTAAATGAGGGACTAATAAGTTTACTGACAGATGAACTTACAAAACATCTAACAACAATGAAAATTGAGCACAGCTATAAGGAAGTTCCTGAAACTGAAGAACCAGATGTCAAACCTTGTAGTGTTTGTGTTCAGGATACGTCACAAAATGCGAATGATATAGCTGATGATAAACCAGAAGCAAAACCAGCTCTATATCAACGCCGTAAAGGTCCATTATCAAGTACTACAGAAGATGAGTTGAAAGTTGTTATTGAAAGGGACAATATGTTAGTTGGCTTCATAGATGCTATAGACAGTGCTAGTGACGATAGTGCCAACGAAGAAGAAGCTCCAAGGCGTAAGTGCCTAAAACGGGCTAGATCGGCAAGCCCGAACACAGTTGTAAAGGTAAGTATCAGCCAACTTTATTATCAATCTTCGATGGCAAGTATTAAGTTCTTTTTACTTTGCAGAAGAGCCAAGCGAAAAACAAGGATTGGTCGGTGGGTGTTTACTGGGAGCCAAAGAGTCCCGAATGGCCGTCTACGTCATCCCGTAGTATGAAGAGTCCCGAACATGGCGCGTTATCTCCCTTCTCTGACGGCAATCAATCGGGATTCAGCCCTGAGCATAAGTCCGCGAATAAAAGAGGGAGGTGGGACTGGAGTCCCGAGTCCGGTATTAGCAGCTGGGAAGGTGCGGCGTCGCCTTATTGGACAGAGTCTCAGTGGAGCCCCAGCAGCTCGGTCGGTCCCGCGTCGCCTTTTAGCACTAATGAAGGTAAGACAATTTCGGAAATATCATTTCTTTCTCAAATATTCATTGCCTGTGTAAATTTTGAATTAATTATAATATTATGTGTAAAATTTAATATGGCCCTTTGTTATTTTGTAAGTTCTAACTGATAAAGGAACTGCGGCGTTACTACACGTTTTTGAGTCACTGTAAATTGTTAGGTGCTTCTAGTCTTTCATGGTTTAAAATTGTCATGACAAACTTGCATTCCTAAAATAATACTGTTACAGACTCATCAGACTCGGAGATCTCAGGGCGCTACTCGCCCGTGTGCAGCGAGAACGACACCAGTGACGTGCCGACCGCGACCATAGCCACAGTAGAGATGGACGCCGCGCAAGTCGCCTTCGACGAACTCGCGGTCGACGACGATATGGCCAATGATGACGAACCTTTTGAGGTGTTGAAAGGTAAGCTGATTTTCCGGGTTGTCCGTGTGGCATGACATGTATTGTGCCATTTTTGGTCACATAATCAGAAGTGTGAATGAAACGGCAATTTAGAGCTAGGACGTAGCTTATATTAATTATGTCGATAATTTAGCCCTATAGTTTCCTTAATTAGTATTTTGCAAATGCGCTCGCCTAGTTGAATAGGTCCCGGTATTCAGTCCAGTGACTCTACGCAGTCTTAAGTCAACTTGAACGCTCTGAAACACTCTAAGCTCAAGGCAGAGTACTCAAAAGAGCCTTTGAGTGAGGCGCATCTTAAATTCTTTCACCACACTGGTTCGAAAGAACTAGTGAGACGAGTAGTAGTACCTACCTAGCGGAATACTTGGAGTTTGTATCGAGTTGTATATCTTTCACATGTCAATTATCTGCATTTATTACATTTACTACATTATTGAACACTAGCTGCCGCCCACGGCTTCGCTCGCGTGGTATCCGGATAAAAAATAGCCTATATGTTAATCCAGTACATGTACTATGTATATTCCAAGTTTAATTCAAATCCGTTCAGCCGTTTGGGCGTGATTGAGGCACAAACATCCAAACTCACAAACTTTCGCATTTATAATATAAGTAAGATTCTAGTCATTGCTACAGATGGGTATGGGTACTTCAATGAATCTAGCTAGATCATGTTCCTTTTCAGAAGACACATTCAGCATAGACAAAACATCATCTCGCATTGCCTATGTGCTAGTACTAATGTTTCGAGTTTCGCACGGCTCTTGTGAGAAGGGGCCCACAAAGAACGAGCCTTTGCCAAACAATATGCTGGAACTGCTCACTGGAAGCGAGTGTTTGAACGCTCTGCTGGATTACATGGAAAGGTGTAAGAAGCCCATGGGAAGAGTGGGGCGTATTCTAAGTAGGCTTATGAGGTTTGTATTAGTTTGCTACCAAATGTACACTTGATAGTGAAATACGGAGATGGCAAAGAAAAACCTGTAAATTGTTATCCCTCAAAAATACTCTAATCTTTTCCATAAAAGTAAGCAAAGAATTGCCAAATTCTCCCTCGCGGCAGAATTAAACATTTCTTTATTTACGCTCTTGGAAAAGGATAAAAATACATTAGCATAAAAAGTATTCGTTTTTATGAAAAAGAGTTATTTTTTGCCTTCGTGTTTTAATGATGCCTTTAAATGTTTTGTGTATGTACTTATAAAGGTTTTAACCTATGGGATATTTTTCTCTTTTTCAGCAATGCGCTCTGCTTAGTTAATGTACTAAAACATAAGTTAGCTTTAAGGCTGCACAGAATGTCCGTTACGTCTATACATCCCGTTTCTAAATGCCAACAATGTCAAGAAGTAAGTGAGAAAATAATAAACTCATTTGTTAACAATTTTAGAGTTTAAATATAATTTCATTTATATTCATTTTTACAACAAAAATAAATAATTTTAGTGGAATAGATGGTTTGGCATTTGATAGACCAACTTACTTTAAATATGTTTTGTTTGTTTTTGTTACCCTAACTTGTACTCAACAACCACAATAAAAAGACTCTACATTTAAATTTCAGATCAAAAGGCTGAGCGTAAAACTGTTGACACGTCTGACAATGTTAGCAGAGTCGAGTTATGGGACTGGAGAAATCAGCTATCAACTTTTAAGAGGCCCAGCAAGCATGAGAGAAACACTGTCCCTTACTCTACCATATATCGTTAAGTAAGTCGGTTTTACTCTCATTTTATTTCGTACAATAATTTTATTTAACCATTTTTAGACAAGAGTTTTTTTCTCTTTTACAGAGCAGAGAGGACACTTAAAAAGTTCTTCGTAGACTGCAGTGCCCTAACTCTCCTATTTTCAAGTGTAGCAGAAAACACGGAAGAATTGAATGATTACGTCACCGCTGTATGTAAATTAGCCACAAACATTCGGATAAAAGATCCTAAAGTGCTAGAAAATAAGTTTTCAGATCATGTAATAGTAAGCTACGATCCCATACTAGATAATTTAACTAAAGAAGAGATAGTGACATTCGAGTTGGACGATCTATCGACAGTTCAGGCAAACAAGGTATTTCTATGTCAGAATTCAGACGTATTCTACGCCATGCTTATGGGATGCTTCAAGGAATCTATAGAAAAAAGCGTTCGCATTCAAAACGTAACAAAACACGGACTCGAATATCTTTTCACTCTATTACATTTAGGATTGAACGATTCTAAATGCGATGTGAAAGTTTTTCCGTTGGCGGAGAAATTAGAAACTAATTTAGAAGTGTTGTTGCTAGCAGATAGGTTTTTGTTCGAGAAATTGAAGGAGTTACTATGTAGTGCTATTTTGCAGTTTCAATTGACACCTGACACTGCTGATAAGATTTATGTATGGTCTTTGAGTGAAGGTATGGGGTTCCTATGTATTGAAGCGGTGGCCTATCTTCTAACTGGTAGGATGTGTGAAATGGAACGAACCCGATCGTTCAGAGCAATACTCAACTTGGAATACAAAGAACAATGGTTAGACGACGTCAAAAGTATCATAATAAGGCAGCTAGAACAAAGGATGTGACAAAAGGTATAAATTCAGAAGTTTTTCCAGTCTTCTCTACCCACTACACTTCCAAGCGGTAGGTAGGTAGAATGAATTACCTAGTATCTTGCTGTGGTTATTATAAATACTACTAGCATTTGATGAAGCAGGTTCCCGAATTAATCTAGGCAAGCCGTTTTAAAAGCGCATAATTATACCTATTGTTTTTTTTTTGGACTTACTTGGAAGCAAGCGCAAACTCCACAGACTAAAAATATTAGTAAAAAATAGCTGGTGCACTGGATTGTAATGTTTTATGTTCGGAGTTTGTCCTTGCTCGCTTACCAAATGAGAGCAGAGCTATTTATAATGTATTTGAATACAGTTTGGTATGAATCTATAACAATTTTAGCTTAGTTACCTACAGATACCGGCAGGGATTTTGAGCGCTCGGCGAAATAGTGGGGGGTGGGTTAAGGTTAGGGAGGTCAGTGCTCAAGATACATGGTGGTATCTGTACACAAAAATCACAAGTACCTATCTGACCTACCTTTCTCTAAGTCAATGTTTTACTAAGGTATTTTTTTTAATTGGCATGCATTTATTCACATTCCCATTTTTAATTCGAACACATTATTCTTTTGAATAAGTTATATTTACAGTGTATTATTTTTGAGTTTTCTCAAATGAACTATCCACCTCATTAATATACAACGTGTAACATAATGTCCCTATAAGCCCGAAACGGGGGTGTTCTATACGTCATTGCGAACAACGTTTGTTCAACGACTTTTAAAATTTCAAAGGTTTTCATTCATGAAATGTCTCTTAAACTTTGCTCCAATACGTAACTTGACACAACATGAGGCATCCCTATTTACAGCTGTTTTTTGACCTTTAAGTGTGAACTCTAGATGAAACAGGTAACAGAACAGACACCATTAGTAAAATGCCTACCTACTTACCTAATAACGAGGTGGCTTAATGAGTAATTTCTATTTTTTTTTGAAGGCCTAGTGGTACCTTGGTATTTATTGGTAATTAAAATGTAAGATCACATCACGACTAAAATCCCTAGGCACCGTAAACATCCTTTCAGATCTCTTTGTTAAGTAGGTACCTAGTATAGGAGATAGGTACCTTACCTACTCAATTTTGTACCTACCTACTCGGGCCTTAAAGGTATCCTCAGTGGGTGCCAAGGAGTATGAGAGGATGTCTACCGTGCCTGAGGATAAAGCCGTGATACCTACTCAATTTTGTACCTACCTACTCGGGCCTTAAAAGCATCTTGAGTAGGTAACAAGAAGTATGAGAAGAGGTCTACCGTGCCTGAGGATAAAGCCGTGACCCTATTCCACTTTAGTTTTTCCAACGATGTATTATTCCAATATTCATTGGAGCATTTTTCAATGCAATTTTGTACCTACCTACTTGGGCACTAAAGTCAAAGGTTGTGACTTATCTGTCTTACTAATCTTCATTTTCATCGTGAACAGCCTATTTGTCATTGGTTGCATTGAAACAACAACAACAATAAGTGGGATGGCACCTCGCCCTAATTGGCTGTCGGTGCCTTTGCTAAATTCAAAATCCGCAACCGTCAACCTACACCGCACCGCAAGCGTTTGTTTAATAAAATCAAATTGGTTCCGTAGGTTTATTTGTTTTTTACTTTTCTTGATTGAACTACGTAATTGTTGGTAGGTTATTATGTAAGTAGGTAGGTACCTAGTAGCAAATGGGGATGGAGCACATGGTAGCATATTGGTATGAACCCCGCCTTCCCATCCTTAAGTCGTGAGTTCGAATCTATGGATTTTTCGATTCGAAATTTATGTGTGCAATATCAATGCTCTCAAACGGTGAAGGAAAACCTCGTGAGGAAACCAGGCATGTCATAGACGTGTGTCAAAGTGTACGAAAGGAACCTTCAAGGTGCACTCTAATCCTTCCACCACACTGGTTCAAAAGAGCTAGCGACACGGACACGACGACAGTAGTAGTAGTAGTAGTAGTAGATGTATGGTGAAGTTTTTTTTCCTTTTTTTTCCCAATCGGTATTTAGTGGGTTACCCCAGACAAGGAACCCTAAAAATTCGGCTTTCGGCAATAGGTACCTACTTTTGGTCGCAAAACAGATCGGTTTTTATCAGTCGCAATTAGGATTCGTTCCTTGCAACAACTGCAACAAGCAATCTCTCGGTTCGCGTAACTAATTAACGATACGATGTCGGCTTTGTACTCAAACGGTGAGTATTATGATATGGTGTTGTGTGTGTGTGTTGGAGCAGCACCAAATAATTAATAGCTTAGTAGCGGCGCGTCAGCTCTACAGAGAGCGTTATCCAGGGCGGCCATTGCCATCTTACGGGCTATTTTCTGGGATTGGTGAACCGTCTTCTCTCGACGGGATCTTTCCACCGGCGCACCAGTGAGGGAAGACCGGGAATTCGGTGGTGTGTTGTACCTACTTCCCTTTGATGGATACCGAGTGCCTACTGTGTGTGTCAACAGTGATAAAATTCAGTGATAGGTAGGTATGATGATAGGTACCTAACCTATCACCCTACCTAGTAGGTACCCCATTAGTACCTAGCTTACTAATAAAAAATGACAAAAATAATTTTGTGATTGTGAATGTGAATGTGTACCAGTAATACCAACCTAGGTACCTACATACCTACCTAATACCTACCATGTCAATTAGCCGTGTTCCGAGCCAACCAAGAAGAAGGGAGAAAAGGTACCTATAACTTAACTTTTCCTATACCTAGGTCCTTAGGTAACTACCTAGGTAGATGTAGGTAGGTAGTTGTTTTTTTATGTGTGAAAGATATCGTGATTTTAATCTTCGACTTTAATTTCTACGTAGAATTAAAAAAATTGCAAATTCTTACGAAAACTTTGGTGATTACACCCAGGTACTTTTTGAAACTTGCCGCGCGTTCAATTGTCTGCGTATGTGTGGGTCCGACGCGATAGGAGGGTGCGCGTGTGTTTGTTACCTACGCAAATGGTAAACAAACACATAGGGTTGTCACAAATTTCTCATGAAATAATTTGTTTTTAATTGTATTGGAATTTCAAATATGATGTATTGAACTTTTGCACACGTCAATGTATTCAAGTGCTCGGTCTGAATACACCCCTTTCGGGCTTATAGGGACATTATGTTACACGTTGTATAACTGCCTCGAAGGTAGACTTAGATTAACACTGCCATGTATTCATAAAATATGTTTATTTTTGCACTTAAAATTACATAAATTGTTATTTTAAAACTGTTCTTCATTTTCTGAGCCACGCAGTGATACAGCAATTTTGATGTCTCCATTTGGTATTAGGACTTGTGAAGTGATAGGTAGCACTTCAGTCTCATTCATACATTTCAAATCAAAATTATTTACAATCTGAAACAAATTAAAGGACACAATTGTTTATATATTATTGTACTAAAGTGTGTTATAAAGACCACGTAAAATTGATTGATCTAACAAAGACCAATTTGTTGCATTCTTTCATAGCAATAACAAGCATTATTTGAATTATATATTTTATAGTACCTGATAAACCAACTCTGTCATCTGAATCATAGCAATTTTCTTCCCAATACAAGATCTAGCACCCAGAGCAAATGGCAGAGAGGCTGATGGTACATGGTTTATCAGCTCCTTTCTTCTTGGGTCATTCCTGTCCCAGCGGTACGGCAGGAACTGATCAGCTTGGCTGAAGTTTTGCTCATCTCTGCCTGATGTGTAAATGGATGCTATCACTGGTGTCTGCAAATATAGAAACAGAATAGTGATTATTTGTGACTACTTAAGCTTATCTTTTGATGTCTTGTGTTTCACTGAACCTTTTTACTAAGGAGAATATTTATTTACAAAGACAAACTATAATCACATTAAAAACTTGTAAGGTAATCGGTATAATGATACAAAATGGAAATTAACTCAGATTTCTATTAAAGTTCACCTACAGATAGAAAACAGAGCTTAGATCACCAACTGCAGGTAAGGTCCCCAAAAGGCTGGCGACGTTACCTCATTGGATAGCTATACTTATCCTTTGTCCGAGGTAAGTGTCAGCCCTTTGGTCATTGGTCACATCCACCAGCTTCTTGGATAACTCCCTGAAAATTTTCAAAATCTAATGACCTAAAACCTACATGTTATTGTGATTTTTTTGGCATAATTTTCTGAAAGGTACTACTAAGTTCTTCTTTTATATGGCTATATGGGTGTTCCAGTTCACTAGGAGCTTCGGGAATGCCAAGCTTTCTTCTCAATGATGGTGACAGGAGTATGAGGTTGTGTGCCAAGCCGACACTGCTGGATGTCAGCCAATACAAGCACATACAGGATGGAACACTTGCAGATACAGGTATCATTACAATTGAAAAAGCTCGGAATATGTTTGTGAACACATTGTACATCTTTGAAGGTGTTCTCAACTTGGACAATCTCTGTATTTCAATAATACTCAAGTTGGTCAGTCCAAACGCTACTGGCAAAATCCATGAGCGGTCTGGTTCAGTCAGATTAGGGATCCAACCAATGCCTCCAGCTGACAGCTCCATAAAAGTTATCAGAGAAGCAGGGTCACCACTTGTCATGTAAACAAGATTTCTTAGAGCAAATGACATACAAATCCAAATAGGTATCTGAAACCACACCACTAAACTTGCTTTCAATGGATGGCAGTTGTCTCTCTCAATAAGCTTTACCCATTGCTTCTTCAAAGATATCTTGTATAAAATTGCTGTTTGTTTATCCGTCAGTTTGAAAGATTTTCTTGCAATTGCCGTTTCCCTCTTCAGTTCATTGACCAAATCTTTCAGTTCGATACTAATATTTTCTACTTTTGCTAAAACGGAATTAGAGTATATTGTGAGAGGAAGGGTCATCAGGGACCGTATGAGTATAGTAGAAGTAACTACGGTAGCCCACCAAGGAAGACCACTTGTGTCGTGAAAGTAAAGCAGTCCATCTTGAATCACATGAACAGGATAACTGTTAGAAATTCCCGTGTATATACCCTCTTGCCATTTTACAAATCCATCCAGAGATAAATGTCTTTTGTAAGTTAAAATCGGAATTATTGTGTTGTTTCCTGATTTTTCAATAAGATCTGATTTAGAAACACAAATGGCACTGAAAGATCTGAATTTAATTCCTGGTGAATTACACAGTCTTACAACATTTCTACAGTAAATCATTTTTTTAAATCTTTGAAAATATTTTGTACTCTAGGTTAGAATGTTGTTTTTATTTATTGACAGTTCTTCACTTTGACAGTGACTTTTCTTTTGTGATTTATAAATATTTGCATTTACGAAGCCTGCTAGCCTTCAGATTACGAATTTTATTCAATAATAATTTAACATTGTGTCTGAAAGACCTAAGCCTAGAAACATAATAATAATAATATACATTTTATGAAACAAAAATAGCTTTCAACTTTCAACTTGTCAAAAAAATTGTAGTTTGTACTTCTCTGCTCTCAATTTTATCTTATTCTTATTATTTTATCTATAGACCGTTTGCAACGGCCTTTAGATAGACCAACTGTTTTTTTTTTAATTTTGTAAATTATATTTGTAATAGTTGTAAGTTTATTTCTGTTAATAAAGTTTATTTTATCTTTATTTATATAAATTATTATGTTTTGGTGCAACACTCTTCGTGAACGTACTTCTTTAATGTTGCCATATTTTAATTTCTACTATTGTGGTAGCACAAATGAACATCGTACACATACCTATTGTATGAGTTTAACTCCCGAATACCCAAACGCATCTCAAAGTTGAGCACGTCTCAAATGACGATTTTTTTTTTGACAGATTTTCATCAGAACCTGTCAAAAAACCGTGAGTTGAGACGTGCTCAACTCTGAGTCGCGTTTGAGTATTCGGGGGTTAGACAAATAAAACTAATTATGTACTATGAATAAATCCGGCGAGTGTTTGACTACGCACAGCGATAAGCCTTCCGAAGTCGGTGCGGAGCGGCTTCCTACGTTTCACATCGATGTTTGGATTGAAAAAGTGTTGATAAACCTAATAATATTTTAGAAAGCCCAACACTGCATTTCACGATGGGTTATTCAAAAATAAAATAAGAAATACTTTTCCCCTCTAACTTAGGTAATCCGACAAAAAAAATCCATGTTACACTCAGCATGATAGTACTAAAATGATCGTCTACAAGTAGGTTAGGTACCTACTTACTTACTCGTTACAGTGCAGTATTCATATTCACATGAATAGGGTGTGGTTCACGTGAATACTGCAACTTTTATTTCATGGAACAAGTACGTACCTAATTAAAAACTTACCCCGCCATCGAGATTATATTGCCCTAAAATACTTTCTTTTGGTAATATCCTCGTCAGAAATGGAGCCACAGGGTACAACCTCATTGATTCCCGGATTACACGTTTTACGAAATCTTTATCTTTGTGTGGTGTTTTCTTTATAGTTTTTGTTGTTTTAGATAAAAGATAAATAATCCACAGAGAAGTGTATGCTGTCTGTAAAAACAAATATTGGGATTAATTTATAGCTATAAGTACATAGCATACTAAAAACAGTAGTAAAGGTTTATTCAATAAATATCCTACTGTATCTCCAGCAGCTATGACGAAGTCTGAAACTATTCTTGTGATGGTTTCGTCACTAAGATTTTCTTCACATAGTCGTTTTATTAGACCATTGTTTTCTTGTCTTCTGTGCAGAATTTCAGTCACAATTTTTTGCGCTAAAAGTTTTAAAGTTGATTAGGTAACTAACTACTTAGGTACATACAAAAGCATATAATAAGTAAATTATATAGTTATTTAAAAGCTAATTAGGTAGGTATGCCGTAATCATCGAGCATTTAATATGTCGATGGCCGTAATGATTTGACCTTACCTAACAAAAGAGATGTGTCGACGCACTCTTTAAAATCTCTCCATTCTTTTAAGTTAAACTTTTGATACCACTCAATAGGTAAACCGTATAATTTGGTTGTTGTTTGAAAAATTCTTTTAACAGATTCAGAAAACATGTCCAATAACATATCAGATTGCCTTGGTGATTTTTCTGGTGATTTATTTCCTAATAAAATGGAAATTATAACTGTAAAACAATAAAGAAAACATTAACCCTCCGATATTGTTATAATCTTATTCAAATACTGATCTCAATTAAATATTCACCGTCGGTTGAAAATCTATAAAAATCTGATTCTAAATTAGGCACGAAGTTGGTGCTCTTGGCTTCTTTTCGCCAACCTTCAATAAATTTGGTTACAGTATGTTGAACAGGCTCCATTATCCATTTTTCAACGTCGTCTTTTAAAATATGTTTATTTAGTACTCGACGATTGCATAGCCATTCTTCACCATTCATGAAAAATAGCCCGCGTTTATATCCGTAAAGCTTTTCATAAAGCACCCATGGGTCAGGTAACAAGTGCATGGGGTACTTTCCTTCAAGGTTTAAAAATAATGATTTCATAACAGCAGGGTCACTGATGAAGACAAGTTTGCTGTTTCCTCCAAGTTTTTCATAAAAAATTGGTCCAAGTTTTTTATGACGACGATCTATGTATTCATGTAATCTATAACAGACACACAATTTTATTTCTTATTAGCCTGGCCTTATAGTAATTTGTACTCAATTATGCAATTATTGTATTTAGAAAAGTATCCTGGATGTTTTGTTTAATATTACAAAATATTGAAAAGTGATTTGTAAAGTGTAAGCATTCACCTGCAACTGCGCTCGCATGGCATAAAAAGTGTCCTGTTATACCAGCTTAGAAAATGCAAAATTAAAAATTATGTGCATTCCAGGTTTCAGATAAATCAGTTCGGCCGTTACGGAAATGAACGCAGCCAAACACACCCACAAACAATCTTTACATTTCACATAATTCTACATTATATTAGTCTGATACTCTTACCTTATTCCACTACCAGCCAGTAGCAACTGCAGTTTTGTTCCAATAAGGGGTAGTGATTTTGGATGTGGCATGTCAGCTATTGTGTATTGTGGTTCGGTTCCTTTAGCAGATGTCATTGTATCTCTTTTCAAAACACTCTGCTTTCCTCGAAAATTAATTATTCGAGCCAATCGATTCATTTCAGCTGAAATATTATGTTACACATTAATACACAAGAATAATATTCTGCCGTAATATTAATCAAGTAACTGAGTAGTAAGGCTATCCAAGAAAAAATACATATAATTTGAAACATATTAAACATAGCTAGCTATCTATATGGATATAGATAGTAGGCACATAGGTACTTTGTGTTGTGAATCCACTAACTAAAATTCATTCAAGTACCTGTACTTTTTCTATAAAGTAAATTAATTTATGTCTACCCTCTTATCTTGTTATTTGAAGCACAGGATGTAAATAAGAACTTGACTCTACGACGCTGAAAGAAGCACTGATATGAAACGCGCCTGTTTTTATAACTAAGTATCTCACAGTCCTTCCAGGAATGAGCTTATTGAAATAAATGGTAATAATTCAGTGAATAATGTATGTTGATGACCATGGGATAACTTGGCATAGTATAGTAGAGGTGGTGATATAAGATTTACGTGTAGGAAGGTAGGTACTTAGATTGTTTCTAACATAATAAACTGTTTTATCAATATACCTATTAAAAATGTTAAATTTATGCCGGTAGGTCAATGATATTCTATAACATGTTATAGAATATCATTGTATCATTGTGGTAGGTACTTCTAAGTTTTTTTTTTTTAATATTGTGACATTGTTTAAAGTTATTTTATACCATAACTAGCTGCCGCCCGCGGCTTCGCTCGCGTGATATCCGGATAAAAAAATAGCCTATATGTTAATCCCGTTTCATTTAAATCCTTTCAGCCGTTTAGGCATGATTGAGGCACAAACATCCAAATATCCTCACAAACTTTCGCATTTATAATATAAGTACTGTACCCAAGATATGTATTATTATGTATGTTTAAACAGACTAATTAAAAATGTGATCTCATAAACGTAAAATTATCTAAAGATTAGATAGATATGTACCTACCTAGTACCGCAAAATAAACCATGGTCTCATATTTTATTAAGTGACTGCGACTGCGATTGTGACGGTGATGGTGAAGGTGAGGATGACGGTGACGGTAATGGTCTATCTATCTTGTCGTGTCACTAATTCTTTCGGTGATGGTAACGATAAAGGTGACGGTGACGATAAAAGCGACGGTCTATCTATCTTGCCGTTTCACTAGTTCTTTCAACCCAGCGTGGTGAAAGGATTCAAAGTGCACCTCAAAGGCTCCTTTCGTGCACTTGACACATGTTTTCGAACTTTCTACGTTTCTACAACATGCCGGTTTTCTCACGATGTTTTCCTTCACCGTTTGAGAGTACTGTATAGCGCATATAAATTTAGGTATCGGACAGAAACATCCATTGGTGCATGACTGGATTTGAACCCACGACGGATATCGAGGCCGAAGCCCGCTACTACTACACCACGCTCTCAAAACGTGCGAAAATATGTCGAAAATACAAATGAAAAAGAAGATTAACGTTTGATATAAGAGTTCGACAGAGGAAAAAGTAAAAACAATATTAGATTTAAATTCAACCTATTGTCATCCATCAATTAAGGTTTAGGTGTGTTTATTCGTCCAAGGGGTCTAGGCATACCCACCGTGCCCACAACAACAGTGGTTCCGCGCCTGGAAACAAGATACTATTAGGTACTTCCTTTCGAAGCCGGTTCATTAAAATGGTAGATTTTTATTTTTGAATAGTGGAAACCCCAATGCTAGTAGTGAGTGTGAGTGACTTGTCAAAATTTGTAAAAATCATCGCGGTGTTGGTTGTATTGTAGGCTTTGTGGAAATAAATTGGAAATACATTATATCGATATCAAGATGACTGGAAAAACTAAGCCCGATGAACCAAAAAAGGAGAAAACTGCAGAACCTGCAGTCGCACCTACCGATGATTTGGTACGTACCTAATGTAAAATGTTTGAAGAGGTAAGAAGTTATATGCATGATTTACCTTTAAACTTTGTGATTTATTTACAGTCTGAAGAAGATAAACGTCTCCAAGAGGAACTCAATATGCTTGTTGAGAAGCTATTGGTACGTAGTCGTTTCATAGTTTATACAAAAGCCTTTATAATGCTTATCTCAAATTAACATTGTTTTTTACAGGGTCCTGAAGTAGATCTATATTTTCCATCATTACAAATGCTAAGTAACCTTATCAGAACATCTACCACATCGATGACTTCCGTGCCAAAGCCTCTGAAGTTCTTGAGGGAGCATTACCCAGCACTCAAGCAAGTGTATGAAAAAATCAAGGATCCTAAAACAAAGAAGTTCTGTGCTGATGTTGTGTCAGTGCTAGCTATGGGTGTCAGTGGAACACAAGTAAGTACCTTTTCATAATTCGGATTACATTTAATAATTGTTTTTTATAAAAAGTTTTTTTTTGTATGTGTACTAAAATGTACAACCAATTACAGTTTATTTAGAATACTAATTTAGGGCCAGCTGTCCTTATCCTGTTCTCTCAGTGCACTGAAGAATTACAGAATATACTATTTTAGTTAAAACATTTCATATTTTTCAGGATGCTGCAGAAAAGCGTGAATGTCTCAAATATTGTCTTCTTGGAACAATGTCAAATGTTGGTGATTGGGGCCATGAATATGTTAGGTAAGTGATGTTCATTTTGTTAGTATGTTTTTTATTATGGAAGAGGAGGCAAATGAGCAAGCAGCTCACCTGATGGTGAGTGACTACCGCCGCCCGTGGACACCTGCAACATCAAAGGAGCTGCAGGTTGGCTGAGGCAATGCGGGGAGTGCTCTCAAAACTAGGAGGATACCACAGTTATTCTTTTTAGCAGTATATGTATTATATCACATTAGCATTATTACATTATTTGATATATTAGCTATTATCATCATCATCATTATCCACAGCCTATAGTATCCTACTGCTGATTGTAGGCCCCCTTTAGTTGCCACCGTTCATTACAGTCCTGTGCCCCAACAACGATGCCCTTTTTAATGTTTGTCCAAATTTATACTAAATCATATTTACAGGCAACTTGAAGGTGAAATAGCGGAAGAATGGAATGTCGACAACATGGATACTCTACTGTCTCTGGTGCGAGATGTCATCTCATTTGACATGAAGCACTCTGCCGAGATCCAGGCCTGTGATCTGCTGATGGATATTGACAGACTGGACCTGCTCACACAGCATATGGATGCTAGCAACTATCCTAGAGTATGCTTGTATTTGATTGGGTAAGTGACAGTGTAATTTATAAATTCTACTAGTAAATAATAAATATGAGGACATATCACACAGCACCATCTAACCCCAAACTAGGCGAAGCTTGTACTATGGGAACCTGGCTGATAATAGAATACTTAAATACTTTTTTTTTGTAAATACATAATATTACAATACCCGGACCCGGAAGAAATATTTGCAGAGCATGCAAACATTTCTCCCCCAGAGGGAATCAAACCCGCGCCTTTCGCGCCGTCTCAGCCGAGCACTAGCCCGCCACGCCACAGAAGTCGTCAAAATAATATAAATATTTTTACAAAGACACCATAAGTATTCCCAAGGAGGGTTGACGTCAGGCAGGCGGCCGGTCATAAAACACCTTAGCCAAAACTCTTACACCATGATCCAAAAAAGATCATGCTGTGCCGACCCCACATAGAGTGGGATAAAGGCAGGAAGATGATGATGATGATGATGACTTAACATCATAAAAATATTTTAATTTCAGTTGTGCCAGCTATGTAGTAGAGCCCGAGTCTACACAAGTCCTGCAAGGAGTGCTGGACACCTATCTGCGTTTTGGAGAATATCCACGAGCACTGCTTGTTGCTATGCAGTTGCATGACAAGGCCAAGTGTGAGGAAGTCTTCAATTCATGCACTGACCCGTAAGTATATAAATTTTTACCTGACTGTGAAAAGAGGCTATTTGGGGTTTTTGTATATGTGAGATTTTTTGGCTGTCTCTGTAGTCCAAAGCAACTTGATGGATTTTGAGAAATGATGTGTTCTTGGTTTCATCTGGACCATGGGAGTGACATAGATCATTTAGTAAATTGAAGCTATTTTCAATTAATATGCTAAAAATAACAATTTTTTTTAAAATATTTGTTGACATTTCACACAGCGCCATCTAGCCCCAAACTAAGCAAAGCCAGACGGCTGATAGAATAATTACATAAATATTTTTTTTTGTAAATACATACTACTACAACACTCAGACCCGGAAGAAATATTTGCAGAACATACAAACATTTCCCCCGTAGCGGGAATCGAACTCGCGCCTCTTGCGTCTCAGCCGAGCACTCGCCCGCCACTACAGCGAGGTCGTCATGCCAATTTATGTTTAGAAATTAAAAAAGTTATGATGAATTTTTATTATTGATAGGTTGTTAAAGAAACAGCTGTGTTACATGCTGGCTCGTCAGTACGTGCCCTTGGATTTGGATGATGAAGATCTCCGTACAATCCTGTTGAATGCTCACATCAATGATCACTTCCTTAGCTTGGGTAGAGAGGTAAGATATTTCCAAATTTGTATTAAACACTAATTTTCATATCCTACAGTACTAATATTATGAATGCAAAAGTTTGTAAGGATGTTTGCATGTTTTAATCTCAACAATGCTATGACGGCTCAATTAAACTTGAAATATACTACTACTAGTGGAAGTTTCAACATATTTATCTGTATAAAATGCAAAATTCTGTACATGATTATGGGATGAGTAACATTTTTAGCTGGATATCATGGAACCAAAAACACCAGAGGAAGTCTACAAAACTTGGCTAGAATCAGCTGGTTCTGCACTCCGCCCTTCTCTGCTCACAGAGCACCCTGTAGACTCTGCTAGACAGAATCTATCTGCTACATTCGTCAATGCATTTGTGAATGCTGGCTTCGGACGCGACAAGCTGGTCACTACGGAAGACGGAAACAAATGGATGTACAAGAATAAAGATCATGGTAAGATTAGAATAGATTATAATTTTTACAATTTTAGTTAAGTTTAGAGTTTGACTTTATCTGGTGACTAAAACAGTATTTTTGTTACTTCCTTCTCCTGAGAAAAAAATGCAAGTGATAAAAGTTTTTGCCATTTTTCCATCAGGTTCAGGATCAGAGATTCAGGATCAGGTTTCATCCCAAGACATCAACATCTTTAATCATTTGCTTTGGTCTCAGGAACATCTTTGAAATTAGTACAAACTATGTCATGGTAATTTTTTTTGTTACAGGCATGCTGTCAGCCGCTGCATCTCTTGGCATGATCCACTTATGGGATGTGGATGGCGGCCTCACTCCCATAGACAAGTACCTATACACTGCAGACGAGCACATAAAGGCTGGCGCGCTCCTGGCCTTGGGACTTGTCAACTGCGGCGTACGCAACGAGTGCGACCCTGCACTGGCTCTGCTGTCTGACTATGTGCTGCATTCTAGCTCTAACCTGAGGATTGGCAGTGTTTTGGGTAAGTTTACTATGAAATAACAGTCAAAATATGACTGTTTTGCTAACGGCACATGTCTATGCAATGCAAAATCAAGAGAATGAGGGAAGGACAGCACGTGGGAAGCGGCAATAGGTATAATTCGCTAGATTTTTTTGACGTATCAAAACGGCAAAATTTTCGCTCGCTTTTTAAACGTCTATATTTGGTAAAATATGACTACTATTTTTTTAGTAAAGCCATCGGCTATTTACGATCAGTTTCTAGCAGAAACGGAATATACATACATAATCGCCTTACTCAGGTATCCACAAACATTTCGACTATCTGCCTGGCTACTATTAAGTAGGTATTCGCAATCGACGGCTGAGCACCCCTGGCCTACCTAAATGCAATTGAGCAATTCTCCAGCAAAATTGAGTCTTATCTCCATCGGCATAGGTCATTGCGTACGCGAGAGCTGAGCGAGAGAACGTGCCCAGTTGCCCAAGCATTCCTATCGCAAAGCATTGTTCAAAATTGACCCTTATCTCCAACACCACAGGTCTGGGTATCGCGTACGCGGGCACGCAGCGCGAAGACGTGCTATCTCACTTGCTGCCCGTGCTGAGCGACACGGCGGCGCCGGCCGAGATCTGCGCGCTCGCCGCCATCTCCTGCGGACTCATCGCCGTCGGATCCTGCAATGCCGATGTGAGCATAATAGTCAACTCTTATCATCATACAAGTATTTACTTAGAGGAAGAATCCAATTTTGCACCTCATTTGTTGTTTCGATTTTTAACACTTCACTCTCGCGATCCAGCAACACTTCATCATCATCTTCCTGCCCTTATCCCACTCTATGTGAGGTCGGCACAGCATGAACCTTGGATCATGCTGTAAGAGTTTTGGCTAAGGTGTTTTATGACCGGCCGCCTGCCTGACGTCAACCCTCCTTGGGAATACTTGCATATTGTATCTCATCATGTTGGAGGATACTATCCCTTAGTCGACTTTTACGACATGCTCGGAAAGAGAAGCAGCTGAACGAGTTCTATGTATTTTCTTTACTCCCAGTCCAGCAGAGAAGTTCAGCGACACTTCATTTGTCAAAATTCGTTCAGCTATTTGGGCTAAAGCCACAGCCGAAGGAACTCTTACTAATTATACATGTTTAAAATATTGTTCCCCTTGGCAGTAGCTATTCTATGTAAAATGAGGATGAGGATATGGTTTTCTTTGTTAGGTGACGTGCGCGATCATTCAGCGTCTGATCGACGACAACAAGGATCTTCATTCTTCAACTTACGTGAGATTCCTGCACTTGGGACTGGGATTGTGCTTCTTAGGTAACATACATTGCTTATTATTCCTTTAATTTAGTCTAATAGTCTTGTCGTCTTATATTCGGCATACTCTAAATTCCTCATTTTGAAATATTTCTGTCCATTTTTTAGATATTATCTGCATGATTGTTATTTCACATAGAAACTTATTAATCTTTTTGTCATATTTGTAAGAAGCTACCTCAATTAAATGGCGGGCTAAGGGGGCCTATTACAAAATTAAATACCAACATGAATCTTGAGCGCTCAGGAAAAGAGTGATGGTTTCGACAGAGGTCAGACCTCAGGATTCATGTCAGTATATATACCATCACTGGATGAATGTAGGCTGAACATGGATAAATTTTCCTATCCTCATATTTGCAACTCACAGGCTGCAAAGATAAGACAGAGGCGACGATGGCCGCACTGGAAGTTCTACCCGAGCCTCAGCAGTCTCTCTGCCAGACCACGCTGTCCATGTGTGCGTACGCAGGGACAGGCGACGTGCTTATCGTGCAACAGATGCTGCATATCTGCTCCAAGCATTACGAGACTGACGTGAGTACACTAATAAATAACACCCAACAGTCACTTACATAGTTCTGACCCCACACTGGGATTCCGTGTGGTGGATATCAGAAATGATGAGTACCATGGTACCACATCATCAAGGCCCGTGAGAAATATTTACAGAACTTGCAAACATTTCTCCCGCAGCGGGAATCGTACCCGGCTTCGCATCTCAGCAACTCCATCAAGCTCGTCAGTGTCCATTAGTTTTCCCAGACTGTACTCGCTAGCGACTATAGTTCGACAAATAACTAGTAGATCCATCAACTACTTTATTATTATTATTTATTATAATCTACTTTATTATTTATTATTGTTATTTGTAATTTGGTAGCTGTAATTAGTGTTTGTAATTCGCGTTAGTATTTATTTACAGGAAGTGCTTTCAAACAAGTATTTTAACAAACTTTATATTATTTTTATCATGTCATGTCTCCTTAAATGACCTTCTCTACTCTCCGTGAAATCAAATAAAATATACTAAAAGTCTGTGTTTTTGGGATCAGCATCACATAAACATTTATTCCTCTTGTATCCAAACTGTATCTTGAATAATAAACGGTATGAATAATTCCTGCATCACATTGAATATCAATAAACTTCTGTAAAAAAAGCTGTTTGTCTTCTGACAGACTGTATATTAAATTCATGAAACATGTCATCTCATTTTATTTACTGACTTTTTAGTACTGGTTGTATGTACCCGGCCGTTTCGCGTCGAAATTCAATAAATTCTATAAGTCGCACTCGGGGATAGTATAGCTTTTTCCGAGCGAAAGAATGTTAAGAATTAAGTAGCCTCTATTTTACCCCCTCAAAAAGAACTTGAAAACTTTACCTTTGTATATATTAACAGTGTGGATTTCTTTCACACAAAAAAATATGTCCCGTTTAGGCTACAGTGTCTAAACCTAGCTTTGCAAAGGGCTGGCTAAGGAAGGGTTAGCAGGGGGACAATGCACAATACCACTCAACGCAGGACGTCGGAGCAGGTTTCCTTACAAACAGAGTTAGTTTCACAGACAAATAACATTTCATTTAATTTTTAAACCGGGCCTGAATGTTAACAATGTATTTAAATTATAATTAACTAGCGACGCGCCCCGGCTTCGCACGGGTGCAATTCTGATTTTTTTTTTCTGATTTTTTTTTCGGGATAAAAAGTATCTTATGTCCGTCTCCTGGCTCTAAGCTACCTCCCTACCAATTTTCACCCAAATCTGTTCTGCCGTTCTTGAGTTATAAGTGGTGTAACTAACACGACTTTCTTTTATATATATAGATTTTTGGTTGCAGAATGAACAATCGTCGACGGAAGACACGGCCTTCAAGAAGACAGACAAGAAGGATGGCAAGGAGGCCACTAGCGCTGGCGCTAGCTCCACCACCAGCGCCGCCGCCAGTACAAGCTCCAAAGACGACAAGAACAAAGGTGAGCTTGCAGCTAATTCTAATTTTAATTAACGATAGGGGAATAAAGATCTGCACTGACATCCCGCGGTGGGATGTATTGTACATTATCCCCCTGCTAACCCTCCCCCAGCCAGCACTACTCTTTGAAGTACCGGCAGCAACAAGCTTACATTGCAGCTAGTACCCCGTTCCATAAAAGAGTACAATAACGGCTATCTCTAGCTCACTACCCTGTTCCATAGCAGTCCCGGTGGGACAAAGAATCAAAGCATATGGTCAAATGTAAAAAATCAACATTCCGTTAAAGCACAGCCCGGGAAGTGCCGATGCCCGATCGGTTATAGAATGGGGATAATGGACATTGTGGAAAAGGAAAATAGTCTCATGTGTAATCGTCAGGTTCACAGATGTGTAACTCCTCCAGATCTTTGAAAATGATTGCTCAATCAGTGGATCTAACACCCCTTTCAATAGTTGGGTGTCAAGAGGCCGTTCCTAAGAATTTCGCTTTAAATTCGGTTCAAAAGTATAGAAAGTTACAACGGCTTAACGTATATCAAGCGAGAAAACATAAGATGGAAATACATATATCATTTCAAATCATCACATTTACACCCAGTTTGGTTTTACAAAAAAATAATATGCTTTAAACAAAGTCTTATTAAAATGATCTCTTGACAGGCAAGTCAAAGGACAGCAAGAGCAAGGAGAAAGAGAAGGAGAAGGAAGCGAACAAGGAGCTGTCGTCCGTGCAGGCCGTGGCCACGCTCGGCGTCGCCGTCATCGCGCTCGGCGAGGAGACTGGCGCTGAGATGTGCACCAGGATATTCGGACAACTGGTACGGATGCGTGACAAGCATTTATGCGTTTTTGTAGGTAGTTGTTCTTGCTAGTTTCTACGTTCATGACATTTACGGAGTTGATTTTAGAAACTAAAAAATCGTCCAGAAGTTTTTCGGACGCGTATGCCTGCAGAGACGTAGAGATAAGTAAATAAAAAAGTTGAGGTGCTGTGTCGATTGATGGTCTATTAGCATTTTAACATCTATTGTTCACCTCACAGAAATTATCTTTAAATTAAACATTTAACATTAAAAAGTTAAAACGATTGACGGCTTTATCGCTTAAAGCGTTCTCTGGCAGGCAACCAAGTTGTAAATATATTAGTAATGTTCATTTGTTATAAATTTTTTTTTTGCAGGGTCGCTACGGAGAGCCGGCAGTGAGACGAGCGGTGCCGCTAGCCATCGCGCTCTGTTCCATCTCCAACCCGCAGCTATCCGTCATCGATGTCCTCAACAAGTACTCGCACGACTCCGACAACGACGTCGCTTACAACGCGATATTCGCCATGGGACTCGTCGGCGCCGGCACCAACAACGCGAGGTACAAAGATATTACAACAAATTATTTATCATCATAATCAGCAGTGAGGCTGTTGATGAGAGTTTATAATGTCTAGGAAACTCGACCACTGGTAATCCCCGTTAAATATAGGCCTTTCTCCATGCCTTATATTACGAAGTCGTCGGTCCATCGAGCGAGTTTATTATTTACATAGGTCCATCAAGTTGGAGAGGATACTAGGTATCCTTAGTCGACTTTTACGACATGCTCGGAGAGAGAAGCAGCTCGCCGCATTCTATGTTTTTTCTTTACTCTCAGCCCAGCAGAGAAAAATGATGTTTACCTTTTCTCGTGGCCATTATTTCAACAATTTGATATTTTCAGATTAGCGACGATGCTACGCGCTCTAGCCCTGTACCACGGCAAATCTCCCGTGCATCTATTCATGGTGCGGCTAGCGCAGGGTCTGTGTCACGCCGGCAAGGGCACGGTCACTCTGTGTCCCGCGCACAGCGACCGCCGCCTCATCTCGCAGCCCGCGCTCGCCGGCTTGCTCGTCGTTATGACGGCCTTCCTCGACTGCAAGAACAGTGAGTGTATATCTAACCAGTCATGTGAGCACAGCAACTTCAAAGTAATAAAAGCTGAAGAGTGGTAGCAATTAGTTCAAGTAACACGATGCATTATGAGTTGTCACTTGAGCTAATAGTCAAACAAAATCATATGATAAAAAGCAATAAATCATCCTCCAGGATTGCATAATTTTGGTGACCCTTACTTTTAAAGTCGGCTTACACTTGTTTTATTTGATTACTGTCCAACATCTGCCTTCCTATATTCCACTTTATAACACCCACTTGATTTGCTTTCAGTTATCTTGGGGAAGTCTCACTACCTTCTGTATGTGCTCGCGACGGCGATGCAGCCGCGCTGGCTCGTCACCCTCGACGACAACCTGCAGCCCTTGAACGTCAGCGTGCGCGTTGGACAGGTAAAGACTATTCTTACAGAAAGAAACATAGGTACCACTAGCCTTCACTCACTCGGTAGACATAGTACACCTAGACACAGAATAACTAATAGTACTTGCGTACAGAAGATTCACTCTCGAACAATAGGCCTGTTCATTTAGGTATAAAAATTTGCGTACTCTTACTTAAAACGTATCGTGTGATAATTTGGGTTTTTCAAAGCCAATTGCAACACAGTCGAAACATCGGGAAAATAAGGTCTGCTCACGCGATAAACATCCGTTTAAAAAAACTAACTTATCGTGTGATATGAGCATTCATATTCCCTTTGGCACCTCTGACTCGAAACCGTTTTTGCAGCAAGAGCACAGGGTTCCCACTCGCCGATATATTATATAATAAAATAAATCAGTAAGATAGCATTGTGTATTACACAATGACCATAAAATATGAGACAAAGTTAAATGAACCAAGATTTCCAGTAGCCTAACAATAAATACTTTTGTTCCACAGGCTGTTGACGTCATCGGTAAAGCGGGTACTCCTAAAACAATCGCCGGTTCACACACTCACACCACGCCTGTTCTCCTCTCGTTCGGCGAGCGCGCGGAACTGGCGACAGACGAGTACATCCCTCTGTCGCCCGTCATGGAAGGCTTTGTCATTCTCAAGAAGAATGAGGATAGTGTCATGGCGTCAGTTCAGTAGGCTGTTCCTAGAATATAGTTAACCCTAATGTATTGTCATTTTTTAAATATAACTATGATTAATTACGAAATCGTTGTTTTCATATTACATTTAACATGAGCTATGATATTGAACCAAAAAACTAGAGACATATTACTGCGGGTAATATGTAATTTTCCTAGTTGTAACAATGAAAATAGTATGGAATACTCTTACAATGCTGCATTGCCAACTAACTGTAATAGGATCTGTGGAAGGTTTTAGGTAACATTTGCCTAATAACAGGATAATATAATAACACAAAAACAAAGTATAAGGAAAAATAACTTTATTTTCTCATATACTTAGTGTATGCTTAGACATAAGTTAAAAATTAAGTATTTTGATTATCTCCTTCGTTATCAGAACCATTTTCTTTTTTCTCTTTTGGTTCCTCTTCATCCCTAACTGTTATGTTATCTGCTATCTTCTTAGGGCTTTGGTTTTGATTTGTATCCTCATTACTGTCCAGAGGCTTATCTTCATTATTATGTAGGCTCTTGTTTTGATTTGCATCTTCAGAATTATCTTCTACTTTCTCTTGTGCATTTTCATTCTCATCCTCACTGCTATCAGATTCTGTCGAGACCTGGCTGTTTACTTTGTTATCAGCCTTAGGTTTCTTCCCTTTTAATTTACCTTGTTTCTTCTTTTTTAACCTCTTGGCTCTTTTCTTTGCAGTTTTTTCTTCTGCAAGTTTTCTGTTCTGTTCAATTTTATTGTGGTATTCATCATCTAGTTTTTCCTGATAATACAAAACAATAATGTACATGTTACACTGACAATGTAATAAGCAATAGTTCAAAATAATGTGACGATTAGCTTCCTATATGATATAATGATTAAATTTCTAATACCCACGACACGCAATCCTAGTGGGGTCAGGACTATGTATGTGAAGTGACTGTTGGGTGTTATTTATTTATTAATTATATAAAGTATATACCTTTTCACTCTTTTCTACAATGAACTTTTGTCTAGCATATTCTTTTCTCCTCAAATGGCGGTAAACATGAAACTCTCCTGAGCCAGCACCTGCACTAGATCCCATAACATTGCGAACGAAATCTGGCGCTGCTGATAAAGCTTTGTCGCGTGGTCGATCAGGAATGACTACTTGTTTATCCTGAAAATTCGAAAGAGTTAACCGAAGCCAGTGAAAGTAAAAATGGAATAAGAAATAAATTTAAGTGCTGTGCGCTTACTGGATTTTTCATAAGCTTTTCAAGTTTCAGTCTTTGTAAATCGGTAGCATTTTTTACTTTTACAATGACCTTTTCTTCTTTTTTTGAGTCTGTATCACCCATAGCTACGAAAAAGCTGATTTTTAGTTTGTTAATTTATATTTACCAAAATCAAAACAACAAACCCAGAAAATGAAAAATTGACGAATAATTTTATTGACAGAGGAAACTTATATTGTTTTTGACATTGACATAACACATCTTGGCCACAACATGAAGTCTCGGACGTGGTGGAATCTGTGACAACAATCACTGTTCATGTGAAGCTAACCTTATTAGTATTGCCAGTTGCATTATTAAACCATTTTACATTTTATTTCTTCTTCACCTTGAGAAGGTCAAATCATTTTGTGACCTCTTGCATCTTTTTGCCAATCGCTTGATCTTCTGCTTTTCGCTTTCCCAGAAGTTATTGGCAAAAACTGTGAATAGTGCTACATTTAGGTAAGAGTATAAAATTATAAATAATCTTACAACTTCAGTCATCGTTTATAATATATTTCTGAAGTATCATCAAAAAATAATGAACCAATAAAATGATTCTATCATCTTTAGATTGTCTTATGTTTTTATCAAAAAGCACTAATGCAGCTTGTTCTAATGTTACACGAGTTCGTAATTTTTTTAGAAACGTGAGTCGGTTGTATTGCACACCTACAACCTACACATGACCTTTTACTAACCGCTACGCTGCCGGGTCGCCGGCTACCTAACACTCAATAAACCTAGGTACAAAAATAAATATGAATTAAGAATTGTATTTTCAGGAGTTTACCACAGCTAATCAAAATGCCGATCAAGTCTATCAAAGCTCGTCAGATCTTCGACTCCCGTGGTAACCCCACTGTGGAGGTAGACCTGGTAAGTCCATAATATTCATACCTATTTTACCAAAGTAAATCTTTGTGAAAATGATTGAACTTATATTATTTTAGGTCACTGAACTTGGTCTGTTCCGTGCTGCTGTGCCCTCTGGAGCCTCGACTGGAGTCCATGAGGCTCTGGAGCTCAGAGACAATGTGAAGGGAGAGTACCACGGCAAGGGAGTCCTCACTGCCATCAAGAACATCAATGATGTCATTGCCCCCGAGCTCATCAAGCAGAACATTGAAGTTACTGAGCAGAAACAGGTATATTTTTAGTTCATGGATCATAGCCTGCATTGAATAGAATTGTTGTTTTTATGGCTTATCTTATCACAAGCTTGCTTATCACTGTTATTATTAGTCGGAATATGTAAGTATTGGATGATTGTAGTAATATTTATAAAACAATGGCCACTATTTTTAGTCAATAAAAATCGCCTTAAGTATGAGTAAATCATCACAATCATTTCAAACAAGAGATAAACTTTCGACCAATATTCTAAACAAGAGATAAATGGGGTTTTAATAGTTGTGATTGTCACCAGATCGATCAATTCATGATCAACTTAGATGGCACTGAGAACAAATCCAAGTTTGGAGCCAATGCCATCCTTGGTGTTTCCCTGGCTGTGGCCAAGGCTGGAGCTTCCAAGAAGGGAGTTCCTCTGTACAAACATTTGGCTGACTTGGCTGGCAACAGCAATATTATCCTGCCCACACCTGCCTTCAATGTTATCAATGGAGGCTCCCACGCTGGCAACAAACTGGCCATGCAAGAGTTCATGATTCTGCCCACAGGTAAGAAACTTCACATAGAACCTAACTTTTGTGAACAATGTATTTTTTTCAACAACTCTGGATGAAACACTATATTTTTATCCTAAATTTCTATCTTGTTCCTAACTCCTGCATGTAAATAGATAATGTTGTTAGATAAATATCTTCCGTGCTTAATTACTTTACAAACTAGTGTTTCAAAGTAATCCCTGTTAAGGTTTTATTGAGAGTATGAATTAGTGTTTAAACACACTAGCAAGCATGATGATAAAATTAAATACAAATGGAATGAGTGGTATTACCTATTTATTTAATTGACAGGCGCGACATCCTTCAGTGAAGCCATGCGCATGGGCACGGAGGTGTACCACTACCTCAAGAAGATCATCAAAGAGAAGTTTGGTCTGGACTCCACCGCTGTTGGTGACGAGGGTGGCTTTGCACCCAACATCCTCAACAACAAGGATGCCCTCTTCCTCATCCAGGATGCCATCCAACAGGCTGGCTACACTGGCAAGGTACATACTCCTCAGAAGTACTTTTGAGGTGCACTTTTCTCACAATGGTTCGAAAGAATTTTTACATGAATATTAGTAGTAATTGAATGATTTGTTTGCTAATTCAAAGACTTAATATTACTATCTTTAGTCATCACATTGCCCTTAGTTTACTTGTCCGACCATGGATGGCATTATACAACTTCGTTTTTTCATCAATGAACAGTTCTTTAAAATAGATATTCTAGAATAAATAAAACTCAACCCTTACTCTGTATCTATAACATTTTTATATTTTAGATCGAGATTGGAATGGACGTAGCCGCGTCTGAATTCTTCAAGAAGGGAGCCTACGACCTTGACTTCAAGAACCCTCAGTCCAACCCTGCCGATTACCTTCCTTCCGACAAGCTGGCAGACCTTTACCTGGAGTTCATTAAAGACTTCCCCATGGTCTCCATCGAGGACCCCTTCGACCAGGACGACTGGGCCGCCTGGAGTGCGCTCACCGCTAAGACACCCATCCAGATCGTCGGAGATGATCTTACGGTAAATTACAAATTACATCTATAATAGGTGAAGTTCTCGAATGTGTGACCACCATGTTCAGTATACAGTGTTATAATATTTCAGATTACTTCCCAAAAGTATATTGTATTGGTTGTATGAATATTGGATGCTTTTATATTGATCAGCATGTTATTTTGTTGCTTGAATTGCCACCTATTAACTAGCTACTTTTGATTTATAATGTAATTTTTAATTTTAAATGTTCATGGATTTTTGTTAGTGACTATAACCTTGGCGTTAGACGATGTTGTGATCGATTCTAGTGCGCATTGGATTGTCGCCAAGAATATAAAATAATTACGAAACGAAAATTGCCTTTTTGACCTAGTGGTAGTGGGAGTGTGGATTTGAATAACGGCCATCTCATACACAAAGGGATTTTTGTTTTAAAGAGTACAAAGACATAAATGTAGGTACAAGAAAAATTAGTAAGAAAAGCAGGTGCAATGATGACAAGCCACATTATTGGCTGTGGCAAATTATTGGATTGTATCCAAGCATAACTTTACTTCCGAAAACAAAGACCCTTATTTTGTAACTTTTATGACCACTGATTAAACATCAAGGGAATTTCAGTTGGCATATCTTCCTTACAAAATTATTCGCGTAGTGAATTCGTACTGATGTTTAAATTACGTTATTGGATGGTCCAAAGTAACATAATAAGGCCAGAGCTTTTGAGCAGAATTATATGTAAACCGTCTGTTTATAGGTAACCAACCCGAAGCGCATCGCCACCGCCGTGGAGAAGAAGGCTTGCAACTGTCTGCTGCTGAAGGTGAACCAGATCGGTACCGTCACAGAGTCCATCGAAGCACACCTGCTCGCCAAGAAGAATGGATGGGGCACCATGGTCTCCCACAGGTGACTAATCTATCTTCTTTAGTCCTATTAATATTATACTACTAATATTTGACGACCTCGTTGGCGTGGCGGGCGAGTGCTCGGCTGAGACGCAAGAGGCGCGGGTTCGATTCTCGAAGAAATGTTTGTATGTTTTGCAAATATTTCTTCCGGGTCTGGGTGTTGTAGTGTTATGTATTGTAAGTATGTATTTACAAAAAAAATGTATATAAGTATTCTATTAGCCATCTGGTTCCATAGTACAAGGCTCTGTGTGAAATGTCCACAAATATTTATTTAGTTATTAATTTATAAATGCAAAGGTTTGTGTGTGTGAATGTTTGTTACCACATATCCCCATAACTACTAAACCGATATTGATGAAATTTAAAATGTAAATAGTTTAGGAAAATCAACCCTTAAGGGGGTCGTCCATTCGTTGAATATACACATTACACTGTTATTGAGGCACAAACATCCCACAAACATTCGCTTTTATAATATAAGTGCAATGTGTGCTTGCAGTCTTCCCCTTTCTTCTTCATATCAACCATAAAAACTATCATTCTCTTACTTTTTCAGGTCCGGAGAGACTGAGGACACGTTCATCGCCGACCTGGTGGTGGGTCTGTCCACGGGTCAGATCAAGACGGGCGCGCCGTGCCGCTCCGAGCGCCTCGCCAAGTACAACCAGATTCTGCGCATTGAGGAGGAGTTAGGCGCCGCCGCCAAGTACGCGGGAAAGAACTTCCGCAACCCCGTCTAAACCCGTCGCACAAAGCACGCCCTCCCACCTCGCGGCTACATTATAGGCGAACTTGTCGCATAGTGACAGGTCACAGGATAGACAAGGACGCAAACGCAAATCAATGTCGCGTAAGCCGCAGGGTTAAGCAGTAGCGAGGAATACGAACATCGCATTTCGTAAAGTAGGACGGTTTAATGCTGGCTGATCCAGCACATAGTAATCAGTGTAGTGTACATGTGTGTTGAATGTATGGAATATTTATTTAAAATTAAGCATACTTTATATTTAATTTAATGTTATGTATCAAAAACTATGTTCTTTTAAAATTCATCAATAAACCTTACATAAATTATTTATGTGTTTTAATTTGTCATAGAACCATGAACATGAATAATTTACTTAGTCACAAGTCGACCAGTGATCTGAGACTACAATCTTCACGACAACATCAAGATCACAGACTTGATTTATCAAAATTTACTGTATTACCTACTGCTTCTACTCGTAGGTAAGTTATGTTACCTTATTTCCATGTTTTTATGCAAGAAAGCACATTTTTTAGGTGAAATCAAATCGAACCATAAAGCATTTATTTGCAGGCCTTGGTTAGGCTAGGTATTAAATATTATAGCAAATATGACATGCATATATTTTGATCTCCACTAGGATTCCCTGTGCTGTGGAGATCAATATTTTGTAGAGGCTGTATTGTAACGTACCTAAGTATAATTCGTAAACACCGTATTTGGCTATGTAATTTTATTATTTATTATTGTGGGTACATATTTCTTAACTTATTATGTTTGCGTTCAGTTTGTGAATTAGTAATAATTTGCAAAAAACCATCGAGACAGTACATACCTATTATTCTAATTTTTTGTAAGTGAATCCGTCCGATCTACCTTCAGGACAACCTAGGGCAATTAATATGACGTAATCTACAGAAACACTTATTCCTTTCGTGCTGTGTGTGTGACGTTAGGTCAGTTAACGGCAGACTTAGCAGAAACCGGATAGTTCATGACCGTAGCGTGCATGCATGTTTATCGCGTGTCTACCAGATAAATAAAGAATACTTACCTCATTACCAGCATTCTGTGCTGAACAGTCTCGTTCAGTGTGCATTTAAATACGGACATATTCAGCGTGATTTAAAATGTCTCAAACAAAGCCGGAGCTGCGCGTAGTGACATACATGTGTCCTACACATCCAGTTCAATTATACGAATTAATCCTAGAAGTGTTAGAGGAAGCGTTGAACTGTTACACCACTCTGCAATATGAGAGCCGTAGTCCAGGACCATTTCCAGACCGCCCTGATCCTTTTTCAACCGATAAAGTGGACTTAGGTAAGTATTTAAATTTCTAGGTCCTAAGTACCTAGGCACCTGTACTTAGTAGCTACCTATCTCTGAACGTTAACTCAGTAGGTACCTATCTCCAGTATAAAAATGCGTTTAGCTAACATAGGAACAACGGATGACTGCAATTTAGTAATAAATATGTGTGTACTACGACTGGGCGCAGAATATCATGTCCCAGGAGGCCAGGATTTGTCGCAACTCCGTTAAGGTGAGCAAGAAGTTTGTACCTATCACTGTAGGACGAAGGTAGGTAGCCTGATATTTTCCTTTACGCTAAGTGGTTTATATCAAAGTAACTAGTTACCTATATTAGCTTATTAGTGTTTTTATTTATATTTTACAGCGTTTATGACTGCATCAGCTTACATGAATATCCGTGAAAAGAAAATTGCTGCTTTGGAACTACTGCCGGTGACTCCGGTCTTCGCACATCAGATGAATGTAGAGAATAAGCCAGGATATTTTTCAGATATAATAATACACAGCGATAAGAAGTAAGTTTAAAAAAAAACATTAAATCAAAATGGGAAAAATATAGTATAACCCGAAGCAAATAGAGAGATAAAAATGTTATCAATCATGTCATTGACTCTGATAGATAACAATGGGCACATCTATTAGTCCACAATTAGCTTTCAGACGGCTATTATTTCCTTTATCAAAACAATAAAACGAAGTTTTTTGGTGTTTCCAGGGCACACAACGTAAATACTCTTCTGGACTTGCGCGGTTGCAACTTCGCTTATAGTGACGAAGAGTCACTAAGCGGAAGTAAAATAGTATTACGGACACTGAAGGAAAAGGGTGAAAATGCGTCGTTCTTCGGATCTCTTCTAAGTATGGAACTTATACCTCTACTTAATATTATGTTCATTTGTGTTTCTAGTACCTATTTTAAGTTTTTTTTTTCGTTTTAGGATCTGGCTCACACTTGGCATCAGCTCAAATGGTGTTATCTAAACAGGCCGAGTGGGCAGCAGTTGATTCAACAACACTATTACATTCTAAGAAGTACATGTATGATGGTGGAAAAGAAATTATAACATTAGAAACATTGGGTAGACTTCCACCTTACCCTATAGTGGTGAATGCTAAATTAGCAGGTAGGTACCTACCATTTTTTACGTACCTACTCAGATATTACTTAAGTATCTCAATGCAGTACTTCAAGTACCTAAGTACCTAGTTAACTAAGCAAAATTTTTTTTAGGAAAATTAAAAGAAGCTGTTGCAGAAGCTTTGCTACGCATTCATGAAAAACCAGAGTGGAAAAAGAAGTTTGCGAAATTTGGGGTAATAAAGTTTGAACAGAACAGTGATGTCGCCTACGATGGGCCGGCTGCACAGGTGTGGGCCATCTCGGGCCAAAAACTCAATGTTAGGTATTATTAGAGTTTTCCTTGTTGTCTCTTTACTTTACATACTCTATATTCTCTATATTGATTACAGTCCCAAATAATGTACTGATTAATGTGTAAGAAAATATTTTTTGTTAGTAATAAAAGTATATTATGGTTTTTATTTACTGTCTTTTTTTATTTGTACAATTTTACAGTTTCCACTAAACACATTTCACTTTTAAATAGGTTAATTTAAGCTTTCTTCTGTGTTCCTTTTTGTAAAACAAGATTTAATGACACAACTTCTTTTTTTTTGCTGCCTGATTTGACTAGAATTCCTTTAGGTATTTTGATAATGCCTAACATCTGAGGGTCTGGTGGTGGCTTGGGCTTTATAGGATCATGCTGAAAATTACAAAATAGATGTAGCAAACACAAGATTATCCTAATAAAGACAAATGTTAAGAAAAAAATTATAATTTATTTTAGGATTATCTAGAACCTACCTAAGAAACAAAACAAATATTGAGACACCGTAATGCTCAAAGATATACTTTAGATCTACTTTATGAAACTGCATCTACACTATTAGTTGAAGAACTAAACGATTCCGCCTCCGTTGATGTGATCAATCTCTTCTTCTGAAAGAGGTGTCCTCCTGTAGCGCGCCGGTAAGTCAATATCAGGAATAGCCGCCCCGGTACTCATGGCAGCAGCGGGTTGAGCCGCCTGTAAATATAATCAAATAGCTTGCAGGTGCACAAATACTTCCGAATATTGTGAATTATGTAAATCTCTGGCACATACAGGGGCTGCTCCCACAGGGCACGATCCGCCAGCTTTCGGTGCAACGGGTGAACCCCCTGGTTTTGCTGCACCACCCTTTCGGAACTTAATTACTGGAACACGTGCAAGCCAAGTAGTTAGTCGAACCATATTGTTTATGTGGCTAAAAATGCCTATTCCAATGGGAATTTTGAAATCAGCTTTTGTAAGTTTGGTTGGATTTTGTTTGACATTTGGATAATCTATTTAGATCAGCTGACTGATATTGACATTGACTTGACCACTTGCTTTTGACAGCATCCATCAGCCAGTGTTAAATGTTTTTTTTTTGTATTTATATAAGGGCTTTGTCGCTTTGCGATCACATTAACCAAGTGTATTAAATGTTATTGTAGGTATCCCATCATGTTGGAGAGGATACTATCGACTTTTACGACATGCTCGGGGAGAGAAGCAGCTAGACACATTTTATGTTTTTTCTTTATTCCCAATCCAGCGAAGATGTATTTTATGTTATTTATTTTGTCAAGCAGACAAAAAAACTTTGAAAAAGTATTCAGAATGGGCCTTTAGGTCCTGTAGTTCTATTCACCTTGCCCCCCTTGTCCCTTGGAACAGGGCCAAAACTTGCCCGAAGGGGAACAAAAATGGTTGTCGACAGGCGTCAAAAGTTTCATTCGATGCCAATTTCATTCAAATGTCTTGTCAACTTGTCAAACGTCAAGCCCTTCTGAGCCTTGGGTCAAGCCACTTGCGGCGTCTTCACTTCATTCATCGTTATTGCGTTATTTAGGGATGCGCTTGAATTTATTTACTAAATTGAATTTAGACTGTATATAAATTCTAAGAGAGAATTAGCAATGGGAAAGGAAGAAGTGGCTACAAAGAAACGACGCAAATTAAATACCAGCTCATCAACAGATAGCTCCAACTCGAAGCTAATTCCAGTTGATGTTTACAAGGTAAGGTTAGGTTTGACTATTTTTATCTCCTCTACACTACTGACTAATTAACTCGTAAAAGTCGAGATCTTAGTCAAAAAGTAGCTTATAACAGTTTTGGCAACCAAAGAGTGTTATGAAAGAAAACCCTAAAAGGTAAAAAGAGTTAATTTACCAGTTGTGCCTACCACCAGCAAGTCCATCCATAAGTTACAGTGTGCAGAGTCCCTGTTGTTTATTAAATGTAGTTACCTTATATTTTTGTCCATGCCTAAAATTAAACATCATTTACTTACAGAGAGTTGTGGAATTTGAAGAAACAGAAGCTCAACTTCGCCCAGCTGAGAAAGATGCTGCACTTTTTAAAAAACTATGTCAAGATATTAGGCATATATTTTCTGAAATAGCAGAACTGAAATCTAAAGATACAGAAGAGGTACTATATAAAACTTTAGTAACTTTAGTTTACATATTAGCACAGTATATAAATAAGTATGTTTTATCTTTTTAAGGCTAAAGAAAAGATTAAGACTAAAAGAATTGAAGCTTCCCTTAGTATTGTAGCTCTGAAGAAACTTAACCGCTTGGAGAAAGTGAGGACTAGAGCAGGTCGTGATGCATTACATAAAGAGAAACAAAGAGTGGACTCTACACACTTGTTACTGCAAAACTTGCTGTATGAAGCAGATCACCTTGATAAGGAAGTTACAAAATGTCTGCAGTTCAAGTCTAAGGATGAGGAAATAGAGTTAGTTCCTCTTGAAGATTTCTATCAGAACGCTCCTCCTGAGATATCCCGACCGGTATGTGATATATCCAGTTTTTTATTTCGATATTTACATGAAAAATGTGCAATCAATAATGTGGTTTTATGTTTACCGTTTTAGGAATTGACAAAAAAAGACGAACATCAACTTCAGTTGGCAAGATTAGAGTGGGAGTTATGCCAGCGCCGCGAGCTCGCCGGCGCCTGCAATGAGCTTGTAGCGTCTAAGGAACGCGTGGCAGCCGCCATCGCCGCCGCGCGCTCCCGCCTCGATGCACTATCCCCGCACCTCACAGAAGTCCTTAAAGCAACTAAACCCCTCCAAGAGTGTCTGGCCCTAAGACTGGATGACAAGAGGGATGAAGCTCGATCAGCCGCGCTACTACCGCCACCCTTATTTCTTCTTTATGCCAATGCTAGTGCATATTCAGATGTTTTAGGGGCTAAAGTTGTAACAGTTGGTGAGTTATGTAAATTTTTGAGATCCTATTGTAATTCAAATTACATTGTAAGTAGAATTGATAAAACTTTTTCCTTCATAGGAATATCTGGCGATGATGATGAAGCTAGAAGACTAGAACAGTCCAACAGTGCAGACACTGATTTAGTGATCTCCAATGACTCAGATTCAGACCAAGACAATAATGATGAAGACCAAAGGGAGAAAAAGAAGCGTCATCACAGATCTGCTAGGATATCTAAAGAGGAGAAGGCTGAAGCCAAGAAAAAAGAGGTATTGAAGAAACATCCATTGAGTGTGCAAGTATCAGTAGTTGTGAGAGATGGCACTGCATTAAACCTCATTTTCTTATACCTGCTGCACTTAAAAATAGTGACTGTTAAGTTTACAGTGACACTACCTAAGCCTGTCACTGGGGTTTCTGCTGCTGATGTTCTAAACGGACACTGCATCCTAAATGAGCTGTATCCAGGTGACTCTGGAAATGATTCTCCTCATCCTGCTACCACATTTGTTCTAAAAGCTGCTGGTATATCTGAAGATTTTCCACATTTTATATCTGAAGTAGGTAGGCCTTACATTTGGGCTCAGAGAATGTGTGGCTTAGATTTCATGGCGGCCATGGTGGATGAACACAAATCCAATAAAGTTATTCAGCCATGCCCCAGTCTCAGTGTAACAACTGTTGAAAACTTTATTCTGACATTGAAGAAAAGATTGAAGTCCAGAGTGGCATTGATGAAGGAATTGCAAGATTTGGAGTCTGGAAAAATATTACCAACGAAACGTGACACGGCATTCCCTATCAGACTATCGGGATCTTTGATTCAATGGCAGTCGATAGGATGGCAAGAGTACAACCAGTCGCCATCCACAGCATTTTTGGTTGCAGAGGATTTGGTTAACTCTAATGACATGCTATACAGAGCTATCTTTACCAGACAGTCTGCTAAACTTGTTGCATTGGTTGTACTGAGAAGTGATTATCCCAAAAAAGCGCCTATATTTTCTCTGACCCTGCACTGGAATGGAACCCACCACGCCGGCATCAGCGACGACATCCGCGATATTGAGCGAGTCATCAATACTGACTGGGGCTCGAAAGACCAATATACACTGTCTGCACAAATCACAAAACTACTTACTTGTCTGGACATCCTGCTGGAAACAACAGGGTCGTCGGAGTTTCCTCCAGACAAAGTTATGTTTAGTCCCGTACGCGGTCGGAATAGAGTGAAACCATATAAACTCTTGAAGCAAGGTTCTGGTGTATTTGTACAATATTAAATGAGATATGTGTTTGAGTTCAATGCTAAACTTGTGGACTGCAAAAATATAGTTAACTTTGACTTATACCTTAATTATTTTATTTACCAAACCATATTACATTATGTTGGTTTCTTAGAAACTACTAAGGCCTTTACCATCTATACTAGACTATACATGTCAGGAGGCAACTTTTGCCAACGTTAACTTGAGGCTGTAGTATACGGGTGATTTTTGAAGGTCAGGTTTTGTTAGTTTGCCCAGCACCTATATAATCCTCTCAGCTTAGTTGGTCTTGTCCACACTAAAGACATGATCAATATGTGCGGAGCCGCGTGTTTCTTCACGATGTTTACCTTCAACATTTGAGAGTCCTGGTACAGCGCACATAAATTTTTCGATCAGAAAAATCCATTAGTGCACGACCGGTTTGGATCCTACGTATCCCTTGAACCCTTAGGATTGGAAGGCGGGGTTAGTACTAGTATGTTCAGTTTCTAAGTTGTTAGTTCAAAAACTGATTGATCTAAAGGGAACCAAATCTAATTATGTTATGGAACAGATAGAAGCATATAAATAATACACAGAAGTGTTGTGATGTTACAATAAGTATTTATTTATTAAAACGAAACAAAATAATATTATAATACAACAGTCTTTATTCTTATTTCAGTAAAGCATTGAACATATTTTTTCAAAGAGGAGATGCATAAACAGGATTTTGGTAAAATAAAAAAATATTTGAAAATTATACTCAATGTTTTCAAACACTCGATCATCTTAGTTTTTCGAGAAAATACTTTCTTCTATTTCATAGCTTAAACAAGGCTTAAACCTAAAAATGCCATATTGTTATTGGTCGACAATGAGATCTCTATAGCATTATGATACACTTTGATGTCACATTTTTATAATTTCCTTTTATCATTACAATACGCTACAAGTCGGTATTATGTTAATAAGATACTTATGTGGGAAAAAATCTACAGTCTATCCTAGTTTTTTTTAGTATTTTTCTCTATTCATTTATTTCTACAACATGATCGGAAAAATAAACTTATGAATTTTCCGTTCACTTGAATAAGTTGTCATAAGAAAGGCACCACATGGCTACCTTTCTCTATGTGCTTACATACTAAAATTTCAAACATTACAAAATAAATGATACAACCATTTTCAAAATAAATCAAGACACACATAACACAAGCTCAACTTTTATTTATTGAAGCAATTACTAAAATCTGCTTTAAAACGTTATATTTCTATGTCATCTATGATAATGATAAATATGTACTATAAGAAATCCACTTGCAATGCACTGAATATAAAAAATATAATAATTCACTATTGCAAACTCTGGTTATCTTCATTTTCAACCATTGCTTAAATATATAACGATTTTTATTTCACTTATACTTTTATTCATTCTTGTTACTAATTGTTTTTAATGTCTTTCCATTTTTTTTTGAACAAAATAAAATCACTTTTTCATTCTGCGTCACGCGTGTTTTGTATTCTTATTGCATTATGAGATCCCAGCCTCAAGTTTCACATCCATGATCTTACGCGGCCCCTTGAGGCAATTGAGCCGCCTCTGAACTGCGTCTCGGTCTGGAACAACAAACATTAACCAAATGAGATTTCGTCAAACTCTGTAGGTTTGTAAATTCTAAAGGCCCATCGATCACGATCTTATCGTCGAAGTTAATCTCTGTATTATTTAGTATTTAAGTTGACAAACCAATCGTGCCTTGCGCTCCTACGGTGAATAAATAAGTATACATACATATTATATATATATTTATGTATGTCATTTGCAAGGGGGGATACAAAATAGACGATCCGGATACTCAATATAAAATATCCCGATCGCGCATTATTTTTACTTAGGCTGTACGTTGAAGACAGTAAGAGGAGTACAGATACCGGCACGGATGCTGACGTGAACCTTACATTATTAACCTACATTGGCGATGGATCAGGGAGTGCAGCAGCACTATCAGTAAGTGTTGGTACGTACATTTGGAGAGTGTGGTGCGATGGTGCGGATGCAGCGGGTGGCGCTGCACCAGGGAATGCAGCAGCACTTGCGCGGACATGTAGCGCCGCTCGCACTCCTTCATGTCTCCGAACAGCTCCTCTATCGCCGCCATCTGACACTGCACACAATGTCAATTAGCATACTGAATAACTAGTTGTAATGCCTATTCTCTATGTTGTTTCGTAGTAAAGGTTTGAACGAGAAACAGTTTCAAGACTATTCTTGTTATTTATTGAATTTAAACCTATTACAGTACCCACTATGTATAGTTAATTTTTCCAACGAAAATACATACATACATAATATCACGCCTGTTTCCCAGAGGGGTAGATAGTTATGAGAGTGAGAGTAGAGTAGTATGTTAGGATCAACTAAAGTTTCACACTATGAATATTTTGTCACACTGTAAGTCTTCCTAAATCACCACATTAGGCTAACAGTGGGTGTAGCGTTCTGACTTACCAGTTCAATAGCATGTTCATAAAGGATTTTATCACAGACTGCGGGAATAATTCCGGCTTCGTGAAGCCGCTTCGACTCGTTGACTATCCATTTGTACTTCCCGTTCATCAGGGATACAACTGTGAACAAGCAATTTATTCACTGAATAATCAAGGTTTATTTATTTATAAAGAAAAGTTCTTTTCGACCTTCAGTCCGTCAGAAGAAGACTGAGAAGGAAAAGACTACGAAAAAAATTAGAAAATAGACTACTCGCCTGCCAAAAAGAAACTTTAATATTTAAAAGTATTGCAACCGTGGGTGTGCAGTCTCCAATGTGCCCTCGCAAACAACCCACTTCAGTCGCGGTGAATACATACGCCAATCATGGCGTATGTATTAAGAAAATTATGATAGACATCAGTCTATCATTTTCTTGCCCTTGTCCCACTAGGTAGGGCCGGCACAACATGTGTTCCTTTTTCATCTTCTATCACATGTCATCTATAATGCCTGCCTATCATCTCCGAGATATCTATATACAGTGTTTTTTTAACTGGGACAGTATGGGGAAATCCGAAACCAGAAGATATACAAGAAAAGTGTCTTAGGAACCATTTGCTCTTTTTTTGTAAAAACAAAGCATATAAAATTTTTTGGCCAAGCACGAGTTGGCCAATGTTTTGATTATTGTTTAGAACGCATTTATTATTCCTTTAATTTTAACTTTGTCGATTTATTATTTTGAACATATTGATATTTGTTTGAGAGGGCACATTGGAGTCCGCATTACGCGTAAAGTACACTAGCTGCGCACCCAAGGTTGCGATACTTTTATTGCAACCGTAGGTTTATTGGCCTGTGCGTTGGCAAAGGTCAAAATACTGAAGCTAGAAAGCTGAAATTTTGAAGGTAGATTTTTTTATGGCAAAATCACCCACTAAGGCAGGATTTCTAGAAATTGTACTCCTAAAGGGGTGTAAACGTTAGCATGGAACTTTTTAACGCGTACTGAGATTTGCTTGAAACTCGATACTATAAATGCAAGATTAATGGACACGTGTTTCGGTGCCTGGAAGACATCGCAATAAGCGATAAGGCCGCCTTTTACCAACAAGCGTTCTCTTATAAAAATTTACTCCTACATTGTTGTTCGCAATAAAGTATTTTTTATTCAAAAATAGGGGTAAAATGAAGTATCAAAATTTTCAGCACTCTAGCGAAGCCGCGCATGTACAGAAGCTAGTCGCATATGTGTGTGTACGTACCGTTGCGCACTTGTGGCGTGGGCTGCAGAGTGCGCTCGCGGTAGTGCGCGGCCGCGAGGCGCAGCCCCGCCGCCAGCGCCTGCATGCCTTGCACCAGCAGCCCCAGCCTCACGCTTTCGTTGCACCGCTCTACAACAAACAAATTATCAGCCGACAACAAAAAGGCTCGAGACAACAAACCAGGCCCCATATTCTCTACGACCAAAAGAATCTTGGTAGCTCGTAACTTGTTTGTAAAGCGTCTCGTCGTGATTTGCAATACAAAATTGTCATATAGAATACGATAACACGGTGATTCCACAAACGAACCCTTGTTAAGTTTTGTTTGATCATAGTGAATAAGGCCCCAACAGCAGTCAAGATGATGGTATGCCCGGTTTCTATACATCCTACTATCGGACAACCGAGTAATACCATAATAACGTTGTTTTTCTGCCTAAAATATATTAAAGCTTCTCCGTGTTGCTAGGTAAATGAACGATCCATTGAATATAGAAATATAGCAGTAATTACGCAAAAGATATCCTTAACTTGTTGCAGGAGTGGCGCGCAAACAGAGCAACGTACGCGTAAATGTCATTGTAATGTGTAAGCCATTCACAAACAAGCAGATTGACGGTGCATTGCCGATGCAAATGCACTCTGATATGAATCATCATTAAATTATAGAAGGCTACTGCTGGAAAATGAACTTTTAAAAATACTTGTCACATACCTAAACCGTGACTAGGATTTCCTGCGCTATCAGAATCGAGTAGGTACTATGGAATCGCAACAAAAGAAATATGTGCGGAAAATACAATCATTTCTTCTGCCGCGGGAATGAAACCCTCTTGCGTATCAGCCGGGCCTTGTTTGCCACAAAGTCGTCTGTAATTTGTTCATCAATCCGGTGATATGAGGAGTGAGGTTGACACTTCGTGTCGACATGAAGAGTGGGCGCGTACCGTCAGACACGTCCATGAGCGCGGCGATGGGCGCCCCGCACGACACGGCGAGGTCTGACAGCAGTTCCGCAAGCATCAGCACGAAGTTCAGCTGAGAGAACACCTTGCTATGCTCCTCCTGATAAAACAAAGCATTCTATAAGCATTCATTGTACACACAAAGGTTTTGGTAAAAAAGGAACGAAAAGTAGAGATTGCTAGTAGTAAAAATCCATTAATTTGGGAGTTCAAAAATCACCGAGGGGTCTTTTGCTGCTCCTGTTGCTGCTATAAAATCATTCTCGCGCCTGTAAAAACAGTTGCCTGGTTAAAAATGATTTAACAGCTGTTCTGAACGAACTTGCCTTGAGAAATACCATTAGGCCTTGAAATATTTTTTTCTCCTCTTTAAATCAGGTTCATCAATAAAAAAACTGAGGATGTCAAACTGTAATGAACATGCGCTTATTTCTGAAAGGCAGAGATTACAGATCTCCATTTGCTCAGTCCTGACATACTTCTTTGTCATCAAAGCCGGTGCGACTACGGCGCAAGGAAGCTCTGTCGTGATTTTGAGAGTTGTAATCAACTGAGGTGTCCAGAGTCCAGTGTTAAAGGTTTAAGTACAACTCCCAAGGTCACGTCTTCGCCGCGCGGGCAAAGAGAAGGAAGCTTCGAGAGAGAGAGAGAGAGAAGCTTAATAGAATGAGGCGCACTTTAAATCCTTTCTCAACCAGTATTAGTTATAGTAGTACTAATTGTATACACGTACTATTAGTAGTAATTATCACATTCTCATGCAAGACGGGGTATTATGCTTACCGCTAGGATGGTCTCCTCCTGCAGGTTGGGTATATAGACAGGCGGATCGGGCGCGTGTTTCAAGCCGCGCAGGAGAGCGTCCGGCAGCGTGGCCGCGCGCTTCGGCGACCCTCCCGCGCCGCCCACTAGCGCCAGACCCACCGGCGGAGACGTGCCTGCAACAAACAAAACATAGTAAACTAGTAGTTCGCCCCAAACTTCGATCTCGATCTGCGATGTTTTGGAAACCCAATATCTTTACAACCCCTTCACCGTAAACTGTCAATAGATAGGTAGTACTAAGTAGAAAATTATTATTTGATATTCTCTAGTCTACCGCGCTTCACTAAGCACTGGTGGTCTAGTTGGTAGTGACCCCGCCTTCCGATCCTAAGGTCGTGGGTTCAAATCCAGTCGTGTACCAATGGATTTTTCTGTGTGAAAGATTTATGTGCGCTATACCAGTACTCTCAAACGGTGAAGGAAAACATCGTGAGGAAACCCGCGGCTTAATCAGCTCCGCACGTATTGACCATGTCTTTCCTGTGGACAAGGCCGACTGAGCTGGGAGGATGGAATAGGTGCTGGGCAAGTCTACTCCATCTTAATTCGTCCCGGGCACTACAGCGTCCCGTTTGTGAAGGTAAAAGTTGCCTCCTGACGCTGTATAAATCATCTACCGCGCTTCAAATATCTTCATCGTGAGTTGTTTAATACGAACGCATTGTAATGTGTATGCTAATTCAAATATATTTGTGTGAAATAGTTAGAACCTTGTTCAAATCCCACCCACCGAACCATTCAATAAATTAAAGACCGACAGAATGGTTCGCGTTCCACCACAAAGCACGGTAGAACGAATTAAGAACGCTATGGAAGTCAGTGGCCGGTCTGATGCATGCGACATTACGCCGTATGTCGGGTGCATAAGGTGTATTACCGGATCTGCGCAGGGGGCTGGCGTTGGTGGGCGACACCTGCCACAGCGAGGGCGGCGGCGAGCTGCCAGAGTTGCTGCTGCGGCGCCGCGTCGACGGCGGAGTCATCGTAAATGGCACCTGCAATACAAACAAACACATACATAATTCTGACCCTACACTAGGGTTCCCTGTGTCGCTGTCGTGGGTATCAGAAACTACAAGTAACATGAACATGTTGCCACAACACCCACAATTAAAAGTTCATTCAACATAGGATTGAACAAAATGGTGCTTGGTGGTTTTGCTTTTGAATTTGCTGTAGTATTATAGTGGCTTCTAGTGAGAGTATGCTCCTCGCAGCAGCGTTGCAATTCTGTAGTTGAATGGATTTGAATAAAACTTGGAAAATGTATGCATAGTGATCCACATAAGAAGTTGGAAATAACGATGTTATCCGACAGATAATTAAAGTCATCGACATAGCTCAGAGAATTAGCAAACTTTAGCGGCAGTGGGCTGGCTATATCTGCCGAAGAATCGACAACCGCTGGGGTAAACGAGTTCTTGAGTGGAGACCGTGACTCGGCAAACGCAATGTAGGACGCCCTCCGGCTAGGTGGAGTGACGATCTACGAAAGGTTGTTGGCAGAGACTGGATGCGTCAAGCCGAAGATAGGGCGCGATGGCGCTCATTAGGGGAGGTCTATGTCCAGCAGTGGATAGTTATAGGCTGATGATGATGATGAAGTTGGAAATATGCTGTTCCAGTACCCACGTACACGCGAGGAAGCTAGTGTTTTATTATTCTAGAACAGCCAATTAGTTCATTTTACAGTCGATATTATCCGTCCGAACACAAAATGATGCAATAACCAAGATTGATTCGCGTTTTTATAGGTAGTAATGTGAATTGTTATAATTAATTATTACTTTTAACGAATGACATAATACGACAAACAATTCATCTTAAACAAAAGAATTGATTTACAGAACTGTAAATATGAATAACATTTTCCATTCTGCGGTTGTATTGCGATTTAGCTGTAATACAACAGGGATTTCAATGACAATGGATTGAGGTGATGCAATGTAGAAATTTAGTACTGCATAATATGAGAACATCAATGTATTGTGTTCAAATCCATAATAATAAAATAGGTAACTATACATACATTATATTTACAAACTATGACAAGTGCTTTGGCAGACATATTTCAGAACACGTACTTTGTATAATACTCCAAGTTTCATTCAAATCCTTTCAAATCCTATCTTGATGTGATTGAAGCACAATAAATATCCTTATATCCACGCTAACTTTTGTATTTATAATACTTATAAGTAGAATAACGACAATTAAATTAATAGTTGACCTTGTAACTTATATAAATATCAGCGTTGTGAAAGAAAATTAATATAAAGGTAAAGGTAATTAAACTCACGGTCGGCGGAGAAAGTGATCCGATGTTGTTTGCGTTCCGGCTGTAGTTGGAACGCAACACATCGATGGGCTGGGACCGCGGCACGTTGTTGTTGGCTGCGAGCGCCAGAGAGTTCTGAAAACAACACACGATCTTCAACATCTATTCTAAATATACAAAATGTCGTCATTGACCGACTGACAGTCGACGGACAGTTTAACTAAACAGCATAGAAACCTGAAGGAACCCCCCTAATTCGTATGTAGTCTAACACAGTAAGATTTGTAATTAAATGAACTTCAGCGCGAAGTAAAGTCGCGGAGTTCCGCTACTGAAGATACTGAAGAGAAACAAATGGATACATGCCAAACAATGAATTTAGTATCCAAACAAAAATTACACTCATGTATGAGTTTAGATTTTGGCATGGTAACATATACAAAAACGAACATGGAATCCTGTGGTTCTGTGACCCTTGGCATTGGACTCGAGGTGTGTTCCAGTGGTGTGTTTGGCATTGATCTCTGGCTATTTGACGAACGTGCTAATATTGAAGGAATGTTTCACGCATTACCGATGGCTCGTGTCGGACGCCCCCGACATAACAAAGACATTATTCTAAGCAAGATATGACGTGATTGCTGTTTCGGTTACGTAGATCTTACACGCGCGCTGCGTAGTTTTATTGATAGAACAGCCCGTGCAGAGCAATTTCGCATGTCCTGATCAAGCCATTTGTTTACGTCTCAGCCGGGATATTCGCCCGTTACGTCACTGACTGAGGTCTTCAAAATAGAGTACTACTCTGATAATTTTCTGTTAACTCATCGCCTCGAGTTAGAGGCAGCTGCAGTGAGTTTTCATATTGTGCGGTGCACTCACACGCAAGTGAGTGCTGAGTGCACTGGTGGTAGAGCGGTAGTGGCCCCGCCTTCCTTCCTAGTTCGATTAGCTCAAAACTCCTACTAATAAATTTTAAATATGTGAGGGCATATCACACAGCACCATCTAGCTCCAAACTAAGCAAAGCTTGTACTAATAATGAAACACGTATTTTTTTTTACTCCAAGAGGGGTGCAAGATTTTTATGGTAATTTTTTAACGGGCTGTACGATGAATTCGAAAATTTGTAAAATACAAAATCATTGGACGTGTTTCGGGTGTTTTTAAAAAATACCCTAAAAATGGGCATAATGGGGTGTTATAGTTTGTACGGGAACTTTTTAAAGGGTTGTGCGATTGGCTGGAAACTTGGTTAGGATATTTTAAATACAAAATCAATGGATACGTGTTCCAGAGTTTTTCAAAATAACCCTCAAAAAGGGGTAAAATTTATGTATATCATGCTATAAAATATCTTAAGACATCTTGTACTTTTCACCACTGTGTAGAGCGCGACAGTCCTATTACATGACATGCCCCACACCCCTCTAGCAGAGCCTCCTCAGTTAAGAGCTAGAAGAGCTGTCGTAGTAGCCGTGCGACGTGCGATTGTATTGCGGTGTACTCACGCGTGCGTGCGGAGCGGGGCGCGGGGCGTCGGGCGGCGAGGCGGGCGGCGGCGGAGCGCGCTCGTGCGGCAGCGCCAGCGAGCGCGGCCGCGGCGCCGCCTCCGAACCCGACGACGAACACTCCGCTGAGCCGCTCTCCGTCGCTTCCACCACCACGAAATCGTCCTCGCCCGCCCAGGTCGTGTCGGATGACTCGGCTGCACACAAAAAACATGTTGTCAATACTCCTTTGTGCATTTTGAGGGTTAAGGAGGCCCTACCCAGCGGCGGATTCACACAGGCTGAATATATGATAGATTTCGTGTTTGAACAAAATGGTGAAACGCCAACCTTATGGTGCGACTCGATCGCACACGAACAAGATGTCCTTTAAGAATTTTGTGGGTAAAAATTCAAAATGGTAAAACGGTAACCTTGTGCGACCTTGGTCTTGGCTTAAACAATACTAGGTCACAAAAGTATGACTGCGTGACCTAGCAGGTTTTTTTTAGGCATTCGTAGAAAATTGTAGCGACGCCCAAACAGGGTCAAGTTAAGTGTATTTAACTATGAATGTCTAATGTCTAAATAATAAGCTTGACTTCTTAGATGTTCATTCTATCCAAAAACGTAAACAAAGAAATATCGAACACTCACTAACCCGTTTTCAGAACAAATTAAAATTGACAGTACAGTATTTATAGAAGTATTTAATGATTATGTAAATAAACAATAATATTAGGAAGAAATACACTAAACATTGAGGACAACAAACTAAACAATACTAAAGAGGCGGATAAGATTCATAGTTGAAAAGTATAAAACTTAATTCATATAAACAAAACAAAGCGCCCAGCAACCAACTAATGGGTACAATAACTGGTAAAAAGTCGGAAACGACAATGAATAATTACATTTTGCTATAATTGTCTCGATAAGCGCCGGGTCTCTAGGGGTAGGTTAGTTAGGGTTATCAAATTTGTGTGTACACAATGCAATAATTTATACAATGCTTGATTGAGAACGCGAGCTATAATGGTTCCATTTTCAATGGCAAAGGAAGGATTTTCATTCTTGTGTTTCATTATGTGCTGGATTTCTATGCTGCAGTTTACGTTTATGGAAAATGTTCTTAATAGAGTTTAATGTGTGTTGTTATAATACAAGGCTACTTTTATTATCCGCATGGCGATGACGTCACAACAACTTGCGCAATGATCTGGCTAGTGGCAGATTACTGGTTCAATAATTATTAATAATCAGTCATCATAAATTAATTAATGGATAACACTAATGATTAGAAGTCATTTTATCAACATTGTGAAAATATTTTTAAAGTTAGCCATGTGTGCGATTATGAAAAAAATATATAAAAAGGATGTCGGTACTGTAATTTTATATATTACAACATAAATACAAAAAGCCAAAGCTTATCATGTTTATGCTGCGTCAATAAACGAGCGCTTATCAAATTAATTATTCTGAATTAATATATCTTCCTCAATCAATTGCGCATGTCGCGTTGTATCACAAACATTTCGATGCGGCTTGTTCAATAATGCGGCTATTTGAATGAGTTAAAAACGTAAACGTTTCGAAGGAGGTAAACTTTGCTTTCAAGTTTGAAAAAATGCGCAATGAGCTTAGTCACGCACGATACGTAGGATCGATGGAGGACTAAATCCATGTAATATGTACTCAATTCAGATTCATGACAGTTTACTTGATATAAGTCAATATTAACTCAGTCAGACTTGCTGCAACTGCATCATTTTAAATCATGCTGATTTACTTTCCACCATATCATAAGTCCTCATATCCACCATAAGTTTGATTATCTCTGCAAGTGGTTCTAGAAACTTTTTCAATAAGTGCTACTATGCTATGTTGTTGATAGAAAATTGTTCAACTCGCCGAGTGCTTTTGATGTCATGAATGCCGTTAGTCCATTCGTCACGCCTCGTCTATAACTTGAACTATAGCTCAAGTTGTTATGCCTGAACTGGAGAGTATTTTATAAAAAAAACACTTATATTTAGTTCAGACATCGAAAAATGTATTTTCGCTAATATGTTGGGATATGAGTCGATAACATGTCCTCCCTTGCAAGAAATCAGGTTTATGGACAGGAATAATCTCTTGTTCTTAGTTTAGAATTAAACATTTAAATTGGCTAAGAGCAAATTAAATCTGTCACTATGCTGGAAAAGGGACTAAATTGAGGTTCTGAATTCAGAACCATCTCTCAGTTGGTAGAAACTCAGGATTAAACAGAAGTAGATTATAAGTTGGAAGTTCTGGATTCAGAACCATCTCTCGGTTTTCTTTCACAAGAAAACCTCAGGATTAAATAGAAGTAGACTATACTTTCAAAGTTCTGAATTCGGACCCAGCTCTCCGCTCGCGCTGGGAAAACCTCAGGATGAAATAGAAGTAGACCGGTCTAGCTAGGGTATAGGGCTCGAGTGTAGGGTTGTATGATAGTCTTACCGGAGGATGTCGGCTGGGTCTTCTTCTGCGTCTGCGGGGGTGCCACTGGCTGCGGTTGTGGCGCGGGCGTACGCACCGGCGGCGTGCGTGACGTCACACCCGCGCTCGCCGCTCCCACGCCCGCCGCGCCCGCTCCTGCGCAACTCCACACGTGTCACTCCACCACTCTCCACCCAACGAACCCACCACACGGATCGGTAAAGCTCTACATAACTCAATTCCATCTAAAATGCAAGTCTCGCAAGCTAAAACAAACTTTATCTGCATCGAGGCACAGTCTCAAACTGCATGCGGCACAGATACATTTCTGTGGATGAGCGTTCAATTTACCGTAACAAAAATAAACCTGCGTGACGTGCGATTCTAAACAGTGGCGATGAATTCACCTGAATGCATGCAATTTTAAACCGTGTTCTATGCAGGTTGCTTTTCACGGTTCCTTCATCGATCCGCGAGCTAGGCCCGGTTAGGGCTCTATTTTTATTATTAAATAAAGACGAAAACTCATGCAGAGAATTGCTCAGCTTTCTCATTGGACGATAATGAATGCGACTGAATAATGTATACAAAGCGAGGCGATGTTCTAAGTACGTTTTATTAACTCTTAGTCCTTGAAGTTTTTGAACCGTGCAATGTTAGGTCGGTCGGTCGTCGTCAGTAGTCCTTTATTTTTGACTCTTGTTTGAATATATTTCATCAATTTATGTGCATAATTTATTAACGTAATGATGCTATGCTATTTACTTAAATTGTCTTTAAGTATTGAAATGATATCTACTAGTGAACGAACTATTGACGACACGACTTGATTGGATACATATAAGTACAAATAATTATACATTGTTGACATTACACCCCACCCCATGCACAATCAAAGCTTAGTAGGAAAATGTTGTACCCTGACTCTCCCAAGACTCTTCAAGGTAATAGTTAGTTTCTGGTTCGGGCTGACCTTCGAGATCGCCCTCCACTATGTCAGGTAAATCCGAATCCAAACCTAAACAATATTCACATAGTAACTTCCTGTAAGTATACGTTTGCCCATGTGTTGGACTTGGTAGGGTTAATCATAACAATTTTCGACATTCAGTCTAAAAAGAATGTACTTTGTAGTCAAATTCGCGTTCAAAAATTCATGGACTAGTCTAAATATTTGGTTAAGTGGAGGTGAAATTCAGCCGTGTGTATCGAAATGATTTTGACTCGAGAAAAATGTGATCAATGACGTAAGTAAATACAAATAGCTAACCACCTGAGTAATTATTGATAGAAAATATGAATTTAAAACTACTCGAATATCAAACATAAAGTTGCTATGTACAAAACTACTGTTGTAGAACAAGTAATTTAACAGGGTGCCTACATGAACTAATGAGTTGCTAGTATAATGATAGCAATGTACGAGTATTATCTGTTATGTAATGGATGAATGCAACACTGACATGGTACCTAATGACTGTTAACATTTAGCATCAGCTTCATTATAAACATAATTTATTTGCAAAATTCAAGTCATTTGTAGTATAATTATATAGAGTCGACGGAAACTTGGAAAATTCTAGGATATGTGTAAAAGTAACAAAAGGCCTGCGCAACGTGGTTTCGAAATCTAAGACAATGAGTGAACTACAAACGATTACTCATCGGCCCGATTACAGTTTCATATATTCGACATTGTAGAGTCACACCAATGTTTATGTTGTTAAAAAAAATATAAATATTCATTTAAATTCTGAGCTTAGAATCGCAAATTTTATATTAGCCCAAAAGTAGCGAAGGCATGTATATAATTATGAAACTGTTCTAAACAAAAAAATCTAAATTAAATAACTAATATATCGAATAATATTAACTGATATGTCTTAGAATAGATACAAATTATTACATTAAATAATTATATCTGACTGGCAATAAATTGTATGATTGAGGACAGAGCAAACAACGGTTAAATAAATAAAATGTTAGCAACGGTGACACAAATGTTGTGGTTAGTGGTTTAGCTGGTTTTGTACAGCGAGTTATAAGAAAACGTGGATTCTATTCCAAGGCCATAAAATAGGACTTGTCTTTGTCGTGAAGAGATTCGCGACAGGGAACAAACCGACATGAATTATTTCATGAAAATCTGTTTGTCGCCTTTGATGTTTTATTTGAAGTAAATATTTTTGAAGGGTACTTACTCGTGACAGAAGTGGTGGTACGTGGGCGTTGAAGAAAGGGATGGTTGAAGAAAAGTTCAAAAGGCATGCGTTCGCGCGGATTGCGCCGCAGTAGGCCGATGAGCAAGCTGCAAAGCTCGGGACTCGTGCCCGCGGGCAGTCTGTAAACACATTACTCATTATTAATATTATCAAAACACCAAATTTTAAAGCAAAGCTTGCAACCTAAGAAACGCGGACAATTTGTAGAAACACACTATGCTGAAAAATAAAATGTTGTTTACCTATAAATAAATAAATATTTGTGGACATTTGACACAGCGCCATCTAGCCCCAAACTAAGCAAAGTTTGTACTATGGGCACCAAGTGGCTGATGGAATACTTATATACTTATAATACTACAACACCCAGATAAAATTGATAATATATCGGGAATCGAACCCACACCTCTAGTGTCTCAGCCGAGCACTCACCCGCCACGCCACCGAGGTCGAAGGAGAAGTGACTCATTGAAATGCAAGTAAGAAAAAAATCTGTAGACATTTCCTAGATAACGCTGTAATCGTGTTCAGTTTAGCTGGTTGTTATTATAACTGTAAATGGCAATAAAGTGTTTCTTCAAGAGACAAATCAGGCTTATCTGAATCATTCATATCATACATAACACAACACTAAATTGCTATTAGCAGATAGCAATTTATAATTTTTCTAGACGAGAATCTCACAATGTTCAAAACTTTTTACAATTCAGTTACAATAAATAGAACACCATCGTCTCAGAGTATTGACCCCATGAGATCCGACTTAGGAGTAAAAACAGCATGAACTTAATAAAAAATATCAAGTCATTTGATTAACAAGCTGTAAGAACCTGTCTAGTACAAAAAACATTTAGCGGTCATTCTAAAGGAAAATTACAGATATTTCTCTTTGTCTAAGTAGTCCTAGCATCAAATACGTGCTTAGGTACTGCTGCAAAGAAGATTATAAATTCTAACTCGCTGGCCCTAACTAGGTACTGACTGTGGAGAACTGAAGACCTTGAATGAGTACACTGCCTTAGAATCAAGGAAGTAATTGTTGATATTGGCGCGACAAAAAGTGTAAGGAAGATAATATTACGAATAAATTGTTGGACTGACACGTATTACAGTTTTTATAGGCAAATCCAATTGAAGGAGAATGATACTCATATCTATAAAATAAATGAATAGCTCGTGTTTTTCATTAAATAATATGACACACATTGTAGGCAGTTTTAATTTGAAATTAATACTGAATATAGTTAGTTATACCTAAAGCAGTGAGTTTACTTAGGTATCTAGTTAATTGGGAACAAAATCTAATGTGACCAACTGACCTGACATAGTTTACAACAATTCATTATTAGCTGCGATTCAACGATACTTAGTAGCTAACCTACACTATAATCTAACACAATTACAGACACACGAGAGAAGCAATTGTTCTTAGGAAGTGACGCTGACGAGATGTGACTAATACATTGTAAGTTACAGTCAAATCTACTTTAGGTAAATAAATGTTAGTGGACATTTCACACAGCGCCATCTAGCTCCAAACTAAGCAAAGCTTGTACTATGGGAACCAGATGGCTGATATAATACATTTATATATTATTTTTATATACCTTTTTTTTTGTAAATACATACTTAAAATACAAAACAACACCCAGACCCGGAAGAAACATTCGCAGAATTTTGTATATATTTATTTCTCCCGTATCGGGAATCGAACCCGCGCCTGTTGCGTCTCAGCCGAATACCTACCCGCCACGCCACCGAGGTATTTGCATCATTGTATGACATGGCAAAGTTGCCGTGTTTTAATCTTTTTCCGTGGCTTACCTAGGCTAAGACGAGTAAGAAAATACTTACTTTGGCTGTAGATCGATGCTGTTTTCATAGAATGCCTTGAGTTCGTGAGGGGTCGTCGCTTGGAAGGGAGCCTTGCCAGTAAGGCACTGGTACACTATGGTGCCTAGACTCCAGAGATCTGCTTTAGCGTCATATTTTAGGGACATAATTACTTCAGGTGCCTGAAACAATAGACAAAATGTAAAACAGAAGAACTGAAAAGGTGATGCCCCTTTCAATTCAAAGGTCGTGAGTTCAAATGTGTGCAATCATAATCAGTAATCACAAATGACAAATGAATTATTCTGATCGTATATTATTGTATTGATGCCATGTCATTGGCATGCGCTCAAGTACAAGGGATAACAATGTAAAGGGAACTGAAATTTCCTGGAATCATACTATCGAATGTGACATCCACAACGCCCTAGGTCGTGTGTGAATTTTGCCCGCTGATTATAACGAGTACGAACTGTGGGAAACAGATATATATTGATTATGCCATTAAATAGGCACAGTTACATATAAAACGGCATGAGTAAACGAGCACCGCTAGTTTCATTCGGACGCGTGAGCGAGCACGCAATCACATTTATCAAATAGGTACCTACCTACTGCTAATGTAAAGTTTCCGGTCGCAGTCTTGGAAACATTAACAGTACCAATAACATTTCTATGAGAGATTACTGGAAATAATAAATATCGATAAAGAGCAGATTTTCGTTTTAAAGTCTGAAGAAATCCAGATAAAACTTTTCAACGAAGAGTACCTACTTAATATTGAATGATAGTAAGCTAAAGGTAAACGCTAAGTAACATAATTATGTATTGTTGTGTAGGAAGTATGAATCATAATTACTTACCATGTACATCGGTGATCCACAGAGCGTGACAGCCATGTTGCCTTCTTCCAGGAACCTTGCGAAACCAAAGTCCGCTGCAAGAAACATAAAATTAGTACTTATATCCATAGGAGCTTGAAACTATATATACGAGTACGACCTACTTAAAAAATAATGTTTCAAATAATCTAAAAAAATATTTGGAAAACATCACTTCTCATAATAATATTATTCTTAATTTTAATTGATTAGTAAGAATGGGTGATAAGAACTGAAACGATTGTTTATTTCACTTTTCATAACAACCTGATTCGGAAGAAATATTGGCGAAAGAAGAAAGGTTTGAAGAACCTGCAAAGCTTTCTCCAGCCGTTGGAATCGAATCCACACCAAACGTTTCGCGTGTCAGCCGGATACTCGCCCGCAATGCCAACAAGGTCGCTAAATACGTATATCCTTTGTATAGAGAGTTCATTGGCTGGCCCATCCAATGACCCGCCCAGAAGTCACTTATTTTCGGAATGATGAATATTATAATTATGAACGAATATTTGCAAGCAAGTATATTTCAGATTTTACCGCGTCCCTAAGACTTGCATTTTTAATGTTTACCATGATCAGTTGGTCATTGGATGTCAAACTAGTGGAGCGAATCCTGTGTAATACGTTACAATGATGCTTGTAAAAGTAAATAACGCACCATTTTACCGATGATATAAGTAAGAAACGAGAGAATACTGAGATGACTGCTGATAGGGAAATACATACATACACACATACATATTATCACGCTCGTATTACTAACGGGGTGGGCAGAGCCACTAGTAATTACAAGAACACTTGCAGCCACTTCAGATCCAAGAGTCGCAAGATGGATATGGTGAACTATGGTGACAGGTGGTCAGCCCATCGCCCATATAGATGGTCCATCATGTTGGAGAAGATACTATCCCTCAGTCGACTCTTACGACAGGGATATAGGATAGGGAAATGAAAGAAGAAATTATGTTGTGCTGATCCCTCATAAATCAAACATAAGTTGGATAAGGGCAGATGATGTTGTGAACGCACCAATTTTGAGTGTGATCTCGGATGCGTGCGGAGTACGAGGCGGAGCGACGTTGTGTGTGAGGAGAATGTTCTGCGGTTTGAGGTCCCGGTGCACGATGCCCTTGGCGTGGATGGCGCGCATCGCCTCTGCCAGCTGCCGGAGGAACAGCCTGATGGTACTTTCGCTGAGCAGCCGGTTGGCTTGCAGGTAGTCTGCCAAATCACCGCCGTTGCAGTACTGTAGAGTAGACAATCATTTTAACTACGAGTATATTATACCATCCATCAACGCTAGCATCTCAGACAAAAAAAAAGAAAAGATGGCGCGCCGCGAACAACAAAAGTGAAGCCACCTAAAATTCATAATATAATAATTAAGAAACGATGTTATTTGAAGTACTTACAAGTGAAAAGTGATTCCGTGAGACTTTTATATGATTTGTTGCTGTTTTTACAAGTTTTCACTACACAGGAAGGCATAATTCTATTTTTAAATTTTAAGTACACTATACGACGACTCGTGTCGTGACGTACTAAGAGCGATGAGCATGGTTTTTGTGTAGGTGTGTGTTTTGTGTGGCTTCACTTTTGTTGTTCGCGGCGCGCCGTCTTTTCTTTTTTTTTGTCTGAGGCTAGCATAAATTATGTTGTGTTAGATGATTGCTGACGAACCTAATGGTCGATGAAAGGTTCCGGTTATGACTGGCGAAACTAGGCCACGATTCATATCATAATTACTCTTGACGGTTCATTTCCGTACCGTGGTCAAATGATTACATGACATACAATAAAGGAGTTAGTCACAGTCCATTCAAAATTGCGTTTGATATAAATATTTACAACTAGCTTGTTGCCTGACTTCAACCGTATTTTTTTGTGTGACTAAAGGGAGTTCCATTCTTTTTATGAGTTTGTTCTGCGATTATACGCGTGAAAGGGTATATAATAGAAAAATCTTTGCTTGCTTCGCTCGCTCGATCAAATAGATCTGAAGACGCAACTGTGGACTGAGTGAACCTTTTATGGTATTCAAACTACACCTCTAGATGAGATTACATATAAAACCACAAAACCTAATTAGAGCTCATTAGTTTCGAATATGTTCAGGATATTTGCGGTAATATTGTGGTCTTAGAAGAGCAGGTGTAAATTTAACACCTATACCTTCTACATTCACTAGTAATTTTCATGTCAATGAAAAGATATGAACACATTATTGGATAAAGTGTTGATTTCAATAGAAAGCCGTGAGTCAAACTTCCATGACCGGTCGAATTTCTAGTGAATGTCATCCTATCCTACTAATACGAGTATTACTAGTAGTTCGCCCCGAACTGAGAACTCGCGGGCGTTGTCCACAATCCGCAAGATTTGCATTCGCGCCCTGAAGTTTCTTGTACTTACACGCTTTGTTTATGTGAATAAGCACACTTCTTTTGTGTTGTCCCGATGTATTTAAAAAAGCCCTTTCATATGACACCCTACTCGATACAATTGTAAAAAACTTTTTTTTATTTCGTTTTGGGAACCCTATATCTGTACAACCCCTTAACCGCTTAAGCTCATATGCTTTCCAGCAAATCTTTATAGCACAATCTATTAACCTACCAAGTTTCATACAGATTGGATTAACGGTTCGAAATCGAAAGTTATGCTCTAACAAACATATTCACAAACATACAAAGCCAAATCGCCCAAGTTGCTGAAAAACTTTCTTTTATTTAAGTCCGAGACAGTAAAAATGTTGTATCATAGTTAACATTCTAACAAATTTAAAACACATTTTAGTGAATTTGAAACTTGGTCAAAAAACATCCGAATCTGATATTGTTCTCCACTTGCAACAACATCAATTTAAACGCAGGTGAAGCCGCGGGACCCAGCTAGTAATAATGTATATAAAGTATCATGCAAAAATTATACGTATATTATGTTGGTTGTTCAGAATAGAAATATTCCTGCAATTTAAATATCTTATAAATTTCGGCAGGTATATTATCTACCTTTGCAAAGTAATTTGTAAGTAGGTAACTAGGTAAATTCTGCTACACACATGTATGGAAAAACAGTTTGTCCAATATTTTCTCGTTCATGCAGTGTTTCGTTATCAGACTCGATTCACGATAAGCTCTGCCATGCCGCTAGTAATCTTATCATTGAGTGATAATAGTTATAAGTGTCAGTGAGTTATGTGCTCTGCGCTACGTTAGTGCTTGTATCACGGCAGGTAACAACTTCTGAATTCTGTTGGCACATCTTGCAATAGTGTAATCTCGGTGTGACCATGGTGCCGAAACATCTTTGTCTGCTTATATTGGCAAGCGTAGCGTAAGTAATTTTATTTTGTTATTTGAAACAGTGAATTGATCACACGTAGCATTGATTAGCCCTAATCGCGTTATGTAAAGGGCGGGACATTAAATAATTAAAAAATCGTATATTTTTGAGTACGGTTAGTACAGAGTAATACTTTTAGTAGAAGTAAAAAAAAAATAGAGTTTAATTATTTCAATTTTTCATTAAATCTCGTAAGTTTTTATAACAGAGGTTCTTTAGTTCCTTTACAAAATTATAAGCACCTACCTCTCCCGTTATCATGAATATTATCTCTAAAGTATATTTTACGGTTTTGAATAAACATTATGTGCCCTGTTACGCCCTTACAATAAGTATTCACTAAGTACATATCGCGATTTTTATCTTATTATTGCTCGTTGGTATTACGAATTTTGAGTCACCTTGCAACGATAAAACTATCAATTTACCAATATCCACCACTAGATAATAGTATAATCTACAAAGTCATATGTTATTTATAGGTATGCTGCAGCTCAAAGTGAAGATGCTTTTAATATTCCTGTTGAAAATGACAACCAGTTTCCACCCGACGATCACCTTGATCCTGAAGGTACCATTATGGAAGGAAGCGGAATAGGCGTCATAGAAGAGCCAGTCGATATCACTACAACTGAAGCTAGTGCACAACTTGAAGACGTAACATTACCTATAGCGGCGGATAATGAGCAAACACCTTCCGAAACGGAAGATACGTCATGCCCTAAGCCTTGTGTTTGTCACATAGAAGGTGATACTGGTGATTTCGTTGTTGATTGTTCTGGATATGAATTAACAGAATTTCCATCGCCTATTGATATTAAAACTACCATTCTGAACGTTCGAAACAACAAGTTGACAGAGATCCCGAAAGAAATATCAGCCTTGAAGAATTTAAAAATTTTAAATGCTAACAATAATTCAATTATGGACTTGGCATCTGGAGTAAGTTCAACTTTTAAATATTTTTTTAACTTATACTATAATTATATAAGTCGGTCCATTCTATTACAATTTTATACATAACCGATTATATTTTCTTTGCAGTCAATCAGCGAACTATCGGAACTAACTATTTTGAATCTGGAGAATAACAGATTAATCGAGTTTCCAAAGGATTTGAAGAACAGTTTTGGACTCACTAAATTAGAAGAGCTAAATTTAGGAGGAAACGATATGAGAACGGTATGTACTTGTAATATAAAAATATACTGGTTTATTGTGCAAATATAAGTTAAACAATGCTGAAATTGTTTTACAATGAGAAAAGACTTACATAAAAAAATACTATTTATAATTTGTATATTCCAGCCATTAACCCGAGAGGCTTTTGCCAGCTTCACTGCTCTTCGCAAAATAACACTACCAACAGCTACAACGGACTTAATGGAAGACTTGTGCACTGCTTTGAAGGAAAGTTTGATCAGTGTGTGCAGTGAGTCCTGCAGCAAACAAATTTACGAATGTGCAGATGCTTCGCCAATAGCTGGTGAAAATGACTTTTTTAGTGCCGTTTTACCGGCAACTATTGCATTGAGCAATGCTATCATCAATGACAACGTGGACCCGTCATTGTTCGAAAATACTAACATCAATCCACAAAATATAGAACCTAGTCCAGCAAAAGAAGAAACTATTGAAGATTCTGCAACTGATTCCCAAGCCAATCAAAAGAAAAACACAATAGACCCGAGTGAGATTTCTATTAGAACTGCCGTACACAAGGCTGAATCAACAGATATTTCACCACTGAGCACCTTAGTTGAAGCCCCTAAAGAAGTCGAAAATGAACATAAGGAATCAGATGTAGCCGTCGGAGCCACAACGTCAAGCACGAATACTGGCGGAGTAAGCAAAAGTGTAATCGGAATGGTAGTAGCCGGTATGGTGCTAGTCGTAGCTGGTATTACAATTAAAAAGAACTGGAGTTCCATCAAAAATAAATTTAGTTCATCGCCAAGACCAGCTAATGACCGCACACCTTATACGAATGGGTCGGCACCAGAAGAAGTCCCATTGCAGGAAAATAAATTGCCTGTATAGAAATAAACTTTAATGAGTTTAACTTTGCTAAGCGTTTTGTATTTGTGCCGTGTTAATGGAGTGACCGTTTTCGATCTGACTGAAAAATAAATTATTTATTTATAAAATACCAATTGTAAAATACCTAAAATATGACAAAACCTTGAGATGTTTTTGAATACAGTTACAGAGTAGTATCATGTTCATATTATCAAATAGAGTAAGTAGATAAGTGTTATGAGATTAGAATACTGTGAATAAAATAAGTTTCTATTCTATTATATACCTATTATTTATGAGTTATTCTAATACTTAATAAAATATTGTTAAATTTTGTACCTTTTCATTATTAAATAACCTAGATAGTTGTATATTACGTTGTGTAACTGAAATAAAATTCTAAAAAATACTTTCGTATTTTTAAAAATGTATTTGTTATGTTATGAATGACTAATAACATGAATTAGCTACGTAGGTATTAGGTACTACTATCGCATTAATAATCTAAACATGTTGACAACTATACGTTTACTACGTTTAAGAATATTTTGTTTACCCACTCGCGTAATGTTTTGATTTCGCGCATAAAATTTTTCCTTGATAATAATGGCACAACACTTAGATGCAGTTCGTAGAAACAGAACTATGATATTGTATACGATGACTTTTATGTAGTTCCAAATTTATAAAATATCATAAAACATTTGATTTGGCAATCGAACTTTTGAAACTAGTTTTATTTCCAGATCGAGTCAAACCACTAAATTAACACAATGGGAGACACTGTTGGAAAAATGAAAGTTTATTAGACAAAGAAACTTGGATTGAACGATATTTCGATTTGGATGGTTTGTGGTGGTTCTTTATTATGTTGATGGAACGGAGAGCAAGGGGTTATTCGGGTCACTGCTAGTAGCATGACTGGGATCTTTCGTTTTCATCTGTGCCAGCAACCAGTACTGTACTGTTATGCCGTTAACTAACCGAACCTGAGATCACTCACTTGAGATAAGACTATTTCCCGAGTCAATGTTGCGGTTTTGTTGCATTGTTCGAGTCTACTTTACTGAATAAGAAAATAATACGAATGACTCATTCTCACCACACACATCTCTCTCACAGTAATAAGGTCTTCAGCCTGTGCTAAAACAACAGCGTCGGACGTTACACCTACATGCTATTTATGTATGTGTGTAGGTACATATAGTAGACTACCTATACATTATTAAGTATACTACATTCATTGCATGATTTTTGATCAACGACACGCCGATATGACGAAAGTGCAGAGCCTCGTTCCACATTTAGTATGTATGTATATTCTAGACAATATTAAATTACCATGTTTTAGAATTTGTAAGTCTAAATTAATAAATGTTCAACTTTTTTATGTCAACCACTATTGAATAAAGACTGACTGACGGACGACACTTAACTTTAAGATTTATTTTCGTTTGGCATTATAATAAATTAACACAAAGTACCGTAAGGTTGAAACACGGAACTATAATTGACGATTTCTAAGATAAACAAAGAAAAGTAGTGTAAACAAAGAAACAACTAGGTGACGCAGACAATGCGTAGATTACGGTCAAGCTAAAACGCAGAAACACTGAATGCTACAGAGACCTTGAGAAATGAAAAAAATTGCGACTTTTAATAAATGTATTATCTTGACCTATGTTTGCGTCTATCATAGGTCAAGATAATACATTTAAAAACTCTTAGCAGATAAATAAATAAAATCAGGTAGACTTCCATAGATTTTCAAATATTAACAAACTAAATAATGGACATCGAAACAAATCAAAAGTTTTCAAAAAATATGCAATACTTATTACACTTTAGAGACGAGAGGGAGTAAACTAAACGGTTCTTATTTTACAAGAACATTAGCGAATGAATAGAAAGCTGTAATTTCCGTCACAACACTTTCCAGTAAACTCGGGGTGGCAATCTTTGACGTCGCAGCTGAGCGGGAGAAACTATCTGACGCAATCATGCACACCGATTTGTCTTACACCGGCGATATACTATGTATAATAATAATAGCTCCTGCACATGGCATCATTAATTGGCGCGTGTATGCAACAATCTAATCTATGGATGGATAGTGTAGGCAAACCAATAGAGCAATAAATTATTCTCCATAGGCAATTTAAATAACGAGCAGCAAGTCTTAACATTTTACGGTACTTGGTATTAAACTAGGCTAGGGACCTACGGGTATTTAAATAGATATCGTAAACTAACCTAAAACATGAAATAAGCCACCATACATGATAGGTTACATTTATTTTACTGATCGGGCTGTCTGAACAAAAGGAGATACTTACTAGGCAACCTTGTATGGAGATAAGATATTATGTAATTATTGTAATTATCATCACTTAACTTTGAATCATAAGAGCATTCTATTTTAATAATTGTGTTATTTTATTAATTACCGAACACTTGAATTACAATACAATTTAACGTTTGCATACATACTGACACACCTAGTATTAATGCACAAGCAAATCAACGTGAAAGTATTAATCTATATACATAATGTGCACCTAGAAATTATCCATTTCATCCGGTATGAATGCCGATGCAACTGATACGAATATGACCTTACCGTTGACGATATTAATTGATGTGAGCGAAGCGAACGAAGATCTCCGTGGCAACTTGACCGATTTGGAATTGTATGTTTGTGAGTATCATGTATTTTTGTACGTTTGTTCGAATATAACTTTCAAACCGTTGATGCATGGTAGGTCGATAAGTTGTAGTACTTGATCAAATTTGTTCTTTTTTCATAATAAAAAGTTTAGCTACAACTTCTTCTTAAAAAAAAAAGAGGTGACAGCGAGTTGATTTGGTGATGGAGTCTGGACAGTCTGGAGTTGTTTATCTAAGGGCATACGTGCTTCAAAAGTTCTAAGCCAATTTAGGCAATAGTAAAACCTAGAGACAAAGTATGTAGGCAGCCACTCTCTCTATTTACTTACTTACTAGTAGGTAGGTAAGCCTACTACGAAACAGAACATCGCGAGATCTCAGTTCGAGGCGAACGACTACTTTTAAGCGTGTGCCAATCAAGTCCTTTTGCAATAGAGACAATAATAACTTAACAGCTGGTGAATGCACGCATATTGCATTTTCAATACCTACCTAATTAGGTTCCATGTACATAATCTATAGTACCTATAAAAATAAAACGCTGCTGAATAATAGTAACACAAGTTATACGGACTTAACCTTCTTTATGAGGCCATACAAAATTGAACAAAATAATTTAAAAAGTAGGTAGTAATTAAAACGAGTTGTTATTTTAATAAAGGAAACATAGTTAAAAGGAACGTGGAATAGACAGTAGCAATTTGATTTTGGTGGATCAACATAAACTTTAACCTGTTTACTAACACGTGCTTTACTAATAAATAAATAACTCGCTCGGTCACTAAACTGCGAGTGAGCCACACTCACATCATGCGAACATAGAACTCGGCAGCGACGCAAAAGCTATGATGGTTCTTCCGGGTCTATATATTTTTTACAGCAGTTGTCTAGCTACTACTACTATGATACAATTTAATTATCACAATAGGTATGTAGAATTGTAGATGTGCAAATACTTGGAAGTCGTGGTAAGTGAATATTTCATTCATCGCCCAGATTCAGGCTATTTCTGTCAGAGTGGGCATACGTACCTACTGGTAGTAATTATTTCGCCACATACGATTTCAGTGCGACGACGTGGTGTTAATAAAATGTAACATCACGCAAGCGGATAAAACAAACAGCAGTATTTTACTCCAGCACATATGCTGTGGTATATTCCTAGTTTCATTAAAATGCGTTCAGCCGTTACGCATTGATTGAGGCGTTCACGTACATCATCACATCATATGCAACTTTCGCATTTATAATACCTATTAGATAGAAGGATAAAAGATAACTGAGGTTCTGCGGTTTGCTCACGTAGAGTACACCTCCACGGGTAGTTAAACGCATCGATCAATTTAGATTTCACTTTTGCATTGTTTTATCTCGATCGCGCAGTTTTACGACTTTGATTATAAACACAATAACAGAAACTTGTGTTGGGGAGTGGTGGTGTAATCGAAAGCAATGATTTCACAATTTCAATAAAAACAAAATATATATAAATATAGTTTGATTGGCGAATTCAGCTCTTCTAAATAAAACTTACAAAACTGTTGCCAATTAGTGGAGTCATGATCCATAGCAGCCATGGCGATCTACGTAGATCTCACAAGAGGAAACCGTGCCAATGAACTTGGGTTCGGCTTTGATCACGATGAGGGCATTGTTTTTTAGTTTCTTATACATAAGCAGTACAAACAACTTTATGTAGATAATGATTACGGTATCAACTCGCGTGACAAGTGTAGGTACCTACGCATAATTTTGTGAATGTAGGTGACCTGTTGCGTCCACTGACTCCTATACCCTTGGAGAGTAATTGAATATATTTCTGCAGACAAGTTACAATAATATATTAGTAACAGAACAAGTAAATATATTTACGTCTTCGATAATGTATAAAAACCTTAAGATGGTTTGAAGTGGTCTATAAAAGCCAGAGTAAGTACACTTTGGTCCTGGCGTCGGATTATTTAATTGTGCGCAGTATGTAGGTATCTGTTTATCATTGTTCCACGACTCCACGAGGCGGCCACGTAACTCAGAGACACGTGTAGTATTATTGCACAGTGCAGACACTATGTCGCCTATAGCCTATATTCGTTATTAAACTAATGAGATCAAGTCTCAGCGCTCCGCTCTCATAAAGTTCGAAAGCTACACATTTTCCGAGTAACAGTAACTATATTTAAGTTATGTTAATTTAATAAGCGCTTTGGGGTTTTCTGTAAGCTTTCTATCTTTACTTAATAAATAATTTCATCTCATTTCATGTAGACTCGGCCCCTCTACGAAATTATTCAAAACTTTTAAATCGGATTTGGTTACGGTAACGGATAGACTTTAATTTCGGATATCCGATAGTTTCCCTGCTTTAGAATAACCGGAATAATCATTCCCCATCAGACACCCACAGCAGTCTTGTAGTATTTAATACGCACTTTAATTTATTTTACATGATATCTCTATAAGAAGTAATCTGTGGTTTTCTCACTGATATAATAGTTTGTTTCGGGTTAAATACGATAAAGGGGTTAGTGGGGCACGTCCGTGCGATCCCGCCCCAACCTCACGGCGACGACCAGTTCGAAGTTCTGCAAATGAGATAAGAGCCAGTACATAGTCTGGTTCTTATCATTCATAAATCTTTAAGCGCTATCCCCTTGACCTATTACAGTGCTAAATGCGCAATAATGCCCACGTTTCTCTGTGACTAGCATGTCAACGGCTGGGTCGAAGATTGAGGCGATTTTTGAGGCGAATCATTTAGATTTAGGTAGTCTGCTATACAAAAGGAATGACGAAATAAGGCACGCCTCGGGTGCGTGCCGCGTCCATTTATCTGATGCGTGGCCTTGCTTTAAATCCACACTCGCTGAATGGCCACGCGGAAGGCGATGCGGATGCCCAGTCCTAACCTCAAAGAATGTTCATCTATTTTGGAGTTTCAGATGCGTAGGCACAGATATTTCAGTAGGCACCTTTACCATGACATTAAAAATAAATAGTCAATTTAACGATAATTTCAATTGTATTATTTCCTGCATAATAATTCGGGGAAGCATTCAATATTGCCTTATTGACCTACCATTCTGTGATATTAACACACAATACTCCGGCACTTTGCTTCCCATTTATTGATCTTTAACATTGCAACAAGTCATGTAAGTTTAAGTCGGATACAGACACTAATATACCTAATGGCGCAGACTACCTGCAAACTGCGTCGTTTCACTGGAAACCTATAAAATGCCTTCAGCAAACAACAACAGAGTTCAGATACTTCTAATCGGTTATTTTAAGAGTTCGACAGCCTTATCAATTAAACAACAATAATGACTAAGAGAGAAAAACTTAAACCAAACAAGGTTTAATCAATGATTACGAAAATTTAATCTGCAAAGATTTTTAGTGAGGAGTTTAATTCTTGATGGTTTGATTGAAAACATTTCCCGTTTTCAGGGTTCCGTACCCGACGGGTGCCAACGGGACCCTATAGGCTTAGTAGCCTGCGCTGTCCGTCTGTCAGCGGGCTGTATCTCATGAACCGTAATAGGTAGAGAGTTGAAATTTTCACAAAGGATGTATTTCTATTGCCGCTATAACAATAAATAATAAAAAAAAACATATATTATGCAAAAAATAACATTCGTAATCGATCATTAAAGTTAAGCAACACTAGGCGCGATCAGTATTGGATGGGTCGAGTAACTTTTTGCACATTTTTTTGTAGTATTTTTGTGTATTTCTTTTTCAAATGACCTAAAATTTACTGATTTGTACAAAATTAATTATAAATTTAAAAATGAAAAGTGCATATCCTCACAGAAGAGACTGTTACATTTTGCATTTTTTTTGGTTGATTTTGATAGGGAACGTGCTGCTAGCTGCTACCTATAATAGGTTGCATACAAGAAACATTTATGTACATGTACGATGGTACGGAACCCTTCGTGTGTGAATTCGATTCGTACTTGATCGGTTTTATTTTTTCATATTCTCTGTCGCTGTCGCTAAGCAATCACTGCTATAATTTAAGTTCATGGCTCCAAGTTAAGTCAGTCATTTTTATGTGCCTGTAGCCAAGTACTTCAGAACCACAACCCAAAACCAAATGACCTTGTCCCTAGCAGGATAAAAGAATCGACATTTACATGGTTATTATTGGGATTGGGATCTTAGGGTTTTAGGGTACAAATTAATGTTCAACAGCAAGTCACAGATGCTATGCTGTAGAAAATTTAAAGGCAGAATTTAGTTCTACAGTCTTATTTGAGGATTTTATTTTAAGCACATAAATTTAAATTTACATAAAGTAGCAATAATTTTGAGTAGTATTCCATTACAAATCGTATCGATAAGCTTAGAGTCACGTGTAGTCGATTATAGTTGCAAACTTGCAACACCCCAGGCAAGGCACGGCTCGACTGCAGCTAAGCTAAGTAGGTAATCATGAAGGGGAATAATTTCGATAGTTAGGTTGCGATACCGACCACAGACGTTGATTTATGACATATGCGTTGACTCCGTTTTGCACACGCTAGTTATTTCAGACGTTGGTTGAGATTGAGACACGATGATCAGAAAACATTTTACTAAGTCAGACAGAATGAGCCAAACATAATAAAAAAATGAGTTTCTAATTTGAGAGTACAATACAGGTGACAACCTGCTAAAGGTACCTACCTACATTGAATATTCGTACAAGAGAAGGCAGGTCATAAATATTGACGAGGTTACAGAGTTTTTTTTATTATTATAAAACTAGTTCTTCTTAAATAAATTGGAATTTAAAAGGTAATTATTTTAAAACTTGTCTTTGATGGTAATCCTCATTAAAAAAAAACATAGGCACTTACGAAAAACTGAGCACTTCAGTCACTTCACTAACATTTTTTGGATTAAAGAAGACTTCAAAGAAATAGAAGAGAAGTTCGAAAGCGGGTATGTTTCGGAAGGACACTGTGGCGTGTACACGCTAGAGTGGGCCAAATTAACAGATGAAGATTAGAAATATGGGATGTTGCCAAACGCTTTGATGAGAACTATGTACAATTATGTTGGTATCGTGAAACGTGCACACAATATTGTACACATACACATTGAAAATAATGATTAAAAAAAATTGCTGTTTTTAATCTTGTATGTTATGATGAAAGTTATCAAAACGACTTAATCTTAAAAAAATATCTAAATATTGGCATAAAGGTGGTCTACAAGTTCTTGATCGAGGAATATCTGTTTAGTTCTTAGTGAAAATAAAATAGGAGTTAACTTCAGTCTGCGTTTCGTTGTACTGTATATTGAAAGCTTACCTCCATGACGACATAGACGTAGGCGGGGCTGTCCATGCAGTCATGCATAGCGACGAGGTTCGTGTGATGCAGGGCAGTCAGCTCCCTGAGGATTTTGATCTCTTTCACCAGGATCTCAGAGGCTTTCTGTATCCCCTTTTTTGTGACTACCTTCACAGCTACCGACTGGGACGGATTCTGCGGAAAATTATAAATCACATTAGTATTGTCCATTCACGATTAGTATGTATGAATATTGCTATGTTATACTATGAATACCTACATTGTGAATGTATGTGAAACAGTTACATTAGCAATTGCAAAATAAACTTCACCCGTATTTAAAAGTACATAGATCCCTTACGGCCAAACAATGGACATGTGGTGCTGATAACGCAATAGCGCGTGTCTGCATACACAAATTATATTTAAACAATGCATTTTTAAAAGTATATAATTTCTAAGATCAGTAGCCTACTCCATAAGTTTTAAAATGCAACTCTGGACCAGAACAAAACTTTGCAAAAAAGGCAATCTTCATTTTGTATGTTATTTCAAGACGTGAAAATGCATTATTATGATGATATTATTTGTTTACGGTGAGCATGAGAGAATAAAATTAGAGGCACGAATGAGAAACAGTATCAAACTTAAAATCAAGATCTTAAGATCACGATAAACAGATCACTTTCTAAATATAACACAAATGCATGCGTTGCATGAGGAAGTCGTACGGGCAAGAGCATTTTGAAGAACGTTTGCGACAATTAGGGTAATCGACAATTTGCTGAAATCGTCAGTCATCGACTAAGGCCAAAACAATCTAGCCTGATGATAGGTCATTCAAACCGATTCACCTGATAGAGTAGTCGTTACACAAGATAACATAATAATTATGATGGAATAAATTGTATCATGCATGATTTTATCCTATTACCAACGTAAAGCAACATCCTGGTCTACTTTCGATGACGATTAATCTATTTATTTAGAACATCACTAAGTAATTCATTTCTGAAACCTTTCCTATGGTCACTGATGTATTTCTATTTCTAATCACCAGGTTGCCGCAATTAGCCTAAAAGCCTTTCTATACATTGTATCTAACACGGCTTTCTACCAGAATAAATCTATTGGCATTATGTTTGTAGAGCGAAGTGGTCTCTCTATGCTTGCAAATCGCAGGATGCTTTTATTTAAGTCAACAGCATTTTGGTTTGATTTGCTTTTATCCAGAAGGGGCTGGCTGGGTGGTGCGCAGGCGCCGATCTAACATTAGCCCGCCCTACATTCCGTAGGTTCGTGCTGCACAATTTGACCTGATTTCATCACGATCCCTGTTCGAAGTTTGATCATTCTACTAAAGGAAAATACTCATTCAGGGTAGGTATTAATACGCAATGATGTAATTTTTAGTAAGTTTGCGTGGTCTATTGATATGATCTTGAGCCCGGGTTATGTAATACGAGCAGTATATAATTTATCGTACTTGATAAAACAAAGCTTGTTATACGAGACAGATACGAGTACCTGCTAATCTGCCTACCGTCTACCGTGTATGTATTCTATTAATATTGAAGTGTCTAGTAGCGCGGTCATGGTCATCTCATCGTCGCACACGCTAATGCGCTTCACATTTGCCAACGTCTGCCATTGATATATATTCCATAGTCCATATATAGGTCGTCGTCATAATAAGTGGGATACACAGAGTGTATCGCATTCATAGTGACAATGTGGAACAAACTCTCTATAATTCGTATTGATGGTTTCCGACAAAGAACAGGTTTACGAGTACCTTTTATTTTATATATATTTCCTTCTACATATTATGTATATGCGTTACTGTAGTCGAAGGAGAGAAAATAACGTGTCTCAAGTTCTCAACTCAATGCAAAACCAGTTTGACTATGTAGGTCAATAATTTTGATTTTAATATTAATCTAGTCTAGATGTTCTGACTGTATGCTATATTATATACCTAGATAAACTGTATCAGATCAAAACTCAAGAATAGCTAAACAATTTTTTTTATTTTTTGACTTAAAGTAGCTAGGTGGGCTCTTTAGGCAGTTGCCTGTTTAGGCAGTAAAGTGAATTTACCTATAATTATATTTTCAGCACAAAGTTTCTGCTTTTTAGGGTTCCGTACAAGAAGGGTGCCAACGGGACCCTATTACTAAGCCTCCGCTGTCCGTCCGTCCGTGATAGACAAACGATAGGTAGAGTTCAAATTTTCACAGAGTGTGTATTTCTATTGCTGCTATAACAACAAATAGTAAAAATAAAAAATAAAAGGGTGCCTCACACAAACATTTTTTTTTCAAAAGTACATAGATTAAAAGTTATATTAAAAAGTAATACATATACGATGATGCGGATCCCTTCGTGTGCGAATTCGACTCGCACTTTACCGGTTTTATTTTTTGTTAGTATGTTTTTTTCGGCTCATGCCCAACCCACTCAGAGCGATGTCATGAGATGAGTCGCGCCCATCCTAAAGGCCAAACGATCATAACCAACAGATAATATTAGGAAGCTAGCTCTCATATCGGTGTTCGCTAGTGTGTTCGTCGAAGCCGCACGTGTCTTGTGCCCTTGGGCGAAGCGCACAGTGCGTGACGTATTGTGCGCAGAGGTATTGTCTCGGGGCTTCGGACAAAGCGGTGTAACCCAACCACACCGGCGTGGCGGAACATGACTTCTTACAGACAGGACCTGGGCGACGACGTCAATGGTCATATTCCCTGAATATGGAACGGTCTGCGGAAACTGGGATTTTACATTATTTAACAACCAGCCAGCTCGACCCAGCTAAAACCATTCATATCCCCTAATGTGCCGACCTTACTACCCGTAAAAACCCTCTACCTAGGTAAAAAAACGTTCAGAAGGTATCCTCGAATCTCGGTTAATCTCTCTTTAGGGCTTTTGAAGAAAGTTTCGCCTCTAGGAGTACATACATACATACACAATATCACGCCTGTTTCCTATGGTGTAGGCAGAGATCACGGATCTCCATTTGCTACGATCCTGACATACTTCTTTCGCTTCATTCACTTTCATAACATTCTTCATACATGCTCTTCGGTTTAGGGTACTCTTGACCCGGCCCTTTTCCAAAACGTCGCCAATTTGGTCCAGGTACCTACGCCTAGGTCTTCCCCTTCTTTAGGAGTACGTTATTATGATACCTGTAGTATGACAGGATGCAAGTAAACTAGATAAAGCACCTGCATCATACATAAACCTGAATAGAACAGCAGCTGACAATATAAATAAAAACCTGTCAAGTGCGAGTCGAATTCGCACACGAAGGTTTCCGTACCATCGTACATGTCATCCTACATAAATGTTTCTTGCATGGAGTCCCTTTTATTTTATTTGTATTATTTGTTGTTATAGTGGCAACAGAAATACACACTCTGTGAAAATTTCAACTCCTAGCTATTACGGTTTATGAGATACAGCCCGCTGACTTAGGGTACAGAACCCTAAAAATGGTGACAATTGACTTTAATGCTCATGAGGTCAAAGACAGGAAGGTTGTCTACTCGTGTTTTTAGCTTTCAGAGAATAGGATACAATTTACCTAATCTATTCACAATAAAACATAGTTACACAAATATTGTGCACCTCGGCAAACTTTATGTATTGTATGAAAACTGAATTTGTCCGAATCTGCAACTACTAGTCAACTAATAATAGCTAAACCAACCCTTTAAAAAAATAAGTACCTACCTACATAATTATTGTAAAATTATATAATATCATCATCACGTTAGTTCGTATTTTAGAAGCTACACGAAAATTGCCGAGGCGCACAATATTTGTGGTACTACTGCTTGTACAAGGGTATTGGTACTATCAATTAAAATACTTCACTAATTCATTCGAACCAGTGTGGTGAGAGGATTTTAAAGTGTGCCTTAAAGGCTCCTTATAATATTAGGTGAATAAGGCAAAATATAGGCTCAGCAGTAGTATTTCAAATGACAGAATTTAGAATTAGACTCAGTTAAGTTTCACTCAAGCTTGATCCAGTACAACACAGGGCCTACAAAGGAAGTAACAATCAAAGTAGGTACAACAGTAATAATGATAGATTTGTATGAACAGAGTTCCTGATAAAGCATGTTTTCATTGTAAGGGCCCTTGTCCTCATACCATGGTTGATGATGTAGGTACCTTACTGAAGAACCATGACAGAAGTAAGCTAGGTTTGTTATGAAAGAAAGTTTGCTTCAGAGATAAATTTACAACTATCTCTTACTTCAATGAGTGAAAACAAGTATGTATATTTACCTATTTACTAATAAATTAGCAATAATTATTAACTGTTATTTATCAGGTCTTTAGTGATGCTCTACTAATTATATTTGATTTTATTGGTGATTTCTGGCATCAATTAGGAAGGTAAAGTATACTTTTCTATATTTACTTTTTTGTGAGAAAATCTTTTATTATTTTATTGACAAACTACTACTACTACTACTAAACATGTCAATAGTTCTTTCGCACCAGTGTGGTGAAAGGATTCAAGGTGCACCTCAAAGGCTCCTTTCGTGCACTTGACACATGTTTTCGAACTAATTAGGTACTACAACATGCATGTTTCCTAACGATGTTTTCCTTTACCGTTTGAGAGTACTGGTATATCGCACATACATTTTTCTAACAGAAAAATGCATTGGTGCACAACTAGATTTAAACCTACGACCTTAGGATCGTAAGACGGGGCCTCTACCACTAGTCCAACAGTGCTCTTTATTGACAAAGAAAAGATACAGTGTAATAAGAGACAAATTATGTGGCTATTGTAAATGTTTGTTTTGTATTGTTATTAGAGTACATTAGAATGCACATTCTAGAATATGTAATAGAGTAGTGTCATTATCTGTTTACTATTGCTTTGGAGGTTACTTCTAACAGCTGATACATTTGATAGAGGAAAACCCGTTCAATGCTGTCTTTGTAGCAATAGAGAAGACTTATTTCGCCTGCAAGCATTTATGCGTCATTATTTTAAAATTGGACTTGAAATGACGACTTCGTAGGTTCTACCACCCACGGACGTTTTGTGTATACATACACAAAAGTACCTACCTACCTGATCAGATTTAGCTAACAGAAAGCTCACTTTAGCCATTGTGTCCGGATTTCAGTAAAAAGCGGCTATACGAATACAAGTGAAACTGTTAGGAAACGTAAGATTAATGACATGACGGAGAAAATTGAGAACGTACCCTTCTCTTCCTTCCTTTGTACACCATAGCAAACGCTCCGTGACCTATAATGTCTTGTTTGGTGAATTCATATTCACCCACTTGGATTATTTCCATTTTAACCAGTTTTCCTTTAACCACAGACATTTTAAAAGAGTTTATATTTATTTACAGTCTCTCACTAAGATCAATATTATTATTTGGGAAATATGGATTTCGGAACTTGACTGCGCGCTACATTATGAACACATCGAGCTACTAATCACTTCCGACTTTCCGTAAATTGTTTTCGTTTGTTTGTTTCACTGACTACACATTACTGTTCATAGCAGTTCACGTTACACCAAAACACAACACACAATGAATGCAAAATGAATAGAGTGATTTTATTTTGTGTTTGATTTTGCGAAGCAGATGATAGTGTTGCAAGCAACTAATATTTTCTACCAAGTATTGCTACCATTTTCTACCTAAGTTCTCTGTGTCGCCGTTAACTGAACGGACTTAGAAATTATAAATAAACTAGCTTTCACCCGCGGCTTCGCTCGCGTGGTACCAGGATAAAAAGTAGCCTATATATTATTCCTAGTCTTTCTTTTATTTAGGTTGCTATGTTATTTAGAAGAAAAAACTTTACGTTTGAGCATTTTGTTTGGTATAGTAAAATAACAGATGCTTTTTTTTCACATTTGGCGATTTCGATTCCTGGTTCAGCCCGGTGAATCAGGCGATTACCTAATTTTTTTATTTTTTAAATAAAAATAGACTCTCATTTGAGTAAAAAAATCTATCTTCGGTATTTAAGGTAAGTACCTACTTTCCCTTTGTGTGGTATAGCCGTGGGTCGCTCTGTAGGTATCTTAGAATATAATTACACATAAAATTTAACTAAAAACCTTCGAAGTTATTGTTTTTTAACATAATTGTGGTCATGCCATAGACCATAGGTCATGAAACAGTTCAGTAGGACACTGTATCATCTAATCACTTACTGACTTACGATTTGTAAAACTAAAACTGGAACAAAACCGTTGCCATGTGACATTTTTTTTTCTTGGCCTGGTTTTTGAACGCTTTGGCCCTTTCTTATTTGGATGTGACATTTTTCCGTTTAGTGTTGCCATGTAAACATCAATCAAAAGTTCTCAACGACATCTAGTGATTATAAAAGAGAAATGCTACCTAAAACACCAAGATAGAACAGTATTTTTGCCACTTTTCAGCATATATCATTATCATCAGCTGTCTCTTTCCAGTTGGCACTGCAAGGTATTGAGCTCGGTTAGGAGTTATAATTATTGTATGATAAGACCAGGAGCAGACTATTAGACTTCCTACCATACGCCTCATCTTCTGTGGTTGGTGGACCCATTTTGGGAATGATAAGTAATGTGCAAACTTACGTGATACAAGTATTACATAGTAAATACTCAAGTATTAATTTACAAATTTTATTTATTATGGTTTAAAGTTCATAAAATAATTAAACGAAAATTTACAGATAATGCTGTATTTCTATTTTTGCTAATGTAGGTATGTTGTATGTATTCTTTCTTCACATTTTTGAAGTTCAATAGTACTACTACTAGTGTCACTAGTTCTTTTGAATTGAAGTACATCTTAAAAATGCTTCTTTTGTGCACAAGTTCAGGAACAGTTATATTAATGTATTGATTTACTCTTCTCTTTTTCAATGTGAATTGAAAGGTTTTTCATGATTATCAAATAATGTGGATATACCTATATTTGAATACATAAAACAGGAATAAAGCATTATCTTGAAATAAGATATTTTTTGTTGCATGTGACTATCTCTTCTGATCACCCAAGTCTTCAATGCTGTCTTCATCAATCTAAAAAACATAAAATGTATTAATTAGGACAGGTAGTTACTAACAGAGTTAAGATTCATTCAAAACAATATTATCAGGGATCGAAATAGGTAGAGTATATTTACCTAAAGTTCGCGCATGGAAGTAACACAGAGTTGATAATACCTCCTCTACAATCCCGGGATGATTAAAATCATGTTTTAATTCCAGGATTTAAAAAACATAAAATTGACTTAACCTATATAAAACTATTGTTTTGAAAAATCATTTTTAGGGTTGTAATAACTAAAACTAGAGTTGTAATAACTCCTCTACAAAGAGGAGTTATTACAACTCGTGTGTTACTTCCATGCGCGAACTTTAGGTAAATATACTCTACTATTCCGATCCCTTATAATTATAGTAATGTAAATTACCTCAGGCCATTTTTCAGGTATAATATCAAAGAGATCATCCTTCACATCTCCTTGGATAACTATTTCATCATCACCAGTAACCGAAGATCCACAAGCAAACTTCGTACCAAAGAATTTGGCTGCCACTTTCAAGTCAATATCTAAAACATAAAAAAATCTTGTAAGAATGTGAAATCACTCCATCAATCTTTACAATGATGTCAAATTGTTACAACAGAGAATAATTTCTAGAATATGAAGATAAATTAAACATACCAAAGGTGCTAAGCCCTGACACTACCGTGACAGACTTCTTTTTGCCGCGGGGCGCCCTAGAAACCTGCACAAGCTTGGGTACATCCTCTTTTTTCTTTGACTTGAGCATGCCCTTGCCTCCACGCTTCTGGCGTTTCTTTTCTTCTTCACCACCAGCATTTTCCTCTTCATCTGAAATTGTTCGAAGTTGGAAACATTAGCACGGTACATGTACATACAAACTTGAGATTAAAAAAGCAGTTCTCATCATAACCTCTGTTTTCTAATAACTTACCAATTTTAACTTTTTCAAACTCAGTAGGAAGATGTTTTTCTAACCATTGCTTGCATTTTTCATATTCTGGGTAATATTCACAGTATTCTATTGGCATAGAACAGTTTCCGCAATATTGCACTTTTATTGGATAGGTTACACCTTCACGGGGACCTACAGACAGATCTCTATCAGCCATTATAAAAGGGAAGACAGTAACTTATATTACCATACTATAGTAATTTGACAGAGATTTGATACTTTTATAATCTAGTTCAATAATTTACAAACATCGCTTATATATTCAATTCTTTGATTTTGATTCGAATCGAAATACAATACCTACAAAGATTAGGATTTTATTTGGTTGGTTCCTTTTTGAGTTGTTTGTCACTGTTAGTTGTGATGTGACAAATGTTTCGTTGACACTGACTGTCATGCTATAGTGACAATAGCATTTGAAAAGTTTGACAGAAATGGTCAGCCAATATCATTAACGGCTCAAATCGAATAAAGCTTCAGCCACACCGGCCACGGCCATACGATCGGAGCACGAAGGCCCCGTGTGCTCCGCTAGGAGTATTAATAGTGTTCTGTGCCCGTGTGGTGCAGTGAGTGCCTTGCTTGAGTAATGTGGCTGATAGTATTGAGCGTTCGCAGGCAAGGGGTGCGGAATAATTAAATGTTCCGCGGCGCGGGAGAAATATTTGCATGTTTCACTTTGACTAATACCATAAGCCTATCAGGTTTGATTACATAGAGTCCGCGCCACCACTGAAGTCTTACGGCAAAAGAAGGAATCAAATTACATATACCTACAGGTAATAGGTATTATTAAAAGTTCTGCGATAGCAGCGCCGCGTCTATCTATCGGGCGGACTCTATGCGTTTTTGAGTTTCTTAAAAGATTGCTAATTCCGCTTCTAACTTAGGTACGTATTATCTATACCTTTGAAAGAGCTTAACCTGACTGACTGACTGATTCATCATCGCCATGCCGAGCCGAAACCGCTGAAGCTAGAAAGCTGAAACTTGGAAGGTAGCTTCCTTTTAGGCGGGATTTCTCGAAATTCAAGGTGAAAAGGGGGTAGGTAAATAGTTTGATAGAACTTTCAAGCGCGTGGTGCGATTTGCTTGAAACTCGGTTCGGATACTGTAAATGCAAAATAAATGGACAGGTGTTTTAGGATTTTTCAAAACAACCCCTAAAGAGGGGTGTCAAATTTAGTATCGGAACTTTTTAACGGGCGGCCGGCGTTGCGATTGCCTTGAAACTCGGTTTGAAATCTAACGCGTACGCGTACGAAGTCGCGGGCAACAGCTAGTATACAAATAAAAACACAATAAGCATGTATATATCAATTTAAAATTATTTTTATTGAGTAAGTAGGTAAGTATTAACATTACAAAAATCGAGTAAACTTTGGTATAAGCTTGAAAATAATAATGATTAGCGGACGAATCTTGTAGGTATACCTAACGTCAGATACTAAAATTCTCAAAATAGCATCACTAATTTTACAAAATAATTTATTCCGACCACATCATTGGTTGTAGGTATGTTTTAGTATTAAACATTGTTAGGTAGAGTAGGTATGCAATAGAAAGAGTTATTTTCTGCTTAAAATTAGATTACTTATTTTTCTAACTGAGACAAAATTTATACCTATTTTTTTATTTATACAACTAATAAAAATTCTCATATGAAAACCAACAACAAAAATAAAGACTATACCTAACGGAAATCCTACAATTATTAAAAGTTATTTAATTTTGAAAAAAAACATGCATTGCCAATAATTGCTTTGTTTGCTTATAACTATTATTATATTACCTATAAATCTTGAAACAAATTAAAATATTTCAATGTGGTTTACCTTTGTAAACTAATAATTAACTCTGCATATAAATCTCATTTTGTGTAAGTATAATAACGCTATACAGGCTGTATAAAAATTCTAAATTCTTCCAAATATTCTAAAGAGGTTTTTTAACATTGTTCGTAGAATGTGAAATAGATTTTTCGTATGTATATTTGATTGCTGGTGTGCTATACCTAAAGGGAGTCATGCACCTTGTAGTTAATAGGCACTGTCCCATGATCTCACCACATTTCTACAAATCTTTTCGGTACCTACGTCGATCGAAGTCGCATGATGTTGAATTTGAGGATGTGACGATGACGTACTGCAAAGTGTATGGCCCGCATTGCAGTCTACAATCTACACGTCTATAATACTGTCGTGTTTCTTGTCGGAGGCTTTAAGTTTTTGTTGCATTTGGGTGAGCATATCCTGCATGCGTCGAATCTGCAAATTGTACGGTAAATATTACTGTGAGGAAACTTTGTTAAACATTATCCGGCTCGAAGGACCAAAATTCTAGATAAGTCCTACATTGAGAGTAGGTACTTTAAAAGTTCTCATGCTTTTCTGGGTGTTATTGAATGAGCCACCTTCAAAATAAAAAATGTAGGTTAGTAACTTTATAGCACAAGTTAAATCTAACTAATTTGTTTATTACCTCTTCGTCCTTTTGTAAAAGCAATCTGTCCGTATCAGTAATGACAACGTCGCCATTGTTGTTGCCCATCGAATCCCTTTTCAGCTTTCTGTAAAATATATAAAATTACCTCAATGCAAAAATACAACATATTATTTTATTCCGCTTCTGTGCCTTCAGAAATCTCTAAGTTCTTGTAAAAATCGTTGAAAGAAAAGGATTTTTTTAAAGAATTTTTCACGCAAACACTTGCGATATAAATAATCGTAAAAAAACTCTTAACAAAATATCTCAATATTGATACTATTTGGTTGGTAAAGGTAAATAGTTAAAAATTTCACAAAGTGTTTATTTCTATTACCGCTATAACAACAAATAATAAAACAAATAAAAGGGGCCCGATACAAGAAATATTTAGGTATGTACATGTAGGATGGTACGGAACCCTTTGTGTGCGAATTCGACTCGCACTTGACCGGTTTTTGTAGGTGCCACGCGAAGCTTGTAAAAAGTAGTAAAAACTAATAGTTGTAAGGTTAGTTATTAGTTGTAAAGTAGTTTACATCCCTCAGCTCCCGCATATGCGTGGAGGGAGATCAAAGCCAGTACAAGCTAAGTACTCGTAGGTAGTAAATTAGTCGTACCCTCGTTCCCTCATGGCGTGTTGCGAGATCTGTGAGATGCACTGTGCGCGGAAGTTCTCGTAGTGCACGTCCTGAGTGACATCCTTCAGATCCTGCATATGTGTGGAGATCAACATTGTGCGCAGCTTTGTGAAGTCGGAGTGCCGCGGATTCTCCACTGAACACACCAAATGTTATATTTTAAACTTCGGTAATTGATAATCAATAATCAATAATCAATAATCAATGGCTCTAGCTATATAGCCGTATAACTTCTCATAGAATACTCCAGTTTCTATGCGTGAAAAGTTAAGATCAAAACTCTTTTAATATAGCTGCAGGGTTAGAAGATCCGACTTAGTTTCATCATAATTATATCCAACAAATCCAGCCACCCACAAACAATTGGGGATTGTGGAACAAATCAAAATAGCAAATAGCTAGTAGTACTGGGCACTACAGCGAGCATTCACCCAGTTAGTTCGTGCCTCGCCTGAGGCGAACGTGTAAACTGCAGACTGGTCACGTCCTGACTAGACGAGCACTTGCCTAGCACGGCGGCCTAGCGAGGCTGCTCAGTCACGAGTAGACTCACCGTCCACGATGCCCCAGGGGTACTGTCGGCCGCGCACGCGTCTTCCGCCCACCTCGAGCACGGTGTCGGCGGCGACAACCGCGAACGGCGCCGCCGCCTTCAACTCGCGGTCCTGCTGTTTGAACTCCTCGTCCTCGTCGCTGTCGCACTCCGGAAACTGGTACACCTGGTTATACATGAAACTGTTTGAGCTGGTTCAAAAGAAATGGGGTCCTATTTGAAAAGCAGTTAAGATCTTTTATCTAATCACACTGGTTCGAAAAAAACTAGTGAAACGATTAATAATAGTGTCGAATAACTGTTCTCAAAGGCATAATGTGGATGGAGGAGACCAGCACAAGACCGTGATTGATGGCACAAACAAAAGCCTGTGCCCAGCAATGGGTAAAGTCGGGCTGAAGATGATGATGATGGTGTAAACTCAGGCGTGTCCAGAGTAACTCTGCCTGTGAAAGCACTGGTAGTCTAGCGGTAGTAATCCCATCTTTAAATCCTAAGGCGCTGGATTAGAATCTGGTCGTGGACCGATGAATTTTTCTATTCGAAAAATGTATGTGTGCTATACGAGTAATATCAAAGAAGAAAAACGCTGCTAGGAAACCGCATGCAGTATCTAAACAAAGGAGTTCGAAGAGATATTATGGCGAGTTAAAACTTTCGGTCAGTTAAAACCGTGAGAGAACCTAAAAAAAATTACATTACAACACCTAAATAATATTATTTATTTTATGCATTAGATGTTAAATATAAAGACAAACTATAATAACATTAAAAACTTTAAGGTAATCAGTATAATAATAATAAGAAATAAAAATGAGCTCAGTTTTTTATCTGAGTTCGCCTACAGATAGAAAACAGAGCTCAGATCACCGACCGCAGGTAAGGTCCCCAAAAGGCTGGCGACGTTACCCCAACGTTACAACACCTATCTATTAGGTGTGTAATGTAATTTTTTTTAATTCTTTCAAAACTTGCCTGTATCTGATGGTCGTCCAAGTCATTTAGGATGCGGGCTTTCAGTCGTTTTATCTCGGCCGCCGTTAGTGAGTCGGCTTTTGCGATCACGACCACGATGTTCACTTTTCGATGCAGCCGTTTCATCATTTCTAGATCCACTTGGCGAAGACTGAAAGAACGGTTGTGGATTATGTATAATTAATCACAATCAATTGTGATTAATATGAAAAACTATAAAAAATCCTTTGTCGTGACTGACTGTGAGAGCCTAAACCGCGGATCCTACAAACTTGAAATTTGGAGGGTGTATTTCTTACTTACTTAGACGTACACTATATAAATGACTCAGACATCAATGCTCCTGTTACAATCATAACCTACATGACATAACACTCATAAACACACGTATTGAGATTTAATGGAGATTTCATTGTCCACTTTATTGGTAGTGATGAAATAAAGCATATTGTCTTTACAGGCTAGCCCTCAACTTCAATCTATTCATTGACACTTCGCGATTCATGTCAATCTAGGAATGTTTCTGTCTGGTGTTTGATGCACTACCAACTCTATAGAGTACCTACTTAACCTAGGTATTTGATTCTAATTCAAACTATTATAGGTATAGATATGCACTGTATATTGATTTATGCGTTCCGCTGCTTATGTATGTTATACTTTGAGCTGAAACTTTGAAAAGGTAAGAAGAAGTAAATAATATACGAGTAACACGCATAGGCCATCGCTAAGATTTAATCCTGGCGTCATTCTTTGCATAAAGTTGCATGCTAATACTAGTTAGGTTCCAGTCGGGTACCAGTGTATTGAACATAACAAGGAACGGTGCACTTAAGCGGTTTAATGGACCAACAATGGGTAAAAGCGCCAGAGAAAATTGCCGCTATTTGGATTCACTTGGCCTATTGCACACAATACTGAATACGCTGAATACTGTGTTACATGATACTTGACAGAACAATAGCAGGCTCCAAGACAGACAATAAAATGACTCGAAGCGACAGGTAAGGTAACGCACCTATGAGCCCAAGGAGGGACGAAATATAAGCAGCAGTGAACCCTATTGTCTTGCATGTGTCGTCTGTTCAGTCCGCTCTCATCTGTGAAGTATTGTCTGAACTGCTCGTCAATGTACGCCGAGCAAACCCTCCACGAATCTTCGCAGTTTATTGCATCTCCGAAACCCGGCGTATCCACTATCGTCAGTCGTAACTTTACACCGCGCTCTTCGATTTCCATCGTTTTCTTTTCCACTGTTGTAGTCTTTTCAATTCTATCTGTAACGTAAGCATAATTTCACTTCTGTCCAGTCGGTACATTGCTGTTCATTCTGGCATACATTTTCCAGAATCGACAGCAAAACCTAAACTAAACATAATTTCACAGCACTCAAATTATTATGTTGCCGAATTTTTCTCCTTTAAAAAGGGTATCTTATCTATATACTAAGGGTCTGTATAAAAAGGTACCTATGTATAAAAAGGTTCAGCAACATTTTTTAGGGCTATCAAATTTTGCTTAGTTTACGAAAGGGCAAATATTTACCTTGAACATCGGGTATCTTTCTGTTTTTGTAGAGGTCACCTAAAAATAAGCTGTTTATGAGAGTTGACTTTCCGAGACCTGACTCGCCGACCACCATAAGCGTGAAGTCGAACCCCCTTTTCACGGATTTGCGGTGAACTTGTTCTGGCAGTGTTGCAAATCCGATGTAGTCTCGCTCACCTCGATCTCGTTCTAATAAAATGCATACGACATTAGAAGATAAGTAAAAAAACAAGGCCTCAGAATCGACTGAAACAGACGAGATATGAAAACAAATCAAATTGTTGGCTGCACTTTGCTCATCAATATTTATGGATCAAATTCGATACAAGTAAGTATCTATCAATAGCAACTGGTTCGGCTCAACGGTAGTAAATTCAACCTTTCAAAAGTACATGCATCCGACACGATTTCCTGTGTTCACCGTTGCCCGAAGTGCGTATATCGCTTTTAATAGGAATATCAATCAAAGCGATGCGCTTCGCTGCACAGCTCTATCAAGGCGCAATTACTTATTGCAAGGTGTTCAATATACTTAGTTGTGTAGGAATTATGTAATCACTATACAAACGTAACCATGGTTATTTATAAATACTTTATCCAAAGACATGATTTATGTTTCGAGGAGGATGCAAGTTTTTTACAAGCCTGAGTTGAAGAAAAAGGGGATTGCAACTCAGCAGAGTGGAACAGGACAGGTTCCCCTGGCACGAGTCGCCCAGGGACGCGGCGTGTGCGCACCTATTGAGGACAACTAGCGGATACAAACTACGTGCTCATCAGTTGACACTAATCAACACACGCAATTTAATATGCCGGTCTATTATCTAGACCCCGAGGTCAACCAGTGGCCATGCAAGAGCAATAACATCCAAATATTTAAATTTTAACGGAGTTATGACAGAACACACCTACACGAAGTCTTCTATTTATTGTCATACTTGAAGCTGGTCACTGGCCTAATTCTTGTTTACCAACACAGAACTGCTATTCTGACACAGATATGAATTCATTTATATTGAAATCAGGCGGGACTCGTAAGTAACGAGACTCGGGATTATCCGCGTAGGTGTTGTCCTAATTTCAGTAAGACTATTAGGGAGAGGTCCCTACTTTCCAAGAGTAATCTATTAAATAATACTGCTAGAGCCACAGTTACTCGAGGCATTTAGCATGAGGAACTTCATGGTTAGCCTAAATAGTTTTCACTCATCACAACATGAGCAACCCTTTTCTCTTCTTACAAAACATGAGAAAGTCGGCTGTTTGACAACCGATGCTGTAAAAAGGCCTAAAGTGCCTATTACTTTTTTATTACCTATCGAAAACACGAGAAAGAATATACAATGGAGATACATACGGTAGGTACCTGTGATCTAGGACTTCTCACGAGTTAAAACAATTGTAGTTTTTTTCCCAAGATTACGCCAGTATGGGAACGTAAACATCGACGTTTGAGTTAAGACAATAATTCACAATGTACCTATGTTCTCGTTCTTGCTAACATATAGACATCTTCGAGTATACTATGCAACCACGCACATTACATTTTACTCACTACGATCAAATTCTCCGATAGTCAGTTGTTTACTAAAGAAAATTACAAAGAATAACGACTACAAAAAAGTTTTACTGAAACAAGTTAGTCTTGTGATGAGTGAAACTGAACAAAAAATTTATAATTAAAATTTATAGAGTTACCTAATAGGTGATAGAATAGAATTATATTTTTTATCTTTTAATAACTTTATTTCAGACTGCTTAGAAAAATCTGCAAGATGTTTTACGAACTTAATCCTACTATATTATAAATGTGAAAGTTTCTTAGGATGTTTGGATGTTTGTGCCTAGTTGTGCCTCCATCACGCCTAAACGGCTGAACGGATTTCAATGAAACTTATAACTGGAATATAAATAATACGTGTGCTGGATTAACATATACCTAGGCTATTTTTCATCCGTGTACCACGCGAGCGAAGCCGCGAGCGGCAGCTAGTTAATGTATAAATTAATACATTAATCGCGCATGTTATCAGACAAGAAAACTACAAGATACATAATCAACATATTTTGAAATACATATGATATGATGTCATAAAATGATAATTAGAAATTCCTAAAATGAACTTACGAATTTTAATAACTGTTTTGAACGGCGAATCGTTTTTATTCTCATCTTCATTGTTATTACCGTTATCCATCTTCTCATCACCGATGTTAATATCGATAATAGCAAATGAATCACTTTTCTCCATGTTTGAACTTGAATAATTTAGGAACAAAATTTAGGCTTGGCATCAGCTGCTATGAGGAAGCCTGATTTTGGTGCTGGTAGGTACGCGATGGATTGCGGAAGACGATCAGATGGCCGGTGGTCCACGTTTCCGCTACGCACACGTTCGTACTGCGCGCGTGCGCATACACCGACTGGCCGTCTGTTACTCGCCCAGATTGACGCTTTAAATTGCGTCACTTTAATTCAAACTAACTCGCTAAATAGGGACTCACCTAAAATTTGAGTCAATTATGGGTCTAGACCAGGTAGAGTTAGTGACTCTATAATTAACCTCGCCCTAAACCTTAATTGTGGGTTTATTCTCTTGCTTTGTGTCTCTATGTCTATTGCTTTAATTTCGTATGGAACTAGCTACCAACATACTTTAGGTTGGTATCTAGTTTAAGCAGTTTATAGTACCTATCTAATCAGTGGGCAGAACATATTCTTCAATTGTGTGAGGCAAATCAGCAATTTTTCTCATCCGGTGACGTAACTGATCTTGAATGCCATATCTCAGCCTGAGCATATTGTTTTGAATGAACCGGAAAATAAACAGACAATCTACTCATATTATGTTACCAGTTACTACCACGTGAATATTTAGACAACAATATCATCAATATCTTCGTTATTCGAGAATATCCTAGGTAAGTAGTAGGTACTATTACTAAACACATTTATCACTATAATGGTAACTATGTGATGATTAGATCACTGTCGGAGAAAGAAGACGTATAGAAAGAAAACTGTTTAGATTCTTGTTTGGACACCCATATTATATATATATATGTATGTATGTATGCAGGGAAGGCCAAGTTGCAGGATTTCAAGTACAAACTTTGCAAAAGTGTCTAGTACCTAGTGGTTTAAAACCGAGTAGGCACTGCATACTTTACTGAGGAGGGCATATTTTAGGATTATCACAAAACAGTAATACCATGTAATGATTGTGTAAAATAAAGAAAATAATGCATGATAAAAGGATAAAAGCTTAACTCACCAGCGGTCATGTTTTCAGTGGAATCAGTCAAACCAGCAATACGAAACTCGAGATTGATAATGTACCAAATTTCTTCATTCAAATGAAAATTTAAATCAAATTTTCATATGAAATAATTTTCAATTTTAGAGTATCTATTACTAAGTCTAAGTATAAATCTTCTACGATAAGTTGATCGATCAATTTTTACTATAATTAGGCGACAAAAACATGAGCCAAAATTTTAACTTTGGTAATTGCGCAATCGAAATCCAGTCCACTAAAAATATCACTGCAGTTTCAGAGAGGTACCGTCTTCGCCACTACACTATAAACATCTAAAACGGGAGCGAAATAAACAAGTCGCGCGTCACTTAAAATAATATCACGATGCTAACCCTAAAGTATGTATAATTAATCAAAAATAGTAGAAAAATCGAAGAAAAATAAAAATCACATTGTTTGTGCGCCGTCCTGTGCGTGTCGAGTTATGTAATGAGGGTCCCGGAGCAGCTCGCGCCCTCGAGTTTCCCTCCCTGCACCCCGTGCCGACCTCGTGCGCGGCCCGCCCTGCGCGGACCCTCGCGCTGAGCCAGGCTTCGGGCGCGGCTCCCGATCAATATCCGCGCGTCCGACCAGCGCGCAGCGCCTGCTTAACAACACTCGCACACTCCTCGTTTTGCTCTTCAAAATGGTGCCCTAGATTGTATTCCAATGCGTATGTGTCACAGTAATCCAAGGTCACATAATGCGAATTGTTACCCTCGCAAATATAAAGTACTTACCTATGTACTGTCAAACTGTCATCAATAATTGAGTACCTATGCACCGTTGTAGTTAATACATTATTTGATGAGCGTAGCCGACCGCGTCGCAGAGGATCGATCGATACTTTGTAGAGCGAGTAAGAATAACGAAAACTGTAGTAATTATGCGAACAAAGAGACTGCACTCGTATGAACTTAGGTGACAGGATAGGAAATGTATCTATGTTATCGTTCAAAAGAGTAGGTACGTTTGTTAATTTGTCTTTCTTTCACGCAGCAACCGAAAACAAATTATTGAAAGCGCGGTAGCTGGATGTTAGTTGATTAAATAAATTATTGTAGTTGTTAAATCGGTTATCGTATTGCCAATTCTACTCGTACACAAATATACCAATTAGAATTACGCTGATTCCATAAGTATTTTAAAGTTTTGTTTTAAGTTTCACAAATTAAAACCAGAAAATTTCCGGTTATTGATTTGAATATTGTAATTTGTATCAAATAATGATGCAATAATTCAACCTTAGGCTGCGAATACCCGATCAGTACAATAGTCACATGCTTGCTTACTTACCGAATCTGGTAGACGCAGCCGGATTGCGAAAAATGAGAGTTCGATTTCCAGCTGCAATTATCTGGAAATTATGTGTGATTTCGCTTTCATTTTCTGACATCCATGCCAAGAAATCTGAGTGTGGACTGTGCTTGCAATGTTAGTATTTAGTTATCATAATTTCACGTGATCATACTAATTTGTACAAAAATAGGTACCTAAGTATATTTCCTTGCATTCGTTCTTTTCTTTCGGTCTATTATATTCGTCCAATATGGACCCGTCACCCGTCCTTGTACCAATCGTAAAAGTGGAGGTCGTGACCGTGACCCAAATCTGCTCTGAAACCTTGACGGTTTCACACTAGGTACAAGACTAACATTGATTTTGCTGACTATTTAAGAAAATGCCTAGGTAGGTCTCAGCATCTTAACCGTATATCATTTTTTTTCTGTAGCTCAGAGCTGTAGCATTATAGACGGTATAATGATGATAGTTCACATCAAACAAAAGTTTTTTAAGACCTTCAAAACAAACTACTTACGACTTTCCAACGAGCTGTGTGTCATGTGAGCTCAAAAGATCAACTAACAAAACCTAGAAGACAAGTACGGCAGAGAACATAAATTATGTATTCTTTGGAAAACAGCCAAGCGGACCATTGTCAGGGCTCTTATATCGTGGAGTATCATTTTAGAAGACATAGGATAATGAGTTTGCATTTCGTTACTGTCGGAAGACGGAGTTGGTAGGTATATAAGGTCAGAAGTAGCTTGGCATCATATGCATAAACGATAAGTAGGTAACGAATCGCTTGACGCATAGCTTCAACCAGAAAGGTGCCAGAAAGTTTCGGTCGAGGATAGTTGTTAGCATACTTTTTGAAGATTATTATAAACCCGCCTGTTTTTATGATGACTTTCATACGACGCGATTCACTTATTTAGCAAGAACGACCTTGATTGGTGCAATGCGTGCGTTATCCATACAAAAGATTTCAACGCGCGCGTTGAGATTAAGAATGATTTTGAAGATACATATTTAATTTAATTTAAGTTTTAATTAATCATCTATCAGATAGATTGACATTATGTAATTTTGCATTGCCGACTAAACAAAAGAGTAACCCATTAGATTCGGTGCCAGACATAATATCCCAAGCGATCTATGTAGGCGGGTAGCTACATTAAAATATTCATAAGAACGTGCCTATGAATGAAATTCTAGAGCTCGTGAAATCAGGCTAAGTATTGCCCCTAGCAACGCGTGGGCTAAATGTCAAGTAGTCCCGTGAGCCCCTAATTTGAAAGAAGATTTACGTTCATCCCCTAGGTCAGACCGAAATAGAAATCATGGTAATATTTAATATGCGTTTCGTAAGATGGACGAATCTCCATGGAAATCTAAAATAATAAGGTGTACAGTGAAAGTAAGGTATCACCTTACTTTGACTAAGTTACTTTGTTGTTACTTTTCCTATGATTGTCGTAGCTACTAGTTACATATTGTTATTGTCGTAGCTATATTATACCTATTGCTATAAGTTATAAGCGGGTAAAGGTAATGTTGGTTAGATATTCAAAGAAATCGATTTATTTGAATTTGAGTAGTTATTAAATACCTTATTTCCGGCAAGATATAAATATGAGATCGTCATGAAAGAAACTGTATCCGCAGATAAAGTACAGTGCAGATAAAACGAAAGGTGGAAATACTTCGGACGTCACATCGCAACTTCGCGAGAGGATGGAAGAAAAACTTTCAAATTGGCTTCTATTGTGAATGAGGTAGAGCTGATATTGGCCGGGAGTTAGGTAAGAAACTGTGGATGGTAGGTAATGGACCATAGTGAGTTGAAATAGAGTGTGTTATTGCTGTGTGATGTTGAGAGAAAGCACTTTCCGCTTGTGTTGCTGGTCGGATGACGCAGATGACGCTCGCTGTGACAAGCCGGGCTCCAGGCCGCCAGTGCGCTCGCTGCCAGTCGGCCGACAGAGGCCCGCATGTCTGCAAGGACCCGACTGTCTCTACATGCTCTAAACATTTCCATCTGCGCGATTACTTTCGTAAAGTGAAAAACTTATAAAGTTTTAAATGTTAGCAATAATTTGTGTTTTTAAATAGTAGAGGATCACAATTAGCCATGGTAAGTGATTTATTTTGTTTTATCCGCCTATATTTATTAATTGTTTTAGAAATCGAATAGACAACCATTAATCAGACAGACTTTGGCTACAATTAATTACTTACTTATAGGTACTTTTATTACCTGAGTTTGTGTTTATTTGATTTAAGGTTGTATAAAAGTAATTTAAATCCTACGTTCATACAAGAAATCTGTTATATTGTAAAACGTTTTAGGTACCGCACTCCAATTGATTGAATCAAAGCATTACATATTATGTACCTGTGTATTACTCGAATAATGGTGAGGAAAATTCGTCATTTTCCATAAATTGACTAAACTAACCGTAACGAGACATCTCACACGACACTTACCTATTCAAATCACAATTGTTTTTAATTTTCACGAAACAAAAAATTGTGCTGCATTGCGTTGATTGATCGACGACGCTGCAGTGTTGGGACTTCACTAGATATCACTACATAGTATTAAACAAAGTCGCTTTCCGCTGTCTGTCCCTATGTATGCTTAGATCTTTAAAACTACACAACGGATTTTGATGCAGTTTTTTTAATAGATAGAGTTATTCAAGAGGAAGGTTTATATGTATAATACATTATTTATTAATTGCATAATATAGTAGAGAAACACTGATAATTTTAGAGGTTTCTAATGTGATGTCTTAAATAAACACATTTTTTGCGCTTACATTGCAAACACTGGCTGAACCCTACGAGATAGATCAAAATAATGTACTACAGTATTGTACACCTTAAATCTATATGTATATGTCTATCTCTTAGGGATAACCCACAATAACCATTTTTATTCTTTACTTTTTAAAGCTGTGAACGTTGTATATAGACATTCTGTAGTATATTTAACATTGCACCCGTGCGAAGCCGGGGCGGGTCGCTAGTATAGAATACAAATAAAGTAGTAACAATTACACGTTGGGTTTACGTGTGAATGGTTACCTGGTGTACCTTCTTGAATAGGTGCATTTTGCAAGTGCCAGGTGCAAGTTCCTAATCTTAGTTCCAGCGGCTTAGGACTATTGATACTTATCAATAACTAGCTGTTTTTAGTGCGAATAGCAACATTTACCTACTTTAGTACTAGAGGATTTACAAGAGGCTGGCAGAGACTGATGCAACAAACTGAAGATAGAGCGCGATGGCGCTCAATAGGGAGCCTATATCCAGCTGTAGACTGCTATAGGCTGATGATGATGTTGATCGAAGGAAGCACTTGAGGTCACTTAATATTGCTTTGTAATGAATCTGAGGAAGATCCTGAACGAATTACCTCAACTTATAAATTGCTAGCTCGTAGCATTGAAACAAATGTGCAATGTTATAGTCTACCAGGATAATGCCAAGATTAATCAGCGTAACAGGAAAATGATTAGGTAATTTAGTTATGCTAAGTAACTAGATCTCTAGGTTTGACTTATACATTCAAACCAGATTAGCTTAACATTTTTGCCGATTGACCGGTCAAGCTATGTCTATCACGTGTATCTTTTTATTTTTGTAGCAAGAAAATATGTATTACCTCAAGATTACCTCGCTCAAACGGCAGTTTGTTATTGTCTCAATTCGGAGAACTATAGAATATCTCAATGTTATAAACCAATATTAGTTGGCCACCAAGATGCAAAAAATCAGACTAGAAATGAATATATGTTTGTTTGTTTCGCAAACACATCACTATAGGTATCGAAATAAAGAGCTTGACGAGCTTTCAAATATACGAGTAGCAGAGTTATGTAGAGTTACCTAGGTACTAGAGAATGCGCCCTAGAGAATTCATTTAGGAAATATATCAGTCAGTCGGGGTTTTTAATTAATAATTCTATTATAATACTTGTTCACAAACTAAAATCTGTTTTGACATTCATATAAAAGCAGGTACTTTTTAGCTACAAAAATCAATACAAAACACAACTCTTGGTATAATTTCAAAGAGAATTGGCAATTTAGCGGATCTTTAAATAGGGTCAACGTGTCATTGCTAAAAGCGGAAGGAAAGCTGGTACAACCGTTACCGATATCATCATCCAAGTTTACTTTTATCAACAAAATTAGTTTAGCTCGGTACTTCTACTTATCTAGAATATTTGAGCTAATAATTTTGATTCCCAGCAAATTATTTTAGAGAGATAATTTAAGTAGACAGACAGGTATACTTAAGTAGGTGTACCTACCTACCTAACTATCAATGTCTTTTATCAATATTGTGTTATCATTTTAAGGTAGCATCTTTAGGCAAAACGTCAGTAGGTAAGTTTTGGTGTTTTCTGAAGAAGGTCGGTCCACTGACCCATTGACCTTCAACACAACCGGTCGCGTCTCGGAACAACCGGAGCGGACTCGATACTAAACAATATTATTTAAAATATTAAAAAGAAAGCGCACCACTACACAATCATAGACTATCGTATGCAAGAACTCGTAAGGCAAGTTATTTATGCGGGTTTCATACGCTATGAATGAAACCCGCATAAACTCGATACAGTAAACTTGACTTTGACAAATTTCAACAAACCGTGCGCTGGCTCTCTCGCGAAACGTGTATGATACATTGATAACTACATGATCACAAGAGGTTATTTCAATTGTAAATGCATTGATACTATGTAAATATACAAATCTATTGTAAGTGTAGAGAATGGGCACGGTGAAAACAACTCATTTGAGAAAATAGTCAAGGGTTGGGAGAGGCAATAAGTCCGCGCGCAATCAAGGGTACCTATAAGATCACTGTCTAAAAATAGTTTAGCTAAATGCCCGCGCCCTTCTCTCCATCAAAAAAAAAACAATTAAATTAAAACACAAACCATAATATCATACTTATCTACCTATAGTTCTCTGCTGTACTGGGAGTAAATAAAAAACATAGAGCTGCTCTCTCCAACATGATGGAACATCTATATGGGCGACTATCTTGGGATTTCAATCAGGAGTGGCTGCAAGTTTTCTTATGGATTTTTGTGGCTCTGCCCACCCCATAAGCGATACGTGCGTGATAATATGTATGTATGTATGGACTATAAAATGATCGATAGAATTCACGCGTCGTTAAGAGTAAGTAAACCAAAACATGAACTATTATACAGTATCATTTGTGTCTTTTCAGATGTTTGGGAAAACAATCTCCCGCGTTTTCATTCTACTGACTTTCTTATTAGGGGCGACGCGGTCACAGTCCTTTTCTGACCCCAATTTCAATGGAGGTAAGTAGCACTCACACACATAAAGTGATATCAAATACAAAAACAAAAATCCCACCGTACGATTGTTTAGTTCGTGCGAATTGTGCATCACCACTACTCATACCATTCATAACGCTATGTTTACTATACATACAATGATAATAAGAGTATATGGTGATGAGCGCACTAGCGACCTAACTGTCTGAGATCTATGCCCAAAATTATGCAACTATTCACAAAATTTATAGTTTGTTATATAATAGATAGTTTGTTAAAGCTGTAAAAGCGAAACCTACAGCAGTTGTACTCATCAGTTACCGATCTATAATTATTATTATTATATATTATCTACAGGTCTTGTAGGAGATGAAGTATCAACAAATCTCGGTGAAGTAGAGTCAAGAGATAACGGCCTGGAGCTGGAGTTCAACTACCATGATCACGACCAGCTGACGAGGTACCTTCGGGCGGTGTCGGCGCGCTACCCAGCACTTACTGCTCTCTACTCCATTGGAAAGTCGGTGCAAGGTAAAACATGACGCTCTTTTTAAATGCCTTTGTTACATAATATTACGTCTGTTTCTCATAAGGGTAGGTAGAGAACAGGATCTCCATTTGCTATGGTCCTGACATAGTACTTTCGCTTTATTCATACTTATCATATTCTTCATGCATGTTCGTCGGTTTAGGTTACTCTTGACCTGGCATTCATTATGTTAGAAAATGATAATAGAGGTTTAGATAATAGTTTGGAATTCGTTCACTATGCATACAATAATAATATTATGCTATTTTTGTTATTATGATGGTAACTGTAATAATAGGAACTTGAAATTTTAAATTAAAAAGTTTCTTACATGGTATATAATATACTACAGACAGCGCTTATAGTGCTTAATAAAACTTGGATCACAAATATATTTATTTTAATTTAATATTATGCTGTCAATGTCAGTGGGTTAGGTGTTTAGCGCGATTGAGGTGGCCACCTTCTACTCCAGAAATATAAATCAAAGAAATTAAGTATCGAAAAGAAGGTGTCCAGGTACAAAACAAGTTAGTTTATTTTAAATAACTTGGTTTTTAACGTTTGCTGGCAGTCGTCCATTTATTTTGCTATGCACAGCATGTCTTGTTTGATGAAATTCAAGTTTGAGCCAAAGATTTCCAAATTCAAAAACGCATAAGGCGAAGACATTCTATTCAATGCCTGCTTTTCCATAAAGCTAACAGAAATGGGTAACTATTAAAAATGTAATGTTTATCAAACGATAAAAACGATATCTAATAAGAATAAGACTAATTGATGTACATTACTTTACCGCAACTTTCACCTACTCCACTCATGTAATACATATTTATAGATATGGGTTTTTTGTCCGACATAGGTCGAGACCTCTGGGTGATGGTGATATCGGCGTCTCCGTACGAGCACATGATCGGCAAACCGGACGTCAAGTACGTTGCGAACATCCACGGGAACGAGCCCGTCGGCCGCGAGTTGCTGCTACACCTCATTCAAGTCAGTAATCTTCACATAACTTCGTAATATTACTGTATAAGACTGTGTGAGAGTATTACTAGCTAAGTATAAATACAGGTTAGTCCAACGCTGTAGATGCGTAGGATTACATTGTATTATTTGTAAGCTATCACTAACAGGGCTACTTACTCAAGTACACATTTGCAACAACGATCATGGAACATTTAACTCAAACACTCCTTATTGCCCCGCTTCAAAGATAGCCTTGCGGCTGAGGGCAAACGCGATTTACGACAAACGAAATTCCAAAAATAATAGCCCTGCGAACTACAAAAGCAGACGGGCGTTCTGATTTATTGGGGTATTTATTTCAGTACCTGGTGACGTCATACGAGACGGATGCCTACATAAAGTGGTTGCTGGACAACACCAGAATACACTTGATGCCATCGATGAACCCGGACGGTTTCGCAATCTCCAAGGAAGGACAGTGCGACACCATTCATGGGAGGTTAGTTGTTTGATGAGAGTGACCCAAATATGATAATTTGTCATTTTGTTGTGTAATTCAATCGTAATGTGCTGTGCTACACTAACACCAACTGTATTTTTTATTACAAAATGGTATTTTAGCACTACGTTAAATTACCTGGAACGGTTTGATATTGTTTCGTTGAAAAAGTGTAGTGTAGAAAAATATGTACAACATAACAAGCAAAGTATTACTTGTAATATAGGAACTAAACTTTTCATAGATGCTGCTAAATGCTTGTTGCTCTTCCGTTAGGATCGATTTTGTTGAGCGGATGTGAAAATTACACATTACAAAAAAAAACAAATAAAGTAGGCATACAAAATTTACACAAAATAGTTTTCTAAAAAGGCAAAAATCATATAATAAAGACTTAATTACAAGCATTCCGCTCCGCCATTATTGCTTTTCCCACGGAAGGAAAGTTTCGTGTTTGCACACCCAGTAAGAAAGTAACAGGTTATTTATTTTTCCTTGCAGACACAACGCTCGCCGGTATGATCTGAACCGAAACTTCCCTGACTACTTCAAGGCGAATACTAAGCAGCCGCAGCCGGAGACTGAAGCCGTAAAGGAGTGGATCAGCAAGATCCAGTTTGTTCTCTCCGGCTCGCTGCATGGCGGAGCGCTCGTTGCAAGCTATCCTTTCGATAACACACCTAATGCCAGTAAGTATTTACCACAGGTTCACGCGTTTCTAGGGCACTTTCACTGATGACTATCAGCCAGTAACCGCACAAACGGCGTTGCATACGAAAGCACAACTCCATGGCTTGAATCATCATAACATTCATTGAAAACAATGAGTATTTTTTTGGTAGAAAGACGCTTTAAATTTGCCCACTTATAAATTATTGTGGGTGTAGAAAGTTGGGACATAAATTGGGCAATTTATTAACACTTATGCTCACAATCAGAGGCAACAATTAAATACATGTGTGTATGTGCAAAATTGTTTGAAACAATAGATTTGTTAAGACACGTAACTTAGATGAGTATAATAGATTCTTTAAACAGTCGCGTAGGTACTTGAATGAAAGGTGTTTCTTATTTTGCACGCAATATCAGGAATCTGCAGATCATCGGTTTCATGTTCGGGTGATGTATAATTTTATTTATTTAAAGAACTTCTTCGAGATTTGTTCAATAGGCGATAAAAAGTTACAATTCTAAGATCGACTGGTATAGTGACGTGGTTGCAATTATTAGTTTTACTATGCTGGTAAGGCTAGCTTGTCGTGGTGTTGTTTTATATGTCTCTTCAGAACCATAATAATATTAAATTTCTATCCACATGTCCCCTCAACGCAGTGTTCCAAAGCCTGGGGCATTCGCCGTCAGTAACGCCCGACGATGATGTGTTCCGTCACCTATCGCTTATCTACTCCAAGAACCACGCGAAGATGTCAAGAGGAGTCTCCTGCAAGTCCGGCTCACCCAGATTTGAAAACGGGATCACGAATGGAGCCGCTTGGTACCCTCTTACAGGTAACGATATTGAAATAAAATATGATAAATATAAAAGATATAAAGGCATCTTCTGTAATTTAAATATATTAATATTAACGTGTTTCAGGTGGTATGCAAGATTACAATTATCTGTGGCATGGGTGTATGGAAGTTACACTTGAGATTTCTTGCTGTAAATATCCTCCGGCACATGAGCTACCAAAATACTGGCAGGATAACAAACAGGTAATGGATACGTACTATTAAATCAATAAACATGAAAATAGTATAACTTACTAATAAGAGCATATAACAAACTAAATTAGAATCTAAAGAACAGTGCAAGAGCCGAGATAAAAAGCAATATTGACGGTGATATAGAAGACGCTGAATTCCAGGGTTCCGCTGGGTATTTAATGCCAATGACTCCGCAAGCAACTCTCGCTCCCGCATTACCAGTAGTGAGCGAGGCATCCACGCCGCCCTGGCCTAGGTCATCTCTGTCCTCGTGAAGTACCAAAGTACGACCTAATATATTATTTCTTCCACGCAGTGCGATCACTGTGTCTACGTAATCAAACTCTGCTGTCGCTGTACCGGCTCCAACAAATAACACGTTCCCAAGATCACCCACGTGTCTTACCGGGTCTTCCCTTCCTGCGTGGTTGTTTCCATCTGGGTTGAAATGGGCTCCAGCCTCCATGCAAGTATCGGTGTCTCCGAGCTCATGGACATGGAATCCGTATTCGCCCGCCGCCAGTCCGGTTATGCTGCCGCTTACACGAAGACCAGTGTCGGTCTCCGTAAACAAAACAGTTCCCTGAACGACTCCGTCCCTCAGATGTGCAATGGCTATCCTTTGGCCAGTGGCATTGTTAATAAAGTTGATTACAAACAAAAATATTAAGCTTCTATAGATCATTTTACGCTTTTTAAACGATCTGTTTCGGAACACTGATAGACACCTCAGCACCTCACTGAGAACTGATTAGGTACAGCTATTCGTTTGGAGCAGCAAACACCGTGAAGTAGGTCGATAATTTACTCATTTTATCTTAAAAATCCGACTTAGCTGACAACACCGTATGTTTAGATAAGATAAAGATTTACTTCTATCTAATCGCAAATGAATAGTTAAATATAAATCCTAAGTATTTGTGCACCTACAAAGATAACCCATGGATGAATGTTATCTTATACTTCACAATATAAGATTTTTTTGTAAGAGGTTATCAGATGTGAGGCCTGACAAAGAATTTGAGAAGAGAGAGCAGGCAATAAATTAAAGGCACCCCACCGCGGTGGGGTTAGAACTAAAATTAGGCAATAAATTTACACCAAGTATGTACTCAAATGCAGTTTTAATAAAACAAACTTAGTGAAAGTGTCAAGTTGGCTTTGGTAATAGCTAAGTTAAAAATACGTTTTGTCTATCCACAGTCGATGATCAAGTACCTAGCCGAGGTTCACCGCGGCGCGCATGGTTTCGTAATGGATGAAAACGGCAACCCCTTAGAACGCGCCTCCATTAAAGTAAAAGGCCGTGACGTCACTTACCACACCACCAAGTACGGAGAGTTCTGGAGGATCCTACTGCCCGGCACATACAGGATTGACGTAAGTAAAGTACCTATCTTTTTGAGAATTTTGAGAATGGACTGAACTAAGACTTTTTATGTCCAGTTTGTTTCATACCCAATAGCGTTTGGTGAGTTGAAATCAATGTACTACCTGACAGAGACGTGATCAACTTTTGAATTTGCAATCTTTTATCCAGTGAGACAAAAATATCCAAAAAGAGTAAAGATGAGCCATGGTAATAAACATTTGGAACTTAGACCTTATTATTGTTTCTGTGAGATTTTATTACAGGTAAATAAAATAGTGAGGTTGAATAGCTGGGCAGGTGACGCTGTACATAAACGACTCATAAAAAAACCATTAGAAATAGAAGTTAAAACCTGAATAATTCGTTTTAGGTTGCTGCAGAGGGCTACATACCCCAGGAGGTCGAATTTATCGTCATTGACAGCCACCCAACACTTCTGAACGTCACTTTACATTCAGCCAAAGTAAGTATTCATTTACCATTTATGTAGAAAACTATGATTACTTATAGAAACGTTATAAAATTTTCTATTATGTAAATATATTTTTCTGTTCCTGTAGGTTTCTTTCTGTGTACATACAAAAGGTAAAAAGTAGAACAGAACTTTCCCCTTGATGCATATAATCTTTAGTCAAGTAATGCATTTGAAGACTAACTACACAAGCGCAATACTAAACCAGTTTCGCATAACGAATACATATAGAATGAAGATAACTGAAAGTCGCGCCTGTGTGGCTGAGTCTGAATTAATCCGGGTGGTATGGTAACATGTAGTATTGTGGGTTTAGGGCTACGTCCTGAGCCAGTCTACGTCCCAAAAGCCAGGAGCAAAACTCGCCCCAAGTCTTACAACCACGACGGCCGCTTCTAACGCTCAAGATGGACTTATTGTGTTCCCTGAAGACTGATTCCGTGGTCGAACTTCGTAATAAGATTTGAATTGGATTAACGCTTCTTAGTATCGAGCGTTGAGGATTCAGTTAGTGAATGTCGTGAATGATTTATTTGCAGCCAGCACTTAATAAGTACCTAATGTTATTGATGATTGTTGAAATCATAGTTAATATGCACTTTATGCACTATATTATAGATTCACCTATTGGAATACCCACTCGCGACCACAGATTAATGACTGCAGTCGAGTCAAAATAATAGGTCCTATTTGACGGTCACTTTGTTTGCCGTTATAACTTGTACACAAGATATCGAAAAATCAACTACATAATGCCAAATTGCAATGAGGAAAACAACAATTAACGTTTTAACATGTTTTCTAACTGATATACATCTATTAACAGAAATAAACTTACAACTAATACATATACGAGTAGAACCCACAACACTTTATCATATTTGATTCCTATCCCTACTCAGAGTATTTTGATAAATGTCAAATCGGACTTCTTATTTTGACCCGACTAATAAGTCTAAGGTCATCCAATAACCAGTACAGTTTGCGAAACTTGGAAAATAGTCCTAATAGTTATGCTATAGTTGTACAATTTTTTTTTTGATGTAGACAAATTGTATTCATCTTTTTTTATTTTATGATATCGCCAACCGTACTGGAATTGTCTGTCACATAACGTTATAATTGACCGGGATCAACAATAGTTGTAAACGCTTTTTTCTAACTCCATGTTGAGGACAATACTTGCTTTAATTTTTTTATAGATAGGTAATATATTTTCTTGTTATAGAAATGCCATTTTATAGTAGGTAGTGTATTGCTAGATGTGATAAAGTTACTCATACAAAAATAAGTACAAAAATTGTTGTTAGTAAAGTACCTATGTATGTATAATGTAGTGTAAAGTGTTTGAATTTCAAATTAATATAATAACTTATGCAACATGATACACGTGTGAATAATAACTTATTTCTAAGTTTTAACTAATTCAGTTGGGACTGAGGTGAGTTTTGATATAAATTATGCTCAAAAATGGTATTGGGTTATAACTTTTTAAATTATTGCATATACCATTTTGCAAAACTTCTTAAGTCTGCTTTGGGTTTGGTAGATGTTTGGAAAGGAGGGTTTGGAGGATTTAATTTATGTTCTATTAACGAACACACAAACAGGAGTTCCTACTAACAAAAGGAAACTAAAAACGTTTGGTCGTAAAACACATACCAATACCGAATGTTTAATCTTTGACGACCTCGGTGGCGTGGCAGGCGAGTGGTCGGCTGAGACGCAAGAGGCGCGGGTTCGATTCCCGCTACGGGAGAAATGTTTGTGTGTTCTGCAAATATTTCTTCCGGATCTAGGTGTTGTAGTATTATGTATGTATTTACAAAAAAAAGTATATAATTATTCTATCAACCATCTGGTGCCCATAGTACAAGCTTTGCTTAGTTTGGGGCTAGATGGCGCTGTGTGAAATGTACACAAATATTTATTTAGAATCATGTTTTAGTAATAACTTAGCATTTTTCTGTCATTTCATATTCATCGTAACCTGTCATATTTTAGTCAACAGGTCTAAAAAGGCCACTTTGAGCAATTCATTTCCCTAATTCATATCAGATCCTTAGCAATTCCCCTAATTTTCAAATAATTTTAAGTGAATTGTACGTTGTTGAGATTGCAACATGAAAAAAATAAAACCGTAAATTCATAATAGGATCATATAATGATTCATCCAAAGTGGCCTTTTTAAATCTATATAAAGTTAGATGTTTCTGATAGTATGTTTATGTTACAGCGTATAGACGGCCAGTACTACAGACCCGCCCCGCCGCCCCCGCGGCTGCCCGCCGCGCCAGCGCCCTCTGGATTTATAGCCTCCATCACAAACTCTTTAGGCAGTCTCGTTTCTAACTTCTTTGGATAAACACCTTTTCATTGAAGAAATACGTTTCTAAGGATAGCTTTAAATTACTTTTTAGATGAGCATTTAAAAATCATTGGAACTAAGAAATTAGGACGTGACATCGGACATATTGACTTCATGATCTTTCCTATACTTCAACCAAATTAGAGATACAATTTATGTAAGTTGAGCTGATGTTACGAAATTGGTTTCAAAAAGGAAACAAAGGGATAATTATACCTACGAGTAATACAACAAAACAATGGAATTGGATAAAAGTGTTGTACAACTCTAGAAATATCAATTGATAGTATTAAAGCCTGTAATTGTGTGTGTATACAGTGTTTGTAATAAATTAGTGAGCGCAATCTTTGGTAATAATATAATTAGATATAGGTACATTCTAGATTTTTAAAAAACCTTTGCCTGTCAAATTTCTTAATGTTTTTAGTAATAAATTAATTGAAGACTTAGTGAGTCTTCATTATTAGAAAGGTGTTGAATTTTGTAAATATTTGTTTAGTTATTAGGTAAATTATTTTGAATTAAATAATTTTTTTATCATCAAGTCTTTTATTTTTGTAAAAAAACTATATAAAGTTAACAATTTATATGACATGCTTTCTTAGGATTAACAGCTTTTCTTTTTTCATAGTATAATTTTCGCTTTATTTCGCCTCAAATCAAAAATCAAACCTGTCACTGCACATCCCAAAGCAGGACGTCAGTGCAGATCTTGTTCTCCCACCACTAATCTACGCGTAACTAAACAGAAATATAATGAGTGCAAGAATGTGCCGTACAATGTTTATGAATAAAGCCAGCTTACTGCACTAGTCGTCCACTTTGATCTGGTCCCTGGCGAGCGTGAACGATGCGATGAGCGCGGCCAGTTCGATGCGCTCACTGCAGCCGCTCGCGAGCCGCGCCTCCGAATCCGCCATCTTTATCAGCAGGCTTATCAGCACTTCTGGCGGGAGTTTCGCTGAAATACAACTTATTATTATAAGCTTGGATATAAATAAACAAATAAATGAATGGCATTTCTTTTTATAACATGGGTCTCGGCCCACTACACATTTCCATAATTCATTTTTCGATTTTATTTTGATCCTAAGCGATTCCTGTAAAATGAATTGAAGGTAAATTGTATGCAATTCGATTCAGCAGCAGATTCATATTTGGCCGTAAAATGGAGGTATAAATCGTACGTAATTTAATACTACAGCAGATCTGATCAAGTGCCGATCACAAACAGCTCAAAAATACAGATCCGACAGATGTAAGAGTTATAGGCTTACCTCTTTGTATGATGGTATGGACTTCGGTCAGAATATCTCCAAGTGCCAGGCCTTTAGATAGCTTCAGATCTTGTATATCTGTGTTAGGTTTAGGAACTCATATTTTTATAGACAGGATCATGGTGTCACGAGAGAACTTCCATTGCCATCGCTTCATGAATATCGCTTAAAAGTAAGACTTGCTTACACTCTTTTCTACCGATTTTTATGTCATAAAAGGATACTTTTGAAACATGTAGCAAAGTCGTTTTCATTGAGCAGCCAGTTCACAATATTGTTGATGTCTGATCTGAGCGGGTGTCCCACACACGTGTACACGTTGTCCTCTGTGACGTCACGGTACGCCATCCACGTACTTTGCAGCGTGTTCAGTACTTTGCGCATGTCACCGCCTGATAGAGTTAATAACGCTTTTACACCATCTTCTGATATTTTTACTCTGAAACACCAAATACATAATTTAAAAACTTTATTTAGTTTGTTCTACAAGGATTTTGACCAGATGTCCCGATAAAATTAGTATTACTAGAAGTTATGAACTAAATAGTCACATTTCATCCTCAAACTCACACAGATAATGAATTGTGTTATATTAATAAGAGGGAAATAGTATAGAGTAGTTAATACCCACCCTTCAGCAGTAGCTATCTCCTGTAGGCGCGGGACAATCTGGCTCTGAGCGAGCGGCGCGAACCGGAAGCGAGTACAGCGCGACTGCAGAGCCGGTATTATCTTGCCGAGGTAGTTGCATATTATGCAGAATCGCACGTTCTCTGTGTACTTCTCTATTACTGGAAACAAAAAATACAATGTTATATATGACTGTGTTACCGGCAATCTATATAATCCGGTATTCTATACAATAAGGGCAATGTATAGAACCGATCCAGATCTTTTCACCGCTTGGTCCGACCACTGTCTGGTGAAATCTGTATACTCCCCGCCCGACCCTAAGAGCACCCGTCGGATGTGGCGGTACAAATCGGCTGATTATGATGAGATGCGGTCTTTCTTTGCATCTTTTCCCTGGCAGCCTGTATGGTTCTCTTCTGGTGACCCCTCTGCCTGCGCCGACGCCGTGACAGATGTGTTACGTCTGGCAATGGAATATTATATTCCATTCTCTGACGTCTCTCCGGCAAAGCTCGCCCATGTTTCGGGCCTGAATGTGGACGCGCAGAAGCGCTGAAAAATCAGGCATACTTGGCCTGGGCTGATGCTCGTAAGCGTAAGACAAAGGATATTCACGAAAGGAAGAGAGCCTTTAACAAGGCCCCCAAGTACTGCAAAAAGCTTCAGAAGGCTCGCTTTGATCACATTAGCCGAATTGAGCACAAACTGGCTTCCTACACAGCAGGTAGTATAGCGTTTTGGTCCCTGGTTAAGTCAGTCGAGGCGAATTTCTGCCACTCCTCACAGCCTCCACTGCAGAATCCTGATGGGACACTAGCTCACACCGCTGAAAAGGATTTGCATCTCTTTTTGTGGAATCTTCGTCTTGATGCTGGTAGCGGGCCCCGCCCACACTTAGTGCACTTAGTGCGTGCAAAATACATTAATTTATATCACAGACGCGAGACATGAGCTAAAGGGAAATTAAATTGTTAAGTTCAATAAACAACGCAAATAATAATTAAACATTAACTTTATTGGCTACATAATCTTTATTGAACAGAACAAACAGTTGAAGAGGCCCTCCTTTGCATTTTCCTCAGCGCTTTTCTGTTCATTATAAGAGAGTGTGTGCTCTCTGTTTCTTGCTTTGCACTATCCTTGTCGGGGTCCCTAGGACGAGGGGATTTCCCGTTCATAGTTATTGGAGGCAGGTTGCGTATTTTCAAGCCCAATGCTCGCGCCACTAGGTTTGTAAATGTGGTGTTCACCTGGAAACAATATTTTAACTTCATATACACAAAGATAAAGAGTTTTTTTTTTCTTCTAAAAATGCAACTGTTACAAAAGTATTATATTTACAAAAGTAAAGTATTATTTTACACACAAAAAGGTGGTTTTGTCATATTTCACTAGTATTCAAAAAAAGATTCAATCTGAATGAACATATAAATCACTACATATTACCATGTCACCAGTCCTTGCAGAACCTTTGAATGTCTCCAGAAAATGTTCAGATGCGAACTTTTGGACGCAGGACAAGCGTACTGCCCTTTGATGCTCCAAATCCGACTTATTCCCAAAGAGCGCCATCAGCGGCTTCTTCACTTCAGACTCAAAAAACTTCTTAATTTTTGCCATCCACAACGACAATTTATCAAAACTTTGCAGATTTGTTAGGTCGTATACAAATAGAATGATCTGTAAGCAACAAAATAAACTTATTAAATATTGAAATCAAAATATTTTGGCATCACTATCACTATAAATGACAAATTGAGGATCATTAACATAATTAAGTTTTTGATTCTAATTATGGGAGCGTATGCGATAGTTTTTTAGATGATTTATCAAGAAAAGACAAAGTTATTAAAGTTTTCTTTTCGGCTATTTCAAAACGCGCGCTCGGAGAGCACTTGGTATAATGACGTCAGACATCGCTTTTTGACATCCTGGATATCTTCAGCGATTCCTATTAAAAAGATAAACATAAAAAACTTACATCAGAAGCATATAGATAGTTGTCGAGCATGTGTGTCTCCAGCGCGTTGCCCGCGACGTCGCACAGATGCAAGGGCACGGGTAGCCGCAAGCCGATGCACTGGCCCGCCATCACCTCCGCGCCTTGCGTGCTGCAGGCCGCTGCCCCGCTGCCGCCCAGGTAGCGGCTGCATAGACTACTCTGAAAACAAGTAACTCTTGTGTCACTGTTGGCTGTTATTTCAGTAATTCATTTCTAAATTCATAGACATAGATATTTTTGCATGTTCATAAAATTCATAGAGTCCATCTTATTACCTCATATTCGTAAATAATAAATAAAATATTACTATAAAATTAACACTACACCAACTAGCCAGAAACTAAGCAAAGCTATACCTAATACAACAGTCACATACCTACCTAGTTCAAACCCCACACTAGGATTGCTTGTGTTGTGGGTATCAGAAACTATGAGTACCATGGTACCACAACATCCAGACCCGGAAGAATTATCCGCAGCGGGAATTGAACCCACACGTCTTTCGTCTCAGCCGAGCAGTCGCTCGTCACTCCAACAAGGCCACATTTATTTTAACTTAAAAATACCTGTGACAATTAAAGATGAACTAACTTCAATGTCCAGCTCCAGTTCAATGATCGAGTCCACCAGTTCAAATTATGAGAATTATGCTCGGAGTTTCTCTGTAGGATAGGATCCGTAACGATGTTATCCGACAGAGAAACAAAGTCAGCGACTTAGCTCAGAGAAATAGCAAAGTTGCAGTGGGCTGGTCATATCTGGCGAAGAACCGACAACCTCTGGGACCAACTCATTATACAACATCACTAGGTACATAGTATAAAACAAAGTCACTTCCCGCTGTCTGTCTGTCCCTATGTATGCTTAGATCTTTAAAACTACGCAACGGATTTTGATGCGGTGTTTTTTAATAGATAGAGTGATTCAAGAGGAAGGTTTATATGTATAAAATACATGCATAATATAGTAGAGAAACAATGATAATTTTAGAGGTTTCTAATGTGATGTCGTAAATAAACACATTTTTTTGCGCTTACATTATTCTGTAGTATATTTAGTATCAGCATTGCACCCGTGCGAAGCCGGGGCGGGTCGCTAGTACATTATAAGTAAGTTAAAGTCCCAAAAACTCACCTTTCCAGTAGCAGGTTCACCAACAACAGTTATTTTCACAGATTTACTTTGAACTTCCTCATCTTCACTGTCTGACATTACTATAACTTTATATTTCAAACATTTTAAAAATCCATATCATATTTCAGTCCATAAGTTACAGACACAGTAGTATGCGGATAGGCTAGATATACTAATCCATTCTATATTAACTTTGAATGTGTACTACTTATACTAAAACTTCTCACACTGCAGGTTTTTGGTTTGTTTTGACAAAGTTATCCATGGCAACACAAGTTGAAATAAACACATTATGGTAATCATGTGTTTGTAGAGTGTACAATCAATAACTTAATTTTAATTGGCCTTGGACATTCTCAACTATTAGTAAGCTATAGTTAGAGTTGATATTTCAAAGGAAAGTATAAAAGAAATAACATCCAACAGTCACATACATAGTCCAGACCCCACACTAGGATTCCCTGTGTCTTGGGTATAAGAAACTATAAGTACCATGGTATAACAACACCTAGACCTGGAAGAAGTATTTGCAGAACATGCAAACATTTCTTCCACAGCGGGAATGGAATCCGCGCCTCTTGCGTCTCAGCTAAATAATCGGCCGCTACGCCACCGAAGCCATCAGTAAAGAGTTTCTATTTTTTATTCCATTTTTTTGTTAACATAGGGGCTCATTTTAAAAAAAAAACAGGTTATAATGGATTTATTAAAGGAAAAGCAAATTAAGCTAGGTTACTTACTGAATTTAAAAAATATAATAATAAATAGTAATATAAAATAATAATAATGCATTGTTCCTTGAACAAAGAATTTTGATATTTCATTGATTTCAATGACTAAAACATTTGTCTTTTTTTTAAGCAAATATCTCCAATGTACACTTACTTCTGCGAAGAGCATTTTGAGCATCATTTGTCATAGCATCAGCTTCATCCAAAATTATCAGCTTCGGGCCTGCTTTGAAAATGGTCCTTGTTGAAGCAAAACTAAGAATCTGTCCTCGGACTATTCCAATACCTCTGTCATCAGATGCATTCAATTCTAACACCTGAAATAGTCTTCCGTTTATTAAGAGCTTTAAACTGTCCAAAGAAGTTAACTGACAGCAGCAACAACAACAACTTGTAATGGGCTTACCCATATTAAAATGGTAGATATTTTAAATTTCTTATTTTGTTACTTTCTGCCACCTGAGGCTTCACTTGCGTTCTACACGGATAAAAAGTAACCTATATATTATACCAGCACAACATGTTTTATGTATATCCCAAATTTCTTTTAAATCCATTCATCTGACGTGATTGAGGCACAAACATCCAAACACTCTCACAAATTTTCACATATATAATATACTAGCTGCCACCCGGGGCTTCACCAGCGTGGTACCCGGATAAAAAATAGATTATATGCTAATCCAGTACATGTACTATGTATATTCCAAGTTTCATTGAAATCCGTTGAGCCGTTTAGGCATTAAAGAATAACATACATACATACAAAATTTCGTGTTTATAACATTAGTAGGATTTAGGAAGTAGGATATAATTACCATCGAGTTGAATTGCTGAGGTGAATACATTTGCCTAGCACAAGCTAATATTGTGGATGTTTTGCCGGTGCCTGGAGGTCCATAGAACAACAAATGAGGCAGCTGGTTACCTTTTATGAATTGATTAACTGTAATAAAGCAGATTTACGACCTATCACTTTGCTCCTTCAAATGCTAGATGTAAATTCTTGGGTGGGTACCTAAGTATTTCATGAATTAAGTAATGTTCTAGACTAGACTTACTTGTTTTAACAATATCATCATGAGATACCAAATCTTCTAGTTTCGAAGGTCGATACTTTTCTACCCTGAAATAATAGTGAAATCAAAGGTTATATTATAGGCCCACCAATTCATTATAAAAAGTAGGTACTCTAACAGGTATTTGAGGTATTTGAAAATACAAACCATGGTAAATGTTTACTCGCTTCGCCGACAGTCATTGTAAAAGAAGTGGTATTTAATCTCCGCAGATAAATTATTAATACTAGTTAATAATGGACTTTTTGATTCTCATGCACTTTCAGGAACAAACAATTTATTATTTTCTGTCTGTTTATTTTCTCATCAGTGTACCTATGTGATGGGTGGTAGACATGTGCTATGGGATGAGAAAAATGAAAATGAAAGTCAAATATCTCGATTAAATCCAAATAGAAATTACATACGTACTCAGAAAAATTAATTAAAAATACCGGCAAAACTTTGGATTGCAATCACAGACTACAAGGATGCCATCAATTTTTACAAACCGTCGTCTTACATACCGTCGATTTGAGTTGCGTCAATGTCAACGTCAAAAAAACTTATTTTAAGACCTCAGAACAATAAATAATGTTCTGAGTTTAAGACCCATAGTCAAAACCTTTCGAATCGAATAACGGAAGACCACAGACCACAGGCCACCACCGACCGGTCAAATTCTCTGATTTTGACACCGGAATTTTTCTAGTATACAGTCTACACAGTACTGTCTACAATATTGAGTAAGTTGAAAAGGCTTTGGCCAGATCGAAAGGAAAATAAATATAAAAACTGTCATTGTCAATGTCAAAATAACCCATCCGATCCGACCTCACCCAGCCCGCAACGACCATAGATAATATACTTTATTGTCTGTCAGCCAGCAGCCAAGCAAATTATAAAAGTTGCTTTGATTGCGGCGAGGTACGGTTGTTTATTTTTACGGTTAATTTATTGATTTACTTATGAAGTGGTGATAACTAAGATTAAAAGGATTTAAACTCACAATGAATCTATCAGGTAACTCACTCTATAATCCTATTTACTCGTAACGTGGAAAATCTTTTATTACATGCAAACATGCGCGCTCCGTGTAGCTGAACTTGGAAGTACCTATATCAGTAGTATTTTGTTTGTGTGCCAATGTAATCACATTTAATCAGTGTTCTGTTTATTGCTTTCATTAGATACCTGTAGGTCTACACGTGCCAGTACTTAGATTTTGACACTTTCTTATTTCTTCAGATCCGTCTGATGATGACTCTAGCAGTGACGAAAGTCGGACTACACCGGCGAAACGACCTCGTGCGGATACCTTTGGAGCTTCTTCTACTACCTCACATGGCTCTAGTGAGTTATTTCTACAAAATGTCTTAAATTTATAACTATTTTATTGCTCCTACACTTTCTGTATCTCAAGCAATAACACTAACTTGTGTTACCTATTTACTGTGCTTTCAGTTTTGCCAGAGTCAGATTCAGACGATGATTCTCCAGCTCTTAAAAATTATAATAAATTTGGGACAGAATTTCAAATACCAGCAAAAATCCATGGCAATTACACACCACGAAGCTCAGAAGACAATAACATGAGGCTAAGTAGAAGCAGTTTGAGTGAAAACTGTTCATCGGCTAATGAAGATGATTTTCGTCAAGGATTTGATGATAATGACGGAGAAGTTTCCATGCGCCCTCCTAACTTCCAGGATACAGAGTCATTTTACAAGAAGAATACAGACCAAGGCTTTGAAGATGCTTACAGTGCAGAGTATTCAGATAAGTCTAAGCGCATGATGTCAAACATGGGTTTTAAGCCGGGCAAGGGGTTGGGTAAGTTTGAACATGGTCGCACAGAGCCTCTTGAAGCCTCAGCCCAGAAAGGAAGGAGAGGTCTCGGTGCTATGCCCTCTGTGGTGGGAAGCATACCCAAAGACTTGATGAAGTGGTCACCTAAAGACACAAAAGCGAGTCCTAATGAAGAAGTGGTAAGTAACCTTGCTAAGAATATGAGTATTGAAATCTAATCTACTTATTCAAAAAGCCTATTTGATCCCAATGTTGGATAAAACTCTTCTTCATGATAATAACTAAAACTTCTAATTAGTACCTACAATCTTTTTGCATAATAAATTTTGCTTGTCTATTACAGGCATGGTTGCAAACAGCTGCAGAAGAGCCGCCCTCAGGAGAGGTGTTAGATGAATGGCTGAAAAGGGGACCAAAGAAACTTGATATAGAAAATGAAACCAGCTTTGTAGATTCCCATATCCTGAAAGGAGTTTTGGAAGCTAAGGTATAACACATTATAATATATTAATTAATTTAGTCTTAGATGGAGGGATTAAATTGTTGCCTGTTAAAACAACTGGACCACTGTGGCCGTAAACAGGGATGAAAGAAGGACAGGAGGACACTTCAAGACTTCCTAATGATAATGATTTAATCTTACAAATACAAAGAGGTTTCTGATCAAACAGTGGATACACATAGTGATATTATTAATAGAATACTTGTTTGAATTGTGTTGTTTTTGGAAATTATCAGACTCAATATTGCTTACAGATTTATTTGTTTCAGACAATTTTTGATAACTTGGATGATAAGGATCTGCGCCACGCACGTTACCGCAGTAATCCTTATGAGACCATTGGCGCTGTAATATTCCTCAACAGAGCTGCAGTCAAAATGGCAAATATAGATGCAGTCTTTGATTTCCAGTTCACGCACCCTAAGAAACCAACAGGGGAAGATGCAGTAGATAAGAATGATCTGTTGTATTTTGCTGATGTGTGCGCTGGGCCAGGGGGGTTTTCTGAATATGTCTTGTATAGGAAGGGGTGGAGGGCAAAAGGTATTCTAAAACACATTCTATATAAGTTAAGAAAAATTAACAAGATGTTCAGATCTTATTATTATCTTTGTAAAGTCAGGAAAATAAGGAGTATTTACAAAGCATTTTCTTGTATATTTTTAGGGTTTGGATTCACATTGAAAGGTCAAAATGATTTTAAATTGTCAGACTTTTATGCTGGCACTGCTGAAACATTCAATCCATACTATGGAGTCAAGGAGGATGGCAATGTGTTTGATCCAGCCAACCTTCAGTCTCTGAAGGAGCATGTTCTGAAGCAAACTGATGACAAAGGAGTACATTTTTTAATGGGTGATGGTGTAAGTGCATTTAGTACTGGTAGATGTAGATCGCTCTGAACTGAGATCTCACGCGCAATGTCAACAATCCGCAAGTTTTGCATTCGCGCCCTGAGGTTTCTTGTACTTGCACATTTATTTATTTATTTATTTATTTATTTAGTTGCACCAACAAAGTGAACACCATTACATGCAATATGACTAAATTAAATTAAAATTAAGTGCCACCTCAATTATAGGTGCAAACCACATTCAATTAGGCGTATACAAGAATAAAATAATTAAAAATAGATAAAAGAAATTGATTCACAAGATATTTAGATAAATTTGATAAAAATAAGGAGATTATTTGAAACTTTCATACTTAATGATAAAAAAATTAAACTAAAAAGAAAAAAAAGTTGGTGACATACATACTTAATAAAAATAAAAACAGAATTCATTAATTACATATTTGATTTTAAAATGTTGATTAAATATTTCCTAAAACTATATAAACTATTTGAGTAAATGTCAATTTCGACGTTGTTCACACTTGCATTTCAAAAACTACACCCTAGAAAAAAATAAGAACCATTTTGGAATGTTCACCATATCCATCTAAGCACCAAATCAGAAAAGGCTGCAAGTTTTATTATGTTTACTTTGGTTCTGCCCACCCCATTAGGGATATGGGTGTGATAATATGTATGAATGTATGTATGCATGCAAATAAAGCCCTTTCATATGGCATCCCACTCAACACATTTGTAAAACCTTTTTTTTTACCCCCTTGAGAATCTTTACAACCTCTTCACTGATTAAGCTTATATATTAAAAAAAAAAATTTTTTATACAGCAAGTGATAAAATCATTTTTGTTTATGAACATGAATTACATAGCTTCTTTTTGTGGATTTGTGTTATGCTTGAAGCTTGAATGAATGAAAGCTATTGTTTACTTTTTGTCCACATTGAATTTGGCTAAGCTAGTGTAGATGCAAGCATAAGTTTATTCATTTCTTTATTCATTAAAAAAAAAGGATCGCCAACAGCATGTATCTTAATATAACATTAGGTTTACTATGTAATACACAAGCCAATTAAAGGTGAACACAGCACTGACTGAAAGCATCAATATATTATTATTGTTAGTTTTAATGTTCTTAAACAATGAGTCTAAAAAAAATTTTAAATTCATAAAAATTAAAGAATCAAATGTTTCATATTTCAGGGATTTTCAGTAGAAGGTCAGGAGAACTTACAAGAGGTTTTATCGAAGCAGCTGTATCTTTGCCAATGCCTCGCAGCTCTGATGCTGGTACGGACTGGCGGCCATTTCGTCGTGAAACTCTTCGACGTTTTCACGCCTTTCAGTGTAGGCTTAATTTATATTATGTATAGATGTTTTGATAAAGGTGAGGATATGTTTATGAAGGTCGGCGGGAAACTTGAGAATTCAAATGGACCCCGATTTTTTATGCTAAAACGGAACTGTTAGTATCAGTCAAATGTCGTTTAGATAGATAACTTCATTTGATACATTTATCAATTCTTGTCATTCATCTATATCTATATTTTTACTGAAAATATTTTATCAACCCTTTGAATTCTGAATTCTTTGGTATATTGGAGAAAACAAAAAATCTTGTATTTTATTTCAGTTTGTATTCACAAGCCAGTTACATCAAGGCCAGCAAACTCTGAAAGATACCTAGTTTGTTTTTGGAAGAGAATGGGTACAGATTCTGTGGAACAGCATCTCTTCTCAGTGAACTCTATGCTTTGGAAAGGCGTTGAAAACGAAGATGTATTAGAACTAGTACCTATGAGTGTCATACAGGAAGACACTGGATTCTATGAGTACATTTACAAAAGTAACTGTTTGTATGTATGGCTTTGACAAGATATTATTCCATTAGGTACCAATTTATAAAATATTTCATAAAGTCATTTTCTTTCAGACTTGGAGAAAACCAGATAAAACACTTGCTGAAAATAGCGGCATTTAGCAAAGACAAGAGTTTAAAGGAAACCTCTCAGGCGGAGATAAAAGAACAATGTTTAAAATTGTGGAAGGTGAACATTAATACAATATAAAGCGAGTCTTACTTTAAGGCGTATTAATCCAGCTACAACTATTATTTTCGTATTTGCAGTTGCCTGATCAAATGAGGGTACAGCCAGAGAGACTAAGTCCTGACGAAACCTTGATGACGATATTTTCTCTCATGAGGAAGCCGCCTCCCGACGCTCACAGCCCACACACCTTTAAATCGGGAATCCTAAGCAGACATCCCGAATATTTAGAAAAAGCTTCCAATTTAGAAAAGTTTAGAAATGTCTATGACTGGCACATGATGTTTTTGAGCAGTGCTAAAAATAGTCCAGATTTGAAAATATTCTTAGGTAAATTGTGAAATAATTATATTGATTTGGCATCATATCCTACCAATATTATAAATGCGAAAGTGTGAGGATGAGGATGTGACGATGTATGTTTGTGCCTCAATCACGCCGTAACGGCTAACGCCGTGGCGGCACGCTAGTTGCGTGCTGGAATAACATTAGGCTACTTTTTGTGCGGATATCACGCAAACGAAGCCGCGGGCGAAAACTAGTTCTTCATACATCTAAAATATAAGCTTACTTTCATTGCAGGTTGTGGTGGAAGACAATTATTTCAGTTAGAGTCCCATGGCTGGAGAAGTGTTGTCGATCTACAGATAACTATGCCAGCTAAAACACTTTTTTATGGAGAGGTATATTCAACGCTCATGTTAGTGTCTATACAAAAACAGGGTCTAGCTTATGTGATAAGATTAAAAAAACGTTCCGCATTTTATTTTGCAGATCGTAAAAGAATATCGAGGGCAAGGAAATAACCAAATTTATAGCAAAGCTTTACACATAATAGACGCTATGATATTAGGAGGCATTGATATATCCTATTACTCCCTTTCAGAAAGGTAAGTAGGTACTTAATTTATGAGACAAAACAATATTTTCTGAGATTAAGTGGAGCCAAGGATTAACTTAGGTATTTTATATATCGAGGGTAACGTCGCCAGCCTTTTAGGGAGCTTACCTGCGGTCGGTGATCTGAGCTCTGTTCTCTATCTCTAGCTGAACTTAGATAGAAAACAGCTCATTTTCATTTCTTATTATTATTATAATGTTATTGTAGTTTGTCTTTGTGTAATGTTTTATATATTGTTACAGAATAAATCAGTGTAATTTGTTCTGTTCTGCCATGAATAAACCATTCGACGGTCAAGCGCTACCAATAAGATGTAAAAGACTATATAACATGGAACAGTTCAGCACAGCAATCGGTAATTTGGAGCACCGTGCCATGAAACGAGTGAAGAAAGCGGTCACAATAGACACACCAGACCGAATGAACAGGAACAAATCATTTTACGTTGTTGGGTCAATTTTATTTATAAAGGAAATTAAAGGTTTGTTATCATATCATGTCCTCAAATATTTATTTATTATTTATTTAACAGCAAATTTTTGGAAGGAAAAGTTTAATATAGACGGCAAGGTACGTGTGGCGGGCGAGTGCTTGGGTGAAACGCGAAAGAGGCTGGTTTGGATTCTATTTATTTTAAACATGTACCTACTTACATTGTTTTTTATTTGTGCTGCATATAAAGTAGTTACCTACCTAGATAAGATAATACATTTTGTATGAGTAACATGAGCATATAATCTCTTACTCTATTCCAGATCCATGGTCAGCACAAATATCAAAGTCCAGTGGCTACAAATATTACTTTAGCATGGGCAAAGACAACAAACCTCGAAGTGAGTACTACATCCCAGAAGAGGCTAGCCTGGATATGATTAGCGCCTACATGACTAGAATCATGTGGTCTTGGGAGCAATCTCCCAGCGCCATACTGGAAGGTCATAGCACCAGTGGAGTTTCAAAAGCTAACATGGAAGAATACATCATCCACAACATCAAACGATAATGAAGTTGATCTACATTTTGTAAATCGTAATGAAATAAAAATGATTTTATACAAACATCTTCATTTGTATTCTTTGGTGTTGATTATTAGTCATAATTGTATTCGTTGAGTGTATGTTATAGGTAGGTATATACCTAAGTACCATAGGTAATGACTAAGTATTATACACTCAGGTGGTGCTTTGAATTACAGTTACAAACAAATAATGCAAAGTATCTACTACATCAAACTGCCTATTCAGGTAGGTAAAACATGAATGCATCTGTTTACCACAATTGCTTGTACCTACCTTATTATTCATACTAACAGCAAGGTTACAAGTTGTAAATAACAAAATAAATAAACAATATAATAGATTACAGAAAAATCTTATTTATTAGAAGAAACATGTTTGAAGAACCATAATTACCAATGTCATGCATTTTAACAGAAACTAGTTTTGAAAAGAAAACTTGGTCCATATTCTAATTAAATTCATGTGTCAAAACTGGAACACAATGTTCATTTACCTATAAGATTTTACACTTAAAATGTAGATTAGTGTCTTTTTCACTGTAATTTTATTAATTTGCACATTAAGTTTCAGTTGATTTCCTTGACATAAGCATCAAGTTCTGCATCCAATTGTTCAGCAGTGGGAGTGGGTTTCTTGCCGCGGCCGGCGCCCGTCCCGCCACGCCCGCGCCGCGCTCCGCCGCCGCGGGGACCAGAGTCCCGACCGCCACCGCCAACATTTCTGCTTGAACCTGGAACAATAATCTCCACTTTAACTTCTGTTTCAGTCACAGAAAGATAACTGAATGTTCAGTTGACAATATGATTACCTCTATTTGAATTCCTCCTTACGGGGCCTCCACCGCCGCCGCCCCTGCCGCCTCCAACGCGCCCTCTGTCGTCAATTCTAAGGTTGCTAAGACTGATTTCTGATGTAGCCAGTTGTATGTTCATTGCTCGCCCATCCAATGGCACTCCATTGTATTGCTTCATAGCCTTCAAAGCATCTGCTTTTCTGTCAAATACCACATCAGCTGTGCCTGTTGAACATTTTTTATATTAATTATGAACACTTGTCATCTGATTGTTTCATAGAAATGCAAGCATGGTGGCTTACCCAATGATCTCCCAGATCTGTCATAATGTACAGCAGCACTCTTCAGATTGCCAAATTCAGAAAATAATTCTTGAATATCTGAGTCTGAGACACCAAAGTCCAAATTGGACACAAGCAACTTAGTTGGTCCAGTAGTAATAGGGCCGCTTCGCTGAGCCTTCCTTTCTCCAAAGTCATTGAACATGTCATGTTTCCAAGCGCTGTTTACATCTCCCTGAAATAGGTCGTCCTTCATAGAGCTTACCATCGGCCACTCTATGCTGCTTTGAATATGAATACACTCAATGCAGAGGGAGAATTAAATTGCCACATGAAAAATTCTTTCACAAACATTTAATTGTATGAACTATACCAATTAATTTCTTGTTACAGAGAAGAGATTTAAAACAATTTTTCATACAAGCTTGAAAATTAAACAGGGAATGTTCAGTTTGTACAAATAGAATGTCTCATCACTATTTTGTCACAACACTTTACACGCGCACCCAACTCAAGATATTTGCCAAGAGTCACTATGTGTTTATCTTGACTATCGCAGACCGCAAGCGGCGCAGCACCACCTTGCGCGCCGCCTCACGAATCCAGCTCACCACCGAACTGGCTCCAGTGATGATCCCCAAGTTACAGTGGTCTTTCAATGACCCCAATGATGATGCGAAGCCAACTTCCAAAATATTTCTGATGTACTAAATTCCATGTAAGCGCGCCACAGATCGTGGCTTACTAGTTTTGAATGAGCTAGAATGTAGGTAACAGTGAAGCTGAAAATAGAATTCGGCAGAATGTTTCTGCGAGCAAGCGCGCCTCCAGGGAGACGCTACAATTCCTTGCAACTTTTGGGTGCATAAGCAGCCAGACACAACATTCCTTAATGCGTCATTTTCCACCACGTTCGCCCGCCATTTGCAAATGTATCATGTAATTATTGGATTTACCCTGCTGTAATTGGGTGACTTGCTTATGCCACCCTGACTTCTGCCTCGCATTACCCCGCCTGGGCGGCCGTTACGGAATCCTCCACTGCCTGCGCCTCCACGTCCGGGTCTTCTGTTTGTATCAAATTTCCGTCCAGCTCCACCACCTCTTCCTCCTTTTTTGCTTGCTTTTATGATGTCGTCCAAAGCCATTTCGATTTTGTCAACCATTTTTTAAATATGAATCTAAACCTTACAATACAATACGAAGTCACAATTATTTTACCAGCAGATCTAACACTTGCTCCCCCAATCTCCAACAAAGAGAAATGGAAAGAAAATGGCGGCAGGGAGGTATCGATCGATCGACGCACGCATCATACGCTAGGGATGCGTCGATTCAACGATTATTGATTAATAAAAACTAAAACCACATCGATGTTTTACTTTATAACTTATAAAACATTAATAATCGCTGATGAGTGGAAATCATCAAACCAATAAGCAAAATATTCCGCCTAAAGTTCCAACTACCTAAAACCTCACTCAGTCCAATGTAATACTAATGATGATGGTTCTCTTTCATCTAACAAACAACGATATCCAAATGAATAAAATTATTGTATTAAACTTTCAAAGGACATCTACATTTTTTTGGCAAGGTCATGCCTGTTTCTGCATTTGCCATTTTTTGTATTATGTATATCAAATATTATTGATGAAAATAACAACCCAACAGTCACTTAAATAGTTCTGACCTGACACTAGAATTATTTGTGTTGTGTGAAAGTGAAACTACGAGTACCATGGTACAACACCTTGTAGCTGACACAGCTACTTACCTGTTTACCTCACAACCTTACCATACCATACCAGTACCAAGAAATATCTTTTAGAATACCAGGATTACCAGGATTACAGGGAAGAAAGAAAACACAATCAAGAAACTTTAATTCACCAACGTTTGACCTTTTGTTAAGTGAAACAAGAACTGCACATCACTGCACTGCGAGCTCCATCACCACCAACTCTTCGTGACGACGTTCACCGGGCTCACATCTTCACTTCAGCTCCCACTTTCACCATCGCGACGAGCACCGAGCGAGATCACGCAGCACTTTACACAGACGTCCGTTCTCCACCGCAGTCGCAGCCGAATGAGGGCGGAGCCGGGGCCGAACAAATATTTATAGCCTCGGGACTCGCCCCGCGTCTCTCACACCCCGCTCGCGCACGGCACCGTCACAAGCGCCAATTGCTATCTTCAGCGACGCGTCCGACCAATCAGCAGGCGCCGTGCTACAACAGTACATCGACGAAAAATGGCAACCACTCGGCTACTTCTCAAAGAAATTCTCCGACGCGCAGCGTAACTACAGTACATTCGACCGAGAGCTACTAGCTATCTACATGGCAATCAAACATTTTCGAAAAACGTTCGAGGGGCGAAACCTCATCGTTTTCACCGATCACAAGCCGCTAACCTTCGTGCTACAAAAACCTCCGTCAGCCTCAGAAACACCACGACGCGCAAGACAGCTCATCTTCATCAGCGAGTTCACCACCGACATAAGACACGTCAGCGGGAGTGACAACGTAGTCGCCGACGCACTCAGCCGCATACCTATCGAAGCAATCACTTGCTCAACATCAATGGATTACGACAAAATCGCCGAAGCGCAAGAAAGAGACAGAGATACTATCGACCGCCTCGCAAGTCAAAATAATTTGGATCTCCGACGAGTCTCAATACCTGGTTCGCAAAAACCTATCTACTGCGAAATGTCAACATCCTGCATTCGTCCCTACCTACCTGCAGAATATCGACGCGCCGCATTCGACTCACTTCATTCGATCAGCCACCCAGGGATAAGAACAACCCGCAGGTTGGTCAGTCAAAAGTTCTTTTGGCCGTCGATGAACAGCGACGCAGGGACGTGGGCGAAACAATGCCTACAATGTCAGCGGTGTAAAGTTCAAAGACACACAACGAGCAGCCTATCCACTTTCGCACCAGCTGACCGCTTTCAACACGTACATATCGACATCGTTGGACCGCTACCTACTTCACCACAAGGACATCGATATCTTGTCACCATGATCGACCGAGCGACAAGATGGCCCGAAGCAATACCTACAGACGACACATCAGCTGAGACCGTAGCAAAAATAGTCTACGAACACTGGATTACTCGCTTCGGTTCACCAAGGCTAATAACCACCGACCAAGGAAGAAACTTCGAAAGTCGACTATTCGCCAAGCTACTTCACACTGTTGGGACTGAGAAGACTCGCACTACAGCCTACCATCCACAAGCAAACGGCATAGTCGAAAGATGGCACCGCTCACTCAAGACCGCGCTGAAAGCTCGTCTATCAGTACATACATCGTGGATAGACGAGCTACCTACAGTTTTGATGGGTCTACGCGCCGCCGCACGCTCCGACACTGGTGTGAGCGCCGCTGAACTTACCTACGGATACAACCTTCGCCTACCATGTGATTTCTTCACCACTCCATCATCAGCTGAGCCCCAGGACATGGATTTCGATTATGTAAGCCGACTACGCTCAACAATCAACGCCGCACGTCCGAGTCAGCCCACAGCATCACACGGAAACAAACGGCCTATCTTCGTACATAAAGATCTACAAACCTGCGAACAAGTCTTCATTCGCAACGACGCCGTGAAGAAACCTCTGCAACCTACATACGAAGGACCCTACAAAGTACTGGAGAGGAACAGCAAGACTTTCAAGATACTGCTACCGGAGAGAAGATCGGCAGTCGTATCTATCGATCGACTTAAGCCTGCCTACACAGTCGACGAAAGTAGCTATGATACCTACCTACCTGTACCTACATCAAGCTACTTACCATCATCACATCAAATACCTGCACCAGCGGACAATAGTCATCATTCACCACCAGCACCAGCCTCATCACTTCCCCCACCAGCGACTCAAGACTCTACCACAAGCCAAACATCGCGCCAAGTTCCATCATCGATCCTGAGGACAACTCGGAGTGGACGCGATGTCAAGCTTCCGGTACGCTTTCGCTAGGGAAGGAGCCATGTAGCTGACACAGCTACTTACCTGTTTACCTCACAACCTTACCATACCATACCAGTACCAAGAAATATCTTTTAGAATACCAGGATTACCAGGATTACAGGGAAGAAAGAAAACACAATCAAGAAACTTTAATTCACCAACGTTTGACCTTTTGTTAAGTGAAACAAGAACTGCACATCACTGCACTGCGAGCTCCATCACCACCAACTCTTCGTGACGACGTTCACCGGGCTCACATCTTCACTTCAGCTCCCACTTTCACCATCGCGACGAGCACCGAGCGAGATCACGCAGCACTTTACACAGACGTCCGTTCTCCACCGCAGTCGCAGCCGAATGAGGGCGGAGCCGGGGCCGAACAAATATTTATAGCCTCGGGACTCGCCCCGCGTCTCTCACACCCCGCTCGCGCACGGCACCGTCTTAGCAAGCGCGCGAATTAGAATCTGGTTCTTATTGGTTAATGTGTGTTCTAGTTTCATATAAATATTTGTCCTTTTTGTAAATAAATTCATTCGTATTTCTACACTCCAACTGAGTCTTACTGATCTCCAAACCTCCGCAGTAGAATCCCGCAAATAGTAGGTACTACTACATTGGTTTTTTTTTTTTTTTTTTTTTTTTTTTTTTTTTTTTTTTTTTTTTTTTTGAGTGTCTTTCACGGGGTCACCAATGTAGTAGTACCTACTATTTGCGGGATTCTACTGCGGAGGTTTGGAGATCAGTAAGACTCAGTTGGAGTGTAGAAATACGAATGAATTTATTTACAAAAAGGACAAATATTTATATGAAACTAGAACACACATTAACCAATAAGAACCAGATTCTAATTCGCGCGCTTGCTAAGACGGTGCCGTGCGCGAGCGGGGTGTGAGAGACGCGGGGCGAGTCCCGAGGCTATAAATATTTGTTCGGCCCCGGCTCCGCCCTCATTCGGCTGCGACTGCGGTGGAGAACGGACGTCTGTGTAAAGTGCTGCGTGATCTCGCTCGGTGCTCGTCGCGATGGTGAAAGTGGGAGCTGAAGTGAAGATGTGAGCCCGGTGAACGTCGTCACGAAGAGTTGGTGGTGATGGAGCTCGCAGTGCAGTGATGTGCAGTTCTTGTTTCACTTAACAAAAGGTCAAACGTTGGTGAATTAAAGTTTCTTGATTGTGTTTTCTTTCTTCCCTGTAATCCTGGTAATCCTGGTATTCTAAAAGATATTTCTTGGTACTGGTATGGTATGGTAAGGTTGTGAGGTAAACAGGTAAGTAGCTGTGTCAGCTACAACCTAATCCCAGAAAACATATTTGCAGAACATGTAAACATTTCTTCCGCAACGGGACTGGAACCCGCACCTCTTGCGTCTCATCTGGAAAGTACTTTTATTTTAATTTAGGTAAAAGGAAACATTTTTTAACATACATACAAAATGCGATATCTATGATGTACGTATTATGATTAGAATTGACATCGATAATAGTCTATGATGTTTTACAAACAAAACATAGCTCATCCCTATGGAACATACAGAAAAAAACGAGAATGCTAACCACAGACCAGACAGAGTACTCATTTTAGAATACTAAAACATACTGAAATTAGGGTCATTGCTTTTAATGCACTCAGGTGCTTAAAGTTTACTAAAAGTATATATATTACACCTAAGTTTACGAAGCCCGGTCAACGATTAGGTTCAACCAAACGAACAATCGATTAGCCGTGTTAGTGGGCTACCTACTTACATATGGTTATTTAATCTTTTGACCGCCACATAAAAAAAAACAGTTTTGTCAGTGTCATTTTTGTCAAGTGTCAAACGTGAAATCAAATCTCAGAACTTTGATTATGTTTGTTTTGCTCTTGCAAGAATTACTGTTACTGGTACGGGGTACCATCCCCACATACTGGTAATGCTTAAGGATATTGCATTTTGACCGAGTCGAGTTTTGCAACATAAATAAATTGTCCTTTTGAAAACTTATAGGTCCCTGAATTTTAGTGTTACAAAAAGTTTACCTTTCAAATGGCGCTAAATAAGTTCATGCATCCTCGAAATATCTATAGAACTCCTCCAGATTTCGAGAAAATGATGAAAACATTTTCGGAATTTGCAAACATCGCTAAAATGGTAAAATTAATTCTATGTACTATATTAACGTGCCTAATTAATGCAACTAAAAATGGTACTTGTATACTTTAATGATTGCACAGAGGAATGCACCTCACATAGATGTTAAAATCTATAAATGTTTGTAAGTCTGTAAATGTAATTTATACCACCACATTTATTTTTAGGATGCAAAAGGCAAAGTCACGATTGATTTTAAAGATCCACGGTCAATACGTATTTTAACTAAGTGCCTGCTTGCGGCTGATTTTAATCTACATGTAGAAATACCTGAAGACAGATTAGTCCCAACTCTTCCTCTAAGACTCAACTATATCCTATGGATAGAGGATTTAATGGCTGCAATTGAAAGGAACACTAATGTACGAGGCATTGACATAGGTAAGTATAAAATTCCCCAAAATAGTTTCTCTTTAATTTTATGCCAAGACTTAGGTTAAGCTTAATTAGGTACTTAATTTTCTTTTTTTGTACAGGCACTGGTGCATGTGCCATATATCCATTGTTGGCTGCAATAAAAAATAAATGGTTTATGATAGGAACAGAAATGGATCCAGCAAGTTTACAGGAAGCACAAAAAAATGTTCAAACAAATAAACTTCAGGAATTGATTGAAAGTGAGTTTAATATAAGTATTTGTTTTGGAATAATACAAAACTCAATCTAATTTATTTCTTAACAGGATCTTACAACTTCATGGCAATATTTTTTTTTTCAGTAAGAAGTAATGAAGGACCGCTTCTAATAGAGAATCTATTTACTGAGGACAAACAGTTTTTTGATTTCTGTATGTGTAATCCACCATTTTATAGCAACCTTCAAGAGTTGTGTGAATCTCGCAGCCCGGCCAGGTAAACCAGTTCAAATCATCATCATTTCACCATGGTACTCACTGCTGGGTATAGGTCTCCTTTTGATTTTGCTAGCCTCCTTGGTCCTGTGCGTCTCTTATCTTTGTTTTTCCTGATAATTTTTAAAATAGATTATATTAAATAAATGGTAGCTCAAATAGGTGTTAAAATAAAGAGGACTAAATAGATATCTTTCATTTATTTTTCAGGCTTCCACCCAAGAATGGTTTTACTGGATCGGTGCATGAGCTCATTACAGAAGGTGGAGAGCTACATTTCAGTCGAAAACTTATAAAGGAGAGTAAAAACTGCAAAGATAATGTTCTGTAAGTTTTTGAGTAAAACCCATTACATATTAATTCACTAAAACATCTAGTAATGTTGTATTGCAATATATTTTTTTTAGAATATTTACAACAATGATTGGTCACAAATACAACCTCTCAGAATTATTGCAAGATTTAAAAACAGATAATATAAAGCATACACACACAGAGTTTTGTCAAGGAAGAGTTACAAGATGGGGTCTGGCTTGGACTTATCAAAACCATGACATTTACAATTTGGGTAAGGAAAATAGATTGTATTTTAGTTTAAACAGAAAATGGAAATATTGTATATCTGAGTAATTTGTCACGTTTTTTACAGTTCCACCAAGAGAAAAAGCTCGCAAGAAGAATGTACCAGTTATACACAAATTGCCAGACCTACTGAACTGCTCAAATAACATAGAAAATGCCTTTGCTAGGCTAAAACATATTTTATTGAACTTAAATATAAAATGTCGAGTTTTAAATAAGCAAAGTAATATTGTAGCACTAGATATAGCAGCAAAGACTAATACATGGTCAAACCAAAGGCGTAAGAAAAGACAACTCAAAAGAATGGAACAAATTGAAGTAAAGAAGATTAAACTTGACCCTGAAACAGATGCTGCAAATAATTCTAGAGAGAGCACTTTATCTGAAATGGACTCTCTACAGAAATCTACGGAGTTTATACAAAGCAGTGAACCCAAGGATAACCTTTCTAGTGAGCTTACTGGAAATAATAACTCTACAGATGAATGTTACCAAAGCACTGAAGAAACAGAACCTATAGTGCAAGCGTTTCTGAAAATTTTCAAAAAAGAAAGTACTGTTCATTTAGAAACAGTATTTCTTACGGGAACTGGAGGAAAGGAAAGTTTACATCAAATTATTCAGTACATTAAAAATAATTGGAACTGATATATCAAATGTTTTAGTTCATCCATGCACTGATGCCATACCAACCTACTATTTTCTGTATTGTTTTCGTGTTTTTGTTGCCCTACGAAGCTAAACTATTTAGCACGCACGTTATGATAGATGATTAAGTTCAGCTTTATTATTTTTATTATTTAAACTACGACAGGTACGTTTGACCGGTTGGATGAATCCTAATAGGTAGAGAGTTTATATTTCTATTACCGCTATAATGATAACAGGAAGCCCCAAAAAGAAAAAAAATAATGTTTGTAATCGATCAAATCAAAAGTTAAGCAACACTAGGCACGGTCAGTAATTGGATGGGTCGAGTGGCTTTTTGCACATTTTTTTTTTCAAACGAATTATAGTTTATTGATTTGTACAAAAATAATAATAAAATTAAATATTAAGGGGTGCTCATAGATAAAACATGTTTGATTTTGATAGGGAACGTGTTGCCAGCTATTATGAAACATTTTTTTAAGTTCATGTAAGATGGTACGGAACCCTTCGTTTCGCGAATTCGATTCGCACTTGATCGGTTTTATTTTCGCTTTGTAGCACATTTATCCATTTGAAACAATGTACGACGAAATGATTTTAAAAAGTATTAAAAATGTGTGTCTATAGCCTACCCAAAGAAAAATATTTGCTGTTGTCAATGTCAGACGGACAAGATTGTCATTGTGACACAACTTGCTAAACTGTGTTGTGGGTTGGTTTGCGTTGCTTTATTTTGATTTAATATAATAGAATAGCTACATACATAGTATCTATTAATTTCTTGTTTTTCGTCTTTATAACTGACGCCAACATCCAAATAGAGTTATGGATAACAAAACACCTCCAACCGCTGCTTCTGTTTCTGAAGTAGCGTCGACCCACAATGAAGAGCCAAGTTCTTCGGAGATCCCTGTTCTTCCGCCTCCAAAGATACCGACAAACTCCGAATTATCTGCGGTGTCACAGCAAATACAAGCTCCCTCGAAAGAGGCGCAGAAGCCTTCGCCAAAGAAACCGAAGAAGCGTAAGCCTAAAGTACCTCGAGATGTAACTGCACCCAGGCAACCGCTCACAGGCTATGTGAGATTCTTAAATGAACGTCGTGATCAGCTAAGAGCTGCACAACCTGAACTAGGTTTTGCAGAAATAACTCGCGAGTTGGCTAGTGAATGGAGCAAACTTCCTTCAGAGGAGAAACAGCAGTATTTGGATGCTGCTGAGCACGATAAAGAAAGGTTGTATCATGGAATACTTTATGTCTAGCAATTTATGAAGTGGAGAATCAGAAAATAAAATATTTATTTGTATATTCAGGTATATTTTGGAATGGACGGAGTACAAAAAAACAGATGCATATAAGGTTTTTAGGAGACAACAGATGGAACAAAAAGATGCAGTGGTAGCTAAGAAAATTAAACAGAACTCTTCTACAGAAGCTACTTCCACAACTTCAGGTAACAAAGACAATAAACACTCTAATATAATATACCTACTTACAAATAGGTACTTATACTTATAAATTCTAATTCTAGTTTGGCTGAAGTGTATGTTATGTATGTTTTTACTTAGTTAAAATCTGTACTTTCTTACTTTTACTGTAACAACTGTACTGTACTTGTTTACAGAGGGGAGAAAGTGTCCAATTATTAAGGAGGGTGTAGTTTGAGCGATAGGAATAGATTTTCATATATTTATCCCTCACATTATTGAAGAAATATGAACTGACTTTCCAAGCAGGTGTAATATAAATACACTAACCAATGTGTTTATAAATACCATTAAATAAATCTAAATTTTTTTGCAAACTAAAAATATCAGAGGCCATGTCAGTTGCCAGAATAACATGATGCACCTTGAGTTCTATTGCTTGAAATTCTCATTTAACATTTTAGTATTTCAGGAATATAATAAAACAATGTTTTTTGTTGATAGCTGGTGAGAAGTCTTCGGATCCCACAATTCCTGCAGCCAACACTAATATAACACCACCACTTCTCAATCAGCCCCGCCAGCAGACCCCACCACGACCCAGACCTTGTATTACACCTGCCTCAGTAAGTTCACTATCTACTTGTTGTGTAGAAACCATTCGAACCTAAAAGCCTAAAAGGGTAGAAGTTCTACCGTAGAACACATTATTTTTTCTCCCAGCTAAGAAAAAAAAACTACTGTTACCATAAGTAAAGTAATATCTTTTTTGTTTCCTAGGGAGAGGAGTTTGTAGGTGAAACAGATATACCAATCTTCACTGAACAATTTCTTCAGCACAACAAACTGAGAGAATCTGAACTGAAGCAACTCAGAAAAGCAAACTCAGATTATGAGCAACAGGTATTTTTATAATAATCTCCAAATATTTTGCGTGTAGTTCACTTGCAATAACATCCATGAAAAGAGCCTTTGAGGTGTACTTAAGATGCTGTCACCACATTGATTTGAAAGAACTAGTGACAACTAATAGTAGAACATAGTCAAACAAAAGTCTGATCATAATACTGAGCAACATTTCTATAGCAAAATATCAAAAGCATCTGATTGTGAGTTTGAGTATTGTTTAGAACGCTATTCTACAAAGACACGCGGAAGAAGTGAGCGGCGCGACAGCGAAGCTCCGAGCGGAGACCGCGGCGGCGGCGGAGCGCACAGCTGCTCTGATGACCCACCGGCGCGCTTTAGTAGCGGCTTTGGTACAGGCCTTCAAGACGGTTGCCTTACCAGGTAAACTGTCCCTCTATTCTGAAATGACTTAAATATCTATGTTAGTTTATAGTGCTTTAAGGAGGAAGCACTGAAGCGCGCCACCTCTCATATTTAGTTTCATTTGTTATTGATAATTGCTACAATAATGGGTACTATTTGGTACTTTTAGTGAAAATATAGATACATAGCGATCAGGTATCGATAGGGGTCCTATCCTACCTAACGGAAATTATCTATAATATAAACCTAACGAAATACGAGAGGTTGCGCCGCCATCTTGACGATAACCTTTTATACAGACTAGTTTAACCGCGCGGCTTTGCTCGCGTGGGGTAAATTTGGACACACCACTTTAACCCTTTTTGAGGGTTATTTTGAAAAACTCTGAAACAACTTTATCACCCTGTTTAACCCTTTTCGAAAATTAAATTAGCCTGTGTTATTCCAGAGCCTTAAGTATATACATTCTTAATTTCATCAAAATCAGTTTAGTAGTTACGGAGATACATACATGATAAAAAAACATTCACATTTACTTTTGCAAGTTAACTTCAATAATGCTAATGATGATTTAGTATTTAGTCAGATAGTTATTTTTAGTTTGGTAATTCTTTCTCTCTTCTATTTCAAAAGGTAAAAAACCAATAAATAAATCCGGGCTCTGCAGCACAGGCTGAGTGGTTGCCTTTTTGGCTCACAAATTTATTTTTTTTGTTTTAGCTTTGTAATTTTTTTTATAAGTATTTGTGAACCAAATAAATAGTTTCTTTCTTTCAATAAGTGATATTTATTTTCTCATGTTGTTTTAAGATAAATTTAAACTATATTTTTTCAGGCGGACCCACTGGGGCTTCAGATGTGAACATTGATGAATACATGGAGAAGCTAGAACAACTATCTACAGAAAACAAAAACATGCCAGTTGTTAAGCAGGCCAAAGATATTCTAAACAAAATTGAATTGCCTACTAACTGAAATAACTTCCTGCCAGCTACTCTGCCCCGCTAGTGAAGAACGCAGTAACTAGCATTTTTGACAAAAAATAATTAGATACATACCTATTCGGAATCGCCTAACAAAATACGACATTCTGTTCTCACTCACATATCAAAACATGTTCGACATAGTTTCTGCTTTCTTCACTAGGAGGGCAGTACTGTGTATGTGAAACTGTGTGGTTTATCTTTTTATTGTAAGTATCATTTAAGTAAATGAAAATATCAAAATAACTAGCTTTTTATTTAATTAATACAGTTTTATTCAACTTATGTTGTACATTTTAATCATTATTGACATTTTTGTGCATTATTTTCTAGTTTTAATTACATATAGTTATAAAATGTATTTTGCTACACATTACTGTATGGAAGGATGGAGTAGAGTAAAACTATCAAAAGAAATAGATCCCCAACCTAGATAAAGCAATCATTGAAAATCAAACCAACTTCCAGGGAGCAAAATAAACCCATATCCGAGATGTTAGCTGACCGGTACCAAGGATTCGTAGCCAGAAGGAAAAGCTGGTGTAACGGAGGGTGTCTGTGTTGGCAGTCAGAGAACACACTTGTAAGAATGTAAGATAACGAAACAGTGTATGAGGAGAGTGTGAAGGGCCAGGTCAAGAGTACCCTAAACCGACGATAAGAGTAAATAAAATGAAAGAAGTAAAGTATGTCTCCTGACAGAACTTTTGAGCCTGGCAAATATTTCTATGATCCTTCATAGAAATATTTGTCAGGCTCAAAAGTTTGACAAAAAGACTATTGCACGGAATCGATTAAGGAAAATAAAAAATGTGTACAAAATCTACCATCTGTATCAATTAATTGTACATACATAGGTATGTAAACAACCTGAAACTTACATACAGTAATCTTAACCATTTATTGATCAGTCTATTATAAAACTATTTGTCAATACTGTTCTTACTATGATGTAGTTTCTTTATTATCTATGTCATCCATATCGTTTACAACACCATTATCATCTACATCTTCATTTCCATCCACATCATCATCATCATTAACCCTCACACTGTCATTATCGCCATTGGTATCAAATTCATGCAGTTTTTTCCTCCATATTTTAATTAGCATATCCCAGGCTCTACGACTGTACTTTGTATATTTGTCTGGTGTCTTAGGGTGCTCCTTTGTCCGTTGATCCCTAAAATTATTCAGTACAAATTAATAAAGCTAAGTTTTTCAGATAACAGATCAATAATATTTGAAACTTACTCGGGAATTTGTTGAGTAAAATTTGCATATCCAACTGTATTCTTTCCATAGTCAATCTGTTTTTGCCGTCTTTGTAATATTGTAGGATCAGTCTCTAACTCCAATGGTTTCTTAGGTTTGCTAGAATTATATAAAATATCTATATAACAACAAATTATACCCGCTATGTAGGTTTCCCAGAATGTTACTCTTGTTTGACCAAGTTAAACCTGCCTACAAAAAATTTATATATTTATTCTTAAGATACAAACTTCACTAACCTTTGCTTAAGTTCACTGTTAGGTTTTGATTTCTTCCTACTGTTTGAGTTTTCTCTACTATTTGTGGTCATCTTCTCATTCAGATTTTTTGGACCTGGAATAGATTAAGCATTTTATTTTAATAGCACTACACCACAATGAGTCCTAGGCAGGCAAGGACACCATGTTGGCCTGTTTCATGTTTACCATTATCAGCCTCTTCTGCCTGTTCACTCCAAGTCCTTTTGGCATCTCTACTCATATTGAAACTGATTTTATCTGAAAATAAAACCAAGTTTAGTGTACTTACTGTGACTGTTGGAGACAGTGTAGTATTCACATGATTTCAATACGGTGGCTGTAGATATCGGTAACAGATTATCGCATTCGCAATGGATTGGAGTTCAGTTTAGCTGCAAGCAAGAGTAATGAGCACGATGTGTACTAATGATTAGAAAGCAATGTGCCTTTAGATGAATTTAATAAGACAAATGCTTGTAAAAAGGACAAAGAATAATATATAAAGCAATACTTTATACGAGAGAAGGAAGAGATGGGTCACGGGACGGACGACATTACTGTTAAGTACCCACCGAACCGACTGACCAAATACACCTTTAGATCTTTGGTACTGAGAAGTTTTACGATGGAAGGCGATGCGCTATATATTATGGTAAGTCGATTCACACTAGTTTGCTAGTTGCGTCTTTGATTTTCAGTGACAAAAATTACGAAGGACAACAACAAACAATAAACAGCGGCCGGCGGGCGGCATTGATCGAATGAATGAATGATAGAATAGAATCACAATCACAGATAATATGCACAGAGTACTATTCTATACTGATAATATGACAAACAGTTACCGGCATAGAGTACATAAACCTTGGAAGAATAAATACATATAATTTTATTGTTCTGAGCATATAATATATTGTATTTATTGTTCGGAGACATGAACTATAAACAAAGGGATCCTAATTATCATGTCTACGACATCTTGTTTCTCGGTCTCCTTCATGGATAATCCCCATGTTAGCTCTAGCTCTGTCTCATATGTGTAATCAAATGTCAACTTCAAAATGTCAAAAAAATCCAGACAGTCAAAAGTTCAAAACAAATGTGAGATTTGATGTTCGTGTGTACTGTGTACGGTGATACGAGTTTAGAAAATTGTTTTTTCGTTTCACTTTAAAATAAACACTGTTCAACTATATTATTTATTTATAGAAGACATATCTAATTGTTATAAATGTAAACCTAAACCTTCATCATGGTGAGAACATAAAACAGTTGTAAACTGTAGTCTTTACTTTGCTACTAAATAAATGAATAATAATTTTAACCCTCAGGCCGATATGGAAATCAATGAGGCCCTGGCCTCATTAGAGATGTTAATGTCGGAGTTTTTTGCTCCCACAACAAATAATTATCGTAAAAGGGAGATCGAAAGCATGTTGGAAAATTTCTCAAATCGAAGAGATTCATGGAAACACTGCTTACTGTTTCTTCAAAAATCAAGAAATCAATATGTATTGATGTTCACTCTGACAACATTAGAGGTAAAGTTTAAAAAAATATAATATTCTTTCAATTTAATCGCTTAGATAATTTAAAATTTGTAGCAAGTCCTCAGTCAACCTAGGTCAACAACAGTAAAAATATACCATCATCAAGAAATAAGGGCCACTAACAATACGCAATTTGAATGTTTAGATGTTTTATTAGTTTTATTTATCACTCTAGTGATAATTTGCATTTCTTAAGGTTCCTGAAATAACTGCAACAACTTATTAATATCAACTACTAAGAGTTGAAAACACCAGAGTTTACGAACAATACACTTATAAAACTTAAATACTTGTTATATTTATGTCTTCCTGTGTCATATATCTAATATGTGTAAATTTATTTATGTTAATTTATTAAAAATTATATGTATTTGAACTTTCAGAATATTATCAACAGACAGTGGATCAGCTTGCCGGACAATGAAAAAACAGAAATCAGACTTACATTATGGAATGAGTTGTTAGATAAGCATGAAGTGACAGCATACTTTATTAGAAACAAATTAGCAGCCCTAATGGTATCCATTGCTCGTTATGACTGGCCTCATTTGTATAATGACTTTTTTGAAAATATTGTTGAGGTTTGTATTGTTACATTAATAAGAAGTATACATAAACATAATTTAAACACATATTTCCTGTCACTTTGAATATTAAGAACAGCGTAGCATGGAGACATCTTAAAAAATAATTCAAAATGTTGGGTCCCTAGACCTACATAGATTTGCATTGATGCTATATACCAATGTGAAATCTTGATGTCTCCTTTGAAATTGTTACCTACTTTAAGTTAATAGTGATACTGATAAAAAGTGCTCGACCATCTGTGAGGATTTTTTAGTTTGGTGGAAACCAACCCTAATGGGACCTGAACTATGTATGACACTGTTGGGTGTTATTTGTTTAAGTTTTACAGTGTTTTTGCTTGTTTCAGCTAATAAGATGCGAAGGTCGGCGCAGCCTGCTAGGTTTAATCCTGGCTCAGGCGGCGAGCGAAGAGTTGGGCTCCGCGCGGGATACCGGCGTCCTACTGCCCTCGGCAAGACGGATGCAACTTGAACGACTAATGCTCAAAGGCATGCCACAGATGTTGGCCGCATTAAGTGGTATGTGACAGAGAAGTAGCAAGATAAACTTGATCAGCAGATTCAATAGCAACATGTTAAAGTTTTGCTGAGTGGGTCGTTCTTCTAGGCAAGGCTAGATCTCAATTATTTTTTTCCCTGCTTTTGTAATCCCAGTCAGTGGCTTGTATTTAAGTGCAATGCTTAAATGTATCTAAATTTAGTTCCAATATCTTCAATATATACTTAAGCATAGGTTTTTTGTCAGTTTTGGATGGAAAATTGTCAGTGAGTTCTTATTCAGCCAGTTTGTTTAATGGGTACTTATTATGTATATACTCATAGTACCATTTGAAATGCAGTTACTTTCTAGTTATCATTTTAAAGATGTGTCAGTTAAAATGGATTGGTACTTTTCTAGCAATACTAGAAAAAAATGCACAAAAAGAAGGTCAATCGAACCCGCCACCGTCTCCGACAAATGGCGTCCCGCACACCTCGGCCCTGCCCGACTTGCTGGCCAATGCCCACGATGTTCATGCTGTTGATAAGTAAGTTTCTATGTATCACAGAAGAAAAATTACTAAAAATTGTTATTTCAGTTTGTAGTGCATGTGTGAGTACGGCAAAACTGACGCCCTCAGATTCGCTAGCATTCAGATACATTCATGGAATTAAGATAGAATCAACAATTGAGATTGAAAGCCTAAATATTTTGATATAAAATTAAGAAATGTTTTTTCAGGGCTTTAAATACGGAAATAATAGTCAAATGCCTGACTACACTACAGCATTTATTTTCGTGGCTGCCACTGTCTTCACACGTACCTCCATCACTAGTCACTACGGTTTTCTACTGGGGCAGTATAGCCACTCAAACTCAGGTATGTACTTAGTTGTACACACACTATAAAAACATTACCCATTGCTTTCTAGAATTTCAACTGCTTCTTCAACATCTTCGGTAGTATAGTGGTCAGTATCCCCGCCTGTCACGCGGGAGACCGGGGTTCGATTCCCCGCCGGAGAGTTCGCTTTTTGCACAAAATGTCTTATTGCTTTTACTGTAAATATTTCGCATCTCTTTACTCTGACTGTTATCATAATCTACAAACTTAAACAAAAAATATCATATTTTTGGTGTCCGTAAGTTCCAAGAGTTTAATTACGGGAATTCCTTTCATAGTGCACTACAAAACCATTCTTAATCCAATTAACATCCAATTTTTATGCTTTTAGTTTAGATCTTATGGATTAGGCTGTACATTGATTGTTAGTCAACAAGTAATTAAGGAGTTTTTTATTGTTCAAACTGCCGCACAGAGACAGCAAGTCAAACTTGAAGGCGGTCTTAGTTTTGAGTACAAACCTTGCCGTATTTTACTTATATCTTTGTTACCAGCATAAACAATGAATATACTTCTCTGCTGGACTGGGAGTAAAAAAAAACCAGAATGCGTACATCTGCTTCTCTCCCCGAGCATGTCGTAAAAGTCGACTAATAGATAGTATCTTCGCCAACATGATGGACCATCTATGTGGACGATGGGCCTGTTACCATGATTCACCATATCCATCCTGGGACTTTGAATCCTTTGTTTCCTCATGTATTCTTTGTTTCAGTAAATTGAACTTGACATTAAAATAGCCAAGCGTGGTTTCTTGTCTGTATCTTCCACGCTTGGTCGCGTTACGAACAGACGTAAATGCAAGTAATGCAACGTAGATTTAAGACGTGTCCAAGTGATCCCCGTGATTTTATATATATTTTTTTTACTTTGACATGTTTCAGAGCACAGAGGCGGCGCTGGCGGGCCTGGGCGGCGTGTGCGAGCTCCTGTATCGGCGGTACGCACCGCCGTCGTCGGCCGCCACTGCGCTGCGCTTGCACCACTGCGCGCTGCGTCTGCTGAGACACCTCACGCACCACGCGCATCTAAAACAACACGCGCCGCACGAGTCAGTACCACTTGCATCAAGCTCTTCTAGTTCTAATTAATGTTGGGGGAACATAGATCTGCACTGAGTTATTTTTGTAATTTGTTCCAGTTACCTGATAAAGTTATCCGAGTTCCTAAAGTTGTTTGTGTCATTGCATTTCAAGAGGTTGGAAGCTGAGCCAGAGTTTGATGCCATTGAATTTTTATCGTATCTATTCCAGTACACATTCCAGGTGAAAACACTTTCAACAAAAAAATATATCTAACGAAAGATTTAAAAATAATATTGATAATTAAATTTTCTTAATTTTAGGTGCCTACATGTGCTATATTTATAAACTGCCTAGAAATATGGACGCAATTCATTGATATTTTGAAGCCTGAAGATACAGCAAAGTACGTAACACCAGAAATAAATATACAGTTCATACTACGTCTATTTTTTTTATTATACTTATGTGAGTCTGAATTTTTTCAGGTATTGGGAGGCATTACAAGCATTAGTGAACGGCATTCTGAACAAAATACAATTCCAGCATAACAAGGCGCAGTTACAGCATCTTGACAATGATGTCTGTGACGACGATGTGAGTAGCATTTATCTATAACAAGTTTCCGCCCGCAGCTTTCCTCATTGGTAATCAAACAAAAAGTAGACTGCTTTGTGATGAAGGAACAACCTTTCGCCCATCCTCTCAAACTTTCGGATTTATAAGAAGAACTAGCTTTCGCCCTTGGCTTCATTCGCGTGGTATCCGGACGAAAAGTAGCCTATATGTTATTCCAGCACACTTACTATGTACATTCCAAGTTTCATTCAAATCCGTTCAGCCGTTACGGAGTGATTGAGGCACAAACATACATCGTCACATCCTCACAAACTTTCGCATTTAAATTATTAGTAGGATAAGTAACAATGAAGTATAATGTTTTGTTCCAGGGTGAAACCGAATGGCAAACATTCCTCAAACACTGCATAGAGTGCATAGCTCGCGTTGCGGATTTAGCACCTCTGGATGTGTTCACTTGTGTGGTGAGTTCACTTAATTTTTAAGTGTAGCATATTATGTAAGTGTATAGAAAAATTGAATGAGTAAAAGAAATCAAATGACGAACAAAGCGAGCCCACGTATCTCGATCACCGCTCTTTTTTGACAAATTACTTTGCCTAGCCAAATTACTTGCCTCTAACGAAGTCGCTAGGTCACGTTAGGACACTGCGATCGCTTATATCAGTTCCATATATTTTTGCATGTACATCTGGTCTTCATTACTAAGGCTGCGTTTCCATTAGCACCATAAGTTTCCACGTTTACGTGGTATGTCTCTGCGACTTTGCGGGACAGTGTCGCTCGACATTTGGCTTGAACACATTGCTCAGTGGTGAACCTGTCGGGCGACTGTCGAGGAACACGAAAGTCGCGCGTGTTGACGCTCCACGAGCATAGACTAGTAACATGTCACGCGACACGTAGAATTTGTGTCGGGCGAAAATGACGCGGGACAAATGTCCCCTAGTGAAAACGGGGCATTAAAGGCATTGGTTTGGTTACTTCTTAGTAGCTACTATTACTATTATTCACTCTGACTGTAATATGATTGTTTTTACAGTTGGAGCGTTGGCAGTGCCTGGCGGGCGTGCATGCGCGCTCTGCGGGGCGAGGGGGGGGCGCGGCTAACTTGGGGGGAGCGGGGGGCGCGGGCGAGGGCGAGCGACTACTGGCAGCGCTGCTAGACTTGGCCACGCTGACCCGCGTGCTGGGACGACTTGCGGCTTCCTTACTCGCAGGTAGTTAGGCCTCCGATTTTTTGAGTTAGGTTACACTATGCTGGCTATGTTATGCTGCTCTTACTTTTATCTTGTTCATGGATTTTTAACACGAACCGTAAGAAATAAGACAAGGTGCAATTCGGCTCCTACATCGAAGGTTTAGATCAGTCAGATTTTTTTGCTAAGTTCAGAGTTCATTGGCTGAATAAACATGCTCTAAGGTTTCATTAATTAGAAAAAATGGTGAAATGATGATGATGACGAAAGCTAAGAGTATAGCTATTAAACCGAAAATACACAATATAAAAAAGTGAAACTTTGCATTTATTATGGTCTTGTCTATCCTGAGATAAAGTATGTGTTATGATAACAGAGGGTGCGGGTGTGGGGGCGGGGGCGGGCGCGGGCGCGGCTTTAGTGGAGCGCGTGGCGGCGGCGCTAGCGGGCTCCGCGCTCACCCGCCCGCACCGCGCCACACACGCGCACGCGCACGCGCACGCACACGTGCAAGTGTGAGTACACCTTACCTATCCTACTATATTATAAACTAGCGACCCGCCCCGGCTTCGCACGGATGCAATGCTGATACTAAATCCTACTACTATTATAAATGCGAATGTTTGTGAGGATGTGATGATGTTTGTGCCTCAGTCACGCCGTAACGGCTGAACGGATTTGAATGAAACTTGGAACATACATAGTATGTGTGTTGGAATAACATATAGGCTACTTTTATTCTGGTACCACGCGAGCAACGTCGCGGGTGGAAGCTAGTATACTATATATTTTTTAATTAAAACACCCATACCATTATTATACCATGTGCCATATCAGAGTCGATAGATATCGACGCGGCGTTTGATCTTCAGAGACAAGAGCGTTTAGCGACTTCGTATTTGTTTTTATTTATTATATTCTTTGTACAGTCACGCGGAAATGTTTGCGTGTATGGGCGCGTGGTGTTGCTACGCGAGCGAGTGCGGCGTCTCCGTGCAGACTATGGAAGGGCTTTTTTCCTCGGCTGTACCATTTCTGTTGCCGCACGAGATACAGGTATGTGGCAGATACTTCTTTTGGTATTTTCACAAAACCACCGTTATTAATCAAGTTAATTAATTAAAAGAAAAAAAATATTATAGCTGTTATACAGTTTAAAATAAAGAGAGGGAAAGATTAGTGAGAGCGAGAGACGATTAGGCATCTGTCACTATTGATGTGATTCTTTCTAAAAATGTTTACAATAAACATGGGCATGATAAATCTATCAACATGTACATTTTCAGGAGCCACCATTACTATGCCACGCAGCAGCGCACTTACTCCTGAGTCTCTCGAAGAACGTGAAGTTTTCGAGCGACCCTGTCACATTGGTCGGAGACCTCTACAGTCACGCACAACGGTCCTTGCACTATTTGGAGCCGAAAGTGAGTTTTTCAAATCTATAAGAAAACGTAGAAGAGGTAAATTGAAATGCTTGTCAATTAAATTCGTCCTTTGGCTAGCTCAAATGGATTGTCATGCTTCATATACCGATTTTCATGAAGCCGGGATGCCACTGTGGTGCACGGATTTGACCCACGTCCACGGCCGTGAACAATCGAGGCATCCGTGTGTAGCGTGGCCGTGCGTCGCAGTGGATTCGCGCCTTTAGACAGTCGATAAAAGTGTATTTCCTGCAGAGGGCAGGCGCGGTCCGCCAGGCGCTAGTGTCCTGCCACTGCGCAGTGTGAGGTTTGTGTAGGAAGGATAGTGATAGATGACAGCTGAAAAGTCCATTCCTTCCAGACAGCAGGCGTAGTCCGCGAGGCGCTAGTATCACTATCCCTCCGCGGTGCGGGGGGAGCGGGTGCGGCGGGGGGTGGGGAGGCGCGGGCTTTACTAGCCTCGTGGAGCGCGGGGGTGCAATCAGCGCCGAGCATCGCTCTACCGCCGCTCACTGCGCTGTTACACGCCTTCGCGCATGCGCCGACGGCTTCCAAAAAGGTAAGATTGCAGGCGTGAGCCTCGAGGCGCTAGTATCATCCATTATCTCTCCGCGGAGCGGATGCGCCGAGGAACTAGGAAACGTACTGGCCTCGCTCTCCCGTCGCTCATAGCGCTGCTGCAAGTAGACATTCTCTTGATAGCTCTCACCTGATTCAGATTTGTTTATTTGTGAAACATATTGGGTTACAGTGGTTGGTAAAAAAAGTAGGTTGATTTGTCAATTGTTATCTTCGCTATAGATAGTTATAATAGCGCGTGTGGTGTGCAGGTGATAGCGGAGGGCATCTCCTCTGGCGCGGCGGCGGCGCTGCGGCTGCTGCCGGCGCAGGCGGGCGCGGCGGAGGCCGACATCACGGACTTCTTCCTGGCGCTCTTCACGGCGCTACTGCCGCAGCTCGGCGACTTCGCCTACTCTGCTATCGACGTGTTCCTCGACGTGGCGCAGAGGTGTGTTTCACTGTGTCATTAACCCTGCGGTTGCATTGTCGGACTTCGGCGAATTCGTCGCATAGAGTAACTGCCATATACCCTTGCATCGTACTTGCATAATATGCAAGTGCGATGACCGCCAGATTGGCAGTTCCTACGCCGACATTACAAGCGTGGCCTGGCTTGATGTAATGCTCTCACTTCGCAGACGCTAACGGTAACTTTTTCCAGGGGTTCTATATAATATTATAGTTGAATGTTTTGGTGTGCAGGGGCGGCGGCGAGAGTAGTGCGGAGCGGCTGCTGGAGTGCGTGCGGCTGGGCGTGGAGGCGGGCGGCGGCGGCGTGCGCGTGCGGCCCGTGCTTCAGCTACTGCACGCGCACGTGCTGCCGCGCGCGCACCCCCACGCGCCCGGGCCCGCGCGCGCCGCCATCCGACTGCTCGCCAGGTGAGTGAGGGAGACAGCTGCACACGTTCGGCCCCGCTTGCCATCTGCCGACTGCTCGCACGCGTCCATTCCGGCACACACTTGGCAGGTGAGTGAGGGAGACAGCTGCACACGTTCGGCCCCGCTCGCCATCTGCAAACTGCTCGCACGCGGCTGGTCTGGCACACACTTGGCGGGTGAGTGAGGGAGACAGCTGCACACGTTCGGACCCCTGTTTAGCATCGCGATCTGGCAACGTCTCGCTCCATTTTGACGTTTGTGGAATTCAGAACGGTATATTCTCAGAACAATAAATACATAGAAGGCAGGTTAAAATTTGCTGGTAATAATTATAGTATGTTGCTTCTTACTCCTATGCTAGGAGACAATTAGTTAAAGAGAGACAAATATATTGCTGTAAGACAGCCGTCTTCCCGTCCCGTACCGATAAATATGTATCATAGACAATTGAAGATTTTCATAGGGAAGGGAACATAGCCTCATCGTATCTATTCTTTATCGATAAAAAAATTTACTATGATGCTGATCAGTATAATCAATCATAGCTACTTTACCAGTTTACTAGAAAAACGACAAGGGCGGACATGCCGAAACTATAAGGATTCATTATTTCCAAATAAAAGTCAAAATCAAATAGCATTTATTCAGTGATATCCAGGGATCAATTCGAACTCTCCTAAAGCTAGGTGTAGGTAATACATCATCATCATCGCTTGGTACATCTTTCTGGGTCGGTTTCTGGGTTCATACTTCTGAAATCTGCTAATTCCACGTCCATTGCATAATTTTTATTGATCCCTTAAAAAAAAAAGATAGCATTATAATCAAACTACTGGTACCCTCGACTTCGTCTGCGCAGGATTGGTACTTCGAGTAGCTTATTATCTTCACCAAGGTCCCATCTATCTTTATACCAAAATTCATCAAAATTGGTTCTGCGGTTTAATCGTGAAAGCGTAAAAGACAGTCAGAGTTACTTTCAGAGACCCTTGTTCTATATTGTAATGTAACGCAATCTAAATCGGCTAAGCCGTTCTATCGGTCTATCAGTAACAAAGATCTAAGTATCTACATTTTTTATATTAGGAATTAGGATATGATATGAGTAGTAAAAAGTACATAATCAAGTACTTACAGTGGTAGGTACTTAAGAGTAATCTATCGATAAATAGTCGATCTGGTACAGTGGAACAACACTATGATAACCTATATGTTTTGTGTTTTTTGCATAAAACAGGCAGTAAATCCTTATCAAACATGATTCTATGATGGTATATTGTATAAAATTTGCCCCCTTACACATTAAAATTGAGACTTTGATTCTACAATTCAACAAAACACTTACCGGTAGCAACTTATATTCACATCATTATTTTGCCTTCTGGACGAATGAAATTTACATCCTGGCACTGCACAAGACATTATTTCACCTTTAATTTTAATATTACCTACAACGAAAGCTTTACAGATAAGTAATATTAACAAAATCTTATATTTTTTCATTCATAACAAAGCTCCGTTCGAATGTAAACATAACCCTGATACGTAAAGATGTCACCCAACACACAAGATGAACTTTCTATTTCTATTACCTCTTTAATTTGGTGTCGTAACAAAGGTAACCATGACGTCATGGTAACCAAGTTTGACGTTGAGCCTGGTACGAGCAACACAAAATAATAACAGATTCATTACACTTGTCTCATTCCAAGACAAGAATATGTCCATAAAGAAGAAAGTGACAGGTATAGCTGACTCAGTCTTAAATTTAGTATGGCTTCTATGTATTTATTGTTCTGAGGGTATATTTAAAAAAACAACTAGTCATTTCAGAGATTTTAAAATAATTTGTAGGAATTCTATAAGCATTATTACCATATTCATCTTAGGACTAAAACAGAAATGGCTGCAAGTTTTCTTACGTTTACTTGTGGCTCTACCCAACCCATTATGGATACGACCGTGATAATATGCATGTAAAAACATTAGTTTGATTTCCGGTTGGTCTTGTCAGAATGTCGTTCCGAATTCTACAAACGTCAAAATGTAGCGAGACGTTGTCGGATCGCTTTGTAGCGCGAAATCTGACGAGCAGGCAGCCTCTCCATCAAGCATCAACCAATGGGTACATACAGGTTATAACAAAGTTAGTACTGCAAAGTTTTTGATTGGGTCTAAAAATGGTTGGAATATTTACGCTCGCGTAAATGCAAAATATCGAGGAAGCTGATATTTTATTTTCTTGTAATAATTAATTACATTAATAATGAATTAATTGAAACACTGTCGTATTTATAGTGAGATTCTATGATTTTACTGAGCTGGTGAGTACCTTATAAAAATAAGCGTGTTTTCAAGATTTGTATTTGCATAAAAAACATCCATTTAGAATATTGAAAAACTATATCTATTCTGAATCAAGACTTCCAAAATAACAATAACTAGACTAGCAAACGCCCGGGACTTTGCTTACGTGGTACCCAGATAAATAGTAGTAAGTAAATGTGTTCAAGTCACTCAATATTCCAAGTTTCAAATCCTTTCAGCCACTAAAGTGGGAACAAACACATTCACGCATAAGGCACTTTTTATCCAGAGAAGATTATAAACTTTGAACTTGTGTGTGCAGCGTGCTGATCCATCGCTGGCGGTACTTCTTCCCCAACAAATGCGCGGAGGCAGAGGCGGCGGCGCGCGCTGACGAGTTGCGTGCAGCGCTGTCGGCGCTGGGCAGCGCTTTGCTTCAGCCAGACATCGAGCTGCTGCGCCTCAATATCGACACGCTTGACGTACTCAACACCAAGTGGAAACTCTACCATAAGGTACTCACCTCTTGCTCAAAGGTCTTTAAATCCTCCTCAACCAGTGCGCGGAAGAGGCTGCGCTGTCTGCGTTAGGTAGCGCCTTGCTACATTCAGACATGGAGTTTGTACGGCCACGCTCGACGTACTCAACACCAAATGGAACCTCTAGCTCGAAGGTCTTTAGCTCCTCGCTGGACTTTTTCCTTAACCAGTGCGTGGAAGAGGCTGCGCTGTCGGCGCTGGGTAGCGCTTGCTATATATAGTCAGACATGGTGCGGCCATGCTCAACGTGCTCGACGCCTCCTTTTATACAATCATATGTTTATAAGGAGTTGGAGTTGACGTTGTAGTATTTCCATGCAACTATATAAACTTCTTATAAACAGGTGTAAATTCTAAATAATCCTAGTGATTAGGTACAATGCGCAAAATGGTTTTGAATTTTGATTTATCCCCAGGTGATATTTCGAACGGAGTTTCTCGGCGAGTTCCTAACCGTCCTCCTGGGCGGGTTGCTCGAAGGCGGGTGGCGCGCGCTGGCCCGGGAGGAGATCACCGCGGCGGTGCACGGCATGGCGGCCGTGGACTTCACGGCCTTCCGCACGGCTTTCCTGCCGCACTTCCTGAGGCAACTGCCCGGGTTGGCGCCGCAGCATTTGCAGCAATTGGCCAACTTTCCGGCGGACACGGTAAGTGAACAAATTGTGAGTTAATTGTATGTATGTGATATATGAGATATTACAATTGATTATTTGCCGGGTTCCTATATCGAAATATATAAGCTTACTAATATTATAAACGCGAAAATTTGTAAGTATGGATGGATGGATGTTTGTTCACGCCTAAACGGCTGAACGGATTTAAATGAAACTTGGAATATACATAGTACATGTGCTGGATTAACATATAGGCTATTTTTATCCGGGTACAACGCGAGCGAAGCCGCAGGCGGCAGCTAGTAATAGAAAAAAAAAACGAAATATAAATACACGAAGGATGGTAGATTATCAAATTATAGTGCCAGTATGTTCGTAATTTTTACAGAATGGTCGTTCTAATAAATTCGGTAAACATACCGAATAGGTACCACACATAATACGAATATTCGGCCCATCCATATTGTCGCGCCAGCTCATCTTTTAAGATTTTGTTTTAATTCAAAGGTATTGTATCAATACTGTGGTAATAAGCAATGTAACATTTATTATCAGGATCTACCAACATTCTCACAGAACATCCAGCGACTGATGAACGACGTTAACTGCTATCGGGCGTATAATTCCCTAGGCGCCAGTGACGGTATGGCGTAGCGTCAATTGAGTCTCAACCGTCTCAACCATATGTTGTTCCTTTATTTGTAGGTATTAATTGACTTTTCGGACCAGGTAACACTAACTTAACTATGTCTCCAACAGATATGTTTTATTCTGGTGTCTTGTTAGTCTCAATAACTAAAATAGATCACTGCAAATAGTCTCATGTTTGTATGAAAATCTGTAAGAGTGAATCCTGAAATAATTTGTATCCGAACTCCCTGAATTGAATGTTTTATTTTGTATTGAACACTTCATTAGTGATCTGTTTGAGAGATTATAATTTGCTATGATCGTTGTCAACTATTCGATGACCATTTATCGTAACAATTAATACAAAAGAACAAAGTTTGTCCTATAGGACACTGGACGTTATCTCTGTCTAATGTATGACGAATTACATAGATGACCTTGTTTTGCAATCTTAAAAAATCTCTAGTTTTTAATAAATTACCACATTGGTTAAAACATAACATTGTAGATGGTAGGTAGGTAAGTCTAAAATAAGTCTGTAATGAAATAGTATGCTGCCATGAGTATAGGAATAATTTGAATAGGTAAGGACCTATTTAAATCAATCTTGAGTAAAATTTTTTTGAATTTACTATTCTTTTAAGAGTTGGTATGAATGTCAGAACCAAATTGTAAATTATGATAAATAGATGACACTATGAAAATATGGGTTTTTAAATTTATAAAATTACTCCAAATAAAAGTTAATCAAGTCGGTTTTCTGGATTTTAAAATTCTGTATTGTATTTTTCGCCAGATCGATAGGTACCTAACAATCTAATTCAACAATTACTGTGTCTTTGAGGTAAACATTGACCAAGTGAATAGTGGTAAAAGTTTGATGTTTCCAGAATCATTCGGACTTTTACCATTATGAGTCGCTAAATCTTTGGATTTACCGTATCTACCTTCATGAGTGAGTAATTTAGAATACTAAGTAATAGAAGTCATTGTTTTTTTCGACTATGTATGCATAATCAGTAGGTACTTATAAAGAATTTTATCTCTGGCATCAGTCGTGTCGTGAGATGTATGAATGTTTGGGCGAAATTAAAGTTTATGCAAGCAATGTAAAGAGACCAATAGCTAATAATTGAATTTGCATAACTGTATTAATTTTATAAAAGTCGTGACTAATATTTCAATGGGTAGTTTTAATTAATGTTTGGGGGCAGATAATTATTTTCAGCAGATTGTTTCCCGCTATGTATAGAACTAGTCGTCATTCACAATTTTCTATTGCCCCTAAAAAAATCATTCAATAAAATTTAAATGTAAATAATTATTGAAATAAAAGACATTTTCGTTGCGTTCCTGTCACGCTTTTATAAGATGCTTTTCATGAATGAATTTATATTTACAATAAACAATTATGTACACTCCAATTGTGGAAGTAATCATAATATTTGGTATGTTAGTCAACATATTTGTATAAGAAAATATTCTTTGAATGGTTTTCATTATGTAGGTTTAGTCTACAAACATTTGCTTGCATTTAAGTTCATTTATTTTTAGTTTATGGTGCGATTAGTTTGTGATGAAATAGTTCAAATTAGAACTATGAGTTGGCGAGTTAGTAAAGGTATATCATGTTATTTTACGTTTATGTAAATAAATAAATAAAAACGTACATAGTTTGTTAAAAGTGTTTTTATTTTGTTGTGTTTGTAATTCTCCTGTAAACTTCGTCTACCATTTCTTTGTGGCTGGCGTAAAGCTTTAGTTCTGGAGTTATGTCAACCCATTGTACGCCGACGGCGTCATCGCCCGCGTGCAGGTTCAAAGCGCCGACTGTGACACCCGACTCGTCATGAAAGCTGGTGGCTACACTCTCCATCCAGGAGTTGTCAGTATTGCGATGATCATCGATGTAACCCTCATACACTACTTTGCCTCCACTGAAGAACTTCTTGAAGCTCTGATCCCAATCTTTCTTTTCTTCTGTAATGATTAAAAATATTTTACTTACAAAAAATGAGTTATGCACTTATACAAAACTATAGTAAAGGTGCACTGATGCAGCAAAAATACCCAGATTTCATATTTTAAAAGCTGCCCATGATAATGAAACTTTCATAAATGGCTGTTTTAATTGTGTTTGAACTGATCTCTATATCATTTTACCTTAATTTTCCTCTAATCATCTCACCCCATAAACACAGAAAACTGTTTGGTAAACACATTTTAAATACTTTACATACCTTCGGTCATGACAAAAGAATTGATTGCTTCCTCCTGGAACTCCCTGATTGCTGTTGCAGTCACCTTCTCACCCGGGTCCACCATGCCTCCTGGCAGTGCCCACTCCCCTGTATCACCACGCTTGATTGCAATAAACTGGAGGATGGGTCTGTAAAAGTTAATATTAGGTGCCTATTAATATTGGATATTCCTATATTAAATCATTTCATTGCATGCCAAAAATTATGGGTGAGAAGCATACAAAAAAACAGCAAAGCTGGTGTTATTCATTTATACAACATACTGAAACCACATGAGGATTGTGACTCTGTGAGAGTTGCACTTCTTGTAACTTTTTCTAATGTAGTCTAAAATAATGTTTGTTTCCCTTGACACCACAGTTATCCTGCTCTACTTCTTGTGTCACAACTGGATACTTACTCGCCCACAATGCTACTACAGTTTGTCCTGCATATAAAAGATTACCTGTTATTTTCATCCTGAGCAATATCTCCATTTCCAAGTTTCTTCCACCGTGTAACAACTGGATCAGCGGCGTGGTTGGGTCCCCAGCGCCCGAGCACACCTCGCCCAACAATTCCAGTCCGACCGAGGGGGTTCAATGGATACCCATTCTCTATCTTATACTGGCCCACATAACTGACTCTGCTTACGTTTCCATCAATGCTGTTCCAATTTGGTTTGAAATGTTTTGCCCCTGAAAAAACATTCAAAATAGTGGGTAACATACAAAAAAGGTTACTCTTTTTTAAGTTAGGTATACTGACTTACCGATCTCAGGGTCGGCCCATGGCTTGCCGTGTATTGAAGTTGCAGTGTGATTCGCAGGCTTGTAATCTTTGTATTCTACTAACCAACTAACTTTATCATCTGGCACTGGGAACCTCTCTACATTGGACCGAGGATATAAACCTCCTCGGCATTTGAAATGCGTCGCAACCATAGCCAGCGCTGGTCTTACCATCAGTAAACTGCTTAAAAAAATAATAGACACCGCTTTTACATTAAAGAGTCTAAAATTAACACTCATGATAAAGCAATAACAGGAAAAACTAAGTAATTATTGATTTTATAGATTTTTCGCACCGTTTCCTTTCAATCTCAAATAAACCTGATTTATTCTTTTGAAAACAAAAGTCACAAAGTTCGACGCTAAATCTTTGTTTTGATTGTTTGTAAAACAAACAAAGTTTTTATTTGCTCAGTGATTGAGTCAGCTGATTGAGTGACATTGACATTGGCGCATTTTTAATTTTTTGATAGAAGCTTCCATATCCGGTCAGTTTCTGCTTTCTACAAAATGCCAGTGTTTAGACATGATCATAATCTTATATTATTTTTATTAAATAAACTAGCGGTCGCCCGCGGCTCCGCCCGCGTGGATGTCGGTTACCGCTGCAAAAAGCCTACCCAGGAAAGACACGGTCAGTCGCGAGGTCGGCTCCCTACGCAGCGGTCGTGCAGCAGAAATCGTAATATTTTAATTTCGCCATAACTTCAAAACCAAACGTCCAATTTTAATCATTCAAAGACCAAATATTATCTCCATAAACTGTTCTTAGTGATGAAATCATTTATTTTGATAAGGATTAATAGCATGAGTAAAATAAACGCGTTTAAATGTAGTCCAAAAAAAATTCAAGATTTTTAAATAAAAAAATGGTTGCTGTGCCTCACTCGACATAGATGGGTATAGTGTGTCGCGGACTTTTTTGTAGATATTTATAAGATCTACAATTAATTAGAACATTTTATGGTTCTATCTTTTATAGTTTAGGCAGCGTACGCAAAATAAGTAACTTTTCTGGTTGATTTTTTACACCTTGTGTCCGAAAAACCCAAATATCTTACGGAACCCTATTTTTTTCCAAAATAAAATATAGCCTATGTTACTCGTGGATAATGTAGCTTTCGAATGGTGAAAGAATTTTTAAAATCGGTCCAGTAGTTTTTGAGCCTATTCAGTACAAACAAACAAACAAAGTTTTCCTCTTTATAATATTAGTGTAGATTATGTTTACGTTATTACATACTTTTGCTCACTGATGAATTGATGATGCTGTCGTGTGATAATAATTACCTACCTACATTAAAATTCGATGATTTGCATCATTATAGTATAATTCCATAAAAAAAAGCTCTGACTCTTCTGGCACGTTTCCTTGTGAAAAGGTTAAATTAACGAAAGATTAGGCAGTATGTACCATAAGCCTCCCCAAAAGGGGAAATTATAGGGACCCAAAGTCGTGTCAAACGTGAATCAGAGCACGCACGTACGGGGTGTAGTAAGCTTGTCGATCCAAGGGTATGGGAACGGCGCGGCGCGGGCGGTGACAATGATCGAGCCGCAAGCGAGCGCTGATTTGCAGCCACTTGGACAAGCAAATAATGCTTAGATACCTACTACTTATAGTTCATGAGCACCTCTAGTTTTAGGATTTTTTGGTATACTCGTATAGATTAGGTAGATAGATTGAAACAAGCTATTTCTTATGATATTTATACATTTTATATAAGACATTCAACTTATTTCGCTAAATTACAAAATAATGTTCACTTTCGTCTTCTTGTATTCTTCTTTGCAGCCGGTTTCTTGAAAACATCTTCCTCATCTTTCTGTAGGGGCTCATCATCTTCTGAAATCAAATAGACTTCTTTAGTACAAATGATAAAAAATACATGTTGCCTTTATTAATAATGCTAGGCTTCACCTGAATCGTCTGAAACTACTTTCTTATTCCTTGTTGTGGCTTTTCTACTTGATTTTCTGACAGATTGCGGAGGAGAGTCGTCCATTGGAGCTTCATTCTGAAATATGAAAAAATTGTTTTTACCATAAGTCGACTAATTACTGTAAGCACTTAAAAGTGATTGCAGAAAAAGGCGCCAGGGCAAAACAAACTCCTATGGAATGTTAGTAGAAAAAAGGTCAAGTGCGAGTCGAATTCGCACAAGAAAAGTCTCATACATACATTGTACATGTACATAAATGTTTTTATAAGTGGCATTACGAGCTGAGAGCTTCTGTGCTTCGGAGGGCACGTTAAACAGTCGGTCCAGGCTTTTAAGTTGTTCGGAGGCCTTTAGGCGGCCTGAAAACTCCGTCACTAGAGTTGACCACTAGCTCATACGAACATACATAAATGTTTTTGCAACATTCTAACCAGCACATTACCTATTAAAATCAAACAAACACGTTTCTTCTATGAAGCTGTACAAACCAGTAAATGTTAGTTAGATCTTTTGAAAAAGAAATACACAAAAATACTACAAAAAATGTGCAAAAAGTCACTCGAACCATCCAAGCACTGAGCGTTTCTAGCATTACTTAACTTCGATGATTGATTATGAAATAATAAAAAAAAATTCTTGTATGGAGCCCCCTTTATTTTTTTTTTCTTATTTTGCTATTATAGCGGCAACAGCAATACATACTCTGTGAAAATTCAACTCTACCTAACGCGGCGTGGCTTCGGGCGCAGGCAGTGTGCGTGAAACGTCCCCTACGACTAACGACCCTCTTTGTTCTTGCTGCAGTGGAGTCGTGCCTTTATTGTTTTCATACAATCCCCTATGTCTTACCTCATCTGGGCTGGAAGATGACCGGCGCCTATTCCTCCTTTGCGGCGGTTTGCGACGGGGCGTGGCTTTAGGCGCAGGCTGCGTGCGTGGAACTTCCCCTCCCCCCTCGCTGATACCACCCTCTCTGTTCTCGTCATCACCGCGAACTGAGAAGCATTCTTCTATCTTGTCTCCCAACTCTGTGACTAGATTCTGAAAAGTGAATTGAGTGTTAATAACCCTGAGGAATTATCGGGCTTCGGGGAAAATTTGTCGCTTAGATACAGATACAAATGACTTTTCACAGGATAGACAAGCAAACCGCCTAGGTATGTAGTATCGTGATTTCTGAAGAAAAGAAACTTGCTCCGAAGCACTAACATCATGACATCATCAAACATAATTGGTCGCCTTGCGGCAAAGGTCCCTAAAATAAAATAGAAAAAAAAAATGTATTCCAGAGGTTCCCAGTATTGGTAGGCAGAATTAAATAGGATTACGTTTTTTCGATCTCGAACTTGTTATCAAGTTGATATAAAATAAATCTTTAATCGGTATTGTTATTGATATGATAGCGACAAATCAAGACGTCAATTCAGTATGAATTATGACCATAAATAATGGTACCTTTATTTCATTCTTCGCCAATTTCGAAGTATTATTCATGAGCGTCGTAAAGCATTCCATGACTCCGGAACAATGCAGCTTGTCCTTGTAACAGTCGAGGTTCTCGATGAGTTTCCGCAGCGATCTCTCGTTGTACGTGAACAATGAGAGGCAGTAGGCCAGGTCGCGCCACTGCCGCTCCTCAATGGACAGCTTGAAGCGCTGACAGAGCTTTTCAACTAACGCTTCCATCTGCCGGTCCTTTTGAATGAGGGATGTAATGTATCTGGAAAATTAATTATAACGTTCATGATACATTTTCGTATACAATAGAATTCCGCGTGTCGTTGGTATCAGAAACTATAAGTACCACAACACCAAACATTTCTCCTCAGCGGGAATATCAGATAAACACTAGCACCAGCCAATAGGAACATCAACATGCGCGTACGATGGTTGCTACGATCCCAGCTATGAAAAAACCCACAAAGTATTTTTTTTTACATAGGGCAAGGCAATTATAGAAATAACAAAGAGAAGTCTATTCCGTATGATGAGACTGAAAATCACGATGAGCTAAAGCTACTTTGTACTTACTTCATAATGACCCTGTACTGTTCCTCAGGCACGTTCAATTCGGGGTCGCTGAGCCGAGATATGATATCCGGCATCACATTGTACAGTGCGTTTCCCTTCTGAGACAGCTGCTTGAAGAATATCTTGGTCATAGAAGCTACGCGTGCGTCAGGGTCGGCGCAGCAGAGAGCCATGTCGGCGATTTGGCCTTTCACGCGGACCATTTCGTGGAGAACTAGGAAGGAAAGCATTTTCACTGCACACTGGCGGACTTCAAGCTCTTCGTCGCTTAGACTGGAACAAGACAAAAAATGCTACGGTACTGAAGGCGTAACTCCACTACGGCGTACGCACGTGTATTTAGGTTGCTTTTTGCATAGAAAATGTAGGCGATATCCTCTTTCACGACCCACGATCACGCTACACACGGATGCGAATATTGCCGGAACCAGCGTGCGGCTCAATGGAGTTAATCCTTACTATCATCTACCTATGTCATGCCGGTTTCCTCACGATGTTTTCCTTTACCGATAGAGTCTGGTATTTTTTTTAACCTATTTCGTCCCACTGCTGGGCAAAGGTCTCCCCCATGGATTTCCAAACATCTCTGTCCCGAGCCAACTCCCACCACCCTCCCTCGAAGGCATCGAGCTCGTCCCGCCAACGCTTTCTCGGCCGATCCTGACGCCTAATACGTCTGGTATTGATATAACAATCAATTGGTAACTGGATTCGAGTCCATTACCTTAGGATCGGAAAGCGGGGTCACTACCCTGTGCTCTAGGCACAGTTCCTGTAGTATACTTATGTTGAAGGAGTAAGTTTGATACTCACATGTGATAAATATGATGAGTCCATGGCTGCGTCAAGTTTGGAAAACGCAGCGTCAGATCAGCGAATGCTATGGTCAGGTTGGTGCGCAGCGAGACATTCTTAGACCTCTTGAGAACTGTCACCATTAGTTGCAAACCATCTTCACATACAGCGTTTGACACCAACATAAACCTGTAAGAAATTACTTTTATTTTCAGGGTACCGTACCCGAAGGGTGCCAACGGGACCCTATTACTAAGCCCCCGCTGTCCGTTTGTCCGTCCGTCTGTCAGCAGGCTGTATCTCATGAATCGTAGTAGGTAGAGAGTTGAAATTTTCAGTGTTATTACAATTGCCGCTATAACAAATAATAAAATAAAAGGGGTGGCCCTTTTTATTTTATTCGTATCATACAAGAAACATTTTTTAATGTATGTAAGGAACAATTCGCATGCGAATTCGACTCGCACTTGACCAGTTTTATTTAGATCTGGGGATCGAGAATTGCAGTTGTGAGCATATTTTATTTTAGTGTGCCGTCAGAGCGCGTTCGTCTGGCATAAACATACCCAGATAATGTCATATGACATAGCTTGGCTAACTTGGTTCAATGCCAGTACCAAGTTCCATCATAATAAGGTTTAAATTTTACGGGGTGACTGAACCACGAGCTTTCGCAGTTATAATGAGGAATATTATAAATGCAAAAGTGCGATTTATCCCCCAGGTTCCCCTGTGCCAGTACAATCGAACTAAACAATTCTCTGTGCTGGACATCTAGAAAGAGAATGATCTAGAAAACGATGTTTCTAAGAATGCTCTTATTTGGATTATATTACTTATTTTTTTATAGGAAAACCAACAGCAGAAGATAACTTATAGATAACATAATAAATAAAAATAAAATATAAATAACACCCAACAGTCACATACATAGTCCTGACCCCACACTAGGATTCCCTGTGTCGTGGGTATCAGAAACTACGAGTACCATGGTACCACAACACCCAGACCCGGAAGAAATATTTACAGATCATGCAAACATTTCTTCCGCAGCGGGAATCGAACCCGCGCCTCTTGCGTCTCTGCCGAGCAATCGCCCGCCACGCCACCGAGGCCGTCAATAATGAAAGCAGAAAGCCAATAAAAGGTTTTCACGAATAAAAGTGCTAGGGAGTGCTATTGGCCGCGGCCGCTAACAGATGGCTTAGTTACGGCAGGTAGGTACTAGGTAGGTATCTAGCGAGCGCGGACTTGGCGCCTACGATGTATCTCTAAGATCCAGCGCACGTTCTCTGCCACTGCACCTATTAGGGTCATCTCTTCAACATTATTAATAAGATAGGCACAGGATTATTTATTATTAGAAGCGCTAGTGGCGTAGCTTGCTTAGGCGTTCTTGATTGATCGTTAAAGTTAAGCAACGATATGCGCGGTCACAAATTGGGATGGGTGACCGCAAGTGGCATTACGAGCTGACCGCTTCCGTGCTTTGGAGGGCACGTTAAACAGTCGGTCTCGGCTTTTAAGTCATGACGGAGGCCTTTAGGCGGCCCAAAAACTCCGACACTAGAGTTGGCCACTAGCTCATACGAACATACATACAGGATTATTTTACCTGGTGAATGTAAGTGCGGCGGCCGCGTGTAAAGCGGGCGTGCATTTCGCAGGTGCCGCTAAGAGATGGCGCAGTAACGGAAGGTATCTCGCCAGCGCGGTGTCCGCGCCCACGATGTCTCTCTCGCAGACTCCGCGCACGTACTCTGCGTCCGCGTCGTCGGCCACTGCGCCTTCTAGGCCCGTCTCCTCCTCCGTCATTGTTGTGTTTGCCTGTCGCCAAAATTGGGGAAGGTTTACAAACACTGAGCGTGATATAATTGCAAACGCATTTTGTGTGGTGGGGGCGAAGGTTAATTTATATTTACCGGATTGTAAGCTAAGACGCGCAAAATACTTCAGTATGTTTACAGCCTAATGGTGAATAAATAATTAACCATAATCGGTCACAATCGTGTTCAAATTAAATGATTGAAATAAGGCGAAGCTAGATGACTCTGTAATGCTCATATTGCTATTTTACTTAATATTGCAACAACAGTTTTTATAACTAACCGAAGAACTTTTTGCCAAGCGATGATTCCTAGATGACGCACTTGCATTGCTTGCGTTCATGGGCTGTGAAGTTTATCGTTAAATCAGAAAAAACGGAAATAAATAAATAATAAGAAAAAGATTAAATACCATAGGCAACAGAAACTATGAGAATCATGATACGACAACATCTGAACCCAGGCAGAGTCACTTTGCCTTTAACCAAGTCGCTAGTCGGGATTGACATAGTCACGCACGAGTGATCACCAAAGTATACTATCGCTAAATCACGTGGCAACACTGCAATAGCATAAGTCATACATACAATATCACGCCTGTATTACTAAAAGAGTGGGCAGAGCTACAAGTAATCATAAGAAAATTGCAGTCACTCAAGTCCCAAGATCATGGAGATAGCATAAGTAAATTCCATACATTAATGCACGTAGCGATCAGCAATTTAATTAGACGCAAATTGTGCTCTGGAATAAATATTTGGTAGGTTAGGTAGCAAGTTGGCAGCACTAACAGAGGGTCCTTTGTTGGAAGCCACGCTCGCCGATCGATGGTTCCTGGACGAGGCACTGGAGTTGCTCGCGTTCATGAGCGTCTGCCGGCGCAGGTCATCGACCCGACCGCGGCGCGTCGGAGTCGCAAACGCACTTGCCTTCTTCTTGCGTTTCTCTTCTAGTTTACGTTCTTCGCGAACCTGTGCAAATGTTACATGTTAATTTTGTTATGGAGAAAATCATCATCATCTTCCTGCCCTTCTATGTGGGGTCGGCATGTTTTGGCTAAGGTATTTTATGACCGGCCGCCTGCCTGACGTCAACCCTCCTTGGGAATACTTGCTTACTGTATCTGATCACGTTGGAGAGGATACTATCCTTTAGTCGACTTTTACGGAGAGAAGCAGCTGGACGCTATGAAAGATAAATCATTTTCTTGGTTTCGTACCTATCAAACATTTCTGGAGAAAATAATGCATTGATATTTCCTGCGACACAAAGCCAATAGGGAGGCACGTATTGTCCCAGCCCAGAGGAAATATTATTATGCAGCACTTAGCTTTAAGTCGAGATCGTCAAATAGTCTTTTCGATAGAACAATTGATGGTGTATGAACCATTGTGTAAGAGCATCCTTACCTGATTCCTTCTTCTCAATTCGCTGTAAACGCAAATATCAAGATAGATGAGTTGTTGTAACGCCACTTGTCCTAATACAAATATGAATCTGGTCAACAATTCCATCGGCATACTAGCCTCTTCTTCATTCTCAGTATCTTTCACCATCGCCTCTTCTATCTTCTTATACATGTTCGAAAGAATCTTTATAGCAACCGCCTCGGGCGTATCACAGATAGCGTAGATCAGATCTATTGAATTTCCAGCAAAAGAATTGAATTTGTTCAGCTTTAAGAATGTATCCATTAAGCTGGTATAAATAGAGTTGAATATAGAATGATCAGCAGGATATCTTTGGTTCTTTTTACCCAAGGGTAAGAGCAACTGCACACTCAAATTTCTAGTGTTGTAGTCAGCAATGAGACCATGCGTTTGTATTACTTCTAGATTTGCGAGCGCCACGGAGGGCTTAGCTTTGGTGATCATGACCAGAAGGGAAAGTGCGGCGTGGCTGTCGTTATCGGTTGTACCGTCGATTTTCTTCAGAAACATTTCCCAGAAAACCTGAAAAAGAAACAACATCATTAGAAATTCAAGGGCGATACTGAAGGTTCAATAATAGAACCTGTATTGTTGTTTGCTTGTAAAATATACCTGAATGATCGCTGGTGTAATATCTCCTTTCTCAACCCATTTGTCCACCAGATGTTCTAACGCCAGCGCACTTCCCCTGTCGATAAGCTGCATGAGCGATACCAACTTCTTGGCTATCGCGAAAGCACGGGCGCGCTCCACTTTGTTATCGCATTCTAGGTACATATCGCGGTAGGCACGTTCCACGGCTTCGCGTTTGTCCTGAAAAAAAAAAGGGTTAAGAAAGGAATTCCTGGAATTTAGCTCCTAAAGGACGCAGCGGGTATTTATATGAAATGAAAAAAAAAAAGATAACTCAGGAGGGAAAAAGTCCCGCGCGTTATTTTGTAACATTTACCTGATCTGGAGACCACACAAGCAGAAGCATAGTAGCGACTCCCAATTTAGCAGAATCAATATTGAAGTGGTGTGCTGTAGTGAAGAAATCTATCGCCTCACTAACATCGCCCGCTTGTTTCGACATCAGCAGTGAGTTTATCACAGGCATGGCTTCAGAAACCATGCGACAGAATTGAACAGACTCTTGTAGGAAAGCTACAATGCTTTCTTTTTCTTCTAATCTTTTGTAGAGCGCCAGCTCGTTTTCGCACTGTTGTGTGAGCGAGATAGACTGCGTACGCTCGGGAATTATAAACATGTTGCGTAGTAGAGCGACGAAATACTCAACCTGAAAGAAGAGACGCAAAAATTCAGTTACAACTTTTAGTGTAAGGAAACAAAAACTATTTCTATAGAATAATTACCTGTTCACTTTTTTGCATATCACATCTCATCAACTTAGCATCCGGGTATTGTCTTTCAGTATGTTTCACAATAAGATACGCTTTATGATAATTCTTCTTTCGTAGATGCTTACGAATCGCATCATACAGGTTGTCTAGCGATGCTTGTGATAGCTCGGGTTCGTCCTGCGTCGCCGTATCTATGTTCTTCTTGATTGAGCTGATAACGTTAGCCTCTATTTCCTCCCATTTCTTGACGAGTGCCTCATCCGGCCCTGGGTTCAGTTTCTTATTAAGATCTTCGAGTATTTTCTCTTCTGTTTGGAGTTGCTCTTCTAGTATGTCTAGTTTTAACTGCGCGGAAAATGGATTACATTCCAAAAATGCCTAAAAAAGATTAAGTGAGCATTCAACACAGAGTATAGAGTGTGAATTTATAATATATGATGTTTCATTCTTATTTCTTTCTTTTCTTACCTTCAGTAGCTGAATAGCAGCTTTTCTCACAAGAGCAGCTTTATCCTTCAAACGACCGACAGCCCGTTGCATGACAACTCGCTGTCTAGTCACAGGCACACAATTCTCGCGTTGCAATCGACTCCAGAATTGTAATACCTGGATATTTACAAAGCTTTTGACTGTGTTGATCATTACTATTCACAATGCTAGTATTAATTAGATTATAGAATGTTAATAAATAGAGATCTAGTCAATTTAGAAAAGACCGTAACGTAATTACACTTAACATCAATGTAACCTACTTTCAATGAGTTGCTTCTAAAATGGGTATACCTCAAGGCTCCATATTAGGCACCTTTTTATTTTATTGTTGGTCTTAAACATTCTTGAAATTCTCACCTTATGCCTTACATACGCGGAAGTGTCGTGCATATGCTCATATAGATCGTCGAGAAAGTCATCCCGCAGCGCCCGCTGTACGTCAGAGAGGCCTTCGCCTTTCAGTTCCACATTCAGAGCTTCACACATCATGCCCAACACACTGATTCGGAGGGTGTATGACTGAGGAAATATCAACAATTGAAAAGAATAGACTTCCAACAATGTGACTTCATCCGAGCACAATACTAGTTTACCTAAAAGAATCCTACCATCGCCTTGATTCACATTACTCTTAGAATTAAAAATGTTTGATCTAATATGCTTTAGAAACTATTTAGATAGGTACCTCATCACTTTCCAAGTAAGACTGTAGTGTGGTAATGGCATTGGTCATATCTTTAGGCAGTTCTTTGGTTAGCTCTAAGAGGAAAGCGCCACAGTTACGCGCCGCGCCCACTTCAGTTGTCGCTCCTGCCGCATTCTCCTCATCGCTTGTCGCTAACGCTTCTGCTATTTCGCGAACCTGTTGAATACGTACGTCAAATTGTTTACTATAAATATTATTTTGCTCTTGCTGACCTCTAGTTTTTAAAGGTGTGTTACCATTTGTGGTCCAAATGTTCCTAAGCCAAATTCTTTTGTTAGTTGCACTACTCCCGCGCATATTGGAGATATGGAATGTTCAACCATTTGAAGAATCTGAAAAGTATATAAAATATTTAACACTATACCAAAAAGAACCATCCATGGCAAAGTTGGAATATAAATTCTGCACATACCTGTACAAGTTTAATAAGAGAAGAAGTACCATGGTTGTACTTTTTTATCAGAACTCCTAGCACTTGAAAAACTGTTTCCCTGACTGCCTTGTTCTTTATTATCTGTTCCTCTAAAGCCTTGTAGCATGGCTCAGCTACCATACTGAAAAATATTTAAATATTACCTATTTAACTTTAAACTAGAATATAAATTGGTTTACTTTTATAAAGTAGCAAGAGATTAATGATTTTTTAATATAATTATTTGCTTTTGTGCTAGACTGGAAGTAAACAAAAAGCATAGAATGCGTCCAGTTGCTTCTCTCCCTGAGCATGACGTAAAAGTCGACTAAGGTATAGTATCCTCTCCAACATGATGGACCATCTATATGGGCTGATCACCTGTCACCATGGTTCACCATACTCCATCTTAGGACTAAATCAGAAGTGGCTGCAAGTTTTCTTATGTTTACTTGTGGCTCTGCCCACCCACACAATTAAAGATAAGGGCAAAAAGATATGATATCAGTTTATGCTAATTTGTACACAAAAAGTGTGCATGTCAGGACTAGCAATGTCCCTGATGTCCTCTGTAAAGTTTTCAAGATCTTTACAGCTGTAAGCCAATTTAGTTTACTCACGAAACAAAGTTATCTTCAGCCAGCGGCGGGTCCCATAGCCTTGAGAGTGGTTGTTGCAGCACCAAGTGTAAAGTAATGAGAGCTGCTTGCTTGTCGGCCTCAGTCCACCCACAGAACTCATCATTGTCAGAAGCCTTGGGCTTACCTTTCTTTCCCAGGGTCAATTTGGTAGAGTTCTAGAAGATAAATGGATAAATCGATTTTGCCTTGATTTTGTATACCTACCGTTATGTAGATACAAAAAATTACTCACATCAGCAGCAAGTTTTACATCTTTGATTTTCATGAGTTGAGTGAACAGGTACATGGTCATTTTAACAATGTTCAAATTCTTAATACGCAACTCTGTGTCTATTTCTGTATCTTCAAAAATTTGCTCTAAATGGTTACATAAATGCTTGGCCGAGCGTGTTATATGGTCAAAACCTGAAAATATAAGGATATAATTAATATTTTAAAATATTTTATTTTGGATTAATTATTTAGTGAAATATTCATTAAAAAGAAAATATTATGATAATAAAGGGTTGGAGTGTCACATACAGGGCACTGGGCTAAATAGAGTTTGCACCCCAATGAGGATCAGTCACTTTTTTTTTTTAGTGGGAATCGAACCCACGCCTTTTGCGTCTCAGCCGAGCACTCGCCCGCCACGCCACCGAGGTCTATATCTCGACACGTCCTACGTTAAACTAAGTATCTACAAAAAGCAAATTTTACAGGAGAGCGGTTTTAAGACTTCAATTTCTTTATTTCGTTATTACCTACTCAGTCTTGCGCAGATTTGAAAGCTTTGAAAATTGGCAAAAGGCTTTTGTTTTGATAGCAGTTTATATTAATGTGATTTTTTTTCTTCTAAACCCTCTCGTTTTCGGTGCATTTTGAACCGTCAATGCAGATAAATACTTATACGTTTGAGAAAAAAGTGTGTTGTGATAGGAAAAAAAAATAAACATCCCTATTAAACCCCATTTTTTATGACGTCATTAACTTACGAGCGAGTGGTGTAGTTTAAAAACCTCGCTTTAGAGCTAAAGGTCTCAAAACAGTTTGTAGGTAAACTTTGTATTTACCTTTGTTTATCATGTTCCATTCCAGTTTATTTCCATGGACTATGATAGAAAAGTATATATCGAAATGTTCCAATATGAATTCAACTCCGTCAGCATTGTAAGCTCTTGCAGCATCTGGAAATAAGTAGGTAAGTCCATAATTAATTATATAAAATTATTAGGTAGGTATAGGTACCTAGGGTATGTCAGCTGGCTGGTAAGGTGAAACATATTTAAACCTAGGTAATTGTTTTGATATTTCTACACCAAGTCCTAATAAAATAGGTAGTATCTTATTAAATCCAGTAAAGTTTTACCTTGTAATTTGGAGAGTAATACACGGGGTTGAACTACATCTTCAACATGATATCGACCTGCATGAGACTCCAATAATTCATCTTTCTTCAGTGGTATTGCAAATTCAAAATTACTCATGCTGCACTATATATTAGATATAGTCGTTTAGGCAGTAAATCACACAATTCAGGATTTTTCTTTTCGAGAAACAAGAAAAACGCCCAAAAACTGTTTCATACAAGAAACTTGCAACCGAATTTTTCAAACAAATCAAAACAAACTTCGACCATAGACAATTAAACGAATGAAAGAGTTTCAGTCAAAGTAACAAAATGAGCGAGTTTTATTGGAAATTAAATACATTCCCGATAGTTGTAGCATTTTTTTTTCATTAAAACCGGTGGATTTCCGAAAAAGAGGCTGAATATTTTGACGTTAGCAATATTTTAGACACGTTGCTTACATGTCATTTGACGTTACACTTTCCATCGCCAGCGCGGACACCAGCTGACACCGAAGTTGAGATTACGAGCTTTATCGAAAGTTATTTCTTGTTGCTGTGTTACATTTAGTGCGAATATCAAGGGATAAATTTAAAATAATGTCAGCTAAGGCAAACAAAGCGTTCACCAAGGAAGAGGAGCTTTTGCTTCAAGACTTTAGCCGAAATGTTTCCACAAAATCATCAGCCTTATTTTATGGGAATGCTTTCATCGTATCAGCAATTCCTATTTGTAAGTAGCATTTTTAATTATCCAGCCACTGTTCTACGATATAAATATGATGAGTTTTATTTACCAAATTGGAGATATCACCAGTTGAATAAGTCGTTCTACTTTTGCTTTTAGGGCTGTTCTGGAGGGTGCATTCTCTAGAAGTGAGCACTTCTCTGGCTTGGTTCGTGCTCGTGACGGCCGCTAGCACCTGGCTGCTGGCCCTTGCATACCGCAACACCAAGTTCCACCTGAAACATCGCATCGCTGTGCGCAGGGAAGATGCCGTCGCGCGTGAGATGTCAAGGAAACTCGCCGATGACAAGAAAATGAGCAGGAAGGAGAAAGACGAGAGGTTTGTAGATATCATGATTATCTTGACGACCTCTGTGGCGCGGTGGGCGAGTGCTCGGCTGAGACGCAAGAGGTGCGGGTTACATTCCCGCTACGGGAGAAATGTTTGCATGCTCTGCAAATATTTCTTCCGGGTCTGGGTGTTGTAGTATTATGTACTATAAGTATGTATATACAAAAAAAAAGTATATAAGTATTCTATCAGCCTTCTAGTTCCCATAGTACAAGCTTTGTTTAGTTTGGGGCTAGATGGTGCTGTGTGATATGTCTTCAAATATTTATTTATTTATCTAAATAGTTTACCATCTCAAAAAGTTCTATCACATTCATACCTGTACTTCAGCCAGACTGGAGAAACAATTTATGTGAACAAACCGTAGTGTATTTTTCATTATTATGATGAAATTACTTTAGTTTTAGGTAAATAAAACTCGCAACATAAGTTTTTACACTTTAATTTAACTACTAGTAGAAGTTCCATATACATGTAATGAAAAAGTAAGCATGGGCAGTTTGTTGACATAAATTGTATCTCCAGTTTGGCTGAAGTATAACATTACCTTTATATCTATGAAATAGTGAAAAGTATGCTTCAGTTCAGAATTGTGATAACTGTCCTTAATGACATTTCTATAGAATAAATTTAATTATACATAATGTGAGAAAGTTGAGGAGATAATTTAGTGATATGTTAAAGACAACTTTTAATAGTATATAAAAATATTATTTTATGTGATAAAAAGTGAGTTGGTAATATAAAATTTGTGGTATTTTACACACAGGAATTTCAACAATTTAATATTTTCAGAATTCTATGGAAGAAGAATGAGGTAGCTGACTATGAAGCCACCACATACTCCATCTTCTATAACAATGCTCTGTTCCTGACCATTGTCATCCTCAGCAGTTTCTACATCTTACGCACTCTCTCACCTGCTGTGTATCCTTTTACAAAACAACAAATCGGGAATTGAAAAGTTCTTTGATTAATTTTCACAATATGAACTAGTATTGGTTTGAACAACATTTAACAATCCACCTTGGGTTTCATCTATTTTATTCAAATAAGTTAAGGGCCTCATTATAGTAAAAGGCTGAGTGGTAAGCTCGCTTGCTTTTGTGAACTTTTTTATTAGCAGTATCAGAGTATTACCAAACAACTTATTCAATCAATAATTAATTCTCTAGCAAAATTGTTTTAAAACATTGTTTTAAAAATATTCAAAGCTATTTAAAATCTGCAAAGTTAAACACAGCGGTAAAATAAACAAAACAGTTTCAAACTTTTCTATTGCTTACTTATTTTTGGCCTTATTAGCATAAACAATGCTAACATATTAGGTTGGAATGCTACAATTAATGAGCCTTGTTATAATGAGCCTCATTTTCATTTTTTGGCATGATGCCAGAAAATGCAAACTGCTAAATAAATTTCCATTTTTTATTTTTTTTGTGTACAACAGGTATGTAATTTTCCTTAATTCATTTGGTGCAGTAACTACATTGTATCTCTCTCTGTTGCTTCTGGACTCCTGGCGTTGCTCTCGACTGGTACCAAGTAAATGCATCTATTTATTTATGTTGCCACATCAACAAAACTCTTTACAATTTAAGATCAAAGTTGTTATAATATGGCTGTTTAAAATCAAAATGTGACAACAATGTTGCGAATGAGTGGTGAATGCCTGAGTTGTGTATTTTTAAAATAATTTTATAACATAATTAAGTTAAAATAAAACATGAAAAACAGTCTTTACTTTTATTTACATTCTTGTCATAGAAAAACTTATAACTATGGTTCATTTCATGTCATGATACTTAGTAGTTAACTTAACTATCTATGCTAATAGCTGCTGCAAGTAGGGTGGGTTGAGTATTACATAAATCACAAACAGCTTTTCATTTCAGTAAATCGAATTTTCTTATTAGAATTTTACTGCATACTGTATACATACTACACAAAAGTTAATAAAACATTTACGATTACGATTCGATGTTCATTAACGGTATTTCATTACAGTTGAATTAATTGACTAGAAAGTCGATAGAATAAGTAGTTGTTCGTCGCAACTGATGAATTATTAACTTTGTTTATGAAGAAACGTATTAAACAAGAATTGCCGTCAGTTAATCAAGTAAATTGAATGTTCTAATGCTGGAGCAGAAACATCTGCGGATCACAATAATAATGTTTATCTCGTTAGTTCCGTTATCAGAGATTCACATTCGACACACACATTGGATATCACGCTACGTACGGGAACAACGGAAGCGCAACATTCACTTTTTTATTGTGTTTATGCACAAATGCGCCTTCTCGTCGACTTTGTTCCAGGTAGGTAGTAGTGCTAAACTAAACACGCATCACAAGGCGAAGTATAGAACGTAAATTCCCTATTATGCTGTCAGATGCAGTGCTCTCTTGAGCTGCAGGTTATTTCAGTCTCCCGAGCGAGTGTCCTGGGCAGACTCGTGTCACCCTGACGTTCAACTGTTCGTCTAGTTCATTCTAGGTTGATATTGTTGATTTTCAATATTTTCAATGTGCAGGAAAGAAACCTCTGCGAGGCATATTTTAATCCTCTCACACTGGTTCTTTCGAGTCTTTGGAACCTTTTTAAGGCCATACCTCAACCTAAACGTTGACCTTAGGGGCCAAAAGAACCAATGGCACATGGGAACGGATTCTCTGAGATTCTCTCGTGCGGGTTTCTAGGGGTGCTGTCAATAGCCAGTGTTCTGTCGAACGTTGGATTGTCAGGGCTCAGTACATCATGCCGGCGTGCAGCGGCTCGGCGCGCTGGAAGTACACGTTGGGGTTGCTGCTGAAGGTGGGCTCCACGCTCGTGTACACGTTGCCCTCCTCCGCGCGCAACATCACGCCTGCACACACACATCGCACGTTAGCATGCATTTCAACAATAATACTGGAGTGCATGGCACATGCTAGAGAGTAAGTTATAACATGCAAAGTTTACAGGGACACCAATGTGGTGTATTGTGCTAAGATTTATATTTTATTTTTACATTCCTTAGATTCCGGCCGTCTTCGCTAGCGCTATGCCCGGATAACAAGTATACTATGTGTTATTCCAGGACACCGACGGTGTATATTCCAAGTTTTATTCAAATTCGTTTATCCGTCAGACGTTACGTCGTGATTGAGGCACAAATATCGTCATATTCTCACAAACTTTCGGTTTTATAATATTAGTAGGAAGTATTATAAGTGATTGTAAAAATAAAACTGTGCAGAAGATACCTACCTAGTAGTATAGCGCCTGCACCAAAATAAAGTTTCAGTCAGTAGAGAGTGTCGAATGTGCAATGTGAAGCCAGTAGAGTGCTGTCATAGTTACCTGGCGGCAGTAAGTAGGGATAAGGAGGGTAGTTGTAGGGGTAGTGGAACGGAGGAGGGTGCATGGGGTAGTGCGGCGGGGAGTAGAGTACGCGTGAGTGCAGGTGCGGCGAGTTCGCGAACATCGCCCCGTACGGATCTGCGAAAAGAAGGGCGGTCAGATCGACTGTGCTGAAGCGCTACACTCACTAATAGCGCGCGTCGGATACTTAACTGACCGGCTGGCTGAGCGGGCGGCTCCTTGCGGTCCGCGACGGGCGCCGCCGCCGCCGGAGACACCATGCCGTACTTGACCGGCTTGAAGTGGAAGAACGACGGCGAGTAGTTGGAGCCCCCGCCGCCGCCGCCGCCCAGCGAGCTGAGCCCCTCCTCGCGGTCTGCGTCCCAGCGGCCCTCGCGGCCCAGCGCCGCCAGCCGCCGGCCCTTCGGCGCGAACATGAGTGCGAACACGCACGCGCACGTCGCCAGCAGCCCCGCCGCCACGCACGCGTCGCGGTGCCGCTCGGGCGCGCCCAGCGCCGCCGCCACCCAGCATGCCCACACCGCCGCCGTGGCGCCCGCCGCGCCCGCGATGTGCGTCGCCTCGCGGTAGTTGTCGCGGATGCCGCGCGACCGCAGCGCCACGCCGCACACCACCGCCACCAGGAACGCGGCGTAGCACAGCGACAGCAGCAGCTCCGCTAGCGAGCCCTCGCAGCGCGCGCCGCCCGCCGCGACGCGCGGCCACGCGCCGCCCACCCACTGCGCGCCGATCGCCACCTGGATCATCACCGCGAAGAACAGCAGCAGCCCCTGGTACGCCGCCGGCAGGTACACGCCGCCGTTCAGGCTCAGCAGGAACACGCACTTGACGAGCAGAGACGCGAACACGATCACATACGCGACGCCCGTGCCAAAGCGCACCGCGCCGCACGTCAGCACGGTGGGCGCGGTGGCCACCAGCGCCGCCGTCGCCGCGCACGCGAACAGACCGAACAGCAGTGTTTGCCCCAGCAGCAGGTGCCGGTGGCTCGGCGCCTGCCGGCTCGCGCCGTACACCACGAACGCCTCGAACCCGCCGATGGTCAGCATGCAGCCGCACGCTAGCGCCAGCACCGGCACCGCCCACGGCTCCTGCCGCAGCGCGTTTGGCATAGGCGCCGGCGCCGGGGGGTGTGCGGGTGCACTAGCGTTGCCGGGAGTGGGGCGCGGCGCAGTCGTGGCGGGGGCGCGCTTGGGCGGCGGCGGCGCGGGCGATGCGCGTTCGGGTATCATGAAGTACTCGGTGCTCATCTCGAGACGGTGCGCCTCGGTGCGTGCGGGACGCGCTTGGGGCGGCGCGGGCGGCGGCTCCTCCGCGGAGAGGTCCTGCTCCTCGTAGTCGTGGTCGTAGGCGTCGTCGTAGTCGGGCTCGGTGTAGTGCGCGGGGGGCGCGTGGCGCGGCGCGTAGGCGGCCGGCACGCGCGGCGCCAGGCGGTCGCCGAAGCGCTGCGCCGTGGCGCCCGCCAGCGCGCACACGCACCAGCACGCCAGCGCGGCGCGCGCCACACCGGTCGCCATCACACGCCGAGACCGCGCATTTGCGCCGCGACACCCGTCTCTGAAATGCGAATGGATGACGTCAGAGGCCGCCTCGTGACGCCGCGCCGCTCGCGCCCTCGTCTACGGTCCTATAGCCGCGCGAAGATTCTCCCGGTCAAACCGGTTCGACGGTCGCCGTGCACCTCCTAGGATCCCTAACTTACCGATTTGGTATTCTTTGCTGTTTTATTTTAAGACACGAGAATGAAAAACTCGAGGTGAAGTCGCAGTTTATAGCCCCGGCCAGCGGCGGCGGGCGGCGAGCTGGTTCGAAACGTGGGAAAGAATTTTTATGAAGCTCAGTCTTCATGTTAGTACATAAATAGTAGGTAGGTACCTACCTACATACAATACATATCAATATAAAGGTAGAAACCTATTACGTGCTTAAATTTTCTGTTTTAACTACGTGCTAATTGATTTTAGTATTGGTAGAAAGCTTATCAGCACCGTTGGCTATTTATTTTATTTATCAAATTCACAAAACAGATGCATAGGCGGCACATTTGAAGGAGAGGTTCATTATGTAATCCTGGAGACCACTGGTTTACCGACCTTTATATTATGGTTGCAGGTTTCGAATCCGGCACCTAAAGTACATAATGCTATATACCTATAAATAAAATGTTGTCTATAATATTATTTACCTATTCGAATGACGTTCAGCCGTTATGCCGATGCCGGCCCGTTGATAAATCATACCTCGCAAAGTTTCGGATTTGATTCAGTTTTACTATCTATACCGAAGTAAATAAATACCTAGGTATCTAGGAATTAAGTTTCGACTAGTCTGTTCATAACTTTGACCATAACATTTAATATCCACCTGCATTTCCATAAGAGTTGAAATGAATACTGATATTTATGCACCGTGCATGCTTCGCCGATGCCAGCCACCTCGGGGTGACGACTAGACGGACGTCACGTGACTCTGGAGGGCAACGAACGTATTATACCATCCCCAAGAGCGGACGTGGAGCAACATATACCTAGGTACTTACCTACCTAGAAAACTATGACCGGATATACGATGGGTACCTAAAGACATGATATGTTAGCTAGTTACCCGCATATCGTATTACTTGTATCGTAGTTATTATATTGATGAAATCGTTCAGTCAAAGAAAAAAACGTAGTTTGGTCGTATCGTTAAAATGTATCTATATACACTTTAACGATACGACCAAACTACGTTTTTTCTTCGATGACGGTCAGGTTATGGCGGAGACCCTATGGTCTCCGCCATAACCTGACCGTCACCGGTCCACCACAAAAAACCAAAGCTAAAAATGTTACCTAAGTACCTACTAGCTTTTAGACACACTTTTTCAGCTTTAGGGCTGTAGGTATGTATATTTGTTCGTATGAGGTACCTATATGAAATATAAATAAATAAATATAATATAAATATTATAGTGGCCAACTCTTTAGGGCGGTGAGCGTTTGATAGAGTTTGTGGTATTATAAATATTTTTAGAGTCCGTATTTCACGAAAGAAGTTCCGCGGAGGGGGGCGCTGTAATCTTTATGACACGGGAAATTGTCGTAGAATTGAAAAATTTGTCGTGAAAGGACTCTACGATCCATTTGTTAACCGTTTAGTTATGTAAGTGAACTAAACACAGGTAAGTAGGTATATGTTGTTGAGATCTTGAGGCTGAATTGTATAAGACCTAAAATAGCAAAGCGATAGGTAGGTAGGTATTATTTTTACCTAAGCATATTTCCCATCTGACTCGAGAGTACCCAATAAATCCACGTTGGCTGCACGATAGCTCGATGTAAAATATGCATCTGTTTCCGTACAAGGAAGACTCTAATTCAGCGGAGAGATTACGTAGACAGCTTCACGGAACAAGATCGTGACTTTAAACTTATTATCCGTATCAGAGTGCTGAACGTATTGTAGGCAGATTTGGTGCGAAGTAACGGTCACGGGGCGGCGTGGCACAGCGGTGCGGGCACACTCGAGGCAATCCGACAATCGTACAAGCAAACGATCTCAGCAGCTCCACAACGGTACCCAGTAATGCTATCTCAAATCACATCCAAATCTTCGCGTTAACGGATACCATCAAACCACTGCCGTACGCGCAGCCTCGCCGCTGGTTTGTTTCGACGTTATTATGCTACTTACCGATAATGCAACTGATCGAATTCGACGATAAACTGTTGTAAGCGGTAGATTTGATTTGTATGTTATCAATTATGTGATACTCGTATAAAGATTGTTTAAACCTTTTTAGCTGTTTAGTAATGCTAAAAGAGACGGCTATTAATGCTGATGATTTGAAGTTTTCTATCGTAGGTAGGTACACGAAGTAACTCTAAGCCCACAAAGCTGGTATAGAAGGAATTCAGTCAGCGAGTTCAATGGCTTTTAACATGCTCTCAACCCAAAGTGTAAATGAGAAAGAAAGAAAAATATTTATTTTGTTACCAAACCAAATTACACAGTTGTTCAGTAAATATTGTTTGCCATCACTGGAAAAATAAACCATGACGATGCTAGTTTACATGGCCGAGCCCGCATATTCACTCTAGAAAAGTGTTGTTCCGAGAACATTAAATTAATGTCTCATGTTCGACGCAACATTATATTTTCTCGACACGCTTTTTAAGGTGACACTACCGAATGGAAAGTCAAAGTTTTCCTGCGTGGTGTACCTATGTGAAACAATGAGACCAGGGAAACAGAGCGTTGTTCGTGTGCGACAGCGCGTTGTAAAAGTAACAGCGTGAATACTCGGAGTGAAACTCAGCTGAACTGATTGTGTCGAGCAGGCTCCACTTGTCTTGCAGTACGCGGCGGTGCCACGTCACATTCCTGCGTTACCGACAATTATTCAATAGATATTTCACTCGTGTCACGTCACGTCATCAGAACGCTCTTGTGGCTCATCGTGAATGTTACGAAACCAGGTGTGTGAAAGTATCGCGTTAATATTTATAGGAAACTTAACAATTTTAAGAACTTAATATTCTAAAGAGATAAAATTGCATAGGAATACTAGTTACTCTGGTGGCATCTTGAAAGTAGAGCATTCAATAATACTGCCTAACCTGGGGATATTTAAATAACAGCTGCATCTTGCAGCATGCAGTCGGTATTTATGGAGTCAATGTGTCCATTTATTTTATCCCTCACAATATTAAATTGAATGCTAAGAATTACCACGTCAGTTCGTTTCAGTAACAACTACCTACCTATGCACCATAGATCTGCATGCTACTCGTAGCTTTCCATAGCTACGATAAGTATATTTAATGGATTTCCGACGGCTTTGACGGATAGGTAAGTGAATGATAATATTACGACAAATTACCTTACTAATGCCCCAAAATGTCTATTTACCAGACGTCGATTTATACATGCATGTATGGTGTATGCATGCATAGAGATGCAAGCAACAAAGCCAAAGTGACGTAACTTTGCATACTATCCCTCGTATATTATTTAGATAGGTACCTATGCCTTTGATTTCCTGTCGCCCACTGATTGTCGTGTCGATAAATAGAAGGACTAAGATTAATGGTTTTGTTTGATTTATACAACACTAGGTATATATCAACAAATCAATGTATGTACCTAAGTACTAGCTGTTGCTTGCGACTTCGTCTGCATTGATTTTATCGAGATAAAAGATATTTTTTTGTTGCCCCAGGTAGCATTTTGGCGTCCTTGCCAAATTTTATCAGAATTTGTTCAGTGGTTTAGGCGTGAAAAGGTAACAGATAGACAGAGTTACTTTAGAATTCATATTATTAGTATTGGATTATAGGTTTAGGTAAACAAATGAACATAGGAACTAATGTATAATAGGAACTAACATTACATACGAGTAAAATTGATTAGCTTTGATTGATCTTACTTTGACATTGATCAAATTACCGAATTGGTTCTTGATTAAGTTCGACACTCACAGTTTTATCTAACTTTATCTCTGCTACTTATACCTACCTATATTACAACGATCATTTACTAAGGGCAAATGGCCATCTAATTAGGAAGATTGATTCGGTGAGCGTGCCGAACGGCCATAGCTAGTTGATTACCTACCTACTGATCCGACAATAATGATCGTGAGTTGATCGAGCTCTAAAAAAAATATCAGCACAATAAAAGAAGTATCCAACAAAAACTTTGCGTGTATATTCTGCATAGAGACCAATCACTTATTATTAAATGGTTAGTTACAATTGAAACATGATATTGTTGAGCAATTTTTAAATGCTTGCGCTTTTGTACTTTTTATACCTACCTACTTTAGATGTGTGAGTAAGTAATTACACAGTAGAGGACCCAATGCACTTCAGTGATATTACAAACTTTCTTCTCCGTTTTTGTAATGTATGACTGTATGTGCTAAAAAATTACAAATATGTTACACGAGGCGATGGGTAATTAATGAAAGTGTCGGCAATTGAAATGATAGCTTCGTGATTCAAATACTTCGTTTTTTAGTTTTGTTCACTGTTTTGCGCAACTCACATTAAGTTTAAGGAAAACAATGCAAAGGCGAAATTTAAGAGAGATTGATTATGCCTATTAAATAGGTAAGGTATTTAATGTTTTTATGTTATGTTTATTTTCTACCTCCAAACACTTAAGTATTTCCCTTTTATTTTTATAAAGAAGAGACCAAATCGATTGGCAGGTAGGTATTCGGTTCACCTAAGAAGTATTGTTATTTTCAAGAGCGAGCTAGCTCAGTTTTTTAGAGCGCGATTTTATTACTCAATGTCCTTGGTAAAATTTAAATCAGTTTGTTGACCCGAATAATCTGACCACTGAGCAAAGTCTCTTGTCGATTATTAAGCGTAACAACGACCAACGTAACAATAATTAATATCGTGTTCACACAATATAAAAAAAATTATGTGCTGTGCATGCAGTGGTCGCCTATAATTGAGAGAGCACCAGGTATCCTCTAGAAATAAGTTCAGCATGTGTGCGACTTCTCGTTAGTGATCCAATAAATAAAAAATCACTCATTTTGATCAAGCTCTTTCATGTCGAAAAACACATCCAAGTATAAAGATGAAATTAGCAAATAAGTCAATAGTTAGGCAAAATTGGAACTCTCGGGAAACTCATTCATTTATTATCTGACACTTTTATTAGGACCACAGATTACAGGATTCCTATATAGGCAGGTGCGTAGTAATTACCTACCCGCATGCTATTCTTTGAAATATAGGCAATGGAAGCCTTGTCTGTAAATTACAATGATTTATTTACTTTATTTTTCCTATAGCGAGCATAATATTCTGGTGGCCGCTTATAGGTATGCTGAAGGCATTCAGGCGTCTCTGCAATTTTAGTTTAGCTTCTGAAATACTATGTTACATAATATGTTACAATAATGATGTAGATACTTATTTTTAAGGGTTGGTTCGTTTATTATTTTAATTATTTATTCGGACAAATTCGGTTTTCATACAAAAAATATGTAGCCAGGGTCATTGTGGTCGGGTAGTTCGATTATTCGCATCCTCTGCTAATCTTTGTAAGTAAAAATACAATAAGCATTTATTTCTACTACTTTACAAATACTTATGAAACTTTATAAACCTATACTAATCTTAACATATCTATTAATTATTATTTATTTACATCATTCGCATCTTTGACGTAGACCTCCCCCAATTACTTGATACAGTGTGGAAAGACTTCTCTATTTTTAACCCAGTTAGGTATTATGAAAATATTTGCTCATCTTTTTTCCGGTCGACCTCTTCCTCTTGTTTAATTTCTTGGTAAGTACCTCCAATCTTTATACTCTTGCTTAATAATGCACTAGAGTAGGTAGGTAGGTAGGTAGTATTTTTATAAGTTGGTAGGTTATAGTTTCCACAACGTTAGAAAAACCGTGAGAAACAGTTTGAACGTTTTTGCTCATATTTGTTACTGTTTCAGGATACAATATCATTGGTTTCAGGTATTTATTTTTCGTTAATAAACATAGTACCTACCTAAATAAATCAAAATTAAAATCGTTTACTTGAGCGCACGCAACAGTATCCACGTTCAAATTTTTTCACGAGGTTCCCTACCCGAACGGTCCAATGGGACCTTCGCTGAAGCCTCCGCTGTCCGTCCGTCCGTCGTCTGTCAGTGGACTGTATCTCATGAATCGTAATAGATAGAGAGTTGAAATTTTCACTGAATGTGTATTTCTATTGCCGCTATAACAACAAATAATATAAAAATAAAATAAAAGGGGGCCCCATACAAAAAACATTTACATAGGTACATGTACAATGGTACGGAACCCTTCGTGTGTGAATTCGACTCGCACTTGACCGGTTTTCCTTAGTTGGTGCGACCTATAAAACACCTACTCGTTTTATGTTAGGTATATTGAGTTGACGGTAGAGAATCTGTAGCAAGCAACTCTACAAATGAATGTGGTATAGTGCATCCCGCAGGAACTGTGTAGCCTGTGCCGTGCGTTAGTCGTAAACCTTCTGATTTATACCCCAGTCATTTGCGGCTGGACATCGATTTGAAATTTTATGACATTTCTCGATTGCTATTTGGCGAATCGTCTACAAACTCATGTGGAGCGGAAAATTTATAGGGTCTTTATGATTCTTTTTAAATATCAGCTTAATATAAGGTTTACTGTTTCTAGCTTCTATGTGTACTATCCTACTAATATTATAAATACGAAAGTTTGTGTGTGTCGATGTTTGTTACCACGTATCTCCGTAACTACTTAACCGATTTTGATAAAATCTACAAAGTAAATAATTTTGGTTTAGGAATAACATAGTTATAGGCTAATTTAATTTTCGAAAATAAATAGTAAAAATAAACTTATATTTTTCTTTTTCAGTTACCCCCAGGAGTGTGCAAGAGATTTCTAAAGTTTGTATGCGAACTTTAAAATAACGGGCGGTGCAATTAACTTGAAAATTCTTCTGGAAATTTAGAGTATAAAATCATTGGACATGTGTTTCAGGGGTTTTCAAAATATACCTCAAAAAGGGACAAAATGGAATATCAAAGTTTGTATGGGAACTTTAAACAGGTGGTGGTGCGATTGGCTCTTGGTTAAGATAACTTAAAATACAAAATCCATGGACGCGTGTTTCAAAGTTTTTCAAAATAAGCCTCAAAAAGAGGTAAAATGGGTCGTCGTGGTTGGTCAAACCACGCGAGCGAAGCCGCGCGGGACAACTAGTATTGAAATCAGGCCAAATAAAAAGAGAAGACGCTGCGCCGCGAACAACAAAAGTGAAGCCACACAAAACCGTGCTCCTGCAAGTAAACATACACGCTCACGCACACACCTACACTAAAACCATGCTCATCGCTCTTAGTACGTCACGAGTCTTAAAAATAGAATTATGCCTTCCTGTGTAGTGAAAACTTGTAAAAACAGCAGCAAATCATATAAAAAGTCTCACGGAATCACTTTTTACTTAAATAGAATCGTTTCCTAATTATTACACTATGAATTTAGGTTACTTGGAACACACAACCTTAAAACCTTCGACACACACTGATAAAAAGGTGGCTTCACTTTTGTTGTTCGCGGCGCGGGGTCTTTTCTTTTTATTTGGTCTGAGGTATTGAATAAGTCAATAAATTAGGGTGGATAGTTTATTTACTAAGTGGTATTTATTTAGATGGCAGACGTCAGCACTCATCAAATGTTTACCTAATGTGAAGTGATGGACAGGTACCGATTGCATACTTATATTGTTTAATTCGCCTCTAATAGCTCTACAATTTAGGTAATTTTGGTAATGACTTATTTACGCAGCCGGTTACCAAATGATGATATTATGCGAGAGAAGATGCATTATCTACTCGTATTACGTATTATCTATTAAGCAGGCGCATTATGTGAATGAAAGCAAAGTTGTTTAACTGGCAGCTCGCGTTGGCTACTAAATGGCGCAGAAGAAATAATAATAATAGGATAGGTGCCCTTCGGACGCTGCGAAATGCATTCATAATATGAGAGCCGGCTAATAGCTCGTCTTCATTTACTTAACGTGCAAGTGCCCATTAAAATTAAGTAGGAATACTGTTTTAAAATGAACGATTTCTAGAATTATCTAAGTCCGACTGGCAAAAACGGTTAGGGTAGTTGCCGTTAGTAGGTTGAAATTGCACATAGAAAAAGTGTAGGTGTAATAAATAAAATTTCTGTAATACCTACCTATCTGTTTCTCGCGCACTTGCACTATCTATTATCTTGATTCCAACAAAACTGATGATAAAATTAAAATGCTTTACCTGCACCAACTGAACCCGCGTAGCACTTCATCTTTCTTCATGTTTCATATGAAAGATATCAACGCGCTACCCATACTTTGTTCCTTTTTAGGGTTCCGTACCCGAAGGGTGCCTACGGGACCCTAAGCCTCCGCTGTCCGTCCGTCTGTATCTCATGAATCGAAATAGGTAGAGAGTTGAAATTTTCTCAGAGTATATATTTCTATTGCCACTATAACAACAAATAATGAAAATAAAATAAAAGAAATATTTTTTAAAGTTCGTAATCGATCATCGAAGTCAAGCAAGCGTGGTCTGTAGGTAATTGGGATGGGTCGAGTGTCTTTTTGCACAATTTTGTTTTTGGCAACGCTCTGCCACCTATTACTAATTTTTACAAAAATAATAATTAAGAATTATCATAAAAGAGGCTTGTTTTATTTTGCATTTATGGCTTGATTTTATTGGTGACATACAAGAAACATATTGTACGATGGTACGGAATCTTGCGTGTGCGAATTCACTTGACCAGTTTTATTCGATTGCTCTACTGACATTTAAAGTTTCTATAAAATTTATAGCAAGTATAAAAACTATGTACATAACCATAATTACCAGAAGGGCATTGTAATATTTTGAATCTGTAAACTTGTGATAAGCTGTGAAATTTCAGTTTACAGATATTTGAGTTTTTGAATTTAAAAATTAATGAATTAAGCATGTAACTTTTTCTGATTGCCAAATGTCCTCTTAGGCAATAATTCCAGAAAAGTTTGTTTTTCCTCAGACAAGGTGAACAACAGGTTCAGTATAGATCGCCTTTATTTAGCCTGGAGCACTGACACTCGGTCAAAGCCCTGCGCCGCCGCGCCGCCGCCGGTCACAACCATACTCACGAAATTATTCCTTCAGAGCCGCTATCTTCAAATCTGCCGCTGATAAGTATCCCAGGACGAAATATCAGGTTGCTTTTTCATAGTCACTCGCGCGGGAAAGCCGAGCCTCCATGCGTGCGAGTGGCACGGAGTCTTAGGACAAACTAAGAGAATTTCTGGGTGTCCGTGATGCGTGACGGGTGCACGTGCTCGATGCGCGGGCGCATCTCGTCTAAGCTGTACACACTAGAACTTGTTTCGCGTTGGAGACGCAGACGTGACGGTTGACGTTGAAGTATCATTGAATCTCGTGTTATCGGTTTCTGCAAACTATAACATTCTCTAAGCGCTTTTTCACGAAAGCTCCAAACCGTAGCCTAGATACATCCAAGGCCATTTTCAGTGCTAATACAATTTCAACCTGCCACAGAAGGTAACTAAGATTATATTACCTATGATCCACTTTAAATAAAATATGGATGAGCAATACTTATGTAACAAATAAGACATTCATTGAGTTTAGTCATGTCATTGCAATTTTCTCTTCCATTGACCTTTGATATAACGAAATGATGAGTGTAGGCCTTATTAAGAAGTTAAATGATATCTAATCAAACCGATTTGTGTTGACGACATGTGTTCTTCAGTTAATAGTCGGCGAACCGCTTTCCCGTTCTGCTCTGGCGGACAGCATGACGAGGAGCGTTTTCTTTGATAATGCGTCTGCACATCAACATTATTCCGAATTGAGACACAGACTGCTGATTTCGGATGTGAATGTATGCCTGTCACCAATTACCAAAGTACCTATTTAATTAAAAATCATGATAAGCTAATGATACGTAAAATATAATAATGAGAATCTTATCAAATGTTGATGCTGACTGTACTACTAAGCTCACCGTTGATGGATATTTCAACATCATCATCATCATCATGAACGATCCTATAGGATTTTAGGTACATTCATCCATTCGTTTCTTACCGCCCACAGTGGATGACTCTATGGGGAGTGAAAATCGATTTTGTATGTTTTTCGCAATGTCCATTGCATCGATGCTGTACCTACCTATAACTTGATACATCGAGTACCTACCTGCACATAACTATAAACCAAGATTTTAAATTTATTTTCGTATAGAGTAGAGTTAGATCGGCACAGCATGATCCAAGGATCATGTTGTGCCGATCCCACATAGAGTGGGATAAGGGCAGAAAGATGATGATGATGATAGAGTAGAGTTAGCCGAATGCCTTCGGACAGATGGGCGAATGCCGTAACATCTTGGCAGCCCAACGGAAGGCGAAGTCGTGGTCGGCCAAGAAAGCATTGGCGGGACGATCTAGATTCCTTCGAGAGAGAATGGTGGGAGACCTCGAATGACAGAGATGGTTGGCGGAGGTTGGGGGAGACCTTTGCCCAGCAGTGGGACGATATAGGTTAGTATAAAAAATATATAGATTGCCTACAACGATTCCACAAATATTCAAGCAATAAAATAATAATAATAATACCTATCTCTAGGATTTGATTAACCTGAAACGTTCTGCGACTGTAAGCCCAATTGAAAAGAATTTCCCCATCGCCGTCATATTGACGGTGAAAATTAACCACTTTCAGCATTGATAAAAGTAGGTAACCTCATTCGCTCAAGCATAGCATTGGAAAATAGTAAAACATAAACGAGCGATCACACACTGCGATAAATATGTACGTACTAAGTATTTAATGTAATTTTAGTTGTAGACATTGCTTAGTACATTGTCTTTTACAGTATTTTAGAGTTAATTAGTAACTTGGTCCTTGTATCTATATGTAGGTGAAGTTGTTAAAAGCTAAATAGACTCTAAAACAAAACCTTTAAATCCAAAGGAAGTAAATGGAAAATAACAGGAAACCTACTGAATTGACATGCCTACAAAATAAAGGGCAAAGGACTACACTTCAGAACTTGTATTCTAAAGGACGTGTAGAGATCTTCAAGACTAATATTGCGCACATCACTCTCGATTTTTTTTTCATTTAAGCAAATGATGATGGGCGTGCAGTACTAGACTTAAATATCTTATAAAGAATAGAATAGAAAAGTCTCATAAAACAATCATTTTATTTAGAGGTTTTACCTACCTATTGATAGGGATCCATAGAACTGACAATTTAGACTTTATTTAGATTATAAGGTCAAGTATAATGAAATTGAGATTGATACCGATATTAGTATTTAAAGTTAGTAGTACCTAGTTCTTCTATGAGCAAGAATAACTTTATTTTAATAAAAAAGTAGGTAATAAACTACCTACTCGTAGCAAAAAAATAAATCAGCAGTTAAGTTACATTTTGTAAGAAGTCGTGCGAACAGGTTCAAAGGTGCATCTAGCTACAGTAGTCGTTAGAGATCCTGAACAAAACATCTAGGTAAGTATCTAAGTCTGTACCTACCTACTCTAGTCTAACGGTACTAGGTATCTGAAATCGTAGGAGAATTCAAACAAAGCGACCAAACATTCTACGACAGTCAAACTATTTACAAACTCCGAAATATTTCGTTTTTATACCTACCTACCCTTTTCAGCCTTTCTTTGAGAGCAGAGTTAGCTAAATACCTGGGTACCTACCTAATAGGCACATCCGCGTAAAATAATACGAGCGTAAAAATACCTATTCATCGCCTATGACGTTACCTACCATCTTACCTTCGGACTATTTTTATTGACAAAACTTTTGCATCTGAATCAATTGCATCACCTACTTATGTTATCTCTTTAACTTGGTCGGCAAGCAGCGACTATGTTAGAAGAGTAGGTAAAACTGCTTTTGTGATTAGATGCACTGTGGTAATTAAGCTCCGACGCTCCAGTCCCATTAGCAATTAGCACAATCTATCCCGATCGATCCCCATTCATCGAACAACAATCGTATCCCAATTCTATACAAATCGAGCCCAGTCTTATCCGAAACCTTGTGAAACATTTCAACGTAAGGCGTATCCATTTTGCTAGTGCTGTTTTGTTTGGAACTATATTTTAGGCTTGTGCTGGTGCGGGCGGTCTTCGTCGTCGCTGTGCTCCTCCTGTAGCAGCAAGCTGTCAGGGGGCCCTCTGGGAGGCGCGCGGGACCCGCCCGACTTGCGCGGCCCACCGCGGCTGAACATTCGCGATAGCTGAGCGAATTTCTTGCGTGATACTGTAACACAAATAAAGTAGAGTCATGTTTTATTTAATTAAACTTATATTTGAAAGAAAGGTTTTGGTTCATTTGCAATTGTACCGTTGTGCCATTGGCTACTACCAGTGATGGTAGTATCGCGATTTTTTTTCCGCTCTAGTAGGTACCTACCATTATCAGATGAAATTCAAATCATAAAACCTCAGCGAATGAATCAGTATTGAAATTCACTTTATGTAGTGATCAACGATTGGAACGTACTTTTGCCCATATTTTTTAGCCGTTCCTTGAACAAAGCTTCATCGTCATGACCCTTAGTCTTCTGTCCCTGCTCGCTGTCCAACGCTGCCATGAATTCCTGATTCCAGCGCAGTTCTGCCATAAATTCTTCATTTTGAAGTAGTGTCGCGATTCGGTCATCATCCATATCTAAGCTAAGGTCGATCCTTGCATCTGTGCCAGGAGGAATTCGTAGGAACATTGGAGGAAGTGGCCCAAGAAGACGAGGTACCCATTTCCTCCGAATCGCTAGAGGAATAGAGTCATCATCCGCATCTCTGCAATGCAAAGAAATACTTAAGCTATCAACGGTTAGATAACTTAACTAGTCGAGCCACTGGACGAAAAAAAAAAAACAAATTTGAGGACTAACTAGCTATCTTCATACGGTTAATACCTAAAGAGAAATACCTCGACTTAGATAATTAATTTGTTTGCTTCTAGGGGTTTGCTCGGAATTTTAAATAACTATCTCACAGTTATTGAATCTAAATAGTCCATCTCCAGCCAGTTACATCAACCTAGGCATTGAGCGAGTGCCATAACAATAGGCAACAATCAAGCTCTAGTTGTTTTCAAGGTGCGTAGGAGGCATGACGTGCTACGATACGAGTAGGTAGGTACATATCTCACTTTCTCATTTAGGAAATAATGTGTTATTGCAAACAATGTCTAACCCACCATGGGTTAGACATACAAAACAATGTTTTATAGACGAAGCGTTGTCTGGTCGAAATCATAGTCATGCTTACCTGTTGCCTAGGTATTAACCTAGGGAAAGACAAACTCCTTGTTCTTTAACATCGTGTCCTTGTTTTTCTTTCATTGATGCTTTTGGAAATGGCTCACACCATTTTGTATCTAGGATTATAATATAGAAATTCTTCAATAATAATTACCTACTATGTGCGTTGTAGACAGGCAATTCAAATACTTAGGTAAGTGCCTAATTGTTGTAAGTTGTGTTATTTTACTTACACGAGTGCAGTAGTGTCATTGTCGTCTCCATTGGCTAAGGCTCTAGCACGCCGGTCTTTGCGGCGAGAAGGCGTGCAGTTTTCCACCCGTTCCATCTCCAGCCGAAGCCGTTCATTCTGATTGTCCGTACTCATAGCAAGCAGCTGATCTATGGTGGCGTCTACTGCACCCTGGTTGGCTCGCAATACCGCCTCAATGACATCGTCGTCCATATCTGGGAACATGGTCTTAAAATCCGACATCGCCTGCGTGAATTCGAGCTGCATCGTAGACGCCACCGAGGTGGGCGGAGGCGCCGGGTCGCCGTCGCCGCCGGCGCGAAGCATGACTTTAGCGTCCGCCGGTGATGTCACGGGAGATCTGTCGCCGGCGACAGCGACACAGCTGATCGCTTGTGCTGTTCGACAGCAATGTGCGTAAAGGTCGCCTCCGTGCAGGTCTGACCCATCCTCGGGGCGCACTAGTGGCGCCGACCGCCTTGTTTTCTGACGCTGGTGATCAGTTTTCTTGCCGCAACTATTATGTTTGCGTGCACGACATGATGTGCAATTTTGAGTTTAGTAATAGAGGTGCGTTTTGCGCAGGCGCGGGAGATGCGTGGTGGCAGTCGATATGAATAGATGGGAAGGGCACGGCCGGTACTCGATCCGCAGCCCTCGCGATGACTGCAGGACGCCGCGCTGCGCCGCGTGCCGGCGGCCGGCGTGGCGCGGTTTGCGCATGTGCGCACCATTGTTAGTAAATTGCGTACCTAGTCTCTATCAATGTGACCTTTCGGCGTTACGTTTTCGTACCTATATCCCTACTCTACATTCACATGTTAGGTATCTTATTGCTACCTACGCTATAGTTTATTTAACTATGAATGGGATTCGAGAAAGAGTAATATGTAGGCACCTATTACTAGTATTGTAATCTAGCTGGATGCTTTTGCTGTTTTAGATATTGCAGAAATAATTAGGATCGAAACGGTAGTTTACTGCATACCTATTATAGTTTATTTGCAGGATAGTCATAAATATTAAGAGTAATATCTAAAAAATAATAAGTAAAAAGATTTGTATATGTATGTATGATTTATTTAAAGAATATCTTACATAGGGGAATAATTTAAATTAGTATTATTTATTAGGTACCGACACAAGTAAACCCAAAAGAATGCTTAAAATTAAATCGAAACTAAATCAAACACCACTAATTACCTACTAAACAAAAATATTTCGTAATGAATTTCAAGTTTAATTAGGCCACTAATAAATTTCAAATTTTGCTGCGTGTACCTACCAACATAAGCAGATATTTTTTTTCAATAAGAGTGTTCTGACTTCGAGATTTTTAAAATCTAGGAGGTACATAGTTTTAGATTTTTTTATTTACAAAATAATAACTTGATTTTAATAAACTGAATGGCACACCTTTTTTTATTAGATTTTTAGTTTGTTTTGTAGTCAAGTAACTAGTTAGAAGAAAGTGATACCGAAGCATGGTATCATATTTAGTAGAATTAAGAAAGTTTATAAGAATAAAATAATAGGTATTTATTATATTATCTATCCATAAAAATAGAGAAAACTTGTCTTCAGTAGTAAACTACATTTAATTAAACACATCCAAAAAGGAATGAAAGCGAATCAGTTTAAATACATAGATAAATTTTATTTAAGACTGTTTATTATACCCAGATAAGAGCAACGAGGATTTGATAAAAATTCTTAACAGTAGTGCTATTGCATATTTTGATAAGATGCCTAAATAATAAGCGGACGGTTTTCTAAAGTCGGAAACTAGTTTGTTTTTTTACTATAAAAATATAATGAATCATACTTTTTTAAGGTTAAATAATGTTTTAGTAAATAATGGAACCCACGGCGGCTAAGAGTTTTTCCATTCGCATTAAGCTCGTTAATATTTTTTTGTCAAATATTTGCAAAAAATTGTAGCAAATTGTTGAGATGAATTGTTCCAGACTAAAGTTACACGTCCACTCTGTAATTAATAATGAAAATTTATTCAATTCTATTAGTTTGCTTTACCATAATGCAAATGAAGTACAAAAATACAAGTACATTCTGTAGCGACGAGGAATGTTGACGAGACACGAATCATCTTTACTCACAACACGGCACCGCTCCGGCAAAGCTCAAATGAATATAAATACTCTGTAAATAGAAGAAGCTCTAAGAATTTTACAATAACGGCCCACATTTCGTTGACAAGCAATTAGCTGCGCGGGAGCGGTTCCGGCAGGTTAAATTCACACGGGATAGGCGTTACTTTCAAAGAAAAACCACACCGGCTGGTTTTATGCAGTTGTAATGATCATTAACAAAAAATTCTTTACCTCAAGACTAGAATTCAAAATTATTTGACAGTAACAGGCCCTGGATCAATAGCTGATACAATTTTCCTTCTAGTTTCCTCTAATAGTGTGTTAGAGTGGAGCACAATGGGTAAGCAATGCAGGTCACTGTGAAGCTGTGTGATCCCCGATGCAGCGAGATTCATACGACGGACTGCGAGCCGGGGTTGGCCTGGCCGTGCTGGGTGAGGATCACCATGGTCTCTGTCGTCTGTTGCGGCTGTGTCTCGCCTGGTGGGGTTTCCGGCTGAGGGAAAAACATTGCTATATTCAAACTTAATATGAGTGTCTTTAAATCGAGAATCAATAGGTTTCTTCTAGGTAAGCGTGCTTCATCTTAGACCACACTGTTACTTAACATCAGGTAGAGTGTGGTCAAACGCAAACCTATTTCAGTTAAAAAAAATACTTGTATAGAGTTTACAAGGGCCTTCATAATTCACTTTTTTCACTCTAACAAAATACAACTGCCTTTATATTTTCCACTCTTTCGAAGGTTGCATTACTTAAAAAAATGTGTTTTTATTTTTTATTTATTTTGGTAATTTCAAATGAATGTAAAAGTCATTTGATAATACTAAGCAGAATTCATCCGATGTAATGTAGGGTCACTAACCAGGGCCACCTGTTTGAGATTAGAAATGAAACTTTTTGTTTAATTACCGTCATAGTAGACCAGTTGTAATACTTACGATAGCAGTGACAGTGGGGTCAGCGGCAGCCATGAGGGTGGCGGCGCGGTATGAGGGGGGAGGGGTCTGCTTCACCGCTTCTTCGTAGTCCGGCAGCAAGCTAGAGTAGTCAGGCGCTGGCGGCGCCATATAGGGCGGTACTGGCCCGCTCGTCATAATGCCTTCGCCAGAGATCACGAACGGAGTGAGGCTGTGCATTGTAGCCGCACGCCACGTGCAGTACTTGTAACAACGCCACACCACGCTGATGCAGTAGCCCTGGGAAACATTTCATGGTTTAAAGATTGAACATAAGTTTTCAGACTAATAAATATAAATAAGGCCTGGGGTGCGTACTGGGGGTTTGCTCGAATTTGAAAGATTTGACACATTTAGATTAGTAGAGGTGGAACCCAGCAGTTTAGATCCCAATCGTAAATCCTAAGTGCCGTTAGAATTTGAATCAAGTGTCGTGAGTATCCCCCAGGACTGGAATCCAAAAAATTCAGTTAAGTTCCAACAAATGAATCACTCTGTTGATATTGAGAACACTTGTGCTTATTGTAAACAAAACAGAATTATTACGAAGAGATAGCACGACTGTAGTCACATAAATGTGCTTCTATGGTATTTTTAGACGCTCAGGGAATGTAAAGGGTTTTTGCTAGTTTATGTACCTTGATGAGTACGGCCACCAGGAATACAGAGAGTACGATGAGTGCGAGGGCAGGCGCCGGCATCTGTAGTAGCTCCGCGCGCCATGGCACGCGCCGCGTCTCAGCCACAAGTCGGTGAATGGAGCGCAGGTAACACATGTAGCCTGTAGCAGTCAGCCTACACACAGACAATATCCTACAGTATACAATATAAAAGAAAGGTACCAACCCTTTACACATAAACAATGCAATTAAAATCAAGAAGTAAAATCAATACTCAATCCGTTATAATAGGTCTCAAGCAAACAGTTATCTTTATGTACAAGCATATTATTATGATTGTGAGCTACACCACGAACGTCCGTCAGCGTAATTGAACTGAAGAGTGGCTTCGTATTTCCTGCCCTAAGATATTTATTTGAATCAAAGTTCTAATCTAAAGCATTCTTTAATGAAAAATACATACATTTATTTGGAATAAAAATGCCATACCAAAATGAACTTACACGGTGATAGCAAAGTCAAAGATCTGCAGACAGAAGAAGGGCAGCAAATGCGCCGGCTTTCCGCGCGCCGCTCCGTAGATCAGCATAAGAGTGATGGCCAGGGTACACACTGTAACCAGTGCACCCATATCCACATCATCTAGTACACATATATCACAGTTACTAACTACAACAAAGCTCACTAGCGCTCACCAATACATAAATTGCCTCAAGCTGTTTAGCCTAGCAACTTTAATTACAAAATTTACTAGAGTTTTCGTGACTGAATCCCCAAATATATTAGATTTTTATTCGAATTTCCAGGCTCAATATTATTATTGAAGGGAAGTATTCATGTTCTGTGTGTAAATATTTATCTTTGTATGTGTTGGTGAACATTAAGTAGGTTCTCAGCCAATTGAACTAAGGAAAGCTGGGTCGAGTGAAAGGCAAATAAAAAAAAACTTCTCCGATGAATAGTCATGTCTAAAAATACAGTGAAGGCAAAAACAAATTGACTCACCATTCTTTGATAACACAGGGGTTTTACTACCTACTATGCAAATATTAAAACTAGGTTGTGGATTTCAACATGCATTCTTATCTCTATAACACATACCAATACAAACATAATGTACTTCCATTCTAGCATTTTTAGCCTATTGCTTACATACATCAATTTTTATTACAATTAGCAGTTCATTAATTGTTAGCAAATTTTTAAATTTAAAAATATAATTAATTCAGGGACATCTAAATATTGCAATCACACACATCAAGGAAATAATGAAAAAAAATTTTTGATATGTAGAAATGTTATTACATTTCTACATATCAAAAAATATTTTAACTTTTCAAAGTGATCACAAACTTTTTTGATGTGTAAATTGTATGTATAGATTTTATAGATAATAATAATATAATTGTAATAAAAACTGATGGATGTCACAGGCAAAGTTTCAACTAAGCTGAACCAGTTATGTAGTAACTTTTACAGAAACTAGTCTGATAAACATGCGTAACAGTTTGCTACTTTTGTATGCATTATGATTACACACATTGTACAATAAAAATATTTTAGCAGAACAACAGAGGGAAGTAGGTTTTCCTGTGGAAACAATGACTCAAAATGTTGATTCATATATCACAGTAACTGCACATTAATTATAAAAATGCAAGAAACAAATCATATTACTCCATGACTATCAGTTACAAATTTACTATTATTCATCATAAAACATGAAAAATGACTCTGAAATATGTATACATTTAATGTAGGTTGATAACTATCATGAACACATTATACGTAGTATTATTCCACTTATGTAAATAAAAATATTATAGTTCAAACTGAATAAACATATTTTTTTCAGAAGTGGTTGCAAGTTTTCTTGTGGCTCTGCCCACCTCCATTAGGGATACGGGCATGATAATATGTATGTATGTAAGTGTATTTTTTTCAATTGAATAAACATGGCAGATTCTTAATTTGTTTAGCTGAGACATGCAAATGATTTTGTCAAGGTTACCAAAAAAGTTTATTATAATAACTTAATTAGTCATAAAATATAACTAGTTACTTACGGTAAACCAGTGAGTGATCACGAGGCTGGCCAGAGTGCTGTGGGTAAGGACTGGGTGGTGCTTCCACATTAGACAATGGTGTCGGCATAGCATTGTTAAGCCGACCCATGTCACTCCAATTTGGTCCTGGCACAGAGTCTTGTTCTAACTCATTCAATAGGCGAGGGTCACGTACAATGGCTGCTAGAAAAACTAGAGCCACGAGGTGCAGCAGCTGTAAAGGACAAATTATTGGGTACTATCTGGATGAAGTTTTATTAATATTGCAATTTTTAAGTTCAGTTTGCAAACGACCTCCTGGACTCCCTCAACAAGGAGGGCATCTACACAGTTGGCTATGCGGATGATCTCGCGATCATGATATCGGGCCTATTTGAATCCACACTATGTGAAAAGATGCAGAAAGCACTACGTACGGTAGAGATATGGTGCAAAAATCACAGTTTGTCAGTGAACCCAGCGAAAACAGAGCTGGTGCTCTTCACTAGGAAGCTAAAACTGCCACAACTGAATCTTCCAACACTCTTTGGAACAAAATTAGAATTGAGCAAAGAGGTCAAGTACCTTGGAGTGTGGCTGGACAACAAACTCCTTTGGGGCAAACAACTAGAACACACAACTACAAAAGCCACAAATGTGCTATGGCAGTGTAGACGAGCCGTGGGGAAAGACTGGGGATTAAACCCGAAACTCTGCCTCTGGATGTACACTGTCATGGTACGCCCCGTTTTAACATACGGGGCGGTGGTTTGGTGGACCAGAACAAATCTTATTACAACCATAAACAAGTTGCAACAAGTACAAAGACTCGCCTGCTCGCTAATCAGCGGGTGCAAAAAATCAACACCCTCAGCAGCACTGGAAATGCTCTTGGGCCTAACGCCGCTTCATCTCCACATACAACAGGAGGCGATGTCTGCGGCGCTTCGAATAAAGTCCACTGGCCAATGGAAGGGAGAGGCCATACCGACAAATCATACCAAAATTCTAAACAAGGCCCTACAAACCATTCCAGAGGCGTTGAATGGGTCTGACAGAATAGCTACGACATATCTAACCAACAAAAAGTATGAGATAGACAAACAGCAGGGTCAGATAGAGAACCTCAAAACCAACAAGGAGATCTTGTACATTTACACGGATGGTGCAAGACGTGGAAACAAGGCAGGGTGTGGTCTCTACTGCCCGGATATCGGACTAGAGCTCGACCACTGAGCCACACAACGACTGCCCTACAAGCGGAAACTATGGGGCTGCTACTAGCAGCCAGAAAACTTCAACTGGCACTAGTATCACCAACGAATCAGCCCATAGATCAAGTCACAAAGCTTGTCTTCATAACTGATAGTGCAGCACTGATGAATGCACTAGACAGATCCGACACCAGATCAGCCAGCCTGGTGCAATGTCACGAAGCACTACAAAAACTGGGTGCCAACCACAAAGTAACAATTCGATGGACTAAAGGCCACGACTCCTGCACAGGAAACCGGAAAGCGGACTCTTTAGCGAAGGAGGGCCTAAAGAAACAACCAACGGCGGAGGATATCAACTTATGTAAACCCACGTCGTTAGAGATTAAAAACAGGCTGAAAACGCACTGTGAAAATGAACATCAAAAACAGTGGGAGCAAAGGCAAGATTGTTGTCACACCAAAAGACTGCTCCCCCAACGTAATAAACGCCTCACATCAACTTTACTGAAAATGGGACGTGAAGACCTTCGAAAAATGGTGGGCATCATCACAGGACACTGTGAGTTGAATAACCACCTTCTGAAAATAGGAGCAACGGACAGCGGCCTATGTCGGGGATGCTTCCAAGAGGATGAAACTGTGGAACACGTGACACTTCACTGCTCCGCAACAAACGAAATAAGACAAAGCTCGGGACTGCGGACGGTCATCGAGCGGTGTCAGGCACTATCATCATCGACCTCGACAGCGCCAACAGCGGCCTCAACAACACCATCGAGGATACTGGAACACTGCTGCCAACACCCCAAAGTCCTTCTCCGGTACTTCAAGGAGCTGGGATGGCTGGGGGAGGGTTAGCAGAGGGGATAATGCACAATACACCCCACCGCGGGACGTCAGTGCAGATCTTTGTTCCCCTAACATTAGAATTAGAATTAGAATTAGAAGTTCAGTTGCAACACTTGTCAATGATGACAATACACCTACATCGTCATTATCATCATCTACAGCTCAATTCACTTACAGCTGGGCATAGGTCTCCCTCTGTTTTTGCCATCCATCAGTCTTGTGTTAGTCTCGTCCGGTTTTGAAGTGCATTAAGCGAGATGGGCAGATAATATATATACATGTTAGTCGAGAAGAATAACTTACCAAGTGCCATGTGCCAATGAGCATGGTGCCGGTGCGGACATGGAGGCAGAAGAGGCAGCGCCACTCGCTGCCCCGCTCGCTTCCCAATTTAGGACGAAATCTCATCATCTTTAATCTGTATAAAATTACCATAGATGACAAGGTGATATATAACATCAACTTTCCTTGCAAATCTTGACATGTAATTTGCTATCAATGGATTATAAACTAAGTAATATACGCACTGTAACCAAGGACTTGCCATATTGACAGAAAATTACTAGTAGAACAGAATTGTCTGCATGCATATAAGACTGAAGTGAAAGCAAATTAGTAATTTAAATATGACGACGCGAACTTTAGAGTTACCCTTGTCGCTGTTTCAGCGCGTATAATAATATATAATTAAGTTCCAAAATAATCATGATGAGTGGTCTTTTAGAAACGAGTTATGAGAATAAGGAAATGAGTTTATTTTGTAATATTTTACGAAGTAACACATTTCACATACCACTATGTTATTACTAAGGTAGCAGGCATACGTCTAATAATTGTGTATTGTTTATATATGTACGTACCTGTGTTGGATTCGTTATTAGTAAACATGTATTTTTAGTAGATAATCACACTGACTGAACTGAAATTCACAATTTTCTTTTCTGATGATTGGGATTTGAGGATTTGTGTGTGGCAAATCAAATTGTCATTTGGCAATTGACAATAAATTGAACGAATGAATGATGAAAGTGAAGTGAATCAATCAATCAAAAAGACACTGCGACACTATTACTCCTAGCGGTCGGTGGTGAGCTCCTAGCTAGTGATGGCGTGAAAAATCTCATAACGTAAACTTTATACTTTTGCTTTTATTTGTTCGAGTATCAATTTTAGAAATAAATAACATTTATAAAAAATAAATAATATAAAAAAACGATAGCCTAAGCTGTGTTTGTTATTTACAACAAATTAAAATTAATGTAAGGAAATAAAGTCAATTAAATAAAAAAAAATGATCATTGAGCAAAACGCACTGCCTGTATTTCCGCGTTGTATGTGTATGGCCAAAGAAATGCTAGGAATGAGCCAGCCCTCTTACTTAGCACCTGCGGCGTCGCGTCGAATAAATAACAAAGGTGTTGTTCTCGTACCTATTGTTCATCCAATCCAACATTCCATTGCCGTCAGTATTGTCAGTGTCACTGTCATGGAATTAAGTTCGATTGTTCGTTCGTTTCATGAACATTGTTGGTAGGTAATTTTTACTTCCATTCAGCATTATTGGCTTTGTGAGTGGTAAATGTTTTTATTTATTTCATTATTGTATTTAAATTTTCAGTTATAATGGAAAAAATACCAGATCAGATCGGGTACTTGGTTCTTACAGAGGACGGAGCAGTCCTTGAATCTGGTGGTGAATTGGAAAACGACGAACGTGTTGCGACGATAATAACTGATCTCATCACTTTGTCCAATAAGTGAGCAATAGTTTTGAATCCAAAAATAGGTTCTTAGTCCCTGATAGAAGATTGCCCGTTTCGTACTACCTATATAAACACATCAAGTTTATTTCCATGTAGATGCAGTATCATTGATATAACTGATTTATTATGTAGGTACCTACTTACTGCTCTCAGTTAATACAGTAGGTACGCACAACGGAACTTGGTATTCGTGAAATTACCCGTTTCGATGCGCAATAGACAATATAATATGAAAAAGCTGCACTGCGCATGACATGAATGCCAAGTTCTGTTGGGCATACTGTACTGTAGAATGTCTAAAAATTTCGATTTAATAATTATTTCGAAACAAACTTAATATATATTTTTTTTAATTTTCAGAGTGGATCCCTTGGCATTTGGTCCAAATGAACCGTTTAAGAAAATTTCTATAACCTATGATGACCACTGGTTTGCTATATGTCTATCAAACAAGAAGATCTATGTTGTGAAGAGAACCATACCATCAACTGGAAGTGAAACAAATGCAATTAGTGTCTGAGTAAGAAAAACACAATATTATTCAAGATGGGGCGGAATCTACTAATGAGTAGTCTTGAAAATGCGTCATTCAATATATTATTTCAAATTCTGTTTCGTTGCATTACGTTTGTGATGAATGCATGGGTCATCAGGAATGTTGGCCATGAAGTTCTTGGTATAATGAATGTCAGATTACTTTTACTGGAGAGCACAATTTTATTCTTGAGCAGAGAACCATTCAACAGAGCTTGTCTAGGCCAGAAAGATGAGTTTACTTGGAGTCACCTCATCAATCAGATTTGGCTATCAGTTCCAATTAGCTGCATTCTATCAATAATATTTGTATACATTTGGTTGAACTGGTTGCCTCTTGGTCACCCAGAACACGCATTTCAATATGCCTTTGGGTGTTGGAGTGTGGCCTTCTCATGTATTTTGGAATTGTGTTCTGCAAACATGGTACTTGTAGCACAATTATTTTGTTTCGTAAAGTTAAAAGTGGCTTTAGACACAATACACATATTTGTGAGGACTACAGTGTTTGTATCTATTATTATCTATGATAGGTCACTAGCACTTATAGCCTTTTCTGTAGCACAAGTTGTCAGTATCGGAACAATTGTGTTAGCCTATTATATATTTTTCCATTGGTATATAAAAAATAAACCTCTGTATGCTAAGGGGGCTCTGAAAAGTAAAATTGTACCTAACATGGTTTTGCAGAAATTGTATACTAATATGGATGATTTCAACTTTAATTCCGTTAGAGATTTCTTTCCTAAGTATTCAGGATCATTGAATTCAACATTCAATAAAAAGTTGAGCACACTTACTTTAAGTTTTGCCAAACAAGGTGTTGTCAAACAACTTCTCACTGAAGGAGAAAAATATGTAATGTCTGTGAGTCCTGTGTTAACTTTCAGAGAACAAGCAACTTATGATGTAGTGAACAATCTAGGAAGCTTAGCAGCTAGATTTGTGTTTAGGCCAATTGAAGACAGTAGTTACTTCTATTTCACACAAATGGTTAATAGAGAACTGCCCCTTCACAAACAAGATCAGAATAAAATTCTAGAGTCATGCACTGTGCTTTCACAGGTCTGCAAAACTGTTAGTTCTATAGGATTGATAGTTTTGGTGTTTGGACAGAGCTATGCACACACCCTTTTGTTACTGTATGGTGGAGAAGCCTTCATTGCAAGTGGTTTGCCAGTTCAGTTGCTCAAAAGTCATTGTCTTGCAATAGTTTTGTTAGCCATCAATGGTGTGACTGAATGTTACACATTTGCAACTATGACAAGTGCCCAGTTGAATAGCTATAATTTTTTGATGGTGTTCTTTTCTGTGAGTTTCCTATTTTTGTCTTATGCTCTAACTTATATATTTGGGCCAGTAGGCTTTATTGTATCTAATTGTATAAATATGTTTGCAAGAATAATGCATAGTATACATTTTATTAGAGATAAATATAAAGATACTGGATACAAACCTTTAGAAGGTCTTTTAGTTGGCAAAATGTTTTTACTGACCTTGTTTGTTGCTGGTGGCATTTGCAAAGTTTCAGAATATAAAATATCCAATCATTCTATACTCCTGCACATAGCTATAGGAGCTTTGTGTTTCACCAGTGTGATTGTAGCATGGGTGTATGAAAACAGAGAACTAGTTATGAAGATGTATAAGAAAAAGTTTGATAAAGAGGATAAAGTATCAAAAGATTAGCATTAATTTAGTTAGTATAAGAATTATTTTAACTTTTATTGTGTGTTTAGGCAATAGTACTAATATGGTATGTTACATTAAAATAATATATGGACATGTTAAAACAAATTATAGGTTTATTTTATTTATATTATTTACAAAGTATATTATATTACATCATAATTATAAATATACAGTACATAACTACTACATAGGGTAAAAGAATATTCCTTTCATTTGTGCTTCACATATTCGTTTTACTTCATCTGGAAAGATAAAATTAGACATCACTATCCATGAGGATAAAATTATTGTTAATTGTATGTATATAAATAAATAAATACCTGAGATTTCCTTTAGATTTGCGTTTTTTTCTTGAATAATTACATAAAATTCTCTTTCATTTGATGACTTTCCAGTGATCCAATATTCATCTGGAGTTTTTATTATTATTTCACCATAATTCCCCAGACTGGAAAAAAGGTTTTTAAAACTTTGTTATTTAGATACAATTTAATAATAATATAAGTATGTACAATTTATACCTTTTCTTATCTTGATGCATTTCAGCTACTATGCTCAGGACTTCTGGTTTTATAGCTGTAGATGGAAGTAGCCTGTTCACTGGAGTCTGTAAGAGACAAAGTAAAATGCTTGAAAATTTCGATGAAGATCCAATGAAGATTTCCACATTCAGAATACTCACAGAAGTTTTGATAGACAAGTTGAGTCTGTTGAAGTAAATGAACTTATGTTCAGAATTGGCTAGCTGTGCATTTTGTAATGCATGAACTGTGCACTGTTCACTGATGGATGAAGCAATTGTTGAAAGCTGGGGTCCCATGAAAGCATCAAGGGACTTCAGTGTTTCAAGTTCCAATGTTTTTTTTACTGAAATAAGGGTTTTTACATTTTCAATATCTGTATTTCATACATATTATCACGCCCGTATCTCTAATGGGGTAGGCAGAGCCACAAGTAAACATAAGAAAACTTGCAGCCACTTAAAGTCCTCAGATGGATATGGTGAACCATGGTGACAGGTGATCAGCCCATCGCCCATCTGTATTATCTTTGTTGGAAAGCTCAGACTATTGATTTTTCCCAGGCAGTTCCCAATAATTCTTACTTATTCTTACTTATATTATAAAATTGAAAAGTCTTAGTTTGCTTGAAATTACCGGCGTAAAGCTCAAAACGCAACGATAGCGCGTACTAACTTTACCTGTGCTGCCATCTAGTGAATTATAAATTGAATATTGTCTATATTCTAAGATAAACTTACCATCCACAGTAAAACAAACAGTAGCACTTAATGTCCTATACACAATCAAATAGTATTCCCCCATTTCTGCCTCATCTTCTAGTTTTAGATGGACTTTCATAATTTTACTGAGATCATCTCTTGTTTTGATGCCTTCAGGTGGGCTGATGAACCTGCCATGTCTTTGGGCAGCTGCCACAGCCCCCCCTTGAATCTCCTTTTCAACTTGTTTAGGCAGCAATGTTTGTACTAAATATTGGTACAATGTAAGCATATCACTCGTTGAAAGGTTATTCCTGAAAGTAACCAGAAACTCAGTGTAAACTATGTATCAACACAAAATTGAATCAATATTATGTATTGGCCAAAGGACGAAATTAATTCTTGAAATGAATACTCACCATATAAGTTGTTCATTATACACAAAGGATACACATTTAAAATCAGGATAGCTGACTTCCAGCAAATCAATAAAACATAGAACTTTAAAGAATGAGTTCTTATCCAGCGGCAAATAGTTAATTCCTTGGACCACATCTGTCACATCATTAGTGAAATTCTTTGATGATAGAAACTGAAATCAGAGTTTACATCAAGTGATTATAATAAACAGCTAGAATGTATAATGCTTGAAGCTGTTTTAAATACTTACTGGTGAAAAGAACTGCTCACATTTTATGTAGATATCTTCAGTTGAAATATCTTTAAATGGACCTCTGAACATATGAAACATCTTGTAGGCTGATAGTAACAATTCATACATTACTAATGGGTGTATCTGTAAAACACCATGAGAAATGTTTATAAAGATGACATAGGTACTTACAGGAAATCATCAAAATTGACTTAAGGTGCACTGGCTGTCAAAATTTTTTGACTTTTTGATATCGGGATTGATGGGTTGAAGAACTTACTATATCTTGACTTAAATTCTCTCCCACTGCTGGCACTGCCTTAGTTGTGTATGGGATACTAACAACCTGTAGAAATAATGACAGGATATACAACTTGAAATAATCTTTAATTAATTTTTTTATAAGCAGATTTACTTACCAATACCATCCAGTAGCCCTTCTCAGGTTGGTAAAATATGTATCGCTTTGTTTGTGTTTGTAAAGCTTCACATGGCTCCGAAGAAAAGGTACTGAAACATGGCCATAACCAGGATGTAGATGGATTTGAAGTTGTTCACATAAGTTAAAATAAGTAGCACAAGACTTACGTCATAAATTTTACTACAGCTTCACACAGCCCAACCTGCATTTTTCGAGCATCTGGACCAATATTGTTGGGATGATAAAATAATATCCTGTTTAGTTCCTGAAAGAAGAAATAAACATTATATTAGATCAGCAAACGAGGATTATAACAATAAAACATGAGTATGTAACTTTACAAAACTTACGTCGCCTTCTTTTGGACCCAAACTAGAGTTAAAAATGAAGAAAGCGCTTATTTTGTTTTTTATATCGATCATTTTAAATGATTTTTTCCTCAAAGTTTTAAAACAAATTTTCACTGGATCGAAAGTGGGTAGAGAAGACGATTCACGTATATAATCAGATATAATCAGATTAGTAAGTTAATTTTATTAAGGACGGCACAATACTTTATGTAAGTGTTATAGCGGTTGCTGAGCCTGTCTGAGGTTCTAAAGTTATGTTCTGTTCTGGCACATAGGTATTAGGTACTATGTGAATTTTACATAAAAAGAGGAGTGAATTCGGAAAAACGAATCTTAATTTTCCACTTCAAATCAAAACCGAGCAAAACCAAAACAAAAAATGATTGAATTGATTGCTAAAAAGGTTTGACTTTGACAAAGACAATTTTATATTTTTTGACAGCTTAACCATAAAGAAATGCACCTAAAATGTATCAAAAAAATCGATTATAGAAAAATCGGTTAATAAAATAATAAACGATTTTTATTTTATCGAGTAAGAAGCGGGAAGAAGTTTGAAAAACTCAAAGCGGAATGAGGTAAGTAACATTTCGTACATAGGTATAGTTCAAGGCCGGACCTGGATGAGACTTGCAACGGACCGTGGAGAGTGGCACACACAAAGGGAGGCCTACCAGCAGTGGGTGGAGTCGGGTTGCGGAAGATGATGATGATGATGAAAAGGTATAGTTCGTGTTTTTGGGTTCAAATTGTTTTCTTGGTAGTTTGTAGGCAGTAGGTATTTAGATTATGCATTCCAGCCCGATGGGCCTAAAGCACTGGCCTCTGGCCTAAAGTAAGTCCAAAAAGAGGTCAAAACCAAAAAGCATAGTTATAAACGATAACACTACAACTTACAAGACTTAACTACCTACGCACCATGAAGGTAGATAGGTAAATATTACCTAGAAGACCACGAAGACAAGATTTTTTGATAGGTTGCTTAGCAACAACTATACCCTATAAAATTGCGATTTGTTTGTGTTTATTTTTAAATCAATTTATCTTTCGCTACATATTTATACAAACAACAAATTATGTCTGTTCGCAATCCACGATTACCTCTTCTGCCTGGATATGGATCCAATCCTTTGGTAAGTTATCATCGCCTTTACTGATAGATTTTAGCTATTCTTTATGTGATTGTGACCTATCAAACTGACCTCAAAGCTTAAATCTTGATCACTTTCCTACCTACGTACAATGATTCTTAGAAAATGTGCCTATCTACTCTCTAATCTTCTCTAATAAGTAGGTTTCTATCATATAAACCTACCTAGCTGATAACTGCTAACAAGTAGTTTTACATACCTATATTTGCAGCTGGGAAAGAAGAGCTTCGGTGTCCGTCCGATTTTTACCAGTATCGAGGGAACAAATATGCTGGTTGATAAAGCCGAATCAGGAAATAGAGTACCTTCACTTTACTGTCGAAAGCAAGCTCCTGACTTACCAACATGGATCATGTTCGATAAAAACGTAATTTCTTACCTATAATAACTTATACCTAGATATCTACTACTATTTAGATACTTACTACTTCTCTTAAGGCTTTTAACTTTTAAGTCGTTAAGCCACGACGGAGGCCTTTAGGCGGCCTTATAACTCCGTCGGTAGAGTTGGCCACTAGCTCATACGAACCTACATACATACTACTTCTCTTCTGGACTGGGACTTGGGAGTAAAGAAAAACGTAGAATGCGTCCAGCTGCTTCTCTCCCCGAGCATATCGTAAAAATTGACTAACGGATAGTATCCTCTCCATGGTTCACCATTCCATCTTGGGACTTGGAATCAGGAGTGGCTGCAAGTTTTCGTATGATTACTTGTGGCTCTGCCCACCCCAGTAGGGACACGGGCGTGATGATTACGTACATAATGTATGTTAATCCTTTGAGAAGACTAGCCTCCGATGGCCCTAGTCTAAGGCTCTAGTCTAACTTTGTATGAGCTTTTGGTAAGCCAAAAGCTCATACAAAGTCTAGGTAGACTTTGTATGAGCCATAGCAAACCTTTTGATTTTAGATCTTGCGTTTCAAAGCCTTCTTCCAGCAGTCTCTACATGAGATGCGGTCGGCTTGTTCTGTTTTGCGAAAGGTGGACATATTATTTTTTCTTGAAGATGGCACTATTAAGGTCATGGAACCGAGAACTGAGAACAGCGGGCTTTTGCAAGGTAAGAAGCGTCTGATAATACCTACCTAGGTACTCTGTTCTGGTATGAAAGGGGATATAACTGAATAGTCTTGAGATTTTATAATGATTTATTAATTCAGGAACAATGATTGCTCGTCAGAGGATTCGTCTCCCGTTCAGCTACGATCTTTACTACGATGTCCTTGATTTGAATATTGGACGTGAAGTTACGTTCTATGGAAAAGTGTTCAAGGTAATAACACTGTCAGTGGGGCCTTTTAGGTAGTACTAAGTAGGTATACGATTCTGATCTGTTTTTATTCGACAGATTGTAAGCTGTGATAACTTTACTCGAGTGTTTCTCAATCGTCTCGGCATCAATGTTCCAGATCCCATTAATTGGCCCGATGCTCCCGAGGTAACGATTTCGTCGGTAACATTTTTATAATCATCATCACCATCAGCTCCTTCACACCCACTGCTGCGTATGAGCCTCCTGTATTAATAACCGCTATTATATCCGGTTTGGTTATTTTAGTTCATCTAAAGTCGTCAGAATTTTCATAAGTTTGATATTTCAGAGAGGTCCAGGTGCAAAAAAACCTCCGAAACACAGGCCGTTCAAACAATTCTTGGACTTCGATCGCCAAGTTTTACGGTAAAATTTTAAAACTACATTTCAACCAAACTGGAGATACAATTTATGTGAACAAACCGTTTCGTATTTTTCGTTATTACGATGAAATCACTTTAGTTTTAGGTAAATAAACCTCGCAACATAAGTTTTGACACCTTAATTTTACTATTAGTACTAATTTAAAGTTGATATACACTACATAAACATGTACGGTAATGAATAAGCAAGTTTTAGGTTAAGTATGAGTGGTTTGTTTACATAAATAGTATCTCCAGTTTGGCTGAAGTATAGATACTCGTACCTAATTATTTTATTTAAGCTATGCCTATGATATAATATTAATTAATAATAATATATTTTTGAAGGTTTTACGGCTACTGGGACGATCGTGACTCTGAGTTCGGTATTATGCATAACATGGAGATTCACTATTTCTTAGGAGACGATACCATCGAGATCAAAGAGACGATGCCTGCCAACTCTGGTATGGAGGCTGGTCCCATGTTTTTGAAGCGGATGCGTTTGCCTCGTGTAAGTTTTCAGACAAACCATAGAACCATTTCAGACATACCTAGATGTTATTAAACAGAGAATCTAGGCCTATATTATCGAAATTGTTTGTAGAAAATCCCATCCAAAGTTGAAATGACGGGCGGTCCTAAACTACCCTCCTACTCCCCGGCTGATCTAAGCATAGGCGCTGTCGTCAATGTTTATGGACGCAATGTTGTCCTGACTGACTGCGACGCTTTCACCAAGGAATATTACAGGGTCACTTATGGATTTGGTAAGATGCTTTTATTTAGGGTAAGTAGATGACTTTCTATTGTTTTAGTAAGTAGATGTCGTGGACACTACGGTGCGGCGGCGTGGCGTAGCGATTCGTGTATGATATTGACGCTTAAGTTGGTGTTTTTAAAAGCCCTTCCACCGGTTTTTGGTTTGTCGCAAACCTCGCAAACCTTTATATCTTTTTTTTCTGTATAAGTTGGTTGTTTTGTTGTTGATTATTTATACATTATGTTCCTTTAAGGGTAGCATGTTCTGCTATGAACAAATCCTTTAAATAAAAGAAAAAAAAAACCTTTATCTCCGTAGGTTTGCGTTAGTGGTAGGGAAATTGTGTGGAGGTATTACTAAATATTTGATCCAACTACAAATTTAGAACACACATAATACAATATCACGTCTGTTTCCCAGAGAACTAGACAGAGACCATGGATCTCCATTTGCTACATTCCTGATTTTGACTCTCGCTTTATTCGCTCTCATCATATTCTTCATGCATGCTAGTCAGTTTAAGAGTCCTCTGGTCTTTTTCCAAAACGTCAACGCAAATTTGAGGACGTCATCAAGGGCGGATTCAGCTTGTAAATCAGGGGTTGTCACATTGTTGAGGTCTAGTCAGGACAGGTTTTAATTCGTATACAAAAAAAAACGCTATATTGTTGACCTAGACCTGGATCAGGAGGGTCATGACCCATATGACTCCTCTTATCTCCTGGATCTGCTCTTGAACGTTTTACAAGTAGGTATGTTTGTGTCATGTTTGTGTATAACTTGTTACTCCTTTAGATGCGTTCACGCCCCTCTCGCTGCCGAACGCGGAAGGCGAGAAGTGCGTGAGCGCGGGCGTGGCCACGCGCCAGCTGCCACCGTGGAACGGCTACGGCTCCTACGAAGACTCCGCTGAAAACTGCCGAACGGTCGAACCCAAGCCACCGCATCGGGATTTCATCAAATTCTTGAAAAAAGATAGGTTTGTCTTTATTTCTGTTTGATCCTATTCATCATCTTCTTGCTCTTATTCCAGTATATGTGGGGTCGACGCAGCATGTTCTCTTCTTTCATTTCCTTCTTTCAGCCGTCATCTCTGTACTCACTCCTTGTTAACCGTATCAGCTTTCACACAATCCGGTGATCCTATTAATGTTATAGATACGTAAATTCGAAAGCTTGTGAAGATGTGAGGATGTTTAGATGATTGTGCCTGAATTACGTCGGATTTGAATGAAATATGTGTACGTGTTCCGAAATAACATACCTAAAATATACTTTCAATCCGAGTATAACTCGCAGGTGGAGGCAATATTTGTTTATTTCTTTAAATATTAGATAGCAAATAATGTTTTCAAATAGCTCCTAGCGCGTTGCTCTCTTATGCGTACTTGAATTATGACGATATATTTTATTTTAGGGTTGGATTTGATTCCCACGTGCTTCGTTTTGCGGCTAGACTTATAAACGATAACTCTGAAGATGCCACGCGGTATTTCATCATCAAATATTTTCTATGTGATGATACTATTGGTATTTTCGAATTGGGCGAACGTAATTCTGGTTTCAAGGTTTGTTCTTTGACTACCTAATGGTAAGTAATGTATCGTTTAACTACTAGGACTTTTCAACTTCTATCACGCTTGGTCGCGTTAAGAGCAGGCGATTTAATTCAATTTAATTTCAATTTATTGCGAAAATGGGTAAAAATAATAATGTAACTATTAAATTAAGGTACCCTATTATTATCAGTTAGTCAGTATGCAACATTATAAAAAATTATATAAGAATTTTAAAGTAGCTAACCATGCAGATCAGCTGCAGATTACTGGTACGAGTAAACATCTAGGTTCGTCCATAATCATACATAAATTTCCAATCACGTTACGGATATTTAAAAATTATTCTTTTTTAATTTTACTGAATAAATCATTTTTGACTTTGACTTAATTATTCTTCTAGGATCAATCTTTAATTTGTACTACATATATTTTTTTAGTCCCGAGTGTCTATGTGTCATTTTTAGGGTGGAAAATTTTTCCGTCGCGATAAAATGTATCTTCCCGACGTGAACTTCTTCGTGCCCAAAGAGCCACCGTCGTACACCGACAAGGACATGTGGGTCGGCAACGAGCTCGTCATCAACAAACATCGCTTCCGACTGGTCGCCGCCGACGAATACGCGCTCAGATACCTTGAGGTGCACTCTACAGAGGTGAGAACATTCATGGTCATCTTCATCATCATCGTCATCGTCATCGTCATGGTCGTGGTCATCGTCATCGTCATCGTACTTATCGAGTTATTGATCTAAAGGGTATTGTACAACATACAAAAGAAACAATCGGGCTATCTAAAAGCCGTTGCAAACGGTCATTAGATAGCTCATCTGATTCCAGCTCATCAGACAGTGGATGCGTACCCAAGACGCTGGCTACAAATTCACAAAATTAAATATAGTGAGAACCCGTGGCGCTTAAAACATTTTGATTATTATTTAAATTGAATTTTCACATACTTAGTTTTGAATTTATTTTCATAGATATTTTGTATTTGTCCAGTACCCAATGGCGAATATAGCGCTTATAATGGATAAGATTCGACGCACTCTGGCCACACAAGAGAACGGCTACAAAAACTTCGTAGCGAAGTATATGGAAGCCACGTTACCAGACAAAAGGGAACTCATGTCTGTACGGTGTTTCAAGTAAGGCCGCTATCTCTTATTCTACTTTCTACTAATTTTATTTACGTTTTACGAAGTTACGGGCGAAATCTAATCACATGAAGCGCTCGTGGATTAGCTTGCTCAGGCGTTCTTGATTGATCGTTAAAGTTAAGCAACGATATGCGCGGTCACAAATTGGGATGGGTGACCGCAAATGGCATTACGAGCTGAGCGCTTCCGTGCTTCGGAGAGTACGTTTAACAGTCGGTCCCGGCTTTTAAGTAGTTAAGCCATTAATGATTTTGAATTTTGAGTTATTTTGATAACAAGGATGAAATTAAGCAAAGTTTTTCATTGCAGACAGGCACTAAAAGAAGTAATGTGCGATAAAATGACCGAGCATGAGTTTCTGACGATCATAAGACATTTCAGAGGAGACCCCGGGCAGGAGAAAAGTCCTAGACGCGAGATGATCAGGTAAGTTTATTTCAAATCAGATTTTTCATTTTATTTAAATTATTGGTTCTAGAACTTGTTTATTCAGTTTTACTAAAGGTTCTACTGATACGACAATACCGCATGCGATTTAAACCTATTTATTTTTAGTTTTAAAACATACAAATTTTTCTGCTGGACTGGGAGTAAACAAAAAACATTGAATTCGTCGAGCATGTCGTAAAAGTCGACTAAGGAGTACCTAGTATCCTCACCAACTTGATGGACCTATATGGGCGATGGGCTGATCACCTGTCACCATATCCATCTTGGGAGTCTTGCATCAGAAGTGGCTGCAAGTTTTCTTATGATTAATTGTTGTACTGCCCATCCCGTTAGGGATACGAAAAGGATAATACGAATAATTAGGAAAACGATAAGGATAAAAGTAAGAAAAGGATAGTAAGGGTAAGGATGTCTTTGACTAGGTCTCTAGTATTCACCGATCTGACCCGTGGGCTATGGGACGACCGCACTCGCCTCCGCGAGGGTATAATGCATGCGGACGAGGCCGGCTCAGGAGTCCTGCCTATTGAACGAATGAGGCAGATTCTGAGGGCTCACCGACTGCCCATCAACCCTGACCTCATGGACTGCATGTTGCAAGTGTGAGTATTAGCCTCGTACACGAGGGGACAAATGTTCCACGACACGAGATGACAAAGCTGGAAACAGTGCGTGAACACTTTTTATACACATTGTTTTTTTTTCCTGGCCTGGTTTTTAAACCCTTTGGCCCTTTCTTATTTGGAAAACACATAGTTTGCGCGCAATGTTGCCAGACATTCGTTCAACGGATCATAAAGTTATAGGGCACTAGCGATGTTGGAGATGAATATTCGATCTTATCTTTAATCTTATTCAAGTCATGTTTCGATGAGATAGTATCTGTTAATAAATTAATGGCAACATAACTATCTACAGTTATTTTATTTTAAAGTTTATTGGCCACGCAGTAACGTCATTTTAGAACATCAGTATGAACATAACTTTGGAAATTTTTCATACAAGATTCGCGTTCGTACTGAATGACGTTATTAAGTGGCTGATCTATGATTTCTCCTAGTCAGTCAAATATTTTATTTCCAAGTTTTTTTGTAGACTTATTAAAGATGAGAACTGCAACATCCAATACGAAGATCTGATGTCGTTCTTGGACTTCCAAACGCGTCCTGTGTTCAACCTGAGCGAGGCTGACTATCAGAAGGTGGTGAGGCACGCGCCGGCTGTCAAAGATACCGAGGTTAGAAACACTCTTCAAATAACCTATACATTTTCTATGGTTCCCTAACCTTCTTCCGCAACTTCCTTTCGCACTTCCTGAAAAAAGTATCTAGCCCCTATATTTATACTAGCTGTTGCCCGCAATTTCATCTGCATTGATTTTCGTGACAAAATGTAGCCAGAGACGTAGTGTAGATTTGACGACCTCGGTGGCATCGTGGCCGAGTGATTGGCTGAGACGCAAGAGGCGCGGTTTCGATTCCCGCTACGGGAAAAATGTTTGTATGTTCTGCAAATATTTCTTACGGGTATGTGTGTTGTATTATGTATTACTAGCGAGGTATCTGAATAAAAAATAGTCTATATGTTAATCTAGCACATGTACCTACTATGTATATTCCAAGTTTCATTCAAATCCGTTCAGCTGTTTAGGCGTGATTGAGGCACAAACATCCAAACATCCAAACTCACAAACTTTCGCATTTATAATTTAAGTAAGATATAAGTATGTATTTACCCATAGTACAAGCTTTGCTTAGTTTTAAGCAAAGCGAATTAAATTCGGTGCAGTCATTACGGTTTGGTTAGATTACAAACGTCCAAACGTATTTTAACACACCTAAGTTTCACAAATCTGGCACTACGTGATATTATCATTCCAAATCATTAACTATGTACATTCCACGTTTCAGCCGAACCCGTTCAGCGGTTGTGAACGAGACACACTCATCTAAATATACACACAAACTTTCAGTTTCATAAATATTTAACTTTAAAGAACTAACCTTTATGACGAATGAGTCATACATGATTCGTGAATCATGAATGATATTCATTATATAGCACATATTCTGAAGCTTGTATTAAACTAGCGTTTACTTGTTATCAGTGCAAGATGTGGGTCGAAGCTGAAACTGTAATCCACGAGGGCTACGTCAACTGGAATGCTTTCCTTTGTCAGCTGAACTTGGAACACTTGGTCAAAGAACAAACTAACTAGAACTGCGTAAGTTTTTAACATATGAATCATGTTTTGTTTTGAAAATTTGTATGATCTCATTTGTAAGAATTAGCTTTTAGTAAAGGTTTGGAAATAATAAAATGTTAGGTTTGAAATTGTATTTTTCTATATCACAATAAATACTCGTACATTTGTAACAGTCACACATTTTCTCACTATCGATTACGCCTCTGATATTGATGTACGTCTATTTTCTTAAATCTATTTTTACACAAAATTATATTTCAGTTGAGCGATGTAACGTTGGCTTTGAGTAATGTAGCAGTTGTTTTCATTATATTGTAGGAAGTTAAAGAAAAAGTACAGATTTTAAAAATACATTCATATAATCTTGGCCTCATCAGCTCCCTGACCTTTTCTCACTCTACGTGGTGTTTTCACAATATGTAATCTTAAATTTCTCCAGAGAGTAATTTAGTATTTTCAGTTCATTTGATTTTCATTAGAATCAAATAATAACTTCTATACGCTCCGCTTAACTGAGTAGGTACCTACTAGGTAGGTACTCCACTATGTAGGTTCTTGCAAAGGCCAATGTTACATCGTCCATGCAACAATCATTCGTTATGTAGGTACGTTATTGTATATTTACACATTCACTGTTGCAAACACATCTTCACAACATTGAACATGATCTTTGAAGCGATTACTACTAAAGTGACGTAAGAACCGTTGTTGAGAATTATTGTTACTGCAAGTAAACCAGGGCAACACCATACATTCACACAGTCTATCATTACAAAATAAATAACTTAATTATTATAACGTAAATCTAAATGACTTCATTCTAGTAACAATACTTGACATTATACCAAATAGAAGCGTATACTTTTATGTGATATTTTTATGTGTTGGTCGTCATGTGTTTGTAGATTCAATATTTTCATTTTAAATTTGCTTACAACATTTTTATATGCATCGTCGTATACAATTGTCTTATTACAAGTATCTACCTGGAAAAGCTGTAGGTAGGAGAATTTTAAATTACTTAATAAATCATTTCAGTTTCATCGACAATCATAAAATGCTTTACTGTCGATTTCGTCTTATCATTTTAAAGTCATCTTTCCGTTATTTTGCATTTACGTCATAACAAATAACATGGCACAAGGTATTCACTTGTGAGTCGATCAGATTCTTAGACTGAATTTATCTAAAGAATAGATAACTATTTTAAGTAACACAATAATGAGAAATAGTTTTGTTGAGTCTTATTTCCCCAACTTTTTTCACATTTTCATTAATTACATTAAGCTGCTAAGATGTTATAATGTTATGTACAACACTGGACGGATTTTTGTCACATTAAATTATAATTTAAATTCCTACATACTTAAGCTATCAGGTAAAATTTACATATTTACAAGTCATAATTTATTTTAGACCACTTAAATCTAATCGATCCATTTAGATTTGTTTCTCTGAAGTTGCGTAAGGATTTCTAAATCCTAAGAGATCAGCCCTTCGATAAATGAATATCGAAAACGAAGGGCAGTTTCCTACAATCATGGTTTCAATGGACGAATCTAATGTTTTATACATTATAGACTTAACAATGTCTTCGTGATCACCACATATCTTTAACCCTTTCCTTTGCTGGTATTGTCGGGCGGATCCTGTAACAAAATGTAAAGTTTGATTAATTCCGTACATTTGAAATCATTCAAATTCTCTGAATTTGGTAAATTTTGTTATTATGATTGCTTACATTTCTTACCTATGAGGAGGAATAGCAGATGTTCCTGTTTGGCTCGAGGGCAACGGTGCCATTTTGATGCCAGGGTTGTTGCCGTTTATACTTGATCCTAGACTGGATGCGGAATCCACCCTGAAACCAGACATTGTTAAGTAAGAATTATCAAAAGCCATAACGCTTTTGTAATGTCATAATCTAAAGATGCTTCAAATCTAAAGACGGTTTTTTTTAAATATCAAATGCGTTGGATCATTTTTGAAGTGCGCTCATTGGAGAATGAAATCAATTTCAATTCAGTTCAAATTCTACTCGATTTTTTAACCGTATCTCTAACATAATAGTTGAAAACTTACCGGTCGATTTGTCTTCTAAATAGAGGATACCTCCACGGCGAGTTGGGTTTCCGCTGTTCGTGTTGGAACGCCGGGTTGTCCCTTCCTCTCTCGCTTACCACGGACATGGACACTTGCCCTTCTGTCTCACGAGTCTTTGATGATAGTCTCCTGTGAACAATTATATATATTTTGCATCAAGACAAGACTAATTAAACTTTTGGATTCATTGCCAATTGATAAATCTATAAGATGAGTATAAAAACGTTGGAAGAGGTAGGCCAAAAATGATGGACTGTGTGAAAGACATGAGCAAGAAAGAAGTGAGTGTTGTTTTCACTTTACTTTTGTTGTCATTTCACTCTGTCAGCCATCATATGTAATGTTAACTCCACTTAAAGTAAAGAAAAGGGCAGAGAGAGAACCATCTCTCTCAGGACCATCTCAGATACCCAGGTATATTGTAAAGATATTGACCACAATACCTCTATAATATACCTGGGTATAATCTAAAGCCAAAATATTGTAGCAATTTATTTCAAAATTCAAAATATACCTTAGTATTCTAGTAGGTAACGAGGCTTGGTTCTGCGGGCGAGCCCGCTGCCGACTGTCCACGATCAATACGTGTCTGTCGTACGGCGTGTCATAGTCCACCTCCAGTACTGTGGAGAACCGATGCGGCCAGATCAGATCCAGCATCGCGATCAGCAGTCCGACGACCACGCATATGCACCCTGAAACGTGGACGGAGTATCAGAGCCAGAAAATGTTAAAACAATATCATCATCATCATCATTTCAGCCCACTGCTGGGCATAGGCCTCCTCTTTATTACGCCATTCTTTCCGATCCCTCGCGAATCTCATCCAATGATTCCCGGCTATGTTCACGATGTCATTCGACCATCGGGCGGGTGGTCTGCCTCTTGGCCGTTGAGCGTCTCGGGGCCACCATTCAGTGATCGCCTTCGTCCATCTTCTGTCGTCCTTTCTAGCCAAGTGTCCTGCCCATCTCCACTTCAGTCTCGCGATCCGCATACCCACTTATTATAAAAACAATATAATAAGTATAAATAAAGCCAAACAATGAGACTGCTTTAAATGAGGCTGATAGAAGGGAGTGAAAGAAAAACGTATTCTGCCGACCCCACATAAGTGGGATAAGGGCAGGGAGATGATGATGATGATGACGATGATGAATGAGATTGCTTTAAAAAATACGTCAAGTCTAGTCTAAATGGTCGTGACATACCTTAGTAGGGTTTTAATATACCTGCAATGAGCACGAGCCAAAAACACCATCCCAGCGAGAAGAACAGCATAGCCCCGTCTAGTCTGACAACAAGCGGAGCGTGCGGTAGGGACGCCCAGTAGCCGCCGGCCGCCGTGCACAGTGTTACACCCACGGATGCCATCGCGTAGGCACCGTATCGTGGTACCACCACCAGCAGTAGGTTCATGAGGAGCCATAGTGCTAGTGCTGCCCTGCAATCGAAAATGATTGAAGGTTCTGAAAAGGTTTCTTCATTTAGCGGACGACGGTTGACATGAACAAAACAATAAATATTCTGCGAACATTAGTGTTCGAAAAATGCACCCAAGAATGTATAAGAGTGTAACCCTGGCCTGAAATCACAGGAAACCAGTACACATAAACCTTGGAGATATGGTGATAAAAATACGACAGATTATAATAGCGCGCCGGGTGCGCCTTGAACTTGATCACAAGAACTTGTTTTTTTACCATAATAAAGTGGATGTGGTGTATCCGGCGGCCCGGTACTTAGCCCCCCACTCGAAACCCTCGTGCTGGACGGCGAAGTGCTCAGCTACAGATAGCACTGGGTAGGGCAGGCCCCGCGACAGCCCCGCGTGGTACCATTCCTGGATGGCTCCAGCTTCTTCCCAGTGGAATTGCTCGTTGTAATCCACTCCCGGGTCTCCTATACTTGTGTTGCCCCATGACAAGGCTGAAACGGCAAACATTTTAAAAACATTTCATTGTAGGATAGGGTTGAAATAATATTTAGCAGCTAAAGGTACTCAATATACTATTTCAAAAAGGGCACAGAAAGAAGCCATGTGTAAGGTGAGGACTCATCTCTAACTTTCTCTTTCAAAAGAGCAATGTTTCCCTCACATGATGCGATTTTGTAAGGACGATAAAATAACCATTATGCAATATACAAAAGCCCTTATGCAAACATTTACATTCACTAGGTACCATTTAACTTTGTAGAAAGAGCTCACCAGTGAGCGTTACATTGACGTGGCCCAGGCCGACGTGCACGGCCAGCCAGCAGTCCACGCGGTCGGCAGAGAAGGCCCGGTACGCGGCGCGCGCCACACGCGCTCCTGACACGTGCCATGACGAGCCGTGCTTACAAACTGAAATTTATTTTGCATAATATATCTATTACCCAAACTTTTACAACATGGATTCAAGAATAAATGTGATTGGCGACCATGCTAGGGCGTACCCTCCAGAGTGATAGTGAGGATGAGGAGTAATAGGTTAGCGTGGTATGGGCATGTTATGCGGAGGGAAGAAAGTCATGTTACAAGGAAAGTACTGAATATGAATGTGGATGGATACACGGGCCGAGGAAGGCCTAAGAAAAGATGGATGGATTGTGTGAAAGAGGACATGCGTATGAAAGGAGTGAGTACTGAGATGACGAGTGATAGGAGAAGATGGAAGAGGAAAACATGTTGTGCCGACCCCACCTAGTAGGATAAGGGCAGGAAAATGATGATGAATATATCTATTACCCCTGAATACTCAATCGCATCTCAAAGTTGAGCACGTCTCAAAAGACGATTTTTTGACAGATTTTCATCAGAAATTGTCAAAAAATTGTGACTTGAGACGTGCTCAACTCTGAGTTGCGTTTGAGTATTCGGGGGTTAGAATGATAAAAATAATAATTAATTGTTCATAAAACTCTTTCGTTACTGACTGGCTGAATGACAAACAACGTACAGTTTAAATCATAAGTAATAGAAGTTTGAAACTTGAACGGAATATTCCTATTATAGGTAGGGGTGTACTAAGAAATGAATTTCCAATATTCAACTCTTAGAGGACGTAGTGGGAAGTTGCGGGGCGTTTCACTAATCGGCGGTAAAGTAAAACGATCGGTACGTCACATAACTTTGCTCGCGAATGTGTAATAGTAAATTGTCTTTTTATAGGTGTATCTTTCACTAACACAATTGTACAATAAAACAGTACGGTCGGTTTTAAAAGGATACTGCAATTAATTTAACCGCTTGGTTGATCACTCGAAAACAATGGCGAATGAATTAATTACAGATAAACTTTCACCTGGCTTATTAACTTGCCGAATTGAGTTCATTTATTGTTTTGTCTTTTAAGAAATTGAAACTTTCTGTTAATTTTATTTGATAACTAGCCGCCGCATGCGGCCTCGCTCACGTGATACCAGGATAGCCTATATGTTATTCCAGCACACATACTATGTATATTCCAAGTTTCATCTAAATCCGTTCAGCCGTTTAAGCGTGACTGAGGCACAAACATAACAAACATCTTCACAAACTTTCACATTTATAATACTTATCTGATAATGGTACTAGGGCAAAAAATATTCACGATAGTACCATTAATGGTACTAACCAATGCCACTGCGACGAATGAACCATTTATTTCTCTCAATTTCATACTGTTGTTATATTTTATTTACACGCGACATGTTTTCGTGCGGGTAATTGATTTTATCAGTGTGTACACTTACTTCGAGGTCATTTGAATTATAGAATTGGAATCTGTGTCTAGGTTACACAGTTTCGTTTTAGGATAACCTACCATGTAATTAGATGTCTAAAGACTTTTCATAGAAAATAATAGTAATTAACTCGCAAATTATTTGCCAAGGCCTGATCGTTCATTGGATTGATTGACAGTTCATTATCGGATGCGGAACGTTTTTTTGAAACCTATTTTAAAACTTGATGAGTTAATAGATATCTACATACTCAAGCAAGAGCTATACAACTTACCTAATATGACTGTGCCGACAAAAAGGCTAAGTGTGACTATAGTGAAGGTTGAGAATCTCTGAAACAAAAACGGCAAAATTATTGGACGTTTATAAAAATAAGCAGGTAGATAAGATCACTCTAATCATTTAAAAGCATTAGCACGTATCATCTCAGAGGATTCCGATGAATGTCTCAATTTGCGGTCTCGAATATGAGAAACAAATTATGATGGCCCGATTGAATTGCTCCATAATGACAGTCTTGAAATGAAAATCATCATCATAAGTGAGTAATTGAACCGGAGGCGATTGAACTGGCTATAAAAGTCATTGTGGTTGCAGTATTACGGCTTAATCAACTTGCGTGAAACTGATTTCCATAATGTACATTGTTGTAAGAGTGTTTTTTGGTGTAAAGGCTGTTTGACATTTGGTAGCGATTAGCTGCATACTAACTGACTTAGAGCCGAGAAGTGCTCGCTTAGTTGTGCCTTGCCCTAGACAAAAGCACAAACTGCGAGCGAGGCACGTCCTGACCAAGCGAGCACCCGCCTCGCGCGGCAGCTTCGCAAGGCTTCTCGGTCAATTAGTACATAGCTATTGGGATTAGCCAATTTAAAATGAAAAGGTTACTTGCTTACCTCTTTCCTGATGCCCGGGAAGATGGCGAGGAAGGCGATGTAGAGTGTGAGCGCAGCTACCACCAGTGCTAGCGCCGGCACGTCGGCCGCGACGGCTGTGCGGTTGTGGTAAGCGTAAAGGGTCGGGCCGCCTTCCTCGCGGAACGCGTCAAACCACCCCTTCATCGCTCAACCAGCCTGGAAAATATTAAAAAAAGTTAGAGAGCTCGCCACAAAGGTTTAAGATTTGAATCTCAACGTTCATGATCTGTCAACGTCGGTATAGGTCTTTCTTTGAAACGTATCGGTGTTAATCAAAATTGTCTCGAAAATTCTAAACAGTGATGGTGAATTGGGTAGTTTTAAATCAAGGTTGATTTATACTTAAACTTGTGCATAATTGGTATGAAGGAATGATTATGTGTAGTGGAGTAAATGATCTAGAATTTAAATTAAATAATGCAGAGCTAGAAGACTACATGCAATACCTCGCATAATGGAATCTTAAGATGACATGTTTAGGGTAATTACCAATTACTTGGAGCTGCAAGTAACGGTTTAAAATGCTAATTAAAACAGATTCGTTCTTGACACAAATAACCACAGCCACGGATTTATGTGCCCGGCTAGAGGGATCGTTACTCTGTAAATTGCTTACGCTTACATTGGAATGTTGAGCTATCATAAATCATTAATAAGATAAGTTTTATTTATTTTAAATATATGACTTATTACATTTAAAGCAATCTTTTATTAGCAATGATTTTGATGTGAGTACGCTTCGGGTACTATTCGCTAAGTCCAAAATAATACTAATCACTTTCCTAATTATGTCAAATGTCCAAACGCTCGAAGGCATGTTCTTGGTTGGTATGTAAAAATCAGTAGGTGTTCTATTAAATCATTCAAAGTGAATTACTTTATTTACAGCCGGTATATTTAGACTGGAATTCTACTAATTAATTATAACAAGGAGCAGGTGACATTTTGGGTATGTTGTTCGGAGAGGCGGAATGCGCCCACGCCGCGCCGCACCGGCGCTGAGCTTGCGACACAGATTGTTCCACGGACTTGTTACCTTCGGGAAACGGATATGCTAGCTAACTTTGCGGTTTGTGGTGCACTCAACACTCCCAGCCAACCGGTAATTAAATTAAGAGCTACTCGCAAACTCGAGGAGATTGTCTGCATTGCGCAATTGAACTCATTGCCTGTAAAATTGTAGTTAATTCATTTTTAGGTATCATCTTCGAGGATTTTCTAACCAGCCTAATGTAAAAAGAACGAAAATGTAGGACGATGTACTTAGGTTGCCTATGATGTGCTAACCTAACTTGTTTGGACATGGAAGTCAGTTGTAGAATGTTTCTCAAAAGTAATGTTAAGCGGTCTAAGATGGAAATTCCCATCTTGTTCCATTGCGTTTACTTACCGCAAGATGCGGATATGGTAAGATCAAGAAAATGTTCCGTAACAGGATTTTAACAAGAGCCGGTTTTAACTAGCTTGACTATCATGTGCCCATAATTTGATAATAATCATTACTCAGAGTAATGCCTGAAAATTATTTTCTGCCACCGTAACCTTTAATAAAGAAAATATTGGGTGAAATAATCAACAATGCGTAGTTATTGACCTCAGTAAGTTAGTTCTTGACATTATTATACGTGAGTAGGCGTGTCGGAAGTGAGTTGCATTGAAGCAGACAGGTATCTATTGGTTACCCATACCGACATAACCGGAAGAGTTATACAACTGAGGAATTACGAGGCTATACTTGTGTAAGTACCCTTAATGGTAACCTTCGTAGAGGAGAACTGGTTACTGTTATGACCCCATATGCCAGCTGCACACTTCAATTTATCTTCAGACTTAATCATACATACATACACACATATTATTACGCCCGTATCCCTAATGGAGCGGACAGAGCCACAAGTAAACATATAAAAACTTGTAGCCACTTCTGATTTAGTCCTAAGATGGATATGGTGAACCATGATGACAGGTTAATAAATTCACGGTTTATTAACTAAAAAATCTGAATAACAAAATGGAATCTGAGTGAATTTAAGTGGAAAAAAACGATGTTGTGCCGACCCCACATAAGTGGAATAAGAGCAGGTAGATGGAAATGACAACAATTATGTTTTCGTTATAAAAAAATAAATTTAAATTAAAGAGTAGCGAAGTTAGAGGCTGTGGTTGGTAATTCATCAAATTATTGGTGACCGAGGCGCGTCGCGGAAACGGTATATAATGTGCTATTCTTGTGGCTAATTTTATGTACGACTTATTTGTTCTCGAAAACAAGGACGAACATTAAAATGTGGCTATGTAGCACAAGTTTAACAACATTTTAATGCTAATGCATTTTGTTATCTATTCAACTGCGTAACTTGTTTTCTAAGGAGCATATAGGCTCAAGTAACATTGTAATGTGCTAATTAAATCTGCCTAGCTTCCCCGGCGTTTGTTTTGTCTAATCACCATATATTCTTCCTTTCAGAAAAACCATTAATAATCCAAGCGCGAACATATGAAAAAAATATCTTTAGTTATATGTATAAAAGAAATAAAGGTTGGACGTAGCAACAGCTTTATTTAAAAATAGTGAAAATGACGTCAGTTTTTAAATAAGAACAACATGAAATATTCGGAAGCTTTTGTACGGTCATTGAGCCCATATGAGGTCACGCGAGCCCAACCTTGGGCACAGGTGATAGCAAGGGCAGCCATAGTACAAGCTTGAATAATCTTACAAGTAACTTGAACCATCAACGTGTAGGTAAAATTGTGAGTGATTATGTTACTTGATAAAATAATCAGATGAAATAGTACTTACTATGCCGGAAAGCTATATCGGGAAAACAAATGAGACAGAAGATTAATTGTTATGGAGATCAATTGTTATTATTTTCCTCTTAAGCAGAGTTTTCATGCGAGTTAATAAAACTCTAAAAAAATCCGATTCAGATTACTTGAAACTAGTATAACAATGTACGTTACTGGTACATAAACAATATATATCTTAGCATTTTATTGAAATTCATACAAGTACGGACTTTGTAAGCAAACCAAATAAGATATCATACGTCTTGTGTTTGGAGGGCGTAGTATAAGTAAAAGATTTAAACGCGTTCGATGTATTTTATGTTAGGGTTATTATTCAATTTTTTTAATCGGTTAAAAAATCGAACGATAGTATGCAGTAGCTTTGATAGATTAATTTGATAACCGTAATAATGAACCAATGCGTTCGTTAGGTATACATGTAGTAGATATCCGGAATACAGACGGTAAACAATAGGCGAGCACGTCTCGCACGGCGCTGTATGTGCCGGTATGCACGCAGCCCGAGCGGCTTCCAGGAAAACGTCGCTTCGCCCATGTCAGATCAGTCACCATGTGTGGTCATGGCCCTCCTGTCACGGCCGTTCGATGTCGAGGGCGTAGGGACGATCGAGCACCTCGCGACTCAAGACATGCCTCGCAACCAATAAGTGACTCAGCCTTGCTACCTTAAAGTTAACGACTCCATTCAGAATTTGGATCACGTACTTTAAACATATCTTGCCGAGATGACGTTACGTAGATAAATATTTTTTGTTTACCTTTGTTTATCTTATCAGTAGGCTGCAGTTGTCTGGGTTGTATGAAGCGGATTAAGTTAGTCGTGAGATTAGGTTATCGTAAGCAAAAAATTCTAACAAAGTGTAATTTACGTAATTGAACATCTGGGTTGAAGATTAATCACTTTGACAAGACGAACAAAGAACAATAAGGAAAGAAGTTGCTTATTAGTCAAAATATTCAAAAATATTTATTACTAGTCGATCGCCGCGGTTTCATTCGAGTAAAACGATTTTTCATACCCATGTTTTTATCACTTTTCATTCCTCAGGTAGAATTTCTGGAGAAATTACTTTCTCAGTGCACCCCTACACCATAATAAGATAATAATAGCCTTTCAAGTTACGTGCTTTTAGGAATTCCAGTTTAGGCTGTATATTGATTGTCTGTCAGCTTCATAAGCGTTTTAGATGTAGGCTAGGTCTGGCTAACTCGATTGACCCTCAACTTCATAAACTCAGTTCAAGGATCTCAAGCAGTTTTACCATCGTGTTAGTATAGTATAAAGGTAATATTGGTAGTTATACTGAACTATTGGCAAACGACAATAAATTAAGCAAGACAAATTCTCAAGTGCAATGGCCTTAGGAAAGGTGTCGAAATTATAGGCTTTTAAAAGGCATGTCTTCATTCAACTTTGCCAATTAGTTGCTTTTTTAAATTTCGATGGTAAGTGTACAATTATGTGAGCTTTAATTACCTATTAAAGAGAAGGCAAGTAGATTTATTTCCTTTCAAACAGGCTTAATATTCAGTTTTGTTGGTTGATTTACAAACGGTAATTATGACAAAACGAAGAATATAATAAACGCCCTAGAATCTGAACGTGAATGTGGGCCAGACTCTGCATTACATAATCAAACGTGTGTTCCATATGACCCAGCTTGGAACATGGCCTTGCTAATGACTTTAAAAATAATTAATTCTTTTATCAGACTTCGAATGATTATAAAAACAAAAGAAAAGTTTAACTGGTTTTATGTAGGTATGATTTTATTTTGTAAACCTTGATAGAAACGATGTCGGCAGTTCTTGAGAGAAATACTGATTTATTTTTTCCAGTTAGCAAACATGTTTGATGAGTTCCGGACAGATCACACAATAAGTTGTTTATAAATAAATATGCGCTTTATAACTGTAGATAATAAATTAATAAGTTAATTAAACAGCATATGAATGATGCTAAACATCAACCTCACTCAATTAACGGAAACCTCAAATATCTGCTCATGACAATTATTTTATGTCAATATTTCATGTAAATATTTTATTGTGCGATGAATTTAGATACATCCTACTTATATTTTAAATGTGAAAGTTTGTGCGGATGTTTGGATGTTTGTGTCTCAATCACGCCTGAACTGATTGAATGAAACTACGTGCGCTGGAATGATATATAGGCTACTTTTTATCCGAGTACAAGGTAAGCAAAGCCGCAAGCGGCACCTAGTATTACATATAAACGCTATTGGAAATCGCGATTGGAGAAATCCTACATACATTATGTAGATTTGTCAAACGGCACCATCAACATAGCTAAATTAGTTGCAGACATTGTAATTACTTGCCTCGTTGTAGTACTACAGTGTTACATTGTAGTACTACTATTTATACAGTGAAGGAAAACATCGTGTGGAAACTGGCATATCGTAGAACCTAATAAATTCAAAATCATGTGTGAAGTGCACGAAAGGAACCTTTGAAGACCTTAAAATCCTTTCACCACACTGGTTCGAAAGAACTAATGACACGATTAGTATTAGTAGTGTCCATCCATTCAGGATCTAAGTATACAATATAAGCATCTTCTTTTGTGTTAGCTTTGCAAAGTCATCGTGTTTCATTCTGTATCCTTTCTCAGCCCATCAGTAACATCCATAATTCGTAACGTAATGTTCAGACAGAAATGGTTCACAATAATTTCTAATCACACAATTTTTCAAGTGGTTGCCGACATTGGTGTGCATCGAGGCACTCGACAAGTTTGCATTGAGTGCACGAGTTCAACCTTCTCAAATGACAAGCTCTGTATAAAAACAACGGACAGCTGGTATATTCGAGCCAAGGTCCTGTAATGAGATTGTTAGATTGATAGAGAATTAAGACAATTCCGTCGGCTCGGGCTGATAAAGTCTCTGACAAAATTAATACTCGCTCTATTATTACGTAGATGGGAAGACAAAAAGGCTGAATTTGGTTTGAAGTTTGAAGGTAAAATCAGAGATAAATTATAGGGTAGAAATAATGAACACTCATTTATAAATCGTTATTATGTCGCTTTGTCAAAGTCATTTGACAAAAGGTGATAATGTGTTAATTATATTTGATTTACATCCAAGATTTACATACTTTTAAAACATTGAATAAAAAAAAACGGCTATATGAAATGTCCACAAATATAATTTTTTTATTTTTGTAATAATCTAAGCCGTACATAAATTCGTGACGTCGTACATTCGAGTAAGTACAAAATTCATCATATAGCTATTATTGTTTGCAAGATATGCTCAGCTGCTTGCTCCTCGGTTTCCAACAATAATATTACAACACGCTGTTGCGTGCATATAACGTGGGAAGTTAATATTTTTACACTTACCTCGATAGTCTAATCCTATTAAACAGAAATTAGCTTTTGTGCTTCTGTCAAAATTTTTGTCAGTTACATTACAATGATGTCTTACATGATGTTGTTTGATTAATGAACCAAAAACTCACTAGGAAAATAATTTTATTTGGACTGCACAGCGCCATTTTGGACTACAAAGTAAAAGTAGTAGTCTGTTAAAAAGAAATAGGCAGAAGTAGCTTTATTGATATAGATTTTAACAAAAAAATACTTTAAAAAATCCAACAAGAATGTTGTAGGTAAGTCACACCTCATCTCTTACATAAACTGTACAAATATTGCCTACAGCTTCTTCCTTTTGAAATTATTCGGATTCGGAGTCTCTGTGACGTCTCGAGGTCGCACAAAGGCCACTTCTTGTTGTTGCACCATTACAAAGAAATATTTACATAGTAAGTTGTGTTTACCGCATTAATATTCAACATATTCAATGAGTTTTGTTAGATAGATAATTTCATCTTGGTAAATGATTGTGCACAAGGAAATCATACATATAAAAAAAACAGCTAACGAAAAATTTGATGAATCGCACAAAAATATAATTGATTTAGTACCTTAATCAACACCATATTTTTTTGTTTCCAAATCTTAGAGTTTAGAAAAACTAATTATATCAGTTTCGAACAATTAGCTGACCCAACAATTGATTCCTAATTACTTTACGTAAAAAATATATACTCAAATTAAGGATCAACGAATTGGATATGATGACATTAATTCGTTGATCTCATCAATTCAAGCGAATGATCTTTAGGTATTGTTTAAGTACATATGACTTGGCTCGGAAATACCCTAGCCTTTATAGTTCCGGGCATGAACTTGTTTAAACCCAATAATATACAATAAATAATAGTAACATTGACAAAATACGGCAGATTAACACGATAAAAAAATTGTACATAAAAAAATATGCTCAACGCAAAAAATACATAAGGTATGTTTAAATTGCACGACGGTTCATAGAACCCATATTCAAAGTCGTTGCTCGGATAAGTTACAATGATTCACGGAGATTTATTAATTTCATTCCGCCTGACATAAACGTGACCGTTAGTTCAACGACTTATAATTTAATAAAGTGAGGAATAATTATTATTAGTGAATTTTGAACAATCTTTTCTCAATATGTCTAATTTTCGTCATAAAACAACTAAACGGTTTTATGACAAAGATTGGAAGACAATTGGGGTTTTATTCAAATTAAAGGCAGAAACACGATTGATGAGAGTTGTTTCGGTAGACTTTATTTTTAGAAGTTGACGCTTCTAAAACTTTGGGAGTAATTTTTTTGCTTTTGGACTCAAAACTTTCCGTCCGTTCGAGTCCGTTTTAGGGTACCGTCCGCCCGTCCGTCTGTCAGCGGGCTGTATCTCATGAACCGTAATAGGTAGAGAGTTGAAATTATCACAGAGTGTGTAGAGATTCTATAGAAGGGGACCCCATTCAAGAAACATTTATGAATATGTACCATGGTATGAAACCCTTCCTGTGCGAATTTGACTCGCACTTGACCGATTTTATATAATTAATTGCTTTTATGAAAATCTAGCATTTATATTATGTCCCTTGTTGCTTCGACATTTAGTTAGCTCCTGAGTAGGTTTATATACGAATAAAGTGGGCTTAATTCAATTACAACATATTCTCGTCATAACAGGAGACATTAGCATTACTTGTTAAAAGACTAATGAATGGCAGTTTCAATTGTAAGGACTGGTTTGCTCGATTCGTCTCTGTCAAGGTTTCAATCTTTCTCAATACATACAATGCTGATTCTCTTCGGTTCTTCTAATTCAAAGTCTGGAATTTAGTCTTAAAGGTATTATTGCGTGTATTGAGAAGGTACCTAATCCATGTTTAGGTACATTCAATCTTCGTAAGATCGTCATACTAGTCAAACTTATAAGTTTTATGAATAGTAAAAATAAATGATCCTATTGTATAAAAGAATAACAACCTACCTAACATTGTGAATTCTTAATTCAATACATTGGTATCGGTCATATTGTTAAAGCAATAGAAGTTGTGAAAATTTACGTAAGTAGGTATAAAATAGTGTCCGTCACTTATTAAGTTTTATAAAGAAAATTACATCACCATGATATATTCAATGAGATAGGAAAAAAAGTATTTATGATACATTCGTGACTAGCTTTTATATAAAGTTGAATAGATATCGAATAACTTTTATGAGATGGATAAAAAATTTTACCTATGTTGTGAAAGATATTTTTTTATTAAATACATATTTTTAAACACGTGTTAATACATAGTATTAAAGTATAAACAAAATAACTGTGTAATAATAACAGTTGTATGTCTTGAGAACTAGCCACATACTGGACTGGTTCAAGGAACTAATGACCCGAGTGTACGTTACGTTATTTAAATGAAAAGATTCGAACAAAAAGCTGAAGATGATGACTGTGGCGTAAAAATGAATGGAGTAATATAATTTAAGCTGCAAAGAAATCAGAAAACGGTAATTAACTGGAGAGAATGGCGCAGCTATAATCTGAATCTGACCAGTTTGTCGAAACAACGGAATCGTTGGGAGTGGCCCGGATACGCCAACACCCATCGATTTTAATGGAATTTGCTTCCAAGATTTCAGATAGGGCAAACTAGTTTGTATAATCAACCAACACCCATTAAATTTTCTTTAATACATTCTCGCAATGTAAAACTTTTTTGTACGCAATTATCTACCATTTAAAACAGTTGTATTTAAGTTTTTACGTGAATCGAAACAATAAACTAGTTTCAATCCCAAATTCAGTTTACGTGTGTGTTTAAAAAATAACGAGGTTCAATTATGTAAATCACTTGCAGTTGTGTACATAAAGTTATGATACATTTAGCGATAAACTTCAATGGAACGACAGTTCAATTAAAAATATGTGATAGCACTCGCTCGTTTCATAACATTATGTGACTTCCACTGTTTTTTGGTTTGCAACTTGCCGGTTGCTATACAAGTACTTGTAGTTTAAAACAAATATTTTGAATCAATTAGAAGCTCCAATGTTAAATCTAAAAGAACTACAAGTAATAAGTCCGGCTACCTTTTCGCTATATGTATAGCGGAAAGATAGCCGGACTTATCTGAGTATTATTATCTATCACCAAATCTAATTTTTACCTTAAAGAATTTAACCTAAACATAGATAGCCACTTTGCCACTGAGAGTAGGTGTCCGATGATTAGATCTAAAATTAGCTAGATAGAATTTGCATTTTTGATTGGTAAACAAAATGATGAATTGATTGAGATAATTTTAAAGAACAAATATTTATCTACAAACAAGTAGTAAACTGAGATGTGAGTCAAACCTATTTTTGCTATACCTACACAAAGAGATGAGAAGTTCAGGAGCCAGAGTTGGTCTTTAAAGGTCACAAGTACAACATCCTGTTTCCATTCTAAAATAGCGAATTTTTATTCAACGTTCTACTGCAATGTACATTCGGGATTTAACCGAAGAGGAAAGGATAAACCTACAGATATTTAAATTTATGTCTGCGAGCAATTTTAGTAAGATAAAAGCAAGGTAATTGCCCGGCTTTCACTTACTACGTGTCTGTCATCAATACAATAAAAAGTAGTTCAATAATTTTCTCATTAAATCTTGCCATATTTTAGTGCAATGATGTTGGTGTGTGACTCATCGATTTGTTACACATTCGTGCAATTAATATACTGCATGTCATACAAAATTATTATTGAATTTTATTCATCCATTCGGTGTTGGACCTACCCTACCTAGTATTTGTTATACTAATAATAAAGTGCCTTTCGCTGTATAATTTGCATGCTGCTAGTGTTCTTGATTACAAGCCACATACAAAATTTTACATCTCGTTACACCCCCTTTAAATGGGAATTTCGAAATTCCCTATTATTGTGCACGCCTAGGCACAAATATCTATCAATAATCAATAATATACTATCAAAGTTTAGTTTTTAGTTTACTAGGGATCATGGATTTGGACTGTGCATTGATTGTGAGTCAGTAACTTAAAGAAAAAAACTGAAGCCTTTACCGTCTATGTTAGATGATTTATACAGCATTAGGAGGCAACTTTTGCCTACATCAATGGGACACTGTAGTGCCTTAATAGTTTTATATTTTGAGACCGACCGATCGATCTTGATATTATCACGATTTTTGCCTTGAATTGTGATTGTCTTTTACAACATCTAAGTGTTTCTGTAAATGTATTCTATTTTCGGTATTTAATTTATTACATACTGTATAATGATGTGAAAAATCATGTTGGTACAGTCATTGTAAAAATTCAATGTCAATGACTTATTTAAATTAGAGACAGGTTAGGCAACATTGATGGATGCGATGATAGGAGCTGCTTGAATGTAATATTGATTTTATTTTATTTACCGGTGTTATAAGATTATATTACGTATTTAATGGTGTAATAAGAGTTACCGGCTTGTTAGGCGGGTTTCTAGGAAACTTTTAACGCTGTTGAATATGTATGTGGTATAGCCGGTGTGTTGTTTACGCTAGGTCCCAGTTTAACAACCCAGATGGCAAAATATTGAATTGACTTATTTGCGCAACAAAACACAGTAAGTACAGTAGTACCATAAATATTTTGCGCGTCGGCAATTTTCGTCTAGCTTCTTAAATACGAACTAACGCGATGATGATATGTAATATAGAGACGTTACAATAATTATGTAGATACTTATTTTTTTTAAAGGGTAGGTTCAGATATTATTTGAATTACATATTCGGACAAATTCGGTTTTCATAGAAAGCACGAGGCTTGCCGAGGCGTGCAATATTTGTGGCACTACAATACCTTTTTGACTACAGAAAACACTTTTCAAAATTTTATTATATAATTTAGAGGGACAATAATTTTCAGGGTGATAATAAGCGATCTGTAAATAATCAGAAGAGTCAAATGAGTTGGCGAGAAAACTTATGTAGAAATGAGGGTAGTTCACTTACTTTTGTATATGGCACTTGTAAATAATGTCTCCGTATATGGCACAAGGTGTGTTGGCACAAAACATCACAATATACACTTTTGGTATACTATTGTTGTGTCTCACTTCATTTCACTGGGATGTGTTAGGGTCGTGCCGGTAGAATTAGCGCGTGTTCGTTGTTCTGACGAAATATCGGTCGTGTTGAATCGTTAAAGGCTCAGGCCGGACTGAGAGGATTATTATTATATAGCGAGAAGGAGCGCGGTGCGAGCCAAGGTTTCGCCGCGGTCGCGCACGTAGCGCTTATCTGCCGCTCGCAGGCCTGTGTCACTATGAAAACAACATTTACATCAGACTGTAAATGGGCTACATCAACGCATCAAATCGTCAAGTCTGGATTTTCGTGATTAGTGAAAACATCGAATAAAATTACTCAATAAAACTTGATGTATAATAACACTAGCTTTCGCCCGCAGCTTCGCTCGCGTGAAATCCGAATAAAAAGTAGCCTATATATTATTTCAGCACACATATTATGTATATTCCAAGTTTCATTTAAATCCGTTCAGCCGTTACAAAACATACATCTTCACATCCACACATCCATACATCCCTTCATCCTCACATCCTCACAAACTTTCGCATTTATAATATTAATAGGATTGTAGCCTAGAATATTTAATTCCTTCGCTCTTCGTTCTTTCATAAATTTCTTACTCCCAAAATGTTCACTCCATTTTAATTCACAAATTCAAATCAAGTAGGAAATTGAGGCAAGTCCACCAACACAGTCTATGTAATTGGTTACAGTTCATGCTTTTAAACATTGGTGAGCCTAAACAGCCGTTCAATTGTCGGTTACTGTAATAATGAACACAAGTACGAGTACATAAGTACCGTACCCTTGACACCTAAACAGGACTGTATGTTTTGATAGAGCTTTTTTACAAACTTTTATGGTAGGTATTATTATGTTTTAGAGTGTATCCAGCACTCACTACTATTTTAGTAGGCTTTTTTATAGCTTTCAATATCATTAACAAACCACTTTTGAAGGCAGTTAAATTGCATGTTTATAGGTGGTCCACTTTTGTTCTGCTTTACTGGTTTGTCTGGCTTGTTCTATAGACCAAAACATTACATAAAGATCTTCATTAATTTGACCTGAACTTGTTTATTATCGTAGCGTAGACTCGACCCGATTAGTTTTATAAACTTGGCTCGTATCAGTCTCATTGTTCATCAACACAATACCGTTTGCAAAAGACGCAGAGGATGTTTTCAAACATCTGGCGTTGGATACGCGTGTCGGAGCGCGTGTGTTATACGCAGGACATTATTGTACCCGCAACGTGACATTGCATACGTACACACTGTCATTCAATATCATCTTTCCAAACTGAACCTTATTACTTTGCAATAAAGTCGAATAACAATAGAAAAAAGACAACCCCTACGTGATAGAACTACGTAACGTACGTAGTTCAAAGATAATTGCCTTTTTATCATAGCACAGTCATGTAATGCGTCATTTACAGTCATAATTTCTGTAACAAAGTGAAACTTAAAAGTATAAGGGAATGACGCGAACAAGGGTTTTACTTAGACAGAATTGCCGGTAAGTATAGATAGATGATGTCAGCAGCACCTATAACAATAATCTAAAATATTTTGTCACGTTTTTACATAAACACAACACAGAAGATAGATAAACCAATGACTAAGATGATGAATCAGTATTCTACTGGTATTGATAATTTTTCTTCTAGGTAATATTGGAAATAAGAAGTGATATCCTAAATGCTTAGAGCCATATAAATTATCTGTATACTAGTATAGTCAAAGTCAAAGATACAAAATATGCCCAAAAATGTCCACGCGATCTATCAGTTCTTCTTCGGTATTAATTTTAGAGTTGAATTGTGTAACATTCGGCAGAATGAACTAAATGAATAAAATTATTCTAAGGCTACGTCGGTATTATTTCAAAAGCAAATGCATAAGTCGAGCAAATAGCATTAAAATATTTAAATGCGTCTGTATAAAATTAAAATATTTTTAATCTTAAGATCTTAGAAAAGTATTAATGATTTAGGTGGAAGTAGAGATGAGAAAGATAACAAATGTAATACTCAGCTTATTGAGCCAGAGAGTGGTCATGTCGGAAATTGAGTTATCGACTGGTTGACCTTTCTTGGGTACTTATATCAAATACCAATAGTCCGGTAGTTTATAGAACCATATAAATAAGAATCACTTTGTTTCCTGCTGATAGAAGGCCGTCGAGGTAAGTATTTCCTCTATCAATTAATTAGTTATTCGAAAAGCATTAATTATATTAACTTAATTTTATTCGAATTTTGCAAAATGTTGTACTTAAAACTTATTTGGGGAATATTCTACAAAACTCCCTCTTTGATCCCGCTAAAATTACCGCGGTTCCTTATTTGATCTTCTACGAACGAGTTCCTAAGTCTGAGTGTTGCATAGTGATACCATTTTGTTCCTGATATACGAAATGAGCCTTTGAGGCTCACTTCAAATTCTTCCACCACACTGGTTCGAAAGAACTAGTGATTCGACTAGAAGTAATAGTATACATATTTTAATTTATTATTTGTACTTCATAGCAAATCAGCAATACTTGTGTCACCATTCTTGCAAAATCCGAAAGAATGGTAAAATGTCAGCTTATCATTTTGAATACAATATGATGGTAACCAAACAATATACCTACACGATCTGTTCAATTTGCTCTTTTGTATGATATAAAAGCCTACTATTTTACTATGCTGGTTACTTAATTCGTATATTAAATCTTCTGCTTATATGTATGTTCGTATAAGCTAGTGGCCAACTCTAGTGACGGAGTTCTTAGGCCGCCTAAAGGCCTCCGTCATGGCTTAACGACTTAAAAGCCGGGACCGACAATTTAACATGCCCTCCGAAGCACGGAAGCGCTTAGCTCGTAATACCACTTGCGGTCACCCATCCCAATTGTGACCGTGCACAACGTTGCTTAACTTTAACGATCAAACAAGAACGTCTAAGCAAGCTACGCCACGAGCGCTTCAAAATTTTCTGTTTATAGAAAACAAGCGACGCACCCCGACTTCGCATGGATGCAATGTACCTACTAATGTGGTGTCATTGTGGAGCTTACATTATAGGCACGCGCCAACGCCGCTGCCGCCACCGCCCGGGCACGGTATTGCGAATACTGTTTAGGTAATTTTAAATCTGTGATATCTTCATACGCGTTAGATAACTTTTATCGCGCCGTCCGCTCTTTAAAAAGTTCCAATAAAAACTTTGATAGGTACCCTATTTCACCTCTTTTTGCATTTAGCATTTTATAGTATCCAAACCGAGTTTCAAGCCAATCGCGCCGCCCTTTAAAAAGTTTCAATACAAACTTTGACATCCCAAAACACCTCTATTTTAGGGTTGTTTTGAAAAATCCTGAAACACGTGTCCATTTATTTTGCATTTACAGTATCGAACCGAGTTTCAAGCAAATCGCACCACGCGTTAAAAAAAATCGTACAAACATTTTCACCCCAATTCACTTGAATTTCAAAAAATCCCACCTTAATGTGTTGAAACGGTTGTGCTAAACAAGTAAAAAGAAGCTACCTTCCAAATTTCAGCTTTCTAGCTTCAGAGGTTCGGCTAGGCGATGATGAAACAGTCAGTCAGTCAGATTAGGCTCTTAAATATAGGTAGGTACCTATAGTTGAAATGATTTGCTGTAAAGAGCAAATTTTATCTACATTAAATGCCCAACGCAATCAACTTATTTAATTGGATAAGGATTAATACGATATTAGTCATAATAACTTTGAAAGTATAACTCATGAAAAAAATAATTCTCGATTGCATAAAAATGGTTACTGTGGGTTATCCGTGGGATATATAATGCTATCGCGGATTTTTTTTGTATACACAATTTTGCGTAGTAAATCATTTTGATATATCTCGTAAAGTTTAGTCAGCGTTAGCAATGAAAGTGACCAAAACTCTATGTTTTTACGAAACTTTGACTTTTATTATTTTCTGTAAATATAACATGCATGTATTATACCTATAAACCATTCAGAAGAAGTTATCTGAATGATAGTGAACAGCATCCGTTGCGTTGTTTATTTAGAAATTATTTAGAAGATTTAAGCATACAGAGGGACAGATAGAGATAATGTTTATTTATGAGATTTAAGTTAGTTAGGTGCGCATATCAACCGACCCGCTGAGTCACGCTCCCTCGCCAGCCAAGGCTGCTATTGTGAAACATCCTACATTATACCTTCATTTTGCTTGCTTTACTTGTCTAAATGTGTATCACTTTAGTATAATTGAACAGATTTATATTCTAAATAGAAAAAAAAGTTTGATAGTAATTATGTCAATTTCAGTGAGTTTACTGCAAATGTTATCTATTTAATTTGTGTGAACAATTTTGAAGATCATTGTGTTTCTGTATTCAGTGAGCTGGTATTAACTTTATTATTAACTTTTCTGCTGGACTGGGAGTAAAGAAAAAACATAGAATGCGTCCAGCTGCTTCTCTCCCCGAGAATGTCGTAAAAGTCGACTAAGGGATAGTATTCTCTCCAACATGATGAGATACAATAAGCAAGTATTCCCAAGGAGGGTTGACGTCAGGCAGGCGGCCGGTCATAAAACACCTTAGCCAAAACTCTTGCAGCATGATCCAAGGATCATGCTGTGCCAACCCCACATAGAGTGGGATAAGGGCAGGAAGATGATGATGATGATTCAGTGAGCTGGTACTAAAACAATGCTAATTGTACCAAATAGATGGTATAGTAGAAAGTCTTGTGATTCAAACTGCATCAGCGATTCCTTGAAATCTAAACGAACCGGATACCGAACATACCAATAAATACCTACATTCTATAAAGTAGTGGATGTATAAAGGTATATATGTATATGTTTATGTACTCACGTGCTTTGTAACATGTGCCAAGCTCACATGACTTTGCACATGCCGGATAAGCGCAACACTGTTATTTTTTTTACCAGTTTGTAAAAACCCAGGCTAACTTTAAACGTCCATATAAAAGACATAAACGCGCAATTCAAAATCAAGAATTGGTTTTTACTAAAATAAACAGGCATGGCTTATAAAGTGAAAAGGAAGAAAAACACATGTTGTGCCACCACATGAGTGGGAGATAAGGGCAGGGATGATGATGATGATGTATCGTGCTTAATAGGCTGCGTTTTGGCTATCTTACTTTGATAATAACATTTAGAAAAACATTATTTGTTGTTACCTTTATAACAAAATTAGATTAAATTGAATATGAACCCTTTATCTTATAAATGGTCAGTGTTCCGGTACTCGTGCCTAGCGTCATGTGTCACGCTTTGTGCGCTAAACTAATTGCTCAACCCACACAACTTATATTAATATAAACGGAAACTCATTTCATACTCATACATGTGCATCGATTGTTAACACTGCAATTATAAACTCATATAGTATGCTCAATTGGCTTCACTACTTGGTAAGTTAAATAATCAATATTGGTAGACATTTCACATAGCGACATCTAACCGCGAACTTGTGGGAAAAGAATATTTGGATAGAGTCACTACACGTGTTTTTGTAAATGCACACTTGTAAACTTTTTGCGAAACATATCAGATTGCGAAATTAGTCTTATATCACACATTGGAAGATATGTATGTATAACCAGCAGGATATTATAATAAAGCATTATATTGATGCATAATGCATAAATAAAGATAAAATGTACTTACCCATCAAATAAATTTATGATTTTGTGATGATGAGATACTATTTTGAAAGTTTTCAAATGTTTAGATCTTATAGCAGATTACTGTAGCTAGTAGTACGAAGTTAATAAGGAATTGTAATGGTTATTGGTAACGACATCCTAGAGCTTGCCTTGAAGCCTCTGCTGGTGGCGGCCTCAGCGTGACCTCCTCAACATCACAATGAACAGGAAAACAATACACTTCCTCGCACTAGAAACATTTATCTGAAGCAGTTACTATCAGATACAGTTAGATATCATACATTATTATGAGGAAGTAAAATTAATTAATGATTAATTGCTATTAAAGTCACCATTCTGCTTTTAAGTTGCACTATGGGAATGTAATTGAGAGTAGAATTTTAGATTGATTCGACCTCATTCTCATACATACATCATTATGGTGATGAGACATTCGGGTTTTTGTTGTATTAATAATAATATAAATATTTGTGGACGTTTTACACAGCGCCATCTAGCCCCAAACTAAGCAAAGCTTGTACTATAGGTACCTACTAGATGGCTGATAGAATACTTACATATTTTTTTATATTTTTATTTTTAATACATATATACTACAAAACCCAGACCAGAAATATTTGTAGAACATACAAACATTTCTCCCGTAGCGAGAATCGAACCCACACCTCTTGCGTTTCAGCCGAGCACTCGCCCGCCATGCCACTGAGGTCGTCGAATTATTATTATTGATTTTCTGGTAAAGTTCTGCTACTTGTGATGACATCATTGGAGACTTGCGCGTAAAGTTTCTCCGCCATTATTTACTGATTTGCCACATTGTATTTACCGCGAGTACTTCCTGATGTGAGGCTAATAATGCAAAAAACAGCTGTTCAGTTCTTGAAACGTCGGTTACGCTAAGTGTCATTGACATATTAGAATTTTGTTAGGATATGGTTGTATTGTCGATTCTGTTACAGGATTTTTTTCGTTACAATGTTCTACGCCAAATATATTAATAAAGAAACTAGTATGTATGTATATACCCCTTTGAATCGCATAGGCTCGTATTCTAGCATAATCTTGTAGGCAGGACTGCAAAGGCCACATTACTGGCATTTAGCGCAACCAAGATTATTAAGACTGTAGAATGTAACCAGTCTTGCGAACAAACTTGCCGAGGAATCAGGAAGAGTTTTTGCTGTAACATTAATTATAACATGTTTTGAGTGAGCATACGTTACATATAAGAAAGAATAAAGAAGTAATTTATCTGTCATGGCAATTAAATTGGAAATAAATGAAGTACCTACAACTCAACCAACCAATAGTTGCTTTTACATGGTTTCAGATAACAAAATATATGATAATTATGACTAGAAGTATGTAATTCCGAGGCAGTGTATTTATTGGCAGTAAGTTATTGCTGGAGGTCACAATTACTTGTGTGCGTGACTGTGGGTGACGAGCACAGCTTCCGCCGCTGACCTTTGCTGGCACAGATGATATCCTCGACGATCATAAGTATTCAAGTAACGATCGTGCTTAGAGTTAATCGATTTTACCTATAGGCTATTCTGTTAAATTATTTTTGTGGTTAGTAGACGGATGTAGTTTTTTTATAGCAGGATTGTAAAATTGTAATTGTGGTAGTAAAGTGGTGAATATTTGCGGAACTAGTTACTATCTGTGTGGAATGTTTTAAATAAATTGTAGAAATATTGACTTAAAGGATAATAAAAACAATATTTCGTTGTGACAATAGAGTGAGGTAGGTAATTCATTTTCAATCAATAAACAAATATTTTCCATGCAATAAGCAAGTCTCCATAATTCCTCTTACTGGTTTTGCTTGTTTAAATTTGGCTTTACCAATCATCTTGCAATAGTTTTACCTGGCCTAAAAGAAACATATTCGAAGTCTTCATTTGCAATAGCCAGCGAGTCGTCTTGCATAACATTAAAGGTATTCTGTATGCACGTACAACAAATGTCTAATGTAGCGTCGTCGCAAGAGCAATATATTGTCAAAGGCGACGTGAGTGAAGCCGCGCGAGTGTCGCTAACGACGCTTTCTTCGAGAACACCGCATTGCTGTCCACAGAGTCACTTCTAGTTGCTGGGTAACTCAGTCATTACATAAGCAGAATGCGCCCACGATATCGCCCGTAACGCAGTTGATTTGTATGGGAAATACCATGTGTGCCACCTACCTAAAGTACCAACTTACCTATTACTATTGTGTTCTTTTGAGGCTGGTTGACATTTATCGACTGTCACAATCATAATATTAGGGTCATTGATGTAGCGTTCGCGTGAAGTGATATACTCATAGGTAGTACCACTATTAAAGTTATGAATAATAATTTGTATAAAAACTGTAAATATGTAAATAAAATAGCATTGTGATAAATAGATAGAAATACCGTTATGTTTTATCTCAACGTCGCGTCGCTATAGTTACATTTATAAACAGGATGTTTGTATATTTTCCGCTGGCTGTAGACGCATGCTGATAAATGTTTAATGTCAGCAAAGAGCTCGATGATTATCATGATGACTTCCTGTCATGGAGCATGCACGGAAGATGGGCATCTAGGGCAGGCCGGGTCATGGACCATGCATATTCGTGACATGTGGCTTAAACCGATGACTGAGAACCCCTAGGTTTTTAAGAATGGTTTTAGTGAATTAATAAGATAAATGTGCTCAATACATTATTTTCTCTTTCGGGTTTAGTATTTATTCAATAAGATGTGTAAAAAATGCTTGTAGAGTTTAAAAGTCGTTTTTCAAAAATCACTAAATGTACAGTTTCGATTTCATGACAACGATTGCTTAATGATCTAACAAACTTGACTAAATAATTAAGAGATACGATTGTAGAAACTTTTCCCAACAAATTTAATTTTTTCAGAATACTTTACATTCAAAATCAATTCTGGATGGGTTTGCAGTCAGCCCCTACCACTGTTATAAATTAAAGTTAATGTAAATCTTCTCGTTTTTCGATCAGTTTTAAAAGCGTACTCTACCTACTCACTAAAATTTTACTCCTTTTCTGAAATCAAGTTTGCAAATTGCATTATCACTTTCTTGTTTTGATATTTAAATATCCACTTTAATTTCTGCAGTTATTTTTTCATTAAATATTTACTTAGTATGAAATAATGTTTAATTTGTTTATTTCCTCGCCTTATTTAATAATAGAAAGTGCTTATAATTCTTACTTACATAAAGTAAAAGTTAATATAAAGATAAAAGAACATAATTGACTGCATATTGTTGGACAGCGTACAAATTTTGCAATACCTAGCGAATGCACAAGATTATATCACGGAACGATTAAATAATTCAAAGATTACAGGAAAGTACGTAGAATGGTGAACGTACAGAATAGGATTCGCGCTAGAATCGTCAATCATGAACAGTCATGACCGTTTTGATCACGCGGCGGAACGCACTCTGGCCTGTTCAATGCCATTAGAACATTCCGACTGGATTCGTTTTGCAAATATGAATAAACATGGAGGATAAAGCTCGCAAAATAAACCTTTCAAAACTTCGTCTTCTTCTCAGTGATGACCTACGATATTTTTAATGTCGTCATAGAGGGATGAGCTTACATTTTGAACTCATATCAAAGGTTAAAAGTAACTGAGTCGCAAGTGGTTGCAACAAATAGTAATCTATTTTTGCTGATTCACATTTTTAGCTGCAGATTAAGACTGAAGATTGAGTGAACTCATGAGTTTTCGAAATATCAGAGATACTGATGTAACACAGTAATTACTGTCCACCACGGTGTGCAAGGCAAAAGAAAACAAAGGTGCGTCAATACCAGTGGTTTCCGCGACCTTGTTCCAGCTGGATTGCTAATTTGTGCAATATCTATAGAAAGTACTTATACGCTTTCCTAAAACTTCTCGAAAAAGGACTTTACCAATCACACACACGATCTAAAATTGAACTCTACCATCCGTTTTAATAATAATAATTCTGAGTCATACGTTTCCCTGACATTAAACTTCCGTTTCTTTCCGTCGGTTTCGAATATAAATATATCGTAACTTTCGAATTTTGGTCAATAACACTACAAATTCTAGTAATCTACCTTGTCCCAGAAATCTGAATCAAGAGGTTGATCGGTAAAGTTACTACTACATACTATTAGTAGTTTTAGTAAGCATAGTATGCATAATCAACTTCATAAATGTGGTTGGATAACACTTGAACGCAATTAGCTGAAAGTCTAATCCTAAAGTAGAAACCAGTATTATGTTAGTTTTTAGTGTTGCTATACAGGTTTATGACGCACGAAGAGTTGCATAGAGTCAAGAGTTTGGTTTTGTTGAAGTAAGAGAAAAATTGCTATAGGCATTATGGCTGTAATGGGAGGCACCTACATTATTTAAATTTTGTCTCATAATCGTAGAGAAACGACAGTGACTTGACAATTTACAAATAGCACGTCAGCACAGTTTTTTATGTGCTCAAGTAATGCAGTGTCATTTATGAAAGTAGGTACATATTTAATAAATGTCATATAAGTAAAAGTTCTATAGATGTAAAACATCTTGCAACATGCAGACTCGCTCGTGTAAGCCGAGAGGCACACTCGGAGCAGGTCGGTGTCAGGGTTCCGATGCTCTCGCTTCGCCTATTGACACTTTCACCTCACTACGTGTACCGTACATTACCAGTATTTACGTCATAACAGAGTACTGTACCCGGCGTGCAATATATGACTAAAACAGCTGACGGATAAGTGGCACAGCGAACCCAGTGGCACATTGGCTCTGAACTGATATCTCACTTTTCATTAATTATTCCTGTTTTTTCTATTATTGCGCGCGTTCGCTCCTTAGCTGTTGAGGACAATACAAAAGCTATTTGCGTTTTATTTTATGTATCTTGTTTGCTATGCATTTTGTAACATATGACTGAAACACTTTGCATAAAAATATATTGGAAGTAAATAAATATTTATTTATCGCCTAAATTGCCTTTTTGCATTTAGTTTACATACCTAGCAAAATCAATCGTCTTTACTTAAACTAAATTATTTATGAAAATAAATGGTTTTGGTGTGTTTCGTTATGTTTTTGTGCATGTGTTTCACAAACTGTTATGGTATTAGATTGGCGTCGTATCTGCGGTTTCTTTTTCCTGTCTGTTGCGTTGTCTGCGATTTGTCATAAGTTGGAGACAGGTAGGTATCCACTTGCTTCGTGATGTGTAAGCCTAAACTCATTTATGATAATATTTGTTTGAAAACAATGGGTTGTTTGGAAATATAATGCGTGAAATATGTGGGTATGCAGGTAAACAATATGTAAATACTTAATGATTCATCGATTATAAACAACTGCGTAATTTATTCATTTAAGGCCCACATGCAGAAAAATTACCTAAATATCGATTTTCTTCAATCAAGAATTAACCCTAAGGTCGATTTAATTTAATCTCAATAAACTTTGTCTAGCACATATGTACATAATTAGTGTTCTATTTAACTAAAAGTGCACGAAAGGAGCCTTTGAGACGCACTTTAAATCCTTTCACCACTCTAGTTCGAAAGAACTAGTGACACGACTAGATAGATTCAACTGAAATTCGTTCTTTACGTTCAGTTCTCACAACGGTAGTTTATATGCGTCTTAGTTTTCACAAAAAATATAGTTTTGTTAATCATGTTATGGTCATGCACGTGTTTTTTTGATTTTGTTCGGCTTGGGTGCATTTCGCGGTTTTCGTGTACTGTTATGTTGCTCCAAAAAGTTGAAGCTTCTATACGCCGACGACATAATTTTGTTTGCTGCCTCGGAGCCTGAAATGGTTATTTAGCTGGACCGTTTAAAGTCATTTAATGAGGAAATCGGTCTCCACATCAACAAAAGCAAAACCAAGCTGATGATTTTCGATCGCTTTGACTCCATTCAACTATCTGGAGCCCTAAATGAATATGAAACGGTGGATTCCTTTCAGTACTTAGCTCAATGATCAGCAACAAGGGAAAAAGTGAACCGGGAATTCGTCGTTTCATTAGTATTGACAAAATAGCAATAAACCAGCTTAACAAATTTTCATTTTCAGTATTTTCATAAATAAACAGAAAAGTAGCAAACGTACGGGTAGTGCTAAAATCGAGATTTAACAACGTTAAACCGACTGTGATGCCGATTTAACTTTGACGTTTATTTAAATCGAGTTTTAAGCTAAATCAATTAAACAGGGTTTTTCCCTTGAGTCGGGTTTATTTTAATTTAAATCGAGATGAGACTGTAAGTCGCTCTAAGTATACATTGGCTTAGTACATACTTTTGTAAATGTATTTCCACTTTGTGCAGCTAAAAGCTATACTTAATTGCTTTGTGTCAGAGTTTCTTTATTCACTTACCCGTATTCTGTGAAGAGCTTGTACTTTTCTCTTTTCATTTCCACGTGTTTATGGACGAAGCGGACGTGTTTCACTGTTCATTTCACAACACTGTCGCTATGCACCATGCATTACATAAACTTATCATCTGCAAATATTCACGAAATGCGCCAGTCTCATCACGTCACTGCTGCCTGTAACAAAGAAAAACTACGAATTAGTAACGCATTACCAACCATTATTTGCAATTATGTGTGGGAGACGAACGTGGAGAGAGCGTAGAAAAGTAGCAATTTTTGATGAAGTCACCTCGCGTTATAAATATATCTACGTATGTAGGTAGATATATAATTGCTTGGCTTCTTTTCTAATTCAGTTTTTATTATCCGCTCATATCGTAATGAACATATCATTAGTCAAATATGATATACGGAAACAATTTGGTACCTTATTAAATTCTTCAATAGAGTCATAATGATCGCTAAAGCTTTGAGTTTTTATTGCCATTCAAATATTCTAAGTATCTTTCCGACTAAGTTCACGGTCTCTCATAAAAAGTTCAGTCTGCTTAAGGCAGTGGCACAGTACCGTGTATCATCAAATTACTAATAGTGCCTACTACAAATCCATCTATTCGTTGTGTATTGATCACATAGCTTCGTAGGAAGGCGAAGCATTTATGATCAATGAGTTTTATTCAAGAACTCATTATTATACTTTGCGGACCTGACCATAGAAGAACAACTTCAGCATCAGAGTAGTATGTACTCGTATACCTGGAGTGCAAAAGTACGTAATACCTTGATGATTCGTGTTTAATGGTCCGATTTTATGTTTAACTAACTTCCAACTGTGGCTTCACTGGCAATATCTTATGACTTGGCATAATATTGTATTGACTAAGACTAAGTCATAAGATGTTCTTAAACTTGCTTTAGCCACTACGGCGTGATTGAGCGATAAACATACAGCATTCATACATAGCAAGATGGGAAAGGATTGGGGCAAGATTATGTTTATTAAAGTGTACTGTAAAAGATTCATATAGTTTCATTTCCATATGAAAAATGAAGGGGCAAAGCAACACAGCCTTCCGATTCTAAGATCGTGGGTTCGAACCCGGTCGTGCACCAAAGGGGTTTTCTGGTAAATCTCAAATGGTAAAGGAAAATATCGTAAAAAAGCGGCATGTCTTAAAATGTTCGAAAACGTGTGTCAAGTGCACGAAAAGAGCCTTTGAGGCGCACTTTAAATCTTGTCAAGCACACTTGTTTGAATGAACTGGTGACACGACTAGTAGTAGTAGCTAGATATTATGATTACTCAAAATTATGATGTGTCTCTAGTACTTATATGTTGTGATTCTTAATAGTAACAGAATGTTTATAATAATGTACAAGTAATATTTAGGATCGTTTACGTTCTATTCTTCCAGACTAACCTTTACAATGCACAATTTGTCTAAAATATCTACTTATAATCTGTCTTCAAGTACAACTTCATAATATTATTAACTCTCAAACTGGTATTGCGGTTTTAAGATTAAGTACCTATTAATTAAGTACCTAAAGTCAAGCTTTTAGTAATATTTAAAGTTGATGGTATTTTATAGGCAGTAATTATTTAGTATAAAACAAATAACGAACTAATGTGATAAACATACCAAAGTTACCAGATATATAATATTATGCTCAGTAAGTAACAGAGAGTTTTTCTTATAAACTGATCGATCTTGTCAGAAAAAAACCAGTCAAGTGCGAGTCGAATTTGCACACAAAGGGTTCCGTACTACCATACTTTAATTTTTATTATTTGTTGTGAAACACACTTTGAAAATTTCAATACGGTTTATGGGATACAGCCAGGTGACAAACGGATAGACGGACAGCGGAGGCTTATTAATAGGTCCCGTTGGCACCCTTCGGGTACGGAACTCTAAAAAGTAATATTAGAGTTAAAATTACCTAGCTACATCCAATAACATTTTAGCTGTATTTCACTTTTTTTTAACCTTAACTTACTAATGAACACTTTTTTGTTTCCACCAGTATTGGTAATGTGGTAAAAACTAAACGTGAGCAGTTATGATAGGTATCTGCTCCTTTCATCGATCATTCTAGATCACGAAGGGCAAAACATCGTGCGGGTGTCGCTCGAGTGGATCGTGGGAAACATAGCCCGTAACATTCTGTCGTCAATCTGCATCGCAATTCAATAACGTGAAAGGCTTTGCGTCTAATTATTTTCAAATTGGCAGGTATATTAAGTTTTCTATAGATTACATTTTGCAGTTGCAAAATGCCAATGTAGATTAGGGAACGAATAACAGAACAATCTTCTTGATATTTCTTAGTATAAGAGCTCTCCAGTTTAATCATTACCCGACTGCGGCTGAGCTAAAATAGGAGGGTTATGTGTTTGATCTATATGTATTTATGTCTGTCCCTGGGTTTCCTCGTTATTACTAAACGACTGAACCGATTTTGATAAATGATATTCGTTAGATTGGTCTTTATTGCGCTAGTTTGAAGGGGCATGATAAAATTATAAAAAAAAAAACAAAATTGCAGATTTTGGCGCCAGAATGTATGTTAAAAAACTCTTAAATCTATCGAGAGGGAGATATCAGAATGAATAATTTGAAATGAGAAATTATAAAAAACCATCCTTAGGTACTTTTGGAGAGCGTAACGCCCGAATGCTGAAACACTACTCACCTAATATTCTTGCAGACGTTTTTTTAATAATTCTTATCTTGTTTTAATTAATAACCGTTTGGTGGTTCGATGCAGTTATGTTTACTACTCGGAATCAGGAGTAGACACTTGATTACTATGCTTGCGGTTTGTTTCACAGTGATGGCAAATTACCATAATGGATGTTCCTTGTCTTATTGGTAGTCTAGTGTAGGCAATAATGTCGAACTGTAGTCAAAGGTAGAACACAGTGCGCACTTTGCAAGTGTTTCATAAAAAGCCGTTTTCGAAACCGAAGTAAACTCGTAAAATTGCGACATGGATGATGTTGCTGTAGTCCTTGTGCTCTACAATCTCAAACCATTAATCCTTAATCCTAATTACGATCTATAATAATATAAAATTTATTTTTTACATTGCAACACTATGGCTTTTGTGTTTGATGTACTCAATGAATATTTACCTGAACATAGCCATCAATGGTATTACTTCTTCGCTGGACTGGGAGTAAAGAAAAAACATAGAATGTGTCCAGCTGCTTCTCTCCCCGAGCATGTCGTAAAAGTCTACTAAGGGATAGTATCCTCTTCAACATGATGAGATACATAAGCAAGTATTCCCAAGGAGGGTTGCAGGCGGCCGGTCATAAAACACCTTAGTCAAAACTTGCCGACCCCACATAGAGTGGGATAAGAGCAGGAAGATGATGATGATAGCCATCAATGGTATTTATCATCATTAAGTTACGTACCTAACACTGGTGTTCAAATGGTTGTTTAGTGTGTCATACTAAGCCCAATGTCGATTGATAGATATAATAGAATTAAATGAATGCTTAAAAAATATCATGTGTATATTTTTTTCCATTTTGGTATTTTTCCATACCAATGTTTATTTGTTCTAGATACGTATAGGGTCCAAGGGATAGAGAGAGAGAGATGTAGTCAGAGCATACAGGCATAGGCATATTGGCTTTAGGTACGTATAAATCTATGTAATTACAATCCGCGCTATTAAAATGTATTTGTTAGATTGCGAAACATCGGCCTTCGTATTGGAGCTGAGGCAGGACCTATGCCTCTCGATTCAAAGGTATAATTACTCATTACTCTAATGGATCGCGGATCGTTGTTTATGCTCTTTGTCACGAACCTATAATAATATGCGCCACTTCAACTTAGCACAAAGGTACTTTGCGTGTAGTAGAAACAATTATGTACAACCTCCAAAGTGATTTACGATGATTGATATAATTGTTCAAAATAAGGACTGTGCTGGACCAGTCCCGAGAGACCGAAATATTGGAAAATAGGGTCATTGTGGGTCTGTTCAAGTGATCCACAAAATCCTATGAAAAAAAGGATAATGAACTTTGAGCTTTGAGTTAAAAGAGCCCACGATGATCTCGACGGGGCGTGGCGGTAGAGTGTCCGGTTGAAACGCTAGATGTGCAGGTTTAATTCCCAAGGCGGGATAAATATTTTCATGGCACTCGTAGTTTCTTAAAAACTAACTGTAAAATTCAACATAGGCATTCATAGAGATTATTCAATAATTTGTTCTGTTACCGAGACAAGTAAACATAGAATTATTCTGAAGTTGTGAACTTGCAAAACACGTACTAGTGAAGGCGAGAAATACCTACTTTTATCAATCTGATAGATCAAGTAGCTAACCGCAAGCTTGAAGGACAATAACATTAACACGTATTTAAAGTAAACACGAGGAAAATCTAAATGCAAATATTGTGACGATCGCTTCTGAGTTTACGCCGAGGTTTGCGCAAGAGTACTTACAGCATCGATCACCGACGTCCTTGCCCGAAATTCCTGCACTAACGTCACCCTCTACATAAATACACCTGATAAATACATACATCACATGACACCTACATAATATCGCCCACATTCATAGCGGTCAAGTTTGATATAACTTTTATTTTTTATTGTGATCCTTTTGCCACGCTATAAATGTTGGAAAAAGGTCAGTTTAATTCTTATTTTTACAAAAAACATATCATATTTTTTTATTAGGTAACTTTTTTCACAGGTAGAGCGCATAGCGCAATGAACAAGTGATTTTCGTCATGATGCGCAGATTAATTTTTGAAGTTATGGCTATCTTTAGTGAATATACTGACGTGTGAGAAACTATAACACATTGTGTACAAAACTTCACGTCATGTGACTACGTGCGAGTGTGTGAAGTGAGCACAATAGACAGACAGAACTACGTACCTAAGCTTCTATCTATTGTTTGAACAACTAACTAACTATTCACAGAGGTCTTAAATTCATAAATAATCGAATTGGCAATATCTTATCCGCTTATCTCTAAACAACGATATTGTTTTTAGGGTTCCGTATCCGAAGGGTGCCAACGGGACCCTATTACTAAGCCTCCGCTGTCCGTTCGTCCGTCCGTCCGTACGTCTGTCAGCGGGCTGTATATCAAGAACCGTAATAAGTAGAGAGTTGAAATTTAACAGTGGGTATTTCTATTGCTGTTATTTAACAAATAATAAAAGTAAAATAAATGGGGGCCACATACAAGAAACATTTTTTGATGTACAATGACACGGAACCCTTCGTGTGCGAATTCGACTAGCACTTGACTGGATTTTTTATTACAATTGCAATTATACCTACAGTCAAGTTGCAAAATCGTTAATGGATTTTACCAACAAACGCAGAGTTGGGAGATTATCATACGAGACATGATTTTAGATACCGGTGGCAAAATATTATACAGGCTTCGGGCAAATGTCAAGAGCGTTGCCGCACCTGAGTGATTCGATAATGTAAACAGGTAGTAATTACTAAAATAGCAGAATGTAAGGAGGACGCAAGCTGTTTTGACGTGGGCGGACATGGTCCCAAGGCTGGTAACATCATTGGATGTGATGTGACTCTGTTGTATTTAAATGACTTTATACCTTTATATCTAAAGTTTCAGGTGTCAGTTTTTTATTCTCCATCATCATCATTATAATAAAATTATGATCACCAAATATATACTTATCTACGATATAAATGAGAAGTTCACTGACATACTTCTCTCTCGCACTAATCTCTGAAACTGCTAGACCCAGAGGTCTGAAATTTGGCATAGGCACTCTCTATGGAGTGTAGGCACGCACTAAGAACCGATTTTTGAAAATTACCACCCTAACCCCCCCGAATACTCAAACGCATCTCAAAGTTTAGCACGTCTCAAATGACGATTTTTTGACAGATTTTCATCAGAAACTGTCAAAAAACCGTGACTTGAGATGTGCTCAACTTTGAGTCGCGTTTGAGTATTCTGGGGTATGAGGTTGATTTCACAAAGGGATAAAAAGGGAATTCACAAATTCACAAAGTTATTATATTGGTGCTATTTTCAATGAGGAAAATAAGAAAAAGTTTTTATTTCGAAATATTTTTTTCTTCTTTTTAGCACCGCATAATTGAGAAGTTGCCATTTTGTATAATTTTGATGTTTTTGTTTATTTAGTTATTTTGTGCAAATTATTAACCCATCTTCAAATAGCATCCTTCAATCAAGAATTCATTTCAAGTTTTTTGATGGTTTCCTTGATATGGTAATGTATTGGTACAATTTATAACTCATCATTTCCCTGCCCTTATCCCACTTCATGTGGGGTCGGCACAACATGTATTCCACTTTAATTTCCCCCTGTCAGAAGTCATCTCAACGCTCACTCCTTTCTTACTCATGTCATCTTTCACAGAGTCCATGCATCTTTTGGCCTAGCTCTACCCACATTATCTTTCCACATTAATATCTAACACTCTTCTCGTCACAGGACATTCTTCCCTTCTCATGACATGTCATTACCACGCTAACCTATTGCTCCTCAACATATCCGTCTCTGGCGCTACCTTCAGGCTCCCTCTTACATACTCATTCCTCAACTTATGAATTCTTGTTACCCCACACACCCATCTCAACATTCGCATCTCTGCTGCATGCACTCGCCTTTCATCCACCCCTTTGGTTGCCCAACACTCAGATCTATACAGTACGGCAGGTATACAATTAATCTTTTCAATATATTTTAAGAAAAGTTTGAATGTTGGTTTGAATATTTGGTAAAGTATATAGTCGACTACTAAGTATCAGTATCCTTTTATGTTTCGACATTTGGTGTTGGTTTCTGAAACAGATGCGCTATCTAAAGCCATCACAATTAGCGTCTCCCTTGGGGCTAGTTGGGTAATAGTTCATAAGCTTACCCTTATGTAATGGCTTGATTAACTCCATTCTTTAAAAGCATGAGAACTGACCCCAGATATAGCAATTAGGCTGACGCACGCAATATAATAGAGTTAGATGCCAAGTCAGAGTTTTATGAGAAAGATCAAAAATAACGAAAGCAATTAATGCGACTGTGAAGAATTAGATTCATAAATATGAATGAAATTGCATGTGAGATTTTCTGCAGTGTAAGCAGCTGAGTAAGCTATTGCTTTATTTGAACACTAATGTTTTAGGCTTTGTGTATCGCACACAAAAGTGACAGTTCGAACTAAATAGACTGATCGAGCTCTAATGATGGTTTTGTGTGTAATTATGTATTCAAGCTACTGAATTGGCTTTGGTAGACCTTTAGTAGCAATAAATCAAATGACGCATTGACAACGTAGTTGCGTATTGTGGTACCGCACCAATTTCAACATTATCATAAACCATGAATTTCTTACAAAACGATCCATCGATATAGACCCAAGCTTTTCCTGGTCTTGTAATATTACGAAATATAATTTGATTAAGTAAATCATGTTAGTTTCAGTTGCGGTCACTTTATCTCGACACGCCGACGTTTGAGGAAAATGATTTATGACCAAATTCTATTTGCAGCTTTTGTAATGATAGCGTATTTCACTTCAAACAAGCTGGACAGTGGGATTTAAGTAGGAAAACTTCCCACACGGTACCAAACTATTTAGTTATCCTTTTATACTTACCCAATGAATACTTACAACAGGTAGATTTAACAAGATTTTTCGGAACCAGGTCGACTATTAAATTTTAATCATATCAGATCAAACGGTTTGAAAGATATGCTCAGATAAATATACTAAACTAACCTAGGCCTTTTACCATCTATGCTAGGTGATTTATACAGCGTCAGGCAGCTTTTGCCTACACTAACGGTAAGCTGTGTGCCCGGGATAAATAATGACGAAATTTTATGACTTGGACTAACTCAGAGTACTGTTTTATTCGGATAGGTATTACGCGAATGGAACTGCGGACGGATGCTAGTTGGTTATAAACCATTTAGGCATTTAAGGCAATATAAATAGCCAGTAGTAGGAATATTTAAACCTGATAGATAGATGGACATTAATCATTGGTGTAGTAGAGCTGCCTTGATATCTACGAAATTATGTCTACTGCGATAGAGTACCACTCTACATGACAATATTAAACGTCGCCGTTGTATGTAGGATTGTCGAATAGTTTAGCAAACAGAGCGACTTTCTTAGAAGAGTATAGAAAATACGAAAAAGTTGTGTGCGTTATGCTATTCTGCTTTGAATTGTTTTGGAAGGTAGGTACCAACTAAATGATATACATTTATATCTGACCTTTTTTCCTTATTCGGAACAAAGCAATAAAAAAGAATCGAAATAAAATATAAGATTTCAATGAATTATTTGGACAACTGCAAAAATGCATAGCAGAGCTGCCGTAAATTGTTTTAATTGAGGACAAGGATTTCGAGCTGAGCCGCTCGTGCAAACAGCGGCCGCAGGCGACATCCACCGCTTTAATTGATTCAACTCACCCGCTCACTGGGCCGCCCTTGCCCTGCACACGTCACTCCAGTGCCGGACTTCCGCCGGATACTGCTATTATTAGCTCAGCACATCACTAGCACTAGAATATATGTCGCAGTTGCGAAACTTCGGAGGTCGCCGGCAGAGAGCGCCGTCGCCGCGCGTTCACTGAAAACTAAAACCGCGTTCACTCTCACGCCACCGCGCCGCCAGCGCCTGCGCCTGCAACCCGATCGAATGAAAGCGAGTTAGAAAGGGACAACCAGACATTTCATCCGCAAGGCGAAAAACAGTGACAGCTTTCCTATGACGATGGTCGACAGTTCAATAAGCAAGTTTGCAATTTGCCGTCTAAACTTGCTAGTAAAGTCCATTACCTTGTATTTACTCGTATTACCTACCAGTTATGATTTATTCGGTGTTAAGTGAGCGTGTAATAGTTGTGAATTTCTTAATTACTTGAGTACAGATAAATGCAAAAGTATGTGTAAATTAAGTAATTGATATGAAAAGTAAACAGTAAAATGTAGAATCATTTCCTTATAGCCGAACGCATAATGAGGAAACGCTGGTGAGGATGATTGGTGTGCGAGCACGCATCCAACTGGAACAATTCCCTAGTACCTAGTATTATGTAGGTACTATGGTATCTATTGTAAACTTTCCCGAGTATGCAGGTTACATATACGTTGTTTATTAAATTCATTAGTTTTGGCTAATACAAAAGGTAACACTTCCAAAATATAAAAACAGATGAAATATGTACATACGAAACTTTTAAAATAAATACTTGGTAAATTTTAATAAGTTTTTTAATAAGGCACGTAAGCCTTATTTAAAAAAACTTGGCCATATTTTATTTCAAAATTCGAAAATTATTATATCATTCGGTGGCCTAAAAGGTCAACCGGTTCGACCTACTCAATGAAATAAACCAAAAAATACGTTCTTGATGTAAATAAATCTTGTTATATAATCCCCGGTAAGGAAACAGAGCGTGCACGCATATTATGATATGGTTCGTTGATTTGTTTGTTCAAATTTTAATGCTGTTTCTTAAGATGAAGATCAAGAAGCTTATAGTTTATTTAATAAAAACGATACAATAAAAACTTGAGGAATAAATTTTTTGAAGAGATGCCAGGTCAAGAGTACCCTAAACCGACGAGAATGCTCGAAGAATGTATTAAGAGTGAATGAAGCAAAATAAGTAAGTCTGGACCGTAGTAAATGGAGATCCATAGTTTCTGCCTACCCCTATGGGAAAAAGACGTGATAGTAAGTATGTGTTTGTTGACTCTAAATGACGCTGTAAAACCTTACATAAATGAAACCTTATTGTATAATTTACCTCAGTTTACATTATATCCAGTTTTATAAATTATCTATTTTATATCTAATTATTCTATTAAATTATTAGTATTTTGGCTAATACAAAAATATATAATGCGACATCTACTTGCACAGAACACCAACTACATAACCTGCCTATTTCAATGTTCAAAATGCTGTTATAGGTACTCTGCATCAATCAGATATTATTGGGGACGCTCTAAAAGTATTAAACATAAATCCAATTATGATTACAAAGTTAATTTAATACACAATAGAATTGGAACACTTCAATAAAGGTTAGAGGTCAAGTTATTGTTAAGGAACCTTGTAACTTGAAGATTAGTTATTACAAACTTTTGTGTGAGTAGCCCGTAGGCTGTGAAAGTGTGATATTACAGTTTAATTAGGTATAGGTAGTTAAAAAAGCATTTAATAAATGAAACGTCCTTCTGTTAAATAATTGGCGTCGTTGCATATTTCACATAATTACTTTGTCTTATTTCTTCTCACTTTAAACATGGCTTAGGCAAGGTATGTTGAAATATGAAGGATTATTAAAAAAAAACTGTCTTAATAAAGAGGTTTAGTTTTTAGCAAGCTTTTCGCACCATTATCGATTACAATGGTACCTAATCCATAACACATTGCAACAAGTAAAGAAGATAATGCAGCAAAAAATGATCATAATGTATTTCGTGTCAGTATTTATGAAATTGCCCCTAACGAGCGAAGGGAAATATAGAGCAAATCATACAGTTACCTCGAAAGCCGGATCTTATTTATTAATACCTACTATAGCTGTTTGTATTGTGTTGCAATTTTAAACCATTTTGCGCTAAAATGCAAGCAGAAATCGGTGCTCTGCGATTAATACTTAGGTGAGTTTAGGTAATTTTAAGATCTGGACCATACATACTACAAGTTATTCTGCTGCAGGCTTAATATACCGTGCTACAGACAGACACTGAGTAATTTCCAAGTTACAAAATCCAATACCTACAGATTTTGTGTAACGTCCACGTTAAGTAAGATAAGACATGACAGTTTCATTCTTCCATTACCTAAGTAGTTTTGCATTTATTTTTTTGTTTCCATTATCTTCTTTTGTTGTTAAGAAAATTGTTTCAGCATCAGTATCTAGTTAATTTTACGGAAGAAGGTAGGTAGTTCTGATTTCCCCAACAAAGAAGCTCGCTAGGTTCATTGTCCGTGTGTCACGAGAGCCGCAAGGCTAGCAGTGGAACCTTTTACTTTGAATTAAGAGCGAGAAGTCTAAAATTACGGTCCATAAATAATCCAAGTACGAGTTTTAAGGTCTGGGAACACTTAGCAGCATTTTGCTTTGCTATTTATTTCTTCGAACAATAATTCATTGTTGTGCTTCAATGCTGAATGTAGAAGGTTCATAAGAAAAAACATTTGCTAAACATTTAAGTACATTTATTTACATTTATTATCATTATTTACATTAAACACGACGAAAATGTATTTTAAGGTGTAGTTTTTTTGAGCTTAATAAATTATCGGTATGATCATTAATTTGTACATGACATTGATTTTGTACTACTACAATGGAAATATAGAAAAATAGTTTTACGGCATGGTTAACAATGGTTCTTATTCGAAATTAATAATAAATAAATTAGGTAACTATATTACGCATTCCCTGGTTGAGAAGCTAGAACATGTTTCATACTCAATACACGAAACATCTCATCATAAGAAACAAGGGCAGTATTTGGCAGTGTTTTCCACCCTCTGTGTGATTTGAACACATTTTTCAGATGCTTTTTATTATCCTAGATAGAACTTTAAGGCAGTGCAATAGAAGCGATTGTTGAATGATAAGGGTTATTTATCCGAAGTTTTCGAAGTGGTGTATGAAGTATGGGAGTCGTCTCGTCCGGTTGACTTGCTCGCACGCTGACATCACGGACTTGGTCAGCGGTCGCGGCCCGCAAGAAAACACGCCAATCTTTGACACCTGTATCAAACAAAATGAGGGTCATGACTAACAACAGTAGGTATATTTTATTTAAATTGTTTATACAGTAGTACCACAAATATTGTGCGCCTCGGCAATTTACGTGTAGCTTCTAAAATACGAACTAACGCGATGATGATATGTAATATAAAGATGTTACAATAATTATGTAGATACTTATTTTTTTAAAGGGTTGGTTCAGTTATTATTAGCTGACTATTAGTTGCATATTCGGACAAATTCGGTTTTCATACAAAGCACGAAGTTTGTCGAGGCGCACAATATTTGTGGTACTACTGTACAATGATTGATAATAATCCTTGTGACTTCAATGAAACAACTTTGACTTATAAAACAAGATTCAAAACAATTCAACCGTTAATACACGCATTTTTAATAAGTGTGGTTTTTATAACAAGCAGTTTTATCGTTGTGATTATCCAAATGTGAGAAATCGCAGTTGAATTAAGAAGAATAATTGGCTGTAAGCGCGTTGAAGTCTTTTGTATGGGAACTTAAATACGATTACATTTTTAGTGGTGTGTTTGTAGTAAAAATACTTACATAGCTATGTTTTTTCTGTACGAATTTGAGGAAAGATGACATGTCTGGCCTTCCGAAATGGTTTACAGCTTTCAGTCCCGTGAACATCGATGTTCTGGATAGCCGTTGGAAGTGGTTTTCACAGATGTACTGAATGGAGAAAATATTCAATTTAAAATCATAAAATTAATTACTTTCAAAAGTTGATATTTTATGATGGTTTAGTTGATTTCTGAGATTGCAAACTACATGCATAAATAATCCAGATATGTAAATTAGAAAAGTGTTTTATGCTAATGATGATTACGTCTATTTCTAAGTGAAATTCTAAGACGTTTAACTAACGAAGTTTAAATTACGAAGTATGTAGGTAAGACCTTACTGACCCTACATGAGTATCATTATTTATTATGTCATATGATGATTGATGATATCAATCAAAGAAAAGTGTATGTTATTATTTTAAAAGTTTTAAGCGTTATAATATTTTATAGTGATAAAAGAGCATGCGCGTGTCAGAACACGCACAGGCATGAAGGCATTAGAAGTAATTACAGCTTAGCTTAGATCGTCGAACAGATTACAAATCAGACTACATAGGTACTAGTAAACTAGTAAAGTTTGCCTAGTTTTGAGGTGTTTATGAAACGGATCGTTAATCGAAGAAGTATTAAATAAATATTTTTTTGTAGACATTTCACACAGCGCCATCTAGTCCCAAACTAAGCAAAGCTCGTGGACACCAGATGGCTGATAGAATACTCATATACCTTTTTTTTAACACATACATACTTATAATACATAATACTACAACACCCAGACTCGGAAGAAATATTTGTAGAACATACAAACATTTCTCCCGTAACGGGAATCGAACCCTTGCGTCTCAGCCGAGCACATATTGATTAATATTTTTAATTGAACCTCTTAATATTTTTAAAACTGTAATTTACGACATACAACATAATGGCACAAAAAATAAGATAGAAATGCTACTCCCTTTCTCAGGTATTCATAACTTTGTAAGGGTTGCTGATATGTACCTACTGACGTGCAAAACAGGATGATAATAGATAAAGTAGATATGAGTAAACGGCCTCTGACTAAGAGTAGGATTTCTAATAGAACGGAACGGACGGAACTCAAAAAATAGAGTAATTCCCGCTGGTCACTATGCTTCGTCCCCATTGGGGACCAACGAGAAGTTACCCACAACAAATAATAAAAGGATTACTTTTAAATTAAATTACATAGTATCTCGCTCGTATGGCTTTTAATTGTATTTTTGTTCTGTAGTAAAGTTTTTCTTTTAAGTTTATCCATACCAGCATAGTGGTCCTGAGATCGAACTTGTGGAAGAACTGCGTGATGAAGATGTGTATCTCGAGCACGCTGGTGACGTCCTTGCGCTCCACGTCGCGCAGCACGTCGATGAACCACTCGAAGTGCTTGTGCGATGGACAGATCCACAGGAAATATACCTCAGGGCAAATAACTAATTAACTAATGCCTTTTACCATCTATAGTAGAGGATTTATACAGCGTCAGGAGGCAACTTTACCTTCACTAACGGGACGCTGTAGTGCCCGGAAATGAAATTAGTTATCGATCGTATAAAATTTTTCACCTCATCATCATCATCATCAACCTATAGCAGTCCACTCGGCTTCGGCTTGAAGCATCCAGTTTCTGCCAGCAGTCTTTCGCAGATCGTCACTCCACCTAGCTGGAGAGCGTCCTACATTATGTTTGCCGAGTCACAGTTTCCACTCAAGAACTCGTTTACCCCAGCGGTTGTCGGTTCTTCAGAAGATATGACCAGCCCACTGCCACTTCAGTTTGCTAATTCTCTGAGCTATGTCGGTGACTTTAGTTCACTGTCGGATAACATCGTTACTTAGTCAGTAACATCGTTTCCATCTGCAACTTTGTATACGAACCCGCACCTCTCGCGTCTCAGCCGAACATTCCCACCACGCCACCGAGATTTAAGTTTCTCACCTTCTTACAAGCCACCCCGGAATATCTGTTGGTGGAGGTTCCAAAGACGAGGTCGTTGAGTATGGAGGCGTAGGGCGTGACTCCGATGCCGCCGCCGACCATCACAGCGACTTCGAACTTGTACCAGTCCTGGTTGCCGCCGCCAAACGGACCTTGAATTCTGAATCAACCACACAAATTCATTAGCTGCGTACTGACTCACTGAGCAGCCTCACGAGGTTGCTTAGTCAGGACGTACCTTGCCTGAGGAAAACGGGCAAACTGGGGGCGAGGTACGTCTTGACTAAGCGAGTTTAATATGTATGTCAACTTACTACTCTGTAGAAAATTTTACTAACAGGGTACAGATCGTTTGTTACCATAGCAATGTTGTTTTTCTGTAAAAAAATGTATGACGCTTTTCGACAGATGACAACGTTGCTCAATGAAAAATCCAACGTCAGTTTGTAGACTATTGGAACCGTTCACAGGTATTGTACATTTTAACCTCTTCAAAATAACTTATATTTTATATATCTTGGTAGTGATTCAATAGTAATGATGACGCTAGCAGTACACATAAGACTAGATTATTAAAAATGCAGCTAGACTCATATGTCAGAATAATTATTCAATAGCTATGATGTCTTTATAGCAGTAGGCAGCATATGACTTCAGTTCAGCTTAGAAGTGCAGTACAATAATTAATGATGAGTGGAGCACAGTTATGATTTGCAATTTTCAAGCGTCACTCTGTATGAGTGTCAGATAAGAATAGACATGACTTTTGTATATAGTACAAATCTATTAACTACTCCTATGTTTATGAATCTCATTAGGAAGCTCAAGTGTTGGGTCAATGTCAATTGAGTTGAGCATTATTCGGAATGCGAAGCTCACGTGTATTACAAATGCAAGGTCAATGTTAGTTTAGCAGTTTAACTGTTAGACAAACATAGTGCAGCCTTGCAATTTGTTTACTTTACTAAATCTGTGTGAAGTTTGTTTGCTGTGTGATTAGTTGTAGAAATACGCTAAGCCCTTTAGTGCCTTTCAAGTGTTTGGCTTCGTCTTCAACATTTCGTACTGCTAAGTGAATTATGATGTACATGAAACACGACCTTTAAACATGCGATTTCGTAATTTATGAAATACTAGCTGCCCCTGCTTTTTGGTGTTCTGTTTTGACATTTCGTCACATCCCTAAGATGTAAAACATATTTATTTAGTACTTTCTGTTCTACAGCACAAAATGCATGCAATGCACACACTGCATGCTTCAAAGCTCTTCAAAACGTGCGTTGATTCCCAGTCAGCCAGTGACGTAAGAGTTACAATATTATTTTAATAGATATAAAAAACAGATTTATTACGTGAGTGAAGTAAAATCGACTACTTTGTTCGAGGTTTTAAATATGAAAACAACGTGGTGGCTATTGTTGAAAGAATCATCATGGTGAAAAAATAAAGTACCTAGGGTCATAGAACAAATCAAAGTTCTCTTCTCTGTGACCTAGCAGAGTAATTATAAATAAATAAATAAAATCACTTTATTTCAAGCAACTTAGTGGCTCATAACAGTATTGGGGCTTTACCTGATCTTAGGCCGATCTTCGGTGTTGAAGTTACAAGGGTCGAAGTAGTTCCTCAGCTTCCACGTCCAAGGTCCCTGTGCCTTGATGTGGCAGGAGAGGAAGTTCTCGTGCGGCGCCGATGTGAGGGTGAATGAGTGGAACTCTTCCTTCTTGAATGCAGTGCAGGAGAGTCGCACCCATTGACCTTGTGATTAAACATTTACTTTGTAAAATAAGTAAATACAAAACAAAAGGAGATTACTTATATCAAAAATATTATACCTATGTAAAATACCATAATAAGCTAATGCTGCACAAACCTGATAAATATTTGAGGTTAGGTGGTCTGTAAAACTTGATCTTGATAACATCTGACGGCAGCATCTCAGTTTCCAACACATCTAGTGCCAGATATTTAGTTCGCAATGACACCACCTGTAAACAACAGCTAGTTAAAATCTTTAAATAGCAGAATACCTATCTATCTTTTAGAAGAGAGTGCCTAACAAAGATATGAGGTTCAATTCCTGCGGCGGGCTTAACGTTACAAATCTGTTTCAAGGAAAAATTGGTAGGTATCTATATGAATATATCAATACAAATAACAACTTCTAGCACATAACATACCTACTCGAAACTACATATGTTAGGACTGTCGTTTGAATAAAATGTGAACGCACAAAAATATAAATAAAAATGAAAATGCGAATGCTTCTCTTATCCTAGTTCTATTTAAGAGTTTGGGTTGTATACCATGATATTTATAGGTTTTAAATTCGCGTCACTTATTTTAGCGTGGACTTTTAAAGACCTACTTAAGAGTGTCTTGCGTTAGAAGAAAATGCGAACGCGTGTACCAAGGTGTAAACAATGGCAGGTCCCATGAAGAAGATCCAGAAGCGAAAAATAATGCTAACCTTATTCAAGGTGTAAACCCTTTATTTTCATAAGGTCAGACTTTCAAACAATGCAGGTCCAGTGAAGAGGATCCAGAAGCGAAAAATAATGCTTACCTTATCCAAGGTGTAAACAATGGCAGGTCGCATGAAGAAGATCCAGAAGCGAAAGAAATGCTTACCTTATCCAAGGTGTAAACAATGGCAGGTCCCATGAAGAAGATCCAGAAGTGAAAAAAATGCTTACCTTATCCAAGGTGTAAACAATGGCAGGTTCCATGAAGAAGATCCAGAAGCGAAAAAAGTGCTTACCTTATCCAAGGTGTAAACAATGGCAGGTCCCATGAAGAAGATCCAGAAGCGAAAAATAATGCTTACCTTATCCAAGGTGTAAACAATGGCAGGTCCCATGAAGAAGATCCAGAAGCGAAAAAAATGCTTACCTTATCCAAGGTGTAAACAATGGCAGGTCCCATGAAGAAGATCCAGAAGCGCGGCGCGCCCGTGAGCCGCGCGAGGCCGTGCACGAGGCACAGCGCGTACAGCGCCACGTGCAGCGAGTGCGCGCGCCAGAACCACGGGTACGCACGCTTGCGGATCGTCGGGTGAGCGAATATGAAGATTATGCACATTATTATGAATAGCAGCACTCCGCTTACACCTACAAGATATTTTATTATTATTATTTATATTAAGTAAGTTCAAAAACTAAAACCCGACTGCTACAAAATCACGCTTTAAAAGGTATAAAATAAAAAAAAAACTCAAAATACACTTCAGACGACAATATTTTCTTGTTTTTGTTTCGCCGTAGTCGGGTAAAAATAGCTTATTGTTAATCAAGATTGAAGCTTTTTGTTGGGAAGACAGTAGATCCTATGTCTAAATTATACCTGCATTTGGCACAGTAGCACTATGTAAAGAGTAGAAATAATGATTTGAACAATCTGAAGAGACTATTAATAAGTTATATAGAGAGCTGAACCACTATTTTTGTGGATAGATATTAGGAGTATTATTATTATTTAATTTCCATCTTGGGACTTTAAATCAGAAGTGGCTGCAAGTTTGCAAGTACTTGTGGCTCTGCCCACCCCATTAGGGATACGGGCGTAATAATATATGTATATAGATACTGTTTCAAGACCATGATAATGAGGGAAGAGATTATATTTCAGACTATATTTTTCTTACCAGTGACTGTTTGGAAGACCCAGTATGTAATGCCCGGTCTGAAGTCCGAAGTGAAATGGACTTCTTTGGTCAAACAGCGTAAGTTCTCCACTGGCTGAGTGGAAACATGGTAGAAATTGACCATGTGCCCTGCTGTGTGTATCAGGGAGAAGAATAATGCTGTGCAAGCGACTATCTTGTGGAATTGTATACTGGAGTCTAGGGGGATGTATTGTTGTATGCTGAACTCCTGAAAAATGTTAAACATGTTGTATTACTTAGTGCAATGTAGAAAAAGATAAAAAAATATTACATAAAATAAAATAAACATAAATGCTAGGGCAACATGACTTCTGATACATAGGTACCCAAGTTGTGTTGTTCACTCGTTTCAGAGAAAATATCACTTACCTTCAATTTGGTCAACAGATTTCTAGACATAGTCAGTAGCAATAAACTGTAGCAGAACGATAGACTAGCAGCTGACCCTCTCGTGATTGCGATACCAACGCCCATGATATGCCTCAAGTCCAAGTGTTCTGACATAAAGGAATAGTGCGCGAATCTCTCGACGAATAAGCCGATAGTGACCACGTAGAACACAAATAGGTAGAAGATATTCTGTCGGTTTTCTTCGAGGAAAGTGGTCAGGTAGTCCCATTTGAGAAGGAACCAGGGTCTGGAAAGACCAATACAAATCATCAGTTTTGGAAAAAGAAAAATGAATATTCACGACTACTATCTCATAAAATGTATAGAAGTACGTTATGGAAATCAAATAAGTTTAAGAAAGTCTACCTGGATTGTTCCATAGCAGGTTCAATATGGAAGCTGGTCATCCTGGCAACGTTGGTAGAGGTATCCAAAAAGTTCTGCTTAGCACCTTTGCAGTCTAACCCGATTGCCACGAACTCTCCTTTGTATTCCTTCATCATGACCTTGAAGTCTGAGTATGTAAGGTGATCTTTATGTTGTAAGCCAGCATCCTGAAATCAGATTAATAATGTACTAATTTATTTCTAAGAAAGATTTTTATTCTTGCGACGCAACTGCACAAAATATTTGGTTATTGGGACAACATGGCACTCATAGATTCTACCCATGGAAATATTAGAGTGGCATAAGAACAAAATAAAAATAACTTCGAAAAATGTAGGTTTGTAAGCAATTGTAAGATTACTTACAGAAAACATGCCATCAATCAGCTCAGTGACATGCTCATCCCTCAGGGATGTGGTTCTTGCGATCTCGACGAGTGATCGCAGCATTTCACTCAGCTCGCCTTTGTCTATGACGCCGTTCCGATCGTTGTCGCACATGTCGAATATAATACGAAGCTTGTCTTCTGTTGCTCCTCGGGAAAACAGAACTACTGTGTCCAAGAATTCCTAAAATAACCAAACGGAATAATCAACCCACTAAAAGTGAAGTCTCTGAAAATATTGTAACTTATTCAAAAGATCGATGGATACCTGGAAAGAGATTCTTCCATCGCTGTCTTTGTCCACAATGTTGAACATCTTTTTCACGAATACAGCATCTCCTTTCATTCCCAGTGCACTTGCGAACTCTCCTTTTGATAGTGATGTTCTCATTACTATTGACTGAAATCATCAATTAATTTTATTTACCTACTTTATTAGATCCACATTCTTACATCTGGCACAATATGAACGTGTGAATGAATAATGTCATTATTTAATGTTGTAGGGTAAATAGGTAGCTAAATAAGTAGGTGCTCACTTCTGGGTCGGAGTCTTCATTCCGCCTTCTCTTTTCTCCGGGTGCTAATCCAAATGTGATGGCGTACGCTTCTCTGAAGAAGTGTTCTAACTTCCTCTGTCGCCGCTCCCTCGTCTCTGCTGTAGCTAGGATGTGCTCTCTGTAACCCTGTAAACAAAGTGCACGGGTTGTCAAAGTTTTCAAAACATTGCTCAGGTTTTGATTACAAGCATAAAGATTGTTTTGATCTGTTTGTCAAGTTGTTCTTTACCTGGCTAAGATTCAACGCCTTCTTATGCTGCGCTAGGAAAGTGTCCAACTTCACAAGGAATTTGCGTCGTTCAGCTCCTGTATCCATTTCCAGTACTAGATCGTGTTCTCTTGGGACTCGGAGCAAGACTAGGGGACGTTTGTTGTTGCGGCCTTCCTGGAAGAGTTACATAACTTTAATATTGTTCAATGTACATCGTTAATTCGTCTACATTTAGGAAAATTAGCAAGAAATTGACGGACCTTATCATTTTATTTAGAGATCACATTATAACGGCCATATAAAGTGCCTTAGCGGCGTGGCGGGCGAGTTGCAAGAGGCGCGGTTCCAATTCACGCTGCAAGAGAACATTGTTTGTATGGCCTACATATATATGTTCCTGTCCTGGTAACATGGTACTCGTAGTTTCTGATACACATGACACGGAATATGAGTACAGAGTCGGAACTATATTTTATGTTGCATGATAAAATAACCAGCATGATATTCAATGCACCTTATAAGGACTCTTTAAAAATATGGTACTAGTTGTTCAAAAAATATGGTACTAGTTACCTGGCTCTCTAACACAGTCAGTTGTTCTGTGTGGTCTAAGGGCAGTGTTCTCAGTTTGTCTCCTTTTCGGTCTGTTACGTGTAAAGCGGGCTCGGGTCCGAGACGCAACTTCACTATCCGTTTGTGTGACGCGTGCACCCACTCTCGACACACCATCTTATCTACTGATCCTGAAAATATATTGGCAAAGGTGTTAGGTAATTGGCGACCTAGATATTTTATTTGATGTTGAAAAATATGAAGCACTGAATTTTCTTGCCATGTCCAATGAAGCTGTTCCAGCTATGTTAGTTATTTGTTATTGAAATTCGCATTATTACCTTTTTGTTGTGAGTTCTTAAGTTGTTCTTGTTGAATTTTAAGCTTTCTTCTTCGGCTGTTTTGTAGTTTCACTACACCATATCCTGCGCCAGCGCAAAGTATCGGTACAAATGCCAATATCAGACATATGTAGATGTAGGCAAACTCATTACCCTGAAATAAAGTAAATAAGAATTCCTATGAAATGCAATGTATTTTTCGCTCGTGATAGATTTGAGGATAGGTTCATGGAGAATGGCACACACAAAAGAAAGCCTATTATACATAGCGGATAAAATCACGATGCGGATGATAAAGATGATGATAATAGATTTGAGGAAAAATAAATGTGACTTGACCTTAAAATTCTGAGTCATCATGAGTAACACTCCTAGAACTCTTGAAATATGTGATTGCTGACGTTATTATTATGATATTGAAACTCGCCTCAAATTTGTAATATTCTCTTACAGGTAAATGAATGTTTCTTGACCCTAAAACTTTGAGACATCGTGAAAATACGGTCCTAAAACTCATGGAAGTCCGTTTCTATACCTGACGAAATCAACAACAAGTAACTAGTAACTCACCTCAAAATAATCATATCCCTTCAAGTACTTGCAAGGAGGTAGTTTGGATGCGTTGAGTTGGTAAGGCTGCGGGCACGGGTCGCCCGCGCGCCAGTGGAACACATCGCGCTGAATGTCAGTGGGACCAACTGAAGTGCTGTTCACTATGATATCCCACATCTTGATGCGACGCAGCTCTTCTATCTCTTCAGCTGTGAATATGCTGAAATTCATCCAACAAATTGAATAAAATCCTACTAACGGTATATTTATCTCCTAAAGAAATTAAAACGTCGAATACTTGGCTGAGATAAGTGGCAAGGGTTCGATTCCTACTGCGGGAGAAATGTTTGCAGGTTCTGCAAATAATTCTTCCGGGTCTGGGTTTTGTAGTAGGCACTCGTTGTTTCTGTCCATTAGAACTCTGTATGTGACATCTAGTCAATTATAAAGGTCCATATATATTTTTATACAGAATCTGATTAAGCTGCTAGTGATTAATATCCCTTAGCTACTACAGCGATCAATAAGTTCGCGCTATAATAGTTGCTTACCCATTTTGTTCATTTTCAAACCAAAATCGATCAGCATCTCTTATCCTTGTAAACTGATCAATGATGATGGCTCTGAATAGTTCCCCAGGATGTCCAGTTGATTCCAGCATTCCTCCTATTGCACAAAAAATAATATTACTGAAGACAATTCAAATTATGATCTCACGTTCAAGTGCAAGTGCAAGTGGTGTAAAATAGTTACCAATATAAACGTCGATGTTATCAAGTTGGCCGTCGTAAATCTGTATAAGTTTTTGCAACAAGTCAGGATTGTTTTCAAAGAGCTCGGTGTTGATTTCGTTAAATAATTTTAGTTTCGGTAGCCCAAAGTATTCCCTGTAAACAATTTAGCAAGCATTGCTTTTTCATATTTTTTTCAATTGTTTTTAAATTTGAAAGTTACATTAGAAGTGTTTATACCTTGCTGTATTATAATCAGGTAGTCCGTTATCTCTTCCTCTCATAATATTGAGTGCACCAAGATCTCTCCTCGAGAACTCCATAGGTCCAAACAAATTGTCTCGAACGTCAGAACAAAGCAATGCGTCTTCTCGTTCGGAGAGTTGTGATGCCATACCCATTAGGACTTCTTCTATAGGCACTTGTGACATCACATCCTTGAAATAATATGATATTATGCGAAGTAGATAATCAGCGCGTTGCTAAGACGTTTCAAAGTGGTGCTTTTCATTGTATCGAATGACTATAATAATGAAGTGGTAAAACCAGTGACAAGCTTTTGCTGGCTTTTCCGGGCACATTAGTATGTATTCTGTTCAGATGTTTACTGTTTTATCGAACACGTCTGTTTCATACGATAGCATTATTAAATAATTTCGAAAAAACACTTTGTCAATACTCACATTTCCATCCCACCATGTTTCACACAGTCTAATTGCGTCATGGCCTCCGGGCGCCCTTGCATATTTGCAGTTCTTATCCCTCAGCAGTATAGCTGGTGGTACTAACGTGTGGCCGAATCGGAACGCAGCGGTCGCAAACGCATGCGTGACCCCTGGTGCGGTTTCAGGTTTGTAGCCGGTGTATGGAGGCATTGGCACTCCGAGAAACGCTGGTACGTATTCGTAGAGAATAACGTTCTGGAAAGTTTGTTTGGAAGCAATGATAAAATAGTGGACCTAACCGCAATCCCTGTATGACTCTTTACACAGACTTTATGAGTTAATAACAGTGAGTTAAAAACAGTAGCGAACTACACAATTAATACAATTTTTAAATGCTAAAATAGTTAACACTTTTTTTTTAAATTGAAAGGCGAAAACTGCAGGAAAAACACAATCCAATGCTTTTCTTAAATCGGAATATTACCTGTAGGCTAGCAATAACAATCCTCCTTGCCCTCTGGAATAGTTGTTCGTCGCTCCAGTCTGGATGCTGTTTGTGGACGCGCGCCGCGATCACGTTATGCCATCGTAATAAGAGAATTCCGAAGGTCACCATCGCTGGATTTTGATTTGTTCTTGGATCTCCTAATACTGTAAAAATAGGAAAAAAATCTTTGCTTAAACCAGTTATCAGATGAATTTATAATACTTAATTAGTCAACCTCTATTTATTATTATCACTGCAAATGTTTAAGGTGGCCTTTCTAATTTTAGGTACTTACAAAACAGTCTTTCAGGACTCAGCATCCGCATGTAATGAGGAACAGGATTGTTGAAGAGTGGTACACGTTTTGTGTTCCGTAGAGGCATGCCACCCTCACTAGCTAGGCTTCCATTCTGTAACATCACTATAACTGTTAATAAAATCGTGCAAAGATGCTACATTATTACTTTTCGATTTTAAATTGAGTGCGAGAATGAAAATGAAAGTACCTTCAAAATGTGAAAGTAAATTTGTCTTTAAAAAAAATTTTGGCTACAGAAATTAAATGAGATAAATAAGTTCAGTAATATGGATATACGTAGTGATAATAACGCATATAAGTATAGGAAAGTACGTAAAGAGGCAGGCGTGGCTGCTAGGTGGCACCTGAAATGACCTCATTGCATTCACCCACGCCTCGCTCGTACTGTACACGAAACTGCCGTCAATCCATGACGTTATCTGGTTTATCTGGAACAAAGTTTGAACACTTATCATTTTATTTTTAAGAGCTTTTTATTGTTTTATGTACCTATCTTAAATTATGTTCATTAAGAACTGTTTTTTATTGTAAAATACACACACCTTTAGCATACTTTTGATATGCTTATCGCTAAGAAAGCGTTGGCGGGGCGTTGTCAACTCCTTCGCATTTGTTGCAATTTAGAGCATCAAACATCTTAATATCTCACGTAGGAACAAGACTATTCAATAAAGTCAACGCGTCAATATTTACCTACCTTCTTGTATTAATAAAAGTACCTATTAATAAAAGTACAAAGGCTTGTAGAACATCTAATTTCAGACCACATCATTGCGTCGTAGGAACATTGGTATGTTTGAATTGGTTTTACATTAAATTTTGTTCAGAGTCACAGCAATTATACACTGATTAACATTCTTAAAGGCTATTGCAGGTCGTTTTATGGTAAGGCTCGATTGAAGGGACATATTAGTGCGATCGCTCCGTGTGATGGGTGTATCTGGGTTACGATACAACCATTAAGTTTTATTGCCTAGAATTCAACCTTCAATAGACGGATGGTCGCTGCTTACATTGCAGTAAGGATGCAACTCCGTAATTTAAAGTTGTTTTGCAAATAGAGGGAATGCAATGGAAGACAAGCGAATGTTAACTTGAATTGTATACTACAAAATGTTTTATCTTTTGTATTTACAACTCCTGTTCTTAAGTTTCAAATTAGTGTGATGTGCACGTACTTGTTCTCTAGGGCTGTTAGGACTCTGTCCTGTGTCACGATCGTAGGCAGCTCTAAGAAACGGCATGGACTTAGTTCCCTGGCAGTCGGGATCATACATGTGATCGCATTTGTCTACTGGAATACGATGATGCTCTATTGGACAGCCAGATTCTGAGGCCATTACTATTTCACCTGTCACCACTTGTCCTAGAAATAAAAAAATATTTATGAAAGTTAAAAGTGGTACCTGTTATTGATATATCAATATCTAAAGGTACCCGTATAAAATTAAATAGTGTCTTCAGTTTATCAAAAATCATAACCACAGCGATTATTTTGTAAGTGGTTACTTGAATATAAATCTCAGCTAGCACGTTAATTTGAAATATTGGATATAAGATATATTTGATTTTGTAATGAGGTTACTATTGGACCTACTCACCAAAGAAAGCCAGTAACGAGGTCCTATTAGCAAGCGAAGGTAGTCCATCCTGGCCCCTCATGAAGAGCTTCGAGAGAGTCCGGGCTCCAGGCCGGTCGGCCCCCGCCATCATGTACACTCCATCAGCGTAGGAAGCGGGGGTTTTGCGTGTGAGTCGACTTCCTGAAACCATAGGTTTATGTTTAAAAAGGACCTTATAAATTATGGTTCTCCTTAGTCTTGTCAGATCTCTGGTCTAGTATTATTTAAAAGGAATGGAATTGCAGACGAATTTGTTGTACATATCAATTTTAAAAAGGAATCTAAAATATGGAGGCCAATATGTATTCATAAAAAAACCTACATACTTATACACCCATTACCATATAAATAACAGGGATATATTCTCATAAAAACTAACATCCACACATTGATCGGCATGTAAAATTTGTAGTTTACATTACTTAAACATCTTGTAATGGATACGCAAAAACAATTTGTCGTTTTATTTCGCTCCATTCGTAGCAGGATCAATCAAATTAACCTCATGCGTTATTCATAGGTTTACAACTAAAAATAATAATATAGGTGCCATAACTGCTTTCGGAATAGTCCGTGTCTGGACACTGGATGTATTAAACATTCACTATAACCTGGGTTGCCTTCCAGTAAAAGTTTCTTATTCGCTTATACACACAGCACACACACACGTGTACAACCTGCCAGTCAATAGTACACGAAGGAAAGTAAACTACACTGTCTGAAAATTGCTTTAGGTATATTTTGTGCGCTAAAATGCAAAATTTGTTACGTAAATGCAATACGTGCAAGAGAGGTATCGTGCAGCTCATTTAAAACTTGTCAAAAAAGATTGTAAGTGAGTGAGTAATTATTTTTGATTCAAAAGCCGCAAACATACCAAGCCGATGGTAGGAAATATTTATATTTAATGTATTAACGGTTTGATAAAGACATAACATACCTACTCCCCTATAAGCTTTTATAAGCAATCATTAGGTATACCATAACAGATTTTGAATGTTGTCATTTGTAAGGTTTTGTTGAATACCGCTTTACTTGTTGTACCTCAGCAGAAATCAGTATTTGCACAGGAATTTCTGTCGTGTAGTTGAAACTTTCCAATTTTTTATCTGAAATAACCGGGACACTTTGAGGCCACGAAAGAGCAAAATTACCAGATACCATGACGCTAGTAATAATTTATTTCTTAAAAGTGACTGTTTCTGTCATTGGCTTGTTGTCTAAAGCCACACGTATTTAAATTAATAATTGACACCTCGTTACACACTGGGTTGCATTTTTTATTCATATAAAGGTCAGATTATTATTAAGTACTGTGATGTGCTAACCATTCCTAGATCGTAATTAGATGATTAAATTAATGTAATAATTTTTTTGCGACATAAACACTCATTGACATTAAAAACAGTTTTATACAATTTTTATACATACGGCATGTCGCGGGTAAAGTATCATGATATCGAACTAAATGTGCTGACACTTAGATTGATTTACAAGCGAAATATTTGCCAATTATAGTAGCGTTATATGACTTTGACAGATTTATTGCTTTAGCTCACATTATAAAATATGTAGCCCATGTTCATCGATCTCCTGCGTACCGATAAGATATTTTAGTGATTATATAATCACTGGTTGATGAATCCTATTACATCCTTTTACGGGTGCGCGTGTCATGATCATTTTGGTAAATCATGAAATATATGATGAATTGAATACCTATATTTAATGTAGGTAATTGACACTAATAACATGGGTTACACCCAAATACTTTTGCCATTCGTTCGAACCCCATAAAATTCAAGCACATATCATATCATAATAATTATACCTGAGTGCAAGTTTATCAAGTGGTTTCAAATAAAGAGAAAACATAGCAGAGAAACCGCATCAATCACGTCTTTAGGTATCAAAATGTCTAAAGTTTCGTCTTTCCAATAGTTGGGTTTAGTGATTGATATTTTGAATGATGGTGATCCCGAGAGTAAATTGCTTTTGGTCGTGCGGCTGTGGTGCAATATTATGTTCGCATGAACCACGAATTAGAATTGACTCTACCTTTGCCACAGATGAGTGTTATTATCACTACTCGCTCCATTAGCGCATTGCCGCTCTACAATAGAAGCCAATTACTAACTAATCGAAGTGTGAATAAAAACATCATTATATAAAATACCCCTGGATTCAAGAATTCATTTGGCAAGGCTATTGCAACATGATATCAGTATTTCAGTAGCTAGTTGCTCTGTCAAACTTCAAACTGTCAGCTGTCTTTATTTGAAACGACGTTAATTGAATCAAGTTGATTTAATGGTTATATCGACGATCAATAACCTTGTGTTATGAATTTTTGATGCAAAGAATAAAAACCTAAGGTTAACTGTATTAATTTCACCTAAAATAATTTCTAATAAATAGTTTCAAATTCAAAATAGTAACTACCCTGGATGAATTACTGTATGGAATTCTAGAATTTTTTTAATGTAAAAAGTAATCGCCAATGTGGATTATAAAAAAAACACAATACCTTGTGTGGTCTCCATCTCCAAGCCTTCATGTGATATCAACTGTAATAATTTATGGACCTCGATTTCATTGTGAGTGGGAATTAAATTACTTACTGGTTTTTGTTTGTGTCATAAATGGAGCATACCATTCTTATATGGATACTCAATTTTCTCAGAAATAAATAATTATATCAACACGTTTTGGTTTTAATATTTATTGCCTTTTGTGTTATTTGAGTGATTGGTTCTGTCCTAGTAAGGAGACCGATTACGAAAAATAAATGAACGTGGGTTTGCTCCACTTCAGAGTACTCGTACTCGTACCTTTTCTGTTTGTAATTCATCTCCATTCGACTAAACTATTAAATTAAACAGTGCATATTTTTGCCATACAAAAAATAAATAATAAATAAATATTTGTGGACATTTCACACAGCGCCATCTAGACTACAAACTAAGCAAAGCTTGTACTATGGGAACCAGATGGCTGATAGAATACATTTATACATTATTTTTTGTAAATACATACTTATAATACTACAACACCCAGACTACTTAGGATTTTAAATCAGAAGTGGCTACAAGTTTTCTTATGTTAACTTGTGGCACTGCCCACCCCATTAGGGATATGGACGTGATAGTATGTATGTATGTACCCAGACTAATATGAATGCATTTAAAAAGAATGCAAATGAATATTTACTATGCGATTCCAAAAGTACAGTTCAGAACTAACGAACCAAAAAGTGTAATTGACTGTAATTGATTGTCTTAACCCATTACTATATACCTATACGTACGGACGTACGTAACGGACCTAGTCGTGCGAAATAGACTTCAGTTAATACTGAACAAGTATTCATTTTAATTTGTCGTTTGACATTACGAGATACATATCGACAGAACGTAATGACATATAAAATAATGGTTAGGCACGCACGGATTAGGAAAAGTAATTCAGCAGAGACTGGGGTCTCATAAATATTCATATGCTATGATAGACCGTTTGAATTACTATTTTTTGGCTCATCTAAAGTCGATGATCAAAAGGGATAAATAAATTAAAAGCAGTATTATGAAATAAGATCATACCTACAGAACCCCAATCTGGGTAGGCTCTGTTGTTGAACCAGCCATCGTATCGCTGCTTCTCGTAGTAGACCTCTGTAAATAAAACAAAAGTTACCTATGTAGGTATGTACTTACCTAGCAGATTTTACTGGCACAAATAATATATTAGGTAAGTAATGGTTGGTCATAAGTGTAAATATAATATACACAATAAATCAACATTGTTGTAGACAAACTTCCGCAATAAATTGAAAATACTTTTCATTGGTTTACATAGTAAATGAGCGATTATCAAGCAGGCGTGTGTGATGTAAGATAATCTTGGTAGAGTAAAGATGCAGATTTCCAGTTAATGTCGTTTATTGTGTTCCTATTTTGCGTTATATTTTTGAAAGATCTACGGATACCTTGAACTTCGAAAGGTTTTAATAAAACTATATTTACCCCATTTTGACAGAGATTAAATCATTCATCTTTAATTACATTTGAGTTTGCGAGTGACACAATATTATGCTAAGACAGGTAACACTATTATAGTCTTTGATTAAAGTAGCAGAGTTGATATGTACGCGACTAGGTGCGTTTTTGTGAGCACATGCAAAGGCCCAGATACGTGCTTACGCTTCGATAGAGGCCTTGCTCTCGTCGTAGCCCAGATGCATTGCAAATGACAACCTCATTACATCCATATAAATGACAATTTTATGTACCTGTACCTACATAATGATAACAAAATAAATAGTGTCATTTTATATTATAAGTTTTCATTCTAAATAGAAAAACTTCATAACCCTCAAGGATTATGAAATAACTATTTGAAATTACGATTACACTTTGTGCAACCTACATGATTATATATTTTTGTATTATGCATGTATACACATACCTATTTCAAAATAGGTGATTGATAATGACGGAAGGTTAAATGTCTTGCACAACAAATATTTTTTTATAATAATGTACACTCGAAATTGAATTTGCATATTATCATAATGTTAATAAGTGTTTTATTGTAGAAATTGATTTACTTTCGGTACCACTACTACTATCTACTTACTTACTAGTTCTTTCGAACCAGTGACATGAATGCTCTCGGTTGTATCTGAAATTTTTAGTATAGGTATAAGGTTAAGTAAGTAGGAAGGTAAAAGAGTCAATAATACAAATATTGCGCATAGACCTTATGTATTGATAATAAAAATAAATAACTTTATCTAAAATGCACATTTAAACGGATATAGATTGTTGCTGGGACACCTGCGTGTACGCATTTCTGCTTCATGTATGTTTCATGAGCAATTTAAGTTGCAGCAATCGTTTGCAATGGTTATAAAATGCTTGCGGCCTATTATAAAATGCCAGTCATATTGTTGAACCTACCTTTTTCTCTGAGTTCATTATGTTTTTATCTAAGGGGTGAAGGTGTTTATGTAATGACTTCCATAAATACAAAGCACGTGATGCTAAAACCTTCAAAAAGAAACCCTACTAATAAGTGGTAATATAAACCGTAAGGTTTCTAAATTTAAATTTGCATTACGATCGTTTTTTCTAATTTAATTCGATAAAATAAATTGTACGGTCATGAATGATAAACTCAAGACTATTGATTGATAGATAGAAATCAGATATCGAAAGGTCAAATTGAAAGGAAAGGTAGATTCAAGAGATACCGGTGTTAGCTGTCAGAAGCTCTATTCTGACAGCACTTGACTGGACGTGGGCAAATACAAGGCGTAGGTAGGCATGCTCAATGTTCATATTGATCTACTTTGCTGTGATTTTGTAATACGAATAGGAATGTCGTGTTACCGACATGTTGACAACTGTAATGTTGAAAGCTCAAAGAGAGAGTGCACGCTCGTCTCGCCAGACAAGAACAAACAGAATGAGTTCCTAAACCTACCATTGTACAATGATCACGGTTGCCGCTTTTAATTTTATCCAGGAATAATTAATCAGGATTGCCAGTATTTTTTTCATTAAATACACATTATAATTTACACATTATTTAGCATTACAACCAAATTGCTTACTATATAAATATGTATTAACAAATAGTTATATATTATTTTATTTATATAAACCTATATCGTCCCACTGCTGGGCAAAGGTCTTCCCCAAACTCCTTGAAAAAAAGAAAAACTCCAAGCGTTGGCGGGACAATTTCGACTCCTTCGAGAGAGAATGGTGGGAGTCCTCGAAGGACAGAGGTGGTTGGCGGAGTTATATATTGCTCCTTTTTAATATGTTATCCGGCCAAATAAATATTTGCCTATGATAGGTTGGTATGTGATCGAAATATGTAGATAAATTGATAAATGACTTGGACATACTCATTTAATTAGATGAAGCATGCTAGTTATTCGAAATGTTGCGCTAGGTTGCGCTCCACCCACATACCTGTATTTTATCTGAGCGTAAGTAGCAGTAAAAGTAAACAGATAAGAATAAAGAAACTGATTTTCACTGTAAGAATATTACATTCAAGATTGCATCTATTCCCAACACTCGACTTGATCCCAAACTTCGCCCGGGTTTTGGCCAAATTTGATTTCACCCGATTAGGATCAATAGTGGTAGAATTCATCACTTTCGATTCTAATTGTGCTATAGTAATAATGCAAAATCGCAAGTTAAGACTGGAATCGTTGTCGGGAGTAAGCTCCCTATACCTAAGTAAAATACCTACTAAAATAATGACTAATAAAGCAGCAAAAAAGCTATAGGCCAATGCCTCAGCAATTACCTATCTGTTCATCCGTATCCAACAATCATTTTTTTGTTTAAGTCATTAGTGAAACAGAAATTTATGCAATCGATTGCCAGGATATTTTTGTGTACAAAAAGCAGATCCTGTATCATCATCTCAAATAATAACGTTTTTGCACTAATAAAGGTTTTTGCGGAATGAGATCATTAAGTCGTGCGCTCATCATGATAACCATTTCAACGTCTCTTTATACTAATTGCCTTCTCTGTACCTACATTAAAAACCTAATAATAAATAAATCAAATGAAGTACAAATCAGTGATTTGTGCTAGTTTAGTGAGTACGTTTTTATATTCATTATGGGTAAAGTAGCTCACAGTCAATCAAGAGATACTTAACCCATACATAAAGCTAATGAGAGATAAAATTATAATTCGTTGATGCAGATAGACTGTTATTCATTGAATACGTGTGACATTTATGTAAACTAAAGAAGCTAATTACTTAAACAAAAGCCAACAATGGAAGCATGCTAAAGTAATCAGAAAATTTTGACCTTAGATATTAATCAACTTTACAAATAACTGTCTACCTAAATTTTATAATTAAAAATACCTACTTGTCGTTACCTACCTAATCGCATTTGACTAGTTTGCATCAAAATGTTGACCAAAACAGTTGCACTGCGTACTGGCGTTGAATTGTTCGACAAGACTTTCTGTCGCCGCAAGGCAAAAGTCGGATGCAAGTCTACTTTGGAACTTGCGATTTGCCATTCATATGGTGGAATTTCAACGTGTGGCGAAAATTTTGGCGGCTATAGTCGCCAGTGTAAAGCCTGCATAACATAAAAAAAAATTTGGTATAGTGCCATCAGCGACCATTTAATTAATAAAATATTACTAGTATTTCGTCCCGAACTGAGATATTGCGCGCGATGTCCACAACCCGCAAGGTTTGCATATTCGCGCCCTGAGATAATAAGATAAGATTTTTTGGTGCAATGAATACTCCTTAAAAATAACTTAGTCGATAGAAATTAAAAAAAAATGTTGGCACGATCGTCTAGTTTCATGGCGAACTCACGCTTCGCTCACTTCGCTCGCTCGATAAATAATAAAATAATTGAGTTTCAGAGTTTATTTTCTGGATTCACATGAACATCACTAAAACAAACTACTCAAATAAAAACCATACACGTTCCGTGTTTGATATGTACCTCCGGCAAAAGGGAAGATGGTATGGTATTTTTTTACGTTTTTCGTCATAAATCGAAAACATTGTAAAAATAATTATAAATCTGTTTTAGCTTGGGCTAATGACGCCCTTTCATACGAAAATTGCCACACAATTGACGGTCGTAACACTTTGGACCCCCCCCATTCCTTGTAAGGACCCTATTTTTTGTGACGTAATAAAAAAAATACTGTTTTCCGATTTTTCCCTTTACTTGTGCTATAAGTCATTGCTTTTTGCTAAATTTCATGATTGTAGGTACGGTTTAACGGGAACTACCCAATAGATTTGATTTGCTTGCGAATGTTAAAATTATTATTTGAGGTGCAGCTACGAGAAGGCGATATAGTTAAGATCGATGTTGTAAATTGGGTTAGGCTAGCACAAGACCGTGTTGGATGGCACAAGCGACGGGAGGCCTATGCCCAGTAGTGGGCAAATACAGGCTGGGAATGATGATGATGTTTTGCATTTGGTCTTGAGTGAAAAGAATAAGACTAACTAAACAGACATTTTACAAGATGAACAAATTATGAAAAGTAGTGCTTCTAGACTGCTAGTACGAGTACTTCTAGATGTGTGCGTGATAGTGCACACGCAGGCGTACCGCAAGCGATGCAAGCGTCCGGCCCATGTCGCGAGAGTGAAAGCGAGGCCGCTTTTGTAAGCGATGACTTCGTACTGACTCTATTTAGATAATGGCTCCTGATGCCTCTTATGTACGTACTGCGCTATCGTTTGTCTTATTTTACCATGCTATTGTGGGAAATGTTTTAAATATGTCGCTTTATCTCCAGACCATTTTTAGGGTTCCGTACCTCAAAAGGAAAAAGGAATCTTTATTATTTTCATTTCGTTGTCTATCTGTCTGTCTATCCGGCCGTCTGTCAAGATCTTTTTTTCAGGAACGCATGGAGGTATCAAGTTGAAATTAAAATACTCAGGTCTGCAGTCCCTTGGAGCTGTGAAAATATCAAACTTCTAAGTTAACGTAATCAAAAGATACTGATAATGCCACATTATAATGCAAAACAAAATATTCATTTTCGGCATCTATCTATGATTTTTTATTTCTGAAAGATTCTGTCGTCAGCAATACAAAAGTTTTGTGGGTTGGGATCGAAAATAATTGTCGTATAACAAAGCGTCAGCAGAAGAAGAATGTTACAGTCACTAATCGGTTAAGGAAGTGGAAGATTGATCCTTGAAGCAGACGACATTTAAATGCCAAAAAATGTCCTGGAATTAAATGATTGTTGAATTGGGTGTTAGAATAACTAGAAGTTATTTGTAAGTCAGGAAAATAGCATTCAGTCAGGAAACAGAATTTTATGTATGTAAAGATATGTTACGAAATTTATTTACCTAAAACTAAAGTGATTTCATCGTAATAACGAAAAATACGCGACGGTTTGTTTGCATAAATTGTATCTCCAGTTTGGCTGATGTATAGGTTTCAAAAAAACTAAATTAATTAATTTAACTTGATAAACCTTGATTCACTAATGTGTCACTAGGTACCTTTTCTGGACATTTAAACCATAATGTCGGTCGGTACCTTTACAGCCTGTAAATTGCTTTTGCTATAAAAAGGAACAAATGACAGGAGATTAAATTAATTAGCGCTCACAACTTCATACGTTATGATTTATGACGACATTGTTTTTGCCTTTTACTGAGTTAAAATAATAAATGGTGCAAGGCAAACGAGCATTAATCCGTCGGATCAGAAGGTAGGTACTTGATGTATTCGTAGCATACGTACTCGTACTGCTTTGATTTCTTGTAGCTTGCATTTAACTCTATGATTATTTAGTACCAGTGTCTCAAGGCTTTGATGGGTGTAAATTGGTACCCGTAGTATACGTGAAGTTCAAGATGAGGGATTAATTTATCAAATTAAATAAATGAAACCGTACTTGACCTTTACCAGCACTTATCAAATAATACAAAGCTTTGGCAACCATGGTGGATGGTTGCGTGGAGCATTCCTGATATAAGTAAGTAATAAATAAATTGGTTCTACATGACATGAGGGTTCCCAATAGCGTCTCAGAAATTGTCTTGGTACCAACAGAATCATTGAAATGTTTTTTATTTATGTAGAAGCGAATTAACGACCTTGACCCTTCGGAAGCGGAAGTGTGATTGAAGGCCGCGGGAAAAGCTGCAAGTGTCGTGACTGAGATCGCGCGTGCCTAAAATGTCAAGACTGAGTCGAGACCCAGTTGCTAATTGCCGGTACATACCACTCAAAACCGGAGATTATACCAGTCTGTCCATTAATCTTTTGATATCAAAGCAGTTTTTAATACCCCGAGGCAATGCGCTTCTAAGGCTGCTTTCTCGAGAGGCGGCAGTAGTAGCAGAGTTTACAAAAAACTTTTAATACAAAAATACCAAATGTTTATCCCAAAATAAATCAAGACAAAGAAATGTTAAAAAAGATTGTGACTGTCTAAATAAGCACAAGGATTTGCGACCCGTGTAGTTAGGTTTGAGATCATAAAACATTGTTTTAATTGAGGCAGGTACTTAACTTAAATAATATAAGCTGTTTTATATTTCGTGACAATGAGTAAATCAAGATACATAAATCTTGCTACACATTTGAAGTAACAAGCAATCAATTATACTGCATCAACAGTGTGATTCGTGACCTGACCACACGTCGCCAACTTGTACCTATGCCGCAACACACCATAGCAACTGATCTACATCCTTGATCCATGAAGTACACACGTAAGCGTAAGTTGCTCTTGTCCTATATGGTTTAATAGAGGTAAGGACAGGTGGAGCTGTGCGAATGACTGTTCGGCGGCACATCCGCTTGGGTATCCTAGCAGAGATCGTGTTGACGTGTCGTGTAGGCAGATTGATGTTCGTAGTTCACAGCTCTGAACGAGATCCGCGTGAGGGATTATGCTTGTTGACAAAATTGACTTGGCACAGAAAATTGTAAAGACTCCAAGGGTATACGTATAAATTAGTATTGCTTATGGTTGCAGTTAGATCCTATATTGCAACATCACGAGTTGTTTTTCTTTTACTGTGAATTTCATAACCTTCATATTTTCTTTTTGCTGTTGGTGCATTCACACTGCCAGAGCGACGCAAGCGCGACCAGGCGTTAAGCCTCTAATGCATATGAATATGACCACATTGACCACGTGATAAACTTAATTTCAACACATTCGAAATGCGACACCCGCGTTGACAGTTTGAACGCATCATTTCTTTTGTTTGATTTTAAAGTGGTGAATAATTAGTGTTCTGTAAATGCTAACCTGGATCACAGAAACATGATGCAGCTAAGCAGAGTACTGCTACCGTCCAGCTCTGCACGCCTGCCATCTTGAATTCTTCAACCTGCAACAATTTGACGACAATCATCAATTTATCCACGCAATGACGATTATCTTCAACCTTGGAGGTAGCTACCTCTGCTTCATGGAATCCTATCAGAAAAACATTTGGAGGATGTGGATATTTTCAATCAATTATTTTTTATCTTTGCTAGTTGCTACATAAGGCCAAATGAGTACTATTATACTGTTCTGTGCCCGGAGTATGCTAAAGTGCAGCTGAGCGTTCGTTTATCAAACGTCAATTTACAAACAAAAACTCTATTTTATTTAGGTATTAGGAGGATGCGAGTGTGCGCCTAGGCCACTGGGTTTCCGCGTAACCTATTTCTTTCTCACCTGTACTTGGATGAAGAACCGCTTCGTTTAGAATCTCGGATCTCTTCGGATAGAAAACAAATTAGCTAACAAGCCGTGGAAGTGCCGGCAGGGAAATCCGTGATGAGAATATCGTATTTTATGTGTGGGTAGAAAATCTACATATTGCCGCTTCAAAGACAAAGCCAACAATGTACAGCCTAGGTCCTTATAGAGGGATATCTAAGCATTCAAGATACGAGTTCTTAATCAAATGTATTGATTTACCCAAATAAGTTTCTAGTCAAAAATATTATACTCGTAGTAGCTTGCTTTACTAATGGTTTAATTTGGTTGTATGATTAGTTAGGTACTATGATTTTGCAAAGTTGTAATTAATAAAATAAGGGCATACCGCACCTAAGTTGAGCTATGCACAGGTGAGGCACTGTTACATAAAGTTGCATTAGATTGGCATTTCTGAAGCATTAATTTGATTCCAAGGTACAATCTATCAAAATCTACTATCTAACAAAATAAAAGTACTTTACTTCTAGTAATATGACGTGTATTACTCACAAATATTTTCTTAACACGTACGGATATTGCACAGTTTATTGAAAAATAAAAATGAAAAATATTTGTTTTTTAGTAAAAACCTTAAAAATACTTACAAGATATATCTATCTCATCATGTTGGAGAGGATACTATCTCTTAGTCGACTTTTACGACAAATACTTACAAGATATAGAGTATAAAAACATTTATTACATTATTAAAATTTAATGAGGAGGAAGGGAGCCAAGAACGGTTACCTATGGTGCCCACACTAGAGTAAATCTGTATCATGAGTACCCATACGATTACCAAAGTTTATTCGCCTCGGGTTCTTGTTGACCAATTAACAAAGATACTTACAATAAATATATGTAATTACTTACAATAATTTGAAAGAATTAAAAAAGGTTTCTTGTCTCATCTGATCACACAGAGAAACCTATTAGAATAGCTTATTTGTTAGCGTCAGAATGTACCTACCTACCTATTCGTTACATTAAAAACGAGAACTGTGTTTAGTTTTCGAATAATTTTGTATTTCTAAAAAAATGCCTACCCAAATATAAGTCCATGAATCTACGGGTGTGTATAGTATACACATTTACATTCGACTGTACATTTATAAGGTTATTCTTATGGACCTTATTAGCTTTTATAATGAGATATGAGAAGGACATCCGACGATGGATCGTCGAGATGTCTGGCCTACATCAATATTCAGACTTGTGCAACATAATAATGTAAACAACAACTTGGTATGTCGTGTACCATGGTGACTGAAGTAGACTTTCACCTCTATTAGGTATTGTATGAGACTTTGTCATCACATTCATATTAAATAGATAAATAAAATATTTGTGAACATTTCACACAGCGCCATCTAGCCCCAAACTAAGCAAAGCTTGTACTATGGGAACCAGATGGCTGATACAATACCTATAATACATAATACTACAACACCCAGACGCGGAAGAAATATTTGCAGAACATACAAACATTTCTCCCGTAGCAGGAGTCGAACTCGCGCCTCTTGCGTCTCAGCCGAGCAATCTCCCGCCACGCCACCGAGGTCGTCAATATTGCAAAGGTCTTTCGTACCTACTCCTCTATTAAGGGAATCATTGAAGTTTTGTTTATAATTTTACATAACAATTAATCTATTCTGTCTATTCTAATTTGTAATCGTAAATCATTATGTTTTAGGTCAGCAAGGGTCATTATTTTTTTAATATGAATAGACATGACGACCTCATCAAAGCAGCAAAAGACGCAACAGCTTGAAGCTCAGTCAGTCATTTATCATGATTGTAATCTAACGCATGGTTAATACGCACCTAGTTGATTTATTCACCGTAAAATTTCAGCATACAACACTTCTTATGTTTATAATCACAGAAAATATCCACAGGAAAGTTCCTAACATAGTATAAAATGCAGTTTATAAAGCAGATACTATCTCACTTTCAAACAAATGACTGAATAACAAGAAAGTATTTTGAAAATAGAACGTGAAGATTATTCTCGAATAAAAAGGTTTTAATATAGTTGTCAGCCAGTTACAGTTCAGAGATCTGAAACTTTTTGGTGACTATGGCAAAATGGTACCGAAGCCCGATTGTCGACCTTCTTACACAGAAAAATAAAATAAATACATACACGAAGGTTTATATAGGCGTATATACCTTCAAAAATAAAAGATCACGAGTAATTAATTATCATAACATAACTTCTCATGATATGCCGATAAGCATTTGAATTATTAAATAAAATAATGGTTGGTCATGTATAATTGCGCTTGTGTAAGAATTGACCCATTTGCTAACAAGGTCGACTTACCAAACTGCCTCCAATGCATTGTGTTACAAGCATAATCTTCTATCATCGCATCAGCAACCAACGGACCATGTTTTGATGTGCTCTGGCAAAATATTGAAAATTTTCACTACCATTATTAACTTTACTTGTAGGTACGTTTTCTATTTACAGAAAACGAAACTAAACTGCAAGTTTTGCATGATTGGTAGTTGCATATTGAAGCCCACAATCTATTGAGGTTTAGTGCGTAACAAAGGTTGTTCTATTAGTATTGTCACGTTTTACACAGGCTATTTTAGCTGCGAGCTAATATGATTGCTGAGTATATTCGAAAATAGGTATGTTTTATGCAGTTTTTTTTCATTTTGCATCATTTACGTCCTTTAATATCACAGATATGTACCTACTTACTAAAACGTTCATTAATCCATCACATCGATTATAATATTTAGTAACTCTTTCAACTTTATAATAAATCCATTTTGTTTTTCAACTAATTAGGCTGTCTTGGAAACTGGTTTTGTCTAAGATTGTTAGACAACAACCTTTTAATTAATGAAAATGAGCTGCACGTGTTTGGCTGTATTAACTATACTTCATCACAACTGGTTTTGAAACATGCAATGACCCGGAGGCTACCTTCAGTAGGCAGAAATAATAAAGTCACTTATAGTGGTTTTCACCTACGGTTCACTATATAAAGTACCTACTGACGCTGTTGGTACAGATCATCCTACTAATATTATAATCGCGAAAGTTTGCATGTATGGCTGTTTGTTACTCTTTCACGTCTAAACGGTTGAACGGATTTGAATGAAACTTGGAATATACATAGTAGGTAAGGTACATGTACTGGATTAGCATATAGGCTATTTTTTATCTGGGTACCACGTTAGCGAAACCACGAGCAGCAGCTAGTCTAGAATAAAATGGTAAAGGCCTTAGTTTAGTAGTCATTATATGCATTTATCCACCTCGATTTTTTTAACCCTCTGAAGCTCAAATATATCTTTTACAACATGTCATGCAGCGTAATGATGACTGATAAAGTTAGGCAATAACTGAATAGTGGCCTGAATACTAAAGAAGCTTAAACTCAGCATTTGGATAATGACGATGAAAGTATCTAGTGTAGGTATGGGCATGAAAGAAGCCTTTGAGGCGCTCCTCAAACCCTTTCACTACACTGCGAACTGATTCGAAAGAACTAGTGCCACGATTAGTAGTAGTATGATTATGAACAATACAAAAGGGTTTTTACTCAAAATGGATACAATCTCTATAATTTGAACGATTTCTGAGTCACTTCGAGGAAATCAAGATCTATTATATCGTGAGAAATAACTGTGACATAACCGTATTCTGCATAAATTGTTTATGCGAATAAACTGTGTCCGGCGTCATGCAACGCCATTTGTTATAGGTCATTGGCAGGAAGTCAATGGACAATATGCAATGAGCATTTCTGTTGCCAAACCGAACATTTTGAATATCTTTATCATTACAAATACCTCTGCTACATCTTTTAGTTTTAGTGGTTTAGGCCTATGTCATTATAATCCACTATAATGTCTAGGTGCCTTTAGGTTTATTCTTCTTCTAATGTATCTTTGGCTGTCACATATACATCACAGTGTATGTTTGCCAAATAAATCTATCTACTCGTATATATATAGTTACTAGCTGTAACCCGCGCGATGTTGTCTGGACGTTGTTTATGCGTGAAAACAGACAGACAGAGTTACTTTCGCGTTTATAATATTAGTAGGTATGGATAAATATCTACCTTTATGTACCAACAAACAAATTAAAATCGCGCAAATAGTTTTGAAATCTGAACCACCTTAATTGATCTACTTATCGTACTAGGCACCAGCAGACACCTCTTTCTCACAATCACAACAATTTGCTCATTATTTTATCTTATCTTTGATTTTTGGGAAGTCCACAGTGAAAAACGTCAACAATATGCCAATCATCTACGAATCAAGTTACCTATGTACTACTTACTTATAATTTACGAGTGTAACACCCGCAACTTTTTCGCAGTCTTTTTTTTATACAAACTTTATCTAGGAGTCGCATTTCGGAAATTCCTTTCTTAGTGCACCCCTACGCCGTAAGAAGAATACCTATAGCCTCCAAGTTTTATGTTTCTAGTACTTATGGTTTAGGTTCTGCGTTGATTATCAGTCAGTAACGTAAGAGTTCTAAACATTTAGATGAACTTTTTGAGGTCTTGAATGATTCACTCGGTTTTCCATTGGTTGTGCGAATCGCTTTGTTGAGGGTTCTCGCTAATTCGGATTTGCAGTGAACTCATGCGGAAACCACGCGGCTCCGTGCTCAATAGTCTCACGTAATACTTATAGTTATTTACAATGTAAATAAGTTTTATGGCTTCTTCTTTATATATTTATTTTATGCTACAAAGACAAATTATAATAACATTAAAAACTTTAAGGTAATCAGTATAATAATAATAAGAAATAAAAATGAGCTCAGTTTTTTATCTGAGTTCGCCTACAGATAGAAAACAGAGCTCAGATCACCGACCGCAGGTAAGGTCCCCAAAAGACTGGCGACGTTACCTCGTTGGATAGCTATACTTATCCTTTGTCCGAGGTAAGCGCCAGCCCTTTGGTCATTGGTCATATCTATTAGCTTCTTGGATATCTCCTTGAAAAGAAGCCACGCCTCCGGACCCCAGGGTCCTAAAGTTTCCACGCCAAAAGGCATAAATATGTAACCATCACCTAAGGATGCATATTTACGCCTTTTGAATATTTCAGCCGCTGCTGCTGCCGCGCCTGCCGATTTTGATGTCGCCGTGACGTGAGACGCAGCCAGTGTATCAACGCAAGTTGCGTCCCACACCAATGGCTTGCCACGACTCCAAGGGATCAAAGACATACCGTCAGGCCTTTTGCCATCGTCACGTGCAATACCGTTCGGCTCCAGAATAGCCGGCACGTTGACGGTGGCTAAAGCTCGACGAATAATGTCATTGATGCTGGCGTGGCGAGACTGACGACCCACACTGCGGCGGCAGGAAAGACCGTGGTGGCCTAGCCGGTCGACGGAGTTGCCACAACGACATTGATGAGGTTCGTTAGTCGTGGCTCCTATTCTAAGGCTAACTGCTAATGAAAAAGTTGTTCTATCCAAGAGCGTGCCGATGTTTGCTGACGGCAAAGCGTGCAGCCAAAACCCAGATTCCCTAGTGCTAGAAGCAATAAGGCGGGCCCGTTCTGCCGGAGTTGCAGCAGAATCTAACAAATTTTTCTGCAAACTTCTGCAGATTGGCTCATCCCATTGCCTCTGTTGGTGTAGTTTCTCTGGAAAGGTTTCAGCTAGGCAGACCAATGTCCAAGCGCTCTTAGCTTCGTCTATGGAATCAATTTTGACATTGCCTAAAGCTGCATTAATAATTTTTGAAAAAAGTGTCGAGGTGCTATGAACGGAAGATAAGAACGCTGGGAGAGACACACTGGAAATTTTGCGAATGCCTAGACCACCAAACCTTATAGGTAGGGAAGCCTGGCACCATGAAACATCTGAAATGGGACAATTTAGAATTTTGATTAGCATATTTTTCAAGGCCTCGTCCAGATCAAATAAAAGACCATTGAAGATCCATAGTGGGCTGCATCTGAGTACATAAGTCAATTGAGGTACAAAAAGACAGAAACGAATTATTTGAAAAGCCATATGGTTGTGAATTTTGGACAGACGTTCAGAATATTCATCGAATTTCGCTCGTTGCTCTGTTATAAACTGTGGAAATGATTCTTTCAATACGGGGGCACCCAGAAGGCGAAGGGATGTTTTATTAAGAATTTTGATTGTTGGAGCCAAAAGATAAAAATTATTAATGATATCTTTTTTATTTTGAACTTTATCCGAAATGAATAACTCACATTTTGAAAAATTTAACTCTAAACCAATTGAATGGAATTTATCTATAATAATTTTCAAATCTGTCAAAACTGAGTCAGCATCGCCTCCTAAGGTGCCGTCATCTAAATACCAAATATTTAATTTAGAGACTAATGATGAAATAATTGGATGAATTGCTAGACTAAAAATTGCAGGGCCTAGTGGGTCTCCTTGCTGACAGCCAGTAGAAGAACTGATATGGTGGGTCTTGTAAGTGAGGGTGGAATCTGAGCCGTAACATTGAAAAAGATAATCGTATATTTCTGGTGAGGAATTTTGAATTTCATTTAAAATATCTTTTCTATATACTGAGTTGAAAGCGTTTTTAACATCCACTTTCAGCAGTACTTCTTCTTTGATAAGATTTTTTAGACAGTGCTCCATTGGCTTTTTGTTTCAGATGCAGATTATATTGCAAAATAATTTAATTTACATAGTGCACAGCATCTACAACCAGCTTTCAAACAAGTTTATTTGTAAGAAAGAGTTGCGCTAAAATATTCATTGTTCTCTTTTTTCTCTTAGCGACTTTGAATTAGCTGATCTTGGTGGTACCGATCCCAGACCGGTCTATCAGATAACTTTCAATCTTAAGTACATATTTTGTATGCTAAAACTAGGTGAGTGTGCTACGGACCGGTGAATATGCAGACAGTTTCTCAGCTCACCATTGTTTGAGTTTTTGCAAAGTATTCTTCTAGCATCAAGTGCTGATCATCGGATATAGATTTGCAAATTCAACTAAACAAGGACAATGACCATTGCAGCCGATCGTCCGGTAGCTAGGTAATGTGCGATCGCGTCCTTGCGTTCACCAGTCTGAGGCATATCTTATGCGCCCACCTTATCATAGAATGTCATCGTCTAACTTCGGACAGGGGCCAGTAGAAAGGTAAAGAATTAATCGACTCACCTTTAATTGCGAGCGGGCATCACTACAGAGCAAATTATGTGCTTCGGCCCTCGGCGATTCACTGGCGGATCTTCGAGGATATTTAGAAACAATTAGAGTGATTCGCACGTTACTGTTTACGAAGCGAAAGCGGTCGATTAGAACGCGGAAGTGGTCGAACGCGATGTTTTGCCAGCGTGCGTCGGAGGCGGTCGACTCGCACGCAGCGGCATGAGCGACTCGCGACGAGGATCGTTTCACCAGCGGAGGTGTCGCGAGGAGAAAGTCTGAGCGGCCGCGGCCGTGGTGCGCACGCTTCGGTTGGCCGAAGCTCGGTGGAGGGGACGTGACGTAGCTCGCTAAACCAACAGCCACCTGAGCATCACCCGATTGCTTCACACAAAACTCATCCTCAGCCTATGATGCTACGTCAGACAATCGATTATGCATGGAATCTACTTTGATTATTTACGCTAAAGATTTATACCTAATTAAAGTAAACAACGGTTTATGCGGGCCTTGAACGTGTTGATCAATTTCGCTCTTGACCGATTTTTACATTATTACGGATGATCTTTTCAAATCATCAATTTAAGTAGAAATAATATTTCTCACATAAGTTTTAGTCAACAACCTTAGTAACCCAGTTCATCACCATTCATTTTTTGTCGAGCTGCTGAGCATACAAAATGTTCCAAAAATGCTATGATTTGGTACATGCTGCATTCATCAAAACAATTTGTCTCCTTGTCCGCTATTGTTTTTTCATGTGAACTTCGTTTAACAAATGAATATGAATGACTTAGCAGCGGTCGCCAACTCGTATAATTCAACCAATTAGTGTGTTCCCACGGAACTATACCCAATCAACGACCATCCCCTTGGGATGTGGAAGAGAAAATACCGGATCATATTTTTTTATGACATCGATATTAAAATTACATGTTATTTTATATGACGTATGAAGCTTAAGAAAGTGTGAGTCATTGCAATTTAACTCACTGTAAGTAAATAAGCTTACTCGTCAATTCGAGACCAGAAGTCACATGTGCCTTGACTAGGGTTCAATATTTGTGTCTGGTTCTGATTCTTTACAAATCATCACGTCATTAAAAATATTTATTGCGGCAGTAGTTAGTTTTAAACAAACAGAGACAAAGCTCGGGGGAGCAAGCCGCGTTTTACATTCTTGATGACAAGTCACCCATTCGCCACTGCCACAGGGATAAACTGAGGATAAGACAATTTTTTTTTGTTATAATATATATTGAATAAGTATACCTACTGAAGGTTTTCATGCCCACTCTTATATTTTGCCAAGTGATTTTACACTTCTGCTAATTATTTTTAATGTTTGGATTCAAATATGATTTACTGACATATATTCATGTATTTTGTAACATTTCTATGCTACAATACGTCCCTGTTACATTCAGAGCCATCTGTTTATACAATTATCGGTTAAGAGCAGCGTCAGTGGCGCGCGCTGTTCTTCCTAAATGACTCCTTCATCAACCATATCCATTGGGGTACTTATTAGTGTCCCGACTAACTTCCTTGGGATAGTACGCTGCCCGCATTCAAACCACACAGTTTAAAACAGCACCGGTCAGAACGATTATAAATAAAATTAAATACATTCAAGCGCGTTTGAAAATTGTGTTTGACTTTTTAAATTCGCATATCTTGAATATCTAAATAGGTTTTGCGCGGGAATTGCAAAAACTTTTAGGTGGTATTTAAATGGAGAATTTTGTTAGCTACAAGTGTACCAATGATAATAATTGGGACCAGCACATCTTCACAGTACCGTATCAGAACAGTGCTGAAGTTCCAGTGGCCAAGCAGAGGTATCAAGCAAACGCAAGAGAGAGGGACAGGACACAAAAGTTGGTATAGAAACAGTATAAAATAACATTAAATTTTTTAGGGGATGCTTGTCTACCTTTAGCGACACAGTTGTGAACCTGGTTATAGTTTTTTCAAGATAAAGTTAAATGTTTATTAAAAACAAAAAGAAAGTAGCTGTTCTTAGCAACTAATACGTACGTAGCTTGCGTTTTGCCTTTAGAACTTGTGTACTTTATTCATCTTGAGTTCTTCTCATGTAAACTTGCCAAATATGTAGGTAATTGTTATCAAAATATTTGTATTTCCAAGCAGCGTGAACACTGCGTTCAACACTCTGCGGTTGCTGATCCCGACCGAGCCACCAGATAGGAAGCTCAGTAAGATTGAGATCCTGAGACTGGCTGGCAGCTACATCACGCATCTCGACAATCAACTCTATACTGGTGAGCTAAAGCTTATTTTTCTTTAAAAGTAGAACATTCGGAAGGCCAAGATCTTGATTCTAGCAAATGATTGGCAGGTATATTCAGCTTCAGGAAAAACCACTTTATATCGGTAAGATAGAGCCTTTTAATGCATAGGCCTGAGTTGCAGTCGTGAAAGGTCACCAAGATCGTAATCCTGAAACCAACTGCTACTCAGCCTTATGCTCAACTGCATAAGATGCAATTTAGCTAGACATAATAAAGCTTGGTGGTCTTGGATGGAAGTGTTTCCGCTTGGGTCATATTGTGCTGAAGGCATACTTCATTATAATTTTGACATAAAGCTACTGCATTGATCCTTATCATAAAAGTCTAAGGTTGTTACCACTTTTTATGAACTTTTGGTGGCAATCAAAGTTCAGCATAACTTTCAACCTTAAGGAATAACTCGACTTATATAATAAAACAAATAAAATATGTAGGAAAATACTTACCATAGTAATATCATTAAATACAAACATATAAATATGAACATTTATTATTAGTTTTAATGCCATAAATTACCAATATGTAAACATTAGATTTGCAAGCTACCTATCTAACCTAATAATTGTAATAGCAGATGAATTGTATTAGTCAGGTTTAGCCTGAATTCAGTAGCCTCCAGCGGACGTGGTCCGACACGCGCTTGGCCATTTATACTATATTCAAATACATAATCCGTTTTAAAATAGGTAAATCGATATTACAAACTTTTTTATTTCAGGTGAAATGGAACAGCCATGCTTGCAGAAAAACGACATCGATGACAAAAGCCCTGCCCTCTGCACGTTTTGCTGGTCGGCTGTGAAAAAAGATGTGAGTTTTTTTTTATATTTGAGCAAGAGATTACGAGAGCACTGGTGGTCTAGTTGGTAGTCTCCGCCTTCCGATCCTAAGGTCGTGGGTTTAAAACCGGTCGTGTACCAACGGATTTTTCTGAGCGAAAAATTTATATGCGCTATACCGGTAATCAATTTATCCAATATGTTCAACTGGTTGTACAGATAGTTGAACATATTGGAGTAGACATAATCTCAAACGGTGAAGGAAAACATCGTGAGGAAACCAGGGGCTTAGTCAGCTCCGCACGTATTGACCATGTCTTTTCTGTGGACAAGGCCAACTAAGCTGAGAGGATGGAATAGGTGCTGGGCAAGTCTACTCCATCTTAATTCGTCCCGGGCACTACCGCGTCCCGTTTGTAAAGGTAACAGTTGCCTCCTGACGCTGTATAAGTCATCTACTATAGATGGTAAAAGGCCTTAGTTTTTATATATCATTCTTAGCTTTATTTATTATGCTTTGGACATAATTCGATTCCTAAAGAAAAAAAAAATTAAACTACTTAACCGTTCACCCTGAAGGAAAAAAATCCTCATAGATCACTGGTTATCTATAAGAAATAAAGTGTCTAAACATAGTAAAAACATTTTTTTCCTATTTGACACTTCTAAAAGTATTACGTAAATATAGATAACAAATGAAAGATGGGTTTATTCGTAGCTCTGAGTAAAATCGCTTTAATTCTTACGTTTAATTTTATGTTTTCAGAAGCCTCACGCTCCCGGGCCAAGTGTTTACAAGCATCACTAAATCAAACTTCATTTTCCTAATCCTAGTCCTTTAAAGTTTATTTATGTATAGGAATTGTTAAAATATATTTTTAACATTGATTTTAATGAAAATAGTGTAAGTGTAACAAAACTATGTTATAATTAAAGAATTTACTAACCACGTTTAAGTCAAATAAAAGAAATTTGCGAAATGGCACTGTTTTATTCTTATAATTATGAATGAATAATAAGGTTTTATTCCAAAATAAAATGATCACAACCAGTGTTATTAAGGTGTTCAATATTTATTTCAAAAAGATAAAAAATGTGTTTGGCAGTGTTTGAAGTAGAAACAAGAGATTTATTTAATTGTTATTTAAGTAACGAAGAACATTTTAGTAAAAAACTTATTTAGTATAAACTCTACAATAAGTATCTATGTACAAAAATCTAAGGGAATACTGCCTCTACATATCGCATACAGCCCACTATCAATCCGTTCAGAATTACCTAAAACATTTATAAAATCTACGGGTATAAATAGGACATTTACAATTTTTTAAGTAGATTTAGGGCGGATATAATTTTTTACAACAGCCATGCACAAGAAGGTCGTTTTATAATGGTCCAATTTATGTTATACGAAAATGTAGACATAAAATATGAATTGGCTCACATTATATTTCTGTATGGTCATCATAATAGTATAAATGAATCGTTCATTAGATACCTTTCTTATCTTATCATCCAAACCTTGAAAAATCCCTTCATGGTTTTGTGACCAAATTCATTCCTTAAAATATAATTACACTTGTGACTAGCAAAAATCTAGTCAATTAAGTAGACACTTAACTACTCATAAATAAGGCAAGTTCATATTTACAGAAATACCTATATGTATAAACAATCTGAAATATTTCCACATAATTACTAAAGAAATGCAACCGCGAAAACAAAATTAAAATCAAGGACTCGTGCTAACAACAAAACATAAACCACTTTACATCACATGCACACAATTTTCCTCTAAGAAGACATCACAGTCAATGATATTACTTACTAAGTATTGTCAATTGGGATACTATGAACAGTCACTGTATTATTACTAAAAAATATGATAATTTTTGTAAATGGAAAAGTAGTTGCAAAAACAGAGCTAGTTAATACTTGTCAAAATGCAATACTTGCGAGGATACTCAACTCTTCTGAAACATATTTTTGTTTTAAAAAGCTTTTTTTTACGGTAGCGATTACAATCGCCTATGCAATAATCTGTTTTTCCATTGTCTTTATGGAGTACTATAAATATCCCAACGACACCGCCTTTATTCCAACATTATGTACAGTCTTTACACTACTGTCCCGTTTTGAAACACAACCAATCCACAATAAGTCTCAGCTATCGAATATTTCTATCACGGCCTATAAACGGACTGGATTCGTGTGTGTTCTTCTCTAGGTTACCCGAGAGGGTCGGGTCTGGTCGGCTTCGCTTGAAGAATCCGAGCTTCCATAAAAGTAGAATGAGTAGGACCAGTACTATGAGGCCTATGATTATTGATAGGATAATCACCCATAGTGGCACTTCTGTTGGCTCGCTGATCTTCAAGTCTGGATAAGCGACTGTAGAGACCTGCAAAGAAAAATCTTTGTAACTACCTGTGCATGGTCTACAAACTCTTAGGGGGCGTCCATTAATTACGTGAGGCGTTTAGGGGGGGAGGAGGTCGAGCCGAACTTCACCCAATCTCAAGTCGTGGAGATAGGGGGTCTCAGCAAATATCACGTAATTGTTTTTGCGCAAGTAACAGTGTAAAATTGCGAGAAAACTGGGTTAAGTTAAGTAAAGAAAATCTCTTCTTAAATATTGCTAAATTAAAATAAAATGATAAGTAAATAAAAAAAGTAAATTATGCTTTTGTTTTAAGTGAATTCAACGCAAACAAGCACAAATTAACTTATTTACATAAAAATACGCATTTTCAAAATTTCACGTGAGATTAGGGGGGAGGGGGTCGAGCAGAATCTCACGACTTCTCACCAAAGAGGGAGGGGGGACGGACGAAAAATCTCCAAAAGCGCCCCACGTAAATGGATGCCCCCTTATTTCAATACAGGATGCTATAAAACCGATATAACTCAGACATTATTAAAACCTGTTCAAATACCAATAAGTAATAAATTTAGCTAATAATATGTATCATTTTATGAGCCAGAGACGAGCTATTTATTGATATAAATAAAACAATACTCACTGTTACAGTGTCATCATGTTCCTTGCTCTGATGAATATTGTAATGGTCTGGAAGGTATATGAAGGCTGTAGAGGCGATGTTCACATGGCTGACGCGAGGGTAGTCTTCTACTAGAGTTGCGTTCCATAATCTAGCCTTAACAGTGATGGTGGTGGCCTGGGCTCGAGCCAGTCGGTATATTACGCATTGGAACTTGATGCACTTTGCTGATTTCTTTTGGCAGTTCTGAAAATAACATGTCTTAATGAAACACCGACAGTCTGGAAAAGTTGATATGTAGGTATGTGTACTCGTAGTACCTACTTTGGATCAAAAGATATAATGAAAGACAGAGATAAGAAGTTTCCGAAAAGTACACTATAGGGTAATTGTGTAAATAAGTAATGCTAGCAACTCACCATATTCACAACGTGTTTTCTCTGCCCATCCTTGTCAGTATACGCCTCCGCTTTCACAATTTCGCTGTCCCTTTTCCTCCTAACTTTGTTCTCGAACGCACTCGAGTATTCCACCACTTTCTTCGTGTCATTGTGCTGCTTCTGATCGGAGGATACGCTGAGCTTGCCTGTCGACAGGAATGGGTCCATTTCTAGGTTTTCAAGGTACGGCTCGGAGGTTCCGGGGCGGTTGGATAGGTTCAGCGGATTGATTTCTCGTTCAGTGATGAAACATTCACCGTTGCTTTGATCTGTAAGAAAAAAGATTTCATCAATTGTTATGTATCTAGGTGCAAACTATATAATGTAGGCAACATAGTCAACGTTACGTCAAAAGAGAAAAAAACACTATCATGGCTAGATATAGGCAAGGAAACCATGCTTCTAAAAAATAGAATCTGGAATTTATATGATACTACTACTACTCCTATTCTCTTAACGAGATGTTACCTGCTTCTCCATCCACAGTGGGCACATCTTCTGGATACAGGAGCCATTTGCCCTGCAAGCTGTCCGATGCCACTTGATGAGGCCACATGATCACGACTTGTACCGACGAGACTCGCCACGGACCTTCGTTGAATACCTGAAAAACATTGTCAAAAACCGGTCAAGTGCGAGTCAAATTCACGAAGGGTACCGTACTATCCTACTTGCACATACATGTTTATTAATTTACTTTAATTATAGCGACAATAACACACTCTGTGAAAATTTCAAGTCTACCTGACAGACGGATGGACGGATGGACGGATGGACGGATGGACAGATGGACGGATGGACGGATGGACGGATGGACGGATGGACGGATGGACGTATGGACGGATGGACGGATGGACGGATGGACGGATGGACGGATGGACGGATGGACGGATGGACGGATGGACGGATGGACGGATGGACGGATGGACGGATGGACGGATGGACGGATGGACGGATGGACGGATGGACGGATGGACGGATGGACGGATGGACGGATGGACGGATGGACGGATGGACGGAACGACGGATGGATGGAAGGACGGATGGACGGACGGACAGCGGAGGCTTGGTAATAGGGTACAAGAATTGTATAGTATGGTATTGTATTTGTTTTACCTGATATGTGTGCACGATCCTTGTTCCAACGTCATCGAAGTATGTCATTGCAGACTCGCCTTTGATATCTCCCCCGTAGAACACTTGCTCAGGTCTTGCAGCTCTATAAACAAAAGACATCATAAAGACCTTGCAACTCATTAAAATATATTAACCGATAGGATTACTATAATAGTTTCTCATCTTACCCTTTTATCAACAGTTCCGCATTTTTGATGACCCTTGCCTCAATCTGCACAGGTTTCTTCCCAGCATGTAGTTCCTTAGAAGTCGAGTTGGCCCACACAGTAAATACAACTGACGGCTCGTTGTCTTCAAGAGCCCTCGCGTCGAACCTCATGGTAATGGGAGTGTCAACCGCTTGTTTCTTGAATGGATTCTCCAACATACAGGAAACTATGGTCTTATTCACGCTGGTGCAGATCACATGTTTGTCCTGAAATTTCCAATAAACCAAATTAAACTACATTTATAAAATAAAAATTGTAATTTATGGTGTAGGTGTTTACCTCTAAAACCAGGGTTATGAATGACTGTCAAAATATTTTCAAGATGTAATGTGTCGGAAAGTGGAGCCACGTATATTGTCTACTTAGTGGCGATAGCGTCCAGAAGACGTTGTGGTTTCTACTAGGTATGTATGTAGTACAATATTAGCATCGCTGTAACTGCATGCGAGATGAACGTGGATTATCACTGATATGAAATTGTTACATATTGATAGGTCTATTCATCTAAAAGGAACTGGAAAGTGGTTTTGCTGTTATGATAATGCAGTGCTATTTCAAAGACACTTTCTGTGATAGACTCACCCTAGCAGACAGCTCCTCGTCCTATAAGTATTATATAATTTTAAAATTATTTTAGTTTCTTGTACCTTTCTCCAATGTTCTATTTGCCGTACTAAAGCCCAGCCGTTTCTAAATGCATTAGCACAGAATCAAAAAATTGTAGCTCTCAACTTTTAAGGTCCCAATCAATACTGATTCCTTCCTTAGCTAAAACTTACGCTAATATTAGCAGCGATATAATGCAAACTGGAGTGATGCTGTACAAACAGTTGTCCTTCATACGCTGACTCGCCGTAATTGTCCACCAATACAGACACCCTTATCTCCTCCTCTTGACCAAGAGTAAGGGCGTAGGCATTTCCATCCTCCGCTGAAAAGCAAAAACGAGGTTTTTCATTATTTGAACAAAAAAGCTACCCCTGAATTTCTCAACAAACACATAGGGGTGAGCTAGGTACATTTAAGCATTCAAACCCTTTCTAAAGGTCGGATTAAATCCAAAAAGTCAAGAGTGCTTCCGCAGTGGGGGCTTTTAAGAGTACAAGTCAAAAAGGTCATTATTTTTTGAAGTAGGGATTTGAATCCGACGATCTTTTATTTTCACGTTAGCTTTGAATATTTTAAGGTGTCTAAGTAGGTATTTTTAGGGTTCCGTACCTCAAAAGGAAAAAATGAACCCTTATAGGATCACTCCGTCATCCGTCTGTCTGTCCGTCTGTCAACCCCTATTTATCAGGAACGCGTAGAGGTATCAAGTGGAAATTTAAATGAAACACTCAAGTCTGCAGTTCTTTGGAGCTCTTGAAAAAATCAAACTTCTAAGTTAACGTTATCAAGATACTTCGCAAGAGACTCACACTTGACCCTCGCAAGAGAATCAAAACCTATATAGGGTTAATAATTGTTGACCTGCAATAATGAAATTTGGCAAGAACCAATGTCTTATAGCACAAGTAATGGGAAAATCTGAAAAGCGTATTTTTTTAATTCTCTTGTGTGAGTCGGACTCGCACTTGGCCGTTTTTTATAATTGGACTCATTGTATTGCTGGTGTGATAGTCGTGTATTTTAAGCTGATGGAAATTAATACTGACTTGAGCCTAGCTACTTACTTTTAGGAAGCTGCAGTACAGGATTCACGACGAGGTCACTGATGCAGATACCATCCGCACCGCAGTCGTTCAGGAAGTTAGCCGTGAACATTGTGGTTGCTGTCGCGTTCAGAACTGGATAGTCATCGATCTTGGGCAGCTCGCCGGATGTCAGGTATTGAGGTTGGGCGTGCTCAAGTTTGTAAGTCACTTGGAACTAAAAAATAAAGTATTTTCACAATAGTATCCGTGTTTTCCGTAGATTTAACGGTCCGGAAAGGTAATTGAGTGATTAAATAAAACATCATAACCAATCAGAATAAGAGATTGTCGTGACTGACCTATTGACAGACAACGAAGAGCCTAAACCGCTGGTCTTAGAGACTTGAGGAAGGTGTATTCCTTATATCACATAGGCGTACACACTACCCCTGAGGAGGGCAAAAACGTTTGTATGATGAGTCGTAATCCTTGAACTTTCAAACTTGAAACTTAGCATACTCTTTATAAAATACATTTATTAAAAGTCTATGGTATACATTTATTATATAATTTCAAAACAACCCCCAAAACGGGCGCAGGGGTTGTTAAAGATGGTGTGAGAACTTTTTGCACCCAAAAGAAGCTACTCTACGCGAGTGAAACCGCGGGCGTTCCACTCGTCTTATTATATTTCGATTGCTACTTGACTTACTTTGATGGGAGTCTGAATATCCCTAGTATTGTTTTTCAGGTAAACGATATGTTCTCTGCAATCTTCAACGTCTTTCCCCAATTGAATGGTTTTATTCACAATATTGCTCTTGTCATTATCGAAGAAGACCCTGGAATACTTTCTACCTCCCGGGTACGTCTCAGCTTCTATGACATAGTTTAGTTTATGTGCGTTGGTTTGGGTAGATTTGACCAAAGATTCAATGATGCAGCATGCTTGGAAGTGGAAGCAGGTATAGTTCGCTCCGGGATCCTTTTCGCAGCCTTGAGTTGTCGGGTCGATGTTGATGAGCGTGTTTGATGGTCGAATTGAGGTTTTTATGTCGATTATAGGCCTCGTTCGGATAAGTGCGACGCTGCTCTGTAAAACGAAAGAGAAATACGCAAATCTATAATATAAAAATGAATCGCAAAATGTGTTGTTAAGCGCATAACTCAACAACGCCTGGACCAATTTGGCCAAATCTTTTTTTAAAATGTTCGTTGAAGTTCAAGGATGGTTTTTACGGCGAGAAAAATTAGAATTATTGCTGGAAAAACCCTAAAAATAGCCCTTTTCTTTTTCCCATACAAATGATTTGTAACTAAAACGTAGTCAATTTGAGCTTTATTGCTATGGTATAAAGTTCATATTAAATTACAAGCACTTGCATTATTAATTTTAAGGCGATACGAAGTTCGCGGGGTCAGCTAGTATAATATATTTTTAACAAATGGAACTAATGCTGTTATAGCATTACACTGGCAAACTAACTAATGATTACAGTGGAAGAAGCTTACTTACATTTTCATACGCGCCAACTAGTAAATCAGGATATCCATTCGCATCCAGATCTACTCCTCCAGATAAAGAATACCCGAATGTCCTTAGCATCACTGGCAAAGACTCTGCTGTGACCACTTGATCCGGTTTCATATTCAGTCCAACCTTCCTGTCTCCCATATAGATGTATACGACGCCATTCCCTTCATAAGGACTGCCGATCGCTATATCCTGACAACCATCCTTGTTCAAGTCTCCAGCATTTGCGATGGCAATGCCGAACTGTGACTCTTGCTTGCCAGTTAGTTTCACATTGTAATTTGCTGATAAGTTCTGGTTTTCGTTGAGGTAGAGGTAGACTGCACCACCAGCGTCTTTGGAAAAGTAAAACGGAGCTCCAACTAGAAGATCAGGCATTCTGAAATTTTTATAAGTAGGTTTGAATATTTTTACTGTTTCGAATATTTTCACTTCGAGAAGACCAGTGTAAAAGATGTGCTAATTCAATACGGCTTTAGTGTAGGATCAGAAACATACCCATCGCCATTAACATCAGCGGCAGCAACTTCATAGCCGAAGCTGGATCCGAATTGCTCTCCCTTCAATAGAAGGGTCACGTTCAGAATGTTCAGGTCGGTTCTACTCCAGTCATCGGTAGCTCGCTTGCTGTAGATCACGACTTGGCCAGTACCGCGAGCTCGAGGTGCACCCGCTGCGTATGAGTTTTTGTTTCCACCGAAAAATGTTGCTCCAGCTACTGACATCCCTGGAAAGACATAATATAACATTTCAGAAAAGTGGTTAACAATAGTTTTATTTAATTGCTTAGGTTTTAAATTGTAGTTTCTTACCTAAGTAGCTATACTTCTCCACAGGACTATACTTGTCTTCAACAGGTCCCATGTAGACGACGTTGTCTCGCTCCAACATATCGTCTCTAACATCTTGCGCGAAGATGGTTCCTCTCCAGGTGTAAGGTCCGGGGCTTCCAAGTATCAGCGTATCGTCTTCTAGGAAAGAACTGCTTGTTCCAACTTGACAGAAACCATACTCTTCGTGCTCCCTGCAAAAGAAGTTTGGCATTTTAATGGGATTAGTAATCCGTACAGTAAGTATTATTTTATGAGATAATAAGATTACATTTCAAGAAAACTAGGTACTGGATCTTACCGCGTATGAGGTCGTCCTCTGCAAGGTTCCAACACATCTAATAAAGAAAGTTCATTACTTAGGGTATAACATAGTCCTTGCCCAAGCTGTAGCTCTCCAGACTTCCGAATATACCTAGAAAAACAATTTAATTCCTCTTTTTAAAATGTTGCAACATAATTAATCATAATATACATTATATGTACTACATAATACATAAAATTATAGTCGACGACATCGAGAGGATACATGAAAATTCTTGAAAGCGATTGACTGAATCCAGGTCTGAATGGCATAAAATGGGGGAAAAAAACCCAGCAGTAGGTAGATACGAGCTGAGAATGATGATGATCCCTTAAATACTACATACATAATTATTGGTTAGTATCATACCTATGAGCGCAGACAACCGCTTTCTTCTCAGGACCCTGACTCTTCACTGAGACTCCAAGCCACTGGCCTTCTTTGATTTCGTCAGAATAAGGTCCCGACAGCTGATTTGAATCCAAACCTACATTGAATGACAAACTTTAGAAAATATGATAAGGTAATAGAAGCAGTCATAATTTTAAGCGTTCTGGTTGAATCAGCGTAATGGTATGTTTTATATTTTCAGCAAAAAATGTTATTTCGTAATGGGGTTTCTTAGTCACTTTAAAGCTAAAATTAGACACAACAAAATTTGATATTATGATGCTGATAAACCATGGTTATTTAAAACTCAACCCAAACTGATTAAAATTCTAAATAAAAATCTTATTAAAAGTCAAGGTTTAAAAGCAAATATATTATATTGCTTTTGCTAAAATAAAAATTCAGAGCCAATATAAACCGGGCTGGTGATAATGTCGGCATATGCAAAGCATTGCAACCAGGCGTGAATAAGAATGCAAGAAAGTTTACAGCAAACAAAATCTTGCAAATGTGCTAAGACTTAAAAGTATTCAAACTGCACAAACATGTCGTGCGGATATGTACTAGCATTTTTATACATGCAGCCCAATTTTTCCTATAAATTTGCTATAACAAAACGATAATGCGAAAAGACTGCTGTTTAGATGGCAAATGGTGACAAAACCGCAAAACCTGTAAGAAATCAACGTGAAGATACGGCACAAACGTGTGGTCTCAGGTTAATTCATGAACGTTATCGAAGTCTACATTATGTTAATTTTGAGCTGATACTGTATTATCGATATGACCAATTTGTTAATATACCAGAAGGACACCACCGTTATGTTTGTGAGTATGGCCTACTCTATAGGTAGTGGTATGTTAATCAGCCCAGCATTAATTCGTCGAACGAACTTCAATTTGTTAGACGATAAGTGCAAAACCAGACATACATTGGTTTTGGACCTCAAATGCAGATTTACTATGTAGAAATTGATTTTGGTTTTTTAAATTCTACAGAATTTTAAATAAAAATAACAGTTATTGTTGTTGTTACCAGTCACCGTTTTGTTACGTGTTAATTTTTACAATACTTTTTAAACAAGTAGGTACCTATTTTTTTATAATTTTTTCATATTCTAGTTTAAGCGTATCTTTATACATTGGTGTTCAACGCTGATTCCAAAAATACAATACAATCATTATTAATAATTTTATCTAATGTAACGTTCGTTTTTGTTTGCAAGTCAGAAAATAATAATAAAAAATATTGCTAATGTGCTTTGGCTCAAGCATATAATGTGATGTGCTTGCAAGCTGTTAGTGCTTTACATACTAGTAACATGGATACATTTTCGTGTTCGATTAGTTCTAGATACTAGAATCAGGTGGACTTACGAGCTTAGTGCATTTTTTACTATCTCGTAAAATTTTATAAAGAAAAGGATATAATGACAGTTCAAGGATTACAAAATTGATGTAGAGACTTTGAACAAAATATGACAACGAAAATGTATCCCGAATAGGTAAGATTTTAGCGTGTATAACATGATGGTATAATGATTTGCAAAATAAATTTGTTCAAACCGTAGTTAGTGATGTTCATGCGTTGCTATATAATGTTGTTTGAGCTGGAACTTATATTGCTATTAGTACAAACAAGGGAACAGCGATTAGTTATTAGTCGAAGAGCGCAAGTAATGATTATAAAAGAGGTTGAGACCACAGCTCACTTACTCAGGTCTAGCTTGCCGTACTTCGCTGTTTGGGGCACCACCGACAAAAGACAACACTTTAGTTAAAACTTACGAGTAGTTCCATCGAGTGCTCGATTTTTCATCTCAAATTAAACGTGTACCTTTTTATTCGGCGTCTTTTTGTTAACTTTCATTTGACTACCACATATTGTTTGACCTATTTTGTGCATTTGAACACTAGAGTGTTTACTACTTCAATTTCTAGTTCACTACACACCCATTGTGATTATTTTGTAGTACTAAGTGTTGTGTTGTTCTACTTTGTGTCTCAGTTCTAAATTATCTACTTTACTTACTCGTACTACAATTTACAACGGTTTTGTTCGAGTCTGATGAATATGACAAGAATCCTCATGATCACATTCAGTATAGAAGCCTTTCCATGACTGAAGACGCGATGACGTGAAACTTTACCAAATGCATAAACAGTCCGATAATTGGAAACAATGTAGAAAAATAAACAAAGTATTAGTTTTCTGATAAATATTGTAGTTAAGTAAGTTAAGTATGAGGAACTCACTTCGTCTTCCATCGGTGATGATTTGTTCGCAGTCTCTGGTTCGTGGGTTGAGCCCGCATTTCCATAAGGCTCCAGATTTCGTCGTATTCGGCTGCAGATTTTTACCCAAAGGCGCGCCGACTAGTAACCTGTAAGGATACAAAAAATATCATAAACAAAAAAACAAATGATTGATTGCACTTGGAAATAACATTACAGATAAAATCTAATGCGTTATTCCCATAACTGAGATAAGCTTAATAACGAAAATTGAAAAATTTAGCGCTCGTGGCGTAGCTTGCTTAGACGTTCTTGATTGATCGTTGAAGTTAAGCAACGTTATGCGCGGCCACAATTTGGATGGGTGACCGCAAGTGGCATTACGAGCTGGGCGCTTCCGTGCTTGGGAGGGCACGTTAAATTGTCGGTCCCGGCTTTTAAGTCATTAAGCCATGACGGAGACCTAAAGGCGGCCTAAAAACTCCGTCACTAGAGTTGGCCACTAGCTCATACGAACTTACTTTTTACGAAAATTAAAATTCAGAACATCAGAATCTGAAACATAGCGTTCTAATATTAAACCATGCAATTTGGAACTCAACATAATTATCAAAAATATGTAAATAAACCATGATGAAAAGATAAATTATAACAATCCACCAACAATCTACCTACAACACCGAGATGGCGTCAAAGGGACATGATTACGCGCTCATTACGTCATTGTGGTAGTAAAGCCAGTGTGAACAGTTGTAATGACGTTGGCCCGTGACGGTTCGTAAACTGTGTCACAATATCTACAGATCTCTAATTACAGTTTAATAGATCCTTGAAGATAAGGTGCTGACGGAATGCAATGTCAGGAATTCCGGTTGTTCAACTTCTCCAAGACGCGAGTATGTATGGCAAAATACTGTAAATGTCAAAGTTATGTCTACATCTCTTATTATACTAGATTATTTATACCTTATTATACGTGAGCACTAGATTTTTATTCATCAAACATATTGTAAAATAGTGCAATCAGCTCGTTTAATTGACTCAAACAACAATGAATTCCGTGCATCCCCAGCTGGTTCCATCACGGCTTAATTAGGGCCGTATTTGCATGGTAATGCACGTCGAACACGATTGTTTTCTCGATAAGGTTAGTTACACGTCCAATGCACCCTGGCCCACGTGCACAGCTAGCTGCACGACACTTTTTCCGTACTAATATACTTGCTTATTCTGTTTGGCAGAGAGTCTGATACCTAAGATAAATCATTATTTAGCTTTCAGCTTTTCCGAACATAATCGACTATCAAATAATTGACAAAATCGATTGTCAATCAATAGAAAATAAATTTTATTTTAAAATAAAAACAAATGGGATTCATTTTTCATTATATTACTTTTTACACAGACTTTACGAAACTAGACCCTGGCATCTCATATTTAGAATTCAGCCTATTATCGTTCAAACGATCGATCATCTCCACAAATTGATTATGCGGCGTCTATCAATCGATGGCAAATAGCCGATACCGATATTCAATTTATGATTGGATACGGGTTACGGGTTACGGATTGCGGGCTCTGTGATTGTCCTAAGTCATGTAGGTACCTACTTACTTACTGGCTTCTGTTGTAAAAATAGCGACGTTATTCAGTAACGAATCTACAAAACATAAAAAGGATTATACTGGACAATCAATACTGTTCCGCTGAATAGACCACAGTGTAAACTAGCCGCCTTCTCTTATATTTGACCCCTATCTATCCATTTAAATGAACATAAATCATTTGTAATGCATAGTAATGCATATAGTGAAATGAATCGGCGGGTCGCCCGCCGATTCATTTCGCTATAGGAAGCGTAGTGCGTGTCGTGTAGGTCAAATGAATTTAAAGAGTGTTTTACTATGTTTTTACATGGAATTCGAGATTTTTCTTGCATAATAAGTATGTGCTTAAGTTTGTTTTATATGTAAATAAGTGTTATCACGTGATTATTTCTAGTCTCGGGTTACTGAATTAGATACCTATTATAACACCCACACAAAAAGGCCACCAAACTCGAAGCATAACAAAATTAAGACTCATTGTTTTAGCCGATGTTGTAACAGATTAACGAGGAACTCATACGTAAGCCGTATGAAAGAGATGTCTGATAGATCAGTAAAATTTGCAAACTTTTACACAATTAGCAAGATAGTGGTGCTCACTGATGTCGCAAAAAGCAACCTAGTTAGCTTTTTTCCGTTTTGCCAATTCGACAATTCAAAAAGCAGTCAGTAGAATAAATATTTGGTAAGGAGAAGATGAAATACTTATGAAGATGATTACCTACAAAAAAAAACAATTTAGTTGTACAACTGCAAATGGCAATCGGTCAAACCCTCATGCTCAATTACAGTACAAAGGGATCATTTGCGGTGAACGGTGAGCGCCCACATATCGATCATCGATCGTGCCCTCATGATGTGCGCCCACGCTCTGCCAAAACCACATAATAACAAAAATAAATCGTCTATCTAAAAATAAATAAGTAGGAAGAGATAATGAGACCTACTTATTGCAAGAATAACAATAAATTGATTTAAGAAATTGTCCGAAACCAAGAACAAAACAAATAAATTGTCTTGTTCTTTGTCGGAAAATCATTAAACGTCTAGTTTTTTTTAATTCAAATGCGTTGGCCAGCTATCCTCAGGCGTCGCACCGTCTTCTAAAAGGCACTCAACAAACCTAATTGTATATGCGTAAGTGAATCTATTTGTACAGACTAACCTTCCATTAACCGCTAAAATGCAAACATCACCGTTGAATAGACCACTCCTATCGCTCGTATCTAGTATCGCAGTTTGCTGGTATCCTTGGCGCACCCATGAAGGGCGATAAATTCCCATCAGCTATATATCTATCCTTGACATCGGCCGATAGTGCCACCATTATTGCACAACCATTTAGATAGCTATTACAATACAAACGCATTTCGTAGGTGGCCATCAATCTTTCGTGACTTTACCGTCTCCTCCGGAATGCCATAACGTTTGCTGAGTGCCGACGTCACGGACGTCTTGTTCGATTTATTGTTCTTCGTACCGTCTCATTTATGTTAATTTTAAAATATTTTAAAAATAGTTATGTACTACATACTTGTACCAATTAATTAGTATTCATGCCGGTAGCTCCAAAGTTATGTTTGGTTTTGTATACAGATGCGTTACATTCAACATTCGTATAATAAATCCATTTAGTTGTACATTGGCTTATCGATCCCGAATATAGAATTGTTCCAGGAAATCAATAGTAGGTACTAACACATCTGTAGTACATTAGTCCTGTTTTCAAGTTTTGTTTCGTGATTTGTACAATAGCAAAGCTAAAAGAGAGATGGCCCAAAATGAAAAGACTTTTTGAGCATAAGACAAGTAAATTTTAGTACCTTTAACAGATTTAAAAACAGATCTTTATAATCTAACTAATGGAGATATTGAATTACCCAATTATAGAGACAACAAAATTGAATCGTCTTATTAAATCTAAATATTATCAGAACAAGCAACATCTTTAAACATTGTTGGTCCGAGTAACAATGATCTGGTCTATTCGATTAAGACAATTGTAAGATCAAAGAGCGTCGGCATAGCGCATGGAGATGTAGAGATAGGAGTGAATGGAATACTCACACGAACAATACGTGTGTTGCCGATACAAATAATAATTCTAACGTATCGGACGGAGTTGGAAAGAGCTTCTAATATGTTTTTCCTAAATCGTAGATCATACGACTTTCTACAAAATGTTATATACACAGATACTAATACATAATGTACCTACTCTGGATTTACCTACTTAATTGATTGGAAATTTTAACTCCTATTTTTAAGCAAAGTGCAAAATTCCTGATAACTACTTTTTCGAAGAAAGTATTTTTTACTTGCTATTTTTATTATAACTGTTTATCTTATAAAGCGATGCAACTCGATATCTCCGAACCTCAACCCCAACACAAACAGGCCACGAGACTTTCTTCGTAGTTTCCTTGTAGGTATTTATTGCTTGTTTCACAAAGTTAACGGAAAAAAATAAATCTCTTGAGACCATTCGTCGTAGAAGCATGTCACAGCTGTCAGTGAAAATTAAAATCTTGGAGGTCCAGCTTGATATTAGTGAAGCAAGAGTAAACAAAGATGCGCCTCCGTAGTTTTTTTTTTAAGGATTTTGTCGCTTTGCGACCACATCACCCAACCTCCTTAGTTACAAAACGAATTCACTGACTGTGGAATAGATTATCAGGAAAAAACAAATGATATGCAAGAATCTTAGGGATTTCATACCTTAGGAAAATTTAATCACGATCTAATTGCGATAACGTTCTATTCTAAGTTATGAATAAATAAAATACCCAACGCGACTTCGAAATTCAATTAAATATTTAACTAAAGTGATGTCGTGGAAATACGAAATATTTTAATAAAGAGCACTATAAATGATGTTGAAATTCTCTGAATGCATTTCGCATGGTGCAATGGGAGTAGGCACGCGCAGTCATCGTGTGTGGCAAATTGTATGGAAATTCCGACAACTGCATTTAAAGTCCTTACAGACCCAACAGTTGATACAAATTATCAGGTGGATTGTGCAGTTTTTTCCAGTCAGGGCCCGCTTAAACTCTTCTTATATTATTTATTACCTTTGACTTAAGATACACCGAACCCAACTGTGTATATTTACTATCTTTCTCGTTGTCATTTTATAGACATTGTGTGTTTATTATTTTAATATCCATCACGTTTCTCTTATGGTCAGAACTGACATGATGTTGGTCAATCGTTCATGTGTACCGTTAAACCTCTAAAGTAACCCATAATTACTGTCCAAGCACTACACCATCGTGACTGAACCAAGGTCTGTCACCAATGGTTTTGTGGAACAAAACAATGAATCAACGCCCAATGTAAATTATACATTTAAGATGACGGGACAAAGTGTATAATCGTTTGTAGAAAGGGTCCCTACGAGACTGAGAATACTTAATGTATCATCTTCTGTGACATTTCGGATTTATTGCCGGTGTCTGGATGATGGAAGAGCTTTACAATAAGCACGTTATGTTGAAATGCTTGAAGAAAGTATGAAAATCTCGTAAGCAGATTGAAGTATCACGACATCGTAACTTTGAAGTGTGCTTATGATTGCCGCTTTAGAACAGAAAAGTGGCAAAGCTTTTGAACAAAGAAATTGGAGGAAAGTATCAAAGTAACTATTTTACTTAAACAAACCTATGTACTACGTACTATTTCTGTTCTTTGTGAACAGCATATATACTTACATATTATCACGCCTGCATTCCTAACGGGGTGGGCAGAGCCACAAGTAATCATAAGAAAACTTGCACCCGCTCCTGATCCAAGAGTTCCAGGATGGATATGGTAAACCATGGTGACAGGTTATCAGCCCATCGCCCATACAGATGGTTTATCATATTGGAGAGGATACTATCCCTTATTCGACTTTTAAGACATGCTCGGGAAGAGAAGCAGCTGGACGCATTCTAAGTTTTTTCTTTACTCCCAGTCCAGCAGAGAAGAATAATAATAACTTTATTTGTTGAACAAGCATTCATAAAATTCAACTACAAAAAATTTGATTGTTACGTCAGGTCTTTCTTCAAATATATCTTTTCATAAAATAATCAGATACCTCATTACGATCAATTCAATCACTCACTTAAGTTGTCCTCAATAAAAGTTATAGCTTAACTTGAAGCCTGTATGGAGATAAACATTGGTTCGGGCGGTAGATCAAACGAGTTGTAGATAGCCCGATATGGTAGCAACATAAGTTGCTGCAACTAAGGTAATTCTCCTGATAAACACGTATTTTATTTAAATTGGTTTAACTTAATCGTACTCAGATTATATTGACTGACGCCTGGCGACCCGACGAGGCCAACTACTTGCTGCTTTTAGACAAAGTTATAGATTTGCTACTTCTCTCGTAGAGTCTTCAGGTAAACATTGTGTTGCCGATTAGGACAACACTTTGTAATAGACATATTGAGGTTTAACTTACTTTTCTACAAAGAATAATGAAATACCTAACTACTACTAAAAAAAACAAATAGCCAAGCGTGGTTTCTTACCTGTATCTTCCACGCTTGATTGCGTTACGAACAGGTGTAAATGCAACGTAGATTTAAGACGTGGTCAAGTGATCCCCGTGATTTAAGGAATAAAAAAATTTGATTTTGACTATTCGTTACAATAGTAAGTTAGAGCTATGGTATTCGATGGAATTTAATAACATTGAATCTTGATACAAATGAAGTATGTAAGTAAACACCATGTTCATTACACGTAACAAGAGAACATGGGACCAGTCACGGAGCAGGCGCTAATGAGTGATCGGGAGATAGCTACCGACCACTACCGACAGTGGCGACACTCGCTACAAAAACGGCTAATTAAAAACTGGTCGTCTTTCATTCATTAAAAACATAACGAGATGATTTCAAGGAAAAACAAACAACCTACAACTTGTATTTACCGTAAAGTTTTCTTCTGTGACATTTTTAGCCTGAATTACTTCAGAATATTTTGTTTTCCTGAAAGACTTTTTGTAGGAGGCGCCGACGAATTTTTTCATCTGATGGCGATGATGATAAAAAATATCTCAAAAATGACTCACACACATAGAGTGATTTCTATCGACAGAGATTCGTCAATAGGAAAGTGCACAGCAAAGCAAGCAAATTGAAGTGTTCTAAGTATTCATTGGAGAGAGCCACACAATGAAAAATAAACAAGATTACTTAAGTGATGACCAGTGGCCAGCTACCATAAAGGCCAGTACACAATACGTGTCTTTAATCTGTGAAAATTATTTCAGCATGATAGACTCAGATTCAAAACTATTTAGTCTTTGAATACCTACTTAATTGTCTTCGAATCTGGACGAACGAACGACAGACAAAATAATTGGACTTTAAAATACAAAAAAACATCTTATATTATTACTTCATACTTGGAATTGGTAAATCGATTTTTTATCAAGCTCGTTAAGCAATGAACCTAAAGCTTCATGTCAAACTAAGTTTTCACTCAAGTAACTTGTTATCGGATCTTTCTCACGAGTTTCTAAGACGGAAACCATCTTCGCCAACACTACTTGAATTGCACTAAGTCAATGCATACCTTGCTTTATTTTCTCATGAACTTTCACACGCACCATCGTCCACTAACTCCCGTTTGGAGTTCGTTTCATTGTTTAGGCAAACATTTTAGTTGTTTCTAACGTCAATTTCTACTTGAGTTTACATGTATGTGCAAGCGCATGATTCTCAAGTAGCTCCTAGTGCATAGAAAAAAAGCAAAATAGTTTTTTTTTTAATTATTATTTTGTTAGTCTTGAGTCTAGTTTTAGGATCAAAAGGTTTGTGGTCTTACTCACTCTTACGGCCTTTTTACTTTTCACTTTTACTTTACTCGAAATCAATTTTGTCAAAATTAGGTACCTAATGATAAGCCCTTGTAGGAACATATTTTAAACGTATTTGTGCCCTTCAACATGGAGCACGAAACACTTTTACGCCCTCATACTGTCAACTAGGAAAAAAATACTACTATATTACAAATGTGAAAGTTTATGAGTGTGTGATGTTTGTATGTTTGTGCCTCAATCACGCCGTACCGGCTTAACGGATGGCTAATTTTTATCGGGGTACAATGCGAGCGAAGCCCCTGACGGCAGCTAGTATTTAATAAATGTAAAGAACATTTCATTCCAGCCAAGGTCCGGCAACTCTGGTGAGATAAGTCCTAGGGTTTATTTGCCAGGTCGCCCACTCACCCTCTATCTGACTAATGCACGCCATCGGTTATTATTTACCAGCGCCACAGATAACTAGTAGTTTTAGAAACAGGTTTCAGATTATCTGCGAGATGCCAAAGCTTCCTTGCGTGCTGGTAAAGAAATCTAATAGTTATTACTTGGATCTACTTTAAGTATAAAAAGGGTTGTGAAAAAGGATATTGTGAAAATATAAATTGAGTTGGCAGGAGCAAAGGTAGGTCTATAGGTACCTAACATTGGGTTCGAGTTGGCTGCGGATGATGATGATGATGATGATAATAAATATAATATATAATAAACTTGGAATATATATAGTACATGTACTGAATTAATATATAGGCTATTTCTTATCCGGGTACCACGCTAGCGAAGCCGCGGGCGGCAGCTAGGATTAGAGCCTTGTTTACCAGGGGCTCAAAGTCAGTTATTTTATAGAGATGCTAACATTGAAATTCGTGCCCTTTGTAGAAAGCAAAACATCAATACAATAATAATGTGCAGTAAATACCATTAAGAAACGTGTAGTGGGTGTACTGACTCCGCTCACGTTGTGTGGGATAGCATCTCAATGAACATTAAAATAGGGCCAAACCACACCTAGCCCAGAAGCCAGTAGCTATATTTTCACGTGTGGTCTTCCAATACCGTTTTAGGTGGTTACCACCGAGTAAAAAAAATATCGTAAATCCTATTAGATGGTCACGTTTCTTTCTAACAAGTAAATTATAGTAGATGCTTTTATACTAACAATTTAGTAAACAAGGCCATCTAAACTAACCTGATTTATGCAAAAGGGGAATGTAAAATATTGACATAGACATTGATGTCGTAAAAAAATTCGAGCTGGCTCCCAAACCTGAGGTCTAACTTATGTATCGCATGCCACAAAGCAATATTTACGTCAACAACTTTGTTAGATCTCTCTTTATTATTTCCTTTATACAATAAAACGATTTCTAATGTTCTTCTCCGATGTAAAGTATGTAACAAATCGAGAAAGTCGCCTTAAGCCATCCGTTCATAATTATAGAGCGAGATAGGCATTATAACTTCAGATTATTATTGTCTAATGAAATATGTCGTATTAGTTGGAATTTAATCGAATGTTTCTATTGGAGCCGACGTATAACCATTACTTAGTTTAACGGTATAATTATTCGTGAATTAGGTATTACTAGCTTGCGCGCGCGGCGTCGTCTGCTCGCTCTATTCAGATACGATTCAGAAAAAAGTAATCTACCTAGATAATATTCTAAGTCATATTCTGTTTATTACTTGTTTGTGTGTATTCCAAGTTTTACCTAAGTCTTTTCATCCGTTTGATCGTAATTCTAACACAAACATAAATACAAATATCCACACCTCCAACCTTGAATTAATAGAATTATAATGGTAACCTTTTCGTTGCTCATAAGATAAAGATTTGTTTCGGATTTCAAAATAAAATACACTGTCGTAGCTAGGTACTTTTTGTTTACGAATGAATGCTGCTATTCCACGAAGAACCTACCAATCAATGATGTTAAGTAAACTTGAACACCGGCCATAAATCTAGCAAAAAAAAAACAGAAGCCACAGCACGTTCTGATTGGTTAAGTTCTCTTACAAATTGCGGTAAAATAATTACCGTAAAAAGTCACCAGTAGAAATCACTGACATAGAATAAATCATAGTTACTGAAACATGAGACCGTCTGTAGCGCACCGACTTTAACCAATATTTGCCCAGGCCAGGCCTTTCTCACGGGCCCTCGACCCCGCGATCAGTAAGTGTCAATACACTGTTTATTATAACAATTTCAGTTTGAGTAGGTGCTCAATGCTCTACCAAAAAGGATACACTCTAGATTTTGAGTAGGTAAACAAGAGTTTTATATAAATTCTTGAAAATCAAGTTACGAGTCAGAACGATACCTAGATTACTCAACTTTGAAACATTTATGGAAGATGTCGAATTTGACAAAGTACCTACTCTAGTGTACAGCAATATTTTATCGGTAACTGTAACCATTATGAATTCTCATGGATTTCTCATACCAAAACATTTGGACCATAAATAAGAACGCTGTGACAAAAATACAGCATGTAACGTCATCCCTTTGCGTCAAACTTAATTTTAGAACAGCAGTGCTGGGAGTGAACTCGCGATTCGGGTCAGCGCATACTACTTGCGCGCACGCAATTCACTTGTACGAAGAAATCTGGTTGTCGGGCCAACCTGATTTCTACCTGCAATATGCCGATACGTTTACATGCACTTTGCCAGAAACTTGCTGAAAAGCTAAAAGCTTAATGATAAACGAAACTTTTTCGTTATTTTCTAAAACAAAATATTATATACATTTCACTAGGAAACCCAACATGCAAATATTTTTAAAAGAAACTACATAAAATTATAATAAAAAAATTAAAAATAAATATTAAAAATCTTTTCAAGTGTAAAAACAGTTAGAGCTATTTGCGAAAAAAAATGTTAGGTATAATCGACCATCTTTCTTCATCAATGCAGGCATAACCTGCGGCACTAAAATAAACTAAGACGTCTGCTCACTGCAGCATTGCATTAGTAATGCAGATATCGAGTAACTGGGATATCGGCTTGTGGATCGATAAATTATAATTGGTTTCAAGAATATTTCAAACTTGCCTAATGGCAAACTTCGATTTATCTCGGGAACCGCTGAATGAATTTATGCGGGTCATTCATTCATTCTGAAGTGGTTTGAATGACTACTTATAGCAATATCTTATCCCCTAAGAATGGACATGGGCATGAACTTGGAAATTTCGTTTAATTCTAGCTATAAACCATGGAATTTGAAATCATATGCCTTTCATATTGTTCTTTAACATTCAATGATGAGTCAGAGATTCAGAGATTTTCAACAATTGAATGTTTCAGGTATATTGGTCAAGATCACTGGCCTAGAAACTGTTCACATGTCGTGCTATTCTGAAATATTCGGCCTTGGTCAGAGGAACATAGTCGCAGGAAGCGACAATTGATGGAATGTGCAGGGCGTTTGGCGCGGAACCATCGTTCAATGGACTGGGCTTGAGAACTGGGCCACTGGGACATGTCAACGACCGACTAGGGAGGATTGTGCCAGATATATAATAAATCCAACATAAACGTCCCAGAAACATGACAACATTTCTTACATCTAATTCCTCTATATGGTTTGGTTGACAAATATTATTTGACGTAGAATTTTCTTGAAGTATCAAAACTCTATGCATGCATGAGTGTGAAATGAATACCAATTTGTAAAGAACGCAACACAGCCAGCGTCGCGTCAGGACCTTCTCAAAGCACAAAGACGGCGCTCGTGCTTACAATATCAAAGATTAATTTGCGTGCAAAATCTAAAGCCTTATTGCAAAGTATTTCATAAATCATACAGCATGATATGACATTACATCCAATTAGCGAATGTTTTGTGGCGCTGCAGCGCTCAATAATACAAGACGTGCCTTATAAGGCCCGCCTCCATATCGGGGAAATTTAAACTGATTGGCTGCAGACATGACTGAACAATAAGGCTCTTCCTGAAACCGAATAATATAGACGGTTTCTTCGTCTAATTGGGCCCTAACTTGGAAATTCACTATCTGGAGACACTTTCTGCATTGGAGCTTAGAGAAATCAGATAGGCCGATGTTGCTATTAAAGCTTTTAGAAAGGGCTACTTTGTTGTTTCGATACCTGCCTATCTTTACGACTACAAACTTGTAATAAACCTTTTCTGCTTTGCGTCGGTACGGCTTATCGGTCTGCGTTCCAGAACTTTTGTAAAGAAGCATCAATCACCGTTTGGGGGACAAGTATTGTCGCTTACCGAAATCTACCGCAAAGCTTGTCGGTCACGTCATCTGCTTACCATAACAATAGCAGGTACTTTTACCGTACCCTCTAAAATACCACGGTGCCATCCTCTGTAATTTATGGAAATGACCACAAACAAAACTTGACTAAGGTGTCTACTTGAAATTAAGTAGATGGGTCGTGTATCGTGTTTTCCATTGTTTGTCTATTGTTCGAGAGTTAAGGTAATCTTAAATAAAATATCATCCCTGGATCGACGCTGTTCTACTTTTATTGCTTTTGAACAATTTGGAATTAATGAATACAGTTCAAAAAAAACACAATTTGATGTTTTAAAATTTGTTTCTTCAACTGAGCTTATGAAATTTATTAGAAATGAAATTAAAGATTGAAAATATTGTAGTATATAAAAGTCATCGTATTGTAGGGCCAAAACCAATCAACTGATAAGCATAGCTTACTAGATGTTACATTTTTCTTAGGTTTATCAATATTTCACAATAGGCATTCAGCTAAATTTGCTTATCTGTAGATCCTTGTTCGGCACCTAGCTATGCTAAGTGAGCCCAGCTTCGCTTTGTCGCCAGATACACCGCCACTAATTGGACACGATTTATTGGTTTGCGTTCAGATACTGGTTACTTAAATCACCAAAGAATACTTTTTGCAAAAGAAGATATAGGTAAAAGTAAAGGCAAAGAAGTACCTCCCTTGATTTTCTGGAACTGAAAACTGGTTTTGTTTATACTCTACAGTGTTTTGGCTCGATAGAGTAAAAAATGATGGTTGAGTTACAGTTTTCAGGGGATCGGATAATAAAGAATTTGTTTTGTACTTCTCAAAGATAACATGCTCGTTTTCCTTTTAAATAGTGTTGAGTGAAAATGTTTTTATCAGCTTTCTGTTTGTTACGAAATGCTCGCCCACGTACGAATTTCGAAAACAGTTCGCTATCGAGAAATAGAAAGTAATAAATAACTGAAGGGCCTCTCCTATCTGGGTTAACTATCGGGAACTACTTTGCTCAATGGGATTCGTGCTTTGCGTATTTCGTCTCTGAATTTGTGTTATTCATCGACTCGATCATGCTTTAAGCTGTCGAGTGAACTTCCTAGCGAATTCCCTGTGAACTGAACATTTTCATGAACGTAATATCTAAGATTCAACACAGTCAGAAGGAAAACATTTCAGAATCCTTCTACAATTGTAAAAATGAAACACAATAATAACATAACTACTTGTGCAGAGATGCATGATGTCTCTATTACTACCTATCTATGTAGGCACTGTAAAGTATTTGCATACAATTGCACCTTTCGCTGAAACGGCACGGATCAGACCATCAATCATTTTATGATCTTCGATGATAAATTTCAACCATAAAATTGATGTAGCATCAATAATTCATGTTTGCAGCAATACGATACGAGTACATTAGGTTACCTTTCACCATAATTACTATGTATGGTATTACTATGGTAGCCTTGACTTAACTGAGCTGTGTTGTGGTTATTGCATCCACTAACTAATGTGTCCAAGGTCGATAAAAAATCAAGAGTGCGCAAGTCAAATCGAACTTGACCAGTTTTATTTTCTTGACATACTTTGCACACTTGACAGGCTTACGATCAATCAGTTTTTACTGTCATTTTTAATTTAAGGGGTGGTTTGATATTCTTTTATATTTTTTACAGGCAGACAGACTGACGAAGTCGTATGAATATAGGTAGTACAAGGTTCGACTGTACCATTTTGCTTTAGAACCCTAAAACACAAGCGAGCGCTAGCACGATACAAGAGCGTAAAACAAACTCACAAAGAACGACCAAAAACCGCTGAAATGTTGTTTGTTTGCAGTCACTCCCTATTCGCCACCTCCCATTATCTTCAAGAATACAAAACTAAAATGTCAGGTTGGTAATTCGGGGTCCGATGTTTCTAAAAGTCGTCGACATAATGATTCAGTGAGCTTTGTTGTCTTGCTAACGTCTAGACAACAATGATAGTTTAGCTGGAATTCAGTTTAAAGGTACACATCCACTAAAGCAGCCCTATGTTCGAATACAATAGCATAATTTCGATACCTGTATATAATTACGTTATGTGTAAAGAGACTTGCAATAGCAAAGAAAATCTGATATCATGAAAAGAACATAATACCTATAATGAACCTACGCGGATGTATTTTTTTAGAATGATACTTCGATTTTACTAATTCGATTTTCTTTAAAAGCAATTATAGATTTATGTTCTATCTGCATATGGTATGGTGGGTACTAGCTCTAACTGAAACACTTTAATCAAATTATTATCATGATCTCATCATAAATGGAACGCTTGAGATCTGAATGAGTGACGAGCTTAATCTACAAGATGATTTCTTGGTAATCGTATACTGCAGATTCTCATTGTTCCAGCCATATTGTAAGCTACGCTTGGTTTCAAATATTTATATTTTGGATTTGGATTGCCTATCACTTTAATGATTAATAAGTAACGGTTTCTGTAAATACATACATACATATTACCACGCCCGTATCCCTAACGGGGTGGGCAGAACCACAAGTAATCATAAGAAAACTTGCAGCCACTTCTGATCCAAGACTCCTAAGATGGATATGGTGAACCATGGTGACAGGTGATCAGCCCATCGCCCATTTAGGTCTATCAAGTTGGAGAGGATACTAGGTACTCCTTAATCGACTTTTACGACATACTCGGATAGAGAAGCAAGCTATGTTATTTGTTTACTCCCAGTCCAGCAGAGAAATAAATAAACCGCAACTTTTGTGAAATTATAGCCGCTTCTATGACCACGATCGTGTGTCCGAGCAACAGAAAACTGAATTGATTGGACATTTGAATTGTAAAACTCGTCGCCAGTGAGGTAGTGAAGTCGGGGCGACCTCTGACCCGCGGCCTTATTCCGCGGCACAGGGAAATGCACCAGTTTACGATATACGTGCATCTGCTACATAGATGTTAATCACAGCTCTCTTTACGACAACGTTTACCGACAGTCTTTGTTTTGATGTCATATAAAAATAGCTACGATTCTAGTGAAATACTGTGCCAGTTCCGCAACCAATTAAAGCTTCAATTTTGTTTATTCGTGATGCAATATGACTTACATGTTTCACGGTTTATTTTAACTCTTATTTGGAATGTTATTTTCTCTCAATTAATCAATCGTGCGCCGCGTGGTGTGCATCCTTGATTTTAATTTAAAAAACGCATAACACAAATAAAGTCGAGTGCGTCGGGTCTCGCTTCTTTAATAATTATGAATCACGATGTGAGAAAAGGGGCAATTACTCTCATTATTGCCCTCGCAGATGAGTCACGGAGACGTTCATATGGAGCGCATGGGGTGCTTGTTTAACACCTCGTTTTATTGTAACACATTCTTAAAAAATTAGTAAAGAATGTTTCCTTAAAAAATATTCAAAGGAGATACAAAGTAGTTTGTACTATGATTGGTTGTAGGACTAGCTGTAGTTGCTCTCAAAACAAATAATCAAATGAATTTTATTTTATTCTTTACTAGAAATTTAGGTAGGTATATACTTTTTGATGATCAGTTTTAATGTCAAATTTGTAATTATACAAACGCAGATACTTCTTTGTATTATACGACTGCTTACCCAGTTTTATACACGGTAGATTTACATCCAGCCGGATATGAATAGTGACGTAAAGACAAACATTCGGCTCTAATCACAACAGTACACAGCGCTTTTGTTTAGTTCGTCTGGGAACTCGGAAACTATCTCGAAATAGCGAAGCGGGTGGTCGATAGGTAGGTATTTCACACGATTTGTGATAATCCATTAAACAGATAAAGTATTCTGTCTTAGAATGCTACCTGATTTATGGAAATCTCAATACACCATTAAATTTTAAAATTTACTAAGACGTTTTGGAAAAGGGCCAGGTCAAGAGTACACTAAACCGACGAGCATGCATGAGGAACGTAATGAGAGTGAAGGAAGCAAAAGAAGTATGTCAGAATCGTAGCAAATGGCGATCCGTGATCTCTGCCTACCCCTATGGGAAACTGGCGTGATTTTATGTATGTATGTATTTATTAAGAAGGATGAAATCAGAAGTTTAGTAGAATGATATTGAACGTCGAATGACCAAACTTAGTGAGGCAGAGAGGTTTCTAATTTTGAGCATGACCGTGGAAAATTACTCATAAAGTTCAGTTATTTAAAAACTACAACCATTCAATCAATCAAACCACATCTTTATGATAACTAAAAATAAACAGCGAAAGGATTCAAACAATTCCGGCACTCGACCGGAAACACTTAAACTGGTAGCAGACTCGTGCACTCGAGATTAGACTAACACCTTAAATAGTTCTAATCTCAGTGGCTTTTAAGTTATTTAATATCACCACTTCAGAGATGAAGTAACTGCACGTTGTAACTGCGAGTTCAGGAGTTTATTCTGTGGCTTACATTAACCAGAAGTACATAGAGTATTCAGTATTAGTCTGATGGGTTTCCTGATGCATTCACTCGGTTGTATTCACAGATACGGCGTTGAAATTATGTTGTGACGTATTTAGAATAGCTAACAAAGCTGACCAGCTCATTTCACATTCTCCGACATAAAATATATCTTCTCGAAACTATACAAGCTATAAATAGATAGCTTGTTTTAAAAGTATAGGCAAAAGCTAAGATACAGCAAGTTATATTACAGAATAGCTCAATTTGCCTCGAATAATGTAAGAAGATACTCATACGTCTAATATTATTATTGTATACGTTCATCGACGGAAGGTTTTCGATGGTTTAGCGGTAAAGTGGTCCAGAATGGCTGATGGTTCATTATAGAGATTATTCCATTAGCCTCACCAAGTATGTTCCATCGCGAAACAGCACTGCCTCAGCTGGTCTAAATAACGAGAAGTCGTAAAGGAACCGGAACGTTTATGGGTTCGTTCTCACCGAACCGGAGTCACGCCTGTTTGCACGGAATATCAATAACAACCTTATAAGAAACAATTGAGGGATATTGCCATATTCCTCTTTCTAACTTTCTCTGTAGAAGAAAGCTAACATTAGTAGTTTTTTAATGAACTACATCATCATTATCATCTTCCTGCTCTTAACCCACTCTATGTGGGGTCGGCACAGCATGTTCCTTGGATCATACTGTAAGAGTTTTGGCTAAGGTGTTTTATGACCGGCCACCTGCCTGACGTCAACCCTCCTTGGCAATACTTGCTTATTGTATCTCAATGTTGGAGAGGATACTATCCCTTAGTCGACTTTTACGTCATGCTTTTACTTTTTTAATGAACTACATACAAATAATAAATAACTAACACCAACATACATAGTTCTGAACCTAAATAGGGTTTTCTGTGTGGTGGGTATCAAAACCTACGAGCACCATGGTACCACAACACAGAAGATTTTGTTATTTGGTTAAGATACTACGGACTACATCGCTACGTTTTGCATGTTTTGTTTTTATTCGATGAATTAAACGTTAGAAAACGAGTCGAAAGCTATAGAAATAACGCCACCATGTTAATTAAAATAAAACCCACGTTACCGTTCACATCGGGAAGTCATAATGACCAGCTTCTTAGGGAACCAAACCATTACTGATTTAATAAATTACATCTTGTATTCAGATAGACAAGAGAAAACAACGGCTTCATCCGCCCATCAATACATCTTATACAGTAATGTGACATTGTTCACAGCGGGTACCTCATCTACATATCCCATTACGTTTGTATTAGCCGACTTGGGGAAATGTGGCGCCGATGATGCAGCAAAAGCTAGTTCAAGGAAGATGATCTCGGAGAATTAACTCTAAAGATACCGTAAGCAAAATAGTGATCATGTTTCAAGTAGCAAAATGAGTATAAGTATAGCATCATATATTTTGAATTATTTCTTACGTATTTTTTTTAGTTACAACTTACCTATCGGCTTGTGTTGAGCTAAGATTAATAAAATTTCGTATTTTACATTAACTCAACCTTATTCATAAGTACCTATAGGAGAAATTAGTCAAAATGTCATTAGTCAAAATTTTATGCAAAGACAAGTAAGAAAAAAACAAATATTAATTTTGTCTTTCTACGAAAAATATTACTCGCCAACGTCTCGCCAACAGCCTTTATAGTTCTACAGATATCATAATGGCAAGTACCTATGTTCTTGTTGAAATGAAACTCATAGGTTTCCAATTAAAATAATCACTTTGAATCTATTCAGAGGTTTAAAGAATGGTTATTTTAACTGTGTCTTTCAATAGTTTGAAGTAACGCATTTTACCAGCACATAAACATGTAGAAAACAGCTCGCCTACGCACATTCTCCACATTATGTCCCCCGCTAGACGTACCTTTGACACGTGTTGAAATACAAATCTCGAACTTACCTGTAACAGAAATAAATAATTTATAAGCATAATGGAGTAAAATATAGAACATAAACGTTAAAAACATAATGATGGTGAGGAGGCGTAGTTTAAATGTTTAAGTAAATAGGTACATGTGACTACTGATTGCGAAGCTAGGCTCGCAAATGCATTTCTTAGACTAGAATATAAGTTGGCATAGGAGACAGAATAGCTATGAAATTCAAAAATGAATCAAATTATGTATTTTGTAAAAGTTGTTGACGCATAGGTACATGTTTTGGCTAATGATCCACTGTTAATAACCGTCTAATTAACTTGGCCTTTAACCGGAGAAGAGTATACCAAATTAGTTAGCATTCATGATTTGTTTCTTTTTGTAAGTACCTACCGTTCAATAGACTTAATAGATATTTTCTCGATTATTTGCGAAAGTTATAAAATAAAGGTAAGTGGCAAGTATAAACTAAACTAACGCCTTCTTACCATCTATAATAGATGATTTATACAGCGTCAGGAGGCAACTTTTACCTTCACAAACGGGACGCTGTAGTGCCCGGGACGAATTAAGATGGAGTAGGCTTGCCCAGCACCTATTCAATCCTTTCAGCTTAGTCGGCCTAGTCCACAGGAAAGACATGGTCAATACGTGCGGAGCTGACTAAGCCGCGGGTTTCCTCACGATGTTTTCCTTCACCGTTGTGGGAGTACTGGTATAGCGCACATAATTTTTTCGCACAGAAAAATCCATTGGTCCACGACCGGGTTTGAACCCACGACCTTAGGATCGGGTCACTACCAACTAGACCACCAATGCTCTCGTAAGTGGCAAGTATAGTGTAGGTGAAAATTATGTATAATATGTCTATTCTGTCGGAGACCGATATCAATTCTAGAAAACCACAATAAATCTTACACCATTATAATGACGTAAAAATCCCATAAAAAGTATTTCATTCGAAAAACATTTTATATGTAGCTCACAGCATCGCATTACTCAAGTCGAGATTGACGAGAACATTTTGTGGGTGTACGTAGCTCATTGATATTAGCCCTTCTATTTTAATCTAAAGTGTTTTGCCGCTTATCATACAGCGATTAATTATAGGAATAACCGACGCCTACGTGTGTATCTAACGTTGCGGCTCCACAAATATAATTATAATAATTGATTTAAATTCAATAATAATAGCTCAAGTTCGGGAGATTCAATCTTGTGTGTAAACAGCATAATTGTAGCAATCATGTCCACACTGTATGTTATTTGAGGTGGGCCCATCAAAGAGAAAAATAAAAGCTCAATATGTGCACCTTCCTCCCTTTGAATAAAGCTCACATATTCTTTCATACACTTCTCTAATCTTCAGCATGCTGTTCAAGTGTATCAGATACAGGATGTAATAAGATTATTATCTTTTTCTAATTAAACTAATTTTCATCATGCATAAATGGCCATGTTCTTGATAACTGTAAGATAACATAATAACAGTTCATAATCAAAGACAAGACCATTAATAGTACTCCACTAACAGTACTTCAGTATAACGTCCAAAAAGCGTGACCATAATTGTATACTTAAAAAATATGCTCCCCATTATTATAGTATGCCTTTTCCTAAAATAGGCAAGTTTGCCATTATGAACAAAAAGCCATCGTTGCTTCTAACAAGATGAAAATTTGATATTAAACAGCCTCTGGCTACCATTCAAATAGATTGAGCTTCAAATTACGGTAGCATCAAATAGTTGCCCTCAAAACCCAGTCTCATCCACACATCCGTTGTCGGATTACAGTTTTTTTACTCGAACACCCATCACTTTATGTTATGAACTCCATAATAAGGCAGGCGGGATGAAAGACGCATTTATGAGTTCCTCGGTATCGAGTTACTGGGGTAACTACTATTTTGTTTATTTATAATACCATACCTACCTAATAAAGGTAGTTTAAATATTTACCCGTTACAAATAGGTACGGTATATCAAAACGTGAGAGTTCGTCGTTGAACAAACAAGAACTAAGTACGGACATTAATTTTGTTTGAGTTGTCTTTTGAGGTGTGATTCTTCAAGTCTCAAAATCTTGTTCGTTAAGAGAAACTTACTCTTCTGTAGGTGTATAATAAATGGGAATGAGATAAATTTTGTTAATCTGCATCACAGCTGCTGTGATATGACGGTGACAATATTTTTGACACTTCCGTATCGTACCGGTATCATACCGTAGTGCCGCGCCGTTTCCGTGGCATTACAGCACTCATAATGATAGCTGTTTTTTAGCTTACGAAAAGCAGCCGAAGTGTTTATTTTGTTTTTCTATTTGTGTTCACGAGAAAATTAGAGCAATAAACAAATAAGTACAATCCACCTGAAACGAGATGCTTCAGGCTAACGTCACGAGAGCAATGAACTTCGTGTGTTTATAAAACTTTTTAGCAAAATTCGCCGTCAAAACAGACGGAGAAGTACTCAGTAAAAGCGACCATGATTCTTCCACCTAAAGTTCTTACTTCGGTGAAAAGATTGTGTTTACCAATAAGCAGTCTTCAAGTCCCTTTTCCTGTTACTTCAGAAACTGTAAGTTCATTATTTACTACGAGTTGGCAAGTTTATCTGCATCTTGGTTATTGTGTGGCTTAGATATTTGTAATGGATGCATTCATCTTGATGATGTATCGCCCACACCCTGCTCAGTCATTTAGCAGCTGTCAGAAGACTGACTCGACAAGAGGCACTCGACTGAGGGTCCAATCGACTGACTAATATGCATTATAATTGAATGGAAAACAAACTATTGTCTGTTATCTATCCGCTTTAGAAGTATTAGACTGAAAGTAAGTAACACAACGCATAAAATGTCACGATGAATTGTGAGTAGGCGTAAGAAAACTTAGTCTCCTGGAAACAAGTTGAAAACTATAAGTACTTACCCTAAACGAGAGCCAGGCTGTATATTCCAAGCTTGGTAGCATTTCAAACATGTAAACTTAACATAGATTTAAGTTTTAGTTAATATAATTTAATAAAGTTAAAGTTTTATGTTTTAAGCATATTTGGATACATAACCATAATGTTTGGAAATTCTGCTTTGTAACATTATCTTGTAAAAACAGGCAGTCAACCGTAACACCTCCGCTCGTAACGTAAATTGAGTAATTTGTTATGATTCGCAGAACACGCCGAGCCTTGTCTGGACTTCACTTTTATGGGTATGTATCACACTGATTCATGAAAGAGTAATTTTCGAATTTAAAATACCACGTCAATTTTGTGTTCACTGACACATGACATATCTGATGTACTTCCATCCCTTTTGACAAAAACGACAAAAAGAGTGTAAAGAGTGACAGTGACGAATAGTGAAAAAAAAAGTTTTGAACTTGGCATAATTATCTGTGATGAAACTTTAAATGAAAACTTTTACTCCTCGCTTTACTCACAAACGCAAATGTAGATACTTGTCTGTGATTATGTTGTGAAATTGTGGAAACAACTGTCGCGCCGCTGTGGCATATGTATACTTTACCTACGCAATTAGTTCGTAAATAGTTCCCATGCAATGGGAGTAACTAGAATAGAGACCAAAATAATGTATTTTTCATCAAATTAATTATTCCTCCTTACGTCATCCCTAACCCATTAGCTTTCAATAAAAACAAAATAAATCAATTGATCAATCTGATCGGCAATTGGCTCCTTATTCGTTGTAATGCACTATTGTTATTCAAAGATCAACGTACGGACGTGAGATCGTTATCCTTGCTTTAGAATCAACTCAATATGCTATATCGCGAACTTAAAGTTTTATGTGCTTTATGTTACCAGAATACATCCTGTATGAGGGTACTTTTAGCTTTTATTTTGTCCGACGACTGATGCATTTTACCTGCAAAGTTTCAATTAACTTTACAGATAAGACATTAATGACATTAATGAAATGAGTACTCAAAGCACATAAATTATACTATCGGGTTTTATAATTGAATTTTCATGAGAACTGAATATTATCGGTAAACACCAGGTAATTGCAGTTGACCACACAAGAGGAATCATTTTGTTTGGGCGGTCCAGCACTGCCCGAGGACTCCGCCTAGCCGCGCCCATTCTTATTTTTCTTGTAACAGTACTTTCTTTATTAAAAAGCTTGCCCAGGAGCACGAATGATACAAAAAAGGCAATCACCATTCAACCAAGCAAAAAAGCACGAAAAGAGAGAATGAAGCTATCCCAAGATAAATTACCTCACGACTCCGAAGTCACCATATTTGATTGAAAGAGTACCTACGGCTGTATTTAGATAGGACGTGTTTGAGTTCAAAAGGTGTAGGTACTCATTATTTGCCCTAATCGACCACCCAATTTTCCAATTTCACAGCCATTTGAAAAGCACACGCATGCACGCCATTGTAATGCGTTCAGGCGGCTGCGCCGACGCACCGTTCGGTTCATTTCGCGGATCGCTGCCTTTAATAATAGCATCTACTACAAGTACCTATAGACCCCATAATAGTAACTAATATGGAATCTATGTCCTATACACCTTTGGGATTGATCCTCATTCATAACCTGTCAATTTGGTGCGTCAATGGTGCATAATTTGGACAAAAATGATTTATTCACAATTGGTCACGGAGCTTTTAGGAAATGGTGACTAATTTCTGTAGTGACATCCGATAGCGTTTTATGATGTCATCGGGAATCGGGAAATCACTATTATGATCTAAAAATAAGGAATCTTCGCTACTCACTTCTTAAATGTTCACTTGTTATTTATTAAACAAGTACAAGAACAAAGTAGATGATTTGTAAATTTTATAGGTAAAATCCTATCAGAGAGAAGTATTGTGCTGAACAAATTGTATTTTGAAAATAACTAAAATCATAGCATGTCATCGCTATTCTCTTAGAATTAATAAACGAAATTCTGTAAATTAATCATGTTTACAACCACGGATTTAGAAACTTGACGTCATAACCACATATTAGAACTACCAACAAGTGTTTCGTGTCGCGTCGTATCATAACAGCCATCTTAAATCAGAATTGTGTGTAAATCCAATAGTTTCTTTGAAAGATTATCTGAGAGTAGCAATACTAAACGTAGAGCAAGATCAAATTATGTATATCAGACGTACAAATCATATCGAATATGAACATCAATGCAGTAACACTGAACACATTTATACAATTTTCCGTCATACATATTACGCTGTGATCATCGATTCGAATATCACTAATGTGAGCATCACCGATTTTATTCCACGTGGAGCACATGATGAAAGACTTACAAAAATTACATTCCCATCTTTTTATAGATACCCTACTTATATGTGTGTTTGTTCGTTTGTCTTTCATTCACGCAGCCAAAAGAACAACGAATCTATTTCATTACTTTTTTTGTAGAAGATAGGTGCAGTGAAAACACGATTTCAATACAAACGGTGAAGTGAAGGGGCGGGAGAGGCAGTACGTTCGCGCGCATTCAATGTCAAAAGATCACTGTCGTCAAAAGTTTACAAAACGCGCCGCTTATGCACGCGCCCCTTCCCCGCTCGCCTGCGTCCCCCGCGCCTTGCCCAACTGGCTTTATTAATCAAGTAATCTAAATAAACATAAACAAAATCAAAACAAAACTAAATGACAAAATAACACGCGTCGTCTACACTCCCCTCCCTAGTGCTGGCACAGCGCTAATCAGCCATAGGGATAGGGACGACGCGTGTCGCATTCCTTCTTAAAATGCCTGAGTTTGTCCTAATATCCACAACCCTAACTCGCCCATCTTTGCCGGATATAACAGCCTGTATTACTCCTTTTGGCCATACATTTCTGGGGGAGTTAGGGTCCACTATTAATACAAGATCTCCCACTTGTAAGGGTCTTGGTTCATCATGCCATTTTTGTCTGGGGCGCATATCCGGCAGGACTTCGCGCACCCAACGCTGCCAAAACATATCAGCCAATTTTTGAGACAGACGCCATTGTTTTCGGAGGTAGGTATCGGACTCATCAAAAACACCTAAAGTAGGTAGGTTGGACGATGTTCCCAGTAAAAAATGGTTAGGAGTAAGCGTCTCATTACTGTTAGGTTCTACTGCGACGTGGGTGAGGGGACGGCTGTTTATTATCTGTTCTATTTCTGCTAATAAGGTTTGAAGTGTCTCATCACGTGGCGCTCGTTCCTTCAATATGACCTTAAGTGCGTCTTTTATACTTCTGATTAGCCGTTCCCAAGCCCCTCCCCAGTGAGGGCTAGCCGGTGGTATGAAAACCCATGTCGTTGCCATACTGTAGGTAGTCGCTCCTAACTTGAGTTTCTCCGCATCCAATTCCAAGATACATTTCCTCAGCTCCGCGTCAGCTCCTCTTAGATTCGTTCCATTGTCTGAGTATAAGAATCGAGGCCAGCCTCTTCTGGCTGCCATCCGTCGGAGAGCCATTATTAGTGCGTCTGTAGTCAGCTGGTTCACTATCTCAATGTGAATAGCTCTTACGGTAAGACAAGTGAAGATAACACCATACCTCTTTTCTCGGCGTCGGCCAACTGTTACTTCCAGGGGGCCGAACAAGTCTACTCCGGTGAAAGTGAATGGGCGGTGATGATGAGCAAGCCGCGCTTCAGGTAAGTCACCCATTCGGGGTGGATGGGGCTGAGCCCTCTTTATTCTACAAAACATACATTTTGAACTAATATATTTCACGGTAGGCCGTAGTCTTATAATCCAGTATTTCTGTTTCAGTTCGTTGACGACCATTTCCTGATTCCCGTGGCATGCCTTTACGTGGTAGTACTTCACAATGAGGTGAGTGATATGGCAGCGGCCGTGAAGTATCACTGGATGTTTTACACAATTAGATACCTCAGGTGCAGCGTCGATGCGGCCAGACAGTCTCAGCAAGCCATCATCATCCAGTATAGGCGTCAAGGTAAGTAATTTACTTTTTTTATCTAACCTTTTATTATGTTCCAGGTTGTGCAGGTCCTCTGGGAAGGCTTTCATCTGGGAGTACTTCAGCAACACGGTCTCAGCGCGTTCCATCATCGCGCCATCTGCACCAGAACTAGAAACTTTCCTGCATTTATCTATGAAAGATAAAACCACACACATAGATCTCACCAGTCGCAGCCAAGAAGAAAACCTTTCTGGTTCCGGAACAGCAGGTAAGCACATAGGCGCAACGTGGATATTATTTATGCATTCCAGGTCCACATCGCGAACATCAGGTAGCTGTATCTTAGACTCTCCAGGCCACATTTGTTCTTCTTCATATAAAAATGACGGTCCGTATAACCACTCATTTTTCAATGTTTTTATTTCGCAGGTTTCTCGTGTGGCAATGTCGGCGATATTCAACTTCGTAGGTATGTATTTCCATTCTTCAATTTTCGTCAGTTCGTCTAGTTCGCCGAGACGGTGGGCGATGTAGGCTTTGTAATTCCGTATATCATTACGTATCCAGTATAAAACCGTAGATGAGTCACACCAGAATGTTTTTCTTTCAGCCTTTATTCTGTGCTCGTTAATTATGTTATCGGCTAATCTTTCTGCCATCACGGCTGCCTGTAATTCTAAGCGCGGCATCGATACATACTTCACAGGCGCGACTCTGCATTTGCTAGAAACAAAGGCTACTTGTACGTTTTGTTTACGGTCGATCCAACGCCAATATGCTACGGCGCACATCGCCTGAGTCGACGCATCACAGAATATATGTAGTTGTAAGTTTCTATAGCGCTCGGTCTGTGGCAGCGCCGGCGCGTTGTTCGGTGCGCCCGTACCGAGATCTTGCGTCTCGCTCTCGCGCGCAGATATAGGGCTCGGTGTACTGGTTGCCGACTCGTAGTGCCTAGGTAGGCGAATTTCATGAATGTTTGTCATTATGCCCAACCACTCGGTCCATTTTGTAAATATTTGATCTGTTATTTCATTGTCCCAGCTGATACCGGACCTCCAGGTATCTTGTAACATGATCTTGCCTTTGATCGTGATAGGCGAAAGAAATCCATAAACATCAAATATGGACATTATCACACGAAGCATTTCCCGTTTAGTAGGTTTCTTTTGTCCAAGCAATATTGGAGTGGAAATCTTTTTTAATGACACATCGAACCCCAGATTATCATCAGTTGGAAACCAAATTAGGCCCAGTGTCCGTTCTCCGTCGTATAGTTGTCCGTTCTTAAATGATACAGATGTCGATCTCAGGTTTTCTTGGTCACTAAAGTTACACACTTGAGAGGATTCATCAAAAGCTTGTTTGTACTGTAGCCATTCAAGCGGATCACCAGAGTATTTTGGTAAGTCCCTCGGCGTACACAAACGATTCAGCATTTTATCGTTAGATTTGCTTGCACCAGTAGCAGAAGCAGCAGCTAGGTCTTTCAGAGCATTCGCCAAGGCTTGCACAGTTCCATCAGTACCACCAGGAGCTGGTGGTGGCGGGCGAGCTTTGATTGTGAGTTCCGTAGCAGGGTGTTGCGGGCCGGCGGGGTCCATTTGGTGCAGGTTCGATTCCTGCGGTGCCGGGCGCAACACACAGGTACCACGGTGAGTGACGCTCTCCTTTAAACCCTGTCGACTGCTTTCCAGCCACTTTTTCACCACTTGGTCATTGTTCTTACTAGAACCTTTTCCCGAAGGTAAACTGCAGCTGCTACCCTCGTCTTCCAATTCCGCGAGGTCCGCATCTAGTTGTTTATCAATTAGCTCCATTCGTATTTGAGCTTTTGCTTGAGCGGCTTCTAATAAAAGCCGTTTCTTCCTTGCAGTAATGGATGAAGTTGATGATGACTTTTTGCGGGTAGACTTTTGCACACTTAATGCTGTAGAAGGTCCGGGTTGGTTTTGTTCCAGCTTGCTCCCGAGTTCAATGGGTTTTACAGCTTCTTTTGAAGTGTCTGGGTGTTCGACTTTGCATTGTTCAGCTTGTTGAGCATCTTTCAGTGGCGCTTGATCCTCCTCCTTTTTCCTCGCACTTCTCGTGCTCACCATGCTTCTAGGTGGCGTATGGTACATCCAGAGATCCGGCTCGAAGGACCAACAAATGTAGAAGATAGGTGCAGTGAAAACACGATTTCAATACAAACGGTGAAGTGAAGGGGCGGGAGAGGCAGTACGTTCGCGCGCATTCAATGTCAAAAGATCACTGTCGTCAAAAGTTTACAAAACGCGCCGCTTATGCACGCGCCCCTTCCCCGCTCGCCTGCGTCCCCCGCGCCTTGCCCAACTGGCTTTATTAATCAAGTAATCTAAATAAACATAAACAAAATCAAAACAAAACTAAATGACAAAATAACACGCGTCGTCTACATTTTTATTACAACTAGTTTATGAATTGGAGAGTGACATAGGCTATATTTTAAGTCGCGGACGGAAGCTATTGTATTACAAATATGCCTATGCTGGTGAATGGTAATATCGTCAATGGTATCGTGCTATCGCTCAATGAGACGCCCATTGCGCTTGGATTACACCGAATTGGTTGTGGCTATGTGTTTTTTCTCCTCTACGACACCCAATAGTTTTGTGTACCACATGTATTAATTACCATCAGTATGTTGTGGGCGTGTGAGAATGTCCACTTTTGTGTGTGGGATACAAACTTTAATTTAATTACACAAGTATTGTTCTACGAAGACAATGGCGTTTGAACTTATCAAGTGAAAAGCTAAACATCTTGTTGCCTTTTGTGACGTATGCACTGCACGGCACACCTGCGTCCACTTTGTGAGCAAAGCTAGAAATTTAAGAATATTAACTAAGAGATCAGTTACTGTACGAGCGAAATATAACAGTTACTGCTTTTTACAAAAAAATATAGTAAACTGTTTATCATACGTAGTAATATACTACCCAATTTTAGAAATGCCAAAGTTAAAACGTATGATTTTTTACAAGAAGTTTATGTCTTTAGACTGACAAAGACTTCTTTTTTATTGGGTTCCAGTATGTTAAGGCAGGGCCGAAGCTGCTTTATTACAATCATCTGAAGATTAATAAAAAATTGCACATAAATACTGTTGAGTAGGTTGCTATGAACGTTCAAGCACATGCTGACTGACGCTTATGTTTGTTTTTATAACTGTGACTAATGCTAATCCGACATGTGGATACTATTGCTGAATACAAAAACATCTTAGACTTTCAGTAGCCAATTAAAAGAGTATGTATAAAAAAAGAAGTCTGAGGCGTACTTTAATCTATTCACCACACTGGTTCGAGATGTCCGAGTAGTTAAGTCGATATATTTATGTCATTATATCGCTTGATGTGCGCAGTAAATATTTCTGTTATACTCGTAGGTACGTTTTGACACAACTTGGATTCAGTATGGATAATCTAAGTGCCAAATACCTATTAAGTATAAAATCTGCTCAAAAATATATTAAGTAATATTTTATATTGGTAATTTAGACAAACGCTTTCCTTTTAAATACTTCCTATTTGGTATGAACGTAAAGGTTGGTATTATCACAGACCAGTATAATGCTGGTCTGTGGTTTTATGTAACTTTTTGTACTGGTTATAACTTAGGTAAGTGACTTTTCACCTACGCTTCAGCCGGAACTGAAATAAAAACCTCTTCTCTTTCTTTAATTTCAAATTGTTTATTTATTAAAATGAAAATACATTACAGCATCCGCACGAAGTGGGTATGCGATCAAAAAATGGAACATGTTCATATGAAATCATAAATTCATGAAGCACATGATTCATTCATAACTCCAGGCGATTCTTTGGGCTAATGGAAATCTTAAAAGCGTGAGGAGAATAATTTTAAATTTTAATGACACGTTGTCTTACATTGTTTGGTATATCTGACCGAATAAAGTAGGCTGTGGAAATGAAAAAAAAAAAACAGTTCTCCATATTCCAAATGATCGCACTATGAAGAATCTAAAAACACTGTTGTCTGATTGAACACACAAGGTGGACAAAAATGTTGCCGTAGTCCGACTGATCGTACCAGCTGGAAAAAAGTTCACGTTTAGGCAAGGATTGCTGTCGAACCACGTGGCCCGCTCTGTTTATAAAGAGAGCCGTTGACTGTCAACGGCTCTCTTTATAAACAGAGTGGATAATTTTTTTAATTTCTTATTAACTTCAATAACTTTCACAAAGGAGTGACATCGGATCAATGATCTATCGGGAACTTTTTATTTGATCAGATACAACCACAAACTGATCATATGATCAGATGTGAATAACCCCAAAACAACTACCATTTTTCTCTGACGCTACAATTTCCACGAAGTGTCCTCGCATATTTAGCACATCGGTACTCGGTTTAATTATTCTTTGCGTCATAAATCAAAGCACTCCTGTTTGTTTCGTGCGTTGCGTGCTAACCTTCCACGCCCAGACGCCCTGTACCAGTGATATCGTATTATTCTGAATAAAGGGTGACATGCGAATTTTCCTTCCTAGTTCATACTAGGAAACAATACAATTTTACACCTACCTTAATGTTTTTTTCCGTGTTGAAGTTTTATGGGTCAGTGTCGCTTGAAACACGCGAGTTGTCGAGTCTCTTCACCATAACACACGTTTTTAATTACCTACTTAGTGCTGAATTCAATTCATAATGTTTGCAATTTTTTACATCGATAACAAGTAATTCTAAAATGAAAATGGTACCTGGGTGCGGATATTTTATGAAACTAAAATTGAAATGCAGGAAACGTTAATCCATTTTATCTTACGTTGAATGCCACATTCATTCCCATTCCACATAACAGGCATGAACATATTGAAACAAGTGCCGATGCCACAATGGATACAAATACTACATGCTCCACAGGTCAACTGTGATGTGTATTGCATATTAATAAGAGAAAACCTGCGATCCTATTATGCATATAAGTATACCTAGGTTAATGAAGGGATGCTATAAACACGCTTTACAAGTGTAGTTATGACTTCTGCAATAAAACATCCATAAAACAGGTTGATATTTCTAAGTAAAAGCTAATAAAGTTAGTGTCGTAAATAGGGAAGTACTATAGGTATAGAAATTAGCAATCATTCAGATAAGTGGCAAAATTGGATATTAATTTCAAGATTACAACAGTTTATTTTGATCAGAATTTATGTTGAATTCAATGAAGAATAACAAAAATTCCAAAAAGGAGACAAAAATCTACGTTTCTTTTGGATAAGGGGTCAATTTCCTAAAGGAAGCAAAGAGCCTGTAGACAATATTTTTTTATTTTACAGTTGTAGGTGGGTCCAGCCTTCATGTGGTAACTTAGCTAATGCAAACTTGTTAATTATTTGAATTAGCTGGGTGTCAGCCAGTGGCATTAGAGCAGTTACTAATCCAGTAATTACCTACTGACCTGGTTCCAAGGGCTTAATTAATAATTCGACTCGTTGCATTTACCACTCGTCTACTGAATTAGGACCATGATCTATCAAAACCATACTACTCTAGGTCTGTCATTTTGTATGAAAAAGAAACTGCTTTAATGAGGTCATGGGCTGTATCGAATGTGTCTAGGAATGCAAAACTTTGCGTTTATGATAGAAAAATTATGAATGTTCCAATACAGAATTAATGATTAAGTTAATGGCCATAACTATTACAGGGTTTCCGACATGATCAATTCCAACTTCGTATTAAAGTTGCTTTTCGGAATAACTTTAAAAAAACAGACAAATATTAAATTACTATAGAACTTTGGTTGCAATCGCCATTCGGAGCATGCCCTGGCAGCTAGACTTGCTTGTCTAAATTATGTAATACTAGTAATAGTGCAGAAGATATGAAGTGCTTTAGTAGACAGCAGACTCTCACGTTGGCAAGCTACATTTTGGCCTTATTCAAAACCAGTCCCGCTTTGATTGAAAGTCCATGCAAATTCCCGGCTATTTTAAGATCGATATGCAGATTGCAGATAGGGGCAAGTATCCGTGTTGATAGGGCAAGGCTGCAAGAATGTCGTTGGAAACTTCTTTCAACGTTCAATTAAAATAATTTTACCCGTAACTAAGAAGCCATAATTGCTCTCTAGAGATGTTTTATTAGTCCTAAAATAAATGTAGTTTAGTCTCGATCACTACCTAGATAATCTATGGACCTACTAGCTGCCGCCCGCGGCTACGCTCGCGTGGTACCCGGATAAAAAATAGCCTATATGTTAATCCAGTACATGTACTATGTATATTCCAAGTTTCATTCAAATCCGTTCAGCCGTTTAGGCGTGATTGAGGCACAAACATCCAAACATCCAAACATCCAAACATCTAAACATCCAAACATCCAAACTCACAAACTTTCGCATTTATAATATAAGTAAGAAGTAAGATTACTTATATGTAGAGGTACCGGTTTTCATCTTAGAGGTACCTTTTTTACACAAACTTCGTTTCGTTACGTCTTTTAAGAGTTCAACTTTGAGATTATTTTTCTTAGTGCACCTCTTCAGCATAAGAAAAATATACCATATATTTCATGCTTATGGTTTAGGCTGTGCGTTGATTATCAGTCAGTATACCAGTAACGTACAAGTTGTATTAATAAATTATTAATAGCTCATACGAAATATATGTTGTCAGGCCGGAATTCGAGGAATGAGATACATAGCCTATTAATCTGCGTAATTTTCATACTTGTTTGTCTGATAACTAATTAGTAAGAACTTTACCAGCAATTTACCTGATTGCTAATAGAAAGTTTATGGTGCTAATTTGAACAACAAGGGCTTATCGAGTCCATACAGTCACCATTAAAAGTATGATGATCAAATGAAGTTCCAAAAACATTTAAGATGGAGTTAATATGTCCACTAAAAGTAAGTAAGTAAGTAAGTTCGTGTGAGCTAGTGGCCAACTCATGTGGCGGAGTTTTAAGGCCAACTAAAGGCCTCCGTCATGGCTTCACGACTTAAAAGCCGGGACCGACAAGTGCCCTCCGAAGCACGGAAGCGCTCAGCTCGTAATGTCCACCAATATTTACATTATTATATATTATTTTTTTTGTTAATGAAAACTGTTTATGAAAATGGATCGTTTCTAAATATGGTATAAAAAACAGTACTTGCAATAAATTATTTAAATAAATAAATCGTCAACTTCTATTGCCGACTGTACCATGAGTCAAAGGTGAAAGTGCCTAATCGTTAGCATGGTCTAGTCTTTGTTTCAACGTACACAAGTGGCACATTGATAAAATTTTGATAATAACGTTTAACGTAAAAAGTCTCCCAAATATGCAGACATGCATAAGTTAGTACCTAGTAAATAAATACATGTTCATTAATAAGTAATTAATTCAATTTTGTATTGAGGATATTTACTGGAATATTCTGAATTCAAAATACTCTATTGACTTGCAATAAATTAATTGGAATCGCTCGTAGCGTAGCTTGCTTAGACGTTCTTGATTAATCGTTAAAGTTAAGCAACGTTGTGCGCGGTCACAATTTGGATGGGTGACCGCAAGTGGTAATACGAGCTGAGCGCTTCCATGCTTCGGAGGGCACGTTAAATTGTCGGTCCCGGTTTTTGAGTTGTTAAGCAATGACGGACGGAGGCCTTTAGGCGGCTTAAAAACTCCTTCGCAAGAGTTGGCCACTAGCTCATACGAACTTACTTACTTACTTTATTGGAGTTTTATTTATAAAAAACATCTTGTTTGATCAAATAAAATTACCACACGTGGCTAGAGATTTAACTTTTGACTTTGAGCGCATTAAACTTAAATAATCAAATAAAAAGCATACTGATACTTCAGTAAATAACAGATTGAATAAATAAGAAAACTATCGGTGACTTTTATCGCGAATATCAATTAGTTTCATAAGTAGTCAATGTCGAATGTCGTCGTATGAATGTAAATTGACTCAAAGGTTTCGGCGTTACGGTACGATTCACCAAAGCCACCAAATCCGTCATCGGCCGAAGTTTGGTCGAATGTGGTCGACCGAACTCGGCCGATCAAATGTCGATGGAATCGAATTGATGATGTCAGTGGTAGTAGTGTTACTTCTATCTTCTTTTAGCATACGTTTGATTCGATCAGCCGAATGTAAATTGACTAAAGACATTCGGCGTTACGGTACGATTACCTACACCGAATCGTCATCGGCCGAAGTATGGTCGGGCGTCGTCGACCGAACTCGGCCGATCAAATGTCAATCGAATCGAATTGACGATGTCGTTGCAGTATTTGTAACTACTATATTCTTTTGACCTACTTTGATCCGATCGGCCGAGTTCGTTCGACGACGACGTCCGACCATAGTTCGGCCGTTGGCGGATTTGGTGTAATCGTATAAGGTATACAGCCATCGGGAGCATCAAATATTCAGTGTTTGTAAGCTTAACTTAGCTATTTGAAAATACCAATCGATAGACGCGACTGATAAAATCTTACCGTACGAGGACAGTAGGGATTTTATGTCATAGCATACATACATAAAATCACGCTTGTCTCCAGTAAGAGATCACGGATCTCCATCCATGATCTCTGCCTACCCCTACGGGAGACAAGCGTGATTTGCTACGATCCTGACGTACTTCTTTCGCTTCATTACATTTCTCATGCATGCTCGCCGGTTTAGGGTACTCGTGATTTATCACTGGTATCTATTTCCTAGTATTATTCCTTAAGTTTAAAACTAAATGTATTTCTCAGCTTACTGACTTTATACTCTAGTACCTAAACCTTGGACGATTCGTCCAAGACCTAGACTTGTTCGGGGAAAACGTAGCAACGTTTTTAAAAAACATAAAAAATATTGAACACGAACATTCTACAATTATTCAATAATTATTGAATGTTCGTGGTTTAAAACAGAATAAACAAAATCTAGACTAACTCTACGAAAAGGCATCTCCCTATTTTCCAGCTTTTTCTATGTTTTGGCGCAGTGGGACAGTGATGTCTAGAAGATGCATAACTCTTCTAAATACGTATTTAGAATTGGAAAAATCTTGCAGTAAGCCAGATGGGTCTTCAACTCCTTATACCGACTTAAGGGCTAGAACAAATATAGAAAAGTCATAAAATAATATGGATTGGATTTATCTATATCCGGTCGTAAAAACAACATTAAAACCATAGTGGACATACATCATACTAAAATGCACATTACGATACCTACGTGAAGCTTTAGCATGCCGGACAGTTTATTTGTTTTTTTAAGACATTCCTATCGATCCTATTGTGTATTTTTCCAAACTAGTTATACTTTAGCTGTCCGTCTTATCACGATTTATAAGCAATGGTTTTGAGTGAGTGCACTGGTGGTCTAATGGTAGCGGCCCCGCGTTCTGAACTTCCGATCCTAAGGTCGTGGGTTCAAATCCGGAAGTGCACCAATGGATTTTTCTGTTCCAAAAGTGTTGTACTCTCAAATGATGAAGGAAAAATCATGAGAAAATCGGTATGTCGTAGAACCTTAAAATTTCTAAGCATGACGTGTCAAATGCACGAAAGGCACCTTTGAAGCGCACTTTAAAAACCTTTCACCACACTGGTTCGAAAGAACTAGTGACATGATTAGTAGCAATGGTTTTGAGACTGACGAATTAAGTTTAATTTATAGATACATGGACGAGATATGCAGATCAATTATTATTATTATTTTTCCATCTAATGTATACCATATCTTATGTGAATAAATATAATGAATACTGAAGTTTATACCAGTACATGTTAGTTCATGCTACGGTTTCTCTGCCCTTTTAACTACGGAAATGGTTTGTTAATGTATCTAACGATTACCTATCCGGAAAATTCGATTCAGTAAATCCTAAATCGAAACGGTTTTATCGTCTACTTCTACTAGCTGCTGCCCGAGGCTTCGTTCGCGTAACCTAATAAAAAGTAGCCTATATGTTATTCCAGCTCACGTATTATAGATATTCCAAGTTTCATTCAAATCTGTTCAGCTGTTTAGGCGTGATTTAGGCACAAGTATCTAAACATCCAGAGGTCCTGACAAACTTTCGCATTTATAATATAGGTAAGTAAGAAAGCAGTAAATATAGATAAATAGGATGTTACTAACCTCAAGTGCATTATTGACTCACAGCCGCTCCTCAATATCGATCGGGGATATTGTGATATAGGCGCTTAGTGAGTTTACTATGGACATAAAACCAACTTCTAGTAACATGCTGGGAAACAGTAAATAGTCGTTGATATGGACTTAATAGTGATAATAATACAAATAAAAATCTGATTAGTTGGTAAGTTGTTCAAACTTGTGTCGTAAATATAATACTTTGACAATTTATTGAAAAATTATGGAAGTACCTTCCTAGTTACATATTTTTCTAAGCTAGCTAACATAAAAGTAAACTTACAGTTTATCCGTAAAAAATAAACTCTTGTGTGAAGGTACATAAATTATGCGATGATGTTTTTTTAAAATAAAATGTGTTTCAAAACAGCATAATCAGTACCTACTGGCTGATAAAAACAAAAGAAAACAAGAATAAAAAAAAAAACGGAACGCTCAGCGCCCCTATTAAGCCCCCTATTAAGCATTCAAATTATGAATAGCTGTTGGAGATTTAATTGTATGAATTGCCTTTGGTTTTATATTTTTTATTAATTTGTCATCAGTACCAACAAAAAAATCATACTAAACTAGAATATTGCTAAAAAATGTTGACGTCAGGGTATAAAGTCAATCCACATCACACAAAGACAAGATACATGCACGTTATTTACAGTGTCAATGTCAAGAAAGCTGATTTTAATCCTTTGCTCATGTCAAAGATAGCCTCCCCGTAGTTGTTCCCCTCACACACATTTGATTTAAAATAGATTTAATAAACCAACCATGTGAATTGTCGCACTCTAGCTGAGCGTATACTCATTCCTCAGCAAAATGGACACAAACAAAGTTCGAAAGAGGCTAGCTACCCACAACACAGGTTTTCCTAGGGTGGGAGCTAGCGTACTTGCAATTGTACCCACATATACAATCTTTTTATAGCATATTTTGTATTACTTTATTTTTATATTTTGTTGTGTCTTGTATATAATATTGTGCCAAATAAAGCTTTTTTATCTTTTTATCTTATCTTATCTTATCTTTTATGGAACTATAACCATAACCGCTGAGTGAGGCAACTAAACGTATAGACATCTATCTCTAGATTCTAAACACCATGTTTACTATAAAATATTATGTAGTTATAGGTGAAGTGTGTTTCTCTGAACGATTCGACTGAGTGTTCTCGTGAGGGCATAATTTAGCATAATGCTGTAAGCGGAATCCTTACGATTTGTCCTATTCCGTTACTGTGAAACATAAAATTTGTACAAGCATTTCCTATGTTCAACTTTACTTTCATGACGGAGGCTTTTAGACGGGCTAAAAACTCCGTTACAAGAATTGACCACTAACTAGCTCAGACGAACTTACTTAACTAAAATTGTTTTTGGAAAAAGTAAATACTTTCAGTTATCGCATAAGTATAAGGAAATAGTTTTGTTTGTCTGTTTAAAGAACCTGAATTTTAGAAGATAATCAAACTATGGTTATCAAAACAAGATGCAAAAGTTATGAATGAAATCCACCCACAATCGAAATACTAGTTTGTTTTGTACAATCGCTGTAGTGTTTGTAGTTTGTACAGATAAATGGGCAGGGCCGCTTTCGTCTGTATCTAGGCCAGAATAACAAGAGTGTGCCTACTGACTTGTCGCTAATCTGTGGCTAAGTGAAATTAAACACTGCCGAGAGACGCGCGGAAATGCATAGCAATACGATAGCGCGATTTATGTAGGGCTGCCTCGTTTCCGGATTAAATGTAAAACATACTGACTTAGACAATCGTTAGCAACTGTAAAAATATGTGCAACACGAATCTATTTGCGTTATACTAGTTTTATAGTTCTCTCATTCTCTTCTTTTGTATATTTTTTTCTCTGTGCTGTTTCTGTTGCTCCAAGTTTAAGTCTCTGACAGCCCTGATGCAGTATGTAAGATAGAATGTCATATTTGCGAAGCAGATTAGTCTACCAGCCATACCCACGGGACCGCCTCGATAATAATTGTTTGTCTACCGTGTTGACCGCTAGATAAAGAGGCGATGTCTGCCGGCTCACGTTTCAATGACACGCTCTTAGGAATCAGATTAATGGAACGTTGTAAGGAACATTGTCGGATAAAGATGAATTCAGTGGTGTGGCCTGCGAATGCTCGGCTACGCACAAGAGGTTCGGGTATCATTCACAGGACGTGAAAGAAATTTACAATTTTATTTCAATTTTGTCTTTTCTACGAACGTCCTTAAAAATATAAAACCGGTCAAGCGCGACTTGAATTCGCACACGAAGGGTTTCGTACTATCGTAAATGTACATAAATGTTTCTTGTATGGAGCCCCCTTTTAATATTTGTTGTTATAGCAGCAATAGAAATACACACTGAAAATTTAAATTCTACCTATTACGATTCATGAGATACAGCCCGCTGACAGACGAACGGACGGACGGAGGAGACTTAGTAATAGGAACCCTAAAAATGGTGGGCGGAATGAGTTAAGGCGAATCGCTAGCGAGGTTAGTCTAGGCAAACTCATGATAAAGCTGTCTTTCCTATGAGTTTTGTTTGTACTAGCTGTATGTAAACTTACATTACTAAGAAAATGGACGCTTTCATGACTGTTACAGGCCTGGGAACCGTCCTACCACTGGGCAGTTGGACAGTTTTATTGGCATTGTGCAACCTATTTTCTAAAACTAGACAATCAACAAAAGACTAAAAAGGAATTTTTAGTTCCCTATTTGTAGTCATAAACGTTTTCTCGTTTGTTTTATTGTTGAGACATAAACTGACAAATTTCTACGAACCTCATACTAAATTCAAGCAACCAAGTTTCCATACATCGTCTGAGTCAGGGTTCAGAACTTTTCCCGGTTCATACTCATTACTAAGTTCCGTTTATCATTGACTTTTCCTGCTATTTGATAGCCTAAGGTTGCCTTATAGCGGATACACTCATCAACTATTATGCTTCCAGAATGATTATCCAACATCGATAAAAATGTTTGCGTTTGCGGTTCATCAAGCTTATGAGCTTTCCTACATAGTGAATTCATTCCAAGTTTGCTAAAGACACTCTTAGATTTACAACGTATGAATTGCTGATAAATAACATAGGTAAATATCAGAAATTGACCTAGATAAGAGACGCACAGAACGGAAGAGAGCTGGCAATATCGACAAGAGGCCGACTTGAGCAGTGGGTGATACCAGGCTAAAATGTTAATGATGATGATGATGATGACGTTTACAAAAATTAAGCCGTACTTACTAATATAGGTAGGTATGATATAAAAACACGTTTTTAGACAAACAACAAAGAAGATTAGCTTCGATCAGGACAGGGCAGGAATCTTTGTTTATGTGTAGAAAGTTTAGCAGACCTATTTATTTAAAGTTATTTTAAAGGACAAGATTCCCAACGCAGTAACTCTCGAGTTCTGCCGAGAAGAACTACAACATGATATAAACAACATGTTAATGGGCCAAGAAAAACGTTGCACAGCCCAATGTTGCGAAAGTCAACGGATGCTCGTTGGCCGGGATACCTGCATATCTTTTACTTTATTTAGGGCTTCGTATAATACGTATTTTAAGAGATAAATGTGTATGCCTTACGTTATATTACAGGTTTAAATTTAAAAAAAGTCCGTTTGGACTTTTAAAGAACGGAGAAAGTTGTAAAAAGATTTGTATATTTATTAAACTAAAACAACAATTTGGACATTTAATGTAGTTAATACTTCTTATCTCAAAAACTAATCGAACGCTGACTGGACATTGAACATAGTATTCATCGACACCATTATTTTAAGCTCACTTTTCCTACATTTATGTATAATTCCTACAACCAAAGAAAATATAGGCATCGTCATACAAACCCATCTTACTAATAATATATATTTAGCGATGCAGATCACATCTTTCTTAGTAACTAAGTCATAAATTCAGGCAATACCACGCTGGCATTTCCGACATTAGATCTCGTTACATGCCGTTACGATTAACGTGTTCCGATTAGCAATATTCTCGGAACTCTTCACTCGCGATTCATGTGACCTACCGGCGTTTTATAATCTACTAGGACACTTAATAATAGCAGTAATCTGTACTTACTTTTTGCTCAATACATTTTTTCTCGCCTGTACTACAGTCAGCTAATATTTAACTAACGGACGACGGATGGTCAGTTACCATAGCAACGTTATTATTTGCCATAAAATACTATATTTTTTTTATAGAATGTAGAAATCGGACTTTAGATAGCTTTATAAGTAAAGAAGTAAAGAGGTAGCAATGTAGACTTAATAAATTGTGATTAAAAAATACCTACTGACATACTTTTTTCGCTTCATTCACTCTCATTACATTCCTCATGCATGCTCGTCGGTTTAGGGTACTCTTGACCTGGCCCTTTTCCAAATCGTAGCAAATGACGATCCGTGATCTCTGCCTACCCCTACGGGAAACAGGCGTGATTTTATTTATGTATGTAAAAACTCCCTGCTTAAAGATCGAAAGTCTCGTTATAGAATTCGAATTTTACAATGGCGCACTATAAGACGAAAATAGAAAAGAATATAGCTACCTACTTAACTCTGAGATTTAAAATCTAGCAGCAGAACCATAAATTCAGAGTGTATAAGTAGTCCGCTTAGGTTGAAACTAATAGCAGCTGTAAAATAATAAAGCGATGCACTAATCGCATGTGTTCCAAACTCAATCGCAGCGGCACGCGCCACGTGTGCTATAACGGTCATCGGAGCGTGAAGTGGGCAGCAGTGGGCTGGCATTAGTTGGGACATTTTCACAAAACCACTTCAGCACTGCCGTCATGATTGTGCCTCCTCAATATACTTCCAGAACAAAGGCTTTTGTAATGCCTGTCACGATCGTGCCTCCCCAATATACTTCTAGAACAAACGCTTTTACACTGCCTGTCACGATCGTGCCTCCCCAATATACTTCTAGAACAAACGTTTTTGCACTGCCTGTCACGATCATGCTTCTCCAATATACTTCTAGAACAAACGATTTTGCACTGCCTGTCACGATCATGCTTCTCCAATATACTTCTAGAACAAACGATTTTGCACTGCCTGTCACTATTATGCCTCCCCAATATACTTCTGGAACAAACGCTTTTGCACTGCCTGTCACGATCATGCCTCCCCAATATACTTCTGGAACAAACGCTTTTGCACTGCCTGTCACGATCATGCTTCTTCAATATACTTCTAGAACAAACGATTTTGCACTACCTGTCACGATCATGCCTCCCCAATATACTTCTGGAACAAACGATTTTGCACTGCCTGTCGTATGATTTTGTACTATCTTTTACGATCACGGATAGCCGGTAGATAGTACCTATAGTACCGAATGGTCACGCGTGAACTTAACAATGTCATCTGTCAATCGAGTGGATGACACCCTACACTTCGTTTTCCGGTCCGTGGCTGCCATTTGAGAATCAATTACTTTCAAACATTTATTCTACAAGCTAATATGACCTTCACGCACCGTTTTTCTGCTAGCAAAATTTTAAAAATACATCTTGAACATTATGAAACACATAGTAGTAATAAAAATCTGTTGCAATTATCGCCAGCTGTGTTTAGGAAAACTCAATCTCAAATTCTTTCATTTAAAAATACCTGTCGCCATTTCTCACCCTAAAAATCCTACTTGTGTTTAAAATAAGGCCGTTATGGAGATCTATTTAAAGTCATTAGCGCTAGTGTTTCCAAAACTGGTGCTAGCCCACCAGCATACTTTCGGCACACGATCGCACACGCCTATGTTACGGATGCACGCTTTCAACCCCATTGCACAAAAATAATACAGTGAAATTGTTTACCAATCGAAAATATTTATTCATTTATGTATTTGACTCAATTAGGGAGCTTTATTGCTTTAATTAGATTTATGGTCTTGAAAAGGCACCCAATCGATCTAAACCGATAGCTGTAGCTCAGAAGTTGGTTCGCTAAACTGAATTTCCGAAATTCAACCATTAAACACAGTGGGAAGATACATTTTGTATGAAAAAAGTGCACGCGGACAAAGTCACGGACCATTCACTAGTTTAATATAAATTATCCATAACGAGGATTTGACGTGGAAGAGGATCTCGTTTAGATAATAAGTGCAGTCTGATGTTATTAGGGTCATCGAGAGAAAGTGTCGGATTCTCCGTAACGAATCAAAAACCCACGATCTGTAGCTTTGTCAATTATTTTTATGGGCTCTTAACTTATAAGCGTTGCTTTTTCACGACTGTATTTTTGTAAAGCTGGGACTATGCGAACAAAAGCTAGTGTGAACTTGCGAAGACAAAATAATCACTGAGGAAGTTTTAACAAAAGCGACCGAGAGTTTTTACTATTCTGTTTTGATGTCAGAGAAGGCGAGCGATATGTGTTGATCGCCGAATTCTATTAGCTTGTTTTCGTTAAAAAAAAACGAATGAACAGTCACGACACTTTGGGTCGATCTAGCGGCCTCTTCACAGTGAATACCCATTGTAAATGCTATAATTGAATTTACTATAGCTCAGTTGACAATAGTCAAGGACCATTCCAATTCGCAAATCTTTTGTGTTCCCTCGAATATTCCGTTTAAATTGAATTCGGTAAATCGGCAGTACTTTTATTGAAACAACAATAACATCGGTAATTTGACACAACACCTCAAGAATAGTACTGGTACTTTCTCATCCGTTCCTCGTTTATCTGTACATAAATAAATCTAATAGATAAGTCTGTCAACGTGTTTACTCAACTAAATTCTTCCTTTCCGGCGCCAGACAGCTGCAACAACTATTGTAGGTACATTTGTAGTGCAATGCACTGTTTTCTGTTGTCTCCAATATAGACAAAATAAGATATGAATATATTTTGTACAGATACTGCAGCTTTTTGGAAATAGCAATATCATTTATTTGTATATCTATACTACTTTTGTCTATATGTAATAGATAAAAGAAGTATAGATAGTCTCTTTTTGTCCTTAACTAACAAAACATTTAGGTAACGTAAAAATAATATTTAGATGATTCTTGTAGTCTGGAATACACGCGAGTTTATGATTTGTTATGACTAGTTCCTTTAAAAGAGACCTCTCAGTGACCTGACGAAAGCCAGGTGTTGGAATTGCTTACAATTCCACAAAGCCTCTCTGTTCTGCGCGGAACAAAATGGAATAAAGAATCGTTTGTTCACAACCGTATGCTAACTCATGTAGTATGTAGGAACGGTCAAAGAAAATGTTTTACAATAGTTACTATAAATAAAAGCCTCGAATAAAGAAAGGTAGATCGCAAAGGAGTAGAATAGATATCGATTGCATTTAAAGGAAAAGGTTCTTGCAATAAATGCTTCAAAAGTATATACGTATTTTCAAATTTTAAATCCCCGCTTGTTTCTAACTTAAAAAACAACCGAGGTATTTCAATTCATCGGACCACTAACTCAATAAAATTTGTTTACCTATTTATTTATAGCCGGCATAACTCAATAAACATAAACTTAGTCATAAACTATACTAATACCTGTGGCACGTGGGTGGGACTCAAGGTTCCAAGGATCAATTCCATTTCAAGGATTTCACAATCACGTTGTAGCCTTGATCACTTACCTAAAACAAAGGAAACACCGAGGTTATTATTTGAACAAAAGAACGTCGCAGAAAGTACACAAACACAGAACATGGTTCGGCGCGGTTTATACAGGTGTGATGTGTGACGGTGACGAGGCAAAGATGTGATGCAAACAAAATGTCTCTTCCATAGACTTACGGTCGGAGCAAATTAAATACCTATAGTGTAGAAATCATCCGCGAAACGTCCACGTCATAAGCCACTTCAGATTCCAAATCATGAATTTGCTGGTAATAACTGTTGAAATAAGTTTGGTTTGATTTGGTTTGAGTAAATTGGCAATGGTAGAATTGATTGAATGAATTCGGCAAATGACTTTCTCAATTCAGAAATGGGGGTAGAATGGAAAGTAATTAAAGGACTTGCGAGCTGTCACTGTCGCTGGCAATATCCATGACCACCCCGAAACCTATTGTCCTCCACTCCATGTCAGTCGGACGTGACTAGGGGAATACTAATACATTGTCCATTTTGATTTAACGTTTCCATTGTTCGGCTCTCCATGTTTTTGGAGCAATAGATTTGGGATTACAAAGTTTCTTTGAGGTATCGTGACTTGCTTTTATTTTCAGGGCATTTATAGGAGGAATATTAAATTTCAATTCACAATGTTTTTTTAGAAAGTAATTATTATGTTTATTAACAGAAACAAACTTACAATTATAATACATAAGCCCCGAGGTTTGCATATTTGCTCCTTTACTTGTTCACAATGTTTTATTTGGGAATGAAATATTCTTTCAATTTTATGGTTGTGGGTTTGAACTCTCGAATGGAAAAGGATATCATGACGAAATTTGCACGCCGAAGAACTTTAATGTTAGAAGACATGTGTCAAGTGAATTAAGGAGCCTCTTTTATGTCCCATTCTGTATATTTATTGGATGACTGCTCTAACTCCTTAAACAGAAACATCAGAAGTTACACCTTATCTTAACGAAGCTCATAAACGGGTTCTACTTGATAGCTACCAAATTACTTTATTAAAGAGCTTTCCAACTAATTAAAGATGTTTAAGCGCCGTATATCTTTCTGGAGATTGTTCGATTGTATTGTTTATAGGAATAGTCATTGACCGTAAAATGAATTAGAACTCCGAGGGGAACAATGAAAACTTGCAGACGAATACCGTGAACACTAAAAAAACAACGCCTTTGAAATACTCGTAGGAATGTCTTTCGTTCTCACAAAGGATTAGTGTGAAAGGAATTATGTTGTAGGAAAGTTGTTTACATGGATTGTTTATTGCTGGACTATTCGAGCATAGCTCACATGTCTGTGTTTCTATTAAGTTTTGTGATCTTTATCTTACTTTAACTATTTATAAGCACGATATATGAATAAAGCCTGCATGTTGCCTAATAGGACTCGTAAAGAAGACAATAAAATTGTGATCGATTGCACATTCGAATAGCTAAGTTGCAAGATCAAAGCCCTTTATGGATATTTATGCAACAAGCAACAAAACTTGTAATAAAAACCATATTCCGCAATAAAATAACACATAAAAGTTTAAGCTGTGTTGACATTACCGCTACGTTGTTTTGATTAAAACTAAAAGTCTATACATAAAAGTTATGACCGATATAAATATGACCATGATCAGAAAATATGAGTCACATAATTTATGGGATGCACACGTATGTGTTCTGAATACTGATAGCGTAAAGGACATTTTGATGATACCGTCAACGCCACATCAATCAATGCAAAAATACGCATTTGGCATACAAAATAGTTTTAATAATTTAAACACATGAATATGATAACTAAGATCAGTATTGCGTTCGACAATAGTTTATATCAACTTTAATTACTACCTAATATTTATTCTATAAAATTCTATGAAAAGATTGTCGTTATGTCTATCTTTAAGCTCTTTGTTATGTCTATCCAACTAATGTTCAACAATGTTTACCAAATTAAAAGCTAACGTTAAATAAATCAAGGAAGACTCTACTTCTAATGAATTCCTTGTTATTTAATATTTCGTCTCAATTCAGTTTAGGCTCTCATTAACTTTTTTCGTTCCAGCTTCTGTGGTTTAGAGTTACGCTGAGATAATGGTTAATTAATAAGTTATACTGAACTGGCTTTAATTGGGACCTTTGGGTTTTATGGAACTTATTTTATAGACTTTAAAAGGAGGTATGAAACAGTACTTCAATTATTATTGTTAGCAGAATAATAATTGAAATACATTGAAGTAGGTTTTTGTTTACAATTGAACTATACAGGGTGTACCAAAAAATAGTGTCAAGCGGAAGTTCAGCAGAGATAGAGCGCCCTTTGGGGTACCATTTTTGATATTATTTTGGGAGGGATTCGGTGATTCGGTTAACCCAAAGGGTGCGGTATATGTTTTATATGGTTTTTATTTTATATCGGTATATGTTTTGTTGAAAGGTTTTTTGAAATTATTTTATAAAATTTTAATGAGGCATGCAATCCTCTTATGATTGCGCGGCTCTTCATATGTCGTTGCATCCAAACCGCAACCAATTTTATCCAACTCTACAACCTTTTCTTCACGTTTATGGAACTTTCTTGCCGTGACCATTTAATAAGTGATAAATCGTTGTCGGCAGCTTATTACTGATCATAATTTCGTACTGAGAGCCTTATAAGTGCATGATTAATTGTGCGATATCGAATTGTACACGCTTCTTCGACATTCGATTATTATTTTTGCCACCATCTCCGTTATGGTGCGCCATCAGTGGATTCCATAAGGAAACCTGTCAATTTTTATGAGGGACGTTTAATTACCGAGGTGAAGGGATTCTGTAATGTGGCCCATCAAAAGGTAATGACAAACATGTAGTAAGGATTTTATTGATGCGTACGAGCGCTGAAGAAACCAAGTGCCTTGTACCTAATGAGCTTGCCTCTCTAACGCCTTGCACTATCGCAATTGAGAGATCCAATGATTAGACAACCTACATGCTCATATTTGCTGTCCGGCTATTTAATTTACTGATTAATTTTCTAAGGAGTGTCTATTAACCATGCATGTAGTAATATCCATTGCTATCAATTTTGAATTTACACAGAGTGTATCTAGTGATCAGTCAAGAGTGTTAAGTCAATCTTAAGGAATAAAATTATCATACCAATTCGTTTGGTTTTTTTGTCGAGAAGCATTATACATTTTTTTCAGAAAAATAATATTGTTATGGTAATTATAATTAAATAATCCGTGATCCGTAGTAGAATACTGGAACTGGGCATAATCATCTAACAGTTCGCGACCAAACAAAAAGAAATAGACAAGGAACAGAAATATTCTTATGTTATTGTTTTGTTGGTTATTTTATTTTTACTAACACTTCGTTATGAGTTGAACTCTCGATAGCCCAGCAAATTGCAATTGATGGCTATTCTTGCTCTCGCAAACCTCGCTGATATACCTATTCGATTTATGACACGTAATTACACTGCATTTCAAGGCATGTGGGCAGTGGCTATTACCATACCTAATATAGCGAGGTACTGTCATTGTAAACATCGGAACACGCCCTATGTTTTCGATTACTGTGTTGAAGAATGTTGTCTTGGCTGATTCGTAAGTTTTTAGCCTTGACAAGTTCTACCAAATTGATGTAAATATTTTGATCGGCCTCGAATATAGCAACTGTATACGTAGCTCTTAAATTGCCATTGTTTCGCAAGATCAAAAATGAAGTTATAAGCTTAAAAAAACTAAAACAGGAAGCTTGGATACGCAATTTCGATCCCCCAAGTAACATTACAATTCAAGTACAAGCCGAGAAAGAAAATAGCGCGACATCAAACTGGTACTGTGTCACCCACGCGAATTCCTCACAGGGCGATCGAAGCCACAGAACTGATCATAGTATCGCTAACCAGAGCTGCCAAGATGCACCCGAAACCACAGATTTCATAACTGCACATAGCTGATGTACCTACTTGTTTTAGACCAGAAGAAGTAAAGCCGGGTCACATTCTTTCGAATTGTTTATTCAGAATGTGAGCGTAGTTTGTGCTTAGGTAGGTTCATATTGCTTACTCTATCTCTAACAAAACTATAGAGAAATGGTAGGTTCCCTACTGTTTTTAGTTATTCTGCAAACCTATTACAATCAAGGGTTCTGAATCAACTACTTAATATGACCATCTTGACGCCAAAACAACGCTTTGGATCATCATCACCAATACAATTTATTTATGTACAGTCACGGAATGAAAAGGTTCGTCACCTTGAAGTTGGTATTCGCTTGCACTAGTGTAAGAATCAATTATGGTTTTAATTCAGTGTAATATACTATCCTGTATGACACGATAAATTGTCAAAAACTTTGATGCGCGTCAATTTGGACTTTGTTGTCTAGCAGTTAAACATAATTTTCTATGCAACAGTTTGTTCTGTGCCTTAGCTTCAAAAAGTAACATGTCTCGCGACACTTCAAATGAATCAAATTGAAAACTGACGAACCTTTTCATTCCGACGCTGTACATAATGTGTACATAAATTCCATATATATATTTTTATTATATTATTGACCATAATAACACTTGTTCTCTTATTATTTTTTGGGTCGATATGCAAATGAACTTTGCGTCAACTTGACAAGCAGGGTAATTGAAATGTATTAGGCATGCAAAGATATTTATGCACATAATAAAATATGCTGACATATTTTCAGTGCAACGGCCATTAAACCTTACATAATCTACAATGTTCAATGACTGTACCTATAAAAACAAAAGCAATACATATATTTAATTCTGCATCCATATTTTTCATAATGAAATAAAACAATTATTTTTTGGTAGAGTTCATAAATTCAATTAAGGTTGAGTCACGGAGGGAAGTAATATTGTCGGACGAAATAATATAACTTTGACTTTATAATAAGAATGATGCACGTGTGATTCATAAGTTTTAATTAAACTTATATTATTTCACGGAAAACATAACTAGCCAGTCATATCATATAAATAAACTTGAACCTTTCCGAGGCGAATTGAGGAGATTTCCGCAAACATGAGTCAGGATCATCCGAGGATGAATTAGAACTTGTTGTTCTGAACTCATCTTGAATTCCAGTTAAATAGTATTTCTTCTGAGAATATGATCATAATTAATGCCTCCATGCCAAAACAAATTAGTATTGTTTTAAAAATTTGCCACATGTCCGGTTTCAATATTCTACTAACGAACAACGAATCGTTCATCAAAGGGACGAAAACATTTGAATGCAAAATAAATGGACATAGATTTCAGGATTTTTCAAAATAACGCTAGAAAAGGGGTAAATGCGGTGTTCAAATTTAGAACAGGCGAGCGAAGTTGCGCGAGTATGCTACACTTTTATGAAAAATATTAAGCTTGAAAATTACTCCAGCAATCTAAATAATACGAAACCATAACAAATTCACACCCTACTTCAATAAGCTTAGCTATTAAACCACGTTACGTAATATTACCGTAGTTTTACAGCATGTGCTTTTAATGTATTATGGCCTATATTTCACGTGATCATTATAGGGCCTTGATGAATTATATGACCTGCTATTTAACTCGTAAAGCCTGCAATGGCGCCAGCAATTGTCACGTGGTACCTTGAAATGGTATTAAGGTAATAAAAGGTGTTCTTCCTCTATGCAGTCATTATTATCGACACTCACTGGCTGCCTGATTAGTGCGCGTATGATACCTATATCTATGTCATTCGAAGCATTCACACCACACAACCTAGGCCATCTGAAAAAGAATATAATTATTAAAAAAACATTTATAAAGATCTGAGAGGATTCAGCTTACAAATCTGCTGAGGAGTGCAGTGTAACACAGCGTTGGCAGTAAATGGAATAAAGTTTTGATTTTGAGTTAAATCCCCTGTGACTTTTGTAAAATATCAGTTATAAGGTGGATAACTTAGCAAATGAAAAGTGTCCAAAGTGTAAATAGGAAAACTGAGGCAGACCACAGGCAATGCCCGGCAATATCTCCAGATGAATCAAGTCGAGTGCATCCAACTAGTATCTTTACAACAGCTTGGAATAAGTTCGTTTAGTATTGTTGTTCCATAAAATATTATCGGTTTCACACTTTCATGTCCAAATAGGTTCAAAGTACTAATACTATAATAAAACATTTTTCTTATTTTATTCGGTTATGTACATATAATAAGTCGTTTTATTAGGTTATTAGAGTCAGTAAAAATACTTTATGAGATACCTTTGGAAACTTTTCTGGTTATTGTTAAAACAATTCAGCCCCCAGGATGTATAAAGTAAAGTGGTACGCCATACATTTCTTCCCGTATTATGCTTCATTAAGTCGAACCTCGTAAAATGATATCATACGCGCATCATTATGAATAACGAGCAACGCTAATGCATAGTAATCTTGTGGTAGTAACTCTTAAACCTAGAGTAATGCTAGCAAGCCACGAATGAAGGCAACCTGCCTCCTTCTGTTATACACTTACAAGCTACTGCCTGCTGCATTTTTGTGAAAAAAAGGTATACCGGTCAACTTTATCGAAATCGGTTCAGCGGTTTTGGCACGAAAAAATATCAAACAAAGTTATTTTCGCATTTATTAGGGTTGCGTACCCGAAGGATTCTAACGGAATCATTAATTTTGGCCGCATATAACAACTAATAATACAAATAAAATAAAATTAAAAATAAAGGGAGCCCCATACAAGAAACATTGACTCTAGCCAAAGTACATAGGGTAAAAGTCATTTTAAAAACCGGTCAAGTGCGAGTCTGACTATGATACCGATCCTTAGCGTGCTAACACTAAGGTTCCGTAACATCGGTTTTCAGTCATGTAATTTTTATAATATTACTAAGTAGCTGCCACCCGCGGCTTCGCTCGCGTGGTATCCGGACAAAAAGTAGCCTGTAAATGTTATTCCAGCACACATACCTACTATGTATGTTCCAAGTTTCATTCAAATCTGTTCAGCCGTTACGGCGTGATTGAGGTACAAACATCGTCACATCCTCACAAATTTTCGCATTTATAATATTAGTAGAATAGAACGGATTTCGGTTGCGAGTTGTCGAAGTGATTTGTGATTTTACGAAATAAAGTACTTTACCAATAAATAATTCATGTTTTTAAAAACATTCTAGAAAAACAAAAGCAACAATTGACGATAGGCTCTTTTGTCTCAAAATATAAAGTTCATACGATTCACCTTCTCAGAAACACTATATTGCATTTTATTACTCTGCTTACTGCCGCAAGAATTAACCTTGGAGCAACGTAATGATTTATTTTGTAGTCAATGTGCTGGACAAACATAATAAACGAACAAGTGTAAGCCTACAATGTATTGCTCTTGAGAGATTTATACTAGTAGCTTGGTTTGTAATCGATGAAAGTGGGTGTATTGTAGAGGTGGGCAAAAGTCGAAAAATAAATTCAATACATAATTAGGTAACTTTGTGTTTACAGTGTCTTTTTTACATGCTGGTTCATTCTTTCATTGCCCCATTGGCCTAACTTATACTACGCAAGGGACATAACAGAACCTCAGATTAACCTAGCCACTATACGGTACAGGCAACTAGCAAGTAATCGTCGCTATACTGATCAATTATAGACGTTCGCCCTCAATACAGTCGTTGGAAAAACTAAGAACCATTAGAATCACAGTTATATAACGAATAACATTGTACAAATGTGATAAAAAGTTAAAACTCGTCGGCGCACGAGACAAGTAACGGATCTCAGTCAAGGGTTTTGAAAAACTGGTTGAAGCTGTTATAATAGACATTGTTTATTGATCGACAGAAGATAGACAACTGAATGAAATGTACACTGTTGTAGAATATAGGAACAAAGAGATTTTAATTTCATTAAAAAACTATATTAAGAATTATTATTATTGTTCAAGAAGAAACTATTGTCTAATATTATAAATTTACTCGTTATGGTCCAATTCTTTAATTAATCAATTTTTAAATGTTTCTAGTAATTAGATAACTTAGTAAAAAGTTATCAGATATACAATATACAGCAATGGGTGTTACGTTACATATATACAATTATATATTTTTACAACTAACAATTTCAATTCTACAAAAAAAAAATTAAAATATACAGCAATGGGTGTTACGTTACATATATACAATTATATATATCTATATCCATCAGGGTAGATAGCATTGGGTACAGTTACTGTAGGTCCTGATGGATCCGGTTCAGGTGATGATCAGCGGCTCGATCTCCGTCAAGGTCCGTTAGCGCCACATACGTAACTGTACATAATGCATCTAGCATTTCACTTTAATGTTTAACTTTGTCAAGGTTTTTCCATAAACATCTACTGTGATGAGGTTTGAAGGTCACGGGAAACTCCAAAACATTTTGGCCTTAACAGTAGTTCCTTCCAAGAAATGCCATTCATCTTTTCTCTAGTAGTGCCTCTACTATCCTGAAGGTTAACTGTTATCCTCTTAAATGTGCTTTATTTAGGGCTTGCCTATAAATATATCATTCGGAGAGGATGGTCATGACATAAACTTGTGTAACGAAAGCATCAACGGCAAAGCCTAGTTCAATTACCTAAATGGAAAATATGTTAACGTGGAACATAAAACAAATGCAGATAACCCCGACAGTCGATATATTAGCCACTATTTTCTGCAAAAGGGTTTATTTATAGCGATCAGGATAGACGGGACAAGAGTAGTGCGGTGGCAACTGGATAGGAATATGAGACACAGCCTGTGTAACAGTTAGTTAAGTGGAAACTGGTGGGCTTTTGATACAGTGGTGGATACTGAAAATAATCAGAAGGCAAAAACTGCTTCTGTCCTAAACTTGCACTCGCAACATTGCAAAAAATCCTATAAGTAGGATATTGTTATGTATATTACCAGGACTTAGTAAATGAAGTGACAGCCTCAGCTAAATTTGATTCCCTTATCTGTTAGATATCACTACAATATTTGCTGAGACTGTTTACCGAGATGATGCCAGTCTCGATTTAGCCTTATCACAGGAAACTAGAGATTAGCTATAAAACTAAACATAAGTACAAGTTGTTTTTTATACGAAACATATTCTTTTGGCGTTTTCCTTATGATAATGAAATTCGTTTATTTAAAATTCAACTTGTTGATAAGTGAATTTACGAGTATATTAACGTTTGTAGGTACATTGATTAAAGATTCTATCATGAATTTGAACAATAAGATATTTAAAAAAAAATTGGCGCCAGCAACAACTTAGAAATCTATGTATTGTACTGTATAGGTGCCTAATTTGACTCCTATAAGGACTTGTAACACCAACAAGGGACCAGACCAAATCAGAACAATGCTTTGAGCACAATTTGGCTCATGTTCAAGGCTGTTATTCAAATATTTTAACTCTTAACTTAAAAATACTCAGACGTGATCCATCCTGGTTTCTTTCATTTTCTGTAATTCAAAAATACTTCCCTATGAAATCTCTAACGAATCCGTGACATATCACTCTAACTTTACGCCAGAGAAATAGTTTTAAGTATCATAAATATGAGTTTCTTAAGGTATGTTTATATACCTGCGGCGTCACATTTTAAGGGTAATTGGCCACGAGACCATCCGTCAGTCAGCATGACGACCTTAAGCTTATCGTGGAGTAAACGGTTGACCTATCTATTCAACGTGACCTTTGTGTTTGTTATTGTATGTAATAAGTTTGTTTTTATAGTAATTGTAGTCCTAAAGAGGTTAAATACAAAAGATTTCCATTGAAAAACTTACATCACAAAGTTTTTCAATAAAAATCTTTGCCTTGAAAGCCATATAATTTGACATACTTACCATGTCAGTCAGAGTCATTTTCACGGAAGAAGTCCTGCTGAAATTCGCGGTACTAAGGTAAATGTAAGCCCTCCTCCTCTCCCCGCGGAACTTCTTTCGTGAATCGGACTCAAGCATTATTTTTTATATTTTCATAATAATGCAGTCAGTGCTCTTGAAACCTTGCCGAATGATTTAAACTTTTGTTTACTTAAGTTTATTTCTTTTCATTAATAATTTGATGTACGGTCGGCCAAAAATGTGGTCTACCACCCTACGTTGAAGTCTCAGGTTGAAGTTCATTTGCACGTCATAATAAAACAAGTTTTATTTTTCTTGTCAATAATATTGACAAGGAGTTTTACTAGAAAACTGGTAGACCATTTTCTTGGCCCACCGTACATAGAATATAGCTACGATATTTCACACATAAAAGCGTGAAACACACACAACTGCGTAACGAAACGATACAATCATTCAAATCCCACGATTCCCTGAAGCAGCCATAATAAATCCATTGAATCATAAACAATTCAAACAGTGGCGTATTGTACTGTACTGCCCTACGCCCATGGCCAAGTATTTGCCATAACAAGAGGTATCAATGACCGTAGGAGCCTAACAACTTGAGGGAGGGTATGCAGAAATGAGATTAGAAGATTCCCGTCCAATTTCTATCAATTCACCCTTATGAGGGCTAATAAGATGTACTTTACTATATCACATCTGCTGCTATACAAAAGATTTTTCTTTGTCAACAAATTACTATGGATAGAAATATATTTTTCCTTTAAATTAAATAGGATAGCGAAGTAATATGTTTATGTTATGTTTAATATGTTTATATTACATAAGCTTTGGTGAGAAAATTGTTAAATTTTCTTCATTAAACAATGAAACCTTCAAAGTTAGTAGTTACCTGTATTATATTATATTATATTATATTTCTTAAACCCACACATAGTCGTCTTCACAGGCCATTTTACCATAACAAAAGGGGAATAATGACCGACTTGAGAAGCGCGCCTAACTAGGTGTAAAATAAGCTGAGGCGGTGTGACCTCTTTGTTATCCCTCGACTGGAAATCATTACCTTGTAAAGGATTTCATGTCAGAATTTTCTGAGACTAACTTATTGAACAAGCGCAATTCTTTTTACAGGTTTTAATGTAGAGCTTGTTAAGCTTGTAATTACATTTTTTTATATCATTAGAATTATTAAACTATTGGCGGAGACATCGAGTACCTATTACTAAACCAATTCTGAAAATTGATTCACCGATAGAGAGTTATAATTATAACAGTTCTTTTGAAAAATTATTGGTTTGAAATCACTTTTGTTTCCAAAAACGTGTTCAAAAAGGAGAATAATGAGTATTTTTAAAAGGGCAGTGCGATTGGCTTAAAACTCGGTTTGGATACTTTAAATGCAAAATAAATGAAAAGGTGTTTCAGGTTTTTTCAAAACAAGCCATAAAAAGAGGTGAAATGGGTACTTATAAAAGTAATCTAACGCGTACAAAGTCACGGGCAACTGCTAGTGTTTCAAAAACATATTTTATCCGCGTTATGCAAATTACTCTTGAGAACCTCTGAATGTTGCCATTTATTCTCGTTGTTAGTGATAAGGCCATTTGTGATAATACCTTCACGCATATACTGAAATGTCTTGTCTCATTTTGCCTGTGACTAGTAGGTAGGTATCGTCAAGAGTGAAACAACAAGCGTGGCACGCCGGTGTAAGGTTTACAAAATATACAGCTCTACACCTACTATATAAGTAACTGGAGAAATTACATCAAGAAAAGAAAAATAAATAAGCATTTAATGAATGTAAAAATCCAGTGAATATTTGCGCTGAAACCCGAGATGTAAGGCGTAGCGAAAGTGCTTGTGTCGGACAGAGCTCCTAACATATCAGGCAAAACCGCACATACGTCCAATTAGAGGGAATGTGTACTTCTGGAGTCGATACCTTTTCACAGGCCGTTGTAATTTAAAGGTATTCAGGTACTTACAATTAATAAGTCCATACTTTATTGCCGCCCCAGACGATTTCTCTTATCGACCCAAAACTCGGCTCCGCTTATCTTTAAATCGCGCATTTTTTAAATTCGCAGCTTGAGTAACGACTCACTTTACAGTGTGCATAATCAATAAATCTGGCGCGAGTAACCAAATAAATAACTGTGATAAAGCTATCATCAGGACGAGAAACCGGGAAGATTAAACGAAGGCATCTGGTTTGTGATCCCCCTATACGCAGGCCGTGCCTTATACGGCAGCTTGTCGACAATAGCCTGAGAACTCAGCTCATTTGAGAGGAAATATCATGTCGTGTCCGACTTGACTCGCTAAATCGCATTTTAAATGGAACTTCGCGGACGTCGACAGATATGAAGACGCTTGGCGCTCTTCGTATGGGTTATCTTTTTGCGTATCTTCGTGTAATTAACGGACATTCTTCTGAAGAGCCGCCGATATACATATTTTAAGGTAATCTAAAGTGCAATTATATATTATTATCAGCTATACGTTCTAGCGAACCTAGAGACAAACCTTGTTGGGAAAGAGCAAAGAAGCCGCAAAAGAATTTGCTACAGTCTGTATGTAGATAGATACCTTCCTTTAGGTGGAAACTTTTAAATGGCCTTAAGTAACCATGTAGTATACCATGTAACCATGTATTGTTTATATTTTTTTTTTCTATACTATTTGCACCTAGCTGAAAGTTCCCCAAAAACTCTGAAAATAAAAATAAAATAAAATTTGTTGTTGGCACTACAACATTGTTATCTATGCGGTACTAGGTACCTGTATAAGTTTTAATTATAATAACTAGCCATAATATTGATGTTACATTGAGTAGGTAACCAAATATACAAAACCTTGGACGTGTGTGGAGTGACGAGTATGATACATATTTATATTATCTCTAATTTATCTATATCAATGTGATAACAGGATATAACTTTAGCAAATAACTTCTTATCTGTAATTTAAACGCGCTTACAATGAAAGAAGTTCCAGCATTTTGATTACCTACTGCAGGAAAATAAGTTGATTACTAAAAATAAAAGATAATTCAAAAGAAGTTTTATGACTTTTTCCTGTCTTGCCTGCCAAGTTCGTACAAAAATTCCAGATTCAAACGAGGAGACCAATGAGAGAACGAACCTCACTGACCTTGCACGCGCTAACGAAGGCTGCACACTCCACAAGGCTGGCCAACAAAAAGAAATAAAAGCCAACGCGTAAAGACCTGCCACAAAAAATAAACCAATAAAAGAACCGAGTCGATGTTCGGAACGCGGACGGCTGAATTTTGAATTTTATGTTGAGGATGCTGGAGATATTTGGAGATTATTTATTGCAGATGACAATTTCACAAGTAAACTACCAAAGCAAAACTAAATATATAGCTGTAAACTTCGGCACAATATTTTGAGTTACCTATGCGTTTAAAACCCAAAAAGGTAGCATTGACTAAATTAGCTTATCGTCATCATCATCATCATCTTCCTGCCCTTATCCCACTCTATGTAGGGTCGGCTAAGGTGTTTTATGACCGGCCGCCTGCCTGACGTCAACCCTCCTTGGGAATACTTGCTTATTGTATCTCATCATGTTGGAGGATACTATTATTCCTTAGTCGACTAAATTAGCTTATATTATGACAATATACGTGTATTATCTAAAGCGTATATAATTCTGCCACACAGGGCAGAAAATATAAGGCAAGAAACGCTAAGAGACCGAAGAACTCTAACTAAAAGCAAACATTTTATATGGTTGATCTAACTTGACTTGAGAACGCAATCACTTACCGTTTACCAGCCCTTAATGACCGCTGCCGTTCAAACAGGAGCCAATCTAAATGAAGTGGTAATAGGATAGGACTCCAAAATCCGTAAGAACCAGTATAGGCTCCTCCTGTTCAAATTATATCATCTTTGGAGGTATTTGAATTTTTACTAACCTTTATTTACTAAGTACAAAAAGGTTCGCCAGCAGGTGATTTTCAAATAAGGTTGTATGATACATAAGCCAAATATAGGCAGACACATTTTCAAAATAGGTACCTTACATTCTTTTACTGATATGTCTCGATAAAACAATAAATATTCAAGCTAGAAGAGATTGTGCCTGTTTCCTATCGGTATCTGTAAGCCTATTTACAATGAAACCATTTCAATAGAGATAGTGGAGGTATCTGCTGGAATAGGGGCAGATGTACGCGAATTGGGTTACAGTGATAACATTATCGACGTTTATGAACATCTCATAATACTGGGTTTTATGGTGAAGCCAGTTTTATCAATGTTGATAAATGTATTTAGATTTATTTATAATAGTGCGTTAGTTTTCCATCGGTAAATCTAAACCTTAGTTTGAGACAAATCTTACTAACTCTATTTGATACATAACTTCCAATCTTTTAACTGCTTTAACAAACCTATGTAACTTTGGTGATAATACGATAAAATGGTGACGTCAAGCTGATGACGGAAAGGAATTTATGGAGCTGTTCAACAAAACTCTGGCAAATATTCCGATTGGGATCCAAAGAAGTTCAGTAGATACATATATACATACTAGCTGCCGGCCGCGGCTTCGCTCGCGTTGTACCCGTACAAAAAGTATCCGTATACGCTTTGCAGTAGCAGTCTGCCTAGAAAGCTGAGTTCTTTTTCTATTGTGATTAAACCATGATAGCTAGATATATGTTCTTGCGGACTTTTTTGTAGGTCTTAATGGGATCTACAAACCCGTAGTACATCATTTTGTTCTATTGTCAATAGTTTTTGCAGCGCACGCAAAAATAGGTTTTCGATTTTACACCTTGTGTTACAAAATAGCAATTTTATTACGGATCCCTAATTTTGAAAAAAAAACATAGCCTATAGCCTTCCTCGATAAATGGACTACCCAACACTGAAAGAATCATTCAAATCGGACCAGTAGTTCCAGAGATTAGCGCGTTCAAACAAACAAACAAACACTGCAGCTTTATAATATTATTATATAATATAGTATAGATTATTGCACCCGTATCCCTAACGGGGTGGACAGAACCACAAGTAATCATAAGAAAACTTACAGACACTTCTGATCCAAGACTCCTAAGATGGATATGGTGAACCATGGTGACAGGTGATCAGCCCATCACCCATATAGGTCCATCAAGTTGGAGAGGATACTAGGTACTCCTTAGTAAAGTTCAGTACATTTTTCATATTAATTTTTCGATGATAATGAACGTGCGAATTATGAGTTATATATAAATAACTACCTGAATAGAAAAATATATTATCACTGTAGAAGCTTTGGAGAAAGTGTATTGGCTAAATAGAGACTTTCCTTGAACAAATACATTCGAATATCAGGTTTTGTGCTTCAACAAACGTAGCAACTGAACATTGGATGCAAAGCAGAGAAACTTTGATAAATCATGCCCTACACAATGCAATAGCTAACGTTGTAGAAATCAAGTCGTTGTTGGTTCAAGACAAAGTTGCGTGCAGGGCGTTCGCCCACGCCGACGTAGGCGGATTCTGGTCGAACAACTAGTCAACCCTGCTTCAAGAATACACTAGAAACAAAGCTCATGCAAATTAAACTTTACGTTTAGCCAAAACAAGGATGATTTTCAATTGCAGAGAATGGCCTTCCTGCTATTCTATTCTCAATATTATATTATTAGTTATTAGATAGAAATATTTTTAAAGCGAAAGTTTGGAAGTCGACGATCATAAAATTCATAAAATACGACTGATCGTATTATATGAATATTAAAATCAACATAATTTAGCTCATATCCTAGATACCTAATATATGCATCGCGGGCCAAAAAAAAGTACCTAGGTATGTTAGTCTACATCGAAGATTGCAGCTTCGACTACTATTATCTTATTCTGGCAGCCAGAGCGCCGACAATTTATTTAAATTACAGTGGGCAGTTAAAACTGGAACAGTAACTTCCATAATCATTTATGTTCAAAAGTAAATGTTGCAATGTCTTCTTAATTAAGTCGTCTTGAGGCTAATAAGCGCTTTAGGACAACTTTGATTGAAGTGAAGAACGACTTGTGCATTAAGATAATGCTGGTACAAGCATGAGTGTCTACTTAGCTTTAATGAGTTCATTTCCTCAAGTATAAACGTAGTAAATGTTCTTTGATGTCGAGATTTACAAGATAAAACAGTGCTTTACTTATCTAAGTGCATACTATCTTTGATCTTACAGAAGGTAAGGGAATCTTGCATCTATTCTTTGTAGGTAAGAAATTATTTTATTTCTGGACGTAAACGCCTTACGTGAATCTGATTAGGTAGTTTCTAGTGCCCAGTTCACACTTCAGTTAGAATATTGAAACCGTGTAAATACATTAATTTTATGGTAATCTGTTTTCCCTGCTGGACTAGTAAAGAAGAACCATAGAATGCGTCCAGCTGCTTCTCTTCCCGAGCACGTCGTAAAAATCGACTAAGGCGCACAATATTTATGCTACTACCTACTTGTACTATACGGTTTCTCAGAAGAATACCTACCCTCAAAACGGTTGACTTGAATAAAAATCCCGAGGGCTCTGATTGAAGGCAATTGATATGCAGAGCGCACAGTAATCACACGCACTCGCTTTATTGAATTACTAGCGGTCGCCCGCGGCTCCGCCCGCGTGGATGTCGGTTACCGCTGCAAAAAGCCTACCCAGGAAAGACACGGTCAGTCGCGAGGTCGGCTCCCTACGCAGCGGTCGTGCAGCAGAAATCGTAATATTTTAATTTCGCCATAACTTCAAAACCAAACGTCCAATTTTAATCATTCAAAGACCAAATATTATCTCCATAAACTGTTCTTAGTGATGAAATCATTTATTTTGATAAGGATTAATAGCATGAGTAAAATAAACGCGTTTAAATGTAGTCCAAAAAAAATTCAAGATTTTTAAATAAAAAAATGGTTGCTGTGCCTCACTCGACATAGATGGGTATAGTGTGTCGCGGACTTTTTTGTAGATATTTATAAGATCTACAATTAATTAGAACATTTTATGGTTCTATCTTTTATAGTTTAGGCAGCGTACGCAAAATAAGTAACTTTTCTGGTTGATTTTTTACACCTTGTGTCCGAAAAACCCAAATATCTTACGGAACCCTATTTTTTTCCAAAATAAAATATAGCCTATGTTACTCGTGGATAATGTAGCTTTCGAATGGTGAAAGAATTTTTAAAATCGGTCCAGTAGTTTTTGAGCCTATTCAGTACAAACAAACAAACAAAGTTTTCCTCTTTATAATATTATTAGTGTAGATTAGTGTAGATTAAATCAATGTGGGAGTACAATCTTGAGACCAACTCTAGATACCAACTATTTATTTCCCCAGATGATTTCCCTAGATAGAATTCAAATGGCTCACCGTATACAAAAGAATTCTATTCATAATCTGAAATGAAATCTGAATGCTATCAGGAAATCTGCTATAGACAATACCAATAGATTTGCACTAAGATAGGTACTTGGTTTGTACTTAGACTAATACCAATCAAACTACAGATAGCGGCACGGATCTTGAACGCTGACTCTCTCTCTAACCCGTTAGCAATTCACACTCCACTTTACGCCGAGCGCTCAGGATTCATGCGGTTAAATCAGTTTCATGGCTAACGACATAAATCTATTTAAAAATATTGATATAATTATGTATACTTATGATTATATTTTTATTCTTTTGCGAACGTGCTACCTACTAAAGTAAGCTATTTTAACGGATTTTAAACTATTAAGATTTCAAGGTAAAAAGTGGTACATAAATAGCTTACACTTGACTTCAGAAACTAAGCTATTCTAGTTCTATATATAAGTTTGATTATGTCATTCAAAAACCATAGCTTTTGAAACGAAAATTATGTAGTTGGTAAAATAATGCAGTTGCCATTTATAGGTGTTTAATTATAACGTCAAAGCTACTATTTATGTGGGCTTAGACCAACTTACAGATAATATCAAATACTGAACTCCTACAAATAGAGTGCCAAGTGTATAAGTTGTGACTAAGGCCCGGTTCTGATATTCTACTAACGGATGACGGATCGTTCATTAAAATAGCAACGTTATTATCGTCGAAAAACAACATATTTTTTATTTATTTAAGTACACAGTAAATTTAATTTTTTTTTTCAGAAATCCTAAATAACATTGCTGGCTTTTACGTTGCTATGGTAATGAACGAACCGTTGAACCATTAGCAAAATATTGCAACCGAGCAAAGTTCTAGAGATGTTGTTATAGTACAGTGCTTTTTGATCAAAGTGAACACAATTGTAAACTTTAAATCCACACCCAATTACAAAAAAGGAACTCAATTGACTTTATTGAAAGTATTTCTCAGTATTATGACCACACTAATAGATTTTCGGTTCAAAGTATCGTGGAGTGTTTGAATCCCGCTGTGCATGACGTGTGAACATTTTAATTGGAGAGTAACGAGGCAGGGGACAACTGGGGACAACCCTCTCTAGCCAGCAATAGGATTATTGAAATTTTACAAACATTTTACTAGAAAGCTTTTTCTAATATGTAGAATACACTTCGATAAGCATCAAACAGAATAAAGGTTAGAAACTAAGCTATTGCTATTCATTAGATAGGGCTTGTTATTAGTGATTTAGGTATAATTTAAAAATGTAGTCTTAGGCATAACTTATCAGAAATTTTGTAATTTCAGATAGAGTTTAGAGATGTAGAGCTGTATGTAGAGCAGTAACTTCAAAACCAACAAAAAATAAATTTTTAGGTAGGCCATATCCCAACTTCGAATAGAGACATAAATCCATAGAAACGTTACAGTACCATGTGAAACGATGTGAAAATATCTTTATCTGTAAGCAAACTTCAATACCCACGTAGTGTGCCAGCAATCCAAAGCTTTAGAACCCACGTGTAAGATAGTTAAAATTAACGATCCATAATTTCTGAACTTTGTGAAAATGACACCATATACAAGTACCACAAAAAGTCATTTTGTGAAGTTAGATGACACCAATACGATAAGCACTTAGCTAAAAAAAGGAAACCTGACTTCAAAGAAGAATGGGACTAAAATTGTAACTCTTGGGGGACATCTTAAAAAACCTTAGCTACGGAATTGATATGATTTAGTACACTAAAGGTTTTGACACTCCTTCGAATAAAAAAAACGGCCATACAGTAATTCCAAGATATAAAGATAAAAAATAGTCCCTCTTATCCTGTCGTTTCCCTGACATCATAATTTTTAATTAATACATTAATCGTCGTAATTAACTATGTTGATTTAAAGTCAATCCAATTTGCATAACGATTGTCATAAAAGACAATAACGAGCGTTAATTGCAGTTAATACCTCGATTGCATAAATTAAAACGCTCGATTAGGTATAGATATAAGTAGACCAATAATTTCTGAACATGGATAAAATTAATTAACTGCTGAATCACCATTCAAGCATGTTGCATAAATTATCTTTACTTATGATCTTTACAATAAGCCTTTTTCTGCAATCTACTGAAGCTAGGACGCTGAAGTTTGGACAGTAGGTTACTTTTATAGCAAAACCACCTACTAAGGTGCAATTTTTCGAAATTCAACCCTAAAAGAGCGAAAAGTGGTGAAAACGTTTGTACGAAACTTTTTAACGCGTAGTGCGATTTGCTCGAAGCTCGGTCTAGATACTTACTATAAATGAAAAATGAATGCGTGTTTCAGCCTTTTTTTAAACCACCCTTTTAAAGGGGTAAATTGTGGTGTCAAAGTTGGTATGGGAACTTTTTAACGGGCGGTGCTATTGGCTTAAAACTCGGTTCTGATCCTTTAAATAAAATATATATAGACACGTGTTTCATGATTTTTAAAATGACCCTCAAATAGGGGTAAAATATCAATCTAATACCGCGCGAGTAAGGTAGTGCAATTATAATTCTAAAAGGGAAAAAAATACAGGCTTTTATTTCGCTAATTATGTGGTTTTATGTAGGAAGGAAAAAAAAAACAGAGTGGCAATAGGATTCAAAACGTTTAGATGCCACTACATATCTTACTATGCAAGTATGTCAGTGGTCGAGTGACGAATCTCTCAATCATCTAAACAAGTTTTTAAGTTACGATTTTGTTGAACGAGTCCAGTTTTCCTTGGACACCAGCGATCATCGACCTCGAAGGCTGCCTTCAACAAGTCTAATACCAACGTAGCTCTACATATTTAAATACTCAGAATCAATATTTATCTTAGTTGTAGCCCAAGCTAGTTGCCGTTTTTTGCGATTTCAATAGAATCTATTGAGCTCATTAAAAGCAGGCGAAGTAAATTACCATATCAACAATTGTTTATAATGTTATCGATTGATATTTATAGTGCGGTGTAATAATGTTTGCACTTTACGATCCGAAGATAATGTCTGACAAGCGATAGTGCCTGTACGGGATACTCTGTAGGTGCAAATGATCTCATTTAACTGGCACTACATTGTAGCTCGGAAATGCATTAAACTGCTATGGGTCGTTATCAGAGGAACATAAAGATAAGATAATTAAAAAAAAGATGACAACTACATTTCAATGCTTTGTATACCAACCTAGCTTAGATGCCCTAGTAATCAGAGGTATCTTTAGGGTACAAGAGCAGGCAAAGTGGGGAACTTTATCCTATCTCTATGGAACTTTCAAACGCATAACAAACAACCCTCGAAATAGAATGTATGGTTTTTCTTTGAGCTTACTTTTGTGCTTTTGGGGTAAACTACTCGGAAAATAAATTGTAATATTATTCCAACCGACCCCACAGAAGAGAATAAAACTTTCCGGAGAGCAAAAGTTTGAGACTCTTCGACTAACTTTTGATCGATGTGATCACAACAAATTCTTTATTTCCTCAGAAGTAATAATAGAAATAGAAATAGAATAGAAATAGAAAATTACTTTGATTTAACCGTACATTCGATTAGAAAAATAAATTCAAAATCTAAATCCGTGCCTGATTACTAAACTACTAGTCGTTATTGTTGGTAAATAGGTTGAAGATGTCTTGCCACCCACGTGGTCGGTAGGTGTTGGAACCTTGGAAACTTTCCAGTATGCATTTCAGCTGAAACTGTGGGGAGAAAATTACATTTGCTAGCATTTATTATCGTGAATCATCCTGCAATTGTTCGTCTGAAGACTTTCTGAATCATACGTACCTACCGGAAGATCATAGCGCATGGCGCCACAGATATCATAAATAAATTGATGAGTCGTCTTGTCTCAAGTGTCAATAATTCTGTTTTCGGATCTATATTGTGCAATATATACCAACCTACAGTCTACATTTTAGCTGTGCTTATTTGTAAGTATTCTTGAGATTCTTCCTATTCGCTATCAGTGTCGTGCGTGTCTGACAGTTCGATAAAGCAAGGCGTGAATAAAGCAAGGCATGAACGCGATGCAGAAGTCGGTGCATTGATCTTTTGGCGCCGCTCTCACTGGGTCACAGCATCCAGACAAAGCTCTGAGAATCGTAATGTAATATTGACAAGTCAACCCTCATACTGATAATATTAAGAATGCTTCTCCTTAAGGATTTTTCCATCCTATAAGTGGAATCAAAGTAATCGGGATGTGAGAGGATCGCAAAAGACTTTTGGGAATGGCACATATGATGAAAGACCTATACTGGTTGAAGTTGGACAGTGGATAATGATGATGTATGATTCTAGTAAGCTAGTTTTTATCTAGGTACTTACCTACCAGAAGTACCCCCGTATGTTTATTGATGACAAGTTTATTTTCTACGTAAGAGTTGAAATTGCCATTAAGGTTTCGAGATTTAAAAAAAAAACACTAAACTTGTCACTATGTACTTTCCTTATTTAAAACATGACTCATAGTGGCCAAATCGGTTATTCAGTTGCAGGAAGTAAGTACTTACATAAAGCAAAATATCTGCTTAGTTTATAGTCAAATTAAATTGCAGATGCTGGCGCAAAATATTACTAGCAAGCCAGCGAAGCCGAAGTGAGCATGGTAAATAACTTAATCATCATAATTATGAGCTATACGAAATGCAAAATGAAGGGGCCTGGCTAGAAAGGCAGTACAGGTGGGCTTTTCATAACACCTTTTGAATATTCCGAGATCTTAGCAGGTAGAGAAGGCATTTATCAGAACAAACGTAAAAAAATATGGTTTTGTTTAAATACATTCAAGCCCAAACCAGTTTTCTAAGACAAGGTATCATTCAACATTATTGAAGACCCAGATAAGAACCTTATTATTGTAGAGCTAAGAAAATGAGCCATTGTTTCGACCAAAACAAAAGTTGAAAGTCAAGAGGTAGAGCTCTTCAACAACTTTAACGCAGCGTTGTATAACCTCCTACTCAATAGTAAGCAGTGTATTTAGGTAGGTACTTTTACAATGACTTCATAAACCTGATAAGAACAAAACACTTCTGATAACTCCGATATCAAACTCCAACAATTTTTACTTATGCTTACGTATTCTTAAAACTTAGATCCCCAGACAGATAGAGCACATGGAACTTGTAAGACGACCTTCACATATGACATCATTCCGCCTCATTACCAAGCTATAGATTAGATTGATCAATGGATAAACCACTCACCAGCTGGTTTTGCTGCCATCCTCGTTTCTGGTGATGTGCTCGGCCACGGAAAATCCGAAATAAGAACCAGGTTCGCCGAACTTTATCACAGGAATCCTCGGTTCCAGATTGAAACTTGCAACACAATACAAAAAACACATTAAAACAACACTTTTGCACGTAATTTTCGCAGCCATTATGAACTGTTTGATTAATAAACTTGGTCGTAAACTTTTAGTTGCTCCAATTCACCGGCTTCGAGTAATGATTTGGCACATCGCGATTTTCGTAAGATTTATTCGAGCGTGCGGCGGACCCCCAGCGCGGATGGCGGTCGCCGGCTGAGTACAGTATACACTGTTCCCGCTAAACTTTACCCGCCGATTCTACGTAGAGCAACTGCTAGACATAACTTGTCCTACACACGGTGAAGCGCGGTAGAGCGCTCGACTCGTGCTCGCAGTAGAGGCGACTGAACTCATAAAATAAGTCATAACGAATTCAGTTTAGCGACATCTAGTGTTAATGAAATAATATTGAAGACTATAGCGTCGCCATCTAGTTTTAGGTTTTGATATTTTTCCATTGCAAGGGTTTGCGTTCTGGTGCTCACTATTGTCCATTTAGTTTGACGGTTAACAACAAGATGTCGTTACTAATTTTTCGTCCGGTGTGAGAATTGTGATACTATGGTCACGTCACGGCAATGGCACTACAACTTACAGCACATTCTCATACATAGGTCACACGAGGATTCCCCGAGTCGTGGGCACTAGAAACTATGAGTATCTACCATAGTTTCTAATGCCCATTAAGTATCTAGGTGCCTAGTCGATGATTAAAACGACTCTATGTATACCTATCTATACACAGGACCTATTATAGTAGCATTGTTCTTTTCTTTAAAATTGTAGTATTTAACTCTATTGCTAAGGGAATTCCCTTAGATTTAAGTTAAGCTGCATTTTCTGAATAAAATAGCTTTAATTATTATTATTGTAGAGTGAACAACTATTTTTTATGTGGGACATAGGTAAATAAACAAATTGATACAAGGATAGTTTATTTATTGATTAATCAGAACATTACAATAATTCGAGAGGAAAAAAAATATTCAGTAAATTTTCAAGATTACTAGTCTTGTGATTCTACTCTCTCAAGAGTTACAAAATAAAAATAATCAAAAATAATAAATCATATTTTAAAATTAACTTTACATGGGATGTCAAAAACAATAACAAAAACATTATAAAATAAATTACACAGTAGATTAAATTAGAATACTGATCGAAAAGTACACTTTGAAGTCATTACAGTGCGACTTGAAAGTGGTCTTTAGAAATTCATAGATCTTAAAAACACCAGTTGTTCGTAACAGCCATGTTACGCAAACGAGCTTAGATATTCAGCTCAATACCATATTTCAACATTGCCGATACCGAGTCTACAACCGATCACTTATGGTCAAGAAGATCTGACCCTTCGGTTGTAAACTCGTCACCAATCGAATGGCATTTGACGAAACCTCTGTCGCGCCAGGTAGGTTTTTACAGCGCTACGATACTCCACAATAATAATGATAGAATACTGTAGCACCATTCAGGCCAATTAACTATTTAGGGCAGGGGATGGAAAGTGAGCTCGGTTTGTGAGTGCGCGAAGAGAAGATTCAACTGGGAGTCCAATCCGACGTTGAAGACCTTTACAAGTTTCGCCTTGGCCTGTCCGGGCTCCTTGCGAACTAATGCCACGCCTGACACTTTCATGAGATGGACTTCAGAGTCGACGGAGCCGCCTCCAGTGGTCGCCAACTTTACGTGACAGGTGACGTCAACGTGAACGTACTTCTCAACTGCGCTTCCACGCTTCCCTGGGACTTCGATATATTCGGTCTTCTCTTCAATCTGAGGCAGATCAGCGCGGAACACACTCGCTTCACCAAGCAAACCCTATAAGGAAACAATTGCTATTAATAAATTAGAAAGACGGTTCTGCCAATGTATAATTTCCCTGGCTGTAAGCCAAAGATATTTGCAGTGCCTATGCCAGATCGAAATAGTTTGAACTATAACATTACAGATATAAATTAGAGTAAACAAATCAAAGCCATGGTGTGATGCGAAAACGTCTGTACACTCATGCTGGCGGTCGGCCAAATTAGACGGCGCCTGCTGAATTTAAATTCTATTACGGTCACCACGGGCAATGTTCGTTTCTGATGCATTTTACAGGCCATGGTCTCAAATCGATTCTATACGAAATTGACGCTAAAGTTTTTAAAGTATGTATATATAAGTTTAGAAGACCCTGAAGAACTGGTCATCGCAAGAAGACAAATCACTACGAATTATAATAGTTTTATTTATTGTGCTTACCCCATTTCCTGAGATAGTAAACTTCATTCCAGGATGGATAGCTCTCGTCTCCATACCCAGACCCTCAGGGTGAGAGTCAGACCAGAAGTAGTTCTCGGGAGAGTTGAGGGTATCAGGCTTGAATGTAATGCGTTTTCCGTAGCCCATGCCGATAGATTGGAGAAGCATACTGCGCCCTTCAAAGAGATGGCGGCGAGAGCCAGCGGGGCGCACGCGGTAGTAGAAACCGGGAATAATGCGAGGGTCGATGTAGGTACCTGGAAAAATATTTCTGCTAGAGATCTTCTAAGTAAAACAACAAGCTTTGACAATAATGACAAATAAAAATCCTTTGTAGGTAAGTCCTAAGTTAAGGTCGAAGATATTGAAACAACTACTACTGTAATATTAATAAGAAAGTTTACCTACTTTTAGATTTCCAGTCTCTTTCTAAAAAAATGGATTCAAAAGCTAAATTCTCTAAAGACATAATCTACTGAGAAAGTATAAAGGCTTACCAATAACAGGCAGCTCGTACTTTTCAAGCCCAACCACACAATATTGGCATGGAATGTCTTTGATATCACCGCCGTTGACCTTGATCCTTCTGGAGGAAGACTCAATGCCCGGCTTCAGCTCGTAACCCTTCTTTAGCTGCTTGATTCCAATGGCCACGTTGATCACTCTGGAGATCACAGCGTTGCCTCTTCCCTTCTTTAGCAAAGCGATTCCGGTTACTGGCACCAATTTCGTGGCGCCGTCGTCTTCATACCACTCCACTTTGCAAAGCGTGCTAATTTTGACGCGCTTGTCAATTGTTCCATCAGCGGAAATTTTTTGGTCCAGTTCTATTTGGTTTTTCTGCAAAAAGAAACAAAATATTAGGTACTGAATTGTCGCATTTATCTGAAGTTCCTTAAACCATGGATAAACCTTAAATCTAAAGTAATGTTCTAAAGTGATATTTAAATTGATTGCAAAGTGGAAGATACGCACCTGTTGGTTGACAACTTCAAGGATTCCCTGAGGCTCGTGGTTCGCATCATAAATTGTGAACTTGTCTCCTACAGACACGGCCTCGATCTCAAACACAAAGCCCTCCGGCCTCGAGTCAGTCCAGAAGTAGTTGGTGTTGTCATTGAGAGAGGAACCAGATGGCTCAAATGTCAGGCGACGGGCGAAGCCACGCCCTATGGACTGAAGAGTCAGCGCCTTTCCCCCAAACAAGTATCTTGGCTTCACGGACATAGAAGGAGCATCCACATCCTGAAAATTTCGATTTTATTATTATATGCTCAGCAAAAGATGTTGCGTTCAAAATACGAATTTAGCTCGAACTTCCTTAAGTTAAATGTTAGTTTTAACGACACTTTGATATAAGGTAATTTTAACTTTAGAATTTGAAGATACTTAGTTTTTTACTATTACTATTTACACTTTATACATTTACTTTTACTGAAGTTTAAATAAAATATTTTTATTGTGAACAATTTGATACAAAACATTTATATCCTGATCAGCTATGACTATTTTTTCCATTAGCTTAATTGGAATATTTTTAGTAAATACAGATGGAATGTTAAAACCCTTAGGTATATGTATGAAATTTTATGACATGTGAATTTGTGAATTCCCAGTTCATTCTCAATTCGAAGTTAGAAAAAATAATCACATCAAGATCGGATCTTCATAAAGGAAAATTGATATGATTATCGGCATAAAGCCCTTATGAATGATACTTATGGTTTACCTATTATGGACATGTCAAGCCGGCGGCCATGTCACTTTCGACCAGTCGGGTCTCTGCTCGTTCCTCAAGTTTTTGTGTCCGCGATTGGCGGGGGTCTGAAAAACTGGACGATCCACATACCATCGCCTACAACGGCCAGTGCATACAACCAGTCTCAAAAGACACGCGAGATAGTGTTGGTCGTTGGTGATATTTCTGGAAATTTCAGCAACGGACACCTCTCTCTGATCTAGCTAACCCCACCTACATAATAACCAAATCAGCCTAGACTGCTGGAACCAACTAGCGGACTGACTATTGAATTTGGATGTTACCATTGCATTTATTCGAACATTAACTTTAAACACTGGATCATAAGGTTGCCATTACAAAGATCATTGATCGAGGAAAATAAAATTACACCATTCTTACTGACACTGTTATGTAAATTAACAAATGGCATTACAAAATCAATAGGTATTAGTGCCTAATATTCGAGCTGGATTTATTGGAACATTTACATAAAACTTTGCTTTACAAAATTAAGTGTAAATCTACATGACAACCTTACTTACTATCGTGATCATCACTAATATTACGATCAAAATAAATTTAACAAAAATATCACATGCCCAAAAAACGTTATCGATTGTGGCTATGGCATAAGGGTCTTTACGAAAACTCTTTTAGTTGGGATTTTACATTTGATTTAAGTCTGGTTAGAGGGTTTTTTTAATGTAAATTGTGATTATATTATAGAATTTTCGTAGAGCCCATGAACATTTCTGTAAGATACGAGCGAACTCACCAATCCTTGTTTCTGAAAATATTAACCTTGCAAAAATGTTCTAAAATTAACCACAAACGATTTTTAATTTGTACAAAATGATTTGAAAGATTCTTTGAATCAAACATGAATGAAATTTTCTTGAATTGCCAATAAAATTTATCTTCCTATCAGTAAAAATCTCTACACGATAGAATGTTCAAAATTTACGTCGGTGCAATATCCAAAATCAACAAGGACATTAAAAATGCTTAGCCATTCCTTTCGCAGTCCAGAAGAGAAAATTTTGCCCTCATTCGAGAAACGGATCTCCTTAATTTTTGTTTCGAAGAAAAGCCCCATTGATGTTACAAAAGCGAATACGATCTCATAACAGGTTTGGATGGTCAAGCAACAAACAACGAAATATGAAAAATTGTCGTCTGCTGGGTAAATTGGAATAATTTTCAGTAATCTTTACTTTCAGCAGTTGGGTTATAGGTACAAGAAATGTGGAAGATTGCATCGATTGATATCGCAATCATCAACACTTCTTTGCGAAAAGCCGACAATTCTCCACAGAGCGACATGAAACGATAAAGTGCGGAGTTACAAGTATATTAGTTTCTCATCTCACCTGCATCGGTCTGACTTTGTATCTGAATCCTGTTCGGACTCTGGGGTCAATGTACACTCCTATGACTGGCATCTGATAAGGGGCGGGTTGCGGGACGCGGTATACCGCCGGGACGTCGCCCAAAGTGCTTGCGTCAAGCAAAACCTCCTTGTCGTGAGCACTCTTAGACCAGTAGCTCTTAAATGGGACATCGTTTTGCTCCTGAAATAGGAAAACTACTTCAGCACCTGCGGTCTAATTTGTCGTGACTTATTAATGAATGTGACATGAAACATGAGAGTGATAAGGTGTCTAAAATGCAAGAAAAATGTCTTATGTCTGTTCATTTAACACACCGATTCTAATTTCTCTTCTAAACACTTCAGTTCACTGTCCCGGAAGTCTTCGGAAGCGTTCAATAAATTTTCTTCCACTCCTTTGCTCGCATCATCGCACTCTTCCGGGCCAACAATAAAGTCACAGATATCCTGGTGAGCTTGTACGGATATCATTTTTATGCCGATGTATTAGAAAAATGACCGTTCTACTGGCCGTTACAAGAAAGAATAGAGGAAGTATTATGGAAATGTCTACGCCCATTTGGCAAAGTTCTATGCACGCATGTGGTCTGCTTTGTTGTCACCTGTTGTCATTTTGCTGCCAAGTGATGAAGTATTATATCACTTCGTTAAATTACTACGTTGTAGCAAATTATTTTTTATATCTGCTTGCTTAATTTGCATGTCCAATGTGCTATATTATATTCGAGTGATCATTGTACACGATAGACGTAGATGTGCCTACGCATAAGTTTCAAAAGTTATATAAGACCGGTTAATATTAAATAACGCTATTGCTGTGATTTGAATAGATTTGTAATAAATTATGTGCCACGTGCGAGCTGCATGTTATGGTCAGATTTGATTGATTCATAAATCGCCCAGTTCAAGAGAGTAGGTTTTGTTATGGGACGTTCAGTTTTAGTACAAAGTCCAGTTGCGGGAGATATATTGAATTCTTTTTTTCGGCAAGATATTTCTGGCACGTGCCTAGCAATGCGAGTTCTATTTCGCGTACATTTTTTACTGCGGAAATTGTTTCGTGTCTTCAATCAAGGTTGTGATGTGACCTCTTTTATCACCCTGAAGACTTACGAATTGCTTACGAACAAACAAGCGAAGCTTGACAAGTTCTTTATTAAAGTAGCAAGTCCCAAAATAAATGGCTTTTATCATTTGATGTTATTGTTATTGTTTGACGTAGGGGGTCAATGAAGTACGTAATTACAAGATATGGAAGTCGGTGGGTGTGACGGCTATTTAATTCGTTAAACAATCGTTTTTACGCAAGCGGATGATGAAACACAAACAGATCGATAAAATTCAACAAGCTATGGGGCTTGTTTTGTTTCTACTGTCGTAGACATAGCAACCGTGCAATATTTAGGTACTGTAATCAATACCGGGATTAGTTAATAGCTTCTATGCTTAAACTTCCAATAAAATATGAACAAGTGGTAGCCGGCCCGGTCGATACCAATAGTTACATTTTGCATGACATTGATTCTATAATTATTTATTAAACAGAATGATCTCGACGAGCTGATAGTTTTATCAAGAAGTTCGAGGTTTTATCAAGAAGTTCAATGTGAGTAAGGGCAAAGGATTTTCTGATGAACGCGAGGGTTTTTCTGATAATCCCGTTTGACTATTAGTAACAGGAAATATCCGTCAAACTAAAACGCATTCCGAAAAAATCTGCATATCCGTGCGAGACGTAACCTACTACAGCTCGTTTTAGAATGAGGAAATCGAATACGGTCGACCTAAAAATTCGATAATATGTACATATAAATAGAACTCGAAATAAATTTAAAATTACTTTACTTTAAAAGTACTTACTGGTATCTCCAACTCAGGGAAGGCTTCTTCTCCATCGCTCTCATAGTCACTGGGTACAATGTAGGATTTAGGAGTACTCTCCAATTCCTGCAAAGAAACTCTAATTAGTCATCAAGATTTCCTCATAATTTCTTAACTTATTACATATCTTAAGACAACCTCAAATAAATAATTGTGATTAAGAAAACAGTGTCATTGATAAGGAAAGCAGGCCAGATATAAATACTGTCAGGGTCTTGGCTTGTTCGCAAAGTTCATATCATGTCAAAGGCCACTTAAAGGGTTTGTTCATCTATTAGTACAAAAAAGGAGCCTCTTAAGCGCACTTAATCCTTTCACCACACTGGTTCGAAAAAACTGGTGACACGAGCAGTAGTAATAGACATACCTAGTCGTAAGTAATCTCTGTTCAAAATTCTATGTATTCTATTCTCTCAAGTTTGGCTAAGTACTCCCTGATCCACTAAGGTCAGTTTTGAAAATCACTAACGGCCCTTTATTTATAAGTTGAACATGTTTACAATGGTGAACTATTATGTTACATTTTGCTGGAAATTTAATGGTCTGGCTTCATACACGGTTCTTCTGGATATTTCGAGAATTATGGAAATGGTTCTAGAAGGTTCCTTACCCTAGCAGCAGGAAGGTCATCGACCAAGTCTAGCTCCTCATCCAAAGCGGTGGAAGTGCCAGCGAGGCGGGCACGGGTCAGGTTCCAGAGACGCTGTAGCGCCAATGGGGTCTCTTCAGATTGCATCTCCATAGCGGGGCTAGCTAGCATCTTCGATTTTCAAGAATTGTTCACCTGGTCAGATGAAAATTAGTTTAGTAACTGTGGTTTAGTTACTAAAATCATACATCTCTGTGTGATTTTAGCGGTAATGAAAATATCGAAATCGAAATTCACAACAGGAAAAGTACACTGTAGCAATTGGACAATATCGACAGTTTTTGACATATGTTTCTAATTTCTGGGATAGAAGCAAAAAAAATATCGCCTAATTTTGTTATGCTACACATCTTTGTATCTCATAGAAATATTATAACCTGTTAATTTTTAAGTAAAACGTATTGTTCTAAATTAGTTGCGGCCACCATTAGTACTCCAGAACTACCCGAAATTTCGTAACAAGAATAGTTTAATTACAACATAGATTCGGCAGTTTTAAGTCCGTTTGTGTGTCGAAATAATAGTTTATATACCTATTTTACCATTTTTTTAACAAAATCTTATATTACAACCATAGAGTAAGGCATCATATTTGAACAGCTGCTAAGTACCGTGAAACGGTGTTAATAAGGTGAATAGGTTTTCGTAATTTTCAGACATGGGTTTTTCCATTGACTAAATTTGAGGTAGGCCAACTATTTAATTATCGGGCCGGCACTTACAGTGTTATAAATATAAGTGTTATAAGTTAAGTAAACCATAATTTTTCTTTAACCTCTGATACATTCATTCCTCAAGAAAACTGAACACGTTAATAAAACAACATTAAGTCAGAACTTTCTAAACAAGTTGCTGCACGTGTTTATAATACCACGTGAGCGATGAATATTGAAATGAAACCCGCCGATATTAGTGCAACTTCTAGAAAAAGTTTGATAAAACCGTAAAATATTGACCTACCTACCTGAACAAAAACAAAGTAATGTACCTACTTAGGTAAGTATTGATACTAGACAAAAATATTTGTACTCATGTCAAGGTTTGAGTTTCTTTTAAAATGTACAATAAAATAAAAACAAATAACAAAACGTAACATTAACAAAATATTTACCTACTTTTATATTTGTTAGGTAGGTTCCCTTTATTCACTAGGTGATGATGATTTAGGTACCTATTCTAAACAATTAGTGCACCAAAGATTCTTCGAATTCCTTTAACCACGTCGTTGTTGTCAAACAAACTATAATAGTTAGAGAAAGTGATTTAGTCTGGAATAACGTAGAACGTTCGCGAGAGAAAGCAATCGCTGCAGTAACTAAAAGTGTCGGCCATTTGCTGAAGCGTCCGCTCGAACCGTTAACTTCACCAACTGTTTCCTCATCACCAATTTCGACATCCTACTTTCCTAATAAATTGTTTATTTCATGCATACTTAAAATAGTTTTCATCATTCCGTGAACTCACCTCACTCAAAAATTTAAACAGCTGTGCTGGTTCTCGACCTCAAGGTTCCGGCTGGACAAATCTACAAAAAAGTAGTCACAGACGTGAAGTGCAACGTCGCAAGGGAGTACCGGTTTGAAACGCAGCAAGAACACCACTGAGGGTTGGCGGTTCGATGAAGGTATTTTTAAGCTCGGACGGTTCTCCCCGGTGGAATCTGAAGCGAGTGACAAGGAGGCAGCTATGGTGAGGAAGTGAGAGGGACAGAGGGCACGCACCGTCCGCGTGCTTGGCAGACACTCACTCACACTATGACGCCTCTTACGCATGCGCCCGTGCTATCGATACGTCTGAATTTGTCGAGGTCGACGTCACTGTTCCTTTTCTGACCTAAGTACGCTAGAGAGGGTGGACTAGAGACTAAACAACAGAACACGCCTTTCAAAATAAAATTATGCAGAAGAAACTTTTAGTGTCAATAGATAACTTTCCTCCTTCTGGTTTAACTTGAACTACAAGGAAAATGTAAGACACCACAACACAAGTGAAACTAAAGAAACATTCTATTTTCTCGCAATAAAGTTATTCATACCAGAACGATGGAAAGAGCTAAAAGCAACCGCTTTTATACTGGAACAATAGAATGCAAACATTTCGAACGTGATTTCAAAACTCGTCTCACCTAGATAGGTAGTAGATGCCTCTTAATTGTAGCATAAAAAATCTTCAAGCATTGGCTCATAGTGTAGTTTAGTAAAATCGGTAAATTACAGTTTTAAATTTCAGCATCGAGTATTTTACCGACAAACTAATGTAATATGTACCTTAGGTACATTTAAATTTCAAGGGTAAATTACTAATTCAAATACGCCATGGTTCAAGGCTTATCAAACTGTACTCAAACCCACACATCCTTAAAGGTGGTAATAGTCCTTGCTTTTGAATTATTAGTTTATACTTCAGCCAAACTGGAGATAGGTACAATATAAATAAATAAATAACAATATGTAAACAAACCGTCGCGCATTTTTCGTTAATACGCTGAAATCACTATAATTTTAGTTAAATAAATCTCACAACATAAGTTTTCACACCTTAATTTAACAGTTAGTACTTACCTACTACTTAAAAGTTCCATAAACGTAATGAAATGGGCGATTTGTTTACATAAATTGTACTTATCTCCAGTTTGGCTGAAGTAGAGAATCCGCTACCCACCATTTAAGTACCTACCTAGTTATAGAGATATTTTAGAAATGAATGCACCCAAACAATGATTCATGGATAATTCAGTCATGTCATAGGTACATTTTCCAGGAAATAAGGATTCCTGCGATAAGATAAGGTTTCGGTATACTTACTTCCATATCTATAAATTCACAGACATGAATAACTAGCCTACCAATAAAGATAATGGTGAGACAAGTCTTAAAGCCAGAAATAAAGATTTGCATACTCATACGCGTGTATCTGCAGACTTTGAATCTTTGCTTACACTATCTTCTAAAGCTAAATCAACAGAATTTAAAAAGAGAATTTACGTCGAAAATATAAAGATAATATCCTTACTAAAGTAAAGAGGAATTAGGTATGTCTGGTGACGTTTAAATGTCTTGTTAATTCACAAAATATGAATGAATGCTAGATCACAAAAAAATGACTTCATTAGTTCACACGCACGAGTAATGAGTGTGTGATATTTTTTAACAGTGTATAGTTATGTTACCTACTGATATTAATAGATACCGGGCATTTGCTCTTCTGAGATTAATCTGAGCCAAGACGAGCCTACAATTTGACATATCGACCTACTTCCACAGCTTATCAATATGCCAGTACAATTCACTGTTTGAGGATCGCATTTCAGCATCGCATATCCGTCTGAGACACCCCACACCGTTCCTGGAAGTCATTGTTTTATAAACAAGAGTCAAAATAGCAGCCTGATTGACAGGAGTAAGTACTATATTCTGTGAATTTGACAAAACCAAACACACATCGGCCACTGGTCAACCAAGTTGCTGTGAAGGTATCTAACATGTTCTAACAACAGTCTCCTATTTATCTCCCAGGGTTTTTTCTACGACGAATTTTCGCTACGGGTTCCAAAGGTATGGTTCGGATTGGACGGAACAAAAGAAACAGGTTAACGTTTACAAAGCACGTTTTTATGACGACCCTTTTAAATTCCGTAACCTTCGTTTCGGACTGTACCTATACTTCTATTCGAGGTATCGACTTTTTATTGCCGGGAGGTTATTTATTTATGCGGTTCAGTCAGATGAATGTAGATATTATTTTTGACAAATATTATGGTGATATTGTATACTGTAGGGTTTAACTATACTTTTAGATATCACCAGTTTCTTGTTCTGAAATTGTTAAGAATCTAAGCTATTTATATCTACGCTCATATAGTAAGTAAGTTTAAACATTGTAAGTTCTCATGTACTCCTTATCAGATTAAGAAAACATACTGGCTCGTGCCACAACACGACTCATCTCCGTGTAACCCAAAGACATCGTATTCATAATGACTTTCGAAACCGCAAAGTAAATATATGTAAAACGTGTTTAGAACTCGACTATAAAGTCACGTTTGACCAACCGCACTCACGTGAGTACCGAAATAGAATACGATTGAAATGAAGTTGGATTATTTTTACAAAGTTACAAGTCGCAAAGGTCCATTGCAATATTTCTTGTTCATAACGCGACCAAGTGTGAAAGATAATTAGCCAAGAAACCACGCTTGGCTTAGCGAAACACTAACCCCTCAAAGATATGGGTGACGGAAAATTCAGGTGTTTTATTGATTTTTTTTTGTAATTTACTCTTACATTTATTTTGAACTTAGACCTCACCTTGATTGTAAATTGTCCCCACGTGCTGGATATTCTTATCCACGTTATCGTTACGTAAAACGTCTAGTTTCAAAGCAACAATGTGCACACAATGAAAAACTTGCATAACGAATACATAGGTCAGCAGTGCCTTCGTAGTAACTAATTCCACCTTTTATCATTGTACTATAATCTACTCGTATACTTATATTATAGAGGAAAGATTTTTTTGTTTTTTGTTTGTTTGTAACGAATAGGCTCCGAAACTACTGGACCGATTTCAAAAATTCTTTCACCAATAGAAAGCTACATTATCAGGAACCAATATATGCATATATTTTCAAAAAAAAATAGGGATCCGTAAGAAAATTGCAATATTGTAACCAAAGGTAGAAAACACAAAATAGTTTTTGGCGTGCGCTGCGAAAACTATTGAACAAAATAATGTACTACACGCGTACGAAATCGCGGGCAACAGCTAGTCTATAAATAAATGAATAATACCCAACAGCCACATTTACATAGTCTTCCGCAGCGGGAATCGAACCAAGCCTTTTGCGTCTCAGCTGTGCAATCGCCCGCCACGCCACCGAGGCTGTCATAGGTCATTTATGCAAATTTTTATACAATTCCCTAGCTTCCCGATTTTTTTTTGCTCGATCTAACAAAGGGTAGATTAGTTGCCGCATTTCTTTAGCATGTACTGCTATTACCGAGAGGAACCCGAGAGTTAACGAAGAAGTAAGATTCTTTTTGGTAACGAAAATGCCAATTCGGATAAAAAAGATACATACATATCGGATGATTTTCGTCAAGGTATTTAGTTTGTATGAAAAATAAATAAAAAGAAAAAAATAAAATTGATATTAATGTGTTCATAATGAAAAATGATTAATTCGATGGTCTGACCAGCGTATCAAGTTAATGGATATCCTCGGAAACACGGTGTATATGGATATCATAGATCATGGATATTTTTATAGGTAGGTACTTAAGTACGCCATTTAGATATTCCTTAGTTCCTTACACATCATTGGTACTTATCCTATCCATTCTATCATAAGTGTTGCAAAATCTTACAGAAACAAAGATGGTGTACCTACGCGTGTTTGGAAAACATCCTTTAAAGTTTATCTTGGTCTTGTACGAGATTTACTACGTAAGTTTATAGTGGTGTGTGACTTATCATAATATTAAGCATAATCGACTAAGCATCTTTTTGTCACGTCTTTGATAATGATAATTGTGTCGATTTGAACTTTAATCACCGATTCTAAAGACTATCTGGCAGCTTTTGAAATAAACATTTCTCCCGCAGCGGCGAAGACTACAGTGCCTCTTCCGCAGTAATTCTGAGCCGGCATATAGGTTCCCTTTCTACCAACAGAATGCTCTTTACGAAAATATCTGGTTCTGAAGATTAGCAATAATCTACAGTAAACAAAATTTACCAAGGAACTAGTTATCTTGGCCAAACTAAGCTAAGATAATTATAATTTCATTTCCTGATCTGCTGAGCTAACTTCCATTCTTCCTCAAAATTATTTTGACTACAAAGTGTAATAGTCTAAAAATATATTGTTATCAGACAATTTGGAAGTATGAAATGTGCTTGTATTTTTTCAAGGCGATAACCCTTTGGCTTTTTCCACTAAATATTCCATTCCATTTGAGTAGTTATTTTCGTGCGCAATAATGTAACCTAAGAAATATTTTGTTGCGTAGTGTTCTTATAACGACATTTACGAAACAAAAGGTTGGCCGGTAAACAACGGATAACCTAACTGACGCTCGTAGGAGTCCATATTGCTTGCCGGGCTATCCTCTGTTGACCTGACACCATGCAAGCAATTTTTTTACCATAACAAATATGCGACAAGCTTGAAACTCAAGAAGATACCAGATTTCTGCATAACCAAAGCCTTTATATATTTGTAGACTATCCAAGTAATCTAAACATACATACATATACCACAAATATTGTGCGCCTTGGTAATTTTCGTCTAGCTTCTGAAATACGAACTAACGCGATGATGATTAACAAGTTGTAATCTAGAGATGTTACAATAATTATATAGATACTTATTTTTTTAAAAAGGTTGGTTAAGGTATTATTTTAATACTTTATGAACAGAAAGAAACTTACAACTAATACAAATATAATTTACAAAATAAAAAAGAAACAGTCTGGCTATCTAACGGCGGCCGTTGCAAACGGTCGTTTATAATTTAATACTATGAGTTACATATTCTGACAAATTCGGGTTTCATACAAAGCAGGAAATTTGCCGAGACGCACACTATTTTTGGTACTACTATTCTCAGATACTACTGCACATATTATCTCTAACGGGGTGGGTAGAGGTGCGATTAAACTTGCAGCCACTCCTGATTCAAAGTCCCAACATTGATTACCAATAATTAATTAGGTGGCTAAGGTGTTCCAATAATAACTCGACCTGTGCCTATGATAAGGCCCATTATACTTCGTGCGTCAATGCCCCTTGGAAAAGTTAATTAGGGATTTATCATTAGTTTTCACCCACGTGATAACTCGATACCTAAGTCTAGTATACCTACTCGATGCAACTACTCAGTAAAGATCACGACTTGACGAAGTTTAATCATGGTGGGCTTGGCCAGTTTGAATGAAAAATTAGAATAGATTAAGGTACACTCAGATAATAAACTCAGATATTTTATCTTTTTCTAAAATAAAAAAAACAATAAAACTATCAGATTCTGACCAGCGAGGGAGAGATGTTTTCTGGAATAAAATCTATAAATTGTCAGAGTTCAATTATTATGATCGATGTTGCGCTAACGATTTCAGCATTTTTGTGCGCCTATCCAAATATAGGAGTAAACTTGACTACTTTTATATATAAAGATCCGTGAGTTATTCGTTGTGTAATTTATTTACTAACACTTCCTACAAGGTATTTAGTTTTGGTGTTAAACACGGAGACATGATTAGATGTGATCATCAGCCCTCAATCGATCATTCTATGGGGTTTCAAAGTAATTGCTTTTGAAATTGAAACCTTGCAATCTTTTTATACCGGCTATCGGCAAATTAGTAGAACAGACTGGAATGAAATGTATTGAGGTCGACACTAACATGAGTAGGTACTCGTAGTGTCTGGCGGTAAGAATGTTTTCGTGAGATAAGTTTATCTTTCAAGAAAGAATTCGAAATACTTTTTAACTCGTTCAGTTTTAGCTAGTTTGTAACACTGTTTGTATTTACTGTAGCACCTTTTATGAATTTGTTTATAGTTTGATATTTTACTATTATTTGAATAAATTACAGAGATGTATTTTGTTATGCGGTGTCTTCTTTGTCTGGAAGAGATCGCTCTTAAGCGATAAGGCTACCAATGTTTTATGATATATTCTAAAGTGTACAATAAAGTATTTTCATTCATGAATTTTACCATTAATCGTAATCAGAATATATAAATAAATACACAGACATAACAGAATAAAATGTAAATATTTATTTCAACGGTGTAAAATGTGTTTACATTTATTGCACACTACATTAGTGCTTTTGCTAAATTCCTTAATATTATACAGAAACTTACTGATACAGATGAGTAATGCATTAGTTCACTTATTATCTAAATTTCTCAATAAATATGTTTTTTACCTCAAAGTATCTTCATAAAGGAAGAGTTATCGTATAAAATGAGTTTTTCTTTCAAACGGCAGTGATTTGCGGTCCTACTGCGTAGAAGAACTTGAAGTTAGTTGTATTACAATGTTTAGTATAACTTTGAGACTCGTTTCTTGTAAATTAAAATGAATGCACAACTTACCCTACTAAAAGGATGACCAACCTACTGAGTAGCTTTTAGTATAATCACAACACATTCTCAAAGGATCAGATTACAAACCAAGTGTCTTGTGCAGCTTTCATTAGTTTTGTGTGTGACATCAATATCATATTATCGTACTGATGTTTTGATTATACAAATGCCTAGTCTAATAATAATTATTGTTAGACTAGGCGTTTGTATAATAAAGAATTTATTGAATTGAAAGATTTGTATTAGGCATTTACGCCTAGCAAACCGTTTATGAATCGACCAAGAACCAAATTGTTTACAAGTCATTCTCATGGATCAAATGGACTGCAAAATCTTTAGCAGATTTTATCTTTAGAATTTTCATACATGCTGTGACGTTATTCAAAATGTTTTCCATCTTTCTTTTGTTTCTTACAAGTCCCATATAAAGATGTCTTGTAAAATACCCAGCGCCTGCATCTGCGATTCGTTCCCGCTAGTGAGATCCACAGTCACATACTTAGCAGCCTGTAGGATCCTCAGGCACGATGCGTTTTCTGGTGGTAAGCGGCGAAATACTTGTAGGAAGAGGGACTTTGCGCATTCGTGGTGGAATACTAGAGGATCTAGAATCTCACTGAGATCCGGGGGAGTGAGAAGGCAGCAGAGATGTGCGAGTGTGACGCAAAGCTGTAACAACAAACGATTCAACGATGTAATAAACAAATATTTATAGACATTTTACACAGCGCATTCTAGCCCCAAACTAAGTAATACTATGGGCACCAGATGGCTGATAGAATACTTATATACATAAGCCTTTTTTTAATACATACTTATATACTACTACACTGTTGATAGTTAAAACTATGTCGTCTTCGATTATGGGAACCTGGTCAAAATACACACATTCTTTTTAAACAGAAACTAATGTTGTCTCTATTATCCTTAGCAAAACGAGTCTAGTGTTGGGAGATTTGAGAGGATTTCAATAAAACTTACTTCGCTTCTCTCGCTGGACTAGACCCTTTGTTGTCTAGCGAGAGCAGCGAGCTGCCCATTCAGAAATTATGAATTGCCAACAAAAATCCCTGAGAAACTAAGTTACAAACTAACCTGCTCAATAAGGTTATCCTTATGCTTATACTCGGTGAAGTCGTCGACATAAGCGGCGCTTTCCATAGCCGACAGGACTCCCCGCCAGACGAGTGTGTAATATTCTCCATAGTGCGTCCTTTGAGAGGGCGCTCGCAACGCCACTGCTGCGTTGATGCGCACTTTCAGATTCTTGCATTCTTGCGTTAGAGTACTCAGGTTGGGGAATACTTGGCTCTGAAAGAAAGTAACAAACAAAGATTGGTAACATGCTCGTTTGGTCACTGATTTTTCACGTAACACTGTTGCAATCAGATTTTGTTTGAAACCTGTCTTTTTTTATATCCGACAGATAAGAACTGCTTATAACAATTCTTACTAATTATAAACGCGAAAGTTTGTATGTTTGGATGTTTGTTACTCTTTCACGCAAAAACTACTGAATGGATTTTAATGAAACTTGGAATATACATAGTGCATGTACTGGATTAACATATAGGCTATTTTTAATCTGGGTACCACGCGAGCGAAGCCGCAGGCGGCAGCTAGTGATACATAAATATAGGTTGGAATATGGCAATAAGGATCTTTTTGCCTAGTCAAAGAATCGATCGACAAAGCGTCGATCATTGATGTCGCTAGTAGAAAAGTCCAACATGTATAGGATTGACATTGACACAGTTGGATATTTCAAAGCTACACGTCAGTTTCAATAGAACGTAAAATCAATTAATCAACATCTATCAGCGCTGTTATTCAAATATTAGACTTTGACATGGCAGTTATTATTTTATTGTTACTGTTTCTTACTATTTTGCAACGCACATTCTGAGGTCAATTGTATTTATATTGGCATTCAGTAAGCTAATTCATTGTATTCTCTATGAAGTATTGACAGCCTCAGTGGCGTGGTGGGCTGAGACGCAAGAGGCGCGGGTTTGATCCGCTGCGGGAGTAATATTTGCATATTCTGCAAATATTTTTTCCGGATCTGGGTGTTACAGTACCATGGTACTCGTAGGTTATGATAACCCATAATACAGGGTGTTATTTATTATTTATTTTCTTACCTGCCATCCATTAAAGCAAGTGAACAGCTGATCGTTCTTCATAGCATTGCCGATTGCGTAGCAAGCATTCCACCGCACCTTCATATTGGTTACTTTGCACGCGCAATCCAAAAGCTTCCCTATTGCAGCTTCGCATAGGGTCTTAATTTGCGGTTTGCGGACTAGAATCTCGTTCTTTATCAGGCGAAGAAAGTTACCGAGACCTCGGGTAGCGCTCATTTTGACCTGTGAATGCATTTTTTTTTATTACTTAGACGCAAGAGGCGCGGGTTCAATTCCCACTGCGGAAGAAATGTTTGCATGTTCTGCAAATATTTCTTCCAGGTCTGGGTGTTATTCTATCAGCCATCTGGTTCCCATAGTACAAGCTTTCCTTAGTTCGGGGCTAGATGGCGCTGTGTGAAATGTCCACAAATATTTATTTATTATTTTATTTTGATAAAAGAAGGATAGTAGCTAAAATTGTAACCAGAATTTAAAAATTTACCCAACAGCAACCATTGTATCTTCCCATGGGTAAGTGATAACCCCATGACATTGGAACGTGCATTCTGCACTCGCATCACTTATCAATGTTTACCCATGACTAACCACTTAGCGATCATTAGTTGACCAATTACTTTTATAGTATAGGGGTGAAAGTTGACGTGGGTAATGTGTTTGTAGATCCTGTTCGCTTCTTAGTAAAAGCTATTACTGGTATTGCCTTTAATAAAAATAGGTAATGCCGTTGTACGCCTTAAAATATTATGTTCCTAACTGTTTTTACAAAAAAATAAGCGTATTTTTGCAATAAGCATATTTTACTAATGACCCCCCCTTCCTTCCCCCCAAATATCAGGCTGCAACCGCGCCTGCCTCACTAAGCGAGCATTTGCCGCGCAGGGCTCCCTCGCGAGGCTACTTGGTAATGTTTGGGTACCTTATCATTGTCAGCGGCGCACTGTATGCTGACTTGTAGCAGTCGGAGCAATAGGTCATCATCGATATCGTCGTAATCCGGATCGTCCCTGTTCAAACCACATTTTGTTTTTAAACTATTTACGTTTTAGATAAAGTAATGACATAAAAAATGATTTGCTATCTTTTGAGTCAGGTTTTTTCCAGTTTTGTTGTTCTGTGTGTGACTTTACAGTTTGGTCGGATCCTGTTTGATTCAGTTTTGGGTAACCCAGATAAAATTTGATAACTGATTTGGAGTTGAATACAGCATGTAATGGTAAGTATCCTATTTAAATGTAGGATTTAAATAGATACTTTATCCACATCCACACTAAAATAATGATTTGATTTCATGCTTGTCACTAACATACTGTGACACGCATATAATATGTTACTAAGCTATTCAAATATAATCTACTTAAGTTTATCTAAAAGTCGACTGAATAATTTATGAGGAACAAATCCATTTAAAATAAAATATTATAATCACATGGCAAGTATGTAAAACTGCTCAGAATATCATTTGAAATTCAAAGCAAGCACAAATACAGACATGCTGAAAACACCAAAACAGAAAGAGAAAGATGCATAATGCATATCCTGAAAAAGAAAGAGATAAATATAGTTCACTCACATGTTCAGAACAAGTGCGTCACTAAGGTTTCCCAAGGCCCAAGCTGCTTTCGTTCTCACGACCAGCGTGGGCTCGGCCAACGCTCTTAGTATATTCTCTCCACAGTCACTGACGAAGCCGATATCCTGAAATAAAATCGCATGTGAAAGCTTCCATACTTTATAACTCCTGCCTTATGTTTAGTGCTTTTCCAAGTTACATCAAAATCAGTTCACAAACATAAATCGTATCACACTCGTATACATAATGGGGTGGGCAGAGCCACAAGTAATCATAAGAAAACTAGGCTAGACTGTTTTTTCTTCATACAAGCTTCATCTTCTTACTGCGTTCTCTAGGAGTTGAATTTCAGGAATTCCTTTCTTAGTGGGGTCATTATAATGATGAACTCGTACGCGTTTAATTACTTTTAAAGTACCTATTTTACCTCTTTCTAAGGGTTGTTTTGAAAAAACCTGAAACACCTGTCCATTTGTTTTATTCAACCGAGTTTCAAGCCAATCGCACCGTCTTTTAAAAAGTTTTAATACAAACTTTGACACCTCAGTTCACCCCTTTTTACGGGTTATTTTGAAAAATCCTGAAACACGTGCATTTACAGTATCCGAACAGAGTTTCAAGCAAATAGCACCACGCGTTAAAAAGTTCCATACAAACGTTTTCATCCCTTTTCACCCCTTTAGGGGTTGAATTTCGAAAAATCCCGCGTTAGTGGGTGGTTTTCCTATAAAAGGAAGCTACTTGTCAAATTTCAGCTTTCTAGCTTTTGCGGTATCGGCTCGGCGATGATGAATCAGTCAGCCAGCCAGCTCTTTTATAGGTATAGATATATCCTCCTAGTTTCATGCTTATGGTTTAATTAAGCTGTGTGTTAATTGTCAGTCAGTCAGTCAGACAATAATGTAAGAGTTGTATATATTTATAAAATACTTACCTCTCTAAGAGTTCTAAACATAACTGCCATGGCTAGCGCACGCACCGCCGCCGCCCTCACAGTGGCCTCCACATCGCTACAGGATCCCACTAACAACGTGCAGCATAGTACTTGAGTCCGCCTCTGAAAGTAATATTGGTAAACAATATCAACATATTGTGAGCCTTGATTCTTCACTAAAAGAGGTACGGATTCGTTTTCTGGAACTAGCAAAATATTTATAAGCATTTGGAGTTTTTGATGTTGTAGTCGACGACGCGGATTCAACATCATCGAATTTTTTTACATATATGTAACTAGTTGGTGTGGAACTCGGAATATGAATAAAAAGGAATTCAATAATAATTTTTAGATCCCCGGGCACTACAGTGTCCTGTTAGTTTAGGACAAAGTTGCCTCCTGACGTTGTTTAAACACCTAGTGTAGGCTAGTTTTTTTAGGTCTGAATATTGCCAGGATTCGATATTGTACTGTCGGACGATTATTTACACGAACACATGTGATACAATAAAATGGTCTTAAAAAATACGTCAGTCCATTTAGGTCCTATTTAATTGTAATGTTATAAAATTGCTAAATAATTACCGGTAGCTCTTTGAAGGATTTCTCCCCAACATTGGCGATGCAGTCGCAAACGACTGCCTTCGCGGGTGAATTCTCATGGCATTGCAGAACGGTGGACAGAGGACTTATCAGCTTCTCCCACATATACACGCAGTTGTTTAGAGGTGGCGATTCGTCGGTTTGTTCTGCAAGAAACAACAGTCATAAGACCAGTGGCTGTACCAAAGTCACCTAGTTAATTCGGGGCCTAATCACTGGATTGAACTCCATGATCCTAAAAGCCTCATTTCTACAAGATATTGATTCGTGAGGCCATTGAGATCAAAAAACCATATGCTTACCTAGCTTTTGTATAGCATCGCACAGTCGTGAGCGGAAGCTTGTACTTTGTCTCTGCAGGTCTGTGCTGAGTGTCATATAAATAATATATCTATCTATCTATCCGGTCATAAAACTCCTTAGCCAAAACTCTTACAGCGTGATCCAAGGATCATGCTGTGCCGACCCCACATAGAGTGAGATAAGGACAGGAAGATGATGATAATCTATCTACTTCATACATGTATCTATCATCAAGTCAATTTCTGAACAGCAAATGCTTACCTAGCTTCTGTATAGCATCGCCGATAATGCTAACAGTCCTGGCAGCCTGCAATACCACATCCTGATGTTCGTGCTGTAACATCTCGCTGAGAATATCGCCGAGCAGAATGACGTGCGAGTGCAATAGATCGGACAGATGGTGGAAGGCGATCGCCGAGAGCACTTGCAGAGATTCCAATATCACAGGTATTACTGATGATTTACAGCGCTGAAATAAGGAAAAAGAATTTAGTAGCCAATTTACTTAATTTGGTCCGTATTTAGCTTTAGGTTATTAATTGTAGATATGCCAGTTAATTTAGCTGAAGTAAGCTCTAAATACTGCCCAGCAACGGGACGACATGGGTTAAAAAAGCTCTATACACAACTAAGGGTTACAATAATACTAAATTGTTGTAATCTCTAGTACAAATTCGCTTAAATATTCATAAGAAGCTTACCAATTTGCAGACAAGTACACCGCCCGCCCGCCCGCAATTAAAAACCATTCAAGGCTTGTGCGAGTCAGCACATACGTCGACACAAAGCAAACTTAATATCTTCAACACGCGTTTCGCCTCTCCACCAAGCATCAGGAAATTGACTCAGACTGTGCGTCAGAGACGTCTTGCACAGAAAGGCTTTCGGCCTCGTGGAGAGGCGAAACACGTGTTAAAATAAGTTTGTGAGAGATTTACCTACATCAACATCTTTAGCTGTAGTCATTGTTAGTATTAAGGAATCAAAAGGACTTACATTCACTTCATTATCTCTAAAAATCCATCCCATATTCTTGAAACATATTTCTAATATCCAGCTCCTAAAATAGTGACTATTCTTAACCTTATCACATTTATCATTCGGAACTGCAATGAACATTTCATCATCTGAATACCCCTCCTCAAAGTCTTCACAATCACTGTCTGACTTGATAAGTGTTGTCTCACTAGTGATGTTTATAGGCACTGTGTCTTTTTCTATTGATTTCAGAACTTCATCTTTTTTCGTGTCGACGGATAGAACGCAACCCATTGTGATAAGAGCGCCCACTTGAAGGGTTACGTCTGAAAGTATTCGAACATTTTAGTAAATACGTGAGACCTGCAGAGCACTGGTGGTCTATTATTGGTCCCGCCTTCCGATCATAACGTTGTTGGTTCAAATCCAACCGTGCACAAATAGATTTTTCTGTTCGAAAGTTGTTTATACGGCAAAGGAAAAAATCGCGAGGAAAACAGCCTGTCGTAGAACATTCAAAGTTCGAAAATGCCGATTTGTGAGAAAATACTTGAGTCCATCATTGTTGTGACTTACCGTGAAATATTGCAATCACCGTCAAAATATTTTGGCTTTTCTATTGTCACTACATACCTCTATAAACTAGAAACTTTCTAGTAGACTTGACTATATCACTTATAAGTCCGTCTTGCATCTTATGATACGGCGTGGCTTGCACTAGCGCCGCGCAACATTTCAACGCGATTATAACCACCGCGTGACTTCTCTCGGACTCTAAGATACTCGTCAGTATTCTGTGCATACATGTGATGATGTATCCGAGGGAGATAGAGAATGGGATGAAAGAGGTAGTATCTTTTTTGCTGTGGACAATGGAGTAAAACATATTGGATTCGAATAATAGAGAAATCCTATCCTATCTTACTTCCTACTATATTATAAATGTAAAAGTTTCTGAGTTTGGATGTTTGTGCCTCAATCACGCCTAAACGGCTGAACGGATTTGAATGAAACTTGGAATATACATAGTACATGTACTGGATTAACATATAGGCTATTTTTTGTTCGGGTACCACGCGAGCGAAGCCGCGGGCGGCAGCTAGTTAATGTATATTTTGTAAGCTCATTTCCTTCTATTCAGGCAATAAAGACTAGAAGCCACATCTAAAATCTATTAGTAGCAGGTTATTTTGTTTCTCACCTAGTTTCAGCTTGAGACAGATATATCCTTGAACCAGACAACAACGCCAGTATAACACTCAACACACTGGCTCTACTGCTGGCGATAGGATCGACCACGGCACAGTATGCAAGGGTTTTCTTAGCAGACTCCTCGGTAAGCCATTTGCTGGGGTCAGGTGAATCAGGGAGTAAGGCCCACCAGTAGCCAAACATCTCCTTTTTTTCTCTGATCTGGAAAGGACAATGAACCTTGTGGTGACGTAAAATAAAGAGCATGTTTTGGATCAGATTTTAATTTAGTCTAAGGTTATTTTCAACACTGTAAGTTATTGATTCCAAGAAAATGTGATAAAATCAGAATAGAAAAGTACAATACAATGATAAGTTTATGTGAGTTTACATCCGCTATCTTACATTTCATATTCAAGCCATTAAATAATGTTAACAAAAGTTTGTGAGGGTGGGTGCATGTGTGCATCAAACTGGAATAGGAGTAACCACCATGACCCCACGCAAACGAAGCCGCAGGTAGAAACTAGTATAAAAGAGTAAGTTTAAGTTACCTTTACTAACACAAGCAGCAGATTAGAAGCACTCTGTCTCACTCTAGACTTCAGTGCGATCAACCTAGCCTCTCCATTGCTCTCCATATCGGACATATCTGAGTCACTAGTCAGTGCCCAACTGTTCTTAGCTCTCTGTGGTTCTAAATAGTTGCAACTAGCTGGCTTATATGCAGAATTGTTCTCGAAACTGTTGACGTCTTTCATAAGACTACGATCTGATACTGGTATTTCTTTTTTGAGACTTTCTATGGCATTGTTCCTTTGCTTTCGAAGCTTTTGTTTCTGCAATTGTTTTATTATTGTCAATACATCAGGGGCTTATACAACAGATTTTCTACTTAAAAATGTTAGTTAGATTGCCCTGTTATGGGCTTAAGTGTTAATGGATTATTTGATTGGACTTGGCTATTTTTTATCACTGTAAGTACTATTAAGAAAACAGATTGAATTTAGTTTTGTTCTTGCGGGACACAGTGACAATAAAGCTGAAACTATTTGGTTGTCCCTTAAGTGTAATGTGAAATATTTACTGCTACTGTAAATACCTTTCCTCCTTTAGTATATTCAACAACAGGTGTTACAGCTATAGTCTGCTGTGCTGGCATTATCCTCTCCGGCTTGAGACCTACATTCACAAGACCATACAGTGCAAAGTACTGACAAATACCCATCACTTCCGGCAAGGGAATCTCAATGTTTTGGTCATTGAAATAGAGTTGAGATAAGACCCTCAAAGCCGATATTATTACCTGAAAACAAAGTTAAAGTCCTTCAGTACAATCTCAAGAAATTAAATCTGTCAAAGTAAATCATACTTACCCCACTTATCTGGGGTAAGTATCCCACATATAATATAAGACTCACCTTACAGTACAAAAAGTCATCTTGAGATTTAGTGGACCCTCTCATCAGCAAAGCCACAACTGCCTGTGAGATCCATTTCTTTTCTTCCGGAGTCAATAGATCTTCAGCATTAGTATCATCAGTCACAGAGACCAGACTGACAATGCATTTTAGAGAAATAAGGCAGATTTGTAAAGGATTTTTGGTGCTTAAAGTATGAGTTTTATCTATGTTTAAGAGGCTTAGTAGGATTCCTTGGTTGCCTATTAACTGGTCAGTAAACTAGAAAAAAGATAAATTTACTCTCAGAATTAAAAATATGCATATTAAAATTCAATATCATTGAAACTCAACCAATTCTTAAGATGCAAGTTAAAGGATTAATATAACAGGGTATGTGTTGGGTTCACTGGTCAGTGATAAGGACAAAGTACAACAGACAGACAGACTTACCTTATGCCCGGCTTGAGGATTAAACTGCAAAATGCATTGCAGATTGTACAAAATATCAGGTAATATGATATCTGAGCATTTCTTCAAACATTCCACATGCCAGGCTACAAGTTTCCAAATAAAATCAGTTGGAAGCTGAATATTCTGTTTTATTATGACACTGTTTATAAGATGTGAGGTTTTTGCTGATATGAATTCATCACCAGGCTTTATGTTAAGGCACAAGGCGGTTACCAACGCTGATGCATCCTGTAATAAATAAAATTGAAAGTTGAATGGAATGAGACCTGCTAAGAACTGAGAATCTCTACATCTGAAAAGTAAATAGGTAAAAAATATTTTTTTATAAACATAACACTGATATGAAGGACAGCAACGAATAGAAGGTTTACTGTAAAATTTGTAATGGTTTGAGATCATTTGGTAGAATAGTGACTCATATTAGAAATGGAAACATAACCTTTAAAAACTTACGTGTTTCCTCACAAACAGTTCCCCTTTGTAAGGCTTAGAGTTCAGCTCATCAATAAGAGCATTCACTTGAGATTTGTTGTAGTCTTTGAGGCGTAGAAGGTGGCTCAGCTCACCACAAAGCAGTGAAAACTGCTGCGGCAAATTAGTATCCATGTTTCAGCATGTAAACTCAAAACCGATCCATGGGACTCGAAAAAAAATCTGTTTTTTAGAGATTTATGCTATTATTTCTGTGATTTCATACAGCTTAGATAAACTTAGATTATGTTCTAATATTTATTTGTAAACAGACGGCCAGAATAGAATAGGTCCTTTCTACATTTGACGTTGACATTGACATCCACAACTTGACATTTCCAACTTTATAACGTTCGAGAAAGTCGATCGATTTTCAGTATGTCTTAAACCATAAAACAATCGCTTGCCTGAAAGATGAATAAAAAGGTACTCTGTCTGGCATTCATTGGCTGAACGTAGTGTGCATAATCCAGATTATCCTCTTTGATTGGCTGCATTGGCTGTTCTGAGGGCCAGAGCCAACTGGGCGTTGTTGCTGTTTGGCAAGGGCGGTCAGTTTGAACTTTTTGAAACAGTGACTGAATTTAATTTTACAAAAACATGTCTCTCTTTAGACCCGAATCACATAAAAAAGAAAAAGAAATTAAGCAACATCCTTGGGCAAGACGCATTAAAGATAATTATTCAAATAGAATCAAGCACGCTCACAACTCTGTCAACAATCCCAAATATCCATTCAAGAAAGAAAAAGAACCTGCATCAGACCGAGTCAAGTTCACAGTAATAGGAGATAGAGTGACAAAGGAATTTATATATTGCACTAACTTACTTAGAGGATTACACAAATACAGATGGAAGAACTTTGATGCTCCTGTAATTAGAGGCAAGTAACTTCAGGTTTTAATGTATGTACCTATGAATATTAGCACGCCCGTATCTCTAAGGGGCTGGGCAGAGCCACAAGTAGTCATAAGAAAACTTGCAGCGACTCCTGATTCAAAGTCCCAAGATGGATATGATGAATCATGGTGACAGGTGATCAGCCAATCGCCCATATAGATGGCCCATCATGTTGGGGAGGATACTATCTCTTAGTCGACTTTTACGACATGCTCGGGCAGAGAAGCGTTCTATGTTTTTTTTTACGTCCCAGCAGAGGTATATAAACTTATTATTTCTTTGTTTGTCTTTGGACTGATAATAAACCTATGTGAAGACAGTAAAAGCGAGAGTAGTATGTCAGGAGCTAGCAAATAGAGATGGTTTGCAGGTGTTACCACTGTCGACTGGCCTGCTGTCTGGAACGACTTGAAGATCCGCTATGGCGGACTGGCATTTTGTCTAAAGTCATCCGTCGCTGTATTATTAAACGATAAGATCATCGGCGGGGAGAAGGAATTGAAGGAACTTGTGGATTCGAAGTACATCTATCACTTGTGCTTGGATTATTATAACCAAAGTATCGCCGAGTTTGCCAAGTTTGTCAGAAGTACTGGCGTAAGTCAGTTTAAGTACCTAATAGGATCTTTAACTCAGATAGATAAGTAGCTCTTAGAATAATGACAGTTGAAATTGGTAATTGGCAGGCCATCACTCTAGGAATAAATATCCGATCGTAATGGTAGCTACGGACCGGATAACTATTAGATGGCTCCCCACTTTACGAACGAACCTATAAAGATTGCGGGTGGTAGGTAGGTAGCTAGATAGTTTTCTGTCAATGAAAAAAGAAATTGTTTCAGTAGTGAGATTATCCCCTACAAACAAACAATCTAACTTCTCTCTACCTACCTGTTCATAATTAAAAAGGGTTGTGGATAGTGTAAGTAGATACTATTAAAAAAAAACACCCAACAGTCACATACACAGTCCTGACCCCACACTAGGATTACCTGTGTCGTGGGTATCAGAAACTACGAGTACCATGGTACCACAACACCCAGACCCGGAAGAAATATTTGCAGAACATGCAAACATTTCTTCCGCAGCGGGAATCGAACCCGCGCCTCTTGCGTCTCTGCCGAGCAATCGCCCGCCTCGCCACCGAGGCCGTACTTCCGCAACTTTTTCTACCTACTTGCATTGCAGAGACCTTGTGCCTTCATGCACATTTCAATCGACGATCAACACGCTGGAACTTTGATTTTCATGGTGAGCCAGACTTATTTTCAACTATACCTATATACGATTTTTTTTATTTTTTCAACTGTTTCAACTGCCAGCTTATTTGACTTTGATGATGATAAAGGCCGTCACATACGTAGCTATAATATACAATACATTAAGTATAGCAAGGCATATACGGTATCTTTTCTATACCCTTTCTCATCCTTTATTTGTGCCTACTGGTTTTCATGTGACATTGGTTGGGTGGTCATCAATAAAGGTAACAAGTAAGGCCCATGATTTTATTATTTAGCATCTTCTCTTCTACCATTTTATCTTCTAGCTATACGCTGATCAAGTACCTTACACCTGTGAGAATTTCCTGCGACTTTGCAAAGAGAAGAGGGGTGGGTACGGCGGCACTCCGGTCCATAGGATCGTTAAGGATGGCTGGATTCAGTGTGGCGGGTTCGCTCTTAAAAGCACCCCACTAGACTGCGAGAACTTCGTGATACCTCATGATAAGCGAGGCGTGCTTTGCATGGCTAATGATGGAAGGTAGCCTACTGACCCTTATAGCTTGATGTCCATAACAAATCATTGCGCATGTTTTTTTCTAAAATTGCTTCTCTACTATCACACTACTGTTTACCTACAAATATCGTACCTACCTACACCGGAAATGAGCATACTTTTGATACTAAAATAGACTACTCACCTACCAGATTTTACATAGATAAAATCACCCCCGTCTCCCATAGTGGTAGGCAGAGATCGCGGACCTCCAGTTGCTACGATTCTGACATTATGTAGGTACTTCTTTCGCTTCATTCAATCGTATCCTCAGATCAAATACTCTCATCACATTTCTCATGCATGCAAGACGATAAATGAACCTGCACAGATATAGGTATCTACCTGCAAGATACTTTTTATTCTTAAAAAGCTGTTTGACAAGTACAAAATAATCAAGTAATCACTTATTTTATAGAAAGATAAGATGTTTATTATGTTTTTTTACTAATTTCCAGACACGAAGACTGCTCAACACAGTTCTTCGTTCTTCTCCAACCAGCTCCATGGATGGCTTCCAAATACGTTGCATTCGGCCAGCTTATCGAAGGAGATGGCACTCTAAAGGACATTGAAAACGTAAAAACGTGGTACGAATCGCCGACAGTGGACATCATCATCTACCAATGCGGGATTTTTAACATGGAATGCCATGATATCATGATCAATAAAGGCGCCAATGAGTACATAAGCGGTCATATTGAGGACTTGAATGAGTTGGGAGAACTTCTATGGGAGGTTGGTTATGAAATGCTACCTTTGCTTATCAATCCTACTAATATTATAAATGCGAAAGTTTGTGAGGATGTACTTAAGGATGTGTGGATGTGACGATGTATGTTTATGCCACAATCACGGCGTAATGTCTGAACGGATTTGAATGAATCTTGGTAATATACCTATCGTTCAACATTATATACTGTCAGTCAGTGGGTTTGCAGCTATATATAATATAAATAGATCTAACACTTTACTTTAAAAACTGAAATATTAGAGATATCTCCAGCAAACATAAGAATTAATAAATTGAGATTGAAATCCGACTGCGCCAGAAAACGTAAAATAGTGCATTTTATATTTTTGCAGGTTCTTTTAGAGAAAACTTTTTTGGAAGCTCAACTGAGGGAGATAGAACGAATGAAAGAGGAAGACGGTGAAGGTGCCGAGACTAGCCCAGAAGATTCTGCTATTCACGCCACGCAGAGGTAAAGAAATACATGATCGTCAACAGAGCCAGGATGGCGCTCATTAGGGAAGGCCTACGTCCAGCAGTGGACTGCTAAATTAGGCTGATGTTGATGATGTGATATTTATGTTCACTGGTGGCCTAGTTGGTTGTGTGTGCCTTACGATTTTAAGGTGGTGGGTTCAAATCCTGTCGTGTAACAATGGATTTTTCTATGTGAAAAATTGATGTGCGCCATACCAGTACTCTCAAACGGTGAAGGAAAACATCGTTAGGAAACCTGCGGCTTAGTCCGCTTCGCACGTATTGACCATGTCTTTCCTGTGGGCAAGGCCGACTAAGCTGAGAGGATGGAATAGGTGCTGGGCAAGCCTGCTCCATCTTAATTCGTCCCGGGCACTACAGCGTCAGTGAAGGTAAAAGTTGCCTCCTGACGCTGTATAATCTACTACAGATGGTAAGAAGGATATTTATGTTTTTTATAATTAACTGAAACATTTCAGGTTCCTCCGTAAAAAATCAGAGATAGAGAAGCAGATACAAAAAAGCCAAGTGGACAACAAAGGATCCACAGCCGTGGCGGTTGATGTGAACAACGATTTCGACGTAGAAGAGTACGAATATGAGGGCGAAGAGGATATATACAAACACCAGTCGATACACACGCCGAGTTTGATTGTGAAGCCAGAGAAACCTTATTACATACCGTTGACGGACGTGCCTTACCCGGGGGAGATTGACTCTGATTTTAATCTAAGAAGGTATTTTAATATTTATTATTTTGCGAATGAGATTTTGGCTGGCACGCTTGAGGGCGAACATCTATCGCGATATTCGCTATAACAGAAGGGCACAAGGGAGGCCTTTACCCAGAGGGGTGCGAACTCTTTGTAATACCTACCTACTTAGTAGGTTGAGTTTTTGGTATTTAGGTAAGGCAAATTATGTGAGAAAAACTTATGGGTTAAATTAGGTACTAAGTAATTAAGACTACTAGGTACTACGACTTGTCGTGTCACTAGTTCTTTTGAACCAGTGTGGTGAAAGGATTTAAAGTGCGCCTCAATGGCTCATTTCGTGCGCTTAAGTGCGTCAGATTCAACACATGTTTTCAAACAATTTAAGTTCTACGACATGCCAGTTTCCTCACGATATTTTCCTTCGCCGTTTGAGAGTACCTACTGGTACAGCGCATATAAATTTTTCGTACAGAAAAATCCTTTGATGCACGACCGGATTTGAACCAACGCCTTACAGCTACCGGGGCCGCTACCGCTAGACCACCAGTGTTAGTTATTAAGAAAAAAACATTGTTTGTTTTTTTTCCAATTTCATGTAAATTATGAAGTAGGTACACTAAATATAGCTATAATTTTCAGATTCCTAAAAGGCGATTATTGTCTCGAAAGCGACTTAAAGAAAAACGCACAGAAGAAAACCCCGTATGAAGAAAGGATGTCTTTTCCTTCGGAACTATTTATTATGTCCGAGTCTGAATCTGTATCAGGTTAAGCACTATTGATCGGTCACTATCTATTGATTCAGAATGAGCTAATAAAAGCGAATAACCTAGGTACATTACCTGGCTTCGGCAAACTTTATCAATCTTGCTAGACAAGACTGAACGTAAAGCCATAATTCACCAAAGCTCGGTTATCTAAATCTGTTACCATCTCTCTCTGTGGAAGTAATAGTGACAGACAGTGGATGTTGCCACTGTCGTAGCTTTTTGGTGGCCCTATTTTAGGTCAGTGACCCGTATGAGGACACAATGTTTTGTCCGAAAATGAAAGAGCCGAGTCGTGCAACTTTTGTTTTGAGCTTAACTTTAGTTCTTAAACGTCCGCTGGAGGCGCTGATCTTTGTTTCTTTTTCAGAAAACTCCTTGGATTCGGACGAAGAGAAGGAAATAAGAAAATATCTGAAGTAATATTCCACATAACATTATTTTAACAATAAGCTTATAAGCTTCATTAATTTTCGAAGTATTTTATTAAAAAAACCTATACACAGATTAAATTATACTTAGTACCTACTTAAAGTGTTTTGTTTTCAGGTTGCATGTCGATAGGGTCAGTTTCGCCGGTGGTATTATAAAAAGCATTGCAAGAGGCCTAGGGAAGTTCAACATTTTCGAAGGCTCTAGAAAGTAGGTTCACTTTCTATTCAGATTAAAAAACATCTAGTACCTACTACCTTGGTATAATGGTAGTACCTACGTAATATTTTATGTTGTAAAACGTTTTCAGGTCGGAGTTGATCACTGACGATGAATTACGAAGATTCAGGTAATTAATGTTGTAAATGCGAAAGTACCTAACTCTGAACAGATTTTTATGAAGTTTGACAAGGAGATAGATTTCATCCCGGGGACATAGGCTACTTTTTGTAAAAATAATTCTGGAGGGGTGGAATAAGGGATGAAAGTTTGTATGGGAAACCCATCATTATACCGCCGAAGCTAAGCAATGTTATGTGCGGCCACAATTGGGATGGGAGACCGCCTGAGAATGCCGCGGGATGTTGACTTTTTGCTCTCCCAGATTTTTTTATGGACATCAACGAATCTATCCAACTAATATTATAAATGCGAAAGTTTGTGAGGATGTGTGGATGTGAATGTGAAGATGTATGTTTGTGCCTCAATCACGCCGCAACGGCAAAACGAATTTGAACGAAACTTGGAATATACATAGTATGTGTGCTGGCATATAGGCTACTTTTTGTCCGGATATCTCGCGAGCGAAGCCGCGGGTGAACGTTAGTATTTCATATTTTTTTTACAATCTCCACATAATTATTTCTCACTTTAACCCTTACCTAATCATTCCAAGAAAATCTTCTAATACCTACTAGCTACTAGCCTAGTTTTAAATATACTTATTTATTCTCCTTGCAGACTCGCATCGATTGACTATCGAGCGCGCGAAGATAGAAACAAGTAAGGTGTTCATTATTCTTATTTATTTTAAGTTGTATTTTTTAATTATAGCTGGTGTGTTATTTATCGACGACCTCGGTGACGTGGCAGGCGAGTGCTCGGCTGGGACGCAAGAGGCGCGGGTTCGATTCCCGTTACGGGAGATATGATTGTATGTTCTACAAATAGTTATTCCTGGTCTGGGTGTTTTATTTTATGTATTATAAGTATGTGTTTACAAAAAAGTATATACTAAGTATTCCATCAGCCATCCGGTGCACTCCGTACAAGTTTTGCTTAGCTTGGGGCTAGATGACGCTGCGTAAAATGTCCACAAATATTTTTTTTTTTTTATTTTAAAGCAAATAAAATATATTTTTCTTTATTTTTCATAGAAAAGTGTCCATAAGCGTGCCTAGTTCAGAAAAAGAGACTCATACAAAGATAAAGCGACGGCAGACGGGTTTCGTCAGACCCGAGGACTTGGAGACTATTCGTGTTATCCAAAGATCGGAATCCGATATCTCCAATGAAGAGTCTGCTGTGGATATATCTAGGTGATTTTGTTCAAACAATTTGAATGATAGGAATTATGCTAGGGTCTAAAGATTCCTTTAAAACGCAGTAAAGGTACCAACACATTTATACATTATAATAGCTTTTTTGCTGTTCTATGCCACATATTGGGTTGTCATGAAAGTTGCAAAATGTAGCCCAGGTTATGGCTCGAGTCAATCAAATATCTTATGCATTCAGTATTAGGTTTTAGAATGACTTTCACAAAAAATATTTGCTCTTGACGAGTGCTTTACTTTTGTACATTCTCTGTTTTTTTTTACATTTTATGTACATATTTATCGTTATTCGGCTATTTTAGGAAAGTCCGCATAGCGCCTTCCGCTATGGGCCCAGCGACAACTGGTCCGCGTCACGCGCGGCGGCCTACTGGCTTCGTGCGCGCTCAGGATATAGTGGACTCCGACATAGAAGTCAAACGACAGTCTGTGCTCGCCAGATTGTACAATGAAGTCGCGGTCGACTGCGACCATGGACCGACTTTGAAAGAATATAAGTAAGTAAACTAGTGTCATTAGTTATTTCAGACCAGTGAATGTTGCGAAAGGAAATGCACCTTGAAAGAGGCTCATTTTGTGCGCTTTGACAGTCATTGAACTATTTAGGTGCTATGACGCAGTTTTCCTTCACAAAAATAAAATTCATAAAATATTGATTTAGCAATAATAATAAAAAACGTCAAATACGAGTCGAATTCGCACACGAAGGGTTCCGTGCCATCGTACATACAAAATGTTTTTACGGTTCATGAGATAAGTACCTTACAGCCCGCTGACAGACGGACCGACGGATGGACGGACGGACAGCGAAGGCCCATAACGTAAGCTTAGAACGATATGCAATACTAGGAGATACTTGGTCTGAGTTTTATTGTCTTTGTCAGAACTTTCTTGTTACAGACCTCTGGCTGAAATGCACCACAAAAACCTTCTCTTAACATATTCACCCAACTCTCGCATCAGAAGCGATGAGAACACAAGAGAAAGGTACATGCGTCATTCCCTGACGGTCGATAACGATTCATTCGAGCAAGTTCTAAACCTACAACACGGAAAGAAAGTGGCACGAAAAATATCTTCCGACTACGTCAAAACTATAGATCAAATCGAGCATAGACTAGAGAATTCAATTCGAAGTATAGAGTACGCGAAGACACGACCGGCTATCTCAGTGTCTGAATACCAACTAAAGAATAAAAAGTATCAACAAGGGCTGAAAATATTGTCGTCTTCTCAAGTGAAAACTGTAATGAAGCCGCCTAAAGACTTCGGTGAGTTTTGAACCCTATGTTGATACTATTTAAGTGTTTTTTTTTTTTTTCAAATAACTACATCTAATTTATTACAGATACGAGACCATCGATCGGTGGGCTACGCTTGCCTGGCGATACTCCTCTATATTCCATGATTGATGTAAGTTATCAATTCAAAATTTGATTAGCCTAAATGAATTTAATATTTTTTTCTACCCTCATTAATTTTCTATTTTCAGATGAAATAAGTTGGAGAGAAGAACACAACATTGTTTTGTATATTTTTACCTAGATTTACTAACACCATTTTTTGTTCATCACTTATAATATTGATAAAATTATTGTAGTTATTGTTACTTTACCAATAAAAACCAAAAAAATATAAATAAAAACAGATTTAATAACACTGATAGCACATAAAATTTCCCATCACAATGAAATACGTTAATACTACTAAGGTACATCATAGCTTTATCACCACAATGCCAACTTATGTACACTGTTATTGCTTATGCAAAACTTATTATTATTATGCTTATGTTATTATTATTTGTAAACCAATGTAATAAAAAAAATATGTCCAAATGCCCGAACTGCGAGCAGTTTTGTCATGTCCATTACACTGGTAAATTGACAGCTATATTATCACTACACTGATCCGCAAAACCGCAAGCACCCTGTACACGGGCGTATTTGGGTGAGTGGAGCGAAATCACGGGATCATAAGGCTGTGATATTGATGTACGTATGAAGGTAAGCAAATGAGTGAATTTTGCATTTGTTTTCAAAATGCTAAAATAATCACTCTATGTCAAGGCACATTGTAGTTTCGTAGAGTAATAACGTCTATTAGTTGATTCCGTGCATTATTACTTTTTTACCACACTCCTAACCTAACACCGTGGTGACTTCTACCCACCCAAAGTCACTACCAACTCCCAACTTGTAAAAACATGCATATTTCATTTAATCCTGCTCACCCAACGCCCGTCACTACACTATCTAATGTCCGTGGCCATGTCCTTGAATCGCCAGTCCGTTGGGGTCCGAGTCCGGGTCGCGTCTCGATTCGTTCCCCTCGCCTTTGGACCCGTTCCCGTTGTTTTTGTTTTCTAGCTGCTGTTGCCACATTGAGGCGTACACTCCGCCGTTCGCCAGGAGAGTCTCGTGGCTGGAAAGTAAAATAAATAAATAAATAACACCCAACAGTCACATACATAGTCCTGACCCCACACTAGGATTCCGTGCCGTGGGTATCGTAAACTACGAGTACCATGGTACCACAACACCCAGACCCGGAAGAAATATTTACAGAGCATGCAAACATTTCTTCCGCAGCGGGAATCGAACCCGCGCCTCTTGCGTCTCTGCCGAGCAATCGCCACACCACCGAGGCCATCGAAAATATTTAGTTAAAAGTTTATTAAGTACGCCTCAAAGGCTCTTTTTGTGCACTATTGGTTCTACGACAGTTTTCCTTCACCGTTTAAGAGTAGTGGTATAACGCATATAAATTTTTCGCTCAGAAAAACCCATTAATGACTCAATTTCTTGTAAGGATCACTTCATCATATCGGAATAAAAAGATCGGAAAAATTGTTAACACTGAATAAAATGTTATAGGTAGTACTAATGTTTCTAAATAAATACTCACTTTCCTCGTTCGATAATTTCACCCTCTTTGAGAACAAGGATCTCATCTGCGTGGATAATAGTGGACAGTCTGTGAGCTATGATAAGCGTTGTTCTATTTGCGCATACTTTACTTAGGGCCGCCTGAAAAAATACATAAGTTTCAAAGCCGACATTTTAGTGACAACAAAATAACAAAGCTGTAGACCTTATTGTGAAGGACTAAAGTTGTAATTAGCAAAACTTACCTGAATATTTCTTTCTGTATTAGTGTCTAAAGCTGATGTGGCTTCATCAAGTAGAACTATAGCAGGATCTTTGAGTAGCGTCCGCGCAATGGCTATCCTCTGTTTCTCACCGCCACTCAATCTGAGGCCTCTTTCACCAACCTGTAAAAAACATTTTCCATTTTAAAATCGATCAGTCCCTTCGTTCAGTAGTTATTTTTATTTTTATTTTTAGTTTCACCTTTCACCTTCGATGTCATTCCCACTCATAATAAAAGCGAAGGTTAGTAATGTTTGTGGTTAAATAACGCAATACAAGCTGAACCTAATTTAATTAAACTTGAAATAGACATAGGATCTGGAATATATACTGTTTTACAAATATTCCGCGAGCGAACAGATGCTCATAAGTTCGACACTACAATTTTAATCTTAAACTTGTATTGATGGCTAATTAAAAAAACTAAGACCTTTTACCATCTATAGTAGATGATTTATACAGCGTCAGGAGGCAACTTTTACCTTCACAAACGGGACGCTGTAGTGCCCGGGACGAATTAGAATGTATTAGGCTTGCCCAGCATTATTGCCCACCTATTCCATCCTCTCAGCTTAGTCAGCTTACTTTCGCACAGAAAAATCCATTGGTAGACGACCGGATTTGAACTAGACCACCAGTGCTCCATGGCTTATTATGGCTAATTAGGGATGACGGATATTCAGTAAATATCTGTTGCATTGCATGGTCATTGAATGGACTTACCATCGTATCGTAAGCATCAGGGAAAGTGAGTATTCTGTCGTGAATGTCCGCGTTCTTCGCAGCTGATATCACGTCTGCCGAAGGCGCATCCAGCCTCCCGTATTGGATGTTATATCTGAAACAATTCATATATTATAAAGAATTTCATAAAAGACATGACAGAATTTGATAAATGACTATCCCACGAAAAATATTCCATGTGAAGTTGGTTGCCAAGACTCACATGTTTATAATGCTTTCACTGTTAAAAAGTTATGAGATCTCCACTAGTAAAGCCAAGCCTAGCTGAACTCCGAAAAAAATCCATGTTTCGCGTATGTTTGATCTAGATCTCGAGAACCCTATCATATTTTCAGATGATTTTTACTTTGATAGATAGGTACTAGGTAATAACTATTCATTTTGTTGTTGAAACCAGTTTTTTTTATAAATTTTGTAGTTTTCTCCAATTATTTTATTTGGCGGATTTTGATTACATTATTTATCGCGGTCTCACTCTGTCTTTATTTTATACACCCGAAATCCGTAGCGCTATATCTCTCAATTCGATTCGAAATCGGTATACACGCGATCGTATGGTGGCCTCTAAACACTCGTTTGTGATACTCACCTAACCGTGTTATTGAAGAGCACAGTGTCCTGAGGCACGACTACGATGTTAGCTCGCAGCGAGGCCTGCGTCACAGTGCGCACGTCCTGTCCGTCCACCAACACCGCGCCCTCATTCACGTCGTAGAACCGGAACAGCAGACGCATCACCGTTAGAGATGGGCGGGTGGGTAAAAATTCGGGTGGGTAAAATAGGAAGGAAAGGGTAAAATAGGTAAAAATTAAAAAATACCCATTTATACCGGGTATTTTTTATTAATACCGGGTAAAAATTCGACCTGTATTTTAAAATTTTTTTTAACCGATTGCCTATATCCACCTACCCGTCCGTAACCGTACCGTAACGAAAACGATTTTTCACTCACCTTTTGTTTTGTTTATACATAAATTCACAATTCAAAGACTATTATAAAGCTGCAGTGTTTGTTTGTTTGTTTGTTTGAACGCGCTAATCTCTGGAACTACTGGTCCGATTTGAATGATTCTTTCAGTGTTGGGTAGTCCATTTATCGAAGAAGGCTATAGGCTATGTTTTTTTTTTCAAAATTAGGGATCCGTAATAAAACTGCTATTTTGTAACACAAGGTGCAAAATCGAAAACCTATTTTTGCGTGCGCTGCAAAAACTATTGACGATAGAAAAAAATGATGAACTACGGGTTTGTAGATCCCATTAAGACCTACAAAAAAGTCCGCGAGAACATATATCTAGCTATCATGGTTTAATCACAATAACCGATTTTGTGTTCAAAATAATTATTAAATCGTCTGAAGAAAAAAAACTACGTTAAATATGTATCGTAATATTGATCTTTATCGAAATTAAGCATTATGTTATCAAGAGTATTTATGAAGAAGTAAAAAACTTTTTGTTTCATCTCAATCGGATATTTCGTTTAAAAGTTATCACGTGTGTAAGATGTTAAGAGTTGGTAGTTGGTTTGGTACCTATTAATGAGTTATGGGCCATAGTCTATTTATTGAGGGAGGCTATAATATAGGCAATATTTTATCTCGGTATTTCCACGGAAACGAGAAAAACGCGGGTGAAACCGCGGGGCACAGCTAGTAAACAAATAAAATAATAAATAAATAGTGGCGGACATTCTAACACAGCAACATCTAGCCCCAAACTAAGAAAAACTTGTAATATGGGAACCAGATGACTTCTTCTTCTTCTCGTGTCGATGCTTCGTTAAATGTTTTTAGAGTAAAAGGTGGCCACCTCAATCGCGCTATCTGTAGCGGCATTGAGGTCATCCCTTGTGCAGGTGGTTGGACACAGGGGGCACACCAGCAGGTGCGGCATGGTTTGCGCCGGAGCACCGCAGTCGCATTATGCCAAACTAGGCTCCCTAAATCCCCATTCGCACATGTTGAATCTGCAACGACCAACTTGGGTGCGGAGCCGATTTAACGACTTCCAGACTAGCCATGGCAGAGCGTGTCCTGGTGGTAATTTTTCCTGCGGGGTGATAAAATTAGGAGGTGGGGGTTTTTTCTCCTTCCAAAGCTTATACTTTGCGGAAGCCGGATGGTCATTTGAAGCCTGTGTGAAACGCTGAAAGCTTTTGCGGCTTTTGAGGCGAGCTTCAGGTATTTCGTGCCCATACAAAGGATGTCGGTTATCACTCTCTTGCTTGGATTTCTCCATTGAACTAGCTACATCCCGTCGCACGCATGGTGGTGTGATACCTGCTAAAGAATATAGCATGTTGAGAGGAGTTAGCTTGAGACACCCAGTAATTATGCGACACGTTTCGTCGAGCGCTACTTCAACGAGTTTGGCATGTGCAGACATGTGCCACACTGGGCACCAGCGGAGAAGCACAGCGCCATACCAGTAGAACGTAAAATGTCTGGCGCTGCTCCCCACTTGGTAGATGTTAGATGCCGTAGTAGACTGTTGCGAGAGCCGACTTTCATCTTTGTCTTTTGACAGTGTGGTTTGTAACACAATTATTTGTCCAGTGTTACGCCAAGATACTTTGGATAGCGCTCACATTGGATGGTAACTCCTTGCCACGTGATGTTGAGAGACCGATCAGCCTGGTGGCTGCGCAAGTGGAAAGCGCAGGCTTGAGTTTTTGATGGATTGGGTTTTAGACCATTTGCATCGTAGTAGGCTCCTAGTTCTTCAAGGGCGACGGTCAGGTTCTCTTCCGCCTTTTCAAAGGTTTTTGTCTGGGTGGTCAAAGCTAGGTCGTCCGCGTATAAGAAACGGGTTGTATTTGGGCTGCTAGGTTGATCGTTCGTATACAAATTGAACAGGGTTGGTGCAAGGACACTCCCTTGGGGAAGTCCGTTTTTGACGCTGCGCCATCTACTTTTTTACGTAAGAAGGTGAACTTGAAAGCGGTGGTTACGAAGCAGTTCACCAAGTATTTGAACAAACCCAAGATCGTTGGTCAAATCTTCAACTTTTCCTAGGAGTTTTCGGATGTTTACGGTATCATAAGCAGCAGTTAGGTCAACTAAAACCATGCCTGTTATATTATTCGTCTCAAAGCCGTCCTCGATATGTTGGGTGAGTCTAAGAGTCTGCCCACAACAGACTTTTCCGGGTCTAAATCCTGCTTGTTCGTGGATCAGTTTTGAATCCACAAGTGGTGTGAGACGGTTGAGGAGGAGTCTCTCAAACAGTTGGTAAAAGTGACACAACAATGAAATGAGCCTGTAGCTTTTAGGGTCATCGTGAAACTTCCCAGGCTTTAAAAGTGCCACATCCTTTGCTCTTCTCCACATTTTTTCCACCAGATGACTGATAAAATACTTATATACTTTTTGTTTGTAAATACGTTAGAACACCCAGACACAGAACAAACATCTATTATTCATCACACAAATATTTTTTCTGGGTGGGGATCGCAGCCACAACCTTCAGCGCAAAGGAAGAGCTACTACCAAGTGAGCTGTGAGGCCAGTCAAATCATTATAGCTAATTAGGAATAAAAACTAACAAATAAAAGCATATATAATTAGTTGTACCTCAAAAAAAGATGCATTGAATTTTTACCCGGTATTAATTCGAAATGGGAAGGTAAAAATGGGTATAAATGGGTAAAAACCCAAAGGTCGGGTTTTTACCGGGTAAGCGCCCATCTCTGATCACCGTCGATTTACCCGCACCGCTAGGCCCAACCTAAAACGAAAAGTTTTCTATAAATTTCAAGTCGAACAGAAACTTGAGGTCATAAAACTTAGTTCAGCAGTCTCCAGCGCGCCTTAGCGTCGCGACACATGTACGGCGCCGAAAATTCGGCTGAATACTCTCGCACTATTTTTTAAGTAACCTATGAGTATGACACATCAGAAACATTGCGAGCGTATTTAGCCGAACTTTTAGCAGATGCGTCGAAACACTAACGGCCAAGCTACTCTCGGATGCGTTGATGGTTCCCGGCTGTGTGTCATATCCGCACAGTGGCGTCGCAACTTTATAATGTAGTACTTTTATAGTGGAGCACCCTGTGACTTTTTTCGCGTTTAGTTTTTAGGGTTCCGTACCCGAAGGGTGCCAACGGTACCCTATTACTAAGCATTCTCTGTCCGTCCGTCCGCGTCCATCCGTCCGTCCGTCTGTCAGCGGGCTGTGAACAGTAATCTTTCAATGAGTTGAAATTTTCACAGAGTGTGATTACTATTGCCGCTATAACAAATAATAAAAATAAAATAAAAAATAATAAGGCGCCCCAAACAAGAAACATTTGTACATTTACGATGGTATGGAACCCTTTATTGGTGAATTCGACTCGCACTTAACCGGTTTTTTTTCATACAACGTTCATCTTCCCACTGAGTCCCCTGCACCATAAGAAGAATATTATACTCTCCAAGTTTCATACTTCTATGATTTATATATTACTAGCTTTCGCCCGCGGTTTCGCTCGTGTGGTATCTGGACAAAAAGTAGCCTGTTATTTCAATAGTGTGTATTGAAATAACAGGCTTCTTTTTGTCCAGATATTTATATTTTTATGTATATTCCAAGTTTCATTCAAACCCGTTCAGCCGTTTCGGCGTGATTGAGACACAAACATACATCGTCACATCCTCACAAACATTCGCGTTTATAATATTAGTAAGATGTTATGAGTTGATTTATCGGTCAATTAACCAGCAACGTAAGAGCTTTATTTATTTAAAAGAAAACTTACCAAAGCTACAGTGGTTCCAGGTGCAATCTTGAAGCTGACATTGTTCAAGACAAGTCGCTCAGGTCCGTATCCGAACGACACGTGTTTGAACTCCACTCCGCCGCGTCGCACCAATAGATCTGGAGCGCCTAGCGCGTCCTTCACGTCACTGTCCACTCGCATCAGATCAAACATGTTCTCCATATCGACGAAACTCTTCTGAATTTCTCTGTAAAATTGAGAAGATTTATTTTAAAAGATATTCACTTCTATGTGTGAAGCCATATATTTTGTCAGGCAAATTTTAATAACACACAAGCTTCATTAAAAATAGATCTAGTCCAGGTAAATGAGTGCTATTTCTTGAATTATTTATTTTGTTTACTTTCGTCAAAAACTAACGAAAGGTACAATTTCAGGTTGGTAGTGTTCTTAAACCTAAATTAAGTTTATCCGAACACTAGGTTCTCGATCAAAAATTATGTACTTTAAACATTGTTATAAACTATAACTACCACAAAATAAGTAGGTAAGTGAAACAGCTGTTGTGACGTTACGTTGGCTCACACACACTTAAACAATTTACCTGGCACATTATCTACCAGTGCACACAAACACCATTCAGTTTTAGTTTAATATAAAAAAAACTACCTACATAAGATTTTTTTTATTGATGACTGTTATGAGATTTGGGCATGTTTCTAACACTGGCGGTTAAGATATTTAAGAATCTGTAGTACCCACCTAGAGCCCTAAGGGATGTCTTCCAAGATGTACTCAAAACTTACCTGTAATAAGTCCCGAACCAGCTCAGAGGCACGTAAAGCTGTACTATGTATGACGCGAAGAGCACATACTCTCCCACAGTCAGCTCGTTTGTTTTCACTACCATTGACACGCAGAGAAGCGAGCCGGTCACTAAGCCAGAGCAGATTATAATGTTCTGTACCGTGTTCAGCACTTCAAGGGTGACAAGCGATTTAAACTCTTCTTTCTGGAAAGATAAGGTTGAATTTAGAATGGAATTTCCACAAAAGCTATCTGTCTTCTATATGAAGAGTGTAGTAACTAAGTCAAACATGTTTTTTGTAAAACCTAGTTGAATAAAATATTGTCATGTTATGTTTTTACATTCAAGTATCATTATATTCAGACACTGTTTTTTTATAATTAAATAAAAAAGTAATAAATTATTACTACTACTTACTATAATTAAATATGATTTAGCCTCTGCCTACCCCTTTGAAAAACAGGCGTGACAAAATGCATGCAAATATAAAGTATTATGAAGTATCCAAAAAAGTTTACAAACAAAAAATATTGTTAGTAATTTTTTTGCCATACCTGAAAATTTACAATAGCTCTCTTATACGAAACCACTTCATAGCCCTCCGCGCCGTAATACTTCACGGTTTCGTAGTTTAGTAATGAGTCTACAGAGCGCGCCTCCTGCTCATTGTCAGCTAAGTTCATGCGACGCTGGAACTTCGTCCGCCATTCCGTCACCGCTATTGTTGCAACTGGAATTACAAAAACATAGTATTGAGCAAGAAAATATAAGCAAGATAGCTTTACGCATGTCGTTGTACCCGGACAACTGGTAGCCTATATGTCATTCCATTCACGACTGTATATTTCAAGTTTCATCCATTAAATAAATAAATATTTGTGGACATATCACATAGCGCCATCTAGCCCCAAACTAAACAAAGCTTGTACTATGAGAACCAGATGTCTGATAGAATACTTATATCCTTTTTATTTTTTTGTAAATATACACTTATGATAGGTACATAATACTAAAACACCCAGACACGGAATAAATATTTACAGAACGTACAAACAATGCTCCCGTAGCGGGAATCAAACCCGCGCCTCTTGAGTCTCAGCCGAGCACTCGCCCGCCACGCCACCGAGGTCGTCATTATTTACAGAAACATACAAACACTCTCACAAACTTTCAGATGAATAATATAAGTAGGATAGGTGATTCTGGACTGAGGTGATGAAAAAGGTCTGGGTAAATATGAGACAAACAGAATTTTATCTATGTCTACATTCATACATAATATTATGCCCGTATCCCTAATAAAAGTAATCATTAGTAAACTTGCAGCCACTCCTGATTCAAACTCTCAAGATGAATATAGTGAACCATGGTGACAGATGATCAGCCCATCGCCCACGTATTTAGTTGGTCCATCATGTTGGAGAGAGATCCATCAAGTTGGTCCATCATCTTTTACGACATGCTCGGGGAGAAAAGCAGCTGGACGCATCCTATGTTTTTTCTCCCAATCCATCAGAGAAGTACAAACATCCAACATTTGACGTAAACATGATTCGTCACAAGATAGACAAAAACGCAAAGTACAAAGCTTCGCAGTACCACAATAGTGAAGCCTCGAGGTTAGTGCGACGTTCTTTGTATGTAAAAATACTCACTGATATAAAGCACCATAGTCGAGAAGACTATAAGCCCGAACCAGACATTGAACTGCGTGACAAAGTACACAACAGCTATTAGTATGTCAATGATCGTCGGCGTGACTGAGAACAGAATGTACCAGAACAGATTGTCTATAGAATCCGTTCCTCGATCCATCACTCTAAGGACTTCGCCGGTCTTGCGAGACAGGTGCCATTTGAGAGGCAAGTCGTGGAGATGTTTGAACAACTCTAGCTGGAATAAAAAAAATAATAGAAAATAACACCCAACAGTCAAATAACATGGTTCTGACCCCACACTAGCATTGCTCCATGGCACAACAGACCAGGAATAAATATTTCCGTTCTGAACAAATAACTTTTAATAAAAAAAATGACAGAGCATGCAAATGCAAACATTTTCAATAGTAAAGGAAATCTTTTAGGAAACCAGTAAATTTTCTAATTAGATGTGGACTTACAATGAGCAACTTATTACATACTAGTTTAACTGCGCGGTAAATTTTGACTCTCCATTTTAACACTTTTGAGGGTTATTTTGAAAAACACAAGTCAATTTTGTATTTAATGTACCTGCATCTCCCTAGTAGCGTACTGTTGGACTTTGATCCAGAGGAAGGATCTCAGATTGTTCAAGAAGCCCATCCCGCCCGTGCCGCCGCCTTGTAGGAACTTGAAGAACACGTAGATAACCACGAGGTCCCAACGGAACTGCAGCGGCTGCTGAGTGAGACTGTCCACTGTCAAATAAAAATAGCTTTATTAATAACTAGCTGTTGCCCGTGACTTCGTACCCGTGTAGTACATTATTTTGTACTATAATGAATAGTTTTCAGCATGAAGTTTCAAGCAAATCTCATCAATTAAAAAGTTCCATAATAACGTTTTCAACCCATTTCTTCGCCACCCTCGGAGGCTTAGTACAGAACCCTAAAAACGAATTTGGAATGGAAAAATCCAGTGGACCTTATTCAACAATCTTAGGATCGGAAGGAGAGGTTACGATCACTAGACACCAAAAAAGCCAAGTAAACTTTTGACAGGAACAACCGGTAATTACCTACCGATTTTCCCATTATAAATAGGCACATAGAGGTTGATGACTCGTCCAGCTATTAGCGCCAGTATACTGATGAATACGTAGAACTGTAGCAGTGGACTCTTACGAGGCCACAGGAACGGCAGGAGAGTTCGAAGCTTGAAGAAAACATTGCGGAAAGTTGAGCGGTTTTCATCCTTGAAAATACCAATTTGAAGAATAAATGGATAGACAATACAACTTTCTTCTTCTATCCTCAGAAATAAAAAGAATTATTTTTATTTGTTCTGAGCTTCTATCGTATCAATTAGTTTACATTTATATTATTTTCGAGAGGAATTTAGAAACATCCACAACTTTGGTAGAGGCATTGTTCAGGTCGTCCTCGGGTAAAAATAAAACTATTTTTAACTAGCTTCTGTCCGCATGAAGAACATAAGTATTATACCAGGTCACGTATTACAGGAAACTACTTACTTCAACCAGGAATCATGAAAGCGGAGTCGCGAGCAGACGGGAGTGTTTTATAAAACGTTACAGTTCCAGGTTTATAATATTAAAACACTAGCTTTCGCTCGCATGGTATCCGGGAAAAAGTAGCCTGTATGTTATTTCAGCACACATACTATGTATATTCCAAGTTTCATTCAAATCCGTTCAGCCGTTACGGCGTGATTGAGGCACAAACATACGTCGTCACATCCACACATCCTCGCAACTTCTGCATTTATAAATATTAGTAGGATTGCTTTTGTAAAGAAAAAAGTATTACAGGTGGCTCATAAAAATAATAGTATTGCATGTTTGTCAGAGACTGAAAGCTTTGTAAGGTTTTGAACTTTAAGTTCACTGCATTGAAAATTGCAATAGAAAATTGATTTTTCTTTCACTTCAGATTGTATGCTGATTGTCAAATACTACTGCTACTATGTGAAAGAGTATAGTAGAATATAGACTAGTCATTTTAAGGGGTTTTAAAGTACAAATGCGTGTGTAAGTGAAATAGCAAGTTTATTACCTTTCTAATTTTGGTATCTCTATCCCCGTACAAATTAATATGATTTTGATATGGACATGACATCTTAACCTATAAAATATTTCAACAAAAATCTGCCAAATGAGTGACAAATGAAATCAACATGATACAGTTTAAAAAGAGGTTTCTAATAAAAAAAATGAAGTAAGTGAATTTATTTTCGCTATGGCCCTTTCTTTATAGATCACACACACCATTTATGCAGTTGAGATGTAGTGATGTAATATGATGTGTATGAATGCAGATTTATTCCTCCAAGGTATGCAGGTACTACCAAGTGTATTACACAAGTAAGAGATATATGTATAGATAGATGGTAGATATGTTGAGAACAGTAAGAGTAAAATTCTCACCCTTGGCGGTAGATTTCTTCTAGTATCATCTTCATTCTCTAAATATTCGAACTGGTGCATGATACCCGGCGCCTTCATACCGAGTATAAACATGATCATACATGACACATATCGTCCCACAAATAGTGTCATTTCCAATCGATCTTGCAAACTGAAAAAGTATTAAAAATAACCTTTATAACAAAACTGAAAACTTATTTATTTGTACATATTATCACGCCCGTATCCCTAACGGGGTGGGCAGAACCACAAGTAATCATAAGAAAACTTACAGCCCCTTCTGATCCAAGACTCCCAAGATGGATATGGTGAACCATGGTGACAAGAATTATAATATTATCATTACTACAGAATTTGTATAACTGTGACCTTGGAGCGCAAACATTGGAGAAAAAAGGGGGAGGCCTTTGCCCAGCCGTGGGACATAAGTTAGTAAAAAACAATAGAAATTATCATTGCCAGTGTCAGCCCAACGTGAGCGCATATACCTGAACACGAAAATTTGAATTAGCTTTGTAGCAAATAAAAAATGCACCTTATTGCTATTATGATTTACCCTAATATCTACAGTGCTTGGGGGTATATTCATTAGTTTTTACTCACTTCTTGAGATGCCACCACCATCCTTCCTTATTGAGATTGAGGAAGGCCAGGTTCTCAGACACGAATATCATGGCCCAGAACACGAGGAGTACAAAGCCGTGGCCCCGCGGCGGGACCGAAGGAAGTAAGTAGCGCCGCTCTAAGACCGCTAGGTGCGCCGATAGAGGAAATACCACTAGGGTTATAACTAGGGCCACTATCTAAAAATAAATAAAAATAAAAGTCAAGCGCGAGTTGAATTCGCTCACGTACCATCGTAAATGTACTATTTAATATGACTTTAACTCCATGTACTTTTTAAATAGATAGGTAGCTGCGATGATCGATTACGAAAGTAAAAAATAAACGTTATTTGTATGGGGCACAATTTATTTTATTTTTGTTATTTGTTGTTATAGCGAAAAGTGTTGAAATGGGTCCAGCTAAAGGCCCTTACCCCAGCCCTGCAAGAAAAAGAGAGCTGCTGTCGACCCGATTGATATGAATAACATTGTCAATTGTCAAAATTTTATAAATGTCAAATTAACTGTCTCCTCATAAATTAATGTATAAGAAGTATTATGCGTTATGTTGGTTTTCTTTTTACATCCTTTTTCCATTTTGGGATCGTTTTACAAGATAAAAAGTAGCCTATGTTCTTCCCCGGGATGGAATCGATCTCCTTGTCAAATTTCATTAAAGTCTGTTCAGCAGTTTAGGTTTGAAAAGGTAACAGACAGACAGAGTTACTTTCGCATTTATAATTATTATTAGTATGGATCAATTACTAACGCAGTCTTCTGTATGGTAATATAATATAGGTAATCAATTATTCAAATCTGAATCACCATCATCAGGAATATGGTGTATGACTCTACAAGTCATATATTAATTTACTCTATTTAGTGTATTAATTTTGTTCGCTAAGACTGTACGAATTTTCAACCATTGATTAAGTAAACAATGGATAATTATGGCTTTACCTTGACTTGTAATTATGAACTAACTACCTACACCAGCAATCCCTTTTCAAAATTTAAGGACAAACAACATACAGCAACTGAGAGCACTGGTGGTCTAGTGGTAGTAACCCTGCCTTCCGATCTTAAGGTCGTGGGTTTAAATCCGGTCGTTCATCATGGATTGTTCTATTCAAAAAAATTTCATGCGCTACCAGTACTCTCAAACGGTGAAGGAAAACATTTTGAGGAAACCGGCATGTCGAAGTACAAAAAAAGTTCGAAAACGTGTATCAATCGCACGAAAGGAGAGGCTCCTTTCGTGCGCTTGACACTTGACACGCTTTGAGGCACACTTAAAATCCTTTCACCACGCTGGTTCGAAAAAACTAGTGACACAACCAGTAATAGTAGTAGTAGCACAGATATACAGTTGTACAGATTCCAATGTTTGAAATGAGAGAGTAAGTAACATGACCTTTCACTAGTTGTCTACTCTAAAATGTTGCAATTCTCACCATATATCCATAAATATGTCCTCCGTCAAACAGGAAGGCTTGCAACAGGAACCTTAGCACAGCCAGAATTGGTATAAACAATGTGAAGAATAACTGAACACCAAAGAGCCGCGAAGATCGTACATCTATGACTTCTGTTGCATATCTGAAGAAAAAAAGGACAAGTATTTTTCACGGTCACTTACATAAAGTCTGAGTATAAATAAATAAATAAATATTTGTGGAAATTTCAAACCGCGCCGCGTCATCTAGCCCCAAACTAAGCAAAGCTACTATACTATTCTTTTTTGTAAATACATACTTATAATACATAATACTACAACACCCAGACACTGAAGAAACATTTTCAGAACATACAAATATTTCTCCCGTAGTGGGAATCGAACCCACGCCTGTAGTATCTCAGCCGAGCACTCGCCCGCCACGCCACGAGGTTGACGAGGTCGAGTATGAGCGTAAACTTTGGACATGCCGTTAACTGCCCCCTTTAAGGCATCTTCAAGGATTAAATTTAAAAGGAAACAATGTTTGAGGATCAGCAAATACATACATAAAATCACGCCTGTTTCCTATAGGGGTAGGCAGAGATCACAGATCTCCATTTGCTATGATCCTGACATAGTTCTTTCGCTTCATTCACTCTCATTACATTTCTCATGCATGTTCATCGGTTTAGGGTACTCTTGACCTGGCCCTTTTCCAAAGATTCATTGTTTTGGTCCAGGTACGTACGCCTAGGTCTTTCCCTTCCAACGGTACCATTGACACTCGCCTCATACACTTGCTTCATTTAATCAGCAAACAAGGTGTAAAAAAATATGAGATCCCTAACACTATCAGACCTTATCATTATCCCTATCATTGTTTTGATAATAGGTAAATCTTTAAGATAAGTAGTAAGTTTTATAAAAATTTAATGTCAAAATCTTGAATTTGCACGAAATTTAAATAGCTTTTTCTAGCTAGCTTAGCATAGTTTTTCAATTATTATTTTTATTTAGTTATTTAGGGGCCTCCCTTTTGTGGAATCCAGCATGGTCATGTGCTAGTCTAATCCATTTCGGCCCACAATCTTAACTGTACTTTATTTTTTTATGTAGTTCAACTTTAAATAGTTTTTAACATTTTTACTAATATCAATCAATAGACAATACATTGATAAGATATAATAATTTGCATTGCTCCTTAAATAGATATGGAAACACATGTTCTCAGTACATGACACAAGACAATCATTGACTGCTGGTCTCACTTAGTTGGTAGTGCCTTCTATGGGTTCAATTCCCACCCAGAACAATAATTTTGTCAATAAGTTGTTGTAAAAAAATGTAACTTGGAATTTACATAGTACATTGTGCTGGAATAACATATGGGCTATATTTATATATATATATATATATATATGTATCCGGGTAACATGCGAGTGAAGCCGCGGGCGGCAGCTAGTTTATTATAAATTATTTTGTAAAAAGGAGTTCCTACGTTTAAATTTAAGATAAATTAAGTCAATCATGCCGTGGCCTTTATTATTAATTTTATACCTACCAAATAATAGCTACCTACTAAATCATTTTACATAACATGAGCAGTAGTTTTTAATTTTTGCAGTTGTCATTGTTTCACTTGATTGCATATACCTGTATAGGTACAAATAAACAATTTGTATGACAAAGTATTACGGATAGATCTACTCACCTTTTATACATAATAATTTGAATTGCACCAAATATTAATAGGAATCCTCCAATAAGCAGAGCGGAAAACGTTTCCATGAAACATTGTGACATTCCATGGTCCACCCATACTTCTCCTAAGGTTATGTTTGGAGGGCAGTACTGCATCATAGCCACTGAAATAAAAAAATAAAGAATGTCAACAAATGTAACAGCATGTTTAGTTTGTGTCATATACATATACAAAACTCCCCAGAAAAAGGTTGCTCATAGATACAGTTGCATTTCAGATATGTATTTATTATTTTTTCTAAGATGTTTAATTAGTACACCTGAATAAAAAATATGAAAAACAGATTTGTGAGCAAACCCATAGGTACCTTACTCAGACTATACCAAAAAATGACGTGCGTTGATGGCTGAGTCAACAGTGCACGACAGCATTTAAACTAATTTAGGTACCTATCTAAAGAGGTAGGTACCTAGGTACTTAGGTAGGTAACAAACTGGGTTTCTATCTATGAGTTTGATAACAGCATGCGTTAAAATTGCTAACAGAGAGAATAGATAACTGTATCCAAAGTGAATAATCACAAAAAGCTTAGAATGTATAAATAAAATATGAATAATAGGGATTTAATTATCAAACTGTACTGTATTGATCAAATTTGATAAATTATGATCCACATTTAGTTGCAGGCACATTAAGGAAAAACTTACAGCTTCAGCTTAGACTTATGCACGTTTTACTATGCTCGCCGGCAATTCATAATAAGTAATGTGAATTTAGTGTTGAGTAGGACATGACATACGTGAGGCACCTCATTTGTCCCATTCATTCGCTCAGAAATGTCATGGTCCTCATTTTCAATCGTTGTACCACCTCACAATTTTTGTCACACTCACCCTTAGCCTTGGAAGAATAAATACACCCTCAGCATTAACCCACCACTGCCTGACTAACGACGTCACGTGCGAGCGCGAGCGGGACGAACGAGGGAAATATAAAATAAATGTTTCATTCAAACTGAGGAGTGAGTGAGCTGATGTATTGCGTGATCGAATGACAGATCGTATCGTTGAAATGAAATGACATCACGGTGACGTATGACGTAACTAGGCTCCTGTTCTTGAGGTAAAGAGGTAAGTAGGTAATTGACGTAGCGAAAAATTGAATGAATTGCTTGAAGTTGATTGATGGAAACATACAACAAAATTAGTTTTGTAACCGTCTCAGTGGTGAAAAAAAAAAAGGTCAAAATTTTTGTTTATATCTGTAGCTCAGATCTGTAGATATAATAATAACTAGTATTTTCGCTTGCGGGCGCGGGCTGCAAGCAGCCCGCGAGGCGATCGTTTCTTGGAGGTCGCGTGGGGGCGCGGGCTGCAAGCAGCCCGCGAGGATATCGTTTCTTAGAGGGTGCGTGGGGGCGCGAGCTGCAAGCAGCCCGCGAGGATATCGTTTCTTAGAGGGCGCGTGGGGGCGCGGGCTGCAAGCAGCCCGCGAGGATGTCGTTTCTTAGAGGGCGCGTGGGGGCGCGGGCTGTAAGCAGCCCGCGAGTGACGGAAATGCTGTTGGAGGAAAAAGAAAAAAAAAATTAAAAAAAAAAAAAAAAACATTCGGCATCAGCGACCCTCAAAACCCTCGGAACCAAAATTTCAGCCCAATCGGACAAACAGTTTCGGAGATACAAGCAAGAGGGGGTGAAAATTGGGGGGGAGGGGGGGAAATTTTTATAAAATTTTACTCGCCATCCCATTCTCTATACGAATCCACTTGAAAAAATCCCATTTCACGAGTCGTTTCGGAGAACCGATAGAGGGGGGGTCAAAGGGGGGGGCAAAAGGGGGGGTTGAATAAAAAGTTGTATTCCATCGAGCACCCTCTATCCGAATCTACGAAAAAAACATGCCCTCGTCGGGAAGAATCGGGACACCGAACGTGGGGGGGGGCGAGGGGGGAGGAAAATGGGGGTTTTCGGATTTTTCCCATACTCACAGGGACTCATCGAACATTTCCCCCATACATCATCATCGTCCATCTCGTCTCCTTCTGGGAGAACAATGATGTCAATGAGTGAGTGAGTGAGTGAGTGAGTGGTAATCGAGCTTTATATAGTATAACTAGTATTTTCGCTTGCGGGCGCGGGCTGCAAGCAGCCCGCGCAACCAAAATTTCAGCCCAATCGGACTAACCGTTTCGGAGATACAAGCAAGAGGGGGTGAAAATTGGGGGGGAGGGGGCAAAATTTTTATGGAGTTTTACTCGCCATCCCATTCTCTATACGAATCGACCAACCGCGATCTCGAATCGTGGGCAATTTCGGAGATGCGTAAAAGAGGGGGTGAAAATTGGGAGGGAGGGGGGTCAAATTTTTATTTAACTTTACTCGCCATCCTATTCCCTATACGAATCCACTTGAAAAAATCCTATGTCTCGAGTCGTTTCGGAGAACCAATAGAGGGGGGGGTCAAAGGGGGGGCGAAAGGGGGGGTTGAATAAAAAGTTGTATTCATTCGAGCACCCTCTATCCGAATCTATAAAAAAAACATGCCCTCGTCGGGAAGAATCCGGGGACCGAACGTGGGGGGGGCGAGGGGGGAGGAAAAGGGGGGTTTTCGGATTTTTCCCCCACTCACCGGGACTCCCCGAACATTTCCCCTATACATCATCATCGTCCATCTCGACTCCTTCCGGGAGAACAATGATGTCAATGAGTGAGTGAGTGAGTGAGTGAGTGGTAATCGAGCTTTATATAGTACTAGTATTTTCGCTTGCGGGCGCGGGCTGCAAGCAGCCCGCGATTTGGAATTAAAATTTCAGCCCAATCGGACAAACCGTTTCGGAGATACAAGCAAGAGGGGGTGAAAATTGGGGGGGAGGGGGGGATTTTTTAATGAAATTTTACTCGTTATCCTATTCTCTATACGAATCGACCAACCGCGATCTCGAATCGTGGGTAATTTCGGAGATGCGTAAAAAAGGGGGTGAAAATTGGAGGGAGGGGGGGGATTTTTTTATGAAATTTTACTCGCCATCACATTCTCTATACGAATCCACTTTAAAAAATCCCATATCACGAGTCATTTCGGAGAACCGATAGAAGGGGGGGTCAAAGGGGGGTCCAAAGGGGGGGGGGAGTAAAAAAATGTATTCCATCGAGCACCCTCCATCCGAATCTACAAAAAAAACATGCCCTCGTCGGGAAGAATCGGGACACCGAACGTGGGGGGGGCGAGGGGGGAGGAAAAGGGGGGTTTTCGGATTTTTCCCATACTCACAGGGACTCATCGAACATTTCCCCCATACATCATCATCGTCCATCTCGTCTCCTTCTGGGAGAACAATGATGTCAATGAGTCAGTCAGTGAGTGAGTGGTAATCGAGCTTTATATAGTATAATAATAATAAAACTTTATTTCAGACACAGGTCCATAGAAAAATACAACACTAAAGTTAGGTACAATAAAAAGAGATATGAAGTAGGTAGATAGATTTCACATTGTAGGTACGAGTACATTATGTAAGTACCTACGTTTAGGTAAGTAAGTAATATAATAATATGTTTGTTCTTCTTTTTCTTATTGTGTCAATAGTTCTCTTAAACCAGTGTGATGAAAGGACTTATAGTATAAGTGCGCCTCAAAAAGGCTCCTTTGACAGTATTCGAATTACCAACTACATAGTTTTTTCAATTTTTGTCGATAGGTACTAGGGAATGCAGAACCGGTTCTGTTTTAACCTTTTGGACGCCAATGTCACCTATAGACGACAAGCACTTCCGATTTCTGTACGCCAACGTCGTCTATACATGACAAAAAACCCGGTCCACATAATATGAAATAAAATCATTGTAAAATTATTTCTGGTATTTTATTCGGACATTCCTCAAAATAGAATAACCCAGCAACATGTGAGTATAGTTCACAAGTCTCCTAAAGCCACTAGCATTGAGAAATATTGAAATAAAAACATGGACTCATAACCAAGAAAAATACTGTGTCCAGCACGCCAAAGTCGTCTATACTTGACGCTAGTGAGGTGGTAAAGGACGAACAGATTTATCGAAAACTATTCACAATTCAAGTTGTGTTATTTATTTTATAGTTAGTATGTAAAGACTTTGAACTTTATTAATGAATATTTGAATAAAACAAAACGTAATAAACATAAAACTATACCATCCGCTACCATGAGTTAAAAAATGGCATCAAATCAATTTCGCATAATAAATCTGATAACTCAACTCTGGCGCATCCCTAGCTCGTCACCGATAATCAGTGCTCTGGACGCCATGGTCAAGTATAGACGACACACTGATGACGTCATAGGCGAATAGCGAGAAAATAGTGCAGTGCGATTGTTAAGATGTTTTACATAATTTCGATGTTTCACATCTGCCAGGCGTCCCGTGACGGCTCAGAACTTTTTAGTTTACCTGACCAAGATTTATAATATTCTAAGACTGATTGTGATTACTTAGTGCGAAATGTACAATAATTGTTGATTTTATTATACAACTAGCTGTTGCCCCCTACTTCGCACGCGTTAGATTACTTTTATACTTTGGTACCCCATTTCACCTTTTTCAAGGGCTGTTTTGAAACAATCCTGAAACATGTAGGTACTTATCCATTTAGACGTACCTAAGCCCTCCCGCACCTCGGTAACACCCACTCCCGCTACAGAGTCAAACTAACTAATCCTTAATTTTTTTGAAAATTATGGACTATGTTATCTATATACTAATAATATAAATACGAGAGATTTTTTGTTTGTAACGAATAGGCTCCGAAACTACTGGACCGATTTCAAAAATTCTTTCACCAATAGAAAGCTACATTATCAGGGTCCAGTATAGGTTATAATAAATTTTCAAAAAAATTTGGGATCCGTAAGAAAATTGCAATATTGTAACCCAAGGTAGAAAACCTAAAACAGTTTTTGACGTGCGGCTCCGAAACTACTGGACCGATTTCAAAAATTCTTTTACCAATAGAAAGCTACATTATCAGGGTCCAGTAAAGGCTATAATTATATTTTCAAAATATTAGGGATCCGTAAGAAAATTGCAATATTGTAACCCAAGGTAGAAAATCCAAAATAGTTTTTGGCGTGCGGCTCCGAAACTACTGGACCGATTTCAAAAATTCTTTCACCAAAAGAAAGGTACATTATCAGGGTCCAGAATAAGCTATAATATATTTTCAAAAAATCAGGGATCCGTAAGAAAATTGCAATATTGTAACCCAAGGTAGAAAATCCAAAATAGTTTTTGGCGTGCGGCTCCGAAACTACTGAATCGATTTCAAAAATTCTTTCACCAATAGAAAGCTACATTATCAGGGTCCAGTATAGGCTATAATATATTTTGTAAATATTAGGGATCCGTAAGAAAATTGCAATATTGTAACCCAAGGTAGAAAATCCAAAATAGTTTTTGGCGTGCGGCTCCGAAACTACTGGACCGATTTCAAAAATTCTTTCACCAATAGAAAGCTACATTATCAGGGTCCAGTATAGACTATAATATATTTTCAAAATATTAGGGATCCGTAAGAAAATTGCAATATTGTAACCCAAGGTAGAAAATTCATAATAGTTTTTGGCGTGCGGCTCCGAAACTACTGGACCGATTTCAAAAATTCTTTCACCAATAGAAAGCTACATTATCAGGGTCCAGTATAGACTATAATATATTTTCAAAATATTAGGGATCCGTAAGAAAATTGCAATATTGTAACCCAAGGTAGAAAATTCATAATAGTTTTTGGCGTGCGTCTCCGAAACTACTGAACCGATTTCAAAAATTCTTTCACCAATAGAAAGCTACATTATCAGGGTCCAGTATAGGCTATAATATATTTTCAAAAAATTAGGGATCCGTAAGAAAATTGCAGTATTTTAACCCAAGGTAGAAAACCGAAAATAGTTTTTGGCGTGCGGCTCCCAAATTACTGGACCGATTTCAAAAATTCTTTCACCAAAAGAAAGGTACATTATCAGGGTCCAGAATAAGCTATAATATATTTTCAAAATATTAGGGATCCGTAAGAAAATTGCAATATTTTAACCTAAGGTAGAAAACCGAAAATAGTTTTTGGCGTGCGCTGCGAAAACTATTGATTATAAAACAAAATAATGTACTACACGCCTACGAAGTCGCGGGCAACAGCTAATTCCGTAATAATGTAGCTATTTACTGGTGATTTATATATTTTTTTAATAGGTTCTGTAGTTTCGGAGCCTATTCGTTACAAACAAAAAAAATCTTTCCTCTTTATAATATTAGATAGATAGATATATTATTTATTTGGCACACAAGACACAGCACAGACAGAATGATAGAAACAATAAAAGGAAAGACAAAGAAAGAAGTACAATAATAGTAAAAAAATGAAATAAAAATATGAACGTAGGTAGATATCCGGGTGCATATCTACCTAGATATGCAGCCAAACATCCACACAAGTCCATACCTGCCTGTTATAGAATATATTAGTGTAGATTTATTAGAGAGCAGTGTTGGTCTAGTTGGTAGTGACCCCGCCTTCCGATCCTAAGGTCGTGGGTTCAAACCCGGTCGTGTACCAATGGAGTTTTCTGTGCGAAAAATTTATGTGCGTTATACCAGTAGGTACTCTCAAACGGTGAAGGAAAACATCGTGAGGAAACCCGCGGCTTCGTCAGCTCCGCACGTATTGACCATGTCTTTCCTGTGGACAAGGCCGATTAAGCTGAGAGGATGGAATAGGTGCTGGGCAAGCCTACTCCATCTTAATTCGTCCCGGGCACTACAGCGTCCCGTTTTATGAAGGTAAAAGTTGCCTCCTGACACTGTATCAATCATCTACTATAGATGGTAAAAGGCCTTATATATAGACTAGCTGTTGCCCGCGACTTCGTACGCGTGTAGCACATTATTTCGTTCTCTGTTTCAATAGTTTTCGCAGCGCACGCCAAAAACTATTTTGGATTTTCTACTTTGGGTTACAATATTGCAATTTTCTTACGGATCCCTAATTTTTTGAAAATATATTATAGCCTATACTGGACCCTGATAATGTACCTTTTTTTTGGTGAAAGAATTTTTGAAATAGGTCCAGTAGTTTCGGAGCCGCACGCCAAAAACTATTTTCGATTTTCTACCTTGAGTTACAATATTGCAATTTTCTTACAGATCCCTGATTTTTTGAAAATATATTATAGCCTATACTGGACCCTGATAATGTACCTTTCTTTTGGTGAAAGAATTTTTGAAATTGGTCCAGTAGTTTCGGAGCCACACGCCAAAAACTGTTTTGGATTTTCTACCTTGGGTTACAATATTGCAATTTTCTTACGGATCCCTAATATTTTGAAAATATATTATAGCCTATACTGGACCCTGATAATGTACCTTTCTTTTGGTGAAAGAATTTTTGAAATCGGTTCAGTAGTTTCGGAGCCGCACGCCAAAAACTATTTTGGATTTTCTACCTTGGGTTACAATATTGCAATTTTCTTACGGATCCCTAATATTTTGAAAATATATTATAGCCTGTACTGGACCCTGATAATGTAGCTTTCTATGGGTGAAAGAATTTTTGAAATTTGTCCAGTAGTTTCGGAGCCACACGCCAAAAACTGTTTTAGATTTTCTACCTTGGGTTACAATATTGCAATTTTCTTACGGATCCCTAATATTTTGAAAATATATTATAGCCTATACTGGACCCTGATAATGTAGCTTTCTATGGGTGAAAGAATTTTTGAAATTGGTCCAGTAGTTTCGGAGCCACACGCCAAAAACTGTTTTGGATTTTCTACCTTGGGTTACAATATTGCAATTTTCTTACGGATCCCTAATATTTTGAAAATATATTATAGCCTATACTGGACCCTGATAATGTAGCTTTCTATGGGTGAAAGAATTTTTGAAATCGGTCCAGTAGTTTCGGAGCCACACGCCAAAAACTGTTTTGGATTTTCTACCTTGGGTTACATCATCATTTCCCTGCCCTTATCCCACTCAAGTGGGGTCGGCACAACATGTTTTCCTCTTCCATTCCCCTCTATCAGCCGTCATTTCAGTATTCACTCCTTTCTTACTCATATCATCATTCACGCAATCCATCCATCTCTTCTTTGGTCTACCTCTACCCTTGTATCCATCCACTTTCATATCTAACATTCTTCTCGTCACATGACATTCATCCCTCCGCATGACATGCCCATACCATGCTAATCTATTGCTCCTCAACTTTTCCGTCACAGGCGCTACTTTCAAACTTCCTCTAATATATTCATTCCGTATCTTATCCATTCTCGTCACTCCACACATCTTTCTTAACATTCTCATCTCCGTTGCATGTAGTATTCTTTCATGGATTACAACATTGTAATTTTCTACGGATCCCTATTTTTTATTTTATTTTTTATAGCCTATACTGGACCTTGATAATGTAGCTTTCTATTGTTGAAAGAATTTTTGAAATCGGTCCAGTAGTTTCGGAGCCTATTCGTTACAAACAAAAAATCTTTTCTCTTTATAATATTAGTATGTAAAACAGTTTTTTTTATTTAAAGTATCGGTATTGGTTCTCAAAATCATTTGGAAGCGTCGGCATCACTCTGTCTTTAGGCAGATATCGATTCCGAAATCGATGCACAGCGTGCGACCGACGCGACGTGTGCGACACGGTTACATCCCTAAAAAAGTTGAAAAACTCTAGGCCAGGTACGCCAAAGTCATCTAATCGTGACTGTGACGTCATCACGATGGAGAGTAGTGCTGTGCTTTACAACTATTTTATTATGAATTATTTTGTTTATTTATGCTATTCAAAGTAAATAAAAAAGAGTGGGAGATAACACGAAAGGGAAATAAAACATCCAAGATTATAAGAAGTAATTTATTTCATAAAATTCAACAAAAACAAGTCACGATGTGTTATCGATTTATGGACTCTTGGCAACACTAGTTTTTTCGTAGGTATTTTTGTTGAAATTTTGCTGTGGCGCACAGGGCACGAAAACGCGTTTGTGTCATGGCGTTCAAAAGGTTAAAGAACCGGGATTTTTGGGACCTTCTGGCTAAAGAACCGGGATTCCCGGTACTTTCGATACTTTAAGTAAGCCTTTATAAGATAGTTGAGTTGAAAGTGTTAAAACGGAGAACGTAAGAGAAAGACGAAATGATAGGACAAAATAAAAACATATAAATTAGTGATGGGCGTTATTGGCTATTTCTGGTAACGGCTATCTAACCGATATTTGGTTTCAATATCGGTATTAATAACCGTTGTCAAATATCGGTATTAGTGCCATGGTGTTCTAGCTATAACTCAAGTATCTTTTGGACTAGCTAGTTACCTACTGTATCGATGCTATCTAACCAACTTAGCTATTTGAAATATTCGCCCCATTGTGACAACAGATTGTGACTCTCTTTTTTCCACTTTGCGACTTGCTTAGAAAGAGAGAGAAGGCATAATTATTGTAGTTATTCGCTATCAGCGCCAACTGCCAACTGAGAACCAAACTAACGCAACTCGCCGCACGCACCGGCTATCGGTCAGTTGTCACCTACATGTTTCAGGATTTTTTCAAAACAGCCCTTGAAAAAGGTGAAATGGGGTACTAAAGTATAAAAGTAATCTAACGCGTGCGAAGTCGCGGGCAACAGTTAGTTGTATAATAAAATCAACAATTGTACATTTCGCACTAGGTAATCACAATCAGTCTTAGAATATTATAAATCTTGGTCAGGTAAACTAAAAAGATGTGAGTCGTCACGGGAAGCCTGACAGATGTGAAACATCGAAATTATGTAAAACATCTAAACAATCGCTCATTTTGCACTGCACTATTTTCTCGCTATTCGCCTATGATGTCATCAGTGTGTCGTCTATTCTTGACCATGGCGTCCTGTGCACTGATCTGATTATCGGTGCGGTGACGAGCAAAGAGTGACGAGGTAGGGATGCGCCAGAGTTGAGTTATCAGATTTATTATGCGAAATTGATTTGATGCCATTTTTTAATTCATGGTAGCGGATGGTATAGTTTTATGTTTATTACGTTTTGTTTTATTCAAATATTCATTAATAAAGTTCAAATTCTTTACATTCTAACTTTAAAAATAAATAACACAACTTGAATTGTGAATTTATGAATAGTTTTCGATAAATCTGTTCGTCCTTTAAAAACAGTTTCTGCATTTAGACTAGCTTTCAAAAAGGAACTTTTGGCTAGGCAAAAGATATAGTGGGTATTTACACACAAAAATGGTTGAAAACCTTACCTCTTTTTTAAACATCTTACGCCAGGTTTCCCACCTATCTGCTATTCTTCCACATCCCAATCTTCGTCCCTTCTTACTCCATTGTCCCGTTTCCAATATTATACAACGTGTAACATAATGTCCCTATAAGCCCGAAAGGGGTGTATTCAGACCGAGCACTTGAATACATTGACGTGTGCAAAAGTTCAATACATCATATTTGAAATTCCAATACAATTAAAAACAAATTATTTCATGAGAAATTTGTGACAACCCTATGTGTTTGTTTACCATTTGCGTAGGTAACAAACACACGCGCACCCTCCTATCGCGTCGGACCCACACATACGCAGACAATTGAACGCGCGGCAAGTTTCAAAAAGTACCTAGGTGTAATCACCAAAGTTTTCGTAAGAATTTGCAATTTTTTTAATTCTACGTAGAAATTAAAGTCGAAGATTAAAATCACGATATCTTTCACACATAAAAAAACAACTACCTACCTACATCTACCTAGGTAGTTACCTAAGGACCTAGGTACAGGAAAAGTTAAGTTATACCTTTTCTCCCTTCTTCTTGGTTGGCTCGGAACACGGCTAATTGACCTGGTAGGTATTAGGTAGGTATGTAGGTACCTAGGTTGGTATTACTGGTACACATTCACATTCACAATCACAAAATTATTTTTGTCATTTTTTATTAGTAAGCTAGGTACTAATGGGGTACCTACTAGGTAGGGTGATAGGTTAGGTACCTATCATCATACCTACCTATCACTGAATTTTATCACTGTTGACACACACAGTAGGTACTCGGTATCCATCAAAGGGAAGTAGGTACAACACACCACCGAATTCCCGGTCTTCCCTCACTGGTGCGCCGGTGGAAAGATCCCGTCGAGAGAAGACGGTTCACCAATCCCAGAAAATAGCCCGTAAGATGGCAATGGCCGCCCTGGATAACGCTCTCTGTAGAGCTGACGCGCCGCTACTAAGCTATTAATTATTTGGTGCTGCTCCAACACACACACACAACACCATATCATAATGCTCACCGTTGAGTACAGAGCCGACATCGTATCGTACGTTAATTAGTTACGCGAACCGAGAGATTGCTTGTTGCAGTTGTTGCAAGGAACGAATGCTAATTGCGACTGATAAAAACCGATCTGTTTTGCGACCAAAAGTAGGTACCTATTGCCGAAAGCCGAATTTTTAGGGTTCCTTGTCTGGGGTAACCCACTAAATACCGATTGGGAAAAAAAGGAAAAAAACTTCACCATACATCTACTACTACTACTACTACTACTACTGTCGTCGTGTCCGTGTCGCTAGCTCTTTTGAACCAGTGTGGTGGAAGGATTAGAGTGCACCTTGAAGGTTCCTTTCGTACACTTTGACACACGTCTATGACATGCCTGGTTTCCTCACGAGGTTTTCCTTCACCGTTTGAGAGCATTGATATTGCACACATAAATTTCGAATCGAAAAATCCATAGATTCGAACTCACGACTTAAGGATGGGAAGGCGGGGTTCATACCAATATGCTACCATGTGCTCCATCCCCATTTGCTACTAGGTACCTACCTACTTACATAATAACCTACCAACAATTACGTAGTTCAAGCAAGAAAAGTAAAAAACAAATAAACCTACGGAACCAATTTGATTTTATTAAACAAACGCTTGCGGTGCGGTGTCGGTTGACGGTTGCGGATTTTGAATTTAGCAAAGGCACCGACAGCCAATTAGGGCGAGGTGCCATCCCACTTATTGTTGTTGTTGTTTCAATGCAACCAATGACAAATAGGCTGTTCACGATGAAAATGAAGATTAGTAAGACAGATAAGTCACAACCTTTGACTTTAGTGCCCAAGTAGGTAGGTACAAAATTGCATTGAAAAATGCTCCAATGAATATTGGAATAATACATCGTTGGAAAAACTAAAGTGGAATAGGGTCACGGCTTTATCCTCAGGCACGGTAGACCTCTTCTCATACTTCTTGTTACCTACTCAAGATGCTTTTAAGGCCCGAGTAGGTAGGTACAAAATTGAGTAGGTATCACGGCTTTATCCTCAGGCACGGTAGACATCCTCTCATACTCCTTGGCACCCACTGAGGATACCTTTAAGGCCCGAGTAGGTAGATACAAAATTGAGTAGGTAAGGTACCTATCTCCTATACTAGGTACTTAACAAAGAGATCTGAAAGGATGTTTACGGTGCCTAGGGATTTTAGTCGTGACGTGACCTTACATTTTAATTACCAATAAATACCAAGGTACCACTAGGCCTTCAAAAAAAAATAGAAATTACTTATTAAGCCACCTCGTTATTAGGTAAGTAGGTAGGCATTTTACTAATGGTGTCTGTTCTGTTACCTGTTTCATCTAGAGTTCACACTTAAAGGTCAAAAAACAGCTGTAAATAGGGATGCCTCATGTTGTGTCAAGTTACGTATTGGAGCAAAGTTTAAGAGACATTTCATGAATGAAAACCTTTGAAATTTTAAAAGTCGTTGAACAAACGTTGTTCGCAATGACGTATAGAACACCCCCGTTTCGGGCTTATAGGGACATTATGTTACACGTTGTATATTGCCTTTCTGTTTTTCCCGAGAAATTGGTATTTTTTTTATGGCAAGAGAGCAGTTATTTATTTATTTATATTTAATAGTAGGTACACTTGATACATATATATACAACGTGTAACATAATGTCCCTATAAGCCCGAAACGGGGGTGTTCTATACGTCATTGCGAACAACGTTTGTTCAACGACTTTTAAAATTTCAAAGGTTTTCATTCATGAAATGTCTCTTAAACTTTGCTCCAATACGTAACTTGACACAACATGAGGCATCCCTATTTACAGCTGTTTTTTGACCTTTTAATGTGAACTCTAGATGAAACAGGTAACAGAACAGACACCATTAGTAAAATGCCTACCTACTTACCTAATAACGAGGTGGCTTAATAAGTAATTTCTATTTTTTTTGAAGGCCTAGTGGTACCTTGGTATTTATTGGTAATTAAAATGTAAGGTCACATCACGACTAAAATCCCTAGGCACCGTAAACATCCTTTCAGATCTCTTTGTTAAGTACCGAGTATAGGAGATAGGTACCTTACCTACTCAATTTTGTACCTACCTACTCGGGCCTTAAAGGTATCCTCAGTGGGTGCCAAGGAGTATGAGAGGATGTCTACCGTGCCTGAGGATAAAGCCGTGATACCTACTCAATTTTGTACCTACCTACTCGGGCCTTAAAAGCATCTTGAGTAGGTAACAAGAAGTATGAGAAGAGGTCTACCGTGCCTGAGGATAAAGCCGTGACCCTATTCCACTTTAGTTTTTCCAACGATGTATTATTCCAATATTCATTGGAGCATTTTTCAATGCAATTTTGTACCTACCTACTTGGGCACTAAAGTCAAAGGTTGTGACTTATCTGTCTTACTAATCTTCATTTTCATCGTGAACAGCCTATTTGTCATTGGTTACATTGAAACAACAACAACAACTAGTGGGATGGCACCTCGCCCTAATTGGCTGTCGGTGCCTTTGCTAAATTCAAAATCCGCAACCGTCAACCGACACCGCACCGCAAGCGTTTGTTTAATAAAATCAAATTGGTTCCGTAGGTTTATTTGTTTTTTACTTTTCTTGATTGAACTACGTAATTGTTGGTAGGTTATTATGTAAGTAGGTAGGTACCTAGTAGCAAATGGGGATGGAGCACATGGTAGCATATTGGTATGAACCCCGCCTTCCCATCCTTAAGTCGTGAGTTCGAATCTATGGATTTTTCGATTCGAAATTTATGTGTGCAATATCAATGCTCTCAAACGGTGAAGGAAAACCTCGTGAGGAAACCAGGCATGTCATAGACATGTGTCAAAGTGTACGAAAGGAACCTTCAAGGTGCACTCTAATCCTTCCACCACACTGGTTCAAAAGAGCTAGCGACACGGACACGACGACAGTAGTAGTAGTAGTAGTAGTAGATGTATGGTGAAGTTTTTTCCTTTTTTTTCCCAATCGGTATTTAGTGGGTTACCCCAGACAAGGAACCCTAAAAATTCGGCTTTCGGCAATAGGTACCTACTTTTGGTCGCAAAACAGATCGGTTTTTATCAGTCGCAATTAGCATTCGTTCCTTGCAACAACTGCAACAAGCAATCTCTCGGTTCGCGTAACTAATTAACGTACGATACGATGTCGGCTTTGTACTCAAACGGTGAGTATTATGATATTATGGTGTTATGTGTGTGTGTTGGAGCAGCACCAAATAATTAATAGCTTAGTAGCGGCGCGTCAGCTCTGCAGAGAGCGTTATCCAGGGCGGCCATTGCCATCTTACGGGCTATTTTCTGGGATTGGTGAACCGTCTTCTCTCGACGGGATCTTTCCACCGGCGCACCAGTGAGGGAAGACCGGGAATTCAGTGGTGTGTTGTACCTACTTCCCTTTGATGGATACCGAGTACTTACTGTGTGTGTCAACAGTGATAAAATTCAGTGATAGGTAGGTATGATGGTAGGTACCTAACCTATCACCCTACCTAGTAGGTACCCCATTAGTACCTAGCTTACTAATAAAAAATGACAAAAATAATTTTGTGATTGTGAATGTGAATGTGTACGGTAGGTACCAGTAATACCAACCTAGGTACCTACATACCTACCTAATACCTACCATGTCAATTAGCCGTGTTCCGAGCCAACCAAGAAGAAGGGAGAAAAGGTATAACTTAACTTTTCCTGTACCTAGGTCCTTAGGTAACTACCTAGGTAGTGTAGGTAGGTACGGTAGTTGTTTTTTTATGTGTGAAAGATATCGTGATTTTAATCTTCGACTTTAATTTCTACGTAGAATTAAAAAAATTGCAAATTCTTACGAAAACTTTGGTGATTACACCTAGGTATTTTTTGAAACTTGCCGCGCGTTCAATTGTCTGCGTATGTGTGGGTCCGACGCGATAGGAGGGTGCGCGTGTGTTTGTTACCTACGCAAATGGTAAACAAACACATAGGGTTGTCACAAATTTCTCATGAAATAATTTGTTTTTAATTGTATTGGAATTTCAAATATGATGTATTGAACTTTTGCACACGTCAATGTATTCAAGTGCTCGGTCTGAATACACCCCTTTCGGGCTTATAGGGACATTATGTTACACGTTGTATATATGTAAACTCAAAACGTAATTTTTAACTGATTTCTTCATTTATTTCGATTTGCAAACTTTTTGAACACTACGACGCGGGATGTTCCCAAAATCTTTCTGCCGCCATATTTTTCTTATACCACAGATAATAATAATTTCTTTTATCATTCGATTCCAACCAAAGACAAGCAAAGCACACTGGCCGGTAGAACATTTTGATTAACATCAGCAACTGTCAGTGACAGTTACTTGCTCTGTTCAGTTTATTTTCTTTTCTTTTGAAGGCGATTGTGACAAACTCATTTTACCAACGGGATTTAACCCATTTAAACAAACTTAGACATGACACGGCCATCCTACAAGCACACGTCCTCGTGTAGCTTACATTACGGGATCACATTCGCTTTAATCTAAGGCTCAATTCACCGCTCGGCCAATTCTGACCTAAACATTGTTATACAGTCACAAAATTAATACTTTCAAACGCAAATAGTCACAATTTTAGTTCATCGCGATCAAAGCTTTAGTTCACACTAGCTAGCAAAACATTTTAATTTACTCAGCAGTATCTAATCATGGAGTAGCAATTTTTACTTTTCATTACGGTTACGATAGATGGCGTTCACAACGTCAAACGCAAAACATTTACATTACACGATTCATTTCAGGTACGATACGATTTTTTTAAACAGAAAATACTTATCCACAAAAACAGTTTTCAGAACAAATTAAAGAATTCAAGGAAAGTCTTGAAAGTTAGGGTTTCAGTTTTCAACTAGAGTTACACCGGGCGACTCTGCACTCTCCATCAAGAATAAATCTTATTTTTAGAATTTACATGAAGATTTTTTTTCTTAATTGCCTTCTGTTTTATCTGAGTATTTAGCAACTTCAAATAACCCAAATTCGTCATAATTTAGCATCACTCAATATCAACAGGATCGATTAATTCTTTAGTTATTAAGGCACGCGCAATACAAAACTTTAAATACTTCAAACACCCAAACTACCATTAAGGACAGTACCAAACCAAACGTTATTACGGCCAGAGCTTTCAACAAAGCCATCGAAACATTTCTAATTGAGTAAGTATATCCATCAACCCCAGAAACCCAGCATGCTCCAGCCACAGGCCAGACACACACTCTAACACCACCGCGAATCCACGCGTGGTCAGTCCAACATCCGTTCAGACTTTCTCCTCACACCACCGCAACAGCAAGTCACGTGGTCAGTCCAATCTCGCAGCAACCGCAGCGTATCCAACCACAGGTCAGATCACGCACGACATTGTCATCTGGCTTCCCAGCACGGCTCCCGAGACTGACTCTGCATGAAACTTGCCAATATTCACCATAGTACCCCGCTCATCCAGATAGATTTTAATGATCACGGAACGCGTTATTTTAGAATGTAATGAATTAAAAATAATTTCAATAAACGATTTTACTAAAATCAAGGACTCGATTAGGGTTACTGTGAATAACTGCTAAGGTTCAAAAATAAATGTCGATTGACGACTTACTCATTACAGTCTATCACTTAGACTCCGAAAAATCAAAACAAATAACGTTGGTACTTCCTTCTGGTATCTCCCGATTATAGACGTTGGTCCCCAATAAATAACGCTTCAACATACTACTCAAAATGCACGTTAATTATACGCCATTAAGGTGTCGCATCGCATACAGCATCAACATTAAGTTATTTCAAACACCTGTATGCCAAGTGCAATAGGTAAATTTCAAATCAACCCATTAAGATATTCTATCAGTAGGAAATGGAAACCCCAGAGTTACTCTCAACTTCATTAAGAAAATCTTAAACTTTGGTTATTTGAATATGGATACTCACACTACCAATTTCAACAAACAGGCAATAATACTCTCTCACAAAGGATCATTAATTATTATTTTTACTGTTTAAACCGAACCGCATATTAGACATGAGTCTGCATTATACCCAAACATACCTAAAAACCGTTGACATGCTCTTAACGTATCGTATCAATATTGTAATGTCTGACAAATATTGCTTAGTTATCCGATTCCACTCAAACATCATACACAGTTGTGCGTTGATACTGTACAGAACACAAAACTTAATGACAAATCAAGTTTTCTCAGACGCAATTGAATCGCTATTGGATCACGCCAAACAAATGAAGAGACCTTTCATTTTCAATCATTTAAAATCAACAACAAGTCACTCACCAAATCTCCCAGGTCAAAACTTCAATAAAGCACCTTACCGCATGAACTCATATTACCGCTTGATCAGCTACTTGTCCAAGTTCCCACTAGTAATTTTATTAGTTTAGCAATCATGTTTGTGATTTAATAAGATTCAGCCCCCTAAAAACAAAATAAAAAGAAAACAGTACCACATCATCATACATCATACACCTTTAGTGTTAGGTATCTTTATTTTAAACCACAACCCAGTTTTTGACTAAACCCAATGTACCCAGAAGAACCAGTGATATGACAAGAAAACACTGAGCATAAACAGGTTTACAATTATTATAGGTACCCCAAGCGCAGTTGACATCATTTAAAACCTTCAGGCTCTCATTATTGTTGTCCAGAAGTGTAGTCAGAGGCAAGTCCAAATATTACATTTAGAATCTATCTTGTTAACTGGAATATATCTTAGCATACAAACTGCATCAAACAAAAATTTGTTAGCTTTATGAGTGCTTAATTTCAAACAGAACCAACATTTCAACGGCAACTTGAAAATGAAATCATTTTAATGTTTGCTATTTAATCTCATGGATTTCATCAAGGTATGATCTATCATTCCTCATATTATCATGTGGTTATGATAACAAACCAAATACATCAGTATGTCTAACTTTCTTACAAAAGGAAAATTATTGTTTTTGTACCATCCCATACATTGAATTCAGAAACTTGAATTATGCACACAGTTAAACAAAATTAAAGGCTAGCAACAAAATGAAATAGACCAACCGAGGTTCTTTTTTGATGCTTCAAAAAGTTCTCAGGTTCCAAACAATTCATTCAAATATTGGAGTTCAGCGTTTGACCTCTACAAACATTGTTATCCTTTATCTGAAAAACAAAAATTCACAGAGTAAACCGCTCATTACAAACATGCATCCAGCCCCTCATAGCAGGTAAGCAATGATATTTCCTAGAGTTGATAAGTACACCTACTCGATAAGTGCTTTACACAAAGATGACCAGCTAAAATGGCAAACTTATTCATTCAAAGACCATGGTTAATTTTATGGAATACAAAATCCTTTTCAACACCTTGTAGGTAGGCACACTGTCTGCAAGAACATACCTACCTACCTAGGTACTGATAAAGCTCATCCTACTAAGCTCTGGTCCAGTACCTACTTGATATGGCTGAAAGCCATCGCTTAACGGGAGGGATTTAGCTTCAGCTAATTACATAATGCAACAATGCAAACTTAATGGAAACTCGATACATCACCCAAGCCGGCGTCAAAGTCTAATACGTTCAGTGCAGCGCAATATCTCGTCACGTCCCATCGAAATTTTAGGTAACATCCGCACTCTCGTCCTTCTGAACATCTCTTTACAATCTCTTCATGTATGAGATGAGTTCTGCTTGCTTGCAAACCAGATACGTAGATAAAAAAAGGATACAGGAGGACCATTCTTCTTTTACAATATCAATCACCAAGTATTTGCCAAATACACGCATTTCAACTAAATGCAACACTTGTGGGCGGTGATAAGTTCTTGATCCCACATCTGATGTAAACTCAAAACGTAATTTTTAACTGATTTCTTCATTTATTTCGATTTGCAAACTTTTTGAACACTACGACGCGGGATGTTCCCAAAATCTTTCTGCCGCCATATTTTTCTTATACCACAGATAATAATAATTTCTTTTATCATTCGATTCCAACCAAAGACAAGCAAAGCACACTGGCCGGTAGAACATTTTGATTAACATCAGCAACTGTCAGTGACAGTTACTTGCTCTGTTCAGTTTATTTTCTTTTCTTTTGAAGGCGATTGTGACAAACTCATTTTACCAACGGGATTTAACCCATTTAAACAAACTTAGACATGACATATATATATATACTAGCTGCCGCCCGCGGCTTCGCTCGCGTGGTACCTGGATAAAAATAGCCTATATGTTAATCCAGCACATGTACTATGTATATTCCAAATTTAATTCAAATCCGTTCAGCCATTTAGGCGTGATTGAGGCACAAACATCCAAACATCCAAACTCACAAACTTTCGCATTTATAATATAAGTAAGATTTATTTCTCCTTCTGTGGTTGTATTCTCTCGCTCGTGTAGTCACCACTCCAAGGCCCAGTCTGAAAACCAGCGTTGCTCTGCGCTTAACGGCGCAGAGTAACATAAAGCTGAGACTGGTCCTTTTTGACTCACCGCAGCAGCACAGACCTTGCACCCGCCTAAATTTTAAACATTGTGTTTGTTTTACTTCTTTTAGTAAATAATTCGTAGGCATTGTTAGTTATTAGTTTTTTCATTTTATGTGTTTTTTGTTTTCTACTTCTCTTATGTGTCTGTGTAATGTTGTTGTTGTATTAGTCAAATAAAGCTCTTATCTATCTATCTATCTATCTATCTATCCTTTACCACCTCACTAGCGTCAACTATAGACGACTTTGGCGTGCTGGAAGCAGTGTTTTTCTTGGATATGAGTCCATGTTTTTATTTCAATATTTCTCAATGCTAGTGGCTTTAGGAGCCTTGTTAACTATACTCACTCACATGTTGCTGGGATATCTATTTTGAGGAATGTCCGAATAAAATACCAGTAATAATTTTACATGACTTTATTTCATTTATGTGGGCCGGGTTTTTTGTCACCTAGGTATAGACGACGTTGGCGTACAGAAATCGGAAGTGCTTGTCGTCTATAGGTGACATTGGCGTCCAAAAGGAAGGTTAAACTTATAGGTACAGCTACCGGCACCGATGTATGCGCCTGGCCAAAAAGAGAGGGGATTACTGCGCAGCCGTACAATCGCGTACTGCAGTTTTAATAAAATTATACTGTTATGTTATGTTTCGTCATTTATGGTTTATTATAAATATTTTTGGCATAATAATGTTTTACTACGGGAACAAAAATGAAACCTTAATATTAAAAACAAACGAGAAATACTGTTTTCTTGCTTTTCTTTCAAATAAACTAATAGCAAAACCTAGTGTGTTGATGATTGTTACCGATTCATTTACCTAAGTAAACATTGAAAAATTATTATTCAGTAATTTATTAATAAATCACACAAATTTTATGAATTAACGAAATAAACGGCGAACGCGACTGTACTTTAGGAGAGCAGAGAAGCGCGGCGGGAGGCAGAGTAACACCGAATGCCCAATCGCATACGCGCACCGTCTACCGTACTCCCCGCGCCCCGCGTCTCGTTTCAAACGGTCCCTAAAAATGAGTTCTGCGCATCCAAGGTCAGATGCATACATGGGTGCCGGTAGCGTAGCTGGGGTGTTATTTATCGACGACCTCGGTGACGTGGCAGGCGAGTGCTCGGCTGAGACGCAAGAGGCGTGGGTTCGATTCCCGTTACGGGAGATATGTTTGTATGTTCTGCAAATAGTTCTTCCTGGTTTGGGTGTTGTATTTTATCTTATATTATAAGAATCTTTGTCCTGACTGACTGACTGACTGACTGACTGACAGACAACGCACAGCCTAAACCGCTGGACGTAGAGACTTGAAATTTTCAGTGTAGGTAAACCTTGGTACGTAGGGGTGTACTAAGAAGGGATTTTTCAGAATTCAACCTCTAAAGGGGTGAAAAGGGATGAAAACCTGGAATCAATTTTTGGTCTAAAACTGCACATAACCTATATCAAATAAAAGAGCCGATTTTTCTCATTTAGTTGATGTCATAATCTTACTTCTTACTTATCTTTCTTACTTATATTATAAAATTGAAAAGTTTTAGTTTGCTTGAAATTACCGACGTAAAGCTCAAAACGCAACGATAGCGCGTACTAATTTTATCTGTGCTGCCATCTAGTACGAAAGTTTGTAACGATGTTTGGATGTTTGTGCCTCAATCACGCCTAAACAGCTGAACGGATCTGAACGAAACTTGGAATATACATAGTACATGTACTGGATTAACATATAGGCTATTTTTTATCCAGGTACCACGCGAGCGAAGCCGCGGGCGGCAGCTAGTTACCTATAAATTCTTTATTTTTGGTATGTTTTTCATGAAAGATAGTATACTTTTATTTTGACATATGACAGCGATGATACACACAGATTAGTAATAGATGATACAAAACATATGGAAAAGGAACTGTCAATGTCAAATTACCTGTGAAAGGAAGCATAAATTATTACTGGTCTAATAAGTTTCCAATCTTGATTATTCATGGAGTTCTGACGTAATTCTACGTCTGATAACTAGATGTCGCCATGGGCGCCGGCAAGGGGGTGCCAGAGGGTGCACTTGCACCCCTTGGGAATCTCGGGATCAACAGGAATTATTGAAACTGTATAGCGCTTTCTCTGATAAGTTCATCCCATTTATGCTGGTGCCATCTGGTGTATAGTAGCGGTACTTTAAAGGGTGCGTTCAGAGAAGTAATGGAAATCGATTAATATCGATCCCGGTACTCCTGGCCCACCAATTTAGAATTTTTAAATTTCGATCGTCGTGGACAAATAGGTGTGAGCCGTGACGACTGGGTACCTATATAATAAATTCATAATGAATAGTCAGAAATTTGTAAATGTCTCGAACATTCAGACTAAAATTTCATCTTTTTATTAACAATCATATACGGCAAAGATTGTAAGAAAACTAAAATCTGCACCACCTGGAAATTATTTCTGCCGGCGCCCATGGATGTCGCTGCTAATTCTGATCAAATCCTAGAACGCGCTGTCGTTGCGTTTTGAAAAGTTTACCTTAACTCTCAAAATTTTTACTAAATTCACCGAAATTTCTTAATTTTTAGATTTTATTCACGCAAAAACTACGGCATATACTTACATACCCTATTATTCATATTCGTTCGCTAAAGTTAGCCATTGCTTAAAGTTAGCCCTGTCACTGTTTGTCATTATGAAATGGTAAGAGATGGCAATACTTTAGTCATCGTTTAGCGTACACTATACTATAATGAATAATGAGGATAGTAGGTACCTACGTGTGCTGGAATGGGACATAGGGTACTTTTTATCTGGATACCGCGTGAGCGAAGCCGCGGGCGGCTGCTAGTGTTTTATAAGTATGTGTTTACAAAAAAAAGTATATAACTAAGTATTCGATCAGCCATCTGGTGCACTCCGTACAAGTTTTGCTTAGCTTGGAGCTAGATGACGCTGCGTAAAATGTTCACAAATATTTATTTATTTATTATTATTTTAAAGCAAATAAAATATATTTTTCTTTATTTTTCATAAAAAAGTGACTATAAGCGTACCTAGTTCAGAAAAAGAGACGCATACAAAGATAAAGCGATGGCAGACGGGTTTCGTCAGACCCGAGGACTTGGAGACTATTCGTGTTATCCAAAGATTGGAATCCGATATCTCCAATGAAGAGTCTGCTGTGGATATATCTAGGTGATTTTGTTCAAACAATTTGAATGATAGGAATTATGCTAGGGTCTAAAGATTCCTTTAAAACGCAGTAAAGGTAGGTACTTACACATTTATACATATATAATAGCTTTTTTGCTGTTCTATGCCACATATTGGGTTGTCATGAAAGTTGCAAAATATAGCCCAGGTTATGGCTCGAGTCAATCAAATATCTTATGCATTCAGTATGAGGTTTTAGAAAGAATTTCCCAAAAAAATATCTGCTCTTGACGAGTGCTTTACTTTTGTACATTCTCTGTTTTTTTTTTACATTTTATGTAGGTACAATTTTATCGTTATTCGGCTATTTTAGGAAAGTCCGCATAGCGCCTTCCGCTATGGGCCCAGCGACAACTGGTCCGCGTCACGCGCGGCGGCCTACTGGCCATGGATGGACTCTTTTCGGTACCGATTGAAACGGTTTATCAGCGCAAATGAGTTTCGGTACAGGTTAATTTACCCGAATACTTTCTACCCTTATTTAACCGTTATTCTATTTCGGTACCGAAATCGGGCGGCGCGGCGGCGCGAGAAGTGCGAGCAAGAGCACCGTGCGTTGCTTGGTCGGTAGGTAGGTACCTAACCTACTCGACGAACGAACGAACTAGTGTTGAGTAGGACACGGTTTCAAAATGAGTTTGTATGAGGCCCTCATTCTATTTCGTGAGGTGGGACAATGTCATGCTTCAAATGTCATGTCACATACTGTAAAATGTCATGTTGCGAGCTCGTGCGAGGTAGTGAGGTATTATTGTTAGCAACTTCCCCACCAGGAGGCAAACAACACCGCAGGCAACAGCGACCGCCTATAAATAGCGGGCCGAATCGACGCTTGCGGTCACTTCGCTCGTGGTGCTCGACAGTGCAACATCTCATGGACAGTAGAGTTTTATTGTTTTTGTGTAATTTCGGTGTGAAGGACGCGTGAGTCATATTGTGTTTTGGTTATGTCATTTTCATGTGTAATCTAGATCATTTTCAATGTGTGTGGTCCAATCTGATTGTAGTAGTCTTGTTTAATTTTGATTAAATTGATTGTTAATGTTTAGATAAGCCTGTGGTTTATTTTTTTTAATGAATCAGATCCTTTTTACCTAAAATCAGAAGTGAGGGATAATAAAATCCATAAAGCTCACGAATTTCGAGTAAACAGATTGGAACTACCCACACATTGAAAAGATAGCCAGATTCTGTGCAGTTTGTTGTTTTATTCTCTCAGTTGCATTCTCTTTGTTGTTCTTGTTTACGTAACCTTGGTAAATTCTCAGCATGCCTAGAAATAAAGACCGTGGTAGAACGAAACATCGTACACAAGGTGACTCACGTGTCCGAACACGACGCCGTTCTCGGTATCGGTTTCGTAGTAGAACTCTGTCATCCATGCGATAACTTTCGCGCTGTAAGTTACGGTCTCTGTCACCTAGTGTCTTTTATGGTCGAGCACCACGTCGGAGCAGAACAATGACGCGCATTAGGTTCCGTGTCCGATCACGAAGCGTCTCCCGCTGTCAATCTACCCAAAGACGTTCTTTTGTCTGGGTGCGTCACCGTTTGCGGACTTTGTCGCGCAAAAGGGGTAGTTCGCGCCGTAGTCTATTTCGATCCCGATCTGGAAGTTCATTAGTAGGTCGAATGCCACGACGCAATTATGGGGGTAGGGTTCGTTCTCTGTACTAATCTCGATTACGCTCATCAAGCGTCGATCGCCGTTGCTATCGCTGGTCTCGTTCTCGTAAGTCATATGATGGTCAAATATCTTGGCAGGGTTTGTGAGTCAGGGTCAGGTAAAGCCGAGCCCACGAAAGGTCGAAACTTTGATGTATACCTCTCCACTTAACAGAGTTAAACAGGTACCGAAGGGACGACGCCTGTTATTCGCGAGATGAGTATTCAAATAGAGAAAGACTCTCACCTCGTCAATTTGTTTACGTAATAAAGTGTTCTCAGTCCACAGAGAAGCTGGACTCTGCGGTCGTTACGAGCTGAAGCTGTTGAGCGGAGGCTACGGGAGAACGACTCTGGCTGCCATGCAGTACATGGTACCGTGGCGAGGCGAGTGGTGCTCGGAGACGTGTGCCGCGTTCTTCGATAGCGAGTACCACACCTCTTATAAGACCAAAACGTCATTTATGGCTTTGCCGGTTGTTATCCTTTCCCATAGTCAGAAGTGCCGAAGACAGAAGCCGGCGCGGCTGCTGCTGAAGACGGTGCAGTAGGCGACGTCCAGAGATACGACTGCTTGAGTAAAAGGGCCCTATTTTCATTATTTTGAGACGTCTCTGAGGTGAAGTCTGTAAGATTGAGTTTGAAATTTATGAATGTTGTGCGATGTATGAATTAAGTGAAAGAGATATTATGAACGGAGGATGAAAAATTAGGTGGCGGTTTTAAAGATACTGAGCGCCTATTTAAATATGTGTTGTTCTTTCACAGATGAGGGATCAAGTGTTCTGCGATCCATGCCTCTGTTAGTTGTAGACCCTGAAGCCGGACCCTCGACAGCAGCTGGCGCTGGTCTCTGTAGATCGACACCGTACGACCGAGCCGAGGACGACCCTTCGTCAGGAGAGGCCGTGTTAGCAACTTTGATGTATACCTCTCCACTTAACAGAGTTAAACAGGTACCGAAGGGACGACGCCTGTTATTCGCGCGTTTTGACGTCGCTGCTCGGAACACAAGGCCGAATCGTGAGGGTCCACGTGAGATCACGCGGAGCAGAGCTCGACGGCTGTGAAGGATAACCAGGCCATATAAGATGAGTATTCAAATAGAGAAAGACTTTCACCTCGTCAATTTGTTTACGTAATAAAGTGTTCTCAGTCCACAGAGAAGCTGGACTCTGCGGTCGTTACGAGCTGAAGCTGTTGAGCGGAGGCTACGGGAGAACGACTCTGGCTGCCATGCAGTACATGGTACCGTGGCGAGGCGAGTGGTGCTCGGAGACGTGTGCCGCGTTCTTCGATAGCGAGTACCACACCTCTTATAAGACCAAAACGTCATTTATGGCTTTGCCGGTTGTTATCCTTTCCCATAGTTAGATTAACCAACCAACCCCTTAGTGTTTTTCGTAGTAGGTAGGTATAGTCCCCCCTAGGATAGTAGATATGAAAAAGTCCCCCCTCTTCTAAGTGGATAACAGACGACATTGCTATATATGTCAGGTCGAATAAGGTGGTTGGCTGGTGTTGGATAGTTACCAAGGGTGGTGACTGGGCGATTACTAAAGGTGGTAATGCGCACAGGTTAATGCACAGAGAGTGTGTTAACCTGAGGGAGATGCTTGGTGCGTCTGGCGTCAGAAGTGCCGAAGACAGAAGCCGGCGCGGCTGCTGCTGAAGACGGTGCAGTAGGCGACGTCCAGAGATACGACTGCTTGAGTAAAAGGGCCCTATTTTCATTATTTTGAGACGTCTCTGAGGTGAAGTCTGTAAGATTGAGTTTGAAATTTATGAATGTTGTGCGATGTATGAATTAAGTGAAAGAGATATTATGAACGGAGGATGAAAAATTAGGTGGCGGTTTTAAAGATACTGAGCGCCTATTTAAATATGTGTTGTTCTTTCACAGATGAGGGATCAAGTGTTCTGCGATCCATGCCTCTGTTAGTTGCAGACCCTGAAGCCGGACCCTCGACAGCAGCTGGCGCTGGTCTCTGTAGATCGACACCGTACGACCGGGCCGAGGACGACCCTTCGTCAGGAGAGGCCGTGTTAGCAGTTAAACAGGTACCGAAGGGACGACGCCTGTTATTCGCGCGTTTTGACGTCGCTGCTCGGAACACAAGGCCGAATCGTGAGGGTCTACGTGAGATCACGCGGAGCAGAGCTCGACGGCTGTGAAGGATAACCAGGCCATATAAGATGAGTATTCAAATAGAGAAAGACTCTCACCTCGTCAATTTGTTTACGTAATAGTGTTCTCAGTCCACAGAGAAGCTGGACTCTGCGGTCGTTACGAGCTGAAGCTGTTGAGCGGAGGCTACGGGAGAACGACTCTGGCTGCCGTGCAGTACATGGTACCGTGGCGAGGCGAGTGGTGCTCGGAGACGTGTGCCGCGTTCTTCGATAGCGAGTACCACACCTCTTATAAGACCAAAACGTCATTTATGGCTTTGTCGGTTGTTATCCTTTCCCATAGTTAGATTAACCAACCAACCCCTTAGTGTTTTTCGTAGTAGGTAGGTATAGTCCCCCCTAGGATAGTAGATATGAAAAAGTCCCCCCTCTTGTAAGTGGATAACAGACGACATTGCTATATATGTCAGGTCGAATAAGGTGGTTGGCTGGTGTTGGATAGTTACCAAGGGTGGTGACTGGGCGATTACTAAAGGTGGTAATGCGCACAGGTTAATGCACAGAGAGTGTGTTAACCTGAGGGAGATGCTTGGTGCGTCTGGCGTCAGAAGTGCCGAAGACAGAAGCCGGCGCGGCTGCTGCTGAAGACGGTGCAGTAGGCGACGTCCAGAGATACCACTGCTTGAGTAAAAGGGCCCTATTTTCATTATTTTGAGACGTCTCTGAGGTGAAGTCTGTAAGATTGAGTTTGAAATTTATGAATGTTGTGCGATGTATGAATTAAGTGAAAGAGATATTATGAACGGAGGATGAAAAATTAGGTGGCGGTTTTAAAGATACTGAGCGCCTATTTAAATATGTGTTGTTCTTTCACAGATGAGGGATCAAGTGTTCTGCGATCCATGCCTCTGTTAGTTGCAGACCCTGAAGCCGGACCCTCGACAGCAGCTGGCGCTGGTCTCTGTAGATCGACACCGTACGACCGGGCCGAGGACGACCCTTCGTCAGGAGAGGCCGTGTTAGCAGTTAAACAGGTACCGAAGGGACGACGCCTGTTATTCGCGCGTTTTGACGTCGCTGCTCGGAACACAAGGCCGAATCGTGAGGGTCTACGTGAGATCACGCGGAGCAGAGCTCGACGGCTGTGAAGGATAACCAGGCCATATAAGATGAGTATTCAAATAGAGAAAGACTCTCACCTCGTCAATTTGTTTACGTAATAAAGTGTTCTCAGTCCACAGAGAAGCTGGACTCTGCGGTCGTTACGAGCTGAAGCTGTCGAGCGGAGGCTACGGGAGAACGACTCTGGCTGCCATGCAGTACATGGTACCGTGGCGAGGCGAGTGGTGCTCGGAGACGTGTGCCGCGTTCTTCGATAGCGAGTACCACACCTCTTATAAGACCAAAACGTCATTTATGGCTTTGCCGGTTGTTATCCTTTCCCATAGTTAGATTAACCAACCAACCCCTTAGTGTTTTTCGTAGTAGGTAGGTATAGTCCCCCCTAGGATAGTAGATATGAAAAAGTCCCCCCTCTTGTAAGTGGATAACAGACGACATTGCTATATATGTCAGGTCGAATAAGGTGGTTGGCTGGTGTTGGATAGTTACCAAGGGTGGTGACTGGGCGATTACTAAAGGTGGTAATGCGCACAGGTTAATGCACAGAGAGTGTGTTAACCTGAGGGAGATGCTTGGTGCGTCTGGCGTCAGAAGTGCCGAAGACAGAAGCCGGCGCGGCTGCTGCTGAAGACGGTGCAGTAGGCGACGTCCAGAGATACCACTGCTTGAGTAAAAGGGCCCTATTTTCATTATTTTGAGACGTCTCTGAGGTGAAGTCTGTAAGATTGAGTTTGAAATTTATGAATGTTGTGCGATGTATGAATTAAGTGAAAGAGATATTATGAACGGAGGATGAAAAATTAGGTGGCGGTTTTAAAGATACTGAGCGCCTATTTAAATATGTGTTGTTCTTTCACAGATGAGGGATCAAGTGTTCTGCGATCCATGCCTCTGTTAGTTGCAGACCCTGAAGCCGGACCCTCGACAGCAGCTGGCGCTGGTCTCTGTAGATCGACACCGTACGACCGGGCCGAGGACGACCCTTCGTCAGGAGAGGCCGTGTTAGCAGTTAAACAGGTACCGAAGGGACGACGCCTGTTATTCGCGCGTTTTGACGTCGCTGCTCGGAACACAAGGCCGAATCGTGAGGGTCTACGTGAGATCACGCGGAGCAGAGCTCGACGGCTGTGAAGGATAACCAGGCCATATAAGATGAGTATTCAAATAGAGAAAGACTCTCACCTCGTCAATTTGTTTACGTAATAAAGTGTTCTCAGTCCACAGAGAAGCTGGACTCTGCGGTCGTTACGAGCTGAAGCTGTTGAGCGGAGGCTACGGGAGAACGACTCTGGCTGCCGTGCAGTACATGGTACCGTGGCGAGGCGAGTGGTGCTCGGAGACGTGTGCCGCGTTCTTCGATAGCGAGTACCACACCTCTTATAAGACCAAAACGTCATTTATGGCTTTGCCGGTTGTTATCCTTTCCCATAGTTAGATTAACCAACCAACCCCTTAGTGTTTTTCGTAGTAGGTAAGTATAGTCCCCCCTAGGATAGTAGATATGAAAAAGTCCCCCCTCTTGTAAGTGGATAACAGACGACATTGCTATATATGTCAGGTCGAATAAGGTGGTTGGCTGGTGTTGGATAGTTACCAAGGGTGGTGACTGGGCGATTACTAAAGGTGGTAATGCGCACAGGTTAATGCACAGAGAGTGTGTTAACCTGAGGGAGATGCTTGGTGCGTCTGGCGTCAGAAGTGCCGAAGACAGAAGCCGGCGCGGCTGCTGCTGAAGACGGTGCAGTAGGCGACGTCCAGAGATACCACTGCTTGAGTAAAAGGGCCCTATTTTCATTATTTTGAGACGTCTCTGAGGTGAAGTCTGTAAGATTGAGTTTGAAATTTATGAATGTTGTGCGATGTATGAATTAAGTGAAAGAGATATTATGAACGGAGGATGAAAAATTAGGTGGCGGTTTTAAAGATACTGAGCGCCTATTTAAATATGTGTTGTTCTTTCACAGATGAGGGATCAAGTGTTCTGCGATCCATGCCTCTGTTAGTTGCAGACCCTGAAGCCGGACCCTCGACAGCAGCTGGCGCTGGTCTCTGTAGATCGACACCGTACGACAGAGCCGAGGACGACCCTTCGTCAGGAGAGGCCGTGTTAGCAACTTTGATGTATACCTCTCCACTTAACAGAGTTAAACAGGTACCGAAGGGACGACGCCTGTTATTCGCGCGTTTTGACGTCGCTGCTCGGAACACAAGGCCGAATCGTGAGGGTCTACGTGAGATCACGCGGAGCAGAGCTCGACGGCTGTGAAGGATAACCAGGCCATATAAGATGAGTATTCAAATAGAGAAAGACTCTCACCTCGTCAATTTGTTTACGTAATAAAGTGTTCTCAGTCCACAGAGAAGCTGGACTCTGCGGTCGTTACGAGCTGAAGCTGTTGAGCGGAGGCTACGGGAGAACGACTCTGGCTGCCATGCAGTACATGGTACCGTGGCGAGGCGAGTGGTGCTCGGAGACGTGTGCCGCGTTCTTCGATAGCGAGTACCACACCTCTTATAAGACCAAAACGTCATTTATGGCTTTGCCGGTTGTTATCCTTTCCCATAGTTAGATTAACCAACCAACCCCTTAGTGTTTTTCGTAGTAGGTAGGTATAGTCCCCCCTAGGATAGTAGATATGAAAAAGTCCCCCCTCTTGTAAGTGGATAACAGACGACATTGCTATATATGTCAGGTCGAATAAGGTGGTTGGCTGGTGTTGGATAGTTACCAAGGGTGGTGACTGGGCGATTACTAAAGGTGGTAATGCGCACAGGTTAATGCACAGAGAGTGTGTTAACCTGAGGGAGATGCTTGGTGCGTCTGGCGTCAGAAGTGCCGAAGACAGAAGCCGGCGCGGCTGCTGCTGAAGACGGTGCAGTAGGCGACGTCCAGAGATACCACTGCTTGAGTAAAAGGGCCCTATTTTCATTATTTTGAGACGTCTCTGAGGTGAAGTCTGTAAGATTGAGTTTGAAATTTATGAATGTTGTGCGATGTATGAATTAAGTGAAAGAGATATTATGAACGGAGGATGAAAAATTAGGTGGCGGTTTTAAAGATACTGAGCGCCTATTTAAATATGTGTTGTTCTTTCACAGATGAGGGATCAAGTGTTCTGCGATCCATGCCTCTGTTAGTTGCAGACCCTGAAGCCGGACCCTCGACAGCAGCTGGCGCTGGTCTCTGTAGATCGACACCGTACGACCGGGCCGAGGACGACCCTTCGTCAGGAGAGGCCGTGTTAGCAACTTCCCCACCAGGAGGCAAACGACAAGGCGACCGCCTATAAATAGCGGGCCGAATCGAGGCTTGCGGTCACTTCGCTCGTGGTGCTCGACAGTGCAACATCTCATGGACAGTAGAGTTTTATTGTTTTTGTTTGTTGTGTAATTTCGGTGTGAAGGACGCGTGAGTCATGTTGTGTTTTGGTTATGTCATTTTCATGTGTAATCTAGATCATTTTCAATGTGTGTGGTCCAATCTGATTGTAGTAGTTTTGTTTAATTTTGATTAAATTGATTGTTAATGTTTAGATAAGCCTGTGGTTTATTTTTTTTAATGAATCAGATCCTTTGTACCTAAAATTATTATTTCGCTCGTTCAATCTACTCATTTGTCATGTCATGTCACAAGAGAAGAGGTATGAGGTGTCTTGATGAGTGTCATGTTTTCATTTTGTCACTAAAAGTGAGGCGTTTTACTTGATGAGTAAGTATAATTCTTTTTACTATTATTGTTTGTACCTATGATAGATTAGGTTAGATGACAAGCAATGTAGGTAGGTATGTCTTGGTCAGTTAAGTAGGTTAGGTAGATATAATTTTAATGTTTTACATTAGATACCTACTTATCCTACCTATTAGTTTAGGAGTATAGTACCTATTATATTATCTGTGGTTCAGGTATGTAGTGTTTAGTAAGTACCTAAAATAATACTTAATAATAATGCTGGTCATCTTCTAGCCCCAAAGTAAGTAGAGCTTGTGTTATATGAACGATAACTGATTGATATCGAGGTAATCAAGTAGTAAAATGGGTACCTAAGTAGGTAGGTACCTACCTAGATAATTTTGATGTTTTGTATGTAGTGATGGGTAGGTAGGTATTAGTAGATTATTTGGGTACCTACCTGGGCAAGGGGTAAGTAGGTACCTACCTCGATACCTAATTGCAATGTTTTTTACCTACCTATTAGTTCAGTAGGTACTTACCTAAGTATCTAGTAGGATTAAATAGGTATTTTTGTACCTAACCTACCTACCTGCTTTGAAATCGGAGTACTTGACCTACATGTTACCGGCAATCTGTATAATGCAGGCATTACATGGAATGTCTGTCTGTCTGTCTGTCTGTCTCAGTCTGTCTGTCTGTCTGTCTCAGTCTGTCTGTCTCAGTCTGTCTGTCTCAGTCTGTCTGTCTGTCTCAGTCTGTCTGTCTGTCTCAGTCTGTCTGTCTGTCTCAGTCTGTCTGTCTGTCTCAGTCTGTCTGTCTGTCTCAGTCTGTCTGTCTGTCTCAGTCTGTCTGTCTGTCTCAGTCTGTCTGTCTGTCTCAGTCTGTCTGTCTGTCTCAGTCTGTCTGTCTGTCTCAGTCTGTCTGTCTGTCTCAGTCTGTCTGTCTGTCTCAGTCTGTCTGTCTGTCTCAGTCTGTCTGTCTGTCTCAGTCTGTCTGTCTGTCTCAGTCTGTCTGTCTGTCCCAGTCTGTCTGTCTGTCCCAGTCTGTCTGTCTGTCCCAGTCTGTCTGTCTGTCCCAGTCTGTCTGTCTGTCCCAGTCTGTCTGTCTGTCCCAGTCTGTCTGTCTGTCCCAGTCTGTCTGTCTGTCCCAGTCTGTCTGTCTGTCCCAGTCTGTTTGTCTGTCTGTCCCAGTCTGTGTCCCAGTCTGTCTGTCTGTCTGTCCCAGTCTGTCTGTCTGTCTGTCTGTCCCAGTCTGTCTGTCTGTCCCAGTCTGTCTGTCTGTCCAAGTCTGTCTGTCTGTCCCAGTCTGTCTGTCTGTCCCAGTCTGTCTGTCTGTCTCAGTCTGTCTGTCTGTCCCAGTCTGTCTGTCTGTCCCAGTCTGTCTGTCTGTCCCAGTCTGTCTGTCTGTCTGTCTGTCCCAGTCTGTCTGTCTGTCTGTCCAAGTCTGTCTGTCTGTCCCAGTCTGTCTGTCTGTCCGTCCCAGTCTGTCTGTCTGTCCCAGTCTGTCTGTCTGTCCCAGTCTTTTTTTTTTTTTACTTAAATATAACTTAAGACTACTGTCGCTATTATTATGCGACAACCTTCCATACCTTTCTATCGTTCATACTGCTATTAATTACATAATGAATTCCCCCCCCCCCCCCTTTCCCTAACCAGCTGCTACCTATTTATGTTTATTTTGCTACTTATAATTTCCAAGTAATACTTTCATTCATCGCTCAGTCACTCAGTTACATATTTATTTGTCAAGTTCGCTGTTCACCATCGTAAGTAATTGGTAGTCTTTCGTTAGTCTTTATAGTTTCTATTGAGGCCGTATTATAGAAACCTGATAGTGGATGGTGTACAACGAAGTTGACAGTTTACTACGCTAAAATAAATTGATACGATAGACTTCGTGATTGCTTAGCAGAGCTAAGCAATCCGAAGAAATAAATTTTTATTTAATGAAATGAAGTGAAAGTACACAAAGATTACAATAAAATTGGAAAAAAGGAATATTAAATACAACAACAACAACGATAAAAATAATTAATTAAATATTAACATACAATAGAAATTAGAAAGACATTACCTATGATCTTCCTGTCTGATTGATTTAATCAATCAGTCAGGAGACGTAAAGAGAAAATACATTTAAATTATAATTAACAATAGAATTAAATTAAATTAACAGTAACAATAATTAGATTCAGAATTCTTTTCATAAAATAAAATAATAGTATCATAAATTAATTCAAAATGCCACCCTGTCCAATACCTCAAACTGTCTCCGTGTACTAAGTGCCCTTGAGAATGAAACTGTCAAAGTCAAAGTCAACATGTCATTCTTGCATTTGTGAAAAAGTCCTATCCGTAATAACAAAACAAAACATTGAGTGAACATTTATTTGATTAGATACATTAAAACAATAAAGTGCAGTGAAATACATGATAATTTGAATATAAAATTAATATTGAACAAAGGGACTATCGATATAACTACTGGCAAAATGAACAAAACAATGTAGAGACAGTTTGAGGTGAGTAAATTTACGAGTACGATCTACTGCTATTACTACATAAACAAGATAGAATTGAAGTTAAGCAAATAATATCAGGACAGCCAGTTTAGGGTGGTTCTGTGAAAGAACCATTCTGCCTCCCAACAGTGCGCAGAATGGCTCTTGCAAAAGCAAGAAATGTTTGCCTGCTATCTTCCCCAGCCAATATTTCATCCAAATTCGCGCAATTAATGTCAGTCCCCATTGTGCTCTCGCAGTCGTACCTCATTCTGCCAAACATGGGGCAGTGGACCAAAAGATGTTGTATGGTCTGAGGCACGTCTTCGCAAGAGCAAAATGGGGACTCGATAATCTTAAATTTACACAAATACTGGCGAAAGCCCCCATGTCCTGTAAATATTTGTGTCAGAAAGTTGTTAATGGGGGTCTTACATAAGATCTTATAGGCTATGTTTACTTTTTTGAAGAATAATTTTGTGGTGGTTCCTGTTGAGGCTGTTTCATACATGTGCTGCCATTCTTGAATAGATTTTAGTCGGGTGGAGTGTTTAGCGAAGGTCAAGGGGAACCGGTCGTACCGAGGCTGCTGTCGGTTGTGGAGTGCAGCATACTTGGCAAGCTCATCTGCTCTCTCATTGCCAGGTATGCCGCAGTGAGCCCTGACCCAGTATAGGGCGACTTCCTTTCCCTCTTCATCCAGCTCATTGATTGATCTCCTAATGTCCACAGCAAGGGGGTGGACTGTACCGGGATCGCTTATTGTTTCGAGGCTGCTTCTGGAATCGCTGGCGATGGCGAAGCGTTGCTCCGGCCGCCTGCGGATGATGTCGAGCGCTCGCAGAATAGCCGCCAGCTCTGCCTGGAACACGCTGCAGAAGTTCTCTAATTTGAAGCTGGTACGTTGAACCTCTCCTATGTCCGTCCAGCATGTCACCGCCGCGCCGACCCTCCCCTCCAGCTTACTGCCGTCCGTATACAGGACGGGCCCGACATCAGCAAGATTCACCGCATCATCGTGTGATCCAATGAGCCCGAACCTGAAACGTTTTCTCTGGGCTGGGTGAGGTAGAGAGAACGGACTCCTTCTGAGTTCGAGCTCCCTACCGGGCAGACAGGCTAGAGGTCTTCCTCTCTTCACCTCATAGATGTAGGCCATCTCCCTGAGTCTGAGTGGCAATGGCAGGATTCTTGCAAGTAGGACGCTCGAGGTGAAGGAGACTGTTCGGTGAGCCTTGCTTATTTTTATTGCGAACAGTCTGGTCAGGCTGTTGAGCTCCTTTTCCGCATATACCTTTATTGATACGTCGGCCCAGCAGCTTGCAGCATATAGGATTGTGGGCTCGACGACTGATATGTATATTAATCTTAGAATATCTGAATTTAGGCCCCACTGCGCACGCGCTGCCCTGGATACTACTTTGTAAAAAGCTATTGCCTTTCGTTTAGTGAGGTCCAGATGAAGCCGGAAATTAAGTAGGGGGTCTATTGTCAGTCCCAGTATTTTAATGCTGTTCCCACATGTGATTTCTATTCCTGCCATTTCGAGTCTAGGAGTGTGGTATCTAAGTTTTCTAGTTAGTGTGAGAGCTTGCGTCTTCCCTGGTGCGAACTTTAGCTTAAACCTCTCTCCCCATTCCAGGATCACGGCTAGAGCCGAGTTGACCCTCCGTTCCAGCTCTCTACCGTCGGCTCCCGTCGCGATCATGAGGATGTCGTCAGCAAAAGCCTGCACCCGAACTCCTCCATACTGGCTCTGCTCCAACAGGGGGTCCAGCAGGATGTTCCACAGGAGCGGCCCGCAGGTGGAGCCCTGTATGCATCCTCTATTGGTGAGTTTATGTACTGTCTCCCCGGCATATCTAAGCTTGATGCTCCTCTCTGATAGGTAGTCCGTGATGAGCCGCATCACGCTGGGGTCGACCCCCTTAAAATGCAGCCCATTGAGAATAGCCGGCCACCATGCATTGTCGAATGCCCCTTCAATATCAAGTGACACCATGACTGCTATTTTCTTGTCTTGGAGACTCGTTCTGACCACAGTCATGGCATCATACAGGGCATCCTCCGTGCTCCGCTGAGGAGTGAATCCATACTGGTACAAGCTCAGGGATTCGCTCCGGCCCAGTTGCCACTGTAACCTGTTGACGAAGAGTCTCTCCAACATTTTCCCCAAAACCGGCAGCAGTCCGATCGGCCTGTAGGACTTGGGTAGGGTGTAACTGTCCCTTGCCGGCTTGGGGATAACCTAACCTCGACCTCTTCTCATCGTGCCTGCGGTGGGGATGTTTCCCGCGCATCTGGAAAGAGTCTGTCCCAGTCTGTCTGTCTGTCCCAGTCTGTCTGTCTGTCCCAGTCTTTTTTTTTTTTTTTTTTTTTTTTTACTTAAATCTAACTTAAGACTACTGTCGCTATTATTATGCGACAACCTTCCATACCTTTCTATCGTTCATACTGCTATTAATTACATAATGAATTCCCCCCCCCCCCCCCCCCTTCCCTAACCAGCTGCTACCTATTTATGTTTATTTTGCTACTTATAATTTCCTAGTAATACTTTCATTCATCACTCAGTCACTCAGTTACATATTTATTTGTCAAGTTCGCTGTAAAGTAATTTATTGTCTGTCCCAGTCTGTCTGTCTGTCCCAGTCTGTCTGTCTGTCCCAGTCTGTCTGTCTGTCCCAGTCTGTCTGTCTGTCCCAGTCTGTCTGTCTGTCTCAGTCTGTCTGTCTGTCCAAGTCTGTCTGTCTGTCTCAGTCTGTCTGTCTGTCTCAGTCTGTCTGTCTCAGTCAGTCTGTCTGTCTGTCTCAGTCAGTCTGTCTGTCTGTCTCAGTCTGTCTGTCTGTCTCAGTCTGTCTGTCTGTCTCAATCTGTCTGTCTGTCTGTCTGTCTCAGTCTGTCTGTCTGTCTCAGTCTGTCTGTCTGTCTCAGTCTGTCTGTCTGTCTCAGTCTGTCTGTCTGTCTCAGTCTGTCTGTCTGTCTCAGTCTGTCTGTCTGTCTCAGTCTGTCTGTCTGTCTCAGTCTGTCTGTCTGTCTGTCTGTCTCAGTCTGTCTGTCTGTCTCAGTCTGTCTGTCTGTCTCAGTCTGTCTGTCTGTCTCAGCCTGTCTGCCTGTCTCAGTCTGTCTGTCTGTCTCAGTCTGTCTGTCTGTCCCAGTCTGTCTGTCTGTCCAAGTCTGTCTGTCTGTCCCAGTCTGTCTGTCTGTCCCAGTCTGTCTGTCTGTCCAAGTCTGTCAGTCTGTCCCAGTCTGTCTGTCTGTCCAAGTCTGTCTGTCTGTCCCAGTCTGTCTGTCTGTCCCAGTCTGTCTGTCTGTCCCAGTCTGTCTGTCTGTCCCAGTCTGTCTGTCTGTCCCAGTCTGTCTGTCTGTCCCAGTCTGTCTGTCTGTCCCAGTCTGTCTGTCTGTCCAAGTCTGTCTGTCTGTCCCAGTCTGTCTGTCTGTCCCAGTCTGTCTGTCTGTCCAAGTCTGTCTGTCTGTCCCAGTCTGTCTGTCTGTCCCAGTCTGTCTGTCTGTCTCAGTCTGTCTGTCTGTCCCAGTCTGTCTGTCTGTCTGTCCAAGTCTGTCTGTCTGTCCCAGTCTGTCTGTCTCAGTCTGTCTGTCTGTCCAAGTCTGTCTGTCTGTCTGTCCGTCCAAGTCTGTCTGTCTGTCCCAGTCTGTCTGTCTGTCCCAGTCTGTCTGTCTGTCCCAGTCTGTCTGTCTGTCCCAGTCTGTCTGTCTGTCCCAGTCTGTCTGTCTGTCCCAGTCTGTCTGTCTGTCCCAGTCTGTCTGTCTGTCCCAGTCTGTCTGTCTGTCCCAGTCTGTCTGTCTGTCCCAGTCTGTCTGTCTGTCCCAGTCTGTCTGTCTGTCCCAGTCTGTCTGTCTGTCCCAGTCTGTCTGTCTGTCCCAGTCTGTCTGTCTGTCCCAGTCTGTCTGTCTCAGTCTGTCTGTCTGTCTCAGTCTGTCTGTCTGTACCAGTCTGTCTGTCTGTCCGTCCCAGTCTGTCTGTCTGTCCCAGTCTGTCTGTCTGTCCCAGTCTGTCTGTCTGTCCCAGTCTGTCTGTCTGTCCCAGTCTGTCTGTCTGTCCCAGTCTGTCTGTCTGTCCCAGTCTGTCTGTCTGTCCAAGTCTGTCTGTCTGTCCCAGTCTGTCTGTCTGTCCCAGTCTGTCTGTCTGTCCCAGTCTGTCTGTCTGTCCCTGTCTGTCTGTCCCAGTCTGTCTGTCTGTCTGTCTGTCCAAGTCTGTCTGTCTGTCCCAGTCTGTCTGTCTGTCCGTCCAAGTCTGTCTGTCTGTCCCAGTCTGTCTGTCTGTCCCAGTCTGTCTGTCTGTCCCTGTCTGTCTGTCCAAGTCTGTCTGTCTGTCCCAGTCTGTCTGTCTGTCCCAGTCTGTCTGTCTGTCCAAGTCTGTCTGTCTGACCCAGTCTGTCTGTCTGTCCAAGTCTGTCTGTCTGTCCCAGTCTGTCTGTCTGTCCCAGTCTGTCTGTCTGTCTGTCCAAGTCTGTCTGTCTGTCCCAGTCTGTCTGTCTGTCCCAGTCTGTCTGTCTGTCCAAGTCTGTCTGTCTGTCCCAGTCTGTCTGTCTGTCCCAGTCTGTCTGTCTGTCCCAGTCTGTCTGTCTGTCCCAGTCTGTCTGTCTGTCCCAGTCTGTCTGTCTGTCTGTCCCAGTCTGTCTGTCTGTCTCAGTCTGTGTGTCTGTCTGTCTCAGTCTGTCTGTCTGTCTGTCTCAGTCAGTCTGTCTGTCTGTCTCAGTCAGTCTGTCTGTCTGTCTCAGTCTGTCTGTCTGTCTGTCTGTCTCAGTCTGTCTGTCTGTCTGTCTGTCCCAGTCTGTCTGTCTGTCCCAGTCTGTCTGTCTGTCTGTCCAAGTCTGTCTGTCTGTCCCAGTCTGTCTGTCTGTCCCAGTCTGTCTGTCTGTCCAAGTCTGTCTGTCTGTCCCAGTCTGTCTGTCTGTCCCAGTCTGTCTGTCTGTCCCAGTCTGTCTGTCTGTCCCAGTCTATCTGTCTGTCCCAGTCTGTCTGTCTGTCCCAGTCTGTCTGTCTGTCCCAGTCTGTCTGTCTGTCCCAGTCTGTCTGTCTGTCTCAGTCTGTCTGTCTGTCTCAGTCTGTCTGTCTGTCTGTCCCAGTCTGTCTGTCTGTCTGTCTCAGTCTGTCTGTCATTCTAAGTCTGTCTGTCATTCTCAGTCTGTCTGTCATTCTCAGTCTGTCTGTCTGTCTGTCTCAGTCTGTCTGTCTGTCTCAGTCTGTCTGTCTGTCTCAGTCTGTCTGTCTGTCTCAGTCTGTCTGTCTGTCTCAGTCTGTCTCAGTCTGTCTGTCTGTCTCAGTCTGTCTCAGTCTGTCTGTCTGTCTGTCTGTCTGTCTGTCTCAGTCTGTCTGTCTGTCTCAGTCTGTCTCAGTCTGTCTGTCTGTCTCAGTCTGTCTGTCTGTCCCAGTCTGTCTGTCTGTCCCAGTCTGTCTGTCTGTCCCAGTCTGTCTGTCTGTCCCAGTCTGTCTGTCTGTCCCAGTCTGTCTGTCTGTCCCAGTCTGTCTGTCTGTCCCAGTCTGTCTGTCTGTCTCAGTCAGTCTGTCTGTCTGTCTCAGTCTGTCTGTCTGTCTGTCTGTCCCAGTCTGTCTGTCTGTCCCAGTCTGTCTGTCTGTCTGTCCAAGTCTGTCTGTCTGTCCCAGTCTGTCTGTCTGTCCCAGTCTGTCTGTCTGTCCAAGTCTGTCTGTCTGTCCCAGTCTGTCTGTCTGTCCCAGTCTGTCTGTCTGTCCCAGTCTGTCTGTCTGTCCCAGTCTATCTGTCTGTCCCAGTCTGTCTGTCTGTCCCAGTCTGTCTGTCTGTCCCAGTCTGTCTGTCTGTCCCAGTCTGTCTGTCTGTCTCAGTCTGTCTGTCTGTCTCAGTCTGTCTGTCTGTCTGTCTCAGTCTGTCTGTCTGTCTGTCTCAGTCAGTCTGTCTGTCTGTCTCAGTCAGTCTGTCTGTCTGTCTCAGTCTGTCTGTCCCAGTCTGTCTGTCTGTCCCAGTCTGTCTGTCCCAGTCTGTCTGTCTGTCTGTCCAAGTCTGTCTGTCTGTCCCAGTCTGTCTGTCTGTCCCAGTCTGTCTGTCTGTCCCAGTCTGTCTGTCTGTCTGTCTCAGTCTGTCTGTCATTCTCAGTCTGTCTGTCATTCTCAGTCTGTCTGTCATTCTCAGTCTGTCTGTCTGTCTGTCTCAGTCTGTCTGTCTGTCTCAGTCTGTCTGTCTGTCTCAGTCTGTCTGTCTGTCTCAGTCTGTCTGTCTGTCTCAGTCTGTCTCAGTCTGTCTGTCTGTCTCAGTCTGTCTGTCTGTCTGTCTGTCTGTCTGTCTCAGTCTGTCTGTCTGTCTCAGTCTGTCTCAGTCTGTCTGTCTGTCTCAGTCTGTCTGTCTGTCCCAGTCTGTCTGTCTGTCCCAGTCTGTCTGTCTGTCCCAGTCTGTCTGTCTGTCCCAGTCTGTCTGTCTGTCCCAGTCTGTCTGTCTGTCCCAGTCTGTCTGTCTGTCCCAGTCTGTCTGTCTGTCCCAGTCTGTCTGTCTGTCCCAGTCTGTCTGTCTGTCCCAGTCTGTCTGTCTGTCCCAGTCTGTCTGTCTGTCTGTCCCAGTCTGTCTGTCTGTCCCAGTCTGTCTGTCTGTCCCAGTCTGTCTGTCTGTCCCAGTCTGTCTGTCTGTCCCAGTCTGTCTGTCTGTCCCAGTCTGTCTGTCTGTCTGTCCCAGTCTGTCTGTCTGTCTCAGTCTGTCTGTCTCAGTCTGTCTGTCTGTCCCAGTCTGTCTGTCTGTCCCAGTCTGTCTGTCTGTCCTAGTCTGTCTGTCTGTCCCAGTCTGTCTGTCTGTCTCAGTCTGTCTGTCTGTCTGTCTCAGTCTGTCTGTCTGTCTGTCTCAGTCTGTCTGTCTGTCTCAGTCTGTCTGTCTGTCTCAGTCTGTCTCAGTCTGTCTGTCTGTCTCAGTCTGTCTGTCTGTCTCAGTCTGTCTGTCTGTCTCAGTCTGTCTGTCTGTCTCAGTCTGTCTGTCTGTCTCAGTCTGTCTGTCTGTCTGTCTGTCTCAGTCTGTCTGTCTGTCTCAGTCTGTCTGTCTGTCTCAGTCTGTCTGTCTGTCTCAGTCTGTCTCAGTCTGTCTGTCTGTCTCAGTCTGTCTGTCTGTCTCAGTCTGTCTGTCTGTCTCAGTCTGTCTGTCTGTCTCAGTCTGTCTGTCAGTCCCAGTCTGTCTGTCTGTCTGGTCTGTCTGGTCTGTCTGGTCTGTCTCGTCTGTCTGGTCTGTCTGGTCTGTCTGGTCTGTCTGGTCTGTCTGGTCTGTCTGGTCTGTCTGTAGAGCTGTTGATAGAGCTAGCCGTTCAAAGTATGCCATAAAGTGATTTACTGTAAAGTAGCTAAATTGCAGATCCGTCATTGTTTTACGACTACGACGAGATATTGTCATACCTACGCAACGCGCATTAGATTATTTGAACGGCGCGCTCGCTTCAAACGCGTCAAACGCCCGACCGATGCGAACACAACTTCGAAAAATACAAGCGGCCAAGGTCAAATTGCGGTACCGTTATGATTTTATTTCGGTATCGTAATATCGACTGGTATCAGCTACCGAAATTTTTCTACCGCTGCAAACGCGAAATAACCGATATATAACTGTATGACGTCAAACCGAAATTTTAGGATATCCTTATTTAACGGTTATTAAGTCCCTGCTACTGGCTTCGTGCGCGCTCAGGATATAGTGGACTCCGACATAGAAGTCAAACGACAGTCTGTGCTCGCCAGATTGTACAATGAAGTCGCGGTCGACTGCGACCATGGACCGACTTTGAAAGAATATAAGCAAGTAAACTAGTGTCATTAGTTATTTCAGACCAGTGAGTGTTGCGAAAGGAAATGCACCTTGAAAGAGGCTCATTTTGTGCACTTTGACAGTCATTGAACTATTTAGGTGCTATGACGCAGTTTTCCTTCACCGTAACATGTACTGATAAAATATTGATTTAGCAATAATAATAAAAAAGGTCAAATGCGAGTCGAATTTGCACACGAAGGGTTCCGTGCCATCGTACATACAAAATGTTTTTACGGTTCATGAGATAAGTACCTTACAGCCCGCTGACAGACGGACCGACGACGGATGGACGGACGGACAGCGAAGGCCCATAAGGTAAGCTTAGAACGATATGCAATACTAGGAGATACTTGGTCTGAGTTTTATTGTCTTTGTCAGAACCTTCTTGTTACAGACCTCTGGCTGAAATGCACCACAAAAACCTTCTCTTAACATTTTCACCCAACTCTCGCATCAGAAGCGATGAGAACACAAGAGAAAGGTACATGCGTCATTCCCTGGCGGTCGATAACGATTCATTCGAGCAAGTTCTGAATCTACAACACGGAAAGAAAGTGGCACGAAAAATATCTTCCGACTACGTCAAAACTATAGATCAAATCGAGCATAGACTAGAGAATTCAATTCGAAGTATAGAGTACGCGAAGACACGACCGGTTATCTCAGTGTCTGAATACCAACTAAAGAATAAAAAGTATCAACAAGGGCTGAAAATATTGTCGTCTTCTCAAGTGAAAACTGTAATGAAGCCGCCTAAAGACTTCGGTGAGTTTTGAACCCTATGTTGATACTATTTAAGTGTTTTTTTCCAAATAACTACATCTAATTTATTACAGATACGAGACCATCGATCGGTGGGCTACGCTTGCCTGGTGATACTCCTCTATATTCCATGATTGATGTAAGTTATCAATTCAAAATTTTATTAGCCTAACTAAATGAATTTAATATTTTTTTCTACCCTCATTAATTTTCTATTTTCAGATGAAATAAATTGGAGAGAAGAACACAACATTGTTTTGTATATTTTTACCTAGATTTACTAACACCATTTTTTGTTCATCACTTATAATATTGATAAAATTATTGTAGTTATTGTTACTTTACCAATAAAAACCAAAAAAATATAAATAAAAACAGATTTAATAACACTGATAGCACATAAAATTTCCCATCACAATGAAATACGTTAATACTACTAAGGTACATCATAGCTTCATCACCACAATGCCAACTTATGTACACTGTTATTGCTTATGCAAAACTGTACATTTGTAAACCAATGTAATAAAAAAAATATGTCCAAATGCCCGAACTGCGAGCAGTTTTGTCATGTCCATTACACTGGTAAATTGACAGCTATATTATCACTACACTGATCCGCAAAACCGCAAGCACCCTGTACACGGGCGTATTTGGGTGAGTGGAGCGAAATCACGGGATCATAAGGCTGTGATATTGATATACGTATGAAGGTAAGCAAGTGAGTGAATTTTGCATTTGTTTTCAAAATGCTAAAATAATCACTCGCTATTATGTCAAGGCACATTGTAGTTTCGTGGAGTAATAACGTCTATTAGTTGATTCCGTGCATTACTAAACATTTTTGCCACACTCCTAACCTAACACCGTGGTGACTTCTACCCACCCGAAGTCACTACCAACTCCCAACTTGTAAAAACATGCATATTTCATTTGATCCTGCTCACCCAACGCCCGTCACTACATTATCTAATGTCCGTGGCCGTGTCCTTGAATCGCCAGTCCGTTGGGGTCCGAGTCCGGGTCGCGTCTCGATTCGTTCCCCTCGCCTTTGGACCCGTTCCCGTTCCCGTTGTTTTTGTTTTCTAGTTGCTGTTGCCACATTGAGGCGTACACTCCGCCGTTTGCCAAGAGAGTCTCGTGGCTGGAAAGTAAAATAAGTAAATAAATAAAAATAAATAAACTTCTCTGCTGGACTGGGAGTAAAGAAAAAACATAGAATGCGTCCAGCTCCTCTCCCGAGCATGTCGTAAAAGTCGACTAAGCAAGTATTCCCAAGGAGAGTTGACGTCAGGCAGGCGGCCGGTCATAAAACATCTTAGCCAAAACTCTTACAGCATGATCCTTGATGTGCCGACCTCACATAGTGGGATAAGGGCAAGAAGATGATGATGAAATAACACCCAACAGTCACATACATAGTCCTGACCCCACACTAGGATTCCCTTAAAATACATTAATGACTCAATTTCTTGTAAGGATCACTTCATCATATCGGAATAAAAAAATCTGTTTTAAACAGATCAGAAAAATTGTTAACACTGAATAAAATGTTATAGGTAGTACTAATGTTTAAAATTAAATACTCACTTTCCTCGTTCGATGATTTCACCCTCTTTGAGAACAAGAATCTCATCTGCGTGGATAATAGTGGACAGTCTGTGAGCTATGATAAGCGTTGTTCTATTTGCGCATACTTTACTTAGGGCCGCCTGAAAAAATACATAATTTACTAAGCCGACATTTTAGTGACAACAAAATTACAGTATTGATGCCGAGCTTTAGACCTTATTGCGAAGGACTAAAGTTGTAATTTGCAAAACTTACCTGAATATTTCTTTCTGTATTAGTGTCTAAAGCTGATGTGGCTTCATCAAGTAGAACTATAGCAGGATCTTTGAGTAGCGTCCGCGCAATGGCTATCCTCTGTTTCTCACCGCCACTCAATCTGAGGCCTCTTTCACCAACCTGTAAAAAACATTTTCCATTTTAAAATCGACCAGTCCCTTCGTTCAGTAGTTATTTTTATTTGAAAAGGGATAAAATTCATTTCTTTGTCATTTCACCATTCACCTTCGATGTCATTCCCACTCATAATAAAAGCGAAGGTTAGTAATGTTTGTGGTTAAATCACGCAATAAAAGCTGAACTGCTGATTAAACTTGAAATAGACATAGGAACTGGAATATATACTATTTTACAAATATTCCGCGAGCGAACAGACGCTCATAAGTTCGACACTACAATTTTAATCTTAAACTTGTATTGATGGCTAATTAAAAAAACTAAGACCTTTTACCATCCATAGTAGATGATTTATACAGCGTCAGGAGGCAACTTTTACCTTCACAAACGGGACGCTGTAGTGCCCGGGACGAATTAAGATGGATTAGGCTTGCCCAGCATTATTGCCCACCTATTCCATCCTCTCAGCTTAGTCAGCTTACTTTCGCACAGAAAAATCCATTGGTAGACGACCGGATTTGAACTAGACCACCAGTGCTCTATGGCTAATTAAGGATGACGGATATTCAGTAAACATCTGTTGCATTGCATGGTCATTGAATGGACTTACCATCGTATCGTAAGCATCAGGGAAAGTGAGTATTCTGTCGTGAATGTCCGCGTTCTTCGCAGCTGATATCACGTCTGCCGAAGGCGCATCCAGCCTCCCGTATTGGATGTTATATCTGAAACAATTCATAAACTATATAATAATATAATTTCATAAAATACATGACAGAATTTGAGAAATGACTATCCCACGAAAAACATTCCATGTGAAGTTGGTTGCCAAGACTCACATGTTTATAATGCTTTCACTGTTAAAAAGTTATGAGATCTCCACTAGTAAAGCCAAGCCTAGCTGAACTCCGAAAAAAATCCATGTTTCGCGTATGTTTGATCTAGATCTCGAGAACCCTATCATATTTTCAGATGATTTTTACTTTGATAGATAGGTACTAGGTAATAACTATTCATTTTGTTGTTGAAACCAGTTTTTTTTATAAATTTTGTAGTTTTCTCCAATTATTTTATTTGGCGGATTTTGATTACATTATTTATCGCGGTCTCACTCTGTCTTTATTTTATACACCCGAAATCCGTAGCGCTATCTCTCTCAATTCGATTCGAAATCGGTATACACGCGATCGTATGGTGGCCTCTAAACACTCGTTTGTGATACTCACCTAACCGTGTTATTGAAGAGCACAGTGTCCTGAGGCACGACTCCGATGTTAGCTCGCAGCGAGGCCTGCGTCACAGTGCGCACGTCCTGTCCGTCCACCAACACCGCGCCCTCATTCACGTCGTAGAACCGGAACAGCAGACGCATCACCGTCGATTTACCCGCACCGCTAGGCCCAACCTAACGAAAAGTTTTCTTTAAATTTCACGTCTAACAGAAACTTGAGGTCATAAAACCTAGTTCGGCAGCCTCCAGCGCGCCTTAGCGTCGCGACACATGTACGGCGCCGAAAATTCGGCTGAATACTCTCGCACTATTTTTTAAGTAACCTATGACACATCAGAAACATTGCGAGCGTATTTAGCCGAACTTTCAGCAGATGTGTAGAAACACTAACGGCCAAGCTACTCTCGGATGCGTTGATGGTTCCCGGCCGTGTCACATCCGCGCAGTGGCATCACAACTTTACAATGTAACTAGTGGAGCACCCTGTAACTTTTTTCGCGTTTAGTTTTTAGGATTCCGTACCGGGAGGATGCCAACGGTACCCTATTACTAAGCCTTCGCTGTCCGTCCGTCCGCGTCCATCCGTCCGACCGTCTGTCAGCGGGCTGTTAACAGTAATCTTTCAATGAGTTGAAATTTTCACAGAGTGTGTACTATTGAGGCTATAACAAATAATAAAAATAAAGTAGCCTGTTATTTCCTGTTATTTCAATACACACTATGTATATTCCAAGTTTCATTCAAACCCGTTCAGCCGTTTCGGCGTGATTGAGACACAAACATACATCGTCACATCCTCACAAACATTCGCGTTTATAATGTTAGTAAGATGTTATGAGTTGATTTATCGGTCAATTAACCAGCAACGTAAGAGCTTTATTTATTTAAAAGAAAACTTACCAAAGCTACAGTGGTTCCAGGTGCAATCTTGAAGCTGACATTGTTCAAGACAAGTCGCTCAGGTCCGTATCCGAACGACACGTGTTTGAACTCCACTCCACCGCGTCGAACCAATAGATCTGGAGCGCCTAGCGCGTCCTTCACGTCACTGTCCACTCGCATCAGATCAAACATGTTCTCCATATCGACGAAATTCTTCTGGATTGCTCTGTAAAATTGAGAAGATTTATTTTATAAGATATTTATTTACTTCTTGTGTGAAGCCATATATTTTGTCAAGCAAAATTTAATAACACACAAGTTTCATTAAAAATAGATCTAGTCCAGGCAAATGAGTACTATTTCTTGAATTATTTATTTTGTTTACTTTCGTCGCGACCGCGAGCGCGTCCTACTTACCCAAACCGCCAAAGGTTTCCCCCTATTTTAATACAATACAATGAGATTTGGGCATGTTTCTAACACTGGCGTTTGAAGACATTTAAGAATCTGTAGTACCCACCTAGAGCCCTAAGGGATGTCTTCCAAGCTTCATCAAAAGTACTCAAAACTTACCTGTAATAAGTCCCGAACCAGTTCAGAGGCACGTAAAGCTGTACTATGTATGACGCGAAGAGCACATACTCTCCCACAGTCAGCTCGTTTGTTTTCACTACCATTGACACGCAGAGAAGCGAGCCGGTCACTAAGCCAGAGCAGATTATAATGTTCTGTACCGTGTTCAGCATGTTGAGGGTGATAAGTGATTTGAACTCTTCTTTCTGGAAAGATAAGGTTGAATTTAGAATGAAATTTCCACAATAGCTATCCGTCTTCTAAATGAAGAGTGTAGTAACTAAGTCAAATATGTTTTTTGTAAAACCTAGTTGAATAAAATATTGTCATGTTGTTTTTACATTCAAGTATTATTATATTATATAGTATATGAGAATGAGGTAGTTTACATAGATATTGTAGCTTTTTTCGTCATGTGACTGAATAAAATAAAAATTACTTTCAATCTGTTTTTTATAACCTTGGATTCTTTCGTGTCAGACAGATACCGAAATTTTATTCTTAACACTAACAAAATATGATTAAGTCTTTGTCTACCCCTGTGAAAAACAGGCGTGATAAAATGTATGCAAATATAAAGTATTATGTAAAGTACCTAAAAAAGTTTTCAAACAAAAAATATTGTTAGTAATTTTTTTGACATACCTGAAAATTTACAATAGCTCCTTTATATGAAACAACTTCATAGCCCTCCGCGCCGTAATACTTCACGGTTTCGTAGTTTAGTAATGAGTCTACAGAGCGCGCCTTCTGCTCATTATCAGCTAAGTTCATGCGACGCTGGAACTTCGTCCGCCATTCCGTCACCGCTATTGTTGCAACTGGAATTACAAAAACATAGTATTGAGCAAGAAAATATAAGCAAGATAGCTTTACGCATGGCGTTGTACCCGGACAACTGGTAGCCTATATGTCATTCCATTCACGACTGTATATTTCAAGTTTCATCCATTAAATAATTACATATTTGTGGACATATCACACAGCGCCATCTAGCCCCAAACAAAACAAAGCTTGTACTATGAGAACCAGATGGCTGATAGAATACTTATGATACATCCAGACACGGAAGAAATATTTACAGAACATACATTTCTCCCGTAGCGGGAATTGAACCCGCGCCTCTTGCGTCTCAGCCGAGCACTCGCCCGCCACGCCACCGAGATCGTCATTATTTACAGAAACATACAAACATTCTCACAAACTTTCAGATGAATAATATAAGCAGGATAGGTGATTCTGGACTGAGGTGATAAAAAGGTCTGGGTAAATATGAGACAAACAGAATTTTATCTACGTCTACATACATACATACATAATATCACGCCCGTATCCCTAATAGGGTGGACAGAGCCACAAGTAATCATTAGTAAACTTGCAGCCACTCCTGATTCAAAATCTCAAGATAAATACATATAGTGGTGACAGGTGATCAGCCCATCGCCCATGTACTTGGTCCATCATGTTGGAGAGGGTTCTATTCCTTAGTCGACCTATACCACATGCTCGGGGAGAAAAGTAGCTGGACACATCCTATGTTTTTTTTCTCCCAATTCATCAGAGAAGTACAAACATCCAACATTGGACGTAAACATGATTCGTCACAAGATAGACAAGAACGCAAAATACAAAGCAGTACCACAATAGTGAAGCCTCGAGGTTAGTGCGACGTTCTTTGTACCTATGTAAAAATACTCACTGATATAAAGCACCATAGTCGAGAAGACTATTAGCCCGAACCAGACATTGAACTGTGTGACAAAGTACACAACAGCTATTAGTATGTCAATGATCGTCGGCGTGATTGAGAACAGAATGTACGAGAGCAGGTTGTCTATAGAATCCGTTCCTCGATCCATCACTCTAAGGACTTCGCCGGTCTTGCGAGACAGGTGCCATTTGAGAGGCAGGTCGTGGAGATGTTTGAACAACTCTAGCTGGAATAAAAAAATAATAGAAAATAACACCCAACAGTCAAATAACATGGTTCTGACACCACACTAGCATTGCTCCATGGTAGGTACAACAGACCCGGAATAAATATTTCTGTTCTGAATAAACAATTTTTAATTAAAAAAAAATTACAGAGCATGCAAATGCAAACCTTTTCAATTTTAAATAGTAAAGGAAATCTTTTAGGAAACCAGTAAATTTTCTAATTAGATGTGGACTTGCAATGAGCAACTTATTACATACTAGTTTAGCCGCGCGGCTTCGCTCGCGTGCTTTAAATTTTGACACTCCATTTTACAACTTTTGAGGGTTATTTTGAAAAACACGTCGATTTTGTATTTAATGTAATAGTACCTGCATCTCCCTAGTAGTGTACTGCTGGACTTTGATCCAGAGGAAGGACCTCAGATTGTTCAAGAAGCCCATCCCGCCCGTGCCGCCGCCTTGTAGGAACTTGAAGAACACGTAGATAACCACGAGATCCCAACGGAACTGCAGCGGCTGCTGAGTGAGACTGTCCACTGTCAAATGAAAATAGTTTTATTAATAACTAGCTTACGCGCGCAGCTTCGCTTGCGTTGTGTGTCCTTTTGTTGAGGGTTATTGTGAAATACCCTGAAACACGTGTCCATTTATTTCGCATTTATAGTATCCAGACCGAGTTTCAAGCAAATCGCACTACTCGTTAAAAAGTTCCATAAAAACGTTTTCAACCCATTTCTTCACCCCCCTTGGAGGCTTAGTAATAGGGTCCTGTTGGCACCCTACGGGTACGGACCCCTAAAAACTAATTTGGAACAGAAAGTGACCTTATTCAAACGATCTTAGGGTCGGAAGGCGAACCTACGATCACTAGACACCAAAAAATCCGAGCAAACTTTTAACAGGAACGAGCGGAGATTCTTACTTCATCAATTAAATATTATTTAATTGATAAAAATATTTATTTGTAATTGAATAGAATTATATTAAAAATTACATTATTATTAGACTTCCTAGAATTTGAATAAATTAATATTAAAATGAATTTTGCATGCGTACGCTGAGCTTGGCTGCTCTGAAACTGTAATAAAATAATAATAATAATAACACCCAACAGTCACATACATAATTCTGACCCCACACTAGGATTCCCTGTGTCGTGGGTATCAGAAACTACGAATACCATGGTACCACAACACCCAGACCCGGAAGAAATATTTGCAGAACATGCAAACATTTCTTCCGCAGCGGGAATCGAACCCGCGCCTCTTGCGTCTCTGCCGAGCAATCGCCCGCCACGCCACCGAGACTGTATCGCAATACATCTGTTACAAAACCTATATTACGCAATAAATGATTTATGATTATGATTACGAATTACTTACCGATTTTCCCATTATAAATAGGCACATAGAGGTTAATGACTCGTCCAGCTATTAGCGCCAGTATACTGATGAATACGTAGAACTGTAGCAGTGGACTCTTGCGAGGCCACAGGAACGGCAGGAGAGTTCGAAGCTTGGAGAAAACATTGCGGAAAGTTGAGCGGTTTTCATCCTGGAAAATACCAATTTGGAGAATAAATTGATAGTAACACAACTTTGTTCTTCTATCGTATCAATTAGTTTACATTTATATTATTTTCGAGAGGAATTTAGAATCTTCCACAGCTTTGGTAGCGGCATTGTTCAAGTCGTCCTCGGTTAATAATAAAACTATTTTTAACTAGCTTCTGTCCGCGTGAAGAACATATTATACCAGGTCACGTATTCAGGAAACTATTTACTTCAACAGGAACCACGAAAGCGGAGTCGCGAGCAGACGCGAGTGTTTTATAAAACGTTACAGTTCCAGATTTACAATATTAAAACACTAGCTTTCGCTCGCGGCTTCGCTCGCATGGTATCCGGGAAAAAAGTAGCCTGTATGTTATTTCAGCACACATACTATGTATATTCGAAGTTTCATTCAAATCCGTTCAGCCGTTACGGCGTGATTGAGGCACAAACATACGTCGTCACATCCACACATCCTCGCAACTTCTGCATTTATAAATATTAGTAGGATTGCTTTTGTAAAGAAAAAAGTATTACAGGTGGCTCATAAAAATAATAGTATTGCATGTTTGTCAGAGACTGAAAGCTTTGTAAGGTTTTGAACTTTAAGTTCACTGCATTGAAAATTGCAATAGAAAATTGATTTTTCTTTCACTTCTGATTTTATGCTGATTGTCAAATACTACTGCTACTAAGTGGAAGAGTATAGTAGAATATAGACTAGTCATTTTAAGGGGATTTAAAGTAACAATGCGTGTGTAAGTGAAATGGCAAGTTTATTACCTTTCTAATTTTGGTATCTTTATCCCCGTACAAATTAATATGATTTTGATATGGACATGACATCTTAACCTACAAAATATTTCAACAAAAATATGCCAAATTTTGAGTGACAAATGAAATCAACATGATTCAGTTTAAAAAGAGGTTTCTAATAAAAAAATTGATATGTGAATTTATTTTCACTATGGCCCTTTCTTTATAGATCACACACACCATTATGCAGTTGTGATGTAGTGATGTAATATGATGTGTATGTATGCAGATTTATTCCTCCAATGTATGCAGGTACTACCAAGTGTATTACACAAGTTAGAGATATATAGATGGTAGGTATGTTTTGAGAACAGTAAGAGTAAAATTCTCACCCTTGGCGGTAGATTTCTTCTAGTATCATCTTCATTCTCTAAATATTCGAACTGGTGCATGATACCCGGCGCCTTCATACCGAGTATAAACATGATCATACATGACACATATCGTCCCACAAATAGTGTCATTTCCAGTCGATCTTGCAAACTGAAAAAGTATTAAAAATAACCTTTATAATAAAACTACAAGAGAGTAGACAAAATATTTATTTATTTGTACATATTATCTCGCCCGCATCCCTAACGGGGTAGGCAGAACCACAAGTAATCATAAGAAAACTTGCAGCCCCTTCTGATCCAAGACTCCCAAGATGGATATGGTGAACCATGGTGACAAGAGTTATAATATTATCATTACTACAGAATATGTATAACTGTGACCTTGGAGCGCAAACATTGGAGGGAAAAAAAGGGGGAGACCTTTGCCCAGCCGTGGGACATAAAAAAAAAAATTAACATTGCCAGTGTCAGCCCAATGTGAGCATATACCTGAACCCGAAAATCTGAATTAGCTTTGTAGCAAATAAAAAATGCACCTTATTGCTATTATTATCTACCCTAATATCTACAGTGCTTGGGGATAGTCATTAGTTTTTACTCACTTCTTGAGATGCCACCACCATCCTTCCTTATTGAGATTGAGGAAGGCCAGGTTCTCAGACACGAATATCATGGCCCAGAACACGAGGAGTACAAAGCCGTGGCCCCGCGGCGGGACCGAAGGAAGTAAGTAGCGCCGCTCTAAGACCGCTAGGTGCGCCGATAGAGGGAATACCACTAGGGTTATAACTAGGGCCACTATCTGTAAAAATAAATAAAAATAAAAGTCAAGTGCGAGTTGAATTCGCTCACGTACCATCGTACATGTACTTTTTAATATGACTTTAACTCCATGTAATTTTTAATTAGGTAGCTGGGATGATCGATTACGAATGAAAAAAATAAATGTTACTTGTATGGGGCACCTTTTTATTTTTGTTATTTATTGTTATAGCGAAATGTGTTGAAATGGGTCCAGCTAAAGGCCCTTACCCCAGCCCTGCAAGAAAAAGAGAGCTGCTCACGACCCGATTGATATGAATGACATTGTCAATTATCAAAATTTTATAAATGTCAAATTAACTGTCTTCTCATAAATTAATGTATAAGAAGTACTATATGTTATGTTGGTTATCTTTTTTTTTTACATCCTTTTTCCATTTTGGGATCGTTTTACAGGATAAAAAGTAGCCTATGTCCTTCCCCGGGATGGAATCAATCTCCTTGTCGAATTTCATTAAAATCTGTTCAGCTGTTTAGGCGTGAAAAGGTAACAGACAGACAGAGTTACTTTCGCATTTATAATTATTAGTACGGATCAATTACTAACGCAGTCTTCTGTATGGTAATATAATATAGGTAATCAATTATTCAAATATTGCACAACAGAATGAAACTAATCTGAATCACCATCATCAGGAATGTGGTGTATGACTCTACAAGTCATATATTAATTTACTATAGATAGTGTATTAATTTTGTTCGCTAAGACCGAATTTCTGTACGAATTTTCAACCATAGATTAAGTAAACAATGGATAGTTATGGCTATACCTTTCTGTCTCATAGACTTGTAACTATGAACTAACTACCTACACGGTGTAGGTAGTTAGTTTACACCAGCAATACTTTTACAAGGGTTTGAGAACAAACAACATACAGCAACTGAGAGCACTGGTGGTCTAGTGGTAGTAACCCCGCCTTCCGATCCTAAGGTCGTGGGTTCAAATCCGGTCGTCCATCAATGGATTCATGCACTACGAGTACTCTCAAACGGTGAAGGAAAACATTGTGAGGAAACCGGCATATCGAAGTACAAAAAAAATTCGAGAACGTGTGTCAAGCGCACGAAAGGAGAGGCTCCTTTCGTGCGCTTGACACTTGACACGCTTTGAGGCACACTTAAAATCCTTTCACCACGCTGGTTCGAAAATACTAGTGACACAACTAGTAATAGTAGTAGTAGCACAGATATACACTTGTACAGATTCCAATGTTTGAAATGAGAGAGTAAGTAACATGACCTCTCACTAGTTCTGTCTACTCTAAAATGTTGCAATTCTCACCATATATCCATAAATATGTCCTCCGTCAAACAGGAAAGCTTGCAACAGGAACCTTAGCACAGCCAGAATTGGTATAAACAATGTGAAGAATAACTGAACACCAAAGAGCCGTGAAGATCGTACATCTACGACTTCGGTTGCATATCTAAAGACAAAAAAGAACAAGTATTTTTCACAGTCACTTACATAAAGCCTGAGTAAATAAATAAATATTTGTGGAAATTTCAAACCGCGCCATCTAGCCCCAAACTAAGCAAAGCTACTATACTATTCTTTTTTGTAAATACATACTTATAATACATAACACTACAACACCCAGACACTGAAGAAATATTTTCAGAACATACAAACATTTCGCTCGTAGCGGGAATCGAATCCATGCCTTTAGTATCTCAGCCGAGCACTCGCCCGCCACGCCACCGAGGTTGACGAGGTCGAGTATGAGCGTAAACTTTGGACATGCCGTTAACTGCCCCCTTTAAGGCATCTTCAAGGATAAAATTTAAAAGGGAACAATGTTTGAGGATCAGCAAATACATACATAAAATCACACCTGTTTCCTATAGGGGTAGGCAGAGATCACAGATCTCCATTTGCTATGATCCTGACATAGTTCTTTCGCTTCATTCACTCTCATTACATTTCTCATGCATGTTCATCGGTTTAGGGTACTCTTGACCTGGCCCTTTTCCAAAACGTTATTTTTTGGTCCAGGTATGTACGCCTAGGTCTTCCCCTTCCAACGGTACCATTGACACTCGCCTCATACACTTGCTTCATTTAATCAGCAAACAAGGTGTAAAAAAATATGAGATCCCTAACACTATCAGACATTATCATTATCCCTATTATTGTTTTGATAATAGGTAAATCTTTAAGATAAGTAGTAAGTTTTTAAAATATTTGAATGTGAAAATCTTGAATTTGCACGAAATTTAAATTATTCTAATATTATTAAATAGCCTTTTTTAGCTAGCTTAGCATAGTTTTTCAATTATTATTTTTATTTAGTTATTTAGGGGCCTCCCTTTTGTGGAATCCAGCATGGTCATGTGCTAGTCTAATCCATTTCAGCCCACAATCTTAACTGTACTTTATTTTTTTATGTACTACTAACTTTAAATAGTTTTAAACATTCTTACTAATATCAATCAATAGACAAAATACATTGATAAGATATAATAATTTGCATTGTTCCTTAAATAGCTGATATGGAAACAAGTGTTATCAGTACATGACACAAGACAATCATTGACTGCTGGTCTCACTTAGTTGGTAGTGCCTCTGCCTTCTATGCTATAGGTTGTGGGTTCAATTCCCACCCAGAACAATAATTTTGTCAATAAGTTGTTGTAAAAAAATGTAACTTGGAATTTACATAGTACACTGTGCTGGAATAACATATGGGCTATGTATATATTTATCCGGGTAACATGCGAGCGAAGCCGCAGGTGGCAACTAGTTTATTATAATATATTTTGTAAAAAGGAGTTCCTACGTTTAAATTTAAGATAAATTTAGTCAATCATGTCATGGCCTTTTATTAATTTTGTACCTACCAAATAATTGCTACCTACTAAATCATTTTATTTAGATAGCTGATAGTAGGTACATAACATGAGTAGTACAGTTTTAATTTTTGAAGTTGTCATTGTTTCACTCGATTGCATGTATACCTGTATACAAATAAACAATTTGTATGACAAAGTATTATTGATAGATTCTACTCACCTTTTATACATAATAATTTGAATTGCACCAAATATCAATAGGAATCCTCCAATAAGCAGAGCGGAAAACGTTTCCATGAAACATTGTGATATTCCATGGTCCACCCATACTTCTCCTAAGGTTATGTTTGGAGGGCAGTACTGCATCAAAGCCACTGAAATAAAAAATAAAGAATGTCAACAAATGTAACAGTATGTTTAGTTTGTGTCATAAATAAAAAACTCCCTAGAAAAAAGTTGCTCATAGATACAGTTGCATTCCAGATACGTATTTAAGTATTATTTTTTCTAAGATGTTTAATTACATCTGAATAAAATATATGAAAAACAGATTTGTGTGCAAACCCATAGGTACCTTACTCAGACTTTTTCTCAGGGATTCTTTTAATATGACCCGAACTATATAGCTATACCAAAAAACGACGTGGATGGCTAAGTCAACAGTGCACGACAGCATTTAAATTAATTTGGGTATCTAAAGAGGTAGGTACCTAGGTACTTAGGTAGGTACCAAACTTGGTTTCTATGAGTTTGATAACAGCATGCGTTAAAATTGCTAACAGAGAGAATAGATAACTGGATCCAAAGTGAATAATCACAAAAAGCTTAGAATGTATAAATAAAATATGAATAATAGGGATTTAATTATCAAACTGCATTGATCAAATTTGATAAATTATGATCCTCATTTAGTTGCAGGCACATTAAGGAAAAACTTACTGCTTCAGCTTAGATTTTTGCACGTTTTACTATCCTCGCCGGCAATTCATAATAAATAATTTGATATTCCGATTCCGATTTCATTCGCTTGTGCCAGCGATTTTTTCCAAGATCACCTTTTTTCCTTCAACTCAATTCAATGTCATCGTCAACTTGAGGTTGACAATTATTTTAAAATGACAATGACATTGACAATAAAATGCTAAAGCAGCGTTTCTATTCTAAAGCTGACCACTAACATTTTGGTGGTCCAATTCCCCATCACTATTAAAATAATTAAGTTGTTATGTATGCATACACTCTGAGACACGCACACAAATACATTATCGTGACGTTTCATTATTTTATTGCCAGCAAAAGAACTTTTTAGCTAGTTCTATCCAGATTTTACCCACCTTAGAACAACCAACTGTTCTGGGCCGAGCATACACACATACATTATTATCTTTCTGAATCGGAATCTACTTTGAAATTGCAAACGAACTAGTTAAGTACACTGTAGAATAATGTTATTTCTAAGTGCAATAAACAATTTGAATTTGAATTTTAGTAATATCATTGGTTGTTTATTATGGTTTTCATAGTACTCAAACCAAATTAAAATGGCTGTAGGAAAAGTAATTTTCAATTAACAAATGTACTAACAAAGTACCTGTCAAAAACTAAATGATTTCTAATAAATTTTTAATTTCTTAATCAATTTATAATTTTTCGGTATTCGGGAGATATACATACACCCAATATTTTATGAAGAGAGTGGTGACCTTCTTCTAGATTTTATTTAGAGATCCAACAATTTTATCTTTCCTTTCGAAATTGAGATAGAATCTGGCAATATTGTGTTCCCTCCCTGCTGAGTCTGTCACGAATGTATATCTGTCTCGTATGTGCGTGTGTAAGGTCAGGCAGGCAGGAGGCAAGAAAATACAAGTACCTATGTATTGTACAGTAACGTACGACATCTATGTATGTGTGTGTTCCTTACCGTGGAGCGAAGAGTGACGGGTGTTGGGCTGAATTTCGAGTTTTTGCGAATTTAGCTTGTTATTTGTATTAAAAAATTGTGCGCTCGCGAATATTGTAAAGCAATAAAACGTAGGCTATGATTTCTATGCTAATAGGATGTAATTTTGTGCTCCTATGATTGTGGAGAAATATTTAGTGAATGTGTATGGTCAGCATGTGTCACCATTCATCAACAAATTCTGTGAAACGGTGAATAGTCGTCATGTGAGGAAAGTTATGACTATCAGTTGATAATTGACTCTCTCAGCTTAGTGTTTGTGTTGTGAAGGAGTGATATTTATTTATTGTCTGGCGAAGGTGATAAATTCAGTATCAAAATGGCGGACCTCGAAGCAGTACTGGCGGATGTCAGCTACTTGATGGCTATGGAGAAGTCGAAATGTACTCCGGCGGCAAGAGCCAGTAAAAAAATTGTCTTACCAGACCCAAGGTAATGACCACAAAGGGATTCAATACTTCTAAACTGCTATGCACTTGAAAATAAACTTGTTAGAAAAAGTTTGGGTGCTTGTTTACAAAATTGATTTTACCAAAACTTTTTCTGATTTTTTCAGTGCTCCCATATGGCATCAAAATTAAAGGGGCTGTTTTTGTTTCCATTTCTTACCACATAATTTTAAAAAATAATCACTAAACTAGGAGACTAAAAAACTTTAAATGAACTTCTTTCAATCTTTATAGGTATTACCCATACCAGGTACCTACCACTATAGTGATAAACATTTTATTATTAAAAATGCTATCAAAAATCATAAAAAATCAGGTCAATGAACTGTGAGCATGTTTTAGTTACTGAAATAATCTTACATTTCATTTTTGTTGCTTTTAATTCTGTTATCACTTGATTTGCCTACAAACTAGGTAAATTATAAACTACCTATGTATTAGCTGGGTTCAAGTTCCCTCTGATAGTTAGGTGTAACAAGTAATGCTAATGCGCCCGCTGCAATCAATACAATTAATATTGTTAATCACAAGAGACACAAGAGCAATGGGTTTGATTCCCGCTATGGGTTAAATGTTTGTATGTTCTGCAAATATTTCATCCGGGTCTGGGTATTGTAGTATTGTTATATTTTTATTGTACTTAGTATCATCTATTTTAAGTCGGTTATTACAAAAAAAGTATATAAGTATACTATAAGCCATCTGGTGCTCATAGTACAAGCTTTACTTAGTTTGGGACTAGATGACGGCATGTAAAATGTCCACAAATATTTATTTTTTAGATTTTATTTTAATATTTCAATGTACCATTATATGTTCTAACAAATTAAACACACACAGGTGATAATCACCAGCAATTCATTACATCTTTTTCTATCTATTTATAAATGTTTACTTGATAAGATTGCATTATAATCAAATCAACATATTGAGTACATACAAAAACAGTGACCATCTAGGTACATAAGTAGGACATTTCTATCGGTACAGGTTTCATCATTAATAGTTTTTAGTACTTTTATTGATTCAAGCACTAGTTGTTTAACAATAATAAATTGAACAAAGGCAAAGACCAGAATTTTATTAAGAGCCTACATGCATATGTGGTTCCTACCTACCTTTGTAGTACCTACCTTACAAATCTCAAATGAAAGCTTATACTGTATAAAATTTGACTGTGCATAGTACCTAAGTAGGTACTCTGAAACACACTGGGGTCACATAAAGTTCAAGTCCAACAATAAAATGCTGCCCTCAAACAGTAAACAAAACTATAAAATAACTCCTATTCATTTCATTCTAGGATTCAGTGACATTTTTATAAATATGTTTGTAGCAAACTTACTTTGTAGGTACTATTACATTATTATCTAGCATTACACAGGCACATATTGAGCTTCTATCCAGTTTTGTTATTTTGAATAATTATTTTATAGGCTCTATTTCATATTATAAGATGATACTGTTTTCCAATTGATTATGACCATTTTATTGTTTCAGTGTACGGAGTGTTATGCACAAATATATGGAAAAGAAGAATGAAGTAAATTTTGATAAAATATTCAATCAAGTATTAGGTAAGTAAGTCTTTACTTCTAACATAATCCACAATAGGTACTCTATTGCTTTATCAAAAAGCACAAAATATTAGAAGTAAGTCAATTCTAAGATCAGGATTTTGTGTCTTACATTTATGATCTTGATATTAAACAATACACACACATCAAAACATTGCAAGGGATTTTATCACAAAACAGGTGTTATTAGACCATATCTTATTTGTCGCAAGATTATCCATTACCCATCTATTTGACTAATGCTTCCGAATTCCGAAATAACTGATGCATTTTTATGCACCACCTCTTGTGTGGGAAGTTCAGCTTTGAAAAGAATGTTACATTAGGAGACCTAGTTTTATGCTGTATTTTCGTGCAAAATAACATACCTAACCATGGATACTCCTATTGTAGTAATGAATGCTAAGGATGAAGCTCTAGATTGTGTAAAAATATAACAGCTATAGGTAGGTAAAATAGTATAAACACGAGAGTTCTTTGAGCGGATCGTTTCATCTCGAAAGATTTACGTCTAAGCTTGTACAATCTGTTCGCCGATTGAACAAGCACTTTTACCCGCTCACACGTCCGTGTTTGCAATTAAGCTGTGAATTGTATGGTACAAACCCTTTGTAGACCATAAAGTGACGTTTTATTTTTTCTATTTAGTTTTCCCTTGATTTGTGGGGGTGGTAAATAAAAAGCATTTGTTAGTGGGTATTAGAACCTGTAATATAATTATTTATGAGAAGCCCGAGTTGGGTCGCTGCTTTCGTAGTTCTTGGTTGGTTTAGAGAATGCTTCTTGATGTCCATATTCGATCCATATTAGTCTATCGCAAATGCATGGTCATTGTAAATCAAAGTTTGTGCAAATGAATTATACAAAACCAAAGTTGAAATGGGACAAACTCTCCAACCAGTTTGCTGGGATTTTCATCGTAAATAAGATTAGAGTGAGCAATGCCGGAGATGCCCCTTCACGCACGCCCAGGATTAAACTGCTTCTGCGTAGAATTGTCTCTAATGAAGTTGTCCAAACGATAATCAAGTCCTCGATTATCGTTAGGACAACTTCGTCGCTCGAGCATCCTCGACCCGGCTCAATGTTTTAGCTGTATGGGTTCTTTTGTCTCGGAAACCGGAACGTTCTCTGGCCAAATATGTAATACCTGACTGTTCGTGCTGTGTCAATTTGCATGTGAATAAGAACGAATATCCAACCAAAGTACCTAGTGAAGTAAAATATGCAAATGGATTTGCATGCGCGCTATGATGCTATGCTAGGTACTGCCACTTATCACCGGGCTTCCGTTTCTCTTTATTTTGATGAAATATTTCTATGCACGAAACTATTAAGTGCATCCTTAGAATCTCATTATATAGGCACTAATTTTGATAATAAGCAAAATAACCAAAATATACAAGATACGATATGAAAGTGTAGGAATCTTCATTTGGAATTAATGTATAATGTACTTGAAAAATATATATAAAATAAAACTAACATGATGAAAAAAATTGCATAGAAATCGGTTAACTATGCTAGCTGCTGCAGCGCTCCCTGGTGGGCAATGGCCGTAAAACAAATCTAAGAACCTTCCCTGAGATGACACCAATAAAATGCCAAAAACCGCATCGAAATCGGTTCAGTAGTTTTTGAGGGAAATGGTAACAGACAAACGCAAATAAATAAATAAATAAACAAACAACCTCTTAGGCCAAACGCATAATTATACCTTCTCCGTTCCGTCGTTGGTAAAAACTTTACAAACTATAATCCTTTACATATATATTTTTTTATTGATCGGTTTGGAATGCACTTCGAACTCTGTTTCTTTTTAATTGTGTCTATTGTATCTCTTATACAATCTAAGCGAACCCTGGCTGGCACTGTGTTTGGCGTTTCACAACATCGCATTCTCATAATCCTTTAGACAATAGAAACTGCATCCCAGACTGTCGTATTTATCGTTGGGGAAATGGCTTCAGTAAGCTTGTTACACTCTCTTACTAGGTCAGCTGTTCATTGCATTAACCGAAGATATTGTAAACAAAGACTACGAAGATTGATGACGCTACTGATGATGCAATTTCATTATTAGAGCCTTTCATATTCAATTCGTGAAGAATTTAGCTAAGTAGAGTCTTTGAGATCTACTTAGCCCGTACTAGCTTTTGTTGGTAATATCGGATAATGCCTCTAATAAATACTAATAGGTCACAGTACATACTCTAATTAGGTCACGGTTTGTTAGTGAATTTAGGTTATGATGATCTCAAAATTTGCGAGATAGCCGATGACGTGAAAAGCCTTTGTCACGTACAGAGAGTAACACTGAATACAGGTACCAGTCCTTATCTGACCCATATATCGTACCGCACCTTACAAACAGCTAAACAATACTAGGTGCTATACTTGAAATGGAGAGACCTTTACTTTCTTACTACACTAATTTATAACAAATACTTAAAGATGTGGTATATTTTGGATACTTGTTTAGCCAAAACTTCAAACCTTTTGTAATGGCGTGAAAATTTGGTACTCTCAAAAACACTTATAAGCCAGGTTATTAAAGACGACAGGGTTTAGCGAATTGTTCGTTACGATTAGTATTGTGACTGATAGGGTATTTGTATTTTGATGCTTGTTCACAATGTTTTTTCTTTAACGTCATAATACTTACTTACTTTTTATAGCGCCATAATATACCGAAATAAAAGTATAGGTATTTGTATTGAATTTATTTAATAAGATAATAGGCATTGGTGCGCTATAGAGTCACCTCATTATGGGTACATGAAACATCCTCTTAGTATCAATATTGTAAATCCGATGTAGGTATGTTTGTGGTTCAATAACGCCTTAACGGCTGTACAGGTTTGGATCTCATGAGCTTGATGAGCAATTGGAAAATCATCCATCATACACTGTCATCCTGTAATTCTTTAATTCAACGTGCACTTGTCTGGGTTAGTTTTTTCAGTGATATCGATAGAACTCGTCCTCGATATCGACTTTGATTTATGGTGCTGGCTCGTTCATGACCGGAATTAATGTTATGATGCTGATCTGTGTGGTACATTCGCAGAACGATTAAGTTTCTGGTTTCCTTTACTATCTATGTTCTATATGTGATCGACTAGCTTCAGATAGCGGCTTCGTTCGCGTTGTACCTGCGCATAATCACAGAATAAAGAATGTTACTACTTTAGGATTTTTTTATCATTCATCATTTAATTCCATTTTTAGTGTGTTTTGGCTACTCATAGGAACTGTTCGTTCGGCCCATTTACGTTTAAGGTAGTATAGATATCGGGTAATCATACTGTTTAATAACTAAAAGCTATTTTGATAAAACTACTCCAACAGCATTTCGTGCTACGTAACACGCAATGCGACTAATAGAGCTCTCACGACATTTTTCCTGTACAATTCCAGTCCAAAGCTCTAGTTTTCTAATTGAACTTAGCGATATCTACGACTGTCTTATTTGCCGGCGAGCGTGATATTGCCGCAAAGCCCTCGAGAGGTTGTTACAAACGCAATTTACGGGGCTCCTAGTCTCCTACTTGCACAGTAAATAACTTTATCGGGTGCATTGGACGTAGGGGCCCACCCCGTTCCACCGTCCGTCTATAGTAAGTAGGTATCTCGGTATAGGTATACTGCTGGCCTAAACTCGTTACAAATCCTTGCTGCCGCTCTTGATAAAATTAAACGATGTCTCCCCCTGCTTTGTAAATTGCAACGTGAAGTCTATTGTCTCTTGTGATATAGGATGCAAAGTGATTTTAAAATGAAATAGGTAGATTTTACATCAAATAATGCTTCATTTGACTTATGATTAGCATTACCTAAATATTCGGTAGAAGTTAGCGAGTGGATTTCTATTGCCTAATTCACCTTACGAGTTCTGTTGTGAAAACCAACTAAATCAATAATGACCCGTTACGTGCTTGTTTGACGGATGAAAACATAAAAATGATTTGCCTACACCTATTTAACTGTTATACAATGACAAACGAAGAGAATTTTCGAAGCCTCACACTAAATTCGATATAAGTGAAAAATTTCGAAGCTCTCTCCAGTAAGTTTTATAAGCTGGGACTGTGTCTTGAGTGAAATAAGCTCGAAGTACGTACTTTTAATCCAAGCTTATCTGAAACTGGGACGTCGGGCGTCACTAGACCCCACCAATCTTTTTAGGTACTTACCTACTTATTAGCTTCTTACTCGGTAGATCCTTTGCGATAACTGGGAAACTTTCAGACCAATTTTAATCAAACATCCGAATAGCCGATAACTTGGAAAGATAAGAAATAGGTACTAAAAATGGAAGAACGACTAGCGAGTGGAAGGAAACAACTATAGCTTAGACGTAAATATTCAGCTAGCTCGATAGCGTAGCTTAAGGCGTTATCACAACAATTTTTTTTAATGTAATACGACAATCAAAGCTATGCTTGAAGGTAAAGTCGAAATTTTGTTTGGAGGATATATGATATGTAACTGGGTTTGTGAGCATGATTATTCCATACTGTCACAAAAAAAAACCTAAAATTAAATCTCGAAGAGCTTTCAACGCGATAACTGATTGTTTTAAGGAATAAATTCCTGTAAAAGTCCTACGAGACTCATCATAATCATCATCATTTCCCTGCCCATATCCCACTTAAGTGAAATCGGCTCTACAGGCTTTCTTCTTCCATTCCCCTCTATCAGCCGTCATTTCAGTATTCACTCCTTTCTTACGAAACTACGTCTTCGTTTGAGCGGTTATAGAATACAACATTTAAGACATTTAGGTGCCAACTTCGGTTACCTAGAATTTGTAACTAATCGTAGTATAGATCATCTATGTTACTGTCGTCTCACTTGACGTAAAATGAACGATCATGCACTGATCATAATAATAATAAGAGATTAGGCATATCCAGCACTCACGAAAAACACACGCAACAAACAGACGACACACGACGTCCACAATAATCTTACATCACCCTATTATATTTTTTTATTTGGCGAATACATGTTAAACAGATGTTGTTACTAGCTCACATAGTTTAAATATTATTTAGATGATCTCACCTATGTACGACAAGCACAAAACTGTAATACAAAACTTTGTTTCAGGTTATTTATTATTTAAGGAATTTTGTGAACAGACGTCAGAAGAACCAGTGCCACAATTAAAATTTTATGAAGAGGTAACTAAACAACGTATTTTGTGTCCCTTATTTATACATGTAACGTATGTTTGCTTAAATATACGTCGAATGTCGTTATGTTAATTTAATATCTGTTTTCAGATTAAATTATATGAAAAGCAAGAATGTATAGAGGAGAGGCAGCGGATTGCGAGGGATATTTATGACAATTTTATCATGAAAGAATTATTAGCACATTCACACGTAAGTATTATTGTAAATAAGTTAAAATTACTTTTGTAATTTTATCAGTCTTAAAAATCAAAATGGCCTTTGTACCTTCGTAAAATCGTAATATCCAACAGTGCATGTCTTTAGTAGAGCGAGCGGGAGTTTTTATTGGTAACGATAATATCCCTACTGCATAGCATAACCGTAAGTTGAAACCACAGATAGGGTGAGATAGCCCATTATTCCCCAGCCAATGCCTGTATCAAAGACTAACCGCACGCCACAAAATCGCGTTTGCTGCTCCAAGGCCCCAAGCTCCCTGAAGTGCTGAACATCGTCCCTTCCACTTGGCCGACTTTATTGCATCCTTCCACTTTAGAATAACTGCACATAAAGATACAGTTTATCTACAAAACTATAAGGTTCCCGTCGCTGCATAAAGCGTAGAGTGAGACTATTCTATTGCTTCTAATAGGCAGGCGCCTTTTATCGCCTGAGCTATCTGATCTAGAAAGCGTTGACGACAAGAAAAAGCTCTATCGTTGGCATTCTAAAATTTAATTTGCAAGCTTTGTTGTTTCATTGTCATTTGGTAAAGCTAAATTCATTGACGTGTAAATCAAGTTTCATCTTCATCCTCACGTTTTAATAAATGTGTGAAATGTAATTCATTCATGTTCGTTCCTTGTACGCTTAAGCTCTCACTGAAAGCATCAGGTGCTCCAGTTGCGGTCAAGTCACATACTGGGATTATCCACGTTTTAACTCTGTACCGATGCAAAACCTCGTTATGGAATGGAAGCCATAAAAGGAAGTAAAATGCACTTCGCAGATTGTAATTTGCACATCATGAAAATTGGACACACATTTAGAGATGAGCAGAAAATGGAACGAACGTATTCGTAGTTTTAAATTTAAATATAGCTAGGACTGACTAGACTACATGGACCACCCTGATATGCTGGAAAGACGAAGTAGGGAATACTTTCGCATTCTTCAAGCACCAAGGTAATAGCAAATGCCAAGGACAATGACGCCTTTTAGTGTCAGAAAATAGTACAAACAGATTACATTTCACTTTGTAATCTGTACGTAAAATTTTCTCCGGCTCCGGCTATAAAAGGCTTGGAGTATAGTGTGGTAGAGAGGCCATTGACACGAGTTCTTCAAAAAAGCTTTTAAACAAAAAATACAGATAATTGTATGCACTAGCATACTAGGAATATCATATTTGTTGTCCCCTATTTGAACAAGCATCCCGGCACTGCACAGTTCGTTCGACCATTGGGGTACACTCAGTTATGCTTTTAATTTGGTCTGATAGGCGACGTCCACAGCTCCAGTTTCGACGGAAATTATTCCAAAACCTTTCCGCGAATTGGAACTTGCGTTGCGGTACAAGTTTAATTAGAAACTGCGAAACGAGGGGTCGTGAGCGTTAGCATCCGGCAGAGCGGTGCTCGTCCGTATAATGACCCTCGTTAGTGGACTGTTGGCTCCGCGCCCGCCTCAACCTCACAACAGATGAATCCCGCTGAGGGACTGTATAATCTGCCTTATTTCTTATATCTGGGCTCATTGTTTGGTACTGTTTCAATATATTTACAAAGCTGTTACTGCGTTCGTGTTTAAAGATCGTGCAAAGTCGTTTTACAAAAATGTACTTCAATACAATCAGATTTTTTACTACGAATATGTTACTGGATATAATCTATTACTATAAGGAAGAGACAGGCTGAACGCGTTTCTTCATTAGACATTAGAAAAATCTTGTTACTGGAAATTCGGTAGAAATCTTGAGAATAACAGTCATGAGCCTATTTATTTTCATCATGATACTATTTTCTTGCTTACCACACCGGATACCTTACTTTGTAAGTTGCATAAAATGAAAAAGTATCAGCTATCGCTAAGGGGGAAGCCAACAGATAAAATTCTACTATGGCAAACTCTACACCGCGCTGTCGTAAACTGAATAGATATTTTGTTCCAAGACGAAGTTAGGCTAATGCGTTCCCTGGCAAGACGAAGTTTCTTGCTTGAGTTGTAACTAACAATATTGACTAGCAACTCGCCCTGAATTCACTTTGCTGGCCTAATGCCGATGCAGGTGGTGGTAAAATGTAGATTAAATTAAACTAACTTAAAAGTACAGGTTTAAGTTAAATTCATTATAAAAAATTGCAAAGAATTTAGATTTTTTATGGATATTTTATAATATAAAAAAATAAATGCTATCGTCCGACTTTGTATACAAATTAGAAATATAACCGTGGCCTTTCCTTGTGCAGCCTGACGACTTCCGTCTCGTGAACGGAATATAAAATTGGCAATCTGAAATTTTACAACCCACTCACAAAGCTTAATGTTTCCTATCGTTTTGTTACAGGACTATTCAAAGGAATGCGTAGCGCATGTACAAAAATATCTAATGAAACATGAAGTTCCGCCGAATCTTTTTGAGGTAATTTTACTATAAGTATTTCAACTTACAGAATTAAAGTCTTCTTCTTTTCAATAAAATAAAAATTGTTCTTCATAATTGGTGACCTCGACGGCATCATCGTCACAAACTCTGGACTGTAACAAGCTTAATAGTAAGATCCTATTTTGTTTTAGCCTTACATCGAGGAAATTTTTCAACAACTACGAGGAGAGCCATTTAGAATGTTTCTAGAAAGGTAACTCAAAATAAATATCTGTTAAACAAGCTGAATCAAAGTATAATCTTCTAAACTTTGTTTTAATGTGTACTTTTTTTCTAGCGATAAATACACGAGGTTCTGCCAATGGAAAAACTTAGAGTTAAACATTCAGCTTACAATGAACGACTTTAGTGTTCATCGCATTATCGGGCGAGGCGGGTTCGGTGAGGTCAGTCCATTGAATTTAAAGACCAATTTGTACTATTCCATCCAGACCCAGTTTTTCACAAACCTATTTGCACAGTACTCGTTATTTGGAATGGAAGTGTATTGAGAAACACGTTCGTAGGTTTTTCGATTCAATTCAATTTGAAACGGAGATGAAAGTCATTTCTATTTCTGAAGAATCACGACTATAATAGGTAGGCGTACACTTCAGCCGTGATAAACTGTAGGTCAGATAGAAATCGCTGAAATCAACAGCGTGAAATGAAATATGTCAGCTCACCATCAAGTGGACAGCATCGTTCACCGCTCTAAATTAGAATTCCATTCGAGCCAACGCAGTACATCCAACTAAATCCATATTCATCTCAGCTAGAAAACCGACGCAATTGTAATATAGCCTACTTCAGGCTTAGAATTTTGATGGAGTCTATGTAGGTCGCACTGTATTCAACTGATCGAATGAAACACAGCACAATGTCCTCTAAATTCTATAAGATATATACATAGGTACTTTTTACAATTATTTGCATATCCAGATGGGATACTCTGAAGCTGTAAAAGATATAGGATCGAATGTTGATCAAAGTTGTTTATTATTGTTTGCCTATGACGTGCATAAAAATACTTTTCAATCTATCCATAGTTACGTAATCATTGAGTTCCAATAGATAAAATACATAAATAAGCGCTAAATGCGTATTCGCTGATACGGTGTCTGATATCATTACAATAAACAAATTGACATAATCATCGTCTGTGTATGATCTGTTCTATGAGAACGCCCCTTTTTCTGACGATTAATGTTTTGAAAACATGATCACGTTTGTTCCTTATACGTGTACGTAATATGAAAATAGATCAGAGGCACTTTGACGAAAATTACTCAAACGACACACATGGCGTGCCGCATAATATTCTGTGTAGTTTAGGCAATGTATGCATTACATTGACGTGTTAACTTCAATTAAGTTGCTAGTTTATTATTTAGTCGGGCCTTGTAAAAAAAGTTCAGTGTTGACACACGCGAAAATTTTCCGGGGCAAATTACAGTTTCTCACAAAAAGTATCGTGTCAGATCCTATTATGTGTCTATCTGTAACACTTCCTTATGCAAATACCTTTGTAGGTTAACAACAGACATCTTTAATGTCAACAGAATTTGAAAGTGGGCCGGAATCAATTTTACCATTTCGTAGTACGCTATAAAAGTCCCATTTTCGGTAGAGCTTATGATATAAAATATTCATTCGGCAGTGACTCACGTCGATTTGTACATTATCCAGGTGTACGGGTGTCGGAAAGCGGATACCGGAAAGATGTATGCTATGAAATGCCTCGACAAGAAGCGTATTAAGATGAAACAGGGGGAGACGCTAGCTCTCAACGAGAGGATCATGCTATCGCTAGTCAGTACCGGGGTGAGTACTTACTGTAATCTGCTATGTATTTACAGGAAAAAATTTGTTAGATGGCTTATAACTGGTTTGCTATTGAAATTCTACGAAATTATAAGCTTCTGATGGATGTTATCGATTGTTACATTAATAGAAATTAATATACTTACCTGTTATTCAGTAATTTGACTACTCAACATGACAGTAGATAACTACTGAATTTGATTATTATACTTATAATGGTTTATTATTCGGTGTCATGACCTTTTCTAGATACTACATATGGTCACTTCTTCTTCAGCTTCACTTCTGTCTAAAACATTGTAATGGGGTACTTTTCCTCGCGTAAAAGTTACTTAACGTTTTATTATTTGATGTAACTTACTCATAAGATATTGATCTGATTGATACTATGTTAGACCCTAGCTGCAAACATTCGAGTTATTTCGGGACCTTTTCGGTCGTTTATTAATTGGATGCGCGTAGTCCTCCCTTGGAAATCTTTCGTCTGCCGAGTTGTGGTTCCGTGGTTTTCATTTAGGAAATAATGTAATGCGGGTTCTATAATACGACGTGTTGTGTTCCTAATCTGCGATCTCACGGATCCGTTGAGTTAGATCATGAGTAGGACTTTTTTTCCTTTTGAAAACAATAGGGCATTGTTTGATATTTTAAGTTCAATGACCAATTAGCTGCAATAATGACGCGCGAACACAACAGCTTCCTGGTTGGGCTACGGACAAAAAGTTGATTCATTTCCTTGTGAATTGTGATTTTAGGATTGCTATTCAAGAAAAATCCTCAATCAAAGTTAAAAGGGCGCCCTAGAGGCAGTTTTTGTCTAAAAATAATACAAATCCTTTATATAAATGGAGCTCCTCGTCTTATGCATGGAACCCCAAATATAGCAGATTTGCGAATTGAATCACGCACAACTGTGCTTTGAATAATTCCTTCGCTTCTTTCTGGCCTAAATTCATAGGCGACGTGCGTGGATCGATTGATTTTTCAAGGAATTTACATAGATATCATGATTATACCTAGTACGTAAACAACCGAACGTAGTACCTACAAACAAGGGTATTATCGTAAAAATCAGATAATTTGCGAGCTATAAAGCGAAGTGCTACTGTGTCAGGATCGTTTCAAGTGGTAGTCCGTGGCTTGTGCCTATTACCTCTTCTATTTACGGTTAATATGACGTGTTCGTATTCAGTTTTATGGTTTATGTCCTACTGTTTTCACACGTAGCCAAAAAAAATATTATTGTAAATGTAACAGAACGAAATGAAAACATATTATGAAAAAAACAATCCACCACACGAATAATGATATATTAATCCGTAAATAATGTAAATAATCATGTAGAAATGAATATGATAAGAACTAATGCCGAAATGATGAAACCTTTGATGTTATTCTAACCCAAAACGCATTAGAAGAGTAATATTGATAATATCAGGATAATCATCATAATATTAGAGCATTTCAATCCTAAGGTTGAGGGTTCTAAGGTGTTTTTTCTTTACAAAACTAGCTGCCGCCCGCGGCTTCGCTCGCGTGGTACCCGGATAAAAAATAGTCTATATGTTAATCCAGTACATGTACTATGTATATTCCAAGTTTCATTCAAATCCGTTCAGACGTTTAGGCGTGAAAGAGTAACAAACATCCATACATACAAACATTCGCGTTTATAATATTAGTAGGATTTATCTTCCCGCTACGTTCCCTAGGAGTTGAAATTCGGGAATTTCATTCTTAGTGCATCACTACATCATGAGAGGAATAATATACCCTCCAAGTTTCGTGCTTCGAGGACTGTAATATTGATTGTCAGTCAATCATTCAGTCAGTAACAGTTTTGTATATTTTGATGATATGACCTTGAGAGTTTCCTTGACTTATGTCATTACCGTAATAAATTGAGTGAAAATAAGTCAGGTACGTTGTCATTTCAAAGTTTAATTTAACGACTTTTAAATATTGCTTGAAAAAAATAAAATCCCCCGGCAAAAAAATTATATGGGACCACCTCGGGACCATTCTCTATACACCAGTGAAAGAATCATCAAAATCGGTTAACTATTAACGGAGATATCGGTCAACATACATTAAAAAATAGCGTTTAAGGCGCACTTTAAATCCTTTTACCAAATTGGTTCGAAAGTACGCGACCGGAAGGCGGGGTCACTACCAACTAGACCACAGTGCTCTACTATATAATATTATTATTGGTGCCTGCCTTAACGGGAAAAAGTAAGTTTTTCAAAAGAAAGGAAAACAGATGAAACAAATAAATGAGCTGTTGCCACTCAGTTTGTTAGGATTACGTCAAGGTTTATGATACCTACCTAAATACCTTTTTTGGGTTCCGTACCCGAAGGGTGCCAGAAGGGACCCTATTACTAAACCTCCGCTGTCCGTCCGTCCATCTGTCTGTCTGTCAGCGGGCTGTATCTTATGAACCATAATAGGTAGAGAACTGAAAATTTTCACAGTGTGAATTTCTATTGCCGCTATAACAACAAATAATAAAATAATATGGCCTCTACAAGAAAAAAATTTAATATACGACAGTACGGAACCCTTCTTGTGCGAATTCGATTTGCACTTGACCGTATTTATCTATGAAAATGCGACCGGTTTCTACCAAAGCGGAGAGAGGTCATCATCATTATCTTCCTGCTCTTATCCCACTCTATGTGGGGTCGGCACAGCATGATCCTTGGATCATGGTGTAAGAGTTTTGGCTAAGGTGTTTTATGACCGGCCGCCTGCCTGACGTCAACTCTCCTTGGGAATACTTGCTTATTGTATCTCATCATGTTGGAGGATACTATCCTAGAAGTGTCAGTGGTATTTGTTCTCTTGCTTCAACACTCGGAGATACTCCGCTCTATTCAGCTTACATCTTCGTTCCACATTGGTGGAAACACTATTCATTACTCCGTTCGTTTCCACACATCTACTCTCCTCTTCGCTTTGGTGGAAATTGGCTCTTTGAGTATGAAATCATAATTGTTGAAGTTTTATAAAAAAACAACTGAAATAATGACGATGATATCATTTATAGAATACGGCCGCATTTAAAAATACATAAAGCAGGTGAATGAGACGTCTTGTTTATAACAATAAATTGGAAGCATTTGCTTGCATTGCAGCATCACCGAACCAGCATATCTGTCGCCGTATTTTCAAGTATATCTATCTATCTATAAACACATATAAAAATCAATTGCTGTTCGTTTGTCTCACTAAAACTCGAGAACGGCTGGCCCTATTTAGCTGATTTTGGTTTTGAAATGTTTGTTGTACTCCAGGGAAGGTTTAAACGTTGAAAAAACATAGTACATGTACTGGATTATCATAGCTATTTTTTATCCGGGTACCACGCGAGCGAAGCCGCTGGCGGCAGCTAGTTTTGATATAAAACTGAAGGTTAAGTTAACTGAAGCTAAGAATGAATACTCCAGGATAAATAAACATAAACATAATTTCAATGACATTCTTGCTCATTTTACGAGGTACGTTTTTATTATCGAGACGATATGTGTTTTATGAGAGGGTCCTTTGCATACAAAAAGGAATAACCAGTAAATTGAATGTGCACAAACCAACAAGTAGACGTCTTTTAAATGTTTACTCGATACAAGTAAGTCGTAGAGCATGAACGGCGAGGTTCGCCATTGGCGATCGTGCAAATGTTTCAGGGTAGAAAGAAATAGAAGAATATTTTTTTATTAAAAGTCAAAGTTATTAAAGCCTGATCTAGAGTTCTGTACAATATTTTCTTTGAATAAACTGAGCAATAGAGATTGTTGAAAAATGTTCAGCTGATAAAACAGCTTTGTTTGTATTATTTGACGAACCGGAACAGACAGTTTTTACCTACGTTAAAATGATTTGACAAAAGAAAACTACTAACATTGCAGAATTTTCATTGAATATGCTCTTACATACATACATATTATCACGCCCGTATCCCTAATAGGGTGGGCAGAGACACACGTAATCATGAGAAAATTTGCATCCACTTCTGATCCAAGACTCCCAAGATGGATATGGTACCACGGTGACAGGTGATCAGCCCATCGCCCATATAGGTCCATCAAGTTGGAGAGGATACTAGGAATAATAATGAACCAATTTATCTCGGTGTCAATAAGAGAGCTTGGCCTGGAGTCTAAGGTGGGAGTAACGTCCCAAATCGTGCTTCAAATAAAATAGGTTACGGAATACGCGTCAGTGCGCAAACTCGGCAAGCAAAAGGCTACTTCGTCGGACGTTATCTACTTTCTTCTGTAATTTACCCTTATAAGGTTTTTTACATGTGTAGCTCACGTGCCTTGCATCATCTGAAAGTAGTCCTTAATTTCATATTAGAATTTCAGTTTTGTTTAGCTTGGAAATTGCAGCCGGGAAAAAAGAAATACAGTCTCGACTCTTGATCCTGATTCTTTCTTTGCTTCTCTTGTTAGTAGGTTATTGTATTTTCTGGCTTACATGTATTTTAAGCCCTAAACTCATAAACTGAACACTTTATTCATACTAATCATTTTAAAATGTCATGACTTCATAACACCGCGTTGAATTTACGCCTGTTAACACGCCCAATTTGCTTCATGCTTTTACACTTTCCGTCAAAATAAATGGAATAAAGTGTTACAAGATAGTCATTAATTTTATTTGTTGTTTTAATATGAAATGTAACACATTGTATTGCATTCGTTTACAGGAATTTACTATAACAAAAAGTCGTGAAATTAATCTGCAGTCTATCGACTGGCGGCGTTAAAATGGCCACTCGCGTCTTAGCATCCATTGGATATCATATATCAGATTGCTTATCGATCACCAGATGGTTTGATTCAGTAGATACAATAGGGCGCGATCATACTCGTACATTATATTTATAAGTGATTTGGTATCGGGGACATAAACGATACCCAGCCAATTGGACTGAAACGAATTGGATTGCCCTCAATTTGTCGTAGAGCAATTCGCTTCCGCTGCATTTTGTTTTACTATTTCAATTCAACGATTGATTTTGAGGTTTTGAATCATAGGATTCGTAACGATGTTTTCTGACAGAGAACCAAAGTCACCTACATAGCTCAGAGAATTAGCAAACTTAAGTGGCAGTGGGCCTTAAGTGGAGACCGCGACTCGGCAAACGTAATGTAGGACGCCCTCTGTCTGGGCTAGGTGGAGTGGCGGTCTGCTGCTGGCAGAGACTGGATGCGTCAAGCCGAAGATAGGGCGCAATGGCGCTCATTAGGGAAGGCCTATGCCCAGCACTGGACTGCTATAGACTAATGATGATGATGATGACATCTACGCACCGTCTCCGCCACTTGTGTATAAACCACACTTTATCTGAGTGTTCTATCTCGACGCGAGTTGCTGTCTAAACCTTATACGTTTTTGTATAAAATTCAGAAAAATGTGATTCAAATGAAACAAGAGATAGTCCAAGTAAAAAAATCGTGTATCCTATGGATAGGATAGCATTAGAATAGAATTACAGCTCAATATGTTATACAATATGATAAACAAACGAAATTTACCATGTAACTTCCGGACCCTTATAAAGGCGTGCATGAAACGTCTCTGGCAGTTTTATTCATATTAAAATTTTACACAATTCGGTTTCTAGGTCGCGTTTCGGGTCAGCAAAAAGGGATGAAGATTTATGGGATAGTGCCCGCTCTTTACGAGTACATTATATCAAATAGATTGAAATATATTGTGGTCTCTTTAGCATCAAACAATTTTTCATCAGCCAAAATGATAAATACTACTTGACCTAAATAGTTAATCGTTACAAATGCATACAATGCGCGTAAATAGGTAGTTGTAATTTATAGCTGTTACGAATACTGACATTATAAGTGTGATGATGAGTGTAGGTATTGGATATTTTTTAATTCTTGGTGACCTAAAACGGCTTTCCCTGAAACTTTAACAAGGCCGCAGGTTTCCGAACCAAAGTTTATAAAACGAGAACTGTCAGTCGTTCTATATCATACCTAAAACATTTACGTGTGGAGTTAGATCTAACTTTTGGCATGAAATTCCTTCTACTGTGACCTTGTTTTAAAACTTAATGTTACGGTAATAAACCGTTTTTATTTTGTTTACGAGAAGGCAAACTCCGGTTTATAGGAGCCTTTGAATGACAAATTTTATTGATATTCGATCATATGTGTCCGTCATGAGCTGATATGATTCCCTTGATCAATGAAATTGATATATTGCAGCGTATTCATCGTTTATCGAGCGTGAAAACGTAACGTATGATTTATGAACCTTTACTAAGTTAACGTCACGTTCTATATCTTTTTTGGGCTAAAAGCCAAACTAACATTATTATTTTCATTTGAGTCACTCTTCCACTTTTAACCAGAATGGTTTGTCATTTGAGTTTGTATTTAAGGGTCCGTAATGAAATTTCCGGCGGTCAAGTATAGGCATATTTACGAGCGAGCGACGCGCTGCTCTCCCGTACTACGGTCGCATGGTAAAACAATATTTGATACTTAGAAACGTCATGGTGCTGTATGGTATGATCAAAATATTAAAAAAAAGTGTTTTATTTATTCATCTCGAGTTGCAATAAAAATATCGTGTTAAGTAAAATAATAGATTGCTAAAATATTTCAACTTTGTTCCTAAGTAGATATCTCACCAGGTAAAAGTTTCTAATATTTACGTAAGACCATAGAATAAGTAATAATACTAGCATAGCAAGACTAACCTGCTAGTTAGGTAGGTTTTGCTTAGTCGTCATTAGTTCTATCGAGCCAATGTGGTGAAATATTTTTTTGCGTTCGTCATGTCACCGTCCCCGTCGTAGTCGTAGTCGGTCGTAGTCGTAGTCGTAGTCGTAGTCATCGTCATAGTGCTCTTCATCAGCACTCAGTGCGGTCTGGCAGCCGGCGCCTTGTGGAGCAAACTTATAGGTGGTTTTCAAAAATCGTATAAAAATAAGTAGAACTCATGAGACTCAATTAAATTTGTTTGTAAATAAAAGCTGGAACATTATGGTGTGTATTTTACTTATAAACTTCCTACTTTCCAAGAGTAATATTACTTCAAATATGCGGTTTCAATCCTTGTTTTCTCTAAAATATATTATTAACGTACTACAAGTTACCAAACCAAAAAAATAAGTTATATGTGATCATTTGAAGAGGATTTTTGGAAATAACTTTATGCCCTTATTTTAGCTGAATGAACATAGCCTTGAAAGTTCACTCGATTGCCTAATTTCCGAAAACAAGAGTTACAGATAAATTATTTACCGGAAATAGTTGCTTTTATTAAAGTTTTTAACAAAAAAAATACGAAGAATCAACCTTTGATGTATTATTTTGTTCTATGTGACACTGTTTTACTCCGATCACAGTCAAAATCAGAATAAAACAGGTTTTCACGAGGTACGGACTCTTAATTATGCATTAAAAATTTCTTGTCAATTCAAAAACTTTTTATTCCCACTACTTTATAGTTTATATACTCTTTCCGGAAGTTATTTTTCATCTCAAAAATAAATTGAATAGAATTAGATGCTTCTTTTACTCGTAGAGTGTTTGAAAAATGGGCATTGAAATACCGATACGCCTCGAGTTAATGTTTCGGACGTTTCAGTTCAGATGCACTTAATTTATTGCTTTAAAGTCTTTGAAGAGTTCGTTTACTCATACTCATACCTATCTACCTATTTTACGAGTAACGTCTAGTGTGTGGGGTGGCGCCGCTACGTCTGACTGTCGCTGAAGACCGCAAAACTCAGATGACACTTGGGAATAGTGGGTATCTCGCTTGGTCACGCTTTGTCTCAACTTTTGACTTTACAAATAACAAAACTCTAAATTTCACTTAAACACGTATGCAAGCTCTGGAGGATCGCAACTTGCTAGTTCTTAGAAGCTTTCTCTACATTATGAGTGGCTGGGAACTAATAATTTCTGTTTCGGCTTTTGCGGTCTTGTCTTGTGTGACAATGTTGCTTAGTTAGTTTGTGAAGTTAATTAACTGTAAAAACAAAACATTTTGCAATAAGAATTTTGAAATTAAAAGAAACTAGCAATAATCTTTCGCAAATATTTTGAACCAAAGTTTTCTTGTAAACTATCAACTCTTTTGTTCCTATGACTTTGGTTTTCCAGCAGCCAATAAGCGGTCAATGTATTTACAAACAACATCAACGCCCCAAGCAATATGCAGTTAAATATTTCCGTTCATCGTAACAAATCGACATTTCGTATGTTTATTGCTTTGATATTTTCACATTCTAGCGCCCGGTACTTGTAATATTTGCCACTTCGCTATTTTCAAGTCTGCAATTTGAATCTTTTCTTAGACGGACAACTTGTTTAGTTGAGAATTGTATTGTCCAGCGATGATTCCGCAACACAGACAGGTGATAATTAGAAACAATCTGATGGAGATCGTGTAACTAGCGCGACACTAAAATTATCGGAGTTGTTTCATATCGCTATGGACGGATGAAGGCTGACCAAGGAGTCGCTAGCTCTCGACTAATAAATTTCTATCGATATGCTCGATCTTTTCTATTAAGCCAATTATTTACAAGAATGATAATTACTTTCCTAGAGAGTGAAATAGTCAACGAAGATAGAGCCATCACACACAAGTATCTTTACTACTCGTACATTCGGATGTCTTTCGAAGGCGTTTTCTTGTTTCACTCAGACCGTTACTGGAATCTATTCCGGGAAATACTGCATCTGAACTGAACCTCCTCTGAACCTTTGTGACCTGGTTTATTAGAGCTCTTTTCAGTTTTCTGACTTGCGAGGAATTCAGCAAAAAATTCGGATTTTGCGATTAATGTAGACTTTCAAATTAGACATTTTTGATGTGTTTGCCAGATTGCGTTGAAATGTTTAAAGTAAGATTACAGAGAACATTTTTAAGTCGAGTGGGAGCTGCCAAAATTAAAGATGATGAACGCTATGACATAATTGTTTAAATGTTTTCTTCTAAAACTAGAATGATCAAAGGACAATAACGGTTAAGAAATAACTCTTTCTTTCTACGTAAAATATATCTCAGCTTTCATTTTTCACCCTCAATCTTTGATGTTTCAGGTGGATTGCCCTTTCATTGTATGCATGACGTACGCGTTCCACACTCCCGACAAACTCTGCTTCATCTTGGATCTGATGAACGGAGGTGATCTCCATTACCACCTGTCCCAGCACGGCGTCTTCAATGAGGCAGAGATGAAGTTTTATGCCGCTGAAGTTATATTAGGCACGTTACGTTATAATTTTTCTTTTTATTAACCAGTAAGCTTGCAAGATTTCTGATAAAAATACTGCAGAGATCTAAAAAACGTTTACCTTACAACTCGGAATAACCTTTTTGCCGATGGCATATTTCCATTTTCCAAATTAATAAATCTGATCGAACGGTCGGTAAGCAAAACCTTACCGTGTGTCGTTCACCTCACCGTAGAATAAGCTTAATGTATGCTCTGAACAGGTTCTAGTGAGTGACTGCTGGTTCAAGAACCAGTGTTGTGAGTGTGTGCTTCTAAAGAGGCTCCTATGATCTTCGATATCACAAAAGGCCAACTGGCCGCAGTGATACTATAGCCGTACCTCGATGGTCTTACTCTGCGGCTACATTATAGTTTGGCGTACTTGTTGCATATAGGGACATATTATTTGTAGCCTGATAGCGTAGCCCGAAGATAGCAGCAGAATAAAAACCGGATTGACAAGGACCAAAACGTGAACCTTAGTTTTAGCCCAAAACTGAGACCACAGGGTCAGCGGCAGATAAGAAGATGAGGAATAAGGCTGCTGGCTAATTTGTAATTTTGTATTCAAGGTCTGGATCACATGCACAAGCGGCATATAGTGTACAGAGACTTGAAGCCGGCGAACATACTACTCGACGAGCACGGCCACGTGAGAATATCTGACCTGGGCTTAGCTTGCGACTTCTCCAAGAAGAAGCCTCACGCTAGTGTGTAAGTCCCTTGAAACTTCCCATGATGAATATTACTACAACTATAACTGTCATTGGTTCGATAGGTACCTCCATAGAATTTTCTTTCTTGCACTTTTTAGAAAACGATTAGGAAAAAACTACCTTTTTAGTGTGCTGGACTTAAAACGGATAAAATGAATAATTTTCACGTAAATTTCGGTTGACAAAATTGTACATACATATTATCACGGCCGTATCCCTAATGGGGTGGGCCGAGCCACAAGTAATCATAAGAAAACTTGCAACCACTCCAGATTTAAAGTCCCAAGGTGGATATGGTGAACCATGGTGAAAGGTGATCAGCCCATCGCCCATATAGATGGTCTATCATGTTGTAGAGGATACTATCCCTTAGTCGACTTTTACGACATGCTCCCGATGGGAAGCAGCTGGACGCATTCTATGTTTTTTTTAACTCCCAGTCCAGCAGAGAAGTAAAATTGTTTAGTTGAATCCAAACCCTGCATCTTATTTCAGTGGCACGCACGGCTACATGGCCCCAGAAGTCCTCTCAAAGGGCACCGGCTACGACTCCTCCGCGGATTGGTTCAGTTTTGGCTGCATGCTGTACAAACTACTCAAGGGTCACTCACCCTTCCGCCAGCACAAAACAAAGGACAAGCACGAGATCGACCGGATGACGCTCACAATGGTAAATGTCATTCATGTATGTATCTATCGGGGTGGACATGGGTGCTTATGATTATGATGGACAACAGGAAAGCGCCCACAGTCACTAAATTTTAAAATATTACCGTACGAAGTTGGGTAAAATTTATGATCATGAATGAGACATCCTCTAAGATCCGAACCTTGAATAATATCTGTGGCATAAGCTTGCTATTCTTGCATTTTAAAAACTACTGTTTTGATCTGTCAATGACTAGAATATGTATTACCTATACAACTAAGTTACTGCATATTAAAGCCTCTAATAGGTATGTATTATGCTTTTCTATGACAGCAGATAATTTGTCTTTATAAAAAAAAGATTGACAGGAATGGGAAACCCTCTTAGATCCGAGCCTTGAGTAATGTCTGTGGCATATTTTGATTTTAAAGCTTGCTTCTGCATTTCAAAAGCTCCTATTATGATCCGGCAAAGACTAGAATAAGTCATTGCCAAAACTAAATTATTACTTAGTAAAGTCTCTTTACGTATTATAATAAGTCCTCTAATAAGTATTCTATTACAACACCTAATTTGTATCACCTAAATAGGTATCACTGATTTGATAGCTATCACCGTATAGTTAGAAGCATCGCCATGGAAGTTCATGGTATTAAAGTAAGTTCGTATGAGCTAGTGGCCAACTCTTGTGACGGAGTTTTTCGGCCGCCTAAAGGCCTCCGTCATGGCTTAGCGGCTTAAAAGCCGGGACCGACGGTCACTTGCGGTCAGTTCATGGGGTTGGCTGTGCAAAAAAACTGTGTACTGATCTATAGATCTATATAATAGTGATCTAAACACAGAAATAGTGATTTCGTATTTTCTGGCTAAAATATATGATTAATCACATTATTTTTGATGTCATATTTGTCACAATTTCGTCGGTGTCTGCGAGTATATATATATGTCTCAATCAAGCCCCGGGAAACTAGTCCTGCTGTGAAAACGATCATTGGTTCATACTCATGTTTACACGTACTCGTTCAATAGCTTGCTTATTACCACTATGATTTCTATTCGTTCAAGCACTCTTATGTAATTTGTTATGAAATCAGTAACTTGTAGTTGGTATTAAGGCGTTTTTCTTGGTCTTCTGTTGTATCACTAAGCACCCAAATTGTCCACCTTTAAGCTTGAGAATGTTATATTTATTGCATAATTTTATTCTGTATATTATTTTATGCAGTTTTTCTTTGCATTTAAACATCAAACGCCCTTTATTCATAAACTTTCTGAAAATGTGAATTTTGTTTAGCGGACATATCTGTTTCCTCGAAATATGCTTCTATTGAAAACATACGTAAACGAACCTTATCTCAACGAAATCGGAATACAAAACGTGCATAAATAAATAATAAACAATTTTACAATCCATGTTTTAAATCAACTCATTAAAAAGTTTTCAATCATGCATAGCATACGAAGCGATCTTAGATGTTTGTTCATTACTTTAAAGCACCAATTTTTTTATACAAAACGTTCATATCTTATTTTGATTTATAGTGATTTATATTTTATGCTTATTTACACAGTTTTCTCGACCAGTGTTTTGTCCGGAGGGCGAATCATTTCTCGCAATAGAATATCGACATGTTTCAGAACGTCGAGTTGCCTGAAACATTCAGCCCGAGCCTGAAGAGTCTGCTCGAAGGTCTTTTGCAGAGAGATATCAATAAACGCTTAGGATGCAAAGGCAGAGGGTAAGTTTCATTATATTTTTGTGATCTAAATATCCCATTATCTCTAAATGCACGAATGGAGTCACCACCGTTTTGGTATTTTTTTCTAGCTTTTGAAATACGAACTAACGCGATGATGATAAGCAATATAGAGATATTACAATAATTATGTAGATACTTATTCTATATCTTCTCTGCTGGACTGGGAGTAAAGAAAAAACATAGAATGCGTCCAGCTGCTTCTCTCCCCGAGCATGTCGTAAAAATCGACTAAGGGATAGTATCCTCCAACATAATGAGATACAATAAGCAAGTATTCCCAAGGAAGGTTGACGTCAGGCAGGCGGCCGGTTATAAAACACCTTAGCCAAAACTCTTCTAAAGCCAAATCACAGCATGCTGTGCCGACCCCACATAGAGTGGGATAAGGGCAGGAAGATGATATGTGGATACTTATTTGTTTTAAAGTTGGTTCAGTTATGATTTTAATTATTCGGACAAATTCGGTTTTCATACAAAGCACGAAGTTTGTTGAGGTGCACTGTATTTGTGGTACTCTCTGTACCTATGTGTTGTTCGTAGATAATATCTACGCACAATTTTTAATAAAAGGAGCTTCATTGGGTACATATTCATCCTTTCTTCACACAGGTTTACGAAGGACCACAGTGATACGAGTACTAGTAGTGATTTCAATTCAGCTGCTGTGTAATTTATTTCTATATTTCAGCCAAACTGGAGACACAATTTATGTAAACAAACCGTGGCGTATTTTTCGTTATTGCGATGAAATCTCTTTAGTTTTAGGTAAATAAACCTCGATACATAAGTTTTCACACCTTAGTTTAACTATTAGTACTGCTTAAAAGTTCCATAATCATGTAATGAAAAAGTAAGTTTTAGGTTAAACATGAGCGGTTTGTTTACATTGTATATATCCTGTGTGGCTGAAGTAAACATGCAATAACTCGTAATTTTCTAGTTGTGGACCGTATTCCAGATGGTCAAGTGTGAATTATTACTCAAGTATTGTATTTAAGAATCGATTCGCGCTTGTTTCAAAATAATTTGAGTTTCAGCACTGTTTACTTACGGGCTTAATACTTCAAGTAGGTGCTGTAGGTTACTGGGTTAATAGATGTTAATGAGCGCAATGGATTCAAATGCGTTTGCAATTGACGGCATCGACAGACAACGCAACTAGAGTGCGCTGGGTTAATTGAATGGTTCACAGTGGTTATTCTAGTTGATTGTCATGTTTATTAATAGAATATTGTTTTTAATTGGAAACTATTATTGACTACGCGCGGCTTCGATCGCAATGTACCTGGATATAAATACGATTTAAAAATTAAAAACAACACCGACTTCAAAATTTGTTAAAACTCCTTGGTCCTATAAAAACTAACAGGTAGTGAATGAAGCGAATGAAGTATGTCAGGATCGAAGCAAATGGAAATCCATGATCTCTGCCTTCCCCAATGGGAAACAGGCGTGATTTTATGTATGTGTGTATGTATACCTAAAGAGCAAAATAAGCAAATCGTTCTCGTAACTCACTTTCGTTTTACGTTGTGCAAACACCATAAAGACTTCAGACAATAAACCATAAGACGCTGAGTGAAGGAAGGGCGACTTTTGCCCTGTAGTGAAACGTTACGAGATCATAATGAACTAAAGATAATACTACTCATATCACTGGTTGAGAACCCGTGTGGTGAAAAGATTGAAAAAGATTTTGAAGAAAATGATTACACATGTGTATCAAATAAAAACGTTTTATGTCCTTTTGACGAAATCTTTAAAAAAATTAAGATTCTACTACATTCCGCTGCTAATTTATTTACGATGTTTTTCTTCACCATTTGAGGTGCAAATAAATTTATGGAAGAAAAAATAATCTAGAATCGAGCGTTTGGCTCGACCCCAAGATTGACAGGCGAAGTCATCATTGGACCACTCACTAACCAGTGTTCTATGCTAATAAAAATAAAAGTTACTATGTATCTTGTCTTGTATATTATAGTTTTATAAATGTTTAATTCCTTTATTCAACGGACGGGCGACGGCGACGGCAATTTGGCAATATCAATGATGAGTAGCTTCTGTCGTCCGTTACTTGAATAAAAGAAGCTGGCATAACTCTCATCGATCAATCATCATCATCATCTTCCTGCCCTTATCCCACTCTATTGTGGGGTAAGAGTTTTGGCTAAAGTGTTTTATGACCGGCCGCCTGCCTGACGTCAACCCTCCTTGGGAATACTTGCTTATTGTATCTCATCATGTTGGAGAGGATACTATCCCTTAGTCGACTTTTACGACATGCTCGGGGAGAGAAGCAGCTGGACGCATTCAATGTTTTTTCTTTACTTCCAGTCCAGCGAAGAAGTATCTATATATCAATACCTTCCTAAAAGTCCTTTCAACTCTGTTGAGTAATGTGTTCACAATTCCAATTCCAGTGCTGAGGAGTTGAAAGAGCACATGTTCTTCGCCGGCATAGACTGGCAGCAGGTGTACCATCAGAAGTACACTCCGCCGCTGATCCCGCCACGCGGCGAGGTGAACGCAGCCGACGCATTCGACATCGGCAGCTTCGACGAGGAGGATACCAAGGGCATCAAGGTGAGCTTATTTCACTATCTCTTTCACAATTTTTCGTTCAGATACATTATTTTTTGAGAGCACTAATGGTAGTGACCTCGCTTTCCAGTCTGTCGTGGGTTGAAATACGGTCCTGCACTTATGATTTTTTTCTGTTGGAAAATAATATGTGACGGTGAAGGAAAATATCGCGAGGAAGAGGCACCGCATGTCCTAGAAGTTGCATTTTGAAAACTTGCGTAAAGTTTACGAAATGAGGGTTCGATAGAACTAGAGTAGTATTTCAGATACATTGCAGTCGGTCCCGGCTTTTAAGTCGTTAAGCCATGACAGAGGCCTTTAGGCGGCCTAAAAATTCCGTCAGTGGAGTTGGCCTAAATTAAATTTAAATTGTTTTAAAGCATACTAAAATACAAATGGTGTATTTCCTACAGCTAACCGAAGCGGATCAGAAGCAGTATATGGACTTCCCGCTAGTCATATCCGAGCGATGGCAGTCGGAGGTCGCTGAGACCGTATTCGAGACGATCAACCAGGAGGCAGACAAGAACGAGATGAAGAAGAAATCCAAGCAGAAGCAGAAATTCGACGCTGATGAGAAAGGTACTGTCAGTCATCGCAAAGGCGTATGATATTCTCAACCACTGTAGCTCTACCAAGAACTTTCCGAGACTATACTTGCTGGCAACGGTTTAAAAAATATGTTAAAACGTGTACAGCGCCACAGAACAGTAATATACTCCGTCCATTCCTTTATTTTACTTTTGACAGTAAGTTGACTGTCATTTTTGTGATATCCTAAAACGTTACCGATCAATTTCTTATAACAACCGACTTAATTTATGAAGAAGTATTGATCAATGCAAGACATTTTCATTTTTGCTAAGCATTTTGTATTGTTTTATAAAATCCTAAAATGAAACAAGCAGTCTATTTATGCTTAAATTATTTTTTTAATAGTCAAGTCTAAAAAACAGTTTTATGCTGTTTACTTCTGAGCTATAAGTACAGTCTCAAAATGCAATAGAATAATACTTATACTTTTATTATAAAAAGTAGAATAAAGGATTGGATGGAGTAGAAGTTCCAAATGGACAAAATCCTTCTCTTTCCTTAACTTGCCCACAATTTCGTCTCAAGTTTTTTCACATACAGTAGACTATTATAGTAATAGACTACAGTCGCTAGTAGCACGACTAGTTTTAAAAATACTTCAACCGTTGTTATTTTATTTTCTATTAAAATCTTCGCTTTGTTTCAAATAGGTAATTAGTCTCTGTTAAAAATAATTCATTTCAATTAATGATGGACCACCTATATGGGCGATGTACCTGTCACCATGGTTCACCATTTCCATCTTAGGACTTTAAATCAGAAGTGGCTGCAAGTTTTCTTGTGCCTACCCCATTAGGGATATGGGCGCGATAATATGTATGTATGTTCAATTAATTTTTTCCAGAGTCTGATTGCATCTTACACGGCTACATAAAGAAGCTGGGCGGTCCGTTCGCTAGCGCGTGGCAGACGCGCTACGCTAAGCTCTACCCGAACCGACTGGAGCTGCATCTCGAGAACAGCGCCAAGCCGGAGATGATATTACTGGACTCACTCGAGGAAGTGGCCTCGGACTTCGTCTCCGTGAAGGGCGAGCAGTGCATTGTTCTGCGCACCAGACATGATACTAAGATCGTGCTTACTAACACGGTGAGATAAGAATCCTCTCAGTATCAAGTAGTAGCAAAAAATAAACTCAATTTGCTCATGTATGTTTTTATATTTTCGCGTTGGTGGGCCGACAGGCATTATGATAGTTTTTGGCTGATCACGGCGTCGTTTTTCGTAAATAAGTATTGCACTATTCTTGACTTTCTCAAAGCTGCTGAATGAAAATATGTTAACAACCACTCATTCACTTGAAGAGTTTGATTCATCTTCAGTTTCTTTAAGTGGTAAAAGAAGCATGATTAGGAAACTGTCATGTCGTAGTAGCTAAAATATTCGGAGGCGTATTTCAACTACGTGAATTAACCTCTTTATTTCTCGCACTTTAAAACTTCCAAGAACCTGGTAGTAAATTTATATGTATGAAGTCATGTTATTCGCTGAAGTGTGATTTCGTTGTTAGGATGAGATCGGGCTGAAGGAGTGGGCACTATCCTTGCGCGCCGCCCATAAGAACTCTCAGGATCTGCTGGCATCCATGGCTAAGAAGGCGGGCAAGATCTACGGCACTGACGGCGCGAAGGAGTCCCTAGCTCTAGGCCGCGTGCCTCCCCCCGCGGCCGCCTCCCCCGCGCTGGGCCGCGCGCCCAACGGGAACAACTAGCACGAGCTTCCCGCGCCCAACAAGGGCGCGAAGATGTTCCGCCGCTCCAAGAGCGCAGCTCAACTCATCAAGTGAGCGCTCCGGACCTCGGTCCGTGCGGTCGGAACATGATACCGTGTATCGTGGGTTCCGTGTTGTGGTTCGCTCGTTAGTGTAGTGGTCGCTCGTAGTGCGGGCGCGACCTGCGCTTTGGATCGGCGTCGGACGCGACTCCCTCGCCCGTCGCCCTTCCCGGAGCCGCCTGGCGTAGCGCTGAGGACTCATAGTGACTTTTAGGACTGCCAATTATAATAAATAAGTCGAATGCTGTTCGCATTTTTAATGTTGTACGAATTAATGTGATAGGGCCGATCAAATTTGAGATGTATAAATATGTATCTCCCTTTCCTACAGTGATTTTCGATTGTGGATAATAATAAACTTTTGTAATCATTTGCACCGATTGAATTTTGTAATTATCGACGTAACCTTCTGGATGTTGTATTTAACTTATAGTGGATATTGTAAAATATTAATAACTTAAAATTGGAGTAGATAAGCATAGTGACTACTAAATGTGTTTGTGCAATAGATCATCAATAGATATATATTGGAGTAAAATATTACTAATATTGGTCGATTAATGATAAAATTAGAGATTGTCTTGACAATTTTAACGCAATTGAAATGTTCGTTGTGCGTATAAATTATAGAAGCTTAAAATTAATCGATTTATAACGTAATTAGAAATTGTAGCACTTGGTTACCTCGGACTATTTGCACACGAATGATATACTCACGGATAGTTGAGTGCCGTACCTTACGGATACGGACTAGTTTGTGTTGTCTCCGGTTGCTCTCTTATGCAATATCGTAAGTTTAATATTAAATAGTTCCTTTATATCATTGTAAAATACGCGGAACAATAATTACCTTTATTTATGAATATGAATGGTACTTAACAATAAACGTTTTTATGTTGTGTTCTGAACCAACTTATAAGTAAGTTCAATGTTATTTATACTTAGATACCAGTGTAAGTAGGTCTTCAATCTTTTTTCATAATATTAGAGGCAATACTTTTCTAACAACATTTAGGTGTGGTTAATAATAACAATAGGCGTAATAGCAATATTTAGAGAAGTTTTAAATCATGTGAATGTTCGAAAATTATATTCAACTATAAAATTTATTCCGTAATCAATTATGTTGGCGTAGCCATGATGAGCTTTATTTTATGTTGGGCATTGTTTAAATTCTGAATAGCAATGCAAATTATTTGAAATTGTTAGGTCTGATGCAGATATAGTCGTTGTCTGGAACAGCTGCTTCTATTGTTGCCATAATTAATTTTATGACTTTTAACATAGTTAATAAGTTATGCGTATCAATTTTATAGTAAAATAGATGATAATTACTTCACACAATAATACTTGTCAATATATTAACGTATAGTATATTTATAATGTACGTAATTTTCATTTATCTTACTTTTAATGTTATTTAGATGCTAGTCAAATGAATTATACTTCACTGAAATGATTGATTTTAATAAAATTAGTAATTTAAATATGTAATGTAATAGCTTATTAACTGTTTGAACAGTATTATAGGTTAGTTGTTTGTTTCTTGATAAAATCTATCTATTGTGATATTTTTGAACTTTGCATAGGATAGTTGTATCTGAGGCGTTCACACTTTCCTCATTTTATTATTTTTCTATTCTGTTTTTTTTTGTTGCTTTGTTTAAGATTTAATATTTATTAAGTATTGCATGCGATACTTACTGTAGAATAGTGATACAGATATAAAGTAAATAAGGTACATTCTGTCAATAATATACAGTAGGTTTCTATTTTGTAGCTTAGAAGTTCCCAAGTTTTTATCGCGTAAGTACGTCCGAATTCTATCTACCTCGCTTGAGTTCTTCCATGATAACTAAATAATTAAAAAATATCCCAAGTAGTAGAAAATATTACATGTCTTCTTTTCTGTTGTTAGTCCTAATACACTCGATACAAATCTGGAAACTTTACAGTTTCATTAGAGTTCAAATCCCAGAACATACAACAATAATGTACTCCTGGGCTGGGTTACACCACTCCAGTATTGTCTAGTACTAGTGTGAATGCCGATTCATGTCAATTTGAATACAGAGCGTATCACTTTCGACGTCTCTTAGAGAAACAGTCTTAGCAAAAAGTACTTGACAACATACTGGGATTGCGTAAATTGGGCTATAGCTTAGGACTTGCAAATTCCAAGTCGATCGACTTAGGCGGCCAAAATAGCTAGAACATTTTACATTCCGGTATGCCAAATTAGAGAAACGGTCGACTATTATTGCATTTATTTGCACTGTTGCATAGTAATTATGATAAAGCTGTTCACTAAATCGTATGTCTTTCTTGTTCATACAATAAAATAATGAGAGAAACACTGACAGATTTTTTCTCTTAATAAAATTGTATGTCATAGAAAGGTATTAGTCATTCTTCATAGAACGAGCTTTTCTATTGAAGTAAGCAGTAAATAAACGATTTGTGAATGGTGTGGATATCAGTGAATTAACAAAATATAATACGGTAGATGAGAAGAGGCCATTACAAATCGTTTGTTTAGTGGCGCGGGCTATTTATAAATGAATTTTTAGTATTTTAGCTAAAATAGGGTAAAAGTAGAAATGACACGTAAATTAGCTAGATCTGCATCAGACACTGGTTTAGGTACATACCTCTGGACATACTTTTATTGTGAACCTACATTATGTGTAGTAAATTGTTTATTTAATCAATTGGTTGTTTTAATTATTAGATGTAGGTATGGAATGTTAATAGGGTAGAAAACCGATGGAAATGGATGGTTTTGGTGACTTTTTATCACTTGGTGATTTTCAAGTTTCAAGAATTGATACTAACACTGACGATGCGGCATAGGTGCGATTGTGTGATTATCCCTTGGAAGCGAGGATTGTCCGTACCTAGTTGTTTGTGCGTGGCAAAGCAAAGAGGTTATAAACCTTGGCTACGTACGATGTAGTGCAGGGCCTGTAGGGGCCGTCCGCAATATCATGAAGGCCAGTTTACATGTATTTTTCAAATATTGTCGATTCTGTTATGAACTTTCCTCAGCTTAATTTGATAGCTCTGAAATTATAGCGATCCCTATTATCTTAATTTATAAGATAGGGGAGCATATATTTTTAGAACTGTCAAATAAAAAATTGAGAGTTTATGAAAATGCTGAGGAAAATGCCCATCAGAATCGATACCTTTGTCAAACTATTTTGTGCACGAAGTTTCTATTGGCATATGGCTTTCTATTATACAGTACCTATGTATAAGATAGGTATGTGTAGTGTGGGTACATATGATATTATCCTAATGGGGTGGGCAGAGGCACAAGAAAACTCAAAAGTGGCTGCATGTTTTCTTGTGAAAATCAAGATGTAAAGTCCCGAGATGGATATGGTAAACTAAGGTAAACTGGAGGGTTATTCACGATGACCAAAGAAAACGAGCCACGTAACGAGCCAAATGTCATCGTGTCTCTAAACGCAAACGAGACACGCCATGGTGTGAAATCAAAAACTGTATTCTGCATGCCATAAGACTAGTTGTCTATGACCGTGTTTTGGTTTTACGTGATTCGTTCAAAATCAAGCATCCGGTCTGTTCGGAAAACTATCGGTTTTAGATTGATTTTATTTTTTTGTTTACAATCTTCATCTCAAGTAAATATATATTCAATAATAGAATTTCTAAACTCTTTCTAATATTAATTTCGTTATATTTTAAAGTTTAGAGCCCAAAAAAATATATAACGTAAAATGGTTAGCTAAATCAAATCAACCACAATTTGTTTCCGAACGAATTGTCAATCAAAATATTGACATATTGCATTGTTTGTTTTGAAAAAAACTTGGCTATATTATATTATAACGTAGTGATAAGAATAGACGTTCTTCGAAGACAACGTATGATATGCTGGCGCCAGCAACGCCCACACATAAATAGGAGACTGTCAAGGGATTCTGCTGAGCTGGACCCTAAATTTTTCGTGCTATTTTATAAGGTGGCCAAAGAGTTGTTTTGGTATTGTGCGGCGTTCTTGGAGGCAGGCTAGTTAATTCTGGCCTTCAGAGATGTTCTAGCATTACAACAGAAGTCAAAGTAAGTATTGTGTTAGCTAAACTTAATTTATTGAACAATAATAAAATGGTAGGTACCTAGGTTAGGTATTAGCTTAGACTGAAACCTACTATATTTACTGTATTTTTCCAGATACTTACAACCCTCAATTTCCTTATCATCAGTAGCTATCAAAAGCCAGTGGGAAACTTTTGGTTAGCACCTGTAAGCCTCTGCATAGAGTAAGCGGTGAATGCCTTGAATGATGCCAACCTACATCAAATTTCCTACCTCCGAACAAGAGAGGAATTAAATCAAACAAGGGTAATATTTTAATCAACTATTTATTTTAGTAGGTATTACATAATAGTATTTGTGAGAGCATCAGCGAACTAAAATAAATTAATTTTATTAGATTCTTTGAAAAAACTTTCACTTTCATTATATTAGTAGAATATAATCTTTATTTCCAAAAACATGAAAGTATGTACCTACCTATAAAAACAATAACAATGATTTCTGCCTCGTTTCAGATTTGCAACAGTGGCTTAAAGGCATACCTACTCATGTGCTACCTTAGGAGGGGCAGCTCATGACAGTTATATTATGTTAAATAAATCAGAAATCATGAGATGTGTGTGTGTATGTTAGTGTTAACGTATGGGTACATGCGGTTGTGTAGGTATAATAAGTAATAATAAATGCATTAAAACCATAAAACAAAAAATACTCACAGCACACATACTATGCATATCTCAAGTTTCACAATCCATGCAGCCATTTAGAAGTAAATTATGAGGCACAAGCATCGTTACATCTTCACAAACTTTTGCATTCACAATAAAAGAGCTATGTTAAGTTATGTTATTTTAAGTTACATGTGCATATTAAGAAGTTTATTGTACATGTGTAAGCATGACTGTGTGTGTGTGTTTTAGATTGTTACATTTAAATTGTTATATTTCAGAGCCGCCCACGCACTATGCCAACACGTGGATCAGAAGCAATTGCTGTACGCAATACAGTCTCAGTACATGTCTGGTCCACTACGCCAGGGCTTCTACGACATCCTCATTGCGATGCATCTCGAGTCGCACGCCTAGAGTCGCAGCTTCGCTTGAACAGCATCTGGAAAAGAACAGGATTATGAAATACTAGGTGGTAGCACAGGTAAAGTACGCGCTATCGTTGCGTTTTGAGCTTTACGCCGGTAATTTCAAGCAAACTAAAGCTTTCCAATATTATAGTATACATACATACATATTATAACGCCGTATCCTTAATGAGGTGGGCAGAGCCACAAGTAAACATAATAAAACTTGCAATCACTTCTGATCCAAACTTCCAAGATGGATATGGCGAACCATGGTGACAGGTGATCAGCCCATCGCCCATATAGGTGGTCCATCATTTTGGAGAAGATCCCTTTGTCGCCTTTTACGACATGCTCGGGGAGAGAAGCATATAGTATAACCCCCGGATACTCAAATGCATCAGAGTTGAGCACGTCTCAATCTCAAGTGACGAGTTTTTGACTTCTGTCATTCCGTTCAATTTTGTAATTTAAAGTACTTATCTGTATTCAAATTTAATTATTGAGATCGTAACTTTATTAAAGTGATTGTGTGAACTTTAGTTTCATTCGTTATTTTATTGCCTGCATGCATGCAGGCAATCTCCCTTAAGCGCAAGCTCATTGACGTATGCATTCTCCCTATCCTCACGTACGGCGCGCAGACTTGGTCTTTGACGGCTCAGCAGAGGTCCACACTCGGGGTTTGCCAGCGAGCGATGGAGCGCAGTATTCTCGGAGTAAAACTCACTGACCGAATACGCAACACCATACTGCGCTCCAAAACAAAAATCGCTGACGTTGCTCGGAAAGCAGCCACTTTGAAGTGGAACTGGGCAGGGCACGTCTGCCGTATGTCGGATGACCTATGGGCGAAAACCACTACCGAGTGGGCTCCTAATGGTGGTAAACGGCATCGTGGCAGACCATGACTGAGATGGTGGGACGACTTGGACTCATTCATGAAGGATTGGTCCTCCAAAGCACAGGATAGAGAAAGGTGGAAGGGGGATAGGGAGGCCTTTGCCCTGCAGTGGGACGATATGGGCTAATAATCTTACTTATATTATAAATGCGAAAGTTTGTGAGTTTGGATGTTTGGATGTTTGGATGTTTGTGCCTCAATCACGCCTAAACGGCAGAACGGATTTGAATGAAACTTGGAATATACATAGTACATGTACTGGATTAACATATAGGCTATTTTTTATCCGGGTACCACGCGAGCGAAGCCGCGGACGGCAGCTAGTAATAATAATAATGCATGCCCATAATGTCTAAGAATCAAGAAGATAATTATATAACAGACAAGTTCTTACTTTTTTTGCTTGTTTTTGTTTTTTCCAGGGAGGTGTGCAAAAACGAGTTCGTGATCCCCCTGGGACCGGAACTGAAGGCGTTGTACGAAGACCCAGAGATGGGGCACATCCTCCGCTCGCTGCAAACAGAGAGCGTTCGACCGCAGATGAAGAATGAAGAAATCTGTAAAGATATCACGTGAGTTTGCTTGCTTTCGTGTTCCCAGACATTCGGAAGAATATAAATATGTCCCAGGTGGCCGATTTGTAGGGCTCAGTGGGCACGTGTTCTCGTCGGGTTCCGAAATAATGGGTAACCTTGAGAAAAAAATCACACTCGGTATAATCGTACGAAGTTATTAGCGTCCAGTACAAATACCAAGTAACTCTTGAATAAACAAGTAGGCAGAACAGATACGTCCCGCTCGGCACGAGCTCTAAAAATAGACTGCCCGCCAGCTCCAACGGCCGCATCCAAGCATGACTCGGCTGTGACGTCACGCTTGCGTTCTGTAGGTAGTGAGTCAGTGTTGCAGTGTGATTGTAGATGGCGCTAAAATTAATCTCCGACAAATATGTATCGCCATCTAGCCCCAAACTAAGGTTAACTTAATTTTGTTCTGACACATGTAATTTTAACTGAATTCCTACGAATAGGTACTGAATGTTGTTATTTCGATAGAAAATCTTCAAGTCCCAATTTATCTTCACCTCGCAAAACATCTTGTTTCAGAGAGAGTATAACGGAGATCAGCAACTTGTACTCCCCCTACTTCCCGCTGGAGGTGGTCCGTGAGTTCGTGATGCAGGCGTTGGCGGACGCAGTTACAACCAACCAGGTGCACAACCGCGACCCCGTGGGCGGCACCAATGAGAACCTCTTCTTGTGAGTACACTCTTCCTGTCAGTACACTCTTTCTGTGAGTACACACTTCCTGACAGTACACTCTTCCTGCGAATACCTTCATCCTGTGAGTACACTCTTCCTGCGAGTATACTTTCCTGACAGTACATTCTTCCTGTTAGTACTCTTCCTGACAATATACTCTTCCTGTGAGTACACTCTTCCTGTAAGTACTTTACCCCTATCATCAGGCCAACTCTCATTGTAGACCGTCTCCTTCTAGTCTGTATGATGCGAGATGAAGACGTTGAGAAGCTCCTCATCATGATCAACCCTGAGACGTGGGATCCCACCTTTGACAAAGGTAAGTTGCAATTCATAAAATTTTTACTGCCTTACCCACAAGTTTCCATTATCTGAAATTCTTTATTGTACACGCACGAAACGAAACAAATACACACAAAACATTAAAAAGTACATGTACAAAGGAGAGCTTAACTCTGAAAGAGTTTTCTGCCAGCAAACCTTTGAGGCAAGGGAGAGGCTTTAACATAAGTGTAAAGATAAGCTTACAAATATAATAAACTAATAAGATATACTACACACAATATAAATATATACAAATATATATACAATATATACAAACATATAAATAAATATTATTAAAAAATTAAACATTATTATTTTAAAGATAACGTAGAAAACTGAGCTCATTTTCATTTCTTATTTTTACACCATCATCATCATCATCATTTTCCTGCCCTTATCCCACTAGGTGGGGTCGGCACAACATGTTTTCCTCTTCCATCTTCTCCTATCATTCGTCATCTCAGTACTCACTCCTTTCATACGCATGTCCTCTTTCACACAATCCATCCATCTTTTCTTAGGCCTTCCTCTGTCCGTGTATCCATCCACATTCATATTCAGCACTTTCCTTGTAACATGACTTTCTTCCCTCCGCATAACATGCCCACGCTAACCTATCACTCTATTTTCTTATTATTACACCGATTACCTGAAAGTTTTTAATGATAATATAGATTGTCTTTGTAAATAAATTTTTGAAGTTTCTATAAATGTTTCTAATTCTGTCCTATAGAAGGAAAAGACGAGCAGAGGAAAGGTCTACTACACATGAAAATGGCGGAGGGAGCGAAGCTTCAGATGTCCTACAACATCTGAACGACATACAACTGAGGCATAGAGTGGAAGCCATCATATCTTTTGCTCACGACTTCGTAGGCGATCTGCAGAGCGATCAGTTGAGGTAACATCGGCATAACCCTGCTTTAAAAAAAAAAATTCTATAAATCTCACTTATATTATAAATGCGAAAGTTTGCGAGTTTGGATGTTTGTGCCTCAATCACGCCTAAACGGCTGAACGGATATATACTTGATTAACATATAGGCTATTTTTCATCTGGGTACTACGCGAGCAAAGACGCGAGAGGCAGCTAGTATAAATATAAATATTTGAGGACATTATCATACAGCACCATCTAGCCCCCAACTAAGCAAAGGGAGCCAGATGGCTGATAGAATACTCCCGCAGCGGGAATCTAACCCAATCAATCAATGCTTGTGGCCACCAGAAACAATAATACCAGCTTGAACTGATTAAATATTATGTACGCATATTTTTCTTGCTTTCAGACGTTACCAAGAAATCAAGCAGTCAGATTTGCCGAGCGCAGTGGCTGCCAAGAAGACCAGGGAATTCCGCTGTCCGCCCAGAGAACAGATGAACTCAGTTTTAAGGTAAGTGTCTCGTCTTGTTTCAAAGTCGAAGTCTATAGTAGGTAAATAAGCACACAATCTACATCGTCGAAACTAAAATCTTACTTCTTACTTATATTATAAATGCGAAAGTTTGTGAGTTTGGATGTTTGGATGTTTACATTAAGTAAAAAAATTCGGCTCGCTTCGCTCGCTAACTTTTAGAGACTTCTAGAAATGGTTTAAAACTACATTGAGTTAAAAAATTTGGCTCGCTTCGCTCGCATTGGTTTGAAGCTCGTTTCGCTCGCTAACTTCTAGAGACTTCTAGAGATGGTTTAAAGCTACATTAAGTTAAAAATTTCGGCTCGCTTCGCTCGCTAGCTTCTAAAGACTTCTAGAGATGGTTTAAAGCTACATTGAGTTAAAAATTTCGGCTCGCTAAGCATAGGCAGCAAAGATCGCATAGGCAGCAAAGATCGCATAGGCAGCAAAGATCGCATAGGCAGCAAAGATCGCATAGGCAGCAAAGATCGCATAGGCAGCAAAGATCGCATAGGCAGCAAAGATAGCATAGGCAGCAAAGATAGCATAGGCAGCAAAGATCGCATAGGCAGCAAAGATAGCAATATCGAATTAACACATTAAAATATAATGTAACTAACCTAGGTAATGTACATTACCGTCGTACTGATAACTTGTGTTTAGAGTACGTACCTACCCACAGAACACTAATGTATTAATACGATATAGGTACTTACTCAGACACAAGTTATCAGCACGATGTCGAAACACGCAAAGCCAACGGAGCAAAGCCGGCGATACCACAGGCTAAGCGCTTTTATACAAATCCTTCGTAAACAACAAGATGGCGGCGATGTCGTACCGGTAGTCGTTCAGTGACTTACATTAAAATCATAAATTGACTTTTATATTAATTTAACTAACATCTAAAATCAGGATATTAATTTACGGAACTTTATACTAAAAAAAAATAAGATAGTTCCTATAATGATTATGTAGATAAAATTAAATATTCGTAGATATTTGAATTCCTGTTTTTTTTTACGACTAATTTTATTTTGAGTAGTTTCTATAAATTATTACCAGAATACGGTTAAAAATTTGTTTAAAAGATTGTGATTTTCTATGCTGTTTTTTAGTAGATATTATATAGTTTATTTATAAAAGACTGATTATAATACTTTGTTTCATAAAAACATCGTTGTCTTATTTTTTCCTATTCCGTCTGATAGGAACCCGCAATTAAAATGGACGCTTTTATTATAAATTGAAAGGTTAATTGAGTAATAGGTAGGACCTACCTGGTAGGTGTTACTAGTTTAGAAAAGAGTAAATGGAGTAAAAGGAGTAAACTTGACTATAAACTTGTCCTAAGCCTCGAGCTCAACTATATACCTACTTGTCTTACCCCCGAATACTCAAACGCGACTCAGAGTTGAGCACGTCTCAACTCACGGTTTTTTGACAGTTTCTGATGATAATCTGTCAAAAAATCGTCATTTGAGACGTGCTCAATTTTGAGATGCGTTTGAGTATTCGGAGGTTAGGCCTTTTACGAAATCTACTAGGTAATTGTGATGTTTTTACAGGCTTCAAGCACATGGACCAGGAAGAAGAATCTTGGAAGGAGAATTGTCCTTGTGGCGAGGAGCTCATCGTCAGGATGAACGAGATCCACGAGAGCCTCATGGTGCATGTGTCTCTCAACGCTCTGCAAGAGCCACTGTCTGAGGTAACTATTACTAATCATAACGTAAATAACATTTGGAATTTCTTGAAAAACATTTATCTATGGAGCGAAAGACTTTAGAGAGAACTAGAAAGAGTTGAAGGTGTGAAAGGTTAATTATAGTTGAAAGAGAATTAGAATAAGTGAAAGTATAATTAAAAAAAAAACTGTCAAGTGCGAGTTGGATCCGCACACGAAAGGTTCAGTACTAGTGCAAAAAAAAACTAGAATCTACAGTAATTTTTATAATAAAAGTGTTTTATAATAATTTGACGGCCTCGGTGGCGTGGCGGGCGATTGCTCGGCAGAGGCGCAAGAGGCGCGGGTTCGATTTCCGCTGCGGAAGAAATTGCATGTTCTGTAAATATTTCTTCCGGGTCTGGGTGTTGTGGTAGCATGGTACTCGTAGTTTCTGATACCCACGACACAGGGAATCCTAATGTGGGGTCAGGACTATGTATGTGACTGTTGGGTGCTATTTATTTATTTATTGTACAGGCCATAAAAGAACCGGCAAAGAAAACTCCAGAAGAGAAGTTCCGTAAAGTCCTGATCGGCACTATTGTCAGTTGGGCCGAGGAGTCGCAGATCGAGACGCCCAAACTCGTCAGAGAAATGTTCAGGTAATTTTACTCACATCTCTGTTTCAGGTACCAAACAAAAAAAATGTATCTTCGTTGCCATTTATGTTTTACACTATTTATATGTTATTCATGTAACATGATGAAACTGGCAGATATATTACAGACTCCTTATGATAATAATAATATATTTCTTCCTTCCAGTCTCCTAGTCCATCAGTACGACGCTGTTGGCGAACTGATCCGTGCTCTCGAGAAGACTTATGTGATAAACGCGAAGACGAAGCTGGATGTAGCGGAGATGTGGATGGGGCTGAGCCAGATCCGCTGCGTGTGCAGATGAGCCAGGAGGAGGAGGAGCTCATGAGGAAGATACTCTGGTGAGCCATCATTCCTATTTAGATCAAGAATATACGTAAGACTAAGTTGGAGGTGCGAAGTTGTAGGTGGGATTGTGCCAGATCCGCGCGCTGCTGCCTGTGCAGATGAGCCAGGAGGAGGAGGAGCTCATGAGGAAGAGACTCTAGTGATCCATCATACTAATTAAGATTTAAAAAAGACTGACTTGTCCTTAGAATAGAAGCAAACAAACAATTCCAAACCTATGATTAATAAGACTGAGATATAGTTTGTTTACTTTATTAGATTTGAAACTCATCAGATATTATATCTTATTTCAGGAAACTCGTGAACAACCACACCTTCTTCCAGCTGATTTAATCAGGTATGACTTGTTTACTATAAAACACAACTACTTATCTACATGCTCAGACCAAATAAAAAGAGTAGACGCCGCGCCGCGAACAACAAAAGTGAAGCCACACAAAACCGTGCTCCTGCAAGTAAACATACACGCTCACGCACACACCTACACTAAAACCATGCTCATCGCTCTTAGTACGTCACGAGTCTTATAAAAAAGAATTATGCCTTCCTGTGTAGTGAAAACTTGTAAAAACAGCAGCAAATCACATAAAAAGTCTCAAGGAATCACTTTTCACTTACTGTAAGTACTTCAAATAGCATCGTTTCTTAATTATTATACTATGAATTTAGGTTACTTGGAACACACAACCTTAAAACCTTCGACACACACATAGATAAAATGGCGGCTTCACTTTTGTTGTTCGCGGCGTGGGGTCTTTTCTTTTTATTTGGTCTGAGCCTACATGGTTCAATTTGGGAAAATTGTGTCATAAAAAATGTTGATTTTTTTAAATATAGAACTCTCTAAATTCTCATACAAACATAACCCACAATACAGAGGGACACTAGGATTATGTGTCTTGGGTATCAGAAACTGCGAGTACAGTACAGTCAACGGATCTTGACACTCGTGAAGTTAGCAGTTTGACATGCGCAGTGAAGTTTTTTCATACTGTCTACTGCTCGAAACGGCTAACTTCACGAGTGCCTAGATCCGTTGACCGTACTGTACCACAAATTGCCTGCTTTTTCTTGATAGGCACTTGATATGAATAAGTAAGTAAATAGATACCTATTATGTATGGTATGTATGTTCGTATGAGCTAGTGGCCAACTCTAGTGACGGAGTTTTTAGGCCGCCTAAAGGCCTCCGTCATGGCTTAACGACTTAAAAGCCAGGACCCATAATTTAACGTGCCCTCCGAAGCACGGAGGCACTCAGCTCGCAATGCCACTTGCGGTCAATAAACTTAATTTATTGAACAATAATAAAATGGTACCTAGGTTAGGTAGGTATTAGGTTAGACTGAAACCTACTATATTTACTGTATTTTTCCAGATACTTACAACCCTCAATTTCCTGATCACCAGAAGCTATCAAAAGCCAGTGGGAAACTTTTGGTTAGCACCTGTAAGCCTCTGCATAGAGTAAGCGGTTAATGCCTTTAATGATGCCAACCTACATCAAATTTCCTACCTCCGAACAAGAGAGGAATTAAATCAAACAAGGGTAATATTTTAATCAACTATTTATTTTAGTAGGTATTACATAATAGTATTTGTGAGAGCATCAGCGAACTAAAATAAATTAACTTTATTAAATTCTTTGAAAAAACGTTCACTTTCATTATATTAGTAGAATGTAATCTTTATTTCCAAAAACATGAAAGTATGTACCTACCTATAAAAACAATAACAATGATTTCTGCCTCGTTTCAGATTTGCAACAGAGGCTTAAAGGCATACCTACTCATGTGCTACCTTAGGAGGGGCAGCTCATGACAGTTATATTATGTTAAATAAATGCATTAAAACCATAAAACACAAAAATGCTCACTTTTCTTTAACTTATTAAGTACTACCTGCCGCCTGCGGCTTCGCTCGCCTATTGCCAGGATAAAAAGTAGCCTAATGTTATTCCAGCACACATACTATGCATATCCCAAGTTTCACTCAATCCGTGCAGCAATTTAGAATTAAATTATGAGTCACAAGCATCGTCACATCTTCACAAACTTTTGCATTCACAATAAAAGAGCTATTAGTTAGGTTAGGTTAGTACCTACTACAACTACTACTAGCCCCTAGTTCTTTCGAACCCTGCGTGGTGAAAAGATTCAAAATGCGCCTCAAAAGCTCCTTTTGTGCACTAGGGCTCCGGGAGTAATAATTATTCTGTACACTAGGGTTAGGTTATTTCACTTATTTACCACATCATTTATTAGGGATATTATGCAATGGTACCTAGATTATATTATTTATTGTACAAATAATCTATTCTGCTATTAAATAGTTTAAAGAAGACTAATTTATTTACATAATTAGTAAAAACACAACCTAGTTTTAGCAAAACACGCAATATTGAAGTATGTAATTTTGACAATTCAAAACGAGCCTCGTCTCGCGCCTACTCTCGTTTACTGAGCTCGTTTATGAAATCTGACAATGTCACATTGTCATGCAGAATACGATAACACGGTAATTCCACACGTTTTCCCGCGTTTCGTTTTGTTTGGTCATCGTGAATAGGGCCCCTGGTGGGTAACCTTGGGTAACCCATGCCTTCTCTTTCTGTCACGAAAATATGCCATTGATGACATCCACAGTCAAAACAAAACACAAAACCGGGAATCTGGGAATTTTGGATTTTTTCCTCAATTTAACGTAAAATGATCAGTAAATATAACATGCAGCAATCATATGGATAATATAGTATTTTATTCTACACTTACATGCTCTATAACGCTAGCATGCTACTATAAAAGGATTGTTAATATCGAACTGAAGCGGAATTATGGAGCAGGACTTGGCATTCTCATCGCCTGCCTCATTTGTGGCTCTCAGATCTTCCACACTTTTCTCATGGTGTGCGGCGATATTATTATTATCAAATGTGGTGATAAACGGTTAGTTTCCAAGATTAACTTCTAGTCTATCGTATAATCTTTTCGTAGTTGGAAATATATTGGCCTTGCTGGTTTGCCGAATGTCGTTCCCGCAACTCGTACCTACCTAAGTAATAACAATCAATTTTTTTTGAATTTTCAGTTACATACAACTTATGAGTCTAGTATGGACCTGGTTATACCTTCTCTACATCCACATAAACTTAGTAAACCCTGGATATGTGATCTGGATGCACCAGACTATAGCTCTGAGACTCGTTGGCTTGGCGTTTGAAATGCACTACAGTGATAAGCCAGTCCGTAAGACCTCGACGTCCGTGAGGATTAACAGCACTGGTGATACTGATCACGATGTCGATGACCCTTCGGTGCTCGATATAATATCTTATGTGTTTTTCTTCATTGGACTCCATAAAGGTACCTGCTACTTGCCTCGGTCGGTAGTAAAATAGCGCCGGCACTATTACCTAAGGATATAATAATAATAATAATAATAATAATAATAATTCTAGACTTCATTATGGAAGTGGATGATAGCACTGCTAAACGTATCCTTATTTTTTCACCAATATTTTGAATGCAGTAGAAATGCGTGCGTTGCGAAGTATGTGTGGGGTAACTTTGAAAGATAGAATGCGAAATAGCGTGATAAGAGAGCGATGTGGAGTGAAAGAAGATGTAGTGATGAGGATTGAGAAAGGTATGTTAAGATGGTTCGGTCATGTAGAGAGGATGAATGAAAGAAGATTAACGAAACAGGTGTATGAGGCGAGTGTGAATGGTACCGTTGGAAGGGGAAGACCTAGGCGTACGTACCTGGACCAAAACAATAACGTTTTGGAAAAGGGCCAGGTCAAGAGTACCCTAAACCGAACGTTTTGGAAAAGGGCCAGGTCAAGAGTACCCTAAACCGACGAGCATGCATGAGGAATGTAATGAGAGTGAAGGAAGCAAAAGAAGTAGGTATGTCAGGATCGTAGCAAATGGCGATCCGTGATCTCTGCCTACCCCTATGGGAAACAGGCGTGATTGTATGTATGTATGTATATTTTAACATACTTAGACTTAGATTACCTAGGTGATTGATTGATATGGAGGATAGAGGTACCTAGATATTGATTAGGAATTACTTATCTTATTTTTTTATAATTCGCTGGACTAGGAGTAAAGAAAAAACATAGAATGCGTCCAGCTGCTTCTTTCCTCGAGAATGTCGTAAAAGTCGACTAAGGGATAGTAGGTATCCTCTCCAACATGATGATACAATAAGCAAGTATTCCTAAAGAGGGTTGACTTCAAGCAGGCGGCCGATCATAAAACGCCTTAGCCAAAACTTACAACTTGTGCCGGCCCCACATAGAGTGGGATAAGGTCAGGAAGATGATGATTTTTTTGCAGGTCCGTACTTCAAGTGGAAAATATTCAACGACCATTTGAAAGGTTCGTTTGGGGTCCTGGGTGATTGCAGAATAATAACGGAGCAGAAGTTGAAAAAAATGTTTATCTGTGTAGCTGGCTACTTCCTAATACGAGCGAAGTATTCGCCTTATGTAAGAAATCCATCTAACCCGATAGGCACTTTAAGTTACAGACTGGAACCAATTCATTTACCTACTACCAGTCGTGTCACTACTTATTTCGAACATTTAAAGTTTGTCGATGTTTTCCTTTACCGTTTGAGAGTACCTACCTGGTATAGCGCACATAATTTTTTCGAACAGAAAAATCCATTGGTACCTACACGACCGGATTTAAACCCACGACCTTAGGATCGGAAGGCGGGGCCGCCACCAGTGCTCACTCCATCTAAACTAAGTAGGTACATAATGTCGTTTCCTTGTCCAGCTGATGAAACAAGTGTTTCAGATATTCTACGAGGACTCTTTTTACTCCTGCTACGATATGGACACTCGCTATTTGTACAACATCCCGCTTTTGATGATGTACTTCCTCCAAAGCCAGATCATAATGCTGCTATCCACAAGTGCGTGTACCGAAGCCGGGTTCGGAGTGTACCCAGCTAAGTGCCAGCCGTTGCCCGGACATGGACCCTCGGTCCATCATAGCCTGCTTAAGTTATCGTAAGAAAATAGACTCACCCCGAATACTCAAACGCATCTCAGAGCTGAGCACGTCTCAAGTGACGTCTTTTTGACAGATTTTCATCAAAAACTGTTAAAAAACCGTGACTTGAGACGTGCTCAACTCTGAGTCGCGTTTGAGTATTCGGGGGTTACTAGCTTATTGGCTTCATTCGTGAGGCGTACAATTTGCCACTCCATTTTACCCCTTTTTGAGGGCTATTTTGAAAAACCCTAAAACACGTGTCCATTTTTTTAAGCCAATCGCACAGCTCGTTAAAAAATTCGCATTCAAACGTTGAAAATTTTTTAAGTGTGGTTTTCAAAAAGCTTGAAACATTTATTTTGCGTTTATAGTATCCGGGCCGAGTTTCAAGCAATTCGCACTACGTGTAAAAAAAATCCATGCAAATGTTTTCACCCTTTTTGGTGTTTAATTTCGAAAAATCCCGCCTTAGTGGCTGGTTATGCTATAAAAAGAAGCTACCTTCCAAATTCAGCTTCCTAGCTTCAGTTGGCCTATGGGAGTACCTAATAGTGTTCTGTGGGCCTGTGCGTTGATTGCAGAAAAATGCTTGTTGTTTTATATTATAGATTGACCAATTGACTTTATAGAGCACAGAAATAATTGGAAACGGTAACTTCATGTAACGGTAAGGAGTAGTCATAGTAGGTACCTATACCTAAGAGGTGTTCTAACGTGGGCTCCAAAACGACTAGTCGGACATGAACCAATTTTTTTTTATAAAGCGTAGGTAGCTATTTTACATATAGTCTATTGTTTAAGTAGTTGAGATGGCTTTCAGAGAGACTCCAGACAAAGCATTAGAGCAAGAATACAACTTTTCAATGCTGAAGTGTTTTGAGAACGATCGCTTGCTGATAGGTCCTCGCATGAAAGACACAATAAAAAGTTGGGACATGTCTACACGGTATTGGTTCTGGGCGCACATTTACAAAAACCTGGTCAAAGCTAATAAAGAAGTCAGGTGAGCCGCATTCTGAAAAATGGTTTATAATACACCTGAAGAGATACTAGTAGCTAGTATCTCATCTCTCTACTTCACTAACCATTATCACTGCAAAAATAAATAGTCAACTCACGCCTGACAGTTGCACTATGCCTACTATGCCGCTCGGTACCGTAGGTACCTACCTACCACATTCACTGTTGTGAATTGAATTCGTTTGTTCGTAGATTTATTTGCTACGAGATGTCATTTGTCATATAATATATGGCGGGCGATATACGAGTAGGTACCTAGGTACTTTAGAATTGTTTTAAAAATACGGCCCTTCGGAGTTTATTAGTAGGTACCTAAATCCCTACCTTACACAAAAAGCGTGGTAATTCATAGTAAATAAAAAACTTGTAGAACGCCCCCGCTACTTTGTCCAGCACCCTGCAACCTGTACGAGTTGAATTTTGGGAATTCCTTTTTTAATGCACCCCTACACCATAAGAGGAATATAGCCTCCAAGTTTAATGCTTCTATTACTTCTGGTTAGGCTGTGTTGCTTGTCAGTCAGTCAGTCAGTGGCGTAAGAGTTTTATATACTTAGGTTGATCATATACTAGTTACTTAGAAGATAAAGATTATTTTAATGCTACTTTCAGAAGTATATGTTCATACCTAGCTTGGACGCTGTGGAGTGGGCCTTCGTTACAGCAACTGCTTATCTCCTCAACACTATGGATCTATATTCATCTGGAGGCCGAATACGGGGATATTTACGAGACAAATGAATCGGTTTGTTTGTATCATATATCTGTTATTTTCTTTCCCTAAGCCACCGACACGTTTTGTCAAAATTGTTTCACGACATCCTCATTGAACAATTTACCGGGTAAGGCAAAACAAGAATAGGTGGACAGAGATAATAAAAATGCAACGCATAGTAAATATGCTTACAATGCAATGGGACAGTATTGGCTATCAGTAACAGTACATAGGTACAATGTGATTATTTTAGACTATTATCCGCTCGCATGGTACCTGCCCGGATAAAAAGTAGGTACCTACCTCATATGTATCCCAAGTTTAAGCCAAATCTGTTCAGCCGTTACGAATATGAACGTATACCTACATAAATACTTGCATGCAAAGATTTCTAGTAGGTAGGTACTATCTAGTTCCTACTACAATTAATTCTAAGTGATAGGTACTATGATTATCGCCTTTCAATTTGTAGGTATTATTTTCTAAAACGAATGCATTTGTTGAAGGTCGGTTTTAAATGGTTATTATTCTGTGTTTATTGTGTGTGAAATTACCTTTTGTATTAAAATGTCTAGGGTAAAAAACTGTTCAGAAATCAAAAAATCACTATATAGTACCCCCTTGGGGGATACATGTTTTTTTTCAGAACTTCCCTCTACATAGATACTTAAGTAGTACAAAATTAAAATGAATGTTGAATTTCAGATGAAATTGCCTTGGGACATTGGATTTTCCATAATGCGAATGTTCTGCTTGATATACCTGACGCCATGTTTCGTAGTGTCTGACGCTGCTGTTATTTTGAAATATTACAACTCTATATTTTGGATCTACCACGTTATACTTCTAGTTTTCATTGTAGGTGCCATTGTGATTTACAAGAGTAGGGACAGGTTTTGATAGTTTTTTGTTCGTAAAATATACTTTTTACCTACTTCTAAGATGTTGTATGACTTTATTTACTTTTTTAATTAAAATTAGAATAATTAATCATATAGTGTTGTAACTACCACAGACATACATAGGTACATACTTATTATCACGCCCGGGCAGCGCCACAAGTAATCATAAGAAAACTTGCAGTCCTCCTCATTCAAAGTCGCAAGATCGATATGGTGAAACATGGTGACAGGCGATCAGCCCATCGCCCCATATTCATTGTTTGTTGTTAGGTATTTTTTAAATATTTCGTCAAATAAAAACCTTTATAAACACTAATGTAACAACTTTATTTGATTGGTCAACAAAACATTGCAAATAAATAATTGAATATAAAATTATAATTTAAAATGCCAAAAATTTGGTTTTCTTAGGAACTAAATCTGCTAAAAATGCAATCGCCCCATAGAAATAAAATAACATTTAAATATATCTATCACAGAATACATAAACTATTTTAATATTATGGAAGACTTATTTGGTCGTCATTTTGTCAATATTATTTATAATTCATACATCACAAAACAATATTTTCCGAGGATCTTCGAAGACCCTACATCTGATTACTTACATAGAATGATATAATGTAGGAACTTACCTACTTATTATACATACATACCTACAAATACTTAATGTTATTGTTATTGCCAAATCACACTAGTTTTATAAGCTACTTGTATGTAAAGTATTTTTAATCTGTCGCGATCAGAACTCGTGATTTGGGTTTATAAAACGGGTGTTTATCGCGAAATACCGTTGCAACAGTCGAACGTTGTGAAAGTTATAAGGGTGGGTCACGTCAGCCGGATGGCTCCCGATAAGTGGGCTACCATCACCACAGCCTGCATACCTGAAGGACATCGGCGTCGGGGTAGGCCGAGAAAGCGCTAGCGACACGAGCTTGATGCCTTCGAAACAGCGTGGTGGGTGAAGGTTAGGGCTGTCTGGAAGTGTTTGGGGGAGACCTTTGCCCAGCAGTGGAGTAAAAAATATAACAAGTATTTATTTAAAAGAACTTCTCTGCTGGACTGGGAGTAAAGAAAAAAATATAGAATAGTCCAGATGTTTCTCTCCCCGAACATGTCGTAAAAGTCGACCGTCGATGATCCAAGGATCACGCTGTGCCGACCCCACATAGAGTGGGATAAGGGCAGGAAGATGATGATTTATTTAATAAAACAAAAAAACTGACTGCTTGGAATCTTTTAACACATAATGATGATGAATCTGTACCTTTGACACGTCATCCAGACAAATCCAAGGACACCTTATTTGTCAAAATCTGTCCTGCGGTACTACAGCTTCAGCCAAAGCAATGGACATACTACCCTCCTTAGAAGTCGGTTAAAATGCCGTTTTATAAACCCAAATTACTTATATGTACTAACCATGAGTAGTCTACATCTTTTTCTATACTCTTTAGGCAATATAATTTTATTCATCTCATTTGATACAGTCGTGTTCAAACGCACCTTTGTTCAATGAATTAGTCCGATGTATTTCTAAACATCTTTGAAATCCATGTCAATGTTGAAGTCTTATTTATATATTAAATGCGTCAGTTATTGTCTTGAATGTAAATACAATACACAATTATAGTAAACTATCAACTGGTATTATTCCATTATTATCTAGTAAATAACATTGATAAGCAGTTTTTAAAGCAAATCAACCTTCTGCTCATTACATTTGACTGATTTTGCTTTGGTAGCAAATATGCGAAACAACAATACTTCCTTACCATGATTTGCTTATTTCATTTCTGCTATATTTTTCTAAATTATTTGTTCTTAGTTTATTTGAACTGCATGGATTTCTATCTTGGGGTCCTCTATGGTAGCTTTGTTTTGAACCAGTTTCAATTCTATCAGTTTTGGCAGAATCACGCCAGTCGGTTGAACAACTGAAAAAATAACAACTTTTAAATAAATATATATTTGTGAGCATTTCACACAGCGCCATCTATCCCCAAACTAAGCAAAGCTTGTACTATGGGTACCAGATGGCTGATAGTATATTTATATACTTTTTTCTAAATACATAATACATTTACATACTTATAATACTACAACATCCAGACCCGGAAGAAATATTTACAGAACATGCAAACATTTCTCCCGCAGCGGGAATCGAACCCGCGCCTCTTGCATCTCAGCTGAGCACTCGCCTGCCACGCCACCGAGATCGTCTTCAAGTAGATTTTCGAAGCAATCATCAGTGACGCCGCATCAAAGCTAAATCGAAAATGTATCGAACGTCATTCGACACCGTTAGTGACACTGACGCGGCGCTACTGAAGCTTGCTTTGAAAATTTTCCTCTATTTTACACCCGATCCTCTAATACCTGCATATTCTATATCGCACGCTAACCTCCTAAAAAATCCGAAAACGCCTAGACATTAAGCCCTCTTTTTGTGCAATGTTTTCTTTCGTTTTGTACAATCTATAATATAAAAATGAATCGCAAAATGTGTTGGTAAGCGCATAACTCAACAACGCCTGGACCAATTTGGCCAAATCTTTTTTTAAAATGTTCGTTGAAGTTCAAGGATGGTTTTTACGGCGAGAAAAATTAGAATTATATTTTTCATCCGGGTACCACGTGAGCGAAGCCGCGGGCGGCAGCTAGTAAATAATAATATTAACACGTTAACTGTCCCCATACAGAATTTTTGGATGAGCTCAAATGTCCAAAGCAGTTTTTGTAATATTTCGTCTCAAATGTTCTGTTGACAAGTCCTGACAAATACAGCAACTTAACTCAGAAGTCCATGAAGTTAGAGGTCATAGGAAAAGACAGGTGCGCGTGTACCGTTTACGGTACACGGACGTGACGGAATCACACGGTATGTACTGGATTTGATACACGGACCAGCTAACGTGTTAAAGGCCAAAAGAGGCCTCCTTTAGCCAGACGCGGCCCAATCGACCCTGACTATGTTCCTACATTTAATTCAAATGAAACGATGGCGAGTGTTTAATTAAGATATTATTTTAATGCATCTAAGTTTCGTTTAGTTTCCTACCGTGCACAAACGAATCGAAAAAAATATTAAACAACGGCCTGTTTCATCATTATCATCCATCGACTTTACTCATTGTTGGGCATAGGCCTCCCTTTGTTTGTGCCATCCATCACAGATAGCCTGTTTATAGAGAAAAAAAAATAGAGATAACTTTACCTCTCGCTTTCCTGTAAGTATCAACGACGATAGCCTGAAGGGTTGCTATAGTTTTCTCGAGGGTAAGCTTTACGTTGTTGTCTGTTTTGTGCCACCACGCCAGGAAGAGCGAGGCGAATAGGTCGCCCGTGCCTGTGAATCTCGCATCCTTCTTTGGAATCTCGATTTTGTAGCACAGTCCTGAAAAAAAAAACGTTAGATGCATTCACCTAACGTGCCAAGAGCGTCGCCAGCCCACGGCCCAGAGCAGCATAGTTGATATCGAGGATGTGGAATAGTATGAATTGTTAGTACAGTTAAGAGCACAAGCTTTACACTTTGAAACTCTAGGAGGGACAGGTAGCTGGCCCTCTGCCCTCTTTTGGCCCTTGCTTAGTACAAGGGTTCCATTGGCAGCCTAAAAAAATTGAATGCTAGTAATTTTAGACTCAAGTTAGTACCTCCACTGCTTGCCAATCCGATCATATGATCATCGTCTCCAAGATCAGTGCTGGAAAGCACCACAGTCTTGACCCCTTTATCATGCAGCTTCTTTATAACCATCAGAGCTTCATTCAGGTCATTCATTTTCTGGTCAGTGAGTAGTTCCGCTTCAAACTGGTTCGGTGTTATGATGTCGGCTAGGGGCACCACAATGTCTCGGTAGACAGGGAGGATGTCTTCAGGAACATACAGCTTCCCACTGTCGCCCATTACGGGATCACATACTGAAAGATTAGGTATCATAGTTTTGTAGGAGCTAGTACTGGGATTCAGCCTAACATTGGAATAGACCTGCTGGATAACAGGATGAGATTAGATAGATTAGATTAGATTAGTACTACAAGATTTGGCGTCATAATTATACATATTAATAATAACACTCAACAGTCACATACATAGTCCTGACCCCACACTAGGATTCCCTGTGTCTTGGGTATCAGAAACTACGAGTACCATGGTACCACAACACACAGACCCAGAAGAAATATTTACAGCACATGCAAACATTTCTTCCGCAGCGGGAATCGAACCCGCGCCTCTTGCGTTTCTGCCGAGCAATCGGCTGCCACGCCACCGAGGCCGTCATGCATATTAGTTTTTGACTGTATGTCTATATTAAAACGCTTCTGCTTCACCATAACTAAGTAAAAACTATGACAACCTTGCCGTTACAAATTGGGTCAAATAATTTAAGAGCTCTAGGTAGAGCCATGTCTGATCTCAATGGTCATTTGTCTGATTATTCTTTAGTTATAAACAAAGATGCAGTATATTATTTTATTTATAGAAATATTTTGCTGTGCTAAAAATAACAAACTTAATACACCTTCATTAAATCAAATATTGCATCACATTTACATAGTTAGGTAGGTATTTAATTTTTATCTAATCTGTTGCTATGTTAAGATAAGCAAATAAAGGTTTTAGTAGTTAGGTACTGTTAGCAATGAAGGTTCTTAAATATTTGTTGATATCAAATCTTGAATATCTCTAGAACCTCATGATCATAATTTTGACTAACACCTGATTTGTGTTAGTCAAATAACACATAACATTTCCAATAGTTAAGGATCATGCTGTGCCGACCGTGAGATAAGGACAGAAAGATAATGATGATGAATATTTTTCACAATGACAAGAAAAGTTTTGTTTCTGACTGTACAACACACTTGTCTTATCATACATCTACATGTTGAGACAATACATAATGTAACTATTACCTTGTAACTATTTATTAATCTTATTGACAAGGCGCCCACAGATCAAATTATAGTAGAACTTGATCTAAAACCCACAGAGTCAAACCCAGCTATAAAAAGTACCAAGATTTAGATGATCTATTATGTATTTTTATTAGGCTGGAAAATATGAGGAAATCGGATTTCCCCTACTGCCCTGCTTAAAAAAACATTTTATTTTTATTTACAATAAACTTTTTTTTAACCTATTCCGTCCCTACTGCTGGGCGAAGGTCTCCCCCATGGATTTCCAGACATCTCTGTCCCGAGCCATCTCCTATCCTATCACCCTCCCTCGAAGGCATCGATCTTATAATTAACTTAATATAATATTATACCTTACTGTGCACTTGGAGTTAGTTTTTGAATACAGAAGGCACAGGGCCGGACCAGTGTGTAAGGTGGAAACAGCAGGATGCCTTCACCCAACAGTTAGATGGTATGGATTGTGAATGATGATGATGAACTTACCATAAATAAGTTTAGGATTTTTCTCCCTCAATGTCTTAATAATATCAGCGGTTTGTTTCAAGGCATCAGCACACAGTGAGTATCCTGTCAGGAAGTGTGTGTAGTAGTCCACATCATTCAATATCAAGCCTTGGACCAGTTGGTCCATTTCCTCAGTTTTGATTCTAGTTCCTTTGATATGCTTGTAAGCTGTGTGTGTTGAGAACTGCACCGTGTTGATAAAGTCTACTTCAAAACCTAGCACCTGTGGAGTGGTTGAAACTTAGTAAAATATTTTGTACATACATAATATAACGCCTGATTCCCATAGGGGTAGGCAGAGGCCATGAATCTCCACTTGCTACAGTCCTGACATCAATATTTTGTATGTGGACATTATTATCTTAACCAAAAAATCCTAAATTAAGGTAAATGAGCAGGCTAGCTGACTTTGTAATTTGTTAGATAAATTCAAAGTAACAAACATAGCTTTTATTGAGACTTATAAAAATAAATCATTGAGCACATATAGCGGTAGTACATGTACGCAGGTACATTAGGTACCTATATACTGAGTTTATTTAATTTATTATCAGAGAACCTACCCAAAAACTTTGTTAATTACCTGTAGAGGAAAAACTGCGCTTTTGTTCCCAACATAACCATGGACCACATGACTCTGAATTGAAAGAACCCTGGGCGTCGAGTCCAAGGACGTAATCGTGGACTCATTAGAAGAGGACATCGTGACCCTGTTTCAGAAGGGTCGAATTCAAGCAACACGAAGCTTCTCAGACGTCTTTACAGCACACAATTCAGAGCAATACTGACTGAGACTGAGTTGACTGACTAAATGGTGAGTACTAGTTACTTATGATAAGAAGTAATTGCGATTTCGTTCAGCGCCAAACACAACGACAAAATTAATCTCTATTTTCTTAGAGCACAAAACACACACGAACGAACGAAATTACCAACGCTGACAATACCTACCTACACTAACATGTGTTTTTGACATTAGGAAGAGTTGACAGCTGGCATTGATTAATTAAAATAGTTATCGTTTTGTTTGTCCCGTCCAATAAGTCTTTTGAGCCAAACTCGAGATAGTGCTAGCATCTTGTAGTCTGTGATAGCGCTTGGCAGACACAGCATGCAAAAAACTACTCTTTTAGAGATCGTCACATAACTTCACTTAAGCTTTTCTTATTAAGATATCACACAAGTATGCATAACTGCTCTGTAAGTTCTCTTACACTGTTTTTTTTAAATACATTCATTTATAAAAAGACCAAACTATGTTTTTACCATTTATTTACTGACTACTGCTAGACTGTTCTCTGGTTGTTTCGTAGGCTTTCTCTAAAGTATCAGTAATAATTTTCATATCATTTTCAATGCTGCGGGCCCAGTTCTCCACATCTCCAATCTCTTTCAAAGAGCTGCTGAAGTTTTCAACTAATGCCAGCCACTGTTGTGTCTGTTTGGCAAAATTTATTGCACCTTGATGTAGCAGTTTAGCTTCCGCATCAAGTTTCTTTTGGTTCAAATAAGCTTGAGCAACTCTGGAATTAAAGAATTTAATTTAAACCAATTGTTTTAAATGAAACATGAGTTTTCATACTAAATGGATATTGTAAACACATACCCAACATTAAGGTGGTCTACAAGTGCCTGTGTCAAATCATTTGCTGCTGCGATACATTCCTTGCGTTTTTGTTCTGGAAAATGTGAAACCATTCCGTTAGATTAGAAGATATTTAGCCTACTGGTAATAATCTATAGGTAAAGGTAGAAAACATGAGGTAAAGGCATGAAAGAAGCCTTTGAGGCACACTTTAAAGTTTTTTCATCACACTGGTTCGAAAGAACTAGTGACATGACTAGTAGCGGTAGACTAGTGGTGGTGCTTGCTTAGTAATCCGTGTACTTTTGATACCTTGTACGACTCGCTTAGCAGCTTGTTTTGTCTGGTGCTCCTTTATCAAAGAAGATAACATTCTGTTCTTGCTGCTACTTTTTGTAACGCAGATCAGTCTTCTAGAATAACTACTCGTTTATTTCTAAAAAGAATTTAAGGAACTTCGTTTTACTTTACAAATAAATAATAGAAACAAATCACGTAAATAAAATATTCAGTGTCAGTGTTGCCAACGTGGTTAAGCAAAAATATGTGGTTTATTCGTCAAAGAAAATTACTCTTACCTTGTATACACCATGAGGCCACCATACGTCGTGCCTTTATTTATGTACTATAGACCGATTTCGAATTGAATTAATACTGTGTATTTTGGTACACATAGGTACACTTCCTAAATTAGATTGGTAGAAGCGCTCAGTAGAGAAATAAGGGAGAGTTCTGGCGATATTCTCACTTTAGTTAGCAGCACTAATTTGATATTATGTACCTTCTACGTACAACAAAGAGCACTGACATCACAGAGACACTGACACTGAAATTTGACAGTTAGAGTCGATGGACCAATGCTGACCAATGCTAAACAATCAAATATTCTTACAGGTACTTACAGGTACTTAAATTACTTTAAACTAAGTAACGTAAGTAATCCAAAGTAACCTAAGTAATATTACCTATTAAAAAGGGAGTCTCGTCAATTTTAAACTGGACTCCGGAAATACTGCTATTATTTTACTTACAGTAGTACCTACTAGTATAAACTGTTTGGACCTGTTTGGACTCAGAACAGCAAATCAACTTATTTCTCTATGATTTTGGACTATGCTAGTATCATAATGCTATTACTATTATTATAATCTGTGCTAATATTAGCACAGAATTTAAACCTCAGTTTAAACACAGGATAAGGCTTGGACAGTACCTATCAAATCCTAAAGCCGGGTTTCCACTGCGAGCGGAGCGAACTCATTAATGACTCCGTATAACCCGCGAGAGCAAACTGCATACTTCTATTCCCACCAATAAATAGTCAAGTGAGTGGAAAGGGGTAAAATGAACTTGCTCATATCTGCCTGGTATGCACCGCGAGCGGAGCTATTACATACTACAGTGAAAGAAGTGAGCGGGTCATAGTTATAGTCATGGTCATAGTCACAATCACAGTCAGTCATATCCATAGTCATAGTCATAGCCATGGTCATGGTCATGGTCATGGTCATTGTCAACATAGTCATAGTGACTGGAGTAATTTCTCATTTTCTGTTCAGCTCGCTCAGCTCATTCCTTTCTCTCATTTTCCGTTAAACTCTTTGTTAGTGGAAATGTAAAACTAGGTATTTCATTCAAAAGGAATTCGTTCCGCTAGCCATTTCCCGCTCATTACTCTTTCGCGGTCGAATCGAAACCTGGCTGAAGAATTTGAGAAAAATCACCAAGTGAAGTTGGAATTTCAATCGAGTCTAGTCTAGTGTAGGGGAAGGTCGGGAAGGCCAAAGCAAAATATTACTTCTAATAATTTTATGAGTGAGGTAGAAAGTTATGCGGTTATCGGATTTCTATTTATTTTATTTCTACCTAAAGTAGCCATTACTAGGTAGGCAAAGGCAATACATTATGAAGGTCCCGGCAACCGCATTTGGCCGTAAGTAGCACATGATTGCGTTGCATTAATTACAGCTCGCTAATGGAGGAGCCCGATATTGATTTTCGCTTATCGCTTATGGCGAGACCAGCTGCGATCGAACAAAGAGTTTAAGCTTTGTTTCAATGTATTTGGCTGGTTAGTTGGAAGTCATTTTGTGCAGGTAAGTACGGTATATAAATGTTTAGGTACCAAGTATCTAGGTACAAAAAATACCTACCTACCTATTTAATTGGCATCTACTACAGCTAGGTACTATAGCAGTTGGTACTACTACTACCTCTGAAAAGCAAATCAACTTCGTTAGTACTATTATTTGTGTCACTAGTTCTTTAGAACTAGTGTGGTAAAAGGATTTAAAGTGCGCCTTAAAGGCTCCTTTCGTCACTTCGTACTAAAAGGGAGTTTAGGTAGGTACAGCAAACAGTATAATGTAAGAAGGAATTCACAAACAATTTATTGTTTATTTAATAAAAAACATAATTTTACCTAAGAACTTAAAGCTATAAGTACGTACATAGAGTTCACTGCTCTATTTTCAGTTAAAAAAATATCTACCTACTTAAAAGTTAGGAACCTAAAACGTGGTTGATCTAATTTTTAGGCTTCCATACCCCAAGGGTGTCAACGAGACCCTATTACTAAGCTTCTGCTGTCCGTGCGTCCGTCCTTCTGTCTGTCAGCGGGCTGTATCTCATGAAAGAGAGTTGAAATTTTCACAAAGTAGGTATGTATTTCTATTGCCGCTAAACAACAAATAATAAAAATAAAATAAAAGGAGGCATCAAACAAAAAAAAAAAATACGTTTGTAATCGATTATCGAAGTTAAGCAACACCAGGCGCGGTGAGTGATTGGATGGGTCGAGTGACTTTTTGAACATTTTTTTGTAACAAGAAACATTTATGGTACGGAACCCTTCGTGTGCGAATTCGATTTACACTTGATCGGTTTTATTATTTATGCAGTCTTTTTATCGCTTTGTCCGCTGACTTTGCCATATTTCTCCTTGAGTTTCTCGTTGAACTCTGGGTCGTCCCAACCCCAGAGGTGATGCGTGCCGTCTCCGGTCCGATGTGTACGCTGCTTTATAATATCAGGTGACACGGTCTTGAGGTCGTAGGCTTGTCCAATCTAAAAAAAAATCTTTATGACGTCACAGTAAGCAGAGCGGCTAGAACTAAGATGTCTAGATGGAAAAAAATCATAATATTTGTGGCACTACAGCTGATACTGTGCTCAAAAAGGACAACTAGAATTATAAGAAAAACACGTGTCACTCTACGCTTATTCAACAAATCGCCGAAGCGTATTGCAGCAGGGTGAAAGTAGGAATTTATTTGACGATTGTCAGCGGAAACAAAATGATGAGCATTATTACTTTTATCTAAGTAGAAAGGAACTCACCAGTGCCATAGCATCAATGAACATGATGGTGGGCGTCAGAGCGTTGAAGAGTGGGTTCTCTGTCGCGCGGTAGTCCCACGGGAATGTATGGTGATAGTTGTGGAAGCCTTCAACGCAGATCAGCCATACACCGATGTTCTCTCGGGGGTTCAATGACCTGAATAAAATATGGTCGTCATGTTTCATCTAAATTCGTGAAATAATCAACAAGGAATTTAAATAAGTACAAGAATCCTCGGCATTCGTTGGGTCGATGGAATTTCTAATTCATCCAATTGATTGATCAATTTGATCGCTTTGATTTGATCAATCAAATCGAATTAATCCATTTTTAATGATTTGTCTTTTATTCTTTTGAATCGCGCAAATGGCAACGCGATATAATGCGCGATGTAGTATGCATTATTTAACAGCAATCACGCTAAAGTAGGTATAATATTACAACGGCTAAAAAAAAAAGATGGCGTCCTTGTGAACGAGAAACTCAAAAGTTACAAAATAAATTACATTAACGAAAGACTAGGCAATAAGTTCTAACGCTTACCCAAAAGAGGAAACCATTAGCAACAACCGTATGTCACCGTTTCTAGAGTCCTGTTTCTCGAAAGAAATCCCGTGGTGAGAGCGTTCTAGTCTTCGTAGTTATGACAAACAATTGCCTTTGTTTTTTTTAGTTCCGCCTTTTTTGAGGGACTTTTTTCGTGAGACAAACTCCAACTCACTTGTCGTAAGGTCTGTATCCGTAATGATGTGCGAAACTGTTGACACTCCACACCACGTTGATGCCACATGTGTACCGCAGTATAGTTGGAATGAAGAATGCGTTCGTCCAGGTCTCTCCCCAGAGGTAGACGGGTAGAACCGTGGGAAGAACGAAGCAGAGAAGTGGCATCATCTTCAGGTAATGTCTGGAATATAAAATCATTACTAAACCGGACTCTTTCTGGATTCATTCACAAGGTACTCGTTGCTGAAATATGCTTTTGTTACTGGTTTCCATAGTACAAGCTTTGCTTAGTTTGGAGCTAGATGGCGCTGTGTGAACTATCCACAAATTAAATATTTATTATTATTATCCATTTGTCCAAGACCGGGTTCAAATCCCCGACCTTAGGATCGGATGACGGAATCACTTCCATTAGACTATCACTGCTCTGCCACTAAACGCTCTTGACAGCCGTATTCTAGAATCTAGAAATAGTGACAGGATTTGAGTGTTTTTCTAATAAAGAACCCATAAAGAGTGAATACATAGAGCTCAGTCTCGGGTCTACATACTGATTTAGTTGCTCGATAACTATAAAAAAATATAAAATCCCATTCTACCTTGTATTCTTTTAAACATTCCTTAGTCTAAAAATATATGTGCTGCTTCGGCATATTTTTGTACCGCACCATGTTTTCGCATAACAAGCAATAAATAATAATATTTTTCCTGTGCATATGATAAAGAGCTTAAGATACTCACTTCCGCTGGAACATAACTACAGGGTCCTCGTACAGGTCGCTAAGATCAATCCTCTTTCCGCCCTCGATGACCTCAGGGCTCTTCTTGCAGCACAGCCAGCCCATGTGGGAGAAGAACAGCCCTCGCTCAGCGTTGTGAGGGTCGGCGTCTGTATCTGCGTACTTGTGATGAGTGCGGTGGTCGCGCGCCCATTCGAAGATTGAGTCCTGGGATTTATAAATGCTTTTGGTTTGGTTTTGAAACAAAAGACAGCCGAAAGAAAACTGAATGTAGAACTTTTGACAAATAATTGACAATTCTTCTAACGTTTCTTGGCTTCTTATACAATCTTTCTAATGGACTCATTTAACTACATCAGTCATATTAAACTTTTCAATCATACTGTCCGTCTTCTATGTTCTATGTTAATTTTACTACAAATAATGTGATAAAAAATGTAACAATGGCGTGTTAAATAAAACGAAGAAAGCCGAGCAATGATTAATGAAAACTTCCGCCCACAGGCAGCTGGTGAGAAATTAATATAAGTGCCGAAAATTGATATATTATGGACTTACTGTATATGTTCATTACTGAAAATATTTATGTTCTCCTAGGTCTTTGATAATCTTATCATCATATTCTTATGTAAGCACTAATAGTAAATAACATCCCACAATCACACAAACTTCTAGGCAAACGATGGAACTCCCTGTGTCTAGGCTACAAGTCAATTCAAATTACCTGGAAGCCCATCGTCTGCCAGATCATAAGGAGAGTCCGGAGAGGCGTCTTGGCTTTGAAGCATCTGTGGGTCCAGAGACGATGTGAGCCAGCACCGATCCCTATGGCACACATCAGGTGGACGGCAAAGGCTGAAGCAAAAACTAATATTTAATAATCCATCCAACAATGACATTTGAACATGAGTAGGTACGAATTTTATTACGTGAATTTTGTATGGAAAATCATAATATCACATACATAAGTACATAATATTACGACTGTTTCCCACAGTCAATGGATCTCCATTTACTCTCGCTTCATTCCATACACGCTCGTCGGTTTAGGGTACTTTTGACCTGGCTTTTCTCCAAATCCCCTCCGATCATACAAATAATGTTTTAGTAGGCATTTAAAACATGTGAATCCATTAAGATCTAACAGGTAGGTATTTACCAAAAACATTTGTCTGCCATTTAGCCGAGGTGAACACCAAATACAGTCCATACACCGATCCGATGTGCAGGAAGAGGAACCAGAGGATGTTGAACCAGACGAGCTCATGTTTCCTCGGCGTCGCCTTTTTGAGAACCGATACGTCCTTGTCTAGGCCTAGGTCGGACGTCTGCCCGTCCGTCTCGAAGAGCACCCCGCTGACTACCGGGTCCACTTGGGGAGGCATCTTCTGAAAATATGTTGCCAAGTCCGTGTTTCAGAGATGTACAAAGAATTCCATACCGGTAATGTTTGTTCCAAAGACTCGTTGAAAGCTCAGAAACATTAATTAAAAATTCAAATGAATTAATAATGAAGAGGAAACCCACTCGATGTTTTTATAGCAAACTTGTTCCGGCGTAAGTTTGAAACTCCGTTAATAAATAATATCTACAAGCTGTAATAAATTGAAGCATAAATTGTTCTCACAGTTTAGATGGCTCGGTTTGGTAGCAACTTTATGTGACGTAGAATTTATCGAATTGGTGATAAAGTTCATAAACTAAATAGATTCATCAACTCTTTAACTCAGAATATCATAGAGATAGATGTAAAATAGGTGGTGGGCAAGAACATTTTAGAAAATAAGGAGCTTTGCTCGATATGACACTACGTATCTAATATTAGATACTACACAATAGGTAGGTACAATGTTTTAAAAACGAATTACGAGTTTTACACCTTGTCTACAAGATTTTCGATTCAGAGTTTATTTTTATTTGTACTTACCTCCTTAAGATTTCGGATTCACAAAGAGATTTGGATGTCACTTTTACCGGTACTTTACAACAACTAAATTATCTTTCTAATTCCCTAGTATTTATAGAGACGGAAACAATAGAATTAAACATTTAAATTAAACAAAAGTGGACCAAATACAAGAAAGAATTTATTGGTTATTTCGAAAGAGCTCATTGTATTGTAAACATGAGCTTGTCACGATGTAAACATTCACATACATACCAAATAGAAGACATTCAGCTTCATTTTATTTAATGTAGGTAGGTAAAAGTAGTTCGAATAGACCTGCAGAAAGTACTTAAAAACATAGAAGAATTGGAAAATCTCCAGCTATTCAACCACAGAAATAAGCAAAATATAAACTGTGTTAGTCAACGTTTTTTCGTACGAGCGTACCCAGCTCTCGGGATATAAAACCGTAAAATTAACCGTAGAATCTAAATTATTTTCGCTAAGCTGCAGTGTTACGTGTTTCGTAGCATATTCGCAGAAGAAAACTACAAATCACTATAATATTTTGTCTACTAGGTATTTACCTACCTACCTATTATAATTTATTTGTAGTTTGTTTCTTTTAAATTGTCCTGTCCATTCAAAGGTAGCCTGGAATGATCGCTTTTAGCGATAAGACTGCCCAATGTATTGCTTATGTTAGAAGTTTCTATTCTTTTTACTTTGTGTTTCATTTGTGTTTTTACAATAAATATAGTTTAAAGATAGCATTTTATTGAATACCGGTAGGTATTCGTACCAAAGCAACTAGTGATAATAACAACTCGTGTAACGGGAATGCAAAGCGTTTTCAGAGGTCGATGGGACGGAAATTAATCGAAGGCACGGATTCCGACACCCGTCACGGAAATACAATGTGACCGCATATCTCAAAGTATATCTGGTAGTACAACAATGACATAAAATCGAACTGTGTTGTTGAGATGATTTCTTCTAAATTCATTTTGTTATTGACAAAGATTAAAAACATGCAACTTCGAGGTTTCGTCATTGACAGATATAACTCGTAGGTACCTACCTGCCTCAGAACAATGTACCTGCTTTGAACGCTAGATAAATAATCCACATCTTTATAATCGTGTCAGTTGTTCTTTTGAACACAGTGCGGTGGAAGGATTTAACGTGCGCCTCAAAGACTCTTTTTGTGCACTTGACACATTTTCGAACTTTTTAGGTTCCACGACATGCCGCTTTCCTCTAGATGTTTTTTCTTCACCGTTTGAGAGTACTGGTATAGCGCACATAATTTTTTCTGTTCGTAAAATGATCGATTAGAATTATTTAGAATTTTATACTCATAAATACCTATTTTATAATTGTAAATTATATAGAACTTAGTAGGCGTTACTAGAAAAACCAGCTGTGAAAAGTGCCAGTACTCTTTCCATAATGTGGGCGTAACAAGGGTGATGAAAAGTCGAAATTATTTAATTTAGCTCTATCACAAATGATTATTATCTTCTAAGTATATAAAACTCTTACGTTACTGACTGACTGAATAACAATCAACGCACAGCATAGACCACAATTCTAGAAACATGAAACTTGGAGAATATGTTCCTCTTTTAGTGAGGGGTGCACTAAGAAAGGAATTCCCGAAATTCAACTCTAGAGGACGTAGTGCGAAGATGAAGTTTGTATGAAAAAAAAAACTCATTGCGGATAATGTACTGGGGAGTTCCACTAGTTACCTGCATTATTCGAGGGTAGGTATGTGATTGTAACGTTTTAGGGGTAAGCCGGTGAAAATGATGCGATATGGTTGCACATTTTCACACAATAAGATATAAACACAATTTTTGCCAGCGCAATCGAAGTGCCCGATTATTGGAACAATGTCAAGTAAAATATAGTTTAATTTAAATCCGTGATCTAAGATCTTTTTCAGACCAAACTTTTCTCCCGCAGCGGGAATCGAACCCTGAGACGTAAGAGGCGCTCTTGCGTCTCAGCCGAGTACTCGCCTGCTACGCCAGCGAGGCCGTCATAATATTAAGATCAAGTTTTCTTAAGTTTACTTGTGGCTTTGCCCACCCCATTAGAGATATGGGTGTGATAATATGGATGGATAACATGGTCCAGTTATATGAAGTCTGTCAATCGGAAGTCAGAAGATTAGCCTCCATCTCATGTGTGCCTGTCCTAAGTCCGGCCAAGGCTACACATGAGCTGAATGCCGGTTCTTCCGACCGGGTAACTGGGGCGTGCAACGGAGATTTTATTTCGAGCTTCTGCTGAGACCACTCGGGTGTTTCCACCTCGATGGTAATTCGTTGATGTGCTTTTGGGTACATATGAATGTGAAATTCATTTATATACACGAGATTGATCTTCTAAGGATTTTATGTGGGTAAAACTAACCTTACCCTATCTAACCTTTTTTGTGGTGTAATGATTTGCACTATTTTCGTCTAGGTGTTATGGGTTCATTCTTTATGGCTTTATTCAGGTATGGCTTTACGCAGTGGGAAGATGCTGCCCATCTTCCCACTGCGTCCTCTAGAAGTAGAATTTTGGGAATTCCTTTCTTAGTTCACGCCTACATCATAAGAGGAATATACCCTACAAGTTTCATGTTTCTAGGATGATTATTAGCCTAATTTTTGGCTAGGTGCGGCTTTAGGAGTTTAACAGTAGGTATATCGGTATAGGTAAGTAATTAAGTATATAACCTAGGTATATAGGTTTACCCATCACGCAAATACTCACCACCGTACAAAACTCAGCACCGTTGACTTTCAGAAACAGAAAGACACATCTGACGGCCTCGATGGCGTGGCGGGTAATTGCTCGGCAGAGACGCAAGAGGCGCGGGTTTGATTTCCGCTGCGGAAGAAATGTTTGCATGTTCTGTAAATATTTCTTCCGGGTCTGGGTGTTGTGGTACCATGGTACTCGTAGTTTCTGATACCCACGACTCGTTATTTACTTATTGTGTAATACATATTGTACTACGACGTGTTATTTATTTATTTTATTATGTGTTTCTTGCAGAGTAGGATGCACAATTTAATACTTGAAGTTTAATTTCTATTTGAAGCTACATTCAGTCTATGTTATGTTCCGTTTCGTTCACTGTAACTTTCTAATTGTAAATAATATTTTTATCTATCGTGCCCAAGTAGATTGTCTTTGTTCTTCCTCCCAGGGTATCAAGTATTTTTATGATCAATCTTTGCGTAGGCGTTATGTTTAATGACTGCGTGGGCTTTCGATCATCATAAAACTTTAGTCAATAGCAAAAGTATTACGCACTTACCTATATAGCTGTGTACCTACTCATACTAAATAGAACTTATAGTCATAGGTTCGTAAAGTTACCCAAGTACCTGACTACCAAAATGAAATAAGTTAATCTTTAAAATAATTTAAATCAAACTGTAAGTTGATTGACTTCTGTCAGTAAACAATGACTTGAATGAAATTACTACATGTAGGCAATGTACACTTGATTAATTCATCCAGGTCAGTGTAGTACGTATTAATGAGTCAAGCAGCTGGGTCGTGAGTACCTACAAACTAAAACTAACAAAACGTACCAGGTACTTATGATGTTTTACAAATAAACGCGTCACATATCAATATTATCGCATAGGCAAGCGAATATGAAACGACAAATAAAATGCATAGCGAATTTTCAAAGAAATGCTACTTTTTGTGTTGATGATAGGAAAGTACAGTCACAACAGAGCGCGAATAAGTTGAAGTCGGGAAATGGAGCGCTTACAACGCTTCAATATGAATAAACATCTTAGCACATACGAGTATAAACGCAATTAAGTGTAACAGGGTATAAAAGGTAACCTTGGCTTAAAAATTATTTTTTTTTCAAATGCTTTCCCTAAAGTGGTCGGTGCCATAGCCGTCACTTACCACCACTATTGTGGTTAATGCCTAGTTCCTATATTCTACTAACTGACGACAGATCGTTCATTATCAAAACAACGTTTTTTCTGCCAAAAATGTATGGCGTTTTTCGACGGATAACAACGTTGATATGGTGATGAGAGATCCATCGTCCGTTGGTAGGATATTGGAACCGCACATAAACCATTTTTCAAATGATTTCCCTTAAGTGCTCGGTGCTTGCGAAGTTGGGACGTAATTTTGACTGCAATTCAATGGCCATCACCACTATTTGTGGTTAAATGGGGTTCGATCTTGAAAAACATACGTGCCCGATCCGAAATCCACATGCGGTCACTCGCCGCTTTCAATTGAATTTTGCCGTTTGGTTAGAAGGCAATTTGTTATTTTGGACTTTCGAAAATGGGAGTGAGGATTTATTTGCAGCTAACCCATACCTATTGAATTTAATTGAAAAAGTTCTTTTGGGTTACTCTTTGGATTGCTCTATTTTTTATAAGGAAAATACCCCTCTGTGTATTTTGACCTATAAGGATTTTCCAACTGCGTAATGGGTCGACGATATGAAAAAGGACCATAGTTTTTAGTGAATGGCGGAAAGAAAGGGGGACCTATACCCAACATTGGGATACTATGAGCATGCATAATGCATGTGGATGTCATCATCCACATCATAAGATTGAGAAATTATACACGACGATATAAATTCATCCTTGCAATCAAATTATCATACTGTATTCTATCTAAACTAATGGAGTTCGGTCTGAACAGTTTATATCTAGAATATTCCTTGTCGCTATCAACATCGCACGATAACAAAGGGCGGTCCGGGCACGAAATCAATTTAGCTGGGACAAAGTAACATAATATCTACTACGAAATGTTAGGAACTTGAGTTACGTAGAGAATTACTAATCTCCTGTAGGAATAATTTTAAAAGCTATTGTTTTTTAGGGTTACAAACCAAAATTGTGAGCTGAAATCTAAATGATTTTTTTAGCAACTACTAAAGCTATCGATTTCAAATCTAAATTTATTAAACTCTTACGTTACTGACTGAATGACTCATTGACAGTCACTAAGGCCTTTTACCATCTATACTAGATGATTTATACAGCGTCAGGAGGCAACTTTTACCTTCACTAACGGGACGCTGTAGTGTCCGGGACTAATTAAGATGTCAATGCACAGCCTAAATCATAAGTCCTAGAAGCATGAAACATGAAGGACGTATACTTCTCTTATGGTGTAGGGGTGCATTAAGAAAGGAATTATTGTACTGTTAGGGGACGAAGTGGGAAGATTAAATTTGTATGAAAAAAAAAACTCAACGCGGACAAAGTAGTGGACTAGTTATGAATATGAAGATGGAACACTGTTTCCAGATCCTATATCCAAAAGGACGTTATATTGGGGTACTTCCAAAACTATTACTCTGTTCAGGGAAACTTCTTGGATAAGGCTAATCGATTAAACCTCAGTTTCCTGGGCAGATGGAGTTATTGACGGACATTTAGAACGTGTAGATGGCCAGAGCATGGCGGTAAATTTTTCAGAAGGGAATTGGTGATGGGCTTTGCCTTCCGAAGTACATAAGAGCTGCTCTGTGAAGAAGTGGTTCCTTGAAACTTGAATATTATTTATTTTTATTATTATTTATGTATCTTATATGATGCAAGCATCGTATTCATGAATTCTGTACCACCGCAATAGGTGTCACAACTCGGGACTTTATGAGCAGACGGAAACTTGGAAACTGTTCATAAGCTATTATAACGTTGCTTCATGCTTGGAAAATCTTATTGTAAGATCCGGAACACAAACAGCTAACTCATCTGATAAACAACGCTGCTCAGTATTGTGTGGACTTTGATAGGATTACATACGATATTGAATTCTGGCTAGCAAAGTTGTGTATGTGAAAAGCGCCAGAAATTCTCTGTGGAACGTGATATTTAGTTTAGGTGTGGTGGCAGTGTAACTTTGACGGGTTTGAAAATGTTTCGGCCATTTTATCCGATATCAAATACGGATTATGAAATTCATATGAAACTCGATAGGTAAAAATATTGGTACCTCTTGAAATTATAAAAAAAAACGTTTAAAACGTTTCGTAGGCATCACCTGCCATTATTTTTACCAGTCAACACTCTTCAGAAAATTCTTCAGCAGCAAAATCACTCCGGTAAATCTCTTGCCATAATCCTTGGAACGGAGGATTTCCTAGATTGCTTCGGTAACTTTTTCAAAACAAATTTACATATTTTCCGGCATGTTATGATTGATCATCCAGGCGACACGACGACGCGCGAACGATCCTCTTGTGCTACACCTATACTAACCATTATACTATGCTGTAGCTATTTAACCTGCGTGTATTTTGAAGGTGATTGTGACTTTTTAACATCATAAAATTAAATCCAAACACTATGAACAATCCAAAGATCAATCTCGCAATCGATCTGTCACCCGATGTTTTAAATCAATCACTCTTGATCTTGAACGAATAAATCAACCTCTGGATGCATTGGTTCACAAAGCAACTTCTTGATTCATATTATTTTTTGGCAATAATGCGTTTTTAATCAGTGATTTAATTGCTTCATACATAAGATTCGTGAAGAGCAGAGTAATTTCATTTGCAACGAGCATATTTAAGAGCACAAAGCATTACTTCAAAGAGAAACAGGTATTTTTGCGCTATTTTGTTATGGGGAGTATTAGGGGAAAATATTGTGAAAATGGTATTGTGCATCGGGAGGACCGAGGAAAAATTAAATTAGCTGAGATCTATAGCCGGGGGGCCGGAGGTCGCGATCGTATTGGCTTTGTCTTTGTTTCTTTTGGTTACACATTCGAATGCTATTGAATTTTTCCTTTGTGATCTGTTGTGCGCCTATTGGAAAAACTATCCACTCGTGACTTTGTGTGTTGTGATGTAGGTAGTTTTGTGCGGGTTCATATCACTTTTAGGACTTTTTAAAGTCAAACGTACAAAATCTTTAAGATTATGTTTGCTAAACTTTTTGTAACTATATTTTTAATCATAATGAATATTAATGTGGATGGATTTACAGGTAGAGGTAGGCCAAAGAAAAGGGGAATGGATTGCGTAAAAGTGGGCATCATGTCCGCTTTTAAAGTGAGTACAGAGATAAGAAGAGAACATGTTGTACCGACCTTACATAGAAATAAGTACAGGAAATAAACAGTGATGATGATCATTGTTTTCATACAACTGTTTTGGTGATAATGATTTGGTACCAAAACAACTCTCTTCAGGCCTTAGTAGATATGCCTTAATACAGCACCGTCAGTAAGTAACCGCAGCCGGGTATTAAGTCCATAAATCACGGACCGAAGCAAATTGTTATCGAATGAGACAAGTCGAGCATTGAGGGGAGCTTCGAATCAATGCTTGCGAATATTGAAGTTTTTGCGGATAATTGCTTAATCCGATTTCAAAAGGGATTATAATATAAATCTCTTTTTTATTTTATAAGTCCGTAGATTACTTTTCTGATTTATAGCTTGTCGAATTCGCTTTTTTAAGAATTTAATTTTAAACGAAGTCTTTCATGTTCAGATTGTAAAAATAAAAAAATTAAAAAACCAGTCAAGTGCGAGTCAAATTCGCACACGAAAGGTACTATTATACATGTACATAAAATTGTTCTATGGGGACACTTATTTTTTTTTTGTTAAAGCGCCATTATACATACACTGTGAAAATTTCAACTCTACCTATATCTACGGTTCATGAGATACAGTCCACTGACAGACGAATGCGTTCTAGGTATATTGTTGTAGTAGCTCTCGCGGGGTCACTGATGCTTGCTTTGAAAGTCTACCTGAAGGTATAATAAAAGTATGTGTCTCTTTCTTTCTCCGTACCCGAAGGGTGCCAACGGGACCCTATTACTAAGCCATCGCTGTCCGTCGGTCCGTTCGTCCGTCCGTTTGTCAGCGGGCTGTAGTTATCTCATGAACATAGGTAGAGAGTTGAAATTTTCACACAGTGTGTATTTCTATTGCTACTATAACAACAAATAATAAAAATAAAAGAGGGCCCCACACAAGAAAAAATTATGTACATGTTCGATGGTACGGAACCCTTCGTGTACGAATTCGCCTCGCGCTTGACCGGTTTTTCTTGCTACTTTACCTTTTTCCTGGAACGCCAGTAACTTTCATCCACTTGTTTCCTATCGCAACATCGGTAATTGGCGGTCTGAGGGCGATAGATCTTCATTACCCGTCGCGAACAGGCCTGTCATGTTCATACTCACACCGACTGCCCACGTACTCTGTTATATAACGCCATTCAGGGGTCATTGTGTTGATTTTATCACGCTGCATACCGAGGGATAAAAACACAATACATTTTTTGGTTCGTTTGTTCGTTTCATTAGTATTTGCTTGCTGCTATATATGGTAATGCTGAGTGGCGACCAATTTTTGATACTATTACGAGTACCTTGCATAATGCATTATTTTATATTATTATTTGATTTGTGACCAAAATAAACGATTTTGTATTGTATTGATTGTTGATCAGATCAGATTGAGATAGGCACGAAAACTGTGATAATTAGATATTATCAAACCACTCGTTATCGTTTTAAGTATGCTCATGGGGTTACTATTTCGGGAACTTTATTACATTTTATGTTCAGTTGTCCACTGACGCCTAGTACTTCTTCTATGAATACGTTTTAAAATCATTAGTTAATCAAATTACTTAAATATACTTAGGTCTTCTTCTTAATAATGAAGTGGACAATGAAGAATGCGTACCTATTCTTCGGCAATTCGTAGAACTTAAAAAAAAACCGAAAACATTTATTGTTTCAACTGCACAAAAGTAGTCTTTGAGGTGCACTTTAAATCCTTACACCACACTTGTTTGAAAGAACTAGTGACGCGACTAGTAGTAGCAGTAGTGTGACTGATATCCCATATATCATTGTTTATGGTAATCTATATGCCGTCGAACGCTATGAATATTGCTCAATAACATGAGTACTTTACATCTTTGCAACCTTAATAAATAAATGTAATATTTGACTACAGATAAGATTCCATCTAGGCCATGGAAGTCGAAGTAAACTAGCCCAAAACAATAATAATAAATAAAACTCCGCCGTTCGTGGTGTTTCGTGGAATAGACGTCCATAATTGATGGATCCATTCCAAACATGCGACCGAGTGCAATCTAAATTGATACCATCTTTTTGTTCAAAAAGTCACTAGAAAGTTTATCATGCCATTAAACATTTAAACATGACTCACTAATTTGTATTTTGTGATGAAGTTTTTTATTAATATTTTTACCTGCTACCTTAAGAGTACCTGCAATCTTTTTTTTTTCTGCTATCGATCAATGTAACCAAACAGTACGGCCGCTTATTCAATTTACAAAATGAATGAACTGTTTCTTCTGTATTTTATAAATTATATTTCTAAATAGTATTCGTTGTAAGTTTCTTTCTGTATTTACAATATGTAGAAATAGAGTTCGGTGTTCAAAAACATTATCATAGGTATACTGTTTATAATCCTGCATGATTTACAATCTAATTACAAAAACGTCTCACAGTGATCTAAAAGTTAAAACGCTTATAAGTACACTGAACAATACAACACGACTGCGGCATTAAAGGGGTGCAAAGCTTGGCAAAATAATAGTAAATTGACGGTTAGCTAACAAAATCTCCATTTTAATATCTGTTGACGAATGATTACAGGGATAGCAGTAGGGTCATAGAATAGAAAATATTTTAATTCTTTTTAGGTTAAAACAATTTATTCTCAAAAAGACAAAGGCACTTACACGAGAATATTAAGTTTGCAGTAAGTTATAATAAGTCATTATTAGTTACGTCTTCGTTCAGTTGTAGAAAATATAATGGGCAAGGAGTGGGCAGTTAGTACCTAGGCAGTTAGTGTTATGTACATCTGTACGTCTTACAAAACAAATTGTGCACTTGTCTTACGCCTTCGACAATCTAACTAAACATAGCATATTATTCCATAATTAGTTTAGCAAGCATTTTGCGAAAGTTAGAGGAGTGCTAACATTTTTCAAGAAATATAGAAGCTTATTGTTTTATGTCCAACCAATACGAGTCTGCCTCTATGATGCTATCTATGGGAAAATGGAGGCTCTATACTATCAAATGTCTATGGTCTGTGTGAATCAAAATATAATGCATTATTGTACGTTTAATGTTTAATTCCTTTGCTTCATCATCATAATTTCAACTTGGTATCACTCATTACTGGGTATAGGCCTCCCTCTGTTTGCCATTCATCACAGTCCTATGGATATAAATATCTTAATTAAACTTCAAGTTACCATAAAAAAAAAGTTTGAACTTAAAAAGCTGCGTATCTACGCATAATTACAAAACGCGGGTTTAAACTGCTTACCCAATCCAAAATAAGAAAAAAATGATAAGTGGATGCGCAGCCCAGCAGTGCGAGAGTTGACACAATGTGTTCGGTGACGAAGCTGTTTTGCTAGGGTAGGGGTAGACTATCACGCGATCACTGGCGCATTTCTGTTAATAGCTCCCAATCATAGTTTGTGGTGCAAAATGTAGGCGAGGTCTTGGGGAAGTAAAAAACTAGGCGAGGACTTAGGTAAGTAAAAACCGGTCAAATGCGAGTTAAATTTGTACACGACAGTTCTGTACCATCGTACATCAGTAGTACCACAAATATTGTGCGCTTCGGTAAACTTCGTGCTTTGTATGAAAACCGAATTCGTCCGGATATGCAAAGTCAACTATAATAACTGAACCAACCCTTTAAAAAAATAAGTACTTATCGACATAATTATTATAACATCTCTTTATTACACTTCATATCATCATCGCGTTAGTTCGTATTTCAGAAGTTAGACGAAAATTGCCGACAAAGGATTAAAATTTTCTTTTTATTTATGAACAAATTACTGTGTATCTTACTTCTTACTTATATTATGAATGCGAAAGTTTGTGAGAATGTTTGGATGTTTGTGCCTCGATCACGCCTAAACGGCTAAACGGATTTGAATGAAACTTGGAATATACATAGTACATGTATTGGATTAACATATAGGCTTTTTATTCGGGTACCACGCGAGCGAAGCCGCGGGCGGCAGCTAGATTGACTATAAAAAGTAGTGACTGTGATCTTGTAACTTGAACCCCACGACCCGACACAGAGGGTCAGTGTAACAGCGGGGGTCCGATGACAACCCCAAATAGAAAGGGCTTTGGAAAACTCCGGTCCCTTCCCTTATATGAGCTCCATAGAATTCCGCTTTGGTGCGCCGAGACGCGATATATTGTGTTGCGATTTTCCGTTTTATTTAGATTTTTAGACGAGATTGCCTTTAGGAACCCAACAAACATGATGATAGGATAAAATACCATCAAAATCTTGCTGATCTATGCTGCTGCTCTGCTCTATGCATGTCATTTATTGTATTTATCCAAAAAGAACATTGTTTTTGGACGCAGGAGGCGCAGGACCGAGCGAAAAACAAAGGGCCTACTACACGACACGACGACCTCGGTGGCGTGGTGGGTGAGTGCTCAGCTGAGACGCAAGAGGCGCAGGTTCAATTCCCTCTACGGGAGAAATGTTTGTATGTTCTGCAAATATTTCTTCCGGGTCTGGGTGTTGTAGTATTATGTATTTACAAAAAAAAGTATATAAGTATTCTATCAGCCATCTGGTGCCCATAGTACAAGCTTTGCTTAGTTTGGAGCTAGATGGCGCTGTGTGAAATGTCCACAATTTTTTTTATTTACACCCAACAGTGGGATACTATGAATATATACTATTTATGAATATAATAATACGTAATAATTTTCATTTAGAAATAATTTTGCACAAAAAACAGTGAGATACTGCCCAAACCTTCAATTTCAATATATTGTAGCTTCTTAAAATTATTGCAGCATACATTGTAGCTTCGTATATTCTTCAATGCATGCCATTAAAACACTCAAGCAGCAAATTCAGGCAAGTACAGCGAAGTAGAAAATATAGAACGTCCGAATGATATAGTAAGTAGACACAGCATGCAGTTTATATAAGTTTCAGAAGCCACCTCGGCGAACCTGTTTCAGTATTTACCTGCTGGCGAGTTGATCTACGACAAATGTCCGGCTGAAGACGGACAGCGTGGCGGGAGGGGCGCGGGGCGCTGACGTCACTTCGCGCCTGCGCTCAACACGGCTCCTGGATGTACAGACCAGGAGTGTTTTGCAGATAATCCTACTAATATTATAAATGCGAAAGTTTGTGAGGATGTGTGGATGTGACGATGTATGTTTGTGCCTCAATCACGCCGTAACGACAGAACGGATTTTAATGAAACTTGGAATACACATAGTATGAGTGCTGGAATAACATATAGGCTACGTTTTGCCTGGATATCAAGCGAGCGAAGCCGCGGGCTAAAATTTAGTTTAATATAAAATAAGATTATAACATTACTACTACTACTCATATATATCACTAGTTCTGTCGAAATCAGTGTGGTGACTGGATTAAGTACAGTGATTGACGAATGAACGAAAGAATGGGGAAAGGTTGTTGTAATTCTAACTGTACTTCTAGAACAATACGTAAACGGATGGAAACCGTACGGTATAACGCGCAGGATAATGTTCTGAGAAAGTTAAAAAAAATATTTTTGTAATGTCACTTGTCTTTATTGGTCATGTTAATGCATCGTATTTCAAAACCATCATCCATGTCTAAACATGATCAACAGTTGAAATATTTTGTTTTTGGATAAGTACCAAATACCAAATATAAAAAGTAAAATATGAGCTATTATTCTCACAGGCCTCGCTTCAGAATGAACCTAATCTTTCGAATAGTTCGCTTTTATGGGTGATGTGCATCATGAATCAAAATGATTTGTCTCTTAATCAAGCGTGTACTGCGCACCACAGTCCGTGTTCGAGTCGCAAAAAGCGACAGTCGACCCGCGCGCACCGCTACGAGCGTACTACGGGACCGTAGCGCAACTACGAACCACTACTACGAACCGCTACGAAAACTGTGATTGAATTCACCTGGATTTTTTTATGAGTGAGAAATTGAGTGATACTCGTACGTACGTGGAATGAGGAATAGAGAAGCATAAGGTGAGTGGTTGGAACGAGATGTGAATAGCTCTTTGGGCTTACTCTAATGTCAAGGACACGGATATCGACCATTGGAATGAAATATTACCATTTATTGTTTACATACTCTTCTCGCTGCACGGAAATTTGAATTTCATTGTCTGGGGTCTATTTTGAGGCATTAAGTTGCTGTATGGATCTAATAAAAGCATTTTTACCGTCTAAGCACTGATCTATATTAAGCATTGTTGTAACAAAAAGAGACTTAAATAGCGTATTTTCGTGAGTGCAGAATACAAAGGTATTGAATTCGTCGTTAAAAGTGATACGCAACAAAGGGACGGCGGGTTGGAGTAAGGCTGCGAATAATTTATAAGGTACACGTTACAGGTTCCCAACTCCCAATGCTAATATTAAAGGTAATTATGTAATTAGGGTAATCACATTCGAATTCCAGTTCCGATGTTGAAGATCAGACATTCACTAATTCCTGAAATAACGTACTTACCTATTGCTACTTACCTACTGCTACTTACCTACTGCTTACCCTTACATTTACATAAGTTTCTACTTCCTTTAACATTTCGAGTTGTATCTTTGAGAAGCTTAATCCATATATAATGAATTTAGGTTTACTCAGCCAGCGTTAAATATTGTTTGAGAACCTTAATCCATATATAATGGACCTAGTTCTACTACGCATTAAATATTTATGACTGAAGTCTTGACCTTTAATCGCTCTGTACTATCTGATCCCTTCAGTATATTTGCAGGAAGCTTTTAGGATTCGTTGAAAACTTAATTGATTGTTAAAGGTGAACGATTGGACTTGAATGTTTCCATGTTGTGTCGTACCGTGCTTATAAAGAACTACAATAGGAAATGCCATTTAAAAGCTAACTGCATTGTTCTATGGAAGTCATTTTATGTGCCTCCAATTTTTTGACGAGGAATCCCTGGTTAAGGGAGAGCAGGGGGAGAGGGTCATGTCAAATGTCAAGTCACTAATGATACATAGCACCAGTGGCATCGTCATCTCAGCCCATAAATACGCACTGCTGGGCATAGGCCTCCCTCTCTTTGTGCCATCCATCATAGTCTTGTGCTAGTCTGGTTACTGACCATTAAGTCTATTACGGCTTACGCCATTCATATACGCAAAGAGTGTTTTTTTTATTACATTTATTGAAGCGCTCGTGGCGTAGCTTGCTTAGGCGTTCTTGATTGATTGTTAAAGTTAAGCAACGGTATGCGCGGCCACAAATTGGGATGGGTGATCGCAAGTGGCATTACGAGCTGAGCGCTTCCGTACTTCGGAGGGCACGTTAAACAGTCGGTTCCGGCTTTTAAGTCGTTAAGCCATGACGGAGGCCTTTAGGCGGCCTAAAACTCCGTTACTAGAGTTGGCCACTAGTTCATACGGACATACATACAATTACATCTATTTGATCAATTTATTTTTTTATTTGATTTATATAATAAATTTAATTTGTTTAATGAAATGTATTTACTTACCTTACTATGATTTTAAAACTAACATGTAACCTTTTATTGTTATCGATAAACAAATTGAATTGAATGGAACTGCGTCACCTCATACATCTACAAGAGACGGTTATATTATATACCAACGGCCTCGGGTCATCAGTCCAAGTTACGTCTTTCGGAGAGTCTGACTCTGCATCGGCCCCCGACAGAGCCACAGGATCCAGATAGGATTACACCGCAACTCTGTCAGTGATTGTCCGCCCCGGGGGATTATTATTTCAAGTATAAGAGCCGCCAAATTTACCTATAAAGCAGTGTTTAAGCAAGGATAAAGAAATAACCAATGGCACGTTGAACAAACGATTCTGACGACACTGTCTCTTGAATTGTGGGCTTTAGAAGGATTAAGTGGAGTAAGTACTAATTTGCCTTTCTATTTAAGAGCATCCTAAAATAGACTTCCGCAATTCAGGCCTGAATCAATTAGCTATTGTAAGCTTTGTCTTGTTTGAATTTCACCTATGACATTCCGCTTCACTTCCTGCGAACTGCTCTTTGATCAGATATCTTCATTGTAAGTATTCATACTAGATACGATCTGTCTGTTTAACATTTTAAACAACTAAGTGGTCTACTTCAGTTGTTCATTGGAGTACATTGTCGCATGCTTGCTTATCTTGTTAATATGGATGTCAACTTTATTTTTTTGCTGTTATTAGCTTTCTGAACCAGAATGGTCAGTGGAAACCATGAAGTGATTTCGTCCATTCATCCGTCCATTTGGCGGGCCCATGACAACCTGGGTGGCTTGGCGGGCGAGTGCTCGAATGAGACGCAAGAGGCGCGGTTTCGATTCCCGCTGCGGGAGAAATGTTCGCATGTTCTGCAAATATTTCTTCCGGGTCTGGGTGTTTCAATACTATGTATAATAAGTATGTATTTACAAAAAAAAAAGTATTTAAGTATTCTATATCAGCCATCTGGTTCCCATAGTACAAGCTTTTTGGGGCTAGATGGCGCTGAGTGAAATGTCCATATTTATTTATTAACTAGAAAGAAAGAAATAAACTACTAAAGTTATGGACTTGAAATGCTTTTGATTTTAGGTATAGCCAATCATACCCACTCCTATTGCAAAGAAAAAATCTGTAGAACAATCGTTAGCTATATTGCTCCTCGTCGTGTCACAACCTCTTTTGAACCAGTGTAGTGATAGGATTTCAATTGCGCCTCAAAGGATCCTTTCGTGCACTATCATAGAAAATTATTGATTTTCGGCAAGAATACAACTGCGGTACCATCGAAAAGATTGAATTTGCGCGGCGCAGCAATACGTTCGATGCAATAAGAAGTCCCTTGTGGCAGTAATGTCCCTGCTTCCCACTCTTTGAATGCAGTTTCGTACACAGGATTGAATAGAGTTGTTTTGACGAAAAATAGAAATAGAAAACCTGAGCATTTGACGAAAAGAGTCCACAGAGAGTTACATAATTGAGCGCACTTATAATCTTTTTTGAAAACTCCCAAATAAACACAATTTATTAACAAGACTGTTATATTTTATAGGAATATTAAAAGATTTTCTATACTTTGTTTACTTAGGATCGTCAATAATTGATTTAGGTTAGTGACTTGAACTAAACATATTGGCCGATCAGACAGATACAATTATGGTACAGGTCGGTCTCTATTGCTAGCAATTTAATCCTGTCTGTACGTACATCACCCACTTGCTAGCTGCCAGCTTACTACGTAGATCAGTGCAGTGATATTCTACCGCACATTTGAATGTGACTGATGTATTTTGTGCGCGAACTGTTCGTGGCATTTGATAGTTCTGAATTTTCCGGAACTTTTTTCCAGTTCTATAGTTGGGATAGACTATTTTATTTCGCTGCCCGCCTCTATTCCTCGGGATTTGGGAGTTGAAGCATTATTATTTTATATTTTTATTAACATCCTCACTTTACCAACAGACATGATATTTGGGTCCGGATTCAATAAGGCGGCGTTATCTATAGTTAAGTAATCTTTAATGCTGCCTTATTTCATCTTCGGTTGTCGGACTTAAATAATTTTCGTTGTATCAGAAATATTCCAGTTATTAAAACCGTTTCAACACCAGAAAATTTCGTAATCATTAAAATAATTCATACTCTACCTGTGTTGAGTATGAACTATTTGACGTATCTTGTCATAATCTTACCAAAACGTAGATAACGAAGTTGATCTGTGTTCTGAGATAAAACATAATACTTTCTGAAATACTCGTACAATAGACCATTCTAAAGCCGTGAAAACCGGATAGTAATAATTATGCATCTAGATAACTGGGTAGAGCAGTGAGTGACATCTGAGCCTGGTGTAGTTGAATACAAGTCGTTACGCAGAGTGCTCACCATCGCCCTAGTGCCCCCGAGAACACAACCTTCTATGCAACAATAGTTGTGTAACAGTCTTAAAGACAAAGACAAAACGACAAGATAATTTTACATAGAAGCTCGACTGGTTTGAACTAGCAATAAGGAGATATGACTTTAACTTATTAGTAGATATACCAACATCTAATTCCTTATCTCAAATTTAAATCCTTTAGTAATTGAACTGAGTTTAAGCCAGCTTACTGACTTAATTAATAAATAATTATGCCGTTATACTTATGCTAGTGAGCTCATAGAGTCAGGTGATCATTTTGGTATTACGCGATTTCGAATTTGTCACACTAAGAATATGTCATGGCTACTTGTAATGTATATACTAAGGTTCTAGGTGTTTTTTCTGTGGTTATATTATGTTATAGCCGATATCCTACCTAACTTGCCTTCTGAAATATTTTATTATTGAGCAGGACTTGGCACGTCTAGACAAACTAAGCGCATTAACGATTTCATATCATATTAAAATGAATTTTATTACCATCGGAATAAAAATCATTTTCAATCATAGATACGTAAATAAAATAGGTATAATACAAAGAAACCTTTCAATATTGAAATTCGATTGAGATCCTCTTATCTCTCACATAAAGATCTCTTTATCGCAAATGCCTTCTTGCCTTCATCAAACATCTTTCATGCGTGAAACACAAATAAATATCGGATTGAATTTCACGTCTCCGCGATTTTATGCGAAATAAGAAAGAGAACTCTTTATGGCGTAAATAGGATAGAGTTACTTTTGTATGCCCTCACATCACAATCTTAAAAGTATGTCGACGTTGGTGAACTTTTGTACTACGCTGTGCCACTTAAAATACTGTCGTATCACTAGTTCTTTAGAACCAGTGTGGTGAAAGGAACTGTGTTTTCTAACTTTCTAAAGTCTACGACATGCCGGTTTCTTTGAAAAGAAAAACCAATTGGTTCGTAAACGGATTTGATCCCATGACGGAAGGGAGGACCGCTACCACTAGACCTTCAACGCTCTCTATAAAACTTAAAATAATAAATATAAAAAAATGCAATTCTAATTTTAAATCTACTGTATCCTCTCAGAAGTAAAAAACGACTCGATAAAAAAAACAAAAGACCAATAGACAACAATAAAAGTTTGAAAACATAATGTTAAGTGTACGAAAAGAGCGAGCCTTTGAGGTACATTTTGAATCCTTTCACCACACTGGTTCGACAGAACTAGTACTATCAAAAGAGCGGGATAGTGCTACGTTACATTTATAAGGTAACTTTAATCAGATTCTGAGTAGCGTTTATAAGTAAACCTCGTAAAGTATAAAGTTCACAGAGTTGGGTGGATAAGAAGTTTAATAGATACATCGTCTTTGTCTCCCTCAAAGAGCTCGAGGGTGTTTGTATTATTTAAAATCAAAGCGGCAATATGAATATAACAAGCGTTATTAAGGGATCCTTGTGAATGAAATGCGGTGCCCGAGGCACTTCAAAGTCTTAATGAGCTTTGAGCTAGATACCTGTAAATTATTTTCAGTTACCACAAACAATCGAATCCTACTAATATTATAAATGCGAAAGTTTGTGAGGGTGTGTGGATGTGACGATGTATGTTTGTGCCTCAATCACGCCGTAACGACTAAACGGATTTGAATGAAACTTGGAATATACATAGTATGTATGTTGGAATAACATATAGGTTACTTTTGTCCGGATATCACGCGAGCGAAGCCACGGGCGAAAGCTAGTAGTTTTATAACTACGAAATTATATTATTTATAACTCATTATTATCATCATCATTCTAAACCATGCTCGATGACCCGACTTCACCATCTGCTGGGTGTAGGCTGTAGGCGTCCCGTTGTGTGTGCTATTTTCCACGGTCCGTTTTTGTCAGCCTCATCAATTTGTTCTTAAAGTTCAAAAGTTCATATCACAATTTTATTATATTTAGCTTGTCTCCCACTGTAGAGCAAAGACCTTCCTCCCCTTTTCCCAGCTTGTTCTATCCTTTGCAAAATAAAACAATGAACATAGGGTAACATTTTGTATTATGAAAAGAAACACGACTCTCTATTTTCGCAGTCGGGTAAAAATGCTGTTTTTGTAGAGACCCTTGTATTGGGTACAAGTACAGGGCATAAAAAATGTAGAATGTAGATGGAAAATAGCGTGCATTACCAATAGCTTGAATTTATCGTTGCGCGATAGTGGGGTGCGCCGTTGGTCTGTCACGCGCGGTTTGTGCAAATAAGGGGTGTGCAACTTAGATGGGAAATACTACACAGTGCTTTCGAAGTATGAACTTAAAAAAATAAGTATCTACATAGTTATTGTAACATCTCTATATTACGCCACTGGAAAGGCAAAATTACGTAAGCGCCAAAATAGGCATATTGAGTTATTATCCTAAAATAGCAGTCCAAACACAATAATAATGAATTTCTGGACATAGAAAATGAAAAAAGAATGAAATCTTACGTTGACGTCATCATAATTCGATAATTAGGTAAAAATTTATGATTAAAAACGAAAAAAATGAGCTTTAAACGGCTTTTTCTCGATTGGCGCTTACGTAAATTTGCCTTTCCAGTGACGAATAATCATCATCGCGTTGATGGATGGGTGACTGCAAGTGGCATTACGAGCTGAGCGCTTCCGTGCTTCGTAGGGCCCGTTCAATTGTCGGTCCCGGCTTTTAAGTCTTTAAGCCATGACGGAGGCCTCAAAACTCCGTCACTAGAGTTGGCCACTAGCTCATACGAACAAACAAACATCATCGCGTTAGTTCCTATTTCAGAAGCTAGATGAAAGTTGACGAGGCGCACAATATTTGTGGTATTACGTAATTAGCCTAATATATAACTTAAAGTATTTTGTTCAATAAATGAAAATAAAAAAATAAATTACAGTGATCTTGGTGTATTCTACGTACCAGATATAATGTTTTTGCTCTTTGCATGACAGCCCCTATCCCAATATTATATTTTGGCATTTGAGAGCCAGATTGTATTATTTTTGTAAAATCTATGAGTCAAAATGCTTACGGTAGATGTATTCAAAGATAAATTATGAATATCGATACTGAAAATAAACTTTGGACGAGGAAAATTTATATAAATAACGAAGTGGGATATTTAGGTACCTACATTTATCAATTTTCAAAGTTTATTTTCTGTATCGCCCATCTGTATGGGCGATGGGTTGATCATCTGTCACCATGGTTCACCGTATCCATCTTGAGACTCTTGGACCAGGAGTGGCTGAAAGTGTTATAATTACTTGTGGCTGTATGATATTAATAATTTTATCTTGTCTAATAGATACATGTCAGTAATATTACCCATCCCTTGTAAAACAGATGTTGGGTTAATACAAATGCTTGCCGAATGTTCCCTTTTCGGGATTAGGTTTTTAAAAATTAATCGAACAAGTGTCCTTTTCCAAACGATCCCTCCGTTTAAAAGCAGATTTTCACATTCTTATCCCTCTCTCATTCTTTCATTCGTTCGTTACGGGGTGAAGAGGGAGATAAACGGATTTTTACGAGTTGCCAAGGCTCCAAAAATCGAGAGACACTTTACTGCTCAGTGCACTTGAGGGACTAGACGTCCATTGGGAATTCAGAATACTCCTTATTGCTTTGAGTTGACGATTTGGATAAAATATTTTCATTTATTTATGATACGAGATGTTTGCTCATTATAAAGAGTGTAATTTGAAACTCGAGTGCCTACTAAGATAAATGTTTATTATATAATTTAAGTCACCTTAGTTATACCATGAGATGAAATGTTTTAACTTGTAAATAGGCATGATCCTGGACAAGTCATTATCTTAAGCTTTGTAGATTTAATCTGAAGATTTGAGTATAACGTCACAGATGAAATAACATAACGGCAATATTCAGACTCAGTCATTTATGATTGAAGATTATGGGTAGGTATAACTACTACCTACTATATGCCTACCTGTTTACACGTTACTTAATAGATAAATTAGTGATACGTAGGTATAATTATATATGTACTTAGGTAATAGTCACACTTCGTAGATCGAACGAAAGTATGTGAGCCATTAGAAAAACATGGTTTCGAGGGTGGTGGATGCGATCAAGTTACCATTACGAATTGGAAATCATAAAGTTTTATTCCAAAGCTCACAAATAGAAAAACAAATACAAAAATAGAATCCTTTCAAGTATTAAATTTAAATATTTTTTTATAAAATGTCTATTGAAGTTTGGAGATATAATTCTAAGTACGGTTTCTTAAAGCAAGAAGGCTTTCTTAGCTGTATTTTATAACACCATCTGGCAACAGTAAATAAAGTAGTACGTTTTCCGTTGAATATTTTACATAAATAGGTTAGTAATTCGTGATTGACAGTAAAAAAGAAGTACCCACGCCTTTTTCAGTTAGGTACATTATAATATTAAGCAATACTTCAATATTCGTAAAGACAGTCGACAGGGTTCCCAACAGGTACAATCGATATTTCCGGTTTACCCCGGCCACCCCTAGCGGAACAGACCTAAGAACGCTAGAGGTGACATTTGCCCTTTACTGGTTTTAAAGGTTACAGGCAAAGTTTCTAAAATGAAATATTTAAGAGGTACAGGGAAATAAATAAATACATACATACAAATTATCATGCCCGTATCCTTAATGAGGTGGGCAGAGCGACAGGATAAGAGTTCCAAGATAGATATAGTGATCCATGGTGACAGGTGATCAGCCCATCGCCCATATAAATAGATGGTCCATTATGTTGGAGAGAAGCAGCTGGACGCATTCTATGTTTTTTCTTTACTCCCAGTCCAGAAGAGAAGTAAAAATTAATAAAAGGGTGAAAAGGGGTGAAAACGTTTGTATGGAATTTTTTAACGCATAGTGCGATTTGCTTGAAACTCGGTTTGGATACTATAAATGCAAAATACACTTGTGTTTGAGGGCTCAAAGATTGGAACTTATAAAAGGCCAGATCGCGGGCAATAGCTAGTAACAAATATAACAAATGTATAACTTACTTCACAATACACCTATTCTACTAATATTATGTTTGCGAAAGTTTGTGAGGATGTGACAATGTTTGTGTCTCAATCTAGCCGTAACGGCTAAACGGATTAGGCTAAAACTTGGAACTGAAATACGTGTGGTGGAAAAAACATAATTATACTAAGGCTACTTTTTTATGTGGATATGTACCTACCTACCACGCGAGAGATGAGGCGGGTGGAAGCAAAAACAAAATATATTTAAGAGACGTTTTATATGATGTTACGATAAATAATTCTCTGCAGCGAGATTATTGAGATAGATAAACTTCTCTGTTTGACTGGACGAACTGAGAACATTATAGTCTTCGGACGGGGAACGAGGTTATTAACAAAATGTGACTCGTTGCCATTTCTCTAATAGCCTCTTCAAGTTACTAACTCTGCCTTCATCCAGTCACTGTGGTAATTCGTCTAAAAAGAGCGTGTAGCATAAGAGCTCGCAATAATTTCCTTATGGCATTGTACATTGCTTAAAGCGGTCTCCCGCTTGAAACAATGTGTGTACGATGACGTAAGGAACATCCGCTTGAAAACGCAGAAATGAGAACTAGATTACATGAATTTTCAAATTCAGAAACATTTTATGATTTAAAAATGTATCGATACCTTAACATAGAGCCTTGATTCCATTTTTATTTAGTTATTCTCCGTGTCTACAGCCATCGAATCAAAAAATTCCAAAAAATTTGTGTCAAAAATTAGCTTTCAACAACTGACTCAATACTAATAAATCAGTGTTTCACAAGAGAAATTATCACTATCTCTCGAGCTAAACAAGAGGGCTCTGTGGAAAAAATACGCTTGTGTGCCCTCCGCTTGAGGGTTCATAGCTCGCGGGACAAGGGTAACATTTACTTATCGACGTGGAAAAGGTCCCATAATACATTTTGTCGCGTTCCGCACCTCAGTGAATTGCGGACTTTTATACGCCGCGCAGATGTGGTGAGGTCGACACTGTAAATTATGCGGAAATATTTTTCTTATAATTTACTGCAAGAGCTGTGTTAATTACTTTTTTAATTAACATATTATCTCACCGGCAAAGGCCTCCGCAAATTTCGCTGCATAGTATTTTCAAGGTCTCCTCTCTTGAAGGCGTTATTCTCCCTATAAGATTTTTTGGCCAACCATGTAGCTTTCCGACAGTTTTTAATAGACATAACCAAAATACTAGAAAAAATAAAACTAATTACATAAGATAGACCTACGCAAAGATCGTTTCAAACGATTTACAGCCGGCATAACTAATCAAGAATGTAAAACCAATACATACTTATAGCTAATTGAATGTGAGGCACTAACTCTACCTCTAAACGATTTAACTGAATTCCCTTCGACATGCTAACCCAAACATTCCGATGACATTCCAAATCATAGTACGGGTTCATTATATCGCTAATTATCTGTTGTGCACATAGCACGAGGTTGTAGCATTGTATTTGAAACTCAATTATTTGTGTATGTGCATTTACAAAGAATAAATGTATTTATTTATCAATAAACATGATTGTATTTACAAAAAAAGCAATGTATTCTATCAGAAATCTGCTTCCCATAGTACAAGCTTTGCTTGGTTTGGGGCTATAATGCGCTGTGAATTTATTACTTCTGCTTTGTATCTTTTACGACCTGTAACTCTATTGTTGATGATAAAGTACCATGAACTTGTAAAAAAGCCAGGTCAAGAGTACCCTAAACCGACGAGTATACATGAAGAATGTAATGAGAGTGATTGAAGCGAGAGTAATACGTCAGGACCGTCGCAAATGGAGATCCGTTGTCTTTGCCTACCACTATGCATTATATAGGTAGTATATATTTATATAGGTAGGTACCTCTGCATATATTTGAATTATAATGGACTATTTGACTGAAAGATTTGCATTCCATGGAATGTACACAGAGAAAAAAATATTTGCGCTGTACCAATAGGTATTCGTAAACAGTGAAGGAAAATATCTTGAGGAAACTGGCACGTCGTCGAACCTAAAAAGTTTGTGTACGAAAGGAGCCTCTTTGAGGCGCACTGAAAATCCTTTCATAACACTGGTTCGAAAGAAGTGACACTAGTATAAGTAGTAGGCATGTATTCCGTTTACAAATTAGTGCTGATGGTTGCTCAGCGTTCATACGTTTTGATGTTCGTTTCGTATAATTTGCGTTTTGTGATTAGATTAATTGCATTGCTGAGCCGGAATAACCCTGCGGGCTAATTGAACAAAGTTATATCGAAATTATACAAGCATTTTGATTGTTGAAGCATTGGATGGTTATGCTTCAAAATTATCCACAAATTATCAGAATAGCACGTCATCTTGATAAAAGGATTTTGAGCTATTATATGAAGGATTTTTTCCAAAGGAACAGAACTTTTTTAATTCTCTTAGTAAATTAAATTGATTGACGGATTCGGTTTGCGATTCAAATCTCACTTGATGGGTCTTGTTTCAACAAAATTACATATTTCATAGATTAAATAATCATGATCATATTCTAAGGTATGAGTTTCGATTCGATTCTATTTATCAAGACTTTCGATGTTGATAGCTCGCGGAACTGGACACTTAAGAGTCAATTGGAGTTTGAAAAGACCCGCATGTCCGGTACACTCACACTCACACAGTACACCTACTTCATAATCATCATCACAATATATCAGTCTTTGCAAGATAAAGGCGAATGTCTAATGCGATCATATATGTAGATACTTACCAGCAAATAAGAATCGTTTAGTTACACTATATAATTAAAGCACCTAAAAGGAGTCTCGAAGGTAAATTTTGGAACATATGGAAGCACCCTGGGGTACAACAACATAGCTTCGAAAGAATGCCAACGTGGAATCCACAATAGGGCTACCCGAAATAAAATAAAAACTATACTATATAATTATTATGGCTTCGGTCAATACACAGTGTATACCTATAGTTTTGTTGTTGAGGTTTTATTTGGCAAAGCCCGTAAAAACTCTCACAGCAGTAAGACGATAGCAGAATGCTTCTTAAAAAAAATGCCCCAGAGGTGTTCTGCTGATGAATTAGATGACAATGACCGCAAGCAGCTAAGATAGATCGGCATAAAAAAGGGAATATAAAGTAAAAGGGCAAAATAATCGTAAAGGGCGACAGGCAGCCCTGATCGCGAATGACATTTGAAATGCTCCATGTGATGGCAGGCCACATTTCCAGGAGCTTGCTTCATGCTGCGCTGCACACGCCCGCAGTGACGTCACTCTAATAGGGCTGCCACTCGGAACTCTGAGACCAATAAAAACCGCTTTCGAATGTCGAAGGGGCTCACATGATATATAATATTTCGAAGGTACGAAAAAATTTATGTACACTTGAAAAGTCTCATAGATTTTATTGGTAGGAAATTATTTTTGTCTTTCAATTCAGTCTGGCAATTATCTAAGGCTAGATTATAGAAGTTATTCATTGTAAGATTAATACACTGGTTTTGGGCTAGTGAAACACTTTTGAAAAATAATTATGAGTGAAAAAGGTCAATCAAAATAAAAGATTGAAGTTCAGTCGGCTGGCCACCGATTGTGGTTTGATTCATTAAGGGCTTGGACGAATATTATTCGTCCAAGATTTAAGGGCTATGGTTGACTCAATTATGCGTAAGTGATTACTGTTCAAGCTGATTTGGCTCATATTGTTAAACGTTTCAAATAATTGAAACTTTCAATTAAGTAGGTACTTCTAGAGGTATATCCATTTTTTCACGATTTCCGTTTTAACCTATAACAATTAAAAAAAAAAAGTTGTAGGACTAGGAGTTAAGTAGGCATCAAAGTTAAGGCCCAAATAGGTACGTTAGCGGCGACCTAAAAAAGCGACGACCTGATGTTCTGTTGTTAAGCTTTAACGAACCAGAAGCAGCGAGAGCAATGTATTCACAATAAATTCAGTAGTTACGAGTTCTTCAGATTGAAAAAATATTTTCCACAAAACGAAACGAGAGGCTATACAAAATATTCTAAAACAATACATACTCGTAGATCGTCAGGTAAACTTTGTGTAGCGAAAGGGTGTGTTTCCGAGTGTATAAACCAGAGCCGTGGCCAGGGACTTGTGCTAAGGGCAAGATATACTACCTGTCTTCTAAATATATAAAACTATGAAGTTACTGACTGACTGAGCGACCAACAATCAACGCACAGCCTAAACCAAAAGTCTTAGAAGCATTAAACTTAGAGGATATATTTCTTTAGTCTCACCCCCAGTGCATTAAAGGAATTTCCGAAATTCATAGCCGGAGCCATTCCGAGGACACAGCGGGAAGATGAATTTAATATGAAAGAAAAATGTAGGCGGGTGAAGTTACGGGGCGTTTCGCTAAAGTTTGCGATTAAAAATGTTGTATTTATTAAATCAACAAGAGGTGTTATTGCCTTGTACAGGTTTAAAGTTCAAGTAGATAACCTGTTTTTTATGGTAATGATGACCTTTCTTCATGGTACATAGAAAATAATACACTTATCCCAAGAGCTATCAACTTAGACAGGACTCCGAAGCAATAAGTTTTACGTCGGGCAATGTATTGAAACGTCGGTGAGCCGTACATTATCTATCCTCTGCATTATACATCCTTTACGAATACCTCTATAAAGCCACCTTCAACGGTTCCCGATAAAAATTGAAGAAGGTTTCTACTTATCTTTTTTGTTTTCTTCCTAAGATGGTTTGAGGACTGGTATGATGGAGACGGTATAAGTAACTACCGAGTATGGTGCATCGTACTTGAAAAGCACTGAAAATATTTTTATCTAGACTTTTAAGTACCTAACTAATTTAATTAATGATTCTCAACACGTATCTACCTATTGCTAATAAGGCCAATATTTTTTCAATCATGCTTTTGGGAATTTGCTAAATTACGAGTATTTTGACATAAGGGACATTCCCATAGTCAAATTAAAAATTCAATTTTCACACCCTGTGTTTGCCCTAGCACCTACCCCGTACCCAGCCCTTAGATACAGCGCTGGAGAGTAATGTTGTTGCGGGGAGAGGGTGGCAATCGATACGCACCCCTCGGCCTAATGCACCCTAACACAACCGACTGCATGGAAACCAGGGGATTGCAACTTTCTGGGTCATTCAATTGATATGTTCGTGAATTGCTGCTATGCTGGTTTTTAAAATACCATGCTATGACTAAATGTTGCAAGAAAAATTTGTTTAGCCACTGGTAGCGAACTTACTATCTTATAAAAATTATATCTTTACAAAATGTTTTATTGAAAAACAACTAAACTCTCATAAAATAATATAACAACAACAACAATAAAAAATGACTAAAGTAGTATTGAGGGACATTTAAATTTTAAATAGATTTTTAAAAGCGTTTTCCAATGCCTTGAATGCAAAATAAGCCATTGCATTGGAGACGTCCCAAAGCGGCCACGCCGGGAAGCGTTCCTTACTTGGCTAAAATGCTTTTGTATATTTGAATACTAGGTTTTCTACCAAGGCTTAGTTCAGTTCGCCGTAGGCGTCCGTATAAAAAGCCAGGCGTACATACATAACAGGCTTAATAAAAAGTTTCAAAAATTACAAAACTTTCTCTTTGTACTAAAAGTTAGAAAAAAATCAATCGTGTGGTAACTGGCAAATAAAGATAAAGACGCGTTAGTGAGATTGAATGGAGTTCTTCACAATGCCCAACTGAAACAATTTCCGAATTGTTGCCAACTTTTTTCTCTTAATAAAAACTTTTTTATTCAAGAGATAAACGGCTGTACAGGCTTATTAAAGAATTCCTTTTTCTTTGAGGATCTACATTTATCAATTTTTCGTACAACTCTTTTATGGAGGCACGTTTCGTGCAATACGTTTCTTTTACACACTTTTATCCCTCTACTCCCTTACCTCTATGATGTGGGAAGTTTCATTATTTTCCTTTTATACTATCTCGGAGAAAGATTATCTGGAGCATTGTGTTCCATTGAGGGTGGTGATTCTTTATAATACACACTCGATAGGGCAACTAGGTTGCTATTTATGTCACTTACCCTGTGATGTGATTGTGTTGTTTGAGCACAAAAGGTTCGTTACTGGTTGAATTGGCGTTTTCTGATTGCATTCGTGCAACTTAACTGGAATCGGTGAAATTACATTCAAGAACTAAGAAGTGAAATTGAATTTAACTTTCCTCGTTTTTTGTTGAAATTCCTTCGCGAGCACTAAAGTCACACAGTCCGAAAATACAATTTATCAAGATACCAACTATCAAGTTGGTATCTTGATAAATTGTATTTTCGGACAATTGCTGAAATTCGATAATATTGTATTTTGTCAAATACAATAATGAAATTGCAATTTGTTTAAAAACTGTTGAAACTCCGCTCGGCGTGGATGCCATTTATCATCTTCCGCCTGCACATTTTACGAGGTCTGTCCCAAGTTTCTGCAGCTATAATAGTTGTGATATAACCGAGGTACAGGTGTCGACAAAGCAGTTGAAAGCGAACATTTAAGACCTGTGTCCTACTAATACCACTAATCGTGTCACAGGTTGCTTTGAACCAGTGTGGTGAAAGGACTTAAAGAGGCTACTTTCGTGCACTTGAAACACTTCTTCGAACTATTCAGGTTCGACGATATGCCGGTTTCTTCAAGCTTTGTTCCTTCAGCGTATGAGAGTAGGTTCTGGTATAGCGCAGAAAAATCTTTTGGAATATTCTAAACCACGAACAGGGAAGACGAAGTCATTTCTACTAGACCACAAGTAGGTACCTACTCAGTCCTATGTAAATGGTGATAAATTATAATACGCTCAACTAGCAAGTCAAACTTCTAAATTCAAATTAACACATTATTATAGAGTTCGTGAGAGCAAGATTAAAATGAGGGACTTTTTTCGCAGACTGTAGCTAGCTCGTTCCGTTTGTCATGGAAAAAGAAATAATTTCAAAATGCAATAAAGTTATACTCCTCACTTATGAACACGTATTGAAGTTACAATGTAGTTCAAGTATGATGGGATTCGTTTATAAAATAAACTGTTAGGTATTCAGTTCTAGTGGCGAGCACTGATGGTCTAGTGGTGGTGACCCCGCCTTCCGATCTTAAGGTCGTGGGTTCAAATCCGGCCGTGCACCAATGGATTGATGTGATCTATACCAGTATTCTCAAACGGCGATGGAAAACATCGTGAGGCATATTGTAGAACCTCAAAAAAATCGAAAGTGTATGCTAAGAGCAGCCTTTTAAGGCGCACTTTAGTCCTTTCACCACATTGGTTCGAAAGAACTAGTGACACGAAAATAATTTAGTTCTAGTAAGCTAGAATCCACCACTCGTCTACCCTAAACTAATAAATTAATAATAAATAAATAACACCCAACAGTCACATACGAGTACATAGTCCTGACCCCACACTAGGATTCCCTGTGTCGTGGGTATCAGAAACTACGAATACCATGGTACCACAACACCCAGACCCGGAAGAAATACTTACAGAACATGCAACCATTTCTTCCGCAGCGGGAATCTAACCCGAGCCTCTTTCGTCTCTGCCGAGCAATCGCCCGCCACGCCACCGAGGCCGTAATAAAGTAAAGATCCAGGTACGATCCCAGACAAACTAAAAAGTTTAGTGGTTTGACATGAGAAAGTCGTAAAAGGTTGGAACGAAACGAAATTTTTAAAAGTCTAGTCTCGAATTGTAACATGCCTTCAAATCGGTGGGGGGAGGTACCCAAAACTGATTTCCGGGATGTCTAGACGAGTTTCCCTTCATTCCAAATCAAATTGTTTCAAAGTACCTGTGTTGATTTATGGGAGTTCTTTTTTAACTCAAGCATTTGGCTCAAAGAATATACCAAAGGCATTAAAATAAGTAATTTTACCAACAACTATTTTTCTTCTAAACACCACAGTGGAAATAAATCGATTAAAACATTATTTTGGAAGATGTCACTGGTTCCTGAAACGCAGTTTTATACCAGTTCGGAATCCTAATGAATTCAATGTTATTCTATAGTGACGACCTTGGTTTCGAAGCGGGCGAGTGCTTGGTTGAGACGCAAGAGGCGCGGGTTCGATTCCCGCTACGGGATAAATGTTTGTATGTTTTGCAAATATTTTTTTCCGTGTCTGGGTGTTGTATTATGTATCATAAGTTTGTATTTACAAAAAAAACTATATAATGTATTCTATCAGCCATCTGGTGCCCATAGTATAGTTTGGGGCTAGATGGCGCTGTGTAAAGTGTCCGCAAATATTTATTTTATTTTATAATCTCTATTACTCTAAATCTTTGATTATGTCAATTTGATAATTGATGTGTGTGATCACCGGGCACTACAGCGTCCCGTTAGTGTACGCAAAAGTTGCCTCCTGACGCTGCATAAATCATCTACTATAGACGGGAAAGACCTTAGTTATGTGAATAAATATTTTTTTTACCACTTTTATCTACCCAAAATCTAAATTATTCAAAACCATAGTGGTAAATAATTCAATCTGAAAGTCTTGTGACTGGGCGGCTACTGAAAATTCACCAAATAAACAAAGTAGGTGGGTTGGTACTCGTAGTATATGTGACGTTGAGTGCCAGACAAACTTGGATACTCAATTAGCCATACTAAACTGTATCGATCTACGAGTACCTCCTAAGTTTAATTTGCTTTGCCGTAGCTTCTGAGTTATTATTACTGCCGTATACTTCGTCCTGAATTTAATAATAAGGCCTTTTACTATCTATAGTAGATGATTTATACAGCGTCAGGTGGCAACTTTTACCTTCACAAACGGGACGCTGCCCAGCACCTATTCCATCCTCTCATCTGAGTCGGCTTTGTCCACAGGAAATACATGGTCAATACGTGCAGAGCTGACTAAGAGAACCAGTGTGATGAAAGCATTAAAAGTGCCCGCTCTCTTCGTTAAATTAATGTACAATGTTTTCGAACTTACCGCAATTAGGTGCTACAGGCCGGTTTCCTCACCATGTTTTCTTTCTCTGTTTGAACTTTTTACTGGCATAGCGAACATATTTTTTTCAAACTGACAAAATTATTAGTGCACGGCTTTAAACCCACGATCATGATCGAAGTCGCTACCACTAGATCACTAGCTCTCGGCTCTATCAGTGCAATAATTATATACCACCGTCAGCATCCATACTTCCATACAAAAATTATAATTACGAAAGTCTATCTGTCTGTCTGTTACCTTTTCACGCCTAAATCACTAAACAGATTTTGATAAAACTTGGCAAGGTCATTAGATTGCATCCTGGGGAAGGTTAAATAAATAATAAATAAATAAAATATTTGTAGACATTTTACACAGCGTCATCTAGCTCCAAACTAAGCCAAGCTTGTATTATGGGCACCAAATGGCTCAGATGGCTGATAGAAAACATATATACTTGTTTTTTGTAAATACATGCTTATAATACTACAATACCCAGACCCGGAAGAAATATTTGCAGAACATAAAACATTTCTCCCGTAGCGGGAATCGAACCCGCGCCTCTTGCGTTTCAGCCCACCAGCCCGCCACACCAGGACGTCAAAAAAGTCAAGTCGATAGACTACACTTTGCCTCGAAAAAAAAATCAATGCAGAAGAAGTCCCGGGCAACAGCTAGTAGTTTATAAAGTAGTTTCCATGTATAATCACTAACACAATCCCTCGATAACCATTAATTAATTTCATAATCTCGTAATCCGACGTGTAATGTAACTTATCAAGCTCCTATACATGTATAACCAGTGTCCCTGGCTTATAGGTTGGTACGAGTACTATACTATAAAATAATACCTAGATGAATTTTCCAATATTGACCACATGAAACTGAAACCACTGAGCCATTTGATACTACACAAAAACCATATTAATTATTATAAACGCGAGAGTAACTAATTATTATAAAAGAGAGATGGCCTCGGTGGCGTGGCGGGCGATTGCTCGGCAGAGACGCAAAAGGCGCGGGTTCGATTCCCGCTGCGGAAGAAATGTTTGCATATTCTGCAAATATTTATTCCGGGTCTGGGTGTTGTGGTACCACGGTACTCGTAGTTTCCGATACCCACGAAACAGGGAATCCTAGTGTGGGGTCAGAACTATTAACTCTGTCTGTCTGTTACCTTTTCACGCTTAAACCGTTGAACAGGTTTCTATAAAATCTGTCAGAGAGATAGATTGCATCCTGAGGAAGGGACATAGGCTATCGTTTGTCTAAAAAAACCTTGATAGAAATTCCATAACCCATAATAAATGAAAGTTCAGTTGATTGTTTGTGTAACAATGTAGGACCGTATACAGCTCGGGGCCACTCAAACAAATTTCAGCAGTTTCAATTAAATTTAGTTTCAAACTGAAAACATCGACTTTATTGCGCGCAAGTTAAAACAAAATTAAAAACTCTTTATTATAGATAAATATTCTGCTTAAAAAGAGGAACGAGAAGCGTAGGTATGTTGATTCTGTAGTCGATTTTGAGGCTAGTAAGGTCAATAATTTTTATTCATATTACTTTATCCACACTTAAACGGCACATTCACGATGACTATGATTTAATTTTAGTATCGAAATTGGCTTTTGTAAAATCTTATTTACTCTGGAATATAAGCATAAAAACGTATACTTAATACCATTTGCTTTTGTAGCCATTATTATCAGTCAGACAAAGATGAGCCTTCCCCGAGATTCAAAGAAATAGCTTTGTAACCGACAATTAAGTGCAGCTACGAGGAATTAATTCCTTCCCAGCGACGACTCATAAAACTTGCTCGTAATTTTTCTTAGCTCAAATACATCGCAATAAATAATAGCACTAGCTATGTCAGGGTTTTTCGAATGGCACATTTGGTTCACCTAACCAATACAATATTCAAACGGTTAGAGCTGAGTATATTACCAAGCCTGGGTAGGCTGTATCCTAAAAAGAAAACACAGGTAATTAATTTCGCCATTTTATTCTGACACTGCATGAATTGAATACTCCCTTGAAAAGAAATCTTCAACAACATCGTTTACTCTCTCTTTGAATCTATTTTCGCATTGATATTCTGAGAACCCTTCATTAGCAAATTGATAATTTATCTCTGTCATCTTAAGAGCTTCTTCGGACGGCGCCGTAATTATCATCATTGATATCAAAGCCTCCACTAAACCGTAAACAGAGTACTGCATCAGGTGTCGCTTGAAAATATGCTTTGGATAAATAACTTCTACCTTTAAATTACATTCCCGGAGAACTGCTGTTAATGTTCCGTAATATATTTCCAGCAGTGCCTCATAATGTTTTGCTCGTAATTCTTTTTCAGTAGACATGTACATAAAATAGGCGATATCTGTAACGGGAGAGGCGTATCTCGCGAGTTGGTAGTCGATGAGAATCACATCCACTGGCCTTTGTCCCTGAAAGCAATAAAACACGTTAACTTTCAACGACCCTCTTCAATGGGACAGTTTCAGAGTTTTTAAATAAAAAATGAGAATTTTGTTACAAAGTTTAGGTACCCTGTATCTGTAAACTATATTATTGTTCCAACAGTCGCCGTGGCAGATAGCGCTGTATCGTGGGACTGGCAGAGTACATTTATATAAAACCGATAAGATGTTCGGGCTGAGTTCTTTCAACTTCGCCTTTTTAACTGGATCAGATATGATATCCACTGAAGCATCATAGAAGGCTTGCATAGGTTTTGACACCCGTTCAGGGTCAGAGTATTGTGGATCTTTGCCATATGACGTTTTTATTTTATTGAACTCATTGTGGTCGGTGTTCTCCAAAACAAAAGACAGCGCATGAAACTTTGCTATATATTTCATAACCAATGCCGCATGATTTACGTCTATTTTACGAAACCTGTCGTGTACTTCATATCCATTTTGTCCATTTTTCAGTCCCATGACAACGACAGTTTCTTTATCACGTTCATTCCTCGTAAAAATGCAGTTTAAGAATTTTATTCGCAGTCCCTCGATTACTTTAAAACGTCGTTGGATTTCAAGATACTTCGGGACTATTTCTTTGTATATTATTACTTCACGAATGTAAAACTCTTTCATTGCAGACCGTTGTTCGTGATCTGGATGCCATTTTACCACAACATTGTGTTTTATTTGTTGGCCATCCCTGAGACCCTTGAGACGCACTTCAAACAGCCCACCGTGGAAAGTGTCGATGTCCTCAGAACCAAAATTTATAGTATATTCCATGTTTTCAAGATTAAGCACTTCCGCTATTTCACATATAATTTCTTCAAAATCTTTATGGCATCTCGATAGTTTTCTAACTGGCATTTTATTAACACGTGTTTCTTCTGTTACTCTGTTGCAGTAACTGATTTCAATAGCTATCTCAAGTGTCTTTTGATTGATATTGTACGATACGAGTATATTTCCGAACGTACCTCAGTTATTTGGTAACTTCGGTACTCAATATCATCATGAGACTTGTTTATCTAATACGTAGGCGCCTATTTTATTTATTATGACGCCTTTTCCCGACGTTATCAGCTCGGTACAGTACTCGAATGGACCACAGAGCAATAACAGTACGGCAGACGTACGAGATAAACTAGTCCTCCAACACAATGCCTTTTGTAATGTCACTCAATAGCTGTCCTGGAGTGAGTCTGTACGTTAATATGACTGTGAGTACTGGCGAGGTAGGAACTGCTTGACTTTTTGTAAATTTTTTTATGTTCTAACTTCGTCTGACGTTTAACTTGATCCTACGGTTAGCCTTGAGGAACAGAAATAATTACAAGATATTTTAGTGACTTTTGTATTTAGGTACTGATAATGAATTATATCTTTTGACTTTTTGCTTTTGGTACCTCCACCTGATAAATAAATAAACTGAGGTAGAACTATTTAATATTGTAAATTTGATACATTAAAGTCGAGGTATTCCATGGGGATCACCAATTTTAAGAGCACCATTATTTTTTTTCTATAGGAACCCAAAACATGATGTCCAAGAAGAGGTATTCTACCGGGCAGTATTTCCTTTTATACGTGCCATAACGGGCAAAAGATGACCAAATTAAAACATTTTTTTTGTTTCGTGAAGAGTACCGATTTTGAGAGCAACATTCCGAGCATTAGATAGCTCTTATGTATTTATTGGCTTTGCTTAGTTTAGTGCTAGGTGGCGCCGTGTAAAATGTTCAGATATGTTTATTAATTACCAACTAGCTGCCTCCCGCAGCTTCGCTAGCATTGTACCAGGATAAAAAGTAGACTATATGTTATTTCAGCACACGTATTATGTATATTCCAATTTTCATTCAAATCCGTTCAGTCGTTTAGGCGTGATTGAGGCACAAACATATTACATCGTCACATGCACACATCCTTACATCCTCACATCCTCAAAACTTTCGCATTTATAATATTAGTAGGATTTTTGGAGGAACATGAACATCTCTCCCCGAGCATGTCTCAAAAGTCGACTAAGGGTCCCAAGGAGGGTTGGTGTCAGGCAGGCGGCCGGTCATAAAACACCTTTGCCAAAACTCTTACAGCATGATCCAAGAATCATGCTGTGCCGACCCCACATAGAGTGGGATGAGGGCAGGAAGATGATGATGATGATACAAAAATTTGATGTCCAAGCAATGGTATTTCACCGAGCAGTACTTCCTTTCATACGTGTTATAACGGGCTGCAAGCGCATTGTCCGCTATTGTCGCGTTCCCTGGCCAGTTGGAATATGCATGCTATTCAAGCCAGCGCGGCTGCGATCATTTTAAATGAACTGAGATTGGACCCACAATTGCGGCCGTAATGTACGAACGTGAGCTAATATTAGCATGAGAATGTCCGTAATCGATGCTTACGAATATATAAGTGGACTATAGTCTGGCAAAGTGTATGTTTTTAGTAAGACCATTATCTATCAGGCTATCTAGTCACGCCTAGCATGGGCTTCGCTGAATCATTATTAAAAAATGCCATCTTTGTGTTTTATTAACTTAAAATGTAGGTTAACTTGAGAAATGTTTTTGACAAAAAAATCGATTCTATTCTATTCTAAATATTATTATTCCATTCCATTCTTTTACAGGCATATGTACTTCAGAAGTTATCAATTTTATTATTATTTGTAAAATATGTAAGCACAAATAAAAGTAACTACTTACAGCTACTCTCATCATTCATCATCATTCTCAGCCCGTATTTACCCACTGCTATAGACCTCCCCAATTTTATGCCATTCAGATCTGGATACGGCCAAACGCATCCAGGACTTTTCCTCTATCCTCTCGGTGTCGTGGACCCATCTGGCAGGTGGTCTTCCGGCGCTTCGCTTGCTCTTTCGAGGCTAACATTTGGTTAGAGCCCTACTTCACCCATCAAGTCGTCTATACAAAACTGAATATTTCGCTATGAAATATCTTTTTAGCAGAGGCATAAAATCTGCCAAATTTTACCAATAGAAGGGTTCACTCGAGTTCATGTGTTGTCAATCCAACTTTCAGCAATTAATTATTCAAGCCGCTTTATTCCGTGGGAATGTCAAGGTAGAGGTTGAAGGGCTAAAAATAGGCATGTAACGAAGACAACAAATCTTTATTTATAAGCCTTAAAACATGTTTGTCAGTAAGGTAGTTTTTTTCATAGTTTTTACTGCTTTATCTAGTCGTGTCACTAGTTCTTTCAAACCAGTGTGGTGAAAGGACCAGTGCTCTCTCCACAGTTTTACGACTTGCAGTCTTAGATTTGAGGTCCCAGTCGTGTTTTTGATTCGTTCAAATGATCCAGATACTTGCCAAATGGAAACGTGCTCAAGATCTGTTCAGTCAAATCAGTGCCAAGATCATGGAACTAGTATCGCTTTGACGAGACATACTCCCTGTATTTTAAAAACCCGGTATGCCCACGTGCCCCACGAACCTAACTTATTAGATCCATAGGGCCTTAGATTAGTTATCTGCTTACTTAGACTTGACTCCAAAAATGCGACGGAGTGCCGAGAAATCCTACCTATGGGCTTAAAACACGATAATCCATGAAGACTAAACCGATCGACCAATGAATCACAGTGAAACTGATGAGGGTGTAATTTTATGTTTTACCAAGGTAGGTACTTAGTAAGTATAACTTTATTTACCTGGGTTAGTCTCTATTACGAATTATCTGTAAACTCAAAAACCGTCTAAAAATGTAATTTTAATTAAATTTATCAAAATACATAATATTCTTACGTGACTGACTGACTTGTAACCAACAGACAGCCATAGCCATAAAACCTAAAAGCATGAAACTTTAAAGGTACTTGAACCTTCTAGTATATTGTTGTAAGGGTGCACTAAGATAGCAATTCCCAAATTCAACTCCTGGAGCTGTGGTAAGATGAAGTTTGTATGAAAAAAAAAACTCAACGCGGACAAAGTTTCTGTGGGTTCTTCTCAAGTTTATATCCGTAGGTACCAAGTCTAATTTCTCCCCAGTCCTATTTAGAAACGAATTTCAAATTAAGATGCCTATCCATCTAGTCTGTCTGAAGCAATCAAGTTGGGTAACATGAGTTGTGTTTCATAATAAAGCTCGATTGATTGGATTTCCGCAATGGATTGAAACGTGTCTGCAGTCGGCTATAGACTGATCAAAATCTGTCTTACTGCTACAAACATAAATTTTAAAGTAGTTAATTTAAAAAAACCTACTTGAATGATGAATAAAATAAATTCCTCGCCCAAAAAATTGTAGAAAGCAAGGAAAGTTGGTGTTTCTACGCAAAAGCAAACGTAATTTTATTTCCCTCGAGATTATAGTAGCCTGAGCACTGGCCAGTATGACTTATTTTATTATACGTAGCATTCTTACGTGGTATCCAATTCAAAAGTACTAGGTATGCTATTCCGGGTAACAAACGTTGAAACGGGAAACTAATTTCAATGATACAGTACCATTTAACCACAAACATTCAAACTTTCGCATTTATAATATTAGTAGGGAAATGGAAGACAAGACTGAATTTATTCGTGAAAAGAAAATTAAATTAAACTCACTTGAGCCTTAGTCAAATAATCCCTGAAACTGAAACCATTCTTTTCTACCGTTGTGATGTCTATAAGCAATATCTCAGAACAGCAAATCAACTTCGTAATATTAATCAGAATCCTACTAATACCTATTATAAATGCAAAAGTTTGTGAGGATATTAGGATATTTGCATGTTTGTATCACGCTCGGATTTGAATGAAAGTAAATAAATAAAAATAAGTTATTTATAGACATTTCACACAGCGCCATCTAGCCCCAAACTAAGCAAAGCTTGTTCTACAGAAACCAGGTGGCTGATATATATAATACTTACATACTTTTTTTGTAAATTCATACCTGTAATACAACACCTACACATGGAAGAAATATTTGCGAAACCCAAAAATATTTCTTCGCAGCGGGAATCGAATCCGCACTTCTTGCGTTTCAGCCGAGCACTCGCCCGCCACGACACCGAGGGAGGTCAAAATTTGTATATACATCGTACGTAGTATTACTTATCCATTGTATAGTTGCTGGGCAAGCCCATCTAAATATAGTCGTCCAGGTTCGTCCGGGAAGTTTCCCATAAGTGTAGGCAAAGTTGCTTCCTGACGCTGTATTAATGATTGATTATAGAGGGGAAAAGGCCTTAACTACTACTACTTGGTTCGCTTGTTCGTTCAAACCTGTGTGGTGAAGGATTTCAAGAGCGCCTCAAAGGCTCCTTCGTGCACTTATACGTGATCTGGACATACTATATAGACATATATAGACCATTTTTTATCCGGGTACCTAAAAATTTCTAAAGCACGCGCCAAATACATGAAAGGAGCCTTTGAGGCGTACTTTAAATCCTTTCACCACACTGGTCCTTAAGAACTAGTGGCACGACTACTAGTAGTAGTAGTACATACCAAGCCAAGCTGCGGTTGGACCTAATGCTAAAGTATGTTTGTTTAAGTGAAGTTGTGTAATTCGACCTCAACTGTAGAAGGACTAATCGCTCGCGTCCATTGAACTGCGAAATGAAAAGCGCCAAATCCTTTCCGTGGACTTACAAGGTGATAGGCTGTTTAATTCCAAAGACTAAGCCACAGTGGAATTTTCAATCAGCTTGAACACTTATTACAAGTTGATAAATGTACTACCTAAGAGGATTCATTGACTTTAAAAAAGAGATTCGGCTACGTTTTTTAATGTAGGCATAAACTTAATGTCTCATGTAAATTTTATTCCTGAGGGATCATCTTAGGAATTACGATTTTTTATTAATTATGACAATTATCTTTTGTTTTTAATCGAAACTGTGGGTGGTCAGTCTCATCTGGAGTGAGAAAATTACATTTGCGCCTGCGTAATTAACTGCGTACATATTCGTTTGTTGCGAAGGATGGCTCCAAGGAATTTTATTCTCCTTGAAGTCACTGTTATGTAAATAGGTAGAAAAATAAGTAGGCAGGTATGGGTAAGTAGGTACTTATCGAATCTAGGTAGACATTTTCCGATAAACTCAGACCTGCTAAAACCGCATGCCTGAGATTAAACAAAATAAAAAAAACCCCGAATACTCAAACGCATCTCATAGTTGAGCACGTCTCAAGTGACGAGTTTTTGACAGATTTTCATCAAAAACTGTCAAAAAACCGTGGCTCGAGACGTGCTCAACTCTGAGTCGCGTTTGAGTATTCGGGGGTAGGCCTAATAAACCATTTTCTATTCACAGCAGCCAAATGCAATTACTATAAAATTGTGTCATATAATGAATGGGCTGCTAGGCCTGTGGTAAAACTTCGCACCCGGTTTCAGCCTCTCCCAAATTCATTCCGGATTAATTCAAGGGCTTTAAACAAGGCGTATCTCGGGCTTATTAACATAATTAAGGCTACACACAAGTTCAGGGTACGATTCACTCTGAAACGAGTTGCAAATTCCCAGGTTTCATTCATACTTCACTGACATAAATCAGAATCTTACTTATATTACAAAGAAAGTTTGTGAGTTTGGATGTTTGTGCCTCAATCACGCCTAAACGGCAGAACGGATTTAAATGAAACTTGGAATATACAAAGTACATGTACTGGATTAACATATAGGCTATTTTTTGTCCGGGTATTATGCGAGCGATGCCGCGGGCGGCAGCTAGTATTTTGATATATTCGCCTAGCGACTAGACCGGTTTATTGTGTGCAAACATAAGTGTCGAAAAAAGTGTCTAAAACAGTGTTTTCCAAACATTGTTCTGCCATAGCCCGGTAATTTTCACATTGTCCCTTCGTGACCCACTTAATACTTTTAAATCCAATCTGGTTCCATTAGGTAAAATATGACACATTTATTAATAGTAAAAAGGTGTTATTAATACAACATTATTTTGGTATCGCCTATTTAGTCGATCGATGGTAGGTATTATTTTAAAAACAAGGCGGGATCGTTGCGACCCGGTATTTTATTTTGATGGCCCGGTACCTGGTCGCGACCCGGCAATTGGGAAACGCTGGTCTAAAACAATATTTTACGGATGAATTTTTTTTTTAAATCTCATGTAAGCGCTGTAAAAGTATGGTTTGGTTAAAGACATGTTAGCACGCCAAGTGCCACCATGAGTGGAGTGGTGTACCTACAGTTAAGTGCTGCGATGTTAAGTTAACCCTTTCAGTTAGAGAACAAAGGACGGGCGTAAACACGGTGCGCGACCTGCCTTCTCCAGTGAAGCCTTAGTTTCTAGGTAGACAGTGCCGTCAACGAACAACCGTCACCTTGTTAATGGGAACACAAGTATGCAGTTTACTCTTGCGAGTTAAACGGAGTCCTTAATGGGTCCGCTCTGCTCCGTCAGTTACCGACGTCCGTCTAAGAAACCGGCTGCTTTATGTCGTCCCTCCTGCTGTAGTTCGCGTCAGCACGTCCCTTTCAGAATTTCACAAACACACAAACACGGTATACCCTACCAGTATACAGTGTACCCTACGTGTATATAAAATAAGGCCGGCCTTTATCCCGTCCGCGTAAATGTTAATTTCCCTCTAAATTGGTTTCATTTCTTTTCACCCAAAAATTTTTAATTATGCATTTTCCCGAGGACTCTCTGTAAAATAAATTGCATTCTGTGCCGGAAAAAAATTGAGCGTTTGTTATGCGCGCTAACGTCGCTCTGAAAGCTCGCTGTAAACGCATAAATAACACCAATTTGCACATAAAAGTAAACTATCGATAAAAACGTGTATTTGCAAACGAGTGGGTTTTCTGTAATCCTGTATTATATAAATACATCTCACGTCATGAATATCTATTAGGGATACATATGAACATGCGTGGCGTGTAAGAGATAACCGCTTTGCAGATATTCAAAGCTTTACCGAAATACTGAAAGAGAAAAAGACATGTCCCTTGCTTCAAATTAAGAAATACTGGCTTCATTCTTAGCGGTCGAGCGAAATATAAAACGGACGAACTGGTAGGAGGTAGGTATAGGTAGATGAAAGGGACATAGATGTTACAATAAGTAACATGGACGTATTTTAGGTCAGGGGGGTTTAGTGTTCTATTGCTGTTGACAGTACGTGTTGTTCAATATTATTGAGTGTAGATCTATAAAGTCAAAGTACCTACTTGCATTCATTACGTCGCACTCATACTATTTAAAGTTCTTCCAAGCTTATTAGACTTTCGCCCCAATCTTTGAGGCCTAGCAACGTCCCCGTTAGTAAACCTCTCGCCGGTGTCGGGGTTAAATCGAATTTTCCCCCCCGCTAATGCGCGCCTGCCCTTGCTCAAGGTTGAGTGAGCGCGAAAATTGTAACTGTGAACTCAGAACCATTCGGAAAAGTACTGCAGGTTGTGTCCGTCTGAATTATTAACGTGTGGTGTTTGTAGCGAAGCAGTTGCACTAACTGTCACACTTCTAACAACGTCCATAGTGATTTCGAATGCTGTGAATGTCGATGTCACAGGCACGATTTTGATTACGGCATTGGAAATCTGCGGATCATTTTTTGCGCTGGTTTATAGCGTATGTTTTTTATAAATTTAATTCCTAAGAGATAGCTACCTTTTTCTTAATAAAACTATGTTAAGGTTATAATTAATTTATGGTAAATACTATATTAAGTAAAAAAACAGGAAATACTTTTCAAATAATTCCTAAAACATCCCAGGTTTTATTCTAAAACATGATAACAGAAATAAAACTCGGACGGAACAAAAACATGCAATATTTTTCCGAATGGTAACCAAGTAAATATGAACAGTATAAATTATTCTGTAGTCTGCATTACTTTCATATAAAATTTAATATTACCTTTTGTTTCTGAACTTTTTAATTATCTGAGAACGGCTGCGTGACGTTACAGATGTGGATTTAATAAAATTTCTTGGGTTAAAGAGATCTTCGGCATCACGGGCCGTCAGTGGATCGTGCACGAAAGGAGCCTTTGAGGAGCACTTTAAATCCTTTCGCCACACTGGTTCGAAAGAACTAGTGACACGACTAGATAGATAGATAGTGGATCAGGCTAGCGCAGGACCATGAGAAGTGGCAAGAGCAAAGGGAGGCCTATACCCAGTAGTGGGTGTGTTCTGGCTGCGGATGATGATGATGATGCCTTTTCTATCTTGGAGTGCTTTATTATTAGTCGTTGCTCTGACGCCTCACTTGTCTTCATACACATGTCACATACAAGAGAGGCAGGAGACTTGTATATGTGCGCAAATGTTTCATGCTGTCATATTTACGTAATAAAATTACAGTTTTTTTAGGCATTTAATAACACCCACCCAACAGTCACATACATAGTCCTGACCCCACACTAGGATTTCCTGGGTCGTGGGTATCAGAAACTACGAGTACCATGAACAACATCCAGACCCGGAAGAAATATTTATAGAACATACAAACATTGCTTCCTTGCTTCCATTGCTTCGGGAATCGTTCCCGCGCCTCTTGCATCTCTGCCGAAAAATCGCCCGCCACGCCACTGAGGCCGTCATGTATTTGGCGCTGTCGAGTGAATTAAAAAAACCAAAAACCAAAACATCCTCAGTAGCTTTTACATAGAAGCTAAGTTATAAAAAGTTTGATAAAATTAATGGCATCAACCAATCCTCGGGAGATTAGAGAATATTGAGGGCTTTGCGATTTAAAAAAGTTTAGCAAAACTTACCAGACCAATAAACTTTCAGCTGCGACATTTACACACACTCTCTAACACTTAAAAGTTTAAACGACGTTCAATACCGAGCTATTGAATAAACGAAAACTAAAAAGCTATATACGAGTATGTGTATACTCTTAACAGTTATAATATGCTCAAGTTATAATAACTATTTAAGCTTTCATACTTTTTGGAGATTATGTACATTGCTATAATTTAATTAACTTCTTGTGTACTTATATAAAAAGAAGACAATGTCATAAATTATTAATATAAGGAAAATTTGGAGAACACAGTTTTTTTCTTGTTTCCTCCGTAACCATTCCCGACGTTTGGTGTAGGCTTCTATGGAAGTTATAAAGCTTATGGAAAAAGCTTAGCTTGGCTTTAAAACGCAATATCATAGCGGTGATAATGTAGCTCAAAATGTTTGAGGTACCTCAAAATAATTGTCTGATGTCACTGTAATCACACAATGCGTTCACGCTATTCGATCGTGTTATAAACGACCACCAATTTAAAAAACCCTGGAATGGAATGGAATAAAAACAAGTTCCGAGATACAATATAAATACATAGGTCGTTGAACATCTCCCAGTGTAGGCGCGTCGTAAAATCACAGAGTATATTTCACCTTGGGAGGGACTAGACCGTAATTATTTAGGAGGAGGTCTGCAATAGCCACCGATCGTCACAAACATTAGTATCTCGGCCTTGTTGAGGAAGCGCATTACATTCTTTTTCTCATTTTCTTCGTGAATTTATAGAGTTACCTTACTGAGCATCCTCTTTCACCGACCTTATGAAATCACAGCTCCTACCTTGGTCATATTTTCTGTTTTTAGTGCCCTAACCTTTCCTTTAAACATGGTAATACCTTTCTGTGTTTATTTCTTGAATGATTTTTGTTGTACTTATTTTCAACCTACATACCTATAGGAAATGTAACAAATGTAAGTTTCTTTGTGTTAATAAATTACTTTGTTTAAACACAAAAAAGCAACATATAAATACGACGACAAATATAAGAAATGTCAAGATACCTAAAACTAAAATAGCACAAATCGCCTGTTATGATACACTTATCTACCTATGGGATATTATGTTTTTGTCCCGAGAAATAGGCCCCTGGTCATTGGCGCTGAAAAGAACCTCTGTCCATTAATATGTGGGCTGTTGTCCCTACATGTACCTAGGTTAGAAATCGAATGATCCCACAGTGTTCATCACTATTTCTCGTCACGTGCGGCGACAGGCGGCAATATTGATTTTGGGACTAGTCAATTAAACGTCTTTGTCTTTGCTGTTTGGTATGGGCCTCGGGTTTTATCTATGGTTCTGGTTGAAATAGTGGCTGGGAATTATTGAATTGGGTCCGAATTTCGTAGTTTTTAGTTTTATTTTAGTTTGAATCCTGGTTTTTAGTGTTTATATTATAGTGTAGCCGTTTTTTGTGTACTATTTAGTATTGAGTAAAATGAGTAATACGAAACTTGTTGTACTGCGCTACCTGGCGCCAAATAAAAGAAAGGACTTTTTCCTTCTGTTCCAACTCTGAAATAACGAGATTGAAAGATTGAAGAAATATTAATTTGATTTCATAAAGAGGGTAATGACCTTAGCAATACTATTTCCAGCCAGCTTACCTAATAGCAAGAAGCAAGAAACCCCTTCAATTTGATAAATCCCCATGTACAGTTTATTACCGATATTCACATACCTATTTCCTTAGAGTTCATAGATCTATTTATCATACGGAAGAAAATATTTCTTCGGAAAGTCACGGAACTTTTCATCATTATTTAACTTACTCGTATCGATAATTCGGTAGTCCTCTGGAATCATGAATATATTATTTACTGTTTCCATGGAGATATCGTGTTTTCCTAAACGTTTTATTTATGTACGACAGAATTCAATTTGTTTACAGAATTGACGAAACATCTGAAGCAAGCCTCTTGAACTTTTGTACCTACATAATAAGTCAAATAAGAGCAGGAGCTGTATTAACATTATTTACCAAATTCTTTGTGACACTCTTACTCACAAATTAAGGTAAATTAAAATAGGTATTTAGGTAATAAGTATCTTATTTATTTTTATATTTTTGTACTAGGTACGTGATTTTTGGCCCGCGTGCTTCCTAATATCGCCAACCCATCGTGTTTTCCTCTGGTATGTTGCCTCTGGTATGTTGGTTGGTAAAGCAAAGAATAGCATGACGAAAATGTAGCCACACTATATCTCTACCTCATTTCCTCTCTATTCATCGAATGCGTGGCAATAGGATTCAAATACAGATAAAAACAATCTACTTAATGACATCCAGGTAAAGATATTAAATAATTCGCGTTGGCTATGTTTCCCTCCAACATCCCTCAGTAGGAAAGCGAAAGACTAAGAAATCTCTTTGTGTTAATTACTCTCTCCAGTGAGTCGTGAAACGTATTGATTTTAATTGTTCAAAGAAATTAATATTTTTCCCTTAACGACCTCTCAAGACTAATAGATACTCATTTATGTATATTACAATATAAACAGCTCTGAATATTGTATGTAAATATTATTATAACCTAAGTACGTGGCTTGTTTTAAACTATTTGTTATGTTAACAATTCATCTCTAGTACATAATGTTCTATACAAATTTCTAATAAATAAAAAATGCTTAGAAAGCACATAATTTATTTAGCCAGTCTTTTCAAAGTTCAGTTCTTCGCACGATAAACATTACTAATTTTATCTATCCCGTAGAATTTATATTATGAAAAAAGCTTATTTCCCTAAGTAGCAAGCTAATCAGATTTAAAACCTCAGCTCGGTATACGAGGAAAATAATAAAATGGCTGGAATTATTCCACGCCGCCAGTCAAGAGTAGCTTCTAATTACATTTCTGTATACACGCCTGCAATGTGAATTCATTTACTCAAATTAATTTACCAACTGCATAAAAAATAAGAGGATATAAATAAAGAAGTGTGAGTATACCAGTGCTCTCAAACAGCGAAGGAAAATATCGTAGGGAAACCGGCATGTCGTAAAACCAAAAAAGGTCGAAAACATTTATCAAGTGCACGAAAAGAGCCTTTGAAGCGCAGCTTAAATACCTTAACCACACAGGTTCGAAAAACTAGTGACGAATAGTAGTAATACGAGTAGTAGACGATTCTATCCTATCTATGTATGTATCTCCATGTTTTTTTTGTGCTCATGTTATTTTTAGAGAATTTTCAAAAAAGATCATTTTGTATAAAATTTATATACCTACTTACATACATAGGTAATAATGAAAAGAATATTATAGAAAACCTAAAATTTTGATAATTTGTCAAGGTTTCCAATTGTACTGTAAGAATATGACCTCTGACCTCTGTGGCGAGGCGGGCGAGTGCTCGGCTGAGACGCAAGAGGCGCGGATTCGATTCCCGCTTCGGGAGAAATGTTTGCATGCTTTGCAAATATTTCTTCCGGGTCTGGGTGTTGTAGTATTATTGTATTATAAGTATGTATTTACAAAAAAAAAGTATATTATGTACTCTATCAGCCATCTGGTTCCTATAATACAAGCTTTGCTTAGTTTGGGGCTAGATGGTGCTGTGTGAAATGTCAACAAATATATATTTTTGTTAATATAAATGTCTGAATTGTATTTTGTTTTTCAGGTACGCACTCAAATGCAATAAAGCAGATGTAATGGTATATGGTGTTTGTAAGTACTTTTTACGTTATTTCTTTGACTTTTTCGTCTTAATCTCATAGTTCAGTTGGTAGTAGACACGCTATATCTGCTGTAAGTTGTTGAAGAGTTGGGTATCCCGCAGACAACTAGATACTTCATCATCAGCTTATGGTTGCTATGTCTTGGAAAAACTACCGAAGTGACAGTACAAAATTTCTATTAATTAGACAAGTGAAAGTTGATAAGAACCTTTTGTCAAGTAGGAGAGCTATGGTCTCCAAACTGTTAGGCTGACCTTCATAAATTATAGCTAAGAACCATCTTGATTACATCTGCTGTCACTCAACAAAAACCTTATCAAAACTGGTCCATTCGTTTGGGAGCTACGAGGCCAATACTCAGACATATACAAAGACAAATACACACGTCAAACTTATAACACCTCTCTTTTTGCGTCGAGGGTTAAATTTTAGTAATCAAAACGTTGAGCAGCTAAAGTATTCGAAAGCTAACTTAAAGTTACTGGGTATAACAGTGCTAATCAGCTTCGAATTGACTTGTGGTTTTAATCTCAGTTTCAGTGCAAAGTATCAATTTCAGTTACAATCCAGTTACAATTCGGTTGTACTGCGCTGTTTCCTAATTTGGTTAACGATATTTGCTTTGGTTGCCTCCTAGTTTGGAATAACTAGTGAGGCATGCACTAGATAATATAATTATATCCACAAATATATTCAATGCAAATATGCACGTTTGGCATGTGCCTATATACTAGTAAATATGTTTTCTGGTAAACTTGACGACCTCGGTAGAGTGGCAGGCGAGTGCTCGGCTGAGACGCAAGAGGTGTTGTAGTATTATGAATTATAAGTATATATTTACAAAAAAAGTATATAAGTATTCTATCAGCCATCTGGTCCCCATTTGTAGGTACAAATTTTGCTTTGTTTATTTAATAGATATTATTAGTTATTCTATCATTGGCGCTACACTTGTCGTCACAATTCCGTCACTTCCTTGTTACAGACAATGAAGCGTATGTGCGGAAATGTTTAGTTATATATATATTATCCTTACTAATATTATAAACGCGAAAGTTTGTATGTATGGATGTTTGTTACTCTTTCACGCCTAACCGGCTGAATGGATTTAGGTAAATGAAACTTGGAATATACATAGTACATGTACTGGATTAACATATAGGCTATTTTTTATCTGGGTAACGCGCTAGCGAAGCCGCGGGTGGCAGCTAGTCTGTAATAAAATTAAAATGATATTCTGAAATTCGCAAAATAGCACACTATGCAACGCAACGTCATTTTTGTAATTGTCTATTATGCCAAGGAAAAAATGTGCTACATAGTCATAATATTCATAAAACGTTTGTATGGAGTTGCATCATATTTTGTAGCATTTAGATAAAAAATATTGATAATCCCTGTAAAAAAAGGACTGTTGTAAGCTGTTTTTCAGGATTTTTGTTGTAGCTCTCGTATCATATTTTATGATGTTCCCTAGGTAGGTATAATGTAGTGGTTTGTCCCTACCCGTCCCGCCTTGTTGCGCCCTGCCCTTGTTTAGACAGTGGGCTGTCCATAATCTAATTATCGTAAAGTGCTTCCTTAAGTAAATAAACTCTTTTGTTATGCGAAATGAGGCTTCGCAGCGCAGATTTTTCTGTTAACTAAAATGGGAACGGAAGGGCTCTTATTTTCTGCGGTTTGTGGAGAACACGAGAGGTTTTTGCGCTTAAACAAATTGATTTTAAGATTAGAATTTAGATAGGAATGTTTGTTCATCATGCCTACTTATTTCTCATTTAGCTTTTTGTACGGAAATATAATATTCTCTCAAAAGACTGTTCACTGAAGTCCTGTTCATTATTTCCCTGCCCCTTTCCCAATTTATGTAGGGTCGGCACAACATGTATTCTTCTTGCATTTCTCTTTATCAGAAGTCATCACAGCACTTTTTTCATACTCAAGAGACTGAAGTCCAGTTAAAAACAGCACATTATAGCGCGTTTCTCCAATTCGTACTATTTGACTGAGAATGACCTTAAAGTAGCTGTGAGCACTTTTTGTCATGGCACGTTCGGACAGATCCGTAATATCTCTCAGCTGCTTCAGTTATAACTTGGTTATTACCCAAAAACAATTTTCCCTCTTATAATAATTTAATGTTAATGCGCGGACAGAAGAGAAATCCATAAAACGTAATGGGAGAATTCCAGAATGCGATGAGGTTTCCAAGATTTATATCGGCACGTTAAACGATCGCATTGGCTGGTAAACCTTATTACGTTTTGACGAAATAGATTTTTTATTTGCTTAAAGAGCTTACGTTTACGTTTGAAAATATAAAAATAATAGAATCAATTCGAATAGAAAAACATTCTGGGATCTAATTAAATAAAATAAGATATTACTGAAGGGCTATCGTAAGTCAACAGTCAATTCCAAAATAATTTGATATAAAAATGAGAGTAAAACCCTAAAACCCTTTATATACCTACTCTATTTATTTGTTGATACCTTGTTCCTCATAGGTACATAGTAATCAGAGACATCTATATTATCGGATATTAACCTAAATGTTTGATAGATTGTAGCCGCCGTTACAATGTTATAGCGCCGGTGCACGTTGCCTTTTGATGGCGTCGTAAAATTTAACGTGACTTTAGATCGACGTCCTCGTCGACTACCCTGCCTTCGCTTTAAAGACTCCACATATTCATAAGCAAAGCGATTGACGGCCTCAATGGTGTAGCGGGCGATTGCTCGGCTGAGGCACAAGAGGCGCGGGTTCGATTTTCTCTGCAGAAGAAATGTTTGCATGTTCTGCAATTATTTCTTTCGGGTCTGAGTTTCGTGGTACTACGGTAGAAATATTTGCAGAACATGCAAACATTTCTCCCGCTGCGGGAATTGAACACGCGCCTTTTGCGTTTCAGGCGAGCACTCGCCCACCACGCCACAGAGGTCGTCAATAATGCGGCGTCATAATGATCGCTATGCTTTATTATAAAACCTGAGCCTTATCTGTGCTGTACCTTAAGGTGAATGCATTATGTTGAAAATATTTAGACAACAAACGCTTCGGTGAACAACCCTTTGAGCTGCTAGGTGTCGAGCTAGCAAAGTGAGGGCTTTATACATAGCTGTGTCTGAGGTAGGTATTATTTTAAAGGAACCTTCTGGAAAGTCATAAGTGGAAGTTATTGTTAAGCAAAGGTGAATACGGTTTTACTTTAAGCGGCATACCATTGAACTTTTTAAGTTCGAAAATGTTTGTGCAGTACAAAAAAGCAAGCTTTTACGTTTCACCACACGGGTTCAGTGTTGATTGGAGATATTTACTTACACTACTACTACTACTACGTACTTCTACTACTTACTTCTCAACTTACTTTTCTGCTGGACTGGAAGTAAAAAAAAACAGAATACGCCCAGTTGCTTCTCTCCCCGAGCACGTCGTATAAGTTGACAAAGGGATAGGCTGGTATCCTCCCCAACATGATAGACTGTATCTATATGGGTGATCAGCTGATGATCACTTGTCACCATGGTTCACCATATCCATCTTGGGACTTTGAATTAAGAGTGGCTGCCAGTTTTCTTATGATCACTTATCTCACCCCCTCAAACCTCTAGTGGAGAGTCGGAAACAACCTTCTATTATACGAGTAGGTGGAAAACACCCAAACAAAAAACTTTTGTATGGCGGCCATCTTGAAATTTGGTGAAATCGAAAATATGAAGACATTAAACATCACCGACCTCGATAAATCACGGATGCAAATTTCCGCCAGAGAGGGGTGAAACTATATTTTTGGCTGCCATTTTGAATCCACCACCTTGAATTTTTTTGACTCGGGCAGTTGCCCACTATTGTCCTCTTGGACATTTGTTCGAGCTTTCCTCAAAGTCAAATTTTGTATGGCGGCCATCTTGTTTTCTGCCATTTTGATTATTTTCATTGCTGATCGAGTTTGACCAGGCTACAAACTCATTCATGAAACAGGACGGCTGTAGATCTTTCCAGTTTCGGCTGGCAGTAGGCCAGTTCCCTGTTGAGGAGCAGATTTCGAAGATCTCGGATTTTTTCCCATACTCAACTCACCGAACAAACCCCTATACAACTTTTTCACCCATCGCGACTCCTTCTGGGAGAACAATTCTGTCTGTCAGCCAGTCAGTCAGTCGCTATTTTAGTACAGCTAAGAGAACAATGATCCCATTGGTAGTTGACCACTAAAATACTAAAAGAAACGATAATGCTCCGTCGTTTCCAGTTACTGCAATGCGATACTTACTAGTTAACCTTTGACTCCGATCTAAGGTCGCGGTTGCCAACATTTTCGTAAGGGAACCCTTAATTGGTAATTTTGGAATCAGAGGGAATCGGGCAGGAATCGCGTTATATGGATCCCTTACCATTGGGGTGGCTCGTAACGAGCGTGTAACAATGAGGATGAGGTTTCTAACTTTCTAACTGTCTGCACCCTGATTTTTTATTCCTAATTTGCTGAAAATAGAAGGAAAACCATCCTTTGTTCTGTAAAGGTGAATTTGGACCACTGTTTACCATATACAGGCCATGTTGTTATAATGGGGAATACGACATAATAAAGATAGTTTCTTAGGTACACTTTAAATTCTTTCACCACACTGGCTCGAAAGAACTAGTGCCACGACTGGATATATAGATGATACCTGCTTTGTTTTTAGTGTACTTACGATAGAGTAAGGCGAACCTAATTCTGATTATTTGACTTAATATAGTCGAGATACTGGGTTGTTTAGCAAAACTGACCTCGAAAGGTCAAAACTAGACACGCACCAATGGCTTTTTCTGTTAAAAACTTATATGCGCTATGCTCTCAAAAATGAAGGAATATTGTGTAGAAATCGGCTTTCGCCATAACATATTCAACCCAGGAAAGAACTTGTGACACGGGTACCTAAGATACTTACACTAAGTATGAAGATTAAAGTGTAGTAAGTCGGGCAGACCTTTTAGTTAAGTTCTATTCATTTGGCTTTGTAACTGATACCAAGCTTAGCTCCCTTTTAGCGTTTGTGTAATTTTCCAGTTGCTTGGAATTCAACGGATTCGCTAAGCCATCTTGGGCAAGTCTTTCACGTCGTATACGACAAGTTACAAGCAAAAAAAATGAAAAGGTGATAACAGGGATATTATTATTTCGTCTTTGTCTAGTTTCGCTCACGCAGTAGGTACTCGGACGAAAAGTTGCCTGTTATTTCAAGCCCCACTCTCAAATGATATCTATTCTAAGTTTCATCGAAATCATTATCACAAAAACACTCTTTTGGTTTTACGAAATCAGAAGTATTAGTGAATGTTGAAATACAAAAACTAAATATAGTTTGTACTAATATTTTTAAAACCTTGCTGGGTTAAAAGAACCGTTTAGGTAATGCATTCCTGTAACTTCAAACGAAACAAAACTATTACCGCAGAAAAACTATGTCGGACACCATGCAGGAAAGTTGCATTTTCAAACGCCCGTATATCTCGGTTTATGTTACATTATACCCACATTTTCTACAAAACACCGACCGTTATATGACGTCTGAAATATAAGGTGCTAACAAATTAGGCACCAATAAGTTACCTTAGGTACATTTAGGAGATTAGGAAAACTTTTTATATGATGTTTTTGTTTTCATTTGAACATAACAAATAAATGTTTAACAGTTTTCTAAGTGAACATCGTTGTTTTTCATAAATGTTAGAATGATTATCTTTAGTTCGGCGGGAAAATTGTTACAGGTTATTAGCCTTTGATAATTAACCTATGTGGATATAATTTAGTTCATAGTAAGCTGAACCTGAGGAAAAAAGTTTGAACATGAATCTCTGTTCTCAAAAGTATTTGCCCAAAAGTTTTTAAATTATTATCGTAAAATAAACATTACATACATACATATTATCATCCAGCATGCTGGAGAGGATACTATCCATTAGTCGACTTTTACGACATGCTCGGCGAGTGAAGCAGTTTTTTTTACTCCCAGTCCAGCAGAGAAGTAAATATAATAGAAAAAAACTCTTGTGCGCAAAAGTACCTATCCACGTTTTAATTTTTTAGCGCGGGTTCATCACGTGGTTTTACAAGTGTTTTCCGTAGGTTACATAATGTTATGTAAAAAACACATCAACATTGTTTAGAAATCTCTTTATAACTTGATTACTTACGGTCCTTTGGGAAGTTTTAACCTCTAATTACCGAGTTTGTTTACCGCTTTTGCTGCATTAAGCTTCAATCAGCATTTTGTCCAAAGCAAGTCAGTTTTCTATAGTTAGGTTGCCCAAAACAGGTCAGGTGTGTTACGGCCGTTTTATAATGGTTACTGGTTCAAAAGAAATTAAAATATAGTAGCGTGCACGGTACACGCTGTAAACATAGCTACAGCAAACGAATAAAGCGGCTAGGTTATGTTAAAGATATAAAAATGGAAAAAAACAAATACAAATTGACAAATTTAACTAAAAGTACCTATAAAGCAGCTTTGCAGTTTTACTCAAATATGAATTAGGTATAGCTTGAATATAAGGATAGTGAAATACGTAGAAATATTTTCATCAGTTCAAGATTCACTTTTTGAGCACTGTCGCTAACATACAATACCTACCAATGGGAATTTGATAACTTCAGAAATGTCATTAGATACCTACAGTAAGTACCCAACTGCTAGATGTCACAACTGGGATTATATTGGGTGGAAGACGAGAGCTATTTCTTTTATGGACTGTGGCTTAGCCTCACGTACGTTTGCTTTGTAGCAACAACAATCTAGCTTGATAGCCTACAAATTACAATGTGATGTTTAATAATGAGCTGTGTTCATTCAAAAATTTAATTTAAGGTTAGTTACTAAGAAAAATAACAATATGAGATTGGTAATAACCTTTTTTTTTACCACAATACTTTTTTTTCAAAGCAGAACGTCCGTCGTCGCTTTCGTAAACAAGACAGCAGTCAGTGTTTTTAAATATGTTTACTTTTGATTATAATAAATAAATACTTATTCGTACCGCGTCATTTATTTATTTCGTTATGCATAAATAAATAAATGTTGACGCAACAATGTATTTAAATATAATTAAAAATAAGTAATTTTAAAATCCTTCAAATGAAATCATACAGATAGGTAAGTATTTTTCAAATAACAGCCACTGTAAATTTACTACTCGACACGTCCCAACCATGCGCAAATCAAAATCTGCATTATAAATTGCACTCGCGCTCGTCAGTCGTCAGGCTTTCAATAAAAGTTTGACAGACAAGTGGAATAGAACAGCATGGCTGAGTTGAACTGTGGAGCTCAGGGTTAGCTGGTGACGTTCCTTCGACCTTTCATGACTGGATGTCACTGGATATTTATCAATGAATGTACGATGACCACGCGAGTCAGAGTGGGGTGTTGATACGCTGAAATAAAACTCACGATGAGTATAGAATAGTTAAAAATATTCTCAGACAAGGTAGGGTCTCAGGGTGTTAAATTTTCTGGCAAAGAAAAAAATAAGATTTCTAAGTAATTATTTTATACATAAGTACTTGTAGTAAATACCTGTTCAAAAAAAGGGGGTAACGTTATTCTACGCTTCAGGTATTTAATTCATAAATAAGTCTGTACTTAGTACAAGACCCCTAGGAATTACAGTATAGTTTGTGATCGATAGATTGTTTGTGTCACATAAAATTCAGCCAATTCATTTTAGGTGTGGTTCGTTAGCTGTGGGTAAGACTAATTGTCACGTCCCGTGGCCAAATTGTCCAAAAGCCTTCGACAGAACTAAAATGAATGGACTGACTCCGTTAAAAATCGACAACAGGGAATGTATAGGGATGCTATACAAAAAAGCTTGTCCAAATGAAAGCTCTAAAGTTTGTTGTGAAAAAACTCAATCAGAACGTAAGTCATTCATAAAAAATCATCATGAATTGAACAAGACTTTAGCAAAATTACCCCTGTAATTTTAAGGAATAAATCTGAGTTTGAGATCTACCTCTTTGTATGTTACCTACACGTGGATGAAGTTAACGTTAATACTTAGAAGGAAGTCAATGCAGGGGTATTTTTAGAAAACCTGGCAGAGGGTACAATGTAGTTTACAAAAGAGCGCAAAAACATATCTTTATTTATTCGGTCGGGACGCTAGCAGCACGTATCTACACAACACATGAACTGGCACTCATTGAATATTTGCAGAAAACTTTTAAAGGCGTTCCTTGAATACTAAGAGGTAGACGGCGAAGTTTTTAGGTGATGTTCTGTTCTCTCAAAGGAGTTTACGTTGACATATATGTTAAAAGGACTTGTGGTCTTGTGGTGGCCTATTTTAAGCGCAAAGTAACGAGATACCGTACCCTAATTAACACAAAGTACCCAGTGTTATTATCATGCCTTGTAAATTAAAATAAAATACTGCGCGCAAAAAGTCAGGTAAGAAAATTGGTCGTTTTTGTTGCTATGACAACAAGGCGGTAAATATTGATCGCTTTCACGGTCGATTCGAAGACAAAGAAAGTAAGGTATCAATTAAAAACTTTTCGATTAAAACGGGAAACAAGCCAGAAAACAAAACAAAGTTTGAAAGGTATTTTATTAAAAACGACAGTGAAACTCTCTCATAAAAGCCAACTTACTTTATTTGGTTCCGTACAAGCGTAGATAGCTTAGATAAGACGCAGCTACCTTCTCTTAAATCTTCAGTCTTTCTTTTTTGTTAACAAATGTTAACATGAATAAATATTCAAAGATCACACATCAGAACACACAATGTCACCCGCAAATGCTGACTCAAGCTATATATGAATACGTTTTTCAACCTTTGATTATCAAGCAAATTAAACAAACAATTTTGTCTGTTTCTTAGTTATAAATAAATGATAACACCCAACAGTCACATACATAGTTCTGACCCCACAATAAGATTCCCTGTATTATGGGCATCAGAAACTACGAGTAACATGGTGCCACAACACCCAGACCCAGGAAAAAATATTTGCAGAACATGCAAACATTTCCTCCGCAGTGGAAATTGAACCCGCGCTTTTTGCGTCTCAGCCGACCGATTAGGTGGCGTGGCGGGCAATTGCTCGCTACACCACCGAGGCCGTCAAATATTATTATGAGTTTCGAAAAAGTAAACCAGCTGTTTTAATTAATGTGGAAAGGGGTGGGTAAAGAAAACATCTGCTTTGTGGGGGTTCGGATTAAATCTGTTGTGAATAAGCCGGAGCGGAATAGTACTTGAATACGAAACGTAATGACGCGAACGAACTGGGAATATTTTCATTCAATTATGAACTTCGTGATTTTGTGATGGGAAATGGAAAATGTGGGTCTAAATCTGAATTATTAGTGTCGGTTCGTGGCCTTTGTGGACAGTTAATTCTATATTTTAATTGAATTTGCAGCACTAGCACAGAAAATTACTGATATAAACAAACGGACCAAAAACATACATACTATCCACATTTTTCGGTACATCCAGTAAAAGTAGTAGTACGTTTTGTATGCTCAAACGTTTGTAGCGCAAAGTTGTTCTTAAATCATAAATGCTTAAAATAATGAGCTTCTGCAAACTGCCTTTGAGTTTTCCACCACATTTTTTATAATTCAAAATATGCACTCCAGAACCACTTCGCTGAAACTGAACCACTGAACATATATACTTAGCCCAAGAGCCAGAGAGGCTTTTTTTACATTAACTAGAAATAATACAGCTCACATTATATAATTTTCCTGCCTTTATCACACTAGATGGTGTTAGCACAGTTCCTTTCTTTCATTCTTTTCTATACTAGACATCTCTGTCGCTCTTTTTTGGTAATCTCGTGATTTGCATGTCGTATGGAAATGATCGATGTCTCTCATGCTCTAACGTAACTTGGAATCGATCGAAGCTTCCGTTCAAGTTACGTGAGGTGCGTAACTTTCGGCAACTCTGCCAAAGATTAATTTACGACTTGAGAGCTTTAGCAACATGTTCGCTTTTATGATGCAAGTTTGACGACGTTGGAAAAATTTACGGACATTCTTTTTCATGCCTGCATTGTAAAACATACATACATATTTTATCATCATCAGAATCATCATCATCATCCCTGTCATCATCATCATGATCATCATCATTTTAGCTCATATCCACTCACTGTTGGGTATAGATAGGCCTCCTATTAGCACGCCATTCTTTCTGGTCCTACGCTGAGCGAATCCAGCGGATACCCAAAATCAGGAGAGATGTCACAGACAAATACACAGATAGACACTACAAACTTATAATACCCCTCTTTTCGCCAGGAATTAATAAATAAAAATCATATGTTACTGACGGATAATCAACGCACACCATAAACCATAAGTCCTAAAAGCATGAATCATGGAGGGTGGTTGAAATAAGAAAGGAATTTCCGAAATTCAACTCCAGGTGATTATGGTCTAGTGAATCTGCACTGGGAAGATGAAGTTTGTTTTGTATGAAAAAAACTCAAAGCGGTTGAAGTATCTGGGCGTTCTACTAGTAGGTACATATAATATCAAGCAGTGTTTATCATAGGAGCCAGCATTGGCCACATATACTCATTTGCTACGGTCCGGCTGAGCTTTATATACCTACTTTATAAATGTTAAAGAAGAGAATAATATTATTTTTATTTCGGAAAATATGCAATTCGTAGCGGAGCTGTGTTACAAAATAGCATAATAAAAAGTAAGTAAGTTCGTGGATCTAGTATTGTCTATACTCTAGAGTGACGCAGTTTTTCGGCCGCCTAAAGGCTTCCGTCGTGGCTTAAGACTTTTAAGTCTTAAGCCACGACGGAAGCCTTTAGGATTGTTAGTCCCGGATTAAAATCCGGGACTGACAATTTAACGTGCACTCCTCAGCACGGAAGCGCTCAGTTTGTAATGCCACTTACGGTCACCCATCCAAATTGCGACCGCGCACACAACGATCAATCAAGAACGTCTAGGGAAGCTACCCTACGAGCGTAATAAATAGTACTAGCTGAGTGCTACCTGACTTTAGGCAGTATATAAAATCAGACGTGTCTTGAAGTGATGGAAAATTTGAATGAGCTTTTTTACGACCATTATCAGGGAATCCAATTTCCTATTAAATTTCCATACGCGATTTATTGCCTACCGAATAAATTGAGTAAATCTTTGCAGTGTGATATAAAATAAACTTAACGTTGCCTGTGTTCATTATTCATACCAGAAATTCATAGCTAGAGCTTTTATTTAGTTTGCAAGATGCGGTAAGCTTCCTCAACCGTACCAGTGTACCCAGTGCTCGGCTCAACCAATTATTCACTCCTCAGCTGATACCTATCGCTATGGCACATTTTCAAGGATATAAATTATAAACAAACCACATTATGTACATTTAGAATCTATAATATTAGTTTGATATTATTTTACGTATAACGTTGTTATCTGTCGAAAAGAGCTATATATTTTTGACAAAAAACACAACGTTGCTCTCGTAATAACTCATCCATCGTCCTTTAGTAGAATATTGGAATCGGCCATGAGTTTATTTTCTTTTTTAGAGCATTGCTTGTTTATTTTAAATATAATTTTACTAAGTATTTATTATTTACTAGCTGCCGCCCGCGGCTTCGTTCGCGTGTTACCCAAACAAAAAATAGCCTATATTATGTTAATCCAGCACATGTACTATGTATATTCCAAGTTTCATTCAAATCCGTTCAGCTGTTTAGGCGTGATTGAGGCACAAACATCCAAACTCACAAACTTTCACATTTATAATATAGTAGGATTAGATATAATGCGTATTTTTCTCAGCAAACCCTTTCATTTCATATCTATATCATGAGTATGACTAAAAAACATAGTCCGCCATATTGGATTTAGAATGACGTCACTTAGCTAATCGTGCATTGTCATCTAATAAACGTGTATGCAAAATTTCAGCCCAATCGGATGACTATAACTGCTTTAAAATTCAGTTGCAAGATTTAACCCGAACATACATACATAGGTACATAGATACACTACAAGTTAAATAAAAGCTTTTAAAAAAATATGTGAATTCGTCTTTTAAATATACATAACAGCATTATAAAGAGTTCACTCACCTGACGCGATTTGAATAGTTCTGATGTAGTGTGTGTGCGTGCGCTTATCGTATCTTTGTAAGTGTTTACTATTACTTGCTTTTTTGTTATAAAAGAGAACCTAGTGATAAGTCAAACTCCTAAGTTTAATGTCACTACTTAATTGTTTAAATGTATTTTTATAAAATAAATAAAATAATTTTATATTGATTCTAACTATTCCACGTAGTGATAGGTACTCTCTTGTAATGTCTAGTCCTGACAAAACGTATTTTCAATCTCGTAAGGTAGACGAGGTATGAAACCTGCAGTCTACTTGTACAATGTACATCAGAATATAATTCTACTTTATAGAGGTGAAACTCCTTGTAAACCTTAAGAACCACATTCGGGCTGAAACGATGAAATAAGATGTAACTACTATTCCCTAATCCGTCGTTAGCTTTTTAGGGTTCCGTACCCGAAGTATGCTAACGGCACCGTATTACTAAGCCTCCGCTGTCCGTTCATCCATCCGTCCGTCTGTCAGCGGACTATATCTCATGAACCATAATAGGTAGAAAGTTAAAATTTTCAGTGTATATTTCTATTGCCGTTATAACAACAAATAATGAAATAAAAGGGGGCACATACAAGAAACATTTTTTAATGTACGATGGTACGGAACCCTTCGTGTTCGAAAGCGACTGGCACTTAACCAGTTTTATTTAATGATTTTTTATTTAAATTAGTGTAAAGTATCTCAATATCCTTTCAGGATATTGTGCCTAGCCAGCCTATATCAAATATTTTTTATTTTGATGTAGGTATGTACATAGACAAAGATCTCCTTAAAAATATAGTCACAGTTAAGTTTTGTTTCTATCTATTACATACCTAAATAGTCTGCCTCAAACCTCATTGGGAACTGTCTCACCCTCGGCTGGATTATTGATGTTTCGAGTGTATCCTTCCAGATTGCTTCTAGTCTAATTCCATTTTAATTATGAATCGAATGTCTTCCATTACTTAGCGGCACCGCGTCAATGCTCCTCGTTCTATACTTACTAGTACTATGTTCTGTGCTGGTATAATATTTGTTCAAATTGAGACATTTATGTCTCCTAGAAAAAAAATAATTAATAAGTAGCGGGGCCGAACCCACATAGCGTGGGATAATGGCAGTAAGATGAGTAGTAGCTATAATGTTTTAGTTTTTGTTATAAAAATAGTATCTGGATTTAAAATTATTCGTTTTCTATTCGCTATTGGATAAACAGTACATGACTGTCATTGTATGTATGTTTCTATGAGCTAGTGGCCAATTCTAGTGACGGAGTTTTTAGGCCGCCTAAAGGCCTCCGTCATGGCTTAACGACTTAAAAGCCGGGACCGACTGTTTAACGTGCCCTCCGAAGCACGGAAGCACTCAGCTCGTAATGCCACTTGCGATCACCCATCCCAATTTGTGACCGCGCATATCATTGCTTAACTTTAACGATCAATCAAGAACGCCTAAACAAGCTACGCCACGAACGCTTCATTTATTAACTTAATTTACTTCAATTTTCACTTGTCATTTATTAACCATTTTATAACCAACCGAATTCAGAGTTATGTTTTTTTATACTCTGCATGAAGAATTATTGTCAATTTGTATGCTGTATGTTCATAAAACAACAGAATAATTTACTTGGAAAACAAATTGGATAGGTTATTACCGTCATGGGATATTTCATATTCAAACGGGAGCCCTTTGAATTTTTTACAATACATTGAACAATATTTCCCTCTTTGATGGACCGTTATTTACATCTATGATGTCATAGCGTTGGACCGTTGTAATCCCGCGAGAACAGTGTTATTATTACGTTAACTGCTTTGTACCCGCCCCTGTACAAATTAATCTCAGGACTTCTCCAGAAATGCGGCAAAATAAGCTTAAATTATCAAGTTGGAAACTAGCATAAAATAACTTACCTACTTATTGTTGCTAGCAATATTATTTAAATTAACGCATTCGATAACTCAGTTGGTCCTATAAAAGTAAGGTGAGAAGTAGGTAGAATTTCTGACATTCTACGAGAGATGACACAAAAATGTTTTATCAATCTTATGAAAATCCGAGAGCATAATTACAATTTTATGAACTGATATTAAACAAAACTGTAGGCAAGTAAAGCGCAAGATTAGGAAAAAGCAAATTTAAAAAAAAATTACTCTCATAAATCTCTTATCTATAGCTTTTAAAAATGTTTTTTTTTTATTATTGAGAAAGAAGTTCATTGTCATTCTGACAAGTTCTTTTATGAAAGAGAGGGCAAACAAGCAAGTGGCTTATCTGATGGTAGTGATCACCGCCCCCCCCGGACAACTGCAACATCATAGGAGTTGCAAATGCGTTGCTGAACTTTGAGGTATGAGTAGGCTCGTAGGCTCGTTTCTTGAAGGTCCCTAAGTCATATCGGTCCGCTGGCGCCAGCTTATTCCACACGGCAGTTGTGCGAGGCAGAAATTGTAGTATAAGCAGTTGAATGAAATTGTGGACACAGTTTCCGTTGTGGACTGCCAACCATCCACATGATATAAACACAATCCTTGGTGACACAGTTTTATCAAATACCTAAACACAAGTAAGTGTAACTAAGACTCATTGATTCCGAACGTTATATCAGTTGTGAAGTGCTCGTACCTACATTCACGTGTTCATTTGGATTGACGAAAGTTTCCGCAAGTTTCGTACTTTAAAAGTTGTGGAACTCAATAAATACCTACGCGTAATAAAACTTCCGGTCTCCTGAATTGTTCGCACTTTGCCGAACTTTTATTTGTCATTTCTCGAGTAGAATGTTTTGAGTTTTCTTTTTCTAAATCAAAGGGTATGGAGGGTTCGGGAAAATTATTTGTTCCCTGTTTGATGAATTGGTGAAGCCACTTTTGTTTTCCTATTTGTAGTTTGAAAGTGCTTCAGCAGAGGGTTTTCCTTGTCTTTCGTGTTTATCTAACTCTCATTTTAATGATCGTTTGTTGAATGATTCTTGAAGTAGCTTCCAAGCTTTGTTCGTGAAAACCTTTAACTGACTTTCTGCTTTCATTATGTTATTTATAAGTTATCTTCTATTGTTGGTTTTTCTATAAATAAAAAGTGGCAATTATTTTTAAGGCCCGGCGCCCACTATCGACACGGCACGACATGCCTAAGGACGCCTTAGCAGTCTTCGGTATGCTCCGGCAGCATGACCATGCGCCCACTATCGGCACGCTTCGGCATGCCTAAGGACGCCTAAAGATCACTTGGCATGCCGTGCCGATAGTGGGCGCTGAGCCTAAAGGTCTTGTTTTGTCTGTATACTTATAAAGTTCTGACGTAAATTATGTATATTGTATCATATTTTAGTGCTTTACCTTGTGCTCTTGTATACTGCTACAGGTTTTATAATTGTAACTTTTTATATAGGTACCTATCTACAAATATAAACTTTTTTTAAATTACCGTGGAAGGACACGGAATAAGGTGTACTTGGAATGTAACTATTTACATGGCTGAAGATGTCTCTGAGTATTAAATTGGGTTGTCGGCAGAGATTTTCACACCGAGGCCTCATCGCTCCCAACAAAGTTCGTATCGGATTTTCTCCAACTTTATCTGTTAGTTTGGCAGATCTCCCAATTGGCGGCAGATGGTGATGGAAGTTCAACTAAACTTCTGCGAAGCAGTACTCTATAGTCATGTTTCAGCCGGTACCTAACAAGGAAAAGTTAATTTTAAAAGAGAAGTACCTTCTCGAATACCTATCCACTTTTTAACATTGGTACTTGTTACAGGATTTCATAAACGAAGTCATAAAAGTCAAAAGAATTTTACGAATAAAAAGAATAAGAATTCTGATTACTGAAACAATTCTCATTTGACCTTAAAACGATCAGAAATTTACAACTTGTGATATCAAATGTTTGTACACAAACACATCAAGTTCAATCTTTAAACGCCGTCCCTAATGGATGTCCGGGCTAATCCAATCGAAAGGAATCTTAAACTCTTGAGCCGTCGAGGGGTTTAGTTTAATGTAGCCAACGTTTATCTTGGCAGCGGACAGGTTGGGACATTCCGGATTATCACGATTAATGAATTTGTGAGGCTGTGAAACAATCTGCTCGAGGCTCGATGGATTCCATACCTTTTATGGCTTATTAATTGTTTTGGGAATTCTGTTTGTCATAAAATATTACTGAGGTTTTCAATCCGTCGTTTTACAATAATTCTCAGTACCCTAGGTACTTACTTTTATTACAAACAAGAAATTAGAAATGAATTTGTTAAACCAAAACTCCTCCAGGGGTTTACTCGTAGTAAAGCACACATTTCGTTTGTATTTAGATGTAATACTGGCGGTAGACTTAAAAAACGAATACATTCTTAAAGAACGAATATTTTATTTTGAAACTGATCAAACACACGCTCTTTGTAAGTTACAAACAAGCACGTTTAATTCTGTTGGATTTTTGATAACATGTTCTAACAGATTATGCAAAGTCGATGTTTAATTGCTATACACGTGTTTATATGTTACATATCTAATCGCAAAAATATGTATGTTTTCTCTTAGAACTAGAGCTTGTAATCAAGCAAATTAAGTAAGTTCTTATGAGCTAGTGGCCAACTCTAGTGACGGAGTAATCAAGTCACTTTACGTATCGTACGTATTTAAATATCGATATATCATTATTGCAGCAGCGTTTAGCTACTTCGTTACACAAAGTGACTTGGCTAAGGGGGCAGTAGTCTGAAAGTCTTCCTTACAAAGCCGTATGGAAACTTTTGTTCTCGCGCCAAATTGTCACACCTCAGCGCAGTGCACCCAGGCGGCTCTTCCATCTCAATTTATATCCTCAGAACACTCCTGGGCAAACAACTATGAATGGCTGATGAAGTGTTTGCAGGCCAAGCCTAGGGAATATATAATAATACTATAGAAGTGTAACTCTCAGTGTTCATGTCAGAAAGCGTAGTACAAGTATGAGGATTACGTTTTGACGTTATGGTTAAAAGCGGTACATAATACAACTGGACAAAAAATTTTTCCTGAGGCGGATTTGAACCACACCATAATGGTAGTTAAAACCATGAAAACGATCTAGACTACTGAAACCCGTTGTTACATCTTATATTATAAGAATCTTTGTCCTGACTGACTGACTGACTGACTGACTGACTGACAGACAACGCACAGCCTAAACCGCTAGACCTAGAGACTTGAAATTTTCAGTGTAGGTAAACCTTGGTACGTAGGGGTGTACTAAAGAAGGGATTTTTCAAAATTCAACCTCTAAAGGGGTGAAAAGGGATGAAAACCTGAAATCAATTTTTGGTCTAAAACTGCACATAACCTATATCAAATTAAAGAGCCGATTTTTCTCATTTAGTTGATGTCATAATTACCTGTAAATTCTTTATTATTGGCATGTTTTTCATGAAAAATAGAATACTTTTATTTTGACATATGACAGCGATGATACCACAGATTAGTAATAGATGATACAAAACATATGGATAAGGAACTGTCGATGTCAAATTACACTACATTCATTAGCGTCTAAAAAAATTGTTGCGATAATATTTTGGACTGTTAACACTGCAGGTGGGTTACTATGTGGTCTTAGAGCAGGGCAGTAGTTGAACTGCTCGACTTTTTTGTGCTTAGTAGGTACCTTCGTGTGCTGGAATGGGACATAGGGTACTTTTTATCTGGGTACCGCGTGAGCGAAGCCGCGGGCGGCTGCTAGTCGTTTATAAAAGGATGGATGTGTGAAAAATTGACGTAAGATGACAGATGATGGAAAGAGTAGGAGGAAGGAATACGTATCCAGTGATAAGTGTAGGGATATGATTAGAACTCCCAACAAAATTTCTTTCTTGCGTCTTAGTTCTACATTAAAATGTTTTCTGAAATAAAGGAATTTCTTTTCTATACACAAGTATTAAATAGGGTCGAGGAAGCTGTATTCTATGCCTGAGTTTACCCCGGGGCAGAACCACTCACGCGTGTGTTATCGACATCTAATGAATTGGCCCTCGGTGACGTAACATCCCATTAGATAGATAAAATACTCGAACGTGTGTGGGAAAGGAATTAGAAACATGAGTTCACAGGTTACAATCTCTCGACCGACAATTATGAATGAGAAACTGCCTATCTCCAGTGACTGGGCCGATGATGATGATATCCTACTAATATTATAAATGCGAAAGTTTGTGAGGATGTGAGGATGTGTGGATGTGACGATGTATGTTTGTGCCTCAATCACGCCTAAACGACTGAACGGATTTGAACGAAACTTAGAATATACATAGTACATGTGCTGGATTAACATATAGGCTATTTTTCATCCCGGTACCATGCGTGCGAAGCCGCGGGACGCAGCTAGTTTAATATAAATTTAAATAATTATGCCAAGCAGTTGACATGTGCCCTGCAGCGAAATAGGTAGACTATATAGTAGAACTGTGGGCCGTGAATGGACGAGACTAGCACAGACCAGGAATGGATGGTACAAACAGAAGAAGAACTATGCCCAGCAGTGGCTAAAGTCGGGTTGTGGATGATAATGACCGAGAATTTGCTCGAGAGGGGTACTTTATAATTTCAAGATACGTCTTAAATTGAAAACACGCCTGTGCAAGAATTTCTTAGATCCATTACTGATAAAATACCTGATTCAATAAGAACGCAATTCATTAGCTGATTGTAATTTGGAGTTCTTACTCTCCTTAGGGAAATAAAAGCCCAGAAAGTCTAATTTCGGATTGCCACAGCATAAATTTAAGTCAAATTAAGGAATGATATATATCCCTTTTGTGTATTACAAAAATTAATAATGTTTATTATAAAGAACTAGTTTTAGCTGACTCAAATACATTAAAGGGAATAATAAATGGAATGGTTTAGCTCGAACTCTACACAATACCAAATTATCGCTATTTATTGTTCAAATTGTATTCTCAAACATACTCTAATTGTTAATTGGAATAGATAATTTTAAAGGGACCCCTTCCAGTGTTCATTACAACTAAGTAATTCCAATTTGATACAAGCAGATTTGTGATCCCTCTGCAATTATTGCCGATGTAAAATGTTTAGACGCTTTAATTAAATCCTGGAGCGAAGGGGTTGCTAAAAAGGAAATTTTATCTTGAAATATTTGGATCGTATAAATAACACCGTGTCAAATAAATTCACTCTGTATTTTTTTAACAGTGGTCATGGCTATTTATTGAAATAAATAACACTTAACGGGCACATAGTTACAACATATATACATAGTTCTGACCCCACACTAGGATTCCTTGTGTCGTGGGTATCAGAAGCCTGAAATAAATGTTTACAGGTTCTCTAAATATTCGAAATTGAACCCCCGCCACTTGCGTTTCAGCCGAGCACTCGGCTGTCACGCCACCTAGGCCGTCAATACAATTTTCAGAAGGACGAAGCGAAATCTGAAAGCCTTTTTAGGTTCTACTGTGAATATATGACGGTCACCATTTCATAGAAATGCTGGGAAGAATATCTCATTTCGTCGAAAGAAGCAAAATCACTCCAAGTTTTTACTACCTGAGTTGTGTCACGTAAAGTGCTAAAAAGCAAATGGGGGCACGCAGTTATGTTTTTTTCCGAATGTCATTACACAAATTCATAAACACAGATTTTATTTATTCGGCTAAGGGTTACGTCCTAGTGGCCATAACATGAGCATCCATAAGCTTTTCCTTTTTACGGTCACAAAGAGTTCCTTGAACAGAAGGTTTAAGGTTCTTGCCATGAGGTGCTAAAAGCGCCTTTGTGTGAAAGGTAGTTATCATGGCTCTTCTATTCAGTCGAGAAATATCGCAAAATAAAATTTATGATTCGTGAACTCGATCGTATGAGGATTACACTGTATTTTTATAGCTATTTTTCAATATTTCTACACCAGAAGGCACTTGCCCACGCTTTACGAGACCGAAGTATTGAATATCCAATCTCTCTCGACTACTTTGCGAAATTCAGTTTAACGGCATTTTCCATCACATTTCTATTATAAAATACTGAATTACGTAATGCGAGAATAAAGTTTATTGATATGCATGATCTATGGCATTTTATTTATGACTAGCTGTGCTCCGCGGTTTCACCCGCGTTTTTCTCGTTTCCGTGGAAATACCGAGATAAAATATTGCCTATATTATAGCCTCCCTCAATAAATGGACTATGGCCCATAACTCATTAATAGGTACCAACTCTTAACATCTTACACACGTGATAACTTCTAAACGAAATATCCGATTGAGATGAAACAAAAAGTATTTTACTTCTACATAAATACTCTTGATAACATAATGCTTAATTTCGATAAAGATTAATATTACGATGCATATTTAACGTAATTTTTTTTTTCTTCAGACGATTTAATAATTATTTTGAAAACAAAATCAGTTATTGTGATTAAACCATGATAGCTAGATGTATGTTTTCGCGGACTTTTTTGTAGGTCTTAATGGGATCTACAAACCCGTAGTACATCATTTTGTTCTATTGTCAATAGTTTTTGCAGCGCACGCAAAAATAGGTTTTCGATTTTACACCTTGTGTTACAAAATAGCAATTTTATTACGGATCCCTAATTTTGAAAAAAAAACACAGCCTATAGCCTTCCTCGATAAATGGACTACCCAACACTGAAAGAATCATTCAAATCGGACCAGTAGTTCCAGAGATTAGCGCGTTCAAACAAACAAACAAACAAACAAACAAACACTGCAGCTTTATAATATTAGTATAGATTAAAAAAAATATTCAATAGTGAATCAAATGAAGCACTTTGCACTGCAGAATCCAATACCTACATAAGCCACTGCTACTGGATTAAATGAGATATTTATTAAGAAACGTTTCCCGATATGAATAGTAGGTAATCATTCTCATAAAATGTCACAGGATAAATAGTATGCGAAGATTTTGAAACAAGAGTTCAATATTGGAAAGTGTCTAAAAACTTTAAACCTTCATGTAGTTTCTGAGATAAACTGGCTGATATTTAATAGCTATCATGTTAGTTACCGCTTTATAGCTTGAAACAATAAATACCTTTATTAAAAGTTTGTATGGAGGCTGTTCTAGGCTCGTTCATAGCTATTCTGTAGCATTTCCGTAGCGCTTCCGTAGCTCGCGTAGCACGTAGCTCTACGATAACATTATGCTTTGAACAAGTCCCTCAGGCAAACCTGTAAGCGAGCACTGGTTTTAAGGACCTAGGGCGCTGTTGTTATGCCTATTACTGCACGCTAAGCTTTTTAATTAAACTTACAAGGGTCGCGACCTCGGTTGTTGTGACCACGGTGGTGGGTGAGTTATCCGAGACGACCGGTGCGGGTTCGATTCCTAAAGTGGAGATTTTTTGCACGTTAAGCTAATATTTTTTCTAGGGCTGGGTGTTGTAGTGCCATGGTACTAGTAGTTTTCGATACCCACGAAACGAATCCTAGTGTGGGTTGAGAACTGATATATAATTTTTTAGTGTTATTTATTTATTTAAATGGATGAGTTATTTTGAACAGATATGATCAAACTTAACGTTGAATGCATCGAAACTTATTTAGATTTTAGTTTTACTTATAAACCCTCTCTTTAGATCAGTGGAAAAGTATAACAACGCTAGAAAGTATTGACACAAAGACTAGTGTGGTAAAAGAATTGTAAGTGCACGCCTTTACCGCACTGTGACAAACATTGACAGGTTATGTGGTTTTATAAATCTTAACGAACTCCAAGCGGTTACTTACAAAATGTTTCAAAAAATACCTAAGCTTTGTTTTATTAAATACTAGCTGCCACACGCGGCTTCGCTCGCATGGTATCCGGATAAAAAATAGCCTATATGTTAATCCAGTACATGCACTATGTATATTCCAAGTTTCATTCAAATTCGTTCAGCCGTTTAGGCGTGATTGAGGCACAAACATCCAAACTCACAAACTTTCGCATTTATAATATAACTTTATTAACTATGTAGGTACGTAAGTCTCTGTGACAGATTGAAAGATATCGGAGTAAGACCATAACTGTTGTGTTAGTGAAACAGGGTACGGAACACTGAAACCTCTCGTTGCCATGGTTTATTCAAGGAAAACCAACACCGAGTTCCGAGAACAAAGTGCAGCTTACACTCGCCGATTTCCTTTTATCTTCGAGTTGGGCTCGAGTTTTTCATATACTTTTATGGTTCCCACATAACCCTTGCCCTACATTCAGGATTCAAGCTTACTATGCTATATGAGTACTTCTTTACTAGCGCTTTCTAGTGATATTATGGCAGTCGATGGAGTGAGTTGAAAGTTTTGCTAACTATAAAGTATCAATTCGATGGCCTTGGTGGCATGGCGGGTAATTGCTCGGCTGAGATGCAAGAGGCACGGTTTTGATTCCCGCTACGGAAGAAATGTTTGCATGTTATGCAAATATTTCTACCGGGTCTGGGTGTTGTGGTACCATGGTGCTCATAGTTTCCTACGACACAGGGAATTCTAGTGTGGGGTCAAAACTATGTATGTGACTGTTGTGGGTGTTATTTATTTAGTAGTAATTATGATGTAAACCTTATAATGTTGTTGTATCGATAACCATGCCTGTGGGTTAATTACTTAAAAATAAAATATTTTAGTAGAGAAAAAAGAAAAACTGCTTAATAATAGACATCTGTCTCCTATGCGATGACTTATTATTATTATGAATTGAAGGCTGCAGTGTCCCACTGCAGGGCAAAGGCCGAACTTCATTCGCTCCAGTCATCCCTGTTCTGATTTATTATGTTTACAAGATTTGTCCTGTCATTATTCATCATCGAACAGAACAGGGACGACACTACGCACTACTTTATACATTATTTACTCTTTGACAGATTTTTAAAGGCGTAAGTGAACCCCTATCTTTGGTGTCTACCGCAGTGTGTGCGTGCCACACATGAGTTCCTTCCACAAAATAAATTGTTCGTTTTCTGTTGGCATTTTTACCTGTACTATTAAATTGTTTTCCGATCCGAGCTTGTTACCAGTATCAGTTTACACAGCCCACACCATAGGTATAATGGTCGAGTTACTCAACAAGAATAACGAGACATCATCAATATCAACCTCGTAGAACTCTGCTTGTTTGAAAAAAAAACCACTACATTTACTTCTTGTTTTGGGTCAATAGTTCGCATATTTATATTACATATTTTACAGTGGAACTTCGTCACTTCGATTGATGAACTAGCTAAGTAATAATTTTTTATTAATAAAAATTATATGTAAACCTAAAATAGGTACTTCTGTAGGCATAATTTGCGGTATCATTAGGTGCATTTTTATTCATCAAGCAAATATACATTATTATGCTTACTTATATAGTGACATCTCGAGAGCACCTGCATATCATCGGATGGCCAATAAAAAACCGAAAATAAATGTATAATATTCAAAAAAACGAAGTGAAAAAATGTGACTTCAAAATTGACCTAGCACAAAATAAATGTTCACTTAAATATTCATCCTAGTTTGGGTACCAAATAAAGTATATAAGTATTTAGATCAGCCATCTGGTTCCCATTGCTTTGTTGAAAAAATATCCACAAAAATTTATTTATTATTAATATTCATTCAACCAGGAATCTTTTAATTCTGCATAAAAACATCTTAGTTAAGGATTGTATGTTTCTGTAACGTTTTTTACTTTGAATAAATTTCATATCAAATTTATTTCATTCATTTTATTGTATAAACAGTTCAGTGTAAACTAGAGTCTCACGTACCTATAGCTGTGAACAAACGCTAGCCCTATAACCTCGTACTGAGCAGAATTGCGGTATAACCAGCACGTACCACGTACCTGCATTCGAACCTACACAAGCTTGAAACAATGTTTTCTTACAAAATGGATAGGACTTTCTAGTTGGCAGGCATCGCTTCGTTAGCTTAGATCGTGATCGAACACCTTTCATTGTAAAATACCCTCATTCTACATTGTTACGTTCGAGAAAATACCTTACTAATAAACGAGGTCTTGTCAAGATTTTGAATTCAGAATGTGAGTGAAAATTGTGTAGATTATGTTCTCTGAAAAACGAAAATAATTAAGTCTTGACTCCTGAAACACAGTTTTTACTACATGATTCAGGAACCTAAGGATTCGTTTTTTTTAACATATTTATTATGTCAATAAACTGATCAGTATTTGCATTTGTATACACGTAAACAATGTGCGAATGAACAATACCAGAGGCAAATTTGTAAAATGCTTTATAAATGGACGAAGGGCGGTGAATTCCACACTTTTTGTGACACCACAAACGTTCATTACTTTGGCATTCCGAAGCAGTTTGGGTCATATTTTAGCATTTCCCGATGCCTATGCGTGTAGCTCCATGAATTACGGACACTTTTGGGACGTGGGAGGACAGTCGCTAGCAAAAGTTGCTCTACATGCAATACAATTTGGCCTGACTTAACCTGTAAACCTTATTACTATACTATTTGACAAATACAAAAAATATGATCAATAATAATCAGTGACATATACTATAATAATAGTATTTTTTGTACAAGATGTGCCTAGAGCTATATTTTTGACAAAAAATGATAATACTAACAATAACATTTATTGCTTCAACTAACAAAGCTAAAAACAAATGTCAAACGAAGTTTAAAACAACAACATAATAATAACAAAAATAATTCATGAGTTAAAAACTGGAAACACAGAACGAAATTCTATGTTATAAATTCCTTTTACTAACTGTTTATATCCTACTGCACTTGTTTTTTAAGGTTTTAATTGACTCATTAAATATAAGTGTTTATGCTACTAGCATTATTTTGCAGTTGCGGCCAAATAAGCCTATGAGTATAGTATGTGTTGTTCCATGTCATAAATTATGTTTATTCCAAGTTTCAGTCAAATCCGTTTAGCTATTATGGTGATGAGTGACTCGCATTGATAATATTAGTGTAATTTAGGCCACTCTTATATAAATGTATTTTTGGTGACTGTTTCTCATCTCTCCCAAAGGAAATTAATGTTTCGTATGACAATAAACTTCATTATAGTGAGGCCATAAAAAAATCAATCCGTATGAATACCGCTCCTGAACAAAACAAGGTAAAATGGTGCTTATTGCTATACATTTATGACTTAATATATTTTTTATTACACAATATTAAAAGAAGAAAATTACTTCAATAAGTTATTCTCATTCCTTTAGTTCGGCTTTCCTTTTTGAATATTGCTACGCAATATTCAAATAACTTTGCTGTTGACATCAAGTAATCATTCAATTTCACCATTGGTAAACAAGCTAAATTTAGAAATAAAAGATGTTAAGGTATGTGTTTTACAACTTGTAGTGAAATAAAGCCTGATATTTATGTGCTTGAATTTGTGTCATTGTTTCTTTTAGTGAGAGTTGTACTTTTAGAGCACTGGTAGTCTAGTGGTAGCGCCTTCCAATCCTAAGGTCGTTGGTTCAAATATGGACGGAGACCAATGGATTATGCTCTATGATGACTAACGATGATGGAAAACATGGTGAGGAAACCGGGTATCGTAGAACCTAAAAAGTTCTAAAACATGTACGAAAGGAACCTTTGAGGTGCACTTTAAATCCTTTTACCACACTAGTGAGAGTTAGGTCAAAGACTGGGTGGTATGGTGGATCTTGACCGTCGTTACTCAATATCTCTCATATATCTCTGTATCCATTCACCAGGCAACATTGAATTGAATCTGAATTATCATAATAAAAATAACACCGAAACTTTTTGAAGTGTCTAAAAGAGTTTGTTTTAATGGCTCATTTCATGCTTAAGAACCTTTACAGAATAAGTGATTCTTATGTTTTTTATAGCGAACTCATAAAAAACTTAGTAAAAATCTACTCCTTCTTTTAAATTCTAAATTACTTACAAAGGTTGCTGTACCAGCTGAAGTCCTTTTACTCAAGTAACGAAATACAGTCTAAAAATAAGTTATATAGTGTTATAATTCAGTTAAAATGCTTTTACATACCCAGTTCTCTTCTACCTGTAACGTAAACAAAATAATGAGGAAAATTCTTTATAATAAGAGAACGATGTGGAGTAAAAGATGTACTTAGTAATGAGGATGAAGAAAGGTATGTTAATAAGGTCCGATTATGCAGAGAGGATGAATGAAAGTAGGTTAACGAGACAAGTGTATGAGGCGAGTATGAATGTTACCGTTGGAAGGGGAAGACTTAGGCATAATACCTGGACCAAATCAGTGACGTTTTGGAGAAGGGCCAGATCAAAAGTACCTATCTACCTTAAACAATGCATGCATGAGGAATGTGATGAGAGTCAGTGAAGCGAAAAAAATATGTCGTAATAAATCGTAGTGAATTGAGATACTTGATCTCTGCCTACCCCTATGAGAAACAGGGGTGATTTCATGTATGTATGTATGATTCAATAGTTTTCATCGCTTCCTAGATGGCGTTTGACACAGATTATAATCAAATTTATAACATACATACATACATATTATCACGAAAACTTGCAGCCACTTCTGATTAAAACTCCTAAGATGAATACGGTGACCCATGGTGACAGGTGATTTATAATATGTGATTATATAGATTAAAACGATGGGTTTATTGGGTTTATAGAGTTCTACACCTACTTGCGCCATCTAAGGTGTATTTGGGAAATAAATTTATTTAAAAAAATGTTTCACATTAATTGATACCAACGTACAAGGGTGATAAGAAAATTATGATCATTTGACTTGTTCAGATAATCTTGCTAGTAGACAGTAATCTAATTTTCACGGCATTCAATTTAATTTTCAAGTTATTGTACGAACTCAGTGTGTATTGAACAGTAAATCTTTCCTAATGATGTTCTCTGTGATGCTAAGTCTCGACTTATTTCAATCTTCGTGAGCCCTTTGGCAATTTGCCGCCAAAGGGCTTGTCAGATAAGTTTAATTCTTGTTGTACATCCTAATTATATGCGAAGTGATTGGATGTTTGTTTATATAATCTAAAGTTGAAGAGATAAATTGAAAGAACAGACTTCGTATACTACCAACTATGATATCGTATCGTGCGACATAACCTGAATAATAAATAAATATTTTTATACATTCACACAGCGCCATCTAGCCCCAAAGCAAACAAGCTTGTACCGAACCTGCTGGCTGATATTACGTAATACTTACTTTGATACTGAATAACTATATTTTTTGTATACAAGTACATACGAGCAAATATACCCAAACACAACAAATATTTACGTTCCTTAAACAAATGTTTTCCTGTGTGCGAATCGAATCTAGAACCTACTAGCGTTGGGTACCTGTTCTTGAAAATCACTGAGTGATAATAATTTAACAAAATGGACCATTTTCATTGATTTTTTTCAATATCGTAGTCCTAAAAGTCATTTGGTGACTTCAAAATTAAAAATAGTCTATCTATTTGTGTAAACGTGAGTCTTTAGGCCAAAGTTAGAGGGCCCCTCGAGTGAAGTCGCGGGTGAAAGCTAGTGACGTAATAAAGTTTTGTACGCTTGCAAAGCGTATGCCATTTGGGAATTTAATATAGGAATATGAGCAGTTCCCCTGTCAGATTATAATTTGAGCGTCTTTGAATCACGTAAACAAGCAATCCACATTCAATCAAGCTCAATCAAGCTTTACTTTGATCAAAGATCTGAATACACTACAGTCTCACACGACCTTACACTGTTTACATATTTTGTTGTATCGCCTGACATAAAGAATTTATCAATCATACATACATACATGTCTACATACATATTATCATGCGCGTATCCCTAATGGGATGGGCAGAGCTACAAGTAATCATAATAAAACTTGCAGACTAACTCCTGATTCAAAGTCCCAAGATGGATAATATGATGAACCATGGCGACGGGTGATCAGTTCATCGCCCCTATAGATGGTTGGAAAGAGTACTCTTCCTTAGTCGACTTTTAATACATGCTTGGGGGAGAGAAGCACCTGGATGCATTCTATGTTTTTTCTTTACTTTCAGTCCAGCAGAGAAGTAATTTACCAATCATTATGTATTTTTTACTCTTCTTAATACGATTTTAAAATGATTTTCCTTGACCTTTTACGTAATATATATACCTTTTTAAAATTCCTCGAAAGTTGATGAGGATGTTTATATATTTGTGTGCTTGATAGGTACTCAATCACGAAGGAATTTTGATGAAACTTGATAGAGCTATACAGTTCGTGATTCGGAATAGCAAATAAGCTTTACTTTGTATCCTTTTGAACCTCTCCAGCGAAGCCGTAAGCCGTATCTACTTGTTTACTGTTTAAACTAAACATCCTCCAAATTCATTATGAAGGGAGTCTCATCTTTCACCAAAAATCGTGTTTCAAAATGTCTTATATTTCTGTAGGTAAATAAAATGGCTACAGTTAATATTCCCCGGCTCACCTTGAAAAATTCCCGGGAATAATTTTTGAGACGAATTAATAGCATACTCCATCAATCTTTATGATATTCATGACGAGAGAGTTTTTGTATAACTTTATCTTTCTAAAACGAAAACTTACAATATACATACCTACGTGTACCTACTAGAACAGTATATTAACTACTATATATGTGGATATAAATACGCGGGCGGCAGATGACAAAGTTTATGTACATTATTTTTTTAATATATTAATGTTTTTACTAGAGGTATCTACATTATGTTCGTACTCCTTAGTGTTTATTTCGCAATTTTGTAGAGAGGCCATTATTTAGAAAGAATTAAAAAATCTTTTTAAAAATCTATCTATCCATACATTTAAATAGAGTTCAATAGAAAAATCTCAGCAACGTTAATATGAATGTCTTATAGGCACAGGAAGGAAGAGTGAGTCGGATTCCCGTATCTGAGGCTCCCATCACATCACTGTCGGCTCCTTTGTAAGTACGAGAGCGGTATTCGTAGAGTTTGTATTACGTACAGTCAACGACACAGGTTTATTAAAAATAGTTCTCTGGACTGAACTTAAACCTCAGAAATCAACGTCAGAATCTTATTGGAATTAATGCCGGTGGATTGCCATGGCTAGAATTAATGATAGTATTACAATGCGAGTATAAAAGATAACATACGGATTAGCAAGTTAAGAAACATTTATAAGAAAAAAAATGATGGATTGCAAGTTGGAATGCGTGAAAGATGACATGAGTATGAAAGGAATGAATAGAGATGACGGCTGATAGAATGGAAGAAAAATACATGTTGTGCCGAACACACGTAAGGGAGATAAGGGCAGGGAGATGATGATGATGATGATGATGATGGCGTTACATCATCGGTGTAACACCATCGACGCAGGACGACTCCGAAAAAAAGAAACGTTTGTTGGTGGCCCGTTATTATAGTACTTAGTTTTTATTGTTCTTAAAAATAGAATGCTAAATTTGGATCCGTTTTGCATCAACGTATATTACTTAAGTTACCTAGAATATTAGTTTATGTTAGTACTGTTTGTGTTGTTGCAAATAAAAGTATATTCTATTCTAAGAGTATCAAAATCTCAACATGAACTTATGTCGCTAAATGTACTTTACTGTAGTTTAAATATAGTAGGTATATACGAAGGTCGAATACCTCTACTCGTGAGAGCTCGCAGAGCACTAAATTTACATTTACAATTAACGTTTTGAATTCAACATTACCTTCGCAGTCTACCGTAGTGTAAGTTCTACTTGAAATTGCGCCGTAGCTACGAGTATAAAACATAAGTAAATTAACCTTTACATTATTGATATTCTGATTAAGCTTATCAGATGATCCATGTTTTACGAGGTACTTCTGACGACTACGGTTTTACTGATAAGCGCTACATATAAATAAAATTGTCTCTGTCGCTGTTTTTTATCGTTTAACAAAAAGAGATTGATAATAATTTAGAGGGATTTATGAAAAAGACGCACAAGTTGTACATAAAAGACAGTCGAAGCTTAATTTAGTACCTTTTTGCTTTAACATGAGTTCTCGCTAGCGAGAAAAAAAAATGCCGAGGTAGATAAATCCTTTTAGCTAGAGCAATCTGTATCACGTTTTTATGAGTACCTAGGTATTTTTATTAAATCTTTGTGAAAGGATAGGTAGGTATTTTTGTAGCCGCTCTTCGTACTCGTATTTTGCGTTTAGTTGTAATTTTTCAACCTCTATAGAAGGATCGCCAATCTCGTAACCCCGATAGGTGCTCCAGCCCGTTCAAGTAGCTCACTTGAAAGCTGGATGTGGAATAAATTAAATACCTTCATCAGTTAGAGTAGTGCAGTTTAGAACATTTATAATTGCTGTATTTTAGTTCATGGATCATGTGAGTCTCACTCCATGATGTGAGTTTTTTTGAATTTATTTATCTTCTTATATTATAAGAATCTTTGTCCTGACTGACTGACTGACTGACTGACAGACAACGCACAGCCTAAACCGCTGGACGTAGAGACTTGAAATTTTCAGTGTAGGTAAACCTTGGTACATAGGGGTGTACTAAGAAGGGATTTTTCAAAATTCAACCTCTAAAGGGGTGAAAAGGGATGAAAACCTGGAATAAATTTTTGGTCTAAAACTGCACATAACCTATATCAAATTAAAGAGCCGATTTTTCTCATTTAGTTGATGTCATAATTACCTGTAAATTCTTTATTTTTGGCATGTTTTTCATGAAAAATAGAATAGTTTTATTTTGACATATGACAGCGATGATACCACAGATTAGTAATAGATGATACAAAACATATGGAAAAGGAACTGTCAATATCAATTTACACTACATTCATTAGCGTCTAAAAAAAATTGTTGCGATAATATTTTGGACTGTTAACACTGCAGGTGGGTTACTATGTGGCCTTAGAGCAGGGCAGTAGTTGAACTGCTCGACTTTTTTGTGCTTATTTGTTCTGCATAAGGTTCAAAATGGCACAAAAAAGTCAGGCAGTTCAAATACTGCTCTACTCTAAGAATTCATAGTAACCCCCCAGTATAAAACATTTCACGCAAAAACTACGGAATATACTTACATACCTCCCCTTTTATTCATATTCGTTCGCTAAAGTTAGCCATTGCTTAAAGTTAGCCCTGTCACTGTTTGTCATTATGAAATGGTAAGAGATGGCAATACTTTAGTCATCGTTTAGCGTACACTATATTATAATGAATAATGAGGATAGTAGGTACCTACGTGTGCTGGAATGGGACATAGGGTACTTTTTATCTGGGTACCGCGTGAGCGAAGCCGCGGGCGGCTGCTCGTTGCAGTACTCGTATATAAGAGCTTTTACTGTAGAAGGCTAGAATATGTTCGTTTACAATAAATTGAATAAAAAAACAATACTTATGCATCACTTTCTATGCACTAGTTTCTCACCAATAAGGTAATCTAGACAATGACTAATATATATATTTTGGTTCGGAGAATTATCAAACAATAATTGGAATTGAAAAGGTGAGTTATTATTAAATATTGTTTCAGTGAACTAGGATTATCCAGTATCGTGTTTTATTTTACTCGCTGACAATTTAATTATTTCAACGAGACTGTAGAATGCATTATTGAAAAAATGCAATGCGATAAAATATCTGATAAAGAGCCTGAGAGAGCCGCATTGAATAAAAAAATAGAACAGTGCTTCTATTCATTGACGACAATGTGCAATATCTGTAAAAGCATTTCATAAAAATGTACATCACTATCATCGTAATTGAATTCAAACGACATTCTATAGTGTCTACTTGTTTTATAGACATTTTGAGGGGATGATTGAGAACATGATTTTGAGGTAACCAATCTTCACTTTTTGTGGCTACTGTAACATTTCGTCACAAACTTGGTTGGAGTATAAAAAACCTGTCAAAAGCGAGCCGATTTCGCACACGAACGTACCATCGTACATTAAAAAATGTGTCTTGTATGGGGCCCCTTTATTTTTTCTTCTTATTATTTGTTGTTATAGTGACAATATAAATACACACTGAATATTTCAACTCTACCTATTATGGTTCATAAGATACAGTCCGTTCACTGACGAACGGACGGACTGACAGACGGACGGCGGAGACTTAGTCCCGTTGGCACCCTTCGGTTACGGAACCCTAAAAATAAAACAAATCTGAATATCATCAATTTTGTTCTAAGTGACACCGTCAGCAATGCAGCTGTTAACATGTTTATGATACGAGTAAATATGTGGATCACCAATTTTCCTCCACATAGAGCACTTATCAGCGATGAAGACTTACTGGTGCGTGTGAGTGGATCACCAAGGTACCAGACGTAACGTGTGCTTTCACTAAAGTGGATTATAATCTATCAAAAAGTTAATAATGTCATAAGTTCCGTTACTCAACTTCAATTATCGTGATTTTAGACCCTGTTAAGTGTTAAAGTTTATCCGTACCATCCCATGTAAAATCATTAACCCAATTTCAAGCCATTAGCGTTCAACTTTTCACGAGTTTATCAGTAATCAGTACCTACGTCTGAATAAAGTTTGATACCAATATTCCGAAACACTCTAAATTATTGCTTATTCAGCTACTGTCGACTTCGTTCGTGTCGTATACCAATAAAAGAAGCCTTTGTGCTATTTCAGGTCACAAACATTATAATTCAAATGACATCAAAATCATTGTATCAATTACAGCGTGATTGTGATACCAACTCTGACATCTGTCAAATATACAGTCGTGTTATAACTTGGAGATATTTTCTTATATAACATTTACAAGAAATAGACAAAAACAACTTACTGGAAACAGGGTATTTACTGGAAAAAGGCACAAAACATGATTTTCGCAAACAACCACATAATAGGACAAAGGTACAATATTCTCGTGTGTAAGAAGGCGCACAAAAGCCAGCTTATTACATTACGAATGAGTTTTACCAGACGCTTCAAAGACTATTATAATGTGAAATCATGATCACATTTCACACTCGTTCGTCAAGAGAAACTCATTAACGCGCTTGTGTGTTTATTTAAGCTCAATTTAATTTTGTAATTTGGAAACAGATTGATTATCTAACAGAGCCTAGCTATACTCTGTCGAATCCTTTATTTTTCTTTTGTCTTCACACTCACTGTGAGTTGAAAGACATTTTTGTGATGTCCTAAAAGGTTACCGATTTCGATTTCTTATAACAATCGACTTTACTTATGAAGAAGTCTTAATCGATTTAAGACATTAATATTTTATTTTTGCTGGACATTGACATTAAAGGCATTTCAATGTTCTTATTGGATAATAAATAGGATAGATAAATATAAGTAGGTAATTACTTACTTACTTACTTAGTAGGTAGCTTATATATTTATTTTACCACGCATTTTGAGTTTATTTTGAAATCATAAAACAGTTACATTCTCAAGCTTTCAGCTTCCAGCTGTCAAAAATATATTAAAGGATTGGACAGAGTATGTAGTCACATAGAATAGAATTCCAAAAGGTTCTGATAATGTCTGCTTGTTTTGTTTTTGGTCCAATCATGACGTAACAGCTGAGCGGATTTTAAAGAAACCTGGAATTTACGAGTACGTAGCTCCTGATCTTGAACGCTTAAGGGCGTTTGCAACGGTCTTTAGATAGCCCGACTGTTTATTTTGTATTTTATTTTATAAATACTCGTATTAGTTGTTAGTTTATTTCTGTTAATATTGGTTTGTTTATGTAGTAAGAACCACGCGAGCGATGCCACGGGTGGAAGCTCAGTTCACAATAAGTCATAACGAATAAGCTGTGCGGTAAATTCATTGTGACTTATTAGCTGTTGGTAAGTAATTGTTTTATTTCGTGCCGCCGGTGTCACGGCTTTCACTGAAATCAGGATTAGCCACACGAAAAGCCAAATAACTTTTAAGTCCATTTTTCAAACTGGCTTTGACACTGCGATCAAAATCTCTTAATTTCCATAGTAGGATGGAGACGTTGAATGTCGCGAGTTTGATGAACTTGGCTTAGCTTGGGTACCTAAATGTCCTATAGTTATTTTACCTAGGGCTCGCCTTAAGGTGAATAATGTTAAAAATTTTCAAGCCCAACTCAGCTCAAACACGTTTGGCTGAGCTTAGCAACCTTCCTCCACTAGTTGGGTTGATTGGTCACACACAACCTCACACAACATAACTCAACGTTACTTTCATTAATCGGTAAAGAGAAGTTGATTTATTTTTTAAATTAAGAAAACAAAAGCCTATCTAATGCTTCGGTCAGTCGCCACCTTAATGGTTCTTTATGGAATGGCATGGTGGTTGGAGACCGTAAGTTTGTCTACGGTTATGTTACATCTCGTTTATTCCATCCAGTCTTCATTGTAATCTAGCTACAATGCTTAATTAAGTTAAACTGACTGAGCTAGAGTTAAACTTATAAAATCACAGTGAATGACCACTGTTATGCAGCTGTTATAATATGTATAATTAACCAGTAGAAGTTTGGTATCTAGTTAGTGAGTTTGTATAGCGATGCGAACTTGGGGCGCAGAGTAACAAGCTAGACACGAGTTATGGAACACGATCCACTTTCCATGTGTGAACTAAGTTTTATTCCATGAACAAAGGATAAGAGAAGATAACAGTTTTCCTATCTATTATTTTTTTTCTTTTTCCTTGACCACCTCATCGGTCATTGACTTAAGAAGGGCGACTGATAGAATTAGTGATACAAGTGGTAAGAATGCAAATGGCGACCAATTTATAGACTCAATAGCTCTCAATAGCTTCCGGCCTCAGCTTCACTTGCTTGGTATCCGGATAAATCCAGCTTCTAATCTACATCTATGCAACAAAAAGATGTCGATCCGGTGCTCTATTGTACGAGAAAATTGTACAAACCAACAAACAAACAAAAACACAATTTGGTATTCGTAATATAAGTAGGATGATAGTGTTCAGTTGACATGTGCGCTGTGATGCGGTTTGACCAAGAGAGAAAACTAAAGAAACATGTTTTCAATTTTGTCCACCTGAACAGACAACGTCATAATATATAATACGAGTGCTCTGCCATGTACTAGTTTGTTCGTGGCTCGTAGTTCGTAGCCGGTAGCTACGCCGCTGCTACGAAACTTCTCCCAACTTTTACCACTGACATAGCTATCTACTGAAGGCACCTTTTCAGCCATATCATACTTTAAACTGTGGTGTCAAACTGTCTAAGTACTTTGATGTGGATGGGTAGCTTGTGCTGCACTGTTTTGTTCTCTATTGTTATTACTACCACAGAGATGCTGACTGAGCTGACATACGAGAATCGAGAGAACATGCTGTGCCGACCCCATATAGAGTGGGATAAGGGCTGGAAGAAGATGATTTTTATTGTTATTACTAGCTTACAGAATAATGCACAAATATTGTGCGCATCGGCAAACTACGTGCTTTGTATGAAAACCGAATTTGTCCTAATTATGCAACTAATTGTCAACTAATAACAACTGAACCAATACTTAAAAAAAGTATCTACATAATAACTACATACTTATTTCATATTATAATTGCAAAAGTGTGTGTGTGTGTTAATTAACACACACACTTTTATGGCAAAATATGCCATAATAGATCTAAAAATCTAAAAATGGTGTTTATAAGCACATTTTCAAAATGTAATTGTATTTCCTGTTTGAAGGATCTAGAAATGTAAAAAACTACGTAGAACGGACGAAGCACGCTTAAACCGTAGGCTACATTCTCACAGCAGCTAGAGCTAATCCTCAAACAACCGGACGGTAGCTGGCTTTTTGGATTTTGTCTTGCCAGCCAGTAAGTGTCACTTCAAATAGGTTTGCTCCAAAGAGTTCTTCTAACAAATTATGGAAATCTTAAATATTTAAATCAGCGAGGGAAAAAAATAATGCTCTGAGTGAACCGATGACTTTTTAGCAATAAAAGAAAATAAATTCACAAAAAACTAGGCCTGGTCTCCACCTGCCCGAAAGGGAAAAATAAAAATAATAAATTAAGTTAGTGTCATGTATAAAATCTTAACTGTGTATGTAGGTATGTGTTTTTTTAATTCTGTCTAAAATATCTATATGAATGTACTGGATCATCATAAGAACATTGATGCCTACTACTAGGTGTAAACCTACGCAAAACTGCATCTGAGCTATATTCAATCTTAAGCTAGTATCGTAAAGTTCATTTTACTTTGACGGTAAAAAATAATATCTCAAGGTTATTCCGTACTCTATCTGTAATTCTAGCAAGCCACATTGCGCTTGAGATGTTTAGAAAGCGATCGTGTGATGCTAATTAGGATGGTAAACAAATATGCCTCTAGAACTGGAAAACAGTTTACGGGGTATCAGATAGGTACTACGAGTACCATGGTACCACAACACCCAGACCCTGAAGAAATATTTATAGAACATGCAAACATTTCTCCAGCAGCGGTAATCAAACCTGCGCCTCTGTCGTCTTAGCCAAGCACTCGCCCGCCATGCCAATGAGGCCATTAGTATACCTATTTCTCCATCTTATGTATAATTTATTGTATACTGTTACCAATATTAATGATGTATAGTATACTGTCTTACAGTACCTAAAAAACAATATTTAGTAGAATATGCATACACCAAAGGGGTTAAACAATGTCTTGCCTTACACATGATGACTTCCGGTCCAAAGGTCCGAAAGAAAGATTGATAAAATAATCCTCCATAGTTTGATTTCAAATGAGTTACTGAAGTTCTTTTTGATGAGGATCTATGACTTAAAGTTTTCATACGAACTGTGTTCCTAATTCAAATCATAATACACCAATCGTACATCCTGCTAAGATTTTTTTTTGTTTTTAGTTTTATTTGAAAAAAAAAACTCATAAAATAGTAAAATACATTAAAAAACTTGCCTGCAATGCCTATATTGGCAATACCAAAAGAAGAAACAGAAAGGAACTACCAAAAAACACACAAAGATATTGTTTTTTTATGATTTTCCCCTTTTAGGTGGGCGATAGTTTTATGACCATACTGACTTGTATTACGTAGTAAAGTCTAAAATCAAAAAATACACAGAAAAAACCAGTGGAATACACCTACTCTAGTTAATCATGAATAGAGTATGAATAAGATAAAACCAAATCATTTAAATCTTCGTTATTTTACACGAAAACTTAAATCCTTTTTATTAATTTTACAGTGTAAATTACGTCGTAATACTGGTTTAAACTTGGGCTATTTGGTTCATTATAAATGGAACAGCTGTAGGTAGAGGCCCGCAAGTTTCGTCGTAAATATGGACCGAATGGTCCCAGGATGACTCTTGTCACCTGTGCCCGCTTCATCTGCCTCTGGCATCTATTTGTTATAATAAACATTGTTTATACACTATTTGTCTAGTGTGTCCTACTCATTTAACCAATCCAAATATAATCTAAAAATTTGTGTATATTATTCGGAAAAGATTTCTTTTCACAGACTTTTTATTAAACCACTTAGAAATGTGTATATGTAATGTCTAGGTTAAATATCCACATGGCAGAAAATCACTATGTACTTAAGTCAGAAAAAATTGATGCTAAGATCGAATACGTCTACAGATTCTTTTTCACAATAAAATAATGCCATTCATTCCATTAATACATAATACAGTTTAGGAAAAAATAAAGTGCATGAAAAAAGCCTTCCAAGCGCACTTAAAATCCTTTCATTAAACTAATTCGAAAGAACTAGTGACACGACTAAGTAGTAGTAGAAAAAAAAACCTCTTTTGAGTTCAGACCTCTTCGGAGTTTTTGGCGGGAATCTACGGAAATCAAAGTGTTCACAGATTAAATAATAAAATTAGGTACCACATCTGTCACGTCCGTGCACTGCATAGATTTACGACATAATATAATGTAAATTATCTGCTATTATAACTCCATATAGAACTTTTCTATTCTATTATCAGGCGAAACCCAAAATACTGTTTTCACCTTTTTTCTAGATACTAAAATTGTACAAATTATCAACATCATCATACTCCTCATCACCATCATCATGTGTAAATGGTATTGTAAAGACGGTGGATGAAGGCAGCAAACAATCGTTTATCAGGAGAGGCTTTATGTCCAGCAGTGGACTTTAATAGGCTGATGATGATGATGATGTCACCCACATAATTCTAGAGCCAGAGGTATAAAATACTTACGACTATGTTTTAATTAAAACATGAAGTATTCAAAGACTGTAATAACGAGAGAAGAGCTGAGTTATGGCCAATGTGCGCGAGTTTCATGAATTACGGATGCAAAGCCAAACTATTGGGTAACCGAGCGCACATATCATGAGTTTGGCAAGAAGCTTAATTAAATAGGAGTAAGTACGTGTTACCTACTGCTTGTGCTTTAGTTAGACTGTGGTATTTTTGGGTCTAGGTATGAAATGCGTTTTGTCTCAAGTCTATCTTTTGTAAGCTCATTATTTATAAGATGCATTTGAGTCAAAATACGAGTAAACCTATCATTATAATTTTATAAATGCTGTAGCTCACATGCCGTGCCATTGTCAAATTTTGCATTAAAATGGATCGTTGGACGAAATTGATGGGCTGACTTTTGTATATTTCGAAACGCTATCTTTGAATTTATCAGTTTGATATTATTGTCATGACATTTTGGCATCTCCCGATAAAAGCTTTCCCGATCCATCAACTAGCTTCTCCTTCAAACTTTGCTCCAAACGTGACACTTTTAAGAAGTTACTGAGACATTTAAAAATTGGTTTAAGTAATGTAAGCTCGAGCGGAGTTCACAAGCCTCTAGACCTTTTATGCAAATCTTGAAGAATGTGCCGGGATTTTTAATGAAACTGGCGCAATTACTTTGACGAATACTGCATCCGTGGCGTGACGACCCTTAGCGAAGGGAGGCTTAATCTAAATTAAATGTCAGGTATATTGATTCAAATTAGAAAACGTAGGGTGCTCTAAAGGAAAGCAAGTACTTTAATGATTTAAGTGAATTCAATTTAAAAAACGTAGCTGATTGTTTTGTTTCCGTCTTGAATTTAAACATTTTGTGCAGGTACTTTGAGAATCGGATAATCAGTTACAGGGAAATGTTCCTCTGAATCAAGAAAGTCAACAAAGAAAACGAGAGTCGTTTGGCAGTCGGGTCTTTGTAAGTCAAAACAAACTTCCAAAGATACTCAAAAGGAATCAAACGAAAAAAGACAAAGTAAAAACAGAAGCTCCTTGAAACGAAACGCTCTTCAGTGTACGCAATCTAATAAAAAAGTAGATGAGACTCTCTTACGCAGCTGGAATTTTAATCAATTTTGCGGCCAATAACTGGAGATGGCAGGCTCAACGAGCCGTACTTCGCAAATTATCGCCCTAAAACGTTTGCTTTGATATCCTTTGCTTCCCACTCACATTAAATAAAACTAACTTACTTCTAATTTGCCTAGGGTTGAGAATAAATTTCATTTTTAACATAATTGCGCAAGGTGGCAATAACTGTGGCAGATGGTTTGATATGTAAGCAAGGTGTTTTTATCATAGTGCCAAGATTTGTCAGTTCGTGTAATATTTCTTCGAACCAATGAGCACAAGATATTTTCGTTTTTATACGGCGCGAAGACAACAAAAAAGAAGTATCAGAAATATCGCGGCACCAAAGACAAGAGAGCCGTTTGTGCTCTGAAACCCGCAGGGCACACTGAATAATGAGTTTCACAAGCATTTAGAAGGAACTTTATTACGGTTACTACTTAGCAGGCAATTAAGGAGGTTTTAATATTTTTCTTTCGAGACGCAGTAATTAGTTCGCACGACCATTTCAACTCGGTAGCTGGACTTTGAGTTGGAGAAAATACACCTAAATGTAAAAACATTCTAAAGGTTTTGGAACTTTTTCCACGCTGTGATATTTTTCTGAAACGGTAGCTTAATTAAAACCATTTTATTTTTATTTTTAGTAACGTACTTGTACAATTAGATTTTTCTATTTTGCCGTTTTGTATGTCTACGCCTAGAAGCTACAAACCTTGGAGACCGTTTTGGAAAGAATCTATAATTTTGATTTAGTAAATTATATGAAATTAATCGAACCATCTATCTAATTATCGTTTTAGTGATAGGTATCTAATAACACTTAGGTCAACAACAAAATCTATTTGTTCGGTCCTAATGTTAATTTCTATTGTTTCAGATTGTTTCCACCACACTCCATTATAGTGAAGAGTCAAAGCGTGCAACAAAGTGGAATAGTTTCAATTTGTATCGAAAGTTTAGTGTGCATAGTATAACGAGCTTGAGGCAGGTGTCGCGGGGAGAATGGGCGGTGGGGGGTAGCATGACAGCGCCTGCCACGGCGGCCTAATGGCGCTAGTGCGCCGGATACTTGGCGACGCCCAGGTGAGTGTTCCTATCCTATGAACCTATTCAGTCATTTCTCAGAACCCCCAATTCCCCCTTATTAATCAAATACCGTGACACAGTGTTTTAACTAGAGCAAACAGTACGTTCCTTACTTCGTGGTGCTGAGCTATACTTTGGTTTAATCGTAGTCCTAACTATAGCTTATGCACTATGTACTTGTACCTCTAAGATAATTAAATTTAATTCTTATTTTAATACTACCTTGCAGCTTATTCTAATCAATACAGCTATTGAAGCAACACTTGAACTAATAAACCTAGATTAATGTAGACGGTATTGATCTAGCTCACAAAAATGCTAGTAAGTGTATTTTGTGTAGAATAACGAGGATTTAATCACGGGGTTCATACTTGTAATGTAAACACTCAACACAAGTGTCGAGGTAATATTTTTGTCAACGAACCCAGAGAAGGGAAAGCTGGTTTTTATTCAAACTACTTTGTAGGCTTTGTGGCACTATTAAAGCTCTTGAGTTATGAGCAGAGTTTGGTCAAAGCTGCCCGGTTTAGCACGTATGCATTATTAGCTCGCCGGTATTAGACCCTACTTGTACAAGACATGACAAGCACATGAGTGAATTAGCCCTTTTAAATCAAATCAGCTGGTCATAGGATGCACTCTGTTCAACATACACCTACGTATTTGTTGTGTGTGTTGCATGCAGTATTGCTGTACTAGGCTCAACACTCTAGCAAGTTCCAACAAGCTTTATTCGTCAATGTGGCCTTAAACGAGCAGACAACCGTCTATTACATCAAACCGTGGCAGGTGTATTAACTTAATGAGTGGAGGTATAGCTTCAGATTAATGGCCAGAGATACGGCAGCGGATGGCCAAAATAGCATTGTTATCGTGAAAGCTACTTAATGAGCTTTACGTTGTGTTTTAGAGTTATTTTTAAAGGCCTTTTGAAGCCAAATTAGCGTACATTTACCTGCTTCCGGGTTGCTGGATTTTTTCTTCTGCATTATGGCCACACCAGCTTAGACAAACTAGAATTACCGTCAGTAATTCACGCACGTACTACAAAATCTTTTCAAGTGCCCAACAACACCCATAACTAAAGTTACTTATTCCAACCCTACTACTTATTACCTCTTCAACAGCATGCATATACGAAGAATATACTTAATTTAATTTCGTTCTAAAATTCATTACATCGTTTTACTTGCTCGTTGTTCCTTATTACATACGAAGTTAGTCTCAACTCGAGTAACAATGTTATTACGGTGTTTCCTCGTAGCATCCTAATTTGGTACAACAGAGGCCGTGTGATATTGATATTATTATCATGCATGCAATCAATTATCTATTGCCGAAGGATAAAACGTACTACAGTGTAGTTTAGAGGTTCAGATAGATCAGTCAACTTCTGATTCACATTTATCATAACAAATGTTTTCTTTTTAAAGACGGGATATGTAAAACAAAATGGGGGTAGCTACTTTCTCCTACGACGTAGGAAGTAAGTACGTCGTTTATGTAACTACCTTCCCTATAATTAATGTTGTGTAGGCGAAACTACGGAAGATGGTGGACGAGCAAGTGTCAGTTGGCGCCCGTGTCGAGGACACAGAAACGGAAGCAGCTGACCCCCTCATCACACCGGCCACATCCATCCTCGACCGGCCCGACTTCGACCCTCGGCCAGTGCCGCCGGAACGTCGACTTCTCATCGGGACCTTAGATAAACCGAGAAATGGATCACTGAACGGAGACAAAGAGGCCACATTGAATCGAACGACGAGGCTCTCTATACGGAATGGGAAAGATAATCCGTTTATAGGTCAGTATCCTAATCAAAATTTTAGCAAAATATTCTTTGAAAAACTGAAAGTGTTTTTCCCATGTTATCTGTTTTAGCCTTGGTCGTTCTTTCTGTGCATAAAAAAGCTAAATTATCGTAACCCAGTTCAGTCAGAGAAAATAAAATATTTCTTAAACGAAGATAAATAGGCCGCGCTCACCGGCGAGGTCTTCGATCCTATCAGAAATCCATTCATAGCGTGACTAGAATCGAATAGAATTTCGAGGCGCATTTTACCATCAAGGTAATCAAATAACGGTTCTTTAATAACTAACTAAAGGAACGTAGTGCGTTTTGTGGGCGACTTCGTTTATGATTGGAAGGTTCTTCATTAAGCATGCACTTTAATCATCTGACCCAGTTGTTCATATCGATGTAGGTCAGCTTTGTTTAGCTCGATGAATAACTCGATTCTTGATGACATAGCGCTCATTAGTAGGTTGTTTGGGAATACGTGTCACGTCGAACTAATATTTTGCTCGCAGATGACGACAATAAAGAAAACCAGGCGAATGGAAAACTGGAATCCCCTGTGAAATGGAATCAGAATGGCAGTGACAGCGGCACGTACGCTGAAATTGGTACAGGGGGGAATAGCAATACTAGCGAGAGAAATATCCTGGATCCAGGAGACAGTTCGGAGGAGGAGGTTCCTCTCCCTGACGCCACATCACCAGGAAGAAGTAGCGATGGACCTGAACCTAGGGCGGATATCACAGCTTCTCTTGATGGAGGTAGGTGTCAAAGAGAGCACTTTACAATAAACATTATCAGGTTCAAAAATCACAAAGTGGTATAACTTCTTAAGAAATATAATAGACCGTTAAATTCCTATGCCGAGATAAAAGATAAAACTTCCAAACAAAGACAGAGACAAATATTTATCAAGAGCAATAAAACAAACTAAAGCAGGTAGTCCAAGTTGTTCTGTTAACGTTGATCTTAAGAGTCTGTAATCCATCAGATAATAGTTTGCAACTAGTCGAGACGGCATGTTTGTATTGCTGATGAACTAAGTTTGTAGTACGTACTTGGGTATTCTTCATAGATGTCTCAAGTTTAATGCCGACAAAGTTTGGTAGATAGTTTGTTAAAACTTTACTGCTAAGAATTCATGAAGTTCGTGTAGATTTGGCAGATGAATAATTTTAATATTAACAACCAGTCCAGGATTTTGGGCACGGCTATAAAGTCTTCAAAGCTAGAACTAGACAATTCTTATTTAATTGTATTTTCCCACGTGCCATGTAACTCCAAGTTTCGACTTGTTTTACTTACATTAGGAGATTGCTTTATCAAGTTGCAGTTTTCGCTCGGTGATAAATTAAATTAACCATAATATAAACGAACCTAAAGTCTTGTGATTGGAAAAGCTTCCATAACATAGTGCTCGGCTTACTCAACAGAATATCCTTTGCGCTAATGAGCCAGTAGCCTTAGGGGAATCAGCTCATTTGCCGACTAACTGCACAGCCAACTTCGCAAGAAACTTTCCGTCTGACGTTGCAATTTGTCATTTCATTCAACTCCCGACCTTTTAATTAACGCATAGTTATCAAAACTACTTTTTATACTTATCGAAATTCTTTTTGTACGCAAAAGCTGACCTAAGAGCTTTTTGAAACTACCTCAATTTTCTAGAAGTACAAGTACATCCATTCGGAAAATAGTTCTCAAAAGCTTGCAATGTTTCATCGCGCTGACTTACCCGAGCTAGTTGAATAATAGGATCATAGCGAAATCGTCTGGCATCGCATAATTTATCTCTAGGACGACTATTACTTCCAGTCACAATAATGGGACCTCTTATAATGTAACGAGCAAATTGGCGCTCATTTATTGTCATTCTATAAGTTTATTGTTTGCTTACTGTAAGATTTATTCGAAATAGCTATTGGATTTCCCGAAACACATCTGTAACCGTTTCACGAAACTGACGGGAACAATTACACAAGGTATACAGGGGGCGTAATATCGGAGTCAATACGTCGTACTGTGCGATGGCACAATAAAGCAGCGTCACACACACCTGCGGCCGCCTGACGCGTGTTCCGAGCAATCGATTTGTCTGGACGGGCAGAGTCGTGGCTTTCGTGACTCGGCCAACTTTCGCGTTATTATACCGTTTACATCGCCATAACCGATTCCATTTATACGGCCGCGTTGGTACCGTACTTTACTAAACTTTTCATATTATAGGACAGCTAATAATGAGGGTTGACGTGAGCCCTTGAATGCTAACAAGGACAAACTTCGCGGAAGTAAAGCTATCAACAAGACAATGGAAGTAAACAAAATGTGAATTAGGTTGCTGAGTTTAAATAAATTTGGGGGCGTGCTTACGCATTTCTGGGGTTATTTTGTTGGATAATTTATGTTTTAAGCGTGTTTGAAGTGATGTTGTTTAGACGTGTGGTGTGTGGTAGAAGCCGCGTCGCCTGGCGGGCGGTCGGACCGCTCGCGGGCGGAGGAGGTCCCGGCGTCCCCCGGGATGCTCACTGCGGCTCAACTCGCCCGCCGGCTCAGGATGGAGAATGAACGATTGCAGGTAATTCTCCTTTCATTTCTGCTTTATTACTTTACTCACACTATGTATGGATTATTATGACTAAGCCGCTTTTTTCATGAAATATTACAACAAATAACGTGAAAGTGTAATTCCAATTATACTATTCTATTTGTCATTTCATTAAACTCCCGACCTTTTAGCATCCCAATTAATTTTGGTGCAAATATGGATACCAATTATTTACATAGGCCGACTTTTAATTGCTGATCATTTTCAAGTACTAATCCTAGCCAAAACTCCGAGCTAATGTAGCTTTAATTATAACCAAGCTAACTGTGACTTTCATTATAATTAGATAAACATTTTAGATTTTAAGCATAAAATTAAATACTTGTAACTTGTATATTAAGAAAAGCTTGGTACGGCGAAAAAAATAATTCATGTACCCCAATCCTTTATATATAATATATTGATGACGCATTGATTGGAACTAATTATTATTATTGTTATTAATTTAAAAGAACAACGATTTTAAAAATACAAGCTATAACTCTAAAATAGCAAAATCGTGCAATATCAGCCAAACAAACTATCACCCTGCGATTGATTAAAATACAATCTGATTCACTAGGATACGTATACAAAAAATACATGTGAATGCAATGCACCAATCTTTAGAAAATAAAGTTTCAAATTGCTTTGGCGATCCGGCCCGATATGGCCACTTGAGGCTGGAGAGGTCTCTCTTATCCTTCTAAATAAAACTAAAATTTGTCCTACAGCCTTATCCACTGAACTCTGTTTTTAAAGTACCTGTAGGTCAATTTAGCGTTCGTAATTCAGTTGCGGATGGATACGCTTAACTACTTCCAATAAATGCTCGTAAATATTATTCTATGGCTTTCTATAAAATTGGGTTCCTAAAGGACTTATTGGGTAATTTGTATCCGATATGCCGTTTAAGGAAATGTGGATGTAGGTAATCATTTGATGGGTTTATGATGAAATGATATTTATTGCTTTAGGTAAGCCTATAAACCTTTATCGGATTTATTTTCTTGTATAGTCATAATAAACGTTTATGCCTATTCCCATCCAATGCTAAGGAAATGAAGTATCTTTCATAACACGCTTTTATTTGTCTTCAATTTCCTGCATGCAGTTCTTCCCTTTTTCATCGTCAATCTTGTAAAAAACACGACAACGTAAGGACATCCTAATGGGCGAGTAATAAATAAATATTTGAGGACATATCACACAGCACAGTGTGGATAATGATAAAACTTTAGACCAATGACCAAAGGGACAAAAGATGAATATACTGGAAACTTACCTTGGACAGTCTTGTGTATTGTATATCCAGCGAGGTAACGTCGCTAGTCTTTGGGCACCTTGCTTGCAGTCGGTGATCTGAGCTCTGTTTTTTACCTTCAAGCAAGTGTATTATTACTTATTTTGTAAAAAATCAACTTTGGAGTTTTGTATTGCGCGTTTTTGTTTAAAAATGAACTTACACATATTTGTTTGCAGGCGGAATTGACACGTGTCCGACGACTTCTAGTAGCGGCGGCAGAAAGAGGAGAGGTGGGCACAGCGCTCATAGAAAGAGCTAAAGGGGAAGAGGAAACAACGCCACTCGACCCACAGCAGATGGAAAAGGAATTGCTCCTGGCTAGAGAGGCTGTGAACTGTAAGTACCAAGGTTATTGTTTTTGGCGTGTATTCTATCTTGAATGGTAGACTTACTGAATAATTAATGTGAAAAGGATAACAAGTAGATAATCAAAAGTAAGCTTCTGGTAATAATATATTATGGTACCTTTAATAGTCTATTTTAGCATTTAAGTTTCAGTAAAAGAAAGTAAATGCAATGTTGCTAAAAAAATATCATCTCTATAAATAAAAAATATCGTTCCCGGAAAATTACCGCAAGTCACAATTTGTAACCTATGCTGCTCCTATACAAAATAATATGAACTGATCCCGCAAAAGTGGCCAATTTGTAGAGTGCCGTTCATGATACGAGAGGCGTGTACTAAGCCGACATTTTGATAAACTATTCTCATAATATTCAGCGGAGTACCTACTACCTGGCAGGCTCGCAGGCCGAACCGGGACAGAATCGGTAAACGGGTCACGTAAACGGGTGTGGAACTGTAGCTTTCCTGCCATTTTGGCTAATGTCATTACCCTGACGAACGTTAGACTCGGTGAGACATCATTTGCGCATATGGAGGCTCAAATGCCCCTCCAGTCTTGACGTAATAAAACAGATTTATCTCGTATGTTAAAGTAGGTAAAGTGATACACTAATCTCATCATGGAACGGAGTGTAGTCGTTTTAAATATTCACTAACAAGCGACTCTGATCTTGCGAGTGGATTTTTCCGTCCTTCAAAAGCTGCGTAAAAATACATTTAATTTGAGCAAGTTCGGATCCTCACAAAAATTGTATGCAGACTCTGTTTTTAATAAACTGCACTTCGTTTTTCAGACAAGATAGTTTACGAGTATAAATGCAATGTAACGACTAAGAGAGTATTCGAGAATGTCTAATCATGCAGTTATGAGCAAAAGCAAACATTCCCTGTGGATCTCCGAGACGTGTATTGTTTTATTCATACCCAATAACTTCACTCTAGCGTTACTAGCGCGCTCCATACTAGACAAATATGTGATCTAAATACCATTTCTACACTTCATTTTCCACGAACACTTTGTAAAGCTATCTACGAATACATAGATGTACGCAATGTAGTTTCATAAGTACCTTATTTTGTTGAAGCAATAGAATCCAAACTCGACCTGGAATTATCAAGCTAAACTAGGTTATTATAACTCCGCTTAGACGATCATGTTCTTTTTCATAAAATCTCATAAGTATAGTAATGTTTGTCATGCCATATTGTTCTCAGATAAACTACAATTAGGTAAAACTTACCCATAGTTATACTTAAAACGTAACGCGGCACGTCTCCAATTTTTTCGCAACATAGTAATCACACACTTTCACGCACACCAAGACACACACACAGACACTTCGAAAGTACATTTCTTAGTAGATAAGGATTACTTGCATGTTATCGGATAAAGCTCTCAATCTATCATCAGTGTATTACTCCTCCCGCCTATAGTTCACTCTAACCAAATTGAGCGATGCATGCAGATCTAGGTATCACCGACATGCTCAATTAACATCGATCAAAGGCGATTGCTCCGTGCATACAAGCGTCCGTTATCGATGCAGGACGACGCGCTTTGCATTAGCTAATGAGGCCTACAACTAGATACCTAGATACCTAGAACAACTACCTAATAGCCAACATCTTCAGGCATTCAATCGAATAAACAGTTATAGACTTGACTAAAATTCACTGTTCCATTCAGAAAACAAATAGGAAGTTCAGTAAACGATTCAGTTCGAATTCTGAGAAATTCGTAACGCGATTTACCGTTGATTCACTTGGATAGGGGTAGATATTGCAAAGCATTCTGCGTCAACATTGGGTTAGCAAACGCTTCCAGAGAAAATCGGAAACCTAGCATTTTATTTTCGTATCAAGCTATTCAAATGCACATTTGTCCGAATCGAAAAGATCTGCATAGAAAGTGGAACGACAAAGGACAGGCCTTCGAAGCGAGCAACGAACGCTCAAAGAGCTGGAATCGCTCGTGATCAGAACCAGTTTACTTTAGTACACCGATTTGTAGACACTGCATTTAAGTTAAATCGTTCGTTGTCTTGTATCGCTTTGAACATCATATTTCACGGACCAACAACTGGGTCACTTTGAATTTATCAAAAATGTTATTTGAACAATTCGCTACTTGCGGTTTCGGAGTTTACCCACCCATTCTTCAATTCAAACGAATTGTAGACGTTCGCCCATATTTATAATATTCTATGTTTTATTAATACTCCTAGTACGTATTACGCAAGCAGCGAACAGTTACATTTTTATATGCTAGGTACAAGGAGCACTTTTTGTTGCAGCTTTGAAGGCGGATAAGAAAAGATTGAAAGCTGAAAAATTTGATTTACTCAACCAGATGAAGCAGCTCTACGCTACGCTTGAAGACAAAGAAAAGGAATTGCGGGACTTTATCAGGAACTATGAACAGGTACGGCGATCCCCAGTTTTTTGTTTAAACGGAACTATCTTATTTAATAAATCCCCACAGCATTCAGTTTAAGCAGATTGTACAGGATTTATCTAGATCTTCATTTCGTATTCAGACTACAATAGAACTTGAATTTTTGTTTTTGGAACTCTTAAACAAAAACTATTACGAGAAATAAAGCTACAGCCTTGTTAGATTCATGTTTGATTCTATTGACAAAACCTACATTGTTTGTGGCCCTTATCAATAATAATCAAACATTGATTGTCTACCATGATAATTTTCAGACAATATTTTATGTAATTTCTATTGTCAAGGAGCAAGTGATTCGTAATCATCCAAAAGCGTTAATAATCATTTACATTGAGAATGGAAAGCTTCGCTTATTTTTCCACGCCAAAATAATTTTACGAGCACATAAAGTCACTATTTTATATCACGCTGAGTTACAGTCTATAATTCTTTGTATCGGTGACAAGAAACTCCGTGTGGGTAGTAAAGAAGCTTCCATTGCGGGAAAAATAGATTCCTGTGAAGAGGGGAACTCTGGGATAATTTTGGGTCGCGCTTCTGATGAAATCCTTTTGATTTTTGTACTTTTACGTAAGTAGATATTTTGCTCATGGAAATATTCATCACTTAGCTGGAAAAGTTCATGTGGACTTCTGAAGTTGATTGCTGACACTCACCTGGTAGTTTTAATGACTTCGTTAGCAGAAACACTACTGAGCCATTAAGGTATCACACAGCCTTATTTATTAACAGCACTTATGCAGTACAAGGACAGGTTACACAAAAGTTGTAGGTTCTCTGCATTTTAAATGCTTCACTTTTGTACATTTCTCTGAAATCTACATAATGGATTGGTGTAATAAAAGTTTTACTACCCAAGTTCATTAGTTACCCGCCGATAAACTGAGGTTTAGTGTTAGCCAGGGGTACTTTTACTTAGATGAGCTACTTCGATTTGGTAAAATAGCTACTACTTAACGGTTTACGTGACATAGTTATTCTTAGGCAATGCTATCTGTACCGAATTGGAAATCATCAATCACGAAATCACTACTTTAATCTGCCTAAGAATAACAATCTTGCCCAGTTTATTTACTATCTGGTCTAGTTTTTCGATTACTTACCAAAATACTTACTTCAAGGAATCCTTCAAACACATCCAAGCCTAGATTCATCTAATTTCTAGATCAACTTGAGTTGATCCTGTTGAGTTCAACTTGATTAGGTTACCAATACTTCGGTACATAGGTACATTTGGTATCGAGCACTTTGATTGATTAGATAAATACATCAATTGTCCAATTAGCTAATGGGGTACCTTAGCTAAATTTCTCTAAATTTACACAAGTTTTTGCTTTATAAACTTTGTCAGTCTTAAAATTTAAATAAATATTGCTGGTCATTTTTCACAGCGCTATCTAGTCCTAAACTAAGCAAAGTTTATACTATAGTAACCAGATAGCTGATAGGTTTCTTTGTTTTATTTCTTTGTATGTTAAATAACTTATAATACAAAACAGATTGACCATAACTTGACTTTAAAACTTTTTTCTAGATGCGTTCGAGAGGTGGAGCCTCCTCGGCCCTCGGAGCTGAGAGGGCAGAGAGAGAAAGAGAAAGAGCAGCTCTGCTCCGTCACGCAAGAGATGAAGCAGAGAGATCTCTGCAGCTCGCAGCCGCCCTCAGCGCGAGAGACACGCAGCTCAGACATGCTCGCGAGCAGTTGTTTGAGGTGAGAAATCTAACTAGTCGTGTCACAATTATTTCCGAATCAGCGTGGATATAAAGTTGGCATGTTTTCTAACTTCCTAGGTTCTACGACATGCCGATTACTTCACGATGTTTTCCTTCACTGTCTTGTAACAACATAGCTATCTGGTTCTGTTTAAAAAAAGGAGATACCTACTAAATTTCTGGATTTTCTAAACTTGTGGCATTTTGCCTCATTTTTAAAGAATTTTGACGAAGTTTTTAATAACCCGTATTAGTTTGAACTGAGTTTGTGTTATACAGCTACTTAAATATAATTTTAGAAAGATATAATTTATATCAAAATAAGGTACAGTGAGCCTATTAATTTAGCGAAGCGCAAGACAAATCGCATGCCATCAACATGATTCATGATGAGACTAGTTGCTCCGAAATAGACACATCAACTCAGTAAACAGAGCCATTACCATCTATCAAGGCATAGACCGATCATAGCAAAAAAATGGATGAAGAAATTGTGGGATAAAGTGGTTTGCAAATAAATCCACAACAAAGCAATAGGGGTGGTATGATGAATGCGCTGCCCGACAGTGTGAGTGCGGTCTATCAATCACTCCTGCTAATTACCATTTCAAATTGCTCCTTTCGGTATTGATTGAGAGTAAATTGAAGGCAAATATTTACACTCCCATCTTAGGTATTTGATTTCCCTTTCAAAAGCTTTACTGGATTGTCAAAAAACACTTTTCTTTGTAGTTAATTGTTCTTTCTTCTTTCTTGTTAATTGAGAAACATTTGTAGCGTGTTTCTAGTGATTGCCTGCTTACGTAATCTGCTTACAAACAATGCCTATTCAACGCTCACTCGGACAATCAATAGTCTGAACTAACTTGTATAATACGAGTAGCATATCAACCAGTTGAAAGTTTTATCTCTGCCTGCAGCTCGACATTATGCACAAAAGGCCCATTATCGGCAAAAGCCTGCAAACACATTTTTAATCAGTATTGTTTCAGCGGTCGATCTCATTACACTTGCTCGTTGAAACGGACGTATTTCGAGAGGTCAAACCCTGTTCAAATTAAATCACCAATCGAAATTAATTGAGGCATAAAACTGGGGTGGATTGTGGGCTACGAACACGTTACCGGTTGTAATGTGGAGGACTTCTGACCGTTTGAATTATAAATGGGCGATATAGTATTGGAATAGGATTTACGTTACGGTAGAACTTCATTGTTCTTTGAGCATTCTTACCTAACAATTTCCCTGCCCTTTTCCTACTTCATGTGGAGTCGGTAAAACATGTGTTCTTCTTCCATTCTTGCATAGAATGAAGCATAAAAAATAAAAAATTCTAATGCTGTTGTTTAATTTTTGGACCAGGAATTGAGTCCAAGACTTGAAAGATTTCAGAAATTCATGCATAAATACGTTCTTTTCAGTAGTCCAGTCCCATATCAAGCGCCAAACCTTCATCTACTAAACTGTCAAATGCTGAAAATCGTACATCCGACCTTATTTAATTGGAAATTGTATACAAAATGTTTACACACCTTGCACATTAAAAGGTATAGGTATGGACATGGACATCGGTTACCTCTTACATTTTTTGTTAGACAGGAAAAAATATCAACGTAAGTGATGGTCAATTTGGGTCATCCATCAAATCTCTACAAACAAAAAAATCATAGCTAATACAATTTTATTTATATTTACGAGGTGAAAAAATTATCTTCAATAAAACATTTTTGTAGTTTCTCCGGAACTTAAATCACTTTAATTACCTTAATATTTACAGACGCGCTATCAACTTTGTTTGAAATCTTGTATTTCCAATACTTTCCAAAATCATCTTTAACGTGATCTCCCCACGTGACCCTCACTTTATCTCGCCTACATTCATAGGTAAACCATTTAAATCAGACCACTGCCTCAATATTCACAAAGAATCTTGTATTTCTAATGCTTTCCAAAATCATCCTTGGCGTGGTCTCCCCGCGCGACCCTCGCTGTACCCCGCCCCGCATCCATACTCGTGGGAAGTGGTCTGAGTAAAGATTTTCCTGACCAATGTTTTATGTGAATGCTATGAAAAAGACTTATGTTTGATGGCAGGCAAGGCGACAGTTACAAGCAGCTGGATGCCTCTCTGAAGGTGAGAGCGTTGCTTCACTTGGACTCGGACCGCCTATGATGGGGCTCGGGGGACCTTCCGGCCTCATTGGCGATAGGGGCAGTTGCAGCGCTGACTCCGGCGTTAGAGGTAAGGTTTGTTATATAAGATTAAAAAAAATAACACCCAACAGTCTACATACGTAGTTCTGACCCCACACTAGGATTCCCTTTGTCGTGGGTATCAGAAATTACGAGTACCACTACACCCGGACCCGGAAAATTTGCGGTAATACGCTGGAAGGAAGTGGGGCAGGTAATTTGAGGCAGGATAAAATAGTTATTTAGCCATGTGGAAGAAACTGAAGACTACTAAGAGTAGTTTAATAACCGGTTCAGAACTGTTTGCCGATTCTCCGTAAAACAAAATATCGTGAGTTTTTCAGGCCTGTGTTCGTATAAAAATTTTCTGTATTTCTAGGTATGTTTAGTCTAATTTTAGTTTTCTTTTAGAAGAATCTTTAATTTAAGGATGGTTGTAGTTTTAAAATATTTATACTCATACTAGCTGCCGCCTGCGGCTTCGCTCGCGTGGTACCTGGATAAAAAGTATCCTATATATTATTCCAGCACACATACTATGTATATTCCAAGTTTCATCTAAATCCGTTCAGCCGTTTAGGCGTGATTGAGGTACAAACATACAAACATCCTCACAAACTTTCATATTTATAAAATAGTAGGATAGATATTATTATCCCTATAATACCTATTTACAAAATAATCCTACTAATATTATAAACGCAAAAGTTTGTAAGTATGAACTTTCACGCCTAAACGGCTGAACGGATTTGAATGAAACTTGGAATATACATAGTATATGTGCTGGATTAACATATAGGCTATTTTTTATCCGGGTACCATGCGAGCGAAGCCGCGGGCGGCAGCTAGTAGATAATTTATAAAAATCGAAATAATCCAGAAATATAACAAATTTCAGTCCATTATAACCTAGGTATGTACATTTAACCTCACCTCATTCCATAGTTCATAGCTCTCGAGCTACAGCTATTTTTCGTTTCCAAACCTTGAAGAGGTTTATCATTACCTAGGAAGCAGCGATGGTGGCGCCACCTCTGTATGTGGCGGCAACTTGTCAGATTCTACAGCTGAGGGGGTCCCGCCAACTATGGACGCCTACGACACTGATGCCACAAGCCTCGTGTCTTCGGCGCACCATATCTATCAGTGTAAGTATCCTTGAGACTAAGCTGATCCTCTAAAGAAAAGAACACTTGTGTTGTGTGCATAATGACACTTAAAAACTGAAGCGCTCGTGGCGTAGCTTGCTTAGGCGTTCTTTATTGATCATAGGAGTTAAGCAACGGTATGCGCGGTCATAAATTGGGATGGATGACCGCAAGTGGCATTACGTGTTGATCACTTCCGTGCTTCGGAGGGCACGTTAAACAGTCAGTCCCGGCTTTTAAGTCATTAAGCCACGACGGAGGCCTTTTGGCGGCCTAAAAACTCGGTCACTAGAGTTGGCCACTAGCTCATACGAACATACATACATACTTAAAAACTTCTATTATGATATACTTTGATACTTACCGTCTATTTTGTTAACATGAGAGCTCATGAGAGAAAAATGTTATTTTAGTACTTATGCATAATGGTCATAAGAAAAATCTTTATATATCATTAAGAGTAAATTGACCTGTGTTTTTCCTAGAATTTTTTCTGATTTTGTGTATTGTTTTAACAAACTTTGTTTACATGGCTTCTAGCACTCCTGTTGTGGAAAAACAAAACACCTTACTTGAATTTCTCTTCTTGATTTTCTCTGCTACAGAACTCAAGGCCAAGTCTTATAGAGGTCGAAGCAGACAGTCTGTTGTCCTCTAAACAAGTCTCAAGCGCGGTACTTATCACAGTCTAGAGACTAATTTAATTTGGAACTACTCGAACAAAACGTGCTTATTTTTTAGTAATAATTAACGAAATTCGCATAATACGCATATATGCAAATAGTATAAAATGAGAGAAATTAAATATTTTTTCGCTGTTACTGACGATTTTATTGGTGACAATTACAATTTAAATTATTGTGAGTAAAATAAGTAAAAAATAAATCGTTGCATCACCAACAAAGTGTACTATGATTCTGTGATTCATCTGGAAAATGCGACAAAACGGATCGCACGTGCTGAAAATAACTTCATAAAACCATTTCACGCTGCGGAAAATATCATTTTTATTAAATATCGTTTTCCTGGACGGGTCTCACCCATAGATGTGTAGTTAGCAGGGCAACTAATCACACATTTATTATTTACAGAATTAACAGATTTCGATTAAACAAGTAGGTAGATAAATGTTTATTGTATGCCACCTATTGTAGGTGGCAGCACGTTCCCTATTAACATCAATGCCTGCCCCTAACTTTTAATTTTATTATTATTTTTAACATAGTAATCAATTTTAGATCGTTTGAAAAAGAAATACATAAAAATACTTCAAAAAAATGTGCAAAAAGTCTCTTGGCCCGTCCAATTACTGACCGTGCCTAGTGTTACTTAACTTGAATGATCGATTACAACCTTTTTTTTATGGGGCAACCTTTATTATTATATTTTTATTATTTGTTGTTATAGCGGCAACAGAAATACATACTCTGTGATAATTTCAACTCTACCTATTACGGTTCATGAGATACAGCCCGCTGACAGAGGGACCGACGGACGGACAGCGAAGGCCTAACCCTAAAAAATAGTATTTATCAAATTGACCAAAATAATTAAAACTTTACCTCCCCCAAATACAACTTTGAAAAATCCTCGCCTAAACTTTTAATAATATTGCTTTAAGATTAAGTTTTTATAAAGTTCTTTCTTAAGAAATACTAAGTTTTAAAAATTGATTACATTTTTCAATTTGAGCAGGAATCCAGACCTGAAAGAATATTACGATCAGACTAATAGGGTTAGAAACTAGGTATTTTGGTTCTATATAATACAAGGCCATGTTTTTGTTAGTTTTATATGTTAACGAAAACAATATTTTTGTTACAGTATGTTGATACAATAAAAACAATGTAAGCTAAAGACAGAGATTCCTTAATCCTTGAGGGAAACCGTTGCCCAGCAGTGGGGCGAAGTAGGTTAGATAAAAAAAACATAAAGCAGATAGTAGTAGCTGCTTACTTGTTCAAAGTAGGTAGGTGTGTACAACAATGGACGGTATTAAATGATTAATTGATCTAGACATCTGTGGATAGAAAGGAAGGAACAAATCACGTTAGATTGCGATTTCTTGTTCAGCAGCAGTGTAAAATGTACGCGACGACATTTTTATTAGAGAGAAGCATCAGTTTCGGAATTGGCTCGTTTGTACAACTCGTGATGACAGGCTGGATAAGTACCGCAATGCTTTGCCGACTTGGCCTTTTGTATCTGATAAAATGTTTATACTGTAATTGCACATTATGTGTTTTACAATACCTAGAAATAGGCAAATAAAGATAAAAGAAGAAATGAATATTGATCCGTCAGTTTGCCTGATAATATTGTGGAGATGAAATGAGGCGAAAATTAGTTTAATGTTCATTTCACGCTTAGTCGGTTCTTTTCCAATAAAAGGTGAAAGCTTTTAATTCTGCCATCGCCAAAACATTCTACTTTAGTACTTTAAACATTAGTATCTAGGTGAGGTACCTAGGCCATATATAAAAATCGTTTTTCAATAAATATACGTGCGTAGTCAGAATATTTAACCAGAGAGAAAATTTAATTTCATTCATTGAATGCACCCATATCAGTGCGGAATAATTTAGTTGTTGTTTGTTAAAGTTAGTGAATTATTGATAAAATAAACGCATGTTTGTTGTTGCGCCAAATTACATTTAAATTACACTTGCAAATATATACAATTCTATTTTATTTGTATTGCATAGGTAATAAAAGCTTAAAATAAAATTGATATTATCATTGCTTCCATATTTTGTTTATATAAACAAATTGAAGTTCGTTCGAATGTCAAATAATTACTGATAACGCAAACAATACACATTTAATAACTAGCATGGACAGGTTACCACTAAACCGTGATGGTTTCTTATCTGTATCTTCCACGCTTGGTCGCGTTACGAACACGTGTAAATGCAACGTATATTTAAGACGTGTCCAAGTGATCCCAGTGATTTTAAGGAAAAAAAAAATTTTGAGGCCTATGCCCAGCAGTGCGTAAATTTGGGTGGATGGTAATGATAATGATAATTGATGTGCCCATTACTCCATTCCATTCCATTCCTTCTCTCCCTTGCCATGTCGTAAAAGTCGACTAAGGGATAGTATCCTCTCCAACATGATACACCATTTACATGGGCGATGGGCTGATCACCTGTCACCATGGTTCACTATATCCATCTTGGGACTTTGAATCAGAAGTGACTGAAAGTTTTCTTATGATTACTTGCGGCTACCTCATTAGAGATACGAGCGTGATAGTATGTAGTTTATTATTGTTATTATTATAAGCCGTTTGGATTCCACTGCTGGGCACAAGCCTCCCTCATTCCCTCCGAACGTCACGTATTATGTATGTATATAAAGTATATTCTCATGTCATAGTGAGCACTCCGCGAGACTGCAGCCCCCCGACTCTATCGCCGCACAACAGTGCTTCGCCATTCACTCGATCTATCGACGCTGGATCTCTTTCCAGGTATGCAAATTTTACTTAATCCTAATCGGTTATCAGAAACTACAAGTACCATGGTGCCACAACACTCTTAAGATATTTGTGCAGAACATGTAAGTATTTCTCACGCCGCGGGATTGGACACGATCACATTTCACTCTGGACACTCGTGCGCTACACCACCGAGGTCGTCTAGCTATTGAAATTAGCGTAAGGATGAGGTTGAAACAACTTTGAAAAAGAGGCTTAGAGGAAAAGTCGGTTGGGCAGTGATGCGTCAAGCCAAAGATATGGCGCAATGGCGCTCATTAGGAGAGGCCTATGTCCAGTGGACTGCTATTTATAGGCTGATGACGATGTCAGGATGAGGCAGGCTTAAAACAAAGAGATGATTTTACCAGGTCTGTGGAACAACTGTCAAGTCCCGGTGAGTGTGAGGCGGCGCTAGTGGCGGGGCTGCGTGGCCGCGGCAGTGGCAGCGGGAAAGGCGCGAGGGGCCGCGGCTCCGCCTGGGGCTCCATATCCCGCGTCTTCGCGCGCAGCCGACATCGCACCAAGTCTGGCAGTGCCACAGCCAGTGGACATGAGAGTGGTAAGTCTAATCTATCCTGGTTACATTTGATTATTTATTCGTTGCTTCTGGTTGTTCTGAACAAATCGAACTAGAGACTGTTTTACCATTCAAACCTGAACGGCGTTTCGCTTCTAAATTGGGTTCAAGAGCTGTCACTTTGGCACTGGATCATTCATCAAAAAATTTGCCAAGCATGCATTCTGTTGTTACGAACAAGTGCAAATTCAAAATCTATTCAATGAATTAAGTATTTTTTTGGTTTGACTTTTAAATAAAAAATAAATAAAAAATAAAAATTGTTTAATTCAGACAATTAATGATAGTCCATTTAAGCTTTAATTCGTTCCGGGCACTACAGCGTCCCGCTTGTGAAGGTAAAAGTTGCCTTCTGACGCTGTATAAATCATCTACTATAGATGGTAATAGGCCTTAAGCTTTATATGCGATCAATTGAGTGATGACCTTTATAAAAGTCCATTTAAATTACACAGAGCCAATCTACGCTGGCACTGGGTCGAACCGCGCATGGTCCCCGCTGGGCAGCGAGGCGGCATTGCGTGAGGCAGCATCTCTGCCACTGGCTCGATGGCGCACCCCCGCAATCATAGCCTGGCTAGAACTGGCTCTGGGCATGCCGCAGTACGCCGCTGCAGTTGCTGATAACGTGAAGAGTGGCAAGGTTAGTAATGTGCTTAGGAAATATGTTAGATGAGGAATGTTCTGCCGCTAGCTCGATGGCGCACCCCCGCAATCCTATGTTTACGGGGGTACGCCATCGAGCGGCATGCCCAGAGCCAGTTCTAGCCTGGCTATCCTGGCTAGAACTGGCTCTGGGCATGCCGCAGTACGCCGCTGCAGTTGCTGATAACGTGAAGAGTGGCAAGGTTAGTAATGTTCTTAGGAAATATGTTGGATGAGGAATGTTCTGCCACTGCCTCGATGGCTTACACCGGCAACCATAGCCTGGCTGGAACTGGTGCTTGGAATGCTGCAGTATGCCGCTGGTGTCGCTGATAACGTGAAGAGTGGCAAAGTCAGTAACGTTCTTAGATTTTCTTTTGGATCAGTAATGTTCTGCCTCTGGCTACGTGTCACGCGCCCGCAATCATCGCCTATATCGAACTGGCACTGGGAATGCCGCTGGTACAGCTGATAACGTAAAGAGTGGCAAAGTCAGTAACATACATGCAAAATAAGGTCAGGCACATGTCTGAGTATTCTTCATTTCACAATTTAGGAGGACAGTAATGACGCTTCAATTGTCTATAGTACCTAATAGGTGAAGATGCAGTTTCTTGTGATGGAGTACATTACCACCAGTTTTGCCCACCTTATTCACAGCAGTAGGAAATCTCAGGTTACAAATATTTTAATCTGTAGTGTATTGAAAAAGCTTCGTAAAATGCTTTATCTGGTCATTAATATCCAGTTTTATAGGTAACACGTAGTAAATCTCGTTTAGCACCTCCTTCAATCTTATAACTAGAGCTTGAACTCCACGCCCGAGTGCGCTTCAACGTTGACGGTAATGAGTACACATTTTAAAGTAGAGCATGTTTTCAGTAAAAGTCATCATTAGTTTTCACGCAAGAGAAACTGTTTCTGTTTCCACTCTAACAAATAAAAAAGTTAGTTTAAAGTCTGTTATCGAAATCAAGATCAACTTGAAATCAAGATATCCAATATGTTGAATATCTTGATTTCAAGTTGATCTACTGAACCTACCGTAAATTGTTTTAAAATGACCTGAATACTTAATAATATTTGACTGCGCACAAAATAAAGTAATGTGCGAAAAATTATACACGCAAACGCTCGTAATTTCCGACGCAACAATGTTTTATTATTTTCGAATGTAACAAACGGCACAGAAACCCATTTTCATTACCCTCATATCCATTCATTATTCTGGATTCGGGCATTTTATTACATTTGTATGGAAATAGGGGTCCAATACGCAATTTCTTGGTGTGTTTATTACTACCTACTTTTACTTGTGGCCTCATTGTGATGTACCTACGTTCAACTGTCCAACCAATCACACACATAGTAAATAACTGACGCGAGTAAAGGCGTCAAATATTGTGTTTTGGTCTCGTTTTGGTTGATTCTAGATTTTTTGAATGGGCAGGTTCTGCTCGAGTTGTCGGACGCGGTGCACAGAATGAGAATGGGGGTTACGTAGTCGATGTATTCCTCGCTGTATTTACTTAGGTACTATTCGCCACTTTAATCATACAATCCAACCGATCACACACATCTTAGTAAAGCACTGACGCGAGCAAAAGCGTCAAATATTGTGTTCTGGTTGGTTCTAGATGCGTGCTTTGAATGGGCAGGTTCTGCTCGAGTTGTCGGACGCGGAGCTGGAGGTGGGGCTGGGGGTGAGTCAGCCGATGCACCGCAAGAAGCTGCGGCTGGCGATAGAGGAGCGGCGCCGGCCCGACCTCGTGCGGAACCCCACCATCGGGCAGCTCACGCACGCCTGGGTCGCCGCCGAGTGGCTGCCGGATCTCGGACTTTCACAGGTTAGTACCTAAATCATACTAATACGTGAGAATGTTTGTGTGTTGGGGATTGGAGCCGCGGGTGTATAGGTCCCAATATACTCGTAGGTAACTGTTCATTGATATATATTTCTTGATCCATCAAGATGGGTCTAAGAAATACTGCTAACGATGATGATGATGATAAATTTCTCAGTTATTGTACTCTAAATATTATGATGAGACTCCCCCAGCAGCTTCGCTTGTATAAAAAGTTAAACAAAATAGATATCCGAGTACCTACTTACCTAGGTATGTATGTATTAATGTATGAAAATCATGTTTTAATAAAATAATAATAACACCCAACAGTCACACACATAATCCTGACCCCACACTAGGATTCCCTGTGTTGTGGGTATCAGAAACTACGAGTACCATGGTATCACAAAACCCAGACCCGGAAGAAATATTTACAAATCATTCAAACATTTCTTCCGCAGCGGGAATCGAACCCGCGCCTTTTGCGTCTCTGCCGAGCAATCGCCCGCCACGCCACCGAGGCCGCCAAAAAGCATTAGTTTTACGCTGAGTAATCTTTATTGAACAACTGCAGGTAAAAAATGCCTTTACAAAGCTCTGATCACGGCGGATGACATCGCTATTATCATCATCATCTACAGCCCATAGTATCCCACTGCTGGGTGTCGACCTCCCTTTGTTTCCGTCATTCTCTCCGATCCCGTACTCACGCATCCTATGAAATTGCTTTATAAACGAATAATCCTTTGTTTTTTCAATCAGTATGCTGAATCGTTCCTGGCTAACCTGGTGGACGCACGCATGCTGGACACTATCAGTAAGAAGGAATTGGAGAAATACCTGGGAGTCACTCGCAAGTTTCATCAGGCGTCTATCGTCCACGGCATACATCTGCTCAGAATCATGAAATACGATCGACAAGTAAGTCAAAATTATAAAAGTTTTCTTATGAGTATTGAGAGCACTGGTGGTCTAGTAGGTTGTGACCCCACCTTCCGATCCTAAGGTCGTGGGTTCAAACCCGGTCGTGTACCAATTGATTTTTCTGTGTGAAAAACTTATGTGCGCTATACCAGTACTCTCAAACGATGAAGGAAAAAATCGTGAGGAAACCCGCAGTTTAGTCAGCTCCGCACGTATTGACCATGTCTTTCCTGTGGACAAGGCCGACTAAGCTGAGAGGATGGAATAGTTGCTGGGCAAGCCTACTCCATCTTAATTCGTCCCGGGCACTACAGCGTCCCGTTTGTGAAGGTAAAAGTTGCCTCCTGACGCTGTATAAATTATCTACTATAGATGGTAAAAGGAATATGAGTATTTGATTATTTTTAGCTCTCTAACACATACATATTTATTAGAACAAATAAACTTACCTACAGCTAATATTTTTTTTTATAATACAGGTATTTACAAACATAGTTTACAAAAAAAAAACAGGCGGGCTATTTTAAAGGCCGTTGCAAACGTTCTATAGCTAGCTCACCTGTATTTGATTTTGTAAAGTTTAAATTGGTTTTACTAACAAGTTTCATATTTTATTACGTCGATAAACATTATGATGAAGACAAAATGTTCGATGTAATGATAAAAATATCCTTTTCGCGTCCCTTCCGATAAGGGCGCAAGCAAATGAGCGATTATCCCGTGATCCGGTACAAAATGTTTCATCTCATAATGTGAATCGTGAACCCTATAATGTACACTCATTAATCATCCTCTCCTCTTTGCTTTTGACCTGTTACGTCTTCTATTATTTCTTTCTATATAACAATTTGCATTGTTGCGATCAATCATTGCGGTAACAAAGGCGTTGTTTATTGTAGGCTTTGGCTGTGAGACGGCATCAATGCGAGAACGTCGACGCCGATCCATTAGTCTGGACCAACCAGAGATTTATGCGATGGGCTCACAACATCGACTTGGGAGAATTCGCTGATAATCTCAAAGGTTAGTCTTTTGTTTCTATTATAATACAAGGATACAAGGTATAATGAATCTTTCTTTCTTCCTCATAGGTAATATTTGTTTTTTTTTTATTGAGATTAATTTTATTTGCGTAATACGTACGCGTTTCACACATACACACTTGTAACTAATATAACAAGAAACATTTATGTACATGTACAATGGTACGGAACCCTTCGTGTGAATTTGACTCGCACTTGACCGGTTTATTTTACCTAAGAAATGCCACATTATTTCTGACGTAAACGTATGTTCATCAATGATGACAAATATGACAAATTTGTCAGTTAATAAATTTAAAACTAAGTTGTTTAAAAAAGCTTACTATAAATATTCGATTATATAGAAGACAAAAATGCTTGGAACTGAACAATGACCTACTCCTTTTAAAAACATGATTATAGAGGGATCATTTTACAAAAAAATTGCCAAGCGTGGTTTCCACGCTTGGTCGCGTTACGAACAGGTGTAAATGCAACGTAGATTTAAGACGTGTCCAAGTGATCCCCGTGATTTTATGGAATACTAGCTGCCGCCCGCGGCTTCGCTCGCGCGTTACGCAGATAAAAAAATAGCCTATATGTTAATCCAGTACATGTACTATGTATATTCCAAATTTCATTCAAATCCGTTCAGCCGTTTAGGCGTGATTGAGGCACAAACATCCAAACTCACAAACTTTCGCATTTATAATATACTAGATGGCAGCACAGGTAAAGTTAGTATTCGCTATCGTTGCGTTTTGAAGTTTACGTCGATAATTTCAAGCAAACTAAAGCTTTTCAATTTTATAATATAACTAAGAAAAAATTTCGCCTTTGCCTTTGACTTTGACTCAAATTATGTTTGTAAGTACCTATTTGAATATAGATAGCGGCGTACACGGCGGGCTCGTCGTATTGGAGCCGTCGTTCACGGGAGAGACAATGGCCACGGCGCTCGGCATCCCGCCCTCTAAAAGCATTATCAGGAGACATCTCGTCGCAGAATTCGACGCTCTCATCATCCCAGCCAGGTAAGACAACTCCGAGCCCCACTGTAACATATTGCTTGACACACTTTCCGTCTACAACAGTGAATATTACTGATACAATTGAATTTATAAGATGGTGACGAGCACAATCGCCCATTGCATTAATGAATGGCAAAGAATCTGAGGCACTGCATGCCATAGTCACCAGTCACGCCCCGTAGGTGAGCAAGCTGTAGTTGATTATAATGTGAGGTGCAATCCTGCAGGTATACGATATTTTGCCAGGTGGAAGAACTGCAAGTGGAGGCTGCCCGAGCATCCATGTTGTCCACAAAACAAAGATAAAGCAAAACTTAAAAAACTCTCCTTCAAAAAGTAAACGCTTCGAAGCCTAGTTCCAAACCTTTGTATTTATGTAAAATTATCTGTATCAAATGTTTGTAAAGCTATTTTTACGGAAAACCTAATTACTTTGCTAATTTTGTACCTATCCGTCGAAAGTCGCTCGTTTGCGAAACTTTTTTGATCGAAAACTTTACGAGCGGTGAAGACTGATAAGATATAGTAGGGATCGTGGTTTGTTAGCGAAAGATTGTCGAAAAGTTGAACCGATCGGAAACATTCACAATATGTTTGTATCTTCGCCTTCGTCAGTGTTAGATTCGATGTTCGACATAATGTGCCCCATAGAGTCCCGATCTTGCCGTAGATTAGATTTGTCCCGTTTAATGTTTGTTCCAAGTCGATCAATTGATAAACTTAGTAAATGTATACAACTTAGTTGATATTAAAATTAGAAGCATGAAATGCTTCGTAAATATTCATAGGGGGTGATTTCATATCCCATTACGCCATGTATTCATTCAAATTTTTAAATAAATTCGTTTCTAATACATAGATGAGATGTTTTAAAATTAGTAGGTACCGTACCGACAGATTTGAAAGGTATTGTTAAATAAAATGAATTTAATATCCTTAAAACAGAACCATCACAATAGCTTTAGGATTATAACAATAATAGCTTATTAAATATCAATATTGTAAGATACCTATGTTTTTGACTTGTATACATTCGTAATGTAAAATTTGACACCATTGTATATTAGGTTCACCTGTAATGATATCGATTGATCTATAATAAATGTGAATAAATCCTGATAAAATAAAAAGGCATCGAGTCAGTTTTCCATCAACCTATAACTTGGCGATCCTTGCATCGAGACAGAACGGTAAAGACCATTTTATACATCGATACTCATGAATGCCTCTCTGTCATCATCATTAGATCGCACTCTTATCGATCTCTCCACCCTTTTTCTTCAGTAAAACATAACATTTTATTTGTGAAAATTTCAAGAACATTCCGCGCTTTTCTAGTTAATTTCTACATTATTGCTAATTTGATTCGTTCCACCAGGGAAGAGTACTGGACTACACTACGAGCATGGAAATTAAAAAATTAAAATTTCAGTCAGTACTTTTCCTTGCAATAAAAGTTTTCAATCCATGTTAATCTTTTTTGTATCCATATTTTGTACACAGCATGTCTCGTTTCCAGCAAAGTGCATCATGCTTTTGATGTATATGCAAATGTAATTACTTAAATTACCAGTCACCATGTCTGTCTAGCTTTCAATGAACATGAATTTTGAACACACGAATTTAGCGGAGTGAATTGTCCACTTAGAAACAGTGGTAAACTGGTGGTAAACTATAAAGAGCTACGCTCATGACAAAGCAATTCCAATTAATAAATGCAGAAACTGCATGTGAGCTTTCTGTGTTAGCAGATAAACAAGAGTTTAACTTAATATTCGTGCAAATTTGAGAAAATAAATAACAAGTAACGTTAAAAGCAAACGCTCAGCTTGGCTTTCGTTGGATCTCAAATTTGTACGAAGTTGGAGGAGCGATGAGTACAGACTTCGTTAACTTTCAGGAATATGTTTGGACATCAAATCAGGATGTTGGGCAGACCGTTCTCGAGATCTGTAGCAACGGGTTTACCCGGTATTGATCTTAGTGGAGATTCTAGAAGACATAGTTTACGGGTAAGCTCTAATCCCCTTACAACATTCCCGATTAAGTAAACTTTATAATTAATTAGATTAGCTTTATTTTTTTACCTAAAACACAAAAACTAAAGTGCTAAAGTAACAAAAAAGACCACTACACAGCATTTGCAACGGCAGGGCGAAAGTGCCAAAGCGCTGGTATTTCATTGCCGTTTTTTAAATTTATTTCAAACTAGCGACTCGTCCCGGCTTCGCTCGGGGATAAACATATAGGTTTTTCCAGCAATAATTCAAATTTTTCTCGCCGTAAAAACCATCCTTGAACTTCAACGAACATTTTAAAAAAAGAATTGGCCAAATTGGTCCAGGCGTTGTTGAGTTATGCGCTTACACACATTTTGCGATTCATTTTTATATATAAGAAGATTATGATCAGTCTTTGGTGTTGATCAGTCTAAAGATCTTTATATATAGTTTTTGGATGCGTGACAAACAAGAACGGAGCGAATTGCATAAACGAAGAGAGTCCTACATGCAGCAGTGGGATACTATCGGCTGTTATACTGGCTACAACGATAACGATGAATAAGCAATCTCATATTATTTTACAATACGTCCATTGCCAGTACGTCAAACTCAAATGGGCAGTTAAATCAAAATGTGATATCTGTCGGTTTACGACAGCAATAAAATGACCGTCCTTTATAGGGGTCGATAACCCGGGCGCTGGGGGCGCTCAAGCCGAAGCACGAAAGGACTTCCCCTTCGAGCTCCAGCGAGAGTTCTAGCGTGTTAAGTCTGACTGCCCCCTATCAGCTGTCTTACTCTCCCCCTATAGCCGTCAGGTATGTACTATGCAACTACTTGTTATATGTGTTATAATAAGTACTATGTTCGGTCAGTGTGCTTCTTACAATAGCTGCTGTATCCGTGTTTGGTTAATCGGGTGATTCTACGGCTCTTGGACTGTTGACCCGAAGCCGTTGGTTATGAATCGTCTCTTGTGGATGTATGTAGTGACGCGTTGCATTAATATGAATGGCGTAAGCCGTAATAGGCCTCAATGGTCAGTAAATGTAAACCAAGAAAGATCTTATAAACTAATATTATTTTCATTTCATTTCATTTCATTACTGGACATCTCACACTAGCGCTATCTAGCTCTTTCAAACTAGTGTGATGTAAAGATTAAAGTGCGCCCCAGGGAGGCTCCAAGACATACATTTCGTGACTTTGATGACATAAATACTTAGATTGGCTTATTTTCCTACACAGGACGCTATCACAATTGAGCATGACTTACGCTCCACCGCCCACGCTTCAAGAGTACGAGCCGATCTACACTCCGCTGAGTCTGTACTCCCAGTCCAGTGTCTCTACCAGAGACAGCATGACGCGGCTCAATGATATCAGGGAGAACAATGGAATCACGCATAGGTATGTTTAGAGGGTCTTACACAGGCCATTATCACAAACTGAGCATGACATAAATACACAAAACCACGCAAGTTACAAGTTTTTGACCCCCCGATTGGCCCACCGAAATGCAAAACGGATTGGAATATTTCAAACTTTCCAATACTTTACGTAAATAACGTTCAAATATTCCAATCCGTTTCTGGAATGGAATGGAATAAAAATTTGACCCCTCCCCCCCAATTTAAAGAAAATCACGTAGGGTGCTTGCAGCCCGCGCACGGGACGACCTTTAGTACAAAATAAATGGACAGGTGTTTCAGGATTTTTCAAAACGCGAATGGCTTGAAACTCGATTTGAAATATAACGCGTACGAAGTCGCGGGCAACAGCTAGAGTCGTATAAAGAGGTCAGATAGCCTGCTCTGGAAAGAACAACGTGGAGAAAGATGCATCAGTTGTGCCGACAAGAATCAAACTCTTAAATTTGAAGAATACAATTTTATTTAATTTTTTTGCTACAAAATATTTATTTATTAACAGTAAGATACTTACAACTAATAGGTACAAATAAAATTTACAAAATCTAAAAGAAACAGGCTATCTAAAGGCCGTTACTGCTATTAGTAATGTCACAAGCTTTTTCGAACTAGTGTGGTTAAAGGATTTTAAGTGCGCCTTAAAGGCTCCTTTCATGTAAAAGCTAAACGGTCTATACGTAGCTCAACTCACCTGATCCAGCTCATCAGACAGTGGAAGGGTACCGAAGACGCTGGCCGTATTGCCACGCTGAATGGCAATACTGACCGTTGAGCCAAATAAGAACAGCTCTTGGATCGCGCATCGCTTCGACCTGAATCCCTGAATCTTGAAAACGCGGTGGGCACCCGTCCCCCACGGACTTGGGTCTCGACCCGAAAAGGATCAAAAACATAGCCCCGTCTAACAATATATTTAAAATAAATGAATATATCACAGAGTGTGTCTACTTTGCGTTCATAATTTTAACAAATACCTATAATGTAGATTACGTTTTTAACACAAATTGAAAATTAATTAAATTAAACCTGCCCATAATAAATGTTGCTGGTTAACATTATTCACGCCCACAAAATTCCACTTTCAGCACCAAAACAAACATTATTTAACTTATTAAATTCAGAATCTCCTTGTTTTAATTAGGTTTGTTAGTTGCCTTTGTGGAAAACTGGAAAGTTTTATTGAAAGCCTAACTTCTTGGTTAACCCAATTACTTACCTACATTTATTATTTAAACTGTTTCAGTGGAAATTTTAGTGTTCACAACATTATAACCGATCATTAACTTTAGCGAAATGCTCGTTCGATGGAACTCATTGTTCTCAATTCTCGAAGCAAATATTTCAACTTACGATACAACAATGGTATTGTTCATTAGCTATAATTAATTAATCAGTCGATTCGATGTTCAATGCGTAGTCGTTGATTTTGTGATTAATTAGGCAATAGCGTATTTTCCCTGGTGGACAATAAACGGAGTATTTCATCAAACTTATTACAAATGCGAGAATTCGTTTTTTTTTGTTCTTTTAAATAAATACTTTTTTATCAAATTACTCTGTACTCTTTGAAAACTCACTTTACTCACTGGTAAACACCAGGACAACATAAATATAAATAACACTACAGGAAAAAATAAATCTCTTTGCATATTTTTATTTACGTTTACCAAGAATCCTTTTAACTGTACGAGAGGTATCAACAACCACTTCACAACTTAATTGGTTTCTCAAGAGGGGTGTAAGTGTTTGGAAAAATGTTTTCATGTTTTCGGTGATGAGTTACTGTTAATTTATTTCATTACCATCTGATCTTAAAATACTCAATGACTGTTTGCTATTGTAAAATATCATTTTCTCTTTATTTATAAGTCCGTGCTAGAAAGTCTAATGATAATTTAACTAGCCTATGTAATAACTTGCATATAATATATCTACTACAAGAAGTACGTATACACGATTATCTCAAAAATGCTTTTTTATTTAAGTTAATGCAAAGTTTTATAGCAGAAATCTATAACACTCAGAATACAGAATAAACCAACATTACAGCGCTGACATAAGACAACATTACATTGCTTGGACTGAGAATTCTCATCGCACCGATTCACAGTTTTGTGTTTTGGATCTCATTCAAGCGTAAGGACTGTATCTCCTTGTAGACATTTCCTCAAATCTCTATTAACTGAACTCTTTTGTCAATGAATAAGGTAATATTGAGAGGCGCGTCCAAAGTTTTCAGCACATCATGAATCTAAAAAGTTTAAAGCTGTCTACGACATGCTGGTACATGCTTTTTGAGGCTCTTTGAGGCGCGTTGTAATAACGCTATACTTATACTACTCGATTCACTTCGAAATAACTAGTGATACGACTAGTAGAAGCTGAAAACATGATGTGCTGAAAAGTTTGCACGCTCCTTGTGTCGAGGGCATGAAAAGAACATTAGAGGCGCAAAACTGGTTCTACTAATTGTAGTAGTAGTTAGTAGTGACAAACGTTTTTGCTTCAGGTACGGACAAAGAGCTGACAACGCACATAGAGTAAGCTCACCTCTCCCGGCCAAGTCGGTGGACGATACCGCAATCAAGCAGAAAAGACACAGGCGAGTGAAGAGCATCGGAGATATCAACGCTTGCAGCAAAACCTCCGTTTAACTTGGCTATAGGTAAACCACACTCAGACGCCTCCTTTCGAGACTGAGCAAAAGAGGGGGCGACCACGTGGGTATTATTATGAGAACATGCTGTGCCAACCCCACATGGAGTGGGATAAGGGCCGGAAGATGATGATGATCTTTGTTTTGTCAACTTAAAATTCATATAAAAATATGAATTTTTGGTCCATATTCTAGTCATAATGGGCGGCAGCCCTGATTTTGACAGAACATCCAAACATACTCCCCCGCTTTTCTGTGAATATTTCTGGAGTGGCCTGACTTAAGTGATCTACCCACAGGGCTTACCTATAGGATTATGTTTTGTATTGGTCGATACGAATTATCGAGAAGTGTTTTTGTTTCAGCAAAAGTAGCAAATAATTTCGTTGTTCAAAAGTCGACTCTTCAGAAAATATTAATATAAATATTCCCCTTTTCATTTTAGTTATCTAAGCTCTGGAAAGCAATGTAGAAGCTGGAAATAAATTTTAATTTTAAAGAATTTTCAGCTTTAATTCTGCTGTCCCAAACGTGAGTGTTTTGCTGAAATGTAATAACAATAATAACAATATGTACTGCATTACGATATACTGTGTTTGTAGATCGTTTAAAACAAATACTTGTAATTATCATTAATTAAATAATTAGAAAGGAAACGACAAGGAAAGAGTGTGAAGGCACCAACATTCCAAGTGCGTCGTAGAACAATAACTAGGAGTTGAAACTAGATCAATTTATTTATAGAAGTGTATTGATTTTTGTATTAATAGTTATAGGTAAGTTACTTTTTCTACAGTGTTCCGACTTTTGTGAACTATTTTTGTTTTATTTCTTAGATATAATAAAATAAAATAAGCTCTTTTTTGTAGAAATGCCTATTTCTATAGCCACAGAGGATTATAAATAAGTTATAAAAATATCCGTAGTGACTTTGAAACTTTAAACAATATTTTAGAAGAACCAGTGTTACCAAATTAAAACACCGAACTTACTTATAATTTTATCTGTGGGTATAACGTACATTATAATAGGTAAAATGAGTAAAACATAAAAAAATAAATGACTTTTTACCTTACTTGGATTTGAACCTTGACAAGTGTAGTACAAAATCCTTCATATCATTCTGGTTGTCCACAATGCAGACAAAACGTAAAAAGACATTGTCTACTCTTAAGTTTTAATGAAACAGAAGGTAATTATGCACTTTTTTTATTCGTCTGACAGTTTATTTGACAATATAGGTACTTCCTAGTTACCCTAACATTTATAAATAATTTCTTTGTAAACCCCATGATTGACTTCCATGGCAAATGTTTGATGATTTATCAAAGTCAATTTAAGTTATTTGACCTAGATTTTTTCATATTTCCTACAGTACCCTTGCTGTATAATGCTATATAATTATGCTGCCCTTGCTGTATAATAAGTTACAATGTTCTGACTTATATGATTTCTTATATCAACCAACACTACGAACTAACTTGAAATGAGTTTTATAAGTAGTAAGGGTTTCAAGTTCTTTTCGCTATGAAAATACCTTAAGTTTTAGTAACATTACAAACATATCTCTTTTACACTATAATAATAATATCTTTCTAGTATATAAATGTAATAAATATCCACCTTGGAACTTTAAATCAGGTGTGGCTTATCTTATGATTACTTGTAGCTTCGCCCACCCCATTAGAAATACGGGCGTGATAATAATGTATGGATGTATGGAAATATTACTAAGCGACAAACAATAAACTTACTCAATTATAAAATCTACTTGAACGCAAAATTTTTTTTTTATAACTTAGCAATAAACATTAAAATATACTTAATTTTAATTACTTTTACCGCTGTATTTAATTGCCCTTCACTGTGATATATTAATAATCTCACGCATTACCAAACATAAAACGAGAGCTTCAATTTTATATAAAATTGATATTATTTATGAATTATGAACTCGATTACAATTTAAATACTAAAGTCCCATCGAGCTTGTGATTGTATTACTTTAATGGAATTTGTTTTATTTTGTGATATTTTATTTGTTGAACTTTATGTTGATCTTTTGTTTATTGTAATTTATTTTGGTGATATTTTGATTACAATATTAATTTTAATATACATTTTCTAAAATAAAGTTTTATGAGTATCCGCTGTTTATTTATTTTACTCCTCCTAACGCTAGACTCGTTAAATTACAAAGGGATCGAATCCTGATTCAGACTTATTAAAAATGTAATGTTATTTTGAGCTCCAAAAAAATTTTCCGCAGACTTAAATTGATGAAAAACAAAGAATACAAGTGAATTAACAGAGTAGGTATTCTTATTCAATTTTCCGCTAGATACTGGTTCAACATCCAACCCCATATAATAGAGAAGGGTCGTATACTTTTATTCGTTGCGGCCACTGGCTATTTATTTAAAAGCTCATTCGAAAGGGCCACAAAGCGGCAGTGATAAAAGAAATTGAGCTAACAACTCTGTGAATATCAATTGAGGAAACGGAGTTTCCTTTGATGTTGCGAATGTGAATATTGCGACCGCCAGGATGGCTGGTCCAGAAAAGATAACGGAAACAAAACAACTCATTATTTACCACTTTTGCCCAGTTCCTATATTCTATTAATGGGCGACGGATAAAAGATTTACAAGCAACATGTTTTTTGACACAAAATATATGGCGCGTTTTGGCAGATATCAATGTTGCCATGAAATGAAATGAATTTTATTTTGACAGAAACATGGTAAATCAGTAAATAAATTGTTCACATACTTCACCGTTCAATACAGTATGCAAATAACATTAGGTTTTAAATTGGACATAAATCTTAAAAGTAAAAAATTAAGAAAAAATAATATTAATCGAAAATTCTAATAATTCCTTGACTGACTAATTTTATTTTTTATATTTCTAGTTTCCAGCTTCATAATAAATACGACTGTTAAGTATTTGTTATGGTATCTTTGTTCAGATTTATGAGTAGTCAATAAAAAGTAAGTATTGGTGTGTTGCGTTGTTCTAGTCCGCAATACATTAGTTTGTCTACATCTTCTGGTCTAGCCATCCTGACAGTCACTAAATACTTATTTTAGTAGGTTGAATTAAAACAAATATTCGCCAGCCTAAGCTGGAAAATATCTGTTTTTTATTTGCTCATTTTGTCAGATTGCAAGTGAGAGAGGAATTTTTGCTCGTGTTGTAAATCTCTTGCCGGGTCATAAGCTGTTCAACAGTTGAGATAAATAGTAGCTCCAAATAAAGTTGTGAAAAGAGCATGTGCTCATTTAATAGTAAAATAAGCCAAGCAAAAATCAAAAATACTCTTGCAAGTGAAACTTGACTTTTTACCCATGGCAGTATCTAAGTAATAAATGAGCTCTACTGACCTCACCGAAGCTGTAAAATACGATCTGCACACGGTGGAATTGTGCGCGAATGAGGAACTAAAAGCTTTGGAACTGTTCCAGAATGGGTTAAATCAATTACATTACCTAAATGCGTTCCAAACTGTTTAAACTATATAATATATATAGTCGTAAAATCATGTCATTTCTCAAGACCCATGGATTTTACTAAGGATAATCTTTTGCTACTTAAAATATAGCTGTGTTATTTTGGTACACTTTCCCCCGAATACTCAAACGCATCTCAGAGTTGAGCACGTCTCAAGTCTCGGTTTTTGGACAGTTTTTGATGAAAATCTGTTAAAAAACTCGTCACTTGAGACGTGCTCAACTCTGAGATGCGTTTGAGTATTCAGGGGTTTGTTTATCATTCAGTTGCTGCCCTCGTTTCATCATCTACTAAGTAGCGGTTCGAACCATAATAGTAAAACGGAACCCTTACAGTGCAACTTTCTTTCTTTCAACTTTGTCCGTCAATCCGTCTACCACGTTTGATTATATTATTTGAATAACCTTTTCAACTTTTAATGTTTTATTGCTATGTAATAGCAAGACATCCTGCCGCTAGAAATGAAGCGTAGACTGAGTTCAGCTCAGCATTGAGAATTTCATTACCGGTTGGCCTGAAGCAACGCGCTGGGAGGCTGCCGTTGCGGGCGGAAACGTCCAGTTTCCTAACTAACGTCGGCTAACTCAAAGTTAATAGCTACTGGAATTGAACAAATGAAACTACCATTTGCAATATTTAAAGTAACAGAGACTCATGATGATGAGTAACAGCAAAAAAAAAATATATTCCTACTTACATGTTACCTACATACATATTATTACTCCCGTATCCCTAATGGGCTGGGCAAAGCCACAAGTAATCAGAAGAAAACTTACAACCACTCCGGATTCAAAGTGGATACGGTGAACCATGGTAACAGGTGATCAGCTCATCACCCATATGTGGTCCATCATGTTGGAGAGGATACTATCCCTTAGTCGACTTTTACGACATGCTCGAGAAGAGAAGCAGCTGGATGCATTCATTGTTTTTTTTTTCTCAGTCCAGCAGAGAAGTAAAAGTAACATACATACTACATACATAAATAACATACATGTTTCCCATAGGAGTATGCAGAAACCACGGATCTCCATTTACTACGGTTTCGATATACCACTCTCGTTTCAATCACCTAGGTATTTAATATAGATAGATTTAAAATGTACTTACCGGATTTCAGAAAATAAAGTAAATAAAGATAAGCAGACTTTCCATAAACAGAAACATAATAAAATCTTATCTATCAATTTCTTTGTTAGTTACGCACAGTGGAGTCATAAACCAGTGGGATAATAGCAGGTCCGGCTTATCGAGTCTCATCACGCACTTTGGGACAATATTAGAAACGTGGACACATCCGCCAATGGACTAGGCTTAGTGAGTCTGTGACTTGGTACAAAAATATTAGCCAATGAAAAATACATTGCGATGAGGTTTTCTGCCTTGAGGTACTACTTATCCTATATGGGGTCGACACAACATGAATATCGCTAAAAAAATGATATGCAATCATTAAACAATTTACATTCTAATAATCCATAAACCAGCTAAATAAATAAATAAAATAAATAATTTTCTTTTCATTAGATTGAACACTCTGGTGATGATAAACTTTTGGATATTCACCAGAGTGTCATGATTTTGGTATTTCCTTTCTATTTCTCAAAGCTGATTCCAAATGTTAGGTGGTCTACGAGAACCCACGCTGTTATTATGAGGCGCAGAAATAAGAGCGTCAAGCGTATGATATGCCGCGTATTTTCAATAAAGCTCCAAACGCGCGGGGATAAATATTTTACGATATAGAAAGATACTCTATCACAATGAACTGAGAAAAATTAACATATTAGCACGCCTTAGGGATACCTAATGGGGTACACAGAGCTACAAGTAAAAATAAGAAACCTTGCTGCCCCTCCTGATTTCAAAGTTCCATAGTGACAGGCGATCAGTCTATCGCCCATTTAGATGGTCCATCACGTTGGAGAGGATACTATCCCTTAGTCGACTTTTACGATATGCTCGAGAAGCAGAAAAAGTCTGTTAATATCCTCTGTATCACTATGTCCTGGACATAGGCATTTATTTAATTACTGCTTAAGCACGCACACACATAACAAAAACCATAAGTTTAAAAAAAAATCATATTAATAAAAAATCTAATTGTCTCCCTAGTTCTTTCGAAACAGAGTGGTGAAAGATTTTTAAAGTGCGCCTCATGGGCTCCTAAAAAGTTAACAAACGATAGGGCAAAAAAGTACAAATATACAAAACCTATCATATACACCAGTTTGTTAAATATGCTAGGTCTTGTGGTAATGTTAGAAATTTATTGCCAAAACAATTTCAGTTAAACAAAGGAATTTCAGGTGTTTCATAATGTAACTATGCAATTCCATAGCTAAATACATTCCTCCAGAGATCGATCGCTCTACGAATTCTTGTCCTAGATTCTGCGAGTTACGAGAAGGGATTTTGGAAGTGAAAATATAAACACAAGTATTTTGTGATGGATGGCCCCTTGTAATATTTTTGTCACAGATTTTTCCGTCAGTTTATGCAAATCTTTCCATTTTCCTTACCAATATTTACATTACGGAAAATAACAAAATTGAAATGAATAAATTATAAACTAAGAACAAATATTATGCCAGTTGAATATCGCTAAAATGATAATCATTAAGTAATCAAAGAAACAGAAATTTAGATATTATAAATCCTACTATCGTACTAATACTACAAATACTAAAGATTGTGAGGGTGTGAGGATGTTTGGCTGTTTGTACTTCAGTCACGTAACGGCTAAACGTCATCTATAGCCTATAGCAGACATATGCCTCCCTTAATGAGTGTCATCGCGCCCTATCTTCCAGGATGACGCATCCAGTCTATGCCAGCAGTATTCACAGATCATCACTCTAACTAGCCGAAGGGCTACATTAAGTTTGCCGAGTCGCGGTCTCCACTCAAGAACTCATTTACCCCAGTGGTTGTCGGTTCTTCAGCATATATGGCCAGCCCACTGCCACTTCAGTTTGCTAATTCTCTAAACTATGTCGATGACTTCGGTTCTCTGTTTGGATAATATCGTTTTGAATCTTATCCTTCAGAGAAACTCCGTGCATGGCTGTTTCCATAGCTCGCTGAGTGACTTTGAGCTGCCAGGACTAGCCGTACTGTGAGTATCCACGTTTCGGCTCCGTATGTCATGACAGGTAGGACGCATTGATTGAACACTTTGGTTTTCAGGTATTGTGGTATAGTTGACGTAAAAACTTGACGTAATTTTCCAAATGCTGCTCAACCGAGCTGTATTCTCCTCTGCTTATCATCTTTGAATGAAACTTGGAATATTCATAGTACGTGTTCTGGGTGTAAGCTTTTTTTATACTGTTACCACGCGATCGAAACCGCGGACGGCATTTAGAACGTCTTCTGCATTATGCTCTTTGGTACTACCCCTATGAGAAAGACATGATTTTTACAAATGTATTAAAAGAACAGAAATCTTTTCCAACTTACTGCCAGGGAAAGTGCAGGCTTTTAACAAAGTTCTCGCAATAAGGTGTCGTTAGTCGGCACCTCGCTGCCACCACCCGCCGCCCAACTTGCGTAGCTTAGTTAGCGAACTATTCTTTTCAATTCCACAAAACGACTGTGGAATGTTTCACGGGTTAAAGTGAGAATGCTTGAGCATTTCTGCCGACTTCTTGCTCGCCCTGCAACCGTACAGGAACGCATCTGGAATGAGCGGGGTCGTACATTTTTTTATTACTAGTACAGAAATCTACTACTTAAAAGTTTTATACTTACATTTTTATGGGCATTTTTTTTCGTGGTTTCATTTTGTATGACTTCAGAGTGGACCCCATACAACGCGACGCGACGACGTGAAACACGTAGGATGAGAAATAGAATAAGATGGAATAGCGGGATGAGCTAGACACTCACCGTGGCACATGACCTGTTTCAGCGTTAAATCGCGAAGAGTGGAAAAACGGAAAGGACGCCTTTGCCCTGCAGTGGGACGAAAATGGCTAACTAATAATAATAACGTTTGCATTGCTACAAAAAGCTGTCTGACCTCTCAAGTCATGTACCACCAACATGTTCTAGAGCTCAAGTCCGACTTAACAGCTTTACTGACGCGCACTTGGCCTAGGCCCGTGCTCATTGATTTTAAGCCGGTTCTTATCAATCGCGATAATTAAAGTATACCCAAAATAATAATAATATTTTTATAGTTCGTTTGTTTTTCTCCCAAAAATAATCATTTTTAGGAAAAGAGCTTCATGTGTCACATTGAAAAATAACGACCACGTACAAATTCTGTGGTAAGTACTTAGTTCTGAAAACGCTGAAAAAGCACTCCTCGCTCGAGCAGTAGATAGATAGAAACACGCATTTTACGCCGTCAGCGAAAATTCAATAGGAATCGGAGTAAATCGACGAGTAAAGAGCCCGAATCATGCAAATATATTCCGATTAATAAAACGTAGCAGGCAGGTAGAGAAATTCTGGGGAAAATTCTTACATCAAGATTTTTTGAAACGGTTTCTTGAATAACATCGAAACAATCGGTTAGTGTGGCATGTTCAAATGATTGGTCGAATAACTCGAAAACCGTGAGACTTATACAGGGTATATTTTTTATAATATCAGTTTTAAAAACATTTGACGGTTTTTATTTTTTTCCAAAATAATTTGTCTGAATATAATTTGTCTTTTTTAAATTTATGAACTGACTTGTTTACCTACTTATTGCTTTAACAGTAGGTACCATACCAACTTAGGTCCATGATACCTTATCTCATTCGTTTTAAGTTTGCTTGCTCCGATGTCACGCGGTTCCATGAGAAGTTTTACAGTTTTTAACGTACCTTACGTTGAAGGTACGCAGTAAAACGAGGAAAACGTATTCGTGTACAAGTTGAATTGTTTACTCGGTTCGTATGTTCCGTTTGCAAACAATACGTCGCATTTACATGTTCTATCAGTTTAACATGTACTCAAAACTCGGATGCCTGGAGGAATTTTGAGTGGAATTCTGAATCATTGTTGGCTTTCAGTTTATGATGAAGTTGGTTGAATGAACTGGTATAGCACACAAAGGTCTGATGTGCGTTAGATTTTTATTTTAGTAGAGATTCCAAAAATATAATTTTAATTGACATTCGATAATAACTAAGTGGCTAAGTACCTATATATTTTGTGATTATGAAGCTAAATAACGTCAAATTCATTCACGTTCACTTTCGTAATCAGTCATTAAATAGAAGTCATTTCAACCTTAGTCGTGTTAAGAGCACATGACTTCACTCTCAATATATTTATTTCTTTAGTAATAGGTATATAGGTAGTGTAGCAACATTGCGTTATTATTCGAGACAGATCATAACAGTTGAACTTTTCGGTCATTATGATTCTTATCACGAGTCCTGAAGTCCTGACTTGTCAGCTGTAGTATTAACTACGTATCTACGATCAACTCCCTAAACAAACTCTGCGGAACTTCCCAACTTACGCCAGCTCTCGAGTCTGAGTACTGATCAACTAGCTGAAAGTACATAGAGTAGGTCTTTGTTAATGAAGTTTTTAAGCTATATTAAAGAGATATTTTTCTACAGTGGTTTTCTACTTCAGACGACACACACTCGTAAGTTGCTTCATACATTTGCCGAATTTAAGAGAGTAGAGTTGGGATTATTGTACTAAAATTTAAATACATACTCAGCAAAAGATAAGGTAAAAGCGCCCTTTGGCCACTGTATGAACTTGGTTTTAAATTAAATGACTAAGCTACCATCTAGGCAATTTTTTAAACTCATAGACAAATAACAAAAAATATCCAAGCTTTTAATGGCGCAAGATTGCAAGCCGACCTCTGTTGCGTGGCGGGCGAATGCTGGGTTGAGAAGCGAGAGGTGCGGGTTCAATTTCCGCTGCGGGAGAAATCTTTATTTGTTCTGCAAATCTTTCTTCCGGGTCTGGGCGTTGTGATACCAGTGGGAAATCCTAGTAGAGTCAAAACTATGTATGTGACTATTAGGTGTAAGTTTCCAGAGTCAAGGTGGTGGCCAAAGCCGACACTCTTGCCCTACTTACATGACGTCACATAAGCACCTACAACAATTAGAGCTATCTCCGACACATTTAGTTTTATTTGCCCCAAGAGCAATATCGGGAACTTAGTGCCCATCTACAGAGTGTGCCTACAAACCTAGCATTTGCATAGCAATTAGACCGGGAGGAGGTCGCATTACCATTTCAATTGTGGAGAATGAGCCAGCGTTGCATTCTTAGAAATAAATATTTAAAGAGCGCATGCCCAGGTATATGAACGGTAATCTCGGAACAGGTATGAACATCTAAATAATGTATGAAAAAATAGACCTTGCTATGTAAATGATATTCTATCAGATTCAAATGTGATAAACCAACAGGTTTGTAAGAACTTTTGTTCAACCTTTGGTTTAGCCAGTTTCTATTGTCCCAAATCCCTGTACGTCTTTTCTATTTGAAACATAATATAAGAATGCTTCAAGTCTCAAAATATCAATTCCCAGTGGTTTTATTGGTTCAATTTAGTAGACTTTTCTTATTCCAAAATCATTTCATATTGAGCTTGAGAGTATAAACTTTGCAATTGTATTTCGTGTTAATGTTCATGGCGCTATTAATATTACTTTTCTACTCCAAGGTTGCATTCAGTGACTGTGGCTTACACCCCTTCGTTGAATGAAATCTTGGTCGGTTGATTTTTAAGCCCCTTTGCAAGAGCAGGTTTGTAAGTCGGATAAAATTAGCTTTCTTTAGGCAACAGTACTTCAAAGTAAACTTTTGCTTACACCATCGTAGCGTCTTCGTAGCAGCTAGTTTTACACTCGTTAAAATGTAGATTGGAGTTAGAATTGTTTCCATCAAACAAGAAAAATGTAAAATGTGACTTACTTTATTATGTGCATAATTTCTAAATAGGTAACTTCTTTTGGTTTCCTCTTTGTTAAGGACTTTGTGGTCTAACTAATGTTCAAAAAATATGAAACCTTTGCTTGTTCATTCTATTCAAGCATACAAGTCAAACACATTTTCCGACCACCGTCAACATATATAAATAACAAACAAACACGTTACTGCTCGCAAAAATCAATTGAACACAACCACACAGAGTAGGCAAATGTTTGTCTGAGCAGAGTTTTTCATCGAAATGTAGGTTTTGCACTGAAACTGCATAAAAGCATGTATACCTATCTACTATCTACACAAAAAGGTTGAACACAAAATCTCATTCATAAGAACGCTCATTTTGTGTTTTGAAAAACAGTGAAAGGACTAAAAAGCAGTAAATACTGGATTATTTTTGTTTTGTTACTAGCTTTTAAAGCATATTAAAACTTTCAGAAAACAGGGTTATGGTAAAAAAAATCTTACTGAATGATGGCGGCTGCTGGCTGTCACTGGCTGTGTTGAGTATGCCCTCGTATACCTTCTTTATAACAAAGAATCTGAGTATATTGTTTTTTAATTTTAATCTGAACTTTGTTGTAAACTGAGATTTAACATGAATTTAACAATTAAGCAATCCATTGTACGTTGCCAGGTACAATAGATTGCTTAATTGTTACAGTAATAAACAGTGAACGTAGGTATAATCTGGTTATATACTCGTTTACATTATTATCCGCGCATTTCTCGTCCACCTGTGTTACTCGATTACAAATTGAAATTCACTTTATTACAATGCAACGAGGATTCCAATGTAAGAAACATTGCAATAAAATATATTGTACCTCTCGTTTGAATCAAAAACATAGATGTCAAAAATGTGAAAATAGGATGATTTAAAAAAGTAACCAGCCCTCGGAACAACCAGCCCATTATCAATGATACCAGTGTAATTAAAAGAATAGAGGTACTAAAATACTATTGCTACCAAATGACAAATAACATAAAACACGTTTCCAGTTTATTGCAGAATTTATTCCAAATAAGGTAGTTTTAGGGCAGGAAAATGCAATCTATCCACCCTAACCATACATCTAATAATATATTCATAAGTTTGCGGTAAAAGCACAAACGGCTTGGTCATCGTGGCTAGACCCTTGTGAGTTCCATCCATTATAATATTCATAGGCGATGGGTCTATGTATCCTTATAAGATTCCATTATTTTTGGTACATACAAGTACCCAACAAAAAGCTCCTTGCAAGAACATGCTTGCTTCAAATTAATTCAGCGCGTTATATCGATGGAGTGTTCTAGGTGGAGTGATGATTTGCGAAAGGCTACATGGTAGTAGCTGGATCCATCAAGCAGAAGATGACGCTATGGCGCTCTATGGGGAGGCCTATGTCCAGCTGTAGCCTGCTATAAGCTGATGATGGTGATGATGATCTCGATGACCAGGTGAGATAAACTAAAGAAGAGCCTGGTATATCTGCCTGTGAAATAGCAATGTGCGATCATACAATCTTCAGTATGTTAAGCTTGTATTGCGCTGGATGTTGACGAGCGGAGTCGGGTGGGGGTACAAGTGTGTCGCCGACATTTGAACTCCACTATCGGTTATCTTCACCGGCTGAAAAAAGAGATAATCTTATATATACCTACTATTTTCACTATTATTGTAAACATAATCGTGTGAAAGTATCGTCACTCCTTGTCTTGAAACTGGATTTTACTGGATTTTTCCTTCGACAGACGCTAAAACACTATTATAAAATGCATTATTTGACGTGCGTTTTAATGACATGCGTAAGATAAGATATAAGAGCATTATAGCGCTTGTTTTCTAGATGCGCGATTATAACTAGCTTCTATTAGTAGTCTATGTGATATTCAGCACACGTTTCATGTATATTCCAAGTTTCATTCAAATCCGTTCAGAAGTTACGGCGTAATTGAGACACAAACGTCCTCACTAACTTTCGCATTTATAATATTAGTAGGGTTACTGTTTTTTGTGGACAACAGATGATCATAGCAACATCCGTTCAATAAACCTACTTAAACAGTTGGTTTGTATTTCGTTTATATGATTGACTACTTTCAAACTAGAAGTTATTGGAAATAGTGTATTTATATAGGTCGGCCATAAAATTTAGGATGGCCTAATACCAACAGAACACTTATAAAATCCTTTGAAAGCACACAAAACCGACAATACAAAGTTTGAACGAGGATACACCCATCAAACCCTTTTCCTTTCGCAAACTTATATGAAATAAATTGCGCAGTGAACCTTTTGTGTTGATGAACAAACAAACATCAAAATTTGTTTATGATGATGTGGATTGAAACAAAGGGGGCATAAAATGTTAGTTGAAGGCTGCGGGCTAAATAAGATGGAGGCAGAGAAGGGTAAGTGCCTTAAAGACGCTCTATAGAGGTAGACTTCATTAACCTTTAAGGAGCTTACAGATGTTCTGAAATAAATAAAACTTTCTTTAAACAATTACCGTGAACGGTGAAATAGAAAATGTTTATTGCTGTCACTGTTAACACTGTTTTAACTAAGTTAGGACCTTCTTCTAAGTAAAAAATACTTGTGTTAGAAGGTCCCGTTCTTTCATAGCCATAATTATGGTTACAGGTGGGCACTATTATTTTATTTATAATCTATACAGGTGAAGCTATGCAGAGTGGAATTTTAAAATGCCACATGTAGGGAAAGTACTCTAAATACTGAAGATAGCAAACTCTACTCAAAGGAAGCATTCCTTTATTTTTCAAAAGAAGCAAAACGGCTTTCAAAGTACCACCCTAAATATAACGGTGATAACAGTTGATAATTAACAAGAGAATAAATATACTAAAATAAAATCCATTGGTGCACGACCGGATTTCAACCCACGACCTAAGGATTGGAAGGCCGGGCCGATACCACTTGACCATCAGTGGTCACTGAAGCCCTTTCAACTTTAAAACAAACAAACTGTAGATTTGAGAAAACTTTGAACAAAAACATTATATTTCATATAAAAAATAATTATTTGTTTATGTTGAGTTTCCTAGCCCGAATATTTTGATACCGTAAACTTTTTTCCGACTTTACTATAAAATCTAGCATCCCTACAATCGAAGGCAACAGTGACGGCAGCGTCGGACGAGGCTTATCGGCTTGCTATCGGCTTTGCGGCAACATGCAGCTACGTCTCTACATTTATATACGAGCTCTAACTTCGTAACGCTGACGGCACACAAGATAGGAGATTAGTATAGCACGGCGGAAGTCTTACTACGTCTTTTGCGATTTAAAATGTTTCATTGATACGTACAGGTAAGTTCATAATAAATAAACTAGATAGAGCTCCATTCCCACACCTTAATTAAAAACAATATAATATATTGTTTTTAATTAAGGTGTTTTTAATTATATTATAACTAACCTACACGATTACTTATTCTAGCTTATATTACAACACTTTATAAAAAATATAGGTATAGATAAAAGCCTCCTATTAGAGTTTGCACTCTTTTTTGTCTTTTGCTTTTCTATCCCAGAGTTTTCCTGCCACTTTTATTATATCGTCGTTACGTCTTGTAGACTGCCTAGGTACATACAATAGGTACATAATCATCACGCCTGTTTCTCATAGGGTTAAGCATAGAACAGGGATCTGATATTCTTCTCTCGTTTCATTCATTCTCATCATATTCTACTAGCCAAATTAAATGTAGAGAAAATGTAATATAATTATATATATAGCTAGATTCATGAGAAAAATCAAATTATTTATTTACAGTAACTGAATTTGACTGTCATGAGGACGACGCGTCAATTCACCTTGGTGAATCTTTCGACATGGTAAATGAAAGTTGAATACTAAAATAAAAAAAACACGGCGACACTTCGAGAAAGGTATCGAAAATACTTACAAAGAAATACGCTCCATCGTATGTAGAGTAGGTATATACCAAATTACAAGCTCGTAGTTTGATTGCAAATTTGTTTTACTCCGGTTTTATTAGTTCTACATTGTGGCTAGGCGTACTTCAATACCCACTATTTGTTGTTTGTTACTTTTTATATTACGTCGTGTGGAATTGCCTCTCTTTGTAATACTACGTTCATGACACCCCGAATAGAAACAAAATGAGAACTAAGGAGATCATCCCTACATTAATAATGTATATACATAGGTACATACATAAAATAACGCCTGTCTCCCATAGGCAGAGATCATGGATCTCCATTTGCTACGATCCTAACATACTTATTTCCCTTCATTCACTCTCATTGCAAACCTCATTAATGATGTATAGATGACTAATAAATAATATAATATTTAACTTCTCCGTTGGACTTAGGATTGAAGAAAAAACCATACAATGCGTCCAGCTGCTTCTCTACTCGAGCATATTATTGTAAAAGTCGACTAAGGGATAGTATTCTCTCCAACATGATGGACCATACATATAGACGATGGGTTGATCATCTGTCACCATAGTTCACTATACATTATGGGACTTTGAATTATTTGCAAGGTTTCTTATGATTACTTGTGGTTCTGCCCATCCCATTAGGAATACGGGCATGTATGTTACTGAACATATTCTTAAGTCGGCGCTTTTGATACCCAGTAGCTACCAACCCATGCCACATTGCTGATATGGATGGAAAAAGTTTACATAACCCGATTGATTGGACATTGCTGTCGGACTGTGTGGCCACAGCCGGACTTTCTGCTATAAAGGCATATCCTCAATATTAACTGAAGGTTAAAAAGCCTGTCACTGAAAGCTTATCAGCCTAAGTGCTGTGATAGAAAAGTATTTCCCTATATCTACCATCTAACTAGGGTAATAAGGTTTATCTTTCGACTAAGCCCACGAGCATAATGGTGTAATCATACAGTTAAACGCTGTCGTATAACCAAACTTGCCCATTTTGTCCACACGGCTCATAACAAAGCTGCCCACTGAGTATAGTTTACTATAACAGGTAGTGTAGCCAACATACTGTATAGGACATTATTAGGTACTTCGGTATAGTGGCTACTAGCTACTTTGCATGGGTGCTGTACAGTAATGCGGTGTCATAAAGACTTAATTCTCTACATATAATATATTTATAACCTTTTAAGAACATTAAAAAACTTATCAAAATACGTTGCATTTAAAAAAACCAAATGTTCGAAAACACCCACCATTAAAAAAACCAAGAGGCATGTGGATAACGACTTTGTTTTATACTACCTACTCGTATATTACTATTAGGATATAGAATCATGAAGAGCAGTTTCAAAGAAACGGTACTCATTGGCATTTGTTATCCGAACTTTCAATTTATTCCGAGGTACGCTTTAGGTAAATTGTCTGTTAGTCGTTTTATTCAAGAAGAAAATAAAAATAAAATAGATGATACTTATATTATTCTTTAGAGGACAAATAAATAAACTCAGTAGCTACTTGAAAATTACATTTTTATACTTAAAAAAGGGTTTGATTGAATGAAAACATTAGGAACTGCATTGCTCTAGCAAAACATACACAACGTAGATTCAGCTAGACAGTCTCAGAAGCATTGAATAAGCCAGTAAATCTTATAGAGTGAAAACCTATATGCTAGTGTGCTCCTTCGCAGTTTGGTAAAAAGTAGATGTTTACAAAATGTGAAACTTGCTTCAGGTAAAAAACCTGTCAAATGTGAGTCAAATTCGCAAATCGTACCTACGCATAATTTTTTCTTGTATGGGAGGCCCTTTTTATATTTTATTTTTATTATTAGTTGTTATTGCGGCAATAGAAATACACACTATTAAATGTTCAACTCTCTACCTATTACGGTACATTAGATTCAGCCCGCTGACAGACGGACAGATGGACGGACGGTGGCTTAGTAATAGGTTCTTGTTGGCACCCTTCGGGTACGGAATCCTAAAAACGACTACACTAGATAGAAACCAAAATAGCAATTTTACTTTGTAAAAAATACTTCTTTCAATCTCATACATGACATAATAAAAATTACGCTCACGTATTCTCACCAAATCCTTCTAGAAAATAAGGTCAAGATGTCAAAGACGAATTGACTGAAATAGCAGGAAATTTACATCGCCTCATTTTCATGCAGTCGGTGGAATGAGTTCGATGAGCAAACATGTTGGATATTCTATCAAATTAGTGTTAACTCACTGTACGAACTTAAGAGTATGTCAGACCACTTGTGGAACGAAAATTGGTAACATCTCTTCGTTGCATTTCAGGACTCAAATGTATGTTTCAGTTCGTATTTTATATCTTTCATTTGGTGAGTGTGTAAAAGTAGTGCATCGGAACTTTTAAGTGTGATGGAAAGATTTGAAATATTTTTTATACATATTATCACGACCGTATCCCTAATGGGGTGGGCAGTGAAACAGGCAACCATAAGAAAACTTGCAACCACTCGTTTTTATTTTTAACGGTATACCAGTTTTAATGTATTATTTGTTATGATAAATAAAAAAGGTGGGGTACTTATATAAAAAATTGATCAGTTACTTCGCAAAAGTAAAAAGCTCCACTAGGTGTGAACTTGACGATAATAAATGCTTTGGACGTCACTTCACAGGGCCATTCATACATCAGCTGCAATCTTCCACAAAAATGAGCACTTAAACTGCGATGTTCGAATGATTTATTACTATTCTGCTCTTCAAAACTCGCAACTGCAATCCCAGATAGAAATGAAAATTTTCACAGCTTGTTCGAATAAGTTTTGCTATAAAATGGTGACCCCATCTTACTGCTCTATCACAAAGGGGTGCGACTGCGAACGCAAGAGTGACGCGACAAGCGTTCATTATGCTTTTCATTCAACTGTATTGCGTGTAATATTTTTCTCTACAGTTTCCTCGTCAATCTTTCGCTCTATAAGATATGTTGTGAACTTTCCTGCTCCTTCCTGATTTATAAATGCACATTTTTTGTTTCAGTGCTTTTTCTACCTGTTTGCTAGATTGCACGACATACCCCCGAATACTCAAACGCATCTCAGAGTTGAGCACGTCTCAAGTGACGAGTTTTTGACAGATTTTCATCAAAAACTGACAAAAAAACTGCCTCGAGACGTGACTTGAGACGTGCTTAACTCTGAGTCTCGTTTGAGTATTCATGGGTTAATCATTCATCTCATTCACCTATTCTATTCTATCTATTCTATTCACCTGCTGCTCTACACACTACCCACTAGTACTTCTGGTAGTAGTTTTAAAAATGTATTGTAGTGCTTCAAAAAACTTATTGACGTGAACTTTTAGGGAATTATTATTTTGTTACCTACATGAACAAATAAAGAAACTAAAGTGCACTGTAACCGCGGCCGCGTTTCACAATCGCCGGGCTTTAGACAAAGCTGTGGTGGGGAGGCCGTTTGCGCCTAATTCTAATTAGTTCCAGGTCGACGGTACATCAAAGTTGGAATAAGTTCTTTCGTTTAATTGACCGTAAACTGGGAGCGACACGGATAAATTCACCTGGAAGCGCCCGCAGCCCGGAACTCTGATTAATGTCTTCTTTTGCTCTTTGCCTTGTTACGAGTGAAATCTTAATTCGATTGATGTTGAACAGTTGTTGGAGCATTTTTAAAACGTCTCAAACAAAGTAAGTTAATGTAACTTCTGTAATTTCAAGTTTGGAACAAGCATGGAAATCAATTTGGTAAAAATTCGCAACATGACATGATGGCTAGAGGGCATTTTCATACTTTTCTATCCCTTGTTCAGAAAGTTTACCAGAGGCGAACAGGAAATTACTCTTTTTCGTTTTGTGCTTTTGTTTTTATAGTTACGTGCCTGTCAAGTAAAATAGGGAGAAACTTGTCAACCCACTGTAATTGGATAATCACATTCTACCAAATCCCTTTGCTTTGACAATTATATTGAATTCGATAGTTGAAATCAACCAGGTATATTTTTTTTACTTATACAATAAAGATGACGATTCAAACCCTTGTTTAGTGGTGCCCTAGACAGTAATTCCAGTAGGTACAACCATAGTAATAGGTACCTAGGTACAGGTATTTGAAATCTTCGGATCCCTTTGGAATCTTTTCAACAATAAGAACCAAATTTTCAGTACTTACCTACAGAAACAAAAAAATCTATGTAGTCTCAGGTAGACTGTGTGGCAGTAGTCCTTCCAGCTAAAATAGTTTCGTGGTATGTCGGTCACATCAGCAGGATTGTTCTGCGGAAGCTGCAGACCCTCAGCGAATAGTTAAACTTAATGAGAGCGGGAATGCCTCACTCCAGATTGTTTCACAAAAACTGCCAGTCGGAACAATGCTTACGTTTTCAAGACAATGAAGCAGTTACGCATGTACATAAGTGGCAGGTTGTTTCTAAGTTTTGTCGTTTTGATAAGTAGGTTGAGGTGACATGACAACTCAATTCCTTATGGAAGATGCAACGCGAATTTTTCGAACCGATTTTGTAATGAGAAAATTTTATGGACTTCTATTTTGCACCACAGTTTCTCACGACAAGCAATACACATTTGCGTTCTATCTTAGAATTTACAACGCTCAAAGAACGATCTACATACCTATACCTATGTAATATCTAACCTATACCGAAATGGCTACTCACGTAGCCAGTTAGAAAGTTTAGTGTAGCCACATTTTGCCTTATACCTAAATATAAATCCACAAGGGTTTGATCTTGAATAGAAATCTGAGGACCTGAAAAATTCAATCAACCAGTGAATAGTCCATTGTTGGTGGAGGTACCTACGTGATTTCTTCTCACTTGAAAAAGCGGTCTAAGCCCACCGTATTTTGTAGAGCGTGACCAACATATACCATTTGTAATAAAATATTTGCTAAACCATTTCTTTATCAGAAATATCAATCCTGACATGGAAACAATGGATATAACTTGACTTTTACAAAAACGTAGGTAATTGAGAACCAAAACCTTTTTTTTTGAGCTTTATTCGTGTAATGTTCATTTGAATTTTGTGAATGATTATAACTATTTAAGAACAGTGCCAGCGTTAAACTCGTCCTTTAAGCATATTATTATTAAAGAGGTGTATAAAACAAACTGTTTACAGTGAACAATATTGGGTTACACTCTTTCGAGAAACTTTAACAGTTTCTTAGGACTTCGAAACCCTAAAATGAAACATGGGCGAAAAAAGCTCATGTAGGTAGGTAATTTTGTAACGCGTCGGTATTACAGTGGTAACCCAGAAATATGGGCTATACAATAAACATTTCACTATTTTAGGCATAAACATTGAAATTAATATAACAGCAAGTTGCTTAGAAATGCTTGAGGAAAATGTTGTGGTGTGTGAGTTTGTGTGATTTGGTTTCGTGTGAAATTCTAATAGCGAACAAATTAATAACTGTGGTCGCTACCTATATTATAGTTAGACACCTAAAGTTTTGCACACGCTGTTTATCTTTCTAACGCCCGATCCTGTAATATCTTTGGGGATATTATGGAGTCAATTAAAATGCGGATGTGAAGTAATATTATAATATAATATAAAAAAGTTTGACTCGATTTTGCGTGCCTTTTACAATGTATTTAGAGAGAGTGAATGTTATGAATGTTAGATGCTTCAATTAGTTCACTCGTTTCAATCAGCTCATTCGCTTCAATCAGTTCATTCACTTGAGAAGGCGTTAGGCCTGAACAGATCCCAATATTCAACTAACACACTTCGGATCGTTCATTACTTATAGCCACGTTGTTATCTGTGAAATAGCGCCATACTTTTTTAACAGCGTTGCTATGGTAATAAATTATACGCTGACTGTTAATAGAGTACTGAAACCGCGCGTAAAAGGTCAAACGCAATATTGAACCGTGACACTTTAAAATCTCCTCTTCATAAGCTTTCCCAACATAATATATGACGACAAGTGTGGCGCTGGGATATGCCACATCGAGATAGAAATCAACCAAGATATTGCATTTAAAATGCAAACTGCTTTAAACGTCCGTCCCTCAGTCGTCGCAAAATTACAGGTATGTAATATTATTTTTTCCACTCTACAGAATTTCACGGTTACTACGACATTTTAATATTAAATGTTGTAAACTCAAACAGATAGATTTTTTCTTAAGGAAAGCCGTTACAATTTTTTTTAAACTCCTAGATTTTTGTTTCCATAAGAAATGTGTGCACTGAACATCTGCGGTACAAATTAAACAGACACCTGGCTCTAAGTTTATTACATGTCTGAGAAATATTTTTCCTTATAAAATGACGGGCTGTCGGACAGACCTGTCGTAAACTCAGACATTTATTACTTTTGATACCGTCTGTGAGACGTCTTTACTGCGCCGCGCTCCCGCAGGATTCCATCCTTAAGGATATGATGGACGTGGGTGGCAACAAGTTGTCATGTTTTTCGTTTGAAATGTAATAAATTGGTGACAAATGTCAGGTGTCGGGAAAAATAAGGTATTTGTAATACCAGTTTTCAATTCATAATGTAAATAACAGCTTACAATTACACTTTTGTCGTAAGTACTCGTTAAAAATATTTCCAGTCCTTCTCCTTCTAAGGTATTAGACAGATATTTGATTACTACTAGGCACACAATACAAATCACAAAAACAAATAAATATACAAAAATAACAAAACAGATCAAAAGTAAGAATTCTATATTCTATACCACAGGCGCTGGTATTCTGCCGTCATTTTCATAGTCACTACACCCTGTCAGACTATTTTATAATGAGCACACATACTAGTATGGATGCGATAATGTAATAAGTAATTATTTGATGTGGGTGTCATAGTATAAATAGAGATATAAAATATTAAATGAAACTAAACAGATAAAATGATACCTAATAGGTTACGTAAAATATACATTTATTAACAGAAAGAATCAGTCGAGCTATCTAGACACCGGTGATTTTCAAGAATTGATACAGAGGCGCCCTGAAAGAATTTTGAAAACGTCTCGACCCCAAAAGTCTCAAATACATAAGCCCCGTCGAAGTTTGCATATTTGCTCCTTTTTATCTACATTAAGTTACATAACTGAAGTAACTAAATCCTGACAAAATCTGAATGAAACTCATTGAAAAATCAACGTACAGTCGAACAAAAGACCCGACATACTCTGTTGGAAAAGGAATCGTCAAAGCGAGAACGCCTTCAAAAGCGGCTCCTATAAAGAAAACAAATCTGGGGATTTTTATGTCAGTCACGTCATGGATTTTTTGTCGTGGATAAATTAATTTTGCCGACAAACAAATCACCCAAAATGACGGCTACAGATGTACGAGTTTCGTAACAGATTGCTAGATGTTTTTATTCTGTTAATCATACTTTCTGGGAATGTGATATTTGATTGAGTGAATGAAGACTCAGTGGCAACTTGACGTTTTATGGTATAAATAAATAAATAAATAAATATAAATAGCACCCAACAGTCACATACATAGTCCTGACCTTACACTAGGATCCCCTGTGTCGTGGGTATCAGAAACTACGAGTACCATGGTACCACAACAACCAGACCCGGAAGAAATATTAACAGATCATTTCTTCCGCAGCGGGAATCGAACCCGCGCCTCTTGCGTCTCTGCCGAGCAATCGCCCGCGACGCCACCGATGTATGTATGTATTTCGAGTATAATTTTTTAACCGTTGATCTGATCTGAATAAAAGGTAGGTAGATAGTATTAATAACAGAATTTGGAGGAGTTTGTAAGATATTTATTTCCAGAAAGGGGTAAAGCAAAGTGATGTCAGTATATCAAGTTGGATGTCACAATGAAAAAGCTTAGTTTATACTTGGCAAAGTTGTTAAATTCTCTATCCAGATTCCAGACCAATGGTCTCCGTAATTATGCCAATAGGTCAGTGAATTCTATCGATTTTTCAGTTACACCATAAAATAAGAAACAAAGGATAGCGACCTACGTAACTCCACGAATCTCATAACATTTTAAGTAAAGCGTGCGAAACTGACATTCCCCATAATAGAAAGTGATCTCTTAAATATATAAAAGTATGTTTTCATTGTTATATTGATTTATTTAGAACACAGTTATAAAGGCAAACTATAATAACATTAAAAACTTTAAGGTAATCGGTATAACAATAAGAAATAAAAATGAGCTCAGTTTTCTAAGTTCGCCTACAGATAGAAAACAGAGCTCAGATCACCGACCGCAGGTAAGGTCCCCAAAAGGCTGGCGACGTTACCTCGTTGGATAGCTATACTTATCCTTTGTCCGAGGTAAGCGCCAGCCCTTTGGTCATTGGTCATATCTATTAGCTTCTTCTTGCTTTCATTACAATTTATTACGGTGAAATGTGGTAGAAATTGAAGTTTCCACTAAAAATCATTACTTTTCAATAGCATACCGAATTACATATGATCGATTAGGATGGATGATGTATATCCAGAAATCGTTTTTTCTCGTTATTGCAATCCACTGATTCCTAAAAGATTTTAACAAGAATAAAAATTTGTGGATACCTGGCTAGTTCCCGACGTAGGCGAGATTTTCCATTTTCTTGCTACATACAAATACTGAAATGCCACTCGATACGAAAATTATGTTCGATTCGAATTGATAACTCTGCCAATCAAAGCTCAATTCCGCCGAATATTCCACCTGCGACCAACCCACCCCGAGCAACAGATAATCTCATAGTCACTAAAGAGATATACTACCCACATACAAGAGATAACGACACAGTTAGTTCATACTGCGGGACGGGGCGACCAGCAGTAAGACTACTGTCGACTGAAGCTGCTATAGGCTTTGCTGTTCTAAGAGGAAGAGAGCATTATTTTTATGCGGTTCCCTATACTTAATACTCTCGCAGTGCATGTCGTGAACTACGAGATATTGTAAATGCAATATAACTTAGAATAAAAAACACATGTGAGCAACTTTTCAATTATTTATCTGGGCAATAATAGACAAAGAGTAAGTACTGGTTACTGCACACTTAGCTTCAGTGGACAATGGCTCCGTACGTCCGTAAATAGACTGGTAGGTATTTGCGGCTTCTCTGTGTAAACAGCTCGAAATTGATTTTGAAGCTTATCGAACTGCCCGGGGCTGCGCTCGTACATTGATGGAATTTTGTAATTTGGTTCGTACCTACCCCGTGTGGGATTTGTGTCCAAAGTTGTGAGCCGAAATTGCAGTGCAACTGTGAGTTTCAAACGTGCTGGTAACTTGATAATTCTGTCTCTTGTGCGATGACTGGTTGGTAGATTATAGTTTGTAGAACTAGTAGCCGAAACTCCCGATTAATTTCATAAGTTTTAAATGTGTTAAAGCCATGGATAATGTTGGATTGATGGGACGACCGAGATGATAAAGCTGTTTTGTGTTTTTTTTTTTTCTTAAAGTTCGCAGTTGAACTAGAAATAAATCATGCAAATCCTCGCATTCAATGCCGAAACTGTCACTTTAAGATTTCCCCTACTATGTCTGAATCGTGAACTAAATTACAACATACCTAAGCCTATATATATACGTTTGAAACTTAAAGCTCCTTTTCATTTGAAGCGGAGACGGTATTTCCTAATAAGTTTTATGGGATGTTCGTCAGTTCGCGGCTCCAAATTGAACTTGCTTCTTAAACGCTCCTTAACAACCCCTGGGCTTTGCCACAGTCGGTTTAGGATACCGCTCGCTCTCTTTGATAAAACACACAATCTGGCCACTGACCAAATGACGTAATATAATGTTTCTGATAGGTCTGATACTATATAATCAAATATCTCAGCTTTTCAGAGTACGCACAGTATAAAATTAACTAAACTAAAAGAGTTCGCCTGGTTTTTATTTCAGAAACTATCATCTTTTATTGCTCACTGTACTATCTGTACAGAGATGGGCCGTGTATCGGTTCACTTTAATATTACTTAAGCAATATTTTTTATATCATCAGAACGTTAATTAAGCGTTCAGTATATATATACTTTGATGAATTTTACTGAACTAATATTAGTTCAGTAAAATTCATCAAACTACATCGTGAATTTTAGGTGTTCATCGCGATTCTGTCATTACCCATGGGCTAGCTAGGCCAATGTGCGGAAAATCCAAATCTGTAGTGGAAATTGTTGAACCTTGACATCTACAAATTCAACCAGCTGTCCTAATAAGCTATGAGTTCACGAGCCATTAAACAAGGGATTAGTTCCCGGCTCTCCGAAATAAAAAGAGGTGTAATAGGTGCAAGATTGAGGTGAGTTTGCTAACTGCGCTAACTGAGACCGGCTATTTGCGAGCTTAATCCGACATACCTACAACTATGCCTGCAGTAAGTAACATTATTGAACCGAGTTTAAGTGCTTTTTAAGGTCTTTTCAACTTTGATCCTTTTACAAGCGTCTAGGTGGTGGCAAATTCAAAGGTCGCTGGTAACTTAGATTCTGATTGACGCGCATTTATGTGCGTCAATCTAATCATAGATCTGATTATGGATGAGTGGGCCTTCTTTTGTGATACGACTTAACCAAAATAAGTGGCCTGTACCCTTATTTTGGCCAAGCCAACTTAACTATATAATGTATCGTTTATACTAGTATCTACAAAATCATACAGGGTTCTAAATTACTTTTAGAATACAGACAACATCTTATTGGTTGTAAGATACCTTTTCAAATTGATGATTATTGAAAAGATGTGTGTCAAGTGCTCGAACAAAGCCTTCTGAGGAACACTTTAAATCCTTTCATCACACTGGTTCAAAAGAACAGGTGAAGTGTCACCAGTGAAAGTAACTAACTAGTGAGTAATATTGTAGATGATTTTGGCTGAATGTTTGTTTTACTTATCTAGGTACCAAATATAATGAAGGCAGTGCGATTCTCCAAATGCTAGGAGCGTTGGGCAAATTCCTTGGAATCTGGAGCAAATGCTGTCGGCGACGTCCGACCTCAATCCGAGATGCTTGACATCTCCGCTCTCTGCTTTATGAATGAACAGTAATCAAATGAGGAACTTTACTAACAGGCCCGCTTTTCATCACACTGGTTTTTTCAGACATCTACCTATTCCCTTTTGAATACCAAGTACTAACATACAAAATCTGCCGCACGGCAAAAAAAAACCAGATCATAAGTTGCATACTTACAGAACGGACAGTATCGAAAGGCTGCTTGGTCAGTCAGCACACAGCTATTCAAGTAACAAAACAAATGACTGCGCTAAAACAATTGCATACAATCGATTACTCAGACAAAATTATATACCTAAATTGAAACACCAAAACAAATGAGAAACTGCACAGAATTGTACATCAATATTCATTTTAAATGTAGGTAAATCAAAAAGTAGATACAATAAGAGTGAAATCTTATTTTAGAAGATGTCGTAAAGTTTGTACATCATATAAACGTTCTGTGCTCGCTAGTCCAGTTTATCGCGGTTAGTTTTACGCGTTTCGGAATGGTTTATTTCGGTTATTATATCAAATTTTGTTTTACAACATAGCTTAACGTTTTTTTTTATTATGCACAATCGTAAATATATCTTAGGTACTAGTGGAATCGCCGCGACTTCGTCCGTTAACCAAACTATCTTCCCGCTGCGTCTTTTAGGGGCTTGACTTAGGAATTCCTTTATAATACACCCTTACAGTGTGCCCAACAAGTCGATCGTGATCGACCAGTCGATTGCCGGACTCAGGGTGGTCGATCGCGAAAGCAGGCTAGGCGCACTCCGCACTTTACGAAGCGTAGGTACATCGGCGAGCCCATGCTCTTAGGCCCTTACACCATAATATGAAGAAAATATACCTTCCAAGTTTCATGATTATAGGAATGTTGGTTTAGGCTTTACTTCAGCCAGTCAGTCAGTAACGTAAGAGAATATATTTTAATCACATTTAGCATTATCAGTAGTTCTCGTTTTATTATTGTATCTACTAACATAAAACTTTATTTTTCAGAGAAATCTAGATGAGGTAATTTATCAGACATTCTTTATCATTTAGGTATTTGGTAGCCTCTGTACATTTTTCCATTTTAATATTTAAACAAGTTGAGCTGGAGAAGAGTTTTTGAAGTGGAGTTCCAAATTATCTTAGAGATTGCACTGTAAGAATAATATATGCACGAGGAGAATATTTCAGTTATTTTATTTTCATCCTAAAAATATTCTAAGCGATAGGTTCATCAATATAGTTAGTTAGATAAAGTAATTTTGAAATTATTATAATTATTTATAATATTAAAATTACTTTATTTTGTAAAGTCTCTGTGATCATTTGAACAAGTCTTAAACCCACGTTTAATTTACACATATGAGCAGGTAGCATTAGGACTAACCAATGGCTCTATGTAGTAAATTGCTATCACAAAGCTAGTTGAAATCTGTAGCATTCAATTCAACGTACAATCGCGGTGGACAGACCGATTCGAATTCCAATCCTGTGGCTCAGCGGTCTAATACCGTCATATTGGGTCGGGGACTGCATTTAGCATGTCGTCCAATTTACTAATAGGGACCATCATATCGCACGCTTAAAAATAAACAGAATTAACTTAAAAAACATGATGTTTGGCAATTCACAGTTGAAGTTTTTCGGATTCGTCACCTCTTCTAATTTATGTAATGTACAATATAGTCTGCCATGCATAACAGTTCTCAACATGTTGCGTAACTTAAACAAATTCCAAGAAAGATGAACTCTTTACACACCCTTTAGATCAATGGCATTTAACTAAGTATATAAAATCGAATGCATTTGCCCAGCAGTGGGTAAAGTCGGGCTGTGGAGGCTGATGATGATGATGATATATAATCTTTTAATTTGTATCATGATTGACTGTCCGACAATCAATGCAATGCTAAAACTTATCCTAACCTTTAAAAGTAAGAAATTTTCAAATAACTTTGGAGAAAAGGGCCGCACAGAAAGATTTGAGAAAGTTCCCACGGGTTTAAGAACCTCCGGCATTTACTAGTTATTCGTATCTGGTAGGTATCCGTTCAAAAATCTTTTGGGAGAGCATTTTCAAACCACAAACACGGAAATTCTCTTTACCGTCTGTTTGATCTATAGAAAGCGTGCCGGTGACATTCACATACCTATTAGAATAACTCGAAACCTTTACTAACACACCTGTGTTGAGAAATTCTCATACTTATACATAACTAAAGATATTTTATGTAGGTAGGTAGAATATCTAGGAACTCACAAGTTATTTGTCGTCCATTCAGGAATATAGAATGAAAGAACTTACTTCCCACGCATAAAACATGAGATTTTTTTTTAAAGTTCTGTGAAGGCAAACGAGTAGGTATTACAGACCAAATTGGGAAGCATTGAAAGAAGCCTGTTGGTACAATCTTGTAGGAGATCGAATAGATTGCCAAATTCCAATCAGCTCTGAGAAACGACTGAGCTTTGAAATGGGAGACTGTGAAAAGGTCCTGACGTGTGATGAGCAATGAGAAAAATACGATCTGAGGGAAAATGAAAAAACAAATGTGACTTTCATCTAAACCTCATAAAGGTAGTTTTCAAGATAAGGGCACACAGGCAAAGGCCTCGTTACTATTTCATCATCGTAAAATATACATAAATACATAGTAAATACGCACAGTAAGTGGAGAGGCGCTCACGACAAAAACGTATGCTGATTTTATCACCGACGTAGCGTAGACTATTACTTCTTCTGTGCCGTCGTGTGCGAATTCAGTCTCTCGAGAATGCCTACGCCTACGGAAAACACAGTAAAGTATATACAGAAGAACAACCAAATATTGCAGCTTGCTTGAAAAATCCGAGTACATAGCTCAAAATTACAACCAATCAAAGAATAGACGACATTTGGGACGTTCCAGACAACAAAACAAAGCAATGGAATAAAACAAGTAACTATACTTACGAGTATAAGTATAAACCTAAGATTCTTCTGCACTGACAATGTTCATGCGGTTATTTTCTTGCAAGTATTTTTACAAATTTTATTGTACTCGTATGTGTAGTCGTGACATAGTAGAAGAAAGATTGCCCAAAGCCCAGGAGCACTTTAGCTCTGTGCTCATGTGGGGAAATAGGGCTAGAAAGATGGGACACTGTTGGATTAAAGGCGAATACAAAGTACTTATAGAATTCCCTCACCCTCTTGTTGGAATAACTTATCTATCCATAAAGGTACGAGTAACACCTGCTCAAATGAACTTTACTTTCTTCCGTATGACAGCAAATTGTTTAAGAGCTTCGCAAACGGAAATGTTTTGATGTTGTATGTAAATTCAAAGCGGTGATTTATTCTCAACAATATCGTGACAAAAGTGACGAGCTGGCAAAGCAAGCCTCCATAATGATGTTTTCAATAAAAATAAGTTTTTACAGCCCTATATGCAGACTCTGAGGCAATCCTTCGAGTTTTTGATCAAAAGACTTGACTATATTCCTCATAATGCATTCTTTAGACGCCAAATGCTATGCAATATGCATGTCATAATACTCGCATTATTCCACTTACATTATTCATATAGACATGCCGAGGTACCTCCAAGTAGACCGATCAAAATAAGGATAGTTGTACGCTTCCATTGTCATTTCAAAGTTATTTGCATATTTTATTATATCTATGTATTATACCGTCTCTTGCCAGCTTTCTTCTTTAGTATCGCAAATTAACCTTTTCACCCGACCTTTTTATTACAACGTTCCCAGTCAAACCAAATTCATTGCATAACCAGTGTTTTTAACAATGAATTTACTCGCTTAGGCACTTATAAGGTTAAGATTTTTTTTAATCAATTATCACCAAGCAGAAATCATTTTGTTATTTTATTTGTTTCCGTAACAATTTTTTTTATTTTCGTCTAAAAAAAAGCTGCTTGTTTTTAGTTTTTCTGTAAGAGGCTATAAGGCTTGTTAACACAAAATTAACGCGAAATACTAGTCATAAACTCGTTAATGTTAGCTGCGCAAGCTGCTTACTTAAATAGCTATTACTAAGTTTTATGAACAGCTAGTGTTGAAAAAACAACTCTGTCTACATAAAAATACAGTTAGATATTTTTCCCTAGCACGTACAGGCTGAGCTAAATTTGAAGAAATAAATATACACACAGCTAGCTTTAAAAGTAAAACAAATTATTGTTTAAAACATAAGTGTACTATTCCACTACAACAAAATATATTGAAAATGAATAAAATTTCAAAAATGTTACTTAAAACATTTATTGTTAGTACCTATGTAATATTGAAAGCAAAATGCCAATTTGCAACATTTTTTGTCCAATAATATTTATTTTCCATCAGGCTATAAACCGTTTCAAATTTCGGGAGGCGAATTACAACTCAACAATCCAAATCCCTCCTCTCCACATGCCGACGTAAATTCCTCAAGTTGAGAAGACAATATCCAACTTCGCTTCAGAATTAGACGCTCGAACTCCTTTGATACAAATTATCGGGGAATATTTCACGACGCGGAATGAAATCAAAGACCGCTGGGTTTTCTCGCTGCTTCCGCACGGAAGTTGCTGAAACACGATGCGGTGCGGAATTTGTAGATCGCACCGCGTCGACCCGCAAATGTTTCCTTATGAAAAATTAAAAAAAAATTAATATAAACTTTATGATTTATATAAAGGTTGTCAGACAAAATAGAAGTAGCGCCAGAGTTCAACGCACCGCGCCGTATACAAACGTCGTATCGTCAGTAGGTATTCCACTAGTGACAGTGTGGCAGCTGTGACACAACACCCGAAAGCCTCATGAATTATTTAATGGGTAATCGTCCTCCGTCAGACGTTTGAATTATTTTGAAGCCTTTGCTTGTGCATAATGAAGTGGCTCGGTATCCTACAGTGGCACTTTTTGCCTGAGCCTAATTAGCTATTTGCTAGTTTATGAAGTGGTTATACGACCTAGTTTCGGAGATGAGGGTTTCAGGATGATGGGAGCAAACTACACTGATTTTTATGAGACTTTTAAGACGTCAATACTTCATGTCTTTCCTGCGGACAAGGCCGACTAAGCTGAGAGGATGGAATAGGTGCTGGGCAAGCCTACTCCATCTTAATTCGTCCCGGGCACTACAGCGTCCCGTCTGTGAAGGTAAAAGTTGCCTCCTGACACTATAAATCATCAACTATAGATGGTAAAAGGCCTTAGTTTTTTTTTAAGACGTCGATCTTTGTTAGATCATGGAAAAATATTAAATTAGTATAACTAGTCAATTCCATGTATTACTTATAAGTAAGTAATTACAAACTATTTCTAATGTAATTATTTAGTTCTCTTTATATGTGTATTCGAAACAAAAAGAGGGTTTTTCATTTATATCTTTATTTATATGGAGAATACTATTTATTACAATTATTAATTATAAATACATGGAAATCTAAATTTAAGTATATGATTAGCATAATATTTTTAAACTTAGCCACTTACCGCTGATTTAGATGATGCTGATGATTGCTACGAAACGTGAAGAACCAGAATGTATGTATGTTCGTATGAGCTAGTGGCCAACTCTAGTGACGGAGTTTTTATGCCGCCTAAAGGCCTCCGTCATGGCTTAACGACTTAAAAGCTGGGACCGACAATTTAACGTACCCTCCGAAGCACGGAAGCGCTCAGCTCGTAATGCTACTTGCGGTCACCCATCCCAATTGTGACCGCGCACAACGTTGCTTAACTTTAACGATCAAACAAGAATGTCTAAGTAAGCTACGCTACGAGCGCTTCAGAAGAAGAAGAACCAGAAGGAATGCAGGATCTACAACACAAGTTATCTAAACTTATTGTAGGTCCTGTCTGTAACTGTTGTGTATAAGCCTACTATGTAATTATTTATTAGTTATAATTGTGTGTTTGTGTAACCACCATATCCATATCCATCTTGGGACTGAATCAGAAGTGGCCGCAAGTTTTCTTATGTTTGCTTGTGGCTCTGCCCACCCCATTAGGGATAAAGGCGTGATAATATGTATGTATGTATGTGTGTTTGTTCCATGTGCTTGCAATGAAGAAATAAATAAAATGCAATTGAATTTAGCAATTTATGTTATTTATGCCCTGATCATTTGTGACTTTTATACGTTCCGTTTCGCTACTTATAATTTTTACAAATGAAATGATGTGCCTTGACCTTGACATGTTAATGACAAAGAAGTAATCATACTATGTTTGGTATCAAATTTTACTACTAACTACTACATACCAATACGTATGTATATTCCATTAATTAGAACAACATTTTTCATTAGTCATAAAATTAATTAATATAATCTCTGACTACCTCCGAGTTTCACTTACAATAGAATAATAATAGATAATATTATAATAATAGAGTGACCTTTGTCTGCATTTTGAAACTTCTGTTTTTAGTTTTTACATGAAAACTTTTTTATTTTTATTTATCTAAGTATATTGTGCCATGATATACTTTTCGACATTAGTGATGCATATTTTTGTAGGTTCTCAGTTATTACCAGAGAAATGACTATGCCCTCTTCTACTCCCTCATGGATGCACGGTATCCGGTAGTCTTTATTCAAGTTACCTCACTGGGGAAATTAACCTTTAGGTAAATCTCATTTATAACAGCTGTATGTTTTTCATTGTTGGTTTTGCCTTGTAAGTAATAGGCACTAGCTGTTTAGTTTTGAATATAAAGCTACTACTAAATTACATACCTAATTATGAATTAGCAAACCAGGCGTATGCCAGGCGTTCAGCATCATCAATGTCTATAAAACATTCCTAAATAGATTTCGTGAATTGAATCATTCATCATAGGATTTGGTAAGGTGGAGTGATTCATTTTCTTACTTAATTAAGTGAAACTAATAACCACAACCTCTTTAGAATTTTTCCATTTCCACATTATTCCAGCCTCATTTACACGACATACAAAGACCATGTCTATATGTATACTCGTAGTACTAGGTACTTTTATCCCTCCTAAGATGTTTTTATATGTATTCTATCTATTTATCTACAACTAGCTGCCGCCTGCGGCTTTGCTCGGGTTGTACCCGGATAAAAATAAGCCTATATGTTATTCCAGTACACGTATTATGTATATTCCAAGTTTCATTGAAATCCGTTCAGCCGTTTAGACAGGCACAAACATACAAACATCCTCACAAACTTTCACATAATATAATATAGTAGGAAGTAGGATGAGTTGATGAGTAGGAGGATGAGTTTGACGTATGCGTCTATCTGTAAAATGTCATAGTTGCATTCAAATATTTGAAAAGTAGTTTCATCTACTAAAACAACACAGCTATGATTTGAGTACAGAGAACCGAAAAACGACAAACCAATTTCAATAGAGCTTCGGTCGAATAATTGAAAAGTGACCGACTCAGACTCGGCAGCTGCTGAGTGATATGCATCTATCGAAGGATTTAGTGCAGTTGGAAACCGTGGCTCGTAACGAATGTAGTTGATGTTGATTTATTTTATTTAATGTTTACAAAAATTAATCTTTAATTTACATGTAAGATTATTTTTTTTATTTAAATATTATTTCCAGATAAGCGCCACCTATCGATCTTTGGAGTAAACTATACTGTATAGCTGACATATAACCTTCTTAGTGGTATTGGCTTAATAAACTTTTTCACTTTTCATGATGGAAGCCCACCGAGTTGTTTCTCTTCATCTATAACCCTAAATTTCCTATAATTATTGTCCTCAATTTCCTATAAATAGGTCTACCCAATATGAACATCAATAGGATAGGACACTGGGTAGAACTGTCGCAATAGTCACACAGTATAGGAACCAATAGATACAATTTAGTTTTGTCACTGTCATTATCATCTTTCTGCTTTTATCCCACTCTATGTGGGGTCGGCACAGCATGATCCTTGGTACTTATGAACATGCTGTAAGGGTTTTGGCTAAGGTGTTTCATGATCGGCCGCCTGCCTGAAACCCTGCTTGGGAATACTTGCTTATTGTATCTCATCATGTTGGAGAGGATACTATCCCTTAGTCGACTTTTACGACATGCTCGGAGAGAGAAGCAGCTGGACACATTCTATGTTCAGTTTTATCACTGTACATACAACAGAGAAATTAATTAACCATGCCACAAAATTCCTATTCTGACACCAGATTGAAAGCTATGGAATGTGAGTCATCTTAGTCCAAGCTAATATTACCTGCCTACATTTTGACGACCTCGGTGGCGTGGCGGGCGAGTGCTCGGCTGAGACACAAGAGGCGCGGGTTCGATCCCCGCTACGGAAGAAATGTTTGTATGTTCTGCAAACATTTCCTCCGGGTCTGGGTGTTGTAGTAAGTATTATGTGTTATAAGTATGTATTGACAAAAAAAGTTTATATAAGTACTCTATCAGTCATCTGGTGCTTATAGTATAGGCTTTGCTTAGTTACGGACTAGATTGTGTAATCTCCACAAATATTTACATTTTGTTGAAATTGGGAAAGGTTTTGAATCTAGCTTAGTTTTGAAATGAGAAAACTCCAGTTTGATTGGAATTTGGGACCGATTGCAATAATACCCAATGTAAAGGGTAGGTACTTCAAATTGAAGTAGTAGAACCAGTTGATTAATTACTTCATTTTAACGCGCAATCTGTATTTCCAACATATTTTCCATTTCGAAACAAATCACAATAATTCTATAACGCAAAAATAAATGCGAAAGTAGAAGATGCAACGAGGTGTTCAATATCAAATCAGACCGCAGTCCAATGGGTAATAACTGCTTTAATCAAAACGTACCTTTTTATCAGCACGTTCTTCTTTTTTTTTATTAGATTCTTGCTCCCGATACTCGCATGTTTTTTATACCTTATTTCTTCCCACTACTGGTTTTCTTCTTGCAAGTACTCCCTCAAACTCCGCCTGTTATCTATGTGGTGCCATGATACCTATGTATACCATGGTACACGGATAGAAAATTCAAATAATTTTGTTACAAATTAAGTATATACCTATTCTAAGTTTCATTTATATATTTACAGTCCTAATTTAGCTTCAAATCTCCAAAACATCCTATCCCCCCCAAAATTTCAGATTTACAATACAATACATTACTAGCCGATCTGACCACTTTCCCTAAGACTTACATTACTAGAATTTTAATTGGTAACTAGATCCTACTATATTTACCCACTCTACTCGGTCCATAGGTAGAGGTGCACGAAAATATTTTTAGGCTTTAAATAAAATTAAAGTATTTGTATTTTTTATGCAATGAGTTTTGCCTCGCCATCTATGCAATGAGGCATAAAGTAGAAAGGGAACAGCTCGTACCGAGAAACCCTTAAGGCTAGGAAAGGCATACGAAGCTTCCAAAGCTCTCAATATTGCGTTTCAGATGCCTCCACACAGATGGCGCGCTAAACTAACCAACTTTAGAAATATATTTTTTTTAAGTTGTTTTTGCTGCAGGTATTATGCCTACAAAAATTGCAAGTTTATTTTATTATTTGACACATTAAATATGTTAGTAATAAAAACCTTAAAGGTAATGATAATCTAACTAGGAATAGGAAGACAATGATACCTATTGAGCAATAAAACTAAATATGTCCGGACATTATTTACAATCTCGATAGTACCTTATAAATAAAACTACTTATACCTATGCAAATTAACAAAATTTTATAACGAAATGAATAAAAGATTAATTGTACCAATGAAGGCTCTAAAATGCCATTGTAAATAGTCGTATTATAAACAAATCTCCGTAAATAGCCCAGACCCATATAAAGATATGCAATTACCGGCACAATAAACAGACAGCTTTTGCCACAATCCGGCTATAGATAAAGGCCGGACTTGTAAAAATAAAGAACACTTTTTATATTCACTTTTGGTTGAATCGCTATGTTTTGAGCTTAATAAAGAAAAAATTTGAAGTCTCTTTGAACCTAGAGAGAACTAATTACCCACCAAATAATTCCTAAAACGTTGGGCCAGTATCCCCAATCAGATACGGTGGATGAAACCTCAGAACGCATGATGAAAGATGAAACGCATTTTGCGTTCTTTTGTTTTCGTTTTGACGGACGCCAAAAAGGGTAGACACCGTATGGTGCGTACTGGTGCGTACAAGAAATAGCACGATACCACCTACCTATACGAAATGTGCATAAACGAAACTATATTCATATTATTGCTTTTAGTAACTTAAGAATAGCACAATCGGGGCCATGTTGCTTGAAGATAAAGAAACACGCTCGCAAAATATAAATTGAATAAAAACCAAAAACATATAATTTCCTATCCGACTTTATGTGGTACCTATCTCATAGCACTCCACCTATACGCTGTCATTTATGACAGGTGTCTGACTTGAAGAAGACGATTGTAAATTCTTTTATTGCAATAAATTATAATAAACAATTTAAAAGTAATTTAGGGTTAATCTACATGCTGACTTACTAAATAAAACAATTATTTAATTTTTATTATATTGTTTCATATAAATATAAGGTCACGTTTAGTAAATTCTGAGCCTTGTGTTGTCAACAGAAGAACAGAATCAGAACTCTTATTTTTATTTAGATTTTGAAGGATCAGTGTTCTCACGTGACAGGTCCTCTGTCAATGGCACACATTTTGGACTGTTCTTCCAGCAACATCACCACATCAAGAATATTCACTTTGTGTCGATCGTTGCTTTGTAACTACCTAAGTCCTATTTATTTGGACATTTTAAGACGGAAAAGGCAAAGGCAGTTTTATAAATCTTGTTGCTACACGATCCAAACTTGGGTACAGGAAATCGTGCAAAGCACTATAATAGTACTTATGTACAGAGATAGTAACTTAGAACTTGCACGACGATAAAGTACCTATAACTCAGATAACCTTAGATGTTCACCCTGTAAGTTCCTTGTAGAATTGTGTGTACCATTCTGCGTAGTAATTGAGCTGTCAACTTAGATTAATGCTATTGGTTGCCCAACTGTCATAGGATAAGCACTAACTTAAGATATACTAGCAATATGTATGGATTCGTCTATTATTTTTGCTGTAAAATCGGGTAAATGAGTACGATGTTATTATAAATCATGTGCATAATATTATTTATGCCAATAATATATTGGTAAAAGTAAACAAGCTATTGCATTAATCACGTCAAAAGCATCAATTTAAAGCCAGGTTTTTATTACATTTAACGAAGACCGATCTTCATGGAGACAAACAATGCTATTCAAAGGTCTCAAAAGTATTAAAAACTATCAAGAATAAAAGCAGTAAAACCATAAAGATAATAATTAGATTTTATTCAGGTCTCCGTGGTCAGTTCTGACATTGGCTTACATTATTACTAAGTAGAGTTTTGTGGTGAGCACGCCTCGCCCTTCGCGCCGGCTGTCAGGACATGTCAAATTTATCCTTGCTTGTTGTAAATGTGCCCCGGGACGTATCTTGTTAAACGTGCGAATAATCGCCCACATCTGACAGGGCTCTCTTTGATTACATTTATGAAAGGGATCATGCCATGAAAGGAAATCATGCATGTACAACTCTTTCAATGGTAATAAAGGCTTTAGCTTATCTGCCCTTTGAAAGTAAATTGTGCGTCATTCAACATGTGATTTATAATATCACCACTCAATAGAGGGATTAGGTATGAGTTCAATTCTGAATGTTGGAGAGATTTATTTCGATTCACGAAGCTTAGTAGGTACTTACCTAGAAACAAATAGCTTCTGAGAGTACTTGTTCGTGCTTTACGCTGTGGCATTTCAAATGATTATAAAATCTAAAATCACAAGGCGTCTAATTTACATCTTACATTCAACAAGCTGTTGCAGTAATCAAATTGAGGCATACTCCAAACACGGTAATACTAGCATTAAGGCTTGCATCTACCTTAATTCATATCTAAGTCGTGTCACTGGTTCTATTGAATTCATATCTTTGAAACCAAACCTAAATTGACTGTCAGTAGTTATGACAACGGTAGTCAACGCTAGTCACGCAGTTGTCCTGGGGGTAGGTATACGGTAAGCTATATAGTGCGCTACTCGTCCACAAAGCTTCAAGTAAGGCCCAATTTTGACTTTGACAGATTTTGAATAGGGCTCAACCTTGTTGGTCCAACATGTTTGCGAAACATAAAGTCCTTGACCTACCTTGGCGTTGAATGATAGCAATTTTATTAAATTATCTGTTGATCATTATCCTTTTTTGTTTAAAATAAACCTGCCACATAATGGAATGCTAAATCATGTTTGAACGTGCCTATAAAAATCATGTGAAAAACAGATGTCAACTAATGATTTAGAATACAGACGTAGTTTAGATTTTTTTTAACCATAAATCGCTAATATTGTTCGGTTGTTTTGTAACGTACATAGGTTGCGGCTTGCGTCTTTTAAAGTTATAAACCACTTTGATTATAATTTACAAAGGCGGATAATCAAGGCTCTATAGAAATCTAATTATTACGTCTACGAGGGTAGAGTCATAACTACTACAGTCCCATTATACAGAATCTATTGGGACAACCAGACAGTTTCATGCTGTGTGCCTTATGGACGTCCATAGAAATTATAACATAAAGCAACCTATTTAAATACTATTGTGAATTGATTATTAGTTATTATATTATACTTTAATCGTATATTAGATGAAACTTCGACTGGTTCATCATTCTCATTTTAAATTGTCCCACGTCATAATCGATCAAAAAAATATAGCAGGTATTACGTTGAACTACAAACATGTGATCTAGCTTCTGAACACGAACTAAAGCGATAATGATTATGTAACATAGAGATGTAACAATTATTATGTAGATACCTATTTTTTTAAAGGATTGGTTCAGTTATTATTAGTTGCATATTCGGTTTTCATACAAAGCACGAAGTTTTCCGAGCCGCACAATATTTGTGGTACTGCATAGAACCTGGAATGCAAATGTCCGTACCATACCACAAGACGCTCCACACGTCAATATTAATACTTTTATCGCCTACCAATAGCCATATTTCTTCAATACGCCATGCTTTATAAGACGCCTTGCGCTTTTCAAAGGAACGAGTCTTCCCATAAATTGCACATGCACTAAATCCCGGTAAATTTCGCTTTGCAACCGCATCAAGTATTGGATCTGTATATTTTATTATAAAACATATTGGCTTGTAACTTACCTACGATGTCTTTATTGCCCGGTTAAAATATTTTAGTAACGGAGGACGGATCGCTCATTACTATAGCAATGTTGTTTTTTTGTCAAATAATGTATGGCACTTTTCGGCTAGTAACAATTTTGCCCTGGTAATAAACGATCCGTTGTCTGTTAGTAGAATGTTGGAACCGGGTACATAATTTTATATATTCTAAATCAAATGAAACATGTCAAATCATAAAGTGGAAATGAAGCTGTTGTAAAATAATTGGTTGGGTGCAAAAATTATACAAAAATGTTCACCTTTTGTAGGTTTAGCGATATATTTACAATTTTTAATTACATAGGTGAGAAATATTCAACTTTTGCGTTATTCATTTTTCTAACAAATTGTAGAGTGCACTGCATATACTGCACTACTTACTTTATTTATGAATATTATACCTACCAAAGTACTTCTATATTTTCCTCCATTTTGTCATGTGTCACAAACAGTATTATAATGTGATAACAAAATCGGATAACCTACCTGTTTTGTTAAAAATTCCGCTCTTGAAGGCTTATTCACTTTGGAGAATAAATACAACATGTAATATGAGAGTGCAGTCTATAAACCAAATTGGTTTTCATCAAAGTTCTTAATATCACTCGAGTCTGCTGCATTCATCATCCATGTTACACTTAAACATGAAAATATACCACATTTTATAAGTATTTTCTTGTTGATTAATGTATTGGCTATTACAGTTAATGCATTTTATAAAATTTAAATTATATACAGACCATGTTCTTATAAAGAGCAATAATCTCAATTATGTTGCATAATTCATAACTATAGTCTTCGTTTTTAAATAAAAATTTAACACGATGTTCTGAAAAAATACTGTGGGAACTAGTTTTACAGACATTGTTTTAAAAACATAAAATTTTGTTTTTTTTTTTATCTGGAGAATATCTTCTCGAAAAGGGCATAAGAGACTTTTATTTGAGACAAAAAGATGCTGATTCCCTTAGCGGCGCCTTTATTTTACTGGCCTAAAAGGATGTCCCTTTATTTTTTATTAATTTATCATCGGAAATTTGAATATCTCGTATCATTAGTTATCCAGTTTCAAGTTTACATTCATCATGTCCTGTCAACAACGTGAATTTATTATTGTGAGGCGGCAGTCCAGCAAAAACGTTTTGAGTGACGCGCCGACAACGACGTCCAGTTATTTTGACGCATCGGCTACCTAAGTAGGCACCTAGTTTAAAATTGTGTTTACAGAATTAATTCTGTAAACTAAATTCATTGTCCATGCAAATAGTAGTAAAATAATCAATTTCTTTTTGTTAATAATTTGGTGAACATCATCTATGTTTATTGAATAAATAAAACTGGTCAAGTGCGAGGCGAATTCGCACACGAAGGGTCCCATACTATCGTACATGTAGGTACCCACACAAATGTAACTTGTATGGGTCTCCCTTTATTTTGTTTATTTTATTTTTAGTTGTTGTAGCAATAGATTATCCTCTACCTATTACGTCCCATGAGATACAGCCCGCTGACAGACGGACGGACGGACGGACGGACGGACAGACAGTGGAGGCTTAGTAATAGGGTCCCGCTAGCACCCTTCGGGTAGGAAGCCCTAAAAAGGATAACGATGTCCATATGAGCACTATAACAAATTAGAAATTAAACTGTCAATCGATTAAAAACTGACAGAAAAAGTAAATGTATTATCAAGTTCCATTAATTGCCAAATAAGTATAAGAAGTAACTTAACCTGACCTCTAACTATGGAGTTATTAATAAATTGTTTGTATTTATAAGACAAGTTCTGAAACAATCAGATAATACTTTTTTACGCTTTTCTACATTCTACTCCTTCATTACTACGGACTTTCCATTATTGCTCTGCCATTGAATTTTATTGTACCCTATACCTATTAAAATTGTTTCGTTATTACCAAGGACTTGTACGGACATTTATACCTATTGTAAAGGCATTGACAGACAGGTCCGCCGGTACAATGTTTTATTAGTGGACAGTCCAAACAATCCAATTAGGCAGATGACCGCCGTCTTCACATTCGATTGTCTGGACCGAACCGATAATTCTGCCCTTCAAGGATCAATCAGGGTTGGTAGGCCTGGTCTTTGTGCGAGCCGCGCTGGGTGGTACACTAAATATTTATTCAGGTATCGTTTCACAATGGCAACGTATTTCAATGACGTCGAGCGCGTGCTGGGCCCATAGCCTGCAGCTAGCACACGTCCTGCCCTTATTTGATATCAAAACAGTAATACCTAAGTAGAATTCAAACTCCTGCACTTTAGAGAACTGTAGATTGCTGCTGATGATGATAAGCAAGTTGTTTGGCAACAAGAGGATATAGTATGAGAATTTTAGAAGCGATTTTAGCGTATATTCCCTTGTCGATCCATTCTGAGTCCTAGCGAATAAGCAATTTAAAACTAGCGGACAAAAACTAAGCTTCTCAAGGAGTTTCGACTCTACTACGAACTGTGCATCGGTGAAACTGCATAAAAATATATTAAAATCGAAACAGGCTTTTCTTTATGGAACATTATGGCTTGAGGCGAACCATACTGATAGCGCGGTAGGTGGCTGGAAAGCGAATAGAATCTTTGAAATAGATCAGCTGATATTGGCAGTTTATGTTTGTGTATAATTTGCCTGCTTTCGTTCTTAGATTAAAGTAAAAATAGTCTCCTATTTTAATTTATTTCTGTAATCCTTTACGTCTAACGAACGTCATCAGAACTCCATTTACATAGGACACGACGACATAAAAACTTGATTCTACTCGTAGACACTTTCCCATTCAATTAATCAACTTGGTAGCTAGCAAATAAATAAAAATGTCTAGTTACTGGGTATCTTCTTTTTGCATCGATCAAATTATGGAAACTAAAGATCACTTTACCGCGAAAATATATATCGTCACTGGAAAGGCAAATTTACGTAAGCGCCAATCGAGAAAAAGCCGTTTGAAGTTCATTTTTTTCGTTTTTTTAATCATAACTTTCTACCTAATTATCGAATTTTGATGACGTCAACGTAAGATTTCATTCTTTTTTCATTTTCTATTTCCAGCAATTCATATTATTGTATTTGGACTGCTATTTTAGGATAATAACTCAATATGCCTATTTGGCGCCATTTTGGCGCTTACGTAATTTTGCCTTTCCAGTGACGATATGTGCCAAGTGTACGAAAGACACACTTCAATCATTCACAACACTGTATCCAAAAAACTAGTGACACGACAACTAGTATTACATAGTAACGCTTTGTGTTATGTTATACAAGATCTAACATTTCATATTACGCTTCCGGAGTATAAGGTAATGTTGTGTTATTCGTAGATATGTTGGTGAGGATCTTCAAATATTTGCGGCACAAACATGTAGAAAATGAGAGGAGAGGAGAAACGGTGACGAGTTATGAAAACTGGAGTTCTAAAACAAGCTTAACTTTTTGTCTAGACACCACGAGCGAGTAAAGTGGAGATAGAGTGGAGATGGTTTGGAGAAAAAGAGAAGAATTTTGTTAAAATGGAATGTTAAATAAGCAAAACTTTTTATCTGGCACCATGTTCCGAGCCGAGGGGAGGTGGATAGTGCCTAGTTAGGAACATCAACATCAACATCTAACGTTGTTTCTCGCTCACTTAAGGCGTCTAATGAATGCAAGCTATGTTTAGAAAACCGCATTATAACTTTACGACTAGAATTTTTCATCACTTTTTACGCCATTCCTGGCCACATTTACACAGAAAGCCGTCTGTCTTTACATTATCAATGTCTATCGATACGACCACACTAAAAGATAATATCAGAATAGGTGCTGGTAGATGTCTGCTGAACCGGTTTCTTATTTGAAAACTAAGGGCTGTATGATGGGTACATATTCATGATGAATTCCAACGTTTTCTACCCTCCATAGAAAACAAACCTTTTTCCACAACCTTATCACAATGGAATAAGGTGCAAGTTACAGCGGTCATTCATATAATTTATTTAACTAGAAACTCGTTTACGAAGGTATTAGGGTAAAAAGTTGGACCATCTTGGCGAGTTACGCAAGACCGGGATGCCGCAAAAAGTGTTTTCCCTTTTATAGGATAGGAAGTTCATCTACCCTGAAGAAACCGGAAAGGGCCTGTGTCAGAGACCCATGTCACGCTGAATCGACGTTCAATGTAAAATGAGCTTTATTGCTTTGATATTATGGCATAACTCTAGAGGACTCTAGACGATTATAAGCCTGTCAAGTTACCAATAAAGGTCCAATCGCCGATTCCAGTATTATACTAAAAGACGACGTATCGTACATTACCATAGCAGCGTTGTCAAAATCGCCATACCATCCGTTTCTGTCAAAAAGCGCCTTACATTTTTTGCCAAAAAAACATCGATGCTTTGGTAATTAACGCTCAACGTCGTTATAGAAATGGCCATCATGCAACATTTGCTTATGGAAGAGATACTCCCAAGATCTTATTGCTATACCTAATCAGATATTTTGTACTCCACGACTGACCTTATTCCAATATCGTAAATACCATTAAGAGCAGATAAATCTGACTTTACGGCGATAAATGCTATCGCGACTCCATAAATGGGTTTAATAAAGACAATGCTAGCAGTTTTTCTTTTGATTTCTTTTTTGAACCCTTTATATGCTAATCGAGGACAATTTATCATTGCAGGACGTATGAATGGGCGAGATTGGGTTGGTACTACTAAACCTTAGCTTTTTAAGAAGCTGTCACTGTCATAATACTTTAAAAATAAGATAAAAATCTCAGGTAGAAATCAATTCTTTTAATTGCAACGATTATGTAACACCAAAGATTATGAAATTGCTTCTAGGACTTATGGTTTTGCTTTGTCAGTCAATCAGTTATTAACGTGAGAGTTTTATATCTTACTGATATTATAATTTAGAAAGCTTCTAAGCAGTTACGATCCTGGCTGAAATATGGGAGGATTTTCGAAAACGCAATGATACTACGTCCTTCTAGGTGGAGGCCATCTAGTATTTAATAAAAAAGGCATTGTTTATAAAATAGCATTGTCTGAACCATAAAAAGAGCCAGATTTGTATCTGGCTCTTTTTATGGTTCAGTACCCGAAAGGTGCCAATGGGACCCTATTACTAAGCCACCGCTGTCCGTCTGTCCGTCCGTCTGTCATCGGGCTGTATCCCATGAACCATAATAGGTAGAGAGTTTCACAGAGTGTGTATTTCTGTTGCCGCTATAACTACAAATAATAAAAATAAAATAAAAAGGGACCCATACAAGAAACATTTATGTACATAAACGAGGTACGGAACCCTTCGTGTACGAATTCGACTCACACTTGACTGGTTTTATTTGAATTTTTTTTTAATATTGCGGTCATGTTATGATACATCATGATAATCGTGATACATCGTGGAATACAGCCATCTGACGGAACCGTTTTCTTGGAAACAAAAGCTTGAGCAAATAATGGTAGTTGTCGTGAGTGTACAGATTGCATCTGACGTGGCCTGATGCGTGACAACGGACTGCGAGAATGTACGGGATGCTGTGGTGCTTTATGTCGAATTGTGAACAATTGTGTGGACTCCACCAGAGCGATGTTAATATTAATTTTGTGATAGAATTTGAGAACTATACTTGGAAAACTTCAAGTAGATATAATTAGGTGTTTACGTAATCGTATAATTGTCTGAAATTGGATCTATGTATGTTTTTTTTACTTGTGCCTGAATTAAACGAATTTTATTTATTTATTTTATTATTTATTAATTATGTATGTTTAATCTACGTATACTCGTACATATCCTACTAATGTTATTATGTATCTACACATAAATCTATGTTTGTGAGGACATTGGGATGTTTGTGGAATGAAACTTAAAATATAGGTACATAGTTTGTAACCTAATATAATTTACACATAGGCTGCTTTTGTATCAGTATCACACGAGTAAAACCGCGGGCGAAGCTAAAAGAATGTAGAGACAAAAATAATAGCCAGCCAGATAAAATATTAAATCATTATAAAATGAATCATTCAATATTATTGCCATTGTGGTTTGAATTAAAATACTAAATAACAAAAAACAATTGTTCATTCTTGACAGAAATATGACGATTGAAAACAATAAAATTGTAATTATGGTCAGTTTAAGGCGCTTATACCATACTGTTATGTATCAGGCCAATGGATTCTGAAAATGCAAACAATTTTGGATTTCCTTAAAATAAGTATAATAGTAATAAAGTATGTTTGTATGAGCTGGCCAACTCTAGCGACGGAGTTTTTAGGCCGACTAAAGGCCTCCGTCGTGGCTTAACGACTTAAAAGCCGGGACTGACAATTTAACGTTCCCCCGAAGCATGGAAGCGCTCAGCTCGTAATGCCACTTGCTGTCACCCATCCCAATTATGACCGCGCACAACGTTGCTCAACTTCAAAGATCAATCAAGAACGTAAGCAAGCTACCCCACGAGTGCGAAAATATGTACTTAATAAATTAACATATATATCGCGACATAGGTATGCTGAAAGTACAGAGCCGAACAAGTGTAAATGCAACGTAGATTTGGTCAAGTGGTGATACTATTATATACTGTATGACACCAACTTCTAGAAAAGGATGGGGTTCAATGTTTCATCCAAATCTTTCTAATTTGTTAATTTCATTTTGTTATGAAAAATAACTTTATTAACAGAAATAAACTTACAAGTATTTAAGAATATAAATATGAAATACAAAAGAAGCAGTTGGGTTATCTAAAGAAGGATTTTGACCCAAGAACGTATCATCCCCTTAAGATCAACGGCAATGAGCATATTAGATGCTCGCTCGGGACACCGAAGTTAATTAGTAATTTATTTAAAGTGTCATTTAAATCAGTCGCACGTGCTTTTAATTATTGCGCGAGAGACCACACAAATATAGCGCGCAACAAAATACTTCGTATAATATATACTGACTGACTTACCATGAATCCACAGCTTAAGCCATAATTTCCAGAAGCATCAAAATAAAAGAGAGTTATAAGATATTCCTCTTATGGTATAGGAGTGCACTAAGAAATTCCCGAAATGCAAACTCTAGAGAAAGCAATGGGAAGATGAAGTTTGAATAAAAAAAACTCAGGAGGACATAGTTTCATAATCATCTACTCATCATTTATTTCGTACTCATTTATTTATGCAATCACTTTCATAACTTTTTTTATATTCATGTAAGATTTCCGCAAAACTCTTTTTGTAGCACACTTCATTCTAATATGGAACCCTAAACTACGATAACTAAAATAACTACGTATTAATTCTTCCTTACGTCACAGAACAGATAGTAGGTATACTGATTATACTATTTGCGTGCTACAGAAATACGAGGGTACTCGTATAGGGTCGTAAAACCGTATGCAATTAGCTACCTCATTAGTTTACAGCTAATAAAACTAGAACCACTAGGCACTTACCCATATTTTAGTGCTTTTCTTTGAGTAGATTAGTTTTGATTCATAATGAGGTATTTCTTGAGGAGAAAGCTTGTATGGAATAAGGCTGAGATGCATATAATTTTCTTCTGAGATTTTAAGCAACATTATTTAGGTGCGTAATGTAAAAATTTGGGCAGGAATTAATGAAGTAGACAGTACTTAAGTGTGAAATCACAATACGAAAAGACTACATTGCCATTAATGTAAAAATAAATTGTACTCTGTAATGTAAGTGCATAAATTGATATTTGCGTTTGTAATTGCCATACAAATTGAAAGAGCCGTGAGTAACCGCGGGAGGCCTCAAAGCCTCAGGGTTTCGATGGAATCAGGGCCAATCTCCAAGTTCCAACCCAAGAACCTTAACTGAAATGAATAAAGCTCACAGAGGATCTAAAAAAGTAATAATAATAAAGCCTTTTATTTCCCAAATAATATGCTTTACACAATCAATCAACAAACTTATCACAATTTTTAACAGATTCATGCAAATTAATTTCTTTAAACAAACAAACAAATACTAAATTAGTGATAATTTTAAAAATACAAATTAGATATACTGAAAAATAATAATAGTTGAATGAATACACTTATTAGTCCAATTTGGGATGTCCATTTTTGGACCTAGGCCTCTTCCATCTTGCTCCAGCTTTGTCAGTCCTGAGCGAGGCGCGTCCACGTGGCCCCGGCGACGGCTACGATGTCGTCTATTGTTCCATTCCATTCCATCTATTGTCTGTCTATTAAAGCTGAGAATGTCTCCCTTAATATTATGTAGAGCATGTTATAATTCTTCTTGTCAGCCGGATCCTACAAAGACCTTGAAGTATTTGAGTAAATAAAGACAAGACCGGTCAAGTGCAATTCCACTCGCATACCTAGGATTCCGTTCAATCCGATTTTTCGCTATTGTTACTAGAGTTATGAAGTGAAAACTACATTTAGAATATGCAAATCTAACCCCCGAATGCTCAAACACATCTCAAAGTTGAGCACGTCTCAAATGACGATTATTATTTTTTTACAGATTTTCATCAGAAACTGTCAAAAAACCGTGAGTTGAAACGTGCTCAACTCTGATTCACGTTTGAGTATTCCGGGGTATTTCTTTCAAATTATATGACGAGTGGGCAAGTGAAACATGCAGTTTTTTTTAATAAATCGACAGCTTGATTACTTAGTTGCTGAAGTAATCGCAGTGATAGACGGGTTGTCGAAGTCCCACCATAAGGGTTCCGTTTCATCATTTTGGCGCGGAACCCTAACAAGATAATTTTAGATCCCTTTAAAACAGAGTGCTGATTTGATTTGTTACTCTAGACCCGTAATAAATACCATAGAATTGTACTCTTAATCGTCAAGTGTAAAGCCACTTTTTGTGCAAAATTGCAGCGTGAAAAATCTTAACGATGCAATTGTCTGCTCGAATAACCCACAATTTCAAACAATAAAGACAGTTAAGTAGTCGCACGCACTTGTCCTCACGCTCCTAATATTTACTCAAGACAAGTAACACAGAAACGCTATTAAGTAGAGGCTTTTTGCCTTTAATCTCGCAGAATCTTTCGGACCGATAAGGAATATTCTTTTAAAACTAAGTGCTTTAGTTCCGATCTCCATCTATGGATTTAAGTGTAGGTAGCTGTTGCTTTTAGCTTACGAAATCAAATAAAGTGATTCCATCACCTGTCATAGTTGAGCACACATCATATTTTTTGTTGTCGGTAAGTTACACTTCGTATGGACGCGAATGATTGAGCACGTCCACAACAGTCCACAACAAAAAGTTTTACTCACACATGTATCACATTCTGAAAACAGGTTGCCAGTATTATTTGTCAATGTTGGTAAAAGAGTTAGCATTCAATAGGAATAAATAAAAAAAAAAGAACTAACCCAACCTACTGGCCAATAGAAACCTTTCCGAAGCTAAAACACGTGATATTCATAAAACACGATATTGATTGTTACATTGCTGCATTGAAACTACTAACGCGAACCGAGGAATACGCATGTATTTTTTCCGATATCACATGATCATGAGGATCCAGGCGCGGTCCGAAAGGGGGGATCACAGGGGACCTCAAAATCGTACGTCAAATTGAAAAATCTCCTAAAAATTTACAAATATAAAAAAGCATTGTGTATTGTGCTATAAAATCTGATTTACTTGACATAATATTCTATTATTAGTGACCCCCCCCAAATTACAGGCTGCGACCGCGCCTGCGAGGGTCACGTCAGTTCAGTAGGGCAGCGTGAATGCATCTTCAGAACTAGCAGCTAAATGTTGTAACTATGGGCTTTCTTAAAAACAAAAAAGTAGAAGTAGGTACAGGCGCCGATGTCCCTGCTTCTCATATTATATTTTTCCCATATGTAGGTATTATTTACACGAACGAGAATGATATAAAACAAAGAATGATAATTTGAAATGCGTTATCGTAATTAGACGCGATCTTGATGGATGGTGTAAGAACGTCTCAAACGAGCACATGTAAGTACCATCAGTAAAAAGTGGTCTCTTAATGCCTAGTGGTCATTTTGCGGTTATTGATCCAACAGGAAATTGGATCGGCTAATTTGTTACAGCACCTGTCTGTCCGGACGGCGTTTTTGATTTATCGATGGATGGTCTAAGAAGCTCTGTTGATGAAAAACGTTTGACACGGCCCATAAATAAAAATAGAGAGACAAGTCAAAGAAACAACCTATGTTACTCGTAATAACTTATAAATCATATTTTTTAACCAGTTTAAGAAATATTGGGATTTCCAAACATTTTATCTGTTAGTTCATTGATTGAGGCGTGACTTTGCGGAAATCCATTTTTAAGATACTTAATACTTCTAAATTATGTTAATCCCTAGTACTAATTCGCTTAAATATTCATAAAAAGCTTACCAAGATGCGGACACGTGCACCGCCCACCCGCCCGCAATTAAAAGCCATACAAGACAGAACATACGTCAACACAAAGCAAGCGTCTCTCCACGAGGCATCAGGAAGTTGATTCGGACCGTACTCTGACCTGATGATGACGGCCTCGGAAGCGTGGCGGGCGATTGCTCGGCAGAGACGCAAGAGGCGCGGGTTCGATTTCTGCTGCGGAAGAAATGTTTGCATGATCTGTAAATATTTCTTCCGGGTCTGGGTGTTGTGGTACCATGGTACTCGTAGTTTCTGATACCCACGACACAAGGAATCCTAGTGTGGGGTCAGGACTATGTATGTGACTGTTGGGTGTTATTATTATTATTATGCCTCGTGAAGAGGCGAAACACTTGTTGAAGATATTAAGTTTGCTTTGTGTGGACGTGTCTGATGTCTCGCATGACCCTTGCATGGCTTTTAATTCATTTTGGTAAGCTTTTTATGAATCATTTAGTACTTATTTATATGCGATACCGACAAAATTTTAATTTGTTGACTAAGCATAAATATTTTTTTATTACCTATGATGGCTGTTACAAACAGTAGTTTAGATTTATTTTATTGCACTTATCTGGCTGAAGGTCAGGGGGTTATATAAAATGAAAAGAACCGTAAAATACTTATTCTTTAAACTGATACAAAAAACTGTAGAAGTTAGAACAGACAGACAAACTCAAAACTTTTAGTTCGTAAGCGTTTTTTTTAAAGCAATGTTTATGAGAAAATATCACATTAAATCACACTCCGACCAACATACAGTTGTATTGGTTGTCTGGAAGAGATCGCTCTTAAGCAACAAGACCGGAAATTGTATGCTTTCTTTTTTTAAGTTCCAGTTTTATGTTTTTTAAGGTGTAGTGTACAAGAAAGTGTTTCCATTCATTCATTCATTTTTTCATACAACCATAGATTCCAGTGCATTCTCAACTGTTTATAGTATGACTATGCTATGAGTACCTAAATTGTAATCGAGTGTTTTATGATTAAAAAAGTTATTGCTGTTCTATAACTCCTTCGTTGTAAGTACCTACATTATTACCGAATAAATTCCCAATTCGACATCTTTTATAGTCTTCATAAGTTAAACCAGGTGGCCTAAGGGCTGGCTATGAACTCCATCACCAGAGCGGATAGCTCTCATAAGAACTTTATTCAAAGGAATATCGATTATGCTGTGCTTAATCCTAACGAAATCTTATACCTATACAAATAGAACTATTGTTTTAGAACTGTAAAATAAGAGTTTTGTTTGTAGATACAATAAAATTATTATAGAATGTTTAAAACTGTAAGACCATCATTATTCGATACTCAAATGTGGATTGGATATAGTTTAGCATTCGACCACAATATTTTATTGTCTTTGATCCTATCCATGAAACATACCAGCACCAAGTTTGAATTGATTCTGTCAAAATTTTTACCTTAATTACCTTTTAGTCTCTGGTTTTTCCTACATAAAAAAATATTATAAAATGTTTCCTACATAAATATGTTATAGTTTGAGAATCACTCTAACAATTAACATGAAGCTTGAAACTTATATTACCTAAGTATTATTATTATAAAGCAATATTTACATAAGAGGGTCACGTCATATTATATTGTTTAATAATGTTTATTTTACAAAAAGAAAAAATAACAATAACGAAATAAGTATATAAATATTTGTGAGCAAAATTATCTACGCACGAATTTTACATGGCACGAACCATAATACGCAGTAGTTTATGAATACTTATTAGGTTAATACAAAGAAACAACCTCAAGAAACTATTGGTCTAGGAGGATATTATGTCTACTGCGCTTGGGGATATAGTCGTGAAGGTTTCTTACAAATAAACAAACGCCACTAAAACGTTTCAAAGTAGTACTTAATAAACAAACCATAGTTATTTATACCATCGTGTACAAAACAAACGCTGGAATTAGAAGTTCGTGAGGCATTCTCTGGAAACTATTTGCGAGCCACGACAACGGCCAATTAAAACTACTTTTACACTACACTCCAGTCCACAATTCGTGGATGATTCTCTCTGCAAATGGAATTGCAAACCATAGGTTCCCAACTTCATAAAGAACAAATTTTTGGTCTAGGTTAACTAACATTTTTTTTGAAATAAGTAACTCAAATTGTTTTTCCAATTAAAAATAAACAGACTATAATCTAAAATGACATAAAAAAATCCTGAGAACGACCCAGTTGACGTTGCATGCATGACGTGAATTTATGATGAAGCTAGTCACATACACACATTTTTAATTGAAAAAAAAAACAATAATAAAATTACACATTCTCTTTTTGAATAAAACAAAAGCAAACTGAAAACATTTTCGAATGATACTAGCCAGAGGTCATCGACACTCCTTTTGTAAAAAAGAAAGTTATATAACATAGTTTAGATGGACAAAATTACATTTCATTAAGTTATGTTTTCGAGAGATTTACGGGAAAAAGTAAGTAAAAGTACCTAAGTATACTCATACACCAGCGAAAGTATCATCAAAACGAAACAATCACAAAAATCACTAAACAACTTTTATGTTAGTCTCAGATATAAGAAAAAAAACAAGCGTGGTTTTTTTTTAATACCACATACATTACCCGTATAACTCTTTAGAGTTGTGGGGTAAAAGGACTAAATTACACCTCAAATAGGCTTCTTTTGTCCACTTGGTACACTTCGAACTTACAACGACATGCTGGTTTTCATAAGATATTTTTATTCGTCATTTGAGAGTTCTTTTACCTTCATATAGCACACATAACTAGGTACATAAATTTTCTATCTTTTGTTCAATTGGTACTTGACTAGATCTTAGAACTTAGAATGAAAAAGTGGCGATTACTACCATGAAACCATTAGCGTTCTGTGAATTAAAGCAATCCTTAAGCACGTACTATTATCATCATCATCTTCCTGCCTTTATTCCACTCTTTGTGGGGTCAGCACAGCATGATCCTTGGATCATGCTGTGAGAGTTTTGGCTAAAGTGTTTTACGACCGGCCGCCTGCCTGACGTCAACCCTCCTTGAGTATACTTGCTTATTGTATCTCATCATGTTGGAGGATACTATCCCTTAGTCGACTTTTACGACATGCTCGGGGAGAGAAGCAGCTGGACACATTCTATGTTTTTTCTTTACTCCCAGTCCAGCAAAGAAGCACGTACTATTATGTTAAATTCAATTTCGTATTTCGCCTCTAAACCGTACAAAACAACGAGCCACTCAGCGTTTCCAAGTACCGAGCAAGTGTGTTCAAATTAGTAATATTCCCAGCACTTGTAAACTCACACCTTAACATACCTACCTCATAATATTTTACAACTTGTAAATACCTGAGCCCTAATCCTTACAAAGCAGGCTTTTATTAGCACGCGAGGAATAAAAGCATAAACAGGAACACCCTAGCTATTGCCTCTCTAACGCCAATAGAGTTCAATACACTAAGGTCCTGTTCATACGAAAAGCAGGTTGTAGGCGCCGGTTGATTGGTACACCCTCAAAACCAAGGCCTTACCATCTATAGTAAATGATTTATACAGATTCATGAGGCAACTTTTACCTTCACTAACGGGACGCTGTAATGCCCGGGACGAAACCTATACAATACAATCCTCTCAGTTTAGTCGGCCTTGTCCACGGGAAAGACATGGTCAATACGTGCGAAGCTGACTAAGCCGCGGGTTTCTTCACGATGTATTCCTTCATTTATTCATTTGTTTGTTCCGGAACGGTGACGATCTGATTATGAAACGGGATACGAGAAGGAGACTCATAACATTCATTCTACTAGTAAAGCTTTTAGTGGTAGAGAAGCTGACCGAACTCCCTACTATCCTGTTTTCTATGTAAATTCGTTCTGAGCCTGAGCGTGCGCCTAACGAACTAGATGCGCGGGCGCCGATAAAGTCTGCATTTCAATAGTGCATGTTATTCTGATGCGCACACTTCCAACGATAATGTAAAATTGTAAACTCTATTTGTAAGGTACATTTTATTTATCAAAGCTTGTAGCATCGACACGGATTTAAAAGCTTTTTTCCGTAATCTTGTGATGAAGTTAAGACCGTCTAATAGAAATTTCAATTTAATCGTGAAATTCTCAAGATATTTTTAGTTCACTCACGAGGAAACGTGTTTCAAGTGGATCGTCACGAACAGAGCCTTTGAGGCGCACTTTAAGTCTTTTCCCCACAATTGTTTGAAAGAATTAGTGACATAACTAGTAGTAGGAGTAAATAAATAAATAAATATTTGTGGACATTTCACACAGCTGAATGACACAGCTTGAATCTAGCTCTCTCTTTTTTTAAACATATACTTATCTATAATACTACAACACCCTGACCCGGAAGAAATATTTGCAGAACATACAAACATTTCTCCCGTAGCGGGAATTAAACCCGCGCCTCATACGTCTCAGCCGATCACTCGTCCGCCACACCACCGAGGTCGTCAAAGTAAACCTAAAATTTATTTACCAATCACGTTAATTCAACGCCCTCACAAGAACCAGAACTACTTCACATAAGCATTGAATGTTTTGCTACAGAATCTATGTTTTCATTTGTTTTTACACTCTGTCTGTTGATGGCTGGTGGGAATTCAGACAGGAAACAATTTTATGCATCACTTGTTAACGCCACAGGCGATGAATCTATCAGAAACACGTAGCTCTAATGCAACTATATTCTAGGCAAATTGCCCCTTTAGTGACATGGAAAAATAAAACAACAAAATTATATAGACCGAGAGATAACTCAATTATCCCTATGGTACATAAAGTACCAAAACAATATCTTTTATAAGGTCAAATTTTAGAGAGAACGCGTTAAACGCGTTTGCAAAAGTACCTATCTAGATAGCTTGCATAAATTTATATAAGTAAGATGGTAAGATGATGATGAAAGACTGAAAAAATAATAATTAAATATTTATAAATTTATTTGTAATAAAAACGTCTGTTAATTTGAAATCTTGTTAAGAACGGTTCCCATGTTCATAAAATATTTAACTCGATTCTCCACAATCACCATAACCAACTTGTTTTATTAGCCACAAGAGCTTAGCAAAACAATAGTTTATAGTTTGCTAATTGCATATTTCCATCTGCCTTGGATATCAACAGCTACATAACATCGCATGATTCAGCATTCGATATTACAAAATTGACTCGTACAGTGTTTTATTATAAAATCGATAACGTCCTAAGTGCGATTTCATCCACACGTCATGACACACAAAACACGCCTCTAATGTATACGACAGCTGCATGTTGCTATGTTGTTGGACCCTACCCCTGCCACCTACAATTACAGAAAACACAGGTAGCCAAGCCAAGACATGTCAAATTAATACTCTAGATGCAATCAAAAGCTATTGAAAAAGCGTTTAAACCTTGATGTGTTTATTAAATTGTCGTAAGTAATTTACGAGGGAACAACGACTTTTATAAACGCTATACACGTTTCTGACTTAAAGATACTGGCCCCTAATTAATAGGGACTAGTTGTTGCATTGCCCACTTAATTGATACCTGCGTATTTATTTTTTATTGTTTTATCGATCCGAATCGGAAGTTTTCAATAAAACTTGATTCATCAGATCAGTCATCGTCATTGAATTAGATTAAATCAAGGATCGGGATTAGATACCTCGGTCGTAATGCAAAGGCATGTAGTGTAGATACAAATTATTAGTACAGATTTGCATGATTGGAGTTGATGCAGCTGAATTGCGGTGCAGCCGATAGAGCTCCCCTAATCACGAAGCCTGCCGTCTATAATCGATCTCACGCAATTAAACAAATGGCCAGATCGACGAGTCCTCGATCTCACCATAAAATTTCTTGTTCCGTGTGAGATTACCACAATCTGCTTTTTATAGAGAACGGGTCTTCTAGTGCGTTCACGTTGACGATGGATCAAGAGCAAAAACTGGTATAGGAAACTAGATTTTCACGTCCGCTAGGCGTTTAGAACGATTAGCCGCGAGGGACGCATTGTTGATACGCTATCAGCTGATGTTGCGCAGTCCGGCATGGTAGCGCGCACGGTGCGGTCACCCCGCACCAGCACGCAGTCGCTCCCGAGGAACTTCACTGAACCGATGCCGTGATCTAAACAAAATGCCCGGGAAAGCGAGGAAATTCGTGCGCGTTACTAAGTTTTTACTCGCGGGTGTGACTTTGTTCTGCGTGAGCTGGATTTTGAGTGTTAACGAATGGCATGCGGGGGTGCGCTGGAGCAGGCGCGCTGACAGAAGAGGCACCACCATGAGGACCATCGTGGCCTACTCGGAGGGCAAGCAGGCAGAGATGGAGCGACCCTCGCCCCTGACCTGCGACCGTCTGCCTGCCTACCCCGAAATACCTCTAATTGTTAGCATACTTTATTCAATTTTCAACACGAGAATATTTGAGCGGTCAGAACAAACAATCGTTTAAGGGTATATCATCCAAACCAGTTTACAAAGCTTTTTATTTGCGTATCATTTCAATAACGTTTAAAATATATTACAGCCGATAAAATTAGCAATAAAGTTTTTATAGGCTTTTAATCTTATAAATTATAATTTTGATTTATCATATAAATTGATAAATATCGTAACGGAGTCATTGATATCATCTGATCGATATGCAAATGAGTAGTATCCGCGGCGTCCTGGCATATCCGTGGAAAACTCGTCATAAGACTACTAAACTCGCTATACTTAGAATAAATTAAAATGCATTATTTAAAACATTAAATTAACTGCAGGAAGATAACTCATCATCATCCACGAAATGACTTAAAATAATCAAGGCTTTTCATTACCAAGTAAGTACCTACTAACAATTTTATTTTATGTAAAATCTAGGTAATAACTTTATTCTGACTTTCCCACGCAACAATCATATTTTACAAAAAGATACCATTAACAATGTAAGAGCTTTATGCAAATATTACAGACAAGAATGAATGAGAAAAGATATCCGAGGTAAAATATTGCCTATTGTCACACAACATGTTGTCGGTACTTCCTGTTGCAAAATATATTTAGAAAGTAAGAAGCATCTATAAGACTGATTGAATATTTACAATCCATGATACAGAAAGTAGAGTGCGGTCACTTTCTTTGTTCATGTTTTAGCTGTTTTTTCATGGACAACGAAAAATCGAGCACGTAGGATTTTTTTCCCCAAACTTCACGCTTGCTTACTTAAATAACGAAAATCACACCGTATACCAATTTTTAGGAATTCAAGCAGTGAAATTCAACCACTAATGACTTCCTGTGACTTATTGCCCATTCGCTGGTAAAGGATAAAAAATGATGGATATTCGTTTTCTATAAAACAGCTTTTGTTTGTTACGAAAACTATTTCAAAAGGTACATTATTTCAGTAATGCACAATTCATGTGCCCGTGTCTTGCTCACGCCTTCCCCTGGCTTCGCATAATTATAATAAAGCCGCTATTAGACGTTCTGAGTGATCAGTGCGCAGGCGCCAGCTGATGATGCCTACCACACTACAATTACTAACATTCCAATATTTTCTTGTACTTTCATAATAGTGTTAGATACTATTATTAAGATAATTACGAAAACAAACAGTTTATGATGGTACTTGTATCAAGAAAACATAGGCAAATGGCATACTGGACCACGCAGAGTCAACACAAACCGATTTTAAATTCGACTCAACGCTGAACGAATTCATGAAACGAAACTCTGTATCGAAAAAATAACTATAAATAAAGGTTGCTTTGGACTTGAAACCCTGAAAACATTTGAATAATCCTTAAATCGCTTCGAAACATTTTTTTTTATGGAAACCACAAACTACATTGTAAGCGCCATACAGTTTTTGACAGAAAAACAACGTCGCTATGTAATTAGTTAGAAGACTATTGGAACCGGGCATCGTTGCATTGTGAAGTACAGGCGAACAAATGCCGGTAAGCCGCTTTCTACGCAAATGCTTCGTGCAGTTCTGAAATAGTTGAACTTGAGGTTGCTTTGTTGAGATAATCTATTCCGATGCCGGTCACGAATGGAAAATAAATCGAAATCAATATCCACCGTGAGTATTTCTAATAGCACGCCACCGACCTTGCCATAAGGGCTCTTTCAAATTAAGTGTGTAGTGTCTGACTGGTTGACTTGCTTTGTGCCGCAGGAGGACTGCTGCAGGACGACAGCTGTCCGACATCAACTGTCTAAATTCAAAATGTTAGTCTTCAGCACCACATAAATTACGAACTTTTAAACAAATAATTAAACAAGTGACATTTGCGATGTCGATCTCCTGCCGTCGTGCATGCGCAGTGCCGGCATTGCATTGCTCTCTTGATACTTCAACTGTAAGGAAAAATAACCGTCCACGCGCACCGCACCACACACGCACCGCACAGCAGTCCGGCACCAAACGCATAAATTGAAAGAGCCCTAATAGCACGCCACCACGGACCATAATAGGTGCAGTGTCCGGTGTATGCGAATTGCTTTATAATCTCTCATTTGATTCTGTTTATTATGATCTGATTTTATCAATAGGGTGTGAAGTTCAGCATCTGCAATCCTGTATTCTCTTTAAGGTGCGATGGTTCACATGATAGTGTAAAATGATACTGTATAATAAGAAATCACAGTACCTTGAATATGCAATTGATGTTTACAATTTCTGTAAAAGCAGCAGCTACCTTTACACATTATACTACTAGTAGGTACCTACTTAGATTATTTTCTGTGACAAAAATCGATATTAGTATATATACATAGTCTTTAGTGTAAGTCGAATCTCGAACGAAGTTTTTGTTAATCCGAAATAAGACTAATTTGGACAGTGAATCACCAAAACTAAATTTGATGAACTAAATTTGAAATCGGGGTTTAACAAATCAGATTTAAATTAGGTTTAAGAATGTGTTTAGATTCCTAATTAAACACTTGGGAATTTAACTAAGACTTTACTTCAGACCTAAAGTTTGACTAGCAAATCCTAGCAACACCGGAACTTTGATGTTTGACTATAACAAATGCAATCGATGCAAGTGATATTGCGTAACCTACCAATTTATTACAGCTTGCAGGATATCCACACTTACCTAGGTATAAACAGATAAGTAGTTATTTCCGGCAAATTACCGCCAAGCGGCAGGGGGACTAACTCTAATGTACTGTCGCTATTAGAAAAAGAAATAACTACATTAGAAATAACTGATGTAATAATTCAAAGGCTTTATGGTATAGAAAATATAAAGGAAATAATTTAATTTCTAATTTCTTCTCCGTTAGATAAATTATTTTATCTAACGGAAACTACATTTTCGGAAAAATAAAGGTTTATATTTATGGGAAAACAGTTTTCTTTTTACTTAGTTTGTGGTTCAAACTACGATCGTTGTGTGTATGTTGTTCATAGATGTGGAGGTTGTTAGAAATAATAGCACAGATGTATTGCGACATGTTTCGAACAAGTATAGAATAGAATGTATGGCTGCTTAGAATGCCTAAGCCTGCGCAGCTGATTACTATCGCCGACATGCAAGTAGGTATATCATACAGGTTTATGATATACTTGGTACCAGACGTGACGTAAATAGAAACATGCATTAGTCCCAAGAATACCCGTGAATTTTATGTACGTTTTTACTGCTTACGAGGATATTTCAAAAAAATAAAGTAATTAGTTTCTTGGAGCGATTTAAAAAGGCTTTAGTGGTCATGAAAAGCTGGGATTATGGGAGTGTTATGAGTTTTTACCATAAATTATGCTTCTTATTAAATTCAATTTTGAAAGTAAATTAAAAATTTAATCAGCTGAAGTCTGTAGGACACATAAGTTTTTATAAAACAAAATAAAGTTGTTGCTTTATTTTTTGCAATGAAGTCAACCTTTAATAAACCTTTAAAACTGTATTAAAAAATCTCATGAGGTTTGTCTAAGGAAAGCAAACTTAGTAATAGGTAGATATCTTTTGTTAGTCAGATATGTTGTCGCTATTCTGTCTGACCCGTTCAGCGCTTCAGGAAAAAAAAAAAAAAAAAAGAAAAAAAAAAAAAAAAAAAAAAGATATGAGATAGCCAAACCACAGGGACAGGAGGGACAAGAGGACCCCAAAACAAACATCAAAGCCTTGCACATTTACACAGATGGAGCAAGACACGGAAACAAAGCAAGGTGTGGCTTATACTGCCCGGAAGCCGGACTAGAGAAGGCCCAACCACTAAACAACACAACGACTGCTTTACAAGCAGAGACCATGGGGCTTCTGCTAGCAGCAAAGGAAATACGTAGGGCAATAGACTCACCTACAAATCAGGTCATAAATCCTTGCACGAAGCTTATCTTCATCACGGATAGCGCAGCGCTCATGAATGCGCTGGACAGATCTGACACAAGGTCGGCCTGCCTAGCGCAATGTCACGAGGAGCTACAAAAACTAGGTAGGACACACAAAGTAATAATCAGATGGACCAAAAGCCATGGCTCCTGCAAAGGAAACCAAAGAGCAGACTACCTAGCAAGGGAGGGTTCAAAGAAAATTCCGACGGCGGAGGACAGCAAAATATGCAAACCCACGTCAACGGAGATCAAAAACAGGCTGAAAATCCAGTGTGAAAAAGAACATCAAAAACAATGGGAGAAAAGGCAGGACTGCCATCACGCTAGAAGACTGATCCCTGAACGCAACAAACGCCTCACATCAACACTATTGAAATTGAGACGCGAGGACCTTCGTACAATGGTGGGCATTATCACAGGACACTGTGAGCTTAATCACCATCTACTGAAAATAGGAGTAACGGACAGTAGTCTCTGTCGCGGATGCTTCCAGGAGGAAGAGACTGTGGAACATGTGACGCTACATTGTTCTGCAACAAATGAAATAAGACATAAATCGGGACTGCAGACGGTCATCGAGAATTGCACGGCATCACCATCGACCTACTCAACACCACCTACAGCCTCAACATCATCGAGGGTACTGGAACGCTGCTGCCAACATCCCAAGGTCCTTCTCCGGTACTTCAAGGAGTTGGGCTGGCTGGGGGAGGGTTAGCAGGGGGGATAATGCACAATACACCCCACCGCGGGACGTCAGTGCAGATCTTTGTTCCCCTAACCTTAATTAGAATTAGAATTAGAATAGGTAGATATGGTTTGTTTCCCGCCAATTCAATGGATTCTCAGATTTGATATACGTAACTCAATAATTTTATGAAGCTGGTAAAACCTTGGTCAGAATTCAATTTTAATATCGCAAAAACTGTAATGGCTAGCCGTTTTGCCATTATTATTATAATACTTTGGGCACATTACAAATGGACAGACGGACGTGATTTATGTGTTAGTAAAATTAGCTTGTAAAACCTGGCAATATTATATAACTGGAGGATTTGTGTTGTTTCGTTTGTAGAGATATAGGCAAGGTGGAATTTTGTAAGCACACCAGGCGGGAATGTACTCTTAATATTGAAAATAGCAAATTTTACTTAAAGGAAACATTCCTTTATTTTTTTTATAAATGCATTTACAGATTTATTTAAATACGCTTCCCAGACCCGGGACTCGTGATTTTATGAACGTGCTGCTACCTATAATATTAGCAGTGACGGATTAACCCTTAATCAAATTAAGCAATTGCCTAGGGCATCACGTCTGAGGGCGCACCAGAAGAAACACAAAAAAATCCGTCCTTAGGGCATCACGTCGCACTCTTACGTCACCAAAAACCACACCAAAAAAAGCATGGATTGCTTAGGGCATCAAGTAGTCTTAATCCGTCACTGAATATTATGTGGCATACAAGTAACATTTATGTACGATGGTACGTAATTCTTCATGTGTGACTTTGACTCGCACTTGACCGGTTTTATCTGCATTTTTGCTGTGTGAGGTATAGGGGTAAAACAACGATTTTGTTTTAAATACAACTTCGAGTACTACTCATGTCACCGTTCTTTCCAGTTCAAACCAGTCAGTGTGGTGAAACGATTAAAGTATGTCAAAGAGACTTTACGTTTTTGCCTTCACGATGCTTTCATTCACCGTTTGTTAGTAGATAATAGCGCACACAATTTTATTCGAACATAAATATCCATTGGTGCACGACTGGATTCGAACCCGTAACTTTAGGACCGGAAGGCGAACTTACTATTATTAGAATTAGAATTATTTATTTTTAGACAACAGAAAGCTTACAGTCTACACGAAAACGCTAACTATGAGTATGTTAATTAAAACTTAAAAATACTCTTAGATACTTAAAAACAATACAAAGGATATCATTAAATAGATCAATATGTTGGAACTCGTGTACAAATGCATTTTCGATAATGACACACTCTTAAAAATAAATTCTAAGGTACTCTAATTTTTCACTTGAAGTATGTACATTCTTTTTTTCACATAACCTTGATTCCTTTTCGCAGTGCAGGCATTATTAGGTAATGACTATGGCATTAGGTAATGACTATGGCAAAATGATCCTGATTTGATTACATGTCATTACCTTAGCATTATCCGCACACCTTCGTACGTGACTCATATTTTGGATCAGAATTATTCGGAATAGACCACGTTTTGATTTCGCCAGCGCGAGATTACATATTATTGTATGCAATTATTATTTTTTACACTCCACAGTCATTATCACAATAAAACTGCACTTTGTATTACTGCTACACATCTGAGTGTGCAACAAAACGAAGAATTAGAGCCGGATACAGTCAGCATCAAAACTTGATTATGGAATCAAGGAAAATACCAGATTGGACTTAATAAGACTTTTATTCTACTCACGAATTACCGATCGTTCGTTAGCATGAAATGAGATGATTTATTAAATAGAGATAGAAAGCTTACAGAAAAAATCCAAAGCGCTTAACTACCTTAAATGAACATAACTTAAATATACTTTAAGATTATTGTAAACTAGCTGCCGCCCGCGGCTTCGCTCGCGTGGTATCCGGATAAAAAATAGCCTATATGTTAATCCAGTACATGTACTATGTATATTCCAAGTTTCATTCAAATCCGTTCAGCCGATTAGGCGTGATTGAGGCACAAACATCAAAACATCCAAACTCACAAACTTTCGCATTTATAATATAAAGTAAGATGGACCATAGACTGTCATTGGAAATGTCGATATGCTGTAACTCGTGGAAAATGCATTTAATAAGTCCAACGCTCGCAATGTTTGCGCGTTATTTGCGTGGAGGGTTCGTGCTGGGTGACAGGTGAACAGCATGCCTCAGCCGAACACTCGCCCGCCACGCCATCGAGGTCGTCGATAATATTTTTTTAAGTTGACAAAATGTTCGCTGATGCGCTGATGCGCTGATGCGAGCCGATGATCTCATGATGAGGCGTAGGTGCCAGGCAAGATGACCAGATTGAGACCAATCCTTAAAACCTGAATTTATATACCTCCATGAACTTTAAAATATTGTATTAGTCACACCTTGAACGTGGGAGAGGTAGCAATGCAACACAGATAAGAAATAGTTGCTTTTTACCCGAGGCACACAACATGCACACAGATTAGTGCCCGTTCCCAACATTCTACTAACGGACAACTCATCGTTCATTACCATAGCAAAGTTATACATTTTTGAGAAAAAAACACTTACTATAGCAAAATAATCTGCATTCGACGCACCTTCACTCTCCCATATAAATTCCTAGGAACTTATATTACATTATTCCATTACATTATGTGTGTTTTGTGTTAATGCATGTTAAGTAATGGACCACGGACAATAGCCGTATCGTACAAGCAAACATCGCATGCACTCGGATCGTGAACATCTGGAACGGAATCGAAGTCCGCAGTCTTTACTAAGAACGTGACACAAGAGCGTGGGACCACTGTAAGGGCCAATGTTCACGATGCAACGACGCACCGCAAGATTGCAACGCATTGACGGGCAAGTGGCGAGACGTATAGTGCAATGCACAGTATAGCATAAACAACTGATGATGTCGTGTCGCTCCGGCCGGCGTCGCAACGCGTACATTTTTTCCCGCCTCGTCTCAAGGGTCGCAAGTCTAGTGTCCGTGCCATGCAGCATATTTTGGATGTTTGTATGAAAAACGCCGATGCGTTGCGGTGCGGCGCCATCGCCGCAACGCATCGTCTAAATCGGCCCTTATCGATCCAGAGGTTACGTGGACATGGACGTTTTATGGTAAACTTTGAAAAGAATTCTTAGAAGCTAAGACTGTGGAAGATTCAATTAACGACTGTAGGCGAACTTAGATATAAAACTAAGCTCACTTTAATTTCTTATTATGGTATAATAATTATATTATTTAGATTACCCATCGAGCATATCGATGACATTACCTTAAAGTTTTTAATGTTATTGTAGTTTGTCTTTGTAAATAAATTATCAGCGACATAGAACTGTAAAAACGAAATAGTAATAAGTAGTTATACATATATTTAGAAAAAAAAGGGATCAGTTACACATTATTTATGAAAATCTATATACCTTCATATATATATTTTTTTGAGGGTTAAGTTTATATTTTGCCATTCTTTAAGTTATTCTAGTTATATTCGACTGTTCCAAACTCGTGGTTGAAAAAGATTTAATTGCTTCAATCAGAGCAATCTTAATAAGATAATTGCAAATTCAGTCTCAATGGAGTCTCTCGAAAAATAGCATGAACCATTAAAACGCTCAGAAATCTCAACGCAACACGTGCTGCGAATTCCTCTATTTTCTGTTATCTCTGGTATCTGTGCAGTTTATCTTTCCTCCCACGCTGCAAGAGCTATGTTACCTTTTTTGGCGTACGTCTAACCCCAGACGCGATCCTCATAATAAATCAAGTCGCCTTCTTACCTCACAAACAAAAAAAATACTATCATGTTTGGCCTTGTTAGTTCAAGTTGTTTGTCTTTATGCGACTGCAAATAAAATCACTTATTATGAGCACTGGTGGTCCAGTTGGTAGTGACCCCGCCTTCCGACCCTAATGTCTTGGTATAAATCCGGTCGTGTACCAATGGATTTTTCTGATCGAAAAAATTATGTGCGCTATACCAGTTCTCTCAAACGGTGAAGGAAAACATCGTGAGGAAACCCGCGACTTAGTCAGCTCCGCACGTATTGACCATGTCTTTCCTGTGGACAAGGCCGACTAAGCTGAGAGGATGGAATAGGTGCTGGGCAAGCCTACTCTATCTTAATTCGTCCCGGGCACTACAACATCCCGTTTGTGAAGGTAAAAGTTGCCTTAAGACGCTGTATAAATAATCTACTCTAGATGGTAAAAGGCCTTAGTTTTTTTAGTTTTCTCTTTCTCGCGAGTGTCATCGTCTCGGGCTACAAAATTACAGAAATCCTTAACAACTAATTTGGCAATCCATATTACATACATATTTACATTACATTTTTTTTTTCATTTCCACCATCATCTACATCAGTACCTACCTAATTTGAATTTCATGCATACTTCGAAATTCAGTGAGACTATTAAACTTTTTTGGCGGCGCCGGCGCGGCGATTGCTCGGTGGCGGCGATTATCTAATCCCGTTCGCGATACTCATAATAAATCAAGCCACAGACGGCAGTTAAACTGCAGTTCGGAGGAATAGAACAAGCTTAGACTTATGCAAATTGGATGCCCGATGCATTGCTCCTTTGAACTTGACAAGCTCTTAAATCAATTGTGGAGCTTACAAAGGGAATGTAGGTATAGCTAGTTCATTGTGTTCACAGTGGGACTGTACAATAGATACTATGCCAACAAGGTTTCAAAGGCAAAGTTTCGTAGGTACTTACCTTTATTTTTTACTTGGTAGTTTCTAAAATTGCTGTAGAAAAGTAAACGTGCCCAAAGACTTTCATAAGTTCCCTTTAGTGCTCATTTTCTGTTACGAAAAGGGTTATCGACAAATGTGTGAACTATTTGAAAAAATATAGAAAATGAACCACCACTATTCGTTTAGGTTTAGGATCTCCGTCCGTCTATCTAGCGAGCCGAATAAGAGTATCTACTACAACCCTATTGTTTCAATGACCAGGGGGTCTAGCCAAGATCATTTCTATTCTCTTTCCATTGTAGAAAACGATAGCAGTGTTAATGTATAGGAATCCCATTTGTAAAACGCAAAGTCACCATACAAACGGTAGACAAGTCGCACTTTTGACAACCGCTGAAGAAACGAATTCTAAGTTTGTGATCGCTAGGCGAGCGATCGCCAAGACCCAATAGAAAACGATACAAAATGGCGCATTTGGCATCAGCTGTTTTGAAGTAAGAGTGTTTGTGACGGAGAAGTGTGTAAGAAAACTTGATTTTTTGGACTTGATAATACTTATTTCTCGTTTAGCATTTCAAAATGCATTCATTAAATATGTTGTGGTGTGCCCCCAGCATGAAGAAGTGTGGTTAAATCGCCGGAAAAGACACGTATATCGCGAGTGCTTAGAAGCAATAGGTACAAGAAATGTTGGACACTTTATTTGTGCAGTGATTTCGTTTAAATAAACTTACTTTCAGAGTTCTCATTGTAGAACTTCGACTTTGAACTCATTGAATTGATAAAAGTAAAGTATAATAAAAGTATAATTATATATCATTAGCTGCTGCCCGCGGCTTCACTAACGTGGTACTCGGATAACCTCGGACCCACTATGTATATTCCAAGTTTCATTTAGATCCGTTCAGCCATTTAGGCGCGAAAGTACCTAACAAACATCCATACGTACAAACTTTCGCGTTTATTATATTAGTAGGATAGGATTATAATGTAGTAGGGATAATATAAGTAGGTAGTCTGATAAGTAGGTACTCTAGGTACCTAGTCTGTTTAGTTTAATAAATACATTTGAATAAAAGTATTTTAAGTTTTGTTTGTTTTTATTTAGTCTGAAAATGTCTGCAAAAAAGCAATATTTGTATAGCTATAAGTACCTACTACTAAACCACAGTTAATACCATAGGTAGGTAACGATGATGGCCTAAACCATCAACAGACCTTCAAAAAATTAACTTTATAATGTATCGATATGTTGAAGGTAGCGATGACAATCTTAACTGCAGCAAAATTTCTGATAATGGTTTAGAACCTCCACCAAACGACATAAAGTTTGGTTCCGATTCTCTTCCAATCAAATTCACCGAGGTTCTAATCTAAGCCTTTCCATCTCTCTATGGTGGTTATTTCGTTCTCGGTCTTCCTCAAGTTGCAGCCGACCGTTTTCGACGGCCACGATCTTGTTCTTGGCTTGTTCAAACGGAGTCTGTCTGTACCCTTCGTGTGCGCGGTCAAAATAACATATGCCGTCGCGGCGAAGATGTGGCCGACGCAACAGGCGAAGAGGTTGCTCGTTCTCGTCGTCGTGGGTCCCTTCGCGATGTGGTTACCACAGGAGACGTCACTGACGGCATCTGCGTGGATACAGGATCTGGCGGTGGCGGTGGCGGTGACTCTTGAAGTCCAAATAAAGATGGGGTAGTCGACGCTGAGGAAGTAAAAACACCAATGTATCGTATTACACTTAGATAATCCTATTACATTATTATAAATATATCTAAATTACAAATGCAAAGTATTAGTCGGTTTGTATGTTATAATTTCGTAATGCTTGAGGTAGGTACATTAGAATGCTTGTACTATATTGCGGATAAGTCACAATTTCAGTGGGAAACTGGTGAAACTGTGAAGCTGAGCTAATATTATGTTATAGTCTCACCTCCTTTTTATTGCAAATCATAAAAAAATCTAAAAGTATATATACCTTCGATTTGAGCAAGTTCCAACTCAATGTATTATAATTTATTATTATTAATCACATCTATGGCTGGTAATTGGAAGGGTAGCTCAGGGATGGAACCCGGTGGTGGTAGAGAGCTTCTTTGAGATGGTGCTTCCTGAAAAATGTGTGATATAGGTATTACTTACTAAACTTAAATTAGAAGAAAAAACACTAACATCAAATCCTCTTTCTTTTAGCTTTAGGTTCGATTAGCTAGAAATATTGGAATTGATAATATTTAATAACTGTTTTGGTCCTGGGTGTTAGGATCTCACTTTTTTCCATTTGTCCGTTGATCTTAAGACTCTTCCACCAATGGAGTTCAGCAATTTTGCCAGCTCTTGCCATAGACGATCAGCCTTTAGTCTGCATTGTGCCCACCTCGGCTAAAACAACGATTTAAACTATTTTAGAAAGACAAAGAGACTAGGCACTTCATAAACAAAGTGTTAGTAGACACAATCAATATGTTTATTTGATTCACACAGAAACACATACACACAACAATTGTACACTATTATAGACGCACACATACCCTCACACGCACCAACATATGCACACACAAAACACACACACAATCCAAGCATACCTACACATACTCACCCCAATCACACCATTACCATACAATTAATATAAGTACCTACATAGTTTCTGTACCGATAAGTTTTCTTTTTTTAGTTTTAAGTTTTTTTTTTTTATATCTTAGATAAAGGGAAAAATATAATACATTAAGTAGGCACAAAAAACTATATGTTACTCATTTAGGGAAGGACTTACTTCCTGTAACACAGTGCAAACTAACACAGGAAGAAGTGCATCACTAAGTTTGTAGGCATAGGCTTTTGGAAAATAAAATATTTGTATTGTATTTGTATTTGTATTCATAAGTACCTACGTAGGCAGTTCAAGTTGCATACCGCGTGATTGTTTATGTTTCGAGTTCCTGAGTATTAGGAAGATTCACAACAAAGGATGATTTTGGTATTATAACTTGTAATTTACGTACCTCTCCATGAATTCTAATAAAGCCGCGAACTGTTCTGGGCCAGCTCGGGATCTAGATTCGATCCTGTGGAATGGATGGATTGGTTAGCAAGATACGATACATTTTCATGCTACAATAATTCTTTAATGACGTTTATAATTAAATTCCATTTAATGTATTATCACAAATCGGTAAAAAAGATAACTTTTACCTTATTTCATCCACTTTGTAGCACAAAATAAAATTCAAAACTCTTATTTCACCCGCGCACCGCGTACTTTTACAAAACAAACCTGTGACTTTGACATTAGAGGTGGGTGGTAAATAACGTAACGGTGAAAAAATCACAGTGACCTGCAGTCAAATAGTGTCACTGTTACTTGTCGCAAAGGAACAACGTTACGTTATGTCGTTCCTTCCTGTTCTCGCGCGCTAGATATTAACGTTCCTTCTAGTGCGCGACAAACGACAACGAAGCAAGCGCCCCGGCGCACTATGGTCACCCTCCAAACAACGCCGTCTCAAAAATGGTTTTAGCGAAAGTAGGCTTACCCGAATTCTTTTGACAAAAATCAATAGTTAATGAAACAAATTATTTAATTATATGTTTTTTTTTATTTATTTATTGTAATAAATGGGTAAAATGACTTGCTGAAATGCAGTGAGTCAAAAAATTGTTTTGAGGGAATTACTAATACGGTCATTTCAAATGAGTGTCGTAGAAACTTTTTATTCAGAAGTATATAAGTGTTATATATTTTTAGAAAGCGCAAAGTTTGAAGTAATGTTAAAAAATAATATCACATTAATGTGATTTTTTTGTAAGCCAAAAATCACGTTTGAACATGCACCTCTGTAAATGTACTATTTTTGATTTTCAAATAGACTTTTGAAATTTAGCGCTGTTTGCCGCTGTCTTCTTATTTATCTCATTCGAATACTTAGTTAGTCTACTTTCCAGAGAAATAAAAATTTTTTGCTCCTTTTATGCCTTTTTTTTTATTAAGCCAAAAATATGAGACGAGGAAAATTTTCGGTTTTTGTTAATATGGTATTATTTTTCGATAGTATCCACATATGAACACAATGCTTGCTTTTCGTGTGATGGTAGAGCCGTCTTTACACTTTTAAATATATAGTAGTATTTATTAAACTTTCGCGATTTGTCAACATATTTAAAGTTTTTCAGTCATCCCGTGACCAAGATCGCTGCAACGCGATCGAAATGTCGGGAATATAAAAAAGGCACTAAAACTTTAAATAAATAAATAGTATTTATATATTTATGGCGTGTGATAATTAAAACCACGATAAAAACAGCACAGATAATTTTGTGGCAGGAAATTGAATTCATTTGACGAAATGAGCATAGGAAAGGAATTATTTGATGAAGCCAAAACGCTCTTGGATCTTCCCGAAAATGAATAATTAAATAAAATAATATATATACTGTGCTCTAAATAATATTAAAAAAGATTGTTGACTGCATAAATAATTTTTATTTAGTTTAAATCTAATTTTAAAACTTGTTTTTATTATAAGTTTAGTTTATTAATTTTTTTTTATAATAAAGTATAATTTTGTTAAGTTAAATCTTATTTCATTTTAAAGCCCGTATAATCAACTATATAGTTCCAAATTTTCAAGTTATTATCTCTTAAGACAAAAGAGATACAGATTTTTGAGACGACGAACCCGTTTCTGGACCATAGTGCGGCGCCGGCGCCGGCGCCGCCGTCGCGCTGTATCTTCGGTCAGTATCGCGCTTCCTCGGCGCGTGTTCTTGTCCATTCTATTTCACACTCTCTCTTTACAAAGAGTTAAAGAGGGTACCTGTTTTCTAGAAATGGCAGATTAGAACAATCTAAATCCAACGATTTTACGATATGCATTCATTATCTTTATTTGTTATTAGTTGGGATTACTTGGGATAAGGGACTTGGAGGTATGTGTATTTTAATATTAATAGGTACTTTGGTATTTACTATTTATTAAAATACATCGGTTTCACTGGTCTAGCTAGAATGCCGTACTTAGTTAGTACTGAGTAAGTGTACTTGATACTACTTAATTGTGCAACTCAGTCCTGCCTGAGCCTGTTATTTCAATAAACACATCTCGTTTCTCGTGACGTAAGTGACGAGAGTGATCGACGTGACAAAGTAACGGTGATTTTTCACTGTGATTTTTTTGGAACTGGAACAACAGTTACGGTGATACGAAAATACCGTTTTTCCCAACCTCTATTTGACATTAGAGAACGCTCACCATAGACAAATACAATATTGTCTTCTATCTGAGCTTCTATCCGAATGAATGAGCGATACTCAGTCGCGTCAACTCGGAATGTTGCCACCTTCGTGGTTTTCCAACCAAAACTGATGCTTTTTCAAGGCTTCTAGTAGTTTTTTTTACTGTATAGCGTTTTTATTTTTTTAGTGGTATTTAGCGGTTTTTCAACGTTTAATCTAGCAACACATTTTTGAAAGGGAAAGCCAATGGATTTTTCTGTGCGAAAAATTTATGTGCGTTATACCAGTACTCTCAAACGGTGAAGGAAAACATCGTGAGGGTACCCGCGGCTTAGTCAGCTCCGCACGGATTGACCATGTCTTTCCTATGGACAAGGCCGACTAAACTGAGAGGATGGAATAGGTGCTGGGCAAACCTACTGCATCTTAATTCGTCCCGGGCACTACAGCGTCCCGTTTGTGAAGGTAAAAGTTTGACTCCTAACGCTGTACATATAAATCATCTACTATAGAATTGTAGAAATTGTGAACTTAGTAAAAACTTTTTATTGCTCTCTGGTAAAATTAAACTTTAAAAATACCTACGTAAAATTGTATAATTAATAAGATACTAAGTACTATTTTTTCTGCATCTCATACATACTTATTCGTTCGTTTTTAATTTAAACTAGGGTTTCTTTCATCTTAAATAATTTAGCGGAATTTGGTGTTTTTTTAATCCAAATTTCTGAAATCTTATGACATTTTATTTTTGACCTAGCGCTTTAAAAAAATGCAAGGTGGCAACACTGCTATCGTATTCTACAATGGAAAGAGAATAGAAATGATCTTGGCTAAACCCCCTGAATGTCAGAACGCTAATAATGTGAAAGTAAAAGGTTAATTCCTCTCCTAGTGATTACAGGGCTTACCCCAGAATACTCAAACGCGACTCAGAGTTGAGTACGTCTCAAGTCACGGTTTTTTGACAGTTTTTGATGAAAATCTGGGTGATCTGAGATGAAATTCGGGGGTAAGCCCTGTAATCACTAGGAGAGGAATTAACCTTTTACTTTCACATTATTAGCGTTCTATGTTTTAGTGTGATGTTGGACAAAGTCAAGCTCTAGCGACACGAGTCGCAGAACCGTTGTCCCCGAGTGAATGTTTTACAATTCAATACGAGGCTTTCCGATAACAAGGAGTAAAATTATTTGTGTCTAGTACGGAGTGTCCTAACCGCGATATTTTCACAACTGCAGTTTTGTCTGCGGTATAAAGCCGGTGGTATAAGCAAGCCGCAGCACACGTTTCTAAAGAACGCTATATTGAAAATGAGCATCGTAATTTAGCTTGAAAGGGCTATTACATATTTCCGAATGAATCGCAGCCACAATAGTAATATTTACTACATTTACTCTTTTTTAACCCGCAAGTTGGATATAAAGAAGTTGATAAAAAGTATTTTTCGTAAAGAGATTCCAGTAGGTGAAAAAAGTTACACAGAAGTAAAACACAAAATTCTTGCAATGATCAAATAAATAATTTGGATGATGTATCAATAATTAAATAGTAATCTTTATTTCAGACAACATGAAATAAGTATAAAATACCTACACATTTCTGGTCTATATTATATATTAATTTATAGGAAATAGAAAACAAATGTTAGAGACCATGACATTAACATTTTCACGCTTTTATGCTTTTAAATATTAGAAATATACAGAGTGGGCTAGATAGCTAGCACATATTAGCCAACTCATCTCGAAATAAAGAGATAAGTGTAGGTACCTGGCCGCACCTGGTCGATACTAAGCTTTATTGTTTAAACCTACATCATTATTAATGCGATGTTTGAATATTTATGTTTCAATCAAACGGCTAACCCGATTCGGATTAAACTTGGAATACAGAATAATGGTAGGTAGGTAACTATGTTACTTGGCGTGTATCTTTTTATAGAGGTTCCAAATGAATGAGTAGATTCTGTACAAAAAAAAACACAATTTGACTAGCAATAATTTCGTGATACAATATCATTAAAATTCCATTGAACAGACTAATTACGAGTACATCATGTTCATCACAATTACCTATCTCTAGTATAAATTAAAAAACGATGATTTTACAATAATCATTTGATTATCGTAATGTATTCCTCCCTTTTCGTGTTTCACCACACTTCAGCTATCCTATCATCAACATAACGATAGTAAGCAGGTGATTACAATTCACACGCTAGTATGTGCCAATTGAAAGATTTTCTTTTAAACTTATAAAAAAACGTAAGGAAAAATAATAGTAATTTTATGTTCCACAGTTTTCTATGATGTTCTATCTTTTTAGTCGGTTTTGGTTCCAATTTAGCCGACTAAATTTTTTTATCGTGTTAAGCATATGAGTATTACTAATTTAACCTATAATATATTGAAGCTGTACAAAAAATAGTTTTTCTTAAAAATGTTTTTACTCGCTGCAAAAAGTTAAAGTTGATATAATTGAGGAGTAAATTATTCTTGTTATTGAAGTAATTACAACCATCAACAATTAAAGTACATATATTTTACCGTTTCACGACAAAATGTCGTACAGTTGCGCGAAATCTTCAATTAGCAATATTTATTGTAATTGCTCTGGGTGCATATCGGTATTTTCCATAATCGCTGCTTCAATGGCTCCTTAATAATTTAATAATAACTTGTTGGTTTTAAGAAACGTTAACTTTCCGAGAATGCTTCTTCTTCTGCAGGTTATGTTACATATTTCAATATTTTAATCTCAAAATTGCTGAATATTTTATTTTTTATGATTCTAACAAATTCAATAAAATCATATTTGCTTAAATTTTACCCGACAACGCGGAGCTAAAGGAGATTTATATAACTTATGAATTAAATAGTCTATGGAAATGTCATTGTATGTTTATTTAAAATATGGTGTCCAATTAACCATTTTTATAATCCACGTGGCAGGCTAAAAAAATCCTACCTCAATTCATTTTTAAAATTACTATGTTATCGTTGGTATCATTATGAAAGGACTAGGTGTACTTCGTAATGGTGTTTTCTTTCTTACCTTAGTTTCAAACTTTTAGGTTGCCGGATTGCTATAAGCTTGTTACGTCATTTCGTTTGAAAAGATATCAACGCGCTCGGCGCGTATTTCTACAAATTTCCTGTTTCTTCAGTAAACAAGTAGATACTCGTAAACTACAACCCAAAATGCTCAAACCTGGAACAAATATTTTGCAAATCGCTATATGCTAACGTTTGTTTGTCGTGTCAGTTTGCCCTTCTTACACCTCGCCCACTGCGATGCACGACGATCAAAATCAGGCTTCAAGAAAAATGACAAAAATCTCCTTCAGAGCATAGCGACAACACCTTCGGTGTTCTAGGCGTTGTAAGTGTTTACGCGTCCATGACCATTATACATCAGGTGGATACATGCAGGTGGTTTGCCTGTTTGTCTATTATTGTATGAAAATAGCTCCTAAAGTTTTATATTAGGTCAAATGGGATGGTTATCCCTCCCCTATTACAGCCATAATATCACGGCCACTATCGTACACACGATACCTATATTGTTATATTAAAAAAGCTAGATAAACAATTGAACCCTGTTTTTCATTACAACCAATAGTTTTGAAAGCTATTATTTAAAAACTAGTTAAACGCCCCGCGACTTTTTACGCGTTAACTTTTTTCATACAAACTTTCACTGTGTCCTACAAGAGATGAATATTAGTAATTCCTTTCTTAGTGCACTTCTACATCATAAGAGGAACATACTCTCCAAGATTCATGCTTCTAGGACTTGGTTTAGGCTGTGTCTTGATTGCCAGTCAGTTGTCATGAGTTTTATAAATCTAGATACATAAAAGCTTGGTTGATATTTTTTTCTTAGGACATCGTAAGCCAGTCTATATAAAAATGTTCAAAGCTCTCATTATGTTTTCAGAATCGCACTTGGACAGCCAAATCTGATGGGCAGTCATGGCAACGTGTGGTAGGCACTAAGGTCTCTCTGTACGCTGCCTATTACGACGACAGGACGACCCAGAAGTACGTACGGATATTGGCCAGTTTTAGAGGTAAGCTTCGGTTTTTACTACTACTAGGTACTCATATATTACTAGTATTTTTAACTGATCTCAAAATAAGAAAAGAAAAAAAGAGTGAGAACTTCTTAGGTTAGCCTCTATTAAGTAGATTGTTTTTTTTTTCTTTTATATTTTATCAAAAATATCTTCAACGTTTTTCAATTGTTTTTAACCGAATTTTATTATTCTTTTGGATTCTGATTAGTGTTTGTATACAACGTGTTTTTGCTTGTACGACAATAAACAAAAATGTTCGGTATCACATTTTGAATTATTAGAGACGATTTTGTACATTTTGCTGAAACTTTACCCAACAATTAATATCTATCAACAATGACCAAACAAAAACCAATCACCGAAAATGAGGTCACTTGACGTGGTCATTGTGATATCCTACGATTTATCGATGAAGTTAGAGTGAAAAAGATCTATACATAATTTTCACCCGTTAGAAACAAAAACCACATTATATGTTTTTAAACAATTTTAAAAGATTACTGATCATCAACTTTGCCCGTGTTTTCATTTAATGGCGTTCAAGCAAATACACCTTGTAGAGAATGATAATCGGGGGGTTTGTTCCACATAAGTTTTATTTATAAGAGAATGCTACTTTTCCCGTAATACTTAAAAAAGACTTATATTTAAAAATTCTTAAACAATTATAGGTAATAATTAAGACAATATAAAAGTAATATATACAAGTTTAAAATAATTATTCGCTTTTCATTACTACCATGCTTGAAGCAAATAATACGAAACCTAATTAATACCTTGTTGTTGCAAAGATTCGTAATAAAAATTGTTTTACAATCAGTTTTATAACTTAATCTTGTTATGCTAATGAACGTAACTAGGTGGGCCCCAGATTACAATCAGATAACACAACAGGGACATAAAACGTAGACCGTGCGTATGGAACCGAAGGCGTGAAATGGGATGCCTTTGCATTTAATTAGTTGTAATTAATTATTATCTATCGATTAATTTTATTGATAGGCTAAAATGTGGAATAAGAATTTAGGAGACGTCCATTCGATGACGGATTTTATGATTTTAAGGGTTTTTATATATTAACATTTTTGAACACTCACTTTACAATAATATTACAGTAAGAAGTTCATTAAAGGTAGTGATAAGATACTTATCCAATATAATTTTAAAATTATATATAAAGGATATGCGTTATTCGTTTTAATAATACGTACATTCATACAACACCTGTATTACATTCTTGTAATAAGATACCTCGTTGACATACAAGAGCCAGTAATTGACAGGACATTCGTGTGTACATTACGTGCTCCAGTCGAAACAATTTTCTGCCCACTTAGCCCACGCTACGTTCAAAAGTTCTCAGTATGGAATAAAAATATCGTTCGTTTGTATTAAAAGATTTAAACAGTATTTTCATGTGGGATCTTAATCGTCAATTAAGTTACATTCTGCGCTAGCACGAGCGGCCCGGAGCGCTGCCGCATTATCTGAATAAACTCAGAATAATAATTTTGTGCGATAGCTAGGATTAACTGATATTTTGCATAAAACATAAAATTATCCATATAAAATAACCTCGTTTACTCAGCTATTTCTAACCATAATGATGAACGTAAACATTTATGATCAAAATCTTTACCGACTGGCTACCGCATAAAACTTTCATGTAAAACCAACAGTCAATAAAGACATCGCATCGGTAAAATCTCTCGTACAGATAATACCACACCATAATTATTATTCGAGAGCGCGATACTCGATCGCGACTCGTATTTTCTTTGCATCACGTTGAAAAAAGCTGGTATTTTGTTCGCAACTTAATCACGGTGATTTTTCTTTTATTTGCAAGCCAGTTGCAGTAAGTCACGTGGCCGGTGTCTCATTAAAGACGGGCGGCATTAAATATGGCTTAAGCTGTCGATTTAAAACGTTTATATATTATCGGGGATCGTGTGGAATAAACAAAAGTGGTAGAAAGTGCGCGGCCGACGACAGTGCGAGAGTCTGGCGATAAGCTGCGCTCATTTGTCACTGAAGGCGAGCGTACGCGTCATGTATATTCCTCCAACCGAGATAAACCCACCCAACTACATACATTGTACGCGGTTGTACCGTGCCACAGGGGGATTAAAATACCTCACCTTCCAATGCATTTCTGCATTTAGTTGTTTACGTTGAAGACCCATTTGTTTTCGAAGGAAACGGCTTGACTGGCTAATTTGCTGTAATCAGATAGGCTTGGGAAGCTCTAAGTATATCTGATTAGGGGTCTTAAAAACAGAACATATACTTTGCCTTGAATTCTGCAAAACTGCCTTTCTTGGTAAACTTAATATAATTATTATGTCGACGTCGTTGTTTGTTCGAGAGCTCCTGACATGAACTTTATGTTTGAGAGCCTCAGTTTTATACTTAGATGTAAACAATTTACAGATTTGACAGTGTAACGCAATCTAAACTTTATTTCTCTATAATTTGAGACTGAAATACATTTTCAGTTGGGTACTCTGAAGCTAACTCATCTACCGTCAGAAATCCAAAGAATGCAAAGAAAGCCCTATCTTAGATATTAGCGGTACAATTGCACGCAGTAAGATTACAGTATTACAGTAAAAGAAATCGATTTGTAATTCAAACACTTGAGTCTAATGAGACGCCAGGTCCTGTTCAAGAGCCTGCAATTGAAGCACCGTTTTAATGACAGTTCCTTGAAAGCACCGCTGCACCATAGCCAGAGGAGAATAGCTGGTTAGACTGCAATCAGGCCACGCAACCTGTAATCATCTGTAGGCAATAGAAGAGAATAGAAGTGAACAGGATAAGATATCAGATGTTAAAAAATATGTCGATAAAGTTCACTGATAAAATTCACTAGATTTAATCTAAAAACTTGTTAAAATTGTTTATTTGATTTGTTAAATGAGCTAATTCATGAAAACATCAATCAGAAATAACTAGTAGATACGGTCGTTTTAACAGTAAGGAAACTACAAGAAGTTATGGTAGATAATAAATATGTAGTATAAAGTATTTGTAGGACTGTGGCGTCATTGTTTTTCTAGAGAGGTAGCTTTTCTAATCGGACTATGTATAGGTATACAGTTCGTTCCCGAGAAAATGACTGGAGAAAATTACTATTATATAAGAACAGGTAATGGAATCTCGATATGAAATGCAACTGTCGTTGTGTTTAACGGTAAAAAGTATTAAAATTATGTAAATTTTATTCAAATGCAATTTTATGCAACGGTAAAGACAGAGTGCTATGTAAAATTCCTTAGCAGCGCAGGCGCCCCGGCGGCGTCTGTCTCTGACAGCTGAGATCCTCTGGATTAGACCTTTACCATGAATATTTCATTATTTTCTGTGTCTATCGATCCCGAATCTATCTATAAGCCATTCCAAAAATGTTACAACTGCCATACAATATGTTTTGTTTTTGTCTGCAGGTCGCAATTTCTCAACAGAAGACACACTGTTCTGCCAGACAAGATCAATAAATCCTGACGAAGATTTCATCGAAGTGGTGGCAGCGAAGCCACTTGAAATATGGTGGCACGAGTGGGACGCTACTTCCACAGAAGTTGACACACCATTACTCTTATCCTGCCCTCTTACAGAAGCCCTATATAGCCCTTCGGTTATATCCATCGTCACACTACCCTGTGACGATCCTACAAACGCATTTTCATTGTACCCCATTCTAATAGAAAATAAATCACTACGAAATTTCACAATTTGTGTCAAAGATATGAACTTTGATGAGGATATTTCAAGGAACATTATTGAATGGATAGAAACTAACATAATACTCGGCGTAGATATGATAGACATGTATATAGATAAGCTTAGCCAGGAAACTGAAGCAGTTTTGCAATATTATAGACATAAAGGATATGTAAGACTTTTTAGCGTTCCTATTAGAAGTAAGAGAGAACGATCGCTGTGGCAGCGAAGAAGAGATCACATCATAACATACAATGACTGTTTGTATAGAAATATAATTGAATCTGAATTTGTCATTCCACTTGATGTGGATGAAGTTATTCTACCGAAGAAAACTGAAAACTTGACTGAACTACTACAGAAGCTTTCAATCTATGGTTGGGACTCATCCCAGCACGCAGCCATCATGATACGAAACGTTTTCTTCTTCGACTTCATGCAAGGAGTCAACAAATACAATAAAACAAATCACATGAGCAAAAGTAAAGTATACACGAAACGCGATGACGTTCGGATAAAAGGAAATATAGATATAGAACACATAGAGTTAGATGGTGATATGGATAGCATAAGTAATGAAGTCATAGATGTTACTGATAAACTAATGTTTGAAAAGTACAAAGCAAAGTGTGGCCGGGAGCTGCTTATACCGAAAATTGGGAAGCATATTATTAGCTCAGCGATGATCAGTCCGATCGGATCTTATACAAAAAGTTTGATGGTGACGAAGAAAGTGCTAACAGCGTTCAACCATTACCCACTAGCCAGTTTGGGAGGGGCTGGTTTCGCTGGATGGGCAGCTCCATTTGATGAAGTTCAACTAAACCACTACAAGGTACAAAATATATTCAATCTTTAAACAAATGACCAAACATAACTAGGCATAACATTCAAATCTCATTTATTTTCTTTAGAACACAATTTGTTACGCGTTTTTATCATATGACATAATTTATTTAAAACTCCTTTATTTTGAATATCATTGGCAATCAATTTATTGCCTTCTTATATCTTTAAGATTAGCTAATAGCCATTTAGACTGATATTCAAGTAGTGCAGACTCTGGAAACTTTATAAACGATCGAATTTTTTAAATCCTAAAAGATAAGGTTTTTTACGACCACGTCGAGAAGAAAGATACAAACATGCGATGTGTTTATTTCTACAATTGTTGAAATGTGTCATTTAACTTGAGGATTACCAGCCGTGGCCTTAGAAAATAGTTGGTGGCTGCCAATTAGGAATTTGATTTCCTGTTCTAAGCTGCCATGCCAATGGCTTAGCTGTCAATTGCACACAAATCATAATCTCTGTTCCGTACCCGAAGGGTGCCAACGGGACCCTATTACTAAACCTCCGCTGTCTGTCCGCCTGTCTGTCCGTCCGTCAGCGGGCTGTATCTCATGAACCGTAATAGGTAGAGTTGAAATTTTCAGTGTGTATTTCTATTCTAAACTAAGGCCTTTTACCATCTATGTAGATGATTTATACAGCGTCAGGAGGCAACTTTTACCTTCACAAACGGGACGCTGTAGTGCACGGGATTCCATCCTCTCAGCTTAGTCGGCCTTGTCCACAGGAAAGACACTATCAATACATGCGGAGCTGACTAAGCCGCTGGTTTCCTCACGATGTTTTCCTTCACCGTTTGAGAGTGGTATAGCACACATAATTTTTTCGCACAGAAAAATCCATTGGTACACGACCGGGTTTGAACCCACGACCTTAGGATCGGAAGGCGGGGTCACTACCAACCAGACCACCAGTGCTCGCTATAACAATAAATAATAAAAATAAAATAAAAGGGGGCCCCATACAAGAAAAACATATGTACATGTACCATAGTACGGAACCCTTCGCATGGGAATTCAATTCGCACTTGGCCGTTTTTTTTCCAGGAGTCGTGCAACTCAACAGTGGTGGCAGAATGCACCCGGTACGGCCGACGAGCTCGTGTCGACACCTCAGCCAGGCGCCTGCTTCGCCGGCTTACCTCTGCGCTCGCGAAAGGACCGTGTAGCTACAGAAATAAATATCTTGGAAACTGAGTTTGTTCTTTCAATGAGTATCTCCATGATGACGACCTCCGTGGAGTGGCGGGCGAGTGCTCGGCTGAGACGCAAGAGGCGCGGGTTTGATTTCCGCTACGGGAGAAATGTTTGTATGTTCTACAAATATTTCTTCCGGGTCTGGGTGTTGTAGTTTTATATAAGTAAGTATGTATTTACAAAAAAAGTATATAAGTATTCTATTAGCCATCTGGTGCTCATAGTACAAGCTTTGCTTAGCTTGGGGCTAGATGGTGTTGTGTGAAATGTCCACAAATATTTATTTATTATTTATTTATTTATACTTGTTGCGTAAAAAATGGTATTCCCCATGTTAGTGTTAACCGATCATTGAGTTACAGTTTGACTTATTATACATATGACACTACGTATCTATCTAACTAATCGTGTCACTAGTTCTTTCGAACCAGTGTGGTAAAAGGATTAAAAGTGCGTCTTTCGTGCACTCGACACATGTTTTAGAACTTTTTAGGTTCTACAACATGCCTGTTTCCTCACAATGTTTTCCTTCACCATTAAAGAATATTGGTACCTACAGCGCGCATACATTTTTCGATTAGCAAAATCCATTGGTGTACGAGTAGATTTGAACCCACGATCTTAGGATCGTAAGGCGGGTCTACCACTAGACCACCAATGCTCTCAATATATAGTCATCATCATCGTCAATATACTTCCAGGACGAACAATATAAATACAGAGAGTAGGTAAACCATTCAAAGCAGACTTAGCCTATCTGACGTTCAACAATCGTTTCTTAAAAGATTAATTTCTGAGTGTGCTGTAGGCGAACTTAGAAAACTGAGCTCATTTTCATTTCTAATTATACCGATTCTTTAAAGCTTTTAATGTGATTATACATAGTTTACTTAATTGAAAAATTATTAAATAGTTAATATTAGGATAATGTGAACTAGTTATCTTAGGCAGGTATTATAATATCATGCTAAACTAGCTTATTTCCTTACCCTTAAAACAAAAGGGGTAAAACGGCTGAGTAAATAATCTTTACGAGGCATCAGATCTGACAGCATAATGTCGTTAGGTCGACGGACCCACGCGTATCAGCTTTATTACAATAAATATGAAAACAAAATAACGTACCTACGCAAAGATATGATGCAGATTGAGATAAAAATCCCTTAAAATTTTGCAATTTTATGTAGGCACGTGCTGTGTGGACAAAATTAACTATACATCTTGTGTTGATCTTCACGATCTTTAAATAGATACCTTTTACACTCAACTTAATCCTAAACTAAATATGTATATAGTTATAAAATATTTAAGTCGTAACATCTTGTATATTTAGTTTGTAATAGAGTCTTGTAGAAATTTATATTATTTAATTTATTTTGATTTCTTAGGGTAACAAACAATCTCAAAAACTAATAGCAATCATGATCTTTTGAATCATGTTTGCTTTGTGAAGTAACTTCTTGTGACTGTTCATAAAACAAAATTTACCTACATAATGAGTAATGGTTACTTCAGTCCGATGCTTCAGTCAATGGTCAGTGATTGATGGTCAGTGAAGAGTGGTCAGCAGAAACTGTTACTAAATTACAATTTCTTGTAGCTTCTGATGCTAAAACTGATATCTTTTGTGATTACATAGTAAGTTCTTGAAGATGTATTTCGAATAAAACTCTTTGCCTGTTTGATAGGGCGTTTTCAATGTACCTTAGAAAATAAAACCTTATTGGATTTATAACTATGAAGGCGCTGAACGAGACATCCATTGACGGACTACTTTTTGTTGATTGTTAAGTACCTACCAACAAAAAGTACCCCGTAAGTAAGTAATAAGTAATAGTAAGTAAGGTGGTGACCCCGCTTCCGATCGTGGATTCAAATGCAGTCGTGAACCAATGATCCCTCTCCTATTACTGCTTACTCTCAAACGGCGAAGGAAAACATTGTGAAAAAACCGGCAAGTCATAGAACCTAAAAAATTTGGTATAAAACAAGCACCCGAAAAGAGCTTTTGAGGCGTACTTAAAATTTCACCACACTGGTTCAAAAAAACTACACGACTAGTAGTATAAAAAAGTAGACATAGTAGTGCCCATTATCCAAATATTCAACGAAATGTAGATCTATAAATTGTCATAAATGAAGCAATTGGAATAGCCCGTGTAGAGACTCTCTTTTACGGACGCTCGTATACCTACCTACAGTTCGCCGCTTTTAACTAATGCCCGGTTCCAATACTCTACATGTGCGCCATAAATTTTTTGACAGAAGAACAACGTTGCTATAGCAATGAACTAACCGTCGTTTGTAGAATATTGAAAATGGCCATTCAACTGTAACATTCAGACTGAGATTATAAACCCGTTGCAGACATTTAAAAGACAGCAAAAAGTCTTGAGAAACTTAATGTGCGTTACCAAATGATGTGTAACAAAATTTATAGGTAATGTTATTATAATGACGCGAATTTCCATTTTATGCAGAGGAGCATCGCCGAGGCAAATCGCCATAAGCGACTCATAATGACGATTACCATATGGTGCATGGTCAAGGAACCTTTAGCTTGGACCTGTCAAGCAACCTACGGGCTTTCATGAACCATGACCTCGGAAGACTATTGACTTCTCATAATGCCATGTCATGACTCAGCCTAAAATATCTGACCTTGGTAGGTCAATTTAAGATAAGTATTCCACGAAGAGCACGTTCTTTATCAAATATCTTTATTAGATGCTGATAACGCAAGTAATCTGAAGATCAAGCATGTAGAAGTTGGTAGATAAGTAGGTTCCCAGGCAGAACAATGTTTTTTTAAAGGTACATGAAGCTTTTGATCGTAAACATTATTTTGAAGCAAAAGCTCCTTTTGTATTTAGACAGGCAATCCTATCATAAAATACCTACCATATAAACATTATTTCACTAAACATACTATTTATACAGTCAATTTTTAAAATACAACTCGTACAAAAAGCTATATTATGCGATTCTGAACCGAGGCGTAGGTGGCTTGTATCACCAATTTTATTAGCCTTTAGCTTATCTGGTGTGAAAATATTGTATACTAATTCGTTACAAGTAGATGCAGGGTGTAAAAAGTCTTCTATTGAAATTTAAAAATAGCCCTAATGTCTTTTTGTTCTTTTTTACTCTTGAATATACTTTTCTTAATAAAAATGATCGAAGGAATTGTTTTCTTAGGAGATTTGTGTTATTTCAGTCACCACATTTTATTAAAACATCTTTTGCGGTATGGATTTTTTTAATAATAGGTTATATTGAAGAAAAGAGAATGTATTTTTAGTAGCAGTTTTAAAAGTAAGTAAAAAGTAAAGCTGACATTTACACCTTATCTACCTACTACAAAAGATTTATGTTACTTTGTCAGCCGGTACCGCCTAGCGAGTACTAAGGGCATAATAAGCTCATAGATGTCCCTAGCTGTCATCTAACGGACTTTATGATGCCAAAGGAAAACACGAGTGAGTATTAAAAGAAACATTTGAAAATGTTGAAATCAGCTTAAGAAAATAATAGGCCTCAATAACTCATAACTCGGGACTGCAGACGGTCATCGAGAATTATACGGCATCACTATCGACCTCATCTACACTACCAACAGCCTCAACATCATCGAGGATACTGGAACACTGCTGCCAACATCCCAAAGTCCTTCTCCGGTACTTCAAGGAGTTGTGCTGGCTGGGGGAGGGTTAGCAGGGGGATAATGCACCATACACCCCACCGCGGGACGTCAGTTCAGTGCAGATCTTTGTTCCCCTAACATTAATTAGAATTAGAATAGGCATCAATAGTTACAAAAGTAAGTCCTTTACCTACTACCAAGTCCTATACTAGATGATTTATATCTACAGCAACAGAAGGCAACTTTATTATTACAAAATAAAATTCAACAGAGCACGCAAATATTAGGTACTCATTAAAGACAATGTGAATAAGAACCCAGATAAATTAGAGTAGTTCTTAACTTATGCTTTAAATAAAATTACTTTCAAGTTACTCATATCATAATGAAACATGGAGTAAAAAACTAACGTACTTACTCACAAGTTGTTTTAGTACACTTGTATTTTTACACATATTAACTGCTAGCGTGTTATTACCATGTTTGCGTTTCGATTTGCTAAAAAGCGGCAAGCGCCATATACCTAGTTAGACCTGGTTTCAGCTCAATGTCAATAGCTGCGCGTGAACAGCTAATGAGAGGTGTTGATAAGGTGCAAGTTAGTGTACATAGGCACAGAAATGTCTGGTCTATCTATAAAGTAAGTAAACATAATTCTCAACATACTTCAAATCGGATACTATGACTGACAGTAAATAATCAGAACTTTTGTTCTGTAATCTGTGTTTCCATTCGATGCTACTACTCGTGTCCCTTTCAAACCAGTGCGGTGAAAAAATTGAACTGCGCCTAATAGGCGTTTTTTGTGCACTTGACATATGGTTTTGAACTTTAATAACCTACTTAATTTACTTGACTTTTTTCCATTGGTCCATGATCGGATGAATATGAAAAAAAAAAGAAAAAAAATGAACCTACGACCTTAGGATCGGAGGGCAGGGCTGCTACCACTAAACCGCCAGTGCTCTTAATCTTCCATTCGATTACTTGAGTACACCCTAAATGGCGCACCGAGTAAAACCGTAGGCACTTACTGTTATCAGTACGACACGCGACAGTCCCTACTTTTTAGGAATCCGTTGTTCTTACTTACCGCACATCTGGTCATCAGGCGACTGGCTATGTAGACTAGCGATCTAGGGTCACGCTTTTGCGATAAAATGACATGAAACGCGGGTAGAGTGAGAATGTTATTGTAGCAAAATAGATGTATAAATAAACGCACAGCCGTATTAAAAAGATTTTACTTTGCCTAAGACATACCTAGTAGGATCAGCTGTATCTTTGCTAAGGTACTTAATAAGACTGTTGCAGGTATATAATAAAAAAAAAGTGCTCTAACTCTCATTGTTCTGTAACCTGATGCCACCTAAATCATCTGTAATAGATGGGTAAAGGCCAATGATGATGAGGTATATAATAACTGAACAACTAACTAGGACCTGACACTTGGTAGGTACTCTTCTGTAATAGAGAAAGAGCGAAGAGTTTAGATCTAGGTATCCCGTTCTCCTTCGATAAGTGCGCCTCAAAGAGGCTTTCTCATTTCGTGCACTTGACACATGTTTTCGAACTTTTTTCTAGGGCTTGACGGTTTCCTCACGATGTTTTCCTTCACCCTTTAAGAGTACTGGTGTAGCGCACATTTTATCGAACAGAAGAATCCATTGGAGCACGACCGGATTCGAACCCAGAACCTTAGGATTGAAAAGCAGAGTCACTACCACTAGACTACCAGTGCTCTACCTACCTTCAGGATTCTGTCAGGATGTCTGTGTAGTCTTTTTATAGTTTATTCAGATTTTAAATATTTTTTTATCAAAATGCTGGTGTTCAAGTCTGCTCTACACAAACCAGCAATAATATCCTATTGAAAAGAAATATTTGAAATCGATTCTTACAAGACGACTACAGTGTGGGCGGGTGGATTACAGCGTGCTAAAACTACGTCTGGTAATTTTACTCCTACAAAACTCCTACATAAACAATTGCGAGGCATTTCTACTTTCTAGATTCAAATTACATTTTAACCGAAAAGTTTCATATTTCTTACAATAAAGCCTGGATCACAAGCATCCGCTTTTTCAAATTCGTCAGTTTTAAATAAACTAGTTTTTGTAAATCGTCATTTAAAAGCACCTTTAGGCTTTTTGGTGAAAATCGGTATTTAAACCTCATACTTTGGTGAAAAGTCGCACTAATATTGGAATAAATTGCGTAAAAGACCCGTAGGATACAATGGTTGGTTTATGTAATAAGAAATAACTTAGAAGAGAAGCCATTAGCTCCTGAAGCACAGTTTTTACTAGTTCAAGAATCAAGATTTATTTATTCTTTATCATAGGTGTTTATCATGTCCATGAGCTGATTGTATTTGCATGGGTTTTTTTTTATTTACAATGAATAAGCTCTTGACCTCGAAGTTTACAAGGACAAGATCTACGGTAGAGCAAACTTTCCCAAAATCTCCTTTTGAAGGTTGATGATGATGAAGATGATGATATAGTCCAACGAAGGGTTATACTTGAAGTGATTCATTTACAATGTCAGATAGCATCGCCTAGTTTATTGGACATTGTGCGTACGTCTCGATCAGCGATAAGCTGATACGGTGTTCGCCACAGTAATCAATTACTACCGCCTGCAAACACGCTACATATATTTAGGGTTCTGTACCTGAAATGAGATCAAATTTTAATCTGAAAGTAGTTGGAAAGTAATAGATTAGCATGGTATGGGCATGTCATACAGAGGGATGAATGTCATGCGAAGGATTCGATGTGTTAGATATAAAAGTGGAATTTATTCCAATATCTATTGATGGATACAAGGATAGAGGTAGATCAAAGAGATGTGAATGATGATATGAATAAGAATGGAGAGAATACTGAGATGACAGCTATTAGAGGGAAATGGAAGACAAAGACATGTTGTGCTGATCTCACTTAAATGGGATAAGAGCAGGGAGATTATGTTAATGATGATCTGAAATCTAATCAACAAGAGCTTGCAAGGAGTTGCAAGGCCATTAGGGCTTTTTCAGGACCACCAAAAATCTAACGCTAGCGTAACGTAGACCTAACGCTAGCATACCTACGGAAAAAGACTTGTCTTACAATACAGTACAATACACTACAATACGAAACTCTTAGGTAGTTCGCGATCGAACACGCACTTGAATATTTTTTAATTTATATCTTCGGATCATTGAATAGCCATACATTTTTATTGCTGCACCCGCCGCGAAAATTAAACACTCGTTACATATGCTGATTAAAGATAAACAACGATTGTATTTAAAGAACAGAAGCAAAAGGAGCAAAACTGGTGCTTTGTTTATTTAAGTCCGGATCGGGACAGTTGCTTTAATTAAATTAATGTTTCGTATTATCTCTTCCGAGGTTGAGGAACTATGGCACTATGGAGAAGGTTTGTTTGGATATATTCATGCTTCAGTTTCTCTAATACCTACTTGTATTAGGTAACCAAACAAAGAAACAACTTTGTTTTTATAAGATATTGTATAATATTATAAGCAGGTATAATTAAGTATCTTCTCACAATAATAACGTTTATGGTCGTAGGTAGTAACTAAACATCATTTATGACCGTAATTAGGCAATGGAATTATTTTGTGACGCGACTTTTTAAAATATAAGATAGTAAGCAATTAGTTTAATTACTCATTTCAACTAACATCGTAGCAATTAAGGAGAAAACTTTGTGACTATTCATCAACCTTCTCCTTAATAAAATTAATACAAAAAACCTTTACCTATAATAGGTAGGTAGATTATTTAATTATCAGCTAAGCTTATTTCCGTGATAGTACAATTACTATCTTTTCTTTTTCTGGCGTTATAAAATCTGAAATTTTTGTTCAAAATCTGGAATACGCGTTATAGAGAAGACACACCTCGTAGGTAAAACTCATGCTAACTCATCCTTTTTACACGCCATCATTTTTAAACAGCCTCTATACGCCCTTATCTTCAGGCAGTAACGTTAAGAATCCTCTAGAAAAACTGCTGGTTGCACTTTCATCATTCAAGTAGCAAAGTACTAAATTATACAAATGACATGCGAGACAAGTCTAAAGTACCTTTATGCGCGCAATCTCAGACTCGTGCAAAAACCTACGGAGCTAGTACACTCTCCAATAGGTACAATCAGAGTGAAGTCAATACGTAGTAATACGTACACATTTCATTATTTTCAAACGTGTATGGAATAGTTTGTTTTTCAAACATCATCTCCCTGCCCTTATCCCACTCTATGTGGGGTCGGCACAGCATATTCTTTTCTTCCATTCCCTTCTGTCATCCTTTATCTCTGAACTCACTCCTTCCATATCCTCTTTCTCACAATCCATCCACCCTTTCCTTGGCCTACCTCTACCTCTAAATCCAATCACATTCATTCATCATAACTCTTCTCACAATATGACTTTCATCTCTGAAATGATCCTCCTCATAACATGCCCATACCACCCATACACGCTAGCCTATATTAGGTACCTACTCATCCCCCTACTTCCCCTGATAGGTATAGGAACTTATTTCGTATCCATCCTATCCATCCTTGTCACATCAGAAATTGTGTGTGGACACATCGTTTTTCAAACAACGAAAAAAAACCTAAAATTTGTATGAATGCTTCAACTTCAGTGTTCAGCTGTGCATCAATTCCTATCATTTCCAATCTGAATAGCAACTTTAATTAACATTGTTAATGACCGGCTTTGTAGCACATAATTCAATTCGTTCAACAGAGAAACGCATCTTTTTGGTCACTAGACGCCAAATAAAATATGGAGCTTTTAGAACTATGAACTTTCGAAAAAAGTCCTCCCCCATTTTGATTGCCAAGATAAGAGATTCTAGGGCCGTCTTCGGACAAATCCATTTAAATACATAAGTACCTAGGATATTCGAATATCCATTCTCGGATAAAGTGATCTAGCTTTAGTTTGCTATCAAAACATTTGCTTTTCCTTGAGGTAGCTTTTAAGATGATAATAAAAGCAGCCTCTTTGCATGGCAAGGGTGATAGAATCAAATGGAGTCAAGCACCATAAATCATGTTCCCGTCCATTCTTTGTTGCAATGAACATTCCCCTTCAACCACCAGAACAACGGAACAGCAGATTCATCATTCAGCCAATCATGTATAGGTAGGTAGCTAGCTAGCAATCATCATTCATTTTGTTTTAGTTGCGTTTGGTTGTTCCGGAATCCTACAGCTTATACCTATATTATAGGAGGCCTTACGGTTTTTTTTAATGCTCCTCGTTACAATCTTATGTAACTGGTTGAACTTTGTTGAATACCGTGCTATGAAAGTTACAGTTACACTAGACACCGTGCTAGTATCCTATTGAAGAAACACATATCTCTGACTTTACCAAGATCCGAACAAGACCCATGCAAGAACATTATATGGAGAAAGGACTTTGGTAAAAGGAATTGGCGAGATGAAGAACTCTGTGAAATGACGCCAACTCGAACGCAGCTCGAATTATATCATTTAAAGGAAACACACTAAGATTAAGTAAATATAAAATTGAATTAATAAAATTGTTACGGTCATTTACGATAAGATATCCAAAATAATCAAAATTCATTTTCTTCCCTTTCTTTAAGCCATTATTGATTCCAATGATTCCGAATCCCATGGGTATACCTAATATAAAGTTATGAGGATGACAGACAGTTCATTCCTACAGATGTGAGGCTGTTTATTTAAGTACATTTTATTAAAGTTACTACCAAGTTGTTCAAATTAAAGCTCGAAAAATTGAGATCAAATCTTAGATACTTACCTAACTATTTATTTTATTGTCACTAAAGTAGCCCTTAGCTTGTTAGAGCAGTGATTGATTATAGTTAATTTTACTACTTTGAACAGCGAAGGAGTTGTAAAGTTGAAGGGAAGCAATTTACCGCCACCAATATTCTATAATGTACCTACAGTACAGTGTTATTTTTACCCGGGACAGTATGGGGAAACCCGAAACCAGAAGAGATACAGAAAAAGTGTCTTAGAGAAGTGCGGTTCGCACTTGCTCTTATTTTGTGAAATACTTACTATTTGTTGAAATAAAAAATCAATTTTGGCATCTCTTCTGGTTTCAAATTTTGCCATTGGTACTGTCCCAGTTAAAAAAACACTCTGTAAGTATATAGATATAATACTTAGTTACCTACAGATTCAGTCAACTCCAAAAAGAGTTTCCAAAAATACTCTTTTTGGTGTTGACTCTACCTGCCTACTTCAGAAGCCTATGTAAAGAGATATCAAGTTACCTAAGGTTATTGCTAGCAAATACCACCTAGGTATGTACTTAGGTAAGAATTTAAAAGCGCCTTATTGCTGCCTATTAGGTACCTTCGCCCACTTATGCTAGTTTTATGGTGGGTAATGTACTTGCCTACCTGCGCCCTCCATGCAACATAATCTACGTATTGTAATAGCCAAGTGACTATAACAAATGCACTGGCATCCGGGTTCGTCGAGCTATCCCTGTCTCAAACCGTAGCGCATACTGGATACTGATACTGGCATAGGCACCAACGAACCTAGGTATCCTAACGCTGTTCCTAGGTCATCGACCGCCTCTGGGCACGGAGGCGGTAGATTCGCAGGATACGATAAATTTCAATAGTGCATTGACTGCATGCAAGGATCCGATCCTAGGACCTCAGGCAGCGGGAAGTCTTGTATAGAAATTGCATAATGTTATTGTTAAAGAGCTTAGACGCATAAACGATGCATTTACCAACATCATCTTACAATTACCTACAGTATGTCACGGTTTTTAAATTTTGTGCTTAGTTACTTTTACATAATGTAGGTACTCAGTTTTTCTGAAAGCGCACAAGAAGCAGCAAACAAACGAAACAAGTAGGTACCTTTCTAGGTATTTAGTAGATACCTACCTATGTACCTACGGTAGGTTATACCAAGCAAACCAAAGCAACAAAATATTCATGTCAGCGACTGGGAGGTCTGGAGATCCAGTAGGTTCTAGAGATGACATTGCAAAATGTGATTGAGAACTAATCATGACGTTTGCATGCATGCGCGGTGCAGAGCAAAACAAGGCATGACGTGATGGGTCAATGGTATGAATAGTATCTAAGAGAACCCTTCTATGAACTTTCACTGAGAGAAGGTAAACTGGTGAGCCAAGCATCAGTAATTGGATGCATAAAAAATTACTTAAGGAATCTAAACGTATCACGGTGAATCACCAAATATGACAAGATGCATTGTAGTACCTACCTTACCTACGTGCTTGCTTACCAGTAATGGTTGCGGTTGCCGGTTTTTGAACATTTTAAATCTCCCACAGAATTTCCTTAAACACTGCATTTAAGATGAAACCTCGTACCATAATGATGGAAGTCATTTAATAAAATTGCTGCTATCTTGTGAATCTTACTTTGGACCCGACACGACAGGCTCCAGTTGACGACTTTAAATAAGCTTTAGTTTTAGTCACCAACTGGATCCACTAAATATTTACATATTAAACACAAAATTAGCTAACCTATATTTCTCAGCCAAACTGGAGATACAATTTATGTAAACCAACCGTCACATATTTTTCGTTATTACAATGAAATCCCTGAGTTTTAGGTACTTAAGTAAATAAATCTCTGAACATTGGTTTTTACACCTAACTTAACTATTAGTAGGTACTACTTAACAGTTTCATAAACATATAATGAAATAAGTAGTAAGATTTAGGTTAAGTATGGGCGTTTGTTAACATAAATTGTATCTCCACTTTGGCTGAAGTATAGGTAGGTACATAAACAGTCTGAGAACTAAAATGTGGGTTACAATGAAGAATAGGTACCACGGAACGTTATGTAAGACACTGCTTGTTATATAAGTACAGATCTGCGGTTTATAGGGGTTTCAAGAAACAGTTTTGCAACATTAGGTACATAACTCAAATCTTACTTATATAGTTACCTATTTTATAAATGCAAAAGTTTATGAGAATGTGAGTATGTTTGTGCCTCAATCACGCCATAACGGCTGAACGGATTTGAATGAAATTTGGAATGTACATGGTGTAGGTAGGTACCTACGTACATGTGATGGAATAACATACTTTTAGGCGAATTTAGGCGAATTCACACACCAAGTTTTCCGTACCATCGTAATGTACCTACATAAATGTTTCTTGTATGGGTCACTCTTTTATTTTTTTATTGTTTATTTTTATTATTTTATTTTATTTTTATATTTGTTGTTATAGCGGCAATAGAAATACACACTCTGTGAAAATTACTGATACAGCCCGCTGATAGACGGACGGACGGAGGCTTAGTTAGCTTAGTTCCGTTGAGACCCTTTGGGTACGGAACCCTAATAATTTCTATGAACCATTCTAAATTTTCAACCTTAGTTTCATCGGTCCCATGGTGTAGCGGTTAGCACTCAGGACTCTGAATCCTGCGACCCGAGTTCAAATCTCGGTGGGACCTGAATTTTATACTTTTTTATAAAATTGATTGATAGGTATAGGTATAGGACGTACCACGTAAGACAAACCAAGCGAAAAGTTTGAACCTATTCAAACTTTAATACACCTGTGAATGAATCTAGATATTTTTTCTTATGACATCTCTCGTCTTCGAACTGAACTAATTTCAGTCGGAGAATGGTAAGAAGTCTGTAACAGCTCTCCATAGATGGCGCGGCGCATACGTAGACGAATGTGTATGACGTAAAAATAGTATAGCAGGTATACGGTACCTATATTTTATTACGGTATTTGGTATCTTAGTTTGTAAAACAAGACCATCGCAACAAATTTCTGCATAGGTAGGTACCTACTTACCTATTTACAAAGGGTTTTCAGTTTTCAGGCAACATGTTTTCAACAGCATAGTACATAATGTACCTGTTTATTTTGATATTTTAAGAGTTTTAATTTTGTTTTGTAGTTTCTAGTTAATACTTTTGTATTTTGATTTTTATGAGTTAAATTTTTATTTTTATTTTTATTTTTATTAATATAATATGTGTAATATTCTACCTAATAAAGAAAAAATACCTAATTGTACCTAATTCTAGATGTAACGCCTTGGTTACGACCGTAATGTTACTTTTTTTGGAAATAAATAAATGACTTAAATAAATAAATAAATGACTACCTAGTCTCTGGGTCTTTGTAACCAAGGCAATGCAAATGTAAACAAACCTCTTGGTTCGTCATTCGGGAGATCGGTTTTCCGAGGTGGTCAGTCAGTCACAGCTAAAAAATCGTGTGTCGATCATGCAACCCAGCAAACTAAGGATTCTGATGATTGGTCCTTCAGATGTAATGTTTTTAACATAAAAATACTTAACAAAACTTAAAGCCTTGTCTAGCTTGCATAGGCTAAGATTTCATACAATAGATCAAATACTATTTTTTTTTTCACAGTGCGGTAAAACCCAGGTAGCAAACTTCATATCAGAGTCTATTAATATTGAAGAATCTGGGATTCCGAGACCGACACAAGGCGTTAGAATCGTCGAATTTGAGCTTTCCAATCTCAATATCAACGGAAAATCTACCAATGTTGATATTGAACTATGGGATTGCAGTGGTGATCATAGGTAGAGTGAATCTTACTTGAACATTTAATTTTATAGGGCTAAACTGAATTTGAAGCACTAATCTATATTAACCTACAGACATAAGAGCGCCATTTAATTTAATTAAGTTGTATCAGAGCATCTGCCTAAATAGGTAAGGTACCTACATACCTTTATTTACATTGCATGTACTCAGAACTCAAGTTCATAATATTATTGTTGGCGTTAGTTTCTTGTAACCTCTATCAAAGCATACAAGGTAGGTAGTTATAGTGTGAGCATGAAAATCAGAAAGTAATCTTAGGTATTCTTTATTTTTTCAGATTTGAATCTTGCTGGCCTGCGCTCAGACTAGGAATCCAAGGCGTTATACTCGTGTGCTCTCCTAATACGCTGCAAGCAGCTACGAGAGAAATGGAACTACTGTACAACTACTTCGTGTCACAGCCAAAGTTATCAGCAAAACAGTGTGTACTGTTTTACAACTGCACCGATTCCGATGACCATGAAGATATGGACGCTCTCACACTCTGTAAGTTCTCATTCAAGTTGAATCTCACTAGAACACTGAAGTTCATAAGTTGCATTCTCTTCTAATGAAAGTATTTTGAATTTCAGCTCCAACATTTTCAAAGGTGTCTCGGGTCTCAATCAACCTAAAATCTGGAGGCAATCGTTTGAAAATAGATTTCTCTAGCTTTGTTACTTCAATTCTGCAGTCACTGAATAAAGATGAATACCTACACTGAATAAGAAGAATGAGGAATACCTATAGCTTTTTCACTTTACCTTATCTACTCACTTCTTACTACTTTTATAGTATAGGAGGTTCGAGTCTGGTTTAATACTTACGTAAGGTAAAACATTCAATTAAACATTATCGTATTCATTCCATTTCATAATTTCTGAAATCATCAATACACAGCACCATAGTAAAACGTTCTTACATTGATATATAATTCATTAGTTGGCAATACAACTGGCGAACCAGATGAACTACTAAGGTACCTAACTTACTATGAGCATAGAATACCTTTTAAGTTTGAGATGATTAACAAACATAATAGTTGTAACGTAAAGGTTTCAAATTAATAGAGTTTTCTTATAAACAGTTTTATTTTGAGTTCAAAGTTGGATAGGCCTTTTATAAGGGTACGAATATACTAAAGCGCGAATTAATTTTACGTTATATGTACAATAATTAATAAAATATTCATATAATAATGTAGTATAATTTTATATGCTATAAGTACCTAGAGTTTATATTGCAATATTTATATACCTAACAATATTTTATTGCTTTTCCTTGTACTAATATTAAAAATGATACAACGATAAGTATTCACGTTGGTCACTAAAAACCTTCAATATTCAAATACCTATTGACCAACTTTTAAATGATATAATGAAAATCTAAAAAAAAACAATTCTAATGGTAGGTGTACGTACCTACATGAAAAGTAACTTAATTAAATCGATTATTTGACAAAAATAACACGTAAATAATTACGAACTTTTAAGGTAGTTGAAACAAAACAATTATTCGATTAACCCCCGAATACTCAAACGCGACTCAGACTTGAGCACGTCTCAACTCACGGTTTTTTGACAGTTTCTGATGAAAATCTGTCAAAAAATCGTCATTTGAGACGTGCTCAACTTTGAGATGCGTTTGAGTATTCGGGGGTAGACCTTTAAAATATTACGATCATGAACTTTCGCTCAGTCTTAAAACTTTTGGCTCTTAATAATGAGTACTTTTCAACTTAAAGCGTAAACAAATCGATCTCATAACAACTATTTACTGAACTAACATTGATCCTAGCGTAAAATATTTACATAAAATAAAATTACATACAGAACTTATCTAGATTGGAGCATAACATTATTCAAGAATTATGATAAAAATTCTAACAGAGTCTGTCATTATACACTAAATTATCACCTTGATCACATACAGTAGGGATTATTTCAACATATGGAAGGGTTTTTTCAATAAGTACCTAATTATCGAAAATAAATAAGGCAGCTAGAACTTAATTTATAAATAGCAGGTTTTTTATAAGTATAAATAAGTCTCTAATTTCTGTCATTTTTCCAATTATTGCGATCATTATATCCTTTCCTATTTCCTCGACCTGAGCCTCCGCGGTTCCACCGCTCATTGCCGCGACCGCGATGACCTCCTCTGTTTGGAAATCTAGGGAAATTTTGTTCGCCATCCATGAAGTTAAAATCGTTGCCTGGGCCATTGAAAGGCATATTTCCATAATTATTTGGAGCGCCAAAATTATTATTGAAATTATGAGGGATATTAGGTGCTATGCCCAACAGTCCAGGCGTGGGTCCACCACGCGGATCCGATAATGAAGGATTAAACCCATGCATACCTCCCATGTTCATATTATTCATACCTCCCATTCCCATTGGTGGCATGTTCATATTGTTCATCATGTTCATATTATTGCCGTCAACTGGTACCCCAGGAGGTACACCCATATTGTTCATACCAAATGGACTATTATTTTGGTTAAAATTAGTAGGAGTTTTTAACAAAGCTTCTTTGGGTTTTGGCAAGTATAAAAACTCGCCGTTTTCCTCCAAAGTAATTCCTAAATTTGTAAATATACTGCAAATAATTGAATTGTTTTGAATGGAAGAAACATCAAACATTCTTCCAGGTACCTTTTCTTGTTGAAACTGCTTGACGGCTTGTGTCACTGGGGCTAAATGTTGATTTACAAAAATTTTCTGTGTCGAACTTAAATCTTTGTACCAGTTAGAATTTTGTAAAACTGTTTGCAAATCTAATAGATTCTGTTTGGAATCCTGTGGTGGATTTTCCAAGGAATCTTTTGGTTTCCTTCGTGGGTCTACCCGTGGCCCTACCGGAGCTGTCTTTGGCGACTTTTCTTTTTCACTGTCACTGGTTGATTCCTCTACGGATAATCTGAATACTTTTCTTAATCTAGGGTCTACTAGTGCTTGTGATTTCGCGGTACTATTTCTTATATCTGTGTAGTCCGGTCGTGGTATATCGATTGGCACTACCTTATAGGGTATTGGAGGATGACTGTTGATAGATCCGTCTATTTCTGAAGCAGGGGTATAGTTCGGTATAGCTTTGAAGGGTAGTCCCAAACGTAGATCTATATCCCCGCTGGTACTTTGCCGCAAATCTGTATCACCAAAGGACGGCATAGTATAGTCAGTTTTTCTTAAATCCACGTCAGTTCTTCGACGGCCATCTGTAGGTTCTCCATCCACACACTCATAGATGGAAACTCTTGGAGGTTTTTTATGACTTGATGTTTTAGAAGAATCGCTAACTTTGTCTCCAGATAATCTTCTTGCTCTAGGGTCTTTAAGTTTAGGAGAGCCTTGACTTTCGGAACTGTTTTCATTTTTACAATCGTTTAGATTATTTTTCATTGTATTTAATAATTTTGTGACTTCTTCGCTTATATCAATCTTGGAAAGATCACCTAGTCGACTTATTACAGACGAAGGTTCGATAACATGGGGAGCAGGGGCTTGAGGCGATAATGATGCTTGCAAAGGTGATGATGCAGGGGATTTCTTGCCTTTGCTTCCCTTTTCTTCGTCGCTGGAATACCATTTTTCATCAATAAGCAAATTATTATCTTCATCATCAGTAGTTGAACGGCGATGTCGTTTCTCAGGACTTTTAAAAATATGCTCTGGTTGTCGGAACCGAATATCGGTATCAGAATCTTTCTGAGATAAAATATTATCAAAAGGTTCTGCTATTTTTACAGTATCCTCATGGAAAGGTAAAACTCTGTGATCGATATCCTTTATTTCAGTTGATGTCATCGTTTTTTCATTATCGTAGCCTTCATTTGATAATTCAATATTATCTTTGTCTTTTGAAGCGAATTTTAATGCATCTTTGGTATATTGATCAATGTCAATCATATCTTTATTCGTTTGTGGTTGTTTATAAGTATTTGTACTTTGTGTTTTATCTTCATCGATAGTGTGAGAAACTACAGGTTGGAATCGCATATCGATATCTTTGCCGGGCAAGTCTGCGGGAACTAAGATATTGCTGGTCACTGAAACGGATGGTGGCACTCGCAAATCCAAATCTTTTGTACCCGTAGAACCAGCAAATTGTTGAGAGGGTTGTTCGTTATTGGAATTTATTAAACCCAACTTTTGAATGCTCATTGTGTTAAGCTGTATTTCAGTTATCTGTTTGAGAGATAAACCAATACTATTTAACTGTAAAACAGTCAATTGCCCTAATTGATCTAAATTTTCTATTCCCATTTTTGAAAGATCCAAAATCTGCCTTGGTGATAATACTCCGGTCAAATTTCTAATATTTAAAACATTCGAAGAATTGCTGTTCGGGGACAGAGTCATATTATAACTCTGATTTGAATTTTCATTTTGCCATCGAGACTGTCGGACTTTAGGAGATATCTTGTTTTGTCGGTCATTATTGAAAGAATTAAACTGACCCCCATCGCTGTTCGGATGATTGGGTAAGTTTAATTCAAAAAGAGACGGAATATTTCGATCTTGACCATCTAAACTTTCAGAATATTGTTGCATCAGTTTTGCTTGTGTTGTGTGAATCATTTTCAAGGCACCTTCTCTGTTTAATCTTGGAAAATCTCCTAATATCTCTTTTGGTGCCGATTCTATGTGTTTTAAAATAATATTTTTCAAATTATCCGATAAGGGTTTACCATGTGCAAACTTACATTCATCTTTGTATATGCACGGAAGCCCAGTGTGATAATACTTACAAGGAAAATCAGCGTGCATGTATAGGCATTTGTCTCTTTTAGCGCAACAATCCATTAGATAAAACTTGCACAGTTCCATTTTTCGAGGAGGATTTGCATCATGAGAATAAATACAATCATCACCTTTATGACACTTCCCTTGCATGAAATATAGACAAACTCCATCAGGATCCTGCATAGGATGAGCACCGCCTCTTCTGTTGTTTTTATTATTTTTGTTATTTCTTTCGCGTTGGGGTGGTCTTTGTCGTTGATTACGGTGTTGATGATGTCCTCTGTCTTCGCTACTATCTGAAGCATAAGAATCCCTATCGTTTTCTGGGTACATATTGTTATCTGTATGCGAATCCCTTCGAACAGGAGAAGCTCCCCTCACACACATCATTTCAGTTTCATCCATTTCTTCAGAATAGTCTTGTTTCTTCCTTTTTTTACCAGGGCCATCTTTATTACTATCGAATTTCTTCCTCTTTTTATGTTTACGACGTTCGTCAACATCAGGTTCAAACTGATTTTCTCCATTATCATTCCTTTTCATAGCACTCCTAATTGCCTTTTCAATATTACCCGCAAAATCATCTTCAGCAGCACTAGACGAGTACTTACGATTATTTTTATTTTTTCCCTTATTTTTTTTACCCTGTTCTCCTTTTTTAGATCTGCTTTTCTTTTTCTTACCTGGTTTATTATAGAGCACATCTTGGTTTTGTGATATTTCATCGTGCATAGGTTCAGGCTCATTTAATGCAACTTCATCTTTCTTCTCAGGGCTTTCAGTTTCAGGTACTTCTTCGCCATCACTTTCAATCTCTCCGTCTTCAAGATCTTCTACATTGGGTATCTCTGCCATGTTGAAACTTTTTCTGAAATTGAAGAAATTTCGTGGTGTCAGTCATCAGTTCTTGGATAACATCAAAAAGTACGCTATTTTGTCAACTAGAATTAAAAAAGGTTTTCAAACTTGATCATTTTCGAATTGTTAATCCTATCGCACATCCTATAGTATAAATTGTTATAAGCACTAATAAATAAAGCAACTAATATTTCATCCAAAATAGTAATACATATAAAAAAATGTTTTATTTTCTTGGTCAACTAAGTTATTTATTTTTTCTAACTACCCTAACCTTCTATTAGATATCTACAATAGCAGCCGCCTTACCTAGGAAATTACTTGTGCTCTATGGTCATTTAAAATAGGATAGTCCCAAATAAAATAAGAAGTTTTAACACTTGCGCGTTGAAGTCTTTTCTATAGAAAACTTGTTGTATAGGTATAGCAAACTACCTACTTATTTGTTAAACTCATTACAATTTCTCATAAATCGTATGCGCATATTTTGACCTTCAATAACAAAAAATATGAAGTAAAGATACGTAAGAGTACATTATGTTCGGATAATAGACACAATATTTTCAATAAAAGCAGTTAGGTTAGTAGCACTTAAGATTTGTTTATCGACAAAGATAACACGGTATTTATGATAAAATTACAAATGATGTGTATAAAAAATATACCTATGTAGCGATCTTGATTGTGTATGAAAATATTATTTATTGCAATTTATGTACCTACTTATTAAATAAGTAAGACTGCATCACAGTATCTGCACAAGACTAAGACAGGAACCGATAGAAACACCTAATATTTCGACTAAGACTGGTAGCCCTCCACTACAGCTATTTTATTAGTTTGAATCTTATTGCAAACACCATAAAGTTTCAAACAGAAATTGGCAAACGTTGAAGGACAAAAGAAACAGGGTTACTCGTCATAGTCAGGGTAGCTAGCTACCTACTTTGGTCAATTTCACAAGTCACAACTTTCGTTAGGAAAGGCCTCTAAATGTTTAAGTGATTAGGGTTTACATAATATGAAATTATTCTCATGGCAAGCAAGTAGGTTAGTAACTTAGATTAAAACTAAACCTATTACGAAAATAACCTATTCTACCTAAATAGGTAGGTACCTACGCTAGGTTGATGCTAACACCAATAAAAAATCATAAAATAGATAGAATAGTAAGCTGAGGAATACCTAGGTAAATACATTATTAAATTCTGAGCATGCGCTATTAGAATTTCGATGCATCATGCAACAAAGGAAAACACAATGAACTCTACTAGGCTACGGACGCCATTTCTGTATAACCCGACAAAATTAAATAGGCAGGTATGACACATAAATGCCACAAGGTCAAAATAGGTTTAAAATAACACCACAAGAATGGCAACGTCGTTGTAATAAAACAGAAAATAAAATTAAGTCTTAATGAAGTTGATACATCGATTTTTTCAAGAATTGCAATAGGTACCAAAATATTGAATTCGTGTATTTAAATTAGTACCTACTGTAACTGGCAGATTTATCTAAAAATAGTCCTGTTCTTGTCTAGAACATAAAGCTGCAAATAATAATCTTTTGCACGGTGTGATTAAAAGAATCTCGTCAGTTTCTTCTTTAATACTGTACCTAATAATCGACGGAACAATTAGCATTGGAAATAATGTTCTCCAAGTATCACAAAAATTACTTATGCGCAGATATTTTCAACATGAATGGCAGAAGTCAGTACAGTAACTGTTCATAGCCACTACTTTCAAATTAATTTTGGTGATTCAGACAAGCCAACCGGGCAGTGGGTGGCTGTTCACATTTCACAATGTCTTGCTGTTGTACTATCTGCGTTCTAACCACGATTTGAATGACGTCAGATTTCTAGAACGGCAAGATATCTATGCATGTGTCCTCCCTTTCATTGAGGTCACGAGTCGTACAATGCTCACTCACACTAGCGTTGAAGTTATACGTGTACCTGAACCAACACGACCGATCAAAACTTCTTAATTTAGCAGCATTATACTTAGACAATGTGATTCTACGAGTTATGAACAAGAGTTTTGTAGGGAAACTAGCTACAATATTATTTGCACCGACACCCAACAAAGCACAAAATGAGTAGGTACCTACCTACCTATATCAAAGTTTAGATCACCTACCAAATAAGCAATGATTATCAACTTAGGTTAGATATACCTCCTTGATAGGTAGGTATCTAAAGCAGTCACCTGCCTGCCCAAAACATTTCCTAGGTAAGTTAGGTACTTACTATAATAATAGGTAGGTACGTTTTACGAGTAGCCAGCCCTACAATGCTAATTTTTACAAAATAATGAAACACAATAAAAATTAAAGAAAAAAACATGCAGAAAATCACGAGCAGAGATTTCACTTCTTGGAGCGAATATCAAAGCCAATGATAGGGCCGCCATTTTGAAGCATCATTTTCTGAACTTTTAATTTTTGCTTGTTTGGTGTACTATTGTATAGTTACCTAGACGTACAGACATTGATTTTCGCAATGCGAATATTTAATGTGTGTACAGTGTGGCAGTAGATAATACACCGTTGATTTATGATCAACTTTGGATGTCTGATCAAACACCGACGCGCATATTCCTAGCGAGTACAATAATAATTAACTAAGTGTTTACCAAATCTTACATTATTAACGTTTCACTATTCTCCTACTAACTATATAAAAATTGATTTCATATCATCAGCATAAACGTAACTATTCGTGTACGATAGATTGATTTCGAACGACGACTGCAGCGGAATAAAGTGAAAATTCGAAGTAAATTAGTTCCAAATTTCAACACCATATCCCGGATGTCGCTACAGACGCAAATGTATGTCGCGCCCTCTTACTGAGTTATTATAACATATCCGTCCAACTACCAAACTAATTTAATAGTCTACTGTAATTTGTCATGTTCCTCGTTATATTTTGCATAAAGTCGCGTAATTTAATTAAAAATATGATATTATAGAATAAATGAATCCATATATTTACCAAAATATGCTATGTAAATAATAGGGCATAATTTTGACTCTCGCATCACAATGTTGCAAGTAAAAAATAATCTTAGTGGGTAATCGATTATATCATTTATTTTGCCCTATTTTATTTTTGAGTTTGGTTTATGTAATACCTAGACAAACCAGAAAATACTTAATTAACACATCTTACAACTAATTATATTTTTTTGCAAATAAAATGGGGTACGCTCAATTTATTTTCAATCAATGCAATACATTTAATTATAATGTCAAATTAGTTGTCACCATGAATAGTCAAATTTCTAGAAGTGTCAAATAACTAAAGATGACGTTCCTTTTTAGTGATGCCAACTTATGATGTTTTATTGACAGATTTAGAATTTTTAGATGTGCCTTGTATCTTAAATCTTCTTCTTCTGCATCTTAAATACAAATGAATATTTCAATTATTAATATACAACGTGTAACGTAATGTCCCTATAAGCCCGAAACGGGGGTATTCTATACGTCATTGCGAACAACGTTTGTTCAACGACTTTTAAAATTTCAAAGGTTTTCATTCATGAAATGTCTCTTAAACTTTGCTCCAATACGTAACTTGACACAACATGAGGCATCCCTATTTACAGCTGTTTTTTGACCTTTAAGTGTGAACTCTAGATGAAACAGGTAACAGAACAGACACCATTAGTAAAATGCCTACCTACTTACCTAATAACGAGGTGGCTTAATAAGTAATTTCTATTTTTTTTTGAAGGCCTAGTTGGTACCTTGGTATTTATTGGTAATTAAAATGTAAGGTCACACACATCACGACTAAAATCCCTAGGCACCGTAAACATCCTTTCAGATCTCTTTGTTAAGTACCTAGTATAGGAGATAGGTACCTTACCTACTCAATTTTGTACCTACCTACTCGGGCCTTAAAGGTATCCTCAGTGGGTGCCAAGGAGTATGAGAGGATGTCTACCGTGCCTGAGGATAAAGCCGTGATACCTACTCAATTTTGTACCTACCTACTCGGGCCTTAAAAGCATCTTGAGTAGGTAACAAGAAGTATGAGAAGAGGTCTACCGTGCCTGAGGATAAGCCGTGACCCTATTCCACTTTAGTTTTTCCAACGATGTATTATTCCAATATTCATTGGAGCATTTTTCAATGCAATTTTGTACCTACCTACTTGGGCACTAAAGTCAAAGGTTGTGACTTATCTGTCTTACTAATCTTCATTTTCATCGTGAACAGTCTATTTGTCATTGGTTGCATTGAAACAACAACAACAATAAGTGGGATGGCACCTCGCCCTAATTGGCTGTCGGTGCCTTTGCTAAATTCAAAATCCGCAACCGTCAACCGACACCGCACCGCAAGCGTTTGTTTAATAAAATCAAATTGGTTCCGTAGGCTTATTTGTTTTTTACTTTTCTTGATTGAACTACGTAATTGTTGGTAGGTTATTATGTAAGTAGGTAGGTACCTAGTAGCAAATGGGGATAGAGCACATGGTAGCATATTGCTATGAACCCCGCCTTCCCATCCTTAAGTCGTGAGTTCGAATCTATGGATTTTTCGATTCGAAATTTATGTGTGCAATATCAATGCTCTCAAACGGTGAAGGAAAACATCGTGAGGAAACCAGGCATGTCATAGACGTGTGTCAAAGTGTACGAAAGGAGCCTTCAAGGTGCACTCTAATCCTTCCACCACACTGGTTCAAAAGTGCTAGCGACACGGACACGACGACAGTAGTAGTAGTAGTAGTAGTAGTAGATGTATGATGAAGTTTTTTGCCTTTTTTTCCCAATCGGTATTTAGTGGGTTACCCCAGACAAGGAACCCTAAAAATTCGGCTTTCGGCAATAGGTACCTACTTTTGGTCGCAAAACAGATCGGTTTTTATCAGTCGCAATTAGCATTCGTTCCTTGCAACAACTGCAACAAGCAATCTCTCGGTTCGCGTAACTAATTAACGTACGATACGATGTCGGCTTTGTACTCAAACGGTGAGTATTATGATTTATGGTGTTGTGTGTGTGTGTTGGAGCAGCACCAAATAATTAATAGCTTAGTAGCGGCGCGTCAGCTCTACAGAGAGCGTTATCCAGGGCGGCCATTGCCATCTTACGGGCTCTTTTCTGGGATTGGTGAACCGTCTTCTCTCGACGGGATCTTTCCACCGGGGCGCACCAGTGAGGGAAGACCGGGAATTCGGTGGTGTGTTGTACCTACTTCCCTTTGATGGATACCGAGTACCTACTGTGTGTGTCAACAGTGATAAAATTCAGTGATAGGTAGGTATGATGATAGGTACCTAACCTATCACCCTACCTAGTAGGTACCCCATTAGTACCTAGCTTACTAATAAAAAATGACAAAAATAATTTTGTGATTGTGAATGTGAATGTGTACCAGTAATACCAACCTAGGTACCTACATACCTACCTAATACCTACCATGTCAATTAGCCGTGTTCCGAGCCAACCAAGAAGAAGGGAGAAAAGGTATAACTTAACTTTTCCTGTACCTAGGTCCTTAGGTAACTACCTAGGTAGATGTAGGTAGGTAGTTGTTTTTTTATGTGTGAAAGATATCGTGATTTTAATCTTCGACTTTAATTTCTACGTAGAATTAAAAAAATTGCAAATTCTTACGAAAACTTTGGTGATTACACCTAGGTACTTTTTGAAACTTGCCGCGCGTTCAATTGTCTGCGTATGTGTGGGTCCGACGCGATAGGAGGGTGCGCGTGTGTTTGTTACCTACGCAAATGGTAAACAAACACATAGGGTTGTCACAAATTTCTCATGAAATAATTTGTTTTTAATTGTATAGGAATTTCAAATATGATGTATTGAACTTTTGCACACGTCAATGTATTCAAGTGCTCGGTCTGAATACACCCCTTTCGGGCTTATAGGGACATTATGTTACACGTTGTATAATGTTGATACCATTAGCCATTACCGTTAAATTAACAAACTAAGCAAAGCATGTATCTACTTGTATATAATTTGAACCGGATGGCTGATATAATAATGTGTAATGTTTTATATATATAAATCTTTGTTTGTGATTGTGACTTTTGTGGGCCTTACTAAGCTGGCAGCACAGCACTCACTACTTAACTTATGACTGGTGAAATGCGGAATGAATGTGATTCTTTCTCTCCAAGGATTAATATTCCTGTTTGTTTGTGGTGCAGCTTTGTTTATTTCTTCGTTTGCTAGTTTCTTTGCATTACACTGGATCATCAAGTTAAGTAGTTCCCTTTGTAAAGCTTACATCTTTGAGGAAGAACGTAAAGTCCATAAAACGTGAAGTTTTGGTGTTCTCAACAGAGCTGTGAATGTATTTTTTGTGCAAGTGATTTTAGACTATGTCAGACCCAAACAATCCATTTTCTGGATTAATGGGAGTATCTGATGAAAATCACACTCATGATGACGAAACTACGCTTTTACAAGCTTCATCAAAAAGGACCAAAGAAAATGACGAAAATGAAACAATAAATAGTATCGTGGAAAATGTTTTTTATATAACAATAAACCCAAATGCACTACGAGGTGTTAAAGACAGGCAATTGGTATACCTGGAAGATTTAGCAGAAGCAACAAAGCCTCGGATACAAATAGATTTAGAAGCCTTGGAACAAGGACTCTTTGAAAGGTTGCTGTTACCAAATCCTGAAGCATATGTCCTGCCTAAAGAATTCAAACTATACCAGTCTCATGTGATTCAGAGACAGTTATTTCCATATTTATTCAATTCTATGCAAAATCTTCAAACTTATGATTCAAGTAACAAAGAAATAGTGAAGAATGTTGTGCAAAAGATGAAAGAATTAATATTCAGGAATGCAGTAACAGGTCTCAAACAACCTGCTTTATTTGAGGGACAAGACTTTTCTGTGCAGTTACTAGAACTATTGCAACATGTTGATCCACAAAGTCATTCATTTTTCAATGATATTGTTAAAGCATTTATGTTGGATGGTAAGTTTAAACATATTCTAATCATGTAATTTTAATAATATTGTCGTAGTCATAGAACAATGACGGATCTGCAATTTAGCTACTTTACAGTAAATCACTTTATGGCATATTTTGAACGGCTAACTCTATCAGCTTAAAAGGACATGTTTCTATATTAAAAAAATGTTATTATTTAACAGTTTACGATATTATAAGTCGGTTAGGAAATGCACATAATATTTCGTCACAGTAGCTAAATTGCAGATCCATCATTGTTCTACGACTACGACGATATCATCATTGATCCTCCTTCATGATCTGCTTTTCCATTTAATTTTATTGTTTATGACCATACTTTGATTTATTATCTTTTCAGATGAACAAGGCAACCAGGAACAACTGAGAGACACAATGTTACCGGTCCTTACACATATTCATACAGATGTCAACAAATCCAACATAATAAGTCTCCCTCTTTATGTTTTACCATCATTACAACTCTTTGCTGGTAAGGAAATATTAAAAAAAAAGCTTAATAAAAAAAACATGATAGTGCTTCATAAATACAAAATCAAGTTGATCTGTTGTTATGTTACTGTACGATGGAAGTACAAACATACTTTTGCATTTATAATATTGACTAGTGTGATGTCAAACATGACTGGCACATTCTTTGTGGTGTAAGAATTTCTTTGTATTCACACAAAGTACCTACTCTTGAAAGCACTTTGTGCGATACAGTACTTGGTTCCAGATCATTAGTTTCAGATTGGTGAACCATTTTTAGAGTATTGATACTAGTCATAGATAAATATTTGTGGACATTTCACAATCACACAGCGCCATCTAGCCATAAACTAAGCAAAGCTTGTTATTATGATACCAGATAATACTAGTAGTTCGCCCTAAACTGAGATGTCCACAATCCGCAACAATGGGACCAATCAGGAAGTATACCCTACCAAACAAAAGAAGAAGAAAAAACTCAAAATTTATAAATTCATAGAAAATGCATAATGTGGTCACTATTTTAAAGAAACAGCTATAGAGAATTAAAATTTAATCAAAATGTATTATTACTTTTTCAGCTAGTCCATATTTAGCTCCTATTTTGATGGAGGCATGTGAGCCTAAAATTGAGGGAAATGGGAGGCTGTACCAAGACTGTATTCTGGGAGCAATATTGAGTCTTTCAGTGTTGCCTAGGACTGCTACCTCACTACATGAGTTCTTTGAAAATCCTTTGGATCAGGTAAGATTTTGTATGAAAGGAGCCTTTGAGGTGCATATTATATCCTTTCATCACACTGGTTTTAAAGGACTGGTGACACAACAAGTAGTATTAGGTAAGATTTAGTACATCATCAAAGTTTTGAAAACTTGAATTAAAAGATACAGCTTTTCCATTCACTACCCTAATTCTTTAGTTTTTTAAACCACGAGTATTGATAGAGTTTGATAGTATTTTCATACTTTTTCATGAAATACTAGCTGCCGCCCGCGGCTTCGGTCGCGTGGTACACGGATATTTATTTATTATATTCATAAACTGCATATTCCAACAGCCAAATCCAATCAGCCATTACAGAAATGAAATGGAGCAAATACTCACAAACTTTTGCAATAGTAAATTGAAAATTATATTTTTTTATTACAGTCAGCAACATCACTGGTGGAGACTTCAATATGGAATGCAACATCCCATGTTACCAATAACCTTCACAAAATATTCCTTGCCTTGCTGAAGGGAGGTCCAGAGATGAGGAATCGCTTACTAACTTGGATTGGCAAGTGTCTGAAGACAAATGTTTCTAGAGGAAAGATCTGGAATCAGGTATGTTACATTTTTTCTACAGTTTTAATGAGCTGAATGGTGACCCAACCCGCCAACATTAACCTATAAGTAAGTAAGTTATGAGCTAGTGGCAAACTCTTGTGACAGAGTTTTTAGGCCGCCTAAAGGCCTCCGTCATGGCTTAACGACTTAAAGCCGGGACTGACAATTTAATGTGCCCTCTGAAGCACAGAAGCGCTTAGTTCGTAATGCCACTTGTGGTCACCCATCCAGAATGCGCACAATGTTGCTTAATTTCAACAATCACTCAAGAATGTCTAAGCAAGCTACGCCATGAGCGCTACTAACTTATTAACCTATTATGAGGGTGGTTGGCATGAGTTCATTAGGTTTTTCTGCTTTTAAATATTTTTTTTTTATTGTCTTCAGTCTATTAGTAAAGGTTTGGGGACCAGCATTTAAAAGGGCTTTCTATGTTTTGATGCTCAGGCCGCAGTTACATGACCAACCAATTTCATGGGTAGAGAAAAATTGTCACTGAAACCTACATTATATCATTGTATGTAATGTATTTTATTCGATATTTTTAGGCAAGTGAAGTGAATGAGGCTATAATGAGCTGCGTGTCAGATGGTTTTATGATTAACCTGGGTGCAGTTCTGTTACAACTATGCCAGCCATTCTGCGCAACTCCTGATGATCCCAAATCGCTCAAGATTGACCCCACCTATGGAGCAGTGCTTGTAAGTACAGTGGAGGCTTAATAATAGAGTCATATTGGCACCCTTCGGGTACTGAACCCTAAAAATATTTGAAAACCTATCAAACTATTTTTGTATTTTCTTAGCCAGAAGAATGTGCAGCAAAATCAGTTCACATGGACTTTCTCCACGGCGAGACCTGCCTACTCCCTCCGCAGACGGATGAGAATGAGCAGTCAATAAAACGACCCACCGCTGACACATACAACTTTGTCACCGAGTGTTTCTTTATGACACAGAAGTGTATGGATTTGGGTAAGTTTTGGTGGTTTTCAAAATGAAAATGAAACTGCATCATAAGCATAAGGTAAAATGCAGCATTACTACTCTCAAACATTAAAAGAAAATACCATCAGGAAACTGCCATATTGCAAATCCTTGTTAGAATCACTTGCTTGAAACACGGAATTTCGAAGACATTATATAATGTCTTAAAGTGCACTTCAATGAGGCTCATTGAAGTGCACTTTGATCCTTTCACAACTTTAGTCTTAGCATTTAGAAATATAGAATACCAGGAATCTTGCTAACATTAGAAATGCGGAAATATAGTATACTAGCTTTCGCCCGCGGCTTCGCTCGCGTGATATCCGGACAAAAAGTAGCCTATAATATGTTATTCCAGCATACATACTATGTATATTCCAAGTTTCGTTCAAATCGGTTCAGACTTTACGGCGTGATTGAGGCACAAACATACATCGTTACATTCACCCATCCTTACATCCTCACAAACTTTCGCATTTATAATATTAGTAGGATTAGTAGGATTGTATGTGGTTCAACTATGTTACAATATTTTACAAGATAATCATTCTTTATCTGATATTTCTTATATCAAAGTGACACACATACCTACACCATTTGACTAATAGTTTTTTAATAAAAATAAGCATGACGGAGGCCTTTAGGCGCCCTAAAAACTCCGTCACAAGAGTTGGCCACTAGCTCGTACGAACTTAGTTACCGAATCCCGTAAATACAGTCGCAGGGTAAGAGGATTATTTGAAGGCTGTCTAAAAGTACTCGTTTGATTTTTCTCAGGTGTAAGAGTATGTGCAGAGAAGCTGTGGCGTTGTGGGCAGGAGTTAGGGCAAGCGCAAAGAACCTTAACTGACGCAGCGGCCGGCGCGCATCACTTACTGGAGCCTTTGCGGGATAGAGCGCACCATCTTATGACAAGGTACTATTACATATTTACCGGCTACAAACTAACTATTCACACATATATACATATTATCACGCCCTAATGAGGTGGGCAGAGCCACAAGTAACCATCTTAGGACTTTAAATCAGAAGTGGCTGCAAGTTTTCTTATTTACTTGTAGCTCTGCCTACCCCATTAGGGATACGGGCGTGATAATATGTGGGTATGTGTATGTAAAATTGTAAATACCGTTAGATTATAATCTCTCATCTTCCTATCAATAAAAATAACATAACCTAACTTAAAATTAAACTTATCTTCTATTGGCTAGATTAAGTGTATAATTTAGATTTATATACTTTAGATTAGAAATAAAATAATAGTGCCCACCTGTAACCATAATTATGGCTATGGAAGAGCGGGACCTTCTAACACAAGTATTTTTTACTTACAAGAAGGTCCCAACCTAGTTAAAACAGTTACAGCAATAAATATTTTCTATTCTATTTCTATCTTCCATTTCCCTCTGTCAGAAGTAATTTCAACACTCACTCCTTTCTTACTCATGTCATCTTTCATACAGTCCGTCCATCTTTTCTTTGGCCTACCTCTACCCACATAACACAGTTGTTTGAAATAACATAGTTTACTCTTACAACGCAAGCAAAAGCGCGGATGGAAGCTAGTACTAAACCGGGCAATTATAGACCTGTCTGCAGTAAATGAACACACATTTTTATTACCTTACTAGCTTTCGCCCGCGGCTTCGCTCGCGTGGTTTCCAAACAAAAAGTAGCCTACATGTTATTCCAGCAGACATACTATGTGTATTCCAAGTTTCATTCAAAACTGTTCACACATCCACACATCCTTACAACCTTAACCGAAAACCAGCACTACTTCCAGTTAAACCTGGAAGTAGCACATGCTGAGAATTAACCCTTTTGGCCACACTATGTAGGCGTATGTAGTTAAATGTTATGAGTTGTAGTTTCTAGATTAGTTTAGACTAGATTTAGTAGTTATGGGTACTTTTTTTGTCGCTTTTGTCTGTCTTCTCGCTCTCTCTATTCTGTACCTCTTTTTTAAACCTTTCTCCGTTCGTTATTTGTTTTCTTTGTGTGCAATGTGGCAATTTTTTTTTATAATTGTAGACATTTCACACAGTGCCTAATAAATTTTATTTTCTTCTTTCCTTACATCGTCACATCCTCACAAACTTTCGCATTTATAATATTAGTAATATTTTCAACAGATTAGTCAGTCTCCGATGTGTTTTACTGGAAAGGAGTATGTTGAAGAACTTGTACCGACTTCAAGCTATGACTTGCATTTGGCTGGCACAAGTCGCCATCAGACCTGACACTGAAGGTCCGCAAGTGAGCTACGCGCCGGGACACACGGTGCCCATAGAATTACCGGTCACGACCCCGCCGCCTAACACTCTGAGGTGAGATTGACATGTGAGCACTGCTGGTCTAGTGGTAGCTCGTTGGTTCAAATCCAGTCGGGAACCAATTGGTTTTTTGTTCGTAAAATTTATGTGCGCTATATCAGTACTCTCAAACGGTGAAGGAAAACATCGTGAGGAAATCGACATGTCGTAGGACCGTAGAAAGTTCGAAAACATGTGTGAAGTGCACGAAAGGAGCCTTTGAGGCGCACTTTAAATAATTTCAGTGGTGAAAGGATTTAACGTGCGCCTCAAAGGCGTGCCGATTTGGGAGTGCAGGTATACAACAGAACAAATCATTGACTGAATTTAAACCCACGACTCGGATCGGAACCACTAGACCACCAGTGCTCTGAGGAATTAAGTGTGACTCAAAGAGCCTCCTTTCGTACACTTGTTTTCGAACATGTCCTTGAATATAATATGTATATCATGTAAATGAAAAATGTAATCAGCAACTAAAGTAATATTTTTTTACAGATGCATTCCAGAATTCGTGCTAGAAAACATAGTGGTACTAGTGACAATGGATCGGCGCACGGTGGGCGCTATTACTGACAAGGCGGAAATATCCGGATCCTTAGACCCTTTTCTCACTCTCGTGCTCACGTTCATGGGCGATCAGGGGAGAATTAAGAACCCGCATTTACGGTCAGTTCAAAATACTAAATTAATGAGGCCAGTTCAATATACTATGATGGCCTCGGTGGCGTGACGGGCGATTGCTCGGCAGAGACCCAAGAGGCGCGGGTTCGATCCCGCTGCGGAAGGAATATTTGCATGATTTGTAAATATTTCTTCCGGGTCTGGGTGTTGTGGTACTTGTAGTTTCTGATACCCACGACACAGGGAATTCTAGTGTGGGGTCAGGACCATGTATGTGACTGTTGGGTGTTATTTATTAGAACTATTTCCTTCATTAATCTTCTAGAAAAAACCAGTAGCGAATTTCCTGAAGCTGAGGCGATCGAATGCAGCAGAACACAGTTATTTGAAAAAAATATATATATTTAAATAATTTTTGTGACCATAGTATATTTGTTTTAGTAGCTATTTTATTATTACTACAGAGCCCGCCTAGCAGAGTGCTTAGAAGCAATGCTGCCCAATCACCAGGATGACCAACAACCGCTAGGCAACCTCTCCTCATTCTATCGGGAACAGCTGTTCAAGGAACATCCACATAGACTACAGGTATATTATCACTACATAGTATAAAACAAAGTCGCTTCTCGCTGTCTGTCTGTCCCTATGTATGCTTAGATCTTTAAAACTACGCAACGGATATTGCAGTTTTTTTAGTAGATAGAGTGATTCAAGAGGAAGGTTTATATGTATAATACATGCATAATATAGTAGAGAAACACTGATAATTTTAGAGGTTTCTAATGTGATGTCCTAAATAAACACATTTTTTTGCGCTTACATTGTAAACGCTGGCTGAACCCTACGAGATAGATCAAAAAATGTAATACAGTATTTGTACATCTTAAAAAGGTCTACATAAAAGTCCGCTATGTCTATCTCTAAGAGATAACCCACAATAAGCAAGTATTCCCAAGGAGGGTTGACGTCAGGCAGGCAGCCGGTCATAAAACACCATAGCTAAAACTCTTACAGCATGATCCAAGTATCATGCTGTGCCGACCCCACATAGAGTGGGATAAGGGCAGGAAGATGATGACTTTTACGAGAAATAATGGCTTATTTACGAAGCGATTTTAAGCAATACAGCATTAATCCTTATCCAGTTACGTACCTTAAATACATTGTGCATTTAATATAGATCAATAATGGCCCTTTACAGCATGTAATTTAAATGAATATTTTAAAGATATTACAGATTTAAAATGCAGGGACATAGTATATTTAGTATCAGCATTGCACCCGTGCGAGGCCGGGGCGGGTCGCTAGTTAGAAATAAATAAGCTTGGTAAATGCAGCCTGATGTCCTCAAACATACATATCACCTTTCTTATTGTCCTGCAAACGTTTGATGTTCCTGCTTCAAGCACGCCGAACGTCTGAATCTGATGCAGAATCATAATGTGCTAACTATGGAAACCAAATTGCTGATAGGATTCTTTTATTTTTGTAAATAAATACTTACAATACATATTAGCACCCAGACACAGTCAGGCAGTCTTGGGTAGGAGTTGAAATCACAACCTACAGCGCAGAATAAATAAATAAATATTTGTTGACATTTCATGCAGAGCTACCTACTACCAACTAAGCTGTATTTCTTCTATAATTTAGCTAATTTTCTGGCATTATGTTGCATATGGGCTTATTATGTTGCATATAATCTTATACTAGTCTATTGGTCTTTAGTCATAAACAATGTGATTGTAACTCCAGCTAATGCGATTCCTATAAGACATACCTGGTATTACATTTGCCTATTTTTTTGCGGGTGAACGAAACGGACGAAGATTCTGAATAGTTGTAAATAAATAATAATAATAAATGGACATTTTACATAGCCCCAAATTAAGCAATGGGATCCAGATGGCTGATAGAATACTTATATACTTTTTTTTTTCTTTGTTAATTCATACTTATAATACAACAACACCCAGACCCCGATGTCAATAATTTGATTGTATTCCAGCTGATGCGATGCCTACTAGACGTGTTTGTGGATATCGAGATGACGGGCAGCAGTGTGCAGTTCGAGCAGAAGTTCAACTACCGCCGTCCTATGTACCTCGTTATGAAGTTCCTATGGGGCATCGAGGAACACAGGGATGCGCTAACGTGAGTACATTGACCCTAGTAATAATAAATAATAGACATTTGATTGATTGGAACATAAAGTCCTTTTCACGAAAGAAGTTTCACAGAGGAGGGCGCTGTAGTCTTCGTGTTACAGAAAATTGCCGTAGAATTTGATTTAATACCGCCAATATCCGCGGGACTTCTTTCGTGAAAAGGACTCTAAATTTGAAATTGCTTGAAAGAAGCCCCTAATTTTTATCAGTTCGAAAGTTAATGACGATGTTTAGATGTTTTAGGCTGTATGACGTAAGGGCCTAAAGGATTTAATTTTGGTAATTTGAGCACGCGGCTGTGTTCTTTGTATCACACACACGCGCTGCATTTTTATTTTAAGTAGATTATTACTTTACTAGCATTTTATCTTTAGTACGTGACATACTCGCGCAAGAGAGTACTACCAAGAAAAGATTTGCCACCTAACCTTGTTATTAAACTCGTAACTGCGAATAAACTTAACTAACTTGTCAATCTTGTGCTCCATCTAAACTAAACTGGCTAAAATTCTTAAGTGAAGATCATAGGATGCAACAATAACCTTGTCCTAACAATCTGGAATAGCTGCTAGCAGAGCAAAATATTGTTTTAGATTAAAAACCTACTTACTTATACTTTGCTAAATAAAAATATAAGTAAAAATGTCCTTTCTATATTCAGAGTACTGGCCAAAGAAGCGGAAGCTAACATGGAGGCGGTACACCCACCGTTATTCCTGCGTTTCGTGAATCTGCTGATCAATGACTCCATCTTCTTATTGGATGAAGCACTGAATAACATGGCTCAGATACGGTCGATGCAGGCCACACAGTGAGTATTGAAACATTATTATTTATTTTTATAATGAAACACTAATTTCATAACATTTACCCTATTTGTGTTATCTATTCTGCTACCATAGTTGTCACACAACAAACTAAATGTGTGCTCTTTCATTTATCTGTGGAATGGATTTGAATGAAACTTGGTATAGGTACCCATAGGTTTCTGACGTGGAATAACAATATAGGATTCTTTTAATCCTGATAGGTTCTATGTGAAAGTAGCCGCAGGCAGATGTTACTTTACAACTGACGCAAATTTTAGGTTTACTCCCTATCGATTAATTTCTATAGCTAAGGCCGTGGATTTTGCCTCTTTTCATTAAAAAAAATTGTACTCTATGGTTATAAAAATATAGGTTTCCTTCCTTATAATTCCATTCTTATAATGATGTTGATTTTCAGAGACTCGGAGCGATGGTCTAACATGCCGCAACAGGAGCGCACGCAAAACATCGGCACACTATCTCACGTCGGAATGATGGCGCGATTCGACAACATCCTTGGACGAGAGACAATCAAGATGCTTGTCAGACTCACGGCGCACGCAGACTACGTGTTTTGTCACCCGACGCTCGTAGAACGCATTGCGTCAATGTTGAATTACTTCCTGCTGCATCTTGTCGGCCCTAAAAAGAAGAATTTCAAAGTTTGTATAGTTTATAATACATTTTTGAGAAAATATCAACATGCGCGTCAGACTCACGGCGCACGCAGACTGTGTTAAAAATAAAATTAATTCTCATTTATCAATAATAATAATCAATCTTAACTTTTGACAGATTTTACGAGAGATTTATAAATCTGGACTAGTCTTAGGACATTCTAAGAAATGAATTGCAGCAGTTATTTTGTGTCACGAGATATTTCGATGGCGTAGGTCGATGACAATTCTACTAGCGACACCTCGATTGTTTCTTCATCCTCAGTTTATATTACATTTATATTATTTCCAGGTAAAAGACATGAAAGAGTACGAGTTCGACCCAGCGAGCACTGTGTTGGACATCTGCCGAATGTACGTTGAACTCGGCAGCAACGAGCGGTTCTGCGGAGCGGTGTCCGACGACGGACGGTCATACTCGCCCAAGCTGTTCAAACTGGCCGAGGCGGTGTTAGGTGAGCTTACTCTACTAGCACTGTATCGGGCCATATTTTGTACCTTTGATGAATGTATGTATTATTCTAATGACAATTTCGATTTCAGGGAAATTTCATATAAATTTTCATTTTCAGTTCGTATCGGCGGCGGAGGGCTCATCGGTTCCCTACAAGAGTTCGCACAACGCGTGGCCGTCATCGCGGAACAACGGCAAAGGAACGAGGAGATTCTGGCCAACGCGCCCGAGGAGTTCCTCGACCCTATCATGAGCACTCTCATGTTGGACCCCGTCATACTGCCCAGCAGTAGGACCACTGTGGATAGAACTACTATTGCTAGGTATGCTAACATCCTGGTGTGGGGTCACAACTACGTATGCGACATAAGTACATTAGTTCTGAACCTGTAAGTGAAGAAACTACGGGTACCATAGAATTAAATATTTGCAGAGCATGCAAACATTTTTCCCGCAGCGGGAACCAAAACCGCGATGCTCCGTTTCAGCCGAGCACTCGCCCATCACACCACCGAGGTCGTCAATATAAAATATTGTTGGCATTTTATACTACGTACATACATACATACATAAAATCACGCCTGTTTCCCATAGGGGTAGGCCTAGGATCACGGATCGCCATTTGCTACGATCCTGACATACTTCTTTTGCTTCCTTCACTCTCATCACATTCCTCATGCATGCTCGTCGGTTTAGGGTACTCTTGACCTGGCCCTTTTCCAAAACGTCGCTGATTTGGTCCAGGTACCATTATTTTTATATTTTGTTGTAACTTGTATAATATTGCGCCAAATAAAGCTTTAATCTTATTTATAAAATTATTATATTCTATTTCCTTAACCTTTAGTCTATTGTTCACATCTGTAAAATAAGTGATGCCTGATGGATGATCTTTACAAAAACATTTTTTCGCTATATTTCAGGCACTTGTTGAGTGATCAGTCAGATCCCTTCAACCGCTCGCCGCTATCCATGGATCAGGTGAAGTCCAACACGGAGCTAAAAGAAAAGATCGAAAACTGGATTGCAACACAAAAGGAAAAGTTTGCTCAGAGCAGTACCAATTCTAGTAGTACTAAGACTTGTACATAAGGATTACTAGGTGAACTAGTTTTATAAAACTCTTACCAATGATCGTTGAATAGCGTTGGCTTGTGGACACCTTTATGGGAGCTTGGATTACTAATAATTGGGAAGAAACTTTTCAAATACTTAGGTATGGAAGAATCGGATATTTCATGGGAAAAGTCAATAGTTTCCATATGGACACACTTTTTGTCGGCGGGTAAAAATGAAATGCTATACCTACCAGCGTTTGTTAGTAAGAGACAAGTGTGTAGTTTTCGTACTGAATGCTTTGGTCTTAGTGGTGTCCAAATCTATAGTTTCAAGTATATACAATTTAGTCCCTGATTCATTCCTGAGTTTTACTTGTTATAATCAGTTGTAATTATGTTCATATGGTGCAAGCCATGCGAAGTTCGGAAGTAAGTTCCGCCCTATATTATTGTGATATTATATTGTTTTATTTTGAGTCAATAAATATTTATGTATGCTATGCATTGACGTTCATAAATATAACTGAAAATATACTTTTTTTTTACTTTCCTACCCTTTTGAGATGGAGGTCTTAGAGAATTGACCTTCAGACCCTCAGCATCACCTCGTAGAGCTGAATTATGCATTATACCGTATTTCTATTCTAAATCCGCGTGTGAAGTTCGTACTGATGTTAAAATGATTTTATTTGGGTGGCTTTCAAGTTACTAAAGGAAGGCTGGATCCTAACTCCAACCTTTTAATGTAATGGTACTAGCTTATTATTACGTAAATAAAAAAAAAACATTATTTTAAATCAGTCTGTATATTGGATATGTCTGCAATACAGCAAGATACATTACAGTGAAAACAGATAAAAGTGATAAAATATTGGAAACAAAAATAGTAATTAGAATTTCTTCTCTGAAACAAAACTATAATAAAACCATTCTTATTAATTACTTAAAGTACATACTATTCATATTTGATGTTAATTAATGCCTCTAACTAAACAAGCACTTTGTTCAGCACCAAATGTTAAAATTAAACAAAATTTTATTTTATTAATAAACCTCAACAATTTTATTTAACTAAAATTCAACAACCCTTCGATAATTTATTTCATTAATTCCTAATTTTGACCCCTAAACATTATTAACAAAATGCCGAACAAAGCACTTGCCTAAATTATAAACTTATCTCAATGGGCACTTTTGGTTTAGTTTAAATGTTAGTATTTAATCTAAAATTGTAATAATAAAAATTACAAAATTATCATTTGTCTAAAAGCAAACTTAAAAATAAAAATAACTATCAAATCTAAGGTCCTAGCAGTGTTACTTTTATGTTACATCTCGCATCTCCTACCCTGAACATATAAAAATATTTATGTACTTTAAAAACATTTACAATTTCCAGATAGAGACGTTTTGGCGTCTATACAACTGAGGTGACAGTCTAGTACAGTGGTCTCCTACTCTTGCTTGTTAGGTCAATGTACCTATTTAAGTGGATTTATTTCGACTTGCTTCGCTCGCCTGTAACTGCTGCTTGAAATACTTGATTCGCTTATTTCACCAGTAAGGTCACCATCGTAAATGCAATTTTAGTAAAATAGGTAAGAGTTTTGTCAAAATTAAGCTAACAAGCATTGGATCCACTGATCTAGACTGCAGACGACGCGACGGTACAAAACATTTCTAAATAAGGATCTCCCATCATTGTCAAGTGGTTAAATTTAAAGTTATGTATTTCCTGGGGATTCACTTTATAGCACACATTGAATAACAGCTAATAATTTTAGAGTCCTCTAAACCCTACTAAATGTTAAAGTAGGTAACGACATTGGGAGAGACTTACAATATAAATCCTTTATAATAATCTGGACCTGTGACATTATGTCTAACATTATTATTAGTAAAGCATAATAATGTTTTGGATTTCAAGTGTGAGAATTCTAGAAGCGACATGGAAGCAGTTAGGAAGCAATGCAAAAATAAGAACCAAGCTTATATAATAGTTAGGTATAATGTGATTACAATAATGGTGCAAAGGAAAGTTACTTTCAGGCATGAAGAGAATTAGAACAATACTAACAATGACGTTTACATCGAAAACAGTTTGGTTGTTTACATTACAGCTATATTGCACTTACTTCAGAAACATTTTTACACAGAAATCCGGATTTTAAATACTGGCTCGGCTTTTCTTTCATGTTAATGTTTTGCACAATACATACATCACTACTACTAATGAAAACATTTACTTTGGAGTGGCATTTACAAACACAATCTCGGGATTCTACCTGACGATTATGTGTGAACAGAGAAGAGAAATATTTGTACAAAAGTTGTATGATTTTTCGCTTCTTAGCAATAATGGGCTATGGTTTTTGATTGTCATATTCATGGTCAATTGTTATCTTGTAGGCATCCCGTGCGTATACAATACATTCGCGTCCAAAACACCCTGTTCCTGTGGTTCCAGTCAGCTCTCTGTACACTCTTACAATCACTACTCAGCACCTTCGTAATGCTTCACAACTCGAGGCAACTGGTCCACTCGGCTCTGTCCAAGTGTGAGCACTAACTAGCTCACCGGCCTAAAGCTCGCTCAGTGCCTAAAGTTGTCAAGCTACAATCAACAGTCTGCGTCCAACATTTACTTACATTATCACATTCGTTTTATTGAATAAACAATATCCCTAATTTACATTAGCAAATGGAAACATTACCATACTAAGTTCAATTTTTCAAATTCGGCGTATGGCTCTTAATAAAAATTTTGATTTGAGCAATGTCGAGATTAATATACTATTATGTATTCCAAAGGTGAGCCTTCCAAAATATATATCTGCCGTAGAAATTTACAAAAGGTTACAAAATAATTGCGTTATGTCCAAAAGCAGATCTAACTATGTTTTATGTGTAATTTGTCATCATACTATGTTTATCAGTCTCGATGATAAAAAATGCATTTTGGCCGCGGTAGAGACCACCTTCCTTAACCAATCAATTAAATCAAATACACAACTCTTTTACCTGATACAGATATTGACTAAGAAGTCACAAGAATAACAGAAGATACAAAGTGGTCAGAATTTTATTCGAGTCAAAACAATATACAAGACTTCAGCACTAATATGCACCTGAGGCACTTCCAAATATACTACTAAAAAATTAAAGTCAAGATACCTGTATCAAAGTATGAGTAAAGTTAAAAAATCAGTCTGATTTCTTCCTCTTCACTCTACCAAATTCCACAATTTAAAGCTTTTGCATTAAACATGTTTCTAACTGATATGACCATGACCATAAGATGCTCTGGCCCGTTAAGATATTTGGTCCGAAAATAAGTAAAAAAAACTATAGCTATATGCTTTACATGTCCTATTTCGCACATAAACTAAATCAGAAATTACATGTGAAAGAGGGCACTGCACACTTTACTCGAATAATACATAAAATGAGATCAAACTATTTTATCCATTCAAAATGTCAAAATTATGTTGTTTCATGAGTTCTAAACACGACTAAAATGAAAATGTATTTCTTATACATAGACACAATTTGTTACCATTATCTAATTTGTGTATTGAATACATTTGACAGACCATGCAAATATTACAAGGGTTTCAACTATAAGTTACATAATGCAGCGTTAGATGTATATTTACAATAGCGATTGGAAAATTACATTGGTTACTTCTTCAACAATCACGACTATTTGCATGACTGTTTACATTACTGATATATGTATAAAAGGTAAAAGTTGTGATTTTCGCTTTGGTTACATTCAATAGAATTTATTCCGCAATACTCATAAGTTAAAAATACACGGAGATTTTGAAATCTCATTCATATTTTGAAAATTGACAAACATATTCCCAGTACACATGGACTACACATTGTCACTAATTAAATGTTATTATTGTCACAACAGTAGTGTAGTTGCCATGACACCGTGATACTAAACGGGATCTTCCCACCGCTGAATATTATGGGAATACGGAAATATGAGCTGAAATTCTTGCTATCCTGGATTTCCTTGCAGAATAACTTCGCAATTCAGCAAATATCAACCTTACCCCGTTCAAATAGAGATGAAAATTTTCGTGTTCCTTTGCTAAATCATTGTGTAAGATAAATATTTACTGTTGAATATCCGGCGGAATTATTAGACGGCGGCGGTGGACAAACGCCCTTAGTCTGTACATAATATCACGCCGGTTTTCCATAGGGCTAGACATAGACCTCCATTTGCAACGGCCCTGTCATACTTCGTTTATTAGTCTGCAACATCAGAGTGGCAAGAATTCCAGCCTATCTGTAATAAATAAAGGGTACCTAGTGAGTGGCTGGCGGCGAGCGCGGCGGCGGCGAAGGCTGTAGCGGTTGGAAGGCAGAGCCCAGTGACGGACGCAGAGTGAACGTCGACACTGCCGGCTTCATTAGGTGTGGTTCTGTGTACGCGCCCTCGCCTGCTTTTAGGTTCACCTATAACAAATAAATAAGAAAGTGTTACAAAGATAAAGTTTTTTGATGCAGTTTTGTATAAGACTTGCCGAGAGTTCAGAGACATAATTGTCTGTCCTGATCAGTATGCGAAATGTGGACAGACTAGTACAATAATCTAACTAGCTTCAACTAAAAGAAATATGTCACTCTTAGGCCCATAAACTACCTATCTATCCCATAAAAGTCTAATTGAACAGTTGTTTTGCTGCTGCATGAAAGAAGGAGAAACCAACAAACGTTTTTTTTTTTTTTTTTTTTTTTTTATAATTAGTGTACTAAAAATATTAATTAATTGTACTCTAATACTATTACAATCTAGCCAAGAAGGCCAATTAGTAACTTGATTTTGACCTAGTTTTATAAAGTAAATTATATCTAAGAATGTGTCCACTAGCACTTTTCTTACTGTCTCTATTAAGGGGAAGACACTTTGTTCTTGTGTTCTTATTGTTTGTATTATTCACTTACACTTTATATTATTTTACACTACACTAACTCGAACGGTTTAGTTCGTTTGAGTCGTCTCACTAAGTCTGTGTTATCGAGGAGCTGGATTGCCTCAACGTTCACATGATGATGAAGTCTTTTTTCGTGAGCTTCTGCGTATTTTTTGATAACTTTATCAACAAGGTCAATGTTAAGGTCCCGGTGGAGGTCTTCGTTTCTTACATACCAGGGAGCGTTCACAATATCCCTAAGTACTTTATTTTGGAATCGTTGGATTATAAGGATGTTGCTTTTTTTGGTACAACCCCACAGTTGTATACCATAAGTCCAAACTGGCATTAGGACTTGTTTATAAAGTATAATTTTGTTGTGTACTGATAGGGCGGCTTGTCTTCCAAGCAGCCAGTACATCTGTTTGTAGCGTATCTCTAACTCGTCTCTTTTCTTCTTGACGTGGGCTTTCCAGCGTAGCTTTGCGTCAAGCGTCATACCCAAGTACTTGGCTGTATTTTCGTACGGTATTCTCTTGTGGTTTATATATACTGGATGATACTCCTCCTTTTTATTGGTAAAATTAATGTGGATCGATTTTGTTTCATTGAGATTGATCCTCCATTTCTTTGTCCAGTCATATACCTTATTTACTGCCTCTTGGACTTTTGTTGTCGCTTCCGCATGAGTACTACCAACGGCCATTATAGCCGTGTCGTCAGCAAAGGTCGCGATGGTACTATTTTTTAGTTCAGGGATGTCACTGGTATATAAGAGGTATAAGACCGGGCCTAATACGCTTCCTTGTGGCACCCCAGCTTTAATTTCCTTAATTTCCGAGTAGGCATCTTCTTGCCGTATTCTAAAAACTCTGTCTGATATGTACGATTCGAGAATATCTACATAGGGTTTGGGGAGAGTTTTCTTCAGTTTAAGTATGAGGCCTTCATGCCACACTTTATCAAAGGCCTGTGCTACATCTAAGAATATGGTAGAGCAGACATTTTTATTTTCTAATGTTGTTTCTATAACATTTGTGATTCGATGGACCTGGTCTATCGTCGAATGTTTCTCTCTGAATCCAAACTGGTGTTCTGGGATAAGATTTTTGGCTTCTATGATAGGTTTCAGTCTTTTGAGTAATAATTTTTCAAACAGTTTTGATATGATAGGGAGTAAGGAAATCGGTCTGTACGACTTTACGTCATGGGGTGATTTTCCTGGTTTTGCTATCATTATTACTTCAGCTACTTTCCATAAGTCTGGCACGTATTTTAACCTTAGCGCAGCATTGATAATGTTTGTAAGTTTGATGATGGCCTTTTTTGGTAGGTTATGCAATATTTCACCAGAAATAAGGTCAAACCCTGGTGATTTTTTTTTGTTTATGTTCTTACCAACAAACGTAAAATCAGTACATATTTTAGATGTTTCAAATTTCTTGTCGACAAACCTTTTCACAGCCATCCGGGGGTTCCCGCGCCAAGAATCTGTTTATCTGCGGCGAAGTGCCCAACTTGGAGCCGTCGAGATCCGGCGACGAGCACACGCTGCCTCCTGGAATACACAATTTATATTTAAGAACACTATTCACTTTTGAACACTATTCATCTAAGCTAATAAAAAATTATGGAAGGTACTTTGAATTAAAAAAAGTGCTTGTTGACAGTCGCTGCATAAACGTTTTGCAATATAATTATGTTGTTTGTATCCTTTTTGTGAAAGAAAAGAGCTGTTTTTAAACGCTGGGTATTTGACTGTATTATAATACAAAAATGTAATATATAATCTTACTTCTTACTTATATTATAAATTTGAAAAGTCTTCGTTTGCTTGAAATTACCGGCGTAAAGCTCAAAACGCAACGATAGTGCGTACTAATTTTACCTGTGCTGCCATCTAGTAATGCTCATAAAATATTGTTTTATTTCTTATTAAAAAACTTAAACTAGTAATTTGCATGCATTTCTCTAAAAAGTACTAAAGAAACAAAACATCGTATTGGCATTATTATGAGATGAAGTTCTGAATACAGTCAAATAACCTATACATTAGTTTTTCAAGGACACAAACTCACACCTCAACCTTCATTGGTTTGACGACCTCGGTGGCGTGGCGGGCAAGTGAGAAATGTTTGCATGTTCTGCAAATAATTCTTTGCGGGTCTAGATGTTGTAATATTATGTATTTACAAAAAAAGTATATAAGTATTTTATCAGCCATCAGGTTCCCATAGTACAAGCTTTGCTTAGTTTGGGGCTAGATGGGGCTAGATGGCGCTATATGAAATGTCGACAAATATTTATTTATTTATTGGTGACCATTACGTAGCAAGCAAGCTGTTTTTACGTAGTTCTTTAGACAACAAATGGTATGGTTGCTGTTGTAGGTTGCACGCTAAATTTTACCGTTTACGCAACGATTCAGTGGATATCAAAATCTAAAAATTTATAAAAAGCGAAAAGATCAGAATTTCATCATGCTAGTGGATTATCTGTGTGATGGTGCAGTACTAATAAACTAAGTACCTATCCTAAGTTGCGAAGGGTTGGCACTAAAGGCGCTTTCATATTAGTTTTTACAAAACTTTGATAACATTGAAATTTTGATAATTAGATTACGTAGAATTTAAAAAAATTATGTCTGTGGGAAGCTAAGAAATTCCATCATGTATGACCATAATAATGATAAATTGACTCATTTCCAATAAGACATATACAAAACTAACAACTAATGAGCACAGACCAGTCAAAACTAGTAACAATTATATGTTTTATGTTTTGTAAAATCCATTATTTTCATCTAAAATGGCGCCCTAAAAGCTAAGTTTGAAGGAGACCTGCTGCCATCAGCAATTCCATGGATCCACTGCTGGACAGCGACCCTCTGGACGGTGGATCTATTCCCATAATTGTATGTTTAGACATTTCATAGTTATATTATTGGTAACATTATGATCACTTCAAACATGTTGTTCCAAAGTGTGTTTTTATATTAAACATGGTATATTTTTATTATTTTTCAAAATTAAATCAATTTACAAATTATTAGCACTTAGGATTGAAGACAAGATAATAAAAACAACATATTTACAAAGGTTTTTTAATTTTCCCCATATTTTAGCACACTTACATACTCTATGTATGATATGACCACAGAAGAACTACAGAGAAAACTTGCAGCCCCTCCTAATTCAGTCCTAAGATGGATATCGTAAACCACGGTGACAGGTTATCAGCTAATCGCCCATATAGATAGTCCATCATGTTGGAGAGGATATTATCCCTTAGTCGACTTTTACGACATGCTCGGAGACGCATTCTATGTTTTTTTCTTTACTCCCAATCCAGCAGAGAAGAAAAACAACATACATACATAAAATCACGCCTGTTTCCCATAGGGTTAGGCAAAGATCACGTGTCGCCATTTGCTACAATCCCAACATACTTCTTTCGCTTCATTCACTCTCATTACATTCCCCATGTATGCTCGTCGGTTTATGGTACTCTTGACCTGGCCCTTTTCCAAAACGTCGCCGATTTGGTCCAGGTACGTGCACCGAGGTCTTCCCCTTCCAACGGTACCATTCACACTCGCCTCATATACCTGTTTCGTTAATTTTCTTTCATTCATCCTCTCTACATGACCAAACTACCTTAACCAGAACTTTAAGAAAAACAAAGCATTTAATAATGGTAAAGATCCCATTCTAAGTGCTAATATAACTAAGTTTAAATATATTGTTTCATGAGGTTGAAATGGTGGAAACAAAAACAAGATTAATGATTATCTACCTGATGAATGAGCGGTATTGCACATATCATGCGGCGTCTGTGTGTTGACAGAGCGCCTGAGCAGCTCGGCTAGCGGCGCGCGATGCCCTTCCGGTGTTATCTATAATTATACACGTAATGTAAAACACTATGACTACTCAAATTTTATGTCACTGGTTCATTGAAGTAAACTTGGTAAAGGATGAAAATGAGCCCCAGTGTTCTTTTCGTGAACTTGACACTTCTTTAAACTTTTTAGGTACTACTACGACATGCCAATTTCCTCACGATGTTTTCATAATAAAGAATGCACATTAGGTGTAACATGCTTCTAGATTCTTGATTCACCGGTTTATCAGTGCATTGTCGGACAATGTTATAGTAAGATATGTATGTCAACGGATCAGTATTGCCATTCAGCGTGGCAATGCGGCCAGCATCTTGGGCATGCTTCCACTGTCTGAATCTTCTGAGCTGGATCAGGTAAGCTATCTATAGACCGTTTGCAACATCCTTAGATAGCCAGACTGTTTCTTCTGTATTTTGTAAATTATATTTGATTTAGTTGTAAGTATCTATCTGATAATAAATGTAGATGTAAATATGGTGTCTCAAGTGCTAATATTGGTCTTAACCTTAAGAAACAAGCCAACCACAAAATGAAGAATTAATTCTTCCCACTCAAGCGACGATAGAGTTGGAACCTATTTGGAATGATTACTACTAATAAGAGTTGGTATGTTCTAAATTTTGTTTGGTATAATCTTGGTTCTGTTTTACCTTATCTCTAAGACGGTCGTGATGCGGCGTCTGCGTGCCGCTGGCCGGGAAGAGAACGAGCCGCTCTATCTCCTGGTTCAGGCCCTCGACGGAGGATCGCGCCGCTCTAAGCGGAACGCTACCGCTGCTGAAACGCAGACCTAGAAAACAAATTGTTATTAAAGACTTCATAAAAAAAATTCTCTTATGCATTAAAACTTTCGTTCGGAAAACCAGTTTAACGTTAAACATTGAAATAAAATAGTGATAAAACAGGTACCTATGCCATCACAATCAATCTGTCAATATGAGCAAACTTTGTGTATAAGTGATCATGCAAGGTTGTGTGGATGTTTTTTTCACTCATTAGACGAATGGATTCGGCTGAACTTGGAAAACACATCTAGTTTATAACCTTTTAAACCTTCTAAATCCTTTCCATATGAAAAACCAGTGGTACAAGTTATACCCTGTTTAGATAAGACTGGCTTGAGGTATAATAATGACCCATGTAGTGCAATGATTTATCAATGGATTTAGTGTAAAAACAAACAATGAGCAGGAATACTGACTGATGTTTGAGTTGGCGCATTGTCCAGAGTAGTCCCCGGACGCAGAAGGCTTGTGTGGCCTCTGGAGGCGACAGCGCAGCAGACGATCTAGCTTGTCGTCGTCGGAGCCCCGCGACGAGCGGCCAGAAGTGCTGCCGCCTTCTTCAGTCTGAAACCATAAGCGAATGTAAGAAAATGAAACATAGATATTCAAATTTAAAAATATCACACACACTACTCTTGTATGAATGCTAATGTTTGTGTTTATTTGCTGACATCTCTGTAAAGGTGAATGAAACACATAATGATAGGAATCTGACATAACAATATTATGTATAATGCTTTGTGAAGTATGGATCGTTTTTTTTTTGTGAATGGAATCTTACCTATGTTAAAATTCTGAAATCTGTGTGAGGGGGTTTATAATTCGTCACTGGAAAGGCAAAAATACGTAAGCGCCAAATAGGCATATTGAGTTATTATCCTAAAATAGCAGTCCAAATACAATAATATGAACTGCTGGACATAGAAAATGAAAAAAGAATGAAATCTTACGTTGACGTCATCAAAATTCGATAATTAGGTAGAAAGTTATGATTAAAAAAACGAAAAAAATGAACTTCAAACGGCTTTTTCTCGATTGGCGCTTACGTAAATTTGCCTTTCCAGTGACGATGTTATCTCATATATGAATCCTGTAGTATGCATAGCTTAAAGAATAGGATTTTGATAATTTTACACTGATTTGCTGTTCCAATAACATACTCTGCACAGTACAAAAACACTTGAGAGAACTGTTTCTTATTTGATAGTGATGACTGCCCTTTATCTTGTTATTATTTTATAATGCTTTCAATATTGCTTAACTTAACTGATCTTTTTGAAATGTTATTCAATTCAACTAATTAATATATAAACTACAACAGTACCTACAATACTTATCAGTATATCAAAATGTATATTATTGTATAGGGAACATTTTTCTAAAATTGTAGACAAACATGGTTTCTTGTCTTATATCTTTTGGTCACATTACAAACATGTGCAAATTCAATGTAATGTAAGATGTTTCAGTGATCCTGAACAGATTCTACTGTATAAACCCTATTTGATTTTATTTTGTTTAGATCTTACTTATATTATAAATGCGAAAGTTTGTGAGTTTGGATGTTTGTGCCTCAATCACGCCTAAACGACAGAACGGATTTGAATGAAACTTAGAATATACATAGTACATGTACTGGATTAACATATAGGCAATTTATATTCGGGTACCACGCGAGCGAAGCCGCGGGCGACAGCTAGTATAATAATATATTGTAGATGACACCTTTCAAAACTATTTCAAACTACAAACATAAATATACAACCAAGAAAGTGCATTAGATGACATACTTGTGTGCACTTATCAACAAGCAGCTGGCCGGCGTGCAGATAGTAGTCCCGGGGCCATTGACCTTTGTGATACAGAGTGTCGAGGGATGCTGTGCGTCTGATGCTTGCACCAAACCTTCCTTTGCCTAGAACGTCACAGACTAGTGAATACCCAACAATATCACACTATTTGGTAAATCAACATACATATCTGACATTATGTGGATAGGACTCTAAGGACCTATATGTTGATTTTAAGTCTATGAAGACTAATTTTTTTTATTGACTAACAGGTATCTTCAGAGCGCAAGATGTCAATATAAAACAATTCAGAGGGGACATTACATTCAGATTAAATCTTCTTATGTATGAACCATCAGCAGACAGAAAAAAAAATAGGAAAATAAAAAGATAAGACAGGTTTTCCTTGAGTTATTTAGAATCATTTATTCCTAATGGGCTATAAAGCAAATAACAGGTGACGAAATAGGTAATAATGAGGGTAACTTTGAAATGTGAATACCTTTGTAGGTTACTGCTCCAGGACTTCTTTGACCAGACAGGGCGTGATCCGGCGATATCCGTGGCCATACATTTGTGGGGGACAGCGTCGGGCTGTTACTCGCGTTTTTCTTCAGGCCACCACTCTGCTTCATCACCGAGGACACAGGTAGGGTCGCCCGCATTGGACCCTGCTTGCTCACAGGACAATCTATCTGCTTACGCACACGACCCGACATTATCACAATCGGAAAAACAACACTAACATATATATCCCTGTTACACCACCAAAAGTTATCACTATACAAGAAATACACAAATAGTCTATTTGCCGACGCCGTACCTACATTCTCTTTGTATAGCCAACTTCATAGGCCCAGATAGCTGATGCTTTTGACGTGAATCCTGAACTAGTTTTATCAAAATATGGTAGTTGAAGGGGCCGTAAAGTGATCAAAAACGAAATCAGTCTGTATTTAGTATCCTAATATCCATTAATTACTACAAACAAAATTACAAAGCGACGGAGTCACATTTTTTCCGCACAATGGATGAAGCTGACAGCAGGCAGATGACAAGAACGACAAGAAAAGAACATCGCGCCATTCTTTTTTTCTTTGTTTATTGGACGCACTATATACACAAATTGCTGGTTTTATAAAGTTAACGTAATATACACGCCTTATATTAAACAAACTAATGTGTAGTGGATTGGTTTAACAGCTCTAAAAATGATTTACATCGCAATTATCAGCTGATTACTCCGCCATGATATGTAATCACCAACTAAAAAAATAACTAATCTATGGATGATGGATCGGAAAAATCATAGACAATTTTGAAACAATGAGAAACATTTACAAAATTACAAACATTCAAAGTTTTTTTGTGAAACTATTAAAGTCAATTATATCTAGCACATTGTTTTAGGTATTCAGTAGGTAGGTCAGTTTTTTTGTCTTTATTTTTAGTTTACTAAACTTAGCAGTCTTGTAATTTCATTTTAATTGAAAAAGTACTCTAAGTACCTACAGTCTAAAATTAAGTTTTTTTTAGTTTATTTTATTTATTCATATAATTGGTCCGATTGTGCACAGAGATAAGTTATCACTGCAAATTTATTAAGGGATACAATCACCCTAGTTCGCCATATAAGTGGAGGAACCCTTTGAGAGCAGGATTATAAATTCTTTGGATGGATAGGTAGATACTCTCAATACAATGAAGAGAAGAAACAGAAAAAGTCTACCATCATAATATTTTATTGTACTTATTGCATTAGCATTATAAAATTAGTATTGTAAACTTCTTTTGGTTTGAATGTCATCAAGCAATATTCGCAGTTCTTCATCTTCAAATCTGCCTTCCAGGGATGGAATGAGTGCTTTTGCTTCTTCAGGTGTTTCTGGACATAGATTAGCTAAGCTCGCTACTTCAAATTTATGGAGTTTTTTACTTTGTAGAAGACTGAAAATCAAATAAAGTTGTTAGAAACTAGCCTGTCTCGTAATTGCATCATAATAAAATGTTGGTTTTATTTGTCTATTTCCTTCTCTCTCTATATGATGATCATTGGAATCTATTAATAGGAATAGTGAAAGTAAAAGAGCCTTTAAGGTGCATTTTAAATCCTTCTTCAAAACTTCAAAGCTCTAGCTCAATGCCCAGAAAGGCATACAGCAAGAAAAGAGACAGGACTTGTAGGAATAACTCAATGCTGAAAAACATTAGCACATTAGAACAATAGCACATTATACATACTTTCTAATTGCAGCTATAGTTTCCTTATTTTTGAATTTTTTGAACATGTTGGTATAAGTAAGGGTCTTCATAAAGACTTCTGAGAATTCTTGTTCTTCTTCGGCAGATTCATTCTGGGCCTTGCGGTGTTCCAGTAACATATCAACTTCTGATATGAGCAGGGTTTCAGCATTTTCAAACTCTGTAAACAATTCTTTGTGTCATTCATCAGACACCTATAATACACATCCTTTTACCACACTCGTTCGAATGAACTAGTGACACGACTAATAGTCTTAATAGAGTAGTAAGACACAATGACAAAACGTTGTCTTGCATGTATATAAGGCTTGTGCCAATCCTTTATTTGGTTTATGTAAATGGAAGAGGAACAACCGATGTTCAAATAACGTTAAACGCAAAACAAAGTAGGTAAAAATTAAATGTTAACCATAGGTACCTTTGGGAAACTGTAAATCTGCGGCATCTTCCTCAATGACGTCTTGCAGAGGTCCAGACATTTTTAAAAAGAATGTTGTAAGATTATTTTATTATGAACAAAATCTAGTCTTTCGCAGTGTTGAAAATGAACAAGAATAAAATAACTAGTGTTGAGTAGGACATACGTGAGGCACCTCGTTTGTCCCATACATTCGCTCAGAAATGTCATGGACCTCATTTTCAATCAAAACCACCTCACAATTCGTGTCACACTCACCAAACGACGTAACGTGCGAGCGCGAGCGGGACGAACGAGGGAAATACAAATGTTTCATTCGAGCGAGTGAGGAGTGAGTGAGCTGATGTATTGCGTGATCGAATGACAGATCGTACGTTGAAATGACATCACAGTGGCGTATGACGTAAGTAGGTAATTGACGTAGCTAAAAATTGAATGAATTGCTTGAAGTTGATTGATAGAAACCTACAACAAAATTAGTTTTGTAACCGTCTCAGTGGTGAAAAAGTGTCAAAACTTTTGTTTATATCTGTAAATATGAAGTAGATAGATTTCACATTGTAGGTAGGTACGAGTACATTAAGTAAGTACATTTATGTAGGTAAGTAATATAATATGTTTGTTCTTCTTTTTCTTATCGTGTCAATAGTTCTTTTAAACACTTGATAGTTTTCGAATTACCAACTAAGTACCTACATAGTTTTTACAATTTTTGTCGATAGTACCTACTACCTAATTTATCTACCTACCTACTCATCCTAACCTAATCCTACTAGATACTTAGGTAAGTACCTACTGAACTAATAAGTAGGTAAAAAACATTGCAATTGGTATCGAGGTAGGTACCTACTTACCCCTTGCCCAGGTAGGTACCCAAATAATCTACTAATACCTACCTACCCATCACTACATACAAAACATCAAAATTATCTAGGTAGGTACCTCCCTACCTACCTAGGTACCCATTTTACTACTTGATTACCTCAATATCAATCAGTTATCGTTCATATAACACAATTTAGGTACTTACTAAACACTACATACCTGAACCACAGATAATATAATAGGTACTATACTCCTAAACTAATAGGTAGGATAAGTAGGTATCTAATGTAAAACATTAAAATTATATCTACCTAACCTACTTAACTAAGTGGTGAGAAAACTATTTAACTAACCGATCATCTACTGTTAAAATAGACAACATTTACAGTGAACCAATTACAACAACTCAGGGCACAGCACAAGGATCTGTTTTAGGACCTCTTCATTTCCTGACTTATGTCAACGAAATGAGTAACTGCATTAACTATTGCACCTGTTATCAGTTCGCCGATGACACGTGCCTCCTTATAGCGGATAAAGACCCAATAAAGGCTAGTGCTCTCTTGCAACAAGACCTCAACGCCGTATCAAGATGGTGCCACGATGCTGGCCTCGTAATAAATCCGAATAAAACCAAACTACTTCTCATTAAATCCCCTTTTATTAAATGTTTCTCTATCATAAATATGTGTCCATAACCATAATTGTCTACAACCATAATTAAGACAATTTTTAGCAAATATTTCTTTACTAAAAGATCGTATCCCATTCAAAGTCAAGCTAATGTTATATAACTCTCTGGCCGAATCCTATATCCAATATGGAATCAGTAGTTATGGTCGTACATTTAACACATATCTTAATCTAATATACAAGCTCCAATTAAAAATATTAAAAAACATTGATTCAAATAAAATCAAACAGCAGTTTTATGGCAATGACCTTGGCCTATTTAGGCATTGCAAAATCTTACCAGTTCATACGTTGGTTAAATATAGTTTACTGAAAGAACAATTTTTTAACGAATCACTTCAAAAAGAAATAAAGCACCCTGTATACACTCGTGCAGTTGCTCAAAACAGGTTATGCGCACCGCGCGCGAACAATGGGTACGGCGAGCGCACAGGCAGGCATATGATTCCTCGGTTAATTAATGACTTACCCACTGACTTACGCGATAGTATAACACACAATAATATTAAATTAAAACTAAAGTCATACTTCTTAAATAATTTAGAAAAATATCAATGTTCATTAAATTAAATGTACTTACCTTGCTCCAATATTTTACATAGTCACTTTACAGCTACCTACATTATTACCATTAGTATAATTTAATTACCTACCTAGTTAGTACCTAACAGTTGAGTAAATCTAAGACTCATATAGCATCTACTTTACAAACCTTAGTGGTTTCCGTGGTGCTATTTTAGTTGCTACATTTTTGTAAACTTTTATTATGATAAATAAATTAAAAAAAAAAACTGACCAAGACATACCTACCTACATTGCTTGTCATCTAACCTAATCTATCATAGGTACAAACAATAATAGTAAAAAGAATTATACTTACTCATCAAGTAAAACGCCTCACTTTTAGTGACAAAATGAAAACATGACACTCATCAAGACACCTCATACCTCTTCTCTTGTAACATAACATGACAAATGAGTAGATTGAACGAGCGAAATAATAATTTTAGGTAAAAAGGATCTGATTCATTAAAAAAAATAAACCACAGGCTTATCTAAACATTAACAATCAATTTAATCAAAATTAAACAAAACTACTACAATCAGATTGGACCACACACATTGAAAATGATCTAGATTACACATGAAAATGACATAACCAAAACACAATATGACTCACGCGTCCTTCACACCGAAATTACACAAAAACAATAAAACTCTACTGTCCATGAGATGTTGCACTGTCGAGCACCACGAGCGAAGTGACCGCAAGCCTCGATTCGGCCCGCTATTTATAGGCGGTCACCTTGTTGTTTGCCTCCTGGTGGGGAAGTTGCTAACACGGCCTCTCCTGACGAAGGGTCGTCCTCGGCCCGGTCGTACGGTGTCGATCTACAGAGACCAGCGCCAGCTGCTGTCGAGGGTCCGGCTTCAGGGTCTGCAACTAACAGAGGCATGGATCGCAGAACACTTGATCCCTCATCTGTGAAAGAATAACACATATTTAAATAGGCGCTCAGTATCTTTAAAACCGCCACCTAATTTTTCATCCTCCGTTCATAATATCTCTTTCACTTAATTCATACATCGCACAACATTCATAAATTTCAAACTCAATCTTACAGACTTCACCTCAGAGACGTCTCAAAATAATGAAAATAGGGCCCTTTTACTCAAGCAGTCGTATCTCTGGACGTCGCCTACTGCACCGTCTTCAGCAGCAGCCGCGCCGGCTTCTGTCTTCGGCACTTCTGACGCCAGACGCACCAAGCATCTCCCTCAGGTTAACACACTCTCTGTGCATTAACCTGTGCGCATTACCACCTTTAGTAATCGCCCAGTCACCACCCTTGGTAACTATCCAACACCAGCCAACCACCTTATTCGACCTGACATATATAGCAATGTCGTCTGTTATCCACTTACAAGAGGGGGGACTTTTTCATATCTACTATCCTAGGGGGGACTATACCTACCTACTACGAAAAACACTAAGGGGTTGGTTGGTTAATCTAACTATGGGAAAGGATAACAACCGGCAAAGCCATAAATGACGTTTTGGTCTTATAAGAGGTGTGGTACTCGCTATCGAAGAACGCGGCACACGTCTCCGAGCACCACTCGCCTCGCCACGGTACCATGTACTGCACGGCAGCCAGAGTCGTTCTCCCGTAGCCTCCGCTCAACAGCTTCAGCTCGTAACGACCGCAGAGTCCAGCTTCTCTGTGGACTGAGAACACTTTATTACGTAAACAAATTGACGAGGTGAGAGTCTTTCTCTATTTGAATACTCATCTTATATGGCCTGGTTATCCTTCACAGCCGTCGAGCTCTGCTCCGCGTGATCTCACGTAGACCCTCACGATTCGGCCTTGTGTTCCGAGCAGCGACGTCAAAACGCGCGAATAACAGGCGTCGTCCCTTCGGTACCTGTTTAACTCTGTTAAGTGGAGAGGTATACCTACATCAAAGTTGCTAACACGGCCTCTCCTGACGAAGGGTCGTCCTCGGCCCGGTCGTACGGTGTCGATCTACAGAGACCAGCGCCAGCTGCTGTCGAGGGTCCGGCTTCAGGATCTGCAACTAACAGAGGCATGGATCGCAGAACACTTGATCCCTCATCTGTGAAAGAACAACACATATTTAAATAGGCGCTCAGTATCTTTAGAACCGCCACCTAATTTTTCATCCTCCGTTCATAATATCTCTTTCACTTAATTCATACATCGCACAACATTCATAAATTTCAAACTCAATCTTACAGACTTCACCTCAGAGACGTCTCAAAATAATGAAAATAGGGCCCTTTTACTCAAGCAGTCGTATCTCTGGACGTCGCCTACTGCACCGTCTTCAGCAGCAGCCGCGCCGGCTTCTGTCTTCGGCACTTCTGACGCCAGACGCACCAAGCATCTCCCTCAGGTTAACACACTCTCTGTGCATTAACCTGTGCGCATTACCACCTTTAGTAATCGCCCAGTCACCACCCTTGGTAACTATCCAACACCAGCCAACCACCTTATTCGACCTGACATATATAGCAATGTCGTCTGTTATCCACTTACAAGAGGGGGGACTTTTTCATATCTACTATCCTAGGGGAGACTATACCTACCTACTACGAAAAACACTAAGGGGTTGGTTGGTTAATCTAACTATGGGAAAGGATAACAACCGGCAAAGCCATAAATGACGTTTTGGTCTTATAAGAGGTGTGGTACACAGCTTCAGCTCGTAACGACCGCAGAGTCCAGCTTCTCTGTGGACTGAGAACACTTTATTACGTAAACAAATTGACGAGGTGAGAGTCTTTCTCTATTTGAATACTCATCTTATATGGCCTGGTTATCCTTCACAGCCGTCGAGCTCTGCTCCGCGTGATCTCACGTAGACCCTCACGATTCGGCCTTGTGTTCAGAGCAGCGACGTCAAAACGCGCGAATAACAGGCGTCGTCCCTTCGGTACCTGTTTAACTCTGTTAAGTGGAGAGGTATACCTACATCAAAGTTGCTAACACGGCCTCTCCTGACGAAGGGTCGTCCTCGGCCCGGTCGTACGGTGTCGATCTACAGAGACCAGCGCCAGCTGCTGTCGAGGGTCCGGCTTCAGGGTCTGCAACTAACAGAGGCATGGATCGCAGAACACTTGATCCCTCATCTGTGAAAGAACAACACATATTTAAATAGGCGCTCAGTATCTTTAAAACCGCCACCTAATTTTTCATCCTCCGTTCATAATATCTCTTTCACTTAATTCATACATCGCACAACATTCATAAATTTCAAACTCAATCTTACAGACTTCACCTCAGAGACGTCTCAAAATAATGAAAATAGGGCCCTTTTACTCAAGCAGTCGTATTGTGGTACTCGCTATCGAAGAACGCGGCACACGTCTCCGAGCACCACTCGCCTCGCCACGGTACCATGTACTGCACGGCAGCCAGAGTCGTTCTCCCGTAGCCTCCGCTCAACAGCTTCAGCTCGTAACGACCGCAGAGTCCAGCTTCTCTGTGGACTGAGAACACTTTATTACGTAAACAAATTGACGAGGTGAGAGTCTTTCTCTATTTGAATACTCATCTTATATGGCCTGGTTATCCTTCACAGCCGTCGAGCTCTGCTCCGCGTGATCTCACGTAGACCCTCACGATTCGGCCTTGTGTTCCGAGCAGCGACGTCAAAACGCGCGAATAACAGGCGTCGTCCCTTCGGTACCTGTTTAACTCTGTTAAGTGGAGAGGTATACCTACATCAAAGTTGCTAACACGGCCTCTCCTGACGAAGGGTCGTCCTCGGCCCGGTCGTACGGTGTCGATCTACAGAGACCAGCGCCAGCTGCTGTCGAGGGTCCGGCTTCAGGGTCTGCAACTAACAGAGGCATGGATCGCAGAACACTTGATCCCTCATCTGTGAAAGAACAACACATATTTAAATAGGCGCTCAGTATCTTTAAAACCGCCACCTAATTTTTCATCCTCCGTTCATAATATCTCTTTCACTTAATTCATACATCGCACAACATTCATAAATTTCAAACTCAATCTTACAGACTTCACCTCAGAGACGTCTCAAAATAATGAAAATAGGGCCCTTTTACTCAAGCAGTCGTATTGTGGTACTCGCTATCGAAGAACGCGGCACACGTCTCCGAGCACCACTCGCCTCGCCACGGTACCATGTACTGCACGGCAGCCAGAGTCGTTCTCCCGTAGCCTCCGCTCAACAGCTTCAGCTCGTAACGACCGCAGAGTCCAGCTTCTCTGTGGACTGAGAACACTTTATTACGTAAACAAATTGACGAGGTGAGAGTCTTTCTCTATTTGAATACTCATCTTATATGGCCTGGTTATCCTTCACAGCCGTCGAGCTCTGCTCCGCGTGATCTCACGTAGACCCTCACGATTCGGCCTTGTGTTCAGAGCAGCGACGTCAAAACGCGCGAATAACAGGCGTCGTCCCTTCGGTACCTGTTTAACTCTGTTAAGTGGAGAGGTATACCTACATCAAAGTTGCTAACACGGCCTCTCCTGACGAAGGGTCGTCCTCGGCCCGGTCGTACGGTGTCGATCTACAGAGACCAGCGCCAGCTGCTGTCGAGGGTCCGGCTTCAGGGTCTGCAACTAACAGAGGCATGGATCGCAGAACACTTGATCCCTCATCTGTGAAAGAACAACACATATTTAAATAGGCGCTCAGTATCTTTAAAACCGCCACCTAATTTTTCATCCTCCGTTCATAATATCTCTTTCACTTAATTCATACATCGCACAACATTCATAAATTTCAAACTCAATCTTACAGACTTCACCTCAGAGACGTCTCAAAATAATGAAAATAGGGCCCTTTTACTCAAGCAGTCGTATTGTGGTACTCGCTATCGAAGAACGCGGCACACGTCTCCGAGCACCACTCGCCTCGCCACGGTACCATGTACTGCACGGCAGCCAGAGTCGTTCTCCCGTAGCCTCCGCTCAACAGCTTCAGCTCGTAACGACCGCAGAGTCCAGCTTCTCTGTGGACTGAGAACACTTTATTACGTAAACAAATTGACGAGGTGAGAGTCTTTCTCTATTTGAATACTCATCTTATATGGCCTGGTTATCCTTCACAGCCGTCGAGCTCTGCTCCGCGTGATCTCACGTAGACCCTCACGATTCGGCCTTGTGTTCCGAGCAGCGACGTCAAAACGCGCGAATAACAGGCGTCGTCCCTTCGGTACCTGTTTAACTCTGTTAAGTGGAGAGGTATACCTACATCAAAGTTGCTAACACGGCCTCTCCTGACGAAGGGTCGTCCTCGGCCCGGTCGTACGGTGTCGATCTACAGAGACCAGCGCCAGCTGCTGTCGAGGGTCCGGCTTCAGGGTCTGCAACTAACAGAGGCATGGATCGCAGAACACTTGATCCCTCATCTGTGAAAGAACAACACATATTTAAATAGGCGCTCAGTATCTTTAAAACCGCCACCTAATTTTTCATCCTCCGTTCATAATATCTCTTTCACTTAATTCATACATCGCACAACATTCATAAATTTCAAACTCAATCTTACAGACTTCACCTCAGAGACGTCTCAAAATAATGAAAATAGGGCCCTTTTACTCAAGCAGTCGTATTGTGGTACTCGCTATCGAAGAACGCGGCACACGTCTCCGAGCACCACTCGCCTCGCCACGGTACCATGTACTGCACGGCAGCCAGAGTCGTTCTCCCGTAGCCTCCGCTCAACAGCTTCAGCTCGTAACGACCGCAGAGTCCAGCTTCTCTGTGGACTGAGAACACTTTATTACGTAAACAAATTGACGAGGTGAGAGTCTTTCTCTATTTGAATACTCATCTTATATGGCCTGGTTATCCTTCACAGCCGTCGAGCTCTGCTCCGCGTGATCTCACGTAGACCCTCACGATTCGGCCTTGTGTTCAGAGCAGCGACGTCAAAACGCGCGAATAACAGGCGTCGTCCCTTCGGTACCTGTTTAACTCTGTTAAGTGGAGAGGTATACCTACATCAAAGTTGCTAACACGGCCTCTCCTGACGAAGGGTCGTCCTCGGCCCGGTCGTACGGTGTCGATCTACAGAGACCAGCGCCAGCTGCTGTCGAGGGTCCGGCTTCAGGGTCTGCAACTAACAGAGGCATGGATCGCAGAACACTTGATCCCTCATCTGTGAAAGAACAACACATATTTAAATAGGCGCTCAGTATCTTTAAAACCGCCACCTAATTTTTCATCCTCCGTTCATAATATCTCTTTCACTTAATTCATACATCGCACAACATTCATAAATTTCAAACTCAATCTTACAGACTTCACCTCAGAGACGTCTCAAAATAATGAAAATAGGGCCCTTTTACTCAAGCAGTCGTATTGTGGTACTCGCTATCGAAGAACGCGGCACACGTCTCCGAGCACCACTCGCCTCGCCACGGTACCATGTACTGCACGGCAGCCAGAGTCGTTCTCCCGTAGCCTCCGCTCAACAGCTTCAGCTCGTAACGACCGCAGAGTCCAGCTTCTCTGTGGACTGAGAACACTTTATTACGTAAACAAATTGACGAGGTGAGAGTCTTTCTCTATTTGAATACTCATCTTATATGGCCTGGTTATCCTTCACAGCCGTCGAGCTCTGCTCCGCGTGATCTCACGTAGACCCTCACGATTCGGCCTTGTGTTCCGAGCAGCGACGTCAAAACGCGCGAATAACAGGCGTCGTCCCTTCGGTACCTGTTTAACTCTGTTAAGTGGAGAGGTATACCTACATCAAAGTTGCTAACACGGCCTCTCCTGACGAAGGGTCGTCCTCGGCCCGGTCGTACGGTGTCGATCTACAGAGACCAGCGCCAGCTGCTGTCGAGGGTCCGGCTTCAGGGTCTGCAACTAACAGAGGCATGGATCGCAGAACACTTGATCCCTCATCTGTGAAAGAACAACACATATTTAAATAGGCGCTCAGTATCTTTAAAACCGCCACCTAATTTTTCATCCTCCGTTCATAATATCTCTTTCACTTAATTCATACATCGCACAACATTCATAAATTTCAAACTCAATCTTACAGACTTCACCTCAGAGACGTCTCAAAATAATGAAAATAGGGCCCTTTTACTCAAGCAGTCGTATTGTGGTACTCGCTATCGAAGAACGCGGCACACGTCTCCGAGCACCACTCGCCTCGCCACGGTACCATGTACTGCACGGCAGCCAGAGTCGTTCTCCCGTAGCCTCCGCTCAACAGCTTCAGCTCGTAACGACCGCAGAGTCCAGCTTCTCTGTGGACTGAGAACACTTTATTACGTAAACAAATTGACGAGGTGAGAGTCTTTCTCTATTTGAATACTCATCTTATATGGCCTGGTTATCCTTCACAGCCGTCGAGCTCTGCTCCGCGTGATCTCACGTAGACCCTCACGATTCGGCCTTGTGTTCCGAGCAGCGACGTCAAAACGCGCGAATAACAGGCGTCGTCCCTTCGGTACCTGTTTAACTCTGTTAAGTGGAGAGGTATACCTACATCAAAGTTGCTAACACGGCCTCTCCTGACGAAGGGTCGTCCTCGGCCCGGTCGTACGGTGTCGATCTACAGAGACCAGCGCCAGCTGCTGTCGAGGGTCCGGCTTCAGGGTCTGCAACTAACAGAGGCATGGATCGCAGAACACTTGATCCCTCATCTGTGAAAGAACAACACATATTTAAATAGGCGCTCAGTATCTTTAAAACCGCCACCTAATTTTTCATCCTCCGTTCATAATATCTCTTTCACTTAATTCATACATCGCACAACATTCATAAATTTCAAACTCAATCTTACAGACTTCACCTCAGAGACGTCTCAAAATAATGAAAATAGGGCCCTTTTACTCAAGCAGTCGTATTGTGGTACTCGCTATCGAAGAACGCGGCACACGTCTCCGAGCACCACTCGCCTCGCCACGGTACCATGTACTGCACGGCAGCCAGAGTCGTTCTCCCGTAGCCTCCGCTCAACAGCTTCAGCTCGTAACGACCGCAGAGTCCAGCTTCTCTGTGGACTGAGAACACTTTATTACGTAAACAAATTGACGAGGTGAGAGTCTTTCTCTATTTGAATACTCATCTTATATGGCCTGGTTATCCTTCACAGCCGTCGAGCTCTGCTCCGCGTGATCTCACGTAGACCCTCACGATTCGGCCTTGTGTTCCGAGCAGCGACGTCAAAACGCGCGAATAACAGGCGTCGTCCCTTCGGTACCTGTTTAACTCTGTTAAGTGGAGAGGTATACCTACATCAAAGTTGCTAACACGGCCTCTCCTGACGAAGGGTCGTCCTCGGCCCGGTCGTACGGTGTCGATCTACAGAGACCAGCGCCAGCTGCTGTCGAGGGTCCGGCTTCAGGGTCTGCAACTAACAGAGGCATGGATCGCAGAACACTTGATCCCTCATCTGTGAAAGAACAACACATATTTAAATAGGCGCTCAGTATCTTTAAAACCGCCACCTAATTTTTCATCCTCCGTTCATAATATCTCTTTCACTTAATTCATACATCGCACAACATTCATAAATTTCAAACTCAATCTTACAGACTTCACCTCAGAGACGTCTCAAAATAATGAAAATAGGGCCCTTTTACTCAAGCAGTCGTATTGTGGTACTCGCTATCGAAGAACGCGGCACACGTCTCCGAGCACCACTCGCCTCGCCACGGTACCATGTACTGCACGGCAGCCAGAGTCGTTCTCCCGTAGCCTCCGCTCAACAGCTTCAGCTCGTAACGACCGCAGAGTCCAGCTTCTCTGTGGACTGAGAACACTTTATTACGTAAACAAATTGACGAGGTGAGAGTCTTTCTCTATTTGAATACTCATCTTATATGGCCTGGTTATCCTTCACAGCCGTCGAGCTCTGCTCCGCGTGATCTCACGTAGACCCTCACGATTCGGCCTTGTGTTCCGAGCAGCGACGTCAAAACGCGCGAATAACAGGCGTCGTCCCTTCGGTACCTGTTTAACTCTGTTAAGTGGAGAGGTATACCTACATCAAAGTTGCTAACACGGCCTCTCCTGACGAAGGGTCGTCCTCGGCCCGGTCGTACGGTGTCGATCTACAGAGACCAGCGCCAGCTGCTGTCGAGGGTCCGGCTTCAGGGTCTGCAACTAACAGAGGCATGGATCGCAGAACACTTGATCCCTCATCTGTGAAAGAACAACACATATTTAAATAGGCGCTCAGTATCTTTAAAACCGCCACCTAATTTTTCATCCTCCGTTCATAATATCTCTTTCACTTAATTCATACATCGCACAACATTCATAAATTTCAAACTCAATCTTACAGACTTCACCTCAGAGACGTCTCAAAATAATGAAAATAGGGCCCTTTTACTCAAGCAGTCGTATTGTGGTACTCGCTATCGAAGAACGCGGCACACGTCTCCGAGCACCACTCGCCTCGCCACGGTACCATGTACTGCACGGCAGCCAGAGTCGTTCTCCCGTAGCCTCCGCTCAACAGCTTCAGCTCGTAACGACCGCAGAGTCCAGCTTCTCTGTGGACTGAGAACACTTTATTACGTAAACAAATTGACGAGGTGAGAGTCTTTCTCTATTTGAATACTCATCTTATATGGCCTGGTTATCCTTCACAGCCGTCGAGCTCTGCTCCGCGTGATCTCACGTAGACCCTCACGATTCGGCCTTGTGTTCAGAGCAGCGACGTCAAAACGCGCGAATAACAGGCGTCGTCCCTTCGGTACCTGTTTAACTCTGTTAAGTGGAGAGGTATACCTACATCAAAGTTGCTAACACGGCCTCTCCTGACGAAGGGTCGTCCTCGGCCCGGTCGTACGGTGTCGATCTACAGAGACCAGCGCCAGCTGCTGTCGAGGGTCCGGCTTCAGGGTCTGCAACTAACAGAGGCATGGATCGCAGAACACTTGATCCCTCATCTGTGAAAGAACAACACATATTTAAATAGGCGCTCAGTATCTTTAAAACCGCCACCTAATTTTTCATCCTCCGTTCATAATATCTCTTTCACTTAATTCATACATCGCACAACATTCATAAATTTCAAACTCAATCTTACAGACTTCACCTCAGAGACGTCTCAAAATAATGAAAATAGGGCCCTTTTACTCAAGCAGTCGTATTGTGGTACTCGCTATCGAAGAACGCGGCACACGTCTCCGAGCACCACTCGCCTCGCCACGGTACCATGTACTGCACGGCAGCCAGAGTCGTTCTCCCGTAGCCTCCGCTCAACAGCTTCAGCTCGTAACGACCGCAGAGTCCAGCTTCTCTGTGGACTGAGAACACTTTATTACGTAAACAAATTGACGAGGTGAGAGTCTTTCTCTATTTGAATACTCATCTTATATGGCCTGGTTATCCTTCACAGCCGTCGAGCTCTGCTCCGCGTGATCTCACGTAGACCCTCACGATTCGGCCTTGTGTTCCGAGCAGCGACGTCAAAACGCGCGAATAACAGGCGTCGTCCCTTCGGTACCTGTTTAACTCTGTTAAGTGGAGAGGTATACCTACATCAAAGTTGCTAACACGGCCTCTCCTGACGAAGGGTCGTCCTCGGCCCGGTCGTACGGTGTCGATCTACAGAGACCAGCGCCAGCTGCTGTCGAGGGTCCGGCTTCAGGGTCTGCAACTAACAGAGGCATGGATCGCAGAACACTTGATCCCTCATCTGTGAAAGAACAACACATATTTAAATAGGCGCTCAGTATCTTTAAAACCGCCACCTAATTTTTCATCCTCCGTTCATAATATCTCTTTCACTTAATTCATACATCGCACAACATTCATAAATTTCAAACTCAATCTTACAGACTTCACCTCAGAGACGTCTCAAAATAATGAAAATAGGGCCCTTTTACTCAAGCAGTCGTATTGTGGTACTCGCTATCGAAGAACGCGGCACACGTCTCCGAGCACCACTCGCCTCGCCACGGTACCATGTACTGCACGGCAGCCAGAGTCGTTCTCCCGTAGCCTCCGCTCAACAGCTTCAGCTCGTAACGACCGCAGAGTCCAGCTTCTCTGTGGACTGAGAACACTTTATTACGTAAACAAATTGACGAGGTGAGAGTCTTTCTCTATTTGAATACTCATCTTATATGGCTTGGTTATCCTTCACAGCCGTCGAGCTCTGCTCCGCGTGATCTCACGTAGACCCTCACGATTCGGCCTTGTGTTCCGAGCAGCGACGTCAAAACGCGCGAATAACAGGCGTCGTCCCTTCGGTACCTGTTTAACTCTGTTAAGTGGAGAGGTATACCTACATCAAAGTTGCTAACACGGCCTCTCCTGACGAAGGGTCGTCCTCGGCCCGGTCGTACGGTGTCGATCTACAGAGACCAGCGCCAGCTGCTGTCGAGGGTCCGGCTTCAGGGTCTGCAACTAACAGAGGCATGGATCGCAGAACACTTGATCCCTCATCTGTGAAAGAACAACACATATTTAAATAGGCGCTCAGTATCTTTAAAACCGCCACCTAATTTTTCATCCTCCGTTCATAATATCTCTTTCACTTAATTCATACATCGCACAACATTCATAAATTTCAAACTCAATCTTACAGACTTCACCTCAGAGACGTCTCAAAATAATGAAAATAGGGCCCTTTTACTCAAGCAGTCGTATTGTGGTACTCGCTATCGAAGAACGCGGCACACGTCTCCGAGCACCACTCGCCTCGCCACGGTACCATGTACTGCACGGCAGCCAGAGTCGTTCTCCCGTAGCCTCCGCTCAACAGCTTCAGCTCGTAACGACCGCAGAGTCCAGCTTCTCTGTGGACTGAGAACACTTTATTACGTAAACAAATTGACGAGGTGAGAGTCTTTCTCTATTTGAATACTCATCTTATATGGCCTGGTTATCCTTCACAGCCGTCGAGCTCTGCTCCGCGTGATCTCACGTAGACCCTCACGATTCGGCCTTGTGTTCCGAGCAGCGACGTCAAAACGCGCGAATAACAGGCGTCGTCCCTTCGGTACCTGTTTAACTCTGTTAAGTGGAGAGGTATACCTACATCAAAGTTGCTAACACGGCCTCTCCTGACGAAGGGTCGTCCTCGGCCCGGTCGTACGGTGTCGATCTACAGAGACCAGCGCCAGCTGCTGTCGAGGGTCCGGCTTCAGGGTCTGCAACTAACAGAGGCATGGATCGCAGAACACTTGATCCCTCATCTGTGAAAGAACAACACATATTTAAATAGGCGCTCAGTATCTTTAAAACCGCCACCTAATTTTTCATCCTCCGTTCATAATATCTCTTTCACTTAATTCATACATCGCACAACATTCATAAATTTCAAACTCAATCTTACAGACTTCACCTCAGAGACGTCTCAAAATAATGAAAATAGGGCCCTTTTACTCAAGCAGTCGTATTGTGGTACTCGCTATCGAAGAACGCGGCACACGTCTCCGAGCACCACTCGCCTCGCCACGGTACCATGTACTGCACGGCAGCCAGAGTCGTTCTCCCGTAGCCTCCGCTCAACAGCTTTAGCTCGTAACGACCGCAGAGTCCAGCTTCTCTGTGGACTGAGAACACTTTATTACGTAAACAAATTGACGAGGTGAGAGTCTTTCTCTATTTGAATACTCATCTTATATGGCTTGGTTATCCTTCACAGCCGTCGAGCTCTGCTCCGCGTGATCTCACGTAGACCCTCACGATTCGGCCTTGTGTTCCGAGCAGCGACGTCAAAACGCGCGAATAACAGGCGTCGTCCCTTCGGTACCTGTTTAACTCTGTTAAGTGGAGAGGTATACCTACATCAAAGTTGCTAACACGGCCTCTCCTGACGAAGGGTCGTCCTCGGCCCGGTCGTACGGTGTCGATCTACAGAGACCAGCGCCAGCTGCTGTCGAGGGTCCGGCTTCAGGGTCTGCAACTAACAGAGGCATGGATCGCAGAACACTTGATCCCTCATCTGTGAAAGAACAACACATATTTAAATAGGCGCTCAGTATCTTTAAAACCGCCACCTAATTTTTCATCCTCCGTTCATAATATCTCTTTCACTTAATTCATACATCGCACAACATTCATAAATTTCAAACTCAATCTTACAGACTTCACCTCAGAGACGTCTCAAAATAATGAAAATAGGGCCCTTTTACTCAAGCAGTCGTATTGTGGTACTCGCTATCGAAGAACGCGGCACACGTCTCCGAGCACCACTCGCCTCGCCACGGTACCATGTACTGCACGGCAGCCAGAGTCGTTCTCCCGTAGCCTCCGCTCAACAGCTTCAGCTCGTAACGACCGCAGAGTCCAGCTTCTCTGTGGACTGAGAACACTTTATTACGTAAACAAATTGACGAGGTGAGAGTCTTTCTCTATTTGAATACTCATCTTATATGGCCTGGTTATCCTTCACAGCCGTCGAGCTCTGCTCCGCGTGATCTCACGTAGACCCTCACGATTCGGCCTTGTGTTCCGAGCAGCGACGTCAAAACGCGCGAATAACAGGCGTCGTCCCTTCGGTACCTGTTTAACTCTGTTAAGTGGAGAGGTATACCTACATCAAAGTTGCTAACACGGCCTCTCCTGACGAAGGGTCGTCCTCGGCCCGGTCGTACGGTGTCGATCTACAGAGACCAGCGCCAGCTGCTGTCGAGGGTCCGGCTTCAGGGTCTGCAACTAACAGAGGCATGGATCGCAGAACACTTGATCCCTCATCTGTGAAAGAACAACACATATTTAAATAGGCGCTCAGTATCTTTAAAACCGCCACCTAATTTTTCATCCTCCGTTCATAATATCTCTTTCACTTAATTCATACATCGCACAACATTCATAAATTTCAAACTCAATCTTACAGACTTCACCTCAGAGACGTCTCAAAATAATGAAAATAGGGCCCTTTTACTCAAGCAGTCGTATTGTGGTACTCGCTATCGAAGAACGCGGCACACGTCTCCGAGCACCACTCGCCTCGCCACGGTACCATGTACTGCACGGCAGCCAGAGTCGTTCTCCCGTAGCCTCCGCTCAACAGCTTCAGCTCGTAACGACCGCAGAGTCCAGCTTCTCTGTGGACTGAGAACACTTTATTACGTAAACAAATTGACGAGGTGAGAGTCTTTCTCTATTTGAATACTCATCTTATATGGCCTGGTTATCCTTCACAGCCGTCGAGCTCTGCTCCGCGTGATCTCACGTAGACCCTCACGATTCGGCCTTGTGTTCCGAGCAGCGACGTCAAAACGCGCGAATAACAGGCGTCGTCCCTTCGGTACCTGTTTAACTCTGTTAAGTGGAGAGGTATACCTACATCAAAGTTGCTAACACGGCCTCTCCTGACGAAGGGTCGTCCTCGGCCCGGTCGTACGGTGTCGATCTACAGAGACCAGCGCCAGCTGCTGTCGAGGGTCCGGCTTCAGGGTCTGCAACTAACAGAGGCATGGATCGCAGAACACTTGATCCCTCATCTGTGAAAGAACAACACATATTTAAATAGGCGCTCAGTATCTTTAAAACCGCCACCTAATTTTTCATCCTCCGTTCATAATATCTCTTTCACTTAATTCATACATCGCACAACATTCATAAATTTCAAACTCAATCTTACAGACTTCACCTCAGAGACGTCTCAAAATAATGAAAATAGGGCCCTTTTACTCAAGCAGTCGTATTGTGGTACTCGCTATCGAAGAACGCGGCACACGTCTCCGAGCACCACTCGCCTCGCCACGGTACCATGTACTGCACGGCAGCCAGAGTCGTTCTCCCGTAGCCTCCGCTCAACAGCTTCAGCTCGTAACGACCGCAGAGTCCAGCTTCTCTGTGGACTAAGAACACTTTATTACGTAAACAAATTGACGAGGTGAGAGTCTTTCTCTATTTGAATACTCATCTTATATGGCCTGGTTATCCTTCACAGCCGTCGAGCTCTGCTCCGCGTGATCTCACGTAGACCCTCACGATTCGGCCTTGTGTTCCGAGCAGCGACGTCAAAACGCGCGAATAACAGGCGTCGTCCCTTCGGTACCTGTTTAACTCTGTTAAGTGGAGAGGTATACCTACATCAAAGTTGCTAACACGGCCTCTCCTGACGAAGGGTCGTCCTCGGCCCGGTCGTACGGTGTCGATCTACAGAGACCAGCGCCAGCTGCTGTCGAGGGTCCGGCTTCAGGGTCTGCAACTAACAGAGGCATGGATCGCAGAACACTTGATCCCTCATCTGTGAAAGAACAACACATATTTAAATAGGCGCTCAGTATCTTTAAAACCGCCACCTAATTTTTCATCCTCCGTTCATAATATCTCTTTCACTTAATTCATACATCGCACAACATTCATAAATTTCAAACTCAATCTTACAGACTTCACCTCAGAGACGTCTCAAAATAATGAAAATAGGGCCCTTTTACTCAAGCAGTCGTATTGTGGTACTCGCTATCGAAGAACGCGGCACACGTCTCCGAGCACCACTCGCCTCGCCACGGTACCATGTACTGCACGGCAGCCAGAGTCGTTCTCCCGTAGCCTCCGCTCAACAGCTTCAGCTCGTAACGACCGCAGAGTCCAGCTTCTCTGTGGACTGAGAACACTTTATTACGTAAACAAATTGACGAGGTGAGAGTCTTTCTCTATTTGAATACTCATCTTATATGGCCTGGTTATCCTTCACAGCCGTCGAGCTCTGCTCCGCGTGATCTCACGTAGACCCTCACGATTCGGCCTTGTGTTCCGAGCAGCGACGTCAAAACGCGCGAATAACAGGCGTCGTCCCTTCGGTACCTGTTTAACTCTGTTAAGTGGAGAGGTATACCTACATCAAAGTTGCTAACACGGCCTCTCCTGACGAAGGGTCGTCCTCGGCCCGGTCGTACGGTGTCGATCTACAGAGACCAGCGCCAGCTGCTGTCGAGGGTCCGGCTTCAGGGTCTGCAACTAACAGAGGCATGGATCGCAGAACACTTGATCCCTCATCTGTGAAAGAACAACACATATTTAAATAGGCGCTCAGTATCTTTAAAACCGCCACCTAATTTTTCATCCTCCGTTCATAATATCTCTTTCACTTAATTCATACATCGCACAACATTCATAAATTTCAAACTCAATCTTACAGACTTCACCTCAGAGACGTCTCAAAATAATGAAAATAGGGCCCTTTTACTCAAGCAGTCGTATTGTGGTACTCGCTATCGAAGAACGCGGCACACGTCTCCGAGCACCACTCGCCTCGCCACGGTACCATGTACTGCACGGCAGCCAGAGTCGTTCTCCCGTAGCCTCCGCTCAACAGCTTCAGCTCGTAACGACCGCAGAGTCCAGCTTCTCTGTGGACTGAGAACACTTTATTACGTAAACAAATTGACGAGGTGAGAGTCTTTCTCTATTTGAATACTCATCTTATATGGCCTGGTTATCCTTCACAGCCGTCGAGCTCTGCTCCGCGTGATCTCACGTAGACCCTCACGATTCGGCCTTGTGTTCCGAGCAGCGACGTCAAAACGCGCGAATAACAGGCGTCGTCCCTTCGGTACCTGTTTAACTCTGTTAAGTGGAGAGGTATACCTACATCAAAGTTGCTAACACGGCCTCTCCTGACGAAGGGTCGTCCTCGGCCCGGTCGTACGGTGTCGATCTACAGAGACCAGCGCCAGCTGCTGTCGAGGGTCCGGCTTCAGGGTCTGCAACTAACAGAGGCATGGATCGCAGAACACTTGATCCCTCATCTGTGAAAGAACAACACATATTTAAATAGGCGCTCAGTATCTTTAAAACCGCCACCTAATTTTTCATCCTCCGTTCATAATATCTCTTTCACTTAATTCATACATCGCACAACATTCATAAATTTCAAACTCAATCTTACAGACTTCACCTCAGAGACGTCTCAAAATAATGAAAATAGGGCCCTTTTACTCAAGCAGTCGTATTGTGGTACTCGCTATCGAAGAACGCGGCACACGTCTCCGAGCACCACTCGCCTCGCCACGGTACCATGTACTGCACGGCAGCCAGAGTCGTTCTCCCGTAGCCTCCGCTCAACAGCTTCAGCTCGTAACGACCGCAGAGTCCAGCTTCTCTGTGGACTGAGAACACTTTATTACGTAAACAAATTGACGAGGTGAGAGTCTTTCTCTATTTGAATACTCATCTTATATGGCCTGGTTATCCTTCACAGCCGTCGAGCTCTGCTCCGCGTGATCTCACGTAGACCCTCACGATTCGGCCTTGTGTTCCGAGCAGCGACGTCAAAACGCGCGAATAACAGGCGTCGTCCCTTCGGTACCTGTTTAACTCTGTTAAGTGGAGAGGTATACCTACATCAAAGTTGCTAACACGGCCTCTCCTGACGAAGGGTCGTCCTCGGCCCGGTCGTACGGTGTCGATCTACAGAGACCAGCGCCAGCTGCTGTCGAGGGTCCGGCTTCAGGGTCTGCAACTAACAGAGGCATGGATCGCAGAACACTTGATCCCTCATCTGTGAAAGAACAACACATATTTAAATAGGCGCTCAGTATCTTTAAAACCGCCACCTAATTTTTCATCCTCCGTTCATAATATCTCTTTCACTTAATTCATACATCGCACAACATTCATAAATTTCAAACTCAATCTTACAGACTTCACCTCAGAGACGTCTCAAAATAATGAAAATAGGGCCCTTTTACTCAAGCAGTCGTATTGTGGTACTCGCTATCGAAGAACGCGGCACACGTCTCCGAGCACCACTCGCCTCGCCACGGTACCATGTACTGCACGGCAGCCAGAGTCGTTCTCCCGTAGCCTCCGCTCAACAGCTTCAGCTCGTAACGACCGCAGAGTCCAGCTTCTCTGTGGACTGAGAACACTTTATTACGTAAACAAATTGACGAGGTGAGAGTCTTTCTCTATTTGAATACTCATCTTATATGGCTTGGTTATCCTTCACAGCCGTCGAGCTCTGCTCCGCGTGATCTCACGTAGACCCTCACGATTCGGCCTTGTGTTCCGAGCAGCGACGTCAAAACGCGCGAATAACAGGCGTCGTCCCTTCGGTACCTGTTTAACTCTGTTAAGTGGAGAGGTATACCTACATCAAAGTTGCTAACACGGCCTCTCCTGACGAAGGGTCGTCCTCGGCCCGGTCGTACGGTGTCGATCTACAGAGACCAGCGCCAGCTGCTGTCGAGGGTCCGGCTTCAGGGTCTGCAACTAATAGAGGCATGGATCGCAGAACACTTGATCCCTCATCTGTGAAAGAACAACACATATTTAAATAGGCGCTCAGTATCTTTAAAACCGCCACCTAATTTTTCATCCTCCGTTCATAATATCTCTTTCACTTAATTCATACATCGCACAACATTCATAAATTTCAAACTCAATCTTACAGACTTCACCTCAGAGACGTCTCAAAATAATGAAAATAGGGCCCTTTTACTCAAGCAGTCGTATTGTGGTACTCGCTATCGAAGAACGCGGCACACGTCTCCGAGCACCACTCGCCTCGCCACGGTACCATGTACTGCACGGCAGCCAGAGTCGTTCTCCCGTAGCCTCCGCTCAACAGCTTCAGCTCGTAACGACCGCAGAGTCCAGCTTCTCTGTGGACTGAGAACACTTTATTACGTAAACAAATTGACGAGGTGAGAGTCTTTCTCTATTTGAATACTCATCTTATATGGCCTGGTTATCCTTCACAGCCGTCGAGCTCTGCTCCGCGTGATCTCACGTAGACCCTCACGATTCGGCCTTGTGTTCCGAGCAGCGACGTCAAAACGCGCGAATAACAGGCGTCGTCCCTTCGGTACCTGTTTAACTCTGTTAAGTGGAGAGGTATACCTACATCAAAGTTGCTAACACGGCCTCTCCTGACGAAGGGTCGTCCTCGGCCCGGTCGTACGGTGTCGATCTACAGAGACCAGCGCCAGCTGCTGTCGAGGGTCCGGCTTCAGGGTCTGCAACTAACAGAGGCATGGATCGCAGAACACTTGATCCCTCATCTGTGAAAGAACAACACATATTTAAATAGGCGCTCAGTATCTTTAAAACCGCCACCTAATTTTTCATCCTCCGTTCATAATATCTCTTTCACTTAATTCATACATCGCACAACATTCATAAATTTCAAACTCAATCTTACAGACTTCACCTCAGAGACGTCTCAAAATAATGAAAATAGGGCCCTTTTACTCAAGCAGTCGTATTGTGGTACTCGCTATCGAAGAACGCGGCACACGTCTCCGAGCACCACTCGCCTCGCCACGGTACCATGTACTGCACGGCAGCCAGAGTCGTTCTCCCGTAGCCTCCGCTCAACAGCTTTAGCTCGTAACGACCGCAGAGTCCAGCTTCTCTGTGGACTGAGAACACTTTATTACGTAAACAAATTGACGAGGTGAGAGTCTTTCTCTATTTGAATACTCATCTTATATGGCTTGGTTATCCTTCACAGCCGTCGAGCTCTGCTCCGCGTGATCTCACGTAGACCCTCACGATTCGGCCTTGTGTTCCGAGCAGCGACGTCAAAACGCGCGAATAACAGGCGTCGTCCCTTCGGTACCTGTTTAACTCTGTTAAGTGGAGAGGTATACCTACATCAAAGTTGCTAACACGGCCTCTCCTGACGAAGGGTCGTCCTCGGCCCGGTCGTACGGTGTCGATCTACAGAGACCAGCGCCAGCTGCTGTCGAGGGTCCGGCTTCAGGGTCTGCAACTAACAGAGGCATGGATCGCAGAACACTTGATCCCTCATCTGTGAAAGAACAACACATATTTAAATAGGCGCTCAGTATCTTTAAAACCGCCACCTAATTTTTCATCCTCCGTTCATAATATCTCTTTCACTTAATTCATACATCGCACAACATTCATAAATTTCAAACTCAATCTTACAGACTTCACCTCAGAGACGTCTCAAAATAATGAAAATAGGGCCCTTTTACTCAAGCAGTCGTATTGTGGTACTCGCTATCGAAGAACGCGGCACACGTCTCCGAGCACCACTCGCCTCGCCACGGTACCATGTACTGCACGGCAGCCAGAGTCGTTCTCCCGTAGCCTCCGCTCAACAGCTTCAGCTCGTAACGACCGCAGAGTCCAGCTTCTCTGTGGACTGAGAACACTTTATTACGTAAACAAATTGACGAGGTGAGAGTCTTTCTCTATTTGAATACTCATCTTATATGGCCTGGTTATCCTTCACAGCCGTCGAGCTCTGCTCCGCGTGATCTCACGTAGACCCTCACGATTCGGCCTTGTGTTCCGAGCAGCGACGTCAAAACGCGCGAATAACAGGCGTCGTCCCTTCGGTACCTGTTTAACTCTGTTAAGTGGAGAGGTATACCTACATCAAAGTTGCTAACACGGCCTCTCCTGACGAAGGGTCGTCCTCGGCCCGGTCGTACGGTGTCGATCTACAGAGACCAGCGCCAGCTGCTGTCGAGGGTCCGGCTTCAGGGTCTGCAACTAACAGAGGCATGGATCGCAGAACACTTGATCCCTCATCTGTGAAAGAACAACACATATTTAAATAGGCGCTCAGTATCTTTAAAACCGCCACCTAATTTTTCATCCTCCGTTCATAATATCTCTTTCACTTAATTCATACATCGCACAACATTCATAAATTTCAAACTCAATCTTACAGACTTCACCTCAGAGACGTCTCAAAATAATGAAAATAGGGCCCTTTTACTCAAGCAGTCGTATTGTGGTACTCGCTATCGAAGAACGCGGCACACGTCTCCGAGCACCACTCGCCTCGCCACGGTACCATGTACTGCACGGCAGCCAGAGTCGTTCTCCCGTAGCCTCCGCTCAACAGCTTCAGCTCGTAACGACCGCAGAGTCCAGCTTCTCTGTGGACTGAGAACACTTTATTACGTAAACAAATTGACGAGGTGAGAGTCTTTCTCTATTTGAATACTCATCTTATATGGCCTGGTTATCCTTCACAGCCGTCGAGCTCTGCTCCGCGTGATCTCACGTAGACCCTCACGATTCGGCCTTGTGTTCCGAGCAGCGACGTCAAAACGCGCGAATAACAGGCGTCGTCCCTTCGGTACCTGTTTAACTCTGTTAAGTGGAGAGGTATACCTACATCAAAGTTGCTAACACGGCCTCTCCTGACGAAGGGTCGTCCTCGGCCCGGTCGTACGGTGTCGATCTACAGAGACCAGCGCCAGCTGCTGTCGAGGGTCCGGCTTCAGGGTCTGCAACTAACAGAGGCATGGATCGCAGAACACTTGATCCCTCATCTGTGAAAGAACAACACATATTTAAATAGGCGCTCAGTATCTTTAAAACCGCCACCTAATTTTTCATCCTCCGTTCATAATATCTCTTTCACTTAATTCATACATCGCACAACATTCATAAATTTCAAACTCAATCTTACAGACTTCACCTCAGAGACGTCTCAAAATAATGAAAATAGGGCCCTTTTACTCAAGCAGTCGTATTGTGGTACTCGCTATCGAAGAACGCGGCACACGTCTCCGAGCACCACTCGCCTCGCCACGGTACCATGTACTGCACGGCAGCCAGAGTCGTTCTCCCGTAGCCTCCGCTCAACAGCTTCAGCTCGTAACGACCGCAGAGTCCAGCTTCTCTGTGGACTGAGAACACTTTATTACGTAAACAAATTGACGAGGTGAGAGTCTTTCTCTATTTGAATACTCATCTTATATGGCTTGGTTATCCTTCACAGCCGTCGAGCTCTGCTCCGCGTGATCTCACGTAGACCCTCACGATTCGGCCTTGTGTTCCGAGCAGCGACGTCAAAACGCGCGAATAACAGGCGTCGTCCCTTCGGTACCTGTTTAACTCTGTTAAGTGGAGAGGTATACCTACATCAAAGTTGCTAACACGGCCTCTCCTGACGAAGGGTCGTCCTCGGCCCGGTCGTACGGTGTCGATCTACAGAGACCAGCGCCAGCTGCTGTCGAGGGTCCGGCTTCAGGGTCTGCAACTAACAGAGGCATGGATCGCAGAACACTTGATCCCTCATCTGTGAAAGAACAACACATATTTAAATAGGCGCTCAGTATCTTTAAAACCGCCACCTAATTTTTCATCCTCCGTTCATAATATCTCTTTCACTTAATTCATACATCGCACAACATTCATAAATTTCAAACTCAATCTTACAGACTTCACCTCAGAGACGTCTCAAAATAATGAAAATAGGGCCCTTTTACTCAAGCAGTCGTATTGTGGTACTCGCTATCGAAGAACGCGGCACACGTCTCCGAGCACCACTCGCCTCGCCACGGTACCATGTACTGCACGGCAGCCAGAGTCGTTCTCCCGTAGCCTCCGCTCAACAGCTTCAGCTCGTAACGACCGCAGAGTCCAGCTTCTCTGTGGACTGAGAACACTTTATTACGTAAACAAATTGACGAGGTGAGAGTCTTTCTCTATTTGAATACTCATCTTATATGGCCTGGTTATCCTTCACAGCCGTCGAGCTCTGCTCCGCGTGATCTCACGTAGACCCTCACGATTCGGCCTTGTGTTCCGAGCAGCGACGTCAAAACGCGCGAATAACAGGCGTCGTCCCTTCGGTACCTGTTTAACTCTGTTAAGTGGAGAGGTATACCTACATCAAAGTTGCTAACACGGCCTCTCCTGACGAAGGGTCGTCCTCGGCCCGGTCGTACGGTGTCGATCTACAGAGACCAGCGCCAGCTGCTGTCGAGGGTCCGGCTTCAGGGTCTGCAACTAACAGAGGCATGGATCGCAGAACACTTGATCCCTCATCTGTGAAAGAACAACACATATTTAAATAGGCGCTCAGTATCTTTAAAACCGCCACCTAATTTTTCATCCTCCGTTCATAATATCTCTTTCACTTAATTCATACATCGCACAACATTCATAAATTTCAAACTCAATCTTACAGACTTCACCTCAGAGACGTCTCAAAATAATGAAAATAGGGCCCTTTTACTCAAGCAGTCGTATTGTGGTACTCGCTATCGAAGAACGCGGCACACGTCTCCGAGCACCACTCGCCTCGCCACGGTACCATGTACTGCACGGCAGCCAGAGTCGTTCTCCCGTAGCCTCCGCTCAACAGCTTCAGCTCGTAACGACCGCAGAGTCCAGCTTCTCTGTGGACTGAGAACACTTTATTACGTAAACAAATTGACGAGGTGAGAGTCTTTCTCTATTTGAATACTCATCTTATATGGCTTGGTTATCCTTCACAGCCGTCGAGCTCTGCTCCGCGTGATCTCACGTAGACCCTCACGATTCGGCCTTGTGTTCCGAGCAGCGACGTCAAAACGCGCGAATAACAGGCGTCGTCCCTTCGGTACCTGTTTAACTCTGTTAAGTGGAGAGGTATACCTACATCAAAGTTGCTAACACGGCCTCTCCTGACGAAGGGTCGTCCTCGGCCCGGTCGTACGGTGTCGATCTACAGAGACCAGCGCCAGCTGCTGTCGAGGGTCCGGCTTCAGGGTCTGCAACTAACAGAGGCATGGATCGCAGAACACTTGATCCCTCATCTGTGAAAGAACAACACATATTTAAATAGGCGCTCAGTATCTTTAAAACCGCCACCTAATTTTTCATCCTCCGTTCATAATATCTCTTTCACTTAATTCATACATCGCACAACATTCATAAATTTCAAACTCAATCTTACAGACTTCACCTCAGAGACGTCTCAAAATAATGAAAATAGGGCCCTTTTACTCAAGCAGTCGTATTGTGGTACTCGCTATCGAAGAACGCGGCACACGTCTCCGAGCACCACTCGCCTCGCCACGGTACCATGTACTGCACGGCAGCCAGAGTCGTTCTCCCGTAGCCTCCGCTCAACAGCTTCAGCTCGTAACGACCGCAGAGTCCAGCTTCTCTGTGGACTGAGAACACTTTATTACGTAAACAAATTGACGAGGTGAGAGTCTTTCTCTATTTGAATACTCATCTTATATGGCCTGGTTATCCTTCACAGCCGTCGAGCTCTGCTCCGCGTGATCTCACGTAGACCCTCACGATTCGGCCTTGTGTTCCGAGCAGCGACGTCAAAACGCGCGAATAACAGGCGTCGTCCCTTCGGTACCTGTTTAACTCTGTTAAGTGGAGAGGTATACCTACATCAAAGTTGCTAACACGGCCTCTCCTGACGAAGGGTCGTCCTCGGCCCGGTCGTACGGTGTCGATCTACAGAGACCAGCGCCAGCTGCTGTCGAGGGTCCGGCTTCAGGGTCTGCAACTAACAGAGGCATGGATCGCAGAACACTTGATCCCTCATCTGTGAAAGAACAACACATATTTAAATAGGCGCTCAGTATCTTTAAAACCGCCACCTAATTTTTCATCCTCCGTTCATAATATCTCTTTCACTTAATTCATACATCGCACAACATTCATAAATTTCAAACTCAATCTTACAGACTTCACCTCAGAGACGTCTCAAAATAATGAAAATAGGGCCCTTTTACTCAAGCAGTCGTATTGTGGTACTCGCTATCGAAGAACGCGGCACACGTCTCCGAGCACCACTCGCCTCGCCACGGTACCATGTACTGCACGGCAGCCAGAGTCGTTCTCCCGTAGCCTCCGCTCAACAGCTTCAGCTCGTAACGACCGCAGAGTCCAGCTTCTCTGTGGACTGAGAACACTTTATTACGTAAACAAATTGACGAGGTGAGAGTCTTTCTCTATTTGAATACTCATCTTATATGGCCTGGTTATCCTTCACAGCCGTCGAGCTCTGCTCCGCGTGATCTCACGTAGACCCTCACGATTCGGCCTTGTGTTCCGAGCAGCGACGTCAAAACGCGCGAATAACAGGCGTCGTCCCTTCGGTACCTGTTTAACTCTGTTAAGTGGAGAGGTATACCTACATCAAAGTTGCTAACACGGCCTCTCCTGACGAAGGGTCGTCCTCGGCCCGGTCGTACGGTGTCGATCTACAGAGACCAGCGCCAGCTGCTGTCGAGGGTCCGGCTTCAGGGTCTGCAACTAACAGAGGCATGGATCGCAGAACACTTGATCCCTCATCTGTGAAAGAACAACACATATTTAAATAGGCGCTCAGTATCTTTAAAACCGCCACCTAATTTTTCATCCTCCGTTCATAATATCTCTTTCACTTAATTCATACATCGCACAACATTCATAAATTTCAAACTCAATCTTACAGACTTCACCTCAGAGACGTCTCAAAATAATGAAAATAGGGCCCTTTTACTCAAGCAGTCGTATTGTGGTACTCGCTATCGAAGAACGCGGCACACGTCTCCGAGCACCACTCGCCTCGCCACGGTACCATGTACTGCACGGCAGCCAGAGTCGTTCTCCCGTAGCCTCCGCTCAACAGCTTCAGCTCGTAACGACCGCAGAGTCCAGCTTCTCTGTGGACTGAGAACACTTTATTACGTAAACAAATTGACGAGGTGAGAGTCTTTCTCTATTTGAATACTCATCTTATATGGCCTGGTTATCCTTCACAGCCGTCGAGCTCTGCTCCGCGTGATCTCACGTAGACCCTCACGATTCGGCCTTGTGTTCCGAGCAGCGACGTCAAAACGCGCGAATAACAGGCGTCGTCCCTTCGGTACCTGTTTAACTCTGTTAAGTGGAGAGGTATACATCAAAGTTTCGACCTTTCGTGGGCTCGGCTTTACCTGACCCTGACTCACAAACCCTGCCAAGATATTTGACCATCATATGACTTACGAGAACGAGACCAGCGATAGCAACGGCGATCGACGCTTGATGAGCGTGATCGAGATTAGTACAGAGAACGAACCCTACCCCCATAATTGCGTCGTGGCATTCGACCTACTAATGAACTTCCAGATCGGGATCTAAATAGACTACGGCGCGAACTACCCCTTTTGCGCGACAAAGTCCGCAAACGGTGACGCACCCTGAGATTGACAGCGGGAGACGCTTCGTGATCGGACACGGAACCTACTGCGCGTCATTGTTCTGCTCCGACGTGGTGCTCGACCATAAAAGACACTAGGTGACAGAGACCGTAACTTACAGCGCGAAAGTTATCGCATGGATGACAGAGTTCTACTACGAAACCGATACCGAGAACGGCGTCGTGTTCGGACACGTGAGTCACCTTGTGTACGATGTTTCGTTCTACCACGGTCTTTATTTCTAGGCATGCTGAGAATTTACCAAGGTTACGTAAACAAGAATAACAAAGAGAATGCAACTGAGAGAATAAAACAACAAACTGCACAGAATCTGGCTATCTTTTCAATGTGTGGGTAGTTCCAATCTGTTTACTCGAAATTCGTGAGCTTTATGGATTTTATTATCCCTCACTTCTGATTTTAGGTAAAAAGGATCTGATTCATTAAAAAAAATAAACCACAGGCTTATCTAAACATTAACAATCAATTTAATCAAAATTAAACAAAACTACTACAATCAGATTGGACCACACACATTGAAAATGATCTAGATTACACATGAAAATGACATAACCAAAACACAATATGACTCACGCGTCCTTCACACCGAAATTACACAAAAACAATAAAACTCTACTGTCCATGAGATGTTGCACTGTCGAGCACCACGAGCGAAGTGACCGCAAGCCTCGATTCGGCCCGCTATTTATAGGCGGTCGCTGTTGCCTGCGGTGTTGTTTGCCTCCTGGTGGGGAAGTTGCTAACAATAATACCTCACTACCTCGCACGAGCTCGCAACATGACATTTTACAGTATGTGACATGACATTTGAAGCATGACATTGTCCCACCTCACGAAATAGAATGAGGGCCTCATACAAACTCATTTTGAAACCGTGTCCTACTCAACACTAAAAATAACATGTAAATAATACACAACAAAAGTAGCCGCGGTCACTTTTGACAACTTAACTTACTGATATTGACAATAGCAACAAAAGTAACACTGACAGCTACAAATTTCTCTTCTCTTCAATCATTGACTCCCTTTCTGGCCTCTCTCTTGTTTGTTTTTATTTTCGTTTGAGAATGTGATTCGCGTTTTTTGGTTTCCTTTGTAAGCTAAGCTAAGCTATACAAAACCTGAAAATTGAGCTGAATACCTACCTAACCTAACCTGCCTAAGATCTACGGATGATGTAAAGCAATGTGTTGCGATTTTGTGTATCAATTCCAGCATGTCGAAAACGCCTGTAAAAAATGAATCATCTCAATTTCTTAGCAAAGGTATGAAGGTGTCTTTGTGACTACTTATTAACTGTTAGTCAATAAGGTATTTATTAATTATGGGCCATCAAATTTATATGTCTTAAGTATATTGTTTGTAAGATGCCTAAAATAAAGAATTTATTATTATTATTAATTGTGATTGTGATTGATTAGGTCCTTGACAGGTGTATAATCAAAGGTCCTTAGTACCTGTCTTGTAAAAAAATAATACTAGTCTATTTAATCATTATTTCATTAATCTGGAACTCTCATAAATGTTAGTAGATAAATATAGGTACTACTATCTTATGTAGGTTACCTACCTACTTACATATATTTGCTTTTAGAAGTCCTGTCGCCGTCTCCAAATAAAGACCATGGAATCTCGAAAACCGTCTTCTCCCACATATCCAATCTACACAGCTTCCTCAAGGACTGGGCAAGATTAAGAGAGAAAGGCTGTCGGCAACTGGACTGTCTTTCTGTGCTCAAGTTACATGAATGCAATGATGACTACTATCCAAGCCAGTTGAAGTCGTTGATGGCTAATATTGTAGAGATAATGGACAGCCTAAAGAATATTGTTGAAGGTGAGCAACACATACACTTATCAATGTTTTTAAATATTTATTTAAGATTTATTCATTTAGTGAATATGCCATCCTGTGTGTTTACAATTAATACCTATACTTCAGCCAAACTGGGGATACAATTTATGGAAACAAACCATCAGTACTTAACCGCAAACATGCTTTTTTATTACATGTTTATGAAACTTTTAAGTAGTACTAATAGTTAAATTAAGATGTAAAAACTAATGTTGTGAGGTTTATTTACCTAAAAATGATTTCATAATAATAATGAAAAGTTTCATCATCATCATCATTTCAGCCCGTCTCCGCCCACTGCTGGGCATAGGCCTCCTCTTTATTACGCCATTCTCTCCGATCCCTCGCGAATCTCATCTAATGTTTCCCGGCTATGTTCACAATGTCATTCGACCATGAAAAGTTTATTTACAGAAAATTATATCTCAAGTTTGTTTCTATAGCAATGACACAGAATAGATTGGTTGGATTGAACAGACCTGTGACACAATAATCTGACAACTTGGGTATAGTAAACTAATAAATAATAATAATATATATATTTAAATAGATCATAATATTAATTACAGGTGTCAACATACTGAAAGCCCAAATGCAGGCGCTGGCCAAACTTCAGCCAACAGACTGTCCAGTTATTTCTACCTGGCCCGTCTCCAAGATCTCTGAGAATGTCAACAGCATCTACAATCAGTTGCAGAAAGAGTTTAGGTTGAAATGTGTTATCACTGGTGAGTATTTGAATGCTTATAAACTAACAAGCTAACCAGCTTTATGGTTTTAGAACTTAGCTCGTAGAATTGACAGCCACTCTGTACAAAAACTTCCAATAAAATTATGTGGGGTCATGCCAGTGCATGACTACTGGAAACTTCACTGGAATCTAAGCAGAGAATTGCCTCAATATATGGAAAGATGACCTAGGTAATATAGTTGGCTTTGGCCTTTAGGTTCATGTCACATAAGATTGGTTTCTGTAATTCTATGGGGGAGGCCTAACAGTTAGCATTAATCTTTATAGCTAAATTATGAATGAAACTAGCATTATTCATTCTTATTTCATAACTATAATCGAAAGTAAGGTAAATTTCAAATCAAGAAGCGTAGAACACCAATATAAGATACTAGCTTACATGCGCCCCTTCGCATGCATGGTGTAAGTATTAACTATTATTTACCCCATTTCACCTCTTTTTGAGAATTTTTTACATTTATTTAGAAAAGTAAAGTATTGCACTTCCCTTTAAAAAGTTTCCATAAAAACTTTGATACACCTTTTACCCCTTTTTGTGGGTTGTTATGATAAATCCTGAAACTTGCGTTCATTTATTTATTAGTAGGTATCCAGACCGAGTTTTCCGAAAATCCCGCCTTAGTGGGCGCTTTTGCTATAAAAGGAGCTACCTTCCAAATTTCAGCTTCAGTAATTACAGAAAAAATATTATTGTTTTAGTAAAATTATTATGTAGGTATATAGATTACATGAAATCATACAGATGTGTATTGCAATTATATCATTGAAATTACAAATATTTTTTGAATAATTTTTTGTCTTTGAATGAAGGAGTGATTTTGATTTGCATGGGATTCAAAAAAAGGTAAACATAACAATTTTACCTAAATTATGACTTTAAGTTATGAAGACACAATATGTAGCGTAGTTTTCAATTTATTATTTTATAATATTACTTACTTGCATAAATAAAAAATTTAAAAATCTACCATAAGAAGTGCTATTTAATTTCCTTTTATTTTCAGAAAACATTGCACATTGTCGTGATGAGAAGCTTATTGAAGTGTACATGTCTTCATGGGAGCTAGAGCCTTATTTCAACTATGACACAAATTCATACTTATTTGCTGAAGTAGGAATCAGTTAACAGTCTTGTATCCAATTGTTATTTAAAATCTAGAATAAAATAAACTTGTACAATTACTTATTTAGTTTTATCACATGCTAGGTAAGTGTAGGTAATTGATTTGATAACAATAATTAATACGTAACTAAAATATAAGTAAGGTCCGATGCATACTATATGTTGGGCGCCGCCAACGGCCTGTTGACGGCCTCCGTGGCGTGGCGGGCAATTGCTCGGCAGAGACGCAAGAGGCGCTGGTTCGGTTCCCGCTGCGGAAGAAATGTTTGCATGTTCTGTAAATATTTCTTCCGGGTCTGGGTGTTGTGTTACCATGGTACTTACTCGTAGTTTCTGATACTCACGACACAGGGAATCCTAGTGTGGGGTCAGGACTATGTATGTGACTGTTGGGTGTTATTTATTTATTTTATAACGTTGTTACGCACGTCTATACTTTGGATATTTGTATGCTGTCTTCCATTCAGGGCTTCGCTCGCGTGGTACCCTATAAAAAGTGGTCGGTACTCCAGTGGGGTTATTTTAAAAACATCGGATGGCGTTATCGGAAGCTTCTGATGGAGAATTCTTTCAGCGGTTTAGGTGTGAAAAGATAACAGAGACTGAGTTTGATACTATCATCATCATCAGCCTAAAGCAGTCCACTGCTGGACATAGGCATCCCCTAGAGGGCGTCCTACAACACATTTGCCGAGTCGTGGTATTCACTTAAGAATTCGTTTACCCCAACGGTTATCAGTTACTTTCGCATTCATAATATGGGTTTATTTCTTTTCATTTTTCTTTAAAAATCATTGACCTTGCTGTTACCGCCAATTTAACATAAACCACAAGATGATCGAGTAAGCTATCGTGAATAAATGGTGTGGATCTTGGAGCCATAGCAACGTATACCCACAACAAAAACTAACGGTTGTAATAACTCCAAACTTGCAGATATCTTACCTACATTCGTGGTTTAATTAATGGCCAAGAGCATGCCGGCCCAAGGTGGCTTAGAGCATAAATCAGTTCAATGATTACAAACTCGACTGTGATCATTTTCACATAATTAAAAATAATTCAACATTAAACTAACAAAAATTGAGTAGGTAGGTATATACTAGCATTAGCATCCCTTTGGGACATAAATTGCTTAAAAAAAGTCAGGAAAATTAGCTAACCAAGGAAAAAATACCTATAAACTATTCCAGATGACGAACTATATCTATTCCAAGTTTTATCCAAACCCAATTTGGTTATAGTGTGATTGAACCACAAACATCCAAGCCCCTCACAAGTCACAAATCCTATTCTACTAATTTTATAACAGTATCCCTAACTTGCTAATATTATAAATATAATATGACGGCCTCGGTGGCGTGGCGGGCGATTGCTCGGCTGAGACGTAAAAGGCCTGGGTTCGATTCCCGCTTTTTTTATGGAAGAAGGGGTAAACGAACATGCGGCTCACCTGATGGTAAGTGATTACCGCCGCCCACGGACATCTGCAACATCAGAGGGGCTACAAGTGCGTTGTCGGCCTTTGATGTAGGAGTAGGCTCATTTCTTGAAGGTCCCTAAGTCGTATCGGTTTGGTAATTTGCTAATTCCACACGGCAGTTGTGCGAGGCAGAAATTGTCGTGTGAATCGCACAGTTGTGGACTGCCAACCATTCACATGTGGCTGCAAAAGAAATGTATGCATGTTCTGCAAATTTCTTCCGGGTCTGTGTATTGTGGGACCATGGTACTCGTAGTTTTTGATACCCGTCGTGGGTATCAAAAACAGGGAATCCTAGTGTGGGGTCAGGACTATGTATGTGACTGTTGGGTGTACTCAATCTGAAAGTAATGGGTATGATAGTAAGTATAATACATAGTTACCTAAGTCTTAGTTAGGTATAATCAACGCCGTTCAAAAAGATGTTCCTTCACAATTTGCACCTTCCTGATACAAGTATTCGAAATATTTCTTAAACTTGTGCATTAATAAATCTCGCATCACTCCAATGACTCCGTAATTGCGTCGGGCGGAAGCTAAATTGGGTGGAAAATGATGACAGCCTGAAGGAGGCACATTCCTGAACCACTCTAGACAAGTGCTGGTTGTTGGATAAAACGAGCGAGGCTTTGTCAGTACCTAAATCCATTGTATGTTTGTGGAGCATAACTTATTAGAGCATAACTTTCGAACCGTTAATCCAATCTGTATGAAACTTGGCTGCTCAATAGATTTTTTTTTACCCTCATGGGAACCCAATATCTTTACAACCCCTTCACCCATTAAGCCTGTATGCTTCCCAGCAAATCTTCATAGCACAATCTAGATAGATAGATGAAAAAAAATAAAGTTTTACAAATGTGTCGAGTGGGGTGCTATATGAAATGGTTTTATATGTTTACATTCCAAAATATTTTTTATTTTTATTCTAGGATGTAAAGTTGTTGATATAAACCGAAAAAGTTATCTTCCTTTTGTTAGAGTTTCAATGTCTTCGTCTGACCCTAATGATAGATTCCGTGTGAGTATCAGAAACGAGTACCATGGTACAAAGTAATCGTACTACAACACCCATACTAGGAAGAAATATTTGCAGATCAAACAAACATTTCTCCCGCCGCGGGATTGAACCAGCACTTCTACTGACTCTGACGGACGCACGCCCGCTACGCTATCGAGATTGTCAAGAGATCCATTCAAAGACGGAAAATGTTCCTGCTACAGCTTTATGGTTTATTTATTTTATTACACAACATAATAAAAGGATTTCACAAATGGAGGGGTAAATGCCTATTGGCTCTTAGAGTACAATTTTGTGAGATGTTTTCGTATGACCCTTGTCTACGCGGCTTAAATTTGGGTCAATTTCGGATCCCTGGCGGAGGCTTCCCTTCGTCATTCTATTTATAACCACTAATGCCTGAAAATAAATTGATGTTTGCGAAAAACGTTACAGGTGAGTAGGGAAATGGAAAAACGTTTTTCATTCCTTATTCAGTTTTCCGATGCATATGTTTGTGAAAACCGATCTTTTTGTAGACTTTTCGTACAATTTATAACAACGTAACATTACGTAAGTTAGCGTAATCTCATACTTTAAACTAATTTATACTATAAAACAATGAGCATATTTTTGCAATCAACAGACAGGCCAAACTACTGAAGCTAGAAAGCTAAATATGTATTTGTCTTTTTATAGCAAAAACATCCACTAAGTCGGAATTTTTCGAAATTCAAGCACAAAAGGGGTGAAAACATTTGTATGGAACTTTTTAACGTGTAGAGCGATTTGCTTGACACTCGGTCTGGATAAATTCAAGATGGACACGTATTTCAGGATTTTTCAAGACAACCCTTAAAAAGGGGTAAAGTGGGGTGTCTAAGTTTGTAATTTAAATACGGGCGGTTTGATTGGCTTGAAACTCGGTTTGAATACCTAAAATAAATGAACACATGTTTCAGGGTTTTTCAAAATAACTCAAAAAGGTGTTAAATGGGTGTGTATAAATATACCACGTGAGCGAAGCCACGCGTGTAAGATAGTGTAGGTGATATACTGTTATCTACTTTTAATAATGATACTTTGTACAGATAGGTAGAGACTTATATACCTATTGAAATACCAAATCCTACGTAGACAAAATGTAAACAAAAACTTGATAATAATTAGCTATCAATTAAAAATAAGCCAATTATTTAAATTGCAATGACTTGAAAAAATCCACGACTAAACCTCTTATTAATGAGCAATAGCAATTATGTTTTTATTATGTCAGTGGTTGCTTAACAATAGTATTTAAAACTTTACTCGTAGTTTCTATATCAGAGAAACCTATTAGGCCTTATTATAAAACAAAGACTAGATTGTGTGTATGATCTTTGAGACGAAGGTAACTAAGGCCTTTTATCATCTGACGACCTCTGTGGTGTGGCGGGCGAGTGCTCGACTGCGACGCAAGAGGCGCAGCTTCGATTCCCGTTGCCGAAGATATGTTTGCATGCTATGCAAATATTTCTTCCAGGTATGGGTGCTGTAATATTATTTATTATAAGTAAGTATTAACAACAAAAAAAGTATATAAGTATTCTATTCTATCAGTCATATGGTTCACATAGTACAAGCTTTGCTTAGTTTGGGGCTAGATGGTGCTGTGTGAAATGTCCACAAATATTTATTTATTTATCTATGGTAGATAATTTATACATCGTCAGGAGGCAACTTTTACCTTCACAAAGGGACGCAGTACGCAGTGGAGTGCCCGGGACGAATTAAGATGGAGTAGGCTTGCCCAGCACCTATGCCATCCTTTCAGTTTAGTCGGCCTTGTCCACAGGAAAGACATGGTCAATACGTGCGGAGCTGACTAAGCCGCGGGTTTCCTCACGATGTTTTCCTTCACCGTTAGATGCGGCATACGAAGGTAGCTGCTATTATAATACTGTACATTTTGCGGTGTAAAGCCGTCGTAATTAAAAATGTGTTATAATTAACCTATGTTTTTAAATAACAATGAGGCGTATTGGTATCAATTTGCGGGAAACCTAAGGTATACTCGTAAACATGCCAAGATAAGCAAGTACATAGAGTGTAAAAATTCCTACATCTCCACTTGTCAAAACATAAGTATAGTAATTTAAATAAAGCAATAATATCGCCAAACATGGAAATTTCACGTAATAAAACGTAATATCACGTCTATTGTCCGTCTTTGACTTTGTTTTCACCGATTTGCGCCGTGCAGAAGAATTATTCCTTTGCTATAAAGCAAATATTACATGATACAAAAACACATAGAGTAGCGTTAATTTCAATAACATTGTACCTGTGTAAATCTCTGCTGATAGATGCTATATCTTTGTCTGCAACTTTTGTTTACACGATTGTTCTTTGCGTAGTAGTAGATATCTTTATTGTTGTTAATGTCAATATTTCATTATGAAGAAATGCATGGAGTAAGCTAATTAAAATTAGAACAGAAAAAAGTATAAAATTAGGTTCCGCCTGCGCGTGGGTTAAGAACGTGGGCCGTGGATGAGGCTAGCACGGGACCGTATTGGATGGCACAGGCAAAGAGAGGCCTACGCCTAGCAGTGAGTAAATACAGGCTATGGATGAAGATGACGAGTATTCGCACGCGTGGTATCCGGACAAAAAATTGCCTAGTTGTTGCAGGTAACAAACGACGTCTATTCCAAAATTCCCCAAACATCCTCACAAACTCTCGGATAATATTTGTAAACCTATATAATATTTGTAGCTTTTTCATAATGGTCATCAATTAAATATAAACTTTACTAATTGTTTAACTGCATACCAATGCGCTGACTATAATCTTTTTGTGCACTAAACAGTGTTTCAATTTACGGTTTTGGAAGATTTTCCAAAGAAAGCGTTTCCATAGGTTTCTCTGTACAGCTTCCTAACGCCACCTATAATTTCGGTTAGCGTTCAGTTTACATCACTTGTAAAGTGGTTACGATACAAACTACATTAATCGGGCTTTCTTTACAGAAAAGCGATCTTAACTTACTTTCTATAGAGATGTAGCCGATTATCGCTATAACCGACTAGGGCGGTTTTAACCATATGGTTCAATTTTTTATACGTTTTCCGTAGTTGTGTATTTTTGTGCTATAGTGCTAGATTTTTGTCCATAATAGCGTACCTATATGTGCGTTTATATGCGTTGTTTTCTAACTCCTTAGTAGTATCGTAGTACGTATATCTATCTATGTAGATTATTTCGTAGTGAAGTACCCTTGAAAGCACAACCCAGTATTGTAATATTTCGTGAGCCGTCAGCAGTTTTGAAGATGGTTTTCGTGAGGAGCGCGTACGTTCTCGGTCTTGGAGACGACAAAGATGAAGGTATGGACGTTTTCACTTATCTACGCATTACATTTCATGCTTTAATTTGATGTAAAAACATAACATTTGTGACATAATTTTGTTATTAATGTTCGTATATCCTAAGATAGCTTTGAAAACAAGTTCCTTTCAGCAAGAGGGCTTGAATACATTGTTGAGTTGAGCTTGAGGGGCATCTTCGTGAAAATCTATGAAATCTACTCACGAGTCACGCCATCGGACAAAGCCTACCCACGTTTTACTGTTTCTCTTTTACGAGATACTCTTCAAACACGTTGTCACTGCATCTTTCATCTTATATTGTCTGTCTGGTCTAGTGTTCTTGTGTCCAATGTAAATATTGAATTGAATAGCTTTGTTTTGTGCTTGCTTGTTTGCCTTTGCCCACTCCGGAACAACGGTGAATATTCGTTTGGGAGTTTGAAGGTGTTTTTGTTTATCGAATGCAGTTTTTATACAATTGTAGGACAGATTATCTTTATTCAATCCTAAATCAAAACGTTGTATTATGTACCTTTCTATCAAGCTCTACGCTTAAATGTCTTATCATGAAATAATAATTATTATTATGATAATAATTATCTACAAATTCTAACAAATAGAGATCCTTGATCTCTTCCTACCCCTATAAGAAACAGGCGTGCTGTTATGGTACCTACTAGCTGCCACCCGCGGCTTCCCCCGCGTGGTACCTGGATAAAAAATAGCCTATATGTTAATCCAGCACACGTACTATGTTTATTCCAAGTTACATTCAAATCGGTTCAGTAGTTTTTGCGTGTGAAAGAGTAACAAACATACATACATACAAACTTTCATGTTTATGATATTAGTTGGATGTACGAATATGCGTGTAATTTTCAACAGACGAAGTCTGAGACGTCTTTTACCATCATAGATAGTGTCACATCTATCATTTGTTCAAGTACCTACAAAAGTAATAAAAAACAAATAAGCAGTGATACGGAGATATGTACCTCCATTTATATAAATCGCGGAAATACACCTAGGTGTGCTGAGATGACGAACATCACGAGTTGTAAATAAGGGTACTACTCGTGTCTCGTACACTCTTTCGAACCAGTGTGAAGAAAGGATTGAAGTGAGTCTCAATGAGGCTCCTTTCGTGCTCTTGTCACATAATTCCTAATTAAATATTATTAAAATTAATACCTATTTGAATGCTATCCAAACACTGTTTAGTTTAAACTTTTTTATTTGGTGCAGTGTTCTAGCCTTTTGACCGACTTACTGACCTTATAAAAGCCCAAACATAATAAAAAAAAATATATTAAAAAATTATGATTTTCAGTCGCTTCCTAATATATGCGTTATGATTATATCAGCCTGGTATAATAGCATGGCATTCCATGTGGTTTAGCAGCGGAGAAAAGCTTAAGATCTGTACTTGTGACATAGGACACAAGGTGATGTCGAGAGGTGACTGCGTATCGTCTATCAGTTTGTCAACATTATCATCCGTTTGTTCGTTCTTTCTTCAGGTCATCGACCAGAGAAAGTACCATTGTGATATGGTTTCGAAAAGTGCCTTTTGAATAATTATACAGTTCCTATAACTTTGGCAGAGCACTGGTGATCTAGTTGGTAGTGACCCTGCCTTCCGATCCTAAGGACGTGGGTTTAAATCCGGTCGTGTACCAATGGATTTTTCTGTGCGAAAAATTTATGTGCGCTATACCAATTCTCTCAAACGGTGAAGGAAAATATCGTGAGGAAACCCCCGGCTTAGTCAGCTCGACACGTATTGACCATGTCTTTCCTGTGGACAAGGCCGACTAAGCTGAGAGGATGGAATAGGTGCTGGGCAGGCCTACTCCATCTTAATTCGTCCCGGGCACAGCGTGCACACCGTATAGCGTCCCGTTTGTTAAGGTAAAAGTTGCCTCTTGATGCTATATAAATCATCTATAGATGGTAAAAGATCTCATAACTATGAAGTTTAAGGCTAGATGGCGCTATGAGAAATGTCCAACAGTATACTCGTATAAATGTTTATTTGCTTCTACCCGCGCGGCTCCGCTCCACCTACCCACATAAAAAGACTTTTTTTTTTTTCAAAGTCATAAGCTATATCAAAATATCACCTTGGACGGACTGATGTGTAGCAAAGTAGGTCTTGCCCACTATTGACTTGACTTAGTTTAAATATTTTATCAAAGTAGGGCATAAAAAGATTCACTTTATCCTCCACATTTAGCACTTAGTACGTAAAAACTGTGCTGATATGGCGTTTTGTCAAGGCTTTGCTAAATAACGGAGTCGGTAAATAACCTATTCGCACTAGTCAGTCTATTCGCGTCTTGCCTCCGCATGGTCAAGCAGTTGCGATTTTTAGAGCAACTTTTATCAAAAAGGATTATTTTAATTCGTCAATCGTGATATCTTTATGATGTTCGGATGGTATTCAGAAAGCGGTGTCACTGTGAGTACCTACTCGTAGTATAACCAAACATTTACAATATTTACATTATTTTGAAGCTACTACGGCAACGTCAGAATCTTGACGTGTATCTATGTATAATTATTCTGTCACATGACTTTTCTTATCACTGTAACATTAAAATACTTGTTTATTTTTTTCCAATTGCGGTTTTACATGCTGCTATTTATCTTTATCCTTAGCGGTTCAAAACCACGTAAGTATTTCCTGCTATTTACTCTTCTTACATCTAGTCGAAATTGCTATTCTTATTCTATAATATATAAACTTCTCTGCTGGACTGGGAGTAAAGAAAAAACATATAATGCGTCCAGCGGCTTCTCTCCCCGAGCATGTCGTAAAAGTCGACTAAGGGATAGTATCCTCCAACATGATGAGATACAGTAAGCAAGTATTCCCAAGGAGGGTTGACGTCAGGCAGGCGGCCGGTCATAAAACACCTTAGCCAAAACTTGTGCCGACCCCACATAGAGTGGGATAAGGGCAGGAAGATGATCATTCTATAATATATAATCGCTCGCTCTACATTGTTTTTTTATCATTCATCAGGATGTATTGAGGTTTCTGGGACCGGTTGCCCTCAGTTGCGTATAATTTAGATCTAAATCACCCGCTGGACATACATGTACAAGGTGAAACTAGTCAGTTGATAATAATTACTATGTAAAATTATAGGTATCTGTCACCCTGCGAGGGTCGTTGTCCTTTTTCATACAAGTTCCTCTTATGTTTTTTACTTTAGTTTGTTATTTTTTGGTTATTTATTGGTCATTCTGGTTTCCATCAATTTATTCTGCTATACTTTTGCTCTATTTTCGTTTATAATCAATAAATTTAGAGCTTGACGTCACCTCTATAGAACTAAATTCTTGCTAGCTTTTCAAGTTTTCAGTTCACAGCCTTTACTCTAACTGGAATAGGTATTACAATAAAATATGGAGTGACTTGAAAATCAGAAAAGCCTTCATCAAATACATAGTAATAAAACACTTATTATTTGACTCGCATCTATTTATTTAAGTTAGATATGATTATGTGAGTGTATGTGCACTTTCTTATTTGCAAAGGCAATAAAGTGACTGCGTCAAACGGAATCTAGAGGAATTACCATTACAAATAATTTAAACCCCCATTTAGATAGTGTCTACCCACAGTTTCATTTATCTTTATTATTTCTCAAATTAATTATTTGCTTTACTTCTTTCCTCTGCAGTTGAACGAACCGATTCTTGATAAACACCGAAGGTCGGTTTAGGTTATTGAAAGATGAACATTCCTTTAGAAATACCTACATGTAAACATGTTTTCTAGGGATGGTTTTTAATGAATTTAAACTAAACTGCTAACACTTATGTTAAAACATCCAATCGTCTGAAGGGAGGTTTTATTGCCTATCTACCCTTCGATAGAGATCTCTGACGTCAATGTGATGTTGGCTTTTAGAGTAATGACCGTGAACTTACCAGTGTGAAACATTTGCAAGACCTAAAAAATGTAAAGTATTTTGTTTTGGCACGGCACCAAATAAAACATAAGCGTTTAAAAGTTGAAAATACTTGGATCTTATTTCCAAAATCGCTAAAGTAGTTATAGGTAGGTCCGAAAAATGCAAGTCTGCTTAAACCGGATTAGGTCTTTATTTTTAGCTGTTAATGCAAGTCACAAAATCGGCAATTTAGTATGTCTGCAGTTTTTTTACAACATAGGTATTTGGCAGAATCAGGTAAGCCAAAACCTGTATTAAAAAAAAACTCTATGATCGGTTTGAAAGTTCAATTTATGCATTTTCCTCGTGATTAAGTCTAGAAAAAATGCGGGATAGAACTGCGTAGTGTGCCACCAACTTATTTATTCAGTTGACGTCAGCGTCACTACTGGTTTAGTATTGTTACTTTTGCAATTGACCAAGGAAACAGGTTCCCCTATATGTGACCAAATTGACAATACCATTAGTCGCCGGGTACGCAATACATGTTTATAAGATTAGCAAGTCCCTGCCAATATAGAACCAGTGTGTTGCAGGTGTTAACTGACTGAAGGATCTTCGTAGCATAATGAACTGTAGGTATGTTCTTGAAACGTTACCTGAATAAATTTCTTTACAAACAAATCCGTTTCCGAGGTGATAATAGAGATATAGAGAACGAGGTAAAAATTTTATTTTCAATCTCGGTGCGGTCAAACCGAGACGTGCGTTTGCGGGCACTGACACTGTTTTCGACAAAATAAACGACCTGTATTTGTAGACATTCGAAAAAGCATTAGGCTTAAGCATCATCAGCATGTTAGTACTCGCACCTTAGTTATCTGAGTACTGTTCGTAGAAGTGTCACGTTCTTAAAACTTTTTAAAAGAAGTTCTATTTTTGTTTTGTGAACTTTCATAAGAGCATGAGTGTACAGTAGATTTGCATGAGACTTTATTTTTTGTGTTGACTGAAAACGGCTGTGTAATATTTTTTATCATGTGTCCTACACCGAGTGCTTTTTAGTTGCGTCTATTTATACAGCAAATACAAGTTGCCAATAAATAATCTTAATGAATTAACGTTGATAGGTAATATTTCCAATAGTGACCCCATGTTATTGCTTATTGTCGATCGTAGTTTATCTCGTGTCTACTTGTGCAGACTTAATTGCAGTTCAGTATCGTTTTAACGCTAAAGCTGGCGTGGTGTGTTTAATGTAACAAGATAGTGTATACTTAGGTACGTGAGTTTTTTGTTAAGAAAAATACAACGTAGTGTCACATTGAATATGGAGTTTCAATACTATGCGAACTACGAGCGTCCGATGCGAAGGGTGCACCATGACCAGCCATGGTGGGATGAGGAGGATACTTTGTCCGACAGACGCATCAATGGTAAGCCAAGTCATCTCATCATCTAATCTCGGTTTCTAATAACCCTTTACATACGTAACCAACTAAGAAAGATCTGCCTTGGTTTTGACGTTTGAAGGTCGCGTTCGGTTGAAGCCTTTGTTGACTTCTTTAAACTTCTCTTCAACCGTTATCATCTGTACCTACCTACCTATATTTGAGTTTGTTTACTACAAGCGACGTGTGTGTTCTCCTGTATAGCAAAGGCATTTTTTGTCTGTCGGTACAGCCAGTGTTACTATGCTTGAAAAATAATGGTGTCGTCCTATAGCCGGTCGTCTGTCTTCAACGTTTTGATCTCTAGTATCATAATATCTGACGACCCTGAATTGCTAAATGCTTCTATTAATTTTTTTCTTATTTATTTTAATTATCTACACTGCATAAAGGTCATTTAATTATGGCGTTCAGTATTATCTCAAAAGTAAGGCCTGACGAGTAACATTATTACCGGTTCTGAATTTATACAAGCATTTAAGTTTTACTTTATCATTACCTCCAAACTGCTTATTTTTAACATGTTCTAGGCTACATTCAAGGCGAATTGAACTTACCTATACATTTTCCTACAGCTTCATTATTCAGTATTGTAATAAATCCAAGTTTGTCTATTCTCTGTCATTTTATTTAGTTTATTTAATATGCAACCCGAACAGCAAAGATTAGCAACACGTAGCCTATGTAAGATGCAAGTCTTTAGTCGCATTTGCCCCCGTTGTGTGATAGCTATGACTGTTCGTTTAGGCGCTGTTACATTTTCTGATCAGTTTTGGAGAATACACTGCATACATTTTTAATTAAGTTTGAATTGTAGTAAAAAAAAGCAGGTATTAGTAACAAAACTTTTAAAACGTCCCTGAATCCTCTAACACGAACACGCTTGTTTGGTTAATTATAATATTATATACATACAAACCGTTATGTAGATCATAGTTTACTAGCTGCCGCCCGCGGCTTCGCTCGCGTGGTACCCGGATAAAAAATAGCCTATATGTTAATCCAGCACATGTACCTACTATGTAAATTCCAAGTTTCATTCAAATCCGTTCAGGCGTTTAGGCGTGAAAGAGTAACAAACATAACTTTCGCGTTTATAATATTAAGATATGTAGATTATAGTTTATTCATCTAATTAATCACGCTCGTTATCTTTATCATTATCAGGCGTCGCATTGCATGCAATGTTCCTGTGTCAGTCGGTTATCAGGCAGTTAGGGTCATAAATTATTATCATGATGTGAAGAGCTATAGATAATAAGCATAGGTACATTACTTTTAGTCTTTTACATTGCCATCTATTTACAAACTCATTAGACAGGTACATTATTATTCCTTCAAAATGTGTAGTGTTCTTTCTCATTCCATCATAAAACAAACACGGAAGCATTTAAAGAGAGGAACTCGCAGGACTTAACAAGCAAAATGCACGATCGAATACTAGGAAGTGGTTGTACTTTGTTGCTGAAACAAAATAAGACTCAAAAGAGCATTGTCCTGTCCGTTTAACCGATTGTGCTTGGTTCGTACGCGTATAATGTTAATTGGCGAGTTAGTACATGTCTGTCTAGACAGGAAAGCTGGCTGAATCGATTCCACAGACCCCGCCGGGATAAATTTAGAAAACCGACCCAAAAGGCAGTTTTAAATTTTCCGCGCGATGCATAATGGCGTGAAGCGTGGGCATAAAGCCGCTTAACTTTTATGTCCTTAGTCCTTTGAAAATTTATTTGGCAGGGGTGTGTAAGGATGGATAATGGAAAAGTTGCATAAAAAAATTTTAACCTGTCTGGTATAGTTCAAAAGTATTCAAAGAATGGTTATTAAATATTACTGTGATTGATTCCGGTCTAAAGAATGATGGATGGAAGTTGTCACTGAGCACACCGAAGTCATATGACATCCACTAATCGATAATATACTTACCCACCTACTAATGTAACGTTTCTAGAACCCTCTCTCGCTCGGGTGATATTGGTCATAGATAAACAAGTGGTTCATAACTCACTTTAAGATACTCTAATATTATCATCGAATCATTAAACAATTAAACATTATTCAAGTTGATAATACCTACTTGCGTTATGTGATTTATTTCGATTCCGATCAAAGTGTGTCAAAATAAAAACAAGCCATACATGCCTTATTTATTGAACATCTTCTAGGAGTGCAAGAACTTTAAATCTTAGAGGTGTGCAAAAGTATCATTAAGAGCGTGCGCTACACGGAATTTGACTGTTCGTTATCGGGTCTGAAATCTCAGTTCATTTGTCTGACAATAAACATATGACAATTTTATGATTGTGCAGTTATTCCTAAAAACTCGAACCCTAATGAGAAAAGGCGGGCGTAGTATGCAGGCGCAGGTCACCACGGTATCAAACACAGACCTTTACGGACCGGAATATAAAATGTCGCAGAGTGAAATTTCGTGTCATAACGCCCTTAGGATGTATACAAAAGATAGGACCTTTTCCTAGGAAATACTTTTATGTAATTTTTACAATGATTTTCACCTACCTCCTCTGACAAAATAAAAAGAAATATTTTTATTTGGTCTGAGCCTACCTCGGATGATGACTCTACCTAGACTAGTGGCAAACGTACCTATCAATTTATCTTAACACGCTACGCAAAAGAATAAATAATTACGATTGGTACAAGTCAATTAAAATGTATTTATCATTCAAAGGTGAACTACCGATATCGATTTGTAAGGACAATATTTCTATATAAAAGCTGTTACCATCACAAGTACGAGTACCTTAACCATCAAGTAGGTATCCTTCAGTTCTGCGCATTCAGTATTTTAAAACATCTTATTCAATCTCATCAAAACGGGACAGGTATAGGTATCGACCGACGACGGTATAAAAGCTGTTGTTAACGACTGATGGCGTCTGTAGGTTAGGTACCTATATTATATTATGGAGTAGGAAGCGTAGTAGGCGCTATTCAGGTCAGTTCATGACCCCTCACAATAGGGTTCCACTGCAAGAGTTTGACGAGAATCATTGCTTGTCGTAAAAGGTCAAATAAATAAAACAAAAAGTAAACCGAGAAAGCATTAAAATTAGTGTTTCAAAGTTCGTAATATGAGTTGTTAGATGGATCTTAAGGGACTGCTGCACTTATTACATATGTAGATTTGTTAATTCAGCATTCTAAATTCGCATATTATCATTATTTATGTAACTACAGTAGTTTGCAGCCTCTGAAAATTTCAACTTTTCATGACCATAAAAATAGCTACATAGTCTTTAGATGCCACAATGGACAGAAAAATTTAAGTGCGAATTTTCCGGCATCAAACGTCCTCCCTCATGAATACCTGTAGGTATCCTAGTGCAAATAAGAGTCTTTCGAATCTTTTTATTCTAGAGAGGCAAGCAGTCCCTCGCTGCTCTCTCGACAGTTCATTTAAATATTCCTTTGTTCTAGAACCCTGTCGAATACGCTATCACGACACGGGCGCCAGAGATGTTAATCGAAAAACGCTGTTCAAACAAAGCGAATTCAATTTCAGCCCAATACACGTTCGGTTTCTATATTTTTATATGGTTTTTCTGTGGTTTTGTCTTTCGATGTAACTGAATGAAAGGTAACTGGCACAACGTTCTGACTTGGCTGAAAGAAAACCTATTAAGCTTCCGTTCTATTCGATTTACTAGAACTATTTGAAGCGTTCTTTTTAATTCGATTTTATTTGTTTATGCAGTACGAATAGACGCTGCACGAATCTTTCTTTCATAAACACGAATTCATATAATGGAACTGTTTGAAAGACAGCAATGCAAAGTCTGCCCAACTTTGTTGAGTAAAGTAAACTCCAATTAAAAATGTCTTATCCATTGAAATTATTGATAATCTTTTTTATCCTTTTTTTGATCATACACTCCACACAATTTTCCTAATAAATAATTTCTTTAAAGTCATTAAAACCTCTATTGTAATTTAAAAAAAATAACAATAGAGGTTTCAATCAATACAATTAGGTATTGTTTATGCCCGGTGATATATTCAACTAATAGAATATTCTTATAAAAAGAGCTAAGAAGGTTTTATTTGTTTTCATTGAATGTACATGGTGATGTAATTAGCTACCTACTTGAAAGAGCAATGTGTATTATGTGTTTATGAATAAGATGTAAAAAAACTATTCGCCTCATTGATAGAATACGCAAGTTGTAAGCAATTAATGTTTAGTATGGACTAGATGGCTGGCGATCAGAATGTGGTTCACGGGTTCATATATCTATTTAGAGACTGAGTCAAGGTTCAGTTTGTATCGTTGCTGGGTAGACTAGCACTTGCCACTTCTAAATGTAATTTATGATGAATAATATAATTCATAAGAAATATATTTAATTCAATGAAGAATTATGATGTACCCATCAGGATGGTTCATGATGTTTTGAAAATCAAACATAGGTACAAAATAAAAAGTCTATTTCAGTTTCTCTATTACAAACTAATACAAACCTAATATTCGCATTATCACCTTCATAGAAGAATCGAGTATGAATAAAACCAAGGAATGTTCATAGGTTAATCTATTAATTAAACAAATTCAAAGAGCTTATGCTGTAAATTAAATCTTATATTATACAAACAGAATTGTGCTTTTGCAAATATTTTAAATGAATATTGATCAGGACACAAGAAAATTTGCAGCTGGCCTTCGGCTGCTTTTTTCCGGTATCTACATGTGAAATAGGTATATTTTGTGCTAAAACTTGAGTACTAGATGCCAAACAGACTACTTTATTGCTGAGCCTACTAGTTCGTGTTTTGTTTCACTCACCACCTTATAGATTAGCAACATCTAAATGTAGGTAACGTGCACTTGTATAAGCTAGACCACCTGCAAAAAGTAGATTTATGGAACAACATCAGGTTTTTATATTTCAACGTTTTCGTGAGGTTTTTATGTACATTTAGGTAATTTACACTATCTTGATGAGAATACTAATTACGATTTAAATTAGCACCTAATCCTGAATTAAATTAAATATTTACTTTTCTGCTGGACTCGAAAAAACATAGAATGCGTCCACCTGCTTCTCTCCCGAACATGTCGTAAAAATCGACTGAGGGTTAGTAACCTCCCCAACATGATGGACCATCTATTTGGGCGATGGGCTGATCACCTGTCACCATGGTTCACTATATCCATCTTGGGACTTTAAATCGGAAGTGGCGCAAATTTTCTCAAGAGCGCTTGTGGCTCTGCCCACAACATGAGGGATACGGACGTGATAATATGTGTATTTAATAAATAACACCCAACATACATATTTCTGTTAGGATTCCCTGTGGGTTTCAAAAACGAATATTATGGAATACTATGGTACCACAATACCCAGACCCGAATTAAATATTTTCAGAACATGCAGACATTCCTTTCGCAGCGGGAACTACTCGCGTCTCTGCCACTAGTGGGCACACCACTCCATTGAATTCGTCAAAGAACGAACATACCTACCTATTTATTTCCCGTGCGACAAAAATACGACGATAATGACGTGATTTTTGTTTACACTCTATAATAACTAACTAGAAAAGGTTCCATTCGTATCCCACCCACATTGAATAGAGCACGAACGTTTGAATACAATAAGTTCGACCGCAAAAACTACCTTTACCGCTTTCCAAACTTTCCCATAGTTTCTAGGGCAAACTGACCCACAATTAATGATTGTATACCATTGTTTCAGGTAAGAGGCTCATCTGACGTTGCAGGGCGACACGAGTCGGGGCGGGTATCTATAGATGTCGGATATGAAGTGGTACCGCATATGCACCCTGCCTGTCAAATGGGTATGTACCTGATTGTAACCTAATGCTGTATATGACCAGAATGTACATATACCTGTCCTGTAACGGTCCTGAGATGAACCGGTCCGGTGAAAGGATTTAAACTGTCGTTTAAAGGCACTATAAAGCTAGGTCTCTGCGCGGCAGCGATTTTGGTCGATCAAAATTTCTTTGTGACAAGTGGAATGAGTTTTTTTTTTCATACAAATTTCATCTTCCCTTAATTGCACCATGAGAGGAATTTATCCTCCCATCGAAGTTTCATGCTTCTAGGATTACAACATGCATTAATATGGAAACTTTACCATTACTGAACTCATACGCTGAAGCCGCGGGCAGCTGCTAGTTGTAAATACTTAATTATACACAAATAATTCAAGCAATAATTTGATAAGATAACAGTGATTATGCAACTATCGTTTCATAACTTAGCTTATGTTTATGACAGCTCGTTTTTTAAACATTAGTATTTGTCTAGTATAGGCAGGTTTGTTCGACCAGAATCAAACTTTCACAAAAATACAAAAACTCCTAGCCCAACCAATAATACCCTGGAAATAAATAGCCTGGACAAGCTTTATTACAAAGAATAAGGTAAACGGAAAAAGATCTCGTCTCTTGGCCATCATGGATCAACCAATGGCGCGATATCGTAGGGTTGCAGTCGCCACTCGGTCTCATACTAAATGCTCTGTTGAAGTGCCCTTGCTGTTTCTTTGATAAACTAGACAAGTACAAAGGAAGAACGAAGTGTATTTTATTTAATCTCCACCATAAAATGATCGGGTGAGCTGTAAGCAAAACCGGTTTGATGGTTAATTTAGACGTTGAATAAATTACTGTGACGTTATTAGGTTGTTATTGTGCTAATCATAATGGTTATACGAGGTAAAAATAAACTGATATAGGAACTTTATTTTCTTGTTATTTAATACTAGCTTCCTTTCGCGGCTTCGCTCGCGTGGCATCCGGACAAAAAGTACCTAGCTTATATGTTATTCCAGCACACATACTATGTACATAATATTCCAAGTTTCATTAAAATTCATTTAGCTGTTATGGCGTGATTGAGGCACAAACATACATCGACACATCCACACGTCCTTAGATCCTCACAAACTTTCGCATTTATAATATTAGTAGGATTAAAAATCAGTTTAAAATTGGACTTATGCGCACGCTTAAAACTGTTTGTCGTGGATATATGAATGGGGATAGGTCACCGTGAATTTTACCTATTTTAGAAAAAAAACATACCTTTTTAAATAAAATAATAAGACCACATAACCCTTATGATAGTATAGTATAGTACCTATACCGATATCGGAATCATAAATAGCATGACTTAAGTTTAAATAAATGAATCGACTGAGAGGTTACCGCGAGTTTAACTCATCTAAAAAAACACATTAACTTTTTTTAATAAAATTATAAGAAAAATAGCGCTTATTCTATAGCGATACCGGAATTATAAGTAACATGACTTGAGTTTATATAAATAAATAAATAACACCCAACAGTCACACACATAGTCCTGACCCCACACTAGGATTCCCTGTGTCGTGGGTATCAGAAACTGCGAGTACCCCATGGTACACGGGGTACTCGTTCTTGTGGTACCATTACCACAACACCCAGACCCGGAAGAAATGTTTGCAGAACATGCAAACATTTCTTCCGCAGCAGAAATCTAACCCGCGCCTCTTGCGTCTCTGCCGAGCAATCGCCCGCCACGATGCTATTAAGTATCAATGTGTATAAAAAAATGCATGTAACCTTAGAGATAGTGTCGCATCGCATGCTATTAATTACGTAACATCAATGTTACTACTAGAAATAGCAAGTTTATCATTGCTTTATCTGATCAAACATAACATAGTTAATTTAATAAAATTCCTGTGAATGATATCAGGGAGAAACCCTAAATAAATACCTAACATAAATAATAGCGAGAGTTAGATAACCTTCATTCTAATAATCTTATAACGCCCGAATACTCAAACGCGACTCAGAGTTGAGCACGTCTCAACTGACGGTTTTTTGAAAGTTTCTGATGTAAATCTGTCAAAAAAAAATAATCGTCATTTGAGACGTGCTCAACTTTGAGATGCGTTTGAGTATTCGGGAGTAATACTATTATGCTATATGTGTCCTAAATAAATAAATTATTCCAACCTAATATGATTTCTTCATAGATTTTCTACATACATTATAATCAGTTAAATGTTCTTATTATTATTATTATTATCAGCCGTTGCGCCCCACTGCTCGGCAAAGGTCTCCCCCATTCCATCCAAACATCAATAAATGCACTTATGTATTTATATTAATTCCAGTTTTACCAAGAACTCGGAAGCACTTTGAGCTTATGACCTTCGTAAAAAACTGCTAAAATCAGGTTCACAGCACTCAAAGAATGCACTCTTAAAAACATATTATTAGTAAAAGTCAATGCCGACTTTTATAGCTTGCGAGATTTGATGCAGACTCGGCCGCTCTTACATAAACAATATGTGAATTGTTTATTATTTGCTAAAAGTATTTAGAATTTCATAAACAGATACTTACAATTTATCTCAAAAGGGGTTACTACTCATAAAACCGAAAAACATGTTCAGGCTATTTGCCAAGGCAAGAGAATGTGCGTTAAATGTTAGTAAACTATTTATTTTATTCCAGATGACGAACTATAATTATAGATATTCCATGGTTTATTTAAAGACGTTCAGCGTGTTTGGGGCATCAGCATTCTCCTATCCTCGCAAACTTTCGGATTTACAATATTAGTAGGATATTTTTTTATTTGCTTAAATAATAATTTTACTACAATTCAACAAGATTATTATTTATTGTTATGTATCCCAATTTAGTAGGGAAATTAGTGCACATAGTTAAAACATTTAAAAAATTATATGTTACCTATTTAAATTGTGGAATAAACAGGCTTTTTATTTTATTATTTATACTTTTTATAAAAAATATAACACTTTTGCTATAGACGCCGCTATAAGAGGGCTAGTTCATTTCTTGAGCATTTCTTTTACCATACAACGCGGGAATGCACCAGCGCTCTTTAAACATTGCCGGATTATCAACACTATCAATTTTGTTTTTGTTACTAATTAATGTCTGTGTACATAATGTTTTTCTTGTATGAAGTTTTCACAAAAGACAATAAAATTGCGGTGAGAGGCTGTTAGTAAGATGATACCTACAAAATAAACAATGTAGTGACGACAACGAACCCACTATCACAGGGTTATCGCCTCCGGACTTGAGGTAGTCTCGATGGTCTTGAGAGTTTACTTATTTAACATCCGCATAAGCTAATATAAACTTTATTTGTTATACAATAAGGTTCAAGATGTTACAGCATATAGAAGTTAACCGTGACCGATTGAACTATAAATAATAAGCATATATCGTTTCTCCTGCATCTTATCTTGTTCTAGAAAGTTGTGAAGATTACCGACTAAAACATGGAAAATATTATTACCCGAACACACCTTAATAGGTACGTATACCGTTGCTCTCCATATTGAAATCGAACCGTAACCGAAAATACTCGTAAGTATTACTACTTTCCGCCCACGACTTCGCTAGTACCTACATACATACCTACATCTGTATATCACGCCCTTATCACTAGTGGGGTGGACAGAGCCATAAGAAAACATGCAGCCACTCCTGATACAAAGTCCCAAGATGTATATGGTAAACCATGGTGAAAGGTGATCAGCTCATCTCCCATATTTTAATCATTTTGGGGAAATTTATAGAAGCATTAATTGCAGTAAGTAATTGATAATTAGTAATCTTAAAATGAACTTCCGCAAAGTCTCGCTTGAATCAATAAACAACGATGTACCTATTTTATTTTGAATAAAAATTCTAAAGCAATTAATTAGACTACATCTTTATTCATTGCACCACAGCCTTGCATTGCAATGCCATTATGTAGGCTAGGTTACAATTAGTATATAACCTTCTCCATTTACAAGCATTTACGGCTAAAAATATTAGAGTTGGTACCTTTCTCCAGCCTTAATTCAAATGCATTATTTAAAGTGTAGCCTTAAATGTATTTTATTGATATAGAAACCTATTTATTATATGCAATTATAAATTCATTAAATAATAAAAAAATATTTCTCAATTGCTTATTTAATACTGGCGTATCTATGATCACCCGAATGACCGCAAATCGAACAAACAATCATTTAATCATGGCTCTAGTTCGTCATTCATTTTCTCTGTTGTTTTCATTTGGTTGTTATTTGTAGGATCCCCTACGAGGAAACCATACGGAAATAAAATAAAAAACATTGTGTAAGAATTTTCCCAAGTATGTTTTTACCCAAGATAGAGTTAACGTATAAAGAAAAACTGCGTATGACGACACCACTTCCTATTTTTTTGCTAATATGTCTAAATAACAAGGTTTAAGTTTGGTTAGGTATACCTAAACTCGAGTGTTGTCAACAATGGTAGGTATGTTTCCTTTATTGTCTGAAATAACTCTATTTTCACATAAATCACAGGTGTTGTGTGTTATCTTGTATGTTACTGGATTTATATTAATACTAGCTGTAACTCGTTAATTTTCCCGCCCTTTTTGAAGACAAAAGGTAACCTATTTCTTTCTTCAGGACGCAGTCTACCTCCTTGCCGAATTTCATAGAAATCTGTTCAGCTTTTTAATCCTGAAAAAGTAACAGACAGAGTTACATTCGTATTTATGTAGTAACTATAATAAATATTTACATCGGTCATGATTCTCAGGGGTTTAAAAACCTCCTATACAGAATCATCTTTAATCCTCCGCGGGATTTATTGTACTGAACATACGTCCCGCCTGCTTATTACATTACACAACAGGTTTATTATAATGAGTAACTAGGCACTTCTACTTTTGTTACTTGTTGAAGTGCAACTCAAAAGAGGCTCATTTCGTACAGTAACATATCTTCGAACTTTTTTCAAGTTCGTTCATTTTTGTCAAATCGTAAAAGGCGAACATTACTCAATTACAAAGATAAACATTTAACCCGGCGTCGAAGGGCTATAACCCGGAAACTGATGACGGGGTATTATGAAAATTATAATAATTCGCCTTCGAAATTATCTGACCACTATTTATCTAATTCCATCAATGTGGTCTTGCCGACTTCAATCAAAATACTTCCCTATTTCTATATCAGGCTTGGTGACCTTCTACGAGCGTGATATAATACGTTTACAATAAGCATACGTAGGCATAAATTATATCCTTATTACATCTAGCTTTGCAAATTACCAAGCCAAACTGGTTCCAGTTACGAACACACTTTCCTATATTAATCAATGCTCTTACATTTCGATTATTTTGAGATATGGTGTTTGACCGCTTCCTAGATCAACCTCCATAATCTACAATTGTCTCACACGGATGTTAAATTCACACCTTATCTACTCAATCTAACTTTGAAAGTGTACATAGTCACAAAAAAAATTGTTAAAATATAATATCAAAATTTTTATATTGGGCCGCTTTTCAAAGTCAATTTGGACTACAAATATTTTTTATTCAACCGAAAATAAAAAGATATACCGTACGTTAAACCCGTAACCCAACTGTAGTGTTTTGAAAGTATTACATGTTCGTGCTCAAAACGATATCAAAGTAAGTAATAACAGCGAAATAAGACGTTTACATGCAGATGTGCACAGCTCACGTACCTATCGCCTTATAATGCTAGGAGCGCGTTGAACTCTTTTGTACCGAGCTACGGTCAATGAACATATTCGGGGAACTATTATTCATTTAAATATTGCGCTGTGTAAGTAAAGTTTTCTTGTTATACCTAACATAGACCGTTTTTTTTATATTTAAGGCAAATAAAGCGTAATTAAAAGTGGTACTGCTAGATACGATGAGGTTGATGTCGTACGGTTGACCTAGAGGTAGACTAGACTGAAGGCATAATGTTTTTTTTAAAGCATTTTATTCTTGTTTTCGTGCAATTTTTAAATTACTCTTACAAAGTATTAAAATAAAACTGATTGCTTTAAATGAAAGTTAAAAAACATGTCCTGTATTTAATCTCAAGAAAACACGTCAAGTCAAGTTTCCGTTAAGGTCGGCATCGTAACTGTTTATGTATTTCCCGAAATGAAGATAGACACTGATTTATGACAAGATCACAGCTCGTGTTGCCATAATTTTCTTTACAGCTCCCCCTCGACCGTTAAATTGGAAGGTTTCAATTCCATCAATTGGCGGCAATAATCACGTCATTTTATAGCGAAATCTGTGCATTTCCTTAGTTTATTGTACGAGAGACGTGGGTTCTTGGCGTCGAGTGGTTGCGTCGGCAGTCGCACGAGGGCGCCCGCATAGGCAGCACGTCGCGTCGCGCTCCCCGCCACGATCCCGCTCGTGTGTACACGTACCCTCGATACGATGACGGCTGGTCTCCCCCGGCCGTGGACGAAAACTCGCTTTCTACGCGCCAACGGTACAGAAGCGTCCGTCATCTAATCCGTTACGTTGACATGTTTACACTGTTTACTATAAGATTAACAAAGTTTTTCACGGCTGCATATATTAGCTCGGTGTGAATGCGCACCGGCTGAAGTATTGCGAAACTGTACAAGTGAAGTTAAAAATACATTGGCACTAGTGCGTTGTGACGTCCGATCGAGATGTGTTCGTGCAGCAAGTTCTGCGACTTTTGGAAGAATTCGTGCGGTGCAGGTGAGACTCTATGCACTTTCTAAATGATCTCACTGCACATACATAGTCGTGACTGGATAGAGTATGTAGGCAGGCCCTACCCTCGTCCTTTCTAAACGCACCGAAACGGTCGAGCACGACCACAGTCCAAAACACGTTCTAAATGAAATCTCGCGGAGAAATCTATAATATTCTGTTGACTTATGTACTTAGAATAATAACGGCTGTTGCCAACCAGGTCGAAAATGTAGTCATCGCTAAAACTGTCAAGGAGTTCAATAATTTTTCATTCTAGATGCGAAATCTTTTCTCAAACAATAGAAAGTTGTTACAGTTTGTCGCATAATTGCCGATTTATCTGAATGAGTATGCAAATTAGGATGTCAAGGTGATACCGGCTGAGATGACTGTATCATTATCATAATTTATTGTAATGTCTTTGAAACATGCGTAGTGAACTTAAGCAAACATTTATTTATCACATTTATATTCACGATAACCTACCGACATCTATTCTCATAAAATCCATAGGCGCTAAAACACGTTGACAAAAAAATGTTTGACTTCGTCTGATTTTGAATTCTCATTATACCAAACTCTTACTCTATTATATTTTATTTATGTTTCTCATGCTTTTGCTTACCTACATCTAATTAATTATTGTATAAATTATCAATGTCCTTTGAGCGTTCTAACGGTTAAGATTTGGCAAGGAGAATGTGTTTGCTTACCAAGGTCATGAGCATGTCCTGTTGGCATACTGACATGGCTTGAGTGTTCATTCCCATTGCAAAAACAGGAACGCAATGAACAGGTCTCGATTGCTTTGCAAATAAAAGCAATCCGGTCCTGTCCAAGGAGAGCGGGACCTACCCTGCTTATCCTCTAGATGGGTGACTGGTTTGTCTGGATATTTCACTATTCAAGGGAAGGGAATGGTCAAAATACATTTTAGTATCAATTTTAAACTCTTCAACGCGCCTGAATCCGTAAATAGTTCAAGCGTTTCTTTTGCAATTGGCGTTAGTTCAAATAAATAACTTTTTTCCAGACGCCATGGTTCTTATTATAAAGCATAGACTACTCGTAGATGTTAATGGTTTGTGAAGTTTTAGTGTAAAGAGGCCGCAAATTATGTAGTTTTAAGCGGAAGCGTCTGGCAAGGCTATTTCGAAGATTGGAATTAGATCTTTGTGAATGGAACAGCGTATCAAGAGCGTTGTAAGTAGCTTTAGTCTGTACAGCTTCCTTCTTTGATGAATACTATAATTGTTTTTTTTTATTCTACTAACTTATCAATTAAGTACTTATAATAACAAAGAATCGAAACCTTATAGGGTCCTAAACATGGCGTCTGATCCAAGAAGTCAAAATTGAATTTACTTACACAAATCTATTATCTCCCGTTATCCCCTCCCAGGTGCAAGCACCTTTTACTAGAAAATAATACTGTTTTCTTTGGTTACATACATAGCTTAATTTATTTTACATAGTTAGGTACATAGTTTAAACAGCAGACAGTTGGACTCCGGATATAAGGGTACCCGGAACCATTTACCGCAGTTTATTATCGACGACATTAAAATAAATATGGCCTTACCATACCTTCACACCTCATAGGTTTTTCGGAAGTACCTAGTTTTACACCAGGTGTTTTTTATTTGCTATTAGCATCTGAACTGACCAATACTTAATATATCCCATTCAGCCTGACTTCCTTAAAACGTGTTGATGATAGATTCCTCTTCGAGTGAACTAAACAAAATTAATGTGATATCATTTCGGAATCATACTCTAGCAAAATAATATCAAAATCACTTAACAATTATCTGTGATATCGGGTAACATTATAAAAAAACCGTAAAGACATTTTAAGACTTAAAAATGTTGAGAAATATCCACGGCATAGTAAAATAATTTACAGTTTTTGTTCTGACTGTTAGAAGGTAGCATCCGTTAGTTTAAATTCTGTTGAATATAGCTTTTCGTACTTTTTCTCGCCTTTGTTAACTTCCGTTACAGTGACCGTGTAACCCTACAGTCGACATGAAACCAAGAAAACGTGAGAAATAGAATAATGCAATTCATATAGGATTACTTGGTCTGTGGCAAGCCGACAAGGGTGTCAAGGTGTAATGCGATGCGTGGCAATGTATGAAACTGTATTACAGTGTATGTGGATACTTGAGATGCAAGAACAAGAAGTAGCAAGTTATACCAAATATACGTATTTATAAAAAAACACGGCTGTAAACGATCAAAGGATAGAATACAGCTTCAGTAGCTTGCAGGAGTCTAGGACGAACCATCTTTGCTTTTCTTAAACCGACATTCCATGAATTCCAGAATGTTGTCGGTCCAAATACAAATAAATAAATATATGTGGACATTTCACACAGCACCATCTTGCCCTAAACTAAGCAGAGCTTGTACTATGGGAACCAGATGGCCGATACAATACTTATTTTTTTTTTTGTAAATACATACTTTTTTCTTTAATTGACTTAAGCATAATTTTCCCCCCAGAATTCGTAGAGTGCGGTCATGGGCCGTGTAGTCTGGCAGAGCACAGGTCTATTCTAGACAGGCTTTATAGTGTTGTAGTGGATACTATGACTGAGGCAGCTGTACAGACGAAGCAGTGTAGTGGTAGGAGACTTAGGAGAGGAAGGAGTTTCTGTGGATGGAACACATATGTTCGCGCCGCACATGAGGAGGCCAGGCTTAAATTCAAATACTGGTTGCTGTGTAACAGACCCACTTCAGGTGAAACTTATGAGCAGATGTGCGAATCTCGCAAAATCTTTAAAAGCCGCCTGAAATGGTGTCAGAAAAACCAGGACCAGCTAATTATGGATAAGATTGCTAAAGAGCGTGCAGCGAAGGATTTTAAGACTTTCTGGAAATCCACAGGTAATCTGAATATTAGGCCTGGCCCCCCCGTGAGCGTGGAGGGGAAGAGTGATCAAAGGGAAATAGCACAGCTGTTCATGGAACACTTTAAAGTTCACTCCCCCCTCGGTCCTTCCTCTGAGGTGTCCGATGCTGATTTCGACGCTCCGGGTGACGAACCTCTTTTGCATATATCTGCAGACCAGATCCGCGTGACAATTAAAGGTATGACGCGAGGTAAGTCTCCCGGACACGATGGGCTCAGCATCGAGCATCTTAAATATGCGGGGAACCACTTGCCCGGTCTCCTCTCCATGTTCTTCTCAATGTGTCTTAGTCATGCGTATTTACCGGCTGACCTTATGAAGACGATAGTAGTGCCGATTGTGAAGAACAGGACAGGAGACATATCGGACAAAGGGAACTACCGACCAATTTCTCTAGCCACTACAATAGCTAAGGTATTGGACAGTGTGCTTGATTCTATGCTACAAAAATACCTTAAGCTACATGACGCACAGTTCGGGTTTAGACCCGGACTATCCACAGAAAGCGCAATATTAGCACTCAAGCATACTGTCCAGTATTACACAAGGCGCAGGACGCCGGTGTACGCCTGTTTCCTCGACCTCTCCAAAGCATTTGATCTCGTTTCTTATGATGTGCTCTGGGGAAAGTTGAGGGATAGGGGTGTTCCGGCGGAACTGTTAAAAATGTTTCGATATTGGTACGGGAACCAAAAAAATAACATCAAGTGGTCCAATGCTCTCTCTGACACATATAGGTTGGAGTGCGGGGTGAGACAGGGGGGGGTAAGTTCACCCTCGCTCTTCAACCTATATGTAAATGATCTCATTGTTGGGCTCAGCGGCATGCGTGTTGGCTGCCATGTTGATGGTGTTTGCATAAACAACATCAGCTACGCAGACGACATGGTGCTGCTGGGCCCGACAGCGAGGTCTGTCGAAGAGATGCTGAAAGTCTGTGCTGACTACGCTGCTTCTCATGGTCTCCGCTACAATATAAAGAAGTGTGAATACATTGTCTTTAAGGCCGCCGGTAATAACCTCAAAGACTTTCCAGAGATAACCCTTAACGGCATGAACATCAATAGAGTCACAACTTTTAAATATCTTGGCCATTATATTACCGACGACCTTAAAGACAATGCTGACATTGAACGAGAGCGTAGGGCTCTGGCGGTAAGAGGTAATATGTTGATCCGTAGGTTTTCCCGGTGTACAGAAGAAGTAAAAATAACGCTTTTTAAAGCGTACTGCCAAAGCTTCTACACCGGGAACCTATGGGTTAGCTACACCAAACGACCGCTAGAGACCCTACGTGTACAGTATAATAATATTTTTAGGATGATGTTGGGCCTGCCCCGTTTCTGCAGTGCATCGGGGATGTTTGCAGAATACGAGACGGATGGGTTTGCTGCCATCCTCCGTAAAAAGACCGCATCCCTGATGCGCAGAGTGCGTGACAGCCCCAACACCATCCTACAAACAGTAGCCGGTAGAATCACCTCTCCCACGTGGCATTGCTTCGTGAGGAGGGTGATCTACTAAAATGTTTAGTGGTAGTAGTATTTAGTATTAGTCTAATAACTAACCCTAATTATAAGTGCTTTACTAACAAATTATGGACAATGTAGTCTGAAATAAAATCTTTTTATTTATTTTTATTATTTATTTTAAGGGTTTTGTCGCTTTACGACCACATCACCCATGTAAATACATACTTATAGTATTTAAACATCCAGACCCGGAAGAAATATTTGCAGAATATGCTAACATTTCTCCTGCAGCGGGAATCGAAACCGCGCCTCTTGCGTCTCAGTCGAGCACTCGCCCGCCAAGCCACCACCAGTGATTTTCATTTAACATTCGCATGATCAGTGCTAGAAACAAGTCATGATGCTAATTCATCGATATCATAACAATTGATTGCTCGGAGCACCTAATGTAGACCGCGTGATTCGTCTTAAGTGTTATTTAAATGCCAATCGGTGTTTTGACTGTTCGTTTCCATAGTAATGTTAGGCAAATAAGACTAGCTATAAAATCTATAGCTTATACAGTTTATATGTGAAAGTATTGGCTCATAGAAACGAATTTCCTATACTAGAGGTCCGAAAGTTTTCTTATTGCCTACTAATGCCAATTTGTCATACTGACAGTGGTAAAGAGCAGAAACGTTTCGGGCCTGTCAGTTTTGATTAATTTCGCCGCATTATTCCCGTTTCTTTGTTTTACATCGAGGCACTTCTTCGTTCGGCAAGCTATTAATTTTCGAATGAAACTTCATTTCTTGGACAACGATCATTGGATAGATTTACGAGTGACCGTTCTCCTGAATGACGAGTCTGATGTCACCTTAAGTTTCTTATCTGTCGGTATATCGGTGAACACTATTTAATATTTGGCTTTTGGTATACCTTTTAAGTAAGGTTTGCGGTGGCATGTGTAAACCTCGTTTACTTGAACATGTACGTAATTTGTTGAAGGCAATTAACCTTCTGTAGTTTGTTCTGGCCTTACCAGGTTTGACAAGTTGGCCAAAAACAATTAAAACTTGTCATTGCTATTTTACCGGTTTCTTAACTTTAATTAACATAGAATTTTCTCATACACTTGATAATAATAACTCCCTGTTTCATTTTTCAATAATATCTGACGTCTTGGGATTTTGTTTAACATACATAAAAATATCATGTTATTCCAGACCGTTGTATATAGTCGACCCATATCAACGTACAATAGGTATTATTCGTATCGTAGTATCGAAGTCATGCGTTGATGCGTGTGTTCTAAGATTGCTTTATACGTAACCAATCAGGCTGTGATTTGAATGAATGCATCATGCCTACGTCAGTAAAAAATACAAAGAGATGACAACACGCACCGGTTTATTTATTAATTTTAGAATTCATTTCCTACTTTTCTACGTCATCAATAGAAGTTTAAGTCAAATCGTTTTGTATATAACTGGTTTTATTTATTTCTTTACAGGAAGACATTTACAACTAACCATATTTACGTACCTACTATTACTAATGTTACTTACAGAATTCAACATAGAGGGTTGAGCTAGCTGTAGACCGTTGCAAAAGAACTATAGATAGCTCAACTTTACCTTTACCAAAGTACTCAGTTCTGAAATTCAAAATCATTAAACAAAATATAAATACAAGTTTTGAAATAACAAGGTTCGACAGGAAACCTAAGAGTTATACGTATGCATTATGCGAAACACGTTCTAGTCGGTGGCATTGTACCTACGATTTTATGCTTTGCATGCGTGAATGTTACAGCACTCTCGATAAACAAAGTCGAGAACATGGCCACAGAAGAAAGAATAATAACTATTCATTAAAAAGTTACGTATCGATACGAAATTCCGTTCCTGACAAAAATTACATCACACGATGATGATGGTGACATTATCGGTATCAATAATTTAGGAAACTACCAAGTCCAAGGTGCTTGTCGATAAGACTGACAATCTTTCAATGTTATTCAATGTTTCTTTATCAAAGCTCCACTTTCATAACTTTATAATTTGACTATTTTATTACTGCTTTCAGCACACGTCGTCACAATGCAAATTAAAAAGAATTTCTTTTATCTATCCACTTTTCGCACTCCTGTCTAAAGGAGTTCGAATTTCTCTTAAATGCATCCGAGTCATTTCTACCTGGATTCAATAGAATCAGTCGATCATATCGATCAAAGCTATTATGATGACAATAAGACCCCAGGAGATTCACTATTACATGCTGTTGCTTCTAACCATAGATTAGACATAGTTTCTATAAACTTACAGTATAGATATTAGCTTCAGGAAATAATTGCCTTAGGTTACGTGAACGACCCACTTCTGTGACAGGGAAAAGCAGTCGTAATGAGGAGACGTGATGAATGGGGGTGTTCGACATACAGTGATCGTCAGAAGTAACTAAACACTGACATGTACTTCCAAGACGAAGCTATTGGTACGTATGGTTAAAAGCTTGGTCTAGAAAGCATTTTTATAAAAAAAAAATATGTCCGTGGCATTACATCTGCATTTGTAGGACTCCTAAACACATTGGCTCAGCTAGTGGCCACTGACATCCTTACATATCTAAACTCCAACTGTCTGTTAGTTTCTATAAGTGGCACCAAGGAGCTTCAACTTGTTTACATTTACACTCTACACGTAAAAATATTTGTCATCAGTTGAATCAACAATCTGTCATCATCACCATTAAATGAAAGTGACTTTGCGGTGCGATGCTGCCCGCCCGCGAATCCAAAACATCTATAGATAATTGATTTGCTACTTCTAAAGGCGACTGTACTTAGGTAATGAAAAACGTTTTACGCGGCTGAAGTTTACAGCCTGCTTTAAAGCATAGGCAATAAAGACTAGGTGCAATGGCCGACCGCGTAAGGTAACCTACTTACGCCCTACAACATTAGCTAAGATTGTGATTAGAATTGGATTCACTGTTTACATCTCAATAGCCCTTTTGCCAACACAATTTTCTATAGTTTTTGTTATACGATAAGCAAGCAGTACATGCTTATCGTATTACTAGTTATTTTTGGTGATGAAGGTTCAAAAATAATGACGATTAGATTGAAGCTTGGATACGGAATGAGTACATCAGAGGAAGTCTGAACAGATAGATAAAGAGTAATAGATTAGCGTGGTATGGGCATGTTATGCGGAGGGAAGAAGGTCATGTTACAAGGAGAGTAATGAGTGGAAGGATACTCTGCCAGTGAAGGCCGAAGAAATGGATTGTGTAAAAGGAGTGAGTACAGAGATGACGAGTGATAGGAAGAAATAGTGAAGGTGAAAGAGGTAAACATGTTGTACCGACTCCATCTAGTGGGACAAGAAAGATAAAAGCTTGGACGAATGATTGAAGTCTTCATTTATCAGTTTGTATTCTACGTATCAACATAACGCACTCATCGAATAATAGCATTGAGTAGGTGTACTTTTTTCTCAGATAAAAGATTTAGCGCGTTTTCTTTGTTAACAATTTATTTTTGGAAATACATTCGACGTAGCAACGAATTCTTTTTATAATTCTTAAGATGTCTCTTATCTAAAACGAAACAGCGATTTGTATATCATCCGATGTAACTGTTTCTTATCTAAACAAACAATATGACGCGACGCCAATTTACATCCAGTCATTCGTGTTGTTCACCTTGCGATACTTAGGATTTGTGTTATTATTACTTATTCATCAAACATGTCAAATAAATGCCCTAACCAAAAGGGTTGTGTGGTACCATGGTACTCGTGGTTTCTAAAACCCTAAGAACTATGTAGGTAAATATGTGACTGTTGGGTGTTGTTTATTTTTTATTTTTAAATGTTTATTTACTTGGCATTATAAAAAATACTGTTTTACACATTTTAAAATTTCATCGTGGTAAACCACTAGGTATGTATTTGTGTCATACAAATACAATACTAATACAAATAGTTTATTTTGGAACATAATATACACATGCTCATAAAATAACATAATTAGTACACGATGATGGCTGCAGTATTAAAAAACTGTGTCGCAACTATCAAGCTGTCATGCAAGCAATAGCATACATCCTTCCTACTATATAAATGTGAAAGTTTGTGAGGATGCTTGTATGTTTGTGCCTCAATCACGCCTAAACGGATTTGAATGAAACTTGGAATATACATAGTACATGTGCTGGATTAACATATAGGCTATTTTTTATCTGGATGCCACACGAGTTAAACTGCGGGCGGCAGCTAGTATTTTTTAAATTCGTAATCATAGTACAGGTTTTAGAAAATATTGCGTTGCAAGTGAGCTATTTACAAACCGTCGCCATAACAACCACACGTTGACCCGGCACAATAGTCCCGCAAGCGCATGCCAATAATGGCTAAAAGAAAAAACTTAAACAAACGTCCATTCTTCTCACGTTGACGGAAAAACACGAATGCTGTTTGCTGTTTACAAAAACAATGAGGTCAGTAACGAGAGGTACGAATTGATGATTATTATAGGTTATTGGCACATTGAAAGCGTTGACTGTTATTTCTAACCAACCTTCAGCGGTGAAGCTGAAACGTACATGACTGTCTCTAAAAATTCTGTCTGTCGACTCATGTTGAAAATTTTCACGTTTATCTTTTGTTTATTTTATCAAAACACATCGGTTTTCTAAAGATCACTGTTCTACGTACAATTTCTAGAGTATTCTGAACAAAGGTTTCATGGGTTATAAAGATAATGAACTTAATTTCATTGCAGGTATTTTGTTCTCGGGAAAACCGTGTATTTACCGGCTTTGTTTAAGAATATTTTATGAAGTAAAATCTATACAGAGCCATGTTATGAGTAATCTTCAGGAAGCCTTTCAACTGAAAAAATACATGATGCGTTGAGTGTATGGCTTTATTAGATTATCGAAATTGATTTTGGTGTTCCATCTTTCTCTATTATGGATTTATGGAGAACAATTGTACTATTACAAGATATACCTAAGACATATTATGAAGTATTCATATTTAGACCGAGTTTTTTTGATTCAAAAAAGTCTTTAAATCAGAAACGGTCACTACTTTAAACTTGTTATTAGGTACCTACTTTGCATAATCATTGCAACATAACATGAAACGGATTCATTCATTTTTCCTATAGTTTTTTCTATCAATTCAAAATATTACAACCAAATTTAATAAAACTTAGCACATTCTAAAAGTTGAGAATTAATATCATGCTTTATTATTTTTCCCACATGCGTGTCGCTTTGCTAATTTTAGTTTTCCATGCATGAAACTTCAGATTAGAACATGGTTGCGTAATATTTTACTTATCACCATCACCACACGTTAGTTCCACTGACTGTAATTTCGATCGGCATGCTTATAGATTGTAATCGATATGGTCAAAATCTATTATTACTATAATACATTGTTATAATTGCTATGAGGCACTGAGTCAGAAAATCTTACTTAGATGCGAAAGTTTGTGAGGATGTTTGGATGTTTGTATGTTTGTATGTTTGTGCCTCAATCACACCTAAACGGCTGAACGTATTTGATTGAAACTTAGAATATACATAGTAGATGTGCTGGATTAACATATAGGCTATTTTTCATCTGGATACCACGCGAGCGAAGCCGCGGGAGGCAGCTAGTATAACATTATTTACATTAAACGCGTACCGTCGGTATCATCATCATCAGTATAATACGAAGCGCTCGTGGCGTAGCTTGCTTAGGCGTTCTTGATTGATCGTTAAAGTTAAGCAACGATATGCGCGGTCACAAATTGGGATGAGTGACCGCAAGTGGCTTTACGAGCTGAGCGCTTCCGTGCACATACATCAGTATAATCGATCAGTGAAATTCCACACCTGGCTCCCCATATACACTTTTCACTGCCTATATATATATATATATGTCTATGCCTAGGCCTTCCAATGTTTTCAGGAGGAACCAACTAAGTGTTGTCTTCCTCTGACCACCCGCGGCTTAGAGCTCTAATGTGTAGAATATTCTGTCCTACACTTCGTTTCTCGGTTCATTCGAGTATCGCTAGCATCGCATATCTACGTCATTATAGTGGGTTATTATTTCGATCGAATGCAATCGGTCACGCTCGATCACTCGTTGGAAATCGTCCTCAAGTAAATGAATTCGTCTCAGTGGGATTTCTCGTGACTGTACATCCAACCATTTCAAAACTAAGCTCACGCTCGGCTATAGAATTTCAGTAGTTAGATAGCTTGGAATTTCAATTTCTAAGAATTTGGAACAAATATAATATAGTGCCATTTTAGGGTAACCAATAAATATCGCACATAAATTCTAATTCGATTTTATTCGAACCTGTGTTCTAACCCATATCAGAATCAGAAGGCGAGACTACACTAAGAGTACTAGAACCTAATACCTACTAGAACACCAATGCAATGAACATCAAATCTCAAATGGCCATCCAGATAAAGAGGATACAAGTGAGTGTACTTGCATCTGTCTGACCCCTGACCCAAAGAACCTACTTAAATAGCATTAAATTAGCTTAATAGGCTGTGACCTCACGCTGTAAAGAAAATGTCAGTCATGGTTTCTTTCATTGGCATATCGATTTATTTGTGTCTTCAATGTCATTATGATTATAACTAAGTGGAAAGGTATTCGAATTATTGCTGGTTCGAAAAAAATATATATGTCGTTTCGCAACTCATCAGTTTTACAATTTCTTGCAAAAAATATGGCACGTAAAGTTAACATTCTTACTAGAAAAATGAGCCTACATTGATGTTCTATGTAGATTTTCTTCGTTAAACGATCGATGAATATTTTAACGATCACTGCCCATAGGTGTAGCTGGTAATAGCACCATAAGTGAACATCACTAATGGGTACACATTTGCATTCTCCAATAACTGAAAAAACATCAATTAATTGAACCTTAGCTGGTCTTACAGCAGTGTACCTACTGGTGATGAAAATCTAAGACTTTTTGAAAACAGAAATAAAATAGTAAAATGCGATGAGCACATATGTAGTTTAAACAGGTGTGAATAGTAAGATTTTTATAGAAAAATGCAGAAGTCAAATTAAAATATATGTAGGTTGATGACTGTTTACAGGCTTTTAGCCCCCGCAATTTTATTGTTCCTACTGTTATAAATGGCAAAGGGTGCGAAAGGGGAACGAACGGATGCTATAATATAGCTATCCATAGGCCTACAGTATAGTTATTTTTATGTATATCTGCGTTGAGACTTATCAATTGCTTCAATTCAAGTAATGGCACAAAATTTCCATTTAAAACCGCTCTGACGATTGGCTATTTAAGGAAAAGTTTCAATTTGCTACTGATGCTCGTTTGAGTGTTTTCAGTTAATGAAAATCGGATATTCGTGAAACCTGTTACCTTAGATTTTATCGTCGATAGCTGATGCAATATTTTCAAAATTTAGACTTTTTATAACAGCATTTACTGCCTTAATGTTTTCCCTTTTTTTCTCTAATATTTATTATTGTAATAGAATTTTAACATACATTTTATTGTTTTCAATAGAATCTTAAGTCTAATTTGCTTGCGCGTTTAGATTGTGCCTAATTGTTTCGGGTATTATGAAGTGTCTATTGTTTGAATTTAATTTAGCTCATAATGGCATAACAATCACTCTACTGTGGGTACTGGTATTTTGAAGATATCTTTGATAGATGGAATTTTGTTATGCTCAATGCCGTTAATTTCAGTAACCGAAATCCAAGCTGAATGAGCTGTTTTGGAGTTTGATTGCAACAGACAAAATATCTCTCAAGGCATGCAATTTATTCAATTATTTATTTTAGACTATTAGTTTTGCGTTTTCGTAATACGTAAAACTAATAGTCTAAAAGAAATAATCGAAAAAATTGTGTGTTTCCCAAGTACGCGTTTTAATAAGAAAACAACCTACATTACACTACACATACTTTTTCGTTCTTCTGTATTCAGTGTGGCTAATAAGCGGTGGTATAACGTGTGAACCTACTTTCCAACAATACTTTGAACTCCAAGGACTACTTTGTTAAACTTCATGTAGTAACTAATTTACGAAAACTACATGAACCATAAAGTCGCGTGATTGCTTTTGGCCGAGCCTATGCGTGTATCCTTTATTATTAATTGCCAAACAAATCATTCCTACCAACTTTATAAGAGTAGTATATTGAAGCTATGATAATTTATTTCAAAATATTTAAATGAAAATGTACTAAAGAGGTTTACCTTTTATCATATTTTGAGCACTTTATTTGCATAGTATATCAATGAGGCCACAAAAATGTGTTCAAGAATCTGGTATTTTGAATAATTATATAAGATTATTCCACTTTTATGCTAAATATAAAAATAACCACATTTTCTTTGAATAATGCCAAATTCTGACATTAGACTAGGTAGAATTAAAAAACTTGTTATTTTAATTATTTTTAATGTTTTTGTTAAGTGCATCGGTTATGTACCTACTCATCATTTTATTACTCCATTTTATATTACGAAATCGCTTTTTTAGGTATTCATTGTCAAACGACTAATTTGTATTTGTAAGTTCATAATAAGTAAGTAAGTAATCATTACTTTAGTAATTAATTATAATGCTAATATAAATATAGAAGCGCAATTTATCTATCCGTTTTGTGACAAAACTCTCCACCTCATCTCATCAGTCAGATGAGCAACTAGAAAGCTCAAAATACTCACATATTTTTTAGTTCATGATCAATTATACCTAATTTAGTAGAAGTTTCACTTCTAGTGAGTTAGGTACCTCCGGTCCGGTCGTGTCTTCGCATTTTATTCGGTGTAATTCGGGTCGCACATCAAAGACGTTACTGCGTTCCCAACCTCGCAGCGCATTGACAATTAACCTACTAGTTTGCTGGCCGAAAATGCTTCATCAACTTTCATCGTGATAATGATTTATTTTCACTGCTGTACAGTTAGGTCTATTTACTATAACTTCTGATCCGATTTACGTGCAAAATATCATCATCTTCCTGCCCTTATCCCACTCCATGTGTGGTCGGCATAGCATGATCTTTGGATCATGGTGTAAGAGGTTTTGGCTAAGGTGTTTTATGACCGACCGTCTGCCTGACGTCAACCCTCCTTGGGAATACTTGCTTATTGTATCTCATCATGTTGGAGAGGATATTATCCCTTAGTCGACTTTTACGACATGCTCGGGGAGAGAAGCAGCTGGACACATTCCATGTTATTTCTTTACTCCCAGTCCAGCAGAAAAGGTTTATGTGCAAAATAGTGAAATATAATAAATAAATAAATAAATAAATAACACCTAGTATTTATTTCGAAGTCCAAGTTTTCGTGTATATAATTTGTTATTCTGCGATTCGATACCTAGAAATTATGATAAGGTAAAAAACCCGCTATTGATAAACAACCCGAAGCCACAACTATGTTTGCACTCAGCATAAAATCTCGCGTTTGTTTGTAGACGACAGAATAAAGGGATTTTCCCATTGTAGTTACTTAGTGGCTTTGGAAAGACTTATCCAACAACATCTTAGACGAATGCTTCGCGCCATGCATATTGAGAATTCATATATTTCGTAATCTGCATAGTAAAAAATAAAAATTATTGGTTTGTGAACTTATCTATAGTTATAACAAAGAAAAAATTGGTAGGTACATGTTAGCACGTGGACTTGAAAGTGTTGATTCAGCTGAGCAAGTAAACAATTCAAGTCTTGTGTTCTCCTATATTTTACATACAACGTACAAAATATGCTGTATTAACCTACCTTCTATAATTTTTTAGCTTCTTTTGTAAAATATTTCGTGATATTTTGGGTTCTGATTAAGTGTTTTGATTGCGGTTATAATACATACCGGTCAGTATGGTGGTCGTTAATATTTCAGGATGGCGTGTTAAGTGGCAGTTACTGATGTAGTGCCTGTAAATTGTAATCAATTTTAACCCGCACTGTAATATTATTTTAACCTCTAACATGTGCGGGTTCAATTTATTTTAACCAGACAATTTGATTTTTAATAGGTCAGTCATTCAAGGCTCCATGAGCTAATCAGTAGGGATTAATCGGCGCATGACCCGCTGTTCCATGGATTTCTCTATTTTTTCACGATCATTTGTTAAGCGTTGTATGTAATTTTTTAATAAAAAATAAAAACTATAACTAAGATCATATCACATCTTACTTATATTAAAAACGCGAAAATTTGTATGTATGGATGTTTGTTACTCTTTCACACCTAAACGACTGAACGGATTTGAATGAAACTTGGAATATACATAGTACATGTACTGGATTAACATATAGGCTATTTTTTATCCGGATACCACGCGAGCAAAGCCGCGGGCGGCAGCTAGTTTATAATATAAGTATGTAGTAAATGCGTAAATAACCAGTTCATGCAACAGACAACCTATAGAAAACTCTTTTCCATATTTAGAATAGAACTCAAAGTAGTAGTTGAAAGCTTTCATTTTCGCTTTGCTTAGCGTGTTTTATAAGAGTTGAATAATCTATATAAAGGTAAATTGTGCCGTGTCGGTATCGTACTAGATGATCGGATGATTGCTCCATACATTTTTAAAAGCATATCGATTAACCTGAAAGCCCGTGTCAACCGCCATGTCATGTGAAAGACGTGTGCTTCTAAAGGGCAACGACTTATTTATGAAGTTTCCCAACTTGTTTTTGCTAAATAGTGAGTAATCTTCATAAAATGACATTCCGCACCTTAGAAGTACATATCTTTACAGTTTAACATTTGCATATTACATTTGTAATTCAGGCAGTCTAGAACAATAGACTGTCAAAGCGAAAACTATGTTTTGAATGGACTTTTTGTATGGCGTGTAATCAAACAAATATAAACTAATTAACATAATTTGGGCAGTATACTGAATTCACCCAAGTGCACTGAGTACACTACTTTCTTCTTCTTAGTCGTTACACTCTTGACAGAGTGGTCGTGGTCGTCAGCTTAGGAGTAGTGGCTCGCGTACACTACTTAATAGACTTAATTCACTCAGGTCAGTTCCGACTGCATTAAGTACCCTGCTCATCGGTGAATTAAGTATACTGCTTCTTTTATTGTGATCTTGTTTAGTCCTATTCTGGAAATAGTGGATAAGACTTTTTATATATTGTTAACTTAAATCAAGCAAACGTTTTAAAAGTTTTTTTCCTTAACCTATGTTATATATCGCTTGAGTTGGCATGGAAGCCCAACTTATGGTGAAAATTGGATCATGCCATTCAGTCTAGATAAGTCAGGATAAACAGACATAGTGGTATCTAATCAATTTCGCATCTCGATATTTTATAACGACCACGACCGTGAGTCTGTCTTATCATAATACCATTATCTGTTTGTTGTTCACAAGTTATGATTATTTATGGTTTTCGATGGCCTTAACCATAACCAAATCCAAAACCTTAGTATTTCGGTTATGAAACACACTTGACCTCAGAAATGTAGAGTGAAGATACGCAGTGACATTCTAATAATTGCATAACATTATATTTATTAAAATAATAAGTGAACTTGAAACACCTTAACCTTGCCAGCTGTAATTAGCAGAAAATTATGTATATTATTTCATTCAGTATTTTCTATTCCTTACGTACTATTTTTTGCACTAACAACGCAATAATTTAGTTCGTGGAATGATTTATAAATACAGCTTTCACTCGCAGCTTCGCTCGCGTGGTATCCGGACAAAAAGTAGCCTATATATATTATTCCAGCAAACATACTAAATATTCCAAGTATATTGCAAGTTTTATTCAAATCCCTTCAGCCGTTACGGCGTGAATGAGGCACAAACATATCACTGCCACTTGTAATAGGTTGCATACAATAAACATTTATGTACATGTACGATGGTACGGAACCCTTCGTGTGCGAATTGGAATCGCACTTGACCGGTTTTATATTGATAGGTTTGCAACCGCTCTCTTTAATATCGGTGAACGAATCTCTTTTGCTTTTGTGCAAGATATTGTTTTCTCGTAGGTTTCGCGCGCTTTTACCGTATTTTTTTACATTTAGTATACCGACTTAATATAAACGTTAACATCTGTTTTCAAAAGAAGATATAGCACTAAGATGCAAATAGAGACTAATAAAACCTATTTTCACCGTCCCAAACAAAATGTTTATTTTGGATATCGAAATGTCAAGTATCAGGGCGTTCAACCGTTGGCGTCGCAAGAACAAATCTTATTCAGAAGTTTGCATACTAATTTATTTTTTTCCTCTGGAAAACATCGATGGCGGTTATAGAACGACCTAAATGTCAACTGGTGGGATGGGTTAGAGTCGTTAACCGTTCAAAAATAGACAGATTCTGTGCCCCTACCAGGAGGTAACATTACGATACTACCGAACAAGTTTCGTGTACTATCTGAAACTCCAGGGTATCAATTCTTTAAAATCACCAATTGAAAATTACACACATACATACCTACATAAAATCACGCCTGTTTCCCGTAGGGGTAGGCAGAGATCACGGATCGCCATTTGCTACGATCCCGACATACTTCTTTCGCTTCACTCTCATTACATTCCTCATGCATGCTCGTCGGTTTAGGGTACTCTTGACCTGGCCCTTTTCCGAAACGTCGCCAATTTGGTCCAGGTACGTGTGCCGAGGTCTTCCCCTTCCAACGGTACCATTCACACGCGCCTCATACACCTATTTCGTTAATCTTCTTTCATTCATCCTCTCTACAAGTATTGAAAAAAAAATGGAAATGGTCCATTTTGGTGACTTTTTATAACTCGGTGATTTTCAAGAATTGATATCCTGTCTAGCTACATTTTTAGGTTTTGAACTAAAAAAGAAGTGTTGTCTATATTGGTGTCTAGACACGCTATTCCATTGATTATTAAATACATTCGTTTGAATAATTGATATTGTTTTCGTTATATTTTTTGGCGCGACGTGGTTATTTGCTGTCACATAAATTTGTATTCTTTTGTTTGGATATAATTTATCCATCTTCATATAATAAGATCATATTTTCCATCAGTGATTCTAATGTAGTAGGGATGTCAAACATGGTATCAAAAGTGTATATCGCACATTAGCATCTGTGCTAAACAAAGTGCTATTTTCATCCTCACGGAATCAAAGTGCTAATCGTATTATTGAGTATATAGTAAGTAAGTATTAAGATTTCTTGTTATACCTTTAATATATTTTTGGACTATTACTGTGGAGTACTATGTTATTATTCGATGTACGATGATTTCATGTATAAGAGGAAACATTATTTTATGGATGTCACTGTCATCACACCTTTTTCATTTCATGTATTATGTATGTATGTTCGTATGGCGCTAGTGGCCAACTCTAGTGACGGAGTTTTTAAGCCGCCTAAAGACCTCCGTCATGACTTAACGACTTAAAAGCCGGGAAAGTTTAACGTGCCCTCCGAAGCACGGAAGCGCTCAGTTCGTATGCACATGCGCTCACCCATCCCAATTGTGACCTGTTTCATGCATTAGCTAGATTTTTTTAAAGTCGTTAAAATCAAAAGGTGCTCTACTTGACACGGAGAATGCCACAGAAGGCAATGGAAAAGGTGTGACTGGCGCATTAGCACCGCAGATCTGAGCAAACATTCACATCTATTTCCAGTCGCACAGAAATTAAGTGCTAAATATTTTACAGAGCATAATTCTTGCATTTTCTATTTTTAATTCTTATTTAAATTGTCGTGACACATGTCGTGGAAAATCTTGTTACCTGTGCCACTCAATTAGAACCATTGACTTCTTACAGCACGAACCTTTGTCTGTCTTAAACTGCCGGCACAATAATTGCCCGGTGCAGAGAAAACACACAATGCTATCTCTTTTTAATTGTCATAGACATTTTTCTGTCCTATTCCTGCTATCTTATCTTACTAATATTATAAATACGAAAGTTTGTAAGGATGTGACGATGTTTGTGCCTCAATGACGCCGTAACGACTGAACGGATTTGAATGAGACTTGGAACATACATAGTATGTGTGCTGGAATATAACATATAGGCTACTTTTTATCCTGGTATAACGCGAGCGAAGCTGCGGATGGAAGCTAGTATGATAAATTTATTAGATTACGCATTGAGTAATATATCGCCTAAGTTGTAAATATACATACTTATTAATAAAGTTACGCCGCGTCGGGCGAGAGGAAAAAACGTTCTCCTAATTAAATGAAATTTTTCTGTATATATTTATTTAGAGGGCAATGGAGCGCAGCATTCTTGGCCTAAAACGCATTGACCGGGTGCGGAATTCAATGCTGCGCTCAATGACTGGCATTGCCGACGTGGGGAGCAAAACAGCTAAGTTCAAGTGGGACTAGGTGGGTCACGTTAGTAGGATGCATGCCTTTGCCCAGCAGTGGGACAGAATAGGCTAACATATCGCTCAACTTTTAAATATACCTATTTATTCGTATCAGTAAAGTCCCTACAACAATGACATAATCATAAATCAAGACTCAAGAGCGTTGGGTGTATACTCATACACGACATACAGACATATCTTATATTGTCCTGTCAATGAAGATTGAAGATGATGTTATAACACCTTAGTAATCATTGCGAAATCAGTAAGGGTAGGTACATATATGTAATGGATAAAAAATACCTAGGTATAAATCGTACACAACACATCTATTACATTTTGGTTGAATGTGTTAGACATTTCCTACTTAAAAAGTTTTCAATGTTATTAATTATTTCTTAGGACATAATATTGTATCAGTTCCTGTGAACCTATTATGTTAATGAAGTATTAAATAGTTGTCTTACATAAGTTAGTAAAATATTTAAAGTCTAGCCTTAAAATGTGGCATGTGCTCCTTGTATGAAAGCACTATGCAATTCATCACACACAACGATATGCGCGGTCACAAATTGGGATGGGTGACCGCAAGTGACATTACGAGCTGAGCACTTCCGTGCTTCGGAGAGCACGTTGAAGAGTCGGTCCCAGCTTTTAAGCCGTTAAGCCATGACGGAGGCCTTTAGGCGGCCTTAAAACTCCGTCACTAGAGTTGGCCACTAGCTCATACGAACATACATACATCACACACAACTTTTTATTCTTTAATTGACCTTAATCTATTATGATCTAAAAATAATACATACTAGCCTATATTCTTTCGTCTTTAATACTACAATATCAAGCTGATCAGTTTTTCCTTATGTTCTAGATTAGTCAGTTTTATAATGTAAGTATATAATTTTATAATCTACACAAAATAACATTATTTATTCCAAAAATGCAAATACTCTTTTAGGATATACCTACAAGGAAAATAGCGATCGTTTAAGCAGAAATCCTGCATCCATATAAGTATTTGATGAATAATTTATAATAAGGTACAAATAAAAAAAACCGCTTACAAAGTCAATACAGTTTGCTGGAAATGTATCCCACTTATTTTAAGTAAAACCTTCAATTGACGTCATCATTCCTCAAGCGTTAGTAGTTGGTAGCCTTTGTTAGCTGTCAAATCAAAGGGCTTGGCGTGTAAATGTAAGTTACTAGCTTTTACGTAGTCAGGTTAATACCCGGTTCCAATATTCTACTAACGGACGACGAATCGTCGTTTTAACTTTATTAAAAATAAAGTTAAAAATATTTTATCATATCCTTGGTTTGGCACGCATTCCCTCTAAGTGAGGCTTTTCTCTTTTTCTCTGGTTTATTTTAGTGTTAATTCACTTACGTTATATATATTTTTTTTTTTCAATTTAATATATTTTTTTGTGTTCAGATAAGCAAATTTAACTTAGATTAAATATGCCGAAACTTTTAAATGGTCTATAGCTGTAAGATCATGGATTGCTATTAGTTTTTAAGACTGTTTGTATCCCTAGGAAATGAAAATAAATAAATATTGTCATACATTCTATTATTTTGCTACAGTTACAACAGGTGTTTCATCTACATTAAGTCTCAGATTATTTAATTGATCATGTAGCTGTGGTGATTTGTAGATAATTTTCCTTGCCAACCTCTTTCTGTGTATATCGGTGAAAAGTATAATTGGTGGTAGAAAAGAAGTTTCCAGATTCCTCGTGAAACTGTAAGAACACGATATACGTTTTAATCTTTCAATGCTAGTATTAAGATATCCTCAGGTATATCCAAAAGGTATCTACGTGACTTGGTGCATGGAAACAGTTCTAGATAATTACATCTGTTAAACAGTAATAATCATTTCACAGGCAAATATTATTTATATAATATAGGTTATTACGCTTCTTCAAGACAAGTAGGCATTAAAATGATAAGCTTTGTACACAAGATACATGTCTATCTGCATAATCTTAGCCTAAATAATAAACTTGTACTCACGTAGATGCATAAAAACATTTAGGTATTATATAACAGAATTCATTTTAAATTGTATTATGATCTGTATTTAAAGCCGCCTACACGAACATACAATTATGATTTCCTTTTGCGATAAGCGGAAAAATCGTTAGGTTGAACAGTAACGTCAAAAATCCACTATTCATTATGTCTAATACTTATTATATGTTACGATATATATATAAATAAGCATCGGATCAATGTTGCGTAAGAACCAGTAACACGAACTTCCCGAAATAAGGTTTCCAATATAATTAACTGTGCTGTGTGACGCTTTTCAAAAGGCTTTGCGAGAAGGCATATGTATGACGTCACATTGGGTCAGCCGGCATCTGCCGTCGCGTCATGCCAGTTTGTCACGAATGGCCACATTACATAAAACTAGCTGTTGGCTTTCGACGCCTCCATACGTATTCTGATCGTCGAAGGAACCGCTCGTCTGCCACCTTTATTACAATTAATTGATAAGATAAGAAACTAACTTAGTGATTGATCATTTATTTTTGTAAAGTAACGAGATTGTATTGGACGTTTCCGTTGTTCCGCTGTCACGTTGTGATTTTGTGGTTGTGATTTTGTGGATATTTTGACCGGGTTTTTAACCTTGCACTTAACCTCTTAAGGTAAGACTAGTCTGTTGTATATTATGGAATATCATTGCCCTTCTCTAATTATTTCTAGATGTAACACATATTTAATAAGTAAATCCATTTTACTTAACTCGTTATTGATTTTACGTACGACTCATTTTAATATTATATTCTAAAACTGAATTCAGTAACATAAGCCTCGATATAACGCTATTGCTTTATATTTTTGTCCTATTGCGTAAATAGTAGATTGTTATACAAGGGGCTAAAAATGACCCGTTAAATACGAGGTAATTTTACTCCCGACCTTTATTTTTGTTTTCTCAAAGTCAGGTAATGCTGCCAGCTGTCATCTGCGACCCACAGAATATATATCCGTCCGAAAAAACCCCGAGCTTTAGCGAGGGAGTAAATAGAAACCGAATTATAATGGTTTTTTAGCGCCATGTGTTACACTCTACTTTTCACGATTGCGAGGAAATAAAATAATCCAATACCATATTAAATACGGTCACCAGTTCAATTTGTAACTAGAGAAACATTCTAAAGATTTCGCGACAATGCCTTTTTTTATTTCTTCTGTAGTCGCAACGCAATGCACGCATTCTACCGAAGAGATCGCCGCTTTTAGTTCCATTTTGAAAAATAAAATGTTTTTCTTTGGAACAGTAATAAGTTGAATCTTTATTCATGATTAGTCTACTTATGAATAAAGACTTTTTCGTTTTTGTAGGCTCGTTGGTAACAGACAAAAATAAAAAAATAAACTGTTTTCCCCTAGAGACAAATTATATTATTTTATCCCCGCTTATAGTCCGTCATTATTAGCTTACCAGACATTACAACGGCGGATTTTTTGAGCATGAGGAGTGAAAAAATAGTTTATTTATCATTTGGATTAATTATAATCCAGTCAAAAAGTAACTAAAAATAAGCCCTTCGATAACTTTAAGCGAACTTGAACTTGGGTAATGAAACGTTTTAATTTGAGTAATATTCTGTTTTTTAAATTGACTCTACGTTTTATTTCACCTTTACAATTTCAATAAAAGTTAATACAAATGCACACACCAACGAGCAACATGCACTTGAGTTCGGGTCACCCTGACTTTGTGAATCGGTTGTAGAATCGTAAATTCGCGGAATCGTGCGCTGATTCACCATAATTGAGATGACCGATTTGAGGTAACGGATTAAAGAGATGAAAGTTTTTGTTAAATGACGCGAGAAATTATTGTGCAATAGTAATTTCCGTTGTTCTATTATGAAGACAAAAAATATTAAAATCATAAGTTATTACGTAAATATTTTAGTATATGTACTTTCGATTGTTGTGATGTGTATCCAAGCGATCCAGTAGAAAAAAATAGTTTTATGAACTAATTGTTTTTTTTATACATACAAACAGAGTTTGTCTGTTACCTGTTTGTCTGTTACTTTAGCAACTTCAAGTCTGACTTTATCATTCTGGTGTTTTCCCGAAGATAACTGGAAAATTTGGGAAAACATCAATGGATATCCATAAGGATATACATTAATAAATGTGCATTATAAAAATACATATACGAAGATGATTTATTATTATAGCAACTTCCCCATGGGTTTTATCTTAGCTATATACGCTCATGTTTTCCTCCTACGTCTTGTTTTTCAATCTGAATGAAAACAATCAACTCTTGCGTAACTTAACTTGTAGACATTACGTTTAAGACTGCACACAAAGAACGTTTAATGCAGATGATAAAGCACGACTGAACAAACCCGTATTTACAGATATATATTTTATTAGTATTAATGGATTGAAAATAACAAATCTAATTATTTAGGTTCATATAAACTTATATATTAAAATGTATATGTATTTCAGAATCCTTGTTGAGCCCCATTTTTTAAGATAAACCTGTATGAACTTTAATGTCAAACCGGTATGCTCGTAAAATAATCAACTCGATGGAAAATGTTTTCATGTTCATTATTACCTTAGCTTTTCATTTTATGTATGCATAAATGTTCACAATCACTTATAGGTGATGTCATAATTATTATAATTTAAATATAACGAAATTATAATAAAAAATGCATTTGTAGATTTTTATCTTAGAATAGGTTCCTTTGACTCATCATGACATCTACAAAAATAAAACGACACATATCCACTTTTTTACCATAATATTTTGTTGAATATATCTTCTTCTTCTCAACCGTTTTCTACCAGCAAGCTGGTGTAGGCCTCCTTCAAACTCGGATTTTCGGTAGTTAGGGTCCAGTTGCTGCTTCTTAATGTCATCTTTCCACCTCATCTGTGGCCGCCCTATTGGTCTATTTCAGTCCCAAAGTCTCCATTCCAGCACTTTTTTGCACCACGATGGGTCTTTACGGGCTATATGGCTCATTTCTATTTTAGTCTGGCCACTCTTTTCTTGATGTCAAATACTTTACTCTTTTGCCTCAACCAATCGTTAATTATTCTGTCTCTCAGTGATACGCCTATCAGTTTTCTCTCCATTGCACTTTGAGCGACCTGCAGTTTGTAGTTGATACCTTTAGTGGTCACCCAAGTTTGGGCCCTATATGTAAGAGTTGGTAAAACGCATGTCAAATATGCGAGGTTTCTGTCTGGTTTAGTCTGTATGCAAATTCTAGTTTGGAAAAGGCTGCCCGTCCCAATCTTTTTCGTCTGTCTATTTCGTTGTCCTGGTTTTCTTTTCCTATTTTTACTTCTTGGCCCAAGCGTATTATTTGGTTTAATATGTACCTACTTTCTATTAACCTTCGAATTGCCTGGATCGATAATGTTATCGTCACTAACGTCTACCATGTCGACATTATGCAGTACAAACTGTTCACTAACCTGTGTCTGTGGAAAGTTCTCCTTGGCCAAAGCCGGATATGTTGCAGACCCAATCGTTTACCTCAGGACATGCAACTATATACAATACATCCTTAATTACACGTTATTTTTAAAACATTACATGTTTATTTTTGAAACTCAAATGACATTAGATTTGATAACGTACAAAATAGTCGGTTCAAATAGGTATATTTTTTTTTTATTTTTGTGTCTTTAATAGGATAGTCTAGACGACATATTATTTACCTTTACTTATTGTCTGTGTGCCTACCGTTTTTCAATCTTGTTTTATGTTTTAATTAAAATCTTATATTTAAAAACTTACAACTTGGCTTGTTGAAAAACGGTACACAGTTATTAGTAGTACTTCTTCATTATCCACAGCTTACAGTTAATAAGCCCATCTATTTTTTCCTCAGACAATAATAATATTTCACCTTCAGAATCAATAATGTCAAAGGTGATATTTTATGTAGTGAGGCCAGTAGCCAGGGAAGATCAATCGTTTTGTCCTTAATTTTCCTGTTCATTTTTTCGTCAGTCAATGACTTTTGGGCAATGGCCTCCATTAGACACAGTACGTGTCTAATCTATTCTCAATACAATGCCTTTTTTGCAATCTTATGTTAATGTTTCAGACATTATATAACATTTTCGGATAAATCAAAACAAATTATATCAAGCCGATTCGCAGTAAATGATATTGAACTTAATAAACTTGTGAGACTAGTTTGAAACCTGAAATGTTATTTTTCATTAAAATAACGATAAGTAAAAAATATACAAGGATGTGGAATTACATACCTACTTAAAGACATCGCTAGCTATAGTATCCTATCCCCTAATTAAATTTATCCCTCTTAAAATTTCGAGTGTTTTTTATGACTTTATCCATAAAAGCCTTTAAAGGGGCGGCATGTGCCAGCAACTCTACACATTAACAGAACTTTGCCAATTTGCTGAGAATTTTTAACTTTTTGGAATTTCCTTTCTAATGCGCCTTTGTAAGGAACATGTAGTTCATAATTCAAGTGAAAGTGGCCCTACTTTATGGCACTGGCACGCATGCACTCCTATCCATTATGCTTATGATGCCATTGGCATTCCCCTCGGACCCTTGTGAAGTGGCCCTCACCATTATAAGATAAACTTCTACTTTACTTTAAACTAGGGTAATGTACCTACCTTCTAAAATCTCCTATACCGCACCATGTGTTTTTTTCTTTTAGAACTTGTACGAGCACATTTTCCTCGCTACCTTTGCAATTTGTAGTGCCTTTGCAGGTAAAGTGTATGAGTGTTATCTTATCGATATTCGTGCCAGAATGTCTAGTACACACGTCCGAATTAGCATGGACGTCGATTTTCAGATCACGTTCGAGCATTTATAAAGTCTTAGAATCGATTGATACCTATACCTGTAGGTATTGAGTATATGGTGTGCTACGTGGTACAGTAACAGGATTGCAGCCTTTTATAATAAATATAGATTTGAAGGTTATGAGCAAGCTTCGCTTCCGGGTAAAAAGGTTAACGTCTTAAACACACCTTAAATCTGAATTGAGACTGTCTCTGTGTACCTGCAAGTATTTATGACTCATACCATAATGAAATCGTGTTCAGAAAAACTATACATAACTTATTATTGTCCAGGCACGTTTACAATTTAAAAAACCATAATTAATATTTAATTTACTGTGATATTATTCAGCACTACGACACTAATACGACCAAAAAATATATCTTTGTTTGTTTTAGTTAAGCCCCTACCTAACCAGAAATGGGATGGGTTCAAATGAATAATATATAATTTAAGTATGCAAAAGGAGGTTACAAGTTATAACACCACCTGATCAAAACAAATATATTTTTTACAAGCACAAGTAGCTCCAAGAACGTTCAAAGAAAATAAAACACACGCAATTACGAGTAATAGGCTGCACTGAAAATACTTGAAGATAACAAGTATGCCACCTACTTGATACAAATTGACGACCTCGGAGGCGTGGCGGGCGAGGGCTTGACTGAGACCTAAGATGCGCGAATTCGATTCCCGCTGCGGGAGAAATGTTTGCATGCTCTACAAATATTTCTTCCGGGTTTGGGTGTTTCAATACTATGTATTTACAAAAAAAAAACTAAATAAGTATTCTATCAGCCATCTGGTTCCCATAGTACAAGCTTTGCTTATTTTGGGGCTAGATGGCGCTGTGTGAAATGTCCACAAATATTTATTTATTATTTAGGTATGTATAGTTAGTATTACCTTTTCCATAGAACAAATAGTTTGTTTTTATAGGCTAAGATAATGGTCGGTTTCCATAACAAAGTCTTTCAGTGTCATTAGTATTGATTGGTTCTTTATCGATCGCTTAATAACATAACTTGTATTACGCAAAGCACCAATATTATTCAAACGTATTGTTATACTGCTTGTAAACTACGTTTTAACATGTTACTGGTGTCAGTGATTTACATTGCGTGGTACTTAGATATTATAGGTACATATTTATATGTATTTAAACTACATAGCTTTAGGTTTTTTTTTTATGTCACAGACATAATTTTATCTAAATCCTCTAAGTCGTTGTAACGCGATGAACAAACATCTAATTTTCCATTCAACTCGTGTATTTTTTTAGTGTCATCCTCTAGGCCGAATATTCATTTTGATATTCTTGCTAAAGCTTGCTTTAAAAAATAGAACATATTTTATAATTTGTACATTAAATTATATCATATCGTGGCGAGTATAACCTTCAGGAGATATGTATTGCGTGGTGCAAATATATTATCATTTCTAGTACAACTCACGTTTATGAGTGTTGCAATTCTAACTAACATTTTTATACAATTCAGAGAAAGACTGGCAATGCCATACGAGCATCCAAGTATAGGTACCCTGAAAATGACATACCTTATACATGGATTGCATTTGCAAAAAAATAATATCCGTAAAGTATACTTTTATTCATCAATCGTGTCAATTGAAAGCTATAATAGACAGGGATGACCCCTTTACTTGATTTATACATACATATATCACGCCCGTATCCCTAACGGGGTGGGCAGAGCCACAAGTAATCATAAGAAAACTTGCAGCCACTTCTGATCCAAGAGTTGCAAGATGGATTACGGTGAATCTTGGTGACAGGTGATCAGCCCATCACCCATATAGATTCATCATGTTGGAGAGGATACTATCCCTTAGTCGACTCTTACGACATGCTCGGGGTGAGAGACAGCTGGATGCAGTCAATATTTTTTCTTTACTCCCAGTCCAGCAGAGAAGTAATATTTAGTATTTGATTTATAACATAGTGCTAAATGTTTACAAAATGGAGGTTCTAGAGCTTTCCACCGGCATTGTCCCGGTCACGCTTTACGGAGGACTGCGCAAGCGCACCGGTACTTTTTCACGCTCGCGCCTCCGACCCCTTTGGACCCTTTTAGCTACAAATTGCCGAGCTCCATTGTACAAAACAAGAAGCCGTGTCAGATGCAAAAACCCCAATTATGCCATAGAATTATAACAGTTTCTATAATGAAATTAAGCTGAGGTTTAATGGCGTCTTGATGTCAAAATTTATTTTATTGTTCTCTAAATTTTTTTATCTATACTGATATCAGATGTATACACGTCTTGTTAAAAATATCTAAAATTCTCATTTTAAATAGTTCACTTTAATACATTCCACTGTTCTTGTTCATAATCTGATTGTACTACAATAGCTTAATATAGTAGTATATAATAGTCAAGAATTTTGATGTCATTTCATGTAAAAAAATCTTTGTTATGTCGTGCGTGACTTTTTCTGTTCAACATTCATGTCACACAGAATACGCTTTCTAATGATAAGCACTCGTAAGTATTTAAGATTTAAATTGGAATTATGGCTCTCAAGCCAATGCACGCGACATAATAACATTGTAACTACCTACTTACTAAGCTTTCACGAATCCAAGAGCGCTCTTACGAAATTATCATGAATGAATTCGGAATGTATGAACGGAAAGGCAAACGGTTGAGGAAGGCCAAACACACAAAACCTAAAAAAAATTACTGTAGTCTTCATGATTTTCATGAATATTTTCACGGCACAATTTCATTTACCATCTGTTACAATCTACAAGGACTTTTACAACTAAACCTCGTTTAGTTATTTTGACTATAATCTTCATGAATTTCATGAATATTTTCACGCCACGGTTTAATTTACCATCTGTTACAATCTATAAGGACTTTTACAATCCTACAATATAAATGCTAAAGTTTGTGAGGATGTATGTTTGTGCCTCAATCACGCCGTAACGGCTGAACGGAACCGAATGAAACTTGGAATGTATATAGTATGTGTGCTGGAATAACATATAGGCTACTTTTTGTCCGGATACCACGTGAGCGAAGCCGCGGGCGCAAGCTAGAGTAAAAAAACTAAACCTCGTTGTCAATGACTCAATATCCGTATTAGTAGCATGACGAACAAGGATAACTCAATATTTATAGGTTTTGGCACATAAAAATATATGTTGATAATCTACGTACAATGTACTATGCATTATTTATAAAAATCCATTGTTTTGTTGCAGGTAAGCCTCATGCAGACACGCCATTCGTTGACGCGAGGTAAACCGTATCACGGTTGCTACAGTCTAACTTAGCCATATTATTTTGATCTGTAGACTTAAAATTGCATCAAGTAGGTAACTTGTGGTAATGAAAGGCAGGAAACCCGCATCCTGACAGCTCATACGCAAATGCATCCTAAATGTATCAACTAATGATCAACAACTTCACTTTGTTCTCAAAGATTTTAGCATCATAAATATTTATTGCACACGGCTCATAACATCTTACTATAAAAAATAGCCAGACTTTAATATGCAAAATTTCAAGTTTCAGTAAAATCGGTATATTGCGTGGATGGTAAACAAACATCCAATCAAATCACACGTATTCATCCACTATTATGGATCAGATTGTACGAAAAGGACGTAACCAGTGCCGACGTAATCACACCAAGGCCAATAGTGATGTAAAATAACGAACCAGAACGAATTAAGGAGACTACTTTCAATTACAAAGTAACATCTCGCTGTAATACTATTGATTATCTTAATGAGTCAAAGAATAAGCCTGCATTGAAGAATTGATTTAGGCATGCTTGAATATATACAGAACAGAAACAGGCTATAGGAGAGTAGTAGAGACATACGATATGGTATGTTACATTATCGTGCAGTACATTATTATAATATTGTCAAGCTCATCCGCATAAAAGACTCCTATACTCTGGAGCACTTCAATTTGTTTGAAGATGCTTCTCTTCCCGAGCATGTCGTAAAAGTCGAGGGAACACCTCTCCAAAATGATGGACCATCTATATGGGCGATGGGCTGATAACCTGTCACCATGATTCACCATATCCATACTAGGACTTCAAATCAGAAGTGGCTGCAAGTTTTCTTTTGTTTACTTGTGGCTCTGCCCACCCCATTAGGGATACGGGCGTGATAATATGTATGTATGTATGTTATTTTATCCCTATTGCATCTGTTTTTGTACGTTGCATGAGGTCGTCAATCGTCAATGAAACTTGGAATATACATAGTATGTGTGCTGGAATAGGCTAATTCTGTCTAGATACCACGCGAGCAAAGCTGCGGGCGAAAGCTAGTAAATGATAAAAAAAACAATAAAAAAACAGGTTCGTAGAACTGCGTGTCTCAACGATGAAATCTAAAGTTTCCATTACTTATTTTTATCTCTAAACATGTAGCCATCAAAACAAATTCGTATTATAAATATTCCTTTGCAACTAGTTTGGCAAATGACCCCTTATCAACCCTCAGAATCCGCGTAGCAGACACAGAACAACAATAGTTACTGCCTGCGTCGCAAATTCAAACGCCTTCCGCATAATAAAATTGTGAATATTTTGATTCAATATTTATTCTGTGTTTGATAAAATTTACAAGCCCATACAGATCTCGTTAACACTAAGACGTAAATGGCCAACTTTTCCTGTTGGTACACGTGTAGAGGTACATAGGTACCATGATACTTAAAAGGAATTTGTGTATTTAATAGAACCATTGTAAAAAAAATAATCACTCCTGTTTTTGAATATCCTGCTTTCATTGGTAGTTATTTCATGTTCTTATATATTCGCATTTCATAGTACTTACCTTAGGTTAGTAAAGGAATTATTTACAAAGGTTATTTTATGCAGTTTTTCGGTGTCAAGTGCTATATTATCATGGTGGTGGTTATCGCCTTAACATTGAGTATTCATGAATCCTAGAGTAGGTACTTATATTAGGAAAGAACTACGTGTTACTGTCTAGTAACGTCACAAAAGTACTCAGAAAAATAGATTAGTACGAGTAATTTGTAAGCAATTGAATTAAAATGTAAAAATAATATGTTAATTTATTTTCATGTTGGCGCCCTAACAGATGTGAAATGTCATAAAATACAGAGAAAATCATCTTTTATTTATAAATGCGTTAGTTAGGATACTATGTTATTGAACCACAAGTTCAATAATACCGTAGCCGATCAAGTTAAGTTAGATCTTCGAATTTGAGTATACATACGCAATTTGCAATAGCGTTTTATCTAAACGAATCAACTCGTGAATAACACTTTAGAAAATATGCTACATACACGCGAACGAAGCCATAATCAGGCCCGGTCGCAGACTGAAATTTTGGAGGGGGTCACTATAATATGTCCAGTAAATCATATTTTATTGCACACATAAAACAAATGAAAGCCTTCTATTTTTATTGGCATCGCGGCTAGGGGCCGAAAATTGCTTTTTTATATTTTGTAAATTTTTAGAAGATTTTTCAATTTGACGTGTACAATTTGGGGGGAGGGGTCATGTCCCCTGTGACACCCCCCTCCCCCCCCCCCCTCTTCGGACCGCGCCTGGCCGTAATGTAAAGCTGGCAGATACAATCAGCCATATGGCATGGTAATGTCTATACACCCTCACATGTCGAACAAACTAGTGCGTAACTGTGGTATCCCACACGCCATCCGGTATGACCAGCTGACGATTGTAAATGAGATAGCTACCAGAGAACATTCAGGTTGCAAGTAATTACCTATTTTATGTTCTAGTTAGTCCTAGGTAGATAAGCGTACCAAATATCACGCCCTTATCCCTAATGTCAGGGCAGAGCCACAAGTAATTATAAGAAAACTTGCAGCCACTCCTGATTAAGTCCCAAGATAGGTCGGTATGTAGAATATTATAAACCGTGGCTCAATTACGACTGAACTGATTTGGATGAAACTAACTAAGCTAGTATCTGGTAAGACGAGTCTTGCAACAGGCAAAATCCTATGGAACTCAATCAGGATAAGATAGCTCGATTTCCTTCTAGTGGTTAAATTAGGTCAAAGGTTTGTGACACAACTTGTTTTTCTCCTGTCTTTACGATTTTATAGGCACTTTTTAATAGTTTACTTAAGTATAAACAAGACGATTAAGAAACATTAGTAAATGATTTGTTATCGTAGCTGAGCCAAGACTTGAGTAAATAGTAGATATCTATAAGTAAATACCACAGAATAAAAAAGTTACAATATGATTACTATTGGTCTTAAAATAGTAGACTTTTCGTGGTTCAGTGAACTTCGCGGTCACTGCCGACTGCCGTGCGATTTCCAGGTTGTTGTCACATTTTCAGTGCAATACAACTGAAATAAACTATATAAATAGGTCGTGATAGTGTAAAAGCGTAGTCGCGCCGACGAAAATTTAGGATTTTACACAATAACATGTATTAAAATATATACTGAATTGCGTATAATGGACAGAAAAAAAGCAAGCTTGAAACTACATGTGAATAAGCATTAACGAAAAGTAACATTATAATAAATTGAATGCTTAAATTTTATTTCAACCAACTTGAACTTGAATTTTGCCGAGATTTGCCAAATAGGCTCATATAATCCATTGAAAATGAATATTCATATAAGTATATAAGTACCAGATTATTTATGTTGAATACGCTTAGTTACTTCGCGTAATATGAAACCTTTGTTTGCACAGGTACTTATTTTACAGTGTAGGTTTTCTGCTTGTAATCTATGAGCACTTTTGCTTTTGTGTTTGTTATTGTATATTCCAAGTTTCATTCAAATCCGTTCAGCCGTTATGGCATAAACTTCTCACATCGTCACATCCTCACATCCTCACAAACTTTCGCATTTATAATATTAGTAGGATTTGAAAAGGTCGTTCGTCTATTTTGAAGTTAAGTGGCGGTGACTGACATCTTTAGAGATGTCAGTCACCCTGCGGCGACATCGGGCTTCGACGAAAAATTTTGGAAAGGTGAAAGGTAGCCTTATGATTCGTTACAGGATAAACAAATACTCAACATTTTCAAATTCGACAGCAACAGCTTCTCGTAGGTACTATTATTATATTAAAGGCAAGTAGGTAAAGTTTGTAATTATAAGGGAAGTAATCTCCAAAACAACGAAACCCTCCCTGAACATTTTAGACAGATGAAAAGCTACACTGAATGTGTATTTTTTGTATGCTATATTTTATTTGGAGGCGAGTAAAATCCTCGGGTTCGTTTCAGATAAACGCGGTAGGCGGTACCTACCTACACACTTCCAACGATAACCTATTATACATTATTGACAAGTTTCAATGTTGGAATTCGTACAAACTCATTAAATGATTATTAGGTACCTATAATCAGCCTGGCTGAGACGCTAGGGTTCGCTGCGGAAGAAATGTTTGCATGTTCTGTAAATATTTCTTTCGGGTCTGGGTATAGTAATATTATGTACTAAGCTGCCGCCCGCGGCTTCGCTCGCGTGGTACCCGGTACATGTACTATGTTTTTTTACTGTTTAAACCTTCCGTGGACTACAATAAACATTTCAAAACCAAAATCAGCTAAATCGGCCCAGCCGTTCTCGAGTTTTAGCCAGACAAACGAACAGCTATTGATTTTTATATATATAGGTAAGTATGTATTTACAAAAAGTATATAAGTATTCTATCAGCCATCTGGTTCCCATAGTATACAAGCTTTGCTTAGTTTGGGGCTAGATAGCGCGAAAAAATGTCCTTAAATATTTATTTCTTAATTAATAAAAAATATGTAGGTATATATTTATATCAAACCACAATTAGAGTGATCATGTTATCTGTCCAGAGATTATTTTACAGGTCAGACGCAAACAGTTTAAAATTGATAAACGAATTTCAAGCATCGCGAATATTAAGATTATGTAGAGCATGTTTGCGAAGGTATATACGCTTATCTTCAATAAAATAATAAACAATGACATGTTTTCGTATTCAGATATGTTTGCAATTTTTAGGAATAATTCTTTGAGAGATAAGAAAATTTTATTTACGCTGCAGACAGTAGGTAAGTCTGTTATCAGCGAGCAACAATAACAGGCTGTAAAATAAATAAGTATTTTTTTAATTTCTTGCTAACCGTCTACCTTATTTATTTAGTGCGAACACCAATTTGATCTGCCTTACTTAAAGTAGAGGAGTAGGTCAATTCCAGTCAAAAGTATTTTATGTATTCATTGAAGTAAGTAAGTTTAATCCGTTTAGGGAATATCACCGGTTTAGTTAGTGCCAATGGTGGCGATGGTGGGGTGAAGCCCTAGTGGACTGCATGCTTACAAGTGTTACAGGAGTGGGCGGGGGGGTAAATCTGTCATTACGGTAATCCAGCTATAATCCACCCGGAGTTATGATGTGCTAATGCCTGGGTCTTTTTAAACTAACTTGGACAGTGATGTAGAGAAACCTTTAGGGTTAAATTAGCTGGTTTTTTACGAGTATGTCTCAATTACAGTTAGATTATAGCCTATAAATGACTGAATTTTAGTTTGACTTGGTGATCTAATATCTCATTACGTGATAAGTACCTAATCGTTATTTTCTAACGTTAGGTTATCATAATTATTTTACAATGCTTTTTAAAGAAGAAATAAAGAAATATTTGCGGACTTTTCACACAGCGCCATCTAGCCCCAAACTAAGCAAAGCTTGTACTATGGGCACCAGATGGCTGATAGAATACTTATATACTTTTTTTTTGTAAATACATACTTATAATACATAATACTTGTTATCACTTATCGCAATACTTGTCCAAGGAATGTCTGTTTCTACCAAGTTTCCCCTTAACCTGTTAGTATTTACGTCCTAACAATGCTGTGATCTCATAATGCCTACGCTCTTGTTTTCTTTATTATGCATATTTTACTCTCGTGTTTTCAATATGTGTACCTAATTTCACGCGTGCAAATATTTTCTTGAACAATAACAAATGACTAATACATCAATAAAAAACCTACTGTTTACGTTTCTAGATGCATAATAAAAAGTAAATTCAAAAACTAAAACCCGACTGCTGAAAAATTGCGCTCCAAAACGTATAAAACAAGAAAATATTCTCATTTGAAATTGTTATGTAGTCATAGGATATCCGTGGTCATAATGCCACTTTGCTCTAACAAGCACCCTAAAAACATCTCATAAATCTTGCAATGTCAAGATTCTTTCTCCGAATTCTTTGATTTTATCATTTACATATTCTTCCCAAGTTTGACACAATTGGATAAGATAGCGACGTAGCGAAAATTGTTTGTCACTTACGATATTGTTCTTTCACGAGCTTGTGCTTTAAACTTAGGATATTTAGGCAGTTTTGCTTCGTCGAGAATTTAGTGTTTATTCCGTCAATCCTTATAACAAATGGAGTTAATGATTGTTTATCCAATTGTGCACGGAGTCACTTCGAGAGGAGGATATGAACATAGTGAGTTTTTTTTGTTTTATAAAAACTTGGCATGAGGTGGCCGCTGTCGCTCTTTTACAACACTTAGTAAAACTCTGGGTATCTGCCTGCAATTCGGACTTACAAATAATCGATACAAGAGCACAAAACTGAAGAAACCTCTCCAATGCCCCATGGTTCCTTGGACTCGGAACTGCATAACGAGCTAAATGTTGTCACGATGAATTAAGATGGAGTAGGCTTGCCCAGCACCTATTCCATCCTCTTAGCTTAGTCGGCCTTGTCCACAGGAAAGACATGGTTAATACGTGCGGAGCTGACTAAGCTGCGCTGCGGGCACAATTAGAAGGAGAAATGTTCACTGGAGCTGACTCTTGCAAGACTAACAACCTACACCAATCCTGCTCATAGTCAAGAGACTGATCGCAGATGAACTCAGAACAAAAAAAAACTTAGTACGATAAACAATCAAGGAGATCTTTGTTGAGTTTAGTCACAGAAGATAAAAGGCATGGGAGAGGGGACTCCCCCGTTTAACGATTATACAGTTACCTAATAGGTTTTGGCTCATTTTAAGTCTGTAATATCCTACTAATAGGCACTAGTACTATAATATCCAACTAATATGCGAAAGTTTGAATATATATGTATGTCATATCCAAATCCGTTCGATAAACAATCAAAGAGATCTTTGTTGAGTTTAGTCGTAAGTCCAGTAAATATCGTCCTAAAACAAAAGCATCAAGGATGCGTAGGCACCATCTCAAGCATAATAATATAGGCGGGTAGCGAAGACGCGTGACCAAAGCGGCGCCACTCGACCGCACGCGGCGAACTTGACCCACATCTCCTGAGAGACTATTGTCTTCGTGACAGCCTCGATCAGCTTGACGACTCGCCATTACTTCGCACAAACCTCGGTAGCGTCTCTGAAAATAATTATTCATCTAACGTTACCTGCGACCTTTCTTGTACAATCACGCTTTTCACAAAATTACAGTTAGAGCTATTTGCATTCAAACGCAAAAATTACTCGTGTCATCTAATTGTAGCTACACTTTCCCAGCTTTCTTTTTGATCACCGGTTCGTGTAAGCTGAATCCCGTTAGTGAGCGCTGCCCCAGTAAACTACATTTTCCGTGTTGTGATGGTTCTTATATGCGACCTGCATATAAGAATCATCACAGCTTGGAGTTCGCATATTCATTGGGATAAGTGAAACTGAGTGATTGTGCAAAACTACCATTAAACTAGGCAGTTAGGTCAACGGTGTTTTATCCAGAGCTTGGTTTATAATAAATAACGATATAGTGCCCAAAAAGTAATTATTTCTCATTCGTCCTCATTTCCAGAAACGCTCGCAGAATTTCCATCGCAAATGGCCTAACCAGCCCTTATTGAAACTCCTTCAGTCAATCTTATTTAGCGTATAACATTCACAGTTTGGATTATAAAACGGGTTTTAATATATACGGACGACCTCGGTCGGTGACGTGGCGGGCGAGTGCTCGCCTGAGACGCAAGAGGCGCGGGTTCGATTCCCGCTACGGGAGAAAGATTTGTATGTTCTGCATATAAGTATGTATTTACAAAAAAAATATATAAGTATTCTATCAGCCATCTGGTGTCCATAGTACAAGCTTTGCTTAGTTTGGGGCTATGTGAAATGGGGCTGTGTGAAATGACCACAAATATTTATTTATTTTTATTGTTTTAATATCCAAATATAACAGGCACATGATAAAATCAGACTAAACTCAATCTCTTCTTTCCAGGCATGTCGCTCGACGAGGGTAGGCAATCACAGAGGCCGTACAGATACGGCATGGTGTTGCTATGCGCGGGTGCGCTGATCAACTGGCTGGGCCTGGCCGAGGACTACGCAGAGCCGGTGAGATACGTCGGCGTGGCGTGCATCGTGGCCGGAGCCCTGCTCATCTGTGCAGCGATGTGCTGCTGGCTGCAGTCGCCGGCGCGCCTTCCGCAGTCCGACCGCGCGGATCCAGACACACATCAGGTAAGACCTATTCATCTTTAGAATAATTATTGATGGACCTATATGGGCGATGGGCTGATCACCTGTCACCGTGGTTCACTGTATCCATCTTACGAGTCTTGGATCAGAAGTGGATGCAAGTTTTCTTATGATTACTTGTGTCTCTGCTCACCCTATTAAGGATACGGGCGTGATAATATGTATGTATGTATAATTATTGAATTTCTTGGATAGGTTAGGGGCGTTTGCACGGGATGACTCAAATAGACAAAATTAGCACAAAGTATTACTGTAATGGTAAAGGGTATCTACATAACAGGCCCTCTCTGACATTGACATTAAAGTTACTAAGAAAACAAATATAGGTTAGCCCACAGAAAAGTAAATGAACGCGTTTTTAGTACAAATTTCCAGCTATTTTCCCTGGGATTACTATTCTCAGAATGTTATATTTCGGTGATTTCCCATTTAGTTTTCCTGTGTTGGATCATAAAATAATGAATGCAGTCATAAAGTCTACTTGGTTCTAAATATCAATCAATAATTTATATATTACCTATTGTACAGCATCCTATAGTAGATGCGAAGTTATTAGTTCGGATTGAGTAGGTATGAATTAACCGTGAACACAATCACTTTGATTAAACAGTTAACTTGGAGATTAATCTGTTAAAATAATTGCGAAATCCGATGAATAACCGCTCTCTCTGTAACCCGAAAGTTGGTCTATAACCTTTACGACTGAAAGCGTAGCGTTCATGATGAAATAAACGCCCTTGGATCATAAATTGCCAAAGTCTATCCTACGCACAATCACAGCGAAGCGACTGGAACATAAATTGAACCATTTGATCTCAATCAGACTTCAGTAGGTAGACAATAAAGATTTGTTATGAGGTCATGGCGAAATATCCAGGTTTATGCAGTTTGACCTGTCCTAGGTTTTTGACAACTCCACCCACTCTCAATCCGGCACACCTAATACGCACAATCAGTACTTTTTTGTCAAAACTTAAAGGCATGAGTCGGTCACCATCGTCGATAACCGGCTTTATTATCAACAGTACCGAATCCCTACTCTTCGTGATCTCTCTAGACCTAACTAAGCTCATAAGAGCCTTAGTAGATACCACCTACTTTTTTTTGTAAATTCATGCTCCCCTACCTTCATCTTACTTATCTTACTTATATTATAAATGCGAAAGTTTGTGAGTTTGGATGTTTGTGCCTCAATCACGCCTAAACGGCTGAACGGATTTGAATGAAACTTGGAATATACATAGTACATGTACTGGATTAACATATAGGCTATTTTTTATCCGGGTACCAAGCGAGCGAAGCCGCGGGTGGCAGCTAGTATATTATATTATAAATGCGAAAGTTTGTGAGGATGTTTGGATGTTTGTATGTTTGTGCCTCAATCACGCCTAAACGGCTGAACGAATTTGAATGAAACTTGAAATATACATAGTACATGTACTGGATTAACATATGGCTATTTTTTATTCGGGTACCACGCGAGCGAAGCCGCGGGCGACAGCTAGTACTCTTATAATTCTGAACTTTGTTTTCCTTTATTCCAGATCGACGATCCAATCCACGTTATCTCGATGCCCGATGAGGAGACGATGCAGCAGAAGCCGCCAGACTACGACACGGTGGCCGGAGCGCCGCCGACATACGACGACGCCATCAAACTCAACCCGGCGAGACTGCTAGCGTCCAGCTCCGCTCGCCACGAGCCCACACGAAGCGCCCCATACATCCCAGACACAATCATCGTCCCGGGCCAGCTCGACGAAGCCCCAATAGCACCAATCACCGTCGCCCCCGTCCACAGATCACAAATCCCCAAAACCCCCCCTCCCCCCTACAATCCCACACACGCCATCAGGTGAAAGACTCGCCGAAGTAAACTTTAAATCGACTGCTGTTTCATGTGATGCGTAACCGTGGACCGCACCATCGAGCCATCGAGGGTGTAGGTATTAATGTTTATGCGTACATATCCATACATGAAACTTATTGTTAGACGGTAGTGTCGAAGTACTTATGTGATACTATGGAGGATAGAGTAGAACCTAACCTATTTGTAAATATTTTGTAAGTTTGTTAAGTTGATCATCTCTTCCATTAATTAAACGGTGTTTTGGAGCACCTGTATTTCCAAATGATTAGATTTAAGTCTCAGATTGATATCTCACTGTTCTGTACATATCTGTTTTGTATAAGCAAGCTATGCTGTGCCATCTTTGTGAATAACTCCTTGCCACTGGGCGTGTATCTGCACTTTTATATTGTTTTTCAATTGTACAGCTAAGTTGTAATTTTGATATGTCTCAGCGTTTAGGCTGCGACACACTCGATCGAAGGCAGGTAGCATTCCATGTATCAAGCTTAATTATCAAGAAAATATTAACGACTTTTTAATAGTCGTTAATATTTTCCTGATTCGATGATATTGAATTATGCATCAATATTCTAGAATCAACTACTTAAATTTTCCTACTTAACAGCTAATTTACCTACCTGCCATGTATTAGACCATTAGAGCATTATTGTAGTTTTGTTCTAGTCTTCATACTTTGTAGTAGATGTATTTAAATGTTCGAACAGATTTGCAATTTGTGACTTATTAGGTACATTATTGTGCAACACGAAGATAATTCAAATCAAGCGCTTACTAGTGAAGACTTGTGTCGTTACTTGCTTTGTTACATTTTGAGTAGAAAGATAATCCCACATTGTAATTTCAACAGTTTCTCCTGAAGTCATTATAAGTGAAAAATAAACTACCCGCAAGAAACTGCAGTGGGTTTGAAGTTGACTTATTCAGTATAAACATTCAATCTCTCCTTTCAGTATTTTAGATTAAACAAAATATGAACTGCATAGAAATAAATTGCAATGAAAGCAATATTTCGTAATAACCAAGAGCTTTTAAATAACTTAAATAATTTAAAGTGGGACCAAAACCTAACTTAATCCTTACGTGTGCATAATGCTAACCTTAATAAGCGTGTCTGGAAGTGTTTACGACGATTTTACAATGCTGAAGTTGTGCATTTAATAATTAATGTACAAAGTTATGGGCGTTCAGTAGAAGTGTATATAAATAAAATAAATGTTGTTGAAAGAATAAATTTATGGTTTTATTTCATCACCACGTTGTGTGTAAGGAACGAGTATGAGAAACACTTAAGTACAGTAAGTTAGTATGAGCTAGTGGCCAACTCTTGTGACGGAGTTTTTAGGCCGCCTAAAGGCCTCCGTTATGGCTTAGGCATTATAGTAGTGATTGTAGAGTACCTTTATTAGGTACCTACTTAAATATCCTACATTCCCTACTTGTAGGATACCTAAGTAGAAAACCCTTCCTATTAACCATCACAATAAACTATGAGATTTGAGTGCGCATCAGTGTTATAATATTAGTATGATTACTTTAGACATCCCTAAAGATATTTTATTTTTTAGGAATACTATTACAATATGCTACTTTTAACTCCTATCCCATTCAACAAGTAGCTTGGAAGAATAAATTGTTCCGAGACAGGTAGGCGATAAGCACTTTTGTAGAGAATTTCAAAATTCGCGATTCACGCAGTGAAACCAGTGTTGTTCCTGGCAATTTTAGGGTTGCCGTATTCTAATTCTAAAATTGCCGGATTTTGAGGGAAAAACAAAGAAATTGCCGTATTGTACAAAATGTGAAGGTTTAAAAAAAAATAAAGTGATGTAGGTACTTTGAATGTTCTACTTTTAAACTAACTTATTTTAATCTTCACCATATAGGTTTTGAATAGTTTCTAGTACTTCAGATTCTGTAGGATGTAGGTCATGCTGTTTTTTATCTTTCATTTTATGAATCATTTCGTTTGGTACTTGAAATCGTGTACAATTACCGTGATTACGGATTGCTTGTCTAGCTAGAAGAGTTCCATTAATAGTTGAGCAATTAATGTTGCATTTTGGTTGATTGAATTATGTTGACGTTTCTTTTCATGGCGCTTCTATTTAGTCTATGGATGGTTTGTATTTGGTGCGTTCCAAATTACGTATTGTTGGTTTACTTTTATTCAATTGCCGTTTATTTTAATACGGTAGTAAAAGAGCTGCCGTATACCGTATTTATGATGCTTATGATGCCTGAATACCGTATATTACGGCAATTGCCGTATCAAGAACAACGCTGAGCGAAACGGAAGTGTAGACAGAAAATACTCGTCTACATGTGAAACATTGAGTGTTTTATATAAATGACATTGACATAACATGAGTCAAAATTTTGCTTTAACAATGACAGTAATAAATTGAGGTGCCTACCAAAAGCAAGGGGAAGGGCGTTCTTTGTTTTGCTAAAAAGACTGAGAAGATCAATGAAATTCTAAATGAAAACAATACTTATATTCATTGAAATTGAACCTGAAATTTAACAGACATCTATGAAAACTATGCCGGTTGAACTGAATAGCTTGACTGAAGGATGGCTCGAGTTAGAAAGTGACCCCGGACTGTTCACATTATTGCTAGAAGATTTCGGCGTAAAAGGCGTTCAAGTTGAGGAGATTTACGATTTACACAAGCCGCTAGAGAGCCCCGTGTACGGGTTTATATTCCTGTTCCGTTGGATCGAGGAGAGACGTTCGCGGCGCAAGTTCGTTGAACAAATTGAAAGTTACGTACGCGATGAGGAGACGATCAATAATATCTTCTTCGCTCAACAGATGGTACCAAACAGTTGCGCTACCCATGCTTTACTCTCTATATTGTTGAACTGTCCTAATCTTCACCTGGGAGAGACACTAAGCAGACTCAAGGTAAACTTCACCGCTGTTTCTTTATATTATTTATCTGTTATGAAAAACTATCAATATAATTTAAACTTACAGCATCATACACTGTGTATGAACCCTGAAAACAAGGGCTGGGCGATTGGTAACACCCCGGAGCTAGCCTGTGCCCATAACTCCCATGCAATCCCACTGGCTCGGAAGAAAACTGATAAGAATGCTGGACTTTCAACTGGTCGCTTCACAGGTATGCTACATATATCTTATAATAGGACTATGTACTTTTTAATAAAATTAGATAGCTCTTTAAGTAAGTACTATAATTAGTGCAAAGCTATTGTTCTTTTTATAGGGGAGGCATACCACTTTGTAAGTTTTGTGCCTATCAACGGTCACTTGTTTGAACTGGATGGGCTGAAGCCGTATCCCACTGACCATGGACCCTGGGCCAATGGTGAGGACTGGACTGATAAGTTCAGGCGAGTCATGGAGGGGAGGCTGGGCAGAGATGCTGGAGAACAGGTGCATGATATCAGGTACATTGTAGAATTATGTAACTGTATTAGTTAAGCTGTAATGCCGTGACGGAGGCCTTTAGGCAGCCTAAAAACTCCGTCACAAAAGCTGGTCACTAGCTCATACTTAGATAAGTATAGTGAGTTGAAGTATCCTTGTAGTATAGTAAAACAAATAGGATATTCTTCTATTTAAGATGACATTCATAATCAATGAATACACTGTTTCAGGTTTAACCTAATGGCTGTAGTGCCCGACAGAAGAATTGCTATTACCCAAAGGTTGTCAGCACTTGAACTGAATCAAAAGAGAGTTAAAGAAGCACTGTCCAAGATTGGGAAACACATGAGGCATTTGCTGGCGAAGACCAGGGAACTGAGTGGTAAATATAATTCATATCATTGAATTTTGAAACCAACTTGACAAAGTTTAAGTGTTTGTCCATAATTAGAAATTACATAAAAGCGATTATTGCAATCAATTAGGTCCATATCGAATGGTTAATTTTTCACGGCTTCCTTAAATAATAATGAATAAATATTTATGGACATTTCACCCAGCTCCATCTAGCCCCAAACTAAGCAAAGCTTTTTTTATGGACACCAGATGGCTGATAGAATACTTATATACTTTTTTTTGCAAACACATACTTTTATTACATAATACTACAACACCCAGACCCGGAAGAAATATTTGCAGAGCATACAAACACTTCTTCCGAATCGAACCCGAGCCTCTTGCGTCTCAGCCGAGCACTCGCTCACCACGCCACCGAGGTCGTCAGTATTTCCTTAATTCTCTGAAAAATGAATTAAACAAGTACTTACAGAATTAATGCACACAAAAATGAACCGTTCACTGAATTGCACATCTGATTGTTTACTTTTCACTTTTTACCATTTGCTTTGATTTTATATCTATGGTCTGGTTTTAAAACGAGAAAGTGGGCGGAGACCCTTAAATTTACATAAGAAAAAGAAGGGATTCAAAAAGAGAAGCTAATAGTTATAATGCCTTTTCTTTAAGATTGTAACAATTTCATTTCAGAATCAGGTCTGTTACCAGAAGAGCCCCTACTAGACAACATAATTCCCGTCAGCGAGCAAACCATCCTGAGCACACTTGACACGGCGCCCGTACAAATGCATGAAATGGACTTCACTATTCCCATTACCATAGAAATCGGAGCCGCGGAAAGACCTATACAAGATAGGAGTGTTATTCTGAGTAAGAAACCTTAGAAAATGCAAAAAAAAATCTGATTGAAATTCATTTACTTATATTATGTAAGTACCCTTTTCCCACATAGTGGGATAAGGATAGGAAGATGATGATGATGATTATGTAAGTACTTATCTTCAAATTTTTTTGCTATTTCTTTTTCAGTTGACCCAATCGAAATTGGCGCTTCTGTGAAATTCGTTACAATTAGCAAAGAGAACAACGTTATTGGAGAGGTCAGTCCATACTACTATTTACCCTTCACAAGATTAGCTTAGTATTCTATTGACTATTTCAAGTTTCATCCAAATTGATTCAGTCTTGGGACTTTGAATCGGAGCGGAACCTTTCGTGTGCTAATTCGGCTCGTACTTGACCGGTTTTCTTACTTTACTATAAAAGCTACAAGTCCTAACGATAGTTGTATTCCAGATCTACCCCACATCGATAACAGCACTACTAAAGAGCAATGAGTGCCCAGTGCTGGTGTGCTGCGAGACGGCGCCGGCTCAGCCGCTGTTGTACCGCAAGCTGCTGCTCTCGCACTCCGAGCTCAACGCGCTCATGAGCGGCATCGTTCACGAGGTGCAGGCCTGCCAACAGGCTCTGAATGATGAAAATGATAAGCGGGATATGTATAAAGTGAGTAATTCTCCTTTCAATTTGGCCACCCTCTAAGGTCCTGCGTAAGGCACGCATCTAGCTTTTAGCTGTGATTTTTTTCTGTTGTTGATATACAGCAAAGTTACATGGGTATGTTCACATTTGAATATGACATGAGAGAAAATTTTGCTAATCTTCCAACTTAGCAGGGATCTACTTTTCCCTACTTGGAATCTTCATCATCCACAGCCTGTCTGGCTTCTCTTTGCTTGTGCAATCTAGCAGTCCTGCGCTAGCCTAATCCACTTACTCGCTGCTGGACGTTTACATTCTTGTAGCCTCGAATGTGTATATTCCTAGTTAATATATCATTTATTCTTGGATTGGTCCAAGCATTTATTTATAAATTTGTAATTATTGATATTTCCAAAACCAATTAAATCTTCTGATTTTAAGTTTTTAAAGTATCGTGATCAAAATTTCACCATGCATTTGTAGGTTGACGATTGCCGACGCACTCATAACTACGACGAGTTCATCTGCACGTTCCTATCAATGCTGACGGAGCGCGGGGCGCTGGCAGAACTGATGGCGGCTCAGCTGGAGCGAGGGCGCACGCCGCGCGTCAGACGACGGCGGCCCAGACCGCGGCCTAGAGCCAGACCGCGGCCTAGGCCTCGAGGCAGGAAATAGTTAATGCTACACTCCACGTCATCAACTGGCTGGCAAGCCTATGCCAGCTACATACTTCACAATGAATCTGCGCAAATGGGAATAACTCCTCTCGAATTAAAGGAGATGGGCTACATGTTCTGTTTAGTGTTTCTAGAAACAAACTCTTAAAACATTCTATGTTTGTATGTATTGTAGGAGTATTGTAAGTTTTGTTTCTCTTCTCCCATTGTGAATTTAGGTTCTACTATGTAAATTTGTGAACTTTTATAAGTTTTGTCGCCTTTGTTGGTATGTATTTCTTAATTATCTTCTGTCCTAATTCTGTTTCGAAAATACTGCGAGAAGTATGATTAATACCTCCAGTACCTAGGTTCATTATTATTTATTTGTGTTTGTTCTCACTAGCTTATTTACGTTCGTTGCTTATTTTATTTAAATAAAACGTGTGGCTGATCCCAGCTGAGCCAAAAAAAAACTGGAAAACTGATTGTAGAGTATGCCGCTATGATCTCGGGAGCTTGTCACCTAGTTGGCTGGTTTGGCTCTGCTGTAACAACGTTGTTGAAGCTGAGTTCTCTATAACGTAACTCTATTGTCAACCTCGCGTTTAAAAGATATGCTGTTGTAAACTAAACTTGCTCACGATAAATGCGAGACTTACAATCTCCCGAGATCATAGCGGCATACTCAAACAGTCGGTTTTCCAGAGTTCTTTTTTGTGGCCCAGCTGAGACCAGCCACACAAATAAAACATTATTTTAAAAACGATTTTTTTTATTATCATACTACGAACAGCGCCGTATTTACATGGTCATCATATTGTTAGAGAAATGTAACAACAACAACGATTGTTTGCTTAGGCACAATTTCATTAAACAACACTCTTAAAATATTTAGCAATCTGCGTAACAGTGGAAGGACTACCAATGATTTCATACACTACGGTGGGGAACTATCATTACGATTTAAGGTTGAAGTAACAATTTATGGTAACAACTATTAATTATTCCCAAGCTCTAGCATTGGTAAAGTGTGATCCACAAGACTATTGTAAATTAATTTAAATAAGTACATTACAGTAACCGCTTAAAAATGGTAAATTGCTAATAAAAATAAGAGTTAAATCTATTTTTCAATAGGTTTTTCATTGCTTAAATATTGCAAATTTGTTTCATACCAATTACAGTAGGGTTGGGGCCAAAGAGCAAATGAATCTAAAACAAAATATTTAATACCTTACTGTAAATTTATTCATCAGGAGCCCCAATCACTACATGCTCTAAACCTAACGATAACAAGGCAAGTGGCTCGATGATAAAACTTCCTATATCACAGACTAACTAAAATTCATAACATTCATTCCCTACAAACATATTTATGGCACTACATAGTAACTAAAACCAGAAACTGTAACAATAAGGCAGTGATCGCAAACATTAATGGAAACAAAATTGATAAAAATAACGAATCATAAAATAATTCCGGACTTGTTACAACCAAATCCTGTTACATTTCAATTACAATATAACTGAATTTCTACTGCTACGTGTTCTAACAATATACTCCCGCACAAAAAAATAATAATACTTGAGTATAATAATAATAAAATCACTGTTTAAGAGAAATTGGCAGTAGCACCAGTTACCATAAAATAACGACGCACACGGTCTCAGGTTCACAACCAAAACTTATTGCTATTATCACTACATAAAATTGCACTACTTTGGGCGTTCATAAAATTGTGAATTTCAAATGGAAGCACAAAACTAAACCTAAATCGGCATGATTTGAGCGAAGTAAATAAATAAATTTATGCACGTGGATAAATCTATTGCACTTTGCATGAATCAATCATATTATTCCTAATTTGATCAAAATTATTCTCAAAAATTTTCTAACAAACAAAAAAAAACTACATCAAACCTTAGCACACTATTCACTAACGCATACATTCATAGATAAGGAACATTATCATCAATCAATAATCAAAATATTAAAGTCACAACGTATAGTAAATTGTCCAATACATGTGGAACATGACGTGCTACCAAGGTCAGCGACTGACGCTTACTATCACTAAACATAGTCCAGAGACACCGCGTTAAGATTATGCTCTCCGGAACTTCAACTCTCTGCCTGCTGCTTCAAAGTATCTTTCAGTTCATCTTTAGTGGAGGGTTTGTCGGTGATCGCGGCGACGTCTTTCTCCACTGGTTTGGCGCTCGGTTCGGACAGCCCTGCGATGGGCAAGTCTTTCAGTTGCCGCTTTTCTATTTCAGCTTTGAACTGTTCGATGTCTTGAGGGCTGAAAGCGAAACATAAAACATGATGGATGCACATTTATGTGGTTTCTATTCGCAAAATATAACAATTGGAGCTAGATTCGTGGGTGGGAAGGACGCTCGTCCACGGCGGTTTTTATTGTAGCTAAGCAAGCGCGACTGAACTCCTCTGTTGCGCATTGGTAATATTGGTATCAATTCAAACGCGCGACTGTTACATGAAAAAAGAAGTGTGGAGAAGATGTATTAATAATCAATAATCAATAATAATCAAATAATCAATATTAATACACCCCATTAGCGATACGAGCGTGATAATATACATACATACGCACATATTATCACGCCCGCATCCCTAATGGGTGGACAGAGCCATAAATAATGATAAGAAAACTTGCAACTTACTCCTGATCAAAAGTCCCAAGATGGATATGACCATGGTGACAGGGGATCAGCCCATCGCCCATACGTATGTCTGTAATATTAGGGGGTTACCTAATCTGCGAGTGTGAATGGTACAATTGGAAGGAGAAAACCTAGGCGTACGTACCTGGCCCAAATTGGCGACGTTTTGGAAAAGGCCAAGTCAAGAGTACTCGACGAGCATGTATGAAGAATGTTATGAGCAATAGAGATCCGTGATCTCTGCCTACCCCTATGGGAAACAGGCGTGATATAATGTACACACATTATATCACGCCTGTTGTGTATGTACCTGATATTCACGCATGTATGTACCTGATCTGCACGAAGAGGATCCCGTTGATAAGGTTGAGCATGTCTATGACGGAGGCCATGCCGGGCGGCTGGATGTGGAGCGGGGCGTGCGGCGGCGCGGCGGCGGGCGAGCGCGCGAACGCCTCCGCCAGCCGCTTCTGCAGCACCACGGCCTGCTGCGTCAGGTGGCGCAGGCACTCCGACGACTCGCGAGTCTTCTCGTGCTTCTCGCCCAGCTACACAAACAACCCCTTTTCATTAACTGGAAGCGCTCGTGGCGTAGCTCGCTTAGGCGTTCTTCATTGATCGTTAAAGTTAGGCAACGATGTGCGCGGTCACAATTGCTGAGCGCTTCCGTGTTTCGGAGGGCACGTTAAACAGTCGGTCAATGCCCCGCGTCGGCCAACTTGGGACATGACCTGTATTGAGGTGTATTAACGAAGAGCTGTTTATAAAATAGAGTAAGTATGTCTCCTTAGACTTTGAGACTCACCAGCTGTTTGTAAATTGAGTAAGTCTCCTTCTCATGCTGCAAAGCGGCGCGGAAATCCCCCAGGCACGAGAGTGTGCGCGCTAATAGATGCCGCGCGACGGCCGTCTTCAGAGACTTGGGGCCGTGACACGCCGCGGTCACGTTCAGCGCGCGGTCCGCAAAGCGCAGGGAAAGCTCGTACTCGCCCACTGCGTGCAGGATTAGGGCAATGTTGCTCTGGAAATTGTTGTACAAATTAGAAAATTCAATAAAAAGAACTCATACCTAACTGCTGCTCTGGAAACTGAAGACTGAATTAAAAACTACAAATTACAATATAAAATAACAACAGTACCATAAAAAATAAGGTCAAACACCGCCTCGGTACAGTTCATTGCTTGTCAATAAAAAGGGGATTATATGTTGAGTTTTGTGAATACAATTTACTATAATAAGAAAAAATAGCTAACAGCGCGCATCAGGCGGCATTAGTGTATTATGCAGAGCGCGTAGCTAAACAATTTTTAAATACCTATTTAGTAAAATATAATTACAAAAAAATCATTAAGTGAGTGTGAAGCAAAATGCTTTGAATACTTACATCAAGCAGAGCCATTTCGGGATGGTTTTCTCCACAGACGAGCAGCGCGAGGTAGCGGGCTCTGTAGAGCAGCTTCAGAGCAGTGCTAACTTGCCCGTTCGCAAAGCAGTACAGTGCCAAGTGAGACTGGAATAAGAAAACATGATTATAACTTAATGAAGCCTTTTTTTATAAGTAGGTATATGACCACTCCCGCGATATTTACAGACGCGGGGTGATTCTAAGGTTTCCCTTCATAGCTAGGACTGATATCGTGTCTTAAAAGCATAGAAGTACTCAAGGAAAGACATTTCATGATATATCATCAAATTAACATAATGAATAGATTCCTACTTATATATTCAGGATTTATATGTTTGGCTTAGAGCTGTGTTGATCTATTGAACTCTCCATACAATGTTTATGGGATCGAATGCTGGCCGAGCACTAAATACTTTTCAAAAAAATTATGTGTTCAAAACGGTGAAGAAAATCTTCATGAAGTGTACTTACATATTCAGTGATGGTGTATGGATGGTCGATGCCATTCACTCGTTCAGACATCAGAACTGCTTTTTGCTGATATGCCATAGCCTCTCTATGCTCTCCCGTGACGTAGCACAATCTCGCCACCATACGTAGACACTGTGCAATCTCCCCATGCATAGCTCCGTACACGTTGTTGAGAAGATTCAACGCTTCAGCGATCAATTCGTGTCCTTCAGACACCGCGCCCGCTTGGATTTTGTTCTGGCCGGTCGTGTAGAAGTTGTATGCGTCTGAGGCCTGTAAAAAAGAAATTATATAATACACCAACAATTATAGAATTTCATGTCATGTCGTATGTATCAGAATCAATGAGATAGTACCCTAAAGAAATATTTTATATTTATTTGCTAAAAAATTCAGGAAATCGAACACATACTTCACATTGCAGGCACACAGATGGGCACCTGCCGTCACAAATACCCAACTCCAAAGTCAAATATACTATGTAAATTAAATAATTATTACATTCAAATAAATGAAATCTGGGACAAAAATGGTGCTTCGATAGTTTTGAAATAGTTTAAAATAATACTCACCCTAGGGTTGATATGTTTAACGACGGGGAAAATATTCATGATATCAGATCCAGAGAACGGCGCCTTGTTTTTATTGTCAAAGTCGTATTCACGCAGCATTGTTTGCAAACCGACCTTCAAAGCGAACGACCTAAAATACGAAACAAAATTGAATAAACATTCTACAGTGAATAACAAAAGAAAAATAACAATAGTGTCAGTTTACCTGAGCAATGATATCTTCTGAAGACCATGTTTCTCGATAACAGTGTCCATATTTTCCGCGTTCAGTTCGTAGCCCCAGTAAGCCTGAAATAAAGAGTTATTGTGATACACTAGTTTTGGTAAAAAATAGTATTGTTCATAAAAGCTAATAAGTATCTACATAACTGTTGTAACATCTCTATATTACATATAATCATTGAGTTAGTTCGTATTTCAGATGCTAGATGAAAATTGCCGAGGTTAACAATATTTCTGGTACTACTGTCTGGTACTTCAATCATATTTTTGTTTAAGTATGAAGCACTATAGTATAATTTTTTTCTCGTTCATTTAAACGATTGGAACTTAGGTATTTATTATGTGAATGCGTCCGAAGCCGTAAGTAGAGCTCAGGTTCTAAAAGTCCTCCAACGGCCAATGAGCATTGTGCTTCTTGAACATGTAGTATACCGAAATACCTTGAGCTCCTGCTTGATCTGCACGAACAGCGCCTAGAGGTCAGGTTCTGCCTGTCGGGCAGTGGTGAGGGGTACTGCACGTTGTCCTTCTTGAACATGTAGTTCAACCAATATACCTTGAGCTCTTGCTTGATCTGCGCGAACAGCGCCTTAGGGGTCAGGTTCTGCCAGTCGGGCAGCGGCGACGGCGGCTGTGCGTTGTGCTTCCTGGAGCGGCGGCCTCTCCCCCCGCGGCCCGCGCCCCGCCCCCCGCCCGGCGCCGCGCCCGCGCTCACAGCCGGCGTCGGACACGCGCCGAGAAGGCAGTTCAGGAAGTGCGCTACCGCTGAGCCGATGCACATTGGTTCGCAACCCTGGAGATAAAAAAGCAACTTTTGTCCGATTTCTGTATTGCATTGCACTAACGGGCGGTAGAGTTGGAAGATTACCGTAACAACGTTGTTTTTTAGACAAGAAGGTATGGAGCTTTTTGGCAGAAAACGTGGATATGGTAATTGAGCGCACATCGTCCGTTAGTTGATTATAGGAATCGGGCATTAGAGATCGCTTCTCACATGGTAACATTGCGACCGCTTATGTCTATCTAAATGTTTTCACAGTAGCGCTAAGCATCTTTTTTACGACCAAAGTGATAACAGGGCTACTTGGTTACAGGCTCTGATGCCTTAGACCTCAATATTATAGTTTACTGACTTAGTATATTTAACTAACGGATGTGAAGAGTTTAGCATAGAAACATTTTTATGCTAAATTCAAAGCTTCTATTAAAGAGTTGTAGCCTACCTGTAGATACGTTGTGTAGATATGCTTAGCGGCTCTTAGTATAAGCTCCCCAAGGGCGATAGCGTGCAGATAGGAAAGATGCGCGTGCGGCTTCAGAGCGAGCGCGACGCGGCCCAAGTACCGCACGTTTATACCGCGCGCGTGCAACGCCTCAGTCAGACCCGCGCCGTCCATGGGAGCGGACGTGTGCTCTAGGCATTCACGGACCTGGGGAAAACAAATTTCGTTATAAGGGGAGATAAAACTAATTATGTTACAACTCCACACTAGGATCGACACAAATTACAAGCAATGGGAACAATTAAATAAATAAAGTGTTATATTGTAAGTATCAGAAACTAAGAGTAATATAGTGCCACAACACCTAGAATGAATCACTTCATTGGTTACAGCGTGATAGAACTACAACCATCCAAAAGCCCCACCCTGTACTATAACTCTACCAAATACCAATGTACTTACAAAGGTGGGTATCTGTGTAGTGAGCACAAACGCTGCTGCTTCCTTCACCAGATGGCGTTGCTTGGCTAGTTGTTCTGGCGTGGCGGCGTGTTTGATGCCCGCCGAATATACGTCGGGGTTGAACCTCACGTCGAACTCAGATTCCTTGAGAGAGGCAACGGCGCGCGCGGCCGACGCTACAACTGCGCGTGAGCGTTCACCAGCTGTTAAAACAAAATTCCGTTAGTATGGAGACAAATGATTACAACTTCTACTTCTACTCTCTCGCACATTAGACCGAAAAGCGCCGCATCGAAACATCACTTTCATACATTCCGAAATGTCAATTAAACAGCCAAATTTGGTCAGGTTAATGGCAATACAATAGACTGGCTCTATCTTTACTTCTTCACAGCCGAATTTGAAAGAATAATAAATAAGTATGTTTTGAAACAAAAGAGGCAAATAACATGAAAATGTCCAACTTACAATCACTCTCCTGTTTATTGTCTCCACTGCAAATAGAGTCTGTGATACTCTCAACAATCTTTTTAGCAACATCCGTGTCGATATCAGAGTAATTTTCATTCAGAAGCAAATCATCCTCCTTCTTCTCTGTCTTGGCTTCCTTATTAGCCTCTGAATCTTTAGCATCCTTATTTTTTTTGGCACTCTTCTCTTCTTTCTTTTGTTTCTTGTCTTTAGTCTCTTTCTCTTGGCTCTTGCTGTCTCTTTTGTTCTTTTCAGTCTCTTCTTTGGCCTCCTTGGATTCGATCGACTTCTGGTCATTTGCTTCACGCTGGCGTTTTGCGCTAAGCTGCTGTAGATGGAAAGCTGCGTAACGGATAAACATGAAGTAACGCGCCCTAGAAAAATAAACAAACGTATTACTGATACAGCTGTTACACTGAGCTCCAATGTATATATTAGGGCAGAGAGTTCAAAATGGTTGAGTAATGAACTTGGAAGGTACTCACTCAACAAAGCTGTCAACTAATTCCTGCCTCAGGCAGCACAGCTTATGTTTGTGAATAATGGGGAATCCCATCGATTTGATGTCCTCTCGCAGATCGTCATCATCCACTGTAAAAAGACATATTGAAATTGTCATTTGAGACTATTAAAATTGACACAATTTGGCACAATTTCGCCATATTATAATTTGTTATAGAAAAATATTAAATCAAGCTTTTCAAATCATGTAATACTTGGTTGAAGTGAACTTAATAGAAGATATTTTTCTCCTTTGAGTGTATTCCAGGCAATTCAATGAATTCATAGTTGGTTTGATCTTTCCCATCTAAATTCTTTAATGTATAAAACTGAATTCTTACCATATGAATTGCAACACATCATGGAATTGGACAGACCATGAAGCACAAATACAAGGAGAAATGTTCACTGGAGCTGACTCTTACGAGATTATCAACCTACACGAAACCTACTCATAGTCAATAGACTGATTCCAGATGAACTAAGAACAAAAATAAAAATTGCAAAGAGAACTCACACTGCAGGAAGTTGACATCTGGCGGGAAGGTGCGCAGTAAGTCCAGTATGTAGTGTCGTCCATCATTGCCCACAATGCCCTTGCATTCGACGCTGGAGCACAGTTCCACCGTCTCGCCGTTAGCGCTGATCACGGAGTGAGGCATGATCTTCAGTTGCTGGCCTGCTTTGCTGAGCTGGAATAAAATTATAGACTTTTAAACTGTTTTCATGATTTACAATATCGCTGAGATCTAGAATGTTATCAATAATAAGTAGATTATTTTTTCTTTTGTAAGTATCCTTATAACCAGAGTTCGAAACAGTGTGGTGAAAGGATTTAAAGTGCGCCTTACATTATATACTAACAAAATTGTCAGCTGTCATGTCATAGAATCTAAAAAGATCGAAGACGTGAATCACAAACACTAAATAAGTTTCTTTGAGGTGCACTTTTAAATCTTTCTGCTATAGGTACTGCTTCACAGAATCCAGTGACACAAGTACTAATCCAATCTAATGAGCCCACTGGGTCTATTAGACCACTGCTGTGTAAAGTCTTCCCTTCTCTTTTTCTAAGACCTCTGGCAGCCAGTTTGTGGAAAGAGCGTCGAGTTCATCCCTCCATATGCGATTGGACCGACCACGAGGCCGTTTGACGCCTTTTGTTGTGGCTCACCAAGTAGTAATTGGACGTAGTTATGCGAAAATGTTCCAATCCACAATGGTTCAAAATTGAAAATTAATATATTTAAAAAAATACATATTTCTACAATAAGACCTAATTTTTAATAATATACCAGCGAAAACAAAAAAGGATACGTCTAAAACAAATAAAGACACAAAATTGCATTTATTTCAATTTTGAACCATTGTGGATTGGAACATTTTCGCATAACTACGTCCAATTAAGCCTACAATTCCTCCAGCATACATTAGATTACTCACCAACTCCATGTACTTAGGGTGGGACAGCACAGTGGTCCCGAAGTCGATGCTGCCGTAGACCACGCTCTGCTCCTGCTCCTTCTCCAGGATGCCGGGGATGATGGACTGCGCCGTGACTCTGTACCCGCGGTAGTCCACCACCACTGTGCCCAACGTGTGCAGGCCAGCAGTGTCCACTGCGCTGTACACTCGTACTCCTTGAAGGTCGTTGCGCTGGTAACAATATTATTGTTTCATAAATAGATGTGTTCCACAAATTCATTGGAATTAGAATTAGACAGTGTAATATTTTTTGAGACTGATTTGATCACTTAGGCTGCTATTTATAATGTATCAAGACTTTCACGTAGTACAGTCGCCTTTCGTAAAAGGTGTCGATTTTATTTGTGTTAAATACGAAATCATGGGCATACCGGTGCAACGAAAGCCGCCGCGTCACCCCCCAAGTCCTTGTAATGGTCGCGTACGTCGAACCCGAGCGAGAAGAATATGTTGTTCCATATGAACATCTGCATCTTTGGCTCCTCCCCGGGGTTGATTGCCATAACGTTTCCGTCGACAACCGCCATCGCGCCGCGCGTCGCTGCCGCCACAAAGTCGCTGTGCACCTAGGGATAGAAATCAGAACGTTTTATACACTTTGTAAAATATAGGCTACATATTTCAGGGGCCTGATGGTCGGGCAATGGAAATATTTATGAGGTGTCGTAGCGGCCAAACTCACTGTGAACTTGGGAGAGAAATCAACGTTTTATTCGTATTGCAATAAAATATAGGCTGTAGAAATCAGGAACAACGCAGGAGCATGATTTTCGACAACTATAATTACCTTGAATATAGCCCGTTCTCTCAGCAGCCTCTCTGGTAAAGTATTGCGTGGGAGTTCTCTTGTGGTCTGCAACTCTTCATTCCAGTCGCGGGTCTGGCCCGGGATGTGTTCTTCATAGCCCAGCTTCGATGAGAAAGCTGTAAACACATTAAGGCTTGAAAATCAAGGCTCTTGACTACACTTATTAACTAGACATTATTACAAATGCAGTGTTACACTTGGATTGAAGTGAAAAAATATTTTCTTATATATTGTACATATTAATTAAACATCATTAGCATCTTCTCCAACATGATGGACCATCTATATGGGTGGATATGGTAACCATGGTTTACCATATCCATCCTTGGACTTTGAATCAGGAGTTGGCTGCAAGTTCTCTTAAGATTACTTGTGGCTCTGCCCACCCCATTAGGGATACGTGCGTGATGTATGTATGTATGTAATTAAACAAAAAAAAGATTGCTTTATTTTCATTGATTCTTCAGTCACCCTGCTTCAGGGATAAAAAAAACCTATTAACATTAGTAAAAGTTTTGAAGTTTGTGTTTGAAACTGATTATAATTGGGAACACAGACGGAAAACGACTACGATGTCGTTAACCAACAAGATGGACTGACCAAGTAAAAGTTTCACCGTCCTCTTAATTTTACACGTTTGTAAGAGACACGCTTGATAGAAACCGGTGAAGGCAGATCGTCCGTTCCAGAAATTAACCCCAAGCTTGCCTCGATCCTCGGAAATTAGGGAACGTTAAGTGAGAGAGAGATTTGGAGGATACTTAGAATATACTCATGGCCTGAGATAGTAGTATAGGCTACTACGCGTGCTAAGTCTCTAACGGAAGCATAGTTAAACAACGTTTAAAAGTTAGGTATGACCACTCATGCTGGAACAGTTGCTTAATGACTGTAATTATAGCTAGAACAAACATCAGAAATACGGAAGTTTTGTGTCATTTTAAGTATCCTACAGAAAACGACTTTGACCCGGAAGCAACAATAATGATTGTGCAAAAACGCAATTCATAACGCGAAGACACATTGTGAATGTCAAAACTGAAGTATTGACTAAGATTAAGATACTAGCATTATGCCAAATTACATCTCGTCACTACAAGTCACATCACATAATTATCTACACGATGGCCTTGAGTAGATATTATTAATTACGTTTAAAATAATTCCGAATAAAAAATAGTATAAAGATCATTGGGACCATTCTAGTACCAAGTGACAAGCATAAAAAAAGTAAGACCTTTTTTAAAATCATTTAAAATAGCAATCAAATTCCAATCTTTATACATCATAAACTCTTATTTCAAGAAACTGAATAAACTCAACTGAATAAATACTTTCAATATGTTTGGGATGTATTATATGCATTCCTTTTGATTTTGACAAATGAGGTGTCGTTGGATTCATCTGGATGACGAGAGTATCATAGGCTGTAATAAAGTGACAAAAACTCAATATGGCGGCTGTAAGAAGCCATTTTCAATTTATTCCTTTGACTGCCTCTGTAGCCGAAACGACTGGACGGATTTTGACAAATAAGGTGTCAGATTCGTCTATATGAGTGTCATAGGCACTGCCTATGACACTTTTTTGACACTGACAATAACTAAAATTGTACAAATTCATCATCATCATCATGTGTCAAAAATGTTATGATGCTATATTGTTATGCTATCTAAATTCTACGCAGTCAGTTATTATAAATGTGATTTGAGGATGTGAGGACGCTAGGATGTATGGATATGACGATGCATGTTTGTGCCTCAATCACGCCGTAACAACAGAAAGGATTTGAATGAAACTTGGAATACACATAGTATGTGTGCTGGAATAACATATAGGCTACTTTTTGTTTGGATACCACGCGAGCAAAGCCGCGGGCGAAAGCTAGTTTTAAATTAATACTTGTTTATCTATCTTTTATCTCAATGATTGTTCCAAATAATTATAATCAACTTACTATCTTCAGCGCGTATTGCGTCAACTGTGTGGTCCAACATCGGCGAAGCCCATTGGTAGACTTGGTAGGGTGTGGCTACCCTTTCGAAAGGATGCTTCTGCATTCTTCGCTTCTGTACCAATGCGAAGTTGCGCTTGAACGCTGGTGACACAATGCTGAGAAGCTCGATGAGAGAATGGCAAAGAAGAGACGGGTTGGCCGGACGAGGGTTGAAAACATCTTCTGTAGACCTGGTGGATAATTGTTTCTTGTTAATCGAGAGCGCTGGTGGTCTAGTGGTAGCGGTGGCCTTCCGATCCTAATGTCGTGGGTTCAAATCCGGTCGTGCCCCTTTTAGTGCACTTGACACATATTTTAGAACTTTTTGGATTCTACAACACGCCGGTTTACTCACGATGTAAGTGTATTTCTTTAGATAAGTAAATTTGCGTACTGCTACTGATAACAAAATATCAAATATCACGATCTAAGTGTATTTCTTTAGATAAGTAAATTGTGCATACTGCTACTGGTAACAAATATATGTATTTGGGTAACATAAGGGGCCTTATTCACTATGTCTAGACCAAACGTAACGCGGGCAAACGCGGGCACGTTTGTAAAATCACCAAAAACGCGACGCGGCGCGTCATATGTAGAGAGTGTGAATGGTACCGTTGGAAGGGGAAGACCTCGGCGCACGTACCTGGACCAAATCGGCGACGTTTTGGAAAAGGGCCAGGTCAAGAGTACCCTAAACCGACGAGCATGCATGAGGAATGTAATGAGTGTGAAGGAAGCGAAAGAAGTATGTCAGGATCGTAGCAAATGGCGATCCGTGATCTTTACCTACGAAAGGAATAAATAGGCGTGATTTTATGTATGTTTGTAATTTAACTATTACGAGTCGTATTACGACTACTTTAAAGTTCTATAAACATGCAACGAAAAAGTAAATTTTAGGTTAAGTACCGACGCTTTGTTTACATAAATTGTATCTCCAGTTTGGCTGAAGTACGTACATTTTATAAATAATAATAATAAATAATAAATATTATAATATCGAGTCCAATACGTAGCGGAAGTTTTAAAAGTGGTATAATGCATGGTATGATAATATATATATGGTTAAAATAACTTACTGGTTCAAGTAAAATCCCCTGGGACAGGCGGTGATGTGAAAATGACGTTCCTCCAGAGTGACCACTTGCAAATACAGCAAGTCACCGCACATCTTGCGGGGACCGGGAGGCGGGTTCCAGCCCGATGTGGTCAGCACCTAATACAATAAATACTCATAAGTAAATAAAGGCGCGATGGCGTTCATTAGGGGGGGGGTTATGTCCAGCAGTGGATTGCTAGACTGATGATGATGATGAAATAACACCCCAACATACATAGTCTTCTATCTATCTAGTCGTGTCCACTAGATAGATAGAAAACTATCCCCCGAATACTCAAACGCGACTCAGAGTTGAGCACGTCTCAAGTAACGATTTTTTGACAGTTTTTGATGAAAATCTGTCAAAAACTATTCACTTGAGACGTGCTCAACTCTGAGATGCGTTTGAGTATTAGAGGGTTAGTCACCCACGACCTTAAGATTGGAAAGCAGGGCTACCACTCGACCAACAGTGCTCTACATACATAGTTCTAACCCACACACTGGGTATCATGGGAATCAGAAACTCACCACAATACCCAGACCCGGAAGAAGTATTTGCAGAGCGGGAACTGAACCCGCGTCTCTTGCGTCTCAGCCAAGCAATCACCCTCCATGCCACCGAGGCCGACACAATAGTCACAGCAGTATCTAACAGTTTGTAGACAGCGTTAAAAAAAAGCATTAGATTATTTTTGAATGTGGAATGGTATTTCAAAAATGGAATGCCAATTTCAAATCTGCGTAGCTGCGTTCCTTATTCGAAAATAAGCTTTCACAGTAAGTTTTTGCGTTCAGCCTTCTAAAATGGAATGCCAATAAAATTTCAAATCTGCGTTCCTTATTTGAAAATAAGCTTTCAGTAAGTTTTTGCGTTTAGCCTTCTTGGTTTAAACATCTGACTAAGTCTAAATTAATAAGCACTAACATAAATTAGTTCTGTTTTGATAATATGCAAGCATTGTGTACTCTCAAATGGCGAAGGAGACCTTGTCGTAGAACCTAAAGCGTTCAAAAATTATGTGTATCAAGCCTTTAAGGCGCACTTTAAATCATTTCACCACACGACTTGACTAAATTAAATTGTGTACTTAGCTATTTATTGTGTGCTAATATGCAATTTACAAAGCTGTTGTTTTAAGCAGTGTTCTTCTGTATTTTTAAGCTTAGCCATGTGTTTGTAGGTATTTTGATTTCTACTCTAATCTTGCGTATTTCTTATCAGTTTATAAAACATAATTTCAAATACCCTTGACAGTTAAACGCATAAGAAATACTTATGGGTTCTCTCACCTCTAAAATGCAAATATAATTTAATAATAAACACTAAAAAGATAATAAAACAAGTTAATTGTGCAATAAGTGTGACGGGTATATTATGATAGCTGGTAATGGAACAATTTACTTATTCATTTAATGCACCGAAGAAGTTATTTTAAATGAAAGTTAGATATAACTTCTCTTAAAACATTATTTTAATAACATGTCATCATAAAAAAAGGTGTGCCAATATATCTAATGCCCGGTTCTATATTCAACTAACAGACGACGGATAAATGATTACCATAGCAACATTATATCTACTGCAAAGCATACATTTATAGGGAAAACAAACCTGTTGCTAGGCGTTTCATCAGGTCTCTATCTATTCGTGTCACTAGTTAATTCGAACCTGTGTGGTGAAAGTACGTCTCAAAGGCTCTTTTCGTGCACTTGACAAATATTCTCGAACTTTTTAGGTTCTACGATATGCCGGCTCCCTCACGATGTTTTGCTCCACCATAGCGCACATAATTTTTTCGAACAGAACAATCCATTGGTGCACGACCGGATCCGAACCCACAACCTTAATCATTAGGTGATGCCTAGGGATTATAGAAAGATCCTTACATACATACATACAAATTATCACGCCCGTATCCCTAACGGGGTAAACAGAGCCACAAGTCATAAGAAAATTTGCAGCCACTCCTGATAATGGGTATGGTGAACCATGGTGACGAGTGATCAGGCCATTGCCCATATAGATGGTCCATCATGTTGCGAGAGGTTTTTTTTTAACCGAAATAGGTTTGCGTTTGACCACACTCTACCTGATGTTAAGTAACAGTGCGGTCTAAGATGAAGCACGCTTACCTAGAAGAAACCTATTGATTCTCGATTTAAAGACCCCCCATATTATACTCTTCAGGAAATACAGACCCCGGCAGAGAGTTCCACATTTTTGATACTGCCCTTTAGTGAGTTTTCCAACATGAAGGGAAGGAAGCAGCTGGATGCGTTCTATTTCTTCTTTACAACTAGTCCAGAAGAGAATTAAGGATTCTCTCAAGTATAAATTTACCTTCAAACACTGTGGTGCTTTGTTTTCCTTGGTGAGGCCAGGGTGCAGAGGTAGCAAGGGACGCTCAGTACTACCGGGCATTATGAAGTCCGGTGGCGTGCAATCCACGCTCTCTGGACGTGACTTTTTCTTCTCTGTGGACAGAATATATACTTACTTAGGTAAAAAAGTCTGGCTAGAAAGATGGCCTTTTACCATCTATAGTAGATGATTTATACAGCGTCAGGAGGCAACTTTTACCTTCACAAACGGGACGCTGTAGTGCCCGGGACGATTTAAGATGGAGTAGGCTTGCCTAGCACCTATTCCATCCTCTCAGCTTAGTCGGCCTTCGGGACGGACTAGGTATATGACTTTTGGGTGTTATTTATTTATTTAAACGTCACGCCTACCGCTATAAAAAGAAAAACTCCCACCAGTTCTATAGATGTTTGTACTAATTTGATGTGTCTAACTGATAGTAAAAACGAACAGACTAACTTATCAAATGACCAATGACCTCTTTCACCAATTGTATGGATATGGTAATAAACAACAGCATTGAAATCATTTATTATACTACGTAAGTGGACGGGAAGTAAGCGCAAGGTCCATAACAGCTGAAATCATTGATCATCGTTGACAAAACCCCAGTTCACTCAAGGAAATTGATATGTCTAAGGGGTATACAGAAACACATCCAAACAAATTTAGCACATGCTCACTTTTTGTACAATAAAATTGTTGGCATTGTGTCAGGATGCAGCATAGACTATAAATTTGATGCTAACTGGTGGATGACACAATCAAACAAATAACTGAATCCTTCTAATTTTAAAATAAACTCAAAAGTTGGAGAGGATACGACGGCAGAAAGAGGAAATGTCGTATTTCAAAAAATGGCCTAAATGACTTAAAACTTGATTGTTGATAAGCAAAAAAAAACGCGTCGAATGGTGTATGTCTCGTCTTTCTACGATGAAAAATTTTATGATACGCCCTTGATTTTTTCCTAGTTTTTTTACTGTTCACATAACTTTAAGATGTCTGTTTGTGTAGTAGTTCTTGTTCATGAAACTTGTTTACAGATCTAGATCATAACCTGAAACTTATTGTATTACTAAAGAAGTCAAGAGTCATTATTCCGATTAAAACCATAGCCAAAAATAGGAAAATATTCAGACTTACCCAAAATGTCGCCTTGGGTGACCATATTGAGGAAGGCCAGGGAGCTACATTCCTGGCCGGCGTAGGCGTCCGTGTAGTCGATAGACTTCAGCAGGTCCCTCACATGGCGCACGTGTATCCTCGCCTCGCGCATCGTGTATGGCTCTTCTACAACCTGTCAATAAACAAAACATACATACATAATATCACGCCCGTGTCCCTAATGGGGTGGGCAGAGCCGCAAGTAATCATAAGAAAACTTGCAGCCACATCTGATCCAAGAGTTCCAAGATGGATATGATGAACCATGGTGACAGGTGATCAGCCCATCGCCCATATAAATTCATCATGTTGGAGAGGATACTATCCCTTAGTCGACTCTTACGACATGCTCGGGGTGAGAAGCATAAACAAAACATAATTTTACATAACATCCCCTTACAGTCATGTTGCTTATTTTTCTTACCCCGCCCTGAATAAAATGTAATCAATGCGATTGCTGAAAGATTTGAAGCAAAAAAAAACTTAAAATCTACAATCACACGCGCTTTTGTTAACACAAAAACTGGTCAAATGCGAGTCGAATTCGCACATGAATGGTTCTTTACAATCGTATATGTACTTTTTAGGGTTCCGTTGACACTATACCGTTGTCACTACAGCGTTGTCAATATTACCTTGATAATAGATCCTTCCTTCAGCCCCTCAATATTCTTCAACTCTGCAAAATTATCCAAAGTAACACCGTCCAACTGCAGCGAGAAGCAAGTTCTGTGGCATGTGTCTTCACGATCCATTAGCACCTGGTGGATTTCCTGCACGAGCTCCATGCTCGATACCTACAATTCAACCGTAAACAATCAATAATTCATGAAAATGTAAATGCACATTTTATAATGTAAATGTTAAGTATTTTTAAGTACCTGAATATCTAGTGGCTCTGCCCCCGGGCTCACAATCTTTACGGTAAAACCTAGATCCTGAATGAATACAACTTCAGCGTCCCTTTTCTTCTCATCCCCGTCCTCGCTGGGAGACGATTCCCTGTCCTTTTCTCCATTAACTATTTTGTTGTCTCCAACACCATTAAGTTTGTCTGGTTCATTATTGTTAGCTTCATCTTTTTTGTCGTTTTCCGTGCTCTTTTTAGCAGACTCCTTTTTCTTATCAGAATCGCTACTATCGGTTGCCTTGGTTTTCTTTTCTTTCTTTTTTTCGGAAGCCTGTTTGCCCTCGGCTTTATTTGGACACACTTTAGGTGCGACTCGTTCTTCATCAGACTTACTCGATTTTATGTCATCAGAATCACTGTTGACTCCATTAGAAACTACTTTACCACTATCACTACTACTACTAATATCACAATCAAAAATTTTCGGATCACCGTTAACAATGGTTTCAATGGATTTCTCTGTGCCGTTTAGTATTGGTTCTTTGGTATCTAGTTCTTTTCGACTGACAGCATTTGCTGATTCCTCTCCATTTATTATGGAATTATTGGATTTATCTTGTGATAACTTATCCCCGTTGGTTTTATTACCTTTTTGGGTTTCTGTAAATAAAAAAACGCAGGCGTTCATCTCAAACTTAAAATTGATTAGTAGAACGTTTTCTATTGCTATGTGTTTGTTTACCTGTGTTTAGCGGGAAAGGTGCCGGTGTGTTGGCTTGCGGTGATGTGGGCTTGCGAGCAACCGCTGCATACGACACCCTGGGGGTGGCTGGACCGCCGCCCTCATCATCAGCTCGTCCGTTTGGCGTGCTCGCGTGCCCGTTGCTGCAAATCAGTGACTTCACTACTGGTTCCTTCTTCATCTTGGCTGGCTTGTTTTGCTTTTCTGTAAACATGCCTTGCATTGTTACCTATTCTCATAAGAGTGTGCGAGAAACGGTCTTGATAATATTTATCTTGCTTTGGGGACTGAGACTTACAACAACGGGAATTTTTGAGTATTCGTTTCAACCGTCTTTATCGTAGTCAGCAGTCGCATAGATGAAACGAACTATAACGTAAGGCAAAATATAAAGTTCATCCTCAGCGGTAAATCTTTTCGAGAACCTATAGATAAATCACGGAACTGTATAGCATAGATAGATGAATGAAAGTATTTTCAACACTGAAACTGAAAGCTGCCAATTTTAAATAGATCAGCCATGGACCTGACCACTCTTGAGTTGTAGGTAGGTACGTACATAATGTTCGTTGCAAAATTGATAATGTCACATTAATTAAACAAAGAGTACGTTCGCTAGTCATAATGGCTATCTAACTATCGCCCGACGCATACCTATACCTATTTACAGATTAAACAGGTGCTGATCGCTTTAATCGTGTATTAAACGATTAAATCAAAGCATTTTTGTAGTAATAAAATAGGCGTGGGCCCCACGCCTATTTTATATGACTTTGGACTTTATGAATGCCCCACGCCGTGGGGCATTGCCCTTTCGGATAATAATATGTTTGTTTAGCTTCTAAAAAGAAATTAAACGATTACCTATTTTGAATCGTCATAAAAGCATTAGAATTTCTCCTTTTACAGCCTCAAAATAAACGGACTTATCTGTAATAGTTTCGATGCCGGTCGATGGCCGATGCCAATTGCAATAGAGTTGGGAATCATGAATTTGCTATTCATCGGCCTAACGAAATGTGCGATTGAGAATAGCTTAATGAATTCGCCAGGTTATCAGAATGCTAATCAACTTTTAATAATTGCCAAATACACCATAACGAGGTTGATACGAGACCTTGTCGCAGTTCGTCAAGCATCAAAGAACAGAGTTCAACAGTTGCCAATGAATAATAAGAATGTATTGTACCAACAATGTCCATTGCTCAGTCAATAAGGTGCAATAAATGAAATACCCAGTGACTAATTAGTTGCCAATTGAGAAGTGCAACATGGATTCTATGGTATTTAGATCAAGAATATTTATCACATAACAGAATGTGATTAGAAAACGTGTGAAAGAAATAATATGAAAATATGTATTAATTTCGCAGTCATTTCATTAAAACAGCCTCGACGTGAACTGTGTGTGTGTAAAATCGTGCGAATTCTCAGTGATTAATGCCAACTGGAGTCCCTATTCAAAAGCTATTTTTTAAACAAAATAATATATTATCTTAAAAGTTTGAAAAGTTCCGTAGTCCTAGTTACAGCTGTAGGTACACGTCTCGTGATGGGCGAGTCGGAGTCGAAGCACGTGGTCTGCGCTGGCGCACTGCCAACGAACTCCAGCGTCGAGTCAATAATAGATAGCAACGGGATGCCGCCAACAATAGACGCCTCTGCGAGACTTAAGCCAGAACGGTGCAATCTAACTCTTTTATTTTATCTATGCACTATTTGGTCTCAAGTCTCAATCCATCTCTAGGTACCTGCCCAACCAAACAAGCTGGGCATACCTAAATAAAAGTCACAAATTACCAAGGAAGTCGCGAAAGTGTCTTATTCCGGAATGTACTTTAAATGAGTCCGAATAAAAAATCGTTGCATGAAAAAACCGAATATGCACTTCGTGGCATGTGTACGTCAAACTGAGTTAGTATAGCGGGGCCTTCACCAAATTAGTTTCATGCATGGTGACTGAATAACACTGAACAATGCATAGAATATTCTAATGCTAAACGCTAAACTAATCCGAATTCTTTCTAGACTTTATCACCTACACTACGTTATGATTAAAAAAGTAACTATAATAGGGGCGTGTGATGCAAAACTACGAAAGTTTAATCCAAATTATGATATCTTCCACCTACAAAAAGAGCAAACTGTTTTACTTTGGGCATAAGAAGATAATGTTTATCGCCGAAATGTTTAATGTTATCTTCCTTGCCTTTACCAAACAAGATAACGTGTAAGCGCCTGTGACTCGAGATCCGATAAACACGAGGCCCGTTGACACAATTTCAGTCGTTTGGGTAGGTTTGCTTCTAAACAGATTAGAGTACAAAAGTGCACACGGCCGTCAGAAGTGTTATCGATCAACGAGAAGCATTACTTGTGCTCGCAACTGAGAAGAGATCTAATCAGACGGGGCATAGTTCACTGGGAGGCGTAGCTTGCTTTGCGCGTCAGACTATCAATTGCCAAGCTAGAAAGCCACTTGGAAGCTAGGGCTAGTACTTAATTCACAAATCAATACGTAATGAAGTATTCATGTCTACACCAATCAATACCATCGTGTGATTCACGTTCAATTCCCGGAATAACAAGGGTTCACCCGTATCAAATAGGGTAGGTAAAAAAATTTGTTAATAGTTTTCTTGTAACTTGATTCAAAGTGACTTAGGGTACTCAGAAGGTAACAATGAAAAGGTGACAAAGATTAATGTTAATTCTACCGAGAAGATTTGTAACATTTTATCGAAAGCGAACATACTACCACATTGACGTCAAGGCTCATGGTCGTAATCAGATAATTCAGATAAATAGACAATGCTTTTGTTACCGCCGAGACTGCTCTCACAGCAACTGAATCGATCAATGAATTATGCATACTGAAATAGGCTTGCCAGCGTCGCTGACGATCGCTGAATGTTTAACCTTTAGCTTACCTACCGATTTATTGTGTGATTTCTCTTTAAACTTCCGACCCTCGGCCTTCTATATCCTTTACTACACGTCGAGTAATCACTAAACTTAGTATTATAGGAAGGCGAGCATATCCCTTAACATAGATTGTCAGATGTAACTCCCCGTCTTGAAGAAACGTAAACTGAAAATCTTATTTCATATTCGTGAACAATAAATAATTTTGACTTATTTACAAATTATCACGTCACAACGACAAGTAACGTTTTTGGAGCCAGTTTACTAATAAGGTTTTACAAGTATAGAGCAAACAGGTAAATCGGGACCCCTCGAAATCGGAAACGTGAATGGAAAACCAATTCACACGCAATCCTTTAAGGTTTTTGAACCGGTAAGGGTACTGTGGATTTAACGATAGTGCGATTATTTTATCGAGCTATCCTACCTTGATAAAAGTACTAGTTACATGTAGGTACCTACCTACAGATCCGTGTTACGAAATGGGATGGTGGATGAATGACAATATTGTAGCAATGCATGACGCAAATGCGATAATCATTTTAGTACGTAACGTACACAGCAATAGTACAATAGGTATTATGTTGAGTTCATGTTCATTAATGTGTATCATGTTATGCAGGTTTTTAATACAAATGCCTACCAATAGCATGTAGTATCTCATTATCTCGTATATTCCATTTCGTTCATGTTCGAGCTGACCCAACGCTCTACTTTCATGACAACGTTATATTTCCGGCTATTCTAAATTAGAGTCAACAGAGTGGCACCGCTGTAATTTAAACACAGTTAAAACTAGACGAAAGCAGAAAACGCGGCCGAAATAAATAGATGCATCCGTAGACTTCATTATCTATCAATGAATAATAACTTTATGAAGGTACAAGCAGTAATTTAATATGATGTTGACAAAGATAGAATACAATTAATTATTGAAGAGTTGATAAATCAGAAGAAGGTCGCTGTCATGTCGTATAAAGAGGTCAAGGAGGCTGCCCTGGAAAGAACTATCCTTAAACTGATGATGATGATAATGATGATGAAAAATCATTGAGCTTGAGTCCGATTGATGTTTTGGCGTGCGAGTATTTTTACGAATCTAGCCTTCCTCCGCGCTCAACTGAATAAACATTTTCTTCAAAATGTTGTTGGGACGAATATTTATTGAAATTCATAATGCTTCTCTGCTGCACTGGGAGTAATAAGAAAAAACATAGAATGCGCCCAGCTGCTTTTCTACCCATGTATGTATGTAAAATGCTTTATCCAGCAACAACTAGGCTCTTTATTATGGGTTCAGATATGGGATATCGAAAAGCGCTGAACAGAATGAGAGGAATTTAATTCAAATGAATTGCCCTACAGAATAATTAAAGTTCTGAAAAATCTAATGCGTCGGTGTGTTGGATTGTTCTGCATTCTAAATAAACATTTGAAATATTCCAAGAGCTCGGTATTTAGTTAACTTTATTCAGAGCAAACGAATAAGCAGTCAGTAGGTGTTGTAAGTGTAACCAGGTAGCGTGTTTGCGCAAATTGGATGTTCACGACACGGGCGACGATGATAACGCGACGACGAGTAGCAAGCGACTAACAAATTCCGTAACTCGACACAAATTCGGTAGATAAGTACGGAGATCGCTCACTGTCTCTAAAGAAGCGCAGTGAAGAAAAATCCTCAAGACAATGGAAAATTGTTTTACGTTCCCTTACAGAAGTTTTCACTGAATTATCTCGCAACAAAAGCTGTCTGCTGCTCCAGCCAGGTTTATTTGAAGCTGCAAATCGATTGTTAGGACACGGTTCCTGCAACCGCTTGCCAAAAGGGGAACCCAACCCCAAGTAAAAGGCTATAAAAAATTATTGAAAGGGAGAGGGACATTTTCCGTTCAATATCCGTTCCTTTGTGTGCGTGTTTAGCTGGAATTAAATTAAACGTGTACCTAGTAAATGCCAATGTGTAATTCATTTGTCCACTCGCTACCTACTGATTATCATAAATCGAACGACCTGCATGACAAAGAAAAGGTTTAGAATTATCTAGGTCTTAGTACTTAAATATAAAAACAGTCTTACGTTTAACCGAATTAATAGGTTCTTAGCTAATTAGGATAATAATGATAACTTTCTCTGCTCTTTGTGCTTTACGTAGATAAATTTCCATTAAGTATATGGTTATATCAATATATGTAGGTATTTCTCCACTCATCCGTCATTTGTCTTGCAGACGCAAACCACCTAGATTTTTTTTGCTTTTATTTGAGTGATGGTCACCAAATTTGCTATGGCTTGCTATATTCAATTACTAGCTGACCCCGCGAACTTCGTACCGCCTAGAATTAATAATGCCAATTTTCAACTGTTTTCATCATCATCATCATCAACATCTTCTTGCCCTTATCCCACTCTATGTGGGGTTGGAGTTTTAGCTAAGGTGTTTTATGACCGGCCGCCTGCCTGACATCAACCCTCTTTGGGAATACTTGCTTGTTGTATCTCATCATGTTGGAGAGGATACTATGTACTACTTTCAAATGTTTTATTAGGTAGTTATTCTGCTATTCGGGGCGAAGACAAATACAAAAAATCTAAAATCATGAAATCGGTCCAGCTGGAGACCCTTACCCACAGCCCTGCAAGAAAAAGAGAGCCGCTGACGACCCGATTCATATTGAATGACATAGTCAATTATTAAAATTGTATAAATGTCAAATGCTTTGTCATAAATTTATGTCTAAGAAGTATTTATGCGTAATCCTGGTTATCCTTTTACATCCTTTTTTCCATTTTGGGATCGTTTTACAGGATAAAAAGTAGCCTACGTCCTTTCCCCGAATGGAATCTATCTCCTTGCCAAATTACATTAAAATCTGTTCAGCAGTTTAGGCGTGAAAAGGTAATAGACAGATAGACAGACAGAGCTACTTTCGCATTTATAATATTAGTGTGGATTTGAGCGAACATCGATAAAGTAAACTACTTTAACTTGAGTTTATAATCCTTACCACAGTTTCCTACAAACCTAACATGCGTTTAAGAATGCAGAACACATCTTAAATGCTTAGCCAGAGGTTAAAAGAACATTCAAGCGTTGAATATCAATTAATCTTGTTCAAAACAAAAACACAAAAAAATTGTCTGGTGTGAATAACTTAAGAGCTCTCCTAGCGGGGGTGAATGATAGGTGTCTACTAAATTAGTTCCAAGATACACATGAGTCGCACGTGTCCTTAATCCTTTTCGAAGTTGTCACTCAATGTCGTTACACCCTGCAGCCGCAAGCGTGGACAACAATCTCTAAAGCGGGTTCCGTCAATCATAATTACAGTTTTTAACTTTTAATTTAAGACGATATAGGTTTGATAGGTACGAAGGACGCGTTGGTAAAAATAATGTACCTACTGTACATTACATTCCTATTGGTAGTAAATAACTTAGCAAGATTTCAAAGGTAATTAGATTAGTACCTAGGTGCAGGTACACAGAAGGTCAAGTACCTAACCTACCTAGCTCATACGAACATACATACCTACTTAGTACAAACGTGAGCTTAAAGTCCGGCATAATCTTACTTCTTACTATATTATAATCTTACTAATCTTATCTTACGATAATTATAAATGTGAAAGTTTGTAAGGATGTTTGTATGTTTGTGCCTCAATCACGCCTAAACGGCTGAATGGATTTGAATGAAACTTGGAATATACATAGTACACGTGCTGGATTAACATATAAGCTATTTTTTATCCGGGTACCACGCAAGCGAAGCCGCGGGCGGCAGTAAATGCCTACTCATGAAATCAGAACAGCGCGTGAAGAGCCAGGTGGAGAGCAAAATGTTGCATCATGCGACTATGCGGTAACAATAGTAGATTGTTATTCAAGGGGCTAAAATGACCCATTATATACGAGGTAGAGTAAATAGAAACAAAGTTATACTGGTTATATTAGAGCCGTGTGTTACAATCTACTTTTCACTACGATAGCGACAAAATAAAATAATCCAATACAATATTATAAACTTAAACGTAAACAATTTAAAATGTAATTAGAGAAAAATTCTAAAGAGTTTTATTTTATTTTTTTATTTCACCCAACAGTCACATACATAGTCCTGACCCCACACTAGGATTCCCTGTGTCGTGGGTATCAGAAACTACGAGTACCATGGTACCACAACACCCAGACCCAGAAGAAATATTTACGCAGCGGGAATCGAACCCGCACCTCTTGCGTCTCTGCCGAACAATTGCCCGCCACGCCACCGAGGCCGTCGAGTTCGCGACAATACCTTTTTTATTTATTTCTTCTCTAGCCTAGTACTGAGTAATGGGTATGATCAAACAAATAAGCGCAGACGAAAGCCTAGCATGCAAGTCTAGGTTACCTAAGTTATCCATGTAGCTTATAGGATGTAGGTAATGTGTGGTTAAACAATACTAGTTAGAGACGGGTAGCTAGTAGGTTAAGGAATATGTTATAATACAAATAACAAGTGTTCAAACATTCCAAGGTTTACATTACAATATTGTAAGATGATAATGGTCAGTTTACAAGCTAGCCAACAAACAACTCTTATTTCATCACTCACTACCATTATAGGGTCTCAAATGTACATGACACTGGCTAAAGCATTTACAACAATTTTATTATTGACTGTACTTTATGATAAATACTAGTTGCCTCCCGCGGCTTCGCTCGCATTGTACTCGTTTAAAAAGTAGCCTATATGTTATAACAGCACACATATTATGTATGTTCCGAGTTTCATTCAAATCCATTCAGCCGTTTAGGCGTGATTGAGGCACAAACATACATCGTCACATCCACACTTCCTCACAAACTTTTGCATTTATAGTATTAGTAGGATAATAGGTAAGTAAATAATCTTTCACTTTCACTGATTTGACCTGTTTGTAACATATTCATAATATGTAATCAGCAATGCAATGAAGATATTCTGAGAGTAATTATTCTGAGATACCAGCTAGCAAATGTATGATTTTATAGATATTTTGTAGAATTAGTAAGGTTCATATTTGCTCTAAGGTTGATGGTCACTTATATGCAAAAAGATTTGTACAAGATTACAAGTCATGTCGAACAATTTAAACATACATATGTGAGTACTGATAACCTAGCCTCTAACTAGGTAAAGTCAGTACCTATCTGACTTCCATTTATGCTTTGATTATGTTTTAATCAATGAATTCATTGAAATAAATAGATAATTGACCATTGTTTTGTGCCATTACCTACAACATTCTAATAAGAAAATACTTATAGGTATGTACATATCCAATAAGTATAATTATTATTTGTTTCATTGCTCAAGCAATTAACAGAAACTGAATTAAGTCAATTTCACCTACAGCTTATAATGTGACATACAGTAAAATGTGTAATTTATACTAAATGAACACACATTAGGTATTACCATAGTAATCAAGTGAAGTATTGGAGGTCACAGTAGGTCAACATGATTATCAATGGCATTTAGAAACAAACTATATTCATAATAGAAATGAAGGAAATGTTAGAACAGAAGGTTACAGAAGGCACTGTCCTAAATTGTCATAAATCTCTGCACTAAATGAATGGCTACACTAGTTGCCTTGAATGTAGCTGCAAAAGTACAATAGGTACAAGCAATCTGAGGAGACGTTGTGTAATAAGCTGGCCATGCTATTTGAACATTTTGAGTTCGGAAACCACTCGGCGAGCAAAGGGAGGAGACAAAGAGTGGAAATACTTTTATTCCATGGATTTTGCAGGCGCCAGGCTAGAGTAGGTAGGTAAGCAAGAATTGTGTAGTCACATGATTTATCGAGTCACATGACTAGAATGCACCTTCAAGAAGCGCATAAAATAAAAATACTACCTATAAATATCCAGGTAGCACGGTAGCAACCTAATCAATTATCTATTCAAATAAGTTACATAACTCAGGGCATGTTCCAACTTACCCTTGCTAACACTGTCGTTGCCACATTTATCGTTCACATTATTCGCCGGACATTTTTTCACTTTCTGCGAAGCATTTTTAGTAGAGTTTTCACTCACTTCACTCCCGAGAGCCATCACAACACGAGGAATCAATAGAATTCAGTCAGATTGACCGCGACGAACACGGCCTAACACTCAGCTGAAAGAACACATGCGGTTGATTTAGGGTTCAATTTCGACTGGCTCAGTCAGTCACTGGCTCTAGGCGGCTCTACTCGGCTCCAGACTCACGACAGGAAGTGGCGTATAATCCTATGAATTTTAAAAGATCCTCTAGAGTCCTGTCAGCGATAGTTTTTGCCGTGTCTTTTTATTACTACCGGTTTTTATGAAATTTTATCAGAAAATAATTTTAATTTATTTTTTGTTAAACAAAACTCTCACAATATGTGAATTCATTACCATTACTGGGTTTCAGTCTCTGTGCGCAACGCTTTTGTTGGTCCCATTTATAAAATAAAATAGAATAAAATTCACTAATGAACAACAAAAGTTTCTTCAGTCAATCAGTTTCTTCCAAGAAAGTTTATTGACGTTAGGACATTTTTAATCTGTGATTTTTTTATTACTACAACAGGTTCAACGTAACTTGACATTCGTGAAGTTTGCTGTTTTGATGCGCAGTAGACAATTTAGTATGAAAAAGCTACACTGCGCATGTCCAGTACCTAACTTCACGCATGCCAAATTACGTTGAACGTAATGTCGACAGAATATCGATTATGATTAGCTATGTCGGGTAGAGGTGGGGAAAAACGGTGTTTTCGTATTATCGTGACTGTTGTTCCAGTTCCAAAAAAATCACAGTGAAAAATCATCGTTACTTTGTCACGTCGATCATTGTCGTCACTCACGCCACGAGAAACGAGATGTATTTATTGAAATAACAGGCTCAGGCAGGACTGAGTTGCACAATTAAAAGTAGTATCAAGTACACTTACTCAGTACTACCTAAGTACGGCATTGTAGCTAGACCAGTGAAACCTACCCATATACTTTATTTATTATCTCACTATTTGATTGTTTGTTTGTTTAAAATGAATAGGATCCGAAACTACTGGACCGATTTAAAAAATTCTTTCACCATTAGAATCCTACATTATCCCTGATGAATAGGATATAGGCTATAGAATATTTTCAAAAAGTTGGGGTTCCGTACAAAAATTTCGATAATGTAACTCAAGGTGTGATAAAGAAATCCTTATATCGCGGAAACCATTGACAATAGAGCAAAGTGATGTACTACAGTTTTTTAGAGTTTTAAAATTACGTGATACCATATGTCTAGTACCATATACCAAAGTACCTATTAATATTAAAATACCTACACATACCTCCAAGTCCCTTATCCCAAGTAATCCCAACTAATCTTATATTATAAGAATCTTTGTCCTGACTGACTGACTGACTGACTGACTGACTGACTGACTGACTGACTGACTGACAGACAACGCACAGCCTAAACCACTGGACGTAGAGACTTGAAATTTTCAGTGTAGGTAAACCTTGGTACGTAGGGGTGTACTAAGAAGGGATTTTTCAAAATTCAACCTCTAAAGGGGTGAAAAGGGATGAAAACCTGGAATCAAGTTTTGGTCTAAAACTGCACATAACCTATATCAAAGAGCCGATTTTTCTCATTTAGTTGATGTCATAATTACCTGTAAATTCTTTATTTTTGGTATGTTTTTCGTGAAAAATAGAATACTTTTATTTTGACATTATGACAGCGATGATACACAAAGATTAGTAATAGATGATACAAAACATATGGAAAAGGAACTGTCAATGTCAAATTACCTGTGAAAGGAAGCATAAATGATTACTGGTCTAATAACTTTCCAATCTTGATTATTCATGGAGTTCTGACGTAATTCTACGTCTGATAACTAGATGTCGCTGCTAATTCTGATCAAATCCTAGAACGCGCTGTCGTTGCGTTTTGAAAAGTTTACCTTAACTCTCAAAATTTTTACTAAATTCACCGAAATTTCTTAATTTTTAGATTTAGGTATGTTTGTTACTCTTTCACGCAAAAACTACGGAACATACCCTATTATTCATATTCGTTCGCTAAAGTTAGCCATTGCTGAAAGTTAGCCCTGTCACTGTTTGTTATTATGAAATGGTAAGAGATGGCAATACTTCAGTCATCGTTTAGCGTACACTATATTATAATGAATAATGAGGATAGTAGGTACCTACGTGTGCTGGAATGAGACATAGGGTACTTTTTCTCTGGGTACTGCGTGAGCGAAGCCGCGGGCGGCTGCTAGTAACAAATAAAGATAATGAGTGCATATCGTAAAAGTTTGATTTAGATTGTTCTCATCTGCCATTTCTAGAAAACAGGTACCCTCTATAACTCTTTGTAAAGAGAGAGTGTGAAATAGAATGAACACGAACACGCGCCGAGGATGTGCGATACTGACCGAAGATACAGCGAGACCGCGCTTGCTTCGTTGTCGTTTGTCGCGCACTAGATATTAACGTTCCTTCTAGTGACTAGAAGGAACGTTAATATCTAGCGCGCGAGAGCAGGAAGGAACGACATAACGTAACGTTGTTCCTTTGCGACAAGTAACAGTGATACTATTTGACTGCAAGCAGATTACTGTGATTTTTTCACCGTTACGTTATTTAGAGGTGGGTACCTCTAGCAATTTTATTGATTTTGTAGCGTTTGGAGTTTATTTCTGCTATTTCTTTATACTAAATAGAGAGCCAGCACATTGAGTGTGTGTTTTCTTCAGTTTCAATTCTGAGCTTATGATTTTATACTGGCGTCCGAAAATTACCCAAAGGTACCTACTTCATGCACTTGTTTGTTACACCTTTTTATTTGGTCTGAGATTACACCATTTTGATACGATCGATTGAAATGAATCTATACACTGCTACATCATGTTTTGTTTATTTAGAAGATGCTAGATGGCTGGTATTGTCGGTCTATAGCAAACATGCAGGCCAACGAAGCGGCGGATGTTAATGCCGCTGTCCCGGAGCCTCTCGAAGCCCACAACCCGCCTAACGACTACACCAGTGACAGTAGCAGCAGCGACGATGACTCTGCACCCAACTACTATGATCGGTACTTGATCATGAAACAGAGCCTTAAGTATTTAATCTATGTAAGTAGTGAATTGTTCAAATTTTGAATGTCTATGTCTATAGATAGAATACTTCACTGCTGGACTGAGAGTAAGTACAAAACGTAGAATGCGTCCAGCTACTTCTCTCCCCGAGCATGTCGTAAAAGTCGACTAAGGTAAAATATTCTCTCCAAAATGATGGACCACCTATATGGACAATGAGCTGATACCTGCCACCATGGTTCACCAGTGATACAGGTGTGATAATTATGTATGTAGTAAATAGAATCAAGAATTGGTTCTTACTTCTGAGATAATGCCCTATTGGTTTCTGCCTTACTTTTGAACTATAAACATTTCAGGAAAATGAGTGTTTTCAAGATGCACTAAACTCTATTCAGCAACGGATGCACTCAGCCGCTAGAGACCGCACCTATCTTCTTGACAGATTAATTATGTATGAGAAGGGAGATGACAGTTCCTATTCAGAGAGTGAAGACACAGAGTCTTCTGATGATGAAGTTGATTACAGGAGAGCTGAAGCATTGAAAAGGTACATAGGTTTTCTTATTTATGAAGAAAAACTGAATAATGAGGAAAGACAGCTAATTACTATAGCTATTCATCACTCTTTGAAAGTGCCCAAAATAACTATGAATAATAATGTTCTAGTAGGTTAGATTCTTAATAAGTGCATGTTTCTTGTTTTGCACAACAATAATTATTAAAAATATAACAATTGTGATTTTGCAGAAAGGTCAAAGCAGAACCTGGTCAGAACCATGGTCCGCCACCACCCAATAGAAACACCAATGCTACAAAGAAAAAAAGACCTGCAGTGCCTAAAAAACCTCAAAATGTTGGCCAAATGGTAAGAACAAATAATGAAGCAATACATCTAACTGTAGGACACAGTAGACTTTGCTATGATTTGACTCACAGGGAAGAGCATCGTTGCCATTTAGTCATTAAGTAGAATAACTAATAATAATTAATCTTCATGAAATTTAAAAAATATTGTATGCCTAGCTCATCTTGCATACAATCCAAATTAATCGACAACTAGCTAAAGAAATCAGTAAATATTTCCATAAACTTTTGAAACTCCACATTTCAGCATCATTCTGCTATGGTGAAGATGCCTCCTGCTCTCGGTGTAGGCCTGTCCACAGACGGTCACATGACTCCGGAGGAAGTGGAGAGACATCTTCAGTCGCGGCAGTCTTACCTTGAGCTCCTGCCTGAACGTGCGCCGCCAACAGTTCCAACGGAAATGTTTAGCAATGATCCTTCCCTTGATAGGTGAATACATGGTTCAATATTGTAATAATCATCACAAACATTTTCAATGAGTCTTATTACATTACGAGCTTAGCTTAAAGAAAAATAAGTTGAGGAACTTAAGTACAAATTCTTACTCATACTACTTGCCAACACTTAGCAGGGGGACAATGCATGATAGTGCAGATCTTGACCATTAAATAGAATTAGTCTTCCTACTAGTGAAAGAAGCAAAAGACAAGTATTTCTGGTATCATTTACAACTCCTTTCAACCAGATCACATCCTATGCAAAAATTCGGACCGATATCAGTATTCAAACATAGTAGGTATGATTTAAAAAAATATTAGATACAACTGACTAAATGTTCTGTAGCAATTAGGGAGGCGTAACATGAAATCCTTGTGATAAGCACAAGGCCAATTGTTTCCAAATACCTATTTTATATTAGTCATCAGCTTACCATCATGTATGTGGCATTGTATTAGTGAACTACTAGTACTACTACCTACTAACTAACTGTTTATTTACCAAGCGGCCGGATCTCTCTTGCGGTAAGCAGTGAGCTTTCCAAACTCTCCATTTCGTAAGTTTTTTTTTATTATCCAAATTATCACTTTTTTCATACAGTAGTGGGCAGCCAGCAAAAATTTAAGGAGTACCTACTTGTGTTGGCTATTTGGATTCTCCTGTGACCACCTCCTCAAGGAAGTTTAGTATTCAATACTGCATAATAAAGTTATGATGACAAAGTCAAAGTCAAAAATTCTTTATTCCATAAAATCATGGGGATCACTTGGACACGTCTTAAATCTACGTTGCATTTACACGTTCGTAACGCGACCAAGCGGGGAAGATACAGGCAAGAAACCACGCTTGGCACAGTTCACATAAATTCAATGGTATCCCCTGGTATCCTACTAATATTACAAATGGGAAAGTTTGTGAGGATGTGACGATGTATGTTTGCGCCTCAATCACGCTCTAATGGTTGAACGGATTTGAATGAAACTTGGAATATACATAATACGTGTGCTGGAATAACATATCTAGGCTACTTTTTATCTAGGTACAACGCGAGCAAAGTCGCGAGCGGCAACTAATTTAATCATGAAGCGCTCGTGGCGTAGCTTGCTTAGGCGTTCTTGATTGATCGTTAAAGTTAAGCAACAATATGCGCGGTCACAAATTGGGATGGGTGATTGCAAGTGGCATTACGAGCTGAACGCTTCCTTGCTTCGGAGGGCACGTCGACAGTCGGTCCCGGTTTTTAAGTCGTTAAGCCATGACGGAGGTCTTTAGGCGGCCTAAAAACCGTCACTAGAGTTGGCCACTAGCTCATACGAACATACGTACAGTCATAAAGCCGAAATAAATATTTCTATTGTATTATTTTATAAATCTGTAAATACATAAGTTTACAGGAAGTAATATTTATTTTCTTTTCAGCGAATCAAATGATGTCGTGGAAAATTCTCCTAATGTTGAAGAATGGTTTGATTAAGTTTCATAATTATGTAATTTAAGGTACCTTTACCAACAAGTTTTTAAAATGTTTGCCCTTAATAATCTGCTTGTATGATGTAGAAGTTAAAAATTCTAGTGGTAGTGTAACTTTTCAGATGTAATTAGAGGTTCTCAAATATCATTGATAATCATATTAATCTAGTACAATAGTCCCTATTCTATAATAATAAAAATTATGCTTCATTTCAAACCAACAGATTATCGTTTCACTTTCTAACCCTTAATTTAGCCTACCTATTGTATAAAGCAAGTTAGTGAGGGAATAAATCTCAATCATAGCAGGAAACATGGAATATACATAGTAAAAATAAAGTGGATCTACCTACTTATCTATGAAGGCATACAACAATGGGTGGATTGAAACATAAATATTACTATGTGTTGGATAAATATTTATTAGAGACAATTACAGTTGTTTTGAAGCCTAATCTGAACAAATGTTTATTACTATTGCAGAACCACACTTCGAAATTTTTACAATGCACATACATACAAATCGCAATATGTATTAATGAAGCAATGTGTACACTTTAACTTTTATAATTATACATTAAACATAGTTAAGAACAAGACATTCTTAACAAGGATATATATTTCATATGTTTGAAACATTATATATTAATTTATTACTAATCTACCTATCATGCAAAAAAAATATTTAGCATGCTTTTAAACTACTGATATTAATAACATTGTATGTCTATAATATGTAGTTTTACATAGTTCTATTTAATGTTCCTATTCTAGATAAGATTTTCTTGCAACATAATAATTACATCTAAAGATGTGAGATTCCTAGTAACACACACATCAACATTTTTTTAACTCCAACTAATGCAATACATATCTTAGAAGAGTACATTCATTAAAATGAGCATTGCCTAAAAAGACAACAAATGACATAGCTTTTAAAATGAATGATACATAGGAATGTCTGTGAATGTATAGTGAATAAATGGGGCCTGTATCTACTGATAATTTTGAAATAAAATCTCTCTAACTCAGGCAAAGTGCACTTTAAGTTATGTATAAAATGTAAACCATTATAAGTTTGTTTATAATAAAGGTAAAATAAAAATGAGGAACAGGCACTTTAAATTAATAGACCTTAAAAATGATAATTTACAAATGAGGTATTTTTATACATATGAAACAGACACCAGCATTTAAATTAATATAATAATGTAAGTGCATAATGTTTTCAGACACTTTTGATAAATATACCTTTGAAGTGCAGGCAGTTTTGATGTAGGGTTGTAGACAAGTCAATATAAATTTTGATACATGATTAACAGCCAAAAATTTACTTTGGTATAATAACATTTCTCTAAATTTATTGATAAGCATTCCATATGAATTTAACTAGTTTTATTTTGATGTACTTATTTTTATCATAAAAAGCTAACAGTAAACATGTTAAATTCATAAGCAGCAAACAAAGTTGAACAGTTCTAGGTATGTATTCATTCTATATATACAAAAAAGTACATATTTTTGGTATCTTTTTAAGGTAAGTATACCAAAATTATCAACATTACATTTAAATTTAGTTTTTGAATAACCTTCAATGATTGTTCAGAAAACAAATTTTACAACAAAATGTAGGCATGTATTTGTGGAAGTGTACTCACTACCATCTAAATTTTCTTATATTATTTCAGATATTGAATGGAAGTAACATACTTATGTTTTATTTAAATTGAGATAGACATTTAGCAAATACAAACACATTTACACTAAAGTTGATGACTTTTACATTGATAGGAAAAACATTGCTTTGTCTTTTAATCAATTATCTTCAAAGTTGATGTAACTCCAATAACTTAAATAATTTAAAAAATATAAAAAAATATTTTTCTAACTTAGAACTTTAAAAACTGATGTTAATAAAACATATTTCATCACCTTTTATCATTGATAGGTGCAAAGTTCATCAGTGTTTGCTAAATACCTGTTCAAGGTTGTAAATACATAGCAAATCTACAAGTGACTGTAAACACCTATGAAACTATAACATCAACTTTGTCTAACAATGTTGCTCAAATATAGGTAGTGGTAGTGGTCCTTTGTAACAAACAAAGCAGCTTTAAAATTGGTCTGCTAACAAATTGCAAACTTCTTGAGAGACTGTTTCTTTACTTGATCTTACGGTAAGTCTATACATTTGAGCTTGCTTATTTGGTTCTAATCTCATGAGACATCCAACTTGCTGGACTCTGGTATGCACTATACCAGCAAGTACAAAGTTATCAGGATTTGGATCAATACCATCCAGCAGTTGCATGCCAAATCCGGCTAGTTTAGCACGCGTACCTGCAATATCGACAGAACCTTGGGCTTTGAATATTTTTTGTGCTCTTTGTTGTTCTCCACCCAAATTCTTCCACCTAGCAAAGAAGGACTCTCCATTCATTTCTGTAGGCTCAAAGAATTTATTCAAAGTAAGAGGTAATTTCATAGTTATTTTTTGAGGAACGTTGTTGTAAACAAAGGACACAGACATGCTGGGAGCATCAGAAAAGTCTTCAATACATTCGGCCGTCAGCATCTGTTGAATTTGAGCTCCAGCTTCTAAAACAGGTTCCATTGGTTTCATTTGTACATTGAGCTTGTGGAGATCAGTCCAATGCAGTTCAGGACGAACATTCTGGATTGGAAATTGTGTTTTGTTCCCATAGAACAATCCAATTCTGCCCAAGTTTTGTCTATATTCACTTTTAACTCCTATTTGGATCAGATCATTTTCAAATAGAACCCCATTGTTTTTGAATAGAAACTTTTTGATGTTATTTTGTTGTACTGTAGTAGGACTCTTTGGAGTGGTGTAAAGATCTCCAAGAACATCCAGTAATCCATTGCCAGTAGCTGGTGCAGTAGTGCCAGGTGGGGTGGACAGGCCAAGGAGGTCTGCACTGGAGTTTGCATTGTTTATGGAATTAATTACTGGTGCAGGGGGAGCAGTTATAGGCTGAGGGCTCTTTGAATCCCTTACTTCATCCGGTATCCTTCCAGGCTTCTTCTTTTTCAGCACAGCCAGTATAGATGACTCTCTTTCAGGGAAAGCTGGCATCTCTTCTAGAACAGTAGCCAAAACGTCAGAACTGGCCACAATACTCAACTGCAGATATTCAGAAGCCCTTTGTTGCAACTCAACATCAGCTGAGCGCAAGTTAGAGTCAGCTTTAAAAACTTCTTGAACACGGTTTTTAATCTCTGGGAATAAGTTCACTAGCTTTATGTATGTTGATAGCAAGAGGGCCCTGGTTGCAGCAGAACAGAGATGGTACTTAGAATGCAGTAATTCAAACTGCACTTGAGGAGATGAGCGTGTATCTCCAGCAATCAAGTTGCCAAATTCTCCAAGAATGTATCCTCCCACTTTTACCATATTTTCGTGACATGTTGGCGCCTGCAGAGCCTCAAATACAGTTTTTGCTGCATATGCTTGAACTTCCTCCCTGTTGATAACAATTTGGATGACTCTGTACCACACTTCCTCTGACACATAGTCTCCAGCAATTCTGATGAGATTGAGAATGACATCCACATACCAAGTGAAGTCAGTGGCATATTTTTCAGCTAATATGGCCACTTTTAGCACCATTTCCTCCCTGATAGAATAGTCAGCTGTCTCCAAGTAAGCCAACATCTCTTGTACTATTTCTTCTGCATTGGTTTTGTCACACATGGCATAGAGAAGGTCTACTGCTTGCTGTCTTACTGACACATCCTTCTCCATCTTCATGGACAGAATAACCACTTCTTGGTGCTTCTTAACAGCTTCATGTGAGAATTCCGAGGTTGCAAGATGGCACATTGACTCAAGAGCTAAGTAGCGCAAGTTTGTCTCACGGTTGCTAAGGAATTGTCCAAGCTGGTTACAAGCTCGAACAAGCAAGTTGGGCTCACTATCATTATGAATGATTAGGCTTATTGCTTCAAATAAAACAGCATTCTTAGCATTAGAATGCTGCACTTTTTTGGACTTTGGTGGTTCCTGAGCTTTGTTGAAAATTGTCTCTAAGCATTCAGAGAGACGCCCCCTTACACCAGGTTCTTCAGATGGGGGTGTATAGTTCTGTAGAAGTCTTAGCAGTTTAACAGAGAGCCAAGGAGCTGGGACAAAATAGTATGTGTAGTCTTGCAGATCTGTGTAACTGGCAGTGACAATTCGGCTCAGTCTGGCAACGGCCAGAGTGACACATCCTTTGTACTCATCAGGATTTTTCTTCACAAGAGCGTCAATTAGGGAAGTGGCAGCAGTTACAACACCCATGTGAGGATCATTCAAAAGATGTATAATGCGAGATGTCCACTCACCTCCAGGTATGATCTCTGGTGATTTGCGGAAGAGTCTCAGAAGGCAGAGAGCTGCAGATTGCTTCACAACATCCATAGTATCTCCAGACACAAGAAGTTTGGGAATCTCAGTGCCAAAAGCTTCAGCCATATCTTTGCTGCCAATGTTAGCAATACACTGCAGAGCCAAATTGACGTGGATAGGATTGCGCGACTGCAAGTCATTCTTTATGCTCTGGATGATAAGTTTAATGAGGTCACTATTGGTGTTGACCAGTACAGATATGAACAGATACCCGATCTGTTTTTCAGAATACTTGTTGGAAGATAACAGGTTGACTGCCTCCATATGACCGAAGTCGATATCATGGCCCAAAAGGAAGATAAATAAGAGTTTACATACATACTTTTTCTTCTGGTAGCCATCGAGTGTTTTATCACCTTTGAACTTGCTTCTTATATTCGCCAACTCCTTATTGATTCTCTTTATTTCGGCTTCTTTGCTTTTGCAGTTTCTTATATCAGATATGAAGACTGCGAGTCCTCGCATTCCATCTCCTCTGACGGCAGGCATAGTGCCAAGTGACTTATCGAACACCAGTTTTATGCCGTTGCTTTACACTTTTGGGGAAAACCAATTAGTCCAAAGCACTACTACGATGCTAGTGAGTTTAACACAATTAGTCGGCGTTAAATTCAATCAGCGGTAGGTAGTCATTACGATTCTACCGAAAAGATAGACGAGCTTTCTTCCTTCAAGTTCTACAACGCCTTCCTTTTTCCATAGATTCGTAAACGTCAAAGTAACATGGATGAATTTCATTGTTTATGGATCGATATCGTTCGAAGGTGTATGACACGGAAAAAAAGACTCTAACTTATTGGACTACAATCTAAAAACGTGTAATTTGTCCAAATATTTATTTATGGCAATCTCTACTTTAGTGGTCAATGATGGCAATCTTATTTTAAGGACTTTTTAAGACTTGGGTGGGCCATTTCACCATCCATCGCCGAACTCTGCAACCGCACTGCGAACCGCAACGACGAATGTCATTCGAACATTGATATTTGGTCGTTACGGTTCGCTTGCAGGGTTCGGCGATGGTGTAAATGGCCCATTACAGATTATTGTATTTTCTTGCAGGTATTGGCATTCATTGCTCTTTTTTATTTCTTATTGCACCTAAACATAATAAATAACATCACAGACTGTGCTGTGTCTCATATGAATAGAATGTTGAGTGATGATGATGTAATTAAACAAAAACAAACCTTTTTGGACATTGAAAGATAAACGTATTATCAATACATGATGTGTATAGATGAAAATGTGTAATAATTATAAACTGCTCTTAACAATTTTAGGCAAGCACAACAACATTACCTACGCAAGCAAGTGCCAGCCAAAAGAAAGCAAGCGAAGGCTTACGAGCCCACGCGAACGAATTTATGTGAGTTTTTTAACAATACAAGACGAGCAAACGTCGTTGATGCATATCGCCATTTCCACTCTTTTAGCCTTTGATTGACCTATTGCTCGGTTTTGTTCGATGTTTGCACATACCAAGCAATAAACTGTGCCTCAAAGCACGGTATAATACAAACACTACACATCCTCTCTTTTACATCATGTATATTTATTTTTTAGGCATCAAGGTAAAGGGGTTAAAGTAATATCCTCTGCTGTAAATTATAATTATATGTACCTGTTTATTTTGATATTTTGATTTTTATGAGTTAAATTTTTATTTTTATTTTTATTAATATAATATGTGCAATATTCTACCTAATAAAGAAAAAATACTTAGGTATTTTTTCTTTATTAGGTAGAATATTGCACATATTATATTAATATTATTGTACCTAATTCTGGATGTAACGCCTTGGCTACGACTGTAATGTTACTTTTTTTGGAAAAAAATAAATGACTTAAAATGACTTAAATGACTTATAGTACCTGCTTTATGTACGGCCATGTTCGGCCAGCTTTTGTCTATGGCTCATTTTAATTATTTGCTTCCTATGTTCCCTTGTTCCCGTCATCGTTCCCAACACTATCGTTTGTTTATTTGACAGTCAGTCAGTCAATCACTATCAATCAAATTGATGTCAATTCAATAATGTCATTTGTCAAAAGAAGTCACAAGACAAGGCAAGGCAGGCGAGACGAATGTACCTATGTAATATAATCAGGAAATCGTATTTTTTCTTGGCCTCTGCAGATTACGTCTTTCTTCATTGTATTCAAAATTTTGTGCTGTGTTACATGTTTTCGAAAGCTATGAGCCTATTGGAATTAAGAGATAAATGCGCATGAAAGGCTGGAGTCAAAGTACGAAGCAACTGATGAATGATGCAGTCCATTTTCTGGACAGGCAGACTGTTATCACGTGCTCTAAGAAATGGACTATCTAATTTCTCAAGTGCTACTGAATTAAACGTCTCAAGAAAGCATCCTTATTTAGTTTCTGTGGTGTGTGGTTTTCCCAAAGACATTGCCAATGGAAGAACAAATAAAGGACAGTTTGGTGACGATGCTTGGTTCTCCACTAATTTTAACAACGCAGACGTTATTGGTGAGTAAAATAAACATATTATAGCGTATTATAAGTTCTAAAATTCAAAATTACAGTTTGTATAATCCATACATACATACTATCACGCCCATATTCTTAATGGGATGGGCAGAGCCACAAGTAAACATAAGAAAACTTGCAGCCACTTCTGATTTAAAGTCCGATTCTGATTTAAAATGGATATGGTGAACCATAGTGACAGGTGATCAGCCTATCGCCCATATATAGGTGGTCAATTATTTTAAATGTCTGCCTTTCCATAGAGGATGCTATACCTTAGTAGAGTTTTACGACATGCTCGGGGAGAGAAGCAGCTGGACGCATTCCATGCTTTTTATTTACTTCCAGTCCAGCAGAGAAGTATAATCCACTATAAATATACCTACTTAAGTTATCCTCAATGTTGTACAGCTTATTCAGAGTTATTTTTTGAACCTTAAATTTTTAAGTTGATATAATTTTATTGATGTTATCATTTCATAACCATATAATTAATAAATCTCTTTCATATTGAGTGATATTTTTTAGAAAATTTGGTAGGGATATATTTCACCAGTATAATTTCCGGCTGGTCAAAGTCTAACATCAAGAAAAAAATACTTTATTTTATTTTTGTGTGTTTATGTATTTCTTCAACATTTTTAATTACAAATTTATTTATTTACTTTGCACAAAACTTTAATCACAGAATATTTATCAAATTCAACGAAATCAAGTTCATTTGTGATGCTGTCATGATCTCACTTAAAATAAGAACAGGAAAATCAAACAAAATAACAATTCACTTTGTAAGGGTGTTCACATGCTTAGGTATCAGGTAAAATTTTTGTACCTATGTAAGATCATCCGATTATGAATTCAAATAAACAGTCATATTTTTAAATTTAAGACCCAGACATTGGTTTTCTTTGATGTTCTGATTTGCATAGTCACAAAAAGTTTCTGTTGTTAGAATTTACAAACAAATTTTCATACTTTTTATTTTACTGATTCTCAAAATTAAAATAAGAAATGATATAACAAAATAACTGTCAAGTCAAGTAAAAGTAAATAGAAACGAAAACTATTAAGTTCAATTAAATTCAATCTCTTTGGCAGGTTGTTGCTCTAGTGTGACTTAACTTTGTCTGCCTTTCCATAACTACCTGTTTGTAATGTTTCAAAAAAATTGTCATCTTTAAACATGAACTAAAGTCATTAATTTTAATATACTTAATAATCATCATCATCTACAGTATCAAAGTATTCCACTGCAAGGTCTAGTTTGTTTCCACCATTTGGTTTGGTCCATTGTCTGACACATCCAAAACTTCAATATAGTTAGGTACATTAGTATTACACTGTTGTTACAGGAGTTGCAGATGGTGTTGGCGGATGGCGAGCATATGGCATTGATCCTGGGGAATTCTCATCATATCTTATGAAGACATGTGAGAGACTCGTCCAGATGGGACATTTTAAGCTGTCGGAGCCAGGAGACCTCTTGGCTAAGTCCTACTATGAGCTATTGGAACACAAGAAACCTATTTTAGGTAAGTTTTTTATCTATAATAAAAATGCTGAAATTAAATTACATCATACAGGATATTTTATTTTAAAGCCTTGCTAAGTTCCAGCATGAACCAAAATGAGCACTTTAAAAAACCCATAAAAATAATGCCCTCATTTTAGTACCACTTAATCAGTTCTGTTGAGTCAAACAAACATCACGTCATTACAATATTAAGATAACACACTGTCTGAGAAATTTATTGCAAATTCCTCATTGGCGATGCTTATTAACGTGTTTTTCTCTGCTTTCTTTTTTATTGTGATAAAAAAGGCGCGGGTTCTTTAATACCGCGGGGACACGATATTTAGCGCTATAGGGAGTTGGTAAAAACTTGGCAAAGTTCTGATCCCACCCACACCAGGTCACATTATTGCGTGTAGCTCTCGTATACAGATAGTTTTCAATATCAATACATTCTCTCTGATCCAGCCCACTATTAAAAGTTAGTGGAAAAACACTACATAAAATTGGTTAAAATCTTTCATGCAATGTGAGAGCATTGGTAGACTATTGGTCTTGCCTTCGGATCATAAGGTCGTGGGATTAAGAGGCAGCTTTACCTATGGTGCAGGGTGTGCCGTGCACACGGGCGCCGAGTGCCGCTCGCGATATCTTTGGGGAGGAGGACGATTTGGATTTGGAACATGCGTCGCTCACGGCGCGCCGACGCTCTCAAAGTCCCTCCCTGCGGCCGGGCCGAAAAGCAAGGCGCGTCACGAGTATATATATATATATATACTAGCTGCTGCCACCCGCGGCTTCGCTCGCGTGGTACCCGGTTAATCTATTTTTAGGGTTTTTCCAGCAATAATTCTAATTTTTCTCGCCGTAAAAACCATCCTTGAACTTCAACGAACATTTTAAAAAAAGATTTGGCCAAATTGGTCCAGGCGTTGTTGAGTTATGCGCTTACCAACACATTTTGCGATTCATTTTTATATTATAGATATATATATGTGTGTATATAATTGTATATATAATCTTTAATATATTTAATAATTGTGTATATAATCACGCCCGTATGGTAATGGAGTGGGTAGAGCCACAAGTAGTCATAAGAAAACTTGCAGCCACTCCTTATTCAAAGTCCCAAGATGAATATGGTGAACCATGATGACAGGTGATCAGCCTATCGCCCATATTAGATGGTTCATCATTTTGGGGAGGATACTATCGCTTAGTCGCGCCACGAGTGCCTTCTAATTTTGTCTAATTTCCCCACCCTCTACATTTTTGTTTTTATTTCAACGTAACATCAGCCTTAATAAAACAGATAGGTAGTTAGAGATTATATTGGCGTAGTGTCGCACGCATCGCTACCAAAGGCGCGTACCCGCACCTGTATTGATTCGTTTAAAAGACGCCGACAATCATTGCGAACTCGGCTGTATAATAACAAATTAAATTTGATAATAAATATCATAATTAACTTATAAGGTGTCCAGTATTAATAATAATTAATCAGTCAAAATATCAGATAGAATAGATTTTTCTGTGTGAAAAATATCCCGTAAGAGATCACGGAAGAACATGATCATGGCGTATGCAACTGCGCAAAAATTTCGGGAAACCCATATTAACATCTAATCATGGTATCCCGTTATAGGTGCTAATAAAATGATTCTTTTGTTGCAGGCAGTAGCACAGCTTGCGTGATGATTCTGGACCGGAGCGAGAGCGTGATGCGAGCCGCCAACATCGGCGATAGCGGGTACATGGTCGTCCGAGGCGGCAGGGTCGTCCACCGATCGCACGAACAACAGCACTACTTCAACACGCCCTACCAGCTCAGTCTGCCGCCGCCAGGCCATGACAGGAACGTGCTCAGTGATAGGTAAATAGCCTTAGAACCCATACTTTCTTTCATAAAACCATTTTTATCATCATGATCCACATCCTGTCTTGGGCGTAGGCCTCTTAAAACAATTTTACATAAAAATAAAACGCTTTTTTTTAAGTTTTTTTTATGATGCGTTTAAAGAACGCTCCTACGACTTTAAGGGCATTCAATACGTTAAGGTTTAGAACTAGAAACAATAACTGTACCTTAGGGCGAAAGTCTACTCGCAAACCGAAATAGAAAGGTCTAAATGACTGGTCTGAACTCGTGATGTTTACAATCCGAACCCGTTTCGCTCTATTAACTTCGTCGAGCTGTACTTAATCTGACAGACGTAATAGCTATAGGTACTACTGTAAATTCGCAATACAGAAGTTCTTTGGAAGGAAAGTTTAGGCCCTAAAGATCTCTTATATAGCCAGAAGTTTGATGCGGTTGAGGTATTTTAGTCGCTAGTTGCTAATCGTTAGACCAGTCAACTTCATTGATAGGTTCCCAAATGAGTCGACACGTCAATAATAGAACTGCATTCTCGGTCTTCATTCTCCATTTGATGTTGATGCCACGCAAGTTACTTCTATCAAGATGATTTTAAAATGACATTGGTTGGATCTAGTCATATATCATAGTGTATGCGCATCATACTAGAACGCGAAAGGTCATTTTAATTAATAAAGATAATTGTATAAACATAGATTCAAGGATCATTGTAGTATCAAGATTCTATTAACCTAATGTCTAATCAATGTTTTTTTATGTACAAAACAAAAGCATTTTTAACCGATGGTTTTCAATAAATAGTGAGTCCAAAGTCCGTGTTGCGTAGATCCATTGAGTGTGCGAGCACAATGAGAATGAATAAAACTATTTGTTAATTTAGATGTACTTATCACTTGCTCGAACCTAAATGGAGACCTTCCGACAATAACTAGGTAGGTAGATTGATTGAACTATCAGACAAATTCGGAGTTTCTTTCAGAAAATAGTCAAATGGGAAATTGTGCCTAATGATCGAGGTGATTGCAAAAACGCATATCTGATCCCAATAACATCGTAATGAGAAACAAATATTAAATAGGTTTGAATTGGACACAGCCAACCTCAACCAACTCTTTAAACTAAATTCGTTACAGTTCAAACTAGTTCATTCAAAGCAAAGAAGTATCCTAAATTCGACCCAGTCCAAACCAGATTTTAAAGTAAGCAAGGATACATTAATTCAGCCTTGTTAGGCGTTCGCTTCGTGACTTCGGACTAATCAGAACGGCGCCGGCGATAAAAATATGTCATAGCACTACCTGTGATATACCTTTATCATCTCTACGATACAATGGCCCCTTAGTGTAGGCATTTAAAAGTGTCTCTAAAAGTTGTAGTTATATAGTACGTAAATAAATAAATAAATATTTGTGGACATTTCACACAGCGCCATCTAGCCCCAAACTAAGCAAAGCTTGTACAATGGGAACCAGATGGCTGATAGAATACTTAAATACTTGTTTTTGTAAATACATACTTATAATACATAATACTACAACACCCAGACTCTGAAGAAATATTTGCAGAACATACAAACATTTCTCCCGTAGCGGGGATCGAATTCGCGCCTCTTGCGTCTCAGCCGAGCTCTCGCCCGCCACGCCACAGAGGTCGTCGTAGGTAATTTGTATGATCTGAATTTGTAGGGTGTTTTACTGTGACATGTACGATGTATAATAGTTTGGTCAAGTTAGTTTAAGTTGTCCATTATAATAATAGTGAAAGCCCGACTAATACCAGTAGTAGGTATCCTCATTGTGTAGGTCATTTAGACAGTTTTCGTTCTATGGGCTCACACGGAAATGTCTTATCATACGTGACAGCATAGAAAACATTTCATTTCAATCTGATAAAGAGAACTGGGTCCTTTCTCTTGATATGAAGCTTGCTTGTATACTCGTGCAAATATACATTTGAAGCAAGTTAATATTTTTGTAACCTGAAATAAGATGTGGAAAAGCATTGTATACAAACAGTAAATGCTAGCTCGACATCACTATACAATGTTGTTGTAACATTTTAATTTTGTTCACATTGGAGATGTGCCAGGGACATCTTTCAAATAACACTAATAGGAACTTTGTCCCTTTTTTTCGTATTTCTATTTATAAATAGGTATTATAGTTAGTAGGTGTTTTTCATCGTGTTGTTTTTACATTGTAGAAGGAGGTTATCGTTTTATTTATAGGGATATTTTTGCATTTATCTTGAGTCAAACCGCGCCGCTGCGATGCTCTACTGCATATTAAATATTTCGGAGAGTTTCGGAATACAAATGGCAAGAACTTTGATTATAATATATATCATATAGATATAATCAAAGGGCAGGAACCTGATTCTAATAACTACAATACTTCTAGTACTTTCAGACTCTTGTGTTCAAATAAATTATGTTATCTTTCTTTAAGCTTTCTTTACCAAAACTAAAGTGTATTTGAATCAGTATCATTCAATTCAATATGAAAGACAATTATTGAATCAAATGTGGTGGTTATTGGATTCCATGTTTGGGTTTTATATAAATAAAAAATATTAATAACACCGGTGATTTTTCTCTTCATTGTTATGCATGAGAATCATGTTAAGGAAGGTTTTTGGTTGGGTAATGGTTTGTTATATAGTTCGCCGAACAGATAAACGTAAAGATTCTCGAAAGACGGCTATGAACCTAAAATGAAAGGACGAGGTCTATCAATGGCAGCTATAAGACGGTCCTCCAACCTCCACTCAATGGATCTATGATAGTGGCGGGCGGTCGGCAAATGGAGGCAGCACAAAATTCATGCCTGAAGAATTTGGGGAGACCTATCATTATGTCCACCAGTGGACTTCAATTGGCTGATATGTATAAATTAACTACATGATAGAGTTATCTATCATAACTACAATCTTACTATAAGTTATGTAAAACGTAAAAGGATTGCAATTTGTAACGTTGAAACTATGAATTTAAATCATTGTTTATTACGTTATTAGTAACCAGTCATTACACGTTACCCACGGGACCAGCGGTCATGTGCTCATTCCACAACATCTGCTGTATTTCTGTATGCGCTATTATTAGGATTTTTAGCTCATTGGATATTTGCCAGCACTCACGTGGTCATTCAAAATTTATTGTATTTTGATTTATAAATGGAACAAAAAATGTATACCTACATACTTCAAGTTTGATGTAAACATCAAGTAGAAGTTGAGATAAAAAAAAGTTGTGCTCCATTCGTTTGATCAAGGGCAAAGCTGCACCCGGATTTGTGGTTTTATCATAGACTAGCATGTGTGTGTGTGACTTTTTCTATAATAGCAGTACTAGGGAATGCAATCCCGCACCAAAATTTCAATTGCTGGATCCCGCGGGATTGAGAGGTTCAATCCCGCGGGATCCAGGTATTTGCGGGATCCCGCAAGTTTTTTGAAAGTCATTGAGAAAAGAGAGGAATCCTGTATCATAAACGAGTCTATAGAACTTAAAATGAAACTTCAAGAAGTACTTCCACACAATAACTGGACTGACAAAGTCTTTATAAACAATGTTCGAATTGTTCGACATAACTGAAAAATCTTCTTTCTGTTTATAGATCAAATAAAACCAAGTATTAAGTTACTTCAAAACGTCCTGCCTGATTAGTTCACTCAAACAAATATAGAAATAAGCACGTTATTAGATTATGTCCATAATGGAAAACGTTCTCCAGGGTCAATAGTAACAATGGGTGTACCACAGGGATCAATATTAGGACCATTTCTATTTTTAGTTTATATTAATGATTTACCTAAACTTGTTAGGGATGATCATGAAATTGTATTGTTTGCAGATGACACCTCATTTTTATTTAAAATGAAACGACGCCAGGTTAATTTTGGCGAAGTAAACAATGCAATCTCCAAAGTCGTAGAATGGTTCGATGTAAATAACCTATTGCTAAATGAAAAGAAAACCAAATGTATAAGATTTATACTACCAAATGTCACACAAGTAAATTCTCATATAAAAATAAAAAATGAACATATAGATCTCGTGGACACTACTACTTTTTTGGGCATAACCTTAGATAAAAAGATTCAATGGGACCCACATATAGATAAATTGTCGAAGAGACTTAGTTCTGCGGCATATGCAGTCAAAAAAATACGTCTACTTACAGACGTAGATACAGCTAGACTAGTTTACTTCAGCTACTTCCATAGCATCATGGCATATGGCATTTTGTTGTGGGGGAGTGCTGCAGATATAAACACCGTATTTGTGTTGCAGAGGAGGGCTGTTCGAGCAGTTTATAACCTGGGTCCTAGGGAGTCATTACGTAATAAATTTAAAGAAATAAACATTATGACTGTTCCTTGTCAATATATTTACGAAAACTTGATGTACGTACATAAAAATGTTAGTAAGTTTAAGAAAAATAGTGATAATCATAGTGTTAATACTAGAAATAAGGATAAACTTGCTGTACCCACGATTAGGCTAGGTAAAGTTAATAAATCATTTAAAGGGCAATGTGTACGCTTCTATAACAAAGTCCCAAGCGAGATGACAAATTTGTCAGTTAATAAATTCAAAACACTAATAAAACAAAAGTTGTATAAAAAAGCTTACTATAAAATATTCAATTATATAGAAGATATAAATGCTTGGGACTGAATGCTCCAACTCCTTTTATAACATGATTGTAAAGGGATCATTTTCCAAAAAAATAGCCAAGCGTGGTTTCTTGCCTGTATCTTCCACGCCTGGTCGCGTTACGAACAGGTGTAAATGCAACGTAGATTTAAGACGTGTCCAAGTGATCCCAGTGATTTTATGGAATAAAAATTTTTGACTTTGACTTTGACTTTGACTTAATGTCAAATCGTCCTAATTCAATCACTAAAACAATTAAAACTATGCACGTTATTAGATCGCGTTACGTCACGGCACGCACGGGGAACAATTGCTAATTACAACTGACAAAAAATAGGTAAACAAACGCCACGGGCGCGAAAGAAAGCCACCCCTCGGCGCCCCATCCCCCTCGCCCGTCACTCGGCGAAATCTTTCGCGAGCCTACTCAGTCCGCGTGCCGAACAACACGTTCTGTATGTCGCTGCGCAGTCCCGCAAATCCCGCACGATTTAGGCGCGGGACTGGTCCCGCAAAAATGGTGCGGGATCCCGGTATTTCGGGATCCCGGTATTGCATTCCCTAAGCAGTACCTAAGTACCGAGACCGTCACAGATATGGTTGTTTAGAATTTTTGTTTCATAAAATATAAGTGTCAATTTCTCACAGAAATTACCTTTAGCCCTTTTAGTTTGAAAATATAAAATGATCTTGAATCTTCCCGAATTTGTTGATAAATATTTCCTGTGTTGTTTCATGTTTCATTTTCATGGAAAGTTTCTTCGTTCTTCGAATATAACTATACCTAGATGACTACAGACCTGTCTTATCATCTCAATCAATTAGTTGCGCCTTCCTATGTATTACTCTACCATAATATTATATGTTATTCGCAGTTTGTTTGTCTTCAATCAAGTAAGTAATTAGCATTACTCACTACTCGAGGTCTGTATAATCCATAACAGGATTAAATCCTGAATCAAGTCGATTCGTTTTCAGTTTTCAAAGATTTTATTCTTGAATACGTGTTTTCAGACTTGGCATTCGAATTTACTATTTCAACGAGCTTCTTCCGACCTTTGCAGTTCATATTGTTGAGGTCGTCTTAATTTATTGTTCTAGTCGAGTCTGTGTAATACAGTTTTTGACAGTCTTCTACTTTTAGCAAATGAGGCTAACACAACATCATTTAAAACGCATCTGGTGAAGATAGGATAATTTTGCCAAATGCTTTTAAAATTATGTTAAAGTTGAAATATGCATAGGTTGTGACCGATTGGTGACCGCGAGAGGATCATAGATCACTAGGCGGATCACGAGTCAGGTGGTCTGAATTCGACTGGCGCAGGATCTGATCTGTCTGGCTTACTAAAGAAGAGACCCAGACCCAACAATGGGTAGATGTGGACTGATATGATGATGATGATGTAATATGCAAATATTTTAAAAACCTCGGTAACGCAATTAATTTGAGATGCTAAATGAAATTGAAACAATGCCTACTTACTATGGTACTTGGTAATAATAATGTAACCTGATGCTTAAAAGAAGGCATTATTGTTAAGAATTGTCATTAATCAGACATGGGGAATGCCCTGGAAACAATAGCGTACTTTATAGCGTACTTGATATCTTTATCAAGTACCGCGCAGCTGCATCGGAGCCATAAATATGTGTACCTACTGTGAATAAACTGCCCCGTTCATAAAGGTAGGTTGATACGTAGACATAGAGAAGCAGCTGGACGCATTCTATACTTTTTCTTTATTTCCAGTCCAGCAGAGAAGTAAATAATCATAATAATGTTTAGTATGCATTTTTTTTATTTCTAGGCCAGAGTCAGCGGATACGTCAGAGTTCTCCGTAGAGTGCGGCGACGTGATCCTGGTGGCCACTGACGGCGTGTTCGACAACGTACCGGAGCCTGTGCTTGTGGCGGAGATGCGACGAGCTACTGACGCGGCCAGCGACTCCCAGAGGTAACTATATTACTTAAAGGGCAATGTGTACGCTTTTATAATAAAGTCCTAAGCGAGATGACAAATTTGTCAGTTAGTAAATTTAAAACTCTAATAAAACGAAAGTTGTCTAAAAAAGCTTACTATAAAATATCTGATTATATAGAAGACAAAAATGCTTGGGACTGAACAATGCTCCAACTCCTTTCACATAGTTGTAAAGGGATCATTTTCCAAAAAAATAGCCCAGCGTGGTTTCTTGTCTGTATCTTCCACGCTTGGTCGCGTTACGAACAGGTGTAAATGCAACGTAGATTTAAGACGTGTCCAAGTGATCCCCGTGATTTTATGTTTTTTTTTTACTTTGACTCGTGTCACTGCCTCTTTAAAACTTTGGTGAAAGGATTTATAAGGGTTATTTCGCCCGCGGCATTGCTCGCGTGTTACCAGAATAAAAAGTAGCCTATGTTAGCGTGAAAAGTGAGCCTCAAAGATGTCCAATATATTTCAGAGCGTTTTTTCCGTACTACTATTTAATGATAAATGACAATTATAATCATTAATGACATTTATTTGCACGAACACATGTGATAAAATAATATGGTCTTAAAAAATACATCAGTCCAATCTATGTCCTACCAAAATCTTTTATTTCCAGGTTGCAAGGCGTGGCCAATTCCATAGCTTGGATGGCGAGGAATCTTTCTTTTGACGGCTGCTACATGTCTCCCTTCGCGAAGAGCGCCCGGCAGAACGGCATCGATGCTATTGGTTAGTATTTTAATTAAATAAATAACAACGGTCCAACGGTCAGATACATAATATATTTTGACCCCACACTAAGATTCCCTGTATCGCGGGTATCAGAAACTAGAAGTAGCACCATGGTACCAAGATACCCAGACCCCGAAGAAATATTAGCAGGAAATACGCAGCGGGAATCGAACCTGCGCCTAGGTCTGCGCCTGCGCCACGCCACCTATGTCGTATTTTATATTTTAAATTGATGGTCAACTTTCGCCTGCGACTTCGCTTGTGTGGGATTCGGGCGTGTTAGCTATCTAGTCTATTCTAAATTTTACCCAAATCCGATCAGCCTTTCGGGTGCACTACTAATACTACAGCTACTAGCTACTAAGTTGCAGAAGAGAGCTAGTAAGTCAAAAGGCTGGTGGTACTTTCGAAATTTTGTTCTAACTAATTTTGAAATCCATTAGTTAAGTTTGCATTCACAATGCACTTACAAGTTTCAGTTTGAGCATGCACATTGATGTTGACTACATTGTTTATGTCTTCATACATACGTCAAATGTCATGTGAGAATATTAGCATAACACTATCACGGGATGTCTAGTCTTTCGTCGCATCTTCGTGACACGGTTGCCAAATTTTAATATCTATAAAAAGTCCCTCCTAAACTGTTCGTCATTTTTGCTGGTGATTCTAAGGAAATACTTGTTTATGCATATTTGGTTATTTTTACGAAATTTAACTGCTTGAAGCCAAGCCAAAACTTTTATGTATGCACTTCTCTTTTATGACTAATTAAATATGCTGCTACTGTTTCATGATCTTGACATGCCATTAAAATTATAAATGTTTGTCATTCAGTCTTTGACTTGGCTTTGGCCGATGAGATTTGGATCTTTGAAATCAATATGTAAAAAAATGTGCCTTGAAAATCGTTATAAGCCAAAGAAAATATTAGTCATATTTTTTTATCAGGAGGGTTACATACGGTTTTCCGAAGTCAAAGTTAAAGTCTCAAACTAATCCCTAAGCATAAAGTTGGTTTCGATAGTAAAATCCATGGCTTCTTGAATTGATAGACGCTGGGATAATTTTTATAACTTACTATCTGACCACGCGAACTTCGTACCGCCTTAGAATTAATCATGCTTTGGGTAGTTATTCTGCTATTCGGGGCGGAGACAAATCAAATAAAAAATCATGAAATCAGTCTAGCACAGAAATCTAAAAAATAAGTGCCTTAGTGGTCCAGCTAGAGACCCTTAACCACAGTCCTGCAAGAAAAATAGAGCTGCTAATGACCCGAAAGACCCGATTGATATCAATGATTGTCAATTATCAAAATTTTATAAATGTCAAATTAACTGTATTATCATAAATTAATGTCTGAGAAGTATAATGCGTTATCCTGGTTATCCTTTAACATTTTGGGTATGCTTTACAAGATAAAAAGTAGCCTATGTCCTCCCCCGAGATGGAATTTATCTTGTTGCCATTAAAATCTGTTCAGCAGTTTAGGCGTGAAAAGGTGACATACAAACAGACAGACAGAGTTACTTTCGCATATAATAATATTAGTATGGATAAGAGATTGTTTATGTATCATCATCATCATTATCCGCAGCCAGTCGCAGCCACTGCTGGGTACATACATTATATAGGCCTAGCATAATGATGCTGTAGCTCGAAGCATATAGCTCGAAGAACTGACGGCCGTTGGGACAGAAAGGTTCTTGAGTGGAGACCACGCACCGGAAAACGCAGCGTAAGACGGCCCCCCACTAGATGGAAAGACGACCTAGTAAAGGTTGGCTGGGAGCCGTTGGGTGCAGGCCGCACAAGATCGGTCGCTCTGGAAGTCTATGGGGGAGGCCTATGTTTAGCAGTGTACGCCAGACGGCTGAAATGGTGATGATGATGATAGGATGCTGTTGCTCCTTCTCATGGTCTTACACTTGAACCACTGACGATCCGCGACGCGGACAATGTCGTTGAGGTAGCAAAGTATTTATTAGGTACTAAACTGTTTATTTTATTCACAGGAGGAAAACCAGACGACATAACGGTGCTACTCGCGATTGTAGCGCTATGAAAATGTCTTCATGTGATTTATGTAGGTAGATTTTAGTCATATTTTTGTTCACAACTAAAACAAAATTACTAGATTAGTGTTAGATAAACAACGACACCAAAAACGTGGACATTTTGTATGTTTATATTTTTCGATTCGTTTCAAGAGGTGGGCCACACTAAACATGTTGTATTAAATGTTTGCAATGAGTTTGCTTATGGAATAGTTTTCAACAAATATGTACCTAACATGCAACAATCTGACTTATAAATCTATCTAACACAACTCCTAAAAATCTATTTTTGTAAAGTGGTTCCACCTTAGCATCTTTATTTTGATATTTTTATATAACTGGGGCAAGCTTTATCACGAGCAAATACTTAGAGGCAAGATCTGTCCTGTTTTATTGTGATTTTAGGTTCTAGTTAATCTGTAATGTTGAACTTAGTCTCAATTTATTTTGATTGTTCTATACTAAATTTTGTTTTGTTGTGGTGTGTGCGTTTCAATAAAGCAATGCGTGTGTAAGTTCGGCAATGATAAATGCAATATTTTTTGTTTGGGACAAAAATTTATGGTTCGCTAAACCTTGCATTTTTTCCGGTGATCCCTAAAATTGTAAAATATTATTTAATTCAGTTGAATTCTAACTTTTGAGTGTGAATGGGAATACGTTGAATGAAGACTGAAAATAGTTTAATTCTTGTTACTAGGTTTAATGTTCAGAATCCCATATGAAAAGTTCAATTAATTTAATGGTTCGTAGGTACATAGTAATTTTTTATTTACTTTTCATGATCAATTACTGTAAAATTAAGTATTGTAATTGAGATTTTGTCTTCTATTATCTCGTTTCGGGTACAGTGAAATATTATGCACAAAAAATCCCAAATACACTCTAGGCGTTTGAAAATACTGAAAATAAAGACATCAACAATTAAAACAGCTAGAACTCCTCTTATAACTCTAGACTAGCAGAGATTTGTCAATTATTTAAGCAATACGACTTATTGAATTGTTGGTGTGCCTAAATATTTATTAAACATGTGTATTATATATATGATGTTGATTCAGCTTTAATTTATTTTGCTGATAAAATACACACACCTTTCTAGTAATATTTCACGTAAGTTGTTAAATGCTTTCCAATAGGAAACTATCCACCATTGTAATAAGCATTTTGTACAGAGTTGAAATTCTATTTTGACATTATTAAACTACAAATTGAATGTGTGAAAATTAGAATAAACAATTCTGAATAATTTGACTTTGTTTTATTCAACTTTAGTCTGTCTACTGACAACGCTCAGCCCCAACCATAAGTCCTAGAAGCATGAAACTTGGAGGGTATATTCTTTTAATATGGTGTACAAATAATTTTTTCGAAATTCTACTAGAGAACGCAGCGGGAAGATAAAGTTGTGAAAAAAAACTCAAACGTCCGACTAGGAGGCATTTGTCCCGCGATACTGTCGCCAGACACAAATTCTACGTGTCGCGCGACGTTGCAGGGGACTTCGACATCTACGTGTCGCGGTACATGTCACTAGTCAATGCTTGCGGAGGTTCGACACGCGCGACTTTTGTGTTCAGCAAAATGGCAGTAGTGTGGTCTAACGAGCGACATTCTAATCACAACTGGGTAGTGTGAACAATGCAATGTCGTAGAGACAGGTACCTACTACATCATCATCATCATCTTCCTGCCCTTATCCCACTCTATGTAGGGTCGGCACAGCATGAACCTTGGATCATGCTGTAAGAGTTTTGGCTAAGGTGTTTTATGACCGGCCGCCTGCCTGACGTCAACCCTCCTTGGGAATACTTGCTTATTGTATCTCATCATGTTAGAGGATACTATCCCTTTTAGTCGACTTTTACGACATGCTCGGGGAGAGAAGCTGTTGGACGCATTCTATGTTTTTTCTTTACTCCCAGTCCAGCAGAGAAGTAAATAAAAATGCTTAAAAACTATAGGTAAACAATTCCAACCGATTAAAACAAATAAATTTAATTGAATGTAAGTATATTCACAAAGTAGTCGTACTTATATTTTAACTTTTTACACAAAATACCTTAGGTACACCTGTTTCTATGCTGGTTACATAATATCACTTCGTTTGTTTGTACCGAAGAATCAGCAACATCATGAAGACAAATATTTTAGGTGATAAAAAATGATTCAACATCAATACATATTCATGGTGCCTATTTACGCACGTATTTAGTATTGTAGGTATATTTAACACACGCAAACGACAAAGTAAAAAGGATATGAGAAATACATAGTGATAAATTATTTTAGGTGGAAGTTATTGTACACTTTAACCTACTAGAATCTAAAAGTTTATGAGAAAATATATGACTTTTTTAACCCAATTCATGTATCAACATATAAATAAAAAGATTGAACCTTTTCATTCACGTTAAAGCCATTGGTAGGTACACTTTTAAATGCGTTCATTAAAATTGAAAATTGCAGCATTGACATCTTCAATCATATGAGACGCCGCGTCAGAGCTACTCGCCAAACGTTTTTCGCAGCATCATTGACACAGCGCTCGAATTACGTTCCATGCATTTTCGTAGTAGGTCTGTCGCAGCTCCACTGACATTTGCTTTAAAAGTCTATCTTTAGGTAACGAGATCACTTCAACATTACCCCACTGGTTAAAAATCATTGTTATCCAGTTCAAATAAGACAGAAAATGCTATGAAGGCTGCAATCTCTTGCATATATACTCAACTCTATTGGTATTAGATAAGGACGAGATTAAATCAGCAGAAAAATGTTGTGAATGGCTTGCTAGGTGAATGTGGCCTTTGTATCACAATAGTAGGTTTATCTATCATGCTCGCCGCGCCAGTCGTAACCACCCGGTCTGTAGTCTGCGTATTCTTCCGGCAGTGGACCATAGTCAGCCGGCTCGGGGGCAGGGTCAAACAGCTTCCTTCTACAACAGGAAAAAGTACTTGAGACATTTTACAAATAATGTGTAATTATGTCTTATACTTTCATAATTAAACGAATTTTGATAAAATGGCTTCATGGAATTATAAACCCTTGCTTGTGACCCCGCCTTCCGATCCTAAGGTCGTGTGTTCAAACCCTGTCGTGTACCAATGCATTTTTATGTGCGCTATACCAGTACTCTCAAACGGTGAAGGAAAACATCGTGAGGAAACCCGCGGCTCAGTCAGCTCCGCACGTATTGACCATGTCTTTCCTGTGGACAAGGCCAACTAAGCTAAGAGGATGGAATAGGTGCTGGCAAGCCTACTCCATCTTAATTCGTCCCGGGCACTACAGCATCCCGTTTGTGAAGGTGAAAAGTTGCCTCCTGACGATGTATAAATTATCTACTATGGATGGTAAAAGATCTTAGTTAAAGTGACATTGGCAATATCGCTCTCACTGTACAAATCAATTACCAACTCGAGATAATGAAGTCCAGAAAATAGTATAATTATAGGAATCAACGATTTTACTATTATAGTTTACAAAATTACTCACAGGAACTTTGGTGTTTTCAATATTTTCTGACCTCCTCTTTGGCGGGGCAGTATGTCTTCCAAAAAGAAGTAGATGTGGCCAATAGCCATTCCTACCAGGTCCACAGATATTGCATTGCCGAGGAGAACTGAGAAACCTAGCAACACCCAAGGCAGGTATGGAGCCTGAAAGCAGAAGAATATACAATTATAGATTTTCATATCGCCGCCTAAAGGCCTCCGTCGTGGCTTAACGACTTAAAAGCCGGGACCGACAATTTAACGTGCCCTCCGAAGCACGAAAGTGCTCAGCTCGTAATGCCACTTGAAGTCACCCATCCCAATTGTGACCGCGCACACCGTTGCTTAACTTCAACGATCAATCAAGAACGTCTAAGCAAGTTACGCCTCGAGCGCTTTAACTATGAATGTAAAATGCACAATAAACCCTAGTATGGGATGTCAGGGCAGATCTTATTCTGACAGCACCAATTTAACTATACATGAAGCTAAAATTTGGAAGGTAGCTTCCTTTTACAGCAAAACCATCCAGAAAGGCGGAATTTTTCGAAATTCCATCTTTAAAGGGGTGAAAAGGGAAATGTTTGTATGGAACTTTTTAATGCCTAGTCCCAGTTGCTTGAAACTCGGTCTGAATACTATAAATGCAAAATAAATGGACAGATATTTAAGGATTATTCAAAACATCCCTTAAAGAGGGGTACTCGTAAAATGAAGTCTCAAAGTTTGTATCGAAACTTTTTAACAGGTGGTGTGACTAGCTTTAATTTTGGTTACTTTAAATTAAAATAAATGGACACATGTTTCAGGGTTTTTCAAAATAACCCTCTAAAAGTGGCAAAATGGAGTGTCAAAATGAAGCCACCTGTGTAAGTTAGATAAGTAAATAAATTTATAGAATTTTACCTGGAAATTCATCAATCCAAAAAAGTTCATCCGTATGAATATATTTCTTCTTGACCACACATATACTATCATGATAGTAAATGCTTGTCCTAAAAATAGTAGGTTTACAAAAAATGCACACAGCTGGAATGTTTATTCAGGAAAATTATAGATACATTATTGTAGTAGTAAATCAATCACATCTACCATTATGCATTAATGTTTCAAAAACTCTGTAAGTTTTAGACATTTCTGACTCATTAAAAATGGATTAGACCAAAAATAGCCAATAAATGAAGATCTCTTTCTAAAATACATTTGTTTTCCTGCTCTTATCCCACTATACACAATCAAGGTCAGCACAATATGTTTGCCTCAACCATCTTCTCCTATCACCCATCATTTTAGTAAATTTAATATTTTTAAAAAAGGATACAATCATGAGCACTCCTCCAAACATGAACATTACAACAAAATCAGCAGTCCGTCCTCTGAACGATCCTTCCTCCAACATTCTACAATATCTGTATGTAAATATCATGTTGAAGAAAAAGTTGAATCCCAGATTGCCAAAGAAAAGGAATGTTGTTATCAGCCTCCATAGTTGGAATTTCTTCAATATCAGGATTGGATTGAAATAAAGTTGAAATGGTGATACTAAATCTAGTTGCTGAAATGGTAACATGTCATCATTATGATTTTTACACAGAAATCATGTATGTTAATATTCAGTTGCTAGATATCCTACTTGGATATCTAAGTAGTATTAATTAGTAAAGTGACAGTAAGTAGATTATCAACAGCAATATATAATAAGTTGCAAAAATTCTTACCACAGCCAAAGTAGTCACTACACATGCTGTTGTATATGCCCTTGTGACGGGCGGTATCAGCATGTATTCTTGCAATATAGTTTGATATGCCATTGCAACTAATCAAGCCACTGTTGGCTAGTATAAACTTTCGGGAACACACAAGCAAATCAGCTAGATAACATTAGGTACAATACAAATCAACATGATTGGGCCACATCAGAGTTTCCACGATAGGTACGCCAACAGCGATGTTATGAAATTATGGAATAGTAAAGATTTTCCACCATTCTGTAGACAAATAAAATTTATTAAGCTTTAATGGAATCGTAAATAAAGCCCTGAATTCAATCAGAATCTTAGAAATACAGTATGTATTACCAAAAAATAGAATCACAACACGGAGCGTAGTAGGTAGGTACCTGTAAAAATGTCTAACTGACAGTTAACAACTGTCAATTTATTGACAATAACATACCAAATTCTTAATCAATTCCATACAATTGGGAGGTTTCACACGAAGATAGTGATACCAGTATAAAGACAGTGTAAACCTCAACCATGTTGAGAAACTGGTGGCCTTTACATTAGCAGGCTATTAGGTAGAAGCAAAGATCACAATCACAGTTCCTATCTTTGGGAATTAAAAACACAAAAGATGGACAGGCACAGGATCTCACAGACACAAAAATTGTTTAGCATATCAACTTCGGTGTGTGGTCTGTGCTTATTCCATCAATGGTATATTTTTAGTATTAAATATATTTTGTAGAAAAAAGCTGGTTCCTTACTTATTTAACTCTGGATAGTTTATTAAGTTTGTTTGTACTATTAAAAGTAACTATGATACATAGATAACATAATTTAATTGAATAAATATAAAATAATAATAATATGAATTCTATGCAAAATCTATAGAACAATCTAACAAATATTAATTATTATTACATTAATTACTTACAAACAAAAACAGAGGCTAAATCATCATAATCATATGTTCTTTTTAAAAACAAGTCTACTAATGAAACTCCATTCAGGCTGTACAGTCCAGTATTGATTGGTAAAGCTGTTAGATTAACACAAATATTGCTGCCGGGCTCTATTGGTCCCAACTTCTTGTTAGATACTCCACACCAAAGTAAGCTAGCATCTTGTATTGATCTTAGCTTCAAAATCAAATCCAAAGTTCTTTCACTAGCATTTACTATTTTGCAGCTGAATTCAAATGGCTCATCAACAGGAACCTTGCTGGGCAGGTTTTCAAATGTTACTCTTATATCCCCATACTCAGGAGTCTTTCTTTGTAGCTGGCTGGTTTGCAAGCGACCCTTTTCGCCCAAGTTAGATCTCCACACTATATCTAATTTACCAATATTCTTGGCTGCTGCTAGTAATTTTATCTCTTTTGAGATATGTTCCTTCGGCGAAAGGCAGTACAAGTACTGGCAGCTCTCTTGTGATTGGAGTAGGGTTACTTCTCCGAACACAGATGTGCCATCATCTGTTTCATTGAGGGACTTCACATTAAATTGGTGAGAGCTTTCCAGAGAAACCTGCTCTAGAATGATTGGGCCAGAAGTTATATTCTGCACCTGAGCTTCAAGATAAACATCATCAGATTCAGCATTGTAAAATTTTGTTTTGACATCTAAGGGCTTCATGACTTCAAATTTGAAGAATTTTCTAAATGAGGCCAGCGTGCTATAGTTGGACATGTAGGTGACTTCACAAACTAGAATGTGTGTTCCAAGATCCTTAACTTCATGGTGAATAACATCACTCAATGTCTCATCTACATCCAGCATTGTTGGATTTTGACTCTGTTGTGTTGTCAGAACTATTCTCTGAGAATTTGTCTGTAGGTCAGCCTTGATAGAGACACTTTGCACGGGCTGGTTTGTTTCATTATGGACACACACATAGCAGGAAAATGTTTCTCCTAAATATATGTTGCCAAAGCTTTGTGGCAACAACAGGAACTGTCCGGCAGCCAGCGTTTCCATCTGGGTGACTGAAGTTGCATCATCCTTTAGGTAATTGTTTAGGATGTTACCTGGCAAGTCTTTGGAATCGCAAGTGACGATTCTCGGACTTATCAGAGCGGGCTTTGTAAGTCTCATGACTTTTAAAGCCACTAAATGCTCCACTACTTCCTTGGCATCCATTATTAGTGTTTTGTTGTACTCTTTCAATTCAATAAGAGTATAAACAGTATGAGCAAATGTTGCACACTTGCAAGTTATGGTTTCGATTGTAATCTTAGATAAGTAGATGGCCCGGAAGGGAGATTAACAAAGTAGATAAGTAACACACACCACTAATAAGACACGGCGCGTCGAATATCATTATGTATTTTAATAGGGCGATAACTCTGTATGTAACTGGCTGAGTTTAGAATTAATATAAATAGTCGAACGAATTTTACAACGACGACGATGATGGGATGGTCCGACCGTCACTGCCTGCACTGAATTGAATTATTGAATATGAATGACAATAAATAATGACAATGACATATCGTTATGAAATGTAAAAATCAAAAAATCAATTGCGCTTTCAACATCTAGCGAGGTTTAATACGTTCTGATTTCAGCTTAGAAGTTAAGATTTTGAGATACTTAAAAGCCATTATTTTTATGAATCTATTCATAGATTCACTTAAAAAAAAACGTATTGCATTTCATAAAGTACTATACGCTGATTCGTCCAAGGAAGAACCTCATAGACAATTAGACATAGACATAGGTACCTAGTTATTATCAAGTCAAATGTCTGCCAATGTTAAAATAGTAATTTTCTATTTTCCGATTTTCCGTTTCAACCTCAGGTTTCAACTCATCCTCATTTGATCTGTCTCTGCTCTGTCATGTCAAAAAAACTGGAAAAACTTGAGGAAAACTCGAGGACTGAGCTGTTGTGTTTTCTCAATACTTTAATTGAAATAGTAAAAATAAATTGTAGTAACGATGGTATTGACTAAGGAATACAGGATATGCATGCCCATGACGGTGGAAGAGGTAATGTTTCTTCATTCATACCTACTTTTTCAGTCAGTCATTTTATTCGCTCAACACTCTCATCATTGTTATAATGTTTTGCTGTGCTCTCAAAAGTTATGGTCCAAACAAGATCAAAACTGCATTCTACTATGTATTTTTTCTTGTTTGTGATTGGGTGCCTAAATAAATAAATACAATAAATACAAATAACGTTAGCTTAGATTTTTACATTGTGTCTGTCCTGTAGCTCAGTACGTAAGTAGGTAGGTTATGTTCTAATCAGATTACCTACCCATGGTTATCCTGTATAACGTCGTTGTTCTCAACACAGAACACTATGTTGAAGTTTTTATTACTAACTTCCTACCTGCCTTACGCCTTTTTATGTTCATAAACATAATAGTGATTGATGGTTAGATGTGCTATAGATGGCATGGAAAACATTAGGGATAGCCTTGTAGTTTATTGATTAGGAAATCTAAACTGTCTGCTACCCTTTGGCCTTGAAATAACCTACTATTGACTGTGGAATTTTGTATTTTTTGAATACTTTTTCATGAATCAAAAAGCAATGAATGATGTGAGACAGTGAGGATATCTACAGTCACTAGAGAACTAGTATCACAAAAGAAAGCCCAAGCAAATTAAAGAAGCAATGATTACTTGGTCAGGTCATAAATATCATCATTATTTAATTACTTTTCTGTTTTATTTATATAGGTCTGGTTTTAGTCCTACACATTCTAGATCCCACAACTTAACTATAATATTGCTTGCTCATTTCTAATTTTGAATTAAAAATATTGAAGTAAAATTCATATATTCTTGTTACAGTACCGTATAGGTCAATTGTATATGATTGCTCGCCATAGCTTTGAGCAATCTAGTAATGGTGAAGGAGTGGAGGTGGTAGCAAATGAAAAAGTCACCGATGAAGTCAATGGCGAAGGGCAGTTCACAGAAAAGAGGATTCATTTATCCAGGTAAAGAGAATACTCATATATTTGTAAATTTACGGTACGGTTTTTTGAGACCATAGTAATAAATAATACATCATAATTATAATAGTTATCAGTCAGAAAATTAAGACTGTCTTTTTTAATTTACTTTGAGACTTGAAATCTTGTAATATAAACATTAAAAATGAGTAAAGGTAAACTTGTATTCTTTGAACTACACTGATAAATGATAACTAGGAAATTTAATGTAAACTGAAAGCAAAAATAAAGTTGTGATGTCAGCTGTGATGTAGATAAAGTTTGTGTAAAGCAGGTATAATTCATGTTTTTGATTTTGCTTTAGTTAAGTTAGTAAAAAAAACATTCTTCTAAATAGAATTGACTTGCCCATTACAAGATTATTCAATATTATTACTCATGTCACTAGTTCTTTTGGAGAAGTGTGATGAATTGATTAAAGTGCTCATCAAGAGGCTTCTTTTACGACCTCAGTAGTGTGCAGTAGTGTGGCGGGCGAGTGATTGGCTGAGATGCAAGAGGCGCGGGTTCGATTCCCGCTGCAGGAGAAATCTTTCTATCAATCATCTGGTTCCCTTAATACAAGCTTTGCTTAGTTTGGGGCTAGATGGCGCTGTATGAAATGTCCACAAATATTTATTTATTTATTTTTGTGCACTTGATACATGTTTTAATTGTTCAATATTTATGTTGTCTTTCTGTCTGGAATTAAGTTAGTAAACAGGAAAGATAATGAATGAGCATGATTTAATAATAAAAGAAACAAACATGTGTTTGTACTATATATCCAATCGTACATAATGAACTTATCTAAATTGATTACCTAGTAGTACTAGTACATATGTAATAGTGTAGATATTGCAACTTAACATACTATCCAACTGATATTGTAAATTCAAATAAAATAATATTGTAATATTAGTATGTGTTTACAAAAAAAGTATATAAATAGGTATTTTGTCAGGCGTCTGGTTCCCATAGTAAAAGTCTTGCTTAGTTTGGGGCTAGATGGCGCTGTGTGAAATTTCCACAAATAAAAAAAAATGTTTGATTGTATTGAAAGATATGTTTTTATAAAACATGTGTCAAATGCACGAAAGCAGCCTTATTGAGGCGCACTATAATCCTTTTCCATTTGAACAGAATGAACTGATATAGCATAAAGGCTTATACTCTTTATGTGGGTACCACGCTAGCGAAGTGGCGATGTTTCGACAAGCTCCTCTCAATATCTACTAAGCTTAACCCCAAATACTCAAACGCATCTCAGAGTTGAGCACGTCTCAAGTGACGAGTTTTTGACAGATTCTCATCAAAAACTGTCAAATAACCGTGACTTGAGACTTGATCAACTCTGAGTTGCGTTTGAGTATTCGGGGGTTAGTGATATGTTTAAAAAATATTTTCTTTTCTTTCAGTCACTTACCATATTGGCTTCAATCAGTTACACCAAGGATATTTTACATAACTGAAAAAGCATGGAATTACTACCCGTATACAATCACAGGTAAAGTCAATACACTATCAGTTTTTTGTACACTCGGTATGGTATTTTGTGTTAATAGGACAGGAAATACCATACATTAGGTTTGAATCAAGGTTATGTTCCAATTCTGTTGTACTGTTATTAATATGAAGTAGTAATTTTTTATTTTTTTTTGTTGTTTCATGTATTCCCGGTACCAACAGAATACACAGTAAGTAAATGATAAATTATAATTATTGTTCTTTTGGTAACAAGCATATTTTACACATAAAGTGAATCACTGAACTTTGTGGTCTATTGGTAGTGATCCCCCTCTCGATCCTACCTGGATCGTGTCGTGCACCAATTGTGCATCAATTAGTTTTTAGGGTTTCGTACCTGAAGGGTGCCAACGGGACCCTATCACTAAACCTCTAATGTCCGTCTCATGTCGCTAAGCCATGCCGAGGGCCTTTAGGCGGCCTAAAAACTAGTTGGCCACTAGCTCATACGAACTGACTTACTTTTTCTGCTTACAGTGTTCGTTTATACCAAAGTTTGCGATTTCCATCCAAACCAGATATGAAGACAACAATGGCTCCACTGAAAATGTAAGTAAGCTTCCAGTTAATTCTTTCACGTAAATAATACAGGAGCTCTATATTACATTATGTATTTTTATACAATAGTCATACAATTAAATAACACCCAACAGTCACATATTATATAGTCCTATCCCCACACTAGGATTCCCTGTATCGCGGGTATCAGAAACTACGAGTACTATGGTACCATAACACCCAGGCCTGAAAAAAAAAATTCAGAATGTGCAAACATTTCTTACGCAGCGAGAATCGAAACCACGCCTCTTGCGTCTGAGCCGAGCAAACGCCCGCCACGCCACCGAGGCCATCAAGGAGCCTCTTTTAGGTGAACTTTAATTCTTTCACCATATTATTTCGAAAGAATCAGTAAGTCAGATATCTAGTACGTGTATGTACAGTACGCTCAACGGAACTTGGCATTCGTGAAGTTAGCCGTTTGTCATGTGCAGTACAGCTTTTTCATACTAAATTGTCTACTGCGCATTGAAACGGCTAACTTCACGAATGCCAAGTTTCGTTGGACGTACTGTAGGTGATGTGAAAAGTAGGTACTTACCCAGAAGTTTTACATATATACATATGTACACATTATCACGCCCGTATCCCTAATGGGGTAGGCAGAGCCACAAGTAATCATAAGAAAACTTGCAGTCAAACTTACACTCCTGATTTAAAATCCAAGATGGAAATGGTGAACCATGGTGACAGGTGATCGGCCCATCACCCATATAGATGGTCCATCATGTTGGACCAAAACTTTTAAATAATTACTCTTCTCTCATTCCAGTGCCTAGGGCTATCCCAAGAAGAGCTAGAACAAAGAGAGATAGACTTCCTGGACATCGCGTATGATGAGATCAAACCGCACCATTACAAGGAAGCAGAGGATCCAAAGTTCTTCAAGTCTGAGGTGACGGGCCGAGGGCCGCTTGTCGAGGGCTGGCGGGAGACGCATCAGCCTATCATGTGCTGTTATAAGGCTGTCAATGTCAAGTTTGAGGTGTGGGGACTGCAGTCTAGAGTTGAGGAGTATGCGCATAGTGTGAGTAAATATTATATCACTAGCTTGCACGCGCGGCATCACTCGCGTAGTGTAAATTGTGACACCCAATTTTACCCCTTTTTGAGGCTAATTTTGAAAATCCTGGAATACGTGTGTCCAATGATTTTGTACTTTTAAAATCCAGAACTTTCGAGCAAAACACACTACGCGTTAAAAAGTTGCATACAAACCTTTTCACCTCTTTAAGGGTTGAACTTCGAAAAATCCCGCCTTAGTGGATATCCCTTTACAAAATGTGTTTGATATTCTTAAATAATCTTGAAAAACATATATACCTACATAAAATACAAAAACAACATAAATTAAGATACATAATTATGTGATTATAAGTTTTTTGTAATGTTTATATTATAACACTATACAAAGAACAAACATCTATGTTTATTACATAACAACACACAGCCTATAGTGCTAAAATCAGAGCTAGGAGGCCAGAAACAAAAAAAATCGATATTGAATAGAACAGTAATGAATGACTCATGCATGACACAGTAAGAAAAACAGTAGTTAAAATAAACATGAAATATTCTCACAAATGTATATTGATCATTTAACAGGCGATCCGTGAAATACTGCTTCTTGGCCACCGGCAAGCGTTCGCCTGGATGGACGACTGGATAAACATGTCCATCGATGACGTCAGAGAGTATGAACGGGAAATGCAGGACAAAACCAACGATAAGGTAACTAACTTAGTATATTTCAGTTATTTGTTTCCTTAAACCAAAAAAGGGTTGCCGTACAGTACCGCCGTTGCAGTACTCTCAAACTGAGGAGCTTATTCGGCTTTGTCCACAGGAAATACATGTCAATATGTGATATTAAATAAATGTTAGTGGACAATAGAAAGTTCTCGACCAGCGTTTCCCATAGGGGAGGCAGAGACCACGGATCTCTATCATGATCTTCCTGCCCTGGTTAGTCCTCTTCCATTTCTCTCCAGCCGTCATCTCAATACTTATTTGACTCATGCCATCTTTCACACAGTCTATCCATCTCTCCATAAAATTAATTAATTGTATTACAATTATTTCCAGCTGAAGTCCACAATAGAGAATGCAGAGGCCAAATCTCAGGAGGACGGCGATAAAGCATCGGACTCCGTGCCTCAATCACCGAAAAGCCCTAAGGGTTCCGTGCCCAGCACTCCTAAAAGTCGCAAGGGCTCCACGCCGACGACGCCTAAGAGCCCTAAAAGCTCTGAGACCACACCTACCGCTGAAGGCAGGTCTTGGTTCACCTGGTCTTAAATAACAAGGTTAAAAACGAAAATTAGCCTGCGTAAAAGGTAAAATTTTCTTTATTACACTGTTGCGAAGGAGGTTGGGGTATATGTATGTATGTGGGTATGTGCATTCCTTTTGACAAATTTTGACTAATGAGGTGTCGTTTGATTTGTCTAGATAACGAGAGTGTCAGAATAAAATGATACAAAATCATCATCATGTGGCAAAAAATCTAATATAGTAGGTTTTTGTTATTTTAAATAAATACTTATTAACGTACATGTTAAGCCTATTACTACATACTATTAGTCGGTAATAGTGTGGTGAAAGGATTTAAAGTGCGCCTCAAAGTCTCCTTTCGTGCTCACACAAACCCATTAATGACACCATGACTTGATTTTCCGGACGTCCAAGATGCATCATTTGATACCCCATTTGTCAATATCTGACAAGTAGTTTAGAAGCTATGATGAAACGGATAAAAGCAATTACATTATGTATATACATTGCTAAATACATAACCTACCTTTTGCTTCGCGTAGTCGGATGAACAAGTCAATCATTGTTGTAATTAATAATGCCTAATATACATAGTAGTTACTTCCATGTTTTCATAATACTCAGTTGTTGGCTAGCACATGCTTTACATGAATTTATTTCAGATTGATCTCATAGACAGGATTTAAGCCTGATATTCACTAGAGGACAAATGTCCAATGTCAAATTGGGCAGTCGATTTTGCTCGACACAAACATCTCGCGGAATATATGTCCCCTAGTGAATAAAAGGCTTTAGTTTAATTTTTTCACGTTACTGTGTGAGTCGTGTGATCTACACTCGGTCTATCAATTAGGAAATAAATGACTCAGATAAGGCATCATTTGAGCTACACGTGTTGAGCGTGCAAACTCGAGTTCCGCGCCTCACAAACTACTTGGTTAAGTGATTTCCTAGGGGCACGAGATGACGACTTTAGGGAAAATGTTACCTACTTTTAATTATCCTTATCACAAATAAAAAAGTTATTTGAGTTAGGACATATTTCATTTTCTGAAATAGCTTGGTTTTTGAAATATCGCAAAGTGAAACTTTCAAGATTTCATATAGAAACGTGTATGTCAACAGCAAAACATATATAAATCTTAATAAGTTGATGTTTAGCTAATTATAGATGTGTCTATTATTTGTGTTTGGTAGATTGTTGTTTCACTGCTAGAAAATAGTTTAGGGCGAGATTTAAGACAAACATACTCATTCGTTGAATGTTTAGAGATGATATTCATCAGTATTTTGATATTCCAAATATTACATTACGTAGATATGTTCCAAAACGACGCAGGGATTTTGGGCTAAGGCCCACTTGTACCGAGAAATTAAACTTCGATTTACTCCTTACGCTGCAGTTTTGCTGGTTTGGTGCAGGTGGGAGTTTAGTGTAAGAAAATATTTCCAGTTTCTGTAAGAGTTCTATGTGTCTTGTAATATTTATGGTTAGTTGTGAAGTTTCGATAAAGAAACTGTTGTAGTTACCTTAGCTAGGGCATTTTTTCACATCATCCTTTTACTTCCATGAATTTTATTTAGTTTAGAAGTGTAAAAGTATAATCTAAATGTTTTTCCTATTCATAAATTAGATATAAATATTATTAGCACTTATAACGGGATATTTAAAATGATTCGATATTTTTTGAGTTTATCGATGTTTTGGCACAGTTGCTATGATCACGGAAGAACTGAAGTGCTTAGCGTCGCGGTAGTTATTGACAGATATTTCGGCCTACCCTCTTTCAAAGTGTTCTACTACAAATAATCATATTACCACCGGTTTCATTTTCGAACGAAACTCGATTACGACAAAATACACTAACGGTGTCAGGATTAGTGGGTGGTCTTGCATGAATTAGATATTTACACAACCGCACTACAGGATTCCAGATTCCAGACAATTAAAAGCCGTCTTCTCGATTTAAGTTCTTGTGTTTGGTTATCTCAATGGCTTCCTGAACCAATCTTGGTATATGAAGCCGCTCTGTTGAGATTACTTCGGGTTGTGTAGTTCGATCCAATGATTTGTGCCCGACTCCAAAATATGTTCTGCTATGGCAGACCATCTTGGGCATCTGTGTTCTGCTAGTAATGCTTATAACCATGATAATTTAAAAATATTGAAATATTGTTTATATAACACGAATTTCCTCAATATAAAATTATGTATTGGCCTAAATGCAATATAATGATTTAAGTGCAATATTATTTATAAAATCAACATGAGTGCTATACTTAAATGTAGTTGTAATTCAGAAGATAGTTTTGGGATTAATTCTAAAAATACATAGTTATAAGTGTTGTGTATGTAAACTTGTAGTTCACTATTAAAAATTACCTATGCTAGTTATAAATGTTCTTGTAACATTATTCCTAATACTTTCTGATATACTCTTTTCTGATATTAGAAAATTAAGCGTAAAATATTTAATTACAAAATAAAAATCGAATTTCACTGGTTGACCAACGTAGGTTTTTGTAAAGAAATCGACTTATACACCTACTTATAAACCAAATTAAACTGCTTTGAAAGATTAAAAATAAATTATAGGATGATTTGGGATATGATAAAGATTATTTTATTGGTTGTATTTAGCATGGTTGTATTGTGTGTAGGTACTCCATTCGGATGTTAGTGCAATTATTTTTAGTTAATAACTACAATAGATCGTAAGAAACCTACATGTGTTGAACAAATTAGCAAAATATATCAGTGTATTAGTTGTCATATCTTTGTTTCATTGTAAAGCTTATTACCATTTGCCTGTTTAAAAAAATATATCCGGGTTTATTTTATATCCAGTCAGGTTCTTTTTCAGTTATAATTTAAAGAACCAATTCAAATCAAAATAACGCAATATTTCTTCCGGGTCTGGGTGTTGTAGTATTATGTGTAATATAAGTATGTATTTACCATAAAAGTATATAAGTATTCTATCAGCCATCTGGTGCCCATAGTACAAGTTTTGCTTAGTTTGGGGCTAGATGACGCTGTGTGAAATGTCCACAAATATTTATTATTAATATTAATCTTAGAAAGTTTGCTCTGAAACAAATATCGTACTTTAAACGCCCCGACTAGGGGCGATATCAACTCAGGTGGCGATATCACTATACGGCCATTGGCTAGAGCCGTATAAATAAATAAAAAATTGGCTGTACAGTACACGGTTATATGTGTAACATACTACGTAAAGACTTGTGTACCTACTTATCATTTAATTTATTCGTAGTTGCGAGATAGACGCATTCATGATCTTTGTAAACAAGTTGTTAAAGGCGCTTTAACAGGCTTTAAAATCTAACCCCCGAATACTCAAACACGACTCAGAGTTGAACACGTCTCAAATCACGGTTTTTTGACAGTTTTTGATGAAAATCTGTCAAAAACTCGTCACTTGAGACGTGCTCAACTCTGAGATGCGTTTGAGTATTCGGGGGTAAGCCCTGGTATTAAAGATAAGGGCAATGAAAATCAATGACAAAAACAAGTTAGCCAGTGTTAATTACTTTACGAATCCAATTGACGTGGACACCGACGCTGGTAAGGACTGTGGGAAAGCCTGGATATCCGCAGCCGTACGTGCCGTAACTGGAAACGCCTTGTATTAGACCCTTGCACATGAGAGGACTACCCGAATCACCCTGAAAGAATAAGATATTTATATCATATTAGCTGCCGCCCGCGGCTTCGCTCGTCTTGTACCCGGATCAAAAGTAGCCTATATGTTATTCCAGCACACGTACCTATTATGTATATTCCAAGTTTCATTCGAATCCGTTCAGCCATTCGGGCGTGATTGAGGCACAAACATACATCGTCACATCCACACATCCTCACAAACTTTTGCATTAATAATATTAGAAAGATAGGATACTCGTAGGTACTACTGAGCACTGGTGGTCTAGTTGGTAGTGACCCCGCCTTCCGATCCTAAGGTGGTGGGTTCAAATCCATTCGTGTACCACTGGATTTTTCTATGCGAAAAAATTATGTACGCTATACCAGTACTCTCAAACGGTGAAGGAAAACATCGTGAGGAAACCCGCGGCTTAGTCAGCTCCGCACGTCGTATTGACCATGTCTTTCCTGTGGACAAGGCCGATTAAGCTGAGAGGATGGAATAGGTGCTGGGCAAGCCTACTCCATCTTAATTCGTCCCGGGCACTACAGCGTCCCGTTAGTGAAGGTAAAAGTTGCCTCCTGACGCTGTATAAATCATCTACATAACATACACATTATAATAAAAAAAATACATTCCTTCGCAGTCTAGTGTCTCAGTGTCCTCGACAAAGTTCCGAAAATGCTATGGAACCTACAAAATAATGGCCGTTTCGTGGTCCCATTATTTTGTCCCATTAATGGGACCACGAGGGAGAACTGTTTCTCATAGTCCCATTAGGAAGTGCGGTTGTAGAAATTATCACCCTGTTTACACTTGGATTTTGATGTAGCAACTGCAAATGCATTGATGTCCATTTTTCCTTTAATGATAGCAAAAAAAATATTCTAAATTATTTTTTAATTGTCTTGAATCACCTGACAGGCATCAACTCCTGTGCCCATAGCACACAGCATCCCACTGCCTGGCTCCGGCGCTACAAACTGGCCTAGCCTGCTAAAGCAATCGTCTAGTGACACGATGCTCATGAGACCAGCTAATAGCTCGTCCGACGTCTCTTCTACATCTGGGTGCGAGTAGCCATAGCCGAAAATTGTGCACTCTCCTGAAAATAAGTCATTACTAGATAGTACAGCTAGTAGGTACCTACATTAGAAAGCTCAGAACAGCAAATCAACTTCGTCTGTTAGAAAGCGCTATAGTTGAATTTTGGGAACCTTCCGTGTTTAGATTCATATATTGCTCACTTTTCGGATTATTTTTATATTATTTTTTTCAACAAAAAAAAATATTTTGGAAACAAAAACATTAGAGGTACATAAAACAAATGGCACGTTGACAACTGCAAAAGTAAAAACTGTGTAACAAAAATTATAATATTAGTAAGAACGTGTCCCATCCAGTCACCCCCAAACGCGTAACAACCAAAAGCCAAATATCTTTAAAAAGAAATTAAAGAGCTGGCTGACATTCTATACATATGATGAGTTCATTTGCAGTAGGTAATACACTATACACTACCTACCGAAATTAGTAAAGCCGTTTTGTTAATTTATATAAGTTAATTGATATGTTTTTTTTTGTTTTCTGTTGACTTATAATCTAATATTATCAATGAATGACTATTAACACTATTTGCTGGGACAGATATTCTGAAGTGTAGTTAGTGTAGATACTTACTACCTATAGCATAGTCGTTAGTGAAACCAGTCTAGTCTGGGAAAACTTGTAAGCACACCGTATTCTGTGATTATGTATTCAATGTGTACCTACATCTAAAATCGATAAAACTCAGTAATACTCTGCGTATTGTACTTACAAGTGCCCACTTTGTAAATGATTTATTTTAAGTAGATACTTTGTCTTCTATTAAGATGACACGTGAGAAATAATGGTAAAATGGGCGTGATCTGCCCAAGGTGTGATCGCACCTGATGCCAAGGCATGTCTGACTAAACATGCCGCCCAAAATAGACATGACTTTGTAATTTTATAGAGCAACTGTTTGTAAACAAAATAGAGAAGTAAAATGCTCGCCACTACATTTGTGTGAACATAATTTTTGGAGGGTTTTTCTTGAATCGCTTTCTTTTATTAGAATCTCTAGACTTAAAAATAGCTTTAGGTGATTGTGGCTGTCAGCCAATCAGTAATACATTAGTTTTATTTCGTCCCAACTGATATGAACTTCGCATTGCTCTCAGATATTTTTATAAATGATCCTAGAATAAATAAAATGAAAATTTAAAAAAAAGTTATTTTGGCGGAAGAAAATTGATTCAAAATGTTACAGCAGGCTATTTTGAAATGTAGTTTTCATTTCCCTGATCATAGCGAAAAATAGAGTCTGTACCTAAATCTGGCTGACGGAAGACGATGTGTCTATTGTATCACACACAGTTTTGTAACTCATTGAAAGATTTTTCGAGTAGCACTGTAACACATTGCAGCTTTTTAGCCACATATTATCACGCCCGTGTATCCCTATTAGGGTGGGCACAGCCATTAGTAATTATAAGAAAACTTGCAGCCAGTCCTGATTCAAAGTCCCAAGATGGATCTGGTAAACCATGATGACAATATAATATAGGTACTTACAAGTAATATTATTTTGTATTCATAAACCAATGAACCCATTTTGAAAGATTCTGTGCATGATACAAGTAAAGTAAAAATACAATAGATAAACTGTGCTGTATTCTCCAGGCGGTCTATGAAGACTTTGCCTTATAAACAAATAAGTTATAGAGCGTAAAATAAAACTACTTAAAGCAAAATACCTATTCTATCCTTACCTAAATTATGATTAAACTCCCTGTACCTGATAATCCAAACGTAAGCTTTGGTAAAATATCGTGGTCCAACCAGGATGTGTCCTGTAGTTCATGTTTGGTCCTTATCATGGCGATGTCGTGCGCTCTCGACGATCTAAAAGAAACCTTAGATATTGAACATAAATTTCACACACGCTCGTATTACTAAGTCAGTTCATCAACGGTTTAACTGCCGGTTATAAAAAACATCGGTTATGTTGAGAGTTAATTGATCCAGGCGTGAGTTTGCGGAAATATATTCATAAAATTATACATACATAGGTATATGCATGCATATTATCACGCCGTATTCCTAATGGGGTGGGCAGAAACACAAATAATCATAAGAAAACCTGCAGCCACCCTGTCACCCAATTAGTGGTGACAGGGTGGCTGGTGATCAACCCATTGCCCTTATAGATAGTCCATCATGTCGGAGGATACTGTCCCTTAGACGATTTATACGACATGCTCAGGGAGAGAAGCAGCTGGACGCATTCCATGATTATTCTTCACTCCTAGTCCAGCAGAGAAGTAATTTTAATTGCATATGTTATGTACTCAGTATTATATATTTAAATATGAAGAGGTGCAGAGTTTCAGATTTGGTTAGGTTAGGTTAGATACACAGAAATAGATAAATAAGTATGTAAGATTAAAAAAATCTACGGGTGTCAAATAAGTTTTCGTTAAGAATTGGTAAACACAAGCCTAGCTAACCCACCCTGCTAATCTACGGGGGTTATTTGATCTACCTACTCCTATTAACAACAGGAAAGTATCCAACACAATTTAACATTGACATTTGGGACCAATAAAGGGGTTAAACAAGGGTTATAAAAGCAAATTAGGTTGGTAGGTATTAAGTAGGTACTAAAATCTTACTTAGGTATATTATAAATGTGAAAGTACCTATATGAGGATGTTTGTATGTTTGTGCCTCAATCACGCCGTAACGGCTGAATGGATTTGAATGAAATTTGAAATATACATACTATACATAGTACATGTACTGGATTAACATAATATAGGCTACTTTATATCCAAGTACTATGTGAGCGAAGTCGCGGGCAACAGCTAGTGCATTATAAAGTTCAAAACATATACCTACTCTGCGGTTGTGATAATTAATAAGTTTAAATCACTGGGTTAGGAGTGATGTGGTGGTGTTCTGATTCCATGGTCGTAGATTCGAATCCTAGTCGTGGAACTAACGATTTAACAAAATAATTGTAGAATTAGACTCAAACAATGAAGGAAACCAGCCTAATATTAAACGTTTGATGAAACGTGATACAGGGCCGATTTTACCTTTTGAAACTGAACGGCCGGTGTTTAGTTTTAGTTCAAGGTCTTTTAATTTTTATGAAAATTATTTCAGTGATAGCTCTTAAACTCAGTTTTGAGAATAGTGGAATCGTCTCTAAATCAAAACCTAAAATATCTATATTTCAAAACCCTCTCTTCTCACATCTCAACCCTATACCCTAGTCTATGAAATAGTCAATAGAACTAAACCTATCAATTAAGTTTATTTTTATTTTATTTTATTGAAAAGTTAAACAATTATAAAACAGGTAAACTTAATTATTATTGTGTAAACTAATGTATAAACAACCTCTATTTTTTTATTGAAGTTGGTTAAAAATATTTAGCTTGTTATTTTGGTTTCTATTTATTCGTTGTTCGGTATCGTACAGAAAGCGTGATGCCGAGTCTCATCAGTATACACCGCGCCGACATTGACGAATGCGTTTCACAAAGTAGGTACCTACTCGTTACTTAGTAAACTACTTCAACTGTATTGGTATTGCGCTGGTTCACTTACATTTTACTTATCTACTGATATTTTAATAGGACTTATGTATGTACGACTGTAATTTCACAAAAAGATCAGTCATTTAGGAAAAATTACACAAAAAATCTATAAAAGATAATTTAAGCAGCATCTGATGTCAATAAAAATTATAATATTTTAAACTATATTATTATATTTACATTTTATATAACCCACGAATAGTACGCCAAGTTTCAAATCAATCAGGTATATGAAAGTTGGTAAGATCCTTTTGAAGTAGGAAATGGGCTGATGATCTTCAAACAGCTCATGGGTCAGGCCGTAGATTTTGCCACTTTTTTTTTTGCGTTTTGTCCCGGCAGGTTTAAAAAAATCAATGCAAAAAAAACAAATCTCGGTGAACTATTAGTATAGAGAAATGATTTTACTTGCTATTTTCATTATCACTTTATCGAAATTAACAAAAACAGCTTCAGAATTAATTTATTTGTGTAAAAAAAGTATGAAATCGGCCAAAAATAGCGTGTCCCCATCCCGAAAACATAGATTCAAACTAATCTTGTGTAACATTCTGAATGGCTACCAGAATATTTTTTGATTTCTGGTAATTAAAGGATTGTTGTTCTGCCTAAATTATCAAATGAATAAAATAAAGCACAGATTTTTTAATATTGATCTTAATTAATCGTTTTTTTTATTTGAAAGCTGATATGAATATCAGCTTTCAAATAAAAAAAAATGTATCGAAATCGGTTCATCCGTTAAGGAGCTATGATGTCACAGATACACACTACTTGATGACTTCGGTGACGTGGCGGACGAGTGCTCGGCTGCGACGCAAGTGGCGCTGGTTCCATTCCCGCTACGGTAGAAATGTTTGTATGTTCTGTAAATATTTCTTCCGGGTCTAGGTATTGTATTATGCAATTTAAGTATAGTATAAAAGTATTCTGTCAGCCATTTTATGCCCATAGTATAAGCTTTAAGTTTGGGGCTAGATGGCGCTGTGTCCACAAATATTTATATCATATTATTACTACAAACATATAATACCCCTCTATTTCGTTGGGGGTTAAAAAGCCAATACTTACTCATCATACAGCTCATTCACAATGACCTGTAGAACGTCGATCCTTGGCACGTGTTCACATAAGTTGTTCAGAAGCAAGACGTATTGCTCAGCGCCCTTCAAGACACAGTGCGCCGCTGTTAGAGCGAACCTCGATGAGAGGAACGTAGCGCCGCATAGATGTTCATTTGTTGTTGCATTGCGTAGCGATGCTACGCGGGGCATAGTCCCTGACAGAACAAAATATATACAAACTAACCGAACATCGCGGTTTTACTCGCGTATTCAGACCAAATAAAACAGAAAAGACGGCGCGCCGCGAACAACAAAAGTGAAGCCACACAAAACCGTGCTCCTGCAAGTAAACATACACGCTCACGCACACACCTACACTAAAACCATGCTCATCGCTCTGAGTACCACGAGTCTTAAAAATAGAATCATGCCTTCCTGTGTAGTGAAAACTTGTAAAAACAGCAGCAAATCACATAAAAGGTCTCACGGAATCACTTTTCACTTATAGGTACTTCAAACAACATCGTTTCTTAATTATACTATGAATTTTAGGTTACTTGGAACACAAAACCTCAAAAAGGGCTTCACTTTTGTTGTTCGCGGCGCGCCGTCCTTTCTTTTTATTTGGTCTGAGCTCGCGTAGTACGATTAGGGTTCTATTGCCGTTATAACAACAAATAATAAAAATAAAAGGGGGTTCCATTTGTGTACATGTACCGTGGTACGGAACCCTTCGTGTGCGAATTCGACTCGCACTTGTCCGGTTTTATAGAAATATTTTCATCATTAGCATAGCACTGATACAAGGAAGATGCACTATACATTATTATTATACATCACACAAAATCTTTTAAACACGAATGTTTGTGTGTAGCCAACTCGTAGGGCCTCTACGCCGTAGCAGCTACGACGTTCTACGATTATTACCTCTATCAATTTTCTTTAACTTGTTGTTGGCCTTGAAATATTACCAAAAGAAATGTTTTTATATTTCATCCTATAATAAACTAATGAATTTAGATATTGTACATTATAATATATGATTGGTGAATTTTATATTCCAAATATATCCCATTGTATACTTTTTCATGATTCATGATGCTGCGCTGTAAAATATCCAACCAACAATATGAATTTATCTTATCTTTGTCTCAAAAACTATTGTTCGCTGTCTAAAAATAAAGTTACAAAGATAACTTTTGATAGTGATGTTATTACAGTGCAAATCAAGGTAAGACTGGCGCACTTAATTCTTTCACCACGCTGGTTCTTTTGTCAACAGTCAGTAGGCTCTTTACAGTTACCATACTTCATCCAGGTCATTTACCTAGAGCTTGAGTGGTAATACGAGTATCCAAATATTCAATCCAACTTTGAACCCAATACGATCATTAAATACGATTCACTTAAACTTTGACAATCAATTCTACCCCTTTTAGAGTGGTTCATAAGATCATTAACTCAAATGAAAGTTATAATGACCATAAGATAGTAGATAGTACCAGATGAGTACCGGTGGTCTAGTAGTAGCGGACCCGCTTTTCGATCCTAAGATCGAGGGTTCAAATCCACATTTTTCTTTTCGGAAAATGTATGTGCGTTAAACCAGTACTCTAAAACCGTAAAGAAAAACATCGTGTGGAAACCATTCAAAAAAGTTCGCAATCAAGTGCATAAAAAGGGCCTTTCAGGCGCACTGTAAAACCTTTCACCACACTGGTTCGAAAGAACGAGTGAAACGACTAGTAGTAGTAATAGAAATTTCAGTTTGCTCTCGCCAAGATTTCACTTACTTCGGCAGTCCTGTGTATAACAGCGAGGACGCAAATGGCTGCGTATTTTGCGGTTTACAATGTTAGGCATCCAGGAATGTACCCACAAAGGGTCTTGGATAGCGTACGATTTTACGGCACAGTCGTAAACAGAAATGTTATGTTGTTACGTAATAAAATTAAATGTAGGTAAGTATGTGCATTAATTACGCACAGTCAGCAACAGAAGTTCACGAACATTTGATGATTTGATATCTTTAGGTGATATTTCCGAAAATTAGTAATGAAAATGTTAACAAATATTTATTTTGGCATATAAAAATTTTCAAAGTGCAGTTACCATTTTTCTATATGTTGTAAAAAGGTTTTAAAAAACTGAACTAAAAACCAGCGCTGCATGACTGTGTGTCATGCAGCCAATACTGAATTTACACTCTGCCATATATTGGGCCTATATAGGTACTATAGGCCCAATATAGGGCAAAGAGTGTTTACCCTCTAGTTAGGAGTTTACCCTCATTTAACAAGCTACAAGATAAGTAAAGGTGTCAAATTTTAATACTTCAATTAAACTAATATTGATTTTCGTCCGTTAGTTTTAGAATATTGAAGTAGAATATGGGCATAAAACTTTAAAGCCTAATAAGAAGGAAAAAGTTTGTCATTTATATGTATTAGTTATCAATTTGGGAGTGAACTACGGTTAAAGTTATATTTAAACCAGAAGGGTCTAACAAAAGGGAATACGCAGAACGTCCGATTTTATACAGCCATTAAATAATAGTAGCTACATACCACAAATAACTTGGTGACCACCAACAACTCTTTTTATTCTCCCTGTGTCTACAACACACAGGCACAATGAAAGTAAAACAAGAATTGTAAATAATTTAGCACTAAACATTCTTCTTGATAATTTAAATAGTTTTGTGAAAATTCATCAACTACTTACATTTTATATAGACAAATACATTTTATAGTGATCGTGACGAAACACTGAATTTTATGTGAACAGGTGTTGTTCGAAAGGCAGCAAATAATGTTATCATATTTTTATTACAAGTGAAGGAAGTATTTTAAATACTTAAACCATTCATAGTTTTGTTAGTAGTGGTATTTGTAATTACCTGAAAATCAATTTCTATTTTTAAAGTACCCTAGGTTAAATAAGAAAGGGAAAAACGCAAAAAAGACCAAAACGGTATTTTCGAAAAATATTTTAAATAGAGTTTGAACGAGTTTATAACCAGTTTTTTTCGAAAATATTGTTTAGGCGTTTTTCCTTTTCCGGTGACGAATCTTGTCTGAAATTTTATTTTAGTCGAAAAACATAAACAAAGAAATGTCAAATTCGCCTCCGCTTCTCTCCGTTCTCTGTAACTACTCTGATTTCATCTTCAATTAGTAGAAGGATAACAAAGTACCAAATAGCTCGAAGGTGTAGGTAATAAATGTAAAAGCAAGGTCAGGGTCGGTCCCTATTCATAAAACTTTGTTTATGAAGCCGGTAAATAAAGCGTTCAAAACGCTGAAAGTAGGTACCATTTCACACATATCCAAACATCAACCAAGCGCTATGTTAAGACAGCGGCACAAATTAATCTCACTCTGGCGATGAGTGCGCTGAAAATAGAGTATCTATAATTATTTATTGTTATTGTTGTGGGATATATGTGATGCCAAAACGTAGCGACAACAGACAGGTGGGAGCTAGCAGCGGGCTGGGTTTATGTAACGCGAGGGCGCGAGCGACCGCGGCGGCGGCAGTGCCGTCCCGACCGCGCCACCCAGCGCCATGGAGCGGCACAGCGCCGCCGGCAGCCCGCCCCACTCCCCCACCGCCACCAGCGCGCCGCACTCCCGCTTCGGCGACTTCTGCAGCGCCATCTCCGACACCATCTCGGTAGGTACACGCCGCCGCGCGCACTCGCCCTGCAAGCGCCCGCATCCGCCTCCTAACGGCCCATCGCGTTCATACGCATTCTGGCGCCGATTCCACCGATAATAAAAAAACCGATGTCGCGTTGCTATTTAGGATCGCACGTGGATCCCGAGGTCGAGGAGCGGGGGCCTCGGAGCGCGCGAACACAGAATGGAAGTCATGGGGGGAAAAAAAAATATAAACAAGTTTATTATTAGAATGCTCGTTGAGGCTGGGTCGCACGGTCGTGATTTGTCCGATGGTGATCTACCGAAATATCCGCGCATAAAACAGACGCGACGTACAAAGGCCGGCGACGCCACTCGTGCTAGCTCAGCAAGCCGGCCAGCACGCTGGCACCGGCGGCCTCTCCGCGACAACACAACACCCGCCTCCGGCCCGGCGCCGTCGAACGCATCTGCAGTTGCATCCTTGACGCCGATCTCGCTGCAACTCTACATTTCCGCTTCAACCAACAAAAACCCAAAGCCTAGGTACATCTTCTAAAAATCTAAACTATCGCTTGATTTCTTCTAACTGCACGTTTATTGACATCAAAGCCAATTTAATAAACAGTGAATTCACCAATTGTGAACAAAGTGATAGTGATATGCTTTTAAACTTTCATCAGTTACCAATGTGATGTGTCCATGTTGTGAGAACTTTACTGACATACATGTTTGGAGTAGACGGGCGTGCGGTTGTTTGCTCAAGGCATAGATTACTTCGTATTTACAACTGCGTGTCCAAACGAAACCCTTTGACTCTGCAAATGTTTATTTTTCTCCTGCACATAAATAAATTATTCGCTGGTTGGATTTTGCTTTAGCTAGGTTTCTTCCTTTGACTTCCATAGGGAGTCGGAAGCCTTACTTGTAAATTAGAAACGTGCGTACCTATCGCACAAGGATTTGTAGGTCCATTGAAAACGTTTCTGATTATACGCGCAAAATCAGCATACTTTTGAACTTTATGTTTCTCTAAATCTACATAGTGTTCACTAAATTATCAGACGCTGATGCCGTCTAGATTAATTTAATTCTGACGTCCTGCAATCATTGCTTTAACAGGATTAATTTTCAAATCAATTTAAAAAAAAAATCTAAGGTGTCTAAGAGTACCAATATATTCGGGTTACCATTCGTAAAATCAGAAAGCACCTTGCACGAACATTCAAGGCTAGTTTTAGTTTGACCTCATCGATCGGTATTATGACCCTGACGCACCCTTTCTTCGGGTGTGCATCCAATAATCTTAGAGCTTAGGATCATAATGAGGTCTTTATGTTATCTGAACTTTGAATTTTCGTAATCTAAGAAAAAGGTACCTATTGAAGGCGAAACAAACTCACTCACAACGATTTGATTACGTGTTACTTTAAAAAGGATTTTTTATGTTACCATCAAAGGCAAAACTTCATCACACTAATATTATGAACTCCAAAGTTTGTGGGTGCGTATGTTCTCACTCAACTTCGGTAACGAGGTTTAACAAATTTGGATGAAATTAGGTATTATATAGGCCACTTTTTATCGGAGCTCCACGCGTGTGAAACCTTAAACGCAAGCTAGTACATAATAAAGTGTCTAAGGTTGAATATACAATGTTGAACAATGTTGCATGAATTGCGCCTCCGCTTCTAAAACTATTTAAACACTGGACAGACACAACAACATATTTTGTAAAAATTAAAGCATGGCTCTTATACCAAAACTCTACGTTGCAAAAAAATAATTACGTTATTTTTTTATTTAGAGGAGTGATAAAACTATAATAACATCAAAAACTTTTAGCTACTCAGTATAATAATATGAAATGAAAATGTGCAAAAATAGTTTTTCATTTCCCACAACATGTTACATATCTACCTACTAGCTAAGGCCTTTTCTGGCTCAAGCGTTATGTAGAGACCCAGTTATTTTGTTTCCAAACTAAATGTTTTATCATTTTCGGCAAATTTATGCATTCTAAACTTCTATTTATATCATATGTGTAAGTACGTTAGGTATTATTGATACGAGTTCAAAAGCAGCAGTTTTAAGAAAGCGATGCTATTGATTATGATTCGAAGGAGTCATTGTTGGGGCAATTGGACAGTGCGTGTGCGATTATAAATAGAGAGTAGACACAATCGAGAACTCGAGCACTGCTCCTGCTATTTTGATCAGAACTCACCCGAAATCAAGAACACGGCCTGCTTCGGATACGATGGACACGCATTGTCAATGGGGTCACATATTTAGGACGATACTTGTCAAATTGCAGTGTCTCGTGAGTAAAAAGCTCGAATTTTGCTTCTTACATCTCTCGCTTATATTTTTTTCACGTGGATAAATTGTTTTTATTACATAGATATCGTCACTTGTATGTTCCGTTTCATAAAATCTTATTTATCTACTCGTAGTAAAACAGAGCGCGTGACCTTATAAAACACCAAACTCTTATGTTAAAGTATCTTGCTTCAGAATATAAATGATTGGCGCCTCGATCGTGAGGTCGCAAGCTCATTTAGTGGAATATCAATGCCCTATCTTACAGCTGTATAATATAACCTTGACCCGAATAAAACGGTCATTGACTTGTGAATTTTATATTTTGTTATTTCTTACACGTTTAGCGCATTCCATATCTCCTACACATCTGTTGTGAACGCTGTTGATATCTATGAGGGATTATGCTATCAGTCAAGGGTTGGTCGGTATGCATTACCAAAGTTTCTTGTATAATCTTGCTGGTGGAATATTTTATACGAAATTTATTTTCCATATAGATGATTTATAATATTCATAAAAATATACATTTGCGACAAGGGAAAGGAGATAAAACTTGTCGACGCATAACCGTAATAAATCAAAATGATTCAAAACTGACCGGACTCGTGTAACCATGAACACTGACAATTTAAAATAATTCTATTTTAAGTTTATTTTGGATATAAGCCAAGAAAAACTAGGTTTATGTGTAGATATCAGTTGCGAATATTATTAAAAACACTTACACTTGTCACGTTTTAGGATATGTAGAGTAGGTACCGAGGTTATAATAAAAGAATTTTGCTGTTTTTATTGATACCGCTTTGTTTCATGGTTTTGAGATTGAACCTTCCAGAGTAAAGTAAATTCTTTAAATAAACAGCCCTATCCGACTTTTGCCAAAATACCTCTATGCACCAACTCGTTTAAATTAAAATGAGCTGACAGAGCAGAAACAATGTTTTTAATTAGTGAGGAAAAGGAAATTGGTAATGAAATGACCAGCGATTCACGCCTGCTATCTCCTTTCTGTAAAATAAACATTTTATAGAAAATGATTTAGCGTATTCCTATTAGATAAGTAGTTTAAACGATATTTACCTGTTTTTTAACAAATTGTACTTAGACTTCATTATCATCAACATCATTTTAGGCTCTCTTTCGATCCTGCCAAACTTCTTTGACTTAGGCAAAGAATACTAAATAGTGTTGGTCCTAACAGCTTATATGACAAGAGTTGGTCTTTCCTGTTTGTTCTTTATCTCCAAATCACAATTAAGTGCGTAATTGACGACCTCGGTGGCGTGGCGGGCGAGTGCTCGGCTGAGACACAAGAGGCGTGGGTTCGAGTCCCGCTACGGGAGAAATGTTTGTATGTTCTGCAAATATTTCTTCCGGGTCTGGGTGTTGTAGTACTATGTATTTACAAAAAAATATTAAAGTATTCTATCAGCCTTCTGTTTCCCATAGTACAAGCTTTGCTTTGTTTGGGGCTTGATGGCGCTGTGTGAAATGTCCACAAAATATTTATTTATTTTAATTCTAACCAAACTTTAGGCTCATCCAGTCGACGCTTCCGGTGGTCCCGCATATTATTATCTCTAGTTGACGACCTACGTCACAATCATTTACATTTGAATGACGTTCACATTACTAGGCGATCAAATTACCATTACCTGAGCTGCAGCCATTAGTAGCGTGAGTTCGTCGGTCTACTTTCCCCGATAACGATAAAATTGCTTCGAATAATAAGAGTTCACGGCATTTTTGGGCGACGCTTGGGGTTTCGCTGCTTAGTTTTAGATAACCGTTTTTTAAACGATTCTTGTAAACGAGCCATATCAAAATAAAGATGTTACTTGGCAATGACAACGAAAATTCCTTTGTTTTACATACATAATGCTTAGATGCCATGCAAAGTGTGTTAGCGAACTTCCCAATTATTAGGTATTTTTTATGAATGTTTTTACAAAAATAATTGGCCTAAATTACCTACTACTACAACTACTCGTGTCACGGTTCCTTCGAGCCAGTGAGAATGGTGAATCAATTAAAGTGCGCCTCAAAGAGGTTTATTTCGTGCACGGCTTCGTTAAATTGAATAGACAGAACCCGGAAATAGGTGTTGCAGGCAAACCATATCGCTATCTCTACTCTCTGACGCGCAATAGATGGATGTTGCTACGATCATTGATATTTTTGTTTTCCTTTCCAGGGAATGGCTACTACATCGAGAAGTAGGAGAAAAGTGAGTTTATTTTAACACTTTTTGTTACAAGTTTTACGATAAAATGCTTTAAATATTGCCAAAGCTTGTAATAGATGAACCAAAATGTTTTATCTTTTCTTGCACGTGGAATACTTACATTTTATTAAATAGTGTGAGCTCATATTTAAAGTGTTCCTAAAAGTGATATAGTGGAGTGCCGTTAGGTTTTTACCTCGAAACCCGGGTCCACTTAACGGATTTTTATAAAACTCATTATATTATGATTAAAAGGAGTAATCATAATTTTAACCAATGTTGCTTCTTTTTGGGAGTTATTTTAAAAAACTCTGAAACACGTGTCCATTTATTTTTTATTTAAAGTATTCAAACCGAGTTTCAAGCCTATTGCATCGCTCGATAAAAAGTTAAAGAGTTCTTAAATTAGTATGAAAATGTTTAACCGACGGACGTCAGGGTTTTCCAAAATAACACTCAAAAAGAAAAATATTGTCAAAAATTTACCTACGCCACGCGAGCCAAGCCGCGCTTGGTGTTGTTATAAATTGTTGTAATCGAGATCGGACAATTTTGATAAGTACCTAAACATTTTTATATAACCTTTTAACAATGCAATCAAAAATGTTTCATGAAAATCCATTCAGTTGAACCGGGTTCTGAGGTTTTCTCATTTTTATCTCTAACGGAACTCCAATAATAGGTAAATTTTATTTCTCAGGCGAAAAAGTGAATTTATTCCACTGTACTTTGGCATTTATTGGACTTTAACGTCAAAGAATGCCAATATAATTTCTTTGAAGAGCGATAAAGGAGGCAATCGCTAAGCGTTTATGTGAAATTTTGAATTCTTGGCTTCCACTGGGTACTGGTACCTACGTAGGTTACCTACTTCTCTCCGTCATTTCTCAGAACAAATGCTTGGAATTCTTCAAAAGCCGGCGTCTACCGGCGCGCTACTATCAAATATGCAGCATGTGTTGTCAACATTGCTTAACTATTTGAACCATCCCAAAACACTAGTTTTGATCATCCGTTTTCAGCGGTTTTACAAGAACGGCGTTCCTTGTTTACATTGTTGTAGTTTATCATAATTTCCTTGTCACGGCTTTGAGTTTTGCACGTTCTCATACTTGTCCTCGTACTGCACGTAATATTTTGGTTTAGTGCACTGTTTTAAAGTTAAAACCAGCACAAAACATCTAAACATAATATAGATCATCTGTTTAGTTTACCTTGAGATGCGCAATGGCAAATCTCATAAAGGAATTCTTGCAATAAATTTCAGCAACAAAACACATCGTCCTTGGATATACAACAAAGCAACAAGAGAGCCAAGGTTCTAAGAATGAAGATTATTGTTATTTTGTCAGATTTCTCATCCCATTCCTTAAGCAATTAAATTCCAGATGCGTATTTTCTCACAATATTTGGTTTACAATTAAGCTGGTGATTTAGGGCGGCCTTTGAAGAAGTTCGTGTGAATGTATATACCTAGGTGCTATGCTAGTGTGTGGACGATATATCACGCACGCTTCGGTTTATTTACCTACGAAAGCAGCATGTCACATTTTTTTACAAAGCTCGCATGTTTACGGCTTCCAATTGATGCTGTGCCAATAAGCTATTTCGATGCAAACTTCTCTCGGTCACATTTTTGTCGGCTGAAGGGACCACTCCCTTTTTTATATGGTAAAATTAAGATAAAATATCCCACTATATGGTAAAATAAATGTACCTGTATGTATTTCGATCAAATCCATCGAAAAGCAACTTAACCGCGCAGTGTTACTTTGTATGTTTTTTAAGTCTTCCTTATTTGTGAAATATAATCAATACCCACTTATTAACTAATATCAATTTTAATTTAACATGGACGGGTAGTATGGTCATTTCTTTTGGATATTAAATTAAATTATGTATTTTTTTATATTTACTTAATTGAATTGGTAAATTAATTTGTAAAGACTTAAACATGTACCTAGGCTAGGTATATAATGATTATTATTATTTGACAAATTTATTTATAACGCTTTGGTTATTGTTGGTACTGTAATGTTATAATTATGAATAAATAAATTGAATTGAATTGAATTCTAAAAATAGTTTAATTAGGTCGTAATAGATTCACCTACTTATTAGATTTGGCATGGTTATCGGCCAATAGGTAGATATCCGAGAAGAAATTGGCATCGGGCGCTGAGGCAATCGCGTCACAGTTATGTCAAGGTCTTTCTCTAAAGAAAATCTCTAAATCAAACGATTCAACATAAGCATTAAGTTTTATTACTGTGACAAAATATAACATGAAAGAGCTTGCGTAAGACTCGTTGTAGAATAACTACAGAAAGCTGAAAATGTAAAATGGCAGCAGGTGGCTGGAACTTCCAGACATGAAGCCTTATAAATGAGAGAAATTAATTAAATACTTCTTCTTTGACGGCCTCGGAGGCGTGGCGGGTGATTGCTCGGCAGAGACGCAAGAGGCGCGGATTCGATTCTCGCTGCGGAAGAAATGTTTGCATGATCTGTAAATATTTCTTCCGGGTCTGGGTGTTGTGGTACCATGGTACAGTCAGCGTCAAATTGATATCAGCGTCTGCAGTAGTCAAAATGATCTGAAAAACATAAAAGCAATTTGATGTACGCAATTCGAATCATCATCTTAGCAAACAAAGCTTTCAAAGGTAGTATGCAAACTCTTTTGAGTAAATACTTGAAATACCTCTGAGAGCTTTGTTTGCTAAGATAATTTTGAACACCCTGACTGCTCATATAAATATGAAACAATGAGTAGTAAGATATTTTGAACACCTTCAGTGCTTACAACAATATGATGATTCGAACTGCGTATATTAAATTGCTTTTATGTTTTTCAGATCATTTTGAATACTCTAGACGCTCATATCAATTTGACGCTGACTGTACTCGTAGTTTCTGATACCCACGACACAGGGAATCCTAGTGTGGGGTCAGGACTATGTATGTGACTGTTGGGTGTTATTTATAACAAAGAAATGCTTATTATTATTATTATTTTTTATTTATTCTACAGCTAATACCTTCACGTATCACTGGTTCTTTTAAAACTAGTGTGGTGAAAAGTTTTCCTCAAAGAGCCTTTCACCTTTCATGCAACATCTAACCAAAACCATTTTTCTGTTATCTCGACCAATTTGAAGTAGGCGTCAGTCAATACAGGAACTTATATGTAAGCGTGGGTTATTTTGAATATTGCATTGTAAAGTTACAAAGTGGTCGCGTGGGTGTACACAGATCCCTCAAAATGCACATCACACAATAGATATAGAATTCTTTAAAATCTTATAAAATAAATTTAAATATCTATCTATCTAGATGTAATGGAATATAGCGGAATAAAGATGCTTCTCGGCTTTGTATATTGTTCCTCGTTTCTAACCCGCACTACCTGCAATAAGGGCGCCTAGCCTTCACTAATGTAACTAGATACTTCTCTACCTAAAATTCTACATTCAAGAGTAGTGCTTACATTTAAATAACCTGCGTCCTAATTAACCCTACCGAATAATTCCTATTTATCAACAAACGAGATAGGGTACCATATAACTGACGGAATGTTATCTTTTTGTGGCCCTCTGTCATTGCGGGACATTTTGTTTTATAGAGACTCAGTTTTATTAATCAATAAAATTTGGATTTATCGATCTGGCAAGCCAGTGGAATCTCGTTTTGTGGTAACGTTAAAAGTAACGGTATATCTATCTATCCATCATGTAAAAAAACAATATTTTTTTAATCGAAATTTAAACGAAGGTCAAACTACTGAAGCTAGAAAGCTAAAATTTGGATTTGGCAAAACCAACAATAAAGGCGGGATTTTTCGAAATTCAATCCTTTAAGGGGTGAAAGGGGGGTCATAACGGGTGAAAACGTTTGTATGGAACTTTATAACGCGTAGTGCGATTTGCTTGAAACTCGTTCTTGATACTATAATTGCAAAATAAATGAACACGTATTTCAGGATTTTTCAAAACAAGGGGTAACAGGAGTGTCAAAGTTGTATGTGAACTTTTTAACGGGCGGTGTGATTGGCTTGAAACTTGGTTTGGATACTTCAAATAAAAAATAAATGGACATAATGTTCCATAATTTTTCAAAATAATCCTCTAAAGGGGGTATTTACACTACGTGAGTGAAGCCGCCGGTGTAAGCTAGTCAAAAATAAAAGGGCGCGGCGCATATGATAGCCCGAAAGCAAGTCGTAAAAAATTAGAAACGCCCTAAAGGCATTACAGAGCGTGGGCGAGAATTGCTTCCGTTTGTCGGAGCCTTGCCGTCTGCGAGGCGTCATAAAACGTGAGCTCCTTAATTATGCAGCTCTAAAAATACCTAACTTTTGTGGAAGTCTGTGCTACTACGGTATTTTTCTTACTAAAATACAAGAAAAAACTAGTCTTGTGCAAGTCGAATTCGCACACGAAGGGTTCCGTACCATCGTACATGTAGGTACATAAATGTTTCTTGTATGGGGCCCCCTTTTTATTTTTTATTTGTTGTCATAGTGGCAATAGCCTCTTTACTTATTACGGTTTATGAGATGCAGCCCCCTGACAGACAGACGGACGGACGGACGGACAGTAGAGACTTAGTAATAGGGTCCCGTTAGCACCCTTCGGGTACGGAACTCTAAAAATGAGTGTTTAAGACGCAAGACGCAAACGAGGACGACAGAGATTTGAATTAAAGTAATGCGATGTTTTAAATTCAGTAAAATAAAAAAACCTCATCTAGATCGTGTAATAGTGTAGGAAGGTATATATTTATTGAAGTCTGACCCCAAATAGCACTAATTCAAGTCATTATGCGGTTGTCATTTAGCAGATAATTCAAGTTCGGAGTTTCACGACACCCTATCTACGATGCTTATACAGTTCAGTATTCGTCCAAGAGTTCAGTTCAGATAACTACAGTTTCAGAAGTACCTACCTAATAAGCAGGGTTCACTAGATACCTACTGGTTTGTTATTGACCTTTTCTCATCGTTCATTTTGGACTTGAATTGCAAGTCGAAGAGTTTTCTAGTAAACAAGGTGCTTAGCAATACATAAAAAGTTCAACTCGCGGGTAATCTTATAGTAAAAGTTTCTAAAAAACGTCCATAACTAATATACATAGGTACATACATACATATCATGACGCCCGTATCTTTAACGAAGTTGGCAGAGCCACAAGTAATCATAAGAAAACTTGCACCCACTCCTGATCCAAGAGTCCATAGATGGATATAGTGAACCGTGGTGACAGGTGATCATCCCATTGCCCATATAGATGGTCCATCATGTTGGAGAGGATACTATCCCTTAGTCGACTTTTACGACATGCTCGGGGAGAGTAGCAGCTGGACGCATTCTATGTTTTTTATTTACTTCCAGTTCAGCATAGAAGTAAATACTAACTAATATGGAGTGTATTTTTGCAAATAGGCTTTAAATCCAGATTTTGGTAATAGTTGTAATGTATAAGGAATAAAATGTACCTACACTGAGCATTCGAACGCAAGCGATGCGGGAGTTGGTCGTGTGGTTTTGTTACTGAATCAATGTGTTTATTTTGGTATATCAAAGCAAACCTGTACAATAGTAAAAATGATCTGCAATTGAAATCAAGAATAATAAACAAAAATAACACCAACAATAGACACATTATGGACACTTGGCGAGTAGATCAGTCCAAATGATTAGATTAGGATTCCTTTGACAAATAATACAAGTACCCAACAAAGAATATGCCCAACGTAGTATCTTCGTCGCAATCACGAACAATTCTCAGGTTCTGTTAAAACGAGTACATATATTGACTGCATAAACACGAATTATTGATCAGATATCATTTCGATAAAACATGTGACAAGATTGATAAGAACCATAAATTGATAAAAATACCCGTACTGGACCCTGCTTCTTATTGTCACTCGCTATAGCAGCGTAGTCGGATTAAAACATCGATTGTGTAGTGTTATTGCATGTCTGATAAAGTTCGTTTTGATTTGCAGACAGAAGATGAGAAGAAGAGTAAGAAGAAGCAGTCTCCTGTCGACGACAGGCCCGTGGTACCAGCACCCAGTGAAGCTATGCTCAACAGTAAGTATATTGCTATGTTAATTTTATCTAGTCTTACATAAATACTTCTGAGATTTTTCCCTAGACATGTACATATAAAATATAAAGAAAATATAAAACAAAGATACCCTAAAAAATCTGTAAATTACACTAAAAAGTATATTTATAAATTCAACACCGAGGAATAAAACGGTATATTTTTAAAAATATATTATTATTGGCTATCATCATGTAGAGCACAATACATAAAGAGCAACAATATTTTTAAAATACATTTATCTTGGTATTATTCTTATGTTTATCCAGAACGAAGCGCCGAGTATCTAGCTAAGCTCTTGTATACCTAAAATATGATTAGGTAGCTTCTCTTCTCCCTCCCTGAAAAGTTATGATTGTTATGAGCCGAGGGCAAATTACATTTGCATCTGGAAACTACATTACATAGTAATCTCTAACTCTTGTGACTGCATGATATTGTGAACGTAGAGTAAAGATTTACAGCTACTTAGCTCTCAAGCTGTAGGAAAGGAAAATACTGTGATGATACCGGCAAAACCGTGATGATACAGTGTCAAGGTTCGAAAGAACTAGTGACACGAGTAGTACTTAGGTGAGTTCTCATGGGTAGTTTTTTGTAGCTGTTTTCGTGTTCTAAAAGTAAATATTATGTGCAACTTCTATTGATGTTCATAAAATACTACATACATAAAATTTAAAGCCATTAAAACCGGAGCAATGACAAATTAAGTTGTTTATCCGTGTGGCTTGGGTCTTTAGTCGTTTCGCACCGCGAGCGGTTCGAACCGCGGTGCGAATCGCCTAAGAAATTATTGTAATAGGTCGATTTGAACCGTAGTAGCGGGGAGTTCTCTTTTTGGATAGGTGAATTCGGACAGAGGCTTACATTTTTCAAATTAGACCTACGAAAAGAGCATTGGGTCGTTTCGCCCCGTGGTCCGAATCGACCCATACCAAAAATACCTTGGGCCATTCGCACCGATCCAACCACTGCGGTGCGAATGACCCCATTCAGAAACAGTACCTAGGCGATTCGCACCGCGGCTCGAATCGCTCGTGGTGCGAAATGACTGAAGACGCTGCTACCACGTTCCTGTATAGTTCTGCGGAGACTAAATTGCATTAATTTATTACCTATCAGTCTGTGCCATAAACAAACAATTTCAACATTAAAATATGATTATGCTGCCGGCTAATAGTTGAAGCGCTATCTTTAGCCGTCTGCGAACTCAAAATGAGAGGTCGTAATGACTTTAAATAATTTATTCTAACGTTTATTACTTTAGAACATTACTTTGACAAAGTATTAAAATCGGTGAGCCAAAATTAATTTTGTTTGCATATTATTTCAAAGCTCGTGCAAGAGTTTATCTTTAGAATATTAGCAGATTAGCTCTTTTGCTAATATATACATGATGATTTTTTAAATGATTTGTCTGTACCAGCTGCAATGTGAATTACAACTGTTGAAGTAGTTTATTGCTATGAATAATCCATGTCCTCCACAGACTGTATCGTAAGTGCTCACTGTTGATGACTTAAATAATAATTGTAGAAGCGTCGCAGAAAATCAACAAATTATTTGAAATAGAGTAGCACATGAACCTGTCACTATAGGTCACGATATGATTGCTTGTGGTTCTGCCCACCCCATTATGGATACGGGGGCATGGTAATATGTACGTTTATATAAATAACACCCAACAGTCACATACATAACATAGTCCTGACACCACATTAGGATTCCCTGTGCCGTGGGTATCAGAAACTACGAGTACCATGGTACCACAACACCCAGACCCGAAAGAAATATTTGCAGAACATGCAAATATTTCTTCCGCAGCGGGAATTGAACCCGCGCCTTTTGTGTCTCTGCCGAGCAATCGCCCGCCACACCAACCGAGGCCGTCAGATTGTATGTACATGAATCGCTTGTATTTAAAAAACCTTAACCTAGAGTGTTAACGTTTTATAGCATTTGATATTGTTTACGTTTTGTTTTTCAATCAATACTATCACACTTTCCATGAACGCCAGTTGTGATAACATTTTCACAAATAGCTTTTAGAGGTCGCGGGTTAATGTAGTTGGTTATTAATTAACGTTTTTCGTACAACTCATTGCGGGTATTTACTTTAAGGCTTATATTTTAATGTGTTTGGGATAATGGATTAAGCAAGCTACACTGGCACCTTCAGAAATATAATATGTATGTATGTACGAGTATATTATCACGCCCGTCTCCTTAATAGGGTGGGCAGAGTCACAAGTAGTCATAAGAAAACTTGCAACCACTCCTGATTAAAAGTCCCATTAAATAATCCCACAAATTATTATATAATTTATAATGAATTTTACCATTCGATCAGGAGTTGTTTAGCTGAAAGTGCTTATGTAGAGCTAGAGATATACATATGTATCGTATTTATTAGGAAGTCCATTAAAAAAGATGCTAAAATAGTTTTCGAAAATTAAAACTCATTATCATACTACGATGGACTTAGTATTGTCTCCTGATAATAGTAATCCTCAAGCACTTTCTCAAGAGGATATTGCAGCTTAGCATAGATAGTAATTAAACGATTATTAGAACAAGATTTTACCTTACAAAAACATAAAAAATCAATAGGTAAGTACAGTAGTACCACAAATATTGTGCGTCTCGGCAAACTTTGTGCTTTGTATGAAAACCAAATTTGTCCGAACATGCAACTACTCGTAATAGACAACTAATAATAACTGAACCTTTAAAAAAATAAGTATCTACATAATTACATATCATCATCGCGTTAGTATTTCGTTCTTATTTCAGAAACTAGACGAAAATTACCGAGGGGCACAATATTTGTGGTAACACTGTACCTATCTAAAAGAATTTACCCACCAAAATAATAAAATAGAGTTACCTATTTGTTGCAATCCTGAAGTAAAAGTTTCAGGTCAGTAAAGGTACACACAATATCAAACTAGGTGCTTATGCAAAAGCGTGTCCACGTTATATTGGCTGGTTATATTGCCTACTCAACTACACCCCGCTGAAGCGGATATTAAATGGGTATTCTATGGAAATAAACAATAAATACACCAAAGTATTCTATAAGTTTTATGCCGCAATATGAGTATACGTTGAATAGGTTGATATGTATGGCCCTACCTAATATATATAATGTATGCGTTGTTTGTATTGGATTTTGAAAGTATAAATTCGTTTGTTTACGCCAATTCATATTTTAAGTCAATAAATGAAAATTTCCACAAGAAAATAAAACAAATTAGAGAAAATGTGCCAAAACAGTCATTCCTTGCCGGTCATGCACACGGCTGTAATATTGGCCGCTGAGATATTTTAGGAATCGTGTATGAATAAATGCTAAAATAATGAAGAGTATAAACCGGTCATTATCACTAAAGTCTGTATTTAAAATATAAAAGAGCAGCTGGCCCATAAGAACAACTGTCTGGACTATATCTGATAACCAATGGATTAATTTTTTTCCATAGAATTCTATTTGTACCTAATGCCATAAGCGCAATTGATGATAGATAACCCTGGTGAGGTTATGTGTTTCCACGTTTACCCTGGCTCTAAAACGTGAATGGCTGTGTGTTAGCCTTATAAAAGTGCAAGGAGCATTTGAAGCGCTTTAATCCTTTAATCCTTTCACCACACTGATACGAAAGAACTAGTGACACGATTAGTCATTTGAATATGGTGATGTTGCCCTTATCTATTTTGTGGTCTTGTCTAAAACAAGTTTGGATGTTTCACAAGCAGATGACAAAGGATTGTAAAGAATCTAACCCGCCTTTATGAAGGCAATACTTCAACCTAAGTCGTTTTGAGATAAGAAAGATAGTGTAATCTTTTGTCAATATTGTCGAGTATGACGAGAGATGTTTACAGCCTCATATTACCCTAAAGACTGAGATAAAATCAAGTGATGAAATTAATAAAGTTTAGTCGCGAAGTGATAGTGATCACGCTCGTGACAGACTTTCGATTAACAATTTCGTTTAGATAATAGTTACCTACCTATAATGGCTGCCAAAGATAATAATTTTTGTAAGTTTAGAATTATTTGAACTTTTACGTGTATTTGTACATTATGTTTTGACCTAGGTATATGTGGACCTTCCAAAAGGATACCTACCTAAGTTGGAAGGTATACCTCTATATGTGCCTACTAAGTTTATTTAATTTCATGTAGGTAGATACACAGATAGAATAATAAGTGAACTGGATCATTTCCAGCCCTTTGAAATTAGATTTGCTCTTCAGGTACCTATCTAATTTTGAACCTGAAAAAGATCGAGTAAATACTTACAGGAAAATAACGGGCCTCTAACTTATGTGAACATTATTTATGTATGTCTGTTACTCAATTACGCCGTTCAGAGGTTACCGAACAGATTTGGCTAAAACTTGGTATGTTCGTGACCTGGAATAGCACATTGGTGAGACAGGTGAAGTCATGAGCGAAAGCTAATTTCATGATTAAAGAAGATATTCCAGGCAATATGTTTAAAAACAGTTCCGTCATTAGGTACTTAAGAACTAATAGAAGCTTTTCCCGCGAATGGGATTTTCTTGGTTGATTAATTGTTGATTAGAACACTAGACAGTGATGTGCATTTGTTTTAGATCTGCGTACTGCCTTCGGCTTGCTGGACCGGGACAGCGATGGGCACGTCACGCCGGCAGAACTGCAGTTCATGTTGAGGAATCTGGGCATCGAGGTCAGCGACGACCTCATCTCGGAACTAATCAAAGACGCCAGTAAAACCGGTGAGTACACTTATGATTTTGTAGGCAGGTTTAAGTGTATGTTTTAATTAGTCCACCATTTTAGAAGACCTGAATCATAAAAGTTAAAAGGCAAAATTATTATTCCATAAAATCACGGGGATCACTTGGGCACGTCTTAAATCTACGTCGCATTTAAACGTGTTCGTAATGCGACCAAGCGTGGAAGATATAGGTATGAAACCACGCTTGGCTATTTTTTTTATAATATCAAGGTTAGAGCTCTGTTCGTTGACTGATGTAGACCTCATGCTCATCCTGATTAGACGTCGTAATATCTTTACTACCCAGCACAGTACCTCCCCCCTGTTATCAAGACGTCAAACAGCTTGGTACGGTCGGTATGAGACAGGCACGGTTATGATAACTTAGCCCTCGGTATCGATAAAAAAATACAGCACCCTTCTATCGCTCGGCAGTCAAGTATTCATTGGTATTTATGGAGACTCGTTGCGGCACGTAATGTCTCAATAAGGCGCAGTTAGCATGCTCCTGAGGAGGTCTAAAGGTCGACAGAACGTTTACCATGAAAACATGAAGGTCGTGTCTATTGAGCTTTTTTATTCACATTAATTCATTTACTATCCTTATGTTTTTTCGACATAGTAGGTAATCCAATGTGATACGCGTTCTTTTCTGGCCAGTCTTATTTTTTGAGGCGTTAACTACAACACTATTCTACATATCTTACTCCGCAAATAGTGCGTTTCCTTCGATAGGTTACGGTGTATCTTTGCCTTTGTAATGTCATGTAACCCACATTTAGTGCAAAGTTTACCTGTCTACACGTAATTTAGCACGGTCAAGGGTTATTGAAAGGAAACACAGAAAGGTCGCGTACATATTGCTCCTGACCTTCCTTGCCTGAACGACCGGCGCCCGGCTCTTTACTGTTCCATTGCCAAGACCAACAGTTATTAGTTTCTCGCGTTATGTCGTCTGCTAGTTTTGTGGCCAAAATCAACGTCGTTTGTTCTTAAATGTTTTTCATATAAAGTTTGTGTTATAAGCAAAGTGTCCATACACTTTGCTTGAGAAACCAGCGATATAAAACATGGTTTGGTTTTAGAAGTGCAATACCTACTCAATGCGTCGAAGTCTTATTTTAGTAACATGGACTTTATTTACGCATTTACATACCAAACAATAGCAAAGCTTTTGCCCTTTTTGGGTTTCCTTACCCGAAGGGTGCCAACGCTGTCCGTCCGTCTGTCAGCGGGCTGTTTTTCGTGAACCGCAATTGGTAGAGACTTGTGCCGACCCTACATAAAGTTGGATAAGGGCAGGGAAATGACGATGATGTGCATTTCTATTGCCGTTATTAACAACAAATAATAATAAAAAATGATAAAAGGGGTCCCCATACAATAAACATTTATGTACATGTACGATGCTACGGAACCCTTCGTACGTGAATTCAACTCTCACTTGACCGGTTTTTTTTCATGCCAAAGCAGCGTGTATTTGATTATACTCAGACTGTTTCATTGTAATGAAATACTGTGCGACTTTAAATTGCTTCAAACGTACCTACATAGAGCGGAAACAGAATCTCATCACTAAGTTATAATTAAATCTTGTTAACGCTTTACTGATCTACAGTTTCATTACTGTGGATTTGAAACAATGTTGGTATAAATAAACTTTCTGGTGCATAAATTTCGTAAAAATAGCTTTCGCGACTGAATTTTGTTTGTTACAACAGTTTAATTGTTGCCTTACGGTTTAACTACGTCGTGACACGCACTACCAATTTATAGCTAAAGCTAAGGAGCACTACGAAAACAAGAAGCTTTTTCCTTGTTAACTAATTATCTACACTAATATTAGAGGCAAAGATTTAAAGTGTATTTATTTATTTGTAAAGGATAGTTAAAAGTTAAAAGCATAAAACTACAAATATTGCGATGTGAGAATGTAAAACTTCAAATGGATGACTGGGTTTCGTTCGTAAATCTTAATTACATAGTGGTATGACCGGCAGGCCATGACGTCACCGAGTTTCATAGTTACATGCTCCATTCATATTCTGTTTGCATTCATGGTGATTTACCGTAATTACCGTTTGCCGTAATTACCATAAATCATATTTGTCGCTTGGAAGATGAAATAGTCATTTATTTTGACTTTGAAAAGTACCTAACTATTTACGGATAACAAAGGAAATAATAGGAAGTTCCTAAATTAAGGACAAAAGCTTAGCCGCCTAAAATTACCTAGGTCGATGTTGTGATTCTCAATGGTTATACGCTTTGCATTTCCTACTTTATAACGCTAGATAACGTTTATCGTGAAGATCTAGCGAAAAGCTCATAAATAAAATTACGTGTTCAAGCGCCAGCAGCAGCTAACCCCATTATGGGGCCTAGTGCTGATTGGATCAACAGATTAGCGAGTGTGATGGCAGATAGGATATATTCACGCATCAAACAGATTTGCCGCCGGCAACATTGAAACGAAGCGAAATCACCAGTGTCGAATCAATGAAAATATAATCAAAATACGTATTACGTCGCTTCTCTACGATATCGACCCGTTTCTATCAAATAAAAAATCGGTCAAGTGCGAGTTGAATTCGCACACGAAAGGTTCCTTATCATGCACTTAATTTAATGTGACTTTTACTCTATGTACTTTTTAGGTAGCTTCGATGATCGATTACGTAAGTTAAAAAAAAAATATGTCTTGTATGTTGGCCCCCTTTTATTTTGTAATTTTATTATTTGTTGTTATAGCGGAAAGACGGACAAGCGGATTGACACAATCTTGTGCACATTTTTGGTTGTTATTATCGGTCAAAATTCGCAATTGAGCGCGCGCCAAATCTTAGAGTGAATATTTCTCTATCATCAATGGGTATTTTCGGTTAGCGCTTCTACAAGTTATAAGCGTAATAGTTCCTGCTTCAACCCGCTTTCTACGTGTAGGTGTACAAATACAGCTTGGCCTGTAGCCCCAACCTCATTGAATTAACGCGTCGCGTGTCCGATACCCTCCACAAATCTCTCCGATGCTATCGCGTGGCTACGCCTATCAAGAAAAGGAACGAATTCACGAACATGGTTTCTTGAGACAGTATTTCGCCTAAACGTTCTACCTACGAGAAGAATCTTCGAACTTTTACCTGATAGCACTGAACTTGTGAGAAATATGACACCCCTACAACGGAAATTAGGCAGGATAAATCCCACTTTTTACGAGAGCCCTGGTCTCTTATTTTCAAAGGTTATTTGGCTGAAATAGTACTCTTTAGGTCATTACTCTATCTGGTACCTATTGTTTTCTACTTTTCTCGAGCCTTTTTATGAATTGTGGGAGTTTTGTTCCTAATAAACATTTATGTAGGCACAATATTGTTGTAAGCGCGAATATCCAATTAAAAAGTAAGCAGTGGAGCAATATTTCTTTATGGCTCCCTATTAAATAAAAGCATTATTTTTGTAGAAGCAGTCGTAACAGTCTTTACTGTGGGCTGTAAGTCACTCACAGTGAAGGCTGACCTTGAGGTCCCAGGCCTTCTTCAGACCGGAAGTACGTAGCTCGACATAGTAGCCGGCTGGCAGCTTGGCACTATATCAAAGAATATCTAGTTTTACTCAGAGAATCTGTCTTATTCTCTCGGAGCTTGTTTTTAACGAAGGGGGTAATGTCATGTTGCTAAATACTTTAGTTACTCGTAGTTACTGGTCTCGAAGTCTAACTATAAAAATCGAATCTATAATCGGCCTGGACGGAAGTCAAAGCGTTCTGAAATCTTTATAAAGAACATAAATAACGAAGCGTCTCGCATCTTAACAAAAATAGAATCACGGTATTGACATCCTCAGTGCTCAGAGAGCGCAATAGATGTGGCCACCATCTAAACATATAAAATTCTAACGTTAATGACTGACTGACAATCAGTAACTTCTCTGCTGGACTGGGAGTAAAGAAAAAACATAGAATGCGTCCAGCTGCTTCTCTCCCCGAGCATGTCATAAAACTCGACTAAGGGATAGTATCCTCCAACATGAGGAGACACAATAAGCAAGTATTCCCAAGGAGGGTTGACGTCAGGCAGGCGGCCGGCCATAAAACACCTTAGCCAAAACTCTTACAATCGTACGTTACTCTTATGCCGACCCCCCATAAGGGCAGGAAGATGATGATGATGATGACTGACTAACTGACAATCAACGCACAGCCTAGAACATAAGTCCTAGAAGTATGAAACTTGAACGGTGTACTCCTCTTATAGTAGTGTAGGAATGCACAAATAATTCAATTTCCGAAATTCAACTCCGAGGACTCTGCGCGAAGATGAAGTTTGTATGAAAAAAAAAACTCAAAGCCGACAAAGTCGCGGGGCGTTCCGTTAGCCTATCCTAGAACTGTTTGAAGTTTCAGCACGAAAGAAGTCACGCCTGCAGGATGCCTTTTAACTTCTTGTGCCATGAGAACTGCCGGCAACTGCAATTAGTACTTATTTCCTTAGTGCCGGAAGCCGCCCTAGCTGCACGCCATTTTACAATAACCGGAGTGAATTAACCTTATCGATTGCACGGGCTTCTGTTAACTTGTTCCTGCCGCGATCGTCTTTCTCGGAAAATCATCATGATGCGCAGAAGCGTCACGTCATTCTTACTTCTTAATTCCTATCAAAATAGACTTGTCTATATTGACTCCTTACTTTACCATCTATGCTCTACTATTTGTGTTTTTTTGATAACAATATAAATGTTATTCTATATTATTTTATTATAAACGCTTTTCAAGCAAATTACTTGATCAACAGTTAACACTAATATCATTACTCGCCTTGCTCACTCGATTAGTACTGTAGAATCTAAAGCTAAAACAAATCTAAAACATTTAAATATGATAAGATCTAGGAAATAGAACCGCCATCAAATCTTTATTATTAATGTCACGGAATCGATCAATGAAGCCGAAGAGCTTATCAATAACGTCATTAACCATAACACAGGAATGTACACCATGAACTAATTACTTTGAAGAACTATAACTTCTAATAACACTTAGCGCTACTTTGATCGAAAGTGTTTTGCCGCGTAAACTTCGAGAGCGTGATACTCTACTTTATGTATATTTGCCTAGTTTGTAAATTTTCTTACTTTCATTGTAGTTTTTTATTGAAAAGAGCACTGGTAGTCTAATGGTAACGGTGCAGCGGTGGCCTTCAGATCCTAAGGTCATGGGTTGAAATCCGGTTGTTTAACTATGGTTTTTTCTTTTTTAAAACATTATGTGCGCCATGCCAGTAAGAGTACCTACTGGTATAGCGCACATAACTTTTTCAAGTAAACGGTGAAGGAAAATATCGTGAGGAAACCGGCATGTCGTAGAATCTAAAAAAGTTTGAAAATATGTGTCGAGAGAAGTTTTTGAGGAGCCACACTGGTTCACACTGGTTCGAAAGAACTAGTGACATGACTAGTAGTAGTAGTAACGGACAAGAAGCAGCATTCGAATCTCGAATCTTCGAAGTTCTCTTAATTTGTCATTTTTTACAGGCAACGGTCTAATAGACGAGAACGACTTTATGCAGTGGGTAACGAAAATACAAGCGTTACAAGGGATGGACGTCAGTAACATTGGAGGCGATTCAGAAGAGGAGATCACGAAGGATCTGCTGGCAGCTTTCAAGTAAGAACAACCAATCAAAAACACATAAGGGAATTAAAATCTTCGAAAATTGCGTATGGTTTCAGATTTTCGTAGCATGTTGCTACGGAGCTACGCGTTGTTTACGCAATCAATGCATCGCTAAATCCGCCTGCACCACATCTTTCCTACTGGTCTATCCCTACTGGTGGGGAAGATCGATCACACGCCTAGACACTATAGGCCTAGGCCTAAGAAAATTCCCAGTAGTTCAACTGGTAAGACTACTGGGAACAGTCGCTATTTTCACAAAATTAACAGCAGTAAACTAACCCTGACATTTTCTTGACAATAGGCCCATATCTCATAGGTACTTAGTAGAGAGATAGTAGTGAATTTGCTTCCAAAACCACGCGAAAACTTGATAACTTTATGGAACAGATACTGGTATTTTCAGCAACGATACGTACTACACATTTCATATCTATCTGCGACATGATAGGACTATTTTTAGGTAAAGCCAGGATTACATTGAGTCAGCTACTGACTTCATTTTCAAGATAAATCAGTGCTGCATGTTACTGACATAGATTAGTGTAAACATAGATTAAGTCGTTACAGCGCTGACACATCACGCTGGACTGATAATGGGAACAACAAGCAAAACTGCAATGTCAGTGCTGGACTAACTGTACCTTAGGACACGTCATCAGATTGTGTATTTCTTCCACTTTCGGCGGATTTTTTTAACCTCAGATGAAACTATAATCTTCACGATTTTTCATTCGTCAGATTTACCTTCTACTGACAGTGGCGTCTAGGATAAACATAAACATAATTTATTTGATAAAATAATACAACATTACAATGAAACAATTGGAACACATTGAAAACTGCCTTAGTTAGCGCCAGCGCCCCCTCCCAAAGATTATTATTTACCAACGATTAGGATCTTAACCAATACTTACAATAAAAATATAACATAACTCAATAATCCCTAAAGGGGTGGGCAGAGCCACAAGTAAACATAAGAAAACTTGCAGCCACTTCTGATTTAGTCCTAAGATGGATATGGTGAACCATGGTGACAGGTGATCAGCCCATCGCCCATATAGGTGGTCCATCATGTTGGAAAGGACACTATCCCTTAGTCGACTTTTACGACATGTTGGGGAAGAGAAGCAGCTGGAAGCATTCTATGTTTTTTTTACTTCCAGTCCAGCAGAAAAGTAAATATGTATATTACGAAAAAATAAAAAAGGACAGCATAAATAATAATAACAGTTACACCAAAAGAGATAGATAATAATAATATAATAACATCAAACAGTCACATACATAGTCCTAACCCCACACTAGGATTCCCTGTGTCGTGGGTATCAGAAATTACGAGTACCATGGTACCACAACACCCAGACCCGGAAGAAATATTTTCAGAACATGCAAACATTTTCTTCCGCAGCGGGAATCCCGCGCCCCTTGCGTCTCTGCCGAGCAATCGCCCGCCGCGCCACCGAGGCCGTCAAATCGATGTTAATATAACATTTGTTATTATATTACAGAGTGTTCGACCGCGACGACAACGGGTACATAACGCGGGACGAATTGCGCTCAGCACTGGAGATGATCGGCGAGCCGGTGACAGACGCCCAGCTCAACCAGGTGTTGGCGCTGGGAGACATCGACAAGGACGGCAGGATCGACTACGAAGGTACGCTTATCGTAGAACATTAAAAAACCGGTCAAGTGCGTCGAATTCGCACACAAAGGGTCCCGTACCATCGTACATGTACTTCTTAATATAATTTACTCTATAAAAATGTTTCGTGAATGGGGTTCCCTTTTATTTTATTTTTATTATTTGTTGTTATAGTTGCAAAAGAAATACACATTCTGTGAAAATTTCAACGCTCTACCCATTACGGTTCATGAGATACAGTCCGCTGATATCAACATCGAGATGTTCCTCCATTATGAACAAGCTGAGACACGAATGCTATGTATCTTAGAGTACATACACACAATCTTATAATCTAGATTGAAACTGCGCGCTTAGCTTCAAACACATAAGTACCTACCTATCGAATAGTGTGAAATATCTAAAATTAAACATGAATACTGCGTATAAAATAGAAAGCTGTTGCGGTGGATAAAACTGTCAAAAAAAAACTTGGAATATTGGCACATTCCCATAAAGCCGAAGCAGATAACGACCTCACGGAAATGATTACTCGATTCGACCTTGGGCATACAGTCAAAGCAACAAGTATTTATTTAAAAGAACAAAAAACTTGACTGCGCCGAATTTAGGTAGCATAGTACAGATTTTAATTTGTGACACATGATGATGGTGATGAGTTTGTATGTACCATTTTAGTTATGTACCATCTTATGTTAATTGGAAATTGCTCCTTATAGCTGCCATATTGGATTTTTTACACTTTAGTGTCAAAAAAGTAACATAGGCTATACTTATGACACTCTCGTTATCTAGACGAAACCAACACCTAATTTATCCAAATCCGTCCAGCCGTTTCGGCTACAGAGGCGGCCAAAATAATAAATTGAAAATGGCTTCTTACAGCCGCCATGTTGATTTTGACACTTCATTATAGCCTATGACACTCTCGTCGTCCAGACAAAACCAATGACACCTCATTTGTCAAAATCCGTCCAGTCGTTCGGACTGCAAAGGAAGGAATGCACATACATACACCCCAAACACATTACCCTCCTTATTTGCAGTCGGGTAAAAACTAACTCGCACTTCACTAGGTACTTCATAAAACGTATTTTCGGTAGGTACTAATAATAATGCTCTATAGACAGATGCTAAATATTCGAAGCAAGTATGACAGAAGTTTTTGGCACTGTTCCTTTCAAGATTTGTTTGGATGTGACTGTACTACTATTTTTTCTGGACCTTGGATCTAATTATACTGTAATCTTGTTTCAGAATTCGTGAAGATGCTGCTGTAAGAAAGATCTCGTGATTGTTACTATGGAGTTTTTATTCGTTTTGTCAACAATTTGGACTTTGTGGGCAGGCTCTTCAGATCCATTTGACATTATAATGAGTATTAATTCGTTATTCAGTTTATCTGGCTTGTTCCTCGTGGCCTAACTATTTCTGTAATACTTACCTAAATCGAAAGCAATAGGTAGTATTTTCTTTGGTAAAACAATTTTGTTTTACTAAAAAATTATTTATTCTTGTACAAGCCTGTCCAGGACTTTCATTTTGTTACCTATGTAAGAAGACAGCCTAGTCTTGCCATGTTTTAAAATATCTTTTGATAATTATCATTTGGCTACATGTTCTACGGCGTAGACCCTCTACGTGAACCTCGTAGGCCCCTGCGCGACCCTCGTAGACGTCTACGCTATCAGAACAATTATATTTATGTGGATAAAGCCACCTTATGAAAATATTACGAATATTAAAATATCTACCTACGTACACTTGCTTGCAAAAGGAAGTAAATAGGTATCTGTTTAAATAGGAGGAAGCTGTTTTAGATAATTGTAAATAGATGTAAGTAATTTTTCTAAAGTTAAACATTTATTATATAAGGTAACTAGGTAACATCAAATATTTAAGACGATTAATTTATGAAAAAAAAATGCTTTATAACAATGAATATTTTTGTAAAATACTACAAACATACTGGTTGTAAATTTACCTACATAAAGACAATACCAAAAGAGATTAAATTGTATTATTATGCCTAGGGACTTTCATGAATATATTTTTGTTGTAGGTAAATAGATATACCTCGTAGCAGCTGTTTTGCTTACTTATAATGTAAATTGTGCTGTTAACATTTTTTGCACAGCAAAAGTTAGTAACTTATTTAGGTTAAGTCTAGCTTAAGCCCTACCACAATAATGAGATTCAAAATGTGTAACATACATTATTTGTTTGAAAATCAAAGCTCTAATTTTAAAAGGAATATGTTCTATTAAATATCATATTTACTTCCATCCTAAGCTGTCCATGATTTTAAGTAAAAATCTACATAGGTATGTATCCTTCGCTAAAAATAAATAAAACAGAAGATGCATGGTTGTGAGCAAAGAAACTTGATTCATTTTGAGTTTTTTTTTAGGAACATTGTCACCAGTAAGGAGACAAGACTCTATCTTTGGTAAAAAAAAACAAGATTTATAAGGTTAGTTCAGTAAGTACTGTCTTAAACACCTACAAGGCAACTTACGTATATACTAAGGGGCATTCATTAATTATGTGAGGCAATTTTGTCTATTTTTGGATCCCCCAAATTTTTCAAAATCCAATTTCAATGCAAATTCAATATTTTGAAACCAAACCAAAACTAACTTAATTTTTTTTACCTAGTCAATTTAACCTAGTTTTCTAGCTATTTTAAACTGTTTATTGCTGAAAAAAATTACGTAACATTTCCGGAGACACCCCCCCCCCCACTTCCGCACGTGAGATTGGGTGAGGTTTGCCCCTCGCCCCCCTCACGTAATTAATGGACACCCCTTAATAGGACTCATGAGAACCTGTATAACTTTTTCAAAATTATGAGATCAAATCATTTTCAAATAACAATTTTCAATGGGCCTTTGAAAGGCATGTGATGTGGAAAGAACGTGATCAATAAAATATTGAATTTGTAAATTGTTTTTATTTATCTCTTTAGCTCCACCCAGTTATTTTAACTGTTAGGGACTGTGCGCACAGAGACGGCGCGGCATGGCACGGCATCACGCGACATGCCATACGCTCGACTATCAGGCGCTTGCGTCCATCGTTGAGATCGCCGGGCTAGATACAGTTTGGTTTCAATAACTTTGCACCTCTTAGCACTCCAACCTATGCGTGACCGCGAGATTTTTTGGTCATTCGTGTAGAAATAAAGGAATGTAAGTGATAAGATCACTGGAATAAGATATAAAAACATTTGTACCCGAAAAAATCCTTTACCTGCGCCGTGCTATGCCGTGCCGTCTGTGAACAGCAGGGCCCTTATTTAAATATTAGTCTGCTCCATCTAAGAACTTGCCAATGAAGTCGTTGGGCTTCGGTTCAGCAGACGGGTACCAATGCGCCATGACATGGCCCTTCTGCTGCCACTGGTGGTCAATCTCTTTCAGTTCCATGTAACCCTAGTAAATGTTGATTGAATTCGCAACTATCTAACTACTAGGTACTTTGTTTATGTGTATAAAAAATGAGTTGTTAGTAGAGTTATGAAAGTTGAATTGACTCAAAATAAGTACCTATCCAAGGATTCCGTAAAAGTAAACAATTGTAAAAATAATCCTGGAATTTCTAAAAGAATAATAAGTTACAATCTGTCTGATCTCGGAAAGCAGGCATGTAGGTAAGTTAACTAGCACGAGATGCGGATTCGATTTTCGAGGTAAGATATTGTATGCTATGCCTGTTTTGATGGTTCAAAAATTATAAATAAGCAAATTACGACGTTCATTATTCTGCTGGAGGGTCGATATTAATAGAGCCCTATTATACTATCCTATATCTTAGGTATCCACTATTATAGATAAGTATAGGTATTGATATGAAAGTTTGTACTTAAAGGATATTTGTGCTTCGCCGTAAAGGCCGAACGGATTGTAATTAAACTTAGAATATACATAGTAGGCGTGCTGGAATAACAATACCTATAGGCTCCTTTTTTTCGTGTACGAGCGAAGCTGCGGGCCGAAATTAGTTGAAAATATTTAATACACTACCTTCATAACCAGCATGTCGATGACCCGAATATCACTAACACAGGCATTTCGATAGAAATACTCTCGTATCTTCCAACGGATTTCTTCTCTATTTTTCGGAATATCGAAATATTTTTCTGAAAAACAATAAAGGTAGATAATCCTACTATATTATAAATGTGAAAGTTTGTGAGTTTGGATGTTTGTGCCTCAATCACGCCTAAACGGTTGAACGGATTTGAATAAAACTTGTACCTACTGGATTAACATTGAATATGTATATTCCAAGTTTCATTCAAATCCATTCAGCCGTTTAGGCGTGATTGAGGCGCAAACATACAAACATCCTCACAAACTTTGCAAAAGAAAGGCTCTTAAACCCTGAACGTTAATTGATTCAACCACTTTCTTATGATCTTCAGAATTCAATTCAACTGGCTATAGCCATAGGCACAAAACACCGATTCTCTCGTTTTGCGACTTTAAGTTAAGCTATGTTATAATCATCATCATCATTCCGAGTTTACCTACTCCTTGGCATAGGCTTTCCATTTGTTTGTGCCATCCAAGCTATAATTTCTATGTCACCCACAGCCCATGTTTTTAAGTATTTTGTCTGCCTATCTTGCTGCAGGATGACACACATTCCTGACCATTAAAACTTACGCCATTCGTATTAACGCAACGCATCACCTCATACATCTACAAGAGACGATTCATAACCAACGACCTCGGGTCCAAGAGCCGTGGAATCACAAGATTAACCGAACACGGATGCAGCAGCTATTGTAAGCACACTGACCGAACATAGAGGGGTATCACGGGACAGCTAACCCCTCAAAACCGTTTCACTGCATAGACCATTTATTATAGTATGGTATATAATTTACCAATGTATGGTATGTAACGGTAGAATGCCCTATAAAGGCCCAGTGCCCGCCTGCGAGCTTCACAGTAATCTAGGGACATAAGTGGGCGTACTCTCTTGCTTGCTGCTTTCATAGTTTCTCTTCCGGCCATCTTGCTCCACTTAAAGACAAGGCAGGTCCTTTAAAATATTAGCAGTTGAGCTTTTATTTCTAGGCAAAACTTTACGAAATCTCACAGAATTTATTCATGAAAATTGTTAAATTTGAATTTTGGATGTCACTGTCTTGTCAGTGTTCTGTTTTCTCTATAAAATGTCAAGATAAAATACTATATTGAGTGCTATTGAGTGTATCTTTTTTGTTTATTTTTTGGCAGATCCTCTCTTTTTTTTACCGGCTACATTATTTTTATTCATTATCCACCAAAGTTTACTCTAGCTAGAGAGAGCTAGAGCAACACGGACACTGGCAGAATTGTTATGTCACAGTAACCAATAAAAAGAACTGAACTAAGTGTTTATCCAGGTTTATCTGCTGGATTTTCTCTATAGATCTATAGCTGATGGACCTGCATGGATCTTTAGTTGGGAAAAAAGAGAGCAATGGTAAAACTGGACCATTTTCGAAACCCAATGCATGTGATGAAATTATACTGGATCAATTATGAATTTGACTTATTACAAACAAACTATTGGACCATCTGCAAATTGGACACAAGACCAAACTTCTGACTTAGAATATTAGAATTCAAGTACTTACCTATATACATAGATCTATGATCTGAACTACAGCTAAGAGAACTTTAATCAAACCACAATCTAAACTGCAACATCTATTCCATTTAAATTATATTTAACTTATATATTTACAACTTCGGTATCTATGTATGATTTATTCATTTGAGGAGAAGAACTTTGAAAGGAAATCTTTAGGCTTTGGTTCTTCAGTAGGTTTGAAGTAGGTCATGATGTTTCCCTTCTGCTTCCACATTTTCATTGTTTCTTTCAATTCCATTTGGCCCTAAAACATGATAAATTATATTTATTGTTTTTAGAACTGGGATTGACATTCAATGGATATTAAAGTAGTAAATAAAGTATCTCTAGTCCTGCCTATCCGACTTACAAACATCCCAAAGGGAACACAATAGAAGAAATAAAAATAATCAAAAAAAAAAGGAAATTAATAGATTCAAAACCATAGCAAATTAGACTAGAATGTGTAATATGCTTTTTCTTCCATGAGAATAAGTTATCAAAATCAACCACAATGAGATATAGTTTAGATTATAGAGAATTTCAGGTACAGCGGTACAGACTGACAATCAAGATACAGCTTAAGCCATAAGTCCAGAAGTAAGGAAGGTGACATGGATAAGTATATTTATCGCATGGTGAAGGGGTGCACAAAGAAATATATTTCCGAAATTCAACTCCTAGATAATGAAGTTTGTATGAAAAAAAAACTTAATGCAAACCAAGTCACGGAGCATTCTACTAGTCATGTATAAATAATGTAGTTTGTGATCTTACCTTGATAACAAGCATGTCAATGACTCGGATGTCAGTAACATCTTTATTTTTCATGAAAATTTCCTTCAGCTTCTCACAGCATTGTTCCTGAGATTTCGGTATGTCATACTCCTTTACTGAAACATTACATAATTATGATTATGGGTAATAAGTCCAGCGTCTTGGGCACGCTTCCACCGTATGATAAGCTGGATCAGATGAGCTATCTATAGACCTTTAGATAGCCAGACTGTTTCTTTTGTACTTAGTAAATTATATTTGTATTACTTAGTCGTAAGTTCATTTCTGTTAATAAAGTTATTAAAGGATCACAATAACAAAATATAACAACTAACTTACAACAGAAAAATAGATCCTTGTGTTATTTTACTGCTCACTAAGACAAGCTACTATTTGAGGTGAATAGAAGAACAGACAATTTTTATAACTTTTTACAGTGTATAAGATAGAAATTGCAGAAGAAAAATGATGACATAATAGGTTACTTACCAATGTAAGGGACTTGACGATACCATGCCCTGTACAGACTCAGAACTCTCCCTTTCGCTTCGCTTTTGTTTAGAGAGAGAATCGGTCTTACAGTTTTTTGGCCAACTTGGATTGCTTGCCGAGCAGACATTATAGAAAATTACGATTCAAAATGTTTTTCTTTTCTACAATATTTTTTTTGGATAAAGATTCAATCGTATGTACACAATGACTTTGACACAATAACAATGAGTGAATGCAATTTGACACCACACTGACTTTTATGATGACTGTGTTTATTGTGGGTTTTTGGAGTATTTACACGAGGACAGTACAAAAATTATTTTCATTTTACGATAAGTTAGCGATATTTGACTGTGTATTTATCGTTAGATCTTAAGATACCTCTGCGATACCCTAGTTAGACTAAAATGCAATATCGTATCGATACAAACACTATATACCTACCTAAAAGCACCAGACATAATAGGGTTGGTACTTTACATCTACTGGAACAAAATCACTGTCAAGCCAATCAGGCCAGGTCGAGCCACACTGGCTACGACTATGTACATCTGGATTGAGAGCCCAATTTTTAAATCCTTGCGAAACGAAGTAAGACTTACAGGGTAATTAGTTAAAAATAGTAAAAACCTAAAGCAAGGGGCCATAAATTTCTTAAACGTGAATTAAAACTGTTATGATTAAATAACTTGGGCCCTCAGTCCAGACGCGTGCACAAAGTGCATGACCTAAATCTCAGAAAGTACTAGATCTGGATTAATCATTATTATTTAGGAATTTAGTTAAGATTTTCTTAAATATTTTAAGAAAATTCCAAATATGAAGAATATTATATTACTAAAATAAAAGACTAGATAAAGAGTCTGAAAGATCTGATAAAGATATTACTGAACTGATGGCCCTAGGGCCCTCAGTTCAGTAATATCTTTACTAGAGGAATCTGCAAAACATGAATTTATTTGAGGAAATACATAAATACGACTTCAATTTATGTTACTTAGATACCTCTGTGAATTAGTTAAAAAGAAATAATGACCAATAAGTTAATTGTTAACAAGTAAACGATAGTTGAATTTTACTAAAACGTCTGAACTGAGAGCCCAATATTTTCTGCTTTGTTGACTATGCTCGTGCTCATAGATTAACGCAAATTAGAATAAGTGTTTTTACTATTTTTTAACTAAAATGTATAATATCGTCTGTTCATTATCAATATCGTATTATAACAGTTTTAATTCACGTTTAAGAAATTTATGGCTCTTTGCTTTAGGTTTTTACTATTTTTAACTAATTTCCTTATAAGTCTTACTTCGTTTCGCAAGGATTTAAAAATTGGGCTCTCAATCCAGATGCACATGCTACGACTACCTACATATTTTTAAAATTTAACCCGCATTACGAATGTATATACCTACAGCCGCACTATGTACTTAAGGCTAAGCACGTAATTTGAACCGGTGCGGTGGGAAAAAAGTTTGAACGTGGTTACTCTGTTGCATACAAAAGAATTTTCATATTGTTTATTCAGATGAAATGTTTGAAAAAAAAAACAAATAGGTACCTACCTATCTAAAATATTAAGCAAACACTTAACCATTGAAATCCATGAATAGAGGCGGAAAGTTTTTATTTTGCTATTTTTATTTAATAGGTAGTTGGTACCTACCTACTTCATATAAAATTATAAAAACTGCACTACATACTTACCTACTTTTAAACAGAACAACAAATATTACATCACAGGCACACCCAAAATATCACTAGCTTACTTAAAACTTTCACAAAATATTAATTTCACAATGGTATATACCTAGATGCGGTATTAGGATTTTTTGCTTACATAAAATATACACAACATCGAAAACAAGATCACAATGGGCAAGTTTTAGCGCCATATTTGGGGGTGAGTTCTGAGCTGTAGGGATTTATTAGGAAACTATCCTTCATCCTTCCTGGCATATATGTGAAGAATATATCTCTGAAATAGATTTATAATTACTTATTACATTGTTATTTATTAGGTCTCAATTATCTCATAAGGTACCTACATACATAATTATTAATGATAGGGGATAATCTAACTACTCAGTACCTATGGGTAGATTAGATGTTACTTACAAAAATGGTTTACTAGGATATGCATCGTATTTGGTAGTGGGCCACCATAGCCGCGTTTGTTCCAATTGTTTTAGTCTGTTCCTTGAAACAAAGTCTTCTAATAGTATGTTGAACTGGAAAATAAAGCTCGAAAGATAATGTGTACCTAAGTAGACGGTAGTTCCTTATAATGCTCGATTTATATAAAGGATGACACGGACGGATCATTCATAACCATAACACCGTTGTTTTTTGTCAAATAATGTACATACAAGCTCTTTTCGACAAGGTTGCTATAACGATCCGTCGTCCGTTAGTAAAATATGGAAACCGGGTATTTCTAAGTAGGTAACTTACTAATTTGCCAACTAATTTTCTATGAGACCAGTTCATATGCTCGAGTTGTTTTAATGTAAAAGGTATCCTGTAAGCTCTAGCCCTGAAGTCTATGTGTTTCAAATCTAGCCATCTTCGTTGTGTCGTCAAAAGAAATCGTTCTGAAAAATTAAGAAAGCGGGTAAGTAAATATTACGATTAGTATTACTATCAAGACAGCCTTGTGTAAATAACTAGAACAATAAAAATGACCCTGCAATTGATACAAACTGTGTTCTTTTGGCGTTATTTTCCCTGATAATCGTTTTCTGACCCATTCCTGAAGATTATTCAAAAGGTTTGCTTGTGGCAAATGAGGAATCAGCAAAGGAGTGTCTGAGAGGTCAGCTAAGAATGCCTGTAAAAAAGAAATGATTAAAAATAAGTACTTCATAACACAAAGTCATATACCGATATAGTCCTAAACCTGACACTAAGAATATGTGCCATGAATATGAATGATTAGGAGTAGGTACCACAATGCAGAAACTTGAATAAAATACTTGCATGCCAATACCTACTTAACTTACCACGAGAATCGAACCCACTCCACCCGCCCATTTGTGGCAGTTGCGTTAGACGTGGCCATCGATATCGAGGACATTTTTGTAAGAACAGATACCTACAGCAATAATGCGTGTAACTGATTAGTATGAAAAAATCTGTACAAACCGCAAGAAGATCTTTTGCTTTCAATCCAGAAGCTGATAGCGTGGGCATGGATGGTTCAGGCTGAAACATAAATAAATCTACATACTGCTATACATTTACCACAACGCTAATAGCACATATTATAAAATAGGTAACACAAACTTATAACAAACAGAAATTTATATAAAAATCGACTTACATAGTACCTACCTAACCCTATAAAATAATTTTACCAACTACCTATAATAAACATGTAGGTAGGTAAGTAAAGTACCGTTGGTTCGACAGACATCAAAGCTGTTTGAACTGTATCCCTTATAAAATCTTCCATAGGATCCATCTGATAAATTTTTGCTTTATCAACCCAGAATGGCCCGTGTCTTGTAGGAGGATAAAAGAATTTCTCTTTTATTTTGCCTTCATTGTGATAATCGTATAGATGGCCACATCTACATTTGGACTCTTTTAGATAATCCATAACAGTCTCCTCCCTAAAAAACGAATATGTTTTAACAGATAGGTATTTAGGTACATATTACTAACGTAAAAAAATAAACTTGTGCGTTCCGTCGAACTAGTTACCTAGGTAACCTAGGACTAGATCTACTTCTTGTACGTACCACTTTTCGATGCAATTGCATGATTCGTCACATTGTTCCTTTATTTCCCTCGGAAACTTCCAATATCCTATGATAGTTGTAACATAATCACCAAGGACTCCGGCAATTCCACCATTTATTGGGATGTAACCAGTCGGCATCAATGCAACATCTACAGAAGGAATGGTACCAAATTAAAATCTTTTTTGATCAGAAACATTATTTTAATTCTTTTTATCTGATTATCAATAGGATCGGCCTAGGACGGCATCCACCGTCCCACTTAAAGCTTGTATAGACTGTGATTGAATAGTTTTAATATTTTGAATTCACAGGTTTTATTTGAAATAAAACTAGTTAGCCATTGAAATGCTGATGATAGGAAAACATAACCTACACCTTGTATTTTATAGTCTTAAAACAGTAATTATACAACGTGTAACATAATGTCCCTATAAGCCCGAAAGGGGTGTATTCAGACCGAGCACTTGAATACATTGACGTGTGCAAAAGTTCAATACATCATATTTGAAATTCCTATACAATTAAAAACAAATTATTTCATGAGAAATTTGTGACAACCCTATGTGTTTGTTTACCATTTGCGTAGGTAACAAACACACGCGCACCCTCCTATCGCGTCGGACCCACACATACGCAGACAATTGAACGCGCGGCAAGTTTCAAAAAGTACCTAGGTGTAATCACCAAAGTTTTCGTAAGAATTTGCAATTTTTTTAATTCTACGTAGAAATTAAAGTCGAAGATTAAAATCACGATATCTTTCACACATAAAAAAACAACTACCTACCTACATCTACCTAGGTAGTTACCTAAGGACCTAGGTACAGGAAAAGTTAAGTTATACCTTTTCTCCCTTCTTCTTGGTTGGCTCGGAACACGGCTAATTGACATGGTAGGTATTAGGTAGGTATGTAGGTACCTAGGTTGGTATTACTGGTACACATTCACATTCACAATCACAAAATTATTTTTGTCATTTTTTATTAGTAAGCTAGGTACTAATGGGGTACCTACTAGGTAGGGTGATAGGTTAGGTACCTATCATCATACCTACCTATCACTGAATTTTATCACTGTTGACACACACAGTAGGTACTCGGTATCCATCAAAGGGAAGTAGGTACAACACACCACCGAATTCCCGGTCTTCCCTCACTGGTGCGCCCCGGTGGAAAGATCCCGTCGAGAGAAGACGGTTCACCAATCCCAGAAAAGAGCCCGTAAGATGGCAATGGCCGCCCTGGATAACGCTCTCTGTAGAGCTGACGCGCCGCTACTAAGCTATTAATTATTTGGTGCTGCTCCAACACACACACACAACACCATAAATCATAATACTCACCGTTTGAGTACAAAGCCGACATCGTATCGTACGTTAATTAGTTACGCGAACCGAGAGATTGCTTGTTGCAGTTGTTGCAAGGAACGAATGCTAATTGCGACTGATAAAAACCGATCTGTTTTGCGACCAAAAGTAGGTACCTATTGCCGAAAGCCGAATTTTTAGGGTTCCTTGTCTGGGGTAACCCACTAAATACCGATTGGGAAAAAAAAGGCAAAAAACTTCATCATACATCTACTACTACTACTACTACTACTACTGTCGTCGTGTCCGTGTCGCTAGCACTTTTGAACCAGTGTGGTGGAAGGATTAGAGTGCACCTTGAAGGCTCCTTTCGTACACTTTGACACACGTCTATGACATGCCTGGTTTCCTCACGATGTTTTCCTTCACCGTTTGAGAGCATTGATATTGCACACATAAATTTCGAATCGAAAAATCCATAGATTCGAACTCACGACTTAAGGATGGGAAGGCGGGGTTCATAGCAATATGCTACCATGTGCTCTATCCCCATTTGCTACTAGGTACCTACCTACTTACATAATAACCTACCAACAATTACGTAGTTCAATCAAGAAAAGTAAAAAACAAATAAGCCTACGGAACCAATTTGATTTTATTAAACAAACGCTTGCGGTGCGGTGTCGGTTGACGGTTGCGGATTTTGAATTTAGCAAAGGCACCGACAGCCAATTAGGGCGAGGTGCCATCCCACTTATTGTTGTTGTTGTTTCAATGCAACCAATGACAAATAGGCTGTTCACGATGAAAATGAAGATTAGTAAGACAGATAAGTCACAACCTTTGACTTTAGTGCCCAAGTAGGTAGGTACAAAATTGCATTGAAAAATGCTCCAATGAATATTGGAATAATACATCGTTGGAAAAACTAAAGTGGAATAGGGTCACGGCTTATCCTCAGGCACGGTAGACCTCTTCTCATACTTCTTGTTACCTACTCAAGATGCTTTTAAGGCCCGAGTAGGTAGGTACAAAATTGAGTAGGTATCACGGCTTTATCCTCAGGCACGGTAGACATCCTCTCATACTCCTTGGCACCCACTGAGGATACCTTTAAGGCCCGAGTAGGTAGGTACAAAATTGAGTAGGTAAGGTACCTATCTCCTATACTAGGTACTTAACAAAGAGATCTGAAAGGATGTTTACGGTGCCTAGGGATTTTAGTCGTGATGTGTGTGACCTTACATTTTAATTACCAATAAATACCAAGGTACCAACTAGGCCTTCAAAAAAAAATAGAAATTACTTATTAAGCCACCTCGTTATTAGGTAAGTAGGTAGGCATTTTACTAATGGTGTCTGTTCTGTTACCTGTTTCATCTAGAGTTCACACTTAAAGGTCAAAAAACAGCTGTAAATAGGGATGCCTCATGTTGTGTCAAGTTACGTATTGGAGCAAAGTTTAAGAGACATTTCATGAATGAAAACCTTTGAAATTTTAAAAGTCGTTGAACAAACGTTGTTCGCAATGACGTATAGAATACCCCCGTTTCGGGCTTATAGGGACATTATGTTACACGTTGTATAAAGCTCGATTACCACTCACTCACTCACTCACTGACTCATTGACATCATTGTTCTCCCGGAAGGAGTGGAGATGGGTGATGATGATGTATGGGGGAAATGTTCGGGGAGTCCCGGTGAGTGGGGGAAAAATCCGAAAACCCCCATTTTCCTCCCCCCTCGCCCCCCCCACGTTCGGTGTCCCGATTCTTTCCGACGAGGGCATGTTTTTTTTACAGATTCGGATAGAGGGTGCTCGAATGAATACAAATTTTTATTCAACCCCCCCTTTTGACCCCCCTTTGACCCCCCCTTCTATCGGTTCTCCGAAATGACTCATGAAATGGGATTTTTTAAAGTGGATTCGTATAGAGAATGTGATGGCGAGTAAAATTCCATAAACCCCCCCCCCCTCCAATTTTCACCCCCTCTTGCTTGTATCTCCGAAACGGTTTGTCCGATTGGGCTGAAATTTTGGTTCAGAGGGTTTTGAAGGTCTCCTCTAAGAAACAACATCCTCGCGGGCTGCTTGCAGCCCGCGCCCGCAAGCGAAAATACTAGTTACCTACTTTAAAATCGTTAGCGTCCATTCAAAGTTGAGCTACCTGTACACTTAGAATAAAGGCTTAAGCCACTACCAATTTAATCAAAAAGTAGGTAGGTACATTAAATCCTTACTTGCTAAAACATAGTGCGGTGATCCTCCACTAAAAGCAACGCCTCCAACTTGATACTGCACATTTTTATATGGTGCTTTGAATTTCGGTTTTGCTTTCTTTTTGATCATTTTCAATTTGTTAGCGAAAGCAGCCATTCTTGGATCGATATTACCTGAGAAATTTTAAGGTACTTTTTACAAAACCCACAAGTTATCGTTACCATAAAATTAAATTGAAGGTAGTTTACTAACGCAAAGTACTCGGTGGTTCCCAAAATTTATAGGTGCAAATCCGTTCAGTTTCCTTTGCAGTCTTATTTCTCTCCTTCCGTTTTTCTAACTATAAACATATTTTTGTTGCTTTTAATTGAATTCAATCAATGATTAAGAAAGTAGCTAAACCTACTTGTAGAGAATTACTTACGAAATCTTTATTCTTACGCAGTCTTGTGTAACTCTGAAAAAAAGAGCATAAAAAATACAATACGCAGGGCGTCCCACGGCTATGCCAAACGAAGGGAAAGTACCCTTAATGCCGTAGGTATATTGGCAATTTTACTGCAAGAAGACTTCATTCTGATTTTAAAAATATTTCGAACTGTTTTCTATGATTTTTAAATAACTGCCTGTCTGAACCATTTCCTAATCCACCATACAAGATTTTAAATTATATGTTAAATTTCATCTTAAATCTTACATCGACAGGGCGATTATATAAAAATAGTTGGAATGCAGTTCGTATTGTTTTTAAATCAAAATGAAGTCTTCTTTTAATAAAATTTTCTTCCTACGATATTTAAGATAGGTAGGTACTTTCCTTTCCGTGTGGCATAGCTGTGTGACGCCTTATACCTATATTATATTAGGCTAAATATAATAAAAAAATGGATAATTATATCTGGTACGTTACGTACTTCTTCGCTCCTTAACCTGAATTTGTATCCCAAAGGCAAAGGCTTGGATGGTTTTTTCGGACCCGAAGAATGAGTGCTATAAAACGGCACATAACATTGCTGTAGATATTCACCGTAGCGAACATTAGGCTGAAAGTTCTTCTTTTTTTCTGAAATTAACCAAATAAACAGGTGTGTGAATAGGAAGGTAAGGTACTTACCTACGTAGAATTTTAAAACTCAAATCAATACCCATAACTACTTACATAATACCTACCTATTATAAATGCAAAAGTAAGTCTGCCTGTCAGTCTGTTACCTTTTTACGCCTCATTCACTGAACAGATTTTCATAAAATTTGGCAGGGAGATAGATAACATCATAAGGAAGGACATAGGCTACATTTTGTCACGAATATTAATGCGGACGAAGTCGCGGGCAACAGCTAGTAGAATATAAAAATTAAGAAGTTAATAGAATCAATATTGGCATGTGGATGGCTAAATCAGTAAAGCTGCTTTATTATAATCTTACTTTCCTTGACCACTGGTGTAGGTGATTTCTTGATTGCCGTCAATTTTTCCAATCGTTCAACACATTCTTCCAAATCAATAAAAACCAAACTAGACATCAGAATCATCGCATTCATATCGTATCCTGGGAAAAAGTTTTAATGATAAGAGTAGGAAACTAGGAATGCGACGATTATATTATGTATAGCACAGTTACTGGGCCAATGTCTGGCTGTCTCGCATCAGATAGTACCTAAGTAATTATCTATTTATTTCTGACTATAGTCGAAGACCTTACCGCCTCGTCTTACGTTTATTTTTGACCCATCGAGCATTCAGTTAAATGCTCGATGTTTTGACCTTACCGTTCGTCGCTAGTTATTATATTTTTAGTGTTGTCAAGTTTGCCGAACCATAAACTGTGAGGGCGATCAGAAGATCTCCTTTTGTTCAAAAAATATTTTGCACATTGAAAGGCATACAAATAGGTATTTTATTAAAGGTTTGTATATTTACTATCTACCGACCTTATGTTATAAGGCCGTTTCTGACAAAGACAATAGAAAACTGCTAATAATGTAACAGGTCAATATATTATTACAGCAGTGTTGCCGCCCTAAAAAAGGTAAGGCGCGCCTTGCTTGGCGTGGTGGTTGAGTTGGGGCTCTACGAGTCGCGAGTTTGATTATGAACATCTTACTTACTTCCTCGCAACTCGCTAGGCGGAGTTTTGTAAACTGCTGTATAAAGATTCCAAATGAAAACTCCGGGGTCTTCTACGGAATCCATCATAGATTGCATTAGCACAGATTTCCGAAGTTTTAGAGTTACTCCGAGATCGGAGAGCGATTGTCTGATGCGGTTTGGGAGATCTTCCAGTAAATCTTGATGAATGTTCGCCCTGAGGTAAGTAAGTACCTCACGCTGGATGCTCGATAGTTCGACGTACCACGCCGGACCAACCTCTCTGATCAACCTCCTTTCTTTACGCTTGGCTGAATAAGTCCATAAAATGATGCTATTAATACATAGTTTACCTACATAGGTACTTGCTTAATAAATCTACTTTTTGTTTGAGTTACCTTCACAATAGAAGAAATATCTCAAATCCCTTAGAAATCTAAGCCAGGTGCCCACTTTTTCATTGTATGGTTTCTTATCTAGATTTTCTATCATTTCCCTTTCTAGGTAAACCCATACTGGATCTTTTTTTGGTTTATCATATATTATCTGAAAATAGAGAAGACCTTGATCTTGATTCTGCATCTTGTCTATCTCGTTCCCTTGATCGAGGTAAAGTAATTTTTAAACAAAATTGTATGGAATAGTAGGTGGTTGTGATGGTGTTGTTTCTAGAAACCTATCTCATGCATTAGTCATGTCATGACAGATAGAAAAATCTGTAGGTAAAATAAAAACAACTCGAATTATCTTAAAAAATAGGTCTAATTGAGTCTTCTTTTCTACATTGTCATTGATCCTATCACTTATCCTATTTTGGATTATAAAGTTTACCTTTTTCTTGAGAAATTGTGGAACAGTTGGCATTTTAAATTTGCCCATTATTATATTGAATAACAAAAATTTATAGATTGAACCTAAAAAATTAAATTACAATAATTTTGTCCACTGAAATAACTTCAGAATTTTTATGAAAGATGATTTTTGAAAACTATCAATTTATTCTTGAAGTTGGCTTTTTTTTCTGTAAGAAAGAGGTATTACTTAATAAGTATACCTACCATGATACTGATCACAATATTATTTCAAGATCACAAGTATTAAAGGGGGCTATTACATATGTCCATTTTATCACGTCAGTTTACTTGAAGTCTAGTCATATTTCAAATAATGGATATGAATGAAGAGCAGCTATAATACTAGCGTTCACATGAATAATAAACATCCCATTAAGCTTTGGGTTTATTTTAAAACAAAACCATTTCACTCATTTGAAAAACACACAAGAAATGCTCTTTTATGGTGATTTGGACCTTTAATCTTTAGTTTCACCGTATGTCCCAATTCCTTTCTAATGTTTTGTTTATCATCATTTGTTAATTGTTTGCAAATTAATAGGAATTGGACCTTCTATCATGGCTTCTGGCACATAGTGACAGAAAATCTTTCACACTATCAAATATTATTTTGAGCGAGGCCTAAAATAATATTTGATAGTGTGAAAAATGGGTTATATTAAATATAACCCATTCAGTAGTAGAGGTATATAATAGCATGGAGAACAATCAAATAATATGAAATCTCAATAAAAGATTGATTGAGCTTTTTACTCAAATTATATTCATTTTCATAGGAAATATATTTTATAATGCATATTTTTAAAGTTGAAGATTTTTAGTCTTTTCCAAGACATCTTTATATGGAGGATCAATAGGGCCTTGTACTGGCTCCTTGTATTCATAAGATGTCTGTCCTTCAAGCAACAGCGGGTAAGATTTATCTGAATCATACGCACTGAGGTCTCCACAAGCATTAAAAGGTACTATATATCTATTTACTCCAGTGAATTGATTGAAATCACAGTACTGGTGGTCCAATAATGGATTCACCATGTTTGGGACATAGCCTTCTGGGGGCTTGTAGTTCTGGCAAACAACAAATGCTTCTATACTGGAATTCCTGGAACTCTGTGGCTTGGATACAGTGACAAATTCAAAGAACTGCTTCAGTTGCGAGTACAGTAGTGTGACATCTTTCCCTCGGAATATTTTTGCAACAAAGACACCACTATCCTTCAGTACATGAGTTGTTATATTAAGAGCGGCTAGTAGCAGTTGTGATTGCACATATTCATCAATATCATGCAGGCCGGTGACATCTGGAGCCCCATCGCAGACAACCAGATCAGCTTTGCTCCCTTCAAACTCTTTTATAATAGCATTTGCAGTTGACAGTTTAGTAATATCACCTTGGATTTGTATAACTCCGGGTAGAGCAGCCATAACCTGTAAGTCCACTGCGACAATCTTCACTTTGTCGATGTCTTTGGAGTTTTCGTGCAACTTTTTGGTGAGGACCTGGCTCCAACTGCCAGGGGCAGCGCAGAGATCGACAGCACGAGTGACGCCTTGGAATATATCATGTTCTTCATTGATTTGTAGCAATTTAAATGCACTTCTCGCTCGCCAGCCTTCTTCTTTGGCTAGCCTGTAGTAAATATCTCGTTTATCTTTGGATGTTTTCCCCATGTCTTTTATAAATCTCGATATAAATGAATAGTTACTATTTCTTAATACAATTTTATTCGTATCTTTTCACTCAGCATCCAAAAGTAAGAATTAGAAATTAAAATAGCAAAGCAAAGCAAGGTAAGGTAAGGTAGGTAAAGTTCATAGGGAGGGTGAGAGGGAGAATGAGAATCCAATTTCATTTCATACATACAAATCAATCAACGTCAAATATGACATTGACAGTTGATATATAATACTGTCTTGGTTTGTTACTCGCTGTTACTCGAAACGACGTAGATTTGCCCTGTACCTACATAACATACCTCTTTTCAATAAAGTGTTCTGTCTGTAAGTTAAGTAATTAACCGAGAGGTAGGTGCAGGCCTGTTCGGTCGGTGTGTCAGCTCCTGAAGAAAAATAAATTGTGAATGAATAAAATTGTGATATATTAGGATTAAAAGGCAATTATGGAATCCCAGAGCTTTGCTAAGCAAATGTTGCTAATGTTAGTGGAAGATTGGAAGTTAATCGCAATTCTAACAGCGGTTTTCGCTTTTTATTTCTACTACACTTCCACTTTCGACTTCTTCAAAAAGAAAGGCATTCCATTTATGAAGCCGGTAATATTATTAGGCAATTTGGGACCGCGTATACGAGCAACAAAATCTTTCCATGATTACCAACTGGAGATTTATAATCGGTTCAAAGGAAGCCGCTTTGGAGGTAAGTGAGAGGAACTCACTCCTGAAAATATCTACTACCTACGTACCTACCCATCTACCTACTATATATAAAAATAGTTTATCTCATAGATCAAATAATTTCAATTAGGTACCTACCTACATATCTATTTCTTATGGCCAATGAAAACTTGTTACTGTGTAGTACCTATGTACCTAAAGTAATCTCAGTTTTTCTATATTGTACCTTATCCTTGGACGAAGTGTTTACTTGTCCAAGACTTATTAAAAATTAAATCAAAATATTTTTATTTCGGAAAAATAAATCCATATTAACATAAAATAAATTACAACTAAAACTAAAAACTAACTAATAATAAATTACTTATCCCAATTATTGTGCATTAAAAATGTGATGAGAGTGACACTTAACTCTAAGACTATCAAGTGGGCCAATCCTAAAAGTGGAAACAGTAAATGGATAATTTTTTAAATTGTGCTCCCTTTTTATTTAATCTTGTTTCTCAGTGTAATAGTAACTAATCCCTGCCTAATTTCACTTGCTTGCTGGGGTGTTGAGCACAAACCTGTTGTTGTTGCTAGCCTGTATCATCCCACTGCTGGGCAAAGGCCTCCCCTCGAGTTTTCCAGGTTTTTCGGTCTAAGGCTATTGTCTGCCACTGATAGTCGCTGTAAAACAAACCTGTATTATAATGAAATCTCACTGACCTCCTGAGAATCTAAGAAGTGTATTAAAATTATTTTGATTGAAAAAACTGGTGACCGAAGTAATGGTAGTAGCTCCATTGTTATTATTTTTGAGAAACTAAAAAAAAATTGGTATGGCTAAAGGATTTGGAAAGGAAGCCATTGTTATTTTATTTGGGCTTTTAGGCTTTTTTTATAAGAAAAGTACCTACCTAATTTGACCTTTATTTATGTTCATAATTTATAGGAATTTTTCGTATTTATTTACCTAGGTACATAAAACTTTGAGTTTACATTATCTAACAAAAGCTAGATTGAAGCCAAGGTTATCCAGATGAGATACCTGTTTTGTTTAATCATGGACTTTAAACTGGTGTTAGACTTTGAACTAGTTATTATGTCATTATGAGGCTGGTTTTTGTCTACTTGGAATCAAATCAAGAGTCATCAAGACAAGTGTAATTTTTTAGGATTCCGTACCTGAGGGGTGCCAACCCCAACAAGACCCTATTACTATTACTAAATCTACGCTGTCCGCCCGTTTGTCTCTGTCTGTCTGTCCTTCAGCAGGCTGTAGCTAATGAACCGTAACAGGTAGAGAGTGGAAATTGTCACGGAGTATTTCTATTGTTGCTTTATGTATAATAACTAATAATAAAACATTTTTTTTTGCGTGTAGGTGCCTTTGTCTACATGTACCTTAATATGTGTCCTTATAAAGCACATAGACTAAAAGTGACATTAAAAAGTACATGTATGATGGTACGGAATCCTTCATGTGTGAATTTGACTTGCACTTGACTGGTTTTATTTAAATAAAATCAGCATACCTAGTTCGAAGTTTGATACCTATTTTAGTTGGTGAGAAGGCAAAAAGCTTTTGATAGGACTATGCTCCAACTCGTTTCATAAACATGACTGTTAAAAAGGAACATTTTCCTAAAAAATTGCAGGGCATCATTTCTTGCTTGTATTTACCATGCTTGGTCGCTTTACGAAAATTTCAACGTAGATTGAATAATTGTCCTTATAAATCAAAAATTGTCCAAGTGATGTTTTCGAATTAATGTGCGCTATACCAATGTAAACCTACTTGTACCAGTGTAGGTATAACGCACATACATTATCGAACAGAAATATCCATTGGTGCACGAACCCATGACCTTACGGTCGGAAGGCGAGGCCGCTACCGCTATACCACCAGTGCTCTCAACTGATCTCTCTGATGTACCTAATCTAACTATAACTTCAGCCAAACTGGAGATAGATATTATTGTAAACAAACTGTCGCATATTTTTCGTCATTACGATGAAATCACTTTAGTTTTAGGTAAATAAACCTCACAAGAAGTAAGTAAAGAAAGTAAGAAGTAGGTAAGGTTAAGTACTGATGGTTTATAATAAATAAATAAATAATAGTTTGTTTATATAAATTGCATCTCCAGTTTGGCTGAAGTACCTACTATTGATTTTTAGGTATGTTTGAAGGAAGACGACCAGTTTTATACATAATGGATTCGGATCTCATCAAAGCAATCACAATACGTGATTTTGATCATTTTACCGACAGGAATTCACTCAATAATACAGAGCCGAGATATTTAGCGCAATCTCTGCTTAATTTAAAGGTAAATTAACCTATTTAATTACAGGTTATATACTAGGTATATTCTTTGCCTAGCGATAATATCAGTATAATAAAAATAACCTATATTGTTTCACAAAAAGTAGGTACCTACCCTTTATGTTATTTCAAGTCATAAACTATGTGTATTTCAAGTTTCAGCCAAATCCGTGTAGGTAGCCGTTATGAAAATATTACAATACAATACAATACATGCATAGGTACATGAAAATATACGCAGCCAAACACACTTAGACACATCGCATACTATAATATATTTTGTCTTTCACCACTCAATTTTCTGACAGTATTGGATGAGTCTCCCAAATTTTTTAATAAATAGGTATATGACATTCGTCTCTCATCAATCCATAACAGTTCTTTCTCATTCACGTTTCCGTATAATATTTTTCGGTGTACTGTTTGTAGGGAGGCGAATGGAAGGGAGTCAGAAGTACGATGACTCCGGTCTTCAGTTCAGCTCGGTTGAAGAATATGCTACCTCTACTGGAGTTGTGCTCTAACCAAATGGTCACTTACTTCAGTCAGTATGGTAAGTAACATTAAAATCATAACTCCCAATAGTTTAATACTATGAGCAACAATGTTACCTCAACACTTAGACCCGGAAGAAATACTTGCAGGACTTGCAAACATTTCTCCCGCAGCAGGATACCTCTGGTACCTATCTCAGGCAGGCATTCGCCAGCCACGCCATAGAAGTCGTCTACTTGATTCAGTTTTTGTTTATAATATATTTAGAGCGACCTGTCTAATCCAGCTAGTAATCAAAATAATAGTGATTTAGATATTACTAAATTGAAGTACTAATCCGCTTAAATCATTATAAATCAATTTAGTAGTATTTTAGAGTAGACTTTCCGCAGTCACGTCATTTTGTTTCTTTTATTATTGTTCTGCTTTTCGACCTTTCTAAACCTTTGCCCAGCAGAGAACCCTAAAAACTACTTTGCAATGACAATGACCTTTTTCAGAAAATACAGATGTAGAGATGAAGGAGGCAATGGGCCACTACACACTGGAAGTGATAGGTGCCTGCGCATTCGGCATTAAATGCGATGCTTTGAATAAAGAGGATTCTCATTTCATAAAGGTAGGTAGGTACTAACTAATTCTCTAATAGGAACTAGGAATCCATGCTTCGTTATAGTTTTGACAGGCTCTTGGCTAAAATTCAGAATCGGGAGTTGAGGAGTTGAAGGGACATATACCCCGCAATGGGTGCGATCTGGCTGCAGATGATGACAAGTAGTATAAAAAATATGGTTATTATGTTCATTATATTTTATTTTATATTCTTAATATAGCACTGAATTGGAACTCACTGATTCAAACTCACTTCTGGTGTAATAGCATAGTAAATGTTTTTATAAGGATTCAAAGTTCGATCTTTGGATCCGAAGTCCGGAGTTTCATCATCTTGAGGAAAAAGATACTAAAAATACCTTGCATTAAAATCTAAGCCAGTCATTGTTCTGAAAATGCATTATTATGAGTAATAACTTACTTATTATTTTTTTTTGTATGGTAGTAGTTTATTTTCCGACTAATGTTTTTTTATTCTACCCTTCATCATCATCACCATCATCCACAACAGCCTGTCTTTGCCCACTTCTGGGCTTAGATATCCCTTTGCTTCTGCCATCTTCTACGGCCCACGATCTTGACTACGGACAACTCGCATTTTTCTATTCTATTCTACCTTAAGGTATGTAAAATAACATTAGATCTTACGCAAGTATTTTTATTTCTAGGTAGCAAGAAAATTCGACTACATGTCAAAGGCGAAGCGGGCGTTTGTGTTACTAGTTTTGATGTTCGCGCCCAAATTGTTGAGGATCCTAAAGTTCTCATTTTTGAACTTGGAATCGACAGACGAGCTTATGAGGATATTACAAGCAGCGAAGGCGGAAAGGAGATCAGCTGATTCCAAGTAAGAAACCTTAATTCAGCTTCATTACGATGCTTATGTCAATACTCTACGTTGGTTTCTTATGCATCATTTTTATTATTAAATTTAAAATTAACTCTGTATCTATGTTACCTCTTCACGCCTAAACAGCTAAACAGATTGCGATAACATTTGACAAGGAGATAGATAGCATCCTGGGAGAGAGAGGACATGGCTACCTTTTGTCGCGAAAAAAATCAATACAGAAAGTCGCGGTCAACAGCTAGTTGTCATAAACGTAGATTAGCTGCCGCTCTTAGGTACCTAAATAGAACAGTTTGGTGAATCTTGGCACATCCATATCAACTATAAAAAAAATTTTAGCTAACTTCTGTTTGTAAGCAAAGTCACAGTTAACCTAGAATTGACATACCTACTTTTGTACGAACAATAAATAGGTACGCGATTGAAGGTCGTCTGATGAACATTCCTATCTGAATAAAGTAACGCATATTAATCGTTTTATTTTACAAACAATTTTAGGTACAATTGACTACCACAATATTTAACCTAACGCTCTTATCACAATTGGTGATAATAGGCAATGGTTCGTGTTTAATAGTGTCAGATAAATATTTATTTAATGTAAGCTGTTCTAAATATCATAATATGCTGATTGTACTTGATAAGTAAATACCGATTTATATCTTTCTATAGGCGATTCTCCTGTATCTTACTTATATTATAAATGCGAAAGTTTGTGAGTTTGGATGTTTGGATGTTTGTGATTCAATCACGCCTAAACGGCTGAACGGATTTGAATGAAACTTGGAATATACATAGTACATGTACTGGATTAACATATAGGCTATTTTTTATCCGGGTATCACACGAGCGAAGCCGCGGGCGGCAGCTAGTAGTAAGCTAAAATTAACTTATATTACTTTTCAATAATCTCGTAGCCAGGTCAGATGTTTAAGGTAGTTTGCGGTAGCCCGGTGATTCTTAGCACTCCTTTATTGCCTCGCTGTTACCGTGGCCGCTACCATGGCCAGGGTAAGCGGGACCGGGAACCAGGGGATATTTCCTTTTGGGTACTGTCAGGGGGGATTTATGCCCATAACCCCCACGCTGGCCATGCGGGTTGGGGATCGCTGAGGCACAGCTCATTGGGAAAAACATTGTGTTTTTTTTTCATTGTAAATAAATACAGTTTATTTATTTAAAATCACGGATTATTGATAAAGCTTGACAGATGAAACTTGATATTTTAACTAAAAGGCTACAATGGCAAACGTTTATATTTCAGGAAGAGCGACTTTTTGCAACTCCTCGTCAACGTGGCGGAGAAGGAAAACAGTGAAAGCAATAAGACTGGGGAAAAATGTAAGTTCTGATTATCTAATGAGTAAAATTAATACAAATATTTATTTCCCTAAGTCATCCTAGAAGGGATACATCCTAGCATGTATCCCATAGGCATAAACCGGAACACTAATTTATCTGTACTAATCCAATTGGACCAATCAGATTAACGTTTGCTGTCGGGGTTTCCGGTGAAACGCCATCTAATGTCCGGTTCCATCCAATACTACTAACTTAATTATGGTAATGAACGATGCGTAAAATATTTTTATTGCTAAGCAAATCAACTACTCTCATTTTATTTGCTTAGTTAAACAATGCCAACTCCACCTTTATCTTCCATTTTATCTGTTGCTATAAAGTGTAATTGTTTCGTTGTCACTCGTGACTAGGGCTATTGAACAATGCATATTATCTATTTATGGTCTCCGCTCACTATGAGATTGTAATAAGGTCCCATTTGACATGAAGGCGGAGTCGAGGTAAAAACGCAAAAAATCCAATAAATCCCGTAGATTCAAATGTAGACGGCCTCAGTGACGTGGCGGGCGAGTGCTCGGATGAGATGCGGGTTCGATTCCCGCTGAGAAATGTATGCATGTTCTGTGAATATTTCTTTCGGCTCTGGGTGTTGTAGTACCATGGTACGCGTGGTACCCACGACACAGGGAATCCTAGTGTCTAGTGTCGGGTCAGCAGAACTATGATTCTTGGGTGTTATTTATTTGTGTCTTTTTTCAGATATGGATAACGATACGATCGACGCACAATGTCTACTCTTCCTCATAGCGGGTTACGAGACGTCCAGTACGCTACTCTCGTTTGCCATTCACGTGCTGGCCACTAAACCAGAACTACAAGACAAACTGAGAGCTCACATTAAAGAACACACAACGGGCAAGGAAATGAGCTATGAACTGATTTCTGAGCTGGATTATTTAGATGCGTTCTTGTTAGGTAAGATAAAATTCATAAGATATCTGGTATCTCGTAAAGTACAACAGTGACAAACATATCCGATCTCAAACTAGGATTCCCTGACGTGGGAACCACAATCAAGCCCAGAAGTAATTTGCAGAACATGCAAATATTTTCCTGATGTGGTAATCGAACCCGCATCTCTTGCGTCTCGCGGCGCTCGCTCGCCACGCCTCCGAGGTCGTCAAAAAGCAGATTTATTTTATACCTTTTAAACAAATCGCTTAGCTCTCTCGACTAGCTGCCGGCCGCGACTTCGCTCGCGTGGTACCCAGATAAAAATAGCCTATATGTTAATCCAGCACATGTATGTTCAGTAGTTTTTGCGTGAAAGAGTAACAAACATCCATACATACAAACTTTCGCGTTTATAATATTAGTAAGGATTTGTCTATGATGTACTTCTAGAATAAATTATGTCTATTTAATCAAATTTTATCTTAAATTTTACTTTTCAGAAACTCTCCGTATATACCCGCCGGTGAGTCGAGTCGACCGAGTGGTAACCAAACCCTACACTCTCCCAGACAGCAAGGTCCGGCTTAACACAGGGGACGTTATCGCAATCCCCATCTACGGGATTCACATGGATCCGGAATATTACCCGGAGCCAATGGAGTTCCGGCCGGAAAGATTCATGGGGGAAGAAAAGAAGGAACGCCCGTCGCATTTGTTCCTCGCGTTTGGTGCTGGACCGAGGAATTGTATAGGTGAGTCATTTTGTTCACTGGTTTTACCAACTGCACTTAGCTAATTTTAAGGCCACGATTCCTTAAGAGTGAGCTATAGCGGATTTTGCTCACCAAAATCGATGTAGAACTCAGTTGTTAGTTAATAAAATGTGTTTAAACATTTTTTCAATGGTTCCTCGTGCGTGAAAAGTGAAAACACGATTAAAAAAAGCTTGTAAAATCCGTGTTCCGCGTATGTTTTTATCTAGGTCTCGGGAACACTACCATATTTTCAGGTAATTTTTACTTTGATAAGTCGGTACATATTTTTATTCGTTTTTTTAATTCATTTTGCATTAAAGTATATTTTGTAAACAAAACCTATTAAACAAAAGTCGTAGTCAAACAAAACCTATCCAAACGGTTTAACCCCTTCTGTTACCACGTGAGGGCAGCCTGTAACATGTGTAACTATCGACCTCCGTGAGATTAATCTTATTGATTATAGGAACGATACGTCTGCTCCGACTTTTCTTCAGATCTCTAAATAAAAAAGTAAAGTAATATATAAATAGATCATTATCATATCACCATCATTCGCGACTTGACTTCGCCCATTGATGTTGTCTGTGTGCGTGTCATTCACGGTCCACTGTCTCATCCGGTCATAAATTGATATCACTAACATTTTAATAATAAAAACTATATTTATTTCAGGATTGCGTTTCGCAATGATCTCTGCGAAAATAGCAATGGTATCACTTATGCAGAACTTCAGGTTCACGGCGTGCGCCAAAACGCAGGACCCAGTGACGTTCGACAAGAGAGCTCTGCTCTTGAAGTCTGGCGCTGGACTGTGGGTTCGCATTGAAAAGTTATAGACGGTTTTCAGGCCTAGTTCCTAAGATGACGGTTTGTGCCGGCCTTACATATTCATTCAACTCGACGGTATTCTTTTACCCGACATCGTAGAAGGAGGGTAATGTGTTTGGGGTATGTATGTATATACTACATACTTGTATGTGCATTCCTTTCGCTGATGCTGTAGTCCAAACCGCTAGACGGCTTTTGACAAATGAGGCAAATCTTATGCCACTAGCCCCCGAATACTCAAACGCATCTCAGAGTTGAGCAGTGAACATGTCTCAAGTGACGAATTTTTGACAGATTTTCATCAAAAACTGTCAAAAAACCGTGACTAGAGACGTGCTCAACTCTGAGTCACGTTTGAGTATTCGGGGGTTAGTGTAAAAAATTCAATATTTCGGCTTTATGAAGCCATTCTCAATTAACTAAGACACAATAAAATGGTACAAATAATAATAATAATAATCATCATCATCATGTGTCAAAAAATCTAATATGGCAGATACAACGCAGTCGGGTTTTTTTGCACTTACATATCACGCCCGTTTCCATAATGGGGTGGCCAGAGCCACAAGTTAACATAAACTTGCAGTTACTTCCGATTTAAAGTCCTAAGATCGATATGGTCAACCATGGTGACGGGTGATCAGCCCATCGCCCATTTTATTTTAAATAAATACTTGTTAAATCTGATGGTTTGCTGGAAATGTTGACGAAGATCACAAAATTAACAAGTTTTTTGAATCAGTAATCTGATGAAATGTACAAGTCTCGCTGTTTAGAAATGAGTATGAACAAGGTACTGGTATGGTACTGTCAAGATTCTCAACAATTTGATTTTTTTATTCTTGTATGTCTCGATTTTTTTATATGGTTTGTAATGTTTTTTTACGCTACTACTGTGTTTATTTCTCAGGTAGTTTTAAAACAAAAAATGTGATTGAGTTATTATAATGTATTTTCTGATTCTTTTTTTTAAATAGTGTTGATTTGGTTGTGTATTTTTAAAAACTGATCTTACTTTGACAGTCCTACAACATTGCCTGTCTCTTTCGAGACAGCAATGATTATATCTTTCGAGATAACAATGACAGCTATTATTTTTAAACTTAAAACGGTTGTTGGGATAGTATTTATAAGATTTTTGTTTCGATAATATTATTATTATAAGAGAAATTATTAACGTAATCTTAAGTCAGTGATATAAATAGTGATATACCTTGCCTCAGTAATGATTTAGTGAGAAACAACCTGTATTATTTTTACTTACGACCATTTATTATTTTTATTGTGATAAACAGTACAAAATGAATTATTTATTTATCATTTAATAGTAAAAGTAAGTTCGTATGAGCTAGTGGCCAACTCTTGTGACGGAGTTTTTAAGCCGCCTAAAGGCCTGTCATGGCTTAACGACTTAAAAGCCGGGACCGCTAATTTAACGTGCCCTCCGAAATACGGAAGCGCTCAGCTCGTAATGTCACTTGTCACTTGGTCACCCATCCAAATTGTATACCTACTAATACAAATAGTATGCGTATGTATAGACATATTATAAAGTTTTCAAGCCAGTTAAATGTTACCTATATTTTTACAAATAGAAAGTACAATATTTAGATAGTAAAATGATTGTTCAAATATTTATTAAAAGTAATGTTTTATAATAATAATATGCAAATATAATTTACATCAATAATTGTTGTATTACTTGAGAGTCCCTGTTCCCACAGCATTCGTTTCTACCTACTTATACCTGGCAGGAGATAAATAAAATTGCAGATTTGAAATAACGTCGCCATTAAGTTTATTTAAAAAAAGTATATGAACGTAAGTACTTATTGTATTGTAGTACCTACTTACGTCTTTATATCTATTCTAGTCACGAAAAGAGCTGAGGCGAATTTTATCGCTTTCACCAAACAGGTTCGAAACTGATATGAGTCAAGTCTATTTAAATATTTTGCTTATCTTTATATATTATACCTATATTCGTAAAGGGCCATCATGACATAGATGTTTTTGTAAACGCAGCTATGAAAAAGCCGATAGAATCCCGATAGATTTCTTCACTCGGTCTGAGTGGATCTATGGTGGGTCCGAATCTTTGGACCATGATTCTGTAACAAAAACTAAGATTAATCTTCACTAAAGTAAATAAAGTGGACGACAAAGGTCGCGAGACAACACGTATGGCGATGTCAGTCGACATCGCTCAGCGTCGCTCGTAATCTCTAGTGGTGTGGTGGGATATTAGAATAGAATAGAAAAAACTTTTAGTTACCAAAAACGCACAAAAGCGCAATATTCTTACAAACATAATAAGGTAACAAAAAAGGCCACCACTCAGCATTTGCAATATTACATCAAATAATCTTTTATCCCATGGTGAATATAAGGCACAGGTTCCAGCTTTCACGAAGTCAAAATCAAAGTAGAGGACTTCTTACAATATTCTTCGACACTAGTTCATTTTAGGGTTCCGTACCTGAAGGGTGCCAACGGGGCCCTATTACAAAGCCTCCGCTGTCCGTCCGTCTGACAGTGGGATGTATCTCGTGAACCAAAATTTTTATTATCGCTATAACAACAAATAATAAAAATAAAAAGGGGCCCCATACAAAAAACATTTATGTACTGATGGTAAGGAACTCTTCGTGTGCGAATTCGACTCGCACTTGACCGGTTTTATTTTATTTCCTATGAATTATGATTTAATAAATTATAAATGGCCATAAGAAGCTAATCTATTAAAACTATGGCATACCTTTGGCAAAGGATAGAAAAGGCTGTAAAAATGGAGAGAGGCTTATGTCATGCAGTGGGACAACGCAGGACTAATTATAACAATACCTCTGTTGGTCAGTTAGGCCTTTGTCTGCCAATCCCGGGCCTCCAAGCAGTGGCTGAGCAGCTACCAGCGCCAAGCATGGAAACTTGTCGAGCGCCCACGCCACCATTCCTTCGTTCTCGTCGTCAGTAACCGTGCACGTACTGTATACCAGTTTACCGCCCACCTTGAGTACCTTCACTGCCTGAAAAGGTACAAGATGATCATGGATTTTAGGTGGCAGTTTTACTGAATGGTTAGGAAAATGGTAGATGTGCTGATGTTTGTGTGTATATGTGGCGTGACTCAATCACACCATAACGATTGAACGGATTTGGATGAAATCTGAATATACACCCATAGAATGTGTGCTGGAAAAACCTATTGGCTAGGTACTTATTATCCAGATATCACGCGAAGCCGCGGGCAGAAACTGGTGTATTATAAATCAGAAACAGGATGTTACAGACATTTGTGGCTCTATCACAGATACAACTGAATGGATTTGGGTGAAACTGGGAAATACGCGAAAAACGAGAGCACTGATGGACTAGCGGTAGCGGCCCCGCCTTCCGATCCGAGGGCGTGGGTTCAAATTCAGTCATGCCACCAAAGGGTTTTTCTGTTTGAAAAATGGATGTGCGCTATAATATGTACCATTACTTTCAAACGGTGAAGCAGTGTGTCATGGATGTTTTACTTACAGCAGTAAACAGTTTCCTCTGCACAAACTTATATGACTGTATCATTTTCGGCGTCAATTTATTATGCAGTTGCGGCCTCTGCCCCAGTCCACTACAGGGCGCGTCTAACAAAACTTTATCAAAACAATTTGAAGGAAATGGCGGTCCATTCTTGATGCCACTACTTTCTTCTGAATAACATTTTGTTGAGTCATAAGCAAAGGCTCTAATACAGCTCACACCTTGAATTTCGCAGTTTTGTATTATTTTCGATACTTTTTGAGGTGTTTTGTCTATTGCTGTTATGAATGCCTGAAAAAAAAAGATGTTACCATATCACCACATTGGCGGAAATGTTTTGGTTGTTGTTAGCTATTACATTTTATAATGAAAAATTTAATATTTAGGTGAAACGATCATACCGGTATGCTGTTGAACCCACCCCTGATTCTTTTTTATACTGCATCACACTAAAATCCCGGCTTTTAAGCCGTTAAGCCATGATGGAGGCCTTTAGGCGGCCTAAAAACTCCATCACAAGAGATGGCTCATACGAAACTTACTTACTGATATTACAAAAAAATGTTAATATTTATGTGTGATTAATTCAAATTTATCTTGGTAAATTCTCAACGGATTTGCCTAAAACTTGGAATACATATAGTGAATGATCTGGAATAACACATAAGGTACTTTTTATCTGGGTAGGTACTGCACGAGCGAAGCCACAGACCGGTGCTTGTATCACATAACAATCTGCATTAACCTGGTCCCCAGACATTTCAGCTAGATGCGTGGTCTTGTTCCCTGGGGAAGCACACATGTCCAAGATATACTCTTGTGGCTGTGCATCCATTACCCAACCGCACACAATTGACGGTAGGTTCTGCAACAGTATTTCTCCTTTAGGATACAATGTTTCATTGACAACTGGTAGTCTTGATGCTGGGAGCAGTGTGAGGACTCCAATACCACTGAAATAATTTATTAATTGTATTATAATTTTTTTGGTACACATATTTGTGCTCCTCAACCACAGATGGCGTTATTCTGATTTCAGTCAATAAGTATTAAGCATTTGCAAACTGTTTTCCAGTTCTAGTACAGTGTATTCATTGATAATAGATTCATAAAACTAGTGTAAGGTAACTAATTACTTGTATTATTATTACCTAGGTTGTACCCCATTATCAAACAAATCATATCTCAGCTTCTTAAGGTATCCAGTTCCAACATATAGCTTTTTACCTTCATACTTGACTTTTAGACCCCTTTTACAGTGGCCTTCTAAATCTCCATAAATGTCTACTCTTTCATTTAATTGACAATCTGAAAAGAAAAATAAAAGAGCCTCTGAGGTGCACTACACTTTCCCCTTTGGCAAGAGTAGTAAATTGTTTTTAGAACACAAAAGTAATGGTACTCACTGGTAGGCAGTCCAACAATGCCAGGAGCGAAAACATGGGCGCCTCTAAGGACTGCCGCCGCACATAGCGCATCCACAACCACTTCTGTCCCTGTTGGCTCCAACTCGATATCTGCAGGCCATTGCTCCAGAATCAGACAGTCTGGTCTGATAAAGTAGAATTGGGGTATTTGTTCAGAGTTGAGCTCTTTGCCTTGCTAGAAACCAACATAATATTTTTGACTTAGTTGTGAAAGTAAACTGAATTTACTCTAAATTATTTTTATCAGGAGCAAAAAGGAATAATACTGGACTTACCGTTAGTAGAAGGGTTTTTAATGGATCAGAGCTGAAATGTTTTAATTTATTGATTCGAAAAGTAGTGAATTTCGGTGCATTTGTAAGCCAACATTGCAGATCCATTTGAACTATTTGTCACTCGAACCGGTGCCGGCCGGTGCGGTAATGCGCTGGTTCGGCCGAGCCAGCGCGCGGCGACCGGGCGGTACAACCCTGAGGTACAAACAACCGCACAACCACCGTGATCAAAGACAATAGAAGTTGACGTTGATTTTTCTTGACAGAAGGTTTGACAAGGGCACTAAAAAACAAAAAATCAATGATATTCTCGAATAACACAAAAAATGCCGTTCAGCTCAGACAGATACAAAATGTTTGAGCTTATTTCCTTTTGAAAACTATTTTTTGTAAAGCGTAAAATATTGAAAAATATAAGCATTTCTTGTCACAAGTCGGTCTATGACTCTGTTTGTAAAATAATCCCAGAGTTTTAATCACCCGCTATAAATATTGAATGCTGATAATTTTATTACTGGCCACTTTTTCCCAATACGTGGCATAGGCACGAACAAACTTCCACGTTCGCCGCCATTTTGACATCCAGCGAATTGTTAAGAATTTATTCAAGTGTAGCGTTTTTCTGGATTATTTAGTAATTTACTTCGGAAAATGTAAGTGAATCGATGCATTATTTTAACTTGTGCTCGAATTGGATGTGAACTATCTAATTGAAGTTATAAAAAGTCTGTTCCCAATAAACCGAGGGTGGCGATCGTAGCGTAGACCAACAGCGGTGTCGGAAATCTTGGATTCTGTAATTTGGCACATAATTTATGTTTATAGTACAAAGTGTGGAGCTGGTTCATCAAATTTTATGAAGGGATAGTTTATTTAGTGATTGTACGTAGATTTACACCACTCCCGAGGCAATCTACGTTGAATTTCAGCGAGGACCTGCCATGTCATTATCATTGATTGAAATAACGTGCAGACGACACGGGTGACTCAGAATGAAAATGTTTAAGTTTTTTATTAATATTTCTTGTTTCAGATACCTTGAAAAAGCTCAAAAATGGGGAATATGTTCGCAAATTTATTCAAAGGCCTATTTGGCAAAAAGGAAATGAGAATATTGATGGTTGGTTTGGATGCTGCTGGTAAAACCACAATCCTGTACAAACTCAAATTAGGAGAAATTGTTACGACTATACCCACTATTGGTGAGTACCGAGTACATATCCATTTGCATGTTTTGTTTTTCTTTGTAAATCCATATTGAAGATTAGTTTTCAATGTGTTGAGGAAGCTAAAAAGGGTACACCAAAAATATGATTGTTCGGGTAATTTTCTGTTGCTGTTGGATTAAACCTTTTGCCCTTACATTATACATAGGTTTTGAACTATTTCTAAAATATTGTTTATTTTTCTGTGTTGATAGAGACTTGTTTATAATGTGTCATGCATGTAACAGTGACCCATATGGCAAATTATAAAGCATGAACTATGAACGCTTGTTTCCCCTCACATTTTACAATAACTTATTTGAGATGTTATATTTATTGTAACTCAATGAAATTTGTTTCCATGTGTTGTGTATATTAGATGGTGTTGCATCATAATTAAATCTTCCTCTCATGGATAAAATGAGAATCAATGAGAATGTTTGGTCTGGATGAATTTGAACAGTTGGCAGGATTTAATAGTCCTACTAATATAAATGCGAAAGTTTGTAAGGATGTGTGGATGTGTTTGTGCCTCAATCATGCCGTAATAGCGAAACAAATTTGAATGAAACTAAGAATATACAAAATATGTGTGCTGAAATAACACGTAGGCTACTTTTTGTCTGGATACCACGCAAGCGAAGCTGCTGGCGAAAGCTAGAAACAAATACAACAATGGTATTAAATGTTTAAAAATGCATTTTGAAAAAGTTTCTGATGTTTTCCCTAGTACAAATGTACATTGAAAGATTCAGGGTGGGAATGTACACATGATTTTAATATTTTTACAGTCCGCTTAGTATCAATAATAAAAGGTTCAAGTATAATCATTAATTGATTTTTGTTTTTTTCTTTCAGGATTCAATGTTGAAACGGTAGAATACAAAAACATCAGTTTCACTGTATGGGATGTCGGCGGTCAGGACAAAATCAGACCACTGTGGAGGCATTATTTCCAGAACACACAGGTAAAACCTTTCTTTTCACAACTAAAATGTATAAGTTAATAAAATTGATTGGTAAAAGAGTTAAGTTGACATTTTCTTGATTTAGTCGTAGGGAGCCCAACAGGGGGATCTGGGGTTTACTGAAGCCATTGATTTCTAGGGTTCCGTACCTGAAGAGTGCCAACGGGATCCTATTACTAAGCCTCTACTGTCTGTCCGTCTGTCTGTCTCCATCCATCTGTCAGCTGTATCTCATGAGTCGTAATAGGAAGAGTTGAAATTTTCACACAGTATGAATTTCTATCGCCACTATAACAAAATAGTAAAACTAAAAGGCTTCATACAAGAAACATTTCTAATGTATGATGGTATGGAACCCTTTGTGTGTTAATTCGACTTGCGCTTGCCCAGTTTTGATTTTGTAAATCCCCATTTAGCATTGTGAGCTCCCCTATATAGTGAAGAGTTCTCCTTGTCTAATTTAAACTTAGAATCCTTGAAATATTTATTTAGGTACCTATGTCAATTATTTTCATAAAGTACCAAAATGTACACTGAGTCATAATGAGATTATAACTTTCGTGAAATTCGACATGACATGTGAAAGTAGGCCATGCTTAGGCCTTGCCTTATTATTTTATGTTGATGATTTCTCTAATTTTGAGTTGCTCGCATTTCCAAATGAGTTGCAGAAACCAGTGTTCAGTGGTTATTGAAAGTTCTGTGTATTCTTCTGTACTTTATGTAACACTAGAGGCCGCGGCTTCGCTCGCGTGGTACCCCGATAAAAAGTAGCCTGATATGAACTATATATATTCCTAGTTTCATACAAGTCTGTTCAGCCATTAAGTTGCGATTGTGGCACAACATCCTCACAAACTTTTGCACAGGATATAGTAATTTTACAATGTCCTAAAATAGCCTGTACTAAATATTACATTCAATTTTATTGTTAATGGGTTGTGTTTAACGAAATAAAAAATAACAACCAATAGTCACATACATAATACTGACCCAACACTGACCCCTGTGTTGTGGGTATCAAAAACTACGAGTACCATGGTACCACAACACCCAGTAGAAATATTTGCAGAACATACAAACATTCCATACCGAGCATGTCTTAAAAGTCGACTAGGGGATAGTATCCTCCAATATGATGAGATACAATAAGCAAGTATTCCCAAAGAGGGTTGACGTCAGGCAGGCAGTGGGTCTTAAAACACTTTAGCCAAAACTCTTACAGCATGAACCAGGATCATGCTGTGCCGACCCTTAATAGAGTGGGATAAGGGCAGGAAGATGATGATGATACAAACATTCCATACCATGGTTCACCATATCCATCTTAGGACTTTAAATCAGAAGTGGCTGCAAGTTTTCTTATGTTAGCTTGTGACTCTGCCCACACCATTAGGGATATGAGTATGTACAAACATTTCTTTCATTGTGGGAATCGAAACCGCGCCTCTTGTGCCTCAGCCGAGCATCACCCGCCACGCCACAAAGGTTGGCGGTGCTACTGTTTGAATTGCTATATTTTCTTAGGACTATAATTAATTTATTGAATAGAATGGTTTTAATAATTTCATTAATTTATTAAAAATGCTTAAACATAAATAAGACTTATCTAATAACAATTTAAAAATATAATAAGCTGCCGCCTGCGTCTTCGCTTGCATGTACCCCGATAAATTTATATATATTTATTTATTCAAAGTTTCATTGAATTTCGTTCAGCCGTGATGAGGCACAAATATAGAAACTTCCTCACAATTTGACACTTAACTCATTGTGTAAAAAACCAAGTCTCTGAAAACTACTAGGTGTAAACATAATGATTTATCACAGGATAAACAAAAATACAAAACATGAACATTTTGCTGAGGTCCAAGACTGACAGATTTGAGAAAGGAGCAGCCTGTAAACAACAATAATGTTTATTTTTTCTTTCCAGGGTCTTATCTTCGTAGTAGACAGTAACGACAGAGAGCGTATCGGCGAGGCGCGCGAAGAACTCATGCGAATGTTAAGTGAAGATGAGTTACGGGATGCAGTACTTTTGATCTTTGCAAACAAACAGGTGAGCTGGCTTGTCAATTTTTCTTAGTTCTTTATTAGAACCACTATTTTAACGTTAATTCAGAGTTTTGTTCTCAAAAGGGTTTGTGATATAAATGATGCAATTTGTTTGACATTGCGTGGATATATTTATATGTCTGTAAGGAAATAATTATGATTTGAGGATTTTTTCGATTTCGTTGATGCTCTGAGATCTTTTTAGTATTTGTTTGCATGATAGGCAACCTATATTCCAGCCAAAATGGAGATACAGTTTATGTAAACAAAGCTAACCTAAAGCTTACTTACTTTTTCATTATATGTTTATGGAACTTTTAAATAGTACTAGTAGTTAAATTCAGGTGTAAAAGCTTATTTTGCGGGGTTTAAATATATAATAAAGAAAACTATGGGACGGGGTTTGTTTACATAAAATTGTATCTTCAGTTTGGCTGAAGTATAATTAGGTATGCAAAGTAATCTTTTAAGTCTTCAATAATCTTGTTAAAAATGTTGCCATCTCTTTTCATTGACATGACAGTAGCAATGACAAACCACTCTTTAGAGCCTTTATAAAATGTGTTATTAGTGTGCATCCATCAGAGTTATGGCTATCCATGTATTGGCTAAAATACTGGAAATATTAGAACAAAAGAGAAAATTATTTTTTATGTATTATTGGATTTTCAAAATTGGTGTCACTTCATTCTTAGCAGTGAAGAACTGATGATGAACAAAAGAAACAAATGCCCGAAAGATAAGAATATATTAGTTTCTTTTAAATTTTATTGAGTTTCTAAACAATAATTACGAAATTGTAAAATTGTGCCTTTCACTAAATCCAACTTGATTACTTGGCTTTTGTATCATCCTATAAGTGTAAAATCTTTGTTACAAAGGTTTTCGAACTAGTGACATGAGGTTCACTGGGTCGAAATGAGGTGAAAGTGTGGTGAAAAGATATAGTACCCCCCTGGGCTTCTTTCGTGCACCTCAATAATAATAATAATGATGTCTTTGAACTTCTAAAACATGCTCACTATATTTTCCTTCGACATTAAATAATACTGATATTGATCATAATATCTCCTCGTTTCATTGGCACAACTTAAAGTTTGATGATAGTTTCGTTAAAAAGACTTAGTTTAGTTATGAATGTGACCATGTGATGTTGTCCACAGGATCTGCCAAACGCCATGAACGCGGCCGAGATTACAGACAAGCTGGGCCTGCACTCTCTGCGCAACCGCAACTGGTACATCCAAGCCACGTGCGCCACCTCAGGCGACGGCCTCTACGAAGGCCTCGACTGGCTCTCCAACCAACTCAAGAACGCCAACCGCTAGCTAACCAACTCACATCAACACTGAAAGAGACTATGGTTTAAGATATGTTAACTTTATTTGCTAAAATACAATGTATTATGTGCGGTATCAATGTATTATGACGCGTCACTCGGAGACCGAGCTTGCATCGCATTCAGACGCTACGGCACTCAACCGGCGGCGGCGAGACGGCGCGGCGTAGTCCCTAGCTCTACATAGGATGCGTTGTTTGATCGATCCCCGATGTCGTCGAACAAAATATAGTGTGTAAAGTTTATGCAAAATTACCCGCAATTTTGTTTAATTTAACAATAACGGTGTATTTACATTTATTGAGTGACCGAGCATTGTGATGTGGATAGGTACGTAGCTGACTCGTGATAACAGTGAATCACAGCATAAAATGTTTTATATGTATACTATAATGTGGAATAAGTTGTCGTAATAAAGTATTTAAAGTTAATTCACATTTTATGACTTTAATTGTTTAGATTAGCTGTAGAGACCTACATCTTGCGGTATTTAAGTAGGCTAACTAAGTCGGTGTCGTGCAGATCTCTATATATGCCGCGACTCTCCTATTCACATCGCTCTGTGCCGGGTTATAATGGCCCGTTCGTTATCACTAATCGATTTACACGTGCGTATTCCACTTACTTGAACGACTTATTGTATGATGATAGTTTATTTTTATGAAGTTAACTAGGTAGATTAAGCTGTTATATGTTTCACATTCAAAATCATTTGTAGACGACTCTCGTTCACGAAAGGGCTCGTTGTGATCGACCTGCATTTACAGTTTTGACTTATCATGGCGAACCGAGATTAACTTGTAATTTAGGTGTAAAATGTATTAGATAAACACATTGTCATTGTGAGGTGTGTTCCCGTTGACAGGGAACAGTGCTCAGAATTCTAAGCGGTCCTTTCCTCTTACACAAATAATTATAACTTAGCATTTTTATAATAATTTAGAAAAATTGTTAAAACACTACATTATATTCAATGGATCAGTTATGTGGCCAAGTGTGGTGGATAGCATCTTTTTTATTTTTATGGAAAACAAAAATAATGAAAATGCGATATGTGACATTCCGGTTTGTCTTATGCTGTATTATGGAATAAAATATCCTCACCAATTACTGATTTTTGTATTTGTAAATGATTACCAATCCTTTAAATTTTATTTAAAATAGGTAGATTTAGATAAATAATAGCACTGTATAAGTGAAATTGTGGCCAAAGTAAATTTCAATAATTTTCAAGAAACAAGATATTTCCTGCATCTAAATAATAATAGTAGAGAAGCGACCTCAAAATTATATCCTGGAGGATTCCAGTGTGCACTTTTTCAGTTTGACTGAAGTCTAAATCTATTTATGTTGTTGGTTTTTTTAATTCATTGATAGGTAACATAAATCCTTATCAGCTTACGCATTCTTATCAGCCACGCTAATAGGTGTAATGGTGTAATGTCACCTCCGAGGAAAGCATTAATAATTTAACAGAGAAATACAATGAATAAAGCAGAGTTTAGGGAAATATCTATTTCTCAGAACTGCTTTGATTGTTTTCTTAAAGTTTCATAACGGGACTTAATCGCATACTTTTTTATTATCCTGACGGACGTTTCGATCGTGATGCAGCGATCGTGGTCACTGGATGACTGAAGTACTGGAGCTGCCGCCGAGAGCTGATGGCAGTTTCCGCGACTACCCTCAAAATTCATCCTTTAAATATGTTACAAATATCGGAGCTTATGGCAGTTTCCGCGACTACCCTCAAAACTCATCCTTTAAATATGTTATAGGTATATCGCGAAAGTTTGAGAAATCGTATTTTTATAATGAAAACAATAAAACTCTTATTTTAACACATAAAAAATCTGAAGCACCGAGTAAGCATTTGCTTTAGATTTTAACAGTGACATAGTTTGATGGTGACATAAATATACTTTTTATCACATCTATTCAAAAAGAGCCAGTTGGCTCTTCGTAAACAGAGACCAAAGTATATAATCCCTAGGGAAAAGGGATAGCATGAAAAGGTACTAAAAGTGGAATGTAATTATTAATTTGGAATGTGGATATTGTTAGTAAGTGTTCCAATCACCAATGAGATGGATCTCGAATATTGTATGAACAAGTAACTGGCTGTATGATAAAATAAACCGTGCGCGAACGAAATAAATAAAATAAACTATTCTTATTCATAAGTTGCACTTACTTATTTTATCATAGATGGTGATAAAAAGTTGAGTGTCCACTTCGGGAGTGACTATTTTTAACTCGACTGACGTACCTACTTTGGGACTACTTTAGAATTCCTCGCTAAGCTCGGTATTCTACTCTAGAATCATAATATACATAGTACTTCATATATTTTAAGCTCGAATTTAGAGCTTTTTGTGCCTAGTCTAAAAAAATAGCTTTGATGTAAAGCAAAGGAAGTTACAAATACGTGTAACGCCCATCATGCGAACGTATGAGCCTGAAACCGTTTAATCAGAAGGACATTTTACCATTAGCTTACAAGCTGTCGTAGCTCTTCTTTGAGAATGTACCTAGGGATGCATAGATATGTGGATATATACCTATTGATGAGCTGCTAGAATGAAAGGTAAGTGTTGTTTTTATCGATATTCCAAGGCGTGTTTATATCTCCACTAAAGATATGAAATATTATAATGTTATGACTAGTTGGGCCTTCTGCCAAATCGAGCTCTGCACCAGATAAATGTAGATACTTATGTAGGTACCTAATGTAAATCGGTAAATTCTTAAGAATGTGTTCAACATGTCTGGATTCGTCGCATAATCGAGCGAAACAAAGTTTTTTACATTTTTATACGAATTTTATGAGAACAGTCGTTTGATTTTAGGAAGCTATTAACTCGAGCTATGCTAATAATGTAAAAATGCTATGAACAAAATTATTTCTGCAATAAAACAAAATATTCGTGTAAGATTTATTGTTTGTTTGTAATCTTCTAATTCATTGTAGACGCTGATGCAGTCGTAAAATTGAGGAATTCAGCTACAGGATACATGGCTAGCCGCAGCATAGCTGTAAGACTTCATTGCCCGATCATTACAGAAGCATTGAGTGGTGAGCTTAGATTTTATTATTAAAACTTATCCCCAAATATGGACATAAAAATTATAGGTTTAAAATGTTTCGTGTCTTCATTGACAAAATCAATAAAATACATCAATGAATGTTTCAACAAAAAAAATGTTTCATTCGTTTGTCAGCCGATGTCAGAGGATTGTTTACCGGAAATAAACGTTAAGAAAATTGAATGATAATTAAAACTTGACTCTAACACAATGACGTTATAGTATTTATCAAAGTATAGAGTGCAGCGATGCGCCGACGACGCGGTCGGCGTCGCTGCGCTGCGCTGCTAAAGAAGGGAAGGGAAGGGACGGGCGGTGCGAGGCGGGCGGACCGGCGGGCGGGCGGCCTGCAGTTTTCCCCGCCGGCCCCCGCGCCCCGCGCCCCGCGCCGCGGCGTTTTCCACGAGGGGCGCCGGCCCCCTCGCCGCGAGCCGGGAAATCGCGCGTCACTCGTCTCAGTTCGGCCGAGCCGTCGCGGTACGACGACGCCTGCGACCCGTGCGCTACTATCGCGAACCCGTGCGCTCGACGCAAACGCGCGCCAAAATAGTGAGCTCGCGGCCGGGAGCGAGCGGAACCCGGTGCAATACATAGTGGGGATGCTGGTGGCGCTGCTGGTGGTGGCGGCGCTGGCGGGCCCGGCGGCGGCGCGCCGGCACGCGCCCGACCTGCGCGAGGACGAGCCCGCGCGCCGCACCACGCGCCCCGCCGGTGAGTACTCCCAGCACTGCACCCGCCTGCTGCTGAGCTTGCCAACATACTCGTACCACCGCGTGCCGCAATTAAATCCGCATCCATCTCCCCGGCCGACGCGCCCTCTCGATGCATCCGACGCGCGACTCACGGAAAACCACACTCATATGTTTATGTAAATAATTGCATTCAATAAACGTGCACGGTTCACGTCGTAATACTCCGAGTTTTATCGCTATCGCCGATACCGGCCGGAGGATAATAAAAACAAATCCACGTGAGATCGACTGACGGTTTGACAATATCAACAAACAAGAATGTCGAGAGGTTCTATTTCTGATGCGTGATACAATAACTGATTTGTTATCAGCCAAAGACATCGTCGTTCGAGAATTGGGAGATAGGGAAGCGCGAGGTTAACTGTCAGTAAACATCAAAGAAGATTAGATCTGAGATTTGTACCTATTTTTGCGAAAACTTACATTGATCAATAAGATGATAATTAGGTTAAACATGAATTTGAATCACTGTATTTTTGTTCTAGAAAAACAACGTTCTGGCCATTTTCTACTATTGTTCCAAATCATTGTTTTTTAACTTTCTTACATATCATTGCATTTTCGACCCTACTAAGATTTATTAGCCTTATACTTTTTAAGGTTAAAAAAAACTGACGACCCCCTTTGAACAAAGTAATGTCAGAGATGTCAAAGATGACGTATTGCTTTTAAGACTCTCTACTTGAGAATTAAGTTTGAAAAATTAAGTATACTTCAGCAAGTTATTCTGTCTTCATAGGTCTTTATTTATTAAAAAATATATGCTCCTTTCGTGCACTTGACACATATTTTTAGGTTCTACTGCATGATGGTTTCCTCACTATTCTTCCTTTTACCGTTTGAGAGTACTGTAGCGCAAATAATTTTTTCAGTATATCCAAGGTGCACGACCGGATTTGAACCCACGATCGTAAGGCGGGGTCCCTACCACTAGACCACCAGTGCTCTCATTTTCTATTGCAGCAAAGGCAATATACCTTCAACCCTTGCTTTGACTTAGGCTCTGCCCGCGATTGAGCAAGACTTTGGGTTCCTTTTGGGGGTTGATAAACTGTTAGGAACTGCATCAAATAAAAATAAAATAGCAGTGACTTGAATTTTACCGGACGTGGATATTTAAATCCAAAAGGAACACTGCCATAAAAAGTTCCTGCTAAAGGATGACCATTTGAATCTTCACACAGCCTAAGTGAAATTCTCATGGAATTGTCGAAGTGATCGACTGGTTATATCATAGATAAAAATAAATATATTAATCAATGTCATGCGATTCTGCAATCTTATCGGACTTGTATGACGACACATGTTACTACATAAAAAAATTAAAGATTTCAACTTATGGGTGCGTATTATTAGTTTTAAAAGTACTTAAAAAATTCATCTAAAAAAAACTTAACAGCCTGTGTTTGATTTCAGGCCCAGTAGCACTGGTTCTATTATTGTCTAATTGTACATCTAGAATTTTGTATCCTCAGTTATCGGCGTCTTTCCTTACCTTGGGTTTTCACCTGAATTACTTATGCGGTACTTATGTATAAATATCAGAGTAAGAATTACGCTAAACTAAAGTTAATTTATTTACTACCAAAACAATTATACCTACTCGCATAATAATCTAGGTTGTGTTTTTGTCACAAACAGATCACATTCAAACGCTGAAAACGTATTGCTGTAATTTGTACGTTGTCAGTTTTAAGCCGCATCTATTCATTTTAAAATATAAAATTCCTCCGTGTTTAATGTAGTTTTCATCCGCCGTGATTTTGTGAATCTTCCATGAAATGTCTGTTATGTTACTAAAAGTCCATTCTACAACATTTTCTTTTTTTTATTGGGATCTTTTCGTAGTTTTATTTAAGAACTCTGCTAAAGGTAGTAGAGCGAATCCCCACTCCCCAAGTCCCAACAAAATAATTCTCGTTTCAAATCTCACTCATGGTCCGTTGTCTTTTTAGGGTTCCGTACCCGAAGTGTGCCAACGGGCCCCTATTACTAAGCCTCTGCTGTCCGTCCGTCCGCCTGTCAGCGGGCTGTATCTTATGGATAGGTAGAAAGTTGAAATTTTCACTATGTGTATTTCTATTGCCGCTATAACAACAAATAAATAATATAATAAAAAAAATAAAAGGAACATACAAGAAAGATTTTTTAACGTTCGTAATGGATCATCGAAGCTACCTATATAACAAGTATATACGAGTAGAGTAAAAGTCATTTTAAAAAGTACTTGTGCGATGGTACGGAATCCTTCGTGTGAGAATTCGACTCGCACTTGACCAGTTTTTTTTATAATTTTGTATGCGACGTATGATGTCACTGCTTATTTTATGAATAGATCGGAAGGTGCAAGGACTTTCTAAGTCTTCTATGTCGCCAAGAGGCCAGGCGGCCACGACCGTGACTCACACGACAGCTTTCATTCATTTTCCGAATCTGATAAAAGTTACAAAATCTTGCCAAGTCTATATTAAAATGTCTGCCAAAAAACGTATTACCGAGAACAAGGAAAAGTTGTCTGTGATGTCTAGACAGCCGAACGAGACAAGACGTGACGTTATACGAAATTTCCAAGAGTGTATTTCTGCAACTAATGAAGGTATTCCTGTCACGGCATAATACATAAATATCGGACATTTTCGCCATCGCACACAATGCAGGAATACAGCGAGGTTTTGGGGTCGTGTGAAAAAATATTATCCTTACCCGTTTAACCTGAACACACTTTGACGACAGTGAAATAATAATGGGAAAGTTTATGATACGTGTAAGATAAGATTACTTAACTCGGTTCGATATCGTTCGTTCTGTATAGCCACGTCAAATAATTACTTGTCCAAGATACGGGTAGTTACCTAATGTCAGTACCTAGGTCGTTCTTATGTAGTTTTATGATTCGAATTGTCTGCTTCCTTTTCAATTTAGCCTCGATTCGATTTGCTTCATAGAACTCTAACGTTATGGATGCCGGATCACATTTTATGATCAGCATTACATTTCTATAGAACTCGGATTTGGCATTTCGTATCTGGTTGAATTCCGGGTTCAGTAATGATAAATTTTAATTAAATTTGCATCATTATTGTACAGGTAGTAATTGATCAGTTTTATTGCTGTGCGGTCATGATAGGTTAGCTATATTTTTATGTCTGTTTGAAGTAATTTTATGTACTTTATATATTTTGTCTCATTACAAGACAACTAAACGTTTATTTTGCTCTGTATATATAACGGGCACCATCCTAATCATAGTCAAGAATTTTTACAAGAAAGAGTCTACATACTAATACTTATAGTCTATTATAAGCACCCCTCGGAAAACAGCCCTGATTTGATATGACATGTAGAGACTATGTTTGCGTGTCGTGGTGTGATCGTGAGATGTCCGCGCGCATGACGAGGTGGGTGTTGAATGGTGACCGACTGAAAGGGCAAGCTATATTCAGGTTCGTCACTTGCGTTATGTATGTTGCGTAATATTGTAGTACAAACGAAAACAACGCGGAACGGTGCGTTCGAAAGGGCACATTCACGAATATTGCCGGTTAGCAATACTTAGTAATTTTTTGACACATTTTACCGGTAAACGTCGGCGAACTCGGAGCGTGCCCCGCGGTTGTGTTTTCTGTAGGAGTCCTACAGAAAACACATAACTAAGTATTGTAGGACTGCTTCTTGATTTTCATCCGAACATAACTTACTATGTACAAATTAGGACTTTTTCATGCAATCTATACTTTTTATCTAATCTGTAACTTTGCTATCGGTAGATTTGGGTTGTTCAATATTTATCGCGATTCAATAACTTTCGGCAATTGACTACAAATAGGCAATAGTGGATTACGTGAATACGAATTAGTACTGAACCAAGTTTGGACATTAGTTTACCGTCTAATAACCTAAAATAATTAAAAAAATGCAAACAACATAAACAACAATTTGTTTGAACCCAGCTTAGTGACGCCTGCTTTGTACGTAAATGCATACATTGTTGAAAAATCGATTGTTGGAAAGTTATGTTTGGAACATGCAGTAAGCTTGATTATTCTATATTACAAGTAGTGTTTCTCTACAGTTATCAATAATTTATTATGTCTGTAATGTAACACTTCATGCTGCATTTAGGTAAGTAGACTAACAAAGACGTCATTACAAAAACAAAAGCAAAAACGTAACGCATTACACATTGTTATTTTTAAACTGCGATTGCCTTATCGATTGATCTTTTAACCCCTCAAGTGGTGTATGAAAATGCTTTTTTCCTGATACCAACGGTTCACCGATTTGGGTTTGAAGAGGTTGATACATTCGCGCAGAATCAAAGCTTTATTTCACTTCCTGTAGGTTTGCTTGCGTTGTAACAAAATCAGTTCAGCCAAAACTTTGGTGGTTTCAACTAATAGTAGATTGTTATACAAGGGGCTAAAATGACCCATTTTAATACGAGATAGTTATTCCCGAGCTTTAGCCAATAAGTAGGCATTATTCATTATTATTCTTCTTATGAATAAAGACTTTCGTTTTCGTAGGCTCGTTCTTAACAGACAAAAATTAAAAAAAAATACATTTTCCCCTAGACGCAAATATGCTATTTTATCCCCGCTCTGGTACGCTACAATGACGAACTTTTTGAGCAAGAGGAGTAAAAAATATTTTTGTAAGTGAGAAAACGAAGTTCTTTATTCATTAATTCTTATTTTCTTTGTACGATTTCAACATCATAAATCAGTACCTACGTATTAGAAACAGTGAAGGACCCACTTAAGTTGAGGTAAGTAGGTACCTAATATCTACGGGACTGGAGTCCCTTGTTTTTATGCCTTCAAACAAACATCGAATGTGCAGTAAAGTGTCCAAGTTAATAGCAGATGCCTTTTAACATCTGGAATGTTTTAAACGTGCATTTATACGCAAATATTATGTAAGATTGTTTGCATGCGCGGTCGCGGCTGGAATGAAAATGCGGCGATTGCGCGTCATTGTGATTATGATTGTTCCGTCTCATCTACAGGCTTTACTTATGCGTACGTGGAATTCCTCAGAACCTTCTTGTTCAGGTTTATTTCGATAGCTTTCGGTTCTGCATCACATCATTACAAACCATCGCCTTTAATAGTACATTGTAAAGTTATCGTACAAATGCACTCTTGATAGGTAGAAATTGCTTAGAGTCAGTGTAGTTGTGATTGTAAACGTCTGGTGTTTTATTTCAGTTCATTTACTCTACCAACGGCTTTATAAATTTACTGAGATACTACCTAAGCTTCGGTAAATATTTACACTGTCTCCTGCCATTGTTTGAGTGTTTCATTAATGAAGACGTATGGAGTGATTTTTTTGAATGCATGCGCAGATCCAGTGTTAATTCAGATTTGCGAACGGTAGTGCATGGCGTCACCGTGTGTCGTAAATCGTGGTTGGGTTGCGTTATGCACGCAGTACAGCGACGGAGGACACATGTCCAATTCAGCGTTTGGTTCATTGCCCCGAGCATGCTAACGAACGATCCGCTCTGTGACGTCACGCCATGTCCATGCACTCAAATTGCATTACACACGCCTGCACTCACTTTAATCGGTACGTAATTGTTACAAGCTTAAACATGCACACAGTTCGTTAAACAAACGGAAAATCTCATTTGATTACATCATGTAACGGCAGTTTAAGCTGATTGGCATGATGTTTTGCGTTGTCGGTGAAAACTAAAAATCGTCCTCAGTTTTAAAACAATGCCCTAGTGCCTTATTCCTAATGAAAATCAATTCGACGGAGGCCTTTAGGCGGCCTAAAAACTCCGTCACTAGAGTTGGCCACTAGCTCATACGAACTTACTTTAATTTGATCTTGTTTCCACATCACTCCTGCGGAGGATTTGATCAGTTTCATTAATTTAATTGACTGTTTTTTTTTTAATTAAAAGTACAAATACAATGGACATTGTGTTTGACCGCTAGCGCGTTCTCAGCAAATATTAGCGCACTTAATTAATGCCCGACCGACTCACTTCCACGAAATTAATTGGGGTAAAGAATTTGAGTGCATACATCTCAATTAAACTTACCCATACAACAGGGAGTCATCGCCACTCCAAAACGGACGGTCAAACGATATCATGTTTTTTGTTCACTTAAGTCACGTCTGTTTGGAAAAAAACACATCAGCGGTAATCCCTAACGCATTCTGTCGGAGTGCGCTTACAATAGACATTAATTTTGAAAGGCGCGTGATAGGAATGTCGTCGGGCGCGGCCGTAGCCAGGTAGATTTTTGGCACCTTTATGATCAGATCCTTGACGTGTCATAAGCCACCCACGGCTCCTCATTAAGCCGGTAGCCAACAAAGGCGCCGGGTCGACCATAATGCTGTCGGATTATACGAGGCGTGCGACAGCGGGTCGTCGGCCCGAGGTGCCCTCGCGTGCTACAATTGCACACAATACGCCCCCGCGTGACCCGACACTCCAAAAAGTTAGAAAAGTATGGCACGGTGGTGGGACGCCGATACCATCTCGGCGCCACTCGAGCGGTCGCCCACTGTCCCACACCTCCGATCGCTCCGTCTGTCCTGCCGGCCCGGCCGCCGCCGCTCTCCCGCGTCCGGTGCCCAAGATTCCACCCGCGCATTTAATTACAACTCGGGTGAAATATAGCGCCCCGCGCAGGATTCCGAGCGAATACTGAGAAACATTAAACTCAATCCAAACGGTGAGGATTCCGATAATTTCATGGAAATATTTGGACCCAAACACGCGAAACGGTGAAATTGTTTGTCTGATTATATGATATAAAAAAAAATCAATAACGCTGCTGTAATCGTGGAAAACCTCTAAATATGATGTACTAAAACATGTCTTTGAAGGGAGTTAATTGAACTAGTCTTATATGCTTTTTAAGAAATACTTATCTATTGGTATTATTTGGTTCTCAAACTAAATAATCCTTGGTAACAATGGTTTTCTTTCAAGCCATTATTATTCTGTCTATTCCTCCTGAATAGAAAATTATCAGCAAATTCAGTAGGATTTGCCAGTTACCGGGGTATACCCTCTTTCACGAATGGGCGCGCGGGTGTGTCGGTTTAGCCCCTCCCACGTGCTCGTTATGAACTTGAATTAAATGAATGACGCAGTTGTATGAATGGCGCGGGAATGAATGCGAGTCGGAAGTGCAGGCAGCACGCTAGCCCATTGCGCGCACGTGCATCCGCCAACGACTCTCTACCGCCTCTGCACTATTATAACTATGACTAAGTAGCTAGCTTAGATGAATACTTGATATCCTATATACCTTTCATGTTTATTACTATTATCAACAGTTATTAGGCTTTCCCTATGGCACATAACTTTCTTATACATTTTGAGACGCCTTCCACGTTAGGTTGGATTATGTCGTAGGTCCATTGAGTGGGAAGCCAAAGTCGTGAATAGGATAGTATAGTGGTTGATTGCATTGCTTTTCTTTACTTGTCTTCTGTCTAATTATGGGTTTCATAATGTTTACTAACATTATTATTTCTATGATTCAGATATCGTCGGACTTTCATTTGTAGGGCATCTGTTTACTCATTTCAATGTTGAATGGATCGTCATTGATGAAATCAACGAGTCACCGACAAGGTCACGTTCCACCTACATTATTAGTAGATAACTTAAGATGCACTTAGGTACATTGTCGCAATCGTATGACATTACCAACGCTAGTTATTGTGGAGACTATATAGGAATAACTTCTCTGCTGGACTGGGAGTAAAGAAAAAAACAGAATGCGTCCAGCTGCTTCTCTCCCCGAGCATGTCGTAAAAATCGACTAAGGGAAATATCCTCTCCAACATCATGGACCATCTACGAGTATATGAGCGATAGGCTGATCAGCTGTCACTAGGGTTCACCATATCCATCTTGGGACTTTTAATCAGGAGTGCATGCAAATTTTCTTATGATTACTCGTTGCTTTGTTCACCCTACAGGGGTACGGGCGTGATAATTATGTATGTATATAGGAATTCCTTTGTAACCGACATGAGTAGGTATCATTTGAACGCCTCCGCTGCGCTTATGTCAGAAAAGATACGGCGCGCTCACAAGGATATAAAATTTCATCAGACTCACGATAAGAAATATTGTTGTAATAATTAACGTGATACAAATTACGAACAGCACTCATGCGGTGTGGGGTTTACGGCGGACTTACATTTACCTCAACTGTATGTGGAAATTACTTGTCGTGATGGACGCTTAGTGGTAAAGCCCGGCTGTCGAACTTTCTATTGTCTGTTCTATGATATCAAAATGTATATTTCCTATGAGGGTCGATTTCACCGTACAGTATAGAAATTAATACATAGAGTAAAACACTAAAGTCCGATTTCACTATTCAAACTGAACGGCGTTTAGTTTCTAAACTGAGTTCAATAACTGTCTAATTGTATGAAAACTGTATTTATTTCTATAGGTACTGTATGTTTTCATCTATGAGTGGATGTTAAATTATAGTTGGTATTAGGAATAAATTGTTAGTTAAAAAAAAAAACACTCAGTCGTTTCATTATACTTTCAGTTGCACTTTCACTATTATAGTCAAGATCTTATCATTTCGTGTCACAGGGTATTTCTTGGTTACATCGCATAAGGTTTTGAGATATCTTGCTTATCGGCTATGTGTAATTTTTCATCACCTTTGTGCATGGTGCTTTTTAGGGTTCCGTATCCGAAGGGACCCTATTACTAAGCCTCTGCTGGCCATCTGTCTGTCAGCAGGCTGTATTTCATGAACCGTAATAGGTAGAGATTTGAAATTGTCACAGAGTGTGTATTTCTATTGTCGCTATAACAACCGGTAATGAAAATTAAATAAAAAAAAATTAATAGGGCTCCATACAAGAAACCAGGGTTAGTCATATTAAAAGTACATATACGATGGTACGGAACCCTTCGTGTGCGAATTCGACTCGCACTTAACCATTTTTATTTTGCATATTTTTTTCGATTTTTTGGGGTAGGTATTTTTTGGATCAATTTTATCCTCAAACGCGCGAAACAGTTTGCTCGTCCGTCTGTCCCGAGTTAAGTGATTTGCATGGGTCTCGTAAACATGTGAATTCACTGCGCAATATAATAATTGCTCGGTGGGAATGAATAACGAGAGGGACCGCTTAAACTTTTAGTCCACTGTTTATGAGACAGTTACTGTAACCGGGGTTTTGGCTGACACATTGTAAGACAGTTTTTGTTAAGAATGATAACAGCTTAAGAATTACCGGCTAATGTTTTGGTGAACTAGTTATTAAACCTATCCGCGGTAGGGGTAGGCAATAATATAATAATTTATTTATTGCATTTTAGCCCTACCTAGCAAAGTACGTAATAGTAAAACATAAAGACTACCTCTAGATATTAGCTAATTAAAAAGTATCAATTACATTATTATATTTCTTAAAATAAATAAAACTGATCAAGTGCGAGTCGATTTCACACACGAAGGGTTCCGTACCATCGTACATAAAAAAAAGTTTCATGTATTTTATGTTTTTATTTTTATTATTTATTATAGCCGTAATATAAACAATGAAAATTTTAACCCTGTACCTATTACGGTTCATGAGATACAGCCCTCTGACAGACGGACGGACGTGTAGTGGACGGGGGCTTAGTAATAGGGTCTCGTTGGCACTCTTCAGGTAGGGAACTCTAAAATGGACGTGTGCTCTTTGGATCAGACCTTTTGTGACTTTATCTTTATTTAATCTATTCCTACAAAGCTGTTCAAGCCAGGTGTTCGACGTGTCGTTGTTTACCGCTTTTACAAACGCATATATTAGCTATTAATTTATTGTAATTGATAATAAAACTCAGTTGATTCGATACGCTGACGCTTGAGGAATTCTAGCGTAAACAGACAGAACTGCATCTGATTACTCGCAAGTCTAGAAATTATCGCATTTATTAATACTTAGTACCTACTTGACTCAGTCTGCGGTTGATGTCTTTGAATAAAAAGCAGAATGTGCTACTTCAAGTCATAGTTCATCCGTTACGTCATGATTGATGGTTAAAAGCATCATATTTTTTTATTCAAAATTATCATGATAAAATAATGGTTACCTACCTTAATTTCTATAATTATGTAACTAGTAATAGGTACAAAATAATATAAAAAAAGCTATGTATTCCTTCATAAAAGCTACGTAATTTTGTGTTCTCAGTAGTTAATAAAAACCGCGACAAAAAGCTTTGCATTTGCAGTCTTGGCTACCTTGACTTGACTCTTGCATTTTACACGGGGAAATATCTGGTATTCAGACGTGAGTGAAATAATTAAGTTTCCTCCTTTACAATAAATTACCTACTCGTATCATAAGGCGATAAACAACGCATAAAGAGACAATGGTTAGACTACACCTTTGCCGCTAGATCTTATTTTACTGAAGTGAGCACACATACTCATCGCATACTGTTGCAAACTTTTTTGTTACTGAGTGTTACACGTTTAGTCATACTATTGTTGATTCTTGAATTAACTTAAAAAATGTATGTCTTTAACAGAATTCATTCATTTTCTAACTATTGCTCCTAATTCCAAAATTATGCAGGCATTTCACAAGCTCGCCGCCAGACACCCAACTGTGCCCATAACGAAGCAAAATAGTGAAGCCCCTTCAAATATGGAGCTACCTCTCCACGCTTGATAAATATTTACACGAATCCATTCCTCCGAATGGCACTCAAAGAGCTCCTTTTGGCGCCGAATGTCAATTTTCAAGAGATTACCCATCGGTCGATCCAACAAGGACTCACACGCATACCGACCTCGCACTTGTAACGCATGTTTTTAGTGCAGTATCCAGGGCCGAATTGGCCCTTTAAGTAACTACTTAGGAAAACCGGATTCCTATAAAAATAAAAATCTGCTCTAGAAGGAAAAAAGTGACTTTTGGGTAGAATAAAAAAGTGAAGTCGTCAACTCGTCATACAAGTATTTATTAGCGAACGGAAGCTCTATATAAGTGGCAGAAAAATGTATTTACCCGACTGCGAAGGAGGGGGGGGGGGGTACCTAATGTTTTTTGTAGATTGTGTCTAACAACACAAGTGAGGCACGAAACAAGACAAAATAAGTGCCTCGCCCCTTGATCGCCTGCGCTAATGAAGGAGTTACATTGTTTTGCCCCTGTAGTATTCTCAGACAGACGCCCCTATCTCTCAATCCGTGGCTGTCTGTAACGGAGTGATGAAAGATTGTTTATTCAAACAGCACGTAATGGATCCGTGCACTCTTCTCAATCGGTCGCGAAACGTGTTTGGATATACGTACGGGAATGCTACGACTTTCATATCCTAAGCTCTTGTGAAGCCTGTAAGTGCTGTGTATTATAAACAGACTTGAACATGCGCGCACTCGAATGGTATGTTAAAGTTTATTTTAAGTTGAAAGCTTTGTGATAATATTCATACTACTTACGTAAATACCTTACAAACACCCTTTCGCCTTATGAAAAGTTCAATCAACATAATATAGGGCCATGTCGATTTTTGCATACAAATGATTTCAACGCACTATTTTTTGACAAATACATACACAATACATTTTGTTATGCGTATCCATTGAAGTTTATTTATTCTACAAACACATTGATTGGCCGTATTTTCACCTAAATAATGAGAAGTTACACTTATCAAAGCTGATGTCACCGTGTATAAAAAGTAGTGATGGGACTCGAATCGAAGATGAATATTCGAATCAACTCGAATCATCCGAAAAAAAATCGAATCATGACTCGAATTAACCCTTGATTCGAATTGATTAATGATTCGAATCAATACGAATCGATACGATGATTTGAACAATATATACTTATAATAAGAAAAAAACACTCAGATACATTTTTGAATCATCATCATCATCAGCCTTTAACAGTCCACTGCATGACGTAGGTCTCTCCAATTACAACCATCGCTAGGCGTACTAACACTTAAACTTACTAACAGATAAAAGAAAGAAATTGATTCAAATCAGATCGTGGATTCGAATCAACTCGACCATTCGAATCATTCGAATCAAATGTGATTCGAGTCTCATCACTAATAAAAAGTACGGAGATATTAAAGTTATCGATTGCAATGTGGAACAGCATTGGTCGTCCCGCTGTCTACAGATTACTGATACTCGATAGCTTTTTACGATTCTGTATACAAACGAACAGTGCGTTTGTTTGTACCAGTCTGTTATTTCAATAATTAACTAATTTACTTCTCAATTTAGACTCGTGTGCTAGAATCGAATAAAAGCAGATTCTGTAAAAATTCGACATGTTTGCTCTGTCAAGTAATAATTTGCTATTTCATGTAGACAATAAGTATTTATAAATGTATAGAAAAAATTTCGGTCCCGGCTTTTAAGTCATTAAGTCATGACGGAGGCCTTTAGGCGGCCTAAAAACTCCGTCACAAGAGTTGGCCACTAGCTCATACGAACTTATCTTTTTTTTAAATGTCCGAGTTCTACTCAAACTTGTCAGTGTATTTTATATTGCGCCAAGCATGTCTAATTCTCGCTAGTCAGGATTGCTCTGAGCTAAAAAACTTGCACATTTTATAATGCGTTTAGAACTATGACACAGTGCGTCGACCTCTGCCGCATAATGGTTCACGCCATTTAACATAGTTACTAGAGCTAGTTACTAGAATCAGACTACTGGGTCGTATTACGTTCATCAAGCTAATATATCTTTACGGATTTCTTTACGGATCGTATAAAATAAAATGAATTCATTCCACGACAAGAAATGCACAAGACAAATGATTGGAAGAGAAAGAAGTCAAAAAAGGATGATTTCGGGAGATGATGATTTTTACATAATTTCTTTTAAAGGTTTTGAGACAAATTACAATTAGGTATATTATATCAGACATTACGAAGTACAAAATACTTAGTCATATTTCCATATGAAAATGCACTAGGATCGTTTAAAAAATTGCCGGTTAGGCCTATCTGCATCAGCCATTAAACCGAGCTGCGTATCTGATGGATGTTTTCCTGCAATAAACCATTGTTTTAGTACTCCCTGCTTGATGTACCAGAAAGAACACAATGTCGACATGCTTTATGAGTTTCAGTATAATGTGTAGGTACCTACAGTCAACAGTTTGGGCATCAGGACCTTAGCAACCGGTACAGATGTGTTAAGAGATTATAATGCTTAGACATTTGCCGTCCTATCTATTTAAAGTTGTAATATTGATTGAAACCAGAAAGACAGAAATATATCAAAATTATGCATCTCCAATCCTTACAAAGTATTCTGAATGGTAGTGAGTTATGAAGCGAGACTCTGCAAGTAGAATCGAAATTACGAGCTGATCATTCTAAATAGGAGGCAGTCGTTCCGGTTATACAGTTGCAGTCCGTAGATGGCCAGCGGCGCAGCGGCGCCAGTTTCTCCAGCGCCGTCCTGCGGCCGCGCACACCACACTCAAGCATTTACAACCATCAACCACCCATCAATACTCTAATCCAGCCATATTCCATCTTCACCCACTATGATTCACGAGCGGACTCACCACAAAACATCAAAAATACACCAGACAGTGGCAATCGAAATAGATCCTTATGCAGCACTCTGTAAATATAGAACGCTGAAAACATTTATAAAAAAGCTCGGGAGCACGCTACGGCTTTATCTCGTAGACCGCACGTTGTCAAAATATTGTCAAAGTGAATTCCGCGCGTCTAATATATTAAAATGATTTTCCACTTGGCATTAATCCTAGCCATTTATTTCGATCTCGCTAGATATTAGCCGCATACCGCATATATCTAGACGGCGTCATTCCCGTTCGAGACTCGGTTGTTGAACCTCATTTTATTAAGGCTGGGCGGGGATGGTGGCGGGCGGATCTTGAAGTAGCAGTTCTTCACACTTCGGGTTTGGGTAATTAACGCACGGCGGTTGGCGGCGAAGTGTCTCATTGTCGCGGGTTATATTTAGTGATGATGGCACATCACGTGACGGCTTCGGATGCGTCTGTCGACAGCGGCGTCTGCTTCTTTTGAGCACTCTTTACACTCTCACACTTCATCTACGCTCGACTACCGCTTGATAACCACATCTTGCGTTATCATTTGGGAGTTTTGCCTGGAAATTCAGCTAGTTTGTTTTATAATACAACTTTATTAATTGCTTAAGTATTATGAAGGCTTGTTTAGCTGATGTAACTACAGTAAGTCTAAACGATTACTTACGATTTATAAATTGCACCGAATACATTCGGTCCCACAACTAGGTACATAATCTTATATATCGTCACTGGAAAGGCAAATTTACGTAAGCGCCAATAGAGAAAAAGCCGTTTGAAGTTCATTTTTTTCGTTTTTTTAATCATAACTTTCTACTTAATTATCGAATTTTGATGACGTCAACGTAAGATTTAATTCTTTTTTTCATTTTCTATGTCCAGCAATTCATATTATTGTATTTGGACTGCTATTTTAGGATAATAACTCAATATGCCTATTTGGCGCCATTTTGGCGCTTACGTAATTTTGCCTTTCCAGTGACGATATAAAAATGAATCGCAAAATGTGTGTAAGCGCATAACTCAACAACGCCTGGACCAATTTGGCCAAATCTTTTTTTAAAATGTTCGTTGAAGTTCAAGGATGGTTTTTACGGCGAGAAAAATTAGAATTATTGCTGGAAAAACCCTAAAAATAGCCCTTTTCTTTTTCCCATACAAATGATTTGTAACTAAAACGTAGTCAATTTGAGCTTTATTGCTTTTTATCCGGGTACCACGCGAGCGAAGCCGCGGGCGGCGGCTAGTATAACAATAGAAAGTAACGTAAATATTTTCATTTCGCAAATTTTAAACTGAGACCATTAAGGAATTTCAATGTTCTACCCTATTTATTGTGTAATAAATATGATTAGGCTGTTTATACATTTCATCAATAGCACTGAGCTGTAGTAGACTTCGAATTTCATTTGTATAGTATCAACTGACTGATCATCTCCATACCACACATTTGGCAAGTTCTGTGATGGGTGGGCGTTGTGTATCCGGCGTACCTCGCTCTCGTCAGCAAACGTAACTTTTGTCGTGATTGATTGACGTCAAACTAAATATTTGCACTTAATACAACTATTTACTTAACATGAAAGAAAAAAATAATCATTTATTGACCCCAAAAGCCACACCCATAAAACAAGATTAGTTATGAAGGTAAAATTTACCTATATACTACTACTACTACTAGTCGTGTCACTAGTTCTTTTGAACCAGTGTGGTGAAAGGAGTTGGAGTGCTTCTCATGGCTCCTTTCGTGCAATTGACACATGTTTTCAGACTTTTTCGGTTCCACGACATGTCGGTTTCCTCAAGATGTTTTCCATCACCGTTTGAGAGTACTGGTATAGCGCATATAAATTTTTCGTACAGAAAAATCAAACAAAACTAGCATCACAACTGAAAGGGAAATTGCATATTTTTATACATTTTATTTGTATGATGCAATTGATACAGCTTTGCCCATTCTATTTAAACAGTTTGTATTTATAATGGTTTTCCATTGTCTTTATTTCTCATACTTTTTAACTTATTATCAAAAAGTACCAAACCACACCACAACTCTGAACTTCAAAGGAAAAATCTGTTTGATCGGAGCCCTTAGTAGGAAATGAATCGCACTTGACCCATCTGTTTTAAATGATACACTATTAGAACTAACATGTACCTACCTAGAAATTTCTTCTCTGATTACCACGGTGCAGTTTTGTAAAAGATCACTCGCCAAGTAGGTAGGTAGGTTCCTACTTGCCCAAGTCGCGCTGACTTCTGAAAAACTGCCCAACGTCGGTAATCCCGGATTTAGTACGCACCACATTAAATTTATTTTAAAATTTATTGTAGCCTCTATTTACAAGAAAAAAAATATATACATTAATTTTAGACGTAAGAGTAAGATGCTAAAATTAAAAGATTTGTACTTCAAGATAGCATTTAATTTTTGAATTATATTGTTTGACATGTTATTTACTCGCAAAATCTGGGTTAAGCCGGCCATAAACTGTTATCATAACATAAAGCTTGGCGTGATTGAGTGCAGAATAACATTTTACTACCCAACTACATTAATAAGGTACCTACTTTTCTCAGCGCATTGTAAACGATAAATATTTCTAATGACTCTATCTTCTTCACAACTTTAGGCTAGTATTCTAGATACTGAATTCATAGCAAGTAATATTCTTGATCCAAATGCGATATTTAATATTCAGGCTTCAATCTATATGACAATGTTGTGGGCGTTAGTGATGGTTTCGTCACAACATAGTAAAGCAAGCTTTGCGTGTGTGCTTCAGAAGTGAAAGATTTTACATGAAGGACGAAATGCTAACATAGCATCTCACGATAAGTTCAACTCAGCGACACGTTGTGACAGAGCAGATTTCATTTGCACCAATGAGTCAGTGAATCACAAGTGTGTGGGAACATCTCTGCAGATCACAGGGCGCACGCAGCGCCGGCGGCGACGGTGGCGGCGGTGGCCCAAGCGTACTTTTATTTGTCGATATCTGTGATCGGCGCCTGCTCCATTAGTCATGTGACACTATCGACACGAGATCGCCTCTCTCGGTCCTCTTTTCATTCGACGTTCGACGCTTGCGAGACTGGACTCGCGGTCACCAATTTACACGTTTGAGCCACCTGATGAATGATGTACTGACACCGGCACCGCATCTGAATCTCTCACACGCCGAAGAATACCCGCAGATTATAATAATATTAAACGAACAAACTTGCTATAGATAAGCGTTCTTACTCTATAACTCATTCTGGATGAAAAAAGTGCAGGACATTTTCTGATATAAATGAAGCTGCTCAGTTCTCAGTTGGTCAACATCGCTCAATAAATAATTGTGAAGCGTGTTACAATGGAATAATGAGTCTGTATGCGCATTGTCGATCCGCTCGGCTGGTCGCCCGCCAACAGCTGAATGAAAGAGTTGTTATAACATTTTCAAGAGTGCCGTTTAATTATTAAGTTTGATTGTTTCTTGAAACATGTTAACGTTTTGAGATGAAGCAATGTAGTGCATAGCAGCACAGGAATAGTATGCGTCGGCGGCTGAGCGAGGGTCATTGAGCTCCGTTCTGACTCACCGCATGCGACATACGTAGTCTCTATCACATTAATACTTTCTTATAAGGTTGTCGCGCTTAAATAATGCATGTTATGCAACTGGTTGCAATTTGTGTTCTCTTGCGAGAGCGCTAAATTGTATGCTCAGCAGATCGTGTTACAAAACGGTTCACCTGATTATCTCAATAAAATTACTTCAACCAATACCAGCGTCTATCCTCGCATGTTAAATAAAACTGCGCTTTACGAGGTAATTGCTGGTTTGATAGTCTCTTCTGTATTAAAGGTGTTTTCAATTTAATTCAATCTTTGGTTTCATATTAGAATGTGCTGCATAATATCTTCTTATAATAGTCTATACTTACTGTTAGCCATTTTGTTTTTACTGTGTGATATAATTTTAAATTACGTTATATAGTCCAGTCACATGCGAATAATATCAGTTGTACCTACATGGAAAGTACAAAAGGCGTGAAGGCACGCTGCTTCACGCGCTCATATCGATTCCATCTCAAACAAGCGGCATCGCATACCAAGGGAGGGTCTGGATTTACTCGCCGACACACGAAAGAGACTTAATGATATGGTAATGTCATTGTGTGAATTTCGGTCCAATCGACGTGAACTTATTGCTTCACCATTGTGTTCTCGGTTAAACGCGAGTGGACAGAATGTTCCGAGCGGACACACAAGACTGTCATTAAAGACATTATCGTGTTATCGACGAGTTCTTGAAGCGGTGTGCAATTAGTGTTATAGACGATGCGAGTGGGGACCTACCGCGCGATCGCCGTGCGCCGCCGGCGCCGCCTTCTCGTCTTTATGAAAATATCACTAAATTGAGAAATAAAGGTAGCCACTTTCCTCTGACGTGATAATAGCTGCCTGTTGTGCCGAGGTTCTCTATTTATGCACTGTTGCCAGGTAGGCATACCTTGATATGATAAGTTGTAACACCATGATACTTTTGTCATAATGTCACCTCTACTTTGCTCTGTTAGATATTCCAGCTAGCATACATTATGTTTTCCTATTTACGTTTCATGACCTTCCTTTGGTGGTTCTTCTAATACCGGATCTTAGAACTTTCCCAAGATTCTGTCAACTTGTGCCGTGTATCTATAAAGTTATTAACTTGAGTCTGAGCCAATAAAGCATCGAACAACCGTGGCGGACTATAAAAGGGTCTGTCACTTGGCCTTTCATAACACTTATAAGATGCGGTGTGACTGTTTTCGTGATGGATATTCGAGAGCAGTCACGAGGGTCTGAGGCCGTGGGATATGCCACTTTGTTTTCTGCATGCCTGTGTCACTCAAAATTGGATGACCAACGTAATAAAAGCTTTATGATGCTGAGTTTTCATTCAGAATATCTCGGAGGCATGCGTTGTCCAATCGTTTTGCTAACATGTTTCGAGTCTCATATTTTGTCATATCGTCGCCTAAGTGAAGCTTTTGTGTGTTAGTGACTATTACTTCATCTGCGTGTTTTGGCCTGTTTATTTTCACTGCTAATTACACGGCGGGTTGGTTTTTAACGAGCACTCATTCAACTTAACGGCACGCGCACTGCACTGCGCCTGCGTCGTGTTTCGCGTTACGTTGTAAATATGATCGTGTCTTTGGCACAAGCGTTTGTAGTGCAACTGTATTAATCTGTGGCGGTGGTTTTGAAAGCTACAATGTGTAGGTAGGCTACAACATATGGCTTTGATTTTCACAACTGAAATCTTTTACGTTATCACTTTTTTCCGAAAGTTCCATCGCATTATGAGTAATTGTAATCACTATATTGACGGGCTAGTTACATTAGATATAGATTTAATCCTAAGCACTGAAATCCGAGCACAGATTTTATGTGTGAGCGCGTGCGATGGCTTCTGGTCGATGAACGCTATCTTTTATGAATTTCCAGAATATAATGAAATCCCTTCCGTATAGCTCGGGCTACAAAACTACAAAGTTATAATTGAATGGTCTCTGCAATACTCTACATTGCGAATGGGCCGGATAAGGTGCCCGCCCGATTTGGTCGTAAGTGGTAACTGCGTCCTGTGCTGCTTGCTGCAGCATAGTGTCGGTAAACCGCAAAGTGTAGAGGTAATTAAGGAGTGCACATGCTTAATTTACTTTTATGCAAAAACCTTGCCCATGAACAAACGAGATAGATCAAAGGTAAACTGTCACTTGGTAAGTAGGCTTTTTTATTTTTTTAATAGTAGGTACCTACCACCATAAAAAAAGTGAAAAAAGAGTTCGAAAATATAGAAGTACCTAAATGCAAACACATTTTGAAATAAAGAAATTAGTCGTATTATTTGTTCCAAGAATAAAACTTTGTTTTGTTTTCTATTGACAATTTTCTCAATTTAATTCGATGTTGACAATAAATTAGGGCTTAAACTGGCGAGAATTCCAAGGACAATACCTACTTTAGGGAAATGAGATGCCTTGGTCAACGTTGCAAAACAATGAGAGTTTATCCGGATTTCTACCTAGGTATTTTTATTGTAGGTATAAATTGTTGTAAAATTTGTGTGATTTTAACGACTTAATGTATGTTGAACCATAAATTTATTAGAACATTTTACGTGAATGCTCAGACGTTTTACGAGGTATTTGATATTTGAACAGAATGCGATGAAAACAGTCGGGACCAAATATTCGGTCAGACACATGTCTCATTATTGTTTCATTATTACTATCCTGGCATTATAAAAGAGACATTCTTATAATTATGATAGTGCGCGTAAGTGCAAACGTGGACATTAATTCATGAGCTACGAATATACAATAAGTTTCATTAAATATGTATACCTACTTAGTTTCTGTTGGTAGAGTGACGGCTGGTGCCAGCGCATTGTACCCGATATTGATCTCAACTCGAAACGCAGCCTTCCAAATAGGGAGCCCTCTCCCAAATAGGCATCGGACAGGCCGTAGCTTGCCACCAACTATCGAGGACGCAACATGCTGCCATTCGCTCCTTCCATTGTCTACATTTTTGCCAATATTGTGCCATCAACTACTAATCGATACTTTTTAAAACAATTATCTCATATCTTAGCGCTCACACTAGTGTGTGTTTTCAGTATTCTTTATCGAATTTCTCAAGTGGCCTTCTCAATAGAGATTCACAATACTGTTGTTGATCTATACTAGTGATTGGAACGATTCCTACGTATCTTGAAATTGTAGTAGTATGGAAAGCGAACCAGGAGTTTAAATGTGGCGCTCACAGTAACCTTTGATATTTAAAAGCTTATAAATGTAAGTTTATCTTCATTGCTGGCATGCGGGCGTTTTGTCGAGTAACAACCTACGGCTACAGAAAGTTTATTGTCATATATGACCTGCCATAACTAGCTAGTCGTCGTGCCACATCATGGCAGGAATGCAGCTTATGCAGCCTTGAGGTATGATCGTTAAGGCTTAATGGAAGAAATACATATGAAGTCAATAACATCAAACTGGCACTCGACCGGTGACCGTGACAATTGCGAATAGAGGACAATTCGTATGAAAGGGATCTGGTCGGAGTCGGTTTTAAAGATTCATTGTTGCGGTGACATGGCATCAGTCTCAGGGAGAATGTGGCGGTTTTTAAATAAATGGTTGGGGATTATGTATGCTAGTACGCGGGCGGCCCTGAGCTATCGCAGCATTGTATTCAAATCCCTCGGCGACACCAGCAGGGCGACGACTACGACGTTCGGCGTCTGCTCAGCTCATTACTCAAACTTGCCCAACACGCCCTTCGGCCTCGTTTCGCATTCGTTTTTAATTTTTCCCACTATTTTTGAATATTGCATAATGGAGAAGAAATGACCTTTGGGATCAATTTACCTTTCGTAAATGTAACAGTACCTACTTGCCTACAGCAACTTTTGATTCTTGGAATTGTAATTTTGGCCAGGTGCCGCTAATGGGATAAAATAAAAACCATATCGCATTTACAATGAACCTACAAGGTTATTTTGAAAAAGAAATACCAGTTATTTGCTGCTCGAAAAGAGAGTTGCCAGGAAAGTTTGTCAGAAGTTTGGAAAATTGGTACTTATGTACATTTCAATGTACTCTTCAAGACTTTTCGTCTTGCTTTTTATATGCCAACTCGAGCCGCAAAGATGAACGACGATGAAAGAAAGTGGTAGCAAATTGAAACTTGTTTTCTAAATTTCCGGAAAACTATCCAGGCAATACTCCCAAATGACTGGACTATAAACAAGCTTGAGAAATCAATGACGTCCATTTGTTTTGACTCTCAATGAAACTTTTTTGTAGAGTTATTTATCGTGTTTGAGACAGGCTGTCTAGAACTGCCGTTGACTTCGAGGCTAAGGTCCATTAACTGTCGGATGAAGATGTAAAAACGTAAGGTCCATGATCCACTAAACATTAGCAAAGAGGTGTTAAAGTCAAGGATCTATAGAATTGCGTCGAAACCGTGCATTACATCATTACGTGTGGTGATTCTATTGTTTGGTATTATACTCTCAGCTTCGATGGACGATGGGCCTAAAGGCATTATAAATAAGAACACACTGTAATTTCGTCCCACGTATTGATTGATTGCCTTGTATAATCGTTGAATGTACCGACCTATAATTTACTACAACGAACTGGTTTTTGGTAATGGTTTATATCTAGAGCTTTTGCATACAATGGTAATTTATTGATGATTGTTTTCTAATTAATTGCTTTCATACGAAATGGAAGGATCTTCTAAGTACCTACTGCAGATTTTATGAATCATATTTTGGAGCAAGCTGGCTATAGAAAATAGAAGTCTGCTAAAAGTAATAAATTATCGTATTATAGCAGTAAAACTCGAGACAAGATAGCATCGTCGGCCAATGTAAAGCTCCCTATAGGATACCTAAATTCGTTAAGCTGATTCCAAATTTAAATTTTAATTAGGACGGCGAGAGGCGCAGAGAGGCGCCGCGGTGTCACCAAACACGTATAAATAACGCTTTTAGTTCAACGTTACTTTTTTAATCTGTGGTTCAACGGTTTCTTTTTACAATAAACTTCTACAGCTTAAATAATTCATTTTAAGTAGCAGAAGTAATTATCTACTCATTGCCTAGGACTTCGTTCTAATCCGTGGGATTTTACTGAAATTATTTTCAAATGCTCAATAATATAAAAAATGCGGTTATTATATAATATTTTAAATACTACTTTAATTTTTTGATCCACTGTCCAATTCAATCGTGATTTTAGCCAAGTGGAAACTCTATAATCTTAGTTCCGGATGTATAAATATTGTAAAGAAGGCGGCATGTCCGACAACCTTAGGTTCAAAGACAACAGTCACTTATGACATCAGTCATAATCACAAGTGCGCGAAAGGAAGCATTTCTTTTTAAAAAACATTAATTCTTCAATATTTTCTTCGTTCATTATTTTCAATCTAGTCATTGAACGCTGTGCAACTGAAAAAACAGCATGACAAAGTATTGTAGCAATAATTTTCAAACGCATTTGTATAAATAAATCATTAGCATTGAATATGTCTGTCATTGTTATCATGTGTTTGACCACCTGACACATCTATACGCTGATTTCATTACTGTTCCTTTAGGCTTCAGTATCGTACTGAAGGTTTTCACTCTTTCTGATTTAGATTTCAATTTAATGCACTAACGACTTAATCAAATAGTTTCAAAACGGTATTGTAAGACAAAAGGCCTACTATTCAGGTACGCAGAGAAAAAAAAAATTATGACGTAGACGTAATGGTTTAAAATTGCTTTAGAATTTGAATAACTTTTGAACAAATGAATATCGCGGAACATACTAGCGTATCAATATAAGGTATTAAGGTCCCCCATCGCCCTGCCACCGATGATCCATCCCTCCTGTTACACCGTGTAGGTACTTATACAGCTTACAAGCGTTTAAAAACGTAAAAGCGTAGTTTGATAAGAACAGTAAGTTAGATATTTGTGTTTGCATCACCAATGCCTTTGGTCCGAATGTTTACTATCAACATACAAAATAAAACTCTTTTTAGGCATATTAGTTAAAAGGTGATAGCATGCTGATGTATAAGGTGGAAGTCTTATCAGGATCGTGATTGTTCGTACTGTCTTTGATAAGATTTGCGTGGGTATTGCAAGTCACTTGGCGATAGTTTATCAGATTGTGATAAGAGGGTGATAGGTTAGATTGTACGCGAGAAATTACGAATGTGTATCAGATAATCATATTTTAAGCTGGTGACGAAGACCTTGGCATCTTTTAGCTTATATTTAAGTAAGAATAAGTCCCTTTTTGTTTGTAATGTATTGATTTTGAAGCTCACTATAACTGCTAACCTAAGAAATTTATGATAACGTAACTGTTATACATTTCACTTCTCTAAAATACGGATTTAAATATTTTAGCCGATTATTTCCTAACAGATTCCTTAAAGCTCTAGATACATTGGTTTACTCGTAAATAAACTAGTTGTGCGAAATGTAACCACTTGCGATTCTTACCCTAGGGAAAGTAAGAACTCTTGTTATTATCGTGTTTAAAATTAATTAAAGCGCCGCCTATCGTAGTACTTAATATTCCTATTACTATTGCTGAGATATTTTTGTTTAATAGTACTGGTACAACTACCTACCTTACAAATATGTGGAATTTTATCCTCCAACTTACTTAAACTTTTTTTTGATTGTACATAAAAAAACTTTTAGAGCATAAACCATACAGGGTATAGAACAAATATATTCAGTTAAAATATATTACCCTTCATAAGTTTTCACAGTTTACGGAACTTTAAGTAAAGTTGCGACACAGTTCTTAACTACTGCAACTATCATCGTGTACTATTATGTTATTTTATACCAATGTATATTTTGTTCCTAAATAAACTATTTGTATTTGTATTTTATTTTGTATGAATAAAATGGGTCATAATTTAAGTTTGCGGGTTGTTCACTTTTAAATGATATGTTTCGTATAAATAATAAATATGCATCGAATATATTTTAAGGGCGACCACCCGCACAGCCTGTATTACCAGACTAGTGAGTAAATACAGCAATAAATACGGCCATTTTTGTAACTAGCTATTATCATGTACCTTGATACCTATATCTACTTGTGCAATTTATGTTTAGCAGGTTTAACCTGCGGAGCGACTAACAAAATGTAGAGCCAATATTACTTTATATTTAGTCGCTATGTCAATTTAAAAGCTTTGAAAATCTCTTTGAATAATGTTTTTAATTTTATTTAGTTCTTCAGTTATAAACGGTAGGTTGCTTTGCTACCAATATTAGCAAAGCTCTCATCTGTCCAGCTATTTCCGTAGAACGTGCTACGACTTTCTTGTATAATCAATAGCGTCTGGTCCCGCCATATTGTTCCGTTTATCCGTAAAAGTTGGCATCTCCGCCCGCCCATTAATCTCCATATAATTAAATGATCAAGTAAAATTATATTTAGCTGCGGAAATGGGCCACTGTCCACGCGCCCGCCACCGTTCGTCTGCTGAACTCAAAACCACTAAAAGTTCAAACAACACTATTCTTTAAGATCAAGCAGTCGTATATTTGTTTAAAGAAATCTACTTGGATATACACCGTTAGCATGATTTAATGGCATCCAGTCAAGCACTAGTACCAGCAGTCGATGCTACAATCTTAAAAAGACATCCTTAGTATCGTATCATCCAATCGTAATACTGATTATAAGGTAAAGCTTTCTAGAGGCCTGATAACGGAGCCACAAAACCATTAATGAGCGAAGTCGCCTGGTGAAATCGCCGAGGAAAAATCTCAAGTCTTATTAACATAGTAGTAGAGCTAGTTTATTCATAATTGGCGGTTGTCTCCCACCCCGAGTCTGTGCGACTAGCTCCGCCCCGTGACTGCGCACCTTCGTCGTGCAAATAAATTGCGTTCATAATACCGCGCGACACATGCCCAGCCCGGCTACAATTAAAATTTGCATTCTCGCTATCTGATTGATAACTCTGTTGGATAGGTTAGTGAGAGCGAGTGAGCCTGCTTGAACTGTGTAGGTGGATGTACGAGGGGGGCGCACTCAACTCCTGTTACATAATGAACATTAAACAATACCTACATGAGGAAAATAAAGAAAAACTATCGACGCATAATTGAAAACGTATGTCTTGTTGTCTGGGAAATAGTCACCACGAAAGTTTGGGACGAGTAGGAAAACTTGATACAGCCCGTTATTATAGCCCAAACTACTCAAGCCACTACTCAAGCGAAACGATACCTACCCTCTTAAATCGTTATACGTCGACCTTGTGAATATTGTAAAGGACGTTACTTTTCTGGCCATCCAGACGATTATTAACGTCTATTTCGACAGAAGAGTGCTCGCTCATTTGTTTTCTAGAGCGTAACTATTCTGAAATGACAGATATATTATTTTCTTTGGACACATAATAATAATATATGCACCGTTGGCAAAATTCGTAGCTCGACGGCGACAAATGTTTGCAAAATATTTTTTAAGTTTCTTTTTATGAGGTGCAACTGTACGACAGTCTCACTCCCGAAGCATTCGTAGAATGATACTCAATAAATTATATGCGATATTTTTGTTGAGTAAGTTGGCTCACGTCCACTGTATCCTTCTGGACATTCTGATGATATTCAATAATATGTCATTAAGCATCCGTTAAACGAGCGGCAGTAGGTCGCATCACTCGCATCGCTCGCCGATAATATTATCTACGAAAGTGAATACCTACTGAAAGGCGATGGCATGTCAGTTCCGTTGGCGGCGCTGCTCCCGATATGGCGATCAGCGTCGATTTAAGTGTACCTTGTGCCACTTAAACTGTCTACACCTCGTAAAACTGTCTCGATATAAAAGTGTTCCGAAAAATATAAGAGCGTAAAAATCATACCGGGCGGTAACTAAAACGTTCATTAAGGAAGAAGAATTATTTGTATTATTTTTATGGTTCCTACTAATTGGTTTGACAATTTAAACGGCCTTTACGTCGCCTTCTTGCATTTTAATCAGGATACGCTGGAAATAAACATATATAAGTAGAATTATGGACATATAGAACGAGAAGAACCAGTCACAATTGCGACAAGCAGGCGCCGGCCCTACTCAATGAAGTCAGCAATAATAAATAAAAGTTGAGGGAAACGACATTCTATTTATACTCACACACGATTTATAGGTACATCACAGACACTATACTGACAAACATTTATAACCGTTTGTTTTCAGACGATACATAAAAATCTTTAATACATCGTTTTAATTGATAAATCTGTGTAAATTAGAGGCACATATTACATATTATTATGCCTATGGGGTGGGCAGAGCCATAAGTAAACATAAGAAAACTTGCAGCCACTTCTGATTTAGTCCAATTTCATAGGCATTCTAAAAAATCACCACTAAAATGTAACGTCCGAGTAGGATTTGCGCTCTGAGATTTCCGTACAGTCTGTGTATTGTTTTTTTTTGCCAATGTAAGTTTCATATTGCACAAAATATATTTGTATGTGATACAAATTAAGATTTTTTTTTATTCTTACCATCCTTGGTTCTTGCAGATATACAGACGGACGGCCAGCAAAATGATGGACCTGCAGACCTCTAATTGAGTAAATTACCCAGTTTGACTGTTTATTTTTGAACGATATATAAGTTAACATGGACATGTGTCATAAAGGCAAAGATAGGTAATATGGACGCGTACTGGAAATAACTAGCTATTTCAGTCGCATCCGTTAAGCCTTACATACTAGTATATAGGTTTTTATAATAGGTCATCGAAGACGGTCGAACAGACACGAAGTTAAGGCAAAATCGACTTCAGTTGAGCAGGAAGGCGTCATACAATGCCGCCAACCTTGCATAGGTATTCCGTGTAGGTATATTCCGCAAATCGAGGACGATTACAATATCCATTGCGCAAAAAATAAATAAAATACTCATTGTCCACACGTTTTTCCCACATATTCACGAAAGTTCCACCTACATGACGAAATTATTCGTGCAACGAGAAGTTAGTTAGTCTAGTGGTGTACTGGTCAGCAACCCAATCTTTTAAGAAGGATTATATTTTTCATTATATTTTATAATAATTAAAGTAACCTAAGAAGACTTTTACTAAATCAGCTATCAATTTATATAAGTCTTCACCCTGGTTTGCCTCGGTGTCCAAACAAGGAACCAGTGGCTTGCAGAGACGATTTTAGCACGAATATCTTACTTATATCATAAATGCGAAAGTTTGTGAGGATGTTTGGATGTTTGTGCCTCAATCACGCCTAAATGGCTGAACGGATTTGAATGAAACTCCAAGTTTCTCCTCCAAATGCATAGTATATACATGTACTGGATTAACATATAGGCTCTTTTTTATCCAGGGCCACGCGAGCGAAGATGCGGACGGCAGCTAGTATATTATAAAAATATAATTTATTGATGCTAGCGGGAGCTCCATCGATGACACATTAAGAGTATCCGTAGCTGAGTCTACTAGTTTATTGAATTTATTAAACATTTGTCATACGTCCAGCCGCTTTATTTCAAGAAGTTTTGTGAATTTAATAGCTTGTGGAAATTTAGTTTTAATAGTAACACGCAATGTAACCGTGTCCTTGTCTAATTACAAAATAACGTACCTATTTTTTAAAACGAAAGGTATTTTTTCTAAAACGATTTTCGGGTTTTAGGTAGCATTTATTCATGGTTTGGCTTTGTTTTTTAGGGTTCCGTACCCGAAGGGTTCCTATGGGATCCTATTACTAAGCCTCCGCTGTCCGTCTGTCCTTCTGTCCGTCTGTCCGTCTGTCTGCTTGTCCGTCTGCCCGTCTTTCAGCGGGTTGTAGGTATCTCATGAACCGTAATAGGTAGAGTTGAAATGTTCACAGAGTGTGTATTTCAATTTGCCGCTATAACAACAAATAATAAAAATAAAATAAAAAATAATAGGGGCCACAAACAAGATATTTTTTTTATATATTATATTTTATTTTATATAAATGTACTCACACTTGACCGGTTTTTGACAGTAGTAGTACAATACTGTAGCAGTTTTATTACATCTGTGTGTGTTGTCACCTACTAAAAGTTAACTCGATCATGGGTTTTAACATTTACGCTCTGTAAATGGTCGTTCGAATGCGCCACTAGATGCAACAGGTATCGATTTGAGATCTTTTTATCTTTGCCGCCGTTCTATCGAAATCGTGTATTGCAGTTGACATTAACAGTTTTTATTGGGGCAATTATTTTAAAATCTTTAAACCTACTCACCTTTAAATGGCGCTAATGAATTTGGTTCGCACGATGATGACCGCAATATTACTTCTGCATTTGCGCAATTATTATTCAAAACTTGTTACTCCTAAAGTCCTGAACCGTCTTTTTCATATCAGTATTATTACATCCGCAGTATAGCGCTTTGGGCTTCGTCGCTTGATTGCTATTTAAAATCTGCTGTAAATTGCATCATTACTAAGGTAACGTAGGCTGTGGTAGACGCCTGCTCGTCTGGTGTCCATGAATAAAACAGAGTTCTCAGAAACGTAATTCAATTCAATTGATAAGTTTTATTTTCAATTACATAATAACTTATGACGCAGCGCAAGACCGTTTGGTTTGGGTTAGTGTAGTTGATTCAGTTCTACTTTACAGATGACTACGAGTTAATGATAATATCCTACTAATATTATAAACGCGAAAGTTTGTATGTATGGATGTTTGTTACTCTTTCACGCAAAAACTACTGAATGGATTTTAATGAAACTTGGAATATACATAGTACATGTGCTGGATTAACATATAGGTTACTAGCTGCCGCCCGCGGCTTCGCTCGCTTGGTACCCGGATAAAAAATAGCCCATATGTTAATCCAGTACATGTACTATGTGTATTCCAAGTTTCATTCAAATCCGTTCAGCCGTTTAGGCGTGATTGAGGCACAAACATCCAAACATCCAAACTCACAAAGTTTCGCATTTATAATATAAGTAAGATTTTTATCCGGGTACCACGCGAGCGAAGCCGCGGGCGGCAGCTAGTAAGTTTATAATTTTCTTTGTTGTTAATTTGTGGAAAACAAAAGATAGATAATAAACTTTCAGTCAGCTTTTTGCAGGCAAAAGTTCATCTCTAGAATTCTAGTGCACGTGGCCGTCGTCCAAACGCAAACATATGAGATAAAAACAAAAACAAAGACTACTAAGTCACGTGTATTAAATCATAAATTAACGAGCGTGAATCAAATCGATGTGCTAGAGTAATTTTATTAACTAGCTGCTGCTAGACACCTGTTGCTGACACCTGATACTACGCGTTTTACATAATATCTGCGCCTCGCCGCAGGAACACCTGAGGCCCTGAGCTACGACTGACGCAAATCACCTAACCTTCTGAATCCGTCATTTCACTATGATAACACCCCCCGCTGGACTGGGAGTAAAGAGAAAACATAGAATGTGTCTAGCTGCTTCTCTTCCCGAGCATGTCGTAAAAGTCGGCTAAGGGATAGCATCCTCTCCAACATGATTGAACCTACCTATATGGGCGATGAGCTGATCACCTGTCACCATGGTTCACCATAACCACCTTGGGACTTTGAATCAGGAGAGGCTGCAAGTTTTCTTATGATTACCTGTGGTTCTGCCCACCCTATTAGAGCTTAATAATATGTATGTATGTACTACTAGTCGAGTACCAGTAGAGAAGGATTTAAAGTGCGCTTCAAAGGCTCCTTTGTGCATCTTCACAAATGTTTTCGAACTTTTTAGGTTTAACAAAATGCCGGTTTCCTCACGATGTTTTCCTTCAGCGTTACCTGCCGGTATAGCACACATACATTTTTGGACCAGAAAAATCCATTGAACCTTATTTGAACCCACGACTTTAGGATCGCAAGGCGGGGTCGATGCCACTATACCACCAGTGCTCTTACTATGTAAATATGGTTCTCACGAGCATCAATGCCTTTCAACAAACATATACCTATATACAAAGATTTCTTCTTTATACGATAGGTGACGGTCGCCGCAAACGTAAGAAACGCTGTCTAAAATGTTGGCAGGCAAAAATGTTCATCTTAAACTTATTCTTCGACCTTGGTTAAAGTGAATCCGCAGAGTCTATCATGATATAAGAAGATTGCAGAAAGTTCTACAAACATTTTGAAAGGTTTAGACCAAACGATCTTGATAGTTTTGTTACTTTTTGCATTCCCTATCCAGTATAGGTACCTACTGTATCCAAGCGTTAGATTACCAATGGAGTATACAGAATTAGTATTAGCATCTGACTGAATCATGTAAGTGCATCCTGACTGCGCATACAGGCATCTCTACGACTTTATTTATTTTGAAGCCGAGCGGAATAATAGAATGACTAACGGAAAGCTTCGAATCCACGAATTGAATCATTCGAAAACAATTCACTACAAAACCACTATTCCGAAGTGCGATAAACAAACGGTTGTATTTGAGATGCTTTCGAATAAATGCCGTCACAATAAGATCACGTAATAAAGGGGCGGCACGGTGAGCAATCATTTAGCGTGTGGGCATAGCACAGAATAGATAAATGCCGTGCAATCAGTAAAAAAACTTGCTTTTTTTGTCTGAATAAAAAAAAGGGGTTTTCTGTAGCTGTTGCGAAAGCTAAGGACAAAAAGTGAAACGTCTAATTTTTTCGTCTTCTTTAAATATTTTTTTTAGGAGACCTTTTTTAATCCTAACAGCCACACCAGAGGTCCCTGTGTCGTGGGTGTTAGAAACAACGAGTTCCTATTTGCAGAACATGTAAATTGAATCCGCTCTTATCCCGCACTCGCTCGCTACGCCACTGAAGTCGTCAAGATTTTTAGTAGGTAAATTTATCCAGCGGTGCTTAAGTAAGGTACCTAGGGTACATAGGCTATATTTTTAAGGCCGTAGTGCAAAAAGTGGTTATATTTTTGTACTGCATGAATTGTTTTGTGTAATGACACAATGATCAAAGTAAATTAACTGATCTGTGGGGAACGTCGTCGCCTACACAAATTAGCGCTACCGCACCATGACTGACTCATTGTTGATAGAAAACTCAGGACTGCCGCTGGAAAACGTATTTTATTTGAAGTAGAAACAAACTTCAGTTTACTTCACAGTTAGTTTTGCTTATTACAATTAATCAAAATGTGTAAGTAGGTAGGTTCCTTACTAGTCGAAGTGAATAACAACTTCTCTACGAAGATTATAAAATAAACTATTCGCACTTCGTCTTAATACTGCTGCGACAAAACTTATGGTTTTGGAACAACTTTAGGACCATGATAGAAATCAGAACAAACCAACTACAAAGCAGCTATAAATTATAGTTTCGAGACATTGTATTTTAAGGCCATGTTGGCGAAGTAGATACCGATCGCCTAATTAAACAGATCATAATCTTATCTATCTTTGAATAAAATATATCCACAGTTGGGGAGAAAGTGTAAACTAGTCAGCGTGTCTGCAGAACGGACGTCAAAATATCCTGCTTAAGGCTAATTCAGACCTAACAATTTATGTGCTGCCCACGCGCGCTGAAATACGGCGCACGCCTCTTTCAACCCTTTTATGTAGAGGATTTATTGAAGCGACTTGCGCACGCTTCAATGAGCAGACCATACTTCGGGCGGTTTGACATGTAACTTATACTTATCATGATCTATGCCAGTATGACAATGCTGCAGACGTGAGGCCGCGGTCGCGCACGCCACGCTTCGAAGATTACAAATTGTACCTACCTATTGTGCCACGTCTGTCCAATCCGCGCCGACAGACACACTTACCGAACTGCACTAAAGGGAATTTGACAAGATACCATTCATTATATTCAATTAAGGCCGTAAATAACTCATTTTTATCTTTGAAACGGATCCATTCGGTAGTTTTGTTACGTTTAACGGCAACAAAGTAGGATATGGATGGATCAAGAATCCATATTTAAACGTCTATCAAATCTCTCCCATATGCGCAATTTAAAATCAAAATAAACACTGGATTGTATTGGGTACAAATTCCATAAACAGATCTCGTGAAAGAAGCAGAAGACGGGCGTCGCCAATACTTCATTTCTTTGGCGAAGCGTTTCTGGAGGTTCGCCAACATTTCCGAGAAAACGAAAGGAAGGTTACGCGATGTCTCGCCACACTTTATATGCCTAAATCATGTCACTTATAATATTTTCACGAAACCAAAACATCAACATAGGAAAGATGTTAAGGTGATCGAGTGCACGATGCCAGCTCTCGCCGTGTAACAATTAGACGTGACTGGCGAGGCAGGATACTTTCTTGGCACTCTTAAATCTGTCTCAAACTTACAAAAAATAACACCAGACTGTTAAATTATTCCGGTGTCACTCAAGGGAAACAAATTTAGATGCTGTTAATATGACTGAAATGTTAATTGAATCGAGGATAGACAAATAACCTGTTCTACCGATTCTATTTGAAATATAGCAGAATGTGTCGACAGTTTGTATGAGGTTTTATGGAAGGTATTATGATGTTCCTGAAAATAGCCGATTACCTGTTTTGAATAAATAAATAAGCTTATCAAGAAAAAAATTAGTGTGATGAAGGAATTGAATGCTACACGCAAATGCTTGTATCCAAAGCGCTGCGCTGTAGTCTATGTTATTATCAAGTGAATTATTTCAGGGTGTAGGAGTAGATGTCAGACGAATAACAAAACTAGTTAATGCATGACACGATACAATGATTGTTGCATCCTGAATGTGCGGCGTAGGCGCCGGCACCCTCCTTCCTCATTATAGCTCTGGGTGCGTCAGTATTGATCGCGATCATAATCCTATTGTGAGGGGTTTAGCCTTTCACAGTCAGCTCGGATGATAGCAAATAAACAGCGCTTAAAAATAAAATAGCAACGAACCAGTCAGGAAACTCGAGATATTGCAATCACATTTCCATATTGATTCAAACTTGCATCTCAGAAAAGATAACCGGACTTAACCTGTAGGAGTAAAAACACATTTTGTTGTTTTTAGATCTGAGGAATTTAAACTTCAAACAAAACAAAGTTGTCATCAAGATGGCATTTCGAAGCGATAAGGATCACTTAAAAACAAATATTGAACTGCACTGACCCAAATGCACTGAATCTGATGATTATAAAAATGCACGATACGCAACAAAGTCTTACAAGCCGACATGAAGAGTCAATATTATGTTCTCACGCAACTCTTTTATCGATGCAAATGACACAGAAAATAACTAACGTTTAAAATAAACAGTGAAATAACTTTGTCACCAATCTTTGATCAACAGCGTTTTCGATTCTTTCATTTGCTAAGAGATTTGGAAATATCCGATACTAGCTGCTGCTAAGCAGATTTGCGTTTTTTCAAAGTATTCTTACTGTTTGTGAACTTATCTTAACTGTGTCCGAGGTTAATTAAATAGTACGAGTAAGAGAGATAAGACTGACGCCCATTCGAGCAGGCCAACTTATCGACCCGGCCCATCTGATTGTGGACCTACCCGTTACACTTCATGTCAACGACGCCATTTTCAAACTGCCAAGTTAGTTATGATAATAACTTTGCATCATACACAAATTATATACGAAATACGTATAGTTTCAAAATTGTTTAATTTTATTGATTTTCATAGTTTGTTATATGTTTTTATACAATACTAGCGGTCGCCCGCGGCTCCGCCCGCGTGGATGTCGGTTACCGCTGCAAAAAGCCTACCCAGGAAAGACACGGTCAGTCGCGAGGTCGGCTCCCTACGCAGCGGTCGTGCAGCAGAAATCGTAATATTTTAATTTCGCCATAACTTCAAAACCAAACGTCCAATTTTAATCATTCAAAGACCAAATATTATCTCCATAAACTGTTCTTAGTGATGAAATCATTTATTTTGATAAGGATTAATAGCATGAGTAAAATAAACGCGTTTAAATGTAGTCCAAAAAAAATTCAAGATTTTTAAATAAAAAAATGGTTGCTGTGCCTCACTCGACATAGATGGGTATAGTGTGTCGCGGACTTTTTTGTAGATATTTATAAGATCTACAATTAATTAGAACATTTTATGGTTCTATCTTTTATAGTTTAGGCAGCGTACGCAAAATAAGTAACTTTTCTGGTTGATTTTTTACACCTTGTGTCCGAAAAACCCAAATATCTTACGGAACCCTATTTTTTTCCAAAATAAAATATAGCCTATGTTACTCGTGGATAATGTAGCTTTCGAATGGTGAAAGAATTTTTAAAATCGGTCCAGTAGTTTTTGAGCCTATTCAGTACAAACAAACAAACAAAGTTTTCCTCTTTATAATATTAGTGTAGAAGTACCTTTAAATCAGAAAGCAGGCAGAATAATGTTTTTGAACTAATCTATATCACCATAAGAGTAATTTGTTGTTTTAGTTTTTGAATGAAAAGTTTAGGTTTTTAAGCAAATTAATTAATTAATTTTATAAATTATGAAAAAGCCCTCTGAAATAAAAATAACAAATTAAAATCTATGCAATTATTTATACTCAGCTATTCTAATTTTAGAGCAAATTACATAAAAATTACACAGCGGAGCGGCGGCTTAGTAATAGGGTCTCGTTGGCATCCTTCGGGTACGGAACCCTAAAAATGGCCACCTCTCAGTAGGGCCTAGTAAAATCGGCATAGACTTCTGAGATTGCATTTCAATGCTTTCATATTCTAGGTACTTCTCTCGATAAGGCTAAATTAAAAAGAATGCGTGCAAGCGAAATTATTGTCTGCACGCATGATCCTATGAGTAACGACATAACAACCAACATTCAATTTTAACATTACTATTTGTGAAATCTTATTTTTAGACGCTGCTCACGAGTTTGGTATGCAAATGCAACTTGTTAACCTGTGCGAACTCAGCTGTTAACTTATAAATTTGTAGGTAGGCATTTAGTTCGGATTACTGCTGAGCTGAGCATTGACAGTCCAAAAATAGCTCCCCAAGATTTTTTCTTTCAAGCTTGACCAAGCCAACAATAGTTATCACCTATAAACATTTACAACACACAGACTTATTATAAGTCTAAGGTCTAATCCATTATTATTATTGAATTTTGTGAAAACTGAGACATTTAAGGAATGTTAATGTTTTTTTTGGGTAATAAATAAGATAGATAAATATGATAAGGCAGTTTTTATATTTATTTTAACCACGCATTTTAAAGTTTACTTTTAAAATCATGAAACAGTTATGTTCTCAAGCTTTCAGCTCTCAGCTGTCAAAAGTAGAATAAAGGATTGATTTTCTTACTATTGTACTTGCTAATAAGACTTTTGTCTTTGGTTTCAGAATGCCTGTTTGGAAAACAAGCGATGGAGCTGGGGTCCAAATGGTTTGCGGACCTCGGCCCGCCTTTCGGCGTCATGTACTGCATCAAATGTGAGTGTGTAGCGGTACGTATTGACGACAATTTTCAAATTTACACACACCATTCCACCTACCTAAAAGTTTAGTCAAAATGTGCACACGGAATTCAATTTGAATTAAGTTTTTCTTATAGGTACAGAAAAAGCGACGCGTGGTCGCCAAGGTTCACTGCCGCAATATCAAGAATGAATGCCCGGAACCCTCCTGCGATACCCCCGTGCTGTTACCAGGCAGGTGCTGTAAGACGTGCCCTGGAGACATTAACTGTGAGTATTCATATATTTATTACTTTATTTGCATTAGCAACACATTCGTTACAGTTGATAGGTTAGAATATAATTTATAGAAAGATCAAAGAAGCAAGGTGACCGGACTGGATAGGTCTGGCAAAATAGACGCGATTAAAAGAGTCATGGTGTTGAAAATATACGAAAATAATAGAAAAGTTTCAGCTAGTGAATCATTGCTACAAATAAATGCATATGAAAATTCTCTTAGTGAAATACCATCGTGTAAGTAAATTAGCAACAAAAATTACCTCATTTCTCTGAGATTTATTTTGAAGATTCACGATAAACGCGTAGGTACCAGGATATAATTTATAGGTAGGTACTTACACAAAGAAGCTCAATCGACATATTAGCGGCATAATAAACGAATTGGAACATTGGCATCAACTGACAATTACTAAAAGAGCGTCCATACACTGGAATTTTAATTGGCAACAATCAATCTAAATGATGAGTTGAGTAGTTTTGCGACGAGAGTGTTTAGATCAGTAGATTCTGCGAGCACAGTGATAATTGTATCATAAATAAGTACGATATGTAACAAGAGCTATGTAAGGTGATCAGTGTACTCGTAGGTAATATTGCTCCCTTAGCACGAAGCGTTAGCATCTCCGTACTACTTACACTCAAAGGATGCAATTTGCGTTGCCTTTATTTAGTTTTTCAACAACGATTATGGTATTGACGTGTTTTATAATCCAATGCTTCTAATTGGACTCATTATTCATGTTTATTGTATCAATAACATGATCCGCAATAAATTTTGGCCTTTGTAAAACTTTGTTTTGCGTTGTCTTGGATACTTTATTTAAGTCTGTTTATAGTATTATGAGTGTTTTTTTCCCGTTGTAAGTACACACTAATAAACAACATCATCATCAACGCCATTCTCTAATGAATGATTTAGGTAATGATGTTATTTTTTAAATTAACACTGAAAACTAATGTCATTATTTTTTCTGGTTTGATATTTGATAGTTCAGTTAATTGACTCACAATTTAGCGTTCTTAGAAACATTTCTAAGCTTTTAAAATAATCGATTAAGCATTTTATAAGTAGGTATTGTCATATCGATTTCATTGGAACTGAAATATTGATCGGAGCAGGTTAGTGACTCAGAGGCCATCTGTCGCGAGATATATTCCGCACCGCACATGTGGAAATCAGGTGACATATACGAAACTTTATGGACGTATTGTATATAATTTTAATGACCGTCATTAATAACTATTTGGATTAGCCCGTAGCTATAGCTTGTGAAATATGATACCACCAATAAATATAGCAATGAAAACGTATAATTGATTATTATATTTATTCAATACCAAATGTTTATTCCTAAACTTGTAGATGAGTAAACCAATAAAGTAGCTACATTAGTGACGGTTTTATTGAATAAACGTCATAATATCATTCGCGATGTCCGTGCTATACCTACAGAAAGCAACTTTTGATTGCCGCCGGTCATCATAACGTTACATAGATATCTTTGTATTTTTTGTGAAACCAGTAAAGTGCCGACAGTGCAAGGTAATTGCGGCTCGTCAGAAAGCATGCGAATGCGATGTGACAGGAGCCCGCGATGACAAATGACGGCGCAACGCTCGTACCTCGCTTGCGGCTCCCACGGCTCTCGGTCATCAATTTACATTAGACATAGTAGGTACTTTACTTCTCTGCTGGACTGGAAGTAAAGAAAAAGCATAGAATGCGTTCAGCTGCTTCTCTCCCCGAGCATGTCGTAAAAGTCGACTAGGGGATAGTATCCTCTTCGAAATGATGGACCACCTGTATGGGCGATGGGCTGATCACCTGTCACCATGGTTCACCATATCCATCTTAGGACTTTAAGTCAGAAGTGGCTGCAAGTTTTCTTATGTTAACTTGTGACTCTGCCCACCTTATTAGGGATATGGGCGTGATAGTATGTATGTATAGTAGGTACTTTCGAGGCTTTGGCGCAGGCGCTACATGCCTTCATGGAACTTGCTGCTAATTCCTGGGTAATCATAACCATACCACGTAATGTCAAATAATTGGCAACGCGTTATGTCTGATCTTCATCCTGCATTTGATCAGTGTAACTCGTAGGTGCGACGTCAACAATGGCTGCGTCAGCAGAATCAGTGGGTTCCTCCGACGCCGACGGCGCGTCTGCCTCTGCAGCCTCCACCCACCAGGACTATATCGAGAGCATTACAATGACATTAGTCAGTTGCACCGGGAGGTGGTGCAGAAATGGCACGCAGTGGAGCCCCCCCTACGCCCGCTCCGCTGCTGCAAATAGCTGCTGGTGCTGGCTATTCCGAGCGCGGCCGTCGACCCGCAGCCGCGACGCCGTCTGCTCGCCTTTTTAGCGAACACCACTCACGAAGTCACGCATTTTTTTTTGCGAAAAAAAATATAGCCGATGTCAACGTACGCGCTCTTTTACTACATTTATTATGACGCTTTCTAAGAAAACAATCTTGACACACTCCTATAAATTTCAAGGCCATTTAAAAGCCACATCCAGAATTACGCGGTGGTATTTTAATATGACTCATTAAATTCTTCATAATGACTACCAAAGAATTGTCTACTAATCTAACTATCACCACTCTATTTGCCTAGGTAGGTACCAAATATTGTGCGGCAATTTTCGTCTTATGATAATTATGTAATATAGAGATGTTACATTAATTATGAATATACTTAATTTTTTAAAGGGTTGGTTCAGTTATTATTAGTTGATTATTATCATATTCGGACAAATTCGGTTTTCATGCAAAGCACGAAGTTTGCCGAGACGCACAATATTTGTGGTACTACTGTATCTTTCAAGGACACTGGCTATCTTTTTTTCCTTTTTTAATTTTTTTATTTATTTTTGATCTTATAACTTGCGTTACTTAAAGCATTGAGATCAGAACTCCCGATATTATAATGGTTTAAAAGCCGTTAAAGTATGGCGGAACTGTAAGCTGGCCGTAAAGTCTATCTGAGGCTTGTAACTATAAAACGCATCAAATCTGATTCACAGTTGCCTTTGTGAGAGCTTCAGTTGGCGGTTTGCCGGCTGCCTGCCGTAATAATATAGTTTATCGTGCTTTTAATAAATCCCCGGCACCATACGGAGACTGTAAAACGGATATTTTTTAATTGAATCTCAGCCAGGTGTTTGTCGTAATAAACCGAGAGATTTCATGCCTGCAGAGGGTATGGCTTGCAATGTCAGGGAAGAAGCTTCGAGTCAGAATTTAGTATTCGAGATAATTCCAAATAATTTATTTGACAAATGAATGAGTTATCATGTCTCGTCTAAATGGGCTGTATCGTGGTACCGAGCAAGTGTCCCGCTATTGGTAGCTAGGTTCTTGAGAACGTGCAAATTGATGATGTATCTAATTATTGGCCACATCAATTTCTCTCGTTAAATCGTGGCACTGACCGACGTTTCTAGTTACGATTTTATATGTGTACCTACGAATGTACTAAATATGATTTCACAGTATAAACATTATACAATCTAACAATAAGGAACACCAGAAATTTTATTATGCTGATGTTGCTTTCCCTTTGTTTTTATTAGACACCATGAATGTTTTTTATGTTGTGTCCTATTTTTTTTTTGCTTGTTTTATTTGCACAATATGTTTCTAATGCAGCTTTTGAAAGCTAGGCGTAATAGCTGCGTGTCAGTTGCTTCGTTCACGGTTGGTCGCGCGACGCACCGCGACCATTCGATCACGAGTGTGTCTAATTCAGTGTGCAGCATGTGCCTCTCAGGAATTTGTTTTGTGCACGGCCGATGCGAGATGCCGATGCAGACCTATGTCACTTCAAATCCGCTTACACTGTATTATTAGCATTATCACTATTGTTCCAATATTATTTATAGCTTACGAGCTATTCAAATCTCGCAAAATCCGGGTGTCGCCAGCATCATTGTAATTGGTTTAATAAAGTCAAATGAAATTGAGCTGATATTTTCTAACACAAACTATCATTATTATTCGCTGATACATATATGTTATTGAAAGTGACATTTCTGAATGTTAGCAAGTAGGTACCTACTATTATTTGTTCCGTGGCTGAGTACAACCGACGTTTTATTTTTGCGAGATCGGTGTCTTTGCCTTCACAACGCATTCCTCGATGCATAATTTTGTTTGCGCCTTTTGCGCCGTTCGCCGCGAAAAGAAACGCTTTGATGCTGAGCTTTCTTTTTGTTGTAACAGCCTTGTTTAATACGATAAATGATCCAATGGAATCGAACGCTTAAAGCCCTTTTTCTCCAGAAGAAGTGTAAATCATGAGAAAGATTGTACATTTCTGTCAAAGGTCATCATCCGTTTTATTCTTATCACATAAATACATCTTAGTGCTACAAAACCATTTCCGAATGGAACCTACGTTACAGTACTGTCGACTGTTAATGCCACACTATTTACATAAAAATAATACCTGTAGGGCGGAATGAAGATAAAGTTTTAAAAAGCTTAATTGAATGTTAAATCTTTTTTTAATAAATCTGTACCTACATCTCCTGTGCCACGGAAGAACAGCACTGTAGTTGCTTCCGGGCTCTGCAGCACACGCTGAAGTTGCCTTTTTGGCTCACAATTTATTAAAAAAAAAATTGTTCTAACTGTGTAATTTTATTAATTTTTTTATATGTATTTGTGAATCAAATAAATAGTTTATTTCTTTCTATTTTGGTGGATTCAGACCTTACGAGCAATATGACTCTACAAAGCGAATAATCATAAACGGCATAAATATAGATGGTTGTCGTGTAGCCGCAAGTGTTCTCGTTATTATTTTAATGTTGGCTAATGAGGTAGAGTTCGGTGAAGGCGGTTAGTGGGCAGTCTTATCGTGAGTAACAGCGGTGGTTTTGTGGTGCGAACGAAGCGTGACTTGGCGTGGCGTGTACAGAATAACCATTAGTTAGTATGACATGCCAGAAAGGCGGCGGCGGCGCCGGGCCCTTTTAGATTTACCACAAACATTAATCTTTTGATTAAACGGTCCGTTTGACTATAATGTTGAAGTAACATTTGAATAAGTCGAGAGCTAAATCGTCATAGAGCAATCGTGATTGACCTGTTATGCTCGGTGACATTTATGTACCTATTTTGTTGCGGCACTGGTTCCATTGCGATACGGCAGTTTATTTCTACTCTTAACTACATCCAAACTGGAGAAACAATTTATGTAAATAAACCGTCGAGTATTTTTCGTTATTACGATGAAATCACTTTAGTATTACGTAAGTAAACTTCACAACATAAGTTTTTACACTTTAATTTAACTATTAGTACTACGTAAAAGTTCCTTAAACATTGTAATGAATTTTAGTGAGGATATGATGATGTATTTGTGGTTCAATTTCGCCGTAAAATAATTGATTAAACTTGGAATATAGTACCTGGAATAACACAGGCTACTTTTTATTCTAATACCGCACGAGCGAAGCCGCTGGTAGGATCTAGTTCTCAGGCCCCATTTTCAGGAAAATCTCCTAAATCTCGATTAGGAGATTTTCCTGCAAGTGGGCCATACCTAATGAGACAGATAAGAAATTATGTAGTAAATGACGTCACATTTAGTACCTACATAGGTATATTATTTTAGTAGCTATATATATTATACGTGTTTGTCAATGTAATGCGAAAACGTAGTTGCGTAAATAGAGATCATACGCGATGCGCAAACGGCGTCGCGACGACCGGCGCCGGCGCCGGCGCGCCGAGGACACCGCCTATATGAATACGTGTTTTAATTTACTAAATCTTAATCAGCCGTGGAAGATTCTTAGCGTTTAACGATAAAAACGTGTGAACGCTAAAATTAAATTTTACTCAAAATTCACAGGTGTTTTTTACATTGGTACTACTAAATTTATTTGGCTACGCTCTCACGAGATGTATTGCATAAATAATCTACCATCGATTTAGTATTGAGGTAAAAAATACTTGTTTTGTTGAACAAGGACGACTTTACTAGGCAATGTGTCAAAACATACGTGTAGGTATGTAATCAAATTGAATCACGTTGTCCGCACTAGTTTCTTGAACTAATACCCTATAAATAATCTTTCTAAATGTTTAGTGCTTACCCTTTAATTCGCAATTAGATTTATGTACTACTTTAAGTGCTTCTTAGATATAGTACAATGGAAACAGGCGACAAATATTGGCGCCACGAATATGCGGGTTAATGTGCACAGTGCACACTAATGTTAGTTGTGTTCTATACTTTACTACGCAACATGGCTCTCGCTGCAGCTGATTATCTAAGTCTAATTGTGAATTCACTGCTCTATATCTTGATAACCCTTTATGAGACAAAATCGTCCGAAACTGAAATGCTCACAATAATTTCAAACTAATTTCATCCCTATTGCATACAAATACACCCTATCTCTAATAGTCTGGGTAGAGCCACAAGTACTTAATCACTGTCAATCGGTGAATCAAGGTCACAGGTGATCAGCCTTTCGCCCATATAGATGGTCCATCACGTTGGAAAGGATACCCTTAGTGGACTTTTACGACACGCTCGGGGAGAGAAGCAACTGGACGCATTCTATGTTTTTTCTTTACCTACCAGTCGTTATCATCGCTATCTTACTTCTTACTTATATTATTAATGTGAAAGTTTGTGAGGATCTTTGGATGTTTGTGCCTCAATCACGCCTAAACGGCTGAACGGATTCGAATGAAACTTGGAATATACATAGTACATGTACTGGATTAACATATTTAGGCTATTTTTTATCTAGGTACCACGTGAGCGAAGTCGCGGGCGGCAGCTAGTTATCTATAAAAAAGATTATGCTATCCTCAAAATATTCGAAACTATTTTAGCCACGATTTGCATCTTTTCACAATTGCAAGACATTTCTTTTTATGAATTAAAACAGCGAATTAGATCTAGCGACTTAAGCAGCAACATTGTTGGAAAGCATTGCATTTTCTTGAATAGGTATTTTACTTCAATTTTTTTCTTCTATACATACGCTATTTGGTATAGTAGATACAATGTATAGCTTTGACCTCATTAGTTTTTTACTATTTAGCTTTGACTTCAAAAGTATAAGTATCTACGCAGTCGTTTACTACGTGTCTCCTCTATGTGGCCTCTGACTTTGACGCTCTCGAAATACATTTTCGAAAAATAACCTCTTCTTGATATTAAAATACAGTAATGCGTTCGACCGTCATCTCATGGTCAGACAGTATTTGCAAAAGCAAAATTCAAAAGGAAGGCTTGGGTTTATCTAGATTTTATGGCTCACTGACGCAATCATACCTGGCTATGAGATTCAAGTTCATTATTATCGTAGATTGTAGACAGTTTTTGACGGCTTTGTACGCGTTGTTCCGTGAAATTAGGATTCACTCCTTCGCTTCATGTAAGTCGTGGTTCGATCGCATTCTTTGATCCATGGATTGCCGGTAGTATATACATATTATATCGCCCGTATCCCTAATGGGGTGGGCAGAGCCACAAGTAATCATAAGAAAGTAGCCACTCTTGATTCAAAGCCCCAAGATGGATATGGTGAACCATGGTGATAAGTGGTCAGACCATCGCTCATATAGATGGTCCATCATGTTGGAGGGGATATCTCTCTATCCCTTAGTCGACTTTAACGATATGATCGGGAGAGAAACAGCTTGAAGCATACCATGTTTTTTTCCTTACTTCTAGTCCAGTAGAGAAGTGCCTGTAGGGACTACTAAAATGTTATTTTTTTTATTAGATTTTTTTTTAGATAGGTACGTAACTTTTTATGTCTCCTAATAGCCTGTCTAATTATAGTGGTCAGTGATGTCGACGAACTGCTATCGCTATCATTAAGGTATTAAATTACAAACGATAGGCATTCAAAGTACATCCTATTCCTTAAATAGTATCGTGAGTTATTATCTAGGTATATCTCGAATTTATTGTATTCATTATTGTTACATTAGCCTATTATGTACGAAGTACATTATTGTTTATTTATTGCTTGTAATTATCAGAGTTATAGACACCAGCGCCAAGTGAGGCGAGAGAAAATAGCTCTAGTACCACCCCATCGTCCATTGAGCATACCTTGTGATGGTTTATAATTTATCATTGTTAACAAAGGTTTTGCTATGACAGAAAGTGATCATAAACCCTTTGCTGATCAAAAATAACTACAATTCTTATTGTCTAAAACCTTAAAAAAATCTCGTGCAAATACACAACTTTATGCACAAATTTTCATAGAAAACCGTAGTTATTAACGATGTGTTATTGTCTTATAAGCAGGAGTGGACGGTAGTCCAGCGTCGGTAAGGTGTGTATTACGTGCGTAAAAGGTCACAGTCGAGACGCGAAGGCTATTCGGAAAGTGGATTGGCGCCAGTGACCAGCTCTAAGCAAATTTGGTAGATTGCATGAGCTGCATAGATATCCTAGCAATTTCGCAGCTAGATTATGGCTGCACTTCGTTTAGTGACCACTTCCTTGTAAGGAATTACTTTACTTGGACTTTGCTACCCTACCCTGCCTGCTTTAGTAACCTCTAGTACTTAGCCAAAAACATACTAGCGTTCTAAAAAAACGTTAAAGTAAATATTAGTTTGAAAATATTTATCGTGAATCATCTAATCCCATCAGCTTCTTCCTCTACGTGCCACTTGTATTTATTTTGCTAAAATAAATGTGACGTCAGGTTTTCCAGCTAAAATAACAAGGTGAAAGCATTCCATCCGGAGTACTGCCTTACAGACTACAAAGTGATTTTTGTATACCTACGTCACTCTATTAACACATAAAATGATTTTGAAGCTTGCGCCAGGAGTCATCGACGTCGGTAAAAGAAAAAGGTTACTTTATTTCTATGGTTTTTAAAACGATTTCGCTTGTTGTTTTCATGCAGAATAAATATTGCTGCATTACTAAGCCTTTGTCTTCAAATGAGAGTAAAAAGAAGAACAAAGCTTCAAACCGTTTTTGCAGCGTTTTAATGGTCGTGTTTGTCATGTTGTTTATATCATATTTTTTAACCTGTTTTATCAGTTAGCAATGTAATAGAAAGTATTCTGATAACAAAATAACATAAATCTAAATTATAATATAAGCGGCTTAAACCACTTTGTTTTGAGAATATAGTTCAAGAAATGAATTAATCAATTACTAAGGTACCTAAAAGTGGGACATACGGTACGATCCGATGGCATCAATTGTAACAATAGATGAAATGGAGTTCAATTGATTCAATGTAAACTGGTTCTGAGCTGGATCAGTTTTGCAAACAGCAAGGATAATTGGCTACTTACTTCACCAACACTTACGTTTGCCCATCAGTTCGGTAGTTGGATCATAAGGGGTTTTTCTAACTTAAAACTGATTGGTGAGGAAGAGTTGTTAAAGTCTCCTGGAGTGTGAGCATTTTGTTCCTTATTGGACGAAAGTTATAAATTGCTTTTAAATGAAATTAGATCAGACCTAAGGTTGAGGGCAGTGTAGAGACAACTTATTTATGCAAATTTTGTCTGTTTTCTCAAAGATTGTAAGGCGCTCATGCTAAGGTGTCTGGCGTTGTTCAGAACAGAGGAATCTAAATTGCCCGTGTAAAAGCACCTACGGTCATTATGCAAGGACGTGACACAAGCGGGCAAAGTCATAAACGTAGAGGCTAAACACTAATACATGCAGTTTTATGGGGCGCGCGTGCGCAGCTTATGATTGAAGGGTTGGCGCCATCTCCATACCATTTCATTGTTCATAGAAATGTGGCGCCGGACGGTAACTCGTAGTAGTTTTACGATGCGAAACTTGCGAACGCCGTTTTCTCTCGGCACTTGAATGTGAATAGAGCCTATCGCTCTCTCACCGTTCAACATCTGTATAGAATTTTAAAATTTCACGAGCGTCCCTTCACGTGCTCGGAATACTAGCCTTTGGTATAGATATAACAAATTTCTCGCGGTATTCCTCGTCGGAATACATCGGTAAAGTCAATAAACATCGCGTTACCCAATTTACAGTAAGTGCACCATCGGCTCAGGAAGCTGACTCACAGCAATTGGGGTTTGGGAATCGGGTCACATCGAGATTTGCGTAAGAATCGTTATTTCTCAAAATTGTTGAATTCTGGTAAACCTACTTTTTCATTCTTATAAAGCTGACTGAATATTCCAAAACACAGTAATGGTAACACTTAGACACGTAGGTACTTCCGAAAGGGAGGTGTTTTACATTTAAGTGCTCTTTTACAAGCTGTGTGGACGATTAGATTTCCCATGTTCGGCTTTTTCATACTTTGTTACTAATACCTACCTATAGTAAAATTGTGTGCATCTATACCCACCGGTTTTGTGTTGTCTGTCAGTTATTAAGTAGGTAAATGTTAGGAAGAGATGAGAGGATCTTATAAACATTTAAACATAGCACATTGAATACTATGAGCTGAATGGTATGGAGCCGTTGAGAGATTTATCCTTATGATGGTGTAGGTACTGTATCGCTGCCGATTGACTTGTAGATAGTTTGAATTGCCGATAGCTAGTTTACATTGTTAACCTAAAACATTGAGTAGGTACTGTTCTTGGAATCAAGGATTATTATCAAGTTTCAAGTTTGATATCTAGAAAATCTACGGAACGTACGCTTACAAAATCCTATGCAAAAATAATACTGCTTTGGTTCTTTTTGGTAAATATAATGCATCCGAAACGTAATATTATCGTTGTAATATTTTGACTAGTATAATTTCTAACATTTCGTATAATTTCAGTCCGGAATAGTAATTTATGTTGATAAATAGTTAGGTATGTTCTCGTTACCGTTTCAACGATTTAAAACTAATTAGCCATAACTCACTCGCATGACATTTCCTTTAAATATTTTCGTGTCATCCGCTATCCTCGTAACTTCTTAACGACATTCCTGAGATAACATTAGTATTTCATTCATTAGTTTTTTCTTGGATCTCTTGGGTCATACATTCTTTATTTTATACGTTTTTAGGGTTCCAAAGGAATTCGTACTTGACCGGTTTTATTTATAGAACAAAGTCCAGGTCATAGTCCATTACAATTTTTAAGGTGACATATATTAAAATATATGTTTTTGGTTTCTTAAGCACATAACAAATGAAAATATTGAATTCGTAGTCAATTCAAACATCCTCACAAACTTTTGCCTTATAAAGTAAATGATTGCGTACTGATGAATAGTTATTTAAAAAGTACATAAGTTCCTACTTATATCAACTAAATACAATTTCAACACACTTGCAGGATGATTTGGCTTAATCGAAACCATAAATCGTTTGTTTTGTGGTATCTTCGCAGCTTTAACGATTAATTTCCATGTTAATAAATTGATTCTCGCAATTATTTGCCTCACTCTTGCCCCACTTGGAGCAAATATATTCTCAGATATTAGATAGGTATATTTATCGAAATATAAACACTTTACAGTAAGCGATTAAACAGGTTCTTGCCAAAGAAACTCCATGAATACTTATGCATTCTACAGTTTTTTTACGCAAGTCAGGCCCTAGGTAAAGACAATTTAGCTGGCAACGGTATTCGGGTACCTTCTTGAATTCAATACTCATCAATTCCAGTAAGCAACAAACATTCCCTGATTTTGTATTCTTGGTTTGTGTGCGTCTGATTTTCCACTAAATTCAATGTTTTTCTAACACGACACATTGTTTTCTACATCAGTTATTTAGTATTCAGGTAATGTAGATAAACTCGTAAACTGCTTATTTAAATATTACAATGGTCAGTCTGCCTTGCCCTGTCAATCCGATATTAGGGATATTTTAACTTTTTGCAATTTACCAATGACTGTGGGATTACATTAGGATCACATTAGGATTACAATTTAGGATATGCGTGTTTCTATAATCTACGTACTCGTAGGAGGCACAATACATTTTATGTTTACTCATCACTCGTATCAACATGCCGTAAACAATTTAAAAGTTTTTGCAACGATGCAAAAGTATTTATAAAATAAATGCGACATAAAATGTCTTATCCAAATATTAGCACTACTTAATATGAAATTATAAATTCAAATTTATTAATTTACTGCTGTAATAAAAAAACGAGTATAAATAAAGTCAAAATTGTAATATATATTTTGGGAACGTTTAGTATTCTGGTGGATATGGTTTAGCAATAGTATCATTAATATGGAGGTCACGATGCTAGATCTTTGACCCTTCATATCCCACGATTCATGGTCAAGAGATGGCGCCGAAGCCGGGGCGCCACATGGCCGCTTCCGGACACAATGCCACCATTCATGGCATCGTGGAACCAGAGCACGATCTTTATTAGCGGATTGATGTTACGCCGAAGTCAAGATCAATCGTTTAATCTTGATTGAAAAAAGGTGTGGGAAAAACTTTTATACGAGTTTTCCTTATACCTATCGACTCGAATCCTTGCACTACTATAGAAGGTATCTTCTCAAATTGAATGTAGACTTCTTCATATATTCATTTTACAGTTAAATACTATACAAAACAAAAAAATCTAAGCACCATTATTCACGCTTGATCTAGTTTAAGTTTAAAATTAAAACTAATTTACACACTCATTGAACGAGCGATTTCCCTTTTTACCTGACTACGGCAAAGCAAAAGGAGAGTTATGATTTTTTGCCAACATCATTAAGCTTTATACAGTCCTATATATCCATTTGCTGAATGAACAATAGGTATGTAATCTGTAACATATTTATCTTGACGAAGCGAAACAAAAGTCCGTTGTGTTTGTTTTAAAATCATTGTCTTGTTAGTATGACCCGACCTGGCGGTGTTTTTTTATCTTATGACCTTTGTCTAGTGAGGCTTGTCTGACATTTTTGTTTCAATGATTCAGTTTATCAATTAGGCTGGCATGCGTTCTGTTTAGTCGAGTGGTCATCATTTTTTATTTACGTTCGTCATAAGTTACTTCGAATATTTTGATTGAGCGTAGATTGATAACATAACAGTTTGTTACCGCTTTTTTTTGTATGGCCTTCACGTAAGTGTCGAAAGTTGAAGGTTGAAATGAAGTGCAATTTTTTTTGCAAAATCTTTATTAGTCGGATTAAAATAGATTAGGTAACCTGAAACAAGGAAATTAGTTTAATTGATGAACTGACATATTGATTAATTATGCATAAATTAGAACAGATGATTCTCAATTCCGTGCGAAATAGCATCACATCATCACCTCTTTGAATTTGTTGATTTTGAAAGAATTATCATCGCGAAGTGTTAAATGGTAAATATTGACCCATCGCGTATTTTGCTGCCTTTAATTACCACAAAACGTTCAGGGTTTGTGATTTTTGATTCTTTTTCAGAAATAAACGCACTAATGAAGATGGATGTTTTGGCGCACGATCATTAGACCTTAATTTTAAATATAAGATTTCCTTCTTTGACTGACCACGTTCTGAATATCACAGCAATTACTAATTATTATTGTCATCTTATTGGCGTACCTAATGTGTCTGTTGCGTAAAGGAAATAGAGCTACGGAAAAACTATTCCTTTATATATAGGACTGGTAATTATATCCCGTGTCATTTGTAGAAAAAATACTTTGGGTTTAATACCTGAACAGTATGAAGTAGGCATCAGCCTATATACCATTTTGGATGATAGCCAATAAAATTATATAAACATGTTCCTAAACGGGCAATTTTTTTAAGCAATTATTGCGTGGCAATAAAGTGAAGCAATGGAGTGCAGCCAAGTATAAAGTATTCTAAGAATCGCAACTATTGTTTTGGCATTTTTAACAGTCGGTTCGTATAATTATAGCCTTGTTTCTGATAAATCTGGGAGCGGCATTTTAATCGCCAATCTTAGTTTTCCTTTGTATTTTTTTATGATAATTTATTTTAATGCTGCTATCACATCGCCATTAGTAGACAACATTAATGGTACAAAATACGTCAGCGTTTGCAAAATATCCTTTGGTACATAGCTAATAATATTATGAATTTTTTGTTGATTTTATATTATATCTTTCTTCTTTTAAAAATTAATATAGTTTTTTTATATCGCATTTTACGTAGTCCACGCCTCCCATAAAGCAAGCCTAAACTGAAACGTCTGCTTCAGTAGGTGTACTATGATATCAATAGTTACTGATGTTTACAAAAGGTCCTATGTGCCTTCAATCACGTAGCTACTGAGCTCTTTATCGATGCAGTAGGTGTTTGCCCTCAATGATTGTATTACTCAGGTACCACTTGACTTGGCTTCTAGCGATTCATTTACTTGATAAAAACAGGACATCATTCATCCCAATAATAAAATTATGAAGAAAGGTATTGAACAGAGCTTGCAGTCGAGTTCTGAAAGTGATGTAATTATCTATAAATTCAATGATATATTTATAAAGTCACCGATGATAGTGAAAACCCTTTACATTAAAATGATTCGCAGTAAACGGATGGTTCAAAGTTGCGACTGGGCCATTCCGATGCGGGTGATATGATGTTGTCCGCCAATCAGAGCGCTCGGTCCAATTCTAATAAAATTCCATAAGCGAGCTCCATCGCCAGCCGTCATATCATACAGTCGAGAATAAAGATTTATTGCCTGCAATACGTGAATGTGAAGCTTTTTTAAAGTCTCATAATTTGAATGCATAAATAAGACTTTAAATGTTATTTATCCTCAATTGAAATAATAAATACTGCGATTTATGAAATGGTTTTCGAAAACAAACATTCATAAAATGCTGCGCAATCAGCTAAACAACAAACATTTAACGAGCATTATTAAGTGGCAGACAATCTCTGGTGCTCAAACAGTGAGATCGCTATATTTGTTTAGTTAAAAGAACAAATACAATTTCATGCTCGTTTAACTTGAACGTGATGAAGAAAACGCAGAGGTGTCCGTTTGCGACACTCGTGCGTGCCTCATTACCTGCGCTAGGTATTAGTTTACCGAAGAGGAAGTATCGGGAAACTCACTTAAAAAACCCTATATTTTTAATGAATTCATGTGTAACTTCATTAATTGATATTGCATGTAAAAATAATGGATAGATAGGTAGGTGTAAACTGTTGATTGTAAGAGAAATGCAAAACTCTGTAGTTTGTTGTCACAGCGGCGCGGCGGTGGTACCCGATCGAGGCTGTAGGCGTTAAATGCAAATCGGCATCGTTTCTACAGTACAAAGCGGCCGAAGTGTTGCGCGTCTTGTAAACAGCACGGTCGTGGTTAGTTGTTCTACTTTTTTGGGTAAACGGTTGTCCGTAAAGGGTGCTGCATAGGCCGCCGCAAGAAATACCGCGCCCGGCACAATACCTCGTTCGAAGCCGTACATGGAAGCGACGGCCGTGAACGGCCCGATTCCTGCTTGTCCAATATTTTCCAACTGTGTACCACCAACCATTTCAGTTCACGCAAAAATTACACACTACGTACAAACTGAGCGGATGCCTTATGCGTCGGAGTCTAGGTATGGCATCCGAATACCGAATTTGTGTCTTGTAACTTTCGCAATCTGAACATCAAAATATACCTATCGTTTTTATATGAGGAAAGTTCATATCGAGATGCATTTAGAGCATCTTGGCAAAATGATATTTTATGGAAATGGACGTTGAATCGCAGCCAACGCTTGTTGCATTCTCGCAGTGTGCGACAGTTGTGCGGGCGTGTGTGCGGGCACGAACCACGGCTGGCGTGCCTATCGACAACAATAAGACCGCGCCCTGCTATAAACATTCTTTGCCACAATCATTACGAATATAACCTATAAATTAGCACAGAGCCGACTGCGAACATGCAGGATCCCTGTGTAGTTTGTGTTTGTCGTTGTGGGAATTCGGAATGAGGGCTGAGCTCGGCTGCGTTGCGTCCTAGAGCCCGCAGGCCGCGGCCGTCCTCTGCGGAATACTTGCACGCAGCTATCGCGTCTTGCACCATCTTTGTCCGCATTTCCTCAACTCTGATTCTTTTATTAATTAGTTGCAATACGCTTTTATTTTTTCAAGGCCTTCTGTACAGACAACACATTCCATCAATTGAAAGACGGATAATATCTTCACATTATGCAAAAGATAGAAAATACTCTGTTCTCACTTCTTATTTCCATTTTCATTCATGACAAAACCTCTCTTCAATTTGTCTCCACTCAGGTATTGTAGATAAGAAAATCGCACTCAGTAAGACAATGGCACGATATATCAATGTTATCTATGTGAAGCTAATAAGTAGGTTAATGGTAAATTAGGTCGAGAACCTACCGACGAACGAGCTATTGATTATAATTATCAGTTATGTAATGAGTCACCGCGAAAAATTCAGGAAAATTTTAAAATATCAACAAACTGCTGGCATAGTTACAGATTCCGTCAATTTACTCGTAATGTTAAGGTGGCATGGGACAATAGATTTAAGACCTGTTTACACTATGTGTATGTATCGTTTCTAGTATAAGAATTTTAATAACATTTTGCGGAAATCACAGAATCAAGATTTTTTTCACTACACAATAAGTTAAGTGCTCCTTTCGTGCATTTCGAGAAAATGAAATCAAAAAAATAAACTGAAAAAATCCGTAGTGTTCTTTGAACTGTGCGAAAATAATGCCTAAAATCCGCATATAAAAAAAATGTAGTTTTTGTTATAGTGAAGAAAAATGTAAAGTGTACCAGTGTATTCTGTTCTTTAGAGAATGCGTTTGTTGCGTCACAAGATCATATTTAATTTGTTCAGCGACGCCGCGACGCCCGCCGCGCCGGCGCGGCGCTATGTTTGCTGAAATTCATATTTTTACAAGCCGAGGTCAAGGTACATGTCTGTCTCACTAGACACTTTAATTGTAAACGTGGTAACCAAGGTAGTGAGTTTGTGATGTTTTGTGGATATAAATTAGTTAATAAACACTACAAGTATCAAATAGATATTTACAATCATGCCACAACCGCTGAATAGTTTTAGATAAAACTTAGAAAAGATGAAATCATCAAAGTGCAAACTTAGAATGTTTGTACTGAGTAAGAAGAGTTGTGCCGTCATTTTTTTTGTTTAAAATGTTCCTGCGAAATGCCTGCTTTAACCACAGATTTCTTTATTGCGCTCATTGCCAAAAGGTATACTTACCTCCTTATGTTAAAAAAATGTTAATAATTGAGTTATGGAGCACTTACTGATTTCGTTCAACAGATTTGCAGTGTATTTACCGTAGGTACTTATTACAATGTTGCAAATGACCGTGTCGCGTCACTTCTCAGACTCAGGTGATAAATGTTTACCACCTTCCCTTCCCCACTGCACCACATTGAACCTTTATAAATGTTCTCAATTCGATAACAAAACTGTCGGAAATAAATCAAGGAATTCAAAGCTATTAGGTACCAGTTCCGCTTTAGTAAATCAAGATCAAAGTGTACTACGAGTATAATCATTCAGAAAACTGACTCGAGGGAGAAATACTGGTACAGGCTTATCTATGCAAGTATTCGTGTTATTTATCTAATCCTCCGTTAAACGCCTCATAAATATGCACAGCCTTAAGAACACTAAGTTGTCCTAAGATGCTGTATATTGGCTCGATCGATTGTGCAATCAGTGACGATTGAACCACTTTATTCCTGACCGTGCTGACTGCAGTCTTGTCAATCGACTGGCTAGTTTGTCTGTTAGTTAAATCCATTTCGCCACAGGCCGTGGCGCCAGCGCAGAAATGTTTGTGTCTACGGATCATGTTATTCTATTCTCAAATAGTATTGTGTTGAAAGTAGAGACACAGTAAACCTCGCAAATTGGGTAGAAATATGCTCATTACGTTTCTGGCAAACCTAACTGAACGCTGGTAATTAGGTGCATTTGAGACTTAACGAGCTAAGCCTGCATTAGGAAAGTTATCGTTTCTCATTTCAGTGATGCAGCTTTCACTCTGCAGTTTGTTTTTTAACAGTTTAGTTTATGTGAATGCTGTTGCAGACAAGTATGAATTTAATTCTCGTTTATATTCTGGTTTGTGATTTGAATCAACTCGTGAAGTGTAAGAAATACTGTTCAATGTTGTACATAAATGCTAGATGTGAAACCATTCTTGATCTCCGTAATAGCACTGGATATATCGAGCGTCGTCAAAGTGGCGCCTGATTACGTCACGCGATTGGAAAACTCGCCGCGTTCGGAGAGGCCCAAAGAGTGGAGGCACGACTGGACTCAAAATGAAGCGGTCACGGCTCCAGTCACGTATTCAACTGCTTTCAAAACTTTAAATTTGCGCTAAACGACATTAATGAGGGTTGTCCGTCGCTGAGACGCCGAAGTCACGCGCTTCTGTGTACTCGAACTATGCAAGCGCATACATATTCATACTCTGCGGGCGACGTGTGCGCCTGCGTCGAGCCTGTCGAGTCAAAGGTGCTTGATGCCGCTCGCACTCGCGCCATGGATTGCTAGGGCTGCCGATTTGTATACAAAAGATTCCTTACCGTTTTCTTACAAACAAACTGAGAATCCATCGTTTATTAGGTTTTACTAGTACCAGGCACCAATATAATTTATAAATACATGAAATAACTTTGCATTTATAGCTAAGATATTCCATTCAATGTTTATTGCACTTCTCGTGTTTGCTTTCACCATTGCAACAATAACAAACGAGTAGCAATAACCTTAAGTTATGTTTACAGATATTTGCAAAACTAAACTTAGTCTGTACCTAACAACCCTATAAAAAGCAATATATTTGTTGGATCATCTCTTTGTTGTGCTTGTAAATATCCTAGAGCTACTCAACGCGTTGGCGCCATTTGCAAATAAATTTAGGGCTGTCTCTTGTATGTAATGAATTTACAGAGTGAATTATGATTACCGGCGCCGGACCGTGCCAGATTAAAATCTTCAGCTAGACGCGTAAACAGGTCTGCTCATCATGCCTACTGTTTGCGAGGCTAGTTTATCATGTTATTCCCTTGCTTCTATGATAAAACTTGGGTTTAATATTTTAAAGTAGGCCGACTCATGACGGCGGTAAAGAAGTTATTGATATCAGTCACGCTATCACCTAGGTATAAAGTCGTTGAGGTGACTTCTTTTTGGTCAAAGTACCTACCTATCAAAAGTCAACGAGTTATCGACATACGCAAGGAAGGTACCTAACAGTTTCTTTGTAAACTCAGCTTTACGTGTTTTATTATATTTTTCTAAGTTAATTATGAAATACAGATCTCTAGAGAAAGTTCCTTCTTATTGGCTTGAGTTTAAAATTATTTCTTTTCCGATGCTATGTATACAATGTTTTTATTGAGACTTATTTCCGTGGTGCCAGTGAATGTTCAACTATTCAGAACGCCGAGTTCAAAGAAGCTGCATATTCAAATTATTATTTACAGAGCCAGATTAATTGTAGTTTACGAGTGTTTAACGAGCGCATAGACAAAATCTAGTACCAATCAAAGTGTCGCGCAAAATGTCAGTGCTCTCTCTATTTCTGTCCATAGCAGACCCAACAAGAAAGCTTATTGCAAAGCGCAAATTCTGCCGTCGCCGTCTAGACGCTCTCGATCCGATTGAATAATATTTGATCCAATCAAGCAGAGTAGAGGGGTCGGGGGTCCCGTGAACCGGCCTCGGCGACGACGCGGACGTCACCCGCGATCAATTCATCGAACCACTGCTCTTTATGAGCCATTGCATCGACGGGAGAAAGCGTATCCTACCAGTAGCAAACAGGGAAGCAATGATTATGCACCCGAGTTTATACTAAAAGTACTTTCGGATCAGCCAAGTCGTTTAATGTTATTTTACTGACGTTGATTTTAACGACGAGAGCACTGGTGGTCTAGTTGGTACCCCGCCTTCTGATCGTGAGTTCAAATCCGGTCGAGTACCAATGGATTTTTCTTATGTGAAATTTATGTGCGTTATACCAGTTCTCTCAAACAGTGAAGGAAAACATCGTGAGAAAACCCGCGGCTTAGTCAGCTCCGCGCGTATTGACCATGTCTTTAACTAAGCTGAAAGGATGGAATGGGTGCTGGACAAGCCTACTCCATCTTAATTCGTCCCGGGCACTACAGCGTCCCGTTTGTGAAGGTAAAATTTGCCTCCTGACGCTATATAAATCATCTAGTATAGATGGTAAAAGACCTTCGATTTTAACGAATCCTACTACTGTTATTGTAAATGTGATAGTTTGTGAGGATGTGTGTTTGAATCACGCCGTAACAGCAGAAAGGATGTGAATGAAACTTGGAATATACATTATGCATAGTATATGTGCTAGAGATAGGCTACTTTTTATCGTGGTACCACGGGAGCGAAGTCGCGGCCTAAAGCTAGTAACAAAATAAAATGATATCTGCCTGAATGCCCGCGGCCCTGTTCATAAATACGCGTAATTGATAAATCACGTCGTTAACGAAGTAGCTTTGCTTAAGCAAATGGCCTGGTATTGGTAACATGATATTCATAGGCGCCGCACCCGTCAGCCGCGCACCTACAGCAGAAAATATCAATTACCATTAAGTTAAGGTAAATAAACCGGTACCATCGGAGTACCACACACGTGGCGACTTGTTTTGATATGTCAATCTTTGTTGCAGCACCGGATATCGTGCAAGAAGACAGCCCAATGGTCATCACCGCTGAGGAAGACGAACATAACATGAGATGTGAGTATAGATCCTTGCCATCAAGCCTAATGCTCCCTGCCATAGATTATAATGACTCTTAGTATCCGATTTATGCCCAATCTGATCTGTTTAAAAATGATTTTGGATGTAGCTGCGAGCATTTGTTGTGCAAGAGATCGTGGTTGTTGTTTTAATTTACGGTGTTTTGTTACAGATTTTGCATCATTCCTAACGGGCCGGTCTCCGCTTTGCGTCAGACGTGACGACATGTCAGGAGTGCCTGTAGCCCCAGGGGTCGCCACCGCCCGATTCACCTTCCGTCGACGTCATCTCTACTGGTCCGTAATTCTCAGCCCTTCGATAGGCACACCACCGAGAGCACTCGCTTTCCTCGATAAAGCAGGGCGAGTGCTTCTTGAGCAGTCTCTTAAGAAAATACCGGGAATTCACGCCACTTATGAAGAAAAAACTGATAAGGTATTTACATACGGGTATCTTACTGCAAATATTGATAGTAGCAAGCCTTTCGACTTTGCTTTAGCCGTGTATGTTTGCAAATAATTTCTGATGTTCTTTCCACAGCTATGTGGCGTTTGGCGTAGAGTGCCTCGACAATACAAGAGTTTATTGCGAGATGGAGAGTTGCACGTCGCTCTACTTTGGGGCGACGAACGGAATAATTCCATCGACAGCGCCCTGAGCGGCCGAATCGACAGGTAGGTACGAACATTCGCTATTCTCGCATTCAAATCGCGAACTATGCCAATTTATATGATTCCATTTCGGGTCATATAAAACGCTATGTAAGTATTAGATTGCTCGCTAAAGTCCTTCATTGATTCCGAGAAAACCTCAAGCAGCTCTATTCGCTTTGGATCGTAAATTAAATTAACCGTGTGATTAATAACGGAAATCGGTCGGTTTCATTAGAAATAACTCTTGGAAAATACCACCGTACGGCACGTCGGCTTTAGCGTTTAAAGCGAAAATTCTATTGATTCGTTCTTTTAATTGCGCGATGTCGTAATCCATACATTTATTTATCATCCTTATTCATTGATTATGATGAACAGTTTTTATCCTTTGATATAATAATCCTTTGGAAATCCCAGCTATTTTCTTGATCCTTACATTTTGATTGTAGATATCCGGCGTTGACTTCGGAAATGTTCACGACGCTTTTGGAGCCGGAGCATCCACCACCTTCGTTTGGACAAGGAGCCTGCCGAGATTACGGAGCTATGGACCACGAAGATGGCTGGTGGGGCGGCACTGCGATTATTACAGGAGTGGCTGGAGCAACACCGAGCCTTTACATGGCTTTGGTGTTCAATGGAGTGTTCCCAAAGAGCACTTCGACTTCTCATCTCGTAAAAATAGTGCTGACTCTACCTGAAAAGAATCAGACCATCATAGATCAGGTATCTTTAGAAACACTGAATAAAAATTTACCATGCTAAGCGACTAATTACCGTAGCTTCGGGTTTGGGCGGGTTTATAGCCCTAATGAGAATCAACAATCATCAATAAAACATTGTGTACTAATTGCTTTGTCCTGTGACCGTGTTGAAATTCTCGTGACTTGTTTGTCAATGATGAACTTTTGTGTAGCTTTCTACTTGCTATTGAGAAATGCTAAATTAGTTGCAGGATTTCCTGCTTAATGTAATTGGCTATGTAACCTTCATTCGTTTCATTGGTAAATTAATTACACGTTAGGCGTTGAAACATTGGAAGGGAACTTGTAGACGAAACAATATATAGCTGTTGGATGCATGGATTTTAGCACTATATAAGTATTTATTAATTCTACCCATGATCATGAATGATGAACAGTTGCTTTGACATCATCAAGCACACAATAAATGACTGACTTTTAGCTCTGATCAATGGTAATTTCTGAGAACTGTCAGGTGATATTGCAAAGTCATGTTTAGCCAGAACCGCTTCTTTTAGTTGTTAGAACTTGTGTGTCATTGGGTCTCGATGATTTTATGGAATGAATGAAACTTCAAAACAAGGAAAAAAAGGATTTCTACTCTTCCAGGTGCAGAGAGTAGCAAAGCCAGATTACCACACCAACGTTTTGGAAGTTTCCACTCCTGTCTCCGCTGCGGAGCTTCGGTCTTTGGCGCGAGGCCGGTTACTGCTGACCATAGAGGCAGTTGGTGCTCCTGACAGGAGGATAGTAGGCAGTGTGCGCCAGAAAGCTGCTTGTGAGATGTTCCATGCACCGTTGGTTGCGGAGAGGGCCCCAGCTAGTGTGTCGCCTGAAGGATTCGCGCTGCTTTACATCGACAAGGATGGGTCTCTCGTTTATGACATTCAGGTATGAAACTTCAGGCTTTAACACTTTATTCAGTTTTTAGTTTTCAGTCAGAAGGTGCACGAAGTGAGTTTCTTTGAGGCACTTACTCTTTCATCTCATTGGTTCGAAAGAATAAGTGATACGAAGAATGATAATTTTAAAATGTCTTAAATCTAAGTTGAACTAATGCAACCTGAATTCTGTTCAGCATATTTGATAAATCACATAAATAACTCATTTCAGTTTTATCAAAATTTGGTTAATATTTGAATTCCAGATAGACAACTTGGGTGCTACCGACCCTAAAATCACCCTTGTTGAGGAGCAAGGCAAGAGACACTCGCAAGTGGAAATATTGGACACCCGTATGGGTGTTCTGGCGAGACCTAGCGCGAGGATATTCCAGCCCCTGTATGAAGATCAACTGGCGGTCCATATTGGAGCTGACACTGGTATGAATATCGAGAGGATACGAGGAAGTCCTGCATACAACTGGCCGAATCCAGATCTGAAACTCATAAAATGGGAGGTACTAAGATGTCTCAACATAATTGCTTTGCAGGTCCCCCCGCCCTCCGCGGAAGGTTGACTTCGAGGATGCTGCCTGACGCCGCCGGCTCTGGCCCAGCTCTACTCAAGAGGACCAGTCAGATCCGCCTTCCAACGACAGTGGCGGGACTGGCTTGGGTGTCTGTTGATTCATTGTGTGGATTCTACTATGAGGTAAGTTAAATTTGCTCTGCTTTTGGTTGTATCATCAACCCCTAAGATAATACCTGATTAACAATGATAGCCAACATTGATTGCTTCTTCATTGCTTCTTCTGTTTTGCATATATTTTTGACGAATATCGAGCCTGGTTGGACAGTGTGTGACGTGTGTCCGTGGCCTAGCTGTTTGATAAACACGTAGCTGTGAGGTTTAGGGCGGCAAGTTAGTTATTTGCCAAAGGCTGGGCTAAATAAGGTCTTTTAATAATTATGCTCAGTCAGCTTGAAGACAAGAAAATAAGTGTATCCGAAATAAAATTATTTTTATTATTATTTTCGCTTTCTTTACATGTGTATGTAATGTTTGGACGTTCCTCTGACTACTCCTTTATATAATAGTCTCGATAGCCCTTTTGTTACGGTCGTGAACCTGTTTAAAAAACTGTTTTCTTTTACAGACAGTAGTAGTAGGGAACAACGCTCGCTCCCGTTCCTCGTGGTGGCTTGAAACTCATGCTGGAGTGGAAGGCAGCGCGCGTGAACTCGGCCCTGAGGAAGGTTGGGTGTTAGAGCCCACGGGGGCCGAGCTGATCTCTTTACACGTCGGCGCGGCTTACCTCGAGCTGCGATCTAACGACAACGTCACTGTGCTGATGCGCACGCGAATACCACAGGTATGTTGGTGCTGCGAACCCGGCCCTGTGTAAGACTGGGTGTTAAAGCCTACAGGGGCCGAGTTGGTCTCTTTGCACGTCGGCGCGGCTTACCTCCGACCGAGGTAAGCCTGAGGAAGAGGTTACCGAGGGTAAGTGTGGCCGAGCTTGTCTAATCGTATTTTGTGGAACGGATGCTGACAATCAAATTAGAAACTTTTTTAGAGATTGTTAGATTACATGACTGGATGGCCTTTTTCCATCTATAGTAGGTGATTTAGACAGCGTCAGGAGGCAACATTCACCTTTACAAACGGGACGCTGTAGTGGCCGGGACGAAGATGGAGTAGGCTTGCCCAGCACCTATTCTTCTCAGCTTAGTCAGTCTTGTCCACAGGAAAGACATGGTGAATACGTGCGCAGCTGACTAAACCGCGGGCTTCCTCACGATGTTTTCCTTCACCATGACTGGATGAATGTTAGACTATAACCACTTATAATGTTAAAGTCACTGATTTGTATAAATAATTTCAATCATCGTCAAATATAAACTCGACTGTTTTGTTCATGCTGCTTAGCTGTGGAAAAAAGAAAGGTAAGATTTTCCTACATTCTTAGCCATCGTTCGACGTCCTTAGTTCATCTGTTCTAACTTCTGACTTCACTCATTTGCTACCAATCATAAATATCTACATATTTAAGAAAATGTATCGACGATGCAACAACGATTGCAAGTATCATTACATAATGATCACGGGTATTGTCTGTCTTCTTTGTGACTCCCTCTATGCCTTATCTTATACTAGCTACCGCTAATTGTTAATTACTAAGTGTTTACTAAAAAGATACTTTTTGTGATGACGAACGAGAACCTAGTGTTAAGCTAAACTTATTCTAAGTTTAAAAACACTAATAACCAATTATTATTTAAACGACTATATTTTTGTCAATGCGAAAGTTTGTGAGATTGGATATTTCTGCCTCAATCACACCTAAACGGTTGAACGGATTTGAATGAAGCCGCGGGCTGCAACTAGTTAATATATAAAATAAATAATTAAAAATATTTGAAAGCTTGTATATGTTTTCAGGATGTTTCTTTATTGATTTTTATAAATACAAGTGACTGGTCCCCAATATAGTGAGAAAACTGAAGAGAAAACTGAAGGTCTTGGTGCCAATTTTCAGATAAGCGTGCCTACATCCTGCCTGCCGTCTTTGCCCGGCACTTCTGACAATGAGCTGAGTGCTAAGTTCACTCCTGGCCCCTCGGAAGACCAGCTCTCCGATAACGCTATATTCAGGCTCAACCAGGGATACTGCTCCCAGGGGGATAAGTTATACAAAACGGGAGAGATTTGGACCGATACAAAGGTATGATATTTATTTGTAATTTATAAATAGACGTTTCCGAAAAATCTAAAATTTGTCTAAGGAATTTAGAAGAGTTTCGTTTATGGTTTTTAGAAAGAAAAATGAGGATTTCATAGTTGTAAATTTTTAAAGTAAATAATTATGTACGAACGTTAAATATTTTTTTTCTTGATGGGGCTCAATTTTTATTCTTATTAGTTGTTATAGCGGCAATAGAAATACATACTCTGTGAAAATTTCAATTCTATCTATTACGGTTCATTATAGCCCGTTGACAAACGGACGGACGGATGGACAGCGGAGGCTTAGTAATAGAGTCCCGTTGGCACCCGGAAACGGAAACTTAAAAACCATTCTACTTTTCAGTCATGTTCAAAATGCGTGTGCATGCACGGCGTGTCCCGCTGCGAACCGGTTCAGTGTCCGCACATCGACTGCATCACTCCACTGCAGATGCCGCCTGGACAGTGCTGTCCTATTTGCACCAGTGAGTTTAACGATTCATCCTACTAATATTATAAATGCGAAATGTATTATGTATGGATGTATAAATAAATAACACCCAACAGTCACATATATAGTCCTGACCCCACACTAGGATTCCCTGTGTCGTGGGTATCAGAAACTACGAGTACCATGGTACCACAACACCCAGACCCGGAAGAAATATTTACAGATCATGCAAACATTTCGCAGCAGCGGGAATCGAACCCGCGCCTCTTGCGTCTCTGCCGAGCAATCACCCGCAACGCCACCGAGACCGTCAATGTATGGATGTTTGTTACTCTTTCACGCCTAAACGGACGTACGGATTTGAATTAAACTTGGAATATACATAATACATGTACCTACTGGATTAACATTATAGGCTATTTTTTATCCGGGTACCAAGCTAGCGAAGCCGCAGGCGGCAGCTAGTAAATCATACATACATACATATTATCACGATCGTATTCCTAATGGGGTGGGCAGAGCCACAAGTAAACATAAGAAAACTTGCAGTCACTTCTGATTTAAAGTCCTAAGATGGATATGGTGACAGGTGATCAGCCCGTCGCCCATATAGGTAGTACATAATTTTAGAGGATACTATCCTTTGGTCGACTTTTGTAACAATCTCGGGGAGAGAAGCAGCTGGACGCATTCTATGCTTTTTCTTTACTTCCAATCTAGCAGAGAATTGGATAAAATCTATTAAATATCGCTCATATATATACCTACTAAATATCTACTTCATACTAAATATCTAAAGATAGAGTTCATTAATCATTATTATAAATTTTTGAGTAAGCAAGTTGAAGTGTGGTTTTCCGTTACTGTATGAATGACAGAAAAACGTACTCGTACATACTTTCGCATTGATAATTAATATTAGTAAGGATTTACTAAAACTTTTTCGCTGCTGATTTTTCTTAAAACTTGTATTTGTTTCTTCATTAGATTCAACAACAGCGATCTGGAGTGAGACAGGTAGCTGCGAGCTCGCTGGACAACGCTACGCGCCCGGCTCCTCCTGGCATCCTTACTTAGTGCCAGGTGGCTACGACACCTGTGTCACTTGCACTTGCAACTTTGAAACGAGACAAATACACTGTCCCAGAGTGCGCTGTCCCGCTCTGCATTGCAGTGAGAAAGAGGCCTATAGGATTGACAAGAGGGCTTGCTGCCGTGTTTGTCCAGAGGTGAGTTTTATTAGCCCACTGTAACAGTCTACAGTTAGGTCTATAAATAATATTAGCAGCCGACAATCATATATCTACATAGTTCTGACCCCACACAACACCTCGACATGCATGAAATATTTGCGGTACATGCAAAAATTCCTGCAGCGGGCTTCAAACCCTTCCCTTTCGCGTCCTAGTCGGTCTTTTGCCCGTCATACCACCAAGGTCATCAAAATAATGTTCGCTATAGTGACCTATTCTCTTTATCCTATCTGTTTTATTTGGTTACCAAAGAATATATCAAAGTTTCTTTTATTTTTCATGCAAAAAGCTTTTGGAAAGTCCCCTACTACTATAGAGGTAGATATAAAACATAAAATGAAGGAGACAGTCAGTGAATTGGAAGTACCTACCCTTCCAGTCTCACTCCGGGTCTTAGCTACTACCAAGGGGTATTATCAAGTGCTCTTGTTTCTTTCCAGCCAAGAGCAAAGAAACCTGACGAAGAGACGCCGAAAGACCAGGGAGCGCCGCGAACTGCCGAGGAGATCTTGGCGGAAGGTGGCTGCAAGTTCCCTGATGGGCCTCTGCCCAATGGCAAGGAGGTCCATCCGTCGATACACTCGCACGGCGAGCAAAGATGCGTCACTTGCAGATGCAAGGTGAGAATTGACAACATTTTCAGTATAACCAGGAAGCTTTGAGAACTGTTGAGGAGATTTTAGACAAAGGCAGTTGCAAGTTTGTCGATAGATATGTTTATGAAGTCTCTTATCCCGTGGCAGACGAGTGCCATTTGTGGGTAGACAATAAAGGTGAAGCTTTGCAATATAGCGACAGTGTAGCCACAAGGTGCTACTTAACTGGTGTCACTAGTCTGGTCTTTCTAGTAGTGTGATGAAAGGATTAAAGCCTCGAAAACGCTCCTTTCGCGCAGTAGGAACTCCTTTCGTGCACCAGAGTCTAATGAACATTTTCCCTTCGCGTGCCGTAAGTTCAACGTAGTTTTAAGACGTTTCAAAGTAATAATAATAAATAAATATTTGTGGACATTTCACACAGCGCCATCTAGCCCCAAACTAAGCAAAGCTTGTACTATGGGAGCCAGATGGCTGATATACTTTTACTTATATACTTTTTTTGTAAATACCAACTTATACTTATAATAAATAATACTACAACACGACCCTAAAGAAATATTTGCAAAACATACAAATATTTCTCCCGTAGCGGGACTCGAACCGGCGCCTCTTGCGTCTCAGCCGAGCACTCGCCCGTCACGCCACTGAGGTCATCAATCAGCCAGTGATCCGTTATAGGTTCTGAATTCACTTTTTTTTTGTTTTTTTGTTCTAGGACGGTGAAGTGACGTGCGTGCGCAAGCGCTGCGGGCGCGCGTCCTGTCAGAAGCGACGGCGCGTAGACTCTTGCTGCGCCTGTACGCGCCACCGCCGCCAGCGCCCCGCGTCGCGCCACCCGCCACCCAGCTGAGCGAGCTACAAGCAAGCTGCAAGCAAGCTGCAAGTTAGCTGCAAGCAAGCTTTAAGCCAGCTGCATACCTTGCAGCCAACTGCAAGATAGCGCTGCAGTTTAGATGGCTGGTAGTCACACTGCAGTCTGTACGGAGCTCAACTGCGGTTTATTTACGAAGTCAAACGTAGTTGGCAGTTCAGCGTAGTTATTATCTAAAGTTTCTTCGCCCATTAACGTCCATTAGGGAAACTACTGAAGTGAACAGCCTAGTTGCAAGACGAATTTGAAGATTGTCTTTTGTCTATTTAGACGAGTCTCACACAGTACCTTTAAATATCTGTGGAATGAACTGGCAAGATGGGAATTTTCTCTCAACAGTTCAAAATAATCTCAACCCTGATTTTTCTGGTTTCGGCTTTACTGTAAACGTATTGGTTTAATTCATTTTGGCTCGTTATGAATGGTTGCTTTTTGCTAGGTACGTTGACGACGTTTGGGAAGTTTTGTGAACTGTAGTGTTGATTCAGCTGGACTCACAAACTGCAGTGTACACGCAGTTGAGCACATTAGATTCTACAATAGCGTAAACGTGAAGGATGCGGTTGCGACCACACTTTGAACAAAGTCTTTTGTGGGCGATGCTTCTCTTTCAGATTCTTTGTCAAGCATAGAAGCAAACCAACCTCGAATGTGGTGATGTGTTGCCTACAAAAGACTGGATCTTTGATTTCTATGAAGAGATATTTCTTGAGAACGAATTAAAATCTCCGAAGAGGCATCAATAATACTTTTCGTACGTAGTTTTGTCACTTCATTTGTATGCTTATTTGGACAGATTGTGTCAATTTTTGCTCTTTTTAGAAGTGTTGGATCAAAAGCTGTGGCAGTGCCCGACCCGTCTATACCCAGACTGTGTAGGCTAAGAGTGACTCGCTCCATAGACTGACGTATTTTATGTACTCGTGCGATTCGAATGTGTTTCTTTTTAGTTTTAGGTTGAGCTGGGTAATTTGACAAATCGAAAGAATAGTATTTTATTTGAATCGACCATGTTTTATTCAGCTACTTCGAAACCAAATTTTTTGTGTATCATTCGAAATTCACTTTACTTTAGCAGTTGTATCTATTCTTAGTACTTTGCTATGCTTTGGAGCAATCTTTTGAATTTTCACCCTCATTACTAGAATTTGTTTTCTATATAATAGTTTATTTTCACGTTTGATTGATAAGTTTCGTTTATTACCTACTAGTCTTTTGATTTGTCATTTTATCTTGTTGATATTGTAGACGGTAAAAGCGGTCGGCCGCGCAACGGCAAGGATCGATTGGAATAGCTTTACTGTTGACGGCGTTGAATATATTTACCCACCGGTATTTTAATTGGTATTATGAATTATCACGAAATTTTATAGGCGCACTACATTATTATCCGATATCACTAAAATCTGAAGGACCAAATTATGACTTTCAAGAATTTTGTGTCTCATTGAATGTCTTTGATTAATTTAAATCCCTATCTATTTTAATTATTATAGGTTTGGTTCTATCAGAAGTCGATCCACTGATTAGTATTTATATTTAGTAGGGCTTGATCGCTCGGGCAAGAAACTCTAAAGGTGTGAGCGCGGTCGATAAAGATGTGCCATATTTTCTTAAATGTAAATATAAATTATAATAACTACTTATATGCATATTTATTTACGTTGCTATTGTAATGATTCGGACACGCACACGTTGGTATCGTATATACCATCACACTTTGTATTGGTCGCCTTGTTTGTGCATTTGCTTTTAATTTTGTATCTTTGTTTAGTACCATACAATTGTAACCTAACTGAATTGTTTATTACCTATATTATAATTTAGTTTTAGTTTTAAACCTGTGTCGAAATAGGAATTATTTAATGTAACTTTACCTAGAAACAAAATGATTACAAGCAAGAGTTATTGCCTCAGGGACCTTCACTGGCTCCTCTTCTCTTTATATTATACCTTAATGTTTTATTGTTTCATTTGCAGCTATACTATTTAATAGGTATTCATATTATTAACTTATGTTTGTAATCAAATTTAAGTTATGACAATAGGATTGTCATAGAAATGAATTTGTAAATATTAAGATATTTTGTTATGGATACTTTACGTTTTAACATTGTATACAACGGATTGTACCGTTAATATAAAATAATGATTATGTTAATATACCTAAGTTTATGCAAATTTCGTGACTAGTTTTGTTTAATTACTAGTTTAAAGGTTTAGGTAAGTAATTAAGGAAGCTAGTCCAAATATATCGATGTGATGGAAATGAATGCCATGTAGCTAGCGATACTTCTTTGAGTATAAGGAACTGTTCATTCGTATCCGGGGCCTCATCGAAGGATGTGAAAATTTAAAGGTATTATTAGGAATGTAAGCTATGTTCTTGAGTTGATAGATGAGGTCCAATAAACATTTTATTTATTCTTGTACACGACTTTCTAGAGATATGAACGTTTTCTCAAGAAATATTGCCAAAAAAATAAAACTTTGTTAAAGAAAATTTTCGCGTTGTGGGTTCTAGTCCATCAAATATGTGAGGAGTTTGTATCTATAGTGTTGTTATATTGGCTATAACGTTGTTGGACGACGTGTCGGAAACTTGTTTACAAAAGTTTTCTTGATTTTAATAATTATGTATGATCTAACAATAGAAAAGTAGTCATCTATGGCTTGCGAATAACATAAGCTTATGGCCATAAAGAATACCATGAACTCGCTTGTATTGCATTGTTTTTTTTTCTATTTAATGTAACATTATTCCAGCCCAATTATACCTATGTCTACAAACAAAATTAAAAATAGTATTAGGTATATTACTACACTAATTTTACTTAAATATATATTGATGAGTTAAATTTTAAACACCCATTATGTAGATGAACCAGTAGATTGTAAATTATCATACAGTTAATGAAATAAATGACCTGTGAACATAATATAAATCTACTTTGTTTTTGGAAACGATAAACCTTTACAACCGGATTCTTAGTCTCCTCTTCACTAAGTTCTACTAAGACTTCAAAGTGATGATTTCCTAAGATACACCATAGCGTCAACTAAAGCATCCACTACTGCATTTACAACTTCCATTGAAGAGTTGATGCCCATAATACCAATACGTAAAGCTTTGCCGGCAGTCGGCCCCAGACCTCCGAAAATAAGAATGTTGTGTCTGAAACCAAAAGGAAAATCAGTAGGTTACTTATCTCATATCAGAACATCATCAAGCAAGACACCCGTATAAGCAAGCAACAAATGTCAATGTTATAAATGGGAAAGTTTGTGAGAAAGTTTGTATGTTTGTGCCTCGATCACACCTAAACGGCTGAACGGTTTTAATAAAACTTGGAATATACATAAAACGTGTGCTGAAATAGGCTACTTTTTATCCAGGTACAACGCGAGCGAAATCGCGGGCAGCTAGTAAACTAATAAAATAATCAACCCGGCAGTTGAGTAGTAGTCTGTTGGATTGATTATTTTATTTTGATGGAGAACCCAGTACATTAAGCGACTAACTGCCTTCCACTGCTCGTGCTACTGATGAGAAAGGATTTAACACAATAATGACCTATTTCTTTGTAACCTATGGATGATTTTGAATCGTTGAATTTAGCCCAAAACCAAGTCGAGGACATTGAACTTTCGACCTGATCGTCCTTAATCGTTTCTGTTAGAATTGTTTGAGGAACTTTATGGAATCTATATTTCAGAATTGCTTTGTTCGCACTTACCTCGATCTGATGTACTTCACCACCTCCATATAATCATAGCCCTTCGGAAGTACTATGGTCGTGACCGTCGCCAGGCGATCTTCAGGTTTAGGAACCATGAATTCGAAATTTTGAGCTTGGAGTCGCTTGTGGAAATGCGCAGCGACAGCAGCGTGACGTGCCCACGCCGCTGGCAAGGTCTCTTTACACACTTCTTTGAGGCATGCACGGAGCGCCCACATTAACGGCGGGCTCATTGTGTGGTGGTAGCTGAAATGCAAAATAAATTAAATTTATTTTCTACTACTATTTTCGAGTATGTTCAGACCTGGAAGACTTGATTATAAGCTTCGATAAGAATAGGTTTCTGACGAATTCCCGGTCCAATATTCGACCGACGGATCTTTCATTACCATTACAACGTTGTTATCTGTCGAAAAGCGATATATTTTTTGCCAAATTAACAATGATTTATATTCTAATCTTTCATCCGTCTCATGTTAGTAGAATATAGGAACGGGACATGCCCTGCTACTTTTGTGAATGTCGATTTATGAATAATCATCGTTTTACTTTTATCCCACTCTATATAGATAGGTACTTATATTTTCCAATGCCTTTCTCTCAAACTTCTTACCTAGTATGTTGATGTATTTTCATTAATGTAAACTTACAATCTTGTATTGCCGTAGCAGTTCCACTGCTGCGCCAACTGCTTGATGTCAAAGTAGAAAGGCGGTAGATGCTTCCTCTCATTTATTATTTTCCTTGAATAATAAAAGTATATGTAAGATTCTTTAAGTTACGATCTTTCACGGACAATGTTTCAAGCTAATATTGCGTTGCGGTTTTGTCGTAAACTGTTTGATGTGGTCGTGAAGTCAAAATATCATTGTGAGGCCTTGGTTTGTCCTTGAATGAGGCATTCCAGTTTTTATACTTCTTTAAAAGTAGGTCTAGGTACTCAATACAGTGGAAGATGTCAAAGATATCAAACCTTTGCCAATAAATTACATCCCTTATTCATATTCGGTAATTACCAAATAATTTTTACGTAACGGGACGCTGTACTGCCAGGGATGAATTAGATGGAGCAGGCTTGCATAGCACCTATACTATCCTCTCAGCTTAGTCGGCCTAGTTCAAAGAAATTACAACAAATGTTATCCTCTGTCAGTCTCTTATGAACAGCAGATTAGCACTCACTCAGCTCGAGCACTGAATGCGACAGGCGAGATGCCAGCGGGACCACTGAGTGCCTTCTGGGTGGACGTGTACACGCCGTCCACTCCCCAATCGTCCATGAAGAATGGCACCCCTACAAGAGACACTACTGTGTCTACGATCAGAAGGGCACTGTACCTGAAAAATAAATAATATCTGTGTATACCGGGCTAGCTAAACTATTTGTTTCCTCTGTACCACTCTTTTCCTTTAGCGCGCGTACGTAACTGATTTTTGTAACCAGCTTTTGACCAGCTACGTTATATATATTGAGTCTTATTTTTAAATTGACTTGTTTGAGTTTGGTAAACAAATTCTATTTTTCTCTCTCCATTGACTATAGCTATAATGCATATCCGCTTGAACTGTAAAAACAACGCTACGCGACGCGTTCCTTCTACGAGAGTGCTACGAGAATCTACGAGTATTTCCCAAACAGTACCATTAACATTTATTACGGTAATTTCCTTCAGATTATGTCCCTATCTGCTGTACCTATGCGTAGATAACTATAGACAAGAGACAAGAAAATAACGCATTATTTCATGTTTTCCGTTAAAATGTTACAACATTTAAACCATTTCCTGAAGGAAAATTAGCTGCAGTATTATTAAAATCGTGATATTATTTTTATTGCTCGCACAGAGCTAATTGCCGTCGTTAAAATAACTGCTTTTACTTGTCTCAGAGCATTAAATTATGTTTTCGGAATTTTGAATTATAATTACGGGAAGTTCTGTCTCAACTTTCTCTTCTGTATTTTCTACTGCATGCTAATTGCAGAGTCCTTTACAGGATGCAATTAAAGAGTTCTCAACTTGAGCGTATTCGGAGCAGATCCAAGCAAAATTCCAAGACATGCCCGAACTACACGAGGCCAGTAGTACCAGTCAGTGTAGTAAAATGTACAGTCAGTACAGATGATTTAATCTGTGGATTTCATAAATTTCATAAGTTTCATAAGTTTCAAAATAGTGTCACAGCACAGCAAATTAATGTAAAGAATGGCGCCATAAGTGAACTGAAGACTCTAAAAATACGAAAAATGCAGTTTGGTTTAGTTTTTGTAAGTATTATTTTTAGTGTTTGTTTTTTTTCATGTTGTAAGACGTTTATTTTCTTCACAACCTGTTCACTAGTCTCGTGTAACAGTGGATTACGGCTGAGAGAGATAGCGAATGTAATTAAATTGTTCGACTCCCGTGTCTTGGTCTCGGTATTCTTGGGCGAATCAAATAGTTTTTCTCTTGGAAGTTCCTTGCTTTTAGTTAGGAAAGAAAAGAGTTTCCTAATGGTTTTGCCCAGTTTTGCCGTCTGACATGACAATTGAGGGAGCTATTGTCCTAGACTAGTTTTGATCGAATATAAAATGAATGTATTTACACTGTGTCCTGTAAAGATCTAACTACTTAAAGTTTTTGATTATGTTAGTAAGAATTAGAACCATAATGGTTTTGCGAGCATCATATTTAAAACTCAAAATTGAGGGTTAGGGGTTCCCGCCCGTTCATAATATGACCGTAATTAGTACCCGTTCAAAAAAGCACAGACAAATGCAAATTTTCCGCTTATGGATCAGGGTAGTAGGTGGATCAATAAAGGTATTAGTGTTGGTATTGCTAATAGTCGTGTCACTAACCGCTAAGAGTAATAGTGTTCTGTGGTCACTAGTTCTTTCGAACAAGTGTGGTGAAAGCATTTAAAGTGCGCCTCAAAGGCTTCTTTCGTGCACTTCAAACGTGCATTTCGAAATTCTTTAGTTCAACGACACATCGGTTTCGTCACGATGTTTTCCTTCATCGTCTAATTAAATTGTTTCAAGAACCATCCACCTAGAATAAATTCAAAAAAGTCAATTGAAGGTGGCTTACGTATTGTTCATTAGGTACTTAATTTGATTTTATTCAAAGTTACGCAAAAGGGCTGCAGGCAAATATCATTGGCTGCAGGATTATCTCAGCCCTCGACTCACTTATGACACAGATCGCCAATCCCTGCCAAATTCTGCACGGTGCCAGTGGACGAGTCTCCATGAGTGATGAACAAGGCTTGAGGGCGGGTCTTCATCAGCTCACTCTCTATTTGCTTCAGGCTGAATATCGCGTTCATCGGCACTTTGGTGATCGCTGCCTTGATTCCTATTATAATGATTAATATGAAACATTATACCACAGGGATATCATAGGCAGTTTTTTTTATAACAATTGAATTAAGAAATCATAGTTTTTTTAAGACGTTTGAATTAAGAAGATATTATAGTTTTCTTTAATTTACATCATTGACAAATAAAGTTTTCTACTTTGTATTCTATTAGGAAACAAAACACTGTGCAACAAACAACAAAACCTGTGTACCTAATTCACTATGCATATCTACTTTGACTAGCATTAATTTTTATTTCAAGCAAGTTCCTAAAGCTACACATTTACAGAGCAACGAAAAGTCGGAGGGAATACTTCTAAAAATGTACATTTAATTTCAAAATCATTTGTTCTTTTGCGGCGTTAATTTATAACATCATGGCTTGCGCAAACGAATTTGTGTCCGCTTTCAGAAGATTAATCACAGTCAATGTTACGTGCTACGAAATTGCTCAAACAATTTGTACAAGTATTTAGCTAGTGAATTTTTCAAGCGTTAAGATGGCTTGGACTCTTAAGTTGAAAACAAAATATTTATTTATAAAGTAAATCCTAGTAAAATTGTAGGAAAAACGAACTTTACAAGCAGGGTTGCTTAAAGTATTTTTCGTAATAGTCAATAATCATTTAGGTAGTTTGAAATGGTTGTTTATCTACAGATGACGATGACGAAAGCTACCAGCAGATATGTAGATATTTGCCACTGACCAATATAATAGTAAGTGATACAAAACTATACTGTAGATATAAAATTCAAGAAAAATCTGTATTTACATTTTATGTTCTAAACAAAGGGTAGACATACCTACCATGCCTTTCAGTAATCCTCAATGCTCTTTCGTCCCAGATGCCTCTAGACGCTATAAGCAGAGTCTCGCCTGGTCCCAGTAGGTTAGTGATGACAGCTTCCATGCCACTGTGGCCTGAGCCACTCATAGCAAGGACCAGTTTACTGCGAGTTTGGAAAATATACTGGATGCCGTTGCGGATGTCGTCCATAACCTGCAAAAGAAGAATACAAAACGGTTCTCGATCAAGCAATTTTATATAGCTCTTATTTTCAGAATTTCCTCATGATGTTACTAGTCAGAGCAATGTCCGAACATTGTACCTATTTGGCACATGTTCTTTATTGATGAAACCCCTGAAAACTTTTGGGATGAAACTGCGCTTTGGCAAAAACAAATGAACGATAAATATCGTAAAGATTATGTTTTGTTGTTTCATATTTAATATTTGCCGAACAAGTTGCAATGAAATACGAATGGTTATTCGAATCAAACTTCCATTCCCCTAAGATCAAAGGCAATAAATTCCACATCTGCCAACACAAAATCTTGGAAGTTCTTGGAATCTTTATTCAAAATGCAACAAACAAGTTCGGGGGGAGTGGACTCATACGTTTCATGACCGCGCAAGGTCATCCCCGTGATTCCTCAGGAGATAAGCTGAATAAACTCGCTTCGGAGATATTATTTCGCGGATTATTTGAAATTATGTAGCCACTTTCTCGCTAATGGCCGGCTTTATAGCCGATTTTAGCGAATTTACAATCATTTCAAATGATCTCTTGAGTCATAAACAACTTGGGTTTTAAAATACAGAATTCATGATTACGAAATGAAAAATATGAACCATATAAGTACTTACTAATAATGTTCATTACTTCTGACTTTGGAATGTATGATGGTTATTATAAAATAAATCAATTAAGTAGGTATTCATCACATTACATTGCATTAAATTACTTACATTGAAGTATTCATCACAGAGGGGGCTTATGACCGGGTTGCTGTATGCTTCTTCAACGGAAGGCCAGACATCACAGGGCCCTGGACCACACAGTGTAGGCTTCACCACTTCACGGTCTTTGATACTTGGTGTTTCAACGATCAGTTTATCACTCATCATCTCGTCTTTTCCCTAAAAGTAATACAAAAATATGATATTCTAGCCGTCGTTCAGTCAACTCTTTGTTCAATACTGCGTGTTGCATGAGCTCCTATTGATTTATTTTATCAAGTTTCTGAGGTTATCAGTAAAAGTAATCATCTACGTACAGTATATGTTTTCCGATGTTAATTTTATCTAAATAAGGTTAAAGGTTAATAACACAGTGACCAGCTGATTAGAAAGTATTTTTTAAATATTAAGCAATACGGATTAAGTAATTATAATTTACTAAATTACCTTTGGTTTATAAATAAAATGGTTGGTTTGCAAATATACCTAATATTTAAAAAAGTGGTGGCTAGGTAGTCTTGTCATTTAAGTGATAGAAATATAATTACTGTGTGTATGAATGTTTTGTACCTATACTTTTTATTCGTTGTATGTTTACAGAGTCAGTCATTAGTGCTAGAACAAACATTGAATATTTGAATCGTGTAGGTAAGTTTCAAGTCAACACAGCGCTCATTAGTGAGTCCTCAAACAAAAGGATCGTTTTTCCACAACAGTAACATTTCGCATTACATTATACACTATTTAAGTAAAGTATGTACCTACTCCTTGAATGCACTTTGGCTTTGATCTCTGCCACTTGCTTATTTCATGTTTGTAAAATTTACTAATTTTTCCTCAGCATTTGGACGTTAAACGCGTACCGCTCGCCAAAACAAGAGGGCCTAGTGAAATTAACTCGCGCTTTGACCGACATTTCCAGCAGCACCCGTGAAGTTCGGTTACCGGAATCGGGTTAATGTTTAGATTTAGTGCTAATAGGGTGGTTGTAAATTTGCAACAATGTTCTGGCGCTATCGGATGGCACATTTGGCAAGAGCGCCGCGCCTCGGGCGCGCCTCGGCTGCCAGCCTCATGCTCCACATGCTATCGCTGTGGTTTTACAATTGTTTTACACAAAAAAACCGCTTTTAAATGTACAGTCGTAAAAGACAGTAATCGCGTCGAGATCAGAGTTGATGCCATAACAAATAAACGCGGGACGGAGATCGAACGGGAGCAATGTTGTGCCGACAAATTGATTCGATTCCCATCGCGACTGTAGACACAGCTTAGAGCGGGAACTGCTCACACAATCTGTTTATGGTAGCGTGCGATTTGTGCAGCACATTGTTGGCGCTGACAGACTTATAACTGAACCCATAGGCTAGAAAATCTAAGGCAAAAAAATCGAAACCAAGATTTGGGGTGGCGATCAATACGTTTCTAATGAAACTGGAAGAATACAATACAGTTACAGAAGATCGATAGTGAAGTGAAATCTGAATATCTAATGAATTACGTACGGGTTTAACGTGTTTCAACGAACACAAAGAAAATGACAATTGAATGCAAAAAATAAACATGTGCTAGCGATGATTCAAGTAAGCTACTCTGTATAGATGGCATCAAGTCCCGACAGACTTGCAGACGTAGTAGACAGGAGTCCGTGGAGACATGGCCTCGCGAAGACCTTCCTAGTGTCATCTTTACGTTCAATCAACCGAGAAATGCTCTTATATTCTCGCTCTTTGTATTTGAAGCTCAGGTTTAAGGATTTACTTTTAGATGGGTGATATTGTTATTCATCAAAGTGTTTTTGCTTAAGCAAAAAAAATATATCTAAAAAGATAAGTACCCAGAGGTGTAGAAACAGGGTTGTACTCGGCAGAATGTAAATGGATTTGAGTGATGATAATAAAGATGTTAACTGATAGACATTAATCTCGACTCATTCTAAAAAAATACAAATTTTTATTCTGATCTTAATCCATTCCTTGTAACCTGGGTTGGTGGGTTGGAAATATTTTCAGACCGGGATCATTTACCTAAAAATAAATATTTGTCGAACCCGCACCGCTTGTGTTTCAGCAGGGCACTCACGAACTACGTTGCCACCGAAATTGACTCGTAAATCTACACTATTTTCAAACATTTAATTTGAATTTGATCAGCAAATTATAATAGATCAAACTATAATTACTTAGACAACTTGTTAACAAACGTCTACACTCTTCAATTAGCGAAACTAAACTACTAATTGAGGTATAATGCTTACAATCTGATATCTAGTTAAACAATAATGTAATTACAGTATTAAATGTATCCATTTGGGATTGCTAGTCATAAGTATTAACGATTCTTTCGAAAACTATGTTGCTATAACAAGTTTTCCAACTTGTGCAATAAATTGCCAAAAAATGCTTTTGGTCTTGCCAGAAATACTTACGATAATTCTCTTACTTGATTATACAGGATTATGGGGAAAAAACCTACACAGGTAGGTACATTTGTTGACAATGGCTTTCCTGTCAGTAAGGCAACCCTACGATATAAAATCGTACTGGCAGTATAGAATAGAAACACTACTGATTAAATTAAAATTGTGTTTCATAGGTGTTAGCAACTCGTTATCTGTTATAGGATCGAAAAAAGAAGGTTATATATAATATTTATCTCGTGAAAACTTTTGTGCAGTTAATCAAAATCATTACTTAAAGGATCATTTTTAGGGTTCCGTGTCCAAAGGAGGCCAACGGTACCTTTTTACTTAGCCTCGGCTGTCCATCCGTCTCTTTGTCCGTCGTCCGTCTAATCTGTCCGTTCTTCTGTCAGCGGGCCGTTCTCTCATGAACCCTAACAGGTAGAGAGTTGAAATTTTTACAGTGTATATTTCTATTGCCGCTGTAACAGCAAATAATAAAAAGGTCACCCCATATAAGAAACATTGATGTACATGTAGGTACGATGGTACGAAATCCTTTGTGTGCGAATTCGACTGAGTTTTTTAATAGGTTTTGATTACAATTAGATAGAATGGATTTCATTGAAATCAGTGTGCTATAGATAAAACTATCTCTGTTGATGAGTCTACATTATTAAATGGCTTATTTCTATCCCTAGCTTAATCCAACTTTTACTAGTGTAAAAACTCAGTCTTTATCTAATTGTAGCACTCGAGTGCGAGTCAGACGAATGCGTTTAATTCCATTACAAAGAAGCTAAGTAGCCATAACAAGTTAGCTAGCGATGACCCTAATTCTGTTACTGAACTAGCCAGTGTAGCCTGATTACTAAATTTATTTCAAGCGGGAGTGAATTTAGTATGGTTTTGAGCTGGGCGTCTATTAGTGAATGAGAATTTTAGTAAAACATGTACACTATTTTAACCTTTGTAAAGAGGTCAAATTTAGAATAGAATGTAGAATGGAATAGAAATTTATTTAACAACAAACGTGACATGGCACTTATACTCGATATAAATATACTCTTAGTTTATTATAATGCATAGCGGAAAAACATAGGCACCCATACTAGGTATGACCTGTATTATGGCATGCCTATACCTTCATCCGGACTTAGTTAAAGTACATACATAAATACATAAGTACTAACCTCGGAGCAATTCTTCCAAGGTACTAACAAATGTAAACAGAGAATAATGATATATATGTATATAAAAATACAATATAAGGAGAGAACAAAAAAGTACATACGAAAAGTGAGTTGAGATGAGTGTCGCTGTTGTGTGATGTTATATTTACGGTGGAAAAATAGGGAAGTTAATAATTATAATCAAGATAGGATAATTTGGGTGGAGATGGGTGGGATACTTGGCTAGACGGGATGACAACCGATGGACCGAAGCAGTCACCGAATTATGGCAAACAGGTTTGCGACTGCTTCGAGGTAGACCTCCTGCCTGATGGTCAGATGACATTATTAGGGCAGTAGGAAACCAGTGGATCTGTCTGGCACAAGTCCGGCGTGGCGTGATAGAGAAGAGGCATTTATTTACCAGTGAGTGCCACCGGCTGTACCTATAGATAGATATCAACTTTGTATGTTTCTTTGTAGAGGGTACCTACTACTGAACCTATTCTGAATATTCTTTTACTGACAGATCATCTTCCTGCCCTTACCCTATGTGGGGTTAAGAGGGTAAGAGTGAGGGTAAGAGTTTTGGCTAAGGTGTTTTATGGCCGGCCGCCTGCCTGACGTCAACCCTCCTTGGGAATACTTGCTTATTGTATCTTACGACATGCTCGGGGGGAGAAGCAGCTGGACGCGTTCTATGTTTTTTCTTTACTCCCAGTCCAGCGAAGAAGCTGACAGTATCTTACACTATCCCGGAGTGCTATCTATAAGCAATTTATTCATTTATGCATGTATGTATGTATGCAATATGTATGTATGTGTATTCCTTTGATTGTAGTTCAAACGGTTGGACGGATTTTGATCAATGAGTTGTCGGTCGATACAGCTTATGACACTTTTTTGTAATTCAAATTGGCATCTTTGAGAAACCATTTTAATTAACTGATACCACTAGGTAATACTAAAATGGTACAAATTCATCGTCATCATGTATCAGAAAATCGAATATGACAGATGTATGCCACCTTAATTTTACACAGTCGGGTTTTTTGTTCTTTTAGAATAATTCTTGTTAGAGTGAATTTCCATTAAATCACGCAAAAATAGACAGCCTTCCAACAAATAAGCTCCAACCAAATTTAAAATTAAATCCCGTTCTCTCAACGAGTTAATGTCCCAGGGGACTTTTCTCTGGTTTTAATTTCCGGAGCGTTTCCACTGAGGAAATAGTTTGTTGGGTAAACACTAGAGCCCTTATTTATAAGCAAACAATGTCTTTGTCAAATTCTAAGCTTTCCATCGAAAACGGGGCCACAATTCTAATAATTTTCAACGTTTGACCGTTTCAATTAACGTTTAACTGTCATACAGTTATTATTACTCCTGCATAATGTGTATAGACAATTAATAGAATTGGGGCTCAGATAAAAATCTATTAATTGCCTAATTGTTATAGTCTGGTGTTCGATACTTGCACATTGTTTTGTGTAAGACCTTAGTGTTGTGGTGTTAAAATGCTATGCTGAAAAGGTATGTACTCACAAACCCACAGACTAAAAACGAAAGTGTTACATAGTTTTAAGATTTTTTAGTCTCTGGTTTTTGGTGTTCGTTCTGTAGTGAGCTCAGCTCTTTTACTTTTTTTTAGTTACAGTTTCTGCTGTCAGTTTAATCGGTAGTTCGACCGCGGTTTATGCCTGTCATTACACGCTAGGTTATCAGTCATAATCAAAGTTGTTGAGTGATGTTGTAGTCAACCGTTCACCGTAAAAAATATTAATGACTAGCTACCTCCCGCGGCTTCGCTCGCGTGGTACCCGGATGAAAAATAGCCTATATGTTAATCCAGCACATGTACTATGTATATTCCAAGATTCAATCAAATCCGTTCAGCCGTGTAGGCGTGATTGAGGCACAAACATCAAAACATCCTCACAAACTTTCGCATTTATAAAATAAGTAAGAAGATAAGATTGATTGTTTTGAATGACTGACGAATAACCTTGGCATACTTACTAAAAATGCCTTTTTTATTGAAATCACTGAGATTGTTTGGATTTTCATTAACCTTGTCGAAAAACAGAACATCAATATCTAAAAACACTGTGGTCCGACTGAACGCAATAGCTGAACGAAAAAGTTCTAATGCTAAAAAAAGTTTGATAGGTTATTGCTGTCAGATAACAGGGACACAATCAAATGAAAGAAAGAAAAAGCTATTCAGTCGACTAGTCGACTATTACAAAGATCGTCTTGCCCTGTTTATACCAATGTATGTTATTTACTAATAACGGCATCTGTTTACATACAATCCGAATGGAAACAGCTCAGTAATAAACCTTTAGATGTGCCATCTTGCGTACATAATTTGCAAAATATAACGTTGTTGTGATTTGATAGGTCTGCTACCTACACAAATATCTCATTTGTCCCCCGTGAGACAACTGCTTGTCTCAGGTGTATAGAAATAATATTAATTTGTTTTTGTTATTACAAAAAGAGCACAAGGGAAAGGACGTTATTCGAAGTAACTTACACTTGTTTTTACTACAGGTAATTATTTTTATAAATAATAAAAAAAAAATTTGTAGGAATATCTTACCTATCTATGCAGTTGCTAGTATAGTTGGAAGAAGAAAAACCGGTTAAGTGCGAGTTGAATTCGCACACAGAGAGTTCAGTACCTTCCATTGTACATAAAAAAATGTTTCTTGTTTTTATTATTTGTTGTTATAGTGGCAATAGAAACACAAAACACACTCTGTGAAAATTTCATCTCTCTACCTATTACGGTTCATGAGGAACAGCCCGCTGACAGACGGACGCACGGACGGACGGACAGCGGAGGCTTAGTAATAGGGTCCCGCTGGCACTTTTCGGATACGAACCCTAAAACAGAGAAAAAGATCCGATCTCTTCAATGCATCAAAACATGCATGTATTGAGAATGACAAAGACATTTCATGTGAACTAACCCTTAGTACACGACCATTCAAAACCCGTCATCTTTTGTGCATTTTCTTTAGCTTCTCCAGGATATTTTTTATTTTTTCCGCTTGACCCACACTTTTTACTGAGATCTTGAAAACTTATCCTTGTCCAATTAGGAGGAGAAACTTTAGGGTGAGTTTGAGGGGCCACTTGATAACTTTGGCTGGAAGAACTGTATTTTCAGGAAGATGGAGTGGATGTCTATAGTTTTGATCGCAGTTCGGAAGTGCAGCCACTTTTTTATAATTTATAAGAAGAGCGAAAAATGTTTGCTTCTACTTTGCTAAAGCGTCTTCATTGACATTGACTTTTGCAGAAGCTATTTCGTTTTACAATTCTATCAATACAATAGTGGCCCGGTTCCAATAACGGACGACGGATCGTTAATTATCATAGGAATGTTGTTATCTGACGAAAAGCGTCATACATTTCCTGACGATAACCACGTCGGGCAGAAAAATAAAAACATGGAATGCGTCCAGCTGCTTTTCTCCCGAGCATGTCGTAAAAGTCGACTAAAGGATAGTATCCTCTCCAACATGATGACATACATAAGCAAGTATTCCAAAGAGGGTTGACGTCAGGCAGGCGGCCGGTCTTAAAACACCTTAGACAAAACTCTCACAGCATGATCCAAGGAACATGCTGTGCCGATCCCACATAGAATGGGATAGGGGCAGGAAGATGATGATGATGATGAACCACGTCGCGCAGGACAGGGACGAAGGCGTCCCGTCCCGCTCGCTGTATTTGGGGCTTTATTTTCCTAAGCTTTTTGGGAAACTTTTTAGTCCCTAGAGTATTAATATAACAGCTGTTCGTACATTTCAGCAAAGTGCTCTGACAAACTACAAGAACCGAGAGCCGGAACGAACGTCAAGTGCATTAGTCGATTTAAGACGCGCGTCGCGGAAGTCCATTATTTTCACAGTTCGTTTGGTGGTCGCTGCGACCTACTCTAAGATCGGTCTCCTAGAGCAGGGCTTCCTAAACTTTAAAGATAACGGAACACCAGCCTTTTATTTTATGGAACCCTATATCAAATGATCAACACTGATACATATAAGAACAATTTATTTTAAGAGATATGTAATACATATAACTGAAACACATTAATCTTAACTTAAAGTTTTAATGTGAAGAATGAAACTTTTTCACTGTTAATTTTGGCGGTTATTAATAGTAAATAATTTTGGCGGAACCCTGATGAGTATTCTACGGTACCTACTTTGGGAATCCCTGTCCTAGAGTATTTTGTATCTAGTTCAATTAGTTTCAAGATAAATTTACTTTGATTGACTGACAATGACAACCATGCGATAGGTACCTATATTATATCGTCACTGGAAAGGAAAAATTACGTAAGCTCCAAAATGGCGCCAAATAGGCATATTGAGTTATTATCCTAAAATAGCAGTCCAAATACAATAATATGAATTGCTGGACATAGAAAATGAAAAAAGAATGAAATCTTACGTTGACGTCATCAAAATTCGATAATTAGGTAGAAAGTTATGATTAAAAAAACGAAAAAAATGAACTTCAAACGGCTTTTTCTCGATTGGCGCTTACGTAAATTTGCCTTTCCAGTGACGATATGTAGAAACATTTTTTACATTGTTGATTATTTTGATAAATTGGGAGATTTCATTTCTGAAAATCTTGAATCTACAATCGCTTACCTCTGTTAGGAGGTTAAGATTCTTTCATTTTAAAAGTGAAGAAAATAAATGGAATACCTAAAAAACAAATTAAGCAATGTAAAACGTATTAGCTCTCTATGGATTAATACACTTTTTAGCGACCAAAACGCGATAACGCACAGACAAAAATCTACACACCTCTATTTTCAGATCATTAAATTATTCTAATATTTTTTTCATAATTGGGATTAAATCATAATACCCGGTACAGACTTAACTGGAACCAGATATCGTCTGTAACAGAGGAAGTTCTTTGTAAGTAGGATTATCCTGCGTCGAGCGGACGTCTGGTCACGTTCATGTACAGTAAGCATCTACGCACATTTAGCGGCTAAGTTCGATGCCGCTATAATGGCATCAGGTTATAGAATTATTAAGAGCTAGATCACTTTTTTCATGACTGAAGAGGCCTATGCGGGAGTGGCAGCTAGTATTAATAAATAAAATAAAATTCGTTTATTTCAGGCACTTAAATGTAGGTACAATAAGTACATAGGTACATAAATCCATATCAGAAGAGAAACAAAAAAAAAATTAAATAATTATTCAACTATATTCCGCTTTATTACTGAAATACGTATGGTTAAGTAATACAAAAATTGGGCCATGGATCTAATGCCCGCTTCCAATATTCTACTGACGGAGGATAGATCATTCATTACCTTGGCAAGTTGTTTTTTTTTTTTGTAAAAAAATTTGGCGTTTTTCGACAGATAATAATGTTGCTATAGTATCTTCTGAACGATCCGTCGTCCGTTGGTAGAATATTGGGACCGGGCATAAGAGGTTTTTTTGTCATTGAAGGGCAAAGTAACATTTTTCCAAATGAAATTGATATTTCGGACTCAAATTAATATTAACATGTGATTCTCAATAGGTTTACATTATCTATACTAATATTATAAAGCTGCAGAGTTTGTTTGTTTGTTTGTTTGTTTGTTTGTTTGAACGCGCTAATCTCTGGAACTACTGGTCCGATTTGAATGATTCTTTCAGTGTTGGGTAGTCCATTTATCGAGGAAGGCTATAGGCTATGTTTTGTTTTTTTCAAAATTAGGGATCCGTAATAAAATTGCTATTTTGTAACACAAGGTGTAAAATCGAAAACCTATTTTTGCGTGCGCTGCAAAAACTATTGACAATAGAACAAAATGATGTACTACGGGTTTGTAGATCCCATTAAGACCTACAAAAAAGTCCGCGAGAACATATATCTAGCTATCATGGTTTATCACAATAGAAAAAGAACTCAGCTTTCTAGGCAGACTGCTACTGCAAAGCGTATACGGATACTTTTTGTACGGGTACAACGCGAGCGAAGCCGCGACCGGCAGCTAGTGTACTATACAACTATTAACAAACCTTCGATCGGAGATCCGTTTAGTGTGCATCTACATTAAAAAATGAATATAGCTACTTTGTCATCAAGTCTTAACCATAATCTTTGATTAACTACACGCAATTATGTTGTTTGTGTTCCTTATTTAAAAGATTATGTGCATTCAAAAGTTAAACTGTTTTCTGCAACGAGTTACAGGACTTAGTTTCTTAGTAATTTCGGACGAGGACAAAGATTCTGGCTTAGTTTTACGAGAGCTCGTAGCAGTTTTAATTAAATTACTGATGAAACAATTTACTTTGATGGTGAGGTTATGATTCAGTTGATGTTTCGACGAAGTTCTGAAGAGTTGCGGGAGTAGAGTCGAGCCGGGAACAAGCGCAATGAAACTTCCTCATATTTTGTAAGTTTAGCTTTAAGGTTTACTTTATGCGGTAATTTTGTAACCAACGAACGGCTGATACACGAGTAGCTATAACGTGTGCTCAGGCGACTGGCATAGCATTTTTGAATCAGTCAACTGGGACCGCAAACACCATAACGATTGTACCTTTTACCATCTAATAGAGAATTTATACAGCGTCAGGAGGCAACTTTTACCTTCACTAACGGGTCGTTGTAGTGCCCGGGACGAATTAAGATGGAGTAGGCTTACCCAGCACCTATCCCATCCTCTCAGCTTAGTCGGCCTTGTCCACAGGAGAGACATGGTCAATACGTGCGGAGCTGACTAAGCGGCGGGTTTCCTCACGATGTTTTCCTTCACCGTTTGAGAGTACTTTTATGGCGTACATAAATTTTTCGCACAGAAAAATCCATTGGTGCACGACTGGATTTGAGCCCGCCACCTTAGGTTCGGAAGGCGGGGTCACTACCAACTAGACCACCAGTGCTCTGACGATTGTACAGTCAACAGATAAATGTAATTTAAAATCTGAAAAAATCAGTAAATCATATATCTCAAAGGCCCCAACGGAAGACCAGCGTGGGTTGTTTCAATCTGCACATGCTGAGTTGGGACCATTGTAATATTTTCTTTCCCAATAAATAATTTGATTTTTGAAAATAAATCAGGCGACTAGTACCATAGTCCCAGTTTGAAGCGGTCCCAGTCGCCTGAGTACCCGCGAAATTGTGGCGTGGACCTGACGCGGACTTCTAAAAGAACATAATTATTAATCTTTACTGAGAATGTTTCCTTATGTACGATTTACTCTCCTTTGATCTTTATTCTTTTTCAAGTTAATCGAGCTACTTTGTAAAATATAAAAATAACATTCTGAGATGTCTTTCTAGTTACACTGAAATCCACTCAATATTTTTCTCATTTTCACCTACGCTGAAGAAAATAATAGGTTTTCCTGGTAGCGATGGTTAATTTCTTCTTGCTTGATATCTGCTATTTCAAGTTCTATCAGTTTTTCCTGTTAAATAAAGTTATAGTTTGGAAGACAGTTGTAACTTTCATACCGATATACATATATTTGATACCATAGCAAAAAGCCCAATTTTCGACAGAAAAACAACGTTGCAATGGTAATTAATGATCCGTTGGGCATAAGCTTAGACAAATCTAAAATGACAACGTAGAGTTGATGATTTTGGAAAAGCTTTCAAGATGGCGGTAGGATCACATTGGAATAACCTTTCGAAATCAAGACAGAAAATAAACGAGATAATGATAACCTGTTCAAAGTCAAAGGCAAAATTTTTATTCCTTAAAATCACTGGGATCACTTGGACATCTTGTTACTCACACTTGATATCTAAACATGATTTGATAGGTTGTTTAGTTTTCGGTCGGTCAGGTCACCCTGCCATCAATAGAGATTTATTTTAGAATGTTTTCATTCGATCTACGACGGTTCAATGATGATTACAAATGGAACTTTACAGCAATCTTACTTCCGAAGTTATATGTTTACTGATCGGAGCATAATTAGCAAAAAAGCTATAAAATTGTATATGCAAGTTGTGTTTCAATGATGAGCTAGGTAGTTAGGTAACTTAACTTTTTAGATGTTGTAAAGTTTTCATGACTGCCTCCTCAGCCACAATGTTAGTCGATAAACTGGCGATCGCCTCCCGGCGCGTTTGAGTACAAATCCAATTATTTCCCATGGCGTCGCTTCGTGATGCGTAATTGATTTATTTGCTCATTTCTTGGGTTCCTATCTTCAGTTTACAGACACATTTTTTTTACACAATATCTGAACCTGTTTGAGGCTTAAAAGAAAGTTTTTTTTAGCAACACTCAACAGTTTTAGTTAGTTCTGACCCCAAACAAACATTCCCTGTCTTGGGTATTAGAAAATACAGGTACCTAGCATGATACCACAACACTTGGAAGAAATATTTGCAAACATTTTTCGCGTCTCGCGGGAGGAATCGAACTCGCGTCTCATGCATCTCAGCCGAGCAATCGCCCGCCACGGACAAAATTCTAGTGCTAAACTCTATTTTCTCACATCGTGTAGATTTTTCACACTGTTACATAAGAACTTTTCCGTACATCTACATCCTGATTAATAGAACTTTCGAAACTAATACCCCGCCTGAGTGTAGAACAAGGATGTACTTAGTTACTGCCAAAAACTTGTGGTTGTAATACTAACTTTTGGTTGAAACCTGAATATCTGGAATTTACTCCAATTACCTACCCATGTAATATCTGAACTAGACTCAGGATACAGTATTCAAACTATTCAATAAAACTAACAATAAATAAGCATGTTGCACTGCAACTGAGTCAATTTTACTCCATCTGGTTAGGGAACTTACAATAGAACAAACAAATGTTGATACTCTGCTTGATGAGTGCATGAAAGGTGCTTCGTTGCGTTGATTATTATAAGTAGAAATTCAAGGAGGTGAAAGTAGAATAATATTACTATATTATAAATGTGAAAGTTTGTGAGGTTATTTGTGTGTTTGTGTCTCAATCACGCCCTAACGGCTGATCGGATTGAAATAAAACTTGGAATATATATACATAGTAGGTGTGCTGGAATAACATATCGGCTACTTTTTGTCCGCGGGCGAAAGCTAGTAATAATGTAAGTGTTAATAATGTATGCGATCTGTATTAGTGACATTGCTTCAGATATTGATATCTTTAGTTCAAAACTAGTCGTGCACCAAAGGATTTGATCAATCTCTGTAGCTCAGAGGATGTACTGTACATTGTACATCCTACATCATTTCAACTGCCTACTGAATGTATGTATTTTTAGAACAGGGGTACTGTACACAACCGTTTTTGTTACATCTCTAGAGGCCCAGTCCCACATAATCGATTGCTGGGAGCATCGGAGTGGACATCAGGCGTAGGTGGACGTGGCGTGACGTATTTAAGAACACATTTAAGGGGCTTTATTTCGGACATTGACAGATTACCGGCACTTGAGCCGCCGCCTGCGGACGCGACTGTCGAATCCATGTTATAAATTGATTTGGATCCTGTTCTTTTTGAGAGATTAAGTAAAGTTTGATTGAGGATGGACGGTAGGCCGTTTCAAGGATTTCTACAAAATATATGTATATAGTTCAAAATGGTATTTCACACTTGGAAAATTTCCCCTGTGTATGCGTATCACCAACTTAGAGATAATTTTTACCATTCTAAAGAAAAATGCGTCTGAATGATACCATACTAAGAAGATTAATACAGAGCCAGAAGGCAATATTTACCTACACTAAACAAGCGAGACGAGTTTAGATGGAGCAGGTTTGCCGAATACCTATAGGTACTATTCTTTTACTTTTATTGGCCTTATCCATGTGTTGAAACATACTTTATTTTTTTATAAACGAAAAATCCATAGGTTCATGGCCTGGATTTGAACCCACGACCTTCAGTTCTGAAGCCTGGATACTACCCACCAAGCCAACACGGCTCACTATTAGTAGACTATACGGTAGAAAATTGTGCGGAAAACCCGGCTCACACACGCAGAACGAGCCAATTAGAAAATCCTGACACCCTACAGCGCGCATCTTTGTCACTACAACTAGCCAATTTATCAAACAAAGAAGAGGGTCCTACTGTGAAGAGACAAATTAATAAATTATATGGCTATACCGGCACCGATGCAAGTCCCGCCTCGGATGCCCCCCTGGGAGCCAAGTGGCCGATGATATATGCTCGTGTGAGTGTTATTTGAGTGGCTTTCAAGGATGTGGGGATATTGTCTACGAAAGTAGCTTGGAAGAGGTTTAAACTTTACCGCAGTGCTAAAGCAGGTATTTGATTAGTAGTGCCATGTTATATTTTGTTATCAGTTTGGATTCGTAAAACCCCACGAACTCGTAAATCTTATAACTGAATTGTATATGTCGGAAGAACTCCTGATTTTCCATATGGGGGTATTTTGTGACAATAAATACCTTATTACTTATTTGGTAAGCACGTGGGTATATTTAAGATTAATACAATTAGTATGGAGGCGAATAGCTCACACAAAAGAAGTTCCCTCTTCTTTTTTATTCAAAATGTGTAACTTCCACTTTTCCGCGCATTGTACAAGTTATGTTGGTCTTCACCAATTTTAATCTCAGTTTACTTAATAAAACTTTCAAACGGTGAAGGAAAACATCGTTCGAAAACATGGTGTTAAGTGCATGAAAGGAGCTTTTTAAACGCATTTCAAATATTTTCACCGCACATATAAAACCTCCATCAAATTGGTAAAAATACATACTCTAACCCAAATCGAATACACTAGGTACTGCATCATGATCAACATAGATGTATTCTGACAGGCAATCAAAGCTCAGGAGTTCCCAAACAACCTGCAATAAACCCGCAAAGTGCAGCTCTCTCGACCTGCCATCAACTATTCACACACGAAACCCGAAGCCACTGAAACTGTTCCAGCCAACGCATTCAGTTTTCAAACGGGTTGCCGTTTGCGGGCGCATTTGACCTAGTTTACTAAAGCCTGATAAAAAATATGAAATCAAGGGGTGTTATTTCTTATTTAAGTATTTATATAACAGAGGTTCACTCTGCACTGCACACTTCTTAAAGTTTCAGAGCATGTTTGTGCTTCAATTACGACGAAAGACTAAGTAGATCGAATGAGATCTGAATTAGACGTAATTTATTATCTGGAATAAGAATAATGGGCTCCTTTTTATTCGGGAATAATTCGAACGAAACCGTGAGCGGTAACTTAGAATAATACAATTTCAGACATCGAGTCTAGGTAAACGCTGGTGGACCCGCTTCTTATATAAACCCTGCCAAAGATGTAATACATTTTATAGAGCACAACGGTTTGTTATCACGTCTGAAGCGGAGCATAACAAGACCGAGAGACAATTCCCCTCTGCACTCCGCACTCGAAATAACAAGGGTTCTATTTTCAATTTCTCTATCGGATCCCGCGGTCGAAGCTTCACTTGCTTACCGAGAACACGTGCGACTTTGAAACTCTATCGCAATACTTGCTTTCCTGTTAAGTACGTAAATTCATAGTAGTGTTATCTTAGTTTTGATTTCAAGTCTTCCAAAAAGTCGACAAAAATATTTCTTTAAATGTGTAAAAGGGAACAAGGCATGTAGTAAATTGTTTTGAAATTCAAGAACCTTGCTCGGTTTTTGTCGTAGCTTAAGATCACTGCACAACTTTTCTCGGCAAAATAGCAAAAATGTGCTTCAAAATGTAGCGTGTGTGGTTTCCCCTATAACCATAGCACCCTTGAATTGCATAAAGAGTTTTTGCATACATGAGCAGTTTCTTTTAGCACGCTCGTTCGAGTAAACGCTACGGAATGAATGTCGAAATTGAATATTTAGATTGCATTACAAAATTTAAATTAGAGAGCGCAGTGTGGATCCATTTCGAAATGCTAAATGGTTACGGTAGATTTTTAATGAAACCAAACAATAAATCTTCTACAGGAAAATAATAGTTAAGACACACTTTAATTTACCACTATTTGTAAAACAATTTGACGAAGAAGAAGACATCACCTAAAACTTTCAAAATAAAAGTAGAGCTTATAATTTTAAAAGTTGACAGACTAAGGTATTTTCGCCACCCTATAAAAGTGTCTGCACTAGACTAGACTAGGACTAGACTACACTTCAGAAAGTGCAGCAAATACTGAGCTTCACTGAACTCTAATGACGTCAGCTTCACTTGATGCAAGCTCAAATGATAAAAAGTCTGAAAATGTCTTTTTACATGCATAGTGCTACCCTCTGTGTTTGCATAATACTAGGAAAGTAGATGCTATGTGTATTAGCGCACTTTTATTTGTTAACAGCAGAATATCGAAGGAAACCATTACATACGTATATAATATCAAGCCTGTTTCACATGGGGGTAGGCAGAGACCACGGATCTCCATTTTCTACGTTCTGACATACTATTCTAGCACCATTTACTTTTATCACATTCTTCATGCATGCTCGTTGGTTAAGAGTACTGTTGACCTGGCCTTTCTTCAAAACGTCAGCAATTTGGTGCAGACCTACGTAAACCATTACGTCGAAGAAAACAATTTCAAATACAAGCGTTTTACTGTTTGATACCCTAATGTGAGGGTTCCATATGTAATTGCTTTCACGAATTCACGCTGTAACGGTTCTAAGCGTGAATGTCATTTGAGATAATGGTTAAACGTTTAGTTGAATCTTTTGACAAATAGCTCCAGTGTCGTAAAACAAAGCGCCGTAGTAGCTACCCAGCTTTGGTTATGTATCACGAGTACAGTCAACTCTATAAAATTTGGTAGTATTACAAACATTTTATCAGAAATATTTTGATTAAGGCGATCCCTGAATGGGGGCCCCGAAATGCTCAACGGCCAAGAGGCAGACCCCCCGCCCGATGGTCGAATGACATTGTGAACATGGCCGGAAATCAGTGGATGAGATTCGGAATCGAAGAGAATGGCGTAACAAAGAGGAGGCCTTTGCCCAGCAGTGGACGAAGATGATGATGCTGATGATTTTGATTACAATATATTAGAGAGATTTCTTTTACAACGTGAAGAGCTATCAACATGTTTGATTTATAATCTAGAGCATGCAAAATGTAATTACTTATATAAATTTAACCGTTACATTTATTTATACTCATCTAGGTACTAGATCTAGACAAAGCAAAGTAGCCTATGCCATATATTTAATCAAGCTACAAATATCTTTAAAAACTATGAGTTTTATAATATTAGTAAGTACATTCATATGTTATGACGTTCGTATCCCTAACGGGGTGGGCAGTAAACATAAGAAAATTTGCAGCTATTTCTGATTTAAAGTCCTAAAATGGATAATATGGTGGACCATAGTGACAGGTGATCAGATCAGCCCATCGCCCCGGTGGTCCATCATTTTGGAGAGAATACTATCCCTTAGTCGACTTTTACGATATGCTCGGGGAGAGAACCAGCTGGACGTATTTTATGTTTTTTTTTACTTGCAGTCCAGCAGAGAAGTAATTTTAGTATTTTTCTTAAATTATTCAGGGATTTCATTAGTTTCACCTACGTTCTAGATTTTCTTGTGGTTGACTGTTACCTACCGGCGCCGCCGCCTCAACGTCGTCATGTTAACGAGCGTGAATTTCAGATATGCACGGATTCATATATTTGAATATCGTGTTACAATGGAACATTCAGTAGTATCTAGATTTAATTTAAATGCAACCCAAAATATTGAAACTAGAATAGAATATGTAATGCATTTATCAAGTTACACTGATGGCGAAACAGTATAAATCTCTAAAAACAAAAACAACAGATCTTCGTGTCTATAATCTTGCTAAAAATAGATAAATCACTCGGGAAAGATGTTTGGAAGCTTCACTCGATTGGAAGCTTAATTTTTTTGTTGGAATCGTTTGGTCCTTTATTATTTTGTTTTAAAATATTTATTTTTAGCGAAAGTTAAAAAATAAACCTAGAAAAGATGGGAAATGAATCATCTGATTCATTATTAGATCACCATACCCGCAAACGTAATAATAACTGTTGTCCTGGGTTGTTAAACTCTTACTTTGTAACTCCTATTTTGATTAAAAAATGTTTTAAAGGTATTCTATAAATCAGAGAAATATGAGTTTGATTCTAATTCTACTTCTACCCAAAGTTTTGCGAGAGATCGATGCAGCGTATTATTTTGGGACAATGTCTGAGCAATCTTATGCTACATTGCTAAGCTCCAAAACTCCGTAGGCGATGAAACAACTTCGCTCCCGATTCCTCGTAAGAAACAGTCTACATATTATGTAAGACAATATGAATCAAATATTTAACATTCAATAAATACAAAGCTTTTTTATGTATACTGTGGATATATACTCACGGTATTGTTCAGTTCGATTGCTAAACTGAATCTTCATATTTAAGCGTATTAATTCTTACGATTATTACAGTAAAGTAGTAGTTATTACAGTAACCTTAGTACAGTAAAGAGTGATCAAAGGAATTCAAATAACTAATATTATGAATACGAAAGTTTGGATACCTATTTCTATGTTTGTGTGCAACTTGGATTAGACATAGGTGGAACACATGGAACATGGAATGAATTATAATTATGAACTACTCGATATCCAGGTACAAAGTACCTACTGAAGCTAACATAATATTTTTAACAACTATAAGATTTTTTACAGCTCGGTGTAGAGACCAAGTAAATAATAGTAAATATTTGTGGACATTTTACACAGCGCCATCTAGCCTCAAATTAAGCAAAGCTAGTACTATGGAAACCAGATGGCTAATAGAATACATATTTTTTTGTAAATACATAATTATAAAACCAATATAATGTTACAACACCCAGACCCGGAAGAAATATTTGCAGAACATGTAAACATTTCTCCCGCAACGAGAGTCAAACCCGCGCCTCTTGCGTCTCAGCCGATCACTTGCCCGCCACGCCACCGAGGTCGTCAATCTATTAGTTTCTAGGCGTAAGTCTAGAATAGGTCATAAATTTTATTATAAAAAATATGAAGCTACAATGGGCTTGTTAAAATGTTTACAAAGTTTCTGAATTTCGAGGATAACATAGCCTCCATTTGTTATATCTCTCCAAGTTCGAAGGTTCGAAGCAGAACTCCGTTATTTTGTTTAGAACGAACGATAAATAAGGGGTAAGGCTTCGCAGATGTTTATAAAACAAACACTCTGTTTCAAGCTGTTTTTACTAGTAACAAGTATAGTCTGAGGAAAATCGATTTGGAGTAAAAATAGAGCTCTTATTGAATTCCTGATATTAGTCGAGACGGACACATTGTCCGTAGTTATTTTAGGAAGGCGGAGGAAAGGGAAAATCCCATTATTGGACGTTCTCAATTTTTTTGAGCATACCGATTTCTGGACCACACTTTTTATTTTTAGTTAAATAAAAATAGCATTTGTTAATTTTAATTGTTTGACATTCTTTCCTTCTAAGAAATATTGCTACTACGGGTACACAAAAATCCACTAGTATATTATCGATTCCGAACCTACGACCTTAGGATCGTAAGGCGGAGTAATTTCCAATAGACCATCAAGTGCTCTAAAGAGCATTGGCCACAATGACGGCCGCATCGAATATTATGAATTGAAAACGAATATTACACTTTACTAAGTGAAAACACTTTATGTATTGAGCCATTTGGTATTATTGTTATGTCATACTAGCGTGCGCCCGTGACTTCGCTTGCTTGGTACGTGGATAAAAGTGGCTTTTCCAGGTTATATGTTGTATCCAAGTTTCATAAAAAACAAAACCGTTTGCGCGTGTTTCGAATAGGTAGGTACAAACAACAGAACTTTCGCATTTGCAATATTAGTTGGATAGAACGTCCTATTTTTCCAGAAGTTTGCCTAAATAACTCAGCGGGCAATATAGTCTACAACAGTAATAAATGTCACTACATCCTAATACTTGTGCGCGATTATTTATTTGAGTTTTCCTGAATAAAGCATGGAGGCATGTGTAAATATTTCCTCCTGACCTCTATCTCAGCTTGTTATCTTGATTTGTAGTCCACTCGGGACATTCGTATAAAAATAACAGTCAGTAACGTAAAGGTGATGCTACACGATAAAATAAATAAAATAAATATTTGCGGATATTTCACACAGCGCCATCTAGTCCCAAACTAAGCAAAGCTTGTACTATGGGAAATTAGATGGCTGATAGAATACTTATATACTTCTATATAGAATACTTTTTTGTAAATACATACTTACAATTACATAATACTACAACACTCCAGACCCGGAAGAAATATTTGCAGAACATAAAAACATTTCTCCCGTAGCGGGAATCGAACCCGTGCCTCCTGCGTCTCAGCCGAGCACTCGCCCGCCACGCCATCGAGGTCGTCAAAGCATGGCGGCATGTGTAAATATTTCCTCATGACCTCTATCTCAGCATAGAGAAAGCAAGATAGCAGTATTATTATGGTCATATGCCCCGTTTCTATTTTCTTCTATCGGACAACGGATGGTAGGTCGCCGTAGCAAAAGCTGTTGACAAAAACTAATATGGCGCTTTTTGACGTTTAACAATGTTGCAATGGTAATGGAGAAACCGTCATCGCCTGTTCATTGATTATAGGAATCAGGCAATAAGTCTTTGCCTATAATTCTTTACAATCATAATGGTTCCTTTTGAGATAACTAAAATCTACGTTGAATTTATACCTGTTCGTAGAGCAACTAAGCGTGGAAGATACAAGCAAGAAACTTGCATTTTTATTTAATTGAACCCTTTATTACTCCCGATTTGATTTATAAAACGAAGTAGAACATTCAGTCCAAGCTGCCTTATTTCCTAATTAATCAGTTTTATAATAAGCTATTCCACAAGCCAATGGGATTTCCTATTGGCTTTTCTATAGTATTGGGCTGAGTATTCATCTATTATTTTTAAATATTTTCATGTAGAGATGTGTCGTTACATAAAAAAACCTCTGATGTAACGTAGGAGACGTTATATAAAAAATTTGAGCGAAATTTCTGGTTCTAGATCCATAGATCTGTGTTGGGTCTTCTCACAGAACACTAATATCCTAACGGTCAAACTATGCCCAGGCATTTGATGCTAGGGAACTTAACACCCGTGAGGTCTTCTTTAGGCCTATATAAGTAAAGCTTTATGTTGTTTCCTCGTAGTGCTTGTAACGACGTAAAAACTGAAGTGGCTATCGTGTAACGTCCCCTTACAATAACTTACCCTGGCAGCGAGCTCAAATGGTCTGTAGCTTGCTTTATAACAACGCGTAAGTATAATGTTGGGGATAAAAGTATAAAACCTACAGTTTTTTAAGAGCGCTAACTGTCAGTTAGTTACGGTGCTTTGTTTTGACAAACGTGTGGAAATACGAGTAACTAGTGTTACTGAGTCCTTCCGGCTAGAAACCATTATGTGGTTAAGTTTGTTTTTACACACAAACCAACAAGTATTTATTTAAAAGAACAAAAAAACCGACTGCGTAGAATTTCGGATAGCATAGCAGGTCTGACATATTTGATTTTGTGACACATTATGATAATGATGTTGATGAATTTGTACCATTTTGGTCTACGTTTTTAGTTATGAACCATCTTACACACACTTAAAACTAAAACTACATACAAATAGCATATCTTACTTATATTATAAATGCGAAAGTTTGTGAGTTTGGATGTTTGGATGTTTGGATGTTTGTGCCCCAATCACGCCTAAACGGCTCAACGGATTTGAATGAAACTTGGAATATACATAGTACATGTACTGGATTAACATATAGGCTATTTTTTGTCCGGGTACCATGCGAGCGAAGCCGCGGGCGGCAGCTAGTATATTATAAATGCGAAAGTTTGTGAGTTTGGATGTTTGGATGTTTGTGCCTCAATCACGCCTAAACGGCTGAACGGATTTGAATGAAACTTGGAATATACATAGTACATGTACTGGATTAACATTATAGGCTATTTTTTATCCGAATACCACGCGAGCGAAGCCGCGAGCGACAGCTAGTTTTACATAAAGTTATGAAAGAGTCATCGCGCGTAAGTTGAATACCTATAGCATAAATTGGTTTTGCAGGAGCCAGTCATCAATCAAAATATTGTTGTCCACGACCAGGTCAATGACAGTGACTTTCGAAAAACGAACTGCAAAAATACTTTCAATTACCTACACTAACTTCTAGTATCTAAAATATATGGAGAATGAAACTGATAAAAGTGGACTTAATTAGTTTGTTGTTACAAAATAATGTTGTTCATGTCGGTAGATGCGCATCGTTGGCGCGCCTAGCATATTTGTTACCCTGGAGTAATGTTAGTACGTTTTAGAGTAAATAACACTGTATGAACTGGCTCTTAAACCCCAGAATATCGCGGTGATTTCAGTTTTCACCCACATTTCCTCATCCCAAGATTTACGCCAACATACGAATAACTAGAGACAATTTTACAAATAATAACATTGTGGAAATCCACGGAACTAAATATTAAAGTAGCCGTAGATACGGCTCCGTATCCTCCCCAACATGATCATCTATATGGGCGATGGACTGATCACCTGTCACCATGCTTCAACATATCCATCTTAGGACTTTAAATCAGAAGTGGCTGCGAGTTTTCTTGTTAACTTGTGGCTCTGCCCACCCCATTAGGGATATGGGCGTGATGTATGTATGTCAATGTCCACAGGGCTACCAAAAGAACTAGTGTTAAAAGAAAGGTACCTACAGGAATTATTTTCTTGGTCATAATAGTGCTCTAGTTCAGAGTCTAGTTACTACTCCGTGTTGGTGCTCGTAGCGATTAATTAGTATCCTCAAAGGAATTTTGTCATTTAAAAGCTATGCAATTAATTGGATATTTTGAACTATCCTATTATGATCAGGACCTATGCTTTGAGCTTCCAGCAAAGCTATTAACTAGAGGTGATAATGGAAATTGGTACGCGTAGTCAGATCGACCGACTGACGATACTGGGGCCTCATTGAAAGGGGGCCCCATACAATAATAATAATAATAACACCCAACAGTCACATACATAGGCCTGAACCCACACTAGGATTCCCTGTGTCGTGGGCATCAGAAATTACGAGTACCATGGTACCACCCAGACCCGGAAGAAATATTTACAGATCATGCAAACATTTCTTCCGCAGCGGGAATCGAACCCGCGTTCCTTGTGTCTCTGCCAAGCAATCGCCCGCCACCGAGACCGTCAAAGACATTTATGTACAAGTACGATGGTACGGAACCCTTCGTGTGCGAATTCGACTCGCACTTGACCGATTTTTCTTATTGTAAGAGATTACGGACCCCAGACCGTACTGCGTTCCAAACCACAATTTCGAATTTGGAAGAATGATTAACCGACTTCAAAAAAAGGAGGAGGTTCTCATTTCGGCTGTATATTTTTCTATGTTTTTCAAGCTAAAAGTCCCTTTAGCGCGAAGTAGGTGACCATAACCTGATAATTGTCTATAAAAGCTGCTATTATGTCTGCGGTCATTGCGGCCCGGGGACAATGTAACCTTTACAACCTTTTAAACGCTTATTGCCTTACACGCACCAAAGGCTTCTTCTTGGTCGCTTAATGACATTGGTCAGTGATCTAAAAATATCCAAACATGCTCACTTTCAGATTTATCATAATTAGGATGATTATGTTATACTCCTTCCATTTATCATACTAATATTATAAAGTGGAAAGTTTTTTTTGTTTGTTTGTAACGAATAGGCTCCGAAACTACTGGACCGATTTCAAAAATTATTTCACTAATAGTAAGCTACATTATCAGGGATCAAAATAGGCTATAATATATTTTCAAAAAAATTAGAGATCCGTAAGAAAATTGCAATATTGTAACCCAAGGTAAAAAACCCAAAATAGTTTTTGGCGTGCGCTCCGAAAACTATTGATTATAGAACAAAATAATGTACTACACGCGTACGAAGTCGCGGGCAGCAGCTAGTTTTACATAAATAGGTACATACTATCACTCCTGTTTCCCATAAGGGTAGGCAGAGAAGACAGATCTGCCTGTACCATTAATCTTAATCTACCTTTCATTAATAAATTGGACCTCATAATTAAGTCATTTCTTGGAAGTAATTACCTTACTATAATTAAGTACGTAAACATTGCAATATTAAACACCTGTTACGATTATGGCAGGCTCTTAAGAGGATTAAATTAGTTGCAAATCACTATGTTTAGTGTGAGCATAAACGGAAGCGACTTTAGTGTGTGCGAGGAAGTCTCAAATGGTGAATAAAAACATCTTAAGCAAATCGGCCTATCGTAGAATCTAAGCACCTTGAATGCTTTGTCAAGTGTACGAAAGAAAGAAAGAAATACCTAACATTTATTTAGCACACACACAAAACAAACAATTTAAATAAAAAATGTGGGAGGAATTAAAAATTAGAAGCTCGAAAGGAACCTCTTTGAGGCTTACTCTAAGTCTTTCACCACACTGGCTCGTAAGAGAACTACTGACACGCGTAGTAGTAGCAAATATCTATGACAATACGTCGATTAGACCAAACTTTAAAAATATAATAAAAGTTACGCAGTTCGATTTTTAAGGTAAAACAGACAGCATGAGAAAATTGAATTCAACATCTTTCAGAAAATTTAGGAACTTCTATAATTTTTAATGATGTATTATAAATGCGAAAATAACTCTGTCTGTCTGTTCCACTTTTTCACGCTTAAACTGCTGAACAGATTTTGGTGAAATTTGGCAAGGAGATACATTTTATCCCGGGGAAGGACATAGGCTACTTTTTATCCTATAAAACAATCCCAAAATATGACATAGATGTTAAAGAATAAACCAGATAACGCATAAATCCTTCTTCGACATTAATTTATGATAAGACAGTTAAGTAATTTGATATTTAAAAAATTTTGACAATCGACAATGTGGGGTCGTCAGCAGCTCTCTTTTTCTTGCAGGGCTGTGGGTAAGGGCCTCCAGCTGGTGCTATTTAAATTTCTGTTGCGCAGACAACGTTGCGGGTTAAGAGCTAGTAGTTAACAGGTACTTAATTTTGAGTAGGTACCTACCCAAGAGCTTTTTAAATCTTTTTAAATGCATTTGTTTTTTGTACATAAATTGCCTAAGTAAACTGTATTCTCCATCACAAGCGGCTAAGTACTGTTTCAGTTTGATTCAAAGTTTATCGCAAAATCACTTAAAAGAGTTTCAAAGCGCACAGGTAAGAGCGCTCAATTTAATTAAAAGTAGTTCTACTGGGAATTGAACTTGTGAGAGGTAGGTACATCCGAGCCTTACAATCCGAATTACTTGTACCTACTTAATTTGATTGTGGAAGAGAGATTACTTTGATTACAAAAACGTATTTTGCAGGCGGAAGAGACTGAGCTTTATGAACCTCTGGGATAATTGGTACAGTAAATTAGGCTTTGTATTCATCATACCGAGGGGCTTAAAGACTTTTTGAGGAGATAAGTTGGCGTGGCTAAAAATCTAGACAAATAAACTTTGGTGCAGGTCGGGATTCTAACATACCTTTGGATCAAATGTTGGATACATTTCCCTAACGAATTTTAACCCTAAAAATGTGTGTTCCAAAGTAAGATCTTAATGTAAGATAGAATAGTTATTACCTATCAAAGCAGCCTTTCGAATGAAAACTAAAAACACAATTAAAATAAATTACAGTTTTTTTAAGTTGTATAGTATAACATACTACGAGGAAAAACCAAATCCTTAAAATAAATAAATATTTGTGGACGTTTCACACAGCCCCAAACTAAGCAAAGCGTGTATTATGGGAACCAGATGACTGATAAATACATTTATACTTTTTTTGTTGTAATTACATAATAAAACACATAATAATACAACGCCTATACCTGGTAGAAATTGCAGAACATACAAACATTTCTCCCGCAGCGGGAATCGAACCCGCGCGCCTCTTTCGTTCGCCCGCTGAGCCACCGAGGTCGTCGAGAATATTCGTAGTACCATTCTTTAAACGTATTATTGAACTTCGATTAAGAGTTTTGCTATGTCCAGTGACCAGTACTGGGTACAGTGACCACTAAACTGTACAGCTATAAAGAGTTCAAAGGTTGGAGGGGAACGGAATTGTATTTGTAAGTCCTTTGTACCGCACGTGTTGTGTTGGTTCTACAACTGCGGGTATAGTGCTCCTGGTTTTATTCAGTTATTTGCAGTTCCTTTTTTATGTTATCTCTGGGTTCCTTTCAAATCTTATTTAAATTCGGTAGTACGTAAGTACGTATAATAATATCAAACGCGTATTGCACAATCCTGCAAGGTTTAAAGAATGACACTGTATCAAAATCAATTACACTGTTTCCGTTTGCGTATTCGAAGATGAGTTTTATGCGCGGTTCCTATATTCTACCGACGGACGACAGATCGTTCATTACCATAGCAGCGTTATCTGTAGAAAAGAGCAATCATTTTTTTACAAAAACTAACGTTGTTACTGCCAGACATCGTCCGATACAAATGAATATTGGAACCGGGCATTAGATGTTACCTGACAATATTATTGACACGGCATTTATCTAAAGACTGGCAAGGCAGTTGTTATTTCATTTCCCGGCACCTGGATACGAAGAAGTACGTAGGTATGCGTTGGGAAATCAAGCGTAAATCAAGTTTTGCGCTTATTCGACGGAAACAAGTTGACTCCCAATTCGTTCAAGTTTGTAGCGTAGTGTGGTTGCTGATTGTGGCTGGAAGAAGTTTGGGTACCAAAACTGTATGTGGATGTTTCTGAAAAACATTATACACATGAAATAAATATTTTTATGACTAATGAACCTACGTGTTTTACGTATATTTATAAAAAATATAGATAAAATACAATAGGTAGATAAATATATACTATGCAGCAGGATACTACATAATATGGGAAGGCTAATTACAAGTTTCCACATATAAATAATAAACAAACTATATAAATAAAAACAAACAGTAACAAGTGACGACAAAAGAACCAATAAGTAGGATAGATATTAAGAGAGTAAAATGAAATTAAGAACAAATAAAAAATAAAGCACACACACACACACTAGGGATATTGATATTGGGTGCTTAATCTAGATGTTAAAGTACTTGTCATTAAACAAACGTTTAAGCTTGCTTGTGCTGGTATTAATTAAATAATTATTGTACTAGCTGCCGCCCGCGGCTTCGCTCGCTTGGTACCTGGATAAAAAGTAGCCTATATCCAGCACATGTACTATGTATATTCCAAGTTTCATTAAAATCCGTTCAGTAGTTTTTGCGTGAAAGAGTAAGAAACATCCATACATACAAACTTTCGCGTTTATAATAATTAGTAGATACGATTTAAAAAAAAAGTAATAAATCTGGTACCATGGTACTCGTAGTTTCTGATAACCACGATACAGGGGATCCTAGTGTGGGATCAGGACTATGTATGTGACTGTTGGGTGTTATTATTATTTAAACATGTCTTCCTTTTTGTTCAACATGTATTTTACAAATGAAAACCATAAATTAGTAATGTTGTTATGGTCTCCAAATGACATCGCCAACATAGCTAAACCTGGAAATGGGACCGGAAAGACGAGGTAAATAAGTGTCCTAAGTTGATACAGCAAGTAAAAATCAATGATGATGAAGATTCTGAGTTTATCGTTACCCACGTAAAACCATTAGTTACTTAAAGAGGAACAACATTGTAAGAAACATTAGTTCCGCAACACTAACACCGATTGGTATCGCGGCAGGTCGACGGTACATTGTTGTTGCCGTAAACCAGTGGTTCCCGTAAAGCGTTTAATGTCATTTTATGGGGCATTGCAAGCCCCCAGCACAGTTTATGCGCTTGTCACGGTTTATAGCCTTTTGAATCATCAGTCGCGTCTTAGGCGGAATTTTTTTTTTGAAGAAAAAACTAAATCTAAGTTAGTCTGTCTCACCACGTATCACCAGCGATTAATAGATGACCCAGGTGGAAATACATTTATAAAATCACGCCTGTTTCCCACATGGGTAAAGATATCAACAATGATTTTTTATTTTTATTTTTTTATCGGGGTCTCAATTTTGGATGTCTTATCTGGCTTGGTCTTTTAAACCAATGTGGTGAGAGGATTAAAGTGTGTTACAAAGAGGCTCCTCTTAACTATTTCTGCTCTACGACTCGCCCACTTCCTCAAGATGTTTACCTTCACTGTTTGAGAGTACTGCTGTACATCAATTTCCCGAATGAATGAATGCATGCGTGCACGCCCTTAGATCAGAAGGCGTAGTTACTTCCACTAGACCACCGGTGCTCTCAAAATAAAGCTATAAATAACTAATAGGATCCTACCTGAGAGAATGAAGCAAACATTTTTTACGCTAACTAAGCTAAGTTTGTCTAGTACCTATGTGGGGATTGTCATCCTAGCAAACAAATCAAAAGCAGGACAGCAACATTATTTTATAATCGATCTGCTTTGATAAGCAAAATACAGAAAATCGTGAATGGATTTAATTTTTCGACTTCTTACTTTCATGCTCCAATGAATTCCTTCAGAAAATTAGAGAGTATCACGCAAAGGGTAACTTCTTCCCATGTTAATGCCAGCTGGCGACTTCCGGGGCGAGTGCGCAGGAAACTGACGTAGCTTCCGGTACGTCAGCTTGTTTGCTGCTACATACTTGTACTTATCTGATGCTCGCGTGTTTATTCGCTGCTTATCGGGCTGGATGTAGGGCGCGCGTATTCCTTGGTATGAAATATACCTACGGTTAAGTACCGAACTACCGGAGTGTCTATCTATAGATATATATACGAAAAAGCTTCGGTAACAAAATAAGGGGATTTTTTCTCTTAGTAAGAAAAAATTGTGAAAGTTACCATAGAACGTAGTGATTCCATCATAATCCATTGAAATTCAAAGTTGTTGCTTGTAGCTTAGTGTGGTACTATGCTTATGCTACCAGTTCAAGAAATAGTCTTTTAAATGCCAACCAAAGAAGCACGTAGACAAGCAACCAAAGTTAAAAGTTTCATTTCACGATACAAAAAAATCCAATAGGCTATTGATTTTCGATGGATACCTAAATGCTTTGGGTAAGTATTCCAAAGCCGTACTGTAGAGGGAATCAAAACAAAAGGGAACAGCCTTATCGTATTTATACCCGGTTCCAATAATCCAACAGACGACGCATCGTTAAGAAGATCATACCGACCACCATACGGTCACGTCTAGACAGATTTTTAATTCTATTGATTTAAGTTTTTCTTATTACGTCTGTTCTAGGTTGGATTCAGTTCAAACACAATTGTATTGTTAATGAATATTTATTAATTGCAATTCGATAAATATACTTCTACAAAACTGGACATACAATTTATGTAAACAAACCGTCATTACCTAAAACTTATTTTTTTATTACATGTTTATGGAACTTTTAAGTAGTACTAATAGTTAAATGAAGATGTAAAAACTAATGTTATGAGGTTTATTTACCTAAACTAAAGTGATTTCATAGTAATATCGAAAAATACGCGATGATATGTTTACATAAATTGTATTTCCAGTATGGCTGAAGTATTCATTTATTCAAGGTCTCAGAATTCTGAAGGGCAGAACTCCGATAGCGGAATCAATAAAGACAAAGGTATTCACTTTTACGATATAGGATCTGCTACGAATACTAAGTTGTAATCCAAGAGACAGTTAAAAGGCCATTAACTGATCCGAGATTAGATAGCCTCGGCATGGAAACCAGGGCAAGTAGAGTAAAACTAGATTATCTTACTTACAGATAGGTACTAAGATACTTTCGATTAAGAGGTAAGCTAAACTAAAAAAAAAAATTAAGGCTATACTAGATAATTTATACAGCGTCAGGAGGCAACTTTTGCTTACACTAACAGGACTAGTATCCGGCGATTTTAGATGGAGTAAGCTTGCCCAGGACCGTTACCATCCTTTCAGTTTAGTCGGCCTTATCCACAAGAATAATAAAAATAAATAAAATAAATATTTGCAAAGCATGCAAATATTTCTTCCGCAGCGGGAACCGAACCCGCGCCTCTTGCGCCTCAGCCGAGAACTCGCCGCCACGCAACAGAGGTCACCAATGACGTCGCCAGGAATGACATGGTAAATACGTGCGGAGCTGATTAGGAGTTCCCTCACGAGGTTTTCCTTCACCGAAGACCTTTGTTGAAATAAAGTAACATAAAATAGATAGTTTTACAGTTAAAGACCCAGATGATACCTGAACTGGCATTAGCAGGAAGCCAGTTCCTTTCCGTTTCATACAAGTCACTAGTTCAGTGTGGTGAAAGGATTTAAAGTGCGTCTCAAAGGCTCCTTTCTTGCACTTGATATATGTTCAAACTTTTTAGGTTCTGCGATATGCTGTCTCTTACGATGTTTTCCTTCACCATTTGAGAGTACTGGTTTAGCGCAAATAAATTTTTCGTGCAGAAAAATCCAATGATGCACGACTGGATTTGAACCCACTACCTTAGGATTGAAAGGCGGCGTCGCTACCAACAGACCACTAGTGCTCTCTTCGGTCCAGTTTTACGTGGGTTTTCCAAGCTAGTTTAACATTATATTTTTCTGTGGTTTAGTTAAAATTATGTAACTGATTTTTCTTTTACGAATGGCATCTGTAGGGAGTGTTAGACTGAAATCTTTGTATAAGCGCTTATTCTACCGTGCAGATATAAGGTAATACATATATAACAATGCTCGATCCCAATATATCCTACTAAGGGACGAAGGACCGTTCGTTACCATAGCAACGTTATCTGTTGAAAAGCGCCACAAATTTTTTGATAGAAAACCAATGTTAGCAAAATTTTGGAAAATAGCTTACGCCTGCGGCTTCGCTCGCGTGGTTTCCAGACAAAAAGTAGCCTATACCTATGTTATTCCAGCACACATACTATGTATAATATGTATGTACTTATATTCCAAGTTTCATTCAAATCTGTTTAGGCGTGATTGAGGCACAAACACACATACATCCTCACAAACTTTTGCATTTATTAGTAGGATGAGCAACAGACGACGAGTTTAAAAAATCTGTGAGTACAATGATGAAAAATATTCTGTATATAGACGCTGGTATAATACATTTTCAAAACACATTCATGATCGTATTTAACTTATTAAAATTTTGATGGTTATTTTATCTTACTTCAGACCGCAGATAACACTAATACTCCTAGCGGTTCAGATGTTCACAATTATATTTAGGTTATTATGAAGTTTCATTTCCCCGCATCTCCACATAATGCGGGTAAGCTTACAAATATCAAGTCCAGTGTGGGGACACATCTGGCAGCGAATCAATTTATTGTCGAAACGTGACGCTCGCGGATGTAGGAATCTGTGTCAATGAAATACAGTTTCACGTTCAGGGAGCACTGGTGGTCTAGTTGTAACGGCCCTGCCTTCCGATTCTCGGTCGTGGCTTCAAATTCGTGCACCAATGGATTTTACTTTATGAATAAATTATGTGCGCCATACCAGGACCTCCGGTACTTAAAAAAATCGAAAACATTGTGCTAAGTGCAAGAAACGAAACTTTTACATCCTCTCACCACTCTGGTTCGAAATAACTAGTAGTAGTAGTAGTTTTATGTTAGGTACAGTCATCTACAAATAGATAGGTATACATTATTTTAATATACTTACATGTAGGATGAAAAAAAAACACTAGTCAAGCTTCCTCTTTTTCAAGCCAGTCATTACAGGGTTAGTTTTATTTATAGACATAGGCAGACATCTATTTACTGACTACTTGGACACAATACAAATCCATACTAATATTATAAATGTAAAAGTAACTCTGTCTGTCTGTTACCTTTTCACATCTAAACCGCTGAACATATTTTCTTAAAATTTGGTAAGGAGATAGATAGCATCTTAGGCATAGGCCTAAGATGTTATCCTAGGATAGGATGTTGTCCTAGGCTACATTTTGTCATGAAAATCAACGCCGACGAAGTCGCGGGCAACAGCTAGTCCAAAATAAAAGGGAACATTATTATTTATAAGAGGAATACATCATAAGAGGAACATAGTCTGCTCGCGCATTGATTGTCAGTAAGTGAGTCAGTAACAAAAGAGTTTTATATATTTACATTTAGAGTTTTCAATTTAAAAAAGCCTCAGAGTTATTTATAGTGTCATTGTAGTTGACAACTTCATTCAAGTTCATCAGGTTTACCTTGGAAATCTATCTGCTTTGTAATATTTAAAGGTGAAAACATCGTGAGGAAACCCACAGCTTAGTCAGCTCGGCACGTATTGACCTGTCTTTCTTGTGGATAACGCCGACTAAGCTGAGAGGATGGTATAGGTGCTGGGCAAGCCTAATCCATCTTAAATTCGTCCCGGGTACTACAGCGTCCCGTTAGTCCCCCTGGCGCTGTATAAATCATCTAATCTAGATGGCAAAGACCTGTGAATGAATTAATTAATGTATTATTTATTATGCACAGGAAACTAGACTTTCTTCAACTAACCCAAGCCAAGTAATAAAAAGTACAGAGTGCAAGCTTTTTAAAACATGTTGCTGAGTATGCTAACGACTTTTCTTGTTAGCAGCAAAGTTTCTGTTTTTACCGCACGACGCCTGCTTGATGCTGCGAGCATCTATATTATCCAACTAGACTTCACTGTATACTAAGTGCTGACCTATTTACAACTAAATTACTTTGTAAACAGCTTCTGGTATTTTAAATTCTTTCACCACACTGAAATGAAATGAATTTTATTGCATAAAATGTGGTCCAATTTAGATGTTACAGGCTTATAGTAATGTATATCACATTTCGCTTATATATAGTCAGCATGCAATATCTAATTATAATAATAATAATGTTTGTCAAAATTTATTATACTTAATACATTAATAACTCAGTCAAATAAAAATTAAATATATGTCATACACCAATACAATAATCTTAATAATAATTTAAATTTGAAAAAAAAATCATTAAGGTTGTAAAAACATCCGTCAACTAACCAGTTATAAAGTTTGGATTGATATTTCCGTTTAGGGAGTTCTTTCATTTCACGTGGGATATGATTAAACAATGTACTGGTTCGGAAGAATTGATGACACAACTAGTAATAGGTACTGATCGAATGCAAAACCCATTGGTCTTTCCATGATGTCTACCGTACCCAATGATTTCCATAAACAAAATTATAACATTTATTAACTGAAAGATTAGATTAAAACTTACAACTAATACAAATATAATTTGCAAAATACAAAAGTACTAGTCCTCGCTATTGTTACGTGTGAAAATAAATAGCTGTTTGGTCTAAAGGTTGTTTGGAGAGCCAAGAATTGTTTACCATTAGTTACTATCTATCAGTTCAATTTTCTTTTTGTTTTAATTCTAGTGAACAACATTGCAAAGAACTCGTTATCCTTATCAAAATATCAATCTAACTTGTGGATAGTTGGTATCGATGAGGCAGCGGTACCCGTGATGGATGGCGCGACATCGCTCCTGCCGGCTTAGAACTCATTGAGGGGGAGATTATACAGGGACGTTGACGAATCGCTACCACTCCACACGTAGATACCACTATTCAATCGATTTAAAACTTTGGACGGCGGCTAGCCATTTCGATGTATTAGGTTGCTGAGTTATTCGGACCTACCGCGGGTTGACGAATCGTGAGTCGAGAATTTTCAGGTTTATTTTTGCTTGGATTTTTTCAAGTGTTTCTGTAAGCAACATTTTAGGACTAATAAGGTTTTTTTTAGGATTAATAATGATGAACAAAATCGTAATTATTGCCAAATTAATTCTATTAGCATAGTTGCGCAATCAGGTAACCCAAATACAAACGGAAATTACGGCAGTAAAAGCTACTAATTTCAAATGATTTAATTTGAAAACTTCCATCATAATGTGCAACATAGTTTGAAAATGTTCTAATGGTTCAACGTTATGGCAAGAATTAAATTTCATTTTGTGGCCCATGAATTTATGTCGGTATTCTAGTAAACGCTCAAAGTTTGTTGCGAAGCCGCAGTTGAAACAAAATTACAAATATGAGCTGGTTTATCGCTGCGTTTGTTATCAGCAAACAAATTTGAGAATAGGGTTTACGGTTTTTACGACATGTCGTTTGTAGAAGATGGGATTTTACCTTGGAAATAGTAGCATAGAAACTTAAATCCTCGAAGGAGTAAAAATTAAGGAAAAACTTTTCGATGTAGCTCCAGAACAAAACCACGGATGTTAAAGTACTCAGAAATTATAATTTAGACACGAGCTCCGTCTATTTTATAAATTATAAGCTTATAAGTCGTGACACAGAAAAGTTAAGCGATTTATAAAACTCGTTACACAATTCCATAAATTAAGGACACAACTAAAATTAAGTAATTTTGAAATTCACATTGTGGAACTTTTATTAAAGAAAACCAACTTTTTTACAGCTCCCATAAAAACTAGAAACGTTACATTTTTATGAGAAGCCGCAACATTCATGTGTCAACACAATAAAAAGAAGTTAACACTAGTTTCTCAAGTTTGACGTTATCTACTACTTAATAATATTAAATAAAACCTAGCCACATTACAAAAAAAAATCAAAACTACGCCGCGCCGGTGATTTTAGACCTATGTTTGATACGAGTATCAATGACGGTCGCGAAGCCTCGCAACTATTACTACTAACATCTGAAACTGGTGCTAAGCTTAATATTGGCTATGAAAACTGGGACAAGCACAGAAGAAATAACAATAAGTACAGAATGTTAAGTCACACGCAACTCTTTACGGGGCCGTCGACGTTATTGCGAGTTGAAAGTGGATATGAAATTAATGAAGTAAACCAAGCGCTAGAAGTGGTATTACCTACTCAGTTATTCTATTGTGTAGGTACCTATTTACGTCAGGTGACTAAACCTGACTTAGTTTTGAGTTGGGCATGTGCCCACACTCGCATTGGAGGTCATGAGCCACGTGCGAGTGGCACTTTATCACAACCAGCCACTGCTCAGGTAGTCTGATGGCATTATGAAGACTGGACGGTGGACATAGAAAAAAAAAATGAAAATCGAAAGTCGATGACGTGCGCGAATATTTTGCAAATGGCCGAAACAGCTAAGAGGATAGAGAGCCCTGGTGGTCTAGTGGAAGCGGTCCAACCTTTCGATCCCAAGTTCGTGGGTTCAAATCCAGTCGTGCACCAATGGAGTTTTCTGTTCGAAAAATGTATGTGCGTTATACCAGTATTCTCAAACAGCGAAGGAAAACATCGTGAGGAAACCGGCATATTGTAGAACCTAAAAAAAAGTTTGAAAACATGTGTCATGTGTACGAAAGAAGTCTGTAAATCCTTTCACCACACTGGTATGAGAGAACTAGTGACACGACTTAGATTATTAAGACGGCGGGTATCCACCGGATTCGGTTAGCGCAGGATCGGAGAGAAGAATAGCGTGCTAAAGTCTTTTTTATATAGGTATTTCTCTAGGTATATAAAAAAGTACTTTAGAAAAAATAATCTTATCAAAAAAATTGCAAAGAAAAGCCTCGCTACAGAATAGCTTATCGGCACGCTGTCTTTCTCCTCGTACATTTTCAAATGATGGATGAGGAGAAAAGAGCGCTTCACCGCACTTATCAGCTTATTTATACCGGCGATAACTTATTGTGGTCTTTTTATTAATAACTGAAAGAATGAGTGGATTTTTCTACTGAAGTAATATAAAACTGACGCTTTTTATGAACAACTAGTGGAACGGCCGCGACTTAAACCACGTTGAGATTTTTTTTTCTTGCACTTCGTCCTCTTGGAGATGAATTTCGAGATTTTTTAGTGCACCCCGACGCCTTTATGCTCCTTCTATTCCTTAAATTACTTCAGTAGAAGCATCCACTCACTCAAACTACGAGTACTATGGTACCCAAACAAGCAAACATTTCTTCCGCAGCGGGAATCAAACCCGTGTCTCTGGCGTTAGCCCAGCAATCACCCGCCACGCCACCGTGGCCGTCGCAAAGGCTTAATAAATCGTCGTAATTTTCCAAGCCTACATAACCCCAACCACTCAACTGTGAAACTTTTTATGAAGCCAGAAATAAACCTTTACCAACACAATTTTATTTTATCGATACTTTGATTATTCAGGTCAGAGGTAGTTAGAGGCTTTCCTACTTCCCACTACATTTTATTCGTCGGAAACTTTAGAGGGCAAATATCTTATAGAGCACGCATTCCGTGGCATCGCATTCCCAATTTCCTGTGTGACTTTTTTCTGAAATGACTTCTGATTTAATGAAGAACATTCTTCAAAACAAGCTATTAAATTAAATAATTCAAAAATTGGAAAGATTATTTTGTCAAGTAGGAAATGATGAGCTTCAAACACCTCAACAGATCTTCATAAACTATAGCTAAGAACCATCTCGATCACATTAGCTTTCGAACATAAAAAACCGCATCAAAATCGGTCCATTCGTTTGGAATACGGTACCACAGACAGATACATAGATACCTACACACCGCAAACTTATAACACCCCTCTTCTTCGCCGGGGGTTAAAAATAAGTTTTATTCTCACTAGGCTTTTGGCTTTGGACAGTTGGATGATTATTATCTGTGATGAATATTACAATTACTTTTACATATCAGCATTACTTTGTTGTTAGGGTTCCGTACCCGAAGGGTGCTAACGGGACCCTACGAAGCCTCCGCTGTCCGTCCGTCTGTCAGCGAGCTGTATGTCACGAACCATAAAGAGAGTTGAATTTTTTACGGTGAGTGTATTTCTTGAGGTATTTCTACTGCCACTATGAAAACAGATAATAAAAATAAAAGGAGGCTCAATACTATGTTCTAGTTTTAAGTTATTATACATAAAGCTGTTGGCGATCCTTTTCTGAATAAACTAGCTAGCCTAACTGGTCCCGGATAATGTAGCTTTCTATTAGTAAAAGAAGTTTTGAAATCGGCCCAGTAGTTTCGGAGCCTATTCGTTACAAACAAACAAACAAACAAAAAAATAAAAAATCTTTCCTCTATATAACTAGGTAATATTAGTATGTTAAATAAATAAATACCTTGCAGTGGGGAGAAAAATGGCTAAAATCAATTTAATATGTAGTAGGTAAATCGGTGTCGTTTTAAAGAAAGGCCAAGGCACAGGTATCCTAAGCTGACGAGCATGTATGAAGAATGTGATGAGTGACAATGGTCTCTGCATAATCTATAGGAAACAGGTAAGGGTATCAATGTAATTAATGATCGTTAGGTTGTTTGAATTCCTTAGTAACTATGTGCTTACGGTGCCTGTAAGCTACTTCTAGTATTTTCTCTCTGAAGCCGTAGTCATAACCTCTTATAGCCTTTATTTTACGATGCAATACGCACCGTTGCCGCACTTTGCTAGTAATTGAATCGCAGGCGCTCGCCATAAATGCGGATTTGCTGAACGTCAAGAAACAACGAAAGCCTCTACAAAGTATTTCGAGTAGTTTTGAGCAAATTGAAAGTTTGCCAGAGGTTGATCGTTTGCTGTAGGATTTGTTCAATCTATGTTTTGATTTTATTTAGTTGTAAGAAAGTACCTACCTAACAGATAAAGATTTTAATGAGACAATAAGAAGTACTTTCGTACGTGCGTTCATTTAAAAATGTTTTAATTAATTACAAAAATCTGACTAGACTGCACTGGCTTTAGTCCTTCCTCTGAGGTATCCTCACCTTCAACAACACCTACTAAAGACAATAATAACCAAAGTCACTCAGAAAGCATATTGCCAAGCTTAGGTAGGTAACTGTAAAGGCTTGAATTCCCCAAAAGGCGGTGACTATCAAGTGACGGTCGTAAAGGCGGAATCAGCATTTTATTCCAAAGCAAATATTGTGCTATTTTGTAATTTTATTGTGTAAAAAAGTTGCAGTTCACAGATGATCGTTCTGACGTGTATAGGTGTACCTTAAATACAGTTTTTGGGGCAAACTAGAGGACACCCCTTACGAACCGATACTATACGAACCTCGGCTTGGCTGATGATTATGAATCCAAAGGCTGTGTGTGTGGCTGAGTCGGTACGATGTAGAGTGTAACGTCGATCAAATGGCATGAACGCCTATACATTGTTGGAGGTGTTCTCATCATCTGAGTCTACAAGAAATTCTTGGTCTGCAGAGGGATATTGAAATAGGAAGATTAATAGAATAGCTGGGGATAGTCATTGATTTGGCAGGACAACAAAACCGAGGTCATTCTAGTTGGAAATCGTTCGTCCTGGAAGTGGACCGGAAGAGGGAGACCGTTAATTCCGGAAGTACCTTTGTCCAGCACAATGACGATAATGATATTTACGGCAGATATCATATGGTCGCTGATTCCCAGCAAAGTAAAGCTTAAGCTGCACTAGGTGCACTGAAAACTTGCATTTCCCACAGCCATTTACCTCCATAATGCATGAGAATAGGTGTCTTGGCGGCAACAATACAAAGACGTGATTATGACAAAGTAAAGCACTAAATGTTGCAAGGTATGGCATTGTAGACCGTTGGCATAGAATAGATGGGAGTATGGTGTATAGAAACGTAACTCTGCTGTATTTTCTATTACTATGGTCGTAGTGATAAGTTCTCGGATAAGTTCTCATCATGTTATGCGGTTATATATGTCCAATAGCTAAAAAAATAAAACGTAAAACCATTTTCTTGCTTTGTCATGCACTTGTTTGACAAACCTCTTTAAAAACCCCTAGTTATGTCTTATTATTATGAAGTAGGTATACCGTAATAGTAATTATACATCTAATGTAATCTTAATCATGCAAAAAATTCAACAAGGTAAAGGATGTTTTTTTCCAGACGCGTAGGCGGTTATAACACTTGATACTGTGTGTCGCAGATGACCGCTGGCAGCTTGACCAGGCTTTAATCCACATCCTTAATATTGTTTGGTTATTTTACAAACTCAAAAAGTTCCAAATAGGAACTGCCTTAAAAAATAACAAGCCTGTAGGTTTAAACGAGTAGCCTATACAAATACTTTTACGTAACTTTACCTGCGCCATCAATTGAAATTGGTATTATAAAGTGGGTAGCATCTTAGACAGTGTCACTTCTACGGAGTCCCACCTATTTCATGGTAAGTATGTCATTGCGGGCCGTTGTGGTATAGTAGCGCCCTCTATATTACCCAGGCGGGTAGTTGGCTATTTGCGTCTACCCGCAAACCGCGGTCGTACCTCAAAAGCTTTGTTAGTAAGAGCTCACTGGGATAGCTAGTCATACATTTAAGAGAAGATTACTCTTAATTGGCATAAATGTAGTCAGGAGGATAGTGATGATTTTCTTACGACATAAGAAATATGTCAGGTTCAGTAGATCGTTTATCGTCCAAAAACTAAAATAGAAGCTGCTGTTATCTATAAAAAACAGGCAAAAATAAGCTACTTAAAAAAATCATCTCACTCCTATCATACTCACGTCATCTGTCACACAGTCTATCCATTTAAGAAACTATTAAGCTAAATTATATCTATATTCCTCACACACTACTATTATTACATACCTACTAGGTAAGGTACTCTGCGTTGTATTTTTACGATTTTCAAAAATTCGACATGTCTTCGGGACTATAAGTTACTACCTACCTAGCCATAAGAAGGCATTGGGTTCGTATCTTTGCGACGTTGCGGGTTAATTAGGGAACCTTTTGGCGTCGGGAAGGGATTGAGACCTAAGGGTTCCTTTATTAGAACAATAATTAAGAGGGTATAGTTTATTGGTGTACCTACACTTTTAGCAGGTAATTTATGAATTAACCGAATTAACTTGACCTTTGGAGTACCTTAACCTTTCGATAAATAGTGTCGTGGGTTGAACAGGAATGAATTCTGACGGATTTCAAAGAAGAATTAAGAAAATTAGCTGTTCCCGAAGATAGTCTCTTCAAGTTTGATACAGTCAGTGCGTAGTTGTTTAGGCTGTACATTATCAGAGTAGAGTTATCTCTATATCTATACTTTCTAACTCTTTCCGATCCAAGTTCAGATTCCCTATTGTCCTTTAAATACGTGAATCTTTGTTTAGATGTTATGAACGCATCCGACCGGATTTAAACCCACGAGCTTAGGATCGGAAGGCGGCATCACTACCACTAGACCACTTGTTGCTATGGTAATGAACGATCCGTATTTAAATAGATTATTTAAAAAAAAAATCCTTGTTAGTCCTACTATGGTATTTACCAGGTAAAAAAGTATCTTAGCTTAGAGTTTTGTAATTACGGTGGTGACGTTACATGAATAAATAATATTAATAACAAGAAACTTAAAATTATAAGACCAAACTCCAAGTTTCAGTTGCTTGTAGGACAAAAGTAAACTTACAAACAAACAAATCAATTTATTGACATAATAAAATGGTTACAATATAAATGAATCCTTAGGCTCCTGAACTAGTAAAAACTGTGTTTCAGGAGCCAACGGCTTCTCCCATGAGATAGGACAATTATTATTATGCCGACAATTTAACTTAAATGTATAATATCTAAATGAATATAATACTCAAAAAAAAAGTATGAAAGGTAAAAAAATGAAAGGTAGAAAAAAAAAAGAAAGTAAAACATCTCTGCTCAGAACAATTGTTCTGAGCATCTCTGCTACATTTTGTGTTTGTCTATGGAAAGGAATTATTTGTGTAAATATGTTGTGTTTATTTTGTACCTCATTTTGTTTTAATATTAAATACGGAATTCGTTGAGCATACGCTCAATGCCCTCATAATCAAAATTTTTAAGCCAAATATGGATAATTTTCTTAATTTCATGATTACTATTGTTTTTGATTTTGATTTCTTTATTAAGCTTGTTGTAATATATGTGGAACCAAAACGTTAAACTGACTTGAAGGGTATATTCCACTGATGGTGTAAGGATGCACTAAGAAATACATCCCCCAAATTCAACTCCTAAAGGTGGAAGTCAAATGCGAGACGATGAAGTTTGCTTAAAAAAAACTCGCGAGAAATCGCGGGGCGTTCCCCTAGTCCCCTACAAAAATCTTCTAACAGCAAAATCCAGGACCTAGGTACGAATGACGAGAATGTAAACAAATACGAATATTGGGAACCGTCTGAAGCGCCCTTCTTTTCACCGCGTTCGAGCGTGGGGTGTATCAGACGCACAAAACATCCGATAGTGTTCTTTGCGCACAGAAGAAGCTAATTTTGCTTAAGTGGGCTACTGCGTAGGGGCGGGCCTCCCTAGCGTGCCCTGTGTTTGACTCTAGAGGGGTTAAAATGCCGCTGGGAAATTGATTTTTGATGATTCATGAAACACTAGTTGGAATACAACAGATTAAACGCTAGGGGACAATACACCCCAATGTAGATGATGACGTGCAAGGCGTCTGGGTACAGATCTCGTAACCCTACACCAATAACGTAGAATAAAAATTACAAAACACTTGTAATATCTTAAATTATTAGGTGTGGAACAATTATCGCACGAAAATCATCTTTATTTTGCGACACGGCACTGTAGCCTTTTTCATGAAGTTATGGTTTTGGTCGATACCTTTGAATTCTTCATTTTTTTTACCTGCAACTTTATCATCAAACTAAATCTGAATTTTATAAGCGATTTTCTAATTTTAAAATTCAGTAGGTACCTAAAGAAAAAGATCGTGTGACTAGAATCGAGAAATCAATGCAGGACGCAAACAGCTTTCCTCGCTTTTCCTTCGCCGCTCGAAAAGTTGGTGTAAACGTGCAGCGGCGTCATATTACTGGCTTTAGCACTTGAGCTGGTAGCGATGACTCGCATTGTTTAGCTGCGAGCACGCAGTACCCTGCAATACTTATGAATTTCCTAGGGGAGCTTTGTGAACGTACGCTAACTTAGCACATAAACTCAGTGCCCAATCTGCATGCGATCGAACAAAGACTATTGATTTGGCTTTCCCTCACTTTTACATCCGGTTTTTATGTATTCACTTCTAGCTTTTGCAGGCGGCGGCTGGGATCGCATTGTACCCGCATTAATACTTGTCCAGGTCATGAACTATGTATATTTGAAGTTTTATTACAATCTGTTCAGCCGTTACGATGTGATTGGGCCACAAACATTGTATACGAACATCTTTAATATTTGAGGACATGTCACATAGCACCAAATTAAGCAAAGCTTTTATTATGGGAACCAGATGGCTGATAGAATACTTCTATACTTTTTTGTATATACTTATAATATAATAATACAACACCCAGATTCAGCGGGAATCGAACCCGCGCCTCTTGCGTCTCAGCCGAGCACTCGCCCGCCATGCCACAGAGGTCGTCTTTACATATTTACGGCTTCATAATATTAGTGTGGAAATAATTGTTCATTGTGTAGATTTACTAACGTAAGCCTTCTTCGCTAGATTGTGTCTGCGACGAAATATTGTACGATTATCTAAAGAACGTTTACATTACCCGAGATAGAGGCACTATTTGGAATTTATTACCCCGTTATGGTGGTGAGTGCATCTCCTCGGCTGCCTATTGCAGTATTCTTGTGAAGGTTCTCTTATTAGATGCAAAAAATAGTGGGGAAGTGCATTTTTAAAAGATTTTTCTAGTTTGGCGAAATAAATTGTTGTAAACTAAGGCCTTTTACCATCTATAGTAGATGATTTATACAGCTTCAGGAGGCAACTTTTACAGTGCCCGGGACGAATTAAGATAGAGTAGGCTTGCCCAGCACCTATTCCATCCTCTCAGCTTAGTCAGCCTTGTCCACAGGAAAGATATGGTCAATACGTGCGGAGCTGTAGTCAGCTCCGCACGTGATTGGTTTCCTCACGATGTTTTCCTTCACCGTTTGAGAGTGCTGGTATAGCGCACATAATTTTTTCCCACCGAAAAATCCATTGGTTCACGACTGGATTTGAATCCACGATCTTGAGATCGGAAGGTGGGGTCACTACCAATTAGACCACCAGTGCTCTCAAATGTTGTACATTATTAAATTAACTAGCTGCCGTCTGCGGCTTCGCTTGCGTTGTATCCAGATAAAAAGTGGCCTGTATGTTATTCCTGTGCACGTTTCCAATGCACGCAGAATGCTATTATGTACTAAGTACACACGTACTCAGTACATATAGTATTCTACATGTCGAACAAAGGTCAAAGACGTTGGGAAGCGCACAACGGAATTAAAATAGAGCTGGGCAAGAAATCTGGCAAGGCGTTGTAATGACAGACAAGGCGTCCAAGATCAGGTTACAGAATCGTCGATCGTCCAGCAGCGAGATGGACTGACGATATAGCGTCCGTCGCAGGCCGTACCTGGATGAGACTTGCAACGGACAGTGGAGAGTGGCACATAAAAAGGGAGGCCTATACCCAGCAGTTGGTGAAGTCGGGTTGTGAATGATGGTACCTAGAGGGCGGAAATCGTAAACAGAAAAATATGTTCCCATTTTTCATATCCACGACCTTGTAATCAGCACTGAATTCAGTTAGAGCAACGCGACAGACATTCCGTCGAGCTCAGGCTCGAGGCTGACACGAAATTGATTCAGTGCGCGACGTGAGGAGAATGCCTCGATTCAAATGTAAGCCAGCAACGAAAGTTTATGTTGACGTAGTGCAAATTTAATTAGGCACTTTACGTGCGAGTGAATGACGCTTGTTGAAAACTCTGTTATTAGGTTGTTTTGTATTGCGCATTTTTGGTAATGGCTTTGTGTTGGTGTTTCTCTTTGCAGTTATTTTAAGGGATTTCTGGTAGGTAAATGAAGAACAGTAAATAACACGCAACAGACACATTAGGATTTGCTAATATGTGCGAAGTCGACTTATCACTTATATCAATCAGTAGGTAAGTACCTATAAGAAGAGTTGTTTATTAAACAATTTTTGAATTTACGACTCAACTTTCAAAGATGAACTTTACTTAACTTTACACTCGAAGCAAGGAAAACTGCGAAAGTGAGCAAAAATTATATTTATGAGGGTACAAATAATTAAATTGTGACCAATCTCCGGTTCCGAGAAAACAAAACAAGTGAAGGAAAGACTGAGTGACGGTTTTTTCACAATTTGTTTTACGAGACATTATCTTTGCTGCGAATCGTAGCAGGGAAAAACAAAGAGTTTGAAAAGGGCTGATAAAAAATACTGATGAATAAAATGTTTCCGCCATTTTATTCTGCTCACATTTTAAACAATTTTAAACGTTAAAATCTCAGAGATTTTCAGATCATGTTCTAACTTTTTTTTTGATTTATTGTTGTTCGTAAAAGCTCTAATTATGTTCTGAATTAATTGCCCTACATTTTTAGTGCTTATCTTTTCAAAATACTACGAAAATCTGGGATTTGTCTGCCTCATGGATCAGACGTGATGTTATTATTACAGTTTACAGACAAATAAAATGATTTATCTGTTCAGTAAGTAAATTAGGTAGCTACTTTTATGTATACTTACTACGTAAGTATGTTATGTTTTTTTCCATATTTGGTCCAATCTTTATTTACGTAAGTCTCGCATCATAAAGCATACCACGAACCCCCGTGACAAAGGAAATAAGGGTGGCATAAAAGGTCGCTTACACCCAACAAGCAGAGACATAGTGTCTGGAAAGTTATATAAACATCATTATCGAAGAAATATTGGTTGGAAAAACCATCGTCAGCTGTATATTGTTTTCTAAATCGAAAGCAGTGCCTGTAGCTTCCGGCGATTCAGCCTGTTTCGCGAGAAAATCCACTTTTTCCTTTTGATTTCTTTTAATGTCATCGTTGTTCGACAGTTGGAAATAAACTGCGTCGGTAGACGTGGGGAAGGTGTTTTAACGAGTATTGTGTTTCTTGTTTAATTGATTACAAGGGGGACCTTTTGTGGGGGAAATTGATTATTTATTATTTTTTCAGTTTTGGGTGGATTGTGACTTGTTTCTGACTGGAATTCACTAGAAATATTTCCAGCTTGGATTTTTATGTAACTAGTTTAAAATTGAACACGAGTGTATATTCGACTTTACATGATTGATCGAGTGAGCGAAGATCTCAGTGGCAATTTGAAATCAGTTTTAGCAGTATTTTTTTGGCCAAGCGTCAGTTTACCTTGAAAATGGGCGATCTTGCCAAAATATTTTTTGATGCTAATCGACTCAGTTACTTCTAAGGATCATTTCATTACATCGGAAAAAAAATCGAGAGATCAGAAGTAGTGTACTTATATATAAACAAAGTGTACTTACCTATAAAAAACCTCAGGGTGCGAATGCAAATCGCGAATTGTGGACATCGCGTGCTTGATTTCAGTTGGAGGCGAATTACCTACTAGTTAATGTCGGATAACTAAGAGAATCCATAAAAATTACATATTGGTAACTTAGGATTTATTGAAGAGCTTTTATATATTTTTTTGTAATGCACCCTGTTCCTGTTCTTAGCAACACTCAATAAAACCCTTTGGTTGCCTATTTCAGTGATCAAAACGTAGGTATATATTACGATGAGCCTGTGTCGAATGCAACCTTACTCGTGACTATACAAATAAATCTTTAGGGCTTGGTTTGGGGAGATTTTCGATCGCATACAAAGGGGGTTCCCCGTCAATTCGAATGAGTAATCGACGCCTTGGTATTCTATAACGCTTTGTGTGATTAGACATGGTAAATGGGAAGGAGCCATAGATATAAAAAACCTAGTAAATAGCACGTATTTTGTGGTTGAAAGTTTAACGAATATAAAGTCAGATAGTCAAGAATATTTGCAGTATCTTTAAACACATTTCGAGACTTTCCATTTTCCATTTTTATAGTAAAACGTTCAAAAATCTACTACGTATCGAAAAATCCTGGAAATCGCATCACCTACCAATTCTTACATGCCCGTAGGCGGCACAAAAATATTTTCCATTTAACTAACGCCTCTGACACGGTGTACTAACTCGATTTCGGATTTATTTCTCGAGTTGGCGTCGATTTGCGACGGTATCACGTGCAGAGAAAATTTTCGAGTAGCTCGCTCAAAATCAGCTCGGTAGTTTACTGTGTATTTGATCTTTATTATTGGGAGTTCTTTTAGTCTCTGTTACTATTTTATACAGCTGGTGATACCACTGAGACACTGTTGGGTTAATACCTCTTTTCACGCCACTTTTGGTAGTCGCCAGGAGTGGATCTGGCTGGCACATAGTCATGTGCCAGTCACTTGATCCACACGGATCCACTGCTCTCCTACTGACCTAGCAATGTCGTCTGACAATTGGGCAAGTGATCTGCCTCGAGGTCACCACAAATCTCTTGGCCACCATTTGGTAATAGCTTTGCCAATAGAGCACTGGTGGTCTAATAGTAGCGGCCCCGCCTTACGATCCTACGGTCGTGGGTTCAAATCCGGTCGAACACCAATGGATTTTTCTGTTCGAAAAAATTATGTGCGCTATAATACCAGTATTCTCAAACGGTGAAGGAAAACATCGTGAGAAAACCCGCGGCTTAGTCAGCTCTGCACGTATTGACCATGTCTTTCCTGTGGACAAGGCCGACTAAGCTGAGAGGATGGAATAGGTGCTGAGCAAGCCTACTCCATCTTAATTCGCCCCGGGCACTACAGCGTCCCGGTTGTGAAGGTAAATGTTGCCTCCTGACGCTGTATAAATCGTCTACTATAGATGGTAAAAGGCCTTAGTTATGATTACTGCTAATCATGTCACTAGTTCAAACCAATGTGCTCCTTTCACTATTATAATGTTGAAGCCTGTTGAAGCCAACCTATTAAGACGTTATGAACCAGCTACTAAGTAACAGGTTCGTGTTACAGTTTATCAAGTTATCTGAAGTTTCTTCACTTATTTAGGAGGATAGAACTTCACGGAAGCCCTGGCAGACAATACGAAGAAAACAACTTGCTTACACTAGCTTCAACGGATAACTTTCTTGAGGTTTCAAAGGATTGGGAGCTTAACAGGTTTATATTTAGACTTTGTCTGCACTATACCAGTATTCTCAAACGGTGAAGTAAAACATCGTGAGGAAATCGTCATGTTGTAAAACTCAAACAAATCGATAATTTGTGTCAAGTGCATAAAAAGAGTCTTTTGGTGCACCTTAAATCTTTTCACAACACTAGTTCGAAAGAACACTTGATGGGGTGATTTAAAGTGGCTTGAGAAAAAGGTGATGGTTTGGCCCACGTGGGGCAACACAAATTTGAATGATACATTGAAATACTACTTCTGACTGATGCCAAGTTCCCATAGCCTACGTTTAGCCTATCTATATAAAAAGTGTATGGTGCTGTTCCACAGATACCAACGTGGTAATGAACTATCTGTCGTTAGTAGAATATTGGGACCAGACGTATGTCATGCCAGTATGGATATGAATAACAATTAGGCCCGGCGCACACTATCGGCACGGCACGGCATGTCTCAGGACGCCTTGGGCATGCCCAGGGACGTCTCGGCATGCAAGGACGCCTAAGGATCCCATGGCAGGCCAAGCCTTAGGAAATTTCTTGGAAAATCACTTACTTACCTGTAAAATATTTAAGCTCGTTAAAATTTAACTCCATTTTGTTCTGGTTGTTTGTTAATCACTGTATTGGCCATTGACCCTTAAGCACTGCTTTTGCATGACGAACGCAAATGTTACTTACGATGAAGTAAATACACTCCGAGTCACGACATTAATGTTTGCACTGTTGAACGAGTTTTAAAATAGATGTGTAGCGTCGCTAAAATATAATCTGCATTCTGCATCCATGTTTTCAATATGCAATGAGTCGAGTCGCCATTTATTATTCTGATACAAGAGTGCACTTGCACGAGTTTCTTGTGCTATCAAAAGTATCAAATTCATAAAAAAATAAAGATTAGACTTTAAAGAAAGATTAGACCTGGACATAAAAATAACTTCGAGCACAAGTTTTTGACCATCACAAAATGTCACTGAAAATAGGTTCTGGTAGCGTTCATAAACCGCTAGCAACTGGTGCTATCCCCAATGCACTTTATATTAATACTAGCGTACTACTACTACCCGCCTTGGCTTCGCCATATATTATATTATACTGTTGCGGACTTTTTTGTAGACCTTTTTAAGGTGTACAATTCTGTAGTACATTATTTTGATCTATCTCGTAGGATTCAGTAAGCGTTTGCAATGTAAGCGCAAAAAAATGTGTTTATTTACGACATCACATTAGAAACCTCTAAAATTATCAGTGTTTCTCTACTATATTATGCATGTATTATACGTAGTAGGTATTACGCGTAGTTTTAAAGATTTAAGCATACATAGGGACAGACAGCGGGGAGCGACTTTGTTTTATACTATGTAGTGATAGTGATGTAAGCAGCTGAGTGTAGCATTACGAAAGATATTTTAGTACTAAATTGATAGACTCCATTTAAATGTTTAAATTATTGGCGAATAGTATAGTGCATTACCGTGTCACGGAACAAACTTCAAAAGCAAATTGCAAGTATGGCGCATTTATCTCGCTGATGGAACGATGAAAGCATCCATTACGGCTGTACCGAAATGGATATGTGCACTTAAGGTGGTCGCTTACTCGTCACCGTTCGATCGATCTAGTTTACATCGGCGAGGTAAGATATTGTGGATATGTGTGATTTTACAATGGGCTGTAGGCCGTTAGCGTCATGAGTTCACAGCCCGCATATGGGCTATCCGCCTACTGAGTTTTAACGGGTCGTACTTTATTGAACTCAGGGGGAATGTCTGATATTAAACGTGGACTTAGTAGGACAGATACTAAGCTACAAAATTTCACCAGACTTGTGTGGTACTTTGTACTCTCGATGCTGGACTGTGAACCTGTTAATATGTTGCTGTTTTGCGGCGGCGCGGAAGTTCTATCATCAACGTACGATTTTTTGATAAAGATGATGTTATCTACTTTTTCGTAAAGAGCACATTTTCAACAGCATATTTTCTTTTCTGTAGTCGAGTAAAGACTATTCCTGTCGCATTTCAGCTGCCACGTTTCTGCAAAAATCTAGGACAGACATCCTTTGGAACCTACCTTGGAAGTATCCTACGTGCCTTGTGTACGTCATACACAACAGAGGCTAGATAGAGAACTTTTTCATAGACAACTTGTTCTATGTAGAGTGGAATTGAAATACAAAGAAGTGTCAGTTTTGTAAGAAAATAGGTATTTTTCGAATTTTTGTAAGCATTTAACAGATATTTCCATGCATGCCCAATTCCTATATTATATATTAAGTAACAGGCGAGTATCAGTTGTAGTACTGAGGAGTAATGTTGCCATTTTTTTACAAAAAATAACGTTGCTAGATACACTTGCAACTGATGCCCGTTAGTTGAATATATGAATCGGTCATTAGAATAAATATAACTTTACAAATCCATTATGTTAGTGTCTGCAGCAAAACCGTCTTTACGAAACTTCTATTTTGTTAGTTAACTACCTATGCACCCAAACCCAATACAGATAGTAATACCATGGTTTCATCAAAAACGGCCACCGTTAAAAACAGTCGTAAGCCGTCCGTCTAGGTAATATGAATAAAATGGCAATGATTTGTGACATAAGCGATTTGAAATACCTAATGAATTACGTTCACCGCTTCTCTAGGACTTCCATTTGATAATATCAAATAATTAATTATTCCCTTTCAACGCAAACGTTTCGTGGCCAGATGATTTCAAGTCCATTAAAAAGACAGTTATCGATAATTGAATAAAATTACAACGATGGACTCGATAGTAATCGATGTTTATGAGAACATTAAAATCATAATTAAATTAACATAAATATGACACCTAGTATACTGTTGCATAGGAATACCTTATTTAAATGAAACATACCTGATATTTAGTAACTAATAGGCAAGTGCTGAGTAAAATGTCTTCCGATGAATAAATTCATTGATTTTATTGGGTGTGCTGTTACTATTATAGTTTATATTTGTATGGTACGGTCATGAAATAGAATATTGGACCTTTTGACCCGGGAAATGAATTTTATAGCTGGGATCGATTTGTTGAAAAAAACTGTTAGGTAACGGGACCATGAATCTACTTTGTTGTGATATTTTTAATCCCGGCCTTCGTAAATATCATCTTTGAGGTGCAGTTTTACCCTTTACCACACTGGTTCATACTAGTGGTATTGCACACCCACACAGAAAAGTCATCATCATCATCTTCCTGCCCTTATCCCACTCTATGTGGGGTCGGCACAGCATGATCCAAGGATATAAGGATCATGCTGGAGTTCTGGCTAAGGTGTTTTATGACCGGCCGCCTGCCTGACGTCAACCCTCCTTGGGAATACTTGCTTATTATGTCTCATCATGTTGGAGAGGATACCTACTATCCCATAGTCGACTTTTACTACATGCTCGGGGAGAGAAGCAGCTGGACGCATTCTATGTTTTTTCTTTACTCCCAGTCCAGCAGAGAAGCTACCCACACAGAAAAGTGTAGTCAGAATATGTTGTGTAAGTACTAGCGCTAGCGCCCGCCCGCAGATCTGCTCGTGTGGTACCTACCCGGATTAAAAGCACGCTTTTCCATGTCATCTTACTTATATTATAAATGCGAAAGTTAGTGAGGATATTTAGATGTTTGTGCCTCAATCACGCCTAAACGGCTGAACGGATTTGTATGAAACTTGGATTAACATAACGCTATTTTTTATCCGAGTGCCACGCGAGCGAAGCCGCGGGCGGCAGCTTACTAGCTGCCGCCCGCTGTACTAAGTAAAATAATAAATATTTGTGGACATTTCACACAGCGCCATCTAGCCCCAAACTAAGCAAACCTTGACTATGTGCACCAAATGGCTGATAGAATACATTATATTATACTACTTTTAATACTAAGTACTACTACTTTTTTTCATTTACGTGTAGGTATATCAAGTTTCAGACAAAATTTGTTCAGTCGTTACAGAGTTGAAAGGGAACAAACACACAAACTTTTCCATTTATAATATTAGTATGATTGTAGTAAAAACCGTAAGAAAATCCATTGCATAGTTTAGAAGAACTAAGTGTACAAACGTGCAGAACATGCTGAGTTTGTTATATTATGCTAAGTACTTGTTATGAAACTGGAGTTCAATATAAAATCTACGTGCGAAACTAATGAAAGAGCTCCGGGCATGCAAGGTGTTAGTTTATCAAAGTTAATTTTCCACTTTGCTGAGTAAGTTTACTTCGTCAATCAGGATTCAAAAGTTTCGTCCATTAGACCGCACTTGTGTTGTAGGCAGGTCGACGCAGACTCTGTTGTTGTTTGTTCGACGCAGACTTGTTGACACTCGCAGTGTCAAGGGAAAGCTGGCAAAAGTTATTCCATTTGATGGCTTTTTGTAAGTACATAACAATAGGATTAGACGAATGAAAAAAAAATTGTTTGAAAGGACATGCAGACTAAAATGCTAAAGATTCTACAAAAACATGATATTATGCTGAAATAATAATAATTTTATGTCCTCTGTACAGATAGCAACAGAAGTTTAACCTTTTCTACACACAAAATATTTTTACCAATTTTACCAACATATGGAGATTCGGTATGACTCTGTACAATGAAAGGTACAAATACCATTTTTCTACATAAAGAAAAGAAAAATTGTTCCTAAAAACTCAAACTGTCCATCGACTTTGGTTGATTCTATCTACATTTAGCTAAAAAATATCGGTATTCCTAATGCCGAATTGATCGTATATGAATCGATAATATGCGTTCTATGTAAATGCATCCTTATAAAGTCGCATCTCGATTACGAGATTTCGAGTCGAATTCTACTCGTTATCGCAAACTCCCTTTGTGACGAATTGAATTAGTTAACTAATTATGAATTTTATTGAAGGCGAGTTTGGAATAAAGCAGGGAAAGCGGATTTAAAGGGGCCAATCTCAAATGTTTGTAATGCCCAACCTTTGTAATTAGTAAATTTAGATATTACCTTCTACTTGCTTGAGGGATCATGATCATTAGTATTAATTAGCATTTTCGCTTTCACTTGTTTAACTCATTAACTTTTTATTTTAGAGCCTGTATTGTACCTATATGAGATAAGATAATTGCATTACCTAATCACAAGTCACAAGAGTTGGCCGCCAGCTCATACGAACTTACTTACTTGGTTATGAACTCTATTTTTCCTCGCAACTGACTTAGCAATTCAATAAAGGTATCTCAATGAGACTAAAAAGATGTGAAGAATCTTGGGAATTCTTCAAATGGGATCAAATTCTTAACTCTCAATCATCAAAATTAATCATGCCTAGCTAGTTCCTTCATCAGTAATTTTCTGTCTTGGTTTTATTCGATTGTCCCGACCCTATCACTACCTAAAAAAATAGGTATCAGAAAAAGAACTGGTTTCTTACAAAGCTTACAACCTATTACCAGCATTAGAAAGCAATCAAAATAAACGTGTTCGTTTACAGAACGTTCGAGATTATTAAAGTGTGCAATACCAATTCCAGTCAAAACGGAAATCGAGTTACAATCGAAGGGTAATCAAATTTTTAATCTGCAATAACCCAATTAATGTCGGGATGTATCTATAAAATATATAGCTGTGGAAAAAAGCGTGGAACGTGGAACAGAGATGATTTTTATAACGAGGTCTTCGGAAATTAGGTCAGTGCTAGGGTTGCTTCACTTCCGGCTTTAGGTGCAGAATCCCAGCTTTATATTACGTTATGTATAAACCTAGTCTAGACTAGCGTAAACGATAGACTTATAATCTGTCAATTCTATAGTGCACTAGCTGCCTTCCGCGGCTTTGCTCGCGTGGTACCCAGATGAAAAATAGCAAGTTTCAGTCAAACCCGTGCACATGCATACATCCAACCTTTCGCATTTATAATATTAGTAAGATTTTCCTAAGCCTAATTTTACAGTTGCATAAAACAATCGCCGTGTCTTTTTCAAAATCGAGATAGTAAGGACAGCGACAGTTTTAGAGTTGTCAATTAACAATACGTGTAGGAAAATGCGCAACTACAATAAGTACCACTGGTCTGAATTAAACACATTTTATTTTATTTAATACGCGTCCACCGTCTGATGAGCTGGATCAGGTGAGCTATCTATAGACCGTTTGAACGGCCTTTAGATAGTCCAACTGTATCTTTTGTATTTTGTAAATTATATTTGTATTAGTTGTAAGTTTCTTTCTGTTGATAAAGATAAGAGACTTTTATTTAATAAGCAGCATTAGTAAGTAAATGTTATAATTTTAAGGATTGAAACTTAAATACCTACTTTTTTACGACTTTTCAGTTTGGCCCCCGACATCCCTAGTGAGTCGGTGACGAGCTCACTTGATGACAACATGGAGGGCTTAGAACCTCTTCATGGGTATAATATAAGTATAAGGAAGGGCACTCCGTGAAAAGAGGTAGTTAAGGCTTATGAAGCTTATACGCAACTTTTTCTTAGATGTTTCTTTGACCTGTCAAGACGCGTTTGGAAATGACTTTTGGTGTAGGTACTTTGTCACTTTATTTTTAAATAAAGGAGCTGTTACTTACAAATAAAAATGTAGGTAAGCTTTTACATCGTCATCGTAGAACATCAATTTTTATTTTGATGATTTCTAAGAGTGTAGTTAGAGGCATATCTCCTCCATAAATATATGGAGTAAATTATACTTATGCGACGCGGCGAGAACACCGCTCAGTATAAAGTACTTATGAGGAAACCTTCAGAGCCACGTCAGGAACGTCCAGGCTTTACTAAGCAAAGATATAAAATACCATTTAAGCCTGAAACATCAAAGGAATGTGATGCAATCAATCAAAATTTAAAAGCATTTTGTTGTTAATCCCAGCAGTCTCGTCTTCTTACTTTGATTGAAAAGCCCTAGAGTCTTGAGTGTAGACACAGATTACGTTATACTTAGTCAAGTTCTAGATTACAGCAAAGATGAACTCTTTAGGGAAATTACCTGTAATCTGAGCAATCTTTTCGGTGATTTACCGATTTCAATCTCTTTTCGCTGATACAATTTCAAGATCAAAGAGAACTTTCAAACATGTTTTTTTCGGTGAAAAGGTAAAAACCTCGGCTCTTTTTCTTTTTTAAAAAGCTTTTATTTAACTTGCAATATATGTTTGCGTCATTCTAAATCCAATATGGCGGTCTCCCAAAGATGGCGGACTATGCTTTTAAAAAGCACCCCTAAAATATGGATACCAAATGAAAGGGTTTTGCTGAGAAGAATACGAATAATAACTAAAAAAAATTATATCATTATTATATAAAAAAATATATTTGTAATTTGCATTGTTTTTTCAAATTATTACCCTTCCTGTTACAACCCTCTTAGACCTGGCAACTGTGGTTTTATTATACACGGCAAATCTTTTTATTCTATTAAAATATAAAATGAAATTCGTCTTTCATCTACTATATTGTAGCCAAACAAAAGTGAATTCACGAACAAAGATCCACAATCTTTTTGTCGTTTGACCTATGCTGAATAAAATGCGTGTATAAAACTGAATGAAAAACTTAGTATATTCAGTGCCCTAGGGTAAGACAATGTTATCTTTTCTTGAGACTGTTTTACAAATTTTTCAAGTCCTTTAGTCCAAGTCCTCGGTACTTGAAGCGTTCTTATTTAATTAAAACTTGCAGCTTGCTCCTTTGGGTGTAAGTCTTGCTTTGTGTCAAATGATGGATGGTATTTTGTATTGTGCATTCATTTATTCCTGCATAAACTTGTGGAATTTACGATACGGCGCGTACGAGTGCTATGAATTATTTTGTGCGCATAAATAGTTGAATGAATTCATATAACAACGTACATATTGAACTTAGTGTGTGAGTCCTACTATATTATAAATGTGAAAGTTTGTGAGTTTGGATGTTTGTGCCTCCATCATGCCTAAACGGCTGAACGGATTTGAATGAAACTTGTAATATACATAGTACATATGCTGTATTAACATATAGGCTATTTTTTGTTCGGGTACCACGCGAGCGAAGCCGAGGGCGGCAGCTAGAAGGTACATAAAAATTGAGAAAAAAAGAAAGAAAAAAACAGCGTATAAATATATTTTTTGTCCTTCTACTTTTTCTGCTCTACATATAGATTCATACGCAACCGTGCAACCTACAACCCCAGACTATATACACAAATACAGTAGGTATAGTACATCCATTGCGTATTTCCACGTAGTAATAAAGAGCTGTACGATCCAGGGTATCATTTCCACGGCATTTGATACGCCATAGCGCTATAAACGAACGCTTAAACCCTACTTCCCTATAAAACGGACACCATCATTTTCACGACTTTGTCTTCATGTCATAGAAAAGCAATTTAACTATTGTTTTTATATTTTTTATGGTTCATAAACACAAAACTTATAGACCAAAATAGACATTAAGAAACCTCTTTGCGAGAAATGAAACAAAGTATAAAAAACGGACCATCGTCGCACTTACACGAAATAAAAAAAAAAAACCAGTTAAGTGTAAGTTGAATTCACACACGAAGGGTTCCGTACCATCGTACATGTACTTCTTAATATGATTAGGGGCCCCCTTTTATTTTATTGGTATTATTTGTTGTTCTAGCGATAATAGACAATAAATACGCACTCTGTGAAAATTTCAACTCTCTACCTGTTACGGTTCATGAGATACAGCCCGCTGACAGACGGACGGACGGACCGACGAACGGACGGATGGACGGACAGCGTAGGCTTAGTAATAGTCGTCCGTCTGTAGAATATTCATAACAAGCATTTATAAAAATCATCATGATTAACATCTTCCTGCCCTTATCCCACTCTATGTGGGGTCGGTAGGTGTTTTATGACCGGCCGCCTGCCTGACGTCAACCCTCCTTGGGAATAGTTATAAAGCATTTATAAAAATAAGCTTAAAGATAATTTGTTAAACTGTAATGAAGTTGAAACTGTGGAATAGTGGCAACAATCAGTTATATTACGTTGGTTATAAAACGATCATTCGTTTTGGGAAACTAGCGTTCACCCCTCCGTCTAGCCGAATACACAGCAATATAAACAAATTGTCGTGTTCCAGTGATATAGGTATCTTGTACGTGTTATGTAGTTCGGTTTGGAAAATCTGCTTACGAACCGAGGTTGTATTTATGATGTAGGTAAGTAGTTATTTTTATTGATTTATTTAGATTAGATTTTTTAAATGCGTTCGTAAAATATTGTACCGAAATCACAAAATATCTACCTGAGCATTGTAGTGAGCGGCCCAAGATCCTAGTAAAGATACAATAAACAAATGATAATAAATATTTGTGGACAATTTACACAGCGCAGCATCATCTAACCCCAATCTAAGCTAAGCCGTACTAGAATCGGACAGCTGATAGAATACTTATAATATATAACCGTAAAACTGTATATACCGAAGACTATAGTCTCACGAGATTGTGAACTGTCAAACATGTGCTTAGATCGAAATTAGTAGGTTGGGTTAGGTTAGTTAGTGAAAAACTATGCGCGAAGCGAGCGAGCAGAGGTCATCGAGAATTGTACGTAATTGTACCATTGACCTCATCTACACCATCTACAGCCTCAACATCATCGAGGATACTGGAACACTGCTGCCAACATCCCAAGGTCCTTCTCCGGCACTTCAAGGAGTTGGGCTGGTTGGGGGAGGGTTAGCAAGAGAATAATGCACAATACACCCCACCGCGGGACGTCAGTGCAGATCTTTGTTCCCCTAACATTAATTAGAATTAGAATTAGAGCGAGCAGAGCGAGCGCGCCGCGGCAGAGGCCGCCGAAGCTCCAGAAATTTAAAGCAGTTAAAATGTAAGCAGTATGTTACGGTTCACAATCTTTTGACAGTTTACAATCTCACGAGATATATTATAATCTAACATTTTATTACTTATATGACTTTTGTTGATCTAACACTTCGTACATGGAAATTAAATAAAATTTCATAAGCTTTATGACGTCACAAGTCGTGCTTCTTTTTATTCAGTGCCTACATTTCCATACATTTTTGTTTACTGACCACGTATTTGATAGAGTGCTGTAAGAGGAGTTAAGAAGGAAATTGTGGTTTGCGAGTCTGATATAAACCGCTGGAAATGGATACCGCGTTTTTATTTTTTCATAAAAGAAGCCTCTACTAAAATAAATTAAGAAGTTAGTATCATTATAATTCAGCTTCGTGGTATTTTCTCTACAATTAATTATTGTACTATGTAGTTAATTTGTCGACATTGTCTGTGTTTTATTTTTTTTTTATACATAATACTTAGTTTTCCCTCTGTTGCCTCTAGGAGTTAAATTTTGAGAACTCCTTGTTTCATGCTTGTAGGAGTTATGGATCTGTGCATTGAAGTAATGTTTGATATTACATAATATTGAGGTACATAAAAAAAAAACTCAAGCATGGCAGATAGCCTCCCAAATCTGGAGAGCCTGGAGGCTCTTGAGATTATTACTAAGGGGGTATTTAAAGACATGTCGAACATTGCATTTAGTACTTATCACATGCTAATACTTGCAGCTTTATTAATTGTTGATGATGATTGCTGGCGTTGTTTCAATAAAGATCGGAAAGTAACTACACAGGTACTCTCAGTAGTAACTAGTCGTGTCAATTATTCTTTCGAACCAGTGTGGTGAAAGTATTTAAATGCGCCTCAAAGTCTTCTTGACACACATGTATTCAATCTTTTTAGGTTCTGCGACATGCCATTGACATGTTTTCAGATGTTTTCCTTCACCGTTTGAGTATACCTCAGAGTATACTGGTGTAGCGTATACACATTTTTCGTACAGAAAAATCCACTGTTTCACGACCGGATTTGAACCCACTATACCACCAGTATACATTTGAAAGTACCTAGGTACCTATGGACGAAAGCTTCAATTGTCTCGCGTAGATACATTTATCAATATTGGTGGTAAGGAATGACATTCAGAAGCTTTGTAGTTTTATCATAAAGTTTACAACCAAATACTATTATAGTTTAAGTAGCTTGGTGCCATCATTTCCACGACAAATGACTTTATGTTTGTGGTTGTGTCGATTTTAATGTCGTCTAGGACGATACTGGTTTTACTGCTAAAGATATTGTAATGGCGAAGGGTGTTCAAGGAAGTATAAAATAATTGCAGACGCGTTAGCATTTTCTTTCAGTAGTATAGTTTTATTGTATTCATACTTAGGGACGAATTTCGATATTTTCTACTGTAGTAGGTTCTATCTATGTGGTTTTTCTTTGGTGTTTTGCGTGGACGAATGAGATTTGAACCCATGACTGGATTGGAAGTCTAAATTTGTTTAGGTAAACGAAGAAAATGTTTTTATGTTAATTAGATATTGTTTTTTTCATATTGCAACCATTTCCAAAGTGGAGAGGTTAAAAAAATATTGTGATATTATATAATAAAAAACACTTAAAAAGTGACTCTGATCCTCTATATTTTGCTGAAATACAAGTTGTCAGCATAAATTGGAAAATGAAGTCTACTATAATCACATTATGGCAAGCATAATGTTTCACTTTATAACGTGGCCTCCATAAATTAATCAACTACATAGGCACGTAGAAAGTGAACAGTTTGCGAAGCGCAATGTCAAAGAAAGAGCCCCTAAAGTATATTATGAGGTACTACGTTCTACGAGATTGCTGAATTGCCTTCAATTTCCGGCTCCAAGTGCCCTCCGAGTCCCTCCAATAATGTCATGCACGCAGTCTGCGATGGGTAAAGTGCATCAATGATGGGGAGGCAAAGGAGTTTTATTGTTGGCAGTTCTAATGTTTGAGTTGAAATGCTTTGTATAAGAGTTTTATGTTTTGTGCTGAGGAATGTTATCAAAATTCAACTTTTGATAAAAATATGTCTTTATCTAACTTGAGAGTACGGTGGTCTTGTATATTATTATATTACACCTTTCGATAGAAAGTCGTTTGTTTGGATCCAGTCGTGCACCAACGGATTTTCCTGTTCTAAAAATATGATGTTCTATATGGTTTACCACACTTGTTAGAAATAACCTATGACACGAGTAGCAGTAAAAGTACCTACTGCAGTGCACAGGCTCTTTGAAAAAAACCTGAATTTTATATGCGAGTAGATTTCTACTCATACGGACAGCGATAAACTCTCACGTTATATAACTTTTTGTTCGACGTTCGTAGTTTCAAACTGTAACAAAAGCTAAAGTAAATAGCTCCAGAATTAAATTAAAATCCACTATTAAAGCCAAAAACAGTCTAGGCGTGCTCTCGCATTGTTTAGCCCAAAAAAGGATAGATAAGAAAATTATTCGTCTGACGTGCATTTTCCGGGTTCGGCGGGCTGATTCAATAAGCCGTTTTATTTCAGCTTGACTTCACAACGATTTAACAACTATTTTTTTGCTTATAACCTATAACCAGTAGCTATTTTGTTCTAAAACCTGCATTGATGGGACGCCCATTATGATTTTGACTAATAGTCCCTCTCTTTTTTTGTTGTAGGCACTTTTTTTAAAAACAGCGTAGCTACAAAATGATTTTGAACTTACAGAATCAGCCTGTTACTGGCCGCAATTTATTCCTCTCACAAACACGGACTGCGCTGATTCAATATTGACACTGGCTCGAGCTAGGATATTCCCTAGTGCGATCTAACTTCCAAGATACGCCGCTTTTTGAGTTGAGTACTGTTTTTGTCCTTTAGTATGTCGCGAAAGCTCTCTAGCTTTCGCGCATACACATACACTTATACACTTTAGTTTACATATTGTAAGAACAGCAAGCTAATACGTCAAAACAGATACATCTGTATAACAGATATATAGACTTTACGTGAATTAAAAATAAAAAAGGCACCTAGATATCTCAAAGAAAACACTTTGAGCTATTCTGAGTAAGGTTTGTATTTCTATGTTGGTTCTTGATTTAAGTATTTAAATTAGGAACGCTTAAGGGACACAAAACCCTTTCAAAATTATGCGATAATAGAAGCAATGGGAATACTAGCCCCTCTTCTCAGTTTTCTCTACAAAAACAAGTACACCCCGGAACACATTATTAGAAGTCAATTACCAGGGTAACATGAAGCGTTAGGAGGTGGAGCACCCTTGAATTTGCACAATACCGTGCAGGATACCGACCCGGCAAGGGTTGCTATAGGCACGGAAAAATTATATCAATCACAGACAGTTGAGAAGATACTGGCAGTAGCATCATATTCGTTTTGGACAGTATTACTATTATTAAAATGCCTTACCAAAGGTCACACTTATTACGGCTATAGACGTGATTTTTTTGCTACTGAATTCCGTTTTGCGTCACTGTGGCATTAGTTTTTCCTTACTGATTCCTTTCTGTCTTTAGTATCGTATAGTAAATTCTATTAAAAATATTAAAGTTTGATTTTATAAGTACTTTCCCTACTGCTCAATGAATGTATTCTGTGCATCGCAATTGCTGCTTTTGAACTCATTAACCGAGGATTACCGTTGACTTTGAGCGATGCCTTCCATTCGTACGGAGACGGGCGGAGACACGAGCGCCAATCAATTCGCAGTTCCCTTTAAAGCGTGTAATTTGTATTTGTGACCAATCGAGGAATTCTCGTCTAATCTATCTTTGGTGTTGACAAAGACTAACTGAGCTGTGTGTCTGTTATAGGATCTCTATAGGACCCCTATCTACGATTGTCTGCAGCGTTACAGACAGTGTGATGTTTTGCCAAGGTTATATCGAAAACAGCTGACCTCGTATTTTCTTCCAACATGAAACAGAATTATTTAATTGATCAATATAATTAAACGTTTTATGACAATTACGTCCATCTACTTGTTATTAAAAAATATTGTAGTAGGGCCGATATCGTAATTTTTTACCACGTGGCAGTGCTAAAATACCAGCCTATTATGAGCGAAAATAAAGCAATCCTGAACAATGCAGTTTTGCGGATTCTTTCGCATTAATTTCTTAAAATAAACTCGAGCAAACAGAATTCGGATCACGTGCCACAAAATGCGACTGTGAACAGCCAAACGGCGAAACATGCCGGTGTAGTTGTCACCAAAACGTGGTCGAAGTGCGAACGTCGACGCCACGCGAGCACTGCATTAATCATAAGGAAGGCAGGGCTCGCAGGACAATGGTTTTTTATGGACCCACATCCGGGTACGTCTGCACTGAGCCATTTTTCACGGGCGTATTTTACTTGAATTTGCAGATTGTGGCCGATAATGGTATAATTATTATGCCTTTGTTTCGTGGGGTTGAGGATAAACCCTAAAAGGGGAGGCTTAACAGCCGACGGGAAATGCAGATTTGGTTGTTTATCACTGGCTGGCCTTAGACGTTTGGGATGGATAAATGTACCTATCTGGTTGTTTTTACGTTTACTAAAAAGTACTTACTGGGACTTCAAACCAATTATAATACTATTTATGGTAGGTACTTTGTTATTTGGTTTAACACACCCTACTCTATATATGTAGGTACTAAAAGTTTGGAGCATGCTGTGACTGTAACTAACAACATGTTCACGTAAAATGTAGTTTGCCGGTTTTGTGACTGGGTAGGTTCTGGAGGTATAAGCTATCATATAGGTAAGTCATAATTGAAATGAACAGACAGAGGGAAATGGAAGAAGAATACGTGTTGTGCCGCGCCCACATAAAGTGGGACAACACGTATATGTGATAACGCAAGGGAAATAATGATGATGATGTAAGATATGAAAAAAAATAGAAAAAATGTTTTTTTATTCCTGATTTTTTTCACTGCTGACTTAAGTTGAAAACTCACTAACCCGTGAATTAAAACGAGCAATAATGTTAGCTTACAAGCAACTTCGTCAGTTAAACAAAGCCTTTTCCATAAAAGTAACAAGAAGTAGAATCACTACATATCTCGAAGTTGGCTTAAGGAGGATTTCTGTACATTGTTTATCTCAACTCCTGAGGGACCGTTGAAAGAAAGAGGGAAACCCCCGAGCAAAGTCATCGTGATTTAACAACCTTACCTGACGTAATCTGCTCACGTCATTGCGACGATACGGAGATATATGTAAAATAGTAGTAGAAGTAGTTTTTAGGTTTGTTTTATAAATATAGCAAACTATAAAGCACATTAAAAACTTTTAGGTAATCGGTATAATAATAAGAAATTTAAATGAGCTTAGTTTTCTATCTAAGTTCAGCTACAGCTAGAAAACAGAACTCAGATCACCGACCGCAGGTAAGGTTCCTTAAAAAGGTAAGTAGTAATTTATAAAATGCCAAAGTTATGTTTGATCCAAATCATCTTCGAACCGGATTTGGCTGAAACTTGGAATCCACATAGTTTATGACCTGGAAATAACATACACTACTAATAATGTTTGTAATTCCAGTGTTTAGTATTAAGTAACCTCGTATTAAGTCTAACTAACCCTAATTATAAGTGCTATTTACTAACAAATTATGGATCTTATTATCTGAAATAAAATATTTTTGACGTCTAAAGTGAAGTGAATAAAAGCAAAGGATTAATAATTTGCCAAAATGCGACTTGCGAGGTGATTGAAAAATCCATCTATTTATACTTCAAAACGTAATAAATCCGTCTGCCTCACGACGGCAATAGAACTCCACTGAGTAGTTGTTGATTCGACAAGTTTAGTGTGGTTTAGTGGGAAAGTTCTACCCCTTGACACGGTGCTTGTAAAAATACAAGCACTCGTCCTCTGGATTGATTAAAGCGCGCTCGTTCGAGATTTTTGTATGAGGGTGCACGTTGTACTAGCTTTATCATCATCTTGTATCGTACTGATAGAGTTACGCTTGGAATTTCTTTTGACGAAACTTGATAGAGATGTCTAATGTCAAAACGAAAAAGTCGTATGAAACGTATTGCAAAAATAAATTAGTATGGGTATGTGGGTGCTTCTATCATGACATACCTACACGGAAAATTCATAAAAGCTTTCAAAAATATCACGTAGACCTACCAAAGTCTCAAAATTATCATTATCTCTTTTTCATCCATATGATTATCGAATTGTTTTTCGTATACCCACTCTATAGAATGTTCTTATTATTTTGTCAAAGGACCGGAGCAAATGGATGAAACTATGAAAGATGATGATCGTAATAATCCAAGACTATCAACGCTTGGATTATAAGACTTGTTCAAGTCGTTTAACTCAAAATATTGAGAAGAGAAATCGTATTAAAATCAGAATCAGATTTAGAGTTTGATTGTTTATAACGGAGTTGGAGGCGACAAGTGTCGCCTGGTTTATTGGAAAAGTTCACGCCGATTCAAATTCATGCTGCAGTAAATAATGCCGAGTCTTAAGTTATTCGACTGCCGCGATCGCTTTATTCCGACTTTGCGAATACATTTCGGCGAAAGTTGTAGCCCTTCCGCTTTGCTGGCGAACTTTCTGACAACTGTCAGATTTTAGACGGATCGACAGATTTATAAATGACGTAAAGAAAAACGAAAGCGTGATTTAAGAACTTGTTCAAGGATGAATATCCTATCGACTCAAGCATAGATTCGCTGTCAATTTACCATCGAAAACTGTCATCTAATAATACCTATGCTTGTTACACACAATTCTTGAGCACTGTTTTTAAATAGATGCGAAGTAAAATTCCTAATAATGATTTTAATAGTGTTTCCCTAGATTATGTTAGATATTTTCTCACCGAAAATGTTTAAAGGATTGTCTGGTACCAAAGGAATGTATATCAAGCGAACTAAGAGAAGTTAAAGTTGTCACATAAACTGTTTTGAGTATACCTGTCACTTAGAGATCGATAGGTTGTTAATAAAATCTCGCAATTAGATTTGTCGAATCATATTTTTTTCTCTTTGCCTAGTTATGCTGACAGCAAGTATAGAAGACCTTTTATTAAACAAGGCAAACGTTTTGACAGCGCTGTGGTTTGCCGCAAAATTGCGAATATGATCAAGTTTCTCAATAGTCTCGATTCAGACAAGTTTGCTAATGAGGTGGTTGAAAAGGTTCGGGGATCGAATGGATTTTTGTTGAATGTTCTCTGAATGTTCGAGGGCGTAATAAGGTGAACACGTACCAATTTGTGGTTCTCGGGCTGCTGGGATATTTTTCGTTTGAAATACGGATTTTGAGCGGACTGCAAAACATTAATTGGCAGTTATAGTTTCAGTAAAGTTAATGCCATTGTATTCTATCTTATATAAATAAAAATAAATTGCCGAAAGTATGAAGTGATTCAGAACGGCAGCCAAGGAAGAATGCATGAAAGAAAATGTGAAAAATTTAGATTAAAAAATCTCCGTATTAAGAAGTGAGTAAGTGAGTGAGACAGAAGGAATATCTTCAAAAATAGTGACAGATTGAAGTTCAGTTCTTGAGTAAAAAATCACAAAATTATTATTCGAATAATTAATTCTAAACTTAAATATTTCTTGTTTGGATATTGTGAAAAATTTTGCATGAACTAGTACAATTTTATATTAAACCTGCTACACTCGAGAACAAAAACTCCGAGTCATGTAAAAAAAATTGATTATCTCGGAAATCATGAATGAAATAAATTATATTTGATAAACAATTTAACACCCCTTAAATAAAAGTAATATTTATAGTCAAAAACATCAAAAACAAAGGAGGCAAACTGAGTACTTAAATTTTCCAAAATTTTAGTAGGTACCTACTTCTTGATGCCTCCTCGTGCTGCCAATACTGCGGTTTGTCTGTACACTGTACACTGTACACCAACTTTCTGATCCGATGTTAGAAAATATACTCCCTTTCCTCTACCAGCGCAATTTTGAGCTCACGAAGCGTAATCGGAGAGGGGTTCCTCTTCTCGCACATCGTCCGAGCTCTTCCAAGATATTCAAAGTTTTTATGCGAGTAGATGACACGGAATTTTAGCTCTCGAGTTAATTTATAAAATACATAGAGTAAATACAAGCTTTGCTTAGTTTGGAGCTAGATGACACTGTGTCAAACATCATTTTCCTGCCCTTATCCCATTAGGTGGGGTCGGCACAACATGTTTTCTTCTTCCATCTTCTCCTATCACTCGTCATCTCAGTATTCACTCCTTTCATACGCATGTCAAACGTCCACAAATATTTATTATTTATTTATTAAGTGGCACTGGTAGTTAATTAATCTACTAGTACAGTTTAGTACCTAAGTTCAATCTTGCATCTGCGTCTTAGTTTGAAATTCGAGGGGTCAATCGTCCATGCAATCAGGCAACCAAGCCAAGTTTCACAGCTAATACAGTTCTCGCGAAGAATCGATTATCCAATACACTCTGCTAGTGTAGGTTAGGTACCACATAAGCTAGTGAGATTTGGCACAGAACCATCACGCTAATATTGAAAACGTAAAAGTTTACGTTTGTTCCCACTTTGTGACGGCTGAACGAATTCAGGTGTTTGGTAATACATACATACATATTATCACGCACGTATTTCTAATGGGGTGGGCAGAACCACAAGGTAATAAGAAAACTTGCAGCCACTCCTGATTCTTATTCCCAAGATGGATATGGTGAACCATGGTGACAGGTGATCAGCCCATCGCCCATATAGGTACATAGATGGTCCATCATGTTGGAGAGGATACTATCCCTTAATCGACTTTTATGAAATGCTTGGGGAGAGAAGCAGCTGAACGCATTGTTTTTTCTTTACTGCCTGTCCAGCACAGAAGTAATTATTATCATGTTTGTGTGTGTGTGAGTGTGTGTGTGTGTGTGTGTTTGTGTGTGTGTGTCAGAAGTCATGTGGATTATACCCGGGATTAACAAACAGACAACGTGTAACACGTATCACGCAAGCGAAGCCGCGTGCGGCATGTAGGTGAAGCATAAAAATATCGACTAAAGGCTAAATTTAAACACAAGTTCTTACTTCTTAGTTAAGTCAAGAAAGGCTCCTTGACTCCTAAAGTTTCATACAATCGATAATTACCTATGCATTATATCCTGATTCTGTAATCTTTGTACTTACATTTGGTCCACAAACTTTCATTCACTTTTTATTTACCTAAGTATTTAGATCAAAGTACGGCAGCCTGATACGTCCTTTGAATAGCGCGGCATGCACTTCTAACCTATAGAGACATAGCTAATTTTACAGTTTGAGCAAAGTAAAATGAGACAAGACAGAAACTCTTGGCACCTTCTAGCAGTAGATTTACACGGCAAATCTTGAACAACAGTGTAAATTTACGCTTGTCATGTTTGCATTCGTACATGAATAAAGTTCTTAGCTAGATTACAAGTTAGGATTTATAATGTGAAATTCTAGTTTGGTTTATGAGCAACCAAAAGATAACCAGTAATCTGTAAAACTTTATTTTGTAACTAGTTGCCGCCCGCGGCTTCGCCCGCGCGGTACCCGGATAAAAAATAGCTTAAATGTTAATCCAGTACATATGTATATTCTAAGTTTCATTCAAATCCGTTCAGCCGTTTAGGCGTGATTGAGGCACAAACATCCAAACATCCTCACAAACTTTCGCATTTGTAAATAAGTAAGAAAGTAAGATAACATTATGAACAAAAAACTTCTACTTCTAACACAACTTACTTTGATTTATTTAGTCGTGTCACTAGTTTTTACGAACCGATGTGGTGAAAGGATTTAAAGTGCGCCTCAAAGACTCTTTTCGTGCACTTGACACATTCGAACTTTTAGATCCTACGACATCATGTTATTTTCCTTTATCGTTTGAGAGTACATTTATAGAAAAGAAAAGTCTTGTATTGTTGAGTTGTAGGATTTGAACCAACTTCCATAGGATCAGAAGGAGGCGCCACTACTACTAGACCAGTGTTTTGTAATATTTATTTTGTGATACCTTTTTATTCTTAACGTGATACTCATTATGTTTGCATTAAAATACTTCTACTTTAACGAAACGACTTTTGATATGAACGGACTATTTAGGAAATTAAGCTTTTTACTAACTAAAGCCGAATGCCTGAGCGCAGCAAACGATTTCCCCAAGGCATGTTTAAGGAAAGAACTTAGTATAATCTTGTAAGCAAAAATAAATTCTTTGTTAATTTTTTTTTGAAAAAAGCTTTGTGTCTATTTAAGAATTTACCTTCACCCGGAAAACATGAATGATAAATATAATATTAAACAGCTCTTGTGATGAATTGTATCAGGTGGGTTATCTATAGACTGTTTGCAACGGCCTTTAGATAGCCCGACTGTTTCTTTTGTATTTTGTAAATCATATTTGTATTGTAAGCTTCTTTCTGCCAATAATAAAATAGACAAAATAAAATAAGTTAAACGGTTTTATTTAAAAGAAATATAAAATGTTGTAGATAATATACCTACCAAAAACTAAAAATAATTAGGTAAATTCTAGGTATCTACCAGTCATCACACCACTCTCCTCAATCTAGGTCATTAATCAGACTGAAAAATAAAATCGTTGGGCGTAGCGTAACCTGAGTAAATATGTGAATTAGTATTTATAGCCCACGCCTGGGCTATGTCCAGCAACAGGCAGCTAAATGATAATGATGATGAATTGTACAATTACACAGCATCTCGACTGAAATTTCTACAAACGTATTGTTTTCAAATCCCATCTAATGATACTCGTTTACAAGAAAACTCCGTGTAAAGGAAAACAGGAGACGGTTCAAGTTTTTATGAGAGAATTCAACACATAAATATTGTCACATACGCTCAGAGCCTCCATTATTCTGTACCGAACTTTGTCTGCGTATTTTTACAGTATTTTGAAAGCGGTGTAACTTGTCTTTCGGTGTTTTGGTGCGATTCTTTCAAACGTTACTTTTCATGTGAATAAATTCAAATTAAAAAAGTTCTAAAGGAAGTTCTAACATTTACAAAGTTTTACAAATAGGAAGTCGTGATCGTTCGGGGCTACAAAACCATGCAGCATTGGCTGGCAGCGTTTCTGGGTTTTCTTGTGGTTCTACGACATTGTCTCATTAATGCGACCACGAGATAAACTTATTTCTTGTACCTAGTCCCATCGCCATCCACACCGACGCTGAAAACGACATGTCGTCAGAATTATTTTGTTTCTGATGATAAAGCTCCCGATACTGCCGTTACCAACAATGGTGACGTGCTGTTTGTAGAAAGTTTTCAGAACATTAAAATTTGCTGTATTAGCCCAGCGCTACACTTGTCTTTACACTGCCATCAGAGACATGTGAGGCAGGACATTTGCGACGAATGTATGTCACAGGCTTTATAAGTATGTACGTCAACAGTTTTCAGTCAATGTTACAAAGATCACAGTCAATATTTTGTTGTAACAAGCTTATTACTTTCACAAACAATACAAGTACCTACTCGTTAAACAAACAGCAAGTTATTTGCTTTCCATTATTGTCACGTAAGTACTTGTATTCGTTAAGTGGGCATTGTTATCGTCTTACTAATTAATTAGTGAGCCAATTGAATCAATATGGATAATGTGGAGAATACAATACAATGCTTACAGTTCAGAATTTGAATTACGTAGGCAAATGTCTATTCGTTAGGGATGGGGGTGCTCAGAGTTATTATTTAGTATTTAGAGAAATAATACCTAGTAATGGTACATAATGGAGATGGTCGTGTTCTTTTCTTATATCAGTTTTAGTTTTAGTACCTAAACAAAAACTTGTCACAAGATTTTTTACTAGTATAATTGCGCAGTGAGTAGCAATTATTGTGTGGGGTAACAACAATTAGATAAGGTAAGAAATGAGTACCTATGTAAGAGGAAATCTGAAAGTAGCGCCAGTGACGTTTATGTTTAGGAGCAAAAGGTTAGCGTGGTATGGACATGTCATGAGAAGGTAGGAATGTCATGTGACGAGAGAATGTTAGATATTCATGTGGATGGATATGTGGGTAAAGGTAGGCCCGAGAAACTTAACTTAACATAAGAGAAAAGATGGACTGCGTCAAATGATATGAGTAAAAAAGGAGTGAGTGTTGAAATGACTTCTGACAGAGAGAAATGGAAGAGAATAGGTACGTACATGTTGTGTCGACCAATGCCGAGCTCACATAAAGCGGGAAAAGGGCAGGAAAATGATGATGATGATGATGAATTGCTAGTGAAAAATGTATGGTAGAGCAACGTTCAACTGCTCAAATACCATTAGACGCAGACTTTCTTGTAACGTACTTAGATACTGTAAGGTGTAACGGTAACTAGCCTACTCTAATTTAGACCAACAGCGATCAGGGTCAAAAGGGTTTATTTTATTGGATGTTTCCTCCGACTTAAATATTAAGGGAATGGCATTTGATTCGACCTCACCATCAATTTCCATTTTCGCCAATCCAGCCTGTTTTTATTGAGAAGGCTGTAAAAGAAATCTGTAAAGATCTGGATGGGACAGAGATGAAATGAAATGGAAGCTTTTGGAATCGTTTCCCGGTTATTTTGTTGGAAATGGCTTAGAGTCTTGTTCAAAAAGTGAATTTTTTGCTAAGCACCTACTTTAAAATACTTCTACTACCCGCGTCACTAGTTCTTTCGAACTAGTGTGGTGAATGGATTTTAAGTCCACCTGAAAGGGGTTGCATTGGCTGCATTCGTGAACTTGACATAATGGTTTTCGAACTTTTTGAGAGTACTGGTACAGCTTACAAAAATCCATTGGTGGTTTGAATTGGTCGACTGGATTTCAACCATCGAGCATTATTTCAACTAACGACCTTTGGCTTGGAAGGGGGCATCACTGACAACTAGCTATAGCGCCAGCGCCATCTAGTTCCAAATTAAGCAAAGCATGTACTATAGGAACCAGATGGTTCATATTATATACTTTTTGTAAAAACATACTTACGAGTAGGAATAATATATACATTTACGCAGACCTGGAAGAAATATTTGCAGAAAATGAAAGCATTTCTCCCGCAGCGGCAATCGAACCCGCGCTTCTTGCGTCTCAGTACCTACTCGCCTGCCACGCCACCGAGGTTATCGAAGTAATTATATTTTTCTAACATTTACATACACAAACTTTCGCTTTTATAATTATGTAGTAGGATGTAGTTTGAAAACTCAATGTCTTGCTTTTGGTTTTTGGTTTTTCTTAGTAACAATGTGTTAGGTCAATGTTCTGTCAGTTACGAAATAAAATGGACGTTTCGGTTACAAATAGTTGAGTGTGTTTACCCTGTTTCGTGTCTTGCAGGACGCGATAAGAGTCCGGCTCGGCTATAAAAGCACTGAAGCCTGAAAGCGAAAATGTTAATTTCCCTATCCGATAAAACAGAGACAACGAGGGAATCTTATAAAATACATTAGTATTATAAAATAATGAAGTCGTTTCAACAGTTTAATTGCGTGAGATAGAAAATCTCCCACCAAAGCACGTTCTCGCATCAGAACACCAAACAATAGAACTGTTTAGAATCAGAGCTCACACAATGAAATCCTGTGTACGGAACACCTCGAACGAGCCTTAACGAGGAAATAGTGGCCGTAAATCACTGGAAATTCGCTCTTATTGAATTTCCTTTTGTCGGAAGCTCTGCCTCAGTTTTTGTTCTCGAAGACATGTTGAGTTTTTCGCCGTCCAACGCGGAGCACTGATTGTTGATAATGTACTATCCATCATGTTTTTGGTTTGTTGAAAGGGTTTTTGTGGGCGGAAACTAGAAAGCACTGGGATATTAATTTTACTTGATGCAAATATACCTTTAGCACAACTTTTAACATGACAACGTCTCTTAAAACAATAATGTAATTTTTTGTGCAATTTCTCTGTGGTTCGATGGCATTGGTCAATGTTATTACGTATTTTAATTAAATAAATTGGATGTAATAGTGACTCGATGCGGTAAAAAACAAATGCTAAAGGAACCGAATGAATGAGAGATGTAATTAGGCTAGTTTGTAACTTTAACAACCAACTCAAGTTGTACATCACATACACAGCCATAGTTTTCTCATTCCCATTATGTCACGAGTCTGAACTAGTCACTTAAAATTAACTCATCGGTTGAGGATAAGTGAACTTTTTAATTCGGAAAGAACATCGTGAGAAAACATAAAAAGTGTCAAGTAATTTAATTTTCTAAAATTAACCCATAAATATGTTAAACAGGGTGGTAAAGTTTCTATGGCAAAACATATTTCTTGGTTCGATTCAGTCAAAACTCAGTACAAATAAACTTTAAAATAAATAATATTTCATGTAGGTATTTTTTTTTCTAAATTACTCCCAGGAGGGGTTGTGTGCAAGGAAGTTCTAAAGTTTGTATCGGAACTTTTAACGGGCCGTGCAATTAACTTGAGAATTCGTCTGGAAATTTGGAGTACAAAATAATTGGACACACTAGTTTCAGAATTTTTCGAAATAACCCTTAAAAAAAGGGCAAAATGGGGATGCCAATGTTTGTATGGGGACTTTTTAACAGGTGGTGCGATTGGCCCGAAACTTGATTAGAATGCTTTATGTACTAAATCAGTGGACACGTGTTTCAGTTTTTCAAAATAACTCTCAAAAAGGGGTAAAATGGGGTATCAAATTTATACCACGCGAGCGAAGCCGCGCGGGTAAACTAGTGCTAATTATAATTATCAAGGGGTACTCCTAGACTACTCTTCATTAAATTTGTTTTCACGACATAGCCTTATTACCTATCTAATATCTGCTTTCGATTTTCGAGTAACTTTTATTAAAGACCTAGAAACATTGGCAGAATGAAAGAGCTCAATGGTGGTGAGAACATGCTATAGTTCTCAACTAGAACAGGGACGGCTAAAGTAGTTTCTATTAAGACCAAACTTCCTCATGAAACTTTACAAAAATGAAAAATTAGGTCATCTGTGTCGAAGCAGAGATCTTTATTTGAAAAGTTTGAACTTTTATCGACTTTTCAGTAAAGTTGTTTTGTTTGATCTAGTTTGTATGTTCCATTGAATTCTGATAAACGACCGCATCATAGCTGAGACACTGAAACATTACAAAGTTCTGAATACTCAGTGAGTTGAGTTTTAAATAAGTTAAATTAAAGAGGGTCTTGCCGTTCTTTTTATAACATTCTTGAATTTTATTACAAACGCTTTTTTAGGATAACCTAGTGATGTGTCCATAAATGTTTGTCACATCTGTGACGTACAGTCCAAGTCAGTACTACACACAGAATACTAATGCACGCTTCTAATTTTCTACTAACGTAATTGTTAAGGTAATGAACGATCCGTCGTCTGTTAGTAGAATATTGAAACAAGCCATAAGAAAGTATTAACTCCGGGACCTGAGTAATAATAATGCAAGAAACATTGAAAGCAATACTTGTCTCATACTTGACTAAAAATATTTACCTACTTATTTACAAATATTTCTATGCATCGTGCTCGTATTTGACAAGATTTTAAAAGCTTTCTCTGAGATTGATTATAACTCAGTGATTGTACCGCAGCAGTGGAATGTTTGCTTATCATTTTATTTTGTTTCCCTCTATATAATAACTGACAAGGTTCTGCACTCCTTGCTCTTGCTACTTATTTCCTTCGCTACTTTGTATGCATCTTACATCTTCACATTAGAAGCGAGATAAGAAAAATGTGGGAGTAACTTGGACCTTTATAGAGCAAGTTGAATACTAAAGAGTAAGAAGCACCAGCATTCCACTACTTGTAATCAGTCCCACTGTAAGTAACTGAGATCTGATTTCACCATTTAAACTGAAAGGCGCTTAGGCTTCTAAACTGAGTTCAAGAGTAGTCACTGCTGACAGTTTTTATACAATTTGACAACTCATTTTATCCACATCTGTACACGCGCACGAACTGCGCGGTTCGCGTGTATCTTAGAACCATTGTAAAGAACATTTTTGGACGCGTTCGCGAAAAGTTCGCGTGCAAGTTAGAGTGTCTTCTCGCGGACACGACCTGCGCAGTTCACTTGTATCTTATAAACAGTTTTGGACGTGTTTGTATGAGCGGATCGTGCGCACTGCGCGCGCTTTAGATTCTGACCCGTCCAAAAGCCATGCGCGTGCACAGATGTGGATCCTTTTGAGATAAACGCCGTTCAGTTTGAGCGGCGAAATCGGCCTTTAATCTGTCGTGTTATAGGATAGTCTATTAGTCCTCACGTAGGCACATGGTCTAAAACCGACTAAGCTGAGAGGATAGGTGCTGGAAAAGCCTGTTTCAACTAAAACCGCATTGGGAGCTACAGCGTCCGGGTGTTACCTCCTAATGCTGCTGTATTAATCATCTATTATATATCTATATCATCGAGCTGAGCGCTTCCATGCTTTGGAGGGCACGTTAAATTGTCGGTCCCGGCTTTTGAATCATTAAGCCACGCCGGAGGCCTTAAGGCGGCCTAAAAACTCCGACACAAAAGTTGGCCACTAGCTCATACGAACTAACTTACTTACTTTAATCATCTTTTATGGTAAAGGTCGCAGTTTATCCCTCAAGTAGACTGGAAAGACAGAAGTTTCTCTTTTTTATACAAATATGTTCACAAAAAAGCCTCTGCGAAGATCACGTCATTTCGTCTGCTTTGGATTAGTGTTTTGAATAATTGAAACTACTCCTTTCAGAGCTGTCTCAATCTAGTCATTGTCATACCTCGATCTGTCATACAATATCACTGATTCTGGCAAACCAGAAATGCAAGAATCCGAGTGTTGTTACACAAATAGATGAAAGTTTGTAGAACCTAAAGATTTAAGCTCACGACCATAGTAATAGGATGCCCACAGGACTAAGTCTAGTTAAAACGCCCACAAAAGATGTTGAAAGTTTATCCTGTAATGAAAATCTGAATTTTAAAGAGAAGGAACTAATTATCCACCTTTCTCTGTCCCATGAAATTGTTATCACAGAATCTTTTTACGAGTTGGCATACTAGTGGTTAGATTAGACTGGGACTGGCTTTCGTGAGGTATAATTTAAGACATTTCTCTGTAATATTTTACGTCAAAACGTTTATCAGAGACTGAAAAGGTACTGAACTATATAACATTATAGTCCTAATACCTACGGGGGGTTTGTACAGGACCATTTTAACTGATGGTATGATTGGTTTTTAACTTGGTTTGTAAAAATACGTATGACTGGATTTTGATGACCTCTGTGGCGTAGTAGGTGTAGGGCCTGAGAGGCTCACGTTTAATTCTACTTCCTATCCTTCCAACTACGACTATTTTGATGAAGTTTAGAATGTTAGATAGTTTAATTTCTGGTATAACACATACGATAATATATTTTTAACATATTGGTAAATATTTTAACAAATTTAAAATAATGGTATTAACATTATAGTGAATTTGAATCTTAGGCAAAAAACATCTGAATCTGATATTATTCTCCACTTGCGACACATCAATTTCCACGTAGGCAAAACCACGGGACGCAGCTAGTACTTGGATATAAAAGCTCCTTCTTGTGCCTCACAAGCAGGATAGACATTCTCCCAGATCTATAGAAAAAGATCTGTTGAGTCAGAAACAAAACATGCCCACATTTTGCCATACGAGAGAGGTAACAATTGTACCTACCAAAATATACTTACAGGTACACCAACGCAATAATCTTAATGTTAGCATGTCATATCGTACTTAAATCATATTAAAATTTATGACAACCTCGTTTTACTTTTCCAAACATTTACTTGAGTGATTATTTTTCCACGCCTAAGCGAAAAACACGTTTAGCTCACGCGTTTGAATGCTTGAACTTTAAAAAACCTTTTTCAGACATACGGGTCTTAATTGCACGTGCTAAACACGGCAACGTAATGTTTGCACTTGACTCTTAAAACATTACTCTTGCATTTTTAATAACATTTATATAAGGAGCCGATGTTTGGAGAAAAATATCGCAACCTTCGTACTTATTTAGAGTTTGCTTATGTTGATAGGTATGTAGGCCTTTTACCATGTACACTTACAGTATATGATTTATACAGCGTCAGGAGGCAACTTTTACCTTTACAAACGGGATGCTGTAGTGCCCGGGACGAATTAAAATGAGTAGGCTTGCCCAGCACCTATTCCATCCTCTCAGCTTAGTCGGAGTTGTCCACAGGAAAGACATGGTCAATACGTGCGGAGCTGACTAAGTCGCGGGTTTCCTCACGATGTTTTCCTTCACTGTTTGAGAGTACTGGTATAGCACATAAATTTTTCGCACAGAAAAATCCATTGGTACACGACCGGATTTGAACCCACGACCTAAGGGATCGGAAGGCGGGGTCACTACCTACTAGATCACCAGTGCTTTAGATAGGTATGTAGTAGAAAATTTAATCTCGTTTTATGGTGTTATGCTTTGAGATGTTATCAATTAAAGCAAAGTCAGAAATAGCAGTTAGAGAAAGAATGGCAAGCATTTTTTAAAAAAAAATTTTAAATTATGAACCTAACAAAAAGTTTTAAAGAACACAATAAGAGAATGTATATTCTTAAATATTTGTATTTGTAACAAGCTACTAAAGCACATTTAAACACGTTAACCATTAATTGAAAAATTGGCTTATTGTCAATTTTTTTTTACTCCATCAACCAATATTTAATCAGACAAGGGCATTCAATTTTGTATAATATTTAATGCCAATAAGTTTAGATCTTATATTCTGGCATTTTTAAATCTTGGTATTCTGAAATTATGAATAGAATATTACAAAATTATACATTAAATCCTCAATTAAATAGGACCTAATAGAATAATTGCTTGCCAAAGATTTCGGTAGGTCATAGATTGGACTGCTGTATTTTTGAAGACCATTTTTATCGTATCACGTGTGTTCAAATATATGCCATTTATAATTTATTTATTATTTTATATAGGTGCCTGGTAAGGCCATTAGTTATTTAACTAAGATTTATAATTTCTTTAATTTTGAGAAATATTATGTAAAGTTCAATGGTGGAGTATTTTCTCCGAAAGGGGCCTATGGTGAAGTTGAAGTGAAATAATGAGGCGACGCGTGAATTTACAGTGGAATGTAGTCCGAGTTGCAGTAATAGTTGGGTACAGGAAAGGTTTAAGGCTTCTATAAATAAAACCGCCGGGAATCCTGACATATAAGTATAACCTCTTTTGACAAAACTTTCATAAACTTTTTCGTAGGTACTATTTAAACAGGTAGAATAGCGAAGCCGAGGACTGAAGCTAATCCATACTAATATTATAAATGCGAAAGTAACTCTGTGTGTCTGTTTGTCTGTTACTTTTTCACGCCTAAACTGCTAAACAGATTTTGATGAAATTTGGCAAGCAGATAGATTGCATCCCGGAAAAGGGCACAAGCTACTTTTTTTCATAATACTCAGAGGCGGTGAAATAAGGGATGAAAGTTTATATGGGGAACTGAGGTAGCGATATATTTTAGGTTATGAGGTTAAAATATTTTAAGTCTCATCCAAATTCGCATAGCCTTTTGAGCGTGATGTAAATACAAACATACAAAATGTACATTTATTGTAGATAATATTCAATAGTATGATGATAGAACTCTACTTTCTCAACCAAATCCAGTCCCTGGGTTGGTTTGCTTTTTGCGTTCACTCGACCATTCAGTTCAGTAGAAAATGTTATGATACCGTCACCTCCACAAGAACGGAAACACCTGCCGAATTACGACTAACAAAGTTTTAGGAATTCCGCGCTGGACTCTACTAGCTATCGACGCGAAAGTGTGCGGTTTGCCTTTTCCGATTTTATAGCTGCGAGTTTTAAACGTTGCTAATTGTCTGGATTTGTCAGCGCTCTACTTTATTATGGGGTTTTCAGAAAAACAATTTTAAACGTTGAGTAAACTTGACTTTTATTGCATCCATACATGATCACTACTGTTGTAGTGCAGGTATAGTCAGAGACCACGAATCTCCATTTGCTACGGCTTAGGTATTATATATTTTCTATTATATATTATGGCTTATATATTTTCTTTTTGTACTAATTTAAGTAACTTTTAGCCTTAAAGTAAGTAAATCATCTTAGTAGTGCACGTAAGTTTATTGTGCCAAATATTCCATCTTTCCAAAAAGATTTACACCCAAACGATTTTAGACTGATATATTTCGAATACTTTCATGATCATATTCAGCAATTTATAAGCTATAAAAAGATAAGTATTTTTGCAAAACTGATGGAGAAATATAGCTCAATAACATGAAATCTGCGAACGATTCGCCAGTGAATAAATCAACGATCCAACTGCAAATAGCTTGTGTAGGTTATTCAAGTCACTGTGGCAGTCACTGTGACAGAATTTCAGCAGTAAATCCCTAGGAGGTAGGGTGGCCACACTTGTTTTAAGCCGAGGTGCGATTTTTTCAACACATTCGCTTCAGCTTCGCAGTCTACATCATACCTATAGTGCGGAATTTTCGTGTGTGAGGGAGAGATACGGAGTAAGAAAAGAGTTTACGAATTCCTTTTATAGGAGACAAGAATAAAGATTAACCTGACTGACTGACTGATTCATCATCACTGTGCCGAAACTACTGAAGCTAGAAAGCTGAAACTTGGAAGGTAGCTTCCTTTTATAGCTAAAGCACCCAAAGCAAAGGCAAAGGAAAGGAGTTTTCAAAATTCAACCCCTAAAGGGGTGAAAAGGGGTAAAAACTTTTGTATGGAACTTTTTAGCGCGTTGTGCGATTTGCTTTAAACTCGGTTCGGATACTGTAAATGCAAAATAAATGGACACGTATTTCAGGATTTTTCAAAAAATCCTTAAAAAGGGGTGTAATGGGATGTCAAAGTTTGTATTGGAACTTTTTAAAGGGCGGTGAGAATGGCTTGAAACTTGGTTTGAAATCTAACGCATACGAAGTCGCGGGCAACAGTTAGTTTATGATATTAAACCTTCTCATTTTAAACCTTCTTCCGTCTGCGGCTTCGCTTATGTAGTACCCAAATAAACAGTTATTATGTTACATGCACAAACACGTACCTACTATGTCCAATGGCATGATTAGGCCGCAAACGTCCTTACAAACTTTCCCAACAATAATAGTATCCATTTAACATTTAATGATAACCATTGGTGTTATTTTATGATTATGATAACAATATTTATTGTCAAGTATCTAGAATTTGGTTATTGTTATAATTCGAAGGTAGATTTGAAGATCCCGTTTGTCCAGTTTTACAACAACAAGCTGGCAACACTACACGTAGTCTAGCGCTATCTACCCCGACATATTTGGCAAGAGCGTCGGACCCCCAGCCAACTGTGACAATGCCTTGCAGAAGGCCACTTATCTGATCGGCTGGCTTTAGATTAATATGTACTTACGATACTGCTTTTTATTTTTTTGCTGTGGTCATGCCAAAATTAGCCTTAGCGTAGCCCGCTACAGTTTATTATAAGCTAGTATAAAATGTTAACCTATTTTAAATATAAAAAGTGGTGAGTGATGAATATGAATGAGGAAGGATACACTGCCAGAAGAAGGTCAAAGAAAATATGACGACCTCGGTGGCGAGGCTGACACGCAAGAGGCGCGGGTTCGATTCCCGCTACGGGAGAAATGTTTGTATGTTCTGCAAATATTTCACGGGTCTGGGTGTTGTAGTATTATGTACTTTAAGTATGTGTTAAAAAAAGTATATAAGTATTCTATCAGCCATCTGGTTCCTATAGTACAAGCTTTGCTTAGTTTGGGGCTAGATGGCGATGTGTGAAATATCCACATATATTTATTTATTTTATTATTTATAATATGGATGGATTGTATGAAAGAGGACATGTTGTGTGATAGGGGAAGATAGAAGAGGGGAACTTGTTGTGCCAAACCCACCTAGTGGGATAAGGGCAGAAAAATGATACCTAAAGATTTTTTAAGAGAAAATATACGATGTACTCAAATTTATTTATTTGAAATTTAGTAACTAGATGCTGATCTAGTGGTTAATAAAAGAGGTAAATATCCAATTTACATAAAATTCAAAAAATAAAATAAACTCAGAATACGAAAGGATCAAAATACTTTCGCATTTGGCTGAGGAAAGATGTCTCCACTAGAGACGTATTCAGGCACATCACTTCAATCGTAGCTATCAGAGATATTGAACTTAATAAACCACGCAGGGGTCAAATGTATAAATGGAAATGAGATATCGGGTAAAGAGCCTTTATTCACAAACGTTCTGAAAATATTCCGATCCCGACGGATTACTTTGATATTCTTTCGCAATGCCAATGAAATAGCGTAATAGATCCCTGCTGATTCAGTGCCACACGATTCGATTTTCCAAGTAAACGAAAAGTTACGTGAAAATATTATGTAAACTTTTGGTAACCTAGGGTTGAAATTACTTACCCAGATTTTTTTGTTATTAAATAAAGGCCTTTTAATATTCTATAGTAGATGATTTATACAGCGTCAAGAGGCAACTTTTACCTTCACAAACGGGACGCTGTAGTGCCCGGGACGAATTAAGATACAGTAGGCTTGCCCAGCACCTATTCCATCCTTTCAGCTTAGTCGGCTTTGTCTACAGGAAAGACATGGTCAATACGTGCGGAGCTGACTAAGCCGCGGGCTTCCTCACGATGTTTTCCTTCACCGTTTAAAAGCACTGGTATAGCGCACATAAATTTTTCGCATAGAAAAATCCATTGGTACACGACTGGATTTGAACCCACTACCTTAGGATCGAAAGACGGGGTCACTACCAACTACCACCAGTGCTCTCAGATTTATTTGCAGGTTTTTTTGTAGTATTGTGGGAATCATTAGAAGATGACTTTATATGATAACCTTATACTGTAAAATCAATCGTAAACCAGAATTCCTTGATACCTGTCTCTTCTATATGATATTTTGTACTGGATATAATATTAAATATCACACTGATAATTATAAATGTGGAAATTTGTGGAAGGAGTAGTGTGGGGATGTATCTGTTCTCATTTAACTTCGTAAAGGCTGTATAGATTCGGTTAAAACTGGTGATACACATAGATTTTGACCCTGAATGACACGGGGTACTTTTATCCAGGTAAATAAGAACCACGCGAGAGAGTATATAATAATTATGAACTCCCAATTCTCGCGTTTTGCCCACGTCACTTATTATCTAGAGGCGAGACATAAGGTGACATTAGCTTTTAAGTTTTTTTGAACGTTAGAAAAACTCTGAACACTGGCTGATGAAAATGTCTTCGCCTCTTTATTCTTTATAGGAAAGAAAGCGAAGGGGTCAAAAACCTTAACATTTCAGTTTTTAGGGTTCCGCACCCGAAGGATGCCAACGGGACCCTATTATTTAACCTCCGCTGTCCGTCCGTCTCATCTATCCGTCCGTCTGTCAGCGAGCTATATCTCATGAACCGTAACAGGTAGATCGTTGAAATTTTCACAGAATGTGTATTTCTAATGCCGCTATAACAAATAATAAAAATAAAATAAGATAAAAAGATACATACGGACTCCATACAATAAACATTTATGTACATGTACGATGGTACGGAACCCTTCGTGTGCGAATTCGACTCGCACTTAACCAGTTTTTAGAATAACAGGGAACGAATTTGTGAATAGAGTGAAGATGGACGAATGACATGCAAATGGTGCAATAAGCGTGTCGGATGACGAACAAAGGACAAGAACACCGATTTGCATTCATTGACACTTCTTCACGAGATTATGTGGAAAATGTTTGGTATTACATTCGTAGAACGTTTTTTTATCCTTTGATGTTTCATAAAAAAATATTTTAATTAATGAAAGAAGTCTATGAAACTTGATTCCAAAATAAAGCTGAAATTTGGAAGGTAGCTTCCTTTTTTAGCAAAACCATCCATTGGGGCGCGATTTTTTGAAATTCAACCCTTAAAGCAGTAAAAAGGGATGAAAACGTTTGTATGGAACTTTTTAACGCGTGGAGCGATTTGCTTAAAACTCGGTTCATATACTGTAAATGCAAAATAAATGGATACGTGTTTCAGGATTTTTCAAAAAATTCCTTAAAAAGAGGCGAAATATTCAAAAATCGCGGGACGTAAAGGTTTTAATTACTAAAGGTTCACTTATTATCAAAAGCTACAAGAAAACGTTGATACCCTCAACAAACATAAAGGACGAACTAATGATTTAATAAACGCATAATTGTGTAACTTGAAGGGTCTTAAGTTATAGATATAATGATTATGGCTTAAGTTTTGAAAGATAAACATAAACAAGACTTGGGAGACTTGAATAATTAATAGTAATGTCGTGTTGAAGTTTCACTTTATCGGAGCCTTAATTACAAACGAACAATTTAAATTACTATAATGAGCGAATTCTGACGATTTTTACGACGTTTTTTTGCTAATGTCCGGTTCCTATATTAGCGCAGATCCACCGTTGTGGGCACGGTGGATATGCCAACTTAATTGATGTCGATAGGCGGATATGTTAAATCCAATGAAATAATAAAAAAAAACCGGTCAAGTGCGAGTTGAATTCGCACACGAAGGGTTCCGTACCATCGTACATGTACATAAATGTTTCTTATGTGTATACAAAAAATAATAGAGGGCCTTTAGCTTTTTATTTTTTATTATTTGTTGTAATAGTTAGTTGTAGTGCCGAACCCACCTAGTAGGATAGGGGCAGGAAAATGATGAAAAGGTTAAAATACCAAACTTTTAAAATTAATTATAACTATTATTATTTTTTAATTCGGGTACCCAAAGGGTGTTCTATATTTGGACTTCTGCTTGACACTATTTTTGGGGACACCCAAAGACGTTGTTAAAAGCGCCATACATTTTTTGATAACAACGTTGATATGGCAGTCTTTCATCCGTCGCCCGTTAGTAGCATATAGGAATTGGACATTAAACACTGTTTAAACCTGTCACCATTTGCCACTTTCTAACAGAGCTGAAAGGCACATTGTTGGAGGCGTAAACCTATAAAGGTGAATCCCTGAGGTGAGTCCGTTTGATGACCACACTGTTTTGTTTCGACTTGATTTTAAATTTAATATAATGACTGATGATTTACGTCATAACGATTCTGAGGATTCTTCACAGCGTAAACAAGGACGTGAAACGGAAACATTCACAACTCGCCTGTTACAATGGATCAAACAGTAAGTAGCCAGATTGGTCCCAAGTGATTCAGGCTTCGTGGAGGCCTACTAAATGAAATTGCAAATAGCTGTGTCAAAGTTACAACTTTAGTGCTTTTCTCACTGTTTTAATAAACAAGCTAACAGCTAAAGTTACCATCGCCGCTACTTATTGTCGGCTTGACCTCGATTATGGAAAATGAGAGTTGTATTTTCGGAGTGAAATTCATGATTGTTTTACTCGTAGTTACATAGCTGAATCGTGCGCTGGTTTATTCATCAGATCGGCTGTCCTTAAAGTACCTATGTTTGAAATTTAGTTTGGTTTTGTATAAATTATTCATATATATAAAACTAAACTACAACGATATTAAAAACTTTTAGCAGTAGATGTATAGAAAGATTTGACGTTTGTAGCAGGTACCTACCTACTCACCAGAAAAAATAATTTCTATACTTAGTCTGTGTGGGGTTTTCAAAGCAATGATGCCATAAAATTGTTCTGTGGGTCAAAGGAATCCTACTTATATACCTCGAAACTCGTAATTGACATTTTATTTTTAGTTTTCAGTATTAAGGTTGCCATTTTATTCACCTATATATAGATGCTGCTTGGAAATCCAATGCTTTTCCCGTAAATAATCTAATATCACAGGCGTAAAAAGGTTTCACCATAATATTCATTTTGAGACTGAATCAGGAGTGGCTGCAAGTTTTCTTATGATTACTCGTGGCTCTGCAAACCCCATTAGGGATACGGGCCCGATGTATGTATGTATGTTTGTATGAGCTAGTGGCCAACTCTAGTGACGGAGTTTTTAGGCCGCCTAAAGGCCTCCGTCATGGCTTAAAGACTTAAAAGCCGGGACCGACTGTTTAACGTGCCCTCCGAAGCACAGAAGCCCACTTGCGGTCACCCGCATATGTGTATTACTATGGGCCCGATAATATGTATGTATTACTAGCGTAAAAGTTCTACGAATTCCCCCACAAAGAGCATCCAATCAAATTCACGAAATAATGAAAGATTACTTATCGCGTTTTCGTATTAGGCCGGTGTCCGAGCATTTCGATTTGCTGCATTCACACAGTCATGTGGGGCGATGATTGCACGTTCGCGTGGGTACCTGGTAGGTACCTGATAGTTTTCTGTTCGGAAATAAAACCACAAGTTTGTGGACGGACTCAGTGTTTGCGGGGGACCTTTTATTGGGAAAAGGGACGGCCAAATACCTTTCATTATACGTTACATTAGTGTTCCTGTGTAAATAGTTTTATGAAATGTTCGTGCGGTATGTAAGCCGCTTCGTTTGCAATATCAGGAGACCAATGCAAAATGGTTACCGATCTATACGTTTAATAAAACTGTCGGCTTCTAAAGAATGTCATTTGAACCTACTTTTTAAATTAGTAAGTTTAACTTTTATAGCGGCAATAGAAATACACATGTGAAAAATTCAACTCTCTACCTATTACGGTTCATAAAATACAGTCCGCTGACAGACGGACGGGCGGATGGACAGCGGATGCTTAGTAATAGGCACCCTTTGGCACCTTTCGGCTACGGAACCCTAAAAGTAGCCTATAATTTTTCGACCATTTAACTATCTCTATACAAAAAATCATGTAAATCCGTTACTCGATATGAGTCTGCAAGTAAAGTACTTCCGACCAAGGTTCCACGGAGAAACAGATGGATAGAGAAATTCCAAGGGTTCCTTAGGTCCGTCCGAAGTCCTAACTTCGGAACTTTAAGAATCGATGTAGGCGATAGTGCGATCAATTAACTGCGCGACATGAATAGTCAAAATATGATGCCAGGCCGGCGCCGCTACGGACAGCTGCTATCGCATTATTGACATCCATCGCAGTTAACCCTAATATGCAGCTTTCAAGCCTTTTGTGATTGTTAGTGTCACATACTAAATGACATTTAAATGAGGTAGACGCATGGCATTTTGTGACCATCATAGAAACACTTTTTTTATTAAAAGGTCAATAAAATTCAACGCGAAAGGATTTTTTTGAATGGAGCTATGGAGCTCCATTCATGATGATTCATCATGATGGCATCATCATCATTCTCAGATTGTATCTTTTAAGTATAATGATTTTAAAGATCTTTGCTCATGAAGTAGATAGATGATTTAGGTTCCCCATCTGCCTTTTGCTTCTACACGTCGTCTCTAGACGTGGACCGGTACAGCAGGGCCACGTTATGAAAGAGCCATGTAACGTCCAAATGTATCAAAGGCACAGCACTTTTGAGAGGACGTCTCACACACATATCGCATGGCAGCAATATGTATTGGATAGTTAGTATAACTTGACTATCACGGATAGTTCCTCAATTTTATTATGAGATCGCAACCGCAGAGTAGTCGCACAAGTATACTGAAGATGCGTCCGCGCGGTAAAGGTGGTGCGCGGGCGGCGGGGGCGAGCCTTTGGTCCTCGTTTTCAAAACTGAGGGTAGTCGTAGAAAAGCGGATAGCAAACAAAAATCATCTACCCTTAATTTTGTATGAGCAAAGATCGAACAATAGGTAAGATTCTTTCGTAAGGAAAGAAAAAAGAGACCTATTCGAAAAGTACCTTCCTGTTTCTACTAGCCCTGATTACGTCCGTTTATCTACTCAGTAAACGAAATGAACGATTACTACAATAAATAATGCGCAAACGATACGGTTCCTATACTTGATTAATGTAGGTAGAGTAATAGATAGTAATAGAACAAGTAATAGATATTTCAGCTGCCCTACTGTCTTGTCAGGCTAATTAAAGGTCTTAGACAAGATGTCTCGAATTTTAAAGGCTTAACGAAAGGATTTAAGGATAAAAGGATTATTATGTTTCAAACAAAACCATATTCCAAACGCCAACCAATAGCTAAAGGTATTTGTTTGTTTATAACAAATGACAGAGAATAGAATAATTATTATTCTATTTCCATACCATATTCCACGAATGGATTCTTTTTGCACTTTATACTGCAATCAAACTGGTTCAAAAGCACCAATATCTTTACAAAATAAATTATGTATTATTTTGAATGAGTTTTGTAAATGTCAAAGCTTTCGCTACATGAACCAGATGCCTATACAATATTAAATAATGGTATTCGTGACCAAATGTACAACCTTCCATTCTTTCATCTCATAGATGATGTATGAGACCCCGTTTCTATGAGACAATGAAAAGCTTTGATAACGGGAAACATTCTTTGTTCCTTTTTAGATGAGCAACCATAAGGGACAATTTTGAGCGCCACTGATCATGGTATTAGTTCTTTTGAAACAGTGTCGTAACTAATTCTTTATAACCAGTGTGGTGAAAGGATTTAAAGTGCTCCTTAAGGTCTCTTTCGTGCACTTGACACATATTTTCGAACCTTTAGGTTCTACGATATGCCGGTTTTGATGTTTTCCTTCACTGTTTCTGATTACTTCTATAGAACTAAGCAAAATTTATATTTGAAAAATATATTGATGCACGGCTAAATTACAACCTACAACTTTAACATCGGAAGGCAGGGTCAATACCACTAAACAACCAGTGCTCTAGTAAGTAAGGGTAGACTGGACGTCGTGTTCTGTAATATAATGAACTTTTGACAAGCATTTTTTTGCTTGGACAGTGATTGTTCGAGTATGGAACGGAGTAGTTTTCAAAAAAACCATAGTGGAGACTATAGAAGACGCAGCCCAAAACCATCAAAATAAACAAAGCTACCATGATAAAATATGCGTAAAAAAACATGATCATCGAAAAATATCCAAAACCGCTTTCAATTCACAACCTCTTTCAGAAAGCTGACAGTATGTTGCTCATATTTACCTATAGACAGGGTAATAAAGCAATTTGGCTGACGGCGGGCCCGCGGCTGCCATGAATATCAACAAGGAAGGCCACGTCGCGTCGCGTCGCTGGCCTTATGACGGAACACTTGGGTGAGACCCATGCCCGGCTGAATGCCTCAAGTGTTGAGAGAATGAGGTCGTTAAAAAAAATATCCCACACACTTTCTAGATGGCTTTTGCCGGAACAAGCGAGAGCAAACGATCATGTATGTTTTTCTTGATTGTTCATTCGATTGTTGATTCGATTGTTCATCGATTGTCGATTCGATTATTCAATCGATTGTTCGTCGATTTTTGATTCGATTGTTCATCGATTGTTGATTCGACTGTTCATTCAATTTTTCATTCGATTATTCATTCGATTGATCATTCATTGTTCAAAATTTTATGTATTTTAACTGTCTTGTCATAAATTCATGTCTAAGAAGTATTTATGTGTTATGTGGTTATTCTTTTACATACATTTTTCATTTGGGATCGGTTTACAGGATAAAAAGTAGTCTTTCCCGGGATGGAATCTATCTCCCTGCCAAGTTTCATTAAAATCTGTTCTGCAGTTAGAGACAGACAGAGTTACTTTCGCATTTAGTATGTACTGTTAGTATGGGTAATATGCACACAATAGAATAGGTATTAAGGTATTGTGTGTCCAAAATGAACCCTGTTGACCTTTAGAGGCTTCCTTCATAGGTGTACCAAGTTCATACTACTGCAATCTTGTTTCTACCTAATGACTAGTCTAAACATAGTTAGTTACGAGTTATCCAGTGAGATTATCGGCCAGACTATAATCGACTAGACCAGGGTTTCTCAAACTTGTGGCTCCTCGTAACCCCAATCTTGAAAAATGTTAGCTGGCCTCACACTTAAAAAAAAATGCTTGCTAAGCTAATTAATTAAGGAAAATAACTTATTGCTGTGTTGTGAGACTGTCTTGTAAGACTTTTACAAACACAGCAATAATGATTTACTTATTATAACTAACTGTAAGCTTAATATTCTCATTTGTGATTCTGTCTTTTAGAGAATAAATTATTTAACCCTTAACCAAACCCTAGAGATTACCAATAGATTTGAAAGATATCGGCCAACTCCTATAAAAAACTTGCTATAACTACAGACAAGTTTAAATAAGTTTTTACACAATAACTTGTTTATACTTGTCTGTGCTATAACATAATAATGGTATTTTATAAAAAGAAACAATCTCAAAGATCAATGGTATGTGTTAATGGTGGAGGGGCTTGTCGCAAATTTTGTTAAAAAAATTGAGTTTGAAGAGCAATTTTATTTTGCTCAATTTTAATTTTAATTCAGATTAAGCTTTCGGTCGTTTCCAGAATTTTGTCGATTTAGAGATTTTGATGTGTAACTAAGATATAATCCAACTAAGCATCCTTAGGTACTGAAGTTTTGTCGCGTACGCCCTATGATTAACTCGCGTACTTACCCCAAAAGGTGGGCGTATCCACTTTGAGAAACGCTGGACTAGACTATCAAATGAGGTGATTAGTCCTAGCACCTTATACGTGCTGGTTATCGTAACAAGTGTGAAATATAGAGCGATTCGATTAATTTATGCAATTTGATATGTTTGTAGATACCGCGACGTTGTTATTATCCTACTACTATTATAAATGGGAAAGTTTGTGAGAATGTCATGGTGTGTGGATGTATGTTTGTGCCTCAATCACGCCGTAACGGTTTAACAGATTGTTATAAATATTAACTATTAAAAACTAAGCAAAGCTTGTAAAATGGGCACCAGATAGCTGGTAGAATACTTATATACTTACTTTTTTTAAATACATACATAAATATTATTACAACACCCAGACCCGGATGAAATATTTGCAGAACATACAAACATTTCTCCCGTAGCGGGAATCGAACCCGCGCCTCTTGCATCTCAGCCGAGCACTCGCCCGCCACGCCACGGAGGTCGAATTGAATGAAACTTGGAATATACATAGTATGTGTGCTGGAATAATATTTACAGGCTACATCTTGTCGAGAAACCACGCGGGCGAAGCGCGGGCCAAAGCTAGTAATCTTTAAATGAATGCAAGAAAATTGCTGCCTTTTATACTTGTTGATTGGCGTTTTATTATATAAACATTATTTTATTTATTGGATAAGATTACGAATATGTAAAATAAGTTTGGAGAAAAATTATATAGATAACTAATTGGGTAAGAATATTTACGTGAAGTTAATCCTATTATATTATAAATGCGAAAGTGTGTGTGTGAATGTTTGTTACCACGTATCTCCGTAACTACTTAACCAATTTTGATGAAATTTTGAATGCAGATAGTTTAGGTACTAGAATAACAGTCTACATTTCGAATATCAATCGGGTTAATCTGGGTAGTACACGTTTTATGGGTTATTCTTTAGTTCGATTCGCTAAAAACTCGGTAAAAATTAACTTTGAAATAAAAAAATATTCTTACACGTACATATTTTTCGAAACGGGTGCATGAAATTTTTCACGGGTAGTCTGGCTCAATACTTGGTTAGAATACAGTTTCCGTCTGCGGATTTGCTCACGTTGTACCTGGCATTGTACACGTATGTTATCCTAGCATACATAGAATATAATAATATTCCATGTTTAATTTAAATCGTCAGAAGTTACGTCATTAATAATAATAATAAAAACTTTATTCAGACACAGAAAATCCATAAAAAAATGCAACACTATACAATTAGTTACCTATGCCTCAATAATTAATGTAGTACATATATAAAAGGCACAAATTATTTAACATAAAACAAAGTATTTCTATAATATTAGTAGAAAGGATTTTTTAAATAAAATAAATAGTTCTCAATGATAGACATACTATTTTATAAAGCTCTCTTTTTATTATGAGTTATCTTTTCTGGAATCCTTCGATGAAAATGGTAATAAAAAGAAGTGGCTGAAGTGCAACGGCGCATTCAGCTTTTAATGGTATTTTGTTTACGTGCATGTCGTTGCGACCGACGAGCTAAAATACTTGGAAAATTTGGGGAAAGAGAAGAGTGGATATCCTTTTTGACGAGCTCAGTGGCGTGGCAGGCGAGTGATCGACTGAGACGCAAGAGGCGCGGGTTTGATTCCCGCTACGGGATAAATGTTTGCAAATATTACATCCGGGTCTGGGTGTTGTATTATGTATTGTTAATATGTATTTATAAAAAAAAGTATTATTTCAGTCATCTGGTTCCCATAGCTTTGCTTAGTTTGAGGCTAGATGGCGCTGTGTGAAATGTCCACAAATATTTATTTATTTATTACTTAAAATAAACAGTAACTCAAAAAGATATAGTTATTCTAGCTCAATGCTTAAATTGTATTATTTAAAATATTTGTATCAAGGATTTACTGTATAGGAGGATAGACTTTACTCAAACCTATAAATCATAGCGACACCAGGAACAATCAAGAGTCCAGATAGTAGCAGATTAATAAGTTGAAGCGACCTAATAATGGAGCAATATATTTCTACTGAAACTGACAAGGTTATCTTTGTAGGTACAACTGATATGTACGCTATTCCTATTTATGATGTAATTGCTACGGGGCAAGTGCATTCTGTTTACTTTTATATTTTACTAGCTGCCCACCTAGGTCTTCGTCCGTCGTAGAATTATTTTGTGACCAGAAGTGGCCAATGTCCTTCCATAGGATGCAATCTCCTTGCCAAAAATGGTATTTAAAACAAATTTATGTGACAGATCTATTTAGCGGTTTAGGCGTGAAAAGGTAACAGATAAACCGTTTCTTTCGCATTTAAAATATTAGTATGGATTTGATTTAAGTATGTTCCTAAACAACTTTTTGCAATAATTATCAAAAAAAAAACAGAAAAAGTGTCTACCCTGAAAAACATTTTTTCAAATAAACTATTTGTTTGCCGAGGGTGAAGGCATATCCACATTCCGTTTTAGATTGCGCTTTTAGTTATCAAGTCGGCACGCGATCTCACAATCAGCGAGTAATGAATGCATATCAAAACTCGGGTTTAGCACCTTCACAATACACATCACCGCCTTCCGTGTTCCCTAGAAGCTATTTAACTTTGAAGAAGTCATTAAGTTTATTCACTATAACAGGCAACGATTAGGTACCTACCTATTGAATGGTATTTTTTTCATTCTCGGTTTTCAGTCTTTAATGAGGATAATATAATACTTTATTTATGTATCTAGTGGTTTTGAAAAATTATAATCAAAAATATGTTGTCTCAAATAAACGTAAATAACCTTACCAAATACAATAATCTCTTTCATTAACTGAATTGTACCCTTCAAGCTACTCACAAAGAACCAAAATTGGTGTAACAGGAAAAAGCAAGCAAGTGTTCTGTGGATAGCAGACCGTTTGACAGCATGGGAACTGGGAACAACTGTATGCTAATTTTCTTCCACCAGTTTGGCAAAGGCACAGAGGCTACGTTCACACTATAAATCGTACAACTACAACTTTTTGTATTGAGAGCTGTGCAGTGCTGTTATTTTGACCATAAAAAATCTTGTAGTTATCGTGGTGTCAAAATGTAAGAAATTATTCTAAAATCCATTTGGTTTAACATCGTTTCTATTTTTAGCCGACTGTGAAGAAGGAGGGTAATGTGTTTAGGGTGTATGTATAAATAATAAATAAATAAATAACACCCAACAGTCACATACATAGTCCTGACCCCACACTAGGATTCCCTGTGTCGTGGGTATCAGAAACTACGAGTACCATGGTACCACAACACCCAGACTCGGAAGAAATATTTGCAGAACATGCAAACATTTCTTCCGCAGCGGGAATCGAACCCGCGCCTCTTGCGTCTCTGCCGAGCAATCGCCCGCCACGCCACCGAGGCCGTCGTATGTATGTATGTATGTATGTGGACATGTGCATTGCTTTAACGGAACTGTAGTCCTAACAGCTGGACAGATTTTGCCAAATGAGTGTCGTTGGATTCGTCTGAACAACGAGAGTAACATATGTTATAATGAAGTGTCAAAAAATCCAACATAGCGGCTGTAAGAAGCCATTTTAAATTTATTGTTTTGGCTGTCTTTGTAGCCGAAACGGTTGGACGGACTTTGACAAATGAGGTGTTGTTGGATTAGATATTATTATATAAGATTAGATTAGATTAGATTAGATAGATAAACTCTAGATAAAGAGAGTGTCATGGGTACAGCCTATGACACTTTTTTGTCACTAAAGTGTAAAAAATCCAATATGGCAGCTTTAAGGAGCCATTTACAATTAACTTAAGATGGTACACAACTAAAAACCTAGACTAGAGGTAGTACAAATTTATCAACGTCATGTATCACAAAAGCAAATCAGACCTCGTTCTTTTAAATAAACACTTGTTCCTTATTTAAACCTAAAGTTTTAAGAATTCGCAAATCTTATTACCTATTAAAATAATGCTAACTCCTGGCGACAACTTGAACAATAATGAATATTTTAATTTAGATTGGAACTACCTCTCTGTTTGTTATTTACTCGTTCTTGCTACCATTACGGTTGAGTTCTTGTCAACAAGTTTGGACGGCCCTGTTCGAGTACTTCGTGCATAAAAACGTGGAAACTTAGTGGAACAAAGCCTTGTGTACTTTGATGGACAGTGCAAAAAGTCAACGAGGATGCTATAAATAAATCTGTTTATGCAATGATCAGGTACGCTGTCTCATTATTATGCCGCGAATTTATGCTAAGAGCCACCAGGAACGGAGTTTTTTGATCGCGCAAAAGTTGGATACAAATGAGTTACACACACATGTGTACACCTAATAAAAATACTAATGAAGTTGTATATTTGCTATATAATATATTTATTCACTGAATAAAAATACAAATGTAGATCTATTTAATAGATTATTTAACTTAGTGCATAGTGAGACTATAAAATATACAAAAACTATCCGAAGAAGATTGTTGGAGTTGGAGAAAAACTTATACAGAACGATCGTATTTGTTCAAATTGGAAAACGGAAACTCCAACCCCTAGCCGATTCAACATAAATGTAATAGTCCCACTAATGGAAGTCCAAGTCCAGCGTCATAAATAATTTATGCGGCATTCTCAAATTCCTTCTATATTAAAGAATTAAAAGCTTTACTCGCTAAGGCTAACTTTTATGATAATGACTAACATTCCTTAAGATTTTCTTATAGTTGTTCACGGAAGAGCTTCGTTAATCAATCTGAAAGTTCCATGATTGTATTCTTAATTATATTTGAATATGCAATGATCTCCACATTAGCATGAACGGAGATCGGCTTGTTCATTTATAATAGAAATAGTTTATGCGGCCTTCTATATTGGATCCGCTCTATTTCAGTTTAAATTTCATGTTTGAACTGACGTTTACATTCAGTTTACATTGAGATTAATGAACTGTTCGGCCGGATTAAAGCATTTTGTACCAGGATTAATATTCACTACCGCCTCGTAAAGGAAGCTACGCACAAAGCCGACACGGAAAGGGTATTAAACAGTGGCTTCAATAAACGGCCCAATAAGTTATGTAAAGTGCGGGTGCATCGCGTTACATTACAACCCCTATGAGTCGTGATGGTACGCATGCGCGTGCAACGTCCACCGCGCTCGGCATATGCGGAATATTAAAGGAGGAAAGAGAAAAAAATTAACTTGTGAAGCCATTTTCGTCTATCGGCCCCGTCGCCCGCCCGTTGGGGCTTCTCCGTTGCAGGCAGAGAGAGTCGCGCGGCCGCGGCGAACGAACGACCCGCGTCACCTGATTCGACGCTCCGCGCTCTGATCACACGACCGACAACTATTCTGTTCACAGTGTTTTGATTCAGAACTTTCTTCGAAAATATCCCAAAGCTAAGAGGAGAATTTTAGTGAAGTGAGAAGTTTTAAAAGTTGTGTTTTATGCCAGTGTAAAGTTGTAAAGTGACACGAACTGCATTTTATCGTGATCGTGATTTAAGTGCCGCTTGCTTGTTACATGACAGCTTCGACGTGAAGTTTTGAATGTATATCAGTGGAGTATTTAACTTTTTCTGATTGCTTGTGAAGAAGTACCTACCTTGGACACCCTATCGTCGTCACATGGTCAGACATTTGAAGGTCAGTGAAGCTAATTTTCTTTTGTTGTTTTTGTTTAATTGTTATATTAATTTGGTTTCTCCTGTGTTCTAAGTATTTTTCGTTTTGGTAGGTATCTGATTTACTTATTTGTAGTTACAAAACAGTTGTTTTGAAATGTCAACTTCATACTTTTAGATTTTTATCATCATCGGCTTGCGTTTGATAAAATTTTCACCTGTCTTTCACAGCAGCTGCTTCGAGTGAAAAAAACCGGTTGAAATATCAAATTTCCACAACAAATAAGTAAACTATAACGTTCCAATTAAGATAACTTTTGATGTTTATAATATTAGGTGACTTCCTATTATAAAATTATAATTAGAGAAACGAAAAGGGATTTATAAAATTTTACACAGGTATTATTATTGTTCGTATGAGCTAATGGCCAGGTTTACTACTAGGTTACTGGTTAGTACTAGGTAGTAGGTAACTTCTAGGTTACAGAAAGAGATTACTACAAATGGACGATCATTTATAGCAAAAATTTATTTGTCGAAAAGCGCCATACATTTTGACTTAATAAATTAGATTGTAATAATTTCAGTTCCAATATTCCACTAACGGATGATGGATCCATCATCCGTCAGTGGAATATTGGAACCGGACATTAGACATAAAAGTTCCGTACGATTCGGAACTTTTTAATGCATCGAGGTAGGGACATTAAATCAAATCCTTTATTTATGAACTAATAACTGAAAAGCGTTTTAAAATAGACGTCTATAATATAAAATTCTGTTCCAATAAATTTATCGGAAGACGCTCTTTTTATTGGAGTAACGAATGGTGAGATGAGTAATGGTACAAGTTTTACCAATAAATCTTGCGTTCCGAGGGGCTTTAGACGTGGGGGTAGTATTTGGCAGACCTCCCTAACATGTTAGTTTTAGATAGTCTCGGCCCGATCGATAGTGTAGAAAAACAAGACGGCTAATGAAAGAGAGATAACAAAGATGGTATCGGTCTGACAGTGATTCTAATAAGGCTCACAATTGGTTTCGGGGTTTGTTATCTCGAGTACTATCAAGTACCTGCTATGGACGTCTTTCTCCTTTCTCGCTATCTACTGATAGTTTAGTTATTTCTTCAATGGATTAGTTATTTTCACGACCTCGATGGCGTGGCGGGCGAGTGCTCGGCTGAGACGCAAGAGGCGCTGGTTCGATTTCCACTACGGGAGAAATGTTTGTATGTTCTGCAAATATTTCTTCCGGATCTGGGTGTTGAAGTAAGTATTATGTATTGTAAGTATGTATTTACAAAAAAAGTATTATAAGTATTCTATCAGCCATCTAGTTCCCATAGTACAAGCTTTTTTTAGTTTGGGGCTAGATGGCGCTGTGTGAAATGTCCACAAATATTTATTTAATATAAGATGAGTTTGATTTGTTGGACATAGTGAAGATCAAAATGATCAAAACTGTATTATATTTTTATACGATAACAAATCTGCTAGAGAAGGTAAGAGAATATTACTTCAAATGTAGGAAATATTTTCAAGTACTAACTATCAGGTTGATGGAGCATTTAACTGACGAACTATTGTTTGAGTATGTATTGTAGATGGATTCGTCGCGTACTTTCTATAAACAAATCATCGGAGAAGCCTATTCAGAGCCAAAGGAAATCCTTGTTATTGAACTATGAAATTGTTAATTTAGTGTTGTGTGAAAATTATGGGGCTCGCTTAAGAAAAATATACAAAACTCATAGAACTCTGCAGTGAAATCTTAAAAAAAATCTATTAAAAATAACAGATTTGTGCTTCTGTGAGAACTTCATGTGCTTCAAATAAAAGCCTCTAGGCTTGGTGTTTTGTAGACTACTTACAGCATAAGTAAATGGTAAATTGCTTGGTGATTTTGACATCACAAAAACAGTTGTGTAATGTCAAAATTACCGTGATAAGAGAAATTCCATAAACCGCTTCCATCAGAGAAAAGCTTCAGTAGAAAAATGTGACACAACGTTCTTATTCCTTAGATTACGCACTTCTTCATTATCCACAATTAATATTTAACTTACTACTAATGCAAATGTAATTTACAAAATACAAAAGAAACAGTTGGGCTATCTAAAGACTGTTGCAAATGGTCTTTAGATAGCTCACCTGATCCAGCTCATCAGACGGTGGAAGAAGACGCTGGCCGCATTGCCACGTTGAATGGCAATACGCATCTGTTGAGCCAAATAAGAACCAGCTCTTGGATCGCGCATCGCTTCGACCAGACGCCCGAATAATTTTGGCACCCGTGCCTCACGGACCAAGACAATCGACCCCAAAAGGCTCAAATACATAAGCCCCGTCGAGGTTTGCATTGCATATTAGTAATACTTACTTATAATAACATATTAGACTCATTAAATCCCGTCGATACGAAACATCTACAAGTTTCATTACAATACGTTTGACTGGGATCGTGTTCTTATGAGAACATGAGGACAATTGGCCGCATAAATCACTTCGTGACAATATCAATTGTAATGGATCGTGATGATTATGATGATGGGGACCGTAAGTGAATGAATAACGAGATGTGTGAATACTGAATAGTTATTGAGTAGGTACCTAAAGTAATTCAATTTCAAAATCGTTTTGAATTCTCAATCTAGTTTTTTAACTAGCAAATATAACTGAAAGTGGGCATGACTGTAGTATGAAAATAAATATTCTGTGATTATTTTCTCCAAACGCTCTACTAGAGATATCTTTTGATGTAGGTATGCATGTGTAAAAGCTTCTAAAGACTTGACTGCTCGAACCCTTTCAAGAGGTAGGGCGGGTATTTCTGAATATCGAATATCGACAAAGAAATTATCGATAGCAATAAAAAGGCGTTCCCACGTTGCCGGAAGCAGGCACTGGATCGCCACGCTCCGGTACTTGCTCTTTCACTATTGTCCCTTTGTCCGTACTTAGCGCTCCGCCTGTCAAAAGAGCTCTCATACCATCTAGTTTGCCGCTTAATTCCTATTGCATCATTCGTTCCACACCATTTTGTTTTTTACACCGATCGCTCCGATAGGCCCGCGATAGCGTGCCAGGCATTTGTACACAATTCGATACGAGCGCCGTGAAAACCGCCATATCACGCTCTGCATCATGTTTTCGCTTGCCAATAAACTCCGTAACGGGTTCCTTAATTAATAAATTTTCGAGTTCATCTTACCGTTAATAGCCTCCATCTTGTCGTTATGGAGTTCGAGACACGGGGGCTAGAGACACCGGCAAAATTTGCATTCCTGCTTTGCTTCAATAGCCAACAGTGTAAAGACCACCCGCGTAGACGAGCCTTCAATTCAATACCGGCTTTATAGCTCCGAGATAGAATTTCAAATCAAAGTTCTATCTTACGCCGTATACCTATCGTCTGCAATAAGGTGCTCTACAATCAACTCGCGTCTTCCCCGCAAATTTCAATATGCATACCAAGAAAATATTCTATATTCTCTCCCGGCCTCATCTCATTCGGAAAATTACAATAATCTTAAAAAACAAGAAAATAAAGGGCTTGCGGCGAACATCTTGTCTGTGAGTATGCCGTAAATAGGAAGACTTGGCCAGATTTTTTTAATCTTCGCTCAACATCTCGTATAATACAGCTGCAGCATTCGAATCTCATTAGCAACTGAAACAAGAGAAAAACTCAGCAATAAATTTTAGCAAGGCTCAAGTCGAAACATTTACGGTTTCTTTTAATTTGGTTGCCATTGTCGAGGCGTCCCGCTGCGCGCCGCCCGTTGGATTTCTTTCTAGAATTCCAGCTGTTTTAAACATTACTTCTTATTTGTTGATTTTGAGAGCAAATTAAATGTTACGGTCAATAAAAACTTATTCTGTTACAATATTAATTTCTAAATCAAATTTCTATTAAGTGTCTCTTGAAATATAATTTATTTAAGAGCTCCAATATACTTGAGTGCTAGTACGAGTACTTAGTTGCTATTAAACAGTTTAATAGTGTAAAAACGTGGCTTTTTATGATATGCTTAAAGAAAACAAATTTCTACATATTTGGTCATTGAGTCTGCAACGATAAAATTAAATGGCGCCGAACATTCCCTAAATAAAATCGGCAGGTGCCAGGGATTGAATATGTCGAAAGGTATCATAAATCAAAAGGGATTTTGTGATCGGGCCAATAGCTACAGAGCTGCTCTCTTCACATTTCAAAGAAGCGGTGTTTATTTTAAATGATTGAAGTAATTCCGAGGGTTCGGAGGCTCCGGAGGCGGGTGCTAGATAGATGACGTTGCAACTCTCGGCGCCGCTGAGACCCAAGCCTTCACAGATAAAATTAATAGTGGACCCACTATCGATTGCAACGAACCGACGATAAACTCGTTTGAGTGTGGATAGATACTACACTAACTCACACATCAATCATCCAACCGTAATTGAAAATAAGCAGCTGCTTTCCGATAAAACAATAAATAATGTTTACAACCATAGAGAATGGATATTTCATTAACGTCTTTTGAAATAGGTTCACTCTAAAGGCTGTTACCGCATTTTATGAGCATACATAACACGTGTTTTGCAAAGAATCTACACCAAGTGCGACCCAGCTGTGGGGACAGAACGTGCCGTTTTAGGCATTAAAATTCCCACACATAAAATTGAATGATAAAAAAGGTTTGCGCCCAACGACGGCCCTTTTCTACTCACAACAAACAAGCAGGTAAGCGAATCTTTACGATCCTTACAAAATGAAATATGCACAATACAGTGAGGGATTTTACATCTTATTACTGTTGTGTAAAGAGCGAGTTTATAACAATGAATTTTCACAGCGGTCTTCTCACAATATTTTGGTGGGATAAAAACTTTGTTTTCTTTCTTCGCCCGGTCAAATGTGGGTGCTGTGTCGGGGAGAGAAGTTGCATTTCATATTTGTTACGGTTTCGACGCTGTCTGGAGTTTGTCGGATGGTAACTCATCTATTGTATTTACTCAGGCTTATATTATATGTATACGGCTTCCTCAATACATACAGTGTATAAATTGGGAACAAATTATTAATTTATTAAAAAAAATACTTATATCAAACCAATGAACTGCAAAGTTTACAAAAAAAACATCAGAAAAATTTTTAGAGAAGACTTTTTATTACTCAAGATATAGGCAGTAGGTAAAAATTATTTTTACACGCTTTACAAGTTGATAGATACAAAAACGAAATAATTGTACATACACGTCATTTTGTTTACGTAATGGTATGAAATGATAATCCAGTAGGTAATTTAAAACAATGGCAATACCTAGAAACCGTATGATATTTTATCAACTATTTTTGCATTTACATTACCTACATGATGACCTAATAATGAATCACAGTACCTATTCACAGTGAATGCTTCGTGACTGTGTGATTAAAAATATTCAAAGCCCATTATTATCATATCCATCCTTGTCAAATGTGAATCGTGACTGTTTCGGCTAATCGTTCTTCGGTAATAATGTAGGTACGGTACGTACGACAGCACAATCGAAGGCTTGGAGACTTTGATCATGTTGCTTGCTCAATACAGAATTCAGAATTTACTAATAAGGGTAATAAGTAATACTAAATAGGTAGGTTTTATTACTTCGGTAGCAATTTACGAAATTTATTAGTTGTAACATTTCTGTTAAAAATGTATACTAGATTCTCTATTGATGCAACTTACCTAAGTAGCTTCCAATGTAATAGAACCTACTGTGAACTTTACAAAACGCTTTAAAAGCTTTTTTTTATGACATCTAACTATACCATGTATTAATTCAATTGGTGTATTGAAGAAACTGAGACATACAGCCACATGACTCGATACTTTATAAAGGGCTTAAGCTTAGGGTTCCTTAGAGGTGACGGCCGTCGTTATGATGGACGTAATGCCTTGATTTCATGAGTGACGCGAGTGGTCAAGTTTAATAGCGCACTTCAACTTATTACACTTTACCAATCGATGACATTGACCAAGGATATTGCACATCAACATCTATTTGGCCTCCATTTGCCTCGATTCTGTCAGCCTTTTCAGTCCAGTTAATTATCATCATCTTCCTGCCCGTATCCCACTCTATGTGGGGTCGACACAACATGTACCCTTCTTCCATTCCCCTCTGTCAGCCGTCATATCTGTATTCACTCCTTTCTTACCCATGTCCTCTTTCACACAATACGTGTAATGTCCAATTTCACACCTTTTCTTTGGCCTACCTCTATCTCTAAATCCATCCATATTCATATTTGTAAACTCAAAACGTAATTTTTAACTGATTTCTTCATTTATTTCGATTTGCAAACTTTTTGAACACTACGACGCGGGATGTTCCCAAAATCTTTCTGCCGCCATATTTTTCTTATACCACAGATAATAATAATTTCTTTTATCATTCGATTCCAACCAAAGACAACACACTGGCCGGTAGAATATTTTGATTAACATCAGCAACTGTCAGTGACAGTTACTTGCTCTGCACAGTTTATTTTCTTTTCTTTTGAAGGCGATTGTGACAAACTCATTTTACCAACGGGATTTAACCCATTTAAACAAACTTAGACATGACACGGCCATCCTACAAGCACACGTCCTCGTGTAGCTTACATTACGGGATCACATTCGCTTTAATCTAAGGCTCAATTCACCGCTCGGCCAATTCTGACCTAAACATTGTTATACAGTCACAAAATTAATACTTTCAAACGCAAATAGTCACAATTTTAGTTCATCGCGATCAAAGCGCAAAACATTTACATTACACGATTCATTTCAGGTACGATACGATTTTTTTTAAACAGAAAATACTTTTCCACAAAAACAGTTTTCAGAACAAATTAAAGAATTCAAGGAAAGTTTTGAAAGTTAGGGTTTCAGTTTTCAACTAGAGTTACACCGGGCGACTCTGCACTCTCCATCAAGAATAAATCTTATTTTTAGAATTTACATGAAGATTTTTTTCTTAATTGCCTTCTGTTTTATCTGAGTATTTACCAACTTCAAATAATCCAAATTCGTCATAATTTAGCATCACTCAATATCAAACAGGATCGATTAATTCTTTAGTTATTAAGGCACGCGCAATACAAAACTTTAAATACTTCAAACATCCAAACTACCATTAAGGACAGTACCAAACCAAACGTTATTACGGCCAGAGCTTTCAACAAAGCCATCGAAACATTTCTAATTGAGTAAGTATATCCATCAACCCCAGAAACCCAGCATGCTCCAGCCACAGGCCAGACACACACTCTAACACCACCGCGAATCCACGCGTGGTCAGTCCAACATCCGTTCAGACTTTCTCCTCACACCACCGCAACAGCAAGTCACGTGGTCAGTCCAATCTCGCAGCAACCGCAGCGTATCCAACCACAGGTCAGATCACGCACGACATTGTCATCTGGCTTCCCAGCACGGCTCCCGAGACTGACTCTGCATGAAACTTGCCAATATTCACCATAGTACCCCGCTCTCCCAGATAGATTTTAATGATCACGGAACGCGTTATTTTAGAATGTAATGAATTAAAAATAATTTCAATTAACGATTTTACTAAAATCAAGGACTCGATTAGGGTTACTGTGAATAACTGCTAAGATTCAAAAATAAATGTCGATTGACGACTTACTCATTACAGTCTATCACTTAGACTCCGAAAAATCAAAACAAATAACGTTGGTACTTCCTTCTGGTATCTCCCGATTATAGACATTGGTCCCCAATAAATAACGCTTCAACATACTACTCAAAATGCACGTTAATTATACGCCTTTAAGGTGTCGCATCTCGTTACATTTATTAAACGTTATATACAGCATGAACATTAAGTTATTTCAAACACCCGTATGCCAAGTGCAATAGGTAAATTTCAAATCAACCCATTAAGATATTCTATCAGTAAGAAATGGAAACCTAAGAGTTACTCTCAACTTCATAAGAAAATCTTAAACTTTGGTTATTTGAATATGGATACTCACACTATCAATTTCAACAAACAGGCAATAATACTCTCTCACAAAAGATCATTAATTATTATTTTTACTGTTTAAACCGAACCGCATATTAGACATGAGTCTGCATTATACCCAAACATACCTAAAAACCGTTGACATTCTCTTAACGTATCGTATCAATATTGTAATGTCTGACAAATATTGCTTAGTTATCCGATTCCACTCAAACATCATACACAGTTGTGCGTTGATACTGTACAGAACACAAAACTTAATGACAAATCAAGTTTTCTCAGACGCAATTGAATCGCTATTGGATCCCGCCAAACAAATGAAGAGACCTTTCATTTTCAATCATTTAAAATCAACAACAAGTCACTCACCAAATCTCCCAGGTCAAAACTTCAATAAAGCACCTTACCGCATGAACTCATATTACCGCTTGATCAGCTACTTGTCCAAGTTCCCACTAGTAATTTTACTAGTTTAGCAATCATGTTTGTGATTTAATAAGATTCAGCCCCCTAAAAACAAAATAAAAAGAAAACAGTACCACATCATCATACATCATACACCTTTAGTGTTAGGTATCTTTATTTTAAACCACAACCCAGTTTTTGACTAAACCCAATGTACCCAGAAGAACCAGTGATATGACAAGAAAACACTGAGCATAAACAGGTTTACAATTATTATAGGTACCCCAAGCGCAGTTGACCTCATTTAAAACCTTCAGGCTCTCATTATTGTTGTCCAGAAGTGTAGTCAGAGGCAAGTCCAAATATTACATTTAGAATCTATCTTGTTAACTGGAATAAATCTTAGCATATAAAACTGCATCAAACAAAAATTTGTTAGCTTTATGAGTGCTTAATTTCAAACAGAACCAACATTACAACGGCAACTTGAAAATGAAATCATTTTAATGTTTGCTATTTAATCTCATGGATTTCATCAAGGTATGATCTATCATTCCTCATATTATCATGTGGTTATGATAACAAACCAAATACATGAGTATCTCTAACTTTCTTACAAAAGGAAAATTATTGTTTTTGTACCGTCCCATACATTGAACTCAGAAACTTGAATTATGCACACAGTTAAACAAAATTAAAGGCTAGCAACAAAATGAAATAGACCAACCGAGGTTCTTTTTTGATGCTTCAAAAAGTTCTCAGGTTCCAAAAAATTCATTCAAATATTGGAGTTCAGCGTTTGACCTCTACAAACATTGTTATCCTTTATCTGAAAAAACAAAAATTCACAGAGTAAACCGCTCATTACAAACATGCATCCAGCCCCTCAAAGCAGGTAAGCAATGATATTTCCTAGAGTTGATAAGTACACCTACTCGATAAGTGCTTTACACAAAGATGACCAGCTAAAATGGCAAACTTATTCATTCAAAGACCATGGTTAATTTTATGGAATACAAAATCCTTTTCAACACCTTGTAGGTAGGCACACTGTCTGCAAGAACATACCTACCTAGGTACTGATAAAGCTCATCCTACTAAGCTCTGGTCCAGTACCTACTTGATATGGCTGAAAGCCATCGCTTAACGGGATGGATTTAGCTTCAGCTAATTACATAATGCAACAATGCAAACATAATGGAAACTCAATACATCACCCAAGCCGGCGTCAAAGTCTAATACGTTCAGTGCAGCGCAATATCTCGTCACGTCCCATCGAAATTTTAGGTAACATCCGCACTCTCGTCCTTCTGAACATCTCTTTACAATCTCTTCATGTATGAGATGAGTTCTGCTTGCTTGCAAACCAGATACGTAGATAAAAAAATGGATACAGGAGGACCGTTCTTCTTTTACAATATCAATCACCAAGTATTTGCCAAATACACGCATTTCAACTAAATGCAACACTTGTGGGCGGTGATAAGTTCTTGATCCCACATCTGATGTAAACTCAAAACGTAATTTTTAACTGATTTCTTCATTTATTTCGATTTGCAAACTTTTTGAACACTACGACGCGGGATGTTCCCAAAATCTTTCTGCCGCCATATTTTTCTTATACCACAGATAATAATAATTTCTTTTATCATTCGATTCCAACCAAAGACAACACACTGGCCGGTAGAATATTTTGATTAACATCAGCAACTGTCAGTGACAGTTACTTGCTCTGCACAGTTTATTTTCTTTTCTTTTGAAGGCGATTGTGACAAACTCATTTTACCAACGGGATTTAACCCATTTAAACAAACTTAGACATGACATATTTATAATTTTCCTTGCAACATGGCTTTCATCTCTCCTTACGACATGCCCATATTGCCCATTCCACGTTAGCCTAATTACTCTTTAATCTTTTTGTCACTACTTTCAAATTTCCTGTAATTCTAGTCCTGTGTTATTTATATAACTGTTAAATAGCGGGCACCACTTTAAGGACCAGATCTTTATTTAATACATTCCATTGTCACAGAATGCCGCCTCCGCTCGGACAGTCGGTGGTCGGTCAAATCAAAACACGGCTATTTGAAAGCGTTATGAATTGATTGAATTAACCTATGGGAAGTTGAATAATGTGGTCTAAGCTGTAAGCTAATACATTAAAAGTTTTGTTATTAGTATGATCAATTTAATGTTGTCCGGAGAGTTCATTTGATTCTTGTGTCTGTATTATTGTTATTTATTTGGTAAAGCAATATAATGATAGGTTTTCGATACAAACTTTCATCCCTGATTTCGCCCCATTCAGTATTATTTTTGCAACAAAAAGTAGCCTATGTCCTTCCCCGGGATAGAATCTATTACCTTGCCAAATTTCATCAAAATCTATTCAGCAGTTAAGACGTGAAAAGGTAACAGACAGACAGTTACTTTCGCATTTATATAATGTATGGATACATAGAGCTATAACACTTTATTACGCTCTGTACCTTCTGAACAAATAAGAGAAAGTTACGATGTCTACAAAAACAAACTAAACATTCATCATAGATTTAGAGATAAAATGTCACACAAAGCTGTTAAGTTATTTTCAAACACAAAAATTATGGCTACGACATAATCCGCTATTCTTTCCGACCATATTTAACTTTATTTTATCACATCTTTCTAAACACATATACCATCACTCGTGAGCTCAAGACATCATTGTTATGATAGTACGGCGTCTGTGTATTTTAAACATTCGTCCGTGGCTTGTAAAGATTGTGTTCTCTGCAATCCAATACACTCTTTATCAAGTCATAGCTCGGTTCTGTTTGACAGTAAACAATCGGCTAGATAAACTATGCCTATAACAATACGTTCGTCGTTATTGATTTTTTAAAGTTGCTCAATCGGAAAGTTTGATCAGATAAAAAAAAATTAAACTAGTTAGTAACTTACTAACAAAACGACATTTATTGATAAATATATGTTTAATGTAATTGGATTTCATAATTATGTGTACTTAATATTTATGATTCTTCCAATATCTATGTATCCTTGCTTATCTCACAGAACTCTACTGTTAAATGAATTATAAAAATAATATTAGTGGTTCTTTTTTAAAAACCACTAATATTATTTTTACAATTCATATTATCTTTATAATACTCGAGTCATTAAACAACATCAAAGAAAATTCATATAAGAGATTGTGTCATTAAAACTTCATGTGCACAAATCTTACTAACGGTTCCTAAAATATAATAAAAACGGTCAAGTGCCAGTCGAATTCGCACACGAAAGTTCTGTACCATGTCACATGTACTTTTACTCTACGTACTTTTTGAAAAAAAAAATGGGTTCCTTTTAGCCCCCTTTTTATTATTTGTAGTTATATTGGCATATAGTGGTAACAGAAATACATACTCTGTGAATATTTCAACTCTACCTATTTCGGTTCATGAAATGCCCTCTGACAGACGGACGGATGGACAGCGGAGACTTAGTAATAGGGTCCTGTTGACAGCCTTCGGGTACGGTACCCTAAAAAGTATTACTTAAAAAAATACCAAAGTCTTCAGTAATTTATATATAATCAATGGTATTTTATGTATTATACATTAAAAAGATACTTAAAAACGTTTATAGTGTCGCGTTAGTAACTATTCTGTTATTTACAAACATCGTTTTAAAAACTGTTTTTTTATTACTCTCTTGACAAACGTTATTGATTTGAACTCAATCAAGTCGTAAAATGTACGTGTTAATGGGGTAATCGCATAGTTTCCGATTTATAACAAGAAAATCGACTTTATCGAAGTAGTTACATTTGAATAATCGACTCCAAGCTATATGAGTGTTAATATGAAAAGCTTTTACCAAATTGAGGTGCGCCGATAAACTTTAGTAGCTAATAAACAGAACTGAATAAAACTTTTCTTGAAAGACCTACAACAATAGTGCAGTGATAAAATACTGGTGGAAATGTGTGTCCAAAGGTTAACTACACTACTCGCTATCCATATGTGACTACAAGCTCTGCTTTTGAGCATTGTGTGAAGCTGATAATGTTGGGTCAAGTGGAACGTAAATGCGTCTGTGATACGGTACGTGCAAACACTCTCCTTCTTCTTCTTTAGCAGTTGGTTGTCCATTTCTGGACGTAGACCTCTCCCAATCCTCTCCACGACTTGCGGTCTACTGCTTTTGGACTCTAAACTTGCAACGTGCAAACACTACAAAAACACATTCTTTATTCTTTATTGTACACAATATAAAACACAGACATAAAGTAAGGACATGTACAAAGGCGAGCTTAACCCTACAAAGAGTTTTCTTCCAGCAAACCTTTAGCTAGAGAGAGGTGGAGTATAGGTAGCGTATAGATTCCTAGACATTGTCTAGGAAGAAAGTAGAAATATCTTCTTCATCATCTCAGGAAACGATAAAGTAGATCATGATCTGAAAGAGTTTGAAAAGGCTCCAGGGTACGGACGGACGTGTGACCGGATCGAACTTTACTGCCTATAAACTCTTTATAGCCCATTGTGACGATTATTGCTTAACCCTCATGACTTATGAAGTAATAAATTCGATCTTTTCATACCGCCCGTACAATTCCACTCGTGCGAGCTCACTGAGTAAATAACCAACTTCCAACTGAATTTTGTAAGGTACGAGAAATTAAGGAGTTAACTTCCAACAATGATTAATGCCGTGCCTCTGGCTTGTCTGGGCGAAATTGGATTTCATTTCGACTAAAGAGCATTTAAGCCGACCAGTGCTGTGTGCGTGGATCAATAGATTAGATGGAAATGGGCTTAAAATAAGTATGTGCCTACCTATCTCAGTTTGGTCTGCTTTATATAACTCATTTATAATTGCGGTGCAGTGATTGTCTGGCAGGGGCGGCAGCGTTTGATAGCGATCTCTCGTGCCTGGCCCCAGTGCGTAACTTTTGAGCACTTGCAACCATTTCGGCCACTAAGTACTAAATTAATGGATGTATTATATTGCATACTAGACAAGCACAACAGTTCGGATGAGACAATGTGTAACGTAGAATAACATTGCGTTGCACAAAGGATATGAACAACGGAATGAATACATCTCTCTTAGAACGGCCATTTGGTTTATTGAAAGCCTCGGTTGCTACGTCCCCCGCCTTCTCAGGCATAAAGTTATTTTCACAACAAAGCACGCGGGGCCTCTGAGCTCCTTATATTGGACCTCTCTTGAGCCGACCCATTGTAACCTTAATGCCGTATTATATTAATGCGATAAACATCTTCGAGATCTCTGTGCTCTTTTTTGTGAATCATCTCAGTTTAATATTGGCATGAACGCAGTCTTAGGCGGAAAACGATTCTCTGGTTACGAGTCTTTATCTCACGAATCGATCGGTGGAGTCGTATCCAATTCTATTAATGTGATCTTTTTAAATTTTGTGGAGTATTCAAAGATATTTTTTATGCGTATTGTCAGAGAAAATGAGTTGTAATTCTGAAACGATGAACTGGGGAATAGCGATCTAAACGAGTGATACATGTGTGTCAACTTGTCAATGTCACCGGTTATAAAAATAATAAAGTGACTATTAAAATACTTATGTGGGATGACAAGGCAAGAAAATCCTAAAGTGAGCATTATAGAAATGGGATAGCAAGGCGAGGCTCGCACAATGAAGCTTGCCGTGCTTGAATAATTGCCGTATTTAACAGAGAGAGGCATTCTTCAACTAACTCAGTCATTTCAACGTTACAAATTCAATCTTACAAAACTGACTTGACAAAATTTCTAGGTACAAGAATTCTACACCCGCGGCTACAAATTACCTTAATTTACTTGACTAGGAGTTAGTATCTAATTTAAGTTTTGAATAAACTAAACTACCTATAACGTTTGTTCATATAGGCTCGGCGCACACTATCAGCACGGCATGCAAAGGGATCCTTAGGGGTCCTTAGGAATGCCGAGGCATCCTTAGGCATGCCGAGGCGTGCCGATAGTGTGCATCGGGCCACGCTACCGAAGCAGCCTGAAGGTTGCTAAGGCATCCTTAGGCATGCCGAGGCGTTCTTAGGCATGCCCGAGGCGTATAATAATAAATAACACCCAACAGTCATGTGACTGTTGGGTGGAAAGGACTATGTAGGTATGTACATAGTCCTGAGCCCACATTAGGATTCCCTGTCTCGTGGGTATCAGAAACTACGAGTACCATAGTACCACAATACCCAGACCCGGAAGAAATATTTGTAGAACATGCAAACATTTCTTCCGCAGCGGGAAACGAACCCATGCCACTGAGGCCGAAAATGAACAATTATATCCACAAAAATTAAGTAAAAATACCAAAATACCTTAAATTATTATGGTATCGCTCCTACAAAATTGGCTATAAAGATACGCTTACTTCAGTTTATCAGCCATTCTACTTGTACTGTGATGTGGCTGAGTCGAGATTTAGCGGCTCAGGTTACATCACAATAGATGTATTTAGTCCGTGAAAGGAACTAAAAAAAACATTGTTAGTCACGCCCAAAATAGTATGGATTTATTCTGTGGTTTTGTGCGTTTGCGGTCGAATTCAAGTGGGTAATGAGGTTTTTACTAAACCTACTTACGAGTAAAACCCAATTTAAAATTAGAAACAATAATTTATATTCTTATTCTTCAACATACATATCGTTTGATAATCTTGCTGCAGGATATAGATATAGAGAAAATCGTGGGCCGTGGACGGACAAGACTAGCACAGAACCGTGATGGACAGTACAAATAAAGCGAGGTCTATGACCAGCAGTGGGTAAAGTCGGTCTGTGTCATCATCTTCCTGCCCTCATCCCACTCTATTAGAGGTCGGCACAGCATGATCCTTGGATCATGCTGTAAGAGTTTTGGCGAAGGTGTTTTATGACCGGCCGCCTGCCTAACGTCAACCCTCCTTGGGAATACTTGCTTATTGTATCTCATCATGTTGGAGGATACTATCCCTTAGTCGACTTTTACGACATGCTCGGGGAGAGAAGCAGCTGGACGCATTCTATGTTTTTTCTTTACTCCCAGTCCAGCAGAGGAGTGAGTAAAGTCGGTCTGTGTATGATAATAATGATCTTCAACGCTCATTCTAAAGTAAAAAAATGTTACCAAAAGGTATTTTTTAAGTTTGTATCAGTATATTTTTTAGGCAACAAAATTAATAGGCATATTTCGTTGAAATGGTAGGGAGGTTACGTCACAGGTAACAATAATGGTTTTTACTGAGAAGGTCGGTATTCCGGCACTATAGTACCTACTCGCGCTTCGCATGTGCGTGGTACATTGTGTCTGCACCCCGCTGAGTAATCGTAGGAACTTTGAATGCCCCATTTCAGCTTTACTCATAATGGAATATGGAACTTTGCGTGGTGATATTTTAGGTCGAGACGTGTGAATTGCATTTTTATGGAGATAAAAGAATTTTCTTTCAAGTTCAATTCTAGTTGAAGGCAATACACACAATTTCCATAAGCATAAAATATACATTTCATAAAGACTTTATAGAGTGGTATGTCAGAGTCACTTTCATGTCTACTAGCTGCTGTGTGAAGAAAGGATTTAAAGTGCGCCTCAAAGGCTTCTTTCGTGCAATTGACATGTTTTCAACTTTTTGGGTTCTACGACATGCCGGTTTCCTCACGATGTTTTTCTTCCCGTTTGAGGGTACATACAGGTATAGCGCACGTACATTTTTCGAATAGAAAAAGAAATTAATGCACGACCAATTTGAATCCACGACTTTAGGATCGGAAGACGGGCCGCTACCACTTGACCACCAGTGCTCTAAAACACCAGTGCTCAACTTTACGGTCATCATAAACATTCCTGCCCTTATTGGGAAATAATATATCATCGAAAGAAGTGACACGACTAGATAGATAGATTTCATGTCAACTAATGCCCGGTTCCAATGTCCTACTAACATACGACAGATCGTCTATTACCATAGCAACGTTGTTACTGTCAAAAAGCTCGATCGATCCGTCGTCCGTTATTATAATATTGGAACCGGGCGTAAGAGAGATGGCAATTTATTTGACAAGGTAGAAAAAGTTTATAAATATAGTAAATGACTTATGTATTATAGTAAGCCTACCTTATTGCAGTTCATTTGTAATAAAAACCAGTTGAAAGTTATTAAAGTAATCTAACTTAAAATAATAAACTATTGTATAACACTACTTTTAGATCCCTACTAAATGCCTCTTTTGTCTTTCAAAACACCTACACGTAGTCTGTATAAGAATTGCTTCTTTGTAAGAAAATAGTTTATGACATAAACATAAAATAAACATTTCAACGAGTGAGCTTAAAAACCGTAGCAAAAACCTAAGAAATTTTATACTCTGTGCATTTCATTCTTCAGCTGTTCAAATTCTTTCTCGCTACATTAAATATTATTGGTACTCGTGTGTATACAATGTTTTATAACGCGCCTAGCTTACATAAAATAGAATTGATGGACTGCGGCTGTACTACAGGGCTATACAAAGAATGTGATGGTACACCAATTCTATTATTATAAATTTAATAACTTATAATACACTTTTTTATGTACCTAAAGGGTTGGTTCATAGTAGCCTAAAATCGAGATGATTGGGGAGAAAAAATTAGGCCATTAAGGGTAGAGCCTGTGATACCACAGGCTCTTGATAATAATGTCTCTAAGCGTTATTGATTCTACATATATACATATTATCACGCCCGTATCCTCAATAGGGTGGGCAGAGCCACAAGTAAACATAAGAAAACTTGCATCCACTTCCGATTTAAATATCTAAGATGGATATGGTGAACCATGGTGACAAGTGATCAGCCCATCGCCCATATAAGTGGTCCATGGAGAGAAGCAGCTGGACGCATTCTATGCTTTTGTTTACTTCCAGTCCAGCAGAGAAGAAAGTTCTTGGTTTTATTGCTGAGTAAAATCCTTTCTTCTTTTTTTCCCGTAACTTAGATAACTTTTTTGACAGTGTGCTAGCCACGACTTGTCAAAAGTTACACAGTCTCTGACGACGCCGACTGTCTAGATATAAAAAAAATATATAGCTAGGTATATATAAGTACGGTCAGCGAATTCAAATGGAAGCTTCGCCTTTACCTAAGTAGGTACTATTTTAATATAAAAATCATCATCGTTTCCCTGCCCTTTTCCCACTTTGTGTGGGGTCATGTACTTTTTTGTAAATAAAAATGGCTAAGTATTTATATTACGTTTGTAGGTAATGAGAAGAAAAAGTGATTATAAAACTCTTATCCAGTTGTTAGTCTTGAAGTCTTTACTATGAGCCGTAAACAAGTTATTATATCTATTTATATGGATAAGCGCGGCAAATGTCCGTGAACTTCAGTCGTCAATAGTACCCACTAACAAGTTTAAGCTTACTTACATTTTCATGAAATCTTACCATTACAACTTTTCTCTTATCATAAATTCCAGCAAAAATTTTCAGAGAGTGCATTTACTTCGGCGATAGTGTGAAGTTTCCTTACGTACGATACCGCAATGGTCCCGAGGTTTCTCCTTGAATAAATAATGACTGAGTCAGGTGAGTTTGAAACGACGAAGTTGGCGTAGACCACTTGTCTATTTGCAAGTTGGGACTTCCTGGAATTAAATTAATATTTCGACTGGTGATGCTTTTACAAAATGCTTTTGTTTAATAAATAATATTTTTGATCCATTTTAAGGGATCCGTACGCGAAGGGTGCCAACAGGACCCTATTACTAAGCCTCCGCTGTCCGTCCGTTCATCCGTCTGTCGGCGGGCTGTATCTCATGAACCGTAGCATTTTTTTGTACACACTTAGTATTATTTTTAACAGGTATCAAAAATATAGTGTAATTTCTTGTTTTTTTTTTGTATACGCTCTTTGGTAACAAACAGAAATAAAGCTGACCGAGCCAAAACAAAAAACAAAGTTAGTAGTTTCATCATTAGGAGGTATTATCTCACCCCAATATTAGCGATAAAATCAGTTATTCTAATTGCCACGATAAAGCTCTAACTAGCCATATTCTCATGGCAAAGATATTAAATATTAAACAAATAAGGATAGTGGCCGGAAGGCAGTAGTAACAATGATTGTAAAAGTCTAGTTCGTGTTGATGGATTTATAGTCCTGGGTGGCAGTTCCGTGTCGGCAACACGACAACTGACTTATGAACCACGGGTTTATTATAGGCTTTTTAGGGCCTATAATATAAGTTTTATGTAGCATGTAAAATATTTCAAAAGAGACGGCCTATTTTGCAATTTGCTTTGCTACGCAAATTGAAAATATAATCATTTTTTTATATAACTTGCAGGAACAGTCCAATTTTTATTTCACTGGATAGGATGGGATTTTGTGTAGGTAATCATAAAATTTAAAATATCATAAAATGTCTCGTTTATGATTTGTTGGTGCATAATTCAATTTATGGCCGTTTTTTATAATTTTGTATTTAGAGTAGTTGTAGTAAAAGTATTTTAGATTTTTTTTGTAGGTAGGTATTATGTATAAATAATAAATATTTAATTATGATTACTTTATTCTGACAAGCAATTTCTTTTAGTATTTATAATATTTTGCTTTTTCTTCAAGTAACTTTTTCCTGCCCCAGAAAGCTTATAGCGCGCGTTCAAAACAGAGGCTCAATGGTGGTTGTTGTAGTGTGACAGAAGCTAACTAGTCATTCTTTGTGCTGGTAAATCCGAGGTAAACCCATTTAATTGGCTAGGCACGTCGCCACGACGAGAAGATAACCCGTATAAGGTCCGTAATTTATACTTGATTCTGAATTCATAGTTGAGAAGGATTTATTTATATAGCGGGTGGAAAATTAAACGGCATTTTGTGCAAATGGATCAGCCTTGGTTAGAATGTTGTATGCAGAGAAGGTACAATAGGTACATCATCATCAGCATCGACATCGACATTCCAGTCTGGTATCACTCTATGTTGGTCACAGGCTTCCTTTCGATTTTGCCAGGTGTTTCGGTCCTGTTCGTCTCTTAATATAAAAATCTTACATGCGAAAGTTTGTGAGGATGTTTGTATGTTTGAATGTTTAGATGTTTGTGCCTCAATCACACCTAAACGGCTGAACGGATTTGAATGAAACTTGGAATATACATAGTACATGGACTGGATTAACATATAGGCTATTTTTATCCGGGTACCTTGAGAGTGAAGCCGCGGGCGGCAGCTAGTATAATATAAAACCACTACTTTATTTAAAAAGCAGCAAACATATAGCGTGACTAGACGGATGTTTACATTTGCAATGCATTGTGACTGATTTTGGTGAGCACAGAACCTTAACAAGTCCAAGTTCATTCTTAACTTTCCCATCGATGTAAATTTTCATGAAACTGTCATTACAAAAGTCCTAGAAAATTAATGCAAAAAAGCATATTCAAATCAAATCATCATTGCAAAGAATAAATAATCAAGAATTAATTTGAAAAGAAATATATACAATACATGGATAGGTTTAAATTAAAAGATATGAAAACATAATGTCAATTGCACGAATGAAGCTTTTAAAGCGCACAGATCCTTTCATACTGTTAGTAATTGTAATCGAAAGAGAGAGAGAGAGAGTCAAACGATATCCAAAGATCTAAAACCATTCTAGCATTTCAAAATACTATGCTTATCCGCAGCGTTTTATCATGTCATAGTTTGAAAGGATATTTTTACCTCAAGAGCCAAACAATTTGAAAATGTTGAAGGAAAATCGTGAAATATGGTGAAACTATTCGAGCGCAGAGTTGAATCTTGAAAAGAATAGGTTGCTTTCCTTGTCGGATAATTGAGTTGAGAATAGAAAGCATTTTGTTGCATAAGACTTTGATTAAAATACTTTGGATGCCTGAAATATTTTAAAACATAAAATAAAAAACCGGTAAAGTGCGAGTCGAATTCGCAAACGAAGGGTTCCGTACCATCGTACACATGTTTTTTTTTCATTTTATTGTTTGCTATTATAGCGGCAATAGAAATTAAGTACACACTCTGTAAGATTACAACTCTTTCTTAATTAATGTTCATGAAAAATAGCCCGCTGACAGACGGACGGACGGACATAGGGACAGACAGCGGAGGCTTAGTAATAGGGTTCCGTTGGCACCCTTCGGCTATGGAACCTTAAAAAGTACCTAAAAGAAGATCTCTTAACAATAACAAGCATGCTTGTTAGTAAATTTCTAGAGATCCATAATAAAGTGGTAGAATCACATATTATTGGCATCAAATAAAATATTCATGGTCGTTAGGAACTTGTTTTTATGTTTATTATCACTTATGTCCAGTTCCTTTATTAGACAAACGGATTTCCGTAGATAGATTACCATAGCAACACTGTTATCTGTCAAAATGAGTCGTATTTTTCCTGTTACATTTATTGTAACATTTATTGTTAACAAATGTAAAAATAATGTAACTTTTCCAAACTAACTTTTAAATTTTGTTAAATTTAGCAGTGTTTTGTGTTTGGTCCATGACATTCAACTCAGCCTTAAGAGGCGACCATGCGATAATAAATAAAATAAAAATAAAAATAAAAATAAAATAAAATAAAATAAAAAGAGCTTTATTTCCCCACACCTAGGTTTAAACAATATAAATACCTAATTAACCTACACCAGTAATATAACCTATTAGGTAGGGCCGCCGGTGGCGGTAAAAGCCTCCTCTAAAAGTTCCCACTCTTTTCTGTCTCTTGCTTTTCTTGGCCAAAGTTTTCCTGCCACTTTTATGATGTCGTCATTCCATCTCGTTGACGGCCTTCCTCTTCTTCTTTTGCAGTCACGAGGTGTCCAGTTGGTCGCTATCTGGCACCATCTTTTCGCGTCTGTTCTTTGGAGATGGCCAGCCCATTTCCATTTTTGGCCTAAGATTCGGAGCGCGACATCACTTGCTTTTGTTTTTCTCCTAACAGTTGTATTCTTCACTCGATCTTTCAGCCTAACGCCAATAAAGCTTCTTTCCATTCCGCGTTGGCAGATCTTTAGCTTGTCTATTAGCGTTTTAGTTAGGGACCATGTCTGGCAGGCGTATGTTAAGCATGGTGTCAGGCAGAGATTCATTGCTTTGGTTTTTAAGCTTATGGGCAGGTTTCCTTTGAAAATTTCTTTTAACGCCCAGTACTTATTCCATGTGTTATTTATTCTTCTGTGGATTTCCTTTTTGTCGCATGACTGGAATGAGATTAAATGTCCAAGATAAATATAGTCTTCTACATACTCTACCATGCGATAGACCGGGCAAAATATTTAAATCAAATAATCCGTCAAATCAAATAATTGATAATACAAAATAAATCAAAAAACTGATTTGCAACAACTAAAAAAATAAAATATTACCTATGTACCTATAAAAGCAAAAATCATCTGAATACATGGTTTCCGAGATTTTTTAATTGCTTTTTTTTTTCTTATCGTGTTTTCACTTTCAGGAACCAAAGAGAAAATGTTGAAATTTCATTTTCTTTTTGAATAAACTATTTTATTAACTAACAACAGAGTCTAGATCGATTTCGGTGCAAAATCCGCTATTGCACACTCTTAACTAACTGTGCAAGCTTGATACATACCTAGTTTGTAAAACAAAAGGTTATTCAGGTTCAAAGTCTGGGATATTTCAAAATAGCATCCATTTTTAGTGCCGGATTTTGTGGATTACGCCTTCGCCCGTCAGCGGCAAAGCATAAATTTTGATTTTCGTCACGTACAGTCGGATACGATACCTGGGTTAACTTTAAAAGCAGCATTTTCCGAATGTATTCATGGTGTAAGCTAAATCTCAAGTGCGATGGTTTGTTACGTAATAATGCATGCCTTAATTTTTCATCATCCTATTGTCACACAATAGGTTATTTTCATCATTTAATAAAACTCCCGAATGGCTAAACGATAATTATCCTAAAATTTTTAATTATGATGGCTTTGGCTAGATTTATCTAATCACTAGATAAGTTTAGTCAAAGTTTTGATTGCCTGTTTTGATATTGTCTCCTATATAATATAGAATACAAGTTCAATTTCGAATTCAATTTTTTGCTATAGAATCATGTCAACCTATACATAATACTTGTAAATTCCATCAAACTATAATCGCTTACTTGTATTATAAAGCAAAACTGTCTAAAAATAGAAAATGAAACCACTTGGCTACTATCTTAGACATTACGTTGGTAGCTGTTGTGAACCTAACTTTATAAGCTGTTTCCATGCTTCGCTCCAGTCTTTCAAGAGTACAGCAATGCATTCTGATACGAGCTACAGGCGTTACTGAAACTCATTACAAGACCTTTAGAGTACCCTCTACGTCGGTACCATAATGCAATCTAAATTTATTCCTGTATTGAGAATTCCTAAGAGTTCTTTGCTCCAATTTCAGCATCAACCTCATCCATTATTGTGAAAACATAAGAACAACACGTTTTAGACTATCACGTAAAAAAGATTTTTGAGAAAAAATCCAGTATTTTCGTGTAAAAAAACACTTAGGTGCCTTGTAGTAGAACATTTTTATTAGAGCAGAATTCCCAATTTTTAGGTGAACATTATCGATACGTTCGAAATTTACATTATCAAAACCAACAGCCTTAGAAAGTGTAGGTACTTATTAAAGGTCAATGAAAAAGTTTGTTAAACTCAAATATTCCTCTGGTATATTTGTGTTAAAATAGCGGCATTTCGAAATGCCAAGTCGAGCTTTGTGGTTTGTTTAACTTCGGCACTCGGTACTAGTTAGATTGAGTCGATATACCGTCTGGAGCTTTCAGGAGACACTCCTAGATGAATTACAGACATCGGGAATTTAAAGACAAACAGTTTGGTATTGTTTCAAAGTCGTATCGCTCCGGTATTCGGAAATTAATCAAAACGAAAGTAACTTTTACTTCTCGATTGTTTGGAATAATAAAGCTGAAACTTAGTAACTTTAAATCAACCCTCTGACTTTCTTAACATCTGGTCGGAAGTAAAACATGATGCTATGATGAGAAAAACATCGTTATTATATCGTTGTCTGCGAGACACCGTGACATCGTGTAAAATTGTTCAGATTCCGTGTCAATTAGCTGTTTTGTGATCTTATTACCAACCGGAAATCTATTCATTAGTTTCTGATATAAAAGTAATATTCTTATAATTTACAATATTTGTTTCATATTCAATACCTAGCGAACTTATACGACTAATAATTATTACAATAAAATCTTTCTCAGCTCTCTCTAAACATATAGTAGGTATTTAAACATGTTTTAAATAATGTAGATTATTTTATTGTACTTTTGTAAACTATAAGCTGCATAGTTATAATCCTTGAAATCGTCAAGGCCTCAAAAAATTCCGCAGGAAGGTAGGTAAAATGGTACGTGTTTGTGTTTCGTCCGGTGGTCCTTTGCCTATATAACACAAGTAAGTATAGAGTAAGCTATAATGAAAATTCTACTAAGAAAACATACCTTATTTTTACATTGGGGTGAAACTAACGTTATTTTTTTAAACTGACGATCAAATTTTGGTCTAAACTTACTTGATAGTCTCCTTTTTTATTAAAACAACCGTCATTATTCCTGAGCAAGCTCGCAAGTCTGTTTTTTCGCGTAGTTCTCCAGCACGTGACTGATGGTCGTTGCAGAAAGTGTGTGTGGCCAGAACTGCTAAGGGTGTTATTTATCAGTATGCAAAAACCCTTAGAAAGACGTGGTGTTTGCAAGCAGTGAGTGGCACGTCTGGATTGTCTCGTCGCGTGCTGAGCCCAGATCCATTAATGTAGTCAGCCGTGTACCGCCGCCAAACAAATTACCGATGCAAACACGTACCAACACGCGAGCCAAGCCTTTTGCTTCACAGAAATGTATTATGTTTCTTTGTTTTTGGCTGGATCAAAACATGAAAGGGAAGAAACTTTGTCATAATATATGATTGTCTGACATTTTTCATGGTCACAGATACGATATTTTCCGTTGGAAATCATCATCATAATTGTCATTATTATCCGCAGACAGATCGCACTGCTCTGTATAGGCCTTCTTTTGCTCTTGCACTTCATGGTCCTGCGCTAGCAAGACTGCCTGTTGTAAATAATATTTTTTATTTATTTCTCAATGATCATCATAACTCAACGGATTATCTTGTACCTACACCTTTCCCCTTCCTAACAAACATTAAAGTAAATTAAAAACAGTTGAAGATTGAAGAATCTAAGAAATATTTAACGTTCAGATGTTTAATATACCTACTGCACAAAACAGAATGATCTGAATGAAAAGTCTATATACTGGTTCAGTAGGAAATAGCACAGACGATAACAAAACGAGACAGTATCGATTGCATTAAGCCTTCCTAAAATTATTCAGATCCAAGCAGTTCTATATTCGTTTATGTCAGCGTGTCTGTCAATTTCGTTCCCCATCGGTATAGCAAAGGCTGCATTTATAAAAAAAGCAGATTTCTTTCCTCCTAAAAGAGCATACTTACATAAAATAAGAAAACAAGGCGCATCCAATTTTAGCAATAGATAGATCCTATTTTCAAGTTTATCCAATGACAAAATGGTGTAAAATTATAAGAATCCTTGTAATTACGTTACAATATTATACGAGAATGCAAGGATTCTTATAGTTACATCGCGATGCTATCGGTATTTTTGAGTACAGGGAATCTGAACAAAGTCGGTGCTGGTAGAAGTCGGGTTTTTATCCAAATGCTCCCTCGAAGTCGTCCCGCGTAATTTGATAAACGTTATTGTTATTGGCAGTGCCAACAAAGGTAAATTGTTTCCAGGTTGCTCACGCTATGCGTGGGTGCTAGTGTAAGCACAGCGGCAATTCTATCAGGTTTACCTACCTGTTATAAAGGGGACGGCTTAAAAGTTAATCGTTTCTCGAAATTAATTTGGTGTAATGTTATGTTTTGAGCTACTCAGAATCTTTGATGAATTCCGAAGTGTCCCCTCGAAGTTTACTTATTCTTGTTGTTTCTAAGCTTAGTTACAATTTGAATACAAAATAACACTGGATGTTGTTACCTACTAATAATACTAATATTTGGTCTATGGTCGAGTGTTCCAGGACTTCTTGACAAAACAATTTGCTCACTTTGTATGTGGTTGCACCACAATTTCCTGGATATTATCAACAAAGGCAACATTTATGGCGCGCCCGCGTACCAGAACGATTTTTGGCAGTCGTGCCAAATGGACGTATAATTTTATGTTTATTTGTAAGTATTACCTTCAAGTGACGTCTCTGCAGCGCGGCTCACGTGCAGGGTGTTACGTCACCCGGTGGGGACAGGGGGCGAGAGGAGAAGGGGGAGGGAGAGTCTGGTGTAACATGGCTCTACTAATTTCCCAGTCTCATGGGCTCAAGCCGTCACTGTGCATTTGCCCGCCTGTTGCCACAATCCCTTCTTAAAAGATTAGTCCTCTATGCTAATAAAAAAGAAAATTAAATTTTAAAATTGGAACGGATACGGATGTAATTACAGAGGGTGTTTTGGCGGCGCTATTTTCGGTGCTTTTGCATGCTCCAGTGCTTCTGAACGCGCACTTGGTTATACTTTATGGGCTTTGATATTTTACTGCAATGATTGGACTCAGTAAACATTTTTAGTGATTCTTATATTTTACGTTTTTTTAAAAGCGACCCTAGCATATAAAAATCTTTTACTTTGAGTTCATTAATGACATTAACCAAGCACGCTAGTCAGATTGAAATCATCAGACAATAAATAGAATAATAATAAGCTTTTCATACAATCTGAAAATAGTTTGTACAAATCTATACGGGAATGTGCTTTCGAGTCGCCCACTGAGTGTAGCTGTCAATTAGCCGCGCACTGCAAACGAGAGACAGCCCTAGCTTACAGGGCTGTCACAAATTTAGCATTTGCAATAAAGATATCTTTCTGTAGGCGAACTTAGATTAAACTGAGCTCATTTTCGTTTGATAATATTATACATAGTAGCTGGAGGTTTCTAATGCTATTATAGTTTTACTAGCTGCCGCCCGCGGCTTCGCTCGCGTGGTACCCAGATAAAAAATAACATATATGTTAATCCAGTATATGTACTATGTATATTCCAAGTTTCATTCAAATCCATTCAGCCGTTTTTGCGTGAAAGAGTAACAAATATCCATACATCCATACATACAAAGTAGTATTAGTAGGATAGTAGGACATCGAGCATGTAACTGTAGTAGGATTACTTTCTATAAAATAAAAAAAACAATAAAAAAAGTTGCTGTAAGTCCTCCTTTTTTACATCTGACTTTAAACTGTAATGGGTAATACAATTTACCTTTTTTGTTTATTGTTTGAGAGAGATTAGTAATGCTAGGTTGAAATGTGCTTTAGTATTTTCCATTGAGTATACCTGTCAATTAGCCCTGCGATGCACGGGAAACAGTCAGTTTACAAGGCTGTCGCAAGCTTTGCATTTGCAATAAAAATATCGCACTCTTTCCTCCTTTTTCTGCATTTGACGTTTTAAGATACTGCAATGGATGTGATACGCCCTTTTTATCGATTGGTGTCTGGAGTAGTATACAATTTTGTAATGTGCCTCGTGTTGTCCGTTAAGTGTCGCTGTCAATTAGGAGTACGTTGCGAGTGAGAAACAGCCCTATCGTTTAAGGTTGTCACATGTTTAGCACCTGATATTATTTTGTAGAACTCGTAATTTTGTCAAAGATGAGTATTTTCATTTAATTTTGAGAAATACGTAAAATGAATTCATTACACAGCTGCTGGTAGGTAGGATATAAATATTATTTTAGATAGCAAACAGTTGCCCTTCAAATATTGGAGAACGAAACACATAGGCACATACTTTTCGTCTCAATTTTACTATGTTCAACATTTTAAATATTTTTTGGCACAAAATAAACTTTTACTTTACCTTACGTGGGTACCTCGTAATCTAATGCGAAGTAAAAGCCAATTTCCTGTAATTTCGCAGCAATATACGTGAACTACCACATTAGACTTTAAACCTGACTTGTGTCGACGACAACCCATTCTAAAGGCTGCGACACATCAGCTGAAAGTACTGAGTTAAAACTTTGGGTAAATACCTACGCTCGCAATGTTTTTTAAGTGACCTATGCTATGACACTTCAGTCGAAACGATACGTGGCGCGTAAAAAATAGCATACAGCGTTGTTAGCGTATTTCGCCTTTCGGCGCCATACTTTCAGCAGATTTGGCGCGGCACTAAAAAAACTAAGGCCTTTTTACCATTTAGATGATTTATACAGCATCAGGGGGCCACTTTTACCTTCACAAACGGGATGCTGTAGTGCCTGGGACTAATTTAGAAGGAGTAGGTAGGCTTGCCCAGCACCTATTCCATCCTCTCAGCTTAGTCAGCCTTGTCCACATAAGACATGGCCAATACGTGCGGAGTTGACTAAGTCACGGGTTTCCTCACCGTTCACCGTTTGAGAGTACTGGTTAGCACATAAATTTTTCGCACGGAGAAATCTATTGGTACACGACCGGGTTTGAACCCACGACCTTAGGATCGGAAGGCGGGGTCACTAGACCACCAGTGCTCTTGGCGTGACACTAAGGCTGAGATCTATAGAGACTTTACTCAGACTTATCCAGCAAGTCGAGAACGGTATTTACTCTATAAACAATGCTCTGAGTGCAATCTCAGCTTATGCTTAAGTGCACCATGACAACTTACGAAAAACTCAGACTGTAATAAGCCAAACAATTATCTTTGATTATCTTTTTATGAAAACAGTAAGGAATAACAATAAAATTAATACCCAATATAGTCCTGTTGACCGGAATGTTTAAGTTAGTAAAAAATTTAACTTTTAGAGTAATTTCTGTTTTTTGTACATATTACCTACATAGTTATTTTTAAGTTTGATTTATGTGACCTTAAATATTACTGTTAGAATAAATCTGTAAAGTGATATTTATGTTTATAATGAAGTGAAATAGAAATTAAAGAGATCTATAGTTTTTCTACAATGTTTTACTAAAGTGTGATCTAAGTGAGTGCGCTCTTTAGATCTCAGCCTAAAACGCAAGACGCGACAACCTTAGCCCCTCACAGAATAAGTAGCAGTACAGCCAGGGCTGCTAAACAGATTTAATTTCACCGCAAAGAGACTTAACGATGCACGAAGTTGTAAGACGTTGCATTCATGGCTAACTATTTCTAACTTATAAAAATGGCATTTTATTTTTGTACTTTTGTTTTTCATTCCTCGTTACCTTTGAGTTATAAGCTTGTTAAGAATAAGGAACATTAGAGACCACGTAAACAAAAAAATATGCTTTTTTAAGCCACACTGGTTCGAAATACCTGGTTAAACGACTAACCCCCGAATACTCAAACGCAACTCAAAGTTGAGCACGTCTCAAGTGACGAGTTTTTGACAGATTTTCATCAAAAACTGTCAAAAAAACCGTGACTTGAGACGAACTCAACTCTGAGTTACGTTTGAGTATTCGGGGGTTAAGCTCTTGCTGGGTATACTATGGTATAGGTATATAGGTACCCATAGTATAGGTAGGTAGTAAGATTCATGCTTCTAAAGATTTATGATTTAGGCTGTGCTTTGATTGTGAGTCAATTCAGTCAATCAGTCAGTCAGTAACGTGTATATTTAGATGACGACATCAGTGCGAGAGGTTTGCGTTCGATTCCCTTAGGTGGAGAAATGTGTAGTGAAATATTTCTTCGGCAAAATTATATAAAATAATTATGCCGTTATTTTTATCAGCTAACTATAAGGAAGTACCTGTGTATTACGTGAAAATAGATAATTGTTTGCTCACGGATCTTTCTAAGTGGCAATTGAAGAGGCTCTTGAATAATACTCACTGCCATTTACTTGAAATGTCGATGATCTAGAAATAGGTGCTCTTCTTCGAAGAGGGAGGTTCTGTTTCACAACTCTGCTATATTTTAGAAGTACCTACCTAGGTATTGTGTTAATTGAGAGCTTATTGTAGCTAAGCTGTAGCTTATTCTTGTGTACCTACTACCTAGAAATGACAGAAATATTAGTAGGACTAAAAACATTCTCAAATCTATGCCGAGATTTCTATTAGGTGTACACATAGTCTGAGAATTATTTAAGCCAAAAAATATAATTACACAGTTTACCTCAACAAAAAGTAAAGCAACTTTCTCAGTCGCGCCTAAAGTCTACATCGACGTAAATACTTGTCATTCTGATCAAAAACCACTAACGTCCGACATCCAAATGCATCTACGCCATCGAATAAAGAATTGCAATGCAATCCACTCACGTATAAATACAGACGGACACATCACGTGCATTTGGGCGCACTCTTTGCCAGACTTCAATTTAGTTAAGAGTAGCGTGATCCGACCAAACTCGGTCTTTTTCGAAACACTCGGAAGTCGATCTTTAATAAAAGTCGAACCTAGAGATGGCAATGGCATGACAACTGGCTGTAAACACGAAATGTTTTTTTATCAACCAAAATTTTACAGCCCGAATTTCAGGAATTAAATTTGCTGAATGTGGAATCGGTGTTGGTAAGATAGATTATTTCGTTGTGTGAAAGGTGACTTAATATTATCTTTTTAATTAAGTCCCAATTTTGCTATCCACGTGGTCCGACAATAATGTCCGATAAATTGCACTACGTTAGTTTTTTCCAGGTGGTTCGATCAGTAGAACTATTAGTGTGTGAAACCTTTGCCATCTATACTTTTGTATTCAGATACTAATATTTTCAATTCAAAAATAAAAAAAATATTACTACTACTAAGCGTGTTAGTTCTTAATTAGTTCTTTCGAACCAGTGCAATGACAGGATTTAAAGTGCGCCTTAAAGGCTCCTGACGTGCACTTGACACATGTTTTCGAACTTTTTAGGTTCTACGACATGTCGATATCCTCACGATATTTTCCTTCACCCTTTGAAAGTATTGGTATAAGTGCACATAGTTTTTTCGAACAAAAAAATACATTGGCGCACGATCGTATTTGAACCCACGATCTTATGATCGGAAGACGGGCCGCTTCCACTAGACCAGTGCTCTAAAAGTTGGTTAGAATTCCGAAATAGATTCCTTTATGTTTTCTAAACCTTTTTCATTATCTAACCTACTTCAAATAATAATAAATAATATAGACAAACTAAAAGTGTCCACACACAATTCAACATTTATCCTCTTGGTAAATGAATTCCTTATCACCCCGATCAGTAATTTTTGTCTATTCTCATTTGTCAAAGATAACAAGACCAACAATTTGAATATCGAGCAGGAAGTGTCCTATCATAATACCCCCAGAGATACTATCAGGAACAAGTTATATGTAACCAGTAGAGCCACAATCGACATGTGTTTCGTCAGCTGTAACATCATTTACATACCACCTAAAACCTTTTAAAAACTGTGACATGACAATGAGGCGTTAACATTTTGACAATGCGCCGTTAAAGTTTCAATGGGAAGTGGATACCATTTAAGCTCGTATTAAAGATGGGAATGGTCACAATGGGAGCATGGACCCCATTATTAAATAGAGCTTATCTGTGTTGTAAGATTTAACATTACCTACTAAACTAGTAGTTTAGTGCGGAACCAGTACGGTAAAAGGAATAAAGAGCGCCATAAAGTACTTCTTTTGTACACTTGACACATGTCTTTGAAAGTTTTAAGTTCTACTTTAGTTTTCTTTCACATTTGAGAGATCTGTTATAGCATACATATCTTTTTCGAACCGACAGTCCATTGGTGCACGACTAGATTCGAACTTACACCTTAAGAATGGAAGGCAGGGTTGCTTCGAGAACACTCTGCGCTTTCAACAGAACTAAACTCTACACATTCTAAAACGGTATACTTAGTGAAATAAACGACCATATAATAGTTTTGCTAGCCATTATGTTACCGTAAAATCTGGCTACTTTCACCTTATTTCGTTTAGTACAACGAATGGAGCATTAGGTACAATTTTTTGTAGAAAAATAATTGTTCAGGCCCTGTCTATTCTTTCTAAAGCATAATAAACTTAGTGAAACAAACGACCATTGTAATAGTTTTGCTAGCCATTACATTACCGTAAAATATGACCACCGCTCACCTAATTTCGTAAAACTGATGGGGCATTACGCAAATGCCCAGTTAGAGGCCAACAAATACCCCTAATAGACCGAAACCATATTACACGCAACCCCAGCAACGTGGAACCACCATCATTAATAAAAATTTCCTCAGGCAACAAGTTCCGCTGTGACTAAGCATTCTACATACCCTCACGCATTATCAACCTTATTTCTTTGAGATAGAGCTTACGTGATTAGGCAGTTTTATTACCAGATGACTGCGAACTCACTGTTACAGATAAGGTTCATTGTCAAACCACTTTTTCAACTAAGGATATCTGGGTAACTTTGATAAAAGGGCAAAGGTTCGGGGTATAAAGAAATTCGTAAACCTTCAATCTGGATAAAGCATATTTATATTGGAGTGGGGTCCTAAGTTCCATTGTCTTGGATAAGAAACCACACATTTTTGTAAAAGGGCTGGCAACTGTAAGTGACTAGACTCGTTTTTTAACAGATTGCGGTGAAGCCTTAGAAAGAGGGTCATGTATTTGACCTGTATGTATGTATGTCTTTCCTCGTGACTAATAAACTGCTAAAACTACTTTGATGAATGATATTTTTGTCTACAGATTAGTTTTTATTCCGCGAGTGTCACTGAATATATATTTAATAAAAAAATTAAGGTATTTTACGGTAATTATCAATTTAGCTTCCACACGCAGCTTTGCTCGGTATAAAATGACAACTAGCCTATAAGTTATTTCAGTCCTTTCGGCCATGTTTAAGCCACAGACATCCAAACTTTCAGGTTTACAATAGGATACTTAATTTAAATTCAAGTGGGTAGATAAAAATATCATTTACAGTTTTATTCTTCCAATATCTTAATATGAATACCCAAAAGTTTAATACATTCCTAAGCATTACAACAGGAATCGATTATCGATGGGATTCTCACGAAACCCGTCGGACCTCTCAATATATAGTGTCATTACATATTTTGTCACGGCGGTTTATGAGGAGAGAAACCTCATACTTTTATGTTCATGGTGTTCAAAGGTTCAAATTGACGCGCGATGATATCAAGATGTCTATCAATTAATTCGGGTTATCTACAGCTCGCTCTTTTGGAACTAAAGGTAAGGGCATCGGGGTGAATCACCTATCGCCCTAAAAACTACAATTCTCGGATCTCCATCTCTAGGTTCCCCTCTGGCGCCTTGCAGGTGGTTCCTGTGGGCTATTCGCCTGCCAAGTCAAGTGCTTAAAAAGTCACTTAGCATGCGCAGATATACCAATATGTGATAATCACTGTCAAATCTGACAGATCACTTTAACGCAGCGCTTTTGTTACCTAATCTTACTTATATTATGAATGCGAAAGTTTGTGAGGAGGTTTGGATGTTTGTGCCCCAATCACGCCTAAACAGTTGAACGGGTTTGATTGAAACTTGGAATATACATAGTTCATGTGCTGGATTAACATATAGGCTATTTTTCATCCGCGTACCACGCGAGCGAAACCAGGGGAGGTAGCTAGTCTACTCATAAAGACACATTTCTTCGCGCAATGGATGCTCTGTGTTCAATCGGTTGAGTCGCGACTGTTTGACTGCAGCTTAAGCCTATTCTGGTTTTGCTACGCCCACGCGATTTACATTGTGAGTTACGATATTTTAATATACAGGCAGACGATACTTAATATTTTAGTGTAGGTACTTATTTACCTCCTGTTACCTACCTACTAGTTTTTTTTTAATATACGAGTATGTGGTGACGAAAGCATTAAAGCGCGCCTCAGGGAGACTAGGTACTTCTATGCATACCTACTACGAGTATATACAGGAAAGGAGTCTAGTTTGAAGTTATAAAAAACAATCGTAGGTAGGCATGTGTAGATGTGTAGTGTACTCGATATGTTTCTGTCAAACCAATTCAAATAATAACTCCAATAATTAATTTTATTTTTTTTGTTACAAATCCGTCCATATTATGTTTAAATAGTAACCCCAAGATCAACATTTAATTTATTTACCTCGGAGGTTAAATTATTTAAAAGGAGACGGTAAATTTTGTGGACATTACATTTAACACCTAATGCGTTATCTTGACCCAATCTCCATTTGTATGGCTTTGTAACACGCCACTTCGTCTTGATAAGGCATTAAAATACTTAAATGTATAATGATTTTAGACACGTAAAATTTTATGATAAGCTATTATCAAATTCAAATTAATTTAAATAATAATAATTGATTTTTAAGTAAAAAGTAACTGAGCTGAGCTCGTTTTAATCATAATTCAGTTAAATTTTTCTAAATTGTTAAATGATTTTATTTATAAGATTTAAAACTTTCCAAATAATTTTAAAGTCACTGTAAAACGTTCAACAAATAAGCCAAAAAAGTATGTGTATCAGGTAATCGACTCCACCTTATAAGTCTTTTTATACCCCAAAAATAGTTTTTAGTCGAATCCATTAGAATATTACGATGATTCGAAGCTCTTAGAATGGTCAATTACATACCACCTGCAGTTTTGTGGGCCGTTCAATAATTATGTACCTACACTAAGTCTCACAGCAATAGCTCGATTTCTTTCGAATTTATCGTTAAAACTATTTATTTGAATCCGAATGTTCTTTTAAAGGTATAAACCTGTTCGAAAATAGTCTTAATTTGAATACATTATCCGGTTTATTTACTTAAATAATGAAATTAAGAGAAAGATGCAATAAAATCACGGAGTTGACTGACGATTTTACAGTCCATTAAAAATCTATCAAAACCTGCCCCATCAAAAAGTGTTCCATATTTTCATTAAAATATGAAAATATGGAACACTTTTTGATGGGGCACATGAATAATTAAAACTAGAGGAACGCCTAGCGAATTTGCCCGCGTTGAGTTTATTTTCATACAAACTTCATCTTCCTGCTGCGTTCTTCAGAAGAGAAATTTCGGGTATTCCTTCCTTAGTGCACCCATACACCATAAGAGAAATCTACCTTCCAAGTTTAAAGTTTCTAGGACTTTGTGGTTTAGGGTTTAGGCCGTGCGTTGATATGTCAGTCAATCAGTCACGAAAACATTATATATTAGGCACACATTATTTAAACTTACCAACATGCAGAAAGCATTTGAACTGATGCTGAATAGCATGGACATAAAAATAAATGATATTGACATTTGACGCCGCATCATCCCACATCAACTAATATAATTCGGACTTTATAGTCCTATTAATAAGTTTCAATTTCACTTTGCATTATAGAATATTCATTATAAAAGTGTTTCATGTAAAATATACGCATGTTCGAGGTGGTCATTATTGTATCAGAGTTTAATATCGGAGTTAATAGCAGCTTACCACAGCTTCGGAAAGCTCAGCTAGGTCTCTGCATAATCAACCAAATTAATGAAAAAAGTGAAATAGTAGGAATAGTATGGGTAATTTAAATATTTTAGTAGTAATTGAAAGCTTATTGAGCTTAGGAACTTGATGCAGCTATACAAATGAAATTGCTGAAATTTACTCATTTAAAGCCAACTAAATGACCTGTGATCTATCTAAGCCCACTAACGTTCAATAAAAACTAAAAAAAAAATTAATACCTCTGCCGCATTATTTTGTAAGCCTGTCGCTGCTGTTTGCATCAGCCCTGACCCGAACGACTTACAAAATAAGGCAGCCATTTGACAAGTCACGTTATGACAGTTCATAATTATACTGACTGTGTCATGCTCTCCCCAGCAGGATACCTTTTTGCATTGTGGTATCTTACCTATATTATAAATGCGAAAGTTTGTGAGGATGTTTGGATGTTTGTGCCTCAATCACGCCTAAACAGCTGAATGGATTTGAATGAAACTTGGAATATACATAGTACATGTACTGGATTGACATATAGGCTATTTTTTATCTGGGTACCATGCGAGCGAAGCCGCGGGCGGCAGCTAGTATTTTATATAAAAAGTTTGTAAATTAATTTGCGTTCTCCATTTACATGAACAAGCCTTTGTTTCACTTTACTGTGCAATGTTCGCTGCTCTAGGAAAATTAATTTAAAGTGCTTGGGATTGGTTATTGCATACAAGTAGGCATTATAAAGATAACAAGTGAATCGTCCCTCTATTTGCATGTTAATATTTATAAGTCATGTTTATTAAAATTAGCAAGCATATTGCAGAGATAATTTTATATGGCTTTTATTATAGCGGATGCGTTTGTGGGGTCTTTGAACTTGAATTTCAATGTTTGAAGAAATAAAATAGATATTTTTGGGCACCTATCAAAATAGAACTATGTACAATGTAACTGCTAGTACTACTAACTCGTGTCGTGTCACTAGTTCAATATAACCATCGTCGTGAAAGGATTATTAAAATTGCTTCTCGAAGGCTCTTTTTGTGCACTGACACATGTATCAGAACTTTTAGGAAGCGTAACTGACTACCCTCTTAGCTAGATTTAAATAACCTTGAGACATTGGAGGTTTTCGTGTTTATGGGTATTTAAAAGTACTTATAGCTATGTAAATAGGTAATAACAAAAATATGAAACTTATTTAGCGAAAAACGCTTAGAAGCAATCAATATTGTAGGAAGAATATTGTACCTTGTAAGAAGTATTAAAAAGAAAATACCAACTAAACTAGACATTGAACCTGTTTTGTACTTCGATAAGTTTTTATAACGCTCCTCTATCAAAAACGTTTTATTAACTTTCACGAAAAAGAATGAACCTCGGATAATTCTCATTTTTTCATCGTCATTAAAGACCTTTATCCACATTCAATGGTTTAATTATTATTGTTTTTCCATTCTTTTGCAAATTCTAAAGCTTTGTAAAGATTAAAGCACAGATTGGCCACGCCCTTCGCTGATTGTCGGCGGTGATTGGTTGTACGTGTTCTTTGTACCATGGCTTTGTTTTACCTTGAATTAGCGATTAAGAATTTTCTTTTCATACCGCGGCACAAGTTTGCAAGGGCCCGAAAGTAAACGCGGGAACCGCTGAGTACTTTTTATGTGCCCATGTAGAGCACGTTTATGATACACCCCTTTTAACCTCGACGCCATTTTATATCATCGTTACTTTTAGTCAAACACCGAACTTTTTTATCGTGTAAACACATAGTGGTGCCAAGTGGATTTTTTTTTTACAAAATAAATAAGGATTCTGTCATAATTTAATAATTTTAGTGATAACATATTTATTGGACAAAAAAAATTGTTTATTTTTTCTAATTTTTCGTCCGTGTTTTTGATTAGGTATGTACAATACCCACAAAAATTTGACATTCCAACACGGTGAGTGTTAGGAAGCGAATTTCCGAAATTTCCTTCTTATTTCATCTTCACCTTTACAATAGGAAAATACCAAGATACAAACCAAGTTTCATATTTCTAGAAATTATGCTTCTTGTTGTACGTTGATTATCAGTTAAGAACGTAAGTTTTATGGCCTAAAAATCCTATGTAAAAATTGATCTTGTGGATATTGAAGTATTTCAATATCATTTCAACAGTAACGTAGTGAAATTGCGATTTGAAAGAGAATATGAAATAAGATCCTAACTTCTGCAATAACTGAATAGTCCTTATTCAATATTTATTATTGTGGAGTATTGGATATGAATGTATGTTCCGAGTTTTCCTTCTAAGTGCTCGGATATTGTTTGGAAAATTATACCAACCTATATTAGCAGTTTATTTGTAAATATATATTGAACAGTAAGGAGTGAAAAATGGTACGCTTTCGTTTATACAATTCATTTTCTGTTCATTTAAATTGCACTTCTAATCCTACACAGGATTTGTTTTCTTACATAAATTATTTTCAAATAATTCTCCTGATGTAAAAGACGGTAAATATTATAGTATGAATGTCGTATCTTTTTGCCACATTCTATTAGTAACGAGTCGACTGATTTGAATGAAATTTGAAAATATAATAAAGGAAGAAAATCAAATTACTTATTACCTACTATTTTCAAAAGTTCAAAAACACTCTTGATAACCAAACCGAACAATGGATTGTATCTAAATATAAAACAGGAAAATCACCATCAATCCCCATTCGCAGTAAAGTGGTGAATAAACTTGGGACAATTAAGAGACGTTTCGTTCGCTTTGCGTGCAGCACGCATGTGGATGTAGGTTACTTAGGAAATATTACTGTGGATTATATGGATAACCTATCTATATTAACTATATTATTTATAATCATACTATCTAAATACATTCATACATAAAAAAATTATCTCGCCCGTTTCCCTAACGGGGTGGGCAGAGCAACCAAATAATCATAAAAAACCTTGCAGCCACTCCTGATTCAAAGTCCCAAGATGGATATGGTGAACCATGGTGACAGATGATCAGCCCATCGGCCATACAGAAACATGAAACTTGGACTGTATTTTATGTAATTACTGTAATCATCATCATTGTTACTATAATGTAATAGTGTAATTTATTCCTCTTATGATATAGGGAAAATATTAAGAGAGGAGACTAAGACTTATCCCCGAATACTCAAACGCGACTCAGAGTTGAACACGTCTCAACTCACGGTTTTTGACAGTTTCTGATGAAAATCTGACAAAAAAAAAATCGTCATTTGAGACGTACTCAACTTTGAGATGCGTTTGAGTATTCGGGGGTAAGAATCCTTTCTATTCCCGAAATTCAACTCCTAGAGGACGCAGAGGAAAGAAGTTTGTGTGAAAATAAAACTCAACCCGGACAATGTCGTGGGACGTTCTTTAGTCCATACTAATATTATATAATATGCAAAAGTAACTCTGTCTGTTACCTTTTCATGCCTAAACTGCTGAACAAATTTTGATGATAATCGGCAAGGAGATAGATTCCATCCCGGGGAAGGCAACAAAGGCTACTTTTTATCCTGTAAAACGATCCCAAAATGGAATAAGTATGTAAAGAATAAACAAGATAACGCATAAATACTTCTTTGACATTAATTTATAACAAGACAGTTAATTTGACATGGTGCTACATAATTATTTGTTGCACAGACAACGTTGCAGGTCACATAGCTAGTCTTTTATAAGTGGAAGATTTTTTTTCATTTAATAGTTAAAAAAAGTCCGTGTCACTATAATTTTCGAATTCTCGGAAACTGTGCCAGTTACGAAGCTGAGGAAACTAAGAAATATGACAAATTAAATTTGAAATAGCTCTATAATGGAGTAATATGAAAGTGCCTCTAAATTTGCTTAAAAATATACGTATAAATGCAAACAAAATGTACATTGTAAATTTTATAATGATAGAAATCGTAATTGTAATCGTAACTCTTAATATCACCGAAAACTAGGGCTATACCAGCCACCGCACTACAGTGCCATAAAACTTGCTAATTTTATACGTCTTTTCATTGTTTTTGTTTATGCAATTTTGTGTATTTGTGACATAAAATAAATTATGTCTCTTCTATTTTATTCTATTATAATTTAGTCCAATCAAGAAGTTCCTGCTCTATAATAGTTTGATACCAAGTCTCTAGTGTTGAAGATCTTGCTCGATACTTCCAATATTTTCGCTAAACATCACTCAACACTAAGCTCTAAGATGCGTGCTAAAGCTTAGTAGACATTGACATGTGAAATACTTTCACGTAGCATGAAAGGATGCAGTAAATAGTAAATATTAGTCTGGTAATCCATCACAAGAACTTAATCTATCTCTATCACGCAAGAAGTGCTATCAACGAGTAATAAATAAATAACACGCCTCGAGTTTGTTGGTGTTATGTCGTAAAACTTGTGAAATTACCTCAACATTTTCTTTAAAACGGCGGCCGTCATAATGATTATGATGTAAAAAGTTGAATTTATTCATTGACTATGTATGTATGTATTGTTCGTATAAGCTTCAACTCTAGTGAGGGAGTTTTTAAGCCGCTTAAAGGCGTCCGTCATGGCTTAACGACTTAAAAGCCGGGACCGACTGTTTAACGTGCCCTGTTTAACGAAGCACGGAAGTGCTCAGCTCATAATGCCACTTGCGGTCACCCATCCCAATTTGTATTATTATACAAAACACACAAAATTTATTTTATTTTACTAGCTGCCGCCCGCGGCTTCGTTCGCGTGGTATCCGGATAAAAAACAGCCTATATGTTAATCCAGTACCTGTACTATGTATATTCTAAGTTTCATTCAAATCCATTCAGCAGTTTCGGCGTGATTGAGGCACAAACATCCAAACATCCAAACTCACAAACTTTCGCATTTATAATATAAGTAAGATAAGATTAGCCGTGCCAGGTTGAACCTATGTTACAGCCACTATCGACGTTTTTTTACTAGATTTAAAGATTAAAAATTATGTGTATACCCAATGGAATCGTTAATACAATATGATATTCCAAGTCACGTACTATTTGCATTGCAAACATCCAAATCAGTTAAATAGTTGCGGCGAGGTTGAATCAGAACCTACATACATGCAAACTATATTTTTATACTCATAAAATAACAGGTACAAGCCTCATTTTAAGAGAAGGTATGAAAAAACTTTGTATAGGTACATGAAGGTTATGAGAATCGAAAAAAATGGTGCCGTAAGTAATGAAGACTTGATAAATAAATACGAAAGAAATTAAATTAACGAAAGACTAGGCAGGAAGGTTTTTGTTACCATCACCCCCAAAAGGGAAAATTTTATAACAAATAAATTAAGGTTTTAATATTGTTTTTAATATGAACACTAAAAAAGTAACATCAACGCCTAATAGTGAAACTAACCTACTGTAACATTTATTGGTGTAAGGGAACTTTTGCAGTTGCTTGCAAAATTCACTCCTGGTAATAGAAGTTTCGTTTTATGACTGTAAAGTGTTAAACATTTGGCGTCATTTTTGGGAACTCTAGCTTGCTGTCACGGGCCATAATGGCACAAAGACCTGTATGTAGTCATGTATGGAATAATCGTCGTGAACTTTTGTTTGATTTGATGAAGCATAACACAGAAAATCACATTATCATCATTCTTATAACGCCGTCCTCATGGAAATTGAATTATGGATTTTTTTATTCTGTTCATATTTGGGTCAACAAAAAGAAGAGGATGATCAATAAAAAGATGGTGTGATGATATTACAGAATAGCAGGAAATAAAGATAGCAAAAGATAAAAGAGAATGGAAAAGCTTGGAGATTTTACTGCCATGGGCGATCCTTACCGGACAACTGAGCCTAATTAGTAATAACTTAGTATCAAGCATTTAGTAATTATTAAAATATTGTAAATTAGTTGGTAGGAAAAATAAAGTTTTTTTTATTTCATCTTGGGGTGGGTTACCCAAGGTCTGTAAAATCGTAATATCCTATCATAATACTGCCGTCATAAGGAAAAAAGACGTATCTGACATTTTTTTATTGAGTTATATGTATACATCATCGGAATCGGTAAAAAAAATCCAATCTACCAGTGTTTTTTTCTCCATTTTGGAATTTGATGTAGAAACGTCCTTTTTTCTTATAACGGCAGAATAGTATAGACGGGCTAGTTTAGGCAATCAAATGTAGTTACTTACTAAAAATGTAAACTATAATTACATGACGACCTAGGTGACGTGGCGGGCGAGTGCTCGGCTGAGACACAAGAGGCGCGGGTTCGGCCGCTACGGGAGAAATGTTTGTATGTTCTACAAACATTTCTTCCGGGTCTGGTTGTTGTAGTATTATGTATTATAATAAGTTAAGTATTCTATCAGCCATCCGGTGTCCATAGTACAAGTTTTGCTTAGTTTGGGGCTAGATGTGAAATGTCCACAAATATTTATTTTATTTATAAAATACTATCCAAGTTGAATACATAAGAAAGAATTAAAATGAATCTTCGAAGTAGAATTGTTTTGTTCAGATACTATCAGTATCTGCTTTGAAAATACAATTTGAATATCAATTCCTCATCTGAATATCTATCAAATCTGCATACAATGACATCTAAACATGCAAAAATATTGGCTCATTCTTTGCAAATCATATGAATCCTCTTCATCTAGTTAATTCAATAGGTATTTAAGACAAATATGAGTACCATGTAGGTATTTATCCCGAGCATGTTGTAAAAGTCGACTAAGGGATGTATCCTCTCCAACATGATGGACCATCTATGTGGGCGATGGTCTGATTACCTGTCACCATGGTTCACCAATCCATCTTAGGACTTTAAATCAGAAGTGGCTGCAAGTTTTCTTATTTTTACTTGTAGTAATAATATATGTGGTGATAATATATGTATATGTGCCTCAAAGGCTATTTTCGTGCACTTGACACATATTTTCGAATCGAAAATCCATTGGTACAAGACCGGCCTGAACCCGCAACCTTAGGATGAGAAGGCGAAGGTGCTACCACTAGACCAGCAGCGCTCTAGCGCAGTACTATTAGTACCTATAAGAATAGTAGGTATAATATCATTTCTTTCGTGGAATCGAACCCACCCTCTCGCGTCACCATGATCGTAGATGAGTTATCTAGAGGCGGTAAGATCAACAGATAGCCTCGAATATGGATCAAAAACCGTTATGAATATAATTGATGTACAGTAGGTACATATACGTTATTTCGAGAGTTCAAAATATCAGCTGGAATAATGGAATTCACAGTGTATTTTCCAGCATATTTTTACAAAATAGAAACCTCTCCAAACATAACATATGTTGCGTGACTGACAATCAACGCATACCCGACCCTACCAAACCATTAGAAACCAGAAAGGTGGGGATAACTTGCCTTGTGTAAGGCTGCTTTTAAAGAAACAAAAACACATTTTAATAGAGACATGTGCAAGTAACCAGACCGTATTAATCAGAGCAGTTGTGGTATAAAATCGCTAGTATTATAATGATGGTGACAAGAGCACTAGTTTAATGACATCTACTTCCGACTTTAAAGTAGTCCGATAGCACCGATGAATTGTGCTGATTCCATATAAAGTTGGACAAAGGCAGGGAAACAATGAATGTTTTAATACAACTTATAATTTCAAAGCATGGTTGTCTGGAAGAGATCGCTCTTAAGCGATAAGACCGCCAATTGTGGTCTTGTTTTAACGCATCTTACTTATGTTATAAATGCGAAAGTTTGTAAGGATGTTTGGATGTTTGTGCCTTAATCACGCTTAAACAGCTGAACGGATTTGAATGAAACTTGGAATATACATAAGACGTGTGCTGGAATAACATTATAGGCTACTTTTTATCCAGGTACAATGCGAGCGAAGCCGCGGGCGGCAGCTAGTTTAGGTTATATTTTTTATGTTATTCTAAGGTGTACAATAAAGAATTTTCATTCCTTCAATCATTCATTCGTTATTTTATTGGTGTTGTTGCCAGCCTGAGTAATCTCACTGCCAACAGCAAAGGCCTGCCCTTAAGGTACTCTAAATGAATACGTGAAAGACGGGAATCAGTTTCATTAAACAACCAATGCCTACCTTGTAAACTCTCGTAACAAAGACGGCGTTCCGTGACCTAGCAAAATAAATTCTCGTTCCTCAGAATCATTGCAATTACTCGAATCAATGAACGCAAATCGATTCAATACTTTACGATGCCCGCTTGTTGTTCAATATCCTATTTTATGAACTGATAGGTGTATTTTAAAGCTAAGTATACACTGGTTAGTATGCAGAACGAGATAATAAATTATGGTAGGTACTGGTAATACGCGGACGTTACAATATCTGAATGAAAATGTAACCTTTTTTGTGGTCTTATCATCCTAGTTCAGAAACGCCTTTTTAGATTATGGTATTTCCTTTTTTTTAATTAACATTTTTATTAACAGAAAGAAACTTACAACTAATACAAATAGGATTTACAAAATACAAAAGAAACCATCGGGCTATATAAAGGCCGTTGCAAACGGTCTATATCACCTGATCCAGTTCATCAGAAGGTTCGTTCCCAAGACGCTGGCTTCATTGCCTCGTTGATTGGCAATACTGACACGTTGAGCCAAATAAGAACCAGCTCTTGGATCGCGCATCGCTTCGACCAGACGCCCTGAAAGAATTTTGAAAACGCGGTGGGCACCCGTGCCCCACAAACATAATATAATAGGTAAGGTACATAAGCCCCGTCGAGGTTTGCATATTTGCGCCTTTTGAGATCCTCGGCCCTATCTGAAGTCTGGTATTTACTTAGAAATGGGAATGGCACTAAAGCAAGCGAACGTTTCATAATGCATAAGTAATCCTTGTTAGTCATAATACTCTTTACGTTGAAACGAGTGACAATGACAAGCAAACTTTATGAAGAATAAAAAGGATGTAATTACCTATATTATGAAAAAGTCTGCGTATCTGTGATGACTGATGAATCTTTAGCGCAATTACACATAGGTACTCGTAATGTCGTATCTTGATTATCTGTGGCAGAAGCGTGACGCAGAAGTAAAATAGGCTATTGTTAGATTTTAAAAATACTTTTAAAAACTAACTTTTAAAAACCTCCGACATAAAATTAATATGGGACCACGTCCTCGGGACCATATCTATAGCTACCATTGAAAGAATCATCTAAATCGGTTAATTAATTGGCGGAGATATCAGAGAACATGCATAAAACACAAACAGTCGAACATAGAACCTCCTACTTTTTTGAAGTCGGTTAAAAAGAAAGCGATATGTTATGCGATGATAGATAATAATAAAAATATCTATCTACATTTTTTCCTTGCGCACACGCTATAAAAGTTTTAAGGCTCTTATGAGATTCATAGAGTTTCAACATCGCAGCTTCTGTTTAGCAAGTTTGTTTTGAGTTCCTATCGACTTCACGAGACATGTATATGTTGATAATCGTTACGATATCACGCTATATTTTCTCTGGTCTAAACCAGCTTAACTCAGCAGAAAAAAACACTGTCTGTCGTTGGATAATGAGATCGACGGGCAACGTGAATAATGGGTAATTTGTTTAAAATAAAAAAAAACCCGCAAATGGGCTCAAGGCGTATAATAAAACGAAGATATGGCCCGGGTGGGTCGGATCGAGAAATGAATTTAGATTACAGGTTAACGCCGACTAAGTGTGGGTTCTCATCCACCTGTACTTGAAAAAAACGGAGTAAAAAACCGTTGTTTCGTTCGGAGCGGATGCTTTTTTGGTTATTGTAGAAGTTAACAAGTAGCGCAACACTGATATTATCTACCACAGATAATATCCATCTTTTTAATATTATAAAACTGTATTTTTCTTTTTAATTTACAATATTGAACAAAGACAAAGTACAAGTTATTCTACAGATAATATCCATCTTTTTAATATTATAAAAAAGTTACTGTATTTTTCTTTTTAATTTACAATATTGAACAAAGACAAAGCACAAGTTATTCTTACATTGGAGGAGCACAAAAATTTTTTTTTAAACTTTTATTCATAATTTGTTACGTGATTTCTTCGTTGGGGGTTCTATAGTCAATAAAGAAATAAATTAGGTGTTTTATAAGACCTACTTATCTACTCTGATACTGGCTTTCATCTTGTGAGAAATTAGTAGATCAATTTTGTGTCTAATAATATCAACTTTGTATGTAATACAATTTCTATTATAACACTATTCTTTCATATTCACATTCTAGAATCTAATTTATTGAAATGAAATTGATAAGATTTAGCTAAGTTGATTGCAATCTATTTTGTGAATTTAATGAATAAAATAAATTATTATTACGATATAAGCAAATCTTTATTAACAAAAATAAATTTACAACTAATACAAAAGAAACGGTCGGGCTATCTAAAGGCCGTTAAACCACAAACGGTCTTTTTATTACGATTGTATGAGAGTGTATGTAAGTTCTCGATTTATCTCCGAAGATGCACAACTGTTTCAAAGTGTCTTTGTATCAGAAAGGCCAGCTCTTGAGTTTGTGACGTGCGGACGGACCGTTTTAGCCAGACGGCTGACATCCTACCGCTTATTAAGAATGTTTTTCTTTCACAAAAACCCTGAGTATTTTTAAGTTCGTAACTGTTTATGTTTTTACGGCAACCGGAGTTTTAAGTTAGGCTTCGTTTGGAACTTTGACAATGGCATTCAGAGCGCGGCTTGTAAAAAAATAATTTTAGTTTCACTTTTTATGGTTAAAAGCTTCTTATAACCGTCATGAAACTTACTCTTTTTAAGGCTTTAATGGGTTATGAACTTTTGTTACAAAATGTTTAAACACATTAAAACTAACTAAGGCCTTTTAGCATCTATAGCAGATGATTTATACAGCGTCAGGAGGCAACTTTTACCTTCACAAACGGGACGCAGTAGTGCCCGGGACAAATTAAGATGGAGTAGGCTTGCCCAGCACCTATTCCATCCTCTCAGCTTAGTCGGCCTTGTCCACAAGAAAGACATGGTCAATACGTGCGGAGCTGACTAAGCCGCGGGTTTCCTCACGATGTTTTCCTTCACCGTTTGAGAGTACTTGGCATAGTGCACATGAATTTTTCTCACAAAAACATCCATTGGTACACGAACGGATATGAACCCACGACCTTAGGATCGGAAGGCGGGGTCACTACCAACTAGACCACAACCACTAGTGCTCTCAACACATACATAACAGCCTTTCCTAATAGATATTATTACTGGTGTCACTAGAGGTATAGTTCTTCGGACCAGTGTGGTGAAAGGATTTAAAGTGCGCCTATCACACTTACACACTTGCGGTTCACTTGAATGTGACTGTATTGTTGAGGCGGCATACAACATTATTTTGACATTACGTGACGGTAGCGTACTACAAAAAACAAACGAATTTGAACTTTATTTTTTCCGCAAAATGATTAATGTTTCCAATGGCTCAAAAATAAAAAGGTAAGTTCCACCGTCGCTTTAACAAACAGTAAAAATAAAAGCTTTAAACTGAAATTAATAAATTTTAATTGCATGAAAGTCCAGGTTGCCGCCGGCTTTAAGTGGTTACAAGCTACGACCATGTGTAGGTTAATGGGAACAGCTGGCTCACTCCACATCAATAATGATTATTAAGTTAAAATCTTCCTGACAAAATACGCATACAAAAAATATATTTAGAAGTAATGACAATGCTTAAATAGCGAACTGAGCTCAACCGTTTGTTTGTACTTTGCTTTTGTGATGTGACTCATTTTAAGTTACATAATGAGTTATTAACATATTTGAATGTTCCCTTGTCTTCAACATCTTCTATGTAAGTCTTGATAAGTAACTTTGGAGAAAAAATACTGGTAGATGCGTCTTTTTTTACTGATTCCGATGATGTATATAACTCAATTATGAAAAAAATGTCAGATACGTCTTTTTTCCTTATGACGATGACGGCAGAACAGTCAGGTTGTATTTTTTGTTCCTGCTGGTTTCATTATAAGCTACTGTGTTTATGTGGAGCGAGTTTAACATTGAATGGATATTCTGGTTAAGATGATAGATGCTGAACAAATTATGATTTATAATGGAATTAAAGTTCTGGATCACGATGGAGTAGCTCGGTAATTGGGATATGAGGTCAGATTGTGAGTTATTGAATCAAATGATATGGTAAGAAATGAAAAAAAAACAAGAGTAAGTATATACTTTTAAATCACCATCTGACTAAGTAAGGTACGAGTAGGTCTAGTGAGAACGTGATTGATTTTTTGAAGTCCAGAACCGTTTATTATATTTCACCTTATGAAATACTTCTTATATACAAGATGTCTAGTAAAAAGTGGATAATAGATAACATTGAAAAAATATATAATATTTAATAGACCTTACGACTGTTCTAAACAATATTAGAAAAAAACTGTAGGTCAGCAAATCGTATTTATGTACTAGCCTGTTTAACTGCACTATTTAATCAGATTAGCGTATTTGTTGTTCCAGAACCAAAACTATTTAAATTCAAAGTTTTATCAAAATCGGTTCAGTATCTACGTTCAGTATAACGTGTCAGAAATACGTGGTAACAAACATTCACACACACAAACTTTCGCATTTATAAGATTAGTAGGATAGGATGTAATCTTTCTGTGTTAATTTTTGTTATTGTGTATATTAATTAGTTTTACTATAGTTCTGTATTAGCCACTTGACAAAACGTGGAAGTATAGGTTAGTATAGGTTTGACGGCCTCGATGGCGTGGCGGACGATTGCTCGGCAGGGACGCAAGAGGCACGGGTTCGATTCCCGCTGCGGAAGAAATGTTTGCATGTTCTGTAAATATTTCTTCCGGGTCTGGGTGTTGTGGTACCATGGTAATCGTAGTTTCTGATATCCACGACACAGGAAATCCTAGTGTGGGGTCAGGACTATGCATGTGACTGTTGGGTGTTATTTATTTATTTATAGGTACTACAGCCACACCCATTATCCACAAGCACTAGGTAGCAACACTCTGTTCACTTACGCATCCAATGATTGGATTCGTTGATTGCTTTTAAAACTCTAACATCCAGTCAATCGCATAAAAGTTAAGAGACTTCCAATAATGGTCACATCGATATAAAGACTACACGGCATAAAACAAGACTTACAAGCTTTTAACTTGGCTGACGATTCTGGTCGTAAAGAACGTGAAAGAAATAAAGGTATGTCCTGAGAGTGTATGCACTTCTAGCGGGTTGAAATAGACAGGAGATAGAAGCCGCCTAAAGAGCTTTAGATAAGTGGAAAGGGTTTGAATCTGAATACGTCTGGTACGTATCTGCCCAAACATCTGTTTGATGTTTGTGTCAGGTTTCCATCTTTTTCTTACTTTTTACTATTGTAGATAATCTTATAGAGTTTATAGACTAGTAGGAAAATTATACTTACTTCAATTCAAATCTACCTATCTAGACGTGTCACTAGTTCTTTCGAACCAGTGTGGTGAAAGGATTTAAAGTTACACTTGGCACATATTTTTACATTACATACAAATTTTTGAGGTTCAACAACATGCCTGTTTCCTCATGATGTTTTCCTTCACCATGGGAGATTACTGGTTTAGCGCACATATATTTTTCGTACAGAAAAATCCATTGGAGCATGACCGGATTTGAACTCACGACCTTAGAATCGGAAGGCGGGGTCACTACCATTAGACCACCAGTGATCTCACTTACTTGAAATACAAAAGTATCTACTACATATATCCTTATTTTGGCATTCTCTTATTGCCTTTATCCTACTCTATGTGGGGTCGGCACAACACGTTCTCTTCCATTCCTTTCTGTCAGACGTCATCTCTGAACTCTCTCCACAACATTATGAAAAATACTTAGAGGAATACTATTCTTCCGTTTCATTGAAAAACCTTTGAAAAAAGTGTGCTAATTGTATTATTCTAGTCTGAAATCATAGCGGAAGATCCGCTGTTGTCTTTCCGCTAGATATACATTACTTCTAAGTGTTCGGTTTGGATAGGCTTCGCTGTGTATCAGAACCGGTTACGAGAGGAATAGTTTCCAGTGTGAACCCTTTACAGTCTTCCCAAAGGGGAAGCAACGCAGACCGCTCTTATTACAGTGAAATAGAGTTGATTATTGTGTGGGTTTTTTGAGAGGTTGTACATTTATAAAACATCTATAGTTACAGAGTACACGTCCGTGACTAAATATGTGCCCACGCGCATCACAACTTACAGCTTTGAATAATGCCTTTTCCCTGCTGCCTCCAATTTCGGAAGCGTAATTTGTAATTAAATTTGAACGCACGGTTTACTGAGACGCCACATAATACGATTATAATTGAGTTTTGATCATGTTTCAGATCAACACGGCGTGGGGTAGAACGTGATTCGGTTGACGAGTTTCCTACATGTTTTCTTGATGATAAACTCAATGTAGCGTAATTTAAGCAAAGGTTCCTTATTTTATTTTAATTTGGCAGACCTTAAAAGAGATGGCGAGATGAATTCGACACCTTTAACAGACCAGAACAGCTTTAGAAAACAAGGGGAGGCCTTTGCCCAGCAATTGGACAACATATTCTAACAGTAATAATGTAATAGCTAAAACTATTGGAAACATTAAACATCCATACATTTCTAAATAACTATTCATAAATTTGCGTAAAAGTATCATAAACAATAACCACAAATAAAAACTCTGTCATGGCGGACTTATCAAAATCGGCCAATTGTGGTAGAAATTTTAGTGAGAATCATATAGTGAGAAGGGAATGTTGAGAACCTTAAATATAGGTGAAATAATACTTACTAACCTAATAAGGGAACACAAAGTTAGTATTTGGCTTGCTTTATGTCGATTGCCAAAATAGTACCGTCATAAACCTATAGATTACAAATGGTTTCTCTTAGAAAACTCGTTATCATTCCTTACTGACTTGTATCTATATTTAATAACAGAAAGAAACTTACAACTAAAACAAATATAATTTACAAAATACAAAAGAAATGGTTGGGCTATCTAAAACGTTGTAAAAAGTCTATATATAGATCACCTGATACTTACCCTGATATACACCTGATCATTAGACGGTGGAAACGTGCCCAAGACGCTGGCCGCATTGTCAGGCTGAATGGCAATACTGATCTATTGAATAATACTATCAATATTTGTTTCTTGGTTCTGAACTGACTGTTATGTATTATTGACATATGAATTTCTTTTTCAGGTAATGATTGGATTCGCCTTCATTATGGATTCTGTGAGTAAGAAAGATACTTTTATCTGTGGTAAACTGTCGTAGGCAGTCTTCGTTTCAAAATCAGCAGCAAATAACAACCTAATCTGCAGATAGATTGGAACGACGTTACTTTGATCCAACGATCAAAAACCTGAGTCTTTAGCACCAGTTCCATATTTTAGAACCTCTAAAAACAACTTACTCTTAAAACTCACTTACATACTGTTCTAGCGCTGATAATTATTGACCATTCATTGAAATGTTTTTGACAACACGATTTTTTTAAAGGGCTTTATTTGTACATTCAGAACTAGTGACAAGACTACTAGAGTAGTCAGTCAGTTAGTGTAGACTATCACTATAAATACCAAAAAATCGTGTGCATCCGATGCTCCGTTGTTGCGTGAAAAAGGACAAACCCTACAAACTAACAAAATGTGTCATCAACTCAATTTTGCATTTCTAATATTCGAAGTGGTATCGGTGTTGGCCGGGGAAGCGGAGGAAGTGGTGCCGGATCGAGCCTTCGAAAGAGGATGGTGGCAGAAGGCTCAGAATAGAGATGTGTGGAAGTGTATGGGGACCTTTGTCCAGCAGTCGGACGAGTTAGGTTAATAAGAAAAATATACCTATATATTGGATGGTATGAATATAATAATAATTGTCATTTCTCGGTTTGCAGGGATTATTAAAAGTCGAAACTAGTGCTTACCGCCTGCTCATCGGCTCGTAAATTAAGTTCTCTTTGACATTCATTAGTTTCAGAAAAATACCGCTCAGTAGAAAGAATAAAAGCTTGTTAAAATCACTCGATGTTCGACCCTGGATATTCTTTGTGGGGAACGGAATGGTAAATTTAGAAATGTGAAGCTTTTGCAGTTTGTTAGTACGGATTGTTATAAAACTTTTAACATAATTCAGCGTTACTATTAGGCCAATGGGTAAAAAATATTTGAGTAGGTATATACGTAGGTACATACCTATATACGGACTTATGCTCGGTTCCAATTTTCTCTTGACGATTAATAACCATAGCAACATTGTTAATTCTCGAAAAGCGCCTTACATTTTTGACTGAAAAACAACGTTGATGTGAAATAAGCGATTCATCGTCCTGATTTTAAGAACTGGATGTCAGAAACTAGACGCTAATCAAATGTGCAAACGTTATTTTATAACCTATTAAAAGTTTTTTACATACTTAATAAATAACGACAATGTATACATTATAAGAAGCTAACTATATCATTTATTATAAGTAGGTGGATAGGGTATACGACGAGGTACATAAAAATAAATCCAGTGCCTGCAGGCGTGTTGTATCTTAGATCGAATCTCGTTTGATTGGAGGTCGCGAGTCGTGAGGTCAGTTTTGATATATTTGTACAATCTTGTTCTTAATATTGTGAACTCGCCAAGTGAGATGATCTTCTTAGACAAGCTACGGAGCTTGTCTAAGAAGATCATCTCACTTGGCGAGTAAACATTAAAAATAAACATTTATAGTTTTATCTGTACAAAACGGGATATAAATGTTTGATTTTTATTCATTGAGGCTTCTTAGAGATAACGGAATCTTACTTATGTGGCTTCGTAAAACGTACCAACTTTTTTACGAACCTGTAATACGTACTGGTCGCTAGACTGGGAGTAAAGAAAAAAGCATAGAATGCGTCCAGCTGCTTCTCTCCCCGAGCATGTTGTAAAAGTCGACTAAGGGATAGTACCCTCTCCAACATGATGAGATACAATAAGCAAGTATTCTCAAGGAGGGTTGACGTCAGGCAAGCGGCCGGTCATAAAACACCTTAGCCAAAACTCTTACAGCATGATCCAAGGATCATGCTGTGCCGACTCCACATAGAGTTGGCTAAGGGCAGGCAAGATAATGAATGTTCCACTAGCAAAGGTCTCCCTCATTTTTTTAACAGTATTTGCGCTCCAAGTCTGTCACTGTGGCTCAAATGCATCCAGATCATCTCGCCATCTCTTCCTGGGCTTGCCGCGTCGTCTCCGGCTATCTTCAGGCACCCATTGAGTGGCGAGTTTTGCCCAACGTTCTGGATGCATTCGAACCCATAATCTTTCTATTTTCTTTCCCAAACCTTCGCTGAAAAATACGTAAGTAGGTATAATAAAAGCATTTTTTTAAATCAAAGTTTAAAACTATCCTAGGTAGGCACTTACGCACTTGTTTCTAATATTTTCAATTAGTATTATTTCAATTAATTATGTCATGTCATGTAGAGACGATGAATGAAAGAAGACTAACGAAACAGGGTGTATGAAGCGAGTGTGAATGGTACCGTTGGAAGGGGAAGACTTAGTGTGGGGTGAGACTATGTATATGTCTATTGGGTGTCCATTTATTTATTTTAATATAATAGGCCAACTAAAATGCTGATATTCTTTACGAACACAGGCAGTAAAAATAAGCACTTTACGAAATATCATGAAATTTCGAAATCGCTGGCAAATGCAACCGCAGGCAGGTAGTAAATTATTATAAGGAAGTAAGAGCTTTGCAGTCTGACAGTCAGGTGGGTAGACGGTAATGATTGAGCTCGTAAAGAAAACCCTTTGGATTATGAATAGGCACAATTGGCCGTACAGGTGTACATTCCCCCGACTTTGCGGGTAAAGTTTTATTTATGAGCTGTCAATGTCATTGACAGCTCTAAAATAAAACTTTACTTGTAAAATACTATTCGTAAATATAAAGTATTTCTCTTACTGGCATCCACTCGCGGCATCACTCTCAAGATATTCTAGTCTAGCCTATATTGTGTAAATAAAACCGGTCAAGTGCGAGTCGACTTCGCACACGAAGGGTTCCATAGTACATATACATAAATGTTTCTTGTATAATTTTTTTTTATTATTTGTTGTTAAAGTGGCAATAGAAATACACACTGAAAATTTCAGTTCATGAGATACAGCCCGCTGACAGACGGACGGACAGACAGGGTCCTTAAAAGAACTCAATACGGACAAAGTCGCGGGTTATTTCACTAGTTTGCAAATAAGGGCTTCGGCCGTATTAAAATTCAGCCGTATTCTAAAATACATTTCATGTGCCGATCTGAAATCATCATTGATGTTATTAATTAATTGGTTAATTACTCGGTAATTAGCTACGTTTCAACCATTGGATATTCGACAATTGTATTTAAACAAGAGAAATTAAACTTATGTATTCATGTGATGACATATTTTATTGAGTAATATAATGAAAATATGCATTACTACTACTAGTTATTGTGGTGAAAGGATTTAAAGTGCTGCTCAAAAGCTCCTTTCATGCACTTGACACATGTTTTTGTTCTTTTTAGTTTCGACGACATGCCATAAAATAAATGTAATACTATAATATACTTAATTTTGATTTTTTTAAATCCTTGTCCGTTGTTTTTTGTTTGATAGGTATATTCGTGTAGTGGCATTTAAAGGCGTTTGATTGCGAACCTTCAATTTGGTTTTTCATCGTATTTTGTATACCTACGGCCATTATGTTATGTTTGGTCTGACCTCTACTTTTTCTAACGTCAATATATCGCTTACTTAACAAAAAGCTTTTATTGAAGGCTACAATTTTAGTACAGAATTAATTTGCTATTAATTTGTTACATAAGTAATTAAAAGCTATGATTGGTACCTTGTCTGAAATCTTACGACTGAAAAATTCATGCCACCACAAAAAGCCTTAAAAACACTTCTGTATAAAAAGCTTCGTTTTTCCGTTGCAATAAAGGCATACCCACACTTAACCGTCCACGAATACCATTAATAATTTCAGCACCAAGGATACAGCAGTGCCCATAAATATCCTGTTAATGGCAAAGCGTGTAATATTTTCTCCTTCATCTAAGTACATTACTTCTGCAAAAATAACAAAATAGTGTTCGTTGATCGTCTTGATAACTGCTGCATAGAATGCTGGTAGTTAGTCAGGGGTACGCTACGCTGAAAGCGATCGTAGTTCGGTGGATTAGGGGCTAGTTTGGCGTGAGTGATTTTATCAAGCTGCTTCAGTAAGTTCCGATATGTTGTCGAGATAGGAAGTGGAATGATCCTCTCAGCTGCAAGGACATACTAAAATAAAACTATGCGTCGTTTCTGTGGCTATCTACGTCCGCTTCTTACAGTTTGATAAAGTTGAAGTAACATTATTGTGTCTGTTTTAGTGAAGAACAAAATTATTACAAGTTATTAGTTATCTGAAAGAGGGAAATGGAAGAAGAATATATGATGTGCCGATATTTCAAGAATCCCTTCTTAGTACCTATACCTACCTATGCTTCTAGGACTTATGGTCTGTGCGTTAATTATCAGTGAGTCAGTATGTACAGACAGTTTATATATTTAGAAATATGACCGAGTGGCAGCCTGACCCGGCGAGAAAGCGACGTGGCAGACCAAAACGGAGATGGCGAGACGAACTAGACAAATATATAGGTGACTGGGAGACTAAAGCACTGGATCGTGACGTTAGGAGGGAATGGAGGGATGCCTTCGTCCAGCAGTGGGATCCATATGGCTTATAATAATAATAATAAGATTTTTAGACTTTCTTCTTTAATTGTTTTAATGATGTCAGAAAGTGTGCGACGGACATTATTACTTAGGTCTAATAGAATCCAGAGCCGGCCATTTGGAAGGTTTCCAATACCGTCATGCGCTGCCATATTAGACAAGTTTTCAATGAATTTTAATGTGCAAATGCCCGACCAAAATCATTTGGTGGATGTGCGATGGATCGGAAAATGTGGGGTTGTTTGAATTGACGTGTTATTGGAATTGGTTCTATTGCTAGATAGAAATGAATAAATACGTAACTAGCCAACTATGGTTTGTAATGGATCATTTTTGTTTTTGCGGCATGTACCAGCGTCACAAAAAAAACCGTAAGCACTTCAGCTGTAGGTCTTTTATCTATATCTCATAAACTATATACCATAGAGACATAATCTTAAAGCGTATCGATATAATTTTGATCTTTAGTAGAGCCTAGTAGAGCATATAAATCTCAAATTTGACAATAATTCACTTTGTCACGTTTTAGTTAGCGGACAGCAAAGTAGGTTTCGTGTATCTGCTCTTTTTACGTCACTTTTATTAGGAACTTTGTGTATGTATTTCATTTTTCTTCTTGTTATTCATTTTATTTCATTCAAAGGTTGTGGATCAAGGCAATGCTACTTTAATTTATAATCTTACTGACTCATCACAGAATATTTACAGGGCTGCAAAACGCAAACGTAGTAGACGAACGATTTTATGTAATACTTGACAACACGTTTCTATTATTGGGAAAGTGGCGTTCTGCGTATATTCAATGATTGATGATACCTACGAGTACTATTTGAAAAATTGTGCAGTGGTACAAAATCGAACAACCATACAAAGTGAACAAGGGCGTAGTTAGTCTGTACAAGTTAAAACCGATAAGGTAAAACCTAGTTTAAGCCGAATGTAAAACTAAAAACTTTTCTTCTAGTTAAGTTCGTATGTTCCACAATGCAGAAGGAATTCCAGTAAAACCAGTAAGCCTTAAGTACAGTACCTTTAACACCAGTTTTTGAAGCTATTATGGTCTAAGCTAAGTACCTAATGCCTGAATGGACATTAAATCTCTAGTACTATGTTGGGAATATTAAGTTTATTTGTCTGGTTGTGTGTGTTGTCTCGTTTAGAGCTTTGCATGTATTTTTTGCGGGCGGGTGGGTGGTGCACATCTCTACATATTGGTAAACATGTTTTAAATATTTAGTTGGATTAATAACCACCTATCTCCATTTTGTAGTGTCTTAAAAATAACATCTGCAAAGCCACGCCTGCATAAGCTAGCTACCTTGGAAATGACAAATTTTGCGTCATTAAAAAGTGGTCTCTGCGATCCACAACATGAGACCAGTGCCCCAATCGCACTATGGATCTTATGTACGCATGTAGCGAACTTTTGTATTAGTTTATAATACCACGATAAGAAATGTGCATAAATGGTTAATAAATGTTATATTGCCTTTGGTAATTACGTATAGAATATAGCAATATGGGCCCTATATCGCACCAGCTGGGAAAAAAGTTCACTTTGTTCAATGAATCGGACATTGCTGTCGTACAAGGTAGCCACAACCATTCATACATCACACAACCACAACATACGTACTCATTACTTGATCGTTTTGACATTCTTTCATTTGGATCTATTTGTTTGTAAAACTAGTGTTAAAGGCACTAGTTATCGCACAATCTTTCTCTGGGAAGAATTATTATACCTAATATTACGCGTTCTCGGAACTGCCGCCTCCATTACTGTGATATTCTGAGAACATATTTTATAGTTTGTGGTATCTCTCTGTGATCGTAATTAGATAAGGATCGGCGCGTAACAATTTGTTCTTTTTCATTTATTATGTGTTTAGGACGTGATACCCTCGAAGGCATTTAAAGGTATCTAGGTACTTATTTATTCACAGAATTTCTGTCTGAGTATTAACAGTTAGTGACAGAAGTTTATGAATATTTAGAGTTTTTCAAATAACTATCTACTAGTCGTATCACTACTTTCAAACCAGTGTGGTGGACGGATTAGAATGTGCCTGGAAGACATTCCTGTCATGCCATTTTTCTGTTAATGATAATGTGACTTGTTTGCAAATAGTAAATAATAGGCAAAAGCAAAACTCTTCCAGCTTGTGGTTATTCCAATTCCGGATATAGATAATGATAAAAAACATCAAAACTTTATTAAATTTTGACGCTGACTATACCTACCTGTATGAAATTATGAAACAAATGTTTTACTTTAAAAGCTCTATAACTATAAAGTAAAGAAACGGATAAGATGCTAATAAGTGGAGGACTTTGCGAAGGTAATTCCCACACAGATACACAACACATACACACACTGGCACAGTAATACAGGTAAGTAGACATACACAGGTGTGGGTAATTGATTATGTGAACTCAGTGAAGCAGCGTTGAAGTTGAAAAAGATTTTGGCAGATAAGACACATGTTTGCTGACGTTTTTAATATAGTAGGTATCTACATTCTTTTTAACAACTATTGATCAAGAATATGACAGTTGAAATGTTGGGATTAGTTCAGATTATTCGGAGACGCTAAAAGACAAACGTATTAACCATGTCTTTCCTAGGTGCTGAGCAAGCAACATAAAATTTGTCGTTAGTATAAAAAAAATAACTTCTAACGCTGTATAAATCATGTAGCCTTAGTGATGTTAATAGTAGAAAGATACAAATTATTTTCTGCGGTGCAAAGTAGGTCACTGATTGATTGATGCCAAAATTGTTGACGCTCTAAAAATAAAATCAATATAGGCAGTTTCAATCCACTTTTATACATTTATATTTCTCAAAAATCTCAAAGATAATCTAGCTCTTATATCAGATTTTTAGAAGAACGCTGTCCTGATTACGGCCCTTTGTTTAAAGCAAAACAAAATGTGAGTCTGAAATAGGGTTACCAGTTTCAATATTTTTAATAATATGGATCTTATTTAGAATTTTTAGCGATAGTCGATATAGCATCAACGCTTGAATGTCCGAGATTTTTCCTTGAAATTTTTCCAAACTTTTATAGTTTACGTCGCGCTTAAAATAAACATTCCCTGGCATTGCTTTTAAGATGTGCATATTAAGCATTATGCATTGATGATCTGTGAGCGACTCAATCAGTCAACTAATGTTTTGATGGGAGAGTGCTCGGTTGAGACGTAAGAGAGAGAAATGTTTGCATGTTCTGCAAATATTTCTTCCAGGCCTTGGTTTTGTGGTACCATGGTACCACAAAACCAAGGCCTACGAGTAGTTTTTGATACCCACGAACGGAATTCTAGTGTGAGTTCAAAATTATGTATGTGACTGTTGTGTTATTGATTAGCGGGTTTGATTCCCGCTACGGGAGAAATGTTTGCATCTTCTGCAAATATGTTTTCCGGATGTTTATCTTCTTATGGGTGTTTAGTGCTATATTTAAGTATGTATTTACAAAAAAAGTATATAAAGTTGCCCATAGTAAGTTTTGCTTAGTTTGGGGCTAGATGGCGCTGTGTGAAATGTCCACAAATATTTATTTACTAAATGCCACCCGTGGTCTGCTCACGTACCCGGATAAAAAATCGCCTATATGTTAATCTAGCACACTTACTATGTATATTCTAAGTTTCATTCAAATCCGTTCAGCCGATTTTACGTGAAAGAGTAACAAACATCCATACATACAAACTTTCGCGTTTATAATATTAGTTTAAGTTTATAATATAGGAGGATATATTTATGTCTGACAACCCTAGGCTTCAATGTGTGTGTGTCCGTGCATGTGTATGCAGATACAGATACTAATTTCGCTTTCGGCGTTCGTTTAACATTTCGGACGCGCGGCCAGTTTTAATTTGTGATCAATTATGCGAGGGCACTGTTATTTATCGTCGTTTTATTTTATTTGCCTTCTCACAGCAACTGTGGGTGGTCTGATCACGATTTTTGGGATGCCCAATAAGTTCCACTGATTGTGACCATAGAGCTAGTAATCGATTTAGTGTGAAGTGATATAACATATTTTTACGAATTATTCTGTGTTTTGTGGGTGTTTTTAATCGGTGGTGTCAGTGGTAAGCCGGATGTAAATATTCATCTATCAACTAGCGTTTTTTTTCAATAACTGTAGATATGACCCGTTCCTAAATGAGCTCTGTGCTCCAGAAATAATGATAAAATCCAACAGCCACTTACATATTCCTGACGCCTCACTCCTATGGCTCCTTGTATCGCGGGTATCAGAAACTACGAATACCATGGTACTACAACACCCTAACCCTGAAAAATATTTGCAAAACATACAAACGTTTCTTTCGCAGCGGGAATCGAATACGCCTTTGCGTCTCAGCCCAGCAATTGCCCACCACGCCACCGAGGCCGTCAAATGAACCTTATATGTAATATATTTTTATAAATAAACAACATTGCTATGGTAATCTATTAGCCAGCAACGAATGAAAGGTACAAGATTGATTAATCGCGTTTGTAGAAGCTTTATATTGCGAAATGACTAAACCAAATTGTATGTCTGGATAGAAAATTACGTGATATTATGACGCATAAATAAATTCTACAATTTTGTTTAGACTCATGCTGGACCACTGGTGGTCTGTGCGAAAAAATTATGAGCGCTATCTCAGTACTCTCAAACGGTGAAGGAAAACATCGTGAGGAAACCCGCGGCCTAGTCAGCTCCGCACGTATTGACCCTGTCTTTCCTGTGGACAAGGCCGACTAAGCTAAGAGGATGGAATAGGTGCTGGGCAAGCCTTCTCTATCTTAATTCGTCCCGACCTCTACAGCGTCCCGTTTGTGAAGGTACAACTTGCCTCCTGACGCTGTCTAAATCATCTACTATAGATGGTAAAAGGCCTTTATGTAGACTCATACCGTAATAGAGATACAAGTGGATACAAAACTTTGATACAAAACTTCATAGAAAAAGTAATACAATTCTCATGAATTACCTTTGCAATAAAGTATTCTTCAATTTCAATAATATAGTCATTCCGGCCCCAGCATGCTTATTGCAAAACATTCATACTAGTTACGAGCACTGCCATGTTTGTTTATTAAGATACTGATAGTTATTTTTATGTTCTGTGCACCTGGTTTGTGATTGCATGGGTGCATTTCACAGGCGCGTTTCTGTGACTACTAGATACTTGTGTCACTAATGCCCATTATTAAGACTATTCCATCTTAATTCGTCTCGGGCACTACAGCGTCCCGTTAGTGAAGGTTAAAGTTGCCTCCTGACGTTGTATAAATCATCTACTATAGATGGTAAAAGGCCTTAATTTATTTAAATTTATTTCATCATCATCTTCCTGCCCTGATCCTATATATTATGTGGGATCAACACAGCATGATCCAGGATCAAGCTGTAAGAGTTTATGTAATTTATTTATTTGCCCATAATGTAGTTTCAAAGCGACGTCATCACCGTAAAATTGTAAATGCCGTAAGATTCGCGAGAGGTCCGCTTTAAATCCTTTCATCACACTGGTTCAAAAGAAGTACTGACACGACTAGTAGTAGTACGAATTCATGCACAAAGGAGCTTCTCTGTGGCGCACTTCCATTCTTTCACCATATTGATATAGATCAGTGACACAAGCAGTAGTTTGATTATGAATGCGTCCTTGGCAGGGTATAAACACGTCAGGACCAGTATCTGCAAATAAAAGTTGTCTGTCGAAGTAAAAATAAAGTTTTACGTCCTTTCTAGGGGCCAGTCTCCCGATCGCCGAGTCAGGGTTTAGTGGATGCATTGAGGACAGGGGATTATGTAATCATAAATTGAAGAAACAATGCAGTACGAGTATATGTATGTATATTCGTATGAGCCAGTAACTCTAGTGACGGAGTTTTTAGGCCGCCTAAAGGCCTCCGTCATGGCTTAACGATTTAAAAGCGGGGACCGACAATTTAATGCAGTAAAAAAGTTTTGAATACTCTTGTCCAAAACCAAGATTTATATGCCTATGCGCCAAAGCAGCATACTCATAATTATCAGCTTTATAATGCATGTTGAAGTCCACTGCAGGATATAATAAAATTATGTCTCTCTAAAAAAACTAAGGCCTTTGACCATCTATAGTAGATGATATATACAGCGTCAGGAGGCAACTTTTACCTTCACAAACGGGACACTGTAGTGCCCGGGACAAATTAAGATGGAGTAGGCTTGCCCAGCACCTATTCCATCCTCTCAGCTTAGTTGGCCTTGTCCACAGGAAAGACATGGTAAATACGTACTGAGCTGACTAAGCCGCGGGTTTCCTCACGATGTTTTCCTTCACCGTTTGAGAGTACTGGTAAAGCGCACATATTTTTTTTTCTCTAATGTTGTTGATCCATCTGGGATCTGGATCCAGCCGTCCACACTTCATTTTCTTTTGGCCACAATCAGAGAACTTGTATCCTATCCGTTATCCGTTCTTCGAGCACTGCTCATTGCTACTTCAACTTACTGTAAGCTTAATATTACGAGTTGAGCACTTCCGTGCTTCGGAGAGCACGCTAAATTGTCGGTCCCGGCTTTTAACTTGATAAGCATGACGGAGGCCTTTAGGCGGCTTAAAAACTCCGTCACGAGAGTTGGCCACTAGCTCATACGAAACTACCTACCTACTTACTGTAAGAGTTGTGTCAAAGCTCTGGTTCTTCTATTTTTAAATAATCTTCAATTTCAAAAGACCTACCGTCCCTGGGTCCGTCCACCCTTGACCGGCCATTTTGTTATTCCAAGCGCATCGAGTACCCACGACCGGTTAGCGGTAAATCGTTTTAAGTAATGTGAATCTAATTGAGCGGCTAATTCCAGACCGTACTTTGTTAATTAGCCAACGAGCATGCGTCTTGACACCTTACTGGAGTTTTTTCACTATTTTCTCAAAATTTTCTCACGATTTTCACTATTTGTTCTGAAAATTTATTATTATTTTTTCTATATGGGCGATGGGCTGATCACCTGTTACCATGGTTCACCATATCCATATTAGGACTTGGAACCAGGAGTGGCTGCAAATTTTCTTATGATTTCTTGTGGCTCTGCCCACTCCATTAGGGATACGGGAGTGATAAAATGTTTGTATGTATGTTCTGAAACTGACTTGACCGCCATGAATAATTTGGTCGATGACTTCGAAAAAGTCATCCAAAAAAGTCTATAGAACACTGGAGGATTTGGCTTGCAGAACCTGGATAAGAGACGCACAGGACCAAGGAAGGCCTATCTATGTCTATCAGTGGGTGAGGCCCAAATTATGATGGTGATGATGGAACTATCAGACCATAAAATATGGTATAACTATATGGATTCGTGAATCAGAAAATAACAAATGTTATAACAGAAAGTGGGTTTCGTAAAAGCTTTTTACATAACACAGCGCGCACCAAATTGAACATTTTCTAGATAAAGAAAAATCTCAAAGTGCTTTTACGGTTTTATCCTTAGAGGACAACTAGTTTCCACTAGGGTTCTCTAAAGACAGAACGACTAGCGGTAAATGAAATAAAACCGAGCTCTAACTTAATTAGCCATCTAAACCTTCGGACACCTCACGTGTCAAAGTGTCAAGTGCTTCTTGGAGACTTTATTAGTTACCTTTGTTTTCGATGTACTTCGAATACTCAGGTAAATAGGGGAAAAGAAAACATGTTTTGCTGACCTCACATACAGGGCAGACAAGGAAAGACTTGTTTTTAGGAAAGACTTGTAATCAAGTCTTTCCTAAAAGAAAACACAAATCACCTCAACAGCTCCACTAGTCAAATACAATTTCTTCTTATTCATTAATTACCTACATAATATACCTAGGTTGGCATAATATAGCAGCAAAGTTTAAATAAACAACATAATATCTACTGTTTATGTATAAATCACGATAATTATTATTCGTAATTTTTAATTAGCAATGCAAAGGCAAAGTGAATTAAGTCAAAGAAAATATTGAATTTAAATACAGCAAGCTGGAAAATGTTTTATTTCCAAATAATTATTTGTAAATAAACCTTTTATATATTTTTAATGGAAGACTATATTTAGCTAAATAAGTAACCAAATATAGTTACGTTGATATTCATCAATTATTTATAATTGAGTGGAACAAAACGTGTTGCTAAAGCATTGATTTTTGAGGTATCGGCCACCGTCATATTCCTGTTCACGTGAATTTAAATGCTACTGAAATATGTCAGTATCATTTTAAAGTCAGGTTGGACTCATTTTATATGGGTATATTAGGTGTTATATTTTAATAAATATCACAATGTATAAAACAAACCGTCCTTAACTATAAAAATGTTATAAAAATAATAGATTTAAATAACAAGGACCACAATAGTTTTTGGAATAATAAATTAAACAATACTTAGATTAAAAATGCCCGGTTCCAATATTCTACTAACGGACGATGCATGGATTGTTCATAATCTGTTGAAAAGCACCATACATATTTTGTTACAAAAACAACGCTGCTTGTTATGGTATTGAAGGATACGTCTCCTTTTAGTAGAATATTGAAACTGGGCAGTAATGAGTTAATATAATGTAGATGGATATAAAGCTAACTAGAGGTAAGTCAAAGAAAAAAATGAATGAACATTATGAAAGATGACATGAATAAGAAAAAAGTAAGTACAGAGATGACGGCTGACAGAAGGGAATGAAAGATGAGAACATTTTGTGCCGACCCCACATAAAAGAATCGGAAAAATAAGGGCAGGAAGGTGCTGTCAATTTCAGAGGTTACCGCAATATTAGAGCCGTCAAATGACGACCGTAGCTTGAGAAAAGCAAGAAATCGACTGTACATTCAGGCAGATAATTGATTGAAGCCCACATTTTGCTATTTAATTTTCTTTCAACGTAACCGTAAAGGTCTTCAATCAGGTTCTATTACGAGTAATAACGTTCTAATTGCTTCGTTCTGTATAATTTATTTTGCTTCTGAAGTAATAAATCTAAAGTATAGAAACCTTACAATTAACAGATAATGATCAGTATTTCTTGGGTTTACTCTCGAGTAGGTACTTCTGTTTTTTTGACGCGTAACAAGTAAGCATTGTTCGCTCGCCATAACTTTAACCATTTTAGGCTTCCGTATCCGAAGGGTGCCAACGGGACCCTATCTATACCCTCCGCTGTACGTCCGTCTTTCAGTCAGCGGGCTGTATCTCATGAACCGTAATAGGTAGAGAGTTGAAATTTTCACAAAGTATGTATTGCTTTGCCGCTATAACAACAAATTATTAAATAAATAAAAGGGGTCTCTATAATTTTTTTTAAGTACATAGAGTAAAAGTCATGTTAAAAAGTATATATGTACGATGGCACGGATCCATTTGTGTGTGAATTCGACTCGCACTTGACCGGTTTTATTTAAATCTCTAGCTTCCTCTAGCCCGCTGTATCCGGTACCCGCATAAAAAGTGGCGTATCATGTTTAAAACTATAATATAATATAGTAAGTTTTATCCAAATTGGTCGAGTCATTACTGCGTGATTGAACCACAGACATTCAAACATCCACACAAATTTTCGGATTTGAAAATTAGATAGAAAGCTTAGGATTGGATTGACTTATGGCTATGCGTCGTCCGTTATTTGAATATAGGAACCATATTCAACTAACTGACAGTGCATAGTATATCAAATAATGCAAAGATTTTTTTTTCGAAAAATATATGGCGTTTTTTAACAGATAACAATGCTAATTAATCATTCAAAAACTCGTCAATGCTATAGTACCGACCTACACTTTTTTGTTTGAGTTTGAAGTTTTATGGCAAGTTGATTTGAAGTATTTTGGTAAATCATACTAATATTATAAAGAGGAAAGATTTTTTGTTTGTTTGTAACGAATAGGCTCCGAAACTACTGGACCTATTTCAAATATTCTTTCACCAATAGAAAGCTACATTATCAAGGACCAGTATAGGCTATAATATATTTTCAAAAAAATTAGGAATCCGTAAGAAAATTGCAATATTGTAACCCTAGGTAGAAAACCCAAAATAGTTTTTGGCGTGCGCTGCAAAAACTATTGATTATAGGACAAAATAATGTACTACACGCGTACGAAGTCGCGGGCAACAGCTATTTATAAATAAAATTAGCTCACACTATTATTAAATACCTATTACACCAAAATTTTGGAACTTAATCATTTGAGGCTACAACTTAAAAGATAAAGAAGCAAAGTACCCACGTAAAATGTTTTTTGAAATACTACTTCAACCTGCGGCTTCGCTCGCATCGTATCAGTTAAAAAAGGAGCCAATATCAGCTCACTTACCTACTAAGTATGTACCAAATAAAATGTATTTTATATTGCAAGTTTTATCCAAATCAGTTTAGATGTTTGGGCGTGATTGAGTAACAAACCTCGGAATTTTCTTACAAACTTATTTTTATATTATATAAGTAGGATTCTGAAACTCTTGAGTATACTAAAGATCTTCTCGGTATTAATACGGTTAATAGCTGTGTAATAAGGTGTTTGTTTTCGTAATGGCTGGCAGCTTGGAGATGAAAGTAAATTTTGGGATCACAATGAGATTAGTCTAGCTTATTCTCAACTCATTACGACGAAAAAGATGCTCGAGACGAGTCGGTTTTACTCTACTGCGAGAAAGATATTTTTTAAACTACGAAAAAAATAAAAATCTTTTTTAACATTTGGTTATAAAATATGCCTGGTTCCAATATTTTTCTAACGGAAGAGGGAAACGTTCACAAAAATAAGTAAAAATAAAGCTCTTACAAATAAAGAAAAAAGCAATTTTTTGGCAGAAAAACAACTTTGATGTGGTAATGACCGATCCGTCATCCGTTAGTAAAATATTAGAACCGAGTTTAATAATGAAGATTGATTAACTCCAATCATCATGTATACCTACGATTGTTATGAGATATTTGATAAGCATTCTTATACACATCCAACCTTTCACAATCTAATAAAGGCCCGGATGAGAACGGTTAATACAGCAATGAATATTCATGAAAAATAGTCGAAGTCAAACCAATCACCGTTCTATTAATGAGCGGAAGGTCGGCACCGCCCACGCCGACTAACAATTATTTCTTAAAATCGATTTGTCACCACCACGACATCACAAACAAAAGAGCCGTTTTGGGTTATGCTCAGCTCCTTTTCTAAATAGGTACAAACGCATGACTGATGTTAGCTTACCAAGTGACCATGGAAACATTGTTAGCAACTGTCATTGTTAAATAAGAAATTGTTTTGCTATTATAATGTAACATCTATCGTCCGTTAGTTCAATATAGAAAATGATTAGCGAGATGAAAACTTTTGTTTGTTCGTAGGTTCGAAACTATCATCATTTCCCTGCCATTTTCCCACTTTATGTGTGGTCGGCCCAACATGTATGCTGCTTCCATTTCCCTCTGACTGAAATCATCTCTATATTCACTCCTATCTCACTCACGTCGTCGTGGGTTAAAATCCATTCCTTAAAGTGAACAGTTACAAATGTTTACATGTTTTCTTTGAAGTCTTTCGTTTCGCCTGTCATTTTAGGCTTTAAAAAAACTGGGGCATAACTGAATTTGAATGCATGACCTTGATCGAAAGGGTACTGGACCTCTCCGGGGCACATTTCCCTTGTAAGTGTCCAACGGATGGATTTATTCGTGTGAACTCGTATACATGTCACTTCGCTCACTATTTGTCAGACACCCACGCTTCTTCCTAATTAGTACAGAAATAACACCAAGATTTGTCAACTTCCGAGCCTTTATAGCATTCCTTCGACAACTCACAGATGAACAAGCCGAAGTCGCGTGTAAATAGATCATTAACTGTCTGAATATCGTTTTGAACTTTGAAGGTGGTCCGAGGGAGACCACGTCTTAAATGAAACCCAGTTTTAGAACTATCTTGAAGCTCTATTCAGGTTTCGCGTCTGCAAAGTTTTTTAAATTTACTTTTACTTCTCTACTGGACTGGGAGTAAAAAAAACATAGAATGCGTCCAGCTGCTTCTCTCCCCGAGCATGTCGTAAAAGTCGACTAAGGGATAATATCTTCCCCAACATGATAGACCATCTATAAGGGCGATGGGCTGATCACCTGTCGCCATGGTTCACCATTATCCATCTTGGGACTTTGAATCAGGAGTGATTGCAAGTTTTCTTATGACTACTTATGGCTCTGCCCACCCCATTAGGGAAACCGGGGTGATAATATATATGTATATATGTAAAGTTTTTATGAAACTATTTTCGGGGAAAGTAACATTTGTTAACACGCAGAAAACCTCGAATAATTTAATAAGAAGCTATGTAGCTTTGTTGCGAATCCATTTATCAAAGTAATAAAGGTCAATTGTAACAGGCAGCATATTTCGTGGAATGAAACTAATGATTTAACATCAGTAGAGTTTTTATTATGAGAAAGCTTACACCTACGTAGTAAAGACAAATTAAGGTGCTTTGCTTAGCCTACGTACATAATGTCACAAATAATTACTAATCGTTAGGGCGCCCGTTCGTCTACACTCCTCTACTATTTATTTTACGTCTAAATACTGTCACTATATTTAAAGCCGTGATACCACTCCATGCTTAGCGACCATAATAACATTTAGACAAAAATTACAAAACAAACCGAACAGTTTCAATACCACAAGTCTAGCAAGTCATGACTTCTGTATCTCGCTCATAATTCACGTAAAATTATTCAAATTATAAAGCTCGTTTTGATAAAAACAGATGTGACTGTAACGTGTTGTCGATTGTTTAATCTACATTTGTAAAAGTTAGCACAAGTTTCAACGCAATCAATACCTTTTGTTTACGTTACTGAAATCAATTTGTTACCGTTTGGCGATGGCATAAATTGACAGTTAAAAAGATTCAAAGTTCGATTTAACAAATTCCGTTAAGGTCCCGTTACTTCATGGTATAGGCTATTATCAATGGACACCCTAGAAATTCCCAATTCGGAACTGATAAAGGCCTGAAGTCAAAAGAAGGAGTAAAAGATATCCGCGAGGCATGACCTCACAATCAAATGTCAAACAAAGTTTTATCAGAGGAAAGTTGACAAATAAATCCCCCGTCCCTCGACAAACTTTTCTCATACTCCACGCAATGGCACGTGATCTGAGGTTAGCATGAGTTTGGACATATTTGAATCGCTTTAGAGTTCTCTGAGTCCTACAATAAATTACATCTCAAAGATTTTTAATTTTTTGTGATTTTAAAAATGATCCAACGTGTGCTAACCTCCCCAGCTTACCCTATCGGCTCCTATACAGCGTGAGATATCGCTACACATCATATTTTTACATAAATTGCTTTTTTATGAACGAATCCAGAATTTCACTCACAATTTTTGGCTTCTCAATTATTTGGTTGATTGTGTCTGGTACTGAAATGTGGGTGTGAGCTTCAATATTCTTGTATTTTTACCTTTTACGTGACACTTTTCAGTTTTGCCAAACCTACGCAATGTTTTTCTGCCAGCGCCAAAAATGAATATTTTATTCAAAACAAAATCTGTGCCTCAGTTATCAACTCTTAGAAAACCAACATGGTATAGTTTCAGGATAGAAAAAACACTTAAGAGTGCGCCATAACGTATTTGAAACCAAAATCGAATTGGAACTCTATTGTTAGTTAATGAAATGTGTTTATTGAAAAAGTAAATGAAATTTTAAAATTTTTTCTTTGGTTTCTCAAAGTGAAAACAGGATAAGAGAAAAAAAGCATGATTAAATATCGTGAAATATCCATTTTTTGAGTTGGTTTGATCAAGATCTCGGGAACCCTAGCATATTTTCAGATGATTTTACTTTGATAGGAAGGTAATAACTATTTCTTTAGTTGACCAAGCCTAAGAAAACAGTTCTTTTAATTCATTTAGCAGTTTTCCTGTAATTAACAACTATTTGATTTAGACAGCCAAATCTCTCTGCTCTCTGTCTTTTATTTATACAACCGAAATCCGTAACACTATAAATAAATAAAAATATTTGTGGATATTTCACACAGCGCCATCTAGCCCCAAACTAAGCAAAGCTTGTACTGTGGGAACCAGATGGCTGATAGAATACTAATATATATTTTTTGTAAATACATACTTTTAATACATAATACTACAACACCCAGACCCGGAAGAAATATTTGCAGAACATTCAAACATTTCTACCGTAGCGGGTATCGAATCTGCGCCTCTTGCGTCTCAGCTGAGTACTTGACCTTTCTATCTCTTTCAAAATAGGTTTAGACGCGATGGTATGGTGGCCTCTTAATGTATAAATATATGTATACAGATAGCACGAAGTAACACAAGTTGGGCAAAAACTTACTAATTGGCATCATTTTCCGTTGCTTCTTCGTGTCCCAGTGACGTGGCATCCTCCCATATAATCCCGAAGGTAGTGCCATAAAATCTATTACCCCGCCTCGGGAGAGTCTTCAGAATGAGGAACAACTAGACACCGCCCCGTAGCTTCATTCAACTTCCATACTTTTGCTGGTTCCAATAGCCATGATGGTAGCCATGATAGATGAAAAAAAAAGCTTTATTTGCTACAACGGTACGTGCTAATAGGTCTGTGCTGTGGTGTGTCAAAAAAATTACATACTTTGTTTGCGTTGTTTTTTTTTGCTTACAAACTTTAGAACCATTTTTAACTGGGGTGAATAAAGTTTACTTATGATTTTAAATACTTATGTCTTTTGTTTTATGAACAGCGGTACCGGTGTTTAAAGTTTACTAAAAGTGTATTTAATACACCTAGGTGAATTAGCTCAGGTGAATTAAGTTTACGAAGCCTTCTTTTCCCATTGCGTTCTCTAAGAGATGAATGTCGAGAATCTCTTTCTTCATCTACACCTTAAGAGGCACATACCCTCCAAGTTTCATGTTCTTAAGATGTTTAGACTGTGCATTGATTATTGTCAGAGTATTATGTATTTAGGTGAGTGATATTTTTTCTAAGAAAACTGTAAAATATTTGAACTAAAACTATCCTACACTTATCACTTTCGAAACTTGCTCTGGAAATGAACAATGATTTAACAAACAGCGGTCTAATGTTACTTTGAGTTCATTACACGTATTGTTGGAATACCACGCCCGAAGTATGCTGGATGCTTCCCAGCTGTTGTTATAGTGCGGGAGCTTGGCATAGTCCACGTACAACATATGTCTATATAGGAAGCCACGGTAAAGTGGGCAGAACTTTAGTTTCATACAAGTCTTCTTTTTTTAACAAGTTTTTGTGTAGGGAATAACTCAATGATGTAGCAATTAATATTAATTTTAAGCTTTATTGTTAATTGCTACATAAAAAACTGCTTAGATTTTTTAATCATACTGGTTCTTTGCCTTCTTTTTATTAATTGACTAGCTGCCGCTCGCGGCTTCGCTCACGTAGTACTCGAATAGAAAATAGCCTATCATGTAAGGAATTACATGATAGCTTACGTATTATGTACATTCTAGGTTACGTGTTGTGTACATTCCAGATTACGACGTGATTGAGGCACAAACAAACAGTCAAACATCCTCATAAACTATCGCATTTATAATATCAGCAAGATAAAAAAAACCTGGCTAAAAACTTGACACACTGATTGGTTACTCCTATTATTTAAGTTCCATATTCATTAAATTAAATATGCCATGGGCAAAAGCTCTCGCTCTGTATAGACTGGCCAAAAGTGATGGATAGCCGGAACATTTCCGTTCAAATTTTAAAACTGGAGACTTCAGTAATGGTTGGTATTGTTATTTCAGTCGTCGAAAACGAATGGGAATGTTTAAACTGACGGCTCACATATATTTTATAAGCTTCCATTTGTCTAAGGCGCATGTGTGCCGTATTGCTGAAATATTTACGAGCTATTAGTGCAGCAAGAACAAAATGTTTCCATCTCCCTTAAGTTTCGGATTCTTAGAAACAAGGACCGTCATGGCCTTAACAAAACGATCTAACAATATTTTTTCAATCACTTTGTTTAAGAGGCTGCCATACGAATTTCGAAAAATAGAGTGAGACCGCGCAAAATATTGAAATCAAATAACCCGCCAAATAAAATAATTATGAATTACAAGAAACCACAAAATGAATAAAAAAAATATTTTCACCAAAAATAAAGAAATAGTTATTAACTACCTATCAAAATTATCTAAAAATCATCTGAAAATAGGGTAGGGCTTCCGAGATCTAGATCAAACATACGCAAAATATGGATTTTTCAAGTTTTTTTTAATCGTGTTTTCACTTTGAGAAATACCAAACCAAAGAAATATGTTAAAATTTCATTTTCTTTTTGAATAAACACATTTCATGAACTAACATTGATCGTCGATGGAGTTCTACATCGATTTTGGTAAGCAAAACCGCGCACACTCTTAAGAGGTATTTGACAGTTAACGTCTATGACATTTCGACAACGACTCCAAATGGGTAGGTACTTACCTCAAGTGACATATTCGTAAAAATGTTAATATAATCACATTATTTTGTTAGTTTAATCCTGTCAAGATTGATGCAAATTAAATTAATATAATAAAAAAACAAGAAACTTTGTCGGTTTCCGTTTTATCACGATCGCCGTTTTCTACAAAACCAGGACTTAAGACCAACAAAAACAAAAATCTCACGGAAATGCGTCGTCTTTTAGCAAATGACTGATTTAATACCACTTCAGGATTAAATTAATGACGCATCTCCGATTTTCAAGACACTATTTTGGTATGCTTTGATGCACGCTGACTTTTGTTATGATACGTTCAGTATAAAGGAAACGTAAAGTATGTAGAATACTATGATAATTATCACCTATTTAGATTAGACGTTAAAATGTCATCGCCAAGATCAAAGATCATACGAAACTATTTTATATGTTAGATGTAATAGTTGGATTGGGTGGCCCTCTAATGCCCGGTTCTAATATTCTACTAACGAACGACGGATCGTTAAGAGGAAATGCGGTTGGTAATTTCTCCATAGAAACGCTCTCGTCTGTTTTCTTTCTGGTTTATGACCTTAAAGCAAAGATTTTTAACCGACGGAAAAACGGAGGAGGTCATCCCTCGGCCATGATATTTTGCTTCCGAGGCTACCGACCTAACTGTTCTAATGTTACAGATCATTTCCATAGAAAAAGGTGTAGGTAAACATAAAAGGTAGCAATATCATCGAAGTTTGTCAAACGAATTAGCTTAATGGTATCCACCCTTCGCAAATACGAGTAATAAATTGTTTAATTTATAAAGTGGCCGGTCTCATATCGGTTTACTATGTTTAGTAAAGTACCACCAAAAAAAATCAAGGGGTAGCTTGCATCTCCCTTGCACATCCGTGAAAGAGCGAGATGGGAGATATTTAATTCTTCATTGAATCTGGTTGTAAATCACGATCTTTCGACCCTCGGTCCCAGTCTATAACGTGTAGCTCAGTGAACTGCTATATTAGATGGCCTGTGTCAGTGAAAATTATTTACAATGTGAAATGAACTCTAATGTCGCCGATTTAGAATTTGAATTCGAACTACGAAAAATAATAAAGCTAATGGTACTACCAGAGCTTAAATACACGAAAAGAATGTAGAAATGGTTATAGGCGTATTAGTTTTAATATCATTCATAAGAGCTGGAATATCGGACTATTTCTGAGTAGTTCTTTCTGTGATATTAGCCGCGACAAAGAAACAGTAATGGGCCCCTATAATATAAATGCAAATATATTTCCCAATGCGTTTTAAATTAAAATGATCCGAATTTATATGTAAATTTCGTGACCGCACTTTGTCCCGGTCCCAAATCGATTATGTTACAATTTCCAGCTCAGACGCTGATGTTTAAGGAAGCTTTTTTCACAATTATTTTGATCAGTCGATCTTTTTAGGGTTCCGCACTGGAAGAGTGCTAACGGAACCCTATTATTAAACCTCCGTTGTCCGTCCGTCTATCAGCGGGCTGTATCTAATGAAGCTTAATAGGTGGAGTTGAAACACAGAGTAAGTATTTCTATTGCTACTATAACAAAGAATAATAAAAAATAAAAGATAGATAGAGTAAAAGTCATGTTAAAAAGTACGTGTATGATGGTACGGAACCCTTCGTGTGCGAATTCGACTCGCACTTGACCAGTTTTTTATTTACGTGAGATCACTTAACTAGATCGCTTTACGAATGACTTAAAAGTTGAGATTGAGCAATTGCCTGGTTCCAATGTTCTACTAACAGATGACGGATCGTTCATTACTGCAATGTTATAAAACTAGGTCAAAGTCAAATTACTAAAAATTGGTCTACTTGGCTAGATTGTAATAGTATTAGAGTACAATTCATTAATATTTTTAGTACACTAATTATAAAAAAAAACTGCAACGTTGTCTGTTAAAAAGCGTCATACATTTATTTACAAAAAACAACATTGCTATGGTAATGAACGTCGACCGTTGTTAAAATATGGGAACCGGGCATAGATCGCTATAAGAATGTTATACTTATCAGTAGAGAATGAGCATTTAATCCATATCAAAATAGTGACATCGTCGCACTCGTACAGAAAGGCAACGTACGGATAGTTCAAATATTTCGCTTATCAACCAATTTTATGTCGGCGCGCATTTTAATAAAAAGTAGAATTAACGATGCTTTTATTTAGATCTCGAATGCCTTTGCTATCTTAATTTTTATGTGGGTTACCTTTTAGCTATTATCAGACAAATAAAAGCTGGGGTCTTATGAGACCACCCATCTATCTAAATACATAAAACTCTTACGCTACTGACTGACTGACTGACTGAATGCACTGCCTTAAAGCAAGTCCTAGAAGCACGAATCTCTGAGGATATAATCCTCTTAAGGTGTAAGGAATTTTTCTTAGTGCATAAGAAAGTGGTTCCCGAAATTCAGTTCCTTGAGGCACAGTGAAAAAATAATAAAAAAACCGGTCAAAAGTGAGTCGAATATGCACACGAAGTGTTCCGTACTAGTACATTAACAATTGTTTCTTGTTTGGGGCCCCTTATCATTTTTTATTTTCGTTATATGTTGTTAGCGACAATAGAAATACACTGCACCGATGGTTGGTTGCACATGCACTTGCACACGCACAGCACAGCACAGCTCACGTAGGCAAGCAGGCAGTGCAATGGCGAATTCCTGAATTCAGGTGCTAAGCCCTGTGAAAATTTCAACTCTCTATCTATAACGGTTTATGAGATACAGCCCGCTGACAGACGGATGGACAGACAGACGGACAGCTGAGCCTTAGTTATAGGATCCCATAGACACCTTTTGTGTACGGAACCCTAATAAAGGATGTATAAAAAAAAACTCAACGGCCAAAGTCGAGGGGCGTTCCACTAAGGATTCTATACTGCTCTGTAACTACTGAACTATTGATACTCGTACTCTCAAATGTTCTTATGTCACTCCAATTAGTCATGATTAACGGATATTTATGGGTTGTTAAATGGTCCATTAAACATTCTCCCTAGTGTCAGATGTCTTGTGAAGCCCCACGTTCAATATAATACATTGAGCTCATTAAATGGAACACTGATATTTGATCTTTTCATTGTGGGTATTTATTTTGTTGCTGTCGATACTCTTTGAGAATGTTTCTTTGATATACGTATTTTGGGAGATGCAAAGCTCCAATATTCTTACTTTCTACTGATTTTAAAAATGCGAAAGGATATGTTTCATAGCAGGCCTGGTCTATGCTATGATCATTGACCGCATACCTGTCGTAAATGGCCACCTTCTTGAAGTTGTATCGGAATACACATATACCTACTTCGGGAAGGTTGTGCAATTGGGTAGAAACAACTTTGAAAAGAAGGCTAAGAGCAGAATCCAGCTCAGTTGGGCAGCATTTGGAAAATTACGTCATTCATGTCACAGATGTAAGGATTGTGGCGATTGCGATTTGAATGAATCATGCAATATATACAACACGTGCTAGAATAACATCATCATCATCGTTTTAACCTACATCCACCTGATACATCCGCATACTGCTGGGTATAGGTCTCCAGTTTAGCATGCCTTTCCGATCCTGCGCCAACCGAATCTAATAGTATCCCGCCGTCCGACAATGGACTACAATGAATTATTTACAATATATTTCTTCTCTGCTGGACTAGGAGTAAACAGAAAACAAATTCGTCCAGCTGTTTCTTCCCTAGCATGTCGTTAAAGTCGATTAGGGATAGTATCCTCTCCAATATGATGGACTGTCTATATGGGCGATGAGCTGATTACCAGTCACCATGGTCCACCATCTTGGGACTTTGAATCAGGAGTGACTGCAAGTTCTCTTTAAATTACTTGTGGCTCTGCCCACCCCATTAGGGATACTAGCGTGATATTATGTATGTGTGGAAAATACATTTTATTTTTATTCGGATGCAACCCGTGGGTGGAAGCCAGTTTAAATTTAATTTCCAAACACAACATCCCCAAAAATCCCCAAGGTATCTAAGTAAGCTCTACTCATCAACATCAGAGAATAAAAACTTCACCATTATCAAAATGTTCTTCGCAAATACGAGGCATTATCTTGTAAATCGCTTGAGTCTACATAAGAACAGCTGATGCCGTTTATTTCACCGGGATGAAAATGTTACAACTTAATTTTAACGGATAGTTTTCTTTTCTGGCAAGAAAAGAGAGATGGTACTGTTTTATTTAATACCTTTCTTTTTAGTTAGTTCATTGCTTTAGTGCAACTAGCGCTGAAGATTTTTGTCTATTTGAGTTGAATATAATTGTTGAGTTTATGGAAGCAAATAAAAGACGTCAATATCTTACGAATTTTTATTCTTATCTTCTTAATTCTATTTTCTGTGCACTCATCATCATCAACGTCTTCCTGTCCTTATCCCACTCTATGTGGGGTCGGCACAGCATGTTCTCTTCTTTTATTCCCCTTTGACAGCCGAACTCACTCCTTAACCATGTTCTCTTTTCCACAATCCATCCACATTCATATTTATAACTCTCTTCGCAACATGACTTTTATCCCTCCATGACATGCCCATGCTACTCTGATATATTTTTTACTAGCTTCAGCCCGTGACTTCGCTCGCGTGGTACCCGGATAAAAAATAGCCTATGTGTTAATCCGGTACATATACTATGTATATTCCAAGTTCCATTCAAATCCATTCAGCCGTTTAGGAGTGATTGAGGCACAAACATCCAAATATCCTCACAAACTTTCGCAATTCTAATAAAAGTAATACACATCGACATCAAAATCATTGTTATCAATATGACGGCAACAATAACTGTAATGGCATCAATGTCGCCCACAATCCTTCCTTAGTTTGTGCCAATCTCCACTATCTAACCGTCTTTATCACCACTCGAAGCCATATCACATCTCGTTTTATAATCAAACTATGTATTTATCAAACTGGTGTAAATTCAACTAACAATCAGGTAAGAAGTTGCAAAATATTCTTATGATTTTAATCAATACCTTTAATGAGAACCTAATATAAAAATTTAAAGACGGCGACCTACGAGTAACTAACACTCTCCCTAGTTATTTTCTTATCTAAATGATATGTAAATTTAGTTTTGAGAAAATAATAATATTTGTTGCTGATTTGAGCAATAAACCTTCTTGGAGTAAGTGCTACGAAAGTATAATAGCACAGCCGAGGAAAACACGTTGACGTATGATAATATATGGAGCTTGCGTATCGCATGATGAATTGTATTCAATTTGGCCGGTGACAGCCACCATTGGAGCATTTGGATAACAAATTCTTATGCTTAGCATGCACGCAATAACAATATTAGTTGCCGAAATATTTTTGGATGCGAGGGGATTAATAAATTGCTTCATGAGAGTGGGTTCGTTGACTTTGGTCCTTTCATTTAAGGGGAAAAGTCAATGTTTTTAAACACATTGTCAAAGGAGTGTGTATAGTGAATAAGGTTTGGTCTGCGTAATTTAAATAAACATGGATAAAATGGTTATATTTCTATATTTGTACCTACTTCGCTTGGACAATAAATCCAAGTTAACTTTTATGCAATAAATTTCATTTTTTTAAACTGAATTCTGATGATATTTTTATAATGTGTCAAATATAACAGACATAATAACTTCGAATGAAGCAGACTCATATAATATCGATCGAACTTCACTTTGTAAGTTCGTTTGATCACATATAATATTTTATCATAATAATTATTTGCTCTCACAAAAAGTTGAATTAAATTATTATTGTTTAAACTGAGAATTAAACATTTTCAAGTTACCTACTTCAGTTTTTATATATTTGTAGAGCAAGCCAAAACTGAAATGTCTCTTTTCAGTCGTTTTCATGCGAAGATTCACGTTAAAATATCAGAATATTTTATAAATAGAATAAAATAGAAGGAAATAACAGTTGCCTCTATGTAACCATGCTTCTTTTTTAACATAATGAAAGAAGTGAATACTGAGATGACGAGTGATAGGAGAAGATGGAAGAGGAAAACATGTTGTGCCGACCCCACTTAGTGGGATAAGGGCAGGAAAATGATGATGATGATGATGCTTCTTTTTTAACAAGCACTGTCTCAGTTACATTACCAGTGCCATAATAAAAGCTATTTCCCTCAAAGCGGGGGCTACAAATAAAGTTTTTAAAGGTCACGACCAAAATTACAAATTATACCTACCGAGTAGTAAATAACTTAGTTTTATGAACGCGTAAAGGGCGGGCAGAGTCCTGGGGATTATTTCATTAATCATCACCATAACGCCGTAACACAGGGGTGAAATATGTTTAAATTTAATACAAAGGGAAATATTGCTTCGTTTTGGATTCATTAATTCTAATCTTGAGAAGTGGGAATGACGTATTTTTTATTCGGATTACAGAACTGACTTTTTTTGTTTAGTTTCCTGTTTTTTTTATATAAAGTAAATGAGTTTGTATGATCTAGTGGCCAACTCTTGTGACGGAGTTTTAGGCCGCCTAAAGGCCTCCGTCGTAGCTTAACGACTTAAAAGCCGTGAGACTTAAAAGACTTAAAACGTGCCCTCCGAAGCACAGAAGCGCTCAGCTCGTAATGCCACTTGTGGTCACCCATACAAATAGTGACCGCGTACAATGTTGCTGAACTTCGACGATCAATCAAGAACGTTTAAGCAAGCTACACCAAGAGTGTTTCAACTACCCCATTTTTTGATGAAAGTTCTGAAGGTTTTTTACCACTTTATGTCGCGACACATCTGGTGAAAGTACTTCGCCAAAAGTTCGGCTAAACACGTTTTAAGTTACTTGTGGGAGAGGACTGGTAGCCTAGTGGTATTGGCCACGCTTTCCGATCCTAAGATCGTGGGTTCAAATCCAGTCGTACACCAATGGATTTTTCTGTTTGAAAAATTTTGTGTGCTATTTGGGCGGGTCATGTCAGCCGGATGGCTCCCGATAGGTGGGCTATCATCACCACAGCCTGGACACCGGAGGGACAAAGGCGTCGGGGTCGGCCGAGGAAGCGTTGGCGGGACGAACTCGATGCCTTCGAAAGAGGATGGTGGAAGAAGGCTCATGATAAAGAAGTCTGGAAGTGTTTTATGGGAGACCTTTGCCCAGCAGTGGGACGAAATGGGTTGAAAAAAAAATACCAGTACTCTCAAACGGTGAAGAAAAACATCGTGAGGAAACCGGCATGTCGTAGAATCTAAAAAGATGATTAAATCCTTTCACCACACTGGCTCGAAATAATTAGTGCCACGATTAATAAGCTCAATTTTGGTAGTCCACCATAGAGTAACAAGAAGTTTGTATATCCTGTCACTGTCATCTAGAGATGCGCTATACAGCTAGAGATATGTACACTAATCGGTAAATCCGTCTATCAGTATGGATTAAGATCTGAAACGACTACGATAGCTAAAACCGTAGTCTTGCTGTCATAATAATAAGTAGTAACGTACGCTCCGATAACCATTCACAACTATGTATTAGGAATATCCACAGTGCTACCTCTAGTTAATCACGGTTAATCTGCCTTCAATCTAACTCTGCTTGCATGTAGATCATAATTAGGGTGTGCACTGAGGTGTCACAGGAAGCGTTTTGTTTTTATCGCTCTCCCATCTCGTATGGTGCAACCTTATATTATCACTAATGGTAAGTTTTAACGGATTTGTGATTTTATCTGTCACTCTAATGGTTTTATAATATGCACCCGAAACCGATATAAATAAAAAGGACTAATACTACAAGCCGTTGTTCTTTCGAACGAAGTGCAAACAAAGTGCGCTTCAGAGGATTCTAATACATTTTTTGCACAGAAAAACCCATTGGTGCACGACCAGATTTGAACCCACGACCTTGGATCGGAGGGCGGGGTCGCTATCATCTGTGCACTCAGGACTGATACAAATTCTAAACATATCTATGTACAACAAATTTCGCGACGTCGCTTCTTCGCGACTTCGTCACTTTCCTAGCAATTTTTCAAGAAAATGTTAGCATAGCTGAAATCCCAACTAAAGTCAAGGGTTCAAATACGCTTAGTCAGCATAAACGCATTTGAGCAGGTAACGCTGAGATTTGATAACGCTAAGCCGCCAGTAAAGTCTTGCCAACCCTTACCTTAGACAGAAGATGTAAAAAGTGGCATGTACTTTTCAGACGCATACCTACACACCAAAGATGGTTGCTTAAAATTAAGCGCTATCGCGTAGACTTAAGATTCAAATTCGTGTGCTTTTAGTTCGACAACTGTGAGAGCTTGCTGTAATAGAAAGTACTATTAATACTGTGTCCCTACTTCCCTTCACCCCTTATCGCTAGCGGTTGACCCTGCTTGTCTGATTTAGGTGTCTCGCCAAACGGCGGCGCAAGCAAATTATAATCTTTTAAGCCTCGTAATTTCTTCTGAAAAGTTAAACAATTATGCGGTATACGAATCTTAATTCATTTTCCTGATTTGAAAAATATTTCAGTTTTAGTAACAAAAGTTTATCGAGGTAAAATGGTGAATTTGTAATAAAATACTTTTTACGTTTATTTCGACAATATTATCGATAAAAATAAATAACCCAGAGCCTCGAAAACCCGAACCAGCAAACAACACAAAATATTTAGACAGAATCAGTCTATCACACAGTTAGCACCAGTTTCTGATTTATAACCGCTGGAAGTCTATCAATTTACAATTAGTAAAATTACTAGCTACGCTTTTAAGTTACATTTTCGTTGGTAATCAATAATTATTGAAGTCAGTGGCTGACCAAATTGATTTAAATGTAGGAATAATTTGCTTCCTAGCAAATCACACAACCAGAAACCAGTGCTATGGGCCTGGACAGAATGTATGTCAATAAGAAATATGCATGAATCCAACGCATTACGAAACTCTACATTCCCCAAATTGTGGAGAACGTGAGTTGGGAGACAAATTGGGTCCACATTTTTCCTCGAGACCGATATCTCATATTGAATATTCTAAAACGGTTTGCTTTGAAGCTGGAGTTTGTTTTGTATTCGGCAAGTTTGGAAACAAACGTATTGTGGGCACATGAGACTTATTTGTTCCACTTGTTTTTGTGGCATTTTCGTTCGGTGAATTTTTCAGATGTTTTTGCACGATTTTTGCGAATTTCCATCAATTCAAATAAAACCTACAGCTACTTCTTTTCATAGCGAGGTGCAAACAATTCTAGTTTACAAGTCGCGTAGTTTTTTGTTAACTCTTACTTAAAAGATAATAAATAAAATTCATTATTCAATCTCAATAAAAAATGAAAGCTCGCGATTTGAAAAGGTGATTATTATAAAGCATTTTTGTCTTAACGACAAAGGGCGTGCCGGAGGCGTTTTTAAAGGTCCCCCCCTCAATACAAGTTTGTTTAGTAATGAATAAAAATAATTCGCTTTTCATTTTGTTTCGTCATCACTGGAGCAGGGTTTCAAAGGCTGGAGGGCCATCGATGCTTGAGTTGAGTGGCTCAGACTTTATTATTGGCTCATACTGGAACCGTGCACTCGGCGAATGCAAAATGAGGTCACGGATAGAGATGTGAGGATTTTCCGTATCCGTAAATTTAACTATTGTACATTATAACTGCAATGCTTTGTATATTTAAAATCAACTGCAAATTAAATCTATCAATTTTATTATTTCGAATGAGTAGCCTTTTGAATATTTCATAGATCACCCAAATTCCTTCATCGAAAGGTGCTAGCTAATGCCACGCAAATGCATTAGTTCGATTATATGCGACCGTTTTATGACTTTATGAATAGCCAGTTGGTAATAAATTATCTGCTGGAGTGGAAGTAAAGAAAAAGTATAGAATGCGTCCAGCTGCTTCTTTCCTTTCATGTCGTAAAAGTCGATTAAGGGATAATCCTCCCAAACATGATGGACCATCATGTTTGATGGGCGACGGGCTGATCACCTGTCAGGTTCACCATATCCATCTTGGGTCTTTGAATCAGGAGTGGCTGCAAGTTTTCTTATGTTTACTTATGACTCTGTCCACCCCATTAGGGCCCATACTGGCGTGATTATATCTTTTTTATGGTAATTAATTTTATTATTTTATTTGAAACTCAAGTGCAAGTAAACACAATTCAAATATGAAATTGTTTTACCCAAATATCTTTCATGATCTTTTGAAATAATGCAGGTTTAAACAGAAACGTGTCCGTATTCGATTCCGTATGTTAAATCTCATCTCTAACCTAGTCACGACTTATTGGTTGTACGCCGAAGGTATGTACTTAGTCATATTGCATATGCATAGGTATTATAATCTATGTTATATATTGGAAATGTTTATCAATTACTCATAATGGACGTGCCTCACGATTTATGAGGATGCTAATGATGTCAAGTCGCGGGGCGTTTTACTAGTGTATCTATATGATACACTAGTGAAACGCCCCGCGACTTTGTCCGTGTTGAATTTGTTCACATCCACTTATCTTCACTCCTTCGCGTGAAGGAGAGAAGACCTTCCTCTTCGTGTGTATGAAAAAAATAAATTCCTATAGATATATAGGATTTTTTTTATAGACACTTCCTATCTTCCCGCTACGTCGTCTAGGAGTTAAATTTCAAGAATTCCTTTCTTAGTCTACCCACAGAGAAGTACAATCTCAAAGGTTCACGCTTTTAAGACTTAGGTTTAGGCTGTGCTTTGATTGTCACTCAGTCAGACAATAACGTAAGAGTTTTGTACATTTAGAATATTTGATTGGATTATCAGAACCGCTTTTAAAGTTTTAGATGCTCATCTTAACCTAATTAGGAGCTAAGCTAATGTTTTACGACGAAGAGAATATTGAGGCATCAGTCAGAAAACTATAAAAAGAAAAGTGGCTATCGAAACTACTTTACCCACTTGAAGCAATAAAAATAAGTAGGTTTTAGTAATGAAAAATAACAATTCTCGTCGGCAGAGTTCGTTTACGCCCTCAATAATAAAATGACCTCTACAAAAACAAGTTACCTATATTTGAAACTACTTCTTATTGAACTACTTCCTATGATTGTTATTGTGTTAGTGACACAAAATTTTGATCTTAGATACTTTTTGAAACTATCTATAGTTAAACTATCAGCTCTAGCTGATCCAGAAAAAAATATACATGTAACAATCAGAAGGGCGTGCATTTGTATTAATGAACTAGGAGTGAATTATTTTAATAGGTTATTAGTGTAGGTGTAGACAGGGATGTCTGAAATATGGGGGAGATATTTGCCCAGCAGTGGAATGAAGTTAGGTTTGAAAAAAGTGCGATGAAAAATTTTTCAATTAACAAATTATATTCTCTTCCTTTCTAATTAAGCAATTTACGAGTTTTGTCTCAAATATAACCATGACCCATGAATAATTGTATGTTCATAAATATCACCACAATAACCGGTCTCATAAGCCCATTTCCTCACAAATCCTTCTAACCTGGCAACCAGATTTATTAAGCAAATCCCTGAATCCCTTTATAACCGCCACATTGTGAATGACTCCGGACTACGGTTCCACTAGTGTTTGACGTTAGCTTTAGTTTCGGCCAAAAAAATAGAAACTGTACGGGACTTTGTCAGTACTCCAGCGTCATACCAGTACTTTGCAGATCAGTGCCCGGTTTAGTTTTTATTTATAAAAGCCTAGCTTGACAGTTCGAATCGGTATCGAATCTTGTAAATAAAAATTAAATACCAAAATTGACCGAAAGAAAACAGGCTTACTTATCAGTTCTTTACAGACCGGAAGATGACCGCCAAAAGAAGCCGAATTCCGGCTACTTGTAAATTGAAATTCGGTCACTATTCGGCTTTAAAACGCACCGTAAGATACATCAGAGATCGTGAACGACCGCGGTAAAGTCACCTGTTTTATTTCAATTACTATTGCTGAAACCGAATACGGGTTCGGCTGAATTTACATGAGTTGAAAACACAATGTAATGCTTACAAGAAACAACCAACATACCTAACAGTAGGTGTGTTTTGTAACTTTATAATTTCAATGAAATGATCGCCAACTTATTGAACAGTGGTATTGGGTAGGATATATCTAGCTAAGTAATGAAGGCCTTTTACCATCTATAGTAGATGATTTATACAGCGTCAGGACGCAACTTTTACCTTCACAAGCGGGACGCTGTAGTATCCGGGACAAATTAAGATGGAGTAGGCTTGCCCAGCACCTATTCCATCCTCTCAGCTTAGTCGGCCTTGTCCACAGGAAAGACATGGTCAATACGCGCGGAGCTGACTAAGACGCGGGTTTCCTCACAATGTTTTCCTTTACTGTTTGAGAATACTTGTATAGCTCACATAAATTTTTCGCACAGAAAAATCCATTGGTACACGACCGGATTTGAACACACGACCTTAGGATGGGGAGGCGAGATCACTACCAACTAGAACACCAAAGCTTAAAATTGGTGTCAACGTTAAAAATTACTGCAATCCCCCTGTCATCTTTCTTGTTGTCAACTAACTGTGTTTATATTTTCTATAGGTCTTTGTATTTTCGTGTATTTATGAAGCATGTTTCTAGTGTTTCATCCCTCTTTGTGTATTGATGAAGTAATAGGCAGGTAATTGCGATAGTGGTCATGGCCGGGCGCCAGTTGGTAATTGCCAATCTGCAGGCCGTTGTTCAAACTGCATCCGTCGATCTTTCGAGCCCTGTTTAATATTACAACGGATTGCCGTGATCCACTGGCGGAATTAGGTTAGTAGGTTCAGTACCTATACAACGAGCAATTAAAATAGACTGGTGGGCCAATGATGAATGCATTCAGCGACGGAAATATCCATATATTTGATGATTCAAAAATTATCTATGAAACCTCCTCAGCTCATGATCAACTCATTCATCAGATTGGATACTAGGAAAACAATCGCGCTGCTTTAAACATTAGTAACAAAGCTAAAAATTTTTTTTTTTTAAATAACACCCAACAGTCATCTATTGATAATATGTTTTCGAACTTTTTAGGTTCTGCGACATGCCGATTTCCTCACGATGTTTTCCTAATCGCAGAAATTTTGAACTTTTTACCAAAGCTGAAACATATTACATATCTTAAAAACTTCGTACCAAAGAACTTTTTATAGTGTTAAGGTGATATCTGCAAAAACAGAACCTTGAAATATAGCGCGATTGGCTGCAATTTTGTTCCGGCATCCAGGTGGATTGCCATTTGATTGGACGATGATTTAGGTAGCTAATTTAGCCCTTTGTTGATAACAAGACATAACAGTCTATGGAAAGCGGAATTACCGGTAGGCATTAACCCGTCAGCAGCAGCCGATTATCGACGTATTGTAATGGATTTAAACTATCTCTATTACAGCAATGTACAGCTTGAAGGCTCCTTTGACACATCGCAAGTTCAGCACACGTCAACGACTACATTACGTGTACCAACCTAGAAGTTCAGTTTAAATAGTGAATAAATAAGAACTTAAATTAAGGTTGGCATGTACTACTGGTAAATTTACTTTCAAATATTTTGGAACTGTGTCCACATAGTGACATGAGTTTTTTTATTATAAATATCTGGAAATTAAACATTTTGTCAAAACCTTCATATAAAAGTACAGAGTGTTGTATTTTAGGATTTTAGTCGGTTTGATTCCCGAGTGTGGTAAACGTTTTCTCAACAATTTTTGTCTGCAGTTTTGCTTCTTTTTAAAAATAAAGGAATGCTTCTTTTGAGTAAAATTTGCTATCTTAAGTATGTATTAGAGTAGTAGGTACTTTCCCTCTAGGTGGCATTATAAAGTTTAACCCTGTAAATGATGAAGCATTTGCAGGGTTGAATTCAAAAAACTTAAAAGTCATAAAACATCCGGTTGATTCAATAAATTTTGAAAATCAAGGTGTCAATGAAATTTAAGCTCAATGTGTTGTGTTACACTGTACACAATTATGTATTCAGTTAGGTTTGACCAACAATGGTCTAATTATTATTGACTAAATAGTTGATGGATTATTCTGCGATCATCAAATTAGCTTATAATGTATTTATACAGGAGCTAATTAAATTTAGACTAATGCCCGGTTTCTATAGGTATTTATCTTGACTACGGATTATTTCATTACCATAGCACCTTTTTTTTAATGTTTGTCGCTTTTTGGCAGATAACAACGTTTCTATGGTAATAAACGATCTGCTGTCTATTAGTAGAATGTAGGAAACGGGCATTAGGTAATCGGGAAAAGGCTAGTTCAAGAGTTCAACCTACCCTGAACAAACGACTATATTACAACGAATATGATAAGTGCGAATGAAGCAAAAGTAGTAGGTTTTCTACTACCCATATGGGAAACAAACTTGTATTATGTACTATGAGGTAATTTTGTTCAAATATTAGATGATTTTGACCGAGAAAGATCTGAGCACGCGAGAGAATCATGGCGAGAGATCATGATCCTCTGCAGTGAGGAATGATATATCTATCAAATTATCTTTTTGTTATTTGCAATTCAACCTTCTTGCCAAACCTCCATCATAATGTAGGAAACGAATCCACCCTATTTTGTTAGGGAAATTGTTAAATTCTTTTGTCAGGTTTGTCGCTTAAAGCAAGTTCACATGTAGCAGTTCCTTTTGTGCTTAGCTTCTGCCAGTGACAACGGCTCTAAGATAAATGGAATGGGCCCCACGGTACGATTCTCTAAAAAAAAACGGCCGTCATATCCTGACCGTAATACAGAATAACTTATGTTTGATTATTTAGTTATTTGACTTCTTTTTAACTCATAATTATTTTGGGTTTATTTTCTGCCAGTGACTTTAATATAATTGCTTTGAGATAAAAACACTAGAATCTAGGTGACTCCTAAAACGACCCTATTACTAAGTCTCCGCTGTCCGTCCGTTCATCCATCCGTCCGTCTGTCAGCGAACTGTAGGTATCTCATGAACCGTAATAGGTAGAGAGTCGAAATTTTCACAGAGTATGTATTTCTATTGCCGCTATAACAACGAATAATAAAAATGAAATAATACAAAAATAAAAGAGGGCCCCATACAAGACAAAAATATGTACATTTACGGTGGTATGGATGGAACATTCTTGTGCAAATTCGACTCGCACTTGTCCGGTTTTTAATTAATGTTTATGTAACGCAAGGCTGCCTAGTGGACATTCAAAGCATCTGACATTCCTTAATCAATATGACGCTAAATGTCACGTCAAACTCAAGTTTATGAATGTTACCACAATGTGACGGTAACCGCTTGTTGGAAAACCAAATCTTAATTATCCAATCCGAATTTCTGGATGGGCACTCAAGTGCAGTTGTTGGTGATAGCTATTGAGGCTGGCTAAAGGGTCACGGTAATTACGGGTGCCATTTTGAATGGAGAAACGGCAATTCGAACCGAGTGAAATCATTCAGCCGTCCGAGTTAGGTAGTCAGTACTTGTAGAGGTCTGACCTATAGTGTCGAATAATCTACTGTGAAATGAAGCTTGTTTAACTTCAGTTTTTGACCTCTTACTAGACTCACCCCAGAATACTTAAACGCGACTCAGAGTTGAGCACGTCTCAAGTCACGGTTGTTTGACAGTTTTTGACGAAAATCTGTCAAAAACTCGTCACTTGAGACAAGCTCAACTCTGAGATGCGTTTGAGTCTTCGGGGGTCGGACATCTGATCTGAGCTAGTATGTAACTGTCTAATGTTTTAGCAATAACTTGCAACTTGTAAACTTATTGATCTCGTTAGAATGTAACTATCTTATCTACCGTATTTAAAGTAACAATGGATTAAAGTGTACATGTTCATTGTATTCCAAAGGTGATTTATATATGACTGTTTAGGACTATGAATAGACATCTTATTAACTTTCTTTTTTTTATGTTACTAATAATATTTTTTTATTGAATTTTACCCAATTGAGTTCTATGGATTATATTCGTTATTTTCGATACCATCATTTACGTAAAAATAATTCCGAGCAGTGTTTAATAAAAACCGAATTAAATCTCACACGCACAGACTCCGCTTAATTCCAATAATACGGAATCAATTCAGTGATTTTAAGCCCCTCATTAAAATAACCTCAATTTATCTTAATCTCTTCGACATTTACATCAGCTTAGTCATCGTGTACTTCGTTTAAAATCAATGGCGTGATAACGTTCTCATACATATTCACCTTATTCCAAATAATCTGAATGAACGATTAGGTTTGAGCATGCGTGGGCAGGGATTAACCTTCAAAAAAGACTCACGCCATAGACTAACATTTTAGAGACGAGAGTCAATAGGCCATAGGAAGGGTTCTCTAGGAAAATTAATTTTAGGAACATGAATACAAAATGATGAAGAAGCTCCAAACGTTCACGAACCTGAAGTGGTTCCTAGAATAAACTTGACGACTTAGTCTAAGCGAGATTACCTGCTAGCCTAATAAACCCTAACCCAAAAGTATTGACTTAGCAAAACTGCAAGCTTTCAGTTTCAAGTTTCGTTTTGCCAATCTAATTGCCCTAGTTTTATCAGACTAAGGGCTATGATTCACCTAGTTGTATCATGTTCAGTTACTGTGAATAATTATTTTTTACTTTCAACGGAAGGAATCACGATCTTTTTTTTTATTAACCTATTTCGTCCCACTGCTAACCAAAGATCTCTTCCATACATTTCTAGACATCCTGAGCCCCCCACCCTCTTGCCAAAGCTTCCTCAGCCGACTCCGACGCCGCGCCTCTGCCCCTCAAGTGTCCAGACCAGGTGAATGTAGCCCACATATTGGGAGCCATCCTTCTAACGTGTGCCGCCCAACCTCATTTGAGCCTAGGGTCCATATATAAACAAATAAAAATTAATAAATTACACCCAATAGTCACAGATAATATAGTCCTGGCACCACACACTCCCTGTGTCGTGGGCATCAGAAACTACGGGTACCACAACACCCAGACCCGGAAGAAATATTTACAGATCATGCAAACATTCCTTTCGCAGCGGGAATCGAACCCGCGCCTCTTGCCTCTCTGCCGAGCAATCGCCCGCTACGCCATCGAAGCCGTCAAGATATAATATCTTTTAGATGTTTTTTTTTTATGTTCCACTTAATAAACGTTTTCGGTTATTTTGCGGATCCCTAAATTGTTTTATCTACGTCGGACGCGTAATAATAATGCCGTAAGTCAGGTGACGGGGCCTTTTTATCAAATTAGGCCGCTAAGCAAACAGTTTAAAGATCTCTATCGCGAGTAGGTACTTTGGAATAATAAGCGGGTATAGAAGTCGGCACTTTTTACTGATCCGTTTGAACTTAGCCGTGCATATTTTGGCTCTTTGCATGTATAATAAGGAATTGTTTGAATGAGAAAGGAATAAAACAATGAAGATAGAAGTAGGTATCTATATTCTCTTCATTCGTGTCATGTTATTTTGTTAGTATACTTACCTAGAATACTTGCTTCGAATTAGAAACATAACTGGAAGGTCGTTTTTTGAAGACTGATCTCGAAACCATATTTGTATCAGAAAAATCTATGATCAGAGAAAAAGTCAGCATTTTTATACATAGGTTTTATACATATTTGGGTTTATAAACACTTGTGTTAAATAAATACTGATAGTGAAAAGGTAAATTTTATAATGTTTCAGTAAAGCAACATTTATGAGTAAAGAAGCAAGTTTCTAGTTAACCAAACCTGAAAAAGCTACGTAGCCAGCGAGTTAAAACAACAAAGATATAACTTGGGCATTAAAAGCCACTGATACCGCAGGTATCTCGGCAAATTCATTACGCGATTTAAAATGCTAATGGAGTGTCGTCTGGGAAGTAAGATTAATAAAGCCATGGTTTCCTCATAAACGACCGACGTTATAAAGAGTGAGACGAAACTTACCTAAGTCGACACTTTTGTATAAATATTTGTGGACATTTCATACAGCGCCATCTAGCCCCAAAGTAAGCAAAGCTTGTGCTATAAATAAAATAAAAAAGAGCTTTATTTTCCCACACCTAAATTTTAAACAATATAAATACCTAATTAACTAACTTACACCAATAATTATTCTAACTTATAATCTACTAGCAGCCGCCCGCGGCTTCGCTCACGCGGTACCCAGATAAAAAGTACCCTATGTCCCATTCCAGCACACGTAGGTACCTACTATCCTCATTATTCATTATAATTTAGTGTACGCTAAACGATGACTAAAGTATTGCCATCTCTTACCATTTCATAATGACAAACATTGACAGGGCTAACTTTAAGCAATGGCTAACTTTAGCGAACGAATATGAATAATAGGGTAGGTATGTAAGTATATTCCGTAGTTTTTGCGTGAAAGAGTAACAAACATACCTAAATCTAAAAATTAAGAAATTTCGGTGAATTTAGTAAAAAATTTGAGAGTTAAGGTAAAATTTTCAAAACGCAACGACAGCGCGTTCTAGGATTTGATCCTCAGAACAATAATTTGATCAGAATTAGCAGCGACATCTAGTTATCAGACGTAGAATTACGTCAGAACTCCATGAATAATCAAGATTGGAAACTTATTATACCAGTAATAATTTATGCTTCCTTTCACAGGTAATTTGACATTGACAGTTCCCTTTCCATATGTTTTGTATCATCTATTACTAATCTGTGTGTATCATCGCTGTCATTATGTCAAAATAAAAGTATTCTATTTTTCATGAAAAACATACCAAAAATAAAGAATTTACAGGTAATTATGACATCAACTAAATGAGACAAATCGGCTCTTTAATTTGATATAGGTTATGTGCAGTTTTAGACCAAAAATTGATTCCAGGTTTTCATCCCTTTTCACCCCTTTAGAGGTTGAATTTTGAAAAATCCCTTCTTAGTACACCCCTACGTACCAAGGTTTACCTACACTGAAAATTTCAAGTCTCTACGTCCAGCGGTTTAGGCTGTGCGTTGTCTGTCAGTCAGTCAGTCAGTCAGTCAGTCAGTCAGTCAGGACAAAGATTCTTATAATATAAGATTACTTATTGAATTATTTTTAGTTAAATGAATTTTAGGTAGGACTGCCGGTGGCGGTAAAAGGCTCCTCTAAGAGTTCCCACTCTTTTCTGTCTCTTGCTTTTCTTGGCCAGAGTTTTCCTGCCACTTACGATGTCGTCATTCCATCTCGTAGACGGCCTTCCTCTTCTTCTTTTGCAGTCACGAGGTGTCCAGTTGGTCGCTATCTGGCACCATCTTTTCACGTCTGTTCTTTGGAGATGGCCAGCCCATTTCCATTTTTTATTTTATTTTATTTTTATTATGGATATTTATCCCGTTAGGGATACGAGCGTGATAATTATGTATGTAGGTATCTTCCAGGCTTGGTCGAGTTACGAAGTGTAAATTCAACGTGATATAAGACTTTACCAATTGATCCCACAGATTTTACGGAATAAAGTTATTTTGGATTTGAATTTGCATTATCCACAGCCCGACTTTGCCCACTGCTGGACATAGACCCCTCTATTCGAGCCATCCACCACAGTTCTGTGCTAATCTCGTTCCGCGGCCCTTAGTTACTTAAATTATAAACGCGAAAGTGTGTTTAAGTTGTGTCCTGCTTTCATTCAGTAACAGTGCAACGGATCGATATCATTCTTTGCATTAAAAATATTTTATGAGCCAATGAGTGGCATTAAGCTACTTTTATCCAGGTTCTAAGCGGGTGAAGTCGCGAGCGAAACCTAATTTATAATTACAAAGCATGCTTTTCACAGAAGTAGCGGAAATTAGGTACGGACGTATTCCGCACGAGTACTTCGTAATCTAATTGGAGCAGTCCTGTCTGTCGTGTAGTGGACATAAATCTATGGAAGAGACAAAAGTGTCCACGCCACGTCTCTGCCACATACTCGTACCATCTGTCTGCTCCTAACATTTCAAAAATACTTTGCTTCGAAAATGTATAAATTATACTGCAATGAAGTCATGAACTGGTGCTACTATCTATGAAAAGTCTCAACCATCTTCACTTTTACTGTTTCTTGCGTGTTCTGTAGTTGCGTTAATTGGTATTGCCATTCAGCATGTCAATACGGCCACCGTCTCGGGCAAACATCTGATGATCTGGATAAGCTGAGCTATCTAACTTGTTTTAGATAGGTAGCTTGACTGTTTCTTTCGTATTTTGTAGGTACATGATACCTCGATTTTCTGTTACTGTTACTAGTCGTATCACTAGTTCTTTCGAACTTAAATTTTACGACATGCGAGTTTCCTCACGATGTTTTCCTTCACCGTTTGAGAGTATAGCGCAAAAAAATTTTTTATCGTTCAACCACCAGTGCTCTGTTTCCTTTTTGTGTTAATAAGTATGCTTTCTCTATACCACAATAATAAACTTAGTAACGGATATAAAACCCTGTAATTACTGATTCAATTGGTGTCTGGCAAGGTAGTCTATTAGGAGAAATGTGACTTTTATTGTCAGTCAATACACCCGTATGTGGGTGTCGTCCTATTAACCAATGTAGCTGGTCAGGGCTTGGTCAAGCCTCAGAGTAATAGGACGCGCATACAAAGTTAGTATGAACCGGAGATCCAGACATTATAGCTCATTTTTCCTTCACTCTTGAGATTCTTGTACATAAATTATATGCACAGGTAACGTTCATCATTTGTTTGACTTGACCGTACATAAAACAAAATAAGGTTTTTAGTCATCTATCATTACACAGATGATTTATACATTGTCAGGAGGCAACTTTTCGCCTTTTAGACAACTGTTATACACTAACAGGATACTGTAGTAGCCGGGACGATTTTAGAACTAAGATAGGCTCTTAAAAATATAGGTTCTTATACTTTTCGATGTCTCGAAAACGAATAGTCAATTTGCTCGGACGGGTCAGTCGTAAAAGTCGTAAAAGCTTTCTTAAAATTTTCGTTCAGTAATTTGATGATTCTGTTATTTCCATACATTCATTACAAACCGTTACATAACTTTTTAAATCTTTTTATTTTAGGTTTTAATTTAAAGATTCATATTATTTTAGATAAGTAATGTTTTAAACTCTTAGCTTCTAAACCCGATTTCTTCCCTACTCTTTATAGTATATATGTAATATAATTATTATAGTAAGCAAAATATTTCCTATAGGTTAACATTAGTTTAGGGTCAACTGAACTCTGGCACTTACAAGTTCACACGAGTGACTCAGGACATAATCATTTGACATATGTCTTCCTTGTTGAGCTGACGATGTTTTTATTGTATTTTTATAGCCGGGTTATTGCCATCTTTTACTATCTATCTTCAATTGAGTACGGTACTTTGACCCTGTTATATTACGGACAGTAGCCACTTTCATCATGATTTACGAACTTGGATAAATTAGCTATCCAATTCTGTAAATTATAGGTACAATACATCGTAGTGAATTTTACTAATATTAAACCAGTCACAAACATGATGTGTCAAGCAAGGAACCTTTGAGACGCTCGCTTTGGTCGTGGATTCAAATTAGGTCGTGTATCTGTAATAATATTTTGAAGCGTTTTTTTGAACTATTTTGACTTTGGTGTTTATTAGTCTGTTTTGTTTGTTTCAGACCACTGAAAATCTACAGCGTCATAAACATGTCATAAGGTATGTCATAAAAACAAATAAATGTCTCATGATTTTACACATGAAAGAAAGGTATAAAACCCAAGTCATAAATCACAAACATGATTGAACAATAAAATGTGTAAATAGAAATTTAAGTTAGTACTACGCTTTACAGTCAACACTATTTTTCTTATTAAGTTGTAAATAATCATCATAATTTTCCTGCCCTTATCCCACTAGTTGGGGTCGGCACAAAATGTTTCCCTCTTCCACCTTCTCCTATCCGTTATCCGATATCCGACGTATCCGTCATCTCAGTACTCATGTCCTCTTTTAAACGAATAAGTTGTATACGATATCATATACGAGAAACATATATTATTTATTTCAATAAAAGGAACTAATCTAATCACATGTTTCGTCTTACACTTTATTAAGTTCCTTTGAATATTTTGTCTTCATCACTTTCATGTCAGCGAAAACAGATGATTCAGATTAAACCTATGTGATTTTTTACTGATTGACTGACAATTATGAAACTTGGGGGGTACTTTTAGAGGATATAGTGGAAATATGAAGTTTCTATGAAAAAACTCAACGCGGACAAACTCGCTGAGCATTCTTCAAGTTCTGAATAAAGCTTCTAGATTTAATGTTTCCGCGCGTTGATACAAAGCTTTTATCCTGTAGATACACATTCATATTGACAATAAAGTCAAAAGCCAGCTAAAATCTTTAAAATAATAGAAGCTGACGCGACACCATTGTAGTAGACCCACAAAGCTTTCCGTTCCAGCGTCAGTTTCAGCTAAAGCCCGAAACAGACTATGCAAAGTAGACGGCAATAGAATTATAACTTGTGGAATAGTTTGTTATTAGGGAAAATAAAAGTAAAGAAAAAGAAATATGGTTCAAAGCGTATTGCTTCTATTGTAAATTAATTAACCTCTTATAGTTTATAATACATCACAAACGGTGAAGGAAAACATCGTGAATCGTGAAGGCCGACTAAGCTGAAAGGATAGTACAGGTAGGCTAGCCTGCTTTGTCTAAATTCGTCCCAGGCACTACTGCGTCCCGATACTGCAGGCAAAATTTGCCTCCTGACGCTGTATAAATCATCTAATATAGATAGCAAAAGTAAATCAAGTTTTTGTTTTATTTATCCTGCAATCTACTGCTGGGCTGTCTCCAATCCCGCCAGATATCTCGTTCTCTTGAAGTTTCCCACTATCGTCTCTCGAAAGCTTCAAGATCGTCTCGCCAACAATAACCAAAAAGTTTTTTAGAAGTGCTTTTTTAATCACTTGTTACTTGTCTAGCAACTGTCTTTATGAGTGAAGATTGGATTGGGCTACCTTCTTTCCCGATGAATGTAACATTAAGAACCATACTTTTCATTATAAAAGGTTTCATGAAAGTATCCACTGCGTCTGTAACGAGCTTAAGGCACGTTACTCACTGCTACTTTCGTACATTCTGCCCCGGGCGTGTGTCAACCCCTACAGATTATACTCTAATCCCGTCCTCTGGACTAAGCCGCTTTCATTGCTTTGGACTGGATGTCACGCTGAAGCCCGTCAAAGCCCAAATCTGTTTTCGTGGATCACAGTGTGTGCTGAGCTTTACTTCGCATTTAGAAAAGAGCTAATTTGATGTGACAGCGAATCAAAGTTTGGAAACCTCGAAATCTCGCGAGCCTTACATCATCGAAATATTGATCCGCAGAAGTTTAAACGAGGCATAACAGAAGTAAAATGAAACTGGGTATCATTTTGTTATTATGAAACTCAGGTTCCTTCCACGGTGAAACTAACTTGTAGAAATAGTGAGATCTAGCATTGTAGGTAGGTACATATACCTATATGAGATTGGGCCTATAAGCAAGAATATGATTTACTCCCGGTCCCTATATTTTACTAACGGGCGACGGATTGTTCGAAACGTTATTATCTGTTTTTAAACGTTATTATTTGTTGACGGCCTCGGTGGCGTGGCGGGCGATTGCTCAGCGGAGACGCAAGAGGCGCAGGTTCAATTCTCGCTGCGGAAGAAATGTTTGCATGTTTTGCAAATATTTCTTCCGGGTCTGGGTGTTGTGGTACCATGGTACTCGTAGTTTCTAATACCCACGACACAGAGAATCCTAGTGTGAGGTGTTATTTATTTATTTATCTATCAAATCACATCGTGAGGAAAAAGGAATGTCGTAGAAACTAAAAAAGTCCGAAAACATGTGCCAAGTTCACGAAAGGAGCCTTTGAGGCGCACTTTAAACATAGCTATTCGAATATATTTATCTACTCTAATCTACTTATCGAAAATCCATACTAAATGACATGACATAAAATATTCGTCCATTTCAGCGATACCTTCATCGGTGCGTTGAAAATGTCAAGTTGTAATCGATGGTGAGCTAATGTGCGTTTAATGTGGGCCGGACGTGTCTCCGCATCGGCCGGCGAGATTACTCCGTAATCCTCTTTCTTTGTATAAGTCACTCCCGAGCTGGGACGTTTCGCTAAAATCGTGATTTGTAGTATTTACTTTGATAGATTTTTGTCTATCTTCATCTTCCTGCCCTTATCCCATTCTATGCGGGGTCGGCACAGCATGATCCATGATCTTTGGATCCTTGGATAATGCTGTAAGAGTTTTGGCTAAGGTGGTTTATGACCGGCCGCCTACCTGACGTCAACCCTCCTTAGGAATACTTGCTTATTGTATCTCATCATGTTGGAGGATACTATCCCTTAGTCGACTTTTACGACAGGCTCGGGGAGAGAAGCAGCTGGACGTATTCTATGTTTTTTCTTTTCTTCCGGTCCAGCAGAGGAGTTAAGCAGTCTATCAATCGTTGGTTTATTTATTCATATTTGTAGAACTTCACAAGTTAGATCATTCATGCCCGTTTGATCATTTTCATGGTGGCATAATGTTTGCTAAGTAAGTTCTTATGAGCTAGTAGCCAACTCTTGTGACGGAATTTTTAGGCCGCCTAAAGGCCACCGTCATGGCTTAACGACTTTAAAGCCGGGACCGACAATTTATGTTTGCTAATATCATATTATTTTATTGCGCTACATCCTGTTTAGATACATAATTTTATTTACTTAACAAGTTTAAATCATCAAAATCGTTATGAGATTTTGTTACGAATTTCCATTATTGGAATAGTATTATACGTTTTTCGACATTAAGTGCCAGAAAGCTATTTTCTGGTAATTGTTTAAAGAAAAACTATAAACTACCTACAAAACTATATAAGTCACATCTGAGAATTTCATCGAACTGTGTTTAGTTATTTGAAATTTAAATAAAATAACATGTGTGGGTCTTCTGCCTTAAAAATTGTTTGCTTATCCCAACGATAACATCCCCCTTGCTAGGCCAACGCTCAATGTGAACGGTTGGCTCAGTATCTTACTAATATGATAAATGCGAAAATTTGTGAGGATGTGACGATGTTTGTGCCTCAATCACACCGTAACGGTATATACCACGCGAGCAAAGCTACAATTGGAAGCTAGCCTGATAATAAAAATTCGAAAGTTATCTGCTCTCCATGGCTTAGCTAATGATGAAACTAACCCTCTATTTCATAAAGAATTAGAGACGATTTGAAGTCTTGACTTACCTTTAAGCAAGTCTTTAACCCCCGAATAGTCGAACGCATCTCAGAGTTGAGCACGTCTTATGTGACGAGTTTTTGACAGATTTTCATCAAAAGTTTAAGTTTTTATGAATCTATTTTGATCGAGGTGGATATGCTGAACTATATGAGACACTTTTTATTCTGGTAAGTAACTGGGGAGCGAAGCCTCAGCTGAATATTTTTTACCGGGCTTTGGTGAGCGCAGAGAGTGCGACACCGTAAAAAAAGATTTTTGGGGCAACTAGCGCGAGGGCACTGTTGCCTGAGTGCTGAATCTAACGGCCCAGAGGAGGCGAGTGAGAAGAAACCGTCGACTCCGCCGGTGGAGTCTGTGTGGTGTGATGTGATCTAGTTTAAACTACGTCAGCGTGATGGGGGGTTACCCACCGCGTTCACAAAGGTGATCTCGTTATCGGGGTCTCCAAGAACGTGTCTTGGTTTACGGAGGGATAACCGCCGTAGCTGAATTTTTTGCTCTGCCTTTTTGTGCCGGGACGCTGACGATCCGTTACGGAAAGGAATAGTAAGCGGAGGTCCTACTACCTCTTGCCTGTTGTTGAAATTGTTTTTTATCTAGCTGTGCTACCTAGCTATTTAAATTCTAAGCTACACCCCGAATGTGGTCGCCGTTGTGGGAATTTGTTATTCTTCCGCGAACAAATAAAGTTGCTCTGTAGTTTCCCATTAACTCGTTGTTTGTAAATAAACGCTCAACCTTAGTTTCTTTGCTTTTATTTTCAGTTTTTAGGAATATTTTGAATGTTTCTTATTTTCATCTCACGTGGCTTTATTTGTCACCTTACCTGTGGTAAGTGAATTTTTTTTTTGAAAAGTAAAAGTTAAGTACCTACCACGAAATAAGGTCGAAACTATATTTATTTTATCATTTTAATAGGTTTGATTACTGGCAAAGATCCTGAGCTTACGAAACAAGAATGGAGAATTTGTTATGCATGAGTTTGAGAAAGAGTAAAATTTTCAAATAAATCTTAGTTTCAGTTTGGACAGACAAAACCTACAAGTATAAATTCACAACTCTACATTCCCATAGACTCAAAAGCTAGTGAAAGAAATTCATGGCAAAATTGTGTATTAATCGTTGTATTTGTAGAATAAATTAACTTTTGTTTGAGTTAGCTTTCACGTTATTTATTCAGTAAGGCGACCCCGGGCACAGAATAAGCATCATTTAGTATGGGTCGAGATACTTCTGTTTACACAACATTTCGTGCCAGCGTTGCCGTGTCGACTTGACGGCATTACACGGTTTGAATTCACTAAAGAATTTTACTTAGAAATTGATATTACAAGTTTTAGTAATACATTTTGTTGAAAATATACTAGGTGCCTTCGTCTAGACTACCACCTAACCACGACTTCTGATTTATGTCTAGGTAGTAGGTACTTATCTGATTTGTCGTTGTTGACAACTGCACTGAGCTGAACAAACTTAAACATTCTACTACCATTCGTCTTACTCGGACGTTTTGAACTAGTATTCAAAGGTAAAGATTAAAGTGCGCATCGAAAATACTTCTTTTGTGCATTTCTTTTCTACGTTTTTCAACGTTTTAATTTTTTAAGCATCTATGGCAAACTTTGCATTTTGATTAGTTTGGGGTTAGATGGCGCTGTGTCAAATGTCCACAAATATTTATTTATTTGACTTAAGTTTAATCGGTAACATTTCCTTGAATTTTTACCTTAGAATTGGAATGCAATGCTATTTCCATCTGGCGGACACAATAATATTTGTACTGCTTTGTAAGACCGTAAATTCAGTATTAGATTTGCTCCCACACCATTGTGAACTAGTATAAGTTACCGGGCATTGCTCTTTCGCATAAATAACCGCACAAATGTTTGACAGTATCCACGAATAGCTGACATCTGTATTTGTGGAGTGTTCTCTGTTCAGTACTGATAAAACTTTATTTATTTTATTGCGTTCATGTCTTATTCTGCCTTATGTTAGCAATGATATGTTTATGAGGACTACCTATGATCAGGATTGTAGTAGCCTGTTGCGTAGGTTTGATATATTGACGATTCGGGACGACAATAGGCGATTTCCTCGTTTGTAGAAACTGGGCTACGTTCTGTTACTCGTAGCAATGATTCAGTATCAGTATAATGGTTTAAGCGGTCGCGAATTTATCAAAATATTGCACTTTCATTAGAAAAAAAAATATCTATCAAAATTAAGCATGATATCCAATACCAACGTATTTAGATGACCTCTCTGGAGCTTTGGCTGTTAGATAATATTCATATTCCCACAAGATTTTCTATTCATTTTAATTTCAAAATTTCTGGTAATAACATGTCCTTAAAAAACACTAAACTGGAGTTTAAGCCTGCATCATTTATAAATCATGCATAAATAAACTCATGCTTTAGGTACCCACAGTCACCTTTATAGTTTAGCCAAATTGCCAATATTTCAGTCTATTTCGTTGAAATATCGCCGCGTCTAATTTTATGTTGCCATTTCCTAGTGAGCTTTTCTTAAATGGCTTCGGTTGACAGAGGAGAAAATCCGGGAAAGCTTGAATGCATCATAAACCAATGCGTTGCCTGTAAAGGATTTCTCATGTCTGTTTTTATTGCTCCGCGTTGGCTTTTTGAAAAGCAAAAGCTTTATTTCCCGTTGAGATCAACTGAAAGAACGCAATATTCGAACTAACATCTACTAAATAAAGATGAGGGGTAAATTATTATTCTATTCGAAAGGGTTGGGAGAAATTCAAAATAAAATAACAATAAACCAGAAAGTTGACAGTCCGAATCTGCAAGGTTTAAAATTAAGAAACACTCTTGTAATGAATGGACAGGAATGCCATTAAAATAGCGGGTTATAAATTATTCAGGCGAGGTTTGGCGTCGTTTCAAGAGATTTCCACATTAAATTTCATGAGGATCATTTTTCCAGCAGCGTGTGAATACAACATGACCGTGTGACCAGTCGTGCCTTCGTAACTCGACAACATGCAATTCGTTTACTATTTCATGAGTCATTGGGCGATTCTACTAATTGAAAATTACCTGGAATCTGTAGAAAATAAGGCTAAATGGAATATTATGTCAGCAATGACCGTGGGTACACATTCCAATGTTCCAACTCCGTGGATACAACATGAGTGGAATAAAGAATGTAAGTTACTAGGGGAGACATTACCTAAGCGTATAATACCCTCAATTGTTGTTTTTGTTAATTTGTTATCCTGACTAATGGAGTGCCACATCCACGCTCCAGATTGTCGTTGAAATCGATTAATTAAAGTCTCATTTTCCTAAAAAAGGATTGCCGCCACAGGGTATATTTTTGACGACATCAGTGGTAAGCGAGTGCTCGGCTGACTGCGACGCAAGACGTGCGGGTTCAAATCTTGCTGCTGATTTTGGATGTTGTGGTACCATTTTTCCTCTGATACCCACGACATAGGGAATTTTAGTTTGGAGTCCGAACTCTGTATGAGACTGTTGGGTGTTCTTATTTATGTATTTATGGAAAGATTTCATAATGATACGATTTTTGTTAGGTCGATTGTGTCTTAAAACTTTTTTTTTACTATTGTTATGATCGTTATTACAACTGTAAATATTTGTTTCTTAAACCAAATCCTTGCAAACAACTCGCAAACAATTTTACTTAAGCATTTGCAGACGGCGGCGAAGAAATCTCATTCTCCTCGTTTTGTGTCTTCGCCTGCCGGCGTTGACGGCAGAATGTTTTTATTTTTACATTGTAAAGAGACTTACGATTCGATTTTATGTTCATGGTCTTGATCGCTGCGGTGTGATTTGTACTTGAATTGTGTTTTCACAGAAAAAAAAAACGTTTGACGCTCGTACTGTGTGTGTAGCATCTTTATCGTACAGTGCACTTAATTTTACAGCAACAAAGTTAAATTTAAGACATTATTATTCTATTGTGCAAATTAAGACAAGAAAGTTAAAAAACGGCAAATACAAAATCAAAAACCAAAAATCGAATACTTAGTTTATTCAGTAAATTCTATAAATATCACTGAAGCGTCCTAACCCTGCATTGAATTTACTTCTATTCGTAACGCGACCAAGTATGGAAGATACAGCAAGAAACCAAAAAAATACGAAATATGTAAAACCTAAGCACATTGTCAGTCCATGTATTTTCTAATATGAATTCTGAGAGTAATTCCTGTCTGCGTCACCATGTGCATTCAACCTTAATTTCTAGTTACAATGGTTCTCCGCGACACGACAGAGGTGATCAATCATCGTAGTATCAAAATTCGAAGTTAACATAAAGTGGATGAGAAAATGATTGATGCGACTTCCCGAAAGCTAGCCGAAACTACGACCATAAATAATTGAATAAACGTTTAGTGATTACTAAGTAAATTGAGTAGGTTCGATTATATAAGGTAATGTGACTTGGTTATGGTCATTATTGTATGTAACAAAAAACCTTATAAATACCAAATGGCGCCACTAGTATATTAGAACAGATTAGAACGCGTCATCGTTTCGTCGTATTTCATCCAGTATCCTAGCTTCTTCACTAAGTTTCGGAGTCAGAACATTTATATGATTAAAAAACTTAATTAAAATACATGTAAACAGATATAAATTTACAACTAATTCATATATAATTTACAAAATACATATAAACAGTCGCAGAAGAATAACAAATTCCCACAACGGCGACCACACTAAGGTAGCACAGCTGGATAAAAGACAATTTCAACACATGCAAGAGGTAATAGGACCTCCGCCCACTATTCCTTTCCGTAACGGATCGTCAGCGACCCGGCACAAAAAGGCAGAGCAAAAAATTCAGCTACGGTAGATATCCCTATGTAGACCAAGACACGTTCTTGGAGACCTGATCCAGATCATCAGACAGTGGAAGCGTGCCCAAGTCGCTGGCCGCATTGCCACGCTGAATGTCAATACTGATCCATTAAGCCAAACAAGAACCAGCTCTTGGATCATACATCGCTTCGACCAGACGCCCTGAAAGAATTATGAATACGCGGTAAGGTAATAATTTTATGACGAAAACTGCAACTATGAGTGTAAATGTCCAAAAATAAATTCAGTAGTCATTTGTTTTGTTGAACCCATATACAATCAACAAGTTTCAGAAATCCCGTGTCCATTTTTCTCCCGCCAAGAATAGATAGTCCGTCAAGCATGTATGTCTGTCGGCAGGTTCATAAAGCATTCGTGATTCGTTTGGACAGACACTGTCACAATGATGAAAAGAGCCGAGAACATCGATTGAAAAAGGTCTTGAGAAATTCCATGTTACTGTACAACGCTATTTACAAAAATATTGTTATAACATTGAAATTAAAATATACCTTGTTTTTCCATACTTCTTCGCTGGACTGGGAGTAAAGAAAAAACATAGAATGCGTCCAGCTGCTTCTCTCCCCGAGCATGTCGTAAAAGTCGACTAAGGGATAGTATCCTCCAACATGATGAGATACAATAAGCGAATATTCCCAAGAAGGGTTGACGTCAGGCAGGCGGCTAGCAAAAACTCTTACAGCATGATCCAAGGAACATGCTGTGCCGACCCCAAATAGAGTGGGATTAGGGCAGGAACATGATGACCTTGTTTTGCCATGTATGCCTACAAAATTTAAAACAGAGTTCAGATGACCTGAGCCTACGAATAAAAAAAAAGTGTTACTTTAAGTTGGTTAAAAAGGTTTTACAGTAACGACCACCCCCTCATTCTAATAACGACGTCTAACAAATGTACGTGTTCATACACTAGCTCACTATACTCATTAAAGTATTATTACACTTGCGGAACTTTTTCCCAGAATCCATTTATTTCAACGCGTGTAAGGTTGCAAATTCACGGTCTAACTGAAAAACTAGAATTCATTACTTTCATGACTTGCAGTGTGCCACAATAGTGTTAATGGACCTCGTGAAATTCCAAAGTGGTAGCGAAACAAGGGAATTTTTGTTACTGCTATAAAACTTTTGGAAAGTTACATTTTAAGTGTGAACTCTGAAACTTTACTTTTACGATCTGAAAGGGTCAGTCCATCAGTTTTAGGAGTATTTTCTCTGTCGTTGGGATTTTGGATCATTGATCTATCTTAAACTGAGCCGAAAGAGTTCAATATTTTTGATCGAATGTCTTGTGAATCTATCCTCTTATTTATACATTCCTCAATTAAACAAGTTGGTCGTGTGATTTTTATTAATAGATTTAAAAATATTTTTAAGAAATCTTTATTTTTTTCCACTGAAATTACTAATAATATCTACTTAGATGTGTTTAAAATTGAAAGGATTTAAAGTGCGCCTGTAGAGCTTCTTTCGTGCACTTGACATATTAATATGTTTCTAACTTTTTAGGTTCTACGACACGAACCACTACGTTCATTAGATTTACCTGCTTTCCTTAAAATAATACCCTCCTTCGTAGTCGGGTAAAAAGAAAGTTGAACCACAGAAAAACCGTGGACCAAGATTTTATTGTGTCCACGTCGCTTAATTACTAAAGTGTCAAAGCAAAGCGATTGATCAAATTATTCACAAAGGCGAACCCACTAGCACTCTTGTGTATTCATTAGTACAAGTGACTTTGCAGAAATGCAATTAGATGATGCTCCCATATTGGAAACACCTTAAGCCACTACAGTACCTACTGGGTAAATCATTCTCATCATCAGGCCTTCTATAGTAGAATGTTATGCTTACGCTTCTATACAAAAAATAGCCAAGCGTGGTTTCTTACCTGTTTCTTCCACGCTTGGTCGCGTTATGAACAGGTGTAAATGCAACGTGGATAAAGCGCCATCTAAAGCAGTGTGGAATCTAATTTACCCAATAATTTATATACAAAATTGGTAATAGGTACTTCGTAAAGTGCGTCTTCAATGCGCAATGAGGCTACACTGCATTTTATAGATCTTAAATGGATACTTTCTTACTACTGAATAAGCAGATCATAATATTGCTATTTGATTTTGTAAACTGTGACAGTTGGTCACAACTGTCGGTTGTTGGAAATGTCTACTTCCAAGAGTTCATTTGGAAATCTAGATTGTCCATGCTTATAAAATATAAAATTTATTTTATTTATTCCGGCTCTTTGTTACTCTAGACCATATTCAACAAATTGATAACATTATTTTCTTTATTGAAGACATTTACCGAACCACTTTATATATTAGTTATGGCAATCTGTATAACCTATGTTAGAGCAATTTAAAGAGGTGCAAGAGAGAAAGAAGAGAGAAGTATCTTTAAGAACCACTTTATTGATTGACCTTTGAATAAACCAGTGTCACGAGTAGTAGGTAGTACTTTTATGCAATTGTGCTACTGTTCCAATACTAGTTCACTGCACAAGTTTCATTGACTGCATTACTCTAATTACGGGCTTAGACCGAGGCTTTTATTTGTTTGTTCTGTTTATTACGGCTATAAACGTTTAAACTGCCCTAAATTGACCCATTTCGAGACGCAGTATCAGTAAAATGTTGTAAATTAACATAAAAAATCTCGACTAATTAATAAAATGTTTTTTATTGCGATATAAATACAGCCACTGTGAGTTTTGTGTTACGACAGTTTTAAGCCTTTGATGGACTGGTTTCACTTTAAACACTCTGGTTTTTGTGAACATCTTTATGCTGCATAACTAACGCAAGCCTAGCTTTATATTTTTTTTATCAGAACGATATATGTATATAGGAGAAAGCCCAGGACAGAGATGTCTGAAAGATGAATAAAACTTAATTATTGAGTTAGAATTAATAAATAAAATATTTGTGGACATTTCACACAGCGCTATTTAGCTCCAAACTAAGCAAAGCTTGTATATAATGGAAACTAGTTGGCTGATATAATACTTACCTATATACTTTTTTGTGAATGCATAACACCCAGACCAGGAAAAAACATTTGCAGAAAAAACAAACATATCTCCCGTGGCGGGAATCGAACCAGCGCCTCTTGCGTCTCAGTCGAGCATTTGCCCACCACGCCACCAAGGTCGTCAAACGTAATCTCAAAGACATTAAAAATATCAAAGTCCCAGGACTCCATCAACTGATTGAATGTATCGGCTATAGCTGCAATAAAATTGGTTCCTCATTCCCTCATCACACCATTTCGTAATTGGATCATAAAACTGTGTAAAATTATTGTAGCCAGTTTTAGTAGCATGCTTCATGGCTTTTTTATTCGACCACTGGCAGTACCTTTTGTAATGGCACTTTCATGGATACATAATTTGGATACCTACGTTTTATTTGTACAGCCAAGGTGAGGAGAAAAATGTTAGAGACTTACATTTTTTACGATTTTGTGGAAGGTCTGGTTTAACACAATTGCATGTCGTAAACTACTGGATGCCAAATTTAAATGACAATGTGTGGTTTTATTGACCGTAAAATGTAACTCAAGTTTAGGTATGGTTTATATTAAAGAGGTTTTGTAAGAGTAGGTATTATATTAACTATATGTAAGACAAGAATATTATTACGGCTTTTACCTCGTTCTTTTTAAGTTTTTTTTTTATTATTCTATGGCTACAGGTTTGTTTTTATTAGAGGAGGTAGTATAAGCAATACTTATTATTAATTTTTTTATTCAATTTAATCTATACCTACCTAATTATACCAAAATAATTATTTAATATAAAATAAATTTATTTCTTTGTCATATTTCTAAGTATAATTTTATTGTTAATTAGTATCTATTTCAGTTTTATGAAAAAAAAAATCATGTCGTATTGTACCTACTGTAAAAAATACTACTAACTAACTTAACTTGTAATAACAGATTACTACTTTTTATCCAAACCATAAGTTAGATAACTCTAAAATTTTTTTGCCGGGCTTTTCAATGCTTGAAATAAAGCTTTTAAAATCGAAAAATAAATATTTATTCAAAAATTTGTTATTATGCTTTCAGAAAGATACATTAAACGTGATTACATATAGCATTTGTATCAACATTTAGCAGTTATATTAGCTTTTGTATTAACATTTAACAGTTGTATTAGCTTTTGTATCAACATTTAGCAGTTATATTAGCATTTGTATCAACATTTAACAGTTGTATCAGCATCAATCAATGATGCAAGCGTTTGAAGTTAAATTATCGCACAGGCCGATTGATGTCAAAAGTTCTTACAATGTCGCTTACAACATGGATACAACCCTTTATTGCCTTTGAATCTGAGAGAGCTATTGCCGAGGCTTTTACTCGTTTGTCTATAAAATATGATTTTAAAACTTGGCTTGAAATAAATAAAGTAACTTATAGGTAGAACAGAATTTGCATCATCTTTGTTTACTGAACGATGTTCTACATTTGATTGAAACTAAATAAATAAGAAGGCAAATGAAAATCGTAGGTAGGTAATAATTGAGATAGTTCCAAACAGCGATGTTTGCAATAACTAAGACTCGATCCTTCATACTTTATGATATATACTTACAGGAGGCAACTCTTTCCTTTTGTTATAAATTTATCGTAAAACGAACTCGAAGTTTCCAAATAAACGAATATTCAACAATGTCAGTTTTCCCTCATGAATCTCAGCTTATTTATACATACTTAATAGACTTCGTCCGTCCGTCCAATCTAAACTCCATGACGGTTCAGTATCTTGTTATTTCTCAGTTTAATTTAAATATGTAAATTTTATTAGGCATAATACAGGCTGAGGACTCTTGAATTGCAAATGAATGTGACATTACGTTTTATAAGCTGGTAGCCAATTCACCGGCTCGTTTCCTTAGTGTAAACTCGCACTATGAAGGAGAGTGTGTTGATCTACACGAATTAAAATAATATAATAATATGTATTAAATATTCGAATACGACTAGTAATTTTATTTACACAAACACAAATAAGTATTAATTAAAATAATAATTAACTCTGTTTTCTATCCATGTTCATCCATGTAGGTACATGGATGGATACACGATCTATATAACTAAAAAATAAAACATTTAATTTGATTGCTATAGCTCTTTTAAATTCTTTCCGTACAGATCGTACAGATACAGACATATAAATTGTCGTCTAAAAATATTCTTCTATAAAAAATGATGTAACTGAAAATATAAGGTTCGAAAGTAAGCTTTTGAAGGTGAATAATGTATATCATTATTTTTATAATACAAATCTAATATCCTGCTGTATCTTTCTCTGAGTGCGGTCACCCCAAAAGTGGACAGCAAATTTTCACTTAGAAATGCTCACAATTTTAGTGACATTTCATTGGATACACATTTAGCTGTGACAACGAGTTATTTGGGTCGAGCTTTTAGCGAGATGTCCTTAGTCACTTCATAAACATTAGAGGGAATTTAGTTACGAAGCTTTTTATAGTCTTAGAATGACTCATCAACGTGTTTTTGCAATGTAAAAGATATTTATAAAATTGATTCAAAATATAGTTTCGGTATGCAGTACAATTCAATTAATCAATATTTTCATTCGATACCTTTTTCTTGACCGATAATCTTGATTTGTTTAATTAATATGTATCAAAAAAAGTTATGTTATTAATAAGCCTGTGGAATAGAAAACAAAATAAAATAATAAATATTCAATAGTCTTATTCTTTAGCTTTTCATAATTATATAAATAAGCCCCGGTTTTCCTAAGGGGTAGACAGAGATCACGGATTTCCATTTGCCTATTAATGAAGCAAAAAAAAATTATATTTGTAAAAATCACAACACCTGCATTGAGTCACTTCCAATTTAAAAGTCAGGCTGGTCAACAGATCCATATTTGCTCTGAATTCTTAACCACCTCTTTACTTGACTCACCCATCATTTCATACGTACATAGGTATTGTAAAATCTTCCTGGACTCGAATCCAACATTCATCTTCAACCTTCCACTCTGCACCGAGGGTTTACTACTATTCGTGTCACTTGTTCTTCGAACCAGTGTGGTGAAAGGAACTTAAGTACTCAAAAGCTCCTTTCGCACACTGAACACATGATTTCGAGTCTTTTTATGTTCTTTGACATGCTGTTTTCCTAACGATGTTTTCCGTTACCGTTTCAGCGCATATAAACCAAGGATCATATACATAAAAGCAATTTGTCGCTAAAGATGAAAAAAGAGATTCCTAAAGTCTAATTTAGTCGTTCACCTACGAAAATATTCCCTTTTGGATAAAACGATCCTGACACAAATCCTTAAAAATGTGTTATTGGAGTCTCGACCGATATTAGGGGACTGGTAGACCGACGTCACTTTTAACGGACTGCACACAATCGAGCATGTAACTCTATTGCAACTTAGGTAACACTACAGTCTAAACGGTTAATCTTGGTAACACTCTATTCTGATCTGTATATACTCCATCTCACATGTTTTCGTAATATTGATTTTATTCGGCTAGTCGAACAAAAAACTGAAAAAAAAAATATTTAAATAAAAACAGAAATAGTACCTCTATTTCTGTTTTTATTTAAATATTTTTTTAATAACATAGCACTAGTTTAATTTATACTTTAACTAATTTAATTAATATGTAGGTTATAACAGAGTTTTTAGCCTGCTATTACTGTTTTACTGAGGTAACTAATATTTGATTAGCTATATTACCCACACAACTGGTTTACTGGTTATAACTGGTGTACTTGAATGGACTCCACCCAATCATGCAGTCTATTTATGTAATGAAGTCCATCTGCTGGGTAAAGTCACGCATTCCTTAGGAAAATCTCGGTCATAAAATGAATGGATCACTTCATAACATTATAGGTAACATTGTGTTTATGTTCATAATATGTATGTTGACATTATGTGTCTGTTCGTGTGGCGTGAAAGTTTAAGAGGTTGATTACGAGCAGCCGGAGGGGGATTTATCAATGCTTTGTATCCATCTATGTGCCTGTACTTTCTGTAGATATTTGATCTTGCAGAACATAGAACGTAAGTACTAGGTAGTGTTATAATAAATAATTTGACTATGTTATAACTTTAAATATTATAGTAAACATTTATTTATCATTGTATTAGCTCCCACGAGCGACTTCGCTCGCGTGGTACCCGAACAAAAGTAGACTATTACTGCAAAATCATCATCATCATCTTTCTGCCCTCATCCCACTCCATGTGAGGTCGGCACAGTATGATCCTTGGATCATATTATAAGAGTTTTGGCTAAGGTGTTTTATGACCGGCCGCCTGCCTGACGTAAACCCTCGTTGGGAATTACTGCAAAATCATAGTAGGTACAATATACATACATACATACATATTATCACGCCTGTATAAGTGTATACCTAATAGGGTGGGCAGAGCCATAAGTAATCATAAGAACACTTGCAGCTACTCCTGATCCAAAAGTCCCCGGAGGGATATGGTGAACCATGATGACAAGTGATCAGCCTATTGCCCATATAGATCGTCCATTATGTTGGAGAGGATACTATCCCTTAGTCGACTTTTACGACATGGTAGGGGAGAGAAGCAGCTGGACGCATTCTTTGTTTTTTCTTTACTCCCAGTCCAGCAGAGAAGAAAGATAGAGGGTAATATTTGTAAGGATTTATCGGAACTACCTTTTATTATAATAAAACCCATTCGATTATATAAAAACACACAAATACAGAGCAATTTTAGTCGTAATAACACGCCACATACTATCCGTACTATGCTTAAGATGAGCCACAAATTATATAATTCTCAGTTTAGTCAACTGAGTCATAACGTGTGGAAACCCTAGTATAGATGTTTTCATCGTTCACTTAGCATGAGATCAAGAGATTTCATGTCAGATTCATTAAAATTCAGTAAAGTTAAGAACACACTAGAAACGAGAGGGGACTCTGTCTCAGCAATTATGCCTCAGTTACACCAACGGTTTATTCACGTTTTATTAAACAAATTAGGGTTGTAGACTAACAGGCTGTGGCAGAAAGCTCGTGTATTTGTTTTACGAAATTGAGTGTATAATTATTATTGTTAAAGCAAACAAAGTCGATGTTTAGAGAGCTTTCTTGCTTCGAGTGTTTTGTTTGATTTCAAGTGACCTACGTATTTGACTACCCATACCATTATAAAAAATAACACCTACTCAATAACAGGTAGTCTAAATCCTATACTAGGATTTTCTGTGTTTACGATATCAGGAAAAATATTAGCATGTTTTGCAAAAATACTCTGCAACTATTTCTTACGGGACTGGGTGTTGTAGTTATGTATTATAAGTATGTATTTACAAACAAAAAGTATATAAGTATTCTATCAGTCATCTGGTTCCCATAATACAAGCTTTGCTTAGTTTGGGGCTAGATGGTGCTGTGTGATATGTCCTCAAATATTTATTTATTATTATTATTATCTATCTATCTAGTCATGTCACTAGTTCTTTCGAACCAGTGTGATAAAAGGGCCTAAAGTGCGCCTGACAGGCTTCTTTCGTGCACATGACACATATTTTCGAAATTTTTAGGTTCTACGACACGGTTTCCTCATGATGTTTTCATTCCGTTTTAACACACACAGGTACTTTTTTCGAACAGAAAAACCTATAAGTATCTACATGACTGGATTTGAACCCACAACAGGATCGGAAGGCGGGGTCACTACCACTAGACCACCAGTGCTCTTACACAAAGTATGTAAAATACACATAAATTCACCATGTACTTTACTAATTGAAAGTACCTATCACAAAGGAATGAGGTTAAACAAAACAATTAGGTAGGTATCGAGATAGCAGATCTTCTAAGTTTTTTACTGATTAACTCAGATTGTAAGGGTATCTCTTACAAAGAGATTTCTCAGAGATTTTATCTAATGGAATTCCAATATTCTTGTTGGTACTGAAACGGGAGGGTTACGATTATGTCCTTTAACACAGAACATCAGAATCATTTTGGGTTAATTTTAAAATAATTTTACACAAGAACTGCTTGATTTTTCGACCTTTTGTAGCATGGTATTTAAATAAAGTCAGAAACAGAAATGACAAAATGTAATTTTAAAATTAATCGAAGTAATTTTAAACGTTAAGCTTTTTGCGAATCTGGGTCAGATTTCATTGAATAAAACTACAAAATTATCAGTTTCCTGACCTGGTATCTCTTGATCATTCTGCTATCTTCAAAAAAAATAGATGGTCAAATTGATAAACAAAAAGCTAATTTTGGTGAATGGATAATGTATGCTTCCATTTCTACGGTATTTTGTAAAATAGGAACTTGTAGAACGCCACGCGCTGTCTTTTTTTCAATAAAACTTCATATTCCTACTGTGTCCTCTAGGACAGGTGTTTAACTTCGGGAATTTATTTCTATTAGTGCATTCTTATACCATTTGCGAACCCTTCAATTCTTATCCTTCTAGAACAGTCGATTGTCAGTTAGTTTGTCATTTACGCTAACAGTTTTATATATTTAAGAAGATACTATAATTATATTATAATTAAAATTATATATTAAACTGGATGTTGCCCGCGACTTCGTATCGTTAGATTACCTTTATAATTACCTACGGCAGTAGTTTTTTTAATGGTAGGTATAACTTTGACACACCATTTCACCATGTGTGGTTGTTTAGAAAAATCCTGAAACACATATCCATTTATTGCGCATTTACAATATCCCAACCTAGTTTCAAGCAAATCGCACCACGCGTTAAAAAATTCCATACAAACGTTTTCACCCCTTTTCAACCCTTTCGGGGTTCAATTTCCAAAAATCCCGCTAACTTAGTGGGTGATTTTGCTAATAAAAGGAAGCTACTTTCCAAGTTTCAGCTTTCTAGTTTCAGCGGTTTCAGCTCGGCGATGATGAATCAATCAGTCAATCAAGTTAAGCTCTTTTATAGATATAGATTATATTAAAAGAACTGCTAAGTAGGTATGCACTGAATGCGCCCGCAGTCTGTAGGTCACTCAACAAACAACAACGTGCCGAGAATTGAAATAGTTATTCAAGCCTTGGCACTCCAATCGAATATTTTATAACAAACTTACATTCATACATACTAACGGGATGGGCAGAGCCACAAGTACCTAATCATAAGAAAACATGCAGCCACTTCTGGTTCAAAGTCCCAAGATGGATATGGTGAACCATGGTGACAGGTGATCAGCCCATCGCCCATATAGGTCAATCATGTTGGAGAAGATACTGTAACTATCTCTTAGTCGACTTTTACGACATGCTCGAGAAGAGAAGCAGCTGGACGCATTCTATTTTATAAATACATATCAACTCCTATGTTTCCTAAAAGGCTTTAGTCTAGAAAACATATATTATAAAAATCCTAACTGTCTCTTTTACTTCACTCTCTTGGAGGCAATTATAAAAAATAAAATGAATACCTACTTTTTTATAGTAGCTGTATTTTTATTACATCATTGATAATTAAATACTTTCAAAATTGTATAAAATGGGATTGCGTTTGGCAAAAACAGACTAGTACCTAAGTAAAAACACATGCGTCGCGTAAAAACATTTTACTCGTAATACTTAGCTACTTTTCCATCCACGCCAGCTTTATACGTAAGCTTACGAGTTTCTATCTTCTTCCTCAATCCAGATTATTTATTAATCAGTGTGCACATGTGCCCGACAAAAAACCTATTACACATAATGAGCGGACAACGTGGGGTGCATAGTAAATGAAAACGCTTATTATTTTATCGCGCCTTGATTGATGATCATTGCAATGACGTACAGACCCTCTCATTAATTGGTGTGAAATCATTTTTGAATTGATAAAGTCTCATTTCCATTTGGAAGTGATAACGGTTTTAGTGGGTTTTGTGATGTTATTTCGAGAAAGAGCCATCAGAAATTTCCCAATTATAATGATAATAAGCTTTGGCACAAACTTCGCTTGGTATATTTGACCTAAAAAACGTCTCTATGATTATTATGATGCTCTACAATTTAGACCATTGTACAGTTTGGCAAAGGTGTATTATTAACTTGTAGGAAAACCTATTCAGTAGGTATATACACGAATTATAAGCTTATGTTTTTTTCTACCTACATACATTATTTGATACCAACAATGAGATCCTAATTTAAAATTCCATTACCTTCTAAACTTCTTGTTTTGGTAGTAAAAAAGGTAACTCATTAAAACCATTAACTCCAGTTTAATGGAGTAACGTGGCGTTAATAAAAATTCAAGTCACAAATTCTCGCCGCTTCATGTATTTTATTACAATTACGATGCCATTACCACCGTTGCATGTTTTTTAGCCCCCACTATGTGTAATGTATTCCGAACCTTGGTAGGGGACGTTTTAGGGAGAGAAAATGTGCTGATATCACGCGCAAAAGTGCAGTTGAAACTCAATTTGAATTGTAATGAAATCTAAGCTAGGTAGGTATTAAATGATGATTGTGTGAATGATGACGTTGACTTGATCAACTAAAAATATCTTCTGAAATAGTTCAAAGCTTCTTCAAATGCTATTAATTATCTTACCCGGCTGTGCTCATGCCACCATTTTTTTCGTCGTTTAATAATTTATCTACCTTGTTAAGAAGAAAATCACTACATAATTATCAATGCTTATCATAATAGGTCCCAATATCATACAACTTCCTACGGCAATTGCAAGATCTATTATGTTTGCATCGTCTTTCAAAATCCTCAATTTATCTGTCACCGTCCCATGTCGCCATTTGCCGTAGACCCTTCACTTTGGGCTCCGCGGTTTACGCCTGCTCCCTATATCGCATCTAAATCATCATCAGTGGTGGGAAACATCTCGTAAAACGCCGCCTGACCGTCCGGACGTGGCAATTTGTGGCCCTATGGTCGGAACCGAGATTGTCACGGGTTTCTGACCCGCGAGCTTTATCACTTGTGTGTTTAGGTCAGTCACTGGACATTGAACAGACTTTAATATTTTTGTACCTAACAGGGCTAAAATTGTCCTGATCTAGAACACTTAAAACAAAGCAAATAAAACGTACAATAATATGGACTGTACAGTTAAAATAATACTTAAGAAAGTTGCTGAGAAACTTGGATTATCTCGCTTGAGTATAATAGAAAGTAATAAAATAACATTTTCGCTATAAGAACCTATCAACAGACAAAAATAGATAATCACATACAGTATTACGTCTCTACCCTCTGAATATTCTGTCCGGTTGCCTAGCAACCACTAAGGGTACTGCCGCCGCCCTTGTGACACTAGTTCACGGACACTTATCGTTATCGTAATAAATTGGTCTGGAATTCGCGCAATAACTCGGGAAAAACGCAATAAAAATGTTGATGTTGAATCCCTTTGTGATAGAGTGTCTATGAGTTTTGATGTAGAGTATTTACATAATCGCTTTCGGCCGAGATTCACTTAGTTGGGTACCTTTTGTTGTACTTTTTGCTTCTCGTTTCACCGTCTGGCAGACATTTTTACGCCCGACGTGATACTTTTTACGAAGTATTCGAGCTTTAAGAATAAATCTAGATCACTTTATTTTCACAAAGTTTAAAGCTTGGTTACATTATCCACACCCCAGCAAAATATTGCACAAAACCAACAGAATGTCGAAATTCGACGTAATATAAAATGTAAACACGGAGACGTCCCCGATTTATTACTCGGCGACTGATGATGATATATTGACGTCGGCTGCTGTGTTGATCGTCACTTACCCTACCCTTATCACGGGCCATGTAATTTCGGATTCATTGCCCTCGGCCCGGCCACATCGCCTTTTATTAAAATCATAATATTTTCTCTTACATTGGATTTTTTTTACAGGTACTGAATGGATATGAGAGGATGAGATATGGAATCACGAAGCGCGCCGCCAAGCCCCGACGATCCGGGGGAGGCGGTGTTCGACACCCACAGGAGGTATCCACACCAGCCGTCGCAACGACTGGAGAGGGCCTTCGCCAGCTGCCGCGAGACAGCCAGACCGCGCCCTCACCATCGCCATGCCTCATCGGAGCCGGCACGTCCCGACGATCGCATGCTCACTACAGCAGCCGAAGTCCATGACTATCCTTCATCAGAGTCTGGCATAGCCGCTGATTGTCCACACCCACATAACAGCAATGCGGATGACAGTCCATCCTATGACCGTTCCGACTACGAAGGAGCCTCGAGCTACAGCCTCAGGCACACTCCAGACTACCATCACACAATTGATTGCAAACACCGACCCACGGATTACAACCGTAGTCGCACTCCTGATTACAATCATGGTCATAGCCATGATGGTTCCGACTGTGAACGGGGGCATCGCTCACAAACATCTCGCAGGCCACACCGAAAACATCGACGAGATGAAGACGATGGCGCTCAATCACTCGACGAGCGATGTGCTAGGGATTTGGACGAAATCCTGCCAGCTAGACTTGCGGCAGTTAATTTATCGAGAGAGCAAACAGCGCAGACGTGGAACAGAAGTAATATTGCCGCGACAATGGAGCGATTTGAGCCCGTAGATCCATATGCATATGCTTATTACGATCACCACTTATCCATGCCCTCATCATCAAGGAAAGGAAATCGTCATCGTGGACGTGGCTTACCGCGTGATAGAGCGGCTCGCCACAATTACGTCACACGATATGGTACTGAAGAAAATATATATGAAGAAATAACAGATGGCTCTCGAACATGCCCAAAACACCGATACGTCCCAAGGCAATCGCTGGTCTCTTTAGACAGGAGTGTAGTAGAAGAGGAAGTACGAAGAGTCGAGTCGAGGCACAAGAGAATTCTTGGTGAACTAAATCTTAGCGTGGAGGCCATGTTGATGCCAGAATGCGAGTCACCAGATTCAGAGCGAGCTGAAGATAGAGATAATATTGAAGAGCTGCTTCGAGTAGGACCAACTGACGAATTACTCTCTCCGGCGAGCTGTAATCCTCCAGATTTAGACAGTGGCTTCAGTGGGAGCAGCAGTGGTGCAAGTTATGTTGGCAGCCTGCGTAGAAAACCCACAGGTTCAGTTCCCCACTTACCCGCAGTAGCGTATGGGACCCGAGGAGCAGGAGTCAGAATATTAGGCGCTGAAGAATGCGCCGCAGCGCGAATATCAAGAGACGCAACGTCTCCTCGTAGCTCAAGTTGCGGAGACGCTAAAAGTACGGGGTTTTGGAACAAAAAAGCGTGGAAGAAAATATCGGGGTTTTCAAGTTCCAACAGCATCAACAAAGCCGGCCTAACAGGTGAGACTTACATTGTACTGTGCATGTCTAAGTTTATGTAGAGACGATAACAATGCCAGCTCCGCTTTATAAAACAGTCTGTTATGTAACTTCTGTATTTAGCTCAAACAAAACAACAAAACATAGTTCCACATTCGTCACTTAGGCCCATTTCATAAACCCATTACACAACGTCACAACAAAAATATACCTACAACGAAATTGCACGGACTATAAAGTCCCATTCTCACATAAAACGTGAATGAATCCGAGTGGTATCAAGTCATGAAAACCCTGAGAGCATCATTCCTTTTTTTTTATTTTCGCCCGCTTTCGTCCGCCCATAGGCGTTTTTCAGATGGACGCGCGCGCGTGGCTCGGTGTTTGTCGTTTCCATTTTGGTTTGTTTGTTTGTTAACGGTGAGGCGTTTTGCATTGCAGGTCTGCTCGTTAGGTACACTTTCCGGCGTAAGTCCGGCTCGCAGGCCTCTCAGGGCAAGCGGCGAGCCGAGCCCGTCAAATGCGATGCGTGCCTCTCGCAACGGTGCTAGCCGCACTATGGTAAGGGTCCCACACACTTCACACTTTGCTGGCAGAAAGTACCTTTCGATTCAACGAGCGTACAAAGAGGTTTCTTGAATATTTAATCAAACGGCACTTTGTTTGTCTTTACTGCTTTCTACCAGCAAACATTTTATTTTTATTTTTACATTCAATTGGCAAATGCGCGTCCATTAAAAATTTCATCGCTCAGTCTCCTTGCTGAGAATTTCCCGAGTTAATTATCATTTTATTTTATTTGATTCCTTCATAAAATCATAAATCACGATTAGAGCGGTAATACTTTAAACGCAAAGAAATCGTTTGAAATATCTTTGAGCATAGCGTCGCGTCTCGGTCAGAATCGATTAACGAAGTCGATACAAAGTTCCCTCATTAAGGTATCGCAGATATTACTTCTGCAACTTGGAGTTGAGATAAGTATTGTTCCGCAAGAGTCGAGACAATAGCGTGCGCTACCACTTAATTAAACAACGTCGATAGGATAACAATACACCGAGCAACTTTAGATTAATCCAAGACTACACCTAGATAGTTTAAATTGAAATGTCTTGGTTACAGATGACTCCTGTAGGCCAAGCCGAGCTAAATCCAGAACTGCTACTATACCATACAGGTTAACATTTTATATTATTCGGGGTGTTATAAGACTGATCCCAAAATGAGGTAATCACAATGTAAATAACAAAAAATAATGAAAATAGTAAGTAAAGGCAAAAAATTAAATCGTAATCAAACTTTTTGAAAATATTGAGAAATTTTTATATGACCTCTATTTTTGGGAGCTGTATTTTCACCCGACATAGACAGGCACTAATTTTCTTCCTGCTTTTTGCGCTCATTGGCACATGCTTTGCGATTTCGTTCTAACACAATGTTTCCCTTGTTATAGCTACTCCAACGGAAAACTGGTGGTGCCGTTGGATTCCCTAGCACAGAGCTGAGGGGTCAATACCCCTCTCGATCCGAGCTTCTAATTCCTCTGAGGGACTCCTCAATAAAGGTCATCGGTGAACGGAACACGATCAAGACAGCCTTACCAAAAAATATAGATGGTTGAAATTTTTTGAATCTTGATGTTTAGTGGTATGCTTGTAACTTGTACTTTATCTTAACATTTTATTTCTGATAAGAAAATTCTGTTTGGGATTTTGTGTTATTTTATATCTCCAGCAAAAGTTAGGACTTGACATTTTGAACCCACTTTTCCCTTCAAACATAATTTATGGTAGGGCTGTAAATACATTCCATATAGACGGATGGCAAGTCTAAAAGACGACTTTAGCGTGCTTGTAAATAGAGTTTAAAATGAATGAACATGAAGCGTATACGTCGAAGTGATAGAAAAGCCTAATTAATTATTTGTATTGTTATGACGGTCGTTTCATAGAAACGTAATGACTACAGACCCGCCTCAGGTAAAATGGGCTAACCGAGCCGCGCTAATTAGTAATGCCAAGGCTTATGAACCATTGAAAATTAATTGCTCTATTTTTGACGACGAGGAAAAAAACTTTCGTCTCCAAAATGTAGCACATAATGCAGTTAAAACTCAGTACTATGATGAAACAAAATGTTTTTATGCTTTTATTTTGCATATTTTCACTCAGTAAATTAGCAAAAACTTTTTTCCAAGTTATCACGTTCTAGTGGCGGGCTCTGAATTTCGTTGTTACTTATCAAGTTTTCATAGTTTAGGGTTACGACGAAAAGGCTGATACATTTGATCAGATTTTGTATGAAAAGAACGCTGCCATTTTAGTAAAATAATTTTGGGATTTTTCTTGTTCATAGCCAGAGTTCATAAAGACCGTGTTTTTACATATTTAGCTATTTCAACTCAAAATAACCCCAAATCACTAACAATAAGATTTTATTTGTAATGCAAAATAAAAAATCTTTTGGATCTAGACACACGGCAGTGTGTCAGCAAAGCTCATAAACTATTAATACCCACTTATACAAACTAAACGTTTTTATGAATTGCAATATTAAGATTTTTCTAAGGCTTGTAGTAATCATTTTTGGATAAAAAACTGTGTAATAAAAAGTTGATGTTCAGTCAGAATTAGACTTACATTTTTGTATGGAAAATCTCTTTTTTGTAAGAGTAGTTATTCTTTGTTTAGAGCTAAATGTTAAATACGTCGTTGTTTGTACTTGTTAGTATAGTTGTATATTTTGTATATAAATAAAAAATGGTGCACTTCTAGATACTCTTGTACATAGGTACGTATGTATGTATACTCACTGCATTTACTTATTATTTACTAAGCAAAGTTCTGTATGTGTCAGAATTGTAATGTAAATATATTTGTATTTATTATTCGTTTTTAAAAGGCGTTTTTAGTGAAAATAAAAGTCACGATTTATATATTCATTTATGCATTTTATTAAAATTAATATGCATCCGCAAAATTGTTAGAAAAAAAGGAAGTTCGAAATATAATAATAATCATTTTATTCTATTGTCGTACTTAGAACGAATGTATTTTATTTCTATATTAAATATAAATTAATATGGATCGATTTGACTTTTGGAAATAGTGTAAATATTTAATACGTAAGGTAGGTACTATAGTTTAATTCACTATCAGTCAGAAACAATGGTCTAACTTTTATTGTTCTAAGATGTTTGACTGATAATATCTACCTACATTAATAATCTCAATGTTAATGAACATTTTATTTGTATGTAATTTAGTGATCGTGTTCAAGTCAGAAGAGATTTTTATTAAATAAATCGTGGAAAACGACTTGTGTATTATTTTTATCAACTTTTACTCTGGCACTATAGCGTTGTGTAGGCAAAAGTTGCCTCCTGACGCTTTATAATTCTTCTAGTACCTATAGACCTTGACGTTGTCAGTCTGTCTCAACCCGCGGCAAAGGCCGTCTCTCGAGTTTGCTAGATTTTGTCGTCTAACGTCTGTCACCGATAGTTACTGAAAGTATAAAGCTCATCGCGCTAGCGCTTCCGTGGTCTAAGATCTTAAGTTTTATTTCTGTCCTTGTATTAGAACTGCTAGTGTTGTAGGCAGTATCGATAGGTATAATCAGCGTCATCATCATCTTTCTTAGCATGTATCTACCCACTGCTGGGTATAGGCCTCCATCATCAGACAACTTCGGCGGCGTGGCGGGCGAGTGCTCTGCTGAGATGCAAGAGGCGCGGGTTTTATTCCCGCTGCGGAAGAAATATTTGCATGTTCTGCAAATATTTCTTCCGGTATTACAGTATATTTTTACAAAAAAAACTATAGAAGTATTTTTTCAGCCATTTAGTTCCCATAGCTTTGCTTACTTTGCGGCTAGATCGCGCTGTGTAAAATGTCCAAAAAAATTTATATAAAAATATATTTTATGTCCTTTAGATGGATTTGACCAATCGCATCTAGGACTTTTCCCCTACCCTAACGGCCTTTAGAGGCTAGAAAAATATATTTGTCCAAATAATATCAAAATTTCTTTGTAACTGTGTGTACTTAAATAAATAAATTTACTTATAGTTTTATCTCCAAGTGAAAAAATAATAATAATAATATCCTCATCCAGAACGTTTGCTTATGAACGAACATTCAAAAATTAGCAGTGGACTCTATTGTTGGAACCAAAAAGCCAGATTTTATTTCATTCAGTCCTCATACCCGCCGAGTATAAACTCCTACTCTATAGATTATTTTTAAATTAATGCACTTTAATCGTCAAAGATTTTTAACCCTAAAATACCACAAAGCATCACTGGTGGGTATTAAATTTCGCAGTGGGAACTTTACGCTTCACAATGCCGCAATGGGTTAATTGTTAATTGCCAATAAAAATAAAACAGCATTCAGATTTTATAGAGACGTGGTACAGCTGCTGTATTGTTTAAAAAGAGTAGACAAATATAGGCACATTCTGTGTAGGTATTTATTATTATGCAAGATTCTCTGTAGAATGTAGGTATGTGTACAATTAGCTTATTGTAAAGTTTTGCTGTAGCATGATGGTCAGAAGATTTAGTCAAAACCGTATGTTCCTATACAACAAGACTAAAGGCGCACAGAGGGCCATATCTAGCAGACGGTAAAATTGGTTGTTCGTGATGATGATGATGATAGTACGCCTTCCCTCAGTCCTGATTATTTCGTTTCGATTGATGTATTTGTGAGTGTAGACCCCAATCTGGCTTAAAATTTATGTTTATACAAATACAAATATTTTATTTCACAAAAACCTATGACTATAAACTTCTTCCTGTGTTAGTTTTCACTGTGTTACAGGTAGTAAGTTATAAAATTAAATATAAGTTATAAATGTTTCGTTATTAAATTGGTACTATAAATAATAAAGTAACTCTACTACAAGCTGATAGTAAATAAATTAGGTATAGCTAACAAAAACTAATAAAAAACAATCATATCGAATTCGTCAAACAAATGGTGGCGCAACTCAGATTCAATTCGCCGAACAAATATGTGCTATCGAAATAAGTAAATCCAAAATCTTTTATCATTGGGATTTATTACGCGCATCTCCCAAACTCACAAAGGGAATTCCTACAATCGAGATTGGCCTTTATTAATCTGTTATTCGTTCCCGTAGGACGGTTTCTGTGTCGTCCAATTAATATCAATATAGCGTGCTGGGATTTCAACCACACAGATGGCTAACATAAGGCCGGGATCACAGTCGCAATATGAGCTTTGAGCGTTGAATTTACTGATTCTTAGAATTCCACTGCCCTCTATTTATTTTCGCTATTATTTTGGAAATGCTCTATTAAAATGACACTGCACATATTTTTCCATAGGTACTTGCAAACTATAAACTTGCGGACTATAATATAGCAACTTTATTGAATACTTTTTATACCATAAATCAAAATATAAATAATTAGCTTTATTGAAGGCTTTGATATTGGAGGTTTATTAGACAATTATCAATAACAGGTTAAATGACTTCTCTCCTGGACTGGGAGTATAGAAAAAACATAGAATACGTCCAGCTGCTTCTCTCCACGAGCATGTCCTAAAAGTCAATTAAGGGTTGGTATCTTCTCCAACATGATGGACCATCTATGTATATGAGCAATGGGTTGATCACCTGTCACCATGATTCACCACATCCATCTTGGGACTTTGAATCAGGAGTGGCTGCAAGTTTTCTTATGATTACTTGTGGCTCTGCCCACCCCATCAGGGGTACGGGCATGACAATATGTATGTAAATGACGAAAGTTTATGAGGATCATTGTTTCATTTTTTAATTCAAGCTGTAACTGAAACATTGGTGGTCTAATGGTACCTAGCCCAACTTCCAATCCTAAGGTCGTGGATTCGAATCCTGTCGTGCAACCAGGATGGAATCAATGGGTTTTTCTGTTCGATAAATTTCCGCTGCTCGAATCAAACGCGCTTTTCTCGCGCACTCGGCCGTGCAGCGGGCTAGTACCCGCGTCTAGGTCGTCAAGGTAATACCTGATATTTATAGGTTTTCGAGTATGTCGTAAAACTCGATCGACTAAGGGATAGTATCCTCTTCAACATGATGAGATACAATAAGCAAGTATTCCCAAGGAGAGCTGACGTCAGGCAGGCGGCCGGTCATAAAACGCCTTAGTCAAAACCGACCCCACATAGAGTGGGACAAGGGCAGGAAGATGATGATGATCGTGGTTATATGAACATGATTATATATTACCAGAAACTACTGCTAGCTCTGAAAGTGTCGGTTCAATAAATAAGACACAAACAACTCGACATCGATACAGTTGATGTTTACAACAGCGGATACAATGTACCTACAAACAATATCGTTTATGTGGAATATTTACCTACATGGGTATTTTCATGTAGAATACCGAGGTGTAATTCATACGTCACCTTTCATATAAATATTATGTACTTTCGAACAAAATTCAGGACATTCGGAAAAGTGAAAACCAGCGCTATTTCACCTGGTACCCACGTCAAGTTAGTTCAAAGCTGAGTTAGGACCTTTTGTCAACATCTATCTGGTTTAGACAGAGCAACCAGGGCTTGACTTATGTACTACACCCGTAAGGTAAGATAGGTGTAGATTATGTAAGATTATGTCTTATGCTCTGTCTTTTAAATTTTTCTTTTCTGTATTCATTATTATACGAGTATGTTGTCAATAAAATATTTTCTTTCTTTTCTTTAAAAAATAAATATTTAAAATACCTGTAAAATGGAATACATAATCGCCTACAGGATCCCTTTTTAGGGTTCCGAAACAAAACGGTGAAACGCTATCCTTATAATGTGATTTTTCTGTCCGTCCGTCTGTCCGTCAGCCTCTGCTGATTTTTTAAGAACTACTGAAGCTATCGTTTTGGAATTTGAAATGGTTTGAAATCTAATTTACCCAATATTCTTAAGACACAGATGTTTTTCACTATTACTAGTCATGTAACTAGTTCTTTTGAACCAGTGTGGTAAAAGGATTCAAAGTGCGCCTCAAAGACCCATTCGTGCACTTGACCCGCTTGACACCCACCCGCTCTCGAACTTTTTTGATTCCAAGAAATGAATATTTCCTCACGATGTTTTCCTTCACAGTGAAAGTTCTGGTATAGCGCATATATATTTCTCAAATTGCCCATTATATAATAGAGCTAACGATAAATGACCCTCCAGCATTTCACCCAGTGCTTCATTCACAAAACATAAACAAACCTATGATATTTACATCCACAAACAGACGAACTTCCCGACCGAAAGCCGCATCGCAAAATTAATATTACAAAGTAAAGATAACTATGTATAATAGATGAGTTTTCAACAATAAACGCTGCGGGGATCTTGTTGTGCCCTTGTTTTTGTTGCCGAATCCTACAAACTTACCTAAGTACGTACAGTCATGTACAAAAGCCAGTGATCATTTCATTGAATTCAACAAGGTGGCCAATCGTGTCACTAGTTCTTTCGAATCAGTGTGGTGACAGAATTAAAGATCACCAATTCGTGCACTTGAAACATGTTTTCGAACGTTTTAGGATCTACGTTCCACATGCCGGTTTTTCTACACCGTTTGAGACTAATGGTATAACGTACTCAAATTTCTTGGAGTCAAAAATACATCAAAATTTGAACCCACTATCTTAGAATTGGAAGGAGATCACTAGAGCACCAGTGCCTTAAATAAACTAAGTTTTTTTGCTGTGTCCCATATGAGACTCCTACCTCATTTAGCATTATCCTACATGAACGTCAAATTCGTAACATTTCGAAAATATCAAGCTGTCCCTACAGCGTCCGTTGTCATTGTCACATAAATCAGTTTGCGATTTGACGCAAATTCGTTTGAGTCATATCCGCATCGCGTTGTGTCACGGCTTGTTGCTCCGTCGGTCATCTAGGATAATAGGTTAGTTATGCCATCTGTTAGTTTGTCTGTTTACATATAAAAAAAATCAAAGAGTAGGTAGTTCCGACACAAATAATAGTTTTATGGTTAAAATTAATCCAATCGCATTATAATGAGATTTTTATCTCTTGAGTAGTATTTCAAATTACCTTCTAGTTATTTTTACTGAAAGATTGGTTTTGGATAGGTACCATAATTATTGGTTTTGGATTCCATAATTAAAGTGGTTTATTTTTATTTTCCCAGGAAATCCTACCCTACTGTATTATAAATGTGAAATTTTGTGAGGCTGTTTCTATGTTTGTGCCTCAATCACGCCTAAACGACTGAACGGGTTTGAATGAAACTTGGAATGGTGTAGGATTGACTTATAGGCAATTTTTCATCCGGGTACCACGCGATTGAAGCCGCGGGCGGCCGCTGGTATAAAATAAATGTTTATTTTCTGTACGTATTTTGAAAACGCTTCAGTTATGAAGAGTCACCAGACATTGTCACTCGATATCAAACCATATAAAAGAGGTTAATCAAGACAGGCATTCGACCTCATTGGTAAATAAGACCATCATAGAAAATTAATATAACGATAACCGAAACAGTTTTGTCATCGACTGTATCAACTTTACTTGGACTTGGGTAAACATTATCTATTTGGTATAGTCCGACCTCCATTTGCCTGGGGCTAAATTAGTTTTTAACACTAACATCGAGGTAATCATAGTGTTAGGAACCCTCGCGTTTTCCAATTAACTATACTTACCTTCCAAGAAACTTAACAGTATTTTGATTCGTAATAGAGTAGGTATTTCTCGAAACTTAACAGATTTAGTTGTTAGGATCGATTTGCCTAGGACTATATTTTCAAAAAAAAAATTAAGTTATTGATTTCTTGAATACATTTTCTCTTTTTTATATATAATGAGAAAACTAGCAGACTGATACCTACATTAATAATAGAGAGTAGAATTACCACTCAAAAAATTCCATTATGAAAATATATTCTGTGTGAAATATTTTATTTTATGAAGCATTAAAATTTAAAATGTAACCATATATAAAAATAGGTACAAAATTTGAAAAATCAAATATTATTCTATGACCATTTGACTTACGCAGGTTGACCCCGGTCTCACGCACCGGGTTGGTGCCAAACCTCTGAAACTTGCGCCCGCGTCTTCATCGCAGGTTTCTTTATCGGTGGAGGACGTCTAATTATGCAGCTATTCAAAATAGGACGTCTAATTATGCAGCTATTCAAAATCACAATACAAATAGATGACAGAAAAAAAAATTATTCTACTTTTTCGAACCACCCGGTCTCGCCGACATATACGTCACCAACGGCAGGTTAACTGCTCAACTGACTTGGCTAAAATTGGAATACACATAGTTTATATCCTGATCCTGGAATAACTTTTAACAAGCCGTGGACAGATGCTAGTCATCATCATTTACATGCCCTTATCAGTGGGATGAGGGAACATGTACTAACCCCATTTAGTGTGGGGTTACACAACATGTTCCCTTCTTTCATCTTCTATCACTCGTCAACTTAGTGTCCTGTCAATCCTTGTCCTCACGTTCTCACACGCATGTCCTTACAATCCATATTTTCTTTCCTTTAGTATTTTCATAAAGCGTCATTACCTACTGTTCATTACCATCCCATTCAAACTACCTTGCGATAGCTCCGACTTCAAACACGATATTGCATTTCAATCATCAAAGTGGGCAAAACAAAACAAACTTTCACCCTCAATTTAACTAATTAACAAGTTTCTTGTTTACGAAGATTCCTACACCTCAGGACAGCTGGATCACTTAAAAATTTCAAATACTTATAGATAAACTGATACAGATATTTAGAAAGTACCTACTGCAAAATAAATAGTTTACATACATACATACATAAAATCACGCCTGTTTCCCATAGGGGTAGGCAGAGATCACGGATCGCCATTTGCTACGATCCTGACATACTTCTTTTGCCTCCTTCACTCTCATCACATTCCTCATGCATGCTCGTCGGTTTAGGGTACTCTTGACCTGGCCCTTTTCCAAAACGTCGCCGATTTGGTCCAGGTACGTGCGCCGAGGTTTTCCCCTTCCAACGGTACCATTCACACTCGCCTCATACACCTGTTTCGTTAATCTTCTTTCATTCATCCTCTCTACATAAATAAAAAATAAATAAAATAAAATAAAATATAAATAATAAATATAAATAGTTTATCATAGTATATTTGTTATAGTAATACATCGAAGCTTTGGCGCTCTTAGATTTGGCTAGTAAAACCTCAAGTCTGGCATAAAGTCTTAGTCAAAGTCCAAACAAATAGCGTTTTTCTACCTTTGACTAACGATTTTTGGTCTAATCCTAGAAGAGACTAGGATTGGAGAGTCAAACAACGAGACTCACATTGATGAAAGCGGGGTTTGACCAGTAAGACAGACCTAAATTAGGTATGTTCAATCACTGGTTTTTTTTTATTTAACTGCCAAATTGCCTTGACATTCTAGTAGTTTAAAAAGTAATTAGATCACAGAACCGAATTGGCCCACCCCGATTTCACGCGGTATACATATTACCATAGAAATATTGTTGTAATCTGTCGAAAAAAGCTAGACACTTTTGTGAAAAAAACACCGGTCAATAACCTCTGTTTTCCTAAAACAAATCTTAATTGGTTAAAAAAAAATATTTTTAAGAAAGTGGAAAAAAGGTAAGGCATAAAGATAGTGATAAAACGGTTATAGAACAAGGTCCACGATGAGCTGTATTTTAACAAAGGCATAGAATGAGTTCAGTGAATTCCTTTGATAAATTATTACTAACCTGGAAACTGACAAATACCTCGTTTTGGTATGCGATGCGATTTAGTTCCTGGGAATATAATAGTTTGCTCGCTTTGTCTATGATGTCACTTTACTGCATAACTTAACGTAGGTAGGACCTTTAATTTCCTTCCCACTACAATAATAATAATTAATTAGGTAAATAAGGAATAAATACACCCAACCGTAGTTCAGACCCTACATTAGGTACCTGTATCGGGGGTATCTGAAACTACGAGTATCATGGTATCACAATAATATTCGGACCCGGAAGAAATATTTGCAGAGCATGCCAATATTTCTTCCACACCGGGAATCGAACTCACCCCATTTGCCTCTCAGCACTCACACACCACGCCAGCGCCGGAGCCGTCAATAATAAGATCTATCATCTTATAAAACTCCACCTCACAGCTGTTGAGGTGTTTATGCACGCACGAACTCGGGTCATTTTGTTCATTCGGAATGCACACCCTTAAGAATGAGAATAACAACTTTTTTTATTCAAAAGATTGAATAAAAAAAGTTGTCATTCACAAAAATATATCTGCAAGGTGTGATTATGAAGTGAGGTGACTTTTTAAGTTTTACGGAAAAATATTCTTAACCCAGAATCAAATTCACATTGGATCACAGAGTTATTTTCTACGTTTTTTTATCAATTAAAAAAATTATAGCAAAGATTGTATCGTATTATGTAACAAAAACAAAAAAGTTTTAAACATTTTCAAATGAAGTGTAATGAGAAACAAATCGTTATAATAATGATTTTTATTAACATTGATATAGCCGACCCGAGAACCTTTGAAGTCGGTCAGTAAAAACAAACAGACAACAGTTGTTTTCATTAAAACCGAGTTCAAAATACTGTTATCAGGAATACCAGGAAGCCAAAAATCCTCCCAAAAAATCGCAAGCGTTTATGAATACCAAAACTCGTAAGACTAATGGAAAAGTTTTTTAGTTGCGAACAACAGGGGGTCTCTTGGTAACGCAGTCACGTACCTCGCTAATGAAAATTGTTCCGTGACGACTGAATTTCTGCTTTTTATTCCGTGTAAGGAACATCAAACGTCGTAATTGGGGATTACGTACGACTGTTTATTTGCCTGTTATCAACCGGGAAGAGAGAGATGTTTTTAGGGTTCTATAGACATGTTGACATTATGAAGGTTGGGGAAACTCTGTGGTTGGAGAGGGTTTCAAATCAATATATGAATTATATAATACCTACTGGTGGATTTTCACATAGCGCCATCTAAACTCAATGTATGGCAAAGGCATCATAAAAATGTTGAGTAACCCCCAAATACTCAAACGCGACTCAGAGTTGAGCACGTCTCAACTCACGGTTTTTTGACAGTTTCTGATGAAAATTTGTCAAAAAATCGTCATTTGAGACGTGCTCTACTTTGAGATGCGTTTGAGTCTGTTAAAATCCCTCCGTAGACCAATACACGTTCTTGGAGACCCCGATGACGGGATCATCTCCGCGAACGCGGAGGGAAGCCCCCCATCAAGACGACATTAACGCTCATTACATTATTACACCACTTCGCAGGCGGAATCGATGTTTTCCTTCCAGCTCACCTCTTCTGGGTGCAGCCGTTAGTTTCAGTACTCAGGCAACCGCCCAAGACTATGTTCGTACATAGTGTCGTCGAGTCGAAAAAAAAAAGCTGTTGAAGTTAACGATGCAAAGAGATGGAATAAGAGTAGGTATGTACAAAAAATATACTTTGTAGTCAGCCTGTTCATTCTAATTAACTTCAATTATTATGATAAATACGTTTTTTTGTTATAATCCTTTTATCGGTTGATATAAGTATGTACATACATACATATTATCACGCCCGATTCCAAATGATGGGGGGGGGGCTGATTCATAGGTAAAGAAAACTTGCAGCTACTTCTGATTTCACGTCCCAAGATGGATATGGTGAACGCCAACGTGTCCCGTTTTAATCGAATTGACATAAGTTTCATTCGAATTTGAAACGTATTCGTGAATGGTTATTGTAAGTCATAAGCAACGAAACCTTGCGAATGGTGAAAGGCCTTAAAGATACAGAAGCCTCGGGGCGGGAGTCATGTTCACATTTTTCCGTATTTATTTTATGTTTGATTACTTTGCGATTTATTTGCAATTGATAGGTATTTATTTTATTTGAAACGTTCATTTTGTGTAATGTTATTTTCCTTTGAATTTTTCTTAATTATAATTTTTTATTACTGTTTTACCGCTACTATTGGCAATCAACGCAGTAACGACAAATGTTCAACAAAAAACAGATCTTTCTTTTTAAAAATTTTACATCTAAGGTCAAGTGCACATTCATTAAGCCATAATTTTTCAAGAAGGTGTAATACAAAAAGACCTTAAAACGAAATGTCCATTCATCATCCACTCGTCAGAACCAGTCACTCACAAAGGCACTTCACGCCGACACAAAGTAAAAACTTCTCTCGAAAACAATTTACCATTCTCGAAATTGAATTTAGCATTCGTCCTAATTGCAGAGCCTATGAAGACTGGAGCTAAGCCGAAGAGCTTTTCCATGAAATTTTAATTGTACCACAAAGAGCAAGCTTCCCGCGCCAGGCAGGGCGTTGGGCTGAAAGGAACAGCTTAAAAATGGCAGGTGCATTTCAAATCTACTCAATAAAGTGAGGAGCAAGACAAAATTACAATCGCAATTTTCATTCATAACGTCCATTTGGTTGGAGGCTTAGACGTGTTTTGCAATTGGTGCACAATGTACCTATTATGTCCTAATTTTTCTATTTTTTGCTTTAAATAGTTTTATGTAATTAGGGCAAAGAAAGGAGTGAGTACTGACTAGTGACAGACTTACAGAATAAAGTGAAAGTAATGAAATAAAGTGAAGAGAGAATTGAATAATCGAATTTATTATAACAATGAAAGTTATGTTGAAAATTAACAGATATTTCCTATTTCTTACGTTTTAATGTGTGAATGTTTGTTAGTAACTACTTAACCGATTTTGATGAAATTTAGTTTAGGTACTAAAATAACACATAATACTAATTTAATTTTCGAAAATCAACCCTTAAAGGGGTTAAACAGGATGGTAAAGCTTCTAAAAAAAGGATCTTAGTTCTATTTTCTCAAAAAATCGGTATAAATAAACTTTAAAATAAATAATAAAACATGTATTTTTATTTTATTGAAATTACCCCCAGGGGATGATTGGTGATAATAATGAATTAGAGGATATTTACTGTGGAGACTATTATTTCTCTTTTTTGCGTTCTTTAAAATTTCATTACTTCATTGAAATTTTATTGTTTTATATCGCTAGGATCATTTGGACACGTCTAAATACTATAATGTATACACAACGAATACGTTGAATTTAGACCTGTTCGTAACACGACCAAGCATGGAAGATACAGGCAAGAAAACACGCTTGGCTTTTTTTATTTCCAAAATTGTATAATTTTGGAAATAAAAAAAAGCCAAGCGTGTTTTCTTGTTATGTACAGGGGTATCCCTGTACATTAAGCTTATAAAACGTGTTGGAGCATTATCCAGTCCCAAGCATTTTGTCTTCTATTTAGGATATTTTGTAGTAAGCTTTTTTAAACAATTTTCGTTTTGTTACATTTTTAAATTTATTGCTTGTCAAATTTGTCATCTCGCTTGGGAATTTGTTATAGAAGCGTACACATTGCCCTATAAGATCTGTTAATTTTGTCTAGCCTAATCGTGGGTACAATAAGTTCGCATAGGGAAGCAATTTTTTTTGTAGTGAAATATAAAAAAAAATCTTCGTATTTCGAAGCTTCTGAATACTTTTATAAGTTTCTGTAGGATAAACCGGCTGACATAAATAAGCTGTGCGAGGCCACAGTTTAAATTTCAACAATAAATTCAACAGTCTGAAGTTGCGACAGAAATGTGAATTGTTTTACCGAAGCCGACTTTTTGTTCGACTGCTATTAATTGTGACGTCAGATGTTTTGCTAAATGTGATAAAATTGAGATTAAATTCAAGCCGGAAAATAATGTGTTATGAATAAAACAACGTTCACACTGCATGCTGAATTATTAGCATCACGAATTCAGCAAATAAATTGTCATTTAGCTTTATTAACTTTTAGGATACGTGTTTTATTTTAGCGCAATTTACTCCGCTTTGAACTTGTGTAGGCCCGCACTAGATCTATTTCTGCTTACGGTGAAGGGTTGGTAGCAGAGCTAACTGCCAGCTTCTCTAATAGCTAGCCAACCTAATATTCATTGTGAGCAGAAAGTGCTGAATAAATGAACGAGAATTTAGTAAATTTAGATTTACATCACACAAAATAAGCCCTCCCGATGTGCTCACTAGACTCGTAGGTAAGCCTCTCTAAGTGGACTATTAGCAGTTAATCTGACTTCGTTAGCGGACGAAAACAAAAGGCTTTGCTGATAAACCAGCCAAATAATTGACGGGCATCACACAAATGACTCTAGAGTGTTCTCACGTAAATTTTCAGTACACGATCCCTGCTCTCTTTCCCCGAATAAACATTTGCAGATCATGGAAACATGGAACAAATATGTGCTCGGCTATGGTGGACTTTCGTCCTTGTTACCGGTTGAAACAATTGTTTGCATGATCTGCAAATATTTGCTTAAATGCTTGGTGTGGCAGGAACTATTATAGTTACGTTATAACCAAAACGTAGATTTTAAAATTATGAGCAGAAATTTTATCAAAAAGGGTTCTCTTAAGAAAAAATGACAAAGGCTAGAAAAATATTTATGAAAAGTTATCTGGGTTGTAAAATTTCGATGGTTGGATGTGTACTTTTCCAGCTAGGCATATTGCTGGCGCTCTGCCAGTTCAAATACTGTGAAGCATGGCCGGAGGATGGTATGTGGAACGACACTTAAATTTTAGATTTTACCAACAACAGTAGACTTTTCGTTTGGTGGCTAAAAATCTGGCCCGTATTTCCTTCGGTCTCATTTTATAGAGTGAGATGATGATTGGTGAAATATTTACGAGACTTTGGTTTATATGTAATAAGAGCGGTTATAACCGGTTTAGATATTTTCTACATTGGGTTTGGTTTTACAGTTGTTATCTTCTTATGTACAGTTGTATTAAAAATTCGTTTAAAAATAAAATAAAAAAAATAAAAGTTTGTGTCAAATGGTGACCTGTATCGTTTGTTGTTCAACTCCCCAATGCAACACCTCATTTTCTGTCACTTAAGTTCTCATCACCCAGTCTCACCCGATAAAACGTTTATCGCAACCATCAAAATGTGCTCAGATTTCTAGCTAATAAAGTTCAGTTTAGATCAGCGTCGTGTAGCGAGATACGACACGCAACTACGCCAATACGCCAGTTTTGACGAGAAGAACCAAAGAACTGCGTTTTTTAAATGGCTATGTATGTATGAAAAAAGTTACAAAGGTTTTAATATTCAAACGGTGTAATACTTGAGTGTTGGCTGAAGGGCCGGCCGTAAAGACTTTCTGTTCAAGATGCTTTTTTTAGGGTTTTATTCAATTGTCACGGCCAACAATAGGCGAAGACGAATTGTGGCGTTAGCACTTTTCGGGATCGCTTTTCGGTATTTTAGAGTGAAATTTTTTATCGGTCAACTATTTAACATTGCCAATCCTGTCAAACTGCCAAACTAAGACGGTGAAAATTCATAGAAATGAGCACCCGTGGTTTAAGAGATGCGGCTGACGCCATATTATGTTTAAGCACAGTCTCCTCCAAGCAGCTTTCTAAAGCCTACATTAATTTATTATTTTGCCATAGTTTAAAATGACATCAGCCGGCCATCCACTGATGCTCATAGAATGAACAATGCTATTCAAACCCCACCTTTAAATTAATTTAATTAAATATCAATTAGGTTCGTTGGATTGATGAGTTCCCATTGGATAACACCCAAACGAGGCATACTGTAATTGGCGCACAATATTTGTGGTCTACTCTACTGGTAGACGTATACATTTTCGAATAGGTAAATCTATTTGGTGTCTGGATTCGAACCCACGACCTTTGGTCTGGAAGGAGTTCACTACCACTAGACCACCAGTGCTAATTTGCTGCTAAAAACCGTGTCCTATAACTTTCTACAACCACAAACATTTGACTGTCCTTTACGGCCATTTTATGAAGGTTGTTTTTTCTCAGTAAACCAAAGACAAGGAACATTTTAACCCTGGTTACATCGGAGTTTGCCTGTGCCCGTATGTTCTTTGTTACCAAGGTCGTAACGCGGTAACGGGCCAGATGTTACTGACTGTTATCGCTTACCTGTAAACTCCATATTGCTTTTCTGTCGATATTTGTACTCGTAAGTACCTACTTATGTACTTTTTGGAAAATGTTAACATCGAGAATGTACTCGTATAAGACACGTAATCCATACTAATATTATAAATGCGAATTACTCTGTCTGTCTGTCTGTCTTTTATCTTTTTATGCCTAAATTACTGAACAAATTTTAATGATATTTGGCAAGGACATAGATTCCATCCCGGGGAAGGACATATGCTACTATGTATGCTGTAAAATGATCCCAAAACGGAAAAAGGATGTAAAAGGATAAACAAGATAACGCATAAATCCTTCTTAGACATTAATTTATGACAAGACAGTTAATTTGACATTTTTTATAAAATTGTGTGGTAAATAAGGTTATATTTGGTATCACTATCTTAAAAAGGGCGTCGTCGCGTCGCATCACGTCTCAGTGTGAACTGACCCTAAATTTCATCAAAATTGGTTTACAAGTAAACCAATTTTGATGAAATTTAGGGTCACGAAGATACGTGGTAGCAAATATTCACATACACAAACTTTCGCATTTATAGTATTAGTGGGATGAAGTAGTAGAGCAGATCTTACATTTTATTTTCCAGCTCTTCGTAGGTATATGCCAATAAAATGGAGCCAAATCCGAAGACTTCAATCTGAAACTTGAGTCAGGTAACGTAGATTTATTTCAAACTTGGCCCGTAAAAAGTTCGTATTGAAACTCATGGGTAACATTACCACAAGCTTGCGTGGCAGGTACCGTACAGTCAACATAACGAGTAGCTAACTAATTTCTACCTTACCGGAGGAGTTGCAAATTCTTGCTAAACTGTGCTGTAACTGATTGGAAAAGCAAACGGTTAGGGAAATTTAGTTTCAGTAATTTCAAAATTAAAGTGTAACTGGCTGGAAAAATAAATACCATTCAGTTACAGTATGCCTCGTTTGGGTGTTATCCGATGGGAACACATTAATGCAACGAACCTAATTGACATTTAATTAAATTAATTTAAAGGTGGGGTTATAGCATCGTTCATTCTATGAGCGCCAGTGATATATAATTAAAATAATAACTAAACCAACTTTTTAGTAAAAAAAATAGTATTTACATAATTATTGTAACATCTCTGTATCATCATCGGATTAGTTCGTAATTTGTGGTAAATTTGTGGTACTACTGTACTTTCAAACAGCGAATTAAAACCTCTCAAGGAAACTGGCATTTCGTAGAACCTACAATGTTTATAAAAATGTGTAAAGTACCCGAAAGGAGCGTCTTGAAGCGCATTTCAAGCCTTTCACCACACTGGTTCGAAGGTACTATTGTCATAACTGTATAGTGCTGCAAAAAGGCCGCAAAGATACTTGCGTTCGCGAATATCGCAAAGTCCTATCGAATGTTTGCTTGTCTTTTTTGATTACAAACAATTTGGCCTTAAAATATGACATTTTAGTAAATAATTCATTACGTTTTTATTTAGTACTAGTCTTTTGATGTTGAGCCATTGAAATAAGAACTGTCGACAAAAGGAAATAGAGTATCAGAATACAAAGAGGAAACGTAGTCCAAACAGGAAACTTGTTAGCTTGTTTGAAATGTAATTATCTCCCACTCTCTGGTTTGAAACGACAGTGTGTAACTTCAAAAACAACAAAAGGTAAGAATTTCATTGAGACATTTACCACAAGTACCTATGTACCTATCTATATCGGACGCTTTTGACTACCCCCTTACACATCTTCAAAAAAGCGGAGACTATATAATTATATAAACCTTAGAGAACATCTTGTCTTGAGCTTGACACATTAAAAAAATAAAACAACATACTAGGTAGGTACTATTAGTCGTGTCGTACTTCCGAATAAAAAATGCCAACTTTCCAGAGACATTTTTATAACTGTAGATGCGTTGACAGGACTTTTTTCTTTGACAAGATATAAACAACGAGCGTTGAAAAATAAAACATTGCCGTCATTAGGGAACATAACAGCTTTTTATGCGAACTTAATAAATGCGCAAATAAAAATCTTCAGGAATATAATAATATATGCAAGTAGAAACTAGGTAACACTTCTTTGTGTTTGAATTAAATGAAATGGCATGTTAAATAAATAAAAAACTTTGAATTTTACCTTGCTTGTACAGATTCCACGTTTTGCGATTGATAATAAGATGAAATTGTCTCCTATGTTCTCGCAAGAAAAGTACGAATGTGCATGTAGTTGTGTCATAGAATACTTAATATCTACTACGTTGCATCGGTATGCGACTCTTACTACGACGCAATAAAGTGCAATTCAGCTCGCACAAGCGAGCTTAGGGTTGTTTCTAGCAACAGAATAATTATCTTATAATAAAATAGATGTACCTTGTTCTTGTTGTTTTTTAAGCAGCCAAATGTGATGCAGTTAGTACTGCTAGTTTATCTTCATTGTGGCAAAAATAAATAATGCGCGTAAGTAGTGGACTAAAGAGGCCGCTTGACTGCGGCCTAAAGCTTTATACCTAAACTGTGGAGAGCGCCGGGCCTCATTGTGATCATTTCAGCTCGTCTACACTGCTGAGCATAGGCATCCCTTCATCACGCCATTCTCTCCGATCCTTTGCGGGTAACATCCACTGATTTCCGTCATTCGATCATCAGACCTCAATCGGCCTCTTGGCCGTTGAGCGTCTTCGCCACCATTCAGTGATCGTCTTCGTCCATCTTTCGTCATCCTTTCTAGCCAAGGCCTGGGATAGCATAAATTCCTTGAACTTTTTGAAACGGAAAAATCCATTGCTAATAAAAAAAAAGTTGTACTGGATCTAACCCCACGTAGAAAGGCAAGGTATTACCACTGCCCACTACTAGAACCACTAGACCACCAGTACTCACATCTAAAACAGTTCCTTTCAATCATAATCAATGTAGCATTTCTAAAATAAAATACTGACTGAAGTATTCTATCCCCACTGGGTGGTTCGGGCCCACCAAGACTAATTTACAACATTAATAAGGCGTTAAGAAATCGCCGCGCGCCGCACACGTGGCGGATGTGTTAAATATAAACCTGTCACGTTTAGTCTTTTTGCATGTCGCAGAAATGTGACGTTTTTATGTAATTCACAGTTCCCAGCTTGTGTCAGAAGGCGAAACTTTGCACAAAAACAACGCTAGGTAGGCCACCCTCATTCACAGAACGGTTGGGCTTCTGGAAACAGACTTCACCGCGTACCTACCTAACTAAAAAAAGTACTACTACTAAGGCCTTATACCATCTATAGTAGATGATTTATACAGCGTCAGGAGACAACTTTTACCTTCACAGACGGGACGCTGTAGTGTCTGGGACGAATTAAGATGGAGTAGAACGACTACACCTATTTGGCTTATTTCTTTTTTTGTTTTGTTTTTAAATGTCGAGACAAGGTTTCTATAAAAAAATGTACCTACAGAAAATTTGACAGTTGACAGATTGACGTTTAGTTATTCAGTTACATTGTTCTGTGTTCTGAGGTTACGTCCATGAAAAAAAATCTTTCGGTTATTTAGTGAAAATAGTACACCCGTGCGAAGTCAGGGCGGGCAGCTAATAAAATAAACCTGTAAATAACATAAAACTGCATGTCTATTATTATACAATGCATATTTCCGAGATGCAGACCCATACATTCCCAGAACAATAAGCTTCGAAACACAATAAAATGAACACCCCAAAATGGGTTCGCAGTCCCCATTAAGGGGTGCCCCCCAATAGCGCACGGATGACCACTACCGCACAATCGCCCAGACTCGATTCCAGACACATAAAAAAATATTGGCAGGCAATTTAATGTGATCTAAAGTTTACAACTCCACCGGCTTCACTGGTGCGTCGCACCGCACAGCTGGGCGGGCGTGTTAAAGCTGTAGGTACTTATAGTAAGCCAGATACAACATTACAATTTTCTTTTTTTTTAATTAGCAACACAGCTCTAGTAGTTCTGCGAACCCACCCAGGATTATTAACACGATTTGGGTTAGGTCACTTTCGTTATAAGGTTGTTATATTTGTGTGATGTACACTGTAGGTACCTACATAGATGTTTGGTTGTGAGTGTTATTACGAATTTAAGGTATGTATTTAACGCAAAAACTGGCCAAGTGCGAGTCGAATTCGCACACAAAGGGTTCCGTGCCATCATTCCGTACATAATATAGTTTTTAATATGTACTTTTACTCTACGTACTTTTTAAATAAGTGGCTTCGATGATCAATTACCAACGTTAAAAAAAGTAACAAAAATCTACACATCAACTTTCGATTTGTAGTATTTGAGGAAATTCAGTGATACAAAGATTTCAGTGAATTAGCTTTATTTAACACTTAAGTAATAGTAAGATAATAATATGTATAAAACTCTTACATTACTGACTGTCTGACTGATTGACAATCAACGTATAACCTATACCTACCGTAAGCATTAGAAGTATCTATGCAACTTACAGGGTTATATTCTTCTAATGGTGTAAAAATGCACTTAGGAATGAATTACCATAATTCAGCTCCTGAACGCAGCAAGCATATGAAGTGAAGAAAAAAAATCGCAAGGCATTCCACTAGTACTAAATAAAAATATTATTAGACTACTAGCAGCCGCCCGCGGCTTCGCTCACGCGGTACTCAGATAAAAAGTACCCTATGTCCCATTCCAGCACACGTAGGTACCTACTATCCTCATTATTCATTATAATATAGTGTACGCTAAACGATGACTAAAGTATTGCCATCTCTTACCATTTCATAATGACAAACAGTGACAGGGCTAACTTTAAGCAATGGCTAACTTTAGCGAACGAATATGAATAATAGGGTATGTAAGTATATTCCGTAGTTTTTGCGTGAAAGAGTAACAAACATACCTAAATCTAAAAATTAAGAAATTTCGGTGAATTTAGTAAAAATTTTGAGAGTTAAGGTAAACTTTTCAAAACGCAACGACAGCGCGTTCTAGGATTTGATCCTCAGAACAATAATTTGATCAGAATTAGCAGCGACATCTAGTTATGGAGTTCTGACGTAGAATTACGTCAGAACTCCATGAATAATCAAGATTGGAAACTTATTATACCAGTAATAATTTATGCTTCCTTTCACAGGTAATTTGACATTGACAGTTCCTTTTCCATATGTTTTGTATCATCTATTACTAATCTGTGTGTATCATCGCTGTCATTATGTCAAAATAAAAGTATTCTATTTTTCATGAAAAACATACCAAAAATAAAGAATTTACAGGTAATTATGACATCAACTAAATGAGAAAAATCGGCTCTTTAATTTGATATAGGTTATGTGCAGTTTTAGACCAAAAATTGATTCCAGGTTTTCATCCCTTTTCACCCCTTTAGAGGTTGAGTTTTGAAAAATCCCTTCTTAGTACACCCCTACGTATCAAGGTTTACCTACACTGAAAATTTCAAGTCTCTACGTCCAGCGGTTTAGGCTGTGCGTTGTCTGTCAGTCAGTCAGTCAGTCAGTCAGTCAGGACAAAGATTCTTATAATATAAGAAGATTAATAGCATTAAAAGCTGAAACAGATTTGATGTCACAATACAAATTCAGCATTCTAGTATGGGATAAAATTAACTTAAATCTAAATAACCAAAAGCTCTACGTAATCTACAACGTGATTATAATATTGTATAATATTGTGCGCCGTTATGTTTTGAATAGCAACAAACAAAGCACGTCAAATTAATTACAGCATGTGGAAGTACCACCAGTAAGCATATTCATTATTATGATTAACATTCGCCGAACACGACTATGACCTGCAAAAATCTAAAGCTATAATTAGAAATAGGGTTTTAAATTAATTTTAATACACTCTAATCTATGTACATTATTTTATAAAGTAAACGGATTATTTATTTACAAAAGGTATGGTACATTATTGTGTGTTTTTGCTGAAATAAATTTATTTTGTATTTGTAATAATAGGAGATTATTATGTAGTACTAGCTGCCGCCCGCGGCTTCGCTCGCGTGGTACCCGAACAAAAAATAGCCTATATGTTAACTCGGGACTGCAGACGGTCACCGAGAATTGTACGGCATCACCATCGACCTCATCAACACCACCTACAGTCTCAACATCATCGAGGACGCTGGAACACTGCTGCCAACATCCCAAGGTCCTTCTCCAGTACTTCAAGGAGTTGGGCTGGCTGGGGGAGGGTTAGCAGGGAGATAATGCACAATAAACCCCACTGCGAGACGTTAGTGCAGATCTTCGTTCCCCTAACACCAATTAGAATTAGAATTAGGCTGGAATATTGAGAGACAAACAAAAAATCATCAAAATAACTATGGTCTGAACAACATTCTAGGAAAACGGTGATTAAATTTTCACATTCAAGTCTGCAGTGTTCAGATATTCATGGCTCGATTGAACATATTGTATCAGGTTTCGAGATTGATTTCTAAATTATAGACGAGCTTTTTGAAAGCCTTTAGAGTTTATGAGTAGATGAGTAGATAAATAAAGATAAAGATAAAGAACTAGTGTTATCATATTCATATTAAGTATCTAAAGATAATGCTATCGCCCCATTAGTGTATGCAGAGAAGTTGCCTCCTGACGCTGTAAGTTTGTGCGGAATGTATAGGGTGTAAGATTTGTGCGCTGGTGAACGAGAGCACTGGTGGTCTAGTTGATAGTGACCCCGCCTTCCGATCCTAAAGTCATGGGTTCAAACCCGGTCGTGTACCAATGATTCTGTGCGAAAAATTTGTATGCGCTATACCGTTATTCTCAAACGGTGAAGGAAAACATCGTGAGGAAACCCGCGGCTTAGTTAGCTCCGCACGTATTGACCATTTACTTCGGCATAGGCCTTCCTTTGTTTGTGTCATTCATCACGTTACTTTTGTCCATCCTCGACCATACAGTCAACTATACTTTCAATGAAAGACAAATCTAAAGGACATAAAATGGGGGAGGCCTATACCCTAACTGTGGGTAGATACGGGCTGAAAATGATGATGATACTGTAAATAAAAGAAAATGTATTAAAGGCACAAAAAATATTTTCTTATCGCAAATAAATACCACCTGAAATTTAATCCAACAGCTGATAATACAATAACACATTTGTTGAGAATCGCCTCGGAACTCATTCAATTATTACGGTGTTTATTTTCCTTTGGGGTGGACTTGCCTCACCCCCTTTGAGGATAGTGACCCTCTATGTGTTTAATCCCCACTTCATGAAATTATAGCTGAAGCTCTAATACTTTGTGCCAATATTGAAGACAGATATTTGTTCTGAAACATAAGTAGAACCATATTTTGTTCTATTCTTTAGGAGTTTTATTACAGGTTATTTTATGATTAGTCATATTTCGACTGCAATTTATAGCCTTTATTTTGTATTTTACTGTATTTTGACATAAGTATTAGGTACACCAGTACCAAGTCAGCATCAGAAGTCATAAAATAATGTCAGACAAAGTTTCAAACCATTTTGAGATTAAAAACTGATAAGTTTTTAAGTTTTTATTTTTTTGTACCAAATTTAGAGTGAATCTAACCAAGAATTATTTTTTACTATTGAAACTTTGCCACCCTGTTTAGTAAAATGTTAAGTGTTAATTTTCAAAAATGTTATTAGCCGATATGTTATTCCAGAATCTTAACATTTCATCAAAATCGGTTTCGCACGAAGATACGGTGGTAACAAACATTCACACACACAAACTTTCGCATTTATAATATTAGTAGGATAAGTTACCTCGTGGAGAGAATCATTTTATCAATTGTTTTATCTAAATAGGTACCATCAATCCAGCTTACATGCTAACGCTAGGTATTTCATTACATATACCTACAATGAAACTGCATCCAATATGATATTACAAAATAGACTAGCATTTAATTATAGGTCATGTTACATATTATTCTAGTTTCAGCACAGATGTTTTTATTGTACTAATTTCGACATCTTTCATGTCGTGTAACCTATTTTTGTATTAGGATTTTTATATAAACATTATTTATGTACTTAAATTCCTGAAGCGCTGAACGGGTCAGACAGAATAGCGACAACATATCTGACTAACAAAAGATATGAGATAGCTAAACCACAGGGACAGGAGGGACAAGAGGACCCCAAAACAAACATCAAAGCCTTGCACATTTACACAGATGGAGCAAGACACGGAAACAAAGCAGGGTGCGGCTTATACTGCCCGGAAGCCGGACTAGAGAAGGCCCAACCACTAAACAACACAACGACTGCTTTACAAGCAGAGACCATGGGGCTTCTGCTAGCAGCAAAGGAAATACGTAGGGCAATAGACTCACCTACAAATCAGGTCATAAATCCTTGCACGAAGCTTATCTTCATCACGGATAGCGCAGCGCTCATGAATGCGCTGGACAGATCTGACACAAGGTCGGCCTGTCTAGCGCAATGTCACGAGGAGCTACAAAAACTAGGTAGGACACACAAAGTAATAATCAGATGGACCAAAAGCCATGGCTCCTGCAAAGGAAACCAAAGAGCAGACTACCTAGCAAGGGAGGGTTCAAAGAAAATTCCGACGGCGGAGGACAGCAAAATATGCAAACCCACGTCAACGGAGATCAAAAACAGGCTGAAAATCCAGTGTGAAAAAGAACATCAAAAACAATGGGAGCAAAGGCAGGACTGCCATCACACTAGAAGACTGATCCCTGAATGCAACAAACGCCTCACATCAACACTATTGAAATTGAGACGCGAGGACCTTCGTACAATGGTGGGCATTATCACAGGACACTGTGAGCTTAATCACCATCTACTGAAAATAGGAGTAACGGACAGTAGTCTCTGTCGCGGATGCTTCCAGGAGGAAGAGACTGTGGAACATGTGACGCTACATTGTTCTGCAACAAATGAAATAAGACATAAATCGGGACTGCAGACGGTCATCGAGAATTGCACGGCATCACCATCGACCTCATCAACACCACCTACAGCCTCAACATCATCGAGGGTACTGGAACGCTGCTGCCAACATCCCAAGGTCCTCCTCCGATACTTCAAGGAGTTGGGCTGGCTGGGGGAGGGTTAGCAGGGGGGATAATGCACAATACACCCCACCGCGGGACGTCAGTGCAGATCTTTGTTCCCCTAACCTTAATTAGAATTAGAATTAGAATTATGTACTTAAAGTTTTTTGTGATTTAAACTTTGGTTACCTTCTTTCTCAATAATTCTGCCGAAAAAGAGAAATACAACTCAATATTTAGTGTTAAAAGTGGCTTTTTAACACTAAATATGTACCTACCTATGTATATTCTAGAATTCGGGGATATTTTTAATACAAAAATACACTCCCTAATAGCCAACAAAAGTTCAGGTTAGTAAGCATCCGATTTTATGTTAGATCAGAACACAATTTGTGGAACCCGGAAACAAAAAAAATTATATAAAAACGCTTTTCATATTATCCAACATCACAACATTAGGTAAGTATGCATCGGAATATCCCATCAGGTTATAATACTAGTAAAGTATTGTAATCTGTGGTATGGTACTTACGTGCAAAGTGACGTGTAAGGTACCTACCACACATCACGTAACGTGATGTGTGGTTTTTGATTTATGGTTTTCAGCAACGTGAATCACGTTGCTGAAACTAGTGATCGTATGTAGTTTGATCTTCATTCGTTCAATAGGAACTACATGTATTGATGAACTGAACTGAACAATACGTCTGGCTCCGATTGTGATGTAGGTATTTCATATTCTCATTACAATACTCACAGAATGTATTGAAACAGCAACTATGAAAGTAAAGCAGTATTCAATTTAAATCAGTAGAATGAATATCATAAGTAAAATAGTTTCCATTTTATATTTTTTACGCAAAATGCAAGACTTGAACAAGTTATGACTTACCTCTGACTACTCTAAGACTTATTCAATGGATATAATGCCTGATTGATGATTTGCGAGAATATTTGGTTACGACGAATTCTTAACTATGTTCATAGGTAGGTACCTCATGTGTGTACTCGATCTGGTGATTACCTACCTAGATGTTAGAGTAGATATCTTTTAATACCCATTTTATTTGTAGTAGTAGAAAAACTTCTGAGAAAATTCAATTTTCTTTTTAATATCAGAGTTTCATTCGCGCATTCTATTATTCTAGTAGTTGTAATAAACTGGGTGTAATATAAGTTTATTTTAAAGCAACATTCTGCTTGAAGCACCCAATGCTCTGTAGTAGGTACAATTTCATTATGAACTAGACTGAGCGCAGAATGTTCGAATTACCTAGTACCTGACAAATTTCAAACGAAATTAAATTTTTCGCTTTATTCTACGAAAGTGTTATGGATTTCTTTGAGACTTGTCTAAAGGTTGTCTGGTAAATACTTTGATGTTTAATGTACATTTAAAATTGCCTAATAAGATGGATTTTAAATTTTCTATTTTAGAATCTAGCTACCTCCCGTCACTTTGCTCCCGTGGAACTTGAGTGAAAAAAAAAGAATTTTCCCTAAAGTTTTAAGTGAGTTTTTAGACGTACACAAAAAAGACTAGATATTTTAATAAAAAGTGCTCCAATAAGTACAGTATTTTTTACTCATCTACTAGATTTGCTGTATATTGGACTACCTATGAAGGTACTTTGAATATTAGGCGTGATTCCTTTTTTCGACTTTTCTCAAATCTAAGTTATGAGATCTCATTTAGTACCACATCGATAACTTCAAACAACCTTTCGATAACTTTAAACCTTGATTTTCTTACTTTTATATACAAAAAGTCAAAGGTATATGACGATATTCCAATTTCACCATCAATCCACGGGCGAATTGGGCGCGCTCACTAGATCGAAAAGGCTTGTTGAAAATTTACATATGTTCAAAAATAGGCACCTAGCTAGTCCCTCTGTATAATTCCTAACCTGACTAAACCATAAAACTAAACTAATAAATAAGTTTTATGATTATTCCATTTTTTTTAATTTTAAATACTCGTCGTGATACTATTTCTTTCGAACAAATGTAATGAGAGGGTTTTTTTAAATGAGCTGTCAAGTTCAATTACAGCTTTTTTATCGAGTATATTGTATTTTAAGGGTGTCAATCAAATTAGTCCGGCTAACATAGGCTATATGACGTCATTCTGTTTGCTATGACGAAAAATAAACCAAGGTTTACACGGGTTCAGTTAGGAACGAACTTACTCGGATAGAGGCAATCAACCCGGTGCAAACACGGACACTGTCCTCTTATTTACATTCATGTTTTAAAATCAACAAAACACTGTAATTGACTATTTAAAAATTCCGTCAAAAATTGACCAGCACTCTGTTTGTTAACACTTTCATCGATACTGACAAACTGTAGTATTTTTTTTAACCTGAGGGCTTAAAATTACTACTAATACTTTCACCTTAGTATTTGAATGCAGAATAAAACACTTACTAACAAGCCGTGTCACTAGTTCTTTCGAACCAATGTGACGAAAGGATTTTAAGTGCGTCTCAAAGAGGCTACTTTCGTGCACTTGACACGCGTTTTCGAACTTTTTTTTGTTCTACGACAATCCTTCAGTGGCAGACAATAGCCTTAGACCGAAAAACCTGGAAAACTCGAGGGGAGGCCTTTGCCCAGCAGTGGGATGATACGGGCTAGCAACAACAACAACAACGACAATCCTTCACCGTTTGAGAGGACTGGTATAGCGCACATAAAATTTTCGAACAGAAAAATTGCTGCACGACCGGATCGAACCCACAACCTTAGGATTGGAAGGCGGGGTCACTACCACTAGACTATCAGTGCTCTCTTCAATAAAACATTTATTATTTGAGACTGTCATTTTATTGATACCACTGACAGTAGGTTTGAGCCAAAGTATTTCATATCATCCCCCCTTGAAATACACTAGTTCCTTCGAACCAGTGTGAAAAGCTAAGTGAAGGATAGCATAATTTATTTCAATAAAATTAACTGTGACACGAGTTATATGGCAATTAATACGACCGTTTGACTCTCGAAACATAACAAAACGTCGATTGCTCATACCCATATATTAAATTAATGGGTACCTACAAGCCTCGAAGCTTGCAGTTACTGGACAAGAATATAAAATGAAATACGCTGACTTTTTCAGTTAATAGAATAGGCTGGCAAAATGGTGCTAAAAAAACTATTAGGTACAGTCACATAAATACCCAAAACATAACAAAAACTTGTAAAATTACAGGCTGCGACTGCACCTGATCAGATGTGCAGCAACTTTATAGTTGCTACATAGAATAAGTGCGTGTAGAAGTTTGTATTACGCTACGTCCAGTGCCCAGACGGTCCGAGGCACCGCTCCTAAGCACGCCCTTGACTTTAACGATGCGGCAGTGGCACGGAATAAATTTAAATTGGAGGCGGCAGTGGCAGCGGTCACCCCGATGCAACTGAATTTATCTACTCATGCAAACAATTGCATGACTAAATTCCTTTGAATTAAATAAAAATAATTTAAACACCGGTCAAGTGCGAGTCGAATTCGCACACGAAAGGATCCGTACCACCGTACATGTACCTATATAAATGTTTCTTGAACGGGGCTTCCTTTTTTTACACTAATATAAAAAAATACACACTGAAAATTTCAATTCTCTACCTAATGCGGTTCATGAGATACAGCCCGCTGATAGACGAACGGACGAACAGCGGAGGCTTAGTAAAGGGTCTCGTTGGCACCCTTCGGATACGGAACCCTAAAAAAATTTGGTATTCCACGTAGTGATGTTTATGGCCCAGAGATTGGCCGACATGCGGCAGACATAGCCGGATACGTGAAGCTCTGATACAGTGAGATGACAGCGCGGCCACGAACGAGCTGGTGGGACGATGTAGACTGACTGACTGACTGACTGACTACGAGAGGAACTGGTAGACAAGGGGCTATGGATTGTCGTGACTTGCGGAAATGGGAGAAGGTATTCGTCCAATAATGGGACTGCACGGTTCACATACCGTACAAAATTGCAACCTCTGAATTTCCGTGCAATAGCATTGAAATCGGAACAGCGAACTCGCTGCTTATCAACATCTTCGCAATTAATTATTATGTGTTAAATAAATCGTGTGTCAAGTAAACAAATGTTTATATTTTTGATGTACCATATAAGCTAATAGTAAAAGTAAGTAGAAGTAGATAATCTGTTTTGTTCAGTAAAATGGTTCAAAGGATCTACAAAAAACTTACTAACTTTGGTAGGTATGTTACGGTGCTATACGCAAACCTTTCTCAGAATAAAAAAACTTTATTCTGATAAAAAATTGAAACCTCTTTACTGAATTTAGAAATGTACCTAAGTAATAAAGTAGACATCGAGCATTTACTAATATTAATTTCTTAGTTCTAAACTTGCATTTCATAGCAGACAGTGCAGAATTAAGTTGTTCATTTATTTACGAAATGCCAGCCGCAAGATTGCATTTTCTTGGTAAAAATACATTTGTAAGAATGAAGTCACGTAGAAAGCAGATTGCCAGCATTTGTCTTTCCGACAATATCGAGTTGACAAGAGACTAGTCTCCGCTACATCATTATTTGGCGATTGAATTGTCCATTTGCATTTTCCACCATTATAGATAGAGCGACAAAATAGATCATCAAAAATGTTTAAATAGTTCTTTCATGTTTAAGACTATTTACTTGATGTAAGTGAAATTTAAAGGCAGGTATTTTTTTAAGTAGGTACACCATACATATACCCGTAATTTTTGATCATGAAACCAGATTTATTTTCAATTTTAATCATATTCTAATAAAATTTCTTGAATAATAAATTGAAAACGGGTCCTTGCGGTCGCCATGTTGAATTTTTTGATACTTCATGTTTATGACAATCTCGTCATTCAGACGAATCCAACGACACCTCATTTGTTAAAATCCGTCTTAGCCGTTTGGACTACAGACCAGGCTTCAGCCAAAGGTATGCACATACATACATACATACCCACATACATTATATACACCCCAAACACATTACCCCCATTCTTCGCAGTCAGGTAAAAAAGAAAAAATATAATATGAAATAAATAAATAATAATATAATATTCAAATAAATTCTTCACCTGTTTTCATTATAAAAACGTTCTAAGACTGATAATCTCGACTACAAGCTGCTAGAGCGTCTGCACATTCAAGGGTGTCGGAAAATGGGATCGAAGATTGGCTCCAACAATCAGAACTTCTGCTGAGAATTTGCTTTTGCTATAATGAAGTGTAGCTGAACCGGAATTGATGATATGCAAACTTGTTTGTTCGTCCTGGTTTATTTGGGAGGATAGCCTCCCAGTATATCCCAGTACTGCTGGGCTTTAATTCCAGTACAGGCTTATGATGACGATGATGAATTAACTTATTTTGAACAGATATAAAACGCGGCAAGATTCAAAACTTCTATTTCAAAAATACTAATCTAGACTTTTTGCAGGACATATTCTGACCTAAAGTGTTCTATTTTCTACTCTCTTTTCTTTATTGCAAAAAGCATAGTGAGTATGCTGAAGTATCCAGCACATTTCAATCGGTGAAATGTGCATAAGACAAGTATTTATTTTAAAGAACAAAAACCCTGACTGCGTAGAATGTAGATAGCATAGAAGGTCTGACATATTATTTGATTTTGTGACACATAATGAAGATGGTATATTTGTACCATTTTAGTCTTAACCCAAAAAGTTTGTATCATCTTAGTTAATTGAAAATTACTCTTTAAAGCTTAAATATTGGATTTTCATATTGGATTTTTTACACTTTAGTGTCAAAAAAATATCATAGGCAAAACCAACACCTCATTTTTGTCAAAATCCGTTCAGCCGTTTCGGTTTTTTTTTACCCTCCTTCGCAGTTGGGTTAAACAAAACAGAGCTGCATCGGAGTGATAACGAATTTAAATTTTAAAGCGAAACTCTTGACTATCGAAATAACGTCGGTAGGTATCGCTAATGAGAGAGCACTAATTTCCTCTAAGTCTTCATTATGCGACGCCGTGGTTTATCTAAGGCCGCCTGTTTGCCTCCGATTTTTGCTATTTCACCGAATAAAAGTTAAATAGAATGCTTGTTAAAGGGTTTTAGCATTTTAAATTAAAGCAATTTTAGGCAAAATTTTTAAGCAAATAGTATCGAAAAACGTTTTATCCTTATAAAATAGTATAGAAATTTAAACAAGGTGAAAAACTAAAACGTTAATGGTGAGCGTAGCGAGCCATCAGTTTATTGCACACATACACTCACGTTTCAAGTTCAGTGATAGGGTATTGTTTTTATATTTTACACCTCAGCTTTATCTTGTAGGTCAAAGGTATGCGTAGTCCAAGAAGACATTTTACACTCAGACAAAGTGTCTGGGCATATCAACTATTGATAGTTTATAGTTGTTTTAATTAACTACACCACAAAACACTGACAAAAGCTTAATTTTCTCAGTAAATACATTGAGCTTCCGGAACAAAAATCCCCGAAGGTTCTGTGACGTCACGGGCCGCTTTATCTCGATCCGACTCTGTGCCCTATCTGCGAAAGCCAGGTAGTAATTAACCACGCCTCAATTTATTGCGGAGAAATTATCTTTGTTGACCCACGTGGGGCTTAATTTTTTCTCATCACTTTGTAGGCGTTTTTTCATGTACTCATGCATTAATTAGGTAGGTGTTTACAAGGAAATTGCTTTATAAGGTTGTAATTACTTGTGTTTACCTTTTGGGGTAGTGGGATTTTCATCAGGCGTTTTCCTCCTTTTGCGACTAGTAAGTTGTTCTGGCTGTTTGACGCGTCGTATGTATATTGCTTTAGGAAACGTAGATTCGTGGTATTTTGTCAGACCACTTGATATTGATAAATTAATCTGTTACCTATACATAAATCAGCATTATGTTAGACTAAATAAATTAACTAAACATGCATAAATACGAGAAGAAAAGATACAGAAAGCGATGACAACACTCCCTGTATCTGTTATCAATCTACCCTTATGATTTATTTTTTATTTACTATTTTGTACCTAGGAAGAGATAAGCTTCCACGACACAGGGAATCCTAGTGTGGGGCTATTGAATTAAATTTTATTGTGATCGTAGTACCTACCTACCTAAGTAACATAAATAAACGATTTTGTATTTTAAACGATTTTATATCTTTTTACTGTTTCCGCAATGCCTTATTACCTGGCTAAGGCGAAGCAAAAAGGGGTTATGATTTTGACTTGTACGTATGTGAGTTCATCTGTTCCTTCATATCTTCAAAACTACTTATCGTTTTGACAAATGAGATATCGTTGAAAGCGTATCGATCTAAAATAAATAAGTTGAAAAACCAAAACCTACTAAAAAAACACTCTAAAAGGTAAAATTAGAAAATTTCACATCTGTAATCGTTATCTATCCTATCAAAACAATACATTTTAACATTACTAAGCGACCATAAGCTTAATAATAGTAAAGTTGCGTACGACCACGACTATGCTCTGACTACATAACAATTTCAAATGATAATATTTTCTTGTTTTATACCATAAAGAGAGTGATTTTTCAGTGTTTTCGTTTTTCAAGTTACTTTTATGTTTTATCTAATATTCATGAACCAAAATATTTCATTCGCTAAGGGTTTTCTATATGCTTCATCACACTTGGTCTACATGGATGACCCACAACGTTGGCTTACGGTAGCTGAACATACAAAAAAGTTTTCCAAACTTTTTTAATTAAAACTTCTGCGCTGATCAGTATTTTCAACGTATTGCAAGAGTTCTAGTAACTTTTATCTAACATTCCTGTGTCTATTCTGCAAATTACTAAAATGGTAATATTGAAACCTTATAAAAACATAAGGGTAGAGTAATTTAAAAGTCACCTCCAAAAAAGCGAAAAAGGCTTCATAAAAGCGTCGAAAGGTTGCGCCATTTGGTTAGAACTGTGAGTTTTTATTTTAGAAAGAGTTTAGACAAAGTTTTTTATCGTTTCATTTCATTTCTACGATACAAACATTTTATACGTTTTTCTTTTAACTTCTTTTGGTTTATGATAAAATAGAAACTTGAAATGTTAATAAATGCATCTCTTTACTGTTAAAATCAATTTAACTGAATGTTTCTACAATTACACAAAAACATTATCATCATCATAATTTTCCTGTCCTTTTCCCACATTATGTGGGGTTAGTACAACATGTATCGTCTTTAGTTTCCTTCTGTCTGAACTAATTACACCTTTCTTACTCATGTCATCTTATAAGCTTGTTAATAAAAATACCTACAAATTTACCCACAGCACACTATATATCTAAGTATACAGTATACAGGTACTGTCACTGCTACCCCGATTAAAATATTGAAAGCTCACAAGCATCCGTATCAGATGTCATGTCAAACCTTACAAGTGACCACATAATTCAGGAGGCAGTTTACTGAACCCTCCCAAAATCGAAATGTCGACTTCCATTTCCGTCACATGCTCGGCGACCGTAAACGCCGAGCCAGCATGCACTTACCCCAGGGACACTTGACATGAATTAAAAATGTACGTTGCATTAGTGCACCAATAGCTTCCTGAGGCACAGATGCGAAATGAGGATGGTGCAACTGAAACAGTGTGGACTCCATGCGGTCAACTCTAGAATAATGCAGAACACATTTTGCCGAATACAAGTTTCAAAAGCTTTTACGTCGGGAGTTTTGTCTTTACCTGACTAATTTTTGGGAGGTTTGGATATTTTGCTTTGCTTAGTTTGGGGCTAATTTGGCGCTGTGTGAAATGTCCACAAATATTTATTTATTTATTTTCTCCGACATAGCAAATAAAAAAATGCGTTGCTTAGATTGTCAAGGCGCATTAGTTAGGCGTTTTCCTTTTTCATCATATCATACTAATATTATAAAGAGAAAAGATTTTTTGTTTTTTTGTTTGTTTGTAACGAATAGACTCCGAATACTACTGGACCGATTTCCAAAATTCTGTCACCAATAGAAAGCTACATTATCAGGGACTAGTATAGACTATAATATATTTTCAAAAAAATTAAGCATCCGTAAGAAAATTACAATATTGTAACCCAAGGTAGAAAACCCAAAATAGTTTTTGGCGTGCGCTGCGAAAACTATTGATTATAGAACAAAATAATGTACTACACGCGTACGAAGTCGCGGGCAACTAGTATCTTAGGTAATGTAGAATTTTCAATTAAGTTTACAGTTAAGAGGAACAGAACATGCTTGCAATTTGTTTTATATGGTCAACGATTTCATATTTCATATCGCATTCAATGCACGTCGACTATTTTATAAATTCCGTGTGAATTTTCAAAAGTTCTAGTTTACGGCGATAGAAAAATAGGTACTGCAGCTTGTTGTGAAGGAAAATATGCACTTGGGTAGAAATAGATTAAATGAGACGTGCCCGTCTGTTCAAAGAATATTTTAAAAACTGGGAAGCTAGCACTAGCCGGGAGTATTTTGGAATATTAAACAAAAAATATATTGATTTCATTGCAGCTAATTGACTCTCTTTATACCCGTTTCCAATGTTGTTTTTCTGCCAAAAAATGTATGACGTTATTCGCCAGATAATAACGTTGCTTGTTATGGTATGAGAGCACTGGCGGTCTAGTTGGTAGTGACCCCCGCCTTCCCATTCTAAGGACGTGGGTTTAAATCCGGTCGTGTACCAATGTATTTTTAAGTGCGAAAAAATTATGTGCCCTATACCCACCAGTTCTCTCAAATGGTGAAGGAAAACATCGTGAGGAAACCCGCGGCTTAATCAGCTACGCACGTATGAACCACGTCTTTCCTGTGGACAAGGCCGACTAAGATGAGAGGATGGAATAGGTGCTGGGCAAGCCTACTCCATCTCAATTCGTCCCAGGCACTACAGCGTCCCGTTTGTGAAGATAAAAGTTGCCTCCTGACGCTGTATAAATCATTTACTATAGATGGTAAAAGGCCGTAGTTAGATGATAATGAGCGATCCGTCGAGCGACGCGTCCGTTAGTTTGGTATAGGAATCGGGCATCGACACACGCCCTGAAAGTATTCTGTTAACAGTGTGTGAATGATATTAGATGATAGCACAAAGCGTACAATGTTCTTTATTTCATTAGCTATGAGTCTAAATGGTGCTGTAAACAGTGAAACGGCCAGGGTGACGTGGGGTGTTGACATTTCAACTGCACAGCTCACCTTGTCGAGTTGACACTGCATGGTGTATCCAAACACAGTTAATAGGTATGTCACTGTGATGGAAGTGAAGCCTGTCTGGCTTGAACTATACGTCCTTCAGTAGTATTCAAGTGTACTTAATTTATCTGGTAATTTTATATGCCGACCGCGCTTGGAAGAATAAATGTTCTGAGCGCTCGTGGCTTTGCTCGCGTGGTACCCAGATAAAGAAATAGCCAATATATTAATCCAGGACACGTGCTATGTATATTCCTAAGTTACTGAGTTTCATTCAAATCCGTTCAGCCGTTTTGGCATGATTGAGGCACAAACGTACAAACATCCTCATAAACTTCCATATTTATAATATAGTAGGATATTATGAAATATGAAATTAATGAGAAATATGATTTTTGTTGTTGCATAGTGCTAATCTTTCGTTAAATTATTTTCTTTCGCATTTAGTATTTCGTTCGCCAAGGCGCCATGCCATCTATGTGTATAATGATAGATATAATTTTAATTTTGTGACAAAAGTTCATAATGTCTTATTTTTTATAATTTCATCTTTTAGTAAGCAGGAATCATAAGACAATAAACTTACCTGCTGAATTGATTACAGCTATGAGTGGAAAGCAAATATTCAGTTATTCTGAAATCACGTCTTTTCTTGGAAGAAACTTTACCTAAGATACAGTTGTTTGAAACAAAGAACATTAAATTTTATATTACTTAGGAGACTGGCAATATTCAAGTTGTCGCTATAGTCAGGTTAAAGTTCAGTAAACCTAAGCTCATTCATTTTAACGTATTCAAGAATATAACTGTAGTATTTCAATACCCACTTTCAATTTAGAAAAGTCGCCAAGAGTCGTCAGTAGCAATCTATTTATTATTTGTATTGCTATTTATTAATAATGGAGACTATTTAATGAATTCTTAACGTATGTTTTAAAGGTATTGTTTAAGAATAACGTCCTGGGTGGAGTGGCGGGCGATTGCTGGGCAGAGACGCAAGAGGCGCGTGTTCGATTGCCGCTGCGGATGAAATGTTTGCATGTTCTGCAAATATTTCTTCCGGATCTGGGTGTTGTGGCACCATGGTACTCGTAGTTTCTGATACCCGCAACACAGGGAATCCTAGTGTGGGGTCAGGACTATGTATGTGACTGTTGGGTGTTATTTATTTATTTATTAAGAGCTCAACCTAAAAACAAATACTTTTGTTTTTTTTAACCTACTTCGTCCCACTGCTGGGCAAAGGTCTCCCCCATGGATTTCCAGACATCTCTGTCCCGAGCCAACAAATACTATCAAAAGAAATACTTAAAAGAATAGAAAGCAAAAATAATTGAAGAAAATGCTTCCATAACAATGTTGTTTGATCAACTTACTCGTATTTATTCAATAACAAAAAAACAATTACAATGTCTGTCTAAACTATTATTACAAGGTTGAAGTTCGTATGTTTGTATCACAGAAATTGTGAAACCAATGTGTAAATTAATTCACTGGTAGAAAGCCAGACTATCTCTATATTTTAGTACTATATGTATGGAACATCATTCTAATAAAACAATCCCAATTTTTCTAAGCGAGTTAAAGCACGCGGGTACAACTAGTTTTAATAAGGTTAGGTTATATCACAGTTATCTGTAATAGAGCCAAGTTTACGTGAGTCTACGAGCGAGCGATCCGCACAAACGATGAGTTATTGCGTGCCATCATTTACTAGACATGGTCAGAACACAGAGCAATGTCTTCTAGATTTGGCTAGCATAGTTTGTCATAAATATAAACACAAAAACGATTGTAAAATTATACTGGTTGTAAGATGTTTTTGGCAAAAACATGCAGAAATCACAGATCTTCATTTCCTATTTACTTATTTTACATCATTAAACTTCATTATACATTCAACATGCTCGTTGAAAAAAATATCTTTGCTATTGTATTCTATATACCTAATGGTATCGATTCTGTTGGGCATTTTCTTGAACTTAATTTAATTTGACATTCTCAAAATATTGGCGTCCCTTTTTATACATTGAAATTGAAATTGGGTTGCCATAATTTTAGAGCCATCAAAGTTCAGTTCATCATCAAAAGTTAAGTTTAGTCGACTAAGGGATAGTATCCTCACCAACATGATGGACCTATATGGGCGATGGGCTTATCACCTGTCACTATGGTTTACCATATCCATATACCTATACCTACGTACAATACCCAAAATGTCCTCCATACAGTATAGGCACAGGTCATGTTTTATGGGTATGTAAAAATATAGGTAAAGCGGGACAATTATAACATTTTGTACATGTCGTGCAAAGTTTTACAAGACCCCATAATGAAAGAAAAAACCTTGAAAGTTTTAATTTATTCTAAGCAGGTACATTACTTTCTTCTTTATAGTTATTTCTGTAAACAGCAGCTGCTTCGAATATTCGCAAAAATATGGTTGCAATTTGTGCAACATTGTAATTTCTTTGACTTTGCTAAACATCGTTATACTGTGGGTAAAATACTTTGGTAAAACTTTTTATTTTATTGGCCATTTTAGAATCCCCACTCTAATAATAGTTGACTGACATTGACATTTCTTTTAATTGCTTTTAACGACCAGCATAACAGTTTTTTGGATGACACATCAGAGCAGCATCAGCTTGGAACATTGAAAGCTAGATCGCTAAAGGCCTTTTATTCTAATTCTAGAGGTAATTTTATTGGTGGGTGAACAAAGAGTTTCAACGTAGGGTGTATTGTGCATTGTCCCCTTGCTAACTTTCTCCCAGCTATTCCATCTCCTCGGAGTACCGGAGAAGACTTTGAGATGTTGGCAGCAGTGGTGCTGAAGTTGTGGTTCCCTGTGCAGCTAAAATGCCTCATTGGAACAATTTTCTATGTGACACTTCTAGTAATAGGTGTATCCTGGAATATCATTGTAAAGCTGTGTTTACACTGAGCGCCTTAGAACCCAGCTAACATCGTTTAGCTATTGTATTGACAATGCTGCATTGTGCTGTTAATGGTAAGGAACCATTGTAATGAGAACATAGCTTTTAACTACCTACTCGGTGTTGTGTAATTTGACTATTTGGATAGCTTTGTTATTATTGTGGCAAATAATTAAATTTGTAAGCTTGAACAGTCATATTTATGAACTTATCTTTAAACGTTAAATAATACAAAAAAATACAAGCGATCTTTATGCCATCTCGTTTTTATGGAGAAGTGAAAAACAATGACGGAGTCAAATGGCTTTGTATACAATATAATTATATTACAGTCAAAACTCTTAACCGGTCAAAAGTAGTTTTGACTGGCGTTCTTAGTCAAAATTACTTTTAACCACTAGAACATTAATCAAAATTACTTTTAGCTTAGCATATAAAAAAAACTTCTAGGTAATTTTATTATATAGACCGATGAATTCAGGGATACGGAGGGGGAGGAGAGAGGAGTAATTCAGAGGTAAAATGGAAAATTAAGGACCCAAATCATTAATCATAGCTTCTCTTCTGGACTGGAAGTAAAGAAAAGGCATAGAATGCATCCAGCTGCTTCTCTCCCCGAGCATATCGTAAAAGTCGACTAAGGGATAGTATCCTCCCCAACATGATGGACCACCTATATGGGCGATGGGCTGATCACCTGTCACCATGGTTCACCATATACATCTTAGGACTAAATCAAAAGTGGCTGCAAGTTTTCTTATGTTTACTTGTGGCTCTGCCCATTCCATTAGGGATACAGGCGTGATAATATGTATGTATGTATCTTTAATCATCTGCTCCGGCGCTGCGGGAAATGCAGCCCCTCACGGACGCCATCGCGTTGTTACAACGGCCGGGGGCACGTAGGGAGAGCGGTAGCCGCTCTCCCTTCGCGCCCCCGGCTTTAAAAACAGTAGGGCAGACTAGTTCCACTGGAATAGCGGTCGTCTCATTCGGTTTTGTGACCTACAGTTACTTTCTAATCTACTAGGCACAAACGATGACAATTTTATTAAGAGTTTTGACTGATATACCCACGAATACTCAAACGCATCTCAAAGTTGAGCACGTCTCAAGTGACGAGTTTTAGACAGATTTTCATCAAAAACTGTCAAAAAACCGTGACTTGAGACATGCTCAACTCTGAGTCTCGTTTAAGTATTCGGGGGATAGCCAGTCAAATCAAAGCTACTTTTAACCAGCTCCATTGAGCAAAACTAGTTTTGACTGGATAAGTGTTATGACTGCAACATATACAAGTGTTAATAACGTTATATGTAAGGGTGTATGCGTTTCAAAAATGAGTTGATAGTGCATGAAAAAATAATTTTATGATTTTCCTAGTTTTTGATACTTGCGATGTTTTAGGACTTCCTAAAATCCAAATTTTAGATCAGGCAGAACTGCTAGGAATGCGGCTATTGATTTTACTGTAGTTTATTTATGTTTCTTAGTTTATGATACTTGCGAGACTGTTTTAAAGCTTCCTGAAATCTTAATTTTGGATCAGGCAGAACTTTTAGAAATGCGACTGTTGATTATTAGTTTTGTTAAATTTATGTTGGTACCTTGACTTAAAAATATTGATATTCGAAATACTGGGAGAAAACCAATAAAACTTTCATTTTATATGTTTGTCGGAATGACGCAGTGACCTGTTTACAGTATCTGATTACGCCTCCGATTCTAGACCACACGATTTACTTACGAAAAACATCAACGGTATTTCGAAATAGCCAGAACCATTCTACTAAGCAGGTACTGGTATCGAATCGACCAGTCCACAGTCAGAATTCGCATGTAAATTAATTAAAATCTGCTTTTGAATGATTTCCTTTACAAAATATTAATACCAGAATAATAACTCGCAAAGCAGAAATAATATAAAATCTCTTTGTTGAAAAATATTTTAAATTTGTTGTTAGTATCAGTAAGGTACCTACAAATAAATAGAATAAACTTGGGAATGCAGGAGTGTTCTTGGATTCTTGCTGTATTAGCTAAACATTATGTCCTTTTCTTTAATTACCCTTCAAGCTGGTGATCGCTCTATGTAGTAGTTGTTTGTGTTGTTTATGTTCTCACTAACATTATTTATAAGTTTTCTTTTTGTTACTAACCAATATGGATCAGGTATCCGAAATAAACAATTTTTATTTTATTTTATTTATTTTTATTATTTAATGCTGTTGTATTATTGACCTTATGGTTCAGTTGGTAGTAACTCTGCCTTCTGTGTTGTAGGTTGTACGTTCGATTCCTACACAGGACACACATTTATGTGATGAACATAGAAGTTTGTTCTATGTCTGGATGCTATTATGTTTAACAGTATGTATTTAAATAACAAGCGTTTATTTTTAGTGAAGTTAAATGAAAAAAATATTCTATCAGCCATCTTCCGTAGAAGCTTTGCTTAGTTTGGGGCTAGATGGCGCTGTGTGAAATGTCCAAGAATATTTATTTATTTATTAATATTCAAGTATTTTTTTATGATAAAACTTTTACTCGTACATTTTTACAATAGTATCCTTCATCTTTAGATTTAAAAAAATATATGCTTACTGTAAGTTCGTATGAGCCAACTCTTGCAATGGATTTTTTAGGCCGCCCAAAGGCCTCCGTCTTGGCTTAACGACTTAAGATCCGGGACCGATAATTAACGTTCCCTCCAAAGCACGGAAGCACTCAGTTCGTAATACCACTTGCGGTCACCCATCCCAATTTAGTGACCGCGCACAATGTTGCTTAACTTCAATGATCAATCAATAACGTCTAAGCAAGCTACGCCACGAGCGCTTCTAGAAAAATAACAGATGTACAAAATCTTCCATGAATTCGGTAATAAGTAATTAATTTTCAGATGAAACTTTTTAATTGAAAAGCGGAGACAAATCCATCGTTATAGATACCTATTTATAAGAAGTGTACCTACTGTGAGAATATGAAGGCATGATAACCTTATCGCAGTAGAGCAACATTGCTAAAAAACTTTTGTCAAACAAATCTAACATAACCTACTTCACAGTAATCCTGGATTACTTCAATTATTTCAGACATTTCAGGTTTAAAGAATTTATTCCAAAAAAAGACAAAGTCATGATAATTATTAAGCTTAGAATTGGTTTTATATGCATACAAGTACATAATTACATATTATCACGTCCGTATCCCTCATGGGGTGGGTAGAGCCACATAAGAAAACTTGCAGCTACTCCTGATTCAAAGTCCCAAGATGGATATGGTGAACAATAGTGACAGGTGATCAGCCCATCGCCCACGTAGATGGTCCATCACGTTGGAAAGGATACTTTAGTACTTACAATTAGTCGACTTTTACGACATGCTCGGGGGAGAATCAGCTAGATGCATTCTATATTTTTTCTTTACTCCCAGTCCAACAGAGAAATACTACATTAGTTTACTGTACATACCTTCGGTTTAATAAGTAGATAATAAACTATTAAATTGCCATTTAATTATTACTTTTATTACTTAGCCACTGTCCTTCCATTGCAGGGCAAAGGCCTTTTTTATCTTCTTCCATTCTACACGATACTTACATCAAAGTATTTTCAGAATTAAACAACTTTACACAAGATGCAAAAATTTTCCCTGTCGCCAGCGCAGTTTACTCCACTCTTTTGCCCCACGCTCCCCCTACTATGTTTGTTGAGTTGACGACCTCGGTGGCGAGGCGGGCGAGTGGTCGGCTGGGACGTAAGAGGCGCGCGTTTGGGTCCCACTGCGGGAGAAATTTTTATATTATTATTTTTTTGTATTATTTCTTATTTAATTTGCAAAATGCGAAATCGGCACGTGAAACATGTATGACTGTTACAAGTAGGCACTCCGTTATGGGTGAATAATTCGTTAACGGGCAATTAATCTAGATATAACTCGTAAAAGACCTATAAAAGTCAAGTACATACTTAAATTATACGTATGATAATTAAATTCCACGTGAAATTGTTCCCTTGAGCACGTGGCATATCTTCATTCACATATATTGGATAGATAATAAGTACCTAGGTATTTATCTGTTTTTGTCTCTTGAAGAGGGTTCATGCAAAGGTTACCTGGAAGAGATCGCTGTTATCGATAAGACCGCTCATTGTACCTACTACTTATTTTTGTTATTTTACTATGGTTTTTCTACATTATAAGCATCTATCAATCTTAGATAGATGCATTTAGTGCTCCTTTTTAAAACGTGGGAAAAAAACAATTTAACAGTCATTTTTGTTATTATATGAAACAACGATTAATTACTTCAGACTAGTTAAATTGGTTTAGAAATTACCTTTCAAAAAGGATGCTCTATAATGAATCACCCATAACCCATCAGGACAATTATTTAACACTGAAACAGAATTATCTATTTATTACTAAGAGAAAGATAAAACTTAGATTAAAAATGGTATATAAAATAGTTAAGGCATAGGCTAATCCATATTGAAGCTATTAGTGTATAGTATAGTGTATAGTGTTATTTTTCCGTACCTATCTCCATGTGTCACTGTGATCAAAGACAGCAGGAAACTAAAAGTTGCTAAGTTTAGGGGTTTATCCATAACCCTTCTCAAAATCTGACACAAGTTAAACAAACTTTAAAGTGATATCACCTTTTGTCTGAAGTTTTCTATGTAATCTATGAAATGGTTTTATGCAGAGGTACATACTACAATAATAATTCAATTATAATGTCTATGACAAATTAATCCTACATATTTTTATATAGTAGCTACAATAAGTAACATTTTATAAGCAAAGGTAAAGTTTTGCGGAGTAGTGTAGAGAAAGCAGATTTATGCATCGCTCCATTGAAAATGTCCGTAACGACTTAAGAGCCGGGACCGACAATTTAACGTGCCCTCCGAAGCTCGGAAGTGCTTAGCTCATAATGCCATTTGTGATCACCCATTCTAATTGTGACCGCGCACAACGTTGCTTAACTTCAATGATCAATAAAGAACGTCTAAGCTAGCTACGCGAGCGTTCCACGAGTCCAGCAGAGAAGTAATAATATTATGCGTAACAAATCAAAGCAAAGTATTGATCTTTCACGGAACGGCAGGGCGGTATAACGACACATTATTGCCTAAATAAGGACTCGTATGCCTCATAAAATTCAACTTCCACGATTCTGTGAAATAATCAAAGTATTATTGGCCCGTAAATCTTTATCGGTGCTTTCGACGGCATCGTATCGACGAAAGTGTGAATATTTGGTGAGCTCCTATCCAGCTTTATGACCCCAAGGTCGTATTTGATGACCCTAAATTCTCACTATGTATTTTATGGTGAAACTTATCTACTGGAACAGTGAAAGATATTATAAGGAGTGCTATTAAACGTAAAGGAATTCCTCCAATTAGGGTAACATGAAACGAGCTCCGGTTTTACTAGGGATTAGGAGGCGTGCTTTAAGCCGGGGTTTCCTAGACGGTGATGTTAAACTATAGAAAAAATACCGCCTTACACAACCCTATATACCTACTCGACCCATGACCAAACGACGGATCGTTTTTACCATGGCAACGTTGTTACCTGTCGAGAAGCGCCATACATTTTTTGGTCGAAAAAAACGTTCCTATTATAGTGGGCGATCCGTCATCCATAATAGTATTGGACCCAGGCACAAATATCAAAGTTGAAAGACTTTTTTTTATTATTATTGTACTTACCTAATTATATGCATAGAAATTTCTTGGAGACTTCATAGAACATTTCTAATACCTAGATAATGCACGAAAGTTGAAATCATTTCAGAACAATGATCGACCAACAGCCAACTAGTGTCATTTCTTGTGTTATCAAAATCTAAGATAATCACAAACAAGTCATCGACTTGACTGACGGCCGTCACCTTACGGCCGTCTAAAGGCTATACGAGAAATTATGGACCGTGCTTTATAGCTTAAGGCTGTAGAGTCGCATTAAAGTTTTTACTACGTAGACGTCTAAAGGGCTTACGCATAAAAATGTAGATTTAACGTAACAAATTACAGGCATCTGCAAAAACAATTAATTTTTGTCTTTTTACACGTAAAAAGCTACTTTTTGCTTCAATTAGAAAGTCGAATTGTACAATATAAAATGTTTTTAAATAAATTAACAAAAGACAATCAACAAACTAGAATTTCTGTTCTTATACAGGCTTGTAAATCTATTTGGTGCAATAATAAAATATTTTCAGTATTAAACGAAGAAAAATATTATTTTTAGTAATGTAACTTGTAAAAAAACTAGGTAAACTATAAATAAGGATAAAAAGTTATATCAAATATACGAATGAAGTTAAAGTTACAATAATTTGCATCTGAAACGTTGACTAAGGAATTACACCCATTGAATCCGCAGCCGGGTACAGTCTGGTAGAAGTTGTAAAAAATAAATTACAAAACCAAGTAATTGAATTTAAATGAAATCCCGTATTTCATTCGTTTAAGGAAATCCAAGATTACTTGCACCTCAACTGGCTCCAATACAAAGCCTTCTTTAAATAATGTTCTCGGTACCCAACGAAATTTACAAGCATACAGAAAAATCTAATGCGACCATTTGGTTGAGATGTATTATATGGTTCAGAATCACTAATTGAGCCTCTTCAGCTTCAAATATTCAACTAACAGATAAATCTATCTATCTGTCGTGTCACTAGTTTCAAACCAGTGTAGTGAAAGGATTTAAAGTGCGCCTAATAGTTTCACCTGCCAATCCATTGGTGCACGACTGGATATGTACCCACGACCTAACGATCGGAAGGTGAGGCCGCTATCACTAGACCACCAGTGCTCTCGAGTAAATAATATACGCGAATGTATCTAATTTTTCAAAGATTTATATAGTATTTTTCTGAATATACAACCATCATCATCATAACGATATCAGCCTACATCCACCCAGGAAGGAATGGCCCTTGCACGCTATTCTTTCCGATCTTGCGCCAACCGAATCCAGTAATACAATGTCATCTAACGACCTGGCTGGTGGTCTGCTAATATACAATATTGATTTGATATTGTAGAGACACAAGAAAAAACACCTTAATAGGGGAAGTAGGTTAACGAATTGGGCATTATAATAATCTCTTTAATTCGATATTTTTACGCGACTGAGTAGGAGGTTAATGTTTTTGGGTTGTTTGTTAAAGAGGTCGATAAGTTAATTGTTCCATTTATTGTTTATGACTAAAATAATACAGACGACGCCATATCTCGCGGTACGTATTTTGTTCACTAAACAAGCTTTCAAAGCCCTCCGCGTTAAAGGAATCATTAATCTTGTAGAGTTACGAAATACTATCGTTGAACAACTTACTACTGTACATTCGTTATTTAAGTTCCTGTCACTTATTAGTTATAGCTCTATTTCGTAGAATTCAGTACGGCCCGGCCAACCCGGCCTTTTCATCCTGCAGATTAATTTAAAATTAGATTAAAATAACCGGCCATCCACTAACGGAATTCTTGATGGAATCTAAGATTTTACGGGTCAATTTTAAGCACACTAATATTGTGCATGCGAAAGTAAGTGTTCCCACTCAACTTTGTATCTGGTGAATGGATTTAGATAAAATTTAGAATATACATAGTTCATTGGAATAACATATAAATTACTTTCTATCCTGGTGGGTACAATGCGAGCGGAGCTGAAGGTGGATATTAGTATAGTATGTTTCAAGAAATAGAGAAAACTTTTAGCGACAAAGAAGTGCATTATTAATTTCAATCTTATTTTATGTATATACGGTCGCGTGACTGTTGCGTTCTGTGCAGATTTTACAATAGGACAAGTCAGAAGGAAAAAAACGTTAGTGGATGGGCGCTTGCTATTCAGTGAATTTGTGGCTATCATTTTAATTTGTCCTGTTTGACTTACCTTTAGTATACATTTACAAGGAAAGGTTTTTAAAAGCAAAACACTGCAAAGGATTGCTGTTTACTTCGTGAATTTTAAGGGATTTGGTCCCTTTTCTGGTATTATTTACTTTGGATTTAGATTATAGGTATGTTATGTGTATGTTTTACATAAGCAGCGCTGAACATAATATTATATACAGGGTGGAATTTTATAATGCCACCTGGATAGAAAGCACCTACTATAAATACTGATAGTAAATTTTAATCAAAGGAAAAATTCCTTAATTTTTAACTTTATTCATGAAACAAAGGATTCCAAGTTACGATACTGGCATTTATAGATTCATATCGAGATGCGCTCTGCAACATATTTCATCGGTTTGTCCACATCACAAAAGCAAAGAGAATAATGCTGTAACAAAAAGATCGTCAGCCCGGCCCGAATAGCGCTTCTATTCAATTTTCTATCTGTATTCTCGGAATTTTTCATCGACGTAATCCGGTGCAATCGCGATGGTCGATGGAGCTCTAAAGCCCGAGGCCGAAGGCCAACGGGTACAGATTACCTAATAGTTATATATACATATAAAATAGAAATACGGGCGTAGCACTGCTGCCCTTTTTATTTTGCGACGATTAAACAGTTTATGTTGAGTTTCTCACGTTGTCCACTTGAAGTAAAATCAAAAATATGCCTGATTCCAATATTCTACTAACAGACGAACGATTGGTCGTTTACGGACGGGCCTAGCAAAGTTGTTTTTGAGTCAAAAAAATGTATGGCGCTTTACGACAGAAAAACGTAACCATGGTAATGAACGATCCGTCAAAATATTGGAACCGGACATAAAGCACCGAATAGGCTTTAATTAGTTATTGTGTATTACGCAATTTTAATAGTTATTTCTCGTAATGGAAGCGTTTAAAAATATAACTAATACTTCTGAAGAAAAAACATAGAATGCGTTCAGCTGCTTCTCACCCCGTGTATGTCGTAAAAGTCGACTAAGGGATAGTATGAATGGAGATTTTTAGACTATTTGTCATTTTTCATAATTGGACATTAGTCGTGCAAAGGTATCCTCTCCAACATGGTTGACCACCTATATGGGCGATGGGCTGGTCACCTGTCATCATGGTTCACCACACCATATCACATCTTGGTACTTTGAATCAGGAGTGGCTGCATGTTTTGTGTGTGATAATATGTATGTATGTATTTAAACGATTATGCTGTCTACGCATCTAAGCGAGAGAAGGTCTAATAGTTTCCAGTTTGTGGAACTACTGGAAAACCAAAATACATAAAACGACAACACGAAGTCGTGAAACAACCGTTTTAGGCATAATGTCTTTACTAGAACCATTACATTAAATGTTACTTCAGGGATCAGTATAAATTTTCTGTAACGAACATTCTCCCTCTAAATTGAATTAAATTCTAAATGGAATTTAGTTTCGAAGAATCAGTTGCCCATATTTTGGGGCGTAATTCTAAGCTTTTGAAGGCATTCGAGTTATTTACAATTTCTCAGTTGTGTCGTTCACGCAAATTGAGTTTTTTGACAAAAAAATCTCAAAAAAAAAAACAATTATCCTAAAAACAATCCTTTCAGCGGCCAAAATGTAACAAAAATATTTCAAAATTATGCCGAGACCGGAATTTTCTCAGCGACATTTATTATTTTAAGCAAAGTAGGTAATTAGATAAGCTTACACCCTCGTCCTACGTGGGAAAAATTGATGCCACGTATCGCTGAAAACGTGAAAGTTTGTATGTTTGTGTTTTAATCATGCCCTTACAGTTAAACCGATTTAGAATGCAACTATACCTACTAGGAAGGAAAATTTACTTTTATACTAATTTGTTCTGATAGGTACTACTCGGTAAAACTAACTAAGGCATTTTACCATCTATAGTAGATTATTTATACAGCGTCAGGAAGCATTTTTTACTTTCACTAACGCTCGCGCTGTAGTGTCCGGGACGAATTTAGATGGAGTAGGCTTGCGCAGCACGACACTATTTCCTCAGCGTTAGAATATAGATTTATCAATTAATTAATCAAATTGATTAATATTTTGTACTAGCTTCCACCCGCGGCTTCACTTGCGTGGTACCCGAATACGTATACATATACGTAGCCTATATGTTATTCCAGCACACATACGTATATGTTCCGAGTTTCATTCAAATCCGTTCAGCCGTTACGACGTGATTGAGTCACAAACATCGTGACATCCTCACATTCTCACAAACTAACCATTATAATATTTACAATTTTAATTTCAATTTTAAATTCAAGTTATTTAAATACACGTTTTTTACTGAATCAAATACGTTTCAAGTAACGAATGCCTTCATATAAAGTTGTAGCAGCCCTTTTCAAACTCACGACTCAAATAATGGAAATGGGAAACTGAAGCTAAAGGCTCGGCTCACACTTGCCACACAGCCGCACAGCCGCAAACTTGTGGCCGTGACGCTATGACAGTGGTTGTCACGACCGAAACTACTAACATCAGTTTTCCGCTTTCACTCCACTCTCACCGCACCTGAGTGAATTAACTTGCCTTGTTGGGAAGCACCTTTCTACGCTACCCTTTTTCTTACACACACTTTTTCTGACATAAAAAAATATAAAATTATACCGTGGGGCCGGCCAAGAAGGCGTAGGCGCGACGATTTTGACTGCTTCGACAAGAAATGGTGGGAGATCGCGAAAGACCAGGATCAGTGAAAGCTCTTAAGGCAGGCCTTTGCTTAGCAGTGGGACAGAAAAGGCTAAGAAAAAAATCTGTTACGTGCTTTGGAGGGCACGTTAAATTGTCAGTCCCAGCTTTTAAGTCGTTAAGCCATGACGGAGGCCTTCAGAGAGCTGGCCACTAGCTCACACGAACTTACTTTTTTACCCCAATTATCCCTGTTACCTTTATTTTACCACTTTAAAAGTCACAGATAATAATCACCATCGTAACTGAATTTTCAGTCCATGTAGCGGTGGCAAATGAGGCCACAGCCACAAGTAGTCCACAAGCGTGTGCGGCGGGCCTAAGGCACGCTGCCGTGTCCCCCGCGGGCGAGGCATTTGTTATTCTATTATAACCCTTATTTAATACCCTTGTGATAAATATTGCTCCGTTCCTCGACTGGGATTAAAATACGAAAGAATTTTCCCCTCGAGGATGTTAAGAAAGCTACGATATAATAATTTTACTCGGATTCGTTGCGTAAATAAATAAGGTGCATAATTAATAATGATGAATAGAACATCGAGGAAAGAAATGGAGACAGAAGTAAATTAACCCTTAAGCCATCTGCTTGCTCATACTCAATTTTAAAATTATGTTGGCAGTCGTATGTTCTTTCGTGTTTGTCGTATCTCGATCATTTTGGACTCTATCAAGGGAATATGGAGCAAGATTTTAGCGAACCATGCACGAAAATAAACATAGATAGGTAGGATAATAAACCTAAGTAAGTTAAAACATATATCCTATGTACATAACATACCCAGTCTGTTCTACGCTTTTTTGCCCGGCTGACTTTTTTGTCAGCGGGTTTATGTTTAGCGCGTATCTCTGTAATTGATATTCTATATTAAAAACTATAAAAAAAATCAATTAATATTTGAATAAAAGTAAAACCTAAAATACTGAGCTATCATGCAACTTGTAAAGCTACTTTGCGTCGTAAACCTTGAGTGAAATGAAATATTCCTCAAATGTTTCCTTGAACTTGTAAAAAACAAAAAAATACTGCATCCAAATCGCTAAAACCATTTTGGAGGTACAGACGAGTACACCAGTACTTCTGGTTCAGTCAATCGATTTTTTGTACCTACCTATTTATTTTCTTTTTAAGCCAGATTTGTCATACCTACTCGTACATATCACTATTAGTAAACTGGAATTAGAGTTCATGCTCCTTCTTCAAACATTCAAAAACATGATTTGCAGAAACAAGCATGTTTCTGTCATCGCGGGCTATCGCAAGACATTTCTAAACTTCTGATCAATTGGGTTTACAATACGTATTGGTTATACATATCAGGATTTTTATGCTACGACAACTGAAACAATACTAGGGTTGCCATCTAAATAATTCATCATCTTTCTTTTCGTTGCTGCATATTGAACATATTATGTTGAAAAAACAGAACTTCATGTAGACATGTATTTTTGTAGTGTGTTTTCTATTACAAACATTCGTTTAATATATTAATTTTTCGTTTGACTGTTAGGCGAAGGTACAATTTTACTGACGAAATTAACCTCATATGCCCGCGTAGAGCCTCGTAGAGCCGCGTAGCATCTTTTTTTTATATATTTAAAACTGTTATGAAGCTGACTGTCAAACCAACTTGAACCTATAAGTCTTCCCACAAAACTTGAAGGACTTCACGGTGCTAAGAACGATTTTTTTCAATTCAATTTTATTAAATTAAGGTCTAACAGATCTAAAATTCTAAGTTTTATTTCTAAGGTCGTCAAAAGTGATTATAACGTTTGTATGAAATTTTTTATAACTTTGAAACCAACAAAGTAAGTATGGTATGGCCAACTCTTGTGACGGAGTTTTTAGGCCGTCCAAACGCCTCCGTCGTGGCTTAACGTTTTTAGACGATGGGTGCACATTGCATCCTGATGAATGTAGCTTACCTACAGTAGTTTTAATAATATTTTATTGTGTTGTTTTTATTTTACTTTTATTTTTATTTTTATTATATTTGTAAGTTAAGTACCTATGGATCTCGTGTCTTAAATAAAGGTTATTATTATTATTATTATTATTAACGACTTAAAAGCCGGGACCGATAATTTAACGTGCCCTCCGAAGCACGGAAGCGCTCAGCTCGTAATGCCACTTGCGGTCACCCATCCCGATTGTGACCACGTACAACGTTGCTTAACTTCAACGATCAAACAAGAAAGTCTAAGCAAGCTACCCCACGATCTCCTTATCATCAGCCCATATCAGTCCACTACTGAAGGGCCTTCAGTGAAAGCTAAGGATCGTCTCGTACTGTATAATCACGTAGAAAAGTAGTATCTTTGCGGACAAAATCTTCCAACGCACCATAGTGCGTGAGGGTTTTCAGGGCTTGTTAGATAGTCGGATAGGGTGGAAGCCCTACGTAATACGTATCAATCGCGGGAAACAAACACCCCTCAGGGCAGGCTATGTAGTGGAAGAGATAAAACCCTCCGCACATACCTTGAGCCTGATAAACAGTTGGCTTAAAAAAGGGATTTATTAAAGGAGTAGGTGATATAGGTATGGATAAGGATCATAAAGGAATAATGTAACACAGTAACCAAGAAATGGATTTTGCGCAAAGAATACCTACCTGTGTATGTGAAGAACTTACAGGTGTTATATATTATAAGTAGGTATAAATTTACAAAAAAGTATTTATTGTATTTTATATCAGCCGTCTGGTTCCCATAGTACAAGCTTTGCTTAGTTTGGGGCTTAGGCTAGATGGCGCTGTGTGGAATATCCACAATTTTTTTTTAACCTATTTCGTCGGTAGGCAAAGTCTCCCCATGGATTTCCAGACAGCTCTGTCCCGAACCATTATAAGGGTTAGTTAAGGGTTGTTATTAGTAGATACAAAATATTATAAATTTCTTTCAACGAAGGAAATTAAACATTAACAATTTGATGATTGAAACAATTTAATGTTCATGATGATGATGATGATGATGAATTTGTAATATTTTAATCTAAGTCTTAGTTCATTGAAAATGGCTTCTTTCAGCCGCCATATTGGATTGTTTTACATTTTATAAAACCCATTACACTCTCGTCATCCAGACAAAACCAAACACAACCCATTTGTCAAAATCTGTCCAGCCGTGTGGACTGCTTCAGCCAAAAAAATGCACATAAAGGTAAAAACAAGGATATGGGTAAGTTTAATTCTAAAATCCATGTGAATTTTCACAGAGGAAACTATGTATTTCGCAGGTTATTTATGTATCCGCTTAACTAAGCTAGTTAACTTAGCCATGACAATGGTCGTTAGGTCCTGCTACAAGCTGGGATATTGCATACAATAATTACTTTAGCAAGTCTGTAGAGAGCTTATTCTGACCTATTTGAACTGAAATGAACAGTACATCGCTATACAAGTCAATGTATTTGGATGTTTGTTTGTTAATCCACATTAAACATAATGTTACTATCTATTGAGATGTTTTTTTTAGTCTGTTGTGTGCATGCTTGTGTATGTGGTTGCGTGTGTTTGTATTATGTGTGTGTTGAACTAGATCAGTGACACCAATAAATGCGTATACTTGGTTTGTGCCTTACTGTCTAAACCAAACAAATAAAAATATTGAAACAATCATATTTATTCAAGCTTACCTACATATTGTATTAATTACATAATAAATACAGCTTTCAGTTTATAAATCGCCTTCAGTCTTTCAAAGAAGCCATTTAAGCTAATAAACGGAAAGTTCAATCAGTATTTTATTGAAACGGGGATCTATTATTCAGTTTGAATCAGTTTCCGAGCTAATTCCACTAGGGTTTGAAGCGGGCCTAGGCTCGTTGGATATCCGGTTTATTTTTATAGCCGAACAGAGTTATTTGTTCGTTAAAAATGTTATTTATTGATATAAATAGACCTCAGCGTTCGTACCTGGACCAAATCAGCGACGTTTTTAAAAGGGTCAGGTCAAGAGTATCCTAAACCGACGAGCATGCATGAAGAATGTAATGAGAGTGAATGAAGTGAAAGAAGTATGTCAGGATCGTAGCAAATGGAGATCCGTGATCTCTATGTATGTTCCACCGCAAAAGGGTAATGAGCGGGAAATTTTTAAGCGGAACGGACTCCTTTTTAATGAAATAGGTTTATATTTCTACCAACAAAGAGTTTTACTTGTTCATTCCGCCCTGCTCACCTCTTTTCTGTAGAAACGCTATTTGTATCCTCCGCTATAGAACTGAGCGAGTTTACTTTAACTCCTTCTGCTTGCTTAGTTCTTTCCGCTCGACTATTTTTTAAACTCTAAATCTTGGTAAAAAAGTATGGCTTGGCCGTTTAATGTTCGTAAAAGCAGATATTTTTCTATTCTATTCTTTCTGTATACAATATCCTGAGCCGATGCCCAGTCCAGCATTATCTGGGGGCACTGCCGTGCCGCCAAGACAAGCCAAAAGAAATGGGGCAACACCTCCCTTTTCTGGAAGCGTTTCGTCGTATTTTCGAACCGTTATAGCTTCGGTCTAAAGTAGATGATGCTAGAAAGCTGAAATTAGGGTACTTTAAGACTATCCAAAAGAAGCTGGATACTACCTCTTTTCTGGAAACATTTCGACATAAATATATAATAAATATTTTGAGGACATATCACACAGCACCATCTAGCCCCAAACTAAGCAAAGCTTGTATTATGGGAGCCAGAATGGCTGATAGAATACTTATATACTTTTTTTTGTAAATACATACTTATAGTACATAAAACTACAGCACCCAGACCCGGAAGAAATATTTGCAGAGCATGCAAAAATTTCTCCCGCAGCGGGAATCGAACTCGCACCTCTTGCGTCTCAGCCCGCCCCGTCACAGAGGTCGTCTAACATATTTGCGACATATTTATTTATTCAAAATTCATTAATTACTTTCATTTATAATTATAAAAAATCTGCATTTGCTACACAAAGTATAAGTACGACTTCATAGTACTTATTTATTTAATAGGTATTTTCTCTCACAACACTATTGTATTAAACGGAGTTAACCCTAAAAAGATATCACGGGTCGCTTCTCACGTTCAATTTGCTTAATTCATATAGGACAGGTGAGTTATACGGCTTTGCATAATAAACATTTGACTAGGAAATGACGGTATAATAAAAAAATACGTATTACGTCTCTCCTTTTTCTACTATTTCTAATTTTACAGACATCCCTGTCTTGAGCCTTCTCAGACTTTGATTAAATATTATTATAATAAAAATTGTAATTATGTACCTACCAATTCATAGTTCTCATTTATTTTATTTTACCAAGATTTTAGCATACTTGACTCCACTAATAAAATGGATCTGATTTGATTTTCATAACTCGATTAAAATTGGTTGCTAGTTTCTTAAAATTAGCAATAGGTCTCTGTTTACTGTAGTGCTCATTTTTCCTTTTACGTAACTGCTCTCTTGACACCCAGGACATTAGATTACACGCTTAGTTTGAGTCTCATAATCTCATTGAAAATACTACTTTTAGTACGTACTATTTCGTAACATTTGTGCTAGCTTACATTGTTGCTATGGTTTTTGTTATTTTAGTTAATATATATTTTATTTTTCAAAAGGTTGTCATCCAGTATAAAAATATTTTGAAGTTATGTCAGGAAGTATCATGCAAATTACGGTCTAATGTTATTCAGGGGCTCAATTTACCTGTCCCTATACCGACATTTGTAAAAACCAGAGAGGTGTGTTAAAAAATTATATAAAAGTATTTTTAATATTTAAAATATAGCTAATTACTTAATATATCATAAAAAAACTGATGGCTACAATCGCCAAGCACAGTAGACCTCTTAAACGAAACATTATTTAAAATGTCTAGGGTGTAGTCAACACATTCGACCATTAAGTTTGGTACCTGCAAACATCACAATTTAGTTAGCATCCATAACTACTCATTTCTTGACGACCTCAGTGGGCGAGTAGGTACCCGGCTGAGACGAGAAAGTTTTATTCCAGGAGAAACGATTTTCAAGGATTCTTTTGGGTATTGTAATTCTCTGAAAGCAAAGCCTAAGGTGGGACATAGTGTGTCCTCAATAGTCCAGCTACAATAATAATTCATTTCAAACTTCACAAAGTTAGTCCTCACTCGAGCAGTCTGTGTTTCAGTAGCAATTGTTTACAAAATTTAGTAATTATTCACATACCTACAACACGTTTGACCCACTTCAGACCCTTCAATTGTGCCCACGTATAAGTATTTTATATTCAAATGTAGCTCAAAAATTGATGTAATTAAAAAGCACCTTAAAAATTCCGAAACTTATAATTAGGAACACAACATTTACCTGTATTATCACGGTCTAAAGTAGCTTAACAACTGGATTGTCAAAAACACCTTAAAGATTCTCACTGCGATGTAAAAACATGAATAGGTAGATATAGGTAGATACCCTAATGAAGTTCCTTTTTAGCTGACGTACGTCATCGATATTTTTATGTTCTACTATAGTTTTCTTGATATATTTATCTTCACTACAACTAACTAGTACGATTAACTTCAATCCCATGACCTTAGGATGAGACAAAGGGTCACTACTACATGACCACCAGAATACAGACTCGAAATAACAGTTTATAAAGGCTTTATGGAGTTGCATGTCACTGTCACAACAAAATACTACTACTTTGCAACTAGACGATCTCTATGGCATGGCGGGTGAGTGCTCGGCTAAGACGCAAGAGGTGCGGGTTCGATTCCCGCTACGGGAGAAATGTTTGTATGTTCTGCAAATATTTCATTCGGGTCTGGGTGTTGTAATATTTTATAAGTATGTATTGACAAACAGTATTTAAGTATTCTATCATCCAATTGGTTCCCATAGTACAAGCTTTGCTTAGTTTGGGTCTGGATGGCGCTGTGTCAAATGTCTACAAATATTTATTTATTTAAGTACTTTTAGTCGTGTCCCTAGTCCTTTCGAACCAGTGTGATGACAGGGCTTGAAGTGCGCCTCAGAGACTCCTTTCATGCACTTGAAACATGTCAATAAAATAACAGGACACTTTAATTCAACATGAACACGGACATTATATCAGAGATTCGAACTTTTAGAAACAATTTCGACGCCCAAGTCGCTCATATACTTCTGATAATGTTAATACTAACTATCATAAAATCTGTGGCAACATAATAGTTCCTGTTCGAGTTTATTGCTCTATTTTCGAGGTGTTAAATGGAACTTACATGTTCGGCGGACGTGATATCATCGCTGGTGTGGGTTTCCACACGTGCTGTTATTGACACGATTTGTAATATTTATCATTAAAATTATATGGGCTTGAAGCAGTTGTTCACTTAGTTCGTTGATCCCCTAATATTTTTCAAAATTATAGAATACCCGACCGGTCTACTACAACAAGGAAAAAGAGAACTATAAAAGGAGGAAGGTAGGCTGTAGAACAAAATATTACATACACACGCACATACATAATATCACGCCCGTATCCCCAATGGGGTGGGCAGAGCCACAAGTAATCAAGAAAACTTGCAGCCACTCCTGATTCAATGTCCCAAGATGGATATGGTGAACCATGGTGACGGGTGATCAGCCCATTGCCCATGTAGATGGTCCATCATGTTGGAGAGGATTATTAACCTTAGTCGACTTTTACGGCATGCTCGGGGAAAGAAGCAGCTGGATGCATTTTTTTTTAATAAATGTCATGACTTCATACTTTTTATCACTCAACAGCCAACAATCACAACCGAAAGAAATATATTTGCGTAATACTATAATTTTTACAGCATGCTTCTCAGCCAGACCCAGATTCAAGTGGTTAAAGTGCTTTTGCTAGTGTACATAATATTATGTTCTATGTACGATTAGTTACTGTGATCGTATGTCACGTGGTAGACACGGTGGATTGTAAGAATTTGGGTGTCGCCACGTGTGGAAGTTACACTGGACGTGGTTTTCGGCTGTTTCAGAGCCTGCGTATGAGTACCTTGCCTATATCACTTGAAATCAATTGCTGGTTTCATAACAAAGGTACAAAACAGTCCACATAAACTTTTAGTTTTTTAAATACGTGGATGAGTATGACTCATTATCGTTTTTTATATATTGAAGAGTTTAAGAGTGACTGATCATAAAAAATAAGAATGATCCAAATATACACATAAGTTTACAAAAATCTATGACTATTACAAACTTTTATTTAAAAAAAAAGTATATAAAATATTCTATCAGCCATCTGGTTCCCATAATATAAGCTTTGCTTAATTTGGGGCTAGATGGTGCTGTGTGATATGTCCTCAAATATTTATTTATTGATTTTAAATTTATAAAGCATTTCTTCCCGATTTAGTTTTCACTGTTGCAGGAAGTAAGTCCTTCCTTAAATGTGGTTTACTATGGTTTTGAAGCTGTAAACTATGCTGAAGTGGAGCTCCTATAAAAGAACTGTTGTTTATCTGTGGGACTCCGCGCCGCGTGTTGCTATTTTGATGGGCGAGGCGAGTCGAAAAGTTCATGACGTTGGAAATTTTCGGACGGTGGCCGTTTGTACACAGTGTACAAAGTACTGACGGTTTGTGACTTTGATATGTTGCATTCAAATATAGTTGTTAATAAGAGCTTAAAAATAAAAAGTACCTAGAAACATCTGAAATCGTTAAAGTTATAAAAAGTTGTAAATTCAAAGTATTTTTAAGCATTCTTTAATTCTTTATTCATACACACGATCCATTAAGATTATAGTAGGTACATACATATATTATAGTATATTATAGTAGGTATAGTACATTAAAAATTAAAAAAAAAAAAAACACAATATAAAAATAATAGAAATAGAATATTGAACATGGATCTGAGTGTTGGGCATGCTACGGAGATGCGAATGCTGAGATGAATGTGTGGAGTTACCAAAATGGATAAGATACGGAATGAGTACAACAGAGGAAGTTTGAAAGTAGCGCCAGTGACAGAGAAGATGAAGTGTAATAGGTTAACGTAGTATGGGCATGTTACAAGGCGAGTGAGGAATATGAATGTGGATGGATAGAAGAAGGCCAAAGAAAATATGAATGGATTGTGTGAAAGAAGACATGTGTGTGAAAGGAGAGAGTACTGCGATGACGAATGATAGGAGAAGATGGAGGAGGGAAACGTGGTGTGCCGATCCGACCCATAAAGGCAGGAAAATGATGATTAGTCATAAATAGAATATCAAATAGGTATCCACTGTATCTATCAAGATGCTATTTGCACCCATCGTCTATTGGGTCAAGAAGACCCTCTCAGCCAACATGAATTTACTAATCCGGCTCCTCTAGATGACGTTAAATGAATCTATTCGCACCTAACTTGGTGTTGTGATATTATGTTTTATAAGTGAGTATGTATTAAAAAAGTAATTGAATAAGTGTTCTATCAAACTTCGCTTAGTTTGGGGCTAGATGGCGCTGTGTGAAATTTCAACAAAGATTTATTTATTTATAAGAGTTAATAGTATTTTTATGTTTATGATATCACTAGTTATTCAGGTGGGATTTTACCGGTTAGTAAGTTATCGTCATAAAAAAACCTCTCAGGTACACCTCTCCAAGTTGGGCCTAAATGAAAATATACTAGCACTTTATTGCAGATACGCCTCGAGTCTGGCGAAGTTTAGTGAGTAGAGATGGGAAGGATATTCATCCGAAATATCATATTATATATCCGAATTCAAGACCAAATAAACTTTTTAGAATTCGATGCCTATTGGCGATGATTACTTTGCTTCTTCGCCCACTACCGAATTCTATAATGGAATGTTATAGTTTCAACCAGTAACTAACTTTTTATACGTTTTATTACTTTATTTGACTTTTCTTCATTGCTTTTTTATGTCAGAACGTAACGGTACGGTTAAATAACTGGTTGTTGGCCTGTAGGCAAAGATTTTCAATATAAGATGGGTGGTTGAGTGGCATAAAATGTACAATGAATGTACTTGAGACAAAACATTCCTAAATCACCTCTCTACGCCGTAGAGTCTCGTAGAGCTTACGCTACGGTACCACTTTCTACGTTCTGTAGTTAATTTGTAGTGTCAGGTATACCTCAGTTTTACTAGTAAATATAGCTATATAATATGATAACTGAATAACCCCAGAATACTCAAATGCGACTCAGAGTTGAGCACCTCTCAAGTCACGGTTTTTTGAAAGTTTTAGATGAAAATGTGTCAAAAACTCGTTACTTGAGACGTGCTCAACTCTGAGATGCGTTTGAGTATTCGGGGGTCAGTCAGTAAGAATGTGCTATTTTTGTTTTTAAATTCCGAACTGAAGGCAACGTTATTTAAAAGATTTAAGCCTAATACAACAGTTGTATGTCAATTGTTTTTTAGAATAGAATAAACCAAGTTTAATGGAGGAAAAGTTCGGTCTTTTGAAGTCATCAACGAAACAATGTAGCTTCTCTAGTTTAGTGATATCGTAAATCGTGCCTCACATGTTTTCCGTACTCTGAAAATGGCTTAACTCATTTTGTCAATTCTAAAGATATTTTGTCTCTTGCGTAAATCTCTTAGGTCTTCTAAGGGAAGTTTAGAAGTTTTTTTGAATTAAATCCTAACGAGGTTCTGATGACTGTAATTGTACTGGTGAAAGTGCGCCCTTGAACATGCGACAGCCAGAGCTGTTTTCAGCCAATTTGTTTGGTTACTCAGAAGTAACCAAACAATTTGGTGGTTAAAAAAACTGGTCAAGTGCGAGTCAAATTCGCACATGGGTTCCGTACCGTCGTACATGTGTATATAAATGATTTTCCTATAATATTTCCCTTTCTTTTTATTATTTGATGTTATAGTGGTAATAGAAACATACACACTGAAAATTTCAACTCTCTTCATATTATGGTTCATGAGATACATCCCGATGATAGGCGAATGGACAGACGGACAGCAGAGGCTTTGTAATAGGGTCCTATTGACACCCTTCGGGTACGGAACCCTAAAAAGAGGGTGAAAAAATGACTGTTTTAGATCTAAGTCATAAGAACTTCTTTCTAACCTTGAGTAAGAGCCTCAGTATTTTGCAAATAATAATATTAGGTGGCCACAGCCGGCACACATTTATTTTGTAAACTTTTTTACTTAAGTATTTGATAACAAAGCCTCTATAACTTCGTAACTAAAACATATTAAAATAATTATTTTCTTATTAAATTCCATCAGCATACTGTCGAGGGGAAATAAATTGTTGAATTAAATTGTGATAAGTCTCAAATTGTGCTCAAACCGCGCAAATGTGCCACTTGACGGCACCCGCTCGGAATGATCTGATTAGGATTGTAATTTCCTGTGTCGCTGACGATTTCGAACATTTGACTAAACATTCCGTCAATGTAACAAACAAAGTAGGTACAAGTAGGTAGCCGACCAATATTCTACGAACGGGTGACGGATCGTTCATTACAATATTTACATACCGCGCGACCAAGCGTTGAAGATACAGGCAAGAGTTATTATAAATAAATAAAAAATCGTGGTTATTTTTTTGAAAAATGATCCTTTTAAAATAACCGTTCTCTGGCGAAAAGTAGGTACCCTTTATTTAAGACAGAAAAATAACGTTGCTCGAATGCGATACGTCGCACATAGAGATATTTTGCCAATGTACCTACTAGTAGACGGACAAATTTCTTTTTTCGATAAATGCCTGTAGGTATGTGCGTCGTCCGTTAGTATATTATTGGAAGCCTACATAAGTTAAAACGCACATTTTTCGAACAAAAAATCCATTGGTGCACGACTGGATTCGAAGCCACGACCGGAATAGGATCGGTAGGTGTGGTCACCACCACCATCATCATCAGCATATATCAGCCTACAGCTGGACATAGGCTTCCCTAAATGAACGCCATCGCGCAGTATCTTCGGATTGACACATGCAGTATCTGCCAGCAGCCTATCGCAAATCATCACTCTACATCGTCCTACATTATGTTTGCCAAAAAGCATTTACATATATACATATTATCACGCCCGTATCCCTAACGGAGTGGGCAGAACCACAAGTAATCATAAGAAAACTTACAGCCACTTCTGATCCAAGACTCCCAAGATGGATATGGTGAACCATGGTGACAGGTGATCAGCCCATCGCCTATAATAGGTCCATCAAGTTGGAGAGGATACTAGGTACTCCTGAGTCATCTTTTACGACATGCTCGGAGAGAGAAGCTCTATTTTCTTTGTTTACTTCCAGTCCAGCAGAGAAATAAGCATTTAACTAATTTAAAAACCGAAGCCCAAATCTAGATGTAGGTAGATACATATGGCCTAAATCCCACCACCACAAAGGATTTTCAAATCAAAGTAGGGAATAGAAATACGAATTGTGGCTTAACATGTTGTCGATTGAACCCTACATCAAAAGAAAGATTTTATTGGTTACAAGGGGCTTTTCCAACAGATTTCCCTACTGGCTTTATAAGATAACGGTACCAACACTTAGCGGTGAAATCACACTAATATTATAAGTATGAATAGAACTTCCTCCTTTTTTGAAGTTGGTTTAAAATTTCTGTGTGAGAGTGTGTTTTTGTTTCCACACATCTCTGAACTGATGAACTGATTTGGCTGAAACTTAGAATATTTTTAATTTATGACCTAAAATAATAATAATGGTCTACTTTATATTCTGTAAAGGTCCATGCGAATATAGCCCTCTTTTTCATGAAAACATTGAGACTTAAAATAAACTATTTAGTCTTAGCGCCTCGTTCACCATCTCCAAGTAAAGTGTTGATTACTTAATTCCTGAGTAACGTTACTTGGCAGGTAAAGGTTACGAGTAACTTCTGTCAATTTCAACGGTTAATTCTATGACTAGCGCTACTCGAAAGTCGTGAAATTGACATTGTAAGTTACCGGTTACTTTATCTGGCGAATAGCTTACTCGGCACCTTACTCGAAGGTGGTAAAACAAGCCCTAAATGTAGTGAAGTCTAAGTAAAGTGAAATTTGGTAAAGTATTAAAATGCACCTTTCAAGAATCTTCTTTCGAGAACTTGATAATGACTAGAATTACCTGCGTAGGTAGGTATTAAGTCATTCAAATTAAGACTCTTACCTACAGCTTCACCTTTCGCTAAGAAAATTAATATTAAACTCAAGAGGTTATCAGTTAAATTAATATTAAAATCAATATGTACCTCCCTATGTTAATAGGATAAGTAGAAATAGGGGTGGTTAATTGAATTAGGACACGGGTCACTGAACTCAACATGCTGACTCTGCTCCTCGTGACATGCTTTTGATGTTTGTACTGTAATAACTACAAGATATACTGTGGCTCAAAGTAACGATTTGTTAGTGTCTCCCCCCACTATCCCTCTCCCCCCCATAATAGGCTCGTCACTGTCCTGTTACAAAAAAGCGTAGCTAAGTCCTGTCAAAACCCTGCTTGTTTTTTATTACCCGATTGCGGCGGAGCCAAAAAAAGAGCGTCATCTATTCGACCTGTATGTCTGTCTCTACTAAACGGCTGAATCGATTTTGATGAATGATATGTCGCCAGGTTTATCTTTATTGCGCAAGTGTCACTGGTTATGCGTTCTATGTAGTAGGTATAGTCCGTGTCATGTTCCTTTCTGCACCTGATACGTTAGTTACCATAACATTAAAAACTTTAAGGTAATCGGTATAATAATAAGAAATGGAAATGAGCTCAGTTTTCTATCTAAGATCGCCTACAGATAGAAAACAGAGCTCAGATCACCGACCGCAGGTAAGGTCCCCAAAGCTGGCGACGTTACCTCGTTGGATAGCTATACTTATCCTTAGTTAGTTACCTGATTACGTTATAGCACGGTCAAGTATGGTACCGTGTAGTGGGTCGCTGTTTGCGAGTTATCACTGATCGTCAAACTGTGTCCTTGTGAAAGCATACAGCCAACCATTGAATTCGGGATCACTATTTCTTATGTAAACTTTATTATGTAAAACTGTGGTAAAGATTCTATTAGTAAATATGATGCAATCTGTGACACAGATTTTCCTAGTAAATATGATGTAATCTGTGACACTGATTCGCCTTAGGGCTTGAGGGAGAATACAACCACGGAAGGTAATAAGCGAAGTATGGATCACAAACAGGAGTTCTGAAAGACAAGGTAGATATTAACGTACCAGCCAACAATGTTAGGTATTGTGCACCATGGTCGATCCAATTTTCTATTAGAAAATTATACTTTCATTATTTACAACTGTCATTTCAAGTTGCCTTATCTTTTTGAGGCTTCGTAAACAAGTCAAAAAGAGAGATTTGCTAAACTAAGGGACTCAGGGATAAGAATATTCAAATTAGATCGACAAAAATGTTTGTGTTCGCTTCAAGGCAAAGCCATAAAACTAAAGAAACCGGTCAAGTGCGAGTCACTCATAAACTGTTCCTTACTAATAGTACAATAAAAAATCTTATATCTTATTAATCTTTTTTTAATTTGTATTTTTTATTGTTATAGTGGCAATAGAAAGACACACTCTGAAAATTTAAATTCTCTACTTATTACGGTTCATGAGATACAGCCTGCTGACAGACGAACGGATGGATGGATGGACGAACTTACAGTGGAGGCTTTGTAATAGGGTCCCATTGACACCCTTCGGATACGGAAACCTAAAAAGTAGCAATTGACAACACAGTGAAACAAAACTGGCTTCTACATCTTCATACCTCATCATTACTGTGTAGGGTCGTCAAAGCATGTTCTCTTCTTCCATTCCTTTTTGTCAGCCTTCCACCTCTCGTACCTACTACCTTCGTACTTAGAAATTAAAAGTAATGAAAATATAAAGTTTGTTTTTTAAACCTAGGCTCTAATTAAGTAGCAATGTTTAAAAAAAAAGCACTCGCTTTGATATTTGTAAGCCTACGTCTAATTAGTGGTAATCTTAAGATAATAAGCCACATTTTTCACTAATTGCTGCTTATAAGAGTTGAAAATGTTAACCCCTAAAACTTGACGGGTGTAGACATCGTGAAAAATAATTAGTTCGTTTCGAATGAGTATAATTTGTACTTAATCATAAAACATTTTTATTTGGAAAATTATTTTTTACTTTAATATTGAAATAGCCACAAAAAATAGATAATAGTTAAAAAAATATATCAAGTACAAATAATATAGTGCTATGTACCACTCGCACATGTTTCTGATAAAGTCGATTCACCATAAGTCTTTTGCAAGCAGCTCTAATCAGCGACTCTAAACGAGAAAATTCACTAGCGATGAAAAATTTGAGAATTTGAATTTTTCGTTTGATGTTTTTGTACATATATTATTATAAAAATCGCAAAACACACTTGATCAAGTCCAAAAAATATTTATTTCATTATGTATGTACTGAATCCTACCGCCTACACTAATGAAACGTAATATAGGCGGCGTTTGTACCTACTTCTAACACATGCTGGTAATAAATTATGACCCGACCTTTGCCACGCTTTGATTGAAAAACTGCCCTACCCAAAGTATTTTTGTGCAAATTAGCTATTAATTACCTACCTAAGAGTAAGTATGTCTAAAATATCTTATTATCTTACAAACAACAGTATGAACAGCGGGTACAGTATGAACACCATGTAGAAGTAGTTGGTACCTAAACTCCAAACTTAATTTTTTTGACAACTATTTTATTGCCTATAAAAGTAACCCCCGAATACTCGAACGCATCTCAGAGTTGAGCACGTCTCAAGTGACGAGTTTTTGACAGATTTTCATCAAAAACGGTCAAAAAACCGTGATTTGAGACGTGCTCAACTATAAGTTGCGTTTGAGTATTCGGGGGTTAAAGTCAAAATGAGAAGCGTATTTTCGAAATATAAATAATTTTGCAATTAACTGTACAAGGATCAAATTAAAACCCTGCCCTAAACTTCAAATGCGTAAATCCAAATATAAAAAAAGCGAGTGGAAATCCTTCTGAAAACCCGATCATTTTCAAATACAAAACCTACTCAGTGTTTTTCACCATTCGCAGCCATCAGTCAACGATTGGAAAGGAGCTATTTGACCGCACAGAATCACTGCTCAATTTTGCGGTCAATTAGGCAACTAGTTTACGTGAGAGTCTACACGAGCAATTATTGCTCAGCGTGAAGCAATTGAATGAAGAGTAGGACAATTCGAAAAAAAAAAACATTTAAAAGCCACATAGACATATCGGGGGAGCCATTTTGAAACTAAATTTTGTACCTAATAACGTCATTTGAATTTTGAACTTTACTTATAAGTCATGCCACGAAAGAAGAATACCTATGCTAATTTTGTATGGAAATTTAACCAACTGAAATTCTTACAAAACCAAATCATTCAAGCTATAAAATAACGCAAACATTTCTCCCATTGCGAGAACTCACTCGTCATGCTGCCAGAGATTGTCGTATTGTGTAGCTCCACCTTTATTTTTTTACATTCGCGCATCGTTGTTTTTGTTCATAAAATCTTCTTGGGAATTGCGATGCGGCGATTTTCACAATGGCGGCACCGACACCGCCTCATGTAATTGCGGCTTTACAAGTTGATTACATTCACTGCGACAACGTTGTTTGCGTCCCCGTAATTAAAGCCTCTTTGTCTCACTAATGGGTTAGTGCGATTAAAAACTGCGTTAATAGAGTAAATTATTTATTTGTTAAATTAAATATTTCAGATATGGCTTTAAATTAATATTCGGAGGCCGCACCATTTTCCGTTTTTGCTATGTTTCAAATTCGGTCATTAATTACAGTATCAATAGCATCAAGACACCTTAGCCAAAACTCTTACAGCATGATCGATTACCAAGGATCATGCTGTGCCGACCTAACATAGAGTGGGACAAACATCATCTTCCTGCCCTTATGGCAGGAGGATGATGACGTATTCTATCAGCCATCTGGTGCCCATAGTAAAGCTTTGATTAGTGTGGGGCTAGATGGCGCTGTGTTAAACGTTTACAAATATTTTTTACTATATTATAATTTTATCTGAAAATCGCTATAACTACAGTCCCTGGCAACAAAAATAACCTACAGCGCTCCATAGCCAATTGATAAATTACTGAAGCGCGGATAAGGAGGGATTAGTAAATCGAGTGGATTATCGGATGCCCGCTTTTGCTTAGCTCCCCTTCAACTAACTACAAAGCGTAAAATTTGTATCCAGACATGATATTATTTTGTATTTAATTCTGTCAGAATACTTTGTGAAATTTTCCTGCCCTACAAAAGACATGGATTTACCTGGGAACATTGAGTTATCGTAAAATTTGTATCCAGACATGATATTATTTTGTATTTAATTCTGTCAGAATACTTTGTGAAATTTTCCTGTCCTATGAAAGACGTGGATTTACCTGGGAACATTGATCTATCATAAAATGTATATGTAACGGATTTGGAACAATTTTCAGCATTTAACAAGATTTATATAAAGCAAATATTCCCACAACGGGAATCGAAAATTCACCCCATGTGTCTCAACCGAGTACTCACCAAGCCACCAAGGTCGTCAAACTATCAAATTGATTTTGATAGATGTTTATCCGATTTAATACTACCCTACTAACTACTATAATGACAGCAATGATAGTATTGATTCAGACGTGACTTACGGAAGATAATACAAAATGGTTGTAATCTAGTACTATGACCAGAAATTAATCAAGTTAATGAATAATTATAAATAAATAAATATTTGTGGACATTTCACACAGCGCCATCTAGCCCCAAACTAAGCAAAGCTTGTACTATGGACACCAGATGGCTAATATAGAATACTTATATACTTTTTTTTGGAAATACATACTTATAATAAACAATACTACAACACCCAGACCCGGAAGAAATATTTGCAGAACATACACACATTTCTCCCATAGCGGGAATCGAACCCGCGCCTCTTGCATCTCAGCCGAGTGCTCGCCCGCTACGCCACCGAAGTCGTCAAACAAAATTTTGTTGTGAACAAAATGTTATTTTTATGAGTAAATGTAACATTTCAGCCAACAAAAAAGCAAGTACAGTTTAAGATATTTCCGTTACGTGATCTTCAAGGAAATAAAATAATAAGTGTGAAACAAAAAGCAATAATCCTAAAACGTGATACGTGGGAGCATCAAAGGGTGCCATCAACCGTTCTGAACATCGAATGTTATTCAATATCTCCCTGTGATATTTACGGTTATAAGCATTTTATCACGACAACATCATAACTACATTAGAAGGGATAAAACCAAAAATTATATAGAATATTAAACATTATGAATAAAATATATATAGTCCCTACGTACAAGTATTATAATAGTATAATGTTGGGACTTTGAATCAGGAGTGAGTGAGTGACTGTCATCTTATGATTTATTTATACTGCTTACCATATTAGAAATACGGGCGTGATAATATGTACGTATTATAAGGTAAATTCAGTATAATGCATGTAAGTCATTCGCTGGCTCATAATAAAATAATAATTGAATGGACTAAATTTATATGGAATAAATAAAGATATAAATATAATGATGGAATAAACAACTATTACTCGTGTCACAAATTCGTTCGAACCAGCACAACACTAGTGACAAGTGATACGTCGAATTGAGCGGTTCATCGTTTTGGCCCTCGGGGGGCACTATGATGCCACTGGGAATAACAGGGTGTACTTTCCAGTACACCGAGCTGGTAGAACCGGCGAGCTTTGTTCCAAGGTGTCAAACTTTCATACAACACTGGCTCCATACGGGCCTTATTGGATTCATGTCATGTAAGGATTACAAAGCAGGTTGAAAATGTTTGCGTTGTAAAAGGTTTTGGCGTTTCACAGCTTGCGGAAAAGGAGGTACAAAGTTTTGTGCATTTAAAACTTATATTTTTTCGTACAAGGAATGAAATTACTTAAATTCTAAGGGCAAATTCTGTGACTAAATGAAGGTTCTCAATACAAACGAAACAGACTTGTGCCCGGTTCCAATATTCCACTAACGGTCAACGGATTGTTAATAACCACAGCGACGATGTTATCTTTTGAAAAGCGCCATACATTTTTTGATAGAAAAATAACCGTTGTTATGATGACATACGTCCGTTAGTAAAATATAGGAACAGGGCATTAATTGGGTACTACTTTATTATGTATATATATATATCTTCATACCACTTTTACTCCAGGCAATGACTGTCAAAATACCCTGAATCACCCGTGACTCTTGCTCTACAAAAAGTACCTATAGCAAAACAAATGAGTAGAATATTATATAACTACCCATCTCGCCTAGTGGACATATCTAACCTATCTTCGGGCACTAAATGACTACCAAAATACCCTTAAATAATAAGTAAGTAACACCTACTTACCATTGAAACCATGGTCTTCAAACCATTGACACTTGACAAGTAATACCCGTCTGCACCTCAAACCTCATTGAATCGTATGCGCAATTTGATCAAACCACCCTTTAGACCGAGATTATGGAAGTAATAAAATGGAATGATATCGTGCATCCCGACTGACCTTTCTGAATATTCGAAGGCAAAAAACTGGCTAAATGGAATGGAAGCTAGTACTATTGAAATTGTAGATTTAATCCATGACCTTCATCCATGTTTAGTAGGATACGGTAACTATTTTACATGACAGAGATTAGTACTTACTATAATAGACAAACGCGAGTTGTTTAAATAAAAGTTTTCTTTTAACTACATACGATAGTTGAATAAAAAACCCTCTTTGTTCTACGTCATCAAATCTACTTTATACTACTAAATAACTTTCTAGACTAGATTGAGTTTAGCTGTTGTTTTAGATAAACCAAAGTACTAAAATATTTTTGTTACTCATATTTACGATTTTGTATCTTTGGAGCCAAAACAAACCTTGGTTTTGCTCTAAGAACTTTTTTTACTAAATAAAGATAAAATCAATAGAAAGTAAGTCTGACTCAACAAAGTATAAAAATAATTTAAGGCACCATTATATTCAGAGTCCCAGAGGAAACTGCAAACTGAAATATAACCAAGCAATTGTTATGAAAATGGAATATCCCTGGGCGTATGTTACAAAGAAATTGTTTGGACTGGCGTGTCTACGTAACGAGGTGGGTGCATTTCCAATCAGATTTTATATCGAAGAGGATTAAAATTTAACGACTCGTCTACACAAGCTTTACTCTTCTTTGTGAGCCTGCCCTTTGTTGGAGCGTATGGAATAAAAAAGAAACTGGAAAAACGGTTTATTTCGACATAACAGAATTGCACAGCGAAGTTTTTCCGCGACTTTCAGATAATGCTTTCAATTTACTTTTTAATTTCTGGAATCATGATTGCTGTGGAAATTTTGGCTTCTTTGATCTTCTTTGAGATATTGAAAAAATTATGTTATTGGTTTCTCTTGCGAAATTCATTTAAGTACCTAATTTGCTGGCTTTAAATAAGATTCTGGGTGAAAAAAAACTATTTATTAATTAAACGAACACTTACTTTATCAAGAGGGTTCAATGTTTGATAGTAGCGGCTGTTGACGAAAGGTTTTTAACTTTAACTGGAACTTCTTTCATAAGCTTCAATACACATTCAACGGATTTTGTTAACAGTAGGAAAATACCTGTGACGTGGCCTGGCTCAAGCCAATAGGATAAAGTCTGATCAACAAAATAGATTAAGGTTGAGGCCAAACGAGCGTAATTTCGGTCGCGTTTTCATCACATTTTTTGTACGCACCTAGTCATTTTCAGCCATAGTTTCATATCAAACCAGGCTTTTGTAATGAAACTGAACGCTTGATTAGCCAAACGAGCTTAATTAAATGCATTTACTGATGTCTCCAGGTCAACAAGTTTAGCATGTCAGACTACCGAAAACTCAGACCAAATAAAAAGAGAAGACGCCGCGCCGCGAACAACAAAAGTGAAGCCACACAAAACCGTGCTCCTGCAAGTAAACATACACGCTCACGCACACACCTACACTAAAACCATGCTCATCGCTCTTAGTACGTCACGAGTCTTAAAAATAGAATTATGCCTTCCTGTGTAGTGAAAACTTGTAAAAATAGCAGCAAATCACATTAAAAGTCTCACGGAATCACTTTTCACTTGTAAGTACTTCAAATAGCATCGTTTCTTAATTATTATACTATAACTTTAGGTTACTCGGAACACACAACCATAAAACCTTCGACACACACATAGATAAAAAGGTGGCTTCACTTTTGTTGTTCGCGGCGCGGGGTCTTTTTTTTTATTTGGTCTGAGACCGAAAATTACTTTTGTTCCAGACTACTACCCACAATGAGTAGATAATAATAGGTATACGAACAAAAACGTTACTAAAAATACGCTCGTTTGGCTGAGCATTTAACTCCGAAGGGCGACGGACAGGTAACTTGATTAAAAGAGTGCGCTTGCATGCCGATACTGACAGGATCGTAGCCAGGTCGGCTAAATAACCCGTCAAAATCTACATCGGCCGATCGAATCAAACGTATGTTTAAAATAAGATAGTATAGAGGTATATCCACTGGTGGTCTTGTGGTAGCGGCTCCGTCTTCCGATTATAATGTCGTGGGTTCGAATCCGGTCGTGCACCATGGATTTTTCTGTTCGAAAAAATTATGTGCGCTATAACAGTACTCTCAAATGGTGAAGTGGAACATCATCGTGAGGAAACCCGTATGTCGTACAACGCAAAAAGTTCGAATGTATCCTTTCACCACACTGGTTCCAAAAGAACTAGTGACACGACTAGCAGGTACTTTGGGAGCATCCAGGTTTGGACCAAACCGTTAATATGTCAAAAATTACTTTCATCTGCGTTTGAACATACTATTGGATAAATTATAATATTTTATATTAACCGTTCTGAGTACCTTCCTTTAAACTTTTTATCACATTCTATTTTAAATAATTATTTAAGGATACTCTCCTTGTTTTGGACCTGCTTGCTGATGGTAATCCAACTGGAGGCCATGAGACGGGAGTCAGTAACAATGTAATTTGCAGCGTATTTTTCCACGGCAGAAAAGTTTTACATTTTTAATCAGTGCGTAAGTAGAACTTGATTACTGAAACCGTCCGGACGATTGTTTAAACATGAACAGATGGTTTAATTTGCTTGCTATTCATTTTTATCTGAAACTTCAGTTTCTATTTTATTTGTTTTTTATTTGAGTTTAACAATGTGTTACAAAAGAGACATTTGTGCTTCTCTTTTACATAGCAAAGTAAAATCTCCACCTTGGATGAAGCCTCGTATTCACTGTTCGTATGCATATCTTTTTCGTCCATATTGTTCGTGCACAGTTTTGCCAGTTCGCGCTATCTCTATTAGCAACATGTATCGCGGGACATTTAGTCCCCTAGTGAATACTAGATCAGGAAGGCCTATATCCAGCAATGGACTTTTATAGGCTGATGATGGTGATTATTACGAGCCTTAATATGCATAGCAAAATAACGGGTTTACATAATAGCTTAGCCCAAAGTGACTTTATGAATCCCTCGCTCTGTGGAGGCCTTGTCATAACCAATTAACCAGACGAGTCTCGCGTGGACACAAATTAAATACAAAATCCTACCATACAAAACGCCATCACTGTTATTCGAGATTTGTTAAGTCTTATTTCTAAATTTAAAATTGTCGCCGGCCGATCATTTTGCGACATTATTCCTAGCTATTATTCCAGTCTCACGAAGCTATTTGAAGATTACAGAAAGTAGTCAGAGGTATAGGTGAGGTAGACCACCTGCCCGATGATCGACACTGTGAGGGCTGTAAGAGAACAGTAGATCCGGGAGGCCCAAGACTGCCAGGAGTGCCGCAAAGAGAAGAGGCCTTACTCAGCAGCAATTGTTACTGGTTGCATAAATAGACAGAGATACAATGCAAACATTACTCACATGCACACATTTTGGAAGTTGTTTCAAGTCTAAATTACTAGGAGGCAACGAATGGCAATCTTAACGTAAATTTGATTGAAGTTTTACAAATGTTTTACAAATCGTTTATTACGTTACTTAGGTACCTACTATGATCACAAAAAAAAATTTAGTTCACTAGCCCCACACTAGGATTCCCTGTATTGAAGCTAATCTCTTCCCAAAAAATAAATTAAATGAAGTGGTTATAATAGATATAAATACAGGTGGAATATGTAAAATTAAAAAAGTTTTGGACATTTCATGCTCACGGTGCTTTCGTAATCGTAAACTATTTCCGTGAAATAAACCTCAGTATACAAAGAACTTTGTATGCCTACTGGAACTTTGACTTTTACAGTTACCTTATCGATTCTGAGACCTTGTTCAATGTATGAATCAAACTTTTATGTAAATATAGGGTGTTAAATATTGCTTACCTAAAAATCATGATTTTTTTGCCCTAAAAGTGACAATGTTCATTTCACTTAATACTTTTTTTGTTGTTGTAGTGAAGTTTCTTAAAACTTTGTCAAAATTTTCAAAACCGGAAGAGGAAGCTGACATTGACCTCCTTGTACATACCGTTTAAATAACAAAAAAATAAATATTTGAAAATCTTGTAAATCTCTATTGCCAAATAATGGAAATAATAGCATAAATTTTTTTCAGGGATTCTTGTTCAGCCACCAAATATTTTTTTCGTAAAAAAATGTTTCGACCGCCTGCTGAAGCGTGGCAATTCTTGCAGTAATCCATCATGGGAAAAAATTGGAGCCACCAAGCCAAGGTCAGGTCATTAGGAAGGGTAAGATAAATTAGTTCATCATGAGGAACTAGGAAACCGTTTTAATGAGCCGGTACGCATTTTGTGGTGAATAATTTCTGGGGACGTGAAGCTTTTTTCCTTCAGATATTTTGGAAAAAATATTTAACGTTTGGTTTTTCAGCTAACAAGTCATTAAACGACTTAAAAAAGAAGCTCTCAATTCAGCTGTTTTTTATATAATTCTGTTTATATTTTATATCATCGCCAATCTTCAACCACTACTCTACTACTAAGCCTCCGCTGTCCGTCCGTCCGTCTGTCCGTCCCTCTGTCGGAACCCTAAAAAATACCTACATAGTTCTAAAATACCGTAAACACATCTTTCCCTGGTTTTCAATAGACTAGCACACTTTAAACCTTTCACCACACTGGTACAAAGATCCAGGGACACAAGTAGTAGAAATAAATTACACAGGGCGAGCTCTTTACCCGGAAATTGATCCCGTCTAGTGTTTCCCGTGATATATTCCAGATATTGTTGCTCCCAACATGGACATTATTTTGAATGTAGCTATAACACGCTCTAGATAAACATTGTGAACCCTTTTTGTCCGCGGATGCGTGGAGGTCTAATTTTGGGTATATTTTGTAATATTTCTTGCGGAAATGCGGGTACGTTATAACGAATGACGGTGATCTATTAGAGGATGTTTTATGTCACAGAATACAGTATGACATAGCGATTGTCGTCGTGTAATAGAAAGTTATGACGGTGGCTATGATGCTCGTTCTATAAGAATAAAGTTGGAATCCCTAATCTAGGATGAAATGTATTATCCTCTTTGCTTGACAGTAGGTGTGTAGATTTCATGGAAAATATAGAATGCCGTGGGGTATTATATAAAGTACCTACATACATAATATTCGTAAGTACACTACAAGTATATTATAAGCTACTTATACAAGCTAAGTGCCTCATCGTGACTTTTATTTTTTTAAGGGCCTTTAAAATTGAGATAAACTTGTGAAAACTGATACGTTTTATTTTTGACGAAAATAAAATATAAAATAATTGAATGAAATATTTCAGCTGAAGAAATAGTTATACATAAATATTACTTTTGAAGAAAAATACCCTCAATCACTTATTAATAAGTCGACAATAGCGCCTGGTTAGGCTGTAGTAGTTCTTCTATTCCGAATCGAATGAAAACCCTCTGATATCTTCTGATACCAATCTCGTAAGAATTATGTGTACCACATACTTCAATCGAAAAACAAAAATAAGTCACAGTTTCTTATCAACTGATTTCTGATTCACTAATCAACTTCACTTATAAATTATTTATCTAGGGGTTTCTATCAAGGACAACTTTTTAAATAACGGAAACTCAAAATATGAACATTATTCGACTGGCGCGCGATTTAAAAGGGCATTAAATGCCAGACATTTCAAGCGAAATCCACTTGTACCTATGGTTTTTAGTGCACCGGATCGTTATTTTACTGGATTTCAGGATTACACTAGGCTTCGTAGGGATTAAGCTTGTTGAAAACGGAGCAACCTTTTAGTAAGGAATTAATTACGCGCATCCATCATTTGTATTCTGTACAATAAACACAATGCAGAGGTTATTTCGATTCATTGTCCCATTTTGCTGTTTTTTTTTTTAATAATGGTACATTTTTATAAATAAAGGTACTCGTTCCTATGTTTTTAATTTTTGTAGTATAAATTGTACCTTGATGTGGTGTCTATCCTACTTTTTGAAGGGTCCACAAAGCAGAAAATAGCTTAGTATAATCTAATGTCGAATTATCATACCTGTATTATTATTTTTGTACTAATATTGTTTTAACGTTATAGTCATTTAAATGATAAAAGTTGGAAAATCTCGAAAAGCCAAAGCCCATGTTTCCTTCTCCATAAGCTTCCTCCCACTTTGTCCTCTACGCCCAAACTCGTCTTCAGAAAACTTACCTAAGACGAGTTATTTTCCCAACTTCAAAACTGGGCTTAAATACAAATTGGTTTGGCTAAGTCAATTGGCGGCGACATGAGCAGGCCCGGGATTAAGTTAGCCCTGTTTCCAGTACAAAGGCCAGACATGACAATGACAGTTAGCTCCACTTGTTCACACTTGCCAATTTACATTTACTATGCCAAACTGCACGTGGACGCGAAAACCACCCCTATTTTCAAAGCCATAAGGGAATTTGGCGAAGGAAAACGAAGTAGCAATTCTGCAGTAAGTTGGCTTAAGCATGTTAAGCCAAGTTTCAAACGCTGACGAGCAGTAAGAACTTGTATTAATTGCTACTTCGTTTGGCACATCACGGGCTCCTGGTCTGTATAGAGGTCTGTTGGAAAAATAATGTTTGTAATTACACCCTATCAGTTTAAATATTTAGTTGTCGGATTGCTGTTAATTGCTTCAAATAGTTCGAAGGTTGTTTTAACTTCCGGATCAATAGTGGACTAAAGGGTTAAATGAGAGAAGGCGTTTTATTATTTATCAAACGATCAAATAACAGAATGAATTAATATTAGGTATATTTTGAAAAGAGGCCACCATTTTTGTAGTAGTTTACTAAAGCTTTAGCGGAAAGAAGTTTATATTTTTAATTGTAGGTAATAGTGTTTTTCTTTTCTAGTATATGTAGGTATATTATTTTGATTGGTATGTATGTAAATGAATAGGTTTATTTATACTTAAACATTTGTCTTGTCTTGTTTGTACATGTACCCGCTATTTAAATTCCACTTCTCTCCAGCCTCAAAGGTTTGCTGGAAGAGAACTCTTTGTAGGGTTAAGCTCGCCTTTGTACATGTCCTTACTTTATGTCTGTGTGTTTATGTGTTTTTATATGTGCAATAAAGAATTAAAGAAGAAGCTATATTTTATTTTCCTTTTACTTTAGTTAGGTAAATAATATTATAACTACGACCATACTACTTACACAACATTCATAGGTATTTAATATTCGATGTGGTACATATCTATGTCTGGAAACTATTCCCGAGTTTGACCTACACCAAGCCGTCTTTGCGACCCAAATAAATTACGTATACAGAACACCTAGCTCTAGTCTAAGGCTCGATACGTAGGCCAATGTATTAGTGACCTTTGTCTTGATTGGCGTATAGGTAAACCATGTGTATAACCTATACATCCATTAACATAAACACACACCTTCGCATTAATAAATCACACTGATATTACCCTCTCCAACATGATGGACCACCTACTCGTAAACGGGCGATGGGCTGATCACCTGACACCATGTTACACCATATTCATCTTGTGACTTTGAATCAGAAATGGCTGCAAGTTTTCTTGTTGCTCTCTCCTAACGGGGTAGCCGTTAGGGATATAGGCGTGATAATATGTATGTATGTATCTACTAATATTATAATTGCGGCTGATAGAGAGAAGTGGAAGAAAAATACATGAAAGAATACAATTTATTAACAACATACAATAATGAATACAGTGAATCTCACTGAAACTAAACCTAACTAAAAGTAGATGACTAGGCTTATCTCGGTAGGTACTATCTCCCGATCCCCTAAATAATGGTAATGTGAAGCTTTAATTACCGTACGGTTCAGCCACGCCCTCTTCCATGCGGGTAATAGGGTAGTTAGTAACGAACTAACAAATGATTAATTACTATGCACGGACATGTGCAGAGCACGCAATATAGCGATATTAAGCTTAAAGAGCTGCTGTACGTGCTGACAGCCAAATCGGGGGTGGCGCTTGATGGCTGAGGCATTGGCCTGTATCACTCTTAAGTTGGCCGTATGGTATGAGTTGAAGTGAGCAGTCAGCCTAGTCTTCTTTTCATGTTAAGGGTGACAAGTCTTTTTACTTAGATACTTTCGTTTTATAGACTATACAAACATTTCTTCCGCAGCGGGAATCGAACCCGCGCCTCTTGCGTGTAAGCTGAGCACTTGCCCGCCACGCCACACAGGTTATCGATAAAACGATCAATAGCTTATTTAAGTTACACTACGCTACGATGGTAAGTAGAAAAGCAAGTAAATAACTACAATATGGACGCTTTAGCAACTATGGTAAGTATTTAATATACTCGTATATTTTAATTACTATTAATATATGTACATATTTACTATTGTTTGTAACATTCATCACCTTGGAGAGTAGATTTTACACGAATGTGTTTTGTATTTTCTCGCTCTCTCTATTTAGTATAGAGAGTTTTGATCCTTATGATACACCTTGTCGATTGGTGCCATGGTAGTACAGTGCGTTATTTTTCCTTTTTTTTGTATATATTACTTATACATAATACTGCAACACCCAGACTCAGAAGAAACATTTTCAGAGCATGCAATAATTTCTCCCGTAGCGGGAATTGAATCCGCGCCTCTAGCGTCTCAGCCACTCCACGCCACCCCGAGATCGTCAATGGATATACATACATACTCTGTGAAAATTTCAACGCTCTCCTTATTACGGTTCATGAGATTCCACTGTCAGATGGACGGACGGACAGCGCAGGCTTAGTAATAGGGTCCCGTTGGCACTCTTCCTCTACGGAACACTAAAAAAGGGGGGCCTAATACAACAAACATTTATATACACGTACACAATAATGTAACCTTCGTGTGCGAATCCGACTCGCACTTGACGGTTTTTAAAAATAAAAGAAATTTTCCATTTTGTAAAATTTGCTGTCTTCAGTATTCAGAATACTTTCCTTCCAGGTGGCATTAGGAATTTGCACTCTTTATGTAAGTTAGTCTTGTAACTTAGTTTAACTTCTCTGCTGGACTAGGAGTAAAGAAAAAACATAGAATGCGTCCAGCTGCTTCTCTCCCCGAGCATGTCGTAAAACTCGACTAAGGGATAGTAGATAGACTAGTCCAGCATGATGAGATACAATAAGCAAGTATTCCCAAGGAGGGTGACCGGTCATAAAACACCTTAGCCAAAACTCTTACAGCATGATTCAAGGATCATGATTTACGTCTATTTTATTTAAGGATCATGCTGTGCAGACCCCACATAGAGTGGGATAAGGGTAGGAAGATGATGATGGTATAAGTTTGTCTAGTAGTACACTCGTGAAATTAACTAAAACACTAGCCCAAAGCCAGTGTGGAATACTCAAAGGCAAAACCAACGTCAAGTCGGACGCTCTGGTTAATTTTGCACCAGCACTTCACTTGCACGACTTTAGGTTATGTTCATTTGGCTCAATGGATACCTCCGCAGAGCCCGAATGCCAACAAGCGTAAGACTTGGTTATATATTTCATACAAAATAGAGCATCAGCCACATTATTCATCATCAATGATGATGATGCCTTAATGACGAGGCCTTTTCATCTGTTGTAGACGAGGTAGGTCATGAGCCACACTAATATTATAATGTGAAAGTTTGTGTGTGTGTGTGTTTGTTTCCATTTTTATTCTTTTATTTGTTCTAATTCTCTTTCTAATTCTAATTAAGATTAGATTAAAATAAAATATAGTTCGAGCAAAGCCGCTGAAGAAGGCTGTGTAATAAAAAATAAAAGAAAAAACACGAGTCAAGTTCCTATAGAAAAACGAATCCCACATTATACGAGTATTTCACAAAACGTAATTGGAACCTTGTAATGCTGTATTTTTTATCCCGAAAAGATATTTTTACATCGTCAATGGGAAAACAGCTTGATTAAATTTTTTTGTTGGTCGTAAAATAAGACCCCAAGATATTAGAAATGCTTCGACAATGAATCGATTTAAAGTACCTAATTTACTTTTACGAGGAATATACACAAATACGATAAGTACATACCTTATTCATTTATATGACCTGCAAGCTGAGTGACAAAAAATGTCTATAATATAGCTCATACACTGACGTTAACTGCCGGAATATACAATCGTTAAGAAATGAACACCACTGAATTGCAATGTTGAGAAGGCAACCTTCTTCAGACCTTTTTTTTACGACCTCTGTGGCGCTGGCGAGCGAGAGTTCGGCTGAGACGCAAGAGGCGCGGGTTCGGTCCCCGCTACGGAAGAAATGTTTGTATAACATATTTCTTCCGGGTCTGGGTGTTGTAGTATTATGTATTATTAGTATGTACCTATTTACAAAATAAGTATTTAAGTATTCTATCAGCCATCTGGTTGGCTGTGTGAAATGTCCACAAATATTTATTATATTATTTATTTACCTCTTTCCTGCAACTGCCCTACACTATTTCTCAGTGAACGGTCAGCCTATACTTTGAAAACATTTGTGAACCGACAGTTCACATGACCGAATTGAAAGCCTATTGTTTAGGAACATGTGTATAGACTGCACGACCGACTTTGAACCCACAACCATAGGATTAGAAGATGGGGCATTTACCATTAAGCCACCCTGCAACCAGAGGGCTTCGATAAAGCCATGTTCTAAAACAAACTTGGATCAAAACACGACTGAAGGCCCTGAACGCGATACATTAGATTAGACAAAGTCATTTAAACTGTACCTAGGAAACCGCATAGTTCCATCACGTTAGTTTGATCAACTAGTTCACTATATCCCTTGAGCTCGCATTTCATCTCAATTTCACAACTTATGTCCGTTTCACTGGGCTATATCCAGAATCGGTAGTGTGTGGACACAACAGTAACATTTTCATTTTAGATATTCACAAATTAAATCTATCTACAAAACCTGTTTATTTTACTTAACTTGAACACTATTTTAATTTATAACTATCACTATTTGTTATTATGCAACAGAACAGGATAGCACCAGGTACTGCATTCTAGATAAGTGATACTTGATGTGTTTAATAAATCTGCCGAGGCAATTTTGTCTTGAAAATTTTAGAGCATTATCCAGACCGAAGCTATGACGGCTCAAAATTACGACAAAACGCTTCCAAAAAAGGTAGGTAGTGCCGGGGCAATACCTCTCTTTTCTGGAAGCGGAAGTGAAAAAGAAGCGGGCTTCTCTTTGCTCTTCTTTGTCTTGGTTCAGGAAGTGAATTAATAATTAAAAAAATACTCATATAATCACAGATTTATACCACAGTACTTCTTGACATAATACTTCAGATATCTTCGTAAAGATGGCACATTGAAACACGAAACATCTGGGTACAGGTCTCTCTTTGCTCTCGTAACCCGTGGTCCTGTTCTAGCCTGGTCCACTGATTGCTAACAAATATTAATTCTAAATAAGAACTAAGAGTGTATACAATAATTATTCGAAACAACAGAGCACAAGTTACGAACTAATCCGGCAGTTGCACTGATCCGCTCGTGACACCCTGCCTTAGGCCACGAGGCGTAATTGCTGAACGTCGTCCGAGTTATATTGCTAGTACCTATTGCTCCCAGGTGCTCCATCACTTTAATATTATTGCCACACTACCCTTGACAAGGGCCATTAAGGAAATAAGGCTGTAAAAAACACCTTTGCGTTTTGCGATCTGCCTAATATTGGTTGGATAATTTGGATGAAGAAAATGAAATGTCGCCTATTATAATTCAACTTCACCTATTACTAGGTCTGTACCCATAGATTTAACCTATTCTTCTATGATCTCTTCTTTTATTTTTTTAAATTTGACAAAATATTAAAAACTTATATTTCGTTTGTTAATTAAATGCGTAATTGTGATCGAAAAAGCATTTCCGCAAAATTTTGCTTCTGGTGTTATGTCACAAAGGAAAACAAATAATGAAAACATGCGGAAATCGCTCACAGGCTTAAATTAAATTCTATTGTTATAAAAAATATACAAAAGGGAGTAGAGCACAATCTTCGCATACATTTTATTAGTAAGCGTTGGATTTTACGAGGACTGAAAACCCTCAAAACCTAAATAAAAGAGAATCTCATACGGAGTTCTTTTGTCATTTTTTACGGTGCGCTGTCAAAAGCTTTACGATTTCTATCTTTAATAGAGCGGCGTACCTCACCAAATACCTGGAAAACCTGGCGATAAAGACCTGCCTATTATTACAAGACTTCGCCAATGTATTCGTTCATATTTTTATATCTAACTTAATGTTTCTAGCTATATTATTCTGAATTTTATACCAAATACAAATAGTTTATTTAGGAACAAAATATACATTGGTATAAAATAACATAATAGTACACGATGATAGTTGCAGTAGTTAAGAACTGTGTCGCAACTATCAACGCCCACCTCCATGACCACGGAGCGTAAAGTTCCTTATACAGAAAAGGACTAAAAGTAGTTTTAATAAAATTTAAACACAAAAAAATATATACTTATATATATATATATATTTTAAATATACTAATAAAAAAAATTACCAATATAATATTTCCTAGACTAGCACAGTCTTTGTAATGGCTGATTCAATTCATAATAGGTAACCAACAAGAAATCAAAAACAATTTCCACGGTTTGATTTCCACGAAGCGCAATTCAAAACTTTCAGAGCTCCGAAACTTCTTTGGAATACCGATAAGTCACACAAAGGGGGCAAAATATAAGTTTCATCAAAGTTTCATGGCTCACTGGCGAGTGGAGGGCAAACAAATTCAATGACCACAAAAAAGTTATAGCAGAAACTTCATCACTCTACTTTCCTGCTCCGAACAAGTTCAGCGTAAAATATTACAAACAACGCAATTTTACTTTAAATTTTTCAGTAAGTAATTATTAATCGAGCGAGCGAGCGAGAATAGATCTGGCTGTTACTTGAGCGATTTAGTGTTGTTAGTTTGTAGTTATTATGTAAACGTATGATTGTTCGAGCATAATGGATCTGATTGGACCTGCCAACCTGGATTTGGACAACAGCAGGTACAGGTACTTGGTACAAGTACCTACCAATTGCTCTACAAAAAACCACTACCTGTGTCAATCATTTACTTACCTCCTATCCTTTAAAACCTTCCCAAATATTCGTTCTAATCTAAATATATAAAACTCATACCTACGTTACTGACTGACTAATTGACAATCAACACACAGCCTAAACCGAAAGTCTCATAAGCATGAACTCGGGGGGGTATATTCCTCTTATTATATAGGGGTGCACCAAGGTATAATTTCAAGCACGCAGTGGGAAGATGAAGTTTGTGTGAAAAACACAACGCAAACAAAGTCACGGGGTGTTACTAGTCTCCATTATTTGTGTAAATCGTTACGTAGATACTAAGGATATCCAACATGAAGCGGCAAAGCTTCGAAGTCGATCCTTTTATGCCGGCTCGCGAGCTGAAATCACGTCCGCCAAGGGATTCGCCAGCGCACTTATTGTTGTTTATTAGATAAACATCGATTGGAGAAGATTTTACAGAGGTTCATAGAAACTCCGAAGCTCTAAAGATCTGAGTCTATAACAATTATAATGAGAATCAATGTATACCGAACACTACTACTGTTACTAGTAGTGTTACTAATTCTTTCGAACCAGTGTCGTGAAAAGATATAAAGTGCGTCTCAAAGGTTCCTTCATGCACTGACAAATGTTTTTGAACTTTTTAGGTACTACGACATACCGGTTTCCTCACGTTTTCCTTCGCCTTTGAGATTACCTACTAAGTACAGCGCATTTCATTTTTTCGGGCAGAAAAATTCATCAGTGCACGACTAGATTTCATTCAACTCACGATTAGGATCACGATCTTAGGAGAATGCAAGGTCACTACCGCTAGATCACCAGTGCTCTCGATATTGCTACTTTGCTACCGAATACATCAAAAGTTAAAGAGTTGGTTTCTTAACAAGTGTTTAAAATAAACTCAATTGCGGCCAAACAACACTACGGTCACCACATTTGATTTTTAAACGTTTCATATAGCCTAAGGCCCTTCGGCCGCATACGAAATCGGGTTACTGTGGAACGGAACCAGTTACTGTGGAAGTCACTCTCGTAATAGGGAATATGCATGTATTTTTTTTATTCGATAGTTTACATCGCTATAAAATAGTAAAAAATATAAAACACCAAAAAGAGATTTAAGGTATTTAAAAATCAAAATGTTAAAAAAAGCCAATCCATACGGGTACTTTAAGCCCCTGCCATTGACGCGTTGCATTAATAAGATTGACGTAAGCCATAATAGACATTAATGGTCGGGTTGACCAATGGCGTCGCGTTTCCAATATTTTAATGTCCCACGGATTTTTTTGCACATTTTAAATTAATTTCTTGCTCAAAAAAAATTACAATAAAAATATTGATGGAGGTATAATCTTGATTTAATAAAGTCTTTAAAAAATATTTGACCCTCATTTTAATCACATGCATATGCCCTATTTTGACAAATCTGACGACACCTCAATGGTGGAAAATCCTTTATAGTTTTTGGTAGAGCGACAGACAAAGGAAAGCACGCACATACATAACGTCCCAAAATCATTTACTCTCCCTCACAGTCAAGTAAAAATACTGGGCAATTTATTGTTGAGTATTGGCTATTATTTATTCAATTTCTATTTGAAATGTGCCCAATTTTATTTCTGTCCCACTTACTTATTCCTACCAGCTCCGAATTGGAGAAGCGTTCTTATTCATCTTCTGTGCCCGCTTTAGAACTAGCCTTTTCACGACTGTATATCTCAATTTGAATGGCAAGGTTCCGAACTAAGTTTGAATACTAAATAGGCGCTTTTATTCGAGCGGGCGGGCTTAGATAATTCAGATACCTACAGCATCTGCCTACCACTATACCTCCCAAAAATTCATAATAGTGCACAATCAACGAATGAAAGAATATTAACGAAACAGGTAGGTATATGAGGCGAGTTTGAAGAGCGAGGAAGACCTAAGCGTGCGTAACTGGACGTGATTTTATGTACAAGTAGGTATGTAATTAAGGGCATACTAGCTGTAGAGCGAGGACATCATTTGAGCCAGTAGGTATGTCCTAATAGCAAACTAGATAAATTAATAGTTGTGGTTTGTAAACATGCAAATATTAGACAATCATGTTTATATTGTTAGTTTGGTAAACGAGTAATTAGGGATCTGATGTTGCGGAAAGCCGACATGTCGTATGTGATTGAGTGCTGTAATAATCGGTAAACTAAATTACATTTTCCACAACATTATGGTACACAAAAAAATGTCAAGGACTTAAATGATAAATATTGTATAAACAGTGGAAATGCTTTTGCTGTAATCGTCGAAAATGTTTCAAACTTTCCTTTATTAATTTTATTTATCGTAGTACCCAAACAATTTATGTATTTATAAAGACAAACTATAATCACATTAAAATCTTTGCCAAGAAAATAGAGTTCGTGGAAGGAGCTATCTACTGTCTCAAAATATTGTGGACGAAGTTGCAGGCAACAGCTAGTACCTAATAGGCTTTTCACCTTGGGTAGATACAAGGCTAATCCCCACTTACCGTGATTCACCAGTATAGTTTCTCATTACTATCTAAAAGTGTATCTATCGTAAATTATCCATTATTCACGCTTCGAAGAGTATTGGAAGCTAGGTTATCACAGGCGCAAGAGAATGGTTCAATCAGTCCATGCATTTACTAGATTTAGTCGCCAGTATTATACAACTTTACCAGCTACTTAGCATAACGATACGATTACACCAAATCCGTTATCGATGTATGGACGTCGTCGACCGAACTCGGCCGATCGAATCAAACGTATGCTAAAAGAAGACACTGCTACATAGTCTACAACCGGCATCGTCCGTTCGGTTCCATCGACATTTGATCGGCTGAGTTCGGTCGACTACGTCCGACCCATACTTCGACCGATAACGGATTCGGTGTAATCGTATTGTAAGCCTGATTTTGCCATCAATCTGGCGAGACAGTCCACGACTTTCGTTCTGTTAGCCTAGCATCTAGCTGCCTTACGTAGATAGGGGCAAGTCCCGTAACCCCGGACGGCTCTTAAAGCCGGACAGAGTATGAATCGGTTCAAGAAAGCGCATTAATGTGTTACTTGTGTCGCGGTTACCAGCCAGTTCTGGCTCGTTCGTCGTGGAGCGTGGTGTTCAGGTTAGTAAAAATTTGTACGAGGTCATATTTTTGGGTCCGTAAACAGTATTTTGAGTTTGGGATTGTATTAATTATGGTTAATTATAATTGCTATGTTACTAAACTGTCATAATTCACGCTTTTTTGTGATTAATAACACACAATGTGAGTGAAATGTCCCTAAGGGTCCCTAAGATCGGACAGTCTAAAAGCCCCCAATACCGAACAGATTTTAAGTAAGGTATTTTTTGTTGAAGTAATTATTTTTGTGCTTAGTTCTTTTAGATTCAACATGAGTAAACACGAACCAACAAGGTGTTAGGATACTCCCAAACGTGAAATATTGAAAAAAGCCATCGATGTTTTAATCTATTATTATCTTTACTTTTATTTTTATTCTGATCTGTTTTAATTTTGTATGTTTTTTTAATATGTGATATGGGGCTATGTATGTTGTTTTACTTGTGCCTGAATTAAACGAATTTTATTTATTTATTATTATAAGTCTTTCCTGTGGACAAGGCCGACTAATCTGAGAGGATGGAATAGATGCTGGGCAAGCCTACTCCATCTTAATTTGTCCCGGGCACTACAGCGTCCTGTTTGTAAAGGTAAAAGTTGCCTGACGCTGTATAAATTATCTACTATAGATGATAAAAGGCCTTAGTAGTAAGTAGTAAGGTGATGTCAAAATAAATAAGTTCGTGATATTTACGTATATACGTTGAGAGTTCTTTAAACTTATTTTTTTATTCTTAAGTGTCCGATTCTCGGGAACATCCCCCTATACCTACGTCCCTAACTTTGGTATTCATAATTATCTCCTGAGTCATGATTATAATATGGGTCATCTATCCCCATGAGATCTCACTAAATAGGTTTACACCATGTTAGGGACTACCGAGCTAAATGTTAATAAGGTTATAAATAATAGGTGAGTGAGATCTTGGAGAGAGCAGTGATAGGAGCAAATTAAATCTTTTTTTAATCGGTGAAGTTGACAGCCTGTTCTTTTGTATCTGTGAGTAGGTACATACGCCGAGTCAACTCCCTCTGGACCCCAATAAATCCACCCTGGCCAGTGTTCATTAATTTGCCTCCTGTCAAGTCCGTATCTGAAATTGTTGATGTTTTGCGTGAGTTTCAGTCTAAAATTTATTGGTTCAATCATTCGTGGCCCCCAAAGTTGAAGGATACACTTGGAATTTAGTAATTGGTTTTTGTTCATGTGTTTGAGTTTAAATTGTAAGCATCGATGTTCAATCAAAGTTAACCAGAAAGTCGAAAGCTGGGGCCACGCCCATGACACCCATGTACCCGCCAGGGATACAATATACAAATCATTACAGCATCAGTGCAACACAAACCATTACATCGGTCTAACTAACAACAGATCAGACTTGCACTTAGTGATGTTTACCCATAGAGAAAATTTTGGAGATTGAAAATTTTATTTCCATACATAAGACTTTCCAGTGCTCTGCTCGTTCGTTAGTAGAATATAGGAACCGGCCATCATAGATGGTTTATTCCACAAATCGCCTTGAAATCCCCTTTTTGAATACCCCGTAAAGGGGAAAAGTGGAATTTAAAAAATGAATGAATAAAATTTAAATGCGCCTCAACGGCTCCTGAATAGCCAGGATTTTTTTATTTATCCTATTTCATCCCACTGCTGAGCAAAGGTCTACCCTATGGATTTAAAGACATCGCTATCCCGAGCCATCTCCCACCACCTTTCCTCAGAGGCATCGAGCTCGTCCCGCCATCGCTTCCTCGTCCGGCCTCGACGCCGCCGCCGCCCCTCAGTGTCCAGCAATTTAAGGGTTTTATTGTGACGACACTATACCTGAGATATAGCCTCAAGGTTTTGATACCAATTTCTCAAAGAAAACAAAACGAATAATTCAAGAGACCCTGAACTTTCCCAAGAACTTACCTAAATAGGAACAAACAACAGTATTATGAATAACGAGATTGCAACTTCGACAAACTCTCCAGTTTCTATTTATGCGAACCTATCTGCTTATACAAAGTCTTACCAATGGTACTTACTTAACCTAACGCAAAGTTTGGATGTTTCGGTGTTTGTGGATCACTTCGTAACAGTAAAACTGATTTGGATCCCCTGAATTTCCCGTGGTAGCTACGAGTATAAATAAACCCAATTATTCCTACTTTTAGCGTCTACAAAACTCTGAATTAACACAAAACAAGTAGGAACCGAATGTAAAATAATTCGTTGCAGTACCAAGTAAAAAGTATTGATAGATACCTACCGATAGTTGAAAAAGTATTTTGGACAAAATGGAAATAGTATTTGTGATGAAACATTGGTGCCGAATGTGAAAATTTTAATTCTTATATGAGGTAAGTAAAACCGAGGGCGAAAACTGGTTTAAGAATAAATTAAATAAACTTAAGCCGTCTGAAAATGGAAGCGAAACGAATAAAGTTATTTTACTTGAGTATTTTTCATAGCGAAGCCACTCTTCAAGTGTTTTCAGAGAAATCACGAAAATTCATCGCAGGGTTCCGAGGATATAATAACAAACGCAATAAAAACTTTTCGGGGAAAATATTAGTTCCTCGGACCATCAGAGTTATGGAAGGACTGAAAGACAACAAGGAATGATACTTTTTTTATTACTCTTTTAAAGTTGAATAAAGTTCTTGTTCAGATTAACGTTTTATGACTCGAATAAAATTAATTAATCTAGGGATTTCTATGATATAGCTAGGTAATAGGCATTCGTACAATAACCGGAATTCGGCACCGTAGTTATAATCAGATTTTCTTCGCAGTTCATAATTTATAGTAAGGCCATACATAGTTTCTATCGTAATTTAGGTATTATGATTATTATTTAGGTATTATTTTAGAGAGTAAAGATAGAGTAGTAGATATACCAAGTTAAACCACATCGTTGCATGTAAATGGGATTTTCTCTTGAGCTTTCTACTTATGCCTGCGCTTACTGTATTTTATTAAGTAAGTCATACATACTGTAACTATGTTCCACTTCTTCGCTGGACTGGGAGTAAAGAAAAAACAAAGAATGCATCCAGCTGCAATAAGCAAGTATTCCCAAGGAGGGTTGACGTCAGGCTGGCGGCCGGTCATGAAACACCTTAGCCAAAACTCTTACAGCATGATCCATGGAGCATGCTGTGCCGACCCCACATAGCGTGGGATAAGGGCAGGAAGATGATGATGACATACTGTAACAATGTTTAATTTCTAGCTGCAATTATGTTTTTTTTTCATTTTCATTAAATTACCAAAGATTGATTTGACCATCGCAATATTGCGTTGGATAATGATGGACGGAACCATGCTTTGAAACTATTGTGTGGTTGCTCAAAATTACAAGAATCTCGGCAATATTTCCGTTTCGTCTTAAAAGATAGTGTGTACGTGTCGCCATTATGGCAGCGTTTGCAATTTCGTCGTGGCCTCCTTAAAAGGGCTCGCTAACAAAATGGTCGGTATATCGAAAACCCATTGGAGTAATTTGAGGCGAGCCGAAACGACATCGCCGCTTAAGCGATTCAATCCAAACGCGACCGCGTCGGGACCTACACGACGATTTGAATTTAAGCGATTTTATGTACTTTGATACTCTGTTACACCGGAAGAACTGCACCGAATTTATACGAACTCTAGCTAAGAGTCACTTGACTGGAAATGCAAAATTATTCATTTCGTTTCCTAACAAAATCAGTGTGGCTCTTTAGCGCCCTGTCTGTGCAAATCCATTGCAGTAGATGCATGCATACGTATGTCAAATCCATTGGCTCCTTTAATACTTTTTTCATAATTATTACCGTCTATAAAAGAAAATCAATTGTTTATTTCATATAGAGATAACTAAATATGCTTGACTATTGAAATGTATGCTGTGGAAGGCAGTTTTATAACAGGAGTAGACAAACCTTTTTACACCGTAAGCACTCATGAATATTCTCAGAATTGATAGTGAAAGAGTTATTCCGAATTCCGTGTTGGTAGGAACTCATCCTTCGATCCATCTTACCTCACCCCGCACATAATTTGTATGACGTTTGTAGGACGTTCATTTCTTCCCATCTCAACGTACCTAATAAAAATCTCGTGGACAGTGTGAGTGCAGTCACATTTACTGTCGTCATTCCAGCCAGCGGTACCGGCTCAGCGCTCGCCGGCCGCACTAATACTCTGTCTACTACCAATGTAATACGTGTGCAAGGTACTTACTCTACAACTACAATAGAAGAAATAATTTCATGGGACTGCGCCGAAAATTAATGCTAATTCTTTAGACGTTAAGGTTTATTTTATAATGACGATATTGTTAACTCCCGCACTTAGGTTCTTTGTTAGGATAAATTCAATATTTTACTATTTAATATAGGATGAGGAGCTTGTACGCAACGAAAAGGTAGATTTATATTGCTGTAAGTAGGTACATTATAAAACCAATGTAAAAAAATGCTACTGTAAAATAATGTAGGCCTCATTTTCCATTTATATTGTAAAGACTAGCAAAATAACTGGTAAAAGAATTTATTTAGGAACATTGTTTATTATTTATCAGAATTACTATTTTCTTAGAAGAATGTAAATATTTCAACAAAAAATACTTACGATAACGAGAAGCATGTTCTTTTGTTTTGGTTGATGTTTAAACAACACAATGATCGATCACCGTAACCATAGGTTAAAATACATTTTCCTCATCAAATGTCGTTGGGTCCTATATTGGTTGGGTATACTCAACCGAATCAGACCAAACTGACAGGATATTCCAAGTCAAACAACCAGTGTATGAGAACTCCAGTAAACTACTACCTACTCGTGCCACAGACTTTTTCAAACTAGTGTGGTGAAAGTATTAAAGTACGCCTCAAAAAGCTGCTTTCGAGCACTTATGAAAGCCTCGGTCGTGCTAAGCATTACTTATGTTAGACGGTTGGTTACTGTCTTGGTGAATATAGCCTCGTGAAATAATTTTCTTCATTAAGCTTCTCGTTTATTTTCAGGAGCAAATTCTCGCAAACACTAGAGTTCTTGCAGCGAATCGGCTCCCGCACCAAGCGAATATTCTACGAACTGCAAATCAGCCGTGCTCCAATCAACAGAATTTATGGAAAATATCCGCAGATTTTTTTCGTTGATTTACGAAATGCGGAGCGTAAAATTCAATTGGGCGAATTAATGTACTAGCTACCTACCTCCTACCTCCTTCGTGGTGAAAAATGGAATCACGGCAATGGATAATTTGTCATTTTAATGTTTTCATGTCCGCAGCGCGACTATGGATAGACGATTTATAACGCATGTCATGTGCCCATGCCCCTTTGTGTGGGAACGCGGGCATATCTAGCCGAGACGGCCGCTGTTATTACATCATTTATTACATAGAAACTATTCGCACTTGTGTTTTGATTATTAAATACTAGCTGCCACCCGTGGCTTCGCTCGCGTGGCCGGATAAAAAATAGCCTATATGTTAATCCAGCACATGTGCTACGAGTATGTATGTATATTCTAAGTTTCATTAATATCTATTCATAAGTTTTTGTGTGAAAGAGTAACAAACTTCCATACATACAAACTTTCGCGTTTATAATACATACATGTATACATATTATCACGCCCGTATCCCTAACGGGGTGGGCAGAACCACAAGTAATCATAAAAAAACTTGCAGTGACTTCTGATCCAAGACTCCCAAGATGGATATGGTGAACTATGGTGACAGGTGATCAGCCCATCGCCCATATAGGTCCATTAAGTTGGAGAGGATACTAGGTACTCCTTAGTCTACTTTTACGACATGCTCGGAGAGAGAAGCAGCTGGACGCATTCTATGTTTTTTGTTTACTGATGATGATGATGATGATTATGACACGAAGGGTTCCATACCACTAACATAAAATCGGACCTGCGCCGCCGATTCATTTTAACGGCAACCCGGCTCAATAATGATGTCCTTGTAATTTTTCCTAAGTATGATCGGCCTAAGTATGATCGGCCTAAGTATGATCGGCCTAAGTATGATCGGACGTCGTCGACCGAACTTAGCCAATCTCTTGCGTCTCAGTGGAGCACTCGCCCGCCAAGTCACCGAGATCGTCATAATAAATGTACGCACTATCATTTTTTAGCATACGTTTGATCCGATCGGCCGACGACGTCCGACCATACTCGGCCGATAACGGACTGTTTTAATCGTACCGTTATACATTATATTTTACTTACCTACGAGTACATAACCTTTTCGTAGGGTCAGCTAGAAAAGTTATATTGTTAGTCGGGCACTTGTCTTGTGAAGTTGTGAAACTGCTTTCAAAGTCTTGTCATGTCATCGTGTCGAGAAATTCGTTTATAAATGTTTTGGGAAAAAGCTCGTGAAAGGCTTTTGTGTATAATGGTGAGAATTTAGAATTCTATTAAAAGTATATCTTTTTATTTCATAAGAAGTTGCTATTTGACCTTCTTCAAAATTCAAGCAGTTAAAATGGATAACTTACTCACCTCAGATAATAAGAATTAAGAAATGGTTTTTTTTTGCTCAAAAATTTTTTTTTTAACAGTTTTCGATGAAAATCTGACAAAATATTTGTGCTTGAACATAGTTGAATGGGCCTTAAAGTTGGTAAATATGAAGGTACTATATTATAGTACCTTCATGAGTGAGGTTTAAGCTTCCTTGATTACAATACAATCTATTTATCTGAAATATCATCTTGAGTTGTTTCGTTCTTTTTATATATATATTTATTTATGCACATAATGTTTATAGGTATATAATTATTTGTGAATAATGTTTATGTAGGTATATTGATTTTGACTTCTATGTAGGTTTAAAATGTAATAATGACGTTATTTATTAACATTACACCTCGGCCAATCTTCTATTTTGTATATTCTTCTCCATCTATTGTCTGGAAGAGATCGCTTATTAGCGAAAAGACAGCCGATATTTTAGTTTAAATTTGTTACTAGAATGCAATGAAGCATTTTCATTAGTTCATTCAATAATATCGGGCATTAGTCGTGATCCAACTGCTTAGTCCACCTAGGTTGATCACAGGCCCTTTTTATTGCCCGTGGTCCACCTCATTTTATCTGGGTGGACCATGAACACTTTTGATTGCCCGTAGTAAACCTCATTTTATCTTTACTACTACTAATCGTGTCACTAGTTCTATGGAACCAGTGTGATGAAAGGATTTCAACTGCGCCTCAAAAGCTTATTTTATGACCTTAGTATAATGAGATAACCTCGCAATACGAGGGATTTCGTGATCCGTTTTGGCATTGAATCAAACATGACAGTACCTACGGGTCAGGTTATTTAAATAATAACCATTTATTATGTCAGTTAGACCCTACCTCTAATAACCATAATTTAGGTGCCAAAATAGTTTGAGCTTTGGAGTAATATCAGGCACTAAGCTAACACAAATATTGTGCGCTTCGGCAATTTTTGTCTAGCTTCTGAAATACGAACTAACGCAATGATGATTGTAATATAGATATTGTTACGGAAGTGGTTACGGGATTGTAAGGAAACGACTGGCCTTCTTATAAAATAAATAAAAAAGCCTTTATTCTACTACTTATAAATACATAATACAAAAACAATCATAGTCGCCTCCATGGCGTGGGCCTCCCCTAAATCTCTACATTTTTCCCTTTTCCTAGCCTTCCTCACTAACCTTCTTAGATGACGTTTATTGGGTCTCTTTATCGTACAGTTCCTCAGTGACGTAGCTGACGGGCTGCTCGACTGACGCGTGCCCGACGTAGTCCTAGTCACTGACGTAGACGCCACGTATTCCTCGCAGAGCTGACGTAGTCGTGTCACTGCACTCACTTCACTTCACTTTCACTTTACTTTTCTTCTTCTTCCAGTGCTTCCAGTTCGCTGGACTTTTCCAGATCATATGACGATCTATATGGAACATGGGCTGATCACCTGTTACCATGGTTCACTATATCCATCTTGGGACTTTGCATCAGGAGTGGCTGCAAGTTTTCTTATGCCCACCCCGTTAGGGATACGGGCGTTATATGTACCAGGTCATGCGTATTCCAAGTTCTAAGTTAGGACCTACAAAGTAGAGCTATTCGATATAAACAGCAAAAACTCAACACTTTTTTTTATTGTATATTTGTTAGAATGCAGTACTATGCCGAATCGAACTACTTTAGATATTTTTTGATCCAATACAAATAAATTTCGTTCCAGTTCCGATACAAATAAAATATTGTACGACATTCAATATTGCTTTTACTGAAACAAGGTAGATTTGAAACTCATCTTGCAAAGTACGGCAAATGGTGGTATACGTTTGACGAAGACAAAATATAAGCTGAAGGCATGATTATAGGTATATTAAATCTTCAAATTATTTTATACATGAGAGTCACAAAGTCTTGTACATTTTTTTATGAAACTATATGTAATTACGTTAAGAAGATTCGGTCGGGCGGCCCACAACACAGGTAAACAATGCCAGTGCCCTAATTGTACAAGAAGCTTCATAATAAATAGCGATATACCCTCCAAATAAAATATATTTTTATTTTTGCGCAAACAGATAAAGAAAGTTATTTTTTTCTATAGATTTAATAGCGCGTTATTTCGGCAAGAGGAAAGGTGTCACTAGTTCATTCGAACAAGTGTGGTGAAAGGATTTAAAGTGCATATCAGAGGCTCCTTTCAAACACTTGACACATGTTTTCGAACTTTCTACGGTTCTACGACATGCCGGTTTCCTCACGATGTTTCCCTTCGCCGTTTGAGAGTACTGGTATAGTGCACATAAAGTTTTCGGAGAGAAAAAGCCATTATTGCACGACTGGATTTGAACCCATGACCTTAGGATCGGAAGGCGGCGCCGCTACTAGACCACCAGTGCTCTCAACCAAAGTAATTTCCGATTTTAATTTAGTTGCGCACAAATGAGTACATTATCGTCGCTACACGACCCTATGAGCAATGCAATAAGAAGTAATTATTTGAGTGAAAAAAGTTTTAGGATAAGTCAAGTAGTTGCCTGCCATCCACTGACGTTCATTCAGACGATTTCGATGGCGTGGCGGGCGAGTGCTCGGCTGAGACGCAAGTGGCGCGGGTTGGATTTCCGCTGCGGGAGAAATGTTTGCATGATCTGCAAAATATTTCTTCCGGGTCTGGATGTAGTATGTATAAATAATGTATTTACAAAAAAAAGTATATAAGTAAGCTAAGCTTTGCTTAGTTTGGGGCTAGATGGCGCTGTGTGAAAAGTCTACAAATATTTATTTATACCTGAACTGAGTACCGCCTTTGAACACACAACACTTTAGCTCAAACCCGGCACGGTCTATGGTCGTGTTGCAATTTCAACGTTGTTCCTGATAATTTCCCTATCCTGTTTCCTGTCACGACGGCTTTACGTGTGGCTTCTTAGTGAATAAGGAAGAGGATCTACCCTCTTCTGTAATTGAATAACGACCCCCGCTGACTCAGCGGATGCTCACAAAAATAATTTTGTTAGTATCCTCTTTCTTTCGATCTCACTTAGCATGCAATATTTTGCGTACTACAGGTATATGCGTACCTACTACAGCTATAATAAGTTTAAATTGCATATCAAGGGGAGAGGAATTATTTTTAACTTTGATTGAATAATTGTTCTTGCCCTTGTTATATTTGATGGATCATATTTTGAGGGAGGAACTCTGCGTGTATTATGAATTATTATTATAATTCGAGGTTCAAATTAAATCAAATTATTTAAGATTATAAAGACGGCGGGAATCGACCGGATTCAGTTGGCTCTGACTTGAAAAAATAACTTGCTAAAGACAGGTGCGAATCCTCCGTTTTAGGCACAGTGGGCCCGCCCACAATCCTAATTGATGTCAATAGGCTGATATGTTAAATCCAATGCGAATATCAAATATCGATCGTCAGCAAGGCCATTGTCCAACTCGCACTTTCGGATGGCCGTGACCTCAACCTTTTTTGAGAGCTGGATCCGCGCCTGGCTAAAAAAGAGGCCTAAAACCAATAGTGCGTGGATGTGGGCTCATGATGATGATGATTCAGGAGTACGTACATTCAATAAACCTTCTAGATACCTAAGTCAGCGTCAATTTGTCCGTAGCCTTCGTTTATGTAGGTTGCTAACAAAATTACCTATCTAGACAATTTCATACCAGACTGTGTCTGACATAATTCAGCAGATCTCGCAAAAATTCTAGAACGTCTCAAATTAATCCCAGCAAACAAAATTACTTTGCTTTCTTGTGAAACGGCGGCCGTCATAAGACAATAATCACAAAAGGAAAATGAAATCTTGTGAAGGAAATATAGATTCATGTCACTCCAAAAAGAACATCGTTATATTTTTTTATTAAGTTTTTTTAACTTATCAAAAAGTTTCAGGCTGTGCTCATATTTTTAAGTAGTTATATATGTAGTTGTCAATGATCCCCAACTGGCGTTGAAAAATTTTGAAAAATTACAATGACGGTTACAGCTTCACAGGAAGCCAAAACTCACCTAAACAATTGCCTAGTTAGCAGCTGAAAAATGTGCTGACACGGAATTTCCGCGCGTGTCACGCGCATTCCTCAGAGCGTAGGGCACTTGTGACGTATTTTAATTATGGAAGCTGAAACTTGGCTTACTCCGGTTCAAATAAAATTGCGACCAATTAAGGAAAACAAGGTGGCCGTGCCTTCGGATTAATAACCTTAATTAACGGGTGAAGAGAGAGGATCATTAGGGGAACTACCTGCAGTAAAGCAGGGTCGTCAAGGCTTTACTGCCGCGATCTGAAAGCTTGAGAGAATAAGGCTCGGAAAAGATGCTGATGAACTTAACCTGTTTAGACGAAACGACCGAAAGAGAGAAATCTTTGTTTGATACTACTTTAGAACATTCAAAACGATTACTGTTACTGCGTTTTTTTTACGATGTCGTGTCATGAAATGTGTGATGAAATGAAAGGATTTAAAGTGCGCCTCAAAGGCCCTTTCCCTGCATATATTATTTTCGAACCTTTTAGCTTATAAGACATGCCGGTTTCCTCACGATGTTTTCTTCACCGTTTGAGAGTTACTGGTATTAGCGCACATACATTTTCCGAACAGAAAAATCTATTGACATCCATTGAAATCCACAATGATTAATGAAATTAGTGCTTGAATGCTGTTATGTTTGTCCTTAAATTGTGTTCACCGTTGTTCTCACATACATTTTATACTGTGTACCTATGTATACTTTTCTAGCTGAACTTATTTAAGAAATACACCTGATCACAGACATAATAACCAGCGTTCCATAACTAGATATATGCGAGTTTTAGTATGAAAACTTAAGTCAACGAAAAGACTATTCAGTTGTAGGTCAAGTATATACGAATTACTTCCCTTCCTGAACTGGGAGTAAAGAAAAAGCATAACTTCTTCCCTCCCCGAGCATGTCGTAAAAGTTCTCTCTCCAAAATAATGGACCACCTATATGGACGATGGACTGATCACCTGTCACCATGGTACAGCACATCCATTTTAATCAAATGTGGCTGCAAGTTTTCTTATGTTCACTTGTGGCTCTGCTCACCTCATATAATAAAATCCGACTATAACATAAAACCTAAATTCATAATGAATTCAGACCGGATCACGTTCGGAAACCTAATACGTGCTACAAATCGCATTTTACAAACGGCCGTCCATGTCGGATATCGAAAACCATTTTTGTCATTTATTCGCAATAATCCAATATGGAGGCGAGCGCGTGATCTCATTGACACTAAGCTGCGTCACGGGTCACGCTCCATAATTCATGTTGACCTGATGTGGATAGAATTCGATGCGGTTTTCAAATGGCAATGCCTAGTGCCAACCTAAATCTCGTTTAAGCTGAACACGTGATTGGCGCTGCATCGTCATATCGAGTGCAACTCGCGTTTTTGCATCTAGTTGCCGTGTCAGCAATACGCTACGTCTACTACTCGTATCACAAGGTCTTCTGTGCCACAAGACTTCTTTCGCGCAAGCAAAAAGAAATACGCTGAAGACCCATCCGTTGAAATACATAGAGATTTTATATATTAATAGTATAATGGGGATAATATCCTCCCCAACATGATGGACCATCCCAGTATCTAACTCCTTTTATAAACATGATTGTAAAGTGATCATTTTTCGCCATTGCCAAGCGTGGTTTCTTACCTGCACGCTTTGGGTGACCTCGGTAGCATGGCGGGCGAGTGGCTCGGCTAAGACGCAAGAGGCGCGGGTTCGGTTCCCGCTATGGGAGAAATGTTTGTATGTTCTGCAAATATTTTTTTCCGGATCTGGGTGTTGTAGTATTATGTATTTACAAAAAAATGTATGTATGTATTCTATCATCCATCTGGTTCCCATAGTACAAGCTTTGCTTAGTTTGGGACTAGATGACGCTATGTGAAATATCCACAAATATTTATTATTTATTACGTATATTAAACGAAAGCAATGACATCAGACCGACAAGACTGGAAAATTCAAGAGAAGCCTTCGCTCAACAGTGAAACAGTTTTTTTCTTTATAAACAGTGTTTAATTCTGTGACCATGTGTGTTGAAGTGACATAGATAGATAGATAGATAGAAAATTCTTTATTGCACACAAGAATGTACATAGGCGAACTTAATGCTAATTAGCATTTTCTTCCAGCTAACCTTTGTGTTGTTTGGAGAAAAAGTGGAGGCAGTGCATTGTGGAAAAAATGCTATGAGAAAAATAATAATTATTATTATTGTTATTATACATAAATAAATACAAATAATATCTACCTAATTTATAACATATATACAAAAATACCTACAGGTGCTCAATTTTGATGACTGCTCTGTAGAGCAAGATAATGGTGATATAGTTTAGACTTGAAGATTCCCATGGATGAGGCTTGGCGTATTTGCATTGGAAGAGAGTTCCACAGACGAACCGCAGTAACAGTAAAAGAGTCTGTGTAGAAATTTGTGTTATGTTGTGGTGTCATGAGTAGAAGGTGTTGAGAGGAGCGTGAAGGACGATTTGGTGGGAAAAGAGGAGTGAAACGATCTTTGAGGTAGGATGGAGAGAGGGGGTGGTGGAGGATATTATAGAGAAGGCAGAGAATGTGAGTATTCCTACGATAGCGGATGTTGAGCCACTTCAGTTGTGTCCGGTAGTGAGAGATGTGGTCATACTTACGCAGACCGTACAGATATCTAATACAAAGGTTCAACAACCGTTCCAGCTTATTGAGTTGCTCTTCCGTAGCATCTGCATAGCACACATCTGCATAATCAAGGATGGGGAGTAGAATGGAGTTGACCAGGGTGCATTTAGCAGAGAAAGGCAGAAAGTTTTGCATACGTTTTAAGGCATGCATTGAGCCAAACATTTTCCTACTGACTTCGGCGATGTGCTGCTCCCAAGATAAGTTTTCAGTAATGATTAGGCCAAGATTCCTCACCTCAGAGCAGTAACCCAAGGGAACATCATTGTATTTGACAGAGGGGAGAGAGTTTGGGTCCAGCCTAGAGATGAAGGTCCTGCTACCAATAATCATCACTTGGGTTTTATTTGTGTTAATTTGGAGACCAAATTTCCTAGACCAAGAAGAGACAGCACATAAATCTTCCGTCAGCAGGTGTATCGCATCATGAATATCATCGGGTTTAAAGGATAGGTAAAGTTGGACGTCATCAGCATACAAGTGATAGGAAGAAAAACGAAGGCCAGATACAAGAGTATTAATAAATATAGAGAAGAGCAGGGGAGAAAGGACACCACCCTGGGGAACGCCGGCAGTGACGTCACACCAGTTTGAGTGTACGTCATCTACTTGTACGCGTTGTTGACGCCCAGAGAGGTACGAACGGAACCAGTCGCATGACACTAAGGAAATATTGAGGGAACGCAGGATGGCTAAGAGTATAGAGTGATCAACACAGTTAAAGGCGTTGCTGAAATCAAGAAGGGTGAGAAGAGTCAGCTTCTTGTCGTCCATCGCACCTCGAACGTCATCGGTAATTTTTACCAGCGCAGTACTGGTGCTATGAGCTGAGCGAAAACCTGACTGAAAAGAGTTTAGGAGAGAATGAGATTGGAGATAATGTGAGAGTTGACGGTAAACAACGCGTTCTAGAACCTTTGACAGAAAGGGTAGAATAGAGATTGGGCGAAAATCTTTAATGTCAGAGGTAGCAGTTCTTTTTGGGATAGGTATTATCTGTGCTTTTTTCCAAGTGGAAGGAAAGACACCGGAAGAAAGGGAGAAATTAATGATATGGGAGATGTAAGGAAGAATAAGGTTAAGGATGGGTAACAAAAGATCACGGCCAAGGCCGTCTTGTCCTACCGCTTTGCTAGAGATACTGGTGATAATACGTCGGATCTCATCTTCGCCAACTGGAGAGAAAGTGAAAGAAGTGAAGTTATGCTGAGAAAAGGCACCGATATCAGCGATAGTTTGTTCCCTCACAACGTCATCCACACTATACGCCACACTTGAAAAATGTTGATTCAGTAGGTTAACATCCACTGGAGAACTCACATTTGGTTTACAGCGACCAAAACCAAGACTGTGAAGAAGTTTCCACATATTATTTGGAGTACCAGCGCTAATCCTACCAAAAATAAAACGCCGTTTGGCATTACGGATCATTTGGTTACATTTATTACGCGCTTTTTTGAAATTAGCCAGATTCTCCTCACTTGGATGTTTCCTGTTTTTACGGTATAAGTAGTCCCTTTTGGACATATATGAACGGATTTCATCTGAAAGCCAGGGTGCTGGCAGTCGCTTCATACGGACTGGGTGTAAAGGTGCGTGGACATTATAGACACTAGTAATACAGTCATTGAAGAGGTCTACCTTTCCATCAATTGTTGAGCTGCTGAAAAGCCCTGACCAGTCAATATTAGCAACATCCGAGCACAATTTTTCCCAGCACACACCTGCAAGATTACGTTGGATGATCACCTTGGGCTTCAATCTAGGAACACTTATTTTATAGGAGGCATAAATAAGATCATGGTGTGAGAAACCTGGGGCAGCAAGTTGACCATAACAGGTTATTCGATTTTTGTCACCAGTGAGAATATGGTCAAGCCAAGAGTGACTGTCATTCACATGATATGTTGTATCAAGATCTAGAAGTGAAATATTGAGTGATGTGATAAGATTCGCCAGTTTTTTTGCTTTGTGATCTTGTCTAAGTGGACATGTGTTGATGTCACCCATGATAATGACATGATCATACTGAGGTGAGTGTGTCTCTAATAGTAATTCAAGAGTATTGAAGTAATCAATAGTGGGTGGTGCATAAATTACCCCAAGTAAGACTCTAACAGAAGGGTTAGTGGTTACCTCAATAAGGATATATTCCAATGACCCTGAGTATGTTTGTGGAGAAGTTGCAAGGATCTTGTATTTGAGTTCTGAACGGATATAAATTGCAACGCCACCACAACCTTTACCTATGCGGTCATTGCGGATAAGGTTAAAGCCAGGAAGAGAGTAGGAGGAGGAGGGGAGAGAAGGTTTCAGGAAAGATTCAGAGACTAAGCAAGCATGAAGAGAATTTAAGGAGAAAGTTTTAACCAAATCATCATAGTGCGCTGGTATACTCTGTGCATTGATGTGGCAAATGTTTAGATTCTTTTTAGGATTTGAAAAAGACTTATGAAGCTGCTCCCCAAGCGATTCTCCATGAAGACTCTCATCCAAAGCATCCGAGAAATCATCAGAGTCTAAAGAAACAAAACAGTCCGAAGAAATTGAGCTATCCATACCTATCAATATATACTATAATACTAAAATAAACGAATTTATCAATATACTACTAAAATACAACTGTATTATGCCTACTTTACAATCTACAAAAGCAATACTTCCTACCACTATTATCATGCTAATTGCCACCAAAAAACACCGCCAGTTAGCTGAAAAACAATGGCTAATGCCAATAAAAATAAGATGAAGCTGCAGTGTAGATAGACCTACTTACAAAAAGAAAAAAAGAAAAATAAAATAAAAACAAACGAACTTAACAGTAAATAACATCTACCACATCAATAGATAAGTACCACATGAATAACAAAGAAATTGCATTTATGGCAGTATATCATTATTGGAAAAATTACCTATTTATTTCTAATTTTTTTTCCTTTTTATTGTTTTGTTTTGGTAGTTATCTATGTATTTAGCTCTGTGATTTGATCGAATTGACAGTATGACAGTTACCTACATGATTTGCAAAGTGAAAAGTGACATTGAGAAACCTACCTACACTCAATTGATGACAATGACATTTATGAACCATATGGACGGCATAAACCAGCCTCGGAACAATCAAGACACATGAAAGAAAGAGATAGATAGTTTATGATGTTTAAAGTGAGGTATAAGTTGAGATTGAAGTGGAAAGAAACAGGGTGAGTTTGACAGTTTGACACTAGCACAATGCATTGAAGATATAAGTGACATCTGACAGAAATACATAGTTATTATTCATGGTAAATAAGAGTTACATAGCAGCTTCAAAGATACATAAGAAAATATTTTACTACCGGCACTTTGGCGCAGAAAAGTTTAAACCTCAACGAACTCATACGAACGGACTTTACTTGGTACGGAGGGTCCTCGTACGGACCGATGCCTGCCTGCTCGCAGGCGCAGGAGACGATGGCGCGGGCGCAGGTGCCGCCTTGCTCGGAGGGAACTTCTGCGAGATTTCCTTCAACTGAGTATCCGATACAAGACGATGCTTCGTCCCGTCTGGTGTCAAGAGATACACGCTTCCATCCTGCGACCAGCATTTGTGCACGCCGAAGATTTTTCGAGCGTCATTGAAAATAGCTCTCCGTGGAGCTGTGAGATACTCCGCGATCGATACGTCAGCGCCTTTTAGCTCCTTCTTACTTTGCCAAATGCGAGTACGCACAGCAAAGCGCTCAAACCTGACCAAGATTGGTCTCTTCCCAGCCCTTGCAACATCCTTTCCAAGCCGGTAACAGAAGCGAATACTGTCAGGGGTGAAATCATTGATTTTAAGTTTGTCTACTATGACTCTCGTTATGATTTGACTGAGATTTTCATTCTCAGTTTCTTTCACCCCGCGGAAAAGGAGAAACTTGCGTCGGCCTCTGTTCTCCATCTCGTCCACTGCAGTTGTTACTTGGGTCACTTGAGCGCGTACCAAGTCGATAGCAAGCTTCATGCATACCTTAAATTGCTTGAAATCGGATGCCAGCTGTTCCAAGGAAGGACTTGAAGTTGAAGAAGCATTGTTTAGCCGCCCTTCAAAAGATGCCACGCAGCTTGTCAATTTGGCATCCAGTTCCATTATAGCAGCCAGAGGATCAGCAGGGTACAGGGCAGACTTTTTCTTGTCCATGGACATGGCGTTTGTAGAGTAGTGGTACAATGTTGAGGTGTGATGTGGCAGTGATAGTGGCAAAAAACACAGTTGTGATTTATATCATACCAGTGACTTTCTGGATGCTACACACATGTGTGTTGTGACAATGGGCAGTGTAGAGTCCAATATCACCAGATTTGGCACTGTATATTGCTTGTAAGTATTTAATTAAATTAAATTATATAAGATGAAAAATTATGACTGTTATTATTGCGACTACCCGCCGAAGAAAAATTTATATAACATTTACATAACATAATTTATTTGGAAACATAAACATGTCATAACAACAACTCAAATTAATATTCATAGACGTATTTAATTGTTTCATAAATTACTTTAATAAACTTTAACCAACATAAATAAAAAATAACACCCAACAGTCACATACAATAGTCCTGACCCCACACTAGGATTCCCTGTTTCGTGGGTATCAGAAACTACGAGTACCACAACACCCAAACCTGGAAGAAATATTTACAGATCATGCAAACATTTCTTCCGCAGCTGGAATCGAACCCGCGCCTCTTGCGTCTCTGCCGAGCAATCGCCCGCCACGCCACTGAGGCCGAACATGAACCCGAATCTGTTTCCTAAAATAAATTACTTTGAGTAGTAAAATTGTTTGTTAAATAACTACAAATTCACTTAGAGATTTTGTAGAGTGTCTACCAAGAACACCGTGAGATCTTCGCGTAGGCGTTGGACGCGTTGGAGATTCTATACAGTCACCAAAAGTCAATTATTATGGCTGTGACATTTATGGCAGATATTGTTACTTTTATTGCATGTAAATTATACACTTTAACCAGTGGGTGGTCTATCCGTACTCCCGATTTTACTGTTCCAGAAAGAAGTTTTTAGAAATGTGAGATAGGTATTGCGATCCTTCGGACTACTCGCTAGAAGCTTGAACTACATACTCGCTGAGCTACTCGTTTGAAGCGCTCGTGGCGTAACTTGCTTAGACGTTGCATAAGCGTACGTAAGCCATGACAGAGGCCTTTCGGCGGCCTAAAAACTCCATCACAAGAGTTCGCCACTAGCTCATACGAACTTACTTACTTACTTCGGACTACTATTGCCCTGTTTCAATATTCTACTAACATACTACGGATCGTACAGTACCGTAGATACGTTGTTTTTGTGTATATTTTCGACAGATAACAACATTGCTATTGTAATGAACAATTTGTCTTCCGTTACTACAATATTAAAAGTAATTTACTTTTTACTACAATATTGGAACCGGGTATTTTAGCATTGGACATTTTTATTTTCAGACATAATTGTCTGAAAATAAAAATGTCCAATGCTAAAAAAACTGTTTATTTAAATAGTAGGAGAAATAAATAAAAAGCTGACATTTAAAGGTTAATCAAATTACTATCGCGAACTTGATAATATGTAATATGTTTGTCACCGCTATTTTTGAAACCAGATATAGTTATAGGTATGTGACAAATAACTAATGTGAACAAATCTCTTAGCAACAGAAATAAAAATGTCATAAAAATTAACTATATTTTTACCGACCGGAAACAGCATTCTGTTAGCAATAACATACACCGGAAGTGACATTGTGTACCCACACTATCTTGTAGGTAGTTAATGTAGAATCAACAATCGATGTAGTAAGTTCCATTTTATCCCAGAGTAATAAAACGTCCTCAGAGATCAATTTAATAAGCTTACAAAAGGTAAATGTTCTGTCTATCTAATCGTGTCACTAGTTCTTACGAACCAGTGTGGTGAAATTATTAAATTAGCACTTGAGACACTTAATAAAAATATGATTATATTTTCAAACTTTTTAAGTCCACAAACAACAATGAAGGAACAATAAAGAAATAAAATATATACATAGAACTCGTCCTACATCTACTTATATAAATCTAGGTAAATACATAATGCTGGATGAATATCTTAATAAAAATAGGAATGTGTATTTATGTCGAACACAACACTCTTTACTTTGTATCTAAACATTAATACAAATAAGAGGTTCATTTTATATACAGGTTTTGCGACAATAAACTAAAAACTTCAATTCATTTATTCAATAAAAATGACTGCGGCAATTTGCTTTCGCTGCTGTTTTCGTTCAATATTCCTTGTTATAGCTCTAAGAGATTGAATGGAGGGTTCAGTGGCAAAGCTCTTAACGCCCATTAATTTATAGGCAGCCGAACTTAAGATAAACCTTGCTTTGTCTTGACGTAGAATGTCTTAAGTCTTGATTTCTAAGGCAGACTTATTGCGTAAGTTACTAGAATACGTAATTATAGACAACTGTCAAAATAATAGGTGGGTTTTTTGACAAATTGTAAGAAAAATGTGCGCACAATCAGACTTTATGCTTTAAACAGCTTTAAACTCAGAGAAGTGTCATGAGTTATCTGTTTTTACTGTGACGTCAAAATTAAATCTTTCTTAATCTAGCTCTGAAAAAAGTTTTATTTACCTACGGTCTGTGCCGGAGACACCTACAAATGAATTCAGAAAAATAAGCAATTTTTCATAAATGTTGACAGTTTCAGATAGCTTATAAAAAAAGCAGCGAAATAGTCAATTTCCTGCAAAATCAGGAGCCACAAAGTAAAGTTGATACGCCGTCCGAAATATTATTATAAAATCCATCAATATCTTGACTGAAATAATTTATCTTGATAAGCTTAACTTCGCCATTATTATTTACTAAGCTGTCCTGTCATCATGGCGTTCTTGCTTTGAAACATTTTGTTATTGTAGGTAAGAATATTCCGGTACACAAAATAAGGGTTATGTTTTTAGACTAACCATTGATGATTATGATGTCCACACTTTGTTGTCACACTCCCTTGACATACGAGTGAGGCAGGTCATTTGTGTACCTTTGTGATATGTCACTATCGCTCATAAATAAATAAATATTTGTGGACATTTCACACAGCGACATCTAGCTTCAAACTAAGCAAAACTTGTACTATGGACACCAGATGGCTGATAGCATACTTATATACTTTTTTTGTAAATACATACTCATAATACTACAATACCCAGACCCAGAAGAAATATTTGCAGAACATACAAACATTTTTCCCGTAGTGGGATCGAACCCGCGCCTCTTGCATCTCAGCAGAGCACATGCCCGCGCCGAGATGGTCTTGTTTCAACAAAATGAGATTTTATGATTCAGAGATTTTTAATTAGACCATATGTCCGAAAGGTTGAGTGCCGTAGTACCAACATCCAGACACGGTAGAAGTCTTTGCAGAACACTCAAGCACTCGCCCACCATGCCACCGACGACGACATTTTTGGTCGTTGACCATCATGCTTACCTGGGTTAAAATAACGCAAGAAGACGACACATCGTTATATCACAGCAAACAAGTGGTAATTTCAGCGCGATAACAATAGGTATTAGACACAGTTACGTATACGTCTCCGCTGGACTGGAAGTAAAGAAAAAAAGTGTCCAGCAGCTTCTCTCTTCGAGCATTTTGTAAAAGTCGAATATGGCATAGTATCCTCTCCGACATGATGGACAATCTATTTATATAGGCGATGGGCTGATCTGTCACCACGGTTTATCATGATAATATGTATGTATTTGGTTTAGTATAGCATTAATTACTGGCTCCGAAAATAGCGAAAAGCTGCAAATTTAAAATGAACATATCCACTTTGATATCCGTCTCGCCGGTCAATTAAAATTGTTCGCGGACTCTACAAAGCTTTGAAATGAAAATGTAACAGGCTTGTCGCTATGCGATTAGCCTGGACATTTTGGAAAGCTTTATGTTTTCAACTAGCTACAGTTTGCGGACTTACTCTCAACGTATCTGCATATAAAAATAACTGATATACCTACTAATTTGTATCGTGTCTGAAAGGATTTGTTTACTTTGTTTGTTTTTGACAGACTGGGAAGTAATTTTCTAGGGAAAATACATAATATCACAGTAGACATATAAACAACTGCCAAAAAATACGATTTTTGCCAGCAATTTTAATATGTATGTATACTATACATATAACGTAGATACTTTATCTCTATTTCCCGAGAATTAGGCTTCTGGTCAATTTCCCAGTTCAAGTATAGATCGACCTGTATGTAGGTATTAGATGGAGGTCGAAGACGATATAGAAAATAACGAAATCACATAAAACTGCTTGAAAGAAGGTAAAATTGGAATATTGAATCCTTGTCCTACTTTAAGTGGCTTCCTCGTTTCTATAGAAAATGATTCTGTCAACAAATTGCCAACGACCGCGATTCTTGGCAGACCTGTATCAAAAATACGTGTTCCAGATCACGTGCCGGTTTATTCCAATATTGTCGTCCACGTGAAATCCTAAAATGAAAACGTGAGGGAAAATTTCTCGTAAAAAGTCCGCTGGTCACTTCATTCCACGTGATGGAGTCTTTTCGCATTTCCATTCGTCCTTCGGTTACTTAGAATCTTATTTTCGTGATCCTGTTTGACCTAACAAGGTCGAGATGCTTTTGTTTTATCGATTCGTTATAGGATTGTAATATTATCTGTGGACTGGACTTGTATAAATGTAATATTTCTACCGGTCCATAATATAGATACATTTTTGTAATTACCAGGGATGTTCTATACGTAGAAACTTTTAATTGGCCTTAAAGAACCATGTACTCAATGGGCTACATGGTTTATAATTTGTATGTTTTTGTCTAACTGAAAGTTCTCCGAAAACCCAAAAAAAAATACTATTCTAGGAGCACAAATTGACTTAATATATTAATTCACTACGCAAAATGTAATTAGAGAAACAAAAATCTTAAGATGTAACTTTTTTTATTGATACTAGGTACATACTAACAAACGTAGTACCTTTAACTACACATAGGTAATTCAAATAAAACACGATTCAAAAACTCAATTTTATGAACAGAATGGCACCGCAATAAATTATTAATCCATTAAAACCAGCCTCAAATTGCAGCGAATCTCGATTGACGAATAAAAAACCTTCCAGTGTCAATAATAGTGATACTGGCAATTTGGGCCCTGTATTTGTGATTAAACCCGGGACAGCGTGAATCTCGTCAAAAATACAATTTCAATTGTTTTTTTATTTGTGCTTATAAAAATAGCGACATTTTTAATCAATATTGCCTTGCTTCCAATTTCAAAGTTACAATTTCTAAATTCGAAATGACATAACCCATGTTTAATCTAATAATTTGCTGGATCCCACTGCTGGGCAAAGACCTGCGCTTTCGCTTTTTGTCATTACCATATCAGCTTAAATCCACCCACGGCTGGTTAAGGCCTCCATTTTAGTACGGCATTCTCTCCGATCCTGCATCAAAGTGATCTGAAAGATTATGTAAAAGGTTTTTACTCAGTAGATAAGTTTTAACCTGTTTGTCCTTAACTTGCATAATAAACCAGTTGCCGCATCGTCGTTAGTTCGAATAGGTAACTTTAAACTAGTAGCGAGGATCAAAAAGCAATTCTATTCGCGCTATTACATCCACGACTTTCAGATAAAAGTCTCCAAAGAATCGATTCCAGCGTTTTTCTCAATGGTTCGAGCACTACAGATAGACTAGAGTCAACATATTTTTCGGCCTCAATTTCGGCCGCACACAAAATTATTTTAGCAGTTTTACAAATTTTGGACCGAAGCCAAAGTAAAAACACTATCTTACATCTTACCAGCGAAAAATACGAGTGAAGTCCCCGTAGAATGTCTTACTTATGTACATTTTGGTGTCCACTTTTCGCTTTTGAAGAAAGTTTTCTGAAATGTGATGGCGTCTTTCTTAGCTACGATGTGTAAGCCGATATAAATAACGGACGTATTTAAAACAAACTCAAACTAAGTTCAAATATTTACCACACCTCAAGTTTACTGCTGTATTAATACCATCATCGCACGAAAATTTGCACACGATTATTATCAATAGAGTTGACGAAAAACAGCATTCTTCTCGGCTGGACCGGGAGTAGGAAAAAACATAGAATGCTTCCAGCTGCTTCTCTCCCCGAGCATGTCGTAAAAGTCGACTAAGAGATAATATCCTCTCCAACACGATGGACCATTTATATGGGCGATGGGCTGATCACCTGTCACCATACGGTTCACCAAATTCATCTTGAGATTTTAAATCAGGAGTGGCTGCAAGGTTTTCTTATGATTACTTGTCTCTCTGCCCACACCATTAGGGATACGGGCGTGATAATTGTATATTTGTGAAAAACAACAAGTACATCGGCCTTTCGGCATCTCTAAACTTCCCAGACACAGACCGTATCTACAAATCCGTCGCACCAATTAGTCGGTTGTTTCAATTAGGGAATGTAATTAGGAATGCAGTAGGTGGTAGATGGTAGGAATAATCACGATATTGGTGCGGAACGAGGTCGATTCTACTAATGAATTACCTGTGACTCACAAATTAATTAAGGTATAGCCTTGGGACAGCGGGGTCTATTCGAAGATTGGACAGTTCTCTTCATTTTGCTGTACCTACTCGTATAGGGACGTTGTCCATTGAAGATGGAGATTCAATGGGAGGTTCCCAAACTGAACAAAAATGACTAACTCAGTGACTGAAGCCTGTACTCTCAGCACCTATATAATATACATAGTTAGGTAAAAGTTATTAGAGACCAAACTCCTTTGAAAATTTTCAATCGTCGTCGACTAGAGTCATAATTTTCTTTCTAAATTTAGGGCAGGTACAATTTGATTGAATCCAAATGTTTATTTTGAGACTTATTTTATAAATGGCAATTTCAAATGAGAAAACTATGTATTGGTCTTCTTGCCCTTATCCCACTCTAGCACAAATAACTCTTAGTACAACGTAATTAAACTAAAATAGAGCTGTGGATTAGAATCGTTCTTTAAACGGGCACATGCACCAAACACTGGTAATAACTATAAAATCGCCTCGCACTGAGTGATTAAAAATTACTCTGCTCATCATTTGGATATTATTTCTTGTCATCGGGCAATCTTGATGGATCATCTGATCGCGTGCTACTCACATTTAAAATGTGTTGCAATTTCTTAATTGCTTAACATTTGTGAAATGTTTCATGTGTGAAATATATATTAATTTTTTTCGCGTAAATTATAAGATTTACAAATTCTGCAGAACTATTCGAAATCTATTTCGAGTAAGCAATATATTAAGACACGCTGAATAAGCTGACGGTGAGCTTGATTCAATATCTTAGCTTAAGCTTCAATACATCCTATCCCGTCATACTAATTGATCGAGGGAGCGAATATCTCAGCGGCAATTTGGGCGATTTGGCGCTGTATATTTGTATGTTTTGGGCGATTTGGCGTTGTACGAGTATATTTGTATGTTTGTTCATATGTTTGTTAGAGCATAACTTTCGAACCGTTAATCTAATCTGTATGAAACTTGGTAGGTTAATAGATTGTGCTATGAATATTTGCTGGAAAGCATATGAGCTTAATCAGTGAAGGGGTTGTAAAGATATTGGATTCCCAAGAGGATAAAAATAATAGTTTTACTGATGTATAGAATGGCATACCATATGAAAGGGATTTTATTTGTACATGCCAAAATGGTTTTTATTTTTATTCTAGAATATTAAAAAATAATTACAATATATTTATTTTTTGAAATAAAAATTAACCATTGTAACCTGAGCTCCTTTTTCTTAGAGTTTCAATGTCTTCGTAGTTCAGGTTAGACTACACACATACAGGTAACAAGCGCACGAGATCTCAGTTTGGGCGAACTACTAGTATATAAAGGCGAAAGATATTATAATGTTTGAATATTTGTTTATTTTCAAGTATTTTTCTGTTTGACTTGAAATAGATATAGTATATTAATAAAATAATGCCATATGCATTGTATACTTTGACTGAGTAAATAGAACGCAAGCAAAGCCGTGGGTCGCGGAGGAAGTGAGGAAAAAATATATGACTAAGCTTTTCACTCAGACATAATGTTTCACAGGTTCAGAGACCAATGAATGTAAAACAATAAAAGCAACTGCACTCTTGCTGTTTCCCATCTCCCTAGACATCTTCAATCCCATTTGCATCCAAACGTTACAACCAATTTATATTCGCTTATCATCAAATATCTCAAGCAGAATTGGTTCCCGCCACAATACTGGGATTCCCCTATCCCCACTGATTCGTTCCCCAAGGAGGTAGGTAGGTACCTCGAGGACCGTTGACGTCGGGATAAAGGAGGGTAGATAAAAAATTGCCTTTCGACTGCGTCTGGGCGCAGCTGAGTTCTGCATGTGCAATCCCGTCGCTATTTGATAAATTATACAAGATTGCAAGACACTGCGCTTTGGATACCCAGCGGATAAACCGCTCTTAGGCCCATATTCAAGAACAGTGCACTTAAATCACGAGTTAAGCTTAGATTAAGAAGAAAAAAAAAGAATTTCTTTTATTTGTCCAGTTTTTTTTTTTGTTTTTAAATAATTTTACGAGATACAAATGCATAATGTATCTTAGGTACATTATTAATTTTTAGGACACGTAGTAATTACTAACTTATTCTTTTCTTACTTTCTTAATTTTCATGCTGTCTACACTTGTAATGACATTTAGTTACTAAACCCTTAACAAGCACCTGTTTTAAATAGTTTTAGTGTAGGTACATTATGTTAGTGTTAAAATAAATAAATAAATTTTTGGTGAATCTTGAAAATTGAACGATGAAACTATGACCGCTGTGATATGAAACAAACATACACTTGTAGTCTTAGGTACTGCAATAACAGTGCAAAGTCAAAAGATCCGCTGTGGCAGCGGACTTGCCGCTCAATGTCCACAGATAGATGATGAAATTTCCCTTCAAGGAGATTACATACCGGAGCCGTTTTGACAGAAGCACGCCACAAAAATGTAGGGTGGACGAGCGACGATTCAATTTCGACGGTATTCAAAATAGAAAGATTTTAAAATTGATTATCTTGACGCATGAATACGGCCGGTTTGTTATTGAAATTCCGCATTTTCTATTAATATTTAGATAGGTCTTTTCGATGTTTTTTTTTTGTGGAAGTGGTTTTTATCAATCAGAATATATAGAATCAGAATTATTGAATAAATTATATACGCCCATACCCACTCACATGAGCATATATAATATAATTTGTGATCGAGTCCAATATTCGACTAACGGACGAGGAACGCTCATTACCATAGCAACATTTTTTTTCTAACAAAAAAAATTATGACACTTTTCAACAGATAGTAAAAATATTGGAACCGGTCATTTATCAATCAGAAGAATGGGGCATGGGCGAGTTATGAGTAGTAGACGTAATAAAAACATCGTAAACTTATTTTTTTTATTTCTTAAGTAAAGCTTATTGCACAAAACATTCGTACATTTATGTATACGTATTCAACTTTGAATTTATCAACTAGCTTGTTTGTCTTGAAAAATGTCTGTATTTTTTAAACTTTAAAGTTCTCATTCACACTTTCCATAAAATATACGTAGCAATTTTCTTTCTCTCGAGAAAGTGCAAGGATCTTTGGTATCCGTCCCATCGCTTTATGAAGCGAGAACAGTCGAACAAGATGGTGGCTAGTTTACTCTTTGCCCTCTACGACTACTACGACCTTTTCACCCTCTACGACTTCTACCACCTCTACGACATCTACGCCGTAGAAATTATCGTTTCGTATCGAAAGGACATTTAGCAGAACGTCTTAAAATCAAAACGGCATATTAGCTTAACGTCTTATTAGCAACATGACCTAGTAGCAAATGGGCCTAATACCAAAACGACATTGTATACGTCTTGTGCACGAGAAAATAAACATAAAAAAAGATTTCGTATCACTAAGACTCACCGTTTGACGGTGTGGTCGCATTTCGTGCGCCGTCATATTTGGGTAAACAAGCTAGTTTGTTGCGATTCGGGTGTTTTACAAAATGTCGAAAAAACTACCTACTCGATTGGTAGCGGTTCGTGATCTTTTGAAACGCATTATGGGTAATACCATAGAGCTACGAACAACAATGTTGAAATGTGCTTAAATCGATAAAGTAATATTGTATTATGATTAATAATTCTTTTTACGAGTTTCATAAAACAAAAATACACTTCTGACCAACCTTCTGTATCCAGCTTCTTTCAATACTTTGAAAAACAATGGATGCACAATGACTCCCTGGGCAGAATTTGGTGTAGTTTTGGTCAGCAGCATAGAACAAATAACTCCGCAGAAGGATGGAACTGCAGACTCAATTCAAGAATTGAAAAAAGAAAACCCCGTTTACTTTTTGAGTATATTCAAAAAATTAATAACGAGTTAAAAGACATCCACATCAAAATTATGCAGAAGGATACAAATCAAAATCGTAGTCAAAAGACAAAAGACCGTGATGAACACATAAAAATGGTTACCAGCTTGTTAGTGGACAGTATTATAAGTGTTGGGGACTGTCTCGAATTACTTTTAAATAAATAAAGCTTTTGCTTTAAAAGTGATTTGAGTTCCTAGTACACAGTAGATTAGAAGAATTAAGCTGTGACAGGTAAGCCTTGAAAACTGATTGAAGCGTTTATTGTATTTGAAAATGTACCAAATTGTGAAAACCTACTATAGTTTATTATTTTAAGAATTTTTTTTTGTATGTAAGAGTGATTATATTTTGTGCAATGTTTCAATTTCAAGTGCAGTGCAAGAGGGTTAAAAAATGTTTTACAAATGTGTCGAGTGGGGTACCTATGAAAGGGCTTTGTTTGCTTCCAAAATGGTTATTATTTTTATTCTAGGATGTATAGTTTTTAAAATATATAGCGAAAAAGCTAAGTTTAGGAAACCGTTGTAACCTGAGCTCCCTTGTTCGAGTTTTGATGTCTTCGTACCTAGTTCAGGTTAGACTGGATATTAGTATGGGGAGATCCGAATTAGAAGCGAAGTCTCAGGAAAGTACCTTCCGTGGCTTCCGAACCATTTTTCGTAAAATCAATTTTGTACTTTTACATTTCAAGTCCTTTTACCACACTGGTTCGAAAGAAATACTGGCACGAGTAGTCGGTAGTAGCAATAACAGATGCTATTTTGGATTGTGAACCAGCTAACCCCTTCCAAGCCATGGCTGAAGCGGGGGTACTCAATAGATTTGCATCCTGGATTCCCGAACAAAGCAGCGCGAGACGATAGGAATCCCGCAATCCACTCCTTAAACTAAATCCAGGATTAGAACGTCGAGCTGTGAACGATCCTGCACAATGGAATTTCTTCTAATGAAAAGCTAGAGTAGGTGAGTACCTGCATAACGAATAATTGTTGTCCCAATGCCAGAAAATTATACCCTAAGTTTTTCTTATAAAAATATTGATGTTTGCTAAATTCACCACCAGTTACGTAAACTCATTTTTTGTTACTAAAACAATAGTTTACTAAGTCAAATACTTAGTAAACTATTACATATTTTTTAACATTCTTCAATATCAAGACCGTTTCGATCACTGAGCGGAAAATTTCAACTTTCTTTCCCATCTTTCTTCACTTTTGTCCGCTTTGGCTGAAGCCTAATTTTCCAGCGTTCCATCAAGATACCGTCGAGTGCATTGAGTCCAGATTCAGCTGCTTTGTCCGACGTACCTGCATCACAATAGCCTTGAATGGAATGAAATATTCAATTAGATAATTGTACGTTTTTCTTTTAAATATATAAAAAGGAGATCAACTTTGGACGAAAAAGTTTATCAGAGACGAAAGCTTGTACAAGAAGCAGTAACTGAATCTTGACATACTTCAAATGTTCATATAAAGTTAATCCTATCCTACTATATTATAAATGTGAAAGTTATATTTTTGTGCCTCAATCACGCCTAAATGACTGCACGGATTTGAATGAAACTTGGAACATACATAGTACATGTGCTGGATTAACATATAGGCTATTTTTTATCCAGGTACCGCGTGAGCGAAGCTGCGGGCGGCAGCTAGTAGGTAAGTAATAAAAACAAATAAATAAATGATGTTATCGGACCGTGTGTCATGTGAGCGACAAAGTCACACAGATACCTACGAGTATATGAATGATAGGAAAACCAGAGCCGAATCCAGCCAATTGTCTTTTTCTAAAAATCTATGTGCATTATTTTTGGCTACCAGTTTCCCCAATGACGAGTCTAAAGAGTTTTAAGTATCTTCCTTCCCTTTTTCTGTACTGCATTTTGCTACTTATTCCGTCGTCCTCGGGCGATATTGCGAGGTAAAAGTCCTCATTGTATTACAAAAGGAAAAATAAAAGTCTCATTTACACCCGCCTCTTACAATTGTCGTGCAAATATTGTTTGTGCAAGTGCTAACTGGTACAGACCCTTTCTCATAAAATATTGCGATTAAACTCTGGGTTTTAATGCGATTTGTAATGCTTTTATGTCTGTTTTTGTTCAAAACTTTTATGAATTGGCTGTAGTATGAAAATAGCTTTATTTTGTCTTTTTTCTCGAGCCATCTAACATTTTTAAACAACATAAAAAAGGAGGTTCTCAATTTGAGTATAATTTTTATGTTTGTTACCTCCGTCATTGAACATAATACGTATACTCCCCATATGGTCTCATTTAAATTTGAAGAAAAATACCACTCCTAAAGGCTCGGATTTTATCATTGAAATCGGTGTAATTTCTAGTTTTTAAAACGTATTATTGTACCATTATAGTGGCTGCAAGTTTTCTTATAATTACTTGTGGCTCTGCCCACCCCATTAGGAATACGGGCGTGATAGTATGTATATTGGCTGTAACATTGCTGAAACCACGCTGAAACTACAAAATAGATCTACTGTGGTTGAAATAAAACCGAAAGAAATCGTATTATTTTTTAGTTTACCTACCAAGTGAATAATTATGGAACGATGTAGATTGGTTAAAAAAGTGCACGTACTTACTTTGTGTCAGTTTAACAAAGATTAGGCTTAAGACTTTTGTGCCTAGATTGGCTGTGGTACTTCAAGAAGTCTAGATCAGTATGGGCAACAACAGGGCTGTAAGAAGTTGTCAAAACTTCATAGCACAGGCCGGTAACACCAAAGCTTGCCACTGACTTCTTGAATAATGTTATTCACAATTTAACAGGAGCTCGTTACTACCTTTCACGCTACGTATCCCACGATGCATATGCAGATTGCTACACTCGAATTTTCACAGGACAAACTTCATATCTGAGCATAGCACAGGTGGCAAACGCTCTGAAATATGGCTAATTTGCATTCTCAATGACTAAAGCCGGTTGAATTACTTATATGCTATTTTACAATCCGCACTGAGTTCTGTCGAATAACTACATAAGTAATTATAAGGTTTTGCCTGTGGTCTTCAAATAGAATGTGGCGAAATACTCTCAGTGATCACTAATAGGTACTATAGTCGAGTCAAAATAATAAGATCCGATTTGACGTTTGATATTTTGTTTGCGGTGATAACTTGTACGTTACACAAGAAATCTAAAAATAAACCTTATAATGAGAAACTATATTAAGATATCCATACACAATGACACTGCGTATAATTTATAAGCACCAAGTTACACATTAAACTGTACAATTTACTCTCACAAACACTAGTTGATCCTTGATCAATATTTTGACACGATGTTATTCAATAAATGTTGTGTCCACGAGTTCATTGCTGCAATGACAGATAAAAATTACTTGTCTTGCTACTAAGGTTGCAATCGTTTTCAACAACTTCGGAACCAGATGAAATCGATTGCAACGAAAAATCTAAACTTATGAGACTTTAGATTTAATTATAAAAGGAACGTATTATATTTATCATCTAATTATTTTATTTAAAATAATTATTAACGGACACCGGCATTTCGGCGAACCTAAAATATTCCAAAACCATTTGTCAAGTACATGAAAAGTATAGCTCTTGAGGCCCACTTTAAATCCTTTCACCACACTGGTCCAAAATAACTTTTGACACGACTACTAACGCGGCGCCACTGACTGGCTCTTCCATCGGAAATCTACGTTTATCTTGATTTTTCAAAATATTGTCATTGTTTCAGCCTTACTCCAGTAGAATCAAATTATTCGCCAGAATTTGAACAACAGAGCCGTTCATCAAATAGGTCGTTGACACATTATCGGCTGTATTAATCGTGATATCATCGTAGATCCTGTCACCAACAAAAACAAGCTAATACTGCTAATATACACGATGCCGCCTGACAACCCGCCATTTTTCACCCCCTCATAACGAAATGTCGGCTGCAATGCAAGACCTTTATCATTGTCAATAAACTGCTGTATAAATCAAATATGTCGAGGAATTGGCTTCGAACGATACCCACTCTATTCGAAGTTTAGATGCTATAAACTGGGCTGACCTTTTCTACGTGAAAATATTATAAAGATAGATAGCGCTGGTGATCTAGTGGTAGCGGACCCGCCTTCCGACCTATGATCGTTGGTTGAAATCCGGTCGTGCACCAATGGATTTTTCTGTTCGGAAAATTACTATTAATTAGGTAAATATTTTTTACTATTAATTATTACACGAGTATGAAATGACGAGTGGGTACAGCATAAGTTAGATAGGTACTTCTATTTCTGTTTATGAATCACGGGCGTCAATACAATCATTTTGTGTAAAATAGTTATGAATGTATAATATACTTAGATTCACAAAGCAATCATTTTGAAAAATTGCTTTCACTGCTGCTCAATACGTGCATTTATAGAAATAAGTGGAAAATAAGTCTAGGTTCTAAACGGTGGGAATAGCTATGCAATTTCTTGGTGACTTGATGGTTTTTCCACGGTATTTTTATGCAAATCGTAGCTAGGTCATAAAAGAAAGAGCTCTTGTCGGTGGAATTAAGCATTTCCTGCAATTTTCTCGCTTCAATAAATTCTCTTTTTTATTTTAAGTCATCACTAGTTAATAAAACTAGCCTTTTGGGGACCTTACCTGCGGTCGGTGATCTGAGCTCTGTTTTCTATCTGTAAGGGAACTTAAATAGAAAACTAACTTATTTTCATTTCTTATTATTATGCTGATTACATAAAAGTTTTTAATGTGATTATAGTTTTAAATCCAAGAAGATGACAAGCAACAAATTAGATTAAGGATGAAACTGGCATGTAACATTTCTAGATAAAAACAGTTGAAGTTGAGCGTTCGATCATGGAGTTTTTAATGCTGACTGCTGACCTCTTTGATAAACTCGTACGCAACGAGTTTAAGAAGGAGGTCAGTACTCAAAACTCATGCCAAGAGTTTCTACGATGTTTTAAAAAAATATAAATAATTATTTTCCAAAAAAAAATGTATGTAGGTAAGTAGGTATTCTGTGATTCGTCACAAAAAAGTAAAACAAAGTCCTGTTAAAAGTTTATTTTATGTGCCTGAACAATGATGATCTCATTATGGATAGGGGTAGTTGATAACTTTTACTACTAATCGTGTCACTAATAAATCAGTGTGGTGAGAGGATTTAAAGTGCGCCTCAAAGGCTCCTTTAGTGTATGTTTAAAAACTTTTAGGTTCATTAATTTCAACATGCCGATATGCACCGATCTAGCGTAAATTTCATCAAACGAAAAAATCCATTGATTCACGATTGGATTTAAACTCAAGATCTAAGTTAAGCTCGAAAGGCAAAGCCGCTACCACTAGACCACCAGTGCTCTCATTGAAAACTAGACAGTATCTACTATCTGCGCTAGGAAGATATATTATGATCCACAGTATACAACAATCAGAAACCAATCTTGAATGTATAGCTTAAACGTAATCACATCTCAGGCGCTAACCCAATGGGCTTGCTCAATAGCGTTGAGATAAATACAGAACAGATTACTAATGCCATACTAGTGGAGTTCTCAGACTTCTTGCATCATGATAATCATCATCATCGTCCTGCCCTCATTCCACTCTATGTAGGGTCGGCACAGCATGATCCTTGGATCATGCTTTAAGAGTTTTGGCTAAGGTGTTTTATGACCGGCCGCCTGCCTGACGTCAACCCTCCTTGGGAATATTTGCTTATTGTATCTCATCATGTTGGAGAGGATACTATCCCTTAGTCGACTTTTACGACATGCTCGGGGAGAGAAGCAGCTGGACGCATTCTATGGTTTTTCTTTACTCCCAATCCAGCGAAGAAGTAATCATCATAATCATCATCATGTAAACTTAGTGTCGTGTTCAGTTCGAGGCGAACTACTAGTTTACTAATAGTTGAGAAGTTGTCAGTGCGTGACAGTGAAAGTCGGGCAATTACCTTACTTTTATCTTGAGAAAAAGAAAGGCTAATCAAGCACCGCAATCGATCTTAAGGTTGTCTAAAAGGTATCGCTCTAAAAGACAAGACCGGCTTTCGTGCATTTCTTTTGCTTTTATTAGTATATTATTATTTTTCACTTTTATTCACAATAAAGAGTTGATGAGATATAGTATCTGAATATTCATTAAACTTCCAAGTACCCAAAACCGTTTTTTTTATCAACGAAATTTTATAATTCATGAGAAACAAACTGTTCAAAGCACTAGTTAACCTCCATCACGGGATTTCCACATAACGAAAATACTTGATTGCTTCCATAAGTAAATAAATTAATTTAGGAGTCAAAACATGAACTCTACCCTAACTTCTATAAAAGCTTTGGCTTATGAAAAGCGTTGCCCTGCATTTCACGACCGTAAAGGCGAGAAAAACACCATGACTTTCATACTCAGCTAAGATCTTTATGTACTGTTGTGTTATAAAACATAGTCGGTAATTTTATTCAATTTAATCTGATACGAGTACTTCTCTTAACTTCTAGATGGATAGCTTATAACATTTTCACAATTCTTGCATTCTCAAAATACCAACAACCATATCTTTTTCCCTCGCATAAATAATTACTTTACTTTCCTATCTGTCAAAAATACGTATAATTTTGACGTTGACATTTTTAAATGACTGTTCCAAATTAGCTCTTTATCATAACCATTCAAATAGTTTTGCATTTAAAGACTATCCCCGAATACTCAAACGCGACTCAGAGTTGAGAACGACTCAAGTCATGATTTTTTTGACAGATTTTCATCAAAAACTGTCAAAAAACCGTGATTTGAGATGTGCTCTAATCTGAGATGCGTTTGAGTAATCGGGGGTACTTATGTATTAAATGTGATTATTTACAAAGAAAGCTAACAGTAGGTAGGTACTTATGTACCAAACGGCCTCAGTGTATGCCAAACTGTGAAAACAATGTTATATAAAATTTCCCCTTTCGGGCGATAGTTCTAAAATCTTACCGCCTAGTCAATTAGTTCAGTTGAGTTCGATGACCGTTGTATATGGCCTTCTGGGGTATGAAGAAGGAAATTAAAACAACTAGAGAAAATAATATATAAAAACTATACTATGATAACCTATACTATGATAAATATAATGTAGTATATTTACTTTCACGTTTCATGCAATTTGTTCCAGTCAGCGCCATCTATTGAGCTACTTCTGAAGCAAAAACCACTCATTAAAAAAACCGTAGACGGTTGTGACTTCTTAGAAACCGTAGCTTAAGCAACTCGTCTGTTTTGTTTCCACACAAATTCCACCGGATAATGGAAATTATGAAGCTACTGAATTATGTTTATCCACGTGCTCCTACTACTAATATTAAGGTCTGTGTGTCTAGTTACATGTACATACTACAGTTTGTATAGATAGGTACCTACACATAATATAGTTTGTTGAATAAATTATAGTTTTCTGCTTTAGGGCATTTTTTGTCCATTGGGATTACAATATTAAAGTACGTTTGTTAGGACTTCAGGAACGTATTTTTACCCGACTGCGAAGGAGGGTAATGTATTTGGGGTTATGTGTATACAGACCCCCTTTTATTATTCATTTATTTTTATTATGTCTTGTTATAGCGGCAATAGAATTACATACTTTGTACCTACTACGGTTCATGAGACAGACGCTGACAGACGGACAGGAGGACGGACGGACGGACAGCGGAGGCTAAGTAATAGGTTCCCGTTTGTACCCTTCAGGTACGGAACCCTAAAAAACGTAGGTACGTCTCAGCCTTGAGCTTCTCACATTTCACCTATTCTATTCAACGCATAAAAATATGACATATGTAAGGCAAGCGTCTCTCAGGGGTGTTTTGGGTGCATAAAAATGTTCGAAACACGAAAGATCAGTAAAAAAATGGTATAATGTAAAACACACGGACACGGTAATAACAAAACAATGAAGTAGAAACAATAAAACTTAAATAATGCCGACGCGTAAAAACCGTTGCCGGGCGCGCGGTTAGAGCAAGTCTGTCTGACGCGCTTCTCGCTCGTCGACCAATCTCTGGCGGGGGTGCGGGTGCGTTCATCTTATGGATGCGTTCGAGCAATACTCTAAGGGCATAAGGCCCGCGCTACACATAGTATTATGTTATTAGGTAGGTAGGTGTATGCCTTCATTTTAATTTGGTAATATTTGCTACTCATACTATCCTAGGTTCTACATTTTTACTACTAAGAAGTCGCTCAAGGTTCAAATCTAACCTAACAAAACAGTCTGGATTGCCCTCTCATAGTTGTTATGTAAATATTCAAACCATTTCAGATTTTTGAACATCGGAAGACATGTAAAAGCCGTAAAGATTATGTTCAACGGTAAAATGGGGTGAATCTAATCTTCGATAAACGGGAATCACATGGATTGAGAATTTGTGACATCACCATGCTATTAGGAGGTCATGTTGAATCGTAGATTCGTTTAGGTATATCTATGTGGCTTGAACTCGGTATTATCCTGCTTACATTTCTTTACCTTTTTAACTTCTCAATATAATCTTTGGACGTCATCATGACATGACATGATAAATACAGAACCATGAAGCGTGTAGGTATTTACAGTCGTGTACAGAACATCTAATTATTTAAATAGTCAGAGGAGGTTTAATTTTTAACTTTTGTTGCTGTTCAATATTTTAAAATGGTAATTTTTGATAGAAATCAGACCTGGAAGTTCTTTCTTTTTATGTGTAAATGCTGAATACTGTAATCAAACAACATACTTTTCCGTTATTATTTCAATCATCCAAGTTACTTTGAAGTACAATCAGAAACAAAAGTTCAATAAAGAGAAAAAAAAAGTTAAAACACTTTTCCGTCTCGTACCATAAAACGTTACCTACTAGTAAAAATGCACACTTCCTTGAAAACCGTTATGGATCTTAAAAAGATTAAAAATAAATTATTGCACAGATAAAAACATTGGCTATTTTAATGCTGAATAACATTTATTCCAGTCAACTTAAATGTTAGTTAACATATTGACCAAGACGCGCATGTAAGCTAGTCATTCATAAAAATCATTAAATGTTTATGAACAAATATCGCAACTGGATTGTACCTACGTAGTAAACTTACAGCATTTTCTCGTTGGTAATCATAATATTCCGTGGTCGTTAAATATTCATGCACACTTGGTTCAGTTGCTGCTGAAACTAACAACTTGTAATATCTGGCGAGGGTTTAAACGTAAAACTGTTTAGTTATCCGAATGCTCTGCAAAGAGAACTAAATTCAAAGGTAAATATAGTTTAAACTGGGATTCAGGTATTTAGTAGGAAACACCTTGGAAAGATCTTGCTTTGATATACCATAACGCTTAAAAATGAATATTGCTACACCTCCATTTCAATAGCAATTGGTTACATTAGAGGTAGTCCTACAATATTCCTAAATAGCCACCATTCCGTATCCACTCTAATATGTATTTTTAATATTATAGATTTCATCTTCTTGCCTTTATCCCACTCTGTGTCAAAGAATCATCAAAATCGGTTTTAACTATTGAAGGAGACTGATTTCAGTGAACATAGATTAAAAAAAACATACAGTCGAACATAGAACTTCCTCCTTTTTTAAGTCGGTAAAAAAATCAAAAGCAGCAGGCAATACACACAAAACCAACATTATCAGATGTTGATGATGATCATGGTAGTGGCCTTTAGCAGTTTACTGCTGGACATAGGCCTCCCCTAATGAGCGCCATCGCGCCCTATCTTCTGCTTGACGCATCCAGTCACCAGCCTTTCGCAAATCGTCACTCTCCCTAGCCGGAGGGCGTCCTACATTACATTACAAAACCATCAGCATCGAGCTATTAAATATCAGAGTAAGCACAATTCACAGCGCACTTTGCCACTAAGCCGAACCAGGTCCTGGGCCCTCAAATTAACTTAATTGCGATTGTAATTGACCGACAGGGACCGCAGTAAAAGCAAAATATTTTCATTACTACAGTCCCGATTATGGTCCAATAGATACAACCAAACCAAAAAAAGAGGTGAGTACGGACATGACAACTGACGGAGAGGATTGAAAGAAGAGATTATGCTATGCCGACCCCACATAGAGCGGGATAGGGGCAGGAAGATGATGATGATGATGAGATAAGAAAACCTACAAAAATAAGATCTTCAAGAATAGTGTGAGGAAACCTGTGACTTAGTCAGCTCAGTGGATAAGGCCGATTTAGCTGACAGAATGGTACCTATACCTATAGATGTTCGGCAAGCATACTTCATTTAAAAATCGTTCCAGGTCTTAGTTTAAGTGGTCCCGGATCTGGAGGTTAGGGCTAAATAACGAGGGACTAGAGGGAGTCTAAATTAGAACAACAAAGACGCGGAATTCAAGTTTGTTAAATTGAAAATTATGGCACGACCACGCAGGCCTGCGGTGGCGTATTTTCTTATATTTCCAACACGCTTTTCCTCAGATCTTATAAATATTGTGAAAATCTTTGAAATTCTAGAGAAAACTTTAAAGTAAATGCTAACCTTTTTATCGAGATAATAAGGTTTCTATAGCCTGTAGTTTATGGGTATGGGTTCCCGTCGTTCTTTTCTTCTATTCCTGTTTTTTTCCGCTGCCTTATAAGCCAGTCGCTATCTTCCATTATTTTTCGCGTCAGCCTGTCACCTTCACGCCAACAGTGTACCCTAGACGACCTTACACGAACGACAAAACGACGCATTACAAAATAAGGCCTTATTTTGTAAACAGTCACATACATAGTCCTGACCCCACACTAGGATTCCCTGTGTCGTGGGTACGGTACCACAACACCCAGACCCGGAAGAAATATTTGCAAAACATGCAAATATTTCTTACGCAGCGGGAATCGAGCCCGCGCTTCTTGTGTCTCTGACGAGCAATCGCCTGCCACGCCACCGAGGCCGTCAACAACCTATAGACCATCATCAAATCAACTGTAGCCGTCTAGTAGTAATTGTACTAGTAACATGTTTACGTAATATTCTAACGAAACAAGAGACACAGTTCGCTTTTTGAAAGTTAATGATTATAGCAAATTAAGTATCAATAGACTAGCTAAAACACAAAACAGCCTTTCCAGATCCATTAAAACAGTCAACAATATTTTTCAAAGCGTACAATTGGCAGAGAGCCAATTAGTATAATCTAATTAAGCGAAGGACGGAGTGTTTCAAATAAAAGAAAAATATTATCTTTTTAAGGAGCCTTTACAAGATTGTCAAGACTTTATTTATAAGAAACGCCCGCCGTTTCAAAACGGACGGCAATATCAATCACGATAATGATTAATCTTCGAAGTGTCACTAACAAAGTCACACCACACAATCTAGGCCTTGGCTAGGAAATTTTGGTTGTAATCAATTTTATATCAATTTCTACTAGAAACCGTCTAAATGACGATACAGACTTCAATATAGCAAAGTAAAAGTAATTTCGTATGAGCTAGTGGCCAACTCTTGTGACGGGTTTTTAGGCCGCCTAAAGGCCTCCGTCATGACTTAACGACTTAAAAGTCGGGACCGACAATTTAACGTGCCCTCCGAAGCACGGATGCGCTCAGCTCGTAATGCCACTTACAGTCACCCATCCAAATTTTGACCGCGCACAACGTTGCTTCAACGATCAATCAAGAATGCCTAAGCAAGCTACGCCACGAGCAAAGTGACAATAATTTATCAATGGTAGTTTTGACTGATAGAATCTACTAACGGTATTATGTTATATATTTTATTTTTTATTATTTCATTGAATAAGGTTTTAAAACTATTCTACGAAAATGGGATGCAGTACATTTTTTCGAAGCCCTTTCAAGGCCTTTGAAATTCTAATTATTAATTTAATGAACAAAGAATTTTCTCTATTTTCTCTGTATTTAAGAAGATAAATTTATTTCGATAAAAACAAAGTGTTTTAACAAAACTTATAAAATACACACCTACTTTAATAATAAACGAAAATAAAATCAGTTTTCTTTCAGAGTTCGACTATTGTACTTGCTAGTTCACAATACTTGTTTCTATTTATCAATGTATGACAGTCAATGTTGTTTGCTAAATGACGGGCGCTGTTTTTAAGAAGTCATCGCTTCAGTGGGTGTTAATAGCCTATTCTGGAGCATTTTCACGGTTTATTCAAAGGGTTTCGGACAGTTTTATTCGCTTCGTTAACGGTACTGGAATGTCGACTCTTTATTTATTAGATTTTTCATTTTCTTCCGAATTACGTTTTGTTTTTATTTTGAATTGAATATTCTCTTTACTTCTATTCTTTTTACTTTTTCTAAAAGTGTTCTACTTTTCCGTCCAAAATAGACAAACTAGCTCGAGTTTCTTTATACTTTAGTATCAATGGAAACAGCCAGTCTAAAAAAAATGCTCAAAGCAAATACTTTCCTACATTTTGTTATTATTGAAGAAATCGATGATGAACTCTGAAAAGAGTGAACCGCAAATAGATCTTACATAACGAATGTATTGTGATTTTTCTTCTTCGAAAACCTAGTTTGTTCGAAAATAACAATTTTAAATCAAAACATAAGAGCACTAGGGGTAGCAGAACCGCCTTCCGGTCGTGGATTCAAATCCGGTTATGCACCAATGGATTTTTCTGTACGAATTGACTCGTGAGGAAACCGACATGTCGTCATAGAACCTAAAAAATTCGCAAACATGCGTCAAGTGCACGAAAGTAGCCTTTGCGGCGCACTTTTACCACACTGGTTCGAAAGAACTAGCTTGTGTCACTAGTTTTATCGAATCACACTAATGCAGCGTCGCAATTGAAGCACTGGTGGTCTATTAGTAGCGGCCTCGCATTCCGAGTCTAAGGTCGTGGGCGTGAGTTTGAATCCAGTCGTGCGCCAATGTATTTTTCTGATTCAAAAATTAGTAGTAGGTAGGTACGATTAAGTAGTTGTTAATTAGTAGTCTCTGCTGGACTGGGAGTAAAGAAAAAAACATAGAATGCGTCCAGCTGCTTCTCTCCTCGAGCATGTCGTAAAAGTCGCCTAAGGGATAGTATCCTCCAACATGATGAGATACAATAAGCAAGTATTCCCAAGGAGGGTTGACGTCTGGCAGGCGGCCGGTCATAAAACACCTTAGCCAAAACACTTACAGCATGATCCAAGGTCCATGCTGTGCCGACCCCACATAGAGTGGGATAAGAGCAGGAAATTGATGATGATGAGGTACGACTAAGTAGTTCTTGAATCAACTTTTTCACAAAAAAAAACAGTTATAATCTACCTCACATAGAGTGAAATAAGGGCAAGATGATGATGATATTAATGAATTATAATCTGCCAACTAAACATATACCTTATAGATATACCTATATAGATACTTAGATAGGTACTTGTGTACAGTGACGAAACACTTCAGCTATATCCCAAAATGGGATGTGTTCATAAATCAGAGAAATGGGATCTTCACGGATGTCGTGTCGCACGCCGCACCGTTATCAGTCATTTCTCATTTGCCTTACATATCAGCACCAGTACCTATCAATGTACCTACTAGAGCGAGATATTAGTGTGATGTGGGTTTAGCTCAGCGATATTAAAAGAAAAACGACGTAGGTACAGTTAAGTAGTACCACAAACATTGTGCGCCTCGGCAAACTTCGTGCTTTGTATGATAACCGTATTTGTCCGAATATGCAACTAATAGTTAACGAAAAATTACTCCACCAACCCTTTAAAAAAATTTGTGTATCTTACTTCTTAATTATATTATAAATGCGAAAGTTTGTGAGTTTGGATGTTTGGATGTTTGTGCCTCAATCACGCCTAAACGGCTGAACGGATTTGAATGAAACTTGGAATATACATAGTACATGTACTGGATTAACATATAGGCTATTTTTTATCCGGATACCACGCGAGCGAAGCCGCGGGCGGCAGCTAGTACATAATAATTATTGTAACATCTTTATATTACACATCATCATCGCGTTAGTTCGTATTTAAGAAGCTATATGAAAGTTGCCGAGGTGCACAATATTTGTGGTACTACTTGTAAACTATGTTGCTCGTAATTTCTGACGCCCGAACAAATCCTTAGTGTAGAGGCAGCATACTACTGGATACTTCTAGTCGTACCACTAGTTCTTTCGAACCAGTGTGGTGAAAAGATTTAAAGTGCACCTAAAGTATCCTTTCGTGCACTTGACACATGTTTATTTTAGGTTCGTATTTATTTTAGGTTCTACGACATGCCGGTTTCCTGACGATGTTTTCCTTCACCATTTGAGAGTACTTAATGTTTTCGAACAGAAAAAACCATCGGTGCACGACCGGATTTGAACATACCTACACATTCTTATATAGTTTGTTGTTTTATTTAAATAAAAACCTCGACGAAAACAATCCACTTCGACACAAAAATATATTTTTGATAGGTACGAAGAATTATTTTCCGAATATATTAAAAGCATGGATAAATATTTTTCCAGAAATTGTTTCACGGTTAAAAAAATACGAACTGCAATACGGAATGATACGGAATATAATATTTATGTTTACGAAGAGACTTCTGCGTACTAAAATATGAAGATATTAATATCCGGCGCAAGTATTAATATCCGCTTATAACATCTGTCAACGACTTACTAATTCCCATTCCCATTTTAGTAATTCGCACAGTATGCGCAAATACAAGCAAGCTTCGTGTTCTTGAATCAAAGTGACATACGGAATTTCAAACCTGTGCTCAGAAAGGGAGGCCTATGCGTATCCAGTGAGTAAAGACATACTGTGGATAGGGTATGAGAAACAGTGTTTTTTTCAAAATATTGAATAAATATAGTATTTTTAGGAAATACACGAAAAAAATAGTACAGAAAAGGAGGACACCAATTTTTTTTATTATAATATATATAAATATAATATCATAAAGAGCCTGTTGTGTCCCACAGCAAGGCTTTCTTTTCTTCTCTTCGGTAATCTCTATTTTAGGCTAGTACCTATGAATTAATTATTTTATTAGGTGAGCATCAATTTTGTCCAAAGCACACCTCTTAAAATATCCAAGTAACTAAAAGTTCAGTATTCCAACAAAAACTTTATATTACACTAAGGTGCCTAATTAACTCAACAAAGCATCTAGGATCTCCTAAAGAAATCTTGAACCTGAAGTTCTTACAGACAGAATTACAAAGGGATACCTAAAACGTAAGCCGATGCCGTTTTTAAATAACCAAAATGTCCTTTTACATTCGTAACATTTTAAAAAAGGAACCCTTTTTCCGTAAACATGACATAGCACAATAAAGATTGCAGAGGTTGTTATCATCCGTCTCCAAGCAATAACACTTTAGAGGCAAAATACCGCGAAAAGGGCGCGGCATTCACGCACCCACGGTCGCATTATCGCTGATTCCTGAACTTTTGTTTGGTTCTGGATTTTTAAATGTTTGTACTGTCTGCCATCTTTTTTTTCATTCATAAAGCTTTGAAATGGATCGTTGATTGCTACATTTTTCAGAGACATCTCATAAGATTTTTGAGATGTTTAGGTGAATTCATTGTGAACCATTGACACGATAAATGAAGTATTCGGTCATAAAGGAAAATATTTTTACGGTCATCCACTTTGGTGCCCTTAGGTTCTTCACCTTTTGTCAACATCTGGTTAGCTATTTTTAGCAACCAGGGCATGACTTATGTATTACCCCCGTAAGGTTAGGTCTGTATAGGTATACCTATGTAGACCTACCGATAACAAAATGTTCTTTTTTTTTTCTCCCACACTCTGTCTTTTCAATTTCTCGTTTCTGTATTAATTATTGTATTTTGTCAATAAATTATTTTCTTTCTATCGTTCTTCCTTCTTAACTGATCCGATCTCTACATTCTAAAGCATATAGATATTCTATCTTTACCATTATGAACTGATCTGCAGTTTTTTTATTGTCACCTCTCTCATTTCTTACCCTTATCAGCGACCCAGCAGCAATCTCCAAACATCCTGTTACCCCAATGGAAAATTTTATATGTCCACTTTATAAAAGTCATCCTAATATCACACTAGTACCTTTATCTATGTATAAAGCTCAGGAACTAAGCAGGGCCTGGCTGGACCTTCATAACGGAGCGATATTACGCAAGGGTGTAAATTGGGGTGCCGTGTTCGTACCTATAGATTACCAGTCCTTTTGGCAGCAAGTCACGTAAGCTGAGGCCTTTTAATCGCTTCGAGTGGTGATGGAACGGTCTGTTTATAAGAATGAAATGATTGTTTTGTGAAAGCTGTTACAAATTTGCTTTTTATTACTTATCCATGAAATCCAATGTGAGGTACGTAATACGTAATATTGTTGTAAAGCGATTTTTTTTTAAATATGCATCAACAAGTATAAATGCTCGGCTTCGCTCGCGTAGTGTAAATTTAGACAACCTATTTCACTCCTTTTAAGGGTTATTTTGAAAAACCTGAAACACATGTTAATTTATTTTGCATTTTATAATTTCCAGAATGAGTTTTAAGCAAATCTCACTTTGCGTTAAAAAGTTCCATACAAACATTTTCAAAATCCACATTAGTACTCAGACTGGATACTATAATTTTTGTATGGTTTTACTATTTACCTTACATTTGAAATGTCAGCTTTCTTACTAAGCACTGCGATTTTACTGCCTCCGGCGGTCCTACCTAAAATTCATATTATAAACTTAAAATAATTCAATAAGTAATAGAATATAAAGTTTGAATAATTATTGGTGTAGGTTAGTTAATTAGGTAAATATTGTTTAAATTTATGTGGACAATAAAGCTCTTTTTATTTTTATGTTATTTATTTTATGTTCAGTTCTTAGAAACCATTTCGAGTGGCTGAATAGACCCAAACTTAATCTTAATCGTGTGCATTTCTATAACAAGTATCTCTTCTATCTGTGGGTTAAATCTACTTCTCAAAAAACTAAATAGACACAAGAGGGTTAGTCTGTACAGCTACATTGCTGGATTAGTAATGACATAGACACGTGCACTCTGTCTTTACACGAGGATTTGTGTTAGACCGAGCTGTCGGCGGCATGTGTTACCGAGACGTTTTCATATCTTCGATTCATTAATTATAGCGTTTGCAGATGCACCATATGGTGAAATCTTGCCGCAGTTTTATGTGAAATCCTACCAATATTATAAACGCGTTTGTATGTATGAATGTTTACTCTTTCACGCCTAAACAGCTGAACGGATTTGAATGAAACTTGGAATATACATAGTACATGTACTGGATTAACATATAGGCTATTTTTATCTGGGTAGCACGCTAGCGAAGTTGTGGGCGGCAGCTAGTGATGAATAAAATATTTCCAAAGCCGTCTTGTCAATAAAAATTATGAGACAAAGTTGCTCTCCTCAGCTACAGCTAGTAATGGGACTATATTTAGTCTAAAAGCAAATACCATGTTCTATTTTCTATGCTTAGCAAATTTATGGAACACGAAAAATCTGTGCAGTTTTTTAAGCACAGTAAGATTGGTGGGACCGAATGCTATCAATATAAATTGGCTCATATATCTTTTTGGTTGCAATTTTAAGCTTTTAGTCCGATGTTGTTTTGCATAGCACGATCTGGTTTATGTGAAAATAAAATATTGTTTCTAGCTGCAAACTTTTTCATGTTTTATCTCTACAATTTATCAATTTTATTTATCGGAAATTGTGTATTCGTTACGTGTAAAAATACGCGTATGTCCACAAGTGCACTAGGCAATTTAATAAATATCCATAGAGTAGTTATCATACGTAAAGTTTTTGCAGAATATAGGTAGGTAGGTTAAATGTTAAATAATTAATGTTAAATGTTAACCTATGAATGCCATAAATGGGGAGGCCTATGCAGAGGGTAGATATGGACTGTGAATGATGATGATGATACCTATGCATGCATGCGTAGGTACTTTTCACAAGGTGGTTATTATTATCCATAACCATCTTATCCATGTTTCGTACTGTTATCCGGGGTTTAGTATTTGATTTTTTTAAGAAAATATAAAATGTTATTTAGAATTTCACTTTTATTGAATTTAATTAAAAATAACAGCACATAAAAATAGACGTGTGCTCTCTAAGAGGATTAGGAATAGACTGAGGTAAGTACATAGGATCTTGACAGACAAAGGAGCGAAACTGCAAGTGTAGGTGAAAAGGTGAGCAAATTAGGATACAGAAAACAGGATATAACAGTACTCTTTTTAAAAAATTTTAAAATTAAAATTAGAATAATAAATAAAATGACCACCTACCTAGGCCCTCCTAGCCACAGATGCTTAACATTTAACATTTATTTCTTCCTTTTACAATGAATCTTTGCACTCAACTGAGCACAAATGGAATTCGGAATCGTCTTTTTATTCTTCAGTGGCCGCCCTGACAGATGGTCATTTATTCCCCGTCTATTCAAAGATACGTTCATTTATCAACCACATTGTCCAGTGGTTGATAAACCCTATCCTATAGATAATGGAATGTCCCTGTCTCTAGGCAATTTTCCCTAAACGTCGTTATTTTGCAAACGAAATGGGTAATTGGAGGGTGTAAAGATTAATAGTATTTGTGAAATAAGTAAAATATTATCACAACTTGCTGCTTTCAAAAATAATGACTTCAATAAATAACCACAGAGGCAGGTATTTACCAGACAACTTGTATATTTTTAGCTATTTTCAAAATGTTAGTTTAATGCCATCTATCTGAATCGTTAAAAACTAAACATACCAGTGTGCTAATGTTACGCAGAGTGCTACGCGAAAGAGCTTTGTGAAAGTGAAAGCTTTGTAGTACCACGAACAGTCAACAGATGGCGCTCTAAAGTTTTAAAATGATAATATCTAGATGTCGCTATGGTACTTTTATCACTCTTCTTTCAAGAAATTACCTAGGTACTAGGATTTTAGAACAAATTCAGTTCTAAATATAGGTTTCACAAGTTTTCATGATTCTACTCAAAATATTTTGTACGGATTTTTGTAGATTATATTAGGATGTTTGGTAAGGACTCAATAACAACGGAACGAAGTTTGATAAAACTTGTCAGAGTTTATAGTTCTTAAACTGGGATAGCTCATTAGGCTAAATAAAACTTAAGCGGAATCGCCTAAATGGGTTTTAGTCGTGTTAAATAATAAAATGAAATTACGAATCATTAAAACAGGTGTAAATGCATCGTATATTTAAGACGTGTCCAAGTGATCCCAGTGATTCAAGGAATAAAAAATTTCGACCTTGACTTTGACTTTGAAACATCTTGTTCTTTTTCACTAAACCGTTTTAGGTAGTTAGCTGAATAGATTTGGATTCAAATACCATTTCCAATTTTATGATCTGGAATGATCGAAGTCGAAAACTTTATCGAAATATTGATGCAAGTAACTTCTTAAATAAGTTAAGAAAGCAATGTTAGAAACGCCGCCAAAGGAACCGTAGACATAGGAGAAACGTGGTGCAATCTAAGTGGTACACTGGCACCGATCCTCGATGCAAACCTCCGATTTGACCCGAAGCATTCTTATAAGGTACCAGCCCGTTAGTCATTCGGCTTCGAATAGGGCTGCCATTCGTGAAATTGATGTGCACTATACCAGTACTCTTAAAATGTTGAAGAAAAACATTGTGAGGAAACCGGCATGTCGAAGAATCAAAAAACTTCGAAAATATTCTGAAGTGCACGAAAGGAGCCTTTGAGGAGACTTCAAATCCATTCCCCATACTGGTTATAAAAGTACTAGTAATACGTGAAGTAGGACAAAACTACACAAGCATTTTCTAAGTGATTTATTAAGAGCGCCAAGAGGCATTTTTTCGTCCGGTTAACTGTATTACCGTAAGAAACTTAATCGATGGTCCAGTCAACAGGGCTATCCCAACTGTACTACGGGCAAATAGCGTTTTCATCAGCTCCGTATCTGCTAAAAATATAGACATTTTATAGACAAAAAACAGACAATAGTTTAGATGACTATTTGTATGTATGAACCGATCAATATAATAAAAGTCGTGATGTTCCACGCCAACAATTTGGATGAAACTATGAATAGACATGTTTTTGAATATTTTGTGGCTACTTTTTACTCTGGTACAACGTGAGCAAAGTCCAAAGCAGAAGCTATTCATATCCTATAGTTATAGGAAGGTAGGTGGTCCTGCAGCGAGCCAGGCATGTTGGCACAAACAGAAGGAGGCTTATGCCCAGCAGTTGGTAAAGTCTGTGGATAATGATGAAGTTACACTTAGTACAACCCTGACTTGATGGCTTATCTCAAAGCAGATCCAAAGGTATCATCATCAGACATCGCGGAGCGAATCAACGTTTTGCACAAATCTACAGAATGTATTTCAAATTGAGAAATCGTAGTTACCTACAAAAGAAAGTAATAAATAAAGTACAGAAACACACCCCAGTACCTACTTACTCGTACCTACAAATAGTACCTACTAAAGCATTATTCTATACTTAAGATGCCTTGGTAGGTACAAAACGTTGGTATCTTAGGTAATTAAAAAAAATATATATATGGGTATTTTTTTATGTACCGCTAAGGTGGCACACAAGCATAGAAAAGTAAGCTTTTTTGGCTTTAACATCATCAAATGTATTTTTTTATTCCTATTTTTTGTTTACCAAAAACAGAACTAGATGTCGCTACTAGTATATTAGAACGCGCTAGCGTTGCGTTTTGGCGATTTGACTCAAGTTGATGCGTTTAGAACCATAAGTATTATAATATGCGTTCGTCACCCTAACGAGACGTTAGTTGGTAAATCTCTTTTTTTAGATGCATAAAGGCGCTAATGCGACACTATATGCTTGGATTTTAGAAAAATATATTCAGCAAATTTTTTCTAATAAAAGAAGTAGGTAAACGATAATCATCGAAATTGATTAGAATAAGAGCTTTGATTTGATGTGAAAATCAATCAATGCTAGGTATTAATACTATTATCACTTGCGTAGGCCTAAAATATAACACGACTAGTTGCCGCCCGCGGCATCGTTTGCGTGGTACCGCGATAAAAAGTAGCCTATATATTCCAACAGACATACTATGTATATTCCAAGTTTCATTCAAACCCGTTCAGCCATTACGGCGGTGATTGAGGCACAAACATACAAACATCCTTACAAACTTTCACATTTATAATATAGTAGGATTAGTGTAACTGTACTGAACAAATTTTCCGAATTGGTTCAGTCAGTACTTTCTGAGATTACCCACTGCAAACAATCTTACATACTTGACCTCTTCATTATAAAATAAAGAATTCTTTGTTGGTGATGTAGATTATCATGCTAAACTTCTTTATTCTTTATTCTTTATTTTATTTTTTGTAATTTTGTTATAATACTTTCAATATATTAGTATCTAAGTTATTAAGTTTTAATTCTTATAATTGCTTTTTATCTATTTCTTTTGTGTGATGTGTTGGCAATGTGTTAGCATTTTAATATTTTTTTTATAAGTTGTTTTTTAATCGTGAAAACCTTTAATTGGCTTTCTGATGTTACTATGTTATCTATAAGTTATCTTCTGCTGTTGGTTTTCTTATAAATCTTACTTATATTATAAATTTGAAAAGTCTTAGTTTGCTTGAAATTACCGGCGTAAAGCTCAAAACGCAACGATAGCGCGTACTAATTTTACCGGTGCTGCCATCTAGTACGAAAGTTTGTAACGATGTTTGGATGTTTGGATGTTTGTGCCTCAATCACGCCTAAACAGCTGAATGGATCTGAACGAAACTCGGAATATACATAAAACATGTACTGGATTAACATATAGGCTATTTTTTATCCGGGTACCACGCGAGCGAAGCCGCGGGCGGCAGCTAGTAAATGAATAAATGAATGAATAGTAGTTTAGATTCGGACATCCCAAGACAGCCTGATCATTTTTCTATCCACACTCATGAATCGATCACATTTCATGATTTGAATAGACACTCGGCACTCCTATGATACTACCTACTAACTTTGGAGGACTTCTCAAAGGGTGTCGTTTCAAGAGTCAGAAAAGTATGTATGTATGTTCGTATGAGCTAGTGGCCAACTCTAGTGACGGAGTTTTTAGGCCGCCTAAAGGCCTCCGTCGTGGCTTAACGACTTAAAAGCCGGGACCGACTGTTTAACGTGCCCTCTGAAGCACGGAAGCGCTCAGCTCGTAATGCCACTTGCGGTCACCCATCCCAATTTGTGACCGCGCATACCGTTGCTTAACTCCAACGATCAATCAAGAACGCCTAAGCAAGCTACGCCACGAGCGCTTCGCTTCGCGCGAGAAAAGTGGGTAAGTGCCATAGTATTTTTTTATTTCTTTCTTTTGCGATAACATGATATGTATGACTCAAACCGAGAGCACCAGTTTTTGCGACGTTCCCCGCACGACAGTGAATCAGCGTAGGTCACCATCTATGTCAATGTAACTGTACCACCAGACCAGTTTTTGTTGTGCCACTCAACGAATGCGATCTAGGATAAAGTGAGTGATGCGTCAAACGTAATCGAGTTGACTGTACAATAAAGTAGTACCACAAATATTGCGCGCCTCGGCAAATTCGTCTACCTTTTCACCACACTGGTTCGAAAGAACTTTGACCTCTGTGGCGAGGCGGGCGAGTGCTCGGCTGAGACGCAAGAGGCGCGGTTTCGATTCCCGCAGGGGGAGAAATGTTTGCATGCTCTGCAAATATTTCTTCCGGGTCTGGGTGTTGTAGTATTATGTATTTTAGGTATGTATTTACAAAAAAAATTATATAAGTATTCTATCAGCCATCTGGTTCCCATAATACAAGCTTTGCTTAGTTTGGGGCTAGATGGTGCTGTGTGATATGTGTTCTAATATTTATTTTATTTTTTATTTTATTTAACTAGTGACACGACTAGATAAATAAATTATTCAGTAGGTGATATTTCAGTAATAGGTAGGTACCTACCTATTACCTCAGATAGTCCAAATAATCTGGAGACCAATCGACCTTTCTAGCTTTATTCTAGTACGTGATTCACTGGAATACCTGGCTTCAAAATAGCTGACCTGAAAACGCTTCACCGGTCACGAGCACTGCAAAACAGACGTCCTATCTTGTTTGCGAAATGATAACGAAATGCACATGTTATGCTTTCCAAGCGGCTTGCAAGCATTCTGGGTAAACAAAAGCCACTTTGTAATCTGCAAATTATGAATTGAAGTTGTTTAAACAACTTTAGGGCTTCTTTCCTTAGAATAACACACAATGCATGGAGTAAAGTCGCTGGAGACAGAGTAAAGTTTGACTCAACTTGTTCATCAGCCCAGTATAGTACCACAACTGAGTAGTCCATACTGAGCAATAATGGTCTAGTGTATCTAATCTAAGGTCATGGGTTCAAATCCAGCCCCATACTATAGGTACTAGCTGCCGCATGCGGCTTCGCTCGCGTGGTACCCGGATAAAAAATAGCCTATATATTCCAAGTTTCATTCAAATCCGTTTAGCCGTTTAGGCATGATTGAGGCACAAACATACAAAAATCCTCACAAACTTTCACATTTATTAAAATAAGACTTTTCAATTTTATAATATAAGTAAGATAGTAGGATTAAAACCGGTCATTAAAGAATACTCGAGGGTTAATACCATCTACTCGTAATAAAGGCTTTAAAGGCCGGCAACACACTTGCAGTTCCTCTGATGTTCCAGATGTCCTTGGGCGGCGGTAATCACTTACCACCAGGTGAGTCGCTTGCTCGTCTGCCCCCGCTTCCATAAAAAAAAGTAGTAAGACCTACATAACCACAAGATTTTTACAAGTTTAGCTATAAAACAATAACCGATCACTTCTAACCTCGCTATTACACATGAACTTGATAACCTACACACACACCGATTGGTAAAACATTGATTGTTATTAAATCATATCACGCAAAACAATAAAAATTGAATTGAAAACTTATATTGTTAACACGTGGCAGTCGGTCACTTATTACTAACTACTTCTTAGCACGAACCCAAGTCGTGATACGACCTTTTTACAAATCAATGTCAAAAGTTTGAATGGGAATCGTTATAACGATTATTGGAAATTGAATAAGGTACGTAGTACGCGTATTTTCATAATCTTTGTAATAGACATGGGTTATTAAAATTATTAGAAATAGGACAATCCTGATAGACGTCACGCGCAATCACTTACCTACAACACAAAAAAAAGATTTAATTGTAGGTAAGTACCTAAGTAATCTGTCGCTTTATCAAGGCTCCATGCAACTTTTAATTACTTACTGTCTTTTTCATTTTCTCTAGAACCAGAACAACGTTTTTCGTAAATTTTCTATCAGAGCTTTTGTATCTACATAACGATTATGTCCGCGTTGAGGTTTTATCACTGATCTTCTCGCTGTGTCCCACAGAAATTTTGGGAATTTCTACCTTAGTGCTCCCATACACTATAACAGGAATACACCCTCCAAGTTTCATGCTTCTTATGTTTGAGCTGTGCGTTGATTGTCAGCAGTCAGTCGGTAACGTAAGATTTCTATTATATTTAGATATGCAGTATCTTTCAAGTTGGGCCAAGGAGCCTCTCTATAAGATTTAGTCAGACATCAGCGGCCAAGCCTCGGCAGGCAGACTCCCACCTCCATTGACTCATGTCATGTCAGCCGCCCACTGCATGCTCGTAACGGCTCCTGCGACCTTCAATCTAAGTTTCGGTAATCTAATGATCATGTTATGCGAATGACAGAACGCGCTTTGAATAAGGTTACCAACTTGCAAAAAAAGAATGTTGATGAGAAGAAAAGAGGTTATTGGAGCATTTTGAAGCAAATTGTGATATGCAATATCTTGAATTTGTTCCAATTAAAGTATCTAATGATAATAATATTCAGATAGACGAAAAATAAAGAAATAAAACATTTTTTACCAGCCTATGACGAAGCAAAAAGGAGGTTTATGAATTTGACCCTTCTACTTCGCAGTCGGGTAAAATAATAAGAGTTATTATATCGAACTTACAAGCCATGATGTTGGTTTATGTTTTGTGCCGCGCATTGATTCATTATCCAAGTAGAATATTACTTAGGTATCTAGTAGGTACATTACATCATGCCATGCCACAATTAATTATTGTACAACTCTTGTCCCGAGCCTAGATATTCTAAGAAATAGTAAACTATATCTAGGTTACGGTGACACAATCTGTGATTTTTTAAGGAAACTCTGTACTTTGCTTCATTGACATGCTCAAAAACAACTATTTAATTATTTTCATACAGGCGGGATATTATGTATGTATGGTATGTAATGTACCATGGCCTAATCAAGCCGTACTCGAATAAAAAGGGCGTTAGTATATGACTTTCACTGATCTTTTAGAAATGTGTCGTTTTTATTAGTCCGAATATGGACGAAAGAGACCGCACAGACCCAAAATCGTTTGTACACCTAAACCAGGTTTAAACATTAAACAGTTTACGACGTCCGGCGTCAACGGACGCAACTAAATCCCGAATTAAACCACTGCGAATTCCAAACACGACGAGCAACGTATCAATAGCACAGTATAGCATCAAACGGTAGATACAGTTGATACAAAGGTAGATCAAAGAAGAAATGCATGGAATGCATCGATGCGATGATAATCAATCGGTGTGATCTGTCAATGAGTGATTACTGTATAGGTTTATGGGAGTCTGCACTCAGACCCAGACTTCAGAACTTCAGTTTCAAAAGCAGAGATAACCTCGCAACAGCTCATGACGTGCGTAAAAACCCAAATGTAACGACCGTTTAGGTTTTTACGCACGTGCAGTGCTTTGGTTTGGCAGTGGTTCGATTGTCCACTAGAGAGGGGACATCCTACTAGTGACGTGACAGAATCGAATCGCCACAGGTAATACTGGATACTGTATTAAGTACTCATATTGTGAGTAAAGAGTGAATACTGAGATGACGGCTGATAAAGGGGGAAATTGAAACATGTTGTCACGACCTCACATAAGTCTGATAAGCGAAATTAGCCTTTGAGACGCACTTTAAATCATTTCACCACACTGGTTCGAAAGAACTAGTAACAAGACTAGATAGATAGAGTGAGCTATAATAAAAAACAAATTGCCGAATATAATGCGGCTTTTAAGTCGTTAGGTAAGCTATGATGGAAGCCTTTAGGCGGTCTAAAAACTCCGTCACTAGAGTTGGCCACTAGTTCATACGAACATACATACATAATGCTAAACTTAATAATGTACCTACGTCATCATCATCATTTTCCTGCCCTTATCCCACTAGGTGGGGTCGGCACAACATGTTTTCCTCTTCCATATAATGTACCTACGTATTATTTTATAATCTAAATGTGTCCTCGGGATGGACGCAGCCTTTGTTTATTTTTATAAAAAAATGATACCAAATAAAATGTAGAAATAACATTCTTCTTTACTGTTTGTCTTCACTGTGTCATGCGTATCACATAGGTAGGTACTTAGTGCTAGCACGGTGATGTCAGTCTAATAGTACACTGCATACAGTAGGTGTAATTATTATGCTTTTGCTGTCGGCAGAGGTAGATAATTACAGGCGGATAGACAAGCACTCAAGGCTCTACGTAGACTATGAGAAATGAAACTTCATTTTATTTTATGCTTTAGTTTGTGTTCTTTTTTACGCCTCTGTGGTTTAAGGTATGAATTCTGCGTTGGCGGCAATGGTAATGAAACTCGATTTTTGTTTTAAAATACATTTTTATATATTTCTTTCTACCTGTACTATGAATAATTAAATTTTTGTGCACCACCGTTTTTTATGTTTATTATCATTTATGAGATATGATAGCTTTGAGCAATAAGGCCGCCCATAGTTTTAAATATTTAAGTAATTAGTTTAGTAATTTTTATACATTTGTAATTTTCCTTCTGTACAATAAATTGTACATCTATCTATCTAGTTTTAATAACTGTGTAAATACTAATATACCCACTCGAAATGGAATTAAAGTAGTTGACAGTACCTACCTATTCAGTGCTTGCAAAAGCTATTTTTCAAGCTCTCTGGGTACATAACACTAAAACTATTTTGGATGTTCAATCTATGACTTATCTAAAATTTTCCAATCAACCTGTTCTATCCAATCCAGATAACATCTTGCGTGGGATATTCCTAAAATTCAATGCCAGCCACAGATTAAAGTTTTTAAAGCATCGACAGAGCTGCGAATCGATTAGAATAAATTACAACTGTAAACATAATTCTATGTTTGTTTACATACCGGCCTCGACTTAGTTCGGAAGATCTTTATTCATAGAAAACAGACACTGATGATTTTCAAGCCTACCTAAATAGAAACATAACAATTCATCATTCAGTGTTTAAGAAAAACAGTGAAAACCCCATGTTTTTCACTAGGCAAAAGAATTTTAGATACACAGAATATTCACTGTCAAACTGTAAACTGACTTTTTTTAGACTATAAAAAATACTTCTCAACATCTTATAATGTTGATAGTTCTCCAAAGTGTTATTCAAGAAAATGTAAATAAGTTCAATGTTACCAATAGCCGTAAAATTATGTTTCTTAATTATACTGATTAAGAAATCTCAGTTCTAGTAATCTTCTTTACAGCCTCGTAACTGTCGTTACAGTGATTCAGTCACATTGAATAAATAACAGTGTAATCGAGACCAGGTTTATTTTATTCATTAAAAACGAGCGGCCAATTAAGTTGCTCAACAGACTGTATTAAGATGTGTAGCTTTTTATTCTTAAGAAATGGTGATCGGTTTTTTGACGTATGTGACTACTTTTGAAAGCCTCAATTATTGCGTTCTTTTCTAATCGACTCGTAAGGGTCAGTTTTTGTTGTGCATTTTTCCAACTTAATCTTATTTGAGAGACCTAAAAATGTTGCTATTCCTTTCTTAAAAATGTTTTAAGATATACAGTCGTCATATAAGAAAATCGATACCAATATCAGTGTCGCTGCGAAGCTCGTTTTGCATGGTACTTGGCTAATGGCTATCTTCTGACAAATCATAACTATGGCTGCACCTGTCACTATACAAAACTAGATCGCCGAAACCCATATTAGGTACTATATCTTATTGTACTAAATCAAAGTTATGATACTTTATAATACTCTTGGTCAACTGACAGCGGCAGAACCGTGGCGAAATATCATAGTAGTTAGAACAAAGAAGTGAAGTGAACCCTGTAGGTACCTACTGTAGACGAGATATAACGGTAACCGTTTTCTAGAAAACCAAGGCTGTTCACACGATGACATGGATTCCGATGACTCATCCACTGAAGACCACGAAGCTATGCAAAAGCTCATTTACATGTCAAATAATGCGTAGTTTGTGTTATAATATCAGAAGTTACTCTGTCACGGATACTTAAATTTAGAAAAGGCAGTGATAATGTTTTCTTTTTGAGGTGCACGAAATGAGCTTCTCTGAGACGCACGTTAATCCAGTCGGAAGGAAAACGGCTTGTAGGAAAACGGCTTGTTTTTTGAAGTTCAGAAAATAGCGCTACGGATTTCGGGTGTATAAAAGCAAACATAATGAGACCGCCCAATTATTGAAATCAAATAATCCGCCAAATCAAATAATTCAATTACGATGACAAGACAAAACTACAAAGTTAATCAAAAAATATGTTTTCAACAACTAAAAAAATAGTTAATAGGTACCTACCTACCCATCAAAGTAAAACCATCTGGTAGGGTTCCTGAGATCTAGATCAAAACATACTACGTCACAAATGGATTTTTCAAGAAGTTTTTACTTTATTTTTCTTATCGTGTTTTCACTTTGAGGAACCAAAACATTAACACATTTTATTAACCAACAAGAGAGTTATACATCGATTTTGGTGAGCAAATTCCGCTATTTCACACTCTTAATTTGATGGAGAGAGGATAATGTAGTTCAACGACCTCGGTGGCGTGGCAGGCGAGTGCTCGGCTGACGGGTTCGATAGCGCGGGTTTGATTCCCGCTACGGGAGAAATGTTAAATGTTTGTATGTTCTGCAAATATTTCTTGCGGGTCTGGGTGTTGTAGTATTATGTACGTATTATAAGTAGGTAGGTATGTTTTTACAAAAAAAAGTATAAAAGTATTCTATCAGCCATCCGGCGCCCATAGTACAAGCATTGCTTAGTTTGGGGCTAGATGGCACCGTGTCAAATGTCCACAAATATTTATTTATTATAGTGAGAGGAAACCCTTAAGCCTGATACTCAAAACAATATAATAAACATGAAAATAACCACCTGCGTTGTACTCCGGAAGTGTCAGTTTAAACTTCAAACGGTTAGCATTACGTCATAGTTCATTTAAATGCTAAAAGCGTTCGTATATTCAACGGATCTTCTACCGAAGAAGTTCCTCCTTATATTTTGTAGTCCTAAGCTTTATTGTGAATGATAATATAATCACCGAGAAAGTTTGTGCATGTGTATAAGTTTGTTCCCGTAACGGCTGGCTATCTCGTAATATTTTATCTTCATCCAATCCTAATCCTGATTGATGGCGGTTGACCAAATCCTACTTAATAATATATTTTCCAAAAGTGACAAATCATTCTGGTCTAAATACGTCTAAAACATCCCAAAACGCAATAATGGTGCGTTTTGGTATTTTAGGTTACTTCTTTTAAACATAAGTCTCCTGATTTACTGAGGTAGTAATTTTGCTGAATACTTTTATTACAAAATGTTTACTCTGAAGTGACTGATTAAAATTCCATGTCCATATTGAGTGTTCAGTTGTAAAAAACAAGCGAATAATGAAAGGCGCCTACGTAGCCTATCAATCAAAAGTTGACTGCTGGTAGGAAACATCGTTATTGCTTGTCTTGTCGGTAAAGTTTTCGCACGTGGTTTTCAAATTAACCTGCAACTCAAGATTTTATACAAGAATTATGTATGTGATACTAATACTAGTCGTGTCCCTGCATGGTTTCGAATCAGTGTGGTGAAAGTGCGCCTCGAAGGCTCCTTTCGTACACAGGCATATGGTTGGACTCGGCAATGACCTGAATGTAGATACATTAGTTGGTCTAATACTGGGTGTAATCACAGTGGGCTAACACATTGCTTACGATCGGTGGGTCGTATGCATGTTAGTAAAAGGAGCTTTTGCACTACACTGGTTTGAGAGAACTAGTGAAATGTCGGTCGTATGCGTGTTAGTCAAATGCCGTAAAGAAGTGTGAGAACTCCAACATAATCCTCAACTAATCGATTCTGTTACATAATGACAACATTGAATCTCTACTATCTCTATATTGACTAGTTTATAGCCTACCGTTTTATTTCCGCCAATTCATTAATTTTTTGAATAAAATGACTTAGGCTACGCTCACCAATACATTAACGAGCGGTTACTGTAAATCATAATTTAAGATGAGAACAAAGTAGTAGACAAGAAGCCATCTGTCAGGAATTCAAAAAATAGATTTCTGTAAATGCAATTTACAGGATTTAATCACACTGACAAGGCAATTTCGTTTACCAAGGCTAAAAGCCTTGGTTAGTGGCAAGAGGGGTAAAAGGCGAGATCAGCCGAGTTATCCTGTTACAATTAGATTAGATTAGAAATAACATCCAACAGTCAAATACATAGTTCTAACCCCACACTATGATTCCCTGTGATGTTGGTATCAGAAACTACGATAATTAGTACACAACGCCAGAAATATTTGCGGAACATGCAAGTTCTCCCGCCGCGGCAATTGAACCCGCACCTCTCGCGTCTCAGCTGGGCTCTCACCCTCCACGCCACTAAGATCGTCAACATTTTACAGATAAAACTGCTAACTTATCCTAAGGTTATATAATTACTTGAAACACGTGTATTGGTGAAAGGAGGCCTACAGTATTGGATAATACAATCGGAGATGCAATGATCGATCATTTTCACCGACGTTAGACTTTCATAGGTAGCTTTATGTATACTTTCTCGATAGTGAATCAGTCGCTAATAGATTGTCTGCTCAACTGTCTAGCCGTTCCTAAGTACCTATAGACCAAAAGCAATGCGAATCGATTTCTACAATATTAAGCCTAATCTTTGTCATTCATAAAAGTAGGTACCTAAAGCTAATTAAATATTTGTTGCGAACAAAATAATGATGTTTGTATTTGACGGATTATGTACGGTTCGGTGTTGTCACGTGACATTTCGATAGCTTATGTCAATCCTATACTTTTTGAACTTTTACTGGCTAACACTACCTACCTATTTACTAATTTACAGATTAATAATACATTATATGATAGCGCGACATCCTATCTCTTTCGAACTAAATGCTAAGAACCGTGAAATATCATAATACGGAGTGCGGCCCAAAAACGCCAATCATGTGAAGTAGGTAGGTATAGTTATTGCAGTTTAGTTTCCTAAGAAACCGCTTCATTTTTGAGGTTCGTACCGTGAGTCAATTCATTTTCTTTTCATTTAGTTTGTCCAAAGAAAACAACACTGACAATTGGATAGTAGGTAATAGAACTTGGTACCTATTTAAGCATTATTTTTCTGTTAGTCATCAAAGTCATGAAAACATACTTATTATATTCGTCATGCCGATATTAGCGCATTTACTGATAAACTCCATAAACCAAATGAAATATGAAGGTTATGTGCGATAGTAGAAGCCGAGAGCTGTACCTTACTCTAGCTAGATATTAAAAGAAGTCCTCAAACGAAAAGTAAACTTCTCAATAACTCGAGTGTCTGAGAAAAATAAGCCAGAATTAAAAACAAATACACACGTTCCAAAAACAACTATTCCAGCTACAAAGAGTTAAAAGTGCTAACAGAAAAACAAACTGATCATTATGGGATTCTTAAAACTGGGACGGATGCAGAAGGATCGTTTTCGTATTATTATTTTATTTTCGTTTGCTTAATGGCGGCAGAGCGCCAAGAAATCAATCGGGGTATGAACATTTGAAGATACTATCTTTGGTATGAGTACTTAGTACTGGTGGTTTTCTGCTCCGTGAAACATATTGGCTTTTTTTACAGCAAGCCTAAATAATTGTTTTGAAGTCGGTTATTGTCCGGTTACAATATTTTCCTAACGGTCAACACGGATCGTTCATTACCGAAGTAACATTAGTACCTATCTGTGAAAAGCGCCATACATTTTTGAATCGAAAAAGAACGTTGCTATGGTAATTAACGACGATCCGTAGTCCGTTAATAGAATATTGGAACCCGAGCACTAGTGATTGTCTACTCTGACATACGAACTTCTTTTCTTTAACAGCAAGGCTAAACAATGTTATTTTAAAGTCTGTTAAAATAATTTTATGTAAGTTTTTAACTGTTTAAATACAAGTAGGTAAAACTACGTAATAAAGAGTGAAAAATCAGTTTCATTTCAATTTCAAACAAGTGCTTTTAAAATTCTTAGAAACACCCTTGAAACAAAACTAGACGAAGGTTTTCCAAGCAATATGAACTGGAGAAACAGTGAAACATTAGTGTTTTATTTGATATCTTCCTCGTTAGTCTGCCAAATCTGCCGAAAGTTAATATTTCATGGGTTTTACAGAGCATTTAATTTTTTATTTGAGAGTTCTCCAGCGGATGAGCTCGAGGTGTCCCTAGGCTGGGCATTGATGGGCAATTTTTTTTCACGCTGGTTCTTTTCTTGCTACTCGAAAATATAGTCGAGAATTTAGTTGAAAAAGGTTCAGTGCTTCCTAATTCCGTTGTGTGTATTTCATTGCTTATCAGAGACTATAGCCAAGTCATTTAGCATCTAACGAAGTCACGAAACGATACTACAAAATTAGGGATTGACTTTATGTGATCCCCAAGACGCGTTGTGACAGTGATATTACGATGGCGTCAAACAAATTCGTTAGACGCAAAGTCGATAAGGCCTCAGTAATTCAGCGACTTCGTTAAACAAAGCCTAATTATTAATCCTCAGTAGTCATTTAGCGGCTTTTGGCAGCCTCAGGTCAAAAATAAAGTGGTTCATCGCTTCTCGATCTGTCCGTGTATCTTTAACCTTACGGCATACGCACTGGCCGGAAACCGCAGGTTCGGAGAAGCTTAGCGTAAACATTACCGTTCAAACTCACAGCTTTTAGAGGAAAGACGACGAACTTACGAAATTATTTTAAACTTTTCATACAAACAAATTGAAAAAGAAAACGTGATAATAACGCTAGATAATTTTTTCCTTTTCCGTCTTTTTTGATTTTTGGCCTCGGCAATTTTTTTTTTACTTACAAAAATAAAAAAAACCTTCGGAAAAACCTCAGCTTTCATTATTTTCTTATCGACTCATAGGTTATAAATAATAATTAAAAGTCACGTAAAGAAAACCTTTGGCATATTTTTTTTAATAGAGTAAGCTCTTAACCTCAAAGCTTGCCTGTTGAGGTAGAGTTACTGATGTCATAGGCCTAAGTTGCATGAATCGATAGAGTTTGAAGACTAAAGTAATGGTTACGTTTGTATGAAGTACCTTCCACTCCCCTTTTCTCTGGTATTACCACCAAGAACATTCCACAGTAGAATGGTACCGCTACGTATTGGCAGGTTTTTGACCGAGCAAAGAATTTCCATTGTCCCGTTAATATCCAAAACTGCATCATTGAAAAGGCGAAAAGTGGGTCGGGGATGCGGTTATATGCATTTGCATTGCTGTGTTCCGGTTATGGTGAGACGGTGATAATTACAGATATACCACCCATTCCCATATAACTCTGGTAGTGGGTCATAATGAAGTAAAATTCAAGTTAAATGTAGGGCCTTCAATTGCCAAACGACATAGTATACCTCCATACTCCTACGTTTCTAGTGCACGAATAATGGCACGTAGAATACCTTCCACGTATCAAGAATTATGCACAAAAGGAGCTTTTGAAGCACACTTTAAATCCTTTCACCACAATGATTCGGAAGAGCAAGTAACATGAGTAGAGATCCCAAAAGATTTATTATCCACCACTACTGCTTTAATTGTAGGTACTCAGATCAGATGATATTATCTCCAATAACATTGCAGAATCTCGAGAGGTAAATTTACCTTGACGCCACAAAATCTGGATCGAGCTGATCAAAGCTCTGCACCAGCTAATGAAGTGATGCAACAAGTCCATTGATACAGACATCTTTGACAGTGCCGACACGGGTCTAACTGGGCCAGAATCTACGAAAACTGGAAGTAGATTTAACGGTCCCGTGTTGCGACATTTGAGACGTGTGCAGAGTCGTAGCTAGGGCTCTATTTAAACTAAAATGTTGCCTTTCCAGCATCGATAGGTAACTAAGCCACCTCAAACATTTTTTTTTTTAGTTAGCTTTAAAAACATCCTGTTTCTTTTTCTTTATAAGCTAAGCTTTTGTGCTAGTTATTTAGGTATTTCTTGGTTATCAGATCAGAGCATTGAAAGAGCTGAAAGTACTGAGAGTATGTCCCTCTAAGAATGTTGTTGAAGAAATATTAAAAAAAGGAGTTTCGATGGAGTGCGAACGTCACCACTATTTAAAAAAAGAAATACCTATACCAGTACCTATTCCATCGAGCCTTTGCCTAAGTGCCTATATTTTCAGGTGTTTTCCATCGTCCCAAATCAGGGCCTCCAATTAATTTCTTACCACGAGCCTGAAGTCAAGTGACATTGTTTGTTCCGGTCACTAAAATGTTTGGATAGTAAAACCTCAAGATGTTTATCCCATGCGTGTTGACCCATGCGACCCTACACGTGGATACAACGGCTTAAAGCTTAATGGTTTTTGGAGCAGTTGTGTATGCTTGGATTAAAAATAGGATTACTTCAAACATTAGATTCCTATGGATCTTTTTCTTGTTTAGACTGGATGCTTCGAGCTGAAAACAGGGTGCGATGGGCTGATGAGAGGCTTATGTCCAGCAGTAGACTTCTACAGTCAGATGCTGATGATGATGAAGAGTTTATTGTGACTGCAAGTTCCTAAAAACAAGATCTTTCAGGGAAGACTGGAACCAAATACTCCTTATCTGCTTGCTTTGGTCTACGATAGGATTGAGGAAACAGAAACTGTAAATTTCGGGTTACATCATTAATTATAACGGTTTCTAAAATAACACTGATTAACATATATTTTATTAATATCTTTTAATAAAATTAAAAATGCATTAGGTACCCGTTTTATAATGACCTTCATAACAGCCATCGTTTTTATGTAAATAGTTAATTAATGAAGTTAATGTTTTTCGCTTCCTGCGTTAAGTAGAGAAACATCAATAAAAACTAATCAGAAGTCGATTATCTAGTAAATTACATCATCAATGAATGTTCTCGTGTAGTCCACTACTAAATTACGTAGCCTAAGCATCCATGCTTAGGCTACGTAATTTAATGGACAGATTAGGCAAAGTAGGTTATACAGGGGACTGGATCGACTGAACTGTAGTCTACGTTACGATCTTAGGAGTAGCCATTATGAAGCGGACACGATTCTTAATGTTTCAATTATTTACAACTTGACACGAGTTCTCCGCTCACTAACACCTTCCATAAACAATCCGTCGCAGTCTCTACAAAAAAAAACAAAGGAATATGTTTAGAAAATAAGGAAATCTTTGGGAATATGATGTCAAAAGTTGCTGTTGTGGTTTCTTTTCTAATTTATACTGTTTTTGCCAGAACGTTGACGATTTGGTTATGCAACTGGTTGTACACCCTCAAAGGCCAGGCAATTATTCTTTAATTGAACATAGTAAATACTGTGGTGTTGTCAATAAAATGTTAGTGTCAGCGTTCGATGCGCCCTGTCTATCGCGGATTCTGGTAATGCCGCGCGCAAATTTTTAGCAATAATTACTGTTTGTCTTGGGACTTCTCACAAATACTATGACATCCCAGTTTTAAAAAGACTTTAGAGGTAGGTACAAAATCGAATCGTTTTCCCCGGAACAGGACAAGACATTCTCGTAGACAAAGATACGTCGTGCATCGACGCCGACAAAGAACGACGGCTATTTGTCAGAGCCTACACAATCACAGGCTGTGTCACGCATATTGATGTGACGAAGAAAGCCGTTTAGAACATGGGTAATGGGTATAACCGCTTATTGAACTAGAAGTAATGTATTACCTATGTGCCACAGAACCATTGCAGGTATGATCTTATTCCAGGGTTTCACGGAGCTAAATTTCTACTAGATATAGGTAAAACAAGTAATGAAACACCGAGGTTGGATACTAACTGGTTATTCATAAATGGAACCTTTCCATATTACGGAGTGGAAGACAACCATTCTATAGGTATTGTTAGGTTTTTAACATTATGAAGAACATGTCCATGTGAAGTAAAGAAATAAAGTTTTATTTTCTTGCTGAGATTTAGGCTCTTCCATAGCAACGTTGTTATCAGTGGAAAAGCTCCACACATTTTTTTTTTGTCAGAATGTTACTTTTCTATGGTAGGTATCTAATTAACGATCCGTCGTCCGCCTGTAGCCTATTAGAATTATGCTCAATTTTGACGGAAGTTGAAAAATCGGCAAGATATACTTTTTCAAAAGTCCACAAATCAACATGCTAGCACACTGACTTGTTATCTTTGATTATTTTTCTCGTAAAACATATTAGTGAAAGTGAGATATTTATGACCAAAGCGGTTAAAAAACTATCGAAACATGAATTTAAGTTCATTTAAGGGAGAGCTGATAAGTGATAGTCATAAAATTGATTAAGGGCTTATAAATAAAGTAAGTTTCGGTTGAACTTTCCTTAGTTTGAATTAGACGATGTTTTAATAAATGGACAGTAATTATTCATTGCATTGAATTGGTCGAAATTAAAGAGAAATTCCCGATTCGTTTCGAGAAAGTTACCTTTTTAATAAAATGTGTACTTTATGTCTATGAGTTTTGAATCAATGAACCGTAAAGACACACTCAAAGGTAATTTTTGGAAAGGAATTTCAGTTGTTTCCGGCTTACTGAGCTTAATTGTGTGAAGATGGTAGCCTTACGTAGCAATGATTCAGAAAAGCTGTTCTTCGAATTGAACCCGAAACAAAATCCAAAAATACATTTCTCATTCTTATCTAGGCTGATGATTTTTATTTCATTCACAGAAGAGATCATTAGAAGGAAAAATACATATACTGTACCTACAGCATCAGATAAATTTCGAGAAAAGCTCTTAACTTGCTTGCTTCCAATTAATCGATGAATACCGAAAACATTCTGTGCAAAGAAATAAAGGATGATACAGACTGTGAAACAAGAATAGCCTACTCTTACTAAGTAAGTAGGTTCATAAAATAAGGTTAACAATTATAATCTAATCATAGCCACGGCCTCGGTGGCGTGGCGGGCGGTTGCTCGGCAGAGACGCAAGAGACGCGGGTTCGATTCCCGCTGCGGAAGAAATGTTTGCATGTTCAGTAAATATTTCTTCCGAGTCTAGGTGTTGTGGTACCATGGTACTCGTAGTTTCTGATACCCACGACACAGGGAATCCTAGTGTGGGGTCAGGACTATGTATGTGACTGTTGGGTGTTATTTATTATTATTATTATTCATTATAGCAGCAAATGTGTTCCTCAGATAAAAACTTCGAATCAAATTATCGCCATAATACAAGATCCTGAGATATTTGCAAGGAGGAATGCGCTTCCTTCAGTTTTATCACATGGACGCGCGTCGAGGCTTCGCCATGAGTCACCATCGAGTGGAGGTCAAGAGCACGCCTTGTCGACTGGCTGATGAGTTTGGCGTATGCCGCAAACGCCCAGTGCCTACCAATCCGCTAAGAAATTATTTTATTTTATTTTATTTTATTTTATAATTTTTTGGAAAACTTACAGCTAGAAAAAATACAATAGGTAGATAAATATATACTATGCAGCAGGACACTACATAATATGGGACGGCTAATTACAAGTTTCCACATATAAATATTAAACAAAACTTATACTACTATTTCTATTAAACCTATCTACGTGTTAGTTCTATTAAACCTGTGTGGTAAAATGATTAAAGTGATAATCGTAAAATTAGTCAGACAAGTCTCAGGTATGTTGTATAGAACACACAAAATTTGACGGAATGAATCAATATGGACTGTAATCCTTTATCTACGTTTAAATAATAAACATAATTTTGAGATTGTTAAAGAGAAGGAGAGAGATGAAGCTAACCTATATCTAGAGTAAAATAAGTAAGATTGAAAGTCGGGTAAGACATCCTTCGACAGACAGATCACAAAGGAAACATTCCCAATGGAATGCACTCTTTATTGATGTTTTCTTGCTTCACAGAGCATGAAGTGTTTTGATCATCCAAATAAACAAATGAGTAACAAATATTCTCAACTAGTAGCACGCCCCGTGATTTTTGCATTCTTCTGCGTTGAGTTTTTTTTAATACAAACTTCATCTTCCCTCTGCATCCTTCAGAAGGACTTATGGTTTAGGCTGTGCGTTGATTGTCAGTCACTCAGTCACTTAGTCAGTGACGTAAAAGTTTTATATATTTATATTCTAAGAGGAAAGAAACACCCACTACTGAAACTAATGATTCAATCCACGGTCAGAGCAATAAATTCGGACAACCTTGTTGAACATGTTTGCAATCTCAATTTCAATTTGATAATTTAAATAGAAAAGTACTAACTAAAAGGTTAATGTTTTCTAGTCACACCTTTGTTGGATTACAGTTTGCGACTTTGCTGTGGCACATGGGCAATGAGCAGATTATTTAATCATCATCGAAAGTGATGAGAACATACAAAATTAAGGAGCCGCAATGGTTACAATTTTTCACGTTACCATTTTCTGATGACTATTGGTACCTACCTACTCAAGTAGCGATGGCGTCGAAGACAAAAGATAAATACAAGTGGCTTTTCTGAAATTATCAAGTCTTTAGTAATAATTTTTCACAATGTCCCATACATACATCCACCGTCGGGTAAAAACAATAAACTGATGTACCTATACCTTGTCTTTAGTGAACTCTTTATTTAAGAGCTCATCCACAAATAAATCAATAGTTACCTGGACCCTACTTCAAAAGACTAAAGACTTGTCCAATCTCATTTCTCACGGTGGTGAAGTGGCCGGTATCAATGGACCGTGGCTAGTAAGTACCGCCCACGCTTCCACTTTCATTTCGGACCCGCGATCACACGTGACCGATGGACAGGCGTCATTCTTTACTTATAAGTTGGGATAAGTACCATTCACGTCTGGGAAGTGCAATAGTCTCTTCGCTTTACAATGGCCTGACATTGTGAGGATTTTGCATTGCTGTTTTCAAAGATTTGGTACTACACTATGAAATAGTGCCATTCAAAACGCCAACATGCATATTTACTTTATATTATTATCTTAGTAGCACTCGTTTCAGTGTAACCAGAACGGTTTATTGTTTATCGATTTGTATCTAGTTTATTCCCTCAAGATTTTAAAGTGTTCTTTTGTATTATGATATACATTCATAGTAATGAAAACCGAAATTTGCGTCTCCACAAAAAACAAACAGCTATATATAGGCTATCTAGCCTATAGATTAAGAATCCAAACTTTCAATACAATTTATTATAGTAAACACAAAGTTCAGAACTTTAATTAATCAAAAGACCTAAGCTTGCCTCTACCATTAGGTACCATTATCATTAGGATAAAATAATCAAAATCATTTATAAACGTTCAGCAAGGTCTATCATCGCACTAATCTACATACCTAGGTAATTACATGGCTTTATAAGTTTCTAAATATTATTAAGTTTCACAGTGTAAAGAGAGGAGAAACCATGTCGTCATACATAACATTATGTATGGCAGTTGAATAAACTTATCTATGCGAGAACATCAGTTCTATGTGCTACTATAAAATATGTCTTTGCAGATAATTTTGTTATGGTGTTACGACATGTGGGTGAGACTTCTGGTTTCTGCTTAAAACTTTTTCCTGTAAATAATGTTCCTACTCGGTGTATCATTTCCTATAAAAAGATTAGCCATGGTTTCCTGCAAGTTACATGAAGAGGCTTTAACTCAAAAATGAACTATGAAATTTTCATAATCATCATCATCCATAGCCCGGTTTTACCCATAGGCATAGGCCTCCCTCTGTGCCATCATCGTTGAGATTTTAATAATAAAATATATTTTATGTGAAACTTAGCCTGAAACGAACAGAAACTGCAGCTAAAATGCAATAATGAGGTTGATCAAATTGCAACAAAAGAATTTAACAATGGACTGTCACTTGTTATTTCAATCACACTATAGGCATATACATATACCTACTTAAACAGACCTAGCCCTAGGTCAATGTACGAAGGTGAAAACCCGTGGCGTGATAAATAAATACCAACACTCGCATGATACGCATAAAAACAATTTATAATTTGATAACGATTCGCTGAGAACACAAGTTTCAAACAATAACCCTTAGATATCATCATTATCATCTCCAGCCTTTCCTTGCATTCTGCCGGAAATGTATACATTCTGCCTTCATGTGCTTATGTCATCCAACATGGTCTAATAGATTATTTGTATTTGTAATTGCGATGTCAGCGATTTACAAACTTTTCATATTTAAGAGCATAGAACAGAAGAAAGTAATGAAGGAACTAGTTTTCTTTTTGATTACGACCGCCTAGGTTTGATGGGGTGATTATATCAGTAGGTATGTTACGGTGTTAGGAAAGTGAGATTTGTGTTGGAAGATCTATGAAAAAGCGCCTTGGGCTTGGTGTTCAAGCTCGTTAAAGTTTGAATGGTTTTTAGAGTTACGTTACCTCGAAAGGTAAAATGAAAATTATGAGTTTTTTCCGTCTTCCCTCAAATATAAATGCAAGGTAAGTAAAACTTTGAAAATATTAGGACAAGTTTAGTACAAGTGCGTACTGTGGTCCATTAAACTAGGTATAAAACTAGTAATTGCTAGTAATTGAACATTTTGGGAACCGAAGTTTTCCTAGAGGACAACAAGAAGAGAGCTCGAAAACGGAAGGACTTTTCAAAAAGGGACGTAAAGCAGCAGCAAATAACCGCTTTTGTCTAAAGAACCAATATTTTGATCAATGAATCATTGATCAAATGTACCTATAATAAGGAACCTACGGAAGCGTCAAGGCGCAAACCCTACTCGCACTTGTCCGTTTTTATTTTTTACAGCGCAGGCGCAAGCTACAAACCTGTTTGCGCGGGAGGGCCACACACCGCCATCTATAGAGTAGGTATAGACTCTATACTCGCGGAGGAAGATTGATGGAAACAAAGGGTTTATCCTGATGGAACCCACAACGAAACAAATGACTTTTAGGGCACGAGGTCGTGTCATTACAAAGGAAGATGAGTAGATAAGTTCCTACCTACGGCTGGTAAAAAAGGGTCATGAATGACAAGAACACTTCTACAACATATTTTTTAAATAAAGGCCGCTTCTAATATTCTACTCGCTGTCGAATTTGGAAGAATATTCACCGGAAAATTTACATCAGAAATAATCACTGAACCAAGCGGAGTCACTAGCACTAGACCACTAGAGCCCAGCGGCTCTAGCTTTCCGATCCTAAGGTCGTGGGTTCAAATTCAGTGTGCAGGGGTGCAACAATAAATTATGTATATTATTCGAAAAAAATATGTGCGCTATACCAGTACTCTCAAACAGTGAAAGAAAACATAGTGATGAAACCGGTATTTCGTAGGACCTAAAAAGATCTAAAATATGTTTCAAGTGCAGGAATAGAGCCTTTGAGGCGCACTTTAATCCTTTCATCACTCTGGTTCGAAACAACTAGATAGATAGACTGAACCTACTGGACCGATTCTGAAGTAATTTTATGAATTCAAAGTTAAGACCTACTTAAGTAGTTATGTAACTTCAGCAGCCTATAATTACCATATCTCTACCGAAACTAGGTGTTGGACCTGTCAACTAAGATAAGAACCAGGCAATATCAAGCCGAATGTAGGGCGGATAGATGTCTGATAAGTTGAACTGATAACGTCTAATCCGTTTTCAGGCGTGTCGTTTGAAATCAACAAATTGGTTAAGCCAATACATGTGGTCTGGACCGGAATCGAAGTCAGATCTTATATTTACCCGACTGTGGCGAAGCCAAAAAAGGAGGGTTATGTGTTTGACCTGTAGTATGTATGCTTGTCCCTGTGGGTTTTCTCATAAAATTACTAAATGGCTGCACTGATTTTGATGACTTTATGAACCAAAATAATTTTGTATTATTTCATAAAAAATATTTCTGCCAAACCTATTGAGCGGGTTATCAAAATGAAGGGTTTTTAACTTTTAAAGATGATTTTAAAAATATGTACAGTTAATGTTTAAATGTAATTTGGAATGAGAACAATCCCGAACTTGTGGAGTGAGTGAATGAATTTTGAAGACGACAATTTTCGCAGTCTGGTTTTAGATTTTTTAAATAAATACTCGTAGTGTTTTCTGGTTCCAATTCTCAATATATCTCAAATATCGTTTCCTAATCCGTTTATCTCAATTAAGTAATCTGTTTTGTTAATATCCATTTAATAAAAAGTTTTCTATTCTCAATTTGGCAGGTGGTTTTTGGTTGGTTGTATTTTTGGCAAGATTCTACCAAATTTGTATGGGTCGACTACATAAGTACCTTGCTACCTGTTGTGGTAAATCAAGTGCATAATGTTATGTAAAGGTAACAGGTTTTCTGATACCTTTGAAGGATAGGTACCACTTTCATTATGAACAATAAAAACAACAGAGAAACGCACGCAGGTCTCGATAAAAACAAGCAATAAAATGTTGAATTCTGAAAACATTCAGCATCCAAGAAAGGTCATGGTTACTTTTACATAATCTCAACACATCATGCCAATATTGATACGTCTTTAATAACAAATGACGATCGTAATAAAGCAACATGACAATAGGTTTGACGCAAATGTGTGACAATCTTTGTTTGTGCTATCCATCACGGTTTTGTGATAATATCGTTCATCCATGGCCCATGGTAGACGATACTTACTTAGTGACGATACTCATGGCAAGTATTTTCGCGTTCGAAAACAGAGACAAAATGTAAAGAAAATCGTTCAAATAATAGATACCTATTAGAAATAATGTTCATATTATCATAACTATAAGAATTAACCGTGTGTCAAAGACACAAAGTGACATTTGACACATCCAAGCTTATTTACTCCCTTCGCCCTCTTTGTTTGTCGTCTTATGATGGTTGTCGTTTTAAAGGAAACCAAAAAGGTGCGAAAACGATCTTGCAGTGTTCGATAAATATTTTGACTTCATTCACACAATGTTTTGATGGTCAGAATAAATAAGCATGTTATGTTGAATGACTTTATTTTGCTTTTCGCAAGGCACTCCTTATAAATGAAACCTTGGTTTCCAAAGAGACTCGTCAGATATAAAATTGAATATTGAGTGATTTATCAAAGCTATTTTTCAACGGCTGCCTGCCATTTTTAATTCGGTTTTCAATTTTGTGGTTTTGGATTTGAATAAATAAATACTATCCAGTAGTCACAAAGTTCTGACCTCACGACAAGAAATATTTGCAGAACATGCGAAAAAATCACCGCAGTGGGAATCGAACCCTTCTCGTGAAGGGTTGTCGTGTCTCAGTCGGGCATTCGCCCGCCATGCCACAGAGATGATATGGCGCTGGCTTTAGGAAAACTGTTTATATTTTAACAGCGTCCAATCAAATTATTGCTGCACAGCTCGAGGCTCTTCTTTGTTTGCTTCGTTGAAGAGGAAACGATCTTACATCAATGTAAAATCATAATATACTCAAGGAAACCGTAAATTCACGATCGGAGTTTACGACATAATTGGCATACTTTGTCGTAAACAACTACTTCATCAAAATTATTTGAATAACGTCGTTTGCGCCGACGTTTCAGGACATCATCGGCGTCTTGTCACCGTCATGTTTTGGTATTTTTTGTCGTTTTTCACAATACTTTACGTAGAAACCAAAGTTCAAAACTTTGCGCAATACCCGTAAATGAAAAAGGAAACTATTAAGTATAGAATTCCTACTGCCACATAAGAGTTCAGTTTAACCACCTTGGTTCGGGACCCTAAAGAGGACAAGGTTCTCAATTCTCAATCATTATTGATTTAAATCGGTTTAAAACGTAATAATTAGTGCAAGAGCCATTGAACTGTCTCCCACGCAGCATTATTAAATCAAAAACGACACATCTTACTTCTTATGCCTCTGTGATTGTGACCCGATCATTACATCAAGATAAGAAAGAAAATAAAACTCGCAAACAGCCTGGGTGGTCACGGCGGGCATCGGACATAAAACCATTATTACAAGACACATCACTTTTTATGCGAACGTATTGTGTCGCTATGAAATATGAATCAGGTTTAGTAGAAAATTGGTCTTTATAGTGTGGAATTAGGTTCAAAGTGGTAAAAAAAAATAATTACAGTGTTATATTAAGTTGAGCTGTCTCGCGAAAGAAGACCAATACTGTCACGACAACCTGCAGTATTCGGGAGATGTCTCACAACTAGGTGACACCAAGAATGTTCTGTGCTTCAAGCCTCTTCTACTTAACGTGGTGCACAACACATATACTGATTCTTTTAGAATTTTTGCCAGCCTGCTTTAGTCATTGACCAGATGGAGGTATGATGGCCCTGAAACGGGATTAATGGGAGCCAAGTAGAGCCATCTTTCGTGTTCTGTAAAATATGCTCTCTGATCGCTAGTTGCTGAAGATACCTTCAAGATGTTGCTGCGTCAGAACTTGTGTTTGGTTTCTACCAGATTCGCTCCGGTTATGAAACAATATACAGGGAGGACACCTCTTTTATTTAGTTCCCACCAATTGCTCCTGCTAGATAAGTGCAAGATGTACGATCGCAGAGGTCATCAGCAACTGGTCGCTGGCCATGCGCATAACCAAACGACTCCAAACTGTCTCAGCGAAAGTGTGTGAACGTCGCGTCGGCGTTCTTTGCATAATTTCTAGTTATTCATCACAGCATTCTGTAATCGCTGTGGGTGGCAGTTTACGAAGAAATTCTTAGACGTGCATTGTGTAAAATGAATCGTTTGCTTATCTTTAGTGTAATTATGTAAAAGGTTTCCATGGTTATTACTAATCCATTCGACAATACTAACGTAGGTAACACCATGTCAGCTAAGGCCGCTGAAGAAAATGGTTTACCTACCTTTAGAAGTCAATTTTATAGAAACTACTTAGTTAACCTACCTACGATGATTTGTCTAAGGTCGTTCATTAATCGATCATCTTCTATCAACGCATTGGCACCGCCTATGAATCCAATGCTTATGATTCAGTAGGTACCTATGTGAAGCGAAAATAGAAATAAATAACATGAATTTATTGCATAAGCATCTCATAAAAAAGTCTATGAATATATAATTGATTGCAAATATTCTCTAGTAGAGATCCTCATCGTTGACTATAAGTAATAGCTTTGCGCCTCGCTCCGCTCCAATGAACAAACAATGTCAGTTTCTAAAAAGCGGCCGCTGTCATAATAACGGCTGTAACAGTATAAATAAAATAATAAAGTGATGAGAATGCCCCCGAAGGCCCATTTCCACTAATACCTACAACTCACGGTGAGTGATGGGTGGGAGAAGTCAAAATATTTGACATATCTGCAGAATAAAAACCGATACGTTACGATTCCTTTTTCAAAAGCTGTAAAATGACATACGTAGGTATTTCTCACAGTTCTTACGGCAGTTTTATAACGGATTAGAAGACTATTAGAAAATCAACACTGTCCTCACGTCTTGCATTTTACTTTTCTCCATAATTGGCATAAAGATCTAGAATAGATTATGCAAGACATTGTATCTGGCTTGTGCTCATTTCTTGCTATCACGCATGTTTGCAATAGAACCACGATCTCACGACCTAGCACCATAACGCTTACCATCGTTAGGGCATCGTCGTCACGGTTCGACCTAAGCTTTTTGCAACAGTGCAAGTCAGTACGGCTATGAGAAGCTTTTCTTTGACATTTGACGAAATTCAAAAGACTTGAGCGTCCATAACCTACATCTTTAAAGTTGATTAGTATAGTCGAACCTTTTATCATCCTAAAATCTCGAAATACAAAATATAGATCATACTACATTAGTTTTCATGAGAAACTACATTATAAAATAACTCGTAAGTAGGTCCATACAGAGTTCTACCATAAAGTCAGTATCGTCACAGACTAATGACCTTCTTTCCAAAGAAATTTTCTGACATGCTGAAATCATCTTCCAATCCTAAAACGAAGCTCGAGCTTGTCTTTTTTCAAGGAGATTCAAAACATTCTTCCACATTTCTAGATATCTTTGTTTATATATAAAGTCAAGCATTAATGAATACTGAGAAATAACAGTCATTGAATCTCGTTCAATCAGACTACACTCTAATACAGTCTTGTAATGGACGGTATGTGGTACAGATGAATTATCAACTTACTTTGTACGGGTTCCCATAAGCTTGTATGACAAGTTGCCTTATAAAGTTGAGGAATGCTGAAGCGATTTCGATACAAGTTTTGATTTGCCAACCTAGTAACTAGTTATATTATATATAGCAAGTTATACAGGGTGTACCTACCTGTACCTGTGAGATATTCAGAACTCATTCTCGGTTAAATCTCCTATTTCCAATCAACAGTTACCTTAGTCTTATGCTCGTGTATTAGCGTCATTTGCAATTTAATAATGTCACGACCCATCTTGTTTTCAGATGATCTGAAAAACTACTATCCTGAAACTGTGTTGGTAAGAAAAGAGTCAAATTCTATGCGAGGTTAAAATTGAAACCAAGTCGAGTGACGGGAAGAAGTCCAGTCTCTTCTTGATTATTTTCTGCTATTGCTAACTTCCAGTGTGACACCCTATATTGTATCATTATTGTGAATTACACTGACTGCAAAATACATACCTCTCTCTTCATTAGGGCTAACAATAAGCAGTAGTGGTGTGTTTAAAATGAAAGTCTAATCTTGTTTGAAAGAAATTGTATTATGTAATGCAATTTAAAAACTTAATGCATCGTAGTTGTACGGTATTTAAATCAAGTCTTTCGATGTTAATTAAAAGGTTAATTTTGGAGCTAGGTTTCCATTTGCGATAAAAAAACGGTCAAGTGCGTGTCGAATTCACACACGAAGGGTTCCGTACTATCGCAGGTGTATGTACATAAATGTTTCTTGTATAAGGTCCCCTTTCATTTTTTTTATTTATTTTATTTATATTATTTGTTGTGATAGCGATAATAGAAATAAATAAATAAATAAAGAAATAAAGCACTCGCCCGCCACGCCAAAGAGGTCGTCTGGCGTTTTAATGTTGTTTTATTTTCGTATAATAAACCTCATTCATTTGCAGTTTAGAATCACTGTGATAACGATAAAACATTTGTTATTAGCACTGCAATTATACACTCTCCGAAGTAATGTACATTTCCTATTGCTGAGCGTACTTGCGTTACCAGCTTTATTTGACAACCCTATAATATAAGACGTAATATTGACTACTTAGGTATTTACTTAAGCTACAAGGCACTGTGTTCGAACAAGTGATTTGCAAAAGTCAGAACAGTCGATCTGATATGGTCGGTTACCCTGGCCGTCTTTTTATACCAGACATCTCCAAATACCCAGATATCTCCAAATCAGCTTAGAGACCATAGATGGCAACGCCGGCACCTTTTAAACAGCCTTCAGATACTGAGCAAAAGGATAACAAAACGAATCATTTCACAATATTGTAAACAATGAAATCACTCAGTAGAAGATGATTAGCATACAAGTGGGTGATTCTAGACTTATAACATTAATCAGCCCGATTTGTCACCTGACCAGATTGGACCGTTTGCACAAGAACTCCGCAGTTTGCTTAGGTTCAATATTTGTATTCGCAATAAACAAACTGACATTCGCTAGCAACTGCTTAGCACTTTTCGTAATTCCAATGTATGCATCCACAATAAAGCGTAGGCATTGAGGTTGTTTTAATATTGTATTAAGTACGGTTAGCTTTAACAAAAACAAACTTTATGCTGCCAACATCTACACAACTTAGGCTTTACCCATGTAAAGTACCTGGGTACTTATCAAATGACTAGGTACTAGAAGAACCAAAAAATGAAAAATGAAGGAACCCAGCTGAAGGCTTTATTACAGAAGGACAAACGTATTTCCTCATCTTCCGGAACTAACTAAATCATTTACATTAAGGACACAAATCGCAGTCATTAGGCATTAAATAGATGATGCCACTCATATAAGGCCAGCCAAACATTGGTCATTAAACTGCAACGCTTTTAACACTTCCGCAGACATTTGTCAGACAAATCATCGCCTTGAGGATAAACTGGAAAGATTTGACATTCGCACTCCCACTCGGAAATTAGTCCACAACGATTTCTTTAATCGGCTACATTTGCGGCCCACATTAAAAAAAAGTGAAACCATCATTACCAGCTGATTAATGTGGTGTCATTCAGTAGGTACATTTTGCGTGATGGTGATTTATGAATGAAGCAAGTTTCCTATAGAAAACTTTTAAGTTTTGTTTTTGATGAGGCAGGAGTCAAGAGCAAGCGACACGTGTTTACGCAACAAGTCACTGGTTGTAATTTACTTTGGTGACCTCAACCTTGCCGCCGCCTGCCTCCGCTGATTACCGAACTGACAAACGCAAAATCACAATAAAAGCAGCCGAATTGAAGCACCCACATGTTCCGTTTCATGAATTTGCGAATTGGGACGCACACGATGTAAATTTTGATAGCCTTTAACGTATAGCCTCGGGTTTTGGTTTAAGGTCGCCCTGTTTTTGTGTTATGTTTATTGCATAAAATACAAAGTGATCTGCGAATTAATTAATGATCAATAAATACCATAACGGTGAAGTAGGAATGATCAAATTAAGGTTTTGGCAGCGTAGCTCCCTTATGAACGATCCAAAAGTAAGGTCTTAACTTGAATGGGATAAAGCAATTTTGCAATTTTATGCGTTGGTATTTGACTTGGCCAACGCAGAATGTAAACACACGAGTTGAAATATACAGTAATGTGCAAATTTTATAGTCTGTATGCGAACGCCGTAATTTGATGATGATGAAGAAAGAAGCCTTTTTAAAAGGCCAGTTAACTTAAACCAAGGCTAAGTAACTTTTGAAATAGAAAATGCTTAGAGTTATTCACATGAATCAAACAAGATTTGTCTTACCCCCGAATACTCAAACTTGACTCAGAGTTGAGCACGTCTCAACTCACGGTTTTTTGACAGTTTCTGATGAAAATCTGTAAAAAAAATCGTCATTTGAGACGTTCTCAACTTTGAGATGCGTTTGAGTATTCGGTGATTAGTCTAGCAAAGATTTAAGCACACTAGTATCTCAAACGATTCAGTCACATCTGAAGAACGATGTCATTTGTTTAAGCAGCCACATCTATTTGTCATAATCATTATGGTCATGACACTAGATATACTATCACCACCGCTGCAACGAGTTAAATTAATTGCTTAGCCAGAATGTTATTGTGTCAAGGCTACGCACAATTTTATTTTATTCACGACAATGAAAAGTCGACCCAATTCTGAAATATGTAGTAGCGATGATGAACCATTTTATTTTTAGTGGATTGTTTGTTATTTTGAGAGTTGATTCACGCGAGTCATCCCATGTGGTAAATGGACCAAAACAACAAAAAATGAGGTCCTGCCCGTAGAGCACCCATTTTTTGTCTTGATCCATAATGGATTGGTCCTTTTGGCGCCATAAAACTCTTATTCATCCCATCCCACAACCCATTCTTTAATGAAATGTATGAATTTAAGCCTCAGAAAATTTCTTATTTTACTCGTAAGTAGACAATGTCTATACTTACATAGGTATGAGTGCTCAGATCTGCCTTTTTATCTAATGATAAATAAAGTCAGAGGAAAGTATTTTCCATTAGTTTACTAGTATTTCCAACAAACTAGGAAAACGACTTCCAAATAATCTGTTTTCTCCGTGAACAGTAGGCCATTTGACCCGATATGGGCAATGATTAGGTCGATATCAAAGCTGAATAGTGAGTAGGCTGAATATTGATATTGATCTGACAGTAAATACCGATAAACCTATCTTGCATAAAAGCAGTAAGTATCTACTTATCGTGTCATTCGTTTTGTATCGCTTGCAACGCTCATTCATAAACACCTACACACTAATTAAATACCCTTTTCTTTGATTTATCTCACCAAAGAACCGAAAGCTTACGTAACTATGGAAAGTGACCCTGTCGAAAACGTCCACTCATATACCATTGATGTTCTGACAGAACTCCGATTTGGAAAGGATAAAAAGTGGTTCGGAATATTTACAGAAAGTTGTCACCAAAACGGGAGGCAGCGTTCGCTTTCGTCGATCGAGTACGAAAGTATAGTAATGTATTGTAATACCGTCCGGTTGGCTGACCTTGGTATGCCACGATCAAACCTCAGCTCCATCGTGACTCTATGTAGAGCACAGACCGAAAAAAGAAATAAATTGCAAACTTTTTGCTAGCAGGTTGATAGTGAAAGTAAAACGCACTTAAGAACAAAAAAATGGTGCCCATCGTAATAAGCTTCCTATATACTATACTTATTGAAAATGTCGGTTACACAGCGTTAGGCTCTATTATTTTCAATTCGCTTCAATCGATTCTTTCAATGAAGATTCATCAGCTCAAATTGTGTTTCTGCGATACAGAGGCGTCCCGTAGTAATTGACTGAGAAAGACATAGTATAGGTACTTACCTATTACAAATTTATACTCAGCCGCCCGCCGTCAACTGAAAAGTGCATACTAACAATAAAATTTAACTATGTAGATATCTACTCACCTAGCTACTTCGTCTTTTCCATTGTTTGACCTCTACAAATGTTTGTATTTTCTACCAGTCACAACAAATCGACCAACTAGTTTGCCACAGATGCTGTGAATACATTTTACCGTGAACTATTTTTCACACGACGCGACGCTGAGTGGTTTCTCGTAAAACGCCTCCAACCATTATCGGTTCAATATATTGCTTTGACCATAAAATTAGAGAGGTCGTCGACCGGTACAAAAAATATTACGTTAGTAGCCGAATAAAGAAAACCGCCTGAAGCTTTTTAACATCTGAAGGCGTATCACAATTTCTCTATGACTCGACTTACGTAAGTTTTTCAATTACTTTATAATCTAGTGGGCATATCTTTGTTGTGAATGGGTGCGGTGGACAATACTACTTTCCTGGAACCTCATCATCATATAATAAGTCTATCAATCACATAGATTATGCTATTAGACTCGTGTATTCAAACTAGCGGAGCGTGACCGTCGTCACACAATGCAGGTCCTGCACTTTCTCTGGTCTTATCTTCTGAGCCCTCGAGCAGTTAACCGGATACTCTGGTCTGCCTTCCTCTGTGTTATGCAACAGCTTTTGTTTCCTTACCTACAGCCTCGAGCTGATTATTACTTAGTTTGCTATCAGTGAGGTAATAAACATGTAGGTCATGCTCATCTATACTTACCTACAGTAACTTGCAAGGAAAACTGAACTTTTATTAATGTGTCTGTGAAATGTTGGTATGACCGACTGATAGAATCTAGATGTATAAGTTACCATTCACCTGTTTTTACAGATTTAGAAACAATAAAATTATTTAAAGCAAAAGATAATTAGGATAATAATTGTGAAAATTTAAATGTTCTGGCGAGTGACTAAGTCCCTGTGAAAAGTCCCCCAGACTAAAGCAGAGCAAAGTAGCGACTCAAATTCATCATGAATCTACTAGGAAATCCCTTTACACAGTAGGTAGGTACGATGGTGTTGTCATACATGATGTAAAAACTATCTTAAAGTCTTGCATGCAAAGCATTGAAACGAGCAACTCTACAATGTAGAGCACAATCGAGTCATCAGGCTTGATTTCGAAAGAAAGCATTTTCGTGTCCCACGTAAAAATCGTAATAATTTACAATACTTTTGAGAGCATTCGTGGTAGCACTCGTTTCGTATGACAAGAGCGCACTCGGGTAACCTAACCTTGTTATCATCATCCATTATGTGGGCTCAACCGTTACGTGGCTCTTATAATCAGGCATGCCATCTTAACCTTGATGGTTTGTCAAATAAGACAGAGTTTGGGTGTCCCCGTTTCGCAAGAATGCATCGTTTAGAACATTTTAGCCTCTTGGCAGACGTGCCTTCAAAGTAATCGAGGTCTTCTAAATGTTGTAGTGCAAGCACGAATGACTTTACTTTTCTGGTTGGTATATATTCTACTTCCCTAAATACAGTAGGTAAACTGGGTTTTTTACTTGTCGCATTCCTGACTTCTAATTTTGTTTTAATGTCCAAAGCTCTAGGCACCTACTGTAACTGCTTCGCCCACGTATTCTTATCTAGAACGTGCGTGCAATTTCAATAATTCAATTTTTATTAGTTCGATACTTTGTCGATACAAATCTCAGTCGCATTTAACAGTACCTACAGCATACTAGGAGAAAACAATGACAGCACTAAATCGTGTATTGCGTTGTATCTCACGGTCCATCATGATTTATTTACATGTATTCAGTTCCAATGGCCGAGATTCCCTTACAGGAATACCAATAACGAGATGGAATGGAAGGCCGTTCTTGTAATGATTCGTTAGTATCCCGTTAGCCTAGTTCTGACCCCTTTTGCTTAGATTCTGTGGGAAAAGGTTAATGTCAAAGGTTAATTTAAAAACTATTCATTGTTTATTTAATCTAAACTCTATGTCAAAAGAAGGTAGATAATGTTAAGGTTTTAAATTTTGATATACTAACTAATTTAACTAAATTAACATGTTCAAAATTATAGTTCTGATAATCTTCTTCTCTGTCGCTTTGCTTTTGGCGGAGCGGTCGTGGTCACGTCGAGGCATCCACGTTGGTGGTTGGTGGTTGGACACCAGCTCTCCGCACGATCTCCCGCCATCTCTCCCTGTTAGCAGACTGTCTGGCACAGTCAGATAGTCCTAATGCGGATTTTACTTGGTTTTTCCAGCGCATAGGTGACCTGCCGCGTGATCTGGTTCCCTCCACTTTTCCCTGTACGACCAGCCGCTATGTAAAGTCGTTATCCCGCCTAGAGACCTGTCCAAAATACTGCAGTATGCGCGACTGTACTACGGCCGACAGACGCTGTGTAGTTCTGATAATAGCTAGGTTATAGTCGCAGACAATCAAACACCAAACAAGACATAGCTTAGGTAATACTACGAAGATTCTAACTCGGTGCAGCCACAAATGGCCACGAGAGAGCAAGTAATTACACTGTGACGGGGGCAATTATAGGCGATAACTTACAAGTATTACAACACAGTTTATTACGCCTCTATTTTCTCTATACAATCGAAAGAGTGTCTGTCTGAAGGCATACTTTTGTTATGCATTAGATTACGTCTTACATTTGATGCTATTGCTGTTAAATGTTCTTAGATGATTACAGATACCTCTGGAGAACAAACGCGCTGACGTCAGGCCACTTGCAATTATTATAATTTTATGTCGACAACCTTGGATAAGGGCAGGAAAATGATGATGAACCTTGATGGTGTATGGTCTCAAATGGAAAGGTGCGACTAAATCCTTACTCATGTATCAATGCCACAAGATCGAGAATGCTTATCTATACCCAACACTCCAGTGATTAGATACAGAAAAGAATGATGAAGAAAGCGCGACTTGGGTTTCTGAGAGCAGTCACGGAATTGAACGAGTATCTAATGGAAACTATGTCATAGTCTGTGGACCAGCAGGTACCTTGTACATGCCTCTACATGCACCGAACTCGTGATCACAGAGACAATCATTTGCGAACGCCATTTCTCCAATTGATTAGTCATGCGACTGAATGGCAATGCTATTCACTTATCACTCATTAATATCTCGATTACATACTTTCTTCAGTAAAAAATGTATGTACTCAAACATTTACTGTAGTCCAAGTTGGTGACCACCTTCTACCAATCAGTTCTGAGCCATGGACTTGCTCTAAGATCTAACACGGTAATCGCGACATGACTAGGTATTTCAATTAATGCAATCTCTAATTGCAGCCGGAACTAAGATAAGAGGGCCGTTTGACAATTTGACGCTGATAAAAGTACGTCAAGCTGGTTAACTTTCTTGTTTTCTAACTAACGTGCTCTTACGCAGTCAGTTACGGCACCCACCTGCCCATTCATCTTACAAAAATTAAAAAACAGTCATAATCGAGCCATTGAACTTGCGGCTATAGATCGTGTGATTAATCCAGAATACTTTCACTTCACTTTGACTACGAATTATAAATTATGAAGAATTGTATGAGATGAGTCAGCAGCGAGATAAGAGTGTCATCTTTGGGCTATTGTGCGATGAACTTTCGGATGTGGAAGCGGACATTTCTCACAATGTCTAATGAGACGGATTTTAATTCGCACGATTGTCTTGAGAATGCACCGAGAACATAATTTGGAGACACAGCTCAAAGTCAAATCAGACATGTAAGATATTAGACTACTTATCTAGGCCAAAAAACCATGTCATTTAACCACTACGAAAACATGCATTATCTATATACCTATTTCAGCACCGCGTTGACCTAGCTTTTTGCAAGGAGTGTCTAGGTACAGGCCTTGTCTTGCAATCAAGTATAAGTACCTAAGTGTTTTTCTACACATTTAAATAAATTCCCACCGATACAGATAGGTGAGTAGGTACCTAATGATCCAGCTAGCGATAGATTTACCTACAAACGAAGCTATTTATTCTGTTTATTTATTTAGAGAGTTTAGACAATAACCGGTGTTTCGCAATTGCATACGAACGTGACATTATGAACTTTGAGACTTGAGAGTGGAAATTCATCTTACCATTACCCGTTTGTTGCCATCTATCATCATGTAAGAGAAATAGCGTAGCTAAGCTTTTTGTAAAAAAAAAATATTTTAGGGTCTTGTCGATTAGCGACCATATAACCCACGGCGTACTGAGTGGACATCATGATGTAAACAACTGTCAAGGATCAAACGAGCTGAGGTTGTCCTGATGTTCAAGCTAGCTAAGAAACTTTGTCCGTCTGTCGTCTGTCCGTCTCTCAGCGGGCTATATCTCATGAACTGTAATAGGTAGAGTTGAAATTTTCACAGAGTGTGTATTTCTATTGCCAATATACTACATTCACTACATAGTATAAAACAAGTCGCTTCCTGCTGTCTGTCCCTAGGTATGCTTAGATCTTTAAAACTACGCAACGGATTTTGATGCGGTTTTCTTTAATAGATAGAGTGATTCAAGAGGAAGGTTTATATGTATAATACATGCATAATTGAGTAGAGAAACACTGATAATTTTAGAGGTTTCTAATGTGATGTCGTAAATAAACACATTTTTTCGCGCTTACATTGCAAACGCTGGCTGAACCCTACGAGATAGATTAAAATAATGTACTACAGTATTGTACACCTTAAAAAGGTCTACAAAAAAGTACGCGATGGTATGGTATTGCACCCGTGCGAAGCTGGGATGAGTCGCTAGTTAATAATAATATTAAAAAAGGAAGCCCCATACAAAAAACATTTATGTACGTCATGTACGATGGTATGGAACCCTTCGTGTGCGAATTCGACTCGCACACGAAGTGTTATCAAACTTGACCGGTTTTTTTATATTGAAAGTTGAAAGTTAAGCCGTAATTAATAATTTTCTTTTCCGCGACTCTTTAATTAGGGATTTAACTAACTAATCTAATTAAAATTAAGATATTCCGTTAATCCTTGATATAATCAAATAATATGAATTCAAAGCTCTGACATCTGTCTCAGAAGTACGGTGAAATCACGGAAACTAAAACGAAATCAAGTTTTTTTAGAAAATTCGGTGCGATCCGGTATGGTACCAAGAGACCGCGTAGTGTGATGCGATTTCATAATCGCACCAGCTGAAAAAAGTACCACGTAGCCACAGCCGTCTCGGCGATCTCCATTATCTAACATTTCTCTTTCAAGAGGTTCAACAAACAACAACTTGCACCTAGATCGTTGACCCAAGCGCCGGCGACGCGATTGATAACACAGGTTAAATGGGCCGTACCGCCGCCGTTGCCCATAACAATGGCCCCTATTGATACACGCTATTCAATTCGCTAATACCCCTATAATTGGTTGAGTGATTTACTGGAAATGCGCTATCGATTTGATGTGCATTGGACTGTGATCGGTTGTAAAAATATGTAAAAAGGATCATCAACAAGCGTAACCATTCATCATCCAATAGATAGGTATTACAGTAAATAGGTTCTTAGGTACCAGGAAATTGTATGGAAACGTTAGATATTCATCCTACTATTATTATAAATACGAAAGTTTGTGTGTGAATGTTTGTTACCACGTAGGTAGGTATTCCCGTAACCACTAAGCCGATTTTGATGAAATTTGGAATGTTTAGGTTCCAGAATAAAACATAGGCTAATCTTTCCAAAAATAAATCCCTAAAAACATCTAAGTCTAAAAACATTTATAAAAACAAAAGATTTAAAATATGTACCTAGGTAGATACTTATGTAATAAGCTTTAAAAGCTTTTTGTTAAAGAAATACTTAGACAGTGTTTATGGAGTAATTGTGTTCTGTGGTGTTTATTCAGCAAGAGACATAGGTACCTAGAGGTATGTAGGTAACATACGAAAAACAAAAAAACTCCTAGGCAGTCGGGTAACCAAGAACCTAAAAAATATTCTTACCTATTTAGGTATACTTATAATTCTGAAGACAATACCTTGTTATATAGCAAACTTTGTGAACAAAAATCTTTCCCGGTAAGCAAAACTAAAGGTTCTTCACACCGATTACGAGCGCATATCTCGAAGGCTGAAAGGCACTCAGGAGTCCTTCGTAATCCACTTCCCACAAGACCCTTCTAAAGTGATTAAACGTCAAAATTACAAAAGAATTAAGTAGCTAGGTACAAATGGCAAAGTCCTAAAAACAAAGCATTTATAAAAACAAAAGGACCGCCTCGCCGCCACTTAATGTGTTCAAATGCTCGATCTGATCGTCTGCTGCCGAAACCCAGGACAGCATTAACATAAAAAGTTACCAAAAAAATACGTGGGCGCACGTTTTCATAAACTCTTGGAATAACGTTTGAAATGGTAACAAAATCGGTGACGTTTTGGAGAAAAGCCATGTCAAGAGTACCCTAAACCGACGATCATCATGCAAAAAAAATGTGATGTGCTAGAAAATGTGAAGATGTAGGCATAGCATAGGTATGTCAGGACCGTGGCAAATAGAGATCCGTGGTCTCTGCCTAACTCTATGGGCGTGGTTATGACTGTGTGTAGGAATTATTTTTATGTATACCTAACCGTAAAATTGTAAATACTGTGGTACCTATGTTACGATTCAAAATCTTTCGACAATATCGCGAGAATTATAATTCTAATGGTAGGTATGGTGACATAAATTATTTATGAGACAACATTAGGTATATACCTAAGTGAAATGATGAGGACATTTATGATGGTAGACGGTTTGATTTTAGGTAGGTAACGAAGCGGTTTACAAACCTAAGTTATCGATATCATAAAATGACGCAGTGTCCTTACTGCACCCATGGTGACGCACTAAATACATGCAACGATTAGGTTGAAGGTATATGAGGGTACCTACTTGTCTAATAGGTAGATATGCAAACTTATTGGTAGGTAGTTAATATTACTTCTCTACTGGTCTGGAAGTAACGAAAGCTGCTTCTTTCAAAAAACTAATAAACAAGGCAGGTCTAAAGAATAACTTTTTGTACTGGGGGCAGATACCTAGTTATATGTAGATGAAGGTAGCTATGAATCAGAAGTTCAAGGATGACGTAGATGGGTGTTCCTTGGAAATGAAGACATAGCTTTCGACTCAATGGACGGAAGTGGCCATTGCCGACAGACGCGATATTTTGAGCATGGCGCGTCAGGCATCCAACTGAAGGCATACAGAAGGTATTAAAAGTACCTACCTACTAATAATGAGAGCACAGATTACCAGACACCTACCAGCACTTGATTCTTGAGCAATGACAAACTATCCCTTTACTTACACCCACACGGTTTAGTCGAGATTGCATTCTAAAATTCTCGTAGTTTTTCTCATGAATGTAGAGTTGAAACAGTCTTAGAAGTACCTAACAAAGAAATTACCTCCTCCTCTAATAAGGTGAATGCTCTAATCTCACTTGACGCAACTGTGGGTTAGGTACATGTTGGTTACCAATCAGTAATAAGGTAGGTACCTACCTAGGTTTGATCGAATGCATGATTAAAATTAATGGCTGAGAATTGAATGCCTATTTCAAACAATAGCGTGTTGACAAAGAGGTGAAATATTAAACCAACACTACGCAGGTACCTACCTAACCATTAACATTTATCCTTGGACAGAAATAGAAAGGATATCCGTTTGAACTGAATGAACTTTACATCATGTAACTTGCTAGAGCTATTTACAAGCCTATTGCCCCACTTACTAGTCCCTCTCGAAAATCAAATAGAAGTAGAGCTATGATTCTACCAGAAAAGCTACCTACCCATATAAAGACTGAAGAGCAACCTAGGCGTCTAAAAGACTAAGTCTAAAATAATAAGTTATTGTGAACGTGAAACGTTCACAATAACTTATTATTTTTGATTGCTAATTTACTCGAAATCAATCTGTTATTGAATTAGTACCATGCATGACCCATTCACAAACTAGTTAATCAGGAATCAAATTGTGCCGCTTGGAAGACCTTATATTATGCAGATCAGTCCATACCTATGGAAGAAGGTAGGCACCTACCGAACCTGCCTACAATAGAGATAAGGGCTTAATTATTCCAACTGCTTTGTTTAAGTTCACAACAAAATGATGCGTAAACTAGGATGCTCAATAGAAATATTTCCGGTTCCAATCGCTCTCAAGGACGCGCCCAACCCGCACCCTACATCCGTTCTGTGAATTGGGGTAAAGTGTAGCTGTACCTATTGTAATTTGTGACAAGCAAAAACAGACAGATGTTCTGTTCTGTTCCTTCTCACGGCTAAAAGACGGATTAGCTTACAGGTTAAAATGTGATAACACCACTAAATTTATTGGCCATTGCGCCATTGAGGTTAGTTTACCCTTCCCAGTTCTCCGGTAGAAAGGAATAAAGTACTATGATCAAGTTGTCGCAAGTGTTCCATTAACACTTCACTTTCCTTACAACCCAGAATTTAATGCATTTACTCATCTGCCGGCAACTGCAGGTAATTACAGGCCCACGGGGGTGGTTATCCGCGTAATGATAAAGGAGTTTCTCCTTTATCATTACGATTACTTTGATAGATCACCAATGAAAGAATACTTTCACGCAAATTGCCCGAAAGTGTGCCGTGCGAAATGGTATTTTTCGAAAATACTTGAGTGTAGGTATGACAGATTTGCAGGCGAAGGCCAACCAGTGCACATTTTTACGTGTGGGCTTTCATCGCGGTTCTCGATCTGAGAAGCTCAGCAACACGGCTACAACAGCTGCTTATTTTATATTGTTTTTAAATAAATAACATTATATAACAATTCCACTACCTACTTGCCAACCATTTAGTTCAATACTATTGGTTAAAATGGAACTTAGTTCAAAAGGTTAGTACCTAAGTATTTTATTGATTAGGTAGATATAACAGACTTTTGTCTCTTTGGGATAGTGGAAGGAGTGGAAGCGAAGTCTACATTTATTAGAAGATTACCTCTATATTAGGAGTAGGTACCTATTTAATTTTAACGGCCACTCTAAGATAGAAAAATTACGTTCCGTTTCAATATAAAATTATGATAGTTAGCTGTCAAAATCTATGGTATAGTTTATTTAATTGATTTATTTAACGAGATTTTATTACTGCTTGCTTAAATGCTTAGCTAAGTACCAAGCGCTGCGCAAACGCAACTTCAAAATAAAATGTTACCACCTAACGATGATCTAAAATGACTTGTGCGAGACGAGGCGGGAAGGATAGGGGGCGCGGTAGGAGCGGTCGGCTGCCCCCCTCGCCCGCCTCACACCCGCACTCGAGCGAGAGGCGACAACCTAGCCAGCTGCGCGTCTTGTGTTTTTCGGATTTTGCGGTGTGACCGACGTTTCTTTCGTTATTTTGCTTATAAATTTATTGAAGAATCAGTTTGTTTACATTGGAATCCGCGTGTGAACCTGTATTTATAGCAAAACTACGTAACAAAACAAATGTTTACCTGAGTGACAGAACAGTGCCAGTGAACAATCTGAGTGCATCGCACGGATTCCAGTGCCTTTTGTTCAAAACAGTGGATTTATCAAAAGGTGGTGTTTGAGCAACGGCCAGGTTTATGCTTCGGAGCCAGCTGTGACTACCTGTGACCAGTGATTGTTGTCGTGGCCGGTTTCCACTGAGGAAACTTTCGAAACGTGCATAAAACAGTGGGTAATGCTTTCCTAGCGAATGCGGGCCCTGCCTGCACGCATTCCGCAGGAAGGCAAGTGCCGGCAATAAGCATTTTACGGTGAGTAAAGCGCAAAGCGCATTCAAGTTCATCGTACTTTGACCTAAAATTGTGACAACGACTCTGCCTGATCAGTGTCAAATGTCAAGATGTCCTATCTCAGTGCAAGTGGAAAGATGAGAATTTATTGCGATGGCATCGAATAATACCGTGTGAAGTATCCTGCCCTGATTGGTTTCATTGGATAGAAAGGCTGAGTCATATCACTTGTTACACTTCGGTTACATTGCCTAGATTGGTGTCCTAGATATGGCCACATACCAACTCCAATGTGCATACTGATGAGCTTTGAAATTGCACCTGCTTCTAATGTTAACTCACTCAAAACCATTATACATCTGACTCTGATTAGTTATTTTTATTTTATTTTATTTATTAGGTTTATCTACAGTTATTACAATTTTACATTACATAAAATACATATAAAATACACAAACTAATTGCACAACTAATTACAGATAAACACCGCATGCAAATATGAAATAAAAGGATAACATAACAAAATAAGAGAAGAAAGGAACAGATTTATACATAGATTAAAATTAATTAAAATTAAAATTAAATTCAGATTTAAATTTCTAGATAATTGAGTTCGGCAAGTTCTCAGACAAGAACTGGCGGAACTTATTAATATTTGTAGAGAATATGTCTATTTCAGTACAATGACTATGGAGAGCTTTGCTAATCCTAGGCATGGGGGAGTTAATGCCGAGAACAGTAGTGCGGAGTGGTGGGGCTAGGAGTGGGATTGGACGACGAGGAATTCCACGTGGGACTCTAAAATGTATTTTATTTAATAGCTGAGGGCAATCTATTTTGTTATTTAAAATTTTGAAAAGAAAGATTAAATCAAGTTGTGTTCGTCGTTTTTCAAGAGATGATATTTTAAAATACTTAAGGCGATCCGAATATGACTGTAAGGATTTAGCTTTTTTTGCTGCATATGCTAGGTGCCACAGAAATCGTTTTTGTATTCTTTCAATTTTCAGTTTATGGGTAGCATAGTGAGGCCTCCAAACAGCAGGGCAATACTCAAGGATGCTACGGACCAGGGTATTATAAAGTAGGATTTTCGTGTATGGTTTTTTAAATATTTTGCTATTCCTAATGATGAATCCAAGTATTTTAGATGCTCTTTTTGTTATATTATCTGTGTGCGGTATGTAGGTTAGTTTTTTGTCAAGAATCACGCCCAGATCCCTAATCTGATCAACCTCGAGTATGGGCCTACCCCCAATATTATAATGTGACTTGATAGGATTATGTTTGCGGGTAAATTTGATAAAGTAACATTTTTCCGCATTGATGTGCATTTTATTACTACAACACCATCCATGCAGCTGGTCAAGATCGTGTTGCAGCAGAGAGGTATCGAACTCGGAGTCAATTTTACGTAAGATTTTTAGGTCATCTGCAAATAAAAAAGGTAAAGAATGATTGAAACAGTTTGGGATATCATTGATAAATATGTTAAACAGGATAGGCCCCAGATGGGACCCTTGAGGTACTCCAGAACTTATACTGAACGAATTTGATTCATAGCCATTAATTACGACAGAAAAGAAACGATCTGTTAAGTAAGATTTAATCCAATTAATTAAATTACCGGCAAACCCGTATGAGGAGAGCTTACTAACTAGTAAGGAATGGGAAACTCTGTCGAAGGCTTTACTGAAGTCCGTATAAATGACGTCGACTTCTTGATGTTTATCAATTGCTTCAGCAAGTTCCTCAACAAAGGTGACTAAATTTGTGGCGGTCGATCTAGATTTTACAAAGCCGTGTTGATAGTCAGATAAGAATTGACGAAAATGGTTTTGAATTAGCGGACAGATCATAGATTCGAAAACTTTTGCCATTGTAGAAAGAATGGAAATTGGCCTATAGTTCGATACTACCTTGGTGTCACCTGACTTATGTATAGGTACAACTCTTGCCGATTTCCATAAGGTTGGAAAAATTCCGGTGGCTAGTGATTCATTAAAAATAAAAAATAAGGGATTCGCTAAATTGTCTGAACATTTTTTTATTAAGATTGGCGGTATACCGTCAGGTCCTGCGCCTTTATTTGTATCTAAACTATTCAGTTTTCGTTGTATTGACTTTAACGGAATATGAACCCTGGACAACACAGAGCTGTTGGAATTAATGGCGTTGAACGTAGTACCTGGTGGACTGTTTGTATCCTGAGCATTAGTTGGCAAATTGGATTGATCGTATACTTGGGAAAATGTGACTGCAAATAAATTACAGATGTCTGTACCATTTGATTTACTAGTCTGACCATCAGTCATTACATTAGGTATGGCATTGGTGTGGCCTCTTTTCGACTTTATAAATGACCAGAAATACTTTGGGTTGTTTCTAATTCTATTTTCTATTTCTTCCACGTAGCTATTATAACGATTCAGAGCAAGTTTATCGCATCGATCACTTAGTGTAAGATAAGCCAGTTTGTCCATGGGATTTTGATATTTTTTGAATCTATGGCGTACGTTATTTTTTTCACGTAATAATCTAATAAGTGGTTTATCAAACCATGCAGGATACTTGTTAGTATGGATTTTGCAAAGAGGTGCATGTTTGCTTATCAATTCTTTAAGCGTTTTGTAAAATTTATGTAACATACTATTTACGCCATCACATTCCTCAAAATAAACACTCCAATCAATTTCAGATAGACTTACGTTAATAGCATCATAATCTGTCCTATGGAAATTTACTCTATGGTTGTTTGAGTTCTGCTTTAAGGTGGTAATCCCATTAAGATCCATACTAATATCGAGTGGAGGGTGCAATTTATCAGCAGGGGTAATAGGAGTTAATGAGGGACTAACGGTACAAGGTCCGGTGTTAACAAATACTAGGTCAAGGATTCTTTGCTCACTATTCAAAACTAGATTACATTGCTTAAGGTTTGCTAAATAACTAAACTCGATCAACGTTTTACAATTTTTAATAGTGTGTAGATTTGATTGGTCGTTATTGATCAAGTTCCAGTTAATTTTACTAAGGTTAAAATCACCAATCAAACATACATTACCGTCGTAGTTATCAAATACTGAGTTACAATGATCAATGTAATGCTCTAACTCCCTACTATTAACAGGACAAGGTAGGTATATAGCGCAGATTGCTAGTTCGTAGACTGTTCCTGAGTGAGGAATCTGGATAATTACCCATAAATCCTCACACAGGCTTTCCCAGTTTATCATACGCGTCGCTGACAATCTTTTTGAGACAGCAATGGCTGTGCCACCACCATCCTTATTAGTGTTAAATCCAGTAGTGTATCTATCTCTTCTAAAAACGAGATATCTATCATCAAACAGTTCACCATCCATGACGCTATCGTTTAACCAAGTCTCTGTTAAGACTACGACATCGTAATCGCTCAGCACCACACGCCTATAAAAATTATGTGTTTTAGTACGGAGTCCACGAGTATTTTGGTAATAAATACTGATGGAATTTATATCGGCTGAGGGAACCGTGGCAATATTTTACTTTAATTTAGCCAAAACACTCGCGTCTCTCACAACGATGAACTCTGAGTCTTCACCCTTCCTCATGAAAATACGGCCGCTGCGGACCCATACAAATTTGTAACCTTTTTCCTTGGCTGCTTGTCTCGCAGCAGCATGTAAGGCTTTGTTATGGGGGGACAGATGTTCCATGACGAAGACTGGCATTTTTGGTCCAGCGTGACCAAGGTGGGAGCTGTTGAGCTTGTCGCTGGGATTTCTTCTATTATACTGGATCGTCGAGGCCAGGAATTCATCACGCACCAGTGGCGTATTGAACTCAACTACAATCGAGCGTGGGCGTTTGTTTTCAGGGTTCAGTTTGGCCGTTCTCATAATACGTAGAATATTGTCTTCTTTGATATTGCAGCCAACTACACCGCTAAGGTCTTTCACGATAGAAATCAGGTTTTCCGATTTCTTCTCTGGTACACACTGGATCTCAATGTTTTTGCAACGAGCATTTTGTTCCAGCTGGTTTAATCTTGCTTCTAAATTAGTAATCTTAGTCTGCGTCTGGATATCGCGTTCTTGAAGCAGCTTAACCTGTGTTTCAGTGTCTGCGTGCACCTTCATGATGTCATCAAATTGACTATTTACGAAGTCAATTGCATGCTTGACATTTTTCAATTCGTCTTTTACAGTCTCCAACTCACTGGTAAACTGCCTCTTGAAATCCGACAATTGCTTCCGCAAAACATCTTCCATAATTTCTCGAACTTGATCACGAGTAACAGGAGAACCAACATTGCCAGGTGATTGAGTCGGTGGTGATGACACTGCTTGTCTCTTAGTGGGGCGCAATGTGTTTTGCGCCTGTCGAACTGGCGTATTATCATTTTTAGAAGCTTTAGGAGTGGCTTCAAGGCATTGGGGGCAAATCCATTCCTTAGGACCAGTACCTTCGAGTTGTCTCTTTCTGCCAGGGTAGACACAGGCATAATGGTAGGCCATGTTACATTTCGAGCATTGCAAATAGTTATCATCGTTTTTACGCGAGGAACAGCAACCCCAATTTCCCGGTAGAGGATTCATTTTTTCGTGGAGTAAGCGACAATCTGAGACGACACAGCAACAATTGTCCCTCACAGTTGCAACAAAATGCAAAATAAAGGCACAGTAATAAATGCCCTCGCTCGAACTTTCCGTAGAACAAGGTTGCGAGAATAAGGTCTTAAGCGCCGTGTATAACGTGTCGCTTACGCGTTTAGCTCGTGCGGTTTATCTCGTTTTTAATTTATAATGTGAGGGTGGTTAATTCTTTCACCAATAGATATTTTTGTTGAATTAAGGCTTAAATCACTGAAATTCAGAAAGTCAATAACAACACCGTGATTACTGAGTCTTGGTTTCTATGTGCACAAAAATTTCGTCCACTCACTTCACTTTTAACACCGTAACGTTAATAAAATTGAATGCGTAGTTTACTAAGTTGTCACTCCTTTCGAGTCGAGAGAATATATTGACATAGGCTCAACAAATAGTGTGCATTCATGTTTTATTGTGCAACTTTGCAATTTGGTATAGGTATGTACTCATAGACTAGCAAAAATATTTCAATAATTGCACAAGAAGCTCATTGCATAATATACATACCTACCTAACTTGCAACTAGCAACATTTAATACCTAATGTTTTTATTGTGGTGTTATCTAAAAGCATTTTAAGTGACTTAAAAGTTTCTCAATCTTATCTTGTCAAAACAACTTGATGATTATCAAATCCTCGAGACAAATCAGGAATTAAATCTGTAATACCCACATACTTACCTATGTGAGACTTAAACATAATCTATAGGTACTTCAGCCAAACAGGAGATACAATTTGTTACGTATTTCTTGTTATTACAATGAAATCACTTTAGTTTTAGGTAAATAAACCTCGCAACGTAGCTTTTCACACCTTAATTTATATATTAGTGTTACTGTTAAAAGTTTTATAAACATAAATGAAAAAGTAAGTTTTAGGTTTGTTTACATAAATAGTATCTCCAGTTTGGCCGAAGTATAGTTTATCCAATAAAAAGTCTCCGGAGCACAGGAAACAGTCTATTTCGCACAGTGTAAAACTTATCTTTAATCTGTTTCTTATCTGTAGCTTTCAATACAATGCCAGTATTCTCAGTAAAAGTTTACTAGGTCATTAGAATGCTACCTGTGAAAAGCTGACTTAAATCAATTAAAATTCACATAAATGGAAATAATTACCAGGTACTTCCTTTGTCAAAAAAATCATAAGAAGTTTTTAGAAGTTGAGACAAAATATTGAAATAAACACAAGATTGTACTGCATTGTATATATTCCCAGTAAATAAATATTACTGGACATATCACACAACACCATTTAGCCCTAAACTAAGCAAAGCTTGTACCTGGAGACCAGATGGCTACATGCCTAAAATAAATAGTAACACCGAGTATATATAATTTCTGAAAGAAATAAGGTATCTAGGTTTTATCTAATATTTTAACCCTGATTAGAAACTATTTTTGCCCTTAATGAGAATTTACAATGGTCTTTAGTAGAGAATAGGACCCAAAGCTTTTACCCAATTGATAAGCAAATGACAATTTATATAACTTTTCACATGTTGCTCATGATTGCTGCAATTGTTGGATAATCTATCTATCCTCGAGCAAGCCATCTGCCAACAAATTGCAAATTGTTTATCACTTTCAATTGGCGTCATGATAATAGACCTATCTACATGTTTTGCTATTGCAACTTCGCCAGTTGTTTTCATTTCAGATTCGCTTGTCAAAATATCCATTGTTTTGGCCCAATAACATTATTGAATGAATGCAGTTCTTCAAAATCTATTATCATGCTTTGCATTGTTGCTACATGTAAATATAGTTGTTGGACTGTAATCAACTCAAGAATGCTGAATAAATGATGTCTATTGCAATAAACAAACTAACAAATATATGTGCAAATTTGGTAAAACACAACTTACCTGTTAATTCACTAAGTAGATCTGCAACTCGAAGTCATTTTAGTTGATTTAACCCTATTTGCGCAGATTTATTCTTGTTTGCTGCGTCTCTCCCCGAGTGTGTCGCAAAAGTTGATTAAGGGATAGTACCTATCCTCTCTAATAAATGGATGGAACATCTACATGGGCGATGGGCTGATCACCTACCACCATGGTTCACAATATCTTGGGACTATGAGTAAGGAGTGGCTGCAAATTTCTTATGATTACTGAGCATAGTAAATAATAATGTAGATATGTATAATGACGCTCGGGGTATGTGCAAAAAATAATTTAGAACTGTCCTATGTTGCTCTCTCTGACAATTTACAAGCTTTCAATGGCAAATTGTAAGCCTGTCACTATATAAGAACTCTACATACTAGATTTGTATACCACTGGTATCACAATAAATCTCCATTGTGCCATTTTTGCTATTTTGTCCTATTCACATTCAAATCTTTCCTTTGTCAATATCTAGGTCTCCATCAAGGCCATTGGCTTTGTGTCTTTTCTCCTAGACCCAAACAACAAAAATCAATTTTGTTTGACTCATTCAGTCTTTTCTAACAAAAAAAAGTCTCATTAAAAAATAAGTCCTTGTTAAAGTCAGATTTTCCATTAATCTTGTACTAGGACCACCCAAATTAAGCTTCTCACCACTATAAATATTCTTATTATCTCATCCTGTCATTTGAAACACTCAAACAAAACTTGAAAAACCACAAAAGAAACTTTATTATCAGTCCATATGTTTCCAACACTAAAACTTGTCTTAAAATGTCTTCATCTATTTTCGGCTAGAAGGGAGTGTGAAGTTACATGCTTATCTTACAACCATATGTGCATGTCTAATTGATATCAATAAAAAACTTAAAAGTGTTCATCTGTTTTTGCTCTCTTGTAAAAATAAGGTTTTTATAGATCTTCTAGCGCTTTTTATAAATAAAAACTCACCTGAATAATACTTACCTGAGCTTTTTATATCGCTAAAATCTCATTCCCCTGTCTCTCAGTCCAATGTCATTCACAGTTTCTCCCAATCATTAGAATTAGCTTATTAACACCTCCAGATGAAGCCTTGAAATTGATCCACAGACTATAATTATACAACTATTGAATAAACTCAGTCTTAGTCATCATCACCACCTGTTCCCCATTAATGATTCACTGCAGCCATTTATTGCTAATTACATCACTTTTCCATACAATTGATTATGATTGTTTTTTTATTGAACTCTAATCAGTAATAATGCTTTAATAGGCATAGCTTATACCCATGGTATGATGCCACGGCTATAAAAACTGCAGTAGTCTTAGCAAAGCCTACAGACAAGTGATTTCTTAAATTCAACTAATGGATGTCCATAGGTAGATAACTGTAGCAACATCATTGTTATAGTATCAAAATGACCCATATTTTTTTGGCAAAAATCATGTTTCTATACTATAATGTTCCTAATCTACCTTAATGTACATATCTCATAGTTGAATTTAGAATCGGGCGTGGATCTTGATTTAAATTATTACAGAAGAAAATCATCTTTACAGAAAAGTTTTCATTTTCAGACAGATTACCATAAAAATAAAATCTTCAATATGTCTGTCTGTACTAGAAAGAAATAAAAAATCAGTGAAATTAAAAACAAAAATATCTGTATCTGATTAGGAAGGTATTTAAAAAACTTGATGCAAGGCTATTGGAATCTGCATGTAATCACATTTAACTCCGTGCACAAATAAAATCGAAAGTTTCATAAAGCTTTTAATTTCGTTTTCAAACCGGAAAATAGCAATGCAAACAATTCTGCCTCACGACAAAAATAAACGAGGCAGTGGCACCAGTAGCGCCCCTTATGTCGTATATTGTCAACATCTGGAAGCTTGGCTATTTTTTTGTGCTCAGTCACAACTCGCTGAATGCTTTATTACATTGCATGTTACAAACATTTAATGTCGTATTTTTGAATTGGGAGGATGAGACCTTGAAATGGAATATCAACGTCGGTAATCCCCAAAGTTTGTCCAATATGATCTCGCAATATTCTCAAATTCATGCTGGAAGAATAATAAGCGAGCCACGATCGGTACCCTTATATTTGTTGTCGTGCCTGATCCCTCAAGTGGCTGCATCATTTGAGGTATCAGGCGGTGAAAATTCGCTCGGTTATCTCTGCGATGAATGGTGTCTTGGCTACACACAGTTTTGCTATAAACCGATGTATCCGCAGCATTCTAATGTCTATCTACACGAGTGGAACGCCCCGCGACTTTGTTCGCGTTGATTTTATATGTACAAACTTCAGCTTCCCTAGTTAAACTTCGGAAATTCCTTGCTTAGTGCTACCCTGCACCATAAGAAGAATATACCCTCCAAGTTATAAGCTTCTAGAACTTATAGTTTCAGCTCTGCGTTGATTTTCAGTCAGTCAGTAACGTAAGAGTTTTATGCATTTGGGTTTGCTGACAGTGTCTTTCTTACAGTGAGGCGAACGGGGCGGGTGGCGGCGCGGTCAGCGGGGGACTGCTGACCATGAATGCCACCCAGGTGCAGTGCGAGCCCCACGACTCGGTGGTACTCATTAAATGTAAGTACTCGCATTACTTGTACGTCATAATCATAAGCTGTTGACATGACAAATAATCACCATTCTACTGGCTAACATAAAACCCTTATGGCCACAGACCTAAAGGCATGATTGTGTTATTCAGAATGATAAATATATAGTGCGTTAAGCGTAGGTACTAGGTACCATTTAAATGATAGCTATGTCTTATGCTGTCTTTCTTAATTTGGAACCCGAGATCAATTAGATATATCCACTATAATGATACATGAACCAGTAAAGATCAGGCTTCAGAACTGATCTCAGATCTGACGCACCGAAGCATTACTAAAACAAGTTTTTAATGGAACATAAACATCGTCAACACAGCCGCAAAAGCGGTGCTAGCAAGTGAGATTCCCTTGCATACTTTTATTCAGTTACATTGGATCAATACTACCATGCCAACACAATAGATTGCAAAAGGTAGAAAAACAATGTGCTAATTTTAGCGATAGGTCACTGAGCGCGTTTAAATTATAGATAAACTTCCCTTTTCAGGTCAAATATTACAAACAGTGAACAACGTTTCATTAGCGAAAACACCTAAATGGAATTAGTTTGGCTGCTGTCCAGTCCAGTGCAACAAACTTACTGTTTGATATGAGTCGAAACTTTGCAGACACGCTGCCTGCCACAGTTTACATCTGTTCTTCCGCTCTTAGCTATTATTATCAAGACCAAATAGCTATTAGGAAACCCAAATGATATCCTGCTGAACTCGAACTGTTCATATAAAATAATCTCAAATACTTATTTCAACACTTAAATGGGTTAAATGATTTTTATTAAAATGCAACCTAATTTAATTTATCGTGTTCGTAGGCAAGCTCTCTCGGAACGCTTGTCAGCACTCTATCTCGTGAGTATGCATTTTCAGGCGCATGGCTAACAGGAACTAGAGTCGAGACGAGGCGCTAAAAATTGTAACAAATCCCGTAAATTCAAATGTTAGTTCCCGTAATATGCGTCCGTGTCTCAACTCCGCCTCAACTCTAGTTTGTGTGGGCGACGGGCCTTTAAGAGCATATAATTTCAGACAAAGACCGTTTACATTTTCTAGTGATTTCAATGTCAACTATTTGTCTAGTTAGATACATAAAAACCATAATAAATGACCATACTCTCTTTGAAGATCGTACATAAAAAATACGTGCATCGAATCACCTATTTACGAATTTATCATCCCTTGTTTACTTACTATCGAATACAAATACCAATAATAGTAATAGTATTATTACATTTTATCTGAGATGATATTTTATTTACCAACCCCACATTCGTCGAAGCATGATCATTAGGCTTGTGCATCCGACTTATTTTGGGATCATTCCTCGTCGCCACATTAGTTCGTATTCTCCATGTTCTCACTGTCTTGGCTTGACGTGAATTCCTCTTAATTTGTCTCATGTCTTATTTTATATTATCTGGAATCTTCTAGAAAAATTCCGTATTACACACGTTCCAAGTATTCCATTCGAACAATCTTGAACTGCATGAACCTTTTTGTCCAAGAGTTACAAGGAATGTAAATACGCCCATTACTGTTTGAATGCGAAGACATTTTCATGTAAATAACACGCTTATAAACGGGATTTAGAGCTTTCAAAATCAGCGCGACATCAAAATTGAGTACAGTCATTTAGGGCTGTCCGTCTCATCATGATAAACAAAACGCTGGGTCTGTATGTATGTATTCGCCCGACCATTCCAATTCCTTTAGATGATTATGGCGAAATGTTTTGCTTCCAGTCTCGATCTCGCCATCGCCATTTCTAGAAATAGCCCCAATTGTGTTTATATCCGTCACAGAAAGTTCTCCCGTCGTGCGTCGCTCCCAATTGATGCGGGAGCCATGCGCATATTTACAATTAGCTTTGTTTGTGGGCCTTAGTAATAATTGCTGGCTGGACATGAGCCAATGCTGGTATTAATTTTTGAATGCGTTGCTCCATAGGCTCGGCAATTGAAGTGACATGTGCAGTCAGAGTTATGTTAATCCGGCTTAGTTTAAACCCGACATTGCGGTAAGCAACACGCGAAGTAGCAAACGATGATTTTGTTTAGTTGTGGCGGTCATGTGAAAAAGTCGATTTGTTTTTGCAATAGTGCTGGTGTTGTGTTGCGATGCAGTTTACGTTGGTGATCGTCGTAAACAAAGTCAAGTTATGTCCGGTCACCGAGGAACCGATAAAACAAATAGGTAAAGAATTGACAATTCGTTTCATAATTATTTTAGTCCATCAAAAAAGTGTTTGTTAATTTTAAGATAGCCAACTTGGTCTGGCTTTAAAACTCTTTAGATTACTCCTTTGAAATATTTTACGATATTGGAATATTAAAAAAAAAACATGAACAAATCCAATAGAATAACATAAAACCTGTACTTGTCGAGTACAATAATAGATAATCTTTTTAAGGCAACAGAGTAATACTATCAAGTAAAAAATAAACCTTGAACACAGGAAAGTAACGGTTAAAAACTCAACTCAACCGAACACAGATAAACATTAGACTAAACTACTACTGCTGAATGCACTAGGCTGTTCCCAGGCTCCTCAGATCATTGAACAATTTAGAAGAAAGCCATTCAATAAACCAACAATTTTATGAATGGCCGTCCAACGGTAGAAAGTACATTCTCCAGCTATGTGGCAAGCAAGACCAATCGTAGCGATATTGTAAGTGACGGTCTTAACCATCTGAATAAACGTAATTGAACAATTCCTATCGACCCATTGCCCTTATGCACATGGGAGAGTGCCGCAATTGCCCTCAGCTGCTAATCATTGTTTAAAGAAGTTAAATTCAATAGAGATAAGTAGGCCATTTCCTTTGATGGCTCTTGCGATGTTGGGAAACATAGTGATTGGTTGAACTGGCTATGACTCTTTATATTATAAAGAGCTAGTACCCTTCCATCTCCAATGTAAAAGTACTGGCCAGAACTTGTAAAAATTATGTTCTGTTGAACAATTACTAACAGCTTTTGACTTTCTTGGAAGAGTTTGTCGAATAAATGGTTTAAAGCAAGAAAACTTGGTTGATACTTGTCCAATCCAGGATAATGGTCCATTTCCTTTGTTCTTTCCATCTTTAGATAAGGGTTCGGGTTACTTATGAGCATTTTGTTTTCACAGTAACGCCTGCTTCCTTAAAAAAATATTCATTGTGGTTTACCGTAATTTCTTCACAAAGTGGTCAATGACTGATCCATTGACGTCATAATTCCATGCAAACCAATAGTTGCACATTTGTGATACAATGAACCCATGTTATGTTCCCGCACACAGCGCAAGAATTGTGTCAAGCGCATAACGCCCCGATCGAGCCCGATTGTTCGCTCGCAACGGCCTATTTGCTGCATTCTTATCTTAAACTTGTAATATTATGAATCACAAGCTCTAGGCGAGCGAAACAATGAGCCCCTGAGTGACGGGGCGCGGCGCGGTGTCTCAGATCTCGACCCACTCCGATACTGAGATCACCAGATACTGACCGTACATAAATCGATTCTTGTTACGGACCTGATATTTCGATATTTACATTTACCTACAACAGGTTGCCATCCATCTAACGGGGTTATCTGCACCAGCAAATAACTTACAAGCTCCCTCGATAAGTATCATTGTAATTTATTTTATTGCCGTGCCCGATTTCAAACCAATTCAATATATATGACCGACTGAGGCATGTGAATTCGTGTTGTGAAATTCGCCAGCAGCACTGGTCTGGCAGTAAGTTCAATGATGTTATTGGCAAGCTTGTGAGATTCGATAGTACAGTTCACATTCCCGCTTCGCAGCTCGTGTTCGTTATGAGAATGCATCGTACACAAGTACTCTTTTAAGCTCTAAGAACTGGTGCTATCTCTCTGGGGCGATATGATTTATGTTCAATAGCGAGCGCTATCACGAAAGGGAGGTCAACACTGTTCAGGATGTTATACGTCTTAATTTCATCCGCAATCTCTGCAGGGTTTTCACTCGACCGATTAATGAGCAGTGAGAACAGTTATCTACAATTACTTAATTACACTCAACCAAATACTCCATAATATATCCTAACGATATACGCCCAATTATGTTTGGCAAGTATGAGATAACTTATTTCAAAACACACATTCGATTAGCATCTGTGCAAATAACTTTAAATTAATACATTAATGAAAATCTTCAACCCTGATTAGTTCGCCTATAAGTACGGTGTCAATCATCAACATGAGAATAACAATTGTTACCGAGAACCATCAACATTACAGTTCATTGAGAAGTTTTCTGTTTAGTGCTCGATCAAACATTGCGCAGGCGACACGTGGTCGCGCTTAATTATTGTCGTGATAACACAAATTGCCTTTAAATTTGTAATTTAAAGTGACTTCTAAGCTAATGTAAAGTGTATTGCATAGTTGAAGTGATGTTTTACAATTTAAATAGCGGCAAACCTTGATCTTCAGTTTAAGGGCGCTTACGTAACCTCAGTGTTAATGTGAACGGCGAACGTGATGGATAGACGGTGTGGTGATATGGTGAAAAGGAACAGACACAACGACAAAATAACCAAAATAAAACACAAGCTGAGCAAAAAGTACAAATTAAGTATGTATAAACTGAAAAAAACATTGACTTAGAACTGTATACCCAAAGCATTCTAGTGTGTAATTACTGAGTTTAATTATGAAAAGCGATTAGGTTTAGTTGTTGTGACTTACGTTGAAACTTTGACCACATTGTAAAGTGTTAGAAATACTGCCGCGGTTATTTACCCAAAACGAATATGAAACTTGAGCAACGTGGTTTTCAAAAGCGAGGTAGCCTCAAACACCACCTACGTTTGTTTCGACTTCAAGGTTCCGTGCCGTGTCCAGTTAATTGACATTTAGTTTTTGCCACACTATTACCACAGCCACAGAAGAACAAATTATTACGTTCAATACAAACTTCCAACTTCCAACGTCTGCAAATATTTACATCTAAAAATACATTCTGAGTTGTATAAATAAGGAGCTCTTGTTTTACTCGTTTTGTTTTCCCTAAATTGGCAAATATCATACTATGGTTCCGCGTTTATTTTTACCTCAGAATCGCAAACATATTGTTCTGCTTCATGCAACACATTGAATTTCTTGTTCACATTAGATTTCTCATAACAATTTTATATTAATACCATGTTATTATACGTATCCTTTCCTGTGGTACCTAATGACTACCTACAGATTTCGAGTAAGTGAAGTACCTATCATTTTGATCCAAGTTTCCAAGCTCATCTAATGTTTTTATTCCTTTCTCTTGCCCTTGTAACTTGTAAACTTACGAAACTGATTTCATTTAGTCTTTATTACTAATTAATTGCTCCTAAAATCGCATAGGGATTACTGTTTTTCAACCACACAAGCAAACGTGCGGGCGGAAACTAGTTTCAAATGGGTACCCAACCCGTCAAATAATTTTATATGAAAATAGGTGACTATGGCAAGGTACTTGCAAAATCCACAGTTGTCATACACCTACCATATACGAGTTGTAGTTAAGAATTTGAGTGTGATTTCCTGCTTTTGACAACACGTGATTTGACTACCAAATCTTATTATGACGACGATTAGGTCATTGACTTGACCTTGAATGTGTCTTGAAGGAAATTAGACGGAATGTCTTTCTTTTAGCAATTATATTTTTATTGCAATTGCATTGACAAAGACATTTGCACACATTAATTAAAATTATCAGCAGCTGCAACAAATTGTGCATTTGCAAAATAAAATAATGATCACGGTCAAGTAACGTCAAACTGCCTACTTTGGTCTGGTTTCTCTGAGACTGTATCTACCTAGACTGCAATTTTATAACTTGACTATTTGTATATCAGATGAACACCGGTCGGCGGGCGGGAGTTGGGAGGAGCCCTTGAGTACAGTGCGCAACGCACCCCTCCGGCGCTCCCAGCGGCTCAACTCCACGCTGGACTCCAGGTTTGTACACTCCCATGATATCCCCCTAGTATTACTCGTGTTCGTCAGGCAGGCGGCCGGTCATAAAACACCTTAGCCAAAACTCTTATACCATGATCCAAAGATCATGCTGTGCCGACCCCACATAGAGTGGGATAAGGGCAGGAAGATGATGATGATGATTACTAGTAGTTTGTCCTCAACTGGGATCTCGCGCGCTATATCCACAATCCGCAAGTTTTGTATTCGCGCCCTGAGTTTAATAAAAAAGTTAGAGTACCTAGATCTTAATTACAGTACAAAATCAAGATTTTATGTCGACTCTTACTTGTTATAGGAGACGTAGCAAACACAACTATTGCAAATCACAACGATATCGCTATCTATACAATATCCAGTCTTACTTGAACTACGAAAACATCGAAACTCTAACAAAAGGGGAACTCAGGTTGTTACGGATGTCTAAATTCTACTTTTTTTGTTGTTTTTAAAAATCCTAGAATAAAAATAATAACCATTTTGGAATGTACAAATAAAATCCTTTCATATTGAACTCGAAACATTTGTAAAACTTCTTTTTCTCCCTTTGGAATCCAATATCTATACAACCCCTTCACCAATTAAGCTCATATGCTTTCCAGCAAATCTTCTTAGAGCACTGATGGTCTAGTGATAGCGACCCCGCCTTCCGACCGTAAGGTCGTGGGTTCAAATCCGGTCGTGCAATGTGACCAATGGATTTTCCTATTCGAGAAAATGTACGTGCGCTGTAGCAGTGCTCTCAAACGGCGAAGGAAAACAACGTGAGTAAACCGGCATGTCGAACAAAAAAAGTTCTAAAATATGTGTCAAATGCAGGAAAGGAACCTTTGAGGCGCACTTTAAATTCTTTCATCACACTGGTTCAAATGAACACGGCTAGATAGCAAATCTTCACAGCACAATCTATTGATTTACCAAGTTTCATACAGATTGAATTAACGGTTCGAAAGTTATTATTACAAACATACAACGCCAAATCGACCATGTTGTTACTGAGATCTTCGCTCGTTCTATCAATAAATGCGAAACAACCATTCACAGGTTGTTTTTTGTGGTTCAATCCGTAACGCCATTTCGATGAAACTTAATAAATAAATAAATAAAAATATATTTATTTTTCTTCACAAAAAAGTTTCTTGCAGTAACCTGGAAAAACCATATAAGCTTTTATCACGCGGTAACGTGAAGTTGAAGGTGGAAGTCAGACTTCATAATTTACACTAAACATTCACGTTATAGTAATTTTAATCCCATATTTGCTGTCGCCTCGGGTGTAACTTGGAAATGGGTGCTCCCAGATACTAATTCCCTATGCTGCCTTCAGGTAGTATAATCAACGCGCGCTAGAATTACTGTTTTATGCTGCAATTTTAATGTTTTATGAGCCATCGCCTCAAGTGAAGTATTAATGCTACTAGTAAATGGGATGTTTGCCAAAAAAATAAAAACAAGACAAAGTTTCCTACTACGCACTAAAATATTTCCGTATGCGTTAATATTAGCACTTTTAACGATCACCACCTAGTTGCATCATGTAAAATTAAGTTACATTTCCATTAAAAATATTGAAATAGATCCTTTGCAAGCTCTTCAAACAGTTTGGTAATCCCAACAATCTTTACAATCCCAACATTCCCAACGCAAACTTAAATGACGAAACCATTACAAAACAATTTATTATGATTGAAAACCATTATGAGTTCGACTGTTTAATGTGTGATTAACATTTACTGAAATAACATGAGAAACGAGCGAGGCACAGCGATGGAGAGACACAGGCGCAGCTAATAATGATTGATAGCACTGACGGAATTAGAACCAATTCTCGCCTTTTAGAGAGACGCTTCTAAAATACGACTCGTGCACTGTTCATTTGTCTCGTGTTTCACTGTAACTGCTGTGACATTTACTGTCACGATGGATTTACAAAGATATACGAGTATATTGTCATCAGTAAGCTAGGGAGATTTCACCAGTATTTTATTATATTTACCTGCTGATCTACAGTATTTATTTTCTATGTAATGTAATGTTTCACTATGTTATCTTGTTCTTATTATCTGAGGTCGCTCGGTCAGAGTATCCGATCTCGTATGCTATCAGTTCTAGTAAGTGGGTACAAAGTTTGTCTGCTTTCAATTATCAAATTTTATGTTTATTACCTATCTTAACCCTATTGTGTGATCTAATTTACTCGATTAGGTGCATTTGTTTACAATTTTGCGTTATTGTTTTGTCTTGAGGTCTACCTGTTTTGATTCGATATCCAGTTACTTCTGGTTATCAGCTACTCAAATTAACTTAAGGTTCATTTAAATTGTTTTTCTCATCTTTCAGAAAGTAGATATTTATTTTCAAGCCTAAGCATTTCGAAACCTTAAACCTCTCAAATCGTAAGCGCCATCTCTTATTCCAATTACTTCCACAAAATGAGCTCATCAACGATCATCATCGCTTTGTCATTTGACTACTGCTATGAGCCCTTACTCTCGGCATTCAGAACTTGCATAAAGACCACCTAGGTAGGATTCTTCAGTCATTATATCAAGTAGGATGTAGATAACATCCCACATAATTTGCCAGCGGTCAACTGTAGTTATGGTTAAGGGCACATTTACAATGAAGGCATCTTTAACATTCATACTCAACAGTTTTTAAGTCTTTTTAAGTATTCGATTGAAACATTTGGTAACTACAATATCGATAGAATCTGAAACGGCTGATGATTAACATGTCAGTTAATAAATATTAATTCCAGCGGCTCATAACAACTATTAATACACTGACCCATGGCCATTTTGAAAAACTTTCAGTTCATAGTTACCTCAGACAAAACTGCAGGACTCTGCAGCAACGTCGGACGAATTCCGACATTCTGATTTCCAAGTGAATCTCTGGCTGGCCTTAGATTAGGTAACAACTTAATAAGTTCGCAGTTCCGTTCTCAAGTATGACATGACAGTTGGCGTATGCAACTTCCCGTCGCGGTGTGGTCCGATCCCGCCGAACAATTAGCGGAGTCGCGCAGACAATTAACACGAATTTCCTGTGTTCAACGGTAGATGGAGTCATGGAGTCAGAGTGCATAGTGGAATAGAGTCGAGCAACCCAAATATTTCACTTTGCTTCCTATTTTATCTCCAAATCCTGTGGCCTATAGGCTTCTTTTAGACTAATCTGCAAATATATGCTGTACCAAAATGTTCAATATCTTGTCGTGTCCTTCGCAGCAACAGGTTTCGGTCGTTTAGTTCCTCTTGTTCTCAATTTAGTTCTTTAGATTACGTTCGTCGTGTTCTTGTCGTTTCTATGCTTAATGAAATAGTTTTTAGTCCATTGTCATTTGAGGTGTTCCCTCGTACAGGCGTTATATTTTATTTCAATGCTTTTAGCTATAAAGCCAACATTTATAATCCCTCTGTGCCTGACGTGTTATCACTGTCCAGAGAGTCATAGCCATTGTCACATTGTCTCTACATGAATGATTGTGTGACGTGTTTATGAGTCCTGCGAGAAATTCTATGTTTAGGGCCGAAGATTTCTATTGTATTGAATGTGGAACGCAGAATTAGAAAGGTCAAAACATAGGTGATGTTTTGCGCATATGTTTACCTTTTCTATCTTGCCTTTGACTGTGTGATTTGTAATGCTAAACTTGAAAGGATGATATAATTATGTCTGCATAGAGAATAAGTATAATAAAACTTTGACTGTAAATACTTACTAGAATAATACAACATTACAGATAATGTTGCCATTAAAAAACAATACAAGTACCTACCTACTTAGCATGTGTACATACAATCAGCATGGCAGATATTAAAAATAATGTCAGGGTCAGATGAAATTGTAGTCGATTTGCATTCGCGTTGGCGTCAATGTATGTTTATCGTGGGGTAATTATTCACACCCCTATTGTCAATATTACCAATAGGTCTTATTAGGAAGGTTTTACTTGCATTGGTAAAACAAAGGTTTTGCCCTTTATATAATAAACCCATAATAACAATCGTAAACTTAATAGAATTTTCGATATAGCCATTTTATAAACTAGTTTATATGGTTTTTTAGTTGGCTACACTAATAAGTAAACTTAATTTTATAGCCAATCTGAGAATTAAATTAACACAAATTGTTTTGCCATTGACTACAGTTTTTATTTTCTCTAATTGAGGTCAAATGCCTGTTAGCTTTACAGCCCATGATGAATGTAAAGGAAATTACTTTTTACAACGCGTGAACTATTATGGGCGCCATAACACGAAAATATACCAGAAAACGGAACACGATACGAATTAAAACTGTGTATTGCGGTCGAGATGTGTCCATTTATTTTTAAGCTCCGTACCTAGTTCCGATTTTCGAATCTACATTTTGGCGTCTTTGACTTCTTTCATACAGTTTCTTCATAGTATTTAAGATTTTAACCGATTCTAGCTAAGCTATAGACTAGTTACTTCTTGGGATTCGCACTCCTTTCATGCACGTTTTAGCAATAAAAGCCTGATTGAATTGTTAAATATCCGATCGAAATTGCATCTGTTTTACTACCAGTCTGCCCGTGCATAATACGTCGTGTTTATCATATTTAATACAGAACAATAACTTTCGATAAATAAACCTAGTTACCGCAGACTGTTCGTCGTCAAACTATAATTTATTATCATGCCCTGAGATTTATTTAAGTGCTTCGTTTAATGAATATGCTTATTAAATTGTAAACTACTATTCGGTCTATAGAGAAAAGATCGCGACTAAAGATTTGTAATTAGTTGCACCTTATATGGATAGGTTTTGTTGTGTAAACATTGCTTTACTAGACGTTACCTCAGAGGTCGAGCCATGTCAGAAACATAATAATAAAGAAAATCAACCTGCACGTTGTGAGATGAATCGTATAGCTAATTTTATACAATGAAAGGTAATTCCTAATTGGCGTAATCACAAATAGGAATCGTTAACCCGACCCGCTGTTGGAAAAGTCAAACGAGCTCTGTTTGACCCTAGTGCCTGAAGACTGCTTGTTACATAGTCTGCCATCATGCTATCAATTTGAAGAAAATTGTTCTAATGATATTCGTATATTTACTTATCAAGTTTTTGTACTTGTAAAGTTCAGGTAGAGGTTAGAGAAGACAGGTTTCCAATCATTAGCGTCGCTAATTGTGATTGTTTTTATTGCGGTATCATTGAACCAAAACTGTCTTGAAATTGAACCGTGGAAATCCGATTCGGAATCAACATCTAGAAACTGCAATTTCTAGTTTTATGTCTTTGATTATTATTAAACTGTTTATTTATGGGAAACACCTTTGTCTCTGAACAAACAATTTCCCCCGAGCACCGTAACCGATACCCAGCAATAAAATTGCATTACCGAGATTGCTTTGCTGAGTGAGGCAACCACAAAGACAATGTGTATTTTATCTTTCATCACATTACCAAATATGTTCTAATGTATTCATGGTTTGTCTGCCATACATACAATACCTGTATGTGTTATGTAGCGACAACTTTTGACAGATTCTCCGCAAGGATTGTGTTCGCTTCTCATCATCTTAATTGCTTTATTGTTACTGATCAATTGTTTGATCAGATGTTGTCAGTTTAATTATGTGATTTATGATACTCGCTATGTCAATGCCAGAGCAATTAATTGGTCTGATATTTTTGTCTCCCGAATAAGGTTTCTTTGTTCTGTCCTGTCTCGTTGGAGCATAAAATTGTGCGCGAGGAATGAGGGCAAGTTTAGCATTATATTGGACTCCTGCCTTTGCTTGCATGTCGTTTATATTTACATTGCGCATATTGTTATGCGTTTTTGTAAGTTATTCATTCTACACCCTGTGTTCATTTTTGCACTGCAATGCCTCCAGTATTATGACATCACACTCATACTCTAGTAGAGTAGGGCAATAGTTTTCGGAAACACCTACTTCCTTATACACGGCACTTCCATTAGTTGTACTCATGGGTTATACAAAACATAGTTACAAAAAACGATTGGCCAATTTTATCATCACTAATTGAGCATCTTCCGTATCTGCCTAATTGACCATATCCTGCTAATTTTACGATCAATCTAGTAATCCAGAGCTGGTAAATTAAAAGATCTCGCTTATATAACATAAAATCTTATATTCTTACATGGGAACTGATGTGTAATTGCATTCTCAAGGCGACTTCTGATGCGCATGACCTTTGTGTCTCTTCTTATGTCATCTTGCAAACAATTAAATACGTAGAAATATATAATGGAAGATCTTCTGGCCCTGACGTATTCTATGTTAAATAGAAGTCTATTGTTCTATCTCATTCATAATTTTCTTATAGGTACTTAGGAATAAGTAGTTATATTATATCTATACAGAGTACTGGTGGTCTATTTGGTAGTGACCCCGCCTTCTGATCCTAAGGTCGTGAGTTCAAATCCGGTCGTGTTTAACGAATTTTTCTGGGCGAAAAAATTATGTGCGCTATCCCAGTACTCTCAAACGGTGAAGGAAAACATCATGAGGAAACCCGCGGCTTAGTCAGCTCCGCACGTATTGACCATGTCTTTCCTGTGGATAAGGCCGACTAAGCTGAGAGGATGGAATAGGTGCTGGGCAAGCCTACTCCATCTTAATTCGTCCCTGGCACTACAGCGTCCTGTTTGTGAAGGTAAAAGTTGCCTCCTGACGCTGTATAAATCATTTACTATAGATGGTAGAAGGCCTCAGTTTAACTATAGTCACTATATTTATTCCCTTCATTGGATTAAAATGTATATATTCGGCCAAGTTGTATCAATAACTACATACTTAAGTATTTCCGTTACAGCCACATCCCACATATCTGTCTCTCAACATTGAGTAATCCATTGGTTTGTGGAATGCCACTTTACGAGACTATTTCAATGAATTACCAAGTCGAAGTGCTGAAATGCCTCTTTATAATCGCCTGAATATACATATTATCATACATATTATCACGCCCGTATCCCTAATAGAGTGGACAGGGCCACAATTAATTACAAAAAAACTTGCAGACACTCCTGATTTAAAGTCCCAAGGTTGATATGGTGAACCATGGTGACAGGTGATCAGTCCATCGCCTATATAGATGGTCCATCATGTTGGATTGCATCATCACTTAGTCGACTTTAACGACATGCTCGGGAAGAGAAGCAGCTGGACGCATTCTACGTTTTTTCTTTACTTCCAGTCCAGCAGAGAAGATCACACAATATTTTCAATCATTTGACAACAAAGAGTTTGAGGCGGTTTTATAGAATCGCTCATAACCGTAATGATATTTTGCGTCTAGATCTAGAATGTGTGGTCTAAGCCTAAGTAAATGCTTTGAATATTTTATGTGTGTACTAGCTGCCGCCCGCGGCTTCGCTCGCGTGGTACCCGGATAAAAAATAGCCTATATGTTAATCCAGTACATGTACTATGTATATTCCAAGTTTCGTTCAGATCCCAAACTTTCGTACTAGATGGCAGCACAGGTAAAGTTGGTACGCGCTATCGTTGCGTTTTGAGCTTTACGCCGGTAATTTCAAGCAAACTAAGACTTTTCAATTTTATAATATAAGTAAGATAAAAGTGGCACAAACAGTAAAATGTCTCCTGAGTCTATCATTGTACGGTTTCTTATAATAAAATCGCCAGAGATCCTACTGTATGCCGTTTCAAGACACAAATGCATTTGTGTTTTCTAGTACTTATTTATGACGTAAATAGGGTAAAAACTAATTGTTTACCGCCTATTATCCTTCAGCGTCAGAAAATTGAGAATCCCCTGATGACTGAAATGAAACCTTAAGTCAATAATTATTTTGACCGCATTTGAAAGAAAATCGTCTTCTCCACTAGTCTTGTGTTCACGAGAACTACGTCAAATGCGTTTATTGATTATCAATTGGTGCTCCTATTAGTTAACCGTTTCGTCTTATACATAAAGATTATCTTTGTTTATTTCTTATTGTGACTCTTTGCTTGCTTCTTCTCCAGGACGAGTGGCCAGTTACGCAATACGCTCAGCAGAGCCAGGGAGCTGTGCGAGCGATGGCGCAGCGGCGGTGCCACCACACCCCCCGCTCCTCCTCCCGACGACGAGGGGGGAGGGAGGCTTTCGCGCTGGTTCAGCGTGAGGCGAGGCTCGACCCATCAATACGATATGCATACACATGAGAATGACAAGATGCCGAAACTACCTGAGGTACCTATGAATTTTGCTACGATTATAAATTGTTAGATTTTATGTTGATGCGACCAGGATTGGGTAATTGTTTTCTCATGTCGGGGTATTTTTTGGATAGTTATGCGAAATGGTGGTTAAACAAAGGTAGAATTATGAATTTCTTTACTTTAATGGCGTGTTGGTACTCAGGACTTGCATTCCTGTGGTTTCTATTGTCTTGAATTTACTTAAAAGTTACTTGCTCTCTGGTTCCCTCTACTTGAAGCCTTACTCATTAGAACGCGATATGCATGCCGCTCACGAGACCTCATCTAAAAAGCAAATCTTTACGGTTGTCGCATTCCAAGGTTATATAAATTCAAGCTCACAACCAGACAGGCTTAATACAATCACTTGATATTATTTATAAATACTTGCAAATTAATATTTTTTGAGACATAAATTAATAAATACCTACCCGTTATATACTCCTCAAGTTAAGATCATAAACAGACAGATTCATTAAATGACTAAAGAGAGAGGCTGTTGTTCTCTATTCTAAATATGCAATGTATGCCTATGCCTATTTATAACTTTCTTTAATACCGCTATCTAAGTAAAAGTGATGAATGTTCTGATCATCCATTCAATACCATACCAGTGTTTTCAATGAATAGTATACCACTTATACGAAGCGTTTCATTAAAATTGAACTAATGAAACGGACGTTGTGCCGCACAAATTGTTCATTGACTCACGAGTCCCGACGACCGGCGATGACATTTCTGGAATTATAATGCTCTTTTCATTGGCTTTTATCCTTCCATTTGTTTTGTCCAGTATAAAATTTATTGCGTATGTGTGTTACATGATTCAGAATTTATTATTTAGATGAATCATAAGCTGTCGATTGAGTAGACATTGAATACAAACCACAGTAACGCGTCGCTCGTACCGAGGCACGACTCGTCTCGCGGAGGTCTTAAGTCGCTAAACAAACAAATCTATTTTAACATGTGATATAATGATGTCAGATTGGTTTCCAGCTAGCTACCATAGTGGATTCATGTATACGATTGTAATTTTACTTCATTCAGTTTATTTTTAGTGTGCCGGCGTGTACAACGTGCGATGCGTAAATGTCAAAAGTTCTAGCAGTTTTCGTTGTTTCTCGCGTTTTATAATCTGCCATGTTCTGTCCGTCGTGTATGAGGCTGCTCCACGAAAAGGCCGAGTACACTTTGAATTTCACAGTAAGTCGATTCCATCTGGTGGATACTTTTGACGTTTGCGTGTTTGTGAAACTGTGCTCCGATGACGCGATTCGTGACGCTCTTTCGTCTCAGCAAGGCCGTGGGTTACGTGAGATGTAACAGTGGAAATTACGTCCTTGAAGAGTTGCAAACGCTATTTCTGTTTCGGAATCGACTCATCGGAACCTCTTGAATTGTTCGAGTGTGTTATGAAGTGCTATAGAGTTGTTTGTGTGTGTTCCAGTTGGAAGAGGATCTGTTCTCATGCGGGGGTGCTCATGAGGTGCGGGGAGGGCGGGTGCCCCCGCCCTCGCTCGGCGCTCCCCCGGACTCTCTGACGTCGGTGCAACAGCGCCGGAGACATGTTGTCGCGGCTATCATACACAGCGAGAACTCATACGTCGCTACACTACAAAGACTAGTCAACGTAAGTGGCAATTTAGAAGCAGTCATCTCTAATTGAAGACAAGTTCATGGCACAGTCATATCTCTTTTGAAAGGGGTTATCCATTTGCTTCCATTTGAAGAGCACGAACGAGTGTCAGTTAACGATTAATACCACTGTGACCTTACAATTCAATGTATTAGACCCTTTATGGCTCAGTAGATTCGTATTCCCAAGCTCGGTATTGTTCATTATACAGGGTCAGGTCACAACAAAGCGTCCCCATTAGAAAGTGACAGCTTCATCAATTCGCAACAAGAAGTTCGTTTATCTACAAATAGCGAGTAATTATCCGTGCAAGGCGCTGTTTAAACGTTTGCATTGCGCAATTATCGTTTACCGAAATAAGCACACTGTAAACATTGAGCGACCACGAGCCCACTTGCTACAAGTCGCCGCGACCGGTTTCTATCCTCTCTGGCTCACACGCTGACATTTCTCATGCCGGTGAAATTCGTGATCGGGAAGGAAACATGTTTAGTTAGATTGATAGCTAAACAACCGGCAATTATAATTCAATCATAATAACGACAGTTCCTATTACATAACAGTGTTGCCAGTCTTGCCAGTCTTGTCTTGCCACTTTTGTTTTCTATCAGGAGGTGTGACGGTCGGGACACTTCATTTAAAATGTAATTGCGAATCTACTCTCGCAACACCGGGTTCAACTCTAGGTGCTAATTTTAATAAGATTACTTGTTCGGAAAGTAGTCTACCAACTTGCTACTGGATGCCTTACACAACAGCATGCCTTTGAAAACCTGTACCTTGTTATGAGTTTTTATTGCTGCTATGAATATTATTTAGAACCTGTTAAGGAATAACTGTTCCGTTCCACTTTGTGTGTCATAGTGCGTCACTTTTGCACTACATGTGTCAGTTCTGTGAACTGCAGATTCATTATTTAGATTTAAAATACTTATTTTAAAAGTGAATAAATTTAAATTTGGGATATTCACGCCATCCTTTCACCAAATCCAGCGCTTTCTCATAAATTTTCCTTTGTGTCTTGAAACTGTAACCACTAGGGACATATGTTGTGTCAAAAATCTCAACAAACGTATGTAAATAGTAACCTGCATGTCACCTCTATTGTCTGGCCTACAATTCACATGCCATAAATTTGCATTTGGGAAGTGGGACATTTTCAATAGGCCTTTGCACGATACTGATTGTACTCTACTTGTTTGTGACTATTCACTAACACCATTCCACCATATTTTAATGTTGGTGATAGAATAATAAAATTTTCTCTCCCCTTTCATGAATAGACTAACCTCATTTTTTTATATTTTAGCCCAAAGATCAATTATTGCAAGGTATTAAATTGGTTAATCAAAATATACACTGTTTAAAATTTCGAGTATAAGAGATTATTAAAGGTACAAATGGAAATTTTCCTCATAGCAATTATATCCATTACAGGTATAGTGCTTAACTTTAATCGATGTCTATTATCCTCATTGTTCGGTATTATCTAATACCTATTTGGAATTAACACAATTATGGCTATTCCATAAACTATTTAAGGTAATCTATAAATATATTTTCCCAACAATTTTATATTTTTATCAAATTAACTTCGTGTAGAAAGCAGTAAATGAAGCAAAAGAAGTATGTCAGGATCATCTGGATCATATCATCAGGATATGTATTTACAAAAAAAGTATATAAGTATTATATCAGCCATCTGGTTCCCATAGCACAAGCTTTGCTTAGTTTGGGGCTAGATGGTGCTGTGTAAAATGTCCACAAATATAAAAAAAAAATATTTAAAATTCATTAAGTTGCAAGTCAAGTAGGAACGCAGCGAGTATCTCACTCGTATCTCGTGTTCATGCTTTCACCGCTATTTGCTTGAGCGATTTTATTATATTCCATATACAATCGTGGAAAAAATTGCTTTGATACATACATATAATTTGCATAGTTTTGCTGAACAGATGCGATATTTTTGTGCTTGAAGCTTGTCGAACTATGCTGGATCACCAAGACAAAGTTATCTAACTTCAAACACCCACAAAATCTTCTAAGCACATTCCTGTCAAGCTGCGACACGGTTATCCGCATACCAAAACATCACTGCTTTTAAATTAAGATCAAACTTATTAAGCTGTTTTCCCCGATTGTACATAATTGTTTCATTTACTTCATTTCATGCTTCTATGATGCTCATCACGCTTCAATGTCATGCAGACAGGAATGTAAGTGATCATGTTACTTATGTACTTGGTTGATATATATTAATTCACATGTGTAAAGAGCTACTTATCATCATAATAAGTACTTGTGATAACAATCAGTTATCAAAATACTTAAAACTTGTAAGCATTTCAAACTTTTAAATACCTAGCTATGAAAGTACCAATTGAGAGTGTCCGCCCCGCTGAATAACCGTCCCGTCACAAAACTTTGTTTTGCTTTTTTAGGGTTCTGTACGGTGGTACGTAAGGGTGTCAGCGGGTCCCTATTACTAAGCCTCTGTTGTCCGTCCATCGATCCGTCTGTCAGCGGGCTGTATCTCATGAACCGTAATAGGTAGACAGTTGAAATGTTTACACCTCAACTTTGTTGTCATTGGAAAAGTCTCAGCGTGTATTTAAACGTTAGTTTAGTTCAGTTTAAATTGAGTTCTATTTACATTGTTTAGTTTTAGTCTTAGTTTGATTGCCTGAGAGAAATCGCATCAAACGATAAGGCCACCCTTAGCCAGCAATTGTTAGGTTGTTTGCAATAAACTTTTTTTCACTTCACCTATTAAGAAACATTTTTTTAATGTACGGAACCTTTCGTGTGCGGATTCGACTTGCACTTGATCGATTTTTCTACCGTGCGGTGAGATTCTTATGGAACGGAATAGTTTGCGGAGACCTACAGTATATTTGGTGACTACTTGATGTATTATTCACGACTAATCTACAATGTACACGAGCGCTGTATTTAGACGATTAGCTGCGTAATAGTTAGTTATAATAGCTGCGTTGCTGAGGTACTAATGTAATGTGTGTATACTACAGTCTTGAACTAAACACGATCGTCAAACACTGCACCGCTTTGTGGCTGTCAGTCCATGCATTAAACATTTCAGTATTTACAGACGCTTTGTGTAATGTTATTTACAGTATATTCAACATGTAACTTTCCGGCATAATTGTTCGTTGGAATTATAACTACTTTTTTTTATCAAAAAACAAATGAGGAATACAATAAAATTCCATTGCATATTCTATAGCATCAAACATTTAGTTGACGTTTCTGACATGCGCAAATTCACGTCATTTTCCATTAATTAAACTAAGTACTTAAGTTATTTAAAAAATCTCAAGGTGTCTTTTGTCAGGGTGATGCAATTACTCCATAAAACAAACAAAGGAGAGAAATAATGACATATCAAAATAATATCCTTATTCCTTATTCATGCAGTAAATTATAAATCATGAGGTCGCTTTTAAGTCTGCATTCTACTAGTCCTTATAGGGTTCTGACCGTTCTTTGTTGCTGTTGTCTATGACAACACTCAGCGCTGTGTAACATGATGCAACATAGGAAGAACCTCATGATATTGTCATAACATTAGTTTAGCTAATGGCGAAATCACAATGAAATACGATATTTTTCGTGTGACTGGGCTATCGTCAGCTTGCTTGCTATAACTGCTATTTGATCAGTGATCTATAAAGCCTCAGGGTTTTTACTGTTGATGAAACAAGCAATAACGGATTATGTAAGCGTACCTATGCCAATATTTTTTTAATGCTAAAATTCTTATATTCTTCCCATCACAAAATTGGTATGTAATTTAATCGAATCAGTCAAGATTGAGATGGCGGGATGACGTAGATCCTGGACTCATTTATAAAGGACTAGCTGTCGCCCGCGGCTTCACTCGCGTGGTATCCGGACAAAAAGTAGCTTATATGTTATTCCAAAACAAATACTATGTCTATTCCAAGTTTCATCCAAATCCGTTTAGCCGTTACGGCGCGATTGAAGCACAAACATACATCGTCACATCCACACATCCTCACAAACTTTCGCATTTATAATATTAGTAGGATGTAGGATTGGTCCTCCATAGCACAGGGCAGAGAAAGGGGGATAGGGGGGCATTTGTCCTGCAGTGGGATGAAGTGGCCTTTTAATAATACTTAATATCCAACAAAAAAGCTAGCTACACTATGATGAGATTTAAAATAAAAACGTATGGATTGGATGTCAATTTTTTCCTTACACTGACAAAACTTAAGTTTGATACTCCGTTGTGAATCTGCCTTATCGCATCGAGACATTAAGTATTTACTTCGAATACATACAACCCGCGCTCACTATTTTGAGCTATGACGGCAATAACACGAATTTATGAAGTTTTTATTCTCTAACCTCGTTGCTTGCCACGGAATAGAGCGTAAGTAGCAAAAAGAATAATAGAAATTACCATTTGTTTAGTCCTAGACTTCTGTAGCGTGAAGTTTTTGTAAGACAATGTCAGACAGGATTTTTGTTGTTTATGTGGACTTTAACATAGTATAAATGTCTAAAATAAATATATTAGTTTTTGTTACTAGTAAAGTATCTACGTTTATAATATCTAACTTATGAATACAAGCAATTTTATCTAATTAAATGTGAAGGTTAACTTCAAGTACTGTGGGAAATAACTCATTATTATTAAAGAAAAACTAGAGCCAAGTATATTGAATGAATGAAACTGACAAACCTCTTAGGCCAAACCCCCATTGCATGAAATGTCAATGTTCTCGGCCTACCCTTGTAATAGGCGTGACATTATCAATCTCCCAACTATGCTATTCTAAAATAGATTTGAATTCAGTGTCTCATTATATAAGCTGAAGTCTCAACTAATAAAACACCCATCTCTTTCCCAGGACTACAAAAAGCCTCTAGAAGAGAGCAGTCCAGCTATTCTCAACGCCAGTAAGATACAGACCCTGTTCCATCGGTTGCCAGACATCTTGCAATGCCACCTGCACTTCCGGACTGCGTTGGCAGACTGCGCGCGCACGTGGGACCGCGATGAAAAAATTGGTAAACCAAAACTTTCTTTATTCTATAAAGCATATGGACCATTTTGTCTTGACACTGTAAGTTCATGCCTGCTCTACGCAACTCTAGAAATACCACATGTCATGTTAGCTTCCAGATAAGTTAATTACTAATGTTATAATGCGAAATTTGTTTCTATATTTGTGTTCGTATCATGCTCAAATCGCAGACAGATTTATGGTATACCTATGGTTGAAGGGAAAAGGGGTGATGTCAACATCTAACATCAAAAATACATTCGAATAGAGTTAAACATTGGGAACGGAAAAGCATAAAAAATGGAACTAAAATATCTAGATTAGAACAGAAAATAACTTTAAACCCTAAAAATAAGTTTACACTCCAGTTTTCCTCTATAATTTGTGATCATGACTTAGGTAACCCACTCTGGCTACAATTACATTTACGAATGCGGGTCGTGAACCGAATAAATATGTTTATAGGTAGTCACTAGAGCGGAACATTTATCAACCGTATGACTTTCATGGCCCATTTGGAACCCGTATAGCTATTACTACGTCTTCGAACATACATTCAGAAATATATCTGTAATGTTTTGGAAAACCCTGAAACAAATTTGCCGTTTTGACGGAATGTCGCGACAGGAAAGATCTAACAGATTTTATGAGTTAGTTTTTCCATCATATTTTTCAATAAAATGCTGAAAACATGTTTGTAAAAGAGAATGTTATGGAATGTCGCAAAAAACCGGCGCCACTGACGATTTATCGCGTATTTCTTCGCAATTCATTTCAAATAAATAGAGTTGCTGTTGATAAATAGATTTTCTGTATCTCAGGACTAATAAAACTATCTGAAAAAATTTAAAATTTTACCATGTGAAATAATTTTATCATTTGATTCAGCCCCAAATAAACCTAATTTTTTTCAAGAAGCATCTGAATAGTACTAAATTCTCCCACGTGGCTCTTTTAAGGACAAAAGACACGTCACCTTGGTCGTTGACCTCAGTGACCGAGAATATTCGTGCCCATTCTATTTCATCGCCAAAACTCAAGGGCAGCGGAAACGCGGTTCGTTATAAAAAGAAATAAAAATAATAAATGTTTAATTTTGAACGCCCCATAATGCGCAATGTCTTTTATTATGTAAATCGGAACTGATTGTTCTGTTTCGGTACATTAAACATTATGGCTGATCGCAAGGCGAATTGTCTTTAGTTTTTTGTATGGCACAATAAAACGATTAATACCTAATTCGGCATACTGTTTTAGTTAAACTTGAGTTAGGTTTTTGCTTTGTCTGGTTAAGGTTCCGTTCAGTTCTCGCAAAGCTCAAATTCAAAAGTATTTTATTGTTTGTAATAACTAGGATTATTTGGGAACTACGTCTTTATTCTACGTTGAATTTATTCTTGTTCGTAACGCGACCAAGCGTAGAAGTCAGTGCATAATAATGTAAAATAGGCCACACTACAGTGTGCGACATAAAAAAATGACTTACCTACTACGAGTACCATCTTCTTTTAAGACTTGGTTTAGCTTTGTTAAAATGTAAAAGGTTCATGTAATAATAACTGACACTCATAAAATACATCATCATCATCATCTTCCTGCCCTTATTCCGCTGGGGTCGGCACAGTAAAGGACACTCATAAAGTGCAATCTTGAAAAAATACATTTTTACCGCCAAACTCATTGTCATACCTAGGTAAACTCTAGTGTATCACGCGGTAATTTAGACAGTATTTTAATGCCATAATTAAACGGGCGTAAGACGGTAAGGTAGTGTGGCCGTAGCATAACTGACAGTAAATGTAGATATTAGGGTATCTCAGTTTATTTGCAAAGTGCATTTTATACTGTAACCTTGTGGCGCAATGGCTTAGAATCATTATGAAGAAGTCGAAGCCACTTTTCTATTTCTATCTTCTTTTGCTATCTCTAAAATTGTCTCTTAACTTATTAACTTTTGGCACCTAAAGTTATTTTTCTCAGAACATTCCAATTATTTCATCCATCGTAAAAAGATAAATTATCTATAGCACATGGTGTTGTTTCTTAAATATACGCCACCGCTTAGTGCGCACTGCGAATATTCGATGAAGAAATGACTAATTTCCGGTATTTCGCTTTGTGACGAATGTTTATCCTCTGAACTGTTAAAAACGATGAAATATATATAGATAGACGGTATCCTGTCTGCCTGGTACCACATGTTATTGACACAGTACAGTACACACGCCCGTATCCCTAACGGGGTGGGCAGAGCCACATGTAATCATAAGAAAACTTGCAGCCACTCCTGGTTCAAAGTCCCAAGATGGATATGGTGAACCATGGTGACAGGTCATCAGCCCACCGCCTATATAGATGGTCCATCATGTTGGAGAGCAATACAATACAATAATTTTTATTTTAAATATTTTTTATTGTAAAAACACTTATGAAACAAAAAAAAACATTTTAGAACATGAGTTAGATACAATGGGCGGCCTTATCGCTAAAAGCTTCATCTGTTTTCGATTGTCTCTATATTTTTCTCAAGGATCGAATTTCTCAAAGTAGTAGGCGTGCCCACTGACTACGTTATAGTATTAGGTAAAACAAAGTCCAGAATTATATTTTGTTACTGTATGTTCTGTAAACATTTTTCCGAGTTATGTTACCATGGTATTCGTAGTTTCTGGTACCTACCCAAATAATCCTAGTGTGTAGTCAGAACGTATTTGACTGTTAGGTGGTACTTTATTTCCTTCTTTCTTTTCCAGGCGAGGTCTTCTTAAGCGCGTTCTCTAAAGCAGTAGTCCTGGACGTGTATTCAGATTTCATCAATAACTTCTCTGTGGCCATGGAACTGGCAAAGATGGAGTCGAAGCGGAAGTCCGCTTTGGCGGATTTCTTCAAAGTGAAGCAGATCAGTGCTCACGACAGGCTGTCGTTCTTCGGACTGATGGTCAAACCGGTGCAGAGGTTTCCCCAGTTTATTATGTTCCTACAGGTCAGTTAATTGAATACTATGTGATCTAAGAAAGATCCACGGGTAGTTCCAATTTGTTCTATAGAACATGACGTCATCGAACAAAATTACACATTTTCTTCCCAATTTTTTCCATAGAACTACATACTAGCTTTTCCCCCGAGTTTCATGCCATAGAACAAAATGGGAATCAGATTTTCCCAAATCTTCCATGAGAAGCTAAATGACACTGATAATGTAAATTATTCTACTTTAACCATTACCATGAATATAACATAGGCAATCGGTCGTATAGTAGCGAATAACCATTACTGCCAATCTCAAGTTAGAGGACATTCCTCATAATGCGACAATCAAGTCAATCAAATTAGTCACTTTGACAAGTGCCACAATAAATTATGATTATTTTCTAGAGCGAGTATGATAAGATAATCGTAAAGAGGTCTTATTTAACTTGTTCTATAGAACAATTTGAGAAATAATAGTATTACATGTTCCATGGTACAAATTAGAAAAAAAAATCTTATTCTGTCCGATGACTTCATGTTCCATAGAACATTTAGGAACTACCCAGATCCACTGCCTTTCTTGTAAGGTGTCGCTGTCCAAAGTAATAATTCATTTATTTATCTTTGCATAAAGTATAGCACGGTCACGGTATTGTCTTACTGATAATATGAACCAATTAAACCTATTTTGCGAGAAAGCTAAAGTTGGATTGTATTGGTTTCAGGATTTATTAAAGCACACGCCCCCAGGGCATTCGGACCGCGTCGCTTTACAACGCGCTCTGACCAGACTGGAGGCTCTGGCTGAGGCTTTGAATGAGAGGAAACGGGACGCTGAAAGAACTCAGGCAAGTTTGCTTCCATTGTACTAGATATGTGGTGAGTGTTGGATAAATTTCTCATCGGTTTCAAAGATGCCGACGTCGGCAAACCCAACTAAACGTGAGATCTAAAATGCTTTGCCAGATCAAACTTGGTCTTTAAAATTGTATCACGAGACTGGTAATAGAGTTGACCTTCAGAGTTGTATAGTTGTAAGAGGGCTTGGTTCTTTCTTTTCGGATTTGACGAGACTAGAAGCTAGATGATTTACATGCAAAAAAATGTTTGTTCCGTCGTTTAAAATATCTGTTTTTTTTCATAGGCGTTCCGGGCAGCTTTAAGACGACTGACCCGTAGTGGCGTGGCGGGCGCCGGCGGAGCCAGTACTGCGGCAAGGTTCGGCGCGGCCAGACTGTTGGCCTCCCGAGCCGACAAACGACACTTGCTCAGGCAGGACGATCTGTTGCAGTTGGTAAGATTTAAATAAATAAATAAATAACACCCAACAGTCACATACACAGTCCTGACCCCACACTAGGATTTCCTGTGTCGTGGGTATCAGAAACTACGAGTACCATGGTACCACAACACCCAGACCCGGAAGAAATATTTACGGAACATGCAAACATTTCTTCCGCAGCGGGAATCGAACCCGCGCCTCTTGCGTCTGCCTTGCAATCGCCCGCCATGCCACCGAGGTCGTTTATGCATTTACAACTACAATACAATCATCCTACTATATTATAAATGTGAAAGTTTGTGAGGATGTTTGTATGTTTGTGCCTCAATCATGACTAAACGTAAGTATACTAATAAGTATAGGAGGTAAGGTACTAAACCAAATACTTCACACAATTTTATAATATTTCTGCATATCACTACAGCGCAAATTGATAAAGTAGGCACCCAGGTAGGTAGGTATTAGGTTGGTAGATAAAATAGGCATATAGGGTAATAAAACAAGAACCGTTTACATTTTGATCCGAATGGATGAAATGGACCTTTTTGCAATGAATATTAAAATATTATAAGCATTTTTACTTCCAATAGGATTGGGCAAATATTCCCAAGTCGACCTGAAGTATGCCGTGGCAAATGGATGGTCGCAGTCGCACCTAAAGTGTTCCGTTACGTTATCTTGGTTCAGGACCTCAATGTTCAACACATTCTCATAACCACTTTTCCACAGGAGTTCCACGCATCCGGCGGCCTGTCTAAATGCAAGCCTCGTCGGTTACTGCTGCTCAACGACCTTGTGGTTTGTGTGTCGGTCGGCGCGGGAGGGGACGACTCAGAACGACTCAGCTTGAAATGGGCGCATCCCGTGCAAGATGTCGAAGTCGTTGATACTGGGACTTCGCCGACACTCAGCCGGGTGCTCGCTCAGGGTAAATACAACCTTATTTATGACGCTGTTGGGCTTAAAATGACGATTACTGGACGACCTAAGTAAAGAATTGTGGGTTGGTTTGCGCGGGAGGGGGACGATTCTGAATGACTCGGCTTGAAATGGGCATATCCCGTGCAAGATGGAATGGAAATCGTTGGTATTATATTTGGACTTCGCCGATACTCAGCTCGTAAATTCATATATTTTCAGGTATGAACCGCAGCGGCAGCCTACGTTCATACAGCAACGATACAATGAGCACTTCGACCGGCGACTCACTATGCAGCGAGATGTCGGCACTGATGCACGACTATGAGACTGTGTCGCGGATCGCAGACTTGGCCGCTTCGCTCAAAACACCCTACGGAGAACTCGCGCCGGAGATGTTCAAGACTTTACTTCAGAATATACAGCAGAGTATTCAGGTAAGCGATCCTGTTTGTATAACTGGTTTGATAAAGAAATTCACACAATTAAGTTTAAATTGCGTGAGTAACACCCCTTGTGTCTTGAGTAACAGAAATTAGGAAAACTATGTCGTGGTAATCGAATCTTCATTTCTCGTGACTGAGCCGAAAAACCATCAGTTGCACCACAGAAATTCTTATCATCTCATCACTAAGTAGGAAATATGATTCTCGCTTCGCTCGTGGACTTACTTATTTTGAGGGGCTCGCTTTTCTCGAGAGTAATACTGCAAAACCTAATTCGATGCCATCAAAACCCACACTATATAATGTTTCTTTGTTTTAAAAACACAATAATACTCACTTATTTTGTATAATATAATGCTTATAATAAATTTTGTCACGTAATACCATTTATTCATTTACAGAAAAAAGATGACGAAATGGCATGGGTGGACTCCTGCTGTCTCCAACTCAAGATCCGAGGCAGGGACGAGCCTATTACCTTCCGAGCTAGCGAGCCCGGCGCCCGCCTCGCCTGGGCCACGGAGCTCAGGCTAGCTCAGCTAGCTCAGGCGTCGGCCAATTCGCCCGCATGGCGCGTGCCTTCGAACCAACACGCACCCGCGCATAAAATGCCACTGTTCGTTGCCGCCACGCCTGCTTACTCCTCCAAATATCTCACCGAGGTTAGTAGCTAGGTATTTAGTGCGCTAGGTGAGAGTGAGGTACTCACTTGGCGCATGCTTTCGAACTATACGGACCTGCCAATAAAATACTAAAGATACATACAAGGCTGCTTGGCATTTTGTTCTTTGGGATCATTCCGAAAGAAAAAATATCAAACAATAAAAATGCTTTACAAAATATCCTGTTTCCAGGTGCGATGCGGTTGTTTCTACACGTCGAGCGGCAGCCGCGGGGCGTCGATGCGTCGCGCGCGCTCTCTAGTGTGGGTCTGTGCCGGCGGCGCCGATAGTCACGTGGCCGTGCTCACTCACCGCGCCACCAAACTGAAGACCCTCGTCACACTGGACCTGCCCGACACTAAGGTAACCACACAAGTCATCAAATCATAGTATACGTGACGGCGCCGGCTGCCACGAGGCTGTACTCACGCACCGCTCCCTCGTCACACTGGACCTGCCTGACATCAAGGTAAAGTCAAGCAAGCCATAGAGGGTTACGGAAGCATAGTATGTCGGCGCCCCTGCGCGGCGTTTTGCCGCCAATCTGACTGTCTCGCTTCACTCTCCCTCAAGATAAAATCGATGTTGCTTAAGCTCCTTCCTGCATTTCTGCTATCCAGTCCTCTAATGTCAAGCATCAGGAACATTTTCTTGATCTAACCCAGCTACAATTATGAATTTATGACTGAACTGTAATTTACATAAATATAATTTACTTTCAGGTGACAGCAATGGAGTACGCCCAGGGGATAAGACAAGTGACCACGCTGTGCGGCGACACAGTGTGGCTCGGCACTGAAGACAAGAAGATCATCATATTCTCCGGCGTGGAGCCAGAAAAACAGGAGAAACTCTCAGAAGTAACCACCGTGGCAGCTGTCACCCAAATACGCTACCATTGCGACGCCATGTTCGTAGGACTGTCCAACGGACGAGTCTCGGTCTACAGAAGGAGTCACGACGACTCGTGGGCACTTAACGAACCGCTCGCAATAGAACTCGGAGACAAACCAGTCAACTGCGTCCTGCCAGTCGATGGTATAATTTACGCGACGTGCGGACGACGAGTCTTCGCCATTAACGCACTAACTGGCGAAATTATGCGTATCCTGGAACTGAAAGGCGAAGGCGATAAATCTGTGAAGTATCTAGCCCACTCAGGAGTGGGACTTTGGACCGCGTATTCAGACTCGACTTATGTTAGTCTCTACCATTCAGAGACGTTTGAGCTGCTCCAGAATATTGACATAGCCGCTGACGTGGCAAAAACTATCGGGGCGAGAGAGGGTAGCAAGCCCGCTCATATATCAGCTCTATTGGCTGGACAAGGGCTGCTATGGGTCGGTACCACAGCCGGCGTCAGTGTGACCGTGCCCTTGCCGAAGTTGGAAGGTCTCCCGCTGATCGGAGGACATTTGGGAGTGTCTTACCACGCGCATGCAGGACCCGTCACTTTCCTTCTATCCCTCATGACCGACACCAGGAATATAGACGTAAACGTTGTCAGACGTAACCTATCCAACGCACGCGCGATGGCTGACACTGCAACATTGCAAGAATTCAAGGAGGAAGAGAACGAAAAGGATGATAAACCGAAACTGGAGAGACGGATATCGGAGGAGTCCAGTCCGTACAGACCGCTGAGAGTTCCATCGGCTGTCGTAAGACGGAAGAAGCCAGGCGATGTGCGTCTCAGCAAAACGTTACCAAAGTGCGCAAATCTCAACGCGTGTGATGTGTATGGTTTATTTGGGGATCTGATGTTTGTAAAAGACTGCGTCGGAGAAGGTGACGTCAGCGGCTCGGGCGGCGAGTCGCTGCGTAGAAGCGATCCTGAATTAGCTGCTATACCGTTCCGCGTCAGCACGCTAGATCGTCGGCTAAGAATGCGGGCAGGGCGACCCAGAAGTCTAGACTTATCTAGCTGGTCCGTCGATTCCCGCGCCTCGAGTTTATGCACGTCATCAGGCAGCGAGGAATCGATGGCGCTTCGTGGCGTCTCGCGGACCAGCTCTGGAGCCTCCGGCGCCGCCAATCTCGCCCCCATAGCGATCTCCACTCCCGACTCTACATCGAGCAAGTCGACGTCATCCGATCGTTCGATATCCCGCAGCGATAGTTCGACGACGCCTGAGATCAGGACCACAAATAAGAATGGAGGTAGGAGCCTACGCGGCTCCGATTATATCGTGGGGGAGAGTGCGGCCAGACGGTCAGTGTTCATAGTGATGGGCGGGCGCGGGTACGTCGACTGGCGGCAGACCGCCGACGCGGCGGAACGACCGGCGCCGGCTGCCGAACCCAACCCAAAGGACGCGCATTTGATCCTCTGGGAAATGCGATTGTGACAATCGAAGTTTTATTTACGGCATTTCTATCGTGAGCTAACTCGAGATCCAAGGATCTGCGTATTTGTGTCATATTAGGTTGAACTGTAAATTACGTATATCAAAGGGCTATTAACATTAATGTTACGTTAGGTTTATGTTTGTGCTATTCACTAAAGTTTTATTGTTGATATATTTGGGGACGAAAATTTACGTATGTGATAAGCTTTAAATTATTTTTCGATGTTTGGGCTTCTAAGCTTTTGATAGCCCAGATGTTTACATTGGTTAATTGTGTTTCTAGAGTTGGTGCGCTTTTTAATGTTGTGATCATTTTCTTATATTTTGGATTAGGAAAGTGGGTCAGGATTTACATTGTTGAGAATAGAATCTACATGAATGATCCGGTATTATGTATTATATCTTTTGCTTTGCTAGACAAAATAACCTGTTGAATACCTAAAACCGCCTTATTACCATAACAATATTTTGTAAAATTGTAAATTAATTATCTATTAAGTTTTCAATTATGTACAGGTACAGGAATTCCTTGATATGATCTTAAAATTATTCCTTTATATTTAATTGGCTAAATTAACTTTGTTGTAAATTATTAACCCTGTAAATGTTAAAATAACATAATGGTAAAAATAGATTCCTTTTTCTTGAAAATTTCCAGTGTTAACATTTTTAAGTTATATTGTTAGACATTACTTTAATGTCGCTTTAAGAATTAGACTGATTTAGCTTAAGCATTAAAATATATTTGTTAGTTCAATTTTAGGAATAAGGTATTCGAACGATTTTTTCCTGGAATGTCACATAAGTCGAGCACAAAAGGATTAACTATGGCATTGTTACTGTTCATCTCTTAACTGTTATTGACTGTTTCATTGTGCAGCTTTTTACCGTTGATTTTCCTCAAGTCTATTGTAGTTGTTTAATTGTTTTGGTCAGTAAATCTTGGAAATATATCTGCTCACTCCAAAGATGAATTCAATCATTCATTACGCATTGATATCTTATACCATAGGAAGTTTTCAGTCGTGCCAAATTGTAAAAAAAAAACATTTTGTAATTATGTAGAAATTATTTTCAGGGTCCATTTAATTCGCACTTTATTTTCCACAATGATTTATAACAAGTTATTTCTTGGTTTAATGCATATCTTTTCTTTGTATATGCGTAATTTTGTTTAAATGTAATAAAAGCCTAAACGAACGAAGATATCTCGAATGATTTGTAAAATCTCGAATTTTTACTGTTAATATTGTTCATTCAGAATTAATATTATTACATCATTGAATTTGATCTTTATTTATGCTGCAAAACGTCACAACATGTATGTAGGTGTAAATAAATTTTAAGTTTATGTGTATACACCTGTATAAAATAGTTTTATTCTCAAGATTCCCTCATCAATACTAAGTACACAACAGATTCTATCTAATCTTATTTCACTAGGTACTTAGTAAAACAATGAATTTTGTTGAGGATTTTTATTATTTCATATTGCTGTTGAATGTTGAGGATGATAGTTTTTATGTCTAGGGTAGCCCTGTAACAAAACAAACAAAATCTATAATTCTTTACAACCAACGGATACATAAATAACATAAAAAAATAATTTTCGTAATGAACATATGAATCTTCTTAATTAATACTTATAGGAATCGGACATGAATTATACATACATCCATACATATTATACAGTATCCCTAATGGGGTAAGCAGTCACAAGTAACCCAAACTTGTAGCCACTCCTGATTCAAAGTCCCAAGATCGATATGGTGTACCATGGTGATGGTGAGAGGTGATCAGCCCATCGCCCACATAGATTGTTCATATTGGGGAGGATACCCCTTATTCGAATTCTACAACATGCTCGGGGAGGGAAGCAGCTGGATGCATTCTATATTTTTTCCATGCTCACAGTCCAGCAAAGAAGTAAACTGGACAGGACAGGATACAGTTCCTAAAAATCCAGCACAAATCATTCAAAATGTTTTCCATGTTTAATTAAGACCTACCTAGGGTCTAAAGTAGTATAATGACAGGAATATCGAAGTGACAAAGAACATGATAAGTTCATACTGTTTCGCTTCTTGCACTCCCGCAAGGCTTCATTGAAGGCCTCGCACTCCTGCAAGTTTTCGCTGCTGCCGGCACATTGCAGGAATTGTGCTATTTCATACGCGCAGGGACCGCTCGGTTCGGTCCCGAGCTGATAGTTCTGAGGAAGGGATTGCTGGACTTCCTCACGGCGGCGGCCGGAAAATAGGCTGGATAACGCCTCTCCCGCTAAGTGGCCCTAGTACGTAAAAGGTAAAGGGAAAAGACGTGAAAATTAGTTCTATTAAATTCAGTAGTAAGTATTCGACGACTGGTGGCGTAGCGGGCGAATAAGGAATTCACTGGTTCAGATTGTGTAAACTGGGAACACTGTCCATTTCAGCCGTTTTCTCATGGTCCTACTATTTTGTCCTACTAGTAGGACCACGAGGGAGACCAGTTCGATGCTACAACACGGAAGGGTCAGAGCAGAACTAGTATGTAGAATCTAAGTACCTGATAATAAATAGTACCTACGAGAACTACTGACACAAAGGCAATCATTTGGTATCCATTCCATATCAACCTAAAAGTATATCTACAGAGAACAAACCATGGTAGTGCCGACAGTGACGCCCCCGGCGACGGCGGCTGCGTCGCGGAACATAGAGCGGCGCGGCATCGGCGTGACGACGACGTGGGGCGCTTGCGAGGGCGCACGTCGTTCTGCCGAAGAGTAGCGGGAGCGGCCGCCGCTATCACGTTGAAAACAATTTGAAAAAGCCTGTAGGCTCTTCTATGAACATATCAGACAAAACCCCTTGCCCCATCCCTGAGGAAGCTATTCTGCTTCATACAGTAAAAACAAAAGGAAATAGTAAGCAGGTAAGCTCAGCACATTAATTTGCCATTTGATTGCCATATTGTTTTTGTGGTATATGTATGTACCTATGCAAATGAAACAAATATAAATTAGTTGTTATAATCTATTTATAATTTCAATATTATACTAAAAAATACGTAATTAAATACGTACTTGGATAAAATTGCAACAATAAATTTAAAATCACATTTTCTTAAAATAATAAAAGTATATGTAGCCAAACTAAAATTTACTAGAAAAAAAAGATTTCCAGTCTAACTAGAAATAAAAACTACTAGGAAGGTGCCTTGATTGTGAATCAAAATAGAATGTCTTTATGTTGAGATAGCCATTGATGGAAACAGTTATTGTTCGAGCGCATGTCTCAAAGAAGTTCAACAGTGTTTTTGGCAGGTAAATCATTATGGCACCGTTGTTAACTATCTGAATCTATAGATGGTTGTTGACTTTGCATTGACGCAGAGCCTCATTGAATCCCTCGCAGAGAGACAAGTCGTGTTGTTGCTGGGCACATTCAATGAATTGCTTGATCTCCCAAGCGCAGGGTCCTGAAGGCTGCTGGCCCTGGGGAGGCTGATTGTATTGGGCTGGAGCGGCTTCCTGCTGCTGCTGATGTGCCGGTTCACTGCTGCCACCACCACTGAACATACCCGTTAGAGCACTACCCGCCACATGACCCTGAAATTAAAAAAATAATATAAATTAAATATACAATAGTAAAATTAAATTTATTCATAAATCATAGCAACACCATCAACCTCATCTAAAACCAACAGCCTCAACACCATCGAGGATACTTAAAACTGCTGCCAACATCCCAAAGTCCTTCTCCGGTACTTCAAGGAGTTGGGGGAGGGTTAGCAGGGGGATAATGCATAATACACCCTACCGCAGGACCTCAATGCTAGCTCTGTTCCCTAACATTAATTAGAGTTAGAATTTTAGAAATCATAGCAAGTCCAAAAGTGAATAGAAGTATATTAATCTAGAATGTTCCATGTAAACAACATGTAAGAGAAACATTTATTGTGCAATCAAGTCACAAAAATAAGAGCAAGAAGAGATAACATGACCATCTTTAGAGCATTTGGCACTCTGCCAAGGTCGCCACTGAAACGAAATTGGTGTTGAAATTACACGAAATGTTGCGAAAGTTCCAGAGTTTATGGTAGGAAGTAAGGAATCAATGTTCATTGTTCAAGTTACGTAATAAATTACGCACCACAGCAGAGCCGACGGCTACACCGCCAGCTGTAGCAGCCATCTGTCCGAACATAGACGGCTGCTGAGGCTGGGCCATAGCCGGCGCGGGAGTCGACGGAGGCGCGTGAGCCGGGACATTACGGCTAGGCGGAGGAGCAGATCTGGAAAAAAATCTCATAGGTTATAAAAACACATCATCCATTGACACAAACCCAAATATTTCAAATTCTTGAGATTCTTACCTGCGCTGGGGCGCTGGCGGAGGACTAGCAGAACGACCACGACGCGGCATGTTTTCAATTCACTTTTACGTTTATCAATTCACGAAACTTATTACAGAACGCAATCCAAGAAAATAATGCTGCTTTGTTTCGAACAGTTTGAATGTCAAATGGCAAATGTCAAGATTGTCAAGTCAATTCCTATTCATAATTCCTTGCATGCAGCTTCATTCGTTCTTGTGTCATGTCAATTTCAAATTTAGATTACCTCGACTCGACGTTTTGCTTCTCAGACTATCAAACCAGATCAAACCCTATCAAATCAAAACCTTCGAGAAAAATTTCTACGAAGTGAAGCTAGGAACACTTTTGTTTGATGTAATATAAATATAATACGTTCATAAACTTGATTCCAGGTTTATAATCAAAGCTTGATTCTAATGGAAAAGCCCGAATTCTATGTTTTAAATTATTGTTGATTGTAGGTACAATGTAGATAATTTTAAAAAATGACCACTCATAACTACAGTACCTGTGACTTCTACTGCGACTCGCCGGCATTATGGTGTTGATGATAAAAGATAAAATACTCCTAATTTTGCATTTTGTTCTATTTTATTTGGATAGGATAGAATGCATTATTGTTTTAGAGGAAGTAAACGGCATTGCAATGTCCTCGTTGACAATTAATGACGGATAAGTAAAACTGACAGCTACGTAGTAAAAATGGCCAGTTTGCTTTTCTACATAAACCTTTTTGGTTATTTAAGTATATTCATACTTTATTTTAATCTCAATTATTATGCAGGGATGCAGGATGGATTTAAAACTCAGAACAATAAATACATAGAAGGCAGGTTAAAATTTGCTGCTAATAATTATAGTATGTTGCTTCTTACTCCTATGCTAGGAGACAATTAGTTAAAGAGAGACAAATATATTGCTGTAAGACAGCCGTCTTCCCGTCCCGTACTGATAAATATGTATCATAGACAATTGAAGATTTTCATAGGGAAGGGAACATAGCCTCATCGTAACTATTCTTTATCGATAAAAAAATTTACTATGATGCTGATCAGTATAATCAATCATAGCTACTTTACCAGTTTACTAGAAAAACGGCCGTGACAAGGGCGGACATGCCGAAACTATAAGGATTCATTATTTCCAAATAAAAGTCAAAATCAAATAGCATTTATTCAGTGATATCCAGGGATCAATTCGAACTCTCCTAAAGCTAGGTGTAGGTAATACATCATCATCATCGCTTGGTACATCTTTCTGGGTTCATACTTCTGAAATCTGCTAATTCAACGTCCATTGCATAATTTTTATTGATCCCTTAAAAAAAAGATAGCATTATAATCAAACTACTGGTACCATCGACTTCGTCTGCGCAGGATTGGTACTTCGAGTAGCTTATTATCTTCACCAAGGTCCCATCTATCTTTATACCAAAATTCATCAAAATTGGTTCTGCGGTTTAGTCGTGAAGGCGTAAAAGACAGTCAGAGTTACTTTGAGAGACCCTTGTTCTATATTGTAATGTAACGCAATCTAAATCGGCTGAGCCGTTCTATCGGTCTATCAGTAACAAAGATCTAAGTATCTACATTTTTTATATTAGAAATTAGGATATGATATGAGTAGTAAAAAGTACATAATCAAGTACTTACAGTGGTAAGTACTTAAGAGTAATCTATCGATAAATAGTCAATCTGGTACAGTGGAACAACACTATGATAACCTATATGTTTTGTGTTTTTTGCATAAAACAGGCAGTAAATCCTTATCAAACATGATTCTATGATGGTATATTGTATAAAATTTACCCCCTTACACATTAAAATTGAGACTTTGATTCTACAATTCAACAAAACACTTACCGGTAGCAACTTATATTCACATCATTATTTTGCCTTCTGGACGAATGAGATTTACATCCTGGCACTGCACAAGACATTATTTCACCTTTAATTTTAATATTACCTACAACGAAAGCTTTACAGATAAGTAATATTAACAAAATTTTATATTTTTTCATTCATAACAAAGCTCCGTTCGAATGTAAACATAACCCTGATACGTAAAGATGTCACCCAACACACAAGATGAACTTTCTATTTCTATTACCTCTTTAATTTGGTGTCGTAACAAAGGTAACCATGACGTCATGGTAACCAAGTTTGACGTTGAGCCTGGTACGAGCAACACAAAATAATAACAGATTCATTACACTTGTCTCATTCCAAGACAAGAATATGTCCATAAAGAAGAAAGTGACAGGTATAGCTGACTCAGTCTTAAATTTAGTATGGCTTCTATGTATTTATTGTTCTGAGATTTAAAAAAAATATTTTAAAATTATAGGAACGAAATTTTGTTCTTTTGTATTGATAAAAATGACTTTTAGCATAATGCGCTAGCATCAATAATACTGAGTCTGTGCATGAAATGTGAATAGCATCAACTTCTTTAAACAGATATACCTGGAACGCAACTACTAGTGATGTACTAAGTAGTCATCGGTTGGCGTTGTTCCATACTTGATGCATTATCTACTACAACGAAGTTGATTTCCTGTTCTGAGATTACTACTCGTGCCATTAGTTCTTTCGAACCAGTTTACCTACATTCATACAAACATAATTATCACCCCCGTATCCAGGTGCGGTCCGAAGGCGGGTCGCAGGGGACATGACCTTCCCCCGCATCGCGGCATCGCGGCATCGCGGCTAGGGGCAGAAAACTGATTTTTATATTTTGTAATTTAACATGTACGATTTTGGTTTGTACGATGTACGATGTCCCCTGTGACCCCCCCCCCCCCCCCCCCCCCCCCCCCCTTAGGACCGCGCCTGATGGTATTAGCACAGAACAACTAATGCTATAAGAAGGTAGTTAACTATTATATTAATTAACCAGAGCTTTAGGAACAAAATATTAGGGTACTACACAAAATTAGCCTCCTAACGCTGTATAATCATTTTATATAGATGGTAAAGGCCTTTGTTTTTATTTATGACAAAACTAAAAAACTCGCGCTTACTACAACAGCCATCACTAGAAATATATTACACGTCACAGTTTTGGCGCGAGTCGAGTGACTGGCTGGCGAGGTCGCCGGCCGGCCAGAAGAAGTACCATTCATTCATCGAATTCCGTTCAGTCTGGTTTATTCATCTGTGGATAATTATTTAGTTAGTGAAACCGCGTGATTCTATTGCAGTCGTTTGTACGTAGTATTTGTGCGAATTTTAGGATTTTCTATAAATAAATATTGAGTGAAAATGGGCGAGAATCTAGCCGGTAACAACGGTAATGTGTTCCTGCTGGCGGGGATCACAATTACTGTTTGTGTATTTATACACATGATATACAAGATCGTCTTCGGTTCGAAGAAAAAGGAAGCGCTACAAAGCGAAGCTGAGAGCGATACTGGTAAATTATATTATTGTCTGCTGTACTTAATTTGTGAAAAAAGCTACAAAGTAACTTATTGGTCATGTAAAAAATATACCTTTGATTCAACACGTGTTGGTTTTGCCGCTAAAATGAGTTCATGCTTTTTCAAGCGGTATTTGTGTGCTGTTCTAGGTAAGTATGATACTCTTGCGGTTTTTATACCATGTGAACGGATGCTCTAACTGTATATGAAGAATGTGACTGGCACACTTCGTACTGTGTTCTCATGATCACATTTAAAGAATAAGCATGTAAGTAGGTATCACAGATGTCAATGAACCTATTTGAGAGGCTGTGTATACACTGCTTTGGGCAGCATGCTATACTGCTTTGGGCAGTCTATATATTTGAAAAACATGTGAATTTGCAGTATAATTTAATATTATCACAGCCTATAACCTGGGCATTTGCATAAGTTGGGCGTTTTTTTATTCTCATGTTATTCTGCAGAGATGCTAATCAGAAACATACATAGGTATTATTATAATTAAATACAAAAATATGTATGCAATAAAAGGCACATCTACCAATAAAAATCAAATGTCAAAACAGATATATATAAAAAAATACTGATACCAAGAAATTATATGTGATTAAATGAAAATCATTTAATAAAATAAATGTAGAATTGTTTGAGAAAAATGAGAATGACTACATCAAATACCTTATCTAAATTATTGTTCCTTATTTAATTTATTCTTGTATTTATACAGGCTTATTAGGGCCATGGTCATTATTAACATTATAAGGGTACTAACTGTAAACTTGCTCTGAATACCCAATTTTATCTTTTCAAGGGTCAGAAACAGGTAATAATTAACAGATTTTTTTGCAGATCTAAAGATCTAATGTTTGAACCTATTTCTTATCTTAGTGCAATGATGTAATTTAAAGAGCATAATCCTAATTAGAATTACAAAATAATTCATTAAATAAAAGAAGTTTCAATCAATCTATAAACAAAAACATAAAAAAATGCAAAAAAAACTTTTGTTATTTTGCCACACTTTCACCCAATCAAGTTTAGTTATGCAACAGATTCCATTTACTGGATCTCTATAAAGTTTAAAATGTTTATCCTCTTAACTTGTTTTTATGATGTAAACATATACAACATGATTGAAAGATTATCAAGTTTTTAAATTATATTAATTATCACCTTCCTTAGTATTTATATGCATAGACTTATTTATAGGTAAGGTATTAAAGTTTCCTCAAACACTCATCTAAAAATATTACCTAAATTCTTGGAGCTACGATGAATATTATGAATCAGACAATATGCATTATAGCATAAGTATTATAAATTTACGGCGTGCGCGCATGCTATCACGGCTTAAGATTCCTTTTAATTTATAAAAATAAATAGAGTCATACATCTGCTAGCCATATCTTTTATAAGTTAAAAAAAAACTTTTGTGTCCAGTTTTAAACTCTATGTCTAAAGGAGGCCCCTTAATTATTCTTATTCTTGCATGGCGTGTGTCATGCGAGCTCGCCGGCCGGTTCATTTTACCTTCCTCAACCACGAATCACATGCTTCCATAAGCGGCGTCTAAATTCTTAGGGTGTCTACTCACCAAAGCCCATAATGAAGAAAAGCCTGTGGCCTAACGTATCGAACTGGACGACCTGGGCGGCCGCAGCTTTGGTCTGTAGACACCCTTAGAACTTGAGACAATGCATGACACATGCATGTCTAGCTACATAGGTACTTACATAGGTACAGGTATGTAGACCTGTACTATCGTTTCGTGTAGAGGTCCACAAAATTAAACTTCTGATTGACGAAGCAATACATTATTACTTGCGGGACCGTTTTTTTTGGAAGATTTCCTTATTATAGATTCATTTTGGAGTTGATTGAACCTAAACGTAATATATACAAAATGAATGTGTTCGGCCGTCAACTCTACTTTAGTCTTAGGCTAGACTACCTAGCTAGACTATTTTCCTATCGCGGTACTACATTAAAATAGCTTCGTGTAGGTAATCGAGCTTTTAAGAGCGTATTTTTTTTGTTTTATGGAGGTTAACGTATCATCTGGCATGCAAGTGGTTGTACCTAGGTACCTACCGATGTGTACGAAAGAACGCAGGTAGAAAAAAAACATTTCCTTCCAGGCAAACTTTTTGCGAACCAAATCGATGCAACGACGTATTATATTAATCGCGCCTTCTATATAATTGCTCCTAAGTAGGGTGGGATAGAGAATATCAATTTGTTTTAGACCCTTGACCAACCCTATTGCAAAGAATAAAAAGATCACGGTTGTTATATCACCAATCTTTATAGACAGTAAGTAACCCTCTCAAATCTCCATACTCTCAAGATTTTTATGACGATGATGTTTAAGGGAGTCAGATATTATGCAAGTATCATTTTGAAACTTTCTTTTTCACTAAAACAATAGCGTTTTTAGTCAGAAGTCAATGCCTAATAATGTGTAGGTATATGTTTGGCTCTATGTCTGAATGTTTATCTCCTCTATCGTAGCTAAACTACTAGTCATATTTTGAAAACGGGGACTGGCGGTAAATAAATTCAAGTGTACCCAAACAAGAAAACTCGAAATAAAGGAATTTTAGGAATCAAATGAAAGACTAATTTAACGCTTACGTACTAGAAAATAAATGTAAGAATTTACGTATCTAGTCGGGTTATAGTTTATTTATGTTCTTGTTTTACATACATACATATATCACGCCCGTATCCTTAATGGGGTGGGCAGAGCTACAAGTAAACATAGGAGAACTTTCAGCCACTTCTGATTTAGATAGTCCTAAGACGGATATGCTGAACCATGGTGACAGGTGATCATCCCATCGCCCATATAAGTGGTCCATCATTTTGGAGAGGATACTATCCATTAGTATCCCTTAGTCGACTTTTATGACATGCTCGGGGAGAGAAGCAGCTGGACGCATTCTATGCTTTTTCTTTACTTGCATGCAGTCCAGCAGAGAAGTAAATCCTTGTTTTAAACTTAATTATTAAGTAGATATCCATATCTATATCTATGTTATTACGATCGCTTTTCAAAGACATCCAATGATCAAACAGGGCGACAGGTCTTTGACTTGTAATCAAAATAACACGATGCATTCGTTACACAATATAATTTGTTTATTCATTTGTCTCTTCTTCTGTGCTACCATCTGTCTATAATGTAAATAAGTACATACATGAGTAATTCGTAACTATGTAGGTACCTATGAGGTACATTTATACCTATATGATTCACTATTACTATTTAGTATTAACAGGTGTTTTTTTATATTATTATTTGTTCTTATCTCACCAACTGGATGGATAAAAGTCAAACCCATTGTACATTTACACTTGGTACTACTAGTACGATTTTTTCGAACCAGCGTAAGGATCATAGTGCGCCGTAAACTGGTTCCTTCTATGCACTTGACTTCGAACTTTTAAGGTTCTACCGTTTCGGATGCTTTAATAATTAGGTAGATACACTTTTAAAGGAGAAAATTATACCTATTGGTGGACGACCGAATTCAATCGGATCCACGACCATATCTTCAGAACACCTGCTCTTTGTTGTGTAGTTAGAAGTATCATAGCAACTAATCCAAATTTTTCGAAACACTGTCCAGTTAATGCGTATTCTTCCCAAGTAGAGCTCTACATAGCGTGTATTATTTATTGCACATAGATGCATAACAAAATAACTGATGGAATAAATTTCATCAATTCAGGATATCTTAATTTTTTTTTCTATATTCCTTACAAATCGAAGTTAGTTTATTACAAAGTATTCTTAGTAGCTATGACGAACCACATCTAAAAAAGAACAGACTCATAATTCAACAAAACATCCCGAAATCTCAATACAATCGCTGGCTCTCGATAAACTTATCGAATTGAAACGTGCTGGTAGCGACTGATTAAGCACGTCGATTGTAAGAAGACTCAGGTAGCACAATGATTTTATTGAATGCAGTTCTTATCATTTTGTTACATTACATACAATGTCGATAGTTTATTCAAAGTCACCGTCTTGTACTTCGAGTTATGACGCAAGCTCGTTCCGCATCATTGGGTACATCATATCATCAAAACAAGACGCCAATAGTTTAGTTGCTTCAACGTATTTTCACCTCTGATCTATTTCTAATCGAATCTAATCAGAGACGCTCGCTCGGTCAGCGGTTTATCCAAACCAACGTGTAGATTGTAGAGGTATTAATATTTCATCTGTTTGGGAATTCAAGCATGGAAAGATTCTTTGGTACGTTCATCTAAATGTTTTTGACATTATTTCGATGTTTACCAACCTACTGTTGTTTTGGTCATTCAACCAACATTGGTCATGCTCATACATGTTCTTAGAGTCTGACTCATTATGCAACTACTATTTGTCTGGCACCTAGACAGATAGAAGCGTAAGTTAGTATGATGCAAAGCGATAGTGAGGCGATGTCGTCATAGCTTAGTTAACCTGTCAAATACTAATTACAGCATGTACAAATCTATTCTGTTTGTAAGCTACCGTCTAGGAATAAGCTGCAAACAAAAGTTTGTCTATTTAGTAGTTTTGTGTAGACAAAAGTCGAAAACAGAAGAACGGCGTTGTATGACATAGTAACATTTAGACAAAACACACTTTTAGCAGAGTTCTTCCAGTAAAAAGAGTAAACTAGAGTTTCCTCTAAACAACTAAAGCTTTGTATATTTTATGCTACCGGGAAAATACTAAACTGATACCCACCTTCCGCTGCCTTTATAATTCATCGTAACGCCATTACTTTTTTTATACAAAAAATAACCAGGTTTTGTTTTGAATTTGCTCTCAAAGCTTCAATCCTTGCAGGAGCTCCATCTGAGGAACCTTCGTCCGAAAAAACCCTCACTGAAACCCGCGCGTCGGGGAAAACTAAGAAACGCACTACATGGAAAGGCAAGACCGAGTTCAGTCACCCCTGGCTGTTGAAGAATCTCAAAGGGCACCCTGGAACAGTTCTCCTGGTGGACTTCTCTGCGAACGGAAAGTTCATGGCTGCTGCATGTGATGGTAAGTCTCCAAGCTGTAGCTAAGTCTGTGTTGCTGTGAGAACCTGTATCGGCCTTTGGTAACCCAAACCAACTTAGATCTCTGAAATTAATTATTGTACTATCAATATATAAGCATTAGCGCATCGATAACAATATGGGAAAGACCTCTAATAGAATTTGATTTTAAAAACCCCATTAGTTCATTCGTTTTCCTTTATTATCACTGATTTGGAGTTTTTTACGTCCTTCCTTATTGGAGACCTACGTCATCATATCATGCCGCTCTTTTAATGAACGTGATAACTAATGTTGAAAACTTTGGGTTGCGTTAAGCTGAATAAATTCGATTGTACTATTTAAAAAATATCTAAGAGGTACCAAAGTCAATGCAGGATCTCAAACATTTTCAAAAGCTGTGCACTTTTCTGACCTTTTCTATTTTTACATTGAATTTGGTTTATTAAATGTGTTGTATGAAAAATAGGATAGGTCAGTATTGTGCGATGCACAATAATAGTATCGTGATAACGGCACGTGAACTTTTAAAAGTATTTTCTCCCTAACACCACTTAATTTTAACATATTTTTATTCTTATGGTATCATAACAATCTTTACTTCTTTCGTCGTAGCGATAAAGATAGACGCGAGAAATCAGATTAGTTATTTTAAATATTTAGATTTTGATAATTCTTATAATTGTTGCCGTTATCATGATAACTGTTTCTTAGCAGGAAGTATATGAATCTTTACGCATTTGAGACACCAAAATGCCTTTAAAGTAGTTTCCTGCTATCATCTTTACATTGATTGATAAGAAGATGACAACATGAATAATGTGATCCTGTATAATATTAAAATGTTTGTCATCCTTCTTATTTTTTGTATTACTTTATTAATAAGTCACAGGCTTCATTCAAGTTTCTAAAAATATTGCGTTTAAAAATTATTGTTACCTACTTAATGAAGTTGCGGCTTTTAATAAAATAATGACTGTGACAAACACGTTGTTTGCTCCGGCCTTAAAAGCATTTGTACAAACATTTCAATTACTTTGTCGCGAATAGAATAACATCAGCATAGAAGAACATCTTTATTTTCTGGAGCAAGCAATGTGTTCATATTAGCTTATCGAGCAACCATCTGATAAATTATCTAGAGGAACATTTTAACTGTTCTTATCTGGACCACGATAAAAATCTCGCAAATTTATAAGAAATCTTTTCTAGAGAGTCCTTTGTCAATCGTTTTTAAAATATTTGATTATTTCTTTCTTTCATTACCATAAATAAGTTTTTATTATAATTATCGCGATGGTTGCACGGGGAAGCGACGCGGTCTTCCGCTAAAAACCTTGTGCTTTTTGTCCCACTCCGCTACGCCACTGTTATGTGTAATTTGGAGGTCCGCCGGTCAAGCTGCCATCAAGGCTGATGCTTTACCTACCTGCAATTATCCAGAAGTATCATTAAATCGAACTCTACGTACATGAAACATGATAGCCGCTCGTCTGTTGATTTGTAGACAATGTTCGAGCATGTATTTGCTGTCAAATTTCTATAGAAAACTGACAAAAAGTCTACGCTTCAATGTAGATTCACGTTCATAATAAACGAGTCATCGCCAATTATATTCATAATCTATCTTTTGATCAGGTTTCGGTCGATAAACTCTTATCAGATTCTGTAATCGTGCAAGGAAATAAAAAAATAATGAAATCATGACTTACGTTAACTTGCCAGAGTCGCGTTTTGTCAGCAAGCAAATATGCTTATGAACGATATTGCGAACATCAGTGTCATAAAATAAATCAAACAGAATTTTTCCTGAATCAACTACTCGTAGGTAAGATAAACAGTATGGAATACGGAAGCAAGGAAGTAAGAAAGAAAATGAACACTGCAACATTTCACTGGCTTCTAATGTTACTCAACTTATGATATGGCCAACGTAAGAACAAGTAATGAAAGCGCGATCTGTACAAGCGTGACTTGGTTAAAATCAGTCCCTTCCCATAACGTTACGATAATATTCCACTTACGATGTACTATTACTTGTACGCATATTACGTTTTATAATCTAGTGAAAGGCGTTTCAAATTGAATGAATACTTCTGTTTTTGTAATTTAGTATTGAAATTGGAAGGTTGCTGATGTTTCAAAGAACATAAATGAGTTCATTGCTCGCACGGCTATAATTATCTTAAAAATGTTGAGTCGATGAACATCTGACAATAATATCGCACTGCTGCAAAAAAAAAACAGCCATCAGTAAAAATACCTCTTCATATATAATTATGATGTAGCATTATATTCTGTATTACTATTAATTAGATCACATAAAATTGCATATATTTTACTCTGGAAAATTCGTGATTGATCTATACTTTATGTCAATAAATTTTACGGATTCGCATAGAGATATGATAATAAACCTAACCAGAAATGTATACTGAAATATTACGTGGGCGATAGGTAACGGTTACTGAATTCTTTCTTTGCTTGCACGAACATCGGTGTATCACAACTTTCATCAAAGAAAATACTTTGTAATACTCACAATCTATGCAAAACACATCCGTGTTACTCATTACTATGTTGCGCATATCATTTGATATTTTACATTCTCGTGTTATCTATTAAACTGTCATGTTGTCCATAATGTTCCTTTTCTTTTATCGTTATTATCTCAATCGCTTAAGAAGTTTCGTAATCACTTTCTATGATATGCCTTTCATAAAGCTAAAAAGCTTTATACGAGCTAAGCGCGAATCTCACAATGCAAGCTTATTTTATTCCATCCATCGCTCTCTCGTGACATGGTTTACTATTGCTCGAGAGAGTGCAAATTATTTGGCATTGACCATGAAATTTCAATTTCCAGAAGCTCTTTCGAATTTATAATTTACATTGATCTGAAATCGGTGTAAAAATCGGTTTTGCGCTCCAATTGCCGCTGCGTAGTCGTGATGCCGTATACGATAAGCTTAACCGGAATGATCGCGATATAGGGGTCGGTCACCTCGGCTAGTCTGCGACCCTGTTCGGACAGGCTTTTGTTTATAACTAGTAACTGGGTCGAGTTGACTAAACGTGTGTGGCCGTGCCTTAATGTTCGCCTGTCGTTTGGTGTAGTTTGCAGACGTGTTTTGGCTGTTCAATTTAAAGAATCGTTTGCATATCTTGGCTTTGGACATCTATCGGTGATATAGTAACTGATGAGATCAAAATACTCGTTATACTAAGCAACATTTCGTTATTTAAATCAAATATAAAAATATCCCGTTATATCTTAATTGTGGATGAATAAAATGTGGATGTTATGTTAGTCGTGAAAAGCTCACGACCCAGCTTGTTTTGTTTTAATAAATTACCTGCCTATACTGGCCAAACTGGAGATACATACAATTTATGTAAACAAACGCCCGTACTTAGCTTACCCTTACTTAGTTTATTTACCTAAAACTAAAGTGATTTCATCGTGATAAAGAAAAATACGCGACAGTTTGTTTACATAAATCGTATCTCCAGTTTGGCTGAAGTAAAGTAGATAATCAAGTAATAGTCATAAATTTTAAAACTTTTCCATTGTATGCGTTTAATGCGAAAAGTGTGAGGATTCCGTTACCTGTATCTTGTCATCTTGTTAGGTAAAAAATGTTTTCGAACTCTTCAAGAAGTATAGTCCAAAGTTACATCACTGCTGTAGGTGTGTGCTGCTAAACATAACGTGGTGATGATACAGTAGGATGGGACCCTGTTCCTACATCTTGCTTGATAATGAAGACACAGCTTCAACCTAATTTTCTTTTTCAGCAAGCGATTGCTCGATTTCTCCTCAATTATTGTTTATCTATGCGGCTCAGTACCCTCGGTATCTTCCAAACTGTTTACCGGAACAATATAAATGTTTTGTGGCTGTGTAGTGTCGTTATGGTCGGCCAGTGAGGCGAGGACGTGTCCCCAGGTCGATTCATGGTCATGCGTCACGCGTCATCGGTCGTATAAACCTACATCCCGACTGATAATGTTGCATTACTTCCGACGGTCCTACATCAATATTCTGGCCTTATCAACAGCAATACAGTAACATAATAATATGCTGTATAAAACAAGTCATGACTTTGGGACATATTTTGCTATTGCCAAGATGTTACATGCTTGAAGAGTAGCTACGAGTCGAGCCAGATGCGATGTTGAAAATGGTTCCATTTGTATTTTTCTCTGGACAGTCATTTTATTTTACATTGGTCTTCACTTTCTTCTTTTGCTGTCAGGGCTAATAATTCGTATCAAGGGTATAATAAAATAATATTGTCATTATAAGTATGTATTTAAAAAAAAGTACAAAAGTATTTTCTATCAGCCATCTGGTGTCCTTAGTACAAGCTTTGCTTAGTTTGGGGCTAGATGGCGCTGTGTGAAATGTCCACAAATATTTATTTATACATTTATAGATTTTCATTTACTCAAAATCTTATAAACAAAACAACAGTAGTTTTTAGTTTGCTTGAAACGCAATATAACTAGACTTATACATACTTAATTTAAATATCAACCTTGAAGATTTTACATATTGACAGTTTTCATACATTTTTTGCGCAATTTGAAAATGCTCGTCGTGTGTATAAATAGTTTTTTGTAGTCGTTTGAACAACTTATAAAATTAATATGAAATTTAAAACAATACAAAATCAATAACATTTATTTATTAATTTACTTACTATGTTTTGAATATGGGTAAATATTAAATTAATGTTAAATTTGATTAATATTAAAATCTGCTATAGCGGTATTGAAAATTTACTGTTTAAATTGAAAGCAGACCTACCTAGCTTGTCCATTACAATGCTTCAATCGCCTTGACAATGGCCTATAGATAGGCACAATACATTTACCTATTACCTGACCTTACTACCTGACCTCATTTAGATGAGAAATGACGTTATGTGAACCTACTGTAATTTACGTTTTAAGCTCCCAAACTAAAATGGTGAACCGTAAGATGGATGTAGCGACTTTAAATAAATAAATAAATGCTTGTGGACATTTCACACAGCGCAATCTAGCCCCAAAACTAAGCAAAGCTTATACTATGAGAACTAGATGGCTGATACAATACTTATATACTTTTTTATAAATACTTAAAGAACATACAAACATTTCTCCCGTAGCGGGAATCGAACCTGCGCCTCTTGCGTCTCAGCCGATCACACGCCCGCCACGCCACCGAGGTCGTCAATGCTTTGAATGCCTTGATATGTTCACACTATAATATCTTCATTTATGTGCCAAACCACACTGTAACTCTGAAATTAGCTAATCGAAATATCTGATTGATCGAACCCTTAGTGTGCGAATCGTTATCGCACTTGAACAAGACCGGTCTTGTTCTTGTCAAAATCAATACACAGCTAGTAGTACTCTGACAATGATTTTCTCTGTTCTTCTGGTTTCTTAACACCACCTTAGTCATTATTTTCTGAATTTTGTCGTGCGTAGCGCTTTTTGTGCGCTAAAATTTTTTTCGAAATGCAAATCTCATTGGCCTTCAACATTGTATTCTTTTTAAAGATCTCAATTTGCAGTACTTTGATCTGGTATATTCTATGTGTATTTACATAACACTCAACATGATAAGAATTATCATTTAGTCGCATCGTAGTTAACCTTGGCTCGTTTTACTTCCTAGTTGAGTTTTGTCTGTTAAACCCAGAGTTTAAAGTGTTACGTGTGCCTTAACGATGACATTATTATGCTAATTGTTGTTTGCAATTGTGTTTTAATAGATTTTTTAACTTCTTTTTAAAACTTAGCCTTTTTAAAACGATTTACTTTTATGTACCTATTGTTTTTATAAAGAAAATAAAATAAAACGTATATTTTGTAGAAGCATGTATGAGACAAAAAACATGACTTTTCATGTAGCGTTTCTGATATTTATTGTTAACACGCATCCCATAGGTATTGCACTGCGCAAACAAGCTCTCAAGGTAGCAGTGTAACGGGCCAGTGGAAACCATAGGGGCCATTGTCCAATATTGGTCATCTTTCGTAAACCAACTACCATAAAATAAATATACTCGTTTTCGACAGCATCACCAAAGTGCAATCGACTGGGTTTTATGTAAACGGCTAGTTTCGTAAAAAAATACTTCGCTCATTTGGTACCTAAAGCGTATTATGCGTTTGTTATTCAAGTTTCATAACGAATAGTTCTTACGTACGTATTCCTTGTTTCAATCACACATGCCATTTCTGCGTATATTCTAGCATAGATTTGAAAGTAGAACAGTCTTGCGTTGGTATAATAACTCTAACAAATAATACTTTTATTAGTGTTTAAGTACAGCAATTCAATATTGAATCTCGTTTATTGTGTTGAATACAATAGACCATTAAGTTATATGGATTGAATGAACCATCATGGCCAAGTTGCTAGATCGTGTCACGCACGCTTGGTGTCGCTGTGGCCTCTGAAAAATGCATGGAGATATCATCATCAACCTCTTTTTATCGTACCAACTGCATTAAATTTTGTTACTATGAAATTATTATCCAACTACATGCATTATAAACATATTTGCCATTGTTTTACATTTACAAACTATGCTTCTTCTAGAAGTAGGTAATGTATATGCCTGTGCCATGATGTGAAGTAGCTTTATATAGTCGCGATTATAAAAAAAATCGTGAGCATTTAAAAATCCTACGCTGTAAAAATATCATATTTATTTTAATATCCATTTGTTTGCTAAAAGGGCATTCTAAATAATTCAAAAGTAGTTCCAAACGAATTTATTCGAATAAGTATATACATTAATGAACTCAACCTGAATTACGGGAATCTGCAATTAAGCGTTAAGAGACTCATCAGAACTGGATGGTCTTGGCACGCTTAAGAAGTGTCATCCATAGACTAGTTCGATTTCAATGGTGGTTTGACTACATAACGAATTGCAATGTAGGACAAACTCGGATGTAAAATATGTTTTGGCATAGACTGTACGATGATACTTTTGAAGATATTATGGTATAGATTAGGTCAGGTCAATTAGACATGGCTATGTGTTCTGAGCTTAGTTACATAATATTTAATTATCGCGTGCATAAACGTACTTCAAAAATAACGTCGACGGGCGTGTTATTTTTGATGATAATTGCATATGTAATTGATTAAACTAATGATATAATTATGCATATGATACTAAGCTTAATACTTTCATTGTGATCTATCTGTAATCTCAGGTCAATAACTTTAGCCCTAAATATATATAACAGCTGCTAACGCGGAGATTGACTACATGTAGATTATGTACTTCAGATGTCTGAGTTTTTGTTGGTTTGTCTTATTCATTTGAGTGCAGATGACCTCAATTTATGTTTTATGATGTCTGTTCTTAACTATATCATTATTTCACACGACTTACAGATAGACATACATGTAAATACATAAACAGGAGTTTAGATTTTAAAATTTAAAATTTTCAAGATCCGATTAGTATAGTATAGCTGATTTCGTAATTGTTAGTTACATACATACTGCATGTTTTTATATATTATCAAAAACAATCGCGATAAGTTAAGTCATAAAGTATATCGTCATCTCACGACGTGACTCGCCTTCAATGTTTTCGATCTATACGGATTCTAACTTCCTACTCAAATGATAATTATTACTTCACAGTTTATTCTCGCAGTTACGTAACGAAAAATTACATGGAATATTTTTATGCTCAATCTTTGACCATGTTTAGATAAGAAGAGTTTACGTGATATGCTGACTTCTATAAGGCCAGATTGCTTATTGACAAGCAATTTAATATTAATGCTAAACTATTTTTTTTATGTTGTTTTGTCTGATAAACTCTCCAAAATAGAAGGTCAGATCATCAGACATGAAATATTGTTTTTACTGTCTATTTATGGCCTATGTCCAGAAGTGGACTGCTAATTTATAAGCTGATAATGATGATGTTCGCAGACCATTGATCCACCCTGATAAGCTGTCCGCATTTTCCCGTCCGTTCAATTCTACAGTATTTCTTTCGCTTAATTCTTTCTCATAACATTATTTATAGCGATTATTCGCTGTAAATCTACTCATCATTTACAGCCTGTCTTTGTCTAGCGCTCGTCCTTTACTTGGACCATCCTATACGTACCTAGAGAGCACTGGTGGTCTAGTTGGTAGAGACCCCGCCTTCCGATCCTAAAGTCGTGGGTTCAAATCCAGTCGTGTACTAATGGATTTTTCTGTGCAAAGAATTTATGAGCGAATACCAGTAGGTACTCTCAAACGGTGAAGGAAAACATAGTGAGGAAACCCGTGGCTTAGTCAGCTCCGCACGTATTGGTCATGTTTTTCTTGTGGACAAGGCCGACTAAGCTGAGAGAATCGAATAGGTGCTGGGCAACCCTACTCCATCTTAATGTCCCGGGCACTACAGCGTCCCATTTGTGAAGGTAAAATTTGCCTCCTGACGCTGTATCAATCATCTACTATAGATGGTAAAAGGCCTTAATAGTATACGTACCTATTCAAAGTTGAAGAAACTTCGTATTTTCATATCTAAAAGTAAAACACATGAGAATATATAGACATACAGAATAATACTACGCTTAATTATAGTTATTCAGCATGATATGTATAAACAGCCGGTAATCTGTCCTGATGACCTCCTAACATAAAACTAGATATTTTAAAAGCACTTATTAATATAATAGATTAATAATAACTTCGAATTGAAGTCTTCTACAGACTAACCTACATAATGCTAATCAACCAAAACGAGCGGAACTGATAAGAGTTATCAAATAGGATTAATGCTGCTGAGTGCATAATCTTAGTTTAAAACGGTGATCATTTAGACGTAGCAAGAGCAATCTCAAAAGTATTATTTAGCTAGCAAATTCAAAATACAAGCGTTTTTGTCCTGTTTATTTAAACAAGACCTCTGATATGCATGCATAAGAACGCTTTGTTATCAAATGTTAAGCTGCTAAAGAAAATCGGCCTATATTCACATACCTGACTGACCTTCCGTACCGTCATCGCTGATCTCAACAATCTGAAGTCATTATCTGGCTGACGTAGGTGCTATGTAGTTAATAAATAAATAAATATTTGTGGACATTTCATACAGCGCCATCTAGCACCAAACTAAGCAAAGCTTGTACTAGGTGCACCAGATGGCTCATAGAATACCTATATACTTTTTTTTGTAAATACATATTTATAATACTCGTACATAATACTAATACCCAGATCCGGAAAAAAATATTTGCAGAACATACAAACATTTCTCCCGTAGCGGGAATGGAACCCGCACCTCTTGCGTCTCAGCCGAGCACTCGCCCGATGCTACCGAGGCAGTTGCAATTTATTATTCCCACTTGCAACTCTAGCAAGACGATTGGGTCTATAGTGTCTGATAGTGCAAGCGAAATATGCACATTTTCTTAAAGCAAAGGCGTATAGTGTATTTGAAGTAGTGTTGCAATCCTAAGGCTCTAAGTAGTGTTGCAATTTTATAGTTGTCATGGTTTTAGTGATGTCATTTACAATCAGACAAGCATGTGTATTTCAGCTTAGCATTCGTGGATAATACAAACATTGCTAGTATAGTATCGTCACAGAATAAATTGTAGTACTGGGTACAGAAAATTCATCAACAAAACTCTAGTTTAGGTATAAAAATTGCCTACTCTTACTGCTTGCACGCGAAACTGAAACTAATCGTGTGACATAAGCGTTCATATTCCGTTGGGCACATCTGACTCCAAACCGGTTTTGCGGCAAGAGCACAGGGTTCATACTCGCCGATATATTATATGCAAATATTGAAATTAATCAATAAAGATAACAATGTGTATTAATTCAATAAACTACATTTAGTAAGTACTACAGATTTTTGTATTGGCAAAAATGTATGTTCCTAAAAATATTGTTTCTGACCAACCAATTAAAGAATTTTATCTCTAGATAACTACAAACATTATGCAACTATTACGAAGTAGGGACCAAACTGTAGGCATTCAATAAAAAAAGAATCGAATTGTTTAAATGCCAACCGTTTGGTTGGCCTAGGTACCTACGCAATTAATAGTATTTTTCACGACTATTAATTCCTTTAGGCACCCTTATATGCTTTTATCTATGTGTAACAATCCGGAATTAAAAAAAATGTTAATTTGATGCCTTGTTCTTTATTTAGACATACGTAAATACAACATGTAACAGACGTCAGGTCATTATTGTTCGTTGCAAAATTGACAGTAAATATTCATAACTACGCGCGACGCTATTAGCGTGCGAGCCGAACGGGCAGCTTACTGCCATTCGCCGCCCCGAGAGGCGGGCCGGTCGTACGTACCTAAACTGTGGAGTGAAACCCCGTGATATCGTATTAAGCCTTCTCTTCACTATCGGCGATGATTATTGCTCGTATGATCATCTGTCATCGGCAAGTTAAACGTCACGATCATCGAGCAAGTATCCACACGATCGTCCGTGATCATTTATTAAGCGGCAAGCCTTTAAAATGGACATGGAGTTTATATATAGCTATACTGCTATCATTCATTTAATTTCAGTATACAATCATTTTGTCAATTTAGTTGAACGAAAAGTTGTGAAAAAAATAACTTGAATGTTTCTTCATTCGTGACCACTCAGTAATCACTGTATCACACTCTCACTAAATAAAAAGATTAGAAACAAAAAAAGGACGCGACGTACGCACGGCTTAGCTCGCTGTCCTCAGGTGAATGAATGATCGCCGATCGTGTGAGCATGCGCACGCAACTACAAGAGAATTCCCTTTGATGCGTGCCCGAAAAACCGACAAGTCACCGATCTCCACGATCACTGTAACGATTGTAGACGATGGTCGGCGACTACAAGCGAACAAGCCCTGCTCGCGTGTAATCGTCTATAATCGCCGATTGTGAAGAGGAGCCATTACATTTTTTAATTGGTTCAAACTCCACATTCGCCTTTTGGTTTACATTTATGGTAGTTGCGTTTTATGGAGCTTTTAAGATTCGGAGGGTTTTTCACTTTTATGGACATGGACATCCGGGTGTTGTGTAATTTTTGTTCAATTTTAATCTTAGTCCTTTTTACGCAATACAAGTTGTTTAATTTTGTTTAAGTATATAAAATGAACGTTATTTCTCTCTAAGTGTCTTTCTATAGCTATTGTGCTCTTAATCAGCAAAATATTATTGTCCTACTTGTGTTTTGTAATATTGTAACCTTGACATTCAATGTACTTGTTATCGATGCCTACGTAAACAAACCTATATTATATTAAGTAAATTCACAACATATTATGCAGCACTCAGTTGAGTGAGCAAAACAGTTTTAAGTTTGACTATTTGTTTATCGCGTCCAAATTGTCTGATTACGTAGAAAAGATGAACAAAGGATGATACTCGTAAATCCATGCGTGTGTCGCTGTCGTCTCTGAGAGAACTCTCATTTGTATGTATTGCCAGATACTGACCTTCTATTGTTCGTTTCTGTAAATAGATGGTGTTTAGTACGCGGACATGCTAAATCGGCGTGCACTGTTTCCGTGGATGCTGCGCCAACTGTAATTTGAAAGCGAAAGGAGATATTCACGAACAAAAGATTCAATTGCCAAAACGGATGCTACCAACTGACAGTTCCGCTCGGCGACAATTATCTGATCCGAAAGCGTACCGGCACCACGCTTAGCAATCTTCGATTCGAATTGAGGTGCCGCGATTATTTTCGACGAAATCGAAACTGTTTGTGCACCATGTATGGTTTATTTGTAAACATAAATCTCCGTTGTGATATAATCCCTGTATCGGATCAAGTGATATAATGTATGCGCGCTGCGCCTCGAACTACTTTCTCTTGAATTCGGTCGCGAAAGTTGTCTCAGTGCGCACTTTCTATAGTTTAGTTAGCGCAAACAATCACACTGCCTCGTTTCTGTTAAGAATTTTTCATATACATTTTGATTAGCATTCGTTTGATTAAAGTTAAAAGAATACTTGTATGGAAACCCACTCCCAAGTACAATAAAGACAAGTAAAATACATGACATGTGTTTGATAAGGTAATGATAACAAGAAATGTTATCGATTTTATTTTACGTTTGTAGTAATGATATATTTATCTATGATATAATATGCGTATTTAAAAAAATGTGTAATTTGTGTGTTTGGTCCTGTAGTAAGTATTTCGTAATCAATGATATCATTATAAGTCGAATTGTATGATTAATTTAATTTATGATTATTATATTCGTCGTTACTTTGCAAATTGCGATGTTTAGTTTCACTCGTAAAAGATTGAGGATTATTCGTGTTTCGCAAATGTATTCACCTTCACCAGATGCCAAAATCAAATAGCTGTGAACTATTAGATGATATTGCAATACATTCTATACATTAAAAGTAATTTTCATGAATCTATTAATTGTTAAGTTTCCGATCGGGCCGGGTCGGTGCGGTAGTAATATTTGATTAAGACTGCATTTGGAAAGCGGTATGAAATGCTTAGCTCTCTGGGTGCAAGGCACTAAACATGTTAATCCACTTTCACCCTCAGTGCATTGAGCCAAGAAAACGTACCTCAGATTTTAGTATTCCTTACCTATAAGCCTGAAAATACTGAACAAAGCTTTTTGTTTCAAATCATGCGAGTATTCAATGTATTGATTATTTATTTGCTATCTTTCCTGGCTTCATCTGAATATATTTATTAAATCGCGTTAGAGCGTTTGATTTCTATTAAATCATGATAAATAACTATTCTTTGAAGATGATTCAAAGGTGCTTTGACCTAGCTATGTGAACGAACTGAGTAGGATGGTTAGTCATCCAGGCAACCGATGATTCGTTACAATATCTTAAAAATAGTTCGTACCATTGGTATAACTTATGCTGATTAAAATGCCAAGCAGCATAGGGCACTTTCTACAATCAAGTTAGCTTTTTTCTGTTATATGTAGGTACCTAGTTAATTGATTCATGCTAGTACAATTTGCACTGTCAATCAATTTACAAACTTCTATTTGTTTCATCTTACCAATTATGTTTTTAGTTTACACAAACAAACGTTTCATAATCGAAACAGACAATTGCAGATTTTATAGAGGTAGTTTGATGCAATGATAATCGTAGTTGTTGTTTGATTAGCTTTGTTTTTATTTCCGATGACCGTCCATATTCCTTAAACAAATTAACCGCAAAAAAGTAATACAAATTATGTCAGTGAGTCGATTTGCTTCACTAATATCAGTAACGTAAGTTATAGACACGCACGCTTAGATAGCCGATACTAGTAGGAACATATAAATTAATGTTAGTACTAAAAATAAATGTACTAGCCACCTACCGCAGTGAGCTACTCGTAATATATGAAACCACGTGTTCGTATCGTAGTACTACACAGCTGTCATAAATTAATCGTTCTTTAATTAGTATAGGTACCTATAATTCCGCTATACGTCGAATATGTTTGTACACAAAGCGCTATCTAACCTTTAAAATCTTTTTTTAGAACAACAAAGTATCACACTATTTTGTGTAAGATTTGAATAAATTTTCTGACTATTAATGCTAAACATTTGTTGATAAAATATGTAAAATAGTAAAACGAATGAGACTGCAACAGTAACGCCATCTAGTCACTGGTAACTGAAAATGTGAGGTAGCTACAGTCGCATGTCTGCGAAAACGTGAAACTGTTTCAGCCAGTTGTTCTAAGATGGCGCTCCTGGGTTATTTATTTAAAATGGATTAAATTATAGTTTTTTTTCCTGAACAAGGATTTGTTAAATTTAAATATTTTTAATTTTGTCTACTGGTAAATGTCTAGCATATTAACAATGTGAATTTAATAGGTAAAATCGTGGTCGGAAATGAAAACAGATAAAATGTTGCAAAAAAATGTCACTTTACTGAAATCTTATTCAAGGGCGTTGATATATAACAAGGAAATAGAATTTTCTTTGTTTTGAAACTTTGTCACTCAGTGTTGAAGGTGCTATTCCTAACAGTCTTCCTTGGTTTTCGTTTACTTTGCACAAATTGTTAAAGTTCGTTTTCAGTCTTTTTACACCTAAATGAAAATATATAAATACACTGCTTGATAGCAACTTCCTTGAACAACCTTTGTTTCTGAAGATGTTATTAAATAAATCACCGTGTAAAATATCCTTAGAGCCGAATCAACGATTATAGGGTTTTATTTATGTGAAAATAAATACATTTTAATTTAGTCTAGCAATCTATTCTCCTAATTTGCTCATGCATGCCGATTTTCTTTCATTTCCATTATAGTCATTTTATTTAGATTTTGCGTGCATGTAATTAATGCCTTTAAGGTTTTTATAGGGTATCTAGATAGGTGTTGTTCTACGAGTTTTGCCCAAATTTTGTTTTTGACAAATCTGATTTATGATCTTTATCGAAGATTCATTTTATACCACTTCTATTATTACCCACTTGACAATACTTTGTACTACTGCAGCGACCGCATGGACCGTCGAAAGTGCACATGACAGAAGACTTTGTGTATTAACAATGACATCATACGCTTAACTAATAATATGGTGATGGTTAATATATTATTTAGAATAATTTATTTATAAGTTATACGAGGCTTGTTGTTTATAGAGTCGAGATAATTTCCAATATTTTGATATAATTTTTCGGCTGTGTTATTTCTATCGGTTTTAGGTTCCGTTTAAGCGTTTGAATTTCAAGGTAATTTATGGTAGAAAAAAACGTTATTTGACCTTCGCACGTTCACCTTTTGTTAGATTTTTTGTTAAGATTGTGTAAAGGCTAGTAAAAGTACTATGCGGACATGAAAGAGATTTGGGCAAGCTGAAAGCGTTTATTTATGCGTAAATTCAATTTAGTTTTTTTTAACGTGTTTTGTCTCTATCCAAATCAAAATAAAATAACTCAAAGTATTATCGCTAAAATTTGCATACGAGAAGTTTCTTGTTATTTATTGAGGTCCTTAACCTGATAGAAACGAAGGAGTAGGTAGTCTGGCCTAGATTATTTATACCAATCACGTCAGGACGATGAAACTCTTAAGTCCTCAAGTCCTTGGACATTCAACTTTGTACCGTTACAAATCGCCGTTTATTTTGTCAACCGGTCTGCTCGCATGGAAACTGCCAATTTACCGCATTAGGACGATATATATATATATATATATACTAGCGGCCGCCCGCGGCTTCGCTCACGCGGTACCCAGATAAAAAGTACCCTATATCCCATTCCAGCACACGTAGGTACCTACTATCCTCATTATTCATTATAATATAGTGTACGCTAAACAATGGCTAAAGTATTGCCATCTCTTACCATTTCATAATGACAAACAGCGACAGGGCTAACTTTAAGCAATGGTTAACTTTTGCGAACGAATATGAATAATAGGGTATGTAAGTATATTCCGTAGTTTTTGCGTGAAAGAGTAACAAATATACCTAAATCTAAAAATTAAGAAATTTTGGTGAATTTAGTAAAAATTTTGAGAGTTAAGGTAAACTTTTCAAAACGCAACGATAGCGCGATAAAATTTGATCAGAATTAGCAGCGACATCTAGTTTTCAGACGTAGAATTACGTCAGAACTCCATGAATAATCAAGATTGGAAACTTATTAGACCAGAAATAATTTATGCTTCCTTTCACAGGTAATTTGACATTGACAGTTCCTTTTACATATGTTTTGTATCATCTATTACTAATCTTTGGTACCTATCATATATTTATTGTTCTGAGGTATCATCGCTGTCATAATATGTCAAAATAAAAGTATTCTATTTTTCATGAAAAACATGCCAAAAATAAAGAATTTACAGGTAATTATGACATCAACTAAATGAGAAAAATCGGCTCTTTAATTTGATATAGGTTATGTGCAGTTTTAGACCAAAAATTGATTCCAGGTTTTCATCCCTTTTCACCCCTTTAGAGGTTGAATTTTGAAAAATGCCTTCTTAGTACACCCCTACGTACCAAGGTTTACCTACACTGAAAATTTCAAGTCTCTACGTCCAGCGGTTTAGGCTGTGCGTTGTCTGTCAGTCAGTCAGTCAGTCAGTCAGTCAGTCAGTCAGGACAAAGATTCTTATAATATAAGATATATTCCTCAAATACAAATCTTTGTATCAATTTAAACGTAACTTTAGGAAGCAACCACACGTTTCTGAACAAAGCAAATAGTTATAAGGAAGTAAGAACAAGGTTCAATGATGATACCTATATAAATGCGCAGTATACTTCGTATATATTATACCAAATAAATTCTTATGGTTTTTGAATTTACGTCTCAAAAAGCAATATGTATATTTTACATATTCTTACGGGGTAAACAGTTAATGTATATAAGTATGTAACGGGATATATACATATATTCAAATGGACCTCGGTATTTCTTTGGTTAGAATAATGATGAAAGCAATATGTACGTTATAGAAATCATTGGCATAGTCAGCGAAGTCACGATCATCATTTACAAATGAAGATCAACTTTAGCCTTTAAAAAGAATGTAGCAGTAATAAATCTCTTACGTTCTAAGCATACTCATAGAAAAAGGATTTCGAATGTAGAATTGACTTATTTATTTAATATGTAATTCTAACTAAAGCTAGAAGTATACATAGCTTTGTTAGTAAAGGGCAGTAGTATCGAGGAAATTGTTACACAATCCGTAGTAGAATAGTTTTCAATTGCCTAACTAAACAAACGCTCGTTTTGCCAACACCCTTGCCAATGTAGAGAGATTTTGTTGAAATCACAAAATATAAATCATTCGATTTCTCTGTCGATAAACGTGAACGCGTGAATTCTTAATGCTTGCGAATTTCTCGAGTTTGTATGAACTGCGTACAGTTTTGTCACAGCGTCCAAGTTTGCATAAGGCCACGGCCGCCGAAATCGCGCTTAGCCGGTTTCAAAAATATAACCTAGTAACAGGCTGCATAGCAACCTTCTTTCCGCGGCTGTTTCCACACAAGTTGCGTGCGTTTGAATTGAATAGAACCTACCACTGGTTACTGTTATTCAACCTGTACTCAACTTTTTTGTACCAACGACCGTACAAAGAAACTTTGCATTATGTAATCTAATTACGCCGAGCTGAGTAATGAAGATTGTTTCCAAAGCGAACAAAGTATTACTTTATCAAATAGCGTAGTCAATAACAATATTATCTCTCCTAGACATTAGCGTAAATGCAAGATAGGAACTAATAAGGCTAATTATATAAATAGGAAATCATTAGACACTGTTCATAAATGAACTACGATGCGCATTGTACTACCAATAAATTATTATCATAGATATAATGTTGTCGTTTATTATGTAAATCTTCTTTAATTTGAAATTGTCATTAGGTATCTCTTCTTATATTGTTAACTTAATTGCGACACGTGACATGCGAGCCCGGATTCGGCACAACTCATCATTCATGAGTTCATGACACAAATTAACAGCTGGAGAACAAAAGAACTCCGTTACTTCCGTCTACGTCACACTGGATATCTGCTATTCTCTGACCCAAATAGTAAATTGCTCATTCAATAGTCCGTTGTTTCAATTTAACAGTTGACTTTCATGAAAATATTTGTGCGTTTTGTTGTAAGTTTTTTTAACTGTTTGTTTTAAACCGTCTTTAATATTTTTTGTTTCATTTGAGATTTTTACTTGTTTGAATGAAATTCAAAATTTTTGAAAAACTTATATTGCAACTGAGAGTATTATTGAATATAATTTTATTGTAATCTCTATCTACTACCTAGTAGGTACCTTTGACCTTGGTGATAATTTTTATATGAGATTACAATTTCAAAATAATGTTAAAATTGTTTACTATGTAAAATAATAATTCTACGATACAATCTAGCAGTACACAATAGCAAAAATTTATAACCAAAACCTACAGACGACCGCATACCATATCAAACACAATTCATCAAGCATGCGAGAGAATCACAGACAGGTTATAGAAATGAGACCTTAGCCAAAGAGTTCACGCTCTCTAATAACCCTCCAGACACAAAACTGTTTGCTCTGTTGTGGCGCAGAGAAGATTATGTTATGTTGACATTGAGTGTTAAATGTGTAAGTGTTTTCAATTTAAACCTATCCTTGATACACATTGAAACATAGGGGCTGTTATATGATCAATCAGTGCTAGACCGCTAGGATATATCCACTCAAGTGTTAATGCCGCGCCCCCATTAGGTATAAATATTTGTATGTAGCATACAATTCAGAGACCTTCGATTACATGGATGACGAATTGCTTAACACATCGCACTCTTACATACAAACAATACTTAGGTTTCCGTTTAGAAACCAACCGTTTAAATTGTTAAGCAATATTTGACGTTTGTAAGCGTCATTATTGACAGCTCCGTTCAAGGGTAGTAGGTGGCAGAGGCACAGAGGCCAATCAATAAGCATTAATGTTGCTAATAAGATATCTATTGTCATTGGACAATACTATATTTACGTCGTCGTAATAAGTTTCGAAACTCTTTAGCAAATCGTTAACATAAACGAGTTGAATAAGATTAAGAATAGAAAACATTATTTGATCAGAGATTTATATTTTCTTTAACTGTGTTCATTCAATAATTTCGTGTATCACGCATTATTATCCTTCAAAAGGTCAAGTACTTACAGGGTTCACGAAAACGATCGAGGTTGAGGGAGTAGTCAAGAGAGGTCACTCACGAGTACCTTTAGAATATTAGCTTGATAAAATATCCATTATCTGTGACTTAATAAGTAACTGACTCATTGAAGAGACTCAAACATCTGAGTCTCAAAGATGATTTAGACTTTGTAATTACTTTGAAAATTATTGCAAAGATTTTCCTACAATCTAGATCCGGTAATCAACGGCGTTTATCGAGGTAAAACATATGAATATGTACCGGAAAATACTAATGTAGCTAAGATGATCATTTGGACGTCATCTTATAATAACCTTACGCATAGGACGTCATCATCGTATAGTGTAGGTACTGTACATCCTTGTTTTATTTTAGGGTTTACGTACGCGATTTGAACATTCACTTGTCCTATAATTCGATGTTCAAGTAGTTGATAAAAAAAATATCGACATATATAATGTGTGGAGTGTGCTTTTCTTTTCAAAAGGCTGTGTTAGTTAGCAATCGAATAAATATGTGTGAAGTAGACAAAATACCAGACGGGGATCAACGCCTTATACTCGTAAAAAGTCCTTTACCCCGACCCGCCGCTGCAATGACCTTTTGTTCACATTACGAATATAATGTTTTAGTAATACCTCGGACGAAATTAATTTTGGTGAGAAATATTATTTTCTAAACATTATTATCTCTGGAGTGGAAATCTGATGAAAATCATAACTATAGATGAAAAATGTGTTTTACAAAAAAAAAACAAGTGAATGGCTTTGTACTGTACAATAAATTAGAGCTAAGCAATTTACACACATATAGCGGCTTCATTACAGTATTATAGATTCTCGTAACAAACAAGGCTGATGACCGCAATGCTAAATGTTTACATGGACCATCTAGGATAAAATTACAGACCGAAGAGATATTATTTCATTTAATAAGCAGACTTAGTCAAATTTACAAATCGTATTCTAAGAAATGAATGAGACAAGGCGATCAAAATCAAATCTCAGTGGTTTGATTTCGATCGCCTTGTCTCATTCATAGGTATATAAGCTTAATAGGTATCCATGTAAAAAATACTGTTTGTTTAGTATATAATAAATCATTTTGCGAACATGTCCTTGTAAGTTGAAATAAAAGTATACTGTTGATACATATAATATCTAAGCCACATGAATTGAATATAGTTAGTGGCTCTTTCTCTACCTTTCTTGATTTATGTATATAGGTTGAGTTTTGTTCTGTGACACTGGTAAGTCTTTACGACGATTGTAAGAACGTCTTGAAAAAGTAAATTACGGTGTGACCTACTGCCTCTAATTATTATGTTTACAATTTATTGTTCGAAGTCTTGTAATGAAAATACAGGTGTTTTGTAAACGGGTTATTTTACGTCGTATTAAGTACGTTTCAAATGTAGTTATGAGAATTTTTATTGGATATATTCCTCAGCTCATTTTGGTTTTCACGATTACACTGCGGTAGGACTTTGCTGTACATTCTACTACTATCTTTCCTTAACCTTTCGTTTCCCCAAACACATTTTTTGCCATACTTCTATGTATTAACACGTCAATTTATATGCCACTCCAATGCTAGCTTTCGATCCCTTCCACTTCGTTTCTTGCAAATGTGCCACATTTATTGTAGTTACTTTTATTAGTCATTAGTTTGGGGCTAGATGGCGCTGTGTGAAATGTCCACAAATATGTATTTGTTTATTTTATTTATTCTTCTTTTTTTTAAACATCCGCTAACTCTCTTCCTCTTCCAGTCATTGTTCCCACATTCCAATTGGCAATCCTCAGTCTTACATCACGGACTCGGGTCTTACGTTGCAACCGTCCCTGATTCAACAACCCTTGTCCATTTCTCAAGTTTTGGCTTGGTGTTTTATTACCGGCCGCCAACCTGACGTCAACCTTCCCTGGGAATACCTAGTTGTGTCTTGGCCAACAGGTGGTTTTTTAGTGGCTCGTCGGGTTTCGACAACCCCACACTACCCAGCTGTGACCCTCAATCGCAGTTGGGCGTCTGGGAGCAGATTTTTCCACCTGCCAATAAAAAATAAAATAAAAAAGGTGACGATAACTAATGACCCCTACCGTCGCCTTTAAGGCCTTTCCCGATGCCTTGCTGCCTCGCCACCGGAGGTGGACTGCCAGAGGCCGAGGCAGACTTTGTGAACTGTGCAGGGGGTAGCTGCCAGACTCAAGTGTTGAAACAGTCGAGCCCCCCTCTACCAGGCTTAGCCCGCGAGCCGCCGTCATTTCCCGGGGTGTGGTTGCTGCTTGCAGGACAGCTGCTTGGAGCCACTGTACATTCCCCATATATTATCATAATTTCAACATGAGGAAAAACGCAACAAGTTCCTGTACTGCGCAATTCCTTGAAGATAAGCGGTCACTGTAGGAAATACCTCTTTTAATCACACAATGGCAGACAGTTTACTCTCTATAATGTAATAATATAATAAAACTGACAGAATTATTAATGACGTTCCAGATTACATCTATTAATAAAACGTTTGTAGGTAAATTATTAATAATTATGTGGAATTTCTAGTATTCAAACTTTGCCCAGTCATTTCATTATTCGGCAAGACGCCGAAATTTTGATTTAATTTGATTTTTTATTTCAGTTTTGTACACAATCTTTATTAAATAAATAAACGCTATTTATTGTCTCAGACTTTTAAATATCAATTACTCCTACTTATCTTTGACTTTGAATTGGTTCAAATCATTTTACGATTACTATGAGCATCATATCAATTTGTGAGCACCTTATGTACCTAGATGATTTGTGAAAGGTTTTGAAGATAATTTACGAAAAAGTAGGCAAAATTCATTTGAAGTTACCATGCATTCACTCACATTCACATTTCATTGTTTAATACAGTAAATAGCTCTATACTGACTTTGTCATCAAAGTAATTTGTAGGATTTGTATGAATATATTCAGTTCTCGCATGAGTGCGTGTATTGTTTGCTGAGTGTTAAAACGTACTCCGAAAACGTTATTTTTCCGGTTTGTTACGATCACAAACTAGTTTTGTCTACTTATAATACTGCCGTTAACTCAATAGTCCTGTCCTGTATCAACATTAACTACATTTGTAAGTGAAAATGTGTGGTCGACATTTTTTAAGCTATTCCACTATTTCAATCGTAAGATTGCACTGAAATATCCTATCCATTTTATACATCACTCGAAACGGAAGTAAACAACGTATCGACAACAAACAAATATTTACATTGCTGTTGGGTAAATAACTCATTTTATAAAAGTAACTTATTTAATATAGAGTGCTCAAAACGTAATTCCGTTGAAGTTTATTCATTTGTATATGAAAATCTGCCTGCAATTCAAGCAATGGCTTAGTCACTACGCGGCCTCCTTGACCCACATTCGTCGAGCATCGTGATGGTGGTCAGTAGATACTTAGTTTGCTGACTACGTCGATGATGGACAACTTTCACCGAAATAAATTCGCGTCACACGATAAAATTACCTTCGACTGTGCCTTTTGAAAATTAACCTTCCTGATTAAGAGCAAACATTTTAATTTAATAGAGGTTATCTGTCAGTTTATTAACATTTGTAGAATCATCATATTAGGTTACTCAAATTATTTAAAACCCTGGCTGCGACCATGACAGTCATAAGATTTCGCAATTTATGATTTGCAAACTAAATCTTTCCACGAGTAGGTTTCTAATGGTATCGATTCTGTTGAGCATTTTCTGAAACTTAATTTAGTTTGACAGTCTTAAAAATATTGACGTCCCTTTCTTATACATTGAGATAATATTAATTCTGGCTAATCGGCCATTGCCACTCGCCTAAATTTCAAATAGTGGGTTTATTGCCAAGGTCTCTAAAATTTTTGAAAACGTATGTTCCGGTAACGTTGATAGCTCGCCGTGGCCTACTGACCGCTTTTGCGAGTGGCACATTACAGACGTAGGCGTCAACGTTTATAGTCAAAACTGGCCCGTGTTTAACTTTTCAAACTTGATTGCGTGCGGCTTTGTTTTGAAACTTGTATTTGCTAGTCACGTACCTACAATAGCTAATTCCGATAGACAATCATTTTTCATCTACCTTGTAATTCTATGGTACACGGGACGTGTCCAAGTATATTCTACTCTTTATCAAGATTTTCCTGTCTCGGCGAGTGTCGAGTTTTTCACAGAATCTACGGTGCATTAGCCGTGCCCGCTACTCTGATCCGGTTAAAAACCTCATCCTGATTATAGGTTGAGTTGATTCGTCTTGTTCCCACAGTTGCAACCAGATACTCATTCATATAAATTATTGTGAGCACCTTATGTAAGATCCTGATGAATTCGTTTTCTATGTCTATGAGCTCTCCAATAGTAATACGAAATCTTTCGTTATTCACAACTGCTAGTAGTTTTTCATAGTAGCTATCTATTATAACTCAATATTACATTACCACTTTTTACTGTACGATGCAATCTGCACATCCTATTACTTGGAATCTGGGGGAAATGAGCACCTCTACGAACGGGAAGTCGCAAACCTAATCATAATAGTTGGCTTAATGATTTCACGCGTTGCGTGCGAGGTGTGTCTCGTACGATCATTTCGATCAAGTGATGTTTATCATAGTCGTGGTATATTTTCACTGATTATTAATATTTATGATAGTTTTTCTCATAATCATAACGTTGAGTCTGTTATGGTAACAGACGCTACCATCAGTAAAGACAGCTAATAGGAGTGAAGAATGGTTTTAAATAGAGAGCACAGTTCAGTACTTTTAAGTAAAGATGAATTTTAAATTCATCCCAAATACATAATATGTAATAGAGGAATATTCATCTGGGTGTTAAAACGAATGGCGAGTTTTTTTTTTCAATTTATCTAATCACCAATCAATCTGTCATCCCTCTAGTAGTCTGCTCTCAAAACAAATGAAAAAATGTTTGAAACAGTGAGTTTTGTACACTTTCTACGTATAAGAAAACAATGTATCTGGTTGTTCCTGTACTGCATTAACTGCATATCAAAGATTCAGTGGCACTGCCTTATAGTACTGTTTTGCACTTCGGTTCCTTTGTTGTGTTGATTGCGGATATGATCTTTGTAGCGATGCGTCTCTGCATTTGAGAGTTATGTTCCGCTCCCCGTATAAACTTCCTCAGCTTCCTCTTCCTAGGGCATGAAACTAGTACATAATCTTCGTTCTAAGATACTTGCAACGTCTGAATCAAGGATTCTCCGTACTAAATCTATACCTTGAATTTAGTTTATTTATTATGGAATGATGCCATCTGTTAAAGTGAGCTTTTGGCAATGAAACTAAGATCATCTATGTAATGTTTTTCCACGTGTTGTTATCATTATCCGTACCCCGTTCTAAAGTTGCAGTAAAATTTTCTCAAGGACAATACAAGCTCTTTTTGTCAGCGCGCATTAGTTTTTTTCGATTTTAATAATATATTATCATTAATTAATGTATCTTAGAGAATTTCTTCAAATCTCGTTTAGGATCCAAAGCAAGCTATTTGTCGAAGTGGCGGACGGTGGTTTCGATACCGTTCGTCGTTCGAGTTTGACATCGAAGGTTATCGCCGGTGTCAGCGACCAGCCGCGCCCACACGCGCTTCTGTATACAAACAACGCGCACGCTCACATGGACGTGCTGTTGTGGTAACTGTTGGTGTTCGGCTTTTTATCTGGTTGTCTAGTTAAAATTTCTCTTTTATTTGAGTTTATATTTGACTAATTACTCTAAATACTACTTTCAGATACGCTTCATAGTTTTGTTTCACGTCTGTTGTACTAAATAGTATATTCTTACTTTGTTTTTTGGGATTATATTTGGGTTCTTTATCTCCGTCTCTCTCCTAAATCCTGTTTCGTTAAAGATTTTTTCGTACATGTCTGCTCTACTGACCTTTTTTTTTACTTAATATTTTGTAAGATATCTTTGTCAAAAATCCCACAGGTAACACCAGGTACATATTGGTACATATTTGGTTTGTCCATTGAGGTCCAGGTGAGAGTGAATAGTGACATTTTATCGGAAATCAGTAAAACACATTCACCTATAACTTTCAGCCAATATCATTAACCTTATCGGTTTGATATCGGTCGAATTTGGCGAAGATATTTATAGACAGGTGACGGCACGCTGTCTGCGACTTTTACCTGACACCAATATTGGCTGGCATCGCTTCCCACGTTGTGAAAATGAACTTTGTCTTGTTTTTCAACCTATCTACGACATAATGACGATACAGACATGCTAAGCGCATATACCTCAGATGTACTCTGTTAAATTCATGCGCACATGCGTTCGATAGTGAAGTTCATTTCAGATTGTTGATCCTAATATATCGGCCCATATTGATAGCTCTCTAGCATTTATGTTTATCTCAGTAAACAATGCAGATAGATCAAATCATTTGCCATATTATTAAAGATAACAGTATCTATATACACACAGTACAGTAACAGTTTTTATAAAATTGATAAGCCAGTTTTCGCTTTTTTTTTCACCGTAAAACACTACGTGATTCATTTTTAATTCTAGAATTTCAACTTAGTTTGAGACCTTCGCAGTTCAATTTACAAACAATAAATAATACTCTCAAGGAAAGAAATAATAAACATATTTTAATAGCCCGCAATTTACTCCAAAATAAGCACGTAGGTACAATAAAATTCTCCATTTTATGGACACAATGCCATGCGATGAAAACGATGAATGGGTCATTGGTATTTAGGAATAAAAATGTGAACAGTCACACAGAAAATACACTGCCTATCACCCACAAAATAAATTTATCAAAGACTGATGAAATATAAATAGTAAATTATCTCACATGGTGTTTTTTCTCTTCTTTACCAATTTTCCCTCGTCGTGTACGTATTTATCTGACGTAAATCACGTCAGCAAGCTGACGGTGATTCCAACAGCAGACATGCTTCCTTACACTAATGATTCATCATATTAGTATATGCATCCTTCTAAATGTGCACAGTTTAATTTTCCTCGTCTGGTTATCATACCTACGGGGAATATAGTAACGTCATGTAGCAAAAACTCTTTAGCATAATTTCAACTCCAGTGCTTAAAGTTTCCTCTTAAGATACAGTCAAACACGTTCTCTTTAAATATTTCACGATTTATACCTTTGTGGAACGAGTTGCCTCGCGCAATCAATGAAAGTTTATTTTTAAATGATGGCCAGACGCTCTGTCAGAGCAATGCCCGTCCTTCCTTCCTATGCACCCCGCCCCTCACGGCTTATTGGATCCAGTAGAACTATTTTTGATTTTACTATTTAATAATATATATCACGCTAATGAAATATTATCTATGTTTCGTAATTCTTTTACTTTATCAGCACCATACACTAACGACCCTTCAAATAATTTACTAATTGATATAATAAAAAATCTGATAACGAAAATAAATACGTCATTCTCTATAGCTATTTTAGCATTAGAAACGGAAATTTGAAACGATAATATTTTATAGACATTGTAGTTTACATAGTATGGGTATTTATTAGCGACCAAATCAGCTGAAAGTAAATATACCACGCGGACAGCGAGCATATCAGCTGATCTTCGTAAACAAACAAACGAAACGGGGCGTGAGGGACTTTCTCTAAAATATTAGGCCCGCTCATGTGTGAAGGCGACTATTTCATACGGTTATCTACTACTAGTATTATCGTTTTATGCTCTTAACTTGAGAAGAAATGATTTGTTATTGTTTGTAAAAATGAGAATAGGCCGGTCGATCGGCGTGTGTCCCGTTAACGAAGGCGCTCTACCTACGTAACGTATAAAGCGTGGGCTGCCCCACCAGCGCGCCATTAGTACAGCGCCCGCGCGCGCGATAGCACGTATCTTTGACGCTCCGCGTTCACTATCTCGACTCTATGTGTACACAAGCCAGCCAAGAAACATGCATTTTTGTATTCAATTGCACGATTGGTTTTATCAAGAGACCCTCGCGTCGGTGGACTCTGCCAGCGCTGCGGCACGGCGGCGCAAGCCCCGTGATCGACGCCGCCCCCCGCCCTCGCCGCCGACGCCGTCGACGCCGCAGAGACTCTCAACTGAAGAACTAGTGGAAGCCCTCCGCCCGCATGTGCTCTCGCCGAAGCGCATGTGGGCGCTGGGGTATCCCCTGGAGATCGAGCCGAATTCGTGCAAGGCGGTGGCCTACATAAATCCACCGCCTCGACCTCGACCGCTACCGGCGACTACATGGGACGTGAATGCTCCGGAATTCGTGCCCGGTTCGCAAGGCGACAGCGGCCGCGGCTCCTTGGGTTCGACTCCGCGCTCGGACAGTGACGAAGAAGCGGATGCAGTGGAACATTTGTGCGTTCGTTGTGATAAAATGTTTCGTATGACTCGTGAAGGTGAATACCTTAAAGATGAACCGTGTATCTATCACTGGGGTAGAGTGAACGGCGACTACCACGCCTGTTGCAAGATGCCGCTCGGCTCCAGAGGCTGCAGCTCGGCCCGTTTCCATGTCTGGAACGGCACTAAACCCGGAATGAATGGACCTTTGGAAGGGTATGTGCGTGCTCGCTCACCCCGTGGCGGAGTGTACGCCATCGACGCAGAGATGTGCTATACAACAGCAGGACTGGAACTAGCTAGTATTGCGGTCATTGCTGCCGATGGCCGACTAGTGTACAGATCACTAGTGAAACCGAGTTCACCTGTCGTCGATCACAATACCCGTTTCTCGGGCATCAGGCCGCGCGACTTGGCGCGCGCGACTAAGACGCTACGAGATGTACAGAATGACATACTTGGATTTGTAGGAACTGATACGATTTTGATTGGACACGCATTAGACAACGACTTGCGGGCTTTGAAACTGTTACATTTCTCAGTGGTGGACACTTGCGCCCTATATCCACATGCGAGAGGCTTTCCGCTCCGACGATCGCTACGAGCTCTTTCGGAAGAGCTACTGGGACGAATCGTGCAGCGTGGCTGTACCGGTCACTCGCCGCTGGAAGACGCTCGGGCAGCTATGGATCTGGTCCTTCTCAAAGTGAACGAGGAGCGGTCCACCCGGGTCCGAACTTGCAACCAATTGCCCATTCTACAACCGTACGATCCACTAATCGGTGCCGCCTAAAAACTTTTGAGTGATATAATAATACAAAAAGAAAACAAGACAAGTGTTTTATGGACATGAATTATGTAAACGATTAATATGATGATAACAGTTCGAATTTTGAGTGACAAGTAGTCACGTTGACGGAGCGCGCGTACTGCATCCAGTATGTGCCTTCGAATTGCGATTAAGGCAATAAACGTGATATTTTTTCCTGAAAACTTTGTTTACTTTTCCCTACGCCATACATTAAAAGTAAGTACTTACACTAAGCAAGAATACAATATTTCAATATATTTCATTCGCATCAACAGTTACAAATATCAAGTCAGAACTTGTGTCTATATTTGTGTCACAGTAGAGCCATAAAAACTTTCACTATGCCAGGTTTCTCCGCTACGTAACAAGTGGTTGTTAGCTGCGGCACGTAACCTACCTAAACGCTAGCTTAGCTTGAATATCGTGCCACTGATCTTTGCTCATGCCATAGCTATTTAGTGCTAGGATTTCATTCATAACTCGTACAATTCATTGAGCCGGCATTTGGCTGACGAAAGGAATTCCCGAATGACGATAATGCATGACATGATTCATTTACTGTGAAAGTAATAATAAACAGGAAATTCGCAAATTTTTCTGTCGTTTAACACCCAGTCAATGATAAAATAGCGGAACTGCAAGATAATTCTTATTTCAGCTATTGATGATATGATACGTTTTATAATATGTACTTCAGATAACAATAATATGACTCGGACTGAATTGCTGCTATATTTGCTTATATTCTCACGAACGAACTGAGTCAACCGAATTGCCAGTTCCCGTTAAGACTAAGGTAATCGCATGATTCATTCAGTTTTAGGTAGTCAGCTATAAAAATAGGAAGTAGAACAGATAAGTATGTACTCGTACTATGAACTAGTGAAACCAATCAGGCAAACAATAATAGACAAGCGTGCACTCTAAGTTACACAACACTTACATAAATAGATGATGAAATTGCGAATTATGATGAGCCAACTTAATGACTTCTAGACTGCCTGTGAAACCGTTTAAACTAACTCAAGGGTATAGGTATGATAAATATTAGTTTTTAGGGTTCCGTACCCGAGGGGTGCCAACAGGACCCTATTACTAAGCCTCTGTTGCCCGTCCGTCCGTCAGCGGACTGTATCTCATGAACCGTAATAGGTAGAAAGTTGAAATTTTCACAAAGTGTATATTTCTATGACCGCTATAACATCAAATAATAAAAATAAAAGGGGGGCCCATACAAGAAACATTTTTTAATGTAGTATGGTACCCCTCATATGCGAATTTGACTCGCACTTGATCGGTTTTATTAAGTGTTGTTTTCGAAAATAAAATTAACAAACACATTCAAATGATGTTGTTGAATGAAAACTCGCTTTAGAGTCTCCTTATTATTGTTGATGCGATAGATATACGTATATCAGAGGAGGATCAACGCCCTTGCGCCCGGTCGTTTTAAACACGCGGTTTGTTTACGTTTGAATTCGTATACCTATTCACATCACACATCTCGCTCGACATCATAACATACTATTTTATCAACTTCGTATGTCGACTATTAGCTTTGCAATCTATTAAGGACGCGTTATCTTAGCAATTGAGGACAAATTGTACTTTGAGTTCCTTAATAGATACGATGATAATCCGACTAGAGAAGGAGCAAGATGCCCTCTTTGATCTTATCTAATCGACTGGCGTGTGTTACTGCGTTAACCATTACAGCTGATATGATGATGAAACTACGATAAATGATATAATGTTTATACAATCCTGTACATTTATATTAAAAACAAACAAACAATATTTTGGTTTGCACCGGTTGTTATGTTTACGAATGATAGCATCGTTTGAAGACTCTTGGATTTCGCGTCCGGTGATATGAAGAGCGGTATGACGTCATGATTCTATGAACGAGAGCGCCGAGAGCAGACGACAGCCGCCCTCTCAGCCGGGCTGGATCGAATGCGGTGCCTAAAATAGATCAAATGTAAGTATGTACCCATTACTCAGCAGAAGAAAGTCATAAAACTGATAAAAGATAATGTATCACCTCCATCGAATGCCATCCAAAATGCATTGTGCTGAACGAATGCATGTCGAACGACATGAGGTGAGTCGTGATTTTGCAGAAAATTTAGATGGTTGCTCATTCAGAATTGTAATCATGGGGTGATAAATCAACATTATTTAGAGCTTTGTTTGTGCACCGTCCGAAAAAGAATTTAATCTACCTACGTATTAAATCAGTTGAGACTTGCAGCAACAAGCCCATCATTTCAAAGATATGTTTGATCTGACTTTTTGTTAGCATTTTTACTGTTCTTTTTATTTTTTCACGGAGTTCTCTACAATTACTTTAAAAGGAGTGAGCAAAAGTGGTTCATGAAGTTAAAAACCAATAGTTATGCTGATCTGGTATTTCTGTGGGGACACCTCAACTATAGGTACCCTGAAAAGAGGTACAAACGCCACCAAAATGCCTTCTGCACTAACTTTAACTTATATTTAGGTACGGGCTTCTATCTGAGGGCTAACTCGTTTTATAGCATTCCATAGGCACTTGTTTTGGGACAAAGTAAAATTATGGATGTTATTTATCGTCCATTCAGATGAGAACAAGAACTGCGTAAATTCCAGTTGTTTGTCTGTTATCGTATTATTAAGAGCCGTGTAATTTAAAATATGAAATTAAAATACATCCACTTATAAATGTAAACAGAACGCTTTAGTGAATCGTCTCGACCTCCATGGAGCCGGCGGCGGCGGCGGCCAGCTCGCCTCCGCGTCAATACCTCTTTCACAATAAGGCTCTTGCATAAAATGAGGTGGTGTTTCGTCATCACACACTTCGACACGCCTACTCGGTGGACCCCCACCATGTTATCCGTTATTCGTAGTGACGACGTTGGCTTGTAACCGTCACAACGTTGTCATCTTTGTGCGAAGATAGGAAGGTCTAAATTTGAGCATCTGGCTAGGGCCCCGTATCCAAATATAGATTTGTTTATGTGGTAGCAATTTTGGTATAGTACAACATACAACATTTGGTATAGTTCTATGTTCTGCTCAATAGCATATTTCACAATTGAACATAATTTTCTATAGCACAAAAATCGTTTATAATCTTGGACGCATTTTTATTTACCAACAATCTTTCTTATGTGATGTACGAAATATCTCAGAGCTATAAATATATCTTAGACAATAAAGCATGAAAATGTAACACGCATGCGAATTGCGTTACACGCCTATTAGCAGGAATGGATTTTACAATTTACAACGACTACAGCTGGAATGTCACTGAACTTGTTTCATTTCAATGAACCGAACCAGAAGTTTCTGATTTGTCGCTATTGAATCTGTGCATTATGCTAATGTGCGTAATTTTACTATTTATTAATCGTTTTCGGCTTTTGTTACAAATGATTACATAGATTATATTCTAAATTTTACGTATCTTTTGTATGAAACTCAATCAAATTTGTTAAGTGAATTAATCTGTCTAGAACGAAATGCAAATTTGACTCTATTCTGTGCTGGGGAGATTTCAGTATAGTCGGGAACTTGCCTTTCCCTGTAACATGAAAAAATCAGGGCAGCCTCGGCTCACCCACACATGTGCAAACTGGTATCGATTGCTAGCCCCGGGACTCCGGGCACGTGTGTGCGGACAGACGGATCAATGCAGCTGCACCTATTAGCCTGATTGATGTATTATGCAAATGTATTCGTAGGTTCTCTGATAATGAAGTGATATTGACGAAATTACCACTAGCTGGTCAGTCACCTTTGTTTAAAAATGATTCTGAATGCAATTTAATTTTAATTAACAGACAAAGCTTTTAATGTTATTCACTATAAAGTTACCTGATTGATATTCTCCTAAATAATTGAAATCAATAATTATGAATTCAATAATTAAGCATATCGGGTGTTTCAGGGTAACTAGGCGGTACGAGTATTCTACAAACTTTTGTAATGATGATTGAGTGATGGATTAGACGTTTGAAAGATCATTAATTGCTGACAAAGGTTAGCGTGGTAATGTTCTGCTGCCTACAATCTGCCCACTGCCGGCGTGCTCGTCTAAATCAGCGATCGCGGCCTCTATGCCGACAATACTGCTGGACCTTGAATTCGATATAAGTATTACCGACAGACGAGTTTTTGTCTTGCCAGAGCCTCGGATAAGAATCGCAGACTTCATTTAGTATGTATGGAACCGACAGTCGTGATTATTTTAAATAAACATAAGATTTATGTACACATGTTGCTATGATGATGTCTTTTGTATTTTTTTGTTGGTGTATTATAATATTGAAGCAGAATGCTTCCTAGTTCCCTTGAACGGTCTCCGAGAGCCGCGTAAGGCGTTCAGTGTATAATTAAATTTCAAATTATGTGGTGAATATCACTTTAACTTCTTAAAAATTTAATAGGGACTATATACGTAGCTCTACGCCAGTAAGAAGTAATCACACAATTTGCAATTCAATGTTTATGTGTGTGTATTACACAATGGTGTGATTTCTACTGAGCTATTGTTTACAAATTCATGAAAAAGATTTCAACGCGCGTTTTCTACAAGAGTAATTTTGAAATTGTCACCTCTTTTGAACTTTTGGTAAGCAGATCAAGAATATTAAAACATGTCTAAGTATTTGAAAACTGGTATTAGATAGTTTATATCTTGTGGTTTGGTAGTGTTTCCCGTTTCAGGTTAGTATATTATAAATATTCGAGAAAATGTAGGTCATCAACTTTTCAAAATCATTTTTTACTTTCACAAATGATTAGGTATAAAGAGCAGAACCTAAGGAGGCTTCCTTAGAGCACGAAGCGCCTACAAAGTTGCATCTAAACTTCTCAACAAAGTGGAACACGTATCGTTAGTTGTATTCACGACTTCCGCCCACTTATCTTGTCACACTATTGTCCTCAAAACGTCTCTAGACTAGCTGATTTTGCGACACTTGTACAGAACGCAATTGTGCAGTTGGGTATCCAAGCGGCACTTTTGCTTGTAATTTCCACAAATAAAAACGAATCATAACAAAATGACTGAATAAACAGTTGCAATACATTTTCAAACTATAAAACTTATTATCGTAAATAAATCGGTGAAATTAGCCATCACCGTTTATATTTTTATGATTGGTTCGGGCTGAAAGTATGAATGAAAAATGGCCAAGTACCTAGTGATTTCTGTAGTTTTTTTTTTTCATCAAAACTTTGAATAAACATGATGTCGTGATTAATTATGAACTTCTCAAGTGCTTATGAAACAGACGGAAAGCCCTTTCCAAACTAAATTGTTTTACTTAGAGTACCAAAAATAAAATAAAAATTACAAAAACAGAATATTTCATGCTTGTAATTATCGTAACCATGAAATCGAACTGTTACCACGAAACAGCGCAACAGATTTGACTGTATCTACCTGAAATCGACAGGCCTTGGTACAGTGACTCCATTTCTGATATCAAAGTGGTCCGTTGACCATTTACCGGTACGTGCATTGCTGCATGCTTTATTTACTTTACCCACTTTTGTTTGACATTAGTTACGCTACATTAGCTACTTATATTGTTATACCGCATAATATTTGTTCTATGATCCACGAAAATCAAATTAATATTTGAAATTACTGACATTGTCTGTAACCTCTATTTATTTTTGAACAACAATTGTTTGAGTGTTGGTAGGTAAATTGTTCTAGGAAATAGAAACATTTCAATGGCTCTCTATGCTACATATTTCCGATTGTTGATCCGATATTTGTAATACACGAGCCAAAATTAGGTGCTTGGAAATGAACACGTGGCAAATTATGGTTTACATGAGTTTATTTTTGCGAATGAGCAAGATCTGCTCGAAGTTTATTCCGAATGCAGATATTTATAACAATCTCCTATAGGTACCCGACAGATATCCCACGGAAACAATTAGTTATTCAGCTGACAATGAGAAATACAAACTTAACTTTTGTCTGGGTAGGAGCAGTATATGAAAGACAAGACGGATTATCGTTTGTAATTGTCAAGGCTTAGTAGTAATTAATATTGCGATAAGCAAAGCTGTACCTATTATTGTACAATATAAAAGGATATGATAGTGAATTATCCTATATATGTTTCACTGTTTTAATACTAATCTAATTGTCAGATTAAAATGTACAAGTGTCATCAAATGAAAATGATTCTATGCAATCGTTTACAGATTAGACAGAGCCATCTCTAGTAGATAAGACAGCCAATATCGAAACAAAATGTAAACAACGATGGTCTAACTAAACTGATGGAACACTATTGTCATTAGAAGAAAATTACCCTAACTTAGTAAAAGCTTCCATTAGGGCCATCTACGCAACAAGGCTACGTTGAGAAATGTCGCTGAACTGAGACAATACATATTGTTCGGATGTTGTTGTCCACGAACTGCATTGTACGTGCTTCCTTCTTTGGATTTTCTTTTAATACTTGCTCGAGAACTTCGAGTTTTTGAACTTTTTTCTTCTAGTAGGTAATTGTTCTGTTTCATTGCAAAATTGTTTGGGATCAACATGTTTTTCTTTCGTGGTTTAGTTACGTAAAGTGTGACGTAATCCTGTATGTCAAACACCATAGCTTGTAATTTCCCTTGACGAATTCAGTGTTGGTGAAAAGTAGATTATAAGGTAGAAAGGGAGTAAATTCTGGTTTCCATATTGCTTCGTGCTTACGTTTTCTTTGGGGGTAATTGGTGCTGTGTGATGTGTCCAGCAATATTAATTTAATGCATTATTTTGTTGATTGAATATCAAACATACTATTCTAGTATTTTAATAGAAACTGCATAAGTATTTAACTTACGAGTAGGTTACCACCCGGTTACATGCCGGACGCCCATTGGTTGATTTATTACGTTTTTAGCAATTATAGAGAATTACAAACTTAGCCCGGACTAAATAATATAATTTTTTTTGGATCATGTAATTTTCTAACTTAGAAAAAACATTGAAAAACATGTAGATGATAGATAATAGTGTCATGTCGTGGTGGTCACAGCACTAGCTTAAAAATGTGGCTTCTTCTGAGAATACATTTTACCAACAGATGGTTCCGTGATCCTTTGGGACATAAAGGACCTGAGCGCGAAAGAGCACAAGAATCTGCGAGTGAACATCGAGTTTGACCACGCGTCGCACGTCGCTTGGAGTCCTGATTCAAAGGCGTTCATTATACACAAAGTCAGAGACAACAATATAGTTGTGTACAAGATTGAGAAGAAAAAAGATGGGGCTATCGGCTCTGCGACGCCGGTCATCACCTTTGATAAGGTATGTCCTTCTCCTTGTAATGTAAAGGCTGCAATCAACAATTTATTGACCGTTTCAGCATGCAAGTGTGATTTCGCTATCTTTCGCTGTCATCCTTTTTAATTCTTAAGTATTAAACATGATGGAATTTCTCTCTAGAGTCAATCAGAGCAATTTATTTCTAGAGGTAACTACTTTGCCAAGTCTGAATGAAATTTACATATTATATAATTTGGATAGCTAACGCCGGTGCTAGTTGCTGGATGTCTAGAAAAAAGTAGGAATAATTCGTTACTAATCTAAAATTTATAATTTTTGAAGCAAAGCCACATGAATAATATTTTTTCAGCGTGTTGTTCTCCATTTTCAACATGCTTTTAAACCTACCAACGGTGGGTACCGTATACGGTATACGGCCGTATACACGGCTCCACTGCCTAGTAGAGCCGTGCTGGTCTAGTGGGAGATTCCTGTTGGGCTCGAACCCCGGCAGTGCTAATAGATTTCACGTTAAAAAAAGATATGTTCGCTTAAATACGTGCCCAAAATGGTAAAGGAAAACATTGTAACAAAATACATGACTTAATCAGCTCCCCACATAATTGACTAAATTGAGATAATGATGTAGGTACTGGGCAAGCCTACTATATCTAAAATTATTCCAGGCACCCACCGCCAGTTAGTTTTTTCCAAAAGTTGCGCTATAGTAATCATGTAGTATAAATATGTTAAAGGTTTTAAGTTTTTGGTGGTAAAACCTATTTCACAACATTGTCTTCGTAACTATAATCTTGAAACTTTAGTATGTGTGTAGTTTGACTGTAATTATACAAAAAATTACTGTGACCTTTAGCGGAAAACCCCGACACAATAATATAATAAAACAATAAACAGCTCGATAAAAATAATTATGTGATGATACAAGACACTAGTGCAACGGTCAACTTTATCATCTCCTTATTGCCGCGACTCACGCAAAGAAGTGTAGATGAAGTGAATTTAAGGCCTCGATTGCTATAAGTATTATGTACGAAAAGTACTATTTTTTCTTACATTATGACGTCATTGCTTCTAAGCAGAGTCTGCTGAGTACAATATAAAACCAGAAATAATGTTGCAGCCTCATCGCTAACCTATAATTCACCATCCTACTGTGGCCCAACTATGGATTCACTTAGGTAGAAAGCAGATCATCACAGACGGCTGTCACACTGGACATTGGTCGCAATTCACATGCTCAGTCCACCTCAATTTTCCTGGGTGAAACACCGTGGTCATAGAAAAATGCTTATTAACCAAATAATGAGACTGTGCTGTGCTACTTCTTCAACGAAAAGTATCAGAATGTTTTAGATTGATCGTACGTAAAGTCTACTAGCTTTAGCTCTAGGCTTCGCTCGGATGGTAGGTACCATATATGGGGGTATTTCAGGTCACATACTTATCTAAAGTTTCGGATTTCTTATCATTTTATTTACTATAGTAGTAGATTTTCTCTGCTGGACCAGAATGCGTCCAGCTGCTTCTCTCCCCGAGCAAGACGTAAAAGTCGACTAAGGGATCCTATCCAACATGATGGACAATTTATATGGGCGATGGGCTGATCACCTGTCACCATGGTTCACCATATCCATCTTGGGACTTTGAATCAGGAGTGGCTGCAAGTTTTCCTATGATTACTTGTGGCTCTACTCACTCCATTAGGGATACGGGCGTGATAATATGTATGTATTGAGTATGATCAAGTTTTATGCAGTCAGGATAATTTGCTTAGTAAGTATAACCTTCTTACGTCATGTCATAAATGGATCCTATATTTCTGATTCCGAGTCTCAAGTAATTAATTAAAGTTTTCCACATTTTCCTGACATACTTTTGCTGACAGTTCAGTTTCACTTAATGTTTTTGCTTATTATTGGCCTGGTATTCGTCGCACAACACGCAACTCGTGTGCTGTTATGTAACGTACAGACTTGTTATCTATCTCCAGTTTATCATATACGTATAGTTGCACACAATATATGCCTAGGATCAATAAATGCGCTCTACCTACGTTTCCAGTATCAGCTCGCACCTCAACCTATATTGAAAGCTTGAAACTGGGTCAACGGTTTTATGTGTGTATCCGACGCGTGTCAAATTTGGTAAAGTTGTGAAGTGTTTATTTCGCGATCTGAGCTCCTATCGTATCGTCTTCTTATAAGATCGCGCACGTGCAACATAGTTATTTGAAAATCTATTTTTGTCGCTCGTTGAAGTGCGCGCAGCACGTCCATGCAATGTAAGTATAGTAGTGCCACAAATATTGTGCGCCTCGCCAATTTTCCTGTAGCTTCTTAAATACTAACTAACGCGATGATGATTATGTAATATGTTACAATAATTATATAGATACTTTTTTTTTAATTGTTTGGTTAAGTTATTATTAATTGACTATTGGTTGCACATTTGGATATACACGAAGTATGCCGAGGCGCACAATATTTGTGGTACTTCTGTACTTCACATGAAAGCTTTCTCTAAGTTTGAAGTAATAATAGCCAAAAGTATGAGTACTGTTTCAAAATCAGACCTCGGGTATATCAATCATACCATCGCAGAAGTCCAATTCTATGGACATTAATTATTGCGGTTACTGTTACTGCCTCTTTGCCCTGACCATCAGCTGTAAAAATTGTGCAATCGTTATACAACGTGTAACATAATGTCCCTATAAGCCCGAAACGGGGGTATTCTATACGTCATTGCGAACAACGTTTGTTCAACGACTTTTAAAATTTCAAAGGTTTTCATTCATGAAATGTCTCTTAAACTTTGCTCCAATACGTAACTTGACACAACATGAGGCATCCCTATTTACAGCTGTTTTTTGACCTTTAAGTGTGAACTCTAGATGAAACAGGTAACAGAACAGACACCATTAGTAAAATGCCTACCTACTTACCTAATAACGAGGTGGCTTAATAAGTAATTTCTATTTTTTTTTGAAGGCCTAGTTGGTACCTTGGTATTTATTGGTAATTAAAATGTAAGGTCACACACATCACGACTAAAATCCCTAGGCACCGTAAACATCCTTTCAGATCTCTTTGTTAAGTACCTAGTATAGGAGATAGGTACCTTACCTACTCAATTTTGTACCTACCTACTCGGGCCTTAAAGGTATCCTCAGTGGGTGCCAAGGAGTATGAGAGGATGTCTACCGTGCCTGAGGATAAAGCCGTGATACCTACTCAATTTTGTACCTACCTACTCGGGCCTTAAAAGCATCTTGAGTAGGTAACAAGAAGTATGAGAAGAGGTCTACCGTGCCTGAGGATAAGCCGTGACCCTATTCCACTTTAGTTTTTCCAACGATGTATTATTCCAATATTCGTTGGAGCATTTTTCAATGCAATTTTGTACCTACCTACTTGGGCACTAAAGTCAAAGGTTGTGACTTATCTGTCTTACTAATCTTCATTTTCATCGTGAACAGCCTATTTGTCATTGGTTGCATTGGAACAACAACAACAATAAGTGGGATGGCACCTCGCCCTAATTGGCTGTCGGTGCCTTTGCTAAATTCAAAATCCGCAACCGTCAACCGACACCGCACCGCAAGCGTTTGTTTAATAAAATCAAATTGGTTCCGTAGGCTTATTTGTTTTTTACTTTTCTTGATTGAACTACGTAATTGTTGGTAGGTTATTATGTAAGTAGGTAGGTACCTAGTAGCAAATGGGGATAGAGCACATGGTAGCATATTGCTATGAACCCCGCCTTCCCATCCTTAAGTCGTGAGTTCGAATCTATGGATTTTTCGATTCGAAATTTATGTGTGCAATATCAATGCTCTCAAACGGTGAAGGAAAACATCGTGAGGAAACCAGGCATGTCATAGACGTGTGTCAAAGTGTACGAAAGGAGCCTTCAAGGTGCACTCTAATCCTTCCACCACACTGGTTCAAAAGTGCTAGCGACACGGACACGACGACAGTAGTAGTAGTAGTAGTAGTAGTAGATGTATGATGAAGTTTTTTGCCTTTTTTTCCCAATCGGTATTTAGTGGGTTACCCCAGACAAGGAACCCTAAAAATTCGGCTTTCGGCAATAGGTACCTACTTTTGGTCGCAAAACAGATCGGTTTTTATCAGTCGCAATTAGCATTCGTTCCTTGCAACAACTGCAACAAGCAATCTCTCGGTTCGCGTAACTAATTAACGTACGATACGATGTCGGCTTTGTACTCAAACGGTGAGTATTATGATTTATGGTGTTGTGTGTGTGTGTTGGAGCAGCACCAAATAATTAATAGCTTAGTAGCGGCGCGTCAGCTCTACAGAGAGCGTTATCCAGGGCGGCCATTGCCATCTTACGGGCTCTTTTCTGGGATTGGTGAACCGTCTTCTCTCGACGGGATCTTTCCACCGGGGCGCACCAGTGAGGGAAGACCGGGAATTCGGTGGTGTGTTGTACCTACTTCCCTTTGATGGATACCGAGTACCTACTGTGTGTGTCAACAGTGATAAAATTCAGTGATAGGTAGGTATGATGATAGGTACCTAACCTATCACCCTACCTAGTAGGTACCCCATTAGTACCTAGCTTACTAATAAAAAATGACAAAAATAATTTTGTGATTGTGAATGTGAATGTGAATGTGTACCAGTAATACCAACCTAGGTACCTACATACCTACCTAATACCTACCATGTCAATTAGCCGTGTTCCGAGCCAACCAAGAAGAAGGGAGAAAAGGTATAACTTAACTTTTCCTGTACCTAGGTCCTTAGGTAACTACCTAGGTAGATGTAGGTAGGTAGTTGTTTTTTTATGTGTGAAAGATATCGTGATTTTAATCTTCGACTTTAATTTCTACGTAGAATTAAAAAAATTGCAAATTCTTACGAAAACTTTGGTGATTACACCTAGGTACTTTTTGAAACTTGCCGCGCGTTCAATTGTCTGCGTATGTGTGGGTCCGACGCGATAGGAGGGTGCGCGTGTGTTTGTTACCTACGCAAATGGTAAACAAACACATAGGGTTGTCACAAATTTCTCATGAAATAATTTGTTTTTAATTGTATAGGAATTTCAAATATGATGTATTGAACTTTTGCACACGTCAATGTATTCAAGTGCTCGGTCTGAATACACCCCTTTCGGGCTTATAGGGACATTATGTTACACGTTGTATAACACGAACAAATATTTTTTGTTCTCAACAATATACGGTTCTCAATTTTCCTCGACTATTTTTGTACGTTCTGCGAAAATTTTTGTCAGAAAATATTTCGTGATTTCAATTCTCTGGGTTTATGAATATGTGTGATGCATTCGTCCGCCCTCTAATCCTCTAAACCGGGCGTTGAAGAGCGATCATGTTTATATACCTTGTCCAATGTCACATTCGGAGGATTTTTCCCAAACTACGTAGACTTTAGATTGGGTACCTACTTTTGATGCAATAACACATCAAACGTTTATAAAACTAAATATAGCGAAGCTGAAAATAGGTGGGCGGACTTTACAACGTAAACTGCTCGTAGAGCAATGTCCGACTCTGAAAATCAAATTGTAGATACGCCAACAGGAATACCTCGCATAGCGTGCCAGAATTTTACACATTAAATAAAACAAAATACTTTACTCTAAAAACGTTTCCCCAGCGATGAGTCTTGATAATATTTTACTTACCTACTATGAACGAATTAACAGTTATATGTCAGGACCGTAGTAATTGGAGATCCGTGGTCTCTGCCTACTCCTATGGAAAACAGGAATGATATCGTCACTGGAAAGGCAAATTTACGTAAGCGCCAATCGAGAAAAAGCCGTTTGAAGTTCATTTTTTTCGTTTTTTTAATCATAACTTTCTACCTAATTATCGAATTTTGATGACGTCAACGTAAGATTTCATTCTTTTTTCATTTTCTATGTCCAGCAATTCATATTATTGTATTTGGACTGCTATTTTAGGATAATAACTCAATATGCCTAATTGGCGCCATTTTGGCGCTTACGTAATTTTGCCTTTCCAGTGACGATATTATGTATGTATGTAGGTGTGTAATAATTAAAGTGAGTTCTTACTCTCTCTAGACTTATCATTATGTACTTTTCTGTTTAAGAACTTATTTTTAACCCTATGACCCTTTCTTATTTGCAGTTGCTTTTCTTTATCTTGTTTAGTTACAGTGTATAAGTGTTGCAAGTCTATAAGTAATGAAAGTCACCTCACATGTGAAATTCAATTGCCACAGAGCCACAGGTAACAAACGATATAAACTCAGTACGCACCGCTAATCTTTTGTAACTGTTAATTACACTATATCATGAACAAAGCTTGCATCTCGTTAAATAGTCCTGACCTAAAAGAGATATGCCAGACGCAAGAGGTTGCAAAACCTAGATTCAAAACAAAGACCTACAGAAATATTTGACCTAATTGTTTCGCTACCGCTCCGATTGTGTTCAAACAAATAAACACAATATGCTGCATCATTTTTCAAAAATACTCTGTTTATTTTGTTGATATGGAAATATAATTCCCTCAAACAATTTGGTCACTCAAAAAAACATTTTTTTACTAGTTCTGAAATTTTGAAAGTCATCTGATTATCAACAAAAAAATTACCATTATTTAAAAATTACTTGTATCATGCTATAAAGTTCTGGTGGTGTGGCTCAGTAATATTTAGAGCAACAGGTAATCAGAGCTCGATTTGGCACATGCCCACGTTTTACTTTAGGAATTAGCAATTCTCGTATTTCAGCGTCTCCGAATTCTCACAGCAAATCAATTTTTCTAGTCTATGAACAGCTAGATCAAGTCTAACTTTTTATACCTGCAAAAACTCATAATTTGATCTGCTATTCTTTACTCACGATATCAATAGAATTTTCCCTAGCAACTATCTATATAGATGAAGCGTTTGCCTATAAACTAGGCATACACGAACATCACTTAATAATTGCTTACAGAATAATCTTGCGACTCTCTTTGTCAATCGTTTTAATTGTCGACTGTTTCACCGATAACCTTGGGCTCTTGCCTTTGTTGTAGGCTCGTAAACCTGATAGCTAGCTTATCGACGGATTACGAAAGCGATCATCGACAATCAATGCAATCCTACCGGACAGAGAGTACACGCAAACCGGCTTTTATTGCGAAAATTGTGTTTTTTGATCAGCAATAAAATGTGTTTTTAACCAACTTCAAAACGGAGGACGTTCTACGTTCGGTTGTATAAGTTTTTTTTAATGTATGTTTACCGATATCTCCGCTAATACTTAACACCGATTTTGATGATTTTTCACTGGTGCATAGAGAATGGTCCCATATAAGTTTTACATTTTTCAAGATGATTGAGCTCTCTTTCATGCGGGGTGGTCGAACCGATGATTAATGTTATTGAGCTTTAGGCCATTTCTCATCGTTTGTAAACTAGAACTAAACTTGACCTCAATCGGTCGCCTCATTAATGTTGATTGTCACGTGGATACGTATGGGATACGATGACGTCGAGCAAAAACTATTGACAAGGATACTTGTGGTCGATCTACATATCATACATCTAATTAATCGACCGAACGACTTATGAAATCGAACGATCTATCAGTTTTTGTGCTTTGTCAATCAATGGAGATTGGTTATTTTCCCACGACTATTTGATACCTTATGCCTTTTTAAGTCGAGTCCGTTAGTAGAGTTTTCAGTAACGTAATTTTGGGAAACATCTGATGTCTGAGATTACGAATCCTTACAGAAAACCTTTTTCATGATAGGATTCGGCGTATTCAATAGTTTTTAACATTGCCTTTGAATCGACAGTCGTGGGCGGAATATGTAGATGCATGATTTAATGCAAACAGACAAAAAACACTGTTCAATTCAGTAGAAAGCCTTGCCACTTGGAAACTGCAAAGGGAAAACGCTTTTTTACGTAGATTTTTAAAGCCAGAGTATATTTTATTCTTTATTAAAATCAGTATGCCCAATGAGGTACAGTTGTCTGATAAAACTCTAATTTAATACCTACTTCCGTCTTCATTGAGCAGACACCGCAGGCTGTCTGTTAATTTTGGAGATGACCTATAAAATATTAAATTTTAATTACTCTGGACATGTGTAGTCGAATGTTCTAGGTGCCATTAAATTTAAATGTTAATTAATAAGCTATTCTACTTGGTTATTGATGGAATTTGGATCAACGTTGTTCAATTAAAGTATTAGAAATCGTTTCAGTAAAGCAAGAGCTGAAACTTAGTCAGTTTTCAAAGATATATAAATAAAGTAGATGGTCTGGTCTACCTACTAATGATGTAAAATATGTTTTTTTTTTATAAAAATATTGAGGCTAATATCGAATTGTCGCCTAAACACGAGTCGTATAGCGTCGTTATTGTATGTGTCATCATTAGTCATACATTTGATTAGGTAATTACCGCATGTAGTAGGTAACAAATTGTATCGGCTGCTGAAACTGTAACCAGCATTAGTCATTCAAATACAGCTGCACTCACTGCTTTGTGCTTCAAGTAATAATATGCAGCGTATTGAGCATAATCGAAAGCCTTAGTTTCCTTTGTTGAAAGTAAGCATAGATTACGCTTTTATTAACCGTAGTGTAATGTTGTTGTCTGAATCTAACCTTCAGAAAGTGTTCACAAATTGATTAATGCAAGCATCTGCTAGAGTCACGTTATCGATAGATATATGTATTATTTAAGAGCTGGCTCTTGTCGGTGTAATGATGAAGTTTCCTCCATTTTTCCCTCTCCAATGCGGTTTCTTTTACTTCTTTATACGACATGACAGAGACTTTCTCCTTTATCTGATGGATATAACTAATTCTTGGTCTTCCTCTTCCTCGCTTTCCTTCTACCTTTCATTTTATGATCGTCTTTATGAAGCTGTCATGTCGTATAAGATGTTAGTTTGTTGAGTTGAGTTGAATTTATTTAGTTTCTCTAGAATAGCCTTATACCTACTATTGTTATTGTTTCATATTTGCCTCCAGTTCGCCCTTATTATAATTACTCAGAGGTTATTGAGTATTAGTGTGGGTCGTGAAAAAACATTCGGCGTCTATATTCATGTTCAACAACGAATGACCTATAAAACGCCCCATGGGACAAACAAGCCATTAGACATTTACCTGTTTGTCAAGCTAATTTGCGTTTTACTTAGAATTAAGATTAGATATAACTGCGCCGAATTTAGTTTTTGTTTACAAGAAAATTCGTCTTTATTTATTACGCATTAAATAAAGACAAATTGCTGAAAAAAGAAGCTATAAAGAATTTGAGTCTTTAAAAATCAAATGTCTTTAAAAATTGCGAAGCTCTGAAGTTAGCTAGTTTTTTTACTTCGAAAGCTAGTTGACTTAAGGCCTCATTCAAATGTTTTTCATATTATGTATATCTATACTTGGCAATAGTGTCTTTCAAGCTGTATGCAGCATTTCTTCTCATTTCTTATTTGTATTGTCAGGCCACTTGTAGGCTGAGTGTGAGAACATCACGTATTACTATGCTTTCATTTATTTTTCCCTCTATTGTCATTGATACACATCACGTCTCTTTCTTTCATAGAAGTGTTTTATTTTAATCTACTATTCTTGTAAAGTACAAGTGTCACAACATTTTAACTGCAAATTCATTTATATAAAGATTTAATTGTAACCAAACAACCACTTACGGAACCAATTAATTTTGTATTCTTGTTACACAATCTTTGTAATTTTAATATACTCGTTTATATAATGTTACCGGAGTTACCTCGTTTTCGTATAATTTCTTCCGAATTGAAGCAGGAAGTAGGATGAAAGAGATATGGGAAACATAACAGCTATGTAACGTTTTCAATCATTACGGATGATGGTTACTGCAGTATTTAACAGCTTGATAGTTTGGTAAAGTTATTAGTAGTTCCTTAAGCTTATTATGAAGAAAGTACAGAGACAGAAAGTACTCAGTAGTGCGAAAATAAAAATGTTTGCTTCGTTCTTGTATGGAAATGTTTTATATTCTTCACGTTTAAGTGTTATCGACGTAGTATTAACATTGTAAATTTTTATTACATCCATGACCTAACTTACTAAAGGCATGATCTACCTAGCTAGCTATCAACATTAGTTATATACTAATTATTATAAATGCGAAAGTTTGTGTGTGTGAATATTTGTTACCACGTATCTGAGTAATTATTAAAGCGAATTTGATGAAATTTAGAAATTAGATAGTTTAGGTTCTGGAGTAACACATAGGCTTATAAATTTTCAATTAATGAAATTAAATCAATGCATGTATGTTGGTATGAGCTAGTGGCCAACTCTAGTAACGGAGCTTTTAGGCCGCCTAAAGGCCTTCGTCATGGCTTAACGACTTAAAAGCCGGGACCGACCGCTAAACGTGCCCTCCGAAGCACGAAAGCGCTCAGCTCGTAATGCCACTTGCGGTCATCCATCCCAATTGTGACCGTGCACATCGTTGCTTAACTTTAACGATCAATCAAGAACGCCTAAGCAAGCTACGCAACGATCAATTAAATTAATGGACACGTGTTTCGGTGTTTTTCAAAATAACCCTCAACAAGGGGTAAAATGGGGTGTCAAAATTTACATCACGCGAGCGAGGCCGCGCGGGTAAACTTGTACCTATACATGAGAGCGCAGATTTTATCTTTCAAAATTTATAACAGAAATGTTAAATGTGGAATGGAGTTTTTAACAAAGTGGAAATTGAACTAGCCGGTGTTCAAATGTTTGCTTTTCTTGGCAATGCTAGGTTTCATACCGCTAGCAAACTTTTGTCACTTAAAATTTTCCCAAATAAAAGTTACTTGCGTAGAACTTACTCAAACGAATATTAACTTTTTATCGTAGATTGTGATAAGAGTTTAAAATTTCAAACTCAATCACAACAACCGCAATAATAATATTAGTGAAATTATCAGGATTTGTTTCTGATTGGATCGAGGCTTGTGATATCATTTCGTCACAAACTCGCTTCGATGGGATATTTGATGTGTGTATGCCCAAACCAAAAATATTTATGTTCTATGTCTTTTTTAATAACAAAGGGTTGGTATTACTTTGTACTTTGTATTCACAGCGGCAATTCGTAAAGTAGTTGAAGGTCAAAGTCCATTGGTCAGTGTACCTGGCTGTTAAGTAAGATTTTTGATATCGAAAACTAAAGGTACCCAATCGGAAGTGACTCACAGTCATGAGTCACTTTCAAAGATAATTAGTATTGTATTGAGCTTTAGAGCTTTATCAAATGAGGGCTGTACAAATGTACAGCCCTCCTAGTAAGCACGCTCTTTAAGTGCTTAAATTAGTGTAATGTTACTTTAAAGTCTTTGCAATGCTTTTATGGCTAACCCTATGTTTGATAATATTTTACTCTTCTGTATTAGTATCGTTCATCGATTCTGGACTTATCTTTTCTTGTTACATTATGTCTGACAAGTTTCAAAATCATTGATTTGGTTCAAAGATATATTTCATTAAATGATATTATCATCATATTATTTACCATGTTACCACAATCGTATATTTATTTATCAACATATTTATATTTTAGATTTCAAAACTTCATCACTGTATAGTTAATATTGTTTTATTTTATTGTATTGACAAAAACAGTCCACCTTATTGTACCCAGTGCCCAAACAATGGAATAAGGAACTACGAAATGCAAATATATGTCTACTTGTATATCGCAAAGTTTAACGTCCTCTCGACTTTGACTCATCAAGGCTGAAACGAACCAAGACATTAGTTAATCGTACACACCTACATGTACTACTTAGTGATGATACGGATGTACTCGTATTTTAAACAATAAAATGTATACGGCAACGATCTGCTATATGTCATCGACACCTGCCTACTATAATTAATTTTATTGTGCTAAGCCGATAAGACATTGAACTTGATTCTGTTTAAGTACTTGAAGTTGATTAACCGGCGGATGGTTCACCCGGTAAACGTCAAATATTGTTAAATGGAGTCAAACTCCTGAGTTAATAAATACGATAAATTACCTACTACTTATTTACGCTTATAAATCAAATTACTTCGAGGCGTATATAACGCCTAATCTTAAATAGAGTCGATGTTGAGAATTATTTATCTAGCTAATTATTAATGTATTTATGGTAGTTTTGTGTTTGCGTTGAATACATTACTTCAATCATAGTAAATCGTTAATCATAATGATCCATTTTAAAATTCACATATAACCTAACTTCAGGTTGTACATAACACTTATGATCGCGTTTTAAGATATTTAAGGAAGCGTAAATTGGGGTCAAGATTTAAAAAAGACTTGCGTGCAAACTTGAACGCAATACTTAAAAATATGTATCACAGATTGTGAAATTTTGCAAAATTACTTAAGTCCGTGATCTCTGAGTCGAAACGAGATAAACCACAAAGATTCTAAGAACAATGGCCATTTTATTGATGTGTAATTATTCACGTATTTATCGTAAACATTTTCAATGCAATACGAACAAAGATCATGTTGCTACCAAATCAACATCTTTGTTCATTTGATGATGTAGGTATGTTCTGATTGTGATGTGACTTTTGTTACTGACTAGTGACTACGTAATCAAAACGATAATATTCTATTATTATAGACAATCGTATCGACAGCTTCGAATCGTATATCAGTAGTTTTCTCACAATACTCCAATTTTATCAAGTTTCACATTACATGGATCAGGAAATCGTGTGATCATGATTAAATTCAATAATTTTAGGTGCGTTCAAAAGTAATAATTCTATCGTTTTTCGACATAGTCGTCTGAGGGCACCTCTGATGTTCTGTCAAATTTGAGCTCAACAAACTCTAGCTCCTTGAAACAACAGATCAGAATTTTAGGTCATTGACCGAAATATCTGCGCTCTACTTTTTCTGAGTCGCAACTTACATCACAGCCTCGGGGTGCTAAATGATGAATTACCCTATTTCACTTTTAAGCAAGACCTTAAGATCATTATTCAAATGTTTAACATAATTGCCATTTACAAAAATTACTTACATCATGTACTGTTACTGATTTATTTGTATTTTGATTTGCAAAAAAGCCTGCTGTATTTGGCAGTAATATCTATATACTCAGTATTTTTCAATGAACACAAAAAATGCTCAGATCTGCCTCTGGCATACCGGTCATACCTGTCGCTTTTTGTGGGTATCGATATAGACTTGACAACAAGTTGGACATCCTTTCCGGTAAATTAAGATACTGAAAGAGTTAGTCAGCGATCGTTTAAGGTATCCGCGTCCAATGCCATTCACGCCCGTCTGCCGATCGTTTCGAAATAATGCCCGAAGTGAACAACCTTGTAAACTCGGCAATGAACCTCTGATTACAATTGTTTTGTGCTAAAATTCTTCCAGAACATTCTAAAATGTTGCACTCCAAGTCTGATATACCTCGCTCCATTTAATGAACAAAATTGTTCAGAACTCTTTCTTGAACTATTTGTTAGTATCCAATATAGTCCTGGTTCAATATTTCGAACGGATATCTAAATTATAGATAAAGGTCTAAAATATAGCTGGGTAATGGTTATTTAAAGAAATCTACTAGTTTTCCACTAGTAAGTCAACAAATCAACTATGAGAAGCGCTATATTTTCACACGCATTATACATTTCAATCTAACCTTTGCTCTTGTGAAAGTTGTGATCATAATTTCTCAAGTTATATTCTTGTTTTACGATTCTTTAAATACTTATCAGGTAACATTCCAAGGGACATAATGGAAACCTTATGGGCGACAGCATGTTTTGTTCTGTTTAAAGTTGCTTTGCCAAAAAAATTATTTTGTTTTCTACATTTGGTCTCTACTAAAAGTAGCGAGCACTTTCACGTCTTAATTGAATTGTATTACTGTGTTGTTACTTGTTATTCTGTGATCCATTGATGCTGTGCTGTTATTTATTTAACATCCCAATCTCGCTCAATTGCACCATCACATCGATCACATCAATCATTAAAAAAACCACTTACACTGATTTTTCTAATTACGACATACGACTACGTACTATTACTATTTTCTTATATATATTTTAGGTATAAAATCTGTCATTATAACTGGTACTTTCCTAATTGTTATTGGGAATTTTGATAAACAAAATGCGGTGACTAAAATGTTGCGTGATGGTAGTGATTCTTTCGATGCCTTTCATTGACCGCAAAATGAATAAAGGTCTCGGCTGACGTCACATGAATTTTATGTTTTAGACTGCTGTAAATAAAATAGTTGGTGTCACCTGCAATTGCTGAAGCTACCGAATATTGTTACTTAAACTTGTAGTTTATCTCTGCTCAATATGCATGCAAATCTGCGCGTCAAAACCTTCTTGCAAAATATACCATTGTTTCATATTCAATGTAAAATTTAATTGTGGAAACTATTGGTTTATGTATTGTCAAATGGTGTTTTCTTATAGTTTAATAGCATCTCAAATAAAATATATTAAAAATATACCACACAATCACACACTATGGATATTGCTATATAGAGAGACGTATGATATGCTGACGTATGGTTAGAAAATGGTTTTAAAGACTTTGCATAGCATTCAAATACTTACCTATGCATATTACTAGCTGTTGCCCGCGAATTCGTTCGCATTGAGTAAGATTTTCAGAATTTGAACTAGATAAACAGATCTATAGAGTGCAAAAAGTGCGGTCACCAATCCAAGTACAGACCGAACCCGGCGATGCTTAACATTTGTTATCTCGGTTTTCCATATAAACTTTCATCCTTTATATCATCCCCTCCTTCTCCGAAATGCTATCTATCTTGCCAAATTTTATTAGAATCTTTTTAGCAGTTTAGACGTGAAAAGGTAACAGACAGACAGACAGAATAACTTCGCATTTATAATATTAGTATGTGTCCCGTTTCTTGAGTTGTTATGGTACTGAATATTATTAACTTACTAAGTAAATGGCATAAAGCTCAAAGTTATTGAAATTCCAGCGAACATTGAATCGGCTGAAATTTAAGATGGACTTGCGTCATCCAAGTTGCGCCATTTAGGTATACTAACCAGTTTAGCCTGGAGTATCGCAAAAATAATACAAAAGAGGTCATCTCGCACAAAGAAAAAACTGATCCTGTAGGTTAATGATACTTAGTACGGAAACTAAAAACAATGCCTTATTATATTTGATGGTTGCATAGTTCCTTCATTGTCCACTGACTTTGGCTGATTGACCATGACGACTCTGCTCAGTCATTATCTTTGTGGTAACTCATATATACGAGTATGTCAGTGTTAACTCAGTTTATACTTGAAAAATAATGCGAGAGTATTTTCAGAATGTTTGAAAGTTTGTAGCTCGATCACGACAATTTAAAATAAAGATAGTAACCTAAATTAAAGTACCTATGGTGAGGCTACTTTTTATTCAAGTAACACGCGAACGACGACGCAGGCTGTACATATATTTCATAATATGAATTCATAGATTTCAAAGAGTAGGTATACAGTGTAACTAACTACACGTGTTAGTATTCCATTCATTCAAAATTACCTTGTTACAAAGTAAATACAATAAATATTTCCTCTTCATTATTGTTTCTTGTGCCTACAAAATAAATAGGTACCTAGCTTTGTAAATACAGATAAAATCATGGAAGTTATAGTTCACAATGGTCATATGATTTGTGCCCATCTTTGCACTGTCAATTGTGTTGCTAATAATGTCTACGACCGCATTCACATAAAAAAAATATTCGGGTCTGCCGTTCTGATGAGCAAAGCGTAAAAACCCTACTATTATTATTACTAAAAGCCTGTACGTCATACTGCAGGAGAATCTATATTTAATGGTAAGTTTTTTGTTATGGGAGTCCAGTCCTACGTTTAAATGTTTGTGGGTCACACCACAAGAACCCAAACAAATATTAGTGGCATAATATAGACCTCATATTGCTTGTTTGCTAAACTGGTCACATACTGGTAAGCACCAGTTGACGGTCCTCAGTAATCTGCTTTATAGGTACCTGAAGTCATCCTCTAGTTAACCGACGACGTATCGTCGCACGCGCAGCCTCGAAAATTATTATTTTTAGCCGCAGGAAGGTTCGCCGGCCGTTATCCTCGTCGTATGTCTACATAAAACATGATGCGTTTGTTTGTCTGGAACACACTGAATATTCAACAAATACGTTGTTCCGCATTAGGACTATATGAGGGTACTTATTAGTGAAACACTTTGTTAGTGCATCTTTAAGACTTCCTGCATTTACTGACTGCTTTTAAATGTAATTTTCGTATTCTTTGTTTTCTATCGGCGCTTCTCTCGCCTCGTTTTGGGGCACCCCGTGTATTAGTTCCTAGCATTAGCCGAAATCTAATCACAGTACCTTTTGTTCATTCGTTGTAATATGTAACACTAATAACTGGCTGTCATTCACATCTTCTATCACATAGTACAATAGAACTACTAATATTGTGCGCCTCGGCAAACTTCGTGATTTGTATGAAATAATAACTGAACCAACCCTTTAAAAAATATGTTATAATTAAATATGTAATTATTGTAACATCTCTATATTACATGTCATAATCGCGTTAGTTCGTATTTCACAAGCTATAAGAAAATTGCCGAGGCGCACAATATTTGTGGTACTACTGTACATATCAGAATATAAAGTCGAACGTAGGTTCTACTATTAGGCATAGGTCTAATAAGTTAATTTTAGGTCACAAACAATGTATATTGCAAGTTTCATCGTAATTCATTCAGCCGTTACCCCGTAGGCCATAAAGTCCCAAAAAACTTCAAAGTGTAATCAACAAATCTGAAATTTAAAATCATCTCTGTATCCCAAGTATAGGTAGATGAAATTCAAGGAATGGATTTCAAGGTATTATTCTGCCGTCCTTGGCATTTCTCCATAAATAATAATTGATCCCATTTTCAATGCCTGCGATAGATAACATTGTTCACGAGTCCGTTTTCGTTTGCGAACTTCGCGACCTCCATTGATGAATTGTTTACATAATATAACTTTATTCTCTTATAACAGAAAATGTATGCGGGCTCAATTATTTCGCGCTTATGTGAACTTAAATAAGGTCCTATTTGTATCAGGTCATGGTCTTTATTTTACCTACAGTCATCATTGTTAGGTATATCAAAAAATAGATGATGACTTCATCTTTTTTTTGAGACTAACAAATATTATGCGTTCAGCTGCTTCTCTCCCCGAGCATGTCGTAAAAGTCGACTAAGAGATAGTATACTCTAACATGATGAGATAGGTACAATAAGCAAGTATTCCCAAGGAGGGTTGACGTCAGGCAGGCGGCCGGTCATAAAACACCTTAGCCAAAACTGCCGACCCCACATAGAGTGGGATAATCCTAATAATAATAATAATAATAATAAACACTTTATTGTACACAAAAGAAAGACACACAAAGCAGTGAATAAGGGGATAAGGGCAGGAAGATGATAATGAAATATTAACGCATCTACTTAATTGAAGTTCCTTTGTAAAGGATAAAAATAAATCAAACCATTTTATGTTGTTACAGGTCCACGAAGATGACGTCATCGGCTTCGGCATATCCATCAATGGGAAATTCATGATGTCTTGTTCAAATAAGACTGACATGGTCATATGGGACCTTAAGGGCCAGCAGTTAGATCGACTGGACACCTATTTAATGAGCACTCACTCAGCGAAGATATCTCCTTGCGGGAGATTCGTCGTCGCCTCTGGTTTCTCCCCGGATATTAAGGTTATGGAGGTCTGTTTCGGGAAGAATGGCGAGTTCAAGCAGGTGACAAAGGCATACGAGCTCACAGGTCATTCTTCTGGGATCTACGACGTTGCCTTCGATGTGGACACGTCACACATCGCCACCATTTCCAAGGATGGCACGTGGAAGCTATATCACACAAAGAGTGAGTGCTAATATTATTGTATTTACATACGCGTTATCATATGCATATTACGCTTCTTCCTTATACTAGGCATGAGGGTCGAAGTTATGGTTTTATGGTCTACTGTGACGTTCGATTGTGCGAAGATAAACGAATTATATAATATTAATTGCGAAACACCAGGAAATAGTATTCGCTTATATTATAGACTAGCTGCCGCCCGCGGCTTCGCTCGCGTGGTACCCGAATAAAAAATAGCCTATAATGTTATTCCAGTACATGTACTATGTACCTATATTCCACGTTTCATTTAAATCCGTACAGCCGTTTTTGTGCGAAAGAGTAACAAATATCCATACATACAAACTTTCGCGTTTATAATATTAGTAAGGATATTTCCATGGAAAGAATTAGTCTCGGTACTCTCGGGCTAGACAACACAGTTCTAGATTTAGAGAATACGTAGAAAGATGCTGATGTCATCCGCTCTGAGAAAATACATGTGACAAAAGATCTAAGTGTTATATAAAGACGTTAGAAAATCAGAGTAGGAAATCTTCGACAGTAAGCATAAACATTTTGCTCAATCATCACTTAGTACTCTTTGTGAAATCGCTGAATAAATACCCAAAGCTGATAATGATCTTATCACATATCTGAGTATTCACGCTCACTGAACAAGACAAATTATAAGCCAAAAATAGATTTTCGCTAGTAGAAAGACATATCAAAACCAGGCGCGACAGTGCTATGTCGGTCAACAACGTATTTCCTTTACATACGATACAACGTACCTACTGATAGGCAACCTCGCCAGATGTTCCATTGGGTGTCCTATTACGATATAAATTGAGCACAGTTTATACTGTCATGATGTGACGTGATCCGCGAATATAGTGAGTAGACATTAAACTGACAGTAAAACTATGATGTTCCATTAAACTCTTCTATTCCTTGTTATAGTATTTAAGTGTACAATGAATATTTTTACTATCAGTAACAATTAGGATCAGGACAACTCATCAGCCTGGTCAATGACTTAATGTGGAAAGAACCAAAACAAAAAGCAAGCAACCAGACGCCATAATGATCCCATATCCAAATTAACATAACTTGAACGTTTGATTTTTTTTTATCGTCTGGCAGCTTTTGGCAGTAAACGGGCAAACTACACGCGGGCCAAAACGTAGGATCTTGGTGGATGTGAACGGCACGAATGAACCTAAAAGGTCTACTTTGTCCGATTTCATTCATACACTGTGTTTCAATTATGAAAATTACGTTTCAAGAGAATCAACTTATCTGCTGGACTGGGAGTAAAGAAAAAGCATAGAATACGTCCAGCTGCTTCTCGTCCCGAGCATGGAGTAAGAGTCAACTAAGGGATAGTATCCTCTCCAAATGATGGACCACTGAATCTGATTTTAAATCAGAAGTGGCTGCAAGTTTACTTACGTTTACTTATGGCTTTGCCCATCTCATTATGATATGGGCGTAATAATAATGTATGTACGTATACCTCAACCTATACGTATCAAGAGATGCCCGTGTCTATCAGTTATCATCTGCCATGTGTTATATTGACCTACGCTAATTCACTAAATTGTTTTGATTGGCAGCAAAGCTCTGACGCATGCTGTCATTATAAACATGTTTTGAATCTCATTTGGGAATCATTTGCGTCTTAGATAAAGTTTCACTGAACCCACTATTTTTAGAACATTCTGGGTTTCATATTGGTATAAAACAGCTTTTGACGTGGTCTTTATACATAAAAGTTTTGGAAAAAGCCCAGGTAAGGAGTACGAGCATGCATGAAGAATGTGATCTATCTATTTAGTCGTGTCATTAGTTCTTTCGAACTAGTGTGTTGAAAGTCCTGGTATCTGCCTACCCTTATGGGAAACAGGCGTGATTTTATGTAGTGAATCATGATTATTCTATGAGTGTGCTTCAGGCACGCGCTATGTTATTATCACCGGTTAGATAATTTATCTCAATTAAAGAAAAATCTGTTAGCATCATATTTGATATCATTTTAAATTTAATAACATAGTAGATTTTCTTCCACCGCAGTTTTTTCATGAACAGCAAAATTGCCTACTGAAGGTTGGCCAACAATTTAGTAATGTTGTAAAAAATAGCTAAGTACTTGATTCTTGTGTTAACAATGGATTGTATTAAGCAGTCAGAATTCACAACACGTCTTTTTATTTTGTTTAAAAACATGTTGTCGATTTTGCTTAGAAATCGACTACTTATCACTAATTGGGTTCAAGAATCTCCTAAAGTATCGCTCATAGCCTGTTTGCCATATTTTTCCGCAGAGTATAATTCACGTAATTCGCAGAAAATGCCTCCAGCCTTGTTATTGTATATATGTTTATTATCACGGCTGTATCCCTAATGGGGTGGGCAGAGCCACACGTCGTCATAAGACAACTTGCAGCCACTCCTGATTCAAAGTCCGTAGATGGATATGGTGAACCATGGTGACAGATGATCAGCCCATCGCCCATATAGATGGTCCATTATGTTGGGGAGGATACTATCCCTTAGTCGACTTTTACGACATGCTCGGGGAGAGAAGCAGTTGGACGCATTCTATGGTATTTTTACTCCCCGTCCAGCAGAGAAGTTATTATTGTGTTATTATTGTTAGTATTATTACTTGTTATTGTGACATTTAATATTCCTTAAGTTGGAGAACCCGCACTTATGACGTACGTAACACTGATACGGACTACGGATAGTAAATACCTATTCTTGGGAAACACAGATGAATAATTTTGTCTTCACGCGACTACGTCACGAGGGACTGGCCCGGCCCATAAGAAATATTCTTCTTTACATCACACGGCACAAGACTTGTCTGGTCGGAAAAAGGCGGGGAAATACCAAACACAAATCGGACACATGACTAAGAGGCCAGTAAATATCGACGCCAAACATCGCAAACGCGCATGTATCATGTATATCCGATTTTTAATATGTTGTTAGGTCCCTTGAGAGTCGTTTATACCCAAATAGCATAACGAAGCATATGTAGAAGCTGCTTCTCTCCCCGAGCATGTCGTAAAAGTTGACTAAGGGATAGTATCCTCCATCATGATGAGATACAATAAGCAAGTATTCCCAAAGAGGGTTGACGTCAGGCAGGCGGCCGGTCATAAAACACCTTAGCCAAAACTGCCGACGAAGCATAACGCTGAGTTGAGATCTTTTTGCTGATGTAGCACATAGCACTGTTAGATAGGTAAGTAGAATACTTTATTTTTTTAGGGTTTTAAATGTCATTTTACTTCTTACTCTTTATTGTTTCGTCCTCTTTTGATAACGATGATGAAAAACATCGTGAGAAGACCGATATTGCACTGCCGTTTCTGATTATGTTGTACAAACACTCGATCGACATGACGTCCAATCGATGGGAATTTAAAAGGAAGTTGCGATTATAAATGAATTCTTACTGTCGAAGGTTGAACTAAAAGCCAAGCATGGATGATGTAACACATTTAATATTCGAGATTATATTCAATAACAACTTTATGGGATTTATTACAGAAATTAGAAGGCGTTTCGGATAAGTCGCAAAGTAAATTGTTGCCTTTCTTCATATTTTATAACCGGACAGATAATTAACTGTCATTTAACACTAAATTGACTGTTCGCCCGCATCAAGTGTTTAAAAGTAAGTATAAACACTGGCGCGTACATTAATGTTGATAAACCCCTATCCGCATCGTGCCTCTACATATTTATATGGAAATAGAAGTAATCAACAAACAAATCATTATATTTCTTAGATTATCCGATTGTATATCCTTAATCGTTTACGAGAATAATTTAGCATTTTCATGTAGTCCGTCATGACAAATAGACTTCTTTATTAATAAAAATTAGTTCTATTTGTATCTCAAAAATACATAAATGTAAAATAGAGGCCAGTTTCAGCCAGTTTAGTACAAACAGCGTTATGATATAACAGCGGGGTGATATAATGTCGTCTACGAAAAAAGAGTTCCGATTATTATCGCAGTCTTGCAATAACGCGATAAGTCACAATTGTAGTAATATCGGGCGATAATTATCATTATAGAAAGAAATGCAAACATTCATCCTAACTTTCATATTTAAATTTCATTTTTTTCGTATCGCTAAGTATCCAAATAATCCAATCATACGTAGCCTAATTAATTATTATTCATTGCCAGGCTCATGACAGGCGATCATGAATTCATTTAAAATACAAAAAGTAAGCTTTAATGCTTTGTTCTAAACTACCTATTAATAGACTAGACATTATTCATGTAAATGTAACGTACTTTTTGCAGCACTTTTAGACAGATTGGTTAACAAGCGTGACGAAATACGCGGTTATTTTTGGCCCAATAATAGAGCCTTATACTCTTACTCTTAAGCGTGGTGAAAAACATCTGACAGTCGGACTTTAAAGACCTTTAGGCGTCCCTGTACCAAAAAAACTAGTACCAACACCCAGCTAGAACAAATATTTAGACTAAGCAAACATTTTAAAACAGTTCCCTTATTAGACGAGTATTTTTTTGTCGAATGGAATCGCAGGAAGCTAGGCAGAACCACTTCAACCAGGAGGCCACTTATTAGATCTGCTGCTGAATTGAATTGCGTACAATTCACCTACAAATCGGTCGATTTTACGAAAATAACAGGAATCGCTTAGGATTTGCTATTACATCAGAGAATGAATTGCTATAGAGGAATTGCTCAAAGTGGCCTTTTAGTCCCCACAGAAAGCAAAAACTAGACCACCTGGCGGACCATTCCCCTTTAAATCACCCGGTCGAGTTATGCAGGTGATGACAGGCCAATGACTCTAAATTAATCGCAGGAAAACGCTTTGTGCTATGTGGAAGATTGATAGCTTCTAAGTTATATCATGGGAATACAACGCAACATTTTGGGGCTTGTCGGCTGAAAATTATAGTAACAGACTGTTTCTTGTGATGTCCCATAAATACAATAATAATCATCATCCCATTCTGCTGGATAAAGACCCTTCCAATTTACTTCCAGGATAAACGATTTTGTGCTGCCTCTATCCACCGACCACTTTTCAATGTCATCGGTCCATTGGGGGAATAATAATAAAAACAACTAAGATAATTAATGGGTTCATTCATCTTGTCCTACTAATATTTTAAATGCGAAAGTTTGTGAGGATGAATAGATGTGTGGATGTGACGATGTATTTTTGTGCCTCAATCACGCCGTAACGGCTGAACGGATTCGAATGAAACTTGGAACGTACATAGTATGTGTGCTGGAATAACATATAGGCTACTTTTCGTCCGGATACCACGCGAGCGAAGCCGCGGGCGAAAGTTAGTTATTCTATAAATCTTTATCGAGTCGGAAGGTTTCGTGGAAAAGGTGATTTTCTTGAAATAGGCTACAGTTATATATATCCCTGTGCGTGGGAATGCCACTGGAGTTCTGCGTCATCCGCCCCCGCAAAACGCGGGGGCGGTACAGATATTTACATTCTACAACTTCCAAACGCGACTTCGCTCGCTCGGTACCCGAATAAAAAATAGATATATTGTTACAGCACACCTTCTAATAATTCCAAAGTATTTTCCAAATCCATTCAGCTGTTATGGCGTGATTGAGGCGCAAATATCCATTATGTCTTAACAATCCTTTCTGTATTTCGAACCAGTGTGGTGAAGGGATTTAAAGTGCCCCTCAAAGGCTCTTTTCGTACACTCTACATCATGTTTACGAAATTTTTAGCTTGAACGACATACTGGTTTCCTCACGATGTTCTTTACAGTTTGAGTACATCAGAGAAGTAAAACAGCTTTACAAACATTCGGATTTTGAATATAAGTAGGAAGCTACTACAGAGCGATAAGTAGAGTACCATAAGCTTGTCACGTATGAAACGTTCATTTTCAAAATGTGGATATGCAAGCGTAATGTTTGGACGTGCCTCGGACTACCTAAGTTACTTTTATGACTACCTAGAGATTTAAGAAAATGTCTTCCTTGTGGATATATCCATTAGTTTGATTAGGTATTTCATCAGCTATTTATAGCTGATGAAATACCTAATAAATACGAAAAATAAGCCTTTGATTTATAAATCAAAGGCTTATTTTTCGCCAATAAAATAAATACCAAACGATTCTTCTTCTTCATGTCGAATCACTGGTTCTTTCGTCCCAGTGTGGTGAAAGGATTTAAAGTACGGACTAGCTTTATCGATGATGAAACCCGCCTTTTAACCAATTTTCAACCTTTTCTAATCTAGATCATGCTCGAATAACAAGCGGAACTCTTTATTTTTGTAATTACATACTAGTAAATATTGTATTTGAGTATTTTTATTAAAATAATCATTTTCGCTTGGCAGTGTTACGAACAGGCGTAAATTTAACGTAGATTTTAGACGATTCAAAGTGATCTTATTGTGGTTTTATTGAATAAACTTTTTTATAAGCACTGGTGGTCAAATTGGTAGTGACCCCGCCTTCCGATTCTAAGGTCGTGGGTTCAAACCCGGTCGTGTACGAATGGATTTTTCTGTGTGAGAAATGTATGTGCGCTATAACAGCACTCTCACAACGGTGAAGGAAAACATCGTGAGGAAACCCGCGGCTTAGTCAGCTCCGCACGTATTGACCATGTCTTTCCTGTGGACAAAGCCGACTAAGCTGAGAGGATGGAATAAGTGCTGGGCAAGCCTACTCCATCTTAATTCGTCCCAGGCACTACAGCGTCCCGTTAGTGAAGGTATAAGTTGCCTGCTGACGCTGTATAAATCATCTACTATAGATGGTAAATGGTATGGCCTTAGTTTTTTTTTATTTTCATTCAAAATACTAAACTTCCTCGCACGCGGCACGCGGGCCAAAATTGGATGCCAAAAACAGTGGACCGAAAGTCATGGAGAGTACTGGGAGAGGCCTACGTCCAGAAATGGACAATAAATAAATAACACCCAACAGTCACATACATAGTTCTGACCCCACACTAGGATTAGGTTAGAAATGTGGGTATCAGAAACTACGAGTACCATGGTACCACAACACCCAGACCCGGAAAAAATATTTGCAGAACATGCAAACATTTCTTCCGCAGCGGGAATCGAACCCACGCCTCTTGCGTCTTAGCCGAGCAATCGCTCGCCACGCCACCGAGGCTGTCAAGGCATAAATGGCTAAAGAAGAAGACTGAACTTCCTAAAGAAAATCTTTAAATTTTTTTTCAGTAAACTATTTGCAAGGCGAGTCACCACACGTGCTAGAGACTGGCGCATACACACAGACAGGGAACCCACCTCGCATCGCGCTGTCGCCCAACGCCGAAGTCCTCGCGGTGTCCGTCGACAACGCCGTCGAGTTCTACGACACGTACACCGGCGAGCTGTATGATACCGTTGAGAACATCTACTCAGGTAAAAAAAAAACCTTAGCCTAAATTCTAGATCCAGGGAAAATGCTGTGCCGACCCCACATAACACTATGTGGGGTCGGCACATACCCTTCCTGCCCTTATCCCAATGGATAAGGGCAGAACGATGATGATGATAAAGGCTTTGTCGACCACATCACCCATATAAAAACAAAGATGTATAAAAACCAAGAAAAACTTAATCTATACTTATAATAAAACTTATAAACCTAACTTAGTAAGAAAACTAAAAACTCAACTTCTTTACATGAAGGGTCGGATAATATACTATTTACATAACCTATATCTAACAAGCGACTTTGTACGCTACGAGCGCTTCAGAAAAAAGTACTTTTTATTTTTGAGCGAAGTGAGCGAAGATTTCAGTTAAAACTTGAGCGATTTAGCGATATTTTGCACAGAAAATACTCGTAGGTTAGTATTTAGGTAATTTCAATTAGTCCTCGTAAATAGGTGCGCGGGTCTAAAATGTTGAATTCTCGAAAACCAACACTTCTCGACCACAACACCGCAAATGTTCTCTCGACCTTCCATGTTCAGGCTTTTAAAAGGAAATTGCGAAGCGTGGGCGATGCATCGAACTTTGTTATAGAAGATTCAATATTGAGCACAAATTGAATATATCCAGCCCATAGTTCCGTTCGTAATGATGTTTTCAAGTTTCTACAATGGGAAACTCGATCGAATAACCTTCCCTTGAAATTTATTGAGTTTCAATTGAGTATTAAACTACCTATAATATTACATGCAATCATTTGGGTGGTATGTTTTAGTTTGAATCTCGCCTAATCGGCTGATTGAATTTTGATGGAACTTAGCATAATACATAATCTGATTATAAATAAAATCAGTTAATTCCTTCTTCATACATTTTGTATACTAGTATACATAGATATGTTAACAGGCTACTTTTTTATGCGGGTTAAAATGTGAAGCCGCGAAGCTTGCGGATGCTAGTAAATATGAGTAAAAATAATAGATTATCATCATCATGCTTGTCATCACACGGAAATTTGGAATAATATGAAAATAACACAAAACTGCGTTGTTATCTAAACGATTGTCAAATTATGCAAAACTATTCCGACCGAATTTGTCTATTATAATAGTTTTTAACGGAATGAATATTCAAAAGGACCAGACCTACCCCAGGTCTACGGCTGATTCGAGCTTACCAGAGCCTGTAGCCAAAGCACTTTGCAACTAACGAAGTCCCTAAACGCTTTAATCCAGCGATGCCTCATTTGTCAAAATCCGTCCATCCGTCTGGGCTACAGCTTCAACCAAAGTAATGCCACCTACATAAATACGTCTCAAAAACATTACCTTCCTCCTTTACAGTCGGGTAAAAATGTAAGACTGACATATTATGCGATCGCTCAGTCACGTGGTAACATTGCAATCGCTTCTGTGTCAAATTGTCAACTCCATTCAACTTCGTTCGACTCAAAAAGGACGCAGTTTCCTTCTGATCTCCAGCATAGGTGGTTTGTATTCTATGTCCATCACATCATTGAAATGAAATGAAATGAAAAAACTTTATTGCAAACAACCTAACAATTGCTGACAAAGGGTGGCCTTATCGCTTGGTGCGATTTCTCCCAGGCTACCAAAAACTAAAAAAAAAACTAAGACTAAAACTAAGTTTTTTTTAAATATTTGAGGACATATCACACAGCACCATCTAGCCCCAAACTAAGCAAAGCTTGTACTATGGGAACCAGATGGCTGATAGAATACTTAAATACATACTACTACAACACCCAGACCCGGAAGAAATATTTGCAAAGCATGCAAACATTTCTCCCGCAGCGGGAATCGAACCTACACCTCTTGCGTCTCAGCCGAGCACTCGCCCACGTCGCAACAGAGGTCGTCAAAAAAAAGTTAATGTAAATAGAACTAAATTAAAACTAAACTAACGTTTAAATACACGCTAGGACCTTTCCATTACTGGTGAAAGTCTCGGTAAATATTGGCATGTGGCTGAGTGATGGAGAAAAAAGAAAATGTTCTGTCACCTTATTTATTGGTCTATTTATCATCATTAGCCTGACGTTTCAATCCGACTCTAATAGGCGCTTGTAGCTTGCTTTGAAGACAGGTTGCATTAGACATGTGGATTTCGAAAATGTAAATCGAATTGAACAACCAACCCAAAGTCATTTTTCGTTACTTTTAGGGGTTGAGGTCAGGTTCATCATCATCATTAACATATAGAAGTCTACTGCCAACCTACTGTCTTCTAGGTCTTCCAGGACCAATGAGTTTCTGTAGCCTCTATCTGCGAGCTCAAGTTAACACAGAGACAATATTGCAATGCACAACAAACCCTAACGTTGATCGTCAGTGAGAGCACTGGTGGTGTAGTGGTAGCACTGTCTTCTGCGATTGCGGGATCAAACCCGGTCGTGTGGATTGTTCATTTTTAATTTAGAAAAATCTCTCTCCCAGTACTCTCAAACGGTAAAGGAAAACCATCGTGAGGAAACCCGCGGCTTAGTCAGTTCCGCACGTATTGAACGTTGTAACCAGCTATCAATGTGGACCTTACGTTTATTTGTATGCTTAGACTTGACAAGCTTCTTGATAGAGTTTATCAATGTGGACTTTACGTTTATTTGTTTTACTTATTGCTTGGACTTGACAAGGTGCTTGATAGAGTTTGCGTGGCATACGATATTTCCTATCGCTTACCATTTGTCCAGAGAACTTGACTCTGTTTATTTCTTATGAATAAATCTATAATACTCCAATAATTTACGTTCAGTGCTTTTTAAACTGGTCATGTATTCCTTATTTAGTTCAATCTCGCTTTGATTATAAGCCCCGTAGCTTTTCTTATGTATTTACTGATTTTATTTAGATATATTCAAGCATTTAGAAGCTGTATATGTTAATCGTTTTGAACGTAAAGGTTTAAGATTAAGTATCTACTTTACCTTGTCTATTTTTAACAAAGTAGTTGCAAACTCATTTAAAGCGTGGGTTATGTTAGTGTCGCCGTGTCACGCCTATTATTTGTCATGCTTTTCCTGTTTGACGACATCTGATGTTTTGTTTCGTGCCTACTTCGCGAACCTTGACCCAATGAACCGACAGACATCGTCAGCTATTCTCAACCTTATGTCTTGCAGAATAAGCGGTTGCAGTTTTGAAATGAGTAAAAGATTACATAATTTTATGAGTAATAGGTATCTACGGTAACACTACGCCGACGGATGTGTGATTTCGACAAATTAGTCATTCATTATGTGGAGAATCATTTTGCCCCAGTTAACTTACCTACAAAAAATCGAACGTCCTACTTTTTAGGGTTCCATACCCGAAGGGTGCCAACGGGACCCTGTTACTGCCGTCCGTCTGTCAGCGGGCTGTATGCCAAGAACAAAAAATAAAAGGGGGCCCTATACAACATTTATGTACATCATGTAAGATGCTACGGAACCTTTGGCGTGCGAAGTACTTGACCTGTTTTGATTTCATACAAACTTGATCTTCCCGCTGCGATATCTAGGAGTTGAATTCCGGGATTGCCTTTCTTAGTGGCATGCACCTATGGCCAGGCGCGGTCGCAGCCTGTAATTTTGGAGGGGGTCACTAATAATAGAATATGTCGAGTAAATCAGATTTTATTGCACAATACATAATTTTATTGCACACATTATAAAACAAGAGAAGCCTTCTACTTTTATTGGCATCGCGGCTAGGAGCAGAAAATTGCTTTTTTACATTTTGTAAATTATTAGAAGATTTTTCAATTTGATGTGTACGATTTTGGGGGGGGGGGGGGTCATGTCCCCTGTGAATGTGCGTGCAATATTGTAACCCAAGGTAGAAAACCCAAAATTGTTTTTTGCGTGCGCTGCGAAAACTATTGATTATAGAACAAAATAATGTACTACACGCGTACGAAGTGGCGGGCAACAGCTAGTATTTCATATAATATATATTTCGATTTTGTCATTTTAGCATGGGTTACCTTGAGACAACGCATATATTTATTTTTTTGTAGTATCGGCGTGAGACCGACCATAAAGGTTACCTCGTATTTTATGGCACCATAAGCCAATACTATGTCGTGTGATTTGAATAACGCTATAACCTTGCGGGCCTAGCTACCTACTAATAATACTACTATTATAAAGTCTGTTCGTGTTTGAAATTCAGCCGCCGAATGTTGCTCGAATTCTATGAAACTCGGAATAGTATTAGACATGAAATTCTGATTGTCTGGGTACAACGCAAGCGTTTTTTCTATAGTCTGGTAGGTTACCTTTGATATTTATAATACTTATGAATTTTTCTTTGTATGAAAACATTTTTACCTATTTGTGTATTATACCATTCATAAAGCACAAAATACTAATATACGTGAGGTATTTCGTATCTATACGAGTATGTAATCATGATTCTATTATGAAATGTTACAATTTAAACACATTTGTTCCTCCAAGCACCTTGCAATACATTTCTCATTGGGATAGGTTAGTATTAAAAAGTACATTTTAAGTCTACAATGTGATTCGCCGTGATTATGGTCGATCTTTGCCTTGTTTTCTTTAAATTTTTGTTTTCTTTAGTTTTAGTTTTTGTTAGATTTCGATTTTTGATTTTGTTTAGAATTTTTATTTTATTTGTTGAGTATCGTTATTATTATGTAAACATAATATTACGGATTGTAAAGGGTGTGAAGAGCGTGTGTTAGCCAGTGACGCGCTCTGAGGAGAGGTGCCACGGAAGAACAGCGCTGTGGTTGCTTCCGGGCTCCTGCAGCACACGCTGAGTGGTTGCGTTTTTGGCTCACAATTTGTTATATATTTTTTTTTTAACTGTGTTTTTATTTGATTGATTTTTTGTGAGTATTTGCGAGCCAAATAAATAGTTTCTTTCTTTCTTTCTTTCTTTCTTCTTTCTATTTGCCCCAAGTTTACCCACTGATAGTTTTTTTTTTACAAAGTTTGACTTACACATATATTAACACTTTAACTAGCGGCTACATTAAGAAACAAGTAAATGGAGCTATAATGAATGCGGTTACCACGCGGTTCCAAACGGTGGTGAGCGTAATTAGGAAAATAGTTTATCTGCTCTTTGAAGGCGCCGAAAACAAATTAGGAGTGAAACCTCAAACACTAAATACGGACCGTTATTTAAATTGACGATTCTAACTAAACTAATACGAGTTCACGAGTTCTATCGAACCCGTGTGGTGAAATAATATATACCTCATTTTGTGCACATGATACACAAAATAAATAGGTAATAAGACATGGCGCCGGCCTTTTTGAATTAAATTATTCTTCTTAAATTATTGTTCTTTAACCGTTTGAGAATCTGTTCTAGTAGGACGGACCAAATGTTTATAACAGAAAATCCAATAGCAGCTATTGGTGCACGATCGATGGATTCGAACCGCCGATTATAGGATCTAAAGGCAGGGTCACCTACACCAGTAGGTAACTTAGTAGTAGTAATTGTTATGTTTCAATTTATAAAAAAAAACCTATAAGTTATATACTTTTTCTAGTAACGACTAGACTAGGTATATGAAATAATCTGTTATTTGTTCTATGTAGAGCTGAAATGTCATTTGTGTTTGCCATGGGCTGAGGTCGCGTTGAATTATTGATTAGTTTTCAAGGCATTTATATCGATCGGTGTATCTCCAAAGACATGTGTCCCCGAAAATTACACTTATTACTCAATTAGGTATTGTAATTAGCGCATAATTTATCCACGAGAATGGAATCATCCTTCATCATCATCCACTTCACCCACTGCTGAGTATCTTACTAACCCTTTGTAAATGTCATTTATTTCTCAGTAGGTACTTGCTGGTAGTATTGTAAGTTCCACTGTCGCCAGATAATTGCTAGTCAGAATTGGATGAATTATTTTTAGGATTTCGTATCCGAAGGGTGCCAACGGGACCCTTTTACTAAGCCTCCACTGTCCGTCCGTCCGTTCGTCTGTATTCTATGTCTGTTCGTCAGCGGGCTGCATCTAATAAATGATGGTAGAGTTTGAGCGTGTATTTCTATTGCCGCTATAACAACAAATAATAAAATATCATGGGGTGGCCTCATACGAGAAACATTTATGTACATTGTACGATGCTACCCTTTGTGTGCGACTCACACTTGACAGGTTTTATTTTATTTTTTAAGAGGTCCAAACAAACACAAGTGCGTCTCGAATATTCCTTTTGGCCACACGCCTTAGTTTTAGAATTACCTAAACTAGGACCGACATACCGGATTCCTCACTATTTTTATAATGCATAAAGCTTGTATGACATTGACAAGGTTTGGATCTTCTTACCTAATAGACCTCTGTTTCTTTCCAGGTATCATAACATGTATGAAGTTCGACGCAAGCGGCAAGTATCTGTTCGTCTGCGGAGACCGGATCGTCAGGATCCTCCACAATGTCTGCGGTTACCACACCACCATCGCCAGCTGTCAACGACTGCTCGGCCAGAAGCAAACATCGGCCACTGTTGAACGGCTGAAGAAAACTATCCAGGAATGCAAGGAAACGCTCTCTAAATTTGGAAAGTAAAACTACCTCCAAAGTTCGGAATTTCCATTGAACTGCCATTTGTCTATTCGTATTTTAGTTTTACAGAAAATCTGTGGGATTCTATTGTTTAGGCCTTTCATAGCGTAGACGATCGACAATCGTAAGCATACAGTCCAAAGATTGGAGCTAAGTCAAGAGTTTGATCTGATGTTTGAGTTTGCCTATCAGCTGCATTTATTTTGTGTGATTACAATAATTTAATATAAAACAAGAGTGATCTGATGTCTGCGTTTGCCTATCAGCTGCATTTTGTGTGACTACAATAATTGAATATGTAATCACATTTTCATATGTATTTGTTTTTACATTTTGGTAACAAACGACTAGACTTGATCTCGGTCCAAATTCTATGTTGTAAGTAAAATTAAATCTTATAGATAATATTAAAAACTTAGATCTACTAAAGAGCCTTCCTAGTATTTTTATAAAATTGTTTTTGTAAAATTATGTTATGCGATCTTTCATTTCATAAATTTAAATTTGCTACGCTTGTTTATTGATTATTTTCAAGTTTTGTATCGCGGCTGTGTAAATCGAAAACCTTGTCAATGGTTCCTAAGTAAATAAATAAAGTCATTAGTTTGCTTTTTCAATAATTAATAATAAATAATACTGTTCCATCTTGTCACAGCAAACACCCAGTTATTTTCCAAATGGTAGAACTTTCAAAGTGTGATGCATTTATTAAAGAATAACTTATTTTAAGGTCAGTATTTTAGGTAACTGAGTTTTTCTTTCACTAAAAGTTATAAAATGCATTGTATTTCCGAGAGACTAATGAATTTATCTTAAAATATGTCTGAAAAACTATTAATAAAATTTTTTTTTAGTTAATTTGTTTTATTTATGTGTAGGTACTTTTCTTAACTTCTGACACCCATGACATGACTCTAAGCAAATATTTTTTGTTTTATTTTATTAGATAGTGCCTACCTAACGTAACGAATGTAAAGTGGGTTTGAAGAATTTAAATAATACAAAATTCTATTACATTTTTAACTTTATTGTGTTTCGCACAAAAGTGACTTCATCGACAATAATGTTGAGATAATCTGTGATCATAATTTTAAGTACAATTTCACAGCTTTTCGATAAATAAATAAACTTTAGCTTTCTTTCTTGATCTTTCTTTCAATTCCGTACATTTGTCAAAATTACACATCATAATAGAAGAAACTAATCACTATTTCACATCTGAATATTACTTGTATAACGACAATGTAAAAAGATAGTCCTGATGTACCTATGTATTAAAAATAAATACTGTAGAATACATAACAGATTTTGATGAAACTTTGAATTCCAAAATAAGTTTAAAATAATCCAAATTAATAAACAGCCATTGTGCAAATCATTATCAGATTTAACATCCTAAATGCCGAACATTTGTAAATAAGAAAATTATTATTTTTTGTACCAATATTCTTGATTCTATAAAAATATGTCTGAATAATTTTGATTATGGAATCTATTTACAAGGTAATATATTTTTATCTGTGTATGATTGAGTTTTTCATAACAGAAATATCTTTATTTGAATTATTTTATACTCTGTATATAAGTAATGGAACGAATATACAAAATGGATATTTTCAATTTGCCAGAAGCGATTTTAAAGTGCGAATAAATATTAATGGTTCCCTCTATAAATGCAAGTTGCGAGACAGTGACGTGGTCTTTGTGACTGGTATTTTCTAAATTCATTATCCTCTAAAATTACAATAAAATCACACTACAAAACCAGTAACTACAGGAAAATCTAAAGAAAAGAGCCAACCTGCTTGTTCTGAATATTCGTCTAAAGATGAATTTTGAAAACTTGGTATCAACCTGATGCATACATACCTGATCAATGCTTAAACTCTAAACAGAAGGCTTTCCACCCACTAATCTCATTCCATAACTGGACCATCAAAGACCCAGTACAAAAACGTACAGAAAAAAATTATAAGCAATCTTATGACTTTCCCCCGAATACTCAAACGCATATCAGAGTTGAGCACGTCTCAAGTGACAAGTTTTTGACAGATTTTCATCAAAAACTGTCCGCGTTTAAGTATTCGGGGGTTAGCTATACATTTTTATGTCGGAACGGTGAATGAGGGTCCGTTTATACAAAGGGTTGGAGACACGTAACTATAAATGTAAGCAAATATACATCACTGAAGAATTTGAGCATGCAGTTCATTAGTTACTTCACAATCTGGATTAATGGCTCAAGGTTTTTGAGTGGAGCAAAGTTGCGCAGATTTGTCGTTATGTCTATGGCTGACATTAGGAAACAAATCATAAATAATCAATGGCCAAATATTTATCTCGCTCTATTTCGTTGTTTGGCAACATTGACTTATATGAATACTACCGGCATTATAACATAACATATTATAACAATGAAATAGCTACAAGTAACGGGATAATCTGGTAACAGCATAATTCAGATTCTCCTAAAACATTCATAATGGGTTAAACTGTAACTTTCTGCAGGTGGGTTTTAAACTATCATCAAATGTAATAATATCAGTAGTGCTTTTTAAAATTATGTTAAGATTTAACAGGAACTTAAAAATACTTTTATATCATGTATTCAAGAATATAACAGTCATTTTGATAAGTTTAGCAATCATATGATATGCTTGTTGCAATTTAAGTATAGGTTACGAAAAAACAATTGTTAGTATTTTCATTTTTGTTTTGCAATACAAGACAAGCTTTTGAGCTAGAGTTATTCTTAAAACTAGCAATGCGAACCAAACAGTCAGTAAGTGCAGAGAGTAAAGATAACACGCTCTAATGTCCGGATCCAATATTTTACTAACGGGCGACGGATCGTTACCATAGCAACGTTCTGAAAGCGACATCTGTTTTTTTAACCACGTTGCTTCGATAATGTACGATCAACGTCCGTTAGAAGAACATTGAAACCGAGCATAAGGGGTTCTTATAAACGCCTCTCAGAATCAAGTGTAGTAACCCTCCCGTTCTCTTAGATAATGACAAGTAGTAACAGGGCTACGTAAACACTTTAAGTTAAGCAACGTTTATAAGTAAAGGGGTCTATCGTTGGTTCTTTTTTATCTCTGGACGCATTTTAATAGTTTTAACAGTGCCCAAGATCTACAATCGTTCACTAGAAGCTCATACGAAGCAAATATCTGCAAGCCGATAGCGCGACCCATGCAGCGAAAAGACTGGGAAAGTTGAACTCGAGCCAAAGGACAGATTGGTTATTCCAAAATAGGCCTTATCCAGATGAACATAAAGCCGACGTTGTGTGCTCATCAGCTTGCCAAGTCTTTGATCCCTATATCAGACTAGTCCGTTATTTCTCTCAAATCTTCTATCAGTCATCTCCCATTTTATTCTTAGTCTACAACTACCAGTAACATAATGATTGTTACACAAAAATAGCTTTTTAGACCATTACTGCTCTGTGAGAAAGCATTGTGGACCTTACAAGATATCACAAAATAATTTTGGAGTGACAAATTGGTATAGATAAATATAATTTGATAAGTTGAATGAAGTTAACTGTTTTATGGTTTTAACACATGTTACTTATATTTATAGGTACTTAGGTTTAAATGGACTTCGATTGTTTCAGACGTTTCTAATGCTTTAACTACACGCCAACTAAGCTCTCATCTCGTCTTTTAATCAAAAACGAGTCCTATACCCAGGACACAAGGTTCACTATTGATTGTATAATAATGGATGGAATTATGCAAAATCAGATTATATTCTACAAAAGATAAACATTCTAAAACGCGGTAACAATTATTTAGAAGCTTTTTACATGATTATGCTGCTTCTGTACCTTTGTAATATTTACACAGGGTTTTATCTAAAGGCGGTTGTGAGGTTTTGTACACTTCCCATGATTTCTGTTTTTGGACTTATCTAAGTACTAAAATGTGGGTGAGTAAATAGTTTATCCTGTCTATTATTTATTCTAACCACCCTCCTTCATAGTCAGGTAAAAATCAGTTTCATGTTAGTTTATAGTATGTCTCTTTCTATTTTCAGATGACAGAAAGAGAAGAGAAACGTTATACTACCAACATAATCAGGTTTATAGGTTAACGAGTTAAACTAGAGGTTTTTGTGGCCCAATGCTATTGAGATTCATATTTCCAATAGAATAATACTTTATTTTAACTCAACTAAAGGTAAATTCGGACGATGAGGAAAGAAAAGTAAGTTCAGGCGGTTCTATGTTAATGGAAACTTAATTTTTCAGTAAAAATAATTCAATAATTTGTGAGATATGATTATGAACATAAAATTAATATTTAAATGATTTATCTAGTATTTTATTGTGACGTTAGTTCTTTTATTTTTAGCAATTGGAAATAATGGAAAATACTATGGAGAATTAGGGGCGCATTCAGCGTTAAGCAACTATTGAAAACTAACAACAATGTCAAGTTTATAACAGGTGATTTTATTTAAGCGTGTATAGAAATAATATCGAAATCCTGAGAATAGTTTGTTCAATAAAATATACTATACTAGCAGCCCGCGGATTCGCTCGCGTTGTACCCGGATAAAAAGTAGCCTATATGTTATTACAGCACACGTATTATGTATATTCCAAGTTTCATTCAAATCCGTTCAGCCGTTAGGGCGTGATTGAGGCACAAACATACATCGTCACATCCTAACATCCTCACAAACTTTCGCATTTATAATATTAGTAGGATTCAAATGAATTAAGATAAATATGCGATCGCAGCGTATATTGATTAGATATGCGTGACTCAACAATTATTTTTAATAAATACCGTTAAGACAAAACATGTAAACAATAGTGTATAAGTTATTATGTTTTATACTAAGCGATGCGATGACATTTTAATTATAATAATAATATGCAAAATATTGTCATAATGTCTTAGTATTTGTGTGTACAATTGTCAACGTTACTAAATAAATGCGATCATCACAAGACTAGTACAAGCGTGTGAGTGTAAAACGAAAACAATTTAAATGCCAATAAAAATTAAACTACCATGAACTCCATAAAATGAAAACTAGAAAACACGCATTTTTCGATCCAAAAATTAAACCAACACTGGACCGTGTCATTACAAATGAAAAAAAAAATCAGTCGTGATTTGTCAGCGGGCCGAAAAAAGTCGACGCGAAATAAAAAAAAAGTAACAAAGCCTAATTTTAAACTTATTACGAAATAAATACTGTAAGTACTAAGCAATATCTTATAGCTAATATTAGTGGGCCGATGCGAGGCCGACTAAGACTTTGGTGCAAATACCTCCTTCATTCGTGGATATGGCCAACGTTTCGTTCATTCGTTACGAAAATGGACTAGCATGAAATTCGTTTACACTGCGGCGTAGTTCCTCTGTATTCCCCCAGTTCTCTTATCCATCTGAAATTATATGGAAACATAATTAATAAGTACTTATAACACTAGAATACTTCTGAAATCTGTAATCTCAGGTATTTTTAATATCCCCTAACCATCTAGTACAGGTAGAGTACAGGTGGTCTAATGGTAGCGGCCCCGCCTCCTGTTCCTAAGGTCGTGGGTTCAAATCCAGTCGTGCAAAAAAATTATGTGCGCTATAACAGTAATTTTAATCGGTGAAGGAAAACATCGTGAGGAAACCGGCATGTCGTACAACAGTGGAAAGTTCGAAAACATGTGTCAAGTGCACAAAAGGAACCTTTGAGGCGCACTAAATCCTTCCACCACACTGGTTCGAAAGAATTAGTGACACGACTAGATAGATAGAGATAAACATAAATGAATAATAAATAACACCTAACAGTCACATACATAGTCCTGACCCCACACTAGGATTCCCTGTGTCGTGGGTATCAGAAACTACGAGTACCATGGTACCACAACACCCAGACCCGGAAGAAATATTTACAGATCATGCAAACTTCTTCCGCAGCGGGAATCGAACCCGCGCCTCTTGCGTCTCTGCCGAGCAATCGCCCGCCACGCCAGCGAGGCCGAGATAGATGTAGTACAGGTGGTAAAGGCTTCAGTGGGATGTGCGTAAGATTCTCACCATTTCACCAGTAAGTGTGCAACCGAAGGCAATCCCCGGCTAGATCAGCCAATAGCACGCGTTTGTCCGGCAGCAGGGCGATCCCCGCCACTCGCCTTGGCTTCTTATCGGCCAGCTCGCACGAGGCCAGCATACGACCCGACCCGTCCGCTTCTAGCACGACGATGTGAGGGCGGCCCTTGACGGTGCGCGCGCAAACTATTCTATTGCCGCTCTCTGAGCATTCGAGCGCTACGCCGCCGTAGCCGCCGCGACCTGAAATGTAAAACAACATTTTATTGAGAAATACATATAAAGAAGCCGATATATGAGCGATGGGCTGATCACCTGTCACCATGGTTCAACATATCCATAAAGATAAAGATAAAGACATTTTATTTGCTTGAACACAATGTTACACAGATGTTATAACTATTTTGGTCTCAATCATGTTCTACTAAGATTAGTATGCAAATGTTACAGTAACCTATAATATAACCTATTAATGTAGTTTTAGACAATGTCAAAAAAAAGTAATAATAGTAATAGGCGCAATAGCAAAACAAGATGATGTCAAAGTTTATCTGTCATAAAATCGTTAATATTATAATAGCATTTGTTAATTAATAATTGTTTCAATTTAGTCCTAAATATATTGTCGTCATCTTAGGACTTTAAATCAGAAGTGGCTGCAAGTTTTCTTATGTTAACTTGTGGCTCTGCCCACCCCATTAGGGATATGGGCGTGAAAGTATGTAAGAAGCCGCTCTTTGGTGAATAGTCGGCTTTATCTACTGGTTGGAACATCTAATATTCACCTTTAGGCACAGGGGCAATGGTCCCTTGCAAGCGCCCTTCTGCGTTGTAAACGTGCACGGCCACATCCGCGATGACGATCAGATCCTCAGAGATGGCGATGCCGCCGACTAGATTCAATACCCCTGTGCCGATCTGTAAGACAAACGGGTAGTTTACTTACTTATCTATCCATTTATCTATTTCTATCTATATGAAGCGCTCGTGGCGTAGCTTGCTTAGGCGTTCTTGATTGATCGTTAAAGTTAAGCAATGATATGCGCGGTCACTAATTGGGATGGGTGACCGCAAGTGGCATTACGAGCTGAGCTCTTCTGTGCTTCGAAGGGCACATTAAACAGTCGGTCCCGGCTTTTAAGTCGTTAAGCCATGACGGGGGCCTTTAGGCGGCCTAAAAACTCCGTCACTAGAGTTGGCCACTAGCTCATACGAACATACATACAATGACCAAGTACACAGCGAGAAGTATTACCTCTCGCTCGATGTTCCCGTGGCTGTCGAACACGAACACGGTCCTAGCGCCGTTGTCGGCGACGCAGAGCCGCCGCGTGGCGATGTCCGCTGCGACGCACACCGGCTCGATCAGCCGCTCAGAGCGGATCGTACGGATCGTGGTGCCATCTGTGTTCATCTGGAAGAAACAAAAACCGATCAGGTGCGAGTCTTTGCACACGAAGAGCCCTGTACCATGGTACATGTACTTTTTAAGATGACTTTTACCCTATGTAGTTTGTTAGTGGACGGAGGCAGTACAAAATCGTTCACCCGTAAAGTATATTGGTGGACTGCTATGTCCAACAATGGACTTCTTTCAAGTGAACTTTTTTCTTCTTTTTTTATTATCATAAAATTATATTGATATGACTGCCACAAAAATTTTTTTTGTATGTGGGCCCAATTTTATTTTTTGTTTTCATTTTTTGTTGTTATAGCGGCAATACACACTCTGAAAATTTGAACCCTCTACCTGATGGACAGACGGACGGACAGCGGAGGCTTAGTAATAGGGTTTCGTTGGCACCCTTCGGGCACGGTACCCTAAAAATTAATGACACTAGAACTTAATAAACTATAATTCAATAACTGAGACACTTTTGACGCTATATAACAAGGTCTTGTAACTTACTTCAGTAAGAGTTCGAGTTCGCCAATTGACTAGTACAACGCCCTCTGCAGTTACCGCTATGCCCGTGCAACTTCTGCCCGCCAACCCTGAAACAGTAAAGTTTTGTCGATATAAATAAATAAGCTATGATTTTTTTGTACCAAATTGATTCACAAAACATATATACAATTGTGTAGTTATTTATCTACATTAAGAAAAGATAAAAAGATATAAATTTTATTTTCAGAACAAAATGTACAATAAAATGGCGTAATAAAGAGGCCTATGCCCGGCACTGGGCGAAGAAGGGCTGAAATGATGATGATGATGAATGTACAATAGTCAGGGTTACAAAATATCATGATGAGACAGTAAAAGTTATAAAACTGTGTAGTCTCAGCGCCCACCTCCTTAACCTGTGTTTAATGTTCCGATACAAAATTTAATAAGAACCAAAATATCTGAAACTAAACTAATTGATAAAAATAACTGAGTGTGGGTGTGGTTCAGTGTTTGTGTGTTAACGTATGGGTATATGTTACATTAGAATAAGTCGTTACCTTCATTTACGATGTGGTTTTTAAATGCAAATGTTTCGTCATCCAGCACCTTGACTCGCGAATTGCCCGCGTCTAGCACGTAGATCTCTCGTCGCTTCGGACATCTGCAACCAACAGTTTTTACATAAAATAATTACAATGAGTAGCGAGCGAAGCGAGTTTCTTAGTTCTTCCCAATTTTCTCCGGTAATGGCACAAGCTGCTATGAGGCCTATGCCCAGCATTGGGCAAGGACAGGCTATGGATGATGAAGATTATGACGATTCTGCGACGGCGATCAATGCTGACCGATCCATACCTTTTATGTTATACCTAAATGAGAAAGTTTGTGAAATTATTTTAAAGGCTTAATAAGAAATAATGAGCAGTTTCCCTGGGAGCGAAGCGTGTGAGTAAAAGTTCTCCTGTCAAGTTTAATTTTCTTCTGTTAGAGAGTCAATAATGGGTACACCCCGCACGGGTAGAATCAGGTCAGAGGGACTCACACTCGACACACACACATAGATATGTATTACGGGGTGAATTGTTTCCTCTATCTTGCTTCCTACTATGTTGTTCCTGTTTGAGACTCATTTATGTCCGCTACGTCGCTCTCCGCATTACTTAGGGTCCGCCGCTCCTCGTTCCGATATCATTCTTAGTTAGTATAGAGAGCGCAGCGGCGAATCACGCATGGCACGGGAGTTTACTAGCACTTGCAGGCTGATAATAGATGATGCCATCACTCACCTGGCTAGGGCAACAGGCTGCGTGAGTTGTTCTTTCCCGGCGCCGCGTGAGCCCCACACGCAGAGCGGCGCGCCGCTCGTCGCCGCCGTCACGCGCAGCGGCGAATCACGCACGGCACGGGAGAATACTAGCACGCGCAGACTGATGTTCCCCGCCACCCACGGACGCATGCTGATTCTGAAATTAATAATATTCGTATTTCACAACACGTCAAGTATAACCGCTAATGGTACCCACCACCCACGGCCGCAAGCTGATCCTGACACAAATGTTTATACATTTATCTCTCACTTGCTAGGAAAAAGCTTTATTATTTGACGACCTCTGTGGCGAGGCGGGTGAGTGCTCGGCTGAGACGCAAGAGGCGCGGGTTCGATTCCCGCTGCGGGAGAAATGTTTGCATGCTCTGCAAATATTTCTTCCGGGTCTGGATGTTGTAGTATTATGTATTATAAGTATGTATTTACAAAAAATAGTATTTAAGTATTCCATCAGCCATCTGGTTCCCATAATACAAGCTTTGCTTAGTTTGGGGCTAGATGGTGCTGTGCGATATGTCCTCAAATATTTATTTATTAAAAAAATAAGTACGTCAATCGGCTCTTTATGTCAACTATGAAAAATCACGCATATTTAGGCTATCACCTCGTCCTTTCAATATCATTTAGGACAAGCCTGGCTTCACTTCGTCCTTCCAATATTACTGCTTATCTTAGTAACGTTATAAATGCGTTTATGGAGCTGACAAGCCAATCCTTGAAATTGAAATATACATAGTACGTGCGCTGTTTAGTTGCCCTACGGTTAGTAAATCATGTGTGCGCATTTTCCCTAATTAAGTAATTTACATTTATTTTATTTTATTATCTTTGGAAAATTTACAGCTAGCTTACAGAATTATAATAATAGAAAATAGGTATTATGTAACCTTGAAGGAAGTTGCATAATATAGGAATGCCAATTAAAAGTTTTCACAAATAAAGTAGAAGAGTATAGATAGATTATAAACATAAATGGGTAAAGTAGACGACACTAGGAAAATGTAAAATAGCAAGAAACAAAAAAAAATCACAAAGCACACACACACATGATATCAGTTGAGTGCCTAATCTATGTAATCTATGTACACAAGCCTACTCCATCTTAATTCGTTCCAGGCACTACAGAGCGTCCAGTTAGTGAAGGTAAAAGTTGCCTCATGCCGCTGTATAAATCATCTACTATAGATGGTAAAAGGCTTTAGTTTTTATGTACACAAGAAGAATCTATCACTAAGTAAGCGTTTAAGTTTACTTGTTTTACATGTCCTACTATACCTGTACATTCCCGTGTCCAAGTCGGTAACAGTGCAAGGCAGAGGGTTGTCGTCCATAGATGCCGCTGCAGTGACCGGGTCGCCGCCTGTACTTCTTGCTTCACCATGGTAATCAACCGTTCGGAGCATCACTACTGTTTCTAGGCCACATACACAAGCCGACTCTGAAACCAAAATTGATTATATTAATCTTATCTTACTTATATTATAAAATTGAAAAGTTCTAGTTTGCTTGAAATTACCGGCGTAAAGCTCAAAACGCAACGATAGCGCGTACTAACTTTACCTGTGCTGCCATCTAGTACGAAAGTTGTAACGATGTTTGGATGTTTGTGCCTCAATCACGCCTAAACAGCTGAACGGATCTGAACGAAACTTGGAATATACATAGTACATGTACTGGATTAACATATAGGCTATTTTTTTATCCGGGTACAACGCGAGCGAAGCCGCGGGCGGCAGCTAGTTAATCTATAATATTATACACTACTTTGCATTCTTGGTTTCTTGGTCTTCAATGGTAATGTTATCAATGCTAAACATCATCTTTCTGCCCTTAACCCACTCTATATGGGGTCGGTGTAAGAGTTTTGGCTAAGGTGTTTTATGACCGGCCGCCTGCCTGACGTCAATCCTCCTTGGGAATACTTGCTTATTGTATCTCATCATGTTGGAGGATACTATCCCTTAGTCGACTATGATGTAAATAATCCTCATAAAAGGATGTATTTTTGGCTAGCGTAGTTTATCGTCAATCCTACTACGCTGCTTAATAAAGTAAACTTCATCCAAAAATAAACTTTACTCACCTACAGATAAAGTACACAATCCCGGGAACGTCGTGCTAGTCCGTACTCTTCCCAACTCTGCCAGCGCTTCCGCGAATCTCTGTTGAGCGTCATTGTGAGCGAAATCCACAGCTAAGAATGCGTTTTCTCTAGGTTCGGCTAGAGCAGCCGCATCGCCTAATCTAGCCCCTAATGCGGCTGCCCGACTACTGACTTCTCTTACTTCTACTTGCTGCTGTAGGCCTGAACATTCTGCTTCCACCTGAAATAAGACATTGCTATTTAATTTCAACGTTCCGAATGATCAAAAGTGGCTGCAAGTTTTCTTATGATTTGTGTCTCTGCCCACTTTATTAGGGATGCGGGCGTGATAATATGTATGTATGTTCCGAATTAATTGCCAATTTTACTTAATTTGAAACTAAAAGGATAATTGAACTTTTAACATTATTAAAAAGTTTTTAATATAGGTACTGTTGAATATAACCAACTCAAAAACTGGATTCGAAAGCGAAAGTTATACTACAGTTACTTTCTAACCGCTACAAAACAATTACAATATAAACCATATTAAGCTCTTACTTTAGATTTTTCTGCGTCAATCAACTTCAACTGTTCCTCAAGCAACTTTCTTTTATGCGTCGCGGCGGCTGCAGCAGCCGATTTTAGCTCATTATGTCGTTTGGTGATCGCTAGCTTCAATTCTGTAAAGTGCATGTCGATCGCTTCGTCGGCTGCCAACGCCGCGTCCTCGAGCCTTCTCAGTTCACTGGCCACAGCGTCTCGCGCCGAGCCCAACTTACTGAGACATTCATTCGCTCTGTATAGAAGAATCTCCGACATCCTTTTCAGGGCGATTGAGAAGGGTACAACTGTGTGGTCGCAGGGGGTGTCACTGTGCGGTCCATCGGCACAATGCCGACAGAACACACAGTCACAGGTTTCGCAGAAGAGCAACTCCCTGCCTGGATGGGAGCTGCACTGCGGTATGACTTCCCTGCGTTGACTAGCCATCAGATCTAACAGTTGGTTCACGAGAAACGACGGTGGTAAAGCCGCAACTCCCCCTCTGGGTATGTTTATAAGCTCTCGACAGATTGGACATCGAAAACTGCTAGCGTTTCGGGTTTGTGATGCGGCTATACGCGTGAGGCAGTGTAAGCAGACGGTATGAGAGCAAGGTAGCAGTTTTGGCGTGTGTTCCCCTCCATCGTAAGTGCCTGTAAACAATTATTACTTATCAGACATCCATATACAGGAATAGCTATGTAACATGGGTCATTCCAAAAACTGTAATCCATGCATGTGATGGTGAGGAGTTGTAAACAACAGAGCAGTGTACTAACATAGACAGGTGCCGCAGGTAAGGAAGCTCTCGTTAAAGTCCTCGTAGTTTATGGAGACGGTCTCGACGAGCGTGGAACTCATGCTCGCCATCCCGACGCCCAGCCGTGAACTGCCACAATGTTAGAGAGCACAGATAAATAAATAAATAAATAACACCCAACAGTCACATACATAGTCCTGACCCCACACAAGGATTCCCTGTGTCGTGGGTACCAGAAACTACGAGTACCATGGTACCACAACACCCAGACTCGGGAAGAAATATTTACAGATCATGCAAACATTTCTTCCGCAGCGGGAATCGAACCCGCGCCTCTTGCGTCTCTGCCGAGCAATCGCCCGCCACGCCACCGAGGCCATCAAATAAAATGAATGATGTCAGAATAGCGGAAGTTTAAAAGCTGGTTTATTCATAAGTTAAAGCGTAGATTTTAGATGTTTACGATCTTGATGTTTAAATACAGTCATAGGCATTTATCTTTGTTTTTCATAGCATAATGTTTAGATCTAAAATGATCTAACTTATTTGTAAACATAGGTAGGCAGTTGTATTCCTGCTCTCTGCCTACCTTTTGATTTGGAAGAAAATATTGACATTGCACACAATGACCTTGTCCACGCTATGAAGGGGTCACGGGGTAGATATAGAGACAAAGGCGCAATAGGTAGTATATTGGGCAACTTTGGCAATTTATTTCCTTTTGTACACTACTCTTCAACTTGCACATCTCTTAAAATGAGCAATCTAGAGCTAATAGTTGTCAAAATATCTGTTTTTGATAAAATGTAGATTATGAAGTAAGTTAAAGCCCTTGCTTGTACACTTAAATTATTTTATTATGTAAATAGTTAAACTAACATATGGAGAACAGGAAAATTACCACATCTTCAACCTTTACAATGAACGTAATCATAAGCTATATTATAGGTAAACAATGTACTCGTAGATAAACAACGTAATCATCGATTTCCTGGCTTCAAATTAATACATTTGTATTGCACTAACGGACATTGTCAATTCCTATCCTATTGCCAAAGAAATTATATTGTCACTAGAAAGGGAAAACGCTAAAGCACCAAAGCAGTATTCTTGAAAAAACGAGTTTGAAGTTTGAACATTATATAATGGCTCTTTAGGATAATTCCCTTTCCAATGACGAGACATTCTGCATTATTATTAAATAGGTATTTAGTAGGTAGGTACTATCATCCGAGCAGTACCACATATATTGTGCGCCTCGGCAAATTTCGTGCTTTGTATATAAAAACCGAATTTGTCCGAACATATAATTAAAATAATAACTGAACCAACCCTTAAAAAAATAAGTATCTACATAATTATTGTAGCATCTCTATAGGTATTACATATCATCGCGTTAGTTCGTACTTCAGAAACTAGACGAAAATTGCAGAGACGTACAATATTTGTGGTACTAGTGTAGTGTAGGTAAATCTGAGCGAGCTTTTAAGAAACTATAAACATGAAACAGGCTCATGTCATGACTGTTTCCCACAGCACGGTAAATCCTCTAGAATTTCAGGAACATTTGACAGTTCTTAAAGCGTTAGACAGACGCAAGTCCAAACATTATGTGATTGACTATATTTGGCATAAAGAATTATCATCACCATGAAATAATGTGGAACAACTTAAATGACATCATACCTACTTGATCAGTCAAGGAAAACCATTACAAATACAACTAATGATGATGAATCAGTGCCAAGTACATTTTGTATAAAAATTTAAGCCCATAAAAAGCGAAATAAGAACCATGTTTCCAAAATGAACATAATTTGTAATTTAGATGACCAACCCATAATGTCATTTCAACATCTGTAGTCAGTATATGTACAAACATTTAGACCTACTGATGTTTAAATGATGTAATTTTTTGCACATGAAATAAAATATTTTTCCTAATTATTTTGGAGACCTTTGTCGCACCGTGGCCATGTCGGTCCCATAGAGATCCCTGCAATAAATCATTCCCCAATCAGCCTAATGTAGTCTGGTACAGCATGATACCTGTATCAGATGTCTGTGCATCTAACACGCTCTGTAACAGACCCACATCCAGCCAGTTCATTCCAAATGAAACACATAAATAATCTCTCATACCTACTCCAAACACATTCCACCAGAAAATGATACACATAATACATGAAAGTTGCAAAATATTATATACAATTAACATTATTTACAATAATCATTTCTTGACAAATAAACAATTCATTTCACAAACCCATATGTTTGAACAATAAGTATATTCTAACTTGCTGTGTTTCAAACTCAAACATGAACTGATAACTGGCAATATTTTTAGACAGCAAATGTATACCAATTAAAACAGTAGACAACTAGGTACATCTGTTTTACATAATAGTCCTCTCACATTTCAGAATTGCAACTCTGATTCTAACTTGTAGATCTTGTTAGTTTCACTTGTATGGTATCTGATTAAAAGTACATTGAGAGCACTGGTGGTATAAAGGTAACGGCCCCTCCTTCCAATCCTAAGGTCATGGGTTCAAATCCAGTGTTTTTCTGTTTAAAAAAACCAGTACTCTCAGACGGTGAAGGAAAAACTGGCATGTCGTAGAACCGTAGAAAGTTCTACAACACTTGTCAAGTACAGGAAAGAAGCCTTTGAGGTGCACTTTAATAAAATAATAAATAAAAAGATATATAAAGTAAATATATTTTTGGTATGTTGCAGAAACAAATCCTGAGGTGGAGTTGAGGTGAGGGCACATGACATGAGGTTGATTTGACAGGAATTATTAGAATAAAGTGAAAAGTAAGTTTGTATGAGCTAGTGGCCAACTCTTGTGATGGAGTTTTTAGGCCATAGGCGTCATAGCATAGCTTAACGACTTAAAAGCCGGGACCAACAATTTAATGTGCCCTCCGAAGCACGGAAGCGCTCAGCTCGTAATGCCACTTGTGGTAACCCATTCCAATTTTGACCGCGCACAACGTTGCTTAACGATCAATCAAGAACGTCTAAGCAAGCTATGCCACGACCGCTTCGATTTTATTTATTATTATTTCGATTATTAGAATTGTAACTAGAGAACTACACCTAATTTTTTTTATCTTTTGGACTAAGTAGAATGCTTCGTTTTGCAGAACCGCATTACTGGGATTTGACTCTAAAATTAAGTCTGTTTTCAATCACCTATATAAATAAGTCAAGATTAAACCTAAAAATCAGCATAAATGCATTTTAATGTGATTTTAAAAGCACATACCTATTTTCACTACAGTTGCTAGCCAGTATTATCTGGGAAAACTCATCATAGAACCACTGAACAGTAATTTGATATTATTTCCTTAGAATGGGGATGGAACAAGTTAATTTACATATTCAGTAACCGAGTTAAAGTTTAATGAGATAATTAGGTATCACAATGTGATTCAGCCAATCATTGCAAACTGCTCCAGATTCCCTTCATTGCCTCCAATTGAATGAACATCACAAATACAGTGTGCATCATTATAATGTGCTTGTATACAAAAATTGGGTGCATACACTGTAAGCAATTCATTATTGAGAGAGAATGGTTTAGATTGTTATGCAAATATAAGCTTTTCAGAATAAATACAATTTGATGATCAAAAGTTTGTATTAGTTATTTACTAGCTTCTACCCATGGCTTCGCTCGCATGGTACCAGGATAAAAAGTAGCTTATACATTATTCCAGCACACATGTATGTTCCAAGTTTCGGCATGATTGAGGCACAAACATCCTCATAAACTTTCCCATTTATAATATTAGTAGGATAGTTGGAAATATATATCCAGTTTTAAAGGAAGAGAGAGAAAGGAACAATTGATAAAATAACACAGAAGGTATTCGGTACCATAGTCTTAGTCACATATAAACTACCAGAGGTTTTTTTAAAGAACTAGAAAATGGGAGATATTTTGAATATCCTGGGAAACTATTAAGATAATCTCATTGTGCGTATAATACTATAAATTGAGAGTTTAGTTCACTCACAGTTAAGTCTCAGGCAGCTCAACCAAAACAAGAAAGTTCATTGACCTTTGTGATTATTTTGGGTTTCTAGCCATTGAACTATTCTACCTACATTGAACTTTACCGTGGTTTAGAGTACTTCAAATAAGCTTGTATTAGCTTTGTAAAGGTTGTGTGTGTTTAACTTTAATGTCCCGGTATAATTCTGAGTTTTTAGTTGTACTTGACGGCCTCGGTGGTGTGGTGTTGCTCGGCAGAGGCGCAAGAGGCGCGGGTTCGATTCCCGCAGCGGAAGAAATGCTTGCATGATCTGTAAATATTTCTTCAGGGTCTGGGTGTTTTGGTACCATGGTACTCGTAGTTTCTGATACCCACAACACAGGGAATATGTGACTGTTGGGTGTTATTTATTATTATTATTTATTTACTTAGGTATAGTGGATTTGTGTTATTTCATTAGGTACCTACCTAACACGTTCTAGGTAGCAGTGTGCGTGTTTTGAAAATTGGTTCAAAAATGACTGAGTTCTAATAAGTAATGATTTTTACTTACAGGAAGGAGCAACAATACATGGACGTAATGTAAGGAACGAGTCGGTGGAGGGCGAGGCTCTTCTTATCTCATTTTCATCTGTCGCGTGTCCGTTCTAATAAATATTGCCGTTTGCAGTTATAATTCGAACCAGCACACAGTACAATGCAAACGTAAACACATTATCAGTTCACAGCGCTAGCATCTCTTGAAAGCTCCCGTGTGATCACATCAGCGCGACCATGTTTACAACAAAAATAACGCCGTGGAACAGTAAAGTTTTACAACAAACTAACGCTCTTTCGTAATCGATCGATAGCTTCAAAACTATTCTTCATGACAAAGAAATTTCACTGAAATGAACCTTGGGGTATTTGAACTGTGCGGGAAATACGGACACCGGGATAATGCACTACTTTGTAATAATTTGCTACTGGATTTTACATGTTGGAGTTATTTGCACGTTTTTTAAAACAATTTTAAATTAAACTTCGTGTCGAGCAATAACCCCTGAAACCAAAACATAAATTCTGTCTGTTCTGTCTGATCTGATTTGACAGGAAGTAAAAGACCGACCGATGATTGAATGAACTTAGGAATGAACCTCAGACTAAGAATGAAGAATGAACTAAACTGAAGAAAGAGTGCATGCTTTAGATTCTTCCAAGCATGCTAAGTACCTAGGTACCTACCCAAAATTTATCCAATATGTAAAACCGGTCAAGTGCGAGCCGAATTCGCACACGAAGCGTTCCGTGTCACACCGTACCCAAATACTAATGTTTCATAGTAAACCGCCCTATATTGGTATATGCCACTTATAGATGGCAGCACGTTTCCTACTAAATCAAGTAAAAATGCAAAATTATAATTTAATAGATAATAACTACCAATACTGGATGTTTCCTGATGTTCCTACACTGTAGGTACTTAAGATATTAGTGATTATTTACTTTATATCCTCTGGCCGGCGCCTCTGGATCAAACATCCCGAAATAATAATTAACAGTTCACCTATGTAGGTACCTTTGTAGTTGTTCGGGCTGGGCGGGCTGGGGTAGCTCCAGTTGTTTAAATTATTGTTTTGAAAGTAAATATAATAATACTTACACATACTTTTGCCAAACAATGCTGTTGAAAATCAGTAACTGAATGTGTTCTATTGCTGGGTGACTCAATCAGGCTCGAAGGACCATGATTTTTTCTTCCTATAACCTACCTACCATTTTATTTTATTGCCCCTTTCGATTTATTTTTAGAGACAAGATAAAGGTAATCTATTCATTACTTCGTCGCAGAAGTACCCAATACCTATCATGCTTATATCGCGACCTACATAAACATGCATTACCTACGCGTTACAAGGTCAAACAAATCAAGTTTATTTTGGTCTACAGATTACTCGGTGCTACCATCCGGGACTGTCGTGTATAAAGTTTTTAACACTTCCGTGTAGTTACAGCTCCATTTTAGTGTTTTAGGCGTATAGACGAGACACATTTGCACCTACGTTCTGTGGGTATTCCTTTATCTTGTATCGTTCTCGTGCGAAGATGAGGCAGAGGCTAATCAACGATTCGTCTAAATTGTTAAGTTTGCAGTTTCGACATTTCTATCGGTAAGTACCTTTATACGTATGATTATAACTTGGTTTTATTATATAACAATCTACTATTTATTTAGGTAAGTAGGTAGGTACTTAGCCAAACTGGACATAGGTACTTTACAAACCGTCGCGTATTTTTCGTTATTACGATGAAATCTTAACGTAAATAAACCTCGTAACATAGGTATGTTTTACCCGTTAATTTAACTATTAGTAGGTACCTACCTACTACTTAAAAGTTCCATAAACATGCAATAAAAAAGTAAGTTTTAGGTAAAAAAGTATGCGCGGTTTGTTTACATAAATTGTACTTACCAGTTTGGCTGAAGTAGGCACTTTATTCTTTTTGATCAAGGATCATTTGATAGGATACGTTTACGTTGAATTTAGGCCTATTTGTAACACGACTAATAAAAATTCCATTCAGGGTTTAGTCTACCCAAATTGTACCATTTTAATGCTCTATTATACTAATGTGTCTGAAAGCTTTTGTATAATAAATATTACTTATTCCTAATGCCAGTCCGTCATGACGATTCGTCATCTTTATTGAAATTATTTCAGGAATGCGGGTAGAAGATCACTGTCAGCCCAGGCTTCATCAGAAGTCAAGCCATTCAGTGCCATGCCAGGACTTTCATCCTTACCTCTTATAGGACCTCTGCATCACTTCCTCCCAGTCATCGGTACGTAGACATTACCACTTCCAAATCTCATCAAAATATCTTGATTCTATAGTGATTTGTCTTTCATACAAAACCACATTTTTCGAGTCTAGGTAGGTACCTACTTATATTATGTTGGTAGGTGACGTCACGTACGCGAAAGTGCACGCAACTAGTCTGTACCGTTTTTATTTATTTACGTGGTCAGAACGTCTTTATTGTCCCGTGAGTGAGTGCTACCGATTGACTATTGACTGATTCGTGTGTGGAAGTGTTGTTAGTACTGGATTGTCACTGGTAGTGGATTTATCTGGCTAAATTAAAGCTGTGATTACTTGAACATTTTATTATTCTGAAGGTAGTCTGAGGAATTAACTGCACAATAAAGAACCGACGTTTTGAGTGGCGCCACCGTTTGACGAGTAGCGAAACCATTCTTGGGACGTGTCTCCAGCGCCATCTATTGACTTTATCGATCGTTTCTTCGAACGCCATCTCTTGGCGATTAGCGGAACTGTCCTGTGGATGGAGTGCTCGAGCTCGATCGTTTCTCGTGGCGCCATCTGCTGACGAGTAATGAGATTGTTGCTGAAATTGCGGACAACCACAAAATTATACGGCTCTTATCGATTATCTGAGCGACATCTGTGGTTGAGTAGAAAACCTCTTGCTATGGCGAAGTCGTGCCAAGCCTGCGGAAAGTATATCTCATCGACAGGAGCCGCCGCCTGCAGCACTTGCTTATGCCTATATCACAAAGCTTGTGTGTCTATCCCGGAGTCATCTGCTGCCAAGGGGTGGGTGTGTCCTGGCTGTAAAATTAAGACGCGTAAAGGCGATAACACCCCGGTGAGGGGGGCGACTCAGGATACGCTGGCACCATCCACTGCGATGATCGAAACTTCCTCTGCCTCCTCGCCCACGGCGCCGATCGTGGACCTTCAGGACGTGCACAAGGAGCTAGCAGGGTGGATGTTGGAGATGCGTCAGTTCCGTCAGGAGATGCTGGAGTTTCGGGCTTCAATCGGCAGTCTAGTTAAGCGCGTGGATACTATTGAAATGCGGCTTGAGGCGGTCGAGCAACGGTCGCAGGATCCCCCCTCTGCTGTGGTTGCCGATCTGCAATCTAGGGTGGTTCTGCTCCAGCAGGAACTTAACGACCGCGACCAGGACGCCCTCCTGTCTGACTTGGAGATTGGACACCTCCCGGAAGAGAAGGGGGAAAATGTCGTGCACACCGTCTCCGTGCTTGCGGCAAAGTTAGGCGTTGTGCTGGACGAGCGCGACATTGTGTTTGCGGAGAGAGTCGGAGTGGCGCAGGGCGCGGGCGCGGCGGGCGCGCCGCCCAGCCCTCGTCGTATCGTGGTGCGACTAGCACGCCGCCACCTGCGAGACCAGCTGCTGCAGGGCGCGCGAGTTCGCCGCACGCTCACGGCTTCTGACGCCGGTCGCCTTGCCACAAACGTTGCGCCGCCGCCACGAATATTCGTCAATGAGCGGCTAACGCGTACAAACCGCCAACTATTTTACCGAGCGCGTGAGGAGGCTCGGCGGCTGCAGTGGAGGTTCGTGTGGACCCGGCGAGGCCGTGTGTACGCCAGACAGAGTGACGGCAAGCAGGCGTATCCAATACGCGCTGAAGCCGACTTGGTCCGGGTTTTTGGATGTCTTCCTGTTTGATTTGCCTGTCTGAAATGTTTACATTTAATACATTTAACCTTTTAGCTTTTTTGTTCTGTTATTATGTGACAAAGATTTATTTTGGCAGACATTACTATATATTATATGCGTACTATTATCATAATAATCACCCTTTATATATTGTAAATTATAATGTTCTATGTATATATTTATATTATATTAGTCCATCCTGTCCCCTTGTTGGCAATATATTTTTCATAATACTTAATTACCTTTTCTTTATTATTACAATATTAACTGGCAGATCTCAACAATTATCAAACAAAATCTCCTAAATTAAATTTAAAAGTTGGACTTTTCAATGCATGCTCCTTGAACACTGGTCATGAAGAATTTATTGTAGCAGTAGAAAACTTAAAACCTGACATATTGGCTATAAACGAATCGTGGTTGAGAACAGGACAAGAGGATAATGCTCCAAAGATGTCAGACTATCGCCTTTATTTAGCTCCCAGGCCAGAACATATCAAGAAGGGTAGAGGCGGAGGTGTAGCATTCTATGTGCGAAGGGGTATGAGAGTACACATAATGTCTCATCCTATTTTTCCCACAGTTGATCAGCTGTGGTTACGGCTGAATATCTGTGGTAGGATAGTCATTGTTGGTACTGCTTATAGGCCTCCATGGTTAAATGTTAATGACTTTTTAGAAGTCCTTACTGAATCAATATCTTCATTTTTGAACCATGACAATCTTATTTTATTGGGTGATTTTAATATTAATATGTTGGTAGAGGATGATGGTAAAACCAAACTGCTCAGGGAATTCTTAGGGTACACTAATCTAACTCAATTAATAACCGAGCCCACACATTTTACCTCTCATAGTCAGACATTAATTGATGTGGTCTGTTCTGATGCTGTGGCGTGTAAAGTGTGTGTCAAATACAACCCTGACTTAGGAGCTCATGCTATGTTACTGGCTGAGTTTAAAATTAAAAAAGATAAGCCTAGTTCAAGATTGGTTACCTTTAGACCTTTGAATAATATTGTAATGGATTTGTTTACTGGAGACTTAGATGCATGTAATTGGGCTTCTTTAGAGGAAATATCTGACGTGAATGTAATGTCGACACAATTTACCCGTACTATTTTGAATCTGTTCGACTTACATGCACCTCTCAAGACTGTGAAGATTAAAGGTCCATCTCATCCTTGGTTTACTGAAACAGTTAGAGATATGATCAAAATTAGAAATGACTATCATGACCAGTATAAGTTGCAAAAGACCGATAAAAGTAGAGACTCATATAAAACAATGAAACAGCTTGTTATTCAGGCAATTCGCAGTGAGAAGACTGCTTATTTTAAACAGAACATAAACCGTAATTTAAAAGACCCAAAAAAGCTTTGGACTAATCTTAAACATAGTATTATTCATGACAAAAAACAGGCAATGGAACTACCATCTCAATTTGTAGATCCTGACATTATAAATACACACTTTTTAAATCTACCCGGTGAGGATTCTATTAACATCTCATTGCTCACCTTTTTTGAACACCACAGATACAACTCGGAAACGTTCACTATAAAACCAGTGGATGAATTCACCATTATGAAAATCATGCAAGGCCTCAGATCTAATGCACAGGGTATCGATGGGATGAGCCTTGACATGATCACTATGACCATTCCACAATCCTTGTCTATCATCACAGCGATCATCAATGAGTCCATTACTAGTGGCACTTTTCCAGATTGCTGGAAAATTGCAGTAATTAAACCCATCCCTAAGAAAAGCAATCCAGAAACTGTTAATTATCTGAGGCCCATCAGTCTGCTTCCCTGTCTATCCAAGATACTGGAAAAAGTAGTGTGCCTGCAACTTATCAAGTATCTTGAGGAGCATAATATCCTACCACAACTGCAATCTGGATTCAGAAGGGGTCATAGTACTTCAACTGCCCTTCTAGATGTGGTGGATAACTTGCTAGCAGCCCAAGATCAAGGCATGACCAGTATACTTGTCTTACTTGATTATTCACGGGCATTTGATTGTATTAACATCTCGCTCTTATTATCTAAGCTTGCTTATTATGGTTTCACACCAAATTCAATCAAATGGTTCAATAGTTACCTCAGTGACAGATCCCAGTGTGTTGAATTGAAAATGTTCAATGGTTCCACTGTCCGATCAGCTCTTCAGCTGGTTCCACGTGGAGTTCCGCAAGGGTCAATTCTTGGACCAATACTTTTCATTTTGTATACTGCGGATATAACCAGGAATATCTCTCATTGCCGATTTCATTTGTATGCTGATGACCTGCAGTTGTATCTCTCATTTTATCCGGGTGAAAGTACTGAAGCTGTAAATAAAATTAATCAGGACTTATCTCTAATTTATCAGTGGTCTAATTCTAATGCTCTAGTTCTCAATCCAAAGAAGTCAAAGTTTATTATTACTGGGTCTAAATTCAACATTGCTAAGCTTGATAAAGAGGACATCAAGATCATAGTGGGGGGTGAGCCTGTGGAATGTGTACAGGAGGTAAGGAATTTAGGGCTTATATTTGACTCTCAACTAAAATTTGAGAGGCAGATCTCTGAGAGTGTTCGCAGTTGCTTCTACAGGCTTAAAACATTATACCAGATCCGACAATACCTGAGTGAGGAGGTTAGGATTACCCTCTGTGAATCGCTTGTTTTATCAAAACTTAATTATTGCGATGTGGTATTCGGATCCTGTTTACTTGGTAGAACGGAAAAGCTCCTGCAGCGCGTTCAGAATGCCTGTGCACGCTTTTGCTTTCACATCCCTCCCCGCACCCATGTGACTCCCTACCTAAACACATCTAAATTATTAAAATTAAAGGCACGAAGGGATTTACATTTGGGCTGTTTATTATTTGGTATCATTAAATTCAAATCTCCCCCTTACCTTTATAACAAGTTACAATGGAGACGAAACGATTCTCGCCACCCAAGCAGATCATGCTCGCTCATCTTCGTGACGAGTAAGCATAGAACCGTTGCTTTCCGCGGGTCATTTCGCTTTGCAGCCTCTCGTTGTTGGAATGATTTGCCCCCGCCTTTACATGCCCTGAAATCATTAAATGCATTCAGGTTAAAATTAAAAGCACATTTATTAAATATCCAAAACAGCTGCTGAGCAGATATCTAAGGAGATTTAGCCATGAGTAGAAGAGTGCAATTCCATTGCCGTAGGTACTCACCTTCCGAGTGTGGGCGTTCGGCTTGTTGGCTCATTCTCCGGCTATTTCTCTCAAGCCTCAAGCTTCTCTCATAGTAGGTACATGTTCTCTTTTCTCCCGATCAGGTTGATTATCTGCCTCTTGCCAAAAGTGTGAACGACCCAGAGATGTAAACGCCTTAGACATCTTTTAAATTGGTTGCACTGTGGCGCGTGATCTCGGCCTGCCGCCATCACCATTCGTTCAATAATATCATGACAACTATTTAATATCAGGACGCCAACGCCATTTTTATTTTTTTATTTTTTATGTTATACTTAGTGTTGAGTAGGACATACGTGAGGCACCTCGTTTGTCCCATACATTCGCTCAGAAATGTCATGGACCTCATTTTCAATCGTTCTACCACCTCACAATTCGTGTCACACTCACCAAACGACGTAACGTGCGAGCGCGAGCGGGACGAACGAGGGAAATACAAATGTTTCATTCGAGCGAGTGAGGAGTGAGTGAGCTGATGTATTGCGTGATCGAATGACAGATCGTACGTTGAAATGACATCACAGTGGCGTATGACGTAAGTAGGTAATTGACGTAGCTAAAAATTGAATGAATTGCTTGAAGTTGATTGATAGAAACCTACAACAAAATTAGTTTTGTAACCGTCTCAGTGGTGAAAAAGTGTCAAAACTTTTGTTTATATCTGTAAATATGAAGTAGATAGATTTCACATTGTAGGTAGGTACGAGTACATTAAGTAAGTACATTTATGTAGGTAAGTAATATAATATGTTTGTTCTTCTTTTTCTTATCGTGTCAATAGTTCTTTTAAACCAGTGTGATGAAAGGACTTATAGTATAAGTGCGCCTCAAAAATGCTCCTTTCGTGCACTTGATAGTTTTCGAATTACCAACTAAGTACATAGTTTTTACAATTTTTGTCGATAGTACCTACTACCTAATTTATCTACCTACCTACTCATCCTAACCTAATCCTACTAGATACTTAGGTAAGTACCTACTGAACTAATAAGTAGGTAAAAAACATTGCAATTGGTATCGAGGTAGGTACCTACTTACCCCTTGCCCAGGTAGGTACCCAAATAATCTACTAATACCTACCTACCCATCACTACATACAAAACATCAAAATTATCTAGGTAGGTACCTCCCTACCTACCTAGGTACCCATTTTACTACTTGATTACCTCAATATCAATCAGTTATCGTTCATATAACACAATTTAGGTACTTACTAAACACTACATACCTGAACCACAGATAATATAATAGGTACTATACTCCTAAACTAATAGGTAGGATAAGTAGGTATCTAATGTAAAACATTAAAATTATATCTACCTAACCTACTTAACTAAGTGGTGAGAAAACTATTTAACTAACCGATCATCTACTGTTAAAATAGACAACATTTACAGTGAACCAATTACAACAACTCAGGGCACAGCACAAGGATCTGTTTTAGGACCTCTTCATTTCCTGACTTATGTCAACGAAATGAGTAACTGCATTAACTATTGCACCTGTTATCAGTTCGCCGATGACACGTGCCTCCTTATAGCGGACAAAGACCCAATAAAGGCTAGTGCTCTCTTGCAACAAGACCTCAACGCCGTATCAAGATGGTGCCACGATGCTGGCCTCGTAATAAATCCGAATAAAACCAAACTACTTCTCATTAAATCCCCTTTTATTAAATGTTTCTCTATCATAAATATATGTGTCCATAACCATAATTGTCTACAACCATAATTAAGACAATTTTTAGCAAATATTTCTTTACTAAAAGATCGTATCCCATTCAAAGTCAAGCTAATGTTATATAACTCTCTGGCCGAATCCTATATCCAATATGGAATCAGTAGTTATGGTCGTACATTTAACACATATCTTAATCTAATATACAAGCTCCAATTAAAAATATTAAAAAACATTGTTTCAAATAAAATCAAACAGCAGTTTTATGGCAATGACCTTGGCCTATTTAGGCATTGCAAAATCTTACCAGTTCATACGTTGGTTAAATATAGTTTACTGAAAGAACAATTTTTTAACGAATCACTTCAAAAAGAAATAAAGCACCCTGTATACACTCGTGCAGTTGCTCAAAACAGGTTATGCGCACCGCGCGCGAACAATGGGTACGGCGAGCGCACAGGCAGGCATACGATTCCTCGGTTAATTAATGACTTACCCACTGACTTACGCGATAGTATAACACACAATAATATTAAATTAAAACTAAAGTCATACTTCTTAAATAATTTAGAAAAATATCAATGTTCATTAAATTAAATGTACTTACCTTGCTCCAATATTTTACATAGTCACTTTACAGCTACCTACATTATTGCCATTAGTATAATTTAATTACCTACCTAGTTAGTACCTAACAGTTGAGTAAATCTAAGACTCATATAGCATCTACTTTACAAACCTTAGTGGTTTCCGTGGTGCTATTTTAGTTGCTACATTTTTGTAAACTTTTATTATGATAAATAAATTAAAAAAAAAAACTGACCAAGACATACCTACCTACATTGCTTGTCATCTAACCTAATCTATCATAGGTACAAACAATAATAGTAAAAAGAATTATACTTACTCATCAAGTAAAACGCCTCACTTTTAGTGACAAAATGAAAACATGACACTCATCAAGACACCTCATACCTCTTCTCTTGTGACATGACATGACAAATGAGTAGATTGAACGAGCGAAATAATAATTTTAGGTAAAAAGGATCTGATTCATTAAAAAAAATAAACCACAGGCTTATCTAAACATTAACAATCAATTTAATCAAAATTAAACAAAACTACTACAATCAGATTGGACCACACACATTGAAAATGATCTAGATTACACATGAAAATGACATAACCAAAACACAATATGACTCACGCGTCCTTCACACCGAAATTACACAAAAACAATAAAACTCTACTGTCCATGAGATGTTGCACTGTCGAGCACCACGAGCGAAGTGACCGCAAGCCTCGATTCGGCCCGCTATTTATAGGCGGTCACCTTGTTGTTTGCCTCCTGGTGGGGAAGTTGCTAACACGGCCTCTCCTGACGAAGGGTCGTCCTCGGCCCGGTCGTACGGTGTCGATCTACAGAGACCAGCGCCAGCTGCTGTCGAGGGTCCGGCTTCAGGGTCTGCAACTAACAGAGGCATGGATCGCAGAACACTTGATCCCTCATCTGTGAAAGAACAACACATATTTAAATAGGCGCTCAGTATCTTTAAAACCGCCACCTAATTTTTCATCCTCCGTTCATAATATCTCTTTCACTTAATTCATACATCGCACAACATTCATAAATTTCAAACTCAATCTTACAGACTTCACCTCAGAGACGTCTCAAAATAATGAAAATAGGGCCCTTTTACTCAAGCAGTCGTATTGTGGTACTCGCTATCGAAGAACGCGGCACACGTCTCCGAGCACCACTCGCCTCGCCACGGTACCATGTACTGCACGGCAGCCAGAGTCGTTCTCCCGTAGCCTCCGCTCAACAGCTTCAACTCGTAACGACCGCAGAGTCCAGCTTCTCTGTGGACTGAGAACACTTTATTACGTAAACAAATTGACGAGGTGAGAGTCTTTCTCTATTTGAATACTCATCTTATATGGCCTGGTTATCCTTCACAGCCGTCGAGCTCTGCTCCGCGTGATCTCACGTAGACCCTCACGATTCGGCCTTGTGTTCCGAGCAGCGACGTCAAAACGCGCGAATAACAGGCGTCGTCCCTTCGGTACCTGTTTAACTCTGTTAAGTGGAGAGGTATACCTACATCAAAGTTGCTAACACGGCCTCTCCTGACGAAGGGTCGTCCTCGGCCCGGTCGTACGGTGTCGATCTACAGAGACCAGCGCCAGCTGCTGTCGAGGGTCCGGCTTCAGGGTCTGCAACTAACAGAGGCATGGATCGCAGAACACTTGATCCCTCATCTGTGAAAGAACAACACATATTTAAATAGGCGCTCAGTATCTTTAAAACCGCCACCTAATTTTTCATCCTCCGTTCATAATATCTCTTTCACTTAATTCATACATCGCACAACATTCATAAATTTCAAACTCAATCTTACAGACTTCACCTCAGAGACGTCTCAAAATAATGAAAATAGGGCCCTTTTACTCAAGCAGTCGTATTGTGGTACTCGCTATCGAAGAACGCGGCACACGTCTCCGAGCACCACTCGCCTCGCCACGGTACCATGTACTGCACGGCAGCCAGAGTCGTTCTCCCGTAGCCTCCGCTCAACAGCTTCAGCTCGTAACGACCGCAGAGTCCAGCTTCTCTGTGGACTGAGAACACTTTATTACGTAAACAAATTGACGAGGTGAGAGTCTTTCTCTATTTGAATACTCATCTTATATGGCCTGGTTATCCTTCACAGCCGTCGAGCTCTGCTCCGCGTGATCTCACGTAGACCCTCACGATTCGGCCTTGTGTTCCGAGCAGCGACGTCAAAACGCGCGAATAACAGGCGTCGTCCCTTCGGTACCTGTTTAACTCTGTTAAGTGGAGAGGTATACCTACATCAAAGTTGCTAACACGGCCTCTCCTGACGAAGGGTCGTCCTCGGCCCGGTCGTACGGTGTCGATCTACAGAGACCAGCGCCAGCTGCTGTCGAGGGTCCGGCTTCAGGGTCTGCAACTAACAGAGGCATGGATCGCAGAACACTTGATCCCTCATCTGTGAAAGAACAACACATATTTAAATAGGCGCTCAGTATCTTTAAAACCGCCACCTAATTTTTCATCCTCCGTTCATAATATCTCTTTCACTTAATTCATACATAGCACAACATTCATAAATTTCAAACTCAATCTTACAGACTTCACCTCAGAGACGTCTCAAAATAATGAAAATAGGGCCCTTTTACTCAAGCAGTCGTATTGTGGTACTCGCTATCGAAGAACGCGGCACACGTCTCCGAGCACCACTCGCCTCGCCACGGTACCATGTACTGCACGGCAGCCAGAGTCGTTCTCCCGTAGCCTCCGCTCAACAGCTTTAGCTCGTAACGACCGCAGAGTCCAGCTTCTCTGTGGACTGAGAACACTTTATTACGTAAACAAATTGACGAGGTGAGAGTCTTTCTCTATTTGAATACTCATCTTATATGGCCTGGTTATCCTTCACAGCCGTCGAGCTCTGCTCCGCGTGATCTCACGTAGACCCTCACGATTCGGCCTTGTGTTCCGAGCAGCGACGTCAAAACGCGCGAATAACAGGCGTCGTCCCTTCGGTACCTGTTTAACTCTGTTAAGTGGAGAGCATCGAGCATTTAACTGAATAGAGCAGTAATGTTATTCGTTTTGTTCGAAAACGAATTCCACCAAAACAGTGGGCCCGCCCCTGCGCTCTGATTGGCCGACTCAATGTCAAGTATTGAACTAGAGCTGTGCAATAAAATATCCATATCGATATCGATAGCAATGTTTGTTAAGTGGAATACAAATAAAGTTTAATATGTATTATGTTTACGTGTATGTTTGCGCGCGTGTGTACGAAATAATAACTATAAACTTTATAAAATGGAACTTCCATACTTAAAAAAAATATTTACTATATTTTTTTAAATATTTACTATAAATGAAATAAATTCGATGATCAAAGGAATCTTAAATAGGTATATATAAATATTTGTGGACAATTCGCACAGCGCCATCTAGCCCCCTTAATATTACTAACTTTATTTATTAAGGAAATATAAAGTATAGCCTTATCTATACTTTTTATACTAATATTACACTTACAATATTACGTTACAAACAAAAAAACAAAAAATCTTAATTCCTATTTATAATATTAGTATAGATATAAACTAGAGGACGCCCCGTTCTTCAAATGTACTTATTCAATTTATTATATCTAGGTACTTATTTGTTTGTCATAAATAACCTTTTCTGATAAATATCGATACTAATTTTGATTATGACAGTGCAGCATCACTAGTAACACGTGTAATGAATAAAAAGGATGGCATAATATAGGTTACACCTAGGTAAGAGCAAGACGCATAGACAAGCGTCCATTGTTTCGTTTTATTTGACCAGTTTAACTTGAGCCGTGATAAATGGTTGTAAATTGAAATAAAATTATAGTTTATTGATGCTTACCGATGAAACGTGATTCCGTCTGTTTTAAAATTCGATGTCCTGCTGTTTTTTCCACACCACCGAATAGAACAATACGGCATTATGGGTTATAAAACCAAACTTTGAATATTTTCGAGTATCGGGAGACGGACACACACACAGATCACTTGTTGGTTTGATACTGATTCAGTGCGAGCGTGAATTGTTATTATACAGGTGCATATCATCATATCAGTTAAGGAATTGGATGGCTCATTTTACTACTCTATTAGTTAAATGCTCGATGGTGGAGAGGTATACCTACATCAAAGTTGCTAACACGGCCTCTCCTGACGAAGGGTCGTCCTCGGCCCGGTCGTACGGTGTCGATCTACAGAGACCAGCGCCAGCTGCTGTCGAGGGTCCGGCTTCAGGGTCTGCAACTAACAGAGGCATGGATCGCAGAACACTTGATCCCTCATCTGTGAAAGAACAACACATATTTAAATAGGCGCTCAGTATCTTTAAAACCGCCACCTAATTTTTCATCCTCCGTTCATAATATCTCTTTCACTTAATTCATACATCGCACAACATTCATAAATTTCAAACTCAATCTTACAGACTTCACCTCAGAGACGTCTCAAAATAATGAAAATAGGGCCCTTTTACTCAAGCAGTCGTATTGTGGTACTCGCTATCGAAGAACGCGGCACACGTCTCCGAGCACCACTCGCCTCGCCACGGTACCATGTACTGCACGGCAGCTAGAGTCGTTCTCCCGTAGCCTCCGCTCAACAGCTTCAGCTCGTAACGACCGCAGAGTCCAGCTTCTCTGTGGACTGAGAACACTTTATTACGTAAACAAATTGACGAGGTGAGAGTCTTTCTCTATTTGAATACTCATCTTATATGGCCTGGTTATCCTTCACAGCCGTCGAGCTCTGCTCCGCGTGATCTCACGCAGACCCTCACGATTCGGCCTTGTGTTCCGAGCAGCGACGTCAAAACGCGCGAATAACAGGCGTCGTCCCTTCGGTACCTGTTTAACTCTGTTAAGTGGAGAGGTATACCTACATCAAAGTTGCTAACACGGCCTCTCCTGACGAAGGGTCGTCCTCGGCCCGGTCGTACGGTGTCGATCTACAGAGACCAGCGCCAGCTGCTGTCGAGGGTCCGGCTTCAGGGTCTGCAACTAACAGAGGCATGGATCGCAGAACACTTGATCCCTCATCTGTGAAAGAACAACACATATTTAAATAGGCGCTCAGTATCTTTAAAACCGCCACCTAATTTTTCATCCTCCGTTCATAATATCTCTTTCACTTAATTCATACATCGCACAACATTCATAAATTTCAAACTCAATCTTACAGACTTCACCTCAGAGACGTCTCAAAATAATGAAAATAGGGCCCTTTTACTCAAGCAGTCGTATTGTGGTACTCGCTATCGAAGAACGCGGCACACGTCTCCGAGCACCACTCGCCTCGCCACGGTACCATGTACTGCACGGCAGCCAGAGTCGTTCTCCCGTAGCCTCCGCTCAACAGCTTCAGCTCGTAACGACCGCAGAGTCCAGCTTCTCTGTGGACTGAGAACACTTTATTACGTAAACAAATTGACGAGGTGAGAGTCTTTCTCTATTTGAATACTCATCTTATATGGCCTGGTTATCCTTCACAGCCGTCGAGCTCTGCTCCGCGTGATCTCACGTAGACCCTCACGATTCGGCCTTGTGTTCCGAGCAGCGACGTCAAAACGCGCGAATAACAGGCGTCGTCCCTTCGGTACCTGTTTAACTCTGTTAAGTGGAGAGGTATACCTACATCAAAGTTGCTAACACGGCCTCTCCTGACGAAGGGTCGTCCTCGGCCCGGTCGTACGGTGTCGATCTACAGAGACCAGCGCCAGCTGCTGTCGAGGGTCCGGCTTCAGGGTCTGCAACTAACAGAGGCATGGATCGCAGAACACTTGATCCCTCATCTGTGAAAGAACAACACATATTTAAATAGGCGCTCAGTATCTTTAAAACCGCCACCTAATTTTTCATCCTCCGTTCATAATATCTCTTTCACTTAATTCATACATCGCACAACATTCATAAATTTCAAACTCAATCTTACAGACTTCACCTCAGAGACGTCTCAAAATAATGAAAATAGGGCCCTTTTACTCAAGCAGTCGTATTGTGGTACTCGCTATCGAAGAACGCGGCACACGTCTCCGAGCACCACTCGCCTCGCCACGGTACCATGTACTGCACGGCAGCCAGAGTCGTTCTCCCGTAGCCTCCGCTCAACAGCTTCAGCTCGTAACGACCGCAGAGTCCAGCTTCTCTGTGGACTGAGAACACTTTATTACGTAAACAAATTGACGAGGTGAGAGTCTTTCTCTATTTGAATACTCATCTTATATGGCCTGGTTATCCTTCACAGCCGTCGAGCTCTGCTCCGCGTGATCTCACGTAGACCCTCACGATTCGGCCTTGTGTTCCGAGCAGCGACGTCAAAACGCGCGAATAACAGACGTCGTCCCTTCGGTACCTGTTTAACTCTGTTAAGTGGAGAGGTATACCTACATCAAAGTTGCTAACACGGCCTCTCCTGACGAAGGGTCGTCCTCGGCCCGGTCGTACGGTGTCGATCTACAGAGACCAGCGCCAGCTGCTGTCGAGGGTCCGGCTTCAGGGTCTGCAACTAACAGAGGCATGGATCGCAGAACACTTGATCCCTCATCTGTGAAAGAACAACACATATTTAAATAGGCGCTCAGTATCTTTAAAACCGCCACCTAATTTTTCATCCTCCGTTCATAATATCTCTTTCACTTAATTCATACATCGCACAACATTCATAAATTTCAAACTCAATCTTACAGACTTCACCTCAGAGACGTCTCAAAATAATGAAAATAGGGCCCTTTTACTCAAGCAGTCGTATTGTGGTACTCGCTATCGAAGAACGCGGCACACGTCTCCGAGCACCACTCGCCTCGCCACGGTACCATGTACTGCACGGCAGCCAGAGTCGTTCTCCCGTAGCCTCCGCTCAACAGCTTCAGCTCGTAACGACCGCAGAGTCCAGCTTCTCTGTGGACTGAGAACACTTTATTACGTAAACAAATTGACGAGGTGAGAGTCTTTCTCTATTTGAATACTCATCTTATATGGCCTGGTTATCCTTCACAGCCGTCGAGCTCTGCTCCGCGTGATCTCACGTAGACCCTCACGATTCGGCCTTGTGTTCCGAGCAGCGACGTCAAAACGCGCGAATAACAGGCGTCGTCCCTTCGGTACCTGTTTAACTCTGTTAAGTGGAGAGGTATACCTACATCAAAGTTGCTAACACGGCCTCTCCTGACGAAGGGTCGTCCTCGGCCCGGTCGTACGGTGTCGATCTACAGAGACCAGCGCCAGCTGCTGTCGAGGGTCCGGCTTCAGGGTCTGCAACTAACAGAGGCATGGATCGCAGAACACTTGATCCCTCATCTGTGAAAGAACAACACATATTTAAATAGGCGCTCAGTATCTTTAAAACCGCCACCTAATTTTTCATCCTCCGTTCATAATATCTCTTTCACTTAATTCATACATCGCACAACATTCATAAATTTCAAACTCAATCTTACAGACTTCACCTCAGAGACGTCTCAAAATAATGAAAATAGGGCCCTTTTACTCAAGCAGTCGTATTGTGGTACTCGCTATCGAAGAACGCGGCACACGTCTCCGAGCACCACTCGCCTCGCCACGGTACCATGTACTGCACGGCAGCCAGAGTCGTTCTCCCGTAGCCTCCGCTCAACAGCTTCAGCTCGTAACGACCGCAGAGTCCAGCTTCTCTGTGGACTGAGAACACTTTATTACGTAAACAAATTGACGAGGTGAGAGTCTTTCTCTATTTGAATACTCATCTTATATGGCCTGGTTATCCTTCACAGCCGTCGAGCTCTGCTCCGCGTGATCTCACGTAGACCCTCACGATTCGGCCTTGTGTTCCGAGCAGCGACGTCAAAACGCGCGAATAACAGGCGTCGTCCCTTCGGTACCTGTTTAACTCTGTTAAGTGGAGAGGTATACCTACATCAAAGTTGCTAACACGGCCTCTCCTGACGAAGGGTCGTCCTCGGCCCGGTCGTACGGTGTCGATCTACAGAGACCAGCGCCAGCTGCTGTCGAGGGTCCGGCTTCAGGGTCTGCAACTAACAGAGGCATGGATCGCAGAACACTTGATCCCTCATCTGTGAAAGAACAACACATATTTAAATAGGCGCTCAGTATCTTTAAAACCGCCACCTAATTTTTCATCCTCCGTTCATAATATCTCTTTCACTTAATTCATACATCGCACAACATTCATAAATTTCAAACTCAATCTTACAGACTTCACCTCAGAGACGTCTCAAAATAATGAAAATAGGGCCCTTTTACTCAAGCAGTCGTATTGTGGTACTCGCTATCGAAGAACGCGGCACACGTCTCCGAGCACCACTCGCCTCGCCACGGTACCATGTACTGCACGGCAGCCAGAGTCGTTCTCCCGTAGCCTCCGCTCAACAGCTTCAGCTCGTAACGACCGCAGAGTCCAGCTTCTCTGTGGACTGAGAACACTTTATTACGTAAACAAATTGACGAGGTGAGAGTCTTTCTCTATTTGAATACTCATCTTATATGGCCTGGTTATCCTTCACAGCCGTCGAGCTCTGCTCCGCGTGATCTCACGTAGACCCTCACGATTCGGCCTTGTGTTCCGAGCAGCGACGTCAAAACGCGCGAATAACAGGCGTCGTCCCTTCGGTACCTGTTTAACTCTGTTAAGTGGAGAGGTATACCTACATCAAAGTTGCTAACACGGCCTCTCCTGACGAAGGGTCGTCCTCGGCCCGGTCGTACGGTGTCGATCTACAGAGACCAGCGCCAGCTGCTGTCGAGGGTCCGGCTTCAGGGTCTGCAACTAACAGAGGCATGGATCGCAGAACACTTGATCCCTCATCTGTGAAAGAACAACACATATTTAAATAGGCGCTCAGTATCTTTAAAACCGCCACCTAATTTTTCATCCTCCGTTCATAATATCTCTTTCACTTAATTCATACATCGCACAACATTCATAAATTTCAAACTCAATCTTACAGACTTCACCTCAGAGACGTCTCAAAATAATGAAAATAGGGCCCTTTTACTCAAGCAGTCGTATTGTGGTACTCGCTATCGAAGAACGCGGCACACGTCTCCGAGCACCACTCGCCTCGCCACGGTACCATGTACTGCACGGCAGCCAGAGTCGTTCTCCCGTAGCCTCCGCTCAACAGCTTTAGCTCGTAACGACCGCAGAGTCCAGCTTCTCTGTGGACTGAGAACACTTTATTACGTAAACAAATTGACGAGGTGAGAGTCTTTCTCTATTTGAATACTCATCTTATATGGCCTGGTTATCCTTCACAGCCGTCGAGCTCTGCTCCGCGTGATCTCACGTAGACCCTCACGATTCGGCCTTGTGTTCCGAGCAGCGACGTCAAAACGCGCGAATAACAGGCGTCGTCCCTTCGGTACCTGTTTAACTCTGTTAAGTGGAGAGGTATACCTACATCAAAGTTGCTAACACGGCCTCTCCTGACGAAGGGTCGTCCTCGGCCCGGTCGTACGGTGTCGATCTACAGAGACCAGCGCCAGCTGCTGTCGAGGGTCCGGCTTCAGGGTCTGCAACTAACAGAGGCATGGATCGCAGAACACTTGATCCCTCATCTGTGAAAGAACAACACATATTTAAATAGGCGCTCAGTATCTTTAAAACCGCCACCTAATTTTTCATCCTCCGTTCATAATATCTCTTTCACTTAATTCATACATCGCACAACATTCATAAATTTCAAACTCAATCTTACAGACTTCACCTCAGAGACGTCTCAAAATAATGAAAATAGGGCCCTTTTACTCAAGCAGTCGTATTGTGGTACTCGCTATCGAAGAACGCGGCACACGTCTCCGAGCACCACTCGCCTCGCCACGGTACCATGTACTGCACGGCAGCCAGAGTCGTTCTCCCGTAGCCTCCGCTCAACAGCTTCAGCTCGTAACGACCGCAGAGTCCAGCTTCTCTGTGGACTGAGAACACTTTATTACGTAAACAAATTGACGAGGTGAGAGCCATATAAGATGAGTATTCAAATAGAGAACTATTTGAATACTCATCTTATATGGCTTGGTTATCCTTCACAGCCGTCGAGCTCTGCTCCGCGTGATCTCACGTAGACCCTCACGATTCGGCCTTGTGTTCCGAGCAGCGACGTCAAAACGCGCGAATAACAGGCGTCGTCCCTTCGGTACCTGTTTAACTCTGTTAAGTGGAGAGGTATACCTACATCAAAGTTGCTAACACGGCCTCTCCTGACGAAGGGTCGTCCTCGGCCCGGTCGTACGGTGTCGATCTACAGAGACCAGCGCCAGCTGCTGTCGAGGGTCCGGCTTCAGGGTCTGCAACTAACAGAGGCATGGATCGCAGAACACTTGATCCCTCATCTGTGAAAGAACAACACATATTTAAATAGGCGCTCAGTATCTTTAAAACCGCCACCTAATTTTTCATCCTCCGTTCATAATATCTCTTTCACTTAATTCATACATCGCACAACATTCATAAATTTCAAACTCAATCTTACAGACTTCACCTCAGAGACGTCTCAAAATAATGAAAATAGGGCCCTTTTACTCAAGCAGTCGTATTGTGGTACTCGCTATCGAAGAACGCGGCACACGTCTCCGAGCACCACTCGCCTCGCCACGGTACCATGTACTGCACGGCAGCCAGAGTCGTTCTCCCGTAGCCTCCGCTCAACAGCTTCAGCTCGTAACGACCGCAGAGTCCAGCTTCTCTGTGGACTGAGAACACTTTATTACGTAAACAAATTGACGAGGTGAGAGTCTTTCTCTATTTGAATACTCATCTTATATGGCCTGGTTATCCTTCACAGCCGTCGAGCTCTGCTCCGCGTGATCTCACGTAGACCCTCACGATTCGGCCTTGTGTTCCGAGCAGCGACGTCAAAACGCGCGAATAACAGGCGTCGTCCCTTCGGTACCTGTTTAACTCTGTTAAGTGGAGAGGTATACCTACATCAAAGTTGCTAACACGGCCTCTCCTGACGAAGGGTCGTCCTCGGCCCGGTCGTACGGTGTCGATCTACAGAGACCAGCGCCAGCTGCTGTCGAGGGTCCGGCTTCAGGGTCTGCAACTAACAGAGGCATGGATCGCAGAACACTTGATCCCTCATCTGTGAAAGAACAACACATATTTAAATAGGCGCTCAGTATCTTTAAAACCGCCACCTAATTTTTCATCCTCCGTTCATAATATCTCTTTCACTTAATTCATACATCGCACAACATTCATAAATTTCAAACTCAATCTTACAGACTTCACCTCAGAGACGTCTCAAAATAATGAAAATAGGGCCCTTTTACTCAAGCAGTCGTATTGTGGTACTCGCTATCGAAGAACGCGGCACACGTCTCCGAGCACCACTCGCCTCGCCACGGTACCATGTACTGCACGGCAGCCAGAGTCGTTCTCCCGTAGCCTCCGCTCAACAGCTTCAGCTCGTAACGACCGCAGAGTCCAGCTTCTCTGTGGACTGAGAACACTTTATTACGTAAACAAATTGACGAGGTGAGAGTCTTTCTCTATTTGAATACTCATCTTATATGGCTTGGTTATCCTTCACAGCCGTCGAGCTCTGCTCCGCGTGATCTCACGTAGACCCTCACGATTCGGCCTTGTGTTCCGAGCAGCGACGTCAAAACGCGCGAATAACAGGCGTCGTCCCTTCGGTACCTGTTTAACTCTGTTAAGTGGAGAGGTATACCTACATCAAAGTTGCTAACACGGCCTCTCCTGACGAAGGGTCGTCCTCGGCCCGGTCGTACGGTGTCGATCTACAGAGACCAGCGCCAGCTGCTGTCGAGGGTCCGGCTTCAGGGTCTGCAACTAACAGAGGCATGGATCGCAGAACACTTGATCCCTCATCTGTGAAAGAACAACACATATTTAAATAGGCGCTCAGTATCTTTAGAACCGCCACCTAATTTTTCATCCTCCGTTCATAATATCTCTTTCACTTAATTCATACATCGCACAACATTCATAAATTTCAAACTCAATCTTACAGACTTCACCTCAGAGACGTCTCAAAATAATGAAAATAGGGCCCTTTTACTCAAGCAGTCGTATCTCTGGACGTCGCCTACTGCACCGTCTTCAGCAGCAGCCGCGCCGGCTTCTGTCTTCGGCACTTCTGACGCCAGACGCACCAAGCATCTCCCTCAGGTTAACACACTCTCTGTGCATTAACCTGTGCGCATTACCACCTTTAGTAATCGCCCAGTCACCACCCTTGGTAACTATCCAACACCAGCCAACCACCTTATTCGACCTGACATATATAGCAATGTCGTCTGTTATCCACTTACAAGAGGGGGGACTTTTTCATATCTACTATCCTAGGGGGGACTATACCTACCTACTACGAAAAACACTAAGGGGTTGGTTGGTTAATCTAACTATGGGAAAGGATAACAACCGGCAAAGCCATAAATGACGTTTTGGTCTTATAAGAGGTGTGGTACTCGCTATCGAAGAACGCGGCACACGTCTCCGAGCACCACTCGCCTCGCCACGGTACCATGTACTGCACGGCAGCCAGAGTCGTTCTCCCGTAGCCTCCGCTCAACAGCTTCAGCTCGTAACGACCGCAGAGTCCAGCTTCTCTGTGGACTGAGAACACTTTATTACGTAAACAAATTGACGAGGTGAGAGTCTTTCTCTATTTGAATACTCATCTTATATGGCCTGGTTATCCTTCACAGCCGTCGAGCTCTGCTCCGCGTGATCTTACGTAGACCCTCACGATTCGGCCTTGTGTTCCGAGCAGCGACGTCAAAACGCGCGAATAACAGGCGTCGTCCCTTCGGTACCTGTTTAACTCTGTTAAGTGGAGAGGTATACCTACATCAAAGTTGCTAACACGGCCTCTCCTGACGAAGGGTCGTCCTCGGCCCGGTCGTACGGTGTCGATCTACAGAGACCAGCGCCAGCTGCTGTCGAGGGTCCGGCTTCAGGGTCTGCAACTAACAGAGGCATGGATCGCAGAACACTTGATCCCTCATCTGTGAAAGAACAACACATATTTAAATAGGCGCTCAGTATCTTTAAAACCGCCACCTAATTTTTCATCCTCCGTTCATAATATCTCTTTCACTTAATTCATACATCGCACAACATTCATAAATTTCAAACTCAATCTTACAGACTTCACCTCAGAGACGTCTCAAAATAATGAAAATAGGGCCCTTTTACTCAAGCAGTCGTATTGTGGTACTCGCTATCGAAGAACGCGGCACACGTCTCCGAGCACCACTCGCCTCGCCACGGTACCATGTACTGCACGGCAGCCAGAGTCGTTCTCCCGTAGCCTCCGCTCAACAGCTTCAGCTCGTAACGACCGCAGAGTCCAGCTTCTCTGTGGACTGAGAACACTTTATTACGTAAACAAATTGACGAGGTGAGAGTCTTTCTCTATTTGAATACTCATCTTATATGGCCTGGTTATCCTTCACAGCCGTCGAGCTCTGCTCCGCGTGATCTCACGCAGACCCTCACGATTCGGCCTTGTGTTCCGAGCAGCGACGTCAAAACGCGCGAATAACAGGCGTCGTCCCTTCGGTACCTGTTTAACTCTGTTAAGTGGAGAGGTATACCTACATCAAAGTTGCTAACACGGCCTCTCCTGACGAAGGGTCGTCCTCGGCCCGGTCGTACGGTGTCGATCTACAGAGACCAGCGCCAGCTGCTGTCGAGGGTCCGGCTTCAGGGTCTGCAACTAACAGAGGCATGGATCGCAGAACACTTGATCCCTCATCTGTGAAAGAACAACACATATTTAAATAGGCGCTCAGTATCTTTAAAACCGCCACCTAATTTTTCATCCTCCGTTCATAATATCTCTTTCACTTAATTCATACATCGCACAACATTCATAAATTTCAAACTCAATCTTACAGACTTCACCTCAGAGACGTCTCAAAATAATGAAAATAGGGCCCTTTTACTCAAGCAGTCGTATTGTGGTACTCGCTATCGAAGAACGCGGCACACGTCTCCGAGCACCACTCGCCTCGCCACGGTACCATGTACTGCACGGCAGCCAGAGTCGTTCTCCCGTAGCCTCCGCTCAACAGCTTCAGCTCGTAACGACCGCAGAGTCCAGCTTCTCTGTGGACTGAGAACACTTTATTACGTAAACAAATTGACGAGGTGAGAGTCTTTCTCTATTTGAATACTCATCTTATATGGCTTGGTTATCCTTCACAGCCGTCGAGCTCTGCTCCGCGTGATCTCACGTAGACCCTCACGATTCGGCCTTGTGTTCCGAGCAGCGACGTCAAAACGCGCGAATAACAGGCGTCGTCCCTTCGGTACCTGTTTAACTCTGTTAAGTGGAGAGGTATACCTACATCAAAGTTGCTAACACGGCCTCTCCTGACGAAGGGTCGTCCTCGGCCCGGTCGTACGGTGTCGATCTACAGAGACCAGCGCCAGCTGCTGTCGAGGGTCCGGCTTCAGGGTCTGCAACTAACAGAGGCATGGATCGCAGAACACTTGATCCCTCATCTGTGAAAGAACAACACATATTTAAATAGGCGCTCAGTATCTTTAAAACCGCCACCTAATTTTTCATCCTCCGTTCATAATATCTCTTTCACTTAATTCATACATCGCACAACATTCATAAATTTCAAACTCAATCTTACAGACTTCACCTCAGAGACGTCTCAAAATAATGAAAATAGGGCCCTTTTACTCAAGCAGTCGTATTGTGGTACTCGCTATCGAAGAACGCGGCACACGTCTCCGAGCACCACTCGCCTCGCCACGGTACCATGTACTGCACGGCAGCCAGAGTCGTTCTCCCGTAGCCTCCGCTCAACAGCTTCAGCTCGTAACGACCGCAGAGTCCAGCTTCTCTGTGGACTGAGAACACTTTATTACGTAAACAAATTGACGAGGTGAGAGTCTTTCTCTATTTGAATACTCATCTTATATGGCCTGGTTATCCTTCACAGCCGTCGAGCTCTGCTCCGCGTGATCTCACGCAGACCCTCACGATTCGGCCTTGTGTTCCGAGCAGCGACGTCAAAACGCGCGAATAACAGGCGTCGTCCCTTCGGTACCTGTTTAACTCTGTTAAGTGGAGAGGTATACCTACATCAAAGTTGCTAACACGGCCTCTCCTGACGAAGGGTCGTCCTCGGCCCGGTCGTACGGTGTCGATCTACAGAGACCAGCGCCAGCTGCTGTCGAGGGTCCGGCTTCAGGGTCTGCAACTAACAGAGGCATGGATCGCAGAACACTTGATCCCTCATCTGTGAAAGAACAACACATATTTAAATAGGCGCTCAGTATCTTTAAAACCGCCACCTAATTTTTCATCCTCCGTTCATAATATCTCTTTCACTTAATTCATACATCGCACAACATTCATAAATTTCAAACTCAATCTTACAGACTTCACCTCAGAGACGTCTCAAAATAATGAAAATAGGGCCCTTTTACTCAAGCAGTCGTATTGTGGTACTCGCTATCGAAGAACGCGGCACACGTCTCCGAGCACCACTCGCCTCGCCACGGTACCATGTACTGCACGGCAGCCAGAGTCGTTCTCCCGTAGCCTCCGCTCAACAGCTTCAGCTCGTAACGACCGCAGAGTCCAGCTTCTCTGTGGACTGAGAACACTTTATTACGTAAACAAATTGACGAGGTGAGAGTCTTTCTCTATTTGAATACTCATCTTATATGGCCTGGTTATCCTTCACAGCCGTCGAGCTCTGCTCCGCGTGATCTCACGTAGACCCTCACGATTCGGCCTTGTGTTCCGAGCAGCGACGTCAAAACGCGCGAATAACAGGCGTCGTCCCTTCGGTACCTGTTTAACTCTGTTAAGTGGAGAGGTATACCTACATCAAAGTTGCTAACACGGCCTCTCCTGACGAAGGGTCGTCCTCGGCCCGGTCGTACGGTGTCGATCTACAGAGACCAGCGCCAGCTGCTGTCGAGGGTCCGGCTTCAGGGTCTGCAACTAACAGAGGCATGGATCGCAGAACACTTGATCCCTCATCTGTGAAAGAACAACACATATTTAAATAGGCGCTCAGTATCTTTAAAACCGCCACCTAATTTTTCATCCTCCGTTCATAATATCTCTTTCACTTAATTCATACATCGCACGCTATCTTATTATTTTAATATAACAGCCAAGAACTTGGCTACTCAGACTGCTTCTTTTGAGCAGTATAATGACCCCCAAAAACAGACTCTGGAAGTTACTCCAAGTCATTTAAATTAGACCTCAAGACAATAGAGATAGCCTCTAGCGCTTATTATTCACCTTTAAAAAAATCAGTTCTTCATTCAAATATAAGAAAATCCGATAATATATTAAAGTCAAATAATAATAAAAAGAGTCAAAATAATAATTTTAGAAAATCAAAGGTTACTAATTTGGTGCATCAAAATATTCAAGGTTTGAGAAGTAAAGAACTACAGCTGGAATTGTACATGACCTCAAACAAAATTGACATAATTTGTATTACAGAACATTGGCTAAAAAATCATGAGCTTATGTTTAATTTCAGTGATCACCAAGTTGGTAGTGCTTTCTGCAGGAACCATTTTGAACGAGGTGGCTCATTAATATTACTAAACAAACAAATTAAATTTAAAGAACGCAAAGATATTATTCACCTGACTGCAGAAAGACACATAGAAATAGCCTGCGTAGAGTTGGAGCAGTTCATTGTTATAAGCGCTTACAGCCCGCCTTGCGCCTCCTTTGATGTTTTTGAAAAGGTTATGGAAGAAATTATGTTCAAATTGTCTAAATCTAACAAGGAAATTATTGTATGTGGCGATTTTAATGTAAATCTGCTTGAAAAATGCTCATTAAATACTAGATTAACAAGTTTATTTAAATCATTCAATCTTGAACCATCATTTATGGAGCCAACTAGAATAACTGCCACCTCAGCTACATGTTTGGACAACATATTTACTAATGTTAATATAATAAGTAAAAATATTATTAATCAACTTGAATCAGACCACCTTGGACAATTTATAAAAATTGAAACACAAACTAGGCAAAATGTAAAAAGGAAAATTACCTATGTACCAATGACCATTAATCGATTGGAACAGTTGAAATCAAATCTAAAAAATAAAATTCCAAACATAATATATCATAATGAAGATCCTAATTATTTGTATAATACATTTTTTAAAGAATTTAATAACGAATTCAATTCAGTTTATACATCCAAATCGATCATGGTATCTAATAAGCCAGGATTTTGTGAGTGGGCAACAGCAGGAATACATAAAAGTAGACAAACATTGTATGAATTGTACAGTATAAAACAATATAATTTCAGTGAAGAGTTTAAAGAAAAAGTTAAGAATTATTCTAAAATATTTAAGAAAGTATGTAAAATAGCCAAATCATTATATTTGAGTTCAAAAATTAAAAACAGTCAAGATAAAATTAAAGCTACTTGGAATGTTATTAAAGAAGAGACTGGAAAAAATATAATTCATAATAACAGTTTTAAATTAAAAATAGATAATATAATTATTAACAAAGATGAAGATGTAGCTAAAGCGCTCGAATTGTTTTTTACTGATATTCCAGTCTCTACTACAAAATCTTTAAACTCTTCCCACATAATCGCAGAGTCAATGTTGAAACAAAACGTACCTGAATGTAAAACAAATTTTTCATTCGATTATGTCAGTTCTAATGACATTGTCAAGGCTTATAAATTAATCAATGTAAAAAAGACCACGGACCTCTGGGGAATTTCTGTTAGCGTCGTAAAACCATTGATAGACATAATTGCACCTGACCTAGCTATGATCTTCAATCAATGTATTGATTGTGGTGTGTTCCCTGATTTAATGAAACATAGTAAAATAACACCTCTCTTCAAATCTGGTAGTCATTCAGACCCTAGTAACTATCGTCCTATATCAGTACTACCGACCTTTAGCAAAATATTTGAAAAACTGATTCTAAAGCAACTTCAAGACCATTTTAACATAAATAACCTACTCGACAACAAACAATTCGGATTTATGAAGGGCCGTTCAACAACAGAGGCTGGTGTCGAGTTAATATCGCATATTTTCCATGCATGGGAAGAGTCTCGTGATGCTTTAGGGATTTTTTGTGATCTGTCAAAAGCATTCGATTGTGTCCATCATGAAACATTAATCAGGAAACTCCGACACTATGGGGTTAGGGGTTTTGCTCTTGACCTTCTCAGTTCCTATTTAAGTAACAGAATACAAAGAGTCGACGTTAATGGAAAACGTTCTCCAGGGTCAATAGTAACAATGGGTGTACCACAGGGATCAATATTAGGACCATTTCTATTTTTAGTTTATATTAATGATTTACCTAAACTTGTTAGGGATGATCATGAAATTGTATTGTTTGCAGATGACACCTCATTTTTATTTAAAATGAAACGACGCCAGGTTAATTTTGGCGAAGTAAACAATGCAATCTCCAAAGTCGTAGAATGGTTCGATGTAAATAACCTATTGCTAAATGAAAAGAAAACCAAATGTATAAGATTTATACTACCAAATGTTACACAAGTAAATTCTCATATAAAAATAAAAAATGAACATATAGATCTCGTGGACACTACTACTTTTTTGGGCATAACCTTAGATAAAAAGATTCAATGGGACCCACATATAGATAAATTGTCGAAGAGACTTAGTTCTGCGGCATATGCAGTCAAAAAAATACGTCTACTTACAGACGTAGATACAGCTAGACTAGTTTACTTCAGCTACTTCCATAGCATCATGGCATATGGCATTTTGTTGTGGGGGAGTGCTGCAGATATAAACACCGTATTTGTGTTGCAGAAGAGGGCTGTTCGAGCAGTTTATAACCTGGGTCCTAGGGAGTCATTACGTAATAAATTTAAAGAAATAAACATTATGACTGTTCCTTGTCAATATATTTACGAAAACTTGATGTACGTACATAAAAATGTTAGTAAGTTTAAGAAAAATAGTGATAATCATAGTGTTAATACTAGAAATAAGGATAAACTTGCTGTACCCACGATTAGGCTAGGTAAAGTTAATAAATCATTTAAAGGGCAATGTGTACGCTTCTATAACAAAGTCCCAAGCGAGATGACAAATTTGTCAGTTAATAAATTCAAAACACTAATAAAACAAAAGTTGTATAAAAAAGCTTACTATAAAATATCCGATTATATAGAAGATAAAAATGCTTGGGACTGAATGCTCCAACTCCTTTTATAACATGATTGTAAAGGGATCATTTTCCAAAAAAATAGCCAAGCGTGGTTTCTTGCCTGTATCTTCCACGCCTGGTCGCGTTACGAACAGGTGTAAATGCAACGTAGATTTAAGACGTGTCCAAGTGATCCCAGTGATTTTATGGAATAAAAATTTTTGACTTTGACTTTGACTTTGACTTTGCACAACATTCATAAATTTCAAACTCAATCTTACAGACTTCACCTCAGAGACGTCTCAAAATAATGAAAATAGGGCCCTTTTACTCAAGCAGTCGTATTGTGGTACTCGCTATCGAAGAACGCGGCACACGTCTCCGAGCACCACTCGCCTCGCCACGGTACCATGTACTGCACGGCAGCCAGAGTCGTTCTCCCGTAGCCTCCGCTCAACAGCTTCAGCTCGTAACGACCGCAGAGTCCAGCTTCTCTGTGGACTGAGAACACTTTATTACGTAAACAAATTGACGAGGTGAGAGTCTTTCTCTATTTGAATACTCATCTTATATGGCCTGGTTATCCTTCACAGCCGTCGAGCTCTGCTCCGCGTGATCTCACGTAGACCCTCACGATTCGGCCTTGTGTTCCGAGCAGCGACGTCAAAACGCGCGAATAACAGGCGTCGTCCCTTCGGTACCTGTTTAACTCTGTTAAGTGGAGAGGTATACCTACATCAAAGTTGCTAACACGGCCTCTCCTGACGAAGGGTCGTCCTCGGCCCGGTCGTACGGTGTCGATCTACAGAGACCAGCGCCAGCTGCTGTCGAGGGTCCGGCTTCAGGGTCTGCAACTAACAGAGGCATGGATCGCAGAACACTTGATCCCTCATCTGTGAAAGAACAACACATATTTAAATAGGCGCTCAGTATCTTTAAAACCGCCACCTAATTTTTCATCCTCCGTTCATAATATCTCTTTCACTTAATTCATACATCGCACAACATTCATAAATTTCAAACTCAATCTTACAGACTTCACCTCAGAGACGTCTCAAAATAATGAAAATAGGGCCCTTTTACTCAAGCAGTCGTATTGTGGTACTCGCTATCGAAGAACGCGGCACACGTCTCCGAGCACCACTCGCCTCGCCACGGTACCATGTACTGCACGGCAGCCAGAGTCGTTCTCCCGTAGCCTCCGCTCAACAGCTTCAGCTCGTAACGACCGCAGAGTCCAGCTTCTCTGTGGACTGAGAACACTTTATTACGTAAACAAATTGACGAGGTGAGAGTCTTTCTCTATTTGAATACTCATCTTATATGGCCTGGTTATCCTTCACAGCCGTCGAGCTCTGCTCCGCGTGATCTCACGTAGACCCTCACGATTCGGCCTTGTGTTCCGAGCAGCGACGTCAAAACGCGCGAATAACAGGCGTCGTCCCTTCGGTACCTGTTTAACTCTGTTAAGTGGAGAGGTATACATCAAAGTTTCGACCTTTCGTGGGCTCGGCTTTACCTGACCCTGACTCACAAACCCTGCCAAGATATTTGACCATCATATGACTTACGAGAACGAGACCAGCGATAGCAACGGCGATCGACGCTTGATGAGCGTGATCGAGATTAGTACAGAGAACGAACCCTACCCCCATAATTGCGTCGTGGCATTCGACCTACTAATGAACTTCCAGATCGGGATCTAAATAGACTACGGCGCGAACTACCCCTTTTGCGCGACAAAGTCCGCAAACGGTGACGCACCCTGACAAAAGAACGTCTTTGGGTAGATTGACAGCGGGAGACGCTTCGTGATCGGACACGGAACCTACTGCGCGTCATTGTTCTGCTCCGACGTGGTGCTCGACCATAAAAGACACTAGGTGACAGAGACCGTAACTTACAGCGCGAAAGTTATCGCATGGATGACAGAGTTCTACTACGAAACCGATACCGAGAACGGCGTCGTGTTCGGACACGTGAGTCACCTTGTGTACGATGTTTCGTTCTACCACGGTCTTTATTTCTAGGCATGCTGAGAATTTACCAAGGTTACGTAAACAAGAATAACAAAGAGAATGCAACTGAGAGAATAAAACAACAAACTGCACAGAATCTGGCTATCTTTTCAATGTGTGGGTAGTTCCAATCTGTTTACTCGAAATTCGTGAGCTTTATGGATTTTATTATCCCTCACTTCTGATTTTAGGTAAAAAGGATCTGATTCATTAAAAAAAATAAACCACAGGCTTATCTAAACATTAACAATCAATTTAATCAAAATTAAACAAAACTACTACAATCAGATTGGACCACACACATTGAAAATGATCTAGATTACACATGAAAATGACATAACCAAAACACAATATGACTCACGCGTCCTTCACACCGAAATTACACAAAAACAATAAAACTCTACTGTCCATGAGATGTTGCACTGTCGAGCACCACGAGCGAAGTGACCGCAAGCCTCGATTCGGCCCGCTATTTATAGGCGGTCGCCTTGTTTGCCTCCTGGTGGGGAAGTTGCTAACAATAATACCTCACTACCTCGCACGAGCTCGCAACATGACATTTTACAGTATGTGACATGACATTTGAAGCATGACATTGTCCCACCTCACGAAATAGAATGAGGGCCTCATACAAACTCATTTTGAAACCGTGTCCTACTCAACACTATATACTACTCACAGGATTACCTATTTATTTATACATAAATACTTATTTGAATGATGTATTCTATGTATCTATTTGTCTAATCTGTCATTGTCACCTTGTTTAACTTTGTCATTGTTTTATTGTTACGAGGCTCTGTACCTAGCTCTAATTTAGTGTGCCTACTTAGATATGGCTATGTAAATGTATGTAAACTAGTAAGTATTATTTTAGTCTAGATACCTTTAACATTATGTCTCGCACGTGATGTCACCCTGTTAGGCCCAGTCTGAAAACCAGCGCTGTCTCCTATTATAGGAGTGGCATTAAAGCTGAGACTGGACCTAGTTAACACCAAGCGAAAGACGTTTTTGTAGGTACCTTCTTGTGTAGGCTGGCGGGTGTTGGGAAGGTAGGTACCCTATACCTACCTATTATGCTACTAAACTTGTGCCTATTAGGTAAATGCAAATGTCATTTCTCTAGTAGGTGGGTACCTACCTACTCTGAACTGCCTACTCAATTGGTTTTTCTTTTTTCATATTTTCATTTATTATTTAATTTTAAGTACCTTTACCTATCTGTTGTTACTAAACCTTTTTCGTGTTGTGTGTTAATAAAATTCTATTCTATTCTATGTTCTTGATGAAAACCATTTTAGGTGAGATTGGACCGGACGGACAGATGTTTGAAAAACTGGGTAGGCTGTCTGAGAAATATGGTCCCATAATGCAAATGAAAGGGATATTCGCCAGGGGTCATTTCGTGTTTCTGTTTGAGCCTGAGCATTTTGAACAGGTAGGTAAACAGCCCGTTCACACCATGGTCTCCGTTTTATCGGATACGTTTTTTTCATTGATGGCCTAAAGAGTTGTATGAGCGACTTCACATAATGTCACAGTATTCAGTATACAGTAAAAAATGTCGGTTCGTTAAATTATGACACTCCGTTTTGTCATCAACTACACCTACTGGATGAACGGAATACGTATCCGTCATATATCCGTACAACTTTACTGGATGGTATACTGCGAATTTGCGTGTGAACATCGTATCCAGTAATTAATGACGGATACGTTGAACGTTATACGGTGCCTATGTGTGAACAAAGCATAATTTTTTGTCTTATCCGTTAAAACGGGTACCGTAAATACGGAGACTATGTGTGACCGGGCTGTAAGTTACACTATACCGTTACAATGATAGCAGGTTTTTTACTAGATTCTTATTTAAATAGTGTGATAGGTAGGTACTTCAGTAATCTCAGATCTCAACCGAAGACTAGTCTAGTAGATAGGCTGTTAAGTAAATATCCAATAATTAAAAACCATCAATAAATCTGTTAACACCTATTTTGACAGATACTATGACGAAGACCTCTCCAAAATGATGGACTATCTACGAGTATATGAGCGATGGCCTGATCACCTGTCACCATGGTTCACCATATCCATTCCAGTTTTCTTATGTTTACTTGTGGCTTTGCCCACCCCATTAGGGATACGGGCGTGATAGTAAGTATGTTATGTAGGTATGTACCTATGTTATGTATGTATGTACTATGACAAAGAATTATGAACAGGGTACGTTTCTAACATAAAGTTCGAACAATCTCTACAGAAAATCATGACTAGTAACAGTTTCTTTAATCTAAGAACGTTGATTTCTGAAATTGACACAAGAGAATTTTTGTTTCCAGGTTTATAGAGCAGAAGAAACCAACCCGCTTCGACCTGGATTTGAAACTCTTACGTATTATAGAGAAGTTCTTAAAAAGTCTACATTTGATGGTGTCTATGGTCTAACAACAGCGTAAGGCGAAAATACAATTAGGTTTTAGTCATTACTATTTTAGTATAGGATTTTGGTCATGCGCTCTTGTGAAATTTCAGACAAGGACCACAATGGCGAGATTTTCGTAGCAAAGTTAACCCACCAATGCTAAAACCTAAAATTATAAAACTTTACGCTCCCGGGCTCGAAGAAATTGCGGATGATATGATTGCAAGGTACCCAACACAAAACTAATCTGTTACCTACATCAAACAAAGTGTAACTATTTGTTAACATCAAACAAAATTACAGTAATGATGATACTTTTTCAGAATAACAAAACTGATAGATCAAGGAGACTACTTAGACAACAATTTGGATCTTGAAATCACTAAATGGTCGTTAGAGTCTGTAGCGCTTGTTGGCCTAGGGTCGAGACTGGGATGTCTCACCGATGATCTAACTGAGGATCATCCAGCTAGGAAGCTAATGTATTGTTCTAAGAATATGCTGGATTTGGCATTCCAACTGGAGTTTGTGCCAAACCCCTGGAAGTATATTGCGACGCCTGCATACAAGAAGATAATAAAGCTCTTTGATACACAATGGGAGTGAGTAACCAAATACTATTGTCCTACCTAGTCAAGGGAAAGTTTCTTATTCTTAAACTTTTGCTTTTCTGTTTAAGAATAACCGCGATGTATATCAACAAAGCAAAGCAAGCTATCGATGAGAGAGGCCATGATATCCCAGATGAGGATAAGAGTATAATTGAAAAACTACTGGCGATCGACGAGAAAGTGGCTATTATGATGGGCAATGAGATGCTGTCGGCAGGAATCGACACAGTAAGATCCTAATACTTAGGTACCACTTCAGTATCTCAAAAAAATCTGACCTAGAGTTCACAAAAGATACCAATCAATAGGATGTAAAGATTAAAATTTAGGAAACACTAAGACCACTTGTGCAACCACAAAACCGAGGATATTGTTAGAGGGGCCTTTCTATACTAGGATGGACTTTTATGGTAAAATGAAGTCTATGTTCAGCAGTTGACGATTTTAGAAAGTCCGATGGATTACAATGGAAATAATGAAGTTAAAAATTATGTTACATATTATTTCAGGTGGCTTTCACCATCACGAGCCTGTTATATCGTTTAGCAGTCAATCCCGAAGCGCAAGACAAACTGAGAGAAGAAATAAGAACAAAGGAAACCAATCGGTATCTCAGAGCGTGTTTGAAGGAGTCGCTAAGGATATGGCATGTGATTCCAGCAAATCTAAGGAGAACGAGTAAAGAACATATAGTAGGAGGATACCAAATTCCTGAAGGGGTAAGTAATAAAATGCTAGGTAAGTTCCCAATTTGCTTACGTAGTGTTTCTAGGAATCAGGAAATATATTGTAAGAATTTAGTAGATGGTTAGATGCTTAACTCAAAAACTCGGTTTTCTTTTCAGGTTGATGTTATAGCCCCAAACCAGTATTTGTCAAACTTAGACAAATACTATCCTCGTGCCAAGGAGTTCTTGCCTGAAAGATGGCTCGTGGAAAAAGATCATCCTCTTTACCACGGAAACGCACATCCAATGGTGTCACTACCTTTCGGGTTTGGTGTAAGGAGCTGTATTGGTAGAAGAATAGCAGAGTTAGAAATGGAGATCTTCTTGAAGAGATTACTGGATGCATACGTAGTGTCTTGGGAAGGACCACCAATGAAACTTATTACAAAGCTCGCTAATGCTTTAGGAAAGCCATACCGCTTTAGATTTAAGCCTGCAAAATAAATACTTTGAACTTATTTGACATGACTTTTCCGGCTGATTTTACGGCTTTCGCTTTCTTTGGCGCCAAGCAACCAGCTTCCGTCCATTGTTTAGACTGAATTTTTGACTCTAGGATATAGTGGTGGACCCACGTTTAATCTGTAGTCACAAAAAGTCTCATAAAATCTGCTGGATTGCTCCTGAAGCGGTCCAAACACTAGCGAAATTTGCATTCGAACGCGTTTTCGGTCTGTAAGCAAACGCGGCACCCACCTTGCAAATAACTTTTTCATGCACAATTCTTCTGGTAAAATGTGATGAATGGATGACCGTTGTTTAGAGATGCCCACAGTGTCAGCTTTTTTGGATAGTTTTAATCTTCGGTCTGCTAAAACAATTTCATGTATTTTACGAACCATTTCGGGAGTGGTGACGCTTTTTGGACGACCTGTACGATGCTCTTCTTGAACGTTCGTACGGCCCCGTTTAAACTCAGCAACCCAATTTTTTACAATATTATAAGATGGAGCATTCTCATCCAAAACAACTTTCATCTCTTAAAAAATCTCTAACCCCTTCAATCCCTTTAAATGCAAAAATTTAATAACGGCTCTGTGTTTAATTTTGTCCATTTTGGAAAAATTAGGAAATGTACTTTTGAGAATGAGAATTAAATGAGAGTGAATGAAGCGAAAGAAGTATGTCAGGATCGTTGCAAATGGCGATCCGTGATCTCTGCCTACCCCTATGGGAAACAGGCGTGATTGTATGAATTTTTAAAATGACCACGGACTATTTAAAACACGATGAGTGGGAAATCTTTGATACTGCTAGCTAAGAAACCAATGAGTTACCTAATTAGTAAAGAGTTTTCATAAAGTCGTTATACAATAAATGGCAAAGGCTAACTAAGTACCATCCCGCCTACGCTTCGCCTACGCAAAAAATCGATTAGGCAGAGCCTGATGCGCGCGCAACTTTGAACCTTGAACTTTAAACCTCCCAACAAATGTAACGTTCGGGCTCATCTCCTGCTGAAAGGTTTACATAAAACCATTAAAAACCAGGATTTATTAGTGATTGTGCCATTTAAAGTGCGGATAAGTTACGATTAATGGTTTGAATAACCACTTATAGTAGCTGTTACGAGGTAAGTCGGATTTGAGACATTGATAAAAAATATAGGTCTTTTCCGAAGGTGTGCCGAGAAGAAGAGCCATTGCAACCATTCCTTGAAAAGATTATTACAAGATATTATAAAGCAATCCCGAGTGCTATTTTAAGTCTCACGGTATTTTGAGGTCAAATAGGTCAGGTTCAGGTTCCGCTTTCGGAATATGCGACCAACATAGGTACAGTAGCCATAATACGCACTTAGCCATCTTTCAATAGATCTTGAATGACTTGATAAAAATGGAGTTAACGTTCTCTGTAATATAAACTTAGATACTCTCCTACAGGAATTGTATTCTTAGAATCGGACATGATGGAATTAATAATTTTGGTTTTCAGATATCAATATGCCAGGCGCTAGGCATAAGATTCTGGGGCATGTGCTCTCAGGATTCTGCCGCAAAATGAATCGGTGCAGGCCAGTCCATGGCGACAACATGGAACCGTCAATGAATCGATGTCTCACAACATTCGATATCACTTTACTTGGTGAGTACTTGAGTAGCCTGTATTCGGAATTAAGTCTATGAAGCAGTAGAAATTTACTTTGAACCTAATGTGTGTGGCCCAGTTTAAATTCAGAATATCTTCTTCCAGGTGTTGGCCACATGCTAGGAGCAGGAATCTATGTAATAACAGGAACAGTCGCACATACCGTGGCCGGCCCAGCGACGTCCCTAAGCTTCCTGTTTGCGGGCATAACATCCCTCTTAGCAGCACTTTGCTATGCCGAGTTTGGAACGAGAATCCCGAGAGCAGGGAGTGCTTACGCCTACACGTATGTGAGCATCGGTGAATTTTGGGCTTTCATCATCGGCTGGAACATCGTTCTGGAGTACACTATCGGTAACATATTTTACCTAATCGAATGCTTTTTTATCATTTGTGATGGTGACTCATTTGATTGTTTGATTTCAGGTGCTGCATCCGTTGCAAGAGCATGGTCAGGGTACTTGGATTCCATGTTTGAAGGAGCGATAAGCAATGCAACGCGTTCATTCTTAGGCTCCTTTGATGATACTCTTCTGATCGGAACAGACCCACCTGATGTTCTTGCTTTCATCATTTGCCTCACGGCTTCTGCTATTCTTGCAGTTGGGGTTAAAACTTCCGCCTATATCAACAATGGACTAACTATTTTGAACCTTTTGGTTATTTGTCTTGTTATATTTCTAGGCTTCTACCACGCTGATTTTAATAACTGGTCGATGAAAAATGGCGGTTTTGCACCGTTCGGTACCCCCGGAGTCATTACCGGTGCCGCAACATGTTTCTATGCCTTCGTAGGGTTTGACAGTATTGCCGCAGCAAGCGAAGAAGCCAAAGATCCTTCGAAATCAATTCCTAGAGCAACCCTGATATCATTGGCGATTGTAGCACTTCTGTATATTCTGGTAGCGCTAGCTCTGACACTTATGGTTCCGTACCAATTGATCGACCCAGTAGCAGCGTTGCCGTCAGCACTCGGTAGTGTCGGCGCTGAATGGGCAAAGTATGTGGTTGCAATAGGAGCAGTTTGCGGCATGACATCGACTTTACTCGGCTCATTATTCTCTCTCCCACGATGTCTCTATGCAATGTCTGCGGACGGACTCCTCTTCGGATTTCTCAGCAATGGAAAATCTGAAATCCCGATGGCGAATCTTTTCGTATGTGGAATCACTGTTTCCACAGTCGCTCTCTTTTTCAATATCGAAACTCTCGTAGAATTCATGTCTATCGGTACATTGATGGCATACACTATTGTGAGTGCCGGCGTCATCATACTACGGTACCAGCCAGGTTCGATGTTTGCAGAAAAAGGCTTTGTGCCGCAGTTGGAGTCGCCTGGGGATCGCGAAGATAGTTCTGCAACTGGCACACCTGGCACCGAAGTGGGCTCTCCTTCATCAGAGGTAATATATTTTTTCCCTTATTTTTTCTATAAGTAGGTAGATAGTTTGTATACAACGTGTAACATAATGTCCCTATAAGCCCGAAAGGGGTGTATTCAGACCGAGCACTTGAATACATTGACGTGTGCAAAAGTTCAATACATCATATTTGAAATTCCAATACAATTAAAAACAAATTATTTCATGAGAAATTTGTGACAACCCTATGTGTTTGTTTACCATTTGCGTAGGTAACAAACACACGCGCACCCTCCTATCGCGTCGGACCCACACATACGCAGACAATTGAACGCGCGGCAAGTTTCAAAAAGTACCTAGGTGTAATCACCAAAGTTTTCGTAAGAATTTGCAATTTTTTTAATTCTACGTAGAAATTAAAGTCGAAGATTAAAATCACGATATCTTTCACACATAAAAAAACAACTACCTACCTACATCTACCTAGGTAGTTACCTAAGGACCTAGGTACAGGAAAAGTTAAGTTATACCTTTTCTCCCTTCTTCTTGGTTGGCTCGGAACACGGCTAATTGACATGGTAGGTATTAGGTAGGTATGTAGGCACCTAGGTTGGTATTACTGGTACACATTCACATTCACAATCACAAAATTATTTTTGTCATTTTTTATTAGTAAGCTAGGTACTAATGGGGTACCTACTAGGTAGGGTGATAGGTTAGGTACCTATCATCATACCTACCTATCACTGAATTTTATCACTGTTGACACACACAGTAGGTACTCGGTATCCATCAAAGGGAAGTAGGTACAACACACCACCGAATTCCCGGTCTTCCCTCACTGGTGCGCCGGTGGAAAGATCCCGTCGAGAGAAGACGGTTCACCAATCCCAGAAAATAGCCCGTAAGATGGCAATGGCCGCCCTGGATAACGCTCTCTGTAGAGCTGACGCGCCGCTACTAAGCTATTAATTATTTGGTGCTGCTCCAACACACACACACAACACCATATCATAATACTCACCGTTTGAGTACAAAGCCGACATCGTATCGTTAATTAGTTACGCGAACCGAGAGATTGCTTGTTGCAGTTGTTGCAAGGAACGAATGCTAATTGCGACTGATAAAAACCGATCTGTTTTGCGACCAAAAGTAGGTACCTATTGCCGAAAGTCGAATTTTTAGGGTTCCTTGTCTGGGGTAACGCACTAAATACCGATTGGGAAAAAAAAGGAAAAAAACTTCACCATACATCTACTACTACTACTACTACTACTGTCGTCGTGTCCGTGTCGCTAGCTCTTTTGAACCAGTGTGGTGGAAGGATTAGAGTGCACCTTGAAGGTTCCTTTCGTACACTTTGACACACGTCTATGACATGCCTGGTTTCCTCACGAGGTTTTCCTTCACCGTTTGAGAGCATTGATATTGCACACATAAATTTCGAATCGAAAAATCCATAGATTCGAACTCACGACTTAAGGATGGGAAGGCGGGGTTCATACCAATATGCTACCATGTGCTCCATCCCCATTTGCTACTAGGTACCTACCTACTTACATAATAACCTACCAACAATTACGTAGTTCAATCAAGAAAAGTAAAAAACAAATAAACCTACGGAACCAATTTGATTTTATTAAACAAACGCTTGCGGTGCGGTGTCGGTTGACGGTTGCGGATTTTGAATTTAGCAAAGGCACCGACAGCCAATTAGGGCGAGGTGCCATCCCACTAGTTGTTGTTGTTGTTTCAATGCAACCAATGACAAATAGGCTGTTCACGATGAAAATGAAGATTAGTAAGACAGATAAGTCACAACCTTTGACTTTAGTGCCCAAGTAGGTAGGTACAAAATTGCATTGAAAAATGCTCCAATGAATATTGGAAAAACTAAAGTGGAATAGGGTCACGGCTTTATCCTCAGGCACGGTAGACCTCTTCTCATACTTCTTGTTACCTACTCAAGATGCTTTTAAGGCCCGAGTAGGTAGGTACAAAATTGAGTAGGTATCACGGCTTTATCCTCAGGCACGGTAGACATCCTCTCATACTCCTTGGCACCCACTGAGGATACCTTTAAGGCCCGAGTAGGTAGGTACAAAATTGAGTAGGTAAGGTACCTATCTCCTATACTAGGTACTTAACAAAGAGATCTGAAAGGATGTTTACGGTGCCTAGGGATTTTAGTCGTGATGTGACCTTACATTTTAATTACCAATAAATACCAAGGTACCACTAGGCCTTCAAAAAAAAATAGAAATTACTTATTAAGCCACCTCGTTATTAGGTAAGTAGGTAGGCATTTTACTAATGGTGTCTGTTCTGTTACCTGTTTCATCTAGAGTTCACACTTAAAGGTCAAAAAACAGCTGTAAATAGGGATGCCTCATGTTGTGTCAAGTTACGTATTGGAGCAAAGTTTAAGAGACATTTCATGAATGAAAACCTTTGAAATTTTAAAAGTCGTTGAACAAACGTTGTTCGCAATGACGTATAGAACACCCCCGTTTCGGGCTTATAGGGACATTATGTTACACGTTGTATAGCCATAAACGCGTACTTGCACTTTACAGATGTTTGACCCGACCCCTGTGGGCCGTCTCAAGCCGAAGTTTGCTTGGTTAGAGCCCGTGTTGGGAGGAAAGACGCCCGGCACTGGAGTGACGATTTGCGTTTGCGTATTTGCCGCATCAATCACCGCCCTCAACATAGATTATCAATATGTTATCAAATACCACGAAATTGAAAACATACCAGTATGGCGCTTTGCGCTTACCAACATGATCTTTACCATAATAGCGTGTGTCAGTAAGTGCCATTGTTTTTTATTCTCATTTACTCTTTGCTGTGTATTTTAAAAGTCCAGGTTTGAATTTGTGTACTTTTCCAGGTCTGCTCCCGATACCTTGTTTCTACAAGAACAACTCTCCGCTGCCATTTAAGGTCCCCTTCGTTCCATTTCTACCTAGCCTATGTATTGGGATGAACCTTTCTCTGATGACCTATCTGGACTTACTGACCTGGGCGCGCTTTGGTATTTGGATGACTGTCGGTAAGTTCCTAATAGTCCAAACATAAAAAAATATTCTAGCTTTATGACATGACTCATAATCAAAATTTAGCAAACGAAACCTGATAAAATACGAGTGCAAGTCGTGCGACCTTACTAACACAATCAATATTTTCCTGAAATAAACATGACAATGTTGAAGTTTGACTCACCAATTCACTTGTTCTGTCTTCATTCAACAATCTTCTTTCCAGGCCTGCTTTTCTACTTCTTATACGGGATCCACCACAGCAAATTAGGAGAAGACACCACTGGCTTGCTCACTGGCGGCGGTAACAACGGCTGGGGCACGGTCGAGAAGACCAGCGCCATCGCTCGTCGCGTCGGTAGATTCGCACGTGGTAGCAAGGCAGAGGACCGTAAGCCGATCATAAGCGACGACGATCTTAGACCCTAAACCGACGACTAAGCATCCATGAGATTTGTATTTAAGTTAGAATATTGATGTATGGCATGTAATAGTGATAAGTCTATGAACTTTCACTGTCTTTTCACTGTTTTCCATTGTATTTGTTATATCAGCTTTGATATCCCATTTCTGGTTTCAGGTCTTTCATTATTTAAATTGGAATAACTTAGGAATAGCACTGATCTGAAACCATTGTAGGTACCTATTTTTAACACAATTTATAGGCGCAGTCATACAATATTGTACCATGTTTGTCGTAGACCGTGTTTTTTTGTGGAATCGTCATGAATATTGTGGATGTAAGTAAGATTGGCACATGACATGTTTTAACTGTGCGATATTTGTAGGTACCGAATATCGAATGTAGTCAAATTATATTTATTTTTATTCTTGTTTTATGGAGACCGTGCATCATATTATAAATGTTACATTAGAACAAGGTCAATTGCCTCTATGTTCTTAAAATGTAATTAGTACAGGATGCTCCGAAATTATAGCCAAATTTTAAAACTCTCAATTTTAAAGCCAAATTCAGAAATAGTACATAGAGGTAGTAATAAATGCTTTATGTACCTACTCAAAAATTAAGCTCAATGTTGCACAATATTGATACGGCTTGGAAATTTGTGGTTCAGTTCGGTAAAACGAGCTGGTAACGCCCTCAACAAATATTATCGAGTTTGTTCCAGCTGTTTATTCTAATTTTTTAAGATAATTTCTATTCCTACTAGCGCATTAGATACAAGTTATATTATAGTACAGCACAATGTTTACCTGGGAGCCTTCCAAAGCTCGAATCGATTCCAATCTAACTACCGTACTACTTACTCGTAGTGTGCTATCAGGATCTATCCCTTTCTGTAGATTTTATTGATAAGAAAATTTTTATCATCTAATTGTATTCAGATTATATTACTGTTGAAACAGATTTAGAAAATAATTAATTATTATTGATATGATAAGTAAATAAATTATGTGAGTATTTAATACAATTGTTTTATTCCCTGTATTTTCTGAAGTGAATGTACAAGAAAATAAATAAATATAAATACTTACATGGTATTTTACAAACTTATAACAACATTGTCATTTGTCTATGTTACTAAATTATAAAGCGGTATTCACACGAGAAGCACAGTGAGCGGCTCACTGTGCGTCAGATATGAACGCGACCCAGTGGCGGATTTACATTTCTACCAAGTATAGGCTATTGAAATTTTGCCGCCCTTACCTCTACAATTGTAAATTGTCATTTCCTAGATTATCTTTACAATCCAACAATTCGCTTCAAATTGCACAGGAAAATAGTTTTTAGGTATATTTTTGAGCCAAATCTAAAAAAAATCTTAAAATCTTTGAAACATTTTTTTATACAGATCGGACTTGTATATGAGTGCGTAGTGGAAAGAGTGTGAAATATATTTTCCGTAATTTCGCTCTCATCTCACTCATAGAAAGTGTGGAAGGCCGATTTCTGGTTAGGGCCGTGAACTGGGTGTTTTACCATAGAATATAGAAGTTTGCGGTACCGTTGAATGTATTATGAAAGGGAAGAGGGAAAAGTCATCGGAAATATGTCTTGTGGACTTGAAGACGGCTAAAAAATATCGGTTCTCAAATTTGCCGCCCTAGGTTGAAGCCTACTTAGCCTGCTGGTAAATCCGTCACTGACCTAAGGAGTTTCTTGTATCGTTCTCTTGTCTTAGTATGGTTAGTATGATACTAATTTGATGGATAAATTAAATAATATTAGCATAGCACCATTTGGTTTCTGCTATTAACTCTGAGCATATTGTATTTTTTCTTTCGCTTTCCAAAATCAGTTACATAATACAATAATGTCCGTAAGAGTAGTATGACAACTCATACTGGATTTTCGGTGGGCAAAAAGAAATGGTAGCTATTCGGATATCATTTGTGTGCGTAAACTTCTTCAAATTATAAATACCTGTATAATTATTATGAATACATAAATACCATTGAGGATTTTATTTTGTGAATAAAGTGAAAAGTTTTACACCACATGTGCGATTGTGCACTCAATAATCAAATTAAATGCATGCTTCAGTATTTCATAATGCAGAATAGACTGAGCAGAAATCTGATTGATTATTACATATCAGCAACTTACAAGAATATGGAAATAGACCAAAATTACTTCTGTGTTAGTACTTAAAGTACTTTCATTTTACATCTATCACAACACTTAATTCTACACACAATAATAAAATAACGATACATCCATAATTCAAATTAAAACTACTGTTGTATTAGGATTCAGCTACTTTATACGCCATATTTTTGAGATATTTGAAAATACGTCCTATTGTGTAAACAAGAGGGCTTATTTTAGATTGGAGCTAAAAATTCTATTATACAATTAGCTCTCTACATTAACATGTACAGCTTTGAAATCCTTTTTTTTGGTACAGTTCAAGGGAATAAGAATTACAATATTACGATAATTGCACAAGTGTTTTGCAATAAGTAATTATGTTTAAAATTGCAGCAACTTTGTCGTTCAGGTGCAAAATTATATTATTAAACAATAACAAACCTCACAAAGTAACATTTATTGGACTATAACTAAATTACTATTTAGATTGGGGCAACGAACGGGAGCGTTGAAATAAATAGATATATTAACAGCCATGTAACTTTGTGTATTCTCGGTCTCGCTCCCATTCTAACTGTCTTTGTCTAACATCACGCAAAGATGCGTGAAAAGTATATTTCGCACCACGTCAGAAAAACCGCGGGAAAAAGTTTAAACAAAAACAACATTATTCACAGTTAGAAGTGTTTGCCTATTGCTTTAGGTATTTTTTTTCATAAAATAAACATTATACGTACCTGAATAATAGGAAAATCCTTTGTGAGCAAATGATATGATACAATTAAACTTTATTCCGCGGTTTATCTTACGTAGCGCGGCCTATAATACTCGGCGTTTATATGACACGTCAATACAATGTTTGTATCACAATTTAAAATAATATATAAGAGAAAACTACTTACCAACGAATTGTTTATAGTCAAATTATCATAAGATTAATACGCGACTAGCTATCTACCGTTTTGCTAATAGAAAGTCTGCTATAATACTTGGCCTGACTCATAATGACTATTTCTTATGAATCTTATGATGCTTACAAAGCAGCTGGACCATGGTTATATGAAAATAGAGTCAGCTGGTGTCTCAACACACTTATTGCGATACAAATTATGTATTCCCAAACTGAAGTGTTCACACCAAATTAATTATTCATTTATTTATTTGGGAATACATTTATAAGTTATGTATAAGAGATATGATTATTATTATATTCAACATTCTAAGGTTTTAAGGGCCTTCGGTCACTACTCCATTCCATAATTAGACAGTAAAAAAAAACAAAGGAAAGTATTTATATGACAGTTAGCGTTTTTTTTGTGCCGAGTGATAGCCCGAGCGATGATCTTAAATTGGCATTCCTTTATATTGATATTGTTAAATCTATAACATTTGGGCTACTTGCATTTGTAAGCTCATTTGTGTTTTTTTGTTAAAAATAAATTAATCAAAACGTAGATAGCCCGACAAGATAAAATAGAAAACAAAATACAGGATAAAATAGCCAAGCGTGGTTTCTAACTTTGAACGAGATGGTCACATTTTTGACGTGTCATATTCCCGCCGCAATTCAACTAATAAATTTATGGAGTGAGACTCAGTCTTATCTGTTGTATCGTGCGATCTGCCAGGCTGTGGGCGGCAGTCTTTGCAGTCTGTTGATAGTGGGCCGACCCCATTGAAGCCAGAGGAAGCCCACGACAAGGCATACCAGTGTCTCTATGTAGTACCCATCGATCACTGTGAGGCAGGTACCGCCCTGTGACTTGCAGAGCTGGAAACAAGTAAAATTAGATTATTTTCACTACTCTTATCAATTCTAATATTCTTTCAGTAAATAAAGTAGATCAATGTTTAGCTATTGTACACCTTGTAAAGAGGTACTTAGTAGTGAAATTATCTAATTATGTTTGTAATTTATCCAGGGCGACAGCGTAACGGCTAAAGTCTGAATTGGAATATAGCTCTTGACCACATATCTATAGACTAGGAAACACGTAAGCTAAAGTGGAAACTATAGATTTGTAAAAAAGAAGACAAATAAAGACAATGTATAGACAGCTGGTCTGGTGACTCGAAGGCTGTGGTCTTTACTATATGTACCTACACATTTATTTTTTTTTGTGTGGGTTTTATTTGCTATCAGTTTCACAACTATGAGCAAATGTTTTGTGGGTTTGGTGTCGGGTAGAGCACTCTCCTGCCATCCCCACGGCCAGCACTCTTCATTTGCAGTCATCCTTAAGTTGCATGACATCTTTTCTCTTGAGTCTCCTTGTGTATGAGGGTGTTGTCAGTTGCTGTGCCAGTTGATTTGGATGGTGTTGTAGCTTATTTTGATAAGCTTGAGCAAAAGTTTTGATCTCTTGAGCTACTGTGTTGATCTTAAGGATGTCATGCAATTCCGAGTTTCTACTCATTTAAAAATAAATTTTCACAATTGATAACATCATTCCATTATAACTAATATGCATTTGAGTCGAGTGCCCACCTACCTAGCTAATGTTTGTTTATTACTCAATCACGTCGGTACGTGATTGTACAACACGGCTAACACTCACGATAGTACCAATTTTTATAATCCTAGCTAATTTTATTAGGTAGTAAGTTCATATGAGCTAGTGGCCAACTCTTATGACGCAGTTTTCAGGCCATGGCTTAACGACTTAAAAGCCGGGACAAAAATCTTAAATCAACTAATGAATTTATGTGTGTTATTAAGAGTAGGATAGTAAATAAGGTTGGTATATGATGATAGAACTTACCCCTGCTTCCAAAGTAGACGAGCAAGTGTTATCAGCCAGTTCCGGCAGAGAACAGGTCTTGTACGTCAAATGGTCTATAGCCCACAGCGCGAGTGTATTCGGCCAGTTGGTGCCCAAGTTTGACACTGTGTTCAGAAGAGTCATGTAGGTTCCACCAACCAGTGGGTCTGACACTTTGGCGAAGAAAGCCATTACTGCTACGAACATGCAGTATAGACAAGTCTGAAATAAAAAAGTCTTAGTATAAATACTAGATGTAACATTTTAAACTACATATCACGGTTACAATGATCATGGAAGAACCATCCAATTTTCTGTCGTGACCATGGCGTACGGAACTTCGCCGAAATATGTGTTAAAATAAAAAAACTTATCCTATCCTGGCCTATCCTTCCCAGGATGTAATCTATCTCCTTGCCAAATATATCGAAATCGAAAAGTAATGAATACAAGCACTTGAATCTACATTCTTAAAAAATATTGACAACATGATGTTACTTATTGTTCTAAAGGTCTTTAACAAGTCTATCGTTCTCTTTCGTTTCACTCACCTGATGAAAAACATACAGCATCATAAGTAGGAATAAGTAGTAATAGGTTGGCCCAGAATCGCCCAGCAAGCTTGGTGTTATAGCGACTAACCCTGCGGCCAGTGGCCCGACCAATAACCGTAGCGGGAATGCACGGAGCCATAGCGAAAGTGGCTGTGGACCCGTTGTGTGTTTTGCAAGGATCTAAGAACATAAAAGTTATAGTACAAATTTAAAAAAATCGATTTCGGTTCAACAATAAGGATAATACAAGTAATTTTGAAAAATTATCTATTAAAGATGTAGCTTACGTAAACGCCAGCCACAAACATCTTTTAAGGCAATATAAAAAATTCTCTGGGTTAACCATTCAAACAGCAGTAATTTATATTTTATAATAACTTTTAGAAAATAATAAAAAAAATCTCACCACAGGCATAATAATTTGGACTGGAACTAATGGAACGGCTAAAAGTGCCAAATCCTCGCGCGGAACACCTGCTTCCACCAGCTTTAGTCCCGATACCGCATCACTTGCACAAAAACCGAGCTGAAATAAAAAAAACACACTTTAGTTGATTAAAAAATTCTGCTAAATCGTACTAATATTATAAATGCGAAAGTTTGTGACGATGTATGTTTGTGCCTCAATCACGCCCAAACGGTTGAACGGATTTGAATGAAACTTGGAATATGCATAATACATGTGCTGGAATAATATTTATATAGGTTACTTTTTATCCGGGTAAAACGCGAGCGAAGCCGCGGGCGGCAGCTAGTTACTTATAAAACCACCATTCCACACAATGTTTTTGAGTTATGTTGCTACTGCACCAATCAATTTGGATAAAAGTTGGAAAAAGACACTATACTAGTGGAACGCCACTTGACTTTGTCCTCATTGAGGTTTTATTTCATGCAAACTTCATCTTCCCGTTGCATCCTCCAGGAGTTGAATTTTGGGAATAATTTTATAACTGCACCTCTACACTATAAAAGGAATATACCTTCAAAGTTTCATGCTTTTGGGACTTATGGTTAAGCTATGTATCAATATTATATTGATTGTTAGTCAGTCAGAGTTTTATATATTTCGATATTCATTGGTGAAAAATGTTTTAAAACCTTACCTTAGCGGTGAATAGCACAAGAGCCAATGTTCTCACAGAAGGAAGTTTTACAATAGTATACAACTGCTTGTATGCATTGATGATATCCCTCATTCCTCTCACATTGCTTTCTCCTTTCGAGTTCACGGTATCATTAGCCTCATGTTTGAACACAGCTATCAAAGTAGTAGTTACAATAAACACCCATCCCCAGAGTAATAGGAAACTTCCCAGTGTGACAAGGCCGGTCTCTTCTGGGACAACTCGTATGTATTTGTTGCAGAAGTAAGGAGATTCTAATGCAAGGAATAGGACGTAGCCAAGGAAGAAACCCGCTGTTTGACCCACTGTGTTGCAGGTAGAGGCATGTCCAACATTGCATCTGAAAATGATTTTAAACTCTCATGGCTGGCATGCCATTTATACGCCGACATCATAGCTTTACAAAAAGGCAGATTTAAAAAAAAAAATTAATTGTATTTCTGTCACGCAGGTATGTGTAGTGAAAGTACCTATGTGTGAGTTTGAAAAATAAACCAAAAAAACCCAGCAGTGTTTTGTACATAGTACATGATGATGATAAAGATGAATAATTAGTACAATATTAGTTTAAGTCTTAGTTCATTGAAAATGGCATCCTAAAGCCATCATATTGTACTTTTTTTGCTGTCTGTCTATAGTACTTTTGTTACCTAGAGGAATCTAACAACACCTCATTTGTCAAATTCTGTTCAGCTGTATCGGCTACAGAGGCAGCCAAAGGAATGCACATACATACCCTCCTTCTTCTCAGTCAGGTAAATAGTCACCTATAGCCCAATTTTATGCAATACTGGGTAGTTTAGTTTGAGCTATTCACCATACATACTAATGAATATTTTATTAAAGAAGCCAGATAGTTATGATATTTTTCTTGCTACTACAAGGAATGTTAAATAATGAGGACAATCAACATTCCATTAGTACCGAATCAAGTAGAATGTTGCAATCACTTTGTGGTTATAATTTTCATGGTTTCAAATTTTCACAAATTACCTTTTGAGCATAGTCAAAGCCCAGCCATCAACTGCAATATCTTGTGTTGCAGCCAAAAAGTTCAAAAATAAGAATGATATTGTGAGAATCATCATTGAGGGTGCTTTAACATCCGATCCAAGCCAGTCGGACACACTGTATGACATAATGATCATCACAATTCCAATGAGATACTGGACAGGAACTAGCCAAGTTTTCCTGCGTCCAAATTCTGGCCAGAAGAATGCATCTACTATGGGGGCCCATAGTAACTTTACACTGAAGGGCCAGTTTACCAGGCTAAACTCTGCCTGAAATTAAAATAACAATTGTAGGGTCGTAAAGTCAAGATATAGTAAGTAAATGTTCAAAGGTAGGCACTTAAGAACATAATGGAATGTACGGGTATCTTACCTGTTGTGTGTATGTTATTCCTCGGTTTTGCAAAAGCATCGGCACGGCTCCTGCGAGGCCGAGTGGTATGCCTTGTAACGTGTAAAGAAACAACAGAATAGCAATATTAAGCTCGTCTCCCTTTATGTTACTTCGTCCACCTTCAAACATTGTCTCCCCATTTTCAATTAACTCCTGCTTTTCAGACGACTGTTTACGTTTAGTCAGCGCCATGACTATGTCACGCAGGTACTGCAAATTTAAAGAAAAGACCATAAATCAATCCAATCCACTTGAAACACGTCAGTAAAGAGTGGTTTTGTTTTCTTGCTGTCGTACCTTAATTTTTGCCGTGTCTGTGAAATTATTGTATGGAAGATGTTTCAGATGGATTTTTCTATCAACTTATAGTATTAGATCGATAGTTTTATTCACTTTATGAAAAATCTGTGAATTTAAGTGAACACTCTTTTTCCATTGTAGTTCGAATTATGTCTGATGATTTTGATGTCTTGCTTGATGTGGTAATGGTAAGTGATGTGTGTGACGGGACGGGACGGGACGGGACGGATGTGAGTGAGCGTGCTGTGTCTGTCATCATCATCTTCTTTTGACATTGACAACTTCTTTGTTTGAGACAAATAGTAGTGACCAGTAGTGACCCGAGACAGTGAAACCTTACGTTAGTAAAATAAAACTCCGTCACAAGAGCTGGTCACTAGCTCATACGAACTACATAGCATGGACGTAATAAACTAAACTTAATTTATTAGTACGTCCATGCTACCTACATAGGTTAGTAATTAATACTGTTAAAATTAAGTTATGTCACTGTCAGTCATCACTGACGTCTGGACCGTATGCCAGTGTCCCACCGTCTGTCTGTCACTTGTGTATGACAATGACATGACAATGCATACACAAAATAAAGTATGGTAGATCTTAGTATTTATCAAAAATGCATTTGTGAGGATGTGTGGATGTGATGATGTACCTTTGTTTGTGCCTCACTTAATCACGCCGTAACGGCTGAAAGCTAGTGTTTAAACATACACAGCGTCAGGGGGAAATTTTAATAGTTTGGTGAAAAGACAACAATATTAGGCCGAGTAGGCCGTGGTTGGTGTACATAGAGAATTCTGTGTTAGAAGTTCAAATGCCCCGCCAGTGCTTCTTGAAATGTTTACTTGATACGCATGCCCCGATAAAACTGCTTCACAATGTAGAAACTATCATTGGACGCAGTAAACTAACCAAAATCAAAGATCAATCGTGCTCTCGTCAACAAAGTGAGTTTACTTGATTCTATAAACTTAGGTAGGTATCCCAAAACCAGTGCAGGCGCGGTCTGAAGGGGGGATCACAGGGGACATGACACCCCCCCCCCCCAAAATCGTACACGTCAAATTGGAAAATCTAAAAATATACAAAATGTAAAAAAAACAATTTTCTACCCCTAGCCGTGATGCCAATAAAAATAGAAGGCTTCTTGTGAATATGTTTTATAATGTGTGCAATTAAATTGTGTATTGTGCAATAAAATCTGATTTACTCGACATATTTTATTATTAGTGACCCCCTCCAAAATTTCAGGCTGCGACCGTGCTTTAACCAGTGTAACTTTATCTACCTACTACCTACCTTATATATTCGTGTCATTTTTTCTTTCGAACCAGTGTGGTGAAAGATTTATAACCTATTGTTCCTTCTGTTGAATACTAATATTTTCGATGTGGTATGGAACCCTTTGTGTGCGAATTTGACTAGCACTTGACTGGTTTTATTATTTCTTATCATCAGATATGAATAAGTATTTTCATATACTATATACTACTCATGGATTCAGATCATACATACATATTATCACGCCCATATCCCTTATGAGGTGGTCAGAGCCACAATTAAACATAAGAAAACTTGCAGCCACTTCTGATTTAGTCAGATCATGATGCAATAAAATAATATTTTACAGCCTAAAAATAAAATAATAATCAGAATCTTTTGTATGCCAGAGATATTGTGAATCATACCTTATTTTTAGTGATGATGAAGTAGGTAAAATAAATAATAGATAAATATTTGTGGACATTTCACACAGCGCCATCTAGCCTCAAACTAAGCAAAGCTCGTACTACGGGAACCAGACGGCTGATAGAATACTTATATACTTTTTTTTTGTAAATACATACGTAGAATACATGAGGTCTGAGGTTTGGCAAAGCCTATAGAATTTAACACCTAAATAATAAGTTATTTTTTTATTCCAGTTAGTTTGAGAGCAGATTGTGAGGAATGTCATGTGGAGCTTAAGCAGCTTGGCCCAAATCCTTCAGGTTTAGATGGATTTGCTTTAAAGAAAGACAGCATTTATAAAGTGGAACATGGCTCAAGAATCGAAGTCTTATTCAACAATTATGCTCACATAATAGAGTTTGATCCACCACCCGATGGGTATGACACACCAAGACACAGTGTTAAAAGAAAATTAGAAGAAGAAGAAACACCAAGGAAGCACAAAATTGTCAAAACTGATGCTGTAGAAACTGAAGTTATGGCCGCAACTGAAGATATCTGGGAAGAATTAGACCATGGGGAGCTTTATATCTTCACTGCCAAAGGTGTCAAATCCAGTCGAAAAATTGCTGCTTTTGATATGGATGGTACTCTAATAAAGACCAAGTCTCAGAAAGTCCATCCTGTGGATACTAAAGACTGGCAAATAGCATTCCCAACTGTCTCTCAAAAATTAAAGGAACATTTTGAGAAAGGTTTCAAAATCATTATCTTAAGTAATCAGGCACCTATTGGCAATGGAAGAGTCAAAATTGAGGATTTTAAAAAGAAGATTCAAGCTATTATTGCTAAATTGGATGTCCCAATTCAAGTTTTTTTAGCTACAGGGAAAAGCTTTTATAGAAAGCCTTCAACAGGGATGTGGAAGACATTAGAAGAGAAGGTAATCAAATTATCATTATCCTGTTTTGCATCAAATAAAAATTATATTTATAGAGTACTAGCTGCCGCCCGCGGCTTCGCTCGCGTGGTACAAGGATAAAAAGTAGCCAATATGTTATTCCAGCACACATACTATGTATGTTCCAAGTTTCATTCAAATCCGTTCAGCCGTTACTGCGTGATTGAGGCACAAACATTGTCACATACTCACAAACTTTCGCATATACAATATTTGTAGGATTTAGAAAACTAGGTAGTTTGGGTGGAACCCAACTTGAGTTTCATAGTTAAAAATTTAATAAACATTATTCATAAGTAAGAATAGGTAACGTCTAAACTTAACCAAGTACTAAAATTATTTTTATGACTTTCAGAAAAATGATTCTATCCCCATAGACAGGGATCAAAGTTTTTACTGTGGTGACGCCGTTGGCAGGGTTGCCAACTGGGCACCAGGCAAGAAGAAAGACCACTCTATGGCCGATAAGCTAATGGCAGAGAACCTTAACTTAACTTTCTACACCCCTGAACAATTCTTCCTAGGACATTCCATTTCAAATGTACCAATAAGCAAACCAGAGTTTATCCCAAAAGAAGTTCAACCTGAACCGTTTAATGAGAAGTTGATTGGGAAAAATAAGGAGGTGGGTACTTAATATTATATTTAATTTCAGGTATATATAAAACCATAAAACTTAAAATAACACAACTTAAGTATGATATTTTTATTAAGAACTCTTTATTGGAATAATCATTGGATGATAATGAAGAAGGCTGAATAGTAGATGACTAGAATGACCATAGTTTATTTTAAAACTGCTATATATATATTTAAAAATACATATTTTTAGGCATTTACTTCTTGACGCATTTTAAAATCTTATGTTCTGACGACTTATATTTTAGAATCTCCATCTAATATGAAAAGCATATTGGCTATTTATGTTACTCAAAATGAATGTTCTTGTTTCAGATATTAGTTATGGTGGGTTTTCCTGGCAGCGGTAAATCTTTTCTTGCCAAGCAAATCGAGAAGAAGTCTGGATATCAGTATGTAGTGGTGTGCCGTGATGTTCTGGGCTCTTGGCAGAAGTGCGCCGCTGAAGCAAAGAAACTTTTAAATGTAAGTTACTCTCATTCAACCCTTAATGTGAATGAATAGTGGAAACTTAAGATTTTAAAAAAGTTAGTTAATGTTAATGTGACATCTACTAATATTTAAATGCAAAAGTTTGCGTAAGTTTGTTCCCATTCATCTCGATACCTATAGGCAGCAGGATAGGTTATAGAATAGTTAATAAGTGAAAAGAGACAATAGCTGAATAAGTACTGATCTGGCAGCTGACCCATTAAATGGACTTTAGCTTATTTATTATTATGATGTAGGTACCTTAAATACAAGTCTATAATCATGATTTAGTTTTTAATGCGACGCTGCCTGCTGGGCATAAGCGATTTGGCAACATCTCGCTACATTTTGACGTTTGTAGGATTCAGAACAGTCTATTAACAAAACTAACTCTAACAAAGTAATATTTTTAGTGATTTTAAAAAATACGAACATCGAGCCTATAAAAGCATTACATTGATTTCCGGTTGGTTTTGTTAGCGTGTCGTTCTGAATTCTACAAACGTCAAAATGTAGCGAAACGTTGCCAGATCGCTTCGTGGCGCGAATCTGCCGAGCTGGCAGCGCCGCGCGATGGGGATTGGGGACTAAATTACGGAAAATAGCACAACAAAGTGAATAAAGTAGGCTTTCAAAATTCAATCAAACCAGTACAGTAAAGATTACAACATAGTTGTTGCCTACTACTGAGTTGAAAGTTTGTCGAAATATTTAAAAGCAAAATATTAAACTCAAGCGTCGAGAAATATGTAACTGATAATTTTTAATTTCATCGATTTGAATTGAAAAATATGGTATTTCTAGTGTGTTTGATACCTTCTTAAAAGGAGTGTGTTTTACAAGGTTTTAAATTGCAAAATAGACATCCACGTTAAATAGAATGCTAAAAAGCTAGGTACCGAAGCAATATTAATGTATCATGATTTCAAAATAATATAAAAGAGTACTAATAAGTTAGCACTTTGTATTACAGCAAGGAAAAAGTGTGATAGTGGACAGTACAAACCCGGACGTTGAATCGCGCGGCCGTTGGACGGCGCTCGCTAAAGAGATGAACGTCGAATGCCGCTGCGCTAAGATGGCGACTACTAAGGCGCACGCGCAGCATAATAACAAGTTTAGGGAGCTTATGAAGATCAACCACGTACCCGTTAATGATATCGTGTTTCACACATACAAGTGAGTAAATCTGAGTTTTTATTTCAAAATGATGAAATTGTGTAAAGGTTCGTGTTCTTGAGTGGAGACCACGACTCGTCAAACGTAGTGTAGGATGCTCTCCGGCTAGGTGGAGTGATGATTTGCGAAAGGCTGCTGGCAGACTGGATGCATCAATCCGAAGATAGGGTACGTTGGTGCTCATTAGGTGAGGCCTATGTCCAACACTGGACTGCTATGGGCTGATGATGATGATGATGAAATTAGGTCAATCTGATGAAACCGGGTAAAATGAACTTATTTGGTCATGACACATCAAGGAATGATAAAGGCTCCTTTCATTTTCATCTACTGGTGGCATAGGCCTTTAGTGTATATAATTCTTATATACCTTTTTCTCTTCACCATCGATAAGCACTGGTTTAAAATTCGACCGAGATTCGAACCCCGGAATTCAACTACCATTACACATCGGGACATTGACCATGTATTTCCTGTGGACGAGGCCGACTAAACTGAGAGGATGGAATAGGTGCTGGGCAAGCTACTCCATCTTAATTTGTCCCGGACACTACAGCGTCCCGCTAGTGAAGGTAAAAGTTGCCTTTTGACGCTGTATGAATCATCTACTACAGATGGTAAAAGGCCTTATTATTATTATTACACATCGGGAGTGCTACTGCTGAGTCTACTGCACTACAGCTCTATTAAATGTTCCTATTCTTATTATGTTAATTTTTGTTACAGAAAAAAATTCACAGAGCCTACCACAAGTGAGGGCTTCAAAGAAATCATAGAAGTCAAATTCAACCCAAGTTTCGACGACAAAACAGCTGAAAGTGTCTATAAAATGTATTTGTTAGAGAAGTGAATAAGGTATGTTGTGGTTTATTAAAACTAAATTGTTTAATTCAGCATTTTTTTATTGCAAACTGTACCTTGAGACAGAAGACATAGCGTTTAGTTTTGAACAGTGGTGTAGGCCTGGAGTTATTGCTAATTAGATAATGACACAATTTATCAGGGTAGACTATTCTAGGTATATATTATTTTTTATTTCCAGTCAGTCAGAATTAGAAGTTGGTGACTGTTTTTAAACGATTTATTGCAAGTACTAAATGCAATTATGAGTTCAAATTAGTGCCAATCTAATAGCCCTTTCTTCGCTATAATATTTAAAAGATAAAACTTATAATTGGTTGGTTTCCATTCACAAAATTGTCTTGGAATGTTATTCTGCTGGACTGGGAGTAAAGAAAAAACATAGAATGCGTCCAGCTGCTTCTCTCCCCGAGCATGCCGTAAAAGTCGACTAAGGGATAGTATTCTCCAACATGATGAGATACAATAAGCAAGTATTTTCAAGGAGGGTTGACGTCAGGCAGGCGGCCGGTCATAAAACACCTTAGCCAAAACTCTTACAGCATCATCCAAGGATCATGCTGTGCCGACCCCAAATAGAGTGGGATAAGGGCAGGAAGATGATGATGATGATGTCTTGGAACGTTTGATTTACTTTTGTCACCTCGTAAAAAGATTTTTTTTGAAAGTGAGATGTTGTGGTTTGACCCTTTTAATTCCCAAAATATAAAGTGCTATGTTTACTCAATTTTACAGTACTCTACGTATTTCATTTCTAAATAAGCGTAATTTTCAGCGTAAGGCAAAGCGTGGTTCTATTGACAATGGACGGATGCGATATTCTAATTTATTTTTAATTATCATTCATTTCTTCGACATTTTTAATAAAATGCTCTTTACTTGCTTAATATTGTTTAAAAGTATATATATAGATTTATTTTTTCTGGCATAAAATTCAGTCTACCTTCTAAACCGAATTTTAGATAAACATATAGGTATACAGTTAAACAATATTCAGTTAACCGTCCTCACACCGCGATAAAAGCAAAAAGCTAGCAGATTTTAAAACGTATTTACTTATCTTAAAAGTAGTATGAATTGGCATACAGTCAAATGGCGTATTTCATACTAGTAAAATGTAAATTTTCTATAGGTTTAATTTTTTTTTTTTGAGTTCTTCATTGTAGAATTTGAGCGAATAAAGCCACGACAAGATGACTGCATTAAGTAGTAGTGTTTTTACCGTTTCTATGTCTAGAACATGTGAGTTTTCAACGTTCTCTAAAAAATCTTAAAATACATAGCATGGACTACGAGTCTTTATCAAAGGCATTTTTAAATGCAAAATTTTACAAATTTCACTCAACAATGCTGTCGATTCTGTAGTGCATTTTCCTAACTTATTGACTCCTCCAATATTATAGCTATCCTGCTTATCTCGGTTTAAATTTAAAGGATAGCAATATTTTTTGGCTCAATTTAGGTTTACGAAAAGTGCACTACTGAATGCACTACTGAGTGCACCGCCAATGTCTTTCCATAATCTCTTATCGCAAACATTCCAGTCACTTTGTAATTTTTGGTAAATTATTCGAATACTAACTTTCTAAAAGCCAATAAATATAATCTCACTTTTTAAAGTCTTTGGTAACAGAGTAACAAGCCTATAGAGCGCATCTATCAACGAACCTAAAATATCACAGAAAAAAGGCGATTGTTTTGGGAAAACGCACTAGATTACAACAAAGGAGATGTTTCATAGCAGGCCTGATCTGTGTACACCAGATAGAGAAATGGGAAAAAATCTGTGAATTTCGCAAAAATACTCTCAACTCTTATTTGAAGCATAATTATTTGTAGATTTTTTTTAAATGATTATGATTATGATTAGTTGTTAGCTGCCACTGTCGCATAAGTATTTTTACAGTCTTATGATTTTGAAAGCTTGATTACGAACATTCTACGCGAATAAAATGCAGCCATTTTACCTTGCATTTTACCTACTTGTCGAAGTCGTAACTTGTCAAGCTGTCTAAACATTTTACTCAATACCGCCCTGTCATATTGTTTTGTGTTGCTCTCAATGAGAAAAGTATTTTAAGAACATGCATTATATTAAGCAAAATAATGATAGAATGTTAAAGGGAGAAGGGTTTACTTACACATATTTAGCTATGTTTATAGATGTGTACATCGACCAGGCCTAGATTCCATAAATTTGTAATACATCTCCTTTACTTCCGTAGGACAAAAACGCTTAAAAATTAAGGTTTCAGCACCCTAAAGGTCTCTCTAGCAATATTTCATTGAATATTGGGAAACTATAGCGCTCTATAGCAAGATTACTCTGTATTAGTAATGGAACGATGATATTGGGCAATGATGACGATGGTCTCCGATTGTCATTCGTCGTCAGGGTCCTGTTCGTCGTCCAATAGGTTATCTAGACTCGAATCCGAGTCATCCTCTTGTCATCTGTAAAAAAATATTAGAATTACCACTGCAAAAAGCCTGCAGCTGTTATGAAAAAAATGTCAAGTTCAATGATAAACGATTTTGTTATAAATAACAGAGACATCTAGTCTCAAATTGAGTGCAATCTTTACCGCAACTATAAATCTAAGCCACCAATATTCTGAGAATCACCACATTTCTATACGTTCCACAGATGAGACTGAGGGTTAGAATTTATGTGGTATAAAATTTTACCTGGTGATATAAACAGCGTCTATGTGAGTGAGACGTGCGCCTGTCAGAGGCATAGCTGCAGAAACCTTGCGTTTCTCCAGAGCACTGCGAGCTTGCTGAACTGCCAAATCACCACACCATCTCTCGCATCGGGCGTAGATTACGACACCTGTAACATACAGACAGATTTCTGGGTAACAGTAAGGTTTCGACTACTGTTCGAGGTATCTAATACTCACCAGAAATCAGGAGTTGAAACATGTCCTTTAGTGTAGAAACACCTCACTGAAGTTTGATGTAACCAATGCTTCGTCCCTTAGCAAAGAATTTATTGAGGTAGATTAAACATGACTAAAACTAACCTGCACCAGCAAAAAGAATAATAGCAGGCCAAGAGTCTAGTAACAGAGGCGTGAGGAACAACAGAGCGGTCAGCATCACCAGTGGGCCTTGGATGCTCTGCGTCTTCCGCATGGTTAGCATATGTGATGGCTGCCACGTGCTAATGAATACCCCGATAAGCCATACTGAAACAAATTAATCTGTGAACAGAATTTGAGTTCGTATGAGCGTAGATAGGGGAAGCGATTGCCATGGCAAGAAGCCTGCATGCCAAAAAGTTGAGTAGGCTGGTATTGACTGCAACATTCTGAGAAGTGATTTTTACCTTCCAATGATAAAAGAAATATTCATTTTGCATTTGAGAGCGTGTGGAATTAAAATGCTTACATGGTATTCCCGAAGAGAACATAGCCACTCGTAGACCTTCGTTGCAGAAGGCCGTTGCTATGAACGCGTCAGCCACCACTTGAGTGACAGCGCCCACTGCCGCCCAACGTGCTCCGCGCACGCATGGTGGAGAGGGCGCGCTGGCTTCGGGGATTGAAGTCACAACCTGATACGAAATATTAGATGACTGGTCTACTAAAGACAAGACAGTGAGAAATAAGTCCAGTTCTAACACTTCAGAACCATCGGTTAAACTGGAGTATTCACGGAACTAAAATAATTTTTTGAGCATCAAATAACTGCTACATCTAACCTGAATCCTATCTTTATACTCCTTCACCACCGCATCAATGTCTGTGGAATCATCGCCCGATGACAACTCCCCATCGCTGGCTTCTACATCGGAGATCACTTCTCCGACCTCTGCTGTGGTCACTTCTACAGGTCCACTGCTGCAGCTCGGATCAATGTCCTCAGTGGTACCGCCGGCGTACTCGTCTAGGAGCAGGCATTCGCGCTCTTCTGTTTCTAAAACAATCGTGTCGTGGCGAGATTAAAGAGATTAAGTTTAATGTATATTGTTGAGGCATATTATAACCAAAAAACAAATTGATTAATATTTACATTCATGAGGCTTGTCTACGCTAGATTGAGCCGAAACTTCTCGATGATAGGCCTACCTTTCGTGATGGTGACCTTCGATTTGATACTCTCCAGGGTTTTAGTATGGCGTATTGCTGAAGGAATAAACCATAGACCCCTTTTCGATCTACTACTTGCAGATTTAGAAGCTCGTGCAGTGGCTTCCTTTCCTAAGCGTTTGTATTCCACATCTGAAATAAATAAAATTGTTTACTTAGTTTTTCCTGTTATAAAACAAACCGATTAGCTTCTTAGGTTTGATTAAATTAGTAGGTTGATAGAAAGACCACAATCGCAACACAATAAAACTAATATGTTCCGGTTCACTGCCTTAGATAAGGCTAAATAGTTCTGTAACAATACAAATGTACAATGACTTACCACCAGCCTCAATCTGCTCTGTTGTTGGCACACACCTCATGATGACGAAATGGAACGCCTGTATGGTAATGCCGAGCAAGTGGCTTGCGTTCATGAGTGTGATCATATGAGATAGGGGACAGGCAAACGCTAAGATTGCAGCTAGACTTCCTGGAATTAAAATAAAAGTCAAACGCACCCATCACCCTTAGAATATTATAATTATTTATCTGTAGCATTCAATTGTAAGGATTGCGGAAGATTGTATACTCACCACCTGTGAACACAGCTAATACAGGACTCCCAGTTGTCGTGCTCTCATATGTCATTGATCTAGTCAGCACCTTCCATTCCGGAGAAGCTAACGCCACTAACACAGTGAAGAGTAGAGGGCACAGCTCCGTTAGAGCTAGGCAGACCCCTGAGACTGTCACTGCTGCTAGAAGAGGACAGATCCAGCCCGCGGCTCTCGCTTCGAGGAGTGTAGTTACCGGTAGTGCTGCGTTTATGCTGTTCCTGTGATGCAATGATAATGACAATGAGTAATATTTGAAAAAAAAGTGTCTGAAACAGCACACTGGAGCAACAGACACAAACCATTATCTTGGTAGAACTGACACATTTTTTTATGCGTTTTGAGAATTGTTTCTCACTTCGTCTCATCACAAAACGTAAACGATTTGCTAAAAAAGCATTACTTGTCTAACAACTGATAATCAAAATAAGTAAGTTAGGTATGCTACGTATACGTACAGTGAAAAAAGACCTACCCTTTTAGCATATTCGTGTACAAAAAACACAATCCACAAAGTATGGCGGTGGGCAGTCCAATCATCAATAATAAGTTTTTCCGCATGGATCCATTTTCTTTCGAAGGTACCACGACAGTAAACGCATAAGAAATTGGTGCACCTGCTGCGAAAAGCTGCAAAAAATTAAATGGTCAGAAATAAGATCATCTGTTTGGACTAATACCTACAAGCCGATACGCGTTTGTAGTTACCTCATAAATAGTGATTGGTATTGGCATTTTAATATTGGTGATATCCAAATTAATTAATCCAAATATAGCGAAGAATTGACTGAATATGTATAAAAGGACGAGTAGCATAAACGTGAACATCATGCTTTCCTGAAAAAAAAAACAATAAATAACAATTTTATGAGAATTTTTTTCTAAGTTGACGTCATCTGGACAGAAATGTATGGGATGTTCTATAGTACCAAGTAGTACTTATTAGTAGTAGTAGATTAGTGGTGACAGCACGATTAAGATTTGTTTCCGACCGAGGTTCAAACATAATCAGTTTAATTGGTCGCATTCTCAGACTATTCATCAGTTACTTCGTCATATTCATTAATAATGTAGCAAAGGTCTGGTTTGTATCCGATGCAATGAGCGCGTTATTTTACCTCCAATCCGCACATGAACATAGCGCAGACAACCATTACAACGGTGACCCCTAAAACATCAGGCCAGGGCTCCCCTAAAGCCCGAGTCTCGTAGCCAAAGAGCCATCTCCTGGTGCGTCCTCCAGTAACATGATCGGCTGTAGCGCTCAGTATCCTGGCACAGACGGCCACAGCCACCAGATGGGAGAGGAATGTCATCCACATCGCCATAAAATCGGCGAATGAGCGCAGATTTCGCTGGCGACGTCCACGTGCTGTTTTTGGAGGTGGAAGTATCTCGGCTAGCTTCTTGAGATCCTTGCATGTAAATGCTGCAATTTAAAAATTGTGTCCTCAGTTTGTGAAATCATGACAAATTGATTTCGGATCATATTTATTTATTATGTCGTAAAAGGAATAGTATCCTCTCCAGCATGATGAGATACAACAAGCAAGTATTTCCAAGGAGGGTTGACGTCAGGCAGGCGGCCGGTCATAAAACACCTTAGCTAAAACTCTTATGATCCAAGGATCATGCTATGCCGATCCCGTATAGAGTGGGATACGGGCAGGAAGATGATTTATTTATTAACACGATAAGATGTCCTCGTAATTGGGTTTTTACGACATGCTTCAATAAATTCCTTCCTAAGTTATTTTCCTATGGAGAAATCATTGTTGGAACGCTTCATGGGATTTTGGCCATTTCGTTTCTGAAATAGACCATGTAAAAAGTCTCTTCAAAGACTTCTCAGTTGATTGTTCTTCTCGTTTACTTACTTGCTATGGTGATGAATACAGCAAGTAGCATCACAGCAGGAACTGCACAATAACTGGAGTTGGCAGCAGTGAGAGGGGCTAACAGAAGAGCTCCCAGCGTCCATCTCGCACCACAAGCTTCTCCTCCTCCGAAAGCACTTAGCGTGCTACTCATTTTGCTCCTTTCATTTGACATCTCCCTTTATTTCTGAAAATAAGCCCATCCAAGTTCAGTAAGCTTATAAGCTTTCAAAGCGAAAAAAATGTCTATTTTGAGACAGTGTGCATAAATAAGTGCACTCTAAGAGGAGTCGTAAAGTCTAACTAATCCGTAGATAACTTTTCTTAAGTATTCTCTTTTGGTCTAGTATTATTTATTCATTCATAAGCTGAAGATCAAAGTAATTACCAACACAAATTCGTAGCTAATCTTAGTCCCGGAGAAAGCAGAAAAGAAAATTACTGTAATTTGCTAGTTAAGGTATAAATTATACAATTACACTGATGTGCGTTTAGTAAAATGTTTGCATTTTTACAAAACATATGTTTGCAAATATTTGGCCTTGAATGAGTATAACGCCACTTTTCTATTTTAAGTGAAAATAAAGGGGTTCCTAAATGACACTGGTTAGATAACATAATTATTATGTACCATGACGCTCCTAGTTTTCTTCGGGAGTTTCCGCCTTTTCTCGTTCTCACTTCACATTTTTAACACAAACACTGTACACCATCACTTGAGGGTTTTTTCACTAATTCCTTGAATTATCGAGGTGATCGGTTTATTGGTGAAGTCGACCAGTAAATAAGGTCGTGTTTTCATGTTTATGCGACAAACATGAGCAGTGTGACGGTATCTCTATGTCTCTTTTGTTCAAGTCCCGATCGATAATGAACTGACTGAACCGCGTTGGGGTGACCACTTTCGAAGGGCAGAAAATATACACATTATCCGTTTTCACTTTCAGTGTTTCAGTGTCGTATCACTACAAATATTGGGAACTTCTTGTTTAAGAGTAATATCCTCACATAGAGATAATAGGTACCTTACCTACCCAATACAAAGGTTTCTATGCATTCAGTATTCTTGATTGAGCACTGGTGGTCTAGTGATTACGATCCTAGGTCGTGAGTTCAAATCCGGCGAGCACCAATGTATTTTTCTCTACCAAAAATATATGTGCGCTAAAAAACGATGAAGGTAAACATCGTGAGGAAACTGACATGTCGCAAAACGTAATTAGTTCGAAAAACATGTGTCAAGTGCACGAAAGTGCACACCTTAAATCCTTTCACCACACTGGTTTGAAAGAACTAATAACACGATTAGTAGTAGACGTTACTCGAGAGAGCTCTTACAGGTTGTATCTAATAATTTCAAAATTCTGATTATATTTACAGAAAATTGTTATTTTCATTGCATCTTAATAAACATCTATCCTATGGTCACAGTTGATACGTCTATATGTAGGTACTAATTTACTAAGGCTTCTTAAACGGTTTGGTCTCACCTTGTCTCTATAGTAACTATCTACTTCCGGAATTCTTACCTACATTGATAACTAACGAATTGGAGTCGATAATACTATGTTGCAAAAAAAGTTTGCTAAATCTTGATTAAAATCTTCAAATACCTTGGATTTTATCCTTTCAATTTGGATAGTTTAGTTCAAGGAATAGAGTTCCACATTGATTCAGCATTCTAGATATAATTTGAAGTTGAATAACTGTTTCTTTTGAACTTTTATATGCATACTAGCTGTGCTCCGCGGTTTCACCCGCGTTTTTCTCACAGGCGGCCAGCAAGCGCGGCTTCCTCGTCTCGCCCGCCGCCGCGCCGCCAGCGTCTCGTCTTGCTTGCATCAAGCGCGCGTGGATTTCCTTAGCAGAGTTATTTTAGAAATGTATTTATTATACTCTTCAAAGATCTTATACTTACAATCATCAACAAATATATTTCAAAAAGATTATTACAGGATTTTATGTTGATAAAAAACTCTATGGCCCATAACTCATTAATAGGTACCAACTCTTAACATCTTACACACGTGATAACTTTTAAACGAAATATCCGATTGAGATGAAACAAAAAGTATTTTACTTCTACATAAATACTCTTGATAACATAATGCTTAATTTCGATAAAGATTAATATTACGATACATATTTAACGTAGTTTTTTTTCTTCAAACGATTTAATAATTATTTTGAACACAAAATCGGTTATTGTGATTAAACCATGATAGCTAGATATATGTTCTCGCGGACTTTTTTGTAGGTCTTAATGGGATCTACAAACCCGTAGTACATCATTTTGTTCTATTGTCAATAGTTTTTGCAGCGCACGCAAAAATAGGTTTTCGATTTTACACCTTGTGTTACAAAATAGCAATTATATTACGGATCCCTAATTTTGAAAAAAATAAAACATAGCCTATAGCCTTCCTCGATAAATGGACTACCCAACACTGAAAGAATCATTCAAATCGGACCAGTAGTTCCAGAGATTAGCGCGTTCAAACAAACAAACAAACAAACTCTGCAGCTTTATAATATTATATATTATAGTATAGATAGGGGAAGCGCTGTTGTTTTTCGAATGCGCAAAATTTATGTGCGCTATACCAGTACTCTCAAACGATGGAGGAAAACATCGTGAGGAAACCCGCAGCTTAGTTAGCTCCGCACGTATTGACCATGTCTTTCCTGTAGACAAGGCCGACTAAGCTGAGTGAATGGAATAGGAGCTGGGCAAGCCTACTCCATAATTCGTCCCGGGCACTACAGCAGCGTCTCGTTTGTGAAGGTGAAAGTTGCCTCCTGACGCTGTATAAATCATCTACTATAGATAGTAAAGGTCAGTATTTGTTGTACGTAAAAAGTTATAGTTACCTACTTAGTCCTTTATCTCGAAACCCAACTCTAAATAGTCCATACCCAAGGCGGAAGATTCCTAGAAAACAAGGAATAATTCTAGAAAACAGAGTCAAAGTACAAGCGTTAGGTCTTATTAGAAAATTACGGCACCGTTGAACCAATTATGATCTGACTCAATGCTCTTCATTGCAGTTCGCGGAAGAATTACACAGAAATGTGTAGTCCAATATTGGGTTTCAGACAAACTGTTTTACTCAGGTAGGTTGATGATGTTTATCAGGAAAAATACTACAAGTCTGGATAAATTCGAGTCATTCATTGTAAGCTTAGTTTAGTTGTGATCTCATGCAATGACATACCTACATACATATTATCACGCCCGCATCCCTAATGGGATGGGCAGAGCCACAAGCAATCATAACATAACTCGCAGCCACTCCTGATCCAAGAGGTGGATATGGTGAACTATGGTGACAAGTGATCAATCCATCGCCCATATAGATGGTCCATCATGTTGGACAGGATAGTATCCCTTAGTCGACTTTTACGACGGGAGAGAAGCAGCTGGACTCATTCTATGTTTTTTCTTTACTCCCAGTCCAGCAGAGAAGAAATGAAATGACGATTTGGAAAAACTAGGATCTTATCTTAGGTTTCAAATAAATAACCTGTTGTTAGACAGAGACTGCTATGTTTTGTTGTATCTTTGCTAGGCTAGACTTGTCATCCTTGTTCTCAGCCATCCGAACCCACGCTTTCTAAAGATTTTTTTATCTCTTGATATTCCTGTTGCATAGACCAATAGCCAGCACTGCCAAGCGGAAACCTAGAAACTATTCAGTAAAAGTCAGCATTAAATTTTATGATATTGAATAAGTACTTGTATATAAAACTATCTTCTACAATGCTGATGTCCAACTCTATTACAACAGTCATTTTAACTGACAACGCCAGAGATATCGTTTCTCGTTGTATCTTTGTAAAGTTGACTACAAAAGATGTCCGCGTCACTGTTATTATTATCTGAGACTGAATCTAACTTATTTAATACTTAGGTAGGTATATGTTAGATTTAGTTAGTTGATTGCACTTTTGTCTTGTCTACATTACTTACCTTTTTATGCGTTTCTATACTTCTACTGCATTCAAATTTTTGAAGGTATGAACTGACTCGCATGGTTTAAATTAGCCTTCGACAAAATCATAATAGAAACCTAAGATAACATATTCTTTTGTTACACTGAAATATATTTTTCAATTTCACTGTTTGTTTTTCATATCCATTCGTCATTGCCATTGTCAGGAACACTTTAAACAAGTTATGCAATCTTGTTTGTGCTCATTGAATTTCTCAAAACTTTGTGAGTTTCTGGTTTGAATTGCCATGATATTTCTAGATTGTAATTTTTACTTAGGTTTAAGTATTAAAACAGAATAAAAAAAATATTTTCGGCACTCGACAGGAACAGATTTTGCATGTGGTCATTTATCTTCTAACTTAACTTAACGTCAATCGTGTTCAGGCAGTTTGTTTCTGTTCTTTAGAATAGGTATCTATAATTTTCCTACTAATGACAATTTATAGTAGGTAGATAAATTATTAGGATGCTTTTTTACGCTCACATAGTTAAGCTTACATTGGATAGGTGACATATCATGGAGGGCGAGAAATGAATTCAAACTTGGCTGAAAAGTAAAACAGTAAGTTCAATAGTAATCAGTTTTTATCATGCGTTTATGAAAACGCTTCCCGCTCCGCTTCTGACTTGCGCTGTCTGGATGCACGGCGGGAAGAAAGTGTGTGGGCGTTCGTATTCCTTTATAATAGACTGGATGGGTACTATACCGGCACAACTGAATACACTGCGTTAGCTACATGACATTTCAACGCGCGGGTGAATAAGTTATCAGTTAATCATGAAGTTCGGCCATGTGTGCTTTCTGTTCGGACTCTTGTTGTGTTTTGTGGTTATTTGCAATGCTATGCCGCCGTTTCGAGGTGGAAATATTGATTATGTGAGTCTTAAAACTTTTTATTTATTAAAATAAATGGCTTGAACCTAGTCTTGATACCTCTTATGTGTGAGAATAAACATTTTATTGTAATGTTGTGATTTACTAAATCTATTTGACTTACACTTACTTACTGAAATTATCCCATTGCTTAATTGATATTAAGCTTCTGTAATTTTATTGTGAGCGAGCACATTTTTATTGCCACACGCAATCAAACAATTTATAAACTAGTCAAACAATTACCTAATCGATGCTCAATACGACCTATGTACATATTTGGTGTTTTTCCTAATAGATTTAAATTGATAGTGGCTATGTTAACTGATTAAGATTGCGGGTTCGAATCTCGTAAGAGAACATAATTTAACTAAAATATATCGATGTCCTCCAATATCGAGAGTGATATGAATAAATTATTCAGACGTAACTTCTAGGTCTCTATAATTTTTAAAAGCAATTTTGAGCGGCAACGAGCTTACCAAAAAGAGGGCATACTTAAATCATAACTATGTATTCTTATGTATAAACTTCTAGAGAGTTTTATTATTATCTATGTACTTAAATAATAACGCTCAACAGTCCTGACACCACACTAGAAATTCCTGTGTCGTGGGCACAGAACACTATTACTCCATGGGTATCAGAAACTATGTAGGAGTAACTACTTTACCACCTAAATATTGTTTTTCTGGAAAATTCTCGCGATTAGAACTCATAAATTTTGTGTTGCCCCGCGACCACAGTCTCAACACATGATGCAACATCAAAACTTCGAGAAATTAACTAGCTAAATTACGCGATAAACACCCGTTTTATTAACACAAATTAAAAATATTGTTCCCAGTTGGAAGCCATCCGTCGTATGCAGCAAATTCCCCAGTGGCACTGTATGAGATACCGCCGGTTCCAGATCCACGGCCACTGCAACCGCTGGTTGCTCATGAGGCGGACGTGATACACGGGGAAGCACCCTTGGAGACCTCGAAGGTGGTGACCTCTCCTAAACGTTGAAAGTGCTATGGATTTTGTTGAATGATTGCAAAAATATTTATATTGTACCTTCTAATCTTCTTGCTCTAACCCTATAGTAAGTATTAGTAGTGGGGTTAGTATGTTTTCCTGTTTCGTTATAAAAGTAATATAAATATAAATAAATATTTGTGGACATTGCACACAGCGCCATCTAGCCCCAAACTAAGCAAAGCTTGCACTATGAGAACCAAATGGCTGATAGAATACTTAAATACTTTTTTTTGTAAATACATACTTGCAATACATAATAAATACTACAACACCCAGGCCCGGAAGAAATATTTGCAGGAAATACAAACATTTTTCCCGTAGCGGGAATCGAACCCGCGCCTCTTGCGTCTCAGCCGAGCACTCGCCCGCCACGCCACCGAGGTCGTCCAAACTATGAATTGTTAAATGACTTTCGTCTATTTTTTTCTTGTGACTCTCTTGCACTATGTTTGCCTCAGTAGGTACAGCATCAAATTCGTTATGTTTTCAGTCTATGTTGACGATGCTGATATATTTTTCTGTAAGTATAGTATAGTATTGGTTATTCAATTATTACTATTTATTTATAACTTTATAGGATGAAAAAATTAATAAGTAAGATTACTATTAAAGCACATCGTTTCCTAAAGTTTATTATTTACTAATGTATCTAGCGTTTCAAAAGAATTGTTTATAAAGAGATCTATTTGTATATTTTAATGCTATCTGACTATTATGAAAGGACCTTTCTGAATATTTAGATATAAATAATATAATTTTCTTGTAACGGGTCTGAATATTGTTATATAGAGACTAAGGTTTTCTTAATATTCTTCTTGCGAATTCAGCGTTCTATCTGTTTACAAAAAATCTTAGGTCCGTCTTTGCGTTGCTTGTACTATATCTGCCTAGTAGTTTTATTTAATGTAGAAGTAAATTCCTAAGCTAGAATAAGATTTTATTTTGTACTTATGTAATAGAACGTACCTAACTATAATAATGTATAACTTTTACAGTATTATTAGAGCTCTAAATTTGTTGTCGTCATATTTGCGTATAAATTATCACTGAAGATGTTGTTATGAATTAAATTACATTACCAATTTAGCAATGCTTTTTAATTTCAACACCAAATATGAATATTAAAAAGGTAGTTTCAAGTATAAAATTTTTAAAGTCAATATCTATAAGATCTAAGGAAATTTTACCTAAAAGACCCTATTTTACCAATTGACCATACCAGGGCTAATGCCCTTTATAAAGCGAGTGTACCTAACAAAGATAAAGACAACGTTACCAGCAGACCCATGATCATTGTCTTCCTGTTCTTGTAACTAGGCCACATCCAGACTGGTCAGCTTCGAGATATTTCGTAAGTGTTGCCATAAGACAGTGATTCATAAACATTATGTTAAAGAAGGTACAATTTGCTCAAGATAATTTCTAAGGGATCTTAATATGGCAATTTTTTTTTGTAGTCGTGTTATACAAAACCAAAATATCCTCACAAAATGAGAAAGTTTGTCAGTAGGTATGCTGGAATAACGGGCAATTTTATATCCGGTTACCAAAATAAAGTCACAAATTCACAATGTCTTGGGAAATAAAAGACTCATTAATTGAATATAATTTGTTTTTGTAATAATAAAGACTAGACAAAGCGAAAGTAAACTATTCTATTGGCTAAAAGTTTAAAAGCAAGGTATCAATCCTTGAAAATCACCGATTGATAAAATGTCACCAAAATGATCGATTTACATTGGTATTTTATTTCAATTTCGTTGTCTTGAAAGTCATTTGGTGACTTCAAAATAAAAATAAATAAATTTTGCAATCACCAAAATATGACTTTTAAGGATAGGATGTCGAAAAAATCAGTGGAAATGGACTATTTTGGTGATTTTAAATCACTCTGTGATTTTCATGAATTGTTACCCAAGTCTAATTAGTTACGTCAAAAATATTGTAGTCCACTTCCATAATTTGAAATTTTCACCCTTTTTACATAATAACCTGGGTCCAGCCCCACCATTCTCATAGGGGCTTCGTTCATTGGATTTCTATGAATGGAATCGTAGCCTGGTCGGATTCTAATAGGAATGACGTTATTTCGTTTTCGCCTTTCCATCAATATGTTGCTCAGAAAACGGATAGTGAAGAAGAATATGAGCTCTACGAAACTTAGTACACTGGCTCCGACGAAGAGACCGGTGGTCCCTCCCACTGACACTAAAAAATAAATGTTTATTTTATAACAGACATCATCCCATTAGGGTGCCTGCTACAATGTTTTATCACACCAGAGAGTAGTTGTGGCCATTAATTTAGACATTCTGAGTGCACAGAATACAATTTAAAACATACCTAATCGAAAAACTAGAATCAAGCAACTTCACCACCAAAGGCTTAAGCTAGGGCACTTTCGTCAAGTGCGAGTTCGAGGTGCAACACTAAGAGGGCAAAGCTTTCTTATTTTCTTTACGCTTGTCGTTACGTGTATCTATAGAATATTTGATTACCCACCAACTAAATCCAGCCGGCTTCTGACCACGCTCCGCTTGAATCGTTCAGTAGCCAGATATGCAAGCATCACCTCCACAAGTGCCTTCTTTTTGTTGGCCTTGCTCTTCATTCTGCAACAAAGTCTTCGCTTCATATACCTTAATCACTAGAGATAACTGTTGGGAAGTAGTTAAAGGTGTTTTAGCCGATGATGCATTTATGAAATTGTAAAGTTCACGGGTGGTCGGTAAATGGAGGCAGCACTAAATCGTTCATCCTTGAAGTATATTGTCTGGGATGGCTAAATCCAGCAGTTGACTTTTAAAGGCTGCTGCAGGCATCTATCATCTCATAGGTGGCATGATTATTGGCATTCCATATTGGATTTGATCTTGGTGTCGAGTTACTAAAGACTGGAGGGACGAAGATCAGTAAATACTTAGGTATTAAGAATTTGTTACCGTGCAACGGTTTCGAAAGTTAAGAACACATCTAGTTATCAACTTACGAAGTAATGACGTCCTTGATAACAGTGATTTCGGTTTCATCACACGACGGAAGACAATTGCACGATAGGCCTAGGCGCAGTGCCCATTTGGGCTTTAGAATTGTCAAGTGGTTGGAGTTCTTATGGAGACATGCGATGCCTGTTAGATTGCAGCGTTCTGATTCGTCTGAAATATGTACATCAAATGTTTTCATTTATAGACACCCATTTATTACTACTTGGAATATTTCATAATTTTCTTGTCCTTATCATACTAGGTGGGGTCGGCACAATTGGTTCCTTCTTTCATCTTTTCATATCACTCGTCATCTCAGTACTCACACCTTTCACAACATGTCCTCTTTCACACAATTCATTCATCTATTCTTTGGCCTTCCTCTGGCAGTGTATCCTTCTACATTCATAATTCATCACTCGCCTTGTAAACATGACTTTCTTCCCTCCGCATAACATGCCCATACCATACGCTAACTGATTACTCCTCATCTTCTCTGTCACTGGCTACTATCAAACTTCCTCTAATGTACTCATTCCGTATCTGGTACTACTTAGAATATTTATTATTTTTGAAACAGACAGGCCATTCATCTTTATGTCTACTTTCACCGTTCTTAAGCACGTAGGTACATTTTCTCAGTGCAGGCAGACCCCTCTAGTTTCATACGTTACTCTCCATATATTTTTGAACCATGATTTATGATACAAATAATGAATAGGTACTTACTCGTCCCTAGCATAAAGTGATCATTACACCCGCACATATCCAGCTGTCCCTTCTTGCGACACAGCACGGTACACGCACTGTAAGAGTAGTGTGGGTATGCCCCGTTCTCGTTCTCATTGTGGAATCGACAAGCCCGCTGTTCCGAAGATGTTTCGACTAAGAGAGGATCATTTTCTATGTTTCGGATAGACAATTGTCGTCTGAAACAAAGGAATGCATTGTCTTGCTATTAGCTACAGTAAAGCTACGTCTGTACACCAATGACCCTATTTGTTTGGCCTAGCTAGCCTTATTGGGTAGTAATTTATCAATAGAATGGATCGCTAAGTGATTTGATCGACTCGTGCTTGTGGAACTTTTTGGGAAGAGTAGAAAGTATGAATGTTTTTGTGCTATGAAGTGGAAAATTATTGATGTCGTCATTCTTGAAACGCTTTCATCTATTCCGTGCTGAAAATTGATTTGAAGTGGTACGAGTTGACAATAAAATAACGTTATGGTAATTTTCTTGAATGTCATCATTGAAATAACATCTCCATGATACCTATACAATGACTACGTGGCGTTTGTTTTCATGGACTATAATATATTGCACTTGAGATTATCTAAAGGAAAAACGGCCTACGTTAGGCCTATCTTTCTTAGGGCCAGTTAGACCATAATCCTGCTTGATGGATCCGTCTATTAACCTACTTCGTTAATTCAGAAATCGCGTGTTATTCACTATTTCCAACACCTGTTTGTCGTATTATCGTACATCGAAAGATGCTATTTGAGATTTAGGTCTAGGTAAGAAATGTTACTGCAATTTTATTGTACCTTAGTTGTTTAGTACCATAAATGTCTACTAATAAAAGTAGGTACCTATGTTTACCTACTTACCGATAGCTATTTCCAAGTTGAATTGGCAATGTTGACGATTTAAGAGTAGTTATAGTTGGAACCTCGTCCTCTTCCAACGTATACACCTGAAAGTGTATCAAAGATGATGATAGGTAGGTAAGCATAGGGTAAACAAACAAACCGTCAGTGTCACATAAATCTCACTCACCGTTGCGTATAAAATGAGTTCGAATTTTAAGAGTGATCTGCTATAACTCCTATTGTTTATCATTGGATAAGGGTTTGGTTTCCTGAAATGTTGACTCCTTAAAACAACCCTATAATCAGCCCCGTACACAATACGTAGAACAAAATAAAAACTTACTCCGTTTGAATAGAGTTCAAAATAAAGCAAACCCCAATATCGGTCTCAATTGGTTGAAAGTATTCACAGCAGTTGAACTCCATATTGTTGTAAGAACAGTTCCTCATCATCTGTTGGCAGTTACTTCGCACCAGGTCAGCATAGTACCGATAGTTTGAGTTCAGACACATAGGGTCAGGATTCTTGGTCGAATAGCAGTTGTCTATAAGAGCATAGCTCCAGCCTCGGAAGTAAGCAATGTCGCGTAAGGCATCTTCAAGGTCTAAAAGATGGCCGTTGGGAGGCCAAATCCTGGGAATGCTCAAAATATGAATATAGCACGGTATTTACAAGCTTTTGGATATTTTAATCACTTGAGATCATATGAAAAGAAAAGCGAAAATCTGACCTATGGAACCCTATTTAAGCTAAATAGTTTTTATTCAAAACAATGAAAAGTAACCATTTACACGGAAATTTTTGTACGAAATACTTTGATGAAAATTTCATTAGAAAAGGGCAGAGGAGCAGCTTTGATCCTTGGAAATTGAGAACTTACGTATCAGAGACGTTGTAAACGGATCGTTTATTGATAGATTCGCACACCGCTACGGCTGGCATTTTCGTTTGCCAGTTGAGGTACGTGGTCGCAACTCCGAAGCTTATAGGGTTGGTCATGAAGGCGTCAAATGCTGCCACGATGAGCAGTCCTGAGCCATACCAGGATAGTATCACTAGGGCCAACCAAAGCAGCCTAAAAAAATGATAATTTCAGTAGTAGGTTCAGTCGTAACGTCAGAGACAACATCATGAAAATTAATAATCGCATTCAGGAGAGCAATTTTGTGTATTCAATAAAGTTAACATATTATTAGCCTGCTTCCTTATGCGAGAACCTTAACGAAAGATTCTGATAGAGAAAGCCATATATAGTGGTAACCACACTTACCTTTCCAGCCAATGCTTCGAATCGTCAGCGATGAAGTGTATGCCGGCAAAAGAGCAGTTTGCACAGTAATCTTTAATCAGGGCTTTGCAGCTTTTCGCTGTTACTGCCATTTTTAGGGCACTACCATAGAATACGTAACAGTAGTAGGCTCTACGCCGTAGCAAGGTCTACGAGTTTCACATATTATCCAAAATTGTTATATTCTAAAATATTTACCAACTAAATTAGTCATCCCTAATCCAAACATCTTATTCAACTAGAGATCAGATAATTGACAGACTGGGTCATTTGGTTCTATTCAACACCCACTAACACTTTTCTATGTTCTAGGAAAAGTTTTAAATCTGTGTCAACTGAACTGAATACAATAGATGACCCAGATATAACAACTAACCTACCGACCTTCCTGCTTTGTTTTATTTCATGTCAAAACACAATTTAAACAAAAATGCAGTTATGAAAAAGCTTTAAAACTGTTCAAACTAGGTATGTAATTGTTGTGCAAGCATTGAATAAATAATAAGTTAATTTATTAATTGAGTGTGCAATGACGTCAGCGCAGAATGCTAAACAAATTCAAGGTGAGGTAATAAAAGTACTTCTATTATGTTTTATGGTTGGTTTATTTCTCACATATTTACATTGATAAAATTGCATAACAGTATGCCTGTTATTACCGTTATTTTATAACTAGTGTCTACAAGGGCATACCCAGTTTTTAAGTCAGGGGGTCATACTCAAGGTCTAGTCATTATTATCAGTGAGATTAGAAAAAATATCGCTAGTCGACCTAAACCCAGTCTGGGGTGGTTTGACCTTCCTGGATCTGCCCTTGAGTGTCTAGTTACGTAGAATTACCTAAAATTACTTAAACTATGGATTTAACTATCCCTACTCATACTAGGTATCTAGGTCCCATTGTGACAAAGACAAGTGATTCTGTGTCTAGCAATTAAAAATTAAACTTTTTGACAGTCCTGAAAACATTGTTATTCCTTTCCAGAACATTCAACTGGAATAATTTGAAACGACATTTAGATTAGTTTAGGATTTTACAAACGAAAATCGATACTAATATTCACTAAAAAAACATTGTTCTACATAAAAGTACTTATTCACATATAATATTGACTTAGAACTATGAAATCTAGGGATCTATCTAGGAGTCTGGAATGTGATATTTGCGTATTCAACAATTTAATCGATAACATGGACTCTGATGGGATGGACCAAAAAGAGGGCACATGCCAAAATATAACTTCATTTTATCTACATACCTCTCACCTTTAGAATAATCAGTCATTTAAAAATAACGTGCTAGTTAGGTAATATTAGTTAGTGTCGCGACACATCTGCTGAAAGTGCGTCGCCGAAAGTTCAGGTAAATACGCTTGCAATGTTTTTTACGTGCATCGCCATTTCAGCTGATGTGTTATAGCTTACTTAAAAAACATTGTGAGCGTATTTAGCCGAACTTTCGGCGCCGTATTTCAACAGATGTAGCCCGACACTTAGCGCGTACAGCATATCCTTTGTGCTAAGTATAGGCGAATTCAAAGGAGATGCTTTATTTTACAAAACGTGTTAGAATTTGAAATTCAAAAGTTTGAGAAGTTTTTTTTAATGAAAGCTGATGTGCTCATAAATGCTGCAGCAAGTCATGAGAATGTAAATATGGCAGGATGTCAGGGTCATATCCTGTGACAGCTGGCTGGTGCCGGAACTGCGAGCCGTGATTGTGAGTTCTGGCGATCAGCCCAGCGTGAGTTAGGATGTTGTAGATCTCTTTACGAGATACGATGTGAGTTTCGCGGTCGAACACCTTAAAGAAAGAAAGAAAAGGGATCAAAAAAGGATAGTGATTGATTTTTCGTTTTGTTTGACACTTGGTGTGTTGCAGAAGTAGTGGTACTATGGTTATGGTATCAGCATAGGGAGTATCGAAGCAGATGGTAAAACGAGAGCCTTAAAAAATCAAAGAGGGTTCATAAAAAGGAAATAACGGTAGATTCTACTAAGAAAACAACAGGGAGCTATTATGATCTCATTCAATACTTCACTTCGATTATTATATGAGTTTGTTAGATATTCAAATCAATAATGAGTGAAAATATAATATTATTTGCGTCCAAACTCTATGCTCAAAATCATAACATCAATTGGCAAGAACAAAGCAAAACACAATTCGTATTTTTTCCAAGTTTAAAATAATAAACTCACCAATTTCTCCCCAGGATGTAGTAAACTGGACAATGGCAGAACTTCCTGTAGGTTTGGATTCCTCAGCGCTGGTTTCCTCAGGTAATGAGGAAGAAGTTCCTCCTCCCTCCTTACTTGCACCACGTCAGGGTGTGGGGGAGGGATGGCACTGGCGGCTGCCAGCGTGACGTAGGCCAGCAACAGTAATGAAGACTTCATGGTGAAGTGATAATACTAGCAATGTAGAAAACAAATATTAAACTCGAAAAAAAATGCTCTTTCAAAACTAGACTGGATATTATATGGGGGAATTTGAACCAAAAGAGAAGTGGCTTAGGAACCATTTGCTCTTATTTTGTGAAATCGATTTTGGTATACTTAGTAATTTTATTTAGCCAAACGTAAGATCCCCTTGAACTGATGATGAACGATGTTGTTGAAATATTTTTTGATACTTATTAATATAATAAATAAGCTTTAAATTAAATCAAAACCATTAAAAACGTAGTCTTGGTAACTAAAAATATATAGTCCGCCATCTTTGGGAGTCTGCCATGTTGGATTGTCATCCACACTAAACGTGTAGGTTGGTATGCAAAATTTCAGCGCAATCGGTTGAGGATAACTGCTTTAAAATTCAGTCCAACAATTTTACCCGAACTAACATATTTGTACCTACATACATACATATACAACACCGGAACAGTCCACAAAAAGAAAATACTTAAGACACACACACACACACACACACGTGCGTGCAATGACTCCACAAGGTCGCTCTTCTGTTGGTAAACAAAATTCACTTTCGACCTCTAACGATGAGACGAGATATCGTTGGTCAATGTTCTAGAATGGATGTACAGTCAGCAACGAAAGTTTAGCTGTTTCAGTTTTTTCTTTTCACTCTGTAGACAAAATGGCAACTTGCCATAATTATTATGGCTAAGGTGCAAACCCTTTTGATCATGCTGTTACGGTTTAGGATATTCAAAATTTAAAATCATTAAATGTTCATGAACTTCCGTTTGCTATACAGAGCAGAGAGTCGGAGGAAGAATTCGTTTTACCATTGAGATTTCTTGATTGATCGTTGAAGTTAAGCAACGTTGTGCGTGGTCACAAGGGGATGGGTGACCGCAAGTGGCATTACGAGCTGAGCTCTTCCGTGCTTCGGAGGGCACGTAAAATTGTCGGTCCCGGCTTTTAAATTGTTAAGCCACGACGGAGACCTTTAGGCGGCCTAAAAACTCCGTCACAAGAGTTGGCCTAACTAGCTCGTACGAACTTACTTACTTATCTACTTACCATTGAGATTCTAACGTGCTTGCCTATAAATGGCACATTATAAGATATAAGTAGGTAAGTATAGTTCAAACCCCTATTGGCATTGCTTAATAAATCAGAAAAAAAACTTATAGGTACCTACTTACATTATGATTGTCTAAATATTGGCCAACTGCTAATAGGTCGTTATGGCTATCATGACAATAATTTCATCGGCATTTAAGCTGTAATGAGTTTGTGGAAACCTTAATGTCGCTATTTATTTTTACTTTATTCAGACAGATAAAAATATAGCAGTTACAAAAATGCTATGAAAACACTTTTGTGTTGGTAGGTACAAAAAAGTTACATCGTATTCTGTTTTAGCCCAAGTTTAATTATTAAACATCGTATTTTACTTTTGATAAACTGTTTAACACAATTATATTTGTATTAACAATTTAACAAAATTGATAAATCGTTTAAAAGAAAATGCATTTTACATCTTATAAAGTGGCGATGGCGGACGTAGCGGGCGAGTTATACGATTCGAGAGGTGCGGGTTCGTTTCTCGCGGCGTTTTGCAAGTACCTAGGTAATATGTCATGGTGGATGTTGGTATTTATTTATTTATCTACGTGGATCATTTCCACTGATTTTCACTGTAAATTATTGTTGCATCTTAGATACCTACAAGTTCAATCCAAGTTATCACAAATCACACTGCCTTAATAAATTGTTCGGAGATTCAGCTTCTATTTTAACACAGGTCACTTCACACCACTGGATAAGAAATCTTTGACCACTGGCTTTTCGAAACCGGTACAAGAAACACTGGCTGCTGGCAGTCTGAACGAGGGCCAAGAGAGCGGCCTAGCCACCTCCACTAGATGTTGCAATCCAAGATGTTGAAGTAAACACTAATTATTGCCTTGTTTTGGAGAGGATGACTTGGTATTATCAGGTCTTAGGTATAGGTCAGTGACCAGGTTGGTCCAAGGTACGTGTCCAGTGATACCTTTCACCAATAAACCTGCGAAACGGCCTTTTCATGCACATCTTTAAATTTTTGTGTACGACTGGGAAGCCATCTCCCTTCGAACTGTTAATCTTCAAGAATTAAAAAAGTAAGCAAGTTTTTTTAACTACACGATCACCATCGTAAAGGTCAGCAATTGTTCATAAAACGATTATTGTATGGTAGTTAAGCGTCTATTTAAAGTTTGCTTACATCTTAACCAAAGCGACCAAAATAATGTACCTAATGTCTTGAACTTTGGTCCCATGAACCAACATAAAAGCAGATGAGTCCAAAGATCAAATACTCGTACAAGCATGAGCATGAATTGCGATTTCCAAATCTTGCAATTTGCAATGTTGAAGTTGATGCGCAACCCATTTGTTTGCTCCTAAAGGTCCCACGATGTTAATAACTCCCTACCTACTCCTCTTTTTAGTTATTTCTCGATGGTTTGGATCAGTTTGGGACACTATTTGTAATGTAATCAGAATCAGATGTATGAAGGACAGTTCTTATGCCTTTCATAACTTCCTTATACTTTTTGTGTCTTATACGTTGTAATAAATAACAATGAGATTTGCCTTAAATGTATGGTTAATATTGTTTGAGGGGATTTATATCAGAATCCAGTTTACTTGTTGTCAAATTCATTCCCACGCAACCCATTAAATCATACATTTTACCGACATTAACAAATTACCTCTATACCTACGTATTAATTTTTATTAACCTCTTGTTGAGAAACCGAACAGCAAAAAAAATTTATGCGAAACACTCTTATCGTAACGATTTTATTGTCTCTCTATGCAGATTATGTTTGCGCAATCTAAGAGCATGTGATCGGGGCGTCTCTTCTATAATGGACACAACAGTCAAAATAGTTTATTTAAAACTAAATCACAAGAATCATTTTGAATAGTCGTGTAAAGTAGGTTAGTTTGTACCTCTTCATCGGATTTTCTGAAATAAAGATCGGAATTAGGTAAGTATCTATTTTGATTTAAATATTTAAATACCCATGCCCCATGCAGTCAAATTGTGTACCTAATGATTATGAAAATCCTACTTCTGCGTACATCTAGTTACCTACACTATCGCGATACTGCTAGGTACTTTTACGTCTTTGTCTCAAAAAGATCCTGAGACAAAATATATCGCTGCTAATTTCTGTGGGGCAGATCAGCGTCGTGTGTTCAGAAATAAAAATATGCGTTTACTTAGATGGAGCGTCTTCTTTATTGAGATCCTTGCATTGAATTTAAGACCACATTACAACAATTACTTATTACGATGAATATAAATTAAAAAATATTTGTAACAAAACAACAGACATGACGAACGGCCCGAGATGGAAGAGAGACCTCAGAATACTCAAACGCGACTCACAGTTGAGCACGTCTCAAGTCACGGTTTTTTGACAGTTTTTGATGAAACTCTGTCAAAAACTCGTCACTTGAGACGTGTTCAACTTTGAGATGCGTTTGAATATTCGGGGGAGAGAGAGATACCTACCCTAATAAGACAGTGACATAAGCTGTCAGATTTAATAGATTATTATTATTACAGCATGCAACATAGATTCTCAACACTTTCACTCTATACATTCAACGAGGCTCTAATGTGTAGCCACAGGGCTACATGTCCATAGAGGATCTAGAAATTAGCTAGTAGTTTCGGATTGTCAGGCTACATAGCCTAAGTACATAAGCCTCCCTTACCACATGGTAAGAGAGTGAAAAAGTACTTAATTATTTTATTAACACTTTTATCAACATATAAGAAGCTGTTATGGGTAAAGATATCGCATCTAAATCATTGCATTGCGACTTTATGATGATTAAATTGTTTGGCAATAAGTTTTGCAAGTTAGTAGGCCAATCATGTGATGTTGCGAGACAAAACAATTCCAGTTTCGAACCCGGCTCTATCAGGCCGCACCGCTTCCAAATTCACAAAATCTAGAACAATATTGTCGCAATAGAGGCGCTTACTTAGCGTTAGAATCTCAGCTGGAAAAGAAGAAGAATCGTAGGCTCAAATCTCTTTATGATAGGAAAAATACATTTAAGTAAGTACTTAAGGATCGGCTTCTATAAGTAAAGTAGGTACATAAAAAACCCTGCGACCTAAATTCTCAAAAGAAGGCTCATTAATGCTGGTAAAAGGTTCAAGGGAAACCCATAGTTTTCTACTATCTTTCTGATCAACAAACAACCTATACCAATAACATGAGAAGAGGCAATCAATCACAGCAATTACCCACCCATCGATACGATGCTATCGGCGAATGGAATATTTAATAACTGGTATTTATTGTCTGAAGCCAGGTAAATAGTCAAGCAGTTTCGTTGCAATGCAATAACCAATAGTATTTAGCTGTCGAGCCTTTGTTAGCACGTTGGGCATTCCAAAAAGACTGCTTTCAAGCATTCGACCAGTTTTTCTTGATAAAGATCATAGGCCAATTTTCGGAGACATGGACGAAGTGAACACGCCAGATATATATTTATACTACAGACACAGAAAGAGCCAAGCGCCGGCGAAAACAGGAATAGTTCTAGAAAGCTTCAAGACTATTAGCAAGCAATATTGCGAAGAGTCTTCTATCTGCGGGCTCAAGCATCTCGTTGAAAAGGATACGCCGTTATTCGAAAGGTAAAAGTTACATCATAAAGAGTTGTAAAGGGCACTGGACACAATGGCCTAGAATCGCTTACCAAGACTGAATAATATTTATAGATAGGTAACCCTTGATCTTTATCTTACTTATATTATAAATGCGAAAGTTTGTAAGGATGTTTGGATGTTTGTGCCTCAATCACGTCTAAACGGCTGAACGGATTTGAATAAAACTTCGAATATACATAGTACATGTACTGGATTAACATATAGGCTATTTTTTATCCGGGTACTACGCGAGCGAAACCGCGGGCGGCAGCTAGTTAATTTCTAAAACAGAGTTAGTTTTTCTATACAACGAGAAGGAAATCTTTGAGTCATTAAAAAACTCAAATTGTAAACAAAAAACATATTTTTGATCTTATAAATTAAGAAATAGCAACTTTACTGGACAAGGCTTTTTATTAACTACAGAGCTCTGACAAACAACGGTTGAAAGGCCAGTTTGCAAAACGCTGGCGCTGGATGCTTGCTTGAATGCTTGTAAACGAGTTTTGCGAGCCCTCTAGTCATAAACCAATAAAATTTACTTCATTCATAACATCTCTATTGGCCAAGTATTACAAACATGTTTTGGACTTGTTTAGTTCACTGATGGCTAATGTTTGTCGTAACGGTCAAAGTAGACTTGGTAGGTGATGCAAGTGTTATGTCACGATTTAAAACATGTGCATAAGTAAATAATTATTTCTGGCCTATCCTTCTTGTGAGAGTCAGTCGGTCATCGCATTTTGGCAGAACCACTGAATGCATTTAACAGCATTGAAACAATCAATACTAGTAGATAGTTCGCCCCGAACTGAGATTTCGCTCCAGTCTAACCTGAACTATGAAGACATCGAAACTCTAACAGGAGGAGCTCTGGTTACAACGGCTGTATTAAAAAAACTATGCATCTTAGAATAAAAATAAAAAACCATTTTGAAATATAGGCCTTCTAAATGACACTCCACTCGATTCAATTGTAAAAACTTTTTTCTTTTTGGGAGCCCTACGTATATCTTTACAACCCCTTCAACGATTACCTATGCTCATAATGCTTCCCAGAAAAAAAATCGGTACAACAGAAGTATTGTAGGTACTTATACATAAACAAAGTGTGTAAGTACAAGAATGTAAATGTAAGGGCGCGAATGAAAATCTTGTGTAATTGTGGACATCGCGCGCAAGAATTCAGTTCGGGACGAACCTACCTCGTTACCTCGTAGTACCTAACCTACCTATTACGTAACGTAATAAGTACATAATATGCTTACAGAATACTAAGGATAATGATCTTGATAGTCGGGCTATGCTGTTCAGTGTCATTGGTTTGGATGACGTTTGTCAAGTACTACCAGGCTCCGCTGGTAACCACGCAGATGCCTGAAGGCGTCTCCGTCAGTAAGATCGTATTCCCAGCAGTGGGCATCTGTTCTAACAACAGGATTAGCAAGCGAGCCGTCACCGAGTTGGCTAGTAAACTGTAAGTTGATGGTTCAATAACAAAGCTCCTACCTTATTGGTAGTGGCTTAAAAATGACAAACCGAAAGGAATAAGACTGGACCTACCAATTTTTAAAAATAACCGAGTGATAAAAAGTCACCAAAATAGTCTATTTCCATTGTTTTTTTTTCAATTTCGTAGTCTTGAAAGTCATTTGGTGATTTCAAATTTCATATTTAAAAATAATTATAAGTTTTTAAATCACAAAATGACTTAATGAATAAAAAAGGACCGAAGCTATTACGGTTCAAAAATACGACGAAACGCTTCGAGAAAAGGGAGGTTCTTTTGCTCGACTTGGCGGGGGCACTGCCGTGCCCCCACATTGAGGAATATCAATGGAAATGGATCATTTTGGTGATTTATAGATTCTCGGTGATTTTCAAGAATTGATGTCCAGATATAGACCGTTTCCAATATTTTACTAAGTATTTATTTCGTTATTTTATTGTAGAAGCATTTTTTTCATCTTACGATATACCTTATAATGCTTCAACACAAAGTAGCACTGTATCGATTACATAAAATTTATCGATTAGTATGTAATTTATTGGGTACCTCCTAGTTGCACCTTCATAAAACCGGTTAGATAACATACTTTTCCTGACAAGACATGGATTGCTAGGAAAATTAGAAAGTGTTGCAGTAAACGTACCGCCTACCGCCATAATACCTACCAACCCTGACTAACAGGTAGGTATTAGTTAAGTAAGTTGCGAAAAAGGGGTCAACCGACAATGGAGAGTCAAGCATACAAGCTTTGCTACTATTTACATAGTTTAACACGGAAGAAAAGAGACCTCTCACTGGCATCAATAAACTTTATGTTATATTTTTATACACAGGATAAAAGAAGAGCGTAACAAGAATTACAACGAAGAAGAGATGATGTCCCTCCTCTTCGGTCTAGGCCAGTTATATGACCTTCAGCCGATGCATGCAGATATCGTCGAGCCACAGAAACTGCACCAAGCTTTAGGCGTGTACGATGTCCATGAGCTAATGAGGAATGTATGTTGAAGATATCGAACCGGTCAAGTATATAATTAGGTAGAAAAATCTCAAATATAAACTTGAAAGAAGATGCTGTAGGTATGTACCTAGGACAAAAAAATCCTTTGTAGCAAGTACCTATGTATTATTATGTTATCTGTGGCCGTAATAACTTCCAAGCCTTTACCGTGCGTGGTGCGACATGCTCTTGGCCATTTTTAAACGAATTTAATTGTTTGTCTCACCCTGTACTGTAGGTAGGTACCTATAACACAAACCAAATGCAATAAGCATTGAGATAAAGAGGAAAACCAATAGATATCATTTAATCATAAAAAATCTTGTTGAAATAGTTTAGCTATGTCGAAGGGGTCAGGGTTATTGGCAAACGACATTGAAGCATGCATTACAAAACACACAAATAAAAAAATAAACGTCTTTCAATTACCTACGAGGATTGATCGAAGATTTGCTACACCCTATAATGTCATGGTCTGTAATCAACGGGTTTATCATAAGACCAGAACAATCATTATATTGTAGTATGAAAATTGATCAAATTAAAATCATAATCAGTCTAGCCTCAATCACCCGTCATTCCATTCCATGTGTAAGTTATTAATTTTTTCAGCATTTGCATCAGTTATTTGCGTCAATGACCAATTTGAGTCAGAGCTGTTAAGAATTTTTAATTAAACAGAAACTATCATTAGTCAGCCTCAACCATTCGAAAGTACCTACCTACCTATCACACTTTTACAGGTCGTAGGTACATACCTAACGTATGTAAAAAATCATAAATTAGGTGATAGAAACTGTTCACAGCTAACACCATCGTGCGAGGATCTGCTCGTCAGATGTGTGTGGAACGACGAGTCGATGAACTGTTTGGAGCTTTTCGACTTCAGACTTACTGTAAACGGCTACTGCTGTACTTTCAACTATCTGCGGCTGTCGGATACGAAGTTTAAGGAGTACGTTAGCTTTGAACTCGTAGTGTTTTAGGTGTAAACTGGACTGCTGGACTAGAAGTAAAGAAAAAGCATAGACTGGGTTCAGCAGCTTCTCTCCCCGAGCATGTCGTTAAAGTCGACTAAGGGATAGTATCCTCTCCAACATGATGGACCACTTATATGGACGATGGGATGATCACCTGTCACCATGGTTCACCATTATCCATCTTAGGTAGTACCAAATCAGAAGTGGCTGCAAGTTTTCTTATGTTTACTTGTTGCTCTGCCCACCTCATTAGGGATACGGGCGTGATAATATGTAGGTACCTATGTTAACTGGAGTTTACTGGAGCCAAGCTTTAGTTAGCTTTTAGGATAGGGTTTGGACCCGGACATGCGCCTATGTTAAGAACTATACCTATTATCTAAATAAAATCTAAATGAAAAGCCCTGTGCTATAATAATAATTACATAGAGGACGACTTCGTTGCCATTCAGAGAAAGACCAAAACCCCAACACAAAGCTGTGTGTACAATGATAGTTGATGGTGGAAGCTTTTCCCCAAGCAGTGGGTTTTAAAATGCTGACAGTGATGATGATGATGATGATGAGCTACATATATGGCTAGATACATCTAGATTCTAAGCATATTATGGTAAACAATGTTATTAGAAACACCGTATTTCAGCACGGATATGGAACTGCGTAGTATGGACATGGACATCTACGGGAACAAATCAACATTCGATTTCGATCAAGGACTGAGAGTCATGCTACGACTGAATGAAAGTGACGACTTTTTCTACAACATCCCCTTACAGGGAGCTCAGGTATTTATCGATAACGATGGAAAAGTATGACGATGACATTCAATTGGGCCAAGAAACTCTCCTTTTAAAAGTCATGGGCCGGGTTACTCTACTCTCCTTTTGTTTATCTACCCATTACTTTTAAAATCTTTCCGAAATTACTAATTTATTAAACTTAATTATTATTCCAGCTGCAATTTTCTGATTCTTTCGACTTCCCCGACGCGCCCAGCGGAAGCTTCGCAATGCAGATAATAAGCCCTGGAGTGCAAGTAAGTATCTACCCACAGATTATGTTTCGAAGGACTTGCTCAACGAAACTCAAAGCCGTGTTCCAGTAGGTAGGTACGAAGTTCATTCATGAATGACTGAGCTTCAACCGTGTGTATTTTAAGGTGGCTTCGCCCTTTGGCACGAATAAAACAAATAAGATATCAGGAGACGAATGAAATGTTTCGTATTCGCATCGAGAAAACAAGTCTACGTAGTACGAATCTCAGAACAGCAAACCAACTTCGGTACTAATAGTCTCTCTTCTTGGAAGAAAGGCTTGTTTTGCATAACACTGAAGTCAACGTTGATAAATAATGCCCCTTGTAGATGACGGTAATGGTATCGGCAAGTTTCACTGAAGCATCCCGAGACATCCAACATGTATCGCTGGATATAAGGAAGTGCAGATTCCACGATGAGTCGAATTACCTTGCTTTCTACACCTACAGTGATTGCATACTGAAGTGCAGAATGTTCTTTCTGTTAGAGAATTGTAATTGCACTCCGTTCAATATGCCGAAGATGGATAATGCGAGGACTTGTGATATGAGGGATGTAGCTTGTCTGAGGATATTTTACGGTCAGTATTTAGGTACCAGTCATACTTTAGTTTGATTGTTTATTTAAAAACAAGCCTTGAACTTGAACTTGAACAAAGCAGGCACGATTTTTAGAGTAATCGGAAACAGCTTGGTTCCTATTTTATCTGAGAGCATGAACGTTTGTTTTTACGAACTAAATCTCAACTAGACTTAATCTCTCAGTAAACATCTGTACTATTGATCAGAATTCAAGTATAGGTACTTACGTAAATTAATTCCAAGAAAATTATATTAAAGAGTAAGAAACGCTCAATAGAATATTATTTGATTTGACCTAATTTTTCAGCGCAATCTATAGCAGTTCGTCCCAACGTGGATCCCATCCCACCGGAGCTCGAGTTGGAATTAGTCGGAGGAGGTATCGACTGTCCTATGTGCATTCCGACTTGCTCCAAAACGGCATACAACTACGATTTTAATAATGTCAACATTTACCCGGAGTATCTGAACGGAGTGCCGGATGAGGACAGGCTCGAGTGGCTGTTAGTATGAACTTTAGAAGAAAATCATTAGTAACTAGCAATTCTACAAAACTGATTCAAATCATAGAAGGAAATATAAGGTACCTCCTATTAGCGAGGCGATAGGCACAGACAGAATGCTAGAGATTATGCTGTGTTAAGTGAAAGCCAGTTTTATTGATTTTAGATAATTTTATTACGAACAAATCAAAGCAACTTATTTATAATGCTGGTTTATCGTCTTATTTCAAAGGTTCTAAACGCACAATTGCTAATCGGACCTTCGTTCCTGAAAGCACTCTTCTCAATTCTCGACTTCGGGCTTCCGACTTTCTGCAGCCAAATCTTCATGTCCTCTATTGCCCCAAGTGGGCCTTGGAGCTGACCGATCACGGTACCTTGGGCGGTGTTCATGACCCAGCCTTTTAGGCCCAACTCGATGGCTTTCCTCTGAGTGTGTTTCCTGAAGTAAACCCCTTGTACTTTTCCAAAGACTTCGAAATCCGTTGTAGTGAGACCGGCTTTCCTATTCACGGCCATTTCGAAGAATTTTTTTAGAGATTTGATAAAAAAAAGGTCAAAAATCGATTGGTAAAATTATTCACATATTGATATTGCTTTGACTTTGGTATGTTTGTTAGCGGTTGTTGGGGAAACAAAAAGAGTTGTTGACTGCCGGTTGCATAGTTGCACTATGGAGGTTGTTATGGGACTAAAAACAATGAAGTCAAAACACAAATTGCAGATTCTTGTGAATAATGACCAATACAAATATCTAGGTCTACATATATGGTCCGCCTGCAACAATACCTAATTCAGACTTATGGAATGCCGTTTAAAACTGTTTAAAAACTTTTTTTCGAAACGTGAATCAATACCAGCTTCGCCCACGCCGAGAAATACCTGTACCGCATATAGGGCGAGTATTGTTCTGAACATTGTTTCTAACAACAATGCCTGTTGCAGGAAAGGCGCGAATTATACTGGAGCATCGATCGTTCACGTGAAGTATGCGAGGGAAGTCGCAGACTGTTACGGACGAAACGTTATTATGAAGTGGTTTGATTTAATCAGTAAGTTATGATAAAATCACGCTTTATTCCAAAGGAATAGAGTTTAAAGCCCAGTAGAAAGCTCTCCTTAGTTAACTTTGAACCTGCTATATACCTACAAGCGTGATATTGAACTGGCCTTTCTTGAAACCTAAAGGATTAGGCAATATTGCTCGCTCTGTGCTAATGTAATAATAGAGACATGAACGTTACTTTTAAAAAATATCAGTGACTAGGTTAGATACGCCTTCAATATGCCTACATACATACCTAATCTAATGAGCACATAAGGTGTTATGTAATTGATTGAGTGATATTATTCTATCAGTCAAAGGAAATATGGTCTACCTGTTTGCCTTCACCGTGTCTTACGTAAACAAACCACATGACGAAAGTAGAGCTGATGCGATTAAATAAAGCTAGATAAAATATCTTGACGCATAAATTTATCATTTAAAGTGAAATGTTTGACGTATTTTTAGGATTATCTAGGGTACCTCGCCAGCAAAGCCGTGGGTGATAGCTAGTCTCTTCTAAAACTTTACAGGTAACATCGGTTCGACTTGTGGGTTCGTCACAGGCTTCAGTTTCGTATCAGTCCTCGAATTCATCTACTTCTACACCGTGAAGCTCATGAGAGAAATTCGGTCAAGGAGAAAGAACAACATGAAGTCGAAAGGAGGGCACGAATCCTTTGAACATGTGTCGAGGTTTCGCCCGATTTATTGGAACGAACTGACTCAATCTACTCCATATAATTTTCATAAGAATTAATAATCTTTGTGAATAAGAATTAATTCTATCATTGTGTAAGTGGTTCTGCACCTGTGTTCTGTAGTCACGACTTGCGTCGGGATGTTCCTAAAGGTAGTATTGTAGGTATACTCAACTTATCTAGTAGTAGGTTAAATACCTATAGAAAATCACTAGCTGCCGCCCGCGGCTTTGCTCGCGTGGTATCCGGATAAAAAATAGCCTATATGTTAATCCAGTACATGTACTATGTATATTGTATATTCCAAGTTTGATTCAAATCCGTTCAGCCGTTTAGGCGTGATTGAGGCACAAACATCCAAACATCCAAACTCACAAACTTTCACATTTATAATATAAGTAAGAAGTAAGATTACATATATTACTATTATCTGTTCGTAAAATATGAATAAGTAATTATCAAACACCACCACGCATTATACTTTACCTAAATACATAATTTTTGTAATCTTTAGCTATCGATATCCAATGAGAGCATGTATGTGATCTAGCGTTGGATAAGAAAACAACAGATTTGTATCTATTTGCTTGGTAGGCCCTACAAAAAACAAATAATTATAGCAATTATTTCTAACAATCGGGACACCTGCGAAGCTCACACAAGATAACGATCTCAGATTTAGGCTACACACACAGTAGTTTGGCATATAATATTCATTTAATTTCTAGTGTTTACCTGTGTAATTGTTTGACGCACTATAAAAAAGTTTCAACTAGTAACTTTCTAGTCATTTTGTGTTTCATTGATTCCCTGCAAACATGTAAAAATTAAAATTAAAAATAATAGTTAAAAGATGCAAATTCAGAAACTAAAAGAATCTACTTACTTTGAAATATGGTGGAACGGGATAAAACGACTTCCAGGGGCCACTTCTATCCATGGATTTCGGTTTATTGCCGATTCTAGTAGACATTGGACCGAAAGGTAAAATAAAATAATTTAATAAAGAGAAATTAAACAGTCAAGTTCGTCTACAGCGAACTATCGGTCAACTTTTTAAAGCTGCTGCTTAATACATTATATTATTACCTTTACATATAGGTAACGTGTTTATCACGTTTATTTATACACGTTACCGTTGTGAGAAGATTTTTAAATGAATGGAAGAAGTGCATCAGGTTACTTTGCCGGCAATTTAAATTGAAACTGAACTGAATGGAAAATTGGTTTCTATGATATTAGTAGTATTTCCATCGAATGTGGGAGTAAAATGATTATCCTTCCAGAATATTCTGGTTAATATTCGTCGCATTGTCTTGGTACGGGTCATCTCAGCTGATCGCGGCACAGTACGACGCTTTTCAGAACAACCCTATTTCTTTCGTCGTGGAGACTACATACAAGGACTGGAATACCAGGTTTCCATCTGTTGTTGTGTGCGAAAATGACAATTCGAATCGCATTGAGGAAATATCTGATGGGTAAGTAACCTACTTATACGGAGTGTTGAGACAATCATTGATTTTTTTTAATGTGCGACAGGTCAGCACACAGAACACTATGGGTCAGCGGCCAGTTAGGCCGGTCAGTGGTCAGGTGACCCAGAAAAGCCCTCGGTATGGTTAATGGTGATAAAACTTGTGTATAGGTACTGTTAAGTCTCTTGCAGATGTTCCATAACATAATCAATGCTGTAATTAGCTTTACCTACAACATAAGGGAAAGAATTTCTTGGATAAAAAGTTATACTACCCACTTATAAGTTTGTACTTACCTACCTAGATAATGTTTTATTCTCATCTCAGTTTGTGGGGAGAAGACCACGATTTTAACATGGAAGAAGTTTTGAAGGAAATATCGTACTTCAAGGGCATCACTTATTACACTTCAGAGTTTTGCAACTTAGAAGATCCGCTGCCAGATTGCATCAAATCCAATCTCACTTATTACGCCAACTTAGTAAGTACCTACTTACCTACCTAGAACCGATTACTGTAAGTAGGACTTTAGTTAATATTGGATCTAGCTTTTGGCTTCGATATAAAAGTTAATAAAAAGTACGTTATCGATATTTTAGGAGGATGCCCAACTATGAAGAGCGCTAAGTCAACAATTTGATATTTTTAAACGGTTTTTTTTTCAGGTGAGAAGCACTTGCATAGAAACTCTCAAAGATTGCTCCTGGAATGGCGAACCTTTTGATTGTTGTTTTTACTTTAGATCCATGGACACAGAGCTTGGCACTTGTTTTGCTATCAACAGTATTCAGGGCAGGTGAATATACCTACGTAATTATCAGTTTTCTTGTCTCAATATATTAATTTTTCTCATATTTTATGACGGAAAAATTTTGGCCAAGGGTCAGAAGGTCTATAATATTGAGCATTCGTGGATTTGGAAAAGGCCTATGACAAAGTGATGAGTAATGAACTTTGGTCGGTACTGTCAATGTACGGGGTAAACAGCAACCTTATTCGAGCTCTGAAGTCTCTCTATGAGGACTCCAGTACTTGCGTGAGGATACATGGGTCATACACTGAATGGTTTAGCATCCAAAATGGAGTAAGACAGGCATGTGTAGCGTCTACATGACTGTTTAACTTATTCATGAACAGTTGTTTGCAAGATTTGAAAGATAAGGAATGTGGTTTAAGAATGAATGAGTTACTTGTCAAATGCCTTCTCTATGCTAATGATCAAGGTTTTACTTGCGTCATCGGCAGATGAGTTGCAGGAGATGGTAACAGCTAAGCATGGAGCTTTTGAGAGGAAAGGAATGAAAGTGAATGTAAGCAAGACGAAAGTTATGGTTTTTGAAAGAGATGAATGCACACAGCGTGTGGTATTTTAATAAATGGAGAAAGAGTGGGAACAATTGAACGAGTTTATGCGCGCCTCTTGTGTCTCAGCCGAGCACTCGCCCGCCACGCCAACTAAGTCGCCAAGTATGCATGTATGTTTTATGACTATAGGTATCGTTTGCCCATCTCGTTGGAGGACGAGTCACATTCCTATAACCATACCTCGGCCACCACAGTTAACGTCCTACTCCACCGATCGTCATAACATCAACGATGATGATGTTTTATGAAATTCGCTCAGCCGCTATGGAGTTGAGAGCATCTCTCAGCATCAAGACAAACAGAAAATGTTTTTTTTTTTCAGAGAGAAGCACCCTCCTATGCTACCAATGATAAGCAATAGCACCACCGGCCCTGGGGTTATTAAACTCGACGTTATGGTCACTGCTAACGTGTATGTTCTGAACGAAGAAGATGTACCGGCGCTTACGACGATCGGATCTGATGTTTTGCATGTTGGGCCGGAAATATATTTCAAGTGAGTGTTAAATAGCATACATTGTCACGGGCCAGACGCAGATAAGGCTAACAATGGACCGTGGAGAATGGTACATGTGAAGGGAGGCCTACATCTAGCTGTTGGTGAAGTCAGGTTGCGAATAACGATCATGAAAATGTTTTAAGTTATTTATCACATCGTCACTGGAAAGGCAAATTTACGTAAGCGCCAATCGAGAAAAAGCCGTTTAAAGTTCTTTTTTTTCGTTTTTTAATCATAACTTTTTACCTAATTATCGAATTTTGATGACGTCAAAGTAAGATTACATTCTTTTTTCATTTTCTATGTCCAGCAATTCATATTATTGTATTTGGACTGCTATTTTAGGATAATAAATCAATATGCCCATTTGGCGCCATTTTGGCGCTTACGTAATTTTGCCTTTCCAGTGACGACATGAATAACTAACTAACAATCAACTCATCACTAACATTTCGAGCAGAGATAACTAAAAAAGGAAGGTGATCTTCGTAATATTTCTCTAGGTATGGACACAAAAAATCAGTTCCGAAATTATCAAACTAAACTAGAAAATCAGAGGTGATTCTGAGCCTACCACTGTATTACAATGTAACATTTTATTTCAGACGTTACATCTCGATTAGAAACATTGATAATGACGCTGGAGCCCGTTTGATTTCCCCCGAAAAGCGTAAATGCCGTTACACCGACGAAAACTTCCTACAAGTGTTCCGGCATTATTCCTATACAGCGTGCACAGTGCAATGCAGGAAGAATGCCCAGCTAAAGTTCTGCAACTGCACTAATTACTTCATGCCGAACGTTCCTGAACATGTTAAATGTAACGTCAGTGGGATTATCTGTTTGAACAATAACGTTAATATTCTCTCTGTAAGTACATACATAAAATCACGCCTGTTTTCATAGGGATAGGCAGAGATGATTTAGTCTAAATTGAGTCAGTTTTGTACTAAACACATAAAAATATATTTTATTATTTAGACCAACATACACCTAAACTTGAAACGGTCAATAGAGCACAATTTTACCTAATTCTGATTTAAGTAACATTTATTTACTTCGCCAGCTTAGTGTAGCGATACGAAACAAACGTCAGTCACTTTATGACCGAATTCAAACAAATTTTAGCTTATTTTCGCGTACTTAAACTAGTTTATTGAGCTATTAGGTCGCTTAAATAATCATCACGTGATATTTCACGGCAATCTTGTCAGACGCAATACTGAATAATGTCACTATTCCGCGAGGGAGGGATGCTCAGAACAATTGTTCTGAGGAGGGATGCGAATCGCGCCCAAATGAAAGAGACACAGCTGTATGTTTGGATGTTTGGACTCATTCTAACCAAAAAGTCAGTTTTTAATTACTCTCGGAACAAGTAATCACTAACCGATTTTTTCTGACTTTTTCTACATATGTCGCGAAGTCTCGCGAATTTAACTTGTACTTAATCGACCTCGTTCGTTGCCATACTCTTTCGTGGAAATTTGGAGCGAATGGATGACAGAGGAGTTTGGGATTCGCTAGAATGACAGAAAGCGAGGCAGTTGTAAAATGGAGAATTTTCATTTTATGAGTTTTTTACTGTGATTTTAGATTGTTTATTATAATCATGTATGATGTTTACATACAGAAATCATGTGCGTTGTTATGTTGCATTCACTACGGCGAGTGTGTCGGTAAAATCAGCTATCAGGTGAGATCAGACCAGTACCGTGAGGTGAGGGGTGGCTAGAAGGGGCGGTTGGAGGCCACTCGGGGTTTTAACCCCTATATCCAAATATCAGTCGTGGGATGGAATGTTAATTCCGTAAATCAGCTCAGACAAATGCGTGTGCACCATAAGTGCAGGTACGCATAAATGCGTGTGCCCCGTGTAGGGCAGGTACGCATAATTCCGTAAATCAGCTCAGACAAATGCGTGTGCACCATAAGTGCAGGTACGCATAAATGCGTGTGCCCCGTGTAGGGCAGGTACGCATAATTCCGTAAATCAGCTCAGACAAATGCGTGTGCACCATAAGTGCAGGTACGCATAAATGCGTGTGCCCCGTGTAGGGCAGGTACGCATAATTCCGTAAATCAGCTCAGACAAATGCGTGTGCACCATAAGTGCAGGTACGCATAAATGCGTGTGCCCCGTGTAGGGCAGGTACGCATAATTCCGTAAATCAGCTCAGACAAATGCGTGTGCACCATAAGTGCAGGTACGCATAAATGCGTGTGCCCCGTGTAGGGCAGGTACGCATAATTCCGTAAATCAGCTCAGACAAATGCGTGTGCACCATAAGTGCAGGTACGCATAAATGCGTGTGCCCTGTGTAGGGCAGGTACCTACGCATAATTCCGTAAATCAGCTCAGACAAATGCGTGTGCACCATAAGTGCAGGTACGCATAAATGCGTGTGCCCCGTGTAGGGCAGGTACGCATAATTCCGTAAATCAGCTCAGACAAATGCGTGTGCACCATAAGTGCAGGTACGCATAAATGCGTGTGCCCCGTGTAGGGCAGGTACGCATAATTCCGTGTATCAGTTCAGACAAATGCGTGTGCCCGGTGTAGTGCAGGTACGCATCTTTCGGTATTTCAGCTTACTTTTAATCACATTCTATGCAGGAACACATTGCTTGTTTTTTCAGCTAATTCGTTATCCAATCTAGAATGTTGCGTAACGACAACATAATTAAGTAATTTACCCAATTTTTTTAATTGAGTCACTTCTTTCCTCTAGAAAAGTATTGTGTTAAAATAACAGCGAGTTATATTACAAGTATAAATAGTACATTCGTATTCATAGCCGTTTATTGTTACACTGTATTACGACTTCGTTTAAACAAAGATAAAAATAACTTAAAATATTCCACAAATAAAGTAGGTAGTAGAAAATACAACTCACCTACATAAATGAAGATAATTAAATTAAGTAGGTACCTATTTGATTAGATAACTTCACAATTTTAAAATATTCACCAGCTACTTTGTTTCTTTCTAGGTTTTAAGAGCTCCATGGTCATCACGCGCCGGCCTGTACTGCAACTGTTTGCCATCCTGCACAGAAGCTGAAATATTTATAGTAAAGGATTTCAAAGCTGTCACCACTGAAAACTTTGCAACTGTGGAAATTGAACTGGCTATGTTGCCGAGTGAACGTTACAGGCGAAATGTTGTACGCGGAATTCTCGATTTAGTTGGTAAGAATTTTGCAAATAGAATACTAATCAATTTACTTTGTAAAACTTAAAATAAAGTAGCTTCTGATTCCCTTTAACTTATCACATATTTTTGTTTTTTGTAGTGTCTACGGGAGGTACAGGTGGACTTTTCCTAGGAGCAAGTATTCTGAGCTTTGTAGAGTTGTTCTACATTCTGCTGATCAGACCATTCTGTGACATTTACAGCCAACGCGATGATGATCCTTGGTACAAAAAGTTCGGAGGAAGGCGGGTAGAGGACTTTAAAATTGCCAGGAATTTGAACTGGAACAAAATTGGCGCCGCTCCGAAGAAAATTTGAGCAAATGATGGAATTTGAATATTTAAATTCAGGCGCACTTATAAACCAAGTCATCTATAGTAGCTCTACCTCTATAATAAATTTCTTTGCAAACAATATCTATCAACGATTTCTTCAAATACCTCCATAACTTTTTCTTTGTAGTCAGGGTTGGATCTCATCATTTGCATAATAAAAGAACCTTTATCTTTTGACAAATTGTTGTCAAATTGGACCGTGTCTGTAAAGATTTTAGTAGTTTGATCGTCATTTATCCAAAACTGCGGCATCAAACATGCGCATGCCATTAGACCCCACTGCCTTTGTTTTTCTGCGGATTCTAAGAATTCCTCTTTGCTTATAACATTCGGGCTTACTCCGTTCTTAACTAAGATTCCATGGAGTTCTTCGATATAAAAATTTAAGAACTTTGTCATATTCTCTTCCCGAAATGTTGGATCTAAGTTGCAGTACAGAAGTAACATGACATCTCCGGCTGGTGGATGATACCTAGCTGCTTGGAAATCTACCAAAACGCAATCATCAGGTTTATTATCTTGATAATGAAACATCAAATTATTATTCCACAAATCGCGATGACAAATTACATTCCTGTATTCAGTAGACGCATCAGTCAGAGCTAAGGCTGCAGACCACACATCAAACCAACGACTTTCAACGATATCCATTTCTGTTTCACTATAATTTAAGAAAGTTTTTATAGCTGTCAGGCACCCATTTCGGCACTGGCTATACCAGACATCATCATTTTTGTAACCAGCTCTTTCTAAATATTCTTCGAAATTCTCATTCAATGAGTAAACTCGTCCAAGTTCTTGGGTTTTCTTTTCCTCGTAAATAATTGAAGTAGCATGAAACCTTGTTAAGGTTTTTAGAGCTTCATAAACGTGCGCTTCGTCAAATCTCATGAATTTATCTCTCAGTTTGTATTGAAGGACGTTCAAATCTTCAAACACCATGGCTCTTTTGATGTTGGTTACGAAGGGAGCACTCCATTGTTTCAAGCCTAAAATAAAACACTTTCTAAGAATTTTTGTAATGACCAGTGATCTGCTTATTGTTTATCAGTAAAAACTTACCAGGTATTTGTATCTTTTCTTTTATAACAGTGTAAAAATATAACTCCTTTTCAAATAATTTCAGCTCCTCTACCATTTTCGCTTTCGCATCATTTGATACTGATACAAGTTTAAGAAAATAATGAAGCACTTTTGTGTTTGGTGTCAATTGCACTTTCAGCTTCCAATAATCACATAGGAATCCCAACATTTTGTCGCTGGCATTTTGTATGTTGTAATCCTTGATGATATCTCCATTGGCAACACCATGTTTGGAAACTATAAATTCAACGTTTTCAGACGTTATATTAGCCTTATTAATAAGTAAATTTTCATCAACGTTCATTTTAATAACAATTTAAATTTGTTAAATGCACTTGTGTTTTAGCTTACATTGCCATTAAACTAATGAGTGCGATTCAAATATGTAGGTAAATGTTTCCTTATGACACAATATTTAAAGCTCAGCAAATACAGTACATTATCTTGTTTAAACATCAATATTGATTGTGTACAGAAGCTAATATAGGTACGGCGTGATAGCAGATAATAGTTAGGTATCGCACCATTTGTATACCTCCATAGTTCTTGTTGTGTTCGGTATTCCCTGTAAATTTTTTATCATTGTCAAAATTTTGGATATTTTCAGTTCATAGTTTTTTTGCTATGAGCAAAGCTTACTTTTAGGCCTTGTTTAATCTTTTAAATTGAAGGGAAAATACGAAGTAAGATCTTGAAAAAGATATATGTAAAAATGTATGTAATAATGAATACCAAGTATACTTAGTGAATAAAAATACCAAGGTTTAGTAGGGCTAATGATTGATATTTGTAAAATAATACGACGATTAACCGCCAATCAATCTGTTATTTTACTAATACGAAGTTACGTATTTTTAATTATTCTTAATAACATATCTGTCAATGATTTCATCGAACAATTCAGTGACGCGATTGCGGTAAAGTTCTTCTTGTCTAGCAATTGCAATGATATCCTCGCTTCGAGAAACAACGTTTACTTTCGCACTTTTCTCCGGATCAGAATATAATTTTTCTTTCTTTTCGTCACTCATTACAGTAAGAGGGATAATAAGACATGCTTGCGTTATGCCAAACACTACACATTCGTTGTATGATTTTCTCATTGTTTCTCTGGGTAATATATCTGCAATATCATAGCAAGAACTGCCATGTTCTTGAAGAATTGAAGATATGCAGCTGTAGTATATGTTGATAAAGTCATTGCTAAGTTCAGCTCTTTCTTTCCTAGTAGTGTTGAAGAATATAAGCGAAGTGAGATCTATCATCGGCGATGCATAAAGAACCGTTTGATAATCTACGATAACAGCAACGGGTTCGGATTTTGGATCTCTTTTGATCATTATATTGTTGGTCCACAAATCCCTATGGACTACTACGTTTCGAATTTCATTGCTAGGTTTCATGTGAGACATAGCTCTGTCGAACAACAATGGTATCGCTCTCTCTGCTTTCGACATTATCATCGGCTCGTTTTTGTATTTAGAAAATACTTTCAGGTATTCTATGATGGCATTTCTTCCAGTATCACGCCAGGCTTGTCCTTGGATTGGTTCTTGTAAGTACTCGCTGTAATCTTCCCATATTCTGTACGGTCTACCGATTTCTCTGCTCTTGTTTTCTTCTAAAACGTATGAAGCTGCGTGAAACCTAGCCAAAGCTTGTATGGACGCCTTCAGATCTCCGTAGGTCATGGTCTTACAATGGTCTGGCATAACATAACCAAGATGACCGACGTCTTCAAAGATAAATAGATCCTCTCGTATGTAGAGCAGTTTAGGTCGCCATTTCTCATTTTCTGCGAAATAGGTAAGTACAAATAATAAATTGTATTTTATTCCTTTTTTTAAATAAATTACATTTAAGCCTAAAGCCGAATTCAAAGACCGCATTCACTCGATTTTTTTTTATCAAAACTGTCAAAAAATCTATACTCTTGTATCGTTTCTCGCTTGAGTATTATTCTTGCCTTACAAAATATTAAAATTGAGAAATGTTTATAAGTAAACCCATAAAATATATAAACGTTAGGTACCTACCTTTATCATCCTGAAATTTTTTGAACAGTGAATTCAACATAATATATTCCTTCTTGAAAAACCTCAGTTCTTTCAAATAGTCCGATTTCCACTTATCATTTCTCGGCATACACTTCACAAAGAAACTTAGTTTCTCTACTACTCCTGACTTCTCCACTTCAATGATCAGCTTCAGGTGATCACCTAAGTATCCAATGAGTTTGTCTTGAAACTCTTCAAAGTACCATTTAATGGGTTTATTGTGTCCCAAATTTTTTAGCACTGTTTTTATTTCACGTTCATTCACAAGCTCCATTATGATAAATGTGACGTTCAGATATCTTGAATACCACTGTTACCACTTTGTATGCTTAACAGAACAAGTATTTATTATCTAAGATACATGCTTGTAGGTACCTACAGTAAAATGAGGTCTTAAATAGAATTGATGAATGAGCTTAAAATGCTGCCGCCCGCGGCTTCGTTTGCATGGTTCCCGTAAAAATAGCCTGTACGTTATTCCAGCACTTGTACTACGTATATTCTAAATTTCATTAAAATCTGTTCAACCGTTCCGGCGTAATTTAGTCACAAAAATACAAACATCACATAATCACCTCTTCACAAATATTAGGTACAGAAAAGGCAATATAAACCTAGAAATAGCTTTGACCACTAACGTAACATTAGCACAAAATAACATCCAACAGTACTGACTCCACACTAGGATTCCGTGTCATGGGTATCAGAAACTACGAGTAAAATGATACCATACCCAGAGCTGTAAGAAATATTTGTATATGCAAAAAAAAAACCTGCTGCGGTATCGAACCCGCGCCTCTTGCATCTTAGGCGAGCACTGACCCGCCACGCCATGTGAGGCAGTCGATTTTCCGCATAGGTACATCCAAACACCCAAATTTTCTTATTTTAGAATATCAGTAAAACAAAGTCTGGAAATGATTCCAAGATGTATGTTTACAGATATAAATAATATTAAATGGTTGATAACTTCTATTTGCTCAGAGATATCAGGAAATCTTAATAGTATGATCCTTGCGTGTCAATGACATGTTATAGGTACTTAAAATTAAAATCATGTGAAACATTTAATGTCACTTTTATTAAAAGATAACTAAAGTTTACAATACTCGTCAGCTAATGCTGCCGTGAAAATTAAGAGCGGAAATACGTACAATCGTGTGTTACATCTGTTTACGATTTACGAAAATACCCACATATTTTCGTAAACCTTATTTGACTGCTCCAATATTATAAGCTGTCCTTGTTATTGCTCTCAAAAGTTAAAGCTTGCTAAAGCTCACAGAAGAATAAATTGCTATCATTGAATGTCAATCTTGCTATCTTCAATTAACTGAATTTCTATACAGTTCCGCTAAAAGTTTCCGTAAAAAGTTGGGGTAGTTAAGAAGTCCCCAAAAAGGAGATTTTGAAACTTTAGTATCTATTTTCACTTCGCATTAATACACTATACACCGAACAACGCACTGGTAGCCTGTAGATCTATAAACGGCCCTCTATTGATTTTGTTCAGCTTTTTCTGTTTCACAGCATCATAATTCGGGGTCCATAGTTCATTGACCCTGGGGGACACACGAGAGTGTATTTCAGGCATATCTTCGTCTTCGCTATCTTCTACTTCTATAGGAGTGACCTCTGGTTTCTCTTCAGTTTCTTCAACACGCTTGTAGCCAGATATTTGTTGTAGGAATGAAGTGCATAAAAGACTTACTGGTGGGACCATGTAGGATGCAGCTGACGTCAACTGTAACAATTTAAAACATTGAAATATAGGAGACATTGGATGTAATTCTCGGCTGGACTGGGAGTTAAGAAAAAACAGAATACGTCCAGCTTCTTCACTCCCCGAGCATGTCGTAAAGGATAGTACCAACTAAGAGATAGTATAATTCTTTAAATAGTGTTTGTGCTAACATAAGCGACTAAGGGATAGTATCCTTCCCAACATAATGGACCATCTATATTTGCGATGGGCTGACTACCTGTCACCATGGTTCACCATATCCATTTTGGGACTATGAATAAGGAGTGGCTGCAAGTTTTCTTATGATTACTTGTAGCTCTGCCCGTATCCCCAAGCAGGCGTGGTAATATGTTACGAGAGTATTTTAAAGTTTATAACATTTGTAGATGGCAGCACTTTCTAAAACTAAAAATCTATTTGTTTTTTTTTCTTCATTTTTAAGTATATAATACCTGTGTCACAACCCCGGTACTTCCATCTCCTTCCAACGCGACAGAGTCGCGCGGCGCGGCCACCTTTACTTCAGACACGGTCTGCGCCGCCATTATAGCAGAGAAGGCTGAGCCGGGCTTGTTGCGCCACGATATCGCCTCTAGACGCCCCGCTGTCATCTCTGATGGCTCTATACTGTAGATTTCCTAGAACATAATAGACAAACAAACATATTATTATTATTGAACAGTTCTTGTCCCACTGCCTTTCCTTTTTCCACTCAAGAAATTATAGGAACTAGAAATTATTCGATGTTTGTGTTCCTTACATAAACATCAAATATACACTTATTGTTGGTTGCTTGTTTGGAACATAATTATAATCCTACTATATTATAAATGTGAAAGTTTGTGACGATGTTTGTATGTTTGTGCCTCAATCACGCCTAAACTGCTGAACGGATTTGAATGAATCTTGGAATATACATAGTATGTGTGCTGGATTAACATAATAAGTTATTTTTCATCCGTGTACCACGCGAGCGAAGCCGCGGGCGGCAGCTAGTAAAATATACATATTGGTTATCTACATCTGTTTTTGTTTAAATAAATTTATTCTTATTGGTTGATATTTCACACAGCGCCATCTAGTAAAGCAAATCCATCCTAATCTTAGCAAAGCTTGTACTATGGTAACCAGATGGCTGATATAATCCATATCATCCATACTACTGTTTTAACCCGTTGAGTATAAGCAACCCTTGGGTTATTGAGATATTGTTTTAAATATGTGAACACCCGTGTGTTCATCAAACGCTCGAGGGAATAAATGCGAAAGTAACTCAGTTACGTTTTCACATTTAAACCGCTGAACAGATTTCGGTAAAATTGGCAAGGATATAGATTGCATCTTGAGTAAGGACATAAGCTATCTTTAGTTTAAAAAAAATCAATGTAAACAAAGTGGCAGGAAACAGGAACATACTTTATAACTTACTTCATTTGGTGAATGAATAATCAACAGAGGTTCGGAATGAAGATGGAGATGACAAAGCAAAAGGAGTACTCTAAAAAGTACTTAGAAAATCATTATAAATATACTAGATGGCAGCACAGGTAAAGTTAGTACGCGCTATCGTTGCGTTTTGAGCTTTACGCCGGTAATTTCAAGCAAACTAAGACTTTTCATTTTTATAATATAAGTAAGAAGTAAGATAAGTGCTAATAAATGATAGTTAAAAAAAAAACTTACAGAATCGTTTCTCATGAGATATATTATCATTTCGCCGGACTGGCTAGAGTTGAATACGATTTGCTTGAACACTCCGGTTTCAGGCTCCAACAGACGATCAAGCTTCAGTATCGGCTTGCTACTGTGCGGTGTGAAGATTATTACTGAAATTAAAAAAAATGAATTTGAGTTTGGGTCTAGATAATGCTGTGTGATATGTCCTCAAATATTTATTTATTTATTGAAAGCCAGAAATGCATTTTGAATACAACTCTAGCAGAATCAACAAACCAACGAACGTTTACCATACTCATTTATACTCTGTACTGTTTGCAATAAGATTCATTTTTTAATGCATACCATCGTTGGTGTCAGTGACGACTGCCATTCGGTTGGTCTTCTTATCAGCCGCCAGGGCTACTGGCCGCATATTGACGTACCACTTTATTGTCAAGGACAAGAGACTCCACACGACTAGGGCGTTTTCTGATGTGCACACCAACTGAAAGGTTTATTTTAGGTATTAACGTACATACACATCATTTGCGTTTCTGATTATTATTTTTGCTTCTCTCCCGGAGCATGTCGTAAAAGTCGACTAAGGGATAGCAGATAATATTCTCTCCAACATGATGGACCATCATGGGCGATGGGCTGATCACGTGTCACCGTGGTTCACCATATCCATCTTAGGACTTTAAATCAGAAGTGGCTGCAAGCCACAAGTAGACAAAAGAAATGTCTACTTGTGGCTCTGCCCACCTCAATAGGGATACGAGCGTGATATGTATGTATGTATGTATGTATGTATGTACAGCGGCGGAATTAAATGAAAAGGTTTTTAAATTGATTCGTTTGACGTGTCGCGAGACATGTTACCTTTTGAATCTAAAGCACAGAACAAACTGCGGCATAGAAAATTATGTTTAACTGCTCGACAACAAAGTTCAAATTGTGGTTTAAGTATTCGGGGTAAGCCAACGATAACTAAAGAATTCGTAATGATATATTACTTCTGTCGTATAGTGCGAACTAATAACTTACGTAATGCGAAGCATCTTTGTTTCCAAACAGAACATGTATTCCTTTCGGCCTCAGTATCGGATTCGCCAACACGGTTCTCAGTGTACAAAGATGACTATCCCACAAAGTCAGCTTACATCCAAACCACGCAGCTATCAGCGACCCATCCATAGCGATCGCAACTCCACCCATTTCTATTCCCTCATCGGATTTCATACCCAGCTTTATTATCGAATCGTCCACTAATGTATGCTCCTTGTGTATGTTAGCCAATTTCTGAAGCACATCGTTCTCTTGAGGCTTGGTTAAGTACGGAAACCTCTCAGCTTTGTCCGGCCTAACATCATGCTTTTTGATTCTGTTATGGATATCATGGGACAGGTATAAACCCGAACCGGTGGAATAGTAACAAGCCGTCATACAGGACCATACGATTCGTTTTTTGTTAGTTAGGGATATGTCCTCCTGTTTCCATATACGGAATTTTTGGTCCGCGCCGGCTGTTACGCAAAAATCGCCGCTATCATTGAGTGATATAGAGATGATATTGCAACCGCCGTGGGAGAGGTTCACACATGTGTTTAAGTAGAAGGGTGATTGTCCTCTTTTGTTGTGGTTCCAGAATTTAAGTTTTTCCTCTGGGTAGTTGATGCCATCGTTTCTGTATTCTGATGTGACGAGCCACTTTCCTTCGGCGTCCATGGCGGCGCAGGTCACTTCTGTGTCTAACGGGATGAGATTGTATCGCTCGGCTGGTAGATCGTTCATTTGTGTTATATCCAACTGAAAACAAAGATTTACTCAAATTACTATTTTTAACCCATTACTAAAAAGTCATCTGTGTATCTGTTTGTAGCATCGTAAACGAATGGACCGATATTAATGCGGTTTTTTTCTGATTGAAAGCTAATTTGATCAAGATGATTCTTAGCTATTGTTCATCAGCTCATTTCTTACTTGACAAAAGGATCTTTCCAAGTTTTACAGGTCCGATTGATTTGTGGTGTTCTGTTCGGGGGTTATATTAATTTTTAATTGAATAGTACCTGTTGAATTACATCACCTGATAGTAAATTTAAATTTAAAAAATATAATTTTGGATTATTTCCGTTAGTCCCCATATTTTATCCGCACTAGGGACCAACGAGAAGTTTTATCCAGCTTGTCCCCTTTTCGATTTACAAGGTGACTAATCGGAGTCCAACTTCGCGTCGGTCGTTAAAATACTCTTATCTGATAGTACTGAAAACCCTTTGTCCATGTGTGGTTGCAGTAGATATAATTATCTTTTGTATTCTATCATCTCACGTGTAAAAAAAAGCACTGGTGGTCTAGAGGTAGCGACCACGCCTTTCTAAGGTCGTGGGTTCAAATCCAGTCGTGCACCAATGAATTTTTCTGTTCGAAAAAATTTATGCGCGCTATACCAGTACTCTCAAACGGTGAAGGAAAACGGCATGTCGTAGAACCGTAGAAAGTTCTAAAACATGTGTCAAGTGCACGAAAGGAGCCTTCGAGGCGCACTTCAAATCCTTTCACCACACTGGTTCGAAAGAACTAGTGACACGATTAGTACGTGTAAAAAGACAAGAATTCCTAGTAGATATACTCACATTGTATAAAACCTCATCAGTCTTTGTAGAATAGAACTGCAGATGTCCGATTCGTCCCGGCATAACGAGACAGCCGAGTCGGTTGCAGTAGATCAGGGACCCGCCTACTGCCCGCATCACAGGCGACAAACCACCACATTCCAGTATCGTACACTTTGCGTACATTTGCGTATCAGCTATTATTATGGCTGGAATCAATTGTAAAGTTTAAGAAAAAGAGTAAACATTAATATCATAAATTGTTGAATAAATGACAGTATTAGCATACAATATCCTAGCTAGGCAATTGGAGTACACTCGGCATAAATGCTGATGGGCATTTTAGTGCACATTGACAGTTTTTGATGAAAATCTGTCAAAAACTCGTCACTTGGGACGTGCTCAAGTCTGAGATGCATTTGAGTATTCGGGGGTTAGCAGTGAATCAGTAAGAGTACTCACAGTTGTTGCTCAAAGTGACAGCCACATGTGTGTTACTAGCGGCAATATATCTGACCATGCCAGGCAACCGCGGCATATAGCTCTTCTCATTCGCCTTGTGGGCCACGTTGCCGAGCGCCCATTTCACTAGCACCTTCTCCAAACCACCCGAATATAAATAGTTACCTAAAAAAGACCGAGTCTGATGAGACATGCTAACTAGGGCTTTGTACAAGTGATCTAAATTAATAATATGTGGATGTCAAAATATAACGATGTTTGAATGAGACTTGGATAATACATAGTATGTGTGCTTGAATAACCTAGGCTACTTTTTTTTAGCCGATAACGCGCGAGCGACGTCGCAAACGGAACCTTGTAACTAACTGTAAATATATATTTGTGGACATTTCAGACAGCACCATCTAGCCCCAAACTAAGCAAAACTACTATGGGAACTAGATGGCTGATAGAATTTTTTAACACTTTTTTTTGTAAATATATATACTTTTAATACATAATACTACAACACCCAGACACGGAAGAAATATTTGCAGAACATACAAACATTTCTCCCATAGCGGGAATCGAAACCGCGCCTCTTGCGTCTCAGCCGAGCACTCGCTCGCCACGCCACCAAGTCGTCAACTAAAAGCGAAAGATTGATTTTATGTGAATGGAAATGGAATTTGGAATATATAATTTGTGAAATGCCAAAGCTCTACTTTCATAGTATCACAATATAACAAACATACCCTCTAGTGAGTAAGCTATAGCTAATGGGGGAAGGAAGTGCCAATGTAAAATCTCCCTTGCAATCTTGTTCTGCTTGTTGAAGAAGTTGCCTCTCATAACTGTGACACGACCGAGTGCATCTGTGAACGCTATTGAACCATTGTTGTGTGCTGTCACTGCCATTATCCGCAAGTTATTGTGGTTGTGGTATCTGGAATGAGAAATGTTGAGGTGAAAGAATAAATATATACATACAGTATTTGGACATGGACGGGGGAAAGGGAGGACTACAATTTAACATATCAATTTCAATGTTTAGATTTTTAGCTGTTATTAAGTTTGCAAATACAACAAAAAATACAAGGTAAGATTAAAACATAGCATAAATACACTAGACATAAATAGACAGATAGACGGAAGGACAGCGGAGATTTAATAAGGCTCCTGATGGCACCCTATGGGTACGAAACCCTGAATAAATTTTGGAAAATTAAATAATGGTTAAGTGTGTCTAGTTTAAAACTTATAGTCTTTTTCAAAAGTTTTTAAGAAGCTATAAGTTCCTTAGTTCATAGTTCTTAGTGTCCTAAGTAGATTTTTTTAAATCAATAGTAAAACTTACTGTTCCTGATTGAATTGCCTTGTCAAGTCTTGCACAAACAGCATTTTTGTTCCATTTATAAGAGCTGCAAACTTTTGTCCATTGTAAGAGCCGATGGCCACTTTGACCATGTCATAGTACTTGGGGCGAGTTCCTGAAAAGTCCCATACCACCTGCCCCGTTCTTAAGGAGAAGGATGCAAGGCGAACATTTTGGAAGCTCGGAGAACTGATTGATAGCAGACATTCTGATGTGCTTAATATGTTAAATGTTAGTACTTTTGTTTCTTCCTCTTTACCAATATTCTGTAAATGAAAAGGCATGGTGAGTCAATCTAGCTATCATATTCAACATTAAAATTAAAACAAGGGACATTTTGTCACTTTTTCACTTTTCTGCTGGACTGGCACTTTTCAGCTGGACTGGGAGTAAAGAAAACACAAAGAATGCATTCAGCTGCTTCTCTCCCCGAACATGTGGTAAAAGACGACTAAGGGATAGCATCCTCCCCAACGTGATGATCCATCTATATGGGCAATGGGTTCCTGTCACCATGGTTCACCATATCCATGTTGGGAATTTAGATCAGGAGTGGCTGCAAGTTTTCTTATGATTACTTGTAGCTCTGTTCACCCTAATAGGGGTACAGGTGTGATATTATGTATGTATGTACATTTAGTTAACATTATCAGGAAATAACCTATCATATCATTAAAATAAGACAAATAAGCTTCATACTTTTTTTTTTTCAACCTATTTCGTCCCACTGCTGGGCAAAGGTCTCCCCTAAACACTTCCAGACATCCCTATCCCGAGCCTTCTCCCACCATCCTCTTTGGAAGAGGACTATCATTCATACTTTTAAATAGGGAAAAAGAATAACATACCAATTTAACTTCTCTGAGCACTGCTTCATTTTCCCAAGTCCAAATTGTGACACAGCCATCAACGGAGCAGCCATAAAGATTGTAGTTCTCACTTGGAGGGAACTCTATCGCAACTAGATCACCCGAAAAACTCTCAGTTTCCAACGTTCTTACACAGTCTCCTGTTAGTTTATTATAAAATCTCACAGTGTTTTCAACTATTACTGCTAATAACCTGAAAACATTGGTTTTGTTTTAATAACTTGTTGTAGGATAATATTTCATGTTAATTAAAGAAAAATGATGGTATTTTGTTTACTTACTCTCCATCAGGTGTAAATGCAGGACACCTTTCAATGATACTTTTTCCTCCTTTTCTACGAAAACTATACTTTATTTGGTCGATGTCCATATTATTTTGCGTATTTATGACCATTTTGTCTAATTTGGTAATTGCAAGGCAAAGTCTTTCATATATAGAGCATTTTCATTAAAGAATAAACTAAACTATTCAAAACAAATCAAACCAAGACCATACCAACAGATACCCACCATACGACATAACCTAAAAATGATTATTTGATTCAAGTGAAGCTAGTTACAGTTCGGTTTGAATGACAGAAGTGACATACTGATGGTTGGATACAGATCTTTTGGCTGTTTTTCAGGTTTATCCATCATCAACATCATCCTACCTTTGTCAATACACATAGTATGTGTGCTGGAACACACACTGTCTAAGGTAAGGCAATAAATAGGTCAAAAATTGGACTGGATCAGTCAGCAGCTCGGAACATTAGTCAGCAGAATTAACCATAGAAGCGACTAAAGTTTTGTAGAATCAGCTATAAAAAAAATGATATATCTATTAACCTATTTTTCATTCCCTTTTTAATGTTAGTTATTTCAAAGTCAATGTCAAATAAACTCGTGCTAATTTAATTTTTGTGGCGGACGGACGGAACTTGAACTTGCTTCATTTTGCCACATTGTTTTGAAACGCGGTTTTAAATTACTTTGGTGAAATTCGCCTATAAATATTTACCAATTCTGTTAAAAAATATCAAAAATGTCCAATGAACCAACAGAGGCGCAGATACAAGTGCGGTTTGTCACGAAACAGGAACAGTGAGTACCTTCTACAACGCGGCATGGTATCGTGGGAATGTTTTCAAAACTTACGCTAAAATTATTGTTGTTGTTTCCAGGTATGCTGTTCCTGATAGTCCTTACACCATCCAGAGTAACGTGCAGGCCGCCGAGTTAAACAACTTGGTGAATACGCTGTTAAAAGAGACCATACCATCGTTTGAAAAAGCGGTAGAGTTCGATTTCTTAGTATGTAGAGAACTTTTGTGTGCGCCGCTCTCCGAGCACTTGCAAGAGAAAGGAGTGTCTTCGGAAGAAACGTTGGAGATAGAATACTTGGAGCGGTTCCCTGCACCCTCTCCACAGGACTGTTTGATGCATGATGACTGGGTGTCTACTGTACATGCGCATAGAAACTGGTAAAAGCTTAAATATTCCTAATGATTATTGTTATGATTGAAAGAAAACTTGAAGTAAATTTGAAACTGACTATAACTACAAAAAAATAACGATGGTTTACAAAGAGATGCATGACACATCAACATCATTGCGCTATAAATTAAACTAAATTTAAATTAAAAATTGTTTATTCAGAATAGAACAAGTTGGACTAATTTTACAAGTAAAACAATGAGACTGCAATAGTTTTGAAACTGTGACATAGTCTCAACGTCCACCTCCTAAACATGGGAGTTGGTTCTGTAGATAAATTATCTATCTATAAACTATATACATGTATAAATAAGTATTTTTTTTGAGAATTATGTAGAAATGACCGGCATATTTTATGTAATGTGAAACTAAGAGTCGTCATCTTTACTGCTAAAATAGTGCTAATAACTTAAATGCATATTAATGAATATCCTAAATTGGAAATTGATTGTAACAAGAACTCTATAACATTCCTTTAATCTACTTTCAGGATCTTGACTGGTTGCTATGACAACAGTATCCACATCTGGAGTACCAAAGGGCAGCACAAACTGGCAATCCCAGGACACACTTCACCCGTCAAGGCTGTATCTTGGGTCTCATTTAATGGCGATCAAGCTGTATTTGCTAGGTACAGTGTTGAAAAGTTTACTTAGTTTACTACATAAGAGTACTTTTTTTGTAATATCTCGACATTGTCAACTTACTGGGCAGCTCATTCAATAAAAGTAAAAAAAAAACTGTCATATGTGGCTCTGAAAAAGTTACTTAAAACCTAATGGTTTATTAAATTACTATTTGATCATCATAGTGTACAAAGATTAAAAAAACCCTTGTATTGATTTGTGGACTTTAAAGTCTCACTGGCTGTATACATTGTTCTTATTTTGCTATCAGGTTTTGATCTGTTTTTACTAGCTTACATAAAAAACAGATCACACAGACTTTTCTATAGCACCCAATTGCATCCATATGTTATTCCAGCACACATACTATGTACCTATGTTCTAAGTTTTATTCAATCTATTTAGCCATTATTGCCCCTATATAAGTGGGATTTCGCAAAGATTTTTCTCCACAAACCAAATTTTAAATGAATTTTCTTATTCCAGTGGCTCCCATGACCAATCAGCGATGCTCTGGGTGTGGAATGTTGCAAACAACTCTGTGGACTGTGTGGTGACATGCCGAGGACATGAGAAGGGGGTGGAATGTTTGGCTGTGTCTGCAGATGGTTACCGGTTTGCCACTGGCGGCTGGGACAATAACATTTGCCTTTGGAGTGCTAGTAAGTTCTAATTCTTATGTATGTATGTTTGTATGAGCTAGTGGTCAACTCTAGGGACGGAGCGAAGCACAGAAGTGCTCAGCTCGTAATGCCACTTGCGGTCACCCATCCCAATTTGTGACCGCGCATACCGTTGCTTAACTCCAACGATCAACTTCAATCCAACTTCCCCAGCCAGCTCAACTTTAGTACCTACTTCAAGGAGTTGGACTGGCTGGGTTCTTGTTGCTTTTGCTGGTTTCTTTCTCTGAACAAAGTGCAAGCCCGTTTTTCTATCTCAGTTTTATTTCAGAAAAATAGAAGTTATTTATAAGAGCATTTCTTGTAACTATTAATTCTACTCTCTAAACACTTTGTTCAGAGAAAGAAATAATAAAAATACGATTTAATTTTATGACAACTCTTTTTATATGAAAGTAATTGTTTTTACTTAATTTAGTATACATATTTGTTTTACTTTTTTTATCACAAACTGACAATTCACTTGCATTTTTATTTAATTTTTTGTAAATTGTTTTTGAAGGTCTGTCCAATGAGGACAGTGCACCAGCAAAGAAGAGAAGTAAACCTGATCATGGAAATTCCAGAGTAAGTTTAAAGTTTTTCCAGGTTATGTTCAGATGTGCATTTTCTAGAATGGCCCACTATTGCAAGGGACAGAGAGCTTTAGGACTTTGGAAAATTAATATAAAAATAAGGTCAGCCGTTTGCCATTCTTTGATGGTCTTTTGACAGTATTTGACCATTTGCTTTTTCTTTTTTGTGTCAGGAAGTAGAAAGTCTGGTTATTGTTACCCTGGAGTATCAAAATTGCAGTCCTCTTTAGCAACATATATTTCTATTATCTATCACATATGCATTACATTATTTTTGTCTCTTCAGGAGCCTTTGTCAACACTAAAAGGGCATAGAGAGGCAGTCTCAGGGATTCAATGGATGGACTTTAATACAGTTCTCACTAGTGGCTGGGACCATTTGCTGAAGATTTGGGATTGTGAGCTGGCCGGCATCAAACAGGAAATTGCAGGTAAAAAAACATTAAACTTGTAAAAATAAAATAAAATTCACCAATATTTGACGACCTCTGTGGCGTGGCAGGCAAAGTGCACAGCTGAGAGGCAAGAGGCGCGGGTGTTTGTAAGTTCTGCAAATATTTCTTCTGGGTCTGGGTCTTTCCATAGTAAAAGCTTTGCTTAGTTTGGGGCTAGATGGTGTTGTGAGATATGTCCTCAAAGTATAAAGTAATTTTAAAGTTAACTTATTTATTTATTTTTGAAGCCGTGTACTAAAACTAGTGTATCATAATTTAAATTATAACTCTTAGAATCAGCTGCGCCAGAGAAGTTTTACCTTCAATAAAAATAGCTAAATGTTTGTTTTTTTAAGGAAACAAGGCCTTCTTCGACGTGAACTGGTCTCCACTGAGTAACAGCATTCTCACTGCGTCAGCAGACCGACACATTCGGCTTTACGATCCTAGATCAACAGGTACATAGCCGATGAATTATGAATTGTATGTGTTTGTGCTTTAGTAACTCGTAATAACCAATTAGTAGGCCGACTAGGCCGACTAAGCTGAGAGGATGGTATAGGTGGTGGGCAAGCACTTTTGGATCAGGAATTGCTGCAAGCTTTATGATTACTTGTGTCTCTGCCCACCCCGATAGGGATACGGGCGTGATAATATGTATGTACGTATGATAAAGGTCTCCAAATTAAATAAGATTTCAAAAAAAGGCCAGTGAAGTTTTTGTTATGGAATGCAGTATGGTTTTCAATATTATGGCTTCTTATTCTCGTGTATTACTTATCTAAGTACATTTTAGACACTGTGGTTGTAATTTTTCCTTAAACCTTATTGAATAAATGATTATTATTATTATTATTATTATATTGTAGCCGTCGTAGTTAAGAACCGACGTATTGCAACTGCTTTTATCTAAAAGCATGTAGTTCCCAAACTTAAGAAAAATCTACTTTCCTGTTTGTTGTAAAACCTTTGTTTTATTACAGAGAGCATCGTAAAAACCACATTCACATCTCACACTGGCTGGGTGCAGTCTGTGAGATGGTCCACCACTCGAGATACCCTCTTCCTCTCAGCTGGGTATGATGGACAAGTGAAACTATGGGAGACTAGAAGGTAAGTTGATTTGTAACTACAGTGTCAACCTTATACTTTGTAGTACTGTAGGCACATACCCGGAGAAAAAGTACGCTGCTAATCCGCGTCATAAACTATGTGTATTCCAACTTTCAACAAGATCCGTTCAGCTGGAGACAGAGATCAACATAGCCAAACACTGCACTCACACGCACTAACTTTCGCATTTATAACAACAGATAAATACCTCAAGTCTCATACAAAAATGTAATAACCTCAGTCTCATACAATAGCTCAAAGTGATGCAGCAGCCTATGGAGCTATAAATAAATCAAGCTTGGGGTTTCCCTACATGATAGAATCAGAAATGACGTGTCTTTCAGTCCTTTAAGGTCTATTTTCAAAGTCTATTTTCCTTATACAGGATTCTATCGTGGGTATCCATATACTGCGAGTACCTACAACACCCAAACCCGGAGAAATATTTGCAAAACATCCAAATATTTCTCCCACAGCGACTTTGAACCCGAACCTCTTTTGTCTCAGCTACACTCGCCCGCCACGCCACCGATGTCGTCTAAGGAAAAAAAAACCAAGTTGAAAACAGCATATCAATTATAATTTTATATTTTTTTCCATTTCAGTCCTCGAACACCACTCTACGATCTAAGCGGTCACGAAGACAAAGTCCTGTGTTGTGATTGGTCGAATCCATCGCTACTGGTTAGCGGCTCATGTGACAACACATTGAGGATATTCAAGGCGAAACATGCGGTCGGCAACGCGTGAAGGTTTCCCTTTCCTTTCCATTTATAAATAATAATAATCAATAAATAACACCCAACAGTCACTAGTTATACATAGTCCTGACCCCACACTAGGTTTCCCTGCTACGTGGGTATCAGAAACTACGAGTGCCACGGTACCACAACACCCAGACCCGGGGCAAATATTTGCAGAACATGCAAACGTTTCTTCTGCAGTGGGAATCGAATCTGCGCCTCTTGCGTCACAGAGCAATAGCTCGCCACGCTACTGAGGCCGTCGTAGCTAGCAGGAACAAAAATCAAGGCAGAGATGAGGTGAAGGCGCTTAAAATAAATTACTTCTCGTGTCAATAGTTCTAGAATCAGTGCGGTGAAATAATTAAATGCGCCTCTTTCGTGCAAATTTCCAATAAATCCCGTAGGTTCATGTGTAGGTAAGTAGTAAGTTCTCCTAATAAGCGTTTTTACTTCGATTGTGCCTTGACTGACGTTTCTATAAGCGACGAGCTTTATTTATAATTTAAAATGTAACTTACAGAATAGCGAAATAATGACGTCTGATTGGCTGATTTTTTAACAGGATAGGTAAATATGTAGTGCCGTCTGATTGGTCGATTTTATCTGTGACAGGTCCGGTAAAGCTTTTTGAAATTCGGTTTAATGAGGTCACAAAAACAAAATGATATGCTACGATTGTTAATGCGATTAGGCTTAAATTTAATATTATATAGGTACTGAATTTTCTGTGAATGGGTGAAAAGACATAACATTCACTAGCTAGACAATATCCTAAATGTGCGTGAGGTCGTTTGAAAAAATTACCAAAACGGAAGAATAATCTAAAAATTATAAGTGAGGCAACAAAATAAAATTTTGGCACAATCACAAACTAAATAAAATTAAATGGTGCCTTTACTGGTAGACTACATCCTCAATCCTTGGAGATAACCGCATTCAGACGTAAGGAATTATTTTCCATACGAATTTTAAATGATGGTGGTGGTTTTTTAATGGTGGCCTACACAACATTTTATCAAACAATAACTATATACATATATATTATCACGCTCGTATCCCTAATGGTGTGGGCAGAGCCACAAGTAATCATAAGAAAACTTGCAACCACTTCTGATTCAAAGTTTATTAAGAAAATTCAATCTTTTCTTTTCAAATTTGTGTCGACTGGGTCTGATTCTTCAAACAGATGTAAAGATTATCATTTGCAGTGTGAATGATACTCCAACGCAATAAGTATTTTTATAAGCTGCAGTAAAAATAATAACTATTAGTATACAGTTTGAATGTTTGCGTCGTATTTTAAACCTTGCCTTAGTCCAGAGTTCAAATCAAGATGAGACCAAACTTTTGATACTATAAGTGATAATAATAACACGTTAGGTAGCATTGAAAACCATCTAATATATGTACTTCAAATTTATCTATCAAAATATAATGACAAGCAATAAAATGTTTTTTTATTACAATACTATAGTTTTACTCATATTTAATATACCCACCATTTTAACTACCTTACTCGAGTTCAATATAATTATATCTATCACTTGCAAAAAATCTTTAAAATCAAAAAATAATTCATATAAGTATCTTTAGTTGTTTCTTAATTTTGATTATCAAAGGCGTAATAGTAATGAATGGTGGCCCCGAGACGTTCAAAGGCCAAGAGGCAGACCACCTTACTGATGGTCAAATGACATCGTAAACATAGTCGGAATCATTAGAGATCGGAGAGAAGGCGTGATAAAGAGGCATATGCCCAGCTGTGGGTGGGGATGGACTGAAATGATGCGGTAGGTTGAGTATTCGTCACCTTTTCTATCAAAATAGTTTATTTTTGGGATCATATCAGCCCACTTTCAGCCACTGCAAGGTATAGGCCTCTTTAGCCCGCCATAATTTTCGAACCTGAATGGATTTCCACCGACTTTGTAATGTCATCAGACTACCTAGCTGGTTGTCTGTCTGGCGTTCTATGACATTCGGTCACTGCCTTTGTCCTTCCGCCTTGCTAATTTGGATTTTTGGGATTAAAAAAGAAGTTAGTACTTAGAATTAGTACTTTAGGCAGGCAGAGGACATTATAAAGCTAGTTATTCTAAGGGTGTAATGAAATAATGAACTAGGTTTGGTTTCGCTTGTTTTATTTCAATCATCGCTCTTACAAAATATGTTCAATGCAAAGGAACATGACTCGTCACAATAAAACATGCTTCTTAGTACCATTTTGATTTATTAATATATTATTTTAGATTCCATTTAGCATAACTATCAATAATGCGGGTCACATAAAATGCTCATAGCACATTATAGAAACTTGCAAACACTTCGTAACAAAATAGATTACATAACTTTTTATGTTAGTGTTTCTCTGCGAGAAAGGATTCACGATTACCATAGTTATGCCAAACTCACGACCGTAACACAACGAAGCAACATGTCCCTTAAAAATAGTCTTTCTTACCAACAATTTCATTTCTTTTTTTTTACATTTTATGAAGTTTTATTTTTTGCATTTTCGTATTTCTAGGCTACCTAACTAAATTTTAACTATTCTATACTAATGTCTAGACTAGTCTTCTGGGTAGAACACCACACTAAATCGATACGAGACATGGACAAGTACGATCGTATCCCTCCGACTGATTTTTCCTTGAATTTTCATTATACTTAGTCAACTACATAACAAAAGAGGTGAAAGCAAACTTGTTCAACTGAAACTTACTGTTTAAGAATGTGTTCACTAATTTCGCTTAAGTTAAGATTTCGGTCGGAGCGAGGCGCGGCGCGGTCGCTTCAGTCCATTCAAATTAAATTATTTAATAAACTAACAAAGGAAACTACACTAGAGCCGCCGCGCGCGCCCGCCCCCCGACCATTGGAAATATATTATTCTACGGCTCTAATCTATCTATCTTAGCATCGAAACATTTTTTTTTCATCTATTCTACCCTATCTATTACTTTTAAGCCTAAACTAACGCCTATCCAACTTTTATTCTTCGTTCCCCAAAGCTAACCTTTCACTTTTAAAAACTTGTCAAACATTCCCTTAACATTAAACACTTAGATCTAAAACATTTACTTAACTTCACCTTATTCATCGACATGTTAGTTGAATCATAGTTTTGGATTTGGATTGGTATCCCAATGTTTGTGCTTTTACTGTGAGTTGTCAGTGTCTCGGTATAGCGCGAGCCGTACCTACCGCTATCTACTATCTCTGGTTCCATCACACATGTCAACAAGAGCCAGGTGAGAGTACAACTAGGAACAACTACTTACTCCCCATTCCAATTACACATCATCTGTGAAATGCAACAATTAGACAGCCACATTACTTCATCATTCGTTATTACAGTTGTTACAAAATAGTTTAAACATAGTTTTTACATTACCACTACGTTTATCGAATTACGGTAAGTTTTCTATTACCTGTAAAAATATTGATTTAAGCGCATGAAATTGCTATATTGTATTCATTTATTTGTTCATTATTTAAGGAAGCTGAAGGCACTACCATCAAATAAATTTTATTGCTTATTTGGAAAGAAAGCTTTAGAAAAATAATTTGGTGCTAAAAATACATTTGCTCTTGACGGGTATGCGCGAACCTTGTCACGCTATAAAGTCTCTCAACAAATTAGTGTTTGGGTCCATATTATATTTTAAAAAATATTTAATTTACATTCAAGGGAACAACGGTCTACGTTGTGGAATGAAATGAGGAAGGGTGGTTGGTGGATATGGGACTAAATAAGACGTTCAGTCTGGGAACATAAATACGGTGCACTCTTATACGAAATGTATATATCTTCACATCAATTTTAAATGCAAATTTAGCGGAAATATCTATCGGAAGACTGCATTTACAGGAAGCCACAATGTACGTGGAACACTAACGATCACTTAACTAAGTACCACGCCCACTCGGTACTACATTGCACTTCATGGTATTTTTTTTTTCAAGAAGTAAAAGGCGGTTCTCAAGTCAGTTCAAAAAATTTGGCTTGATCAGTTACACGAGCATAATACTGATCTGCGGAGTATAACGGATCATTTTAGTCGAATTTTAACTCTAAAATCTCATAGTTTTGTCCACATTTTGACGCGAATTTAAGTTTTCTCTGCGTTCGTGTTGTAGGTAAAGTCGGGCAGTCAGCTATGGTTCTATTCACTGTTCCGCCAGACGAGATAAAACCCATAATACGCGTTATTTATTTGAAGAGGGAAATGTAATGTTCTTTACAGAGTTCAGATAGAAATTTACCTCGTCTTTTGGGACTTGCACTATGGGTCTACGTGCTTGCAAATTGTTCATAAGTACTCAAATTTGTGCCTCTAAATTAAACAGAAAATGTAAGGTTCTACTTTTATGTACAATCCAAAAGTTACCCATGTACGGAACAGTTTCAGCCTTTTCCTGAGAAACAAACCAACAAAACAAAAGGAGTACAGATCTAAGTTTCGTCGAAAATCTACGTTTTATTCAAAACCTGTCGTTCTCTAGTTTCAGTTCCTGTATTCTTTAAGTCGGTTCACAGGTTTTGAACAAAGGCTCACCGCTTAATCATCCGTTAAAATACAGTTTATATATCAAACATTTAACTAGTCTTCAGTCCCTGGTTGTATAAATATTTTCCTACTTCTTACTCGACTTTAATGATTTGTATACTTTGGTTCTGATGAAATTCTTGACGTGCCAAAATAGAATTAAACAGTTGCGATATAGTCGTACCCATCAACAATGTATATACATGTATACATATCCATGTATAATTTATATATATTCAATATAAAAATATCAAATTTCATATAAAGTCATAAAGTGTACCCAAAACCTACGTGATGGTACAAAAGTGTGGTTCGCGCCAATACGGGCGTTCACACTTTGGATTTCGAATCCTTACAATTTTATACTGTGGAAATCAATCGTGGAATTTAGTTTGGAGTTTACTAGTGGAATGTGCCGACCGCCTACTAGATAACAGCTACAGTTGATTCAGTACACGATTCTCAAAAAAGGATCACTTCAATAATCACGTGTCAAAACATGAGTTCTCGACGTACAAAAATTGTATAGACATGTAAAATGTATAAATAGAATTTGCATACGAATTTGATCGTACGACTGCTTATTGCTAGATTGCCGTGTTATCAGCACTGTTGCTACATAAGCGCAGACGTTATGGAAGTCACTCGCCCTCCGGGCCGCTAGTGTTATGGCCTTCTCACCGACACCTACCAACAGCTACCTATCAAAACATAATATGGAAGATAACAGTAGGTATACAATTCAGTCTGTATTCGGGTTTGGCATCGACTTTATTGTTATTGAAGCGTGAACGTATCGAACGAATGTTAAACCTATTTGTGATGTTCTAAATTATGCGTACGGTGATATTTATTGCAACGTTTGCAATTTAGAGATACGAACGATATATAACAAGCTGAAAACATATTGATCGGAATAAATAACCGCGATTCATGGAAGACAGTTCCAGTACGAAACATGATTGTGATTTAATACTGTGTTTGAGTTTAGACTTTTTAAAACGAACTAGGCACCACGTAATATTCTAACACGCCTTAGCACAGCTCTCACGACCGTGTTTCACTGTGGTCTGAGATATATAATCGTTAAATGGTTTGTAAACTTCATTGATTTTGCTTCAAAGCTGCCTCATTTTTTTAAAACGTTGTAAACAACAAAACTTTTTCAAAATGTATTTTTAAAATACTAATTCCCATTGAAGATTCTCAATCTTCGGCATAAGTCGAACCTACACGGCGCAGCCGTTACTCTGCACCCCTACCATAACACACGTAAAGCCATCTCTCCACTCCATCCTACTATCCGTTAGTTACTATACTTTGTTTTTTGATTCCACATGATATGACCATTTATCTTATCCTTCTATCCGACTACTCTCAGATATTGCTCACACATTTATGCCGGTGGTGTTGTAAAATAAAACTTTTGATAAATAAATTAATAAATAATTGATATTCATTTGAAAATAATATAGATTTACGCGTAAAAATCTTTGTTTGATTGCACGATCCATTCAATTTAATTGTGACTACTGTTGAATTGCGAGCAAATCAGATTTCTTAAAGTGTAAATGACACCGAAATAAAAATTATAAAAAATGAATGCCGCCTGGCAATAAAAAATTTTCATCTCGACTGTAATTAAACTACGCTAAAATAAATACCTAACTATCTTAAATAAATCTTGTCAACATTCAAAACCTGCGCCTAAAAAATCTTAAATTTACTTTCGTAAAACAAATAATAAAATTATAATGTAAAAACACATTTAAAAATTGCATCTATACCTATACAATCAAATCCTCCGTACCGTGTCAGACCTCATCAAAACATCGCGGCGACGCGTCGAGCACGACCGATGCGACCGAGGCGCGACGAGTAAACAAATCGAGCGGATTCAATAGATAAATTAGATAGCGCTCGCGGCCACAGCTTTCGATGAAGTCTACAACGGCCGCAAATTAAAACTAAAACAAATTAACATCGTAAAAGTCACAGTTGCTTTGAATTTTTGGCTCGTGTACAGCACGTATTGTTGCAGTGGGTCGCGTTTATTTGGGCGGGTAGGGCTGGTAGGCCTCGTCGGGCGAGGCCGCGGTGGAGGCGTGCTCGCTCTCCATCGGCATCTGGATGATCGGCGGGGTCGGGCCCGTGAAGTATTGGTACGGGTGCGACGCGAAGTACTGAAACACAACGTTACTCTCATGCAACTGAACATATTAAACATAATCAGTCATCGCATATTGCAGTCAACGTGCAGAACTATCAATGGGATCCCTTTCAAATACATTTATCTTGATGATGTGTGAACGACGTGGTGAAACATTCATCTCCCAACTTCACAGATTAAATAAAGCAAATTGATTTTAGTTTTTTGCTGTTTGCCACCTTTAGTTTGTATTCTACGACTCTATTTTAGTATCTCCATGCTATTTTTAGCAAGCAATACCTACGTTGGATGATAATGCAATGTGCGATGACTGCCGACAACAAAGAGCAATACAAAAAGCATATTTTATTCACTATGATCTATTCAATCACAGTTAGTAGATGGCACTTCAGATTAGCGTGTGACTTGGGGACCGTGCATAGGTACGTATTTTTAAGGCGAGGCACAAGTGTCATCGTTGGACAAGCGATAGCGCTCTCAGCTAAGCATAGGATTCGTAAGGGTGCATTTACGCATGGAATAAACGCTAACGAATGTCCACCTACGCTTATCGGTGCGCACGGTTTGCACGATATCATGTCGATAAGCGTTGGTTGACAATCGTCGTCAGTGCGTGAATTCGGCCTAGGGCTAGAGCGGACAGCTTGAACTAAAGCACTCACGTATAACTCATTATCCGGCCTTAAGCTGTCCCAGTTTACCTGGAAAACAGAGAAATACCGTCAGTCGTTTATATTTTTATTTGACTGGACGCTCTTTGTTCTGTCGCTGCGTTGTTTCAGGCCGTTTTAATTGAGATATTTTTGCTAACCACCGCCCTATTGTTCGCGCTGTCATTGTTCCGCTGATGTCTCATTTCTATTTATTCTCTTGGAGGGTTCGAACTATGCACGTCACTTTAGAATTACGATCTAAGCGTGGCTTTATCATGGTTATCTATCTAATGAAAGAAAACCTAGATAATAACGCGTCGCTAAGGACACACTTTCACAGCTACCTTACAAACCACCTGTCTGCGGCTTCCTCGTTGTTTCCGTCACCAGCTCAAATCTATTGATTTAAGCATACTCACGTATTGGCTAGGCACAGAGTCGATGGGTATGTGGCTAGGATGCGCCTGGTGTCCCGCGTGGTGCGTGGCGTGCGTGGGCGGGATGAGGGCCGCGTAGGGCGCCAGCCAGGCCGCCGCGGGGTGCGCCCCGTGGTGATGCCCATGGTGGTGCAACTGAGGGTGATGGTGGAATGCAGCCATGCCGTACACTCCTGCCCCCCCGCGGTACACCCCCGCGCAGTCCCCTGCCGCACCGGCGTTCACGCCGCCGGCGTAAACACTGCTCACAGCCATCGCCTGCAGAGTCAGAGAATATGACTGATTTGAATGAGTATGCATTGCCATGGTCTATGTAAGGGTACTTGTAAACAAAAAATAAAACTGCTATATATACCATTGGAGATAACTCTGCAGCCCGATAGCGAGCCCGGACTCTCGCGAGCCCGAGCTTCGCGACGTTTGTATAAGGTCAACAGAGGCATATTCAAAAGTTGTAGAGTTTATCAACGATGGCTGGTATCGGTATTCGGATAATCCGGTCTAGGCTAGTCGAGATATTCCCCTTCAAAATAGACAATGGAATTGTTATTGTTATAGTTAGTTGATTCTCGTTAAAATAATGCAGTTAGTTGTGCAATGAATTCCGAAAACCCCATGCAAAATTCACGACCCGATAAAACTTATATGAGTTCAGCATTTTATGTTAATTTTATTGCAAATGAAACAGACTCTGTTGTCTCGCATTATGTTTATCATGTTACCGCGGATGCCTGGAGTGTAACAGACTTGATTCGATTAAGTCTTCAGTCATTAATAATTTATGTTTAATTGGTGAGTCTAGCTTTGTAAGGTAATTAGGAACTTAGGAGTAATTTTGGCACAATCCTATTAATATTATATTCAATACATGCGATATTATTATTTTATATATCTTTAAATGGGCTTTGGTTTGTGAGGTTATTAACATCCTTTAGAAAACGAAATACTTTTAAAATAAAAGGGCCTACCCCTTTTATGTAAAAGTATCATCTATTATTTAGATCGCTAAAAAGCTTTTATAGCAATCTGGAACCCAAATGTCTCAATTTCTATTTAAAACAAAGCCGTTGGAAGTTAAAGTGCTTTCTGATTTGAGTATGGAACCACCCTGTTCGGGAAACTTGGCGATGAAGCCAGACATGTTATTTTTAGAAGCTTTCTTTAAAAGTTCCTGAAAAACTCATAAACGGCAATCTACTCCGTAACTTCGTAGACCTAAATTTTAGGACAAGTATTTAAACATTATTATGCTGACCATAAGAATGTATATGATTTCTGAATCAATTTATATAAACAAACAAACATCCAGTCTATTTACAAATACTATTTTGCGTCCCTTGTCCATGCACGAAAGATAATGTTACTCAATGTTATATAATCTTATGTACAAGTTCACGAACATAACTGATATCACTCTGCGTAGTCCCCGACCATGCATGCAGATTGATGCCTTGAAGCTACTCCCATTTTGAGCCAAGTTTTAGTTTTTAGAGAGATTTTTATTACCTAAGCAATAGTTAGTTCCAATCACCCAAAAGCTAGAAGACCAGCACGCAGTTGATACTTACTTGTGTGAGAGAGTCGTTATTGTCTCGCCACACTCTCCCCCCGTTGTCGTTCTTGTAGAGGGACTTTTTCTTGTTTCCTCCATCCGCAAATTTCACTAGCAACGGTTCCTTGGCTCCCGGGATCGGGTTGCCGTTGAACATCTGGTTTGAGAAAAACTACATTTCACTTCGAGATATACTTTGGTTAAATCATTAGAGGCAGTATTTTGTGTAGGTATGAGTTTAATTAAATTTTAACATGAAATGAAATGTTTATGATAGATTAAAATCTAATTGCGTGTCAAATTGCAAAGGTCCTAAAGGTTCAAAACATTATTAGCAGTGCACACCTGAATAATCTGCTCGCATTTCTCTCGTGACTCCATCCGAGCGAATCCAACGCCTTTGCTTTGGCCATAAGTATCCCGCAGGATCCTGGTGGACACAACCTGGCCGAACTTGGCCAGCAGTTGGTCAACATCATTTTCCTTGAAGTGTGGCGGCAAATTGGCCATGTACAAGTTTGTTGGATCTTGTTCTTGTTGCTGGAAATACCATTAAAACATGTGTAGCAATTGCCCTGTCATCCAAACAAGTTATCTTAACTTCTGATTTAACTGGGGCATTGATTCTATTATAACATCTAAACTTTGTTTGAAAGTGAAATAAGTCTAAACAGTTCAGATTGATTGAAAATAGCTCTATGGGGACCAGAACTTTGTTAGAAATTAATTCCAAAGTTATCCAGAAGTCAACTTCTTTCAGACAAAACAATACCTTTGATTTTCCTCTAGATAATTTGTAGAGTAACTTTTAGGCATAAGAGCCGTTGTAGGTTTTTGTTCTATTTACAATTTACAAATTATAGATTGTATTTGTATACCTTACTCTTGAACTAAACTTAGATTAGGTAACTTAGTTAACGTTCGCATTTTAAATTGTTATGAAGCGTTAGTCGTTATCGAAATGTATCGAAGTGGTTCTGAGAATGTTAAAATTAGCTGAAGCCCGCATAGATTATCTAGACACTGAAGCCAGCTCTGACGTAATCAGCAGATCGATCTAATATACTAAATAACATTACGTATGTAAGTTTTATCAACGACATGGGCAGTATACATCAGCATAGAGATTATGAAGCTAGTTAAAGTTCGCATACACACTAATTTAATATCGAAAGCATAGAATACCCGAGCCCATTAGCGAATACATTGTTTTAACGCTGAAGCAAACGACAGATAGAACCAACAGGATGAAATGTCTCAAGTATAGAATAGAAAGCGTTATTTGTTTGCGTCGGATCGGCACCATTGAAGGGGTGAATACTTACAACACAATAGTGTTAGATCGCTCGGTTTGTTTGTATCAACGTACACGTACCAAAATACCACAGGCGATGTTCCCCAAATGGCCTGACAATGAGTGATCGGAAAATCCGGTGACGATGAAATTTCACCGTGACATTGTTAAATTATGAATCGCCCATTTATGTCGATGATCTACACAGGACCTACTTCAACTAGACAGTTTCAAAACATCTATTGAATCAAAACAAAAATAGGCATTATTTTGCTGGTAGACTAATTCACCTCGATATTTCAGGAAGTCGCTACAAATATGCATAAACTCTCAAATCTAGCAACTTTTATAAGAACACGGCTTCCAAGTTTTAATGCTCAATAAAGTTTTACAGCATTTTTCAAGAGATAGGTATATAATGTATAGGGTATAGTATACTAAAGCTATAAGTAAGGGTAGAGGGAGTACAGGATGGGACTAATGGCAGAGGGCAAATCTTGGACAATCTAAATAAATTAGAAAAGGCACTAAAGCATCGTTATGGCTTCAGGTACCTTGTAACAGTTATAAGACATGGTTGTCTAATGTAAATTTCTGTTTTATTCGCTTAGAGCGGTAATCTTGCGTAGCGTTGCGCTTTAATTTCACACTTGCTTTCCCCCTTTCATTAAATGGTTTTATTTAATCCATTACATGTCGGATGGAATTCAGGGAGTATATTGTATGATTCTCAGTTCGTAGATGGAAGGTTAGAGGAGAGAGACAGCGGATTAGGAGCAGGCGGTTAGTCATAATAGTATTACTTGCATGCACAACGTACACGGTTCAGTCTACGCAGGAACCAGATACCCACTTTAGCCATCTGGGCCTGAACACCTTTGGCTTGTAATCCTTTTACTGCGGCTTCCGCAGAGGCGATTGTTTCAAAATCTACAAAACCGTAACCTGCGAAAATAAAGTAAACGTTTCATGAAACATTGTGCCTACCTCAAGCAACGATAGGAAAACTTTATGTAACTCTGATGATTCATGCTTGGTTACATAAAATTTCAAAAACAACTAGAAATATTGAGAAAACATGTGGCTAATGAGCACAAATATTGCCTACTCGAAAGTAGCGTGATGGACCGATGTAAAGTGGCGGAAATCGAACACTGTGTGACAGACATTACTTATAATAAAATATGTACACTGTGCATAACTTTTGAGGATATAAAACTTATCATCATCAGTGCTTTGGTGCAATAATGAAGATGATATCTACTTACTCAAATAACAATCAGAATATTAAATAAATATCATAACAAGAATGAAAATATTATAAATATGAATCAATTGGAATGTATCTAGTGTTCGTGCATATATTGGAAAAAAGTCTCACCATAGATGGATTATTAATGAAGGAGGTATATGGTATTCTAGAAAATATTAATATTTTTTAAGTCAGTTCCATTGTTACAGATGCATAATCTATTCGAACAGTCATAAAAATACATTACTTTATACATACGTGAAACTATGCACAGAGTTATAACTAGAAGTATAATGTTATAGTACTATGATAGTGTTAGTGGACGTACTTTTATGAATCATCTTTACCTTTACATTTATTTGTATTTTTATCCAGTATTGCTTTCGTTGAAATTATGTTGCCATACCTGCAATAGAAACATACATCAGTAAATCACGCCCATTTTAATCTGCTTTAGTAATATGATAGTACGTACATCTGGCACATTTGGACGAGGTCCTTATCGGTAGTGTTTTGGTTGAGGCCGCGGATGTAGAGGTTGGTGCGGCTGAGTTGTTCGCCGCCGATGCCGGTGGAGGCGGAGGAGGCGGGCGGCGGCGGTGCTGTGCTCAGGCTCGTGGAGCGCGTGCCGCCAGCCGAGCCCGTGTTCGACGACGACGATGACGCCGTGTTAGCCGGCGAAGCAGCCGTCGGTACTCGGGTCCCGGTAGTCGCGCAACCGCCTCCCATCGTAGCACCGGAATACTGCAAATAATATAAACAGCTTAGTTTGTAACGTACAGCATCTTAATCCTCAACGCATAAACCGACTCCATTTCGCCGTGGGTGAAAAGTACGTTTATGCGCGCTCGTAAACGGTATCATGTTTTATTACCGTAGCGTTTCTTTAGACCTCGTCAAGTTTGCAACTGCACAATTATTTTAAAAGAGCTCTATATTTAAGAGCTTTCATAGCATTTCGATGCCCAAGTAAAATTGCAAAAATAGGTAGGTTGTTCTTTAACTTAGTTCCAGTTAAAAGCGATACTAAATCAAGTTAGAATTTGATACTGAACAGCGCCAATAAATCTTGAGCAGCAGCGATATTTCAATTCTAATTGGAACGATAGGAATGGTTAGAAGTTCTAGCTGTTCCATTTTGTTTCAAACTTCTGCTTTGGATTGCTCTTTTCGTTACTTCTAAGTTCTAAATTTTGTTCCGAATGCCCAACTTGTAAAATGAACGAGGCATTCGCATTACGAGCTGGCTTCTGCATCAATAAGTATTATCATAAATTGTTTTTTTCCGACATTCTGTCACAATATTACAAATTACGTATTTTCTGCGAAACATCACCAAACCATCCTTTTTTTCTGAACACCTTTACGGTATCCTTATAAGCTGCCAGGAATTATCAATGTGTCACCCCTTCAAATCTCCAAGAGTCCGGTCCGGCCATAAGCGTTAATAAGTCTCGTGAAACGTATGGAGTGGCTGGTGTGCTCACAACCATGAAGGTACTTCCATTGAAAATAACTGTGCTGGTGTTAGAATGCTATTAGTTATTTAGCCGAGTAATGACGAGGGGAGTAATGAACGCATGCCGATTCGGAGCACGCACCACTAGGTAGGCTCCGGTCTCCTATTTGAGTCGCATTACGTCCGGCGTTTGCTCGAAAGTAGAGCTTTTCCACGATTGCGTTGATTAATCAACAGTTTTCAGACGAAAGTTGAGGATATGGGCCCTTGTCTTTTTGTCTTAGAAATAAATCTAGATACTTGTAAAACTATGTAGGTATGAAAGGTGTCTGACAGCTAAGTAGCTTTATTGATAAAAACACTTATAAAACTTAGAAAATTCGAGGATTTGGTTGCGATTGGAAACTCCGTAAGTTGGTTACGCTGTCTTGAAAATGACTCTGTCTCTTAAGTCTGTATATATAAGTCAAGTTTGAACAAAGTTTCCGTAGTCGTCTGAAACCAAGGTTGTGGTAATCGCAGTCAATCAAGGCATGAGTTTTCTCCAAACAGCAATATTCTCAATCACGTACGATTGCGTGGTTTTTGTAATCCGTCTCCTTTCCGTCTCACTCTACCTACCTATTACAACTTTACGAGTACTAAGAGTACAATCAGGAAAAGCGATTCGGTATACGCAACATGCAATAATGAGCTTTATCATATTGCAATAGTTTTTAAAATTCTTCAGCACGCGGCGGCACGTGTACCTATTCGTTCAGGCATCGCTACACATTGTATGTACCTATATTCGTGAACAGTTAGTTTAAATTAACGAAGAGGCTCGCCGACTAGAAATAGCAATTTGGTTCGATATACAACTATTTAACGAGAAACTAATGACTACAAGATATATTGGTTGTCGTATATATGTTTGAATTTGGTTTGATTAAACCAATGTTATCTAGAAAATGATTAGGCATAGGTACCTATTATTACGGATTTCAAAATAAGGTAGGAGATATACAATTCAGCTGTAACTTTTAAAATGTTGTACTTTTGATATTGTGTACGATAATTTTAAAACGACTTAAATTTATCTATTGGTATTGGAATTCATTTAAAAGGGCAAGCAGGTTCGTTGTTAGGTACCTAGGTGCTTATTATTTGAGAAAGAAACGTATGAAACAGAATCATATGGCCATGCTATGTTCTTTCCATGCATTTTCTACAACCTTGCCTTATCTGAAACGATAAAAATAGTATGCATGTAAAAATGTATGTAAAAGTAGTCTGCTCCAAAGATAAAAATATATTGAGCCTAGATCTTTCTCTTCACTGACTCAAAACTACGTCATAACCTTCGAAGCGGTTCTCAAACATTATTATCGAACCTCGCCGTTAATTCAGTAATACCTCAAAGACAATAAAAATTGATTACAGCTAGGAATTTATACGTACGAGGCGGCGCCGACATTGTATTTACATGGCTCGCTATTTGCATTTAGTTAACATATTAATCTGGTGAGCTGAGCGTGTCGTTGACACAACAACTCATCGTACCGTGGTTTATGTGCCACTATAATGCATGAGAGTCAGCCCTTAAATACGTTTTCGCCTTTTGGACGAATAAAATAACCATCGGCAAAGTTCACTTCATCGATTTCGACAAATTCAATCGGACGTGTCATTATGAAGATTAAGGTCAGCCCTCACTACAAAACAGGCGTTTGTACAAATGTTGTTTTATGTTCATTACTACTTCTACTCGTAGGTATCACTAGTTATTCCGAACCAGTTTGATGAAGGGATTTTGGATTCAACCAAAGCGGTAGTCGAATATAATTTATCTGAAAATCTTCTGCCTAGTTATACAAAAACAAGAAAAATGTACGTACCTATGCCCAGCCTTGTTTCCACAGCGTCTTGAAAAACGCGAACGAACTCGTAATTCAATTGGTATCTTGTACGGGGGCGGTAATTGTAGCAATTTGTACTTACTGCCGGCGTGGCGTGGACCACCGTGACGACATACCAATTCCGATACACGGAAATATTAACCTCATCGAATTTAGCGTCACGAGTTGGAAATAAAAGGACTGAATTATTTTAAATGTAGATAAACGTAAACATTTTCTATAAAATATTTTGTTTTTTTTTAGTATACTTAGGCCTAAAGTAAGTTAAGTACCTACTGTTATTTTTACAAAATCCGTGTCCTTGCTATCCAGTTTTCTTATGTTTATTTCTATTAGGTATTGGCGTAGTAGCAAAAATCTTGCTTTACGAAAAAGCCAGCGTATATAAATTCTATAAGTAATTACTTATTGTTTGAATATAGAGACGATACGACTATATGTATGCCGACCACCTGTACAATTTATTCAATTTAACTTTATTATCTCGGCATTTCGGAGGCGTAATTAAGTGAGTCAGAGAAGTCCTGTGGGATGGTCGGCCAACATTGTGTAAAATGCAGATTGCTGCCGACTGTATTACTGAGGAAAACGGTACGAAGTTGCACACTACGTTTGCATTTATCCTGAGAACGTACCGGTACACAAGCACTGGTAATCTGCTTTCTACGTGAGTCTAGCCTATACCTAGCCACAAGTTTCGCTGCCGTGTAGTGGCGGAGTTGAAGTAGATTCGCAGAGATTTAGGACTAGGTACTTCCAACGCCCGTAGAGACCGGTCTAAATGAACGTAATGCTCTAGCGAAATTAAATGCCGTGTGTGCTGAGAATTTCCGTTTTCATCTTCTGGGCACATAACCTGTAAGTAATTTTAATTAATTTAAAGATGTTTACGGTGTAGGTTTATGGCAAAGTAATTAACTTTGGGCAAGGTTCAAAGAAAAGCTCATCCGCAGACACCCACATTGCAAATTAGTCTACCTACGCAGGATTCAGGAAAAACTTTGTTGGCACGCAGAAATAACGGGTTGCTCCTGACCTTCTGAAATTGAAAGCTTACAAAAAGCAAGAGGCTTGACCGCAATCTGACGTCGCCTACATTCAATCATCGTACGAACATGTTGGCTAGTACTATTCGGCTAAAAAAAGAACCCAGTTCATGTGATTCGTCGGTTTTATGTATACACAAACATAACGGTAAAATTTTCTTTTTAGGTAAGTATGCTAAACTCGAGTGGCAAAATCAGTGTGGCTTGCTTCGACAGGTGTCACGTCAAGAGGCGGAGAACTCGCCTCCCCTTTAGAGGATGGGTGACAACCACCGAAAGTAATCACGGCGGCAAACTCGCCCAAACTTCGACGTCGACTTAACAACTTCGTGAATAAAGCGTTTTTTTGTAAAACTGAAAGCGATTTGATATTGAGATCAGCTTCGTGTCGGAAGTTTTGAAAATAAATAAGCCCGTGTCCTTTTCGGATACGAAACTGGAACTTTGAGCAGCATATGTACTTACGAAATAGGAATTGTCTCGAATTTCTTAGATATCAATGGTCAAAATTTGAAGTTGAGTCGAAGTTATGACTGAAAACACTAGCTAACATTACCTTCCTTTCTTAATATTTGAGAGCACACTTTTTTTACGAGTAAAATAAGTTTATTCATAAGACAGATGGTGTATGTGCACTGCAGCCATTGAGGAAGAGGATTAATTATTCGGGTATCGAAGATAAGTGACCAGTGAAGAAAGAGTAATGGGAGAAATATGGACTGACAGAGATTGATTCCACAATATATTGCTCATGATTCTAGCGAGGAAACTGAAGAGAGAGATGAGAAAATATCAGACAGTATTGTTAAAAATATTCTATTCTTGGTTAGGGCCTTTTTATAATAAAAATACCTATTTTTCATCAGCGCATTGAGTACATAGGGTTAGACAAGATTTTCTTTGAGAAATGTCGCAAGTGACAATCAACTCCCAGTATGTATTTAATTGGTCCTAATTCATAAAAGTGCACCATGAACTTACCGAATAGGGCACAAATGTCTTAATTAACCCTTTAGACTAATGTTCCCACTACTAATTCTTGAAACTGACTGTCGTTTTAACCGACTGTAGGTATCGCAATGTATACAAAACAACCTATACCTAGTTAGAGCTAATAATAAACGCAGAAGATTTAAAAGGCAATGTAACTTGCAAACGAGATTGATGAATGAGGATTAGATAAAAGTGGCGTGCCAATGCCGCGCCAGTAAGAAATATAAATGCTATACCGAAGCTTGGAAGCCCTGAGATAGCTTAGGAAATGATGGATCTTTGAGAATTTCAAACAACTTAAATCAACGTCGATCGTATGATATATTTTGTAGCATATAATGTACGAGAACATCCTCGTGAGAATTATGTAGATGCGTATTAAATCATACGTTTCTGGAATACGGAATACATCACGTACGGAAAATTATTGAACTGATACGGGGATGTTTCGTCTAGAGTTGGTTTGTAGTAGTTAGGCAGTTATGACAGTTTAACTATGTATATTGTATTAAACTGTACTTCTGTATCAACTTTTAATTATTTTTACATGTGCTTGGAACTGTCAATTATTGTGTTTCTCAACATTTGACACAGGTAGCCAACTTAGACCATCTTGCTAGACTGGCTTACCTCGGAGGACTGACCCCAAAATTATTATTATTTATTTATAGTTTAAACGTTTTGTACGATAGTTTACATATATACTTTCAAAATATTGCTTAGAATAAAAGCCATTATTGCCTGCCCAATTTAAAATCATGATAAATTGTATCTGAAAATTGATACCAGGCAATTTCGCGAGTTTTGTTACAGAGTCGAATTTAATGATATGTTAACATGCACGCACGCGTATAGGAAGTGACTGCGATGACGTCAGCCATGGGGGGGAGCGGGCTATCTGAGAGACGTGGGGTGGGAGTAGGGATGCCAATCTACCTTTACAGATAAATTGTACTGCATACCTATAAACTTACCTATATATTTCAAAGTGAACTTACATACAGCCATCAAAAACACTTAACGGGTGCTCGTGTTCTTAGTAATAGGTAGATTTGTATGGTTAGTAAAGATACTATTAAAAGTCTCTGAGTGACTGATAGAGTATTATTAAGCTGAACTCTTCAAGACAAACTTATTAACTTTTAGTGCAAAAATATTCCAAAACTTTACAGGCGAATGAACTTTACAAGTGCACCGCAGATTGATAGTCATTTAGGTACCTAGGTAGGTGCCTGCTCGTATTCACAATATAGAATAGCGAAAAAGCTACACATGACTCTACAGTTACTTTTTACTCTAACCGTCCGCTACACGAGAATTTATTTTCACATATTCAACGCGGAAAAAGCAAACGAGACTTTCGGGTATTTCTACAAAACATCGAAAAAACCCAACCCTAATCACTCAACAGTTGGTCCCGCGCGTGCGTGCTACGTCACACGCAACGTATGGTTGCATTCCACGTCAATAAAAATGAGCAATGCGAGCTCCAATTCGACTTTAATTAGTGACGTGTGAACTAGCCGCTCAGAAAATACTTATGAAGTAGGTAAAGTACGGTACTAGGTAAGTACCTACCTAAGTTGTAATTTTTTTGAAAAGCGCAAAGTTTGTTAACTTTTAGGGGAGGTTTATAAAGTAAACTCCACTCAGAAAAGATATTACATATTCTACGTCAGTTTGAACACATAGAGGTTAGTATCAATGCATCTTTAAACTCGTACAATATATGTTTAGGAACAATTTACAAATTACAAACACCCAGCGCCGCCGAATCTAGCCGATTCGTGCCGGAGCTCACGAAATGAAACATAAATCCATTCAATCTATTTAAATTGAGCACTCCATTTGTTTTATCGTCGATTCAATCAGGGAATCAATAAATTCATTCTCCGCACTATGCCGGGACACTTGTTAGAACTATGTCTGATTTTGAATTTCGAGGTGGAAACAGTTATTTTCGACATATATTTTGAAATCTATATCTCATTGATTTTGAAAATTGAATGTTGATGTCTAGATATACATACGTCCAAAAATTATGGAATGAAACAACAAAAAATTACCGGAGTCAAAAATTTGCAAGTGGCTGTTTTTAAATTATTTTTCAACTTATCTGCCTTGGCTGGCCTACCTTAACAAAGTACCAGTAAGTACCCTACCTTATTTAGTGATACCATCGGAATCAAATATTTTCCATACGCAATTTTTATTTTATATGAATGATACGTTTTTTTAAACTCCTATTTTTCCCTTGTTTTTTTTATGAAGTGCACGTGCAAACATAATCTGAAACCTCTCCTTTTAAAATTAGGGTTTTGAGGTTGTCTGGATAATCTGGGCCAGTATTTGTAGAGGTTCCTTTATAACAAATCAGTTGCTGAAAAAGTGACGTTTTAATAAATACTACAAAACAAATGCGATTTCAAACAGAAATAGATAACACAATTAACACTATATAATTGAGGAGAGTTTCGTCAGATAGACGAGAAAACTCAATTACCTTGCATTAAGCCTCCGTCGAGCTCTGATTGCTAATTGTTGCTCTGAACCCTTAAGAAAACGTAGTCGTATTATGTCTTCTATCTACAGAGCGAAGAGACAAAAAAGCTTTACCTCATTACAAACAGTGGCTCAAGATGACTCACAGCCACATTAGTCACAGAGTCAGTTTAACTCGAGAAATTAAACGAAGAAAAATGAAGCAGCGGGGTGAAATATTACCCACCCTTGTTTTCCGTCTCCGTAATAAATATCTAGGGTCAAGCGCGAGCGGAAAAAATCGTTCAACCAGTCCTCGGACGAATTTAAATATCGACAGCAGTAGCTGGGCTAGGCCGCGTCATTCGACATTAACATAATTCAACAAAAAAACACCCCGAGGAAAATCCTTCTTTTTTCACGAACCTTGTCTTGACCCGGCGGTCCCCAGATCCTGTAGTTCACAATATTGGACAAGTTTTACTGATGAAATTGTTTTTGCGTTCTAGATTCTCTAAAAACCGTGTTGTCCTTTTACCCTCGTCAAAATCAAGTTATTGTGATGATGTAGAAAATACACCCGATTACCGTTGTTGCCCAAGACGTTTTTTTATTGAATACAATATTAGCTGATACATGCTGCCATTCATCTCGGCAAAGTACTCTTTAAAATGTGTCTCAAGTGGCTTCACAAATGGCGCGAAAAAATATGTAGCTTGTTTGAGATGAGTTTTTACAGCGGTTAGGGTCCTTCACCTTCCGGTGGAGCCGAAATAAATCTAATTCCTCGGATGACAGATATCAGCAAGCCTTGTTTATTTATACTTGGGTTGTAGGCACACGTGGGCCCTTCCTTATTGTACCGAAATAAACTATAATGCTTACTATGTCAACGCATATGGGGTCAACAGTTTTAGAATGAAAGATAAGCAAAGCCATTAGAAATAAAGTGAGAAGAGTAAAAAAATATATAAGGGTACTGGAAAAACCGTTGGTCCATCTCGCTAGATGCGCAAATCGTGAGATATGTTTACCGGTCCAGTAGCAAGAATAATATCGCTATCTATCACGACTCACGACCTCAACCACCGTCTTAAATAAAACAGGTGCTTATAACTCAAAGCTCTCGACATGAAAAGGCACTAAATAAAATCTATTCGGGAAAGCGAAACCTCGCGAAATAAATGTGGTAATTTCATTTGCAAAAATTTTCCTCGAACCGCATTCATTTTAATATATCAGCATAATCTTTGAGTGCGTGTGAAACCAATAGAGAGTCGAGTTGGTTAGACCAGACACGTTTAAGGGTCTGCAACCACTAGCCTGTTCCATAACTGCATCATCATCGCCCTAACATCTTACTTATATTATAAAATTGAAAAGTCTTAGTTTGCTTGAAATTACCGGCGTAAAGCTCAAAACACAACGATAGCGCGTACTAATTTTACCTGTGCTGCCATCTAGTACGAAAGTTTGTGACGATGTTTGGATGTTTGTGCCTCAATCACGCCTAAACAGCTGAACGGATCTGAACGAAAGTTGGAATATACATAGTACATGTACTGGATTAACATATAGGCTATTTTTTATCCGGGTACCACGCGAGCGAAGCCGCGGGCGGCTGCTAGTAAATAATAATAATAATCAAAATCGTATATTTCGGAACAGGTACAAGGTACAAAATTCGTGAAAGTACGATGGCAACTGCAGTAGATAGTAATTACAAACTGTTGCAGTTACTAACGCCCTCCTCCCGACGTAAGTTTGTTCCAAACTGGATACAAATGACTTAAAAAAAAAACAAAATGTAGATAGTTACAAAAAACTAATGCTACAAATAACTGAGTGTGTGCAAGAGTGTTTGTGTGTTAACGAGCGATGGGTACTAGGGATAATGTAGGTATGTTATATGATAGAGATTTATTAACTAAGACTATCTATTTAGGGATCATGAAGAAATTCTCAGTTAAATAAGCAAAGCAAAATCCTGTCAAAAGTTTGCTTGTTTAATTTTATATTTCAGGACGACGCCCACTACCTCCTTCCATAACTGACCCAATATCCAATACTTGGCGCTAGAAACAGTGAAATCCATTCAGGAATCAATTCTCAAGTACGCCACGCTACCATACTATGAGCCTGCTTTTACCGGTGCAACTTTCCTACCATAATGTGTATGGCTTTTAAAATTATGACTAAAAGTACACTGTAACATCCACTCTACAAAATAAAGTGGGTGCCTACGTTAATCTTTGCTTCTCTATCGGATTAAACAGGAACGCACGAGACATTAAGGAATTAGGATGACATTTACTTTGGACGTGATAAAAAACGGGTCCTTCAAAAAAGTATCCTCTATTTAAGGCCACACTCGAGTGAGGACGAGATGAATCTAACAAGCTTTGAGTTGTGACAGCACTGACAGCTGACATATACCGCTCGTTAATCAAACAGTCACGATGTATGTTCGTATATGACTACGGGAATTGCTGGACCAATCAAAACCATGCCCGTGAAATCGTGGAACAATAAAGTTAGTGGGTTCTAATATATTCGTATAACAATTATTACGAGAGAACAAAGTAGAAAAAGACGTGTCGGTAAAACTTTATCACGTAGTAATTATCCATGAAGGACGAAAATATGAAATATGAAATGAAATATTAAGCCTCCGCTGTCTGTCTGTCCGTCCGTCAGCGGGCTGTATTTCATGAATCGTAATAGGTAGAGAGTTGAAATTTTCACAGAGTGTGTATTTCTATTACCGCTCTATAACAAGAAATAATAAAGAAAAAAATAAATAAACGGGGCCCCATACAAGAATCATTTATGTACAAGCACGATTATACGGAACCCTTTGTGTGCGAATTCGACTCGCACTTGACCGGTTTTTTAATGTTGTTTAAACATTCATTTACGAAAATTATAAAGTAATAAGTTCATTAAAATAACGGTTCATGAGATACAGCCGCTGACAGACGGGCAGACCGACGGACAGTGGTGGCTTAGTAATAGGGTCCCGTTGGCACCCTTCGGGTACGAAATCCTAAAACACAGTCAAGCCAAACATTCTTTATTCTATATTCAAGTGAATACCTCCCAAACAAAATGGCAACTTTATAACTGATTCTGCTTAAGAATTGAAGACGAAACGATTAAAGTCATAAATACAGCATTTTTACCGGAAGCCAATTTGATATAATGAGTTTAAGGTTTTTATTGCTGTACTAATTACAGTTGGTAACCGCAGACTGTGCGGCAGACGATATCTTTTAACTTATTTGTGATTTACCCGTTTATCAAACTGGCCATTAAAATTCTTCATCTTGGTGTCGAAACACTTAACGAAAAGGTGCCTAACTAACCTGAACGCTAAGGTTTGGTAAACAATTTCTGTTCAGAAAATACTGTTTCACAGTATGTATGTTTAGGTATGTTTAATTGCATTTAACTCGTTACATTCTTACATAGACGTGATTGCTCTGCAAAATAAGGGAAACTAGCAAACCTGAGACTAGAGGTCGTGCATTCGTAAGCTCATGAACCAGACTGACAAAGCCTTCTTAAAATCGAGAAAATACAAAGTAACAAAGCAAAATCGCTCACCGGAATCCTTTTTCAAATCCTATAAAAAAACGAGTTCAGTCGTCGAGGCGACCATGAGATAAATCCTGAAGGAGTTTTCTAATAAAACACGTACGACGCGGGACGCTACATTTTATTTCAGAAAGCGATAAGGGCGCGAGAAATTCCTTTTACGAGATTCTTGCGGGGGACGAGTGGGTGCAGCGGGAACATGCCTTTGTGCAACATCTGGTTTGTGTCGAACGAGTCCTTAGACGTAGGTAAGATGATTTGGGCAACGATAGCAGAAAAGTTGAATTGTATGCTTGGGTGTTAGTGACCTTTTCAAGTGTGTTATTTTTTAATTTCGAACAACATGACAGCTTTGTGTAAAGAAACTCAAACGCTCTTAACTTATGAGCATCCTTAAAGTGCTTTGAATGTCTTACTCAAGAAAACATTCTGCAGTTGTTTCAAGTTATGTGATATTTCTACAAAATAACTTTGAAACTTCTCATGTTATAGAAAGTATTCCATACGCAACCGCTAAGCCAGTTAACTTGCAAATTTCTCGTAACATAACTTCTACATTAACTAGTTTTATGCAAATCATTGTATGAGTTGCGCCGTTTTAAGTGGTTCTAGAAGACATTAATCACATTATTGTTTGTGTTATGCGTAATAGGGTGAAGAAATTGATGGAGAGATGTCAGCGGACCGACTGCGGTTAATTACGAAGCTCTTGGCAGTTCTGAGCAATGTCGGGGACAGAAATTATTGGTTCGCTATTTTCTAAACAAATATTTGTTGTCTGCTCCGAGGGCAGACGTTTAGGATTTCAGACAAATGCCAGGCGGGGGGTAAAGCAACTGCAATTAAGGTACTTGGGGTAACTATACAGGGTCACCTTCAAAACTAAACTTTTAATGTTTTACGGATAAAGTAGAAAACCCTCAAGTATAAAATTAATTACAGTACCATCGTGGAACAATTTTCTACAAGTACTTGGCGGAGATATTACAAAAAAAAATATAGTCGAATTGAGATGCTCCTATTTTGGAATCTGTTAAAAACAGTCATCAGTAACGCAAGTTGTAAATTGTACATATACCGAAGACGTGTTACAATGAGCACTGCACCTGCACAAGCAACAACTTGTTAATACAAAAGCTTGTTCGTGATACTGAGTGAAATACTGATGCTATAAGTAACTCTTGATTGCAATACAAGGCGATATATTACGTACTTCTGATAGATGATGGCCGTTGACGATGACGTTTACAAAGTTCCTAGTAGTATATTTGAACAAATCAATCAGCAAATGTAGTGCCCGAGAAACAGCGGGAAACAGACGGTCGTAAATTCGCTCGTAAACTTAAATACACCTCATTAGAACATGCAGAAGATGGCGCCAGTTAAAGATCTTGGTTTATTTACGCAGTAAAGTAACACAGGACACAAAGGAACGGCTTAGTCACTGCTGAGTACGTAAACTGTACATGGTAAGCGTAGTACGAATAAACGAAGCACCACGGTGAGTGCTTGAGACATGGTATAGTAAAAGTTTCAGGAGATAAGAGATACTTCGTTACACTGTAAACATGTCTAAATTGCTCATAAAACCTGGACATTGTCGGGGTTCGAAACCTTTTCCGCAATACCATTTTTATCCTATTTAAATAAATACGGTTATTTATATCACTGACGATATTTTTGATGCTACGCTGAGCCTTCCATAAATATGCACAAAACTCAAACGCTAGTTTGGTTTGAACTAGCCATTTATTTTTCCGGGCTGGGCTAGGGACCGAGGGTGGCAAGGCGTAATGTGGGGTGAAAAATAACGTGTGATTATTGGATAAGGCATTTGTGTTGGCCTATTTTGCCACGTTCATTTTATCCCTACAAAATGGATCAGACTTCGTTGCGTTCATACAGGCGCAAAATTCACGATGACTCAGTTTTTCTGAACAGATTTACGGACTGTAAATAGATTTTATTCGCGAACCACACTGTCTGCCTGTCTGATGTTATTTTTAACGAGTTCCGATGTTGATAAATCGATTCATCATGTTCATAGCTTGATGTAAAATCATTATGTATGATGGCACCTCTGTCTCTGTGGCAGCCGTATGATGAAGAGCAATACAATTTTATAGAACTCAAATGAAAATTCAGTAGAAACGGCTTGGAGAGGGTTACTGTAACTGAGCGCCAGAGTGTCGGCGTGTATGTCATAAATCAGAGCGTTTTCATGTGCCAGTGCCAAACCGTCTTTGCCACACGGCTCTTACGGTCGCAAGTGATTAAAGCTTTACAATGTGGTGCATAGTGGTTAGCTGCAGTTACCACAAGTTGAGACTGCATTTCTAATCTTATGCTTTGACTGAGTTCAAGACAATAATGTCTTTACTAGTTTTTAGTCGCGTAGGAGTTGCGTTTATCGCTCCTCATTCCTTTTGCAACTGAATCATGATTCGATTATGATGAACTGATTGTAAATGGCCAATGTTTACCTGGTGCGGCGTATAGGGGCTAGAAGCAGCCGCGTAAGGCTGCTGCTGCGGCGGCGGGTAGCGACAGGGCTGCGGCGCGTACGCCGTGGCCCACTGCGCGCCGCCGCGGAACTGAGCGCCCGCGCTAGCCATGCGCGCCGCGCACGCGCCCGCGCCCGCGCCCGCGCTCGCGCTCGCGACCGTCACCGCGCCCACTCCCGCGCCGCTCGCAGAACGACACCCGCCGCTGTTCTGTGGACAAAACAATCAACATTTAAAAGAAACGTCAATTTGTTTGGTCCTTCGACCCGCATTAGGTATAGTAACGGTTTATCGGTGACGGATTAACTCAAGTACCTATCTACAAATAGAAAAGTAACAAACGTTTTTTAAACGAAACCGCAGACTCGAATTTACTCGGTGTTTGTAAAGGGAAGGATCTCTCAACACAGAAGTATTTCTATTTCGAGCGAATTTTGTCTCGTTTTAATCCCAATCCCAACCTTAATTAAACTTGAAGTTTTAAAACTCCGACAGTCAAAAAAACCCTCGATCAACTCCCTGCAGACATTAGAATTACGGATCGAGTCTAAATCTCGATCGACCCGCATTGCGGCCTCCACGGAATATTTTGAAAATCATTAAAATTATTAGGTAAGCATTCCTGTACCGACGACTTCGACGACGAAAGACCCTCTCGACCGACGTTTGACAAATTAAAGCTTCGTGCCACGATCGCAGCACGTTCGTGCTCACTTTCACTATAAAGTGCTCATTTATTTGATAAATTAGAATATCTACGGAGTCACAACTGGGAATGTGTATCGATTTTATTTCGTTCCTGACTTTATTCTGTTGGAACTGCCTTCCATTTTATAAAAGCTCTAGTGGACTCTACTTTTATTTTGCAATTGAATCATGCAGACAATCAAATATTATAATGGTTGAAGTAATGTCTACTTTGAAAACTGAACTCTTTCGTCGCAAACATTGTAGAGGACAGTTGTTTGACGACCTCTGTGGCATGGCGGTCGAGTGCTCGGCTGAGACGCAAGAAGCGCGGGTTCGATTGTTTGTACGCTCTGCAAATATTCCTTTCGGGTCTGGGTGTTGTAATATTATAAGAATGTATTTACAAAAAACGTATAAGGTAGGTATTCTATCAGCCATCTGGTACCCATAGTAGGTACAAGCTTTGCTTAGTTTGGGGCTAGATGGTGCTGTGTGATAATATCCTAAAATATTTATTACTTATTTAAACATTTATAAAAATATTCCAGCATCATCTTGGTGTTTCTTGAAATACAAACAAACTATAAACCATGGTACTATGGGAATGTAATTCCAGTTCTGACACTGTCTTATTTCCTGTCTTATATTCTACTTGAAATTGAAGTTGTAAGCTCACCAACTGGGTATTATTTAAAAGTGAACTAATTTTGAGCGGCGAACAATTGGGTTGCATAATATTCGGAAATCATGTGAATTATTTACCTAGGTACTGATCGGGATGTCAGGCCCCAGCTCTAGATTCAATCAGCTATTTGTATGGCATGCTCTCGGTTCATACCATGTGCGCATTGCTTATTACAAATCCTAGTTTCTGCAGCCTCGAGGATTGCATCACTGACATAGACACATGACTATAACAGATTGGCATCTGAAGCGAGCGCAGAACCGTGACGAGCCGGCAGACTTTCGCAAGTGTCTAGCATACCTTATGTGAGGCGGATGTTCACTTGATATTGGCTGTTTTGCGAAAACCAATAACTTTGTTGAAAATATTTTCAGTCATACCTTTGTATTGAAATTGTGAATTGCTGTCCTACTCGTATACCTAATCTCAAAATGTTTATTTAGGTAAGTTTATTTCGAACCTTTGAGATACAATGAGTACCTACAGTAGGTAGGTACTATAGTTATCTACATACTCTTAACTTTCTTATTTTCTAGGCCTTGCTCATAAAATAAAATAATCCGAATTCAATGAGAGCTACGACATGCAACCAAAAGAAAATAATTAAATAATTTAACGTCGGCTGGTACCACACACGATCTGCCGCACAAATGCCAAAGCATTCTATGATTTTAATAAAAACATACGCTAGTTCTCGTCCAGTATTCCTAGTTTGGTATTCTGAGTGAGTGCGTCCACCGAAAATGAGATTTATAGTGGCAATAACAATGTATAATTTTACCCGGCGACCCTTATTTTTGTACTTAATTATTTGAGTCACGGAATTCGAAAAACCCACTAGGAAAGCTTGAGGGATCAAGGCTTTCTTGTCGTTTTTTCTTGAGTTATACTTATGACAATTTTTTGCTACTGTAAAAAAATAGGTGAGTGTGCCCCGTAAGGCGATAAGCTGACAATCCGCTTAGCGGCGTGGGAGTGGGGCTGGCGGCCGAGGAATTAGGGTAAATAAGCATATTAGACGAAGGAGCCTTCAAGGCGGATGTTAGTGTCGGACTCATTATAATTTGTATTGAGTATCGATCATGTTTATTTCAACACATTTAACTTCACAATTACAAGCTACATGATAATATGAAGAACGGTGTTGGGATTGCAATAGAATGCGATAGTTGCATAGTTCCTTGTACTGTTCATAGATAATAGCACTTTGAATAAAATTTAAAGCGCCGCGCCGCGACTGAAATCACTTCAGCTCACCACACTTTTGAGTCACTAACAGGGCTGTCAGAAAGCACGTCTTCTGTTGAGTGCTATCGCGTTTTCTCGTCTCAGTCTTGGGAGATTTAGTTTTATGTTGAGTGGGATTGTTGGCGTCGTCGGGACGCGCCGCTTCCGCCCCAACGCCCAGCTTGTTGCTGCCCCCACTACCCTGCCACCCACTTTATACAGTAAACCCAGGGTCGCAGACAAGAAAAAATAAATAAGAAATCTCTGTCATCAGAAATCTAAAACCACATACATACTTACACACAAGCCCCCTGCCACCCCCTGGGCACAAGCCACTGCTATATGGATCTAAAACTAACCTCCCCCCAAATATACCCTGGCTACAAGCCCTAACTGAACCAAGATAAAACACATCTAGAAGAGCCTCAGCCGTGCCAAAGTCTTAGCCGTCCTGATTTAATTTATCGTTAGGGATCAAGAAAAACATCATGCCAAACTTACGACGTTTTAAGAAAATGCTTTTATGAAGCCAATAAAATGTTCGGTAATAAGTTTTTGAGGAATGCATAATTCTATCTAAGGAAACTAGGGCACTACGATAAGAGATTTGCGATTCTTGGTAGTTAAGCTCCTACCTATATCGATGAAATTAATGAAGTAAACTAGAATATGATTCAAGTATCGGAGAACTTTTCCTGCAGAAACTTAATATAAGGAGTTTATTAAGTAGAAACTTTTGGGTAGAACCACAGACCCGGTAAGAGTAGCGCTATAATTCTCGGCAAAGACCACTCGCGCCGAACTAACAAAGTTATTGTCCATTCAAACTTCGATGGACATAAACTCGATACGAGCACGAATCAAAATCAAATTCGATTCGGAACGGATATACCTAGTGTCTTATTCACTTTCATGTTTTATTGTGATTCTATTTATTTAAAGCAAAAGTCAGGGTTTGGTTTCTTCGGATATTTAATAGAATTACAGCTTTTGAGCAAACTTTTTTTCGTTATCGTTGTAGTACAGGTACCTTTACCTATACCAGGTTGTCACTATCATTTTATTTCAATTGTCGTGAGTATATGAATGGTTTTATGGTGTCACTTTAAAAGCTAGCCAATAAGAGGCAATAAAATTGGTCTCGAGAGCCTCGACTTATAGAAAGAGCCAGTAAATAAAGTGGAGATTTACTGTGAGCAGTGGAAGACCACGTATTTTACACTCGTGTGCTTTGGCTTTGGCTTTTAGTTCCATCGTTTTAGCTTTATTTCCATCTTAGTGGGGTGCAGTGTTACCGTGAACCGACTGTTCGCTTTTGCTTTATTGCCCGTAAAAACTTAACTTTGGGTTTCCTGGCCTCCTAAACTCTCTCAGGTTCTTAATAATGTTTGTAATATTTCCATTTGTAACTCTATGAATCTCTCGTGAATAGTAATACCTAATAGTCCAAAGTTATTTAAAAAAAAACGACACTTTTCAACCAACCAATCAGCTACCAGCTAAATCGTAACAAGTCCAATCTTTATAAATATACATGCCACCCCTCTAATCTAAAAGGCGTATAAAGCTATGTAACTAAGTGAAAATCCTTGTGAAAGCAATAGTGTTCCGAGGTCAACCATTCCTATCGGCGGCGTCTCCGAAATTAGAAGCCGACATAGACATTTCAACTAGACAGAGTCGAACTTGGAGTAATCAGGGAACTAGGGGGAGAGCCTGATTGCCAGCCAGCAAAGGAGCACTATAATACCTACGTACCTACTTCTATTTACACGGTTTCACCCCGTCACTAAGCTAGACAATACTGTCGAACATGTTGTGCATTTTCTAAACTGAACTTAATTTGCCAACTCTAAATCTACAAGCTATACTTTTTGTCATGATTAATAAAAAAATGACAGCAAATTTTTTGAGACTGTCAAGTTTTAGTTTAGAAAAGTTCACATCCGAATCATCATAATACATGTCTCTGTGGCACATCCATGTGTTTATGTCTATAGGTGTCTCAGAGTACCTAAAACGATATGTAGTCTGATTTTACTTTGACCAAAGCTAGCAGCTTTTGTTTCAGAATATAAATGCTTGTATTCAAGTTAAAGCATTGTATTGCGTTGTATTCAAATCCGTAAGGTTTAATAAACAAAGATCATTTTACATCGGTAATTGCTTTGGAGTAACACAGGGTTGCTTGTGGTACCTGCCAACAAAGCTTCTGCGACTAGCAGTTGTCTCGGAATGCCGCCCAGCGATGTAAATAATTTGCAGGTCTAATCTGTGACAGGCCAATTAGTACTTCGGTTGTGTCTGACAAAGGCAGGTGCCATTCAAGTTACGGCGAATATGATCTGTCTACGATTCTGCCAATGCGAAGCAGAGTAATCCTATTAAAATATTTTGTGAATAACGTAAAGAGCGTTTACCTTGTGCAGGTCAGTAACTTCATGCGCAGTTTTATCGTCTACGTCGCCGTCGGCGAAAACGAAATGTTACACTTTGCAAATGCCAAATGCGACGATAGGCATAAATAAATAAACAGACATGACATGCGCAGCGAACGTTACGGCAATAAAACGATCGCAAAATCAGCTGCGTAGCAAATTGCATTGCTTCGTAAATACATACAGACATTATTTCTTGCTTGTTTTGGAGGAGCACTTACGAGTGAATCGTTAAGCTTCGTTTTTTTAAGAACTTACTAACTTTATCTAGATATATGTAGTCGATGAGTCGTTAAATGCCATTTCTTTAATAGTCACGTGATGTCACTGGTGTCGCAGCAGAGTGACGCAGTTGGCACTTGCTAGCAATACGATCCATAATGGTATCTTTCCTCTATACATACTTATCGAATATGGAAACCCTGTCACATCCCATCTCTCTTCATTAGATCTCTTTGAAAGTACAGCTATGCAATAAAGTTCATGGGGAGTATATAATGTGCAAGATGATGTTGTAAAATGCTTAGAGCGTGCCGTGACTGCATCATTACGTATGGTAAGAGCATAAAGCTTGCACAAGTGCAGTGAGGGGATATTATTCAGCAGTTTTTGCTCTTGCTGGCGGCGCATTTGTATGCGATTCGCTCCGGCGGGGCTGCCCGCGAGATTAGCGCCTGCCAACGTACACGCCGTGCGATTAAACAGTTTCCGCTTCGGAGATATTCTGTTTTATCCAACGTAACAACGGTTAACGTATCGATCCGATCATATTTTACACGATGAATGTCGATTAAACACGAGCGATAGCGGTCCTGCGGCCAGTATGCGGCTAACTGCCGCGAAGCTATTCTCTGAATGCAACATGTTGCATCGTAATAAGAAATTCCAGTGTTCTAGCGGTATCGAGAGCCCAACAGCGGCGTGCAAAAGTGCCATACGTACTTGGAAGGTAATGTGTTGTTGCGCACACAGAGGGAGTAGTACGTGTGGGTATGTGTGTCATCTCGGGTGTATTGGTGCGGTGAGGAATGCGGCCGCGTCCTTCGCCGTACGCCGCGCCAGATCATTTGCACACAGACAGGCGTGCCTCCCAGTATCGGAGCCTACACTACATACCCAGCGCCCAGACATTTTATTGCTTCCCAATTATCATTTTAGTTATCGGGTTTTGCTTTCGTGGAACCGGTCAGCCGATTGTTCGCGGAAATGTCGCCCGCAGTACCCTCGAGGGCATAACAGTAATGATTTGTGTTTATGTTGTTCTTGAATGCAATTGTGTTGCATGGAATGCATAAGTCGCGTAGCGAGTTCATTTCGCATTCGCTCTTTAGTTCATATTGTTTGAACAATGAAAGCCTGATATCTAGTCATTTTTATCGAGTCAAGTAGGTGTTATCGGTCATTCATCAATAATTATCAAGTCTGCTGTTTACGTTATATATAGGTGGTGTTTCAAAGACGAATATTTCAAGAATTACCTGTTTATTGCTTAGGTACACAGAGGTAAAAGAATTTCCTTCCAAAACATTGAAGTCATCGCAAATTCTATTATTACTGAACTTTTCCCATTTCCTTATTCATGCATACATAATGCAGGTGAAAAAACTACTGCGAGTCACTGATTCACTCACCAGAAAAGTTTTTTTAACTTAGTCTGTGAAGTTTATCTGAAAAGTAATTGCGAGAGTAGGAAGCGGTGTTCACTATGCATAGTGAGTCTGTGGGTAGCTCCGAAGCTAGTGCTTTGGCCTGATTTATAGGCAAACTGTGGCCAGAATGCCTTAATGTCCCGAATGCACGGTTTTCTGACGACCGCCCAAATATGAACGCCTTTATGGTCATAAAAATTCTTACCCTGAGCTTTATGCTTATGCTACATAGTTGAACTCGCTAGGGGTTTCTTGTAATGGATCTGTAGAGTTGCCAAAAATGTCTATATGTGAACAAAAGCCAATGTCACAAATGGCTAAGAAGTACCTCCCAATAAACCATTAAATACATCCTAGAGCATAAAATTTAAAGGTATTCGTTTTTGTGAGTATTTTGGTACCTATTCACACCTACTTTTTGACTATTGTTGGTGTTGGCAGTGATAGCATGATGTCGATCGTAAAAAATAGAAAGCTAAATACTCTATAATTATATTTATGGTAATTACGTGTATTGGCCGAGATTTTGAGGTCGTATGTAACTTTTATCTCGAGTTTGATATAGTAAAAGTGTTGCGCCTGCATAGAGATAGTTTGTCTAGTGGATCTCACGTCGCTCTAATGTGTTTGCTTTGTTGAAAGCACTTAACGGCTAAAATATTGTAGGTATAATAAAATGGGTGGATGGGTCGATGCGCGTCATACAATTTCCAATTTCATATAGAAAACAACTTTTATGTGAAGCTACCTATTTTGGTACAGAAATATCTCGAGTCTTTTCTTTATGTTTACTAGGTACCTACATTTTTAAGAAGGCCTACTTTTGAGATAATTACTCAGTCAATTAACTAGGAATTCGCCCCGAACTAAGATCTTCCGCACGATGTCCACAAATTGCAAGATTTGCATTCGCAAGGTTTCACACTTGTATTTACACACTTTGTACCAACTACTGCTGTCCCGATTTTTTTTTCGATGCAAGAGAATGCTCCTTATAACTGAGTCGATAAGCACAAAAAAAATATTTGTTATATGCGTTTTTTACACTAAATCATCTCCCCGCAGCGTCCTTTTGGGGTTCAATTTTGGCAATTTCTTCCTTAGTGCACCCCTATACCATTAGTTAAACATACCCTCCAAGTTCCATGCTTTTAAGACTTTGCTTTTATGGTTTAGGCTGTGCCTTGAATGTCATTCGTCCAGTCAGAGAAGAGAGTTTATATATTTAGATAAAGGCAGTTGTCGTATGCCGCTTTAAAGTGGCATGCGACAGACAGTGAACTCATCGGCCGCTTAGGCCTCCAGACTGCAAAATAGTTTGAATGCAGTTAGCACGACTGCAAATCAACTGCCATCCATCAAGTCCGTCAGTCAAGTAGTAACTCGCAGAAGCGGAACGCTTCAGATGAAAGTCACTACTTCTTTCGAACCAGTGCGTATGAATTTAAGCACTGGTGGTCTAGCGTCGGAGTGGTACAGCCTTCCGATCTTAGGATCAAATCCGATCGTGCAACCGGTTGAATTTTTCTGTTCGAAAAATGTATGTGCGCTATACCAGTAGGTAGGCGCTCGTGACGTAGCTTGCTTAGACGTTCTTGATTGATCGTTAAAGTTAAGCAACGTTGTGCGCGTTCATAATTGGGATAGTGACCGCAAGTGGCATTACGAGCTGAGCGCTTCCGTGCTTCGGAGGACACGTTAAATTGTTGGTCCCGACTTTTAAATCGTTAAGCCATGACTGAGGCCTTTAGGCGGCCTAAAAACTCCGTCACAAGAGCTGGCCACTAGCTCATACGAACTTACTTACCAGTAGGTACCTAGTACCTTTACCTAGTTCTCTCTCACTCCACAAAAAGACACACACACACACTCATACACACACACACACACATACACAAGCACTCACACACACCCACACACACACCACACACACACACACACACACACACACACACACACACACACACACCTCACACGGCCAACTATACTTTTGATATGTGTTATTTTTGTTTTATATAGTATTTTTAATAAAATAGTTTATAATAAATGTGCCAAAAACTTGCCATATAAAAAAAAACGCCTATCTCAACTTTAACGTATTTTATGGTAACTCGTGCTCCAGAGACCCAAGATACAGACTCTTGAGTCTAGTTTGGGCCTCGCTGAAAAAATCTTTCAGGATAAGTGGTTAATTTACATTGTATAACTATTTCTAAATTGTAATCTTGTGTTCTCCTTTTGGCAAATAAACTTCTTTATCTTTATCTTTATCTTTATCTTTACCTACTCTCAAACAATAAAGGAAAACATCGTGCGGAAACCGGCATCGAAGGTCCGAAACCCAACCAGACAGTGTGTTAGGTAGGTATACTACTAGGTATACTTACAGATAAAAAAACTATCGTGACTCTACTCACAACTTACTATTGCTTACAGATTCATCAGCTCAAGACCACAGGCAGAGGCGATCAATCAATGAATTAGATATTAGTTGTAGTTAAGTTAAACAAATACCTACATAAAATTAAGCTAAAGTGTTTGCTATTTATCTTCTCATTCGTTTTTGTTTAGGTACTTACGGTCCGTGCTGGAAGTGTATTTTATGTTTTTAAATCCTTAATATCTGCATAGCCCGAAAAAAAAATTTCGCTTTGTGATTTGTGCTGATGTTTAATAATTAATAAATTAATGATTCTGTGATGTACACATTAGTATGTTCGGTCAGTCAAAGACGTCACAGACGTAATAATTATATTAGTCATGTTGAGACTGACCGAACACACTAATTAAAAGTCATGTTCGGTTCAATCCTTCCATACTTGTACGTCTTCCTAACTTGTTCTGCTTATGATTCACAGACGTAATTATATTCTAATTAGCTAGAAACTCCATTAGTCAGATTTATTTACTATTTTTACTTTATGACCAGCATAATGGTTTTATAAACAAAAGCAGCGTTTACTTAAACTTTTATGGCTTCTGAGATTACGAAGGCAGTTAAGACTGGAGTGTTTACATGTTTGTTTGTTGATCTGTGAATTACGGAAGTTTTATGAATAGCCAAAAATGAACGTGAAATACCAGTTTATAAAATAAATACTAGGCTTGCTCTACAATTGTGAAGCAAAAGTTTGAGAATTGCCTGAAAATGTGAGTGTAGATAACAGGTGGTGTAAAACATTGACAGCATGATGGGTGGACGATATTGTCAACATCGCGGTCGGTCATTGGATCAGACTAACGCAGAATCGTGAGAAATGGCAAGAACAAAGGGGCCTCTTCCCAGCAGTGGGCGCGATCTGACTGCGGATGATGATGAAATGTATTTCTATCTTCATCGCGCTTCACGGTGCTTCGATCAGTGGCGGTATTTTATTCGACGACTCTGAACGTTACTTCGAGAATTCGGAAGGTGATTGTTTTTACGTTGAGTTCATGGCACGAATCGAGGCATAAATTCGCGGGTCGGTTGAAAGCGTAGCGTAAACATATCTCGAGCTCATACCTATAGTGGCTTGGATGCAGTATACACTTCACAAAATAGTTGAGAACTAAAATATCACATTGTATCTATGTAATTCGGTCTCGTTTCAGTACGAAAATGCAAGTCATCCAACTTTCGCTCGACATCCATGACTTGGAGAACGTTTGATAGTCTAGTAACATGCATTAATAATCTTGTTTAGAAACCCCAAAACAAAAGAAAGATAATGATCTTAATAGACGTACGAATAGGTACATAGCTATATTTATCTTACTTTTTATGTATGTATGATGACATTTTGTCTTGGCGTAAACAACGCCACAGTAAAAGGATTTAGCTGTAAACCTTCTTAAAAACTATCAAAAGTTAAACAATGCTTAAAGTAGTGTTATGGCTTTCTTTTAGCTGGTAACAGTAACAGGGTGGACGAATTTGAAACAGGACTTAAGAAGTTAACATAAAGTTTAAAGTCAAAACCACAATACCTACTTTTTATTTTCATAAAAAGAATCCGCAGTTAAAAATAGAATAAAACAATCACTCTGACTATTTGTCTTCGTCTATTTCAGTCGGGAGAGATTATTTCTCCGACAGATGTTTATTTATCAATACTGTCCATTGTGGGGGCGGAAACAAAAAATACTGGCAATATAACGTTTAGATAAGGGTGAAGAGAATTGAAATCCTGGCTGATTCGGATTAGTGGCGTAGTATAGGGTCATTCATTAGAACGTGGTGTTTCGTGTCTGATTTATGTATAGATAGTTAAACACGTGGAAATATTTTATTAGTGTCCTCTACTCTCAATCCTGGCCTCTTATTCTCTATGACCAAACGTAAACTTGACAGCTCGTAACTTATTTGTAAAGCGTTGCGTCGCGTTTTTGCAATACAAAATTGACATATAGAATAGAATACGATAACACGGTGACTCCACAAACGTGCATGCGTTTGCTTGCGATGCGATACGTTTTGTTTGGTCAAAGTGAATAAGGCCCCTGAATTAAAAGTACAACTTATGTTATTCCACGCCTCAAACTATTGCCTCATCTTAGATAAGCCAAACGTGGCTTGTAAGATGTGTATAAAATTAACTTATAAAATGTAACTTTATTATGAAAAAAAATGAATATTCCATGTTTCATCTAAACTCGCTAAGCCGTAACGCCGTGCCATAAACATTCTTGCAAATTTAAGTAATTTGGACCTTATCAGTATGAACTAGGATTGAGAAATTTGGTGAAGGCGTTTAAAAATAGCAAGTGGTAATGGGTCACCCTACGGTGCATAGCAGGGCCCTATCGCATCGCCATCCGTAGAATGTAGACTTACAATAATACAATAGACTCGTAAGTGTGCGAACAATACGAAATGTGACGCATTCTATATCGATTTTTAATCATACGCCCACGCTCCACAGCCGGACCGTTTTGTATTTGCTTCAGAAAATAATCATCATAATGTTGGATGTGATATTTATAGAGATAAAGAGCAGTCCTTTCGATATTTACCTACCCGAACTACCCGAGACGATAGGATATTTGAAAAATGTTCCTTTACTTATAGGTACTTATCTGTATTTCCTGAAGAGTATAATATGGGTGTCTTTAAATCGAGAATCAATAGGTTTCTTCTAGGTAAGCGTGCTTCATCTTAGACGTAAAACGCAAACCTATCTCAGTTAAAAAAAAAAAGGTACTTTAATTTGGAACATTGGTAGATCAAATAGATTTTAGGGCTACGTACCTTAAAATGAAAAAAAAAGTGCGTGTCGATTCGCACACGAACCATTTCGTACTATCGTACATTGCACCATGTGCCTTTTAATTCCCTTTAATTTTTTTGCTTATTTGTTGTTATAATGTAGCAATAGGTAGAAATACGCGCACTGTGAAAATTTCAACTCTACCTATTACGGTTCATAAGATACAGCCCGCTGACAGACGGACAAACAGACGGACTGACCAACGGACAGCGGAGGCTTAGTAATAGGGTCCCGTTGGGACCCTTCGGTTACGGAACCCTAAAAACTGGATACCTAGCATTGCATTTCACTACTTTGTTCTATAGCTTCTACTTAATCGATTATTTTGATGAAAACGAATGAACTTGACTAAATCTGGTAAAAATTACCCTTGCGTGTAACTAACAGTGACAGGGCAAATTTTAAGCAGTGCTTAGGTGTAACAAAACATCGTATTTCGTTTCTTTCGTCGGACATAATTGCTTGAATAATTTGTCAAGCTCCCGTTTCGTCCCAGTCCGCATTCGCCCACAGTCGATTAGTGACCTTTTATATTGATATATACCATAGAAACTGATGAAGGAAAATCATTCGCTAATGAAACTACGCCTTAATGAAAAATAAATTGTATTATCAGAAACAAAAATCTATACATTTATGCGCAGAGGCACATGTTTTGCGCAACCTACCCAGGCGATAAGAGTAATGAGGCAACAAATACAAATTTCTATAGTATCTACCTAGATACCTAAGTAATTAGGCCCTACCTTTCTTGGAAAATTTGTGAAACATACGCGCCAAGCGCCATGTCATAAATACCTGTATAAATAAATTGAACAGCATACGACAGGCTTAAAGGCAGACCTCAGTAAACTTCTTTGAACTTAGTTTGACGTCATAAAAGGTGTTTTGAGAGAGTGACAGATACTAAAGGCTAATCCGTGACACATGAACAGGTAAATAGGAGATTGTCTGTAATTCTGTACTGTTACGCAAACAGCTAGCGTCATAACCTATCAAGGTACTGAGAAATGTAATAATAATGTTACATAGGCTACCAGTGTACACTTATATTCTATTCACCGGTGTAGGTCTATACCTACTAATACGTAGGTTGTACTTATAGATAAAGCACTGCCTGATTTCCATAGATTATCAAGTAGATTTGTCGCAATATTTCACGCACACACACCACTTGCAGTTCATTACCATACAGTTCGCTGTCCAAATAGGGGGCTAAATCGGGCTCGCGTGACCTGTCTGGACATTCCCTTATTACCACTTAAATTTAATTACGTATTCAACATTATTATTAAAATTAGATTTTGCAATCTATGCAATTGTTTACCAGTAGGTATATTCAATGACTGAAATCGCTGCCATATTGCAAATAAATGTTGTTTCTTTTTTGTATTTGTGTCGTCATATAATACCCACAGTTTCATCTAGTATTTTCTCTAGACGTACTAGTAATATTAATTAGGTACTCAGATACCAAGACATGATAATACTTTTGTCTAAGGTGGGGTTCTGCAGGGAAATAAAAGTGAGAATGTACTTCCTTGATCAATGCTCGAATAAATGCTAAATCGTGTTTAAAGCCCCTATTAATCAATGGCTAGTTCTTTCGCTAGTGCATCCGACATGGCAGTCATTCATTTACCTGCATAGGGTGGGGGCTAAACCGCCGAGACTTTGATTGATGACGTCGGTAGGGCTCCCGGTACTACTGCCATTGTCCGAGCCCAGCGTCGTGGATCGAAACAACTGGACGGATAGTCAGACGAACACAAATGAGCTCCGTTATTGCCGGCGATTATCCCCCATATGGCGGGCTTGCTGTACATTTCACCCTGATTGAGGTTTTTCATTTGATTGAGTATGTTTCCGTGTTCAATATCGTGCGGGGTTACTGAGTCTTCGATTGGCTACGGAGCTTTGTGGACATTGCTGGACATGACACATAAATCACGATTAGATTATGGTTCAATACCTACGTGATTTGTACTTGTAGTTGTACTGTCTAATCGCTTAGAAGAAATGTTGAAAAATACTTATCTTGTTTTCAGAAATCTTTTTTTTTTCGACAATAGGCAACACACCAATATTTATTCCTATAATCATAAAAATAACGATGTTTGCGTCAAATAAGGGGTGTTGTGAACACAACAAGTCTCCAAACAAATAAATGAACTGTAAGAAATTTCTCGAGAGGGTAAACGTACAAATATGAGTCGAGACTGCAGCCTTCGCCGGTTGTCGATCGAGCTAGCACGGGGCACCAAATAGGTTGGAAAATAACTCCATTCCCTCGGGCGCTGGATTCAATCAACTCTTGCTTCAGAATTTTGGAGTTCGTTTACCAAACCGACATTCGACAGGGTGGATTGTGATAACGCGAATTGGTTTACGGTTTGGCTAATGTGGCTTGGTACTCGTGCTTCCCCAAACCGAAGCAATTAAATATCAATTCGAACCCTGCTCCATTTCGTTTTGTAGAATTTGCTGTAGCTCTACGAGTGCATCGAACGTTAATTCTGTAGCGTCGCAGTTTTGTGAAGTATATTATATTGTTAGAAATGGGATGTACTTATCGTTCCAAGTCCACTGTCTTGCTAAAAAGACCGTACAAATATTATAGAAACTTTAGATGAACTCATCTCAATGCAACGTTCTCCCAAGACAAACCGAACAAAAGACTACATACACGAGTTCCAAGAATTTTATTTGCGTCGACCCTTGAGATATGCCGAGGTCTCATATCTCTTGATAGTCCTTTATTCAAATAATAGCGAGACTTACATAGCATTGGGTTCGAAGACATGAATTGCAAATGGAGCAACGGGAAGCGGTTCCAATCATACGGATGTTTAGATCGCAATACCGTTCGTCTCCGGCCCTGACGCTTCAATTAATTTATCCCGATTGTTATTGGATTAGATTAGACCTTTGTTTAGAGGATCAAATATGGATAATCTCTGGTATTGTTTAATATAGAAGTCATATAATAAAGTTAGTTCCTAAGTCCCAGATGGCACGCTTGTAAAGGCAAACCTCAAGTCGACTGGGATAAACCGTAATGTCAATATTTACTGCTAATTTCAGAGCTAAATTGGAGTTTATTATTTTGAGAAGATAAATTAAAATATTTATAAAGATTTAAATTGCTTTCAGTCTGGTGAATAATTTAATCTATTAAAACTTATGGTATTTCATACAAAAATCACCCACTCTACCTACTTAGAAAAAAAAGTTCTAGTACATGGTATACTGTCCGTTCAGCCTCTGATTTTAAAATGTTTTTTTTTATCAATAATTACCTAAAACGCTTGCTAAGGGAGTAATATATAATTAGTTTGACATGAGTAACATGGGTTCTCACCAACATAAACTAAATCTAGCGTTGGTTGTTATCATACTGATCCAGTGTTTCTTTCCCATTGCCACGAGTTACAAATTGCTGCAAATATTGTTTCTGCGTATTATCGGAACAAGAACAGTACTCGTAAATCCTTGGGGCGAGTTGTGGCTCGTTTTCAGCGCGGTCGCTGGCCGCCATCGCACACGCCCCTATAAATACACTGGCCAGCAGATGCACAATTTTAATTTTAACGACTTTCGCAGATTTCATTTTACGCATCTCCTGTGCACTGTTCAGACAGCTGAGTTGGAAGATTTTCAAATTGAAATTATCGATTATCAGTTGATATTTGTACAATTTTGCATAGATAATTCGAAGATTTCAGATTTATTTAAAATCAAATGTGGTTGTAGGTATTCGAAATAAGTATTTGCATTTTAATTAAAAACTTACATTCTACAATGAGGTTACTTTGGTTTCCTACGTTCCATACGTAGGTAGGGATCCAGTTACGGCGCCAATACAGTTTTAGTTAGAGCTAAAATAGTATGTATTTTTTTCAATTCATTTCATAATTATTTTATGCGTCCGACTTAAATAATATTTTTTAAGTTTGTAAAATACCAAAATATAGTAGGTAGGTAGGTTATTTTTAGACTGATCTCCTTGTGTGACTTCTAAGTAACACGTGTTTGAACTCTGTTCGGCTTTTTCTTTGCCGCTTTTCCTGCTAAATTCAATATTCTCCTATTTGCCTCGTTGAAACCGAGAATGCAATTTCACGTTGTAAAAAGTGAGAACAACTTGTACCTACCTAATTTTTTTTTATATTTTAACATTAAATCTAGGGACTTCATTCATAAACAATCTCGCAAATATGCCGAGGTTTAAAGATTATTTGCGCAGATTTCAAAAAAACAAAATTCCAATACTTATCATAGTTTTCTAGAACGTTCTTTTAGCATCCTACTATATCCGTAAGTTTTTTATTTAAAACGCAGAGATCACCCTTTGGAGATACGATATTTTCAAACAACAAGAGAATTTGCGGTATTTGACATATAGCAAGCCGGACTCCAGCACCCACAAAGAAAATCCGATTGCTGTAATCGACAGAAGCACAAATCTAGAGTAAAAGGAAAACAATTCATTAACTCATTTCCCGCAATTAGCCGGGACGGACACAAAATTACTCTGTGGGCAATCGAGTATCGTGGCTACTGAGGGTTAGCGGGTCAGCCGGAAAAAATACTGAAAAAGTCGGACATAGAAAATGGCTTAAACATTACTTGGTTAGTAATGTTGGTATACGAGTACCACATTTTTTAACCCACTGCGCGAAAAAAATAACGTTACTATGTAACGTTACTATGGAATAATAAGTTACTTCCACCTTTTTTTAACTTAAAATTCATTAAAAGTAGGAAGTAAGTTCTCAAGTTGAAGTAAAAAATAACATCCAACAGTTATATCCATAGAACTGACCGCACACACTAGGTTTCTCTGTGTTGTAGGTATGAGAAGCGCCTGAGTTTCTCTCAGGCGCTTCTCATACCTGAGACCACTGAGACTCAAAGGCAAAGTAAGGAACTGGTTACAAAGCCGTCCTGGCAACCCTAGTGGGATCCCGAAGCCGGCTTTCCCCGCTCCGACCCGCGATGCCCGCTTCCGTTGCCCTTTGTCAATCCAACAATACTGAATGCCTCTTTTAAACAAACACTTTCCCTCACTTTTGGCAGGCTATTGTTTTATTTTCTTTGTAATAGGCGTGAAATGATTTCGCTACAACGCGCTAATTTCATATCAAAGGAAGCTAATTTCTATAAAAAATTGTAATACAAAAATTAAATTATAATCCTATATCAACGCGGAATCGCTCTATTAAGGTTCAAGGGTATTTGAGTGCTTTAAAAGTCTGGTATTATTTGACACTTACGAATATTTTCATTTTGCTTCAAATATACGTAGACTTATTAGTATTCAAGTTTGATCTGCAATTACATAAATTGGTTCAGCCTAGTGGCAATGAACGCACTCGCCCGTCCACGTTTATATTTATCGCTCGCACAAGATTGAGTGATACTCCATGACACGCCTTTACAAGCTTACAAAAAACTCAATCTGCGCAGGTGAGGTGGTTTCTAAAAGTGTTTCAGTGAACAGTCGGGTCAGGGGTTCCGTGAAAATGATTGTCTGGTCTGTTTATAAACAGCGCTTTAATTTACGCAGGAATTCCAAACACAGCCGGCGTTGAAGGAAAACAAGCCGCGAAGCCTTTTATAGTCTGTGAGTAGCAAATAAGTACAGGAATATTTCCATTGTTGGGTATTTTCATTGAAGTTCGGTGGGATGATTCAGAGAAATGTTCGTTAATAAAATTGATGCGATTTGGTTTAATTGATTAGGGAACGAGGTAAATGAAGAGTAAAAGCTATAAGTATTTCATATTTATCTAATTCCGATTTCCTACGTAGAATCACTAAACTATATGCTACATTTAATTCCATTCATGTGAAATCCGAGAGAAAAACAAAAACTACGATATTAAGAAAACATGAGGTAAACGCACCTAAAAACACAAAGAAGTAAAATACAATGATACGCAGATCTGTAAAAGAAGTAAAAAGGACAAACATGGCAAAGTAAAGTTCTGTTTATAAAGCTCTTTATGCCTGTAGTGTACAACAGTTTGTGAAGGCGCAGCTAGTCCACTCTTTAACCGAGCATTTTGAGACCATCCTGGAACTGATTTCAAAGAAAGGAGGGTTTTCCCAATCTTGCTGCATTTTTTTCTATTTTACAGGTTATCGGACTAACTTTTAGTCTCTACAGTACTCAATTAGCAACGAACAGCACGACATAAGTCATACCCATACTAATAAAACTTTGGATTATTTTATTCTATATCTGTTTATCATTTCAATTTTGATTAAATATCTGTAAGTGTATTCAGCCTTCTGGAGAAATAGGGGATTTCAATTCAATATATCATGTATTTCAGGAATTATCTTTATTTTATATAGTGAGCTCTCTGTAGACTGTGCTAGTAACTTCGCCATGCATTATTCACTGAAGAGAATAATCTATATACAAAATGTTTTGTGTTACAGCGGGGGCGGTGCCGATCTTTCATTTTTAATGAAACTCCTTGTTTGCTTAATTGCTTGCAAGTGTAGTTATGAATCTTGGAGCACCTCTGACCTTGTTTCGGTAGGTACATATAGGGTTAATTTGTATCTAACCTCTAGATTACGCGTGTTAGTACGTTAGTATGCTCTTACTGACATGTACCTTTATTTGAAACCAGGAAATGTAAAAGAATCATAGGCAGCTTACAACGTTCTCGATAAGGACTCCAAACCACATGGCTTTTTGCAAAATAATGTCTTTAGTCTTATTTTATTGATATATGTAATGATGAAAATGAAAAAGAAGTTTTTAATTTTCCTCGATTTAAATAAAAGACAAACAAATACCAAAGACCTTGACGATGGTAATTTTCGTTATAATCGGATGCAGTATTAACTCAGCCCTAATGAATATGTAAACTGTGACATCCAGTTGTCTCGCAAGAAATAATCAGCGGACGCAGACTGTTGTAAATCTTTCACTTTCCATTTGTATTTCTGTAGATACCTTTGTTGTTGAGCCATTGGTTAATGACCACACTTGGCATGCTATAATACAAAAAAGTTTATTTAAACAACTCTGCCAGTTTAATTACAAAGCTCTGTACTAGCATTCTGTGTAGGTATTTTATTAAAAAGGATTATCTATTGGGATCATAGATCATCCTTTTCAGTAAAATACCGGTTATTCTAACCCGAACAAACGGGTAATACAATATCGGTCTTAATAACATCATCGCATCAAGTATTTAGGGGCACGACTCAGTACAGCGGTGCTCACCTCACTAAAACAAAACTTAAATCGCGTAAGCCACAAGAAGAAGTCCGCCTCCCGCCGGAAGCCGCAGACCGTTTTGAGTAAAATATTAAATGCGCCGTAGGATTTGTTCTGTACCGGGCACCAGCTTAATATTTGATGAAGCGCTGTGCGCCGACGACGACGGCTCGTCTGGCCCTTAATTGCGGAGTGATACGTCCATGGGACCGGCCACGAGTGCCACTAGGCAGCCAACACGGGAAATATTAAAACGTCCCGTGGCGCAACCGGCCACTAACTGTTTATTGCAAGCTTGCCGAGTTTTGCGACTTTGTGAGCCTAGACGTTAACGCCTATAAATTTTATGTTCACAATGCCGCAGTAAAATGTTGCAATACCGGTAAATCCCGTTGTTTTTCTCTTGGATTTAAAAGAAATATGTATTTGGCCTTTTGAAATTGCTTTTCCTTTGGCTGCGAGGCGAGTGCCGCACGATACGAATACTGTTGATTCTAATTTCCGCTCGGATGCGGGGCGGTGCTGCCAACCTTGTCACCAATCTTTTACTGCAATATTTACTCGTGTAAAGTCGCTTGTTTCCCGTTTGTTATAGATACGTACTTTTCCTGGCTATTATTCTTTATAGGGCATGTCTTTGTTTTTGGCATGTCCCAAATGGGTACTATAAAGAATGGATTTCGAAATACAGGAAGGAAGTGGTGATTCGTATCCTTTTATGGAATCACCAGTAACCCAGTTTATCTTAGTAGTTACATGTTATTCCCTACAATGTTTTATGGATCTAGGAAAACATGGCATTTTATTAATCAGTATCAAAGGAAACGCGACTTCATAGAAGATGAAATGAGGCAAAACATACACGCCCATTGACTGAGTCACTGCTGAAAGGAATAGCGGATGTAACTAATTACCTTTGTAAAGTTAATGTGTTAATGTTATTTTATTTACACATTTGCACCAATGTAATCATTGAAACTCTTTCCCCCGAATACTCAAACGCGACTTAGAGTTGAGCACGTCTCAAGTCACGGTTTTTTGACAGTTTTTTATTAAAATCTGTCAAAAACTCTTCACTTTAGACGTGCTCAACTCTGTGATGCGTTTGAGTATTCGGGGATTTGTCTGTTAATAATGAATCAGATTATGCTACTTCGAGAATTACTCCAATTCCCTGCTAATCTTTAAATCCGACAAAATCACTACTAAAACACAGCAGTACAAAAGTGTTTCGTGTTTGATAGAAATCATGTTAATACAGCTCGAGAGTCAATTATTATTTTTATCACAACTTTGATTTAATGTGTGAGAATGAGTCATATAGTTGAAGCACGCACGTGTTAATTGAATATGATACTAAAACAGAAAATAAAAATTTACTTCGGCCGGTTGATTCTACCTCTACATTCGAACCCTACTTTAAGCTGTAAATCGATAAGGATTATGGCAACCGTTAACCCTATTAGAGTTGGAAAATTTAACACAACCACTAGTAGGTACTATTTGCACTGCATACCTACTTTACAAAAGCCTATCATGTAGTGTAGAGTAATTAATGTAGACTCTACATGTATAAATCTACACTAAGAGGACTGGTGGTCTAGTGGTCTAGCGACCCCTCCAATCTTAAAGGTCATGAGTTCAAATCCGGACGTGCACCAATGGATTATTTTGTTCGAAAAATTTATGTACGCTATAACAGTACTCTCAAACGGTGAAGGAAAACATCGTGAGGAAACCCGCGGCTTAGTCAGCTCCGCACGTATTGACCATGTCTTTCCTGTGGACAAGGCCGACTAAGCTGAGAGGATGGAATAGGTGATGGGCAAGCCTACTCCATCTTGATTCGTCCTGGGCACTACAGCGTCCCGTTAGTGAAGGTAAAAGTTGCCTCCTGACGCTGTATAAATCATCTACTATAGATGGTAAAAGGCCTTAGTTATAAAGTGAGCAGTTCGCATAGTACTGTATATCAATCTCATCTTCAATGGTAAGAAAACAATATCTCTCAGTCAAAGAATACTCTTATCAACTTACTGCGCTCCGTGAAACGCCGTCATAAAACTACAAACAAGCTTTTTATCTACATCTAACGTTAATAGAGAAATTATTACGTGTGGCTTAGTTTTACAGTTGTAAGTATACAGCTAGATTGCTAAAGAACAAACAGGACACGCACTGTTGAACGTTTTACGCTTCTAATATACGCTTTGGCTTGTAACTAACAAACAAGGCATTGTAAAAGTATTATTGGGTATATCTACCATTCCGTGTTTGTAATTTTAAGTATGAATATTTTGTGTATCAAAATCGGCAAAGACATCGATATTCAAGATAAATAATACTTTCCGATCACTAGAGTAACGCAACGTCCTACGTGGGCGATTTAAAGCGAACGCGATTGTGAAGCTATCCGATTCAGTGATATGAGAATTCAATGCGATGCGGCGGCTTTGTCCTACGTGCGCGTGAATAGTCCTGCACCACCGCTGTCAAACCAAAAAACATACGGCACCGCATCCAGATCGTACGAAAATATTAGGCCAACTATTGAAGTGTTACGTATGACACTAACACGTATAGACTGTTTGTTGTTTTCGTGCCGCGCTGCGCCACGATGGTTCGCGTTCACATAAAGATCGTGTAGGACGCTGCGTTAGCAACAGGTAAAAAAAATGTATGTAGAAGATACAAATGTTACACAGAAAAGTGTATGTCACCGTAAATCTTGCGAGATTGTAAACACGAAAGATTGTGAACCGTAGCATACTGCTTACAATTTAACTGCTTTAAATTTCTGGTCCGCTTCGGCGGGCGCTGCCGCGGCACGCTCGCTTTTCTCGCTCGCCTCGCGCGTAGTTTTTCATAACTTACCTAACCAAACCTACTAATTTCGATCTAAGATGTTCGACAGTTTACAATCTCGCGAGATTATAATCTAACGGTACCTATTTACAATTTTACGAATTTTACGGTGACATATACATGACTGCTCATATTTCTAACGACTTAAAAACCAACAATATTTGTAATAAAACAAGTATTTCCCCATTACCCATAGGATAAAACGAATCGGAAGAATAGCACTCAATCGAGTAATGCCCCATCGATTCAGAGCCAAAGCCCATAGATTTGTTCAGAGATAACCCATGAATGCCGCTTTTTGTTCCCCACCTAATCTAGCTGAAACCCTTTTCAATTAGTGCTTTCTGTCTGCTCGTACATATATCTCGCATCCTAGATATAGCCCTAGGCAAGAGTCGTAATAAGGAAAATCTTTTAAAACATTTATTTTCTGATATAATTTTCTAAACGAATAGCCTGGTAATCTGTGAGTTTTGCAAATTCAATAATTAACGTAGAATTTAGGTATCATAGTACATTATGTCATGTTATATTTTTTTACTTGATTATTTTATGACACTCTCTTTATCTATACGAATCCAACGACTCCTCATTCGTCAAAATCCGTCCAGCGGTTTTGGCTACAGAGGCTAAAGTAAAAAAGAGTTAAAGGAATAAATGTAAAATGGCTTCTTACTACAGCTTCAGCCAAAGGAATGCACCTACATACAGATACCCTAAATACATTACCCTCCTTTTTCGCAGGCGGGTAAAAACAGTAACATCCAAAAAAAATTTTAGCTCTTTTGAAGAAATACAATTGAAGTCTTTATGCAGTTTCTTTGTACAGTTCTGTTTGTTATAGCTATATCCTATAAAAATAATATTTATTATATTTTCGCTATATATGAGAAATTCCCACTCCCGCCTCCCTATCAATTCGAGTATAATTTAAAGCGAGAAGGTGGCATTATAGCCATTTAAATGAACTCTTCATACTCACAGTGGGTTCGTGACTAAGCGTTACGGCGATCGTGCCTCCAGCATATTGATGAGAACTTACCTGAAAAACGAAATACATTTGTTAGTATAAACGTCAATATCTACGAAGCTATAGCTGAAACCTTTCCTACTTACTCCAGGAAACAAAAATAAGTATCTGGGTATCAGATTTTCGGCAAAACAGGAGTCGGTTTTTTGGAATAATGTAGAAACGTGGAAAATATAGAGCATGTTACTTGACGGTGTTTAGCCTGTTCTAAACCGTTTCTATCGTAAATGTATCGACAAACCAAACACCTCGACAATCGATAGAGTGCGGACTGAACCACTTAGCCTTAACTAAACTTGAAAGGATTTCGGTATGTGCTGTATCGGATATCTATTCGGTTTTCCTTACACTGAGATTTAGCACTAGGTAAAAAGCTACAAACTTTTTATAAAAAAGTTCGAACACTATTTTTGACGTCATTATTTTAGGAACTCTGGTACATGATGACGTTCATATTTTCGTTGACTCCTGCTCCACAAAGGAGACGTAATAAAAATGCAATTAAGGAACTAAATGAAAGTGACGCGGTAATCAATTTATTAATTAAACGTGAGAGATTTAATAAGATCATAAAATAATTAAGATATTATTCGGTGCGATGAAATCTTGAAATAAGCTCGTAATGTACTTATTAATTGAGAGTGCTCGAGTTATTTTAGTACAGTGTAATTACAATGTTTCATTTGACATTTTGCTTCTTTGGTGTGAAGTGAAATCTTTGATGAGTCAACCATCGGCAGTGCAGCTCATGTTTGATTTGCTTTATTTCATTCGATATTTTGCCGTAAATATTATGGTTAGAAATGCCCAGTAAAACTCGCTTCATGACTCATTAGCTACAAAACACACACACATTTATAAACCGGGTGTGAACCAATTATGTTTCACACACAGTTACTAATTATAATTTCCTCGGTTCTGCCGTTCGGAAAACTATGTTTAGTTTGTTCTATTTATTAATTAGTAGCTTGAATAAAGTAGCGGTGAGCACGGTAGCCGCACAAATGGTTTGAAACTAGGCTTTTTATGAACATTCTAGTTTCGAGTTTGTGTTTCGAAGAATGTGTTTGATGTAAATCACTACATTGTTTTACAAAGGCTTGTATTAACTTTTTCCCGCGAATGAATATCGAGTTTTACTGATTGTTTTTTGTTTTAGCTAGCGAATCATCATCGCCTTTAAATACATATAGTATTTTGTTTTCATAGTAGGTGTTTCATGTCGTAGGACTCAACTAGCTTTTTTCCTAGTCTATCTTATCTTACTTATATTATAAATGCGAAAGTTTGTGAGTTTGGATGTTTGTGCCTCAATCACGCCTAAACGGTTGAACGGATTTGATTGAAACTTGGAATATACATAGTACATGTACTGGATTAACATATAAGCTATTTTTTATCCGGGTACTAAGCGAGCGAAGCCGCGGGCGGCAGCTAGTAAGATCAATAAATCCAGAATATAATAAACCATAATAAATCCGATGCCTAACAATCGTGTTAGATTAGCACTTCTCTAAGCAATCCACTGCATAAATATACAACTACGTGCAAAACTAAACGACTATTTATAGTCACGAATCGGTAATCAAAATTCACACGAGTCGATAGTCATTAGTCTTGTGCTCATGCGTGTCTAGACGTGCACATAATATATTCATAATTTTATTGACTTTCATCGAACTAAGGGCCATATTCTAGAGCTGAACTCGAACTGAATTGCTACTCCTGATTTAAGGAGGGTTTTCTTATAAATTAATAATATTGATGGAAACACACACAGAGATATCTTACTCCAAAATAAGCACAAGTTCATTCTAATTAGCTTTGTGTTGCTTTCGTAAATCAAATCTCGTGTGGAAGATCCAAAATACATTATCGCAGGGTTAAGAAAGGATCTAATTCAGTAGCTGACATCCACATATTGCTCGTAAGGACAACGCAGGCCGCCTTGGACTCACCATTCAAGAACTCACAAAGCGAATATGCTAATACCGCATTTGCAATTAAAATAGCGACGCCCACAGAGTGAAGCCATTGTTTCATACATACGAAACATCCTCGAGCACTTATTGATGCGGCGATAATATTTCAATATATCAGTACCATCAACAAGTTTATATGAATCGACGAAATACCGTCATTGTAAAAACATTTTGCACTTTGACACCATAAAGGTGAAAACAGAATTGTCCTTGCCGAACGAAGCAAATTTTACCCCGTGTGGAATCGACAAAGATGAAAACATATATGGGAAGAGACTGGAGAGGAACCAGGAAAGAACGGTCGATTTGTTCGGCGCGGCAAATGTGCGTTCACCTTAATGGAAGGAATATCCAAAGTAAAAGTTGTACAACAAGCAATCTCCTGACATGGAAAGTTGGTGAATTTCAGAAGCGACCGGTGAGCATCACCCAAAGAATGTAATAAGGCGCAGGTGCCGAGTTCTTTATTGGATTTCGCACGTTCCAACTCGACGTGTTTGATGGCCGAAGGATTCTTGCAAAACTTCGGCACCTATTAATACTTGTTCGAATAACCGAAATGATCTTTTAGATTTGTTCCCGGCGCGGCCTAAGTGGGTCAGGAAAGGGGAGAGTTTTTGTGGTGCCAATTCTATCCATTTGCTCGCAACAATGTGCGGAATGCCCGATTGAAGGAAGTCCTCAAACAATAGGGATCCATTTTTCTGAAGTGATTTTAATTTTCTTCAGAACTAATTTATTCACGGATTTTCATTTCATCGCGACTATTTTTCTGGACACGATATGCATGGTTGGAGAACATGGCGCTTGATTAAAGTAAATTGTAAACATTTCCTGCTTACCCTGAGTCAGAGAACTCCTATTCTAAGTACGGATGTTTTTCAGGAAACATAATCAATGTCATTCATGAATACCTAATGAGGAAAGTGCTTCGTGCGAATGCGTAGGCACCCAGACGGCGGCGGCGCTGTGTCACGAGGTCGCCCGAAACCGTTTCTCGGTGAATGACATACTGAAAGGAAAAGTATAGGCCGCAACGCCCCGCCACTGCACGCAGAGTCATTGACACATGCAAATTCGAACATTCGAGCCAGGTCATCGAACTCTCCATTGAATGACTGTCGAAAGTTATACCAACGAAAGCTCCCCACGTGACTGCCGGCGTAAATACAGCTAACTTGGCCGGCCACTCTGCAAGGCCGTGCGAGATTAAGGCCGCTCTTTGATAAGTACTCGTACCACCTACAAATGTTTACTGACCACCAGTCACGATCATTCTTTGGAGTGCCGCTATAACAACAAATATTAAAAATAAAAGAAATTATAAAATAAAAGGGGCGCCCATACATGAAACATTTTCGTACAAAACGTACTTCCGTAAAGGTTCCCCTTTCGTGTGCGAAATCGACTCGAATTTGACCGGTTTTATTTTACTTTTCGAAAATCCTTTGTACTAAATAGCTTACTTTATCCTAACTAAATGCCCTTGTCGGCATTAAAAACAAATTGTTTGATGACGGTCATTCCGGCACTGATTCGGACATGCGGTCGCACACAAGGTGCGTCTGGTCCATTGTATTATTAGCATTGCGAATTTCGACAAGCGTGCGCTAGACGCATTCGCAAATACAAACGGGTGATATGCAAATCACTCTTGTCTGCGGGACAACATTTACATGGTTTGCGAGGTGTTGCCTCCAAACATGCCTAGCGAAGTAGCTAAGTACTGTTCACCGCATCCAATATCCCTCAACTTGGAAACTAATAAATGCTTTGTTGGTTTTTCCTAAGCCCCTATATGGAAACACTTGATGTTATTGTGTTTGCATAGCGGCATTATAATGGAGTCGCAAGATGAGATAACTAAATGACGTCCTTGTCCGTGATGATGGACGTAAAAGCCGAAAGGACGAGATGACCTTAATATGAGATGTTGGCATAGATGAATTTGATTGTTGGTATAATATATCACGCGTGTGGCGTCACCGCTGCAACTACCCGAGGCCAGACGGCGTGTAAACTCTTTAAATATACACGAATTCACATCGTCTGTAGGTATTTGAAAGTTTTAGCATACAATCTGAATATACTTAAAAATCATGTGCATTATGGAACGATTCGACGTTACGATGAATCTTTTTCAGAACGCTCTGATCCAAATACGGTCAAGTTCAGTTCAGTTCGCGCTTAATGATTTCCTACTTTCCACTTCACTTTCAACAGTTTCCACTTCACCCCATTTCTATTTTAGTTGCCAAATGATTGAGGGACTCGTCTAAATGTGGATAGTTTCCACCGCTACCAAATGGGAGCGAAAATGCTTTCTTACGTTTTATAATGGTTGAGTGCCGCTCACGTAGCTTTTCAACTTATTCTCATTCCAAGTTTATTTCCGTCATTATTTATAACAATCGCCAATTATATTACGTTTCACTAAGGCTCCATCCATATATTTGTAGCTAATAGATTTTCAGTAACGATTTCTTTAGAAAAATATACGGTGTCCGTGGTAATCAAGCTGAAAACCTAGCAGAGTGAAAGGTACGTTCGGTTCGATAAAGTTGATACAGAAACTCACAACAATAATGTGAAAGGGGCATAAATACTTGTCTGTCAGAGATGTCTTTAAACAATGACACGATTTATCGGCTAGATAAATGAGCACGTAGGACATCGCGTCCGGTCCCCACAGAGGGTGTTTGTTTAAATTAGATAAGATTATGTGCTGATCGATTGTCAGTTTATTTAAATTCTAAATTACTGTGTAAAGAGCGATAAGAGGCTGTAATGATCAGTGCTTAAATAAGTACATTTATACAAAGTTCTACATTACGGTACATAACATAGAATAAAAAATATCTACAGAAGTATTTTTCATCACTCTTAGGTACCATTTTTTTAATATACCTACTACGTATATGGTAATGAAAGAACCAGTGAACTTATCGCTAAAGCAGTAAATCAGTGAGACTCTTAAACAGTAAGATTACTTTCCACCTCGCTGCCTCATTCTCGTGTAATGCATTTTCTTTAATTACATGACGTCATTGCTCCGCTTCACAGTAGAACAAGACTGTATCGATTATGCATATGCGTTGGGGACCGTCTGCAGACTGCTGCCATAGTAAACCAGTACAGTATATCACTAACATTCCAAATATACATATTCAGGTATGGAATTTTTAGGAAGTGCCAAGGAAATCTGCGAACTTAAAATCAAAATGTTTATTCCACAGCATTTTTGTCCCTTGATGGACAGCCCTAACCGAGGTTGGATCTTCACACATAGGTACGAAATATAAATACAACACATACATTTAGCAACCATGTGCTATCATATTATCTTTTACATTTCTCTGCTGGACTGGAAGTAAGGAAAAAACATAGAATGCGTCTAGCTGCTTTTCTCCTTGAGCATGTCGGTAAAGTCGACAAAGAGATAGTATCCTCTCTAACATGATGGGCGATGAGCTTGATCACCTGTCACCATGTTCACAATATCAATCTCAGGACTTTAAGTCAGGAGTGGTTGGAAGTTTTCTAATGTGTACTTGTGTCTGCTTACCTCATTAGGAATACGGACGTGATGAACACTGGCTTATCTGCACGTAATGTACCTACATTGAAGTTTCTATATGCATGAGTCACTAGTCTCGTAATCGCATATCTGTGAAGAGCTTTCAATGTCGCAGCATGCATGCTTATCGTGTGCGCGTGAATCAGCTGAAGCTGAGATACTGGTTCCTTGTACTGTGCGCGGGGCGATAGCTGGTCAACGGCCGCATTCCTCTTAGTTGAAAGTTACGCAGATCCGGCTGCGAAAAATCATTGCAGGATTCCTTCTGGCTGATGCGATTCTAAACGGCTTGACAATTCTGTGCTATTGAATTAAATAGATACAATTTTCCTATACGAGATGAACTTTAATTAGTACAAAATAGGAGTTATCTCCTTACACCGCACTGTTTTACTAGTGACTATACGAGTATCTAGGCCATATTTTACTTCTACATGAAACCGCGCCGGTGAATTCCGTGAAAATAATTGATGGAAGGTTCATATCTCACATATACCGAGAGGTAACTCTCACAGTAGGTACATATATTTCAATTCACTTTTCGAGCTCAATATGGGTACCTAGTGAATTTCAAAACCAATACAAGTCATAGAAATAGACTGAAATTCATTTCAGGTACAATGTCAGACGTAGATATCTAAATCAAATCTGACAATAGCATCTCTGAAAATATACTTCGGTTTGTAAAATCAACACTGACACCAAATCCAAACACCTACAGTTATTCAACCAAGTTACAGTGACGAACTGAATTATTTATCTCGAATATAGAATAGAATTTTTACAATCAGAATGTGAGATACATTCGTAAAGATAGGTAAAGATTGAATTCGATGACAAATGTTATTGCGACAATTTATTTATTTATCATAGACAAATGCGTGTCTTGCGACGACATCCAGGCGTGTTATTGGATATTTTGTCGTCTAGTATAAACTCGGCTTTACGCTTGAAAGTTCAAAAGCCTCTTGAAGGTTTTTTGTTCAATACATTGTCTCGATATCGAATTGAATAACACTTCGTTAAGTTAATTTGCGCATGTTTAGGGAAACCGAATTCTGTTTTGATAACATGAACGTTGAAAGAATCAGTGATGAGTTTCGGTACCTACGTACTCTTTATCTATGTGTATTTATAAATAAGTAGGTACCTAAGTGATTCGTACCTTTTGTACAATCATCGTACTTTTTGAATGAATAATCTTAATGCTTGTAATTATTTATGAATAGCTTTTTTATTATGCCACAGCTTTCTCTAATTATTTTTACATCCGGCTCCTTACCTGTACAAATACTTACATAAGTTAGTACCTAATTTAAATACTTATCCTTTGCTTGTTATATCCGTTACTGCCCACGAATATGGTCAGGTCAATGAACTATAACGTAACTTCCGTATACAAAGAAGTGTAATTTACCTACTTTAGGTTCCTGACGAAAATCATGCACTTATTTATCAAAATGTTTTTAAAAAACTAAACCATGAGATGATTTACAGATTAGATATTTAATTCTTCAAATGACAAGTTGTTTCGTGGTCATTCTGCTTAAGGTCATAGACCAGCTTATGTAGGGCTACCAATGAAACTGATCAACTGATCATTTCATTACTAATTAGTAATTGATCATTGATTGATTCAAATACTGATTGACTGTCGTAGAAACAATTGGTATTAGGCTCTACCTTTCAAGAATAATAATAATAATAGATATAAAACAGTTATATTTTTAATGGTACCATGATACGTTTGAGTAGACAAATCAATCATTCATCTATTATTAAAGTTCTTAGGCTGGCCTCAGATACAAAAGCAGGTAAGTAAATTAAATATCAAAGGTGAAAATGTTTGGTAAACATTCCTGGATTCTATTTCTCCAGACGATGTTTGAAGAGATTAGGGATCCTCTTTCAAGCAGGTACATGTATTTGAAAGTACTGTTTGATGCTCAATCCGAAAGGAATCGGATTCGAACACAGGTGCGATTCATGTGTTGCGGATTTACAATGCATGCTTCGAGTCTTATCACAGACGACAAAGAAAATATCTTTTAGCGGTGGCAGTGTGTGGAATGAAACGTTTGTAAAAGTATTTGTTGTTTTTAATCCCCTGGTCTACTGTTAGTCGTGTTTGAAAACATTTTCATTATTCTTATTTAGTTTTCTTATGCCTTGCAGAATTATATAAATTTACAATGCTATTTGCTGATTTGTAGAGAGGTTTTTCGTTGTATTTTATTTAATAGTAACCATGAGAGATATTTTCAAGCATTGTTGATTCTCCCGCAAACGTGCATAACAAATGCGATGAACCAGGAAAATCTCAAAAATGAATTGCCACAAAACTGTTGCAAGTGCAATTCTGTTTTTCATTAGCGTAACAAAACGGTACAATACATTACAATGGCAACTCGCGTGCGACGCAGTGAGACCAAATTACTACTGGAATAAAAGTGTGCAATTCTTTTCCTGTACGATTTGGGAGAGACCAAGTCAGACTCATTCACTGCTATGTTCTTACTGCTATATAAATAAAGGCGGGTTTAGAATGGAACAAAAATGCGGTCGGCTGTATTCAAGTCGGGCGATTGCTTTGCGCGAATTTTTTGCTCGTCTGGCGCGCAGGTGGTTCGAAGGTAGTCGATGTCGGGAACCGACACTTAATTTTTTTCCGTGTAGCCTTCGACCCGATTCACTGTTTGTTTTGATCGTTTTTTCGCTTCATCGCGTCCTGACTTACGGCCATTACGTGTATGCTCGGGGGGATGTTTTTACTTGATTCTTCTTTATTTAATTAGCAAGTTTCATTTTGGTTCCTTATAATGGGATTGTTTAGGAATCAAGTACCTATTCCGCGTGTATACGCGTAGCAAGTACTTATACATTCATGGTAAGTAGGTAGGTACCTAATTAATGTACAGTATGAAACGCATCAGACGGGAAATTATGCGAGACACAGATCCCCGTTTCCTGGCTCTTTTACACCAATGCTGTCAGAAACCAGCTGTTATCTCGGCACAGGTGCTAGTCGGTAAAACCAGTTCCACCGTCTGCTCCAAATTCGTGCCCATAAACTCTTTAATAATCTTTGCGATCATTATTCGGCCTCCGTCTGCTCCTATTTTTTATGTTTTACTGGACCTGCTACATTCCTTAGTAAATAGGTATTGGCTAGAATTCACAGTCTGCCATAAAGATGAGTAAGCAAACAGGATTCTTCGAATAGGCATAAACACACTTCGTTTTTATCAGAAGGTTTTACGGAAGATTTTAACTAAGTACCTGCCTACTCCTGTCTCTGGTCCAACCCTCTTTTCAGTAAAAAAATGTATGTGCGCTATATACCAGTAGCTACTCTCAAACGGTGAAAGAAAGCATCGTGAGGAAACCGGCAAGGCGTAGGACCTAAAAAGTTCGAAAATATGCGCCAAGTGCACGAAAGGAGCCTTTGAGGTGCACTTTAGTCCTTTCACCACAATGGTTCGGAAGAACTAGTGACGCAACTAGATAGATAGATATGTCGTGGGTATCAGAAACTACTCGTACGAGACCCGGAAAAATATTTGCATGCAAACATTTTCTCCAGCGTCACCAGGTCGTCTAGTCTAGTATTAGTTTATAACTTTAAAAAATCGTTGTCACGCCATCGATAGCGTCAAAGAGACCAAAGCCGGAACCCGGCATGTTGTAAAACCTAACGAGTTCGAAAAATATGTGTCAAGTTGTCGAAAGGAGTCCTTGAGACTTTAAACCCTTTCACCACACTCGTTAAGCGCTCGTGGCGTAGCTTGCTTAGACGTTCTTGATTGATCGTTGAAGTTAAGCAACGTTGTGCGCGGTCACTATTGGGATGGGTGACCGCAAGTGGCATTACGAGCTGAGCGCTTCCGTGCTTCGGAGGGCACGTTAAATTGTCGGTCCCGGCTTATAAGTCGCGAAGCCATGACGGAGGCCTTTAGGCGGCCTAAAAACTCCGTCACAAGAGTTGGCCACTAGCTCATACGAACTTACCACACTCGTTCAAAAGAAGTGACACGACTAGTAGTTTGTAGTAACGGGTTTGTGTAACGTTCCCAAGGTGTGCCGAAGGGCGGTACTGGCCCGTTACCCGCGGTCATCAGTCTCGAACGGGTCTCGGCACCACGGAGACCACGTGCTTGTCACGTGTACACATGCCAATTGATGATGAAACTTTATGGCCCAGATAATAACTTCACGGCATTTGCTTTGCTTGGCAGTCTGTATTTTGATGGATTTGCCATTGATGCTCTGATAGCTCTGCGTGTTAAAGTTGACGTTTTTATAGCAGAGATATATAAGTCGTTCACACTAGCATACTACGAGTAGATTATATTAAACCTCGCGCCTAAGGATTTTTTGTTGTCATTGCAATTCGGTAACAATTAATTTCGAATTTTACAAAGTACATTATTTATCCTCATTTGGGCATAATACCTAGTACATTCCTGTAAAGCTGGTAGGTAACCAGGTTATTGATTTTCTTTTGTAGAAATGATATCAACGCGCTTCTTTGTCTATTATTATCGATCAGCTTCAAAATGGTTATAGGTACTATCAATACTACTAATCTGAAACTTATCTAAAATCTGTATTGTTGAAAATCAAAGCACAATGTTGGTCTTATTGTTACTAAAAGGCCCTATTGATGAACCCATAAAAAGTTATTACTTGACAATGCAGTGGATTGATAGTTCAATCTGTGTTATTAATTGTCCAGCTCCTGCTATATGCTGCACGCGCGCACGCAGGGAATAAGGCCCTATTTCCAGTGAAGTATTTCTGCTATAGACGGTAGACACTACGGTGGAACACTAGCGGCTTATCAAAAGAGACTTTGCTAAACATTAATTTTATTTGTTTTTTTATTAGTTCACGAAAAGAGTCTCTTAGGAGCACTTCGATCTTTTTACCACAGTTCGAAGGTTAGAGGCACGAGTTGTAGTAGTAGTTGAAGAACTATGAGGAAAGCGCAAAAAAGATAAGTTCCGAAAGGATGTCTAGATGGCGCCACCACCTCAACCCGATTTAAGGGATATTCTCTTTTTTATTGATTACTGACCATGACTTTAGCATGACATAAACATTAGCGCAAAAAAGATCTGAATAAAAAAAGGAAATGAGGCATTTTCCTAGCAGTGGGACAAAACGGACTAATAATAATAATAATGACCGTGACTGTATGGACAGTGGGCCTTTGCATCCTATTATAGTGGCACCCATATGCGTGCGCGCAGGGGAAAGGGACAAAGCTATAAATAATTAATGTCGGAGATAACAGTGCAATGCGTGCGCTGGCCTTTAATTTTTTACTCCGGACGTTATGGTGTGAAGTGATGAAACGTCTATAACATGTTTAATGTGCCTTAGTTTGTTTTAATTGGCACAGCAAAAAGAAGTTACTGTAAGAAATGTTTTCTGCCTCTCTTTTGATGAGGCCTATAGACAATTTTTTGCTTCGGAGTCTGCCTATTGCGTGCCTTTCGCATCATTGAACAATTACTAAAGTATTGTATTACGACTGAATCATTATGATTGAGGGTTTTTTTGTATTTGTAAAACTAAGTAGGTAAGGTGGAAGCTTTTTTAATCGATTTCAAAAATGGAGGTTTTTAATTCGGCTGCATTCTTTATTTATTTTTGTATTTGTAGCACCCCATATCTCTTCTTTGGCTTGTCTATAAATCCAACATTAGACATAAATGTCGAAGACTATGTTTTACAGGAAAATAATTTCTAATATCATCATAAATATAAATCATGCCGAAAATCCCCTTTAGAATAACAATGAAGCTGAAGATTTCCAAGCAGGATCTAAACACTTACAGATTTACCCAAACAGTCGTTTTAATTAAGTGTATAAGGATCGTAAGGACTTTTATGTAGGGTCCCGCGACCCGCAGTTATGGCGTAAGGTCAATGATAGGTAATAATAACGCACCGAGTTCAGGTTCAATTTAAATTTTATAAATTTTATTTTTAATAAAAATTGTTGAATCTTCACTTTGTAAAGCGATCATTTTAAAGGGCAGTTAAGACCACTGATTTGGCAGACACTACGAGAACAGATGGTTCCCGAATGCTACATACAATATAGTATCCGACATGTATGACTCTCCGTAAAAGAACTGTGCCCAGCAGGTATCAGCAATGAATTCTCATTAAAAGTTAGAGTCCATCAGGGATCAGCACTAAGCCCGGAACTGTTCAACCTTGTTGTGGACTACCTGACATCTGAAGTCTAGCAATCTGATGAAATATACGTCGTCAATATCAAAATGCTTAGATGGGTCAGTGCAGGACCGAAACAGCGAGGAAGACCTACCTATAAAAAACAATATTAAGTATTTAATGACCTAGAAAAGACATTAAAGATTATGAGAGCTGATTTCAAATAAAAATGAGACAAAATCAGCAGAAAGAAAATCAAAGGCTTTAAAGCTGAAGCGTTGAGTCATCCAGTAATTGTTTTAACCTGAAAAATATTATTTTCAATCCAAAATGCAGACTCACTATAAGCCACTTCCATTAATTTTACTTTCATCCCCTTTCATTCGTCCATACAGGTCGTCGGTCCCATTGGGTATAAATTGATTTTATTTTACGTGTGTTTGTACTACCTAAATTCCTTTTCGGCACAAAAAATATTTGATCTGGTCGAGGTCAATAAAATTCTATTATTTTTGTTTGTTTATTAGGCACGGGGCTCTGGCAATTTTTTATTCAACATATTATAACTTTTTATTGACTGTTTTGTAACCCGAATTTATTTTATTCTTTGATATTTCTTTGTACTTGTGGGTTCAAATGTTCCTCTAAACATGTCTACTGAAGATTAGATTCCTTCATGGGTTTTCATATCAAGAATATATCAGAAAAATATTGCATAATTCTGTTACAGATTAACAGATATTTCTTCGATCCTCGTGTATTGCAATCGGATCTGGTGACCGCGGACGCCATCTCAGGTATCATGCGGAGTAGTTCCTTAATAGGGCTACTTCGTTCCGATAGCTAGAATGATTGCGATTGCTACACTTACATCTGCAGATTTTATTAATAATATAGTTTTGCTTTCGACTGCGAGAATCCGAATCGTAAATAAAGATGGCTAAGAAGACTTGCAGAAAATACTTACGAGGCGAAGCTTTCTAGCTACAAGCATTCTTTTATAAATACGCCGCTAACTGTTAAACAGGTTGCTGTACCCCCTTATTACCGGCACAAACTTGCGTATAAGTACCTAAGTAGTTACTACTTGACGGCGTCAACTACATTTCTTTCTACTATAAAGCTAGTTTTACTATAGATATGTGTAATCTGAATAAAAAATACCGAATACATAACTATGTACTTTCAATGTTATATCAAGATTTTCTCTATAATTAGAGATTGGTATTCAAAGAATCGAGTAACCGCGGCTTGAGTCAGGATTTTATCGGAACTGCCTCAGAGGAATTCGCGATGTAAATTGTGATTATTTACTGCATTAGGAGGGCTAAAGTATTGCTTACATTTCCAATAGCTTATTCATTCTACCATGGAGAATAATAAATTGAAATCTTGAGAAATTTTTCATTTTGTTTTTGTCGCTCATAAATATTTTGCGTGTTTCAGTTACAGTCCTCATTTTAAAAGTAGAACATTATCTAATAAATCAATTAAAAATCAATAGGTATACAAGTTTCGTAGGTATACAAGCGTTAAATTGAACAAATGGTGTATTTATAAGTTACCGAAAGAGAGTACGAGTATTGAAAGATAGAAACCAAACTTGGTTTTCTGATTACATCTAGGTGGTCGCCAAATATTCAACGTGCCACAATAACAAAAAATATATGGATTTAGTTGTTCAAATGTATGAAAAACACGAACGTTTCCAGACAAAGGAAAACCCGCAAACACCTCAACCAAAATAGTGCCATTACAAATAGGAAACGTGAAAAGCTAGGGGCGGACGTCATAAATATTCCTACTAGGTACTACGGCACTAACTTTTACCTAAAACAGGTACGTACTAGGGCTGTCCATGTGTCCATGATGACGTTCCCTACGGGCGTGATTCATGCATTTTAATTCACTGTCGTTCGCCAGCCCCTAATGGCTGACCGTGATTGCCGGTAGCTGTTGGGGTAAAGCCGAAAATTCGGCATCGTAGTTGACATATTTTTTTCTTAAATATGTTTAAATAAAGTTTTAAACCTTAGTAAAATACCATGAGTGTGGAATAAAATATGTGAACATATCTATCAACAGACTTGATCAGCGGATTCGAGTGGAACAGCTAGGCTATTAAAGAATTCTAATTATTGCATTGGTTATTTTATCTGATTTATGGTCGAATAATGCGGAAAAACATTCTTAATTATTTTTCTATTTGTAACTGCCTACAACTGCAACATACATACATATTATCACGCCCGTATACCTAACGGAGTGGGCAGAGCCACAAGTAATCATAAGAAAACTTGCAGCCACTCCTGATCCAAGAGTCCCAGGATATGGTGAAGCATGGTGACGGGTCATCAGCCACTTGCCCATATTATGGTCTTATAATTGTCATTAAAAAGCATTGTTGTAAGTATCACAACTTTACCGAATTTATTACTCCGTCAATAGAGTTGGCCACTAGCTCATACGAAGATACATACATACCGAATTTATCGTCATAGTGTCGCGTCCTCATCTGCGACCCACAGCATTAATATTGGTCCGGAAAAAAGAGCTTTTCAGCTTCGGCCTCATGTCGACGTAGTCCCAACACTAGCACCGATGAGTTAGCCAAGTTTCAGCATACGTGGACAAACAGAGAGCAATTTCCCTAATTAAGTACCCAGAGTGTGTCTGTGTTTGTGATGCGACTCACAACGTGCCACGCTTTCTAAAGATGAGCAGTAAATATGACATGATGTGTTTTCGATAATTGGCCAATCAGGATATTGGAACGTAAATTGGACAAGTTGGGGAGCAATAACTAAGTACACTGATACTTTTCGACATTTTCGACTCATACTTTGTAGCAGTTCATACCACCCAGAGTGTTTTAAATATAAATTTTATATTTGTGCGCGTAAAAAACCTAGAGCACTGTAGATTGCCGGCAAGTATTCATAAATATTGGCGATTATTGCAATAAAATGCAGATAGAAGTGCAATGTTGTGTCGAGTTGCGGGCGGGCGGGAGGCGCGGGCGCAGGCGGCCAGCGCGTGCGGCCCCGGCGCAGGCGGCCCTGGCGCATGGCGCAAGGTCAATGGCACGCGCCCCTCCCGCTCGCACACCGGAATTCCATATTTAAATCTCGTCCGCAGAAAAATGGCGGTCCACTCCATTCCGCGGCCGACCGCGCCGTGTGTACGGGGAATTAATAAAACATGCCTTCATCTTTTTCATTACGTTTTTCTCAGAGTATCGTTAACGACTTAGTAACTGCAGTTGCTGTTATATTCTTCTCTACTTTGGAGTCCTCGAAATTAATATGAAGCTTTATTAGTATTTCGCTACTTATGAACAATTCGTAACGGTTCTTAAAAGCTCAATAAAGTTGAATCGCTGTTATTTGTCCAACATGGCTGCCAACTTAACTGGTAGCGAGCGTTGTATGTCATAAAATAAGCTATTAATATACGTGGGTGCGTAGCGGTGAAGTGCATTAGCGTTGGTTTTGGTACATTTAAGTTTCGTAGCTACCGCTACGGGGTTTAATAAGTGGGTTCAGATACTTCCTACACTCGGTAGGGATGTAGGTAACCCGGCACCCGACTTTCCACTCATATCGATTCTACGACTTTTTTGCTGTATTGTCAGAATTTGTTTTGCATTTTGTGAAGCAATTTGTAATGTTTCACGAAAACCGACTCATATTTTTCTTCGAACAGAAAAAAATCCAACGGTGAAAGCTGACGGCTAGTTTCGATTCACTATATCCCCGTACGAGTATAAGTATTATACTTGTATACAGACACAATTAACTCGAAACGTCAAACTGCAAGTCACCGGCAATCGGAGACGCTCGGATTTCAGCACAAAAGCCTAGGGACGGGTACATCGGCATTTGAATGAGGGTGCCGGGCTGACCTCACAGCTCAAAATGAGTTGTTCGTTTTGGGTTATTAGTTTTAGAATTTCGAATCAACTCCGGAATTAGGTCATGCATGATGTGATTGAGCTCACCGCTGCGGTACTGTGTGAAATTGTCACAGGTACTTATAGGCTAACAGGTGTGGTACAGAGTTATTACATCAATCTAGATTCTGCTTTGACATTAGTAAGCGCTACATTTGTAAGCCCTTAGACCGAGGTAAGCCACATAGTTATTGTATTCAAGGAGGTCCTTTATGCTTTAAATTCTCATCAAATTCAAATCTAAGTATTTTACTGATGTTTCGACATAACATTGAATCAGCAAATAAGAAAAATATATAAAACCCGACTAACTAAACTGAAGTTTGTGTGTTTGATTGTCTATATTATTTCATCAATAATATCCATATACTTAGCCGTTATTGGGTGGTACTAGGTGATATATTTTCGCTGCAAACCCGCATACAGAGAGAGATACACGCTATAAACATAGCCGCTGACCTGTCAGCAGGGGAAATAGCACTGTCATTATGAAGTTCGACGTACTAGAGCACACAAGCCGCCCTTTTCATAAGTACCTACCACACTTCGCCACAAATGTGATCAACAATGGCCAGTACAAAAACGTTCGGCCCGACAAAAGTTCATTAGCCGTAGGTATATTTATGTTTACACTTAGCGTGTCTATGCTGAGATGTTTGAGTTATTTATGGTCTTGCAGGTCATCCAGCACGGGGTGAACAGACTAGTGTAATCTGTGTTGATGGAAAGCTCTTTCGTGGTTTTAGATGCCATAATTTGGAACCCAATATACATTCACGACTTACTCGTCGTGGAGTACTGGCGTGTGGGTTACTTTATAGCCGCCGAGGGAATCACGTGACTGAGGGCGAACCTTACTCTGGTTCCTGATTTAGTTACTCCTTCCCTCGATGGTGACATATGGCTTACAGTTCGGCAGTGCGCTAAATCGTAACATTTCCGCCTTTTGAAAATGAAACAATAAGGCTAATGTTGCACAGCACCGAAGAGTAACAGAATAGAGATATAGAAAATAATAATAAAAAACTCCTTTAAATATCAGTCTAGCAGCAAGAACCACTTAAGCCTACAGTAGTCCGAACAGTGAACTATCCATTTAACTAAATCTCTAAAGTACCCATTGTTTCTACACAAGAAACGTTTCATCCTCAGACACCGCTAAATACTTAGCTTCAATCGTGATTACTGTTATGTTTAGAGGCTTTCGTTATTTCTTACCAGACCCGACCATTTCTGACGAAGCTGGTTACCAGCGCTTGCGTACTCTAAATTTCAGTACGTATTTGGTACTCGGAGATAACTGCGTTTAGCCATTTAACCATTTTTCAGTTTATTGGTAAAGTCTGTGCCGGTGTTTGGGAAATAAAGCATTGAAATTAAAAAAAACATGATGGATTTGAATTGGTACTTCAAAATATGCTGGTTACCGGGTCCCAGCAAGCCTGCTTTCTACACCAATTTATCCTTACTTCTTACGGCGAGACAGTTCATTTGAGCTGTTAGCAGATAAGACTGTGTAGAAATTTATTGCGCTGTAAATTCACTGAGAGCCGATGACTTGCAGTTTGCTCTTCGCCCCTCGAGTATCGGCTTTTAAAACATTTCAACGGGCACAGAATAAATAGATAGTAGAGGGGGACGGTAATTAATTTTGGCGCGCTTTGCCGTTTTTCCTGTATGACTGTCCTTTTGCCAACTTTTAGGCGGCCAATGTTTCGAGTTTAGACTTTTAAAATACGAACGTTTAAATCTTTATTAATACTATAAGAGGTGCTCGTACTCAAAAAGTGCCCATTTTAATCCTTTCACACAAGTAACTGCCAGTAGTAATATCCCTTGATTAATAAATTGATTGTTTTACTAGTTCACATAATTAGGTACGTACGTATTACAAAGGACAAAACAATAAAGGTATGCAATTTACTTTTAAATAAACATTAGTTTTGTTTCTCAACCAACCATAACAGCGATTTGTTTTACATTTCCAGCCCATTCATTTATTGAACATACGATACCTCTGAGAAGTGTAGGTAAAAAACATTTTGCAAGTAGATACAACACAAATTGCAAGTTATTGTGTGAAGAAAAAATACTGTCCATTGCGCCGTCTGAAGCAATCAATAAATGTGGTAGTCTTGGTTAAGCACGCTACAAAATGGACCCCGCTGGGCGCTCGTAGGTACGCACAAGTCTTGTATTTTTCCTCCGATACAAAGCATTCAGCAGGTCAATAAAATAAGTTAACCATTCGATTTTACACCTATTTGCAGAATAATAATATTAAATTATCAATTTTGTTTAGCGCCATTAAGTTTTTCTGAAAACGTTACTTCACTGCTTTCCGTTTCTGAACTACATACATCATAGGTTTTTAATTTTTAGGGTTCCGTACCCGAAGAGTGCCAACGGGACTCTATAACTAAACCTCCGCTTTCCGTCCGTAATAGGTAGAGAGTTAAGGAGAAATTAAGGGGGTCCTCATAGAAGAGTCGGCAATAGAAATACATACTCTGTGAAATACTCTGTGGACGGACGGACGGACAGACGGCAGCGGAGGCTTAGTAATAGGGTCTCGCGGAACCCTAAAAAGTATATGTACGATGGTACGGTACCCACCATGTGCAAATTCGACACGCACTTGACCGGTTTTTATATACTTTTCAGAGGTTACTAGGCTGCAAGTCTTCTTATGGCTCTGCCCACCCTACTAGGTATAGGGGCATGATGTTATGTTATATATTTTAGAGGTTCATGAAATATGTGAGTAAGCAGTAAACTAAAATCAGAAATGTTTTTCATTCACGGTGTTGGAGTCGGACGTAGGCGGGCTAAGTGAAACTGTAACCTACCGGAGATGAGGCGGACTTACTGGCTCGGATTTCACGTTGAATTTCAAGCCTTTCATTCGATGAGTATCCTGTACACATTGGTGTATAGATGTTTGCTACTCTTTCACGCAAATACGGCTGAACGGATTTGAATGAAACTCGGAATATACATAGTACATGTACTGGATTAACATATAGGCTATTTTTTATCCGGGTACCACGTGAGCGAAGCCGCGGGCGGCAGCAGTTATATTAAAAATGTATATAAATGTATTGTATTATAAACGTATGCATATTCTAAAGCTTGCACCGAGTCAGTTGTTATCCTTAATAAACTTTGTATAGGGGAGAACTGATATCCCAAATACAGGGAAACCTAGTTGGGAGTTGAAGCTCAACCATGTGCACTGTCCTATGTGTACCTACCTATTACAAGGTACCTAAGTACTTAACAGCACTTAAGAGCACTGGTAGTCCAGTTGGTAGTAACCCCGCCTTCCGATCCTAAGGTGGCGGGTTCAAATCCGGTCGTGTATCAATGATTTTTTCTGTGCGAAAAATTTATGCACGCTGTCGTGTACCAATGATTTTTTCTGTGCGAAAAATTTATGCACGCTTTGCCAATACTCTCAAATGGTGAAGGAAAACATCGTGAGGAAACCCGCGGCTTAGTCAGCTCCGCACGTATTGACCATGTCTTTCCTGTGGACAAGGCCGACTAAGCTGAGAGGATGGAATAGGTGCTGGGCAAGCCTACTCCATCTTAATTCGTCCCGGGCACTACAGCGTCCCATTAGTGAAGGTAAAAATTGCCTCCTCCTGACGCTGTATTATATCATCTACTAGATGGTAAAAGGCCTTAGTTATGAAAAAATAATGAAATTATGGCGCTGACTATTCCATACATTTTTATAAAAGCGTTGAGTGACTTCGTTAGACTCAAAGTGGCTTGGCTAAACCTCAGTAAACCTCAGGTTAGCTTAAAAGGTTCATCTTTCAAACATAATGTCGTTAGTCAGGAAAATTCAAAATATTTCGTATTTTGGTCATTTCAGGAGGTATGAATTCTACGGTTTATTATCTATGTACCTACCTACATTCCTTTTACTTTTACTACTTCTTCATTGTTATGAAGCGCTCGTGGCATAGCTTGCTTAGACGTTCTTCATTGATCGTTGAAGTGAAGCAACGTTGTGCGCGGTCACAATTTGGATAGGTGACCGCAAGTGGCAACACGAGCTGAGCGCTTCGTGCTTCGGAGGGCACGTTAAATTGTCGGTCCCGGCTTTTAAGTCGTTAAGCCACGACGGAGACCATTAGGCGGCCTAAAAACTACGTCACAAGAGTTGGCCATTAACTCATGCGAACTTATATTTCATTGTTATTAAGTACCACCCTCTTTTCTATTTAATAATTTATGGAGGACCACTTGTTATGGTTTTATTCGAATGAACAGAAAGTTTGAAAATTACCGTTTCAGAGTATAAACCTATATCGGTCGGGTATTGGAGAGCTGAGCGCTAAGTGAAACGAAACCGGAGATGAGACGCAGGCACTGGCTCGCATTTCACACTGAATGGAAGCACCATTCAATGAGGATTTATCTATGCAAGCCCAGTGTGGGTATGTTTGTATCGAGTGAATAGGCCGGCCTGATTGGAAAACTCGAATGTATAAGCTATCTTTGAAATAACGGTCACATGTCGTGTTGGGTTATGAAAGAAACATGTTTATACAGCTCTTTGATTTTAGCCATGTTACTGCAGCTATATCTTTGTACAAATATACGAATAAAATGATTTTAGGCATTCTTATTAAAATGCTAATACATCCTTTAGGTAAGTAAATACCTAAACCTACCTAAAAGATTTGGTTCTTATTATTTTAATCATTTTGATCGAAAGGTATCATTACAGTGGAAATATAAGAGATTTGAGATTACGAGGAAAGTTCAGTAAAAAGTACCTAACTCTCAGATAAAGGTAATTAATCTTATTAATCATAATGTCCAATTGGATTTGTGATCGAAAGCTTTATCATCTTAACTTTTAGATACCTCAAAAATATACCTAGTATCTACCTACTTGAAATCTGTCTGTACAGAAGTTATTTATTTACCTCCTTCTAAAATGTAAGCAACATGAGAAAAGGTCGGCGTAAAAGAAAAACATTCTTATAAAAACATCCAAGAACTGAAATTATTGCGTACTTATAGCTGGTCTTGGCATTCAGATTTATGAATTCACTTTACGGTTTGATAGCAAAAATGTTTCGGTTCGCGGGTATTTTATTGTATTCTAAAATTAAAAGGGAGATTCCCCTGGGGGGAGGGGGGGGGGCAGGCGGGCGGTGCCGGCAATCAGAGCTTACCGGTAGATGGCAACCTTAAATACCAGACTTAATTGAACTCCTTCCGGGTTTCTCGCTGTGACTACATAAATATATTACCCGGAAGCATTTCCCGCAAAGGTATTCCTTTAATGCTGCTACAACAAAGAGAGACAAGTTTACATTAAGCTTCTAACAACAAAAATCTTGTGAGCAATTGTAAACGTTCCTTTGATACTGCAGTTTGTGTAGAGCTCGCATAAAGGCTGATAATAGTTCTATTTTACCTTACTTCGCTTGGTCTGTAATGTGTGGTTTTGTATGTCGATACGCTTGGCTAATTCTTACGTGTCATTAAGTGTATCGAAACATCGATGCCTATCTGCATTCTCTTTGCATGTATGCAAAGTTCATGCTTATTTTTCCTTGGAAACTTCTAGCCCAGAAAGCTAGATATGAATTTGTACCTACCACTAAGGACCGAAACTGTTTCATAATAGCTTAGTTGAGTACTAGAACCATGATCAGCGAATCGCATTTTAGACGTGACTAGCATCCGAGTGGCGGACACAAAGAACGAAGATGCAACTGAATCGCAATTCCGTGTTTTGGCTCGGCGCGAGCCGACACACGCATACGGAAGTAAAGCTGTGCTATATTTCTTTTTTATGTGGCTCTGTTCCGAGTCTAGTGAGTGCTCAATGAATCACTCTATAACTATATTTCGATTTATGTTTCAATAAAAGTAAAATGGCTCCCATCGTCTCGATGCATCGCTATTATTATAGGTACCTCCGGCTCGGCTTCCTCCAATTTTTACCCGACTACGTGTAACTAAAAGTGTGTTATTGTTTGACAGCCTCGGTGGCGTGGCGGGCGATTGCTCGGCTGAGACGCAAGAGGCGCGGGTTCGATTCCCGCTGCGGAAGAAATGTTTGCATGTTCTGTAAATATTTCGTCCGGATCTGGGTGTTGTGGTACCATGGTACTCGTAGTTTCTGATACCCACAACACAGGGGATCCTAGTGTGGGGTCAGGACTATGTATGTGACTGTTGGATGTTAGTTATTTATTATTTATGTTATGAGTTTATCGTGTTTCGTAATCAGTTTTAGTTTTTAAGCTAAAAATCAGAAGAAACATAATAACTTACTGGTAGGGACAGATCATATATTCATAATCATGTTTTCGTTACTTGTCAGCAAGACGATGATGCGACAAAGGCAGTGTGTCGAAAGATGTTCGCAAGCTTAAAATAATACTCAAGTACCTCTTTTCGTCTCGTAGCAGGAAATGAGTCCCTCTGCCCCTCCGGGAAATTGCCCCTTCCAATCATAACGCTCACTAGAATATCCCTGCTTTAAAAGACTTTAAAACGATGGAACTGATTTGTCTCCGTGTATTACAGAGAACTCAGGCTTTTATGTAATTCGGCTATGCCTTTGCTTTGAAGAATGGATTTCGTAAAGCTGAATGGGATTGGATGGCGATTCGGGTAAGAATATAATAACCGCAAAGGACAGCCTATGCTAAGCATTTTAATGATTTTAATTATGTAAAATGAAGTTAAATCCATTAAAATAAAACACGTGGCCGGTACGTTAATAAATATACAAAGAAATATATCTAACGACAACACAAACATAAGCATAAAAAAATATTTTTTACTTACGTAGATCGATGGAGATTTTTTTTACTTTACATAACAGGCCCTAAGCCGACAGAATCCCAAAGTAGTGTCATTTTTAATAACATAAAAGCCGAACATATAGGGCGAGCACAGATTCAAGAGTTTACGACAATTCAACATTCAAAAAATAATTTGAAACTCGCCATAAGATCCTTAAACGGTTGACTAGGCCAGCAGTACTACTATTAGTCGTGAAAGGATTTTAAGTGCGTCTCAAAGCCTTTCGTGCTTGACACATGTTTTTCAAACTTCCTAGGTACTGAAACATGCCGGTTTCCTCACGATGTTTTCCTTCACCGTGTGATAAAATTTATATCCGCTATACCAGTACTCTCGTACAAAAAAAATAATGTTGTACGACCGTATTGAATCCTGAACTTTAGGGAAAGGCCTACCGGCTACTACTAGGCCACTCTCATACTAGGGCAGCAGAAAAGGGCACACCGCAGCATCGCATCCGCCCGCCAGATACATCCGATTGGATTAATCGTAGTGATCTGTGTGAGCGCTTCACATCTAAATGCCCGGTTCCTGTATTAAACTATCAGTCGACGGTTCGTAGATTACCATAATAGCACCGTTTTTTTGTAAAAAAATTATAGGTTCTTTATGGTAGATAACGATGCTATGGTAATTTAGTAGAGTATAGGAACCGGGTAATAGAAGTAGTACACCTAAGTCGAAGTCAAAGTCGTATTATTTTTATTAGGTACACAAAAATGTTAGCTTTTAATCATTTCAGTAAGATGGTAAATATCTAAAAAATCATTGTCGTTCACAGATTTGTGCTGACACATTCCTAAACACCCTCCAGACATTAATGTATGTGCTCTTAAGCCGTTCCACAGATTAATAATCAGTTTGTACATGGATATAGTCAAACATTTGGTGCATTATCCTTATAATCCCCGCATACTGTGTGTTTTAAAGATTAAAACCGTGAGCCGATTTTCAGTTTCGTATGAGGAGATATAATTTAAGCTTGTACTCATTTCACTTGCTTTAAAACATTAATTTTTATTTTATAAAATTAAATTTGTTTTTACAAAACGATTAAGGCCTTTTACCATCTATAGTAGATTATTTATACAGCGTCAGGAGGCAACTTTTATCTTCACAAACGGGACACTGTATACCCGGGATGAATTGAGATGGAGTAGGCTTGCCCAGCACCTATTCCATTCTCTCAGCTTCGCCGGCTTTATAAAGAATCGTTTGTGAAGAAGAAGTGTTATCGTTAAAAGATAAACTATTTTATTGTAAATATAGGAAAAGGTTTAGAATATCTACCAGTAAGTAAGCAGTTAAATCATAGAATGACTCAATACAAATACCGAGAATGGTATACTAATCTGTGGTTAGTATAATATCAGTGCCTACAAATACCTATACCCATGAACATAAAAATTCTCAACTAAAAGGCTTCCTTACGTGACTCATCTACCATTCGAATTACATATTTACATTAGGTACCTAGTAAAGCTACCCTACATTTCATATTATAATTTGAATACCTTTAGCAGAAACAACTCGTGATAATCAGTATAAGTAGATACCTACAACTCACTTCTGATTCAAAATCCTAATATAGATCAGCCCATCGCCCCTTTAAATGGTCCATCATAAACTCATACTCAAACGCAAACCTACCTATATTTTTTTCTTTCAGTCTCATGTTCAATTTTTTCTCCTAGCCTAGACTATAGCTAAATCCCAATTCATAAAAAACTCTTTTGTGCGCAATGATTATAAATTGGCCACGCACGTATTCAATCTCAGAACGTGTTTACTATCACTTTTAGAAACAGTATTTAGTATGCGGGAATAACAAACGGTATTAATATCCAATTTAGTATGAACCGATCAATTTGGACTATTTTTAGGAGGGAAGTACTACACAAAGGACCAATTGACGGACAATCGGAGTCGGGAGACGATGGATGATTGGCCCGACGGATTGTAATGGCAGTTGGTATGATATCTACGCTTTCCAAAGTTTTAACAAGACCTAACTATACTTCAGCCAAACTGGAGATACAATTTCTGTAAACAAACCGCCCACACTTAACCTAAAACTTACTTTTTCATTACATGTTTATAGAACTTTTAAGTAGTACTAACTAATAGTTAAATTAAGGTATGAAAACTTATGGCGGCCTCGGTGGCGTGGCGGGCGATTGCTTGGCAGAGACGCAAGAGGCGCGGGTTCGATTCCCGCTGCGGAAGAAATGTTTGCATGTTCTGCAAATATTTCTTCCGTGTCTGGGTGTTGTGGTACCATGGTACTCGTAGTTTCTGATACCCACGACATAGGGAATCCTAGTGTGGGGTCAGGACTATGTATGTGACTGTTGGGTGTTATTTATTTATTATGTTGCGAGGTTTATTTACATAAAACTAAAGTGATTTCATTGCAATAACGAAAAATAGGCGACGGTTTGTTTACATAAATTGTATCTCAAGTTTGGCTGAAGTACCTATTAATAGAGACCCTACAGTTTCTTTCCCAGTTTCTATCATTATGACATCTAAAAACTAGGTTTTCAGTTTAATAGACAGTTTTCAGATAAGCAACATTATATACCTCTAAAGCTCTCTTTCAGTTCTATGACAATACATTCCTATTAATAGCACAAATAGGACAGCATAGATAGGGTGAGGGTGTACGCGTACATCCAGATGGCCGGCGATGAATAAAGTGTTAACGATCACCGCGCGCCGAAACAAGGCAACTGAATTCAAAGTGATGACCACACTCCGAACGAATTTTATATTTAAACATACCTATAGTCGCGCAGGAAAGAAAAATCGTACCTACCTTTATAACGTTTGGTACAAAAATACAATGTTCCTTTTATTATTTGACCCGAACAGTTTTTTCCGACTAATTTGGTAATTCCTGTGCAAAACTGGGGCACGTTTTCAGATGACCTCTCTACGTGAGTAGGTAGGTACTTGTAAAACATTGAAATGTGTTTCACACCCACCGTCTGTATTTTAGTTAGATACACGAGCTCTGTTGAAACAGCGCAGCGCTTCAATCAGTTAAATGCAGTGATATTTATTTACAAGAGGAAACCGACACCGGAATTAATAAATTGAAATTATTTTCTACGGAACACGAAAGCGTATTTCAAAGTTTGGGGCGGAAGTTTTATCTGTTATTACATTAATGTCGCATCAAGCCTGGTTGTCCGAAGTCCCATCAGATAATAACTAAGCGTAGGACGGATAGCGATTTCGAGCAACCGGGATGCGCCCAATTCTCGCCAATAAACGCCCCCGAGATATATCGACCTCAGCGTGTACCGTGTTTCATGCGATCACCACCTCTAATAATGTTGCTGTAAAGGTGACAATCGCTTATAATACACGACAGTTATCACTTTTTATGATAGATAGCTTTTGAATTGACCAGCGTGTTCTCTAGCGGCACATACCAGACATTCCACTCGCTTACACATAAATGATTGACTAATGACGCCGTATAAATAAATGGATACGACTTGAAAACAGATTTGGGCCTCTAAAATTGACTCATTCGGTATTCATTAGGTAAACTGAAAATCAATAAATTCATCTTTCCTATTTACTTTGTAAACATCAGCCAGCTGTTTGCTAAAGGCAATTTCGAAAAAAAGTTGAACCACAACAGAATGTAATTTGCAAACTATAACATGTGGCCAGGCAAGTTGTGCAGCACATCACGTTGGGAACTTTTAACGTTTTCGAAACTCGATAAATTTTCATAAAATGCATGAGTTTGGTGCTTGAATCTCAAACGAATAAGAAATCACTTTCTTTCAATTTATTTTATACATAACTCGTGTAAATATTCCAGACATTGTAATGACAAAAAATATACAACTAAAACCATGCGTGCGCGACGTTCTTTTGCTATTCGGTAAATGACCATATCGTGATGAACACTAACCCCCATTGAAAAAACTTGCATCATAAAAACACAACACAGAAGCATGAAGAAACGAAACTTAAAACAGTAGTACAACTACGTAGCGAATCGATAGACTCTACGTAATGTGGTATGACGAAACCTACACGTGATCAGGACCACAGCCCATAACAGTCTTGGAGATAGCACCTTAGCGTCTTATGCATAAAGTTGCATTTACAATGCTGATGTGTTGTCTACAATACCTAGGCATGATTCATCGCCGAGCGCCTCAGATTCCTTCCGCGGCTTCATAAGCAAGGAGCCTAATAGGAAATGCCATATCGCAATAAATTCACAAAGAGTAGGTATGCTAATAACAATAATAATTTAACTGCATTCCGTGCTGCATTGCGCTTATGATCTTTAAGAAATCGGCATTGTATAACAGGCTTGGTAAATATGCTCAAGAATATTAAATTTGAATGGATACCTTTAGATATTATACAATATAAATAGGTAATTTCTTATAGTAAAGCAATAAACTGACGCGTTTAAAATAAAGTGTCTATTCTTTCACTCTTTTCTGCCATTCTACACAATAAAATAAGGAGGAAGACAGTGCTATACAAAAGCTATTCTACCATAACCATTCTGAGTTAACACTGACCATTAATGCACTGTATCCTTGCTAGCAAAAAGTACATAAAACAATATGCAGTTACAGATACCGGCACGCATCTTGAGCGCTAATGTCCAGCTCTCTAACCTGGGGATAAGGTATCTTTTACTGAGCGCTCAAGATTCGCGCCAACCGTCTGTAAGAACGGATTATTTTTGCCTTAACATAACGTTGTGAAGCACAAATCGTTAAAATTCCACACTCATGAATTGCACTTAGATTTATCAATAACCAAGTGTAATGAATCATTGGAATGCTATTACTGCAACAGTAGATTAATCTGTGTAACAGTTTCAACTGAAATATTCCGTGGTAATCGAGCAACTTTCGCAAACCGACTGCAATAGGAATTATCATCAGCCATTCTTCGTTCCCCGCTGATTCATACAGCCATGAGCACGAGATGAGGTGTACGCCCGACTCAGATAAAAAGCAGGTTGTATTGTACCGGTGGCGGTAGCAAGGTATCCATGCTTACGAGCACAAAGTATCGCCTATCGCGTCATCATCGTTACCACAACACGGCCGGTGGTGTCGCCAATTTCTCTCTCGCTCGTGCCATCTGGTCATAGCCATTACGTTCATTAATCAGGCAACAGGCCGAAGTCCATACCTCAGTGGTGCATTTGCGCTTATAAACACTTTTTAAAGGTATCGCTTCCTCTGCCCTCACTAAACTTGTACTCAATGTGTGCCTTCTATAACAAAGTCCCAAGCGAGATGACAAATCTGTCAGTTAATTTTAAAAATCTAATAAAAAGAAAATTGTTTGAATAAGTTTATTACAAAATATCTGATTACATAAAACACAAAAAAGAGACCATGCTGTGCCGACCCCACATAGAGTGGGATAAGGGCACGAAGATGATGATGATAAAATACAAAAAAGCTTGAGACTGAAACTGAATAATGCTCCAACTCGTTGTATAATCATGATTGTAAGGACAATTTTCCAAAAAAATAGACAAGCGTGGTTTCTTGCCTGTATCTTCCACATCTGGTCGCGTTACGAACAACGTAGATTGAAGACGTTTTCAAGTGATTCTCAAAATCCTCTGAAATAAAGTATATTAAACTTTGAACTTTGACTGCTGTCAAAGGTTATCTGCGACTCATATTCAAGTCCGTCCGATAAAAAATCTGAAATAGAACCGCGGAGATAGGATAAATTAATGTCATGGTTATCAAAAAACCGAAAATAGATCCGCAGAAATTAAAATAAAAACTAAACTGAATAGAAGCAAATACTTAGGTAAATGTGGCAGATACAGGTAGTACCGATAACCCGCTTTCCTCGTGAATAGTAGTATCATGAAAAAGGCAATTAAAACAACTCATTATAGACGGAATAAGCAAAACTGATCGTGTATTCATCACGTCTAGAAATTATGCATTGTTCACAAAACCATTGTAAAGAAAAATGTGGACTTAAAAGAGGAACCCATTCATTTTGTAGGGATATAAAAGTAGATTGTAAATAAAACCGTTCAAGTGAGAGTTGAATTCGCACACGAAGGATTCCGTTAGGTACCATCGTAAATGTACATAAATATTTCTTATATGCCACCTATTATAGATTCAGGCACGTTCCCTATTAAGAACAAGCAAAAAAAAATGCAAAATGAAACACGTCTCTTCTTACCTCACCTTCTCACCTCTCGTCTCCCTTAAGTTTTATTATTATTTTTATACAAATCAGTAAATTTTACATTGTTGGGAAATAAATATGCAATAATATTACCAAAAAAGTTCAAAAAGTCACTCGACCCATCCATCGATGATCGATTATGAACGGGATTTTTTTTGGGGTCCCTTTTTTGTACTAGATATTTGTTGTTATAGCGGGAATAGAAATACATACTCTGTGAAAATTTCAACTCTCTACCTATCACGGTTCATGAGATAGAGCCCGCTGACAGACGGACGGACTGCGGAGGCTTAGTAATAGGATCTTGTTGGCACCCTTCGGGTACGGAACCCTAATAATAACTAAACGTACACTCACACATTCGAAAGTATTATTGTCTTGCAAGACTTATACGTTTTTCGTATCAAGAAGATAAAAGATTTCTAAAGAAGTTTAGTTACCAGCCCTTGTTCAGACTAAAAATTCTTATAAATCGTGGCACAAGAAAAAAACTAGTCAAAATACAGGCAAAAAACTACCAGGCAGGTAGTTACCTACAACCAGTATCTAACCACCGTCCTCCATTAGACACCACCCACTTTATAATCCGTTCTAAAATTACATTATCACCACAAAAGATACTAGTTTGCCTGTGGTAAAAGAATTTGTTTATAAAATTTAATTTACACGCAAAAGGTGAAGTTTTTAATTAGTGGTTGGGTGAACAGGCGCTGGGGGGTGCAGAGGAGCTGCTTTTTGCCACTTCCTCCACAAAAGCAATGTCTATCTTTAGAGCGTGTTTAGGTTTTTGGTGAGCTTTTAATTGGTAAATGTATATGTTCTCAGACCAAAGAAAATGAAAAAACCCCGCGCCGCGAACAACAAAATTGAAGCCACCTTTTTATCTATGTGTAAGGTTTTAAGGTTTTGTGTTCCAAGTAACCTAAATTCATAGTATAATAATTAAGAAACGATGCTATTTGAAGTACTTACAAGTGAAAAGTGATTCCGTGAGACTTTTTATGTGATTTGCTGCTGTTTTTACAAGTTTTCACTACACAGGAAGGCATAATTCTATTTTTAAGACTCGTGACGTACTAAGAGCGATGAGCATGGTTTTAGTGTAGGTGTGTGCGTGAGCGTGTATGTTTACTTGCAGGAGCACGGTTTTGTGTGGCTTCACTTTTGTTGTTCGCGGCGCGGCGTCTTCTCTCTTTATTTGGTCTGAGTATATGTTCAAATAATTACGTGAATCAAATAAAAAACCGACTACTCGAAGAAGAATAGAATAGATAAAACTCCGCGGAGCCATCATTATGACACCTAAAATGTAAGTTGTTTTTTCTACTCACTTGTGTTAAGAGGCCACCATACAATCTCGTCTAGACCGATGTCGAATCGAATTGAAAGAGATAGCGCTACGGATTTCGGATGTATAAAAGAAAGACAAAGTGGAATCGCGCAAAATTATATCAAATTATAAATTGCTTATTACAGGAAAACAGGAATCAAAAAACCGGTTTCAACAACTAAAGAAATAGTTATTACCTACCTATCAAAGTAAAATCATCTGAAAATTTGGTAGGGTTCCCGAGATCTAGATCAAAACATCGTGAAATATTGATTTTTAATCTTTTATCGTGTTTTCACTTTGAGGAAGAAACTGAATAATGTTAAAATTCATATTCTTTTTGTATAAACACATTTTATTAACTAACAACAGACTTCTACATCGATTTTGGTGAACAAAATCCGCTATTGCACACTCTTAATAAATGAAGCTCAGTTCCAAACCTTCTTAAATAGTCACTACGAATTCGTAATAATGAGAATTCAGAATTAAAAGTGCTCTCCTTTTTTCATTCTAAGAAACATGCACTGCATAATAAAACAAACGTCTAGCTTAGTTATATGAAAGTACCTACCTATATGTGCAGTGTTGCGAAGGCTATCATATGCCAGTCAATAGGGTCGGCGATCGGTTACTCGACAAATATTTATGCTATAAGATCGAGTGGAGTACCACACAATATGAACTTTACCCCTTTGAGATAAGGGTCACTATTGTATTGGATATCGAGGTCTGCGACTTGTGGTCAACAAATACGATTCCCAGTAATGTCGGCCCGTCGAGACAGTCAACTCGGAACCAATACCACTAGTACATTTACTTAGAATTTATAGAAAAATATATTGTAGATAGGTACCTAGAGTTGGGGTTGAAGCTTGTATTATTGAAGACAATCTTACTACCGCTCGTGTCACTAGTTCTTTCAAACCAGTGTTATAGGACTTAAATCCTTTTCGCCAAAAATAAGCTTTTTTGTCAACTTAACGTATCTTCGAACTTTTTGAATTCTACGACATGCTGCTATATGCAACTATTCTATAAAACTTTATGCAATATTTCGAACAGAAAATTACATTGTTGCATTGATCAAATTCGAACCCATGACCTTTGATCGGAACACCACTCGACCACTAGTGCTGTAAGATAATCTTAAAAACCAAATTTTAAACGCAAAAAGCCCAGGTCGTACTAAACGCATTAAGGTATTTTATATATTATCCGCTTCAGAACAAGAGACAAATAGCCACCAACAACACCGATTTAGGAATGTCGACCAGGTCATATCTATAAAGACACGCAATTTAAAAAGCAATTTTACAGAGGCTGTTACACCACTAACTTATTATAAGAGCCCTGTCCACGGGGCTATTACGTCATCGTGTATATACGTTAATTTGATGTTATATGCAGGGTTGCCAGGTTCCTCCCAAAAGAGAACATTTTCTTATATTTGAGTCAGGCTCGTATTAAAACATTCAAATATAAATCGACTTCTATCGTTTTCGATAGTAAAATGACAGCGAATCTATACTTACTTGAGTAATGATTCACGCTTGACATACATTGTTCTGAATACGAGCCGGTACTTATCCGCAGTGAGAAGCTTTATATTATTACAACCTCTTTTTGGAACTATAATAATAGGTCCATAATAAGCAGTTTCATTCCTTTCAATTGGTATTTTCATAAGAAAATCGACCTCGATATTATTCCGTATTTGAATTGTTAGCACAGTCTGGCAGCACTGGGTGTACGGTGTAAAGCCTGATCGTGATTGGCCCTCGTAGCTCTCGTGTCAGGATAATGCGGGTGAGGTTGTGAACCCTCTGATTTAATTGAAGATCTTCCAGCCCCCAACGCCGTCCGTCCGTCCATTGTCCGCGCCTCGCCTCGGTGGGAATGTGAATATAATAATCAAATACGATTTGTTATTATGTCTGTCAAATCCATTCATTCACACGAAGGCCGGATTTGTAACGCGATTATTGCAGGCGCGCCGTGCATATGGTTCGGATTTGATACTGGTCAAAAATATTTTCTTTTATTACTATTTTGTTGGTTTAGTTTAATACAATGTAGGTTCACTAAGTAGCATTAGCATACCAGAATCTTTAATAGATTTATAGGTTTCTTAGAAATGTATGTCATATCTTATTAGTGGTAACTACCATTTCCAACCAATGACTAATCGACAATAGGTACCTAATTATCAATCATCATCATGCACATTATGCAAACCCGGCTTAGAGTGATGTAACCTCACCGCAATATAAATATCCGCTCAAGACCTATTTTAGTGTTGTTGACATACCTGAAACAATACAAATAAATAGGTAAGTTATCGCATCCATCATCTATGAACAGGAAACAATAATAAAATTATGAATCACTTTGTTTGGAGGGTGTGGGGGTAAATCGATGAGCTGAAAAGTTGAGTGGAAATTGGTCGGAAAACTGACACCGAAGTTAGGTGTTATCTGAACTTTAGATTGTCTGCGTAAACACGGTTACAACTAAAACTAAAATGTTAGCTCCATTTAACATAAACGCGTTACAAAGAACGGAGAACAAAATAATGAACAAATCAGGCAGAACCCATAATTCAATCTGTGATTTAAAAAACTATAATGTTAGTTTTATCTGTAAAACACTCCATAAAGAAAGGGTTATGAACGACCCAATAATCAGAATAAACCTATAATTTAACTGGGATGCATGTAACAGGCGTATGATGAAAGATCATATTTCCATTAACAAACGTCCACAATGAATAATGCGTTCCAACATTCCACGGCTAATATTTAAAATAAATTAAAATCTCAAAGGTCTACCGCAAAAACGGAATTCTCGGAACAAATAAGCGATTGCAATCGTCATTTGCCCCGCACACTGGCTAACCGGACATTATGTTATAACAAACGTAAAGCTGAGTCACTTAAATGAGCTTTCTATCTAAAATGAACCCTAATAGGTTCACTTATTTTACATTCTATTTTGGTGAGGCTTAAACATAAAACAGGTGATTCGAACTTTGAAAAAAAAAAAGGACGAACATTGTATCGCTCGTTCCGATATCTGCACTCAATCCTAGGTCCCTAGAATTGATCTCAAGGACAATTTTGAATACCTTCAGTGCACAAAAATTTATACTGGCTCCAGTAACGCCACCACTAATATTCCCTCGACACCGAATGAGTCATATACGTTCAATCGAATGCTGTTTTATTGCACCAAATAAATCAAAGCAATAGGTGTTAGCGAAGTAATTTTAAAAGTTGAACAACTTCTCGTTCGAAAGTTTGCGGATTTGTCCTTGCTTCGCAGACATATCGATCGGGAGTTAAAAATGTAACTAGGTAGGTTCTATTTATCTCAAATCCGAGTCTGTTCCGATTAAATTTGAGATAGTTCACTGAAAACGTGTAGGTTGTAATACTGTGTTTGCTTTTACAGTAGGTAGGAGTATGTTAGGTGGTATCAAAAGTTTACCCAACAGTTTCTAAACGAGGCCGGTAAACATAAAACGTTAATGTACCTACCTAAGTATTTATACCTACCTATTTGTAAGTAAACGGAAATTGCTAGTTAGTTATAAGTAGATAATCATGCGGTTGAAGAGCCATATTTTCAGACTTTCATTTGGCATTGAGCATTTCTCGCCACGTGTTCCTGTCGTAAAACTAATATCATTATTTAAGTCCTCTTCTAACTTCATGCTTGTCTTATGCTATGGCAGTTTATCTATGTGAAAATGCCGTCGTATCTTGTAGACGCGTCTAGTAAAAAGTAATAATACTGAGTTGAGGCACGATGTCTAAGTTCATTGCAGACATTTATAAAGACAAATTAAGGTTGTATGTGAATGATAATACCTAAATGGCAAGAAATGCCAAGTTTCTAAGACACGTCTTAATAGGATTCTCTCGGCCTAGATTGTAATGATCTCGTGGCTTAGGAATGCTCCTTGCTCTCAGTCTCTTTCCAGCAGGGAGAAGGCGGCAGGTAATGGTCTTTCCGGGCCGATAATTGGAGCCATTAGCCAGCGCTTGCAGGTGCCCGCCGTCAAATTATTTAGAAGCCTTCACAGATTATTCAGCACTTCGCTGAAATAGATTCACTTCGCCTGTGACCAGAGTAAAAAATATTTTTTCCGCTAAAACTAATCCTACAGAGGCCGGGTCGGGGTTAGTGGAAATAAAAACCGATTATTTGCGAATCGAATTTGCACACGAAGGGTTCTGTACCATCGTACATGTACATAAAAGTTTTTTGTATGCCATTTACTAGGTGGCAGCACATTCCCTATTAAAATCGATTACGAACGTTAAAAAATGTTTTTCTTGTATGGGGCCCCCTCTTATTTTATTTTTGAAAATTCAAACTCTACCTTTCATACTGACACCGCTGACAGACGGACAGTGGAGGCTTAGTAATAGGGTCTCGTTGGCACTCTTTGGGTACGGAACCCTAAAAATGAAATGAAGAATAGACAGGAAGTATCGCATTCAAGTAAGAGTTTTTTGCTTGGCTTCGACCTTTACAGCCTAATTCCTAATTCATATTGAAATGTCATTTTATAAAGTGCTATGTCATGTCACTCACTCTGATGTCAAGGAAAGGAGATGGCAACATTTTTGAGCAAGGGTTTAGCTATTGGAGCTTTATTTATAAGCCTAAAGGGCTTAACAGGGTTAAAATATACCTATAAGTGGAACAAACGCAATTTGTAATTTTAACAGCCTATGCAAAATACTTAAACTCCTGACTTTGTCACGAAAGATGGAAAGATCAACCAAAATTCATCCTTGAAATTTATTGTAATTTCAGATGACTCTTTTTCGTGTATATTTTTAATTTTGATATATAATACGTAGGTACCTATTACCATCATTTGTAAAAACTTGCATCAGACAGCATCCTATTTATTCGTCGTATAACTTAGCCGTAGTCGCAAATATCATATTGAAATGGGTTGGGAGTGACAAAAACCTGTCATTGATGTCATATTTCTTATGCCTCGGCCGCACTGAGTAGGTTCAAAGACGCCGACGCTGAAAACTAATTAATAAGCCGGGATGTCTTGTTTTCCTTTCTTTAAATTGGACAAGTCATTCCGACCAGGGTTTCAGTACCTAAATAATAATATTTTAGTACTCTTGAAGCCCCAAACTGACAAGCCCGCTAGCTCCCTTATTCGCAATTGCGACGTCGAGAGTGCATTAATTAGGATTCAAAGTTGGTTCTCTGTAACGGGACACTGCTTTGCGAATACAAATTGTTCTTTCTTCTTTAACATTCTTCTTCGGATGTTACATTCCGGATCCATTATTCATTTTGAATGATAAAATTATGAAATTTCTTATTTTTTATTCTTAACTAGGTCCTACGTGGCTTTTCTCGCGTTTTATAATAGAAACTTAAGCTTGTATGTTATTCCAGGCCACGGACTACGTACATTCCAAGTTTCATTCAAATCCGTTCAGCAATTACGGCGCGATTAAGCACAAAGTACAAACATCGTAACATCCTCGTATGTATTAATACTGATACCTATAATTATTAGTAGGATAGTAGAATTTTGTCATAAATAAGGATGATTAATTTTATCATAATAAACTAATATGTGCTTACACTAAGATCAATTTACGCCCTTTTCTCCAAAAAAATCATGGTTAAAATACATTTTAGTAGCTGCCGCCCGCGGCTTCGCTCGCATGGTATCCGGATAAAAAATAGCTAATATGTTAATCCAATACATTTGCTATGTATATTCCAAGTTTCATTCAAATCCGTTCAGCCGTTTAGGTGTGAAAGAACAACAAACATCTCGCGTTTATAATATTAGTAGGATTACCGGAACGAACCTAAAAGATGACCTCAAGAAACTCTTCAAATATACAAACTGCAGAACTTTCTCTCCAAGCCTCGCCAATAAGACGTACAAGAGATGTGATCTAACAGATACGTTATCAGTTGAGTTAGGTAACACATTGTCAGAGACGTCGCCGGTATCGCACATCCGAGGCGCGCGTGATGAGGGAAGCGTGTTTTCTAGTATTCAGACTAATGTTCTGATAAAACATGTTTTGCAAGCTATCTACCTATCAAGTCGTGTCACTAGTTCTTTGGAACCAGTGTGGTGAAAGGATTAAAGTGCGCCTGAAAGGCTCCTCGTGCACTTGACACATATTTTCAAACTTAGGTTCTACGACATGCCGGTTTCCTCACGATATTTTCCTTCGCCGTTTGTGAGTTATCTAGTGCACATACATTTTTTAAACTGAAAAAGGTGCACGACCAAATTTGAACCGACGTCCATAGGATCGGAAGGCGGGGCCAGCTACCACTAGGCGACTAATGTTATTGTGCTAGTAGCAGTACAAAACGGGACGAACCAATGAAGGACACACCTATCATTTTGTTCATTGGTCAAGCGTGCGAAGTTGCCTCAAACAACTTAGGTAATTTTGCGTTGTATGTTTGTCCACGCATAACGAACCGTTGTGTTGATCCCGATCTGCATTGAAGTCGGTAAAAAGATTGTACTGTCAATTTTTTTTTATATATGCGTCAAATTAATAAATCAAGTGGGGTGTCGAAAGAACTGTGTTTTATTTACATTTCGAAACGATTTTAATTTGTATTCTAGGAGTTTTGAGAAAAACAAAAAATAATTAGAAGTAGATATGTAACTACGTAGTTTAGGTTAGATTGGTATATAATTTTTTTTTGTATTTCCGAAATATAAAAGAAATTTTAAACGAAAAAGAAGCTTAATTTTATTATGTGATGAGATTTGTAAGGTCTCTTGACGAACCATTATTAAAATTCAAATGTGCAAAAGTACAAACTTGAGGATTACAAACACAATACCCTTTATAAATAAAAAAAGGCAAGAACAAAATGCCATAGGTGAAGTATTATTTTAAGAGCCAATTATTATTTTTGAATTAAGAACATATTTGAATGAGTTTATGTTTTCAGTTTTAGTCGTGCAAGCTGCATAAATCAAAAGTTTACGAGTATGTTCAGTTCAGCTAAAAATAACACAAGACTTTCTTCAAATTACAATCAGCAACAAAAGTCGTATTACAGTTTATTCTTTATCTCGTGAAGATTAATAGTAACTGTGCCTTAAAAATTGCTATCGGCTAAGGTAAATCTTCAAGCGTTAGAAACATTTTAATCACGAGGTTGCGAGTTTCGGATATATTTAAGATTTAATTCACCATTTTTTTTTTCTTTTTTTTTACTGCTTGTTACTGTGGGTTCACGGTATTTGACTGTACGTATTCAAAATATGATTAGTGTTGGTGTAAACCCATAATAACCAAATGTTCATGAACTTCTGTTGTCGACTATACCTACATATCTTTTTTTACTTTTATCTTTTTCAGTCTGTAAATTGCTTGCTTAGCTAATAAATTAAGCTTTAGCACGCAGCTTAAAAGATTAGCCATCTTACAATCCGTAACTAACAATGTTCCTTATTAGGAGAACCTATTTCTTGAAATTAGATGCTAGCTTGCCCGCTTAACGATGCTACTGTGCAAAGCAATTTCGAATAATGTGCTCCATATTCTGAATTCTATACGTGGATATATATGGGTCTCTTAGGATTTAATGCAAGAAGATTGTGTGCACATTTAATTACTAACGTGTTCGTAAATTCGGACGTATTAGATTTACAAACATTGAATGATTTATAGTATTGTACCTTCTGATAAACATACATAGAGGAAGACCGGAAGACTTGACTAGAATAGGAACCACAGTCAGAAAAAATGGTTTGAATAAAACTAACGTTTCAGTAAGTCATTGGATGTGGATGTCTAACTAACAGATCTTGATGTACGCAGCGCCCTATTGTCCAAAATAAGTCCGGTTCAACTATAAGATAAATACAAAAAAAGCTTTTCATAGTTTCTTAAAAATTAAATCATGGTTTTCACCAACACTAATCATATTTTGAATAGCTACAGTCAAATACCGTAAACCCGCAGTAACTAGCCAGTAAGATCTAGTCATAATTCTCAAAGTTCTTACGAATCTAAAGCAAAGCTTTGTAATACAAGTGACACCTCAATACAATTTGTTATCTGATAATGCACAAAGGAGTATCGTTGCCTAGTAACATTATAAAAATTATCTTTGGTAACATAAATCGTGAAGTGCCTCTCATACTATCATGATTCGCAACAACACATACACATAATAAAAAAAGTACATCGTAATGACGTCAGCAATTCCTATGATTACGAGCATATCATTTTAGTTTGAGATATCAGCTGTTATGGTTAAAATGATAATAAAGTATTTTAGGTGTTCTTTCCCTGCCCAAATATATTTTTTTAGAAATAGACTTATATTCTATACAAACTTCAACAAAGATTAGGATACAAACTAATTGGGGTCATCCCGTGCAGAGTTTTTATCCTTTTCTTCATTGAAGTCGGTTTATTCTTTATATACATGCCTACCAGTAAAATAATCTTCGAAATAGATTACAATTTGCGTATATATATCGAGAAACAAACATACAAAACAAAAGTGATGATAATTAAAAATAGAGCTAAATTGAGAACCTTCCCTTTTTTGAAGTCGATTAAATCAATAAAATAACCATCGTAGTGAAGGTACCTACCTAAGACAATTTTTATATGACTGGCTGTACCATCAAGTAAACACGGTATGTGAATCCATACTAATATTATAAATGCGAAAGTAACTCTGTCTGTCTGTCTGTTGCCTTTTCACGCCTAAACTGCTGATTTTGATGAAATTTGGCAAGGAGATAAATTCCATCTCGGGGAAGGACATAGGCTACTCTTTATACAGTAAAACGATCCCAAAATGGAAAAAGGATGTAAAAGAATAAACAAGATAAAACATAAATACTTCTTAGGCATTAATTTATGACAATGCAGTTAATTCGACATTCTTAAAATTGACAATGTCATTCCTATCAATCGAGTCGTCAGCAGCTCTCTTTTTCTAGCAGGGCTGTGGTAAGGGCCTCTAGCTGGTGCTATATACATTTTCATTGTGCAGGCAACGTTGCGGGTTACAGCTAGTAGATAATAAACTAAAGCATAGACAACAACGTCCGAGGCTCAAGCTAATTACCAGGGAAGCCTTATAGGCAAAGCGTCACAATGACGTCACCTAAAATAAAATAAGAGAGTAGGTACCTATAGTGCGCGATCAATCTGCGGATCTAATACCGTCTGACCTAACCGGCGCCGTACAGACGCACAGACCTACTAGAGAGTCAGCAGTAAAGAACAGTGTCGGACTCGGGAACTCTGCAAACTATCTTTTTGTTTCCATAACTCGTGGAAGCGCTCGTGGCGTAGCTTACTTAGACGTTCTTGATTGGTCGTCGAAGTTAGGCAACGTTGTGTGCGGTCACAATTGGGATGGGTGACCGCAAGTGGCATTACGAGCTGAGCGCTTCCGTGCTTCGGAGGGCACGTTAAATTGTCATTCCCGGCTTTAAGTCGTTAAGCCATGACGGTGGCCATTAGGCGGCCTAAAAACTCCGTTACAAGAGTAGGCTACTAGCTCATACGAACTTACTTACCTACTTTTTTCATAACTTAGAGATAGTCTCTAAAAAAGAAATCTTGCCCAGAAACATGTCTTTGACCAAAATACTTGGATGCCGAGAATTTGGTTTAATTCTATAAGCCATGTACATACGGGAACATTTCTAACTCAATATTTGTATTTTTGGTTATTTGAGAAGTTTTTGAAAAAGTTTTCTGAACCTAGTTTGCTAATATCAAAGATATAGGATCAGTACCGCGTATCAAGGAAAACTCTTCAAGCTATATTTTATTTCACAAATGTACCCAACCCATCAGCTTATCTTTTAGGTTTAGGTTAGAGAGCACTAGTGGTCTAGTGGTTGTGACCTCGCCTTCCGATCATAAGGTCGTGGGTTCATTCAATCGTGCACCAATGGATTTTTCTGTTCGAAAAAATGATGTGCGCGAAAAATTGATACCGGAAGAACCTATGATCGAAATTATGTGTATCATATGCACGCAAGACGCACTTTAAATAATTTAATGGTTCGAAAGAACTAGTGACACGACTAAATAGATAGATTAACTTTAGTTACTTTAAATCCTTTCACCACACTGGTTCGACAGAAATAGTGACACGACTAGATAGATAGATCTTTTAGGTTTAATCAAGTTTTGAGCCGAACGAGTCTTGAGTGCCAAAAAAATTGCGCCGAACTTAAGCCATGGTTTACTAGTATATTGGTGCAATCGATAGAACGTAGTCAGCAAACAGCAGTCACTTAAGTTCTGTGGAAAAGTGCCTAGCAACCGTTTAGGAAACCGAGTACTCTTTGCGTTTGGAGTAAGCGGTTTTAACAATTAACGGCAAACGGAAAATGGATCTTATTTAAACTTATTCATAACATTGCTTTTGTCCATTTCTGGCTAGGATTTCCAAAAAAGGAAGAGCTATTTGCATGAATACATTTTCTGCTTCAAAAAGAAGCAAGAAACTGGATAAATTCAAGGTGGAAAATATAACTTTGTATGGCAAACTGCGCGCTTGCTTGTAACGACTCTTTTTTTAATTTGTAAATTGATTAAGTAAGATATTTATTTATTATTTAATCTCCAGAAATTTATGCCAAGAGGTTTTTAATTTTGAACTCAATATGTAACCTCATTTTCAGTGGTTGCCAGGGCGGTGTGCCAGCCAACTCCCTCCCCCTATCCCTGCAGCCTTCGTATTATGTAGAATTCTATGAGCATGACATGACACATAAATTATTATAGAAATTATCTCGGTAACAAAAAGGAGCGGCTGTACAATCATGCCGACTGACTTATTTGTGTTTTGGTGAAGTTTATTTTTTTACTAACTAGTAGTAAACGACTAAAAAGTAGTCTATGTCACTGACAGTGACAGACTCATCTATAAAAAATGTACATATATTTTATAGAGAGAGAGAGAGAGAGAGAGAGAGTGAAAGAAATACAAACAAATAAACAGACTCTCATTTATGATATAAGTAGAAAAGTAGAAAAAAGATAATCTGAGAGATATCTCATTCGGTTGTCTTGTAATACTGCACGAACAAAGAATAATAAATCTCGAGAAATAATCGCAACACTCGTAAATACCAACGTCGACGACTTTTCACCTTCAGCGCAAGGTAAGAGCATACACCGACAGAAACGATGATACGCTCAAGTTAGTAGCTGCGAGTTTATTCTCGCAACCCGTCCCAAGAGGTCCATAAAGTTGCCTAGAAACCGTCTGCAATCAAGTCTGCTGCAGCGCGAATGAATAACCACTCTTTTGGGAAAAATCTGCCTCAGACATGCGCCGATCTGGCCGCATGAACCCCTAAATTATTACCCAGTGAAGCCGGTCGTAATTGGTGCTAAGCAAATTTTATGTTTACAGACCTCAGGCGGAAACCGCACTTGGTACTCGATACGTGTCGGCTGTTAAGGTCCGCTCGCATGCATCCCTCGGCTGCGCGTGCGCCGAAACTGTGACAGCGAGTCGGCAATGGTGCGGTAGGTCAGGCCCGGACCGCATTCCAAATGCAGTCGCCAGTCGCCGCACCCGCACCGCCCGCGCCACGCCCGCGCACCGCTCTCACTAAATATAGCCTGTGCGAAGTGAACGAACGCGCCGCGCCAGCGTGCCCTCGTGCTACGCCGCAAATAAGTGCGAATGATTGCTAAAGTACGAACCCACTTTGGTATGATTGTATACTAAAGCCATTTCAGCCAATAAATGCCTCATTTGAGCTCGTTCGCTCTCATTTTGTGACCCGGAAGTTCTACAAGATTTCGGCTTTGACACGCTCGTAGCCTTTTCGTAGCACTAGCGTAGACGATCTACAGAAATAGTTTTGGTGTTAAATACATTTTTTATCTTTATTTTTATTTGCATATTTATACTAATTTTGATGCTTCTCTCCCCGAGCATGTCGTAAAAGTCGACTAAGGGATAGTATCCTCCAACATGATGAGATACAATAAGCAAGTATTCCCAAGGAAGGTTGACGTTAGGCAGGCGGCCGGTCATAAAACACCTTAGCCAAAACTCAGACCTCACATAGAGTGGGATAAGAGCAGGAAGATGATGATGATGATGATGATTTATACTAATAAAATTATGATTAAAATAATACTTCGGTAACTTCGGACTACTAATATTCTAAGTTTTTTATTTCTTTTCAATAAAAAGTACTCGTGGGTACTGAAAATCAGTTGCGAGTATAAAACTGTTCTGAAAACGCTCTTTAGATCATCAAGAGTCAATTAGGTACGAAAAAAAGGGCGCTGCATTCCATATTCTCGCGAGTTGCCATAAGGTGTCGTCATACAAATCATTCTTCACAGAGTAGGTACTATAAAAAGCAGACGTGAATCGAGCAACGAGTCTGACGACATCAGAGCGGACATTTATTTGCTTATCGGGCATAATGCGCTAACCGTATATGATAACGGGACAATGAGTGTAAGCCAGCCGCGCAGATACCTAGTACATTAGTGTGTACAGATATGCTTATCTTGTGTCAATACTCTTTTGTACCCAAGATACGGCAGTCTATTTGCCCTTAATGCCTCCGGCGCATTCTTCTGTGTTGAATAACCCGACAATGGCCTGACGATGCTGACAGTAAGTGCTGTCCTAAGCTTTATCTGTAAAAAACGTGGAATGTCCCGTGTAGCCCATTTATCTATCGACCATACGTTAGCGTTATCGAAATTGTTACATAAAATTTCTGTTTAATAATCAGGAAACTTTTGTTTTGCTGGTTTTCTGCTACTGAACATTAACATTCAACATAAAACCTTGTAAAACCTTGTAAACTGTATAGAAGTAGGTATGTGGTGAAAACAGAAGATAACCAGTATTTAACGGTAAAACGAGTTTTTAATAATACGTTTTTTAAATTAATTCATTTGAGATTGTTGAGGTGAATGACTGACTATTAAATTACGAGTAGGAAAATTGGAATAAGCGTGCAATAACAATAAAAGGCATGATGATGTCACAGACACATTATTATTGTGAATAGAAGGTATTTGTGATTTCAATAATCTTAAAACGTCAAAACTAATGAGTTTCCATTGCAAATATATTTAAATCTTTCAATAAATGTTCTGGTATCCTAAAAACAATAAATTACCATGTTGTCTATCGGCAACGGCTGCTAGATAAAGTACGGTACTAATGAAAATCAAATAATGAACTATAATGTGACCTTTGGCTTCGCGCTATCCTATATATAACGATTTGTTTATTATTTGGGTTCGTGTTTCACGCTCGTGATTCTTTGATGCTACAAATTGAACACTATGTTCTACTGTATGAGTTAAATGGATTGAAGGATACTCTTAATTACAAAAGTATTCATAAAGTAGCTGGAAAAAATACTTCCCAAATATATAATTACCTGACTGTAGAAACTACTTCACATATTTTACAACATATTTATATTTAAAAAGAAAATTAGTAAGTGGGTTACATTGTTTAAGCAAAATTGTGGCAAACTCGCAAGTCGGTTACCCAACAAGTCGTTTCGATATCAAGTTTTTAAGTAAGCAAGTACTAAAATTTATAATTTAAACAGTATGATAACCAAGCAACTTCATGCTTGGTTATCCAATTTGTAGAACAGGTTATGTTGTGTTTGTGGAAGTTCTGCCGAGTATTTTTCGAGTATGTCACAAAATCCGCAAGAACAAATGGAGATGGATTAGACATACAATACGTGGAGCAAAGAAATCGTCTAATTCTGTCTTATTCTGTCGAGAATTTTACCTATTTACTTTCCATTTTCCATTTTTCAATGTAGCTAACTTTATTGTTTGTTTTATTAAATTAAATACACAAATTTTCTTCTTCTTTGCCTTTTGAATTACTATAGACTTATAGGTATACTTCTAGACTCTCTAACAGTTTTTTTTGTACACGTATTTATTTTAATCTGTGGATAACGCTGTGGGCCGCATTATTAATGAGTTGATCTGCATTCACAGAATATATCCATAAGGACGTTACTTAAGCCATATAATGTAGCTGTTTGTTGTTCCGTAATAAATAAATAAATATATTTACGAATAAAATTAACTTTTCTGGCTAATTCTGTATGAAGAAATTGCCAGCTGAAGGTATTTTATCAGCACGACCTTCGCACGCGCTGATTGATAAGAGATAACAGGTTTTTACTCTGTAGTTTGTATATCTCACGAATAATATTTTTTTCTACTCATTGTTTGAAAAGAACTGCATAAAACATTTTGTTAGTTTGTTGTTTTGTAGTTCAGTATCTGCGTGCGTGCACGTGACGTGACGTCGTTTTATTGTTAGTGTGCATGTGCGATATTGCAGGCATTGTATATTACTGTATACATAGTGTACAAATACAAATGTCGTTGCAACACAAGAATTAAACAATGTTTTCGAGTTTCTATATAAAACAGATAACTACCTAATTTAAAGGTTATCGTTTGTGACTTGCTGTAAATGACCGTAATATCATAGAATAATAATGCCGTCTAGACTAGAAGAGGGCGAGGCGCAACTGCGAGACATGTATTTGCGCAACAGTGCAAGCCGTCGCCGCCTCCGCCAACGGGAAATCAGCTGGCGCTGGACAGCCACAACCACACGAGGACGGCCAACAACCTCGCACCACTTATTCACCCCACGCACTCCTAACTTGTTTCACATTACAGGCCACCCGCTCATAATCGAAACCAAACTTCCTCATTCCATCATGTTTTCCACGAACGCTCGTAACCCATCTTCGCTGAAAGCCGACACTGTTTATCAACACGGCCGCTCGCACTTGTAACAACGGCGCAAATCCGCGAAATCATCATCCTCGCTGGCAAGTGTCGCAGCTTGGTGATCTACGCGTGCATGTCCATCCATCGGGAGAAGTTTCGCGAGCGACTCGAAATAGATACGTCAAACGAAGTGAAGCGCGTGCATACAGCGATTGATCGCACTCACCGTGCGTTCGCAGGCGATAGTCGCGCCGGCCGATCAGCTGAGCCGTCAGCTGTGGAGCGCGAGACCGGTGTCACGCTGGCTGCAGGCGGCGGGTGCGAGGGCTCCGGGGCTGGAGCGCAGGTTCCGGCTGCACTGGATGCGAGGGCACTGCACGCGGCTCAATAAGCTCCGTTCTCGAGTACGGGGAGGGCACACACACACGGACCGCGATCGAATGCGTCAAGCGTAGGCGACGTGCATCGCGGCTCTCGCGTGTCGGCGGCGAGAGTGTCGGCTCGCGACTGAGAACCGCGCGGGGGGCCCCGCCGGCACCCGCGCCGCCCCTCGCCGCCCACTTCCTCCGATGAATGACAATAATGGAAGACGTTCAACTCGCCCGCAAACCGAATAATATGAATCATTGCATTAGGGTGCAGCCCCGCCCGAGTCCAGCCCGCAAAACTTCGGTCCGTGCATCATCGATGCGATAAATATTCATGAAACGCTAAGAAAAGCTCTGCAATCTCAGCGCTTAGTGCACAAACCGTCTTCGGCTAACATGATCGCGATACGCAGCGAATCGAATGTCCTTCGTTATGATTTGGGTTTGGGCGACGCCATGAGGTCGCCGGGTCAGCGACGTCAGCTTGCAGCAGTGGAGCTTGCAATTAGCAGTTTCATATGGCACCCGAAGCGCACCGCACCGCACTCGCGCCGCCACTAATCTTATCTGCGCTAATCTGATCCGGCGCGACGCCCTCTCTTGTGTTTTCTTCCAATTGTGTCCACTCGAGGTAAATTAGAGGTTTTCTCTCGAGAGTTCACAATAAACTCTGACGGGGTTCATTGTTCTTTTCATTTAAATTGCTTTTGTAAAATCTTTCTTGATAATGCGACTGATTAACTAAGCATTATCAGATGTTCTTAGAGATGTTGAAAGCAAAGCGTGAACGTCTGATCAGAGTTTTTCTTTAATCGTTATTTGAATAATATGGCAAAAAAAGGGAAGATTCTAAGTTTATAAGAATAAAAAACAATTTAAGTCCGAAGGTGAACACAATTATTGACCTAAGTAGAAATAATACAAGAAATTAAAAGAAAGACTCATATAAATACTAAGCTAAATCTCTCTTTCGAAAACAAACATTTTGATCTCTAAAAGTATAAAAAACTTTTTCAAAGGTTTCAGATGAACCCCGTTTCTTTCTTCCGCTTGCGGCTCGTCTTTGATGTCGCCAGAAAGGAAAGTTCAAAATTGTTTTAAATTCCTCTTAAAACGTGTTGAATCGGCTCACCGCTAAAATCAGACATTAAGGAGATCGTCCCGGCTCGGTGTCGCGTATAGCATTGCGAAGCTTTTTTGTTTTGTCGGATCCTTAAAGTTCATCTCGTCTAGACCGGTTCGAACGCCCACACCGCACAGATTTCTGCATCTTGCAACCGACCCGCCATACAAGTTGCTTTGCGTTTTTTTTTGTAATCTCTAAGGCGCTGTTAATGCACAAGTGACGTAAACGTGGCGTAGAAGTGACGCGGACGTTTTCTGCACGAGTACATTATAATCTCCTCAGAACACAGTCCGCGCATGTCCGCCTATATAATTTGTAATTTACTCCAAACAAGTCTGTGTCTGACATATTTCCGCGCCTCGTCTCCGCCACTCACCACATCTGTGTGAACTGCTCCTAAGATTGGCTTCTTTAACGAAATATCGAGTAAATCTATCGTTTAAATGATCAGTGCGCTGCATCAGGCTCTTTTTCATGCGTCCAGAATGCATTTTAGTTTTATGTTTATTAAACTTCTGGAAGAGTTAATATTTTTTTTACATTCGAGTTTTTGTTTAAAATTTACTTTAAAATGGTGTGAAGGCGTGGGAGGAATATTTTTTTTTAGTCCAAATCAAAGCTGGTTTAAATTATAATAATACTAGGTTGCCCGCGCGGCTTCGCTCGCGTAGTGTAAGTTTTTACCCATTTTACCATTACCATTTTTAAAGTGATTTATTAAGTAAATCACACCGCCCGTTATGTTCTCATACAAACTTTACAACACAATAGGGGTAATTTAAAAAAATATATATCTCAATAACTTCAACAAACAAAGTTAATAATCATTAGTACCTATGGCATATTGGTTTCCTGATAAAAATTGTACATGATGTTTTTCAAAAATGTTTACGCCGAGCGCTAGGACATTATCAATACTTAGTAAAATGACATCATTACATTAGTTTCTCTTATCTATTATTATATTAGTTTCAAACAGTATCTATGGAAAGCTAAAAATACCCGCTTCCATGAAGTAAGTATAGGCAAGAACTGGATTTCTACTTATCACAATGAGGATGTGAGGAGGCTGAACGGATTTGAATGAAACTTGGAACATACATAGTATGTGTGCTGAAATAACAGATAGGCTACTTTTTATCCTGGTACCACGCGAGCGAAGCCGCGTGTGAAAGCTGTACTTAATAATATTATACGAAATATTTCTAAAGTTACTCTATCTGTCACCTTTTGACGCCAAAACTGCTAAACAGATTAAAACATTGTCAACGAGATAGATTGCATCCTGGGAAAAGACATAGACTAACTTTAGTTTCGAAAAAAAATGCAGATACAGTCGCGGGTGGCACCTAGTGTGTAATATTAGTGGGATCGTAATTTGTAATTAACCTTTGACTCGTTTCCTCGTGCCTGGTGCCAGTAAGACATGTTGTCATAATAAAGACGTTGCTTTTCAAAAGTTAGTAAGCGCACACGAGCGCCGACATTCATAACATTTATTTCAGTGTATACGACTATGTTGAGGAAGATCGGCGACATTGTTATTTGAGGTTTATATACGAGTTTTACACGGAAGAACACGCTAGGTACATGATTTGCCGCAAGGAAAATAAAACCGCACTTCAATTGTATTTTACCGCACCTGTTTTATTTTTATATTTCCTTTTTAGTGAACTTTCCTGATTATTTATTCTATAGAACTGGATAAGATGATTAAAAACTGAATTGGAATCTAGAAATGTGCATAAAGGATTTTTTATATAAACTGAGCAACACCTAATCGTATTAGAACGACCAAAAAAACAGTGAAACGAGAAGAGAACACAGTAATGAGAATTGGCGAAGTGAAAAGTTCAGAATAGCGCAATGAATAACTGAAAGGGTACTCGAGGTGATCGAGACTTGTTAAATGCCAGTTATTTTCAAACACTGCACAATTTTATCTACCTACAAGTCGTTTGCTGTTTTCAAAGCGCTAGTAAACGCTTACTAAACTTGTCTTTAGTTAAACAACTTTATTTATAAACTCCAATGTAGACTATACTGTACTATTATATGTCACAAGAGTTAGCCACTAGCTCGTACGAACTTACTTGCTTACTAACCATTAGTTTAAAAGACGATTTTTTTGATTCAATCGAATTTCCTATAGTGGTTTTCATACGTTCTATTTAAATTTCTCGTCATCCGAATGGCTAAAAACAGTTCTTAAGAATCCTATTAAATTATAGAGGCGTATTAAAATCGTAGGTAAGCTGTAAAGGAGCTTGCATGCAGTATGCAGGTAGGCAACAAAGTAACTCGTTTTAATCTACACAAGAATAGCGCTTGCTTTGTGAGCCCCGTCTGCAATCACTTAGAAAACAGGTTGTCGGTGCTGCCCGGAATCTACATACCTACTGGAACCATAGTTTGACAAGCTATCTCTTATTTTAAAATAAGATATAGTTATTTTCTAAGCTCTTCTAGCTCGTTAAATGATGATGATGAAGCTTGAAGTTTAATAACTCTTTGGTTAAGAGATCAGGCATAATCAAGAAAAGTTATTTTTTAATAGCACTACGGAGCGCTCGGTCGCTTCATTCTGATTAAACTTCAAGCTTCATAATCATCAGATCATTTTAACTCAAGTGTTAAAACTTTGAATTTTAGCATATCGTAACGCGACTAAGCGTGCATGTTGAATGTATCTATCCGTGTAAAAAAAGCTATGTAAAACAGACTCAAATCTCAATTATAGGTCTATTTCGAACATCAAAGTCTAAATGATTAATAATTTTATCAGCTTACTAGGCGCGTGTTTTTTCCATATAAATGCAGCGCAACGCGTGGGACCGGGTTAAATAATGCCTTTATGTGAGCGCGCCTTTGTGAACGATTAGTACCTACCTATGCTTGATATGATAAGCGTAGCGTTTAAAATGAGCTACGAAATTCCAATAATTATTTTCATTTCGCCTCCTCTGGGTAAAGTTGAGATTTTCACTCCTTTCTGGGAATTTTGCAACGGTTTCTTTTAAGTTGATAATCTTTTGTTGAAAGTCTTTTTTAAGGTGTTTTCTTTGAGTTTCCCAGACATTTTTACGACCGTCTTTAGCTCGATTTTATTATCTTTGCTAGGGTCATTATTATGATGGACTTTCTTCCTCGTCAGCTACATTTTCATAGTAGGTATAAAAAGTATGTAACTATTATGTACATAATTTAAAGTCTTATTTAAATTATGTCATACCACATACACCCGTTCATTTGTCTTTCCGTAAAGCTGGGTAGCATGCCGTTGTTGACATTACGTTCATTTCTCAAATCGTATTACCGACTTTGTACAACTTTATCCAATAATAAATCTACAGGGAACATTCAGTTTTTTAGGGTTCTGTGCCTTAGGAAGACATGGAAGCCACATTATTGATTTTATTTATAGAATGGATTAAAATTTATTTCTGCTTTATAAATAAATACATCTGTAACAAAAAAGGCAATAGATAAATGCGTTTATTTATCGCAAACTAATAGCATTCCCTAAATATTGGCCTTACTTGGGGTCCGTTATTTTACTGTCTGGAATAACTTACATGATACGGAACCCTTGTAGCGGGAGACCTACTCATACTTATCAGATTTTTATGTAGAGTAAGATTGCATGACTATTGACTAATTGTTATTGGTAATGGTGTGGTGGCTTAAAAAACTATTCAAATAAAATAAAGGCATACTTAGTAGGTTAAATCTACCCAGCGTAGTTTAAATTATTTAGATCTTATTAACTTCTAAGCCTTCAAATAATTATTGAACTTCAAATTATTGTTCCAACTTAATGCTCGCCTGCTGATATTAATTCCTGTAGGAATCTGCAATCTAAGAAATGAACGCCAGTGGATCGCGATAACGTTAGAGACTAGATCTTTAAAACTGGTCGGTTAAAGAAGAGTCATAGACATTAATTTTACCATACCACTACTAATGTAAGCTGTTGGTCTTCCAAATAAATAAATAAACATTTATCAACTGAAGCAATCTTACAGGTTATCTCCGTAAACTTCAGTGAGAACCTATATAAAAGTGAAAATTTTCAAGTATTTCTCAAACTTCCAAACTTTCCTCAGAAATGATTACAAGGAAAATCTAGTAAATTCTCAGCGGGCGCGATAACAAAACCACGAAATTGGATTTCACGATATAATCTGTAGCTGGTAGTGACAGGGCACACGAGTCGCAGCCGAGCCGACCAGGCTTCGTTATAAAGGCCTGTCTACTACGGGCACGGTGCGGTGCGGAGACGACAGAAAAAGACTTTAAAACAAAAAACAAAAGACATCCTATCGTTGACAGCGCAGGGGAGTTTCCATACTACCATCTCCGACACAACATTAAACTACCTTCTGCACTCGTCTACACAATATTAGAGGAAGTTGTGAGACATTGACACGTTAAAAAAAAACGAAAGTACTAGCCGTCGCCCGCGGCTTTGCTCGCGTGGTACCCGGATAAAAAATATCCTATATGTTAATCCAATACATGTACTATGTATATTCCAAGTTTCATTCAAATCCGTTCAGCCGGCGTGATTGAGGCACAAACATCCAAACTCACAAACTTTCGCATTTATAATATAAGTAAGATGTATTTAATCATATCCAATCAGACATAAACAGAACAAAAAAATCGAAAAAACAAAATACAAACCTCCTTTAAGCTAGAAATTGTGTTGATATAAAATGTATAAATGCGCCCCAAATGGCTTCATACCAATGTTCAGATTCGAAATTTTGAAAAAAAAAAATATTTCAAAAGTTTTTATCTCTTATGAATATGTTCTGTAGGATGTTTACTTTTCCTTTTATGTAAAATAGGTACCTAAATGTATTTGCAAGAAGTTTGATGGGCACTTGTTGGGCGTAAAGGAGTTGGTTGTGCCACCGAGGCCTAAAGTATGTGAGTATCGAAGAGGTTAGGCTGCGGTCACATTTTATTTAAGAGCCACTGTATCAACGTCATGCCCCTTGCAACAACGTCCCCCAACTCCCCCTAAATACCTCTAACCGCACATATCTTGTTTTTTTTGATAAAATAATATCAGTCACAATATCATATTTAGTAGGTGTCAAGAGCTAATAAGGATTGACATCGTCACAGACGTCGTTGTAGATACCTTATACTTAGCCTTTATTCGATTTGATTTTTTGCAAATATTTTGCAAAGCTGAAATTAGCGCGAAGGCATCGAAGAAACGACGGGTGAGGTTTATCTTCGGAATGAGGGAAATTCGTACGAATTGGAATCAAACACCATCTGATTTTAACACTGATTTGGGTTTTATAAAACTAGCTTCTTTTTGTGAGGCGGGAATCGTTATATTTTTGTTGTCTTACCTAACAACAAATAAAAAAATCGTAGATATATTATTGCGTTTGCGATGTTGGCCTTTTTGTGTCGATATTGACTGGTCTATACTTCTGATGCATGCATACATAAAAAAAATACAAAACATGATTATAATCTCATACAATTACATGATGTTAACATTTAAGTATGACTATCATTTACAGGTTTGCAGTAAAATTAACCTCTTTTTTATCGGTTACATTCAAAGATAAATAACTTGTTGATAAGTACCACTACTGCACACTGCTGCCTGCCTTTATATACAGACAGAATATATTGAATTACTATTAGTGTATGCATCTATTCAGGAGTTCAATTACTACTCTCACATAGATACTTTCATACCTAGTGCGGTTTTTGTTCACGAAATATCAAAAAACTTGCCATTGTCTAGGTATTGTTTATTCCACTTAATTAAAATTTATATGCAGCTAATCTTGGCAATTATAATATTAGCATAATAAAGCTCAATAAAATAAATAATTAAAATAAACCAATTCGCCATGATAGCGAGCTCTTTATAAAGTGATAAAAATAAATGACTTTACTTATCAATGTATCAAGTCAAGTTTATCAACTCGTTGTTCTGCATTATATTGATTGAGTTGCACCATAAACAGATAAACTTTACTTTTATTTGTCATTATATGATGGAGAAAGGTTATACCTACGTGTCACTGTTTTTTTAGTAGCCTTTATCTTATTTTCATCGAAATAAGGCAGACGTGTAAGAGATGAGAGAAATGAAGGTGAGATGAAGAAATGTGTTTTTTTTAACCTACATCGACCCACTGCTGGTTAAGATCTCCCCCATACTCTGCCAACTAATTTCTTCGAGGTCTCCACTTTCTCCTGTGCGAAACTTACTTTTTCTAAATCAGGTGTACCAAAGAAGAAAGAAAATGTAGAAACACCTTACTAATAAACAAGACAGCCACCTTAGAACAAAAACCATTAATATTTTATGAACCTTTACTCAAATATAATCAAACTATCCAAATGGGCAACGAAGTCGTTTCCCATTTATTTTCGCAATTATGGGCCATTTTAAGGTCCCTGTAACACTTCCGAAATAAAATCAAAGTAAAGTGTGTAATGAAAACATAATGACGCAAAGTTAGAGAAGTCCCTGAACGGCCGTGAACTTAAGCTTAAAGGCCCATTCATATTGCTAAGGAACGGACACGATGTGGAATAGACGGCTATTCAAAAATTATCTGAGAAGCCGTGGTAAGCGTAACAGGCACGTGTGTACGACTCTAAATTAGGCACTTGCTAGAAATGTTAAAGAAAAACAGGATAGTGAGAAATTACACAAACATAGTACCTTCAGCTCTTCGCAATCAGGCTAGATGATGTTGGAATATATTTTTTTGTTTTATAGACTAATCAAAACTCATAATCATAGATCCTAATCTACTAACAGATAAACTTCGGAGTGTCCAAGAAAGAGTCAACGAGTTTACGAGTCTTGTGTCAAAACAAAATCACATCAACTCAGCTGCAAGCCCACACAATCCTTCTGAAAATGTTTTTACGAGGACATCGCCAACAAAGATGTGCTTTTGTTTTTGTTTTGTAAGGCCTTATTTTGTAATTTTCTGTTTACATCTCTGGAGCTTACGGAAACTGGGGTTAAACTGGAACTGTACCGTGTCTGTTCCGTGGTTGTACGAATACCCCAAGCAAGAGCCAGACAAGTTCGTATTATTCACAAATCAAGACGAACAAAAGTTATTTTGCTTTGCCGACGCGTTATATTTTGCAAGGTATAAAACTACAAGGTCGCATAATAAAACTTATTCTACCAAGAAAATGTGCCTTTTTCTTGACAGTAAGGCCTGTCGCCCACTGAAATGAGTGTCGAGGCATGAGCGCATAATTACGTGAACTAATTACACATTACATTTGTACATCTACGGAATTTCTTAGAATTTTTAGCGCTTTCGGAATCGAATCCACGGATATTGGGTGAATATTTTTCAAATAGATTCTACTTGCCCATGACATTTCTTTGTCCAGTAAATAATATCGTCCGTGAATAATACCGCATCTACTTACATCTTGATACAAATCTGATAAGACTAAACTATCCAGCAAAATCTCTTACATGCAGCACATTCATTATCTTTCATAACTTAAGAGGTTCTGGAACTACTCCAGTCTATTATTTAAGCGTCTCTGTGGCAACATTCCGTCCCAAGGAAATAGTTTGCGATCTTCAAAGTTTCCAACTTCAGATTAACTAGAGATAACAGATTAAACTAATGTCTACCTGGAAAGTTAATACGTGTAAGAGATAATAAAATGTTTTTGATGTTCTTATGAGTTTTAGTAGATATTCCTTCATGAAACACTTGTTACTTAGGACAGGAGCATTTTGAGTGATACAAAATATTAGAGTCTTTATCTAATGTTCACACATAATTTGTGAAATTAACTCTTAGTACTAGTATGAATAAAACTAAAAAAACAGTAGTTCATACAAATGCTGATTCCACTATATAGGCAAAGGGAAACTTTCAAAGACTGTAGTAGATGTAAATGTAATTTGCAAGTAGTAGATGTAATTTGCCTCGGCAAAGTGAACGAAGCGCCGGTAGACAACCGGCCAGACGGATACGATGGCTTAAACGAGGAAAATATGTCAAAAACAGAGGACGTTTGGATAAATAAATAATGATGAAAAAAATGCAAGATCGGAAATAAGCATAACGTAAGGGAACATTACATGAGCTGGTATAGGTGTTGGACAAGCCATCTAAAATCGTTCCGCGCACAGGTTAGTGAAGACAAAAGCATAGTAACTACGTACGTGTATACACCCTGGACTAAATCAGAAGTGGCTGCAAGTTTTCTTATGTTTACTTATGGTTCTGCCCACCCCATATGGATACGGGCATGATAATCTGTATGTATGTATGTATGTATGTATGTATGTATGTATGTATGTATGTATGTATGTACGTGTATACATCACACCCTGCAGTGACTGAATGTGGATTGGTTTAGAGATATAAATAAACATGTTGTAAGTTTACCGGAATGTGTAAAAAATATGGATAGAAGCTATGAAATGTAGCAGTATACATTATTATGGGTATACGAGAATGTACCTATGATTTCTAGTACTTACTCGTTTGCTTTAGCTATTATTGCTGCAGCATCGACAATAATAACCACAATAAAGCGGAGTAGCTCATGCGAACGGGCAGAAAGCGTAGTGGACGAGTATTTTCTAGGAATTGCCTCCCGGAATCCCTTCACCGGCTAGGGCTGCCAGATCTCAATGTTTCTGGATCTCTAAAACTATCTAGATTTGAGTAGGGCAGTGTTATAACGACGAATAGGCTCTTAAATAAGAATGTTTATAAAGTAAATTATTCAAGCAGTGTTTCTCTACTGGATGAGTAAAAAAAAACAGAATTCATCCAGCTGCTTCTCTCCCCGAGCATGTCGTAAAAGTCGACTAAGGGATAGTGTCCTCTCCAACATGATATCTTACTTATATTATAAATGCGAAAGTTTGTGAGTTTGGATGTTTGGATGTTTGTGCCTCAATCACGCCTAAACGGCTAAACGGATTTGAATGAAACTTGGAATATACATAGAACATGTACTGGATTAACATATAGGCTATTTTTTATCCGGGTACCACGCGAGCGTAGCCGCGGGCCGCAGCTAGTACCATCTATATTGGCGATGGGCTGATCACCTGAATATGGTTCACAATCTTAGGACTTAGAATCAGGAGTAGCTGCAAGTTTTCTTTTAATTACTTGTGGCTTTGGCCGTTAGGGATACGGGTTGTATGTACGTAAGAAGTCACAAAAATCTTGTGAAGACGTGCCTACCTACGGTCCATTTTGAAAGGTTCTGTTTTTGCTCAGAGTGTCTGTGGTGCAATAACATCGTGCTAAGGGCGCGATAGATTCGCACATTGTTATGTCAAACACTTGGAGCAAAAAGAAAAAAAAAACAGAATTTACCAATGGTAAAAACTTTTCAATATATTTAAGAAATAGCTTCCACCTGAGACTTCGCTTGCTTGGCAGCCGGATAAAAAGTAGCCATTATATTATTCCAGCCCACAAGTGTACTCCAAGTTTCATACTACATGATTGAGGTACAAACATCCAAACATCTTTACCTACATCCATTCATAATATTAGTAGGATTTTTCAACTTTTCCTATTAGTAGGTAATCTGACAGCCCTGTCCGTTTGCGGTTTGTAGCGGTATCGTAATGGAACGTGCCACTAGCCTGCGACTTATCGGATGTCGAACACAAATTCTTGGAGACTTAGTAGAAGTCTAAAGTAATTAACTAAGGAGAGTTTGGTTTTTCTTTGCTCGTTTATGTTCAATTGCGATAAATAATAATAAACTAAGCTTAGATATGGAATAGTTACATATTTTTAACTTCATAAAAGATTGACTACATGACAGATAACTGATTTGACAAAAGATGATGCCAGTCCTTTCAACAGATAACATCACAGAAAGACAAAAATATTTTTAAATATATTTTTACATATTAAAATCAGGCGACGACGGGAATGTTATGTACATACCACCTCGTAACAACACCAGCAGCATCCATGATACAAGACACGAGAAAATAAATCTGGCAACGGATCGAAAGTCGAGCTCCAAAACAAATTTAATGTTACATTACAATGCGGATTCGAGAAAGGATTACGTAAACAGCCAGCGTTTTATAGAGATGTCGCGTTAAATCTTTTTAATGTGACACTCACAATGCTGTGTTATGTATGTACCTAGTTTTAACATGAATGTAAGTGTAAAATCTGGATAAACCTGATCTGTCGCGCGTCTTTTGTTTAACTGTTTTTTGTTATGCTGCTTATACGTTAGGTACAGTTATGAACTCAATTTAAATTTTCAATTGCTTGTACAGGACGACCTCGTATTAATGTCACGAGAGTAGCTAATTTACCCGTGACTTTATTGATAAGTAGAGTAGCGTAGTCGTATGAGCTAGTGGCCAGCTCTTGTGACGGAGTTTTTAGGCCGCCTAAAGGCCTCCGTCATGGCTTAACGACTTAAAAGCCGGGACCGAAAATTTAGCGTGCTCTCCGAAGCACGGAATCTCATTGATATTAACACAAGATATACAATATTCCTTTAATATTCGTGCTTGTCTCGTTGTGGTTGTTTAGATTTTTAAATAAAGTGCAGTTTTGAATCACTCTTTATTTGATAGACAATTTTTCTATAAAAGTACTTATATTTCAAGAGTTTTTAAGATGTAGAGCAAGTATAAAATCTCAATCAAACTCGAAACAAAGTTTTGTTTGTAATTAACAAAGCTATTGAGTCTTAAGTGAGTAGCGAAGTTATGAGTTAGCTGATGCTAGCAAGCGAAGCTGAGTCTCGGAATAACCGAGTTACTATCTTGTATTGCATAGACGTTGTGAGATAATCCATTGAGACATTTTCATAATGCAATTATAAGTCTTGTTTTCATAGGTAAGTTCATCAACTATTGATGAGATGATCCTACAGATTTGTAGAGTCCGGCTGCGCCAAAAGTATTTTCGTTCGTATTAACTGAACCTACTTATTACTTTAATAAGGACTATGTAGTCTAGTCAGTGCGTAAGAGACATAGGCTCTACGTTATGACTATTAGAGTTATGCAAGAGAACTAGTGAATCTAGTAATAAAAATGGATGATTGTAAGCAAGATCTGCTGTGAATTATTAAATCTGGAAATAAGTACCTAACTCAAATGATAAAAATATTATGAACCTAAGTAAGTACTTAATGAAATATGTATTTCGGTAAAGAAAAGCTCATAATAACGTAAAATATAATTAAATTCTTTCAACGCAAAAACAAGCTGAAATTCTTGAAAACACTTCTTTGTAAGTAGTTACACTGTAAAGAGAAAATGAAAAATACGTCCCGTTTAGTGTTCGCCGTCTAAAAGTTTTGTCATAATTTGTCTTAGCATGTAACCAACTTCGGATTTATTACAAGAGCTTGCATGTGATTTACATTTAAATGCCCATTAGAAGTACCTAATAGAGCAATTCTGCCCAGATCTACCGGCTGTGGGTACCTACTTAATGTGTTTTCGAAGCAGAAGCACGCAACATTAGCATAGTAAATGATTTGTACTCGTATGTGTAAGTACATGGTTCTAAGAACTACAGCTGGCCCCGATCTTGGACACATTGCGATGCTGATTATACTACTCTTTATGTAAAAACGTGTGCACTAAGCATTATGTCTCCACCTACTTTCACATTCGAAAGGGTATGTCCTAAGCTTAAACTAATGGTCGAGCTCAGCCTGCTCTTTGCGCCTGGACGTAGGTTACATTTGCCTTGTGTTTTACAGTAATAGGTAGGTACTAGGTACTTGCATTACCGAGTTCCGGCTTGGAGGCAGAATTTGATGCAAAAAATAAAATTTCAGTGTTCTCCTTCTTGAAACCGTCTTGTTTAAAATGAGGTTTAAAATCATCGATCTTAGTAAATTCTGTCAACAATACGCTTGATGTAAATCATACATGGAATTTAGAAGAGATAAGTATAGAACGATACTTAATATCATTGCGTAGAATACGTTAGCGTTGTATATTTGTAGTTATGTTAGAGCATAACTTTCGAACCGTTAATCCAATCTGTATGAAACTTGGTAGGTCAATAGATTGTGCTATGAAAATTTGCTGGCCAGCATAGATATGGGCTTAATCGGTGAAGGGGTTGTAAAAATATTGAGTTCCCGAAGGGGATAATTTTTTTTACAATAGCGTGGAGTGGTACCATATGAAAGGGCTTTTTTGTATATTCCAAAATGGTTTTTATTTTTATTCGTAGGTATAGTTTTCGAAATACAACGAAGAAGTGATCTCTCCATACTTTGGTTTTCTATATAAAATATAGAAAACCGTTATAACCTGAACTCCCTTTTGTTAGAATTTCGATATCTTCGTGGTTCAGTGTACTGCAATTAGCTAGATAGCGATTGCAGTACTTAGTGTGTTTGCTACATCTCGTTTTTTTCGTTTAGGGTTTCTCACATGAGCACCTTACTTGTAGGTAGGTAGTTACATACATACATAAAGTGTGTAAGTACAAAAAACCTCAGGGTGTGAATGCAAAACTTGCGAACATCGCGCACGATATCTCGAACTACTACTTAACTTACTACTATTCAAGTGTCACGTAAGCAAAGCCGCGGTCAGAAGCTAGGAACAGTTTAATATGGTGGCGCATGTTGCGAGCCGCATGGCGGAAGAGAGTAAATGAGAAAATGATTCTAGGACGAGGCCACATCCCGTGCACCATGCCATCGTGCTATCAATGTACTTTTACATTTAAATAAATGTAGCATAATATTTCACAACAGTAACCAAGAAAAATATTAGAATGAAACTTAGAGGTTAAGCACTTATGTAAATACCTCGATGTTTCAAGCAGTTCCACTTAAAATTATACTTAGTTGTTACCTGAAATGGTTCCAAATCAACCGTATCGCAAATAGGGAATACTAGTTTACCCGCTCGTCTTTGCTCGCGTGCTGTAAATTTTGACACCCCATTTTGACCCTTTTAGAGGGTTCTTTTGAAAAATCCTAAAACACGTGTTCAATTTTTTTTGTACTCAACATTTTCAGACGAAATTTCAAATTAATCGCAATCGACCAATAAATAATTTTATAGTTAATTAATATTTTTTTTTACCATAGAAACTTTACTACCCTGTTTAACCCCTTTACGTTGATTTTTGAAAATTAAATTTAACTAGGTATGTGTTATTCCAGAACTTAAACTTTATAGGTACATTTCATAAAAATCGGTTTAGTAGTTGCGGAGATACGTGGTAACAAACATTCACACACACATGCCTTGCCTTTATGATATTATTTTTAGTACGTTACTTTAGTATTTACATAAGTTCTTATTATTGGATTCGACACAAGTAGGTAGGTATTTATATTGTTAGCACGGTATCATGCAACTGTAAACAGAACACACAACAGCACCAAGCCGAATCCAATCAATCGTACAAACAAAACCATCTCTTAAAATTCCACCGCATGTCAAGGCCGGATTATATCATCGCGATATCGCTATCAAACCGCATCGTGTCTATTTCTATTCTAGCAGCGGTCAAGAAATCTAATATCACCCTACCAAATAAAGAATCACTTTTAGTATTGTTCCGACTGCAAGACGGCCAACTTTTCAATTCATACGGGATGCATAAGTATCGTCCGACGCGGTCACTCAACCGCCTCCGAGCCCGTTACGTCAAACATGCCACAATTAGATCACATACGAGACTTGCAATGGCTAGACCAGACACCAATCGATGTTTTAGTACCGTTAAAACTTGCTTTTTGCATTGCCAAGGAGGCGCGGCGGCATTCCAATAATTTTCCTACGTGGCTTCGTAAACATCGAGTAATTTGTCTCTTGGGAGTGTTTGAAGAAACCTGTATGAAGGTAAGTACAAAAAAGAGGGAGCTAGTTTAATGAAGATCCGGGGTTTGTTGTTATTTGCTGAGTCCATTCCTTCTTCAGTTGGTCGAACTTAAAAGCATCTGAATAAAGAGGTACAGCTGAATAAAAGAGCCAATTAGGTACTGCGTTTCTAGAATGAAGCAGTAGAGTATATGATGAAATTAGCTGTACTCTGCGACGATAAAATGAACATAGGTAATCTGCGTAAAGTATCTAAGTCTGTTAATAATTACTAGCTTGTCATAAGGAAGTTACCTACGTCGGTATTATGAGAAGCTGCCTACCTTAGCCATTCATTTAGATATTCGTCTATTAGCTTTATATGTCGGGAAAACGTAAAAACAAGTTTTTTTTATCTAGCTGGAAATGTAATAATTCCCAAAAGTGTTGACAAAACATTTCCCTGTCTTTTTCCTAATAGATGGAGTCGGTATTATATGATCTTCTCTACCATTATCTCCTATCACTTGTCGTCACAAACAGTTTGAGACGACGAGATATAGTACCTAGATAGATCTAGTATATATAGATCTATAGTAGTATGAAGAGATCACTTCTTCGCTGGACTGGGAGTAAAGAAAAAACAGAATGCGTCCAGCTGCTTCTCTCCCCGAGCATGTCGTAAAAGTCGACTAAGGGATAGTATCCTCTCCAACATGATGGGATACATAAGCAAGTATTCCCAAGGATTTGACGTCAAGCAGGCCGCCGGTCATAAAACACCTTAACCAAAACTCTTACAGCATTATCTAAGGATCATGCTGTGCCGACCCTGCATAGAGTGGGATAAGGGCAGGAAGATGACGAGTAGTACGACGGGATAGATCTGAAAAAGCTACGAAATAAATGTTTGAAACGAAGATTTTTTACTAAGTAAAGCCCTAAAACAAACGTGAAATTCACAAGTAATTGCGACTCATGTTATTTCAATTAAATCCTGGACTTCTCTGCTAGACATTTGTAAACATCTTGTTGAAAACTTGGTTGCTTTAAAGCGTTGTTTGAATGACTGTAATGTTAACGAGCAAAATTTAAAATGCAATTTAAAGTTTTACCGCAAGCAAGTCGGTTAACATTCCCTTTGGCGAGTTACTGTACCTACTGTTTGTGTGTCTGTGGTTCCGGCTATTCTCACTTAGGTACAACATCTTTGTATTTGCGAGTTTCAATTATGTACTTACCTTATTGGCGACTGCGTAGGTAAGCACCTGCAAATTACTTAATAAGAGGATCAGCGTTCGTTTTTCTAATTCTGACATCCACTCCCATGTGTGCTGGTGGGCACACATAATAAAAAAATAATTATAATAGAAAACAAAATCAGTCTATTGATGAAAAACTGAGGAAATTATTGAAATTGCTTAAACATCTATTTTAAGCAACTTTATAAGCAATGATTTCTTCACATAGGTTAAAAACATTGATAAAATGAAACAAATCCTAGTCAGAAACGCTTCCACGATAATCAAGCTGCGCATAACCAGATCCAAAGACAGTTGCAAATCTGTAGCGTCCAAAAACAGCTGCAAATGAATAGACTTTGCAAACGGCACCGACAGATTTCCTAATAGTTGAACTGAACCGAACAGACCGACGACACCTTGTAACAGACACACACAGCTATTGGACCGAGACGAACACGTAACGATTTAGACAGAATAATTTATTCAAATTTTCCATAACACTGCTTTTTAATCACAGTTAAATACTCCATTATTGATAATATATTGACATATGACATATTGATAAAACTGTGGTTAATGTATCAATAAATAATGACGTCATTTTTGAATTGAAAATTTCTATTTCCTCTTCTCAATATAACAAAACTCAGAATTATTGAACGGTAGATTAAATTTGAATTGATAACCAATCCGAAAGAAGAGCTCAGAATAAGAGAGCCATTACGGAGCTGATTGGAAGATAAAAAGAGAGATAGATGATGGTCGAGAATATCCTACTTACCCACTTACCTACATAACTACGAAACAGAAAAAACGACCCGCCTTTATACAAAGGATCTGTGCGCTCGGTGTCGAGTCCGTCCCGTTGAATAATGTATAACCTCAAACCCACTCACACAGACAGTCAAACAGGAAGCTTAATCAAATACAATCGAACGGTCTCATGCATAGGGTATTGCAATAATAGTAATTGATTACGCCAAGATAGGGCGTCTGTTCGATGACGTCACGTCCTGCCCATCCATAATAGGTAAGGACATGGTTATGACGTAATTGGCGACAGGAATTCGATGATAGAGACAACTTAATAGGACGAGTACCTGAGCGATAAACCTATTGTTCGAATAACCAGATGATAAGAGGTAGAACAAGTTGAAATACCTCTGGATACTGGACTCAGCTTTCTAGATTTTCTTTCACTGGGTCTGAAACAGTGGATTCTCTGGGGCTTTACAGATTATTTTAGTTTAACGGCCAATAACGCTAAAAAATATCTAGATTTGATTTCAATGTTGAAGTATTTTTTAATTTTATATAGTAAGGCACCTACTAGAAAAACACCATCAAAAGTGCTGAAAGTTTCAAGCTCACTTATAATTTTTCATACAAATTAACGACGAGAGGATAAGGATCACAAGAACCAACAATCTCAGATCGATGAAGCACTTTGTTAAGATTGCTTAGCGATTTCTCGGTCCCTGACAAAAGCGAATTATAAACTCGGCCTGAACCTAACCTAAATTGGTATACAGTTTCTATATGTATACTAGCTGACCCCGCGAACTTCGTATCGCCTTAAAATTAATAATGCAAGTGCTTGTAATTTAATATGAACTTTATACCATAGCAATAAAGCTCAAATTGACTACGTTTTAAAGGGCTATTTTTAGGGTTTTTCCAGCAATAATTCTAATTTTTCTCGCCGTAAAAACCATCCTTGAACTTCAACGAACATTTTAAAAAAAGATTTGGCCAAATTGGTCCAGGCGTTGTTGAGTTATGCGCTTACCAACACATTTTGCGATTCATTTTTATATTATAAGATTCATGATACTCACTAACCCGCCTGATTTGTCTACAAGTGATATTAAAAAATATTTTCTTTCAATCAATTTCAGATTTGATTGGACATCTCATACGACATGACAGCTTCATAAAGAGCATCAGAGGAGGCAAGGTAGAATAAAAGCGAGGTAGAGGAAGGCCAAGCATTAGTTATAGTGAGCAGATAAAGGTAAAGTGGAGAGATAATAATGGAGGAAACTGCATCATTGCACCGACAAGAGCTAGGCTCTTATTTAATAATAGTAAATTTCACCGGATCTGCATTGCTCATAAAAAATAAATTGAACAGTGCGCCAGAATCTTGCTTGATGATGTTTTCATCTGTCAATGTCGATCAATCATCTGGCCCCAGTATTTTGGTTGTATAGTAGTAGTAGTTTTGTGTAGTAGTAGTTTTTACCCGATTGCGAAAAAGGAAGATAATGTGTTTGGAGTGTATGTACCTATGTAATGTGGATATGTGCATTCCTTTGGCTGAAGCTGTAGTCCAAACGACTAGACGGATTTTGACAAATGAGGTGTCATTGGACTCATCTGAACGACGAAAGTATCATAGGCTATATGAAGTGTCAAAAAATTCAATATGGCCGCTGTAAGAAGCCATTTTCAATTTATTGTTTTGGCTGCCTCTATAACCGGGAAGGCTGGACAGATTTTGACAAATAGGGTGTTGTTGGATTCGTCTAGATGACCAGAGTGTCATAGATACGGCCTATGACAATATGGTAGCTCTAAGGAGCTATTTAACTTAAGATACATAACTAAAAACGTAAACTAAAATGGTACAAATTCATTACCATCATCATCATCATGTGTCACAAGATCAAATATGTCCGACCTATTATGCTAACTAAATTATACGCAGTCAGGTTTTTTGTTCTTTTAAATAAATACTTGCTCATTCTCTAAATGGCTGACCTCATGACTGGCCTTATAACCCGGTTCGTAGCTCTGCCTTCTGCACTGTTATAGGTCAGATTCGAAGTTAAAAAATTGTGTGATGAACACATTAAAAAGTTCATGATGTCCATTTGAGTTCACTTCTTCTCTTAGTAGTGGTGTTAAACATTTATGGAATTCATAGATGCCTGCTAGATCAATTTATAACTCTATTTAATGGTGTAAATTGGTGTCGTCTAGACTGGTCTTTCAGCTATTTCGGGAACCCTGAACTTTACATCAGCTGTCTCAGATTTGCATGCAATCGATGTTCAATTTATTCAAGCCAACTAGTATTTAGGCTGCGGAGAAACCAGGTAATCATTATCGACGGCCTCTGTGGCGTGGTGGGCGATTGCGTGGCAGAGACGCAAGAGGCGCGGGTTCGATTCCCGCCGCGGAAGAAATGTTTGCATGTTCTGCAAATATTTTTTCCGGGTCTGGGTGTTGTGGCACCATGGTACTCGTAGTTTCTGATACCCACGACACAGGGAATCCTAGTGTGGGGTCAGAACTACCTAGTTTATGTTTATGACTATTTGGTGTGTTATTATTATTATTATTCGAAAACCTTCATCATAAAAGCACACGAAAAACCTTTTTAAGTCGCACTGTAATCCCCTTCACCACATTTGTTCATAATAGCCAGAGCCAGTGACACGAGAAGTAGTAAACAAGTCTCCTATTTCAAAATATTTGACACAGATCTCTGAAAGCGGCTTAATGTGGCTTTATTTAGGTGTTTTTATCTTTAATACTGAATACAAAAAGCTACTAAAATACACGTTTATTTTTATGAATTCGGAGAAAAAAATAACAACGGCAGGAAAACGTAATAAAAATAACGCGAAACATTAAATCTAATCAGAATCTTAGGTGTAATAACCTGATACGCCAATATAATAGGTAAATACTCGTAGGAAAATGTGAAAGTGGTTCGTTCGCATAACTACTAACGGGTAAATTGATTTTATTACAACTCGAAATTATACTATGATAATTGCCTCAATGCATTAAATGAGTAACTACCCACTTTTACTTATATATAGATAAATCAACGCTACCTTTACGTAAACTACTGATCAACTTGTTATACCTACATTAAGTTAATATTTTTTTCATGTAAGTGACCGATGTCTTTTTGAGAATAAATTCTTTAAACCTAATTTACTAATCCTACTCGTAAACTAATCATTTTAATTGCCTTAATGCGCGAATCCAGCCTTTAAAAAGGTTGTGGGCACGGCCATTCTAAAATCAGCGACGAAAGAGAGACGAAATACAGACTTACTAACTGTCTATATATACCTTGCATTGGATTGGATTTAACAGCCAATTTATCAGCCTATCGTCATCAATTAGGGTTGTGAGCATGCCCACCGTGCCCACAACGGTGGATCCGTGACTTCTGTATTATTACCGTATAGGTATGTACTTCTAATTACACAGTCCTAAATGAAGTCTTACTTTAGGCATAGTCAAATGACAAAATTGAAATAACCAAATAAACATCAAGCAAGTTCATATACATACATATTATCACGCCTGTATCCCTAATGGGGTGGGCAGAGACACAAGTAATCACAAGAAAACTTGCAGCCACTCCTGACTCAAAACAAGTAAGCTATGAGTCAAAAAACAACGTTTTTATAGCAATGAACTATTTCAGCCAAACTGGAGATAAAATTTATGTAAACAAACCGTCGCGTAAATATTTCGTTATTACGATGAACTCATTTTAGTTTTAGGTAGGTAAATAAACCTCACAACATTAGTTATCACAACTTAATTTAACAATTAGTACTACTTAAAAGTTCCTTAAACATGTAATGAAAGAGTAAGTTTTAGGTTAAGTACTGACGGTTTGTTTACATTCATTGTATCTTCATTTTGGTTGAAGTATAGGCACTATCGGAGACGGATCGTTTATCAAAAATAGCAACGTTGTTTTTAACGTGCCTATAGCGCTTTTGACAAATAAATAATAATAAATAAATAATAAATAACACCCAACAGTCACATACATACCTAGTCCTGACCCCACACTAGGATTCCCTGTGTCGTGGGTATCAGAAACTACGAGTACCATGGTACCGCAACACCCAGACCCGGAAGAAATATTTACAGATCATGCAAACATTTCTTCCGCAGCGGGAATCGAACCCGCGCCTCTTGCGTCTCTGCCGAGCAATCGCCCGCAACGCCACCGAGGCCGTCAAATAACACAAATAACAAAAATATAAATTGTAAAAATAAAAATATTCCGTCGGTGGAATATTAGTGCCGGGTACTAGATAAGAAGTTTTATGAAGGCGAGGGAGTGCAGTGCGCTTGTCTGGAGAGCCAACACTCCAACCCTTGAGTCCTCCACACGTCTCCATTGTCTGCGACCCGCGTTATCACGCCACCGATTTGAGAAATCAATCTGTCACTAACTTGTACTCATCCTTATAGGTACCTACTTAATTTGTAAGTATAGCCAACTCAAATTCTTTTCAAGTAGCTACGGGATAGGTAAGTATTTTTGACAAGGTGTCTTGCTGATTCTAATTGGAATTTACTTTTACAAATAACAAGCTTATTCTAATTTAAGAACCCATTCAAGCATTAATCGACACTCCTAAATTCATGTTTTTGACAGATTTCGATGGAAAATGACAGCGAATGTAAAATCGTTGCAAATAATTTCTCAAATATTTTTCGCTTTGATTATATACCTGACAGGTATACAATCAAAGATTTTTCCAGTAAGTCGTGATTCGCGTTTTTGCATTGTTCTGAAATAAGAGCCCTTGGTACCTATGTATACTTTTGGCGAAAAGAGGTAATGTTTTGAATTCTTTATTTTATTATCTCAGGATTTAGCCTTTGACTATATAGATAAAACTAGCTTCTGTCCTCGGTTTTGTTTGCGTGATACCGGGTAAAAAGAAGCCAATAAGCTATTCTATAAGCTACCCAAATCCAATAAACCGTTTGTACGTGATTCAAACACAAATATCCAAGCATCGTAACTTTCATATTAATATTAGTAGAATAGGATAACAAAGTTTACCTTCGCTTTCTTGTATGTTAATACGTAATCTGCACCTGTGTAGATAGTTATGTACCTACGAAGAAATACCAAGCGGGAACCAGTACCTAAATAATTTAAGAGTGAGAAATCATCCAATACTTGCAACTCCAACTTTTGCAATACCAAGCCAATCTAGGAAGAAATCAATACAGCACGATCACAATGTAACCGCAAGAGTTATTTTTAGACCTCCATACCGGTTCGCGAGTGAGAAAATGCTGTTTAATGTTGTCGGATGGATGCGAGCATTCGTCACATACCGATACATTAACAAAAAGTTGCACATACAAGGTTAATCGCTTCATAAAGATTCCAAGCAAGAATTTTTGTAATTTAGCCTCGAGTGAATGCGCACACAGAAAAATGCAAACTGCACCGTGCCCCAAGCACGTAGTTCCCTTGGTGGTTCGCAAGTAGCTGCAAACATCCCTGATGCAATGAGTTGGCCGGCACATTCAACACATGCGCAGGCCATTGTGCGCCAAACAATGAACGGCATGACACTATGAGGACCAAGAACTTCGAGAGAACTTAAAAACTTGAATGGAAGTATGCCGTCCGCATTTTCTCGGTTCGCAATATAAAAGTTTCTGTACCTAAGTCCGCAATTATTAGCTGTCCCGTGCGGTTTCGATGGCCGTCACAGCTTAGAGGCTCCCTTCAACAGAAAACAGTACCTATATAACTTTGTTTTTTAAGGTGACCCTGAGCTATTACAATATTACAAAATCTCGACGACACATGCCCATGCTTAAACATACATTAAAGAATGTTGCATATTGGAATATTGTTCAAAATAGTTCTATACTTAGTTGAATACAATATTTTAGCTTCTACAGGAGCCTAAACCACAAGAACCACAATAAGCAATTAACGATGTCAACATTTTGCAAAGATTACTTTGAATGAAAACTGCTAAAGTTCTCTTTTACTAAAGACAATTCAATACCAACCAAGTCCAGTGGTAGGTACTTAGACAATGAAGTCTGCATTCTGCCTCCGTGGTTTTACATAACATAAATTTGATTTAATAACGCCCATATCCCTAATGGGGTGGGCAGAGACACAAGTTATCATAAGAAAACTTACAACCACCCATGATGGATAAGGTGAACCATGGTTAGCAGGTGATCAGCCTATCTGTCATAATAGATGGTCCACCATGTTGGAGAGGATAATATCCCTTTAGTGGTCTTTTACGACATGCTCGGTGAGAGAAACAGTTGAAAGCATTCTATGTTTTTTCTTTACTTCCAAGTCCAGCAGAGAAGTAGTTTAGTAGATTTCACATTGATGTGTATGAGACATGAGACTGGCAAAGGATCAATTCTTTTATCGGTTGGTATAAATTAACGGTTCGAAGGTACAAAACGATTGGACTGCTGCCAGACTGCTCATCGTTTGTCTTCATAAAAAATATTTAGTGTAGTCAACTCTTAAATGTTTTATAGGGTTCTCCGATTTCGGCCAATGTCAGACAAAAGCTTGAAATCTTACTTCTTACTTATCTTACTTATATTATAAATCTGAAAGTCTTAGTTTGCTTGAAATTACCGGCGTAAAGCTCAAAACGCAACGATAGCGCGTACTAATTTTACCGGTGCTGCCATCTAGTACGAAAGTTTGTAACGATGTTTGGATGTTTGGATGTTTGTGCCTCAATCACGCCTAAACAGCTGAACGGATCTGAACGAAACTCGGAATATACATAAAACATGTACTGGATTAACATATAGGCTATTTTTTATCCGGGTACCATGCGAGCGAAGCCGCGGGCGGCAACTAGTATTATAATAATCCCATAGCCTTAATAATGCCGATTGGTTTGACTCAGTAAGCAATACTCAGGTAGGTATTTAAGAAAAGACGTTACGAAGACGTGGTGTATGGAATAAATAAATAAATTGAACGTACCTAGATGTCATGGCGAAGAAAAGGTCCGCGCCACGTCCTCGCTACGTTCACGCCACGATAGACGATACTGCCATTTAGGTATGAACCACGCCTAAAATTCCATCAGATTAGTTTCTACGTGGCAAAAACTAGAGAGCTCGACTCAAGGCGACACTCAAACTGAATGACCAATTATCGTCTAAAGTTTATTTTCCTGTACAAGTTTTAATGATTCTAGCCGCTCTATGTGCCGTTTCTGTTTATATAATTCGATTCTCATGAAGTAGGTGCCTAGGTACTTACATAATTCAATATTCATATCTTTAGATATCTTTTGATCTAAAGATTACAATGTACCTAGGTATAATTAAAGCCCAATACCTTCCCGCTGTTCATGGTTGAGTAACCGCATTGTCTTATGTAGGCTATTCATCTCATTCAATAGGTAGGTAGCTATCATAAACCGGCAGCAAACGGCAATGGCCGTACGATATAATGAACCCATCTGCTGACGACATGACTCATGTAATGACATTGCTCTCAATTTTAGGGTCAAAACGGTTTGTCCGTCTGTTTTACTAATTTACAGACTTGAATTACCGCCACAAATTCCAGTTTATACAGTTTTCTAAAATAAATCATGAAGATGAAAATATATGTTGATATAAGTTCTCGGTATAATAACTGCAGAGTTGTAGGGACTTATGTCCTGGGTACATTCACAACTTTACACTTAGGCGACTCTTCAAACAAAACAAGACTGATCAAGTGTGATTCAACCCGCACGTCGAGAGTATCGATCTATCAGATTATTTGCTTTGTTAGTTTGGTATTTATAAGGTTCCGTACCCGAAGGGTGCCAACGGAACCCTAAAGCTCCACTGTCCTTACGTTCGTCCGTCCGTCCGTCTGTCAGCGGGCTCTCATGAACCGTAGTAGTTAAAGAGTTGAAATTTTCAAAGTGTTTCTATTGCCGCTATAACAACAAATAATAATAGTGTACGAAAAGAGCCTTTGAGGCGCACATTAAATCCTATCACCACACTGGTTCAAAAAAACTAGAAGGGGGCCCGATACAAGAAACATTTATGTACATAGTCAGTGCTGTGTTCGCCTTATAAGTTTTAAGTTAAGATACATAAAGCTGTTGGCGATCCTTTTTTGAATAAAATAATACATGTACGGAACCCTTCGTGTGCGATTTCGACTCGCACTTGACCGGTTTTATTTGATTTTTATTATAAAAAAACTATGCGCCGCGCTAGCTGTTATCGAATGAGAAAATCAAATCCATTCAAATGATACACCACGTGACAAATCAAAATTTACGTAACACGTAAAATCACGCACGAGTAACAAATTTTGAGACGTGCATCACCTGATGCACATCAGGCCAATACCAATAAACAATTGTTTTATCTTTTTATATTTTATCTTTATCTCTAACCTAAATAATTGTCTTTATCTTCACCACCCCCTCTCTTTCGTTTCTAAGAAAAATATTACAAGGATGTTGGTGAATTAAAAAAAAACGGTACAATAAGCAATATACTTAGGTCCGAAACACGACCTTTTCATCAGATAGCGCGGTCGGTTTTCACTGAGCTCACGAGAGGCTTCAACAATGTATAGTTAATGTATTCAAAGAAGGCATAGATTTAATGAACCATAGATGAATCGGGGAAGAAAAACCGTGGGTACCGAGATGCCGACACATGTAAATATTGTGGGAATCCACTACAGTAGATACTTACTAATTTGATACGTTTTTGTGAAATTAGCTTATCATATAATAAATTATGGTATGGTATAGGCATGTCAAAAGAGAAGAATGCCATGTGGCATTAGATAAAGTACCTAGTAGATATGAATGTGGATATTTATGTTACCGTAAAATTGTCAATGCCTCTAGATTATAATCCTGCCCTCCTAGTGAAGAACGCAGTAACTAGCATTTTTGACAAAAAATAGTTAAATACATATTCGGGATCGCCTAACAAAATACAACACTGTGTTCTCACTCACGTATCAAAACATGTTTGACATAGTTACTGCGTTCTTCACTAGGAGGGCAGAATAATCTATCTTGCGAGATTGTAAACTGTCGAAAGATTGTGAACCGTAACATACTGCTTACAATACTGCGTTAAATTTCTGGCGTTTCGGCGGCCACTGCCGCGGCACATTCGCTCAGTTCGCTCGCCTCGCGCGTAGTTTTTCACTAACTAACCTAACCTAACTTACTATTTTCGATCTAAGCAGATGTTCGACAGTATACGCTCTCGCGAGGTTATAATCTATCGGTATTTACAATTTTACGGTTACAGATATATTGTGTAAAAGAGCCTGGTCACTACTACTAGTGTTACACTAGTTTTTTCGAACCAGTGTGATGAAAGAATTTTAAATGCGCCGCAAAGAGGCTCCTTTCGTGCACTTGACACATGTTTCGAACTTTTTTTTTAATTCTACGACATGCCGATTTCCTCACGATGTTTCCATTCGCCGTTTGCGAGTAGGTACTTGTATAGCGCACATAATTTTTTTGAACAAAAAATCCATTGCACGACCGGATTCGAACCCAGGACTTTAGGTTTGGAAAGCGGGGTCACTACCACTAGACCACCATGCTCTCAAAGTGTGAAGAGATAAAAGCAAAATGGGTCGGGTTGGACATAAGTGACATGATGATGATGGTGAGCTTATAATACAAGTATTAAAAATAGGTCTGCTAATATTACTTACTCGGCCCGCCTTCAAATGTTATATACTTCAAAGGTGGTACTTAGTTTAAATATATCGTTGTATTTATCTTATTCAAAGCAATATTGAAAGACGATAGAGATAGGCTAAAGAGCAAGAATATCTAAGGATAAGTGAGTTATCTAAGAACTCATACTCAAAAGGGTTTGCAGAGCGACAATGTTTTCAAAAGATATCCCACTACAAAAGACATATACTGCTGACACAATAGTCGAAGCTATATAAAGATAAGATACTAAAAATGTAAAGCAGGCAAACAGGCGAAAAAAACCACGTAAACAAGCAAAATGAACGAGTGGAGATTCAAAACATTGGCAATACGCGTAGTAGGTATACAAAACAGCGACAGAATAAATTAAAGCCTGCGGTAAGTTATTTTAGTCGTTGGTTGGCCGTTAGAAATACCTAATAGAATTGCTGGTTTTAGCATTGCATATAATTAAAACGCGCCAAATTTGTTCTAAGCAAATAATCCAGTCTATTTGGTCACAGATATATTTTCAGAGAGCACTGATTGTCTAGTGGTACTTTTCTATCCATGATTTGATGTTCTGAGGGTCGTCCTGTCAATCGATTTTGCTATTCGAAATATAGAAAACATCGTGATGAAACGTCATGTCATATTGTAAGGGCATGTCGTGGAACTCATAGAGATAATAAGTTGGTTTGCTGTTCTGAGGTGGATCGTACAAAGTGTGAAAATATTTTTAAGTTCACAAAACCTCTACTTATTTACCACACTGGTTCAAACGAACCGCTTGTAGTAGCTATATTTTCTAAGATCTTTCGTTTTCTGCTGGTATAAAAGCGAGGATCGATTGTCTAATGAGTCACAGTCGACATAAGACTGCACTTGGCGGGGCCACCTCCTTTTGATGGATGACAAATCGCTTTTGGATCCCGCTCGTGTTCACGTCACTGAAATTGCCTACGATTTAGTGCTGTTGAAATAAAAGTATATTATGTGTTGTGTATTGGCTGGTGGTGAATAAAATATTTAGAAAGTTGATATGCTAGTTTTATAGGCATACCTTTCAGGCTTTTATTTTATAGACTTGCCTGCGAGAGATGTACTTACCATGCTACAAACTCGTCGTTTGCGACTTTTCTCTTTCTTATTAACTTAGCCGTTTAGGCGTATAGCCGTTTAGGTGTGATTGAGGCTCAAACCTCCAAATATCCTCACAAACTTTCGCATTTATAACATAAGTAAGATAATCCTTTTCTATCCCCAATGTCACCGAAGCCGTGAAAAGTCTTTACAGTCCGATTACATTTTCTAGCTAGTTCTCATTTACCGCGCACGCCACTTGCAGGGTTACGCTGGGGAACAATGCAGTTGAAATGACACGGCGAGGACTCCTTTACGTTTGACACAGATACCGTACAAAGGACATGTCATTTACGAACGCTAACTTTTATCAGACATTTTTATTTTTCTTAAAATTAAAATATTCAATATTTGTTTGCACAAGTTTCTTTCTTTTCATTACATGGAACAGTTAGAAAAGATCAGTTTATCGCCCTTAGAATCTTTGAATGCAATCAGAACCATGTTCCTTCTTAAGTACTTGTTTCTAAAGTCTAGACATTCAATTTCATCAAGCATTGGGTAGTGTTGTAGAAGCAAGAAACGCACGAACGATTTGACTTTGAGGGATTTGCAGTCTTTTGAAACTTGTCATATTCCTGCTTGAGATAAGTAAGATCTAGATAACCCATGAATCTTTTAGACTAGCTTACCTGATTGAAAAAAGAGAAGCGATGCGGTGAACGCTGTGCATACCGGAAACAGACAAACAAACGTTTTATGACAGCTCTAAGTAACTACCTGTGCCAGATCCCATGCTCACCAGTACAAAAATCTCAAAGAAAAATCTCCATCTAATGTGAAAAACACTTTATCGATGTTGCCAACATCGGCTTACTTGCCGCAACTGTTCCCACCAGAACTTGTCTGCGACGAGCTTTATATCTCTTTAATGCAGTTCATGTCATGCTGAAAACAGAACACGCCGCTACACACAGTTTTCGCGCAATATTTTTGAGTCAAATTGCGAGTGTTGTTAGTCTGTTATACAGAGAGGATGGCCGAATGAATATTAAAGCGATAGGTTGCCTGCCCGTAAAGCTACGCAACCCAAAATGGACGTGACAGCCCGTTTCTCTAATCACATTAGGTAAAGAGGAATTTGGAGAATGTTGTTAAGGCAGGCACCGCGAACTTCCTTAGATACCGAGTGCGGAATTCAATAAAGGACCGAAAACGAGAAGCGGGTTTTCTTAAAGTGAGAATTATACGTTGAAAAAACTACAACGCCTTGTAAAGTAGGGATCCGCTTCTGTAACTTTTCTTGGAGGATAAGGGAATTACTTACGACCGACAAGGGGAAAACAAAGTCGGAAAACAACATAACTTGTTTTGTTTGATACCCTTTTGTTTTTTTTTATTGAACGTACATAAGTACCTCTTTATGTAAAATACGTGTGTATATTATGTATGCGTAACCTATGTGTAACCTTGTTTGTTGACAGGCCCGTGGGAGGAAAGCAAAATGGCAAACCACGTCATTGTTGGGGTAGATACAGGTGTCGACCAATACAAATATGAGGGTCGATTCTATAGAGTAAAATAAAGACAAAGTGTTAGTATTCAAACGCTCGGATATTTTAGTACCTATATTGTTACCGAAGCTGCAAAAGGAGGGTTGACGTCAGGCAGGCGGCCGGTCATAAAACACTTTAGCCAAAACTCTTAGACCCCACATAGAGTGGGATAAGAGCAGGAAGATGATGATGATTGTACCAAAGCTGCATACCTACCATACCATACATGCATAATCATATTTTAATGATACTTTTGCTCGTGTCAGAAATAAACATAAATAGCTGCTCTGAACCTAAAACAGATTTAATAGAGCAAAGTATTTCATTTCTTTCAAATTGCCTACATAGGGTTTTATGAATTTATTACATCGCAAAAATAATAAAAGTTGGCAGTGCAACAAACATTAATGAACGAAACAACAATCACGTCTCGCTCAGAAGATTCATCGCAATAACATTAAACTGAGCATTTTCATTGTCGTCGCGAATCGTTACAAAACCCTTGGCATCGGTAAAAACTCTTGGAAGAGGGGTCGTCGCAAAAACTGTGTGCAAACTCGAATTAAATAGTCGTATCTCTATAGTGACAGTGCGAATCCATCAGCGGTCTCGATTGCAGCGATAACCACCCCCTATCCCCACCACCCTCCCACGCGAAAAATAAATCGTAATTTGATAGCGCCCTCTCTTGAAGCTTAGTCGACGACCAGTGAACAAAATGTTAATGGACTGAAGATCATTTAGCGGCCGAAAAATCGTCCTGTCGATTAAGATTTTTCCTTTGATTCATAAATACTACCAAATGTCTCTTAGAATTATTACTGACCATTGATAGAGATGAGAGATGACATTGGACATTGGCACACCAATCATATTATATATATGATTGGTGGTATGATTGACCTCGGTGGCGTGGCGGACGTGTGCTCGGCTGAGATGCAAGAGGCGCGGGTTCGGTTCGAAAAATGTTTGTATATTTTGCAAATATTTCTTCCGGGTCTGGGTGTTGTAGTATTATGTATTACTAGCTGCCGCCCGCGGCTTCGCTAGCGTGGTACCCGGATAATAAATAGCCTATATGTTAATCCAGCACATGTACTATGTAAATTCTAAGTTTCGTTCAAATCTGTTCTGCCGTTTTTGCGTGAAAGAGTAACAAATATCCATATATACAAACTTTCGCATTTATAATGGAAGTAAAATAGGTATTTATAAAAAAAAGAGTATATAAATATTTTATCAGCTATCTGGTTCCCATAATAAAAGCTTTGCTTAGTTTGGGGCTAGATGGCACTGTGTGAAATGTCCACAAATATGTATAACACAAAAACTGGGTGGCTAAAAATATGTTTTTATGCTCTTTCTGAATATTTCCTTGTCATACCACTCAGATACCATTATGAAAGTTTTTAAATGTATACAATTTACTGCAGGTAACTGTACACAATATTTATCAATTCCTCTAGTCTACACAGATGTTATCAAAAATGTACAAACATAGCGTCTACAAAAGTAATACATCACACATTGCTGTGTCATCACGGTTTCATTATTCACACAGCATTCATTACTCACTACGAATATAGATTACATAGGAAGCCTAAAGGCTGCCTAGATTGCTACAGGGTGTTTCAGAATGCTTTGTTATACCAAAAAGGACTTGTAACCAGCTACTTAAATTACAAAAAAGTTTTTATGTTTCTACGTCTGTTTGTAGGTAAGTAATTTCAGAAAGTGCTGAAATGACTTTGAATCTAATTTCAATGGTTTTAATTCACAGCTATATTCTCGAGTGTTTTATATGTACATTTTTATACTTCTTCGCTGGACTGGGAGTTAAGAAAAAACATAGAATGCGTCCAGCTGCTTCTCTCCCCGAGCATGTCGTAAAAGTCGACTAAGGAATAGTATCCTCTCCAACACGATAAGCAAGTATTCCCAAGGTGGGTTGACGTCAGGCAGGCGGCCGGTCATAAAACACCTTAGCCAAAACTCACATTGAGTGCCGACCACATAGAGTGGGATAAGGGCAGAAAGATGATGATGATCCTCGAGTGCTTTAGGGCTACATTAACTAGGTCACCCTGTGTAGATAGATCGAGAGACAACGTAGGCAGCGGGGTGGCCTCCCCAGAATTATTGTAAACTACGGCTGTTGTGGATTTATTGTGTGTGGCCTCAATCTCTATTCCATCTTGTAACTTGTGAAATTACAGCTTATACAAGTATTTACAAAGATACAGATAGAAAGATACAATCAGGCCTGCCTCATTATCCATATCATCAGAAGGTGGAAATAATTACCTTCATATAGTTATTCTTTGTCAACTATTAAGTAATATACCAAAATCAATGTAGAACTCTGTCGTTAATTAATTAAATGTGTATAATCAAAAATATTTTTTTTTAGTTCATTATAGAGGAAACACGATAAGAAAAACGATTAAAAACATTGAATAATCCATGTTTTGAGTATGTTTTGATCTAGAACCCTACCATATTTTCAGATAATTTTTACTTTGATAGGCAGGTACCTAATTACTAGTTTTTGTTGAATCCAGTTTTTTGATTAAAATTTATAGTTTTCTTGTAATTGTTTCTTTAATTTATTAATTAATTGTGAACAAGGCCGACTACGCTGAGAGAATAGTGCTTGGCAAGCCTACTCCATTTTAATTCGTCCCGGGCACTACAGCGTTCCGTTTGTGAAGATAAAAGTTGCCTCCTGACGCTAAATCAGCTACTATAGATAGTAGAAGGCCTTAGTTTTCTTGTAATTAACAATTATTTGATTTGGCGTATTATTTGATTTTAATACATTGCGCGGTCTTACTCTCTGTCTTTCTTTTTTAAAATTCGTAGCGCTACCTCGAAATCGATCTAGACGCGATGGTATGGTAGCCTCTTAATTGGCTTTTATTTGTACGAGTTTTCGCCAAGTCGCGTCGCTGTCGCCTAACCAGTGCGGCCGCAGCCTAATTTTCATAGCAAACTAGTGGAACGCCCCGCATACTGTCTATTTCTCTCACAATTATAATTGCTGTAGCATAAACCCCGCTATACAATTCAACACGATCCAAAGTTAACTGATAACTATAAAACGCTACAACTATCTACAAATTAGTTCAGACGCCTCCAACTCCGTTGCGACAGTCGACTAAGCTAATTAAACTTGAATTGCTATCTGCTGTAATAAATCTATAGAGCTTTCAAATAATATTTACTTTATGATTGCAAATGAAAGATTCCAGCATCGTTTAAAGTGTAATCATCATTGCTACATTAGCCTATACATTTTGATGACACAACTTCATTTAAAAAGTTTATGACAATACAAGAGCAGTTGGACATTGATTTTTGATTCTAAAAAACATTGCTCGCGTAGAATTATTCATAAATCGTTATAATTCGTTAACAATTCATTTCTAAGATATTTCGTTGCACCATTACAACTGTAAATTTGAAAGGTTTTTACTGAGCTTGGAGATCATCATGCGAACTTCCTTGAAGTTTGCTCGAAGTTTATTTGACACAAACTAGGGCAGTTTTTAATAACGTTACTTTTGACAATTTGTATAAATATTTTGTAAAAATATTTCAGTGTAGGTACCCAAACACAAACCCATATGAGGTGAGAAACAAGTTCTCATTCATAATATTTTGGCAAATACTCTTCCTAAAGACAAAAACCTAAAAAATAACCGTTCTATTCATTTCTTTAAGTTCATAAATATATTTCTGACAATATCTACACTGTTCTACTTACTTGGTTATTGTGAGGTAAGAAGAAAAACAGTTCTTGGGAAAAATTATGAAGTTGAGATAGCTTCTTAATTTTCTCGGCTACATCGCGTAGAAGTTTTTGAAGTAGTGTAAGTTTCAGATATATAAACACATTTCATTTGATTTTCCTAATCAATACGAGAGGTTCATTATGTACAAAGTGTATTTGATTGAACGACATTAAGTGAAAACACGGGCAAAGTGACACTGGTGGTCAGTAATCTTGTAAAATTGTTAAAAACATTATGAGCTCATATTTGAACTTGTAGTTTTTGTCTCTTTCTAACGGGTGCAATATGTATAGCTCTTTTGCACTCTAACTTCATTTATAAATATTTATAAATCGTAGGTAGATTATGATGCGTGACCACGTCGAGTGACCCCTTTATCGGTGATTTTATGTATAGGTTGTTTAAAAATTGGTTATTGCTGAAAGAGTAATTGTTGGGTAAAATTAACGCAAAATATATAAAAATCGGCGCTAATATTTTGATACCGAAACACTCATATAAATAGACGAATACCACAAAATTACTTAAAGTGCAAGCATTGTTTTTTCTACTGTGTAATAAGTGAACATTCTCGCTTATTACAATGATATTTCACAGTGAGCCAATAATCTCTATAAGTCATGAATAAGTTTGCAATGGTACCAGTTTTGCCTCGGCAGGTCATCACACGGAAAGCGTGGGTTGAGCAAAATTTACAAATCCTTTATTTACGAAAAGATTATGTTGGAGTATTCCTTATATTTACCTATATAATTATCAATCTGAATAATTATCAATTTGACTGCCTCGGTGGCGTGGCGGGCGATTACTCGACAGAGACGCAAGAGGCGCGGGTTCGATTCCCGCTGCAGAAGAAATGTTTGCATGTTCTGCAAATATTTCTTCCGGGTCTGGGTGTTGTGGTACCATGTTTCGTAGTTTCTGATACCCACGACACAGGGAATCCTAGTGTGGGTGTTATTTATTTATTTGTGACTTTCGAAGATATTGAAAATACATTATATCTTAAAAATTAAAACAGAGCTCAATGATGATTACGACAAGCAACGTTACAATTTTCACAATAGGTGTTTAAAAATAAACTGTTTAAATGAGCTTTGATAGCTGTTTGCAACAGATCCTTATCTAATACAGTATAAACATCCTATTATTATAGGCAATGTACTTATAATTGTATTCAAGTTTACAGATTAAGTTACACGAGGCGAGCGAGCCTTGACCCTGGCTGAGACAGACGACCAGACATCGGCCGGCGCCCTCGGAACAAATAAATATCAGACGCACAGCCTATTTACTTGTATATAAGTGCTGTATCACGTAGGTTTGCAATATATTGGATGAAAAAGTTTAAATAAGGACGGATATTCCTTGTTTGTGAACTTTGAAAAAGAAAAATAGAAAAAAATTAAGCCAAAAGCTTGTTACGCTCAGTAAATGCAAGCAGTAAATGAAACATTTACTGTGCATAGCATATATTGAACAGATAACTCTACTATTTATCGTAGACTAATAAATTTGCTAGACACTTAAACAATTATTTATTCAAGAGCATTTACTTTCTCTTCACGAAGAACAAATAAGGATTTTTATTTCGTTTTACAATTACCTATGTCAATTATGTCAAAAAATAGGGAGACGCGAGTAAATACCATAGCAACACATGCTCAGACGTCTACCCTTTTTATAGGCGACAAATACGCTCTCCGGTTAGGTACTCTGTATGTCTACGCGAACCAATAATACGCATTCCGTCTTGCCGTTTGCTATAATAAAATAATTCTAGCTACGGAAAGCAATTTCTTCTTCAATGATATTTGTCCAAGCCAATGTTACGAGTCTCTTTAATTTGATTGAACTTTGTGAAGACTCTTGAGTGTCTCCTGTTTGTCAGTTGAAGGAAAGTTTCTGTTATGATCTTTTTCCGTTTACTCGGGTTCTATTGGAGAAAAATATTAAAAGTTTTTGCATTAAGACTTGCTATAATGAAACCTGGTATACCTCAAAGATGAGCGAAGGGATGAATAAAACTACCAAAATGGAATCACGACTTTTGCGCGGTTTTATTTTCGTCTACGCTCTCATGAGTCGAATGGTTTCCATTTTATTTTTACCCACGACGGAACGGAGGAGTTATATGCGTTTGGCCTTAGAAGTTGTACCTATGTTTGTCTGTTACAATTTTCCTGAAAAACTACTGAACCGATTTCGATGCAGTTTTTTGCATTATGTTAGTTTTATTTTAAAAAAGGTTCTTAGATATGTCGTATATATCTAACAATTTTTTTACCGTCGTAGGTTTAAAAAAAATAATAACCTTTTTAAAAAAGTTTATTTAGCCTTAGTTCGAATTAGATTACGGACACTGTATTACGATAGTAGATAAATAGTAATATTTTTTACGGATAATTAAATAGATTAGCTATATGTCTGTTGTATAATAGATATCACACATACACAAGCTGTTTCAATAGAAACCATGGTCAATATTTCGCTATAACTTTGCGAACATTATTTTCATAGTTTTGGCATTTTACCAAAGGACTTTTTATTCCAGTGGTAGCCTGGTGGTAGGGGGCAATCGATACAAGCCACAGATTAACAAACAATAAGTCCAGTGATGTATGGCAAAAATGTATTACTTTATTCAAGATTCCTCTAGCCAAGAAATCGTTTATTTGAGTTAGCCTAGTTTAGTCTCGACACTATTTCAAAGCCAATGCTCCGTTGACTTATAATTTCGGGCTATGCAGTAACTCTTCATTTCTTCCATCAAATATCTATCTGTTTCGCTGCACAGATATTCTCTTATATTAGACTTAGACTTACATTACTCGATGAGATTAAAATAAAAATAAGAAGTTAAGGCTTTTGTAAGAATAAAAGGCATCATCATCTCCCTGCCCTTATCCCACTTACGTGGGGTCGGCACAACATGTAAGAATAAAAGGCAAAAATATATTTCGTTTGTATGAATTTGTATGAATTGACACTCTCTACCGTCTACTATGTATCGGGCTAGTTATGGGACCAGCTTATATATAGTCCACGTTTATTAGTACCTTTCCACTTGCGACACGCAGAATTTATAAACTAAGGCCTTTTACCATCTATAGTAGACGATTTATACAGCGTCAGGAAGCAACTTTTACCTGCACAAACGGGACGCTGTAGTGCCCGGGACGAATTACGATGGAGGAGACTTGCATGAAGAGACTTGTTTTTCGCACAGAAAAATCCATTGGTACACGACAGGATTTCAACCCACGACCTTAGGATCGGAAGGCGGGGTCGCTACAAACTAACTACCAACCAAAAATTACATATGTGACCTACCAAAGGCTCCAAATTATAATGTCCCCTAACAGAATAATTACCATTGGGCAAAATTGCCTTTCATACGTACTTTAAAGTACAAGCTAAAGTAAGTAAAGTAAAGTAAAGTACTCAGAACTAAATTTTGTGACTGCGCAGGTCATATTAACTTTCTAATTTATAAACGTAGCAGTGGGTGGAAACCATAAAGATATCTGAAGAATGAATACGAAAGTTTTCTACCATCGCCTTGTTTTCAATATTTCCCGAATTGCTGAAATGAGATTCTTTTGGCTGAAACGTGATTCCAAAACGGTAAACACATTTATCAAAAGCTTCACTTATATTGTTCAGGTTTTGTGGGTTAGAGTTGAGTTTTATGCCTAGGCTGCCTAAGTTTAACTAGTTCTAGGACCTACTTATCCTAATATTATATACCTATGCGAAAGTAACTCTTCTGTCTGTCATCTTTTCACGCCTAAACTGCTGAATAAAGGTACATTGCATTCTGGGGAAGAACATAAATAAAACAACAAGGTCTTAAACTAAGATAACGTCCAATTTATGCTCTACCGCACTAGTGAGGCATGCAAATATTCAATGAGGATTTTACAAGCCACAGCTAGTGACAAATAAGTTATTGATGTGAAGGTGCTCAATCTCTTTCAAACACATATCAACCAAATTTCAAAAGCTGTGCAGATGACCACGAGATTTTGCTATGTAATAGGTGTGGTAATAGCAATGTTTGGCTTATTTACCACTAACTTACCCCGCGAACTTCGTATCGCCTCAGAATTGGATGTATATATGCGAAAATGTTCCAATCCACAATGATTCAAAATTGAAAATTAATATATTTAAAAAAATATTTACATGTTTCTACAATAAGAACTAATTTTTAATAACTTGCGAAAGTAAAAAAGTGTACGTCTAAAACAAATAAACACAAAATTGCATTTATTTCAATTTTGAACCATTGTGGATTGGAACGTTTTCGCATAACTACGTCCAATTAATAATGCAATTTTCAATTGTTTTATTCGGGACAAATCCAACTAATCAAAAATTATGAAATCAGTCTAGTTAGAGGCCCTTACCCATTGCTTTGCAAGAAAGAGAGAGCTGCTGACGACCTGATTGATATGAACGACATTGTAAATTATCAAAATTGTATAATTATCAAATTAACTGTCTGTCATAAATTAATGTCTAAGAAGTATTAATGCGTTATCCTGGTTTTCCTTGTACATCCTCTTTCCATTTTGTGATCGTTTTACAGGATAAAAAGTAGCATATGTCCTTCCCCGGGATGGAATCTACCTCTTTGCCAAATTTCATTAAAATCTGTTCAGCAATTTACGCGCAAAAAGGTAACAGACAGACGGAGTTACTTTCGCATTTATAATATTAGTATGGATAATAATTAATTACGTCATTACGTCAGCAGTAATGTGACGTCTTGCTAATGAGTAATGACTAATGAGCAAATGGTTGGGCTAATTACTAAACCAACAAATCCTGACCAACGAAAACAACTTATTGTATCTCATCATGTTGGAGAGGATACTATCCCTTAGTCGACTTTTACGACATGCTTGGGGAGAGAAGCAGCTGGACGCATTCTATGTTTTTTTTTATTCTTTCGTGACCTAGAATAATAGTAACTTTTTGTCCAGCTATACCACGCGAGCAAAGGCACGGGTGGAGGTTTGTACTTAACTAAATAAATTAAGGCTATAACTCCAGAACCTTTACTGACTTGCGACAAGTAGGGATTTAAAACTGAAACTGGCAAAGTTCACAACACGAAGCCTTGTAAACTTTTGTCAGTAGGTAATTAATATTTACAACTTTCCCCAAGAAATACAGAAACCTTAGGAAATTCTGAAAAGGTTTATGTTTCTAGGACATTTATATAATAAATAATAACCAACAGTCACATGCATAGTCCTGACCCCACCCTAGGATTCCCTGTGCCGTGGGTATCAGAAACTACGAGTACCATGGTAGCACAAACACCGAGACCCGGAAGAAATATTTACAGAGCATGCAAACATGTCTTCCGCCGCGGGAATCGAACCCGCGCCTCTTGCGTATTGCCTTATTGTTACTTGTAGACCGAAATCAAATATAAAATCAAATACATATAATGGTAGTAGTAGTTACGAATTGATAACGTTTTTCAACATCGCCATAATTTCAGCCGATACTAGGTTAAAATGATAGGTGATATGATAACCCATAGTATAGGTGGTACCCATGGCACGCCTCCTTTCGATTTTGGCAACCTCAGCGATCCTGACCCCAGAATACTCAAACGCAACTCAGTGTTGAGCAAGTCTCAACTCACGGTTTTTTGACAGTTTCTGATGAAAATCTGTCAAAAAAAATCGTCATTTGAGACGGGCTCAACTTTGAGATGCGTTTGAGTATTCGGGGGTGAGTGTCTCTAATCCGAGTTTTGCTTGCGACTTTAAATAAACTTTTCTTTTTTAAATAAACTAAATAATCCAAGTAAAATCTAGTATTCGTAGTACTTACTTAGTACATAGTATAATGTTATAAAAACTAGGTAAAGTGCCGGACAAGCACCAAAGTTCTTCTGTAAATGTCCGATTTATTCTCACAAAGGCATATCAATCATCGGCATTACTCATACTCGTTCCTAATGTAACTAGTTTTTCTCCGTAACTTTTTATACTAATGGATGCCGGCAAGGGGTCTTTCTTCGTAGAATAAGGGTGCGTACTCCACAGAGTTAAATGTTTTGGCCCTGACATTATTATTAATAAATACCTACATATTTTTCTTCCAATATATTCTAATTTTAAGTTATAGGAGTGAATGTCCCTTTTTAAAGTTCTGTACCCGAAGGTTGCCAACGGGACCCTATTACGAAGCCTCCGCTGTTCGATCATCCGTCAGTCCGTCCGTCTGTCAGCGGGCTGTATCTCATGAACTGTACCTAATAGGTAGAGAGTCGAAATTTTCACAGAGTGTGTATTTCTATTGTCACTGTCACAAATAAAATAATAAAAGGGGGCCCCATACAAAAAAACATTTATGCACATGTACGATGGTACAGAACCCTTCATGGTGTGAATCCGACTCGCACTTGACCGGTTTAATTTTAGGTATCTAAAGTGAGATAAACCTATACACTATAATATATTGATATAAAATCTATATCACATTCTTAGTTTATTATATGCTATCGTTATAAGTGCGTGTGTCATCCATATATAGGTACACGAATATATTATGTATACATTAGACGAAAGTGAAGGTGTAAGGGTGCGTATCATCTTTAATCCTATAGACAGGCAACATTCCTCAAAGGATCACCGTAATGCGATTATAATTTCAGACGAGTATTTCACGTGACGTCAGTAAACCGCTTCTCCGAGAGATTCACAAACACAATGCAACGTGAGGGAGAATGCATCAATAGTTTGCCCTTAACCTTTCAAATGCGTGGGCGGACGGGCTGGGTGGTGGCTAGCGATGCGGTATGTAGACTTAATCCGGCTTTTCAGGCAATTGCTAAATAACAAAGTTTCCTAGTTCAAGAACGGGACTGGGATTTCTTTAATTATTATTCAGTGGCGTGGCGTGCGATTGCTCGGCAGAGACGCAAGAGGCGCGGCTTCGATTCCCGCTGCGGGAGAAATGTTTACATGTTCTGTAAATATTTCTTCCGGATCTGGGTGTTGTGGTATCATGGTACTCGTAGTTTCTGATACCCACGACACAGGGAATCCTAGTGTGGGGTCAGGACTATGTATGTGACTGTTGGGTGTTATTATTATTATTTTTAGGTATATTTTTTCAATCTCGGCTTCTATGAGAGCCGGCATTATAAACAATGTGCACGGGCCTAAGCCAAGTGCGCATCGTTAAGGATGGCTGTTTGATTTTGAGCCCCAGAACTTGGTATCTGTACATCAGTTGAGAGATCCGTTTGCAGAAATTTGCGGACAATTCTACAAGTATTCAGAATTACTGCTTTTTGTAATAAGGCAAATATGTGTTTGGGTAGATCAAGTAGTGCGAGTGACTGTAACAGTTGTTTAGGAATAACACCGGTGGAAGACAACACTATGGGAATAATGGAAACTTTGTCTAGTTTCCACATCCGGGTTATTTCGTTTTTTAAATCTACATATTTTGAAAGCTTTTCCGCGATTGTGTTTTGCAAATTGTGTGTGTTAGGGATGGCTATATCTATGAGGAGTGCTGTTTTACTAGATTTATCAATAAGTGTTATGTCCGGTCTATTGTAATGTGTAGTTCTGTCTGTGAGGATGGCTCTATCAAAGTAAAGTTTATGTGTGCGGTTCTCTAACACTACTTCTGGTGTGTATTTATAATACGGAGTTGGTCTTGGGGATGTTTCTATCAAGTTGTATTTGATAGCTAATCGTTGGTGAATAATATTGGCTACCTGGTCGTGCCTGAACTTATAATCCGTTTGAGCGATCGATTTACAAGCCCCCGTTATGTGCTGGATGGTTTCAGATGAACTGTTGCAGCGCCTACACAGATCTGTAGCTAAATTTTGCATCTTCATGATGTACTTCTGATAGTTTCGAGTTTCAACCACTTGGTCCTGGATGGCTATCATAAACCCCTCTGTCTCAGGGAAGAGGTCTCCTCGATGAAGCCATTCGTTCGATGCTTGCATGTCGACGGTTGGTTGGCTCAAATCGTGGCGATGTCTTCCGTGAAGAGACTTTCGGGCCCATTCAGTAACTAGAGTCTGTCTGTCGGTTAGTTCCTCGTTTTTCTGTTTATTGCGTTCATGTAAATTGAGTGGTGTAAGCTTTCGGTCCAACTGGACTACTGACTTATGAAGTGTAGATGTTTCGGCTTTAGTGTGAAAATATGCCCGTAGAGATGCTATTTGTCGGTTGTGCAGATTAATAATGTCTATAATACCCCTGCCCCCCTCCATGCGAGATAAAATTTGTCTCTGGACACAAGCTCGCGGGTGGTGTTTGCGGTGTTTCGTCATGGTGACGTTTATAAGACGTTGCAGGTTTTTTAATTCCGTTTTGGTCCAGTTTATTATGCCGAAAGAGTATGTGAGAACAGGAATAGCGTAAGAATTTATAGCTTTTGTTGTGTATTTTGAGTAGAGTTGAGATTTTAAAATTGAATTTAGTCTATGCTTAAAGTTTTGTGTTAGTTTAGTTTTAATTTCTTTATAATGAATCAATTTGGATTGGTTGTAACCTAAATATTTGTACGCTTCATTTTCATTTAACGGGTCAATAGTTTCACCGGATCGCATTTCATACGTATGACTGTAACTTTCTCCTGCTCTAATTGAATTTATTTTACATTTATCTATACCGAACTCCATTGAGATGTCGTTTGAAAATTGTTCCGTAGTGTGGATTAATAGTTCTAGGTCAGTCTTGGTAGAGGCATACATTTTTATGTCATCCATATATAAGAGGTGGTTTAACTTATATTCTGGGTAGTCAGTCAGTCCATCAGTTATATTTCCAAGGCAGTATCCTAAGTTCATCGTATTAAGGCTATTTGATAGGGGATTTAGTGCTAAGCAAAACCATAGCGGACTGAGCGCGTCTCCTTGGAATATACCACGCCTGATTTTTATTGGTGTTGTTTCTATTACCCTGTTGAAAGTTTGTGCATGGAGTTGGGTTTTCCAATTGTTCATAGAGCTACTTAGGAATGAAACAAGTTGCGGGTGGATTTTATAGATCTCTAGGATTTTAATAAGCCATGAGTGTGGAACCGAGTCAAAAGCTTTCTTATAATCGATGTAAATGCTATAGAGATCTACTTTCGTCTTCTGTGTTTGCTGTAAAACGACCGAGTCGATTAGAAGTTGTTCTTTACAACCCTGACTAAATTTTCTACAACCTTTTTGCTGTTCAGCTAGTATTTTATTGTTGTTTACATGCGCATAAATGAGTTGAGATAGGCATGATGTTATGATTTTATATATAGTTTGTAGGCAAGTGATTGGTCTATATTTTGCAGGATTTGCTGTATCAGTTATGTCTTTTGGTATCATGTAAGTTGTTCCAGCTGTAATGTAGTCGGGAATTGTGTCAGGGTTTTTAATGAAGTCGTTGATGTGATTGTACAGAAAAGGATGAATGTTTGTAAGTTTTTTGTACCAGTAACTATGTAAATGGTCAGACCCAGGCGTTTTCCAGTTATGTGTTGCTTTTAATACGTTTTGATATACTTCTATGGGAATATATTCAAACTCCATAGGTGTCAAATCACAATATTTTGCGCTCTCATTCTGGATCCATTCAGCTCTTTCTTTAAGCTCAGCTGGGTTTTCCCATATTTGAGCCCAGAATGCACGAAGTTCGGCAGGGTCTAACGTATTTGGTTGATTATTGTTAGCAGTCGTGTTGGTCGCTAAGCGGTTAGTTGAATTTTGCGAAAGAGTTTGATAAAATTTTCTTTCGTTATTGCAGAACTGAGAGTTCTGCGTCTTACGGAAGGTGCACGCTTTGTATCGCCCAAGACGACTACTAACAACGGTCAGTTTCTGTTTCAGTGTATCTAGGTAGTGAGATAGGTCTACATTGGGTTCTTCGTGAGTTGTATGTATTTTGTATTGCTCTAGTATTTGATCTACTTGTTTCGTGAGAGTTCTACTTCTATTGCCATTAATGTATTGTGTCAGTCTTCCTATCTTTTTTCGGAGATCATCTACCTTCCTTTCAAGTCTTTTCTGCCAGTTGGGCATAGAGCTCCTTTTAGATTGGTTTCCTAACTCTGGTGGTATTTTGAGTCTCGATCCATTGCATTTGGCAGCCGTCCATGCCACACAATAAATTACCGTTTGAAGAGTTTCAAAGCTGGAGTCTATATTGACATTTTCAGGTATAATAACTTCATTCAAATAACTGACAAGTTTAGCAAGTTTTTTGGTGGCTTTTTGTTTTGGAATAAAAGGTCTTTCTTCTGGGTTTGTATGTTTAAAATACTGTAAAGCTTGGTCAAATGTTTCATCTAGTTCCTGATCTCGGTCTTGACGTAGGGCGGCATCGAAATGGTTCTGTGGTTGGGGTGTTGGTACGTCACTAATATCGACTAAGATGTGCGAATCATCGATCGCATCGTACCAAACTGTTGTATTCAAATCATCTTGTGTCTGTTCATTCTGTAGTGCATTAGGTTGTGTGGTTGTTGGTGTGTCTATAATGTTCGTAATTTCCTGTCTGATGACATTGAGCCTATCATCATTAACTAGCTTATTCGCTATGATTACCCTTCTCTGATCGGCTATCCTTTGCTCACTGATGTGGGCAAGATGTGGAAAAACACTGATAAAATGTTGATGCAATGGCTTCCTATATGCCGTTTTATTTGTGTCTAATTGTGTGATTCTATAATATTCTCTGATAATTGTTTCATTGTGTTCAGTGGTCCAATGCATTCTTTGTGTACGTTGTGATTGTGTCGACAATGGTTTTTCGTGTTGGTGGGCAAGTAGGTACGATTCGGCTTCATTTCTTATCTCAGTTACTCTTGCAGTTGGAAGAAGCTTATTGCGAATAATGGCTCTGCGTTGGTCGCCTATTCTCTGTCTACTAACGTCCATGTCAGGGAATCGTTCTGTGAATTTACAGTGTAATTCTGTGAGATACGTTCGTGTTTCCATTTCAAGATTCGTGATTATGAAATATGTGCGCAGGATAAAGGCGTTCATCTCCTCAGTCCATTTTTTACGCGCACGTGTTTTGACTTTGGCGGGTACAGGATTCTCGACTGTTGTCGCCTGTACAACATCCTCAGTCAATGAAGATGAAGAATTTCGGGATGGGGAAGAGAGAGAAGTGGATGATTTAAGAGAAGGATCAAGGTAAGAAGGTGGAGAGGAAGGAATGGAAGAAAATAGAGATTTTGGTGAGGATGTAGTGGACTGGGCTTCATGTTCCTCTTCAGCCCGGTCGGTTCGGCTCAGGCCCCGTTCCTCAATGGAAGCCAGCCGTGTTACTTCATCGTCAGCTGCGCTCGCGCTGCTGACTTCTGTGTCGGCTCGAGATGTACTCCGACTTGTTCTTCTCCGTGGTCGTAGGTTGTACCTTCTGTTGGACTCGCATTGTTCGGGTTCCCCGGCAGAGGGCCGCCCATTACCCTCGCCACCGATGGCTTGCATGCTGAGACGTCCAGCATCGGCTCCAGACGTGCCCCGGCGATAGCCCCCGGGAAGCGACCATATACGTACATTCTTACTTGGCTCCATCATGTTGGGTTTGCCATTGCCCTTTTTGGTCACCCGCTTAGTTATTTCGTTGCGGGTGTCCGCCCCTCACGTGGCTTAGGTGGTCAAGCACGGACGTAGGGTTGGGCTTGGAGGGGCTTATTATTATTATTATTATTATTTATTATTTATTATTTCAACCTCAGTCGATAATAGAATAATGGCAGAAGCAACTTGTTAAAAATTGTAACAAAATGGGCAGCTTTGTCTAGAAATCAGAATCAGGCGTAATAACCATGCTTATGATATTCGTCACTCACGTTGCCCTATCCACTCGTACCCAGGACCCTGGACCGATTTAAACCGATTTAATCTTCCTCCTGAAGCAGTATCCTAGCTTGGGAATCTTTGTATTGACTTGTAAATTATATTTAGTGTAGTTATTATTATTATTTTTAGGTTTTAAGTTGATAATTTTATTTTATCTATACTAATATTATAAAGCTGCAGAGTTTGTTTGTTTGTTTGAACGCGCTAATCTCTGGAACTACTGGTCCGATTTGAATGATTCTTTCAGTGTTGGGTAGTCCATTTATCGAGGAAGGCTATAGGCTATGTTTTATTTTTTTCAAAATTAGGGATCCGTAATAAAATTGCTATTTTGTAACACAAGGTGTAAAATCGAAAACCTATTTTTGCGTGCGCTGCAAAAACTATTGACAATAGAACAAAATGATGTACTACGGGTTTGTAGATCCCATTAAGACCTACAAAAAAGTCCGCGAGAACATATATCTAGCTATCATGGTTTAATCACAATAACCGATTTTGTGTTCAAAATAATTATTAAATCGTCTGAAGAAAAAAAAAACTACGTTAAATATGTATCGTAATGTTAATCTTTATCGAAATTAAGCATTATGTTATCAAGAGTATTTATGTAGAAGTAAAATACTTTTTGTTTCATCTCAATCGGATATTTCGTTTAAAAGTTATCACGTGTGTAAGATGTTAAGAGTTGGTACCTAATAATGAGTTATGGGCCATAGTCCATTTATTGAGGGAGGCTATAATATAGGCAATATTTTATCTCGGCATTTCCACGGAAACGAGAAAAACGCGGGTGAAACCGCGGAGCACAGCTAGTTTTTAATATTTTGTTACGCCTACTTTAACATTGTTATACGATTAAATAAATATGACATTCGTGTTATTAAAGCATTTAATACCTTGTATGAAAGGTCGGTGATGGTTTTCTCCGGCTTAATAAATCCTTCAAGCAACTCTAGCTGGCAGGGGGGTGGCCTACGGCGGTTTTTAACGAGATCTCTTTTAATGTAACTCCATGCCATATTCAGTTTTATTGTTCGATTCGATGCATGCAGAGTTTGTAAGCGTTTATATTTTTCAATGCCTTTTTGAATTGGTCTGAGCTGATTTCTGACGAAATAAATGTTATCTGCTATTTGACAGGACTAAAAATAGCCACAGCAAAAACTTTTGTTCTTCTTCCTTTTTAGAATGTTCGATATTTATTCTTACACAAGGAGTATAAACCTAATAACAAAGGTTTGATCACGTTCCTCGTTCCACAATCTCTGAAATTATCACCATCATCATCATCAGCCTATATCTAGCAGTATAATGCTGGACGTAGACCTCCTTTAATAAGCGCCATCGCGCTCAATTTTCGGCATTACTTTAGTTAGTAGTCCGCCAGCAGCTTTTGGCAGATCGTAACTTCACGAACAAAATGTCAACAGCATTTTTTTACAATCCTATGAAATAAACACGAAGCTGCAAGCAGACGCTAGAATTCACATTATAACCGCTAATGAATGAAAAGTCCGCTTACTGACACAACCATCCGACACACACCGCAATTATTATTCAGCAAACATGACACGGGAAATTAAACATACTTTGCTATCGCTCACAACAGTCGTCCCATTATGGGGTTGAATTGACTATGTGTGTTTCTCTGGTTGCTTCATAGGCTCTTATTTTGAAACATGAAATTAATTCAAAATAAAAAATACCAGAAAAAATCTTTACATTTACGCTGTACGTAAGGTTTAAGCAACGTATGTTTTAGAAAGAGAGTTTGGTGGTCTAGTTGGTAGTAACCCGCTTTCCGATCCTAAGGTCGTGGGTTAAAATCCGGTTGTGTAGCAATAGATTTTTCTGTGCGAAAAAAATTTGTGCGCTATACCAGTACTCTCAAACTGTGACCAAAAGCATCGTGAGGAAACCCGCGGCTTAGTCAGCTCCGCACGAATTGACCATATCTTTCCTGTGGACAAGGCCGACTAAGCTGAGGATGGAATAGGTGCTGGGCAAGCCTACTCCATCTTAATTTGTCCCAGGCACTACAGCGCAGCGTCTCATTTGTGAATGTAAAAGTTGCCTCCTGACGCTGTATAAATCTTCTACTATAGATGGTAAAAGGCCTTAGTTTGTATTGTTTTATAAAAAAAGTTTACTTATATTTCCGAACGCCAGGATCCCTCGAACCGAGTTCAAGGTAACATCATAGAAAAACAAAATTAAGCGTTCCGGTTTACAAACGGCGAAGCGTTTGTCATTGTTATGATCCTAAGCCACTTTTCTGATATTTATTCTGTAAACGAGACCGTATACGGATTCGGATTCGGCAAAACACGAGTCATAATCTGACACTGAAGGCTCCATTATTAATTTTTTGTTTGCATAAATGTAGCTATTATATTTCATAGTGGGGCTATATTCTTCAGATATCTAAGAATGGAATATCTTTCAATTGAATTAATACGATAATGATAGAACTTTACTTGTGAAGTTCGTTTAATCATATATTATAAACAGCCTTTAGTTTTGGGTTCAAACTAATATATTTTTCTGCTAGATTCCGACCACGGCTTCGCTCACTTGGTATCTTGATGAAAATAGCTTTAAGACTATTCCAAGTCACATATTGCCAATATTCCAAGTTTTATCCAAATCGGTTAACCCGTCCAAGCAAACAAAATAAGATTAGGTTATTTAAAAATCGGTTCAGGTGTAATTTCAGACATTTTAGAAGCAAGAAATCAATACAAAAATTACAAACACAATAATTAAAATCTCGACTTCTCAACTCCTCCACAACCACAGAAGAAATAATAGTAACTCCTACTTCTGATTTTAGCACGTGTTAATTTATAATTTATTCAAGACTTGTATTTATCAGCTATATTTTAATTGGTATACCTACCTATAGATACTTAAGACGTTTTACAAATAGACGCGACACACGTGTACATTATGCGTGCATACACTAAAAATGGCGTGAGTTTTCGAAAAATACTTTTCACTGTATGACAGGATGAAAGTGACGCGACGTAATGAAAATCTGTCAAAAAATTTACCTTGCTTTTCTTTTGCCATAATAGAGCCTAGCAATGCATCTACATTTAAAAACATCTTAGATAAGTGCATTATGCTGTCAATTGCAATCATCGTCTGCTTTTCATTAACTGACTGACCATGCATGACTAATGAGTAGAATATCAATGTTTTCTCTGCACATTAATTTACGTAGCTGAACCTAGCGGAGTTGAACCGCGAAATTCTGAATCTACAATTACAAGAGCACTAAATGTTTCCTATGTAACAGACAACGATTGTTATTTACTTTCATGTAACTTACAGATAGACTACCTCGGTGGCGTGGCGGACGAGTGGTCGGCTGAGACGCAAGAGGCGCGTGTTCGATTCCCGCTGCGGAATAAAAATTTGGAAGTTCTGCAAATACTTCTTCCGGGTCTTGTCATATTATGTATTATAAGCCATCTCTTCATGGTAATCCAAGCTTTGCTTAGTTTGGGGCTAGGTGTCGCTGTGTGAAATGTCCACAAATATTTATATTGATTTTATTATTTAGCTACAGTCAAGTATCCACGTGATGTTCCGAAATGAAAACAATGATTACGGTTATAATTGTTGAGTCAGATAGGTATAATTATGTTTGCACAATTATTTTTATTTCTTTGTGTTTTTTGTGTGGGCTGTACGATAAGAATTAAGCTTATTATTATTTTGTTAAATATAATAATAAGCGTAATTACGCGTGCTATTGGCTTTGCTTGATAAATAAATTAAATTAAGAAACATTGGCCGTACGACAGTTTGTCTAAGATTATTCTTCCAAGGTCTAAGATGTTAATAAGACATTTCGAAGCACGGCAGTTTTTCTGTCAAGTTTAGTTAGTCAGTTAGATCTCGATATGGCTCCGATCATTATGGGACTGGTTGCATTATAGGTATAATAATTAAGTAATGTTTTAAAATAAATTAACTTTTATTAGTTGTAGGTAGGTATGAACCTACTTTATAATGTAACTAGCTCCTAGATAGATTTTACGTTTGTAAATTTAAACGTAGATAAAGTACAGTATTTAAACGTTGGTAAAGTAGACAGTATTTTATAAAAAAAAACATGCAAACAAACATTGAACATCCACATGCATTGAATTCCTAATTCACATAATAAATTACGAGTAGGTACATACTTTAGTCGGCGCAGACTAGACAACTCTTCTTGAACGGGTTAAAGTAGACAGTATTTTATAAACAGTGGAAAAAACACGGGCAATTTCACGTCTAACCCAACCATTTGGCTTTCCAATTCCGGTTTTAGAATTCGCTTTTGTGAATCATTCATTAAATTCCAGTAAAACAATAAAGCCTTTGCACGATACAGCTTTTGTAAATAAAAGTGCATGCATGCCTTAACAATACGCAAACAGACATTGAAAAAAGTGCAGTGATTTAAACAATGAGGAGGACGCTTAAACCTGTCCGAGTTTTCTATAAAGAATGGGAAGATTAACACCGAAAACACAAATATAAATGGTTGACTTACATAATTGGTCCTGAACTGCATCCGCTCTTGGTACGGATAAATATCTTTCCGGGGATCGGTAGGCCGGGCCTAAAACCAAATAAAAATAACCTCAAACTCAATGAAAGCTGAAGCTTTTGGGAAGCTGCTAATGTGCCATCATCATTCATCATCATTTCCCTGCCCTTGTCCCACTTTATGTGGGGTCGGCACAACATGTATTCCTCTTCCATTTCCCTCTGTCAGAAGTCATCTCAACGCTCACTCCTTTCTTACTCATGTCATCTTTCACACAGTTCATCCACCTTTTCTTTGGCCTACCTCTACCCACATAGCAAATGCTGCTAATGTGCCATACCATCCCTAAATATCCATCAGAGTTTATGGATTAACAAAGAATTTTACTTGCTTTCTTTATTAGGTAGTTTACTATGTATACTTAAATGATACTTAATGTAGGTTCTCTTGTTGGTGCCCCACGGTTCAATAGCCGCATCAAACGAATCTAGAGTTTAATCTATTGTAACACCTATTCACTTGAAAATAAAATTTAGACTTGTCAGTGAAACGTTGATATAACTACCTTTTTGAAACTGCAGTTATAAAAATTAGTCATTGAATCTCGTAAAATATATCAAACTTTCAGAATCAAATAAATAGTACATTAGAAAATCTTCTAAAAGCTTCTCCATACATATATCTATAATATCATTCAACCAAAACACCCTGCAACGGCGGCAACCACAGTATAAGATATAGAGTTTCCAATTAATATGGAAACTTCAAACTTTATCTTACAAATAGCGAATAACATTACGCCAAAGTGAAGCAGACCAATTAGTTTTCCCTCAACATTATATTTTTATACATAAAAGAGCCTTTTACTATCCAGCGGCAAGCTCTGATAAGTTTCTTGCTCTGAAAAAAATCAACGGTTTTCATTTTTGCTTGCATTTTCATAAGTAAGTAGGTACCTAGGCACTTGATTACATAGCTTTCAAACCAATTGAATTTAATATACTTTATTAAAATTTCCGGCACAACTGATTGCTGTGATTGTTGAAAATCAAAAAATATTAACTTACCTATCTAAACACACACTATAATCTTACTTTACTCTATTATTATTGTTCATCGACGACGTTAGGTGTGGGGTTTTTGAACTCATCCCTCAAAGGTTTCTGATTGGCGGAATAAAATCACCTTTTTCTGTCAATTAAAAACTGCTTGCACCAACAATTTTGTACAAACAGCATTTCAGTAATTGTTGTTTTGGAAACTGTATGATCCGAGTATGCCGCAGGAGGCCGCAGGCCATGCACTGTAGCACTGACCAAATGATAAATATTTGATTTAAGGTACCACTACACTTGCAAATCGGTTTCATCCCCCAGCCGAGGTCAGGACTAGTGCCAGCCACCCTAAGTCTCCCCTTACAGACGTAATTTAATATTGGTTCTAGTACAACGCACTATCACCCTTTAAGCATAATAACGTAGGTAGTGAGTGGGAGAGATATCTCTTGGATTAAAGCAGTTGATAGGTACGTATTATAATCCTTATGGTAGGTCGTGATATATATGTAGGAAGGAATCTATTAGTGAGTTTTGCTAGAGAGCACTGGTGGTCTATGATGTGTGTTAGCGATCCCACTTTTCGATTTGGCGTGGGTTCGAATGTATCAGGCGCACTAAAGGAGGTTAATTGAGGCTCACTTTAATCCTTTCACCATACGGAGTAGTAGTAATAGTAATAACGTGCCAGTCTCATATGGGGCTTTAAGAAAGCTTTCTTGATTATTTTTCCTTTTGTATATTCGGAACGTCTTAGAAGTTATTTTCCTGACGCAAGTAAGTACATTTTCTTCGGGGCGTATGGTGCCGATCGAAGCCCTGCTTGGTAGCGTAGAGTGCGTATGTATAGATAGGTAACATATAGAACGCGCTCATGGGCAAACACATAAAGTATGTTTGCACTTTAAATGGAAAACGAAAATCATGTTTGCTGTATAGCTTTGCAATTACAAAGTCACCTCGTCAAGCTTTCGAAGCAATCTTCTTAAAAATAAAGCACCTCTGATTAAACCTGTTTCTGTAGGTCTTTAGGCAAATTGATTTCCAAGCTATAAATTCAACGCTTTTTCAGAATTAAAACAATATTTATCACATAAATATAGTTCTAACAGTAATTGAATACTGTTGCTCAATTCGTTTCGTGGTAAACTTAAAACTTTTTTCATTCATACATAGGTACATATTATCACGCCCGTATCCCTAATGGGTTTTTCATTCATAAAACTATTTTATAAACAAATGTGATTCCTGTTCTCTTAGAGATAAGTGGAGGCTTTTTATTTCATTTTAATGCTAAGGGAATGTTCTACATGTAAGTCCCAACTTGCTGACAAAGATCTCTGTAGGTATTGTAAGTAGAAGAAAATAGACACTCAAAATTGAAAGCCTCACAAACATTTTGGGGCGGAAGCCGATTAGTTCGTTTGTGCCCGACGGTACTTAGCTACTTGTTTGTTGTTGTTAATGAGCACTGCCAGCCGAGTTCAGCCTGTTCTCGCCTCAATTAAGACTAAAAACATGACCGAGTGTCGGCGCAGTCTCTTGCCGCCGCTAACAAAGCACATTACACGTGTTCGGGCGTTTAATGCTAAGTGAATATACCATTATTATCTTGGAAGGCTTAGAAAATCAAAAATAAAATCTAAAACATTGATTTATATTCTAAAAATCAAAATATATAATAAACTCTTATGCTACTTTTTGACGACCTCTGTGGCGAGGCGGGCGAATGCTCGGCTGAGACGCAAGAGGCGCGGGTTCGATTTCCGCTGCGGGAGAAATAATTGCATGCTATGCAAATATTTTTTCCGGGTCTGGGTGTTGTATGTATTATAAGTATGTATTTACAAAAGAAAAAAGTATATAAGTATTCTATCAGCCATCTGGTGTCCATAGTACAAGCTTTGCTTAGTTTAGGGCTAGATGGTGTTGTGTGATATGTCCTCAAATATTAAAAAAAATGCCTGACTGACAATCAACGCACTAGCATAAGCCATAAGTCATAGAAGCATGAAACTTAAGAGGGTATATTCCTCTTATAGTGAGCGAAGCAGGTAGATAAAGTTTGTATGAAATAAAACAACGTGGATAAAGTCGGGGTTTTCCATTAGTGTTAGCCTTGTGATTCCTTAAAAAAAATAGTTCCTGCACCCATACCTTCCCTTCAAAAACAGAGGTTGAAAACGCTTTGTTATTATGTAGAGTTTGAATCCGCGAATCCATGCCATTGATTGAAATAGCGGAATAGAATTCCACTTGTAGTACAAAGCCACGTTAAAACTAAATAAAAACCAAACCGTGACTAGACAACAGACTGATTCGAACTGTAGTAGTCTTTAAGCTGTCACTCTGTCAATCTCTACGAAAAGAGTTAGTTATTAGCATAAATAAGTTTTTATTTATGTGCATATTTAATACTAATACGGCGAAATATCTACGTGTAATACTATTACACGGCGAAATACCTACGTGTAATACTATTACACGTAGGTATTTCGCCGAACATTAGATACCTACCTGCCTACAGACTGCGCTGATTAATTTGTTGTTAGAACTTTGATTAGATTCAAAAGCAGTCTAGCCAACTTTTACTTTTTGAGTTCAGCCTCAGACGGTATAAGGTCTTTGCACTTTTACACGTGTTAAAGTAGGTATAGACATTAATTTTATCGCTAGTAGTTTATTCGTTTGACAAATGATTAATTTGCAAATGAGCCTTTTAGAAACCGCTAAACTACGCGACTAAATTGAATAATATTGACAAAAAAATAATTGTGATCAATCTTTTACAATTTACCGGTTTTTATAATACTCAAGTTCCTAATACATATAAATTAAAATGATTTAACTGTTTATCATTTTTACTTATCTGTTTATCACTTACTGCAGTTAATATTCTCGGTACTGTGTATGTGTAGTCAGCTATTTTGTTTTAGAAAGATTTATTCAGCGTCTAAAAAAAGCCTACCATTAGTTTATTTGTAAAGAAAGATGGAACCTTTTGCAAACTTTCGAAAAGCTAAGCGAAGTTGGTATAAGTCTAGACGAAGGGGACGTTGTCGTTTACATTATTTGATGCTTATTTTATGGAAATCAAACAGTAACGTACAATTTTACAAGATTTAAAGACAAATTTAAAATTCATTGTTTCCGAGATAATGCGAGTAGAGTAAGTGATGAGTTTGATTTAACAAAAAAAAATATTTAATGCATAAAAATACGTCGAAATAGTTTTGTTTTATCTTAATGTTTGATTTTTTTTATTAAAGTAAGTGATCACTATGAATAGCGGGGCCTCTATAGAAGGAGTTTAAGGAAAAAATCCGTCGTGCCGAAAGAAACGTATTTTTCAAAGCAACAAAAACTTTTTATAAAGGCGTGTCCAACCAAAACTTGCAACATTAAAAATAACTTCCGCCATTAGGGATCAAAACAAAAAAACACTCGATGGCATTCAAAGTTGGAAAAGTTACGCCGCCGTCGAACAACTGTTTTGCAAAGGAAATCTTTTCATCCCGATGGAAAGAAAGGTACATGTGATTTATGTGAAGCCTTTTGTTGTGGCATTGCGATTGAAAAGGTGTTTCAGGGTAACTTAGGGTACGATTTTTAGGGTTCCATACCCGAAGGGTGCCAACGGGAACGTATTACTAAGCCTCCACTGTCTGTCCGTCCGTCCGTCTGTCAGAGGGCTGTATCTTATGAACTGTAATAGATAGAGTTGAAATTTCCACAGAATGTAATGTACAAGAAACATTTTTTCATGTACGATGGTACGGAACTCTTCGTGTACGAAATCAACTCGCACTTGACCGGTTTTTATTTATATAGTAAATTCCCATTCTATTACGTTCCTTAGAGCACCTTTTGGTTCTTATTCTATGGCCTGAGAAATTATAATCTCATACCTTGAATATGAATTACTCCAAAGGTTTTCTCTGTTATTTTACTCACCTACTTGTAGCAACTTGAATCACTTTGAAAACCAAAGAAAGTTTTTGCAATCCGAACCCATTTCTAGTACGGTAAGCAGGAATCAATAAAACTGAATATTAAGTGACCCTTAAGTATGAGTTCAAGCGGACACAATATTTCTTGAGACTTATGATGGGTTTCGTCTCAACTGGGTTTAGGAGAAAATACCTACTCTTCATTTTGTCAACGACTTTCTTTGCGTATCGGACCATAGAATAATGAAGTCCCCCAAGGTCACGCAACTATTAATTTTTACCTCATAATGTTTTACTAACACTTTGAGCACGATATTTTTTTCCTGTGTGCAATTAGGCCCAAGAACTGACGTTGACAACCTCGATGGCGTGGCGGGCGAGTGCTCGGCTGAGATGCAAGAGGCGCGGGTTCGATTCCCGCTACGGGAGAAATGTTTGTATGTTCTGCAAATATTTCTTCCGGGTCTGGGTGTTGTAGTATTATGTATTATGTATCAGTATGTATTTACAAAAAAAAATAAAGATTATAAGTATTCTATCAGCCATCTGGCTCTCATAGTACAAGCCTTGCTTAGTTTAAGGCTAGATGGCCCTGTATGAAATGTCCACAAATATTTATATATTTAACTTAATATATTCTGCTACTATTCTACTTATTACCTGTTCTATGCCCAAGGGATGAGATGACGCGGGCGGCGCCAGATAGACCCACGCACATCATTCTGTTTGACGTCATACTGAAAAGGTTGCCTTCCTCAAGGTAGACTTTCGAAACGTCAGTGGCGCCGTTTCAGTGACGCCGCGACAGAGCTACTACGCAAAAGTATGGAACGTCATGCGAGCACAGTGACAAGGACTCGGCGACTACGCAAAATCGTGCAAGCGTCCGTCGATTGCTCCGAAAGTCCTTGCTATTGATGCCTATTTTCTGTGAAGACAATGGCGTTTCTTGGTTTATAAAGTGAGTAAGTGTCACATATTATAAAATCTAAATCTTGTCCATTTTCTTTTCTTCGGTGAGTTTACTCAATCTGTAGCACTGAGAGAATGTTGCCCAGAAAATCAATGAAGGGAGAAACAGTCGCACGCTACAAGTAATAAAACGTTGTAGGTGAAGGCTCATCCCATTAAATGAGATTAATGTTATATTTAAACACAACAGGAATGTGAGGCGTGCGTAGCGCGATCTAAATTGTCTTTGTGATATGTGCTATAATACTGGTTAACTTGGGTTGAAACAGAATGTGCGTTACATATCGTCACTGGAAAGGCAAATTTACGTAAGCGCCAATCAAGAAAAAGCCGTTTAAAGTTCTTTTTTTTTCGTTTCTTAATCATAACTTTTTACCTAATTATCGAATTTTGATGACGTCAACGTAAGATTTCATTCTTTTTTTCATTTTCTATGTCCAGCAATTCATAATATGAATTGCTGGATACAATAATAATATTATTGCTAATTGCTGAATACAATAATATTATTATTGTATTTGGATAATAACTCAATAAGCCTATTTTGGCGCTTACGCAATTTGGCCTTTCCAGTGACGAATTATCATACCATGACAGAGTTCCAGCAACAAAAAAAAACAAAATACTATCAGTTTCTGAAAGCATTAACTTTCACATTAATGGTGTTACTTTGTTCTTCGTTCGTATAACTTTTAAAATAGGAACGATTTAAGTTTGATTCCATTTTGATGTTTATTTATTTTCTTAAAAAATATTTAAAGCTCTCTACATATCTGCCGATGTTTAATAAAATATGCCTCGATTTGCAAAGAAAAGTATTTTCTTTTTTTCATTTAAGATCTTGATCCCTATACAATTAAGTTTCAATCTTATTACTAAGTTACCAACTTAAGTTAGAGCATTATTCTTTTAAATATATTTTTTTTAATATTTGTGCACATTTCACACAGTGCCATCTAACTCAGACTAAAACTAAGCAAAGCTATGGGGAACCAGGTGGCTGATTATAATACTTTTTTGTATATACATACATACTACTTAATATTACAACACCTACACTCGGAAGAAATATTTGCAGATCATACAAACATTTCTCCCGTAGCGGGAATCGAACCCGCGCCTCTTGCGTCTCAACCGAGCATTCGCCCGCCACGCCACCGACTTCGTCAAATTCAGTTCCATCAAAATTAAAAGCTAAAGTTTTTTTATAATTCTAGTAGCTAATCTAGGTAGGTACTACCAATTAGAAGACGAGTAGGTATGAATTAATTAACTAAGTAGCGAGATTTATCCCACCACCGGTATCCTTTCATTACGCCGTTCGTCCATCTAGCGGTAAAGATAAGTAAGCTCCGAACACAGGGCATGGTCTTACAGTAAATAAACTGTAATTCAAAATTACTATACCTTGGCCTAGGATTTTTTTTTATAACAGATAATGTGCGGTTAATAAGTTCTTTATATTAATTGTACACAAACTAATTTGTTATCCAAAGGAACTGTCATATAGGACCTAAACAAAAGCAATGTCAAATCTTGAATCTTGAAATCTGTTTTTTTTTTCTATTTCCGTTTTATACAGGGTGTAACAGGAGGGGTGGATCATCGGTGGCAGGGCGATGGAAAACTTCAATACCTATCGATTGTAGCGCTAGTATGTTTCGCGATATTCATTGGCCGATACTTTTCCTCCGTGTGGCATAGCCATGGGACAACCTGTATAAAACAATAAGCATTTTTCTGCAATCAACGCATAGGCCAAACTACTGAAAGTATAAAACTGAAATTTGGACTTACTCTACTTTCTTTTGTAGAGGAGGGGGCGGGGGAAACATTTGTATGCAAGTTTTTTACATGAATAATGATTTACTTGAAACTTCGTGTGGACATTTACTAAACAAAATAATTAGATACGCGTTTCAGAGTTTTTCAAAATAACCCTCAAAAAGGGTCGAAATGGGATGTCAAAAGTTTTATGGGAACTTTTTAATGGGTGGTGCAATTTGCTCGAAACTTGGTTAGGATATTTTAAATACAAAATGAATTTACATGTGTCAAACCCTGAAGTTTTTCAAAATAACCCTCAAAAAGGGGTAAAATGGAGTGTCAACACCACGCGAGAGAAACCGCGCAAGTAAGCTAGCCCTAGTATAAATTAAGCTACACTAATAACTCTATATATATCTCTATATATACTCTGTATATGATGGTTGTTGCCACTTCGTAGTGACTCAGCTTCAGATTGTGTGGTTTGAGAAACGCAAAATTATAACAGTAATGGACAAAGAATTGTTCCGCGACGAGTAATGATGCAATGAAGTTGATTTACTGTGAATAATTTATACTTACACTGCGGCTATGCGGTTTCTGTGGCTTAATTTAAAATGGTTTCACATTGCTTAGGTCCACAGTAAATAAAAAACCTCGTCATCGTCTGGTATATTAGTAAAGGGAGCGAGGAAAACTAATGAGATTTTTTTTATATTGTTGGACTCATCGTGCTCTTGAGCTGCGAGTGGAAATGTTTATTGCAGCCTTATTGCTGTTATTGGATGAATACTGTGGCCTTTTTAAGGGGCCCTGATGTTTCGGAGGCATTATTTAACAAAAAACAATGGCGCCTTAAGTGAACGGAAGACTTTTAACAATAAATACGAAAGAAATTGAATCAACGAAAGGCTAGGCAGTAGCGTCTTTGTCACCATCGCCTTTCCAAAAGGAGAAATAAAAAGAAATATCAAGGCCTTGGTTTCTTAGGTCATCTAACCGTAAGCCGTGGAGTTGGCCAAGAAAACTCTAAACTTTTTTATATTCATTGAAATCCTGTAAACTCAAATTTCGTTAGACATTTTCAAACTGACTGGGGTCTAAAGAGGTTTTTTTACTTTGTCTGTCGCCTAGGAAACGAAAACTTAAACCAAAAAGACCCCTTAGGACTGTGTTTTGCCTCTTTCAAATATTTGGAAGAACCAAAAACAGAGTCCCGAAAATCGCAGACTGATGAAATTACTAATTAGCTGCCTCCGCTGGTGTTCGAACCAGATTTACGTACCCCTAGACGTGAATCAAAGGGGTGCGAAACAGTACCTGCAATGGAATCCTAAGAGTAATAATAAGTGGTAATGACTATAGTACCACTAACCATGCTGCCACCCTCTACTCATAAATACTAAAGCACCGGCCTCGGTGGCGTGGCGGGCGATTGCCCGGCGGAGACGCAAGAGGCGCGGGTTCGATTCCCGCTGCGGAAGAAATGATTGCATGTTCTGCAAATATTTCTTCCGGGTCTGGGTGTTGTGGTACCATGGTACTCGTAGTTTCTGATACCCACGACACAGGGAATCCTAGTGTGGGGTCAGGACTATGTATGTGACTGTTGGGTGTTATTTATTTATTTATTTATTACCTGTCAAATTGCTGCATTGCATGTTATACGCGTAATTTGCCAATATGATTTTTGTGTTTTTACTGAAATTTTGATTTGTTACACGCCACGCTTACATTTTTTAAAGACAGAAAAATGTGAAATGTTGCGCTAACATTTTAGTGAACTTAAAATTGACTCGCACTTTTATCCAGCTCCTTTTGTTTCAGATATACCTATGCATAAATACGAGTAATATAATTTACGAGTATAACACAGTATTCGTTACTTCGCTGTTCATACCATAGGTTGTCTATTATATAGTCGGTCTACAGTTACTCTGTCTAGTCTGCCCAACCCTCTGATGGACGTTGTTAGCGGATGCATTCACAAAATAATTTGATTAATTTGGCAATATCATGTGACTAAAAGCTGCAATATTTACCAAAATATATTTACAGAAAATAAATAACAAAACTCACGATGAAAATAGCATTACTATTCTCATCTACAATAGTTTATACATAAGATGTACTTTTGCATTGATGTAGATTATTAGTCTTATTCATAAAAACTTGTTGAAGTAGACTTGTTTAAGGTTCATAACCAAGACATCATGTCTACTCTAAGCCTTTATGAATAAGGTTATAATGTTTGTAATAGTTATACTCATTATTCTCATACATGTCGCCTCATTTGTTTGGCAGAACATCCTCAGTTTAGTTCCAATTTCAAACTGATGGAAAAAGAAGGAACGTCAAAAGGTATTGTGAAATCTTACATACATAAATCTTGTGAATTGGAATAATGCTAATTTTATAATTTCATTTATTTTGATGAATAAAACACAAGTGAGTAGTTAATTAAGGCAAGAAGTACACTTCAGTTAGACCTGTGGCTATGTTTTCAGTCTGTTTCGAATTGGACCAATTCTTCTTTACATCTCGTTTAGTTTCCAATAAGAAAATAACAAAAGAAGGTCTGATATGTTCAACTTGAATGGCTATTCATCCAAGAAAAGAGAGATGATAAGAGATCGATGAATCGCGTGAAGGATTATATGCTCAAAAAAGTAGTGAATACTAAGATGATGGCTGATAGAAGAGAATGGAAGAAGAAAACATGTTGTGCCACTTAAGTTGGATAAGGGCAGGGAGTTGTTGATGTTTATTCTTTTGTAAATGTTGACCTACACAAAAAAATTTGAAGTTGTGATAGGTACTCGAGCTTTAGTCACGGCTGTATTGTTGTTTAATTTGTAGGTACCTACGTGTGACCTTTGAAAAGCTCGTAGGCGTTCGCTATCCAACATCCTACACCACCTCCTACACCCACACTACAATATGATGCAAAGAATCTCTGTCTTCCCTTGTCATTATTCTGTTTGATTGGATAAATATCCTTATTTATATTCGCTGAAGCATGTTTAATGGAAAATTATTTATTTAACTTCTCTGCTGGACTGGAAGTAAAGATATAGCATAGAATGCGTCCAGTTGCTTCTCTTCCCGAGGATGTCGTAAAAGTCGACTAAGGGATAGACCTCTCTAAAATGGTGGACCATCTATATGGGCGACGGTCTGATCACCTGTCACCATGGTTCACGATATCCATCTTAGGACTTTCAATCAGAAGTGGCTGCAAGTTTTCATGTGTTTGCTTGTGGCTCTGCCCACCCCATTAGAGATACGGGCGTGATAATATGTATGTATGTATTTATTTTATAAACTGTTGTTGAATTTTCGACATTAAGTGTTTAATAACTTAAATTATCTAATGAGTTTCACAAATATAACGGGAAACGTGGGTCTTAACATAACCATTAATAAAGAATATGATATACTTTAAGATGTTAAATATAAGTACTTAAGTATCTATATGAAGCCAATGTGGAGCCGGCATAATGGCCGACCGCCCGACAGGCATGTTTACTTTTTATGGTTTGTTTACATCTAGATAAATATCGAGGACGTTCAATTCAAGCAGTGTTTTCATAAGTGAGTTATACCAAAATACTCGAAAAGCTTACGAAACCGTCGCACGGCGTCTACAAGTGTTTATTTACATCAGCGTTTCCATTAGAAACGGATTTACCGGTATCGTAATAAACGGAATACAATCAAGGTAAGCGTACAATCAACGTAGCGTTGAGAGGTTTCGGCGTAGCGCGGGCTTCGGCGCTACGCTCATAGCCACCATATGTTCGCCACGAGGCGGCGATCGATATGCATTGCACTCACCGTGGTCATCTTGAAGTTCAGCTTCCGCTGCAGCGCAGTCTCGAGGTGCAACGCCATGTCCACACGCCACTCGACGGCTAGGCTATTCAAGAGTTCGTTCAGGCACTTTATCATATACTACAGCGAGCCGGCTTCGCGTAACAGGTTCGCGTGTGACGTACGGCGGCTCAGCGTGGCAGATCGCGTATTCACGCGGCCATATTAGCCGCCTGTCAGTAGGTTTCGGTTTTCCACCGCCGGTGGCGCCACGGGAGGCTGCGCGGAAGCGCGAGGCTTGAGGGGTGTAAGGTTGTAGCTGTAACTACTTTTACCGCCATTGATTTATAGTAAAACTTGTAATTGAGTTAAAAGTTACACTTTCGTGACATATTGCCGGGTTTATTTTAATATTGCTCTGGGCTTCCCGGAAAAACTACGTTATTTACGTCGAAGGGCTTTTTTCGATAACTGAATTTTATGTCGCTAGTTAGAATTACGTAGTTCAACCGTATGTGGACTTTATGGTATATTAATAGCGATACTCGGAACTTAGTGCACTTCTTTCTGACCTATTCTTGTTTTAGTTTCTTAATAAGATTGGTAAATTCGAATCAATGATTTAATGATCATTGTTACCTAAGATTTTTTTTACTTATTTGTGATGTAATGGTAGTGACCCCTGGAATATTATATAGGTATAGCTATATTTTTCTGTACTATACAAACGGTGAAGGAAAAGTAGTAGAACCTAAAAAATCGAAACATGTCTCTCAATTAAGTGCACGAAAAGGGCCTAGTTACCGCGCACCTAATTCCTTTCACCGCACTGGTTCTAAAGCACTAGTAGCACGACTACAGCTTTACATAGAGCACATTTTTATTTCGTTGTAATTCATGACAGACATAAAATGATAAAGCATCCAATAAGCAGGGAGTTAGCAATCAAACGTCGCACACACTCCGCTCTTGTCAAGTGCGGCCGCCATCGCCAGGACCGTTATTGCGGGTCATAATATTACTGTGATTGGCGCTTACTATGGAAATACAAAAGCTCTACACTATGCTATTTAGATTTTTACATCTAAATACATAAAACTCTTACGGCTGACTAGCAATCAATGTATTGCCTAAACCATAAGTCCTAGGTGCATTAAACTTGGACGGTATATTCCTTTATGGTTTAGAAATACACTAACCCCCGAATACTCAAACGCATCTCAAAGTTGATAACGTCTCAAATGACGATTTTTTTTTTTGACAGATTTTCATCAGAAACTGTCAAAAAACCGTGAGTTGAGACGTGCTCAACTCTGAGTCGCGTTTGAGTATTCGGGGGTAAGAAAGGAATTGATAGTTGCGACACAGTTTTTAACTACTGCAGCTATCATCGTGTCCTTTTTATGTTATTATGAGCCCATGTATTTGTTCCAAAATAAACTATTTGTATTTGTACTAAGAAAGGAATTCCCGAAAATCAGATATCCTATAGAACGCAGCGGGAAAGTGAAAGTAGGTATGAAAAAAACCCAATGGCGGGGCGTTCCACTCGTCCTACTATAATATTACAAATGCGAATAATTTGTAAGGATGGTACGATGTGATAATGTGAGGATGTTTTGGGCTTCAACCGCACCGTAACGGCTGAACGGGTTTGAATGAAACTTGGATAAACATAGTATGTGAACTGGAATATACAAGGAATAATATTATATGTTATTTTGTATATACAATGCCAGCGAAGCTGAATGCTGAAAAGGTTCTTTAATAATATTAGGATAGGTAAAGATTTCTATGTATCTTTTTAAGGGGATATTAGAAACCACTAAACCGATTGTGAAATTTCTTTCACACTTATAGGTATGTCTCTAAGTGCTATTTATTTTATTGCTATGTTAGTAAAACCATGGGGGTTCAACTAGTTAGTAATAAAGACTGTTAAATTGCTCTTGGTTTGATCTCTAAACCTACTCGTAACTCATCACCAACCCTGTTCCCACTTTATTGGGTACAATATGTAAATCTCTAAACCTAAATATTCAGATAAAATTTGGAATTCATTGAGAATCGACTATGATATATATTTATATATATCCACCCGGAATAAAGGATATATTCACCATAGATAAAAGGAACGGTATTACTAGCGAAAGCTAGTAAAACATTGACACATACTTTAAAATATAATTTTGGTAAATAAGGACTTGTTTAGAAAGTGATCATAATTATCCCACCAAAACAGTCTATATAGAAAGAAAAAGAAATTGTTATGATATCTCAACTAGTAGAGCCAAGCCCCTAATTGAGCTCCGATTTGTGCCGCGCATCACATTGTCCACGGATCTGTCTCAAGTCTAAGGCTATATACAATAGCTCTAAGTGCTTTTGACTGTACCACATTTATTAAAACAAATAACTCTACCCGTAAGCCAGCTGTCGAGTCAGCTCTACAAACTCTACATCTTTGTAAAAATCAGAATGAGATCATCTGTAAGTGAGTCAGTGACGAAATCGACATAATTCAGATGTCAATAAATCTGAAACCATAAAAGTTAGATAATTAATACTTGGTGTGTTTGATAAAGCCGAGTACATCTGAACAAAAATCGCTTTCTAGCATCATTTATTCAAAATTATCAGTGTTATTATATCCGATTTGGTTCCTGTTTTGGTTCAAGCAGGTCTCAGCTGTGAATTAGTTAATGTTAGTTATGTCTCATGTTAGTTGTGAATTATTTAAAAAAATGCGTTTTGTTGGCACTTCATTACTTGGCAAAAGGCCACAACCACAAATACTACCAAAATTTATTGCATATTTGGTGCAACAAGCATCATTATCATTATGGCGGCTATAAGAAGCCATTTTCAATTTATTCCTTTGACTGACTTTGACAGCCGAAACGCTTTTCTGTGGCTTGGACGGATTTTGACAAATGAGTTGTCGTTGGATTCGTCTTGATAACGACAGGTGTCATAGAATAAATTGGTACAAAATCGTCATCGATGATGACGATTTTGTATGGCAAAAAATCTAATATTGCAGATGTACCTTCTATGCCACTAAAATCTACGCAGTCGGGTTTTTATTACTTTACATAAATACTTGTTTTACATATGTACTTTACTGAGGGTTAAAACGAGGGGCGGACTCACAGGAGTTTCACAATTTCTTCTGTAGAAAAGGTCGGTGTCGCCACGTGCCGCCGCCATTCGTGTACAAGCCGCGCCTAACGAGTATGATAAACAAAATAGAACTATGTAGATACCAACACTACTAAACCGCTAGAATGTATAATACCTTAATTTCAACAGTTGTAAATCGCTTCTAGTGAATTTACTGCATCCGAAATTAATCCCTATCAATTATTCGTTCATACATAACAAATCGCAGACTCAGTGAGGCGCAGACAGAGTAACTGGAAGTCGCCAGGCGCGAATAAATTCTTGCAATTACGGGAGCTTTATAACCGAGTATAACATTAATGAAGGAATCGCGTTAGTTACAGTCGGGCGTGGGCAAACAATTCAATCAAAGCATCGAGTGTGTCATTTGCTGGTGCAAGTTTGGGCTCCGTTAGTTTGTCAGCGGTAATTCAAATAACACCCAACACCCAACAGTCACATACATACTGACCCCACACTAGGATTCCCTGTGTCGTGGGTATCAGAAACTACGAGTACCATGGTACCACAACACTCAGACCCGGCAGAAATATTTGCAGAACATGCAAACATTTCTTCCGCAGCGGGAATCGAACCCGCGCCTCTTGCGTCTCCGCTGAGCAATCGCTCGCCACGCCACCGATGCCGTCATAATTACCACCGAAATAATTTAGTTGGATTAATTATTGACGAAATAGAATCATCATCATCATCTTCCTGTCCTTATCCCACTCTATGTGGGGTCGGCACAACACACTCTATGTGGGGTAAAAGTTTTGGCTAAGGTGTTTTATGACCGGCCGCCTACCTGACGTCAACATAAATATGTAGAATAATATCTAGTTTTCTTAGTTGTAAAAGAGTAAGAAAACTAAAGCCTTTTGATACCATTGACTCTAGATAATAAATAATAATAAATAACACCCAACAGTCACATACATAGTCCTGACCCCACACTAGGATTCCCTGTGTCGTGGGTATCAGAAACTACGAGTACCATGGTACCACAACACCCAGACCCGGAAGAAATATTTACAGATCATGCAAACATTTCTTCCGCAGCGGGAATCGAACCCGCGCCTCTTGCGTCTCTGCCGAGCAATCGCCCGCCACGCCACCGAGATGATTTATACAGCGTTAAAAGAGCAACTTTTGTCTAAACTTACGGGACGCTGTAGTGTCAGGGACGATTTTTAGATGGAGTAGGTTTGCCCAACATCTATAGGAACCTTCCTCTTAGCTTAGTCGGCCTATAGGAAAGATATGATGGTCAATAACTGCGGATTCGCCCGGTTCCAATATTCTGCCAACGGACGATGGATCGTTTATAATCATAGCCATGTGGCTATGATTATGATAATAATGTTGATATGATAATATTATCCGTCGAAAAGAGCTATACATTTTTGACTGAAAAACAACGTTGCTACGGTACTGAACAATCCGTCGTCGTTAGTAAAATAATGGAACCGGGCATAAGCCGCGGGTTTGTTCAAGATGTTTGAAGTTCTAAATGGATCGCTAATCGCTATCAAACCAGCTCCTCCAAAACCATCGAATCAGTTCGTGTCGTGTGGCGACATAGTTTACGCCATGTCTGTGTGAATGCAAACGGAAACTCTTCGGATCCACTCCGGCTTGACTTGTGGAAGCGATAAGTACGGAGTAAGTATTGCCAAACTGTTACCTACTGGATCGTTATTTAAAGTTATTGCATCGCCTTGAATGTAGAAATATATTGGCCTTGAATTTAATGATACTTATTCAAGACGAGCGGAATTCATGATTCAAGCACTTTTTTACAGTTTACAGAAAAATAATAAATTGCACTAATTTCAAAAACAACTTATTATGATTTTGGTAAGACACTACAAGTAAGCAAATGTCTAATTACTTTGTTATTGTACCTAATTACCTTATCATTTCTACGGACAATATTTTCAGGTACGAGCAGATATTTTCAGTTTTATTGTTAAACTAGCTGCCTCCGGTGACTTTGCTCGCGTTGTACCCGGATAAAAACTAGTCCATATGTTATTTCAGCAGACGTATTATGTATATTCCAAGTTTCATTCAAATCCGTTAAGCCGTTTAGGCGTGATTGAGGCACAAACATACAAACATCCTCACAAACTTTCACATTTATAATATAGTAGGAAGAAGGGACATTGACAAAATTATGACGTTATCCCCCGAATACTCAAATGCATCTCAGAGTAGAGCACGTCTCAAGTGATGAGTTTTTGACAGATTTTCATCAAAAACTGTCAAAAAACCGTGATTTGAGACGTGCTTAACTCTGAGTCGCGTTTGAGTAAACCGGGGTATGTCATTGTAACCAAAGAAAAGAAGTGGAGTGTAGAAAACTAACAAAATGTTATTTAATTCATCAACATTGCGAACTTCAATTATTAGATAAATTACTAGATGCCGCTCGCGGCTTCGCTCGCGTGGTACCCGGACAAAAAATAGCCTATATGTTAATCCAGTACATGTACTATGTATATTCCAAGTTTCATTCAAATCCGTTCAGCCGTTTAGGCGTGATTGAGGCACAAACATCCAAACATCCAAACTCACAAACTAATATAAGTAAGATGATTGTGGTTTACATCGTAATCGGTTTGATTCAGTAAATTCTGGTTTGATTCGGTACAGCAGCACCTGTGCTGCGCGGTCGACACAATTAAACAGGCACGTTCCAATCCTCTGTTATCTAACCTAAGCCGATGGTTTACAACTATGGTTTACAATATGTAAAGCGAACTGTCCACTGCGTGTAGGTATAACTTGCTTCTATAACTAAATAAAGTTTAAGGTTCCTATGTATGTAGCCTACGTAAAAGATTAGGGACATTATTTTACAATACAATACCTTTATTTCAGGCAGTGTTTGAAAAGTTACAGATCCATTTAAACCTAATCAATGACCCGTAGATATACTTTAGAATCCTGCAAAGGGGAAAAATATATCTCAGTATCCATTCTTACTTTTTAGGGTTACCCGAAGGGTGCCAGCGGGACCCCATTACTAAGCTTGTCCGTATGTCCGTCCGTCCGTCTGTCAGCGGATCTGTCTATTACGGTATCTCATGAACCGTAATACGTAGAGTTGAATTTTTTACAGAGTGTGTATTTCTATTACCGCTATAACAACAAATAGTAAAGTTAAAGTAGAATAAAAACGAAAGCCCCATACAATAAATATTTATGTACATTTACGATGGTGCATGATTGGAACCCTTTGAGTGCGAATTCGAATCACACTTGGCCGGTTCTTTTTCAAATCGGATGAGCTATGGCACCTTTGAACCATGAATAAACAAACTTTCCATCTTAATATTTAAAATTCGTCTGCAGAAAATATTATTATATTTGAATTGTAAAAGTAGGATACACAGTCGAAACTCTTAAAAAGTTTCGATAGGTAACAAATAAGTGACACCTACAGCAAACTTAAAACTTGTATTTAAATGTTCGCAGCTCAAGCGACTGAAACTACTTTGCGACTGACTGTACCAAACGGAGCGTGAAATACGCTTAAAAGCTCCGCTTCAGTGGACGGCACGCCTAATGCTATTCATAGGTAAGTGTAGCGGGTATATCGATGATATCGACGAGTAGGTAACTACATACTGTTATATACCTACTCATAAATACTGTCGACGACCTCGGTGGCGTGGTGTGCGAATGCATGCGGATGCAAGAGACACGGATTCGATTCCAGTTGAGGGTGAAATGTTTGCATTTTCTGTGAATATTCATTCCGGGTGTTGTGGTACCATGGTACTCGTACTACGAAACTACGAGTACAACAGTCACATAATTATATTATAATTATGTGACTGTTGGGTGCTATCTATTTATTAACTACTCATACCTAACTACCGTCGTAGAACATAAAAAGTTCGAAACATATATGTCAAGTGCAGGAACGCTTTAAATCCTTTCACCACACTGGTTTGCAAGAACGAGTGGCACAGTTAGCATTCATAGTAACTACCTAATTTGTCACTGGTCGAAAAAAAATCTTCTAAAGTCATTTTGGGAACTTGGATTATCTAATCATACTTGTTGTTGACTTTTTCATTGACAAAAACAAGCAAACCTAAATATTGAATTCATTACCAAGGTACAGAGTTTGCCTTTAGCTAGTTAAGTACTCGTAAATACATTGCAATGAGCTTTATTATCTTGAACGAAAGTTAATGAACATTTGATGATTTCAAATCTTGTCTCTGAGTTAAACATTTTTGTCTAGTTTGTCTTGGTCCATAACAAATTCGAAGGCACATTTTTTTCTACACAACATGCCAACAAAGAGTTTTACACAAACTTTGAATAAACATTCGTTGCTGACTGTAGGATGGTAGGCCCTTCTCAGTTGGCAGCCGTAGCCGGGGGGTATAATAATATGTTGTTAAATTACGGACCTGTTAAATTGTATGCAATTCCAACTTTAAAGATTTATACACTTCGAAATTGCTTTTACTTACGTAAAAATGATTTACTTTCCAACGGGCGATACTTACTGGCAACGGTTTGGCTGGCCGACTTTTTTTTCGATATACCAGTACTCTGAAACGGTGAAGGAAAACATCGTGAGGAAACCGGCATGTCGTACCTGAGAAATCGATAATTGTGTCAAATACACGAAAGGAGTCTTTAAGGCGTACTTTAATCCTTTAACCACACTGGTACGAAAGAACCAATGACACGTAGTAGCGTTCCGTTGACTTTATTTTCGCTACAATAGCGCAACGTACAAAAATCATAAGCATAACTAAACAAAGACATAATCTTGATTAAAGCAGAGCGAATGCTTACCAAACCGCGAAAAGAACAATACACACTCGTGGCCCTTCATTCAAGAACAAATCTTCCCCACTCGCGGTCTTGTTGAAGGTATACGCCATAGAGACCACGTCCAGCTTTTTGCCTCTAGCTTTTGCAAAACTGACGTTTATCTTTTTCTGTATTGCTATAGATAGTTGCACTGTCATAAACAGTACGTAGGTACTCGTAGTAGGTATATATAAAAAATCGTACGATTGTCTTTAAATTAAGCAAGCGTAATTAAAATCATCGTGTACAATAAGGTTCTATTAACCAATCAGTTGCCTCCTAATAAATCATAATAATATAGTATGGATGGTAAAGGCCATTTTTTATTTGTACTATTTTACCTTCTATGCGATATAGTTCCCTGACGATAGTTTGCTCATTCGGAAGAAATGAAAGTACCCTGTCTGGCCTACTCTTTTGTCAAGAACGCGTTTGTTCGTTGGCCATTCCACTAATTGCGACCACCTAGCATTGTCCTCGCAAATTAGATTGAATCTGTGAATTCATCTCGTTAAATCTGAATAAACATCAGCTTTATGAAAGGTTCATTTAAGGAAAACAGAGTAATTAGTTACTTATTTATATTCAAAAACGACTGACACTGAGAACCGCTATATAAGGGTGGCATTATTTAAGTGATATACCTACGTATCTTTTTGGAAGGTGGTTCTACAAAGGAATTAGCATAAATCTTCATATTTTACAAATCTTTGAGTGCGGTGCTTGTCTCATTACAAGCATATAGATACCCGAACATTTGGTAGATTGTAAGTTAGTACCTTTAGGTTTATTTAAACTTTATTAAAAATAACTGTCCTACTTTCAATTATTTGGTATATTCTATGAGTTTTACAATTTTTGTAGTTTAGGGAATAAGACATTTTATTACCGACTTGATTCAACTAAGCGCAAACAAACCCATACTGCAGCAAATGTCAACTCACAAACGAATCCGCAATCAAAAAGCATATTTTCAAATACACACGGAATCCTTGATCCCCTCGATGTTTGCACGGCTATTATAAATACTGCTACAAAATGTTCCGTCGACCTTTGCACGTATTTATAAACGTAGGTAATACATAAGTATATTTCGTCTCGTCTCGAATGTTTACAGAGTTCCATGCATGGGGTAACACGCCGTTCCGCTTTTCTCGGAAATGTCTGTCTATGAGACATGCGGGTCGTTAATATAGTCTGACTGCTTTGTATAATGTCACCGTAAAATTGTAAATACCGTTAGATTATAATCTATCTCGCGAGATTGTAAACTAAAGCGACATATTATAAGCGTTGTATTGCATTATTACTATCTAGCTTGGACTAAATATGTCTATCTGTTGCTGTTGAGGAAGGAAGAGAAATGGGCTGCTGTGTTTACGTTTATACCTCTGTATAAGGCAATCTGTCTGCGTGACGAATCTTTTAACTTAGTTTATGTTTTTGTAATTTCTATACAAGCATGTAAAAAGAGTCAAAGAGAGAGAGAAATATAATCTCTAAATTCTCAAATGTGATCGAAACATAACGCGGCGTAAAAAATGGTTCTGGTTAAAGATGTGCATTTTGTTTAAATTCAAAAATGAAAAATTTGGTCACTATAGTAACAGAACAGTAGCTACAATAGTTAGTATAGTTCAGCCTCCCCAAACAAACGAACCGCGCGTGCCAAAATAGTCCAAATGCAACTCCGTATGCTGCATGTCGATAGGGGTTTAGAACGATTGTCGATTTTACAGCAGTTGAAGAAATGACGTGAAGCAATTCGAGGGTCATGTTTAGCAGTCTATGTATATATGTACCATATTCATTGGTTCCTAGTAGGTTACCTATAGCAGTGCGGGCTCCATTCTCGCTGCGAGAGAAATTTTTGCATGTTCCGCATATATTTCTTCCGGATCGTGTTGTGGAGTCATGGTACTTGTAATTTCTGATAGGTACCTACAACACATGGAAACCTAGTGTTGGGCCAGAACTATATTTGTGACTGTTGGGTGTTATTGTTATTATTATCAGTCAGTTTTGGGTTAAATGAGGTGTCTACGTGGTTCGGGTGAAATACCTACGTACGAGAAAGTACGTCAGTCATCATCTATGACTAATAAAAGTCTGAACTAGCATATACTTTTACTAATAATCTTCCCTTCCTTTGATCGCAGATGACTGATGCGAGAACCTTCTATATAAATACCTAACTTTCGGAAGAAAACTTTCATCAAATTACCCCTGAGTCACATCACATCTTTAGTTAAAATGCTTCTAAAAAGCTCAATTATTTTCTATCGCAATCTAATACTTACCTTGATTGAACATTGTATTGTTTCCATTTTGAATAGAAGCCTTCCCAACCCGAGAAACAAACTCCCATCCCATGAGCTATCAGCGAAGTATTGTCAGCCACAAAGAATACCTCTCAGGTAGTTAACCGGAATCGAATCGTTTGTAAAAGTTCATTTCAGTACAAAGTGTCCATTCAAGCGGAATTAATCGGTAAATTGCTCCTTAGAAGCAATTAATAATTTGAATTCGTAAAATTCTATGCTGAGCACCAATAGGTACCCTTTTAATAATATCGTAATCTACTGAGTAATGGCAGAAGTAGAAAAGGGATTATTTTCTATTCTCCTCAGACAAGTCCCTAAATCTATTTATTATAAAGTGCCTTCGGGAAGAGAATGAATGTTAACTTATCAATCGTCCTCGAAAACATCCAAAAATACTTCTTGTATAACAATAACTGACAGTTGAGGAACTTTTTTAAAAATCTCATTTGTTATTCGCAAAATGATTCGCGAGTATATCGCGAATAGATCGAGACGCACGAATGAATATTTTTACGAGTTGAGAACAGCCGTGTATTGGACGCGAAGTTCCGTGTCTCGGGGCTATTCGCCCACTTCACACCAATATTTGTGAAAATACTCTACCACCCTAACTTATAAGGAGAAGGAGACTCTTAGAAATTCCTTTTTCGTAAATCTATTTAACTTGGTGAGCGGGTGAATCTGTTTGCTAATACTTTGCGTATTACCACACTTCTTGAATATGGAAGTCGTTTTACGAAGTGCTGTAAGTAATCAATTTACCTGGTACCTACGTATGCAACGTTGGTCTATAATTTATTGTTATTGAAACTTAGCTTTTGTTTCTAGTAAATTCTACATTTTATAACGAGGCTTTAATAAAATTCTCCGACGTTTAAAATTGATCACTACTAAAGTTCAGAGAGCTTTGTTGTTGGCCTACTCAATTAATCAAGAGCACGCTAGAAAGTAAATGTTGCGTACAAACTTGTTTTTTTTTCAGACACCATAAGTCGCTATCTGGTCCAGAAAGCGAATTTATCAACATTTAAAAGCAATAGGAACAGTTTTGAACAAAACTAAGTGCACGAAGTAGTAGAGCGGATTTACCGGAAGCGTCGACAGCCGCCGTCGTTTCAGGATCGCAACACGCTTTCATTCATCCCGGAGTTACGCCTTTTCGCCACTCGGCCGGTTTTACGCGGAAACTCTACACGAGGCATCAGCCTCCTACCAAAACAACCCTCTCTCTCACACCAGCGCGACACGATCGCCGGGACAAAAAGAGAGAACAAAATCAATACTGTCTGGAACACGCCCACCGGCTCAACTCCGTAACTGCGCTTCCTCGCTGGAAATTCAATGAAATAAAACTGGGTAAAAATCATTAAAATTGCGTGTCGACGATACGAGAAGCTATCATCGAGTCAAATATTTGCTTCTCATAATGCAAGGATAGAATGTAGGTGGTAGCGGCAGCAGTTCGGCTGGCTCGCGTCACATGTTCCGCACGTGGCGGGTCACGTTACAATGTTTACCTGCGACCGCCTGTCGGTCAGGTGAGATCCCACGCTCCCTCTATCTATAGATAGGCATGCCACCCACCGGCTGACTCCCGAATGGGCATTACAAGAGAATACACTACTGTCCCCGGGTATTTTCTTTTAGACGGCCTCGCTAAGTTGTTTGCAGTCTCGCAAAGTACACAGCCTTAAAATGTAATCTTGTCTCCGTCATGATACCCATATTCAGAGTGCGTCAGAAGAGAGCCCGCGGCCACGGTTTGCATTTATAACAGGATCGACGACAGGCAGCAACATTTTATATTTTCGTGCCATAAATATGAAACTGAATATGTTGGAATATACAACATATTCATGCAAACTTATCTGGAACTATGCATAAGTAAGCAGCAACACAAAAAGAGGCTCACATTTCCGGAAAAATAAAACTTAGTCCATGATTCTTTATTTCCTGCGTAACGTTTTCGTGCTCTTTGCAATTTTCCTTGCTCGTATGAATTCTATCTTATTTCGTGGGAGATATTATTATCTCTTTCTGTACTGTTTGTGAAATGAACAGATCAGTCGACTTATTAATTGGATTTTATATATTTATATTAACATCAATTCTATATTATTATTATTACCGACATTCATTTTGTTAGAAAATTTGCTTTAACGGCCAGACATACCTAAAGGTTATTTAGGAAAATAATAGTAGATAAAATAACTACATAAGTTTTATATTCTAACACAAACACGTATAAACTTTCTGGAATAAAAGTATTATAAACCTATCCGTTGAACGGTCGTTTAGGGCACATGATTTATCTTAAAACCCAGGATTTGTCAAGCACAGGTGGACTTGAAGAGGGAATAGACGTGGGTAATCCACGTGTACTTTTAAAGGAAGCTTTCAAGTTTTATCGGATATTTTCTTGGATAGATCCGTCCTAGACCTATGTATATACTTTATTAATGACTCAAGGAATGTTAAATTTATTTTCTTTTTTTGCATAGAAAAACAAGTTCGTATTATGACTGCAGAATTCGCACACGAAGGGTTGCGTACCATCGTATTAAATGTAATTTATTAATGTTTATATGCTAGGCAGCACGTTTCCTAATAAAATCAAGCAAAAAAAAATGCAAAATGTGACACGTCTCTTCTATGAGGATCCCTTTAATTTTTAATTCAATTATTATTTTTGTACAAATCAGTACATTTTAGATCGTTTGAAAAAGAAATACACAAAAATACTACAAAATAAAATATGCAAAAAGTCACTCGACCCATCCAATTACTCGCGCCTAGTGTTGCTTAACTTCAATGATCGATTACGAACATTAGAATTTTTTTCTTGTATGGGTCCCCCTTTTTTGTTTATTTTTATTATTTGTTATTATGTCGAAGGAACCTGCTGTGCCGACCCCACATAGAGTGGGATAGAACATGATGGCACACATGTTGTGAACATGGTGGGCAGGAAGATGATGATGATATTTGTTGTTATAGCGGCAATATAAATACATACTCTGTAAAAATTTCAACTCTCTACCTATTACGGTTCATCAGATACAGCCCGCTGACAGACGTACGGACGGACGGACGGACAGCGGCGGCTTAGGCGGGTTCCGGCGAGTGCCAACGGAACTCTAAAAAGGAAAGCTGTAAAAAATTAATTGAAAACTTATAAATGTTCCTTAGTTATAGTTTAGCATTTATATTCAAATGACTGTTTATTTTCATAATAAAAATAATATAAAAATCCATGTCTAATTTTTGAGATTCTTATTTTGAAACAAAAGTTACTGTTCAGCAAAATGTCACTTATCCTTTTGGGCGTGATTGAGGCACAAACATCGTCACATCCTCACAAACTTTCGCATTTGACGGCCTCGGTAGCGTGGCGGGCGATTGCTTAGCAGAGACGCAAAAGGCGCGGGTTCGATTCCCGCAGCGGAACAAATGTTTGCTTGATCTGTAAATATTTATTTCGAGTCTGGGTGTTGTGGTACCATGGTACTCGTAGTTTCTGATACCCACGACACAGGGAATCCTAGTGTGGGGCAAGTTATGTATGTGACTGTTGGGTGTTATTTATTATTATTATTATTTATAATGTAAGTAAGATTCTTGCGTTTTCGCAAAAAACATTACCTATAGATAGGTAACCTACTTAAAAACAGGAACCTTCAAGTCACATATATCACGAAGTATTCGTGTGTGAAACGAATACGTGATGAGATGTCCCCTTCTGATAACAATGTGAACACATAATGTGAAATAAGAGCACTCCTGTTTATTATGCGACAGGCTGAGAAAACGCCAACGCGTTTGTGACAATTTCTGATGCTATTTCCATTACCCTTACCCTTAATCACTACGGAAATCATAGTTTTCTATGATAACTAGCTGCCGCCCGCGGCTTCGCTGGCGTGGTACGCGGATAAAAAATAGCCTATAATATGTTAATCCAGTACATATACTATGTATATTCCAAGTTTCATTCAAAGCCGTTTAGGCGTGATTGAGGCACAAACATCCAAACACCCTCACAAACTTTCGCATTTATAATATTATTGTCTTTGTAACTGTGTGTACTTAAATAAAGAAAATGATCTTTTATAATATAAAAGTAAGATTATCACGTCCGTATCCCTAATGGAGTAGGCAGAACCACGTGTAATCATAAGAAAACTTGCAGTAACTCCTGATTCAAAGTCCCAAGATGGATATGGTAAACCATGGTCGACCTTTACGACATGTTCGGGGAGAGAAACAGTTTTCTGTGATGTTTTCCATATATACACGCCTGTATCCATAATGGAGTGGCACACCCACAGGTAATAATAAGAAAACTTGTAGTCACTCTGATCCAAAGTTTCAAGATGGATATGGTGAGCCATGGTTACAGGTGATCAGCCCATCGCCCATATACTAGTCGACTTTTACGACATGCTCGGGGGGAGAGAAGCAAACATATCTCATCAAAAATATCTTAATAAGCAATCCCAGTTTCAAAGATGTGAGCATTGGTGGTCTAGTGGTAGTCCGTTCGATCCTAGGTGCGTGGGTTCAAATTAGGTCGTGCACACACAACACTCTCAAACGGTGAAGGAAAACATACCGACATATCCTAGAACCTAAAAAGTTCTATAAAACATTTGTCAAGTGCACGAAAAGAGTCTTTGAGACGCAACTTTCACCGCAAGTTCAAAAGAACTAGTGACGCTACTGGTGCCTAGTATCCCACAATCCATACTAATATTATAAATATCGGTCTGTCTGTCTATCTGTCTGTCTGTAACTTTCCACGCCTAAACTGCTGAAAATATTTTAATGAAATTTGGCAAGGTGATAGATTCTATCCCGGGGAAGGACATAGGCTACTTTTTATCCTGTAAAGAGATCCCAAAATGGAAAAAGGATGTAAAAAGAAAACCAGGATAACGCATAAATACTTCTTAGACATTAATTTATGGCAAGACAGTTAATTTGACATTTATACAATTTTCATAATTAACAATTATCATTAATTTCAATCGAGTCGTCAGCAGCTCTTTTTTTTTCTTGCAGGGCTGTGGGTAAGGGCCTCTAGCTGAACCGGTATCTGATCTATTGGATTTGTCTCCGCCCCGAATAGCAGAATAACTACCTAATAAGATATTTAAAAATTTGCATTATTAATTCTAAGACGGTACGAAGTTCGCGGGGTCAGCTATAGTATAATATAAATGGTAGGTCTTCTCAGACAAATACTTTTACATACAAGTTTCAAAATGCATAATAAAACACAAAGCGCAACCCGATAACGAAGCAGAAATTAATATGAAACTATCTGCATTACAGGAATACCAATTAGTTGCAAATCGGGCTCGCTCATTAATTCTTTAAGTTCCATGCATAAGTTCAACCCTAGAGAAGTTTCAGCAAAGCGCATACTTACGAAGCAGCTAAATAAGTCATTTATTTGTAGTACTTGATACCGTTGTACGTTTTGGTCTGTTCAACCTGAAGTAGTAGCAGAGCTTTAGGACATTTTGACATCAGAAAGACATGCTTTAAAGAGTCGTAAATCGTATTCGTAATCGTATTTAAAAAGTACAGAGTGAAGGTCATATTAAAAAGTACATGTACGATGGTACGGAAGTTCTGGAACCCTTCGTGTGCGAATTCGACTCGCACTTAACCGGTTATTTTTATAAGTAACAACTAATATTACTGTAGAAGGCACAACATAAATGAGGCCTATACCCAGCAGTGGTTGAAGTCAGACTGCAAATGATGGTGATGATAAAAATTGCAGAAGGGCTTCTTTAGATGATAAGTAACTTCAATGATAGAATAACCGGTCAAGTGCGAGTCGAATTCGCACACGAAGGGTTCCGTACCAGCGCACATTAAAAAATGTTTCTCGTCCTATTACGGTTCATGAGGTACAGTCCGCCGACAGACGGACGGACGAACGGACAGCGGTGGCTTAGCAGTAGGGTCCCGTTGGCACCCTTCGGATACGGAACCTTAAAAAGTAAGACAGTGATTGAGCAGGGCAACAACACTACAAAACTTTAAGCTTGTGTCATTTAAGACGCGGTTTGTACAGATGTGGCGAGTGACAAAAACATGGCACCGATGTATGTCTCGTCCATAAACTTGTATGGAGTAAATTATACACAGGCGACACCGCTCAGATGAGATTGCAAAGTACCCGTGTAGAAAACGCCCGCATCTCCACCAATTTTGCGTATAAACCGCGCCAATGCCAGCCAATTAGTATTTGTCTAATATCATTATGAACAAAGTCAGTGCCAGTAACTAAATAAAAAATAAGTATTTCCGTATCCATATATTTCTGTAAATATTCAGCAATACTTTACAATAAGCGAACTGACTTCGACTTTCCTTAAAGAATTTGTAGGGTGGTCCTATTCGCAGCAGTGATGTGCCATATCCGCATTTAGTAACAATATCCGCGAACACAGTGCGGTTCAAGATCCGCATAGATCCTGTTGTTCTCTTTTTTGCTTCTATTAATGTTCTTTTATAATAACACTCAACAGTCATATTCATAATTCTGACCCAACACTAGGATTCCCTGTGTCGAGGGTATTAGAAACTACGAACACCATGATACCTATACCCGGAAGATATATTTGCAAAACATTTCTCCCGCAGCGGGAATCGAAGCCACACCTGTCGTGTCTCAGCCAAGCACTATCCCGCCACGCCACCGAGGTTGTCAAAAAGCAAAAAGAGCAATGGATATCTACCTGTTTCTGTTATTTCATTCAAAATCGTCGACGTAAACCCGCAATTTGAACTATTTTTATTTTTGCCCAAGAAACATTTCAAATCTATCATTTACGTCATACGAGTACCCAGCATTGTCTTTGTAATTTAGTGTATTTTAGTTCGTATAAGATAGTGGCCTGCTCTTGTGACGGAGTTTTTAGGCCGCCTAAAGGCCTCCATCATGGCTTGACGATTTAAAAGTCGGGACCGACAATTTAAGTTGCCTTCCGAAGCACAGAAGCGCTCAGCTCGTAGTGCCACTTGCGGTCACCAATCCAAATTGTGTTCAACGATCAAGAACGTCTAATCAAGCTACGCCACGAGCGCTTCTCCAAAAATTAAACATTAGCAAGGAAGGGTACATCACTATAATATCTTGGCCAGTTTTACAGAGCTGCACCAACGCGAGGCATATAAAATGATTTGTTCCGTTTGCAAACGGCATAATTGCCACGTTTTGTTGAGTTGAGACTTGAGACTAGTAACAGTCTTCTGCAACTTAGTTATTCTGAAACAATTACCACTAATATTGATCGACTACAAAAACAACGACTATAAAAATGAAAGTCCATGAAACCTCTCTCACTGGTTTATCTTCTCCTCCTCCATAATCGTTTCTTTACTGTGATCGTGACTCTATGACACGGTTTTTAGCCTGATGAAGAGCGATGTTTACAGGGAAATCTAGCTGTTCAGACATTTAATCGGACCAGCGTTTGGGTCTTATACCACTAGATCTTTTACCCTACCCCTTACCTTGTGCAATTGTACATATTTGCAAAATGAATCATGGTGTCACTACCTCATCTTTAGATTCCTACATATCCTTGCCTACTTATGAGAAACCGTCAATTTGCTTGTATCCTCTAAACTGCTTTGGTTTTCTAGGAAGCAGCGTCATTTACTGCACCAATGTAAGTACATAAAAAAGTAGGTACTTTTCGAAAAAAAGTAGTAGTGAGACCAGTACTTTGTTTCTAAAAGTATCTTTTAAAACAGTAGCGGTTGAAACTCTTTATATTTGACGTCATAAAAACTCTGTTGGGTTTATGAAACCTGTTTATGAAACCCACTATTCATCCCGGAATTTATATTTAAACAGGAACTCGCATAATTAAAATTCGCGTAGTCATTAATTATTTAGCATGGTATGAACATCTTTAGCGGCGGGCCGACACGATGTGCAATAAATGGGCCTGGGCTTATATTCGGGGGACAGAAGGCGCGTGCCCTGAATAAGAAACCGTCACCGTGAGCGGAAGATAGCTGACACCAGTTGTCTAACTTGATGCAAAACACACAACAATTTTCTCACCAGAGCTAATCCACTTTGAGCAATTCTAGGCATTTTTTCAGATGATTTCTTCTGGAGAATTATTCAAGTTCTCTCGACAGTCTTCGTTAGATCAGTGACGGAGTCCTCCAAAATGCAGAACCTGTTAGTTCTGAAGATTGAACAGGAAAAAAAAGCCATAAATGCCTTGAGCATTGTAACTTAAACTCTAAATGATCATCGTTATTGCAGCTTGATTTTACGAGGTTTCACACATATAGCAATCTTACTAATATTATAAATGCGAAAGTTTGTGTGTGTGTGAATGTTTGAACGAATGGGCTCTACGCAGTTACGTAAAATGCTACGAAATTTCGTAGCACCTATCATAGCTTAAATTATTATCTACTGTTTCTCTTGTACTACGTTCCACCGTGGAAGCCGGCGATCCTGTCTACATAAAGATTTATTCCCATCTGTAACTGAGAAGACTACGCGACACTTTTTCCCAATTATGAGGTGTAAGCGCCTCATTTATTAACATCTCGTCAAGAAATCACGATCCACGTTTTTCCGGTACCCACGAGTCGTCGGAAGGGACTCACCCGGTAGTTTGTTCTCTTTTCCAAAGTTTTAATTACAAGAAGCCAATCTGCTTCGGAAGTTGATCTAGGCTCATCGGAACGAAATCATGTTTCTAACTTAAAAACTTCCCGCGAATACTTAGCACAGGGTAAGCATGAGTCGTTCTTTTAAAACCGTATTTTACTGCATTCTACATTTCGCATTTTTGTCTTCGTTTTGAAACTGCAACAAATTTTAATAACACACTAAAACGTTTTTAAGTGCGGCATTACCGTGTACTTCTGTAATTGCGCCCATCTGCTGTTACAAAACAGTTTACTTACTGCTTTTAAAAATGCTGAAAATGTAATATCTTTGGGCTTCAGGAACAATCCCCCTTTTTAGGATTCCGTAAACGATTTGTATGAGCTACAATCTAAACAATTTTAATAGGTACGTTAGTCTGCCACAGTAAATTTGATGAATACTAGCATTTCTGTATGTAATTAGTAGACATACCGACACGGCCCACCTAATGTTAAGTCACCGTGACCTATCTACGTTACTTTTTCTCAACACCGGAACCATTCTCGATGCGTTGTCTACTCTGAAGAAGTTTTTTTATCAATTTTCTTGAATCTAGAATAGATTCTAGTTATATGCTTAAAATACTAAAATGCAAAAATGTTAGCATTGATCGCAAATAACGATAGACTGTAGATGGTAGGTAGGTAGTTACCGAACAGCCCAAACAAATCGATCGGAGATGGAAAGAAATAAAATAAATTTAGTCACATCTGCGTTGTTCAATGCAGAGTGTAGGGTTGGCATTTTTAAAGTAAGTAAAAACACGTAACCTATGATATTATATTTTTTGGCCCATAGTAAAAAAATTTGCTCATAGCTTGCAGGGTGAATAACCGGGTAAACCGAGTCATATACCGGGAGGTTTGATTTCAAGTTAGTTAACCTGAACTCAAGCCTACTCCATCTTAATTCGTCCCGGGCACTACAGCGTCCCGTTTGTGAAGGTAAAAGTTACCTCCTGACACTGTATAAATCATCTACTATAGATGGTAAAAGGCCTTAGTTTAACCTGGACTATTAACAACTATCCAGTTACTGACGATGTTTTCTTAAGGTGCTTCTTCAAGTCAAAGTTGTAACTAACAGCTGGTGCATGGTGACCCTACAAAAGGTTGTGTGGCATGTCCGGAAGTTCGTTGTACCGTCCGACCGAGCAACTATCTTTCGAAACTCATAGGTGCAAGAACGTCTCGAATTTTCTTTGCTATTAAAATGCTTTATTGGCGTAATATGCGCTATTTTACGCCATTTTACGGCAGGTGATAATGTGCGCCGTGAATAAGCGAACGATCGAGCTGAGAATTCCTAAGTTGCAAGCTACTTAGTTGCATTTAGGCTTCTCGAAGTTTGGAGTTTCTAAACAAGATAAATGTGATTTTGGTGGTAATATACGGACTTACTCAAAAGCTCTTTCTCACACAGTGATATTAAAAATATATACTCTTACTACCTACTAGGATCATTAGAGCTGTATTTTGATATTTGTTAAAAGCTTTGTAATTATTTATTTATTTATTTAAGTACACACACATCATATACATTATAACATTTAAAAAAACACAATCATGGAATGTACATTTCCGATTTATAGGACAATTACGTATACAATTACAATTACAATTATGTAATCAACCTACAAAGAAAAAAAAAGAAAAAACAAAGCTGAGAGAATGGAATAGGTGCTGGGCAAGCCTACTCCATCTTAATTCGTCCCAGGCACTACAGCGTCCCGTCTGTGAAGGTAAAAGTTGCATCCTGACGCTGTATAAAACATCTACTATAGTTGGTAAAATGCCCTAGTTTAATCAACCTACCAACAGCATAAAAACATTTTTTTCTATTAAAAAGCAAGCATTTTCCACTATTTAACGTAGGTAATAATATAAACCGTCGTCAGAGAGCACTCCCCATACGGGTAGATGATAAAAATTAATACAATACACCGCAACTCGTATTCATTTCAAACTCCATGAACAATGTAAAAACGGTACGGCGGAGTCTCTGTAGCCTTAATATCCGCTGTTTCAGACTCGTAACCGGCTAACAATATTGCATTGCGTACGCCACGCGCTAGTTCCGTACTTATCGCGAAAGTTTCAGCCGCTCGAGGGGTGGGGCCGCCCGCTGCGGTATCGATCGCGTCTGCTGCATGTTGCAACTCGGTGTCTTCCGCAGATCATTCCTTATCGGACCCTCCGAGGATGATGCTTTTCAGTGACCTTCGATCCGCTCCATCCGCTTCACACGTGGATAGGACGGTGACAGCACGCAGCCGCTTGCAAACGTATCGAAGCGTCAACTCACGCCTCACAGACCTAATCTTGTTTATTGAAAACCGTTCACTGTAATGTCTCTTGGCTTTTATCACCTAACAGACAGACAGATCGTCGCCAGATTTATTAGAACATAAAATAAGGTTTTAGCTACAGTGTTTTAATAAATAAAACTCACTATTCCAAAAGAAATATCTTAAAGCGACGAGAAACTTTGTTAGAAACTGCCGACACCGCGTTTCTTGACATAGGCACTAAATTCATTACAGTCGGGCTGGTTTATAAGTGATGCTATAAGTACAGCTACGGACAACAACATTACCTACAGCGGATATCTATGAAATTTATAACGAAGGACCGAGTTGAAAGTTGCGAGCGCTGAAAATATTGTAAGCTGCACTCGTTTGGGGCAAATTAAATGAAAAACGAAGTTTCACCGCGTGGCCGACAAAGTTGGCCACTCAAGTTTGCAGCAGAGAGGCGTACAGACCACCCAGTCTGTATACTATCTATATAGCTATACATCAACGTCTAAATTCCTTCGGGATTATAATAAGGGCTGACACACGCACACCCTCGATAAAGGGAACTTGTGGGAACTTTGTGAAACTACTTCGCACAACTTTTCATTTTATCACTTGAATTTACTATTTACAATAGACCTTTTTCAGAACCGCACGTCTATAAAACTAAGGACACAAGAGATAAGAACCCTAAAACACACTCACGCAACTGTATTGATTGTCAAGATCTCGTAATCAATTATTAATGCTTATTACATTTTGTGTAGAGCCCGGGTGTAATAGCTAATCTCGAAGCTATTGAGTAGATGCACAAATTACCTGCCTATTGACTCTTAGCTGCTTTGTAAGGGATCTCAAACGATGTATACCATACATAAATTATGCACTAAAACCTACAGGATGTCCCACAAGATAGCGAAATCACTGGGTATCTACTTTGATCAATCGCATTTTGTGCCTTAAGGTACTTAACTTAAAAAGTATCTTGAAACTTACCTAATATAGAGTTTCCTCAATCTCCTTTGATTTTTTGCTTGCCATTCGTTTATAAAATCTCGTGTAAAAGTGTCATAGAAATAGCAAGTAGAAAGATTTTTTGGGAAAAGCCCTCTTTTCTCTCATCAAATATTCAAGTCAATCTCAAAGGCCAAAACAAAAACGAATAGATTATGGTTCTTGTAGTGGTAAAATGGGCAACGGAGGTCGAGAGCCTCTGGCGTACTTCCAAAGACGCATTCATATGGAAAGCAGGTGCCAGCGCCTATTACCTAAGCGTACTGGCACAAGCCAGAGCACTGTTCCTGGTGTACAGAATAATTTTCTTCAAGTTTTTTAATAAACAACACTCGAAGTTTTTTGATCTTTAAAAAACCGGTTGTAATATATTTTTTTTGTCTAACACATGATAATATGCCACAATGCTGTACTAGATAAGTCGCTAAACATTCTGTATTCTGTTTTCTGCGCAAATGAGCCCAAGCCCTGTGGTATTTGTCGCTTGTATCGATTTGACTCACTGAATCTGTAATTTGGAGTAACGATACGACAGCTTGTAGTCATTTTATAGCACGAAACTGCAGTGTGTGAAAAATACCTACTTATTAGGTATCGGCAGGTATCCGTCTAGTTTGTGAGCTGAAACGAGTTTTTTTTTATTGAAAACTGTAACGTATGAATGAATCTGTACCTTCTTAACTTGTTTTTTATACTTGCTTAGTCCTTGCAAAGCTTTAGTTTTAATGATAAGCGTTAATAAATACAAAATAATTATACCAATTAGGCGATTCTGAGTTTTATAGCGGCTAGAATTGCCCACTTCAAAATTACATATTCAAGTTAAATATTTACTTGGGATTTTTTATATCAGGAACCCTTCAGCAAAACTGAAATAAAGCTTCACAGAAATTGCAGTGCGATCGCGTATCGCCACGGCTGAGATAATTCTTAATTAGTTTAACTTCGCAACAGTACAAATGAATCGTTGACAATAAATTCACATAATTGTGATAATTATGGAAGAGTTTGTCGCAATTAGCGTCTGTCGGAGGGTGCTTCTCGCGAGAGCCATCTGGCGGGCCTCCAACGTGCCTCTCCTCTCCTTAACACTGGGGAATTCAATCGCTAAGGCTGCATTCAGATATGAGAAAAATCCTCATGAAATTCCCGCACTCGTATTTGCAGAACATTTCTCCCATCGAACCACGCTTCTTGCGTTCAGCCAAGCACCTCCACCACCGAGATTGACACATATTAAAAAATAACAAGTTAAACGTTAAAGAAAAAATATGATAGGAGAAACAGGAGAAATATTGTATTTTTTTGATATTTCTGTACCCTCCAAAGTACCGGACATATGTGTTGCATGTTGCCTCGTAATAAATCCTCAACACACCAGCATTCTCACTTTACCAGCCTTCAAAAGTAAGTGCTAAATGGGCATAGTTAGTCTGAAGGAGCACCTTACATACAGGGCACAATTCACTCGTAAACTGCGCTACTGTTTCATTCGCTTTTTTCGATGCAATCTTTGGTTTCACAATGACTTCACTAGAATAGTGTTGTGAAATTTGTGACTACTGAGAATGATCCAATAAAAAAGCTTTTAAATCGAGCTCGATGACTGTCTGTGGATGATGATAATGGTAATGACTATAGGTATACCTACTTGGTTAGCTTTCAATCAATTAGGGTGAAATAGTACGGTGTTGACTGAACAATGGACTGTGATTTGGCTGACACATGCTTACCGTATTTAAGATGCACCGGGCATTAGCCCGGTTCCTGATGTAAGTATTCTATTCTATAGGAACAGGGAACATAAGTACTGTGTTAGCTTTCAGTTAAATATGATGATTAAATCATATGTTAGCGGTGTCGACTGAATTGTGATGCTCCATTACATTTATAGAAAGTCAATTTTGTGGCTGATTGCATTCAGGCAATTAGATATAAGTGAGTATGCATGTACCTAACTGCGTGCAGAGTTTGGCTTACATCCAACATCAAGCCTGATACAGATTTGAGTTGGATGTTGCACATGGTAAATCTTGAGAAAGTCTTAAATAAATAATAAATAAATATTTGTGCATATTTCACACAGCGCCATCTAGCTCCAAACTAAGCAAAGCTTGTACTATGGGCACCACATGGCTGATATAATACTTATATAATTTACACAATACTACAATACCCAGACCCAGAAGAAATATTTGCACAACATTTCTCCCGTAGCGGGAATCGAACCCGCGCCTCATGCGTCTCAGCCGAGCACTCGCCCGCCACGCCACCGAGGTCGTCTTCTTGAGAAAGTATACTTGTATATCATTGATAGAATGGATATATCTAAAAGTTACTAAAATAATACTCGTAAGTATTAACAAACTCTACTTAAACACTAAATTAATAGAAAAACATTTATTCTTTTACTAAAAACATACAAACACACAAAGGCACAATACACCTTACAAATAAAATAAGGTAACATAAATGTACACCCCTCAGCATTTGCAATGGTTTAAATAAAACAAGTACTCAGTAGTATTCAAGGGATACCATATTTACTTACTTCCAAAGGAAACTTTTTGTACAGCCTAGTCAAATGCAACTTTTAATTTGAGCGAGCGAATGATATTTTATCGTCGTATAGTTTTAAAAAGTTTCAAGCCGTAGTACAATCCCACTAGCGAGTGCCTATCGTCCACTATAAAATCCCCATTGTTCGTCGTAATATTGAGAAGCCCTCCCTACTTTCCACACAAAGCTTCCGTTTTATTTGGTCCATGAAGGATGGTGGCTCATCCCACTTTAGAAGGAGAACACTTGACCGCAACAGATGGCTTCGCCCGCCTTCCATCTATAGGTACCTATCTATTAGAAGGGTATGTAATAGATTTTGTAACTAATAGGACGGTTTCATAACGCTTATGTCGACAGTTTCGAATGCAGAATTCTGAACGGGGTTCCAAATTATGATGTCGATGTCAGTTATCCATATAGGAAAACTGTCATTGTCGTGGATAGTTGGAAACTAATATCTGATATTCAATATAAAGTTGGTCAATTTGCTACTTAACCTAGGTATTTGTTTACAGTTTTGTACAATTTCAAATGTAGCCAAGCCTGAGGTTGCGGCCGCACTGCTTACGAAGCCGGTGAAATTGCATGTATTTTAATTAAAGAGCAGATTGTTGTTGAGAAAGAATCCCAAGGGCACTACATACAGCTCTAAAGCAATCCCAAAGCCTCCTCTCTCGTAATACGAATACAAATAAGTACCTAGAGACGCCCGCCCGCCCTGCAACAGGCATCTAAGCAACTCAGTATTAATATTCCCCCGCCGATACTCTCGGTATTCCGATTTCGCAATCTCGAGCTCAATTCGAAAAATTGTATGAATACAAACGATATGAAAACGAGATCGTTCATATCTTCACACTTTGGTTCGGAAGCAATGAGACGTGAGCCGGCGTTCCGATGCACGCAGTTGGCGGCTGCATTTCCTAACGCATCGCCCGTTCAATATTCGAGAGGATTGTTTGTAGAACCACCCTCCCCTCCCGCCTACCGCCCGCACCCTCCGGAACCCCCCGGCCGCCGATACCGCCGTCTCTAATGGAGCACGGTGTCTAGTTTTAGAAATAGACTCCCGACAAAATTAAATTCTCAAGAATGGAGAATCTTGAAAGTAATCTTAACTTTCCGTATTGCGTGTGTAGGTACGGAAGTTCGATTATCCAGTAACTTTATTGCTTGAAGTTATGTTGTTGATGTAGGTAGATATTTTGTAGGTCTAAAGTAGGTAGGTTACATAAGCATTTATATTTATATTGTAGTACATTATACATTTCATACCCATATTTTTTAAGCTATGTATCTATCCCTATTTCCCTTTAGTTTCGCTCTGCTGTGCTTTACAAAAAAAACAATGTTTAAAAAATACATAAATATTTTATTTCATAAATGTAACATATAAGCATATTGAATGGTATAAGTATATACATATACATAGCTTTACGTGTAGCACAATATGTTATCGCGCGCGGAAAGCTAGCAAAAGCGCATATTCTGAGCCTCGTGTGTACTCAGGTGCTAAAGCTCCGACTTTCTACAAAACGGCACCCGCTATATTACAGTTTTAAAAAATAAGTAATACCTACAGACATAAAGTTACAATATAATTTATGACAACAATTAATTAAATTATAATTTTTAAATCAACATCATCATCATCTCTCACCTTCCCTTATCCCACTTAGGTGGGGTCGGCACGACATGGTGTGAATATGGGGTATATTTATAGGTTAGGTTTAGGTTTGGTTTAGGTTCGGTTTAGGTTAGGTTTAGATTAGGTTTTGGTTAGGTTTAGGTTAGGTTTAGGTTAGGTTTTGGTTCGGTTTAGGTGTGGTTTAGTATAGGTTTAGGTTAGGTTTAGGTTTGGTTTAGATTAGGTTTAGGTTAGGTTTAGGTTTGGTTTAGGTTTGGTTTAGGTTAGGTTTAGGTTAGGTTTTGGTTTGGTTTAGGTTAGGTTCAGGTTAGGTTTAGGTTAGGTTAAGGTTTGGTTTAGGTTAGGTTTAGGTTAGGTTTAGTTTAGATTTAGGTTTGGTTTAGGTTTGGTTTAGGTTTGGTTTAGGTTTGGTTTAGGTTAGGTTTAGGTTAGGTTTAGGTTAGGTTTTGGTTTGGTTTAGGTTAGGTTTAGGTTTGGTTTAGGTTAGGTTTAGGTTAGGTTTAGGTTTTGGTTATGTTTAGGGAAAGTACCATTTTAGGTATGACTAACAAAGACAGTCTCATAGGAATAAATTGAATTTTTAATTGGTCAAGAATTTAATAAAAATACTCTACGTTTTCCCCAAGCGTTCTAAAAGAAAAATCATGTGTTATTAGATATTTTTAGATTTATCGAGTCGTAGTTGCCTTTATTGTCATTAAACTTGACGTAAGACTGTGAATTAATTTAGTAGTATGCAGAGATCACGGATCTCCATTTGCTACGATCCTGATATACATCTTTCGCTACATTCTCTCTCATTACATTATTCATGCTTGCTCGTCGGCTTAGGGTAGTAGTAATGGCACCGCTTCTTAGAAACCAGTGCTTCAGTTATAATCTGTGTCCGCGTGGGTGTATTCAATGCTATCTTCGCTGTAACTTGTTCTGCGGGCTTAGTTCATATTACTAAATGTTTTGTTGGTTTAACCTACGTATCTGCCTACGGGTAAGTTGACGTGCAAATCAGAATAAAAAGTAGCCTGGAAAATGACCAGGAATAATTCTAAGTCACTGACTATGTGTATTTCAAGTTTAAGTTTTATACATAGTAGTATTTTTATTTTATTGGTATTATAGAGTTATTAGTATTCATATTATTGGTTTATTACTTCGTCCAAAACCACACACTAACTCTTGTTATGTATGATATTACTCTGAATATTACCTACGTTCATCTATGAAGTTTAACTTAAAGCTTCCAAGTAAAACTAAAACTATTTTGGTGAAATAAAGTGCGCATTTCTGAAATTCTATTTTGCACTAACTTCATCAAAATAATTTTACTAACAGCCACATTAAACAGGTCATCAACCTTATTAAAAAACCGGTCAAGTGCGAGTTGAATTCTCACACGAAGGTTCCCGTACCATCGTATATGAACATAGATGTTTTTTGTATTTTTTTATTATTTGTTGTTTTAGTGGCAATAAAGCTCTCTACCTATTACAGTCCATGAGATACAGCACGCTAACAGACGAACGGACGGACGGACGGACAGACGGACGAAGAAACAGACGGACCTTAGAGTAAAGGCTCGTGCGGTGACACATCAAGAAACCCGTGTGCTTTGCTGTTTTCAGCTTATAGATTCAAAAAGGTTTTCAATCTTTAAACTGGGACTGGTTGGTAAGAAAAAGCATAGAATGCGTCCAGCTGCTTCTCTCCCCGAGCATGACGTAAAAGTCGACTAAGGGCTAGTATCCTCTCCACCATAGTTCACCATATCCACCAGGAGTGGCTGTAAGTTTTCTTATGATTACTTGTGGCTATGTGTATTTGTTGTAATTTTTTTGTGATGATAAAGAAAAAAATCAACTCGAGGTACATAGAGATGGTATATACGCTTCCACACACAAGATATTCGTACCTACATTAACATAACATCTTCTATGCACTTGGTATTGCAATGTCCTTTGAGTATTATAAGATAAAAGGACTACAAGGGACAATCCACAGCCCATCCAAGCTCCTATTCGTAGATTAATCCGGCTTGAAGGATTAAGTCCTGAACAGTTCGTTGCATTTCAGTTTCACTATCTACCAATTTCACTATTTACATTGTACCTAGACCAGCCAAATTCACTATTTATAAGGAAAAGCTGAGAGTTGAATTACAAATGACAGATGAATTTTAGGATTTAAAAAACTGGACAAGTACGAGTCGAATTTGCACGAGAAGGGTTCCGTACCACGGTACATTAAAAAATGTTTCTTGTATAGGGCCCTATTTTTTTTTTATTTGGTCTTGTAGCGGCAACATAAGTACATACTTTGTGAAAATTTCAACTTTCTCCCTATTACGGTTCGTGTGATACAGCCCGATGACAGACGGACATACGGACGGACGGACAGCGGAGGCTTAGTAGGTTCCATTGGCATCCTTCGGGTACGGAACCCTAAAAATCATCTCTGATGTCTAATTCAACTTCAACTCAACTCTACCATATAAATCGCGAAATCTATACTAATATTATAAAGCTGCAGAGTTTGTTTGTTTGTTTGTTTGTTTGAACGCGCTAATCTCTGGAACTACTGGTCCGATTTGAATGATTCTTTCAGTGTTGGGTAGTCCATTTATCGAGGAAGGCTATAGGCTATGTTTTTTTTCTTTCAAAATTAGGGATCCGTAATAAAATTGCTATTTTGTAACACAAGGTGTAAAATCGAAAACCTATTTTTGCTGCAAAAACTATTGACAATAGAACAAAATGATGTACAGCGGGTTTGTAGATCCCATCAAGACCTACAAAAAAGTCCGCGAGAACATATATCTAGCTATCATGGTTTAATCACAATAACCGATTTTGCGTTCCAAATAATTATGAAATCGTCTGAAGAAAAAAAAAACTACGTTAAATAATGTATCGTAATATTAATCTTTATCGAAATTAAGCATTATGTTATCAAGAGTATTTATGTAGAAGTAAAATACTTTTTGTTTCATCTCAATCGGATATTTCGTTTAAAAGTTATCACGTGTGTAAGATGTTAAGAGTTGGTACCTATTAATGAGTTATGGGCCATAGTCCATTTATTGAGGGAGGCTATAATATAGGCAATATTTTATCTCGGTATTTCCACAGAAACGAGAAAAACGCGGGTGAAACCGCGGAGCACAGCTAGTTAGGAAATAAAGAGAAAAGTTTTAGTTAATTTACAGACCCATAATAATATTATGACCGGAGGTTGGTTTGGGAAGGACTCCATTAATTTAATTTTGTATGATATTCTTTTGTCAAATCAATTCAAAACGAGGTCTTTATGACACGTAGTTGTTGACCATTATGTATGAGAAAGTAACTAGTTATATAAAAGCAACAAAATACGTTATTGTTGGAAAAGCTTTCTGCAATTGTTATTGCATTCTCTCCCTCTTTTAATGAGAATTTCCATAAACAACCAACTTTACGGACAGCCGGGCAGTAGACATACGAGTGCTACGAGTTTCGTAGCTCCATAGCTTTCGTAGCACGCTCGTAGCGGTAGCTCTGTAGCTCATCTCGCATCAAGATCGTCTAGGGATGTTATAGTGTATGTTTAGTTAAGTCGCAAAGGAGACACGTATTGGATATTAGTCAGAGTCGACTTGCACGTATAGAAGTGTCTGAGTCAAGATTAAAGATACCGCTGTCGACTCTGTTTTTCAATTTTGAAATTAAACTGAATTCTATAATTATATATGTATCTCGATTTTTTATAATAGGATGGGAACATTTTTAGAACTGTCAATAAGGTTGCTTAGAAAAATGCACGAATCACCCACCACCATTGTTCTATTGTATGTATGTTCGTATGAGCTAGAAGTACGGAAGTACGGAAGCGCTCAGCTCGTACTGCCACTTGCGGTCACCCATCCCAATTTGTGACCGCGCATATCGTTGCTTAACTTTAACGATCAATCAAGAACGCCTAAGCAAGCTACGCCACGAGCGTACGCCACCATTGTTCTGACTTTCACTAAGGTGTATTAACTTATCACTATTTACATAGATAAAATTCTTACGTTACTGATTGACAATCAATGAACAACCTAAACTATAAATTTTAGAAGCATGTAACTTGGAGGGTATATTTCTCTTATGATTGAGAGGTGCATTAAGAAATTCTTCAAATTCAACTCCTGTAAAACTTAGCGGGAAGATGGAAGTTTGTTTGAAATATCTCAACGTGGACAAAGGCTTTCCACTAGTCAATTATATTGTCGTTATTCAAATATATTCTCATCAAATTTCTCATTAATTCTACGCTAATATCATTATTAATTTAATTTATTTTTAAATCAGTGCCATTCCTCGGAAGCAGAGGTGCAACTCAATCGGAAGTTTGGTTCGACCTCCGTAGTCGGAAGCAAGCGGGTAGTAGGTACCTTACAGCCCTCTACAGCCGTACAAAGTCGGTACAGTTAGCCACATAAATATAATTGAATAGAAAAATATCGTATACTTCTCTGCTGGACTAAACCTGGACAAAAAGGAATGCGTCCAGTTTCTTCTCTCCCCGAGCATGTCGTAAAAGTCGCCTAAGGGATTGTATCCTCTCCAACATGATGGACTATCTGTATGGGCGATGGGCTAATCTGTCATTATAAAATTATATATAATTCATTAACAAATGTTAAGCATCACCGGTTGCGGTCAGTACTTGGATGGGTGACCGCAATTTTTGCACTTCATAGATTTTTTATCAAGATCAAATTCTGAAAATCATACTAAATGCGAACGAAGTCTAGTTTTAATAATTAGAATTATTTTACAGTACCCATTATATAAATACCCACCTTTCTTATATAAATAACGTTTATTTTTATTATTGTGGCTATTAATAGTACCACTACGGCGCGGCGGCCAGTTCGCCTATTTATGATCGACAAATGAAATAATAATTACATACATAAATATAAATAAAAAAATCACGCCTGTTTCCTTTAATCCCATCGCCATTTGCTACGATCCTGACATACTTCTTTCGCTTCCTTCACTCTCATGCATGCTCGTCGGTTTAGGGTAACAATTAATTATTAACAAACCTAAATAAACTACTCGTACACTCTTTAAATCCAATCATGCTGTGCCGACCCCACATAGAGTGGGATAAGGGTAGGAAGATGATGATGATGATGACATTCTTTAAACCCAACCTAATCGAATTCTCGCTGACTGTACGTAGTACACTCGTAGGTAGGTACAAGTGTCAGGGAAGCTCAAGCCAGACATGTAATACTTGTATCTCAACAAACGTAACTTCGGAAACTGCACAAGTCATGCAGGCGATTTGGGAACTGTCGTCTGATATGCAAGCACTTGTGAATGTATGTATGTGTAGGTACTTTGAATTCGTAGAACTAGACATTAGGTTGTACCTAAATCAAAGTGAACTAAAATAGGGAACAAGATAACTTTACCTACTAGGTATCTACTACCTACTAGTCGTGTCACTAGATCTATCGAACCAGTGTGAAAGGATTTAAAGTGCGCCTCAAAGGTTCATTTCGTGAACTTGACACATAGATTCGAACTTTTTATGTTCTACGACATGCCGGTTTCCCCACGATATTTTTCTTCACAGTTTGTGAGTACCGTACTGGAATTGCGAACATAATTTTTTCAAGCAGAAAAATTGGTGCACGACCGGATTTGAACCAGATTTGAACAGAATCGGAGGACAGGATCAGTACTACTAAACCATCAGGTGTTCCCAAGCTTCAGGCTTACAAAATGTAGTAGGTAGGTACACACTTACCTACCTATCACTTGTCTCTATTTCAATTCTGGCCGTCATCATCATCATATCCCTGCCCTTTTCCTACTTTATGTGGGTACCTACAGAACAATATGTAAGTATTCATCTGTCAGTCAGATGGACAGTGCAATTCTGCCCATATTAGCCAGAATTTATACCTAATCATTATATTCACTCCGATACTTACCTACCTACTATATTAATTCAGTTTGTAACAGTAAGGTTTGAACATTACCAACGTGTGGCTATTCCGTTTGCGGGAAGACTTTAATGACCCGTAGAATCGTTTTTATGATGTTTACTTTGATCAGAGAACAGCATCTAAACGTCTTTTATGGCGCAATAACGAAGAATTCGACAGAATATTGGAAGTTCCCCGTGGCCTATTACATAAAAGTCAACATCTTCGCGGAACAACGTAAAGTTTCTGTTGGAAATGAAATAAAATGAAAAGTAGGTACATACCTACCTATACCGATAGCTACAGGTAAGCTTAAGGTGGTAACCCGTCTTTGTTAGATAGTTTTACGTTTAACCACAGAATATAAAATTAGTATCTACCTACATAGTAATTACACACATATATCAAGCCCGTATTCGTAATGGGGTGGGCAGAGCCACGCGTAAACATAAGAAAACTTGCAGCCACTTCTGATTTAGTCCTAAGATGGATAATATGTTGAACCATGGTAACAGGTGATCAGCCCATCGCCCATAAGATGGTGCATCATGTTGGAAAGGCTTTTATCCCTTAGTCGATTTTTACGACATGCTCGGGGAGAGAAGCAGCTGGACACATTCTATGCTTTTTCTTTACTTCCAGTTCAACACATAGCAATTACGTTTACTACAAAGCGATTTTCTATAAAATAAGGACTCTGTTAATGAAGATTGATATCTTATATATTTTTATGTAAGTAGGTATTAGCTGTTAAGGTGTAAAATATCAAAATAATTAAAAAAATACAACTCCTAACAATAGCGTTATCAGAAAACGTTAAAAATAACGTTAAATATGAATATGAATGGATACGGGCAGGGGAAGAAAGGATGGATGGATTGTGTGAAAGAGGACATGCGTGTGAAAGGAGTGAGTAATGAAATGACCTTGAAATGACGAGTGATAGGAGAAGATGGAAGAGGGAAACATGTTGTGCCTACCAAGAAAATGATAATGAAAACCAAGAAATTATAGTTAGGTTAGTTGTGCCTACCTAATACTTGGACGAATAATCGTCCAAGCCTTTATAATAAAATCATAAATATTACATTTTACACAGCGCCATCCAGCCCCAAACTAAGCAAAGCTTGTACTATGGAAACCAAATGGAATGTACCTACTTAAATACTTTTTTTGTAAATACGTACTGATATTACCTGAGGATATTACCTTGGAAGAATCGGGAATCGAACCCGTGCCTTTTGCATCTCAGCAGAGTAATTGTCCGCCATGCCACTGAGGTCGTATCTACTTATAAGTATTTAATTCGAACCCTTAGTATAACCTCGATAATTATTCATAAATATCCAATCTCGATAAATTAATGATAAGCCTCCGATATTGATATTTTCCAATGTGGGCGACGTTGGTGTTCCTATTCCCTATAATGCGTCTGTAAATCTGCTACGCCGCCGTAGCCTCTGCGAGACGTAGTTTGTATTTAGGAGCATTAGTGCTACATTAATAATAATTTTGGTACTATGTAAAATAGGTAATGGAATGTATTAGACTTGCTGTCTTCTTTAGGGTTCCGTATCCGAAATGTGCCAACGGGACCCTATTAGGTACTAAGCCTCCACTGTCCGTCCGTCTGTCAGCGTGCTGTACTGGATCTCATGAACCGTAATACCTACCTAATACCGAAATTTTCAGTTTTACATACTGTACTTCTGTTGCCGCTGTAACAAAAAATTATAAAAATAAAATAAAGAGGGCCCCATATAAGAAAAAAATATTTTACGTTCGTAATCGATCATTGAAGGAAGTTCTAGGCGCGGTCAATAATTGGATATGTCGAGTGACACATTTTTTGTACATTTTTATGTAGTATTTTTGTTTTTTTTTAAGCTATCCTAGATTTACTGATTTGTACAAAAATAATAATTTTAAAATTATGTGAGTCCTCTTAATATGAGACATGTTTTATTTAGCATTTTTTGCATGATTTTACTTACTATGTCAAAAATCTCAAAACTGTTTCTTTGGTACGCACTACTTGCCGTTCATCTCTGTTATGTATGTTACTGTCATGTCACTTCAACATCAAAAATGTCAATGAATGATTGCCAGATTATATTTTTGGAGGTTATATTTACAAAAATAGAGTCCAAGTGTGTTGTTATTGTGAACGGCTAATTTATTTATGATTGAAAAAATATGAATTAACGTGAATGAAATGGAGAGTACTTCTGCCGAAAAGCGACCACAGTTTGGCAACAGATTTCTGGAGAATGTTGACCAAGTCTTCAAACATAACGCGTGGTACCGTATTCAGAACTTTTCTAGCACATTTTAAAAGCAGTGATGGTGCTAAAATATCGAATTTAGAATTGACTCGCCATAGGAAAAAGCCACCCGGTGGTTCACGTTATTTGAATGATAAAAATCAGTTATTTCTATTCAATGCCTGGTACCTATCTCTCCTCGTAAATGATGACTAAACCGGTGACTTTTGACTAAATACCTTATTTTTACAGGGACAATGTACAGTGGGATGAGGAGCAGGAGAGAGCCGCTAAAGAGAAAGTAGAACAGAACTCAGAAGTGACTTTTTCTGAAGATCATCTGGAATCGTTAGAAAACAATGCCGACAAACACTGGGATGACTTCTATAATATTCATCAAAACAGGTAAATACCTAAATAAATAGATAAAAAACACCTAACCATCACATAGTTGTAATTCCACACTAGGATGTCCAAAGTGTGTCTATAAAGTTTTTTTTTACTATTAGTCACACTATCAACACTTCACCAATAACATAGAAATCAAACCTGCACCTCTTGCGCCTCAGCCGAGCACTCGCCCGCCACGCCACCGAGGTCCTCAACCAACCTCATTTAATACATATTTATTTGATATTTCAGATTCTTCAAAGATAGGCACTGGCTTTTCACAGAGTTCCCTGAACTAGCCCCAGACTACACAGCAGCTCCTAAAAGAGTATACCCTGAGGGAAGCAATAGTGCATCAAACATTGAACCTATAAACTCAACAATAGATAACAAAGAAGTCAATTGCAATGAATCTGTGCCATCTAATACCAAGCGGTCAATATTTGAAATAGGCTGTGGAGTCGGTAACACAATCTTCCCCATTCTGCAGTACAGTCGAGATCCAAATCTCTTTATCTATGGCTGTGACTTCTCCACTAAAGCTATTGAGATAATGAAACAAAGTCAGCTATATGACACAAAGAGATGCAATGTGTTTGTTTTGGATGCAACACAAAGTGAATGGGATGTGCCATTTAAAGAAAATTCGCTGGATATCATTGTGTTAATTTTTGTGCTGTCTGCTATAGACCCTGCAAAGTAAGAAACTTGCATATTTCATTTTCTGAATCATAGAATAATCTTGTAGATTATTACTACAACAGATCAAAATGAGTCATTATTATGTAAGATACAATTTATTGTATCTTACCAATGACTCATTTGATTGCTTCTGTTTTCCTAACCAAACTTTTCATTTATTTTAACATTAGCCCAAAATACTCACCCTTCTTATTTCTAAATTCCAGGATGCCAGCAGTGGTGAACAAAATATACAAGTACTTAAAACCTGGAGGCTTACTTGTCTTCAGAGACTATGGAAAATATGACCTAGCACAGCTAAGGTTCAAAAAAGGCAGGTGTATATCAGACAACTTCTATGCTCGAGGGGATAATACAAGAGTTTATTTCTTCACTCAGGAGGAAATAAGTGACTTATTTAAAACTGCTGGATTTATGGAAGAACAAAATTTGATTGATAGAAGATTGCAGGTGAATAGAGGTAAAATGTTGACTATGTACAGAGTTTGGATACAAGCAAAATATAGAAAGCCAGTATAACTTTTGTTTTCTATTCTTAAAAGTCACCTGTCATTTTACGGTAACATTATCACAGTAGGTACAAGCTTTAAGTTTGGCGCTAGTTGGCGCTGTGCGAAACATCCAGTAATATATTTTTTGAAAATTGAATCGACTGCAGATATTCATAACAAAGGTACCTAAGTAGGTACCTACTTAGTTTATTTCTATTATTGACAAAGACCAATGTTCGCCTATCAGCTTTGCGTAAACAAGGCGCGGGTCAATAATATTAAACAGCGTGATGACTATTCTGATATGACAGCAAAATTGATAAGGAAGACCATCTTTGTTAACCTGAATAAGTTCGCGAATTCTGAGAATCTAAACTAAACTATATAGGGTATGTATGCAGTCAATAGGTAGGTACTATTATTTTATAGGTTACTTACGCCCACTTGGGCACTAGTGGTCTAATGGTGGTGGCCCCGCATTCTGATTCTAAGTTCGTGGGTTCAAATCCGGTCGTGCACTAATTTATCATAATCCGTCCGTTTCGGCTACAGAGGCAACGAAAAAATTGATTTGCTGTTCTGAGACAGGCAGTCTTAGCCATGTTGGATTTTTTGACACTTCATATAGCCTATGACACGCTTCGTCCAGACAAATTCAGACCCCTCATTTGTCAAATTCCGTCTAGCCGTTTGGACTACAGCTTCAGCCAAAGGAATGCACATACATACATAAGATCGGATCGGAAGGCGAGGTCACTCCCAACTATACCACCAGTGTTCTACATATACCCTCCTTCGCAGTCGGGTAAAAAAAGATATCTATGTGAGTGGGGTGAGATAAGTCAAATCGCAGCGGGAGAGAATGAGTATCCATTATTTACTTACCTACATATTTTTTACTACAGTCGTCGCTAGCCAGTAGTCTAGGAAAACACATGGACCTATTTAGGTAGGTACCTGCCTAATTCGAGTTGCACTTGACCGGTTTTTATATTTAGTTACTAGCTACCACCAACGGCTTCATATCCATACATACAAACTTTCGTGTTTATAGTATTAGTAGGTAGTATTACTTCTCTTTGTATACAAAGGGAGGCCTATACCCAGCAGTGGGTAAAGTCAGGTTGCGGATGATGATTACTTCTCTGCTGGACTGAGAGTAAAGAACAACATAAAATGCGTCCAGCTGCTTTTATAAGGGCAGAAAGATGATGATGATGAGTATTATGGTACAATGTGCACCCGCGACACGACGATGTACGAGTTGCTGTATGTGTGGCCTGAGTGCCCGACATTTTAGTCCAAATCGTATGGTTTTTGTTGGGAGTTGCTCACAAATACCTACGGCTCAGACGACTCGGACGCAACTCGTACCTACCCGTTACGGTTACGGTCTAATGTAAATAATCCGATTAACCATGAGCATGATGTCATATGAAGTTGATGAATAAGTACTTACTTTATATTATTACTAGCTGCCGCCCGCGGCTTCGGTCGATTGGTACCCGGATAAAAAATAGCCTATATGTTAATCCAGTACCTACATGTACTATGTATATTCCAAGTTTCATTCAAATCCGTTCAGACGTTTAGGCGTGATTGAGGCACAAACATCCAAACTCGCAAACTTTCGCATTCATAATATAAGTAAGATTTATATTGAACCGAGCTAGATGCACTGCATTGGTAATAGGTTGAATATTTATCAACTAGGTAACGCACGGTTCCTATTATTGAACTAATTTGATACATGGACTCGGTCGGACTAGTCTATCTACCTAGCCTAGAGCTTTGTACAATCACATAAAACTGTGATTAAACAAGGTTTTATCAATTTACTAGAGTTCAGAGCACTGGTGGTCTAGTTGGTAGTGACCCCGCCTTCCGATCCTAGGGTCGTGGGTTGAAATCCGGTCGTGTATGGATTTTTCTGTACAAAAAATAATTAAAAATGGCAATGTGACGGAGAATGACAATGTCTCAGTTACACCCTTTTCAATGAAATATTACCAATTTTGTGAAAAAAAAATATTTTATTTAAAAACTTTCATATAAGTTTTAGTATCAAGACAACAATCGCTCTGGTAATTTCAATAAGTACATATACAAATCATAATTAATTTAGTTAAAATGATTATTACGTTTTCAGTTTCAAAATTACCTATTAATAATTTTATTAATAGCAGTTAACAATATGGCAGTAGGTAATATAAGTACATTTTATAGTCCAAAATTTAAGAGGAATAATTTGATTGTGTAATTTTATATGTATGTAGGTGAAAGTTTAGATTTAAAAATGTTTAAAATGAATATTACCTATTATTTTCCTGCAAAATCTGACAATGATTTGTTAAAGCTGTGTCGAATCTAAAAACATTGTTGTCATCATTCAGAAAAAACTAATTTTTAAAAATATTACATATTACCCATCTCGAATATCTATAATACCAATTACCTATAAATAATATTACAAACTATACATATAAATTTGCGACTAAATATGTGCTTATTTCGTGACATTTTAACATGATGTTAAGTACCGATTTTCCTAGTGCATTGTGTGCGATAACATTTTCTAAGATATTCTCATTTTTTTCCTCTTAATGCGAATTATTAGGCAGTATGTTAAGCTCAACACTAGAAACCGTTCATGCAAGTTTTGAGTAGGTTATTAATAAATCAAGGTGTAGATGTACTCAATATACATACTTTTGTGTTAACCTTTGTGGTATAATCAAGACCGAAGTAAGAATAATGTTATTCGAACGCGCACATGCGCTGAGCTTAACATGGACACTCCATCAATATGCAAAATATTCTAATTTAGCCTAATTATAAATTCATAGTAATATTGTGTAGAGAGCTCACTGGATAAATAGAAAATAAGTTATAGGATATGTATTGAAAATACTATTGCATTCTTCATAAATAAGTACATACAAAATTGACAAAAATATTAGGTAGTCAGCAAATAGTTAAAAACATGGCACAGCTTCTTGTGATGTAAATTAATTCATGGTTCCTGATGTTCCTCTTACATCCAATGGTTACGTTAGTTAGCAGGTAGGTATAGTTCGCATCGTCGTGTAAAAACCGGCCACCTGCTAGTCGAATTAGCATACGAAGGGTTCCGTACATGTACTTTTTAATGACTTTTACTCTATTTACTTAAAACACGTTTTTTGTATGGGCCCCCCTTTTATTTTATGTATAGGGTGTATATACGTACGTATGTGGGTATGTATGTGCATTCCTTTGGCTGAAGCTGTAGTCCAAACGGCTGGACGGATTTTGACAAATGAGGATTCTTTCAAATCTTTGGATTCGTCTAGATAACGAGTCATAAAATAAAATGTTACAAAATCATCATCACGTGGCAAAAAACCTAATAAGTATGGCAGATGTACCTCCTATGCTACCAAAATCTACGCACGCAGACGGGTTTTTTGTGTTTAAATAAATACCTACTTGTTATTATTTTGTTGTATGCGACAATACACACACCGTGAAAATTTCAACTCTACCTATAAAGGTTCATGAGATGAAGCCCGTTCATGAGACGACGGACAGACGGACGAACAACGGAGGCTTAGTAATAGGGTCTCGTTAGCACACTTCGGGTAAATAATGATTGTATCCACGCGCAACTTTTTTCCGGCGATTTTATATTTGTATGACGCGAACTATACCTACCTACATTTACCTACGTAGTTCTTACATTCATTATGTGGGTTTTTCAATTAATAAATATATACTTTAAGTACATACAGTGCTTATAATTTACTCATTAGAGTTTATATCCATGATGTAAAAATCAAAACATTCTTGGATATAAATTCTAACTTTTTCCTGTATTCATTTTAAGTTTACTCAAGTCACTAAAGCATAATAAAGTAATTAATTATAATAACATTATAGAAAAATATATTTACAATTATTTCTTTATTAAATAAATAAAATGTAAAAATAAATGCACCAAGTTCAGAGTGCTTATTATGAAATTTGATAGAATATTCTTATAGTTGATAATATTTTATTAAATCTATGCCAACAAACCAGAAAAATAAAAGATAAGAATACATTTTTAAGATAATGCACACGATAATTACGTACGTAGTATCACATAGATAAGTTTGAGAAATATAAATTGCAAGCCAGTTTCATGTAAATTTCAAAAAAATCTGTTTGGACTGGAAGAAGTATGTACCTAAGTAAACATAAGAAATAGACATCCTACAGTCCCACAACTACAACTACTAACGTTTTCTAGGTTAAATAATATAAATCAAAATAAAAGCTTTAGCAGAAAGATGATTTCACGACATCAACACTAACCACACTGGTTCCTAGAACCAGTCACACTAGTAGCAGTAGTACGACATCAATTTGATTGTAGGACCTAACTACGACATACATAATTTTTGTATTATTAATTCACTACACTATGTATTCACAAAAATAATTACTTAATAACTTGTTACAAGGAGAGTGATATCCAACTTCAAGAGCTATTTTTCAACAATAACATAGCACAGTCATACTACTACAAATAGTTTTATTCTAGGAATCTAGTTTTTGTACAGTCTAATATAGTACCTATGTACAGTCGACAACGTAATATTTTACTAACTTACTAACAAGACCAAATACAATATCTTTAATATATTTTTAACAATTTTCTGTGTTAGTATACTGGGTATTATTTTTGAAACAACATAGTTGTTACAAGTCGTACTAAATTAGTACCTACACTCTTTTCTAAATGTATGCCAAACTGCATGCCTCATAAAGAAATTAATTTTACTCCACATCCAATAAATTCTCATTCAACACTTTAATTTCACATTCAGTCACATCAATATGTTTTAAAAAGTATCAGTAACAATATTATCCTTCTCTTAAAATTAGCACCTTAATAATTTTAAGACCAACGTCACATAGACACTTAACTACAAACATATTATCACATTTAAATTGCACATCCAGAAACACCTGGACTGATCTGATTGTACATAAACACTTGCATTATATCATTTAAAAATGTTCATATAAATGCATATTCTTTAGAAAACCACGGGGCCTCCCGTGAATAGGGCATTATCCACCAGTTCCATTAAAATATTGAGCATGTTTTGTGTAAGGAGCTGCAATATGGTAAGGAGGGGGCTGACCTCGTCCATATACCGGCTCAGCCAAGCCATTGGGGCTAGTACGCTGACTGATCACACTCGGAGGGTTTGACGATGCAGGTATAGCCTCATACAGGTCATACATATTTTGACTAGTTGGAGAATGCACATGCATGTGGCCATAACTGCCGTCATCTGAAATTAGAGGAGTATTTGTCATGCGATAGGGGTTCGTGGAATCTGTATGGCCGGTCGGAGAATATAAGTCCGGAGACTGCGATGCTGCTACATAAGTAGGACTTGATGCTGATATGCCATACAGGTTAGCGTTCGGCGTAGCAGACTGGTTCGGTCCTTGGAAATCGTGACATTCCGCATTTCGTCCAGGATACATATTGTTATAGTTACTTAGATTTGGCATTGTGCTAGAGCTGACCACTTGGCTTACGGTATGTACTCTCGGGCTCGGTAAGTCTCGGCTGACGTGGGAGTGATATCCATAAGGATCGTAATTTCTCTGACTATACATCTTTTCTTTCGCACGTGCGTATGTCTCGCTGCCATACCCGCTCTCGTGATAACTACTATCTGATACTGAATGGCACATATGCTCTTTTCTAGGATACATGGGTTCAAAGGAGGGAATTTTGTCCATTACAGGTCTTGTGTTATATGACGTGTCGCCAAAATGTGGAGCTATTAAAGTCTCATTGTTGATATGCCGATCTTGGGAGCTCAAACTGAGTCTTTGTAAATGATTTCGAGTGTCTTCCAAGCTACCTCTGTAACTGTTTTCAATAGGAATCTGGTATGTTTGACATTCTAGGCGCGTGGGATATACATTTTGGGGCATTTGTTGAATTGGTGTGTGTATTCTATCGACTTCTTGTCTAGAAGAATATACTTTATCTATTGGTTTCATGGGCAATCTTTGTGGTGGATTAAAGTCATCAATTTGTTCATCTTTAAAATCTTCTGTACCACCATTTGTGTCAGAGTAAAGGCCATGCTCTACACTCCTGTATGTTTTATTAGGCTCATAAGTTAGATCTAAAGGTTTATCATAGGTGTTTTCTGTCGGAAGATTATCATAAACAGATACTTTCATTGGATCCTGATCAGCATCATCAATGTTTTCCTTTGTGGAATTTTCTAAGTCTATTTTATTATCAGATGCAAACCTTTGTTGAAAAGTTGGAGTTATCTTTGCTGCTTTGATAAGAATGGCATTTTGCATAGCAGCAACATCTTGAGCTCCATCTTTGTGTATATTCCTTGCATGTTTGGCTAATGCTCTCAGCTCCTTTGGATAAGGAGTTGGGGCTCGTTTCAGCTGGCTCGACTTTTCTGGCACCTTAGGAACAGCTTTCATATCAACAAAGCTTATATGGCGTGGAGCGGTCTGGTTCTCTATGTTATCAGGTTTCTCATTCTCAGTTTTTGTCTCAATAGGATTTAAAGGCACTTGGGGGAAGAGGAAACAAGTGAGAACTTGTTCATATGTGTGTGGGTCTACTTCAGAATGCATAGGCACTAGGGGCTTGCTTTGATTCTCCGACAGCCAGAGGGCTACAAGGTTCTCACAGTTCAACAAGGACTGGGGCAAATAGCTCAGTGAGTTTCGTACCAAATTCAATACTTTTAGGGAGCTTAAATGGCCAACTTCAGGTGGGATTTTTATCAATTTATTGGCTCGGAGAGACAGCACTGATAGTTTTGCACAGCTCCCAATCTCAGGTGGGATGAACCTCAACATATTTTCATCAATGTTCAGGTACTGCAGTTTTCTCAGTAGACCAATAGATGAAGGGATTTTATCCAAGTAGTTGCCCATTAGCATGAGCTCTTCAAGGTTCGCCAACTGGCCTATGCTATCTGGTAAAGAATACAACTTATTATTATCCAGTTTTAGTGTTGTTAGGTTGCTGAGCTGCCCAATTGTATCAGGCAGCTGAGTCAAATTGTTCAGAGACAGACTTATATCCACAAGTTTAGAACAATACCCAATTTCAGGTGCAATTTCTTCAATCATGTTATTGCTTGCTTCTAAATGTATTAAACATTCTAATGGCTTTATCACATTTGTAATACTAGTTAGGCTGTTGCTGTCAATCCACAGTTCCTTCAATTTTGTAAATCTTCCTATAACTTCTGGGAACTGTTGAAAGTCATTTTGGCCTATATCCAATCTCAGTAACTCTGTCGACCTTGACAGTGATTTAGGTAAAATCATCAAATAATTGTCTCTGAGTTCTAGTATGCGTAAGTTTGCCAATCTGCCAAAGTTTCCAGGTAAATATTCTAGGTATGTGTCATTGAGATATAGCTCCTGTAGTGCAGTCAGGTTTGTTATGGCATCAGGCAACTTTTCTAGTGGGTTCACACTTAGGTCTAAAAACGTTAAATACTTCAAAGCTTTCATCGTTTCAGGTATTGATGTCAGTGAGTTTCTACTGATGTTGAGATGCTGTAGATTCGAGAGGGAAGAGATGGCTGCCGGCATCGCCGCAACCTCGTTGTCGCACAGATCCAAGTACTTCAGTCCATGGCACATAAACAATTGTCTCGGTAGTTCCGCGATTCTATTGCTCTGACAGTGTAACATTTCAAGAGTTCTTTCGTAAACAAACACATCGTTCGGGACGTCCACGAGAGACTGGTGGGCATAATGCAGTTCTACCACATCTTCCACCCCAGGCCTCACACAGCATAAGAAGTCGAAAGGCATCTTAATAGTTATCTTCAAAGCTTTTTACAACACCACGAGTTAGTCACTATTTTTTGTAACAAGCACATCACGCACGAATCATCACAAGGATCATGTTGTTTGCGTTCCAATACTGTCCAAAGGTTGGTTTGGAAAGATCCATCTTCAGACGCAACACAAAACTATTGAAAATACAAACAATATAAAATTAATGCAAGTGAATCACTCAAACAAAATCATTGTAACCTTCCTTCTCCACCTAATCCCATCCAACCAAAGCTCGTCATTTTGTTTCTTGTTTGACAGCTGCCACTTTGGAATGATCAATTTTAGACAAAAAATTACCACATGCAAACGTAATACAGCATCTTTTCGGGTGATTTTTGTTTAAAATTCTTGGGATACCATTTGTCAAATTGTTAGCATAATCTGTCTATTTTGACATAACGCCAACGCCACCAACCTAAGAAAACAAAAAAGTCATTTTCACTAAGCTCATTGACTCGGTTTTGTATTTTGTATCATCAATCATCATACCTCATCATTGCAGCGTTACAACTTTTTGGGCCTCTGCCGGACTTTTTTAAGACGTTCGTTGGTATTTCGGCGTAGGTAATTTTACCTAATCGGTATGCCTCTTAGAACAATAAATACATAGAAGGCAGGTTAAAATTTGCTGCTAATAATTATAGTATGTTGCTTCTTACTCCTAGCTAGGAGACGATTAGTTAAAGAGAGACAAATATATTGCTGTAAGACAGCCGTCTTCCCGTCCCGTACCGATAAATATGTATCATAGACAATTGAAGATTTTCATAGGGAAGGGAACATAGCCTCATCGTAACTATTCTTTATCGATAAAAAATTTACTATGATGCTGATCAGTATAATCAATCATAGCTACTTTACCAGTTTACTTGAAAAACGACAAGGGCGGACATGCCGAAACTATAAGGATTCATTATTTCCAAATAAAAGTCAAAATCAAATAGCATTTATTCAGTGATATCCAGGGATCAATTCGAACTCTCCTAAAGCTAGGTGTAGGTAATACATCATCATTATCGCTTGGTACATCTTTCTGAGTCAGTTTCTGGGTTCATACTTCTGAAATCTGCTAATTCCACGTCCATTGCATAATTTTTATTGATCCCTTAAAAAAAAGATAGCATTATAATTAAACTCGGTACCCTCGACTTCGTCTGCGCAGGATTGGTACTTCGAGTAGCTTATTATCTTCACCAAGGTCCCATCTACCTTTATACCAAAATTCATCAAAATTGGTTCTGCGGTTTAGTCGTGAAGGCGTAAAAGACAGTCAGAGTTACTTTGAGAGACCCTTGTTCTATATTGTAATGTAACGCAATCTAAATCGGCTGAGCCGTTCTATCGCTCTATCAGTAACAAAGATCTAAGTATCTACATTTTTTATATTAGGAATTAGAATATGATATGAGTAGTAAAAAGTACATAATCAAGTACTTACAGTGGTAGGTACTTAAGAGTAATCTATCGATAAATAGTCGATCTGGTACAGTGGAACATCACTATGATAACCTATATGTTTTGTGTTTTTTGCATAAAACAGGCAGTAAATCCTTATCAAACATGATTCTATGATGGTATATTGTATAAAATTTGCCCCCTTACACATTAAAGTTGAGACTTTGATTCTACAATTCAACAAAACACTTACCGGTAGCAACTTATATTCACATCATTATTTTGCCTTCTGGACGAATGAGATTTACATCCTGGCACTGCACAAGACATTATTTCACCTTTAATTTTAATATTACCTACAACGAAAGCTTTACAGATAAGTAATATTAACAAAATTTTATATTTTTTCATTCATAACAAAGCTCCGTTCGAATGTAAACATAACCCTGATACGTAAAGATGTCACCCAACACACAAGATGAACTTTCTATTTCTATTACCTCTTTAATTTGGTGTCGTAACAAAGGTAACCATGACGTCATGGTAACCAAGTTTGACGTTGAGCCTGGTACGAGCAACACAAAATAATAACAGATTCATTACACTTGTCTCATTCCAAGACAAGAATATGTCCATAAAGAAGAAAGTGACAGGTATAGCTGACTCAGTCTTAAATTTAGTATGGCTTCTATGTATTTATTGTTCTGAGGTATGCCTATTGTAACAATTTTAAGATAAAATGATAACATATCTCTTAGCTACGGAATGAATTATTTTTCATTATTAATTTCTGACAACCTCGGGATCATTCAGAACCTTTTCAGAACACAGTAGCATTAGCGAAAGTATCCTCAAAATTGGTGTATAGAATTTATACTTTTTTTGAAGTCTGTTATAATATGGACAGAACTGAAAACCTTCAGGATCTTGGAAGAATAAACAGGGTTCAGAGAATAAAGTAGGTTCTTCAATAAGTACCTATTGGTATTGGTTTAGTAAATAGTCACAAATGTATAAATAAGAAATGTGTTATTTTGTCCCGAATTGCGCTACAACAGTGAACAATTAAAAAGAAGGCAAGAAAATATTCATTAGTATCCAGGTAGTACCTTTAATACCAACTAAAGTTACGAAACGAACTTTTTTTATTCCGTTTTGGACTTGGGTTTGAAATCCAGGAAGACTGCCGGCAACACTGCCTCATTATTATGCTATGCAGCAGAGTAGTCGGGACCACGTCCGCACATTGCAATTGGTCTGAAGAAATATATGACATTATAATTCCGAGTATAAACTAAGATCAAAGACAAAAATTATATGTGAATGGTACCTACTACCAGAAATGGATATTTACCATAATAATAAAGTGGGTAGATTTTATTATTAGGAATGTACCTACTTAACTAGAAAAAAGAAATTTAAATTGCCTATCTATATTTTCATACTATTTTATTGCACATTTACAAAGTTACCTAATATTTACATTATATTAACTAAGTATTAATCTCATGGGAAATATGCTGAAACAGGCGTTGCTCTATATGTGTTACTTCGAGAAGTTTTCTTTTCTCTGTAATCGACTTTAGGTAGATTTATATTTTCCTTTCCTTTTTGGCTTTTCTCTTCATTTGGTTTTAACTTTCCAGCTGAAACATTTTATTTAAATTATCTTTATGATGCTAATGACTAGTAGAGCCATAACCATAAAATATAATTTCAAGCAACCCACCTATTTTGTTAGCATTTTGACTGCTTCTGGATGAAGGCTGTAAATATTTAGGATCCAGTCCAAACTTTCCATTATTTTCTTGTAGATCTGGACCAGGACTTTCTTCAATATTGGACCTGTAAATTGGACATAGGTATTAATCATTTTTCATTCAGAAGTATAGTAGAAACTGATTACATTTTTAAAACAATAAAACTTACACTTTAGAAGTCCCATAAAAATCGATAGATTCGTCAGAAACACCATGAGATGATGTTGTATTGTTTTTAGATATAAAATAAGGTGTGGAACTTGTGGCGGCTTGTATACCATTACGTTTAATGTACATTATGTCGGTAGCCGGACATTGGTCTTCCAATTTTTTGTGGAGCCATTGGATCACTGAGAAAAAATAGGCTATAAATAAATATTGATGGACATTTCACACAGTGTCACTTAGCCCCAAACAAAGCAAACCTTGTAATAAGGGATAGAATACTATACTTAAAAAAACTTTAATTTTGTAAATACATACTTATATAAAAATAATAACACCTGTAATTCCAAAGCACGGTAGATAGAACTACTTGTCATATTTAAAATCCGAAAGTTTAAGTTTATAAATATGTTTATGGCTTAATGACGACGCTGAACTACTAGGGGCGTTCAAAAAGTAATGAGAATAGCTAGGTTGGAATATGATTAGGTTTAATAAAATTTTATTTTTCTACGTAATCACCTTTTAGGTTAATACATTTAAAATATCTCTTTTCTAGAGCCAAAATTCCCCTTATAAAAAAATCTTTATCTTGGGCACTCCAAAAATCGTTTATGGCGGCTTTCACTGCTTCGTCATCTTCAAATTTTGTGCCTCTCAAATATTTCTTCAAACGCGGAAATAAGTAAAAGTCACTGGGGACCAAGTCCGGTGAATATAGAGGCTGCTCAAGAATCTCACAGCTAGCATCTTGGATTGCTGTCATGACAACTGCTGACTTGTGTACCGGTGCGTTGTCCGGATGAAACAAAACTTTTTTTGTGAGTTTTCCTCAACGTTTTTCACGGATTTCGTGACGTAATTTTTTAATTGGTTCTGCTTACACATTTCTTGTTATAGTGGCACCATGATGAAGGTATTAAATCATTAAAACTCCTTGGCTGTCTCAAATAAGAGCCCATGATCTTGCTGGCAGACGAACTTGTTTAAAAATTTTTTGGGGTTGGAGAAGGTGGTCTTTTCCATGTCATTGATTGTTGTTTTGTGTCGGGGTCGTAATGGTGAAGCCATGTTTCATCCATTGTTATGAATTGAGCCAAAAAACGATCAGGATCTTGTTGAAACAATTCCAATGAGCTCTTCGAAACCTTGAGTCGCGTTTGCTTTTGTGCATCCGTTAGCATTCTTGGTACCCAACGCGCGGATACCTTTTTCATTCCCAAATGATCTTGCAAAATGCTATGTGTACTCCCCATTGAAATTTTTAACTCTTCAGCTATAAAACGGACTGTTACATGACGATCTTCCAAAACATTTTTTTTTACTTTTTTGACCATTTCCTGAGGAACTGACGTCGAAGGGCGGCCCGAACGCGGATCATCTTTAACCGTTATTCTTCCACGTTTAAACGCTGCACACCACCGAACCACTGTAGAATATGGCGGAGCCCTCTTTCCTAATGTCCCTCGTAATTCTTGAAAAACTTGTTCTCTAGGAAAATTTTTCAAGAAAAAATATTTTATCACTGCACGAATTTCAATTTTGTCCATTTTAATAAAAATGTTTCGACAAGTCACAAACAAATGCGTATCACAACTAACACCGGTAAGATAACAAACTAATTATTTGTCGGTATTCTGACATTGACCTGATCCATAAGAAACAATAATTATTTGATCGAGGTGTCCCCCATAAATATGTCATTCTCATTACTTATTGAACGCCCCTCGTACATGAGTTCTACCTAAGTGAATTTGAATAGCCATGAAAGGTAGTTCTGATCTCTATGAGACAATACTATTACCCATATTATTATTCTTTATAGTTTCATCTCGATCTTTGAGCGCATTCTCACTGCTTTCGTATTTCTCTTTCAGACTGTCCAATTCCTTCATCAGTTTATCGGTTTGTAGGTTTGCTGCACTCAATCGCGTTTTTAATTCTTCCATTTCTTTCACATTTCCTTCTATTACTTTCTCTTGTTCTAATGCTATTGCTGTTCTGCATAGAAGCTGGAACATTAAACATATTTTAATTAAGGTGTATGAGACGAGTGTGAATGGTACCGGAAGGGGTTCGTCGACGTTTTGGAACAGGGCTAGGTCAAGAGTACCCTAACCCGACGAGCATGCATGAGGAATATGAATGAAGCGAAAGAAGGTATCGAATAATACGAAGGATCGTAGCAAATGGCGATCCGTGATCTCTGCCTACCTTTATGGGAAACAGGTGTGATTTTATGTTTGTATGTTTAATTAAGGAATTACCTAATGTATAAAGTAAAAATTATATTAAATATAATATACCTAGGTACATAATAAATAAAATATACCCATTATGAATATCTACCATCCATAAAGCTATGAACAGATTGCTACTTATGTATAAGTAGGTACGTTCAGTTCGCGTCACGTAAAATCAACCCACTGGTATTTTGAATGTGGATATTTTGGTTTACGAAACTGTTTAGGTATTTATTAACTCTTTTTTGTAAAACAAACATTACATCCAAATAAAATTGTGCGCAACAGTAACCACGTTCAAACTTTTTCACGCGGATTCAACTTACGCAGCGCGACCTAAAAGTTCATAATTATATGTATGTATAATCAAATACCTCTTACCTTTTCTTTCATTTCAATCAAATCAGAATTCTGTTTTGAAATTATCTGATTAGCTTTCAACAGCTGTGATGATGTAGATTGAACAGCGTCAGTATTCTTGTTTATTATTGCTTCACTGAGTGCCAACTTTTCCTCTAAACTTGACTAAAAATAGAAAACAAACAAATCATAATCCTTCTAAATAAGTCCAAAAGTTTGAGAGGATAGTTCGATGTTTATAGTTCAAATGCCTGAAGCAATTTGAATGAAATTTGGGATAAATATACCCTCTTTTTCATATAGATAGATCGAAGTATAGATATCATAACAAGTTAAGAGTAGGCACAATGGCTTTATTGTGAACCGTAATCAAGACATGCCTTCTCTATGTTACAACTAAGTATAAGCCTCACTATATGGACAAGCAAGTTCTTGGTGTAAACCTTACCTTTTCTTTTTTCATTGCTTGCAAAGAATTGTTCAACTCCTTTATTGTATCAGAATTCTCTTTCACTATCTGAAACACAACATCTATACTTAGAAACAGAATAACAAAATAAAAATAAAACCGATCAAGTACGAGTCGAATTCGCACACGAAGGGTTCCATACTATCTTACATTAAAAAATGTTTCTTGTATGGAGCCTCTATTTTTATTTTTATTATTTGTTGTTATAGCGGCGATAAAAATACACATTGTATAAAAAATTCAATTCTACCTATTACAGTTCATGAGATATAGCCCTTTGAAATACGGACGGACAGCGGAGGCTTAGTAATAGGGTCCCGTGCCAACGGAAACTTATTACTAAGCGTCCGCGCTTCCTTCGGGCATGGAATCTTAAAAATGCTCACACATGTTCTTTCGCTAACCCTGCACTCTTAAGTAACGTACATCAAGCTTCAGCGACGAACGTTTTTACAGGTTTTTAAACGCGCCGGTTTCCGTTTGCGAGTACTATAATGCACATTAAGTACATATTGAAACTTTAAAATTGAATGGTGCATTATCAGATTTGAAACCTTAGAATCAGAAGACAAGTACCACTAGAACACCGGTGCTCTAAAAAACCGAAAAAAAAATCCAGGAACATGACAAGCAGGCATGCATAGTACCTTATCTAAATAAACACATCTGGAATGTTGTTGACTACACTGTTTCTCCTTGTCAGCTATCTCTCGTTCAAGAGATGCATGTTTTGCTTTTAATGTGGCTACTTCTATGTGAGTTTTCTGAACTTCTGCTTCCAAAAGGTTCAGGCGATGAGATTTTTCACTACAAAATAAAAAAGTTTGTAAAGTTACATAGCATCGAATATACAGAGTGGAATTTTACAATACCCACCTGGAGGGAAAGTACTGAAGATATCAAATTTAACTCAAAGGAAATATTCCTTTATTTTTTAAATAAGAAAAACTGCATTCAAAGATTTTTTAAAAACTTTGGATGTTTGGTATAAAATTTAAAATTTTATGATATACCTTATTTGATTTTCTAACTGTGAAATATTGTCTTTAAGCTGTCTGTTGTAAGAATTAATTTCTTCAATTTGTCTCTCTTTTTTATTTAATGTTTCTTGAAAGTCACCAACTTGGTTCTTCAAGTTTGCATCTGCATTCTTCTTCCATTGTAACCTTTCCTGTTAATTAAAATGAATGCAAAAAATCATCAATTACTCATTTTTCTTATGTAGGTAAAAACCTACATATGTTCCTGAACTAGACTGGGGAAAAAATGTCAGTAAAGAGTTGCCTATACCACAAAAAAACTAAGGCCTTTTACCATCTATAGTAGATGAATTATACAGCGTCAGGAGGCAACTTTTACCTTCACGGACGGGATGCTGTAGTGCCCGGGACGAATTAAGATGGAGTAGGCTATCCTATATCACAATACAGATATTAAAAGAAGAATAAAATATGAAAATATAGTAAGATAAGATATGTACCATTTCTAATCTCTCTCTTTCCTGTTTTAACAATTCTTGGCACTCTATTTCTTTTCTCTTCTTATCCTCCTCCATTTTGGTGATGACATGTGATAGATCTTGTATTTTTCTCTCCATGTTCATGCACTTGTCATTCAGAATAGTTTCATTGCTCATTGACAAGCTTTTCAGAGCTGAGAGGGTTTTCTGCAATAGACAATAATCTTTTTCTACAATTTTTTCACCAAAAGATGTACTGATGCTTTTTAAAATGGCTCTAATTTGGAATAGTAATTTATTTAAATTCGTCTTAGTATGAGGGTGTTTTCAAACTTGTCAAAAAGAGAGATTATAATTATCTACTCATAAACAAGTTTGATTCATTTTTTTATTAAGACCCTATAGTGTCCCTCTTCATGGGAAAGACCTCCTTTTCGTCTTCTCCGTTGTTTCTAAAGTAGTCATCAATTTTATCCCTCCATCTGCATGATAGACATTAAAATGCTCATTGAAGTTTGATACATTAATTGATTGAAATTCTGTTTAAAAATGTTGTAAATAAACTTACTTTCAGGTGGGATATTGTCTCGGCCATGTGTTGTTTGATATCAACATCGGTAGCTGGTCCTGTCCGGAGAGACAAATGCACCAGTCTCTTAAACTCATTGTGCTCCACAACCTCAAAGTAATACTGTAATGGGTTGGATTGTTGCATTATTAAAAACCTGAAAATGTAAAAAAGATATGAAAATACACTATTGTTTAGTAAGTATTTAGACAGTTTACTCTTGAAAAAATTTTAGGTCATTCCAGCAGTGACATTAGTAGGATTAATACTTATTCAGCTCTTCTACCTAGGTGCAGGACTTTAGGTAAACAGGCATTTTTTTCTGGGTTGATCTATAATTAACTGATAAACTTGAATTCAAAGTTAGGGCTCCCTTAAGTATAACAAAGTCACAGACAAGCTATTATGATAAAAAGAAAAAAAACATGTCAAGGAGTTTACATACATGTTATTTGAGGCACACTGTTGCAACAATCGCACAAGTTGTGAGGGAAAGTTGTCAAAGTCCACCAGTAGGCCTTGCTGCTTCTTCAAGTCTTCATAGTCAATGCGGGTAATCATCAGCACGCAAAGAAATTGGGGATTATCTTCATCTGATAGAGATATTTTCTAAAATTGAAATGTTAACATGTAACGGAGAGGTAATAATTTATATTGTGACATATTTGTCACAATGTTGTATGTTGTCCATCTTCATCATCATCATTCTCAGCTCGTCTCTACCCACTGCTGGCTATAATCTTCCCCCATTTTATGCCAATAAGATCTGAATTCGGCTAATCGCATACAGGACTTTCCCCCTACCTTCTCGATGACCTTAGCGCAATAATAGTAATACCGACCGTTATACATACCAAAGTATCACTTTCAAAAACTTTATCTACAGAAACTGTTATGTCTCTTTTGTTGTCTTCAAAGCCGCGTTTGAAGGTCACGTAATATTTTCCTTTGTGAAAAGTTTTGCAAGCCATAGTTCACTCACTGCAATTTTACAACACAAATAAAAAATAAATAATAGTATGTACAATTTACAACGTTGCTACAAACGTAACGTACAAGGAATAACAAAACAAATCAATGACCGTTTGATTGTCTGAAAAGTGACACTGATTGATTTTATAAATTCTAGGCGTTAAATTTATTTAATTCTGGCAATATTTTAGTACAGTAGTACCACAAGTACTGTGCGACTCGGCAATTTTCAAATTCAAATTGTTTATTGCACTTAGAAATAACATTACAGACACATTCTAATGCGTTATTCCTATTATCTACAAAAATAAAAATTAATAAAAATTAGGTAAAAATATGGCACTGTTGAAACTTAAAAAATACTTATACTTTAATAAACATCTATATCCTAAATACAAAACTAAATAAACATCTGAGACACAAAACTTAGGAAGTAGAAATAAACAGATCGACACCTTTACACACCTACCATCGCAATAATGAGCTAGGCTCCTCACTATAGCTCATACAGTACAGTGTCTTATTAACACCGGTAACCTATCCGGAAAGACATCACAGTCAGTGTTTGCTACGACTAGAGCTTTGAGATGACGTTGTGCGCGGCAGATTGGGAACTGTTGCCGCGCTACTGTGCGAGTGGTCCTCGGAGAAAAAAGCGGCACTCAATACTAATATGTGTATAATTTTTTTTCAGTTATTATATTAATTACAAATTCGGCTTTCATATAAAGCATGAAGTTTACCGAGGCGCACAATATTTGTGGTACTACTGGACTATCGTACAGTATCCTGAACAAGGTTGAATGATTGATTGAATTGAACGAATGATAAAATTCATTTAAAGTTTGTTTCCCGCTGTTTCCCGCCCGTCCGCTTTATCGATCGAATCGAATGTCAAAAGCCTGAAATCTACCATAGGTACCTACTTGCTTATTGAAATCTACTTTGAGTGTATTTTAATTTTCCAAGACTATTTCGGAAAGATGTGGAATGGTAAGTAGATTTTAAAGTTAAAAATATTATATCAAGACAATAATCATCAATCTATAAGTCTGTGTAACAATCTAATACCTTTTCAGACCAGTCGGCAGTTGGCGGTGGATTCTTCAATTCTGGAAATCAATTTGGAAATGCTAATACCCCTAATCAGCCTCAAAAGACAGTAAGCGTACCTATCTATGTGTGAATTAAAACTATTTCACGCAACCTCTGTTCAACTCATTTTCTTATAGGGAAGACGAGCGTCTCGTACTGCGCCGATTGTGATCAAACAGGCCTTGCACTGTGGAGACGATGGTGTTAAAATATGGGGAACAGAGATCCAAATAGTATCTATAGTGGCTCGTATAAGGAACATTCGAGTGCAGAGCACTAAAATCACTTACACCATTCAAGACATCACAGGGCGAATGAGGGCTGTTCATTGGCTGGATCAAGAAGCTATGGAAGAAGATGTAAGTCTCCAGAAATCTTCAGCTTTAGTCTTTAATGCTAGTTTTTGCTGAAAATAAAACTTGTATTGTGCAAGTTTGTGTTTGTGGCTCATTTACACCGCTATTACTTAATGGCCAGACAATGCTAAATGGGACACATAACCCTAGCATGTAATGTAATCTGGTATAGCATTATAAACTCTATCTGGGTACCATGTGACTGAGGAAGAAGGTGAAAGCTAGTATTGAATAAAGTATATTATGTTCTTACAGTGTAGTACTTACGATTGCTTATGATTTCCAGGATAAATCTGTGCCAAAAGTTGAAGTAAACAATTATGTACAAATCTTTGGAAATGTGAAAACTAATAAGGGCAAGAAAGTACTGATGGCATTCAAGATTATGCCCATCACAGATGTAAATGCTATTATATTCCATTACCTGCAGTGTATCAACAATAAGGTCAAAATGGAAGCAGAGTCTAAAAAGGTATTTTTTGCAGAATAAAAAAATCTTCAAACAGAAAGAATAAGTAGTATAGTGTAGTCCTTAAACCATAAATAATATGGTCTGGTCTAGTCATAATTTATAGATTAAGGAATATTCTGTGATTCTAGGAAAAAGTGGCAGATAGTACCAACCCAACAATTACCAGTGGTCTCCCAGCTAACTCCATGGTGGGAATGAGTGACACTGCCTCTGTAAATGGTCTGAATCCACGTCAGATGATGGTTTTCAACTTGATCAGGGCTTCAACTCAAGAACAGGGAATAAGCAAACAGGACATGTATGCTACTTTGAAGGATCGGATGGCACAAATGGAGTTTGAGTAAGTTTTAAACTCTACACACCATAAAAGTTACGGAACTTTCAGAAACAAGTGTCTTGTCTCACCCAACACCAAAAATCCCAGCTGCAGGATTCCCCCTTGTTCTGCATGGCCAAGACTTAAAATTTTAATACTTATAAAAATTATGAGATGAAAAGTGTGAGGATGTTGAAGGGAAAGTGAAATGAAGTTAATGGGCACTACACACCTTTATGAGCAGCCTGAAAGTGTCCATAAAGTGCGAAAGTTGGGTATGGCAGAAGAAACATCAGAGAAAAGTAAATGTAGTGAAAATGCATGCTTTAGTTTGTGAAGTATGCGTGATGACTTTGAGAGATAGAGTGAGAAATAGCATGATAAGAAGAGAGTGATTTGGAGTAAAAAATGTAGTGATGAGGATTGAGAAAGGTATGATAAGATGGTTCGGTTATGTAGAGAGGAGGAAGAAAGAAGATTAGCAAGATGAAGGTGTATGAGTAGCAAATGGAGATTGGTGATCTCTGCCTACCCCTATGGAAAACAGGCGTGATTTTATGCATGTATAAAAATTGCTATTTAAGTGGATAACTCCATTGTCAATTTTTTAGTTCCTAACTTCGGGATTTACTAAAAGTTTGGTAATTTGTTACAGTAATATCTTGGAATGGATGTGTGGAGAGGGTCACATCTATTCCACCATTGATGAGGAACACTTCAGAGCAACCGATGCTTTCTAAAACATTAATCATTCCCATTTGTATTAACATAATCTTGAAAGTTAATTTAAGGAAGTTATTTTGTAATCAAACAAGTATTTTGATTTAAAAGAAAATTATAAGGAAATAAATTATTTTATTTCACTTAAAACTTAAGTTGATATTTAATGTGCAACTTATTGTGGAATTAAGTTTTTCAGCCTTGAAACAAGATTCTGTGTTGAAATATGTATTCTTAATTATGTAATGTACTTAAATACAGAAAAAGTTTTGATCTTCAACACCTAATTCGCATGCCAGAAAGCTGTTTTCTCATACATAAAACTAATAAAAACTACAAATTCAGATCTTATAATTCATCCCTGATAGACTTATTTTTAACATCTGGGTTCTTCCCTGGATAAGTTTGACTTTCCAATTGGACTTCTTTCAGCTCATCTTGCTCCAAAAGATACTCCTTAGCTTCCCAAGCCTGAGAACCATCCTTAAACATGAATATTGCTCTGTCATCATCAATGAGGTATCTGAAACACAAAAAAAATAGAACATTGTTAATCCCTCACATGTTTTATGAATACACCAGTGTTTATAATTTTAGAACAGGTTAATTCCGTTTCACAATCATAGGTACAAAGTAGACTTCTGCAGAAAAGTACCTTTCAGCCTGTATATGATTACTCCATAATCCAGTCTGCCAAATCTTTGTAAGTTCTTCTGCTCTTGCTCTCTTCGGTTTGTTGGCTACAGTAACAAACATCATGAGGGTCTGTCCTTTCTTTGTTGCTTGTAAAATAGCTTGTGGATTTGACATGTCCATTTTACTCATATCGATGGCTGGAGGTTTTCGTAGATGTTCTGGTAGCTCATCATCGGGGAGCGGTTCCTCATCCTCATCCCATTGGTCCAACAACCTGTAAAAAATAAATATGATCATCATTATCAGCCCACGTCCATCCACTACTGGGTATAGACCTCCTTAGCGCGCCATTCTTTCTGATCCTGCACTAAACAAATCCATTGGATGCCAGCCTTTTTTATAAAAAATAATAATATAGGTACTTGTTATTGTAGATAGAGGTGTTGTTATGAGTGGGTAAAGATAGATAGGTTTACCTATGTATAAACAGCCAAAACTTATATAGTAGGTGGGTACTTACAGATAAGCTTTAGTTGCAGTGTTATTGTGAGTACAACTGATAAACTTGCAGGGGTCAGTAAAAGGTAAACAACATTTGGCTTTTTTATGTACTACCAATAAAATTAAGCTCATGGAAAAATAGGAGGTAGGCCTGCTGCGGGACAAGGCAGGTTGAAAATAAAATAAATAAGCTTGCAATGATAAATAGTGAATCGCGGCAGATTTCTGACAGAACCCAAGACTAAATATTAATAAAAATGCAAATTATTAGTAGGTACAATATTTACCGCTCACCTTTCCATGTCAGCATCACTGTAATCACGAATATCCTTTTTGGCCCAATCCGGCTTATCTTCATCAGCTCGTTTCTTCGCAATGATATTAGCTGTACAACATAGGAGGACGATTACATAAATATATTTTGCCATATCTTATTTCTGCGCTTTCTGCTTGCTTTACGAGTAGAGATTAACGCAAATATATATATTAAAATCCCAACTATTCTGTTATCTATCCTGCTGCGTCTCGTCTCGTGAAATCCACAGCTTAGAATCAGTGTTGCCAACCTCAGCATAGAGCTAAAGTGTAGATATGCCAGAAAAAAACTGTAGAAAACTGTAAATATCAAATTGAAAAACAATAAATCTACAGCTTTATCTTTTTATTATTTAATGATGGTAATAACTGAATACAATTTTAGAGAGGTAATTAAAAACAAGAAAAATCATGTAATTATCAAAGTTTTAATCTAATATCAAAAGTCATAAAGATAAATAAATTAGGTAGTACTTATAAGGTACTCTTTGGTACTTTGGTCGGTAAAACAGACATCGACCGAAGCAATATTCTACGACTGTCCACTACTAACGCCATCTATTAAAATCGATTGATGACCATTACCTCCGGTTCGACGAGTGGGTTTTGCTGAGCTGACTTAGTGCACGGATTATTACGTAGCAAATGAAATAGATGGCGCTTAAACAAAAAAACTGTAGATTTCGACGCCTAAACTAAAAACTAAGATAATTTCCAAAAAACTGTAGATCTACAGTTAAAACTGTAGGGTTGGCAGCACTGCTTAGAATGCACAAGTCTCAGTATTTATTGTTCTGAGCAGTGCTGCCAACCTCAGCATAGAGCTAAACTGTAGATATGCCAGAAAAAAACTGTAGAAAACTGTAAATTATCAAATTGAAAAACAGTAAATCTACAGCTTTACCTTTTTATTATTTAATGATGGTAATAATTGAATACAATTTTAGAGAGGGAATTAAAAAAAGAAAAATCATGTAATTATCAAAGTTTTAATCATATATCAAAAGTCATAAAGATACATTAGGTAGGTACCTCAGAACAATTGTTCTGAGAATATCTACGACTGTCCACTACTAACGCCATCTATTAAAATCGATTGATGACCATTACCTCCGGTTCGACGAGTGGTTTTTGCTGAGCTGACTTAGTGCACGGATTATTACGTAGCAAATGAAATAGATGGCGCTTAAACAAAAAACTGTAGATTTCGAGGCCTAAACTAAAAACTAAGATAATTTCCAAAAAACTGTAGATCTACAGCTAAAACTGTAGGGTTGGCAGCACTGGTTCTGAGGCACAAGTAGTTACTGCCTGCCTGCGTTACATACACTAAAACGGGTTATATTTATCAGGTTAGTAGATCCATACATAGTGATTTTATTATCTTTGAAAACCACGCTGACTAGCCTGCCTGACTGACTGACTCTCGGGACTGACTATATCTACATTATTACTCACAGACCAAATAAAAAGAGCATTATTATTAAATTCATGCTAGCTGGACCAAACTGCCGCGTAGCACTACGTACGTCAGATGCTCAGAAGTCAGATGTTAACAAATGTGTCAGTCAAGAGCTGGTCAGAGCCGTTTGTTGGTGTCAGTGTCAATTTACAAACAAAAAATCATTCACGTCACGAACTTCGAATTGTTAACACGGGGCTTGGAAGTTTATTTTATTCGAAAAATATGGTTTGAGTGTATGTGCCAATCGCATTATTATAATTATTTTATACCAGTGCATTCTATATTTACATAAATCTAAAGCAAAAAAATATCTAACCTCCAATAAGATTAAAAGTCCGATTTCAAAGTTCTGAAAGTGCCTGTTACCGTGTGAAGTTTTTTGTATTTACGCTCGTAGTTTTTTACGGCTGTGTTTACGGACACGATGGACCAGAGTGGTATAACACCGAACACTTCTAACCAGCAGTTAGTGATCAATAGTGACAATGATTCGGCAACGGCGCTGCTGCAGGAGAAGCAGTCGAGACGACGTGAAACCCTCGGAGACGTAACCGTTATCGAATACATGACCGTGGGAATACTGTGCTTCGTCAACCTTATCAATTATATGGACAGATTCACCTTGGCGGGTAAGACGAATTCTTATAAGAAAATAATTCCTATTTAAAAAATACCTATGGGATGAAAAAACCATATAGCCCGCCTGCAGCTACGAAAAAGACATAATATGTCTTTTTATTTATGTTATTCTAGTTGATAAACTACACTGTATTCAAAGTGTCAACTAAATTCGTTCAGCTGTTACAGCGATGAATGTGAACAAACATTACACACAGCACACACATTTAAAAACACAGATTCCAACTTAAAAAATAAATGATACTCCACAAAAGCCTTGCCTTGAATGTACACTTGTGCCTAAATTAATAAATATTAAATAAGTCTTGATTACACTTAACTGAAGGTATCTATTCATATTGATATGTCCTCAACTATTTACTTATATAGATTTATTTATAAAATTCAACCTTATTACATAACAAAGTAAATTAAAATTATATCTATTAGCAATAAATAAATTGTTCTCACTTTCATCAGAATCAATGCAATGTGTGGTTTTTACCTATTGTATTGTATTAAAATAAATTAAGTAAGCTAGAAGTTAATGTCAGGAGCTGTATGACCTAGGTTACCAACCTCTCTGTCGCTGTTGATACCTGACTAGTAAAAATGCAATGAAAATGCAAATAAAGAAAAAGTAAAGTAAGTAAACAGTCTCTAGGTACTTATATAGTTTCTTAGTACAAAAACTTTTACTACTTTACACACTACCTATCTATCTATTAGTCTATAAAAGCTATTACTTTTGTTCATAATAAATAAGATGCCTTACAATTAATTTAATATTTTCCAAAAACCTGTAACAAAAACTACTTGTGAAAATTATATCTAGATAGATTAGGTATGACAGTAAAATTATCTATGAAACCATATCTGGCTATCAGTAAAGATAAAAACAATTACAAAAAATCATTAGCCAAACCTAGTCTAATTAATATTGTTAAAACCAATGATTAGATTTACGAAACATTTTTTGTGGTAGATAGTCTTTATCTACTTTTCCACAGCTGCCCGCTGCATGTAATCTCTACGCATAAATAAATCATGTTAGTCATACTGTAGGGTATATAGGCATCTCCATATGCAGATAAGATCGTGTCAACGTCTTACAGTCGCGTGATCTTGTTATTATGTTTATAAGCTAGTGGTTGAAATGATCAGTAAGCCGACCACCACTGGCTCACGACCACTTTTCCGTAAAACCAATGAAAATAGTCAAACTGGAGCGCTCCAGAGTTCGTTTTAGTTTTGATCGAAACATCAGTCTTTCCCTTCCCTCCCGAGACACCGTTTTTTGGTCTATGTCACGTGATGCATGTTACAGAGTCTCGAAGCCGTAGTGGAAGAGTTGGAATTGTTTACGCAAGTTTATAAAAAAAATAGTGAGGGTACTTTTTCAAACATAAGTAAAATAAGTTTTTCCATCAAAATATGGCTTGGAATGTATAAAAAACATGTATTTATCCCGTGAAAAAATGGGTTCTCGTCAAATTTAGATATCATACATCTATTTTGCTAGATGACAGTGCATGAGAATGTTCAGTAACTTCTTTGATTACATTGTGTCCACCGGAATTAGCTGTTTCTGTTGTTATTGTGCTCGAACGAAACTTATTATCTTTTTGATTAAGCACCAATTAAATTTATTTTTCACTTTTTTGTTTATAAAAATGTCCACTGCAAATGATTAACTCATTTCCGCGATTAGATTTTACCACTACTATTAATGCCGACATGTTTCCGACTGCATTAGCTTTTGTTTATCCAAGTAACAAATATTTTTTTTTATAAAATCCTCCTGAAACGTTGTAAACTCGTAGAATACACGATCTGGGAAAGTATTGTTGGTAAAATTAAACAGAGGTGTGAAGATGGCATTGGCACTGCTGATCGACAACGCGTTACGCATTTAAGAATCATTGGTTGCGTACGCAGAGATATTTTCGGCACTACCGTTCCTGCTCCGTGACCAACTCGAACACAGATTCGAAAACACACATCATTATGAGTATCTTGAAATCATACGGAGATTATAATTTAACGCCACCACTATTCCGAGGAGATAAATATTTACTATTGTCATGCTTATTAAAATTCGATCTGTTAAAACAACATGTGAGTTTTACAACTCAGTTGTTTGCTAACGGTAATATGAAGTGTGTGTAAACACCCAAAAGTGAAAGTTTTCAGTACATTTACAGGACACATAGAAACCACATAAGCGGGATTTTTCAAAATTCAACCCCTAAAGGGGTCAAAAGGGGTGAACACGTTTATATGGAACTTTTGAACGCGTAATTGAATCCCTATCTCTAGTCGGGCGTACGCACGCTATGCTGTTTGTTCAATACACTTATTTTAGTTTGAACATCAAAATCTTAACGAGTAGCAAGTGTTGCATCTACTACGCAATATTGTGCCTACGAACTACCCATTAAAATTAATGCTTAACAATTTAGTTGGATTAAATCAGATTATCCCATAATCTCCACTATCTTCCGTGGTTTATAATTTAACCCGCTAAAGCTTCGAAATTCCCTAGCAACATTATGTAATGTTTAAGCTTTGTGTTAGCGACGGTGTCGTTGACTTGTTTCCCAGGACCTCCTGTGTACAATGAAAGGAATGTTATATGGATGGACAAGTCCACCTTTTAAGTTTGTGTTGTTACGTGACTGCGTGTGTAAGCGACATTAGTTCCCAACGTGGTTTGAAACATCGAAAGACTTTTTCACATATTCAACAGGCGTTCGGCACGCACGAAATCAATAAATTTAGGGCACAATGAATCGGTTTCATAAAGAATATCTTACAATACGTATTTAATTGGATTATTGGTGATGTGTTCAGCCATTAAGGATAGTTAAACGAATTCTGAACATTCTGAACTCCCAGGGTGGGTTGTCACGTAATCAGAGAAGTAATCTCCAGTGTCAGATCACGTGCGTGGGCTGATCCTCATTCTTTCGTTGAATACAATATCGCCCTTTACATATGAAAGAGGTATAATGCCTGGAGAATTGTTGTTTTGTTCTCCGGGCACACCTAATAATGGGGCATGGGTGTCGTTGACGTGTGTTTAGATACCAGAGGGGTCGCCTTTTGTTTTGATGCATATTAAATCTTTATTGTGTATACTCATCGTAACATACAACACTAGTATGTACTGTGTAATAAGAGTGTCATAAGTTCGGCGATGAGTGTTGGGCCTGATTTCCCTTGGGTCCTATCGACAAGTTCCCACCGCAATACTAAGCCCTCCGAAATGTCCTTATCTTGATTAGAATCTAAAGCAATCAAAAATAAATAAATAAATAAATAAAACCACAATATCTGTGCTGCAAGCTTGACAATGTTTTTATAAAACTTTTTTACGTTGTTATTTGTGGATCTAGGTAGTAGGTACCTATTTATACAATTATCTTTAAGTAAATAAAACATGGTTTGTTTTACATGGCCTTCATCTTTTATGAAAAATTTGAATTACTGACGCTAACCTTGGAGTAGAGTTTTTGTAACTTTAAAATAAATAATTATCTTTATCTTAAACTACCTATATTTTTCAGTAAATCTAGATAGACAGATACGAATATTATCTAAATTAAGGGCGCATAACTCTCAGCGTGACTCAAATGTAGTACCTTAACTTTAGTTATTTAAGCATTTTACAGGCTTACCATACTCTTAAAGTACCCAGATATGCCATCTATTGATTAGGTAGTGGCAAACAGTGACAGTCTATTGTTTAAGCTATGAGGCCGTTATTTTCTTTTTACTACTTATCTTGTCCATTTGTAGTAAAATTAGGCGTTATCGTAGGTATTTGTCTTCTAGATATGATTTGTCTATTTATTTAGTTGTATGGTTGTACAGTCATCGTGTACGTATTGTTTGACATAGGTCAAGCACAAGCATATTATGTGAGTCATGGAATACGTTTTAGATCACACTACAGAGAAAAATGTCGTTTTAAAACGCGTAAGAATAATACCAACTTCCTTCGATATTCTTAGATCAGAAGTTAGAATATCATAGATACTTTGAATATCATAGAACAAGATACAGACAGAATCTCTTCTGCATTCATTAAAATGTCTAGAATTACATAATGTTGCTTATGAGGTAAGCCTGACCCGATATATTAATGTCATTTAAAAGTATACATACTCTTTTGTATGAAGGGGTTAATATCATCCCCATTTGTCCCATAAAATGTAACAGGCACGGTTGTGTGCACATCGATTATGAATAAAATATGTGATAGCTTATGCATTGGGCAAAGCTCGGTGAGGGGTTAAAAATGTGGTTGGGTGCGTTTTAGAGAAAAAAATATTGATGTGTTAGTCTATCACTACAGTTTTTTATATTTTTAGGACCTTTGATTTCAATTTTACGAGTTTTTTTATGATGGAATACGTCCTATGTTTACTAAGAAATGTTCTAATGAGTCTAGCTAGTTAATTTCAAATAGTCCCTAGCACACCATCTTCCCTTTAGATATGTTGCTAAACAACATTTAATATGTTTTTATAGGCTTTGTTAAATGTGAATTTACGTGCAATCGTAAAAAGCCCGTCTCCTATTCAAAAGACAAGTCATTCACAATGTCGCATTTCGCATACGTAAAACTTGAGTGTTCTGAATCGTAAAACTTGCCTTATTCTGAAAAGGATATTGGAATTTGATGTTTCAAGTACTTGAGTTCGAATGGTACCTAGTCATTTTTCCAACTGCTCTGTCGTGTTTGTAAAGTGTTACAACTTTTTCAACCCACGCTTGTCATGTGCCCCTCCCCTAGAGCCCTTGATCCCATATAATACGCTTTTTCAATTTGTTACATTAATCGAAGGGATTACACGTGACGTATCATATGCTCGGGGTATAAAAAGGGTCATTTATAAATTGTGTTTTAAGCCCAGATTATTCGAAAACCCGTCCTCATAAGGATATTTAACGTCAGTTTAATATTGATTTCTCAGAGCACTCCAAAATCTCGGACCTTATCTTAAGAAACCACCAGACAGACTCAGTCCTCTGTTTATGGACTGTCTCTTGAGTTTAATGATGTAAGTTTGAAGATAAATAACGCTTCTGATGCGGGTGGTCCATGATCCAGAATTTTAAAGGACTTCTTTCATCAGCTTATTTGAATAGAAGCCTACATCCGTAAGGGAGATAAGTGTATTTAAATATTTGTCTTATCTAGTTTGTATCTGAATTCAATTGAGCACGGATTTTGTTTTCTAGTGGGAAAACGAAATTCGTGCTCCATTTACTAAAAGTTTTAACTAAAGAAAGTTCATTGCACAGATAAATCATGAGAAAAGTTAGTTCCCAGTACCTTACCTACCACCCAACATCTACAGTAGAAAGGATATAATTCAACACAGTGGTGCTTTGATGTGATGGCTTACGGTACAGCTGCGTTGGCTATCGGTGTATCTGGTTTGTGGGCTCGAGTGCCCATCGAGACTACACTTGGAACCAATTAGTACCAGGGATTATGGTTCAATTCAACGGCTATTATACTAATTTGCATCGCTCATTAAAACAAAAAGACTCGTAGATTTCAACCTTCATTGCATTGTTACTACACTTCCCTGTTAATAAATTTGTACGTCATAATTTTGTGTAGTAGTATTCCTATTTGAGCTAAATTATAAAAGCACAAACTAATGTCACCGATACAAAAGTCGTAAAAACTTGGTATAACTTTGTTGCTCGTTATTGGGATTACTTACTTTTTTGTGAGAGTCACTTTTGATGACACATCTGTGAGTCTACCTGACATAACCATTGGGATTAATGAGATCATTATGAGATTACAGAGCATATTTCGGGATGTATCATTGTGCATAATATATACTATGATGTCATACTTAGGTATAAATACGCAAATAGTGGTTAAAAAGCATCTACTTCAGTTTACTCAGCCAGTAAAGGAGTAATTAGTTGGTGACTACTGAAGAGCCGGTAAATGTCAAAGAGGTAACAAAGTTGATTGCAGAATATCAACTAGAAATCTAGTACATTTTTCAGATTACCGCTTGATAACTCAATGCTTTACCGACGCATAAGGGCAATAAACAAACATAGTTATCGTGTTGTCAAGTGTGGAAACTATTTGATTTTGATATATAAATGGGCAATGGTGATCTTAATAAACATTCATATCAATTTGTATCAATGCAATGCCTGGGATGTCGACGTCTCTATTACAAGCACTTGTTAAAAGAAAGGTTGACGCACTCTCTACTCCATTTAAAACAATGAATAATTTATGGGCTGATCCAATTAACATTTTTACGCACCTCAAATGTTTGGAAGGGGGAACTTTTGTGTGGAAAGTTTATAAATTATGATTTATGACTTACTACGGACGAATAGAAATCGAATGTTGTAAATTAAAGATTGATGTAGATGAGTCATCCGCCTGTCGTTCGTTTATTAGTAAAAGACTGAAATTCAGTTCCTAATCAAAACTTTGCTAATTCGGTTAAACATTGAGTGTACATGAGAATATGAATCTCATTCAACTAAAGTTCCATTCAGTGGTAAAACCACATCTCGTGTTATTTTCGAGTAACATTCTCTGCTAAAACTTGGACTGGAGCAAAGTAAGCAACATGTTGAGATTGCTATCAAAATAATGACTCTGTTGGCATAAGATTGTGCTCCCATGTTTATTTTGCTTTGAGATAATACTGAAGATCCGCATCTCTGGATGAGGCAGGCAAACACGAACAAGTAACCGTTGGTGCTACGCTGCTAACGTTTTAGCAACTTTCACATTTGATTTATCTTGGTGCTTGTTTTATTATGATGTGGACAGTAGCTTTACCTCTGTTACAGCTCAAAGAATAAACATAAAATGATATTTACAACTTCATATTAGGATAGTGCTGTAGAATATTTTAAACATAAGCAGAAGAATATTTATTTTCTCTTTATGGATAATGATACTATGTTTATTGGGCTTTACGAAAGTTCTGTGCACATACATGTGGCAGAAATGACACTCAAAGTTATGCTAGTATAACTTTTCAAGTTACATCATTGAAAATAGCTTGAAAGTATGTTAAAAAAATGTAGTAATGTAAACCAAAAACAGTCTTTACGATGTTGGCGCCAAGGAAATGTGAAATATTATCTGCTGAGACTGTCTTACGAGAGTTTGAAAGAACAACCGTGATGAAAACGCCCCGAAGTGATTAGGGTGCCAAGTTGCCAACAAGACCTTGGGTCGAGTTAATCACTGCAAGCATTTTTTGCATGAACCGACGGCTTTTGATAAACTCGTCTAGACGACGCCACATTACTTTACCTTTCTTCTCTCATACACATCACCAAAAATGCACCGGATTTTCTTAAAATAGACTCAAGACAAGATGGCTCATCCTAAGTTTTACTGCCTACTACTTTTTATAACGTCTTGAATATGTAACATCCGGAAGCACTTTGTTAGGAAAGCTATAAAAATAATACTTTGTCGTTCTTTCTCCCTTCTATCAAGTTTACTAGTAGAGCTAGAGCGCCTTCAACCTTTGTTCGGTGTTGGACAGATTCTGGTTTGGACAGAGAGACTTTTACGTTATTTCTAATAACATGTGATTTTAGAATTTGTAATCCAGTTGTCTACATTATTTGGACATTTCACAACTGTGTGATAGTTTTAATCGCGTCATTGATAAAATTTATTCTATTGTATGTTAATTAATATACGAGTCGACCAAATTGCGTAAGTTCATCATGACGACACAGCTTGAACATTTCTCCCCTATCATTATATTTAGCCCTTTATTTGAACACGAGGCTCAGCTGCCGAGAAAGCTTTTAGCCTTAATTGTGGTTTAAAACAGTGAGGTAAATACTAAAAGCTTACAAAATCCTATGTAGTAAAAACTACGCCGCTTATTAGTGGGTATGAGGAACTGAGTTACCGCTACAGTAAAAAGTACCAACCAACTATTGTTCTTTATTTTTATATCGTTATTCAAGAACCGAACATTCCATTCTTGAAATCCCGCTGCACGTGTTATTCTCGTATTTCTTCGTCCGTGTGATTTGAAAGCTATAAACCAATTTCCAATAACAGTCCAAGGTACTCGAAGTTCCGTGAAAGTGGATCCCTCAAGCTAGATTGCCTGACGTAGTGTTCCTGGTATCGGAAGTTTGTACGATTCATCAGGTTACACAATACAAGTGTCATTCATGCACTGCACCAGTACATTTGGATTGGCTTTACTGAACTCTTTGTAACTGCCAGTCAGTAGAATTTAAATACTTACCGAACAATGGCTTATTGTCGGTGTCTCCTTCACCTAATTTTAATTTCACAATTTTCCATTAAATTCTTAACTTCGTTTGAAACACCAACATTTTCTTTGATATGATATCGCAAACGCCTAAAGATAACCGAATCATCGATGGCAAAAACATAGGTAATGTTTATTTAATCACAAAATAAATACAAAATTTACTCGAATGTAAGCCAGAAGTTAAGTATTAGTGTTTTGTAGCCTAGGTACCTCAATTGTATCATATTTAATATTGTTTTAACATAGCTTCTATATATTGTTGTGTTATGTAACGATTTAATGTCTGACTACTCTATTTACACGCTTGGCAAACGCCTTGGTACAGATAACTTTTTAGAACTATAAATAATTATAGGAAGATACAGGTCGCCCGACAATAATTTTTCAGAATCTCGCTTTACGTAATCGAACTACGTTACATACTTATAGATTCAGATTAATAATATAATTAATTCTTATGTTCTACAAGGTGTACCCACAAATAATGTGATTGAGTAAGGCAATGACATTTATTTTAAAATATAATGTTTTACTTTTAAGCAATACCTACCTAGTCAGGTTTTCTGAAAGGTCACAGGAAGGAACATTTAGTTTCATTGATTCGTACGCCAACTTTATTACAAAATGTATTTATGTGCGGTAACAGTTTTTTTCGTAAAAAAATATAATAAAGCTTTACTAATTAGGTTACATAATTTATTACTTACCTACAATATTTCTAGTGGCATCATTGTTAGCCGCATATAATCACGTTCTATTAGAATTGAACAATTCTTTTAGACAGAGAAAGATACATTGTCCATGTACCTATGTCCGTAATGAAAACTGATTTTCGAAAAACAAAAATTTCGCTCAGTAGGTATTTCTAACTATGAAAATCTTCATTTCACCCCAAGTTCCGCCAGTGTCAAAACTTGTTTGTATTAATCGGAAACTCATTGGACACCCGGGACGAACGTCAATTGCAGCCCCCACACATACAACAGAATTTTACCTATAAACCCCTGGCGTCTACTTACGTTCCGGAAATGAGACTACGTTCCCTACCACAGAATACAGGTTTATTCCGTATTCTGTGTTCGCTATAATTTAATTTCCCACAAACAATGATCAATTTTAAAATAACAGAAAATCTTGTTACCCTGCTCAGCGGTGTCCTGTTTGGTATTTCTCATTTTCACTTGCATTTTGCTATAAATTGCATCAATAAAATGATGTTCCATAATTTCGTCATATATTTATGCCATCATGACCGAGAAATGACATTTCGTGGCGAGACCGCTTCGTCACAAGCGACGCGCATCGAACGGCGGCGCCCGGTTTCGCTGTTTCTCGTCGCCGATTGGTCTGCGAACGTGGCGTGATATTACGATATGGAGGCGCGTGCGCGTAGGCCGCGTAGTGTTTTCTGTCGCGCGACAGTGGTGCCACCTGCCTCCACAGTCTGCCGACTGGTGACGTAGCTTTACGGTTCTTTTCGGTCACGCCACGGCATTAGTAGCAACGCCCACTTCTTTTGAAGGTCACTGCAGTAATCTAGATGATCAAGTGAAGGCAAGAGTATATAAAGTACATAAGAGCTAAAATAACACTTAATAGTTAGTTCTATTGTCCTCAGTCCTGCCTGGCCGAGTTTTTAGTTAATATTGTCGGGATGTAATAAAACTAAAATCAATGAATCAACTCATAGGAAAGCCCATAACGGAAAATTAGTAACGGAATATTACTTATATTCGACTCTAGAAGATCCTCAGTGGAATTTGATGATGACGAGCTGTAATTTAGTGAGCAGTAACTTACATTGAGTTTATAATAATAATTCTAATTCATTTATTTGGCACGAAAAGAACAATTAAACTGTATTGGAACACGTAACTTAAACAATTAACCTATCAAAATGGATAAGAAGGAAGCGATTTCATTAATTTGAAAGTGAATGCACTCAATGAAGGGCAAATGGGTGTGTGTGCCTAGAGCCGGCCCTCTACAACACTTAAATACTTTTAACTAACAATCAGTAATTAAAATGCAATAACTAATACCTTCAATAAATAATAGAATATTGATGTTCAAAGTAAAAGAAAAGGCTTTATTCTTTTATGATTATTACTTTCACCGCTAAAAGCTAATGGTATTGAATTATGTAAGATAATATCACTCTTCGAGTTTCGTACTGATTTATTTTTAATGTTCTGTCATACATATTTATGAAGCACTAGTCCATTAGAACGCGCTTTATGTAGTTGCATTTTTGCGAAATTCTTCCGTGTTTTGACCAGAATTCTATCTACCACAAAAAATGTAATTACAAAATTAGTAGGATTCATTTCTTTTAAATTCTTGTAAAAACTTCCCATAGATTTTCAATATCAATATAAAATTACATATGCACTGAACATCGTTGTAATTTATATAAATTAAATAAAGCTCCCCACGACTCAACAATTAACATAAGATTTTAAATCGAACCTATCACCCGTCCGTGAACTGGCCGTGAATATAACGTCATCATGGCCTCACATCACGCCACTAAATGGTCTGATGGACTTTCCCATGTTTTGTTATAGATAAAATAATAAAATATTCATAATTGTATTTTATTTCTTCCTGTAATAATGTACGTAACTACTAATAACTACTCGATATTTACCTTCCTCATTTGTTTCTCTCTGTAGGTATTTAACAAATCTAACAGTACGCAAGAAGTGCTTAGGTTATTCTAATGTTTCTAAAATAGGGCTGACCTTACTACTAAACTTCATAATATCAACAAACAGATCTACAATGAGAAACTACCTTATGACTCAATTCATACTACGGTATCGGTAATATCTATCTACGTTTATTTTTGTACCTACTGAGCTGAACGCGTCACCCTATGGAATATTTCGATAACAATTTTGGGTGCTTTGTTTATTAATGCAGCTAACTCCACATATGTTATGTAATATATACAATAAAATGTATGAGTCCATTGTAAATAGTTTTTTCAGATTCTGAATCGTGTGTGCTAGTTTTTGGTCGTATCTAATTGTCTTTCAACATAATGTAGGTATGCGTAAAGATTATCTATTTATAAGAACTATCATTGTGCCATTATAAACTAAGCCCAATTAACCTAAGTATCTAAGCAACATCGAAGTAATTGTAATGACAGGCCAACACGTGAGATGCTCACGTGGTTATTACTGCCCAAGATAATTTATAGTTTAGTTTGATAATCCTTAAGCATGTCACTAACATAATAAGATATCTCCGTGAGTCTATATAGCTTTTAATCTTCCTATTAGAAAAAAACAATGTGAAAAAAACTTTACAAAGCATAATAATGGAAGGGACTACAACAAATACTGATGCAAACAATAGGGACGAGAAATAAAAGAATGATTTATTGCAACTGTCCAAAGATACGGCGACATTTTTTTAGGAAAGGTTAATGATTGAAATATGAAGGATTCTTTTTATACTTATGGATAAAAAATTAAATCACACAAATAAGAATCGAAATTTGTCAGACACTTTCAGTTGATCGTAATGTTACACATTATTATCTAATGGAGACGAAAATAGTCCAACGGTCCGCAATGACCCTGATGATGTTTGCTTGCCCGATAGGAACTGCCAAGTGGTGGCGTGATGTGCAAACCACACCCTATGGCGTTCTCAATACCAACAAACACTTATATACTAAATACACATTGGGGGGGGGGGGGGGGGGAAATGCAAAGCGTATTTTCCATAGACCCATCCATCATACGTTCAATGTTTTCAACAAACAAACTTTCAAATCGTGCAAATAAAATTGTGTAGGAGAAGTTCCGGTTATACGTGGAGTTTGCAAGATCTGGGGCCACTCACCTTCACAAGGCCAAAATAAAGTCACGCTCGGCTGCTTAAGTTTTTGTGCACCGAAAGTTACAAATTTTATAACTTTGCCAGAGAAAATATGCACTAACTGTAACTAAATAATCAGTAGGCAATGTCAAACTCATGCAATGCAGTAGGTAAATGCAAATAGAGTATTTTAAAACGTATGGATAATAACTTTCAGCCTTGACCAAGTGGCTACTTTCATTTTAAACTTAGGCATTTTACTTAGGTAGGTTCCTAAATGTATTTTACCTTTGTACTGGAGTAATGTCATTGGGTCAGCAATTTTGCAGTTTTATGAGCCTCAACACGAACACTGTGCCTTTTAATTCCACTGTTTTGTCGATTTTTAACTTTAATTTACACTAGAACTTCTAGAAGCTTATTTTTAACCCCCGATGAAAAAGAAGGGTGTTTGTTATAAGTGTATGTCGGTGACATCGTAGCTCCCAAACATATTTGATACGGTTTTTTTTATGTTTGAAAGCTAATATGATCTTGGATTCTTAGCTATTGTTTATGAAGATCTGTTGAGGCGTTTGAAGATCACCAGCTCATTTCCTACTTGGCAAAAAGCCCTTTCCAACTTTCACAGGTCCAATTGATTTGTGGTGTTCTGTTCAGGTGCTATTTAAATTTTTAATTTAATAGCTTGTTACTGTATGATATTTAAAACCCCCAACCATGATTTGGTTATGTTTGATAAGATAACATGATGGTGGTCTTCCAGCAGTCTTAATACTGCGTCACCATAGAGTTGACCACAACTAACTCAGAAAATCATCGAAGAACAAGAAAATGTATTGACTGATTTCACTAAAATTGGAACAGGCAGTTCATTCCTAATTTGAAGTCTTATAAAACCTGTCGATGAAGGTTGTACTATTATGTATGTAGTGTATATGTTTCTAATCTCGTTTTTTTCGTACAGGCCTACTCACAGATGTCAAAAAGGAGTTCGACATCGGCGATGACAAAGCCGGCCTTCTCCAGACTGTGTTTGTGGTCGCATACATGGTGTTCGCGCCAATATTCGGATATCTCGGAGACAGGTACTCCCGACGCATCATCATGGCGTTCGGAGTGGCATTATGGAGTATGACCACATTCTTCGGATCGTATTTAACTGTAAGTACATTGCTGGACTTAATCTGGTGTGACTGTTCACCTGAAGTACTAGAAGTGCACTGTATTGACATGCTAGTTACTGTTCTTTGGGTTAAATAATATGTTCTGTTTTTATGTTTGATAAATAATACATGACTATGATAATACTGAAACAGAAGTGTGTAGCAGTGTTGACGCGATTTTGCTGATTCAACCTACACTTCAAAGACCATTTCGTAACGGAATCGATTGACGGAGCCGACCAATTAATTAATTCAAATAAATGTTGCAACAAATAACAATCAACAAACATCTGGTTTAGCATTTATTGAGCAATTAAAAAATAATCCCGTTGGCAGTTTTTATGATTGCAATGATCAATTTACCTACCTGCGAAAAAAGAATCGACGACGTCACGATCCCGGATATAGTTTTATTTGGAATAAAAATTTACAATTTTTTCAACGATTTCAGAACTATTACGCATTCGCATTCTTCCGCGGTCTCGTGGGTATCGGCGAGGCGTCGTACTCAACGATAGCACCGACCATCATCAGCGACCTCTTCGTCGGCAATGTGCGTTCTAAGATGCTGGCTTTCTTCTACTTCGCCATTCCTGTCGGCAGGTTAGTTCAACATCTTGTCCAGTCTAAAATAAAATAGAATAGTTTTAGTTGATTGCTCTATTCTTTTGGTTATCAATAAAACGTTTTCGCTTCGTGTAATCGCAAGCACGAAATACGAAGGTTGCCATAAAGTTAAACAGAAGCTGTCTGATAAGTCTAAGCTAAAGAAATAATAATTTGTTTTGCTGCCTTGTAAAACCAATACCTTTGTCCATCTAAAGATATAACTGTCTATCTAAATCTGTCTAACAGCTAAATGTGTAAACTTGACTAGTTTTGACTAGCAAACTTGAGTCACAAAGGGTGACTTACTATCAAAATATTATTCAACAATTGAAGTTCAATAGTGGATTCAGAAATTATTCCAAGTGTAATTCAATTGCCTGTTTGGAATACTTCGACGAAACATTGTAAGCTTCTTATACTTAGGTCATAATGACATTACAATGGATATAGGTCGCTCTTTGTCATTATTTCAATCAGGATTGTGTTTTTATGAATACATCGAATGTAAAAATAAAGCGCATAGGACGTCAGTACAGAGATGTAATACTTATAAAAGGTAACATACATTAAAATTAGCTTAGTTAATTTTTGACACTATATAACTAAAGAGATGGTGCATTTTATAACTTTTGGCAGATTTGAAAAGGGATTTTGAATAAGACAGTTAGTTATACTAACGGAGTGTTTGTTTTCAGAAAGAAGTAGAAATTTTATCTGCCGAAAAGCGCCAAACATTTTTTAACAAAAAAACATCGTTACTATGGTAAAGAACGGTCCGTCGTATGTAAAATATAGGAACTAGGTAATAAATCTTCATTTTGCTTATGAAAATGTGAATGGGCTCCAATTATGTAACACGCTGATATTCGTGTGTCAAAGATTTCCATGTTCATTATGCGAATAGCTCATGCTCCGTTGATTCGAGTATGTGTGAAGAAATCATTTAAAAAGTTTGAAATGTGTGAAACTCAATACATAGGTAGAAATAATTTGCTTAGCAAGGAGATACATTCCAAACATTTAGATGCAATTAAAGCCAATCACGATTTCATGGTGACACGAGAGAATGCTAAGTTTTCTATTCACGCTTATAGCCAAGTGTGAAGGATGAATTCGTGATCCTACAAAATATACCTATTTTAGAAAGTGAGATTGTTTGTTTGTTGTGTGCAATAGAATTTATTTTGAACATACTATTATGATAAAATAAACTTAAAAATGATATAGTTCCAAACCGGGAATAGAATTACGGATTTTTATACAGGTTTCATGTGAGCAAAGCCGGGGGCTAAAGCTAGTTGAATAAACGTGACTGCTAATTTAGACATCTGAACTTGTGCGATGACGCAAGGGGCAGCGAGGGTAAACAACTTTTTAGCCGATTAAAGAATGACGGAATCCGCAAGAGATTATTAGTCTATTAGAAGCACGTAGGCAGATAATTTTAACCATCATGCATGACTAATCGGAATTATGCTGTAATCGTCCGGAATTGGATTTTTTTTACTGTTTTTTCTTTGATAAATAGGCCTAGCGCTTAATTGAGGAGGCTGCTTAGGAGTAGAGGGGTACGGGAGGGGTGTTTTCGTTATGCCAATTGACGTAAGACTTCAGTCAACGTCGGAATCGCTGTCATCAACACGACCTGTTAGTTGAACAAAACGCACACGAGATGTGCAACCAAAGATAGGTATGTATGTCCTCCGATTATACAAGTAATTTATGAAGTGTACGAATATTATAAGGCAAGAAAATCTGATCCCAATGTTGCTGAGCATAAAAATTATATTACGAGTACCTTACATCATCACGCCCGTATCCCGTAATGGGGATACGGTACCTATATACGCACTTGTACTAAATCTAAGTTATTGAATTCCAGTGGTCTCGGCTACATCGTGGGGTCTGTAGCGGGCGCTGCCGCGGGCAACTGGCGCTGGGGGCTCCGCGTGACCCCATTCCTTGGCGCCATCGCCGTGGCCCTCATAACGTGGGTCATGCAGGACCCCGAACGGGGCCATGCGGAAGACAGTCACATGAAGCCCACCTCTTATACTGATGATCTACGCTCTCTACTCAGAAAGTAAGTTAATCTGACATCGACTTCAAGCATGTCATGCATTTATATTTTAAGAATATACATTTTATATTTGAATGTTGGAAACAATTTAATTTTAATTTTATTATGAGTGTGGTCAATTATATACTTTGATGAAACCTGTATAAATACGCAAGTGCCCTGCTACACTTTGTTTATAAGTTTGTGAGGAAAAGTATCTTATTATTATTATTAAGAGCCTGTAGTGTCCCACTGCAGGGCAAAGGCCTCCCTTCCTTCTTTCCAGTCATCCCTGTTTTTCGCCACTGTGGGCCAGTCCTTTAAGTAGGCATCAATTTCATCCCTCCATCTTCGCCGTGGTCTGCCGCGAGGTCGTTAAAAGTATCTTGATAAAAAAAATTCAACCGACTGTTGTAAATTTGAGAGTGAACCTATATCTACTTGATCTATTTTAATAGGTAGTTAACAGTTGTACAAGTTAATGGAGTAAAGAAATATCTAAAAAAAAAAGATAATTTAAACAAAAAAACGACTTTTTGTTGCAAATATTGATGTTAGCCGCACGAGTTTCATCTTTCAAATATTGACATGAATTATTAACACCTGAATACATAATATGTTGACTTGCATTTTACACCTGTTTCCATAGGTATTTAAAATATTAGATAAAATAAGGTTGTAGTATTTAATAAAAAAAAGTACACATGCATCTTGAGTATTCGATCGAGAATGAGTTGCTCACGGGTTAGGTAAGCGCTCAAGTCAAGATTTGTGCTGTTCTACCTTGGAGTCATGACGAAGAAGCTAAAGTCTCCTTCGTCGTGACTAAGAAAACGATTCTAGCTTATAACTAGTGAAGTTGTAAGTTCCACTATGGCTCCAATCGATCTAGTTTTATTTGTTACCCAGCCACTACCAAAATGTGAAACGCGTGGTTGGCAAAGACAAAAAAAGATACTTACAAAAAGGTCACCAACTAACTTTATCTTCTCTCTGTCTGTTTTCTTCGCAACCAGCTAAATTTAAAAAGGCTTTTAATAAAATAAATAAATGAATAAATATTTGAGGACATATCACACAGCACCATCTAGCCCCAAACTAAGCAAAGCTTGTATTATGGGAAACCAGATGGCTGATAGAATACATATATACTTTTTTTTGTAAATATATACTTATAAATAATACTACAACACCCAGACCCGGAAGAAATATTTGCAGAGCATGCAAACATTTCTCCACAGAGGCCGTCGTAATGATTGAAATGTTTCTATCCACAGTCCATCGTTCATGCTGTCGACCTTGGCATTCACTTGCGTGGCGTTCGTGACGGGAGCGCTGGCGTGGTGGGGCCCGCAGTTTATATTCCTAGGCCTCACTATGCAGCCCGGTGTAAACGTTACTTTTGAGAGGTGAGCATTATTGTCAATAGACTTTATGGGTCTTGGAACCGATTGGATAGCTTATTTTCTGGAGGGTAAACTGAGGATATCAATACAGTATTTTAAACAGAATAGGATGTTTGGTAGCGGTGATCACAATAAAAGGCCATCTGATCGCAGTGATATTAAAGCCGCATAAATCTAATAAAAAAATTCTGGTATTCGTATTCTCTCTCAGGAACCCAATAAAAAATGCACTTTTGTATTAGATGATCAAATCTCTCAGGTACTAAATATGTAGGACGGTGTCTGTAAGTACCCACTTACATAAAATACAAAAAAAAATTGTGATGGTTGAATGATTTCAATGGACTTAACTCTGTACTAGCAGAGTGTCGCTGTATCAGAAAATACATACATAGAAAATCAAAACATTAATTTAATTTCGTGTTCATACTATGGCTATTATTTGGCAATACGTGTCCCCGCCCCTGGCTAATTTGTGACCTGCTAATTTACAGTTACATTGAATAAATTAGGAGAGGCAAAAACTATCAATCATAAAAAACTAGAACACTGGTCAGGTTTGTGTGGGGCATGTTCGCGAAGATGCAAATCTATTTACTGAATTAGTACTGAAAACCATATTTTCTGAGACTCGCGACACAGGGAATCCTGGTGTAGGTTCAGAACTATGAACATATCTATGTGACAGGGAGGTATTAATTTTTACTGATAAAATTTAATCAAACTGGCCGATTTATTAAGCACTAGCTGCCGCCCGTGGCTTCGCTTGCGTGGTAACCGGATAAAAAATAGCCTATATGTTAATCTAGCACATGTACTATGTATATTCCAAATTTCATTAAAATCCATTCAGTAGTTTTTGCGTGAAAGAGTAACGAACATCCATATATGCAAACTTTCGCGTTTATAATATCAGTAAGGATAAGGATACACAACACATTAGGAAATTTACGCCTTCGGGTCGCCATAGGGGATCCTGAACCCAGAATTACCATAGAGTACATAGGACTAATGTATGGGTACGACAGTGTGTCGTACAAGTTTGGTCTAGTAGGCATGTTCGCGGGAGCAATAGGTGTACCCCTCGGCTCGGCGCTGGCTCAACGTCTCCGCACCAGAATAGAGGATTGCGACCCACTAATCTGCGGTTTCGCCCTCCTCGCATCAGCCCCGCTAGTGTTCTTCGCACTAGTAGCGGTGGAGACTTACGTCGGACTCTCCTATCTCCTCATATTCCTCGGAATGGTCACGTTGAACCTTACCTGGTCTATCGTGGCTGATATTATACTGGTGAGCGATTTCTGCCTTTATAACGGTTGTGTGCGGTTCATATGAATAATTTTCTTAATTTATTTAAGTCATTAGGGCCTCATTCCTATGAATTATAATTTATAAAGTAAAGTTTAAAAATTTTTCATCCGAACCGCGCAGTAATCAAGGAAATATCTGACCACACTTTCAGTCATAATATACAGATGAGTCATAAATAGATGGAAATACAAGTGGCAGGTATTTCCCTTTTACCTAATTATAAAGCAGAAACCGTCCACTCTGTCCGAAATATGATATTCAAGAGACAATACAACTTCACTCCCATTGTATCTAACCTCCATCACCATAGGCTAATCTTGGCAATGCTGCTTACCCCATTGATCATAACGTACCACCTATATTTATTTTCCATAGCATAACGCATGGATGAAGCAATAAATATTTTGTAAACCAATGTAGCATGGGACGCTCGCCTTATAGATCCTATCCGAAACACACAAAGCTAGTTTTTGCAAAGTTTTAAAACTCACCTTTGGCACGCAATTAGTTTCCCAACTGTTGCAAAAAGTAGCGCGTGATCAACTCTATTCCAAATCGGATGCAAAAGCGTCTTGGCTAAAGCATGATTGTAATGATACGATAATTTGCACGAAGGGTTTCGCTAATCTTCGGCGGGATAACGATGCTGTCTGGACTGTTGGGAGTGCCGGCGGGCGCGTGGCTTGGCACGTGGCTAGTGAAGAGATTCCCGCGCTCGCACCCCGTCATCTGCGGCATCGGCCTTCTCGTCTCTGCCCCCGCAATGACGCTAGGAATCATCCTCACTGAAGGCTATTTCTACGCAACCTTCGCCCTTATGTTCCTCGGAGAGCTAACTTTGAATCTCAACTGGGCAGTAGTGGCCGATATGTCGCTGGTAAGACACCGCTTCCCGGTACCGTTTTGGCATTCCGTGGAATTATTATATTTTTGTTTGAGTAGTATAGTTTTTTTTTAGTTGGAGTAGCGGTGGTTTATTTGCATGTTTAGCATGAATAATTTTGTTTTTATGCTTTGTATTGTTTGCTTGCAATTGATAACAGTCACTCATCAGCACATACATAACGCTCACTATTGCCTGGTTGTGAGATCGTAATTCTATCCCGGAAGTTGTGTTGTCTCATTGAATATTTTGCAATCATATGCCTGACAGAGTGGACTGGTTTCAATTTTTCTAATTTAGCGCCATCTGTTGTCTTCCGCACTAACTACTGTGTTTGCTAGCTGCTGAATGTTTGTTTTTGAAATTTAGTTTGCGAAATTTTGCATAGATGGCGTAAGAGTTATCGAATGCTGTAAAAGTAATAATACCCAGTACATTATACACTAGATAAAAAATCAGTATCGTTTCGTGTGATGTGCTATGGCTTATCTTTTTTATTTTTCTAACTAGTGTACGTGCCTATGTATATTGCTAATTGCATTTATTTTATTACTTCAGTACGTGGTGATACCTCCGCGGCGGTCAACTGCAGAAGCTTTCCAAATTCTGATATCGCACATGTTTGGGGATGCGGGCAGTCCCTACCTAGTTGGAGTGGTAAGCATCTTGAGAAACAACTTATTAGACATTTAGAAGTATTTTTTTAAGAAACTACCTAGAAAACCATTTACCAAAAATATTGATCTTACTATTACTCTGAAAATCTAGTAGATTACAGATCTAATAATAATGAAATAATTAATAAAAATATAATAATAATGTGTTCTATGTGTAATGTGTGATATACATATAATATGTTCTATTCCTATTTCAGATATCGGAAAACTTGAAGAGATCGCTAACATCGCCATTAGAGGATCCCAGCGGTCTAGTCCAGTTCAAATCGTTACAGTACGCGTTATTCGTCACCTGTTTTGTAGAAGTCATCGGAGGCATATTCTTCCTACTGACGGCTATTTTCATTGTACGGGATAAGCTCAAAGTGGATAGAGCTATTGCTGGTAAGAATTTATCGGAAACTTACGGAACGCTCCGCCACTTTGTCCGGGTGAAGTTTTTTTTTAATATACAAACTTCATCTTCCCGTTGCGTCTAGTAGGAGTTGAATTTCAGGAATTCCTTTCTTAGTACTCTGGTACACCATAAGAAGAATACACCCTCTAAGTTTCATGGCTATGAGGGAAAGCTATTTTTGAATGAAATGACAGTGTTTGACATCAACGCAAAGCTTATCTTTTGCCTCACAGATCAGTTTATCCATTTGTCTCAATATATTTCTTGAAAGTTTACAAACAGACCCAATTTTATTTATGCTTTTTCTTGCCCTATACTTCTTTTACTCTCGAAAAATACTGAATTTTTCAATCTTCACGTTGTTTCAGTTGCTTCGAAAGTTGTTTAGTAGGTGAGTTCTTACTTAACGGGTCTGGCTCTTAAAATTCATTTTGTATTTTTACCTATACTAAATTAAATTATGTAGGTGCGCAGCTGTGGAATGGCCCGAGTTTCTTTTTGTTCTTGTCCATTTTGATATCGATGTTCATTGACACTCGTGGCGCGGCGTGGAAGCGCTCGTGGCTATCTTGCTTAGACGTTCTTGATTGATCATTGAAGTTAAGCAACGTTGTGCGGGGTCACAATTTGGATGGGTGACCGAAAGTAGCATTACGAGCTGAGCGCTTCCGTGCTTCGGAGGGCACGTTAAATTGTCGGTCCCGGCTTTTAAGTCGTTAAGCCACGACGGAGGTCTTTAGGCGGCCTAAAAACTCCATCACTAGAGTTGACCACTAGCTCATACGAACTTACTTATTGACACTCACTTTTCTCTATTGGGTGAGGCTTTGGTACTTCTGTGTAACTTTGTACAATTTGTTCAGGAAGTATTCATACATCATGATTCGTCTGCAGTTATAAACATTATCGTAATTTTAGTGCATGTTGATCTCTATCCTATACAAAAAAGCCTTCTGTGTAGTATGACCAAGCGCTTAGACGCTATAATTAAAGTATATCAACTTTACTTTACTATTTTAAGTAGGTAATAGAGTTTTACTTTGTTTTTACAGAAGCAGAAGCTCAAAGTACGGATCCTTCGCACAGCACAGCCCTAACAGGTGAAGAACTAGCGGGTGGCGAATAAAATAGTGAGAATACAAATAAATCGGTTTTACCTCGGTTGTGTGGAGATCTGTAAGTAAAGTGAGAGTCACTATTTATCAGTTAAATGACTGTAATTTTAAGTCAGTTTTATGACTGAAAAGCTAAACTAAATTTTAGTACCATAAAGTCAGGATTAATGAGAATCATTCCAAGTCAAATGTTCTCAGATGTACTATCTACTTAAAAATGATTACAGTGATTTAGCTGGAATGTAGCTACCGTAATTTGTAGAAGACTGAAGCAAGAAGCGCAGTGTGTTGTTATTTAAACGAGTTTGTGTGAAAATTTATGTAAGAAATATAAATCAGCACAGTATATTATAATGTAGCTACTATTAAATATTAAGAAATTGTGCCTATAAAAATATTTAATTATATCCAATTATAACGTGAAATAGTACATCTGATAGATGAATAAGTACATAACAATCTAAAAGAGTTATGCCAGTCGACAACTTAATGTTTAATTTTATTACCTCATTATTTACTTCTTATTCAGTTTTGGTATGATTTGTTATATTATGATTCTGTATTTATTTTGGATTATTCTACTTTCCTAATCTTCTGTTACGAAATATTCATACAGTTTAACTTCGTCCAAGTGAAATGCGTAAAGCAGGTACTATAATAGTTTCGTGAACATTCAAATTCGTACAATTAAGATAAAATGCATTTATATGATGCAAAGCTATGGGGATGGCAATTCAGTTCCTAACTAGATTTGATAGATGCCATCATAAAAAGTTAAACTGTACTGAATATACAACAAGACTGAATTATTTTAATGTTTATCGAAATTAATTTCTTATAGCTAGTAGTTTGTTTGTACATATTATCGTGTACAGCATGGAATTGAAATAAAAAGAATATTTTTGATAACAGCAGTTTTATTTGAAAATAAAACGCATTTATTGACTAATTAAATTTTTTCTCGTAACCAGTGTTTCGAGTATCAATGAAGGCGGTGGGAACCAATCAAGTCTCAGTAAGACGTAATTAAAATTAGTAAGATACACTGGGCTAGTAGTGATAAAATGTCCCATCAATACTTATTACAATAATGGAATAGTTAAAATCAACAACACAGACCCTCAATCTAGAGGTTTGTAACTAATAATAATCAATCACAGATTGTCATAAAATCACTTTCTTATTCTTAATTTTGCCAAGTCTCCATGTAACAACCACGTCAAATAAAATTGTAATGATATGGCACTTATCGACATTGCTTGCCGAATACTAAACATTCATGCCTACAATCTAAAACATCAATTTTCCATCATCAACAATTGAAAATAACATTCATTAAAATTGCAAAGAACCACGTCAAATAAAATTATAATGATATGGCACTTATCGACATTGCTTGCCGAATACTAAACATTCATACCTACAATCTAAAACATCAATTTTCCATCATCAACAATTGAAAATAACATTCATTAAAATTGCAAAGACCTTAAACACACAGTAATCAAATAATACAAGAAATAGTATAAACTATAAGTAACGAATTACCCGTTTTATCTTACATATTAATTTGAAAAGTACTATTTCAGTCATTTGTGAAGACATTCATAATCTAATAAAAACATAACATTTGCACAGAACATATTCAATACTTTAGTCTTCCGAGCAGTAGCTGCTTGTGGAGTTAGTGTCATCACATGTCATTCCCACCCTGAATCTCTTTGGGATGGGCTCACACGAGCTGAAGCTGTCGCTAAGAGCCCGCTTGCCTGTGGCCACTAGTCTTATAATAGTGACATTCTCCGCATTGTTGTCATCTTCTGTGCATGTAGAGGAAATTGTGTTTTGGGTGCCCAATGCGGCCATCATATCGATTCTGTGTGTCAACAGCTTTTCCACACGTATGATGACGTCATTGTCCTGAAAATGAATATTATGTTATGAGCTTAGAAACTATAATGGCATTGACGGCCTCGGTGGCGTGGCGGGCGATTGCTCGGCAGAAACGCAAGAGGCGCGGGTTCTATTCCCGCTGCGGAAGAAATGTTTGCATGTTCTATAAATATTTCTTCCAGGTCTGGGTGTTGTGGTACCATGGTACTCGTAGTTTCTGATACCCACGATGAACAAATGAACAAAAAAAAACATTTTTAACTTGGTAACTTGAAATACATGTGAAATAAAAATTGCTACAAACCTGCATCCAGCTATGGTTCAGTATTTGAGTGAGAGTAATCCTCCTATCCACTTGCACAGTTAGCATTCTCTTCATGAGGAGTTTGCCCTGCAAACTGATGCCTTTCCAGTGCTCATGAGAGAACCGGTACCTGCCACTGAGGATCTGTTCTGTGAGCGATAGGTCCTTGTATTCCGCGGAGAATGGTAGGTAGCCCACCAGGCTGGAAAATAATAAGTATCTTTGTATTTCAAGTAAAATATTTCAGTTTTTTATTATTAAGTATATTTATATTTATACTGGGCTTGATATACATTTATAAGGTAACATACCAAACAAAAAAGATAACACCCAAACTCCACACATCAATCTCAGGTCCATAACATTTGACGCCATTTGATCTGATCACCTCAGGGGCCAAGTACAGTGGTGTTCCACAGATGGTTTTCATGAAGCTGTCTTCGCCTACAAACTTGCTCAGTCCAAAATCAGTCAGCTTTACTATAGTTTCTTCTTCCTTACTCTCTAGGAGCACATTCTCAGGCTGAAAATCAAGAAAGTTATGGTAATTTTATACCATCACAAATACATTTAACACCATTTATAGGCCAACCTAAAACTTTAATAAAAGAGGTCATCTTGTGAGTAGACTGAATAGATAGAAATGTGAATGGCTTGCTGCAAACACAATATTTTATTGAAACAGCTTTTCAAACATTCAACTATATTCCCTCAATTACCTTTAGATCTCTGTGAGTGATGCCTTGAGAGTGTAGGTATTTTACTGCCAGCACCATTTGCCTGAACAAGAACCTTGTCAGACGTTCAGATAGGTGACCATTCTTGGTGATACGGTCAAATAGTTCACCACCTTGCATCAGTTCCAGGATTATGTAAACTGCATCTCTGGAGTCAAACACCTCTTCAGTTGATATTATGCAGGGCTGAAAATGACATAAGTAAGTATTAATTTTTTTTGGATAATTTTGTTATGCATTACAAATGGTTAGGCTACACTATACTTACATGCCTCAGGGCTTTCATGATTTTAATTTCATTCATGATCTTCTCAGGGTCAGTCAAATGATTGAACTGACCATTTGACAGTCTGCTTTTCTTAATCATTTTCATGGCATGCTTTGTGCATTTTGTCTAAAATAAATACATAGGTCATTAATTAGAATTTAAAATGATTTTTTTGTAAGTATCTGAAATCATGCATGAATCTCTGCATGCATAAGAGCTTCAATAAATTTTGTCATACTGTTATAAATGTTCATACTTTATTATAAACTAATTTGACGATGCCACAGGCTCCTTGACCTAATACCCGGGATATGTAATACTTCTGTGAGATTTCTTTGGGAACTTGATCCTGCTCATTTTTTAGCAAATCTTTGAAAACAAAAACTGAAAAACAACAAAAATAAAACAAAATGAAAAAATACGAAACAAAAATAAAAGATTTTAAACAGATATTATACTATACTTCAGCCAAACTGGAGGCATAATTTATGTAACAAACCATCGCGTATTTTTCGTTATTATGATGAAGTCACTTTAGTTTTAGGTAAATAAACCTCACAACATTGGTTTATACACCTTAACTATTACACAACTTAAACATTCCATAAACATGTACTTAATAAAAAGTAAGTTTTAGTTTAAGTACTGATGGTTTGTTTAGACTTTCTTGACAGAAACAACATAATAAACTACATTTTTTTAAATTGCAATAGTATTCTTGTTATTCACTTACTTTTCACAATTGGATGTGTGACAGATATTTCATCATTATCATCCAAAACTCTGCTGTTTCCTTTGCCTATTTTCTCACCATTCACAAATGTGCCGTTGTAGGAAAAGTCTGTTATGATGGCTGGACTCAAGGATTCTCTGGTAAAACAACAAATACAATTTTCACCTTGTTAGGATAATGGACTATGGAATAAAACCAGTCTCAATGAATAACATCATCATGCAACAATTGATATTTCTGTTCAAAAAAATTATGTGCGCTATACCAGTATTGTCCAATGGTGAAGGAAAACATTGCTTCATCCAGCCTCCATTGCTCTTGGACTGGTGACCCAAGGCTCTTGGTTATAAACAGCCTCTTGTAGATGTATGAAGTAAAATATTCCGTTAATATGAATGGTGTAAGCCAATTATAGACCTTAATGGTTACTGAATGTGTAGTATGGTTAGTGATGAAACCCACATAATATGGTAGAACTTAAGTAATTCAAAAGCATGTCAAGTGCTTTAAGCACTTTAAATCCTTTCACCACACTGGTTCAAAAGAACTTGTGACATGACTAGTAGTCAATAAATGATAAGACTAACTTTGTGAACTTACGTTTGATCCCTCTGTATGGTGAAGTGTTTCTTGCTGACATTTTTAATAATATTCTCCTTTATAATGTCTTTCTTCATAACATAAGTGCAGGTCAGTGCTCTTCCAAGACTGAATTCAGGTTGAATGAGATCTAATACAAAAACCAAACTCATAGAGAAAATGTGATGATGTTTAGAGTTTGTGAAGACCTGATGATGTGGGGATATTTGTACCTCAACCACAACACAATTGCTGAACGGAATAATGAAACTTGGAATATGATACATGGAAGTACTAGCTTTCGCTAGCGGCTTCGCAAGTGTTGTACTCGCATAAGTAGCTTAAATGTTATTCCAGCACACATACTATGTATATTTCAAGTTTCATTCAAATCCGTTCAGCCGTTACGGCGTGATTGAGGCACAAACATACATCCTCACAAACATTTATATTAGTATAGTAGGATTATATATAGTAGGATAGAAAGTGTAAGGGAGTTACTTTTCATTCGGTATAACACGAGCGAAGCCGCGGGTGAATGATGCTAGACTATACATTAGCAAGTCGATACGATAGGTAGGTATGCACTTGATTTGAGTAGGTAATTCATAAAATTCAAGAGATTTATTATTTCCCTTCATAATTTAGGAGATTAGGTACTTATTTCTTTTCCCAATTTCAACTTTTTTTAAAGTTTGGAGGTACATTGGTATTATACAAAAAGTTCGTTATACGTTAGTAGAAGGTACATAAAGAGTTGTACACTTACCAACATATTCAGGATTGTTTGAATTTTTCCAGCAGTGTTTGCCATGCATAGAAACTTTCGTCGAATACAGTCTTCCCCAAATATTTGGGATGCAAGATGGTGTATTGTGTTGACTCCATTCTACTTGCGAGTTTTGGGTTTGCGTTTGAGTGTTTTCAGTATCGTCTCCCATTGTGTGAATAATTACCTCATCACAGTATATATAATTTAGTAAGTCACAAATTCGGCCGGCAAAACGGTTAAAACTAATAAAGAAAGAAACAAACAGCGCGGCTACAGTACCTACATAGCAGTGGTTTGTGGTGACATAGACACAGAACACTATTACTCCCGGATGGAGGAAGTTAAAAAACGATAACTTCAGGTGATTGAAAGAACTACAAAAAGTTCACTGACTATTGCTAAAAATAAATAAATCTATTCTCGACTAACCTACCGACAACATAGACAATCTGTTGATACGTTGATACTAGGTTGGCACTACCGTGGGCACTACTGGCTACTAAAACGGAATATAATGTTGTTGTTATTTTATTAGGTAATTCTAGGGGCGATAATTTTGTTCGAAATAGGGGTGTAGTAGTACCTACTATTTGCGGGAATCTACTGCGGAGGTTTGGAGATAGTAAGACTCAGTTGGAGTGTAGAAATAGGAATGAATTTATTTACAAAAAGGACAAATATTTATATGAAACTAGAACACACATTAACCAATAAGAACCAGATTCTAATTCGCGCGCTTGCTAAGACGGTGCCGCGCGCGAGCGGGGTGTGAGAGACGCGGGGCGAGTCCCGAGGCTATAAATATTTGTTCGGCCCCGGCTCCGCCCTCATTCGGCTGCGACTGCGGTGGAGAACGGACGTCTGTGTAAAGTGCTGCGTGATCTCGCTCGGTGCTCGTCGCGATGGTGAAAGTGGGAGCTGAAGTGAAGATGTGAGCCCGGTGAACGTCGTCACGAAGAGTTGGTGGTGATGGAGCTCGCAGTGCAGTGATGTGCAGTTCTTGTTTCACTTAACAAAAGGTCAAACGTTGGTGAATTAAAGTTTCTTGATTGTGTTTTCTTTCTTCCCTGTAATCCTGGTATTCTAAAAGGTATTTCTTGGTACTGGTATGGTATGGTAAGGTTGTGAGGTAAACAGGTAAGTAGCTGTGTCAGCTACATGGCTCCTTCCCTAGCGAAAGCGTACCGGAAGCTTGACATCGCGTCCACTCCGAGTTGTCCTCAGGATCGATGATGGAACTTGGCGCGATGTTTGGCTTGTGGTAGAGTCTTGAGTCGCTGGTGGGGGAAGTGATGAGGCTGGTGCTGGTGGTAAATGATGACTATTGTCCGCTGGTGCAGGTATTTGATGTGATGATGGTAAGTAGCTTGATGAAGGTACAGGTAGGTAGGTATCGTAGCTACTTTCGTCGACTGTATAGGCAGGCTTAAGTCGATCGATAGATACTACTGCCGATCTTCTCTCCGGTAGTAGTATCTTGAAAGTCTTGCTGTTCCTCTCCAGTACTTTGTAGGGTCCTTCGTATGTAGGTTGCAGAGGTTTCTTCACGGCGTCGTTGCGGATGAAGACTTGTTCGCAGGTTTGTAGATCTTTATGTACGAAGATAGGACGTTTGTTTCCGTGTGATGTTGTGGGCTGACTCGGACGTGCGGCGTTGATTGTTGAGCGTAGTCGGCTTACATAATCGAAGTCCATGTCCTGGGGCTCAGCTGATGATGGAGTGGTGAAGAAATCACATGGTAGGCGAAGGTTGTATCCGTAGGTAAGTTCAGCGGCGCTCACACCAGTGTCGGAGCGTGCGGCGGCGCGTAGACCCATCAAAACTGTAGGTAGCTCGTCTATCCATGATGTATGTACTGATAGACGAGCTTTCAGCGCGGTCTTGAGTGAGCGGTGCCATCTTTCGACTATGCCGTTTGCTTGTGGATGGTAGGCTGTAGTGCGAGTCTTCTCAGTCCCAACAGTGTGAAGTAGCTTGGCGAATAGTCGACTTTCGAAGTTTCTTCCTTGGTCGGTGGTTATTAGCCTTGGTGAACCGAAGCGAGTAATCCAGTGTTCGTAGACTATTTTTGCTACGGTCTCAGCTGATGTGTCGTCTGTAGGTATTGCTTCGGGCCATCTTGTCGCTCGGTCGATCATGGTGACAAGATATCGATGTCCTTGTGGTGAAGTAGGTAGCGGTCCAACGATGTCGATATGTACGTGTTGAAAGCGGTCAGCTAGTGCGAAAGTGGATAGGCTGCTCGTTGTGTGTCTTTGAACTTTACACCGCTGACATTGTAGGCATTGTTTCGCCCACGTCCCTGCGTCGCTGTTCATCGACGGCCAAAAGAACTTTTGACTGACCAACCTGCGGGTTGTTCTTATCCCTGGGTGGCTGATCGAATGAAGTGAGTCGAATGCGGCGCGTCGATATTCTGCAGGTAGGTAGGGACGAATGCAGGATGTTGACATTTCGCAGTAGATAGGTTTTTGCGAACCAGGTATTGAGACTCGTCGGAGATCCAAATTATTTTGACTTGCGAGGCGGTCGATAGTATCTCTGTCTCTTTCTTGCGCTTCGGCGATTTTGTCGTAATCCATTGATGTTGGGCAAGTGATTGCTTCGATAGGTATGCGGCTGAGTGCGTCGGCGACTACGTTGTCACTCCCGCTGACGTGTCTTATGTCGGTGGTGAACTCGCTGATGAAGATGAGCTGTCTTGCGCGTCGTGGTGTTTCTGAGGCTGACGGAGGTTTTTGTAGCACGAAGGTTAGCGGCTTGTGATCGGTGAAAACGATGAGGTTTCGCCCCTCGAACGTTTTTCGAAAATGTTTGATTGCCATGTAGATAGCTAGTAGCTCTCGGTCGAATGTACTGTAGTTACGCTGCGCGTCGGAGAATTTCTTTGAGAAGTAGCCGAGTGGTTGCCATTTTTCGTCGATGTACTGTTGTAGCACGGCGCCTGCTGATTGGTCGGACGCGTCGCTGAAGATAGCAATTGGCGCTTCGTGAGATGGGTGCGCGAGTAAAGCAGCATTTTGAATCGCCAGTTTACTCGCTTCGAATGCTTTCGTTGCCTCGTCGTTCCATTCGATTTGTGACCGATCTTTTTTCTTCCCGTTGTGTAGGTATGCGTGGAGTGGCGCTTGAATTTCGGCTGCTTTAGGTATGTGCTCGCGGTAGAAGTTGATCATGCCGAGAAATCGCCGTAATTCTTCTATTGTTTTCGGCTTGGCGTAGCTACATATTGCGTCGACTTTTTCGGTAGGCGGTTTGATTCCCTCTCTGTTGACGGTGAAACCAAGGAACTTGACTTCTGGCTGGCCGAAAACGCATTTCGAAGGATTGATAGTGATGCCATTTTCTTCAAGTCGTTGCAGTACAGCGCGGAGGTGATTTTTGTGAGCTTCTTCGTCGGAACTTGCGATAAGTAGATCGTCGATGAAAGCGTAGACAAAATCAAGTCCACGTAGTACTTCGTGAATGAAGCGTTGGAATGTCTGTCCGGCGTTCTTGAGTCCTGGGCACATACGTTGAAACTCGAATAAGCCCATAGGAGTGATAATTGCCGTCTTCTCTACGTCTTCTTCACGAACTTTCAGTTGTTGGTAGGCTCGGTTGAGATCGATGGTACTGAAGATAGTTTTGCTTGACAGTTGGTAGGTGAAGTCCTTGATTCTGGGTATGGGATATCGGTCGGGTGTAGTGACTGCGTTGAGTCTTCTGTAGTCACCGCAGACGCGTATATCACCATTCTTTTTAGGTACGATGTGAAGAGGCGAAGACCATGGGCTTTTGCTTGGGCGGCATAAACCTTGATCCATCATGTTTTGGAATTCTTTTCGTACTTGTTCGTAGCGGTGAGGTGCGACTGGTCGTGCCTTGCAGTGTAGCGGCGGTCCTGTAGTTTCGATGTAATGTTCGACGTTGTGAAGTGTAGTTAGGTTCATTGAAGTTAGTCTTGTAGTTCCGGGAAAATCCGCTAGGATGTCGTGGTAGGATTTTTGTACGTCGATACTTCTGATTGTAGGTATGTTTGTAGCTCGCACTGATGAACTTGACGATAGTTTTGTTACGGAGTCAATGAGTCTTCTGTTCTTGAGGTCGACGATGAGTTGATGATGTTTGAGAAAATCAGCTCCGAGGATTGGTTTGCTGACTTTCGCAACGATGAATGTCCATTTGAAGGGTCGACGTAGATGAAGGTCCAGTTCCAGCGTTTTTTCTCCGTATGTAGGGATGACTGTATTGTTAGCGGCGTAGAGATGAAAATTGAGTGGCTTCGGTGTTTGTCCTTTGGCTGGAGGTAACACGGAGATGTTAGCACCGGTGTCGATTAGGAATTGGAGATTCGTTTTTCTGTCGGTGACGAATAGGCGGTATGAAATTTCGCCCACGCCGGATTCCGCCTCATCCAGCGTGCTTTCTAGTTTTCCGACGTTTTATTCTTTTTGAATGAGCACGGCGTAGTGCAGCGGAATGCTTCGGAGCCAAATCTTTGGTGGTAGTAGCAGTGAGGTGATGGCGATGGGCTTCGCTGACGGTGGCTGATGTAGTTGCGGCTTGGAGAGTGATTTTCACGGTGGGATGGACGTCGAGGTTGATACTGATGATGATTGTTTTGTCGGCGAGATGATTTTAGAGCGGCGATTTCGGCTGACAGCTTCTGAATTTCTTCTGCGAGGTACTTCGAGTCGGCGTTGGCTTGAGGTTGTGGTGATTTAGCTTCAACGGCTGAGACTTGCGTGCTTGAGCTGGCTTCCATCATCCTGTCGGCTAACAGTGCGAGTTCGTCGAGTGAAGTACTGCTGGAGAAGGTATCGCTGACTGTCAGGACGGATTGGATGTGTGGAGGTAGGTGGTTGGTCCACATCATTCGCAGGGTAGCGTCTGGGATCTTGTCGTGAGCTAGGCTTCGCATCCTCCGTAGCAGTTGTGTAGGCTTCTGGTCTCCTAACTGGACTTCGCACAGTAGTCTCTGGAGCTTGCGGTTGTCGGATTCTTCGTATGATGAAATGAGCCTGTTCTTCAGAGCGGTGTATTCTTTTGATGATGGCGGGTGGAGAAGCAAATCGGCGATCTGTTCGATGTCTTGCTTTTCTAATTTGGCGATGAGCATTTGCGCTAGCTGGGCTTCTCCTTTGTGTAGTTCGCTGGTTGCCGCTTCGAAGCTGATGAACCACAGTCGGGGATTGTCTCTCCAAAATGGTGGTATCCTCATCGAAAGTGCTATGCCAGCTATTTCGTGAGGTAGGGCGACGGCGGCGGCGGTGGTGGCGGTGCTTGTATCTTGATTCTCCATTTCTGTGGGGGTCTTCGTTCTTCGGAGAGCGCTGAGTTGAGCGTGAGATTTCTCCTCAGGAAGGCTGTGTCTTTCACGGGGTCACCAATGTAGTAGTACCTACTATTTGCGGGAATCTACTGCGGAGGTTTGGAGATAGTAAGACTCAGTTGGAGTGTAGAAATAGGAATGAATTTTTTTTTTTTTTTTTTTTTTTTTTTTTTTTTCGGACGGAATATAATGCTGTGGGTCTCAGATGACCGCTGGCAGCGTTACCGGGCTTTGGTGAGCGCAGAGGGCGCGACACCGAGAAAAAAGGTTTTTGTGGCAACTAGCGCAAGGGCACCACTTAGGTACGAACCTCGGCTTGGGCTGTTGCCTGAATGCAGAATCTAACGGCTGCGCCCGGAGGGGGCGAGCGAGAAGAGAAACGTCGACTCCGCCGGCGGAGTCGGTGTGGTGTGATGGTGTCTAGTTGAACCTACGTCGGCGTGATGGCGGGCTCCCCTCCGCGTTAGCGGAGGTGATCTCGTCATCGGGGTCTCCAAGAACGTGTCTTGGCCTACGGAGGGACCTAGGGGCGTCAGGTGGTTTGACGGTGGGATAGTCGGGGATCGTGGAGACGAGAGGGTTCGGGTGATGGGGGGCCGCATCATAAAAACGCCTGGAGGCGAGTTTTATGTGTGCGGCTAGGGACTCTAAACCGAGGTCGCGATGAAGGTCGATGTTGCGCATAAATCTAGGCGCGCCTGTGGCGACGCGCGTAAATTTATTTTGCACCTTCTGGAGTTTTGGGACGTGAGAGGAGTGGGCGAACGCCACGGAGGCGTACGTCATGACTGGTCTTATGCAAGTTTTGTAAAGTGTCATCTTATTTCTAAGAGACATTTTACTCTTCTCGCATAAGAGGGGATGTAGACGGCCAAGGATGAACTTGGCACGGTTTCGGACAGTGGCGATGTGTTTGCCAAAAGAAAGACGACTATCAAGGAAAACACCTAGGTATCGGGCTGACTTTGCCCAGGGAATGGGCTTGTCGTAGAGGGTGATCGACCTGAGGGGCCTGCGGAGGGATTGGTGCCCCTTCCAAAAGTACACTGCTGTACTCTTGGTTGGGTTCACCTCGATGCGCCACTTGCTGAACCATGCACCTAGTGCATTGAGGGCTTTCTGCAGCCTTATACACACCCGGTTCGAGTTCGGATCGGATGTGTATAGGGCCGTGTCGTCTGCGAACAGGGCGACCTCCACTTGGTGGGTACGGGGGATGTCGCTGGTGTACAGCGTGAATAGGAGAGGGGCGAGAACAGAGCCCTGAGGGACTCCGGCTCGGATGGGGCGAGGGTTGGAGAGGGTACCCTCCACGCGGTAGCGAAAGCTTCGATTTAGCAGGTATTCTCGTATGATGAGCACGAGTCTATCCGGCACTCCGAGAGTGGACAGCTTGTAGATCAAGCCGTTGTGCCAGACCTTATCGAAGGCTTTCGCTACATCGAGGAAGATAGCACCGGTACCTGCAGGGTAGGTATGGTGGAACTTGGAGAGCACGTGCTCCGTGATGCGGAGCACTTGCTGGGGACAGGAGTGTCTAGCTCGGAAGCCAAACTGTTCGTCGGGGAGGAGCTTGAGCTCGTCAACAAAAGACCAGAGTCGTCTCAGAAGGAGTCGCTCGTATATCTTACCCAGGGAGCTGAGAAGACTGATGGGGCGGTAGCTAGAAGGCTCCGTAGCCTTTTTTCCTGGTTTGGGGATGCCGATGACGGTGGCTTCCTTCCAGGCGTCGGGGAATGTGCAATTCTCCATGGCCGCATTGAAGATGCTGACCAGGAGGTATATAAGGGCTACGGGGAAGCTCTTCAGGACCCTGTTGCTGATGCCATCAACGCCAGGGGCCTTCCGAGGGTGGAGATCCTTGATAATCGCCTTAACTTCCGAGGCTCTAACGAGGGAGAGAGGAGGGGCGATCGGGGGAAGAGAGACTAACCGTTCGACTTCACTGTTCACCGTATCGAGGTGAGCAGGGTCGACAGGGGCGAGACTGGGGGAGCATTGAGACTCGAGGCTTTCAGCTAAGCATTCAGCCTTTTCGTCATCGTCGAATGCGAGGGACTGGTCGGGTCGAGTCAGTGGGGGCATGACTGAGATAGTGTCGGCCTTCATGGATCGAGCAAGTTCCCAGTACGCTAGGTGACTTGGCTTGATCCCGGAAAGCTTGCTATCCCAGTCGTTGTTCCTATGGTCGCGAATGCGGCTCTTGACCAGCCGTTCAAGAGCGCGCAGCCTACGTCTGTTAAGGTCGGTGGGCCAGGAGCTGTATCTCCTCGTCGCTGCGTGCTTCTCCGTGATCAACCGTCTCACATCATCGGGCAGGGCCCGGAGGTGGTCAGCCACCGCCGGAACCTGCTTCGATGAACCGCTGATAGCGGCGGTGACATGGCTGGTCAGGGAGTCGACCGCAATAGTGACGTCGTCAGGGGACCTAATGTCGTCAGGGATCCTCTCAAGATCGGGTGAGTGGATATTCCCGAGAGCTTTCCCGAGTTTATGCCACTGCACCACTGTCTTGGTGAGGGGGGACGTGTCAGGGGGGGAGCCCAGGCGCATGAGCACCGGGCGGTGGTCGGAGTCCAGTTCGTGCAGCGTTTCTATAGAGTTCAACCGTAGGGTGACACTCTTTAGCAACGCCATGTCGAGTATGTCAGGTCTGTGTCCTGTTATGTAAGGGTAATGGGTCGGGGTCATAGGGGGGATGACATCGAAGCTAAGGGAGTCGGCTAGGCTTTCAAGTATCCTGCCGTTTTGGGAGGTGGTGAGGCAATTCCACAGGGTGTTCTTGCAGTTGAAGTCACCCGCCAGAATGACGGAGCTTCCCAGGTTGAGGAGTGCGTCGACGTCACTCCTGAGTAGGGGCTTTTTTGGGCTGAGATAGCAAGAGGCTATAGTGATCGAGGGGTGACCGGTCATGGCTAGTCTACAGACGGAGGCTTCTAAGTTAGTCAGGGGGGGGGTGTCGATGGGAATGCAGTGCAGGGACCTCTTGTGATAGATCAGTGTGCCTCCTTTAGGGGCACCGATTCTATCATTGCGGACCAGTTGGTAATTCGCAATCCTGGGATTGCGATCGGCCGGCTTCAAGAAGGACTCCTGCACTAGCATTACATCGACACTGTGTCGGGACAGAAAGTCGGCAACGAGAAAGCGCTGCTTGAGGAGACCATCAGCGTTGAAAAACGCTAATGAGACGGAGCGGGGTTTCAGTCTCTCTTTTTGTACAATCATGATGTACCGTTGGGGTGGGGGGGGGAGAGATTTGAAGTCATAATGGAGAGAATTTTCTCCTGGTTGGCAGCGATGAACTCCATGAAGAGGGAGGACATCACGGACTGAAGGTCAGCTGCCGGTGGGGGTGGTGGCGGGTTAGCCGCGACGGGTCTGGAAGAGACCTTCGGGGGGGCAGTGCGGGGGGAGGCCTGGGCCTGGCGGCCTAGGCTGGTGCCGGGCAGGGGTCTTTCCCAGGCATTGGGAAGGGGAGCCCTAGGGGGAGCCATGGACACTTTAGGAGTGTCCTTGGTGTATCGCGGGGAGGGTGGGGGCACCCGTTCCGGGGCCCTCCGAGCCACCTTTCTGCTGGCCCTGGGTGCCATGGGGCAGCCGCGATAGTTCGCGGTGTGGCCCACGGCACGACAGAGCACGCAGCTAGGTGGCTCCGGAAAGTTCGGGGTGCGGGTGCAGTCAGCGGTGCCATGGTCACCCAGGCACTTGACGCATCGGGGGCGGGCGAAACAGTTTCGCGCTGAGTGGCCATAGAGTTGGCACCTATGGCACTGAGCGGGGCTGCTGTTGCGGTAGGGGATTTCTACAGACAGGCCCGAAAGGCCGTTCACCGCCTTCAATTTGAAGACGGCTTTGCCTTCAGGCGAAAGATCCAAAACGACCAAGACGAGGTCAAAGGCCGTTTTGGTTCGGCCACTGTACATCCTGTGTACTTCGTGGACTGGGAGGTTTTGGCTGACGAGGTCAGCCTTTATGGCCTCCGTGCTGTGCTCCGCGGGAAGGCCGCGAATCACCACACGGAGGCGGCGCTCGTCTTCGAGGGCATAGGTATGATAACCTATGCCCTCGCTTCTGAGGAGGGATGTTAGCTGCCTGTGGTTGGCAGCTGTCTGTACTTGGACCTTAATACCGTCCTTTGTACTTTTCGCGTGGGTGAACGTAATGTTCCGCGATCGGCAGGCGATGGACACCTTGTCCCACTTCTCCTTCTGACGAAGGTAGATGGGAGGGGGGGTCTTTTCCTTCTTCGCTGAGGGCGAAGAAGGAGCCCGAGGGGACTGAGCCGGGGAGGCCGACCGGGGGCTGACGCTCGGAGCGGTGAGTTTGGCGGGAGGGCGTGTTTTCGGAGAGCTCCTTCTCTTTCTCTTCCCTTGGACGAGGGTGAATCCCGAGTCCGCGGAGTCAGAGTCTGAGGAGGAGGAGTCCGAATCGGGAGGGGGTAGGTCAGTGTCCATGACGGACGCTGAAGCTGCCTCGGATGGGGGGGGGAGGACCTGGGGGACAGGGGGCTCCTGAGGGGGGGAGATAGCCAGAGGGGCCGGGGGAGAGGCCGGAGGGGCCGGGGAGGGAGGCAGCACTTTGGCTGCCTTCGAGGTTGAGGCTTGAGGAGCCTCGACCTCGGGGACCGCGACGGCCTTGGTGGCCGAGTTTAGTGCTCGGGCCTTGGTTTTGGCCTGAAGGGCCGGGATTGCCTTGCCCGCAGGGGCAGGCATGGGGGCCGGAAGGGCCAGGGAGGCGATGTTTGTGGCCCTAGTGGCCTGAGGCTGGGCATCCGGCCCAGGGGCTTCCGGCCCGTCGCCTGCGATCAGGCGATCCAGCTCCGCGAGCGGGTGATGTTTTAAGAGCATCCCCAACAGAGTCTCGATCAGAAGAGCAATCCGAGGTTTGCTCCAGTTGTCGAGTCTCTGCAGGGAGACTTTCGGGGCGGGGGGGGTCATGATGAACCCTAGTCTCCCAAGGGGGATGTCCTTGGGAGGTGAGTGATCCTTCCCGTCGGGTATAGACGGGAAGGGGGTGAGTGCCTAAGTGTCCTACCTAAATGGTGTGTCCCAGATGCCTCTCTTGCGGGGCAAGTGGGGTGTGTCCTACCCGATATCTGGCGTCGACTAGGAGTTCCCCCAAGGCCGGTGGTGCCAGACCCAGCCGGATTCTCGCGTTCCTCGGAAGGAGGAAAGCGAGGCGCTCCGGGTCCACGCCCTACCAGGTTCGTTGGCACTGTTAAGTATCCCCTGGTAGACCACTAAGCGTGGATTTTGCCACGAAACACGATCGCTCTAAAAAGAGCGACCTGGAGTCGTCCTGAGAAGGACGGGTTGCTTGCCGGCGCGGGCGTGCCCTGAAAAGGACAAGCGCGCTCCGACAAGTGCGTGCGGCTCGGCTCGCAAGCCGGGCTGCACTGAACGCAGCGCGGCGCAGGGCCGGGCAGCGGGAGCGGCGCGGCGCGGGGGCCGTGCGGCGGGGCGTCCTGGGCGGGGCCAGGAGCGGAGCGAAGTGGAGACGTCTTGCTAGCTCGGGGGCTATTGACGAATGAATTTATTTATTTACAAAAAGGACAAATATTTATATGAAACTAGAACACACATTAACCAATAAGAACCAGATTCTAATTCGCGCGCTTGCTAAGACGGTGCCGCGCGCGAGCGGGGTGTGAGAGACGCGGGGCGAGTCCCGAGGCTATAAATATTTGTTCGGCCCCGGCTCCGCCCTCATTCGGCTGCGACTGCGGTGGAGAACGGACGTCTGTGTAAAGTGCTGCGTGATCTCGCTCGGTGCTCGTCGCGATGGTGAAAGTGGGAGCTGAAGTGAAGATGTGAGCCCGGTGAACGTCGTCACGAAGAGTTGGTGGTGATGGAGCTCGCAGTGCAGTGATGTGCAGTTCTTGTTTCACTTAACAAAAGGTCAAACGTTGGTGAATTAAAGTTTCTTGATTGTGTTTTCTTTCTTCCCTGTAATCCTGGTAATCCTGGTATTCTAAAAGGTATTTCTTGGTACTGGTATGGTATGGTAAGGTTGTGAGGTAAACAGGTAAGTAGCTGTGTCAGCTACAGGGGTATATAATTTTTAAATGAACCAATTTAAGCAAACCAATAATTTATTACGACATTGTGAAAACAAATTAAGTTAAAAAAATATATCATCTTGCTCATTAGCCTTATTCCGGATGCTATTAAATGCTGTCAACATTTGCTCGAATTTTGTTTGTTTTATTTTGACAGTATAGTTCACCGCGCCGCGTAATATAAACCCGTGAAAAAAAAGTATGAACGCAAACATTTTTGCGTGACCCCCCCTCAAAATCGTACACGTCACATTGAAAATCTAAAACTTTACAAAATATAAAAAAGCAATTATTTGCTCCTAGTCGCGATGCCAATAAAAATAGAAGGCTTCCATTTGTTTTATAATGTGTGCAATAAAATTGAGCATTGTGCAATAAAATCTGATTTACTCGATCATAATTCTATTATTAGTGACCCCCTCCAAAATTACAGGCTGCAATCGCGCTTGCGCTAGGCTCGCGTAGTCGGGTACTGCCACAATAATAAGTACCTATATGAAGAGCTAGTAAATAAGCTAGCTCATTATAATGTTAAACAGATCACGAACTACTATTGTACGTATATTCTAAGTTAATTCAAATCGTTCAGCCGTTACGCCGTGATTGAGTCACAAACGGCAGTTTGGTTAATTAGTAAGTATTTTAGAAATTTTATAAGTAGGTAGGTACTTAAAATGAATGGTACCTATCGTACGATTTATCCGTCGTTGACTATTAAAATTTTACTTACCTACCTAGTTACCTACTACAGGAAAATATCTCGTTACGAAAAAATCAAGACAGACACGTGAGTAGGTAACCGAGTTCATAATATTCAGGATAACGTTCATTAAAAGTTTTGAAATGAAAGCAAAGAGTTACAAAGCCCCTATTAGTGAATTTTTGTGAAATCCATGAGTAATCCTGACAGTATTTTGGAACATTGTTTCTTTGAGTAGGTATATCTATAAATTCGTACCTACTAGGTAGGTAAAGATAAGATAAGATAAAGATGAAATTAAGATAATTAGGTAAAATTAGCTGGCTTAATAATTTTGATTATGAGGCAATGAATTCCGTTTTTAATATTCAGAAAATTTAAGTACAAACAACATAATAAATAAATATGGAGAATGGGCTGATCACTTGTCATCATGGTTCACCATATCCATCTTGGGACTTTTGGATCAGGAGTGGCTTCAAGTTTTCTTATGATTACTTGTGGCTCTGCCCATTTCATTAGGAATACATGCGTGCGTGCGTGATAATATACCTAAGTTTTAGTGGACGTTTCATAAAGCGCCATCTAGCCCCAAACTAAGCAAAGTTGTACTATCGGAACCAAGTGGCTGATAGAATACTTATTAAGTACTTTTTGTGAATATACTTTGTAGAACAAGCAAATATTTCTCTCGCGGGAATTGAAGCCGCGCTTCTTGCGTCTCAGCCGAACAGCCGCCCGCCACGCCATCGAGATCGTCAGTTACTGACTGACTAATGGATTTAAAATAAACTTAGAATATACTAGTTACTGTAAAAGTCGACTAAGGGTTAGTATCCTCTCCAACATGATGAGATACAAGTCAACAAGCAAGTATTCCCAAAGAGAGTTGACGTCTGGCAGGCGGCCGGTCATAAAACACCTTAGCCAAAACTCTTACAGCATGATCCAAGGAACATGCTGTGCCGAACCCACATATAGTGGAATGAGGGCAGTAAAATGATGATGATGAATATACTACTGTAGTATACCTATTTTGTTTATTTTAAATCCATTCAGCCACTACGGCTTGATTGAAACTCATACAAACTTCCTTACAATCTCACAAACATCAGTAGGATTACATTTGGACTGATTTCAAAGGTCTTGTAGGAACTTAGTGACGAAGAAATAGCCCACAGACTTCGACGAATTAACACATTTTTATTGGTCCAAGCCCACAGACTATAATTGACTAGATAATTGAAAAACTTTTGCAGCAATTTCCCATTAACGAGAATTATTAGTTAAGAAAGCCGTTAAAAGCGTACCTAGCAAGCAAATACTTTAAAAGTGACAAGTCATCTAGGATAATTACTTTGTGATAAACGAACCACAAAATACCTACCTTCCTGCCAAGATGCTTATATTGCTGTATATATACCTATATTATTTATCATATAGATAGTCAATTAATTGTTAGGTACCTACTACTGCTACTAGTCGTACGTATCACTAGATTTTTCTAACCAGTTTGGTGAGAGGATTTAAAGTGCGTATCAAAAGTTCCCTTTGTGTTTTTGACACATTTTTTCGAACTGTTTAGGTTCTAATACATGTCGGTTTCCTCACGATGTTTTCCTTCACCGTTTGAAAGTACCTACTATAGCGCACATATATATTTTATTGAACAGAAAAATCCAGTGACCACCGCGGTGTTCTCACGGCAGTGCTTTTTTATGATAGTGAAAAAACTACATAAGTACATCTATTCGACGTTTCAATAAAACTTTTTTACGGTTACGATACGACTGTCGGAATTATGTACAAACACGAAAATATGCTCACAAACATTAATATAAGTCTATAATACCAGATTCCGTCCACTGCTTTACTAGTACTGATATAAAACTGCTAAAAAAAAAACAGGTCAAGTGCGAGTCAAATTCGCACACGAACGGTTCCATACCATCGTAGACGTACCTACATAAACGTTTCTTGTATGGGGCCCCCATTTATTTTTATTATTTGTTATTTAGCGGCAATAGAAACAGATACTCTGTAAAAATTTCAACTCTCTACCTATTACGGTTCATGAGACGGACGGACAGCGGAGGCTTAGTAATGGGGTCCCGTTGGCACCTTTCGGGTACGGAACCCTAATAAAAAGTAGGCTAATCTAGGTGCATATACTTTTTTATTCCAAGTTTTATCTTAATCGGTTTAGCCGTACAAACACGCTTTCGGATTTAAAATATAGGGTTAGGTATTATTCATCGCCAAGTGAACCCAATACTTGCTTTTAGTAGAATTTTCAGATTATTATCTACATTTATGAATCCTTCCTAGTCTTTTCAATCAAACGATCTCAAGGTACTCGTAGCATTAGCAACTCAAATAACTTGGATACTCTGAACCGTCAAATTCTAAAGCCGAGAGCTCGTTAGAAACCTCTGGAGGGTCAGGAATTTTGTGGTAGTCATTTAACTTTGGCTCATCTAGATTTCCTACAAAATAGGCATAATGCCTGACGTAATATTAGGACTAAGCTTTTAGTAATCCTCAAATAATATTTTTATTTTATTTTTGAGATCATATTAAGAAATAGGCTACCGAGTACCTGAAAGTTTTTAATGTTATTATAAATTTGTTACTTATTAACACATTAAATAATAAAATATATTGTTAGAAATATCGTGAGCGTGTTTGGTATAGATTAAATTAAACGCTACGTATAACGTAGACATTGCTACGGACTGCTACGGCGTAACACCTGAATAAACCGAGAATATCTACGTATGTGGATGGATACATTGCTAGAGGAAGGTCAGAGAAAAGATGGTTGGATTGTGTGTAAGAGGACAGGCGTGTGAAAGGAGTGAGGAGTGAGTACTGAGATGACGAGTGATAGGAGAAGATGGACGAGGGAAACACGTTGTCGACCCCACCTTGTGGGATAAGGACAGGAAAATAATGATGATTTAAGAGATCATTTAACGAGAAGTCTGTTTAAAATAACTAATAAAATATGACTGCTAGGTGTTATTTATATTTATTTATGAATACTTGCTGAAATCTTGTAGCTAGTGTAGGTGTCTTCGTTTCCTTTTCGTGCTCCTATGGTTTGTAGAGAACATTGTCAAAGCAACGGGTAGGCACGATAGCAGTGCAAGCTTGGTACAAATAAAGTTAGTCTTTGGAATACCTAGGTCGTAATTGTTTTAGCATGGAGCTTTAGCTCCTTTGAAGCACAACTAATTTTATCAATACTCGGCAGATGGAACATCTTTTACATACTAGCTATGATACTGTGACAAGGTATTATGAAATTATCTCGATTACTACCTGTATACTTTGTGGGAGTTGTCTTAGATAGAGGGCCAGCCAGCCAAGGCCGTCTTTAACCTATTGGAAGCCCTGGGCATAATTAATGGGGCCCCTATGACTTTGACATAATACTATTGTTAGAATAAACCTTGGAATAAACAAAGAAAGTATATAAGCAAGCTTCTACATTTATTTTATTGACAGTCACATTAAATGAATAGATAATGTGTAATAGAATTCACAAAAGTAACTCTTTTAGCATTCACAGGTTAGTACTTCCCTTTTAGATTTGAGATGGGCAAAATCTTTAATGACTCCTTCAAAATCGATGTTATTGAGCACATTCTATGGACATTGTGATCTGGAAGGAACTAGGGGGCCCCTATCGATCACGCGGCCCTGGGCACTTGCCCAGCTTGCCCAGTGGGAAAGAGCAGCCAGCACGTGTTGTTAGGCTCATACCACCAACTTTGGTAGTAGAACGCCCCGTCGGCATAGGTGTGTCCCTTGGACGAGTCCACATCCTAAAGTTAAATATTTTAATGGTAGAAACTTTAAAAATCAGTTAAGCTACTTGTTCGTCCTTCTTCGCAGTCAGTTAATAACTGGTAAATGAATAAATGAATACTATTAGCATAAATATCAAATACATATCCAGTTAGTGTGCGTATTGAAAACAATAATAAAAAATAAACCAAATTCCCAAATTAAAATAAAATTACATATCATTCCTTGGTTAATTAATTTTACTTTAAATGTCATAAATAAATTCTTATAAGTATAAAATTTTGTAAACTATTAAACTTTTTATATTTGGGTTTTTACATCTTTGAGTAAAGGACAATATGAGAGAGTAAATGTACGTGTTGTGTGAAGTTGTATATAATGCCCGGTTTCAATATTCTACTAACGGACGATGGATAGTTCATTACCATTACAATGTTGATTTTCCAACAGGTGTGCTTTTCGACAGATAACAACGTTGCTTTAGTACCTAATTACATCGATAATTACATAGGTACGTTGCTAATGTACATCGACAGTATAAAAGTTGACGATAAGCAGGTCTTTCACTCGCTCTTCTCTACCTTGTATTGATTTGAATTTTCTGCGAACTCCACTTTCATCCGAAAATTTATCTGGCGAGCATTAATTTTTTCATTTTTGTTTTTTCTCTGTCAATCTTTATTAATTGGCTATTGGTTAAAACCGATGTACTTGTAGCTCGTTAATTTCTAGAGTGACAAGTTGTCGACATTTGCGTGATTTTAAAATAATTGACATAGACATAGACATAACATTTAATTGCTAGGTAGGTAGGTACTTCGTCCGGTCGACTGTTGTTTTCTTTCTTTTAAAAATAAAAATAAGTAAATTAAGTATTACGAGGTGAAAAGGTATTGCAAAGGCATCATCATCACCAGCCTTTAGCAGTCCACTGCTGGACTCTCACGCTCATTAGGGGAGGCCTATACCTCTCCTAATGAGCACCATCGCGTCCTATCTTCCTTCGGCTTGACGCATCCTGTTTCTGCCAGCAGCCTTTCGCAGATCATCACTCCACCTAGTCGGATGGCGTCCTACATTACGTTTGCCGAGCCGTGGTCTCCATTCAAGAATTTGTTTAACCCGGCGGTTGTCGGTTCTTCTGCAGATATAGTATTTATTTATTTTATATACTGCCCAATGTCTTAATTACGCCCACTGCCTGCAGGCGCCTAATGTCTTCCTCCATTTAGGGTTCCGAAACAAAATAGTGAAATTGAATCTATATACCTAATCCATTCCCGTCATGGTGTTAAGTAGGTAAATGAAAAACCACTCATTTAGACAAATTTTATTTTATTTCATTGATGACTAGAACTGTTCATGATTCTAAATTGAATGAACACTTAATCTACTTCTAATACCACAGGTTGGCAATAGGTATAAGTCATAAATTGAGATCATCTTAAATTTTATAAAGATTTAAACACTATTATAAAGAAGCATAATTATAATGTATAATTTAACCCAATTTTTATAAACTAGGTACTTTATATTTGACCTAGAAATCTCGAATCTAAAAATTTTGTTGAGACAAATAGGTAATCCAGTGTGTTAGCGTTAAGTAACTATAAATGTCTTTTTTATTTTGTAAAATATATGATAATATTTATATATTTTTCTAGTAGGTATAAGTATTGAAAATAAAATAAAGTGAGATGTGTCTTTGTTTGCTAATAATTGGGCGATTGAAACAAGTACGTATTTTCCCTTTTAAATTCTACTCAATTTTTAAAACACATTATAAGTAGATAATGATTTTAACAACTTTGATAGATGAGTTGGAATAAAACATTTTTTTTTAAGATCTAGGTGACACATAAGGTCTATGAAATTTGATGTAAGTAACAATTATTGGACAAGTTAATTAAAATATTTACAATCAGATTCAAATAAACTTGTTTATTAGGTATTCAAGGCTCTCTACAATGCTTTAGAATAGGAGAATCAGCGAACAGGGGGGGCCAGTGCTTCGTAGCTTCAGCATTATTGAGAGCAGCCAGAGAGAAATTCGGTTAGCGTTTCGTACAACTAGGCCTGAGTCGTTTACTTCCTGAAGCAGGAGATGGGGTTGAAGTAGCACTGGCGGAAGCGGACTTGCCTCTTGTCGGCCCTCCACTGACGCGCCAGGCGCCCGTCCACGCTGCGCAGACCCCAGCCGCGCGGTTCACCTGCTGGCCAGGAGCGGGTGCCGCGGACCATCCTGCGAATACATTACTGATAAACTACTGAAGAAAATTGATGAATATGAATATCCAATACAAGTATCCAATTACATTCCTATTCATCGCTTTTCTTCATCCGCACGGGCAGAGGATAGCCTAAAAGATAGATGGATTGTGTGAAAGGAGTACTGATATGAATAATTAGGATAAGATGGAAGAGGGAAACATGTTGAGCCGACGACCACACCTAGTGGGATAAGCACAGGGGAATGATGAAGCGACTGAACTACCAATAAATATGCAGAAGTTGTAATTTGCTAACAATTTTCCAAGAAAGCAAGAACTTAGAAACAGAAGTAGATAGCTTTCGTAATCAAGTTTCGTGGAGTACAGTTAGCTCATGTAAGCTCTGTGGGTGTGTTGGTTTTTAACCCCCCCCCACCCCCACACTTATGGCTCAACATATATTTTGAGGCGTTATGATAAGTACGACACAGTTTGTTAGTATGTAGTTATTTCCTCTTTGTACAGGTAGGTAAGTATTTATATATCAGAATCGTCTTCTAAAATCAATTATTCCTTGGAAATTCCTGTAAAGACCATAAGGGCTTTATTTTGGTTAAGGCTTAGTTTACACTGGGTTCCCTAAATAAACAAGCATTAAAGTACCGAATGTTTATTGATGACGTATATATTATGTTTTCCTAAAATACACAAAAACGGAGTTTTCTTCGAGAGCGCGTAGGTGCAAAGGGCACGATTCTTCATGCTTGTAGTTTTCAATGGCTGTAAATAATATTATAAGAATATTTACAACCTTTGGATCATATTATGATAATGGCGAGGGTCATTGAGTAGTGTGTACAAAGTATTTTTGGACATTGGTGAGGTCAGGATTCGCTACGTTATTTTTCACGGGATAAGTTGAATGGATAAGATCCATTGCAATAACAGAGAATTTGAACCTTGTTTTGGGCTCCTGAAATAATATTCCAATAATTTTCTTTCCTATTAAACTTCCAAAGATTAAATTGTAGGTATATTTTTTATTTTCTTACTGTGTATTCTGCTGGACTAACAAAAAACATAGAATGCGTTCAGCTGCTTGCTGCTTTTCTCCTCGAGCATGTCGTAAAAGTCGATTATAAGATAGTATTCTCACCAACATGATGGATCATCTATCTATATGAGCGATGGGCTGATCACCTGTCACTATGGTCCACCATAACCATCTTGGGACTTTGAATAGGAGTGGCTGCAAGTTTTCTTATGATTGCTTGTGGCTCTGCCCACCCCGATATGGATACGAAAGGGTGATAATATGTAGTGGGTAGTACAAGTATATGATAGTGGGTATGTATGTATCTACTGCGTATTAGTTTTCCTTTTCATTAAATGTAGGCACTCCTAGGTTAAATATAATATTAAAAATATATTCCAGAATACATTCATCTGCGTAAGCTCCTTTGCAGACTACTAGGAATACCTAATTGTAGGTCAGACGAAGCGGGAGTTTACCGAAGGGGTTAAACCCCTGTTCTCAAACTCCCACTATGTTGTGTGTTCTTTGTTACAATGTAATAAAATGCATTCTAGTTGTTTACCGATGACCTAGATCGCTGTGTGTGAATACTGCGCAAATCATAGTTGCTTTGCTTTTCTGAAGCGCAAATATGTGACTCGCTTTTGAAAAGTTTGCTTTCTTATCCTCATCACCTCATCACCCTTGGGGCTAAGTAATAAAATTATTATAATAAATTGAGTACCTAAGTCTGCCTGTTAAGTTTAGGAAAACGGCAACATTTTTATGAATGTCGATATTCTTATCGACGGACGTAGACAACTGAAACCGCTATAATTTATGAGACGACGGTTCTATTAGTTTAGAAAAAATGCAAAATATTAATCAACAGCATTTCGTGCCTCAGTGACTCTATTATTAAGGTACGGAATAAGCGCGAGGGTAGTCACGTACGAAATTTTATTTGGCTTTTTTCGTTTTACGCAACGAGAAACGTAGTAAAACGTTCCATTGTACGCAACGCGAACATGAAACGTGTGGGTAGTGAAATTGATGTTTTCCATAAATCAATGAAGATGGTTGTTGTTTTGTAAAACTGAATGAAATATTAGAGTTAGCACTATCTTGGAAGGTACTTATAATTTTACTTGAGGTTAAATTTGGTGTCTATTGAAAAACACCTTTGGTGTACGTACCTATATTGAACAATTCATTATTAATTGATTGCTAAAATCTTTGAGGAATGCAATATTTAGAAGATTTAACGATGTCAGGATTTAGGTACAATTATTAAAGAATAGAAATAATGCCAAAGATTTGAAACAAAAGCAGGAACGAATTAGTATCTAATTAATATAGAGAACAACGTCACGAAATTATTTTGTCACTTAAATAATCTTCAACAAAACGATATGAACATCAGAATAACACTTAAAAAAGAGTAAGTAAGGCATTTCAGAATTCGTTTCCGGGTCTAATTTAAAAGGTAGGTATTTACTCAGTAATATTTACAAACTTGACCTTTGCTAACACTAGGTATGTTCTTTAATTTTCAAAGGGTCGAGACTGGGTCGTGTAATGAAAGACTAAACATCCCTTTAAATTTACAAATTAAACGGATTTTTGTTTTTATTAGCGTTGGAAGTTACGAACCTAATATTTTGTTTCAATTACATGTCGGACACAACACTCTTCATTTAGGAACAGCTGTCAATTTGTGTCCAATAGCTATATTATTTTGTGTCCAATAGCAATATTCTTCTAACGGACGGAGATAGCAACATTCTGTCAAAAAAATTAAGACTTATTTCGTTTGTTACGGTAATTAACGATCGGTCGTACGTTGTTTTTCTGTCAAAAATATAAGGCACTTTTCTAAATTGTAATGGTAATGAATCTGTTGTCCGTTAAGAGAATGTTGGAACCGGCCATAATAATACTTCTGGATAATCTAATTTAAAGTGTGTTATAGGTTATGTCAGTTCAAGATATTTCAAAAACGAGTAAAACAGAAACCCATTTTGAATGAATATTTTACAATTTTTGCTCGAAGATTTGTGTAAAATATTCATAACATTGTGCTTACATATTTTATTCCATAAAATTTTGTTTTCATGCGCGATAAGCGTTTATGTACCAATTTTATGAAAAATAGCAAAGACAAATTCACAATATCGAGATATCAGACTCAAATAATTGAGATCATTGTCCGCGGGCTTTCAATACATTGTAAAATATTCTGAGTATTTTTTTTCTATTTCATTAAAGAATGGAGTTTTTCCAAGAAACTAAAAACAAGTGTAGATATTAAGTAGATAACCTACTGATGGTTATGTTGATTGTTTACAAGCCTTTTACGAGTCTGTACCTACCTAGTGTTTACCTAGTAGAAATTTATTTCAAACCGCGTTTAGAGTAATGTTGGCCTACTTAAAATGTACCTACCTTTTCAGTCTTAATAAATGAAAGTAGGTCAGCTAGAGTTAATCGATTAATTAACTTAAAATGTTATCAGTGAATAAGGCAAACACAAGGCTGACATTTTTTTTAATTATTGGTTTAAGCTTAGCTTTGAGCTTTTTACTCGTAGTAGGTACCTACTTCTATCTAGCCCCATATTAACTTGTTATACAACGTGCGTGCGAATAAATTATTCGCTCGTGCGAATATTCTGTGATTGAGGTTGATTTTATGAGGAGGAATAAATTAATTAAAATAGAGACATTAGCCAATTTTGTATATAAAGTTTCCACAGATTAATTCTTAGGTACATGTAATAAAATTCGTTAGGCAGGTAAGTAAACTGATTATTTCTTGAAATTGCAAACATCTAAAATGGTATTTGCTACTACGACCAAAGAAATACTGTTTATCCGACTTGTCGGTTTGTCGAACGAGTGCGGTGAAAGGAAAGTTATAGCAACCTTAGATACCCAGAAGTCGGTCACGTCGGCATAGTAGTTGTAATATGACCCCCGAGGCCACAGTTTCGATAACAAATGTTTCCAATTAATAAACTGAGATGCAATTCGAACCGTACATTAAAACCTTACAAGTGGTTTGTATAAATATTTTCTTCGTTTGACTACATTTATTATTTGCATTACGAAATTATTGAAGGAGTTTTATGAAAATAAACTCACGATAATGACATTTTATGATTATTTTGTCGTAATTTAGTTTAGGATTTTTCACAGCAAAATCGAGTAAGTAATCGTCAAGCTTGTCTAGAAACAGGTGCAAACCTACGTAACAAACATTTTATGCACCACTACTAATCAATAAAATTTACATCCTACGTCTCTACCTAAACGTTAAGTTTTTAAGTAGGTGAGTACCAGAATTCAAGATCTTTAAAGAAATCGACCAGCTTATTTAGGGAATGAAAATCAATAGTAAGCAAATTACTGATTTGAGTCCTTTCAAAAATTCTACGAATCCATATAGGCCCATCCTACCTGCTCGCTAAATGATGACTACTGCGAGTCAATATTTATTTTGTACCTAATGAAATCCCAAATCTACAGCTTTGTAGTTTGTTTATTAACGTTCAACTAGCTTTTAAAAAGTCCCCATAAAAACTCATAGTAAATATTTAAGGTTTTATTTTGGGTGTGAAACACTTTCGTAAACAAACACTTTTTCTCAGTTTGATTCGAGATCCAAACTTACTTATAGGTACGAATTACGAATATATAATTACGAAAATATCCTTTGATAAAGAAATTCAGAAAATTATAAAGGTTTTCAGAACACTGTAACCTAATAAAGTTGTAGTTTATTAGTTTTATTCTTTATAAAAAAACACTACAAAAATGTCTACACAATTTCTGCTTTTGTAATAATTAAAATCTGTGCGGTCAGTCTTCCGAAGTGTAGTTGCAAGTAAATAGACCTTCGCTAGACATCGGACTCCTACTAATTACACTTTTGCTGGCAAACTACAGAATGTGTTGTTCGCTGCAATTATTCGCTCTTTGTCGTGATTCGCTTCCTACGTTCTGTAATTTTGTAGCTTTGTAAAACTACTCTATGCTTCCCTGTTTTACACTCACGCAGAAAAACGCTCACATGAGGATTCAAATAAAGGTAAATGAAAAAGCATTGGAAAACTGCTTTTGTTGTTCTGCTTTCCATAACCTAACCTAGAACTCTTCGTGCCTTGTATATATAGTTTGATTAAATAGAATAACTACACTTTGGATTTAAAAAACTGTGTAGGTATAAAAATTAAAAGTTTTGTAATAATAATTAAAAATTTTTAATTAAATTAAAAATTATTTTAATTATTTTCAAGTAAAATAAATAAAATAATTATTGTTATATTACTTTATTTGGGAATAAATGGCTTATTATTATTATTATAGATATGTTTATTTTTAAAGTATAAAATTAAACGAATCACTAAATGAATTCCCCAGTAGCGGCATAAAAGCGTTGGTCAAAAGAAAACACGCTCATGTTGATTTTACACTTGTTTTAGGCATAAAAGTTTTTGTGGTACCTAAAACGAGTTTCATGTATTTTCAGTCTTACCTGCTCAACAATTTACACACTGAATGCAAATAAAAGTAAAAGTTATACGTGCTAATTTAAAAAGTGTAAAAATACAGCCGAATTGAGAATCTCCTTTTTTCAAAGTCTTAAAAATAACATAATATTTCAGTAAATAATACTAGGGTTTTACCCACTTATTAAGTATTTCTATATTGATTGTACAAGATACGGGCAAATTAATTTTTTAATTTTGATAAAATTAAAAATATTTGAATTTTTTTCTGGGTCCATAATAATAATTCTCAAGGGACAGTTTCCAAAGCGAAATAATAAAAAAAAACTCAAACTGTTACTCTACTTTCGTTGTTGACAGTAAAATTGTAGCAATTAGCTTCTCTTCTTGCAAAGCGCTAGCTCACACCACGTGCAAGACGAGCTCTGTCCAAACATTTACGTGGCCACTACCAATTTCGTCATTACATGCTATGAAAGTGCTTTGTGTAGTGTAACAAAATATTTCTCAGGTAGCCCAATAATTACACAAAGTTAGTTACGTTAGTTAGTCAAGTTAGTTAGTTTGTATTTTGGTCGGTACCTACATTGAATAATCATCTACATTTTCATGAAGTTCTACATTCGTCCTGGCAGATTTTCAAGTTGTCGAGAGGTACCTGTTTAATTGTAATGATGAGGATTTTTTTATTTTATAGATATAACTAAAATTAAGGTTAAAACTTAAATATACTGTTAAGTTTTAACCAAACACAAAAACGGAGAGATGGGAAAACCGAATTTCGACATTTGGTGGGCTGTCGTCTTTTGACAAAAATTATTGAGAGAATTGCGAAGCTCATTGAAAAAGCATTATATTCAAAACTACATTCATACATGTTATCACGCCCGTATCCATAATGGGGTGGGTAGATCCACAAGTACCTAATCATAAGAACACTTGCAGCCACTCCTGATTTAAAGTCCTAAGATGGATATGGTGAACCATGGTGACAGAAGACCAGCTAATCGCCCATACAGATGGTCCATCATGTTGGAACGGATACAGCGGATTTGTCGACTTTTACGACATGCTCGGGGAGAGAAGCAGCTGCAGAAAGGATTCTATTTTTTTTTACTCTCAGTCCAGCAGAGAAGTATTCAAAACGAATATAGCTGATTAGTAATATTTTATTTCCGTTTAGCTAGTTTCTTGTTTTAAAAGCAACTCATGTAAATAATACGCACGCGAAAACTAAATTATGTATCTCGATTCATTCCCGCATTTGAAAATTAATAATACTTACCTATTTCAAAACAAACGAAAACAAAACTCTTTAAGAGTTAAGTTCGCCTTTGTACATGTACTTTTTAATGTTTTATTTGTAATTGTTTCGTTTCGTGTACAATAAAGAATTTCAGAATTTCAGAACTAAACGCCACATTTTATGAATCTAATTCAAAATCGGAGAATATAAAGGGTCGTTTTCAGCAACACAGCCCCAAAAGCATCCGCTTTGTAAAGCGATATGACAATGTAACCCGAAACACTATCTACTATCGGCTTGAAATCTCGGAAAAGAAACATACAATAAAAAACTAAGGCTTTTTACCATCTATAGTAGATTATTTATACAGCGTCAGAAGGCAACTTATACCTTCACTAACGGAACGTTGTAGTGCCCGGGACAAATTAACATAGAGTAGGCTTGCCCAGCATCTATTCCATCCTCTCAGCTTAGTCGGCCTTGTCCACAGGAAAGACATGGTCAATACGTGCGGAGCTGACTAAGCCGCGGGTTTCCTCACGATGTTTTCCTTCACCGTTTGAGAGTACTGGTATAGCGCACATACATTTTTCGTAGAGAAAAATCCATTATAATAATAATAATAATAAAACTTTATTTCAGACACAGGTCCATAGAAAAATACAACACTAAAGTTAGGTACATTACACGACCGGGTTTGAACCCACGACCTTAGGATCGGAAGGCGGCGTCACTACCAACTTGACCACCAGTGCTCTATGTACCTATCAATATTTGATTTCTGCGAACCCGTGCCCGCGTAGCAGTATCCCCCGCAGTATGGTTTTCATGTCTATATAGCCTACAAGCTTCAGCAATCCTACCTGTCCTCAGCATCGAGTTGTAGCAGCAGCTTGCGGAGTGCAGCAGTGTTGATGGGGTCCCATTGTCCCGACATGTCTCCCTCGTCGGGGTGAGCCACCAGAGAGTTCTCCCCTTGCTCCTCATCGGTATCCTGTACAAAGGTTGTAATGAATAGGCCACTTTTAATACTTTTCAAGTTCCGTTTCCTAAAAAAAATAAAAAAAAACTGATCCTATGATAACTTTGTTGTGTCTGCCTGTCCGTGCGTTTGAAAAGCAAAGTTTGATAAGCGTCATCGTCCCAATGTCGGTCCTGCTATGGAACGGGTTAGGGGGCTAAGACCCTATAGTAGTTTGCCCTGAACTGAGATCTCGCACGCTTTTTACCTGCGTGATTTTCATAAATAAGTAGGTACCTACTTGGGTTTAATGGTCTATTCTATAAAACATAAGCTTAGATTTATTGATCAAGCGAGCGAAGCGAGGGAGATCTTAGTGGAAAACTCACACTCAAACTCAATATACTTTATTTAATAGGATAGGTAAGGATAAATTTAAATCAACTTGGGCAATTTGACGTTGTATTTAATATCTTACCATAGGTGCAGCATGGATTGTCAACAGCAATGCAAAGGAACACGCCAGCATCGCTACAGCAACGTTGCTTGAATTAGCCTTCATAATGAAACTTTCCACTGAAAAATACACGGAACCTCAAATTATGATATCAAAAAAAATATTAATTGAAATATGGAAGTTCTAGATCAAAGCGCAATGGTAAAGAATCTGTATCTTTTTTACTCTAGTTCCAGTATCAACTTAAATTCAAAACTACTACAAAACGCTTAATATTAAAGTTCGATACACGTTATTTTGAGAACAAGCCCTTCGCTATAAAGCTTTCTATCAGTTAGTTTCAGAGCTTGGATGATTTCAAGGAAAAATACCAGGCGAGCATAAATTTATAGAAGGTACCATTCGTATCTAACCCATAGATACCCTACATTGGGTTCATAAACAAGACTGTTATGCTATCTCATTGTGAATGTTTTTTTACGTACGTAAAAGAAATGATAATATGAGGTTAGAGAAAATAAGTACAAGAAGTTTTTTTAGATTTGATAGATGAATACAAAACCATATTATTATACGAGTAATATTGGAAAAGAACATCGAATCGAATACATTTTCAAACTTACACTAAGAAATTGAAATAAAAATCTCTTGTTTTTAATTCCAATAAAAGCAAAATAGAACAGCATAAAGAGCATTTCGTGGCGAATGGCCATGATCATATAATCCCAATCCATTTGTTATTTTTATAGTTATTGATTACGACGTAGACCTTTTAAATACGGCTAAATGAATGTCTGATTATGAACAGACATTAGGTACGCGCGGTTTCGCTCGCGTTCTACCCGGATAAAAGTAATTTGTATTGTATTGTTAAAATAATTACAAATTCCATTTAAATTATCCGTGACGAAGTATGTACGAAGTACGTAAGTAGTTTTTTTATTCTACGCAATATTTTTACATTGAAAATTCAGGAGTGTCATTAAAATTAAAATTACAGTGACATGACAGAACGGAGTAATAGTGTTCTGTGACTTGGGATCATTATAATAGGTTGTCACACCTACGTATGATCCTGTATACTCGAAGTTATTATTAGCAACATGGTCGCGAATATATGTAATGCTATGAAACAAATAAAATAATACGCAGTAAGCACCTATCTGGCCCGGAAGTACCTGTATTCGTTTATCAAAATGACATCAAAGACATAATTTCCTTTTCAGTAACTGGCCACGACATGTCTTGCATAACTACACACCTGTAAAGTCACGGGGCGCTGGGATGGACAGACCCTTCGTTTATTACGTTTTCATTTTCTTTCGCCGTGTCAATGTGTCAATAACACGGATGTGATATTCCACTCATATAATTATGTTGACTACATTGAAGCTACTCGATTGAATAAGATTCAATTTTCAGTACCTAGCCTTTAAATACAACTTTTTATAACCTATTGATTCAGTAATAGGTACCTATACATTTACAACAAAAATATTCGAGAAAATATGATTAGAATTTGAGGTACGTATTACATACCAAAAGATCTAAATGGGTCTTTTAGTGTTATACATCAAACGTGGTCATTATTGAAGGGTTCAACGTCTACCCTCGGGGGTTCGTATCACAAAACCACAAGAATGACATTCCCCTCGGATTTGGAATAGCCTTGACACGTAATTGGATAGACGAGATGCTATTTATCAGGATCTATACAATTTATCATCGAATATTTCATCAGGTGGGTTAATCGGATTATGACCATCCCGTTTATATTTAGATTTCGAGGTATTCTAGGATTCCGTAGATCATAGGAACCCTATTTAATTTCGCTATGTCCGTACATCCGTCCGTTCCTTAAAAATAGAGGCATAACACATAAATAAAAAAACACCTCATTTTTTCCTGAAAAAAGCTCCATCCCATGATATACCACACCATAGTGTGGCGTACAGCCAAAGCTGCCGCCCGCGTCTTTGCTCGCGTGGTACCCGGATAAAAAATAGCCTATATGTTAATCCAGGACATGTACTATGTATATTCCAAGTTTCATTAAAATCCGTTCAGTAGTTTTTACGTGAAAGCGTAACAAACATCCATACATACAAACTTTCACATTTATAATATTAGTAAGGACTAAAACAACTGAAAGTAAAATGTACCTATGGAGCAGGAAAAAGTATTTGGTTCATTTCTTTTATAAAAATTAAATAGCTATTTAAGAGTTTAAGTAATTTCATTTTCCTTTGGACAGTTTTATGAAAGGACATTCTTCGAATTAAAACTTTGTTTCGTTTGCAGACTTCAACATGAGTAAAAGGGTATGTTCAGAAGTACTTACTAAATAAATGCTTTTTAAGAATTCCGAATATTTTTATCATGAAACCCGTAATATAGACTGATGAAGGTAAATTACTTGAAATGAATACTTCTCTTTGTATTTCGGGTAAGAAAATAAATATCTCTAAACAAAATAAAAAAAACATGAAGGACCGTCTGTATGGGTGATGGGCTGATCACCTGTCACCATGGTTCACCATATCCATCTTGGGACTGAATCAGGAGTGACTGCAAGCTTCCTTATGACTACTTGTGGCTCTGCCCACCCCCTTAGGGATACGGGCGTGATAATACACATACACACATACATACAAAATCAACAATCTTTTTCCATATTTCAAAACCAGTTTCAATCAGTCAAAAGCAGTTTCAATAATCCAGTCTATTCTAAATCTCGTCTAACAAATTACGCTAAAGATTATTTATATTTAATTGGACGCAAGAAACTTCGTATCATGCATTCTATTCGATCCCCTTCATCGCTTCAGCATAATAGATGCGTCGTATCATACGCTCCAAGAACTCAGCGTTTGATAGCAAATGTGTCCTCGATATTATTGGAAAAGTAGGGAAAGTCAATTACTTTTTAAATGTATGATTATAGAGAATAAGCGTTTTATCGTCAATATGAATTACATAAGGTTGAGTAAATCGATGTAAATTTGTTTTATACTTAATTGGAATCTTAAACTTTCTATTTTGAAAATGTTGTTACGCATGAGGAATAAAAATAGCATTCATAATTTTTTATGAGAAAAAATAAATATCTGGGGGCATGGTGCTCCCGCTAAGACTGAAGCGCCAAATTTTAAGCCAGGTGTAAAATATAGAGAAATTAAAACACCTAAAAAAACGAAACATACTGAAAAATTGCCAATTGAAAAAGTTTAAAAATGCGAATATTAAGTTGCCTCAACTTAATTTACCTCAAAATTAACTTGCGACTTTACTAGTTTTACGGGCTACGTCGTGTCTTATGTTTGAGCAATGTAAATAATAATTCTACTACTAGGCGTGTCTCTAATTCTTTCGAAGCAGTTTAGTGAAAAGTGTACCTCAAAGGCTGCTTTCGTACACTTGAAGCATGTTTACCTAATAACTTTTAAATCAATTCATGGAAGCTGAAAAAACAAACATTTTGGTTTTCACGACCGTCTCATGATAGCTACCGCTCTGCAAACCGCGCAAAGTTAATCAAATAACATCAATTTCCGGAGTTAAATCCACTTTATACTCAAGACTTGTCTAACATTGTCAGCTTAAGAAACAGTTTATAGAGCTTTTAGAAAACCTATATTCCAGAAAAGGCACTACGAAATTATTATCTCTAGGCGAAAACGGCTTTACGATGGCTTTCCCACCTACTTTATTTCAAAGTATACTTTGAACCAAGCGACTTAAGTTTATATGAGTAAAGTTTCTTATTGTTTCTGTACCTATTGATTAATGGCTTGCGATGAGTTCATGCATAATATTTATATACCTTTATCACTCAATATAAAAGTAATTAAAAGGGGTTTGTTATTGACGACCTCCATGGCGTGGCGGGCGAGTGCTCAACTGAGACGTAAGAAACGCGGGTTCGATTCTCGCTACGGGAGAAATATTTGTATGTTCTGCAAATATTTCTTCCGGGTCTGGTTGTTGTATTATAAGTATGTATTTACAAAAAAATTATATAAGTATTCTATCAGCCATCTGGTGCCCATAATATAAGCTTTGCTTAGTTCGGGGCTAAATGGCGCTGTGTCAAATATTCACAAATATCTATTTATTATTATATATTGATTGTGGTTCATTAGAAAATTTAATTGAACTTTTGTTCGGACCTAAAACCCTTTACCTGCAATCTCCTCACACAGTATATTTGTTAATCAAAAACTTTGGACTCAATTTTGATTCTGTAAAATGTGAACTTAGAAAGATAACACATATTTTCTATACATCTGTATTACTACCGAGAACTGAAACAGGGTATTCAGACCATGATTCTTAATACATTGAAGCTGAAAAACTATTTTTACGAGAAACAATATAAATAAAACCAGACAGTAATATAAAATAACTAATATTGAAAAGCTCTGCAGTAAAGCTTTAAATTTATAAAAGATCAAGCAATTTAATCCCTACCGGATAAAAATACAATTCATCGAATCAAGATTATTGTACGAATGGAGAATATTAAAATATATAATCTCTTCGACATTTAAGTAGTTGTTGTTTTTGAATATTTCTTTTTTGTGTTGAGGTATTGTTTGATTATTTATTTGTAATGATTTTTTTAGTCAGTATAAGTCACAATCATAAAGAAATTTATACTATAATATTTTGAAACAAGGTAAATAATAGATATAACATAGATTAAATTTATCTATAGAAGATGATTTATAAAGATTCAGGATGCAACTTTTTCCTACATGGATGGTAAGACATGGTCAATACGTGCGGAGCTGACTAAGCCGCGGCGCAGGTTTCCTTACGATTCCCTTTTTTTCACCGTTTGAGAGTACTAGTATATAGCGCACACATGTAAATGTTTTCAACTAAAAAATCAATTGGTGCATGACCGGATTTGAATCAGCAACCTTAGGATCAGAAGGCAGGGGTGTTACCACTAGACCACCAGTGCTCAATATAACATAACGGTAGGTTATAATAACTTTATAATGTTTAAAGTAAAATTCTATTTTAATTGCTACCACATTATAAAAGTATTGTAAATAAAATGGGAAGCAAAAATTTAAAGTTCTTGATCTTGATCGATAAATAAGTGCGAGTGAAACTCAGTCATAAATATTAAAGAGTGCTTTTAAAATACATACGATTTAAATTTCGTAAATGGTAATGAAAAGAAGTATGAAAAATATTTATGAAATGAACAAATGGAAAGTATATTTTCGAGATTTTATTTTAAATCAGTGTGATTTCCAATGTTATTTTAATCTCACTAACAATTTCTTAAAATCTTTTTTCCTATACATTAAAATAAATCTTTAACAATAACTCACCAGAAAGAGTTGTGGAAGATGATGAATAATTTTACTGCGGCAAGTAAACTTTTAGTAACAACTTCAGCTTCTTGCGCCACCTCTGCGGTTTGGAAACAAATGAGCGACGAGAGGTAAACCCGCTCGCTTTTATAGGGATGGCTGGATGTGTCCAACTCACACCTCAGTTTGTGACGCCGCCTATACAATATGTGATATTTATAATGGCATTCGTATGTACCGATTTCGATAGTACAATGGCAGACATTAATTTGATTTCTAATATACGGTGTAGTTCTTATAACCGATCAAGTGCGAGTGCAATTCGCACACAAAGGGTTCCGTACCATCTTACATATACATAAATGTTTCTTGTAAGGGGCCCTCTTTTATTTTTAATTTATTATATTTTTATTGCTTATTGTTAACTTATAACGGCAATAGAAATACACTGTGAAAATTTCAACTCTCTAGGTAACTATTAAGGTTCATTAAATATAGCTCGCTGGCAGACGGACGGACGGATGGGCGGCCAGACAGACGGGTGGACAACGGAGGCTTAGTAAGAGGGTCCCATTGACAGTACTAAGTATTACTACTAATCTTGTCTTAAAAGGATTTAAGGTGCATCTCAAAGGCTTCTTCCGTGCACATGACACATGCTTTCGAACTTATTAAGTTCTACGACATGTCGGTTTCCTCGATGTTTTCCTACGCCGTTTGAGAGAGGCTGATATAACGCACAAAAATTTTTCGAACAGAAAAATCAATTGGAATGCGGATCGGTAGGGGGGGCCACTACCACTAGGCCATTAGTGCTCAATTTGACAATCCATAAAATTATAACTGTTCTCGATCTCTTAAAAAGAGAGGGTCATTTTTTGGAACTGTCAAATTAAGTGTAGTTTAGGAAAATAAACAACAGAATCGAAGTCTTATATGTATACCTACTATGTACTTGGTATGTACTAAGAAGTTTTAACTAGGATTTTTTGTCTTTTAAAATATTGTTGATACCTATATGTATTTAGTTGATATGACAAAAAAATCTTTAGCTAAATAAAAACGTAGAGGAGCCCGGCAGGAAGACATTTCAGGTTTTTAGCCTAAACTACACGAAAGGATATTAATTATCTTTTTCAAAATGTGATGTGCTCTGGAGAAAGTTGGGTGACAGGGGTGTACCGACGGACCTGCTCAAAATATTTCAGTATTGGTACAGGAACCAAAGTAACGTGGTAAAGTGGTCTAATGCTTTCTCCGAGCCATTCAGGCTGGAGTGTGGGGTGAGACAGGGGGGGGTAAGTTCTCCCTCACTTTTCAGCCTGTATGTCAACGATCTCATAGTGGAGCTCAGCAGCATGCGTGTCGGGTGTAGCGTGGATGGTGTTAGTGTTAATAACATCAGCTACGCGGACGACATGGTGCTGCTGGGCCCGACTGCGGGATCGGTCGGAGAAATGCTAAAGGTATGCGCCAACTACGCTGTTTCACATGGGCTGTGTTATAATGTCAAAAAGTGTGAATACATTGTCTTTAAGGCCGCCGGTAGTAACATGACAAATTTTCTAGATTTAACCCTTAACGGCATGAGCATTAAACGTGTAACAACTTTTAAATATCTAGGTCATGTCATTACCGACGACCTTAGGGACAATGTTGACATAGAAAGGGAGCGTAGGGCTCTAGCGGTTCGAGGGAACATGCTGATCCGTAGGTTTTCCCGATGTACTGAAGAAGTTAAGGTAACACTTTTCAAGGCATATTGCCAAAACTTCTACACGGGAAACCTATGGGTCTGCCACACCAAAAAGCCGCTGGAGACCCTGCGCATACAATACAATAATGTTTTCAGGATGATGTTGGGGCTGCCTCGCTTCTGCAGTGCGTCAGGGATGTTTGCAGAGTATCAAACGGATGGTTTCGAAGCCATCCTCCGCAAAAAAACTGCATCCCTGATGCGCAGAGTGCGGGACAGTCAAAACAGCATCCTGAAAATCATAGCAAATAGGTTTAGCTCACCTTTATGGAAGCGCTTCGTGCTGAGAGTGATAAAACCCACCTAGGGTGGTTTTATCACTCTCAGTTTCATTTTCATTTTGGTGAGTTTTTCCTTTAGTTTTAGTTTATTATTAGGTAATTTTTTAGTTTCATTCAGTTTTTAGTTTTAGTTAAGTTTAGTTCTTAGTTTTAATTTTAGTTGTAATTTATTTTAGGTTAAAAATGGATTAATTTCTGAAATAAAAACATTTTATTTTATTATTTATTTAAAATCTCAAAGACAAGGGACCGTTTGCACAGAAAACTTTTTGCGAATGGGACGTAATTTTGGTGGAGGGACATTTTGCGAGTGGGACCTTATGCGTCCAAACCAAGTCAGGTTGTCCCTTGCTTGGCTTGTTTATGACTCTGATTGGAATCAACTTGAGTTTATAATTGAAACCATCAATTTTGACGGCTATTTATATTGCAAAGCCTGACAACTGACTGAAAGAATCTGATTAGCAAAGAGGCACAATCGAGATACATGCCTATGTAATGGTAAAGCCAACAATCCATCATATCGTGCCCAAATTATCACCTTTGACAAGATAATCTACATTACAGTATTATGAACACCGATTATGGTAAAACAAACACAGATAAAATGACAAAATGCTCTAAATTACACGATATTATTTTGCAAGATAATCCTTAATTGCTTCCACTGAATCACAGAATTCGTATATATTTATTTATTTAATGTGAATATTTATTTTAATAACTATGTACATTTAGGGACATATCAATTCAGCTAAAGAACATTTTTTGTAATAGGTTTTTTTTAAAGTAAGTACTCGTTTATCCATATCATCCAACATACCTATATTATATGCTTTCATGAGAGGTTAATATTTCTCTATCTATTATAATCTCTTCACCATTTTAAAAACGTCTTTTTTTTCTCTTTAGCTTTACTCATATTGGGTCCCTCTGACGTTAATTTAAGGACAACGTGCGGCTAAGGTTAATTAATCCTTTAATTACATTTAATGTAATTTCTGCTTGAAAAGGTAACCTACGTAATGATATCCTATATAGATACAAAGCTATCGTTATTTCATATTTACTGAAATATGACCTACATGGTAGCATCGTGAGACAGGTACAATTTTAATAAAGTTTAGTATGTATTTATGAGTAAATAGTTTATGCCGTACCACCATATCCATCTTGTGAATTTGATCAGGAGTGGCTGCAAGTTTTCTTATAATTACTTGTGGCTCTGCCCACCCAATTAAGGATACGGGAGTGATAATATGTATGTATTTTATGCCGGCGCATGCCTAAATTAATTCGGTCATATATCTAATTGATGTATCATAGATGTAGATAATTCGTATCTATGTTACTGTAGAAGCCCGAACTACGGTTACGGTATCGCGAAATTAGTAAGTTAGGTTAGTTAGTGAAAAACTACCACCGCCGAAGCGCTAGAAAAAAACAGTTAAATTGTAAAAGCGAGAAAAGTATGTCAAGATTGTAGTCGATGGAGATCCGTGGTCTCTGCCTACTCCTATGGGAAACAGTTATGTAGTAGTATGTATGCACGTTTTGTACCATTTAGAGTTGATTATTTTAAGTTTTGCATTTTGCTTTCTTCATTCAATATATACTTCCTAGCCTTAAAACCTAAAACCTTAACCTAACCTAGACCTTAAACATAATACAGAATGAATCAAAGAAGTAGCACAATGAGCAAAAACATTACATACTACTCATAAACAGCAGGAGACAGATCTCCTTTAGAATACCTAAATTGTTTCTTGAGTAGCTATAGTGATATGTTCAAGGGGATCATAAAACTAAACATCAACTGTTAAACACGACCATGGTCATAATTTATAATGGATCCTGAAAGCTTTAAAAGGCTGAACGACGGGTAGCACTTCATAATAAAAAGTATTTATTAAGAGTAACGGTACGGTATATTTTGTAAGATGTATTTAAAAATGTTAGACCAAATAGACATTGAGAAACTTTCATGGGATAAATGAAATTTACAACCTACAGCGTAGAAGGCAGTTACCAATTGAGCTATGAGGTCAGTTCCATTTGTCATTACAACCAGGAATTGAGTTATTGGTTCAAATGTTGCGCTGAACCCGGCTTTGGCATGCGGTGCGAGAATTTCGTTAGTAAATTTGTTCTCGAACGACTAACTTTACCTTTCAGTTGCAACGCAAATGCATTTTAAACACAAATAATCAGTCAAGTTGCAATACATGCTCAATTTGTTTACGAAAAAACAAAACCAGCTTATTGCCCAGTTCCGATGTTTTCCTAAAGGATGACAGATCGCTCATTGCCAGGACAACGTTGTTTTAATATCCAAAAAAAGTTGAAGATAAGCATGAGGAGTGGAGGTTCTGCTACTTCCTAGTTTTGTTAGTGACCTTTGTGGAGAAATAGTCGATGAAACGAAATCAAAACTCAAGAATCAATACTTTTGATCGAGCTCGTAAGCTCATCTCATCGGTATTTCAATATTCAGATGCCAGTCTTGTTTCATTTCAGACCTAAGACGTTTTACATAATCTTAGTTTCAGAAGCGGATTTTTTTGCGTCTGTGTCAACTTCTTGTTGAATAAGGGCTGATTACGTTCACATTAATATCGAAATGTTACGTTATTACATTGATTTCTCTTTACTATTAGAAAGCAATATTCTTTACATTCGTCTTTGATCGAATCCATTATATCCCACTTACTATTTATGACGTGTAGAAACGATTTCCTTGTGGCATTTCCGCAGGGTACCATGTAAGTAGGTATATCTATCGGAACCTATCTACAGTAACCATAAACCCATTTTTATAGCTGTTTTATTACCCACAGGGTTTGATTCGACTTCTTTGAAACACTGCATTCCAAAATTACTCACGAGTTCCGTTATTCTTTTACCATCGTCATCATCATCATCAGCCTGTAGAAGTACACTGCTGAACAGCTTAGTCGGCATCTTCAGTACTATGCAGTATTTAGGTACTCATGGTTTTACTGCTTCTTTTTCTTTGAACGTGCTCTACCCTCTAATACCACTTCTTTAATTCTATCGTGTGCTTGTCATATTCATAGTTATGTCCTAATATACTTTGATAACCCTCACAATTTTATACCGACTTTCCATATAATATAGGTGGACCACAATATTGAGCAAAATATCTATTTCATGCCAGTATGCTTTGGGGTCAACATGAAATTCTCTATAGTTGTAGCTAAAATGATAGATGATTTGTAAACAGTAATCGCTAATGGTTCGGGGAAAATGTAAACATGGTGTAAGAAAATTGTGTGACTTTTCTCCCGCAACATATTGAATTCCGAATAAGAAGATTTCTGTGACGTGTAGATAATTTTTACTTTATACATCGACGGCATACTTTTTACTAATAAAATAAATAAATAAATAATACCCAACAGATCAAATACATAGTTCTAACCCCACACTTGTATTACCTGTATATTGGGTATCAGAAACTACGAGCACCATGGTACCACAACACCCATACCCAGAAGAAATATCAGATCATGCAAACATTTCTTACGCAGCGGCAATCGAACCCGCGCCTTTTACGTCTCAGCCGAGCAATCGCCCGCCACGCCACCGCCGGGCCGTCGACTAATAAATAAATTATTACGATCGCAGAGCATTCACTATGAATTTATTATTTCAGATGTATAAATGATTTTAATATAATTCATATTGTTCTGTATGCACAAAGGATTGAATTATTTATTTATATTACTCCAACTTTTGTAAAGGGAAGCAGAGGCAGGTGCGTCAACAATAAGCCGATAAGAACAAGTGGGCCGTGTAAATAATGATTTATAATGAAGTTCTTATCTATATAATAATCGACGAGCGGGATTACTTAAACTTAGTTTCCTCACCACCATTCATTATTATGAATGTTTTTCATTGTACCTAAAAACTTCTATAGAAATGAATAAAATATAGGTCCTGTTTAGGCAACATGGTTATATTTCTGCAATCCAGGTTATTTGTTATTCCTTTAGGTATGGTCAGGTAAATAAGAACGTTTATTAAAAATTTAGGTATTTAGGTTACGACCACATCGCCATCGTGGTGATCAATGTTTTGAAAAGCTAGTTTTTTCGATTCCAGGCAATTAGTAAACCTCTCGTTTATGGTCAGTAGGTAGTTTTTCAAGTTTTTTGTCGGCGGACCTTTCTCTGCGTGAGTGAGCAGCTGTCGAACGTGGATAATTACGTTTTTTTGGTTGGCTAGCTGTAGCAGCGTCATACCATTGTTTCATGACGTTTATAAGAAGGACGGGAATAATTTGTTCCTTAGAAATCTTGCAATGACCCAACAAAGGTTGTGTTCTTGTAAGACTTTGTTCTTGGAAGCACATGGATAATTGTTCAACTTAGAGCGCTACTGTGAATTAAAGGTTCCAGGAAAAACACAAAGGGAACCCTTTTTATGGTTTTCAAAAGGAAAAAACGGGTCCCTCACAGGATCATTTCGTTGTCCGCCCGACTGTCTCTTTCTGGTGAGAGCTTGATGAAAGCTGTTCGGAGCATAAATAATGTTCGGCCTAGTGGTAGTGACCCCGCCTTCCGATCCTAAGGTCGTGGGTTAAAATTCAGTTGTGTACGAATGGATTTTTCTATTATTTTTTTTACCAGTAGATAGGTACTCTCAAACGGTGAAGGAAAAACATTGTGAAGAAACCGGCATGTCGTAGAACCTAAAAAGTTCAAAAATATTTATGTGTCAAGTGCACGAAAGCACGGAGCCTTTGAAGCGCATTTTAAATCCTTTCACCACAGTGGTTCGATAGAACTAGTGACACGAGTAGATGGATAGATTGCTGGTGAAGACCTTTTTTGTTGGAACTTTAGAGGGCCTCAGGATATTTTAAGAAAGGTGTACCACAGAATAAATTTTAGTATTATTGTGTACCAACAGCATGATATGACATACTATACTCCTCCCAAGCTCTAGATAAGATATTTTAAGTAGGTACTGTCTATTATTTTGAGGCACATCGTGTGTATGGAACCCTCTGATTGAGTCCTACTCGCACTTGATTCATTTTTATTTCATTTTAATTAAAATTTTGGTTACGTGACGTTCAAACAATACATTGCATTGTGAGAGGAGAAAGGGGAGCACTTAGGAGCAACAGTGGACTTTCTAATGAGATTGTACAAAGGGTTACTTGTCTTGAGCCTTTATGAATTATTCACCGAAATATTCACTATGTATATTTAACTCTTAGTATTTGTAATAATATTAATAGCACCAAACAGTCACATACTTCTTCGCTGCATGTCGTAAAAGTCGACTAAGGGATAGTATCCTCCCCAACATGATGAGATACAATAAGCAAGTATTCCTAAGGAGGGTGGACGTCAGGCAGGTGGCCGGATATAAAACACCTTAGCCAAAACTGCCGACTATGCCGATCCCACATAGAGTGGGATAAGGGCAGGAAGATGATGAGTCACATACAGTTCTGGCCTACACTAGGATTCTCTGTGTCGTGGGTATCAGAAACTACGATTACCACGGTACCAACACCCAGACCAGACAAAAGAAATATTTGTAGAACATGCAAACATTTCTTCCGCAGCGGGAATCGAACTCTCTTGCGTTTTAGCCAGAGCGATCGTCCGCCACGCCACCGAGGTCGTCAAACTCGTAAAACTAGTTGTACAGTCGATGTTTGGCCGATTATCCTCCGAATACTCAAACGTGACTCAGAGTTGAGCACGTCTCAACTCACGGTTTATTGACAGTTTATGATGAAATTCTGTCAAAAAAAAATAATCGTCATTTGAGACGTGCTCAACTTTGAGATGCTTTTGAGTATTCGGGGGTAAGGCTTTTTACTCATTAATTTGGATTTGATTAAGGATTTTTCATTTCGAAAAATCTATGTGCGCTATACTAGTACTTTCAAACGGTGAAGAAAAACATCGTGAGGAAACCCGTGGCTTAGTCATCTCTGAACGTATTGACCATGTCTCTCTTGTGGATAAGGCCGACTAAGCTGAGAGGATGGTATAGGCGTTGAGCAAGCCTACTGCATCTAAATTCGTCCCGGGCACTACAGCGTCCCGTAAGTGTAGGCGAAAGTTGCCTACTGACGCTGTATAAATCATTTAGTATAATAGATGGTAATAAAAGGCCTTAGTTTAAGTATGACGCACTTACCTAATAGGTAATTCTAAAATAGGTTGCGTGTATGGGAATTACAAGACGAAGGTCAAGTTATTGGAACTTACCTAATTTAAATTGGTTGAGCAACATAAAGTTGAGACCCCAAAGACATCGAAATTGAACCAACAACATAATAACTATAAATTGGTTGTATTCGTTGATGTGTTATTTTTAATTAGTCTAGGATCAACAAATCCCTTATCTCATTCTGTTATTTTTTAATATTCAAGAAATTATGGTAATACCTAAAATATCCCATGTTACCTTTTCATAAACCGTTTATAAACTAAAGTAAAGGTACTTTATTTTAACCAAATCTTTGAAGTAATTGTGTTAGAAAACAAGCAACCGCTTTTCAGAATTCGACTATTATTAAAAAGGCGTTTGTTACACAACTTTACAGAATCCGGAAATATGACGGATATTTTTGGATTCTACAAAAATGGTTACGTAACTGGAAGCCACGATATGACGTCATTTGGCAACATTTTAATTATTTTAAAGTCAATGTTGCCAACTGCTTGACTAATTAGTATTTAGGGTCTCTACTCTGTTATAATCAGATCATAACCATCCTGGCATTGGAAAGCAAAACCTGTCAATGATTTGCTCTTAAAAATATTTGCTTTGCTTTTCTATGCTGATCTGGACTACTAATAGTCGTTCTTTCAAACCAGTGTGGTGAAAGGATTTTAAATGCGCCTCAAAGGCTCCTTTTATACACTTGACACATGTTTTTGAATATAGTTCTACAATACGACGGTATACAAATAATAAAATATATCTGATGGGTATTCTGATAGTAGGTTCCCTAAATAATAAATACGGTAGACATTTCACACAGCGCCATCTACCCCCAAACTAAGCAAAACTTGTATACAACTATAATACATAATATTACAACACTCAGACCCGGAATTTTTTTACGGAACATACGACCATTTCTCCCGCAGCGGGAATTGAACCCTCTTGCGTTTCAGACGATCACTCACTCGCCCGCCACGCCACCGAGGTCATCAAGCGTCCGGGGAACAATATGAACAGGGAAGTGCGTGGAGACTCTAAGACAGACCGTCTTCGCATAACTGGAATAGTCCTCTAATAGGGCATCGATAGTTGCCTCTTTTCGAGACTTTGATAGAGATGCCTACGATGTAGCAGGCAGCTACGAAACGCTGTAGCCAATGCCTACGACGTAGCGCACACAACTGATGCTTAGTATTTCGAAAACTTTAAATTATTGGGTCAGCCAATAATGTTCACGTTTTCTTGTAACTAACAACCCAATTATTTACAATCGTAAATGGCTTGCTTTGATCCGAATTCTGAGCATCACAGTTTTAGTCAATCTGGATCGCATCATACTTCTATTATATCATCATCCTTTAGATTTTCATACATGCTTATGAAATTAAATTTGCTTGTAAAGGGATTATTTCCCAAAAATTGCCAAGCTTCTTGCCTGTATCTTCCACGCTTGGACGCGTTACGAAGCGTAAATTCTACGTAGATTTAAGACGTTTCTTAATCCTAATGAATTCAATGAGCAAAATATATATATTTTTTTTCAATATATCTTTTCGGATGAGTTCGACAGTACTAGGATTCTTTTAATAAATTTCAGACAGAAATCGATCCCTCCAGATCGCTCTAGAATAAGGCAGCAACACGAGTGTCACGTTGCCGGGCTGGTGTCGGTTCTTTAATTAGCGACCGGATCGAATGTCACTACACCTAGGTCACTGGATAATTGATTCTCTAACGAACATGGAGGAGATAAATGTGGTTAGGTACCCGCTTGCACACTTTAACAACTCCTAATTTAATTTTTAGGGTTTCGTACCTGAATGGTGCCAACGGGAATTTATTACTAAGTCTCCACTGTCCCTCTGTCAGCCGGCTGTAATAGATAAATAATGACATGATGTAATAGGTAAAGAGTTTAATTTTCATATAATGTGTATTCTCATTGCCGCTATAACAACAAATAATAAAATAAAAGTAAGTTCTAAAACTAAAACCCGATTATTGAAAAATCACGCTCTAAAAAGCACCATACAAGAAAATATTCTCATCTGAACCATAATCGTATGTCACTTTGCTCTAAAGCTTATGATCGCTTACTACTGTTGTAAAATGTATTGTTTTGTTAGGGTAGGAGGCGTACGCCCACGGCTATTCTCTGACTACATAACAATTTAAGATGAGAATATTTTCTTAACGCGCCGCGCGTTTACATTTACTGTGGCGAAATCGCCGCCACTACATTTTTGTTGCGCAATGCCGCGAGTTCCGTTTTCAATTTGGAGACTGTTTTCTCCGAATCTTGCACGGATGCTGGTAATGTCAGCCTTGAGCAGCGTGGTGTGCTTTAGCAGCCGCGTGACGTCGACGTGGTTGGTCACGGGGAGCTTGTGGAGATCACGAGCAACGTATGTGGGAGACGTCATCAGGATCAGTCTCCACGAATACCATGAAGATATACTCGATGTCTCGCTGGCACGCCCGTCCATCGCGTTGCCTCGTGACGAGGCGAACGAAAGTCACGATGGCGTCGACAAGCACCTTCATTGCGAGCATACCAGGACGATCGATTTTATGCTATCTCGGAGAAGGAGGAGGAGAGTCGGATTACGAATTTGCTCACAATCGATAAATTGCATTGCATAAGATTTAACATATTTTTATAACATTGCCTATCGACATCAATTAGGTTGTGGGCATACCCACCGTGCCCATAGCGGTGGATCCATGCCTGTCCATCCACCGGCCACCTGCGACCTTAATGTCATCATTACATATAGGGAGGAATATGTCCAGCTGTGGACTTCTATAGGCTGATGGCTGATGATCGACAAAGATAATTGAAAAGAGCGGTATCTTCTAAAACAAGCATATTTTTGCCGTTTATTTATTAAACACCCGTTACTGAAATATATTTCTATAATATTATTTTAAATTATTACACATGCAAGTACCTGATTAATTAAAAATGACCTTTAATGACGCCTTTGTAGCAATTGCAATTAGTTACCTAATTAAGGAAAGCTCTAGTGAACGCATTTATTTTTGCGCCAATTAGATTTAGTTCTTTGAACTCCATTTACCTTTATCTCAATATATAAAACTCTGAACTGACAATTAACGCACAACCAAAACTATAAGCATAAAACTTGGAGAATATATTCCTCTTATGGTGTAGAAGTTCACTAAGAAAGGAATTTCCGAAAGTCAGCTCCTAGAAGGCTCCTAGAAAATAAAGTTTCTTTAAAAACAGACTCAACGCGGACAAAGTCATAGGGCGCTCCTCTAGTTAATAATACATTTAGATTAGATTGTCTGTGGACTAGATTATTATCATGAAAATAGGCTTCATTAATTATATTGTTTGACAAGGTATTGCAATAACACTTTATTAATAGGGGTGGTAAGTAACCCGAATCGTAAAATTAATTAGTAATATAATATGATCTTGGAATACACAAAGGACACTTACATTTTTAGACCTTGACAATACTACTACCGACTATTATTGACAATTGAATTGAATTGAATGGACTACACCTGTCACTAGTTCTTTTTAACTCGTTTATATAAACTCGGTATAAACTCCAACACATATTGTCATTTTATTAAACATATCCACAAACATACAACGCCAAATCGCCCAAGTGGCTTCGCTCGATCAAATGTATATATAGATACTAAAGTATAGATGTGGTAGAGTCAATGACCTCGATATGACAAAATTGCTTGGTAAGTTTATAGATATTTAGATGAGTACATGTGTCAAGTGAGCGAAAGGAGTTTTTGAGGCGCACTTTAAATCCTTTCACCACACTGGTTCGAAAGAGTTAGTGACACGACTAGATAGATAGTAATACTACTAGGTAGGCAGTAGGTTCCTACTTGAAATCTTGTCACTATCTATCGCTATTTCCCGGTTCCAATATTCCACTAACGGATAAAAAATGTTGGTATTTTTTGACAGAAACACGACGTTTCCATAGCAACTAACGATTCGTCGTCCGTTAGTAGAATATAACTTCCACTTCTATAAGTATTCACAAAGAATGATATGAAGCATACTTCCTTAATAGAGAATGGCGTGTGCATTTGAGTGTGTCGGATGTTGTCAGCGCCTTCGTCCACGAACACGGTACACTTTTGTTCGTTTGCATAAAGAATCGAGAGCCCGTCATGCATTTATAGGCTGACGGAGTACGGTGGCCAAACCTTTTGTTTTGCAGACTTTTTTTCTGAACACAATGGAATAATATCTAAAATGGTACAAAGACAAATTCAAAAAGGTTTTTTCAGAGTAACTTCTCGACATTCAAGAAAATATATAATATTTTACCAACTGATCAGTCAAGTAAGTATATTTATATTTGTTTAAATGAGTTGGATCTTAACATAAACTCATACAATTTGTCAGTAACTACCTACTTATCTACCTTTGAATTTGAAAAGTATTCATAAGAGTCGTTAGATGTCAATACCGACTTGACTAAGTATAGCTGAAATAAACATATTTTTTTCAGGCGTACCAGGGGTCTGATTTTCAATGGGCTTCAAATGAATCATGTTTATTTGGTTTGTTTATCTGCTATTTCTTATGCCATAGAAATCTTCGATGGTAAACAAATTATCGTCTTTCATCTATAACAGCAAGAAATTGGGATTATTAAGTATTTTCCTAGTATCATGAGATGGTTGTATTTTTTGTATATCCAGACATCCATAACAATTTACAAAAAGTCACGTTACTAATAAACTAAATAAAATTTGAATATACTCCGAATTTAATAAGATTGAAAAATCTAACGTTTTCCGTTGAAAAAAATTTGGCACCTCAAAACTAGTAGGCACCTAGTGTTGTTTCTGTGGTTAAACAAAAATCAAACATTTTTTAAGTATTACAGCTTTATATTAGTTTCGAATATGATGATTAGTTTCGATTAAAATACTTTTTCAATCGTCGATTTTCGATTGAAGGAATCGATGGGCGTCTCAATAAAATTCTCTCAGTGACCTGCTAAGTTTCACATGATGATTTTATTTTCTTTAAAAGATGGCAGCCCACCAAATGTCAAAATCGTAACTCATATAGTTTCATGGTGCCAAACTCATTAGATTCATAGTCTGACCAATAGGTCAGACTATGAATCTAATGAGTTTGGCACCATGAAACTCTAATAATGATGATTCATAGATGAGTCCAGAAATCTGGTCACTCCACTCATCATAAAGCGATATGATGAAGAAAAGATATTGCGTTTCATCTCGACAGCCAGTCATTACGTCGATAACTTGTTTTTAATTGTAAAACCATTCAAACGTAAAAAAAATACACAATCATTTTATTTTGACGGCATTGGTGGCGTGGCGGTCGAGTGTACGGCGGACACAAGAGGCGTGGGTTCGATTCCCACTGCGGGAGAAATGTTTGCATGTTAGGCACCTAGTGTTGTTTCTGTGGTTAAACAAAAATCAAACATTTTTTAAGTATTACAGCTTTATATTAGTTTCGAATATGATGATTAGTTTCGATTAAAATACTTTTTCAATCGTCGATTTTCGATTGAAGGAATCGATGGGCGTCTCAATAAAATTCTCTCAGTGACCTGCTAAGTTTCACATGATGATTTTATTTTCTTTAAAAGATGGCAGCCCACCAAATGTCAAAATCGTAACTCATATAGTTTCATGGTGCCAAACTCATTAGATTCATAGTCTGACCAATAGGTCAGACTATGAATCTAATGAGTTTGGCACCATGAAACTCTAATAATGATGATTCATAGATGAGTCCAGAAATCTGGTCACTCCACTCATCATAAAGCGATATGATGAAGAAAAGATATTGCGTTTCATCTCGACAGCCAGTCATTACGTCGATAACTTGTTTTTAATTGTAAAACCATTCAAACGTAAAAAAAATACACAATCATTTTATTTTGACGGCATTGGTGGCGTGGCGGTCGAGTGTACGGCGGACACAAGAGGCGTGGGTTCGATTCCCACTGCGGGAGAAATGTTTGCATGTTCTGCAAATGTTTCTTCAGGGTCTGGGTGTTGTAGTAGTATATGATAAGTATGTATTTACAAAAAGTATTTAAGTATTCTATCAGTCAGCTGGTTCCCATAGCACAAGCTTTGCTTAGTTTGGGGCTAGATGGCGCTGTGTAAAATGCCTACAAATATTTCATCACCATCATCAACAACAACCTATAGTACTCCACTGCTGGACACAGGTGTCCCTAATGAGCACCATTGCGCCCCATCTTTGGCTTGACCATGATAATGATTATGATATCCTTATACAAATATTATTTATTTAAAAACTCGATCAACAAACCTTGTTCCAATCTTGATGTTGTTGAACCAAAAGTGTTTGTGTGTTAGTTTGTCTGTCTATCAAATGAGATTTTATTTTTAATAGTTGATTTTAAGGTCGATTTTAAGGACGGTTATCTTAACTTTTGTCAGTCATGGTCTAGAACGCAAGCTGTACTATATATTTTTAAATACCGATAGTGGCATTCAGTACCTACGTTCCTAATATGGCTGAATGGTTATGCTCTTAACTTTCATGAATAAAATATAGACACCATTTTTTTCCGATCGTTCGATTGATCAAGTGTCAGTGTCACAAAACTTTTTGTATTTACTTCCCCTATTCTAATGATACATCTTTCACAAAAATTCATCCAGCCGTTTGAATGCTACGAAGTAATAAAGATGTTTTTGTGACATACAAAGATACGCACGATAAACATGCTGATATTTGCCCCACTAACCTGTCAACCTGGCAAAAAATACATTAGCTTTACTTATAGAGAAATAAATCCGGTGTTCTGAAGTTTTACTGGATATATGATAGTAGGTACGTTTATGCCTCATTCCTATACCTATTTAATAACGGACGATGGTCCATGTAAAATATGTATGGCGCTTTTTGACAGGTAACAATGATTTACCCCCGAATACTCAAATGCATCTCAGAGTTGAGCCGTCTCAAATGACGAGTTTTTGACAGATTTTCATCAAAAACTGTCAAAAAACCGCGACTTGAAACGTGCTCAACTCTGAGATGCGTTTGAGTATTCTGGGGTTTTAGTACCAAATCTTCCGGTGATCCGCTAGATGACTACAAGAACCGGGTAGTAGTCGGTTGGGTGATAGATCCGTTTTTTGCATAAACAACGCAGAGCCCAAACCGCTGGTCCTAAAGGCACCCTCCAAATTTATTCTTAGTTTTTATAAAAAGGATTTTTGAAAATTCTACCCCTAGGGGGTGAAAAGAGGTAAAACGTTTTTGTGAAAATACGAATTCCTTGAACTTGAAACTTAGCATAAATACTCTTCAATGCATTTAATAAGTCTTTGGTAAAATATTTTTAAAACTACTTCGAAGCGGGGTGCAGGGGTTGTCAAAAATTGTATGGAATCTTTTTAGTGGGTGGTCCAATTTGCTTGAAACTTGATTTGGATTCTTTATTATTATTATTATTATTATTATTAGTAATACATAATATTACAACACCCAGACCCAAAAGAAAAAATTCCAGAACATGCAAACATTTCTGTCGCAGCAGGAATCGAACTCACGCCTCTTGCGTCTCAGCTGAGCACTCGCCCGCCACGCGACCGAGGTCGTCAAAACCTCAGAATACAGGTCAAAATAAAAATAGTAAAATAATTTTCTGACTAGTAGCGCACTCTAGGGAAAACGACAGAAATTAAACTGTAAGGAATGGTTCTCTAAAAGTCTCTGAAACCTGACAGAAACCTACATTCATCTTTAGTGTACTTTGTAGGAAAGTTTTCTTCTTCAGCTACATTCGGAGTGGAAATGATATAATAATATTTTTAAGTGACTCTATTACAAACATACGTCTAGCTTTTTCTATTTCTACGGACCACAAACACAGCCAATGCTTTAACGTCGACTAGGTTTTCCCCGTTATGAAAGGTTCTTGAAGGTGTGCTAAGGCTAAATAGTGGTTACTTTCAGTAGGCAATTCAACAGTGTTTCTACAGATGTCACTGCTACTCGCCGCAAAAGAACATGTCCTGCAAAAATTCTTCTGAGTCTGGGTCATACCTCGTTGTTACTGATACCCACGAAAGAATGAATTCTAGTGTAGGGTAAGAACTAGTAACAGTGGTGTTATTTATTTATTCAAATAATAATTCAGTTACAAACCATGTATTCCGTCTATTTTTGCACAAGTTTAGGTTCTTTCAAAAATTTCTTTCTTTCATTTGAAAAGTATGAGTATAGGTATAGGTATAGGTATAGGTATAGGTATAGTATCTAGGTATAATATTTTTAGAAAATTACTTTCTAGATTTTATTATGGAGTATTAAAACCAGTTATTCATAGACTACTTCGACTGATAGTCAATTAAGCCAATCAAGCCAATGACATAATTTATATGAACTACTTATTCTCTTAGAAAGAATAGTGAAAACCACACACGGATTATTGCAATACGTTTTATTTGATATTTACATCAAAATATTAATATTTAGGTAAAAATAAACTATTTTACACAATAAAGATGATAAAAACTATTTTAGACCGCTTAGATGGTAGTCTCATTGATTATAATGTTTATGAAAACAAGGATTCATTATTGTTATTATTTATATAAATCGTATGTTTCAAATACTTAACCTGTATTGCTAATTATTTTAATTCCTAACTATATTTGGCATTTACGAAGAACAACACGATTTTTTTCTTAGCTTATAATAGTTGCAAGTACATACTTGTAGGTATGTATATCTTATTTCCCAAACCAGCCAAATTCAAAATATAAATAAATAAATTGAAAATTTTGTTCGCAATTTCTTTAAGAAAGAATTTTTAGCAAAGTATAATCAACTTAGTTATACTTTTATAATAAAACAATAGTAATTAGAAGCACGTAACTGCGTTGAAGTAACAGCGGAGAACTCGACCTCTGCCTGGATTCGATTGTCCGCGACGCTCCAAAGAACTCTGAAAAAAAAACATTTTTAAAACAATTGCTAGATTTCATTCATTCGCAAAACAGTTAAAATCATCGAATTAAAAGTATGTACCTATGAAGACGAGCATGTATGAAGCATGTTATGAGAGTGAATGAAGCGAAAGAAGTATCTAAGGATCTTAGTAAATGGAGATCCATGATCTCTGCCTACCCCTATCGGAAACAGGCGTGATATGTATGTATGTATACTCATGCATACACATCAGTAATAGTTTTGTTCTATGATCCACATAACATTACATGCATACTACAAAAATGATAAATCCGAAAGTTTGCAAGTTTCTACGTTTATTTCTCAATAGCTGCGTACTGACTGACCGAACAGCCTCGCGAGGCTGCCACGTGAGGCAAGTGCTTTGTCAGGAAGTGTCTTGAGGAAGATAGTATTGCAAATTGTAAAAATATGTGCCTCTACTTCTATATAAATGAACTATGAACATATCGTCAAGTATAACTTCTTGAATTTACTTGAAAAACTTATCTTTGTATATTATTGCTAGCCTTATTCAATTAAGAATAGGGCTTTCAGTAAGTAACTCTTCGCGGAAACAGTTTGCGATTGTATGCTTATCAATCAAATACAAATTTTAGAAAAAAATAACAAGTATTGACAAGTATCTAACGCAGAATATTCTAAACAACAGAATCTTGATTATAATCGGAGACTCAGTTTTTAATGCATGCATAATATGCATATAAATGTACCTATTGATAGCGAGAGGTTGCTAGATTGATTTATCTTTGAAAATCACGTAACGTTACGAGATTTCATAACTTCTTAACCGTGTTCATGGCGTATGCAATTGCGCCGAAATATCGCGTAACTCAAAAAATATCTAATCATAGTAAATATCCTGTTATATAATGTGGATCGATACCTACACTACTAGAGGAAGGCCAAAGAAAAGATGGAAGAGGGAGACATGTTATGCCGACCCCACCTAGCGGGATGAGGACAGGAAAATTATGTTGATGATGAATGTCGCGAGATTTTGTTTCATAGTACAACGAAGTTGATTTGCTGCTCTAAGAGCGTCATACCATATCATTGAATTCATCCTCAGCGATGGTGAGCGGCGCGGCGCGAGGCCCGTCTCTGTCATCGATGCGATGGTAGCCCTGCGGCCGCTCGCCTTCGTTCAGAGCCTTGCGCAGCGCGATCAGCAACCGGTCTAGCACTAGAGCGGCGCGCTTTTGAGGCACTGTCTCCTGAAAGATGTATATGGATATTGTCAACGACAGAAGTTCATGCAACGTGGAGTGTCAAGTCACTTTTTCTTCTCATTATATGGGGAACCGTGGGGGTTGTGGTACCATGATTCTCGTAGTTTCTGATACTCATGACACAGGTAATCCTAGTGTGGGGTCAGAACTATCTATGTATCTGTTGGGTGTTATTTATTTAATTACCAACTTTTGTTTAGAATTGTAAGATGCCAAGGCAACTACTTGTAGTTGCTTTGTAATTGTACCTATGTTTAATTTTATTGTAACAAGTTCATGTCCTTCTCTAGCTATTCCGTCTTCTGTACCTTGGTGGAATGAAGTGGGAAGGGGGAAAATGGAGCTCTAAGTGTGAAGACTTTTATACGAGTATAACAATACCTAAATACGAAATAAATTAAATTACCGAAAGACTAGGCAGTAAGGTTTATGGCAGCATCGCCTACCCAAGAGGGGAAATTATTTAATAAAATATGACTATGTACCTTGGCGTGATAATAAATGTTTTTATTATTTCAATAGTTATATGTAATAGGAATAGTAAAATCCTATAACAAAAATATCGTCCTAAATAAATGAATGTTCATTTCTTTAAACAGCTGGGTTAAAGTAAAAATGTATGAAAAAAAATATGGTAACTTTAGTCAGATCATATGTGAGACATCACAGGTGGCTTTCTAGATCTACCCACATTTCCATAAAATATTTGACTTGATGTCACGACACAAATTATCTTATTAAACGAAAAAGGCTGTCCCATGTGTAAGCCCCAGTTTACCGCCATTTAATGCCCACATCTAATACATTCAACGAAATTTACGATACTATCAAAGGTGACGCAAAGAAGGCCCACTTTATCGTGTGGGAGAAAATTCATGAAAGGCTTAGTGGAACACCCAATGGTGGCTCACTTACATTAACAAACCAATTGAGTTAAACAAATAATGTCAACTAAAATGCTTTTGTAAGGCAGTTAAAACATTACACTATTATTACACACATTTTATGTTGTGAATAACACAAAATTATGAAATTATTTTCCAGATAACTCAGACAGTTAACTAAATTAACTAAGGCTCTTACATGTATGTATATTCGTATGAGCTAGTGGCCAACTCTAGTGACGGAGTTTTTAGGCCGCCTAAAGGCCTCCGTCGTGGCTTAACGACTTAAAAGCCGGGACCGACTGTTTAACGTGCCCACCGAAGCACGGAAGCGCTCAGCTCGTAATGCCACTTGCGGTCACCCATCCCAATTTGTGACCGCGCATATCGTTGCTTAACTTTAACGATCAATCAAGAACGCCTAAGCAAACTATGCCACGAGCGCTTTACCAGGGACAAATTTTGATAGAGAAGGCTTGCACAGCACCTCTCCCATTCTCTTAGCTTAGTCTGTCTAATCCACAGGAAAGACATGGTCAATACACACGTATTGATTACATAAATTAAACACTCTTATAGAAAACTGAGTTAATATGGCTAAAGATAATATAAAATGTATATCGTGTTTTAGCTGTTAGCTTGTTTTAGAATTTAGTACCTCTAAAGTACCACAAATTATAAACTACTACTGAAAGGAAGGATGAAATGAGGTGAAAGGATTTAAAGTGCGCTTCAAAGACAAATAAATTATTAAAAAATATTTTCCCAAGCGCGGTAGGTATATATCTTAAATATCCAGGCTTTCGAAAGTATTTGTATAATATCTAAGGGAGTAATCAGAACCACATCCAAATAATCGTGATAAATGCTCACATCGTCATCATCACCAGCCTATAGCAGTCCACAGCTAGAAATAGGCCTCCCTTAATGAACACCATCGCGCCTTATCTTCGGCTTAACGAATCCAATGCCCACATTTTGCAAATAAATTATTTTATTAGTAAATTGTAAAAAAAGCAACTACACTTTGCACACTAATTGTTTAGGAAATAATGCAAGATTTAGATTAATGAATATCATATACATACATATTATCACGCCCGTATCCCTAACGGGGTGGGCAGAGCCACAAGTAAAGAAATAACAGAATGCGTCCAGCTGCTTCTCACCCCAAACATGCCGTAAGAGTCGACTAAGGGATAGTATGATGAATATATGATCTGATATCTCTGTATCTGATCTGGGCGATGAGCTGATCACCTGTCGCCATGGTTCACCATATCCATCTTGGATCTCTTGGATCAGAAGTGGCTGCAAGTTTTCTTGTTTTTTAATGAATATCGTTATTGATTCATATTATGACGTCACTTACAACATAGTCGTCGTAGACGCCAGATGGCGCGGCGAGCACTGTGGCTAGAGTCAGTACAAGAAGCGGCACGGAGTTCATCATCGTGCAATGACCATAACACATCTGAAATCTACACACAAATATTATAAATAAATAAATAACACCCAACAGTCACATACATAGTTCTGACCCCACACTAGGATTCCCTGTATCGTGGGTATCAGAAACAACGAGTACCATGGTACCACAACACACAGACCCGGAAGAAATATTTGCAGAACATGCAAACTTTTCTTCCGCAACGGGAATCGAACCCGCGCCTCTTGCGTCTCTGCCGAGCAATCCTCCGTTACGCCACTGAGGCCATCAGTGCAAAGATAAATGCAAAGTTTTTGCGTTAGTGTTTGTAATCACCATAACGGCTGAACAAATTTTGGTGATACTTGGAATACTTATACAAAGTTAATGACCTGAAAGACAGGCTATTTTTATCCGAATAAGTACCACAGGCGAAGCCGCGGGAGGATGTTAGTTATTAATAAACACTAATCCTGTTATTTACAAAACTGGACCTCATTGTGATGTCAAGTGCTTATTAAAAAATCCATTGCAAATCGTATAAAACTTTCTCTTTCATCCCAATTTGTAACAAATTCATACTGATTTATGTATATTTATGACAATACTAGCTTCCGCCTCCGGCTTCGGTTGCGTGGTACCTAGTTAAGAAAATGTCACACTACGACTTATTTTTCTCATTACAAAAATCATGTCGATCCGTTGATGCTGCGTGAAAGAAGGACTAAACAACAAAAGTTCAAACACTCTTTTTAATGATATTAATAAAGAAGTAAAGGTATGTAGGGAAAAGTATTGTTTATTACTAAACTAAGATAGCAATGAATATTTTGTTACTTTGTAGAAACACAACACACATGTAAAAGTATATACTTAGGTAGTAAACAGTTTAACGGGACAATTCTGTATACGGTAAACCTGCCACTAATAGAAAACAACTTTGACCTCGGACTGATGTTCACCACAAAAAAACTGATGGTTATCCTTATCTAATTTACAAAAAAATCCAAATCTTCTAAAATAACAATCCATAGTTTCAAACCATAACAACCGTTCAAAAATAAAATCATGAAAAAAACGAAGGCTTCCGTACCATCCTACATGAACATAAATGCTTCTTGCTTACCACGCCGTAGGGAAAGCAAAGGAAGCACGCAAAATCAAGCAAAAACTAAAATAGGAAAAAAAACACGTCTCTCCTATGCGGTCTCCCCTTAATTATTAATTTAATTATTATTTTTGTACAAATCAGTAAATATCAGATGGTTTAAAAAGAAATAACTATAAAACTACACATAAAAATGTGCAAAAAGTCACTCGACCAATCCAATTACTGACCGCGCCTAGTGTTGCTTAGCAGCTTTTTTTCTCTTGTATGCATTCTGTTATTTTATTGTTATTATTTGTTGTTATAGCAGCAATAGAAATCTGTGTAAAATTCAACTCTCTACCTATAACGGTTAATGAGATACAATCCGCTAACAGACGGACGGACAGCGGAGGCTTAGTAATAGTGTCACGTTGGCACCCTTCGGTACGTACGTACCCTCTAAAGCTGGGTACGGACCAACCAACCAACCACGCAACCGAGCAAAGACGAAAAAACAATGTGGACATTTTTAACTAAGGCGTGAAGGCCAGCGAAGTAATTTGTCCTGATCTGTTTCTACGTCAGAGAAAGCGACCGAGCATCGCCGATTAAAACTCACTAGCCTTCGCTCGCTTTCGTTCGCTTAGTCCGTACCCTAAACCGAAGATCAAGTGCTCAAACACAGGTCGAAGTGAAATTGGAAAAGTGACGTGGATTAGAGATGAGAGATTGATCTCTAGTGATGACAGCGATCGCGATCACATGAATGGATAATCCGGTTGATCCTACAAAACTTCCATTTTTTGTTATTGCGAGATAACGTTAAGGCAGTCTATGATCACTTTTTGAGTGTTCGCTTCGATGCGTATTATATTGTAATAATACAAACATGTTCTAGCTACATAATAGCAGCTACGATTGCGCTACGGCGTAGCACTAGGCTACGAAAGCTAGTACTCTGAGACAGCTGTTTGTATTTCTCTTCCATGCAAATGAGAAATATATTTTTTTTATTTCAGCTCTTATTAATATGAGCTATGGCGTAGCACCAGTGCTACTATGTAGCACCAGTGCTACTATTACTGATTCTTCGAGTAAAAGTCTATATTTCTCTTTCTTGTAATTGAGAAAATCAATGCATCTAGAAAATCTGCCTTTTATACAGCAATTACTTAAGTATCTCAAATCATCCCACAATTATGGACGAGAGTTTAAAAGTTCTTCTTGTTGGTCATTGATAACTTTTTACCAAATTTCAAACTTTTTCAACTAAAATTAATCTTGAAATCATCCCTCCATTAGAAGGGATGTTTAAAAGCTCATCTTGTTGGTCATCGATAACATTAAATCTAAGATTAAAAGTTTCAAACTTGAATATCAATTTTTACGGGCGCTGCCCGGAATTGGATGAGACTAAAAACGGACCGAGTAGAATGGATGCCTAAACCCAACAGAGGGTAAAGTCAATTTGCGAATGATGATGATTATTATTATTTACTCCTAACATCTGATATATTCGGACATATTACGGATTTATTCTTGATTTACGGCCTCGGCTGCGCCAGCGTGGCGAGCGATTGCTCGGCAGAGACGCAAGAGGCGCGGGTTCGATTCCCGCTGCGGAAGAAATGTTTGCATGTTCTGTAAATATTTCTTCTGGGTCTGGGTGTTGTGGTACCATGGTACTCGTAGTTTCTGATACCCACGACACAGGGAATCCTAGTTTGGGGCCAGGACTATGTATGTGACTGTTGGGTGCTATTTATTATTTATTTATTCTAAAAACAGTATTATTCTCTGTTTTTTTTTATATTTTATCATTTATTTAAATAAAACATACATATTATCACGCCAGTATCCTTAATAGGGTGGGCAGAGCCGCAAGTAAACATAAGAAAACTTGCAGCCACTTGTGATTTAAAGTCCTAAGATGGATATGGTGAACCATGGTGACAGGTGATCAGCCCATCGCCAATTTTCGTTACTTCCAGTGCAACAGGGAAGTAAAAATTTCAATAATAACTTAGCTTTTATAATATAACTTAGTAAAAGCTCAAAGACAATTAAAGTAGATACTCACAATTATAAAAAAAAATCGTTGCACGTCTGCAAATTATATAGCAATTATCACTGTTGTTTTCACTTTGTTATTATTGTATTTGTATTTGTGGACGCACGAGCGGCTGCCGTCCGCTCGCTACATTAAATAACACTATGCGAGGTACCGATGCCTTTATATTGCCGCCAAATACGCGCGAAAATACACGAACTATTATAGCTCTTTACAATTATTTCCAAATACATCTATTTGCAGTTGGTACTCGAGATAGACAAACAATTTAAGATCGCAAATTCTGCGGAAATAAGGAAAAAAGACGTATCTGACATTTTTTTTCATAATTGAGTTATATACATCATCGGAATCAGTAAAAAAAGACGCATCTACCACTATTTTTTTCTCCATTTCGAAATTTTATGTAGAAACGTCCTTTTTTCTTGTGACGGCAGAATAATTGTACTTCCTACTTTAGCCCTAGAAACAATGTAATACTTGAAATCCTTTAATCCTGCTAATATTATAAACGCGAAAGTTTGAATGTATGAATGTTTGTTACTTTTGGATTGAATGGATTTTAATGAAACTTGGAATATACATAGTACATGTGCTGAATTAACATATAGGCTATTTTTTATCCGGGTACCACGCGAGCGAAGCCGTGGGTGGCAGCTAGTTATAATAATAAATATCATTTTTAGTTTTATTTCTAACAATTGACGACCTCGGTGGCGTGGCGGGCGAGTGCTCGGCTGAGATGCAAGAGGTGCGGGTCTGATTCCCGCTACTGGAGATATGTTCTGCAAATATTTCTTCCAGGTTTAGGTGTTGTATTATATAGGTATGTATTCACAAAAAAGTATATAGGTAAGTATTCTATCAGCCATCTGGTGCCCATAGCTTTGATTTGTTTGGGGCTAGATGCCGCTGCGTGAAATGTACACAAATATAATATTTTATTATATTAATATTATAGACCGTTTACAACGGCCTTTAGATAGCCCGACAGTTACTTTTGTATATTGTAAATTATATTTGTATTGTTTGTAAGTTTATTTCTATTAATAAAGTTATTTATATGCATTGAAAGTTTTGGAGGATTTTTGTGCCTCAATCGCGCAGTAACAACTGTACCTAAAGATTTGTATAACACATAACAAAAATATACATAGTTTGTGAATGGTAACAGGTGATCAGCCCATCGCCCATATAGATGGTCCATCATGTAGGAGAGGATACTGTCCCTTCTAATGCTCGAGGGGAGAAGCAGCTGGATGCATTCTATGCTTTTTCTTTACTAAAAAGTAATAATTCCCTTTATCCTAGTAACGGTAATTCCGGATCACAGGATCAGAAATTAAACTTACAGGATCCGGATACGACCCATGATCCCGGGATACGTTACTTAAACCCCAGTAAAACCCGACTTTTTTATACATTCAGTTCAACCCTTCTACTGTATTACCTCATCAATGCATCGTAAGTTATTCTCGTCACACGCCTCTTGACGAGATGGCTTGGGAAACCTTTAACGAGTAGATTTCCCTTAAGTTGGAAAAACGTACCTGCCTAATGTTATTAATCTAACAAATAAATATAATAAATATTTGAGGACATATCAATCACACAGCACCATCTAGCCCCAAACTAAGCAAAGCTTGTACTATGGGAACCAGATGGCTGATAGAATACTTATATACTTTTTTTTTAATACATACTATACCCGAACCCGGAAGAAATATTTGCACTCATTTCAAACATTTCTCCCGCTGTGGAAATCGAACCCGCGCCTCTTGCGTCTCAGCCGAGCACTCGCTCGCCACGCCACAGAGGTCGAGGTAATCTATGTTGAAGGGGATTATAATTCTCCCTTTTGGGAAGGCCTGAGACCTTACTGCCCAGTCTTTCGTGAATTTATTTTATCTTATGTTAAAAGACTTCCGTTTATTTAAGGCGCTCTTTTTCCAATTTCGAATCTATGTACTACTACTAATCGTGTCACTAGTTCTTTCGAACCAGTGTGGAGAAAGGATTTAAAGTCCGTCTCAAAGGCTCCTTTCGTGCACTTGACGCATGTTTTTGAGCTTACTACGGTTCTACGACATGTCGGTTTCCTCACGATGCTTTCCTTCACCATTTTGAGAGTACTGTTTACCTTTAAAGTACTGATAATACATTTTTGAACAGAAAAATTGATTTTATTTTCTTTGGTTAATGGGAAGTTCGGTTTTTAAACGACTTTTTGTTTTTATTCTTAAGAGTGTATATTGCAACTGACATTCAAAATGAATACGTACGTAGGCTGCTATTTTTAGTCTACCTATTATAAAAATTTCCATAAGGAGTTTTCATCATTCATCGAGTTTCTTTTATTTTTTAAAACGTACGTCATGGGATACGTACGTAATTATCCTGTATTATCAGGTATTATCACGCCAATTTACTTACTCTATGATCACGCCCGTATGTCATGGGAAAAAAATGGCGCCCTAAGTGAACGAACGACTTTTAACAATAAATCCGAATAAAATTGTTTTAACGAAAGACTAGGCAGGTCTTTGTCATCATCGCTTTCCCAAAGGGGGAAATTAACTAACAAACCGTATGCGATGGGGTGGGCAGAGCCACAAGTAATCATATGAAAACTTGCAGCCACTTGATTTAAAAGTGCTAAGATGGATATGGTACCTAAACATATGGACCATTAATGTCTAGGTTAAGAATTTTGTTATTCTATCAATAAACGTTATTATTGTATGGTGACATGTGATCAGCTCATCTCCCATATGTTTTAAAACTCAATTATAATTCGTACTTACAACTTACGGCAGAAATAAATCTATGTACCTAGGTCACAGCATGTTAACCGATTTACTTACACTAGCGTGAGTACTTAAATGTATCTATATTTGACAATATAAACCCATCCATCATCGCCTACTGAAAGGGTATCATGGTCAAAGGTGTAGGTAAATATTTTTCATTTATCAAAAGCTTGTAAAAGTAGGGCAAATTCACATTAGCTGCCTGCACGGTAGCCTTAAAAGTAAAATAAGGTGGTTACATAGCTTGCAGGGATCCGCAAAGGATTTATTTGGTTCGTAACCCTTAAAAAAACTACATAATATATTTGAGATTATCCTAATAGTATTATTAAGGCATAAGTTTGTGAGGATGTGAGGACGTGTGCTGGAATAACATAATATTAGACATTATTGTCTTGAATATTTATAATCGTGATGATAAGAAATCATTGCACATAGGCTATTTTTTACTAGGTTACCACGCAAATGAAGCCACGGGTGGAGGCTAATGAATTAAATAAAAAACCCCTGGATTAAAATTTTTATCTATTTATTTATTTTATCAAAAACTAACAAAGGGTACAGTTTCTGGTTAGTAATGTTTTTAAACCTAAATTTAGTTTATCCGAACACTAGGTTCTCGAAATCGGCGACATTTTGAATAAAGGCCTGGTCAACATACACTAAACCTTGATTTCTGCCTACCCCTTATAACGGCCTTCCCTAGTGCTGCTCCTCGGTCCCCGCCAGCCCCGTTAGAGGTCCGATTCGCCTGGCAGAGCGCACGGCCGACGAAGCCGCCGACGCCGGCGCCCCGGCAGTCCCCGAGTCCCCAGTCGTAATCTTCTTACAGAACCGGTCAACCACACTCTTCGTAACGGGCTCGCTCGCGTGGTTTTATTTTCTATCGTAACTTGACCTTTTTGTATTTTTGTTGTTATCTGTTGTTATATACTTTTTACCATAAACTCCGTATTTTTATTGCTACTCGTTATAAAGTATAATTTATAAAAATAATAAAATGCTATTACAGTGAAATAAGCGTTAGGTAGTTATGTATCGATCTGTCGTTTGATAATCTTTATCAAAGTACCTTCCTATATTATACCACGAATGCGTGGTCGTAGCCTACTATCAAAAACTCAAGGATTAGGGAAAACTATTTGAATGACACATTTTATTCTGTATGTAAAAAATACTTTATATTAAAAATAGAAAAGAACTGTAGATTGTCTAAGCCAGTCTCATCAACAAAACCTACCTATGTACTCACTTGTCCAGCAGTTATAACGGGTGGCGCAAAAGTAATGGAACTATAGAAATTACCTTTTTTTAAAAAAATGACGTGTTTTAAAAATGGCGTCTCCTGTCATAAAATATATAGTAAACAAAAGTAAAATACACCAAAAATAAACATGGACCGTTTTACCGTTTAATCGTTTGAATGTGTTTGTTTTTTTTGTGCTATGGACTAATTTGTCTGATAATAAAGATTTATTATTATTATTTACTTCCCAAGAACGCGAATAATTATCATAATTACCTGTTACTTTCCTTTGCGCAACCCTGTATGACTAATTATGATAATTATCTTTACAATCGAAATATTTTGTCAAGACTCCTTGCCATCCATGCTTTTTCTACCAGTTTGAAATTAGAATTAGACTAGATTTTTTTATTATTTTATTCAGGTGTTGTGTTTATTTAACGAAAAAGAATAAAAATAAATTAACATTATAATTAACACTTGCCTTTATTTAATGCTCTAAAAAGAAGAAAATAAAAAAATTAAATTAAACCTTGGACGAATAAATCAAACTTATCAATTCATTATATTACCTAACATATCCTACTATATTATAAATCTAAAAGTTTGTGAGGGTGTTTGTATGATTGTGCCTCAATTACGCCTAAACGGCTGAACGGATTTGAATGAAACTTGGAATACTTATATACAGTACATACATGTGCTGGATTAACATTAGGCTATTTTTTTTATCCGGCTACCACGCGAGCGAAGCCGCGGGTGGCAGCTAGTATGATATAAAAGTTTGTTGGAAGATTTACCTACCATCTACACAAGATAAACAAAAATAAAAGCTTGTTTTTTTTATTGTTTTACAATAATTTTAATATTAGGTAGGTATAATCGAAATACACTTCTAACTGTTATGTTTGGTAAGTGAACGGAAGACATTATAACAATACCTATAACAAATTCACGAAAGACTAGGCATTAAGGTCCTTCCTGAAAGGGAAAATTATGAAATAGTTTTGTTATGTTAGGTAGGATTGCAGTCAGAGAGCGAGTTATTGGTATTTACTGCTATTATGATACTCGAAGCTTTAAGCCCGAATACCGTTATTTCATAAATAATTATGAGCATCATGAGGGCATCAATAAATCTACAAAGCACCGCAATCGCACATGACGTCATTGGCCGTGGGAAGAAGTATTTTCTACACGAATGTTTCATAGATAAAAATGTTTCATATATAATCAACAACTAAAGATTCATCAGGAAATCTGCTTTTTAATCGCTACGGCATCTTTTCTTTCTCTAGTCGGCCTCGCAACGGCCTTGAAAAGTTAATAAAATTCTGAACACAACCTTGCCCTGAAAACAATCTTAATTTCAATATGATCCTCATTGAGGAAAAAAGATGGCGGCTTTTTTATTTATTTATGGTATTGTCGCTTTGCGACCAAGATGGCGGCTTGGAATTTAGAATTTTAGTTTTAATTACTAGACTAGGTATGCCTACGCGCCTCTTTCCCAAATTAAAATTTAAAAAGAGGTCAAAGATGAGAACCTATCGGCAGTAGGTCCAGTGGCCGAAGTCGTAAAATGCAACACGGGCTTCCCATTGCGCTAATGTGCGGCCCGTGTCGCTCACCATGGGGCTAATCATTTCGGTCACTTAACTACCACTTGTATTTGAGAGTTATTGCCGAGCAATATTTTTTTTATATTTATTGTGGTTCTATTTCGGTTTGTTTGAAAGAAATCATTGTTATTGGAACAAGGATTAGCCATTAGGTACATAAATACCTAAATAATGTACTTAGTTGTGGACTCGCTCGTAGAAACTTAGTGATGCTTATTGCAGGTACCTGCTTACCTACCTACCTACTATTTTTTACATCACCATGGTTAGTGAAATTGTTAAAACCTTCCATACATTATTATCACGTCCATAATCCATTTAGTATATGTAATGGGGTGGGCAGAGCCACAAGTATAAGATAACCAACAGCCATGATTCAAAATCCCAAGATTAATATGGTGAACCATGGTGACAGGTGATCAGCCCATCGCCCCTATAGATAGTCCATCCTCAAATGTATAAATACTTGTTGATGGGTCCAATATGTTGGAGAGGACATTATCCCTCGCTTTTTACGACATACTCGACATGACCTACCAAAATGTTCAATGTAAAAATTTTTTAAAATTATAGTAATATTTACGAGAATGTCAATAATATTTTTGTTTCTGAAGACAATTATACTCAGTCATTTCTTTTCCTCGTTTCATTCATTCATTCAATTCAAGATGGTGGTGTGGTGGTAGCTCAAGGTGGTAGTGGGTGGATATTTGTCAACGTCTGATTTGTTTGCTTGAATTTTTGAGACGCTTCGAATAGTTCATCAATAGAAACTCACAGGAAAACTATTGAAAATGTATGTGCAATGTCAACCAATACGTGTTTATTCTACTAGAGCCTGTGTAATAATGTTGTGTTTACCTTCAGGGCGCGAAACAAGTCGCCATCGGCGGCTACGGCTACTACTGAGAAAGAGAAAAAGAAGCCAAAAGAGAGTAAAAAGAAAAAAGGCGATGAGTCAAGCAGCAGCGACAGCAGTGGCAGGTAAATGCACTTGTAAAAGTGATCCTAAATAACTATTGATAAAATTTGTGTTGAGGTTATAATCAGGCTCCCAATGATTTTTCACTCAACAAAGAATCCTAACAATAACTACGTATCAGTAAGCACTGATGGTTCCTGGTATTATGAAGGCACTCATCATCATCTTCCTGCCCTTATCCCACTCTATGTGGGGTCTAGTTTTGGCTAAGGTGTTTTATGACGGGCCGCCTGCCTGACGTCAACCCTCCTTGGGAATACTTGCTTATTACTTGGTGTTACGAAGGCACTACCGTCTAATAATTCATCTACCTAACACAAGTCAAAGCACTTACTATCATATACCTACCTATGTACAAGCATAATTTATCACGCCCGTATCCCTAATGGAGTGGTCAGAACCACAAATCATAAGAAAACTTGCAGCCACTCTTGATTTAGAGTCCCAAGATGGATATTATAATATACTATCATATTTAAATATTGCATGTACTTTACCTATAAAAGGTACTTAATTAAAACCTTGTGTTGTCAGTTCTTCAGACAGCAGTTCGTCCCGTTCGTCGTCTCACTCGTCATCAAGCAGCTCCGGGAGCTCTTCCAGATCCTCCTCATCATCCAGCTCCAGCAGTAGCAGTAGCAGCAACAAGAATGACCGCTCGCGTCCAAAGAAGAAGTAAGTCCATATTTCATACATACATATTATCACACCCGTATCCCTAATGGGGTGGGCAGAGCCACAGTAATCATAAGAAAACTAACTCTCCACTCAGCTTCTAATCAGCTACCCTGATCCCAATTGAATATTTCACACAGTGCCATCTAACCCCAAACTAAGCAAAGCTTGTACTATGGGCATCAGATGGCTGATAGAATACTTATATACTTTTTTGGAAATACATACTTATAATACATAGTATTGAAACACCCAGACCTGGAAGAAATATTTGCAAATCATGCAAACATTTCTCCCGCAGCTGGAATCGAACCCGCGCCTCTTGCGGCTCAGTCGAGCACTTGCCGGCCACGCCACTGAGGTCGTCAGAATCACTAGACGATGCAGCAGGAAGAAGTTTGTATTAGAAAAAAACAATGTGGACAAATTCTCAGTACATTCCACTAGTTGATTTCGGACTAGTAGCTATTGCTAGTATGTCTACATCAAACAGTGTTGGGATAATCTTTAAGTTTGATTGATTTCTTTGAGCACTGATTTGTTAGTTCGGAACCAGTTGTCCAGCTTATTCTTGTAACATGTTAACAGAACTGAAGTAAAAACAATAGTTGTAATTGTAATGAATGTTTATGTAGGTATTCAATTCTGTTTTCTGTATCCAAATCCCAAAGTTACATTACAACTAGGTATAGTAAATGCTCTTGTTTACAGAATTTCTCCAAACAAAAGTCCAGTCAAAGACAGGCGTGAGGCAGACAAAGGCAGAGACAGGTCCCCTCTTAATGATAAGAAGAAATCATCAGTACCTTCTAGTGACAAGATTAAAAACAAAGATAAACATGAAAGGTAAGCACTATTCTTACAAGTCTTTCATATTGACTAAAACATTCTGTTTATTTGTATTGTGTGAAACCAAAAAAACTTTATTTATTACTTATTTATTTCAATTTACATCTATTATTACAGGATAACCTAATACAATATCATAGCATTATGTCACAAAATATCAACAGATATAAAATAAAAATTAATATCAAATAAAACTAAAGATATAAATTATAACTTGACCAATTAAAGCTTTATTACGTCTGGTTTTTTTTCTGTTTTGGTTTTATTGTATATCCATAATCTATTTCCAAATGAGTTTGAGTGAGTTTATAATAGCCTAATAGGTTAAGCTTTTAAGATCGACCCCCGAATACTCAGACGCATCTTAGAGTTGAGCATGTCTCAAGTGACGAGTTTTTGACAGATCTTCATCAAAAACTGTCAAAAAACCGTGACTCAACTCTGAGACGCGTTTGAGTATTCGGGGGTAAGACTCATTGGTTTTTCCCTCATTATTGTATGTTGTTGAGGACATACATCTTTAACCATTTTGTGTAAATCAGGTATTACTTTCATTTTTAAACCCAGCAGGTCGCCTGGTCGTAAGAAGCGCGAACGTTCTCCGCCGCCGCGTCCTACGCGCATCCACATTGGGCGCCTCACGCTGAACGTCACGAGGGAACACGTCCTCGAGATATTCTCGACATATGGGACTGTGAAGAATGTTGAGTACCCCACGGATAGATTACACCCGTACAACGGACGCGGGTACGCCTATGTGGAGTTCAGCAATGCAGATGAAGCCGAGTCCGCTATGAAGCATATGGATGGAGGTAATTTGGATTTTAAAGTTAAATTAAGGTTATTAAGTTAAGATACTGCTTCAATTGTAATGAATTGATATGGATACAATTTTTACTAATAGGCAAACATTTAAGAATTTTCTTAATTTGCTTTTATGGCCATACAACTATCAAAGTTGTTATTGGTTTTTCCATCATTTTATTAATTTGTTTCTCTGTGATCATCTACATTACATTAAAGATGATCACACATTTGTCAACATCGTACGCGCAGCACGCGCCGCATTTAGAATGCGTCGTATGAAATCGTAATGAAAGCTCGCACATTTCACCCGCACCATACGCGCCGTATTTCATCAAATGCGGTAGGATGAATTTGTTCTAAATGGATAGACAAATCTATCACTCACATAATAAAAGCTACTTGTCCAAGCACCATGCAAATAAGACGCGTGCAAGTGAACCTGTTAAGCACAGTTTGGGTGTTCCAGGCCAGATCGACGGGCAGGAGATAACGGCGGCGCCGGTGTTGATTCCGTCGCGGCCGCGCCGGCCCTCGCCGCGCCCATTGCCGCCGCGACACCTGCCCGCCCGACGACACTCACCGCCACGGTAACACACCTTGATAATACTGCCTACCTGCATCCTCATATCATAACAATTACTTATAATTAGTAACTGACTGTGCCAGACAGTCTGCTAACAGGGAGAGATGGCGGGAGATCGTGCGGAGAGCTGTATCCACCTCCACCATCAACGTGGATGCCTCGACGTGACCACGACCGCTCTGCCAAGAGCGAAACGACAGAGAAGAAGATTAATAGTAGAAATATGAGACTCAATTCTTGTCATCAGCATCATTGGTATGATCTGAAAGGGCTTTCTAATCATACCAATTTTGATAAGGCTTATCAGAATGAAAATATTGTCACAATTAGATTTTAATGATGAACAGTGGATCAATGCCGTCTACATACATACATATTATAACGCCTTTATCCCTAATGGGGTGGGCAGAGCCACAAGTAAACATAAGAAAACTTGCGGCCACTTCTGATTCAGTCCTAAGTTGGATATGGTGAATCATGGTGACAGGTGATCAGCCCATCGCCCATATAGGTGGTCCATCATGTTGCAGAGGACACTATCCCTTAGTCGACTTTTACGACATGCTCGGGGAGAGAAGCAGCTGGACGCATTCTATGCTTCAATGCCATCTGTTGTGCATTTTCCTTAATTCTACTTAATTTTGAAATTGTTGCTCTATCTTATACAATGATACAACAGGGACAGCTGTCAGCTTTCATATTTAGTTAAAAGATTGACGCAGTGCCTGGCCACCTACGCAAATAAGTGTTACATTGTGACTTTCATCTCTTGACATGATGAAAATAATATTGTTTACAGGTACCGGCGCCGCAGCCCTCCGCTGCGGCGGCGCTCGCCCGCGCGACGGCGCCGCACGCGCTCGCGCTCCCCGCGCCCCGCGCCGCGCCGTCGCCGCTCCAGGTCTTCATCCTCCTCCTCCCGATAACCACACAACCCGCACCCGCACATACACAATGCATTCTTCCAGTCCACACCACACACACACACCAAGCACCTTCACACTACATGCGCTCGACAAATGCATTTGTGCAGCTAGGTGATTGAACGTGCAATCTGCACGTTCTGTTGCATATCTTCACGTTTGCTTTATCGGCGGTATTGATATTTAAAATCGTAAGGCTAAAATGTAGGCTACAATTTTTTAGGTAATGCATCTGTTTCCTTAAAAATTGTAGTTTTATTTACATTTTGGTTTAGGATTTTGAATATACAGTACAGATGGTTGATTTTGACTAGCGTGAAATGGTTGAGATTTCGTTTTGCGTATTTCAGATGCGTGAACAGAGTATTACAAACTGCAGAAGAATTTTGAAGTTCAATTAAATCTGCAGTCTTTATTTAATCTAATGTTATTTATGTTCTTTATTAGTATTAGTACCATACAAACTAAATAATTCTTCAATTTAGCTAACCTGTAGATAATTTTATATTCAAAATCTTGTATGAGTAGGCTGTAGGCTTACCATTTCGCCCTAGGTCAAAATACAACAACCACACTGCACCCCCTACACTCGAAATTCCGCGTGAGTTCCGAGAAATGCTGGAGCTGTGTCCGAGGTAAGTATGAACCAATTGTGCTTGCTATTTATGTCGATAGTAAGTATGCTGACAGGTAAGTATATTGTAGCTGTTATAGAACTTTAGATACTCTTGGATTGACATGCTAACAAGATTTTTCTTGTCATGAAAGCTTGCAAAACGGAAATTGAAGAGTGATCAGTGGATATAAACTGACATAAGTGAAGTGTAATTTCTATAAAAATGTACCTTGTAATTGACTTTCTAATAAACTGTATTGACACATATTTACCATATTTCTTTATCTCCAGATCCAAAGATCCTGTCCCTGTCCCCATCCTCAAAAAATAATGTAAGATGAAGATAAGAGAAGCTAAGTTACAATAAAACATTTTTAAAATAAAATAGTTTTATTTAATAACTATAAACAATAGGCTTGAATCTAGGGTTTGCTTCCAATTATTTTACAATAGGTTTGATAGTCAGCTACAAGAATTTTTCTTTTGTACAAGTAATTTTGTTCCAAGAGAGGCATTTCAGAGGGTGACCTAAAACAAAGAATAGAATATGACCATTTTACTAATTAGTCATATAATAACAAAACATGTAGAATGAAGACTTACGGGTACTGAATCCTCATATTCTTTGGACCTCTGACTGGGTTCCATGCTGACACAGGGGCCTTATTAGCTAACATCAGTCCAGCAACTGAAGCATACAAGCCATATTCTTGGCACATTTTCTCCTGTGATCACAAAGCAGTTAAGTATTTAATATTATTTGAACAAAAAAGTATAAATCATGAGGTAGTTTGCCAGGTTTGATAAAATTATGTTCTGTGTTTTGAAAAAGAGGTAGATGAATTAGTTCCTATATTATATATCACTGATACTCACTTTCCATTCTGTGAGCATGACATCAGCATCACTGAGAGCGGAAGCTGCTTTGTCGACGTGGTCTGCGCTTGAGAAGTGAGGCAAATAGTTCTCCTCTAAGAAATTGACAAATGAGTTGGGTTGACTCAGGAACTGTTCTATTATTTCTTCTGGTGAATGTGACAACTTATGCTTTCCATTTTCATTGACTATCACTGAAATAAATAGTCTTCACTTAAAATTATTCAATTACTCGAAAGTTCCAGCTATGGGAACATTCTTAAAAACGCGAGTTTGTATTTGGATGAAACTTTGCATAGATATAATATTATGAATAGCAGTATTTTTATCTGGATGTCACAAAGCTGCAGGTGGCGGCTAGATAATAAGCATGTTACCTTTTGGATTTAGTACTCTGCCTACTCCATGCAAAATACTGACTGTCTGATCTTTTCCTATGGACATGAATTTGCTAGATGCCTGTTTTTTCTTCTTTGAAGTTTTGCTTTTTGTTTCCTTGTCCACTACAAAGCTAGTTTCTAAACTTTGACTTGAGCCTGAAATAAAACTCAATACCTGTGAGCTAGGAATCAAATAAGTACAAACTTATTTGAATTAAGTTGGAATTATTTACCTTTCAAACAAGCAAAATGTAAATTTAATACTGCAGATCTCACATCCCCTCCAGAGGAATTGACCACACATTCTATCATATCTGATGTAGGAGGGTTGTAGACAGATGTGTGTTTCTTGTTTATAATATCTGCAACCCTTTTGAGAGCTGATTTCAAACCAGTAGCTGACACTGCATTGAAACTGAAAAAATTATGAGTTAGTAGGTACTTAAAATTAAGTTACATTATTATGGTAGACTACTTACGAAACATGATGTATCCCAAATTGTTCCTTCAATGTTGAAGTAAATAGGTTTGATGCAGTATTTCTGTTATCGGTATGAGATTCTGAACATATGAAGACCACAGGTGATTTTGCTCTGGCTTTATAATGTCTGAAACAAAAATTATGTAAAAAAAGTTACATAAATCCTACTAATATTACAAATGTGAAAGTTTGCATGTATGGGTGTTTGTTACTCTCTCATGCAAAAACAGCTGAACGGATTTGAATGAAACTTGGAATATACATAGTACATAATATGCTGGATTAACATATAGCCGCTGGCTGCAGCTACTCATGTGATGAAATTATGAAGAAATTAATCTTACTGTAATACATCAGTGAATTCTGAAGGAGCCCTGATGAATGTGTTAGGGAAATCTTCCACTAAAACCAACTTCTTGCTGTTGTTATCCAAAAGTGAAGTAAAGTTTGCTGCATTTAGAATAAACTCCAAAAACTGTTTTGATTGTTTTTCTTTGAATTCATAATCCCCTAGAAGAGAAAATGAGGTGCGATTTAAATAATCATCATCATTATTCACAACCTGTCTGCCCATTGCTGGGCAAAGGCCTTTGCTTGTGCCACCCAACAAAGTCCTGTGCTAACCTACACCACATGGCCCACATTTTTTACTATATTGTCTGCCCATCTAGCTGTTGGTTATCTCACATTTCTATAGCCACACCTCTGCCTGATAAAAAAAAATTAGAAAGGTATAATAAAATCATAAACTACTCAGATAAATAGCTGACAGCCTCAGTGGCATGGCGGGCGGTTGCTCGGCAGAGACGCAAGAGGTGCGGTTTTGATTCCTGCTGCAAAAGAAATGTTTGCATATTCTGTAAATATTCTTCTGGGTCTGGGTGTTGTGGTACCACAGTGCCTACTCGTAATTTCTGATATCCACGACACAGGGAATCCTAATGTGGGGTCAAGACTATGTATGTGACTGTTGGGTGTTATTATTTTTATGGCTTACCAAACTCAGTGGGCATCTCAATATCTAACGGAGTTATCCATTCAGTGACTTTGATTCCATACTTTGAAGCCAAGGTTAGCAAAGTAACTGTCTTTCCACAACCCACAGGTCCTGATAGCAACATCATGTCACTACAGTTTTTATTATGAACAATCTTTAACCATTCTTCAACTTCTTGAATCTTCTTAACATGTACTGCTAGCTCATCTACATTTACAGGGTCAAAGTTCTTCATCCAGTTTTTGGAACCTACATTTGAGTATTCAACATTCCCATTCTGTTTTAACTGTTGTACCTATAAAAACAAGGACACTAGCAGATAATCATGAAGCTTGTATGGCGCAGACAGAAATACCCAGAAAATGAGACTGATTTATCTATCAAAGTAGACTTCTGAACCTTACTTTGCTAGGAGATTTGAATTTGAAGTTATCTGGGTTTGGCTTCTGTATCTTCTTTGGGAGTTCATCATCATCAAACTCAGCCATAGGGTTAAACCATTTTTTCGCCTGCGAATATGTGGATATTAAAGTTAAAAGAACTATTAGTAGTAGATGAGAATAACGTTATAGGTAGGTAATCATTGTTTTGTACCTTTGTCGTAACAGACATTTCCCTTAGTTTTACGAGTTGTTACTATCTGAACTATACACAAAACACTATAACGAATATTTTAGTGATTACTTGATCAGTGCAAAACACTGTAAATTACGCTGAAAACAGGAACGTAGAACGAAAAAAAATAGATATAGCAAACTTTTGAAATCCAACGATACTTAGGCTGGTATTCCACTTCTAATAAATAATATCGAAATTGGACAAAGATATTTTGATAAGTGTACCCCACAGCCCAGCCTTTCTTAGCAAATTAGCAATCGGCATGGGCATTTGTTTGGGCATGCGGGCGCGAGCGTTTTATCGGTTTTATTTATCAAAACAAACTAACAACATCAACCAGCAACAGCTGATTGACAAGACGTAGTAGACTTCATGACAATTGACATGACTGACAGTCTCTCACAGCTGGTAAGCAATAGAAAGGGAGGATTATAATTTGCTCTTTTGGGAAGGCTATACTATTAAAATAGTCTGAGACCTTACAGCCTAGTCTTTCGTGAAATTATTATTTTGTATTTATTGTATTATAGTCTTCCATTCGCGCCATTTTTTTTCTGACTGGCAGGCAATAGCAATAGTTCTATTCTAACAATTTTATTAGTAAAATCCTAAATCTCTACTAATAGCTTTTGTTTACGAAGTGAATTTCTTAAATAATACATATTAATTAACTAAAGAAGTCTTCTAAAAAATAACCATATATCAAACCATATATTCTATTTTTTATGTTGGTTGAGATTATTTGATGTATAGAGTTGTATATTTAATCTTAGATCACTTTTATTCACTAACAATACAATTTTATTATTCGTTCATTCGTCTTCGTAAACGCATTGACAATTTGACATTCTATCTACTCTACTATCTATTCTTTTACAAATCGCACTATCGTATCATTACGTAAAAATTGAATCAACGTTTATTTATTTTAGGTGTAAGTGAATTGTAAATAACATTAGTAATTGCTCGGCAACATCAGCGTTGCATGCACTATTTCTGTGAGTAACATTTCGAGCTAGATAATCGATCCAGTAACCTGCAATAATCATTGTTGTTGTCCCGTGCCGTGTACCTATCTATTACTTTTGATCATATTTTGCAGGCAATGCAGGCTATCAAAGCTCTTGGAGCCTCGGCTCCAAACACTATCCTGTCCGTAATTAAGAAAGGAGCGTTCGCGCCTGCCATAGAACAAATACGCCACACTCATTTACCTGCGCCGAACTTGAATGAAAAGCGCCCTTACTCTCCCTTCCAAGACGCCACTAACATAGCGGAGACGGCTGTGGCCAGGCTGGATGACTTACTAAACTGGGGAAGGAAGAACTCCATGTGGCCCATGACATTTGGTCTGGCCTGTTGCGCTGTAGAGATGATGCACATAGCTGCCCCTCGCTATGACATGGACAGGTAATAAGACAATGAAATTAAAATGAAAATCACACTAATCCTCCTTACTAATATTATAAATGTGAAAGTGTGTTTGTATGTTTTCTGGATGATGCGATGGATCAACATGATTTCTCACATAGAGATAGTTTAGAGGCTGCAGAATGACATGGGCCACTTTTTATCTAGGTAACACATAAACAAAGCTGCTGGCAGAAGCTTTGCTTATGTGGTACCAGGAAAAAAATAAATATAAATAAATGTGACAGTTTATGTTTGACTGTAATAATCTTGGCTGAAACTTGAAATACACAGTTTACTACCTATTGTGTTGGTTATAAGTATAAAAGATGAGTGTTAACAGAAGTCAATTTTGTTTGCTACAAAAAGCCAAGTGAATGTTTAATTTTTTCAGATATGGTGTAGTTTTCCGTGCATCCCCTCGCCAGTCAGATGTGATGATTGTAGCTGGAACATTGACCAACAAAATGGCACCAGCTCTTAGGAAAGTGTATGATCAAATGCCGGATCCTCGATGGGTCATCTCAATGGGCAGTTGTGCTAATGGTGGAGGATACTACCACTACTCATACTCAGTTGTGAGGTAAATAGAAAATAATTGCATCTCCCTTTAATCCAACTTACCTATTACTTGGCTATTCACCTAAGTCATAATAACTGAGAAAAAACCAGTGACCTTACAAATGCTACCTAATTAATACTGAGTAACATGGGGTATCAAAACAGGCAAGGGATAAATGCAATATAGTACCTACATAATAAATACGTACATACATATTATCACGCCTGTATGCCTAAATGGGGTGGGCAGAGCCACAAGTAAACAAATGCAGCCACTTCTGATTTATATTTACATAATATACCCATTCTAATGTTAGGGGAACAAAGATCTGCCCTGACGTCCCGCGATGGGGTGTACCGTGCATTAATATATACCCATGTATTTAGTTTTATTTGTTTCTTACAGAGGTTGCGACCGAATTGTCCCCGTCGATATTTACGTGCCCGGATGTCCGCCGACAGCTGAAGCTTTGCTTTACGGAGTGCTCCAACTCCAGAAGAAAGTCAAGAGAATGAAGTCCACACAGATTTGGTACAGGAAATAAAATATCTCACAATCTCTAGATCAACTGTTGATTTATTTTGTAAATGTTATTTATCCTTATTGAAGTAAATACAATGTAGTGCAAGCATTACTCTATCATATTTTATTTCTTAGAAAATTATAAATTGTACTATGTCTGTACTGATAGAGCCAGTGATTAATTAAAAAAGGTTGCCTTAAACACACCACATTTTAATTTTTACTCTTTAATTTGCGTTTGCCCTGCAAGTGAAACATGGTGGGTAACCCTGCAGGCAAAGTTTTGCCATAGGCCAATTTTGAGCACCTATGGTGTTATTAGTTCTGGTTATTTATTTCTTCTCTTCCCGAGCATGTCGTAAAAGTCGACTAAGGGATAGTTTTGTATCCTCCAACATGATGAGATGCAATAAGCAAGTATTCCCAAGGAGGGTTGACGTCAGGCAGGCAGCCGGTCATAAAACACCTTAGCCAAAACTCTTACAGCATGATCCAAGGATCATGTCGTGCCGACCCCACATAGAGTGGGTGGGATAAGGGCGGGAAGATGATGATGATGATGGTTTATTATTTATTTATTGATATAGTAAAATATAAACTGTCTCAGGTGTCATTGGCTGGTGGATTACGCTCGTATTTGTATATTAGGTATATTCTTGTTACAGAGCTACTATGAAAAATTAAAATAATAGTTTACTTCTGTGCCTATATCTATTTTTAAGTCGCAGAACTAGTGAATCCCGGTAGTTATTTGGTCTGCTAATTAGCTTGTTTTCTTTGAAACTTTTCTCGTTTTCTCAAATTGAAACCTTGACATCTCAGGTAGGTAATGTTCTATTGCTGTGTGCTGGCTACAATGTGTTCTCCAACTTCATACTTACCTACTTCACCAATCCTATTGATATATTTAATGCATGAAATATTTTTTGATAATCATGACTGAGCAGATTTTGTTGAAATTGGAAGGTGGCCAGAAGTAGCTACAAGTACTAGGTTATCTTTATACCTACCTACATAAGGATGTGGTGAAACAGAAACAAGTGGGTCCAACATAAAATAGAGGAGTTTCAGGGAGAGGTTTTAAAAGATCATATTGGTATAAAAATCAAAAGTTTTAATGGTATTTTCTGAATCGCACCAAGCTTTCATTTACTTTTTAGTATACAGAATGATTTTGTATAAATTATAATACATTTCTGAGTCACATTTTTGAGATAAAACACAAATTGTCTAATGTGCCTGAATAAGACAGATTCTAAATCCAATTTTGTCTGACTCAATGCCTTTCATTTTGATAAAATGGCACTTCTACTTAAAACACTTTACGGTTTAATGTTAAAATAACATTATTATAATATTAAATACATAACTTCCATGGTCAATCAATAAAACATTCAGATAAAAACATGTCATGATTTACATTTAAATACATACTTCATTTAATTACTGTAGTAACAGATATTTAAAGTAGATGATATATTATAAACCTGAGAACAAGATTTGAGAAGTCAGACAAAATGTATTTTACAATACAATAATATCACATATTTTAAATGCATTAAAACAACGAAATATCAACTGCTTTCACGTGTTCTAGATTTATCGATCACATAGGAGCGTAAAATAAATTAAACTCCACTGGTACAATTGAAAAACCATTGAGATTTTTAACGGAAGTGTAAAATAAACTCCCGGTACAATAATAATTTATGGGATTTTTACTTTGTATGACGTTAAATAAACCGATTCTATACTTTAACTCTAAATTACGAACTAGTATTTACATTTATTTATAAGTATATATAAATATTTTATAACTATTTATCTAGTAATAATTATACTTACTATATTTCACAATCACTTCCTTCACTGTCCAATGTATAATTAAACTAATGGTCAATAACATTTGATAGATATTTTCATGTAAATAAACAAGCAGAAGTGTCGGCTATCAGCCGGCGCCAGTTCCGTTCTCTTCCAATATTGCACAAGTCGAGCGAGCGCCCCGCCCGCGGCGCGCCGCCGGCGGGCCCCGATTCTCGTTCCACAAGCGACAATACAATAAATAATTTTCTAACCGGTGATGGGAAAGGATCCTTTCTCGATGCACGCATCGTCGTCGGTCGAACGCTCCACTCCATGCAGGGCGGGGTGCGACACGCGCTATCATCGCGGCTCCTCCTTCTTGAGCAGGTCGAGCGGCTGCATGGGCGCGAGCTGCGGCGGCATCGCCAGCGAGTGCGCGCCCAGCGGCGGCAGCGGCGGGCCCCCCGCGCCGCGCACCAGCGGGCTCGCTTTCATCTGCTGGTGGTGCGCGTACGCGCTCAGCATCTTGGCGCGGTCCTCCTCGGCGCGGATAGCAGCCTCCACGAGCGGTGCGAACCGCATGTGCTGCAGCGGGTCGAAGGCGCGGTATGGGTCCCAAGCGGCGGGCGGCGGTGGGTACGCGCCAAGTGGCGGCGGGCCCCCGTGCCGTGGCAATTCCTTGCGCTCCTCCTTGGGCTCGAGCGTGCCGTTGCGCAGCGGCGAGCGCGCACGCGCCCGCTCCAGCTCGCGGTCGCGCTGGTCGCGCTGCTCGCGCGCCTTGCGCCGCTCTCGCTCTTCACGGTCGCGTCGCTCGCGCTCTTCGCGCTCCCGGCGCGCGCGCTCTCGCTCACGCTCCTCGTGGTCGCGGCGCGCGGCATCGGCAGCGGCGGCGGCGGCCGCGTGGCTCGGCGGCGGTGGCGGCGCGGCGGGGCGCGGCGCACTGCGCCAGGGGTCGTGTAGTGGCGGCAGCGGCGCGTGGTGCACGCCGTGCAGCGAGGATGAGAGCGCCAGGTCGCGGGTGTACGCGGAGAGCTGGAAGGATGGCGGCGCGGGAGGGTAGGGCGCGGGCGGGTAGCGCGCGAAGGGCGAGACGCCGGCGACGCGCAGCGCGCGGTCTGGGTGCGGCGCGAAGGGGCCGGGCTCGTAGCGCGCGAGGTGAGGGTGGTGCGGCAGGTAGTGCGGCGGTAGCTCGTACGGAGAGCGGTAGGCTGCGGGCGGCGGCGGCGGCGCGGCTGGGGGCGCAGCGCTGAAGGCGCGCATCTTGTCCTTGTCGGGGCCGGGCGCGGCGCTAGCGCCCGCCTTGTCCTTGTGCTGATGGTTGTAGATCTCCCACGCAATGCGAACGTGCATCGCGTTCCACTTGCCGGTTTTCTGTACGAGATTAAAATTATGGTTAATATTTGAAAATCTGAAGCGACGAGACTTAAGAATTCAAAATATTTTGTTTTTACTCATTGAAAATAATGACAAGGACAAGAAAGATACAGAGATAAGCATGCATGATCGTAATGAAGTGGCAAGAAGACCTACCGAGACCGCGGGACGCTGCAGCGGTTTAGGAGTGGAGTCGCTTGCGGCTGTCACTACGGGCTGTTAACATGAGGCGATGCAAGGGTTAATGATTGGAGCAACATAGGTAATACATCAATTTATACAAGCACTATGAAGCTAGTCACTAAAGAAATTGTAAATGAATAAAATACAAGTTAGTAACTAGATGTGTGTGGACAAAGAAGAAATCTTATAAAATAATCATTATACATATAAAGTTTTATATAGTGATCTTTCTCGAGGGCCTTCTGAAGCTAAAATCTAATGAAAATAGTTGCAGTTATGAAATGTATGAAATCGACTGATAAGAAACTATGTAGTTAATATTCTTATTAACTTTCTCCTATTGTTGATACCCTATTAATAACATAAGAGATTTGTTTGTTATGAGCAAGCCTATAACTTCTAAGAACATTACATAACTCACAGCCTCAGAGGGCCCTTGAGAAAACTCATCCAATACAATGCATCAATAGATAGTTTGTGCTAAAAGGTACAAGTAGGTATGCAAATAGTTTACAAAGGAATATCTAGTTACCTTAGTAGGCGCATACGAGAGCGGTGTAGGTGGCACGTATGGCGACGGCGGATGAAGCAAACTCGATGAATAAGGGTAGCCGAGTCCCATGCTCGACCGGTATAGAGATGGCATCTTGCTGACATCTTTGAACTGGAAAATAGAGACGAATATTTGAATATCAATTACATTTTGAAGGAGATACAAAAGATAAGGTTGTTTAAAAGGAGCTTAGCTTTAAATATATTCATTGAGGCTTAGGCATTTGTGATATGTTCAGTTTGAAGTGAAAGTATTTAAAAAAATCACAGGTGAGCACATACCACTATTAATAACATCCATAGGCTACTGTGACTATTACTACCAATCAGGTGAGACAAATGCTTTGCAACAGTGACAAACAAAATTGTTTGTGTGTGCACCACACTCGTTTGAATGTAACTAGTGACACGTAGTGGTACGAGGTGGGTGCGGCGCGAGCAGGTGGTACGGGTGGTACGTGTGAGCCGTATACTTTGCCACCTCACTGGTATGAACTAGTCGTCCCTGTAAATGAACGTAGTACATAGCGAGAGGCAGGTGCGGCACGAGCAGATGATGTGGTTGGTGCGGCGGACGCTGTTGCACGTGTGTGTGCCGTAACTTCAAAACAAATCGTCGTTGTCTTCTTCTTCTGCTGACTCTTAACCTTTCGACTCTACACAGACAGCACTCCAGGCGACTACCTCCGAGTCCATAACAAATTGTTTGTATAAACAATCTCTGTTCATTTAAATAGTGGTACGTACCAGTGGCAGGTGCGGCATGAGCAGGTTGTGCGGGTGGTGCGGGTGCTATGAGCCGTATGCGTCTGTTACCTCAGTCACTTCACAAATAGTTCCTGTAGATAGTGTACGTACCAGTGGCGGGTGCGGCACGAGCAGGTGGTGCAAGTGGTGCGGGTGCTATGAGCCGTATGCGTCTGTTACCTCACTGTCACTTCACAAATAGTTCCTGTAGATAGTGTACGTACCAGTGGCGGGTGCGGCACGAGCAGGTGGTGCGGGTGGTGCGGGTGGTGCGGGTGGTGCGGCGGGTGCTGGTGCACGTGCGTGTGTTGGTGCTGGTGGTGGTGCATCTCGGTGCGCACGGCCACGTTGCCGCCGGTCGCGCCCGCCGCGCCCGCCACCGCCAGGAACCGGTTGTCCAACTCCCGCCGGAGCAGGTCCGCGCCGGGACCTGGAATAACAACAACACTATCTATCTGTCTACTCGTCTCACTAGTTCTTCTGAACCAGTGTGGTGAAAGGATTTAAAGGGCTCATTTCGTGAACTTGACATATATTTTCGAAATTTTAAGGTTCTACAACATGATGGTTTCCTCACGATGATTTCCTTCACCGTTTTGAGAGTACTGAAAAATCCATTGGTGCACGACCGGATCTGAAGACACGACCTTTGGATCGCTAGGCGGGGTCACTACCACTAGACCACCAGTGCTCAACAACACTGGTCAAGATTACCTACTTTAATGCCAGAGGTGCGATTTTGTAGTACACTCGCAATTTTTCATTAGACGACACGACACTGCAATCTAACCATGAAACTTCCAGGTGCGCGCGCGCGCATGTTTCCTTGTTGTGAAACATACTTCGGTTTCGGCTCAAAATCTAGGTACCACGTGCCGTGGTGCCTCGACACAGACAATCCTTCTCGGAACTATATTTGTGATTATTATTGGTAAGGAATTCTGAGATCATTTAGATTAATTTTTCATCATAAGTAAAAAACTTCGCGTTGTAAATAAAAATGGAAGTGGTCTAGTATGGGAAAACCATATCCCTTTCAAATGATATTACTGAACCTAGTTGTACCAAGGCAGTAAATAAAATCCACTGTAGCACATACTTTAATTTTAGGCCTGCATTGGCCCAGTTGCAGTTAACATTTCGATTGCCATTCTAAATAGACTGCCTAGACCCCGATGTCGCCAAAATTCGATGGATTGACTTAAACCCGTTTTTTTTTATCTTGAAAAAGAAGTGTACGCGTTAAACTCACTGGTATTGAAAAGAGACTCCGCAGAGAAGGGGTTGGGGTTGGGAGGCGGCGCGAGCGGCGCCCCGAACAGCGGCGGCGCCGGCGCGAACCCGCGCGGCCCTTCCGCGGCCGATGGCCTGCTGGAAACAATGACACCACACAATCAGACATACACTGGATTACACAGAAAATCACATAGGATTTATGGTCCAAAAGTAAGGACAAAGGCAAGAATAGTTTTTTCCAGCAAGCCTACAGCCTAAGCTAGCCTTTGAGGATAAACATTATTATTATTGTTTTGTGATGACAGGGCTACTAATTTCACACACGTCGACAAACGTTACCTGCTGTGTAGTCATCATCAACCTATAGATGAGCAGCGCAATGTTGCACATAGGCCTCCCTGGTTTACTTCTAGCATGAAAGGTTCTCTGCTGCCTCCATTCACCGACCACCTTTACTAATAGTATGTAGCAGTAGGTAAGTTAGCTGCATTTGTATGGAGCTCGAGATAGAGCCATGTTGTAGCGGACAATGTATACTCACGTTACCCCCCAGTGGGCGGGCGGTTTGGCACTGGAACTGATGCTGGGCACAGTGGGCACGGGCGCTAGCGAGTGCGCCAGGTGAGAAGGCGCGGAGGCCGGCGTCGGCGTCGGCGCGGCTAAAGGCGGCACTAGCCCGCCCAGGCCGGTCGCCAGCGACGAGCCTAGCGGGCCCAGCTGACCCTGGAAACAACAACAAATAAATGACACCCAACAGTCACATACATAGTTCTGACGCCAAACTAGGATTAAGTCAGTCTAAAAAATATTTTTAAACATGATTCAATTCAGTTCCTAGAGGCTCCTAGACAACTGAACAGATTCATGCATCGCACATACGTTTCTAGATTGTTGTTATGACCTAGATTCCAACCCATAACCTTATAATCTGAAGACAGATCTCTAGTTACCTAGTTGTCAGACAAAAGAGTAATTTTCTTTTCACTTTCTCTTTGAAGTTAGAATTATGTTCGAGATTGATTAAAACGTACCGGAATGGGGGCGGCAACCGGAGCCGGTAGCGGGGTGGGTAACGGTGCTGCGAGCGGAGCTGCGAGCGGAGCGGCGAGCGGCGCGGCGAGCGGTGCGGTGAGCGGGGCAGCGAGCGGGGCGATGAGCGACGGAGCGAGCGGAACGGACGATGCCGCACTCGATGCGGGCGTGCTGCGTGATAGACTGCTGATATTGCTGTTGACAACATCAAACTCTTAAATTTTACGTCTCTAGTGGCTTTTAAAATTTAAAGCTGTATGTGTATTTTGTGTATGTAAAGAAATAAAAGAGAAAAAACAATATAATTCAATATTTTTAGTATATAAAGCATACAGACCAGATTGATCTGTGATCGTGATACAGACTGTCCAATGGTGACTTTCACGTTTACATAAGATTTCATTAAATACCAGCGTTCTATAAATTGTCCTTACCATAAAGAACAAGTGGCTAATACACAAAGGGCCGATTTGTTCACACCCGACACTGGGTCAATGACCTGTAGATCAGAAGGCGGAATCGGTATAATTGGGCAGCTGCCAACTTACGTGTAGGTACATAATAATAACTTGCATAGCTTTGATTTTTCACTACAGCAAGAGTATTATTATGAAGTGTGAATGTAATCCCACCTAATTGATTCCCTTTGCTTCTTTTATTTTCACATTTTGTTTAGACTGCTTCTTTTATTTCAACCTCTTGTTTAGATTATGTTTTGTTTGATTAATGTGATGAACGAACCTGAAACTTTCCCGTTCTCTAGTTGGACTGGGTCCCGGAGAATACGAGGCTAGCGCAGAGCCGGCCGCGCCGCTGGACCCCGGTGTGTGAGGACGCACTCCTTTGGGTGTCTTGGGCGCCACCAGCGGAGATGCGGACAGACTTGTTCTCTGGAAAATGGATATATCAAGATTAGGCTGGATGTAGTAATGCCGACAAGGCTTTTGAACGTAGTTAATTCTGATGTATTACAAAGAAAAGAAGGTTCTCTAGCTCAGCTCAGCTTACCGTATCAGCTGAGTTTCTAGGCGAAGCCGCAGCTGGAGGCAGATATGGACTGTGTTGTAGAGTGGTCGCGTACGGTGCGTAGAGCGGCGGATAGGCAGTCCCCGAGTACACGGCGGGCGGTGGGAATCCGTTGGTGGCGAGGCCCGAGCTAACTATGGCTGGGCTTTCGGTTTTAGCCAGCAGCTCAGCGGTGGCCGGTTGCCGCGAATCGATCACCGGAGGAGCTAACGGCGGATGGGCAATGTTGGAGTTCGCCGATGATGTGACTACAGTGGGAGCGTTGCTGCACGAAGTGGTCAAGTCCACGTGAGCCGTAGTGTGATGCAGGGGGGGCGGCGGTGCCAGTGGACCCGCGTGCGGGAGCAGGCCCGGGTGCTTCAAAGGGGCCGTGTAGCTCGGCAGCGTGCTGGCGGCCGAGCTCGTCGCCGGCGGCAACGGCAGCCCGCCGATGTGCGGCGGCGCCGCCATCGCGGCCCCGTGGCTCAGGGGATGACTGGCGTGGTGGCTGGTCGCGTGGCTTGCGATGGAATGGCTGTTCAGCGAGTGGCTCGTGTGCGTGGCTGCAGGCTGATTCGCGGTGGTGGCGTGCGGGTGTCCCGGGGGCACCCCGAACGGCGCGAGGTGCGAGGGTCTGCTCGCATACACCGATTGAACGGAATGTTTCTGTAGACTCGCCTGACTCTGGAAGGGGGGGATCGCGTGGCCGTGAATGCTGGAACTCGAGCTGGAGCTGACGTGACTAGAACCGATAGCCGGAGGGGGATAGGGGCGCGAGACCGGCGCGGCCGGGGAGACCGGCCGACCGGAGAGAGTTTGACTCGGAAGACAGGTGGGGATGGTGGGCGGCGTGGAGCGCGGCGCGGTGATGGGGGAGACGCCGGCGCGGGCCGGGAACGAGGTAGGAACGGAGTTTGGCTGCATGGGCTGCGGCGCGGCGGGGCTGCGCATCTCGACATCAGGGTCCGGCGGGCGCGGCGCGGGCGCGCGCTGCGCGTGCAAGTCGAGCGGCGCGGGCGGCGGTGTCGGCTCGGCCGGCTTGTCGGTCCGCGTCTCGTGGTTCGTATGCCGGTAGTCGGGCAGCGGCAGCGCGGCGCCGGCGGCCGCGTGCGACTGGTAGGCGGCGTGCGAGGGGAAGAGCGGCGCGGGCGGCGCGGGCGTGGGGCTGTCAGCGGCGGGGCGCGCGCCTGGCTGCAGCTTGCTGGGGCCGGAGGCGGCGCCCACCGGCTTGGCGGGGATCTGCGTGGCGGCGGCGGCAGCGTGCCCGTCGATGGCAGGGATGTGCGCACCGTTGGGGCGGTGCGGCGGCGGCAGCGCGGGCGGGGGCAGCGCGGCGGGCGCGGGAGAGGGCGCAGGCTGCGGCAGCGGCGCGGGCGCTGGGCTGGCGCTGCCGCCGACGGGCGCCCGCGAGAGCGCCAGCGCGCCGCCGCTGCCGCCCCGCGCCACCAGCTCGTTCTTGCCACCGCCGCCGCCGCCTGTCGCGCTAGTCACCCGAAACAGAGAGCCTGCGTCCGACGCCTGCAACACCAAAGATAATATTTAATTATTTAGAGTATGTATCGCCTAATGGAGTGTTTACAATTAAGTACAATGAAAATTTTGTACTTATAGTCGGGTCAAAACAATAGACTCGATTTGACATTCTGACAAAAATTCTGAATAGGGATGGGAACCAAAGAATCGGTTGCTGAACAAAACGATTCTTAAGACATTTCGATTATTGTACATAGATATTGCAATCGTTTAGTTAGACTTAGGTTAAATAGAAATTATAATATTATCGAATTACCTCGCCTACAAACATAACAGTTTTCATTAATAAAATATTTACGTTATTTTTACGTTGTTAGGTGTCTATTGAACATGTATTTTGTTCAACATGTTCTTATTTTATTGTTTCTGTACATAGTTATTTATATTATAAGTAGTTTGTCCACACATTGCATGCTGTGTTCACAATTCTTAGAAATTGCGCCGCAACGCTACAGTATACAAGTTATATATATTTTGAGTTTTAGTTTTTAGTGCATATTTCAAGTTAGTGAACCATAAATAAAAAAAATGTAACACTAATTTTTTGTCCTAGAAAGGTAAGATTAAGTAAGTACTTGTTAAATTTGTTAAGTTTACTTGCACAAGGTATAATGAAGATAACAACAAAACAAAAAAGTCCACGCACCCTTATTTCTAATCACTCTTAATTATTTATTATCTAATTTTAAATAAAATAAAGAAACGATAAATATAATAATGACCAAGGATTAAATAGTGTTTGTGAGAGTAATTTGTACAGTGTTAGCTTATAAATTATACTCTGTGTCATAGTGTATGGAAAACTTAATAATAATTTGGCATTATGTGGTTGATTTTATGATTTCTTGTGTAGACGTTCGTACAAGTTATCACGGCAAACAAAACTGACAAACGTCAAATCGGACCTATTAGTCTGACTCGACTATAATGCTTAAACTTTTTTATACTTACGTCTTCCATGGATACATCATGGTATCTAGGTGAAGCATTTCTACTGTTATCGGGACTAGCCTGTAACAAAGAAAACAATTCGATTATTTTATGTCTAACCACAACACCTACATGTACATATCTATATAATACTAGCTGAACCGCGACGTTTTCTGCGCAACAGAAATGTATATAGCACCAGCTAGGGGCCCTTACCCAGAGCCCTGCAAGAAGAAGAGAGCTGCTGACGACTCGATTGATATGAATGACGTTGCCAATTGTCAAAATTTTGTAAATGCCAAATTAAGTGTCTTGTCATAAATTAATGTTTAAGAAGAATTGATGCGTATTCTTTTACATCCTTTTTATATTTTGAATTTGTTTTACAGGATAAAAAGTAGCCTATATCCTCCCCGGGATGGAATCTATCAGTTTAGGTGTTAAAAGGTGACAGACAGAGTTACTTTCGCATTTATAATACTAGTATGGATTTCGATATCAATCATTGTTATCTTTCCTTTCTTATACTTGTTTTTTTTCACCTAGCTAGTTAAATACTATTGATTGACCGTGTTTGCAGGAAAGGGATTTATTTTAACATTACATTTTTATTGTACACTTCTCTTTAATGATCGCAAGTGGACATAAAAGGCTAAGTGATGACGACAGCGAGACGGCGCGTATTATGTACCCATTAGTATTCTTATTTAGTCGACGAGTTATTTAGTGTTAGCTTTGAACAATATTCAAAGCTAACACAATAACCGCCCACAGGTTTCTGTATTCATCAGACGAATCTGAATTTTAAGTCGACATGACACACAAAAATATGTTAATGGAAATATGACCAAAAAAGAACAACATTAAATATTAATTTATATGCACACTGCGTTTAATATTAATGAGTCACTTAACCGTGAGAACATGAATGCAAAATAGAAATAATAAATATACATACTTAATTTTAGACATAATGTTATTCAGAATTTGAGTAAATGAAATCGCAAATTCTGCTAAAAATATCTCAATTCTTTGTTTAAGAAAACATTTACTCATTTTTAAAAAGTCAAACAAAATCTGGGCTATATCTCGTTGAAGCTAAATATTTTCATTTATTTTATGAGCGGGACGGGCGTTCGCTCGCTCGAAGTTTAAAGGGAATGGAAAGTAATTACCGGGGGATATTTACGAGCGGGCGCGAGAACGACTCAATAAAACTAGTTGGGTAACCGCGCCGTTTACGATCCACGCAATTTAAGTAGCATTGTCTCTTAAATCCCATTTTATTAGTGGACGCTGTGCTGTGTGCAATATAAATAATAAGTAATAACCAATGTTTAATGTAAGCATAGCTCCATACCGAGACGATTTTCCTGTAGCGTAAACTTAACAGAGCGTAATTATTGCGTTGATGGAGTTAACTTCTTCATTTATTACAACAAGAACCTTCTGTGTAGTCTTAAGAAACGGTATGTAATAAAACAAAGTCAAGTGCGAGTCGAATTCGCACACGAAGGGTTCCGTACTGTTGTACATATTTTTTTCTTGAAGGAGGCCCCTTTTTATTTTATTTTTATTATTTGTTTTTATAGCGGTAATAGAAATACACACTCTGTGATAGTTTAATCTACCTATCACGGTTGTTACCACATATGAGATGCAGCCTGCTGATAGACGGACGAACGGACGGACGGATAGCGGAGGCTTAGTAATAGGGTCCCGTTGGCACCCTTCGTGTACGGAACCCTAAAAATGTTATAGAGTTTGGCTTTTACTACAATAAAACGCCTAGTGACTGATTAGGTATACAAATATTGTAGTTGAAAGTTCAAAAAAGTTTCAAACTATCAACATAAAATAGGTCAAACAAAGAGGTGTGAATTTTTCAGATACGAGCTTTAGACATCCAAGTGGGCCGGAAGAAAATAGTCAATCGATCGCATTGAGTGAAGGGGGAGAACAAATCGTTTCGGGAGCGTTCCGGCAATTGAATGTTTAGCCTTATCCGGTGGGGGGTGGGTCGTCGGTCCGCAACAATGGAGTGATAAATCAAGTATGGGCCGCGCGTGCCAGCCGTCTCCATCGTGGCGGCTGCTTCGCGTCCGGTGTCTCTCAGAAGGATAATCAAAGGTGCCGCTTGTAATATAACACATCACCCCTTTATATTTCTGACACAATTCTTGCAAAGAGCGCACTCTGCGCGACAGAAACTCGTTACTGAGACGCCATAATTATAATTAAGCCTATTATAAAATTATAACTGCTTACACGTATAATTGAAAAGTTCAAAAGTAGTTCAATTGAAATTGAATTTTTATACTTCTTATTTATAGTTATGGCCGACTTCCTTATTGATGCAATCAAATCCAATATAACACATCTCTAAACTAGTTCCAATCAAATTGACACTAGCGAGCGAGGTGCTAATAAACATTGATTGATTGGCGTAAGAGCTAGCGAACTGTAGCCATGATGCATACATTTACACTGCTGAAGATCTCTGGCATTTTGTCATCGATGATAATTACGTGCGTATTTAAGGGATGTCTATCAACGTCAATAAAAATTGGCTGGCTGTCAAAAGTGTGTTACATAAAAGAGATTGTAATTCAGTGAGATATTAGCGCGTTGAGTGATGTCGTGTCGGCAAGTAATAATAGCCGCTCGAGCCCACCTTCGAGCAACACACGCGACTCTCAAATAAACCACCTATAAAAATAAACGAGCGCATTAGTCAACGTTGTCAAAATATACTAAAATATTTACTTGGTCTAGGTAGGTAAAATTATGATTTCTAGCAAAGATTCTTCTCGTAAATTATTCAGAATTAAAATTATAGTTTGTTCGAAGAACGCGGAAAAACTATTTCTTCAGGTCCATCTGTCACAACACAATTCTAAATCAAGTAAGTACTACTTAAGTACGTGACTTTAACTAGTTCTTTGGTTAGGTAGGTACACAAAGTATTTGGATGTAATATGATTGGATTTGGATCAAAGATGATGATTAAAAATGACTGAATGCTTCAAACGCTATAAAATCCTACGAAAGTTTGTGAGGATTTTTGTGCCTCAATCACGCTTAAACTGCTGAACGGATTTAAATGAAACTTGGAATATACATAATACGTGCGCTGGAATAAAATATACTCGTAGGCTATTTTTATCCGGGTACGACGCGAGCGAAGCCGCGGGCGGCAACTAGTAATTAATATATTGTTTGTTTTTAAAGTAATTAATACTATAACACATTATTTAAAAGAACATGCCCAAATCAAAATTCTCACCATGAAGTCTATTTTCCCGTTTTTTCCTGCAGAGGAAATTCGTCTGGAAAACGAGGGGAGGAAAGCAAAAAAAAATCCGTGATAGCTTTTCACCCCTCATTCGAAATTCTAATACTTTCACAAACTTTTAATAGGATGGAACTTAAAATTCACGAAGAAAGTCATCTATAAGTTCAGTTTGAGCGAGGGGTCACGATCTTAACCAAATTAAATATTTAAGAAAGATGCAAGATATGCTATAATCGTGCATTACGAGTATAATAAAATTTTTATAAAATAATAAAAGATGATGTATAGCAGGGATCCCCAAACTATTTTGGACAAGTGACCCCTTTTCCAAAATGAACTGTTACCTCAGACCCCCATAGCCTAGACCTACTTTTCAGATCAACCCCCTTATTCATAATGGTCCGCTAACTTAAAACAGCTGCGAGTTTTTCACCTTGTACGAACTTGAGACTTTACATTACTACAACAATGCTATTTCCTACAAAAATATTAATTATTCTTAGTACACGTGACACAACATAAACAATACAGTACCTACCTATCTTGAAAGTTTTAAATAAGAACTTGTGTTAATTTAATAGGGGTCGATTTTTAGACCTCGTCGACCCCCAAAATCAGTTTTCGTTTATGTCGACCCCTAGGAAACCGATATCGACCCCTAGGGGTCGATATCGACCACTTTAAGAATCCCTGAATTGTATAGTTATTAAGTAGTTATGCGAAATGCAGTATATATTATGTTTCATGCAAAGGTCTACGATAAAATGTTACGACCAAACGTCTTGTATATTAAGTTTGATGAATTATTCATAGCCACTATAACTAATACCAGTAATTTAAATTAGAATTGAAAATTGGCACTGAGTATGTCAGTCAATTTGGCAAGTTGCCTTTCAGAATAGCGATCAATTAGAATCAATGATTTAAAAACATATTTTATTTTCAACACAATTGTCACTAATTTTCTCTGATGCAACTATATAATTTAATTGAAATATCTACATACTCCATTAAGATGACGAGCAAATCAAACCATCAATTAATTACTTTAGGTATACTATGGTTCACCATATCCATCTTAGGACTTTAAATCAGAAGTGGCTGCAAGTTTTCTTAAGTTTACTTTATGCCTCTGCCCACCCCATTAGGGATATGGGCGTGATAGTATGTATATGTATGTGTATGGACTACTAGAAGTATTACAGTTGTAAACTTTCATATTATACGTAATGATAGGAATGCATTTTTATTTTACTTAATTTTTCAACACGCATAGACGATTAAATGATTAAGCAATTAGTAACATTTCTAATTGCAATAACCACTACATAACGTCAATGCAGACGTGAAATTAATATCGAGACATGCAAACCGAACTGTAGATTTATCTTAAAAGAAGACTCGCCGTGAATATTTAGCTAAAGTTAGTTCATGACCTGAATTTAATGCTGCATACTAAATTTGTTCGTGGTACTGTTTGTGAATGATAAACAGAGAGGTGATATGTATTGAGGATGTGTGACGATTACGAATTCTGTTTTTTTTTCTGCAAGAAGCGAAGTCCGTTGAATTAAAGGTCTGAAGTTGTAATTGGTGATTCATTTAGAGCTCTCCTTTTCAGTTTTTTTGAAAAAAAAAAACATATTTATCGGGTTTCCTTTGTTATTATATGAACGAACCATTTTTTACATTGACCTTTTGAAGATAGTTTATTTTCAATGTTGACTGCTAACTTGGTTCATGCGGTAGTTCCAATTTTTATTGACGCGTCTCAGAATTTTGAGTGGTATATCACGAATAACGAATATCATTAGATTTTATGATTTAGTCGGTGAAAAAGGTTTCATTTAACAAACTACTTAAATGTTATCAACTGTTTTACCCGACTGCAAAGGGTAATGTTTTTGGACAAATAAGCTGTCAGTGGATAGGGGTTGGCGCAGATTAATAATATAAAGTGCCTAAAAATGGAAACGGCAGCTGTATGTTACCTAAATTTTATGCTGTCATTTTAAAAAAAAAATATTTTTTTGTATTCTAGCATTCATCATAATACTTAGTGTCAATAAAAAAATCTTTTGTGTGACATGCTAATTGTGAATTCAACTTGCCAACAGGTCACCTGTTGACAAGCTAGACGAAGTGGAATAAGGTATAATTTAAAAATCAATAATGAAGTTGGCGAGCAAGCAATTGCTGTAAATAAAAAGATTAAGATGTGGGAATGTGATAACTTTATAAAGCGAACTGTATTTACAAAGATTTACAATACTAGGCAGTAATTCCCAAGACAAGTTCTACGTATAAATGAATTTAAAGTGGACTTAAGCATTTTATTTGCTCAATGTCGTTGCTAATTTATTTATCTTAGAGTTTATGGCTTTATATTGTTATTATATTCATATCCATGTTCTATCTCGTAGGAATTAATAAGTTTATTATTATTAACCATAAACGCCACGTAATATGAGTAGCGGAGCGGTGTATTTGCACAGTTGAGTTCATTACACCACCATTCTAAGTCATTTTGTTAAATTCTACATTATTGGTCACATAATTCAATGCTTAAAGTCGCTAAGCCATGACGGAGGCCTTTAGGCGGCCTAAAAACTCCGCCACAAGAGTTGGCCACTAGCTCATACGAACTTACTTACTTACTTATTAATTGCTTAAAGTAATTTCTGGTAATTTTGAAGGCATCTATCCAGTTATTGTTATTACATAGCAATAACATAACTATAATAAACTAGTAGTACGTCCTCAATGCCCAAATTTAGCATTCGCGACCTGAGGTTTCTTGTACTTACACACTTTATGTACAAGTTCTCATTAGAACTTTGTCTATTTTATAAAAAGTAAGAGTAATGTATTGATTACAGTAGACTTTATACCGCTATCTAGCTAATATCCAGTGTAACCTGAACTTCGAAGACATCGAAACTCTTAACAAAAGAGAGCACAGGTTACAACAGATAACGAATAAATATTTTTTTCTTTGTATTTAAAAAAATATACATGCTAGGATAAAAATAAAAACTATTTTGAAATGTACAAATAAAGCCCTTTCAAATGACACCCCACTCGATACATTTGTAAAACTTTCTTTTTTTTACCCTCTTAGGAACCCAATATCTTTCTTTAGTCCCTTCACCGATTAAGCTCATACGCTTCCCAGCAAATCTTCATAGTACAATCAATTGGCGTACCAAGAGACAATCGAAACTACCAATAATACAATTATAAATAGTATCACAGAGTCATAGGCGTTTATTAACCTAGATGTGCCCGCTAATAGTAGGCAATAAAAAATAAAATCAACAGCTGAGTGGTTGTTTGTAATGTACTATAATTACGACGTTGCTATTGTGGCTCTAAATGCTCTATTGGGGTTATAAGTAAGCGTAATAGCAGTAAAACGACGCAGGTTCGCATTTATGCGTACTTTCCGTGACCAACAGCAATAACGATTCCATTACTATTTCAATGCGAATAAGTGTAAATTAAAATGGAAATTCTATAAGGCTGGTCATTTCATTGTTAAGCTTAATCTTACAAATACAGCATTAACTATGCAGGTCACGATATGTTAGCTGGCAATAATCCTTCAGTGGAAGAGCGCAGTTTGCATTGTTTATTATTAGACTCGAATGGAATTTATTTTGTCTAACATTATTAATAAATTTTCCTTTTAGCTGTTGTGCAAGTTTTTAAGTTTGCTTGTATATGGTATGATTTACCTTAGCTGCATCTTTGGACGGCGACCGTTTCTGACAATCCTTTCCTTTGGTTTGCCGCGCGGTCTTCTCTTTCTTGTTGGTTACGTTGGTCGCCGTCTTTTGTTTATTGTTTTTTCTCTTGCCTTCTTTTTTGCTAGTACCCTCAACATTGCTCTTGGGGGAATCCTTGATCCTCACTATGATAACTTTTTGAAACTCTTTTCGGATCTAATATATTGTTTAGAATATTTCAGAAGCAAATGTAAAGAAAATAAACATTCGATATTCTGTTAGTGCACTAGTTCGGTAATAGGGAATCCACTGGATTAATCGTCTGCTGTAAATTTGATTTGAACCGTAGCACCAAAACTTTGTTAAAAACTTTTCAAACCATGAAAAACGTCCAAAACAATCCGTGTAAAATCACTGCAATCCGTGGGCACTGAAATCCAGAGGGTGGCATCCAATGCGGCTCGGTAAACGGTCCGTCAGCAAGCAAAAATAACAGCGTTGTCGGTTAGATCGCGTTCGCGAGACAAATAGTGGCGTCGCGTGGCGTGGACGCGCTCGTCGCCCGGCGGCCGGGGCGAGAATGCGCGGTCGTCGCCCGCCACAGCGCCCCGCGCGCACGCGCCACCGCCGCCACCGCCGCGCGCCTCGCGCCCGCCCAACAATCCGCCTAGCAGACTATTATTTTGGATGCGACACATGTTAAATTCCGTCGGAAGCTGCACGCGGATAAAGAATATCACTTCAACCATGTCACATACTTGTTAACACGTTTAAAAGTCAAAGCTGAGCTATTAATCTCGATTATTATTTATAATATTTATTCTTTGCCGATGTAGATCACAGCGTACTTAAATAATTTAATTGTAACTGTGTTGCATTTAACATTATTGTTAATTATATGCTAATGAGAATCTAGATAACTGTCATTGCATTTCAAAATAAAATATATTTCATAATGTTTCAGGTGTTTTGAATTGACATTGATTCATGGTCCTTCAAACATACCTTGATTGTAATGGTTTGATTCAAATCTAATACGAGACGTCATCGACGTCTTTAGTTAATCTGTCGCTTCTAGATATTATGTTCACTGCATCCGTCCATAGCAATAACACATTCGCGAAAAGCTGTAAAACAACCATAAACCGATTTATTTATATTCGTTTTATAACATATTGCTTTACGACTGGGATTAATGCGGCAGATATGTAGGGTAACCATAGCCAAGTCAGTCTAGAAAGTGGTTTCTGCAAGTATATTTCTGTTCGTTATCTACAGTTGTGTCACATTAGTCACATTTATTAATCATCTTTTAAGACATGTTTTAAAATCATTACATCTACACTATTAACATAACACGCTCGATGTAAAATAAAGATACACTTACACATAAAATATTTATTTAAATCTCAATTTTTTATTTGTTGCATATTCATAACCCGCTCCTGGGACGCTCAATGAAGACTCAGAAAATAATGTAATAAAAGCACCCCACAGAAAATACTAATTTGAAACCATTTATTCGCGAATAAAAATATAAAGGGACTCCCCATTCCAGAGCGAGACGGTGAAGCGGTCGGGATAAGCGAGATAAATCTCGACTTGTCTTCGGTAACTGTCTCTATAAAATATCTATAAATATAAGAGCACTTTATGAGAGTTTTCCCCAACGGGGAGCAGAATATTTTTTGTGCCGAATTGTGATTTCACGTAAAGTATAAGCGTCAGTATAATGCCGAGGGGAAATTAAAAACGATACGAATCTCTTTGTGTAAACAGCGACAAAAAGTTGGATCAAAGAGACGGATGGCTTCATGTCCTAGAAATGCTTCTATTATTTTCATGTTATTTGAATAAGGTAACTTCATATTTTATCAGAGACCAATTTATAAAAAGAGCTCATCGGTTTCATGATGACAAAGAAATGTTAAAGTCCACGAAAAGTATTATTTACCTACAAGAAATTCAAATCCCCAAGACTTTGAATTTACAGGAGTGGCTGCAAGTCATCTTATGATTACTTGTGACTCTGCCCATATCTTTTCTGATAATATGTACATTTATATGTATGAAGAAATGCCAAATAATTGTTATTCATTACTATTTTGAGTTACCTAGTCAGTTATAGTCGCTAGGCAATTATTATTGAAATGCCTTTATGGTCCAATTTGAAAAAAAAAAACAGAAAACAAAAGTTCGTATTATATATTTAATAGAAAATTGGGACGTCTCAAACGACAGTGAGCCGGAATTTCGCTTAGCAACATATATGTGCTGTTTTTTGTTTTCTCACTTTCGGCAGTAATAAAAACGACTCAGGATTTATATTTTTAACCGGTTTAAAGCGTGAGGCAATGTCACCGCCCCAGTTACAAATTACCATAAGTTTCTCATGTCGGCCACATATTTAATATACTAAATCTTCGTTGAAATTTAATTTCCTACCCAACAGACATTTCAATACCATTTACATCACAGCAAAATCATTAATTTTATTCGGTAGCTCATACATTAGGTACAAGCTACATCATATTAATTAGGTAGACTTATAAAAATAACTAGCTGCCGCCCGCGGCTTCGCTTGCGTTGTACACGAATAAAAAGTAGCCTATATGTTATTCCAGCACACGTATTATGTATATTACAAGTTTCATTTAAATCCGTTCAGCCATTTGGGCGTGATTGAGGGACAAACATTCATCGTCACATCTTCACAAACTTTCGTATTTATAATATTAGTAGGATATTCGACAGGCAACAAAACGCGGATGTCACCGCAATTTCCAAAGGATTGGCTACAATTAGGTTTATTAGTTCAATGTGATACGGTGTTGATTACGCAGATTGAAATCGCCTCACCCCACGCGCTGCTTGTTAATGGTGCAATAAAAAGGACGCTTATCGATTTAGCCGCCCGTTAAGAACGCTCGAAGGCATAATAATTTATTATCCAAACAATGTTGCATCAGTAGATGTAAATTACAGTGCTCAGCGACGAAATTATGTAACGACGAGATTTGTTAACCGCCTGAGCTCGGAGTGACAAAAGTAATTAACACTTGCGATACACTAGAGTGCTTGGTTTACGACGCTCGACCCCAGGACTTCGCAGACTATCCCGGTCTCTAATGAGGGAGGAAAACGGACCCTCGATAACGATCAGCGATTAAATTTCTGAGACTCATTATTTTATTTACGACGCGCAAACATTACTCATAATTACTTAATCCTCTCTTAATATCAACTTTACGTATTATTTTTCCTTTAGTTATGGTTAACTTTTGGGAATCCGAATTCAGGAAGTAAATAAGTTATGAATTGGACATAATATTATTACAAGAACGAAAATAATTTTGGAAGCGAACAACGGCAAACAGGGGTGAAAATTCCGAATGGGAGATATTGGGAGTCAGACAACGACCGCAGGATTTATTTCGAGCCTCATTCAATTTGCGGTAAACGTATTGTTGGATTGCGTTTTTGTATCGTTCGCATTTATGTAAACTGTATTTTTGTAGGTATATTGCAAAATATAGTATTTTTCCAAATATTAAATAACGAAATATTTTTGAGTACAATTTTAAACAAACCGTATTCACTGTTAAGTTATTATATTATAAAGATATGTGGAGTTAAAATTGCTAAATTACATAAAAGAGAAAGCGTTTGTAGAACATTTTGAAAGTGTTTGCTAGACATCGGACGAGGACACACATAACAAAGCGAGACGGCGACTAACACACAAGACATACAAATGTGCCTGTCTGCATATGACTACAGACTGCACAGTCGGAATTCTAATGAGGGTAGGCGAAACTTGTCTCACTAAACTGCAAGACATTCAGACATGAATGAGTACAAAGGGTACTTACTCTACCTAATTAAATACATATTCGTTTCGATAATTAAGTTATTGTAATCTGCAAGTGTTTCTTTATTTAAAGTATGCATCGTAAGATTTTAACAGACCTTTTTTCTAGCATTTAATGTCGATTAGGCACGTAACAACTTTACATGATAATAGAAAGTACGAAATTGCGGTGTCGTTTCATGTCGTAGGAATCGCAATCTGTATTTGTGAAAAAGAAACGAGGGAAGGCGGAAAAACTGAGTACCGACGACGGCACAAAGGGATGCTCGCTGCTCCGGATTCCACTAAAGCCGGAGTAATCTCGCACGTGTGGTACCGACTACAATAAAAACACTGTTAGAATAGATACTACCTAACATCCTTTTCAGAGACGCGCCGCTTGGCCCGCGCGATGTAGCAGGAGCTAATTTAGCGTTTCATAAGGTTGGAAATTTACATATTTTAATGCATTTTTACCCGACTGTGAAGAAGGAGGGTAATTTTTTAAAATAATATTGTCCTGTAGTAGAGATAAAAAAATAACGACATTAATTTTAAACATCATAATAATTGTAACTAACAAAAAAAGAAGACTAAATGAAAGATGCTGATACAGACCCGATAAAATATAATTCGCTTACCAGACGCACATTAATTATATTGTAAGATGAAGCAAAAATCACAACAAAAAGATATTTATAATGAATAGGAAAATAAATTGTAGAAGTCATTCATATCTACTCCATTAAATTCCGCACGGCAGTAGTTGACATACACAAGCATTATACGTATTGGGTAGTGACAGCGTTATGGAGGGCATGAAGCAACGACAACAGAAAACGAATGGAAGCGGTTTGCTTCACTAATGTTAGTGTCATAGCTCAAATAAGCTATACCAGAACAACGCTATACCTTATACAAAAACTTTAACTAACATTTCTTTACATTTAAACTATAACTGTGTTAATAATTGTTGAGTTTTCGTGCCGTTCCAGCCCAACAGCCATTTCCAGTTATTTTGTGTATTCTGTGATGTGGAATTACAAATGCGGGGGAGAAATGCAGTGGAGGATGCAGTGAGAGGCGACATAAAATTTTCAACGACTATGCCGAGTATCTGACGGCATTATCTAGCCGTTTGCAAGTACTCCACCAGCTTTCATATCTTTTGAATAAAATTTCTTTAGAGCGATATTATTACTTTCTGCGGCTTTTCTGGTATACGCCTCTGTTATTGTAATTTAAAATCTGTTATTCTCCACATTTTCACTTTACGTAATGTTTTTAATACTTGTACTGATATTTTAAAATACTAAAAAAATTATGAGTTCAAAAAACGATTGAAACTTTAATTTATCATGACAAGTAGGTACACTGCTCAAACACAAACCAACGTATTCCACAAATATTGGATGTTGTATCCATTTCGTTTGAGCGCGGTCGCATATTGAGTATTCAGAAGACTCAATGTATGTATGCAAATAAAACAGACGTTCGACGGGAAAATGTATTTCAATAAAACCATATCGGTACACGAGACTTAACTTCGCGCCGGGAATACGAGCGCTCGGGGCTCGGTGGTAAAATTTAAGAGAGAGAACTTAAAAGGAGACCGTAATAGCTTTATAACTCGTCGGAAAAGAAAATAATCTGAGCAAAAAGAGCGAGCGGGAGTAAATAATACGGCGTCGGCGCGACGACGGTACAAGTGCAGACAAATAAAGCGGCCAGGCCGGAGGTAGCGCGGTAGAGCAGCAGGCGGGGACAGGGAGCACTGACAATCTCGTTATAGATGTGAATAAATAATGAGTAAGCATTAAGCCCGCCTTCCCGCGTTGGGGGCTGCCGAGTTGCCTTTGTTGTCGGCGCTGTTTACTGCGGCGGGGATTGCGCCCGCCGCAAGCCCAATTTATTCCGCTAATCGAGCCTCACCTCGCTCGGCTTTAATTAATTAACAACGACTTAACCCTACATGTAAAATTTACAAACGATATCAAAATGTACGTAAGTATCGGGATTACGTTAATGTACACGAGTTTCAAAGACTTTCTGAGACAACATATAGCGAACTAGGTGATTAAGTGTTTCCGTTGTAGAGAAGTTGTTTTATTATTTAGTTAGTGAGCCAAACTACACGGCAAACTTCCCAATTCAATTCCATTGTTAAACGATACGCTAGATCGAGCATAGATTATTAACTACAGTGCATACATTTCAGTATATTTTCAAAGATAAGCTATCTTTGTATTGTTTTAAATTACACATAATCACAACAGAAGCAAAACATTTCTAGTTCATAAATTATTGACAGTAACTCTGATAAATAAAACCAGCCGGCCTATTTCATTAATCATAAAATTTTACTCTCAGCTTGAGTTTATCTCAATATTACAAGCGCGATTAATTTACAAAACAAACACGTAGATGAGACAAGCTTGATTTATGTGCTACAATAGGGCGTTTATAAATGGCTCGCAAGATCAATTTTAAATTGTGCTTCGAATTAAATATCGATTTAATACCAATTTAAAATTAAGAAGACACAAAAACAATTAGTGCGCCATTTAGTTATTGGGCTAATTAGATAGTGAGTCGTCTAGTCGGGCAGTGGGCATAGGCATGCTCCCGTGACTTCAAAGGGGTGACGACGATACGTGCGTGAGCGCCCACGGCCCAGGTGGACACGTCCGACATTCCGGCGTGCTAATACATTGCCAACAACGCTTAAAACAACTCGACAGCCAGCGATCCAAACTATTTGCTGACCCGAAACTAATCCGTCACATGACACACAGATATAATTCACAGTGAGCGTCCTATTCCTGCCTAAAGTTGAAAAAATGTTTCCATTCAATTCAATAAATCGCGTTGGCAGGGCCTGCCACGGTTGATCATATTTTTGAAATTCCGTTCACTTTTTACCTTTATTCATTTTCAAACATGGCGTGCACTGCATAGGCTGTCGTTACTTACCAGCTATAGGAACTATTTCACATATTGCATATTAAGGGGATTCGGTCAAAGAGAAAGAGAATTTCGACGCTGCGCTGGCTTTGTGTGCGCCAAATTGAATTTAATGTCGTACATAACGCATTCTGCAAGCTCAAAGGGAGTGTAATTGAGATATGGCGGCTCCATTTAAAACGTATCCGTGCAAATCTGCGAAAAGCACGAGCACTAGCTGTTCGGCGCAGAGTGGGGAGAGACGAAGCGACACGGTACTATTACTGGGAGTAACCAGCCCGCATGGCAAATCGCGCGCTCATCCACTCGAGTCTGCGCGACTTGGTCCTTTGCCAGTCGCTTTGTTTTACTATTCTCTCAACTATTTGGCATCTAAACAATGTTTTCATAATAATGATATAGAATCAACACACATTAAATAAGTCATGATATAATGGCCTCTATATCGATTTAATTTATTGCGACATGATATTTTTTACAACAGAGATATATGAATTAGGAAGTATTGGGTGAGTCATGAGTTTTATTTTATTGGTAACAAAAAATATTTAATGAGTTTTTTATAATGTATTTAGACTGTTTAAGTATTGATAACTAGGTTAAGTAAGCACAATGTTAGGAATCTTTATCGGAATAACGGCGCTGCGTGAAATGTCCACTTTATTTATATTTATATAATAGTTTAAGTATGTGATAACTAAAATTTATTTCTTTTGTCAATTATTCTTTCTATTTGACTAATAAAATAATAACACCGTAAAAAAAGGAGCAACAAACCAAAGAGATAAAGAGAGAACGTAATAAAAACAGTGCAATTTTAGGGGTATTTTGTCGAGGTTATATCCATAAAGAGAGTGGTGTGGGGGCGGGTGGCCACCCCTAGCTCGCGGCGGGATGTAATGAATAAACTCAAACGGGAGATTCTATTATTTTATTTAATTCCACAAAGAGTGATCATACCTTTAACACTCGGCAAACTGATTTAACAGATTAAATTTAAAGTGAAATGAAACACTACATCTTATAAGAACTTCATTCGTTTTAAATAACTTTGAATTCTACAACGATTGGTTTCACATTAAGATTTTTTGTGGTTTCTTTAAAAAGCTTTGTAAGAATAGTTATGCAGTTAAGTACAATTGAAATACATCAAGGTTTTAATTCATTGTATGTGGAAATTGGTTTGCATAAAAGTAACAAAGCTTGCGAAAACGTGACAGGTGGGATGAAAAGAGAAAAAAAAACAGCTTTTGATTTACCGTCCCGTTACGAACAATCGTTTTGCATAATATTCCCCACTGTGAAAGCTTTGTATGTGTAGGGAAAAACAAAGCTTTTAAAACTTCATTGATATAAAATCCCCGAAAAAATCCCATTTATATATCGATATTTTCTAACAAAATAAACCAGAACACGAAAATGTTTTGTAAAATGCGCAGCATGAGAAAAGCGTTGTAAAACAAAGGTATTAAAGCGAATTTTCAAGCTCGCTCGCCGGGAATACAGGGAAAAGCGACGCTACGGCACCACTAACTCATTTTGTTTGCTCTCTGTATAAAAATGTAGTTTGTTTCTGAGCGTTTGTCGACAGCGCGCCGACAATTGTGGGCGGCTAGTATTACCAAGCTTTCGTTATGGCCGTTTCTTGTCGGCGAATAATCAAACAAATTGTGCAATTTCGCTGATTTATTATTGGGTTATCTGAATTTCATTTAAATTGCTATAAGTCTGCAGGCTAGTTGACCTTATATCTCAATATTATTAAATAATAAACTAACACACTGTACCTACTAAAACATTTTCTCTTTCTTATAATACATTTATCAAATAAAATCTGTTGAAAAACAAATTAAATCACGTAAAGCATATGTATTTATTTTAAAATAAATTTACATAGTAACGTGAGTTCAAAATAGAAAGGGTAAATTAAGCGAAACAGCGGAGCAATGAGGCGATGCATAAAGTCGCTCCGAGACGATGTATAAAACAACAAAGTGGACGACGCATAGCTCGCCGGCATAAAGAGGGAAATAATCCGACACGAATAACGCTAAAGCGTCGCCATCGAGCAGTACTTTAGGCTCTATATAAATAATAATGATCTGTCTTCTTACAGGTTCGCGCGCGTTTATGAAGACTTGTTAAATAAAATTATTTACAAGCGATTTATAAAAGCTACATAATATCAAATCGCCTATTTGGAAAAAGATATCAATCACGAGCCGGTAATGAAGTAGTCGATTAATGTTTTTCTGACGACAAATTACTATAAACGGTGGTCGTTGCCGGAGGCGTGGGTGTTGGGGCGATGGAAAGATAACGGCGTTTCGGCATCGATAAGGAAAGTTATTTATAGGGTAACACAGTATAAAAATGTTTAATACAACTTGACAGTTCGTTGTTTTAGAAACAGTTACATAGTTTTCGGAAACACATTTTGCTGCTTATCTATGCAATTTGCTCAGCACTAAACATCGTGGGCACGGCTCACGAACTGAGTAACTAATACAAAGTTTATACACTCACAGATAAATTGTTTAACAATCTGAATAATGTTTGCACTGAATTTACTACTACAATTCTATCAAGCGATAAAACTGAAGATAAATAGGCTAGCGCCGAGATACAATCTGCCCGTCCGATCCGATTAATTAAGATTAGTTCTTGCGAACGTGTAAAAGAAAGCGGCCCTGTGATAATTCGACACAGTCGGCGGTGATGTAAACGATACGGGGTCCGGTTCAATAGCAGGCCAGTAAAAAGATAAACACGAGGACGAGGACAAAAACCTTAAATGAGCTCGCGAGAATGTCCACTGGCAATATTACATGAGCGCCCGCGCCGTCATGACCGGTTCCGCTCGCTCAGATATCCATTAAAAGACCATTTTAATCTCTTTATATGTTTTGAATTCAAATTGAATTAGAATAATCCTTATACGTGATCATATTTATTGTTGATTAATGATTCATTAACAACATTTTATTGTAAAGGATTATTTTGATGAAGAGCTTATTTTAGTACAAATTCACTATCAATTGACGCATCTTGTCAATAATAATAACAAGAACAAGCTGTGTCTCACAAAATTTTTCATACCAATCAAGCAGGTATATAAACCAAAACACGACTGGAGAGAGCATGAAGAGAAGCCTAATCCTGAAGTCAAACATGACATAGATGCACGGCCGTATTCAGTTTACGTGTGTTCATGGAACAAGCAAGCAATTAATGGGTAAGCTCGGAAAGCCCTTGCAACCGCACGCTCGAGTGACTACATCTTGTATGTAATACGGAGATTGTCTAAAGCGGAGCGGGGAAGCGGTTGCGGTATATTTAAACACCTGTCAAGCTCCTCGCCGTCGTCCGGGTCGCCTAACTTAGATTACTTTATAATAATTCTCTGAATTTCCACTCCAGACGGAATGTATAAATTGGCTGTTGTCGCGAAGTTGGCGAATTATTAATGGTTGAAGTCACGATGGAGTGCGCCGTTGGATTCTACCGTTTTATCACATTGTCGTCGCATGTTTGTTTTCCTTGTTTCCCCTCGCTATGCGCCACTAACGATCTACAGCAATTTACGACAGAAATAACGACCGCTGAAACTTGAACCGTTAAAAGTCTTATCTTTCTTGACGGCATGTTCTCTCTACTCGTGACACTTGATATAACATTATGAGTTTTGAACCCACCGGCACCGTAAACACATTACATTTTGACTACTCCAAATAAAATAGGACATAATATTGCAGTTATTTCACGACAGTTCATTCAAACAAATATGTAAATAAATGGCTTTGAACACACAATTTCTATTGTATGTTTTGTAATTTTTCAAGCTGCCAAGAGAGAAAAGATTCAACAACAAAGCACTCTGAAGAAAGTTTTAAGTGTTGGTAGTCTTTGTAACAGATAACGTATTGGCCACGTGTGGAGGAAATAGTGATCGAAACTAAAAGTCATTAGGAAGACGTGAAGTAATCAGTAAGGGAAGCACGCTCAACAATAACTTTGTACTTAACTTCTGCAGGTAAGTAAGATACAAAGCTTTCTCTCGAGAAATTTCTTAAACTTTACAATAATGTAGAAACAGAAAATGCACTCAAGCTTTTTCTATTTATCACGTACGTACGTTCCGTAATTAGACTGTCATGTTGATTTTTCACAAACAGCAAAACATTTTACGGGGTTTCTAAAAGCCAGACCTTTTCGCAATTGCGGTGCAAATGGTACAAAACGAAGTCCCGGTGGTGTTTAGGTGCTCGTATAAATCAGGCATGTGTATCGGTGGGTAGTGTTGGGTTGTTCGTGCAGCATTCCGGTGAACTTTGCGGCGGGCTAATTACAGACGGTACCGTCGTCGTACACACGACGTGCAAATAGCCGACCCGGCTTATCTGCCTACCGTGTCGTGTCGTGCCGCCACTTGCCAGGAAATATTGTCGCTTCTGGAACTGAGGCACGGGAACGGGTGTCCTGACGTTCACTGATTACAATCTATCTTTTAGATTTGTTATTATAATGGACTTTTTTTCTTTTACTAAATGTCATACCTATATTTTTTAAAACGTGTTATTAAGAACGAATAATCGTTCGAAGTCAGTTACTATAAATAATGAAATATACCATCTCTCTGTTAATGCATAGTAGTGATCGTAACATTAGTGTTTTTATCAATAAGAAAGGAAATAAAACTGCAGCTGAAACAAGTTGTAATGTAAATCCTTTTAAGCCTTATTGTGGTACTGTACAGAAGACTTCTCGTCGCACTACTAATGTATTATTCATAACTCTTGAGCTTCAAAGCATCTCGGAATATTCATAGGCAATTTCATGAAAGGCATGATCTCGTTTGGATATGACACAAACTGCATTCATAGATCACAGGAATAGTACAATAATACAGTAGGTAGTGAGTTTGTCGGCAGCTACAGTGGTTAAACGTGCGCCGTATTCAAAGCACGTTGACATGCGTTTATCAGAGCGAGAGCTCAGACCGCAGTTGGGTGCAGTGACAAACGGAATCGCAGAGTGCATCCCGAGTAAGCTGCTGATCCGTCGAGAGATATCTCGACCTCGGCGTCGAGTGCTAACACTCACCGCCTACGGATAATTACGACCCTTTGACGACGCCTCTTTGTCCTATATGTTCCAAAAGTGGCAACAATGATTCAGCTCGCACACTCTTTTCCGCAGTCGCATGATGACGTATAACAAAAAAAACTGATAATACGAAAACTTTTTGTTTAGACCACAGCACAGCAGAAACTTATTCGAAGTAATTGAAAGAACTCCTATCGCAACCAATAACAGACAGTAAACATTTATTGAGCGATACAAATAACAGTTTCGGTTAGCTGACAAAAGCTTGAAATGTAAGAGTTGTAAGCGGAGCATTTAAGGTTCAGTTTACATCGTTTCAGTTAGGTCTTATTCCAGCCAACTCGGTTATAGCCGAGAACGACGAGAGTAATACGAATCTCTGTAGAAGTTTGCAAGCGGGTAAGCCTGAAGACTTCGCCCCTAAGGCGCGGGGGAGGGGCGACTCTTGTTATTACACCCTCTCACCTACGCAAGGGGTTTCTGCTTTGAGCCGTACTGTCGCGCAAGATTAAGACGCTACTCGCTTTGCTGTTAACGCGCTGCCTTCCGTTATACTCTCTCTGAATGGCGTCAAGTGCGTACTCTAGTTCTGTTGGCCGACTTTAATAGAATTTGATGCAATGTATGAAGATAACTACTTGACAAGATAACGTTGCAGAGGTAACTTTTTTATTAGATTAAGCGAACCTAGTTTGCGCACATTTAGCTCGGAGTTATGTAGTTAAGGCCTGCAGTTAAAAAGGCAAAAATAAAATGCTTGTTTTGTTTTAAAATATACAATGCCGACATAAACTTAAAAATAATATATAAACTTCTATGATGCGAGATAATGTTCACAAGTTAGCAAGCAAGATAATAATACAATATTACAACCTCACATATGTCAAAGGCAAGCTGATACCGAGACCGTTTACTTCACGTTTCACCACTCCGGTTATAAATAAAAATGCCGAAGAAAAGCCAGATAAGACGGCAAGAAATAAGTTTAACCGAACGGGAGAAAGCATTATCATTGGCTACGAGCTAGGAACAAAAGAAAATGGTGGAGAGCAAGCGTACGAGAGTACTTTATAGGCGCGTAAATATGTTTTATATCCTCTACTGTCTGTTATACACTGGCGCGCCGCCGAACCCACCCCTCGCCCGCCAGCCACCCCAGCCCCGAGGGTTGCCTCGCTCTCGGAAATGCCGAGCTTTAATAAAACATATATTTTTCCGAGCGAGGAAAATACTGGGGAAACTCGCAATTTGTTCTTTCACTTTATGCTCGTTTACAAGACAAAAGTAGAACATTCTAGGAACATTATGTTAATCACGTAGTTATGTCGTATATTACTGATACGACTATAATAAATTCGGTGGTTATGAAAGCACGTAGTCCTTGTTATCAGATATAAGAAGCAATAGATCGTATGGTGGGCGTCTAGCTGGATGTCAAGGGGGTAGTTGATCGGTGGAGCTGTGACATTGTAGTTGGTTAATGGTGTTGCGGTGGGCCTTATCTCGCGTGCCGCAGCGCACCGCGTCGTGGGTGCGGCCGATTTATTGCGGTACCAACACATAAGTACGCCACAGACCCGACCCTCCCGACAACTTAACGCTAATTATTACAACCTCTTTAACGACTTTTCCACAGTGTTACACATTTATTTAACGACAGCACATACGAGCTAAATCCCGACCCCAAGGTTACAAAAGAATTTTAATAAAAAGGCAATCTGTGGAAACTTCAGTAATTGCTGATTTATAAAACATTTCCCCGAAGGTATTTTTCATTCAAAGGAAATGAAAGCAAAGAGAATTCTGAGAAATAAGCCAACGATGAAAGATGATAAAATAGGAGTAGCGATTAAGATAATGTTGAAAACAAATTTATATTCCGATTCCGTGGAGTAGATTAAATTATTTTCTTGTTGCTTCATAAGCAATATTTCGGAGAGTCGTAAGCGCCCTCGGCGAGAGAGAGGGCCAAAGAGAGCTTGTGTGGGGTGGGCTGAGATCGTTTCTTCTTACCGCGTCGAGGCCGACTTCGTGCCATAAAATATTACACCAAACGAAAGAAGCTCTTTCAATTAACTGAGGTAGGTTTGCGTAAGGTAAATTCTGCCAAGTGGCAAGCGCTCCAATGCACACTCGAAAATATTTAATTCATTACTTTTTTACTACTCTGCGGCTGCTTAGCTAGACCATATTTTAATATTTAAGTCATCAAACAAGTATGGAAAAGGTTATTTTTAAGCTAGTTAGCATATTATTTGCAATAATTATAATTATCATCATTTTATAGTCCATTGTAAATTGGCCATTGCTACCCAGCAATGGACTATAAATGATGATAATTATAATTACTGCAAAATTACACCCATTAAGCCTTTCTTTAAGTACACTTTTTTACTAATCATAAATCTTTCATTCAAAGTTATACTTGCGAAAACAACGCAAAGTTAATCAGGTCCTACCTACTCAATAGAGATAGCCAATCTAGGGTGTTGAATCATAATGTGATTTATTTTAGCCTGTTCTGTTCTCTATTCAAGCTTCGTAACATAAAGTGCGATATTTGCTTCATAAATCTGATCAACGTATAGGTAGGTATGTAAGTTACGTAAGTTAAACTGGTGTTGATAGAATCTGTGTGGCGTGGCGAGCGATCAGTATTCATGAGCTTATTAATGTGCCGCAGAGCCTTCCCTCACGGATATTCCATGCGCCCACAGATTGTGCCTCCACTACAATGCCTCCCACCTTTCACGACGACGTTCCCGAACAAATCGACTAGAAGTGATACGCTTTGCTTACCGACGAATATCGATGGATCGCTCGACACGACAAGTCCCCACGAAATAATAATCACATTACGAGTTAACAAAAACACGATTTCTATTTAATAAGCCAGATCACGTATTAATTTGTGACCGCAATATAAATTACTCTCATTTAAATTAAAATGAGAATGAATTGCAATTTAATATTACCACTGTTATGCGGCATGAAAGAGAATAATAATGTCCATAATTTTAATCTGGCGTGCATGTCCACTGCGGACAAATTGCTACATGGCAAAACAAACTGTGTTTTAATGAAATGTGCACGTTTAAAATTTTAATTATGGGAGGTTTCGAAGCTATATTTTGTTTCCGCGGAAGCTGTGCAAGCAGATTAAAAAGTTTGGGATAAGTGTTCTCCATACCTCGAAGCACAATGCTCTAGCCAGAACACAGACAAGTTATCTAAGGCTAAAGAGTAAGGTTTACAGAGGAACGGTTCAGTTACCGCTAAGCTAATAACAGAGTTTGCAATCCTCTGGGAGTTCAACCTCAATTTATTCATGACTCAGCTTTCAGACTTCATACAAACGAGGGTCAATTTAATTTGTATGTTACACGGAGTATATTTGTCTAATGCGGATGCAATAATGTCGTAAAATGCGTCCTGTCGAAACTTTAACGAGTAATAGTCATACCAACTCGTAAGCTATAGGGACGTGATAAGACTAACAAAGAAGCTTGCAGTAGAAAATTGCACGCGCAATATGCCAGTCAATATCGACATCAAACAGCAAACACGCATGTACCTACGTTTTTTTATATGTTGTTAGGTCCCTTAAGAGTAGTTTATACCATCGTTATCGTTATCACCGTATTAGCACGCCCATATCCCTAATAGGGTGGGCAGAGCCACAAGTAAACAGAAAGTAGTTTATACCTGCAACACTGAAAACCCTGTGCTGCTCGAGATATTACGAAAACATTGGTATTTTTTTTAGGTTTTTTGAAAAAACTACCTTAAGAAAGCATTTTCAGGTATCTTTGTGCATACTTCGGTAAAGCTAACTAAATTTGCTACAATTTGAGCATAGCCAAAGTACTCTAGGTCTATTGGTTGAGGAGATACAGCTTTCAAAGGACACCATATAAAAAATCCTAGATACATGCGAGTTTGCGATGTTTGCATGTCAACATTGACTGGCCTTATAATAAAACTGCATTAAACAGTTTACGCTGTTAATTCTGTATACAGCAATAATTCCAATATAATCTAGCGGGAACAGCAGTGTTTGCCTTCAGGTAAAGCACACACACATATTACTGAAAGCTAGCGAGCGAGGCACTGTAAGTTGACATTTGAAACGATGCTACGGAAGCGTCTACGTAATTAGCCAAAAGCGACCGGATTTGCATATCAAAGTGAAGGCATAATTGAACTCGGAGCGCAAATAGCCCAAGTGGAATCGGATCGTGTTAGTGGCGCTTTCTGGGTAAGTGTAGCTAACACTACCTGTTCTCTACCCCAGCAAGGCTGTTCAACTTCAAATCTGGTTCAATAAAATAAAATGAATTCTGTCATCCACAAAATCTGATTCAAAACTCTTGAGCCGAGCAATATTACTTATTATTTGTAATAATTGAGCGTCTCTAGAATCATGGAAGTAGGCACGCACACAAAGTACATATTTCCACCGTGTCCCGGAGTGAGACTGAGATTTTCTGTACTATTGTTTATTCTGTGCCTCAATTATTAGATACTCAGAATGTATTAGTAGCTCTCGTATGTCGCTTCGTGCAGTTGGAGCGATCAGCTCTACAAGGAACTTCTCCCGGGATAATTTAATTAATCGACTACGGTACTACACGAGCTGAAACTGATTTCCTGTTACCGTCATTATTGTGCCACTCAATTTCGTATTAAACGATGTTACGTCGTACAGTTAAAACATTAATATTAAAGCGTCAATTGGGGGTTTAAGGTGAATATCTATTAATATTTTGTAAGTGGAAACAGATTATGTTGAGTTAGATAACAAGAAACTAATTTGTTATGTTTAAGTAAGACTTTAATCAAGTTACTATGCCAGTATAATAGGAGTGTTATATTCGTTTATATTACAGGATCTATACACACGAACGGTTAGTAATAAGGTACTAATACGGTTAGTAATAAGTTTTAAAATTAATACTGCCTACGTTAAGGTCAACAATATTAATACGAAACCAAATCAAGAAGAATTAAGTTACAAAAAACACTCGGAAACAGTGATAGTATGTACATAGCTTTCAACTAGGTACTACCACTATTTCTTGGAGTTTCTCAGATTATCCCATACAATACAAACAAAAACAAATTTATCTCTATAAAGTAACAGTTCAGATTATTTTAAAGCTTATTCAAAGTTTTAACGGCATAAGCTTGACATCTGAAACTCATTTAAATTCCGAGATTCTATTCAACGCTAAGGGATGGATCGTTTAATAAAATACTTTTATGCTTTTCTCGTTTGAGAAAATTGAGAGAAATTGAGGGTGGGGTGTTTCGGACGGAGTCGGCAGCGAAGCGGCCAGATAATTAGATTAAGGGGAACGTGGCCGAGCCAGCTTGCGGGCGCTTCCGAACAATACTATCACACTAAAGCTTTCAGATTTGCACGATTGAAGCCGCTGATTCTACTCAACCTCACTTATCGTAACAAGTTTGTTTACATTTAGACTGTTTAGTTTGGACTACATGTAGAGACCAACAAAAGTTGATTAACATTAAGCTTTTAGCAACACTTTTGTTTCTGATTATATGGAAATATGGTAACTTTAATTAATGAATAGCTATAATAAATAGGCCAAGACGAAGCTTTACACGTAAACCAGTTTTGTTTTAATCATAGTGTACGGGTTCACTCAGAAAAAAATAAGTACTTAAATTTAAATAGTTTCAAGCAAATCAGACAACCCGTTTAAAAGTTCCCATTACAACTCAAACACTCTGTTGCATCCCTTTTGAGGGGTTGTTTTTATAAAATAATCATATATGTTTTTTTCATTTGTACTGCAAAATATTTATTATTATTAACACAGAGTTTTAAGCAAATCGTACCGCCCACTAAAAAAAAAACAATCTTTAACTACCCCTGCACCCCGTTTCGAGGGCAGTTTTGAAAATATTTTACCATGGAATTTTATTAAATGTATTTAAGATTGTGTACGCTAAATTTAAAATTTGAAAGTTAAAGGAATACGATTTTTTTATTCCACTTCACCCCCACACGGTTGAATTTTCAAAAATCTTTTCTTAGTGTATGTCTACGTGCTCCAAATTTTAAGCTTATAGTACCAACTGTTTAGGCTATGCTTTGTCTATCATAGGACAGTCAGTCACGACAAAATCTTTTATATAGTATTATGATTGTGATCTACCTACGCGCGAATGAAATATTCAAACATTAATTTAATTTAAATATAATTTAATTCAACGCAATACACCGCCAGCAGAGGTTATGATGAAAACGCCAAAGGCTCGGCGTAATGTATTTAATTACGGGCACTTGTAGTGCGCGCCAATCTGGTAATTAGGAACAGAGCAGCGGCGCGTAAAGACTCCCTTTTGCACGGCGCGGGCGGCGGCGGCGGCGTCGACACGCGTCGGAGAGCGCTCAACCCAACCCGCGCTTGAATCGCATTTCACAACCTGTTGACGAGTTATTTAAGCCCCTAGAGCGCCGTCACAAAGAGAAACTTGCCATTTACCCTCCGCAATTTGTTCAACACAAAATTGTTTAGAATAATAATTAGATCAACTGATTCGGAGACGTGTTTAGGTCGATTTGAAGTGGTCCAATTAAAACGTGAGTATCCTAACTAAACAATTTGCTAACAGGTGTGAAGGACAACTCGCCGCCCCGAGAGATTAATCACTCCGTGCAGGGGAGTCAGTCTGGGTAATAAACCGGGAACGAGCAACTTCGTCACTTACATTACACGGACATTTATTTCCAACGCTCTGTTTCAACTTTTCCAACTCTCAAAGAGCCGGGGAGTCGGGAGACTGTTTTAATTAATTTACGCGATTCGTAAATATCGCCCAAGAGCATCAGCTGCGGAGTTGAGAAGAAAAATAATAAAGGTACTTGCCTTGTCGTCGTCGCCTTCACTATCACACTGCAACAGAAGAAAATCCATGGTTAATACCGTATTCACCATTGAAAACATAGATAATTATCAACACATGCATTATCAATTTTGCTATATTTCCCGACACTCAATGTCAATTACAATTTTATTTAAAAGTACTTCTAAATAATTCTACAAACTGAAATAAGGCTTATTGTTATTTACCTCGTGTAATATTTTAATTATTCGACATAATATATTTGATTTCATAACGACTATAAGACTCAAGTAGCGACTGAGCGAAACAAGAAGGTTACATTGAAAAGTGATCCCCGCGAGAGAAGACACTATTATCGTAACATAAATCGACGAATACGTTACGTGTTATTTACGAGGTAAGTTCGCGCCGAGGGAAACAACAAGGGATCAGGCTGAGATATTACAATTTCAAATAAATACAGAACATGAAGTATTCAGGGCGGGCGCAGGTAATGTTATGTAGTACGAGGCTACGAGCGGCACCGCAGCACCGCCCCGACAAATCTCGTGATTTAGCTGCGATACGCGCCGAATATCGAACAACCTCTATGTGTGCTGCGTGACCTGGGTAAATTTGCACACAGTAATAGAGAATTATAGCCATTACATGTAACTACTACCATAATATCTCATCGGTAACTCAATGGGTTTCATTGTTAATTTATTATCTCCGAGGTGAATTCTAAATTACCTATAGAAATTAATTAGATAAGCATGATTCTAAGTTAGATACTCGAAAGTCGCAAAGCAGTAGAAATCACTATAAGATAAAACGCGAGTAAAAGTCATGCATGATTCGATTGCTGATTGCGTAAATCAAAACCGGACCAAACTGTAGGTAAGCGTATTAGAGTGGTCGAGCTAGGCGCATACCAGAACCAGAGAGAAACTGTACTTTAAATAAGGACAACAATGAGAATACTCACGATATAGCCTTTTCCGGAACTACAGCGGCTACTGGCCTGTAGGCAGGAGAGAGAAAGCGAACATATGAGTGGACTGGAGTGACTGGGTTATGTGAAGTTTGTCCCGTCTCTCCCAGATATCGCGATATTTTTTTTTATTGGTCCGAACCGAGACAATAAAGACACAATTTAAACGGTTGCTTTCAAATGACTTTAATGCGATTGGGACTCGATAAATTCAACGTATTAATCTTGATTACAAAAAAGGGGTTATCTCGAATGAGAACGGCTTCTCGAAGTGTGGATATAATTAACGTAATTTGCTCAGCTACTTGTAAATTTACACAAATCACATTGGAAACTGAATAAAACGTAGTGAGAGACGGGAAGCATAGCAAAGAAATACAAAAAGGTGGTGAAACATTGATCTATAATAACAGTTTGTGAGGTGATACATCTAGAGCAGCACATACATTCATTCATAACAATTGAAACAATTAACATGCACCTCGATTATTGTTATCCTTTCAGCTAAATTGCATAGATAGAAAATATAAACTATATTTTGGTTATTTTCTACGTACTACAAATCTACTACTTACATTTCAGGCGTAATGTCATAACATAGTATTGTTTTATAAGATTTTATTCAAGGGTAACGAAATCGACCGAAACGAGTGATCGTTGGAGTCTTTTGTTTGTTATTTAGATAAACGATGCTACGAGTTTTGTAGCTTGCTACGAACTCAATAGATTGACAAAAAACGACGCTAATATTAAGTGGAGAGTTAACTCATTGTTTAAACAAGGCGCAACCGATAGTTCGATAGTTGAACAGATCGCAAAGCTGTGTTGAAACGGAGTACTTACGTCACTAAGGCGGTCGCGGGAAGAATCGGGATCACGAGGCGCCACCGAACTACCAGTAAGCCTTTCCGATGCCCGTCCGCTGTCATCCGACGTGCCAGCGTCTTGGAGCAGCGTAATACCCTGCACAAGTTTTTAGCGTAAAAATAAGGTACACTTCATAAAGCCGATAAAAAATAGTTTCACTTAACACCTAATCTTTTATAGAGTGCCGGAAGCGGCAGTAGCGCGATATTTTAAAAGCAATTCGTTTGTAGAGGGAGCGAAGAAGGAAAGCTTTTTATATAAAGCTCACCAAATTGAGCGGTAAGCAGGATATAAGAAAACTTCATAAGACGGGCATGGAGCGAGGGCGCGGCGGGACACGGGAGCCGACCCATAACGTAACGTGCCCGGGGCCCGGCAATAAAAAGAGTTTTCCATTTATCACATTTCGCGTCTATTTTACGGTAGGGCTCGAAAGGAGCGCTCCCGACCGAGGGAAGCGACCCTGATGCTCAACGACGAACGCACTTTGCGACATCCAAAAGAATAAAAGAGTCTAACTTTCTTAAATGGATAACTTCCAACTGCCCTTCCTCAATAAACTTCCACAATATAACATGGTTTTTTTTGCATGGTCGATTGGACTAAATAGTTCAACGTTGTTCAGATAATTAAACAAATGGATAAACAATGCTATAAACACTGCATTGCAAATAAATCGTAGCATACTTTATGCCTGTATTGCCGTTTAAATAGATATAAAAAATGTATTCGAGAAGCCATTACTTGAAGCCGGTTTAGATCTAAATAAATGGCGTACAGTTTCAGGAATTGCCAACAACCACACCCCAGCATTATAGTACAAAACTACTAGGATGTGATTTCCAAGGAAACACAACATTATACTAAGCACTTGATATTCCATAAAGATACAATCACAACGATAAACGCAAGTGTTATGACAAGACCCCAAGTTAATAGCATCTCAAGTTGTCAAGTCGAAGAAAACAATAAAAGATGAATATGATTTGTATCCCCATAACATAATAGACAACAATAAGACATACGCGCACGATTATGTCCCCAATTGTAATAAAAGGGATTGCTTTCCGACCCTTTACATAGATAAACAAGTCAAGCTGAGTCGCACGTATCAATTTAATCCTTAGTGCGTATGCGCGAGAGATCCCTGTAATCCGTGGATGGGTCGCGCTTAAGGGCTGTAACGGTGAATGTTGCCACATAATTACATCCACTCATTATCCTACGACCCGAATAAATAAGCACGTAGGTACCCAGTGAAGCATTTTGTTTTAAAGAGCTTTCGATATGTTTTTATTTCGGAAATAGATACAATGGGTAGATTGCAATGAGATGATAAGGAACATAAATAAAAGTAAAGTAAACGTTTATGTTAAGTAATTTTTTTTATTGAGCAGTACCAGTAGTGGAGCGAGATTTTTTTGTGAAGAATTAGATTATTAAATACATAAGAAAATAGATTTTTTTTAATTCGATTAGTGGTATTTAAATATTATATTGATGTGATGACATTGGATTGTTTCGGTCGATGTTTCATAGGTCACTCTGCGGCGGGAGGCAGTCGTGCCTGCCTGGCGATACGACCGCTAATTGAAACAACGACCGGCCAAGCATTACTTATTCATGAGGACTCCATATGGCGGTGAAACGTGACCAACCAGATAAATCATTCAATTACATTTTTCATGAAAAAGATACATCACATCACATTATACGCTATCGAGATCTGGCAAGCAGTGATAGCTCACACGTGATAAAGCTTTATAAGGCTGCTTGCCGTTAAAACTGCACAGTGAATTGCCGACAGGAACTCGTAAGTCTTGTGATAAATAAGTGTGAAATAATATTAAATCTAGTTTTGAGAAGATAAGTTTTATCAGTTATTTATTTATCGGTGCTTCACGGCGAGCGGTTGTAAGGCAAAGAAGCGGGAGGCAGCGAAGTGACTCACACACAGGCTTCTATAGAATAACTGATTCACGTAGCGTTTGTTATCGCAATCTCAAAGCTTGTAGGATTCAGATTCCTGTTAATCTATTTTCAGCGGTCATAAACATTGTGGACTAACATCATAATTTGGTTATCTTTTAAACCAAGGCCGATTGAACAGATTTGGTACACTCAATCGAGTTCGGCCACAGGCTAGTGCGAATAATTTGGGACCGGAACCACATAGCAAACCGCTTTCGGCTGCCGAGCTTGTCCTGTTTGGTCGGACTTAATACACCATAATATTCACACAATGTGCTGTGAACGGGAAACGAATTTGGTTAGTGTAAATAGCTAGGCACAAGACGTCGTCGGGGCTCCCTGTATTTTCGAAGCTACAATCTAAGCAAGTATTTATTTAAAAGAACGAAAAACCCGACTGTGTATAATTTAGGTAGCATAATGATAGTAGGTCTGACATATTGATTTTGTGACACATAATGATGATGTTGATGGTGATGAATTAGCACCATTTTAGTCTATGTTTTTAGTTATGTACCAGCTTAGTTAATTGGAAATGGCCCTTGAAGCTGCCTTAATGGATCTTTTACACTTTAGTGTGAAAAAAGTGTCATAGGCTGTACCAATGACATTCTCTTTATCTAGACGAAACCAACAACACCTAATTTGTCAAAAACCTTCCAGCCGTTTCGGCTACAGAGGCAGCCAAAATAATAAATAATGTAAAAATGGCTTCTTACAGCCGCCATGTTGGATTTTTTGACACTATTTAGCCTAGGAAACTCTCGTCATTCAGACGAATCTAACGACACCTCATTTGTCAAAATTTGTCTCGTCGTTTGGACTACAGCTTTAGCCAAAGGAATGCACATACATACACCCCAAACACATTACCCTCCTTCGCAGTCTTTTTTTATGGAAGAGGGGGCAAACGGGCAAGCGGCTCAACTGATGGTAAGTGATTACCGCCGCCCATGGACACCTGCAACATCAGAGGAGCTGCAAGTGCATTGCCGGCCTTTGAAAAGTCGGGTAATCAAACAACAATTGATTACAATAGCAGATGAAATCTGAGTGCTGCACTCAATAATACGTTCTCATTAACCAAAATATAATAATTAATATTCGGAATGAAAGAAGAAAAATCCTTACTGAAACCAAGTCTGCCAGATGTTCTTCCTAGCCTGTGTCGGGGTGCGGTGTCGTTATGTGACGCGTTGCATAATTTATTTATGTCCCGGCACGTTACTCCTCTTGTTGAAAGTTGTTAGCGATACCAGAGAGCCATGTTCTAATTACAGCGCGCCCGAGTAACAACGCCACTAAAGCGACTAAATATTCAACTTCAATGCTTCGTTTATACTATTAATTTATATAATTTCTTGTTTAATTTCGTTGACGTAAATATCCATTAATTTAAGATTGTTTAACCGAAATAACTTGCTACAGGAAGTTACTAATATTTTACCCTAGGTCCAAAAAAGGCAGAAGAAAAAAAACCTGTACATTGCCGTTGGCAGACGAAAACTAAAACATAATATTTCGCAAAATCATTGACACCCACAATATTCCCATTCAACTAAGCATAAAATAAACAAAAAATATACGATTTCACCGTAAGCTCGACGCGCCGGCACATCCGATCAATCCGATCCGACGTTGACATCAAGCGGGCGTTAGCTCGGCGTATTCCCAAATGGATTTTCGTAACAGGCCGCTTTTCAAAGAGGATATCCATAATTTTTCCTACAAACACAAGCTACCTAAGGATATAGAAGGAATATTTATTTAACGCTTGAGGTACTTACAGTTTATGTTTATACAATAAAATTATTGTAATTAGCCCGAATACAGATTTCGCGATATTTCGTTTCGTAGTAATAAGTATTTACTCGGAGAGGCTTTTATATAGCTTTAATTACTCTCAGTTGGTAGGTTTTTACTACTGTCTGACTGCCTTAGGAGCAGAAATATTTTTAATAGAAATCTTTTATTAGGTAACCGCGAGCTGATTCTATTCAGCCCAAACACGGGGTTTACTGGTATTTACTAAGAAGTTTGAGATTTTGTAACACATTTTTTCCATATGACTGATATTTGTATCACTTTTAATAATAATCTTTTCTTGAACCTTATATCTTAAAACTTCATCAATTCAGTCGAGGTCATCCCTCCAACGTAGGTACTAAACGTGCTTACCTAAAAGGCAATAATGTTGACACATACGCAAAGTGTTACTTGCAAGTAGCTAAAGGTAATGTTAAAATCACGACTTAAACACAAAATGACATTGTCACCTTTGTAATTGCTTTTACGAGTAGAAAAGTATTAAACTTGATATTTTACTACACATGAAAACATTAAAATAGAAACAAAAAAGGTGTCGTTTCAGCGTATTACTATATGTTATTATTATGTTTGTACCTATATAAATTCAGAGCTAAGGCTGACTAACAATATATTTTTGGATTTTACAGAATTGTATTGTACAAACATAAAATTTGCTTATTTATGCTTCATTGCACATTACTAGTGAAAAAAATTCTGACTAAAAGTGAAAGACCGGTTTCAAACGTGGGACAATGTTCAAATGAAAATAAAGAAACACGCGTTATAAAAAGTTTTTTAGGCCCAACTAATGTTTTATAAGTGGACTTAAAGAAACTTGTAAAATAAATACTTACAGTGAAGTTACGTCAAATACTTAACTAACAATAAGTTAATTAGAAGAACAAAGGAACTTTACCGCGGATTAGTGGCCGCCCAAAGTAATTTTATAGTTCTCTAATCGAATTGAATGAATTTATAACGCGAACTGAAATTAATCCGTGCATTTTAATTAATAAAAGCAACGAAGTGGAGAAATATTGGCTGGGCTTGACGTTTATTCGAATGATTTTATTGAATTTCACACACGCGGTTCACTGCCAGTGGGGAAATGGCGAAATTCAATTAAAGTTCAATGAAGACGTAAATTACCGACAAAACAATTTGAGTTCATACGGCATTATTTCCACGAATTACACTACTTATTATTCGAATTGTTTATGAATGTGCAATTATGTATGTTGACGCTTCCAATGAATTCATATCATAGTTCAAAAGCGATGCTATTGTACGTGTAAACAATGTGTCGAAATAATTAATGTGTAGTTATTGGCATTCGGCCGAAAGTAACATAGATCAGGAAAATGAGTGATTTTGTAAATAGAAACAGGCAAAGGCAGGGCATATTGACGATTTATATCGGGATTTTGACTCGACTATTGATCAATGCAATACATTTGTCGTTTCCAGATAAAAAAGCAGGTGAAGTGGAGGGCAACGCAAGCAAACGGCGATATCGACCGGAACTAGGAACGGTAGAATAAAAAACATTTGGCAGTGGCAGCGTGTCGGTCGGTACCATGGCGTTTCGCCAGCTTCCCGGAGACAACACAATAAGGACGCTCTTATATCGCAAGCAATCCGTGTTCACCACAAACGATCCCGAACACAAACATACGGAAGACTTTTTCGTGAAGTAAACAAGATGAATGTGTTCGTTTCGTTGTCCTTTGCCGTCAAGAGTTAAAACTGTTTTAACAACACTACGCTGAGTGAAAAGCTTGTCGCTTTTCCCTGTGATTGTAGAGTCACTAGAGTTTGCAGCTTTAGTTAGACGTTTTAATTGAAAACGTAGCCGTTGTAATAACTTAATTACATCGAATTAGGAAGTGAATTAAATTAATTCACGTCAAACAGAAGCTAGTTGGATGGCTCTCGAGGTGAGTGTTTGAAGCGAGTTTTAGTTGGGTCGCCGAAGTTCGTAGGAGACGAGACGCGAGCGTAACTTAATGATCGCGTACAGCGCACCGGGAGGCTATATTCTATTCGTCGGCAAATTGAATCTGCGAAGAGCTATTAGCCGACACCGCAGCGCGTTCCCAGCTCGTGCCAAACGATCGTGCTCATTCTCCACTCAACTCGCTACGATATTGTTTAGACCGTGTGATAGTCTGCAAACTGCAAGCAAGCAGCGCCGCGTATGAAACTAAACGACATTGCTTTAGCGCTGTGATAAGAACTTTGGCACGAGAATGTTAGTTGTATGTAATCCTAACTTGGTTATGAACTTATGACGCTTCTTAGTTATGTTTTATGAAGCGTATTTTAGCATTAATATTTGAATTTGACTGTGAACTTGAATATAACAAGTATGGCAAAGATCACCAACAATCATTTTGTTACTGCAACCCACTCCGTTTGCTATGATATCCAGTGAAGCAGGAACCACAAGCAATCTTTATCCGAAATGTTTTATATTGGAGTTGGTGTAATTTATTCCCCGGTCTGTGGAGAGATTTCTCGTTTTATTCAAGCAACAGCACGGCGGCGGGAGGCAAATTGGATGGGATTGCGACATATCTTGGCGGGCGGCGGCGAACTGTCGAAATGCACGAGGGAGCACATAGGGTAAACTGCTCGCATTCTGCCTGGAGTGCTCCTTTCGAATCGGAAATGTGAACCTATTTAGAACTCGGGCGGAATTTAACGGAAACAACTATGTATTCGCGAAATCTGAAACAGGATATTACAGTTTGTGTTCTTATATCGGTTTATACTTTCTATTCATATTTGATACAAGCAGCGGTTAAATTTTTAGGTTTCGTAGTTTCAGACAAGATACTATAAAGGTAGAAATGGATGTGTTTTAAACAAATCAAGTTTTCATGAGGCCAATTAAACAGTAGAACGCGTCGCTCTGGCCTGTCAGACAGGCGGTGGCGATGGATGACGGCTGGAGCTAAATAAATAATTTCTCGATGCAGACCTTTACATTCATCGCCACACAGGATATCTACACTTTTAAAAGTTCAACGTTATTCGTTTATAAATGCTACAAATCTAGAGATTAAATCGACGAACTCGTCCACAGTATTTGATATTTATCAGCCATTTAGGAAACCGCAAAGTTCTGGTATTTTATTGTATCGTGTCAGCTACACGCCTGGCCCGTCTTCACCCTATCTTGCTACCATCCTTTGCGATTCAAACGATTGAGATTCACTTCCGTGAGTTTTCGACTGGAGCTTACGACGCAATCAAGGCCAAAAAGCTTATTTAAAGTTTGTGTAACTTAGTGCTTTAAAATCTTTTCATCGGGCATACTATCTACGGAGATAATATGCTTGATAATAATAAAACCAATGTATCATCAATTTCGTTGCGATAAGTAGAAACATTTAGTTTGCAGAGAACGATCCTTTTACTATATTTCAGCTTAAAGTGAATTAGCTTTAATGCTCTGGTGGTTGCAGTGTTTGTGTGTCCAGTGGTTAATGGTTTGGCAAACTGTTGAAGATAAGTAAACAAAGTTCGTATTTCACTTGTGTTGGTTCAGTAGCTGTCTCAGAAACGAGACTCATTGACATGCCGATTGGCAGTTTGCGTACGTTTTATGCGTTTGGCGAGAAAGCGGATCCCGGAAGAGGCTCGGCGAGATGGCTTACAGATTTAGACTCGCTGCATTTAGCCGTGACTTCACCGGCGCATTTACGTTGTTAGACGTTGTTGAAAAGCACAAAGTGTTTGTTTCGTGTTGACATGCATAATAATAAACACATCGTGAAATAAACAACAAACGATATTTACGAGGTCAGAAAGTCGAACAAACCCAAATACCACACATAACGAGCGTTCCCAAATACTGACGAAATGCGTTAGTTCAACCTTGTAAATAGCTTTTGTTGGGATACATGCAGGATATAAAAGGTGTAGCGATGCCTTTTCTACTTACATGGGAGTTGACGTTGTTGGTAGGGTGATTTCGACCTGTGTCTGACGCCAAAGCTGCCAGAGGCAGCCGAGGCTTTGTCGACAGGGCGTTTGTGCGAGGAGAGGAAGCACATTTCACAGCAGCCTGAAATTGAACAAACATTTCAATAATTGTGAACATTATAATACTTAACTAAAAACAAAAAGGAATAGCACTTCCAACCAAGTTTTTTGTAGATAAAGTAGTAACTCTGTTGCATAAAAACTTAGATTAGACGTAATTATAAATCGTAATGAAGACATTGTGAAACTACTCTTAGTTTTTATGAGACAGACCGTAAATCTCCAGCGCGTGGCACCTAAGTAATGTAAATCAAATCAAGGGGAGGTCAAATAGGCGCAAGCAATTTCCCGTCAACCAAAGCGGGATGCACTGAATGGATTACGCTATCAGTCTGACAGGCGGAGATTCGATCAAATCACAGACGACTGGCTCGAAGCAATCCGCTTTTCATGAATAGTGGAAGTGGCGTGAAAATTCCTGTTAAATAATGGAAAGTGGCTTTGCAAGGGTCACTTTTGATTAGGTAACCAAAAGATTTATAGCCCACATTTGTTTCTTTGACAGTTTAGTACATATATTACATGTCTATCAGTCCATCAAACTATGAAAAGAATAGACACAGCACTATTTTGGTTTCCAAGTGTTCGCCCTATTCATTTTGTCTTACTGTGCTTGAGCAAACTTGAGAATGTGTCGAGTAAGTGGCTAGGAATCCAGGCTTCCATTTACGACTGACGAGCGCTTTTAACTCCGTCTGCGTTCTCGTAAGGACCTAAACTCTCGGCGTCGTGAAGTCAGACTACTCGTTACGCTTTTAGATCTTCATTCCAGACTTACTTTGAGTGGATTATCTTATTCTAAGGGGCGATAGATGGAATCTTTAGTAGTAGTGTTGTATACTGCCTACTTGACGTGATTCATAAGCTCTCTAGTATCCAATATTAGATTCGACATGATATTAAAGGCTTTCAACATAGAAAGTAAGTTCATCAAAAACCCATATCATGGTTGTAAAAACATAGATTCAATAAGAACATACATCAGTTAATAGACATTGATCACAAATAAAATAAAAGAGACAGTAAAGAGCAGAGACAATAAATAAACCTGGCAGGACCGCATGTTACATTACGGGCTGCAATCGGCAATCGGATCAAGTTGAACGGGTCTGCGGGCCTTTCTCACGAAGCCCTTTGATACTCTACTTTTCATCGGTTAAAATAGGTTGTGAATGGATTACTTTCAATCGGAATCATTTAATAGCTTTTTCATTTTAAATGTATTTATTCCTTTTCCGTTACTTATGGAACTTTGTGTGGACTTTCTTTTTATTTAATGGAGGTTTTTATCAAAAGTGATTTACATTTATTTTGCCACAATGTTGTATTAGGGAGCTTCCCATTTTTATCAATGATTTTGTAAGAAAGGCCCCGAGTGGTGTGAAACAGACGCCGGGTGTAACGGCAAAGAGCAACACGAGCACAATATCAACTTCCCTATTGTCAAGATCGATGTTACCCGCGACGAGATAAAATAAATACCGGACAAAAGCACCCGAGAAGTGAAAGGAAGTTGGTTGACAAAGCAAATAAAAACGCTATAGTGTCCGTGACTAATGTGAAGTTAATACTTGAGGGGAAAAAGAAATGTGATAGTAAGATTGAGGTAATAAAATCATGTATTAAAACCGGCTTAATTGATTTATGAATACTGAATAGGCGTAGAGAAGAATATAAAACTGAGAATAGGATTATCTTTACATCATCTTAAATGTCATGTATTGTTGTTTTATGGCTGTTAAGTTGTTTGAGGCTGTTAGATTTATCAATTTAAATAATTATGCATGGTAATAGAATACGAAACCAATTGAATAAAAATTACGTGTTTACTGATTTATCGCCCTGCTTATGAATTTGTTTGACATCGAAATTAAACACAAACATCAAACAATAAAATAGGCTCACACGCACAGTATCGATTCGTGCTTAGTATTCACAGGGGTGGCGCTCGATCCGCACGGGAGTAGCACAAACAAGGGTCCCCAGTGACACATTTTTGAATGTATGAATGAAAAAAAGATTCGTCAGGTCCAGCGGGGGTGTGTGAGTCATCCGTCACGCGGGGTGCGAGGTCCCTTTAAACAAGTGACCGTCGGATAAAATATGCTTTAGCACTGTGCGACAACGGGGCTTACAATCGGTCGCTTCAACGACCACTTATCTAGAGGACGGTTCCTATAGGGATAGGTCGAGTCGAGACGAGGGGACATTATCATAACCATTATTGTGCGATCGCAGCCGCTGACAACTGCCGTTCTGCTTACATTATGGTGCGACACTCGTAGTTACGCTATAATAAAACTGATTCCACCAAGTAAAGAAACGGAAGCTTCATCGTTGGCTCTTTATGCTGGGGCCATATTAGGATTCGGCAAAGCTTCGCGTTTTGTGTCTTTGTCTATCTTGTGACAAATCATATGGCTAAACTTGTTCTTCTTTGCGCTAAGTTCGCCGAATTTCTATAATGTGGCCTCAGCATTAGAATATGGATAAATAGCAATAGTATTTTTCGTTTTATTCAATAATACGCACAAGGGACAATATACATTTAATGGAATAATATTAAATTATTATTTTATGGACCCTTCTTTACCCTTTAATGAAATACCGCATGTTTGTGGTTAATTGGCGTGAGAGTGTTTACCAACGGCTAGGGGTTGTACAACTCAGGAAACAAACTATCCATAGTAGCATCTTATGTGAAATGGCACGTGGCCCGCCGGCACGTGTTGACGTGACTACCATCGAAGTAAATATGAATAAAAATGAAATTAGTCTGCCACGCACACACACACACACACACAGCTGATAACTCACACCATTTGTAAACTAATATTAACGAGCATAACCGTAGTGTAAGTAAGAGTTATATTGAAATGCGAGAAAAAATAAGCTGTATTATGATTTCATTCTTATAGTTTGTTTAAGCAAAGTATTAATTGTTAATGAATTAATAAGATAACATTCCACAAAATTGGAAAAAATATTAAGTCAGAGCAAACAAAGTGGATAACACGATAATTGAAAAAGAAATTACCTAAAGTAAGCTCATTTAACATCGAATAAATCTCCGCAAGACTGCGACGAAAGCAAAATTCTCCGGAGAACTTTATGTGACTTCCACAAAAGATATTATACAATTCATTTCAGTCTCGTAAAAAAGTTATCACGAATTCACAGAAATCGGGCGAGCTATTTTTCTGCCGGCGGCGGTACGCCCCGTGGGAAAGCCAGCTTAATTCTAGATGCTTTCGACCATAACATCATTTCAAGTTAATCGTGTTACACAACTTGATAACATACTTTGTTGGATAATATTGGATATTATTCGTATGAATTATTCATGATTATCTAGATTTAATTTAGTGATTGAACAGCGGTGTGCTACGTGTATATCTAATTAGCATGTTGACGCCCCATAACTTAACGTTTGGAGCTGTGTTTACAAGAGGCCGGGTAATAATTAGCATCGGTCAATAGCGGAGTGGGTCGGTAATCGTGCACCTCGCCTACAATCTACGGCTGCGCTGCGGTCACACCTCGACGACAACGCTCATTTACTGTAATTGCTCCACCAACAACAAATTAATCACTAATGTGACAGCGCCCGATACCGCAATTAAAATAATAATAACATTATAATCCGCTGCTGCGGCAATTTGTTATGTCCGGCCCATGATTATATCATTAATTGATATATGAATAATTTTGTGTGTTTATGATACCGTTATGCAAATACCTTTAATCTAACTATAAATCAAATATAATGTATAATTCTTATGGAACTGACTGACTGACAACCACTGACAGCCTAAACCATAAATCTTAGAAGCATAAAACTTAAAGGGTATCTTCTTTTTACACTAAGAAATTAATTTTCGCAATTCGCTTCCTAAGGGGATGTCAGTTTGTATCAGTTTTGTACTTTAGAAAAGTCTACAACATGAAATAATTTATTTGCAGTTTAAGAATTACATTACAAGGAGTTGGGATGATATAACAAAACCAAAAGCTAGTTTACGCTATCAATATTTAAATAAATTGCACGCAAGCTACACCCATAATTTACATTCAGTAGTCAAAGTTACACAACAATTTAGTTGTTGAACCAGCTATTCATCTCTTCGGATTAACTCGAGCTGTGAAGTTTATTGCATGCTCGGTTACCCCGCAAAGACCGCGCCAAAGTGTCGACCAGACTCTCTTGGCGCCTATTACTATCTAGAGACATGAAAAAAGTATTCTAATAAAATTTTATAACATTTGCATAAACATAAAACACACTTCAACAAAAGGGGGATACTGTTTAATTTCCATAATGACAATGGCACGCGAACTATGAGATGGTATACTTGTTTTATTTGTGGAGATGATCCTTATAATCACGTCAGTATCCAGGTCGGGCGGTGTCGGTGCGCACGAAATTGCATTTTGTTTTCATTTTAATCTGCCGGGAGTCGCGGCCCGCAATTTGCCTGAGCTGTTTAATTAACAGCGACACGGCAGCTCATTAATTAAGTCATCAGACAAGCCGGTGCCACGGGTTAGTTCGTTGTGGATTAGATATTGAACCGTGCGATAAATTCGCGTATTATCATACTTAGATAACAGCAGCAGTCTGGATCGAAACGTAGAAATAGGATTATAGAAACAGCTTTTTATCTAGTACCTAGGTACTGTGTACTCCTAAAAAATCAATTCACCTAGTTTAAAATGGTATGCTGAAAGAAAAAATGGGTGGTCCACCCAGTTATTTCCAACTTCCAGCCCAATTAACCATTTGTTTTGTTTGAACAAAGTACCTAAGCTACAAGTTACTGCAAATAACTATAATTAAAGCGTAAGGCCAGCAAAAAGCATTCTCGGTGCAATTAACTGTTATTGATAGGTGGTAGTTAATGCAGTTTAATGGCTCATTATACTCATAGGTAAGTGGTTAAAGAACATCGTTTAAAAGTGCCAAAGCGTTTTAATAGCAGGATTGGCATCTCAATTTCATACGCTGTTGTTCAACAAAATATTATTTATAAGGAACGTTAAAAGAACAGCTGTCTTTGTTGGAGAATAAGTAAATGCATACAAAAGAAACCGCATTACGTTCCGGATGCAGCTATTGTGAAAACAATTATTGTCAATGATGCCGAACACTCGTTAATAATCGCCAAGAAAAAACTGTTGGCATCGCAAAAAAAAAACAACAACAAAAAATACTATAAAAGAAAGACTTGTATTGTATGTTAACTGCTGTGCTACAAAAAGTTTACCAATTCACATAAAATCATTTTTTAGATGTAAGTAAGAAACTAAATGGTGATTAGACGGATGGATGGAGAATTCTGTAAAAAGTTGTTTTTTTTTGTCCGAGTACGTCAACGATTGTCTTCGTAAATACCTACGGGTAAGAGTTTAACATTATAATATTTTTTTATCATTTCAATTTTTTATGTTGTAACCAGCCAGAAATGCACTAGAACTAATGACTCAAAATAACTAGTAGTTTAGATAGCCAGACATAATAATCGGTTAGATTTAACAAAAATAAATAAACAAATCAATTACTGAACCTAATTTATTTGCCAACACAAACTTTATCTAACAGCTTTATTGGTTAAACCGAGCTATCGCAAACAAGTCGACTACGAGCGAACAAATCTTTGCTGTGAATTGTGGCCCAATATTTCTTCGACGTTGAGTGTAATTGAGTGGGGAAATCAGTGTGGAAACAAATATGAGGGATGTAATCGAAATGTTTGTAAACGGGTGTCGCGTGTCACGGGGCTATTACCTGCGACGAGTGTCGCCCACCCCCTCCCATTTGGAATAAAGACCACTTTTCATGTGAAAGTTTACTCTTTGCATTCCATTGCTGGTGGAGGTGAATTTTATATATCGGCAGATGACTGCCGATTCTGTATTTAATTAAAAAAGATTACGACGCTGAAGAGTTTAACTTATGTGCAGTTTGTGTGATACACACAAACATTAGCATTTATAATATTAGTAGGATTCAATAATATAAAAGATTTCGTATAAATCGTTTAAAAACGTTGGATTCTTGTTTCCAATGAAATTGTGTCGTGATTTAACTATCTACTTTGTCTAGTGTTATTGTGTTTTGTCTTGTTATCTTTACTAAACATAATCTGAGATTAAAACATAAATTAGCTCAATAAATCGTGCCTATTAACTGACCAATTAGAATAATTTCTAATTTGTTTGCATTGAAAACGTAAAATGGGGTCGGTATTTAATTTTCTGGTGAGCGCATTATTGCTCAGAAGCCAGATCTGTGACTAGAATTACGATTGCGTTAAATGATTAGTATATGCACTGTGCAGCGTTCTTGATACTGGATATCCATAAAATACTTCATGAAGTTAAATTTATTATGCCAATAAAATGCGTAATAGTTATAAAATAGATTCATTACAAAGATCAAAATAGAGTTATAAGCTAGGTATCTAAGTAAATTTCAACATTCTGTGCTGAACTTGCAAATGTATAGGTGAAGAGAAAAATTCGCAAAATAATTCACGGTTGGTGGAGTGAGTTATTGTTAAATGTTAAACTTTTTACTGTCAACAATGCTCAAATGATTGAAATAAATTAACCGCTCAATTAACTCGGGTAAACATTTCAAAGAACAGACGTTATTAGTAGTTTTGCCACAAAATCGGACAAAACATGCAGGTTACTTACGGGCTCTCTGAGGAGCGAGTCGCATTGCAAACGACTAACTTCTCAGTAAACATTTGCTCTGGCCTGACGTGTGTTTAGCGATAATGGAGTAATATGTTACAAATGTTTATGTTATGCCGTGCAATGAGCGCTAATACTCTGTTCACGCTGGATAATCGATAACACTGGAACGAAAAACAGCAAATTACTATCATTGAAAAAGTTTTCGCTCGAAAATATTAAATCTACGCTACGTTTCGAGGAAAATTGTTTATTCATGGCCATCGAGATTATCCTGTAATGGTGAAACTAAAAAAGTTATTCTGTTAAGCAACGTTATGAACACACGAAATAAAACACTTTTAATATTTGATTAACAGGAAAACAAGATGTAAATCTTTATCAATTTCCTAATAATAATAAATATAAAAAAAAGCTATATGTTTGAGGCAGATGCCTACCTGCGATGTAATCCTATCCCTCCCCATATAATTTCCTTGAAATCGTATTGAAAATAACTCGAGTGGTTACCATTCACACAATACATTTTCCTTCGAGCAGCGCTTCTATTATGTATCGCGCCTCAAGTGATTTGTTAACAGACCTATTGCCTCGGCAAGAAGTAATAGTACACTTGAACGTAAGTTGTTTTTAAGTGTAGATTTATTAGCAGGTACCGATTTAAACCAGGCGAGGAGCTGTACGAGTAGGTATATTATTTATACAAGTAGGAGGAAGTCCACCAACAAATTAACTTGTTCATCTTGACCTGTAAGTCATTCAACAAAATTGTTTTTAAACCAGCCGAGTTATTTACCAAATGTTTTTGTAATAAGCTATGATCAATATACGTAACTGGTGTTTATGTAAACCATATTGGTTAACGGTGGTTTGGTTTCTTTGAAGCATTGAAGAGGTAAGGCACCTAATAATGATAAAATATAAAATGCCGTTTCCCAGTGTTTTATGATGAGCATAAAGCTTTAAGATTCGACGAGCAGCGCTTCATAGCACTGCATTTTGTGAAGTCTCTTCAGACTATTATAGATCACGATGGGCAAGTAACCCGGGTCGATCGCGGGCAGATCGCCGAGATACGTCGCGAGCGCCAACCATCCGCCGAACATAGGTATTTTTACGATAGCCCACCCAGTCAAGAGGCTCTCAAAACCACGGTCATAATAAAATATAAAAAAAATTAGGGACCATTTTCCTTCGCCGTTACTGTCCAACAACCAAATCACCGATTCTCGACACTTGAGGCACTTGGCACATCTCATAACGAGTCCCTTGAGTGCGAGGTAACATTTGCCATTAAGATCAGCATTGAGAAAAGTTTTATTCCCTTTGATCTCTTGCTTAAAAGCCTTTTCGTTTCATTTCTATAGTCGTTTCGTTTATGCTGCTGTTTTTATTCATCTTCGCTTTGAATCGTATTGCTTCAGTGTTATTGAGTTTTTTCGAGGTGCTGCTGGGAATAAGGTTAACAACAAAAATATTTCAAAAACTGTTTCATTGAAGTGTTTAGTGATTACTTTACGCAAGGTTTGTATAAGAAAGTAAACAAATGATAAGATCTAAACAAACAAGAGAAATCTTTGAAATAGTTTACCATACACAAATAGGATTAGTTTGAGTAAATATTAGCAAATCTAGTTGAGCCACTTACTATTAGCACAATTCACAAATTCATAAACGGAAATGAAACTGTAGTGATTATCATTACGTACCTTCCTATAAATGAAACACTTGACTAACAGGTATATAATCAAAGACTTGACTAATCATCAGTAGTTTAGTACTAACCTAAACTTTATCTGTAGTAAACATTATAATGACGCCAAAAATATTTCACATTCTATTCGTGTATACCTAAATGATGTAAAATTATTTAATAACAAAAACTAATGGAGGATTTGGATTCTCACAAATGATTTAAAATTCGTTGGTAATTGAAACATGGGTCGCCCAAGGACTCACTGTCGACGTCTAGCGACCGACCGACCGTCTGGAACAATTTGCGCAATTTCTGCCCACCTACACAGTCCACAGTTTAGATGGTACGCTTAATCATCTGCACAGGCCACCTTAATCAGAGATGTTTTCAACTTTTTATCATTAAATCAGGGTCCTAAAATGTAAGCAATCGCATTCCTACTCCGTTATTACTTTTTTATGGAAATAAATGGCAGATGGCCCGTGACTGCTGGTATCATGTGCCTTTGTCTGCCTTTTAACATCGTGAACTGAAGTTGCTAGGTTTCTAGGATTTATTTGGTAGATATAGCTTTGTCTAAGTTATTCTTTATGAACTAGACTTGTTTAGAGATTACTACGATATGAAAAAGTTTGACTACTTCTATCCTACTAAACAGTCATATTAAAATGTTTGTGAAGAGTAACATTTGAATATGATAGTTTTCGACAAGATAAGAAAAATATTCAATACTTCTTTTATACTTTCTGATAAAACCAACGTTTAAAACGTAATTACGTCAATGACTCCATAATTAATACAAGTTATTACTACTCAGTTTTTATATTTGTATTTAAACTACTTGTGGTTCATTAATAAATCGTTGGAAAAAAGTGTGAACAAGGCAGACGAATTAAATAGGCGATGCTCTTAAATACAGTGGATTGTTTAATCTTACAGTTAGGTATCCGACACCGATAAAGTATTTCAGTGATTGTAGCTATGTGTAAAAAAGAAACAAAGCAGTTAAAAGTTTACCCAGGTAAGTATTTATGTCACAACGTGTAACATTGAGCTCTGGGGTGTACTACGAGGGGATGGGACTAAAGGGTGTCTCGGACGTAACTCGGTCGGCGATCCCGACCTTGCGGCTTGTAAAACAGGCGATATTGATTTTAAAACACACCGCAGAACAGACTCTATTGAGTGCATTGGCATGTAGGCGGTAGTTTAGTCTACAGGTCATCTTAGTTTGTTTCTAAATTGATTGTCGAGGTCATTTTATAAGAAAATCTAACGTATTATCGATTTGGAATGTGAAGTGGCTTGACAAATTGCCCTAATCTAGTGGAATTTCCAGCATTTTGTCCTCTATTTTGGATGTGTACGACTCTCAATATTGAGTATTATGGATAAATTATTGAAAACAATTTGTCATATTACGTTACTTATATCTTAAACGCGAGTCCTGAAGCATTTTATCACGAAATACCTACGGTAACTAGAAATTACGAGCATGCAAAACCATAACTTTTGATTTGTGCATTACATTAACCATGAAGGCAAATAAACCAGCTAGCTATTTAACGTTGGTAGGTACTTATTTATCGATTAACACAAAATCTTCGGCCTGTCTTCACAAGCGGTAACAAAAATTTAAAGATAGTTGAAGATAAACATCTTAAAGAAACGAATAGGCATCGCCTCAGCGAATCGAACGTCTACAATATTTTACGCTCGCTAACTTCTTCGTGCCATATCCAATCTTTCTCGACCGCTTATCAGGTAGACGGGTCTTGTCAAACTTTTTAAATTAGTTTTGAACATGCTTCAACATTTTTTTTATAAACAAAGTTAGGTAGATTTTCCGTTCATGGCAGGCGTAAGTTGAATTTATTTTTGTTGTTTGTCTTGTTTTATATCCCTTCACTATAATGTTAATAAAATTACACTGTAACATGATAAAACTTTAAACCCTGTAATCATGTATTTACATGCATAAATAAAGCCTTGCTATGACTTATGATTTGTGACAGCTCCTAGGGCGCACTATCAAAGCGACCTTACCGTGGGAAAACAGTAACTATGCACCATGGTGGGTAATTGTTGACATTGAAGTGGTCTTTCGTCGCACCGCAGGCGTCAAATGACGGTCACGGTTCACTTACTCCATACCTGCACTGTCTATTCATAACTAAACAACTGGTATGGATATTGTTTCATTTATTGATGTTATACCTATTTGAGTTTACCAACCAAATTACATCAAAATATTTAAAACTCATGTTATTGAGTGAATGACTGACAATCAATGCACCACCTAAACCATAAGTCCTAAAAGCATGAATCTTGGAGGGTACATTCCTCTTTTGTTGTAAAAGAGCAGTAAGAACGAAATTCAACTCCTGAAGAGGAAGATGAAGTTTGTGTTAAAAAACTCAATGTAGTCAAAGTTGCGGAGCATTCCATAAGCTTATTATAATTTGAAAGGTAAGCTTATTTATATTTAATAGCTGAATCAGTCAGCTGATAGGCAGGCAGTAGTATAAAGGAAAGTATGTATTTGAAGCACAATGGTATCTACAAAATTGAAAGTAGCTATTGTTAATATCTTTATTCTAATAAACATTAAAAAGAACTCATGCACATTAGTTGTAGGTAGATTCCATTACGAACCAACTGCAATCATTGAATTTAAGTCGACACATATCTGTCATGTTTGTGTAAAATATAAGGTAGTTTACAATAGTTCTCTGTAATGCTTAGAGTCAACACAAAGTTATTGGTACAGATGTTCTCAAAGAATAGTGAGCAAAGAGTACTTACTCATAATGCTTTTATACCATATATATGACTTATTATTAATGCAACCAACACATACCTCTCACTTGATATTCTATCAAAATTAATGAAATGACTTTATTGCAAACAATTTCAGTGATAATACAGTGTAGGAATATAATTAAATTAGAGGATAAGTGATTTTTAAACACTCAAATCAGGTGGCTAGACTATAGGTACCTACTTTTTTATTGTAAAATGAAAAACAACAAGTATTTGTTATAGAACTAATAGCGAAGAAGAATTAAGAAATAGAAATTTTGTTTCTCTACCAACCAACAATGATGATAATTATAAAAAGTAAAAGTTATAAGCTTGTTTGTGTATAGGGGAAATCTCGGAAACTAATGAACTGGTTCTGAAAATAATTTCATAGTTAGAAAGTTTCATCTCTGAGTGCTAAAGGCTATATATTATTCCAATAAGAGTGAAACTTTAGAGGTATTTAATGAAATAAATTGATTTAAGATTACACATCATTCAACACATCAGGATTGCCTAGTTGCAAAATTTTTGTCACAGCATATTGCATTTATTTAGTAGGCATTTTTAGAAATGAGCCCAGCAGTGAGCCATTCCGCACAATTCATAAGAAACAATTTTAAAGCTGATGAATAAAATGCAACAACGTAGCTTATTTAAGTAATACAAGTACCTAATTTATGTCAGTCATTGACTCAAATCAATATTAATAGAATACTAACAACTAAGGCCTTTTGCCATCTATAGTATACTAGCTGCCGACCGCAGCTTTGCCTGCGTGGTACCCGGATAAAAAATAGCCTATATGTTAATCCAGCACATGTATTATGTATATTCCAAGTTTCATTAAAATCCGTTCAGTAGTTTTTGAAAGAGTAACAAACATCTATACATACAAACTTTCGCGTTTTTATTGTTAGTAAGATGATTTGTACAGCGTCAAGAGGCAACTTTTAGAATAGAATATAAGTTTCCGATAAAGTCTACCAATCAACAAGTATCTACTAGCCCTCCATTAATGGATGATAAAGATCTACAAAACATTATGATTATAGGCTTCTTCTTATCAGATAACCAGGAAAAACCTAATTGAAATGCCATAATAAGCCTTATCAATCCACTTTCCATGATTAGAAGGTAGGTACCTACAACTGCACAAAATCAATGATGAAATTCTTTGTGTTAAATAACGGTATATTATATTAATAACGGTTACATAGGTACATTACCGAAAGCATTTTTCTACCTCCCTCTGAACTTAGAAACCTCTGTACACAATTGCATAATCTTTGCATACACATGTGCTGAACTGAATAGGAGCAAAATAACCAGTTTGGACCCATATTATACTACGCTACAACGGGCCGCAAACGTTAAGCTTGTCGTAATTTAAAACGATAGCAGAGAATGTAGTTGTATTGTGCACATACAAGACTTCAATGTGGTCAACATACTGCCATTCGAGGACGGCGCGATAAATGAGCACAAACGAGCGAAAGCCACTTAGACCAAATTTACGCTTTGTGGGAGTCCGCGTTTGCAACTCGCTCGCGCCGTGTGCTACGGGCTACGCGCGACCAGTCAGCTGCTCCGTACATCTACGTAAGCGATTACATGTTATCAAATGAATATGAACCCCGCATGCAAGCAATCAAATATCTATGCACATAAACGTATTTTCCTTCGTATTTATATTAATCAAGAAAATTGTTTGTATTACTCCATTGCATCTTTTTTTACACGTAGGGTTCAACTGCTAGGTCAATGCACTTCCGAGGCGACGTCCGAAGCAATTACGGAGCGCCGTTTTATAAATGGAATACAAATAAAGAAGAGACTGGGCATCCTGGTGCACGAAATCGATTAGTTACCTATTACATTTGCGTAACGAAACAATTTGCATACAAAGACTTTACTATTTTCAGAAACCAAGTCTTATTTCCCTGGACATAAGGTGCATCAAACATATAACTTTTACCAATTGATATCCTAAATGTATGTAAAAACGATAATTGCAAGTTTTTGTAGGTCATTTTGTAAATGTAAACAACATCGGATTGACATACGAGTACATAGCAGGTAAATAACGTTATGCAGGTACCTACTATTGAGAAGCAATTCTTGCCATACTAATCTTGCATAGCAGCTGTTATTGATATTCAAGCAAGCGTGATTTATTTGTGATTTACCTCGAGGTCTTCGTAGGTGCGAAATGCCATTATGGCGAAACCATCGATGATGTCTTCCTCTGCGAGTGGCTCTCGGGACTTCTTCCTCCTGGCTGGAGGACGAGGCGGCTTTTCTCTCGCCGGAGACTCGTCCTCGCCACTGTCCCCATCCTTAACTTTGCTCTCTCGCTGTGCTTGCATGCGCTGTGCCCGCTCCCTTCGCCTGTTTCTCTGCAGATTGCGCTGCTTTACTTCGTTCTCCATCGTTCACACATTATTCGTAAATCACCCGACCACCGTGTTTCACAACACAAAAGTCCGCACTACACATTTATCACTCATGGTAATTCTATTGAGAGCCTAGAAACAAAATACTGAACTTGCACACAGAAAAAGACACAGGCCGTTTCCAATGGCGGATCGTACACCGTTGCCGCATTGCAAGTAAAATGGCCGCGTAGCACTCCACGGGCTGTCTTATTTCACATTCACGTTAACGGGGACATTATTCTACTTATGCTAACACATACTGTGATATATTTTAATCAGAATGAAAACAATAATACAATAAAATAACTCTATACATTTTCTGCTTTCATCAATAGTCAATACAATGAAAGGTGTTTCACGACGCCAACGCTGCGTTGCGGTCGCGATGGTGAACTAATTCAGCGCTACCAACATAACGGCACAATATTCCGCGATATCGGGCGTCATTGGCAATGTGGCCTTCAGCTTAACTCTTTTATTGTATAGGTTTGTCTCGTTTTATCACAATATGTAAATATAGAATTCCCAGAGAATTATTTAACAAAATATTGTTTTAAAATAATTATTTTTATTTTGTGGTCGTTTTATGGAAGCACAAGTATTTTATAATAACATGCTAAATAAAAGTACATGAGTTGAACTTATGTCAATCGTGGATATGGATATATTTTTATAACTTTGGTGGTAGAAAACAAATGTCATAACATTAAGTGGACTTATTGCTGGCAATACTACATTTTATCTTGAGTTGAGTATGTTCGTTTCAAGTTTTGCTACCATTATACAAAGTGATTCGTTTAAGGTTCATTGTGATTTGGTTTCCATTTTTCTACCTAATCAAGCCAAGCAAGCCACATTACTTGTAGTCACAGTGCAAGAAAACAGTAGCTAACACTAATATTTGCCATCGGTGTGTTTGTGTTAGTATTGTGGTAAGCAATGTTTACCTATATTTAACTTTAATGTAATTATGTATCTACCCATGTTTTACATCCATATAAGATAAGGGTAGGCACATAGAGAACCTACAAAATAACACAAAACTAATAGATAAAAAAAAGGTCCTTTTATCTGGTTGATCCGATTGTATGACTACTTCCCGGTTTATTGTCTGTGCTTATGGATTATTCCATGGGATTGTATGAAAGATGCTGAGCGTAGTATCTCTACTAAGATACAGAGATCACACTTTGGGAATATAGCTGAATAGAGAAAGAGAACATGCTGTGCATCCACATAGAGTGGGATAAGTATAGGATAATGATGATGAGTTTGTCTTTGGGATATACCTACCAGGATAGGGTATTGGAACCTATTGCTGACAGTACTCCTGCGATTAACCCATTTTTATTATTGGTTCAAATAAACGGGATGTACGTTATAGGTACTACTTTTTTAACGATTGGAAATGTTACATTTACACAGCCGAAATGAAAGAGTAGGTATTAGTATTTGTTTTACATTAGTGGATAATTCTATTGCCGTTAACTTTTGTTTGTTTTTTCAATCTTTTCCTTGCTTCTATTCTATTTCAAGCTCTCATTACATGTACTGGACATGGTGGTGGCTATTAACAGGAATTTCTTACAATCCATTATGCATATTTATTTTTATTCAAAAAAGTATTACATAAATATTTGCAGAAATTACGCTTTAGTACTATCAACAGTTTTATACCATTCGTTTTGCAATGAGAAACTTTGACGTCCATGGTTGACCTTATTTTGACAATAATTTGCGTGGGCAAAGCGAAATGCTCACTGAGCTGTGTGAATGAGGATGGCGCCTATTGATTCTTCGGGGTAAGTAGGTAGGAAAGTGGGTGGGTACCATGCTATAAATAAGTCTATTATTATCTAACTAAGTACCTTACCTACCTGAGTACCTACTCTAAAACGAATACTGACGTGGTCTCTTTGTAGCAAATATTTAATATTCATCTTCATTTGGCTTTATCAGTAGGTAGGTAGGTATAGGTACGTAGGTACCTATACCTATACCTACCTATGTATCCACCACCGAACTAGGTACCTATTTAATTATTACTTAGTTTACAAAATTCAGTCAATCACTAGCTAAATTCAATGAATCTAGAATAATTTATACTCTAAGCTCAAGCATAAATTAGATTACATACATATCAAAAATATCGGTAGATTAGGTACCTTAGCCTAGCATTATAACTATTTATGTTAGTGGCAGTTCAGATAATAGTTCAGCTATAGATTATAAGTAGTTACCAAGGTACCTAAACCTATCAATTAGTAACATCGCGCTATAATTTTTTTCTGTATTACCTACTAGCAAGGTCGGGATGTTATCAGCTCAATAACGGTATTCGGTAAGTATGTACCTACTTCTAGTTATTACAAGTACCTACTTTAGATTATCTATACGTGGGAGGTACGTAGGTACTTTAAAAAAAGTTGTGTTACCTATGAATTAACCCAATGATGGACCTCTATATGAGCGATGGGCTGATCACCTGTCACCATATCCATCTTGGGGCTTTGAATCAGGCAGGAGTGGCTGCAAGTTTTCTTATGATTTCTTGTGGCTCCCCCACCCCATTTGGGATACGTGCGTGATAGTATAAGTATGGATGTATTTATTAACAATTGTAGGTACCATTCTACCTAGATATCTACTGATTAATTTAGAATTAAGATACATAGGTCCGGTAGGTTAGTTGATAGAGCGACTGACAAAGCATTTAAACAAGTATTTATAAAAAAACAAGTACCTAACCCGACTGCATAGAATTATGTAGTATAGTACAGCTGATACAGATTTTTTGATTTGCTCAGACTAAGGATATATGAATTTGTACCATTTTTAGTTCATTCTAAGCATTGGATTACCGCCATATTGAATTTTTGACTCTTCACTCTCGTCATCAAGACAAATCCAACGAAATTCATTTGTTAAAATCCGTCCAGCCGTTTGGTCTACAGCCACAGTCAGAGGAATCACATACCCATATCATATCTTATACATAAACAGTACAATTACATAGGTACACCCCAAACTCATTACCCTCCTTCGAAGTCGGGTAAAAAGAAAGAGCGTCAGATTACATTTTAGGCATGTTTTAGGACATTTTATTTCAGGTTTGTATGTATTTTAGCTCAAGTGCTCTAATACGATTACGGTCTCCGTTGTTTATGCTAATAAAACGTAGACCGCACCGGGCGCGGGGCGGCCAAATATTTGTTTGTTTTATTTTTAATTTTATACTGCCCGGCCATAAAGCGTCAACATCAAGGGGTGGCAAAAAGAGAAGACTGAAAGTTTGTTGGGGCACAGAATGAAGTATAGTATCTTCCGCCCCGCTGGGGTTAACTCGATGTTTTTTATTCCTCCCCTGAACGTAGACTCCCCTATACAATTAAATTGATTCGAGTACGTGTGAATTGATTTTAGGTAAATGCCTTCCTGTGACTCAGTCAAGGGTGGTTTTTATAAACATCTGCCACTTAGCTTCTTTATTACTTAGCAACTTGACTTTTAAGTCCTTAGGGACGAATAAACCAATAGGGAAAGTTCATAAAAAGAAAAAAAATATGTAGGGCATACTGAATGGCACTAAGATGTATCCCACGGGCACAGATTATAAACTGGAAATCAATCGTATAATCGGACCAGTCGAACCAAAGATGATTGTCTTCTCTATGACTCTCGGGTGTTCCATCATTCCTCTCATAGAGTCTTTATTTCAGAAACATAGACAAGTATGAACGCGAAAAGTCTGGACAGGGCACTGATAACGACATGCATATTTGGCGTGCTGGTGTCCACTTACGCATTGCACGTGGAAATGGCGGCAGAGGTGCACCCGGGCTACACTGCGATGTGCGACATTGGAGAGTATGCCAGCTGCTCCCGGGTGCTGACTTCTAAGTGAGAAATAATACAAGTAACCTTAGATACTAAAATTAATAAGTGCAAGGCAGTATCGGGCAGGTAGTCTGCCTCTTCATCATGTTTCCTTTTATTTTATTATACCTTCTATAGTTAAAAAAAACATGTATCTTGAATGTCCTTACTTTATGTACACTATTATTGTCTGCTTCAGATTTTCCAAAGGATTTGGACTCACGTCAGATGACTCCTCCCTGAAAATTCCAAACTGCATTTATGGGATTATTTTCTATTGCCTGATGATGTTTTTGTGTAAGTTGTCTAGTTATTAAGAACGTAACCTAATTTAGGAAATTAATAGTACCTCATCGAGCATTTAACTAATGCTCGATGTAGTACCTATACGACCTCCGTGGCGTGGGGGGCGAGTGCTCGGCTAAAACGCAAGAGGCGCGGCTTCGATTACCGCTGCGGGAGAAATTTTTGCATGCTCTGCAAATATTACTTCCGGGTCTGGGTGTTGTATGTAAACTTATGTACTTACTATATTATGTATTTAAAAAAAAAGTTATGTATGGGAACCAGATGGCAGATAATAGAATACTTATCAAATACCATACTTAGAATACCATCTGGTTCCCATAGGACAAGCTTTGCTTAGTTTGAGCTGATGGTGCTGTGTGATTAATACGTCCTCAAATATCCAAAGAAGCTGCCTACTACTCAAATAACTATACTTAAAAGTAGGTACCTATCTAATACCAAAAACCCAATAAAAACAAAATAAGTAGGTACCTATTTGGCAACATGTACTTTATAAAAGAATTTGCCTAAAGAAAACAAAATTCCCAAAATGATCGTGAAAATGTTCGCTCGAAATAATCGGCTTAGGAAAGCTTGAAAGTCGAACACCTCTCGCTTCAAGACTCAAGCTAGCTACTGTTACGAACAGTTATTCGCAACTCGTGAACCGCCAAATAGGCGTAGCTTTTGGTTTCGCAATATTTTTCTCGTGGGTCGGTCACGAAGTTATGAACCATTGCACTATGCGAAATTTCGTATCTATTGTGGACGTAATAGGAACTCGAGGGAGGGGAAAATAAATAGTAGGACTTACTTACTGAAAATCGAAATCAAATATGGTTTACTAGCTGCCGCCCGCGACTTTGCTCGCGTGGTAGGTACCTAGATAAAAATAGCCTATATGTTAATCCAGCACATGAAAATTGTATGTTCCAAGTTTCATATTAATCCGTTCAGCCGTTTAGGCGTGATTGAGGTACAAACATACAAACATCCTCACAAACTTTTGCATTTATAATATAAGTAAGATTCAGTAAAATCATTCAGGTTCTCTTTATCTTATAATCTTCTTAAATCTACGTTGAATTTACGCCTATTCGTAACACAATTAAGCGTGGTAGGTACTTCATTTGCTGAATCACTTATCTACCTAGATAGGTTATCCTATTAATGTAATAATACTCACGTGGGTAATCGACCTATTTTTTAAATAAACTAAATACTTAATAATTATTAGGTAGAGGTACTTATCTAACTTCGCTAAGTAATGTGAATGAGCCCCTACAATTTACAAATCCCAAGTTCGCCCTCCTTGTAGACAGCAAAGCTTCGACCGCATCGTAGATACCTATCTAATACGATGTCGAATAATGCGATTCAAATTGCAAAACGCTCCCTGTCTGTCTGTCTTGGAATTGCTATTTGGCTTCTTTCACACTAGGTAGGATTTTAAGAACCCTAAATTCGGCCTCACGGGTTCTGCGGTGTGTTTTTTCCAAAGATTGTAAAAATATAGTATTTTTGTGTAATTTATGAAAAAAAAAAATAGTACGGTTGTTGGCGGTTTTCAATGACAAAATGACAGAAAGTTGACGTTTAGCTGTGACCCCATGCTGTGAATTAATTATGTAGCAATCAAAATAAAACACTTTTCGTACTGTATTATTTTTCTATATTATGTAATACAATTGACTAAAATATAGTATTATGCTATATAATATAGTGCGGATGGCAACCCTAATAGTAGGTAGATAAGAAGCAGTAAGTTTTATGCCGGTTCCAATATTATATTAACAGATGATTATTCATTACCATGTTGTTATCTGTCATCTGAAAAGCGCCACTCATTTTTTGACAGCAAATACCTAAAATCTTGCTATGGTAATTAACGATCCGTCATCATCCGTAGATTATTGGAACAGGGCATTAGTTTCACTGATTAAGTATCTTCATTCTTATTTTTTTACCAAAATACTAATTTATTAATTAAACACTACAGGAGGGAACAAAGTAGCTTCGAAAACATTGCACAAAGTTTATCGAAGTTGCCTTTCATGCTAAGTGCCAACTTTCACAAAGAAGTTTCAATTTCCCACGTTTAAAAGTTTGAACTGAGTTTACGCGATTAGCAGTAGCCCTCTTTCCAAAATAACAAAGTTAGTTTTAGAAGTATTGACTAGGGGTTAGTTTCGCTGTAGGTATATTTTTTAATAATAGGCAATTCATTCTTCTCATATTTTTCATGATACTGTCATACCTTTTATTTGTCTGTATACCTACTTGAAGGTCAAACACGTAAAAAATTTGGTGTATCGACTTAGAAATAAGAATTTCTCTATAAGCTTTATTAATTAAGCACGTGGAATGCATTATTATAGCTAGTAGTGTATTTAAACGAAGGTAGGTTTCCTATCGGGTAGGAAGGTAACCTATCTAGGCCATCAGTTAAATAAATACCTTTAGATAAACTCAGATAAACTTTACCAACAACGGTCTATTTTTATAGCATCAAAGATATTCATTTGAATATTTAGTAGGTTCCGTGAGCTTTTATTGCGCTGCTAAAATGTTAATTCCATGAAACACGCTCGTAAACGATCGCCAGTAGTGGCCATTGTGTTATTTCAGTATTTATTGAAATGGTATTGAAATAAGCCCGAACGGCTTTGTTTGATCTCAGTTCATGTGTTCCTGAATTGTTTCATGAAATATTTTGTATTGAAATACCTACTTACTTTTGCTAACAATGTAATCGAATGAAACTACCGATCGTATTCAAGAACAATGGTCTATCATGGACCGATATTCAAGCATAGATATTTCGACAGTTCTTCTAAAGTTGACCAGGCGCGGTCGCAGCCTAAAATTTTGGAGGGGGTCAATAAATAATAGAATATGTCAAGCAAATCAGATCTTATTGCACAATACACAATTTTATTGCACACATTATAAAACAAATAGAAGCCTTCTATTTTTATTGGCATCGCGGCTAGGGGCAGAAAATGGGGGGGGGGGTCATGTATGATGATTAGGTAGGTAGTGAAACATTCTACTGATTTTATATTTTATTTGCATTCTTTTTTCAGCTACATTTGATTACGGTCTTCTAGTAAAACTTCAACTCCTGGGTGCTGTAACTTCAGTAGCCGGTAGCGTCTACCTAGCATACCTCTTGGCATTCGTCCTTCACGACTTCTGCATTGTCTGTGTAAGCACTTACATCGTCAACGGCTTTTTAGTTTACTTCACCTGGAAGAAGACAAAAAGTTTAGCTTTAAAAAGGAAATAGAAATCGTAATAATAAATGTGATACGAATGGCTGTTTTGACATTATGGGTAATATTCTTAATTAAACATAAATTAAAGCATTTATTTTTGTGGTTTTATTTTGATGCATGGAGTTCTGTCTGCCGATGTAACACAGAGGAAATAATACAGTGCTTGTAAATTGTTGATAATAATCTGTATGTAGCGACATCTATTGGCGAGTAGCAGATCTATACAGATGTTGAGAATACTGCCATCTTTGAGTATCTGAAATTCGAGTTTTGTTTGAGTAATACTGTAGATGGCGTTAAATTCAAGTAGTAACATAAGTGCCCTCTTGTGTGGAGTAGAATTTGGAAGAGGTTTTAAGTAAGGAGGGCGCTAAAAGAGTTTTTACTCATAAAGTAGTATGTACTAGTACGTACAAACATACCGAATAATAAATCAATTTAGGGTCTAACATGTCTGAACGCTGTTAATCTTAACTAACTAGGCAGATAGGTAACTACTTAAGTTACTATTTAGATATCATCACATCACGAAGACTACTTATCCATTCACATTTTTTTGCGAATTCCGAGTCAACCGACCGTTTCTAATCCCAAACTAATCTCTAGATGGCATTTTTAGCACGCGCTAGAATACTAAACAGTGGTTCCGACCTCGGCCTTAAAAAACGTATGTGGAAGGTAACTGCCCTAAAAGGAACGGGTGAATTGAACCGTGTTTCGGAATGACTTCATAATAGAACATGTGTAACCGGTGGCGAACAATGCTTGAGTGGGCCGAAATGAGATCATTGCCGGCGAGTTATTAGAGCAGAGGGTGTTGATGATTGACAATGGGTAGGTAAAGTATCCAGCCTAGTGGAAAACGACATCTTCCTGGTCGGATTGGATCTCGTAGCACTTTTCAAACATTGTAGACACCTAACTAATGCATTGCGAACGACGTCTACTACCTACGGATAGATGCTTATTGACCAATGGTCAATGACTCAGTATCTAAAGTTGTCAGATCGGACGGCCAAAATACTTGTGTTTTTTTAATGACGGTATTTCATGGTTTTTTGCAAGTTGTTTTTTCTAATAGGTAAATTGTTTTGGTCTACGTAGGGATTAAACAACCAACATTATTGAATGATGGACTCGGATGAATTTTGAAGAACTCGATTCGGAGCGTAAAATTAATAAATGCTCTAACTAAACATAAGATTGGCATGTATCTATTAGTCCCTGAGGCATTTCAAGAGAAACCTGTTAAGTTTGATTTGCACAAAATTATGGTGGGTGTTGGGGACCTTGAGATTTGACCTTTTCAACAGCATGCCTTTGCACTCAAAATGTTGTGAAAAATTCTGTTTGAGTGTACTCTCTGTTGCAACTATTGGTGAGGTAGGAATGCGGTAGGTATGGTCTTCACCACTATGAAATTGCAAACGAGCTCATGACGATAACCTTTTTTCTATGAAAAATGAAAAAGAAAACACAAATAATGACGTGATCTATGGAATCCAATTCTCCAATCCAAACCAGAGAGCCTAGCAGGAATCTAATCAGGAGTTTTCGAGAGCTATAATGTGTCTATGAAGTATAAAAATTACAAAAATACAACACGTTTCAGCATCATCATCCACAGACCGACTTTATCCGCTGTTGGGTATAGGAATCTCTTTTTGCACCATCCATCACGCATGTAAGCTAGTCTTGTCCATCACCACACGTTTACCAACATTTTATTTAACCTAGTATAAATATTCGCAAACATCTCAATTACTTATTTACCTGTTACTTCACAGTTTCTGATATTTTGATCAAGGTAATCGAGCGAATTATAGGCACCTATTATACAGCGGCCCACGGACCAACAGGTACATAACCATAATTGGATCAAAATAGTTAAGAATTAATCAAGTGCTTGATAGGATAGTTGCATATTACCAATTTATAAGCGACAGGAATAAGTGGGGTAACGCAAATAAGTGGGTATTAACCGAGGTATGAGCACACGTACAGGATAAGTAAAGAAATCTGGATCACTCTATTATGCCCGATTTCAATATTCTATTAATCGCCGGATCGTTCCTTACCAAAGTAAAGTTGTTTTTCTTTCAAAAAATGTATGGCGTTTTTCGATAGATAATAATGTTACTATCATGTTGGATAAGTTCTCGTCCGTTAATAGAGTATTGGAACTGGACATTAGACCTGTGTCGTTTATAGGGTTTCGAACCAGAAGGGTGCCAACGGGACCCTAAGCCTCTGCTGTCCATCCGTCCGTCGCGTCAGTCCGTCAGCGGGCTATATCTCATGAACCGTAATAGAGAGTAGAGAGGTAGAGAGCTGAAATTTTCACAGAGTGTGTAGGTTTTTCTATTGCCTTATTAATTATTTTTCAGTAGTTGGTTTCATATCGAACGTGAAAGGAAAAGGTGTTATAGAGGATCCTTTGTACAATAGACAGTAATAACGTGAATTAGGTAGGCAATTAAATGATGGATGGACCTTAAAATCTCCCCAAAATCATCTGAGTGTAATTCAAACTTAACTTTCTCCATATAACATACACGCGTCCAATTGTGTGCATTGACCCAGCTGTTTGACTCGTACAGCTGTGTCAGTGGATATAAATATGAATCCAGGCCTCGTATCGCATGTAGGAATGCCAGCATTCCAATGTAAAGGGACTAGCAATTTGCGTTAATTCAGCCGTTGATAAACTCGACTATTTACATTTTACTTGTGAAAGTGTTAGAAATAGTTTCGCAGTAACTTATAAATAGTCTGGTGATAAGTTAATGCTATTCTGTTATATTATAAATCGAAATGTGGGTTAAGTAAGTAAGTTCGTAAGTTCGTATGAGCGTTGGCCATTAGCCAACTCTTGTGACGGTGTTTTTAGGCCGCCTAAGGCCTCCGTCATGGCTTAGTGCTTAAAAGCCGGGACCGACAATTTAACGTGCCCTTTGAAGTACGGAAAGTGGGTTGATTTGGTATTTGGATGTTTGGCTGGATGGATATTTGGATGTTTATGTCTCAGTCAAGCCGTAGCGTCTGAACGGATTTGAATTAAACTTGAATTATACATAGCACTTGTACTGCAGTAACATATAGGCTACGTATTATCAAGGTATCACGCCAGTGAATTCGGCGAGGTGGAGTGGACGATTTGCGAAAGGCTGTTGGTAGAGCCTGGATGCGTCAAGCCGAACATAGAGCGCGATAGCGCTTGTTAGGGGAGGACTATGTCCAGCAGTGGACTGCTGTGGGCTGATGATAATGATGATGATGACGCGGAAGGTTGTAATTTAATTGCTAGGCGAGTGAAAGCACGTAAAGACTAGGTGCTAAATAAAATAAAGGTGAAAGTTGTGTATTGTTTTCTTATTTAGGCACCTACTGATATGGTTATTGTTTTAAAAGTGGCGTGGCGTAGCAGTGGGCGAGGTACAAGGATCGGTTTGAAAAGTAGGACAGCCGATTTGGTCCCAGTTTGGGTATCATTATACCTACTTGCTATGTTTGGATAACCTGCCAACATGGTGCTGACGCTATTGTGTTTAGTGACTAATAATGACGTTTTGTTTTGTTATACGTACCTATAGTCCACGACAGAATAAGGCCAAAGTCCTAAGACGAATGCTATCTAAAGCTTACTGAAGCCTAGAGAATATTCACTAAAAATTCAAGTAGGTACCTGTTATTTTGTGCGTTAAATTTTGTGTCTTATGTTTCGATTTGTAAGAGTGTGTAGGAATATAATTTAGTTCTAACGCTTTCGTTTTAAACTGTCATGTTAGAGATATAGCTTGAAATGCTCGTGGCTTAGCTTGCTTAGGCGTTCTTGATTGATCGTTAGAGTTAAGCAACGGTATGCGCGGTCACAAATTGGGATGGGTGACCGCAAGTGGCATTATGAGCTGAGCGCTTCCGTGCTTCGTAGGACACGTTAAACTGTCGGTCCCGGCTTTTAAGCCCTTTTAAGCCATGACGGAGCCTTTAGGCGGCCTAAAAACTCCGTCATAAAAGTTGGCCACTAGCTCATACGAACATACATACATACATAGAGATATATAGTAAATAAAATAATTGAATTGAATTGAGAAAAGTATCTGGGTAGGTACATAAACATAATATGAATGGTAGGCAATGTAATATTACTTCTCTGCTGAACTCTTCTTTTAAAGATTACGAAAGTACACGAAAGGAGCTCTTAAGGTGCATCTTAACCCTTTACCACACTTGTTCAAAAGAACTAGTGACACGATTAGTAGTAGCTCTAGAATACGCCGGCTAATATGTGGAAATCAGAAATCCATTACGAAGACAAAATACCTTGGCTCAATAGCGTTTTCTAATAACGCATCACGCTTGCGACAGCTGACCAAACATTCACAATAAAGCAATAACAATCGTAATTCCCCATTAAGTTACTATTTGATACTTAAATTGCTCCCATTCGTGAACCTTAACCTGTTGTAATACAGGTGGTTTTAGAGCTGAGAGGATTACAAAAGATTAAATACCTGCCCGGGGGCTACGATTTGTCAGTGGTACTTATTCATTTCTGATATTTTGTATGCTGTTTAGATTCGATTGTGTGGTAATACAAGCAATATGTTTTAATGTTTCTATTGAGTTACCTACCAATTTTATTTGACAAGTAGTTTTTTTTCTTTCAACAAACCATAATCTAGAATACTCTTACGGGCCCTGCTGTTTCGTGAGTTCCTCAATTTTTTGTAACCTTCAACTACTTATCGGGTTTTAATGACGGTTCACGTTTTGTGTTCTTGTCAATCCTATGACAAATAATTGTTCTGAGGACAAATCATAATGTCTATATAGGTACACAGTCACTCTAAGCGATAATTACGCCAAAGTTCGATAAGTTAGCCATGGGGTAAGCAATACTTTAATCCTGAGTGACCTCCGTCCTCACAGACAGAAGCATATCCTACCAAAACACAGAAACGTGTTTATTATTTTTATGACTTGATCAAAACCATAATTGAACCTAGCTCGTTACAAAAAACCCAACCCACGTCCAATTAGCCGGTAGACACCATTATACAAGCACCATTATGATACAAAATCATCTGACTGTCAAAAAACACTCGAAAAAATACATGAGACCGACAAACGGCTTCTACGACGCCAGATATTAGCCTAATGGCTGTTTTATGAAGCAGATTTTATGAGGGAGTAATATAACTTGTAAGAATGTAGCATAATTTATTTATAGATAACTTGCATAAACAAATTAAACTATCTCGTAGCATCGGATGTGGTTATTTATTTTACTTTCAAGTTGTATAATTTTACATGGGTCTAGATTTGGTTGGTCCCACCCAACAGCCCAGCATGTCTAACATAAACGTGACAACATACCTACTTAGGTATTTACCTGGATAATTTTCGATGTATCCAGTTTCGATACAAAAGCTGCGATACGAAGGCTGGATTCAAAAGCAAAAATAATAAAAACCAGCCTTGCTTGGTAGTCTCAGTCATAAAACCATCCCTATTAAAAAAAGCGACGATGTGAAGTTGATGTAAACACAGATAAATGCCAGTAAAATTGCTACTACGACCATAATCTCCAAGGCACAAAGATGACACGTACTGTACGTCTTTAAATTGCAAATGTAACATTCTCATGCTTATCTCTGGCACAGCCATCAGATAATCCCTGACGTCCATTTGCGGTCCTCGTAAAAGGACCATATGGAACAAATGACCCCGCTGTAGGTTCCCAGCCTCTGAAGACTGCAACGATTGTTTATTTATCGCTTCATCTAGTCAGCTTCATTTCACTTGAGGCTCGGTTGAAAATAAAAGTATTGGACGTAATGGCAGGCTCTCTGGGTATTTTTCTCAGTCATGATAATGCAGAGTTGATGTTATATGTTTCAGTTGCTGATTGAGAGACATCTAAAACGGCACAATAAGAATTTTAATAAAAATATGAACTAAGCAGCAGCTTAGTTCTTATTTAGATTTTTGAAAACTTAGTTAAGTGAATTTAATGCTATACTATATAAATGTATTACTAAGGTAAAATTTGAATCGACCGAATTAGATTTCCAGCTTAATTGTATAAAATTATTTATTTTGGGTCTTTTTCTTAATTTATTTGCTTTGTCTCTACATACAAGTGGTTTATAATAATCCTAATTACAAATCCACCCACAAAAATAATTATAAGACGCAATAAAAATCAATAGAGTCTAAAATACAAGTAGATATTTAACACGTGGGTGGGCTTTAATTAAACTCACAAAAAGTAAGCATAATGGAAGTGCGAACAATTTACGAATGGGTGAGAATGTTTTTTCTGTACATTTGGATGTTTTTACTATATCAGCCTTTGGCGATTCATCTTTCAATGTGTTAGGTCGCTAGGTTTAGAAGAGTGGACAAAAAGCAGCAGTGAGAGTTGATCCGTATGTTTTGATTTCAAACCAAAATAAGTCGCTGTTTTGTGAATCTGTTCTAAGATCATGCTTGCATACGCCTAAAGAAGCTTTGAGTTTTAGTACGAAGAATTTTTTAATAAGTAAAAAGAAGAAAAGACCCTCATCTCATACCTATTGAACATTTTGTAACAATGTTGTTAAACTATAACGTAGTTCTGATGTCCAGGCTATATAGCAATTTTGTGTGCATGTTGCAGTTATATTCATTGAAAGCCATTGATACTTTATCGAATACATTTCATGCCACGGCTCTGGTATTATGACATCGTTCGTAATGTTTATGCAAAGTCACACCCACACTTCATCGCCATGCATCCGCAGGCATGGAGCAAGGTATATTTAAGAAGTTTTCCTAGAAATACCACCTTCTGCTATCCGCTCCAATCGCGTTTTTCCTTTATTTATTACGACGACCTCGGTGGCGTGGCGAGCGAGTGCTCGGCTGAGACGCAAGAGGCGCGGGTTCGATTCCCGCTACGGGAGAAATGTTTGTATGTTCTGCAAATATTTCTTCCGGGTCTGGGTGTTGTAGTATTATGTATTGTTAGTATGTATTTACAAAAAAAATAGTATAAGTATTGTATCAGCCATCTGGTTCCCATAGTACAAGCTTTGCTTAGTTTGGGGCTAGATGACGCTATGTGAAATGTCCACAATTTTTTTTTATTCATGGTGTGCTTAATTGAAACGAAAAAAATCCGTAATAGAACTTTATTTTAGCTGAAATTTAATCATTTGCTCACCTAAACATAAAAATAAAGTATGTATGGTATCAAATAAATCTAATGTATTTCTAGCCGATGTGTTGATATAGAGGTAAGTTGAGAGTAAAACTATGTCTACAAGTTGTTACATGCTAAAGACAAATGAGATCTACCCCTATTAGAATCATTTTAGTTAAGTACTTATGCAGTATACAGTAGGTTTCCTGGGTACGCCCTCGCATCTGGATCTGTCACAATAAATAATAGGAAGCAGGTTCTCCCACTGTGCGTCTGGAACTGCCCCTGACGGTCCTTTCAACTACTTAAATTTTGAATAAATTCAGTAATTACTTACATGAATTTTAGAACTGTGATTACTAGCTTTGTTTGTATTTGTATCGAATGTTCTTTACAAGCAGTATTTAACTGAATAAATATATTTTTACAGCGGATTCAAAGGTATTGTTTTAAAATGGTAGGTATTTTAAACTGGTGTTACCTAATTTAACTGCATTTTAGGTGTAAAGGACGGATACCGGATGTGTGCCGACCTCACATAAGTGGGATAAGGGCAGGGATAAGATGAGATATGCAAAGGCCAGCGATGATAATGATGATACATATAATTGTTTTTAAGTATTCTAATATTAAGACAAAAAATTTGCATGCCTATTATAAGGTAAGATAATATTGGATTACATTATTTATTGACTAATTTATACTTAACTGTAACCTTCTTTCTGACAAATAAAAATATTGAATTGATATAAAAAATATGTCATATGGAAAACAAACAATACTATACTATAAACAGGATAAAAGATGGCTTAAATGATTACCATCATTTAAATTTATAAAATTATCAAAAGGATTAGACACCTATTTATTTATTGATCAAACCAAAAGTTTCGGATAAATTCAAGTCATAAGAGTCTTGCGCTATGTTAGACGAAATATCAGCTCAAGGTATTTTAGGCATAAAGCATTAAAAAACCAAAACCAGTTCGAGGGTATCCTACGAAACCAGAATTAGACCCAATAATGTGGTTATATCCGCAATTTGAATATTAAAGTTGACGGTTGCGTCCACGCAGTTTTCCAAGTCCTAGCGCCCCCCACTACCTTGCCTATAGTGTAGGTACGTTGTTCTGTGCGCACGCGGTTCCTCGCCCGGGCCTGTATCAGTACCTAAGTATTGCCGTAGCCTCTCTGTCCCCCGCCACGCGCGATCGAGCCCATCGATTTCCATCGAAATGTTTCACAAACTTTTCTGAATGAAAAGATCGTGAAAATTATCGAACTGCAGTTTCATGTGGAAGTGTGCCGCCTTTCAATTATTCTGGTTTTGTGTAGATGAGTTTTAGTGTTTATCCGTGAATTTCAGTGCTGAAACATTGTATTGTTATCGTGAAGGTATGTAATTTAACCTGCATTTTATATTACCTATGTTACGTGTAAGACAGTCTGTTAGTAAATATTATGCATGGATTAAGTGGGTACCCAGTGTTATGATTTTCGTCGTAATGTCATAAAGTTTTATGTGGTACCCACAGTTTCATAATTTTAATCTAAGCCTAGCTTTCATAGGGTTTATAGGTGTTGTAATAATTTACGATGGTATAAGTCATTGGCTGTAGCAACATGTGGTTTTAGTAGGCAACTAACATACTAGTTTCCGACCTCAGTTTAGCTTGCGTGGTGCGTAAATTAAACGTAAACTACGCTTTTCGGCCTATAAATTATTATCTGTGCAAAATCATATCGATCAGTTGCTCTGTCGATGTGTAAAGGATACACTTAGTAGTATATTACATAGGATACAATAAAAATGGTAAAATAATGTTTACAATTTCTAAAACCATTAACGAAAATCATTATTATAAGTAAAAATTATAAAAAAATATAGTTACACCCAAATTTGCCTAGAAATCCTTGAGGTATTTTTTTGTAAATCTGAATAATTTTGAAATAGGTATGGCGCAAGGGCACATAGCTCCAGGTGCTGTTTTGGTAAGGTAGCCGTGATATAACTCGTAGAGCATATGCAAATATGATGTTCTGACGCATGTGGGTGTACAAGCCTTCATAGTATACCAAAGCTGGCTAAGGCAAGAGCTCAAATGAGACTCAAAACTTGTTACATTCAAAGGCAAATATTATTAATAAAGAGAAAATTTGAAGGATTAATGTAAGTAAGAATACAAAGAAACTGTTTAGAAACTTCCATAGAAGACTTACTCAAGAGAACTTTCAGGTGTTGGTAGATGAGCGTTGTTTTTTTAATTAAACAGCTTTCATTCTGGTTATTATAAATTTCGGGCACTATATTCAAAGAATACACCTGTATTCCTAACGGGGTGGGCAAAACCATCAGTCCCAAGACTATTTGAAAGTTGATAAACTATTAAAAGTTATTTTTTTGTCGCCATCTTTATTTTATTTATTAAAGAACATCACTGGAAAATTGCGAATAAAAGTTAAAATTAGTGTATATGGTGTAAGTATGTGTTTCTTAATAATCCATTATGCATTCGATTGAATATAGCAGATATTGTCAGTGCGGTTATTATAATATTCAACAATAAACCTACTGTCTATGCAATTAGCACCTTATTTGTAAAGTCGCGTTTCCTGTATAGATATAATACGTGATTTATTGAGGATGATAACAAACAAAGCTTGCAGAGCCTTAAATAAATATTTTATATATTCACTATAATTTACTTTTACAGAACGGTATATAATAATAATATAGATTTGACTCTTTATTGAATAAGTGGATACAGTTCTTTGCAGTGCGCTATAATAACAAAAGTAGCAACTTTGCGTACTTTAAAGTTTGACCACAGAATCGAAAGAACTTGTGAGTAAAGGAAGTATTAGATAAGTTAGTTGTAATGTTAACGTAGGTGATCTAAGAGTGTCAACTTGTTTTGAAAATTTAGCTTTTCTTACCTAAGGACCTATTTCAATTTCAATGTATTTATATGTGAAACATAGGTAATAATAGATAGAACATATTAATATTTTTAAGTGCACTGTGAATTGACACTAGGCGTACAGAATATTGATTAGATCAGCTAACAAAAGAATTTAAACAAAATGCATTACCAATTCATAGAAACCTTAAAAAAGCTTTTTATACGATTGCTCTGTAGTCAAGTATTATTTTAGTCTATTTCACTCTAGTCACTGTGGTATTATTTTATAAAGAGGCACCATACACTCTGACTTTTTTATTCTTTCAAGCGTCATTACCAGTTTCTCAAATATATTATAATTACCTGTCTTAAAATATGGGTAAACATACCTATATCGCTGGAGATTTTGGTATGGGTTGACCAAAACATAATTAATTCTATCAATTTTCTATAGTGTGCTATTTTGTTTTTCTTATTCGTTTCTTGTTTTATTTTTGTATGATATCATAAAGTACTACTTATCGGTGTAGGTGCAATATCGTTTTGTTTATTTTGAATACAGCAATAAAATACAATAGGACGAATATTAATGTTTATGTACTAAGTAAATAATTTAATTTCCAGTTCAGCTGACATCGTGTTTAAAATATTTCATTGGGTTGATCTTCTTAAACTAATTTATTATTTAACTAGCTTTCGCCCGCGGCTTCACTCGCATGGTATCCGGACTAAAAGTAGCCTATATGTTATTCCAGTACATTCCAAGTTTCATTCAAATCCGTTTAGCCGTTAGGGCGTGATTTAGGCACAAACATAATATATCCTCACATCCACACATTCTCACATCCTCAAAAACTTTCGCTTTTATAATATTAGTAGGACAGGATTATTATTTATGTCTAGCATACTTTCCGCCACGTGTTTTTGCACGAGCTTCAGGAAAATAATAATGTTGGTAGGTAGCTCATTACCAATAAGTAGGTATCATACATACATACATATTATTAAACCCGTATCCCTAAGGGAGTGGGCAGCCACTCCTGATTCAGTCTCAAGATGGATATGGTGAACCATGGTGACAGGTGATCAGCCTAAGTTTCATTTAAATCAATTCAGCTGAAGCGACGTGTTTACGACGCAAACATAATATACAACATTTGGATTTATAATATTAATTGGATTATATTTACCCACCACTTTTTTTATCTAACCTACTTCGTGCCACTTCTGGGCAAAGGTCTCCCTTCGCCCAAACCATAAATACAATAAAAAAATCTAGGCACAAAAAATGTCCCAATCAATGCGGAGGTCATTCTTTAGGCTGAAGAATAATGACTACCGGTCATAACGACAACTGACAGTTAGATGGATGGATAGATAGATAACACTTTATTGTTTACCACACAACATTAAACTTACAAATAGACAAAAAATATGGTAAAATCAAAGGGTGGCCTTATCGCTAAAAGCGATGTCTGCCAGGCAACCTAGGATGGATTGGATTGAACCAAAACATAGATGGGGATAGTTGCCTGCATCTACTACAAACTAATTTTAAAATGACATGTTTGTATTGTTCAGACTACAAGCCTTAATGAGATCAATAACCTTTGACATTAGGCGTGAATTCAAGACCACTGGACGCATATCTATATGATAACTTGTTTTATTCATACCTACCTACCTGTCTATGTAATATGCATATTACATACAACACCTAAATTATCGTCTAGACTTTTATGGGTTCTAAAGTCTTGTCAGAAATCTTAGTCTTGCCATGTCACGGCAGAACATTTTAGTGACCAAAGTTATCACATACAAGTTTTCTCGCGCGGCTTCGCTTGCGTGGTGAATTTGACACCCCATTTTACCCCTTTTTGAGGGTTATTTTGAAAAACTTTGAAACACGTGTCCATTGATTTTGTATTTAAATAATCCTAATCAAGTTTCAAGTAATCGCATCAAAGCAACCGTTAAAATTTTCCATACAAACATTGACACCCCATTATGCCCCTTATTGTTATTCTAGAACCCTAATTATTTTTATTCTAAATTTCATCAAAATCGTATTACAGGGTACCTATCTACAGTAAGGGGGAATATTGGGGTGTAAAATAATTGTTGGGGTGAAGTTCGATAAAGCCTTAACTTTATGCGTAGTAGTCGGATATTTAATCATGGTAAAAAGAAGACTTCTAGAGTCGTCTATTAACCGACTCTAGAAGTCTTCACTGTCACCCGACTGTGGTCCGACCAGCACTTTTCCATTCATTGCTTACGAGCTGTTGCCCGCGACTTCGTGCGCATTGAATTGAGGCAAAATGTAACCTATGTCCTTCCCCAGGATGCAATCTATCTTCTTGCCAAATTGTATTAAAATCTGTTCAGCGGTTTTGGTGTGCGGTAACAGACAGACCAGAGGTGCCTTCGCATTAATAATATGAGTATACATATACATTAGTAAAAAGTATAATTTGTATATATATAGTAGTATGGATGGATTCGTCGCTGCAACACTAATAGTTGGCACATAGGTGTGTTTTTGAAATGTTTCTACCGGATGGCAGAGCAATTTCGGTTTTTCCTCAACGTTTTTATCTTTAGCTCTAAATCAACGGGTTACAAAACCATATGCCGAGTACCAGCATTCGTCACATTAGTTTTCTAGCAATCGTAAAACTCGCAGATTAATGTTACTCACATCCGCACGATAAGCGATCGTGTTCTTAGAAAAAAATGTCATAGGCTCTTAAACCCTAGCACCAGTTTAACCTCTAATTAGTTGAATAATTTAACAGACACTTGCTCAAACAAGCCAGCCCAAACAAATTACGAGGAAGTTAAAAATGTGTAAGACATTTTGTTCACAATATTCAACAAGTATTTATTTAAAGGAACAAAAAATCCGACAGGTCTGGCATATTTGATTTTGTGACATATGATGATGATGATCATGAATTTGCACAATTTTAGTCTACGTTTTTAGTCATGTTCCATCTTAAGTTAATTGGAAATGGCTTCTTATAGTTGCCATATTGGATTTTTACACTTTAGTGTCAAAAAAGTGTCATAGGGTACCTATGACACTCTCGTTATCTCAGTTGCATATTCGGGCAAATTCGGGTTTCATACAAAGCACGAAGTTTGCCGAGGCGCATAATATTTGTGGCACTACTGTACTTTATTGACTAGCTTACTGACTATATTGTCAATTAACGCAAAGCCTAAAGCATAACTTTTAAATGTATGAAATTTGGAGCGTATATTCCTCTTCTATTATACTAAGAAGTTCCCGCAAATTCAATTCAAAATAATATCGTTAAAAAGTCACGGGGCGTTCCTCTTGTTTATCTATAAAACTATACTAAATACAATGATTATAAGATAATTATTAAATACAGACTCGGCTTACCAATAGCCGGAAACATTACAAAGGTCAGCATCAAAATTAAAAATGAATTTGAGTTTTTAAAAACTCATTTCAAAGGTGTTCAAGAAACGATCGACACGAAACGAATAACATAGGAAAGCTTAAGTTGGATAAGAAGGAATTTAGGTTATAAGTAAAACTTAACTTGTAATGTGCCCAACCAGGCTTTCTTTATAACCAGTGAAACGCCGGCGAGTTTGTCCGCGTTGAGTTATTTTTACACAAACTTCATATTCCCGCTTTGTGCTCTAGAGTTGAATTTCGGGAATTCATTTCTTAGTGCACCTTTACACCATAAGAGGCGAAGCGCTCGTAGCGTAGCTTGCTTAGACGTTCTGGATTGATCGTTAAAGTTAAGCAACGTTGTGCGCGGTCACAATTTGGATGGGCGACCGCAAGTGGCATTACGAGCTGCGCGCTTCCGTGCTTCGGAGGGTACGTTGAATTGTCGGTCCCGGCTATTAAGTCGTTAAGCCATGACGGAGACCTTTAGGCAGCATAAAAACTCCGTCATACGAACTTACTTACCATAAGAGGAATATACCCTCCTAGTTTAATGCTTCTGGGATTTATGGTTTAAATGTTGAATGTCAGTCAGTCAGTTCGTAAGTTTTATGTATTTAGATATGTAGTACCTGTGTATAGGCATGTCCTAGTCCTAGGGGAAATCTGCGACACACATACCTTAGGTTTATTACCAGCTAGTTGTGGCTATCAAGGCTGTTGCTTTTAAACTGTAATAGTCTTTATACGTGCAAGTAAATAAAACCAATTGCCCTTCTATGCCTCTCTCCTCTATTTCCATAACATGTTATTTTACATACGTATTTTATGAATTGTTTATTGGATTAGGAAACTTTAAAAGTAAAGTCCAAAGTACAAATCCATTGTTATAACCTGGAGAATTTTCTGTTATATTTTTTGAAGAGAATGTGATAAAAGTGAATGAAGTGAGGTATGTATGAAGAAGTAGTTTGGCAGGATCGTAGCAAATAAAGATCCGTTATTGCTGCCTACCCCTATGGGAGCACAGGAGTGTTGTTATGTAGGTATGTATATTTTTGTAACTTTCTCGCTATCAGTTACTTTATATTCGAAAACCGACAGATGAAAACTGATTGAATAAGTTCCTTTATCAATAAGTTTAGTAGTGATAGTACTTAATGTTTATTGTATTGTGTTGCAAAAAGGCTTAAAATCATGCAAATCTTTACAAAAGCACATAATATTGAGTGTATCAAGCTATTTCCATGTTTTCAGAGCTAAAACAGGATCATAAATCGGACTGCCCCAATATATATTATTAGGTTTCATTTGTAAACGTCTAGTAATCTATCAGCATCGATTTATTTGCCATTTGTAGGTATGTATCGGTATGTAATCTCGCAATCAAAGGGCCAGTAGTAACGCTGGAGGCAAACATTCCTTCCTAGGTCGTAGTTAGTGATTATTTACTACCTATGCTCCGGTTGAGAAACTGTTACTTACAGACATCTACTTAGATTGGGTTTATCCTGAGGTAATGCCGTAAGAGCTTTGCGATGGTTGCCTGTGTTCTTATTATAAACTTTATATGTATAGTAAAAGAAAATATAATAAATAAATTGACACCCTTCGGGTACGGAACACTAATTACCATCATAAAAAGAAGTAATTTGTTAGGAGAGAGAGAGTGTTAATCCTCCCTGTCCACCTTGGACCCCGGAGGTACCTCCTCATTAGCACTCTCATTTAAGATGTACTTAAGGTCGACCAGTTCTTATTATGGTCGACTTCCGCTAATTTGAAACGCATTACGCTATTTTTAATTCTACTTTGTCATGTTCTCATTAAGATTCAACTCTATTTGGTATAGGTATTTAAAAATCTATCTGTAGGCAGTCGTCATTCGGAATGAAGAAAAATAAGAATTTCATCATAAAATGGCTAAATTATAAGGAAAATTTACTTCAGAAAACCAGTATAGGGGGCCATTAACGAGGTGAAAAGATTAAATAAAAAAGATAAAGGGTAGCAATTGGATCCTAACTGCGTAATAATGGAGGAATTAATAGGTTGACATTATTCGACTATAAGAATAGAAAATGTAAAGAAAACATATTCTAAATTGCACGATTACGGACCTTCAAAAGATGGTCACGCTAATGTTCATAAGCCAACCTACGCTTTGCTTTAAGCTTACTAATAAGACTAAGTACATCCTGTTTCAAGCAATAAAATAAGTAAATATTTAATAAAGACATATCTCAATGATGATGATGACCAAGCTGGGTCTAATAGTGAGTGACCTCTTCAAGGTGAACCAGTACAGAGAAAATTAAAGGTAGGTATATAAGATAATGAATTAATGTTGGATGGGGTCAAAAGCAATGACAACTTATTTGCCATACATGATAATTACGAAGACAAATGATTTATGATGTTTTTTGTTATCTAAATATATAAAACTATTACGTTACTGACTGACTGACAATCAAAGCCCTAAATCATAAGTCTCAGAAGCATAAAACTTAAGGAGTAGGTGCGGGGGAAAAAAGGAAACACCGAAATTACGTAGCGGGAAGATCAAATCTTAGTTTGTCAAACGGAGAAGAAAAATATCGTGAGGTATACCATTAGTTCATCCATACTAATATTATAAAATACGAAAGTAACTCTGTCTGTCTGCCTGTTGCCTTTTCACGCCTAAACTGTTGAATAGATTTTACATAAATTTGGCAAGGAAATAGATTCCATCCCGGGGAAGGACATAGGCTACTTTTATCCTGTAAAACGATCCCAAAAACGAAAAAGGATGTAAAAGGATAACGCATAAATACTTCTTAGACATTATTTTATGACAAAATAGTTAATTTGACATTTTTATAACATTCATATCAGTCGGGTCGTAAGCAGCTCTCTTTCTTGCAGGGCTGTGGGTAAAGGCATCTAGCTGGACAGATTTCATGATTTTTGATTTGTTGGATTTGTCTCCGCCCCGAATAGCATAATAAATTCCTAATAAAACATTTGCATTATTAATTTTAAGGCGGTACGAAGTTCACGCGGTCAGCTTGTACTATATAAGTACGACATCGACAGTAAGCTTAATAAATCAATTGTATAGGTATTATACCGCGGTTTGGTATTATGAATCGCATAAAGTGACATTGAACCGAAGATCCGAGACATCGTCATTCGCAACACGCGCGATCCGTGTTCGGTCCGCGACGGCCGGCGACGCTGGCTTTACACTTCATTGAATTTCATATTCGCGATTTACGAGAGACTCATGTTGAGGCGCATTTTAAATCCTTTCACCACACTGGTTCGAAAGAACTATTGACACGACTAGTAGTTGTAGTGCGAGAGACTTGTGCAACGCCCCATGACTTGAGTTTTGTCATAAAAACTTCATACTTCCGCTGCGAGTTTCATTTCGGGAATCCGTTTCTTAGTGCACTCCAACTACACCATAAGAGGAATATACCCTCCAAGTTTGATGCTGCTAGGACTCATATGTTGATTGCCAATCATACATACATACACATACAATACATAATTATCATGCTCGTATCCCTAATGGGTTGGGCAGAGCCACAAGTAAACATAACAAAACTTGCAGTCACTTCTGATTTAGTCCTAAGTTGGGTATGGTGAACCATGGTGACAGGTGATCAGCCCATGACCCATATAGGTGGTCCATGTTAGTGGATCAACTTTAGTCAACTTTTACGACATGCTCGGAGAGAAAAGCAGCTAGCAGTTTGAAATGGGATTATTTTAATTCAATAGTTTTTTGATAGGTCCATAAAAACGGCCACAAAAATACAATTTATCGAACTCAGATAATATTAAAGCTATTTCGCTTAGGTCGATGTCAAATGATAGGTTAATGGTGTAAAAAATGCCCCTGTAAGCTCACCTTCAAGGAGCTCAATGTCTCTGATCTGACATGATGTGACCCACGTCTGTGAAAACCTCAGTGTCAAATGACACGGTGAATAACAAGTGACTCGGGATACGTGAACTTGAATCGAATGAAGTAAGCTATCTAAGAGACTTTTAATAATGCTATTTTGTCAGTAATTTGACAAGTACGGCTATTTAAATTTAAAATATAAGGGAACAAATATTTTAAAATAATAATTTGTTGTGAAGGTAAGGTAACAAGGAACTCTTTAACAACCACGAAGGCCAAAATAATAAGACAGAAAATAAGTAAACACAGAACATACGCAATCGCTATTAATAAAAGTGACACTAATCGATCGTCTCTAACGCATTGTTATCAAGTCCTCAACTTAATAAACTGTGTGAACTGTGCTTTATATTTTAATCGATGTCATTTATTTCGGCGGGTCAAGAAACAGATTTGTTAGACTTGACATTGCAAACGTCTGATTAAGTGATTTTATTTTTATACAGAATTTTATGTTTTTGTGCTATTAATATAAAATGATAAATAACTAATTATGTAAAATAGAACAGAGATATTAGCAAATGGCCAAAACAAGTGCGGCTTTAAGCAATTAAGAAATCTAATTGAGAAAACGTGTGTAGAAAACTAACCGTATCATTTAATCTACATGAAACAAAGTGTCGGACAACTTCTTCTGTCAAGATATTTTTTCCCACGGAGGTACACTACTTAACCAACTAGACGAGATCTGTGATGTCACTATGTTCTACTTTATTTGTTTTTAAGCATAGATCTCTTATTATAATGGTGACGTATAGTCATGTATTAATAGAGATGACACGATGTCAAAATACTTAGGTACGTAGTGATGTAACCAAGCTTGTAGTAGTGTTCGGTTTTGCTCAATGTTGGCTACGCAAGAGCATAAAACGTTTGAGAAACGAGCGAGCATATATGTATGTAGAATACAGCTTATTATGTATGGAGTGTATGTTCATTCATATTCTATTGGCTAAGGCGTGAACCAGGATCTACAAGTAGATCCTATCGACGATATTTTCCTCCAATAATCCTTTAAACTACCTACAAAATAAGTTATAATAGTACTGGCTATATAAATGTGGGAAGTATGGCAGATGGGCCGACGATAGAGTCAAAATCGTATGCCGTAAATGGATTAGGCTAGCGCAGGACCCCTGTTGAATGTCATCGTAAGGGAAAACCTAAGCCTATCATTGGCCAAAGACAGGCTGTGTATAATGATGATGATAAGTACTGGCTAATATCAAAGTCGAGCATGGTGTTTCTGCTCGTGTAATGTATCGAGATAATGATAAGCGGATGTGCTAGTCACGAGCCACACCTGTAAGTAACTCTCGACAAAATGTCAGTAATCCCTTCACCAATGTTACGGTATTTATAAAATTGGCATTCATTCATGGCAAAACATTCTCACTAACATTACAAGCAAGTCAAACTTCAACTGCAGAATTTTATTCTTAACTTGAATCCACCCTCGTTTCCTCTTCGGTGGTAGACCGTGGTGACCATAAACTGCTATTTATGTGTATTCCAAGTTTTAGCTAAATCTTTTTAGTCATTCGAACACCAAACTTTTTAAATAGTTGGGACGATTTTTTTGGGGTTTTTTGGGTACCCCAATAGGTTCTGTTTTTCTTGACTTCCGCTTGACACTATTTCTTGGGACACCTGTGCAGTGTGATTTTTCACTTTAGGTATATTATTAAGCTATTGGTACACTTCTCGTGTAAGCAAGAAGTCGTAGTTATGATGTAGTGTGCTAGAACATAATTATCATCAACTAGCTGTGCTCCGCGGTTTCACCCGCGTTTTTCTCACAGGCGGCCAGCAAGCGCGGCTTCCTCGTCTCGCCCGCCGCCGCGCCGCCAGCGTCTCGTCTTGCTTGCATCAAGCGCGCGTGGATTTCCTTAGCAGAGTTATTTTAGAAATGTATTTATTATACTCTTCAAAGATCTTATACTTACAATCATCAACAAATATATTTCAAAAAGATTATTACAGGATTTTGTGTTGATAAAAAACTCTATGGCCCATAACTCATTAATAGGTACCAACTCTTAACATCTTACACACGTGATAACTTTTAAACGAAATATCCGATTGAGATGAAACAAAAAGTGTTTTACTTCTACATAAATACTCTTGATAACATAATGCTTAATTTCGATAAAGATTAATATTACGATACATATTTAACGTAGTTTTTTTTCTTCAGACGATTTAATAATTATTTTGAACACAAAATCGATTATTGTGATTAAACCATGATAGCTAGATATATGTTCTCGCGGACTTTTTTGTAGGTCTTAATGGGATCTACAAACCCGTAGTACATCATTTTGTTCTATTGTCAATAGTTTTTGCAGCGCACGCAAAAATAGGTTTTCGATTTTACACCTTGTGTTACAATATAGCAATTTTATTACGGATCCCTAATTTTGGAAAAAATAAAACATAGCCTATAGCCTTCCTCGATAAATAGACTACCCAACACTGAAAGAATCATTCAAATCGGACCAGTAGTTCCAGAGATTAGCGCGTTCAAACAAACAAACAAACTCTGCAGCTTTATAATATTAGTATAGACTAGCTGTGCTCCGCGGTTTCACCCGCGTTTTTCTCACAGGCGGCCAGCAAGCGCGGCTTCCTCGTCTCGCCCGCCGCCGCGCCGCCAGCGTCTCGTTTTGCTTGCATCAAGCGCGCGTGGATTTCCTTAGCAGAGTTATTTTAGAAATGTATTTATTATACTCTTCAAAGATCTTATACTTACAATCATCAACAAATATATTTCAAAAAGATTATTACAGGATTTTATGTTGATAAAAAACTCTATGGCCCATAACTCATTAATAGGTACCAACTCTTAACATCTTACACACGTGATAACTTTTAAACGAAATATCCGATTGAGATGAAACAAAAAGTTTTTTACTTCTACATAAATACTCTTGATAAAATAATGCTTAATTTCGAAAAAGATTTATATTACGATACATATTTAACGTAGTTTTTTTTTCTTCAGACGATTTAATAATTATTTTGAACACAAAATCGGTTATTGTGATTAAACCATGATAGCTAGATATATGTTCTCGCGGACTTTTTTGTAGGTCTTAATGGGATCTACAAACCCGTAGTACATCATTTTGTTCTATTGTAAATAGTTTTTGCAGCGCACGCAAAAATAGGTTTTCGATTTTACACCTTGTGTTACAAAATAGCAATTTTATTACGGATCCCTAATTTTGAAAAAAATAAAACATAGCCTATAGCCTTCCTCGATAAATGGACTACCCAACACTGAAAGAATCATTCAAATCGGACCAGTAGTTCCAGAGATTAGCGCGTTCAAACAAACAAACAAACAAACTCTGCAGCTTTATAATATTAGTATAGATATGTGCTTTCATTCAATGGATTTTTCTGTGCGAAAAATTTATGTGCGCTATACCAGTACTCTCAAACGGTGAAGGAAAACATCGTGAGGAAACCCGCGGCTTAGTCAGCTCCGCACGTGTTGACCATGTCTTTCCTGTGGACAAGGCCGACTAAGCTGAGAGGATGGAATAGGTGCTGGGTAAGCTATCTTAATTCGTCCTGGGCACTACAGCGTCCGTTTGTGAAGGTAAAAGTTGCCTCCTGACGCTGTATAAATCATCTACTACAGATGGTAAAAGGCCTGTTAGTTTAGTGATTTCATTCACGATGCAAATAGTCCACCTTGAGTTCCACAAGCGAGAAGGTACAAACCTCGTTTACTAAGACCACACGCAGGTAGGTAAATTCGCATACAATAGGTTCATCTCGTTGTGAACAATGAGATAGGGAGGGAGCTGATTTGGATGCACCACAAAAAGTCGACGAGCACGTAATAAGAGACTTTTTGTATTAGGGCTCCTTCAGACGGACAGTTAACACTCGCAACTGAGTGCGGTTATGATTTGAACTTGCATTTGCGTCAAATGCGTTCGACTATAAGGGAGTATTGTAGAAGGGCAGTATTATGTGGTGTTGACGTAATCAATTGTGGATATCGGGCAGTTAAATTTTGGTACTGAGCTCCTGAACGCGGCGTGGCCACGACCGTGTGCTGTCAGAAACGCACAATGGCTTTATGCCTGCAGTCTGATGGAGCCCTTATTTGTGACATTTAAAGACATACATCTACAAACATTTTGTCTAGGTTTGTGCTTGACATCCCACTTATTGAGATGCGCAATACCAGTGATATTTGGCCTATTGTGAGCTATAGAATCGATGTGTTAATAATAAATATTGCATAGTTAATAAAAATACCACTTTGAAGTTAAATTATGCTTACCTACCTTATAAATGATTTTACCCAACATAAGCTTATAATCGAAACCTCTAATTTAATTCGGTACTGACCAAAACAGGAATATCAACATATTTTTATCATTATACCAATAAATATCAGTTCTGATGCTATTGTGCGATTCATGAATTATTTATCGGCACTGAATCTGGTATCGATGTTTGGCGATTTCGAAAATCGATTCAAACCAGCCCAGCCAGATTTAATATGAGAATAAGGCTTCATCAGATATGATTTTGTATGGGACATTGAGTGATACTCCCATTTGGAGTTGAGTCACACGCTTTATTTGAAATTAATAAGTGGGTGTTGGTTGGAAAAGATATTACGAGGTACCTATAGGTAGACATTTGTAGAATAATTTATAAACACTTATATTTACATATAAGCTTACTATGGACTGTAGTGGTATCGTGTGTAGATATTTACGGCAAGTAGTTTATTTAGTTTATTTATTATGATTATTATTATAATTATTGCTGAAGAGATGCGAATGTTGAGATGGATGTGTGGGGTAACAAGAATTGATAAGGTGAGGAATGAGTATGTAAGAGGAAGCTTGAAGGTAGCGCCAGTGACGGATAAGTTGAGGAGCAATAGGTCGTGAACGTGTCATGAGAAGGGAAGAATGTCATGTGACGAGAAGAGAATGTGGGAGAGGTAGATCAAGGAAAAGACAGATGGACTGCGTGAAAGATAATAAGAAAGGAGTGGGTGTTGAGATGACTTCTGATATGGAAGAAAAATACATGTTGTGCGGACCCCACATAAAATGGGATGAGGGCAGGGAAATAATGATTATTGTAATTGTAAGGCCACATCGTCCCACTGCAGGGCTAGGGCCAGTAGGCTAGGGAAAACGTTTGGGAATAAGAAACAAGCTGCACGTACATAAATCATTGCGTCCCCTGTTCAATCACCCGTTCGTTTACTCATTACCCACGTCAATCGTTACAATCAAGCAATCTTATTTATGAAATCGGCAGCACAAAACGTAGCCTTCGCGGCTAATTAGTCTGTGCTGTTGTATCGTACAATTAGCATCACTTGTTTCGGGAGGATACCGTGCGATACGATACTTGCGCAAGTACAATGTAACGCTAACACCCGTAGGTTTTTTTAAATATTTGTGGATATTTCACACACCGCCATCTAGTCCCAAACTAAGCAAAGCTTGTACCATGGGCACCAGATGGCTGATAGAATACTTATATACTTTTTTTTAAATACATACTTATAATTCATAATAATACAACACCCAGTACGTTTGAGGTAATATTTGGTTAATACTCGTATCATTAGCTCTTTTAGTGACACGAGTAGTCACGGTAAAAGGACGCCTGTCAAAACATAAAAATACTTTACCAATATATGGAACTTCTGTTCTAGAGCCACCTGAGCACTCATTGTGTAACGTAGTATTGAATTATAATCATGTAACTCGCTCGTTGTTTGATTAAATTCGCCACAGGTTCATTTGAAGCACGACTAGTAATTAATGTGGTTGCTTAAATGTTACACGTGATTTTTATCGATTCTATAGTAAGTATTTTTAGTACTCGTGAAAGTCCGATGGTGCAAAATATTTTTGATTTGTAGATACAACTCCATTGGAGTTACTACAGCTGCATATTTTTCTGCTAGACTGGGAGTAAAGAATAAAACATAAAATGCGTCCAGCTGTTTTTTCTGCCCTTGCATGTCGTATAAAGCCGACTAGTGATCACTTTTTTTTTTTTTTTTTTTTGGATCATGCAAGAGTTTGGAGTGATGGAGTAGCTGCAAGTTTTCTTATGACTACTTGTGGCTCTACCCACCCCATTAAGGATACAGGCGTGATATGGTATGTATGTAACTCCATTGGAAAAGTTGTCCGTAATCAGTTATTTCTGTAGATTTTTCAATGGTTTTTTATTAGATATTATCAAATATAGATAGGTTGTAGGTACTTAGATATTTATGTATGTTTTTCAAGTTTATTTGTGTCAAAAATATATGTAGGTTGCATTTAAGTAAAGGCTGGACTATATGAATACATACATACATATTATCACGCCCATATCCCTAATGAGGTAGGCAGAGCCGCAAGTAAACATAAAAACTTGCAGCGACTTCTGATTTAAAATCCTAAGATGGGAATAAAGAACTATTGAGCAATGACACAAAAATTCAACCCATTATCGAAATTGGCGAACTCATACGCAACTCTCTGACCCGAGAGTACCAACAGTAGAGCACAAACAAAGAGCCACTTTAAGAGCTGCAATGCCTGATGTCAAATATGTGCAGAATAAGGTCAGTTATATTGAACAACTGATACTCAAACACAATGTTCGATTATATTTATTGAAATGAAGATGTCAGTAACCTCTATGATCCTGGGAGCAAGGCAAAGTTACCAATAGAGAGTGTATTGGCCATGAAAACTGTATAATTGCCAGTTTCTCTACCTGCAGAAATATATTATTATGAGCCCACTTGGTCCCACAGTAGAGTAAAGGTCTTCCTATCACCTTTCTACCTTTTCTGTCTTGTGCTAAGAAAGATCAATCCTCCCTGCAGAAAATAAACTTAAAATGATACAATTATAAAAGGCAATGAAGCCAAATTTAATCTTCTTATTGAAGAAAGTATCAAGTAATGTGACAAGTTACCTTTCCCGGCAATCTGGTTACTTCTTTATGGTCATGTGACGGATGACTCACGACGACTGTGGAACAAATTGGGTTCGACTTCTGACCAACGTTTTAAAATGTTTAATGCTTGGACGAATAAACCTTTATTCGTATCAATACTCGTAGAATCTAAAAAAAATTTGAACATTGTGTCTAGGAGCACCTTAAATCCTTTCACCACACTGATTTGAAAGAACTAGTAACACAACTAAATAGATAGAATGCTTGTAAAATCCCCACAAATGTTGTTATATATTTATCAATGCTCATAAATACTCACCTATTTTATCTCAAAATACAACCAAACTAAGGCAATTCAGAAACAGCTCAAGCGAGAATTATGATTTCGATTTGAATGTATCAATATTTTTTGTAATCCGATTGGAAAGAGCATAATAGATTGGGAAGAGTTTGATTTTGGAGATGACCTTTTTTCAATTTGGGATACATTTAGGTAAAATAATAGATCAACTTATCGTGGAAAAACGCTGTTATTGGCAATCCTAGTATCAATTGAATCACTAGCTCAACTAAACGATTTATTAGAAAATACACTGTCTATTAGCCTTCCACAAAAGGGCAAATGCAGTATATTTACGTAGCTGTAGGTATGCCGAGTGATTATTGAGTGGCTCGTGAGCTCGGTACTAATGAGGAAGCCAGCGGATTTCTGATACGTCCTAATGAAGCATGGTTGACGAACATATTTCCTAGGAAACCGAAGAGTTCTAGATCTCTCGATTATGCTAATTTTGTAAAGTATTTTGTAAAGTTTCGAATAGCAGTGTACCTGCCGCACGTCTCTAAGTAGAGAACAAAATACACTCAAGAGAAAAAAAATCGGTTCATCTAAAAAACGTGAATATCTCGGAAACCAAGATCTTTTGGGGGCATAACTTTACTACAACCGTTAAATTTTATAACTTTTATTTAAGGAGCATTAAATTGTCTATCAAACACAATTTATTTCACTAAGCTAGCATTATTCATGGTTTCCAATATATTTAAGTTTTTATAGATGACCCGGAATTTTTGATAAGTAGCTATCAGGTATACTCAATTTTGTTGTGAGTATTTACCGAATTGTTGCCAAGGTAAAGTCGAATCGAAAGGTAAAAATAGGGGCTGATTAAATTCAAACACGTTTCAAGATACTTATATGTAATTTTATTGTATGGCACTCCTTGATTTTCTGCATCTAATGTTTTTTTTTTTCATATTCCTATGGTATACCTACCTCTGCCAGGTGGACCACGACCAATGCCCGCCTTTGCCTACTGAATATTTTTATCTTGTGTTATTCGATTTAAATATTTTATATATTTAAGTAGGTACATAAATTTAAATGCATTAATTTAGGTTCATTCATAATAAATAGCAATTCTTAAACATAAGTTATGTTTATTCCGATTATTTTTGAGGCTTTACCACCTTTTACCCAATTGATTGATCAAATTACCCTATTGATCAAATTACTGTTTGGTATGCAATTTTTATTGCGCACATAGACTCTGATGGAGTAGGGAGTTTGTTGAACTAACCAAAGTTCATATTTAGTTGTGGATTTGTCGTCGACAACCTGGACTAACTTTGGAGACCTAAGTTGAGTTACCTGGACTATAAAGTTGTTAATACTGGATTCATCCATGGTAGGTAAGCTTAGTTTGTTCTCTAAGTTGCAAATAACACAAATTACAAATTCAAATGCTAACGAACTTTATATGGTAACTTGATTTTTTATATGGAAGTGTTAATTATACTAATTTGGAAAACTGTGATTAATTTAATTTAATTTATAAGCTAATAAACTTTCTAATAAAGATTAAAGCTACTGATTTGTGAATTTACGACTAGGTACCGTGGATATAGTAAAGGATGAATATAATGCAATACCGTTGAGGTCATCCACCTATGATGACCTAGAAATCTTCAGATACCTAGATTTTACGAACCACTCTACCTACAAAAAACACAACTATATACTTAATAGGTACCTACTACTGAATGATAAACCTAACCTAAAATTCTAAGAAAAAACATGATTTTTAGAAATATATTTAAACTTTTGTGCAATGATGTATCAACGAACGTCTGAAAATAAGAAGGTTTGAAGACAATATTGTCCATAGATTAGTCACGGCGTTCAAGTATGGTAATGTATGTTTGCGCGAGCCGTCACAAAGACGCCACACGAGCCAAGGTCAAGACATTGTAAACACTATTTGAACAACAAAAAGATAATCCTTAGTCAGCGTACATTGTCAAGTTGCCTACACAACGTGAGAGGATTGGCTCACTGGGCAAGCAGTGTATTTTTATGCTAGCGATGATGTTTACCGTTTTAATATGCTGTACAAATTCCTTGGAACAGCTGTCGATCTCAATGGCTTTATCCTTTGCGGGAAATGGAAAACAGAAGAGCATTTTATGTTTAGAAAACAAATAAGTTGATATCAGTACTACTGCCACAAAAAACATCGAATATTTTCATCATTATTTTAGCTAATAGGCAGACCAAATTGGTGATGTTTTGGAGGAAGGCCATCAGGTCAAGTGTGAATGAAGAATTTGATGAGATGAATGAAGCGAGATTAGTATGTTAGGACTGTAGCAAATGGAGATCCGTGGTCTCTGCCTACCCTTACGGGAAACAGGCATGATGTCATATATGTATAAATGTTCCTCCTTCCTTTTCTGACAGCCTCTTCTGTTAAGAGAACCTTTTGACTAGATGTTTCTGTGGTCTTTAAGATGTCGTCGACCTGTCGTATTTTAGTGTCTACTGAATATGGATGTAACATATTTATGTTGGCTCTATATAAACATTATCATGATACTTGACGACTATCTTACTTATATTATAAAACTGAAAAGTCTTAGTTTGCTTGAAATTACCGGCGTAAAGCTCAAAACGCAACAATAGCGCGTACTGATTTTACCTGTGCTGCCATCTAGTACGAAAGTTTGTAACGATGTTTGGATGTTTGGATGTTTGTGCCTCAATCACGCCTAAACAGCTGAACGGATCTGAACGAAACTTGGAATATACATAGTACATGTACTAGATTAACATATAGGCTATTTTTTATCCGGGTACCACGCGAGCAAAGCCGCGGGCGGCAGCTAGTTGGCCATATATCGGCCTATTGTGGGGAAGTTATTAAGACTAAAAACTTGCTATGGCAACGCTCTATATTGGTTATCCATCATTTGTATGATGAGTAACTATTAACTATACGGCTATGCCACACAGAGGGAAAGTACCATTCTACTATATACAGCTCGATTACCACTGACTGACACACTCACTTATTGACATCATTGTTCTCCTAGAAAGAGTCGAAACCGGTGATTATGATGTATGGGGGAAATGTTCGGGGAGTCCCGGTGAGTGGGGGAAAATCCGAAAACCCCCATTTTCCTCCCCCCTCGCCCCCCCCACGTTCGGTGTCCCGATTCTTCCCGACGAGGGCATGTTTTTTTTACAGATTCGGATGGAGGGTGCTCGATGGAATACATTTTTTTGTACTCCCCCCCCTTTCGACCCCCCTTTGATCCCCCCTTCTATCGGTTCTCCGAAATGACTCGTGATATGGGATTTTTTCAAGTGGATTCGTATAGGAAATAGGATGGCGAGTAAAGTTAAATAAAAATTTGACCCCCCTCCCTCCCAATTTTCACCCCCTCTTGCTTGTATCTCCGAAACGGTTTGTCCGATTGGGCTGAAATTTTGGTTCAGAGGGTTTTGAGGGTCTCCTCTAAGAAACAACATCCTCGCGGGCTGCTTGCAGCCCGCGCCCGCAAGCGAAAATACTAGTTTTGATTATAAAATTCGAACTGTATTCGACTGCTATCCTCCCCAACACGATAGACCATCTAAATATATGGACGATAGGCTGCTCACCTGTCACCATAGTTCACCATATCCATCTTGGGACTTTGAATCAGGACTGGCTGCAAGTTTTCTTTTGATTTGATGTTGCGCTACCCATCCCATTGGGATACTTACTTGATATAATCTGTGTATGAAACTTTACACTTCTTTTATTTCCAGGTGTGATGAAACAACATGCCCATCGCAGCGATATCGCGTGAGACGCCCCCCGCGTCACCATCGCTCCCCACCACCTATGAGGAAGCATTGGCTACCGTATGTTACCTGTATTTTGATTATATAGGGATTTATTTTATGTAGGTACCTACATAAGGAAACACGACACTTCTGTCTCGTACAATTGCCGTGTGAAATCAGCTGTCGCCAGTAGTTTTTTCTGAACCGATACGACTTAGGGACCTTCAAGAAACGAGCCTACTCCTACCTCAAAGGCCGGCAACGCACTTGTAGCTCGTCATACCATCAGGTGCGCCGCTCGCTCGTTTGCCACCTCTTCCATAAAATAAAAACACACAATATAGTACCTAATTCTAATTCGTACCTAAAAGGTAAGGTAGCCTAGCCATTACTTTATTTTATTCTTCCTGATAGTGTATTGCTCTTTTAATTTAATATGCGATTACGAAAGATTAAGAATCCGGCAAGCAAGTAAATTAATATTTTTTATAATTATTTCATCGAGTGCGCTTGATTTTAAGTAGTAGGACATACATATATAGGGGTGGGCAGAGCCACAAGTCATAAGAAATCATTTATTTATTTATTTATTTTCGGAAAACCAACAGCTATGATAAATGTCGTTAAAATCTATGACAGAAACAGAGAGCCAATTACAGATTTTCACTGATAGTAATAGAATAGTTATTCAATGTGAACACCAATTTAACAAACTTTTCTATCACTATGCTAAACAGTAAATAAGTTAAACTTTAGGGGTAAAAAAAAAATTTGTGCTAAGCATCTTGCCTTGCCTTAGGAATACCAGTATTGAACAGATCAATGTCAATGTCAATGTCATGCAGCCACTCCTGATTCAAAGCTGCAAGATGGATATGAACCATGGTGACAGGTGATCAGTCCATCGCCCATATAGATGGTCCATCATTTAGTAGTAGGAATCTGATTCAAAATAACAATTCCTAACAATTACTGTCATTTTGTATAGATTTACGATATATAATTTTATTATACATGTCTACAAATCTTTAGCAAGTGTCTGCTTGGGTTTTTGTCGCTAGTTTTTGCAGTACATGAGTGTCTTGTATCAAATGTCTGCAATTCTGTAAGGCAATATTTCTAAACATAAAGTATTTTGTGTACCGTACTTCTATACATCTTACTTATATTATAAATGCGAAAGTTTGTGAGTTTGGATGTTTGGATGTTTGTGCCTCAATCACGCCTAAACGGCTGAACGGATTTGAATGAAATTTGGAATATACATAGTAAATGTACTGGATTAACATATAGGCTATTTTTTATCCGGATACCACGCGAGCGAAGCCGCGGGCGGCAGCTAGTAGTAATATAATGTTAGATTTATGACGTCCACTAGTTTCTGTCTCTATCTTCCACGCTTTGTCGCGTTACGCTGAAGTAAGGCCCTTCATACATTACGATACTCGCAAGAGACGATACTTCAGTAGAATGCCAATAGAATACATGTTCGCTACTGGAAGTTCGTACATTATGCTACTAAAAACAAAGAAAATTTGATCTTTTGCATTTGCAGCACGCACCGCTTGTACGTTTTTAGTCTTGAACTGTTGAATGAATACAAATAGTCTTGAAAAGTTATAGGGACTAAAGATTTCAGCTAGAGACCATTTTAAAAGTTTTTATACATAATACGAGTGCTGGAACAAAATATATGCTACTTCTTATCCGGTACCACGCGAACAAAGCTGCAGGTAGAAGATATCTAATAAAGCAGTCTAGATTTGGAGTTATCTTTAAATCTCTCTCATTTCACGCAGTAGTGTTTATCAGCTGGTAATGGTGCAGGTAGAGTTAACGGTGCGAGGCCATCGCTGTCCATTGTGGTTGAAGCCCTCGGAAGCCGTGGCGCAATCTCTGACTGCAGTTTGCAAGCTAAGGATTTGCAAATTGTTTAAATAGATAGTGTGAGAAAGATGACTAGATCAGTAAAATAATACTGTCATAAATACTAAGATACTGATATTGGTTGATAGACTTTTGGTAGAAAAAACAAGTTGATGATAAAAATTGCATGAAGAAGACCAAAATATGCAAGGGCGGATCCAAGATTTTTTTCTGGGAGGGGCACAAGGGGCATTTGCAAGTGCGTGAAAGGGATGCAACGAACAAAATTCGCAATTCCAGCTAGAAATAGACAAAAGAGTTTTACTCATGTTCTTTCTGTTATTTCATTCATATATTTTAACAACTCTGATAATTTGATTTGCTTCTAAGGTTCTGTGATGAAATCTCCACAGTACACAAAAATACCGTCGGGGGTTGACCGTGCCCCTGTGCCCCCCTTAAATCCGTCCTTGAAAATAATATAATTACAATGGATTAGTATCAACTAATCCATTGTAATTATTGTGCTGTATTGTTCAAGTCTAACTTCATTATCAACTAACGGCCTCATCCCAACATATTTATTATCCCCTATTAGGTGCCTAACTTTTTATTAGAGACTGATCTGTTTGTATATAGGGATATAGGGTTTTTCAGTAGCGGGTCGATTTGGCTAAATGTAAAACTATAGGTAGATTATATAGGTAGTAAGTTCACACGATTTTTTACACATTACACGCGGATTTCATAGACCTCATCATCACAGTTTTAAATACCAATTTATTCACTTCACACCTCAATCGACAAGAAACATAAAAACCACACTTACTTGCAAGCTAGACACATTGATTTGCGATGCTAATATGATATCACCTTGACACGTGATCCGCACATATTGCCAAAACTCTCCGTCAAGCTAATATGTGGATATTAGTTTGCTTCTACACTTCGCGTGCGCTTAGCATTGCCCCACTGTGAATGGAAAATGTCCATAATAAGGCAAACGGACTACAATCCACCTGCATACAATAGCCTATAGTTTAGTGTAGTTCCCAGCTTCCGACGAGCGAGCTCCTCTGTGTTATCACTGTAAATTTATTCGCGTAAATCTTTTAAATCTCGTACCTAGAATGTAACAGGTGGAAATCGTGACCAGTGAAGTTGTATCGGTGAAGTGATTGTGTTACATGAGCGTATTACAAGGAATTTTAATAATAGTGCGATATTTATACCTTTGAATTATTGTTTTGTTTGCGTGTAAACGTGAACTGTTCATACTGATTATTGTACCTATTCGTTAGAATAGACAAATAGACCTTGGGTCTTTTTATCGAGAGAGATCTAATAAAAGTTTAATTCGATCTTTGAGATGTTCTCACGCGCAATTGAACGTAAAATTACACGTTATTCTAAGTAGCACTTTGACTCTCTTCAATTAGTAAAATACCAGGCTTTTTATTGCTGAGATTTTTGTTATATCACTCATTGTAATATAACAATTTTGGGGAATAATTACGTGATTATAAAACAAAGTAATCGTCCGATAACATTATCTGCGCACAGATTCGTAACATATATACATCTTTAAACACCTATGGTCTATTTTAGATGGTTGCCGGTGTTTTTTTAATAGAGGAGCGCTTTTAACATTTCATTTTTTTTCAAATAATTTTCGTGCTTCTACTCTAAGTAGTAGTAACTAGTAAATTCAACATGACCTTAGCTGCTCTGTAATGGAGTGGCTTAAACGGTAAACGAAGTCTAATGTAAACACTTTGCTTTACAAATGAACCCGTATACTGATGAAATCCTTGGAATATTAGGGTGTCTGTACACCGAAGTCGCCAGCCCAGCACGTTGTAAGGCTTTATTTTGATAATCATGATGCTTAGCTTTTACAGACGACGGGCCGGTGATTTTGGTGTATAGACGTCCTTAGATAGTACACCGTGTTTAGTCGCAAAAACAACGCAAATTAAAATAAAAGTCTTTTTCTGTTAGGTAGGTTAAGTAGGTTCCTACTATGGCTTTTTTATTATTTTCGAATATACTAGGTAAAAAAACTTTTACATTGATATTATGACGCTCCTATCCCTAACGGGGTGGGCAAAGCCACAAGTAATCATAAGAAAACTTACAGCCACTCCGGATTCAAAGTCCCAAGACGGATATGGTGAACCATGGTGACAGCTGACCAACCCATATAGACGGTCTATCATGTTGGAGAGGATACTACCCCTTAGTCGACTTTTATGACATGCTCGGGGAGAGAAGCAGCTGGACGCATAAAATTTTTTTCTTTACACCGAGTCCAGCAAAAAAGTTATTCATTAAAATATAAAACCAAAAGTTTAATTCAATAATGTGGAAGGCATTAGACAAGCTTCTCATATTACCCGCGTTGACCGTCTGATTCGCTTTGGTAATCTACCCATAGGTATATGTTTTTTGCCTAAACTCAGCACGGGTATATTATTACGTTTCATAATATTTTCTGCAAAAACTACTGGTTTTGTCGGTGTTTACGTGCCTGTTAATTTAGTACTTCGGCTAGGTTATTAATACATAATTGAATGTTTCTAGATGATGTAATCCTTTTCAAACTTTTTAGCTCGAGTAAAAAGAATCTTAGGAATGACCGATGATTTTGTGTAGTCTTATAAATTCATGGCATGCAATGAAAATGAACGATAACTTCGTACCTATTATAGAGCCTTATGTTCGGTTCCAATATTCTACTTACGGATGACGGATCGTTCATTATCATAGCAACGTTGTTATCCGTCGAAAAGCGACTTGTCCATACTATCCATATTACTTTACTAATATTATAAATGCGAAAATAACTGTCTGTCCGTCTGTTACCTTTTTACTAAACCGCTGAACTGATTTTCTTAAAATTTTTCAGGGTGGTAGATAACATCTTAGGGAAGGACAGGGAAGGACATAGTCTACATTTTGTCACGAAAATCAATGTAGACGAAGTCGCGAGCAATAATGTTAATAACAGAAAATCAACATTGCTATGGTAACGAACAATACGTCCGTTAGTAGAATATTGAAACCGGACATTAGCAGGGCTAGTTTTTCATCTAATCTCCACATGTTCACATCATTACACATTACCGCACTAGGTTTTTGCGACGTCAATACACGATTTGCATTATATTACGCAATTTTCTAAGTTAGTAGTGACAATTCAAATGGCTCGTTCACCTTGCGTTGCTCGTGGGAGCGCGGCTATGTAAATTCCTTATTCGACTACCGCGTTACTGAGTTGTGTGAATTTTTATCAAGGCCCACCGATCACTAAAGCGGAGTACTACAAATAACTTTTAGTATCACGTGGCTTTTTCTAAAATTAACTGGAACAACTTTGCGAATGGGCAACTAAGGAGGTAACATAGGAAAATAATCTTACAACAATGGAACTATGTCGCGAATCAACGGCTTAGTGGATAGTGGGTTTAAGTCTAATTAAAGTGAGGCCATGTTTACTTATATAAAAAGGCCTAAACGGCAATTTGTTGCTTATCTCAATGACATGACACTTTTTACAGTAATTAGCAACTTGTTAAATTTAAGTTATATTTAGTAGAATTGTTTTTCCTTAACAAGATCTATGGATCGTCCGGTAGATGTCTGTTAATACGTTAGTTGAAGAACTCTACCGGAAAATCAATGCTTAAGATCTTACTTAGAATATTTGCTTATAAATCACGAGGCACTTGAAGGTTTTCCTTATGTCTATATTTTACGACTTTTAGTGGACAACAGCGTCGATTCTGATGTGCATTTTCGTAAACTTACAGTTCAAATCAAATTCAGTTTAGTAAAAAATAAAATAGACAGTATTATAAGGTTCATTTATACTAATTAAAGTACAGTAGTACCACAAATATTTTGCGCCTCGGCAATTTTCCTCGGCCTCTTCGTCTAGCTTCTGAAATATGAACTAACGCGATGATGATATGTAATACTCGTATAGAAAAAAAAACAAAATAGAGTATAGAGTTATTACAATAATTATGTAGATAAGTACTTATTTTTTCATGGGTTGGTACAGTTATTATTAGTTGACTATTATTTATCCAAATATAAAATTCGGTTTTCATACAAAGTACGTACGAAGTTTGTCGAGGCGCACAATATTTGTGGTACTACTATACAGTATTTAAATTATCCTCTGCTGGACTGGAATTAAAGAAAATGCATAGAATGCGTCCAGCTGCTTCTCTCCCCGAGCGTGTCGTAAAAGTCGGCTAAGGGATAGTATCCTCTCCAAAATGATGGACCATTTTTAGGGGCGATGGGCTAATCACCTGTCTTACTGACTTTGAATGAAAAGTGGCTGCATGTAAATAAATAAATAACACCCAACAGTCACATACATAGTCCTGACCCCACGAAACTACGAGTACCATGGTACCACAACACCCAGACCCGAAAGAAATATTTGCAGATCGTGCAAACATTTCTTCCGCAGCGGGAATCAAACCCGCGCCTCTTGCGTTTCCGCCGAGCAATCGCCCGCCGCGCCACCGAGGCCGTATGTTAAGTTATCATTAAAAAAAACAAATGAGCTGTAACTGTTACGGCTACCTTTTAAGTCACAGAATTGTCAGCAACATTGTCATAAAACCAACGTCAGTAAACCTTAAAGGGATAGGTGACATACAAATTGTATGATACAATAGAAAAACGTCAGCTCTAGGTCAAGCTGAGCAGTTACAAGTCGCAACAGAGTCTTTGTAACTTACACTGGGTATCGAGTATCAGTGAGTCATGGAAGGCGATCCTTGTAGCAAGGTGAATGCGCCGGCGAATACGGATTTGTACCTTTGAGGCTACCAGAAGTACAGAACCGCGCACAAGGTGTCTTCGATGTGACATTTGCGTGAAAACGCGTGTGACAGTTTGATTGATTTAGGTTGACTCGAAGAATCATTCTAATACATCCATACTAGTATTATATATATTAGCCGGTACCTGGATAAAAATAGCCTGTATGTTAATCCAGCACATGTACTATGTATATTTCAAGTTCCATTCAAATCCGCTTCTTTAAAAAAAAGCTTTTTTTTTAAATGAAGGTGAAACTCGGTGACAACCTCGGTGGCGTGGCGGGCAAGTGCTCAGCTGAGACGCAAGAGCGGTTTCGATTCCCGCGACGACAGAAATGTTTGTATGTTCTGCAAATATTTCTTCCTCGTCTAGGTGTTGTTGTGTTATGTACTATATAAGTATGTATTTACAAAAAAAAATCTTTTATTATTAATCATGTATTCTATCAGCCATCTGGTGCCCATAGTACAAGCTTTGCTTAGTTTGGGGCTAGATGGCGCTGTGTGAAATGTCCATAAATATTTATTATTATTATTATTAAACTTACAATCTTAACACAATTCTTACATTCTGGCTACAAAGAGTATCATAAAGTTGGTATGCGTAGCGTGTGTAGATGAAGGACATCAGATAAATTCCAGTACAAAATAAACATCGTACAATGATTAATTCGTCCCAATTATGACAATCAGGAAAAATGAAACAAAAGATGTGTAATACACACGCTGAATCAACGTTAACAAAGAATGCCTCATCGGCGATCACGCAACACCAGTCTGCACTGAGAAGAAACATCATGAGTGTATATATAGCAAATTACAGAGAGTTATTGAGTAAAGGAATTCTGCTTTGAAGTGCGGATTTCATGTTGCGGGAAAACTTCTGAAAGGCTTTAGATATGCACACAACTCGGGCCATCTGCTAGTCTTAGATTTGAATCTTTTCTATGCAAACACCTGGCACTTGATATCGATTTTCATCAAATTATGTACATTATGTAGTACTAGTGGAGTGCCCGCAGTTTCACTCGCGTAGAGTATATTCTTTTAGATGTATCTCGTGTTTGAACAGCCTTGATGACACCCCGTTCCACTTCTTTGGTAAACCTCTAAATTCGTTATAATTTTGGATTGAAAGAATTCAAATCATGTTTCAAGCAAATGGGACCCGTTAAAAAGATTCCATACAATCTTTAACAACCCCTACACCCCGTTTCGGGGGTAGTTTTATTTTTTTTTACCAAATACTTTTATTAAACATGATTGAAGAGGCTGTATTAATGTATTTATTAATTAAAGTTTCAAGTTTGAAAGTTAAAGGAATACGATTTTTCATAAAAAAGTTTTTACCCCTTTTCACCGCCATAGGGCAAAAGTTTTCAAAAATACTTTCTTAGTGTACGTCAAATTTCACCTGCCAAATTTTAAGTCTCTAAGGGCAGCGGTTTAGGCTCTGCGTTGTCTGTTAATAGGTCAGTTACGACACACTTTTATATAGGTAGTAATTAATATTGAAGCATTTTACTGGCACGCCCTCAAAATATTACCTATTGAAGTATGACCAGGGCAGGAATTAATATTTGGCTACGCATTGTTTGACGAGTGATCATTGCCAGAGTCAATATTTACTGATGTCGTATTTGTATGAGGCCTTAAAACCATTCACGGTCCTGTTATTTTCTAGGTAGCGCTACGATCAAATAAAATATCAGTAAATAAGCCTATATCCCATTTATATTATTGGTTTTAAAGAATCTTATCAGGTTCTTAACCTTCATTTTAGTCTAAATTATATATACATGGCATAAATAAAATAAATAACTTTTTCTCTCCTCTTGTTCAAAAAGTCCGTCAATGTAGCGTACTAGAGCGGGGATAAAATATCATATTTGCCTCTAAGGGAAAAAGTTTTATTTTTATTTTTGTCTGTTACCAATGAGCCTACAAAAACGACAATTTTTTTATTCATAAGTAGAATAATCATGAATAAAGACTCGACTTATTACTGTTTCAATAAAAAAAGAAGAACATTTTTTTGAAAATGGAACTATAATAAACTATAGAATGCGTAAAACATTGCCTTGCGGCTACAGAAGAAATTAAAAAAAAACATTGGCGCGAAATCTTTAGAATTTTTCTCTAATTACAAATTGAATTGGTGACAGTATTTAATATTGTATTGGATTATTTTATTTTCTCGCAATCGTAGTTAAACACGGCACTAAAACCCATTATATTTAATAATGGGTAATAATCCGATAATAATGGGTCATTTTAGCCCCTTGTATAGCAATCTACTATTTGTACCTACATCACCTTTTCACATCGCATGCAAAGAACCAAATTCGCCACACCACTTCACTGCCTAAAACTATAAAGCCTTTAATACCATTGCATAGAGTCGAAATTAAACTTTCTTGCGCAGTAGTTGAACATAAACGGAGTAGAATAGAAGTGAACGGCCTTGCGGGAAGGGTCAGATGGTCGGTCAATGGGCCAGATCGGTACTGTACGTAGGTACTCTCGGTTTCAAATGTATCCTACTGACTGATTGGCGTTATGCAATCTGGCTTAGAGAAGACAAGTGCTTAGGTTCATGTGAAAGCTTGAGGTTGTATTGCTAGTAAATTATTGAACAGTAAAGTAAATTCACAGAACTAAACTTACTACTGGTACAGGTATTTAGAAAATATAATGGAAACAGCCGGGCTATTTAAAGACCGTCATAAACGGTCCATAGATAGATCACCTGATCCAGATCATAGGTACATACATACATAAAATCACGCCTGTTTCCCATAGGGGTAGGCAGAGATCACGGATCGCCATTTGCTACGATCCTGACTTACTTCTTTCGCTTCATTTACTCTCATTGCATTCCTCATGCATGCTCGTCGGTTTAGGGTAGATGATTGAAGTAAATAGAATAGAATATAAAATAGACGTACTACGGCTTTTCGAAAACAGTACGGATCCCGTTGAAGTCTTTTTCAGGCAAAAACTGTAAGGAAGTCATTAAGTTGTAATGATTGTAAGTAGGTATTCCGAATAATGTAATATTTTTTGTAGTCGAGCTGTGGGTGATTATGCTGATGATAGCATAGGTGTATAAAAATACTAGCTGTCACCCGCGGCTTCGCTCGCGTGGTACTCGGGTAAAAATTAGCCTATATGTTATTCCAGCACACATACTATTTATATTCTAAGTTTCATTTATATCCATTCAGCCGTCTAGGCGTGATTGAGGCACAAACATACATCCAAACATCCTCACAAAATTTCGCATTGAAAATAAAAGTAAGAATAAGATGTCCGTATATAAAAAAATCTCTTATTTCTTTATTCGTAATCCTTGATTCATTTTCAGTAGGATAAAGTCAGGCCATCGACCTTTCATTGATGTCAAGGCATGTTCTCGTCTACTTTAGGTAATCCATCTTGCTTTATTTGGGCAGACCTTTGGGGCATGTCTCGTAAATTAATGCTTCATGGTGACATTGACTGCCAAAGAGACAGATTCTTACCATTTCCTGTCTTTAGTATTTTGGTGGGAAACAGCCTTGGTACAATAAAGTCTGAATGTGACTAAAGTAAGTACTTAGTCGCTTAAAATTAGCACTGTTTACATAAATATTATTCGCTTATCTGCTGAACTGGGAGTAAAGAAAAACATAGAATGCGTCCAGTTGCTTTTCTCCCCGAGCATGTCGTAGTCGACTAAGGGATAGTATCCTCTCCAACATGATAGACCATATGGCGATAGGCTGATTACCTGTCACCATGGTTCACCATATCCATCTTGGGACCTTAAATCAAAGTGGCTGCAAGGTTTCATATGATCACTTGTTGCCGTCCCGATTAGGGATACCTACGGGTGTGATAATATGTATCATTTTAACAAACTTTACCTAATGAGTTCAAAAACTTTAATTTTCATTTCATTTCATTTTCATTAATAGCATATAGGCCAGAACGGAGTTGCGACGTACTCGTATATAGCTACATGTCAATGACTTTCTGATTTGATTGACTTCTCCGCAGTCCCCTGTCGATTCCATGACCCGCCTCCGTTCTATAACATCGGAACAAGTAGATCGCACAGATAGTTTCCATTGTATGCCGAATACTGGTGTCAGGGGTGTGGCCGTCTCAAAATTTAGATTTATGATCAGTTTATTAGTTGTATCGCATTCTATAAGCTCTTTGACCACCTTTTAATAGTGTAATGTTCGAAAACGATTTTTTGGTTTCCGTACCCGAAGGGTGCAAACGAGGACTTTTTCTAAGCTTCCGCTATCTGTCCGTCCGTCTTTCACACAGTCCATCCATCTTCGTGATCATAGTAAAAACACTGAGATCACTGGTGGTCTAGTGGTAGTTGTGCCTTCCGATCTTAAGTTTCAAATCTAGTCGTGCACCAATGTGATACTAGTAATCTCAAACGGTGGAGGAAAACATCGTTAGGAAACCGGCATGTCATAGAATCTGAAAAGTTAGAAATCATGTGTTAAGTGAGCGAAAAGAGCCTTTCAGGAGCACCTTAAATCCTTTCACCACACTGGTTTAAAATAATTAGTGACACGTCTAGTAGTAGTATAATGAGAAACGCTAAAGTTTCATAATATATTTTTTAGTGTTTGGCAACCCTGGCCGAGGCGATACCCGCCATTAGCAGCATACAAGATATTGTGTTGTATGAGCCCTGTCCTAAACACTTCATTGTTTCGGAGCGGGGCATGTGTCCGAAATTGATAGACAAACCGATAGTGAACACCCGCTGGCTACGATTATCCCATTTTGGAATATTATCTAAGTAATTTATTATTATTTGTATAGAGCAAAGGTGACTCTGAACATTACAAATACATTCAATGTTTTATAATGAATAAAATAGTTAACAAAAGCTACCAAAGCACATCATAATACCATACCTAGTCATAAGATTAACTGCTGGACTGGGAGTTAAGAAAAAATATAGAATGTGAGCAACGTTTGTAGCTTTATTGAATGATTTAGTAAATGGAATTCCATGAAACTTGGAACATACAGTACTTAAATGCTCTGTCCTCCTAGTGAAGAACGCAGTAACTATATCAAACATGTTTTGATACGTACGTGAGAACAGAATGTTGTATTTTGTTAGGCGATTCCGAAATATTTTTGTCAAAAATGCTAGTTACTGCGTTCTTCACTAGGAGGGCAGTGCTACTTATTTAGGGTTCCATACACTACGCGAGTGATGTCGCGTGGTTAAACTAGTTAATCTAAATGTATGCGAAGCCTAAACAAATAAAGGTCCATACATTTGTTTACTATGTTGACAAATACATTACAAGTGATTTACGAGCTAAGAACCTGACGTCGACATTATCTGCTCATCGAGAAGCGTAAACTTCGAATAGACGCTGTTGTGTTGATCTATCCATCACTTCTGGTATTTCTGTAACTATTAGGTACCTGTCACAATGATGATGCTAACATGCAAATTGAAATGTTTGCGAGTGGAAACACCGTGTATCATATAAAATTAGTTAGATATTTCCTGGTCACACTGGTTCGAAAGAACTAGAGATATGTCTAGTAGTAGTTATTATATCCTTTCAGGGTTTTCAACCAAAGTTATAAACGAGACCCTTTCTTCATCTATCTGTTTATAACTAATTATTTCAGCAACTACATACTAGAGGCACTTATAGACTTTCTATAATATTGTTGTAAGAGTATTGTTTATGGTAATTTCAAAAGCCTCATCATTATCACGTCGGTTCACATCCATCCACTTCTAGTATATAAAAGGCCTCCTCTTTAGTAGAAAGAAAAGAAAGAAGATTCCGATCCTTTGCAAACCGAATCCGGTGCGTTCCCGCCGTCTTACCTTGTCATCGGGCCTGGTGGCCTGCCTGGTGTTCTATGACCCTCCTGTGGTCACCAATCAGCCAGGGCTTTTGTCCATCTACCGTCCTCTCTTTTCAAGTTTTGACGACCTCTGTGGCGTGGCGGGCGAGTGCTCGGCTGAGACGTAAGAGGCGCGGGTTCGATCCCTGCTACGGCAGAAATGTTTGTATGTTCTACAAACTAAAAAAGTATTATATACTTTTTTTGTAAATACATAGTACTTTAAACACCCAGACCCGGACGAAATATTTGTAGAACATACAAACATTTCTGCCGTAGCGGGGATCGAACCCGCGCCTCTTACGTCTCAGCCGAGCACTATTGTATCAGCCATCTGGTTCCCATAGTACAAGCTTTGCTTAGTTTGGGGCTAGATGGCGCTGTGTGAAATGTTCACAAATAAAAAAAAAGTTTCCGGCCCATATTGATCCTCCTACGTCCACGACCTTCAAAGCTCACTGATAAATTATACGGTTAGAAGTCTGATTTTAATATTAATGTTATGCGGTCAGTCCTAATCTATTACAGTGACTGAGCACGGTTTAACTATTCTTAGCGAAGTTCTTCGATGCGTAAAAACAATAATCTTGCTATTGTCAAGCAAGCTTGACCTACATAAATAAACTATACTACATTCATAATAACGTTTAGGTACTGATTCACAAGGACTTGGCAAGGATTTGAATCAGTTAGAAGTTCGGATCGGTTTTCAAGCGTTCGCAAATAAAAATGTATTAGAATACATTTTTCACGTCACCTATACCACAATGCCTGAAAACCAAAGTGTTCAATCAGTGCGTCCTACCTGTAATGACTTACGGAGCCGAAACGTGGACACTCACAGTGCGGCTAGTCCACCAGTTCAAAGTCGCTCAGCGAGCTATGGAAAGAGCTATGCTCGGAGTTTCTCTGAAGGATAGGATCCGTAATGATGTTATCCGACAGAGAACCAAGGTCACCGACATAGCTCAGAGAATTAGCAAACTGAAGTGGCAGTGGGCTGGTCATATCTGCCGAAGAACCGACAACCGTTGGGGTAAACGAGTTCTTGAGTGGAGACCGCGACTCGGCAAACGTAGTGTAGGACGCCCTCCGGCTAGGTGGAGTGACGATCTGCGAAAGGCTGCTGGCAGAAACTGGATGCGTCAAGCCAAAGATAGGGCGCGATGGCGCTCATTAGGGGAGGCCTATGTCCAGCAGTGGACTGCTATAGGCTGATGATGATGATGATGAGAATACATTTTTATTTGCGAATTATTTTATTATTAGAATACATTTTAATTAAAATACTATTCAATTATATTCTGATCGATCTCTCATTTAAAGTTAAGTTTAGCACGAACTAAGCTTTTTATAGAGTAAAAATTCCATTGTTATTGGAATAGTCCAATAACAAGATTTAAAATACTTTCTTTTTTAAAAGAAATTGTTTTAAATAAACATACAATAAGTAATTACGCTCGATCCTATATTCTACTAACGGACGGCAGATCGTATAATAGCAACGTCTGTCGAAAAGCGCACTAAAATTTTTGACAAATAAATCATTTAAAATATCTCTTCATAATATTCGCACATCACTAGCTTCAAGTGCATGAAAGGAGCCTTTGAGGCACTTCAAATCCTTTCACCACACTGGATATAAAGAACTAGTGACACTACTAGTATTCCACCTCTGCTGTGCAAGTGTTCGTGTTTGTAGTTTGTTATGATGTAGTTCCGTCAAATGCACTCATTGTAAAGGGTGCACAATGCATGGCCTCGCGCCACGCTGCGGTGACCACTGACAAGGGCGCAGCCTTCAACAGTGACATCAAGTACCTACACCTACCGAATAATAAACTCCGTTCTAGAAACTAGAGTACCTACTTCTACTCCTACTAGGCGTCATCATCATTTTCCTGCCCTTATCCCACTCTATGTAAGGTCGGCAACTAGGCGCGTCACTAGTTATTTGGAACCAGTGCGGTGAACGAATTTAAAGTGCACCCCAAAGGCTTCTTTCTGGCGCTTGAACGCGTCTGCTTTCGAACTCGTACAACTTGTAGTAGAATTATTCAAATCGAACATGAGTGTTGTCGATAGGTATATTAGTATCAAAGATTTTATTGTATTTCAAATCGAACATGAGTGTTGTCGATAGGTATATTAGGATCAAAGATTTTATTGTATTAGTTATAATGTGATTTTAATAAAAATTCAAAGATACGTTATGTAGTTATGTAGTTCGTGATCTAGTCTAGGCAAAGTAACATAATAAAGGCTATTTATTATATTAAAAGATATATTTATACCCAATATTAATTCTACATTTTTAAATATATAATTTATGGCAACTGATTTTCATTTAGTTAAATGAAGAATCCCTTGTGAAAACTCCAAGTCATTCAAGTATTTCTGTATTCCCTATCGGTCACTCCATAGCTCTTGAGGATTATCTAAAGATAGTGTATCAAAGGAAATAGCAGGAAATTTAGCAAGTAACGTAACAGGATACCTGCGGCTAATTAGAGTTCAATAATCATCGTGTCCCAGCGGAAATGCCAGTAGTCATACTGAATAACAAAGTTACTAGCAGATCTATAATAAACAACATAGGACACTAAGTAAAAAAATTGTCCTAAAAAAACAACTACTTACGCCTCGAATGAAGTACATAGTAGTAAGTACTTTACCTAAAATATGTTTTGGTTTATCGAACACGGAACAATACGTCGCGTAAACTATTCTAACTTGCTTTATGGGTAGGTACTTACGCTACTAAAAAGAGAATTAAATTATGTTTTCTTTGCTATGACTCTAAATACACCCGGTAGCCTTTTCTATGCTTACAATTCATACCCATTCAACAGCTTCTATAATTCTACTCCGAGAGAGGACCGTATTGTGCGCCAAAAGAAAATGTTAATCCTCGTAATAATTAAAGTGCTGCTAAACCTTGATTTTCCTTCAGTTGCTTACCGGCATACATCTAGAATAGACAGTTTTTTCATAATTTTCAAAATCTCCTCTTATTATTTATTTAGTTGTTACACTTCAAGTTCATAGCAGAATTTTATACTTTTCTTTTCAGTACAAGTGAAAGAAAGATTTTGTGAGCGATCAATGTAAACATTCAAACAAAATTAATTGTGGGATCAGTATTATTGTAAACAACTTTAGTGATGATAATGTACCATAAGCAGTGCCTGATCTATGTCCGTTCATGGTGACCGTTTTTACATTAAGCGACCATGGCGCCATCAAGCGGCGGCCGCGAGTACTACTCAGATTTCTATCTGAACCATTCGCATACGCTAACAGCGACTTAAGCGGGTTCAGCTACTCGGTAAGAGATGGCGCTAGTCGGCCAAATAAAAATATGCAAAAAGAAATTACTTAGAATAAAATGCAAATGTGAACATTTTATGTGCAAACTTATGTAAGTAAGGTATGATGTAATTAATTACACATTTCGTTTTGTTGTTTCAGGCCGAACCAGGAGATACAATAGCCACAACCAAAGAAGGTGAGTTGTTAATAGATTAATAACTGGCCGCTTAAAAAAAAAAAAACTAATTTGAAATTGGAATTTGGACAACGATTTGAATTGATGTTTTCAAACAAAGAATAATTGACGCATTTCGTCTATGTTGAGCTTTTGATAAGGTTAAGCTTTTACATCAAAATATTTTGTTGCAGAGGAATGGGTGACGAAAAAAACAAGTGAAGTGACAACAACGCGTCAAATAGCGACGAGGGTCAAGCGCGAGTTGGTCCTCGAAGATGGGCGATTAGTGAGCGACTCTGGACCAAAAATATCTACCTCTGTGAACGAAGACACGCATACCACCAACTTACAACAGACTGAGGTGAGCAAATAAATTGATACTTGAACATAAATTGATACTTTTATATCATGGTACCTGTAGAGTAGGTATTTGGCTAAATACAAAAGATTGAGGATGTGACCGTGTTTGTGACGATGTGACTGTGTAACGACTGAAGGAATTTGAATGACACTTAAAATATAAGGTAGTACATTTGTGCTGAACAACGGAAAGTTTGTGAGGCTGTTTATATGTTTGTGCCTCAATCACGCCTAAACTACTGAACGGATTTGAATGAAACTTAGATATACATAGTACACGTGCTGGATTAACATATAGGCTATTTTTCATCTAGGTAGCACGCGAGAGAAGCCGCGAGCTGCAGCTAGTAACATAAAACTACTTTTTTAAAACCGAAATAGACCTCTCCAACATGATGGACCATCTATTTGTGTGATGATGGGCTGATTACCTGTCACCATGGTTCACCATATCCATCTTGGGACTTTGAATCAGCAAAAGACTGCAAGTTTTCTTATGATTACTTGTGGCTCTGCCTACACCATAAGGGATACGGACGTGATATTACGTACGTACGTTGACCTGGCTTTTCTCCAAAACGTCACCATCGTCATCTTCCTGCCCTTATCCCACTCTATGTGGGGTCGGCACAGCATGATCCTTGGATCATGCTGTAAGGGTTTTGGCTAAGGTGTTTTATGACCGGCCGCCTGCCTGACGTCAACCCTCCTTGGGAATACTTGCTTATTGTATCTCATCATGTTGGAGGATACTATCCCTTAGTCGACTTTTACGACATGCTCGGGGAGAGAAGCAGCTGGACACATTCTATGTTTTTTCTTTCATCTCCAAAACGTCACCAATTGATATTTATGTTAATTGTTCTGTTTATATTTTTCCAATAGCACAGAGTACCTGATGATAAGAATGGAGCTGATCCAGGACTCAAAGGAGCCAGTGAGGTTAATGGAGCAACATTGGACGGTAAGTCGTATTTTATAGTGCATTATTATCTTTTCGCTCATTTAGTAAATTTTTCAGACTTTTTAAACTGATTCTTAAAGGTTAAGATTCTTAACTCATTTTCCATTTTATTATGTTATAGAGCGTGTTGAGTTTTAAATTATTGCTTTAACATTTCCATTGTTGAAATCTTATTCAAATAAAAAAGGAAACCTGTGTCTCTTAAAGGTAAAAAGGTTCCTAACTTAATCTTCTTAACCAACTTTATCTTGTTATACAATGTACAATATAACATTGGCTCTTGAGCCAAAATCATTATAACATAAAAGAATACTCAAAAAATAATAGCTTTACGAAATTTTATCACCTACAACTACTTTTATCAGAGTTGGACGGCCCTGGACAACTGGCTCCAGCGGGAGCCAAGGTTGTTCTGTCCTCAATGGTGGTCGCCAACCCTGACGGCAAAGTGCGAGAGAGCAGAGACCTTCGGGTCCTCACCAGGAACGTCACGGAACGGCTGAAGGAGACAGAGGAAAGCATACACTGCGGTGATACTACTCATCAGGTAAGTTTTTTATAAGGCCTGCGGCTTTGTACGCATTGAGTTTTTCAAGAGGAATATACCCTTATAACCCTATATACCCTTTTAAGACCTACATCTGCGGCTGAATCTTGGACTCCGAAGAGACTTCAGCTGGAAATTCGTTGTTGCAGACGTGTCCAGCATTTTGTTTTATTTTATTTTTAAATTTTAAGAAAACTTACAGCTAGGTACAACCATAGAATAATTAATGTAATATTTACAAGCACTAAGACATGTATGCTGAAGGCCAATTAAAAGTTTCCATAGATATAATGTAAGTGAATAAAAAAAATCAAACAGTTTACGTGGACGACACTAGTAATTAACATAAATAAACATAACAGTAATGTAGTGAAAAAAAATGCTATTAAATGCTAAAAAATGCTATGCATGTCTATAAGTATCATGTTTCTAGGTCTTATGATATAGGTTGTGCGTTTTTTTTCAGTCATTCCGTCAGTACGGTAAAAGTTTAATATATTTTGACTAGTCGAATGCCCGCGACTTTGCCCGCGTTGAGTTTTTTACACAAATTTCATCTTGCCGCTGTGTTCTCTAAGAGTTGAATTACGGGAATTCCTTTCTTAGTGCACCATAAGAGGAACATACCTAGGCTGTGCGTTGATTGTCAGTCGATCGGTAACATATTTTTTTTTTATATGTACCTAGATATATTTTTCAACGCTCTTATTTTGACGCACAAGTTGGATATCTTCAATTTCTTTATAAATATGATTGTCTAGTACCTGTCCTGCGCTATATGTACATAAAAATTAACCTCAGCTTTTTGTAGTGACCGACATAAGTTTAGTTTATGTGGTATTTACCAATTACATTCATGTGACTTATATTACCTGCACTGCTATTATGTTTTTTTCACAGATTCAACTGGGTAGGGAGATGATGATGATTTTGTACATTATTATTTTAGCAAGCAGCACATAAATAAGGTGTTAGGAAGTATTTTCATTCATAAACAACGTAATAAATAAGCAAATCGATCCAGTGCCTTCATCTCACGATATTTACGAAGGCTTTTAAGCCATGCAGGCTATGACGGAATTTATCTATCACAGACGGCCAGCGACGTATTGATACAACGTCACGGTCGCAGTCAGTTTCTCGACTGATAGCACTGATACAGGCTAATGGACCCTACACTACACCTTTTTCAGATATTTTAGCTACTTTACAACTTGCATACGTTTTAGTCGTTGATACGTGTATGATTGTAGGCGGCAATACAAAATCTAAACTTTTACTTTGCAACAACTGAATAGTGATTACAAATAAATCTTGCTCTAGTTACCTAATACTATTTAGTCTATAACCAAATCAAAAGATATTCCAAGTTTAGGGCACTAGACCACGTGTCTAAAGGACTTTTATTTCGATGTCTACTAGTATCCGTTTTATGTTCAACCTTTTGGCTCTACGAGTACAATAAATAAACTTAGTAGGTAATAAAGATTACTGATCCCCTATCGTAAGCTTCTCTTAATGCGATCCAAGAAAAGTTGAATAGAATATATTGCTAAAAAGAAACAATAGTAATACGAAGGGTAAAATAGAGCAGTGCTTTATTCAGATGAGCGTCCACATAAATCGATGGGGATTTTGAAATTATAATTTGTTCGCGTAGATAGGTCGCCGCGGGCGCCGCGCCCACGCCGCAAAGTGCACTAGGCTTGTAGCATCGCTTTGTATGCCTTTTATTTTTGGTCTTTGCCGATATTTTTATGACTTTAGAGCTGTTTTGAAGCCATTTGCATATGCTATCTAGGTTAATAATTCCATCAAAATTGCATTATTTGTAGGGCTCGTGTAGGTGTGAAGAGCTTTCTGCTTTGTTTCATGTTTGCAAAATTATTGTTTTCAAAAAGTAATAAATTTTGATACGATTTTCTGTTAGAATCTTAAAATAGTATAGCAGTATATACGAAGATATATTATGAAATCCAAATGTAAGATTTAAAATTATCTTTTTCGTAAACATAGTATATAGAACATCGAAAGTTTATTTGCATTCGTATTGCATTGCATTGGCATAACTTCAAAAAACACGAAATATTTAAACAGTACCATATTAAGGCACAAAACGCTGCGTAACTTTTTAATACTTTGATGTCATCCAGTTTGCAAGGAAGATATTCAAGGGCGCGGCTATTTGGTCATCTTGCTGTGACCGGTTGCTGAGATCATATTCTGAAATTGTCTTTTTAAGAGGTACAACGAAGCCTACTACTTTGTTGCCTTGACATTTTCTAAAACACTTTGCTTTATACAAACATCATCGCCCTTCATCAAATAACTTAGGAATTAACAGGTGATGCATCAGTTTTATGTCTGAATTTATACAAAAAATATGCATCACCATATTCCGTAATCCGGAATGATGGTTTAACGTAGCTTGACCCCATCATAATATTATTAGCACTGTACGTGTTTATTTACATATCATTTAAACTGTAAAACTACTCTCTTCTTCTATAATATCTTATATAATCTTCCTCATAAATGCTACGTGCTTTACTTATGCACGTATTTTACAGGCAATCAATTGCTGTAACTACAATCTTCCTTCGAGATTTCGTCCATTTTAGTTAGGTACTACCTATTTTCATTAATCTTCTCGCTCCAGTGTCGTGACCCGAATGTTTTGCAATCGGTTGAGCAGTTGAGCAAACGATTCACTTGTGTGAAATGATAAACTTATTTGCCAGGTGTTGTAAATCTTACTCTAGCAAACTGGTTAGCGAGTTGGTCACTCAAATTGTCCTGATTGCTTAAGTTGTCAATTAGAACTAAAAATGATTGTAGATTTATGCACTAAGCAGGAATGTAAATTAAACCCAAGTGTGCCAAATGCATTAAGATTTAGTAATGAACTTAAAAATACAGCCTTTTACTTTTATGTAACTAATACCTAATATTTTATTCACTTCTTATTTGCAAGAGTTTCGTCAATTCACTTCGGCAATGGCTTTGTTAGTTCTATATGGATCAGGTTAATCTTTAAGATTGACTAATCTTCAGTACAATTACATAGCCTGAATGACAATACTGCCTTTTGCAAGCATGCACGATCAAGAGATCACTTGATGCTTAACCGCATCCATAAAAGTCAAGAGGTGTCCACATTCTGTGGTAGAATAACAGAGGCGGCATATTGCGCCACAGAAAGTGATGCACCAATGAAAGTGATCGCCCATTTCTTGGCCTGTTTCACGCCCGCCCGTCTGTCGCCTGTGGCGTTCAACAAACACTCGCGTTTTATGACCCGGGAGTACCAATGTAACCGTTGTACAGAAATACATCTCAGAATAAAATAATCTTGATGCGACCCACACCCCCAGTTATTAATCAAAATAATTATAAAGGACACATGCTACAGAGGCGCTTAGAATGTCATTTATCTTTTGTAAAGAGTTGAGGTACCTACTAATACTCAGTGCTACTTTGTTAGGAGTAATTTTAGACAAGACAAACAATTAAATGCTACGTTACGTCATCGAAATTACGATATTTGGACCACTATAATCATAATGATGACGCAACTTTTCAGAAATTGATCAGGCAATTGATAATGCATGATTTAAATTAATGAAGCCTGGTTTTAATTGCTTTCCGCGTTATAAAAAGTTGATTACATACTAGAGAAGCTTCTTATATTACATGCAAAATGAATGTGAGCCTCAATAATATTTTTCAATTACAAATCGATTGTGAATTTCTCAAAGCAAAAAAAGATGCGATTGAACCGACTCGTTTCTTGCTTTGTGCACGGCTTAAAAGTCGATTGGAAACACTTGCAATCCCACCAAACCTATTTTTTATTCAATGCAATTTGAGCAAAGGTCTATCTAAGCACTCGGCTGGCAGCGTTGGCTAGTAATTTGACCTCACGCCGGGCATTAGTAGGAGTGCCCGCCGCGCTTTCAACGCGGATACCAATAAAACCACAAAATATGGGCTTCACATTTTACAAAATGCTGCGAAATGTCTTGGATACGGTTAGTTTTTCTTATAAATATAATTTTACTCGAAGGTAGCCCCCGCCGCACAAATATCTTAATTCATTTATGTTTTGCAGATGTTTAATACACTTAATTTATATGTTTAAGTTGTATTGTATGTTCTTAAAAAAATATTTTGACAAGCTGCACGTCATCTCCTCTAATATTACTTACTAAGTTTTACTTTTCCAAATAATGTTCTAATTTAACAAGATTATCCTAATCATAAACAGGCCGACCAAACTACGCAGTTACCTTATCCTCCAAAGTGTTGTAGCCACCTTCAGGTTATAACGCTAGATGAGGGCCGAGGTAGCCGCATTCGAGACAATAATTTAAGATGTTTAGATAAAATCTACAAGCGCAGCGCGGTGTGCCCAAGAATTCATGTGATCACCTTCTAGATTCAATCTTAGATATTGCGTCCAAGAGGTGATGTTACGAAAAATTATCTTCTACTACAGGACCTGTTCATTGTCAAAGATTATGAATCCCAACGTCCCGCAGTGCCTGTTACTCTGTTACTTCGTCTTATTTGTATTAATATTTATGGGAACCGTTTTATGCACAGGTGGCTGAAGACGTTTGTGATACAGTTTAATTAGAGTTGGGGATATGTGGATGAAATTCAAAACGAATATATCATTCAGTGAATTTCTTGACTCATTATTATACATAAACGGAATTTGAAAAGAGGTAAGGACAATAATTGGGCGTTGATGAATAATATCATCTTAAATTTTTTTTCGCTTAAAGAACATAATTGTCAGTTAATAACAGTCAGCGGAATGTTCAGTTGTAATTCGCTGTGCATTAAACTCTCCACGCCGGGATGCATAACTCTGCATTGTTAATTTATTTTTGTTTACGACCACCTCTCGTGATCATTGTTGAGTGCCCGCATTGTTTTCAATGAATTCATTTGTGAGGTCCGATCAACGACCTTGAACTTTTCGAACAAAAGGGAACGTTTTACGTGCATTTTATCGATAAATTAAAATTATACCGATAGTACTTACAATGAATCGTTAAAGTTAATTACATCGCCGCTTGGTATCCTATTTATATTTACGACCTTATTTCTTGAAGCTCACGTTGTTATAATTAAATTTAATCAAATCAGCACGCAGATTTGAAATCGATTGCAAGATTTAGTTTGCCAATTTATTTAAGTGAGGCTTAAAACAAACTAACCTTAATTATTTATTACGCTCTGCTTTTATAACTGTCTATTCTTAAATATATGCTTATACTTCTACTGCATATTGAAACATCGATATCAAACTCACATTCATTGTTATCCTACATTATCAGAACTTTATAATTTACAAGTGAGAGTATGCTACATAGTTATGTCATTACTGTGCTAGTTAGAAACTTTCATGAATTATTTGGTAAAATCAGTGGCATAAAAACTAATTATGACGATAATACATTTTTCAATGGAGAGAAGGATAGTAAATTGTGACACATTATTTTACTGTATCATGTGTTGTCATTGCGATTGTCATTGGTTCATAAAGAAAATATCGGTGCGGGTCTTGAATCCTGACCTCTCTCTAACCTGTGCATAACCCACCTTTACTCTTCGTACACTTTAAATATCTGTGCCAATATTATATGTAATATCTGTATATCAACTAACTGCCAGATGCTCGTTTTGGCATCAGATCAATGTTTGTCTATATGTCAGTGAATAGTTTGTAATGTGAATATTAATCAAAGCTAATATACTATGACATGAATGATTATAACCGCAGTAGATTGCGACCGTCAATTTTTCAGCCATGTTCTCACTTACGCTAAGCACTGAGGTTATGTATGTTTTGTTACACATTGACTCCCACATAAAGTTTGTTCTCATCGCATCTGTATGATTGAAAACAAAGAAAAAACGACAATACAGAGATTCGCGTGCGTGAAGCAATTTTGTGAGCTATTCAAATGGATTGATGATGGATGTATTGGGGATCGCAATTACATATTTATGGGTATGAAAAAACAGTGGGAAAAAAATAACGGCTTTCTTGAGACTCTTTGAGTTTTTCTTGATAAGCCGTTGACTGATATCGTAATGTACATTGACCTTCGGATTACTATCGGATGGCTATTCACTCATAATGTATAATAGAGAAAGAAATAAAAATATCCATACTACCCCGCCACATTAAAACCTCTACTTATTTAAACAGCATTTGAAGTTTTCCTAAACATACATAAGTACATATTATCACGCCCGTATCCTTAAAGAGGCGGGCAGAGCCACAAGTAAATATAAGTAAATTTGCAGCCACATCTGATTTAGTCCCAAGATGAATATAATAATCTAATAATAAAATTCCTATAATGTAAAAATAATACCTTGCAGTATCGTTAAATGCGTTAGGTACTTATCATAGGCTTTATAAAAGTAACGCGAAGTAGGATCAATAATACATAATAGGATTTTATTCAATGATCGGCCGGCGTTCTCAAATGGCAGCTGGCGGCGTAACTCTAAGCCTTAACTGGCCTATTAAACGTTGATTTCAGGAGAATTGCAAAAACATGTAAGCAATTAGAGTTAAGTACACGGTTTGATTCCTTGTTGCCGGCGCAGGGCGGGAATGTTTCCTATTCCTTACACAATAGCCGGCTTTATTCTGCTGCTAAGATTTGTTCACTTCAATCGTGTCACTGGTTCGAATCAGTGTGGTAAAAGCGTTAAAGTGCGCTTCAAAGAGATTTCCTTCGAGACAGAATGTTTCCTTCATTGTTGAAAGTAATAGCTATAGCGTACATATATTTCTCAAACAGAAAATCTATTATGCATGACTGGAAGCTACCCACTACCTAAGGATTGGAAGATTTAAAAGACATGGGCATTACCTCTAGATAGCCAGTACTCACCCTAAATCTAAAATAGCATTTAGTTCATTTGAGAAAAAAAAAACCTGAACAACTGACAATTGTGTTAAGTGAGACACGGCAAAAAAGATATAATAATGATATTATACAACTTTCATAACGGAAAGCCCTTTTTAAGAAATAATATAACTTCTGTACATGCAAACAAGTAGTTTGTCAAAATATGAAATTGACCACCGAGACTCCATATGCCGATAACATCGTTACATCCCTATTCTGCATTACCCATTCAGAACTCCTATCAAGATATAGGCTGTTTAATAACACAAGCGGATTCTCATCGATACTTTACATTTAGATTGGGTATCGGATGTGTCGACAAGGTCGTAAGGTTCATACCGGATTAAATTGAGGCCATGAGAGCCAAAGTGGCTTAACTACAGAAACAAATGTTTACAGTATTAAGGGAAAATTACGCTCCGATTATTCAACGAATTAAGTTTAGTAAATAACACTATTGATGAAAATGATATGGTAATAGTTTTAGGCCATTATGATGCTTTTTGTTGTGTTTACAGAAAATAAGATCCTAAGGTCGTGGGTTCAAATCAGGTCGAGTACCAATGGATTTTTCTGTGCGAAAAAATTATGTACGCTATACCAATACTCTCAAACGGCGAAGGAAAACATCGGGAGGAAACCCGCTTCTTAGTCTTTCCTGTAAACAAGGCCGACTAAGTTGAGAGGATTGAATAGGTGCTGGGCAAGCCTACTCCATCTTAATTCATCCCGGACACTACAGCGTCCCGTTTGTGAAGGTAAAAGTTGCCTCCTGACGCTGTATTAATCGTATACTATACAGAAAATAATTGTTCAAATGAAATTTATTTTGAAAAATGCAGTTAGGCCTCAATTGTGTTTGGCGATTGTAGCGTTCTAAAGGCGATATGGCATGCACGTGGCGGATCGTTACTCGGGACCTTGTATTATTATTGCTTATTAAATTCGAATGTAATATGAACCTTTTGAAATCGACTTCTTAGTACGTAGCACTTAAAATCTGCCTACGTAAAGGCTTCCAAAAAAATTTTACACTTTTAGAATGTACTCGTCAAGCATTTGATAACATGATACTTTTACTATATATTTTTTTGATGCACAAACTTATTTTCCGTTATAACAACTGAAGAACATAAATTACCTTTTTATTTATATACCTTAACTATCAAGATGCACCATTTGACACTTCTGTTTTTTTCAAAATTGTTTCCTGGCTTAGGAACAGATGAACACTATGAATTGTAAAAATGTTAAACTTATATAACCTGTTTTGCTCTCCGTATTTAAGTAACAAATATTTGAGCTTTTTAGGAGTAAACAAACAAACAGTTTAGTTTGTTATCATTGCAACATAAAAACATTGTGCTGAGCCAACATAAGTGGAATAAGAGTTGGGAGATTATGACAACATAAAAACAATGATTTGTACCCACCTGTACTCATGTCGACTAAATGCATATCCTCGAGCATGCTACGATATACCGTGAAGGCCAAAGTACAATTCTGCGGTGAAGGCACACCAGTCATACCCAGCATACAACACATTTGATGGGATTCAGCACGTTAGCTCCTTTGTGTATGTTTAAAGGCCATTTCCTAGGTTCACAACATAGAGACACTAAAACTGAAACGCGGATGGATGCGGTAAAGGTCGGTTAAAGTTTACATTTTCCCAGAAATACGTTGTCTTTGTATTGATTAAATGTCATGTTTAACTGCAGTTTGCGGTGTTTCTAAGGAAGGCCGGAAAATTACTAACCAATAAAATAACTCATTTCCCGAAGAACTCACCGTTAGGGAGAATTTTACTAAATTACAGTGGTATTTTTGCTTTGAAATAGAAGCTCAACAACTCCATTGTTTTATTTTCTGAACTTTTTTGTACAATCTTCTATACCTATAAAAGCTTAACCTGACTTACTGACTGATTCATCATCGCCGAGTCGAAACCGCTGAAGCTAGAAAGCTGAAACTTGGAAGGTAGCTTCCTTTTATAGCAAAAGCATTTACTAAGGCAATATTTTTTGAAATTCAACCCCTAAAGGGGTAAAAAGGGGGTAAAAACGTTTGTATGGAACTTTTTAAAGCGTAGTGCGATTTGCTTGAAACTCGGTTCGGATACTGTAAATGCAAAATAAATGGATACGTGTCGGGATTATTTAAAACAACCCTTTAAAAGGGGTGTCAAAGTTAGTTTGGAACTTTTTAACGGGCGGTGCGATTGGCTTGTAACTCTGTTTGGTTACTATAAATACAAAATAAATGTACAGGTGTTTCAGGATTTTTCTAAACAACCCTTAATAAGGGCTAAAATGGGTGCCAAAATTTATATTGGAACTTTTTAACGGGCGATGCGAATGGCTTGAAATTTGGTTTGAAATCTAATGCATACGGAGTCGCGGGCAACACCTAGTGTTTTGTAAATGACCTAAAATTTAGAGCGAGCTTTTAATTTTGTGATGATTTCCCAAATTATTCTTAAAGACAAGAACAATCTAAGCAGTTTCTTACGAAGTATCAAGTTGCATCCCTTCCGTTTCGCTTGTTATCCAATATTGCGTGTTTTACTCACATTAGGAGCATTCTCGGAAACCCAGGTAACGTTATTGATGCTAATTTGTGAATGTGAAGTTGTGTTCTTGGGAAGAATATTATTTCACTCGGCTCTCCTAATGATTCTGGTTTTCGGAGATGATCAAAGTAGTTTTAAAGACTAGGCTTGAGTATGATAAAAATAAGTTATGTGATATTTTATATAACATTTAATTTTAAGCTAAAACATGCGATCCATTAATTTACAGTTGTTTTGAAAAACTATGAAGAGACAAGTTAAAATAAGCAATTGATAGGTGTGAGAAGATATTACGAAGAATATGCATTGTGCCAAACGGCTCTCTACAATTAACATTAACGTCTTCACGTGCTACAGATCTTTATCTATTCAACAGTTTAATGCGAAAAATCGACACACCCGTTAATTACAACTGCTCTTTTTATTGCAAAATAGTAGCACAATTTACCGAGCAATCTTGCGTGTGATCAATAGTTCGTCAGATAGTGATCATGAGCTTACCGTGCGGCCAATCTATCATTATATCGTGTATATCTATAATAGTATCAAGGAAAGGTTTAGACATGAATATCTTACATTCACTTTCTAAGATTTTTTCCTCTGTTTGTTTAGAAAAATGTTTTCGGAAATCGATTTTGAATCGATTGAATAAAAGCAGATCCGCTTTCCCCGATTACGTTACACATAAATCGCACGCCTGCTTTAAACGAAACAACTCTATAATATAAATTTAGCTCCAATTCAGCCCAATGTGTAATTATTCGCAGAAATAACGTACAAGACAATGAACCAGCAACAATAGTCGACCCCGATGTCACGTGGAAACCGTCACGGTGCTTTCCAACGATATCGCTTACCTAAATGCTTCTCATTCTTTCCACGGAAGCATTCAATTGTGGGCATCAATTGTGCATTATGAATAGTCCAAATTATGCGTTTCTTGCTAGTGAGTCTGTTATTATCACGATTATTTTGATATAGCTCATAGCAGAACTAAATGTAAAGCAAAAAATAATTAATTTTATTTATCAGTGATATTATGCTCAGTTTTGAGTTGGCTTATACCATTCATCATTTTCCTACCCTGAACCCACTAGGTGGGATCGGCATACCTTGTTTCCTTTCTCCATCTTCTCCTATCATTCGTCATCTCATTACTTACTCACTCACTCCTTTCACACGCATGTCCTCTTTCACACAATCCATCCATCTTTTCTTGACTTACTTCTCTCCGCATAACATGTCCATAGGTGGCTCATACCAAATATCGCAAAGCGATCTCTTATCTTTGAAAAAGCTCAAGTTCTTCATATAAAAATGTAGCTTTAGATGATATAAATTAAAAGGTTGATGACACTCATATCCATAGATTAGATAAACCGCGCGCCGTTCTTAGTAGAAATTTAGGAGACCGTAAGTAAAAGTTGTGTTGTGTGGCTTAAAAGAAAAGAAGGAGCGATATGGTAATCATTGCTTTAAAAACTTATTTATTCGAACAGATAAATGTCAATGAGGTATTTAAGAAAGAATGTGGTTTTTACTAGTTTATATATATGACCTGCACCTGCATCTGAAATGCCTCCGGTCTAGACTAAACAAGTTTCAACTTTTATGTGAGGTACCAAAACCATAAAAAGCAAACAAGCACAAGTTACGACAATCTCAAACTATTTCAAGCATTTTTACCCTGAAATAAGGATAGATACATGAATCGCGTTAGCTCAAAGCATGAACACACAATATTTTTACCGTGTTTCATTAGCTCTCTACTTGGCGATAACGGTACGCCCCGTGAGACCTCAAGAAGCAATTTACGATTTTAATTATTACACTACTGTTCACATTTATTTCACTCACACAACCCACTTATTTGAGAAATGAATGCTTTAAAACACTATTCTTAAAAGTAAAAGCAATCTTAATAAAGTACTTGAAATAAAGCTCGCGATGTTTAATTTTTTGTACTGTTATTTTAATGAAGTCTTCTTTATAAAATACCTTTGAAGTGAATCTTTATTACACGGTACAATAAGTTCTAGTCTGAATAAAGTTAATTACCTGTAATTATCTATATTTTTAACTTTAACAATTGTAAACAAACGAACTCGCCAAACTTCATTATTAGTTGATCTATTTGAACATCTATGATGGTTATTAATAAACAAAATTAATTACCATTTCGTAGTGTGTAGTACTCTGTCGTAGCAGATAAGATACAGATATCGTCGAGCACAGCTTCTCAGCAAACGCGATAAACGCACTAGCTTTAATTATAAAATTGTCTCCTCTAAAAAAAGAGGGTAAAAAGTCGGGAGATGTTGGCAAAAAGTAGAGACGCGTAGGCTCGCACCTGCCAATGGCGTGTCCAGATACGCGGCTATATTTAGAAACTACTTTATTTAAACTCACCGCCGCGCTTAAAGCCCCAGATAAAAAGGTTAAGTTAGTGCACTTGCGGTGCATCGTTTATTAAGAACCATTTACTTTTCGCTCATGATTGTATCAATCGACCGCATACCTCGCGACCGCGCTCGCATTAAATTATAAAATACAAAAACACCATCGTTCAAGTAAAAAAATATGTGCATGGCAGTACAAAAATGTATTTTTAGAGGCAAAAAGCCAAGTATCAAGATGATTCTTGGTATGCGTTATCAGGTACCTTAAGTTACATGAGAAGAGATAGTATACGGCCACAACGGGTTCAGTATTCGCCGGGCCGGCGAAGTGAGAGCTCGCGCGATCCCGTTCAACTCTTTTGTTCTGCGGACTTGCATTTGCATGCTACAAATTTCAGACAATAACCACATTTTTTTTTATAATAACTGTGAAATCGTTGACATATTTGGATTTTGACTTATCTGTGATTGTGATCAGTGTAAAACTTGGATTTTATAAAGTGACATTATTTACGAACTTTCAGCAGCGATAACATTTCTGAGCTTTTAAAATGGGTAAGTTGTTAAACTTAACTTACGTTATGGTTTCATTATTTCATTGGTCTGATTCATAAAATAATTTCCTTATTGATCTGAACTATATTTTCGTTATAAAAACCAACGAGATTTTAAAAGCTTTTACTCTAACTTTTGGAACCAGTTTATGTTGAGCAACGTATGGTTTAAATTACAATGAACAATGTATAAAACGTCTAGGAATAGTCATTACCTATATTATAATTAGTTGAATGTGCTTGGTAGTACGGCAGACCTCTCTGGGTAGCTGAAATCATTCACCTGTTTTAAGGCTGCTAATGCCTTTGATAACCAGAATTTCTTGCAGAACTTGTAAACAAAAATCTTTCAGGTTCTGTAAATTGCAAGCATTTTTTTAATTATAAGTGTTACACCTACAACTTTTATGACAATACATAATTTAGAAATCTATTATAACACATTCGTTTGAGAAGTAATGACATGTCCAAAATGTCCATTTCAATTATAACATTTTGATTTATGGTACTTTGACATACAATTACATTTTAGAATGGTGTCTACCTATTATCTAGGCTCGAATATTTTTATTATGAGTCATTTATTATTTTTTTATTGCTTAACGGAACCAATTTCGAAAAGTACTAGTAAATTAAGTCACGTTTCTTGTACGATTCAAATATTTTTATAATACCAAGACAACGTGATGCGAGATTTATAATATTTTACTTCTATATACGTCTTTTAGTCTACATTTTTAAAACTCTTTCTTTCTAGCTTAGCAACAACATGTATCGCGTAAAATATTTATAAAATACGATTTTGCATAGGTTAGTTTGAGAGTTACAAATATTTGTCACAGAAGGTTTCCAAGCAAGAATAACCACTATAGTTTTCAAAACAAATCTAGAATAAAGACTTTAAACTAAAAAATAAAATTTTAGTTATTCGGGTGAATAAATGACGCCCATAGCACAGTACAAGTAATCTACACAAAAAAAATAGAGTGAAGCTAAGTAGTCAGCAAGTAAAGTCGTATACTTCCATGTAATCGCAAATAATTAACGATACGACATACGACATTATTATCCCGTCGGAGTCTCGGGCTATTTCGAAAGCGACTCGAGCCCTGCATTCTTGCACACGGAGCCAGTCCAACGGGCTGGGACGAGTGGCGTTTCCAACATTTTTAAACCGCGTCTTGTGTGTCGTTTGAAGTGTTTTATCACTGATCCAATTATTGCTGGCATTGTCCTTACGAGTTGTACGTTGCTAGGTATAGCACTGATCAGGATATTTATAATGTTGTCTTTATTAGTTTTACAAAAAATTCTACATTTTGCTTTATCTTTTAATTTAGTATTGTTGGAAAATATTATTTTATTAATTTATCACATTGAAATAGCACGTACTTTTTTATTCTTAAAGACATCACGGATCTTATCAACCTAAATTAATAAGCTCATGACATGACACAATATTTTCTTAAGTATAACCCATTTGACTTATATTTCGACCTATCAGGACAATTAAAATGCCGAAGTGACTTGGCATTTAATAGGCCTTCAGTGTGCACGAAGCCTTATGCAACAATGAGTCATCGGGTTTATAATTTTATTGTGTGAAATTGTGCTGACAGCCCATACAATAAAAGTTATTGGAAGTTGTTTTCACCGCTTTCTGTTTAATTTATTTCTTTCAATTCACCAGTGTGATTTTGTCAGATATCTATTTTAATACCAATATTTTTTTGTATTATCATACATAACTTATTTTGTGACTCATTTTATTTGGTAAAACATACCTATATCTCAACACCAGTTAGATTCTGTATAATAAAACATATATTAATATATATTTTCACATTTTTCCTGGAATGTTTTAAACTCAGAAGAACATGAAATATTGGAAATAGTAATTTCAGTTACACGCAAAATGCGTTTAGAAATCGTTCAAGTTCCCCGTTTCTTAGTGCTAACGAATGAGTTTGTGGGAACACAATAACCAGAACCAACTGTTCTGTGCAGGAAGGAAAGCCACTTGTTTGTGAAATTCTGAGTAGTTTTAAGCCTTGTGGTAATGACCGTTTACAAGCCGTGTCGTTACGTAATGTAGCAAAACGACGGATGTTATTCGACCGAGCCGAACTTTTGACGTCAGTATTTGATCGATTACAAAATATCGGAAGAAAAAGTTGAAAATCAGCCTACTACTACAGGTCTTGTATAGAATTTAAAAAATAATTATTCAAATTCTATACAAATTAAATGCATCCGATCAATACTTATGTAAAAGCTGATTATTGATTCAGTGGAAAATGCTTGTGAACCGCTTCTAGGATGAAAGAAATGTTAATGGTCATTTCATTTGACTTTGACCCAAGGTGATATTGACCGTTGATGTGGCATGACGGTGTTGCGTAACGTTGTAAAAACTGAACGTGTCTAATTCAGACTTTTATTTATGTATTGCTTTGATCTTGTACGACATAAAATAATGCAAAAAATAGAAAGTCTTCTTCAGTGTGTGACAATCATTTAACTTTTCAGGAAGTGATTACCCATTCAACATTTAGAATACTACTGAATATTCATTTGAATTATAAGTTATTGATAAGGTAACTTTGAGATAATTTATTTATAAATTCGCGAATAACTTTCTGTCATACATCATCGGTTATGTAACTTATCTTAAACAAATTATTTATTATTTTAATATTAAAAAGAAATGCCCACTTAAATTAAATTAACGTACGTAAAAGTCATAATTCATAACACAACCAGCTTAGAATAATAAAAGCTTAGAGATTATGATCCTTTGACGAACACCAACCGGGAAGCGTGCTTAGAATTCAAATTGTCAATTCAGTGCATTTAAAGTTTTTTGACTTAGAGGTACAATCATTTAAATATATTTTAATAGCCATAGTAGATCCCAGGTACAGGAAAAAATAATTTCATACTATACTGTACAATACACAGTCCATATCTATTTTGAGTTGAAGCGAGATCAATACATTGATAAATTATAAGCACGCAAATTATGGTTTTTTCTTTAATATAATTACAAAAATTGAACTGTTAAACGAATTTACTATTAATTTAATCAATAAACGAATTTAATATTATTTATAACATAAATTCACTTCAATTTGTTTCACTATCAGCAGTTTATAGTTGCTTTCTGTTAACATCATAACTGTAATTGGGCATATTGCTTACGATCTCTTACTCTATAACATGTTAGATATGTTCAGTGAAACATAACGCGATACTTTCTATTCAAAATATATAAAAACCATAGGCTACTGACTGACTGACGATCAACGCACAGCCATAAGTCATAGAAGCATGAAACTTCGAGGGTATTTTTATCATATTCTTTAGGGGTGCATAATAAAGGAATTCCCAAAATTCTGTTCCTAGGGGATGCAGCAGAAAGATGAAGTTTGTATGAAAAGGCTCAACGCAGACAAAGGCGCAGGCATTTTAAAATAATCGAACATGGTCGACCATGCAGTTAAAATTAACGTGGTTTTATGGATGCGCACTATTGCGTTGAAAAATCTGATTAATCGGAACCCTCAGTGGGCGAGGTGAATCGAACTTGCTCGGTCTTGTTTTTATTGGCTACTTTTTAATATTTGCAAATAGCCCTAAACAATCTTTCGTGCTGTAGTCGAAGTATACGACTATATCACTTGAAACATATGTTATCATTCAGTCAACGTACATAATCTTGGAAATGTGCTACTGCTTTACTCTATATAAAATACGAAATTGTTGTATATGTCTGTATAAAAGTCCGTATATCGGTTAATCGGTCAATGTAAGGATTATTAAATGAGAGACGATTTTTCGGACTTTTACCATTAGAATTTATTAAATGCTTGGTCTTACTATGGAGAATAAAAATGAGGTATAGTAAATCATTTGGATTTTAAAACTTCCGTAAAATGTCTGTTTGTAAAAAAAAATATTTCAAATCTGGATTAAAAAAATTATAGAATTAGTATTACGAAAAAAAGTGAATCAAATATCTGTCAAATGTCTTCTGAATTTCAAAATTATGTATCACATTTTCGCCAGATCGATCGTCTTTTTCAACATTTACCGTGTCTTTGAGCTAAATTTTAAGATTTACCGAAAAAAAGTTCGAAATCAACGATGTTCCCAGAACCATTCAGATTTTTACCATTATGAGTTGCTAAATCTTAGATTTTACTTGAAAATTATTAACCGGACGAATTTATGTAGTTCGGGCTTTTATAGTAACATAATTGATGCATTTTCAATATTTTAGTGTAACGCATGAAATTGCATGGTCGAAGGGCAGTATGTTTTAAACTAATTAAAATGGCTCTTGAAACCAAAAGCTACCGTAATAGTTGTAATCAAACGTTTTTGATACTAGAACATTTACATAATCAGTGGTCAGGTACCTTTCTCCGTTCGTTGACCTCCAAGGCCAAACGTAATTATCATTAATTGAAAACGTGGCTTGCCATTTCCCACTTCCCATTGGCTATTTCATTCAGACAATTTACGAGTTGTTTTGGACTTTTTATTGATAAAAAGTCCATTAGTTAGACTAGTTTAGATTACATTTTAAATAAAGTAGATTATTAAAGTATTCGATTTAGAATAACTGTTTTTGAATAAAACTGTACCTACCTACGGAAAACCAGTTATTATTATTTAACTCATATGTCTTAGATTTTTTTACATAAGTAGATAAAGAAAAGCACGTATTCGTACTATGCTATCAATTAAATCTGATACTGAATGTATCTCACAACCACCAGCCATAAAGACAACTTTTTATATTTTTGCCCTCTCCGATGGGCTTGAAGAAAATTTAGTTGGCGATGGTATCTAGCTGATGTATCGGCAGATATCGCCCCCGGCCACTATTATTGATGAGTCCTGCCTCCGAGTTGCCCACTAACAATGTACGGGATAACGCATTATCGATATTCATAACGTTGTCGCTTGTTAAGGGATGCTCTACTAAATCGGACACCAAATACAATCCGATTTGAAAAAAAGCTTTTGTTTCCTCTAAAGGTTGATTCGTTTTCATGATATACCCGTAACTCCTAGAGTTGACCTAGAGGTAAAATCTTGTGTTTTATCTACCAAATTAGACATCACACATAAATTGATTTTGTAAAAATCTGTCTGATTCCTGTTTAGGGCGATTCCTTTTTATAATCTAGCTCCTTAGGTAATATATTTTGTTCTATCTGCCAAATTAGACACCAAACACAATCTGATTAAAAAAAGCTATCCCATCCTCTATAGGTCGATTCGTTTTTATGATTTAGCCCTTAACTAAAAACTTTTGTTCTGTTTTATTTACTTGTCAATTCAGAGTTTCCGGTATTCGCTTTGGTGGTTCTTTTTGTTTATTTCATCCTAATCTGAGAACAGCAAATCAACTTCGTGTTAATACCTACTAAATATGTATAAATTAGTAAATTATGGCACTGTTGTAGTGAACTATCGAAAAGAGATTAATTTAAATCTTCTGAAAAGCGTACAGTCACGAAATCCAATTCAAGCGTCGAATGGAAGCTTAATAGTGCTGAGTTGGAGTTACGACAGGTTGTTGACTTGTACTACTTATTTCGTAATTACGTTGTTATGTTTTTTATATTAGCTTTTATGTAAAGAAACATTGCATCAAAATGACAAAAATAAGGGTTTTTATTTTGAAGTCCGAACCATAACGATATTGGAGTAAACAAAAAATATATTACGTAAGAAAAGTTTTATCATTGTTTTTAAGCTTTCATTTATAATGTTGCGTAACAAGTTAATGTAGTATCTTAGGTATCCTTACAATTTTGAATACGTACCTATTATTTAGGTCAATACCTTTGATAGAAACGCTACTCAGTATTCTCATACGATCAATTTTATTATATAGCTGATACATGTAAGTGTATTGCTACACTCACCTGCATCAATAACGAAACAACAAAGAACTTATATTTCAATGAGTACAATTTTGAGAGAGACCTTTGTAGTTGACAGTATATTTTAGACCTAGTTACTAGTCGAGCAGGAAATATCCTCGTCTACAGACGATATTCAGAAAGATTAGCGACATTGACAGCAACGACGACAAAGTACCGTACTTAGCGATCTACAGGTTTTCAATCGCTTATGTCATCTCCGTACATGACATGACCTCAGTATTGTATAGCTCCGAGCAAAGATGATGACAGTTTTGGAAGTATCACATGTCATGTATGCATTACCTTAGAAGTAAATAGATAATACTAGATGTTGCTCGTGGCTTCGTTCACTTGGTACCTGGATAAAATTAGCCTCTAAGTTATTACAGCACACGTACCTACTCCGTATATTCCAAGTTTAATTGACATCCGTTCAACCGTTATTGATTGAGACACAAACATCCAAACTTCCTTACAGCCCCACAAACTTTCGCATTTATAATAATAGTAGGATACCGTTTGAGTGGAATGCAACAAAGAGAGTCGAGAAAAGGTCAGCTTATTTACAACTGGATTTATTAGGAAGTTTGTTTGCATAACGTGATCGCGGTTTGCTTTGATTTATTGTTATTTGCTATTATTGTCTTGTTAAAGACCCGTTTATGAAATCGATAGAGCCAATCATTTTGGATTAATGTACTATCGATAGCACCAATATAAGGTTAAAATGAAACCAAAAAGCTATGCTAAGCTATGCCTAGGTAAATTATAAACGATAGATGAAAAAGCTTTCACAAGTTAGCCCGATAGAATGAAAACAATTATGTTTGGCCGGTTATAATAACTTATAGAAGCTTATTTTCATCATTACGTTTGTTGCCAACACAATAAGAACAACTTTTGTTTCGTTTTTGTTTTCGCAATAGAAAATACCGATGTTATCAAGCGGAGACGTCGGCAATCTGAAACAAAAGGTAGCACCATGAAGCGTTCAACGGTTGATTACCCCCTGAAGCACTCGCAGCGATATTTCCTCTTGCCCAACTATTTATTACCTTAGATGTTGTTAGTTATTAGAATCTCATTCCATGTTCTATTACAGTAGAAGCATACTTTAAATCTCTTTTACTTACGAGTACATGTAAGCTTACCAAAAATATGCTTTATTGTTTTATTTTAGAGGTGAACAACCCAAGGTACGTTTTCAAGCATGAGTGACACCGCGACGAGAGCTATTACGAAAATGTATGAAACCATACATTTTCGTGAGAGATTCCATACATTTTCGCTCTGTTGCGGCGTCACTATTGCGGCGCCACTGACGCTTGCTTTGAAAATCTACCTTAAATATACAACGTATCTTTCCAATCTAAGGAAGAACATCATCATTTTTTAGAGTTCCGTACCCGAAGGGTGCCAATGGGACCCTATTGCTAAGTCTCCGCTGTCTGCCAGTCCGTCTATCAGCGGGCTATATGAACAGTAATATGTAGAGAGTTGAAATTTTGTCAGCGTGTATTTATTTCTATTACAATAAATAATGAAAATAAAAAAGTAAAAAAGGGGGCCCTATACAAGAAACATTGTTGTTATTTAAGTACGATGGTACCCATCCTTCATGTGCGAATTCAACTCGCACTTGTCCAGTTTTTTTATATTCATTTTGCGAATTAGTCCGCCCAAAGGCATAGTGTTTTTTCGCGAGATACAATTTGGACTACAATAAAACTTGCAACTTTTTTGGGTCTACCTTGCCAGGTATTCGTTAATTGGACTGATCCGAATCGTGATTCGATAGTTTTTTCAGTAGCAGTACCAAATTGGAAACGAAATGGTTCTACAGTATGTGGGTATATTTATGTATATCGGTAGTATATTTTCTCATGTATATTATTGAAATGACGCAAAATATTTAGTCGTAAAATTCATAAAATATGACCTAGAATATTTATTTGACATAATATTTACAATAAATAAATGTATATTAATAGTGTATTGAGATTGAGTGGAGCGAAAAAAGTATGCCAGGACTGTAGCAAATGTAGATCCGTGGTTTCTGCCTACCCCTATGGGAAACAGGCGTGATTATATAAGAAACGAACGTGGTAGGTAGATTGCGATTAGACAGTGATATTCAAAATTGATTTGCTAAAAGCTTTTATTTACGTCCCAGTATATATTGCATAACAAACTTGTTGTAAAACAGAAAGAAATACATGACGGAATCTTAGCAACAATACTTAACCGATGCTAATTGCAATGTGTAGTACAACGGTGCCGACTCAAACGGTGAAAGTGATTGCATAATCTTAATTTAGAACACCTGATCATATGAACAAAAAATCTATAATGTAAGGAAATGTTATTGAAGTGAGTGTTTAAAACAGCAGATCGTTTTTAAAGTTCCAAACTAAAATGTTGAAATGGATGCCTCAGTGGTATCTGCTTGAAATAGTACATACCTACATACATATTATCATGCCTTTATCCCTATCGGGGTGGGCAGAGCCGCAAGTAATTATTATGAAAACTTGCAGCCACTCCTGATTCAAAGTCCCAAGATGGATATGGTGGGTTCACCATATCCATCTTGGATGACAGGTGATCAGCTCATCACCCATATAGATGGTCAATCATTTTGGAGAGGATACTATCTCTTAGCCGACTTTTACGAAATGCTCGGAAAGAGAAGTAGCTGGACGCATTCTGTTTTTTCTTTGCTCCCAGTACAGCAGAGAAGTAAATTTATGATGAGATAAGATATAATTTGAAAGGAATTGGTTTGTCCAATCTGTAAGAGGTTCCAATTTTATAGCAAATCAAGGTTATCATAAGTTTATATGATGAAAAATGGTCAAAGATATCAAACCACTCCTTAATTTCTGAAACTAGAAAAGCGAAAAATCTGATTGATAAGAACTCTCGGTGTGCAAGTATAATCGCATTTGTGAATCGAAAAGCACTTGCCTTGTTTGAATTCGATTTCGTGATTGATCATACTTACTGAAGTCTTAAAACTCTGAAATTTGGCAGTTGCTCAGCTCGGGGCTTGGCTCTACCAGTAGAGATCTTATAATTTTTTAATAGTTTAAGCATTATGAGTGAGTCTTGGCAACCAACTTTACAAGGAATGTTTTTGGTGAGATGCTTTTGTCCTATTTAAATTGCACGATGTGTCTAGAATAAGGCATACATTGCAACTTTTAACAGAAACCGTTACCGCGAGCTATTGACCTCCAATCGGCAGTAAAGTTAACTGTAATCAAATATTTAATTTGTACAATCTTCGCGTTCAGTTAACGTGTTTGAAATTGATCTATCATGTAACGGCTAATATTACTTATATCAGCAACGTCTACAAAGGTGGAACCAGACATTCTATTTGGTTGTGGATTATAATTAATAGAAGGTTATATTTGATCTTGGAGGTGTAATCATTACATAAAATATATCTACCTATAAAATTTGAAATGAACAATTATAATTGCACGTTCATTGTTTTAAGATAAAGCAAGTTCATTGTCATTTGCGTTTATTTCTCTAGGCACATTATGGTTATTTAATTTTATCTTGGTTCTTAATTTAACGCGTTTCCTTTTATCATTATGGTAATTTGTGAATGTAAACGTAATAGGTAGCCCTATAAACGAAGTGAAGAGCACTTGGGCGCAATAACCGCTCCGGCGGCGGGCGGCGCGGTGCGGGCGCAGCAATGAGGAAGCGGCGAGTTGTCGCGCCCGCAGGTACAGAGCCTCTCCCAGCCTCTCAGTTAATCACAAACCCACGTTGATTCACTTTAATCGCTACCACTAAATAATGATTCGATGTAACTCCAATGTAACTGCATGATAAATGGTCGATTCCCGGTACAATAAAGCCTTCTGTAAACGGAGATCGGTTTGATGCAAAATGTAATGGTCATCATTTATGCGTGATCCAACTTCTTGTGAGAATAAAAAAAACATGATTAATATTTGGCAATTAAAAATCATGGTTATATAATCATAATTGAATTTCAGTGCTGGGTCGGAATAATTGCCAATAATCGGCTAAAATAATATGAGATAATAGTTGAGGAAGTTTTATGTAATTTAATGTAGGTAAATGTTAAGTTTTTAACTCACGGTTTTATCAATCATGCTCATAAAAAAAGTTATTTTGTAGTTGAATTGCCTCCGTCAGAGGTATTTAGTTTAAAGCTACCTATAAAGAATGTGAGTGTCTGTTTTAATTATTATAAGTTGGTGGGAACACGAACAATATTGCCAACATTTGCCATCTGTTCAGTCGTGATACTCTGGCTTTTCTATGGTAGCTTTGTAAAACCAGTCGTGTCTGTCAGCGTTCTGCTTATATAAGAAAAACTTCAATAAATTGCATACATTAATAGCCATAAAATTGTTCATTAAAACTTTGCCATTTCATGTTGTAATAAGCAACGACATTAATAAAATCGAGTGAGAACATAGTTATCAATGAGGTAAATTACATTAAGTATTTATAACCGTGTGAATATAGTAACAATTTTGTTTTATCATTTTACTCTCTATAGTAATGGTAACTTGTATAAAACGTAGCAGAAATAAATGCGTCGTTTCAGAAATACGGTCCTACGAATGTTTACATAGTTGATTTTCTAGCAATTATGTCTTTGTATGACGACATACTTTCTCAAAGTTAGTAAGCAAACAATAAAATATTATTTTTGGTCTACTATAATAAATTAAGCGTGATGATGAATTAGCAACTAACAAACAACTAATTATCGTCTTCGTTCTTTAACAAAAAAGCCTCATTAATTGTCTTTTTAATATGTAATGTAGGAAAATATTGACCTTTTATTTGGACTATGAGTGCCACCGTCCTTATCGTTTAATCCTTCATCCTATGTTATGGCGGATATAGCTTTTGGCCGCCCATTGTAATCTATCTCTCTGTAATTGTTTTTTTCTAGTGTTCTTTCATTAAGTCATTCTACTTTTCTTTTCCTTTTGATTACAGTGTGTAAACAAAAATAATGTAATTGCTATTTCAGTTAAATATTGAAATAGCATTTATACATATAAAGATAATATAATATCAGCTACTAATATTGTAGTACCTAAAGAATTAAACGATACAAACTAGCACTAATAAAATCCCTAGAGCGTACATTGTGCTCAAAACTTGTTACAATAACGCTGGAAAGCTCTTAAATTCCGGCTCGAATGGCGAAATAAATATAAGAATTGTAGAGAGCTCCGGAAGTACAACAATGATCCCAGCCCGGTCGTGTTTTAGAACCACGCATTGTTTCAACTAATTATAGAGGTTAATGGGAACTGGCACACTTCTTGACATTTTCACATTTGTCAAGTTTTATACAACAGTCATAAAGAGAGAATGCGTCCAGCTGCTTCTCTCCCCGAGCATGTCGTAAAAGTCGACTAAGGGATAGTATCCTCCAACATGATGAGATATAATAAGCAAGTATTCCCAAGGAGGGTTGATGTCAGGCGGCCGGTCATAAAACACCTTAGCCAAAACTCTTACAGCATGATCCAGGGATGGTGTCGACCCCACATAGAGTGGGATAAGGGCAGGAAGATGTTGATACAACAGTATCACTTAAAAATACAACACATTTGAAAAGAACCTCCTCTGATTTTGAAGTTGAATGAGAACAATTATTTTTCTTGAATGGCACTTGCCTATTTGAATAATACATACTTACGTAACTACTCGAGACATACTGCTACACCATAATATTTCAAGTAGGGTGTCGACCTAACCAACCAATTTAGACCAACTCGTTACATACGCCTGGGTTTATAATAGGTGCTATTAACATGCATTATTTACAAGCTTGTAACATTTCGATCAGCTTTATCTATTTACCTTCATATTGTTCACGATTCTCAATAAATATGAATAATTTAAAGCAGTTTTGATGGTATTCCCTTCTAAATGTTTCAGATACCTTTTCAAGGCAACTTTGCAATGTCCAAATGGGTGTGGATCGGCACTCCTTACCTTAGGACAAATTGTATTTAACCATTAATCATTATTATCCACCTGTCTACCTGCGACATATTGCACTGCACATTGTATTAAGATAACTTCTCAACCTAATACGTAGGAGAATTGAATAATATGTATGTCATTGCAGAATGTCTTTATATCAGAAAATATTTGTAGTATTTGCAACAAGCTCCGTCCGTATTGTAAACATACCTGGTATTGGTAATACTTTACTAGTAGTAAAATAGCGGGACTTTATCGACTTTGTTTATTTAGGGCAACAAATTAGCACAGCCATGTGACGCTGGCTAACCACTCTCGGTACGCTACTTACCGATAAAGCTCCACTTTGTATCACATTCAATCTTCGCTCAATATTATCACATTCTCGAATGGATAAAGAAGAACGAGCTTACAAAAGTTAGAAAATAACTTTAGGTTGGATAAGCTTGTGAGCATATGAATTATATTTATTTAAACGGTAAAAAAAGAGATCACCAGAATGGCATCACGCATGGTGAAACCACGTGGAACGACAACCACGCGATGACGTGACCACTCTTTGGAAAATCGCTAACATCGTTTGGTTCAACTCTATGCACAGATTAGTTAGACGTATCATTTGTATACATTAGTTACGCAGTTTACACATTTTACCTACAGATACATTTGACAATGAATTGCAGGTATATTATACTTAACAATACCTACTAGTGACAATGACTTGCAGGTATATTGTACTAGGTATTGTTTGAGAGCAATATATCTTTAAAACACTTCAAAATGCTTTTCGTGTTTAGATCAAAAACTTTTACAAATAGTTGTGCTTTAATTCTGAGAAATGAACAATGACATGAACCTAAGTACAAAGAGCTCAATGAACCAATTAATAAACAAAGTGAAGGCTCAACAATCCGTCATTACGATCCCACCCGCGTCAATGTCTGTACTAAAGTTGTAGAGCAACAACATTCAGAGCCACCACAACACAATAAGCGAATGAGTGGTTTTTCTCAGAAAATATAAAACAACTAATTTTGGGTTTATTGGTATTAGTGTTCTTTTTTATAAGAACTAGATAGCGTCAACAAAAGAGTTGATACGACGAGATGTGATCAAAAACAGGCTTAAAATGCACTGTGAAAATGAACACCAGGCACAATGGAAGCACAGGCAGAGCTGTCGTCACGGATGCTTCCAAAAAGAAGAGACTGTGGAACACGTAATACTTCACTGCTTCGCAACAAATGAAATAAGACACAACTTGGGACTGCAGACAGTTTTCGAGCAATACTCGACATCGTCTTCAATCTCGTCGACACCAACAACAGCCTCAACACCATTGAGGATACTGGTGCACTGCTGCCAACGTCCCAATGTCCTTCTCCAGCTTTTAAGTCATTAAGCCATGACGGAGGCCCTTAGGCTGAATAAAAACTCCGTCACTAGAGTTGGCCACTAGCTCATACGAACATACAAACATAATGTCCTTCTCCTGTACTTCAAGGAGTTGGGCTGGCTGGGGGAGGGTTAGCAATGTGCAGATATTTGTTCCCCTACCAATAATTAAAGTAAGAATTAGAAAATAAATATAGATAAATGGCGCCATCGGTAGCAAAATGCTATCTTTGCTTAAGTGAAAACCACACATACTCGTACATACACATACAGTGGATGGAACCGCTAAATTGTGTTGTAACACGCGTTAACATGAATGCAAAGAGATGACATGCCATATCGATAGAATCGGCTTCTCGTCTAATTATGCGACGTCACAGTATTAGATAGTGGTCTCGGAGGTGAAGCGCACAATGCGGGTGAGCAACCTCTGCCGACGTCTCATTGTCACGCTCACATGTGGGAATAGATACTACCTCTACACATTGCAGCACTTTTTAAACAAATTCAGCTTCATTTACCAACGTAATTAGTCAACAAACAGGCTCTGATACTCGGCTAGGACGGGCAGATGCATATATTTTTGCTCCATTAACTTTTTTCTGACACGAATCAAGTGTCGTGATAGTTTAAATAAAATAAAAATGTGAGAGATTAAGTGCGATTATTTGCAATTTAAAGTCTTCTTTGATTCTTAGTTTTCAGTAGGTTGAATTTATTTCGATGTTTACTTGTGGTTAAATATTCATTAACAATTTTACCTACATTTTAATTACTTAATACAATATAATATTACGACGTAATTTGCGATAAACACTAAGTGAATAGATGTCTGATAAACGACTATGCATTACATTTAAGCACATTGCAAAGTCAGTGTCGTAACTCGTAACACGAGAGTATGAATTTGAAAGTTATTATTTTATGCATTTTGTCGTCGAACATGAACGACTTTCTTGATTTTTCAAATATAAGTCAAATTACATAATATGGCTTGCAAGAACGTGGATATTGCACGCATTATCAACTTTACTACGTTCGGCACAAAGAAAATGCATGAAAGTTATCTGAAGTTCCTGTTTCTACGAGATTAGTAAAATCGGAAGTATTGGAAGTAAATTAGTTCTTACACGTCTTCGAACTTCCCTGTGAATTTTCTCTTCACATTCAATTCATTGATTTACATACTCGTACCTTCAAATACAGCTAGCTACAATTTGTTACGTGAATTAGTAAGTTAGAGACAATGGGTCTGTAATTGCTTTATGTTTGTGAACCGACGACAGAAGTTTCTCATAAAAGTACTATTTCCACGTAGTATAATAATTTAAAACCAATGTAGGCCTACTATCGTGCCATGTTTGTAGTATTTTATCAAAATAATTCTATACATTTTTGATAGCCCTTTACTAAAGCTTTAAGTATTTTAAAAGGAAGCAGGCAATTCTATGGAATGCCTGAATGGCCCCATACAGCAAATATTAGAACCATTTATATGACAATATTTCCATTGTATTGAACTGTTGGCAAAGTTATCACACATTATTGTGTCCGAAGACTACATGCGCACACGACTAAAATTAATAATAGCAACAGCCGCATCCAAGCTGGTTCTGAATATAAATGTCGCAGAGCTATAAAAGCTTAGACGTCAAATAAAAATAAACTGACATAGAGAGTATACTCTTGATTTCTGTATGGTCTTATTAATGATAATTTTTTTTTAATAAATATTAAGACAGTTTATTAATAGGGATGCAATATTATATCTTCTAAAATATTCACTAAAAATCATATTAAATTTCTGTATGGTAAGTATAACACAAACATTTGTATGCAGAAGTGTTCCAAGCGTCATTTTACTACCAAGCTTAATTCGTACATCCTATGGGACAGTTATGTTATGATGGCTGCACGTAGACAAAGAGAAATTCTCACTTATTCATTGCTTATTAATGCATGTGATATTTCTGTGAACCATCCAACTCAGATACTACGCAACACCATACGCATAAGAAAATTATATACTTACGCATTGAGCGAGTAGTGGGAATCTTCAGGCAGGCCAGTTAGAGATTATTGTTGTATTATTCTTTGAAATGCCACTTGTATGAATGTGGATGGATAAACTGCTACAGAAAGGCCAAAGAAAAGATGGATGGATTGTGTGAAAGAGAATCAAATATCAAATACCAAATCAAATATGTCAGACCTACTATGCTACCTAAATTCTACGCAGTCTGGTTTTTTGTAATTGTTTTAATGTTTTAAAGGCGCCACTTTAATAATAAACAATGAACAGAACATCCTATTAATTAATTTGCAATTAACGAAGCATTAATGAGACCTATCTGACATAGACAGACAGATATTCCAAGCCAGCTTATTCATTACATCCTGTCTATATTACTGGACTTGTTGAACTTGATCACACCTGTTAGTTCTACTAAAACACTTTATTTAATTACTGAGGCTTGATCGACATCAACAATCAGCATCATAATAACATAAGCTGCATATGTACAAGTACGACATAAAGTATTTTTAGCACGTGATTTTATGGGCTATTTTTGAAGGTAGGTACTTCACCTGTTTTAAGCTAGTAAGTTAACTTATAAAGAGTTAAGTTTGTCTTCTACAGTGCTCATAATTATTTTACCTGGTTTATTACCAGATTTATAAAAAGGCATAAATACCAAAATTAATGCATAACAAAGCAAATCGAATATCAATTTTGTTTGAAACTGTCAGAAGCAATACACTGGATTGTAAAACAGAGTCGATACTGAATATAAACGACGTTTTATAGGCAGATCGTACTGATGATATAAGTTGTATTCGCAAGGTATTCGTGGAACGGTATACGTGACCTAGCAGTCAGTGAATAATAAATTACTATTCAATTCAAAGAAAGAACTCCTGTTTCAGTTCATATAACTGTTAGTTAATTCTAAAGCAAAGTTCTACTATTCGGTTTTAATATAATTATAATTTATGTAAAATAAGCTGCTGCAAAAGTAAATTGGCTTTTCAATAAACATACTAAAGTATTAAGTCCATTTGCTTCTACAAATAAACAAATTGAATTCCATTCAAGTGTAGACGGCAATCGAGTTGTAAAAAAAGATAAGACAGACTAACATCTCCAATGCTGTCTGATTGTCGAGGACCTGTGATTACGCCGCACTAGTGTTTTTGTTCTAAGTCTGTGCTCGTGGGAATGCTGGCCACACAAAGCAGATAAACTCCTTTGTGTAATGCGCAGGTCGGATGATCACAACCCTAATCAAGCAATCCTTTAGGAATTGCTTACTTTTTATCCCCATTATTACCATTAACAATAGTTCTTACAGCATCTGCTGATATCTTAACTGATGGCCGGTGTACCACAGTAAACTTTCACGAATAAATTGACGTAAATCAATAAATGTTTAGCTAAGTTAGCGAACCGAGCTGTATGTCCGCCCATCGCACAAGTAATAACTTTCACGGCCCATAACAGAGACTGGTTCACCTTGTCTCCCCCGACTGGTAATTTCTCCTCCAACTTACTGAACGGCACGAGGTCCCTTGTATTTTCTTTTCTTCGCAACTTAAGTAGGTTACCAATAATGAGTGGTTTCTCTCTATTCAAGTTTGATAAAATTGCACGGTACGAAAGAGCAGTTAACTTATAGCATGTCTAAGGTATAAACTGACTTGTGTGACCGAAACCAGTCGAGTTAGTTTCAAGTTTCTTAAAATATGAGGTTGCAGTAAACGCATTTTATTATACTTTCAAGTTTTACATGAACGCTACTCAATGTGTCGTGTTCTTATAAGAGTTCTTATAAATCATAAGTCTAACAACACCGTCTCTAATAAATAACTTTCTGTTGATGATAAAAGTCTAGCAACCATAAGCAGTACAAAGTTGAAAGTTGATATGGGATCTTGAGAAGCCTAGACAAGTCTATGGCTCAGCGGGAAAGGGCAATTCTGTTTCCTGGTTAAACTGCGATACATGTTTTGCAATAAAATTGATAGTCTATAAATTTAACTGTAACTGCCAATTACAAGAACTAATAAACATAGTTCAGTTTGATATGAATATGAGTTGAGGTAACGGACCCTCATATACTCGCTGTAAGATTATGACGCTAAATTATTGAGGTGCATAAATCAGAATAGCAGTCGGATGTCAATGTTTTCAAAGCTACCGCAAGACAATTCGTTACTATTTCGCATGAGTAGAGACAACGCGGATGTAAACGGCACTGATGCTGAGGATTTATCGCGCATTTGGTGGCAATAAATAACTTGGTCGGGAGGAGAGGAGCGGAAAGGTCGCCGCGCAAAGCGAGCGGCTTCGGACTCAACGCGGGCGCAGCCGCGCTGCTCTCAAGGCCGATGCACAAGTTAGATATCTGCAGAGTCGTGCTGGGCTCGACCCCACCGCCACCTGTAGGCTCCACAAAATGTAGCCAGTTTTATTTAAGAGGCTGGTTTATTACCTGATCGATTATGTATCTACAAACTTAAGGTCACCTAATTACTTTTGTCTGAAATGTAACAGGAAAAACTAAACAAGTGTCTAGTATGTATATCGTAGACGACACAGTCTGACATTGATTGTTTGAGAATTGCCGATTTTAGTAACTGTATAGTTTAGGTTTCAATTACATTGCATAGTTCGAAGGTTGAGGTGCGGCTTGCAAGTAGTATTACAATATTTTAAACATCATACAAGCTATACTTTTAAGGTCTTTGAGTAGTTTTTAATCTACAGGACCATTATAAATTATTTTATTGGCTAAGCGCTGTTTCTGGTACAAGTGCACAAATGGTACCACAATCAATAAGAAGTGGACTTTGTTACTGAGATATCTTGATATCGTACCTTGTAACGTATCCTTATTAGAAACTTTACTATGTTACCCCTCAACGCGTGGGCCGAGACTAGTACTAGGTGTTAGATAAGGCCCACTTGCCTCATTAGTACCAATCTTCTTTGTTTTCATATCATGTAGGGTTGTTAATTATTGGAAAATCGGCTTTTTCTTTGTGTAAATTATACATACACAATTCGTAGATCTAAAATCATCCAACACAATAGGAGCTGACAAGATGCTGCATAGCTGTGATAAGGATCAATTTTTATTCTTTAAGCTAATAAGCTTTTCAAAATCTATGATCGACAACCATTAGGTATATTCACATTTGAAGAATACTTTTTGTAGTAAAATAATGAAGATATAAACTATTAGACCCGTTAAGTTGCAATATGCAGCTTTGTATACAGTAATCAAATGAATGAGACAAGTTTCAAAGGTATGTATTTGCAGCTATGTTATGTTATTTGCTGAGTTATTTATTATGTTTTATTTCAATCTGCCACCTCAAGTCTAGAAATTGCGTGACACATTGCCTTCATCCGCTTGTTAGCTGATTAATTAGTTACCTATTTATATGTGAATGTAATATAACCTGTTTGAGCTTATAACGGATGTATTGCATCCGCTTTTTACTGAATTCAACTTTGTGAAGTTTCATTTTAATTAATGGATGTAAGTTTATGGAGAGAAAATAGTTACCTGCGTATATTCGGAAAATCAAAAGACAGTTTTGGAAAATGCATGGAGACCTTTGCCCAGCAGTGGGACACAACCAAAAAAGTTTTTTATCTAACACCTTGTACTAGTTTATTGATAAAAAGGAAATCAGAAATAGTTTAGAACTAAAGTCTCATAAAACCGGCTAACTTTCGGTTTTGCGGATAATTGGTCTACTTATTATTTTTTGCATGCGTATCGACACATGTTGACAAGGTGACGACCTACTTTACTACCTGTTACTTTTACTATGTACGCATTATTGATTAGGAAACTTAAAATAATGGACCTAATCTGATCGAACTAAATGCATTATTTAATTTTGGCCTCTGGTTAATCTGCGTTATACTTTTATGAGCATACTTACTAAATAAATAATGAAATCAAGCTATTGGTTATGTATTTATATTATTTTACTATTTTTTTTAATACACTTGTATGATGAGCATTAAAACAGCGATAAAATAAACCCTTACTATCTCAGTAACAAGAATCTTACTAATAAGGAGTGTGATCTTGTCGAATACTTTGAGATTCGCGAAACACGTACAAAACGACGTTCTTATTTCCTAACACAGTCACGTTTCACCTTAAATTTACTTTATCTCAAAACTTCGTCTCGGTAACAATGTTTTTTGCGACGACAATACTATTCTTTTTGGCAGGTTGGAACATTTTGCACTAAAAAGTAAACGAGGAGAGTTCATTGTGTTAAAACAATGTAAGATTCAGTTATTTTTGTACACAAATATCACAAGATGTTGTCTAGAAGATAGTTTCACGTTGATTCATGTAAAAAATGTAAGAACTTTACTTGACAATGTAATGTTAAATGCAATTACAAACATTGCTTGGTCTACTTGCAATGTGTCAAGTAAACCAAGAAATGCGTGCAAGTTGAGAAACTTTTTCATCTTTTCTCTATTTTATAACTGTTTGCTAAATGTCGCAGCATTTTGTTGTTTAGGTACTGAAATTAAATGAAGCTTAAGCCGTATACATTAAGGGTAGGTAATACTGTACGTTCAATAAATCATAGAAATAATCTTATGGATGTCGGTAAGTTAATAGAAAGCCATAAATTATGTTAAGAGCAGAAACCGTACATAGCATAGATTTTAGAATGTAACTGTAACGCGAAATTGCCAGGCAAGGCAGACCACAAAGCTGCAAGATTGCCGAAGCCCTAATAATAGAGCGCCGTGCGATATTCATCGCTAACTGTTCTTTGATTGAACATCGCCATCTCCGATCGACGGCTAATTACTTAAGATACGCTATTTCCAAGCTCGCCTCTTTCAATTGAAATTCCATCCACGTAGGTCATGGCGAAATGTGCTGTATGCGGAAATGCAAGACGGGACAATAGCCTATAATAACTTGCAGATCTACCTCCCTACCTAGTTTACATTTAAGATAGACATCATTATTTAATGTAATTGAAACATTGATCCAAAAAATATATTTAAAAAAACTATAAAAAAGTACCTACAGATCGGTTGATTAATCAAAGTCAACATTAAGTAGGTAAGTAAATAAGCTGTTTGGACACGTGCTTACTGTTTTACGAAAGGAAAGAAACAATGACTTATCTCCACGTTTCCCTTGCTTTACCTTTGGTCCTGTTTTGTTTACGAAACTACTTTTTGAATAGTTAATTGAGCAATTAAGCACTAACCTGTAGACATCATTGCAAAACCACGGTACGGCGCGTCCTCAAATCTATCTTATCGAACGGCCTAAACACGAATTCGTCCCACGTTTCACCATTTAATCAAGTTCTTTTCTATTGTAGGCGCTCATGAATAAACTACATCACTTTACTGGCTACATAGTCGTGGGTACCTATTACTGCACATTAAATAATTCTGCATCATTTAGGAGTTGCCGTCTCTGGTTTCATTATAGGAATCAAAGCGAATGAATGTACAGGATAAACATCTTCAGGAAAGTTTTTTTGGATATCTGTGATCTTTACCATCAGGTTTGCTTCACTGAATATAATTTCCATTCGCGATATTGGCCTTGTCACTGATGAATCTTCTTCATCATATTCCATTTCTTGGCAGGTGGTTACATTTTCTTTTACGACGATAACACCATTATCAGCAAGCGCAGAAACACATTTTCTAAGAAAATAAATTAAATGATAATCGTTCAAGTGTCCGAGAACCCATTGGCACCAAATAACGTCATACTTTTTGTGCGGCTCGAATACAAAATCTTGCAGACCGACTTGGTACAATGTTCCTAACTTGTCAGTGTCTTCCCCGATGAACTGTTTCGCCGTGCTAATGAACTTTTCATCCTGTTCAACTAGATCCACCTTATCGAATCGAGGTATCAGCAGGTGTTTACTTATTCTTCCGATTCCCGCTCCACAGTCGAGAGCCAGTTTGTTATTTGGCGGATTTTCAAAGGCAAAGACTTTTTCTAAAAATACTTTGGACGCGTTAATGTCAATGTCCGAAATGTGGCCGTAACCACCAAGTACGCCGTCAACGGTAGCCGGCACATTAGCCCAGTATCTTGCTGCCTTTTTGTAAAAATTATCACCCATTCTATAGAAATTTAGGTTAGTATTCCACTTGTCATGTCACGTCGTGCGTGATAGTGACAATGAGAATCAATGTCAATGAAGTGTTGAAACCTCATTTGAATCGATAAGAAAAGTTTTTATTTTGTTGAACTGAGCGATTGGAGATAAAAAGTTGACATCTTTGTGTGTTGTATAAGCGTTTAGATGCACAATGATCTAGCTAAGAATATTTTTCGTTTGTTCCAGGCACTCATCACAGCGGTTAAAGAAACCGACGAGGAGGACATCCGTGATGCACTCAAGACGCAGACCGAGAACCAACTAGCGCTGGTGCGGCACGGACCGCAACTCGTCAAGGACACTGTTGCATACAACACTACTGTTACTACTGATGATACGGTAAAATTAACCCAAGGTTTCAAGTTCGAAGTTTAGCATTTTGCTGATAAATACAACTTTTGTTATCAACACAAAAACTTGTTACTGGCATAATTTTGTAATAGATACCTAATAGCTAGGTCACTCTAAATGTCAGATAAAAAGGACAATAGGTCCCTGCTAATGCTAAATTAATACCGTGTAGATACATTATTCACTACCCCAAGCCGTAAAGGATAAACTGTGAATGGTGGACATTCCTGAACTCAAACCGGAATAGACTGCATCAATGAGAATGAACTTCTTGGCACAGGTTTCGCATGATTTATGAGCTGTTTCCTTTCACTGTCCGTAGATAAATTTGATTGCTAGATGATTAAGGCTGGGTCCTATCTATTATTGTTGTACCATTCCATAACTACTTATGTTAAGTACCTGCACTGGTTTGAAACAGAATCTATACTGCATATTTTCCCTGTGATACCTGATAATAATAGTCTAGTAATAATAATAATCTTTCTCAGGAGGAACTAAGAGCCTTGCAGCCGGATGGGACGATAGTTACAGAGACGAGACACAGGAAAGAGCAAGAACGACTTTGCGACGAAGAATTATCTAAGGACGAGGTAAGCGAATAAAAAAATTCCATAATTGGCTACCTTTGATTCTAATTAGTTCGATTGGTACAGTAGTACCAAAAATATTGTGCGCCTCGGCTATTTTCGCCTAGCTTCTGAAATACGAACTAATTCCATACTTTTTCTAGTTAAAAATATTTTGTACGTTCTTAGGCAAAGTCATTGAGGAGTGATCAGAGTCTGGTTGAAGAGACAGGTGGAACAGAGAAGAGGAAGAGGATAGATCTTGAGAATAGTACCGATCTGATGGCGGGAGGACTGCGTGTCTCAACACAAGTTAACTCAAGGACTCGGACAGAAGAAGGTTATTTTTATATTTTATAGCTTTCTAGCTTTCGACCGTGGCATTGCTCACGCCGTACCTACGAGTAGATTCAAGGAACCCTATATGCCATTTTAGCACACATAACTATATAGCTTTCGTCCGCGGCTTCGCTCGCGTGGGATCAGGACAAAAAGTAGAATATATGTTATTCCAACACACATACTATGTATATTTCAAGTTTCATTCAAATCCGTTCAGTCGTTATGGTGTGATTGAGGTTCAAAAACACATCCATACATCCTCACAATCATCACAAACTTTCGCATTTACAATTGAAAATTGGATGAACTTACCCAAGTGAAATCCAATTGTAATTTTATGAATGTTGATCTGAAATATAAATTGATTTACAGTGTAGTTTTTCCTTTTCGCTACTCAATGGCATCGCGATTTTATTTAGAGTATAGATAAAAAAAAAAAAAACATAGTAGCATAAACCTTGTTTCGGCTGTGGCAACACTAGCTGTCACTGATTCAGAGCTGAACCCGGATACCTCCTAGGTGCCCATTATGCCTTGGGCCATGATACAGGGCTGGGTGGGTATTTATATTTCAGATCAACATTCATAAAATTACAATTGGATTTCACTTGGGTAAGTTCATCCAATTTTCAATTTTATTTCATGTTGATCTGAAATATAAATTGATTTACAGTGTAGTTGTTTAGAGTAAAGAGCATAATGGGCGATATTTAGTAAGATTTGGTTTTGTTTTAATCTGAATTATTTTAACAATAATAAATCTTTTAAACTTCAATTTTGTTTAATTTGTAGTATATAAGGTTACCTTATACAAACAAAACATTATGTTATAAGTTCAATTCAAACTTCAAATCCATTAAGCTAATTGTTGGCTTATACAAAACATCTTACTTATATTATAAAATTGAAAAGCTTTAGTTTGTTAGAAATTACCGGCGTAAAGTTCAAAACGCAACGATAGCGCGTACTAATTTTACCTGTGCTGCCATCTAGTTATGTAATAAGTTCAACTCAAACTTCAAATCAAATAAACTAATTGTTAGCTATGTAGTTGAATGATACACAATAAATGACTACACAGCACTTTCCTGTTGTGTGGTTTTACTGATGAGTATGGTAGTAGGCTTTCCTACTACCTACATGAGATCAGCCTAATTATGTTATATTTAATCCACTTAATCATAAGTCAAATAAATTATTATATTAGACAAAGACATGTCACATTGAAAATAGACTGAACAAAATCATTGTTATTATTTTGGTTTTCAATGGGTAAATTATACCTAACACTTGGCAAATGTTGATGAACTATTTATTTGACCAGCCAGCTGTTTTCCTGATAACATCCATAGACACAGGGCTTTATTAGCAGATGAGGTAGCAGAGTGATGGGTACTATGAGTGGTGAATTTACTTGTATAAATTCCACTCTCAGTGAGGGTACTTTTAATCACCTGCTTATAGTTTGCTTTGATGCATGGTAATAAGGTTTCTTATAGGTAAGAAAGAGATATGGTTTCTCATTTCTAATTGAAGCTGTGTACTGAATGTAATCTTGAAGTGTGAAGCTGAAGAAGCTGGCAGGGCATATTTTAGGCTCTTAAGAATAAAATGGGAGGTTTAAATTAGTAGCCTTTCTTGTGTTTACAGATGCTTTGACTAAGTCACTAATAGTTTATGAGAATGTTATTATTAGACATAGTAATGTTGTCTTAATCAAAGATATTGTTTGCACCCATTGAGCAGTTGCTAAAGCTAATAGTGGCCAACTTTTTTGTGAACATTTATTTGCTCAAAGCAGAGTTTTAAGGTAATTTGGCAAGATGATGTAAAACAATACTTGGGTTCCAAATCTCTGCATATTGTGGCATGGTAGGTTTTAGTCTGAACACTCCTTTTTTGGAGCCTTTTAATTCTGTCATCTGTGCTCATTTTTCCCCCATGATGAGGGATAGTGCCGATTTATGGCAGTTAAGGTTATTGTAACCTGCTCCATTTTAATTTTTTTTTTCTGTTAAGAATATTGTATGACAAATGGCACAGATGTCAGAAATAACTCCTGGTTGTGTGTGACAAAACCTCTACCAGCTTTTGTAAGTAGTATTGTATTGCCTCATAGTACCTTCAGATATGGAAGCTAACATGACGTTCAATGAGCTTTCCGGCAAACCTCGGCATCTAAATGCCTGCCACAGAAGATGTTCACTGCCAGGGTAAGGTGGCTGCTCAGCGGGTATATTGACCTAAAAGAAGATATCAGCAAGTTGTTATTATTAGGTTCATGGCAAGTGGATACCAGGGTTGTGACTCCCAAACTGGGTAGGCTATAATGCCTTTGGCTTTATAATTTTTATTTTTTGTAAACTTTTAGTTACAAGGGCAAATGGTGGAAAAAACATAAAAAAATATGATTCCCAGTTAAGTGTCAGAGCATCTATGTTAAATGCACAAGGTTCTCTATTCCATGAGACATGACTATCACATTTTTTATTGATTCTGGAAGCAAATAGATCAATGTGGGGGACTTCAAACTAATATTTTATAAAAGAATAGGCTTCATTGCTTAATTCCCACTCAGTATTGATGTTATTTTACTAATACACGCAATGGCGGTAGTGTTGTCAATTCGAATTAATATATTGCAGTGACTTTGTGACTTCGCAAAGCATTTTAATACAAATAAGGCTGTCAGGAGTTCTAACTGGTTTATGTGAATTTCTTGTTCTAAGTGTGACCACAAACCACCAACACTCTCGCCACTGCAATGTGTTCCTCATCCAATCAAAGATGCATCTGAAAATATTTCCATTTTGAATTGTTTACAACATATACTTTTATTTGTGAGATTGATGTTAGAAGACTACCACTTTAAGTCAGGTAAGAGAATATGTTTTAGTGTCATTGTAGCATCATAGTTATCATGATTTAATGATAGAGCTAAGTACTTTTTTCTTTCTAATATTTTAGTATGTAATATGCCAAAAAGGTACATCTGGCCAAGCTGCTAATAAAGTGCTTGAAAAACTCTTATTTAGCAATGCTTAAGATTTTTGAATTTTGATACTAAAACTTAAATTCGTTTTATTGTGGTAGGTCAAGAGTCATGTCATGTAAATTAATGATGAAACCCAGGAATTTGCAAAATGTGCTTGGTCTTAAGACACTTTTTTCATAGTTTATGTCTTGGATCAGAAGTGGCTGCAAGCCTCTTTATGATCACTTGTGGTTCTGCCCACCCCGTTAGGAATATGGGCATGATAATATGTATGTTTGTATTATGATAAGCTCTAAACAATGAAATAAGTTGCATGTTGCATCCCTGTTAGCTGTTCATTCATTGTATGTATGACCAGTACATAAGTAATCATCAGGTAAATGGTTAATGAGAATCCTTGTTTTTGAAGGACACTGATGACAGGTTTAAGTAATTTTGTAAAGACACTTGGAGCTGTATAAGGCCATAAGAGAGAAATGTGAATTGATACAGGAAATTTTTAACCTGAAAACCCAAGTATTTCCTGTTCTCCGGGGCCACAGACACTAAAAAATAAGATTCTTTCAAATCTATAGAGCACATATAAAAATTATGGTCTGCTATTTTTATAGCTGTTATAATGTCCTCCATCTTAAAATGTTCAACTTTGATGAACTTTTCAAGGAGTTTTAAATTAAGAAATAATCTGAACTTCCCATTAGGGGTCTTAGAAATACTTTGGAGATAAATTAATCACTACTATGATTACATGGCTGTATAGCTCCTAGTTCTAGCAAATTAGTGATAGCCTGTTGCATATTGTTCTGTGCTAGATATATTATTTGTAGGTATTATGCTTTGTGTAGGCACTTCAAAGAGAGGGGTTTGATATCCATCAGATAGAAGTACAGGGTCATTAGTAATATGATTCCAATAGGAAAAATATTGTTTTACATTGCCTGCCTGTACCTGATTGTTCAGTGCTTGAGGTCCTGAGGTGCCAGAGGTCCTCGGGGTGCAGCCCTCAAGGGGCGTGAACGGCTGTAGCTGTGGCTTCCTTGCCGAGGCAGCGGCTGTGTGGCACGGTTTCGGGGTGCCAACATTCTGGAGTGCTACAGTCTTTGGTGTTGGTATAGTCTTCTTGATTTGTGATGAAGACTTCTTCAATTCTTGGCTAGTTTTTATTTTTGACCCCAAGTCAATGCCATAGAGGTGTTTATCTCGCTTGACCTTCTCTATAAAGTTGAAGTTATTGTCTAGAAGTAGTGCAATCAATTTCCCATTTGTTTCAGTTTTTTGAAAGTTAATTCTATTGATCTCCTTTTTTCCAATTAAGTCTGTCATCATTTTGGCCCACAATTGTTGTAGCCGTTCTCAACTGATGTGTACCCTTTCAAGAGATTGATCCCTCAGTTTAGAGCTCTCTGTCATGACCGACTTAACTTCCTCGTCCAATAGTTGATAATTCTCTTCCTGAGAGATATTTTCTCCATCCTCGAAGCGACGTGGTCCTGGTAACTGTTGCTGCTCATTGGGCTTGATTGTTTCGATAACTTCTACTACATTGCTGCATTCTTTGTCCACATATTCTGAAACCCATCAACCATATTCTAAGACAGGTTGCCTTTTTCGTCTACCAAAACTTCACGTGTTCCGATTTGTAGACTAAATAAGTAGGTACACTGTATCACGTACGTGTGCCTTTTGGTATCTCGTACCGAATCAAAGCTGTGGTATCTCGTACCAAGTTTGATCTTCGTGCTCAATTGTATCTCGTACAGGCACGGTAGGCAGGTAGCTTTTTTGTCTACTAGAACATCGCGTGTTCTGGTTTGTAGACTAAATAAGTAGTACACCGTATCACGTACGTGTGCTTTTGGTATCTCGTACCGAATCAAAGCTGTGGTATCTCGTACCAAGTTTGATCTTCGTGCTCAATTGTATCTCGTACAGGCACGGTAAGTATCCTATAAGGAGAAGGTTAGTAGGTACAAGATGAAATCTGAAAATACAAGGAGACTTGTTACCTTCCGATAGTGGATTGGAGATACTCGTAGGCGAAGAGTCCCGACGAAGACGTGATCTGGAACGACTTCTGCTACAGCTTCTACGGAGTTCCCGGTGTTGTCGGTGAAGCTGCCTTTCGTATTTTACGATCTTTTTTCGTAATTTCTTAGCACTGGGCATGTCTACCAACGAACTATTATCACCGATAACAAAAACACTTAATATTGTGGAAGATTAACTGGATTTACAAGGATTTTGCAAAAAATATACAGAAATCAAACGATGCCGGCAGAGCGCGCGAAGAAAAAGTGACAGCTAGTGTTGCCACAGCCGAAACAAGGTTTATGCTACTATGTTTTTTTTTTTTTTATCTATACTCTAAATAAAATCGCGATGCCATTGAGTAGCGAAAAGGAAAAACTACACTGTAAATCAATTTATATTTCAGATCAACATGAAATAAAATATTATTAGGATGTTCGAAGTTTTATCTCGGTTGAGCTGTTACTGCGTGAGTGAGCTACAAACTTACAAACTTTCACATTTATAATATTAGATAGGATAGAATGTAGGTATGTTTACTGACTAGTCAGTTTCAATTTAATTTAAAATTAAATAAGTATGTAACTACTTCCAATTTAACAGCATCACCTTTGGGTTTTACCTACTTATCAATGTGGATTGTACTAGGCAATACTATGTTCCTAGCATGGAAAATGATAGTGGAATGTAGTCATTATAATTTTATTGTAAAATCTACCCTATTTTTGCAGTTGAAAGGGAAGGACGACCAAACATGGACGACGATTGGGACAGTTTATCCGTGAGGATGCGACGCCAGCGGCGGCTTCGTCTCGGTGAGTTTTGAAACTAATCGTTCCGCTACTCACTCATAGATGGAGTTGCGCGATCTTAAAATATTCTTTGTTGTAGCAGTACTAGCTAGTTTATTTAGTTTCTAACAGATGGCGCTTTGATAAGTTCTACCGTATTGAGTACGCAATAGACGTTCTCGTCGTTATTTGCACATCCTTTCTCTCCAATATCCTTTTTCTTCGCTCCACTCTTTTCTACCTTAAATAACACTTTTAGTTCCTTCATTTATCCAATCCCCTAGTACCTTACGCTCCTCTGAATCCCTCCAATTAAAAACTCCCATTCTCTCCCGTCATTAAACTCTGGAGTATACTGCCTGCATCAATCGGACAAGCAAAATCCCTACCTATTAAAAAAATAGCTGTTTAACATTTTTCGTTGTTAACGTCATCGTAACTTAATTTATATTCATTTATCACATATCTATAGGTACATATATTTATTACTAGTGGAACGCCCGCGGTTTCACTCGCGTAGAGTAAATTCTTTTGGGTGCATCTCGTGTTTGAAACCTCTAAATTAGTTATCATTTTATATTTAAAGAATCCAAATCAAGTTTCAAGCAAATCGGACCACCCGACCCGCTACAAAGTTCCCAACCTTTAACAATCCCTGGACCACGTATCGAGGGTAGTTTGGAAAATGTTTCACCATATTTAATGTATTGAAGTGCTAAGTTTGAAAATTTAAAGAATACGATTTTTCATACAAACGTTTTCCCCATTTCGGCACCTTAGGGATAGTGTTTTTAAAAATCCTTTCTTACCCCCGAATACTCAAACGCATCTCAAAGTTGAGCACGTCTCAAGTGACGAGTTTTTGACAGATTTTTATCAAAAGCTGTCAAAAAACCGTGACTTGAGACGTACTCAACTCTGAGTCGCGTTTAAGTATTCGGGGGTTAGTGTACGTCTTAGTACTATAAGGAATGCAACCTCCAAATTTCTAGTCCCTAGGACCAGCGGCTTCGACTCCGCGTTGCCTGCCAATAGGTCAGTTACGACAAACTCTTTTATACAGTACTAAGTAGCTGTTGCCCGCGACTTCGCCTGCATTGATTTTCGAGCCTATATCATTCCCTATGGAGTTATTTATCTCCAAATTATAATATACAAACCAAATTTTATGAAAATCTGTTCAGCGGTTTAGGCGTGAAAAGGTAACAAACAGACTGATAGATTTACTTTCACATTAAAATAATTAGTATGGATTGACATATATTTAATTTATTCTAGTATGTTTTTTGTTTTAATATATACTTTATATTATTAGTAGGTAGGTGGGTATGTTTTATATTCAACGTAAGTAGTATTCATCTAGCTAGATGTTATTCCAAGAGTGTAACTGCCGTCCTTATTTTTCAAAGGTACATCCTATCCATCCATAGGTTGCCTGGAAGAGATCGCTTTTAGCGATAAGGCCACCCGTTGAATACAACCGTTGAATACACCCGTTTACTGAGGTAGTCAGAGGCACGTTCAAACATTACATTTGGAACATACCCAATTGTCCAATGCCTACGTTTTTCGAGTCGTTAGTATTCCATAGGTACGTGTGTGACAGGTTGCATACAAAAAAGAAGAACCAAAGTTTTTATGTAAAACCGCTTAAAAAGTAACTGTGTTTCAGGAGCCAGGAGCTTAAAAAGTTTATTTGTTCAAGCCTTTGCTGGTTTCATAATATCTTCGTAAAAATGAAAGTATAAAAGCCAATCAATTCATTGATAAATATTTAATGAGTCATTCCCAAATAAGGTGTTTCTAAAACAACCTGCACTAAAGTTTACAATGATCATGAATGTTTATAGAATCACGAACAAGCCAGTGTCAAGTTGCTTGCCTTGGTCGCAAAACGTTCCGTGTCGCGTACAATAGCCAGGTATATTTATCTATCTCGTTTATTTTTCTATCAGTTTCGTCTTAATAGATCAGCTTTTTATTAATATCTGCGAAAATAAATGTAGAATTCGCCTTGTTCTAGGAAAAAGAAGACAATGGTAATTGTGTCAACTTGAAACAGTGTCAGTGATAAAAAATAATAATTAAATGAATTAGTTATTTTGCTACTTTCAAAAGAAGCAAAATAAAAAAAATCATAGGACCAATGTAAATTAGTGCACAAATCTAGTTCTGAAGGAGTCTTTAGGCTATCTGAAAATTACCAGCAAGGCTGCCTGATTTTGTACAGTTATCTTATTATGTACTTCACTAATAAACGTTCTAAGATTTAAATTGCAAAATAGCTTACATAATTGAAAATAACAAAACTGTGTCTCAGTTTAAAACAGGCCTCTACAAGCCACCCAGTTGCCTTAAAAGCCCACTTGAATAGATTATTTTCTGGCGCCGTGGGCAGTACCTAACCTACCTGTCCATGTTGAAAATAATTATGCCTTGCCGGTCGCTGTAGCACACGTCTGTCGCATAACGTCATAATTTAATATATTATATTAAGTAAAACGTAAAAGAATAGTCCTCAGTGGCCAAGAACAGGAGTGAATGGAGAGAATGAAACGAATCCTTTGCTCTATACTAGAAACCTTCAAATACCTAAAGATTTATAATAACTTTGACTTTAATCAGTCCTGCCTAAATCGGTAAAATTATTTCATTATCATCGTCATTCTCAGTCGTATCTACCGACTGTCGGGTATAGGCGAACATGAATGAGCCATTTTATGCTATTCAGATCTGGATTCTGTCAAACGCATCCCCTTTAAAAATCTGTAGGGTCAGTAGTCGTGGTGTAACTACTTCTTTGTAACCAATGTGGTCAATGTTTTATAGTGTACATAGAAGCTCCATTCATGCTCTTTCGAACTTGTCAAGCTCTACGACATGCCGGTGTCCTTACAGTTGGTTTCCTGCCGTTCCTTTCCGGATGTTTTACGAATTGCTCACAAGATTTATTCGGATATTCGACCCCATGACTTACCCTTTAGATCCGTAAGTTACCACTAGACCAATCTAACTAAATACTTGTAGTTCGAACCGAGATATCGAGCGCGATGTACACAATCCACAAGATGCATTCGCGCCCTGAGGTTTTTTGTACAAAGTGTGTTTGTGTACAAGTACCAACTTCTGATGTCCCGATTTTTTTCCGATGCATTGGAATGATCTTTAAAAGTAATTACTATACCAAAATTTTTTTCACAAAGAAAAGAGCAAATGGTTCCTAAGCCACTTTCCTGTACTTTCTTTTTTCGCTATATTTTAAAAACTATACATTCTGGAATAAAAATAAAATTCATTTTAGGAATATATTATAAACAAACCCTTTCATATAGCACCCCACTCGACGCACTTATAAAACTTTCTGTTTACGCGCTTGGGAACCCAATATCTATACAACCCCTTCACCGATTAAGCTCATATGATTCCCAGCAACATGTTAATAGCACAATCTATTGACCTACCAAGCTTTATACAGACTTGATTATCGGTTCGAAAGTAATGCTCTAACAAACATATCCACAAACATACATACAGGTATACGAACATACTCGTACAATGAAAAATCGCTCAAGTTGCCACAGAGATGTTCGCTCGCTTCGCTCGCTTGATCAATAAAACAATAACGGGCCGAACTAATGAAGCGAGAAAGCTGAAATTTGAAAGTTAACTTTCTTCTAGAACAAAACCATACACTTAGGCGGGATTTTTCGTTCAACCTGAAAACGTTTGAATGAAACTTTTTAACACATAGTGAGATTTGCTTGAAACTTGGTCTGGATACTATATATAAATGAAAAATAAACTCGAGTTTCAGGAGTTTTCAAAACAACCCTTAAAAAGAGAAGGAATGGGGTGTCAATGTTTGTATGGGAACTTTTTGATGGGGGCGGTGCGCTTGGCTTGAAACTTGGTTTAGATACTTTAAATAAAAATAAATGGACACGTGTTTCAGGGGTTTTCAACGTAACTCAAAATGAGGTAAAATGGGATGTCAAAATTTAAAGCTGCGCGTGTGAGTTTATGATAAAATTTGATGTTGAATGAAACAGAAGATAAAAAAGACAATACGGAAGTTTTGGACTGAGATCCCTGATAAAGCCAATTATGTATATCCTATAGACTCCTACAGAATGAGTCAAACAAGCTTTCTCCGAAAAATGTTTTGCTACCAAATAGTCATGAAAACGAGGAGTCGGAACACGTAGTGGATTAAGGATAAGTGGGTAATTTGAAGACGAGTTTTACCAACTCGTGCCTACGCTTTACTAACGCCGTGGGTATCGGCATTGTACAACGTGCCTACCTCACTCGTACAAATTTAAGTTTGATTTTAGTATCCTTGTGCTACTGGCAAAGTATTTCCGTTAGAATCATTTTGGGATTAGGTAATGATTGCGATCGAATAAGAAATATTCATCTGCAGAATTTGTCACATAAGGAGAAACAAGAAATAATACCTTAGTGCTAGGATAAACAAAGAAGATGACCTAACAACAACCATACCTAAACATGTGACAGTAACTAAACACCACAAAACGTAGTACCTACAGAGTGGCCTACATAATATTATAATTTAGTGAATAATTTAACCACAACAATTTACTGTCTCATGGTATTTAAGTAAAGATGTCTGCATCACATTGACCTTCGGTAGTTGGCAAACTTATTGACTGAACGATTACGACACAACATGTGTGCGAATAGAGACGAGGCGCACTCCGCCGTGACACGCAGAGAGTGCGCCCGCGCCTCCGCCACAGCCGCGCGTAACCCGCTCCCGCTTCTGTTCACAGAGCAAGAGAAGGAGTACGCGAAGCGACCCCTCGACTTCGACATAGAAGAGGAAACCCGCAAGAAGGAAACGTCAAAGTGGCTCGAGAACCACTTCGGCAGCGAATCGCGCTCCTCCCACGACTCCATAGCCGAGGAGATAGGACGGCGCCCCGAGCCCACCTTCTTCAAGGCCAAAACCGTTGAGGACGAAGGTTACTACGGAAAGACTTCGTCGGCCCCTCCGCCGCCGGTGTACGGCGATCGAGTCCTCCGCAAGACAAAGTCGTCTACGCCGTCCGACGAACGAACGACCGCGCCTCCTAACCGTACTGGAGGGTACTTCAAAGGTGTTGCTGATTGGTCCCAGCGGCGCGCCGCCAAGCCTCGCATGCCGGAGCCGTCGCCGTCTCCGCCGTACGCGCCGCACGACTCATCTGCCGGGCGCACCGGTGCCGCGCGCCACCCCCCGCCCCCCTCGCGCGACGACTCCGCCTACGTGTCCTCCTCTACCATGCACAGCCCGCCGCGCTCCTCGCCCTTCCACCCGCTTGACGCCGAGCGCGCCTTCCGCGAGCCCTCGCTCGAGGACGACTACCGCCCGCAGGCGCCCGAACGTAAACGGCACGCCAAGACGCGCCTCGTCGACGACCACCGCTACGATAGCGGCTACAGGAGTTCCTCCAGGAACGACAACTCGGGACGCTCGCGCGACAGCCACGACGAGGGCGCCGCGGAGCCGCCGCCGGACTACTCGCCACCGCGCGAGCGCCGCGGCAGCTCCGACCGGGACCGCACGCCCCCGAGGCGGCGGGACCGGGACGAGCGCAAGCAGAACCAGAAGACCAGGTTCGCGGACAGCGGTCGCCGTCAGTCGCCCGCACGAAAGTCGGTCGGCTCCGCGATTGGGAACTCGATTCGTAAATTGGTCGGAAAGATTCGGTCAGCATCGGCGGAGCGGCGCGCTCGCTGGCGGTCGTCGCGCTCGCCGTCGCCGGAGCACTCGTCGCGGACCTACAAGCAGTACAACGGCGAGATCGCGCCGCCGGGCGGGGCGGCGGGAGCAGGGGGTGCGGGGGGCGGGGCGCCGCCGCACCGCTACTACCTCGGCGAGGACCCCTTCGCGCCCAGCATCTACGGCCGCGAACACAAGTACGAGAGCAGTGCGAGACGCAGCGCCGCGCAAGCCGCCCGCGACCGCGAGCACTCCCAGCACAAGGACCGGTAAGTCATCGTTACTTTTTATTTATTTCGATAGTCGATCGACGATATTAAAATAGACTACATAGAAGCAGATCTTTGGGAGCTAAACTCGGAAGCGGTGATGACAAAACTCTAACACTTAACACCTAATTAAGAGAATTCACGGATCGCACATAAAACAACCGTGTCTTCCATAACAGTTTTAACCTTGTTATATCGTTTCGAAACGATTAGCAAATTATATTTGTTTCTCATAAATAGAACCTAATGAGCCTTAAATAGAATGTTGTCCTACAATCGATACATGGTTCCGCCTACGACACGAACTCAACATAAAATTTAATTAATGCTTCTGTTTATTATTATCATAGAGTTTTGTACGACAATCTGATAGGGCCTAATGTAATAAAGACAGAGTTCGCGTTGATGCAAAGATACGCAGCTACAACAAGCTTCGGAAAATCGAGAATAATAACCTCGCCTTGTTGTTATTCAGATTGCAATCTTAATAATGGGATAACCCGATACACTATAATGCAAATAATAATAGAAGCTTGCCATACGTAGATCATACATAGAACAGGTTTAAATAGTAAAAAGCAAGGTATTTTCAGTTAAAAGCATAACTACCATAATTCATCCAAATTCAAATCTAATTTCGCTATACTGAAATATCAAAACATGTCAAGATACGATTGAAGGTTGTGAGGATTTGCTTACTCTCAGATAGAACGGATTATGTGTTTTGTAAAAATATCATTAGTAATATAGTGGTTACGTTTCCCTACGAATATGGCCCTCAACCTGAAAAAGGAAGATCTCTGTCAGTAAATCTAGTGCACGAAAGGATCCTTTGAGGCGCACTATAAATCCTTTCACCACACTGACTGGTTTGAAAGAACTAGTGACACGACTTTCTGATTTTTGTATCATTCAAAACCACGACACAGCTTCAATCAAGACATTGCGTTCCGGCATATCTTGCCTTTTTAAAACGGCGCCGTCCACGGTCTTGTCCTATTATGGGCAAATAAGCATTTTATCCTCTCAACAGCCCTTATTAAGATTGCAAGCTCTGACTCAGTAGGTAACGTTAATCAAGTGAAACATGATTTTAAAGAATCAGTTGACAAAGACATGACTCATGTCTATGTAATGTTCCTACAAACAACAGGTGTATTTCTAATGTATATGGATGTTCGATGCAAATGAGCGTGATACAATTATCTTTGCAGATTACCACAGATTCAAGGTCAGGCTAGGAACAAACGCACAAATTATTCATTCACTTGTCGCAGCGCAGTTACTGTATTAAGCAACAAAGGCACAGCCACTTAATAATAGTAAACAAAGCATGATTTTGCGTAGGAGGAGATTCCCCATTCAGTCCAATTACTTGAACGCTTACTTTTTGTGCGCAACAAAATAGATAACAATAAAATACGTGGGCAGAGCTCATCATGAAATATCAATAAATCTTTTATGACTAGCAAAAAGTGCCTAACCAATTGCCTTTTCGTTTCCAGGGGCCAATTTTCGAGTACATTGGGTCGATTCAGCCACTCGGCCAGTCGACTACATCCGAACGTTGAGGAGGAAGACTACGCGAGAAGCGCACAAACTCTACCACGAAAACTGCACGATCGGAAAGAGAAAACAGAGAAGCCTAGCTCAAACAAATATTGGCATCGTCTCACCAACAACAAAAGGTCGAATAGCGCCGTCAACATCTCGAACAACCACGTAACGGCTTCACCCGACGGGAAAATAAACGGATACCCACCCGGCCCGGCGAAACCCGCACGGACCTATAAAGCTCTGAACCGCAGCAAGAGTTTTGCTATGGGCGCACCCGAACAGGAAACTCACCCTCGCTACGTACCTTCCATGAACAGAAACTACTCCACCATGTACAAATCCAATCCCCACCTCAGCAGATTGGACGAAACACCCGAACAGCTGAAGAGTCCGGGAATAGTCTCTATAATCAACCGCAGTCAACGAGACTTAGCCGACGCGGTCTCCCGTGAAACCGAACGAAGAAAGGACGGCCTCTTTGGCGCCAGATATGGAAAAACGCCTCTGAGCAACGGTCATGTAAACGGGTACTCCAAATCTTTCGATGATACCGACAAGAAAAAGATCTTTATGAAAGGCTTGAGAGAGCGCGCCCCAGATTTATATCAAACCCTACACGCCGACGATGACTCGGACGGCAGCAGATTATCATCTCGGTATGGCACCCCATCGCCGCATTACAAGGAAAGAATATCTGAGGAACGAAAAGTACCTGTTTACAAAACGGAATCATTGAACAGAGAAACGAGTCCCTTCGTATCTAGATTGGAAACAAGAGTAAAGCCGCCACTTAGAAGGGGCAGCAACAGCAGCGATAATTATTCGGAAACCTATAGGTACACCACAAAGTCAGGAGATCCCGAACGACCCAGCATCACTGACACGGTGGAAACTGTCAGTAAGAAAATATTGCCGTCAAGGGATGGCCGCTCAAAAGAAATTATCGAATCCAGGGAAATAAACTCTGTGACTAAAAGTAGGGGTTACAAAGAACCTCCTAAGTACATTGAAAACGGTATTCGGACACACATTTATGATTCTAAAAATGGACCAGCATATACCGAACGTAGAAGTAGTAACTACAAAGTAATGGAAAAAGTAAGAGATTACTAAAGAATTGAAGTATATACATTATAAATATTATGCCATATTTTTGATATCAGAGTCACTCACAGACTGAACGTATGGAACGCTCTAGTTGTAAGTTAGCTAACTATTTCTAGTTATCTTCATTGTAATGAATAACAATTTTGTTAATTTTATCTAAAACTCTTCGTTATATCATGTAAAAAGTCATAAAGCTTTACTAATTTAATAAAATATCTAATATTGGAATAATTCCGTCCATAGTCAATGAATTTATGAATTCGAGTTAAGTAATAAAAATCCGTGTCAAATTTTGTGAATAGCCTTATTGTTAACACCGATAGATATATTATTAATAATAGATAAGAGTTTATAAATGTAATGTAGCTATAAAGTAATATTATAATTGTGTTAATACGCACTAATATTATTGGTTTTATTTACGTTGAAATCTGTTGAAACCTTATTCTAAATTCTACATAAATAGGTATTTCAGTTTTTTTATACAAAGTTCAGTATTATACACTATTAAATTAAAGTAAGAGTGCCCTTTAAATTAGGCAAATCAAAGATTTACTTGTTAATATATTTATGACGGGGACATGTCGCTGCCACAGCTAATGACTAAAGATTAATTTAAATAATTAATAACTAGCTTTCGCCCGTGGCTTCGCTCGCGTGGTATTCGGACAAAAAGTAGCCTATATGTGGTTCCAGCACACATACTATGTATATTTTAAGTTTCATTAAAATCCGTTCAGCCGATAAGGCGTGATTTAGGCACAAACATACATCGTCACATCCACACATCCTCACATCCTTACAAACTTTCATATTTATAATATTGGTCGGAAATAATTATTGAAACACTATACTTATAATAAAACTTAGCTACATACTTACATAAACCTAACTTATGTAACAAAACTAAAAACTCAATTTCTTTACACGAAGGGTCGGATAATACATTATTTACATAATTTATATCTAACAAGCGATTTTGTACAAAAAATGAAGATTTGAATGAGGCATTACGGACGCACTAAATATCCTCATTGAGGTAATGAAACGAAATTAGTTATTATAGCACAGCGCCATCTAGTGGTTGTAGCTCTGTAGCTGCAACATGAATCATGTTCATGTCTCTCCTAACATTCAACATTGGTTTTCGCTGAGAATTTCTTGGCATTGGTACTGTCTAGGTTCCGCTAATAAAAGTAAGATGTCGTCGTACAGATGAGCCGCAAATTCTAACTTTGATCATATTCAAGGCGCAGTGTAAAAAAGGTGATAACTTGAAGATTTCTCTAGGTATTTTCTCAGCAATTTAAATAAAACATTCCTTTCATATAAAATTGTTACAAGGCTTTGAGAGATAAGAGTAAGATAATTTTTATTGTCTTTCAAATTAGCGATATTTATAGATATTAGGTGTTTTTTATATGGTATTAATTTATGTAGATACTATAATCTACAACCCTTTAATAAGGCGATAAGGACAAATGGATGAATGGTAGGTCTAACTTATGACGGAAGATCCTTTGCCGCGAAATTCAAGTAGCTATTCCGTATCTGAGAAATTGTTTGGCGACAATTTGTAAACCATTTTCTATAAGTAAACCCTTTTGATAATGGGTTTGTATAAAGATGTATTAAAGTGAACTGATCCTGCAAAAGGACACTAAAATATATGAATTTCAAAGCATATTTACATATCTTCGACCACCCACTTTTTAAACTGTTGTAAAAATCACATAATAGAATACTAGTGATAGAATATTACCTGTGTGTAGTTAAAAAAAACACAGAAAACTATAAGTAATCATCTTACCATTATAGTTCCTGCTTTACGAAAGAATCATCCAAGATAGAGTGGACTCTTTGTTTAAGAGTTCTACATATAGGTATATAAATTTTTAAATATCATGAATCTTTTATTTCAGAGATAAGATAACATTTTTTGTAAGAAGTTGCTGTTTTATTACTATAATGCAAACTACTTACATCATAATTTACTTAGCTAATAGATAAAGTGGTCAATTTGAGACAGGTCAAACTGTAATTACATTAGTATAACGTACCTACCTACCGCTCGTTGGTGAATATGATGAGTGTATCATGATAGAATGACTTGCTAATTCATATTTTATTTAGTCCCTACTGGATTCTTCGAATTGGATCACACCATTATTTTATTTGTACCTATGGTCAAAATTATGTCATTATGAATTGTATCTATACCTACTTTTACTTCATAAATATTTTAAATACACATGATTTGTAAAATTTTATAGTAGAGAAAATAACTACACTATCGGTTTTGTTTTCCAGACATTATTTATTATTGAACTCTACTTTTGAACTAAACAGTAGTCTGTGGCTTTGACAAGGAGCAGACAATTTAGATCTTAGTATCAGACGTGTGTGATATATCTCGTCACACAAGTTTTGAGTTGCTCATAGAACACTATTGTGTTGCGTGCACTGTTGTGTCTTTAAAATTAATCCTTCATATCATGGTATGTACTACTTAGGTAATAAGTTTTAAATAATAACTAATATAAATATTTTTTACGGCCGGGACAAATTTATATGTAAATAATAAGTTAATAGTGAAGTAAATAAAATAAATTTCGTTATTTTAACACAGAAAATATTTTATTTCGATCTAGACGCCTAATGTAGTTTCGTCCAAGATGCATGTGAATAATTATTGTGGTTATTATGTGTATCCTTACGATTAGAAATAATGTGAAGAAATATGAATGTACTGTTCAGTTACAGTGACTATTAGGTACCTATCTATAGATTTTTTGGTAGGTAGGTACTTAACTTACGTAGTAAATATCAATGACTTGTTCACTTATCTCATGCTCTTGTTACAGGAAGTGTTAAAACTAATATTTTTAGTTTGCTTGTCATCAATATGCGAATGTGCTAATATTTTGTACATCGTTCCATTCACGTCGAAATCACACAACATTTTGTTAAGGCCCATCGGGCTAGAGTTAGCTCAAAGGGGCCACAATGTCACTGTCATAACCGGGTATAGAGAGCAGAACCCCCCACAAAACTTCCACCAAGTGATAGTGGATGATAAACTGATTTGGGACGTTCTTGGTAAAGAAAACACAGTTGGTCATGGCATTTTTTTTTGTTTAGAGTTAAGTCGATATAAGTAAGTTATTTGTTTTAGGCGTTCCAAGGCCTAATGTTTTCGACATGATTGCAATATCAACAGAAGAATTCCACGACATGATTCTTTTCAAAGGTGGGTTGGGGACTACAGAAGTGACTCTCAATTCCACCGAGGTTCGAGAGTTTCTGACCAAAGACAACTCATTCGATTTAGTCATAAGCGAACAGTTTTACCAAGAGTCTCTCTATATTCTTGCACACAAATACAATGCCCCGCTAGTGCTGGTAACGACATTTGGAAACTGTATGAGGCACAACATTGTTACAAGAAATCCTCTGCAATTAGCGACGACGATATCAGAGTTTTTGGATGTAAAGGAACCGACTAGCTTCTGGGGAAGGTTCAGAAATCTCTATTTCACCGTCTACGAATACATTTACTGGAGATTTTGGTATTTGGAGAAACAAGAGGCTCTGGTTAAAAAGTACATTCACAATCTGCCAGAACCTGTGCCGAGCTTGTATGAAATGCAGAAGAACGTTTCATTGATATTGGTTAATGGACATTTTAGCTTCGATCCGGCTATAGCTTACCTCCCGAGTGTTGTGGAGGTTGGTGGCCTTCATCTAAGCAAAAGTGATGCAGAATTGCCAAGTGTGAGTTTAGTTTTTTTAAATTAGTAAAAAAAATCATAGAATGCGTCCAGCTGTTTCTCTCCACTAGCATGTCATAAAAGTAGACTAAAGGGTAGTATCCTCCCAACATAATGGACCATCTATATGGGCGATGGGCTGATCATCTGTCACCATGGTTTACCATATCTATTTTGGGACTTTGTATAAGGAGTGGCTGCAAGTTTTCTTATTACTTGCGGCTCTACCCACCTCATTAGAAATACGGGCGTGATAATATACATACATTACAACTTTATTTATATCATAGCGAATCGATGTACCTACCCAAAACTTTGAATATTTTATTGTTTATTTTCAGGATTTTCGAAAAATTCTAGACGACGCTGTTCACGGAGTAATCTATGTCAATTTCGGCTCAAACGTGCGCAGTTCGGAGCTACCAGCCGCGAAGAGAGACGCTTTCCTCAATGTGTTCAGGAAGCTCAAACAAATAGTGCTGTGGAAATGGGAGGACGATAACTTACCGAATAAACCGGATAACCTGGTAGTGAGGAATTGGATGCCGCAGAAGGAAATTTTATGTGAGTTACTAGTTATTGTACCTTGTATCATGTAGATTCTGAATAAGAAAATGTTGATTGTCCAATCTCAGTTGTAGCTAACGAGTACAAGAGTGTGCTGCATATTCCAGATTAGATACATGATTTGAACTAATCTAAGTAGGTAAAGAATAATCTCGAAGATGAAAAATTGATAAGACGTTGTCTAAACGTATCTTATTTGTATTCCAGCTCATCCAAATATCAAAGTGTTCATATCTCACGGCGGGTTAATTGGAACTCAAGAGGCAATATTTCACGGAGTGCCAATTATCGGCATGCCTGTGTACGCTGATCAATACAATAACCTGCTTCAAGTCGAGAACCTCGGTCTCGGTAGGATCCTTCAATACAACGACATTGATGAACAATCACTTCAAAACCACCTAAACGAAGTTCTGCGCGATGATACATATAAAAGAAAGGCTGAAGAAGTGTCAAAGCGATTTCAAGATAGGCCTATGAGTGCGTTGGATACCGCGATGTATTGGATTGAATATGTGATCAGACATAAAGGTGCTAAACACATGAGAAGCCCAGCGATGGAATTGAGTTGGGTAGCGTACAATATGTTAGATGTATACGCTTTCATTTTATTAGGCGTTATGTTATTTGTCTATGCTTTGTACGAACTATTCAAGCTTTTAAACGACTCTCTGAAAAGTTTGGGTAGTTCACAAGTGAACAAGAAAAAACGACTGTAAAAGATATATTTTAAATAATAACAAATAACTTATCTGTATTTAGAATCATGTGAGCTTTGAAACTAGTATAAAAGTAGCTTGATAAATAGTACAACCAAGGCTATAAATTATATAACGCAATCATTAGACGAGTGCTAACTCTTTGACTTAGCTACCAAGGTAAACTACTTTATGTAAGAAGAAATAAATATGTAGGTACTTACTTCAATATGTGTTTCGTCTTCATATAAGCATTTATAATCAGGAATTAAACAATGAGAATATCCAAGGACCGTTGTAAATGTATACGAGACCCAAAGGTATTATGGACAGCAAAATCTAGATATAGGTGAAATGGATGGGACCAAAAGCAATGGAAATGCCACCCGAGCGGAAACCAGCGTCCATAAATTAGACAAATATTTGAACGAAACATTGGTGTTTGAACGAGCACCGTGGTCGCTTTGTCTGCCGTACAATGTAGAAGAGAGCTGCAGTGAAAACGAGTAAGTACCTAGTAGGTAATGTGCTAACAAGATAGGTCACTGCAACTGTTTTTATCATACTAATATAATAAAAACGCAAAATTTGTGTTTGAGTTGATTTGTTTCCATTTCTGTAACAGCTGAACGGATTTGGTTGAAACTTGGAATATTTTATCCATCATCATCATCATCTTCCTGCCCTTATTTCAATCTACGTGTTGGCGAAAACATGATATATGTTATACCTATTCTTCCGTTCCATTCTGTCTTGGAATATAATGCGTCACTGGAAAGGCAAATTTACGTAAGCGCCAATCGAGAAAAAGCCGTTCAAAGTTCATTTTTTTCGTTTATTAATCATAACTTTTTACCTAATTATCGAATTTTGATGACGTCAACGTAAGATTTCATTCTTTTTTCATTTTCTATGTCCAGCAATTCATATTATTGTATTTGGACTGCTATTTTAGGATAATAACTCAATATGCCTATTTTGACGCTTACGTAATTTTGCCTTTCCAGTGACTTAATATATTATACTAGCAGCCGCCCGCGGCTTTGCTCACGCGGTACCCAGATAAAAAGTACCCTATGTCCCATTCCAGCACACGTAGGTAGGTACCTACTATCCTCATTATTCATTATAATATTATAGTGTACGCTAAACGATGACTAAAGTATTGCCATCTCTTACCATTTCATACTGACAAACAGCGACAGGGCTAACTTTAAGCAATGGCTAACTTTAGCGAACGAATATGAATAATGGTATGTAAGTATATTCCGTAGTTTTTGCGTGAAAGAGTAACAAACATACCTAAATCTAAAAATTAAGAAATTTCGGTGAATTTAGTAACAATTTTGAGAGTTAAGGTCATGGGCGCCGCCGGCAGAAATAATTTCCAGGTGGTGCAGATTTTAGTTTTCTTACAATCTGTGCCGTATATGATTGTTAATAAAAAGATGAAATTTTAGTCTGAATGTTCGAGACATTTACAAATTTCTGACTATTCATTATGAATTTATTATATAGGTACCCGGTCGTCACGGCTCACACCTATTTGTTCACGACGATCGAAATTTAAAAATTCTAAATTGGTGGGCCAGGAGTACCGGGATCGATATTAATCGATTTCCATTACTTCTCTGATCTGAACGCACCCTTTAAAGTACCGCTACTCTACACCAGATGGCACCAGCATAAATGGGATGAACTTAACAGAGAAAGCGCAATACAGTTTCAATAATTCCTGTTGATCCCGAGATTCCCAAGGGGTGCAAGTGCACCCTCTGGCACCCCCTTGCCGGCGCCCATGGTTAAGGTAAACTTTACAAAACGCAACGATAGCGCGTCAAAATTTGATCAGAATTAGCAGCGACATCTAGTTTTCAGACGTAGAATTACGTCAGAACTCCATGAATAATCAAGATTGGAAACTTATTAGACCAGTAATAATTTATGCTTCCTTTCACAGGTAATTTGACATTGACAGTTCCTTTTCCATATGTTTTGTATCATCTATTACTAATCTTTGGTATCATCGCTGTTATATGTCAAAATAAAAGTATTCTATTTTTCATGAAAAACATGCCAAAAATAAAGAATTTGCAGGTAATTATGACATCAACTAAATGAGAAAAATCGGCTCTTTAATTTGATATAGGTTATGTGCAGTTTTAGACCAAAAATTGATTCCAGGTTTTCATCCCTTTTCACCCCTTTAGAGATTGAATTTTGAAAAATCCCTTCTTAGTACACCCCTACGTACCAAGGTTTACCTACACTGAAAATTTCAAGTCTCTACGTCCAGCGGTTTAGGCTGTGCGTTGTCTGTCAGTCAGTCAGTCAGTCAGTCAGTCAGGACAAAGATTCTTATAATATAAGACTAGCAGCCGCCCGCGGCTTCGCTCACGCGGTACCCAGATAAAAAGTACCCTATGTCCCATTCCAGCACACGTAGGTAGGTACCTACTATCCTCATTATTCATTATAATATAGTGTACGCTAAACGATGACTAAAGTATTGCCATCTCTTACCATTTCATAATGATAAACAGTGACAGGGCTAACTTTAAGCAATGGCTAACTTTAGCGAACGAATAAGAATAATAGGGTATGTAAGTATATTCCGTAGTTTTTGCGTGAAAGAGTAACAAACATACCTAAATCTAAAAATTAAGAAATTTCGGTGAATCTAGTAAAAATTTTGAGAGTTAAGGTAAACTTTTCAAAACGCAACGATAGCGCGTCAAAATTTGATCAGAATTAGCAGCGACATCTAGTTTTCAGACGTAGAATTACGTCAGAACTCCATGAATAATCAAGATTGGAAACTTATTAGACCAGTAATAATTTATGCTTCCTTTCACAGGTACTTTGACATTGACAGTTCCTTTTCCATACGTTTTGTACTCAGAACAATTGTTCTGAGGTTTTGTATCATCTGTTACTAATCTTTGGTATCATCGCTGTCATATGTCAAAATAAAAGTATTCTATTTTTCATGAAAAACATGCTAAAAATAAAGAATTTACAGATAATTATGACATCAACTAAATGAGAAAAATCGGCTCTTTAATTTGATATAGGTTATGTGCAGTTTTAGACCAAAAATTGATTCCAGGTTTTCATCCCTTTTCACCCCTTTAGAGGTTGAATTTTGAAAAATCCCTTCTTAGTACACCCCTACGTACCAAGGTTTACCTACACTGAAAATTTCAAGTCTCTGCGTCCAGCGGTTTAGGCTGTGCGTTGTCTGTCAGTCAGTCAGTCAGTCAGTCAGTCAGTCAGGACAAAGATTCTTATAATATAAGATTAAGTCCTGGAATAATAAATAACTCTTAGGGTACTTACCTACTTTTTATCCAGGCAAGATGAGCCGAGGGCTGATGCTAGTTACAAATAAATTGTATTTTTCTTATTGATGGCGGTGAATTTAGAACAACACATTTAGAACATGAATGAATTTCAACATGCATTTAAAACGCATGTTGAAAAACTAATGCAAATCTATCGAATATTGTGTACTGGAGCAGTGAACCATCTTTTTTTCTCAGTTCAACTTATGAATTTAAAATGTTCCTTGACTCGTTGCTGCGTCATTTCCCTTCCTTTTATAACAGACGCAGGTTGATTTTATATTCATTTGTCTACGCATATTTTGTGTTGTGTGTGTGTCTACAATACTTAGTTGTACTAGGTAGGTGCTACAAGACTGAGTTATTGTATTTTGCAAAAGGATTTTATTACTAGGTTTTAAAACTTATTCGAATTGGTAACAACACTGGAGACGTAAGTATTGTAAAGAGAATTGTTAAAATGATTTATAAGCTTCAGAAATATTAATATAAACGATCCGTCTTCGCCTAAATGTAGCCTGCATGTACTTCTCATCAGCAATCCAGACTGTCTATCGGCCCTCTTATTATTATTTAGCACATATTTAATAACTACTTACTTCTCTTCTGGACTGAGAGATGGAAAAAATATAGAATGCGTCCAGCTGCTTCTCTCCCCGAGCGTGTCGTAAAAGTGACTAAAGGATAGTATCTTTTCCAATTATGATGGACCATCTATATTGGCGATGGGCTGACCGGCTCACTGTCACCGTGCGGTTTACCAAATTCATATTAGGATTTAAAATCAGGAGTGGCTGCTATACAGTGTTTTTTTTTAAGCGGGACAGTATGGGGAATCTGAATCCAGAAGAGATACAGGAAAAGTTTCTTACGAACCATTTGCTTTTTTTTTGGGAAAACAATTTTGCATAGTAAAGTTTTTTGGCCAAGGGCGAGTTAGCTATGAAAATGGGTGATGTTAGCAATATTTTTTTATCCTAATCGAGTCAGTTACTTGCGTAATCATTTTATTAAAGACAACTTTCCAATTTTTTTCAGCTACGTATAAATGATCCTTGCAAGTAACTGAGTCGATTAGGATCAGAAAAAAATTCTATTAACACCACCCATAATGTCATGGTCAACTCGCGCTTGGCCAAAAAAATTATCATGCCAAAAATTGTTTTCACAAAAAAGAGTAAATCGTTTGTAAGAAACCTTTCCTGTATCTCTTCTGGTTTCGGATTTCCCCATACTGTCCCGCTTAAAAATAAACACAGTATATTACGTAAATTATAATAACTAGGGCCCAACCGCAACCTTTATCGAAACAATCTTATTTCAAGAGAGTTTTGTTTCATGCTTAAAATAACAATGCTTATTATTCATACCATGATCTCCACCGTTCAATATTGTTTTATTCCTGCTTAGTTTTGGAGAAACCTGGAGATTTAAAGTATTACTGTTATAAAATATATAAATTATGTTATGTAAAGAAGTATATAATTAAGTTCCTACCTACCTATCGTGAATTTGACATAGTCAAATAGGCTTCAGGGCTGGGTCAGCAGGCTACATTAGGAAAATTATTATATCAAACTACACATTGATTCATAACACGAACTCATGCTATATTGCTAGGAACTTCCCAAGCTCATGAAATAATTATCACGATTATTTGGGAATTTATTACGTTTGGTTAAGAAAGGGGTTATTCACACGTCTGCCTTTCATCGTCCTTCAACTTCAAGTTTAAATTTAACTTCACTCGTAAGCTAAATGGCTTTGAATGTGCTCCAAAGTTTGAACGTTATTCAATCATCGGTTTGAGATTTTTGCGCCTTCGTGATTGTAAATTTCAATATTGGAACAGAAAAGTTGTAACATCACTTTGTTGAATACGATTGCAGGTGTGAAAGCTTTACACGAATTGCATCTTTAGTTTTCAACTATTCTACATATTTTATAGTATAAAGTAGAATGCCTATTTAGGTATATATTGCCATGATTGGTATAGAAGGAGGTGCTAATATCTCACACAAAAAGCTGCTTAAAAAATCTAGATATGTAGGTACTATTGTTTTAAGAGTAAGGTCAAAGCATTCACATAATTTCAGGATTCAGATTCTGAATTCAGCGATTGTGAATGAGTAAGGCCAAAAGAAGTAAGAAGTTGATGGGTTAACAATGACAATGACCGATTATCTCAATTACTTATAAAATTATACGGTACATATAGTTTAGTTGTTAACTTATGGAAACAAGTTTTACTCTATTCAGTTCATAATTTTGGTACTTGGGTTAATTTTAGGTCAGAAATAATTGAGCTACGTTGTTGCGACTTGAATAGCAGTAAAGTATGTAATTTGCTGGTGACGGATACCTTCAAGGCAACTGCTGACGAGAGTTGCAAGACAACCTATAAATAAGAATTAAGACTATGATAGTGCACGAAAGAAACCTTTGAAGGATGCTTTAAATCCTGACACCACACTGGTTCTAGCAGTCGTGTCACTAGCTAGATACGGCTGTAAAAAGACTGCGATTAGGTATTTTTGACACTTTACCTGGCCTCAAACAAGAAGCCATTTTCTTCGAGCCTGGAAATGTATTGCAAAGATAACATGATAAAAACTGGTTTATCAAAAAAAATGCTACATTGAAACTTTTACTGTAACATGTATACACAAAAACTTTGGTTCGTCCACACAGGTCCACACAATATAAAATACCCGTATTATGTCTGGTATCGCACGGAATTAAATGGAGAATGCTTTTTATGGGCTTTGTGAAACTACTATACTCCATCGGCGTAGGTTTACGTGATGTAGTTAAATGTTTGCACGCCTGTTTTTCAACTTTTACAAAGCAACCTCCTATGGGATTTTTTGTTAAAGCTTTAGATATTTAGTTGTTCCGTAAGAGTATGCTTTAACTAAGAGCATAAGTCTGGCTCTAGTGTAAGAACAATCAATCTATTGTTTACCGCTCAAGATTCAGAGAGAACTCTAAAAAAAGGAGGAAGGCCTTGCAGTAAAGTAAGAAATTTTGAAAATATTAATATTTTTAACATTCAAAGAAGTAATCACGAATTAAACATTTTCAACTAGATATCCAATATTAAGTGTAAGTACATAAAATCCATTATCTATTGCGTTCATTTACAATGTAATAGATAAAATACTTACCTTTTGGTCTAGAAAACAAGAATATAGCAGATGGCTTGAAGATAGCAGAACCAAATAGCTCTAACGTCATAAAGAGGTTGATATTCATTTGCCAAGCGTTTCGCATTGAATGCCAGATTCCAAGTTTTAATTGCGAACTCTTAATGAGATAGGCTCAGCCTGGCTCAGTCCGCCCTATAATCGGTAAGGGGACTATAAGTTATTTTGTTGTCGGATTAAATTCGGCATTTTCATTGAATGCAAAGGCCAATAAGCTGTTTGGGTGTAGGTTGTCCTTATTTCGGGTATTGGCATTTAGAAATGGTAGAATGAAAATGTCTGTTTTGTTTATTCGTTCCGTATTTAAAATCTTGGATGAAATTTTACTTGACAGTTGTTAATTGTCAGTTCTAGTACTTGACTGTTCTAATGATATGTATAGATAAATTACCCCTTATATCCCCCACACTCTGTGTTTTATTTTACTTGCTAGAAAAGCGATTTTAAAAGAAAACTTATTTCCTAGGTAGAAAACTTTCCAATTTTGCTAAGTTACGATAGAATCTTAAACTTTTAATTTAAAATTAAAACCATTGCGGTTTGTATACCTCAACACACATGGTAGCTATTTCAAAAAGGTGCAAATCGAAATGATCTCAGTTAGGGCTCGTAAAATAGTTTAGATAGGTAAATAAACGAAGCTTTTGTTAGCAAAATACTCATTAAGATTTCAACTCCCTACAGGAACAAAAATTTGCCTTGTTAATGCTATAACATTCTCGGACCTACTAGGAACTCAGAATAAAAATATATGCTAATCTGACATTTGCATATGACTGGGAAAAATCACTGGGCCATTAAAGAGTACCTTCGAGGTAAAGGATGGAGTAGAGAAAAGGGTTAAGGAGAGGGCTGCTTGTTAGAGAGCAGAGTTTCTCAAGCACGCCATTCTAAGCAAAATAAATAAATATTTTATAAACTCGTGTACACAATAAATTGTATTTAGTCGAAAAGTAACACATCTTTTTTAACTCTCGCTATTGTGTTGTCACTTTTTCATACTCCATTTATTTCTGTGGAGTTACTACTGAACAGCATGAAGGCGAAATAAAATATGGATAGATTGTGTAAAGGAAACGTTAAAGCAGATGGCTACTGAGATGACGAGGTATAGGAGAGAATAGAAAGGAAGAACATGTAGTACCAACCCCTCCTATGTCCATGCCTAGTAAGAGAAGGATAGGAATACTAAGACCACTGAGTGGCATTTTGATCCATAGAACAATGGGGTATACCCCATTGATATCTGGATCAAAATGCCGGCATAAAATTATGCTGGCATACCAGCAATAAACATCTGAAACCGAACAGCCACAAAATAACAACAGCCGAAAAGTGCCATTAAAGGTCTAAGACCTTCTTGCTTTCCCGTCGTTTGTCATGCAAATAGAGAGTGAATAATTTATCGTAGATTTGTCCCCCGTGAATTACTCGGGTACATATTGTTGGGTAAATCGGATGACACTACCGGCATATCATTCGCCTAAATAAATATATGTGAGTGCTGGGCTATGATTCGAGGCTATTAAATATTTGTATGTTGGTAATTTACGAGTACTTTTGATAATGATTTTCTAAAAGAATTACTTCGAGTTTCAGGAGAAAAATTAAAAAACCAAGAGCTCCCTGGTTGATTGCAGTATTATTCGTATTTGGAGCACAGTCTCCTATGAAAGCAGACTTAACCTGGCACCTAATTAGGTTCTAACCCAACACCAGAACAACTCTTTTGTTTCCCCAACACAATAGTTGTAGCGCTGCGCCGCGAGCAAACCCAGCTAATTTAAATTAAATATTTCTCCAAGCCACCAAAGAATAACTTAAAAACGTTCTAGTTTGCGAGCTGCAACGCTGTTCGCATTCATAAAGCGTGGTTTTGCCCTGGGACATAAATAAATGGATGTCCGCATACGGTCTCATCGTCCTCCCGATTTTTTTATAACTTTTTGTAGTAGCTGAAAAGTTAATATGTTACACGTGTACCTACTAAGAGTCTACTTTGTATTCAGTAATGTATTTTGTGTTTTATGATAACATTTGAGTTCATTTTACGTCCTTTTGGCTGTAGATATTAAAGAAATACAGTGTGCTTGAAACTGATTATCAAAAATTCAATTCAAAGACACTTCTGACTGTGTTGGTATATATTTACAATTTTTACTATTATCTGGGATTTATTTAAAGTCGTCTTCTTTAGCTGTAAAGCGCCTAAGTATGTAATAACTGCACTCGACTCTGCTATGTAACTACGCAAGCAGTTTAAACTATGCAGGCGGTGGCCTAGAAAAAGTTACGAGGAATTTTTGCTGCGAATTAAACTTTATAATAGACATTTTTGTCATTTATTCACGTGACTCTAAAGAGTATAAAATATTGTAGGATTCTTGAGATTTTATGTTTTATCAAGAAATTATATTTACTCAGTATTTGAAGCTTATTTGAAGGTATCGGTAGTAAAACGAAGGTAGTTTGATGGGAAAACAAAATATCACAATGCGTTTGATACGTCCATTCTTGAATTTTTTGTTCATAGAATGGCTAGATTGCATTAAATAAATTAGATATTTGTTCTTCTTTATCATGCATGGAGGCAATATTTATCTAAGTACCTAGTTATCAGTTTATTTGTCGGTTGTTGCTGATAACATTATGCTGTGAATTACTTCGTAGGTTCAAGCCATTTTTAACCTTACGGCTTTAACATAACAGTTACATTGGAGTGACGTGCTGGTTGAGCTCGTAATAAACAAACTCACACATGTGCAAGTATTACGTTGATTATGTTATGCTCGGTGTGAAGATAGCAACAGTAGGTACGTACACCATCACTATCCAGCTGTCATTAGGTTAGCGTCGAGGTTATAATATTTTTTTTAAGATTGTATTTAGAACAATACAGTGAATATGACGATTTAATGTGCAGTGTGTGTATTTTGTCAAAAACTGCAATTAAACGCGGAAATTTTGGATATCAAAACCAGTAGGTACCTAAACAATTGATAACGAGGTATATTTTCGTTGTTTTCTTTATTTATACTGAATTACCATGGCTGTGTCACAAACTACGAAACTTTTCGCAAATTTGTTTAGATGTAATAGAAGTTCGAGGCCGTTATCGACCACATGTTCGAAAAATGCCAAAGTAACATTCAACTGGGAAGACCCACTGAATTTAGATGGACAATTACACGACGATGAGAAGGCGATCCGAGACTCATTCAAAGCTTATTGTAACGAGAAATTGCTGCCGAGGATAGTGGAGGCGAACAGGAATGAAATTTTTGATCGGGAAATTTACAAGGAAATGGGTAATCTAGGAGTACTAGGATGCACGATCAAGGGTTATGGATGTCCTGGCGTCTCCTACGTTACTTATGGGCTGTTGACGAGAGAGCTCGATGGCGTGGACTCAGCCTACAGATCAGCTATGAGTGTTCAAAGCAGTTTGGCGATGGGAGCCATAAACATGTTCGGATCAGAGGAACAAAAACAAAAATTCCTACCCAGCATGGCCAAAGGAGAGCTCATAGGTTGTTTTGGCTTAACTGAACCCAACTTTGGCAGTGACGCGGGAGGATTGGTTACAAGAGCCAAACACGATCCTAAAAATAAGACCTACATCCTATCCGGATCTAAAACTTGGATTACAAACTCGCCCATAGCAGACGTCCTTATTGTATGGGCTAAAAACGAGGAGGACAAAGTGAGAGGATTTATCGTCGAACGGTCACAAGTCAAAAAAGGTTTGGATACGCCTAAAATCAATGGTAAATTTTCTCTCAGAGCATCGGCTACTGGCATGATATTGCTCGACGAAGTGGCCATACCGGAGGAGAATTTATTGCCAAACGTAGTGGGTCTGAAGGGGCCGTTCGGATGTCTCAATAACGCGCGATACGGGATCGCTTGGGGCGCTCTCGGTGCTGCCGAGACATGTTTGCGGATTGCTCGACAGTACACATTAGATAGGAAACAATTTGAAAGACCGCTGGCTTCAAATCAGCTGATACAGAAGAAACTGGCGGACATGTTGACAGAGATAAGCATCGGGTACCAGGCATGTCTGAGGGTCGGCCGTCTGATAGACCAGCACAAGGCGGCTCCCGAGATGATATCCCTAATTAAAAGGAATAATTGTGGGAAGGCTTTGGAAATAGCGAGAGTGGCTAGAGACATGCTCGGCGGGAACGGGATCTCGGATGAATATCACGTTATTAGACACGTCATGAACTTGGAAGCGGTTAATACCTACGAGGGAACTCATGATATTCACGCCTTGATTCTAGGTAGAGCGATTACAGGAATACCCGCCTTTTAAAATACTATTTCATTCGTTTTTACAACGGTTATGTACTTTATCATACGCATTATTTTCCATTTTAATTTGTTAACATTATTTTGTGAAAATATTATTTTTGAATTGTATATAAATAATAATTTGTTGAGTATATTGTTAAATTAAGCTTCTGTTTGTTTTATTTATACAATCACAAAAGAAGAACATAAAAAAGTGACCGAAAAAATAGATTCAATTAAACAATAATACACATACTATCATACAATACCTACTTTCACTCCCATATCCCTAATAGGGTGGAGAGAGCGAGAGAAAATTGTGACAGGTGATCAGCCCAATTATTATGAGTTTGGCAGGATTTTATACATGCTAGGTTTAAATACATAATCTCATACAAACATAACAGATCATTTACAATGAGATATGCAAATTTAGTAAATAAATTGTACCTAACATTTTTATCTCTTACATATTTATTCTATCTTTTATTTCATCTATTTTATCATAATTTGATGAAATAGAACGCAGTGGTTTCCCAATTCTGTGGGCGAAATAATCAGTGTCATTTTAGGTACCTATTTAACCAAGCATTGCAGGAATCATTGCTAATGACTAGGGATGCACCCACAGCCAAAAAGTAAATTCAACGACAACCCTAATTTCTTTGGTACGCCTGGATTTTTATATGAGCAACCCTACTCGCAACACTACTCTTCAAATTGCAGGAGCTTTTCCATACGTAGTAAGTTTAAAATTGCTGCAACAATCGTAGAGATGGGGATAATAATCGTGTGAATTTTATTTTATAAAATATGTGTTTTTTAAATCTCAGAATCTTAAAGAAAAATTCTTGACATTTTCGAGAAAGCTTGCTAAACTATTTGTAAAGGTTTTATGCCCGGCTCCAAATGTTTATAACCATAGCAACACATTTATTGTCAAAAAACAACGTTGCTATGGTAACGAACGATCCGTCGTCCGTTTGTATAATATTGGAACCGGGCATCAATGTCAAGACGAAGTATATGACTACGTTATCTGAATCATTTGTTATATAATATTGCAGCATCTCTAACAATATTAGGGAGGCAGGGATGCAATCTTGCGATACTATTTGCGGTCGGAGCGAGACGCTTTGATCGATTTTGCTATTGTTAGGTTTCCTTTAACGTATGGTAGCGGATGTCTACGGTCGCTACCTAGTTTATTTTCTATTGCTGGTTCAATAAGACTCTATTCTATAAACAAATAGCTGCGCCACTCGATTTTGCGATTTTGCAATATTCATTCTTATTATACCTATTTATTCTTTGCTGGACTGGGACTAGAGAAAAAACACAGAATGTGTCCAGTCCAGCTGCTTCGATCCCCAAGCATGTCGTAAAACTAGGGGTAGTATCCTATCTAACATGATGGACCATCAATATAGGCGATCAGTTGATCAACCCGATCACCTGTCACCATGGTTCACCACACCCATCTTAGGTCTTTAAATCCAAATCTCGCTGCAATTTTGCGATTGGATTGTCGCAAAATACCACATACATGCACTCACTTAATCATCATTCACCAACACGCGTTATTCGGAACAAACGCATCAATTGCTAACTATGATTTGGACGTAATGGCTGACGGCACGAGCGCATATCAATAAAATATTGCGGTGCGTTGTGAAATATTTACGTTCTCATTAGCCGCTCTCACACACACCTGTAGCCCAGCGCAAAATTGAGATATACTGCTGATTACGTTGAATTGATATGTTATTTTTCATTCAGTACTTTTATAAGTGAATGCATCTGCTGTTTAGTCAAAAATCATTTCAGAGCGTCTGGTCGAAGCGACGTGCGATCTAAGAGCTGGTTCTTATTTGGCTCAACGGATCATTATTGCCATTCAGCGTGGCAATGCGGCTAGCGTCTTGGGCACGCTTCCACCGTCTGATGAGTTGGATCAGGTGAGCTATCTATAGGCAATTTTCAACGATATTTAGATAGCCCGACTGTTTTCTTTTGCATTTTATAAAGTCTCTCTAATTGTGTTAGTTATATGAGAGAGAATGTGAATTTTATTTTAATAAATATTATTGGTGGACATTTCATTTAGCAACAAACTAAGCCAAGCTTGTACTAATGGAACCAGATAGCTGGTAGAATACCTATTTGTGTTCTTTTTTTTATAATTTGTATTGTATTAGACACAACAAACACATAGGTATGGTATATCTAGCGCAGAAAGCAGAGCTACTACTGACCTTTGGGGCCAGTCATAATAATACAGACGAAAATTTATTTACCAAAGAACCTTATATTTTGAAAGTTACCTATTAAAATAGATTTTAACGACATTCTGTATAGTTTGGGTCTTGACTTCAAGTTCAAAATATGATATGATTATAAAGATGTAGCCTATAGTACTCGACAGGCATCAAAACAGTTGACACCATCACAAACCAATCCAGGGCGCAATGCATTTCTCTAATTAACTACTTGTTCCACAAACGTGTTTCGCATGATAAGCGTTGCTTAAATGTTACTTCACTGTGATTTTTTTTTGTTAAATAAAAGTATAAGAGTGATTTAATCTAATGTTACTACCAACTAAATCTACTAGTATCATTATGGTGACAGGATTAAAAATTTAAAAGCATTTTTGTGGTATTGTATGCACTTGTATTCCAAGTTTAAAACTTTTTAAGCTCTCTGACTGCCGATTTCCTTACAATATTTTCCTTCCGTTGGAAGGGGAAGATCTCGGCGCACGTACCTGGACCAAATCAGCGACGTTTTGGAAAAGGGCCAGGTCAAGAGTACCCTAAACCGACGAGCATGCACGAGGAATGTAATGAGAGTGAAGGAAGCAAAAGAAGTATGTCAGGATCGTAGCAAATGGCGATCCGTGATCTCTGCCTACCCCTATGAGAAACAGGCGTGATTTTATGTATGTATGTATGTATTTTCCTTCATCGTTTGAGAGCACTGTTGGTATAACTCGTGCTGACGGACTTTGTGTTTTGAATAAGTTCTTATTTTCTTTTGTATATTATGAAAATTTGAAAAGAAAACTCTGACTCCAAACAATGAAATTACAAGCAGGTAAGCCTTTAGCACATCCTACGCAACATAAAAGTTTCCGGTGATTATACACTTACTTTTATAGGACGTTATAGAACAACACAAACAGGTTATTATGAATGGACTTTTCTATCCCGCAAGCGTTGTTTTCCACGAAAGTTTTCACATTTCCGTTAGAAAAGTGGAGCAGTTGAAAACGCTAGTAGAAATTACAATAGCTTGCTCACTTTGATCATCATCTTTAACAAGTTTGGCGATCATTCCTCATCTTGGTTCAATCAGTTTAGCAGCTCAAGTTTTAGAAAAAAAGATTATTTTTCTGAAATATCAACGAATTTTTATGAAATATCTGAGTCTAGTTGGTCCCTCTTTTCTTATTGTTGAGAACTGTGAACTAACGAACTACATATTTCTTTGTAAAGAAATACTCTAACACAAAGGTCAAAAGGAGAGGTAGCTGTTCTCTTTCAGCTTTCAAAAAAGTTTAGCGCAATTTGCATCTCACTCCCACAGATCTGAATCACAATGAGCCACGAAAAGCAATTAATACTTGAAGTAGCCTGATTCCGGTTTAAAACTAAGTGCTCCTTTGAATTTTCATTCTAATTTACATCTATACGATAGCTCCTTAGTCTGTTAGCCCTCGATTTTTCTAGATTCGTAAATACGCTTTTACCTAATAAAACCACATTTTACTGAATTTTTGGCTATATTAAGTCGCTAGAGGAATCTTACTTATATTATAAATGCGAAAGTTTGTGAGGATGTTTGGATGTTTGAATGTTTGTGCCTCAATCACGCCTAAACGGCTCAACGGATTTGAATAAAACTTGGAATATACATAGTACATGTACTGGATTAACATATAGGCTACTTTTTATCCGGGTACCACGCGAGCGAAGCCGCGGGCGGCAGCTAGTATGAAATATTATTGAAGCCTTAGTAAAATTATTTGAGTGGACAAAAGTGCTTTTATAAAGAAATCGAATGAAAAGCGGTGATAACGATTTTTTGCTTTCATAGAGACCTGACAACAAATCACGGAATCTTTGAGATATTGCGACATTTTTTCCGCAAGTTATATACAAATTATATTTTTACTGTTGTTATTGGGGAGCCAATAGCAACAGATGACTTCTGACAGGAATAAATGACGACTTCGGCGGCGTGGCAGGCGATTGCTCAGCTGAGACACAAGAGGCGCGGTTTCGATTGCCGCTACGGGAGAAATGTTTGTATGTTCTGCAAATATTTCTTCTGGGTCTGGGTGTTGTAATATTATGTATTATAAGTATGTTTTTTCAAAAAAAGTGTGTATGCTTTAGACGCCATAAGACTTTATTGGACATAAACCACAAAGCCTCATTTTATGTATTACATCAGCCATTTGGTTCCCATAGTACAAGTTTTTCTTAGTTTGAGGCTAGATGGCACTGTATGAAATGTCCAGAAATATTTATTATTATTAAATCGAAGAAGAATGAATAAATAAATACATGTTGTGCCAATCCGACACAAAATACAGGGTTTAAGCGTCTTTTAAAATGAAAATGCGTTCAGAATTTAAGGTTCTTTCGTGACACGGCTCAAGCTAAGCGCGCTGGCTTATCTACTGTGTCACATCACGTAAGCCGAGACTGCCACTTTTCAAGAACCCTTGTACCAGATTCTCGAGTTCAGGAGACTCGTAGGTCACTGAGATATTTAATCGCTTGAAACCAAGCTGGATTGAACTTCTTTTTGGTACTTTAGCAGTTACTAGTGTAGGTTGTCTGGAGACATATATTTTATGGCCGATTCCAATATCTTTCTGATTCAGATCGGACGGATCTTCCTTAGCAACGTTGTGTCATAAAATTTATGACACTTTTCGACAGATAACAACGTTTGAAATTGGAATCGACCATTAGAGGAAAAATCGTTTCATATTGTATACAACTCATCTACAAGCTTCACAAAAAAAATAAGCTTATATTTACCCTTAAGTTAAGCAACGTTGTGCTCGGTCATAATTTGGATGGGTGACCGCAGCGGCATTACGAGCTGAGTGCTTCCGTGCTTCGGAGGGCACGTTAAGTTATCGGTCTCGGCTTTAAAGTCGTTAAGCCACGACGGATGCCTTTAGCGGCCTAAAAACTACGTCACTAGAGTTGGCCACTAGCTCATACGAATTTACTTACTTTTACCACTATTGTACTATAACAAGGGCTAAATATAATAATGCTATTTACTCAAACATTATGTATTTGGTCTTCGTTTCAAATGCTTTTATGTTCTAATAAAGGTTCTAAAGTTAACAAAATAGCTACATTAGAAGATAGATATTTTCAATAACGCGATCAAGTTTCCGATACTGCGAACATTACAACGCAAATTACTTTAAATCCTGATTGTAATCATTGTTTGAGCTTTGCATTTAGAGGCAATAGCCCATTTTCACGGAACCCATTCAAGGACCCGTTTAGTACACAACGAGATTGCTTGTTTAATTTTAACAATTACCATATTTTTAAAATAAAATCTGTTTGTGTACTTACCCCTTTTAAAATATTTTAAGGTGACCCGAGTTATTAAACGGTTTTTTTTAATGTAAATTCTGTGGAATATACCTTTATGAAAATTAAACTTAATTAAACTATGAACGGGACTGGCAAACGGAGTAATTAAGATCGTACACACTGGAGTAAGGAGAGACCTGCATTTATTTGGATGATATGGATAAACTAGCGTCCGCTCTCGGCTCTACTCGCATGGTTATTCCAGGTAATAAACTATGTGTATAAAAATTAAAGCAAAATTCGACCGAGTAAAAAAAATATTTTAGATTCAGTCGAACGAACGCCGGCCGCTATAAATGCTGGAACATCAATCTAGTTATCTAAATTTTGACCGCGCACAACGTTGCTTTACTTCAAAAATCCATCCAAAAAAGAAAAATCCATTGGTTCACGACCGGATTTGAACCCACGACCTTAGCATCGGAAGTCGGAGCCGCTACATCTAAAGCCTCGTTCTTGCTGAGCAACATAATGCTGGGGCAGGGCCTTTTGGTTCATCACATCACTTGTTTACCTGCTCTTAGTTTTTGTAATTAAGTAAGTGTGATGAACCATTAAACGTATTTTCTTTCTTTCTTTCTTCTAAAGCTTGCTCCTAAAGTTTACCTTAGACCAGAAATGAAATCGGGTGGTCAGTGGATGAAGTTTACGAGGTGTATCATGTGTTCCACCACAAGAACCGACGTGAAGTTAGTGCCAGAGGCTGCCCGTGACAAATTGGTGCAGTAATGAAAGGAGTGCACGGATCCTGGTAATTTCGGTGGCAGTAGCTCACACATGCTGACTGGCAGTAAACCAAGCGTTTACGGTTTCAAATTAATACTGAATAGTTAATACAGCACGTATTCGTTATGATTTCTGTTATATCGAAACGTGGAAAAGCTGATAGTAGCTATATCGCTCTCAAATATACAGCTTAGAAAAATAGCAGCAATTTGCTTGGAAAATAGCATCTATTTCTAGATTGACAAAGATGACTGTTTTTTTAGGACTTTATTGCCTAACCTAACTTTTAACTCGTTTTATAAACATAATTGTAAAGGGATAATTTTCCAAAAAAATAGCCAAGCGTGGTTTCTTGTCTGTATCTTCCACGCTTGGTCGCGTTACGAACAAGCGTAAATTTAACGTAGATTTTAAGATGGTTTAAAGTAATGTTTACCGATCCTATTGAATAAAGATATAGAGTATGAGTTTGACTGAAACACAGATAACATAATACATACTTTACTAGTAAATGAATTTACATTTTGAAAGTAAAGATTGGCAGGATAGTGTATAGTACCTACCTAATTATTCACAAAAAAACTGAGGCCTTTTACCATCTATGGCAGATGATTTATACAGCGTCAGGAAGCAACTTTTACCTTCACAAACGGGACGCTGTAGTACCCGGGACGAATTAAGATGAAGTAGGCTTGCCCAGCACTTATTCTATTCTCCCAGCTTAGTCGGCTTTGTCCACAAAGTCATCAGAATATACTGGTTCCTGACAACTATTGTGGCGCGAATGTTGCAAGAGGGCCTCACTCCTCTGCGGTCGACTCACGCTGAGTAGTTAATGTTGTAGGTTTTTGCACACCAAGTTTATTGTTCATTCTACTCGTTTCCACACGTGATACAATTCTCTATTTGCGCTGTAGTATTTGTAGCGGTAGTATTTGTGGCACTGTAGTATTTGTAGCGCTGTTGTATTTCTTACGTGAGCCTTTTATGTTGGATGCAATCGGCTTTTCTTGTTTTATTGGTGTTTTGTTGGAAATGTGTAACAAAACGTTTATTAAAACTAGTTGTTTTCGTAGTAATTTTACTGTAAGTTACGGTTAGATTATCATTATTTGATAAAGGTTCTTGTACATCTATAGCAGATCAGAAAATCTAAATCCTCTTCTAAAATATAGGAACGTATATTTATCTATCAAATTGATTAAATATTTTTCATATTTTTCCAAGAAATGAGATAAAATTCCAGCTTGCGCCAGCGGGATCCAATAAAAAAGTGTTAACAGGGTTAAGCCTCGGGTCATCGACATAATCGGGAACTCATCGGACCGACTGCGGACAGCCGTGTCGTGTCCTGGCGGCCTTCCAATGCAATGTTTACACGAACAAAGTTTTTCAACCATCGTGCTGTTTGTATTACTTCCCGCAAAAAGTTTGAACTAATGTTACCCTCTAGAGTCAGGGTCTAGCGAGCCAAATAACCAAATTCATACACGTAGAGTTTGTGATCTGCAAGCGGCTAGCTTGCATCCGTAGCGTGAATCGATGGTTTAATTTTCGTAAATGTGCTTGAACAAATATTATATTTTATAATACGCTTGAATATACAAAAAAGCGGAGGTATGTTAAATATTGGAGTATGTTGAATAAAGAATTCACGATGATTTAATAATTCAGTACCTACATTGTACCTACTTACATGCTGCTCTTAACTAAACAATGATATTTATTGCTTTTTATTTTTTTTTGCCATTTGCAATTTTTAGATAAATAAATAAATATTTGTGAACATTTCACACAGCGCCGTCTATCACAGATGGCAGACGTTATTGGCTATTATAATTGTATATTCCGAAGGTTTGGATATTTATTATAATTGTAAGTAGATGCTTAGCTTTACTTCTAGAAAAAAAGTTCAACTAATGCTATCCTGTAAGGCCACGCGCAAAATTTTTCAGTTGCCAACATTCCAGAATTTATTTTGGGTCGAGTTGAGCTTTATTCTACGTACGCCGGAATTCATTACATTGTGCAAGATGGCGACCTAGTTTGCATAAAAATATTTTTTTGCTGAACGTTCACTTATTATTGGGGTGCGTCCGGCCCCACTGGCTATCAAACTCATTATATAAATAAAAGTCGTTGGATACTTGGGTACTGTTTGTTGTGGATAAGGCCGACTACGCTGAGAGGATGGTATAAGTGCTAAGGTTCCCTACTCCATCTAAAGTCGTCGCGGGCACTACGGCGTCCCGTTAATGTAGGCAAGAAGTTGCCTCCTGACACTGTATAAATCTTCTGGTAAGATGCAAAAGGCCTTTGTTAGTAGTACAGTTGTATTTAATAGGTGTTGGTTGAATTCGATATATTTAAACTAATAAATGAATGACACCTATACATAACTCTAAGGTATCAGAAACCATGAGTATCATGTTACCACAGCACGAGGTCCAGGATAAATAATTACAGTAGAAGCAAAAAATTTCTTGCTGTGGGAATCGAACTCTTGCGTCGCAGCTAGATAACCACCCACTATGCCGCTAAGCTCGTTAAAAAGTGGCCTCTGTGGCGTGGCCGGCGAGTGCTCGGCTGAGACGCAAGAGGCGCGGGTTCGATTCCCGCTGCGGAAGAAATGCTTGCATACTCTGCAAATATTTCTTCCGGGTCAGGGTGTTGTAATGTTTATCATAAGTATATATTTTCAAAAAAAAAGTATATAAGTAATCTATCAGCCATCTGGTTCCCATAGTACAAGCCTTGCTTAGTTTGGGGCTAGATGGTGCTGTGTGATATGTCCTCAAATATTAATTTTATTTATTTATTTATAGATTTTTTCAATATCACCGCAAATAAAGCTCCCAATTTCAAGCGCTCGAGGTTGACTGTGTGTCAGTACAAAACATCCATATTTCAGAAGGTTAGTTAAACTCGACAGGCTCGCTCTATACCGAGTGACGCAAAACAAATTGTTGCTTAAAATTTAATCCTAAAATGGCAGCAGCGGCGTGTCAAGTACGAGCGAGGCGCATCGTTAGTCGGAGAGTTTCTTTTGTCTCAAGAACTGTAGAACACGCTGTTATACCCCTTACACCCCTTCTGTGACCCGTCCGTGGCCTTCTTTACCTTATTCATTGGGCTATTCAGCGAGAAAGGTTACCAATGCGAAAAGCCGATTCTTTTGTCTCTGCTCGTCGAGATTTTAAGAGCTAATGAATGAGAAATGTTAATGTTTATTTGTTAATTTCTTTTGTCCTATTGTTATTTACGTTCTTTATCCTTAAACTTCTCTGCTGGACTGGGAGTAAAGAAAAAACATAGAATGCGTCCAGCTGCATCTCTCCCCGAGCATGTCGTAAAAGTCGACTAAGGGATAGTATCCTCCAACATGATGAAATACAATACGCAAGTATTCCCAAGGAGGGTTGACGTCAGGCAGGCGGCCGGTCATAAAACATCTTAGCCGACCCCACATAGAGTGGGATAAGGGCAGGAAGATGATGAGATGATGATGATCCTTGAAACAACTGGTGAAACCGGGGTAGTGCCATAGAAAATATCAGGTTTTACTAAATATCAGGTTTATTTGAGGGTTGCTTATTAGATTATTCAGCTATCTATCTAAAGGTGTCACTAGTTCTTTCGAACCAGTGTGCTGAAAGGATTAAAAAGTGCGCCTCAAAGGCTCCTTTCGTGCACGTTTCGATTATTAGATTAAGAAATGACTACTATAATACTATTTTATACTATTGTGTGGAACCAATAATTGGATCATAGATCAAGCGCCTTGTTTAGTTAATGATTAGGTACACGTTCAAGTTTGCCATAGCTTGACATAACTAAGTACTAAGCCTACTTCAACTATCAAGTCAGTGCTTAAACTAGCCGAAACTGTGTCTGATACATTTGAACATCTGTTTAAGCATGACGCTAACCTATATTAGATTCTAAATATGCCAAAATACGAACAAGTTGAACGAAATTTTTGATGCCACGTCACAGATGAGCAAAGTATTTCCACCGTAACACAGCCACACCATACCTGGCTGTTCAAACGTGGCATATCACACGTTTTCAAAGCTGGCTTTTGCATTTCGCACAAACGACATTCCATCCCGCGAGCATCAGTTATGGACGTGAAATTTTCATAAAACACCTGGTGGACCCCACCTATCTCAATTTGAAAAGCTTGCTTTACGACCACACAAAAACTGGGTCTGCCGAATGTAACTGGGGCATCTTTGCTTAAAAATTCAATATGGCTAAACGTACTTGGACTGTGGGATATATCACGTGGAAGCAATTTGAACACCTCTCTGCCGAGCAGTAAACGTTATTTATGGTAAGCCCGAGGCACTCAGTGGATCGGCCACACAGAGTTTAGTGGGATTTTCGGCAGTAAAGGGTTGCATTATCTGTGTTGTCTCATCACTTATTAAAATGATTTGTTTTTATTGTTATGTTTGTACGGTAACGACGGCAACTAACTCTAAGTGCTATTCTGCTATTGAAGTTTTATTTTTAAAGAATGTTAAGTATCTCCACCCTGTTTCTAAACCATCACCGTTCTGTCACAAAGAGTTAAAGCTAGAAATTTGACCATCATACTATTTAAACGAGTACATTGTAATATGTCACCGTAAAACTGTAAATTCCGTAAGATTATAATTGCGAGATTGTAAACTTTCAAAAGATTATTTAAATATACATTCTATTTTGGGTTTATTAGCGTCCTGATCAGAAAGTCTAGTTTATAACTTTTTGATCTGAAATCAGAAAGATGCTTTTTTGCGTCCGGGATGCTGGAGTCTTTGAGTTTAAAATAATATATGCAAGAACTAGTTTGTGCTACTAATTTTAATATTTGTGGACATTTCACACAGCGCCATCAAGCCCCAAACTAAGCAAAGCTTGTACTATGGACACCAGATGGCTAAATAGAATACTTATATACTTTTTTTGGTCAATACACACTTTTATTATAATAATAACAGCCAGACCCGGAAGAAATATTTGCAGAACATACAAACATTTCTCCCGTAGCGGGATTCAAACCCGCGCCGAGGTCGTCAAAATTGAAATAAGTTTTAATCCGTTGATGTCATCAAGACACAACCCATCTGTCTACCAATACACGAGAGATAGGCAAGCAGACGGGCGGAAACAATCTTCAAATCGTTAAAATTCACCAAAATTAATGTGAATTTTAGTACTTTCAAAGTGAAAAAATTTAAATAATTTTGAGCACCATAATATAATTCTGAAACTCTAAGAGATTTCACGACTTTAAAAGAACTCAAGAACAGCCCTTTATTTTGATTTGTTCCTTTGTTCTCGTAAATGAAAGCCATTTGGAAATGAATATCTTACTTCTTACGGCTAAAATAATTAAAGTAGGTAAGTACAATAAATTTAATGCCTACCTCATTATGGCTTATAAAAGTAAAAACAAAATTTTTGCTTTGCCTTGTAAGATGATTGTCATTTTGATTATAAGTAAACTTGTATTATAAAACAAAAACGACACAGCACATTTAAACACATGACTTGGCAGCATTATCTAACAAATAAATTTGAGTGGTTAGGTACCTTTGTACTTCAAGTCAAGAATACATTGAGAAAGTTGCTGTATGACCACACATCAAAAAAGTCTAAGCAACATGGTACTTTTTTGGCCGCCTAAAAGCCTCTGTCATGGCTTAACGACTTAAAGCCGGGACCGACAATTTAACGTGCCCTCCGAAGCACGGAAGCGCTCAGCTCGTAATGCCACTTGCGGTCACCCATCCAAATTGTGACCGCGCACAATGTTGCTGAAACATTGTTAAACATTTTTTATTAACTACAATAATAATTAATGATAAAAGTGAGGTAAATACCAAATTTGTCAAGCAACGAAAACACAACATGAAACCAGGAAAAAATTATTAGCTTTTATTTTTATGAAAACAAAATGCAATCGAAAAGTTAATATTTTTAAAATCTGCCAGTATATGTTTCCGAGAACAAAAAAGATCGTAAAAACATGTTGTTTCTGTAAATTATGCGTTTTGCTTAGACTTTTTTTATGTGTGTATAATGTAGATTAGGTTACTTAATAATATTATTATCCTTTGCAACTGTGTGTCTAAATAAAAACAAAACACTGTTACAAAAAATATGTGACACAAGCAAGGTACGTCGATGCTTGAACGAGGCGAGAATTCTTGCTATAAGTACCTACATATACCTATATTCGCATACTTACTCCCCGTCGAATATCTCATCTTTTTATATCCATTTTTGTCGTTCAAAATCAGCGTATTCAAAGTATACAAATCACTTATATCATGTCAAGCAGCTCATCAGCTTCGATGAACGTGCTGGCAGAATAACAAGTGGCCCGTACGCCAATCCTACATAAAATTAAATTTATAATCAACTCGGCTCCCCTCAGTGGGAATTAAATTATACCTGCTACTGGTAACTTCGAAAACATTTACATTTGCAAATAAATTCAGAAAAGTGCGAGTAGAAATCAAACCTTGGATTCCGAGGCGGGTTTTTTTACTTTTTTCACGTTCTCTTTCTTCCGTAATAATAATTACTAGATTTTTATCAGGAAGTCATACATACATAGTATGTATTATCACGTCCGTATCCTTAACACAGCCACAGGTATTCATAAGAAAACTTGCACTCATGACTTATTCGTCCAAGCTCACGATTCACTCCTGATCCAAGAGTTCCAAGATGAATATGGTGAACCTGGCTAAACCTGACTGATTCATTACCGCCAAGCCAAAATAGCTGAAGATAGAAAGCTGAAGTTTTGAAAGAAGCTTTCTTTTATAGCAAAACCAAATGAAGGTGGATTTATATTTATCGAAATTCAACCCCTAATATATTGAAAAGGGGTGAAAACGTTTGTATGGAACTTTTGCGTGGTATGATTTGCTTAAAACTTGGTCTGTATACTGTAAATGCAAAATAACTGGACAAAAGTTTCAGGAATTAAAAAAAAACTTAAAAAAAAGGTGAAATGAGGTGTCAAAGTTTGAATTGAAACTTTTTAAAGGGCACTGCGATTGGCTTGAAACTCCGTTTGGGTACTATAAATGAAAAATAAATGGATACGTGTTTCAGGATTTTTCAAAACAACCCTCACAAGGGGTAAAATGGAGTATCAAAGTTTTTATCGGGTTATGCGATTGGCTTGAAACATGGTATGGATCCCTACTCTAAACAGGTCCTCAGAGAGGTCGTCAAAATCGACTACCGCATCTTCCATCACATTTCCCGCCGCGCCTACTAAACTTTAGTTATACCTACCATTAAAAAATACCTACTGCACTACGTAGGTACTTTCTAACGCGTCCGGAGTCGCGGGCAACAGCTATTATAAAGCATTTTATAAATTGCGAAGATTATGTCTTGGAAAATGTCCGTATAACTATGTCGTACTCACCCTGTAACTTACAGGCATCCTTACAGGTAAACAGAACAGACAGGGCTTGTTTTAGGACTATGATTTTCTTTCCGTAGTTTCACTGAACCCTAAAAGGTAAATCATACGCTTCATTTCACCGGTTCAAATGAGAAGACTTTTTAACTATCAAGAAGCTTTGGGGTTCTAGTTAATTAAATGGGAATTCGTTTATATTTTATCATTATGGTATGATTTCATAATACCTAAGTCGTTAATTGAATTTATTGCTTTCAGTAATATTTTCCTGGAGGAAGAGGGAGCAGGATTATTTAATATTTATAATTTCTTGTTAAAAAAACATGCTTCATTCTGTACAGAGTTTGTTTGAGATTCGTTTTCACAAATTGTAAATGTACTAGATAGAGTGCTTTCTTTAATATGAAATGCTTTGAAAGTACCTTCTGACAACACTACAAAAACTTCTTACTTCCATCTTTCGACTTTAAATGTAAAGGCGTTTGAGTTGGAGCAACACTAAACTTTTTGATTTATTATTGTTGTAAAACTATCGGAGTATTTACTGCAGGTTCCCACGTCACAGTTATCAGTTGAAGTTTGTTTCAGTTCACATTGCTTCAGGAAATATTCCACAAATTTGGTAAATATACATACATACATATTATCACGCCCATATCCCCAACGGGGTGGGCAGAGCCACAAGTAATCATAAGAAAACTTGCAGCCACTTCTGATCCAAGAGTTCCAAGATGGATTATGGTGAATCATGGTGACAGGTGATCAGCCCATCGCCATAGATTCATCATGTTGGAGAGGATACTATCCCTTAGTCGACTCTTGCGACATGCTCGGGGTGAGAAGCAGCTGGACGCATTCTATGCTTTTTCCTTACTCCCAGTCCAGCAGAGAAGTAAATATCTTTGTTATATACAAAGGCTTTTATAACTTTTTATGTTAGTAAGCTGGTGATTTAAAAATTTAGATTGATGACTACATTAATAATTTGAATCAATATAAAACGAATAGTCTGGATTAACTTAATCCTTACATTTTCTCTCGCTTAAAGAAAAATAAACAAGTTTCAGCTGCGGCTGCCCTCATCTCGGTAGCCATCATCTCTTTAAGTATCAAAAGTTAAAATTTTAATTAAAAGTCCCTTTGCGTGCTTTAAAACGACTCCAATTAAAACTATGTCTTCGCAGAGAGCATGAAAGAGTCGAGAGGTCGGACAGACAGGGTGTGAATAATTGCTCGTTTGCAGTGTCTATTTTGAATCGAGTGATTGGCGTTGTGGTTTGGAATAGTAGATTTGCTAAGTACTGGAACACGCAACGGTATGAATATGCACTGTTCACATTAGAAATCGAACACTATGAGATTTAGAATATGGAATATGTCCGTAAATTGAGATTGAAATATTGACAAATCCATTGGTAGTATCGCCGGAATATGTCAACGAACTTTACTGTATTGTATTAATATTGACAAGTGAATAGCCGTTGGAATATCATTAAACCTGAATACAATTATAACACCCATACATGTTTTCAGCACTATATTCAGCAGTAACATTCTACACGAAAGCTTCTCTTAATTGCATTGTAAATTCATCATGTCGGTAACAATTTGGAGATTATTTCGTTCTATAAAATAGTTATAATGTGCTTTTAAAAAAAGGAAGACATAAAAAAGGATACACAATAACACGTCTGTTTCCCATAGCACTGGGCAGATACCACAGATCTCCATTTACTATGGTCCTGACATACTGTTTTCAATTGGAAATATATGCTTCACAGTTTTGTAGAGGGGCCTCAGACCTAACGTCCACTAAAGTCTAAGAAATGGAGCCCTCAGGGCAGCTGAAGTTTATAACTCAAAAATGCCTTTGAATGTCAGCCTAATAATCCACGTCGCGTTCTCAATTTGTGCGAATTTTTCCTGAAGCTGAGGGACTTGACAATTTTCTCTAAACAAAAGGTCCAACGGCTGTTTTCGAACTGGCTTTTCATTAAGCGTCGGGAGTTGAGTTCAAAGCGCGTCTGCCGCTGGCAACTATTACAGCGTTCTGCGAGTTTCATTCAATCATTGTGGTATTGGCATCTTTGTTTTGAGGAGTTTTAACGAGCAGCTTTGCGATGGACGATAAATGAAATTCCTTGCGCAGGTGTATTTGGGTGTGTTTTGTTTAGATACAGGGTGAACCAATATGAACAAATGCCATCTGAAAATGACGAATGTTTGGATTGTACGAGATTTGAAATCTCCACAGTCACACTCACTCTCTCACACAGTCTGTATTAATACTAGAACTACTTGTATACATGTACATGTGTATTGATAGTTGTGTAAACATAAAATCTCTCATTCTCATCCTAGCTTTGAACTTATGTAAGCAGCTTGATAACATGCGGAAAACTCTTTAATAGAAAACTGTTAAAACTAACTGCGGATATTTTTAATCCGTGCTCAAACTAAGCAATGCAAATGCTATCTGAAACGTAATTCTCAGCTTGCAGTGCGCGCCATGAAAACGTTACGTGCTTGCAGAGAAGATTTCAGTTTTATAACTACCTATTCCTACCTGCAGATTGGCCTGCGTCAGGATGACGGGTGTGTTATATTTTCTCATAACTTCTTTTGGTTGAGGTATACAGAATCACAGTAAACAGGAAGTACCAAATCCTTGGCGACTTTTCATGTGATTTAGAGAAATACACCCGACATTCTGCTAGTCGCACTGGGCTTGAAATACAACGAGGTCGTCTCCATGAAAGTGTTTTATGGAAAATTGCTCAGCTCTGTTTTTACATAATCCGTATTTCGGTTCGTACTTTTACGAGTTACGCTAAGAAAACTTTAATGGGAACTTGATACCCGCAAAGTTTGAGGTGAGGTTATAAAATGAATGACAAAAAACGTATGGAATGCTTCCGAAACGTGAGCATATTATATCGAACACGACTCATCCCGGAGCTACACTTAGCGTCACAATCTCGGCACAGACTAGTAGAGCAGGACATTTGCGGAAATTCGTCACACATTCTACATAAGTACTCTAATGGCGATCATCACACAAAATGTATACTGTCAGAGAGTATGCTCCCTAGCAGCACGGCCTTGTCTATTACGAGAACTCCGTGGAAAAGGTACCTAATAAATTTTCTTGTGGACTTATCCATTTCCTTATTATAAAGACAAACATTTGGTTTGTACGTTTTGTAACGTACCTATGATGGATTTATGTTATCATCTGAAACCAAATCAAAACTCTTGATCATAAGTCACCATAAAAGGAAAATCAAAGCTTACAAAATTGTCTATCATAACTACTCATACAAAATGCATCAAAGTTAAATAATACCGACCATTTTGAGCGCCTAGAATATTTCAATTCAGCTCTTGAATACGGGGATTTGCCTGTCTCCATGTACGAAACAGGAGGCTGCATAATGCATTCATTGATGCGCGCTTTTATCTCTGTTCCGTTTACATTACATTTATTTTTCCATTTTATGAGCTGAGTCTACGTTTCTGTATCATAAACTATTAAGTGATTTTGTAATTGTAAACTTCTGAGGTTTAATGTCATTGATAATTTAAAACATACCCAGCTTTTAAGTTGTTGTTCGTTTTATTGATGGAATCCTACTAATATTATAAATGCGAAAGTTTGTGAGGATGTAGGGATGTGTGGATGTGACGATGTATGTTTGTACCTCATTCACGCCGTAACGGCTGAACGTATTTAAATGAAACCTGGAATATACATAGTATGTGTGCTGGAATAACATATAGGCTATTTTTTATCCGGATATCACGCGAGCGAAGCCGCGGGCGAAAGCTAGTAGTTTATAAGTGTAAATAATATAAGTGTCTTGTTTATAGATATTTTTTATTGCACGTAAGAAAAGCCATGCATAGAAAACGTACTCATTTAAATTTCCAAATTATCTTCATGTTACTTCACGTTACATGTACCATTTAGATAGGTAATAAACGTAGAAACCTAGTTTCAAACAGCATTATCCGAAAGCTTTTGACGATTACAATCACAATTTTATCCAGCCCCTATTAAAATTGCGCAGTTCTGAACACTCCTTATCTTCAAAGCAGAATGCAGTACACAAAAATATTCCATTTTAATGTTGAGGCAGAAAGAAAGCGCACGTACGTTTAGCCGTTCTTATCTCGGTTGGTCATGCGGCGGTTGCGAATGGAGGCCTTATCTAAATATTAGCTTTTGTTTATCCGTCTGTCCTTTACATTCCACGTACGTAGTACCTATCTTTGAAATGCGTCCGTCCTTACGGTATTTGATATCGCTCATGCATACAAAGATGCCTCAAAATTACTATCACCTGATCCCACAGAGGTCCCAGGTATCGTTTCAGTTCCGCATCGTAGCCCCCGTTCTATTTCACATCAGTGTGTTTGTACCCAGAATTTGCACGTATTCGGTACCTATATACAACCCATTCAGTATAAAGCTTTGTCCGTTTGTTTTGTGTTATCAAAGGGATATTCTGTTTTTTTTTTGCTGTATTCTAACCATTACAACGGGGCTTTACAATAACTTGTGCACGGGTTTTTTCCTATTCAAAAATAAATTGAATTGTACAAAAAAATTGCGATAATAATCAACACTGGTATTTGTGTCGCAATAAAGCTTTAGGTATTTGCATTTTGTTTACAATCTGAATGGAAAAATAGGCTATTATTGGTTCGCATTCCCCAAGAATGTTTGCAAACAAGTAATCTGTATAAACAATCACCACACCATATTCTTGCTGCACGATTATCTAAGAGATTCCTTGAATAATTATTTATTAATTAATTATTTCCTATATCTGGTACAAATCATAAATGACATAAATCAAGCAATTCCGGCCACAAGCGAAGCAAAGTCGGCTTATCCGGGTTACAAGATCCGGCCAGGCCGCTTCTATCGAACACGGATATTCCATTTGCATTGCATCCGCTAATGTCACACGCATTAGAGGTTCCGGTCAAACGTTAATACTGATTTGTGTAGTTTACTAGTTTCCTATTTACTGATCCGTTACTGGTACTTTCAAACCCTTTGGCTTAAGCTGCTCTGCAGTGCAGCGTGCAGAGTCTACTTGCCAAAATGAGCGTCATGTTACCATTGGTTACTGTCATGCCACATAAATATGAAAAATATGAAAAATAAACCGGTCAAGTGCGAGTCGAATTCGCACACGAAGGGTTCCGTACAATCGTACATGTTTTTATATGGGGTCCCCTTTAATTTTTTTTTTATAAGTGAGCAAGTTCGTATGAGCTAGTGGCCAACTCTTGTGACGGAGTTTTTAGGCCGCCTAAAGACCTCCGTCGTGGCTTAACGACTTAAGATTTTATTTTTATTATTTGTTGTTACAGCGGCAATAGAAATACACACTATGTGAAAATTTCAACTCTCTACCTATTACGGTTCATGAGACATAGACCGCTGACAGACGGACCGACGGATGGACGGACGGACGGACGGACGGACAGCGGAAGCTTAGTAATAGGGTCCCGTTGGCACCCTTCGTGTACGGAACCCTAAAAGAAAACAATGACAGATAAAGTAGCTGCTTAGTAGTTAGTTAGATGAGCATCTCTCTCTGGTGATATGAAACAGAAAAATGTGTCTCGACTTGCGTTTCTTTTATACTGGCCTTAACTTTTGCTAGAGGAAACTTTTGATGGAGTGAGAGTGAACCTGATAATTAGTTAAAAACTTTAGAACAAAGGATCTGTTCTAAGAACAGGTGAATAATAAACTATTTTAATCTCGAGATAAAACCGTTTCAAACCCATTACGGAGAAATTATGAAGTGTTTTAGAAGAGCTTAAACTAATTCACCTAAATTAATTTAATCTTTTAATTATTAACTCACAAACTGTCCAACGAAGTTTCAAAATTTAAAACAACGCTGTTCCAAATTGAAAATTTCAAACTTGTGAAAAAATCTAATTTAGTTTTAAGTGTTCATAAAATATTGAAGCGACCTTCCAAGAACGCGAGTAGCGCTTGTCTTGACTCTTGAGGATATTAAAAATTTCATATTCGCTTAGGTATATTTACCTAGAGACTGCAGCTGAGAATAATGTGTCACAGAGAAAAAAATATATGCAAATTCTGTACAACATAGCTGTGGTGAATTTTTTACTGTAGTCGTATTTTAATTATGGAGACACGTGGAATAATATTAAAATATAGTGACGTCCGCAGTTCATTAACGATCATTTTTGGTTTTATATTCAGCTGCAAGATACTGAACGTTTTTTTATTCGAATGTGCGACGCTCAAAGGGTTTGTTGTTTACTGGGGAATGAATCCAGTACTTTGAAGATTTACTAAAATTGTAGCGGGTATTACCGTGAGCTCACGCCAGAATGATGAAAAACGAAAACTTGTTCCTTTCGTGTGCGATGGAAATGTTTGCGAAATCCCTGGAAATTCATCACCGTTATCTGGCAGCCACTCAGCTGCTTATCCTATGTCTAACTCCAGCATAAAAATATGGTTCATCGCAGAAACATGGTTTTATAAACGTAGGTTCGTAGTTTTTTTGAGAATAACTCACCCATTAAAATAATGTATGCCTCTGAAATCTCTCACAAGCCTAGAAGATGAGCCACGAAACTAGATACAAATTGTTATCCTCGTTACAAGTGCTCTATATCGTGGCCCGCGTCATTCCATTAATGCCGAGGATACATCACGGCGTGGCACCTTCTCGGAGCTTTCACACAATGCCGCGAATCGACGTTTGCCGCTCATCTTTCGCTGTACCTACTTTCATAGGCTAAGACAGAAGTATTTATGTTCCGCGTTTGCTAAAAGTGTCAACATCCAAATCCATAACCGGAGCATATTGGGATCGGCATAGTCACAGAAAACAAATCTGCACTTGGAACGGCATCATTTAGTATGTCAACTCGTACACATTCGTATGAAACGTAACTAGGCAGTTGCCTTAGGCAAGTAGTTCTGGTAATGTTGTAATGACAGCGATGGTTTGATTTTATGATTATAGAATTATAAAACAACTAGCTGCCGCACGCGGCTTCGCTCGCGTTGTACCCGAATAAAAAGTAGCCTATAATGTTATTCCAGCACACGTATTATGTATATTCCAAGTTTTATTCAAATCCGTTTAACCGTTAAGGCGTGATTAAGGCACAACCATCCAAACATCCTCACTAACTTTCGTATTTATAATATAAAAAGGATTGATAATTGTAGACATTCCTTATTATTGAGCTACCTACCTAAATTAGTATGTACCTATGATATACCTAATTTAGTGCCACTCGGTCTCGCCATCTACGGTAATCAATCTTGTAGGTACTACATAATACAATATATCATCCACATGCATACATAATTATCACGCCCGTATCCCTAATGGGGTGGGCAGAGCCACAAGATAAGAAAACTAGCAGCCACATCTGATTTACTTCTAAGATGGATATGGTGAATCATGGTGACAGGTGATCAGCCCATCGCCCATATAAATAGGTGGTCGTCATCATGTTCGAGAAGATAATATCCCTAAGTCGACTTTTACTACATGCTCGGGAAGAGAAGCAGCTGGACGCATTCTATGCTTTTTCTTTACTTCCAGTCCAGTAAAGAAGTTCAGTCGCGTAAATAATCCATAAAACTTAAAAAATATTAATTGAATTGTGATTATAATCGCTCTGTCCAGCACATTGACTGTTCGTGACCAGGGTACCTTTTTGACAAAGGTACCCTGTATCTGAGTATCTTAAAGACAGCGGCTTACAGCAGTCGTATGCAAGAGCGGTTAGATTTACTGCCGTGCCGAGATGAAAGGGCTAGGACGCCGTGCACCCGCTTTATTAGCTCAGTTATGTGAGCGGGAGATTTATTGTGTTTTCTGAGGAGGTATATACTCTTTTCGAGAAAGGTGTCTTGGTATAGCAAATTATATAATGAAGTGTATTAACAAATTAATAACATAAATATTTGTGAGAAATTACTGAAAAAAAAAATAGTTTTGGTTTTCCATAGGACGGTAAAAAATAACATTACTGCCAAGACTGGAAATAAAGCAATTTACGGCCGAGTAATATTGGAAGGACGAGGAGAGGCCGAGTACTTCCTAAGTGATTTAAATAGCATTTTAACTAAACGAGGATGTTAATTGTTATTTCAGCCGAGACTTGCACAGTACTAGAGGAAACAGTAAATAAATTAATTTATTTTTATAAACAGAAGTTTTACCAATTTGACTGCACGCGGTCTTTGCTTTTTTTTTACACTTTTGAAAAGCAATGTGCATTGGTATCGTATGTATTTAAATCACCACTTCGTTAGCACTACAGAAATATAAAAAACTGTCTAGCAATTTTCATTATTGTCGTGTTGCAAATTGCAGGCGTGTTATACGCAGAGAGTACAGAAAAGAGCAGATTGACGTACTATTTTTTTAATAATGAAACTATTTCCGCGCAAGTGAGATAAAAATATGTTTTTGTAATAATTTTAAACTACGAAAGGCAAATAATTTACAGGAAATAACGCTTATTCCTCGGAGACAACCGCATCTAGATAACCAGTGATCAGTAAGGAAATATTGTCCTCCAAGATAACTAGTTATTCTGAAGGAAATAAATTCCTCAAAGATAACCAAAATCATTTTGGTGAGATCACCAAAAGCTTTTTTCCTAGAAAGCAGATGCTAGGAAAAAACTTCCTTAGAGATGACTTGTTAGTTCCAAGGAATATTTTTTTCTTGCAGTTAGCCATAAAAAAATCGGTTATCTCTGAGGAAAATAAAATCTTTTGAAATAACCAGTTATCTTGAAGGAAAATAATTCCATACAGATCACTGGTTAACTGGATGCGGTTATATCTGCGGAATAAGTGGGAAAAAAGTTTTCAAAGGTTTTATGAAATATTTAAATTAATTCTCTTTAATATAGGTGAAGCATTTTGAAAGAACGCCCGTAATGAAATAGCATTAAAATCATGTTTCGCAAACAAATCACAATGTCAACGCTTTTATTTTACTCACTTATCTAAACAAAATATATTTTTCATAATAAATCGAAGGAAAATAGCAATTTAGAGCATATTTGGCTTCAAACGTTGCGTAGTCAGAATAACGAGTAGGCACCCTCCCCATTCGAGTCCCCTCATGCAAAAATAAAATTATTTTTGACTCAAACATTATTTAAAAATCGTTGACGACAGCAAAACACAATTTCTTCAACTGATGCGAATTTATTTTCAATCAACTTTTATTGACACGAATGTTTTTGATAATTCCATGTATCTAGAGTTGGAAATGGATAACAAATATCAGTTACTATTTTTCAGCAAAGTGTGGGATCTGTAATCTTCTTATCCCCGTCCTTTTGTTTTGAAGTACTGAATATAAAGCCTTTGTTCGAAGGGCCGAGGTTTGATAATCTATATCAGTTTGTGTCCGACCAGGGGAATAGTTGAGATAGACGTATAGATACAAAAGTATACACGCAGGGATCACTCGACTCTAATTCTGCGTGTTTGTACTTATACTTCAAAAGAAGTGAAAACGTAGCGTCATCGATTTTATGTCATGAATGCAATTTGAGGGTTGAGGGGACTGCGAGGATGTCAGATAATAACTGGCTGTTTTTTGTATCGATATACGAGTATCTTCAGAATAACGATCTGAAGATTAAAAAATGGGGGCTTTGGCATGTATTGTGTGTGTTTTTTTTATAAGAGCAATTTTCAATTCAATAACGTTTTGGCAAATATAGACTATACTGCAAAAGGAAACTCAGATGGGACTCGCGAAATTTTCCACGAATAATAAACAAAATGAATCATCCTGAAGGTATACTGTTGATGAGATAGAAAGACTTGCCAACAAAATTCCAGCGCAATTTCTCTTAAACGCGGCTGTCGAATGGCTCATTCGACAATGATACCATTCCGTGATTTCCCTCCAGAGAAGACATCAAGTTTGAAGTAAATCTCAGATATCTCTTGTAATGTGTCCCTTGGCGTCCTAACCGAACTCGCTGACCGTAAAATTGTAAAAACTACCATAAATCTCTGCCTTTTTCTTTGTAGGCCGCGGCAAAGTACCGTGAAGGAAGCCATTGATTTTGAAAGACTAGCATTTGCTTGGGCATGGTAACTTGATCATTTTTATATTTGGATTTTGTTTGATATTGTTATATATATCATTGAACTGTATGCTCTGTATTTATAATGAACAAGTTACGCGTAAAGCATGTCTAGAGAACAATCAATATAATATTTGATTCAAGCAAACTACAATATTGTATTCGCAGGCGCTATATATCAATACTATCAATAACATTTTTATCCCCTTCAGACAGACAAATACCTAGCTTCGGGCCGTCAAAGGGTAATTACCGATTCGGCTGAATGTCTTTGAAAGTCGTTCTGAAAACAGCCGAACGGGGATGATTATAATTGGTATCCCAAACTAAATTGCCTTCAAAGCGAACTTGGCTCATTTGCACGCACTTTGCGAAAGTATTATTTTTGCCAACTTTCATGGTGGGTTTTGTACAAACAATTATTTTATAAGTTGAGATTTTCTGTTTTCGCAGTCTTGAGTTATTTCAAAGTTTTATGTGGTTGTAACGATTTTATGTACCTAATTCTAGTCAAAGATATACGTGTATGTACCTTTAGGGGTAGTTAGTAACGACCTCCTTCCGTAGACTAAGACACGTTATTGGAGACTCCGATGACGGGATCACCTACGCTGACGCGGAGGGAAGCCCCCCATGACGCCGACGAGGTGAAACTATTTCACATCACACCACACCGACTCCGCCGGCTGAATCAACGTTTTCTTTCTCCATCGCCCCCTCTGGGTCAGCCGTTAGATTAAATACCTAAGTGGTGCCCTTGCGCTAGTTGCCCCAAAAATTTCGGTGTCGCGATTTCTGTGCTCACCAAAGCCCGGTAAAGCTGCCAGCGGTTACAGCATTTATATCCGTAAGAAAAAAAAGTTAGTAACGACCTCAATGACTTTATTCAGTTCTGCGGTCACTATTATTTTTTCAATATTCTTAGGTAACTTTTAGGCTGCGCAATTAGTAGACAGCCAATCTGATAAAGCTGTAAAAAGCCTTTGTAGTAATAATCCGTCACAATCGAAAGTTGCTCAATCACTTCGAACATTAGTTTCCCAAACTTTTTAATGAAACCATGGGTCTCGTAACCTCAAAAACGTTAAGCTGAAAAACTACGAGACTGGAATAATGTCTGGGACAGAAAAACTTTGCGCTTTGAACCCTAGCGAGGGTAAGTGTTTTGCATTTGAACCCACGCAGCCTGCATACCAATGCGTAAAGGATTGATGTTTGCAAAACGCCACAAAAAATATCCAACCTTTACCTCCCTACTGACTCGGCATTCCTGAGTGACTGGCTGTATTCGGTGCTGCGCTTAGTGAGAATGTTCCATCCTAAATCAGATATGAAAAATAAAACAAGACCTTAGATTATAATGTTGACATACATACTAAGGTCCTTATAGAAATAGGTATTGAGTTATAAAGTATATGAAGCATAAGACAAAAAAAGGAGCTTCTCAAAGAATGGCCTTTGACAATAAAGGCTCGCAGCTCGCGCATGGATATTATTAAAAGCCCCGGAAGCAAAGTTAAAGTAAAGATTTTTACCAAGATTGAGGCTTTAGATATCTCTGAAAAACTTTCCGACTTCGTCCGATAAAATGTTTCGTACGCGTGTAATCCTAAAATTCTGCGTGATTTGTCTTCGCTGCGATAAAGAAAGTGTTCCAGCTTTTCGGGTGCAGTAAAGTCGAGTAATTTATCAAGGAACGAACTCGGCGCCGAACGCCCGACCGACTGCTCCTAGTAAATGAAAATTTATTTTACTTTCTTCATATTTAGGACTCGTGATCTCGACGAGGCATAAAACAATGGACGCAAATGATGTTTTCACGGGTATAAGGACATCTCTCCCGCCTTCGAAGACAGTCTGTTAAATTACGTCATAAAATAATATTACGAGGACTTTGTTCAACGCAAGCCTGTGAAATAATTAAGGAAGTGTAATAAGGTTCCATTTGCATAGCAAATTTTTAAGGTTTTAATGAAAAATATTCCTAACAAATCCTTTGATACTTCGAGCGTTCGCACAGAGAGATTTGCGAGAATAATATTGATGATAAGAGACGTGTTTAAATTTGTTTTGTACTTGTTGATTGGTTTAGTTCTTGTTACGAAACTTTCCGGTTTGTAGGAAGTTTAACAATGGTCTCTAGTTTACGCTTTGGAAAATAAAGTTTCTATTAAAACTTTTTTTGTATGCATTCAATGAAATACTATTCAAATTTACTGAACAATTGATTCATACTTCATAATGCACTTTATGAAATGCTCGAGGCACGTTACGCCGTAGGCATACCAGTTCAACACTCCGTAGCACTCCGAAGCACTATGTAGCACCCTCTTGTACATTGTATCTCCGCATTGTAATGGACTCTAGGTTCAGTCAAGTCTTGGAGAGCTGTGTCCGTGAAGTTGACAAATGTTCCGGCATGCTTATAGTAACTGTTGCGTGAACTGTGGCTATAGGTGTTTGCTGAGACCACTTCACACGAGAACGTGTGAAACTATCTGATACATTCTTGTACTGGCAAGTTTGGGAACCACACAAGTGTTTTGATATCGCAGTTTTTGTTTTCTTTGCATTTGTTTTTTGAAACAGGTAATAGGATTATGTGTTAACTGTTTTATGAAATTAATACCTACATTATTCTTGAGGATGTGAGTAAAAAACAAGAAAAGATAGATATTTATTGTTTCTTAAATGATTTTATATATTTTGTGAAACCTAGCATCAAAGAGTTTGTTAAAATTTATTAAATTATTCAGCCATATTCTTATTTAAATTGTGCAAAGAGTTTCATAAATATAACATAAAAAATGTAAACTAGCATAGGCTTGAGATATAAGTGAGTAAAGCACACATCCCCGAAGTATTCGTCGTGACGAGTCGAGAGTACAAAACAAAGAGGTGTCATGTTAAAACTCAAGTGAAATGTATTATTCAGATCCTGCTTCAGAGACAATTCGGCTTTTGTTTGAGGCTGAATCATATTGTAGACGTAGAAACGGATATGAATGTTATACTGTTACTTCTTTTGTTCTTTCTGAATATAGACTTTTTGCGTGGCTCATTGTTATTAACTTCCTAGGAAATACGGCGTAAGACGGCTCTATATCATATTACAAGAAATATAGGGCGTGCTACGTTTTTCCAAATTGAAGCGTCTTACGTCAAAATTGTGTACTTAAAATTAAATTAAAACTGATGTGCGCTATACCAGTTATCTCAAACGGCGAAGGAAAACATCGTGAGGAAATCGAAAGAACCTTAATAAACTGAAAATATGTGTACGTGCAAGTACATGAAAGGAGCTGTTGAGTCGCACTTTGAAACCTTTCACTACACTAGTTTGAAAAAACCAGTGACACGACTAGATAGATAGATCATCTGCACAAAAAAAATATAATTTTTTAATAATTACGTGTATTATTGATAGCAAGGATGAGTAGACGCGACAATAACTAGCGCGTGACTAATCTAATATAGAAATCAAGGTATTTACAATTTTACGGTGAGAAATAAATTGGTGAATTCAGTGAAATTTTGAAGGAAATAAAATCATATAGGTTATAATGATTAGTGAGTGCAATGAAAAATTGCACATTAATAGTTTAACGGAAAAGCTTTTACAGAACGCTATAAATAAATAGCAAAAATAAATTTGAACACGTTTGAATAATACTTTTCGACGGCTTCGGCGTAAAAATATATCCGAAAAAGTTTTAATCTAAAACTTTAAAGCGATGAAATAAAAAAATCTTGTCAATGTGCCAACATGTTAGACCGAGAGTGGAAAGATTTACTATTTACTACATACATAGTATTCACGAAGCACTTCACGAAGTACAAAATTTATATTTATTATATACAAGATTTTAGTACCTAGTATTTTATTTGGTAATATATTTTTTATCAGCACAATGACGCTTAACAAAACTACTCCAGTGTAAATTTTAAAGGCATTTTTTTTTACTATGTTCTCATATGATTTTCCATTAACAATAATAACTTTTAGGTAAGTACATTATAAGAAATTAAACTGAAGTCAGTTTTCTATCCGAATGGACAGATAGAAAGCAGAGTTAAAGATCACCGACCGCAGGTAAGATAACCAAAGGGTGATGTTACCTCGCTTTACTTCATTAGGAGTAGAACGCCCCGCGAGTTGAGACTTTGTCCAAGTTAAGTTTTTTTCATACAAACTGCATCTTCTACTGCGTCCTCTTGGAGTTGAATTTTGAGAATTCCTTTCTTAGTGCACCCTACACCATAAGAGGCACAAATATGCAAACTTCGAAGGGGCTTATGTATTTGGGGTCTATTACATACACACATTCATATTATCACGCCCGTATCCTTAACGGGGTGGGTAACAAGTAATCATAAGAAAACTTGCAGCCACTCCTGATCCAAGAGTTCCAAGATGGATATGGTGAACCATGGTGACAGGAGATCAGCCCATCGCCCATTATAGATTTATCAAGTTGATAAAGATACTATCCCTTAGTCGACACTCCATTGAAATTTCATGTTTTTCGGATTTATTGTTTAGGATGTGTATTGATTGTTAGTTAAGAATTGACTACCTACTCATACGAACTTACTTACTTTTAGTCAGCCCGTATCCTTAACGGGGTGGGTAACAAGTAATCATAAGAAAACTTGCAGCCACTCCTGATCCAAGAGTTCCAAGATGGATATGGTGAACCATGGTGACAGGAGATCAGCCCATCGCCCATTATAGATTTATCAAGTTGATAAAGATACTATCCCTTAGTCGACACTCCATTGAAATTTCATGTTTTTCGGATTTATTGTTTAGGATGTGTATTGATTGTTAGTTAAGAATTGACTACCTACTCATACGAACTTACTTACTTTTAGTCAGTCAGTCAGTAACGCAAGAGTTGTATATATTTAGACTCCTCAAAACTATTGTACGAGTATGACGTAAGAAAATTCACATTGAGTCCTGATAAGTCATCAGATTTTGATATTTTCTTCAGCCGCTGTTTATTTAATCCTTAAAGTTGTGAAGCCCGAATTTGATTATGGGAGGCAAAAACAAATAGGATCTTTATTAACAGAAAGAATCTTACAACTAATACAAATATGATTTACAAAATACAAAAGAAACAGTCGGGCTATCTAAAGGCTGTTGCAAACGGTCTATAGATAGCTCACCTGATCCAGCTCATCAGACGGTGGAAGCGTTCCCAAGACGCTGGCTGCATTGCCACGTTGAATGGCAGTACTGATTCGTTGAGTTAAATAAGAACCAGCTCTTGGATCGCGCATCGCTTCGGCTGAAATAATTTAGAAAACGTGTTGAGCAACCGTGCCCCACGGACCTAAGGTCTCGACCTCAAAAGGCTCAAATACATAAGCCCCGTCGAGGTTTGCATATTTGTGCCTTTTGAGATCCTCGGCCGAATCTGCCGCCGCGCCAGCTCTAACTGAAGCCCCTGGCAAATGAGAACGCGCAAGGGTATTGACGCATGTGGCGTTCCACCAAAGGCCTTCCCCTCTCCCAAGGAACTAGAGTCTTACCCGTCGGATTTTTTACCGTAGCGAAAAGAAAAATACTTACAGTATATTGTTTATTATTTGCACGATAAAGCGATTATGATGATACTCTAGTATTAAATGGGGTGTACAAAATGGTGGGTAAATTTTTCATTATTGGACCCATATGATGCCCATAAGTACAGGCTTTGCTTAGTTTGGGGCTAGATGGCGCTGTGTGAAATGCCTACAAATAATTTACCACTGGAGATTCTAAGAGTACAAGAAAACTTTCACTTAGTAAAATCCCAAACAATCAAAAACCATAAGCATTAAACCGTCATGTCCAACAAAGTGCACCATAAAACAATTTTCATTCAGAAAACCTAAAGAAATGGAATGGGGAATAATGGCACTTCTTTATGTTGGTAAAAATTCCTAACAAGTCCCAACTTTGACATTAGCCGGTGAATTATCGCGGTCTCCTCGGTGTCATTTGTGAAGTTCGAGGGAACTTTGCGCTTTGGGAGGCGAAGGCGAACTTAGTGGAATCTTTGTAGAGTTCGGACAAGTGTGCGAGTAGATTTTTTAGTTCCTTGATTGTGACTTGTAATTCGCTATGTAGCCTTAGGGAAGTCGCTATACTATGCTAGTAATGTTTTTGTTTATAGGTCAATGTAGGTTCAATGTAGATTTATGAATGACGTTTTAAAATGATACGGTAATTATTATAATTTTTGGTTTTTGTGTATCAGAATATTTTTTTACAAATATTGCGATTTTATTTCTTGTTTAACTTTATTTATAGTTTTAAGTATATTTGTTTAAAGAATTTGCACAGTCGTGCTTTAATGTAAATTTATAACAAAAATAAAGTGCAAACAAACTAAATCCTTTCAGAAGCGAAACAAAGTCGCGAAATAAACCAACAGTAAATCAGAGAACATCGCAACATGGTGTGTGTTGTAAAAACTCAATTAAAAGTTAGCTAATTCCGGATAAGAGCACTGACCACATAAACTAAAATAGTCTTTATTACAACTGGATAAGGAACACTGAGATTTCACAGGTTAAATAAGTTACTTTGTAGCCAAAACTCAGGTCTTAGTTGACTATGCGGCCTCTAGCTTAGATGTTAGAAGGTAACTCTAACAGTCTAAAAGCGAGTAATTGAGTTATTTGAATGAGGCTAAGACTATAACCAGTAGGTACTTTAAAAGGCTTTTAAATGTAAGCTCCATTCGTAAACTTGACACGATAGGAACCTTTGAGGCGCACTTTAAATCCTTTCACTTTTAATCGGTACTAAGCTTGAAGAAGAAAAGATTACCATCATTTTTAAGACTTAAAACACTTGACACACTCACGCAATCTACGTTATTGGAATGTGCGGATTATGTTTAAGCATATCGTTTCGTCACTGTCCAGAATTCAAGCTGAAAACGTGCATTTTGTGGATTAGGTGGACTAAATAGATGGACTAGGTAGGTATTTAAATTAAGTTTCAATACCTAACTAATCCATTTATTATATGAATCGGATTGGATGAAAATTTGTAAATTGGCGATAAGTCAATTAAGGGAGGAGGTTAAAATGAGAACTCTTTCTAAAAATATAAGTAAGTAGGTAATTATATAACGGAAGCTACTCTTGAGTTAATGAGGAACTCTTTCGTTAAAACTGTTTACGGATTCGCCTCACCTTAAGTAGCTGCCTACCTTTCTACGGAGTGGGCACATTTGTTTATTATTTATTCATGGTGGATTTTCGAGACAGGTTCGATATATTTTATTTGGAGATACTCGAACGAATCTTACGGACTCGTTTGCGGCTTCCTAATTATATTTTCTCCAAAAAATCTCTGTCTCCCTTTTCTTTTTTATTTCAAGTGACATAATTTATTGTGATTTAAATCTTAACCGAGAAATAAGTGAATCCTATCCTACTAATAATATAAACGCGAAAGTTTGTTAGTGTGGATGTTTGGATGTTTGTTACTTTTTCACGCCTAAACGACTGAACACTTGGAATATGCATAGTACATGTGCTGGATTAACATATAGGCTATTTTTTATCCGGGTACCACGAGAGCGAAGCCGCGGACGGCAGCTAGTAGTAATTAAATGATAATTAGTAGTGATTGACGACTATAAAAATAGTTTTGTGTGTTCGGTAAAACTGTCGAACATGCCGAATACCGAACATAAAACGAATATTCGTCCCATCCCTGATAAATAGTAATACATGATAGAGAAAATGAAAGTTGCTAGAAAAACTGTGATGGCTAAGCGCAGCCCAGGAGGCTCGACACTATCCAGGAAGAAGATGATGTAAAAAGTTCTAAGAGAATCAGTAAAACACTGCAGAGGTTCAACAAACAATATTTTATTAAATAAGACAGTAAGGGAACTACAAACTTAATAAAGAATACCTACTTGTGCTGGTACAATGAGGTGTTTACCGAGGATTTGTTTGTTCTCATTTTCCTCAATTGTGCAAAGCCTGCCAAGCTGCGTTCAGGCCAGCACTCAATTTCACTAGCATAACTTTTTTCCTCTATCATGAAGGTGTCATTCTTCTTTAATCGGTTCTAAAGAACTACTGACACAAGTAGTAGTATGCTGATCCTCCAAAGGGTAGTTGAATTTCGTCCCATCTAATAATGCCTTGTTCCAATTTTCTACTAACAGACGTCGTGTCGTTCATTACCATAGCAAAGTTGTTTACTTTCCGTAGTCCTCTAGTAGAATATTGAATCTGGGCATTAGTCTATGAGTATGTGAAGATAAAAATAGTAACTATCTTCCCAAATGATGACTTCCTGCCCTACCTACTTGATATTTATAGCAAAATATAGTGTTGAACACATTCCAAATAGAATTACAGTAATAGATATGAAAATATCTGTAAAAATTGCGTTTGCAATATTGCACAGCTAGAAAAATCGTTTTTTACGCTCGACTTGTAACATGTGTCGACTGAAATAGGGGTAAATAAATCTCTTTTAGTGGCTGCGTGTCAGTGTTTCAGCCATAAACAGGGCAGCGGGGTAACGGTCAGGCCGGGGTGTACTGGAAGATACGCGGAGCGATAGCGTAGATGCCATACTACCTCAATTGTGTTTGTATTTACGATTTTTTGTGTAAATAATACTTAATAATAATAAAATAATTAGATCGAACTGTAATTGATGAAATTCTGTTACGTTCAGACAGCTTTGAACTTGCATGTCTAGGATATCCTTAGGATTAATGTCATTGAGTTTCTCCACTTATTTTTAATATGGTCGTATGATTTCATCTCTTGGAACTTTAAATATTATTCATACGCAGAATTTGCTTCTTATCCACTTACAGGTATACACCATACTGTAACACCCTGTTTTTAATAACTACTGCAGTTATCATCGTACTTTCACAATATTGTTGTTAATGTAACCTGTTCCAAAATGTACGATTTACTTTTTTTCATTTGATTTTATTTCATGAAACACGATGCGAGATTTCGGAGTGTGATACCAGCACGCTTCCTGTTTAGGAACTGTCATTTATCGTCGCAGCAAAAACGGTTGGCACACCAGCTGGCTTATTTAGCCGACTGCGCGCAAAAACGTGTTATGCGATAGGTGTTGCTTTAACAGCCTGAAGAAAAACGATTTCAGTGCAGTGTGGCAATTGCGATATTTTGAACATGATTACCAAAGACAATCATTTTGCAATGCTTAATTTATGCGCATTTTCTATAGTGAAGTCGCTCTATTTAATACACATCGAACATGGTCTACAATTTTCGGCGTATGCTAATAGAACACAAGATTGCAACGTGCATTTCATCGAACGTAAGATCCAATTCGTTAATGGCTTTTAAAATAAACATAGATAGTAAATAGTTGTTTTGAAAACAGACAAAACTGACTATAAATTCACAAAAGAAACAGACCGAATGAATACTATGTTATGACTTGATGTTATTATAAGTAAAGATATAAAAATATCATGAATGTCATTTTTATTTGAGCCTTCGGGTACGATGAATAAATCCAATAATCTACAAGCGGCTTTGATGTCGGTTTAACTTTGTCTTTGAAATTCGTTTAGTGATAAAAATATGAACCATAGTTCAATATTTTTTGTTACGAAAATAGAGGACCATCTTATTGTGTAAAAAGATCGCAAATCGCAAGATGTGCCTTTGTTTTGGCTGTCTTTCATGTTTAACCCTCAAAACACTTGGGATGTGTACCTTAAGTACGGTTGAACTGTAAAGCTGTGGCCATACTGGTATCGTGGCGGCATAAAACTGAGGCCTTTTACCATATTTTGTACTAGATGATTTATACCGCATCAGGAGGCAATTTTTGCCTAAACTAACGGGAATATCTTGATATTTCAAGATTTTTTAAATCTTATTTTTCTCTTGTGTTTTAAGTTACAATTTTTTTTGAAATATCAGTGTCGCGTGCATCCTACAATAATCACAAAATAATAATAATATCATATTTAACATTATAATTATTACATAATAATACAATAACTATAACATGTGTGTTGTAAAAACTTAAATGACCATAAAACGGGCCGAACCTCACCCAAACACAAAAGAAAATGTCACAATAACATGTAATGACTAAAATACGCTACTTGCCTAATATCACGCACAAAACGTACCTAAATAAAAAAGCCCATTCAATATCATGACACCTAAACAACCATTGTTATAACAACGACAAATTACCAACAAAAGGCCCATAACAAAGAAAATTATATTTAATAGCTAAAAGGTTCCAAGTTCCAAATGTTGGGAACTGACAGCTAATGCTTTTTTCGTGTCGTCTAAAACCGGACTTCATATTTTCATATACCAAAAGTGTCAATACAAATTGAATTTCAAAAAATTGTCTGCAAAAAGTGTGAATGTTGTTTTAGTCCTACAAAATGTGGGAGGGGTTAAATCAAAATATACATAGTGGACCAGTCTAACGATTTGCAGAAATAATGAAATAAATAAATAAAACTTTAATATAAGGTAAAATATATCCATTTATCTATTTCTACGCACATTGCTCTACCTGGGGCCCTATTCACGATGACCAAACAAAACGAGACGCGGGAAAACGTGTGGAATTACCGTGTTATCGTATTCTGCATGATGTTGATGTGACAATGTCAGATTTCATAAACGAGAGTAGGCGCGAGACGGGCTCGTTTTGAATTGTCAAAATTACATGCTTCAATATTGCGTGTTTTGCTAAAACTAGGTTGTGTTTTTACTAATTATGTAAATAAATTAGTCTTCTTTAAACTATTTAATAGCAGAATAGATTATTTGTACAATAAATAATATAATCTAGGTACCATTGAATAATATCCCTAATAAATGATGTGGTAAATAAGTGAAATAACCTAACCCTAGTGTACAGAATAATTATTACTCCCGGAGCCCTAGTGCACAAAAGGAGCTTTTGAGGCGCATTTTGAATCTTTTCACCACGCAGGGTTCGAAAGAACTAGGGGCTAGTAGTAGTTGTAGTAGGTACTAACCTAACCTAACTAATAGCTCTTTTATTGTGAATGCTAAAGTTTGCGAAGATGTGACGATGCTTGTGACTCATAATTTAATTCTAAATGGCTGCACGGATTGAGTGAAACTTGGGATATGCATAGTATGTGTGCTGGAATAACATTAGGCTACTTTTTATCCTGGCAATAGGCGAGCGAAGCCGCAGGCGGCAGGTAGTACTTAATAAGTTAAAGAAAAGTGAGCATTTTTGTGTTTTATGGTTTTAATGCATTTATTTAACATAATATAACTGTCATGAGCTGCCCCTCCTAATGTAGCACATGAGTAGGTATGCCTTTAAGCCTCTGTTGCAAATCTGAAACGAGGCAGAAATCATTGTTATTGTTTTTATAGGTAGGTGCATACTTTCATGTTTTTGGAAATAAAGATTATATTCTACTAATATAATGAAAGTGAAAGTTTTTTCAAAGAATCTAATAAAGTTAATTTATTTTAGTTCGCTGATGCTCTCACAAATACTATTATGTAATACCTACTAAAATAAATAGTTGATTAAATATTACCCTTGTTTGATTTAATTCCTCTCTTGTTCGGAGGTAGGAAATTTGATGTAGGTTGGCATCATTCAAGGCATTCACCGCTTACTCTATGCAGAGGCTTGCAGGTGCTAACCAAAAGTTTCCCACTGGCTTTTGATAGCTACTGGTGATCAGGAAATTGAGGGTTGTAAGTATCTGGAAAAATACAGTAAATATAGTAGGTTTCAGTCTAACCTAATACCTAACCTAGGTACCATTTTATTATTGTTCAATAAATTAAGTTTATTGACCGCAAGTGGCATTGCGAGCTGAGTGCCTCCGTGCTTCGGAGGGCTCTTTAGTTGACTGGCCCCGCTCGAACTGGCCCCTAGAGTTCAGTTGACCTAATGCATGTTTTGCATTGGTCAACTGGCCCCGCTTACAGAATTTGTTATTAGAATAGACAAGAAGAAAAGTGTTTCAACTTTTGTCGATATTATCATGGATTCAAAATTTCAAAGATAGATAGATAGATAAACTGTTTATTATGTATAACAACCAAAAAAAAACAAGAAAAAACAAAAAACTTAGGTACTAGAAAAAACAAACAGATATACATAAACGGCGGTCTTATTGCTAAGAGCAATTTCTTCCAGACAAAGAGGTTGCCTGAAACCATAGAGAGAAAAAAAAAAGATTGACTATGCAATAAACGAAGTACTTAGCGGCAATATAACTGTAGGCCATTGTTAAGAGGAATTTAAGTTTTAATTTTTTATATATTTTTAAGTCTGACCCTAAGGTACATTTTTTGTATATTAGTTATTAAGGACATTCAATCAAAGAGCAAGTTTTATGTTAGCATGTGATCATTAATGAAACGACTGTGATTTTTAAGTATCTATTTTAATTTTGTATTAGTGTATAATGTTGATTTTGGATAGTTCTAAGTAAGCATTATTCAAAAGACTCATTTACAAATATTTTAAATTTTAATTTTTGTATATTGTCGATTTTGAATAGTTCTGAGTCACACTTAAAAAATGATTCCCAAACGTAACAAACGCCTCACATCAACTCTACTGAAAATGGGACATGAAGACCTTCGGATAATGGTGGGCATCATCACAGGACACTGTGAGTTGAATCACCACCTTCTGAAAATAGGAGCAACAGAGAGCGGCCTCTGTCGTGGATGCTTCCAAGAGGATGAAACTGTGGAGCACGTGATACTCCACTTTTCCGCAACAAACGAAATAAGACAAAGCTTGGGACTGCAGACGGTCATCGAGCAATATCAGGCACCATGATCATCAACTTCGACGGCACTAACAACGGCCTCAACAACACCATCGAGGATACTGGTGCCAACATCCCAAAGTCCTACTGTGTTACTTCAAGGAGTTGAGCTAGCTGGGGGAGGGTTAGCAGGGGGGATAATACACAATACACTCCACCGCGGGACGTGTAGTGCAACATTAATTAGAATTAGAATTAGTTCTGTTTTAATTTTATGTTGTTGATTTGTTGATTAGAATACTTCTGATAAAGCATTAATCAAACGACTGTGACTTTTAAAAACTTTAATTTTATATTGTTATATATTGTTGACTTTGACTAGTTCTAAGTAAAGCAAAAGAACGCAATAGACATAAGTATCATATTTATAACCATGGTGTTTCGTTTTTGTTTATCTTGAGTACGTTTTGTACACATCTGTACACGGATTTGAATTTAGACAATAGATTTTTTGTATAAATTAGTAATGGGGCCAGTCGACTAAGAAAAGTAATAAATTAAATGCATTTAGGTCAACCGGCCCCGTAGGGCCAGTTTTTTCCGGGGCCAGTCTACTAAAGAGCCCTTCGGAGGGCACGTTAAATTATGGGTCCCGGCTTTTAAGTCGTTAAGCCATGACGGAGGCCTTTAGGCGGCCTTAAAACTCCGTCACTAGAGTTGGCCACTAGCTCATACGAATATACATACCATACATAATAGGTATCTATTTACTTACTTATTCATATCAAGTGCCTATCAAGAAAAAGCAGGCAATTTGTGGTACAGTACGGTCAACGGATCTAGGCACTCGTGAAGTTAGCCGTTTCGAGCAGTAGACAGTATGAAAAAACTTCACTGCGCATGTCAAACTGCTAACTTCACGAGTGTCAAGATCCGTTGACTGTACTGTACTCGCAGTTTCTGATACCCAAGACACATAATCCTAGTGTCCCTCTGTATTGTGGGTCATGTTTGTATGTGAATTTAGAGAGTTCTAAATTAAAAAAAATCAACATTTTTTATGACACAATTTTCCCAAATTGAACCATGTAGGCTCAGACCAAATAAAAAGAAAAGACCCCGCGCCGCGAACAACAAAAGTGAAGCCGCCATTTTATCTATGTGTGTGTCGAAGGTTTTAAGGTTGTGTGTTCCAAGTAACCTAAATTCACAGTATAATAATTAAGAAACGATGCTATTTGAAGCACTTACAAGTGAAAAGTGATTCCGTGAGACTTTTTATGTGATTTGCTGCTGTTTTTACAAGTTTTCACTACACAGGAAGGCATAATTCTATTTTTAAGACTCGTGACGTACTAAGAGCGATGAGCATGGTTTTAGTGTAGGTGTGTGCGTGAGCGTGTATGTTTACTTGCAGGAGCACGGTTTTGTGTGGCTTCACTTTTGTTGTTCGCGGCGCGGCGTCTACTCTTTTTATTTGGTCTGAGCATGTAGGTAAGTAGTTGTGTTTTATAGTAAACAAGTCATACCTGATTAAATCAGCTGGAAGAAGGTGTGGTTGTTCACGAGTTTCCTGAAATAAGATATAATATCTGATGAGTTTCAAATCTAATAAAGTAAACAAACTATATCTCAGTCTTATTAATCATAGGTTTGGAATTGTTTGTTTGCTTCTATTCTAAGGACAAGTCAGTCTTTTTTAAATCTTAATTAGTATGATGGATCACTAGAGTCTCTTCCTCATGAGCTCTTCCTCCTCCTGGCTCATCTGCACAGGCAGCAGCGCGCGGATCTGGCACAATCCCACCTACAACTTCGCACCTCCAACTTAGTCTTACGTATATTCTTGATCTAAATAGGAATGATGGCTCACCAGAGTCTCTTCCTCATGAGCTCCTCCTCCTGGCTCATCTGCACAGGCAGCAGCGCGCGGATCTGGCTCAGCCCCACCCACATCTCCGCTACATCCAGCTTCGTCTTCGCGTTTATCACATAAGTCTTCTCGAGAGCACGGATCAGTTCGCCAACAGCGTCGTACTGACGGACTAGGAGACTGGAAGGAAGAAATATATTATTATTATCATTAGGAGTCTGTAATATATCTGCCAGTTTCATCATGTTACATGAATTAACATATAAATAGTGTAAAACATAAATGGCAACGAAGATACATTTTTTTTTGTTTGGTACCTGGAACAGAGATGTGAGTAAAATTACCTGAACATTTCTCTGACGAGTTTGGGCGTCTCGATCTGCGACTCCTCGGCCCAACTGAAAATAGTGCCGATCAGGACTTTACGGAACTTCTCTTCTGGAGTCTTCTTTGGCGGTTCTTCTATGGCCTGTAGGTAAAATAAATAAATAAATAGCACCCAACAGTCACATACATAGTCCTGACCCCACATTAGGATTCCCTGTGTCGTGGGTTTCAGAAACTACGAGTACCATGCTACCACAACACCCAGACCCGGAAGAAATATTTACAGAACATGCAATTTCTTCCGCAGCGGAAATCGAACCCGCGCCTCTTGCGCCTCTGCCGAGTAATCGCCCGCCACGCCACCGAGGCCGTCAAATTATTATAAGACACTTTTATAATAAAAATTACTGTAGATTCTAGTTTTTTTTTTGCACTAGTACTGAACCTTTCGTGTGTGGATCCAACTCGCACTTGAAATTTTTTTTTTAATTATACTTTCACTTATTCTAGTTCTCTTTCAACTATAATTAACCTTTCACACCTTCAACTCTTTCTAGTTCTAAAGACTTTCGCTCCATAGATAAATGTTTTCCAAGAAATTCCAAATGTTATTTACGTTATGATTAGTAATAGTTACCTCAGACAGTGGCTCTTGCAGAGCGTTGAGAGACACATGCACCATGAGGCTCTCGTGGATCTCGTTCATCCTGACGATGAGCTCCTCGCCACAAGGACAATTCTCCTTCCAAGATTCTTCTTCCTGGTCCATGTGCTTGAAGCCTGTAAAAACATCACAATTACCTAGTAGATTTCGTAAAAGGCCTAACCTCATACTCAAACGCATCTCAAAATTGAGCACGTCTCAAATGACGATTTTTTGACAGATTATCATCAGAAACTGTCAAAAAACCGTGAGTTGAGACGTGCTCAACTCTGAGTCGCGTTTGAGTATTCGGGGGTAAGACAAGTAGGTATATAGTTGAGCTCGAGGCTTAGGACAAGTATATAGTCAAGTTTACTCCTTTTACTCCATTTACTCTTTTCTAAACTAGTAACACCTACCAGGTAGGTCCTACCTATTACTCAATTAACCTTTTGTTAGGGTTTCTAAAATGTATAGCGAATTATGTATGTTGTTTTACCATTATAATTATATAAAAATCGAAGAACTATTATTTAGTAACTATTATTAGTGTAACAGTTTTATAAAATATATAAAACTGTTACACTCAAAACTTAAGTAGGTGTCATGCTTCTTCCTCAGAATGTCCTTCCAAACTCATATCTCGTTACAAGTTTCAAAAAATAGCTCCCCGATTTGGTGGCAAAACGCTTATCCAATCACAGCCCGAGCGGCTCTGTGATTGGCTAGCGTCATTGTTGCAAAACTTCAGACCAATCGTGGGGCTTAACAATAGAAGTGTAAATTAAAAAAAATACAATAAAAATGAATTAATCCTACTGATATAAGCTACCCATAATTTAAAATATCAATTATGCCAATCAAATACTTATTATATACATACCTAATATAAAACAACCTTGTCCTCGTGGTGTTAATCACCGGAAATGACATCTTATAAATACAATTGAAAAACTTTCCTACATTAAAATAATAGTTCTTCGATTTTTATATAATTATAATGGTAAAACAACATACATAATTCGCTATACATTTTAGAAACCCTAACACTTTGAATTTATAATAAAAGCGTCCATTTTAATTGCGGGTTCCTATCAGACGGAATAGGAAAAAATAAGACAACGATGTTTTTATGAAACAAAGTATTAATAATCAGTCTTTTATAAATAAACTATATAATATCTACTAAAAAACAGCATAGAAAATCACAATCTTTTAAACAAATTTTTAACCGTATTCTGGTAATAATTTATAGAAACTACTCAAAATAAAATTAGTCTTAAAAAAAAACAGGAATACAAATATCTACGAATATTTAATTTTATCTACATAATCATTATAGGAACTATCTTATTTTTTTTTAGTGTAAAGTTCCGTAAATTAATATCCTGATTTTAGATGTTAGTTAAATTAATATAAAAGTCAATTTATGATTTTAATGTAAGTCACTGAACGACTACCGGTACGACATCGCCGCCATCTTGTTGTTTACGAAGGATTTGTATAAAAGCGCTGAGCCTGTCGTATCGGGCGGCATTCCTCCGTTGGCTTTGCGTGTTTCGACATCGTGCTGATAACTTGTGTTTGAGTAAGTACCTATATCGTATTAATACATTAGTGTTCTGTGGGTAGGTAGGTACGTACTCTAAACACAAGTTATCAGTACGACGGTAATGTACATTACCTAGGTTAGTTACATTATATTTTAATGTGTTAATTCGATATTGCTATCTTTGCTGCCTATGCGATTTTTGCTGCCTATGCGATCTTTGCTGCCTATGCGATCTTTGCTGCCTATGCGATCTTTGCTGCCTATGCGATCTTTGCTGCCTATGCTATCTTTGCTGCCTATGCGATCTTTGCTGCCTATGCGATCTTTGCTGCCTATGCGATCTTTGCTGCCTATGCGATCTTTGCTGCCTATGCGATCATTGCTGCCTTTGCTACCTTCCTAAACCATCTCTAGAAGTCTCTAGAAGTTAGCGAGCGAAGCGAGCTTCAAACCAATGCGAGCGAAGCGAGCCAAATTTTTTAACTCAATGTAGTTTTAAACCATTTCTAGAAGTCTCTAAAAGTTAGCGAGCGAAGCGAGCTTCAAACCAATGCGAGCGAAGCGAGCCGAAATTTTTAACTTAATGTAGCTTAAAACCATCTCTAGAAGTCTCTAGAAGTTAGCGAGCGAAGCGAGCTTCAAACCAATGCGAGCGAAGCGAGCCGAAATTCTTAACTCAATGTAGCTTTAAACCATCTCTAGAAATCTTTAGAAGCTAGCGAGCGAAGCGAGCCAAATTTTTTAACTCAATGTAGTTTTAAACCTTTTCTGGAAGCCTCTAGAAGTTAGCGAGCGAAGCGAGCCGAAATTTTTAACTTAATGTAGCTTTAAACCATCTGTAGAAGTCTCTAGAAGTTAGCTAGCGAAGCGAGCTTCAAACCAATGCGAGCGAAGCGAGCCAAATTTTTTAACTCAATGTAGTTTTAAACCATTTCTAGAAGTCTCTAAAAGTTAGCGAGCGAAGCGAGCTTCAAACCAATGCGAGCGAAGCGAGCCGAAATTTTTAACTTAATGTAGCTTTAAACCATCTCTAGAAGTCTCTAGAAGTTAGCGAGCGAAGCGAGCCGAAATTCTTAACTCAATGTAGCTTTAAACCATCTCTTGAAGTCTTTAGAAGCTAGCGAGCGAAGCGAGCTTCAAACCAATGCGATCGAAGCGAGCCAAATTTTTTAACTCAATGTAGTTTTAAACCATTTCTGGAAGCCTCTAGAAGTTAGCGAGCGAAGCGAGCCGAAATTTTTAACTTAATGTAGCTTTAAACCATCTCTAGAAGTCTCTAGAAGTTAGCGAGCGAAGTGAGCTTCAAACCAATGCGAGCGAAGCGAGCCAAATTTTTTAACTCAATGTAGTTTTAAACCATTTCTAGAAGTCTCTAAAAGTTAGCAAGCGAAGCGAGCTTCAAACCAATGCGAGCGAAGCGAGCCGAAATTTTTAACTTAATGTAGCTTTAAACCATCTCTAGAAGTCTCTAGAGGTTAGCGAGCGAAGCGAGCTTCAAACCAATGCGAGCGAAGCGAGCCGAAATTCTTAACTCAATGTAGCTTTAAACCATCTCTAGAAGTCTTTAGAAGCTAGCGAGCGAAGCGAGCTTCAAACCAATGCGAGCGAAGAGAGCCAAATTTTTTAACTCAATGTAGTTTTAAACCATTTCTGGAAGCCTCTAGAAGTTAGCGAGCGAAGCGAGCCGAAATTTTTAACTTAATGTAGCTTTAAACCATCTCTAGAAGTTAGCGAGCGAAGTGAGCTTCAAACCAATGCGAGCGAAGCGAGCCAAATTTTTGAACTCAATGTAGTTTTAAACCATTTCTAGAAGTCTCTAAAAGTTAGCGAGCGAAGCGAGCTTCAAACCAATGCGAGCGAAGCGAGCCGAAATTTTTAACTCAATGTAGCTTTAAACCATCTCTAGAAGTCTCTAGAAGTTAGCGAGCGAAGCGAGCTTCAAACCAATGCGAGCGAAGCGAGCCGAAATTTTTAACTTAATGTAGCTTTAAATCATCTCTAGAAGTCTCTAGAAGTTAGCGAGCGAAGCGAGCTTAAAAGAAATGCGAGCGAAGCGAGCCAAATTTTTTAACTCAATGTAGTTTTAAACCATTTCTAGAAGTCTCTAAAAGTTAGCGAGCGAAGCGAGCTTCAAACCAATGCGAGCGAAGCGAGCCGAATTTTTTTACTTAATGTAAACATCCAAACATCCAAACTCACAAACTTTCGCATTTATAATATAAGTAAGAAGTAAGATTTTACATCCCTAATACATTTAGTTGAATGTCCAGGGTAATAAAATTTAATGACTTTTATGTTGCAGAAACGGATGAAATTATCGCGCAGTTATTTGTCAGTTGACTCAAATTGCGTCCACTTGTCAGTATGCCTCATAACAAGAGGATTTATACACCACACTAGTTTCGACGATGTAGATTGTGTGCTTATTTACCTACTATAGACTTCGACTTTGAAACAAGACGAGACACTTACCTTAAAACTGAGTTCATCTGTTCTCTGGGCGGACAGCGGAATTCCCTGGTCTTCTTGGCAGCCACGGCGCTCGGCAAATCTGACTGCTTGATTTCTTGGTAACGTCTGAAAGCAAGAAAAATATGCGTACATAATATTTAATCAGTTCAAGCTAGTATTATTGTTTCTGGTGGCCACAAGCATTGATTGATTGGGTTAGATTCCCGCTGCGGGAGTATTCTATCAGCCATCTGGCTCCCTTTGCTTAGTTGGGGGCTAGATGATGCTGTATGATAATGTCCTCAAATATTTATATTTATCCTAGCTGCCTCTCGCGTCTTTGCTCGCGTAGTAGGTACCCAGATGAAAAATAGCCTATATGTTAATCCAGTATATATCCGTTCAGCCGTTTAGGCGTGATTGAGGCACAAACATCCAAACTCACAAACTTTCGCATTTATAATATAAGTGAGATTTATAGTTTTTTTTTTTAAAGCAGGGTTATGCCGATGTTACCTCAACTGATCGCTCTGCAGATCGCCTACGAAGTCGTGAGCAAAAGCTATGATGGCTTCCACTCTATGCCTCAGTTGTATGTCGTTCAGATGTTGTTCCTGTGCTCGTCTTTTCCTTCTATAGGACATAATTAGAAACATTTATAGAAACTTCAAAAATTTATTTACAAAGACAATCTCTAATATCATTAAAAACTTTCAGGTAATCGGTGTAATAATAAGTAAGTAAGTTCGTATGAGCTAGTGGCCAACTCTTGTGACGGAGTTTTTAGGCCGCCTGAAGGCCTCTAAGAAAATAGAGTGATAGGTTAGCGTGGGCATGTTATGCGGAGGGAAGAAAGTCGTGTTACAAGGAAAGTGCTGAATATGAATGTGGATGGATACACGGACAGAGGAAGGCCTAAGAAAAGATGGATGGATTGTGTGAAAGAGGACATGCGTATGAAAGGAGTGAGTACTGAGATGACGAATGATAGGAGAAGATGGAAGAGGAAAACATGTTGTGCCGACCCCACCTAGTGGGATAAGGGCAGGAAAATGATGATGATGATGATGGTGTAATAATATTTAAAATAATAATGTTTAATTTTTTTATAATATTTATTTATATGTATGTATATATTGTATATATTTTTGTAGATATATATTATTTGTATATATTTATATTGTGTGTAGTATATCTTATTAGTTTATTATATTTGTAAGCTTATCTTTATGTTTTTCTTTTTTATGTCTCTGTACACATAACTTCCACTTATGTTAAAGCCTCTCCCTTGCCTCACAGGTTTGCTGGCAGAAAACTCTTTAAGAGTTAAGCTCGCCTTTGTACATGTACTTTTTAATGTTTTGTGTGTATTTGTTTCGTTTCGTGCGTGTACAATAAAGAATTTCAGATAATGGAAACTTGTGAGTAAGGCAGTAAAAATTTGAGTAAGAGTGTACTCACAGGAAGAGTACTAACAGGAAGAATGTACTGTCAGGAAATTATACTCGCAGGAAGAGTGTACTTACAGGAAGAAGGTATTCGCAGGAAGAGTGTACTGTCAGTAAGTGTGTACTCACAGAAAGAGTGTACTGACAGGAAGAGTGTACTCACAAGAAGAGGTTCTCATTGGTGCCGCCCACGGGGTCGCGGTTGTGCACTTGGTTGGTTGTAACTGCGTCCGCCAACGCCTGCATCACGAACTCACGGACCACCTCCAGCGGTAAGTAGGGGGAGTAAAAGTTGCTGATCTCCGTTATACTCTCTCTGAAACAAGATGTTTTGCGAGATGAAGATAAATTGGGACTGGAAGATTTTCTATCGAAATAACAACATTCAGTACCTATTTGTAGGAATTCACAGTTAAAATTACATGTGTCAGAACAAAATTAAGTTTAAAATCTTTACAGATATCACGTGAGTTTGCTTGCTTTTTTCATTCTTCATCTGCGGTCGAACACTCTCTGTTTGCAGCGAGCGGAGGCTGTGCCCCATCTCTGGGTCTTCGTACAAAGCCTTCAGTTCCGGTCCCAGGGGGATCACGAACTCGTTTTTGCACACCTCCCTGGAAAAAACAAAAACTAGCAAAAAAAGTAAGAACTTGTCTGTTATATAATTATCTTCTTGATTCTTAGACATTATGGGCATGCATTATTATTATTATTATTATTAGCCCATTATCGTCCCACTGCAGGGCAAAGGCCTCCCTATCCCCCTTCCACCTTTCTCTATCCTGTGCTTTGGAGGACCAATCCTTCATGAATGAGTCCAAGTCGTCCCGCCATCTCAGTGTTGGTCTGCCACGATGCCGTTTACCACCATTAGGAGCCCACTCGGTAGTGGTTTTCGCCCATAGGTCATCCGACATACGGCAGACGTGCCCTGCCCAGTTCCACTTCAAAGTGGCTGCTTTCCGAGCAACGTCAGCGATTTTTGTTTTGGAGCGCAGTATGGTGTTGCGTATTCGGTCAGTGAGTTTTACTCCGAGAATACTGCGCTCCATCGCTCGCTGGCAAGCCCCGAGTGTGGACCTCTGCTGAGCCGTCAAAGACCAAGTCTGCGCGCCGTACGTGAGGATAGGGAGAATGCATACGTCAATGAGCTTGCGCTTAAGGGAGATTGCCTGCATGCATGCAGGCAATAAAATAACGAACGAAACTAAAGTTCACACAATCACTTTAATAAAGCTACGATCTCAATAATTAAATTTGAATACAGATAAGTACTTTAAATTACAAAACGGAACGGAACGGAATGACAGAAGTCAAAAACTCGTCACTTGAGATTGAGACGTGCTCAACTCTGATGCATTTGAGTATCCGGGGGTTATACTATATGCTTCTCTCCCCGAGCATGTCGTAAAAGGCGACAAAGGGATCTTCTCCAAAATGATGGACCACCTATATGGGCGATGGGCTGATCACCTGTCACCATGGTTCGCCATATCCATCTTGGAAGTTTGGATCAGAAGTGGTTGCAAGTTTTATTATGTTTACTTGTGGCTCTGCCCACCTCATTAGGGATACGGCGTTATAATATGTATGTATGTATACTATAATATTGGAAAGCTTTAGTTTGCTTGAAATTACCGGCGTAAAGCTCAAAACGCAACGATAGCGCGTACTTTACCTGTGCTGCCACCTAGTATTTCATAATTCTGTTCTTTTCTAGATGCTGTTCAAGCGAAGCTGGTGTACTCACATGGTAGTGGCGTGCGACTCGAGATGCATCGCAATGAGGATGTCGTAGAAGCCCTGGCGCAGTGGACCAGACATGTACTGAGGCTGTATTGCGTACAGCAATTGCTTCTGATCCACGTGTTGGCATAGTGCGTGGGCAGCTCTGAAATATAACAATTTAAATGTAACAATCTAAAACACACGCACACAGTCATGCTTACACATATACACTAAACTTCTTAATATGCACATGTAACTTAAAATAACATGACTTAACATAGCTCTTTTATTGTGAATGCAAAAGTTTGTGAAGATGTGACGATGCTTGTGCCTCATAATTTACTTCTAAATGGCTGCATGGATTGAGTGAAACTTTAGATATGCATAGCATGTGTGCTGTGAGTATTTTTGTGTTTTATGGTTTTAATGCATTTATTATTACTTATTATACCTACGCAACCCCATGTACCCATACTTTAACACTAACACACACACACACACACACACACACATCTCATGATTTCTGATTTATTTAACATAATATAACTGTCATGAGCTGCCCCTCCTAATGTAGCACATGAGTAGGTATGCCTTTAAGTCACTGTTGCAAATCTGAAACGAGGCAGAAATCATTGTTATTGTTTTTATAGGTAGGTACATACTTTCATGTTTTTGGAAATAAAGATTATATTCTACTAATATAATGAAAGTGAAAGTTTATTAATTAAAATTTAAATTAATTTATTTTAGTTCGCTGATGCTCTCACAAATACTATTATGTAATACCTACTAAAATAAATAGTTGATTAAAATATTACCCTTGTTTGATTTAATTCCTCTCTTGTTCGGAGGTAGGAAATTTGATGCAGATTGGCATCATTCAAGGCATTCACCACTTACTCTATGCAGAGGCTTACAGGTGCTAACCAAAAGTTTCCCACTGGCTTTTGATAGCTACTGGTGATCAGGAAATTGAGGGTTGTAAGTATCTGGAAAAATACAGTAAATATAGTAGGTTTCAGTCTAACCTAATACCTAACCTAGGTACCATTTTATTATTGTTTAAGTTTAGCTAACACAATACTTACTTTGACTTCTGTTGTAATGCTAGAACATCTCTGAGGCCCAGAATTAACTAGCCTGCCTCCAAGAACGCCGCACAATACCAAAACAACTCTTTGGGCACCTTATAAAATAGCACGAAAAATTTAGGGTCCAGCTCAGCAGAATCCCTTGACAGTCTCCTATTTATGTGTGGGCGTTGCTGGCGCCAGCATATCATACGTTGTCTTCGAAGAACAACGTCCATTTTTATCATCCGTTAAAATATTATGTAAGTATGTAAACTCAAAACGTAATTTTTAACTGATTTCTTCATTTATGTCGATTTGCAAACTTTTTGAACACTACGACGCGGGATGTTCCCAAAATCTTTCTGCCGCCATATTTTTCTTATACCACAGATAATAATAATTTCTTTTATCATTCGATTCCAACCAAAGACAACACACTGGCCGGTAGAATATTTTGATTAACATCAGCAACTGTCAGTGACAGTTACTTGCTCTGTTCAGTTTATTTTCTTTTCTTTTGAAGGCGATTGTGACAAACTCATTTTACCAACGGGATTTAACCCATTTAAACAAACTTAGACATGACATGTATATCCAAGTTTTTTTCAAAACAAACAATGCAATATGTCAGTCAATATTTTGATTGATAATTCGTTCGGAAACAAGTTGTGGTTGGTTTGATGTAGCTAACCATTTTACGTTATATATATATTTTTTTTGTTCTCTAAACTTTAAAATATAACGAAAGTATTAGTAGAAAGAGTTTAGCAATTTTATAATTCAATATTTATTTACTTGAGATGAAAATTGTAAACAAAAAAATAAAATCAATCTAAAACCGATCGTTTTCCGAAAGACCGGATGCTTGATTTTGAACGAATCACGTAAAACCAAAACACGGTCATAGACAACTAGTCTTATGGCATGCAGAATACAGTTTTTGATTTCACACCATGGCGTGTCTCGTTTGTGTTTAGAGACACGATGACATTTGGCTCGTTACGTGGCTCGTTTTCTTTGGTCATCGTGAATAGGGCCCCTGTCTGTTTGATCAGTGTATGATGAATGTCCAGTTCTTGTACTCAACTAACAGGCGTTGGATCGTTCATTACCATAGCAACATTGGTTTTCTATCAAACAATTAAAAATTAAAAATTAAAAATTAAAAAAATATATATATTTATTCAGAGCAGAACAAGTTGGACAAATACAAGTAAAACGATGAGACTGCAAAAGTTTTACAACTGTGACGCAGTCAATGTATGACGCCTTTTGACAGATAACAAGTTTGATAACGGTCCGTCGACAGTTAGTAGAATATTGAAATGGGGCTCTAATCTCGTCTTAATTATCCTAGTAAGAAAGTTCGTATGAGCTAGTGGCCAGCTCTCGTGACGGAGTTTTTAGGCCGCCTAAAGGTCTCCGTCATGGCTCAATTATCCTTAAAAGCATACACGGGATCCATTCGAAGCTCTCTATTTTCGTTTGATCGTATATAAGTATAATGACTAACCCTGTATAAGCCAGTGAGATGTCGTCGTCCCCCTAAATATAAGTAGGTTCTCGATAAAAGTCCGACGTGAAACTCGAAAGAAGTGGGGATAATTGAAAAACCTGATCTCTCATTAAAATCTCTCGCCTTCGTCCGTTTTAAAATTAAACACGGCCATATCGCAGTCACGTCGCTGTCTACTTTTTATAACTCGTTCAGGATCGCAGCTAATATACTAATACTGGCGTATAGATACGAATCTATGACTATACAGGACAAAATGTTTATATGCTGTAAACTGTAAGTCAGGATCGTAGCTAATGGAGATTCGTGGTCTCTGCCTAGGCTTATGGAAACAGGCGTGTATGTATTTTTGTTGATGACACAAAGTGCTCGTAGTTACATTTTTATAGAAACCAAGGTGAGTATTAAAAACACAAATAACAACTTAGAACCCAAAATAAAATGAAAGAAAACATCGTAAAGAAACCCATGGTTTAGTCAGCTCTGCTGTTTTTCATGTAGAGCTGAACAGATGATATAGGTACTACGCAGAGCATCTCATTAGTATAGATAAAAATTGTCTCTTGATGTTTTATTATATCACGAATGTAATAGGTTATCTAAAAAGTATGTTACTTTATTTTAAGCAGATTAGTATTAGAGATTACAACCAGTATTATCTTAAAAAATGGACTTCCGCAAAGACACGCCTGAATCAATAAACTATCTTATAACCTGTCAAAATCCCGTAATTCGCTGACGTAAGTAGCTGGATGTAGGGTTGGATTGTTTACTAGTAAGTATTTTCGATAATACAACAGTGTAGGAGTCTCGTATCTATAGATCTATGATTATTCAACTGTTTAAGGTAGATAATAATACGAGGTCTTCTCAGACTCTTTTGTGGCTTACCTTTGAATAACCCTTCTAATAAGTTTAATCCCCGTTTTTACGTAATGTTAAAGATTAATTTGGACTCTGCGTTTACACTTTTAATAATGGTTTTTGGGGGAACGGCTTTAGTACACTGGTATTTCCAGTGAAGAAAAGACATTACGTTTTATTACATTTTTTTATGTATAGAATGAGAAGAATTTCGTTTGAAAAAAATAGGTGAATTATGAAAATTTTGTAAAATTATAGCAAATATAGTAAAAAGCTTCGAAATACTTTAATTTATAGTAGTTGTTGACATAAGCCAGTCACGCTCCATTTTCCTTATAATTCAGAGGTTATGTTTTTCATTTTATTAGATTTTTTGGCAAATAACAGGCACGGTGAGTGGCATTGCTAATTCAATAATGTCTAGACTTTGATGTTTTGTATTATCTTAGGAGTTGTAATAAAATATTTGAGAGTTTTTAAGGAGTTTGCACACTAGGAGCGCGGATCGATGAGACTAGATGTAAAAAAAGAATAAAATTTGTTTGTTTTTTTCTACTCTTTATTCGTCAAGCTAAAAAGTCTATAATAAGATAAAAAAACAAAGTCGATATGTTATAATAGGTAAGTCTATATAACCTTTATGACCATTACCTACTAAGACGGTTGACCAATTCTCTTGAGCCTATGCTCAAGAAATCGGCTATTTTAGGAAAGGCGATTTTGAATTTTTTGGTAAATTCACAAAAAGCAGAAATGAAGTCACGAGCATTACCTTACGGCTACATTATAGGGCTTCGGCGAATTTGGTAAACCTGACATTTGAAAAGTGACATTTGTAAGTGATTTGTCGTAGGATAGACAAGGATCCAAACACTGTCCTCGAAGATCCGCCACCATTATTATAACCGCGTTTGTGGTACGACTACACTAAATCTGTTATCGGTCGAAATATGATCGGACGTCGTCGACTAAACTCGGCCGATCGAATGGTTCGATGGAATCGAATGGACGATGTCGTTTGCAGTAGTTTACGGACTATTTTCTTTTAGCATACGTTTGATAATTGATTCGATCGGCCGAGTTCAGCTGATGACGTCCGATCATACTTCGGCCGATGACGGAATTGTTGTAATCTTACCGTAACAGTTCAAAGTCCTCAAAGATTCCCGTTACTGTAGAGGCATTTAGAGGTAAAATTGGGAATATCAAATTGCCAGGTCAATGTGTGTGACATCGATTCCGGTCACGCGCTCAATCAACGCCAATGTTCTGCAGTAATTAGTCAATCGTTTTAATGATCGACTGTTTCATACAAAAGCCGATTATTGGAAACTATTCAAATTATTCGAATAAATTACTATCCAATTTGTAAAACTATTATGATAGAATAGGTATTGATTCAAAATTATGTTGCCTATCATCGGTCCATGTATGTACACAAAAAAATATGTGAATCAGTTGCTCTGGGTTTGTTGGTTTTTCCTTTTATCAAGACCCAAGGAATGTATACCTACAAACACACATTCACATTCTATCTATCTAGTCGTGCCACTAGTTCTTTCAAACCAGTGTGGTGAATGGAATTAAAGTGCGCCACGAATGCTCCTTTCGTACACTAACATTCACATTATATAAAGTGGGATGGCCTTTGGTAAGTCATTCGCTTAGTTATGTAGGGTATTATAATACTACAATACACTACTACTACATGTCTTTCCTGTGGACAAGGCCGACTAAGCTGAGAGGATGGAATAGGTGCTGGGCAAGCCTACTCCATCTTAATTCGTCCCGGGCACTGCAGCGTCCCGTTTGTGAAAGTAAAAGTTGCCTCCTGACGCTGTATAAATCATCTACTATAGATGGTAAAGGGCCTTAGTTTATACTTCATGACTGGTTTATAAACGTGACTGTGGGCTGGCCATATCAATTGAAGAACCGACAACCGCTGGGGTAAACGAGTTCTTGAGTAGAGATTGCGACTCGGCAAACGTAATGTAGGATGACCTCCGGCTAGTGACGACTTGCGTAAGGCAGGCAGAGACTGATGCGTCAAGCCGACGATAGGGCGCGATAGCGCTCATTAGGGGAGGCCTGTGTCCAGCAATAATAGACTGCTATAGGCTGTTGATGACGATGATGATGATGATTTAGGTAATATTAATCAGGTACTATATTTTGGCCCAATGTGTTTCCAATTGAGGTAATTTGCCTCTCAGATAAATAATCGCTAAAAGGTTGATGAAAATAGATTTTAATTTTTACTTTTTACTGGGCTCTTAAGCCCTCCTTCATAAATACGTGTAGTTAGTGGCTTACTTAAAATCAACTAACATTAAAAGCATTTAGATAGCTCTATGTTTTTGTGAACAATGTTTGTAAGTACCTACTTACGATACATAAATAAAATCAAGCCTGTTTCATATAGGGGTAGGTAGTTTGTTTTTTATTTTAATGTTTATTTACGACGACCTCGATGGCGTGGCGGGCGAGTGCTCGGCTGAGACTGAGAGATTCGTTTTTAGGCCGCCTAAAGTCCTCCGTCGTGGCTTGAAATACTCATAATACTTTGTTTTACTTCTGCACTACAGCGTTCCTTTAGTGTAGGTAAAACTTGTACTAGACTTTAGTTTTACACTTAACAGCCAGGCACAGAACAAGCACCTGTAAATCATACAAACGTTTGTCTTGGGCGGAAGTCGAATCCACAACCTACAGTATTCCCATAGTACAAGCTTTGCTTAGTTTGGGGCTTGATGGCACTGTGTTAAATGTTCACAAATAATTTTATTTATTTACAGCGCAGAAGGCTTACAAGCTACTAAGTACATTAAAGGTAAATAATGTGCTTTCGCTTTCACCTTTTTCAGCGCTAATCAATCATAGAACTAATACAAACATGACATGAGACGTTGAGAACAGGGCACCATTTGTCTAGCACGCAACCCACGTTCTAAGCAAATTCCATGAACACCAGTTTTTTGTTCTTGAAGATTGCGCTTGAAAGGTTCCTTTTATGCATTATCGATATCTATAAATCTTACCTTTATTATAAATGCGCAAATTTATTAAAAGTATTATAAATTTATTATAAATGTTTGGATGTTTGTGCCTCAATCACACCTAAGCGGCTGAACGGAATTGAATGAAACTTGTAATATACATAGTACATGTACTGGATTAACATATAAGCCATTTTTTATATAGGTATCACGTGAGCTAAGCCGCGGGCGGCAGCTAGTAAATAATAAATAATTGTTGACATTTTACGCAACGACATCTAACCCCAAACTAAGCGAAGCTTTTACTATGGGAACAATATGGCTGATATAACACATGTACTTATTTTTGTAAATACATTATACATTTTATTTCGATGTCCCCAAATGACTTTCAAGACTACGAAATTGAAAAAAAATTATGTGTGCCTTAAATCAAAAGTCACAGTATTCAAAAAACTTTAATGTTGCTGTAGCGTGTTTAAAAAGAAAAAAAAACTTAAAGATCAGGTAAGCCGATAAACTGGAGGTGGTATGATTTGTGCAACTACTGGTAAGGGTGGGCATGCTAGGAGCTAGTTAGGTTTATTTTACTTCTTTATTGTAAGTACTGACAATATAGCTTAAGCTATGGTTTCCTATTTTTATTTAATTTATGCGGCTATAATATCACTGAGGCCAGGTGTTGATCACAATTGCCTATTGTGATCGACACCTGGCTGAGTAATATTGCCCCTTTATTATGTCGTGTCACTAGTTCTCTCAAACCAGTGCGGTGAAAGAATTTAAAGTAGCCCACTTTCAAAGGCACTTGAGGCCTTTTGTGCACTTAACACATGTTTTTGAACTTTTTAGGTTCTACGACATACCAGTTTCCTCACGATGTTTTCCTTCACCGTTTGAAAGTAACTACTGGCATAAATAGCGCACATAAATTTTCCGAACAGATAAATCCATTGCTGCACGACCGGATTTTCACGACCTAAGGATCGGAAAGTAGGGCCACTAGACCACTAGTGCTCAGATATAAACCCTATTAGGGGGAAAGGGGTTTATAGTGCACCACTAAACCTGGCAGATTAAAATAACTCAAGAATTTTTAGGGGTGAGGTATCTTATCTTATAATAATGGATGAACAACATCAGTGACAGTCTTCAGGTAATCCATACCATATTATAAATGTGAAAGAAAGTCTGTAGTCTGGCTGTTACTTTTTCACGTCTACTGAACAGATTTTGATAAAGGAGATAGATTGCATCCTGGGGAGGGACATGGGCTACCTTTTGTCTCCAAAAATTCAATGCGGATGAAGTCGTGGGCAATAGCTAGTTACCTACAATTAATACAATTTTGATAAGTCACTACTTTTGTGAAAAAGCCATTTGTAATTTGTGTTGTCAAAGTCAACGCTGAAAACTATACCGTTTAATAGCCACATAGGAAACCAGGGCTTAATAGCTAAGTAGAAAACTTAAACGTTATATTATTTTCCTAGTTGTAAATGTAAATTAAAATACAAAGTGTAAATTAGAGATAGTAAAGTTTCGTTGCCACATGAATTTAAATTCAAAAGGTATCCGTGTGGTGCTTCTTTATAAAAACTGCGCCCCTCTTCAGACACTGCGTAAAATCTCTGAATATTAAAATAAAACTCACGTTTACGCCGAGATGCTTCCATTCAGGGCTTTACGCAGACCATTTCCATGTATACACTTTAAAAATATATTAAATCTCCCTACAAGAGGGATAGTGAGCATCAACGTCACCCTAATACCTATTTGGAGCCCAACAAAGACATGAAAAATGGTAGAAAGTGGGCCTTGAAAGGGATAAAGGTACTCTTATCTGTTCGTGGATTCCACAATTCCACATCATACGTCGAGTTCCGTTTTTGTGTGTTCTGCATGAGTGGAGTGGTAAGTATGTGTTTGTATTCCTTAGGGAAAGACTTAAATAAGGAGAAAAATACGGTTTTATGTACAGTTCGCACTTTATTTCCTCGATGAATACATTTTTCTATAGACTTATTTATAGGTACGTTCAGAGAAGGATCATAAAGTTATAAAAATATTAGGTATCAGTAGGTGCTATTAAAACAGAAGTTTTAAAGTCATCCATAAATCATGTATTATGAAATCAGACTGTTTCTTATAAAATCTTAAACATTTAGTTCCAATTACAAACAAAGCAGGTACAATAATATTTTTTGTATTTTTAAAACTCATGAACATAAATTTGAATTCACTTGCTTTACTTGTGAATTTTCGTGTGGAGCGTAACTACTACTGAACTTGAAGTCCATTAGACTTACATAGAAAACGCAAAAAACAACTACGAAAGCGCGAAAACGTAAAGGTTAATAAATAAATGTGACGCATGAGCCATAACTCACACCAAGTATTTACGGTGTAAATCTGTAGCTTACATAAATTCAGTTCATTGAACTTGATCAAACTTATCCTTATTCGTGGCTTTGGTCGCGTGATCGCTGCTAGCGTGTCGTTATATTAACAGTCATTACAAAATTTACCAATAATAAGCCCACTGAAACATTAGCTGTAGGCTACACGAAAAGAGAATTAATAATGGGCGAAGTTTGCGGTTAATTCAGTTCACCATCTGCGTAAAATGTCGGAAAATTTTTACATTTCATCCCCCGTAATCCGTAAATATGGGGTCATTAAGCTGGCGCGATGCAAACTGCCTTTTATTAAATCGGTATCTTTGGCACTAGTTTCTAGAGCTATCAAAATCACGTTGCATCCAATACAAATGTAATAAATTATTAAACGTACTCTCTTGAAAAAAAGAAACACCCTTTATATATAATATTATTTTAAGCCTTTGAACTTGTAATCCTGTTATCAAGCAAAGTCCCAAGATGGATATGGTAAACCTTTGTGCCTGGTGATCAAGAGATCTTTTACCATCTTATAGTAGATGATTTATACAGCGTCATGAAGCATTTTTACCTTCACTAACAAGACGCTGTAGTGCCTGGGACGAATTAAGATGAAGAATAAGATTAGGATGATGAAGGCTTGCCCAGCACCTATTCCATCCTCTTAGCTTAGTCGGCTTTGTCCACAGGAAAGACATAGGTATTATACATAGGTCAATATGTGTGGAGCTGACTAAGCCGCGGGTTTACTTACGATGTTTTCATTCACCGTTTGAGAGTACTGGTATAGCGCACATAAATTTTTCGCACAGAAAAATCCATTGGTACACGATTGGATTTGAACCCACCATCTTAGGTTCGGAAGGCGGGGTCACTACAATTAGACCACCAGTGCTCTCACTGGTGATCAGCTCATCGCCCATATACTTATATAGTCCTTGAAGATATTCTTAAAATATCTGCCAGCCCCGTTGCACAAGGTTGGGGCTGGTCGGGGGTATACATCAATGTGTCTATTAGCGCTGTCCGGGTCGCGGGGGACCCATCGTTTAATTTATTGAAATATACTAAAAAGCTCGCGTGCCTCAAGAGAACTGATGTTGTGGAACGCTAATTGATTTATTTAAATGCTCGGTACGAATTTTAGGGCTTTGAATTATGTTTGAATAACATTTACTCCACGCAAGTTTCTTAATGTCAAAAATGGTTGTGAGCTAAGTACATAGATCAAGAAATTATGAAACTTCAATTATATGCAAGTTTCTCTTTTCAATGGTCATGTTTGTAAACCTTCCGAAGGAGTCATTTTAACTTTAAATTATATAGTACGTTTATTTTTATTATTAAAGGCAGATAATATAATGAACCTAATTAACCTATTTTTTTAAATTCAATTATTATTATAAACGAACTCCTAGTATCTGTATTAAATTTTATTACTTATCACATTTTTACTTAGGCCAATTATTTTATGTGACTTTTGTATTAATAAGAGTAAGTGGTTGTAATATTATTTTGACCGTTCTAATTAAATAAATAAATTTAATTAAAGTTTTATGTAGGCTACTTATCACAGTCCTGAATGAGAGTTCAAAATTATCTATTATACCTACAGGTTTCGTTCAATATGAATAAACAGCAGCTATCAAAAATATACACTTACGACATCAATCGTCGGAATAAATATAACCACACACCCCCTCCCCCACAGAAATAAATCTCATAGTCCGTATGTATCATATAAAGTAGATTGGTTCCGCGCAATTTCGGTAATGCACGAGTTGGCCGGCCATGAGGCAGTGGATGAATTTGATTTCAAGTAATGTAATACGGTCTTATAAATTTTGCAATGCAGTAGCTATATTGTATTGAGTACGTATAAATGATTTTTATAACACTTTTGCCTACATACCAACGTTTTATTGAACTATTATAAAGTAAATAAGAAGCATAGGGTGCGTCCAGCTGCTTCTCTCTCCGAGCATAACGTAAGAGTTGATGGGCTAATCACCTGTCACCATGGTTCATCATATCCATCTTAGGACTGTAAATCAGAAGTGGCTACAAGTTTTCTTATGTTTATTTGTGGCTCTGCCCATCCCATTAGGGATACGGGCGTGATAATATGTATGTATAAATTTGAAAGTTAAGGATGCGATAATGTCTAGATGTCTGTTTCAATAAATCATCAAAAACATTTGATTCGCAACAGGGTTACTGCAAGGTATTGCTGAGTTTGCAGAGTTGATCACGGCATGTTTATAAGTTCTCGCTTGACGAGCGAGTTTATCAACAATTGTTGACGTTGCAACCAGATTATACATTATATATGTCACCGTTAAATTTTAAATACCCTTAGATTATAATCTATCTCACGAGATTTTAAACTGTCGAAAGATTGTGAACCGTAACATACTACTTATAATTTAACTGCTTTAAATTTCTGGCGCTGCTCGCTCTGCTCGCTCACAAGTTTTTTTCGGTAAATAAGGATAAAGCATATTTTACCTTTATTAAATACCCACGAACATCCGTATAATCTTACTTACAAAACATTTTAATCACAAAACGAGATTTCCTCCAGCTTATGACTGCTGTTTGATATCGCTAATTCACAGCCATCGTATAAATTACTCGAGAGGAAATGGGCTCGGAGCGACGGAAAAGGGAAAAAATGCTAATAAAATTGCACCTTGCCCGTTAATCTTAACTCTCCACGGTTTTGTTCAGATTTGAACCGCTTCTAAGCTCTTGCATAAGAATATGAACATGTTCTAGTAGCTAAATAGACAATATTAAACTTATAAGTCACTTAGTACTGACCATCAACATTTAGTCTTAAAAGCATGGAACTTGGAGAGTTCGGATAAAATCTCCAAGTTCCATGCTTTCATGCTTTTTAAGAGGAATCTAAGTCGTAAAGCCATAACGAAGGCCTTTAGGCAGCCTAAAAACTCCGTCACAAGAGCTGGCCACTAGCTCATACGAACCTACTTACTTAAGAGGAATCTCTTATACCTAGTGTAAAAGTTCATTAAGAGACGAATTCCCGAAATTTAACTCCTGAAAGACGCAATGGGAAAATGAAGTTGCAGTGTGTTTCACTAGTTATTAATAATAGAAATTTAAAGACATATTCTAGATACATCTGCGAAGGAACTTTTTGAGGGTATTTTTGACCTTTTACTACTCATTGTAGCTCAGGCCTTAGTTCAAAATTATAATCAAATCAATTCAATTTATTGACATAAAAAGTATGTTACAAAATAAATATGAATCCTTACGCTCCCCATAGTTCGTGAGAAACTGTGTTTCAGGAGTCAATTGCTTCTCCCATGAGTTATGAAAATATTATTATGTCGACAATTTAAGTTGAATAGTTCTTTTAAAACAACTAGTACCTACTTAATACAAAAACATAAGAAACTGAATCAGGTTTTTATCTAACTAATTGAATATAATATTTAAAAAAAGAATGAAAGGTATCTCTGCTACATTTTGTGTGTTTGTTTATGGAAAGGTTGGTAATATTCTATGTTAATATCAGCTCAGTTATTGATGCAGAGCACTGCCAGATCGAAGTGTCCCCCAGGCCCTAATGCCCGGTTTTAATATGCTATCGACGGATTGTTCATTACTATTGCAACATTTTTTTTCTGTCAAAAAAGTATGGAGTTTCTAAGGTACTAGTAATGACTAGTGTGGTTAGTAGACTTATGGAATAAGGCATAAGTAGCTGGCAGCATTTAAAGCGCGAATTTGATTAAGTACAATTTCATTATTGACTTTGACAATGACAAACATAGATTGTTATAATGACGGCTTCTATTTATGACCACTTTACTTCGCTGTAAATTACCCGACAGGAAACGAACTCGACGCGACGGAAAAAGTAATAATGCAAATTAAATTGTACCTAATTCCGTCTACGGTTTTGTACAGATTTAAGAGGTTTTTAAATGGGGTTCTTACTAAAGATGTGATTTGACGAGCAATTTAATTTAATTTAAGATTACAAAAGACACTTTTGGAGTTACATATAAAAAGTATTATCATCATCTTCCTGCGCTTATACCACTCTATGTGGTGTTGGCACAGCATGATCTTTGGATCATGGTGTAAGAGATTTGGCTAAGGTGTTTTATGACCGGCCGCCTGCCTGACGTCAACCCTCCTTATGAATACTTGCTTATCATGTTGGAGGATACTATCCCTTAGTCGACTTTTACGACATGCTCGGGAAGAGAAGCAGCTGGACGCATTCTATATTATTTCTTTACTCCCAGTCCACCAGAGAAGTTATATATAAACATATAAAAAACACATAGTACATAGATAAATACAATAATAATAATAACACCCAACAGTCACATACGTAGTTCTGATCCCACATTAGAATTCCCTATGTCGTGGGTATCAGAAACTACGAGTACCATGGTACCACAATACCCAGACCCGGAAAAATATTTGCATAACATGCAAAAAAATTCTCCCGCAGCGGGAATCAAACCCGCGCCTTTTGCGTCTCAGCTGAGCAGTTGTCCACCACACCACCAAGGCCGTCAAATATTGTAGTCATTAAAAAATTAATCAAGAAGTAAAAAAATCTATCAAAGTAACAGCATAGGAAAGAGTCATTGTTTGAAAGAAAATATCCCTCCGTGGCCGGTGTTCAGATTTGAGGTACCTAGGTAGCCGGCAAATTAATATTTCCTAAGTGGCAAGGGGACAGGGTACCACAGAATTTAATTAACGAACAAAGTACCCGTGGGCGCTTTATCGCGGTCCTTTACGGCTTCTGTTCTACATGATTTTTCCTTGTAGCTTGGTAGTTTTAGTATTTTTTATTTTGTTTGCCGAATAAAATAAAATGGGGCTATGGTTTATTGTGCATAAAAGGAAGAAATAAGAGATTATGGCCTAATATTTTCCCAAAGCGATGGTCGCTTTTACGGCTGTAGTGTAAACGCGAATGGTAAATTTATATTTCTTTTAAGCACTATTGCAGTCATAAATACAACTTTTATAAAACAGTTAATAAAGTGGTTTGTAATAACTATAAAACGTAGAAAGACATAGGAATCAACTGCACTCCGAAGCTTTTTCAAGCGCTTAGCTAGAGAGGTATTAGTTTTAGGCGGGGTATATACGAGAATCTTGTTTTTTTTTCTGTAAAAAATGTTCGATTACTAGAATGTATTTTTAACTTGACATTTTTAATTAGTCGTGTTCAAATGCTGCATTTTCAAAGGTCATTGTAATATAAAGGTTATTATTTCAGTGAAAACTTTTATTATATGACAACAAACCTTTAAAATAAATACAAATGTAGGTACCTATTTATGTAATCATATGCATCTATTTATATGAAGTCATTGAAATTAGAACAGACAAATCTTTATTTGACGACCTCTGTGGCGTGGCGGGCGAGTGCTCGGCTGAGACGCAAGAGGCGCGGGTTCGATTCCCGCTACGGGAGAAATCAGAATCAGAAAATCAGAAAAAATGATTGAGAACAACAAACAAAAGTCAGGGTTACAAAATATAACGTTGTTCAATTCAAAAATTCAAATTCAAGTTCAAATGTTTGTATGTTCTGCAAATATTTCTTCCGGGTCTGGGTGTTGTAGTATATATAAGTATATATTTACAAAAAAAGTATATAAGTATTCTATCAGCCAACTGGTTTCCACAGTACAAGCTTTGCTTAGTCTGGGGCTAGATGGCGATGTGTGAAAATGTCCACAAATATTTATTTATTTATTTATTAACCTATAAAACTGAACTATCGGAAATGGTCAGAGCTATTGTAACTAGATGTGTGTCCCGCTTTACCCATGACTCTAGATTCCTGGTTTAATTAAATGGAAACACAAAGATGGTGGGTATTCTCGTCAGTGTTTCAATGGTTACTTTTTATCTGGAGTTTGAAATGGACTGAGCTTTTGAACGTACTTTATCACAGCTTCAGAGCAAGATCAATGGGTGAAGCGTTCGGGCTTAGTGTGTTTTCTTTTTACTCTGTCTATGCGAAGTTTTGTGAATGGATGAGCAGTGATAGGGTGCGCGCTTTTTGCTTTTGTATTTGCTCGTGTTTGGGCAGAACGTATCCCAATCAGCCGAGATCACAGAAACTACATATAGTAGGTTTTCAGTGGAAAAGCTTGGGTAACTTTTATACTTTTGGGTTATTTTAATTGTAATGTCTTTATTCAATAAAATCACAGTTATTATTTTGAAACGTCTTAAATTTACATAAATTTTACGCCTGTAACAAGGCGAAACAAGAAGACTATTTTAACGAATTATTTTATTCGTTGGTAAACTATCAAACTTTAAAGAGTAAAATTTTGTTTGTCAATTCAGTTGGAAATAAACTCATTGGAATCAGAAACCGAGACCGCAACGCACGCGTCACGATTTTAGCGCGTTGCGAATGCACAGAAACAGTCGCCAATTCTGTTATTTATAAATTGCCTGCGTCGGATTTATTGCTGACTTCCCTTCCGCTTCGAAATCTATTACGGTATTCGGCGAATTATTCGCCGTCAGGTACCAATGAAAAATTTTGCTCGGTCCTACCTCGACGGGCGTTGTATATTCCCCGTTCAACAATGAAGCTCCATGCCAGTTCTTTATCGAAAAGCACGATTGATGTTCAAAAAGGTTCTCATTTTAAACGGTGAGTAACAGCTATTTTTGACCTTCAGTGTTCTTCAGCTGAGTTAGCCGTTGGATTGTTTTCGCTGTTCATTGTTTTGTAAAGGAGCCTTTGAGGTGCACTCTAAATCTTTTCACCAAACTGGTTCGAAAGAACTAGTGACACGATTAGATATGGGAATAGACATATCTATAATTATGCCATCATGTCCCATGGGACATGATGGCATAATTATTGAATTTTAATCATCGGCCCGGAAGATGAATGAGGCATTCTCGAAGCATTTCGAACCGTCATAGCTTCGGTCCGGATGATGCTAGAAAGCTGACATTTTCAGGATAAGATATCTTCGATAGACTTATCAAACACATTAAGTATCAATTATCTAGCTTTTATGGTTTCAGATTCATTGACATCTGAAACAGTACAGTCAACAACTGTAGTACAGTCAAGTGCACTTAAAGCTGCACTTACTTTGACTTGAGACAGGCCACGTGGGCTATGTGATGCGCAGCACAAATCGGAGTTCAGCTGACCTTGGCTCTATTAGTGGAGATTTTATGACTTTTTATCAGTGAAAGCATTATGAACTTGTGAGTCTTGGCAATCAACTTCACATGTAAAATATTTTTGGTGGGGATTTCTATTTCCTAATCTACCGGCGCAGTAATAAAGCTAAGTTCGTACGTTTCAGGCAAACGAACCTTCCAATATCGAGTGAACCGAAATTCCATCAATCAAATTTCCATTAAAAAACATCCAATCCGAGTCACGTGTATTCCGTCCGCAGTATTACAAAACCATGGCTCTACCAACGTTTCTTGTTGCGACTGTAGTTACGTTCTGAAAACTTTAATCAAGACGGTCTATGCAATTAGCTTACCTGTTTATTTCATAGTTTTGATGTAAGTTATACGTACATACAATACATAAATGTATTTTTTAGAATCAAATTCTTTAAACCTACTAATGTTAGAGTTTAAAAGTTAAATTTGCTCATTAGTACACTAATCCATAACATCCATAATAAACTATCGCATCTATTTTACAAAATAGATGCGATAGTTTATTATGGATGTTACTTGTTATTTTATGGTCATTAAGTTTTTTTGTGACCGTTTATGTTAATTAATTATTTATTTTTCCAATAACCTGAATCCTATTTAGATTTTACATAAAGACGGACAGACAAATAGATTTAGCGAAATTACAAAGGTTCTTTTGGACCTTGAAGCCCTGAAAAGGTCCAAAAGAACCTTTGTAATTTTTATAAAAGCGGTCGAGTGTCATCGTACATGAAAAATAAAACACGTTTCTTCTATAAGGACAGCCTTAATTGTTTATTTTATTATTTTATTTGTACAAATAAATAAATTTTAGATCGTTTGAAAAAGAAATACAAAAAAATATACAAAAAGTTACTCGACCCATCCAAATGCTGACCGCGCCTAGTGTTGCTTAACTTCAATTATCGATTACGAACGTGAAAATTCTTCTTGAATGGGGCCCCTTTTTATTTTATTTTTATTATTTGTTGTTATAGTGGCAATATAAATACATACTCTGTGAAAATTTCAACTCTATCTATTACGGTTCATGAGATACAGCCCGCTAATAGACGGACAGACAGTGGAGGCATAGTAATAGGGTCCCGATGGCACCCTTCGGGTACGGAACCCTAGAAAATAGAATGAATACGGGCTCCAATCTGCAGCAGAATTATGCCAGAAAGAATGGTGGTAGAGCCATGTCGGGTTCCATTCGGCAAAGTACGAAAATACGGTAAATCCAAATCCCAGCTTTGCTTGTCGACCCATCCCGGTGTCAATTAGCTAACAGGTAGCCAGAGCCACGAAGCTGGGTGTCAAGTGATGGTAATTAACTATCTGCTGGCCACAGATGGATTCTGTTTTGTGGGCTATTTTCTTTACCCTCGGCTTTTTGTGCACAACGCGATAGTATCCGATACTCGATGACTTTCGTCTTTAAGCGACTTCTGTAACTAAAATTAAGAAGATTAGATTTAGAAATAAAATATACTATTGTTTTTTTATTCTGAAAGATGAGTCGTATAATTATTATGGCTGGGATCACTTCTGTTACGTTAAAATAGCGTGTTTTAGAAACACACAGGCACGCACAGTCGACATTTAGTTAATTTGTCGCTGACGCTAGTCGCGCGACCTGCCGGTCAAAGTCGCGACACGTCACGGAGGTTTTCAAGATGGCGGAGCAATCAGCACTAGAGCTAGCTAGAGCTTCGAGCATGCTAAGGTTGTGTGGCAGAGTAGAAAATTGGGACCTTGCAACTTTTAAACCATTGTGGATTGTGTGCGACAAGTTGTTTGCAACGTAAGTCTATTAGTTAGCATCGGAAACCTAAGTAGCGTTGTGTATGAAGGGCCTAAAATGTTAATTCAACCGAAAACTCCAACAAATCAAAACTTTCGCGTGGAAGGTATTTATTTTAATAGGAAACTCATGTGTTTACTTTTACAGAGTTTAAGAAGAGTTTCAAATCTGTCTTAAGTTATACTATGCTACTAATCGCGCTATACTTTTTTGATAGACTCAAATGTACCTACCTACAAGCAGTAATTTCCTTTTAGTCTGTCTGTACTAGAGTGGTACCTAATGTAAATTTTATTTGCGGACTACACACAACATATGTACATCACACATTTATAAGTAGGTACGTATATTATTATATTTTTCCTTCTGGCAATAATTTGGGGCTATTGGGACAACTGTCAAGTAAGGCAAAAAGACTGCTATCCAGGACCGCCTTAAGACACGCAAGGCGCCATGTTGGTTGGAGACATTACATTATTACAAAAGAAAACGCTTGAAGCCTGTGCATTCAAGAAGCATTGGCAAGGTAGTTGGGGTGAGTCTAAATCCTAAACTAACCCCAACTGTCTTGCCAACACTTCTTTCTAGTTATTTTATGTACCTATTCCATTATCTTCTGTTTAACACCCTAGCACGTGGAAGAAGGAATCAATCACGGGAAACCAGCAGCGGTATGTTCTTGGTCGTCTAGATCAAACGGTATTTACATCTTGTATTGTGGTGGTGGGTTCTATTTTAGTGACACGTAGACGTAGACCAATCAATACAATATGTAAATACTGTTTGATCTACACGATCAAGAACATACCGCTGGTGCCGCCGCTGCTGAGTACCCTCAGGGTCATTAGGCGTAGGTTATATGGAAATTGCCTTAAGGTTTTTCTAGTGTTTAAATTAGGTAATCTAAAAGCGTGATAGGACATCATCATTTGGCGTGCTGCTGCATGTAAATTAGAATCATCTTTGGTCAAGACATTCGTATAATTAGACTTCAAACTTTACAAAGTAAGTTCGTTTGATTCTTAATTATTATATTTTTTGCTACAGCACAGAGTCATTCATTCCAACACCAACATAAGTCGCTGCAAATAAAGTTACGAACCTTGCAGCTAATAGCGAGCAGTCTAACAAAGGAAACCGACCAACTTGTAACTATTTGAACTTGTAAAAACTTAATTAGACACGTACTGACAAAGTCACGGTTTCTTCAGTAACAGCATCGTCATTTAACGTAAGTAAATATTAATTGCCATCGTCCACGGCTTTGCTAGATTGGTAACCGGTTATAAAACAGCCTCCATTATGTTTTACCTCCTTATTAGTCAAATTATATTATCTTAGCTTTATGCATTGCATAGATTATCACGAACCTCATATGTTTGGTAGAATGACTAAATACTCCTTGGTCTAGTAACGATTTAGAAGTGGAAGAAATATACGTAGGTATCCGGATAAAAAATAGCCTATATATTAATCCAGTACATGTACTATGTATATTCCAAGTTTCATTCAAATCCGTTCAGCCGTTTAGGCGTGATTGAGGCACAAACATCCAAACTCACAAACTTTCGCATTTATAATATAAAAGTAAGATAAGGCGGGAGATGTAAAATATTTTATGTGAAAAATGTAATGAATTATACTATACATTATTGATTTCGCTGTATATTTTATTAAACCCATAATTATGTGAGTAGGTATAATTGTGTTTATAATTCAAAAAACTAGGCCATAATAGCCTACACAACCTAGTGTTATTTCAGGTCACGCTATGTTTATACTAAGTTTCAATTGTTTCAGCTGCTACGCCGTGGATGGAGCACAAACAAACTAATAAACTTTTGGAATTTAAGTAACATTAGAACGTAATTTTTGTATAACGACACATTGCAAATTTATTAGTTAGGTGTCCTGAAGTATTTGTTTGTTGATCAACATCTACCTATCTTTTATAGTTTAACGGTGGGGTGATTTAGAAAACTCGGTTTTGCGGACTTTCTATATTGACCAGTGAACTGGACTGAAACTCACCAAGTTTCGCTTACCGCCATAAACTTGCGAGTTCATACGAGCACATACACTCCAGACTCCAAGGTATATTTATAGCTGTTTATATCGAGGATACCTTTCTGCATTAAAATTTAAGCAGGTGGTGGGTCGGGCCCGAGCATGTATCAATGTGTTTAGGAAGTTGTGCACAAAAATTTATTGGGTACTCCATCGAGGGTATGTATACTGAGGGAAACTGTCGGAGAGTGCCGAAGAGGCGTTTCGGATATGTAAAGGTAATGTTTATGTTTCCAAATCGAAATGTGGGTTTTGGATTGGGAGATTTATTTTGTTGTGACTTTTTTATGTGGAATGTATGTCGGTTTTTAAAAAGCAAACACAACAAAGTTTTTTATAGTGATTGCACGCACGGAAACCGACCCTCCCTGTCTGGGAGTCGGATGAAAAATAAGCGAAAAACATGACATATTTTCGTGTCTACGCAGAGAAAGAATAATTACAAACATACAGTACAAATACCTAAGGGAGGAATTTGCGTTTCTCATTTATCCCAACACAGCGTAACCCTTGATTAGATTTAAAGAATGGCAACAAAACAGGGGAGAGTGGGGTTCGGGACTTCATTATACATTTTTCTTTCCGTTCCATCCCACCCCATTCTCCCCAGTAATCATTGCGTTCCTATGCCTTGTCTGAAGAATTAAAGATAAAAGTCGAGGCAATAAAAGGGGGAAAGCCAGAGATTTCTAAATATAAGAATATTTTCAAAAAAAGTTTAGGAACTCTGAACATTTGGCCGGAATATTGCCAAGAGATAATATGCTGAAAACGAATTTACATATAAATTAAAATAAGATTAGGAGTATTAGCGTACTCTCGAGGATTTGCGTGGAATGTTCGGTATCCTCAAAATATTTTGCCATCAAAATAAGTACTAAAATAACTTTCGCTATAAAATATTTGGTTAGCGGTTTTTGGATGATTTTATCTAATTCAGAGAATATAGAATATACTCGTATACTCCTAAGCTTCACCCCTTCGATGTAATAACAACATTTATAATAGATACCTACTTGTTAAAAAGTTGCCGTAATGATATCCATCGTGTACAAAATAACAATAACCCAAAGGCTTCTTTCTTACTTTCCTCATTACTCTGAAAATGTTAGAATGGAAAATACATCAAAGAGTATAAACTCCATTGAAAGATTTCTCACAAGTCGTCATAAATATCTTCGCGTTCGCTTTATTACAAGCAAATTGTAAGGGCTCAATACACATATTATACCTACGCTGTCACTGTGTGAATCTTCCTTCATTGTTATTTGGGAAAATAAATTGGTAGAAAAAAAAGTTAGAGTTTGAATGCAAATTAATTCAGTAGTATTCAGTTGAGTGAGCATGACCTTCATTTTAAAATCAGAAAAAATATAAAATAATACTACATAATCTACTTATCTACTGGACTGGGAGTATAGAAAAAACATAGAATGCGTCCAGCTGTTTCTCTCCCCGAGCATGTCATAAAAGTCGAAGCGATGCGTGATCCAAAAGCTGGTTCTTATTTGGCTCAACGGATCAGTATTCCCATTTAGCGTGGCAATGCTTCAGCGTCTTGAGCACGCTTTCACCGTCTGATGATCTGGATCAGGTAAGCTATCTATAGACCGTTTGCAACGGTCTTTAGATAGCCCAACTGTTTATTTTGTATATTTTAAATCATAATTTATAAGTTTCTTTGTGTTAAAAAATCTATACCAACTTTATTTGAGAAGTAAAGCTATTTACAAGTGTGGTAGATCTAAGAGATGTCAAGACCTTGACACTTTTAACAGGGCGTGGGTCGAAATTTCACGAGACCGGAGCTCTCTCTAAAGTTGTTAAAAAGCAAGGGCTTTGCCCAGCAGTGGGGCAATTCAAAGCAATAGTAATAGAAAAAAAGCATTCTTTATGAATCAAGGAAACTTTAAAAAAGAAACAAAAAACTTCAGCAAAAGAAATCAAAGGAAAAGCTGACCTCTATAAATAGCAGGGATATTAAGTGAATACTTCATATTAGCAGCAGGTGAGAACCGTAACTTGGGCTTGTAACATGAGCGCCTTGGGACAAAATTGCAAATACTTTGTCATATCGTAAGTTGCCTTGGTTACACAATACCTAAGAATGTAACATAAACAAACAACTTGAGACCCCTTAATAGAATTTCGAGGCAGCACCTTTGGGGCATTTATATAGAAATCAGATTTCTTCAGGCAGTACATATTTACATCGTGAGAAACCCAGGAAGTCGTTGACCTAAAAAAAAATTAAGACGAGCCAGCATAATCCTTTCACCACACTGATTCGAAAGAAACAGTGACACGAATACCTACCAATATTCGAATACTCGATATCCGAATAGAATGATACCTCCATCTGGGACCACCACGAATCATATTACCTATGCACTTTTTGTGAAGTGTTAGTTAAATTGTTTTGTTCAAAATAAAGAGATGTCATCACTGCCCGACTTTATCAACTGTGGATATAGTTCTTCCTCTGTTTATGCCGTCCATCAAACAGACAGCACTGATGGCCTAGTAGTTTGAGAGCCACTGGTGGTCTAGCGGTAGCGGCCCTTCCTTCCGATCATAAAGGTCGTGAGTTAAAATCCGTCTTACACCAATGATGTTTATATATCAGTACTCTCAAATGGTGAAGAAAAACATTGTGAGGAAACCGGCACGTCGTAGAACCTAATAAGTTTGAAAATATGCGCCAAGTGCATGAAAGAAGCCTTTGAGTTGCACTTTAAATCCTTTTACTACACTAGTTTCGAAAGAACTAATGACACGACCAGAAGTAAAACAGACAAGACAGTACCAAAGTTAAATGTTTTATTGTTACAGCACCTGATAAACGCCTTGTCCTCCTTTTCTATGAGAGTTGCTGCTTTAGGCGTGGTCTATATACACAAATGGCGGAGATGTAGTGTAGAGTAGACGTTCTACACAAGTACGTCCGTCACGGGCGTATTATACACCACAGCAATATAATTTACTCTATCAAAGTGTATGCAGGAGACTTGCGTCCGTGCTTAATCACGTCACAGTTTTGGCTCTTGTGTATAAACCACGAAGGAGTAGAAATCATCCGAAGTATGTAAGTAAAATACACAAAACTGGCAACGGCCGTGTATAGAAGACCGGTAGATAGGCGCCGGTAACCTACTTTCTATGTAGACTCAGTTTTATAAGGTAAAGATACTTTACGTTGCTTATAATGTTCTTGTAGTTAGTTCCACAATGTCAGCATGAGGTAGAACAAATATTTGCATTGTAAAGTTGCTATTGTTGAAACATTTTCAATTAAGTTTTGCGTTTGTGAGACAGAGGCTTGTAACTTAAGGCTATTTACTTTTATTTCAAATTGAGCGGGCCATGGAAATTTAATTACAATTACATACACAGGTGTTGTATTTCATGTTTTACATATATACCTACTTACTTTAATAATACAGATGGGTCGCGACTCGTGGTCCCACTAATTTGACCCACTGGTGGGACAGTGTGTCGATTTAATGGGCTCGTGGTCCCACACGTATCTTAAGTGACCAAAGCAACTCTCAACTTATGTGCCTAAAACATATGTTTTTTTGTATACATTAAATTAAATTATACACGGATGCGCTCGTGGTGTAGCTTGCTTAAACGTTCTTGATTGATAATTAAAGTTAAGCAACATTGTGCGCGGTCACAGTTTGGATGGGTGACTGCAAGTGCCATTACGAACTGAGCGCTTCCGTGCTTCGGAGCCTTTAGCCTAAAAACTACGTCACAAAAGTTTGCCACCAGCTCATACGAACTTACTTTATTAAATTAAATTCGAAAGTTTGTATACGATAGTGTGTGTATATATTTTTTCCCACTCATCTAGTTGCTAGTGTATATTTTTTTAAGTTATAACAAATCTCCGCCATTATAATAAAGTTACCTAGTACAGCAAACTTAATACTTTAGGGTCCGTCATTAGACAACTTACTACAAAGGACTAAATAGTTCCAGCTAATCCGATTATCGTCCCAACTTATTTTGTAATTTGTAAGGCGGGAGATACCCCAATTCAATTATAAATATAGCGTAAAGATGAAGCCCAAACATGTGCCTGAGATAATTGAATAGTCGCGCTCGCTACGAGTTCGTGGCGTATCGCTTCCGAAGACAATGCAGTACCTACTAAGCACACAGGAAAGGTGTTTCTCTTAGAACACGCTGGGAAAGTGTACCTACTTAACGTACACGGTGAGATAATTGTTTTGAGATGTGGAAGTGCGGTTTTCATGAATCTATTTGACTATTTTATAATAATAAAGGCATTTTACCATCTCTAGTAGATGATTTATACAGCGTCAGGAGGCAACTTTTACCTTCACTAACGGGACGCTGTAGTGCCCGGGACAAATTACTATTTTATATTATTTGTGTTATATAGAGAGCACTGACAAACGGTGAAGGAAAAGATCATGAGGAAACCCAAGCCTTAGTCAGCTCCGCATATTGACCATGTCTTTCCTGTGGACAAGGCCGACTAAACTGAGAGGATGGAATAGATGCTGGCAAGCCTACTTTATCTTAATTCGTCCCAGGCACTACAGTCTCCCGTTCGTGAAGGTAAAAGTTTCGTCTTGACGCTATTTATATCATCTACTATAGTTAGTAAAAGGCCTTTGTATTTGACTATTTAAACTCAGATTTACGAAGGTAAAATCAAACTAAAAGAGATGTCTAAAAATTTTCGTACTTATAAAATTATTGTTTTAAAATGGTATCGCAATAAGTTTTCCATTGCGTCAAACTTAATCTAAAACTACCTAAATAAACCTAATTCAAAATTCATTGATTTACTATTGCGCTAATAGTGCACTAAGGCCTAGAGGCCCACTAGAGCCCTGTTGCCGCAGTCGTTCAAAAGAACTGATTACACAACCATTATTAGTAAAAAGTGAAAGTAAGAGAACCTATCATTTAGACAACCTCGAAATATAAAAAAAAATAGTTTTTAGAGTTTTTTAACAGACATTATATCATTTTACGTAGATACATTTTGTTCTTACATCTCTTCAAAACCTTTTCAACGAGATAATATATGTCTGGATACTTAGTTTTTGTAATTCTTTTGTATAAAATGCTCCGAAAATAGGTTATTGTCTCATACATATACCTACCTACATGGGTACATTTGACATTTTTATAAACGAGTCCCGAATTATTAAGAGAGGTGAAAAGAGTTGGATTCGTGCAAAAAGTTCAGAGTTAGGCGATAAATAAGACATAATGGGCCATTCCTAAGAATATATTATGACAAAATGAGTTCTATTATTATTGTTTGAATGTTCTCTGGAGTCTAAGTAGAAATTATTTTGGATTCTTGCAATTTGCTGTCTAGATAAATAGGTACCAACTTGATAAACATTGAAATGAAAATAATAGCTTTATGTTTTCTATGAATATTATTAACACGAAATTTTAAATGCAATGAATGTGTAAGGGCATTATAGTATACTCTTCAACATAATGAGATACAATAAGCAAGTAATCCCAAGGAGGGTTGACGTCAGGCAGTCAGCCGGTCATAAAACGCCTTAGTCAAAACTCTTACAGCATGATCCAAGGATCATACTGTGCCAACCTCACAGAGAGTGGGATAAGGGCAGGAAGATGATGATGATGTGTAAGGGCGGTATTTTATATCGTCGTATAATTTCTTCATGCCTTGTTCTGGATTCGACAGGTCTTAGATAATCTCTGTATGTTTAGTTCTCCCTAACAGTAGGTAAACCTAGGGTCCTTTTAACCTAGACTTATAACTTCATTTACTAGGAAGCATCATCATAGCCTAGTTCGTATATACATTAAACAAACGGACAACGAAAGGTTTATCACCATAGCAACGTTAGGTATTTGTAAGCGCCATATATTTGTTGCCAAAAACAAGTTTGCCGTCGTCTGATCCTTAAAAATGGGAACCAAGCAATAAAGCTGGCTCGCAGATTTGCACGTTGCACAGCACTAGTTAAAATTACACTTTTTAAAACATTTTGTACTTCCCTTTACACGTGCAGCCTGTGGGCTAAGTATACACAGAAATCCTACAACGCCCTACGAATCCAATACAACAACGGTTTCAGAATGCTGTTGAGGCTGCCGCGATTCTGTAGCGCATCGGGGATGTTCGCAGACGCACGCACTGATGACTTTTTTGCGATCATGCGAAAGAGAACGGCGTCCCTGATGCGCCGGTTGCGTGGTGGTACCAACGGCCTTCTAACCGTTGTTGTTGAGGATCTGTGCTCGGCCTACATGAGACACTGGCTGGCAGTACTTCGGCCTATCACACGCCTAGTGTCTCAATAGGTAGGTCTTAATGTTATTTTTTGGTTTTATTTTAAGTAGTTTTTAGGTTTACTAATTTAGCTTGTAAGTTACTACTAACACAATATGGATCAATGGTCTGAAATAAACACATTTTATTTTATTTATTTTATAATAAAGGTGAAGTACCTATTTAATAAGAGATCCAGTTTATAATTATCTTTTGTCAATGAGAAGCCTCTAGGAATAATGTCAAAGAGCGATTAGAGCACATTAAAATTCACTGTTCGAATTGCTAAGCACGCTTTGATCCTATAATCACAGATTATAACGTTATAGACGTTTAAAGTTTCACTGGGTATTTTTAGAATCACGTGTCATATATACGTTATATTTTTTCTTTTTACCGTTGATGTGATATCGTAAACGATGCCGATTCGCTGTTCTGAATGATCTCGGATAAATAGCCATATCAATCAATCAATCAATCAATCAATCAATCAATCAATCAATCAATCAATTCACATCACCGGTGCGAGCAAATGTTTCTTTAAAGTGGGTAAGATAACTCATTACCACTTACTTACATTACTAATTACCAGTACTCTCAAACGGTGAAGGAAAACATCGTGAGGAAACCCGCGGCTTAGTCAGCTCCGCACGTATTGACCATGTCTTTCCTGTGGACAAGGCCGACTAAGCTGAGAGGATGGAATAGGTGCTGGGCAAGCCTACTCCATCTTAATTCGTCCCGGGCACTACAGAGCGTCCCGATTGTGAAGGTAAAGTTGCCTCCTGACGCTGTATAAATCATCTACTATAGATGATAAAAGGCCATAGTTTATGCATGATTTGTTGAACAGTTGTCGTTTTGATGATCATAAACCACTTTTTAGTTTATGAGATTTTTTTATAGTCTTCAAGCGAGACTGGTTTAGAAGACTCAGTCATATTGGATCGTATGTCAGCGTAGTAAGGTTTATTTTTGCATTAACAGCTTATTTAGAGAGACAACCTCGCCAGTTTCCCTGTATCTATTGAAATGACATTCGCAGCCATAATCTATCGATTAGTGCATTGAAACACGGATCCGTTGGATATCAACCGCGAAATTATGTTCCGTGGATGATAATCACACTGACAGTTGATTGGTCACATTGTGTCGCATGTTAACAATCATTCAATATTTGATCGAGTTTAATTGAGATGACATCCAGCTTGTGGTCGGTCGAGGTGATTGTATTTGCGCGTTAAACAAACATTGTCAGAACTTCAACACTTTGATGATGATGATGATCGTCTGGACATCCGATTTTTACCAAGTATGGAATTTTATTTTTATTTACCTACCCAACTTTAAGTGAAACCCTACCAATTTTTTTTATTAATCAAAACCCCAGATTCGTAGCCTGTAGTTGTACTATATATACCTAACCACATTATTAGTACAAACATATCTGACACAATTTGGTGGGTAGGTATTTAATGATAAATCAAATAGGATCAAAAATGGACTGACAATCCTATTAAAAGTCGAATGAACTGAAATTGAATTATACGTCCAAACACGACGGTCCACCATGAAATGAAATGATAAAAGAACTTTGAAAGCGCTTTTTCCGGCCGAGGGTAGCAGAGGGGAATCAAATAGACTGCTAAAAAGTTGTTCCTGCTTATTGTTTGGGAATATTTCTTTATATATAAAAATGTCGCGTCACTAAAAGCGTTCTCAGGGTAAAACTTGGAGGTTTTAAGCTTACTCAAACTGGAAAGTTAGGCAAATGACACCGCCGGGACTGAAATATTTCGCAATCTCCTCACAGAGATGGGATGGGTTCTGTGAAGTTTTTCCTAAAGAAGTTGGGTAGAACAAGTGCCACAGACGACGCAAACAATAGATACGACGAGAATACACAGAAAGTCCGCTTTTGTTCTTATTTTTAACCAACTTTGAAAGAAAAAGGAGACTCTTAATTTGGCTGTTTTTAGGGTTCCGTACCAAAATGGCAAAACGGACCCCTTATGGTGTAACTTTGTCCATCCGTCTATGTTGCTGCTTATTTCAGCAATTACTTAAACCATTTAGCCGCGTCGCTCACAGGAACGAGAGTCGAGTTGAAGTCAAAGCTAAGGCGTCTAAAATTCTAACAAATCCCGTAGATTCAAATGTAGATAGTTCCCGTAACATGCGCCCGTGCCTCGACTCCCTCTCGGCTCTCGTTTATGTGGGCAATGGGCCTAAGATTATATTCAAACCTTTTATCCTAATTTTAATAATTTTATTTTTTAGGCATTTTTAATTTTTATGACTGCTTGCTTATGTACTTTAGAGTAGATAGATAGATAGATAGATAACACTTTATTGCTTACCACACTTTGAACTTACAAAATAGACAAAAAAATAATAATAATTATGAGTACCCACTGTTTACAGTATTTTTTGCTGTCGTTGTGTTTTTATGAAATTAGCTAAGTTCAAAGAAACTAAACAGTAATTTCATATAATTTATTACGATACACTTTAAATATTCAACTTATGTTCTACATGTTGCAGTCATTATTTTATACCCCCGCAAAGTAAAGACGAGTGGTAGAGTTTTTTACATAACATTAACATATTATAACTAGCTTCTAGCCGCAGCTTGGCTTGCATAGTGCCCTAATAAAATATAGCTTATGTTATTCCCTAAGTGACTACCTATGTATATTTCAAGTTTCATTCAAATCCGTCCTGCCTTCCCAGAGTTGGGAACACACTCACTGACACTCTAAAATACGGACTTAGTGGGATAGAATACTACTATTAGTCGTGTCACTGGTTCTTTCCCATCAGCGTGGTAAAAGGATCTTTTAAGTGTGCCTCAAAGAGGCTCCTTTCAGGAGGACAGATATCGGAAATGCATGATTGGACTCGAATCCACAACCTTAGGTTTTTAAGGCATGGTGACTACCACTAAATAAACAGTGCTCTCTCTCTCTCTCTCTAGGATAATTAAGCAATCAATCATGTTTCCGTTTTGTACTTTCCAAGATTCAAAGTGTAAAAACGTATGCTGTTTCAGAATGGATATCGAATTATCGAACACTATCTCCGAAAATCGAAAACTATGTAAGTAACTACTTGCTCATGCTAACGGATCAGCAATCAAAAATAAAAGATTTCATCAACTTTTAATCGAGTAAAAGCGATACATTTACCATCCAGGCTTAATCAACAACCGAAGGTCCGAATAATGCTTTGTACTTGTAGCGTGGCCATGTTCAGGAAATGAAAATCGGTGGCACATCCTTCGTCGCGCGCCAAATTGGAAACGCACCACCTGGGTCCCGTCACAGTAAAATAAAGATAGACGCCCACTTGTATTATAAAACGAGTAAAACTGATCAAAGTCAAAGTCAAAGTCAAAATTTTTTATTCCTTAAAATCATTGGGATCACTTGGACACGTCTTAAATCTAAGTTGCATTTACACCTGTTTGTAACGCGACCGAGCGTGAAAGATACAGATAAGAAATCACGCTTGGCTATTTTTTTTTATGTTCAGATAACTCTTTTCAAGGCCATGGTAACTGGTGTGACCAAGAAACAATAATCAAACAATAGAAAGTTAGCCGTGAACAGTTTTATACACCGTGTTTCCGAGGATATCCATTAACTTTGGCAAACACTTCTGTAGCTTATAGTGATCAAATCTTACAAGGGAAGTAGTAATTAAAAAGGCTTCGTTTCAAAGTTATTTTTTTTGTTTATCGAATTTAATGGAGTTGTGCAGTATGAAAGGGTCTTTATTCGGGCTATGTGCTTATTATTAGAAGAGAATATATCAAACTGATATCTTCATTTCATTTTCACTGCTAACCCGAGAAGGGGAAACCTGAGAGTTAACGAAGAAATACGATTATTTTTGATAACGAAAATGCCAAATCCGATAAAAAAACATGCACATCGGATGATTTACATCAAAGTATTTAGTTTGTATAAAAAAACATAATGAAAATGTTTATTTCGATGATCTAAATAGCGCGTCGAAGTTAAAGAATATCGTCGAGAACACGGTGTATTGTATATGACAATCATTTTACACATATTTTTTATAAACCAAGTAATGTTAGACTATAATGTATGCATGGTTTGTCAAAACAATGCGTACGAGGTATTGAGAAAACATAATTACCTAAATTATTTTAATGTACATACTTGCAATATTTTACTCTATAAATCAGTAGCCATTGGGTCAAATTGACCTAGAATGTACTCTACGTAGTTTACATGCTTAGTTGTAGGTTAAAGCTAACCAAATATTTTACAGATGAGAACCGCATGGATTTATCGGGATGAAATTCCGGGAACCTTCCGAGTAGAGGATTAATTAATCTGGATTTAGAGCTCCCTTACGGCAACACGAGTTAAATGAAGTAGGTACTTATAGGTATGGAGTAGGTGTAGTTTATGATTCACGTCATAAAACGGCGAATCTAGAAAACTATAGTTAGGTAAAGATTTTCCAGTAAAAGTAAAGAGACTTTTTTCTTTATCTCCATGTAGGTTTCCGATGGTTTTATTTACAGATGTGTTTATTGTTTTATTTTTGTAAGATAAATTGTTCAAAAATGTTATTTTTTTTCCTAACTGCATTTTTAGAATATTGATAGAGATGTGATTACATAAAGAACCAATTAAACGTATCTGAGTCGTTAATCATTGCATAAGAAACCCACAGCTCTTATGCAAACCATTCAAAGTGATCACTTAGTGCATTAGAATTACCTATACTTAACAGAACTAGGTCAGAAGACGTCGCACAAATCCTACACATTATGAATACCTCATAACCGACATTCAATTAGACTGACTTACACTAACTAGGCTTTAGCACTAAACAAAAGATTAGTAAATGTTTAAGCAAATTATTATTCGTTGTCCAATTAAGTACTTAAAACTTATTTATAACAAAGGTGAGGACCTCAGCAAAAAAAAAACATCAAAAATCTATGGGATAAACATTGAAGATTTTATAATAAGTAATTATTATAAAAACTATATAACTTATTTTAAAATCTATCTATGGACATCAGTTAGTTGAATATAGGTCATAATGACTGTATGTGTATGTATATAGCAAAATATTCACAACTCTGCTTTCAGCAAAGCGATGTACTTTTATTCATTACCATCTACTTATTATAGTTTTGACACAGTAATTTATTCAGCTTACGCCTCGTTCACTATTTCCGAGTAAAGTATTGATTAGTTAATTCCTGAGTAACGTACCTTGTCAGGTAAATGTTACGAGTAACTTTTGTCAATTTCATTCGGGTAATCCTATGATTAGCCCTACTCGAAAATCGTGAAATTGACATTGTAAGATAGGTACTGGTTACCTTAACTGGCGAATAACTTACTCGGCACTATACTATAACTTACAAAGTTAACTTATAGTTATGATAATCCTAGGTGTAACTTAGTGCGTGAAAGTAGCCTTTGAGGAACCTTTCATTACACTGGTTCGAAAGAACTAGTAATACGACTGTGTAGTAGGTGTAATTGAGGCTTATATTTCCTCAAAGTTATGTTGTCATCACAATCCTATCGGCCCGCCGATCATCAACATCAGACATATGTGATTTAAACTAATTACCGGCAGATAATCGTGTTGTGTTCCATTGAACTCTAGTATCCGAACGCGGCTTTTCTTACAAAGTACTGAAAAAGGATACATATTTCAAGTCCTGAAATATCATAACTAGATTATGAAAATATGTACCCTATATTGCCTATATTCTAAGTATATTCTTTACCCTAATCTTTCAGTCGAGCTTCTAACTCATAAATATCCTCAGAAGTTTTTGGATTCATAATACCTACATATTGATTTAAATATATAAAACTTCCTACATACAATCCACGCACAGCCCAAACTATAAATCCTAGAAGCATGAAACTTTGAGGGTATATTTCTCTTATGGTGTAAGGGCGCAACAAAAGAACTCCCAAAACTCAACTCACAGCGGGAAGATGATAGTATGAAAAAAAAACTCAACGCTGACAAAGTCATGAGGCGTTCCACTAGTGAAAAATGTACCCATATTCTAAGTTTCATACAAAATCAGACGTTACGCTGTGATGGAGCCCAAACATCCAAATATTCTCAAAAGCTTTCGGATTCATAATACCAATTATAATTGGATAATCCTTATAAATTTAAATTAATTTGAGTCAGTATTCGCTAGATTAGATTTACACACAATAGATAGTAATCAATCTGAGTTAAGGCAAGGGTAGTTTCCATAGAGCCTCACCATTTCACATCAATAGATCTTTTGTATGGAAACCGCACGTGGTCGCGGCAAAGTTGGTCAGAGCAATTAGCAGATAGCATTGCCTCCATCTCTATAATCGCGACACACAGGACATAAGCGTTCCAGTTTAGATGTTATGATGACATATAAACCACGTAACTCAGACGACTCCCTACGTAAAGGTCTTGGGTAATTGTTACATGTGCATTCTGTCAATGGAAAATCAATTAATAATTTAATGATGATTAATTAATATTTTTCTGCCGCGCGGAAATGGGGCGGGACGAGTTATATGTGCATCTTCCAGATTGGCCAACCGTGGCAAAAGATAGTAAAAGCTGGAAAAAAGTGAGGGAGGAATTTGCCCAGCAGTTATAACAACACAGTCTAAATTTAACTACTTTTATGATTTGGTAAAAGTCAGTGGGGGGTTTATATTCTTAGATAAGTATACAATAAATGAATTTAACTGAATTGGACAGACATCGGTAGAGACAGTGTGTCTCTCTAATAACGTAGGGTGTAATAGTGGAAAGCAAAGCTATGTAGCTCTTAGCAATATCATGCGAAGATGAATACAATTGAATGGCTCCATACAATCTATCATCGGTATTCAGTCTGAGTTTGAATTAGTTTTGAGACTATAATTATTTGAATGAAAAGTAATAATAATCTGAAAGATATTTTTAATTATGAACTATTTAAATAAATCTTTATATTTCATTCGGATGAGGCGAAAATGAACAAAATACTTAAACGGTTCATCCTTGGTTTATTCAAAAAAAACTGACTAAACTTTCTCACTTCTAGAACGGATAAATAAACCAACATAAACAAAGGAAGTCAGATATTTTTTCACCTCCGAGCTTCGACACAGAAAAATAAAAATCAAAACATTTTATTTAAAAGGCAAACAATAAAACGCGTTATAAATTAAAAATGCCAGGCTTTTCTAGTCTGCATTTTCCATTGTCTTCACAATTTTGTCCATCTTTTACAGCGAAATGAATTTGTTTTCCGAATTTAATTTCCTGGCCGCTGGGCCCGAGTTCAGACAAAGACGTTGAATGGATCAAAGGAACACTTTTATATCTCACGCCTCTGATCTTGGCTGATTGCGATTGAAATAGAGGGTTCATTCGCTATTATACTTTATATTTTCGATAGGGTGAAATATTGGCCGTCTACTTTTTCAGCGAATAATTTTAACGGTGTTTGATTTATAAAGTTCCAAATTGATCAAAGGGTTATAATGATGTTTTAGCAATGAAAAGCACGATTTATAATTGTATATAATTTTAACCCGCTTAAAAACGTATTCTCAGTTGTTCAGAGCCTCGAAAATTAAGGCTCGAATTGTAAAGAAAAAAGGGTTTTAAATAAAGTATTTTAAATATTCCGATTGGATAAGATTTTACTGATTATTGGATTAGGTATATACCTAATGACTCTGCAACACTTACCATGATTACTTCAAACGATAACGTAAATCATAGTCTATCCAGCAAACTTCACCCTAAGTGAGTGACAGCCAATATGTTTCTGCATAAACATCTGTCTCCAGCCATTCCATAAAGCAAGCGGAACACGAAAAAGTGATAAAGTCGAACCGACATTTGAACAACACTCAGAAGCGTCGATGTTTGATAAATACGACCGTGATGGAATATAAATTAAATAAGTCGTAGGATCCACGTTGAGATTTTTATTGATGGCCGTAATTTATTTGAACGGCACCCGCAGTGCCGGGAGAAATATGAAAGGCATTACAGCGAAAAGGCCTCTTCGAATTTATGAGCATCTCTTCGGCAGTTTGATAACGTTCGAGTTTTCATAGAAGCCCTCTGCAGGTTCCGCCTCTCATTGACTTGAATTCCTCTAAATCAGGTTTTAAACGGGAATAAACTTGGCCGCGGTTTTCCGGAATCGCTTGAGTTTTTCTGGTATACAAAAAGAATTTACGCAATTGAAACTTTAGCAATGAATTTGTAAAATGGTAAAGAGTTTTTTTTGTTACCGAAACCACACAAACGTTTCAGAAACAAACCAACTATTGGGAAACAGTAAGTTTTACACTCTGTTTTAATTGTAATTCTAAACAGCATAAGCTAATCAAATCTAAATACGGGGTTGATATCGTCACATGTACGCTTACTACCATTTTGTGCTTTTAAAAACAAACTGATTATTTGCGTAGTCGAAGAAAAAGAAAACATTGGAATGTTCAGTACACATTGTAGTGCGAAGTCGGATTTACGTAATTAATTTCCCAGGTGAGCAGTAAACAAGTACAAAGAGCCGTATTCAATGTTTATGCTCGGCTCAGGTACAGCTCACGAAGATTAGTTAAATCTCTACACTATTTCAAGTGTCTATGTACCTCTGATAATAGCATCTTTTCTCCTACCCAGCTTATGTTATATAATCATTATATTGTTACGGAAATGGGTACGGGATTGGAAGGAAACGACTGGTCTTCTGAGATGGCGTTTATTGGTCCCTTCACAACACCACACAGTGACGTAGAGCAGACGGGGTGCTCGTCTGACGTGTCTCCGACGTAGTCCGTACGCTGACGATGGTTCCACGTAGTCCTCTCATGGTGCTCACTTTTCACTTCCCTTTTCTTCTTCTTCCAGTTCTTCCATTTGTCTGGACTTTTTCAAACTGCCGGCTGATCGGCCGAACTTTCTACGGTTCTACGACATGCCGTTTTCCTTCACAGTTTTGAGAGTACTGGTATAGCGCACATAATTTTCACACTATATTTAGACCGATTTACACTATGATCATATGCTGGAAGTTGTAGTAGTATAATTTAACTATCATCATAAATTATCATAATTTGTCAGACTAGCACAGAACCGCGATGGATGTCTTAAACAAAGGGAGGCTCAAGTAATCATAAGAAAACTTGCAGCCACTTCTGATCCAAGATTCCCAAGATGGATTATAGTGAACCATGGTGACAGGTGATCAGTCCATCGCCTATATAGGTCCATCAAGTTGGAGAGGATACTAGGTACTCCTTAGTTAGTCGACTTTTACATCATGCTCGGATAGAGAAGCAGCTGGACGCATTCTATGTTTTTTCTTTACTCCCAGTCCAGCAGAGAAAAAATGATTATATCGTATAAAAATTAAAAAAACAGAAGTTTATGCAGATGTGGGAATTTTTGTTACTTCAAAAGGATGAACGGATTTGAATGAAACATTGTACGTATATTGACTAACATATGGATTACCTTTTAGGTACCTACTCCGCGATCGAAGCAGCGAGCGGATGTTAGTTCTCACACAAATCTAGTACGCTGTTTTATACAAATGGACATACGATGCTCAGTAATTAATGGAAATGATAACCTATTCTATATTACTTAGGCGTTTGACTCATTACGCAATTTGGCACGTACTATTCATTGTATTGAATTAGTTGATTCGGGGATCGCAGAAGTATTTCAACTGGGTACGGACTAAGCGAACGCGAGGGAGTAGGAATAAGCGCTAGCACTGACGTCACGTACATACTTAACACTAGGAACCCCTGGGTTTAAAAAACTACGAGTACCTACCACAATATCCAGGATACCTGGAAGAAATATTTGTAGAAAAACGCTTTTTTTTTTTATTTGATTTGCTCACGTTTGCTCGACAGCCTTTGCTCGCCGTCGCGACGGCGACGCGTCGGGGTATGGTGTAAATTTTAATTAACATAATAATAATAATAATACATAGTTTATATTGAATATTAAAAATATTTAAATTAAGCTGGATATTGAGAGCAACTATTAAAAAATACGATGGATGGATATGTGTGTCATAACAATTTCAAAACTGAACGAAACATATTTCTCGGCGAATCCCCTATGTACACAAAGTGCACATAGAGGCATGTACAAATATCAAGCTCAAACTGTTTTTTTTTATACAGGGCTAAAATGACACAGCTTTTCCTTTGAGCTAGAATTAGAATCGTCAAACCCAGGATTCTTATGAAGTAATCCAGCTGTATCTAAAGCTACTATAACTATATACCTAGTACCTTACTTCTGTCTACTGGCTATAACCGAGATTTTTTATGAAAGTTTAGTGTTTGTTTAAACGAGCGTATTTGAGTACGCCTTTTTTGCTCCACGTAATTTGAATAGCATTCGCTTTATAAGTCTGAATTGTGCCATACGACGACAATATAGCAATATGAGTTGATATTTACGAACAAAAAATTACGCGACGCAAAAAGCGTTTCTCAAATAACGCTCCTTTTTCCTTACTTTTGTCCTGTCAATCTATGTGGGAACCCGTTATGTTGCTTGTGTGTAGTCACTAATTATTTTGTGGCAGTAGTCCGAGGCATCCTGCTTTGGCTAGTGATGGTCAGTACGGGTTCAAATCAATATAATGAGTTCTTCCAGGTTTGCGTGTGGTACCAAGTTATTCGTATTTTAGTATAATATTTTAGTTAAGTTATTTAAGTGACGACAAACACTTTTATATAGTATTGTAATTATGATGAATGTCTCTGCTAGACTGGGAGTAAAGAAAAAACATAGAATGCGTCCAGCTGCTTCTCTCAGCAAGGAATAATATCCTCCAACATGATGAGATACAATAAGCAAGTATTCTCAAGGAGGGTTGACGTCAGGCAGGCGGCCGGTCATAAAAGACCTTAGCCAAAACTTTTACAGCATGATCCAAGGAGCATGCTGTGCCGACCCCACATAGAGTGGGATAAGGGCAGGAAGATGATGATGTAATTATGATGAATAAAACCGAAACAGCTTAACCCAAACAAACCCACGCTACCAGTAATTAAAAACTCACTCTATTCATAGTAAAGTCAATCAAATAAACCTTATTATTCCCTACAGCTAGAGCACTTAGCGCACTCACCAGGCAGGCATAGGCCTCGAGCTAACAAGCGCCAATAAAAAGCTTCGAGTAATTCCGCCATGTTCCCCTGATTAGGGTTCAGTAGTGTTTATAGAAAAAATATACTACGACGTACCCCTGAATGGTGGCTTGAATTTCCGAGAAATGGCTTTTGTGAATAGCTTCTCGATGTTTAATCACCCTTTTCAACATTTGTTTTTAGTTTAGATTAGTAAAAACTAAGCCATTTTATCATCTATATTAGATGATTTACCTATACAGTGTCGGGAGGCAACTTTTCCTATCCTAACGGGACGCTGTAGCGGGATGACGTTACATGGAGTAGGCTTGCCCAACAATTTAATCATCCTCTTAGCTTAGTCGGCTTATCCACAGAAAGACATGGTCAATACGTGCGGAGCTGACTAAGCCGCGGGTTTCGTAGTACTGGTAATAGCGCACATAAATTTTCGAACTGAAAAATACATTGGTGCACGACCAGGTTTGAACCCGCAACCTTAGAATCAGGAGGCGGGGGTGCTACTACTAGACCACCAGTGCTCATAACAACTCTATTTGATTATAAATCTGAAAGCTTGTATCAATGTGAAGATGTCCTAGAAATATTTAGATCTAGAATAGTATTAGTCTACTTTTTATTCGTGTACAACATGAGCGAAGCCGTGAGTTGAAGCTGGTAAAATATTACTTAACTTTAAACAAGACGGGTCAAAACACTGGAGATATATATTATTTTACAGTATTTCTTTTGTCGTAAGAAGTACTCGAAATATGATGAAAGATCTAATTCAAGAAGACGTTAGACAAAGTGCTCCTCCGTCTTGGTTTCAAACACAAAAGGTGTAGTTAGCTATGTAAAAATTAGATAACAAAAGATAACATTAATAATCCCTCGTAAAAAAGTTTAGTAAGATGCCATAAATTGTATTTTCTTTTAGATTTACACGAAATAAAAGGAAATTACGAAAAGTCCCTAAAAGTTTTTAAACAGTTCCCAACTTTAACATTAGAAAAAGAAATTATCGCTACTCAGAGGTGTAACTTCAGAAGTTTTGTGAATGGAGTTACTCAGTTGCAAAAATACTAAGCCCTAATTGTAGGTAGTCTCTGTTAGTACATTAGCTAAAGTAGAGATAGGTAGACTTTTACTTTTTAATGTTCTGAAACAATCTCACTTTAATAGCTAAACATTGTAACATGGAAGTTGCTTAAAGTAGTACCACAAATATTCTGCGCCTCGGAAAACTTCCTGCTTTATGAAAACCGAATTAGCCCGAATATAATAAAATAATAACTGAACCAACCCTTTAAAAAAATAAGTATCTACATAATTATTTTAACATCTCTACATTATTATTACATATCATCATCGCATTAGTTCGTATTTCAGAAGCTATATGAAAATTGCCGAGGCGCACAATATTTGTGGTAATACTGTACATGGTAGTTTGTCTCTGTCACTCTTTTACTAATCAAAAGAAATGGCAACATTCGGAGGTATAAAAAGAATTATGCATACAGAGAGATTAAGTGTAGGAAACTTCATGGCAAAGTTTGCGACACATTAATGGTTCTTATTTAGTGTGTTTTGAATAGCCATTAAATGATACACAATCAAAATACTCCAAAGAAATCAGTTAAATTCGTTTTCAATACATAAATCAGTTATTTATTTGACGCAATCCTGGAGACCTCACCCTCTAAGATCAGCCAGATAAATACGGTCCAGTCTTAAACAAGTTCAGCAATAGAGCAGAAAAAGTGCCTACATCACCACAATACTCGTATATCAGAAGGATATTATTCTTTCATACGAGGACGACGGAGTTCGTAGCATGATGCGCGCTTGTATCAACCATAATCCGACTTACTTATAAAGTAAGTAAGTTCGTATGAGATAGTGGCCAACTCTTGTGACGGAGTTTTTAGGCCTACTTATAAAAAAACACGCGTCTAAAAATCTCCTCAAAATGCGTGAAAAAACTCTTCCTTACCCATGGTTCTGTTATGATAATTTGGTACTCCGCTAGATTATGCCAATCAACAAAAATGATAATTTAAAGTTATTTTGTTTTGTAGCTACAATGTTCTACGCTACTACAGCGTAGCACCTAGTCAGCATAACTGACCCTCACTACAAAGTAGATAGGTACAAGAGTATTTTTGCTTCTTCGCGCCTGGATGAGTTACGGTCTCACTATGGAACTAGGTGAAAGGAGCTAGCCACCCTGCATCATGTGTAAATACAAACAATTGAAAACTTGAATTATTATTTTTATCCTGATAACTTAGGGCGAGAAAATATCTCTAACAGGCGAATAGAACGGAAGTTGTGGAACGTCGGAAATCGAGTGGTGTGCACGCCTCGCTCTATTTATTTTAACATCATGTCTGTTGCATCCGGCGGACAAGCTCGCTACTCTCGCTGCGATCTGTTGATAGTGCTCTAATATATAGCTTCCTCTAGGAGATTATTGAGATAAACAATTTGCGACGTAGACGTAGATATGTAATGGCTTTGTTTTGTTTTTCCTATTTTATGGGGTAGTTTTGTAGATTTCATACCTAAGGTTTTTTATGTGGGTTGGGTATTTGCTTAGTAATGAGACTAGATACGCATAATAATGCTGAAAAACAAACTAATAATGCTTCAATAAGGTTATTACTTATTAGAAGGTCACCATTATATATCTTGGGATTTTGAATCAAAAGTAGCTGAAAGTTTTTGTTATGATTAGGTACTACTGGGTATTGTTTTTTGGGCAATATAATGAAACTGTGAAAGCACGAAAAGGAAATGAAAAAACATTGTCAAAGACTCATCAAAACAAAGAGATAACACAAAGACATTCGTACAAAACTAATGAATCTCAAAGATAAAGTCACAAAGGTAAAAGTGTGTGTCCACACGTAAATCTAATAAGCAACAATCCCGGTGGAGACAAAGCGCTAAGTGACATCCGTCGAGACGTCAATTAGTATTTTATCCTTGTGCAGTAATTAGTCGAGACCATCTCAAATGTCAGTGAATATTACATAGGATGGAGAGAAGCTATGTGTAACTGTCATGTACACTAGAATAGGACGGTATATAGGGGTAATGCTTGGTTAGTTTGAATTAGATTGAATTTGTAACATTTTTTAGACTTCTCCTTTAAAAATCCTAATGATATTCAAAAGCTAATGATAATTTGTTCTATGACATTTTTTTAAAGGCGCTACAGACTGCTGTTATAGGTTTCATGCTTACGATTTTCAGTTACAATTCGTTTGAAGTATCCTACAGCTGGGCAAGGCCTTCATTTGTTCTTTTTTACAAAATAAGACTGCTATTTAATAAATCTTATAATACACTACCATGTTATAACACAATAAGTTTAATAGCACTTATAACAGTACTAGCCGCCGCCCGCGGCTTCGCTCGTGGGTACCCTGTTAAAAAATCACCTAAACCCTTTTTTGCCCTTTTTTGCATATACTCCACAAACGCAAAATCAAAAGATAACGATAAACAATATAATGAGAAGGAAAAAATATTAAAAAAAAAATCCGATATAATTGCTAAAAATATTTATAATCATGATAGTAGAAGAAGAAATAATTTTATCCTGAGTTTACTATGGTTAGTTCTCTATTAATACGTCAGTATCATTGCGCCTTAAGTTACTCTCATGATAAACAGAAGGTATCTAATGCAGCAATGAACGCAATGCGCCACGCAGCATGCAATATAATAGGTACATACTTCACAACTTACCATCAGATTGGATATTAGCCAATGTCATTTGTCTAAAACAATGGCTGGAGCTATCTTTATGCGGTTTTTTTTAATCATAAATAAGCAGTTTGCAGTTTGTTGCAATAAAATTATTTGTGCCTACCGGGGATATCGTGTACCCATGTTGTTTCTGATGAAATTGAGAAGAAAGTATTTAGGAGGGGCATCTGGCAGCTTCGCTTTTTCAAGTAGGTAGATATTTACCCCATAGAACTTCGGTACGGTTATCTGCACTAAGATGTATTATTTCCATACTATTTCATAAAATTTAATTCATATAAACATATATAGATAATCTTACTGTGTGTGATTGTTTGTTACCACGTATCTCCATAACTACGAAATTGATTGGGATGAAATTTAAAATGCAAATAGTTTAGATTCTGGAATAACACATAGGCTACCTATCTTTTTATTTACTTTAGAAATTATAGTAATATGGGGTTAGTTTTAGTCTTCGTTGGAAAACATAGGTACCCAAACTAGGGTAACCTGTAAGAGCCTTTGAGGCGCCCTCTATATCCTATCATCATACTGATTATAAAGAATTAGTGACACGACTAGATAGAGAGTAAGTTTGTACATAACTAGTAGGCGAACAATATTGACTTGATAGTTTAAATTTGGTCAGACTTAGTGACATTAAATTGCGAACAAGGAAAGGGTCGCCCGCATCTAAGCCAAAATTACAGTAACAACTAAAAGATAGAAGCTGAACTACTGATTGCTAATATTTGGATAGGCGCGTCAAAGAAAATAACGCAGAAGTTACTAGTTTTACACTGGATGACTTAAACTGTGGCTACAATACTGCAATATTGCGAAGCTTCGCGTTTTGAGTTCTAATTCTATCTATCATGTGCAATTCATAATGGATCAACACCTGTCATTTACGAGACAAGTTCGCCAAAGTCCTAAAGTGAAGCCGCGCTATGATACTAGTCTTTTCATCATAATGGTTTTTCCACCAAGTGATATAATTTGCCAGAGTCACCATAGCTTATTCTGTAAGCCTGTCGCTTCCACCCGCTGTCGTTGACGCAGTCTCTATTAGCCTAACCAAATAGGGGCAACTGTAGGAATTGTGAATTAACTGATGAAAAGCAGCTCTATCTGAGAAATCTCATTCTAAAAAAATAATTTCAACGTCTGTTACGCGACGCCGCGACGGCCTGACGCAAACGACTGCAGACCGCGACTCGTTTACCAAATAAGGCATTCGGTCATGTTGCCACAGAACCCTATGTGTTTATTAATGAAAAAAAAAATTTTAATTTTACTAACAGTTATTTGTTTCAGCAAGTAAACAACACTCAAACTGTTAATCGAAAACTAGCTGTAACTAGGTACTTCATTATGATACGGCACGGGATACGTATCGCTGGCAAACTATGTTGAAACTTGCTAATCCGAATTTCAGTATTTCAGTAAGTACATACGAGTGTCTTGGTAGTTTGGTATATCGAGTGTTATACGCCAAGTTTATGAATCTTGCTTTCGCAGATAAGCCTAAAAGTGTATGGTTCAGGTTTATTTGCAAAATATAATTGAAAGTATTTAAAATACGACATAACGGCAAGACGACGGCCGGCGACGACGGTAGGCGGCGTCTTGGGTGCAAGTTTTGTTCTCGCGTTCGGGATTGACGCGCGTGCTTAGCACCCCCAATGCACTTTTTCATAATTATATGTGTTTATTATGATGCGCGTATTATGTATACACGACGCGGGGTTTTTGATTGATCGTTGAAGTTAAACAATGTTGTGTGCGGTCATAATTTGGATGGATGGCTGCAAGTGGCATTACGAGCTGAGCGCTTCCGTGCTTCGGAGGGCACGTTAAACTGTCGGTCCCGGCTTTTAAGTCGTTAAGCAATGACGGAGGCTTTCAGGTGGCCTAAAAACTCCGTCACAAGAGTTGGCCACTAGCTCATACGAACTTACTAAGTACTTGTGTTAAGCGGATTTGCTCACGCGTGCGAGATTGACCCGCGTGCATCCGCAATGCACCTTTTCATAATTATATGTTTTTATGATGCGTGATATATGCATTATGCATACGGGAAGCGGGGCGGCGATGCGCGGGGCAACCGCATGCGTGAGCGCTTTTGATAACGCCATTGTAAATTTTACTATAGCGCGGGACGTTGTGTACTGGCGAAATGAAAATTGACACGGAACGAGTGATAATAGAAGTACACCTGTATTATGGGATAAATCAAATGAAGGGCCCAACATGTGACCTTGTTTTCTTGTTCCTTATTTTATAAAGTATCTATGTAAGCAACACATATTCGTGTGGGTGAGAACAGCGCTGTAGTTGCTTCCGGGCTCTTACAGCACACGCTGAGAGGTAGCCTTTTTAGCTTACAACTTTATTAATTTTAGTTTATAAATGTATAATTTTATTACTTTTACATTTGTAAACCAAATAAGTAGTTCCTTTCTTTCTTTCTTTCTTTCTTGATTTTGGGATTCATTGTTAATATAATAATATTTGTAGGTATATAATCACCAAGGAAGAACCTCAATAAATTATACTTACTAGACTGAACATTTTCGGAAACAAACTTACACCACTCAAAGGCTTCGAATGTACACAAAATTCGGGAACTCCGCCTCGAGTTGGCTTCGCAAGAGTATTACACCGACCGACACCACTTGAGTTTGTTATTGGACTCTGTGCAAGATCGAATCAGTGGTCACGGTAAACTGGCCTTTGTCTGACTTTATACGACCATTTCGCATTATACCTATACCTACAAAGTATCATCATTCGCAACCCGACTCCTCTCGCTGTTTTGCGTATACAAATTATATATAGGTCATATCGACATAAACAGTCAACAAATTGGTTAGACCACGTATTTATACTAAGTTTCGGTCAAATCTGTTTATTCCTATTAATCTCCAACGGCTAAACAAATGACACTCACATTATAAATACGACCTCGGTGGCGTGGCGGGCGAGTGCTAGGCTTAAACGCAAGAGGCACGGGCTCGATTCTAATTCGAATGTTTGTAAGTTCTGCAAATATTTCTTCCGGTCTGGGTGTTAAAAGTATGTATTTATAAAAAAAAGTATTTAAGTATTCTATCAGTCATCTGGTGCCCACAGAACAAGATTTGCTTAGTTTGAGGTTAGATGGCGCTGTGTGAAATGTCCAAAATTATTTATTTATTTTAATTTTCTTAAAATACATACTTTCACATTTCATATTATTTTATTTTCTGACAATTAATCAACATCCATAACAAAATAAAATAGGTTCATTTACTAGACCCTTTTCACATGGTAGTTATAAGAAGAATTTATTGTCTACTAGATGGCAGCACAGGTAAAGTTAGCACGCGCTATCGTTGCATTTTGAGTAATTTCAAGCAAACTAAATCTATTCAATTTTATAATATAAGTAAGATTATGTGGTCTTTTTCTGAAAAATAGAATAGAGAAAATAATACATTTTTGCAAACAAGTTTAAATATAGAACACTTCGTTGGCTGGCATACATTTAATTTCTGTCACCGTGTTATCTCAGCGTTTTTCATTGCGATCCCAGAATTCCAATTTGTGACAAATTAAAAACACACAGCCCTTCTGAAATTAGAAAGTTTTTCGGGTTTTTGTAATGATAACCTTTTTAGGCAACTTCGTAAATGGAATTATACTCATTGTATTTCACATCAAGATATTTTGTTTTGTGCGCAATCCAAGAGCTGATTGTTTTATTAGACTAAACATTCAGCGTGGCAATGCGGTTGATCTGGATCAGGTGAGCTATCTATAGACCTTTTGCAATGGTCTTTGGATAGCCCGACTTTGGATAGTTTTAAGTTTCTTTCGGTTAATAAGTTCCTAACTCTTTATTTACTTCAATATAATAACTAGTGAGCCTCGAAATAGCTAGTGACAGGATTGGTAGTTGTTGTATAAACTATCCGTTATCGCCAAACTGATGGACCATCCATAATGGGCGATCAGCTGATCATCTGTCACCATGATTCATCATATCCATCTTTAAATTTGAATCAGAAGTAGCTGCAAGTTTTCTTATGATTACTTGTGGGTCTGCCCACTCAATTAGGGATACGGGCGTGTGTATAATATGTATGTATCGCCAAAGTTTGGTGTACAGAGAGGCTTGATCTGACCGGCCCACATTTGCGGCGCACCGGTCTGACGCTTCCCACAACCACAGACTGCTAAGCTAAGCTGGCAATTATTCACAGTTAATGTACGACAAAGCTTAGCTTGTAATCCTAACGCATGCGTATGATTCTGATGATTTTGTTAGTCTTGCGTCTTGGCCAGCTTGGGCCAGTCATTTTACTTCTTACTTATATTATAAAATTGAAAAACTTTAGTTTGCTTGAAATTACCGGCGTGAAGTTCAAAACGCAACAATAGCGCGTGCTAACTTTACCTGTGCTGCCATCTAGTATTATTATAAATGCGAAAGTTTGTAAAGATGTTTGGATGTTTGTGCCTCAATCACGCCTAAACGGTTTAACGGATTTGAATGAAACTTGGAATATACATAGTACGTGTACTGGATTAACATATAAGCTATTTTTTACCCGGGTACCAAGCAAGCGAAGCCGTGGGCGGCAGCTAGTTACCAATAAAGCATTTACCATACTAGATACAACGTCGGGAGGCAATTTTTGTCTACACTAACAGGACGCTGCGCTGTATTGCCCGGGACGAATGGAGTAAGTTTTCCTATACCATCCGCTCGGCTTAGTCGCCCTTCTCCACAGGAAAGACTTGGTCAATATAGTGAGAAGCTGATTGTGCCGCGAGTTTCCTCATGATGTAACAATACCTATTAATATTTTGGAAGTGAAAATTTGTGCGGATATTCGGATGTTTGTGCTTCAATCACGTCGTAACTACTGAACGGATTTGAATGAAACTTTTGAACTCTTTGAACGATGTTATAGAACAATTTTTTTTAATTCAAAATGTATTCAAAATATCTGCCTAATAATTATAAACATCTTTAAGGGAAGTTGGAATCTTTAAAAAACACCAGTTCCTTATAAAATATGATAAAATTCGTGAACGAAATTTCGCTTAAATAACATGGTATTATAATCATTAGTAAAAACGTGTCTAGCTATGAGACAGACAGCGTAAAGCGCTTAAAGCGATTTTCACTAATTAAGTTCAAACAGCGTTGTTTTCATGTTTTCGCATTTCGGACAACCTTCCTACAAATACCTACTTTTTACAATTATAACGATCACAAAAGTTTTCCTACTAGGTAAAACCGTTTGGAAAAGTAATTAATATTAAAGAATGGATTTAATTTGCTTCTTCCTAAAACTAAAAGGAGATGTTTCACAAATGTATGGAATCTAGGCCTGGTCGGTGTACACTTGTTTATGTAAAACCTTTTCATGTTGTTAGTTTTCTTTATTATTTTGCTTTATTAAATGCATGTTCCTTAAATTCCTTTCTCGCGGAAGGCAGCACAAAATAATATGGAGGGGCGGTATCTGGCGGTATTGATTAAAATGTGTTACTTTGAAAAGCTAGCTGTTGACTTTGAAAAGTAGGTAAAATGACATTTCATTCGCGTAATCAAAACGTTCTTAATGAATCTGTCAAAATACCTAAGTAATAGTGGCAGCTACGAAATATTAGATACCACTGTAAAAAGTCTTCGAATTTTAAACATGTTTATGCATTTTTTATGTTTAAATTAGAGTCAGAGTATATTTTTTTTGATTAACAGATTTTTTTACCATTTTTTTGACCGGTTTACTGTACTTACGTAGACCAGGCCTAGTCTAGTGTCAGGTAAAACGTCTAGTGTACCAACTTGTTCATAGAAGTTTAGAGTATAAATAGTAGAAAAAACTATTGCGACAGCTGTAGAAAAACATTACAGAATGGATATGAACAATGTTTTCATTTCATCTCACACGCAATGAGCAGCAAATCAAACCAGCCGAGTTTTAATGAGATATGCGATGAGTCGCGTTTGACACTTCTAAAGCTGTACTCACAACATTCACTTTCATAGTTCTGAGCTCCTGGTACTTTAGACATGAAAAATTCTTACCTACTAATATTGTAAATGCGAAAGTGTTTGTACGTTTGTTCATCGGATTTTTTTCTTGCATAAAGATGAGTGACATGGTTCATTTCTCCAGGTACAACGCGAGCGCAACCGCGGGTTAAACCTAGTGTTCTATAAGTAAGCAAGATCCCTTTTGCTACACTCATTCATTCATATCAAAGTGCCAGCTTTAAAGATTACAACACCACTACGCTGATCATTACGAAATATGGCAGGTAAGTTAAGTACCTACAACACAGACAGAATGACTGCACATAAAACAATGTATAACAGAGAAAGTTAAGGGATAGACTAACACATTCTTATGCGTGGATTCGTTGTTAGAGATCTATTTTAGCAAAAGATAAGAAATAACCTATTGCTCAATTTTGATTGACTCGTTCGTGTGTATGTAACGGCTAAGAATTGATTCTTCTAAATCTAAAAGATACTTTTTATGGCAATAGATGGTGTCGTAGATATGACGTGTCTATTTATAAAATGTCGTCTAGAGGAAATTTTGATCATGATTCGTAAATGACATCTTCACAAACGAATTCCTTTCTAACATAAAACAAGGATCTCTCAAGTGCCTATCTTACCCATACAGCCAAAGAAATTGAGACAAGTGTAGGTATATCGAGGCCATGTGTAGTATGAAGCAGGCTTTATCCTGACTTCACAATATTAAATACTTACATATGTATGATCTGCTAGCTCACGCGTATATACACGTTGTTTCCATCATATTAATATCAGGAACTTATGTTACCAATTTAGCGATATTAGCGAATATTTCGGCAACAACTAACCTGAAATATTGATAACAGTTTGTGATTAATTAATTTTCAGATAAATAATAGTTTTCTAATATTGACTAAGTGTTTAGGAACATTCATAAAAGTAAAACTTTTAGTTCCTTATGGCATCGTTGATGGCGCTAGGAGGTTTAGCATTTGCACAGACTAAAACTCAATAGAGAAGGCCCAGAAAGCTGCTAACACAATCAAATCATTTACCTATTTATTTTGTGAGACGCAAAATGTGTCTGACCCTACAGAATAGGGTCAATGCTGGCTTTGTAGTTAGTACCAGCTTAAGATCTTTTACATTCTACCTATTTCCGGAGCTATATTCTAAAGGAAAATGTATTATAAAAATGAATCTTCCCTGTCGTGCCAATTGAAAACAACTCTATAATAAAAAGAAAACCGACGTAGACAGAGCAAACGATAACAATATGCTTTACAATTTCTAGTATCTGCACGTTGAATAAAAATGTAGAAATACAAAAATATAAAGATCGAAGACGCCTCCTAATGAGGCTGGTTGTCTTTGTATTCAAACATTGAAAAACATAAAAATATATTTGCCAAAGAAACACGCACTATCTTGTCTAGAGGACAATGATTTATTCACAGGGACTTTGTACGCGGGCGTTGTTTATGGACAATCAGGGAATCTGTGTAGGTGCTACTCGCATTCAAACGAAGAATTTAAGCTGTCTAACTGAATAATAGGAAGTTACTTCTTCATGGGTAGCAGGTATGCCTATATTTAAAATAGAAACGGTTGGCAACTTCTTAAATTGCCTAAAGCATGTAGTTTTTTTCTATGTGTGTTTTTAATTTCAATTGTTTCCTTATCAGAAAAAAGTAAAAGATGTTTTAAATACAACGCTATGGAACAATTGTGTTCCAGAGTCTTGCACGCTCGTTTGGAAGATTAATATTGAAAAATAAAGTTTCTTTGAAAGCTTCAGAATGAATATTGGTGAAAAAATCAGTGGCGTGAAATGAACGCCACAAACGCCGGGACTTCAGCGTTTCGTACGCTCGTTTACACGCCAGAGAATGAAAAATAAAGTATTTCAGTAATGCACGCCCGCGCCAGGGGCGGAAGCATCAGGGATGTCCCGCTATCTTGACACACAACCACTCCTCTGCTATTGCACTCTTATTTATGGGAAAAACATACCGGATAGGCACATAAATTTGTGATCTGATTCCGATTTCACTCATCATCATCTGCAGCCTGATTGCACCCACTATAGAGCGCTGGTGGTCTGGTGGTAGCGTCCCCACCTTCCGATCCTAAGGTTGTGGGTTCAAATCCAGTCGTGCACAAATGGGTTATTCTGTTCAAAAAATATATTGCGCTATACCAGTAGGTACTTTCAAACGGTGAAAGTTCGAAAGGAGCTTTTGAAGCGCACTTTAAATCTTTTCACCACACTGGTTCGAAGGAACTAGTATGCATCCACTAGATTGCACTCACTGCTTGGTATAGGCCTTCCCTTGGTCATACCACTCTCCACAGTCCTGCCCTAGCCGCATCCACTGTCGGCAAGCGGCACTGACGATGTCGTTGACCCATTGTGCTGAACGTTCGACGATTGTCTTGCCAGTCCTCGGCCACTATTCTGTCAACGTTTCTTTCATTCGATTTCGCTCACTAAATCATCATCATATTCCTGCCCTTATCCCTTATCCTCTATGTGGGGTCGGCACAGCATGATCCCTGGATCATGCTGTAAGAGTTTTGGCTGAGGTGTTTTATGACCGGCCGCCTGCCTGATGACAACCCTCCTTGGGAATACTTGCTTATTGTATCATCATGTGAGAGGATACTATCACTTTAGTCGACTTTTACGACATGCTCGGGGAGAGAAGAAGCTGGACGCATTTCGCTCACTAAATATTATCAGAAATAAGTAATTTTGATAAATGAAGAATATGATCACGATTAGTACTTTGTAAGTACTTGGAAAATATATCCTTGAAGTTGTCATAAAGTCAGGGATGCGCCGCAATATCATTTACAAGATAAATGATGACTTATGAATGTTTCACTTATAAATTAAGTTTGATACTTTTTTTGTTACTGCAAAGTAACAATTCGGGACACTTAAATAAATAATAAAATTATTTTAAAAATTGCGTTGGGTACATATTTCATCTAATCCTTGTTCTTGATTATTCTTTTGTTCAAGATTTATTATACAATGCAAAGTTGTGGTGAAGAAGATCATTTTCATAACAATATGCTTCAATCAAACAAATTGTGAATATACAGACTATGAATAATGGAACCCCCAAAATTAATGATTGAATAAATTGAACATCTGAACGTGAAAGATATTTCGAAACAATTTTTTACTGGAGTATTCGTGCCACTTTAGAGATAACGAAATTCGTATATTATTTTGAATAAATTTTATGAATGTTGTAAAAATCCAGTTAAATAATATTTTTATATGGATAACTTCATAATACTTGATGACGGTGCTCTATATACTCAAATTGTTAACAGACTTCCAAAGACGAGCTGGTTTTCGATTTTTATGTATAAAAAAAACTATGACAAAATAATTATGCACAATTTCTAAAGATTAAGAACCAAAAGTCCTTTGCTTTGATTATTTTAATGGCTCTATAACTAATGTACTACGATTCAATGATACATCTCAATAATACAGCTTCGTCTGAAAGCAACTTAAGGCTGTCACGCCCTAACGGGACGGGACAGGCCCGACACGAGAACAATACACGTCAAAAATATATTCGGAGCGGAATATCGAACGGCTGTGTTTACTATTGCTTTGTTCACTGCAATACCTGACGTGGAACTTAAGAGCTCGTGTTTTCAAATATTGACGTAAAGCTGTGAAAATTGTGATCGTCTTCATTCGAGTCACGGCGCAACCTTTGTGTTGCCTTAATTCTAGCTGGCGCTTTTACCAAGTAACCTTGGGATTATCCTAGATAACCTAAGTACCTGTGAATTACAGATTTTAAGAAGTAAAAAAAACACTCTTAAAGTGAATAGAATATAAATTTATTTAACAACAAACATAACATTAGGCACTTATACTCAATATACATAATACTCTTAGTTTATTAAAATGCATAGCGGAAAAACATAGACACTCAAACTAGGTATGACCTGTGTTATGGTATGCCTATATCTTCCTCCGGACTTAGTTGAAGTAGGTACATACATAAATATGTGTATGCGTGTGAATGAATCTTAACACTAATTACTGAGGTTATTGTTTACAACTAAGCATACCTACTTCACCTAAAATCGTGCCGGGCTCTACAGCGTCCCAATAATGTAGGCGAACGTTGTCTCCTGACTAAAAGGTAAAGATAGATACCTGGTATAGATGGTAAAGGCCTTAGTAGTGGTAGGCATACCCATTTAATTAAATTATATTGTACAAATATATTTAGTATACCTAGTGAAATTGAAACATTTGCCCTACTGAAATGTAAGAAAAATAATAATTTCACCCACAAAAACAGCGTACAAGTCTAGCTTAGATCCAAGGCAGAACTTAGCCCCTCAAATAAAACGGTAAGAATAAAATGAAGCATCTAATACTACGTAAGGAGAAGTTAAGCGTGGTTATAAATAATAAAGCAGCTTGTGCTCTAGAAAAATGCTTATAAGCCACTCTGGGAGTCTGCACATCTAGCGGACATTCCTGTGGGAATCCGCTTTTGCAGCGGTCTATTTGGCATGACTCCGTACCACGTAGCTTGGTCCTCTGTTTCTATGATGCATTATTTTCCTAGTTTATAATTGGGTACCCAATTCTGTATGTTTCTGTCTAATATATATTTGTCAAAATGTAAAATAAACCTAATGGATACACTTTGCCTTCAATTTCCATTCTACTGTATAACACTACCTACATTTATAAACATAGAAACCGCAATTTATAATGGTTTAGTGAAACAGTCTTCTGTGGTTTTACAGTTGCATAAATTTCGCAACAGTCTACAACCTACACAAATTATTTAATTATTAAAACCGCAGACGATATATAATGAGCGGATTTTTATCCTAAATTATTCCGCTGAGTATCTATAACTACAAAAGTTAGAGTATCTTAGGATAGTAGCCTAAAGTGCTTCTAAAAGTATTTCCAGTAAACTGTAGCAATATGGGTTTTATGATGTCGTAAGCAAGGTGGATTTTGACATAATAGAGAGCTGAGATCAAATTTCTATTTCATTTGTGGGTTATGTTTTAGGAGTTTTGTGTAGCAATGTAAAATCAAATACAAAGTTGTAGGCTATTTTGAAACTGCTTTTAAAATTCCAAATTCCATATTTCTCATCCTATAATATTCTATATGTTACATAATATACTTCTCTGCTAGACTGGGAGTACCTAAAGAAAATACAATAGAATGCGTCCAACTGCTTCTTACCCCGAACATGACGTAAAAGTCGACTAAGGGATAGTGTTTCCAACACGATCGATCATCTAGAATGGGCGATGGGCTGATCACGCGTTTGGTTAAATTTAAATCTCTTTGATTTACAGCTGAATTCATAGTAATTCCCAGATACCTATTTATTGTACCTAGTTTGAATTTCGAATTAGGTTTTGTCAGCAATCTGGATTACATAGTAGTTACCGCCTCGAGCACATTTGTTAATGACAGCTGAACATTTGGTAGCATTTAATTAATAACATGTTCTAGTGCACTCCTATTACTTTGAAATAAATATTGCATTGTATTATTGGATATAACATTGCATGGTTCACCATATCCATCTTAGGAGTTCAAATCAGAAGTGGCTGCAAGTTTTCTTATGTTTACTTGTGACTCTGCCCACCCCTTTAGGGATACGGGCGTGATAATATGTATGTATTATTGGAGAATCAAACACATTTCATTTGAGTAATGACTAAAATATTGTTACTGAAATGACGTCAACGTTACAAACAGGTGTAAATTCAACGTACTTGACAGCCACCCGGAGCACATACGACTTGAAGTTTGTCTCTTTTCTTTGTTCCAACCGCTTCAAGCCATGTAAGGCGGCTCCCTGATCCTGCATCTGCTCCTCTCATCCACATACTGGAGGATGCTTTCCCCAGTAGTTTTCGGGTCCAGTCGGGATATGTAGATGCCAATGGTCGGCTCCACAGCCTGCACGGTGAGCCCGGCAGAACGGGGGGCGATCCCACGTTGATTTCGGGATTTCGGCCGACGCTTTTTCTCCACTAGAGTGAATCCGTCCACGTCCGTCTTCCTCACATCTCGAGTGGGCTTCTCCTCTTGTGTCAGTCTCTTCTGTGGCACCTCGACGCATGCATCGGGCGCGGCGGCTGAGTCTTACGGGACATTTGTGCATAACTCTTCTTCTGCCAAGCACTTGGAGCAGGAGAAGGCACAACTGTTGCAGGCTGCGATGTAGACTTCCCGAGGGCCGTGGTCATCGAAGTCGGGCAGTCATTGCCCTGCAAAACTGTATCAGTTGCCGCACATTCGAATACGAAATTACACAACTGGACCTTTTGAAACTATGACATTAGTGTTCAACGGACGACGGATCGTTAATTATCAAGCAGTGTTTTGTCTGTCGAAAAGAGCCATACATTTTTTTACAAAAAAAAACGTACATATGTCATTAAACGAACCGTTGTTCGTTAGAGTATACTGGAACCGGGCATAAAGAGCATATGTGAAACTCGGCGTATTAGGTACCTACCTACTACCCCTTAAAATCGCATACTACTAAAACACTTAACAGACTTCTTATCATCCGCGGTTTCCAAGTTTCTCGATTTAAACCCAAAGTAGGTATCCGAGTGTTATACCACAAACATAAATGGAATAGTCGTGTAGTTGAGCCCAGAAATACGAGATAATCTTAGCATATACCGGCTAAGTCGCAACTATGAAATTGAACGCAGTGTTTGCGAGAAGTGATTTTAAAATGACCTACATGTGACTTTTCAAACATTTTGCAAAAAAATACTGCTATTACATCGTGCGTATTAGACATCAAACTTTACAAGATAACTACGTTTTATTCCATCCAAAATGTTGGACCATCTATATAGGCGATAGGCTGATCACCTGTTACTATGATTTAACAAAAGCATGTCTATGATTCGTTTTCATAATGGATATTTACTTCCGAGTCTTTGATCATCTCTATTATAGAGATTTTCACCTTTGTGATTTTTTATACTACTCGAAGACAAGTGGTAGGGCCCTATAATTATATTTGACGTGCCGACAGAATTGTAATATGCTTCAGTATCCAGCTTTGAGTTGAAGATTTGGTTTGGCTTTCGTAGTTAAAGGAAATGTGGAATTTGATATATTTCAATGTGAGTTAGTTTTAAAGTTATATTTTTATTGCGTAACATTAAACTATAAATAAATTAAAAACGTCTTCTTCCAAATTAAGAGTTACCCCGTGTCGGCACAACTGACACACCTTTCTCCACGTGGTTCTTTCCAGGGCAGCCTCATTAACCTCTATATACGGCATGGCATAAACCTGCTCTCTCACTTGGCTCATTATAGCAAATCCTCGGTCTTCCTCTGCCTCTCTTTCCTTCTACTTTCTCATCTACGGTGTTAATGAAATTGTCATGTTTCTTCTAGATACTTTTTCGGTCCAGCTGATTATCTCCATTCATCGCTAACACCACTGTTAACTACCTTAAATAGTTCTAATATAAAATCACAAGGATAATTTTTTATAAAGTTCTCACATAGAATTTAATAAAGATGACTCGATTTTATCCTTCTTCTCGCTAAGAAAATTGATTAATGGTTTTTACAATTATATCAAAATTATAATATTCTTCTTTATAAATAAATTAGTACCTCCTACGGTAGATAACATGTACCTCTACAGCTGCTTCCTCCAGGAGTTGAATTTCAGAATTCCTTTACTAGTGCACCTCTACACCCCTCTCTCTTCTTTTTTTAATGTTTTTCACCCATTGGCTCGAAAGAACTCGTCACACGACTAGAATAAGTAGTCAGTCTATCAGTCTGTCTAGTTGTGTCATTAGGTCCTTCGAACTAGTGTGGTGAAAGGATTTTGAAGTGCGCCTACTTGTCCTAACCTAACCTAAGGCTTCTTTTGTACACTCGACACAATAGTTTTCGAACTTTCTAGTTAGTTATTAACGTAAGAGATTTATATAGTTGAAGGATATATTAAGATGTAACCACCAAACCGCTAGTTCATAGCACCCGTCATTAATGATCTGTTATAATTAGTGTCCCAGATTTACCTCCGTGGAAAACCGGCGTTAATTGATTAATTCTGTATGAAAAGATCTGAAGCCCTTGATTACTAACGTGTGCTGATTAAAAGGAAAATTTATCGTTTATGGCATACCAAGGCGTAACGGTACGGTTTAACTTTATATGGCTGTCGATTCTGTTGAGCCTTTTCCTAATATATTAATTTGACAGCTCTAAAATAAATAGATCCTAAATAATAGGTCAAAGTCTCAATTAACCTTGGCGTGGAACGGAATATAAATAATTAACACTCAACAGTCACATACATAGTCCTGACCCCACACTAGGATTCCCTATGTCGTGGGTATCAGAAACTACGAGTACCATGGTACCACAACACCCAGACCCGGAAGAAATATTTACAGAACACGCAATATTTTTTTCCGCAGCGGGAATCGAACCCGCGCCTCTTGCGTCTCTGCCCAGCAATGGCCCGCCACGCCACCGAGGCCGTCAAATAGAATGGAACGGACGCGTCAATTTCGTTTTGTCGCGCGAGAATACAGTAGGAACGGGAATCTTCGAGAATTCCACGGAAGACGTGCGACATCTTTATTGGCTTGCATCTAGTTTGACATTAATGCAATTTAAGTAAAGTCCGCTACGGTATGTAAAATTTAAATTCCAAAGTTTGCTTCCATTTTTATTTTTATTCCATTTCGCGGCAATGTAAATTGAGCCTAAAATCCTATCCTACTAATATTATAAATGCGAAAGTTTGTGAGGATGTAAGGATGTGTGGATGTGACGATGTATGTTTGTGCCTCAATCACGCCCAAACGGCTGAACAGATTTGAATGAAACTTGGAATATAAATAATACGTGTGCTGGAATAACATCTCTTTTTTATCCGGGTACAACACGAGCGAAGCCGCGGGCGGAAGCTAGTTATGTTATAAATCTTCTGACACTAATTAGAATGTCAGAATTGTAGCAAATGGAGATCCGTGATCTCTACCTATATACCCATATCAGAAACATGCGTGATTTTATGTTTGTATGTACGTACTAATTAGAATTTAAATAATGGTTGTATGCACTTCGCCAGTTGTGTAGTCATGTATACAATAAACATTTAATAGCACCTAGATATTATGTGATGAGATAGGTATGTTCAGAATTTCGAAACTATTCAAAAATATATTTTGTAAAGTCTTTAAACAAATACATAACTTAAAATAGTTAGCAAAAATAAACATTCGGCATGTTACTTACAAGTCTAGAAAAAAAAACCGTTTTAAATCTGTATTTTGGGCTTTTCAAATTAGAGAATAATTTGTTATTTTTCATAAAATAATACAAGCAAACTGTGATTGCCTGTATTGGTCTCGTTAGGAACTTGAAGACCCTCCCAAGTTTTTTATCATTGAAAAAGGGATTAAAGTTAGCAAAGAAACGTAAATAACAACTGTAAGTACTCCGACTTAAGATGGATAGAAAACTTTTTATCTGCTTGCGACGTTCAACAACTTTATCTTTTGAGTTTTTATCTATTATTTCAAATTGATACTCAGAAACGTAGTTGTCTATGAGAATAAATAATACCAAAGTGAATTCTGTTTTCATTTAATTATCAGCCTCTTATGCAAGAGCATTTGGTTGAAGCCCAGTTCCAATATTCTACTAACAGACAGCGGATCGTTTATTACCATTAAGTATAGCAACGTTGCTTTTCTGTCAAACATGTAAGGCGCTTTTCGATGGGAATTGGGCATGGGCATAAGTGGAGATACTGTAGGGGCAAAAAAATAACTGTCTTTTTGTGAGAGAGAAACTTTCTAACTCTTTCTTAAGCTCTTATACTTTTACAATCTATAGTAGATGATTTATACAGCATCAGGAGGCAACTTTTATCTTCACAAAAACGGTACGCTGTAGTGCCCGGGACGAATTAAAATGGAGTAGGTTTGTCCAGCACCTATTCCATCCTATCAGCTTGGTCGGCATTGTTCACAGGAAAGACATGATCAATACGTGCGGAGCCGACTAAGCCGCAGGTTTCCTCACAATGTTTTCCTTCACCGTTTAAGAGTAGTGGTACAGCGCACATAAATTTTCTGTACAGAAAAATCCATTGGTACACGACCTGGTTTGAACCCACGATCTTAGGATCGGAAGGCGGGATTGCCAACTAAACCACCATCTTATACTAGAATACTATGAAACACTATTAGATTTTTTAAATCCTCTCAAAAATAAATATTCATTGACCAGATTTGAACCCTCTACCCTGGCCTTACAGTGGCCTTGCACTATCCTATTGCGCAATGGTATACAATAGGTTGAGATTGAGGGTCCAAGTCCCGTCCAAGTTAGAATTTTTGAGATGAACATTAAAATCGCATCATATTATATGTGGTTAACAGTATAAAATAACTTTATACTATGAAAGACTCATTTAATTATATAATTATTTGAATTCTTCGCAGAGAAGTAGGTTCACAAATTCATCAATTCAGTAACGATGACCAAATATTGGTTCCAATTATTTCCTACCAAATTCGTGCCGCAAGTAAATTGGGCAGGATATTTTTTGGGCAATCATTCTGTGACGGCGGAAGTGTACAATATAGTTTATCTTGTATCTTGAATGGAGGTAAGAAATACATTCACGGATATGTAGTTTTTTTTCTACCCGACTGAGAAGAAGGAGAATAATGTGTTTAGGGAGTATGTATGTGCATTCCTTTCTATCTTATAAGATTTTTAGTCAAAACCAAAGTTTTACTATATCTGTCCGTCTGATATATATTTACGCGACTCCAATACTCTACTTACGAGCGATGAGTGAAACAAACCATTAGCACCGTTGTGATTCTGTCAAAAAAAGCATGGCGCTTTTCGACAAATAACATTGCTATGATAATTAATTATTGGAACCAGGATTTAGTCCAAACCCCTCAGTCTGCTGGACATACAGATCTTATAGTAATGATTATAGTTACAGCAATAAGGTTTAAACTTATCCTTTGGCTCATTGATAAATCCTTTTGTAATATAAATGATATTTTGAAATAATTTATTAATCTTACTTATATTATAAATGCGAAAGTTTGTGAGTTTGGAAGTTTGTGCCTCAATCACGCCTAAACAGCTGAACGGATTTGAATAAAACTTGGTATATACATAGTACATGTGCTGGATTAACATATAGGCTATTTTTATTCAGGTACCATGCGAGCGAAGCCGCGGGCGGAAGCTAGTTTTATTATAATTCAGTTGTAATAAATATGTGTTGTTGTAATGCTGCATGTCGGTCTGAGTACCAAGAAGTGTGTGTTTCTATTTATAATTTATTTAACATCTATTATGTACCATACTTTAGGCAGAATAAATGATTTTGATTTGATATGATTTCCATTGTGTATGATAACGGCCCATTTTAGACCGTCTAATCCAAATTACATTATAATCTCGGTCTAGGTAAATTAGTTTCAAAATTGCAAAATGGCCGTGTCCAAAATGACAGATAGCTCTTATTTAGTAGGTCGCATACGGGGTTAGGGTCACGTGTTTGTTTAGGATGATATTTCGATTAAGTATCGCACACAGGTCGACGCCGCAATCTACGCCGACTTGATTAATGAAGGTACGCCTATATTAAATGGCATAGGTAAAGGCACTGCTTATAAATAATTCACTATGATGGCATCGGAGGAATTTAGTTATAAGTCATATCTGTAGCTTAATTTCATTTGGCGAAGGTTTTGATGATGGGCTTGCGAAACTCCTATTTATCTTACTGTCAGCATTTTAATATGATTCTAGCATAGGTACATAATAATGTCAAAATGAATAACCCTAAATATTGTTGTAATCAAAATATATATTCGAAAAAAAAATGTTCAAGGGCTTACTTACCTACCAATAAATGTTATTTATTTAACTTATTTATTTCAGGGAGTCTGGTCGAAGCGATGCGTGATCCAAGAGCTGGCTCTTATTTGGCTGAACAGATCAGTATTGCCATTCAGCGTGGCAATGCGGCTAGCATCTTGGGCACACTTCCACTGTCCGATGATCTGGATCAGGTGAGCTATTTATAGGCCGTTTGCAACGGTCTTTAGATGGCCCGACTATTTCTTTGTATTTTATAAATTACATATGTATTAGTTATAAGTATCTTTCTGTCAATAAAGGTACTTAACTTATGAAGGAACATATTTTTAATAAAAAATAAAAAAATATTGTTTTTATTTGCTATCTGGAAATTCGGTGTCAAATTGAAGCCTCCCAATTTAAAAACATAAAAGTTCATTCAGCACCGAGCCTTTTTGCAGCATTTAAATAAGGCACGTTTGGTTTTACCATGCGCTTGGGAAATCAATGATCTGGATTAATTCGACAGGCTGCTCGTTGACCTACAAAGAAGAAGGACTTAAATGAATAAAGTCAATCCAAAACCAGCCCTTAGGGCACACGCCTGTAGTGGTTGTTGAACTTTTGCCTTGTCGAAGCTCAAGAAATTATTCAACCTTTTTCTAATATACTAAAGTTAAATTCACTATACTTAACATTTATGTTTTCATTTATAATTTACTGATTGAGTCAGAAACATCCAAACATCCCCACAAAATAGCGACAGTTATTTTCGAATATTATAAAATAATAATATTCGAATATTATAAAATAATGCCGACCCCACTTAAGTGGGAAAAGGGCAGGGAGATGATGATATAAAAAAAAAAAAACTTTTTTATGACTAACGGACGTACATCATTTATGCTAGACAAACTGTATATTAGATATTTAAATCCTTTCACCACACTGGATTGAAAAAACAAGTGACACGACTGGAAAGATAGATGTACATTATTTTTATTTTTATTTTTTAACATGCAATTCGAAAGTACAAAAGTAAGTAAATTTCAATTTCCGATGCTCATTCTCTTAAAACGGCTGCAATATTTTTGAGCCAACACCTGAACGTTTTCCGAACAAAAACTATGAAAACATAACAATAGAAGCCAGTGCTTTTTATTTTACGAAATAAATTATGAGGAGTGCTGGTGAAATGTTCGGTCGTGCTTTTTCTAATATTGTTCTTGTACTGTTTGCTTTGTTTTAGGAAACGGGTGGAAATAAGGCCAATTAGATAAGCTCAGTCGCGTACTATTGTTCCTTAGTTACAATCAGTTTCTTTCAGTCAGTTGTCAAACAGACTTTGCTGTTGTAGGACAGTTTCCTTCACAAACTGAATGTCCGTGGGTTGTTATTTTTACCCACGACGGAGAACGTTGGTCTAATAAGAGGTTGTATGTTTATTGAGACGGCCTCGGTGGCGTGGCGGGCGATTGCTCGGCAGAGACGCAAGAGGCGCGGGTTCGATTCCCGCTGCGGAAGAAATGTTTGCATGATCTGTAAATATTTTTTCCGGGTCTTGGTGTTGTGGTACCATGGTACTCGTAGTTTCTGATACCCACGACACAGGGAATCCTAGTGTGGGGTCAAGACTATGTGACTGTTGGGTGTTATTTATTTTATTTATTTATTTATTTACTAGCTACCGCCCGCGACTTCGCTCGCGTGATGCACGGATAAAAATAGCCTATATGTTAATCCAGCACACGTACTATGTACTTTTCAAGTTTCATTCAAATCTGTTCAGTAGTTTTTGCGTGAAAGATTAACAAACATCCATACATACAAACTTTCGCGATTATGTATGGATGTTTGTTACTATAAGCCGCGGGCGGCAGCTAGTACAGTCATAGTTTAGAAGTAGGCACCTCGAACAGTCAACTTGTAGTAACTTTTGTAGATATTTTAAATAACGTTCCTTCCTTTTTACAATGCATTCGGTCACTTAATTTTAATGTAATATTTATTTTGGAGTGACTGCAAGTTTTCTTATGATTACTTTTGGCTCTGCCTACCCCGTTAGGGATACGGGCGTGATAATATATAGGTATGTATTATTTTACAGGACATTTATTTCACGTGAAGTCTATAATAACAGCCATGTTTACAAATAGGTAGATATGCCCTGGGGCAACGTAAAACAGCACTAAGACCACCTGTGTTTGTGCCCTATAAATAAAGACCTCCTCCTCCCGCGGTGACAATTTATCCCCTTTATTTATGAAGTGGGATCACGACATCGTCTATTACGTTTAGAGACTATGAAACTAGTGGTGTGGGAGATGATTAGGGCTGGTATACTGGGGAGCTAAGTTGTGAAATTAAACTGTTATGTACAATGATTTAGATATTAAATTAGATTAAGTCCAACATCCATGTTTTTTAGTAGTATTAACAGTTGTGTCACTAGTTATTTCAAACCAGAGTGGTGAACGGATTTAAATGCGCATCAAAGAGGCTTCTTTCATGCATTGTCTTGCTCTTTTGTTTACTTTTTTTCGGCCTGCCTACAAGGCGAAAGGACAAGGGACAAAAACACATTTTTTTACCAAATGCAACATACCTCCCACAAGATCTATAACACAAGGAACTCATATAAAACACCGTATCTCATGGTGTATTATATGCACAATAATCAGCGTATAACTATTGGGAGAGCCTCAAAAAGGTATAAGAACGGAGTTCCATCGTGAATGGCTATAGAACGCAATAATTGTAATAGACTGGCAAAAGCCAGCTTGGGACCGCGAGTTATGGAACGGACCTTGTTACTGCAATATCGATATCAAAACGCTCTCCGGGGAATAACCCGACGAGATACGTTCAGAGGTAGCTATAATGTAATAGTTGTAAATAGTGGGTTAAGATTTCGCACAGGATTTGTACAGGTAATATAATGGAGTATTTCTGTTTAATGGGCTATTTTATTATCATATTCTATACTTAGTAAGATCGATAGAACGGGCTTAGATAGTCTTATGCCCGGTTCCAGTATTCTACTAGCGACGGTTTGTTCATTATCTTAACATCATTATTATCTGTCGCAAAGCGTCATAATTTTTAGACATGAAATACGACGTTGTTTTGGTAATAGTCGATCCGTCGCGTCGTCTGTTAGTAAAATATTAGAACCCGTCTTTAAACTTGGCTAATATCCATTGTGGCTTAGGAGTTATCTTATTTGGCGGAGGAAATCTTCCTAAAAATTATGTGAGAAATAATTATTATACTACTTTTAAATCTAGAATCAAAGTGCCATAAGTACGCGAAGGCCGTCATGTTTATCTTCAATTTCACCTTCCAATCGAATCGGTCTCATAGTTCAGTCGATACAAAACCGTAAAAACGCTATAGCATCCAATCTCTCCTTTTGTACTGAATTTGCATAAAGAGGCTAGCGTCCTTCGGGTCCTTTTCCAGTTTTCCATTTTGTGCTTGAATGAGACGTGAACGGAGCCCTAACTGAAGCGGGATTCTGCGTAGAGTTTCATTCTGAGTGTTGCTAACCGAAATGTTTTAAGGATATACGCTTTTTCGGTCGGAACTATTTCACCTTAGACTTACCTACTTGATCAACACAAAATAATGTAGAACAAATTCCGGAATATAATGAGATAAATCTATTTCTATCATAGGTAGTGTTTTAATTCAATTTTATTAAACGACATAGGTACATATTATCACGCCTGTACCCCTAATGAGGTGGGCAGAGCTACAAGAAGTAATCACAAAGAAAACTTGCAGCCACTCCTGATTCAAAGTTTCAAGATAGATATGGTTTACGACTAAGTAACTCAGAAAATTGAGGTTTGCAAAAAGAGGTCAGCGTCTAGCTGGAAAATACATAGATAAGGCAGCAAATTAACATTTTGGTAAGTACATTTTAGTTCTAGGGTCTCAATGGCAAGCATACACCATAAACTAAATAGTGTTGTATAAATGTTAGGTATTGAACATTTCCTATCAACGTTTCTATTACCGCTAGCGCTATTTGCACCTCTTTCCTCTTGTTTGTCTCATAAACTGAGAAAATCACCGCCATGGCCGATCGAAGCGTAATCTCCTCAGATATTTTACCTCACGGCGGAAAAACAATTTTCGCTGATGTATTTTTTTCGAGAGGCTTGCTAGACCTACATGTTTATGGAAAGGTATAGAAATTTTGTTTTGTTTGTAGATAGTTGCTACCTCCATGCTATTTATATTTGACCCAAAAAAAACAGATTCCACAGCAGTGCCTGCCGCATGATTTCTCACGAGATAAGCTGGTGAAAATATAAGATTTCTCTTTGAAAATTTAAAATTCTAACGCTGAAAATTTTAAGCATAACAAACGCTGATAAGCTTGGATTATTTTTGGTATTTTTGAGTGGAAAATCTTTAGTATGCTCTACACATAAAATGAGGTACTAAAGTAAACCCTTTTGTGTATATGCTTTTGAGAGGCTGAACAGGTAAGTGTTAATATATAAAGCGACCCTAACCTTGCCATTGTACTTTTTTAGAAATAAGTACTTACCATGTATGTGTGTCATACTAGAATATAATAAATTTATATTTACAGTACCGCCGCTGTTACTCGACAAGGTAAGGTACCCACCGCGGACTGATATAAACATAACCGTAAAAGTAAAAGTAATACTAAAATCTTACTAATATAAGTTTGCGAGGATGTGAGGATGTGTGGATGTGACGATGTATGTTTGTGCCTCAATCACGCCGTAACGGCTGAAAAGATTTGAATGAAACTTGGATTATAAATAGTATGTGTGTTGGAATAACATATAGGCTACTTTTTGTTTGGATACCACGCGAGCGAAGCCGCGGGCGAAAGCTAGTTATTATATAAAAAAGAGTATACGTCAAAAATGCCTAGTCTGTAATGGTACATAATAGGTGCCTCCGTAAAAGCTCCATTCTTTTTTACAGGGAATTGTAGTAATAAACGTATTTCACCTGCCATCGGAATCTGACGAATTTACATATTCGTACACTTAGCATAGATTCTTGTATGTCATGGCGGGGCGGTTTTGAGTAAAATGTTTGAGTGTATCGAAAGTCATGTCCAAATAAAAAACACATTGAATACAATTACCTATTGTTCCAATTTGTATCTTATACCTACCTAATATTATTTGTGTCATTTGTCACCTTTTTCCGCAGTTGATTTGATAACGCTAAAAACTCGTGCTAACTCAATGTTTACCAAAATCGGGCCTTTCCTTGCTTCAATATTTTTTAAATTCTCAGAAAAAATACTACAAGTCTGTAAGATTGCTACCGGAAATAAAAATAACGGAAATTAGTCGCCAATAAACAGACGAAAAAACATTAATGTTAGATACATCCGTTTCGAGTTACAATAATTATTGTAACCCGAAATTGATGAGTAAAACCAAAGCAATCTTACTACCCACATAGCTACTTCTAGAAAAAAAAACATTGCGTAAGAAATGACAAGCAGCGTCATATCTTCCCACATTTCTGCTTTACCCGCATTTTTGTTGTTTATATTCGATTTCATTTCACTTAGTGCGAACGAAACGATAACATTATTCTGAGCAAAAACAGATGAAATATAAATATGCGGGCAGAAGAAGATTCTAAAAAATATTATAATTTATTCAAAATCCAAGACGTATAAAATTATACAATCGCTTATTTGAGGCCTTCAAACTTCTAAATTGAAACTTTGGCTGAAAGGGTTTTCAGTTTTTTTCAGCCTTTACAGAAATTACGATACTCGATAAAACAAAACAAATGGGTTACAAAATAATAAATAAATATATTTTTTCTGACATTTTACATAGAGCCATCTAGCCCCATACTAAGCAAAGCTCGTATTATGGGAACCAGATGGCTGGTATAATACTTATGGACTCTTTTTTTGTAAATACATATAAGTTACTTATAATACATATTATGATTACAACACTTAGACCCAGAAAAAATATTTGCAGAACATGCAAACATTTCTCCCGCAGCGGGAATCGAACACGAGCCTCTTGCGTTTCAGCACTCGCTCGCCACGCTACCGAGGTCGTCTTTGAAGAATCACCTTTTACTTGTAAATCAGAGTTGACTGACGTATAACAGACACATTAAAGAAAAGTGAGGCATATCCACTTCACGATTACGCCTCGTTCTCTTGTGTGTATCATGCCTAATACGGGTAGGTAATCTCTAGGTGGCTTTCACATTTACAGTGATAATAGCAACCTACTCATTGAATTATTCCTACATGTTTTCACTTTTACTTTAGCACTCAACATGCTAACTGTTGAACGTTCAGTCGTGTTTTGTATACTATTCTATTTTTTTGATGATTGTTAGTATCTGTCTATTTAATGTAATTTGCAAAAGACGGAACAGATTTGCAATATAGTAAATCAACTTGTTCCAGGTGCTTCTGTGAAGAAAACAAAACATGGGATCAACATAGCTTTACTTGAGTACAAAGAAAATATTATTGGAGAAAATAACACTGAACTACTTCTACCAATACTCATTATTCCTGTTCTGATTGAAAAATCCAATAAAGAATCTATGCCTCCAAACAAAAATGTGAACAAAACATATACATTACAACTAGTCCATAAAAACAACTTAGATGATGAAGATAATGATATTGATGTTGGTTTTCGACAATCACTGAATCGAGGAACGGGATCAAATAACAAATCAACAGAAGATGCTAAAACTAAAATGGAAATCAAAGTAACTGGAAATGAGATTGAAAACAAAACTGACATCCTGAACGGCACTATAACAGTGACTGAACAGAACATAAAAATGAATGCAAGTGAAAACACGACAGTTGTAGTAGAATCATCAACATCTGAAGAAGGTATATACCCCGCCTCAAACAACAGCCACGTAAATATAAACTCAATATCACTTACTATGTCAGCTACAGACGTCAACCTTCCTCCAATAACCGACAACAGATGGCAAAACTTCACAGTAAGTACAAATCTTCATTTCATAAATGAATCAACAACAAAAGAAGCAGATTCGAGCACATTCAAGGGCCCCTATTCAGCTGCTCTCTACAACAATAGAATGATCGATCAAATATCAATAACGACAAATTCCTATACAAATGAAGAATCACCTCTGCCGTCACCTAAAAATGATCGATGGAGAACATTTTCTCAAAAAACACAGTATTCTGCCAATCAGTTTAAGCCTCTCGCCGGTTTATATTATGATAGGTTTTTGCACAAACCACTAATTATGTTGCCGGGGTTTATCCCGAAGAATTATTAGTCTCTATAAGCAATAAATCTGAAGAATAGCGGAATTTTATTTCTATTACAGACGCAAACAACTCTATACCCTTATCTTAACAGTGAAAACTAGCTGCGAATTCGAACACATTGGAAGGGTTAGTACAAATCATTCCTACTCCAATATGGACACAAAACATTATGCATTGTTCAGAACTCTTAATACATTATTTTGATGGGATAAAAATTGTGGTTCTCTTTGTAAAACAATTATTAATACAATGACTTTTTTCTAATTCTAAATTTAGTAAGTAAAATTAATATTAGTTTAGTTCAAATTATTCACAAAAAAAGATTCTAGTTGATATTTGACATGACCTTCCATTCATTTGGTTCACCCAAAAAGAGTACGCAGAAAACATTTCCAATATTGGCACTCTCGGACTAGCAGAATCAGGAGTAGTGAACACAATTGCTTAGTTCTCACATTTCAAACTGTGCTTGTAAAATCGGGACAATGCCGGTAACTACTGCAACCAGACAAGGCTCTAAAATTGGTATTGTTGAAACATTGACGTCGGAAAACGTGGTGGTGGCATGAAAACGCGTATATGTGTTATTAATATGCGTAACTACGCTTAATCCGACATTTTTGTTACCAAATTGTGTTGTGTACCTATGTAAGTATAGTATTATAAGTATTAATGCATGGTAATTATTTAAAAAATGGTATAGAAATAGTTTGTAGTTGGAACGACTTTTTACAAAAAGCATTTAGAGACAAAAACGCATGCTAGTGACTTTTTACGATTCCTTTTGCACCTTAACTTTTTGCCTTTATTTTAATAAAAACATAAATTTTCTTCTCATTTCACTTGCTAACAAGTCTACGAATAACATAGATGACTATGCTCACAGTCTTAGAAACAGTTTTTTTTTTCAATCATTTGTGTCCACTGCAAAGGTTTCATTCCGTCTTAGAAATTGTGGATATGGGCAGTTCATACCATACCATACGTGTTTTATTAACCACCATGACTAACACAGTTAAGCAAGCACTGCCTTTGAATTGTAACTCATGCTAGTAACAACGTTACTTGGGAATCGCCATTATACTGACACCCCTATTGTATTTGATTGACACTCTTTGTTGAGCTACCGATTCCGAAATTCATTGCTATTATTCCGCAATTTGATGGTGAGCTAAAGGCTCTCATTGTTAGAAATGCATCCGGTGTAGAAACGAGCTGTTTTTAGTGCTTCCGCTTTTTATTGCGTACCTAATTTTAGTCCATGATAAATAACACTAACAGTTCTGTCCCCATACTAGGATAAGTACTCTGAGTCGTTTGTTAGAAAAAAAATTGTAGAACATGTTAACCCGTATCGAAATGCGTATACTCTATCAATTGCAATGATGCATTTTTGCGGCACATTGCTATTAGTGGCACATATCATTTTTAAAATGGTTAATATAAAAAGAGTAATGAAAACCAAACTACTCGTAGGTGCTTCAAATTACATTTGTTTTTCATCAATCCACAACTCCATGTTCATGTTAAATCCGTTCGCAAGATTTCACCTCTTGAAGTTTTTAATCGAATGCACTAAAGCAACGGCAAAGTATGTTTAGCCAAACAGAAATAAAGGCAGAGCGACTACCACATTTATTATTCACCTGACAGAGTCGCCATTCGAAGTAACCGTAAATGTACTCGAGTGGGAAGTAGATTTTCTTTTAAAGCATTATTGCTACAAGAGGGAATGGGTCAATCGATGAGATTACATTGATAAAAGGCTTTGGCGTTCTTTATGGACTATCAAACAACTTGCCAGCCTATGTAGTGCAGCTGACTTGGTTTGTGCCCGGTTCAAATATTCTACTAACGGACGAAGGATTTTTTTTTACCATAGCAACGTTGTTATCTTTCAGAAAACGCCACCCATTTTTAACAACAAAAGCAACGTATGGTCTTAAGCCATCCATATGTGGGGCCATCCATATACACAAGTACATATGTGGGGGACTTACTTATGGATTCACCTTAGGTCAGTCAAGTTGGACTGCATTATGCATAGAAATTTTTGCCCTGGCAATAACTAAAGGCAAGCAGGTACCATTAGAGCTTCCTAAAGAACGGCTACTGTTTTATGACGTCCGTAGCAACAAGTTACACTCAGCATGTGATAAAAAAGTTTAGGCTTCAAAATGTGCCCTCATTTTGAAGCCTAAACTTTTGTAGAACCAGGCTTTTATTTTGTCAACTTTCGCATTTATAATATACTAGCTTTCGCCCGCGGTTTCGCTCGCCTGATATCCGGAAAAAGTAGCCTATATGTTATTCCAGCACACATACTATGTATATTCCAAGTTCTATTCAAATCCATTCAGCCGTTACGGTGTGATTGAGGCACAAATATAATAATACATCGTCACATCCACACATCCTCACATCCTTACAAACTTTCGCATTTATAATACTAGTAGGATAAATTGGAACTCTCTGCCGGGGTCTGTATTTCCTGAAGAGTATAATATGGGTGTCTTTAAATCGAGAATCAATAGGTTTCTTCTCGGTAAGCGTGCTTCATCTTAGACCACACTGTTACTTAACATCAGGTAGAGTGTGGTCAAACGCAAACCTATCTCAGTAAAAAAATATATATATAATATATAGAGGTGCCTAAAAAGAAGTAAAACGCCTAAATGACGTCTAAACAACAAAATGCCTAAAATTCAGTAGACTTAACAATGGGCTTAGCTATAACTTAGCTTCGTTGGAAATCGTACCTTTATGTATAAGTACAATGAATACCGTAAACTAAAACTATTAATTCAAATTCAAGTTTTGAAGACATGGAATGGCCATTATCCGTGGCTTACTGTCCCGATTAGATAGGAGTACCGTACCTAGGGGACCGCCTAAAAGGGACAAATTAATTAACACCAAAATAGAACAGATCGGTTAAATTTTATATGTATATAGTTTGAAACTTTTGCATTATTTATTAATATATTCAAATGTAAATAACTGGTGAAGTTTACTCTTAATTAGGTAGTCTAGTTGGCAGTGACCACGCCTTCCAATCCTAAAGTGGTTGGTGTAATGTCAGGGTGCTCATCAGAGGAGGCCTATGTCCAGTAGCAGACTTCAATAGGCTGATGATGATGAATGACTTAAACCTTTTATGATGATCTGAGGATGTTTGCAAGGTTGTGCGTCATTCACATCTAAACTGATTCAAATTAAACTATTGATAATTTTTTACTCCTGTACTCTTATGTTGCCAATAAATTATTTTCTTTTCTTTCTTTCTTTCTTTCTTTCTATTGATGACATAAAATAACACAGGCTAATTTTTACGAGAGCAGCTGGGTGGGAAAGCTAGTAAGTACATAAGTTTCATTAGGGTAATGTGGGATGCAGCTTGTCATTATGATAAAATGGAATGCAAGCATGTTATAAGGGTTCTATGATAACAATACTATTAAAACAGGACAAGTGTGGTAGAATTCACGCCTTGAGGGTTCCGTACGGACTACAAATTGCAGGTCTTTAGATACCCTGTGGTAAACATTGAAAATTATTCGAACATACTTAAAGTAAATAAATCTACTTAATAATAGAATGTAACATCATCACATCGATATCATATACTGTCTATGCTGATTACTAATGACACTATGACTAAGGATAGAATAACAAATTAAAATGTTCGAAATGTATAGAAATAATGAAGGTATGTACGCTTTCTTTATTATTGTAACTTATACTATTTTATTTAATGACTTAAAATTACTGTGCCTATATATGTTTGTATGCTGTTAGGCGGCATCCACTACTGTCTTAACTTATACATTTTATGTACTTGGATTCACAATAAAACGATTTATTTATTTATGATTTACTAGCTTTCGCAGCTTGCGCAGCTTTGCTCGCGTGCTGCCTGGACAGAAACTAGCCTACATGTTATTCCAGTACACATAGTATGTATATTCACAGTTTCATTCAAATCCGTTCAGCGGTTACGGCGTGATTGAGGCACAAACATATACGAGTACATTCTCACATTGTTATATTAGTGGGATGATTCTTCCTACAGCTGGGAGCAGAAGGCCTTTGCTTGTGCCATGTAACACGGTCCTATTGATTGCTGACTGCTATTGAAAAATTCGTACGACTTTTTGTTGTAGGTAATTAAAAACTTTTTTTAAACTGAAATCATTAGTTTTCAACTTCGACAAACTACCATGTTCTTACTAATTAAATTTTGATGGTTTTTTGAGTTTCCTCGCCGGTCACAGGTAGAATCCGTTCGATAAATAATGACCTAACTCACAGAACTTTCAAATCTCATCATTCCACTTTAATTGTCTTCATAATGAGGTGGACCATAAATATTCATAGTGGGCAATTTGTCCAAACAACCCTCAAACGAATAGCGTCGACCAGAATAAGATATTAGGGGACAAACTTCACGCATTGACCCCTTTTTAAAGGTTAATGCCTGCGTCTTCTCGACACCTGAATACTAATATGGGGTGCCGGAGTTTAATGAACAAACAAAATAAAGTTTGTTTTTTAGTGATAGGCATTTTAGGCTGGAGTTGTAGATTTTTTACAGGCAGGCGAAAATGAGCGAATATTTTAGAATTTCTTAAATTTCTAGCTCCTCGTATTGCAAGAATTAATTAGTAGTTGCAGTAAGTGATTACTTTGTGTCACAAAAAGTTACTGTCCGGATCAAGCGAGCGTTATTTCACTGGCGCACACCGCGCAAATTTTTTGTTTGTTATTTACTTTACACATGTATTAATTACATTATTATTATCAACAATTTTTTTAAGGATTTCATACCCGAAGAGGGCCAAAGAGACCCCTACTAATAAGTCTTCGCTGTCCATCCGTTCGTCTATCAGCGGGCTGTAGAGTGTGTATTTCTATTGCCACTATTACAAATATAACAAACGATCCGTTGTCTGCTAGTAGAATATTAAAGCGGGTTTTAGATTATTTTCATAGGATTTTGTTTTATACTTTTTATCATGTTGAATATGTACGACGGATGCCAAATTATGAGTAGAAACGTTGTTACGAGTATCTTTCAAAAAGCTCCATACATAAAAAAATAACGTTATGTACAATCTTCGTTAGTTGAATATAGGGTTCGGACATTAACTCTCATCGCAGTTGCTTTCTGGTGCAGTCGTATGTTTTATGCCTGACACTTCTATCAAAAAATACCTTAACCATTTCGTTTCCATTTATCTATAGTCTGTGCAAAAATTGTTCAACACAAAGCTTATTTCGCATTACAAAGTATGTTCTAATTTCAAGCCGTTTTCTGTTCCTAGTGCATTCATGCAGCAGTTGGTATGCGGGAATATTCTAAACTCGTTTAGTGTAGCGGTACCTTGCACGCTCGGGAGGAAAAGTGGTTGGTAATTTTTGTAATATTCTAAAAGTTTACCGTCATATTCTGTCTAGAGTATCTCTCTGTATCTGTGCGTATAGTCATTTCAAATTGAAATATTCGAGGACTAATATGAGCTTATAGGTCCTCACTACTAGAATTTGTAATGAATTTAATACCGTTAATAAAATTAATTCAGACATTTATGTTTTATTGTGATTCGTTGCGAACTTTCAAAACTAAATTATAGAGCCAATTTGGCTCAATCTCACCTTAACAATTATGTTGTTTCAGTTTGTTTTTCTGTTCATCTGTTTTACCTACTATGTGTTTAAGATTATGTTGTTTTCCTTTCGTCTCTATTATTGCTTTGCCTATGTATTTATCTTTTAAATTTTAACTTTAATTTTAGTTAGGTATTTTACTTTGTGTCTGCTATCTTTATTTTTCATGTAAATACATTATTATAATTTTTCTTGTCTTTCACTAGCATAATATATTAGTGTAAGTTATGTACACCGTAATAGTCCTGTATATCAGATTATGTATCGGATTATGATATGTATATTATGATTATGTGATTGTGTTTCTTGAAAATGCAAATATATTAAGATGTGTGTAGATGATAAATAAATAAAAAATACATATATTTTGAGACACTTTTCACTGTAAGTATAACAATTCAATATGGTTTACTCGTGTATCTTTGATCAGCCAGTTCAGTGACGCGGTTGAAAAACAGTAACAACGAAAAGTCCCTAATTAAAAAAAGCCTAAATTGTAACCCCAAAATATTTATTCAAATTAATTCGTCGAGTGTACATACTTGTACATTCCCTTTTACTAACGCTTTATCCGTTTTATTACTAAGAATTATTTTAATCTGTTTTCAAGCAGGGTGGGCGTTGGACGACTGATTCTCAGCAATTCCAAGTATGCTTTCATTGTTTAGGTGAATTTGCGTTTCAATACAGTTTTGCTTTTGGACTTTGAACCATATAAGTAAACTCTCTCATGATCGGTAGGGCAATCGCGCATTTTTGAATGTGATTCTAATGGATTCGTGCTATTTTTTGATATGCATCATACCTTATCAACAGTTTTTGGTATCTGCCAAAACGAAAACAAAAGAACCCAACGTATATTCCATTTAACGTACGAACCATTAAATAGCGCAATCGGCGCACAGTACTAGGTACTTTTTAGCGTTCCGTACCCGAAGAGTGCTAACGTAAACCTATTACTAAGCCTCCGCTGCCCGTCCGTCCGTCCGTCCTTCTATCAGCGGGCTGTATCTCATGAACCGTAATAGGTAGAATTGAAATTTTCAGTGTGTTTTTCTATTGCCGCTATAACAACAAATAATAAAAAAGGGGGGCTCCATATAAGAAACATTTATGTACATGTACAATGGTACGGAACCCTTCGAGTGTGAGATCGACTCGCACTTGACTGGTTTTTGTAAATGGGTACCTACATTTTGCAAGGGTTGGCTTTTTGCTTTGTACCTTGCGATGGTTGAAGAGCTCTTGATAGATTAAGATCAGCTTATCAAAATGTACTCATCAATGAATTGGATTGTATAAAGGGGTCAGATAATATCAGTCAGATCAGGGGTCGAGGGAAGTATCTCGTACTCATTAGTTCCTTTAATAAAATGAAAATCACTCACTGCACCTTAGAGACATAACTATAATAATTGACTTCTCTTAGGTATTTTTCATTATTATTTACTTTTTTAATGATTTTAATAGATAGAACTTCATAAATTTTACATTGTTATGTTAGTTAGATTATGTAGAGTTTCACAAATTATGGTGTTTGATTCAGATACCGCCTAATAAATTCATGGTCGCCTGGTATTTTCTTTTGAATAATTAAAGCTACGAAACTAACAACCTGTACAGAAAAGTTCCAGGCGTGCATAAATTATGAAGAGCTTTACAAAATAATTGAAGGCTCAGATTAAAATGGCTTCGCACCTCCTACTAGTTCATGTTTTCCCAGTATTTTTTCTCAACTATATTCAATGGAACGCGTGTGCAAATGATACTAAAGCGAATTTCAATATTGGTTCATTCGCTAAGGTTCCATGATTTGAATTTCATCTGATAATGGTACTAGAACGAAAAAATATGCTCAATAGTACCAATCAATGGTACTAGCCAATGTTACTACTACGAATTAAGGTTTTGAACACTTTTTTCATCAAAAAATAAATAGCACCCAACAGTCATAAATATAGAGATAGTTTTAGCCCCACACTAGAACTTCTTATAAAATACTAAGAGAACTACAACGCCCAGAACCGGAATAAATATTTGCAAAACATACAACTACTTTTCTCGTAGCGGAAATCGAACCCAAATCTCACTTGTCTCATCACTCAACACCAAGATTCACCACCATCAGTATTGCTTCTTATTTACTACAAGTAGGTCTATAGAGTACCATAGAACGCTTTACTTATTCATTAAGAGATCAAAATCAAAACATTTTATCTAATTAGGGAAGTATAATTTATAAATAAAGTATGATTTAACAGCTATAATTTAATGCACTCAACTTCGCCCATCCAATACCCCCTTTAGAACTCATTATGGAATTCGTATAAGTACTTACCAAAAATAACTTGTTACTCCGTAAGCAGGGTAATTCAAAGTGCAGAGTGAAATTAATTTTACATTGAAGTAGAGTGTGGTACAGTGGCACAGTTTAAAGTGAACAGTTAGAACACTTTTTAATACTAGTATTGAGTCAAAAAAAAATTCGAAATACAGAGTGAAATTAATGTTACATTGAAGTAAGGTGTGGCACAGTTAAAAGTGAACAATTAAAAAAAGAACTATGCAAAACTTATAGGCAACCTGTCAAACAAAAAAACTATTACTTTGGTAAGAGTTAGTGCATAGATTCAAGATTATTAATAAATAAATAGTGTAATGTAGTATGAATAACGAAGTTTTAATTTTATTTATTTTACTTATTACAACTATAGTCACGTGACATTGGTTTTAGTCTGATTTACTCAAATGACTGACCCTCAAATCTAGTGATGATATCATCACTCTAATTCTATTAATTCAACGCCTGACATTCCATTCTGTTCCTTATATGACGTTAGACAGTGATCCCAGCCATAATACAGTCAAGTACAAGTCTACTCACTATGACAGGCAGCGATGAACTTTAGTTAGAACGGCATAGAACGTCAGGCGTTGAAAATCAAAGGAGTTTCCCCCCGGGTACGTTTGCACCATTGATTTGCCCCATTAATGGTGCAGACGTAACTGGTTAGTTATGTTTGCACCATTAATAGTGCAGACGTACCTGGTTAGTTATGTTTGCACCATTGATTGATAGGGATAGGAAAAAAGAGACAAACAGACCGTATTTTGGTCCAGCTGCTCTACCCGCTCTGTGTAAAACCCCGGGGACGGAGCAAGTAATTATAAGATTCATCGACTCACCTCATTCAGTATTACTGGAGGCATTGACGGCGTCTTTGGGCACTCGTGAACCTTTGTTTGGCGTTCATTACTAAATTAAGGAAAATTATTTTATAATGAAGCGTAGATGTAAAATAAACCTTGCGGCAATTAACGCTGTTACTCATAATAGTTACTTATTTAAAACAATGTATCTGATTTGGTTAAAAGAAAAGATGGATGGACTGTGTGAAAGATGACGAGAAAGATGATGTGAGTAAGAAAGGAGTGAGCATTGAGATGACTTCTGACAAAGGGAAATGGAAGAGAAATACATGTTGTGCCGACCCCACATAATGTGGGACAAGGGCAGGGAAATGATGATGATATCTGATTTGGTTAGTCCTTTTTGTCACTTTCTAAAATAAAATAAAAAAACATAAAATGCGTTTAGTTGCTGATGCTTTCCCTAGCATGTCGTAAAAGTCGATAAAGGGATAGTATTCTCTCCAACATGATATTTTAAGGGGGTTTATAAGTAAACCTCTTAACTAGCTTCAAAATTTTGTCTATATAGACATGGAACGAGTCAGACAACCTATGTCCTTCCCCGGGATGGAATCTATCTCTTTGCCAAATTTCATGAAAATCTGTTCGCCAGTTTAAACGTGATAATCTTATCACGTAATCTTATCAAGTAACTCTGTCTGTTATCTAACAGACAGAGTTACTTTCACATTTATAATATTAGTACCTATGTTGAACAAGGCCCGGCGCACACTATCGGCACGGCATGCCAAGGGATCCTTAGGCGTTCTTATCTTAGGCATGACGAGGCGTGCCGATAGTGGGCTCTGGGCCACGCTGCTGTAGGAAACCGAAGACTGCCGAGGCGTCCTTAGGCATGCCGTGCCCTGCCGATCGTGTGCGCCGGGCCTTATTAATAGAGAATCTTAACGCTTCATACAAAATAGCTTAAAGTTTTATGCCAAAACTGACTAAAGACATTTTCTACATCATTTAAAGACATTAGGCGACATTGACCTTATAATATTTCCGGGAGCCGTTTCGTTCTCATGTCACGTTTATCAGGTAAGTAATACAGTGGTTACGCCCGTTGTTTTGTGGCTATCTACCCAGCGTGTCCTCGTAAAGATTTTATCCCGTTGCCAGAAGATGTGTAGTTAAAACTGCCAAGTTTGGGGTCTTGAATATTTTGAGCAAATTTTAAATTTGGTTACTCTACTCTACACTATGGCATGGCTTTTTCCTCATGGCCTAACTCGTGTCAAAATAGGCAAAGTACACTGGCTACCGCAGAGAGGATACTTAGATGATACCTACTGATTACTTATTAATAAATTCTTGTTGCTGACAATGGTCCCTCATGGAGACAATTCAACAAAGAGATTTTATGAGTGGCCATTTCAATAGCCACTTAGAATTACTTTTTATTATCAATTTCCTTGACGGTAGTTCTACCTTCTTTGCTGTAGTTAGAATCCTACTAATATTATAAATGCGAAAGTTTGTGTGTGTGAATGTTTATTACCATGTGTCTCCGTACTATTAAACCGATTTAGATGAAATTTAAAATATAAATATGTATAGTAAAGTAACTTCTCTGCTGGACTGGGAGTACAGAAAAAACAGAATGCGTCCAGCTGCTTCTCTCCCCGAGCATGTCGTAAAAGTCGACTAAGGGATAGTATCCTCCGACATGATGAGGATACAATAAGCAAGTATTCCCAAGGAGGGTTGACGTCAGGCAGGCGGCCGGTAATAAAACACCTTAGCCAAAACTCTTACAGCATGATCCAAGGATCATGCTGTGCCGACCCCTCATAGAGTGGGATAAGGGCAGGAAGATGATGATGAAATATGTATAGTAAAGTTTATATGGGAACTTTGTAATTACCCTTCGTGTGCGAATTTGACCCGCACTTGACCGGTTTTATGTTATTATTATATAGTAACGTCTAAGTTTTAATCAATACTATCGTATCTCTATAAAAAGCAAATTCATTACTCCAGCAGAATCAGTTTATAAAACTTCCAGACTAACAAAGTTTAAATTAAAACATGGCGGTGAATTCTTACAATATTCATTTCAACAATGATACTAACAAAGTTATTCCTGTCCAGCTTTGAAGTTCAGTTGACATTTTAGCATTGTAGGTCTGGGGCGCTAACGAGAATTTCCGGAGCGCGGAAGACTAGGTTATTATGAACGAATTTCAATGAGGTATTGAGAGTTATGTATAGTATCGAATATACAAAGATCAATTTGATTAAATCACGATCGTGACTGCTCATTTTGTCTCTGGTTTTAGATAGATAGACATAGACGTAGACATAACATTAAAAAATGTAAATAATAACACAGGCAATTGAAAAACACGAAAAAAAGACATTAAATACTAATAATACATGACATGACTTCAATACTGACCAAATGTCTGACCAAAAACGATAACATCAAAACAGCATTCTGCTTAATATCAAATCAATGTAGGAACTATTTAGTGAAATATAATAACGAAAAGGTTAAGCAGTAAGGAGGTATCATTATCTAATTATTATTGTGTTACAATAATTAAAATTATTATTCAAATCAAATTTTCTACACTACTTTATTGTATGGAACTGCTTCTCTCCCCGAGCATGTCGTAAAAGTCGACTAAGGGATAGTATCCTCTCCAACATGATGAGATAAGCAAGCATTCCCAAACAGGGCTGGCGTCAGACAGACGGCCGGTCATGAAACACCTTAGCCAAAACTTTTATAGCATGATCCACCGACCCCACATAGAGTGGAATAAGGGTAGGAAGATGATGATGACTTTATTGTATGGAACTTAATTATGATGTGTGCTACAGCAGCAAATTGATTCCGACTCAGCATTGTGTCTGCTGTTTTAGCAGCAGACGCTATTATTCTGTTGAAACCACTTCCTCTAGCCTTCAGGCCCTGTGAGACTAGCGTACTTACTAGTGTCATAAAAACAGTAAAATAAGCTTCAGATAAGCTTTAAGTGGCGCTTAAATAATAGATACTAGTGGCCAAAAAAGTGATTAGGTTCGAAAGAACTATTGACACGACAAGAAGTAGGTTTCAGTAATTTAATTTACAATTCCAGATGAAGTGCATTTTTTTTCTGTTAAAAGAGTTTTAGCTTAGTTAGAAGAGCTTGTACTAAGGAAACCAGATGGCTGATTATAATACATAATATTATGACACTCAAATCCGGAAGAAATATTTGCAGAACATACAAACATTTCTGCCGTGGTGGGAATCAAACCCGCGCCTCTTGCGTCTCAGGCAAACCACGCCCGCCACGCCACCGAGGTCTCCCTCGTATTTGTAGTTAAGTCTGTATAATTTATCACTACAATACGAAAAGTAAATTAATATTTACCGTTCCGCTTCCATTTATTACCATCGAGGTGTTCTTTGTAGTCGAGTTAATAATTTATTGATCAACGCTTGGAGGCATGCTGACTACACAGCGCCTACATAATAGGCATGACTTGTCAAACATCATCAAACATTAATGTGGAGCAAAACCAATGGTTTTGACCCTTCCTTCTGACCCTAAGGCCGTAGGTTCGATCACAGTGGTGTAGGTACTAAAAGATTTCTCTGTTTGGATTAATGTGCACTATACCAGAAGTGCATTCTAAATGTTTTTTTTTTCAAACATTTAGAAATAACTCTGCTAAGAACCCGGCTTGTCGTAGAACCTAAAAAATTAATCCTAAATTTTTGTATCTTTATTCAATATTTTATTTTTTCATTATTTTTAATTAACTCTTAACTACCTACCCCCTATTTTAGTCACGTAACTACCTACCCGCGGTCTGTATGACGTCGGCGATATATCGTTCTCGCAAAAAAAACTGTGGCAGTGAGGTATAATTTGAAATAAAACTTATATTTTAGTTAGTTTCTTATATATATTAAAGTAGTAAAAACACAAAAAAATCATCATTGTTTATATAATAAATGAAAATCTCTTCTTAGACCTAAGAAAAAACGAAAAAAATCAACATAATCATAAAATGAGATCTATGATAAAAGGAACATGAATTAGGAACTTCTCCTTACTATTTTCTATAAATTCAATAATCAACTTATACATCTACATACTAATTTCAATCAAAAAGTAGTTGCTTTTACAAAATTGCAAGTGATCAACTTTATAGATTTTCGCGACAGTGAATACACACTATGTTTGCGCACCCTAGGCAAATTGTTTTTTTACGTCGAAGACATAAGTATTGGGTCTTGCGTTTCTTCTTGGGGTCACAAAAAGAGCAGGTCTTATGAGTTTCCAAACTATGTGCACCAGCTCCACTTCCTGCAGCTGCAGGAAGCTGACGAAATCAAAGTCTGATATCTCGCTGAATCGACGTGTTCTTTTCTCGACGCTCCTATGTCGTTCTCCACGTCACTACAGTCACCATTTGGTAGTTCCACTTCATCTGAAGGGTCTTCTTCCAACCAGCGCTCAATAATTCGGTCATTAGAAGCGATTTTGCTCTAAAATAATAAAAATAATTGGATAAAAAAAGTAACGCAACTACCTACCCCCGGTCCTTCAGACCGGTGCCAATAATGTTTTACTCACCAAAAGCAAACGCGCGCACGTTTTGATCTCGACAAGCGCAGACGCGGTACTGCGGGTAGCAAGGAAAAGGTACATGGACGCTCGATATGTAAAAATGCGCACACGTAAAGTTATTCACAAAATTATTATCGCTGGTGTCTGTTAGACCGGGGGTAGGTAGTTAAGGGTTAAGTACCCGATTTTTTACTCGACCATATTTTAATTTAATATTACTATTGTATAATGTGACCTTTAATTATAATAACATTTGTCATATTTTTATGTTGAATCAGTTTATATTTGAGATTAAATTAATGTTTATTATGTTGGTTACTCAAATAAATAAATAAATACAAAATAACAAACAGATTATGTTCCGTGGAACGTCAGTGCAGTCCTATGTTCCCCTACCAGTAATTACAATTAGAATAAGAATAGGTAAATCTTAAGTACCTATTTTGCCAAATACCCAGGCTCGAACTTTTTTATGAAAAGCTAAAAACAACAAACGTTGAATTACCACGCTCTGTATGATATCTTAACTCTGCAACGCATTGTTGGCACCTACCTTTACTAATTGGTTCCTGTTGAAAGGTACTTTGCGAGGTGTTTCTATATCCTCGAAAGTAATTGTAGGCATGTTGAGTAATTGTTTTCCTTTCAGTCATTTGTGACACCTCTTACTATTTTTTTGTTAATAATGTAAATACGGAAAGGTGAATATTACTCATAGTATTCTGAGTCATCCTAGTTAAAAAATCCAAGGAGTTAAAAAATATTCATTTCTCTGATGGACTAAAGAAAAAATATGGAAAGCGTCCAGCTGCTTCTCCCCCGAGCATGACGTTAAAGTCTACTAAGGGATAGTATCCTCTCCAACATAATGGACCATCTATAAGGGCGATGGGCTGATTACCTGTCACCTTGGGACTTTGAATCAGGAGTGGCTGCAAGTTCTTTATGATTACTTGTGGCTCTGCCTACCCCGTTAGGGATACGGGCGTGAAATATGTATGTATGTTTAAAAATGTATTTTTGTCGGCCTCGGTGGCATGGCGGGCGATTGCTCAGCTGCAATCCAAGAGACGCAGGTTCTATGTCCGCTGCGGAAGAGATGTTTGGACGTTCTGCAAATATTTCTTCCTGGTCTGGATGTTGTGGTACCATGTTATGTACTCGTAGTTTCTGATATGCACGACACAGGGAATCCTAGTGTGGGATCAAGACTATATGTGACTGCTGTGAAAATCGTCATGGATGTACGATGAGGTTTAGAAATTTCTATAATCATGACTCTACAGGTTGATAATGATGATAGATGTCAAGTATGCGACAAAGCTATAACTGTGTCTACATAAATGACAGAGGGTTGCCTACAGTCGACACTTGTATCTAATGAACAACACGAATAGCTATTTGTACAATGTGTGCACATGACACTTCTATTTACTTTGATACAAGTCATGCCACCCCGTAAAGGGAGTATCTTTTGATCACCGCTTTTTGTCTTTTGTAACTTCTTTTAGGGAACATGATAAATTACTTTCGTAGAAGCTCTGATTTAGTGATAGTACAGTGTCACTGTGTATTTAAATTACATATTTGTACCAATAAAAAACTACACACATGCTAGCATACACACTTGATTCTGTATTAGACTTTGATGCAACCAAATTTAATATAAACATAAAAAATAATATTAACTTTCTTTATAAACAGCTGCAGGGTTTAAATTAAAGAAAAATCTGTGAAATAATTACATCTTTTTCTGAAAAAGTTAAGTACCTAGTTTTTTGTATATTTTATCCACTTAAGTCCGAAACACACCAAGCAAACTCAAATGAGCGAGCGCTACCGAGTGAACATGAGCGAATAAATTAGATGAGAGAGAGCTTCATCCTGTTCTACTTTGATACGTGAGAGAAATTGAGCGAACATCGCTGCCTATCGCCGAGTGACACTCGCTAGCAATCGCTCGCTTTCGTTCTCTTCGTCCGTACCCGGCTTTATTACACAAAAGAATGACAACAGATATGATAAATCGCACACAACACGCATAAATAAAACAATTTCATAGCTGAGCAACTCTTTGGCAAGTTCATCTCTCAAGTGATTGAAAAGCAACAAATATGAGGCGAAAGTTTCATTTCCAATCCATCACTTTGTGGAAGATCCAGAGAGACAATACAACTTCATCAGTTATTCAATAACTTGGGTATTTCAGACTGTGTGATGCGAAATATTTTATTTTTGTTCTGCGAATATGATCTCAATCATTGCGACTACTTCGTTCTTCGTTTTAATTCTTGAGAAATAAAAAACAAGCCGGTCAAGTGCGAGTCAAATTCGCACACGAAAGGTTCCGTATATTAGATACCCGACAGATAAAATAAAAGTTACTATGTACTATGAAGTTCGCAAATCATTGTCCTGACTGTAAATCCTACTATATAAATGTGAAAGTTTGTGAGGATGTTTGTATGTTTGTGCCTCACGCCTAAACGGCTGAACAGATTTGAATAAAACTTGGAATATACATTGTACATGTGATGGATTAACATATAGGCTATTTTTTATCCGGGTACCACGCGTGTGAAGCCGCGGGTGGCAGCTAGTAGAACATAATTGAAACCCTGTAGTCAAAACAGTCAAGTCACTTTCACTCATAAACGACGCTTTGTTACCTACACGGGAACGAACTAAACTTTGTAAAGCACTTTCAGTGAAATTTTCCTTCCCAAAGGTGGCGTATCTACAAAGTTTCACATAAACATCTCTGTGAGGTACACAAGTTTAGTTTAACTCTAATTTCGACACTCCGAGGAGACGTACGTAAAGTTGCTCGGTCTAATTAGGATATAACTTAAGGCCATTCGTTTCAATTTAGTTTTGGGATCTTTCCATGAATGTATCCGAAGTTCCATAATATGAGTTAATATTATGTAGCTACTAGCTGTTGTCTGCGACTTCGTTCGCATTGAATATGATTTTCAGAATTTGTACTTGATAAAAAAAATTATAGAGTGCAAAAAATGCGGTCACCCATCCAAGTACTGACTGTACCCTGCAATGCTTAACATTTGTTATCTTGGTTCCCCATATAAAATGTAATACCTTATTTACCTCCTCCATGAGTATTTTCATAAAAAAGTAGCCTATCTCCTTCTCCAGGATAAAATCTGTTTAGCTGTTAAGGCTTGAAAAGCTAACAGACAGACAGATAGACAGTTACTTTCACTTTTATAATATTAGTAGATATGGATGTTATAATTAGTAATTACTGACGCTAATAGAGGAAGTTGCGGTGTGACTGATGTGGTCCATATACTAGGTTTAATAAGACAACCACTGAATACTGGAGTACGTGTTACCCACAATAGGGTTGTCACTTTTTTATGAAAAACTGGTTTTTTTTCACAAGATTGCAAAAATATACTACGTACTTTTGGGAAGTTCATAAAAAAAATAGTACGTTTGTTGGCAGTTTTCATTGAAAAATTTGTCAATGACAATGGGCAGAAAGTTGACATTTAGTTGCCGTGACATGACTGTTGTGAATAAATTTCATAGGTAAAGAAATTCCCCATCATCATCATCATCATCTTCCTGCCCTTATCCCACTCTATCTGGGGTCGGCACAGCATGATCCCCGGATCATGCAATTGCATGGGGAATTCCCCATGCTGTTAATATAATGACAGCTTAACTATGTAACGATAATATGTAGTACTTTTCGTACTATTTTTCTTTAACATTGTGTTTTTTTCAACTTCTTAGTTGAAAAAAAATTACGATGTCAAAATTGTGTTCACATAAAAATACTTAATAGTCTAGAAAGTTTTCCTCCATTTCCTATGGCCTTGAATTTCCCCATACTGTCATTATACAAAAACATTGTATAAAATTTGACCAACTTCTGCTGTCCTAATTTTTTTCATCCAGTACAAAGATACAATCCTAACAAGTAACTGAGTTGATTAGCATCAAAATACCAACATCACCCATCTTCAAGGCAAACTCGTGCTTGACCAAAAAATACTATGCTCTTTTTTTCACAAAAAAGAGAGGTTTCTGACACAGACACTTTTCCTGTAACCCTTCTGGTTTCTGATTTTTCCATACTGCTTCAGTTAAATACACTTTATAGGGATACTATACATATAATATAGAAAAGGGTGGCAACCCTAACCCACTGCTACTTGAATCATAGCTATATGAAATAGTTTTTTGTAAACACTTCATTCATAACAGAGATAATCAAATCTACTATAAACTGAGCATTTTCGTGTTCTTCTCAATCAATCAATATATAAAATTTAATCATAGTTTAAGTGCATTCCTTTCAGTTACTCCTTTGCTGTACTGGAAGTAAAAAAAAACATAGAATGCGTCCAGCTGCTTCTCTCCCCGAGCATATCGAAAAAGTCGACTAAGGGATAGCATCCTCTCCAACATGATGAAAAATAAGCAAGTATTCCCAAGGAGGGTTGACGTTAGGCAGGCGGCCGGTCATAAAACACCTTAGCCAAAACTCTTACAGCATGATCCAAGGATCCATCCAAGTATGCCGACCCCACATAGAGTGGGACAATGGCAGGAAGATGATGATGACCTGTGGTTCTGCCCACACCATTAGGAATACGGGCGTGATAATATTTTAATGTGTATGTATGTATGTCTTTCAGTTTTATTTATTTATTTGGAAAAACAAACAGAACTGTTAAACTTATAAAAATCACTGAAATATAGCACAATCCAGTAAAGTTTCCACTATAAAATAAAACATACAACGTGAAGATAAGATGGACAATCTAAAGAAATAAATAAATATAAACTTTTAAAACTACCAGAATATAAAAGTTAAGTATAAAAATACAATAAAACCAAAAACAGGTTTACAGATTATTATTCTTTAAAGATCGGAGTTTTTCACTGATGGCGTATTTCTTGACGTAGTTTACGGTAATAGTCTTGTTACACCCATTAGAATTGTTTCTGAGTGAAAAACAACATAATTATTTATCATTCGGCAATATCAGTTAGCTAAAACGATTTGTGGGCGGCCTATTTATTTTTGTTTGTAATACGATCACAAATCTTCTATTACAAACAAGTTACCTACAGCAATAAAACCTTATTGTGTCTAGAAAACAATCAAAACTTGTCTCGATATGGTTTCAATTTCGCATCTTCAGATTATTATGTTTTAATGTTTGATATTCGATATTTACAATGTTTATTAATAACACTGCATCAGGCCACTCGTCCGTCTTACGTATGCTCGCAAGTATACGCACCCACTTTATTTTTCAAAACTAAATTATCAAGAAGAAATATGTAGGTACTACTAATTAGTGCATTGGTGGTGGGTTCAAATCCGCTAGTGCACCAATGGATTTTTCTGTTTAAAATGTATGTGCGCTATACCAGAACTCTCAAACGGTGAAGGAAAATATCGTGAGAAAACCGGCAGGTTGTAGAGCCTATAAAGTTCGAAAACATGTGTCAAGTAAATAAAAGTAGAAGAAGAACAAAAGAAAATATGTGACCTTTGTTGTCGAATTAATTTCGTATGGGTAGGCACTTTGTTACTGTACTCAATCGTTTGTCAAAGTTTAGGTATACGTTACATTCATCCCGAATCTAATAGAAAATAGATGAAAGGGTCACATTTGTCACAATGATATTATGTCTGTTTTGACGATACAATATGTATCTCTTGAATTTGTACAGTGAAACTACCTACGAAGCATTATTAAGCAATTTGCTGTGCACGAAACGAGCCTTTTTGAAGCGCATTTATCCTTCCACCACACTCGTTCAAAAGTCGTTCTTTTGTACACTAGTAAGTAGTATTTACCTACATTTTTCGTGTGAAAGTAATGTCGAATTTTCCACTGGCTTCGAACTAAATTGTCCCTCTGTACAGGTTCAACTTAAAGGTATACCTAAGCATGTATGTTGTTCAACCATGCAGGTCAAGCTTATTACTTAAGCACGCCATACACTCTAGATTGTACCTGACAGGTTTGCCAGTACAGTTCAATTGTAAAGGAGCGTGTATGTTGCGCAACCGTGCAAGTCCATCTTACTACTCAGCTCAAGCGGGTGTAACTGTGCAAGCAAACCTGTCAGCAAACCAAAGTAAGCGAAGACTAGAGAGATTGGATCGGTGATGAGTAGGTATCGATATGATGTGTCGAAACAGAACTTGGGACTCACGACAGAGAACTTTGATGGCTCTTGTTCGCTTTCGTCGCATTATAAGCGAATATATTTTTAAAATGATATCATAAAAATAATCTTGTAATAGTATTGTAAATTAAGATTCCGTTAAATGATAAAGCAATCAACAAAGCCCTTTTATTTAACTATTCCAGGATTCCGATTTAAATTTAATTGCAGAAAATAAGCTGATACACCAAAAATAATGGCTCGAAGGAATCGAATCGAGAACCGTAGCTCTTAGCGTGATTTGTTAGAAGAAAAAAAAAGGTAAAATCGAAGATTTCGGTACACAATCCGGGAAATTTCCATATCTAAATGGAAAACCGACCCCGAACAATCAATTTATCCTCCAATATCCTCTAGCGGTTTATACCACCTGTACAATAAATATTTATATCTTCACCCCTCCATTTGTATAGACCATTTTCTTGGTGAAATCAAAAATGCGATTCCACGTTTCGAAAATATCTAGTTATAAGGTGCTGTCAAAGTAAGTGAGGCTGTCCATTAAGTTCTTGTGGTTTGCTTCACTGAACAGTATAGATAAATATTTGTGGACATTTTACACAGCATGTCGTAAAAGTCGACTAAGGGATAGTATCCTCCCCAAAATAATGGACCACCTTTATGGACGATGGGCTGATCACCTGTCACCATTGTTCATCATTTCCATGTTAGGATTTTAAATCAGAAGTGGTTGCAAGTTTTCTTATGTTCACTTGAGGCTCTGCCTACCCTATTAGGGATATGGGCGTGATAATTATGTATGTATGTTTACACAGCGCCATCTAGCCTCAAACTAAGCAAAACTTGTACTATGGGAACCAGATATTGAAATAATACCGTATACACTTTTTTTAAATACATTTATTACATCCGTATCCATAATATGGTGGGCAGAGCCACAAGTAAACATGAGAACACTTGCAGCCACTTCTGATTTAAAGTCCTAAGATAGTAATGGTGGACCATGGTGACAGGTGATCAGCCCATCGTCCATATAGGTGGTCATCATACATACATAGGTACATAATATTACAACACTAAAACCCGGAGCAGAGCGAGAATCAAACCTGCGTCTCAGCCGAGCACTCGCCCGCTACCGATGTTCAATGTTCAGCCTGTTTTTTTTTATTATTTTTATTATTTCTATTGTTTACCTCTGAACATGAAAGTAGGTTGGTTACCTAACCTTTGTAATATAGCACCCAATCCCTCTTGTTTCGTTCCCAGTTCAGGGCCATAAGCTCTTCACAGTCAATTTAACATCAGTTATTTATTACATTTTTACCTTACACTCAAAATGTGCTTTATTTTCGTACCTGTAGCTTGCCCCTGCAATAAATAGTTCTTTTAGAGACCTTAAGTGTGAAAACTAGGGGCTAATGTACGGGAAATAAAAATGGCTTTACGTTTTGTAAAGCGGAAACCATTATTGAAAGAAAATAATAGAAAGTCAATATTAGTTCACGATTTTTGAATTGTTTTCTTTTACGGTTGGTATGAATGTTTAAAATAAATTATTTGAAGTAGTACCTACTTTATTTTTTGTTGTGCTAAAATTTTTATTAATATTATTTGAATAGCGCCTAGATTAGATTATGTGCTAATCCTTACTAATATTATAAATGCGGAAGTAACACTGTCTATCTGTCTGTTACCTTTTTACGCCTAAACTGCAAAACAGATTTTAATGTTGGGCAAAGAGATATATTCCATCCTGGGGAAGGACATAGGCTACTTTTTATCCTGTAAAACGATTCTAAAATGGAAAAAGGATGTGAAAGGGTAACCAAGATAACGCATAAATACTTCTTAGACATTAATTTATGACAAGATAGCTAATATATCAAATTTTGATAATTGACAATGTCATTCATATCGATCGAGTCGTCAGCAGCTCTCTTTTTCTTGCAAGGCTGTGGGTAAGGACCTCTAGCTGGACCGATTTCATAATTTTTAATTTTTTGGACTTGCCTCTGCCCCGAATAGCAGAATAACTACATAATACAACATTTGAAAAGTTACATCATTAACTAAGGCGGTAGGAAGTTCGCGGGGGTCAGCTAGTTTATGATAAAGACAATTTTTATTTAGCTAAACATAGCTTCCGAATTTCGTTTTATAACTTAAATACAACAAATGTCACTTAACCTAAAATAAAGTAAATAATATCACTAGTTAAAATATTCATTATGGTCTGTTTATTCGCAGCAGATTTACAATGTAAACCTGGGGACAAGGGTGACGTTATTATTATTCAAATGGCAGCTGAGCGCAAAAAGAATACTTTTTGTACATATTTTTTGTTTGTATCATTCTACAGTGAAAACTGTAGACATAGACATAGACATAGACATAGACATAGACATAGACATAGACATAGACATAGACATAGACATAGACATAGACATAGACATAGACATAGACATAGACATAGACATAGACATAGACATAGACATAGACATAGACATAGACATAGACATAGACATAGACATAGACATAGACATAGACATAGACATAGACATAGACATAGACATAGACATAGACAATTGATAAATGTAAATCTATGGAGTGCAAAAAGTGCGGTCACCCATCCAAGTACTGACCGCGCCCGGCGATGATTAACATTTGTTATCTCGAGTTCTCCATATAAACTTTCATCCCATAATTAACACCCCCTATGAGTATTTTTGAAGAAAAACGTAGCCTATGTTTTTCTCCGTTTTGCAATCCATCTGCTTGCCAATTTCATCAAAATCTGTTTAGCAGTTTAGGCGTGAAAAGGTAACAGACAGACAGAGTTACTTTCGCATTTATAATATTAGTATGCATCATGCATAAACTTGTAACTAGCTGTTAGTACCCATTAACTACATCCTACATTTATCAACAGAAGGATCTTACAATTAATACGAATTAAATATTTCGATAGTATAAAAAGCTTCTAATAATATTACCTATGCATTGTATTCGTTTAGTGTGATTGAAATAAAAAAATTGCTTCGCTATTCATCCTTCACCCGCATTGTTATTACAAAAAAACCATATCATATTCCGCCTAAATAATAATCTGCTACAAAAATATTTGTATTATATTGAATGTTGTAGCACTCACAGTATTTCTGAAAGAATAATGTACGCATCTACTTGCCTAAGCCTTTCCTATATCATCTCGCGCAAAAGAAATTGTGATAGCCTGTTTTTACGATAAGATACTTTGCGCATAAAACTATAGTTGGGAAGCTTATTCTTGGTAGATTTATATCACCAAAACTTTTAATAACAAAGCTCAGAATTGCAAAAGCACATCTTAATTTTGCGTTCATTGTATCACTTCTGTGAATCTTCTTGTCTAAAATAAATCGAACCCGCGCCTCATGCGTCTCTGCCGAGCACGTGCCCGCCACGCACCGCACTCAGGTCGTTCATGAAAATAATATTTTGTTGCGGTTTTATCTGCTACGGCATCTGCATGTGAAAAGGCAAAACCGAAGCTTTAACCCGGTTTAAACAAGTATCAGGTAGAATTTGGGAACTATGCTAGTATTAATCCGGAGGGACCGCGTAGTTGGAGATGACCCATTCTATTATATTTCTTGGGCCAGAATTCCCCGCCCGATTAAAGTGGCCGGCAGAAATTGAGCGAGGGAATTAGATTTTATTATGGTTCTCGTGATATAAACATTATGAGGGGAGATTACAGCATGATCAGTATTATTCATTACGAAAATTTGTACCTTACGGTACTTCTTTTTGTGTCGGTGCTTCAATTCTTTAAATATTTCTTGAGTGAAAGGTAGCCACCTCAATCGCGCTATTTGTAGCTGCGTTGAGGTCATCCCTAGTGACTTTATATCCTTTCACCGCACTGGTTTGAAAGAACTAGTGACATGAGTAGTAGTATTAGCCTAAAACATTTTTTTTGCTGGCGGAGGAAACTAAAAACTTATTAGAGACTTGAGTGACATTGACTCGTATAGCTATCAAGTTGTCTTTGGTCGAAACTTTGTGGGGTACTTAAGCAACCCCATATCAAAAATTTACAGACTCTAGTGTCTTTTTATGGACTTTTTCCTACTGGTGCCAGCCGAAATAACTTTAGTACCTACTACCTGTCCCTTCATAAATACCTTTTGCAAGATAAGAGTTTCGTACACTCATCATAGATTTTATTATCACCTGAAGTTTATTTCGTTCTTTGAATTTAACAATACCGGTTTTATAAATAAGTACAATTACTCGTAAGTTGAAAACTCATTTATATATACGGCATCGTTGGCGTGGTGGGCGAGTACTCGACTGAGACGTAAAAGGGCGGTTTTGATTCCCGTAGCGGGAGAAATGTTTGCATGTTCTGTTCTTTCGGGTCCGGGTATTGGATCATGGTACTCGTAATATCTGATATCCACGATACAAGGAATCCTCAAGGTCAGAACTATGTACCTACCTATGTGATTGTGTGACTGTTGGGTGCTATTAATAATTATTATTTGTATGTCACATACATGTTATATCCCTGATGGGGTGGGCAGAGCCATACGTAATCCTAAGAAAACTTGCAGCCACTATTGATTCAAAGTCCCAAGATGGATATGGTGAACTTTGGTGACTAGTGATCACCCCATCACTCATAGGTCCATCATGTTGGGGATGAAACTATTACTTAGTCGACTTTTACGACATGCTCGGAGAGGGGTGCAGCTGGACGCATTATTTACTCCCAGTCCAGCAGAACTAAAATAATTTTGACTAAGAATGACATTAGCTTAAACACGGTCACTACATTCATATTAAAAAAAAAACTAGTGGAATGCACCGCGAATTTCTGTATTTTTCTTAATACAAACTTCACCTACCCGCTTCAGTTTTTTTGACAAAACTGAACTGAAATTGATGATACTGATGGTTTATCCACTCACGCACACAGTAACAGTTACGGAAGAATTAATTTGAAAATCTGTGTCATTAACATTACAAAAGAGCTTTTCACGGTATTTTGTTGAGTTGCATGATAAGGGGCTTTGTTTTAGAGGCATTACACGAATTCATCCTTGGAAAACGGTTTACCGCTTTATTTGTTGCCCAAAATTACCACCTTTTACGTCTCTAGATTTTGAGAACTTTGAAGAACGTTTCTATGTTTATTTTAATTGTCTTGTGCATTTGTTTATACTTTTAATACCTTCTTGTTATATATACATAGGTACGTAGTGTGTCTTGTTCTTCTATCTAAATATACTCTACTGAATATACTCATACTGACTAACAATCAACGCACAGAAACCTACGCTAGACGACCCTACGCTGACGCCCTAGAAACATGAAACTTAGACGGTATATTCCTCTAATGGTACAAATACAAAATACAAATAGTTTATTTGGAACAAATATTTATATTTGTATTTCATGGAACCTAAGAAGTCTGGAAACGTTTACCAAGTACAAGAAAGGAGCCTTTAGAGCGCACTTTTAATCCTTTCACCACACGGTTCGAAAATATTAATGACATGACTAGTAGCTTTGAATATTTATATCACAGGCGGCGAAAATTAAAAACTTGACTTGATACTTGAGTGACGTTGACTCGTAAAGTTATACAGTTCTCTTTGACCAAAACTTTGACAAAGTAACAGGGCGCTCCTCTAGTAGGTAGGTACCTGATTAAATAGTACCTTCATTTTCGTGTAATTTCACTATTGATATTTAGAACGTAATTATTTTTAATTTGGGTCAAACTAAACCTTTTGAGGTATTATTCAGGGATACCCTAAAATAGAATTGAAAATATCATTTTACATTATTGATATATAAATAAGCGCTCATTTTCATATTGATTATTCAGTAGCACAAACAACTTCTGTTTAATTAAACGCATATCCGAAGGCAATCGCTTTGAGTTGTAATAAGGGGGCTATAGCACAAACCCATGACATATGGGTCATCATCATCATCTTCCTGCCCTTATCCCACTCTATGTGGGGTTGGCACAGCATGTTCCTTGGGTCATGCTGTAAGAGTTTTGGCTAAGGTGTTTTATGACCGGCTGCCTACCTGACGTCAACCCTCCTTTACTGGAAGTAAAGAAAAAGCATAGAATACGTCCAGCTGCTTCTCTCCCCGAGCATGTCGTAAAGTCGACTAAGGGATTGTATCCTCTCCAAAATGATGGACCACCTATTATGGGCGATGGGCTGATCACAATGTCACCATTCTTCACAACTTCCATCTTAGGATTTTAAATCTGAAGTGGCTTCAAGTTTTCTTGTGGCTCTGCCTACCCCATTAGGGATATGGGCGTGATAATATGTATGTATGTAAAAAAATCACATGCCTAAAGACTTAAAGTCATACTAGTCAGCTTAAATTTACTTTCACTTACAAAACCCGCGGTCAGTGTTTGTTACTCGTTCGTACTAAATCAGATGCGCCTTGTTTATGATTACTCTATAACAATTGCCGTAACGTACCTAGTTATTACATATCGTTCCTGAGATTAATGCCCTGTTTGCTAATGAAATTGATGTTCTGTGTTTACGTTGTAAATTTTAACGTTTCCGGCCCTGATCAGATTTCGGGAAATATTGAAGTACTTGCCTGTTGGAATATAATTAAAATGTAATACTAAGCTACTTACAGTAGTAGCACAAATTATATGCGCCTCGGCAAACTACGTGCTTCGTATGAAAACCGAATTTGTCCAAATATAAAATTGAAATAATAACTAAACCAACCTTCTGAAAAAAAGTATCTACATAATTATTAAAACATCTCTATTATTACATATCATTATTCAGAAGCAAGAAAAAAATTACCGAGGCACACAATATTGTCCTTGGTTATTAATTACTGTAAAATTGAATTGTTTAATGATAAAAGAACATTTTCACATCTGTATATTTCATAACTGCAGAAGGCGTTGTGTAATTTTGTTGAAATCGATTTCAGTTAATATTTTGAATTTGATGAAGAAAAAAAGGATAAACAAATTTATGAGAGTTATCGTATTCTATTATACTGAAATATTGCTATCGAATATTAAGGATAAGCAAAACTATCTATGGAATGGTTCTGCGAAAAATGTCACAGCGAATGTATTTTTATATTTTCATTTTGTGTGCGTTCCACAAAGAAAACATAGAATTTCTAGTTTGTGGTTTACTTGCATTGAAAATTTAGCGTTGTATGCTCGCGAGACGTCGACAAATCCGAGTCGGATCCGATAACGAATTGGATACAGTTGCATTACCGCTCGGGGAATGTGATAGTGTCGGGATAAACATCGAGATATCTATCGATGTGACTAATTGTGGTTGATGAAGTGTTAGGTGAATATTTCACACTTAAGAAAATCATTCATTAGGTAGGTACTAAAAAAGCAAGCATCGTAAAATTTAAAGAACGGCGACAGCAAATATTTAATACCTACCCGCTTAGGTACTAAATATACCTATAATAAGGTTTGTTTTTAGTTTGAAGAAAGAAATAACTCGTGAAACGACCAATCGATTTAATCGAATTTCAATGTAAAATGAAAATTTGCAAATTTATGTTTAGCCTTGTACATTAGCATAATATATACTTAGGTATGTATATAAAAGTAAGCAATTTATAATACAAGGTAAGTGATTAATGTTATCGATAGATTTTCATCGATGTAACGCCAACACTAATTTTGAAGTGACAATGTAATGCCGCGACATGTATGTTGTCGTAGGACAAGTGTCGCGTCGGTGACGTCTCGGACGATTGCCAACTTTATTCTACGGTTGATACAAGACTACTTCGGCCGGCTCTATTGCAACTTCTCGGTTCTACTGAAGTAAGCAAGGAGTATTGTGGGAGATTTTTAGAGCTGGAAAATAATATCGAAGGACCTAAGTAATTTGGAATCAAGATCTTTGCTCATGAGTAGATAGATGATTTAGGTTCACCACCTACATCTTGCTTCCACACGTCGTCAATGCTTTGGAGAAGATACAGAGCAGACTGCTTTGGTTATTTGAGAAATAAACCTGATCCAAACAGGGTTTATATAATTCGCGATAATACCTCGCATATGCGAGCTATTTTGCTACAAGTGCATTTGCTTGTTTCACGTTTGCCGCTCGCAACCACAGTGAGACACTACACTTTACTATGCAACTAACTATTGCTTAAGCTATGACGGTCCACCACAGAAATTACACCTGTAATTTAAACAGAAGTGACAGTTTGACTCTGTCTATGTTTCGTACCTGAGTATACGCGAGTTCCACACTTTGCGTCACCTGTGGGTACCTTTGGCCAAAAATATAGCGACAATTGTGAACTGTCTCCTCTTTTATTCTTCGTATCTCTACAGTCACCATAATACTTAGATAGAAAATGGCACTTCTGTATTCAGGTACTTGTTCTTTGTCGCGACCCGTAAGCACTCTAACTACAAACTTGCAGAGCGCAGCCAATGTAGCATAATTTAACACCTCAATTAAGCTTACAGACAGCATCTCCACGAACTTCTCATAAGTAGATACATATTAATTTCTACTCCAACTTTCCAGTAAAACGGCATAGAAATTGAGCGAAGCGTCTGTCTAATAACAGTTATGCTGTGAACGGAAGCAGCCACAGAACAAATAGTAGCACCAGCGTGCAAAAGTTCCACTTGAACATTGACGGAAACTGATCTATAAAACCATGAGTAAATTTGCAACAACAAAACGGACAGCTTCGAAGGGCGCGTTTTTCCTTACTCCAGGATCTGTTTTGTATATTTATAAAACCTATGTCAATAGTGGTAAAGCTCATTTTACATTGTAGCCTATCTGTGGTGACATAAAGCGGAAGGAGCGTCAAAGCGTCCCCCCTTATGTCATTGTGTCGGGCGCGGAAAGTTACGAAATAACTTTGTAACTAGCAACCAACTGCGGAAAATGGAGGTAAAGTGAATGTAGTGTAACAACTAATGTTGATAGTTTTGTTCCTGAGTTCCTGCTGGGTGAGGTTTTTTGTTGCTTTGTTGGGGAAACCTTGAAATTGGTTGGCTTTTATATGACCGCGTACACGGCGCATGGGATATAAAAATGATAGAAAATTTTCGAGTCATTGATGCTCAGAAATTACCTAGCAGTTCGATCTTAGAAGATATCATGGGGTGAACGATCTTGGAACACATGCTTTCTACATTGTTTCAATCACTTGGAAAAAATTCAGTAGTTGAAAAGTAAAAATGTCTTTATAACACATAGTAAAAAACCTTAAATTAATTAATTATTTCAATTGCACTTCATTTCATTTCTTCTCACTCCTAAAGTAGTCTAGAAGACTACTTAGAAGAGTACATTGAAGTGCACCCCTTATGTAACTTTTACGACAAGGCTCATTAAAATGTACTCGTAATGTCGGTGCTTTTTATGGACAAAGCTAGAATTAGTTAAAAGGGGCAAAATCACTAGCTAGGAACAACTGTGTCGTCGTAAATAGCCACTTCTTGAAGTTGTTTCGGAATACACATACCTCGGGCAAATTGTGCAGTTCAGTAGAAACAACTTTAAGCAGGTGGCTAAGAGAAGAATCTAACTCAGTTGGACAGCATTTGGAAAATTACGTCAAGTTTTCACGTCACCTATACCACAATGCCTGAAAACCAAAGTGTTCAATCAGTGCGTCCTACCTGTCATAACATAATCGAAAGGCTGCTGGCAGAGACTGCATGTGTCAAGCCGAAGATAGGGCGCGATGGCGCTCATTAGGGGAGGCCTATGTCCAGCATTGGACCGCTGAAAGGTTGTTCATGAGGAACAACTGAGCTTACGTACGCAAAGTGTGCGATGCATTACAACATCAGGTGGGTTACTTAGATCTGATCTGCTGCTGAATTGAATTGCGTGCGATTTATCAAATGTTCCGTCCATTTTACGTCCAAATATGAATCTACTGCTGAATCAAATTGCGTACAATTCACCAAAGATTCGGAGCATTTCACGAAAATTACAGAAATCACTTAGGATTTGCTATAAAATCGAAAAATTAGTTACTATAGATGAATTACTCAAAGTGGCCATTTTAGCCCCACTGGACTCCTGAATTTACATGAAAACAGACGACTTAGAAACATACCTACTTACGAGTAGGTATCATGTGCAACGCAATGTATTGTAAGTGTAACGTAGGTATGATATTTTTGACAAAATTGTTGTTATTATTTAAAACATTACCCTCTTCGCTGTCGCAATAAAAGTCACTTTTCTCTTTTTAACACTGTCGTATTTTTTTCTAATATCGATTTTCTTGATTGAATACGTGTTTCACGCTAATGAAGGAAATAACAATTTGTGCTTGACATCACGTGACATCATGATCATCATCATCATCATTCAGTAGTGACATCATGGGCCAATGACGAAAGGGGCAAGTACCCCACCAAACCCCGCCACAGCTACGTCCTTGCAAATCCCGCACACTTCCTTCACTTACACCTCACGCATACAGTGCTAAGTGCTAAAGTTACTCGGCTTACCCTCGGGAGTCTGTTTCAGCAAAAACGAAACGCTTATATTATTGCTCATTAGCTTTGTTATAGGGACTAGTTTTCAGGATCATTAAAGATCTCATACAAATAGTGTAAATGATGATGAGTGGATCAAAGACGAGAAAAACTAAAAAAAAAAATTGTTGCAATTATTCTTATGAATAATCTTCAGCTTATGTCAGTTTACTGCTGGACATAGACATCTTCCACTACACGCCACTAAGCTGTAAATCAATATAAGCTTTAAATTATATATGATTTGCTTCTTGTTAATCATATAATTCCCGGTTCCCATATTCTACTAACGAACGTCGGATTCATTACCATAACAACGTTGTTATTCGTTGAAAAGCTCAAGCAATTTTTTTGACTGAAAACCAACGTTTCTATGATAAGTAGAGTAGGTATTGAAACCGGGCATTATACAATAAGCAAGAAGCAGACCAACCCCATGGTAGGTAAGGTACTTATTTGCTTAGCTAAACTTTTTAGTAATTTATTCTGAAGTTAGCGAATATTTGCTGAATTTCGGCTTATCGACAAATACTAAAATATGGTTCACCATATCCAATCTTGGGATCAGGAGTGGCTGCAAGTTTTCTTATTACTTGCGGCTCTGCCCACCCCGTTAGGGTACAGGTGTGATAATATATATGTATTATTAGAAGCTCAGCAATTATATTACAGAATTGTTGGAACAAAATATATTTTTAGCTCAATAACAATAAAAATTCGGAAACAAAGGCACGTGCACGATGGGTGGCGGCAGGATTGAAAGTCCCTGTCCCGTCGGTGCGTCGAACGCAAGCTAGCGCAAGCCTCCCCTCCATTTCACCGGCACCGTCGCCGCTGTTGTCCCCTTCTCTGTTGGACTGAAATACTTCTCTGCTGGACTGGAAGTAAAGAAAAAGCATAGAATGGGTCCAGCTGCTTCTCTCCCCGTGCATGTCGTAAAAGTCGACTAAGGGATAGATCTCCAGGTAGAAAATTTGAGAGCTGCTGATTCGGTTGGCACAGGATCACTATGAGTGGTTTTATAGATAACAACATGATATCATCCAAAGGTCGAGAGCACGAAACCTATCAAAAACATTTTTCACTCTAAAATTGAATGTTATAAAATTTACAGCTGTTAATATTCCGCCGACTTCCAACTTATTATTTCATCATAATTTTCCCGTTCCCGTAAATTACTTCTAATCCCTGATGTTTGACTGAAGTGTTGTAGAACGCAGGTTAATACAACACTCTATTATATCTTTTTATACTGTGTTGTAACTGGAGACTCTCTGTTATCTGTATAAATCTGAGACGCAAGAGGCGCGGGTTCTATTCCCGCTGCGGAAGAAAAGTTTGCATGTTCTGCAAATATTTCTTCCGGGTCTGGGTGTTGTGATACCTTGGTACTCGTAGTTTCTGAAACCCTCGATACACGGAATCAATACAGGGTGCTTATGCTAAAATAGTACTACGTTCTAAAATAAATAGATGGTTGTCCGGTGAATGAAACTACAGTACGTACTAGGTCTTGTTTGCTTTGACAGACCAAGATCAGGCAAAGTAGCAAACAGGTGCGTTCTGTACCCGCTTTCAAAGTAAACGCGGCTTTGCGAAGCGAGCCCAGATTGAAATGAGGCCTTGAAAGAAATTATTTCGGGGATTACAAACAACACAAAATTAAGTGACTTTGTAATTTATTCCGCGGCCAAAACCAGACGGTTTCAGAGATATTTCTCAGTTGTTTTGTATTCAGATAAATACGTCTTGAGGTTGGAATAATAATGGAAAGATTATTAATTTTAGTGTCGGTTTTCGTGAACAAAGGGACGTTACGGATCGAGGTTATGACGACTAGAATTAGGTATAATTGCTTACAATTTCTTTCTCTATTTCTTATTGCTATTTATTTCAAGTTAGACTGCCTCATCATTAGAAATCTATGCATGTATTGTGCCTAATTTTATACCTCTTGGTTCATTATTATAACATTTTTGAACAAATACTTTTGTCTCACATGATAACGACCTCGGTAGGGTAGCGGGCGAGTGTCTGACTGAGACACGAGAGTTGCGGTTTCGATTCGCGTTACGTGAGAAATATTTGTATATTCTGTAAATATGGCTCTGAGTGTTGAGGTACCATGGTACACGTAGTTTCTGATACCCAGAACACAGGGAATCCTAGTAGAGAGTCAGAACTTTTTATTATATGACTGTTAGGTGATATTTATTATGGTTCTGTTAGATATCTTCAATCTTGTTAAAATCCAATAATTTCTAAAAATAACGCCTACACAATATACTAAAAAGGGTATTATCATCAAAACCTGGTAAAAATAAATAAATGGTAAATAATGTATTGATAATACGCAAGCGCTTACGACAGGATACACAATACATAACTCAAATATAAATATTAACACCAAAAACTGGATTGCGGGTTTGGACCCGAGTACACTCAGCTTAAGGTACCGAAATAAAACATCTCATGGTATTGTGTGATTGACATTATATTGACCTTTAGGCATTCATTATAAGTAACTAGATTCCGCGCGCGGTTTCGCTGACTTGATACTCAAACCAAAAGTAGCCTGTAATGTAGTAGTTATGAAATATTTATGATTTATTTGGTATTTATATATTTACGACCTCGGTAGCGGGCGAGTGCTCAGCTGAGACGCAAGAGATGCGGGTTCGATTCCCGCTGCAGGAGAAATGTTAGCATGATCTGCAAATATATTTTCCGGGTCTGGGTGTTGTAGTATTACGCATTATAAGTATGTATAGTACCTATCTACACTAATAATATTATAAAGAGGAAAACTTTGTTTGTATGTTTGTTTGTTTGTACTGAATAGGCTCAAAAACTACTGGACCGATTTTAAAAATTCTTTCACCATTCGAAAGCTACATTATCCACGAGTAACATAGGCTATATTTTATTTTGGAAAAAAATAGGGTTCCGTAAGATATTTGGGTTTTTCGGACACAAGGTGTAAAAAATCAACCAGAAAAGTTACTTATTTTGCGTACGCTGCCTAAACTATAAAAGATAGAACCATAAAATGTTCTAATTAATTGTAGATCTTATAAATATCTACAAAAAAGTCCGCGACACACTATACCCATCTATGTCGAGTGAGGCACAGCAACCATTTTTTTATTTAAAAATCTTGAATTTTTTTTGGACTACATTTAAACGCGTTTATTTTACTCATGCTATTAATCCTTATCAAAATAAATGATTTCATCACTAAGAACAGTTTATGGAGATAATATTTGGTCTTTGAATGATTAAAATTGGACGTTTGGTTTTGAAGTTATGGCGAAATTAAAATATTACGATTTCTGCTGCACGGCCCGTTGCGAAGTGGGCGTCACCAAGGCGGGGGTGCGCGTGCGGGAGGGGAGTTTAGATCTATGAGTAAGGTACCCGCGCGGCTCAGTCGCGAGGTCGGCTCCCTACGCAGCGGTCGTGCGCGAAGTCTATATAGTATAAAAATGAATCGCAAAATGTGTTGGTAAGCGCATAACTCAACAACGCCTGGACCAATTTGGCCAAATCTTTTTTTAAAATGTTCGTTGAAGTTCAAGGATGGTTTTTACGGCGAGAAAAATTAGAATTATTGCTGGAAAAACCCTAAAAATAGCCCTTTTCTTTTTCCCATACAAATGATTTGTAACTAAAACGTAGTCAATTTGAGCTTTATTGCTATGGTATAAAGTTCATATTAAATTACAAGCACTTGAATTATTAATTTTAAGGCGATACGAAGTTCGCGGGGTCAGCTAGTATACAAATAAAGTATATAAGTATTATATCAGCTATCTGTTCCCTTAATAAAGATTTGCTTGGTTTAGGTGTGAAAAATCTACAAATATTTATACTTATATTTATTTATTTATTTGAATCAGTTTAGCCGTTTGAACATGGTCTCAAAGACAAAAACAAAAACAAATAATACAAAACAAAACTTTTGCCTTAAAACATTGTACTGCCGGATTTAATAACAGGTACTGTATGATTCAAACCATAACCTCCGAATACTCAAACGCATCTCAGAGTTGAGCACGTCTCAAGTGACGAGTTTTTGACAGATTTTCATCAAAACTGTCAAAAAACCGTGACTTCTTTATACGGTTTTTTGACAGTTTTGATGAAAATCTGTCAAAAACTCGTCACTTGAGACGTGCTCAACTCTGAGTCGCGTTTGAGTATTCGGGGGTAAGTTTTTTATATATATAGTTTTTATTTTTGGAATATTAACTTGTGAGCAACAGATCAAAAATGTCTCATTATAATATCCTTCAGCGTAGATCTGACAGTACCAGCGAAGAGGTTCTGTAAACACTACCCTTGGCCTGAGGTAAATGTTCCATGAAATTACCTCAGCGTTTTGCCAGCAATGAAATTCGTTTTCCACTAGCCAATTTCGACTTTATCCGTTAAAGCTGATCGTTGTGTGTATACTGTAAAGCTAGCTAAGCTTATTACGGTATGGATACAATTGGCACTTTTATATGGAACTTATTTTTTGTCAGATCTTGATGGCCCGTGGTATATTTTTGCCAACGTTTCAGCAGATTGCTTCCTAACAAAACGGGCAAATCGTTTGACCACAATAGAATTACATATTGTAGTTTCCTTGCAAAAATAAATGCTTGTATCACTCTGAAATGCTTTTTGACAAGACAAATATCAATATATTTTATGGCTTAAATTCTGAACTCACAGTGTTATTATTGCCCATTACCAATATTTTTTCTGCTCCGTTGTTTATCTGTCACGATGTTTTGGTAATGATCCATCGTTCGTTAGTAGAATATTGGAGCCGGTCATTAGGAATAACCAGTGTCACGAACTCCATTTTGCTCCAGGGAATAATCCGTGAAATAAAAATAATTTTTTGGCAATAATTTCAGCTTTTTCTGCGCAATAAATCTAAGAGTTATTTGAACAAAACTCGGTTCGTATTGATGAATGGAGGCTGTTTTCGAAACCGAGAGTCTCACTTATTGATGACCCGTTATTTATTAGGTAGGGCGCACTCAGTCAGAGTAGGTATGTGAATAAATGTGATGAAGAGCAAACTTTAGGAACTCACTGGTTACTCGATACTTCAAAGTATTTTAAGACTAGCTGACCCCGCGAACTTCGTATCGCCTTAAAATTAATAATTCAAGTGCTTGTAATTTAATATGAACTTTATACCATAGCAATAAAGCTCAAATTGACTACGTTTTAGTTACAAATCATTTGTATGGGAAAAAGAAAAGGGCTATTTTTAGGGTTTTTCCAGCAATAATTCTAATTTTTCTCGCCGTAAAAACCATCCTTGAACTTCAACGAACATTTTAAAAAAAGATTTGGCCAAATTGGTCCAGGCGTTGTTGAGTTATGCGCTTACCAACACATTTTGCGATTCATTTTTATACTATATAGACTTCGCGCACGACCGCTGCGTAGGGAGCCGACCTCGCGACTGAGCCGCGCGGGTACCTTACTCATAGATCTAAACTCCCCTCCCGCACGCGCACCCCCGCCTTGGTGACGCCCACTTCGCAACGGGCCGTGCAGCAGAAATCGTAATATTTTAATTTCGCCATAACTTCAAAACCAAACGTCCAATTTTAATCATTCAAAGACCAAATATTATCTCCATAAACTGTTCTTAGTGATGAAATCATTTATTTTGATAAGGATTAATAGCATGAGTAAAATAAACGCGTTTAAATGTAGTCCAAAAAAAATTCAAGATTTTTAAATAAAAAAATGGTTGCTGTGCCTCACTCGACATAGATGGGTATAGTGTGTCGCGGACTTTTTTGTAGATATTTATAAGATCTACAATTAATTAGAACATTTTATGGTTCTATCTTTTATAGTTTAGGCAGCGTACGCAAAATAAGTAACTTTTCTGGTTGATTTTTTACACCTTGTGTCCGAAAAACCCAAATATCTTACGGAACCCTATTTTTTTCCAAAATAAAATATAGCCTATGTTACTCGTGGATAATGTAGCTTTCGAATGGTGAAAGAATTTTTAAAATCGGTCCAGTAGTTTTTGAGCCTATTCAGTACAAACAAACAAACATACAAACAAAGTTTTCCTCTTTATAATATTAGTGTAGATATAAAACATGTTCTAACGATTATGTTCTACGACTATCTACAACTCAATCATGGATTCGCTATCAATTTGCTATTGGTAATTCACTATATTACAAATATGCTTGTGGCTTGTGGAAGTTTTATAATGTTGGTAATTTATATTTTTTATTGAATTATTTTCCGCATTTACAGAGCAACGCCAATAGCTTAAAGCTCATCTTTAAAATACATTTGCTTAATGAAGTTACTTATTGCTTTTGATCTCCACTGTACCAATCTCGAAAGCTTTTCATTCACCCAGATCCTTACCATGCTCATAGTAAGATCTCATCTTGAGTTGGTACGTAACTCTTTAATTTCAGCTGACGCGTAAACTTGAGTCGGTTCGGTAAGCCGCAGTGAATTGACATACGATATTATATAGAACTCAATATTGCAGCATCTGAGGTTCTATTATTACTGAGCTAAGATTCAGACTTTTAAGAAATGCTGAATGTTTTTTGATGCGAGCTTCAATTGTTTTTGGCGAATATCTGAATTTGTTTTCTGTAGAATCGCGGCTACTATGTGATGATCACTGTGTTTCAAGCGATCAAGGTTTAGGTACATAATGATGAATTGATGACGTCAGGTGGTGTAAAACAGAATGGTGGTTCTCTTGTCAAAGACTGGCAAGAGAAGCGTCGGACTTTGCAAGTCGGACGTCTCGCAGCAAGATGAGTCAACATGACGACATTTTTAACGTCAGTGATGATAATGTTGAATTAATATTCTTTGATATTGTGTAACCTTTATTATGCTCAAAAATTTCATAAAGATTTTTTGTGGTTGAATTCATTTAAAGTTGCCTTCGGGTTTATTGTAAAGAGGTACTTTTATTATCAAAATATTACTCCAGTTTTTGAAGACACTTGAATTATACTATTAAACTTATGTTAGAAGTGAAGTAGGTACTTTAATATTAAAAGAACTTAATTATTAATAGTTCGTACTACCCTCAAAAGTTGATAGCCACTTGTTATTTTCTTGGAAATTATCGATTTTCCAGTTCATAAAATAAAATAAAACTCTGTATGTAGGTATTATTTTTCGGTCCTTATCTACACCTTGTAAAATAATTACAGACACTTATTGCCGATGGGAAGTGATCCGGTAATTCCCCCAACTATTTCCCTCCTTGTGTGAGTTGGGAAAAGAAATATGACGCAATTTTGGTAATGCTTAGTTGTCGGGCCACAGGGGAATGAAAAATTCAAGGGGCTGACGAATATTACGGTGGCATTGCTAAGAGCGTTTGTTTCATTTTGAAAAAAGGAATATTTTCCTGGCCTTGAAGCGTGTTCTTGAATTCCTGGTTCCAATATTCTACTACAGAACAACGGATTATTCCTCGCGCTTTTCGATAGATTATAATGCTTTACCATACTAGCGTTGTTGTCTGTCGACAAGTGCTGTACATTTTTTTCACAGAAAAACAACGTTAGCTATGGTTAAAAAAGATCCGTGGACCTTTAGTAGAATATACGAACCGGGCGTAAGTCGGAGTTGTCTCGTTTTTCCATTCGACGATCGTGGTTGAAGATTGAAATTTAAAAATTGTGTTTTGTATCTTAATACAGAGGTAAAGGTGCATTACTGACCGACCGCACAGCCTAAACCATAAAAGTTCTAGAAGCATGAAACCGGGAGGGTCTATTACGGTGTGCACTGATAAAGTACCTAATCCCCGTAATTCAACTTCCTGAGGACGCAACGGGGCTATGAAGATTCTATGGAAAAACTCAACGCGAACGAAGTCACGGGGCGTTCTACTAATTAGTAATAAATTAACTGACATTAATTTTGGCTTCAATAATAAAGGTACGTTCGTTTATTGAAATTTTGTGGTGTGAATGTGGCGTGAATAATTAAATTCACCGTGAAATAATATGTAGTATTTTGTCGAAACCATTATTGCAGCATTGGAGATAATTTGAATTAAGTATTAGATAATTCATCATCATTCGCAAATCGCAACCTAACTTCATCCACTGCTGAGTATAGGCCTCCCTTTGTGTGTGCCATTCTCCACGATCCGTTCTTAGCCATATTTGGGTCCGGCCTGCGACGGTACTATTCAGCCCATCTCGCTTCTGGACAATTATTGACATAAAACCAAGTAAAAAGTGGCTTCAAGCCATTAAACTCTTTGGCTTAACCAATCAATTCAATAACTATGTATATACCTCCACCAGGCGACTCGCACTAGGCAAAACTCAGTTATTTCACTGAAACATCTGTGCATTCCGTTCCACTCCATAAGCCCAGCCCACAACTCCTAACTCGAAGAAATAAGATTCAAAGTAACTTATTCTCAGCGCAATAAAAGTGTCATTTATAACATCCGATGTCTCGATACAGAACTAATACACTTAGCACTAGGGGGAGGTGAGACATGACAATAGCATGCATTATGTGAGGGGGTCGGTATGCATTATTGAATTTGCACATGGGACTCGAGTGCGTTGGGGCGGTGTTGATTATGCGGCAACAGGGACATGTCGTGAAGCTGACATTATTTTGATTTGGTTTTAACTAAAAATCTTATTCTAACAATACGTTTGAAACTATGAATCTCGTGAACAAAAAACCCGTGTTGTTATGAATGTGTATGATATCTGTGTCATAAGAAGTTTAGGATTCACAAAAGAAACCCATCTGGGTTACGTGCACGAACGCATATGCATGCACACACATAGCCTGTGTATTTCAACGTTATTGAGTACTTTCTTATATAACAGCAGTAAATGCAGGCATGCCAATTTTCCGTATAAAACATAAAAAAGCCATCATAGCTGCTCTTAAAAATAGTTGGGAATACAGACGGGCAGATATTTCACAAGAAATATTAGTCCAGCCAGTCCGGGGAATAGGCACGCAGGCCAGGCTAGTACTCTATGAGTTACGATCAAACCTGCACACGCAACTTTGCCAGAAAATGTAAAACAATCTTCATAAATCGATGGTCTACACTCTAAATGGGGGATTAGGATAGACGCGACTTGTCGGAACACCTTCTAAACCATATATTGTAGCACTGAACACTGAACAGAATTACCGATTTCGTCTGCTGTTTACAAATTTTATGCATGTTAGTTATTATAGAGTACTGGAATCTTTCAGAATTTCCAGAATTTTTGGATATTATAGAACGTTATTGAGTTTTTATATAAACATTATTTTTTTTTGGATGAGAAGAGAAGCGTTCTAGAAAACTAAAACATTATACATAGATAAGATAGGTGCTAGCACTCAATCTTCTCAAAGCCGGACCAGACAAAGAACGATCTTCAACATTTTCACAAAGATACAACTGTCAGTTGCTCCCGGTCTCCTGCACCCGTCGCTTGTATTGAAACACCACCTTACTAGTTTATATTGCTTGACCCGCCGCTGGAGTTCCTCTAAATTGATTCTACGTGATGTGTTGCGAGTATCGTTCTGATAGATATTTCAAAATCTCAAGAATTTACGGGTTTTAACATCTTTATATTTTTTTGAATTAGAGTTTACATCAGACTTTTCAGTCATTTCATACATACATTATCACGCCTGTATCCCTAACGGGGTGGGCAGAACCACAAGAAATCGTAAGAAAACTTGCAGCCACTTCTGATCCAAGACTCCCAAAATGGATAATATGGTGAACCATGGTGACAGGTGATCAGCCCATCGCCCATGTAGGTCCATCAAGTTGGAGAGGATTCTAGGTACTCCTTAGTCGACTTTTACGACATGCTCGGAGAAAGAAGCTGCTGAACGCATTCTATGTTTTTTCTTTACTCCCAGTCCAGCAGATAAATATTCAGTCATTTTCATATTAAATATTGGTTTTTGAAATATCATCATTATAAATCTTTAGGATATTTAGTACTTCTTGTACCTTGCTTACCTTCTTGTTTAGGTACTGCATGTTGTTTGTAATTTTCTTATTTTTAATAAGTCCATTTTTTATGATATGATTTTGTACATGTATGAAAGTCAAATTCTCTTGGCTCAAAGTTTGTTTAGTTTAGTAAAATGGACTTCAAAACTATTTCCAATTTACCTACTAATCAGAGTGAAGTAGCTTGGGTAGCTACAATATCCGTTTACTGTTTTCGATTTGCGCTAACGTTGTCTAAACTTTAGAGGTAAAGCGTGTTTTCAAAATACATTTGAGAGAAATACTTGCAGAGAAGGAAAACAGCTTGAATAAAATTACGTTTTTCACCTGAGCTTGCAGAAGTTTTTCGTTGGTAAGCAGCTTAGTAGTGATTGAAATATCACTCAATTTAGTATTACGGCGCAAAACGTGTTAGGCTGTCTAGATGGGTATTAAGAGGCTGTCATACCATCGCATCTAGACCGATTTCAAAAGAGATGACCTAGAGATTCCGGGTGTATAAAAAAAGACAGAGAGTGAGACAGCGCAAAATATTGAAATCTAATAACTCGCCAATTCAAATTATCGTTAATTACAAGAAAACTACAACACGAATAAAAAAACTGGTTTCAACAATTAAAGAAATAATTATTACCTACCTATCAAAGTAAAAATCATCTGAAAATATGGTAGGGTTTCCGAGATCTGGATCAAAACATACTCAAATATGGATTAATTTTTTTTTTTAATTGTTTTTTTTTTTCTATCTCGTTTTCACATTAAGGAACCACAGAAAAAATCATAAAATTTCATTTTCTTTTTGATTCAAAATATTTAATTTACTAGCAAAGAGAGAATAAAGAGTTCTACATCGATTTTGGTGAGCAAATCCGCTATGGCACACTCTTAACATCGCTCGATACAATCGATTTGGTAAAAAATATTTCTAATCTACTTTCGTAAACCATTATTTGATGGCAACATTAAACGCAACATGCTTTGGCATCAAAACTACAACGATAGATTTGATTAGTTTTTATTAGTTTAGTTAATATTCTTATTACGACTGATTAATCATGTTTTTTTTTCAAATGAATAATTTAATTTGAAAAAAGTCGACTAAGGGATAGTATCCTCTCCGACATGATGAGATACAATAAGCAAGTATTCCCAAGGAGGGTTGACGTCAGGCAGGCGGCCGGTCATAAAAAAACCTTAGCCAAAACTCTTACAGCATGATCCAAGGATCCAAGCTGTGCCTACCCCACAATAGAGTGGGATAGGGGCAGGAAGATGATAATGATATAATTGAATTTGAAAATTACAATTATTCACCTCAAATTTCCGTATTACTTATTACACATGCAAAAACTCAATGTGATACTGAGGAGATTAATCGAAACCCGATTACTGCGTTCAAGAATCACGAATACTTACCGAATACGCATTGGAAGTGCTCCTGCCAGACCCAAACCTCTACGTGATGGGGGAGATGTGACAGGAATAGAAAATGAGGAACGAAATGTTTGTGGTTATTTCGATTGAACCCTGAAAGGGTACCTACTATTTGAAATTTTAAGGGTTGTACAGGTTATTCGGCTTTTAGAACACCCGGCCATGTATTTGGTTTTATTTGACAGATACTTTTTTAATCATTGCAACAAATTGGGATGGGTGGCAATCGGCAACTCTGCTCGTAATGCCGCAAGTAGCATTACGAGCCGAGCGCTTCCGTGCTTCGGAGGGCACGTTAAACAGTCGGTCCCGGCTTTTAAGTCGTTAAGCCATGACGGAGGCCTTTAGGCGGCCTAAAAACTCCGTCACAAGAGCTGGCCACTAGCTCATACGAACTTGCTTGCTTATCATTCAAACAATAAGTAATAATGAGATACGTAAGTGTTCTATGCCCGGTTCCAACATTTTACTAACAGAAGACGGACCGTTCATTTGTGATGAGAGTGTCGACTGCTCGGTTATCGACTTTCATAGCCAAATTGTGAATCCCAAGGTCAAATCCGAAAGTGCACAAATCGAGTTGTCTGTTCAAAAATATTATGTCCGCTATGCCAGTACTCTCGAACGCTGCAGGAAAACATGGTTAGGATACTTCCTCGTTCTTAACCCTCACTATCCAGCCAATCCTCTCCATCCTCTTCCAGCACCACATTTCGAAAGCTTTCTAACCTCTCCCTGTCCCGCAGTGTCGTGAAGGAGTGCTACTTGAGTTCTATTCTCTACAAAGACCGAAGAGTTGAAAAAACTACCGGCTTTTTTGCTAATAAGTCGCACTCCTACTTACCGCAACCAGTTTTTTCGTTAAACACAGCGGTATTCCCGAGGGTAAAAGGTTTCTTTCCGAACGAAATAAAATGGCGTTCGGCCACTCTACGAGTTTTAGTTAACCTTGGCTTTGTTTATTGATCAATTCTCATCCATATTGGCGTGTACTTAGTAATAATTCTACACTGAAGTACTTTTTAGAAAGAAAAATAGCGTTGCTATGGTTGAGAGCAGTGGACTTCCAATCCTAAGGCTTAGACGAATAAAAGGTCGTGGGTTTAAATCCTACTGGCCTACTTTTTTGGGTTTTATGGTTGTTAAGAATTTCTGTTGAATTAAAACAAAACTGAGCATATGCAGTAATCGCGTTTATTGTGATGACCTCGGCTGAGACGCAAGGGGCGCAGGTTCAATTCCCGCTACGGGAGAAATGTTTGTATGTACTGCAAGTATTTCTTCCGGGTCTGGGTGTTGTTTTGTATTATGTATGTGTTTACAAAAAAAAACGATTTATGTATTCTATCAGCCATCTGGTGTACAAGCTTTGCTTAGTTTGGGGCTAGATGGCGCTGTGTGAAATGTCCACAAATGTTTAATATTTATTTATATCCAAGCAAATACCTACTCAAACATATAAATTTGAAGAGAACAAAATAATTTTTGTAATTTACAGACAAAAATCTGCATTTTAACCCTTTATTTTTCAGCTTAAACCTTCAGCATCGTCGTCGTCGGGTCGGTGAACTTTCGGATATCGGTAAATGTAATAAATATAGATAGATGTCGGTAAATCTAATAGGTGAAAGGTAGGTATGTATATTTGTTGACAGAGCACATCCGTTATTGATGGTCATAATTTATCGCACAGGGCGTTCTTACGGGGAATGCGAATGAAATCTGGATAGTACCACCCTTGAATTTATGATTCCCCTCCAAACATTTGTGGACTGCTAATTTTTTAAGGAAAATTGGCAGGTTCCTTTTTATTTGCGAGTGTAATTACAATATTATTTACTTTTCTGGAGCTTTTCACATCAAATGGATTTATCGTATTGATGTTATTATGTAATGGGTTCGAAATACGATAAAATAATTATGAAATATTTCTGGAAATTAATTTTAATTTCCTATAATACTTAGGTAATAAGGGAATTGGTAGCCTAGCGGAATTGACCCCACCTTTTGGTTAGAAACAGTTCGAATCCGGTTGATATATTTTTCGAATAACAAAATCCATTAGTGAACGTGCACTATCAAACAGCGTGAAGAAACCGGCATGGCATAGTTCACGTATATGTCTTTTAAGACATACTGTGAAATTGTCGCATTTTGAATCCATAGGCAGCTACCCTTACCTGATCCCTCTTGGCGACGCCCTTGTCACTACTAACTAGTCGTGTCACTAGTTCTTTCGAACCAGTGTGATGAAAGTGCGTATCAAAGAGGCTCCTTTCGTGCACTTGAAACATGTTTTCGAACCTTTTTTTTCCGTGACATTTCGGTTTCCACCCGATGTTTTTTAACCGTTTTGAGAGTACTGGTAGAGCGCACGACTGGATTCGAACCCACGATCTTAGGATTGGAAGGCAAGGTTACTTACTAAACCACCAGTGCCCTTGTCACAGACGCTAGCTTCGAAAGTCTATTTAAAGTACGAATGTCTAGGGCTGTCAAACGCCAATCGCTGCAACGAACGGACAGTTGAGTGGAATCCGAAACCAATTTTCCTATTGACTAGGTAAGTAGGTAAATACGTAATTTCATGGTGCATTAATTTCTAAGTAGATCATATAGGAATGGGGCCTTCCAATGCTCCGTTTTGTTTGGCAATCATGATGGTTTTAATAAATGAAAAAAGCGATTTATTTGCTCAATGAGAGTAAACTTTTTTATAGAGTGAATGTGAAGTGTTTTTCTAGACGGACCATTCGTTATAACTTTGTGTGTTTATAAGGGTGTGCGCCTACTTCCATGATCTACAACCGGATCCTAACCGGCTCTGCACGAAACAGCGAAGTGTAGCGAAAAATACGTAAACTTGTAATATAACTTTCCTCACGATGTTTTCTTTCACCGTTTGAGAGTACTGGTATAGCGCACATAAATTTTTCGCAGAGAAAAATCCATTGGTACACGACAGGATTTGAACCCACGACCGGAAAGGCGTGAGTCGTAGGCCTAGTGAGTCGTAGAAGACGTGGTCACTACCAACTAGACCACCAGTGCTCTCACTGTGGACAAAACCCTTAACTTATAACATCATTCATTGCTAGGCTTGTCATACTTAGCTCGTTCTGTATGGAGCAATCATAATGAATCACTCGCCAGTGATCCATATTATCCCAAACCAAACTTTATGTTCCCACTGCAACCTCTAGGAACTGAATTTTAAACAAAGAATTCATAACCAAGTGTAGCTAAACCTATTGGTTTATGTAGATAAACAGATAGATCAATTATTTGATACATACATAGACAGAAGGAAACAATTTACATAAAAACTATTTCTATAAAACTGGGTGCGAACCAAAGCTCACGAAAGCTAAGTTAGTGGAAATCGGCCATGGGTACCGATTATAGTTAGTGTTCTCTAACGTGACAAAAAGTAATTATCTCTCTTTCAAATGTCCACGCACATTTCATGCTTCTAGGCTGGTTAAGGCTGTGTCAGACGGTCAGTCAGTGACGTAAGAGTTTAATATGTTTAGATGATCCAAACCTACCTACTTTAAAATGCTGAAATGTAATTTATCCTCAGCACTCAAACCCTGATCAAACAAGCGTGAGCCGAGAGATCATTGGTAATTCTCGTAAGTTAGAATAAACACTGAAATCGGCCGGCGAGCGATTAACAATTTAACTTTCATAAACACACATGATACTTGTGGAAATTCCAACTTGTATAACATCTGTGATCATGTGATGGGAAAAGTGCTGAATATACATTATACGAGGCTTATACACAAAAGGCAAGTGGCGGAGACGTGTAGTGTGTGTGTGTGTGTTCGTATGAGCTAGTGGCCAACTCTAGTGACGGAGTTTTTAGGCCGCCTAAAGGCCTCCGTCATGGCTTGACGACTTAAAAGCCGGGACCGACTGTTTAACGTGCCCTCCGAAGCACGGAAGCGCTCAGCTCGTAGTGCCACTTGCGGTCACCCATCCCGATTTGTGACCGCGCATATCGTTGCTTAACTTTAACGATCAATCAAGAACGCCTAAGCAAGCTACGCCACGAGACGTGTAGTAACTGTACATATGTGACGACAGAGTGAGGCTTTTCAGTGGCTGCGAATGATGATGATGATGATGTAATACCAAGAAAATTACAAAGTGCTCATGTAGAAATAACCCCTTTCTCCATTTATAATACTCCTATTACGGTATAAAATACATTAGAAAAACTAGTACGGTGCAAGGATTCAAAAGAAGCCTTATTGCTTGTATCTTATAACTTAACTACTGACAAGTAACTTTTTTAACAAGAAATGCGTAGCAGTATACCTATCTTGCTCCTTGACGACCGATGCGCGAAGTTTCTGTAACTGTTTCTTGCAATTACTCTACCTGTCATCACTTTGCCTTGCCGGATGTCCGCCCAAATCCATTTTAGTTCCCTTAAGCGATCTATATTGTAAAAAATAATTTAATAGCTTACGTAACTACTACAAATGACAGTTACTATAGTAATTCCGTATTTTAGGCCATCGCAATCAGCTCAAAGAAAACAACAGCAGATTGATTGCCCCCTGGAGTTTGGCAACGTGGCCGCATTTGTCTGCCTGTCACGCCGTCATAACTTACTGTCTGCTGTAATAAAATCTATTGCTATTGTAATAACAGATATTTATCTGAGTTTACCTTCGGGCAAGTAACGACTAATGATGCCATCGTTTCGCGATGTTTTTATTTTTGTCTTTTGAGTCAAATCGAATAAGACTGTTTAGCTCACACGTCACATTGCTTGATTAGTTTCACACAGATAGGTGAACCATGAAATTACTATTTCTTCTACTACTTATACTATTACTACTAATGATTATCACTGGTTATGATATGATTTCAATGAAATGAGCTTTTGTGTGTCTTTCCTAAACAAATTAAAAAGGTGTGCCATAGGTAACGTCAATTACAAACAAAACAAGCAGTTTGTAAAATTTACTAAGGTCCAGTTTCTTATAAAATCGGGAACAAAAAAAAAGGATTATTCAATCCATACCAGTTGCTCGAAATTCTGAACATTTGAACCGCAATAATTTATTAAATTCACTGTGCCCAGACGGGGCACGTAGGGCTGGTAATTTGTATGCCCGCCCCGTCGATACGAGCACGGGTTTGTCGTGAACGACTTGCTTTAGGTATTTACTGAATCTTAGCCACTGTTTCTCGGATATAACTTGGGTAAGTAAGGGAAATTGTTCATTTTCAACGGTCTAGTGAAAAAATGTCTAAAGCTGGGAATGGACCAACCGAAGGAATTAAGGCGGAAGAATAAATAATTAAATATTGCTGGATATTTCACGCAGCGCTCTTTAGCCCCACATTAAGCAAAGGCAGCTTTTTCTGGTAAACACGTAGTAGATATATTACGAAACTTATAATAACACCCAGATACAGTACAAACATCTCATGTATATTACATACTAGCGACCCGCCCTGGCTTCGCACGGGTGCAATGCTGATACTAAATATACTACAAGAATGTAGAGACAGAACTGACTGAAATCCAGATTCATTTTTATCCGTAGAGTAATTAAATAAGAATTGAGAAGACCAAACAGCCAGTTAATATGTTGGTGAATACAACAGTTTAAAGTAGTATACAAAAGCCTTTTCAAAGTTCTCTCGGTCCGTCTTGCAGAAACAACCAGAGATACTCGGAGTCGGATATATTCATATTTCAAGTAAAGCGCACCACATATTTACCTTTCTTTGTCTCAGCATTCCTCTGTATTCAGAAGCACTTGGAATAGCGCAAGATTTGTAAGACTCTCTTCATAAACTTTATGATAAATGTCTCATACCTACCCACTCAACTGTTGGAATGAAAATGGAGGTTACCTACCTACTCGACATTGATTACTTGCTCGACTCGACGGGTACGAAGTAATAGTAAATAGACATTGGTATTACATGTCAGCAAAAAAGAAGATGCCAACAAAAAATAAAGGATTTTCTAGAATCTATTATATTTGTTTAACCGGCTTTAAGCCATAACGGAGGCCTTTCGGCGGCCTAAAAGAGTTGGCCACTAGCTCATACGAACTTACTTATATATTTTATTGTTTAACGATAAGGGCATTTAGCCACGACATTAACTAATGCGCAGTATCAAATGGACTATCATATTTCTTTTGTTTTGTGAAAATTGAACGTTATCAATGCCTCTTTATAAAATCTTTGCTACGAGTTTTATAAACATCTTTTTTCGTCCCTTTTGTGGACTGTGTTTTTCACTTTCAGGCATAATGTAGCAGAACTTGTCAAATAAGAATCCTCAAAATATTGTCCAATAGCAATCCCTCAGCACTAAATCCATCTAATACCTACTGAAGTTATTTAAGTTTGTGCCTTTACACAAATAAATTGCTTTATTACGAATATGCAAATGCCTCGCGTGGTCGCAACGACCTGGAAAATAAAATGGCTGGCCACAGGCGCTCTCAGAAATCTGGGGCACAATCTAAACTGGAGGTGTATCACGCCAGTTTACGTTTTCTCAATGCAGTATGGAAATACAAACCGTATTGGGATTGGATCTTGTGGTATTCAGCTGGATTTTCTTGTTTTAAGAAAGTATACTGACCTTGTGCATTCAAGACCTTTTTGTCTAAAAGTATTAATACAATTTGTTATACTTTTCGATCGCATTACTCTTCTTGATGAACTTTTCTTGTCGTTCAGGTTCAATCGTAAACGGTTTAACGGCATAAGAATTATAATAATTTTGAGAATGTAGAAATGAAGAGAATGTAGATTGTAGCATGCTTTGTCTGTTTTTTATCAGCCATCTGGTTCTCATAGAACAAGCTTTGCTTAATTTGGGGCTAGACGGCACTGTGTAAAATGTCCTCAAATATAGGTCGCCAATAAAAACCAAAAATCCTAAACGAAAAGGCAGAGTCCCACAAAATTGGTGATCTACGACAATGTTTGAAAACAAATGTTCACAAACCGTCTAAAACCGTGCGTAGCATTTATATACGTACCTACTATAGGGGTATAGTGCATTGTACACGAACTCGAGCACGCGGGAAAACCTATAGCTTTGTGCTTTAGACCTGTCCTTTGGGCGAGCACGATTTTTAAAATTTGTGCGAACGTGAGTGTGTCCACAAAATAATTATTTGTCCTGTACACTGAGCCACACTAGTGGAATTCTACCTTTATGTTTTGAGAACCCAAGCATCGTGTACCTACTTTAAATTCTAAACCAACTTAATGAGACAGAAATACGATCAGACAATCTCAAAAGGTTCAGTATAATTTTGAATGATAATACGAATTTATTATTCAAAGAGCGGTCATTAAACGAAATTGATGTTTACTTAAAATATCGAAAGCAACTTGTTTTCTGAAGATCAAACGGAGGAAAAATGGGGGAACATTTTTCACGGTGACAAAAATAATTTGATTATATTCGAGGGAATGTCGGCAGTTGATTTTAAATTGAACTTTGAAAACTGAAATTGATTTTTGTATGCCGTTTGTTAATTTGTGAGTTTTTCATCTAAAGGTGAGATTATCAAATCTTGAAAAACGGACAATTGTTCATCTGTATTCAAATTGAGGATTTGAAAGTTTGCTAATTTTTGCCTAGTCATAAAAATACCGCGCAGCCGAATTACCTCTCGCAAGATCAAAAAATATGAAGGATTATTAGTATATTTTATTATTATTACGTTCTACGACATGTCGGTTTCCTCAAGATGTTTTCCTTTACCGTTCGAGAATACTGGTATTAATAGCGCACATACATTTTTTTGATCAGAAAAACCCATCGGTATACTACCGGATTTTAACCCATCGAAAGGCGGGACCGCTACTACCAGTACCTACTTTCATTAGTATGAAGGCATTATTAATATAAAACTGCCAGTCTACCCACAAAACTAAGTCTTGTGACACAATTAATCGATGATATTCCCATAATGAATACAATTCCAATCCAGCAGCGGTTCAACATTACGTCACCAACAATCCCGTTGTTCAGTCATATGGAATATCACAGGTCCGCGCACCAATAGTTCCCGGGATTACAGGGCAGTGCTACAAAATACAGAGCTACCTACGGCTATGTTTTGTTTGTTAGTTGCTTAGTTTTTCGGTGCCTGCGACCAAGGCATTTAACAATACTGTTATAGGCCTTGGTTGCAGGCATTTTGAAAATAAGACTTTTTTTGTTTTAACCGAGTTAGGTTTGCGTTTGACCACACTCTACCTGATTTTAAGTAGCGTTGTGTATACTTAGACTTTTTCCACCTAACAAATATTTATAATTTCTGAATGTCTCGTCATTAATTCTTTACAACACCCGGTTCGTCAGAAAAGGTCCTAATTTCATGGCCAACTCACGCTTGGCTAAGAAATGTTCCATGCCAAAATTGTTTATACGAAAATGAGCAACTGGTTCCTAAGACACTTTTCTTGTATATCTGGTTTCGGATTTCCCTATGCTGTCCCATTAAAAAAACACTCTGTATAATTATTCTTTCAAACTGTTGAGGCTAGCAGCAAATAATTAGAATAGAACATCTGTTATGTCATAGATACTAAACCGACGGTTAATGAATTTAGCAACTGTGCAGTTTGTAATTATCTGTTAATTAGGTTGGAACATTTGATCCCATTGCTTATGAGATGGTTAATAAAGCGAACTAATCCTGAGGGGGATTATCTTTACCTGTGATTGGAGTATAATTATAGCTATGGTATTAATACGAGTTTGTTTTGTATATATATCAGCTGTCATACTGAACAACTGTTTGCCAGTTTCTAATATTCGAAGATGGCGGATCGATAATTAAGAATCATAGCAACATTTTTCTTCTGAAAAAAATGTCTAGGGTTACCGACGTTCCGTCGTCCGTTCGTAGAATATTGGAACCGGAAATTTCGGAAATTCCTTTCTTAGTGTACCCCTACACCATAAGAGTGATATACCCTCCAAGTTTTATGCTTCTCGGACAAATGGAGCTCCTCTCCAACATGATGAGATACAATAAGCAAGTATTCCCAAGGAGGGTTGACGTCAGGCAGGCGGCCGGTCATAAAACACCCTAGCCAAAACGCTTACAGCATGATCCAAGGATGATGCTGTGCTGACCCCACATAGAGTGGGATGAGGGCAAGAAGATGATGATGATGATGATGTTGACTGTCAGCTAGTCAATCAGTCAGTCAGTAAATGAGTCTGTGAGTCTAACCATAGCAAACGAATTTTGTTCTTAACGTCAAAAAATTAAAATAAGGCGCGGTGAAGTCATCAGTCTCGTTTCCCCCACTAAATTTGAGGCAAGAGCCAGAAAGTAAAAAGGCAAATTGTCTGATTGACCTTTTTCATAAGCAACTTCCAGCATAAACACTTCCTCACAAATTTTTTACACAAGAATTTAAAGAAGTCACGGATAAACTAAAGTGTTTGACTAGGATACTAGAATTGGTGAATGGACTGAGCGAGCATACGAAGGTAACGCTTTCCGCGCGCGATATCTCAGGAATTTGAAAAAGCTTTCTGAACTTCTCGAGTCCATAACTTCGGTATTACTGCATGTATTGACGTGAAACAAAAATTTGTGTGCTGTTCGTAAAATAAGCTCTAATATGTTTATTTTAATGCCATATTCGTACCTACTGGCATTGCTCATTAGTTTTTATATTATAGGTATCGTGAGTCCAAAATGATGGATCATCTAAATGAGCGATGGGCTGATCACCTGTCACCATGGTTCACCATATCCATCTTAGAACTTAAATCAGAAGTGGCTGCAAGTTTTCTTATGTTTACTTGTGGCTCTGCCCACACCATAAGAGATACGGGCTTGATAATACATAATGTATGTAGGTATCGTAAGTTTGAAAAATATCACTACGCCTGAGAGCACAGATAGTCTAGTGAACCCCGCCTGCTGCAACAAAGGTCGTTCAAATCCTATCGTGCATCAATGCATTTTTCTGTTTGAAAAAATTAATTGTGCTTAACATCAGTACTCTCAAACAGTAAAGGAAACCATCGTGAGGAAACCGGCATGCCATAGAAAAAAAAATGGAAACATGTGTGTCAAGTGCACGAAAGCAGTCTCTTTGAGGCCCACTTAAAATCCTTTCAGCACACTGGTTCGAAAGAACTAGTGATACGACTATTACTTCAGCTAAACTGGAGATACAATTTATGTAAACAAACCGTCGCGTATTTTTATGTAAATAAAACTCGCAACAAGTTTTCACACCTTAATTTAACTATTAGTACTACTTATAAGATCCATAAATATTTAATGAAAAAGTAAGTTTTAGGTTAAGTATGGGCGGTTTGTTTACATAAATTGTATCTCGAGTTTGGCTGAAGTATAGTCGCAGTACTACGCCTTTCAAACGTCCCGGCACAAAGAAGCAAAGTAAAGTCTTGTTAAGTTTAAAGTCTGCTTGTCCTTCATCAAAATAATAAATGTAAATATATTTTTTGGCAAATCTTTTTAAGGAAAAATGAACACGTCCTATACCGACTTTTATTACCTTGAATATTTTTTTTGTTTCTGATTTATTAGATTGTTATTCACCTTTGGCGTTTGTAGTAATTTTATATTTTAATTAGGGTATTTTCTAATTGTTCTGTTGTTCTGTTCAAATTTAACTAACCTACCAACCCCCATATATATATTTTTGTTTGTAATCAGATTATGATAAAACAATCACTACATGTTACTTCATGTTTACTACAATACAGCAGTGAAAACTGCATCCAAATCGGTTAAGCCGTTTCTGAGAATAGCGTGCACAAAGGTACAGACAAACAGTTAAACAGTGAAATGAGTTACTGATAACTGCGTTAATTGATGCCCCGCATAAGAGTTTATTTCAAATATCGCAAATATATACAGACATCGATAAGCTACAGTTTTATTAATAGTATATGTAGGTACATTAATTATTAATGGTACTTATATGTAAAATAACTTAAAAGAAACAAAACTGTGTCTATTTGTCGAAACATTACAGATTTAAAATTGTGTTAGTGTACAGAATCCTATTCAACTAATATCATGAATCCGTAAGTCTGTGAATTTTTTGTACCTCAATCAAAACGCGAAAAACAAAAATACCTACATTATTGTCATAGAGTAGTGTCTATCGTGAACTGCAATGTTATTCCTAGTTTTAATAGTAAACTTTTATATCTGGGACCACACGAACAAAACTACGTGTGGAAGCTAGTGAATAAATACCTACTTTTCTTTACTCACATTAGCCTATAACTTTAAACTGAACTTCTAAAGTCACATTAATACCCAGCGTTTATTACAAAGCAACAGAATATCCTCAGCTTCATATAAATTAATTTAAGCCTACTTTGTTCTCGAAGCGAGCTCATATTTCTTAATTTATTCGATACATTCGCGTGCTTGCGAGAGGCAGATAGGCTGAACGACATAGCTCACGTAGAAAAGCTATGACTACTGAATAATAAAAAAGAAAATAAGGTACTAGTTTTTGATCGCGCATTTGCTTGCGTTGTATCCAGATCAAAAACAGCCTTTATGTTATTCTGGGTCACAAATTACGTATATTATTCTAACATTGAAGTCAGTTCTTACGCCATGATTAGAGGCACAAACATACAAGTAACAACTTTGTCATTTATATTATTACGAGGATAGCATGATGTGAATGAAGAAAGATAGTAAAGATTGTAATAGAGTTAACGAGGAAAGGTCTCTCATACAAGTTGTTGAAAACAGAAGAGGAAAGATGATAGGCTTTCTTATACGACATGACAGTTACATTAAGAACATCATAGAAGGGAAAGTGGGGAAGAGAAGACCGAGGATTAGCTATATGAGCCAAGTGAAAGAGAAGGTTGCTGTCATGTCGTATAAAGAGGTCAAGAAAACTGCCCTGGAAAGAATTACGTGGAGAAAAATGCATTAGTTGTGCCGACAAGGGTCAAACTCTTAAATTGGAAGAAATAGGATGTAATGCAGTCGCTACTGATACCTTCCACCATTTTTAGTAGCTTTCACATTGGTTTGAAAGAACTAGTGACGCAACTAGTAGTAGGACACATTTTGAAGTGATCCAGCTCTCCCTGCCGCCTCTGGAGCCCTATATATTTATGGTCGTTCTTCACGACACAGCGACCGAGTGGTAATTCCCGCACTTTATACGCCTGTTTGAGAATACTTGAGGTGTGTAAATAAAATAAAACCTGGTAATGGTGCTGTTACATTTACTTATTTACGGCATGGGAAATTGCTCGCGAGAATTGAATGTTTGAGGTATAACAGGTGCAAGAAAATTTAGAATGGCAAAATTTTTTGGTTATAATTTTAGCTAAAATAATCAATAAAAATATGTAAAAAATATTTCAATATAACATCTAAACTTTATTCTTTTCTTCTTGAAACTCGCCTTTGTACCTTGTACATGTACTTGTAAATACTTCTGTGTACAATAAGGAATTTCAGAACACAAACTGACTAATTTGTTGAAACTAAAATGTGACCCATAGGTATACTCAAATGAAGAGATCCAGCAACCCTGATTTTGAGCTGGTTATGACTAGTTCATTGCTCAGTCAGTTAGTATAATCATCTTTGAAGACGTGACTGTATTTTCCTTATAAAAAAAGTTTATGTCAATCAACAGGAGGTATCCAAGCAGGAGAGCTTAAAACTGCCAAGTCTGCGTACGAATTACTTATTAGCCTCGAACAATCAATTCACGTGGACGACTCTCAACGAGAACGCTTGTAATGGGTATTAGCGTCGTGCGCCTTGAGGACCGTTGACGCAGAGCATGTAACGCAGTAGGTAAGTATTGACCTACCTACCTATCTATCAACTCTTACCAAGTACTTTAACTATAGAGTTAAAGTACTTGGTAAGAGTTGATAGAAAAAGATATAAGAAGAAAAAAGCAGCATAGAGTACCTATAGAGGTACTCTATGCTGCTTTTTTCTTCTTTTAATGATTGTCTTTCCCCCGAATACTCAAACGCATCTCAAAGTTGAGCAGTTGAGTTTGAGTATTCGGGGGTTTGTCAGTGTGTGCTGTGTAAAGTTTGCCAAATAAATAATTTGTCTTTAAAATATAATAGTGTAGGTAGGTACATTTTCCAACTGTTTCACTACTACTTCCATGTTTTTTCCGGACAGATTACCATTGTGTGTTGCGAACTTCGACCGATTGCGGAGTAAATTGGTAGTTGTGAGTTATTACCTGAGATTCAGTTAGATTCTTCTATAATTTTATTAGTATTTTGTATGAGCTAATGGCCAACTCTAGTGATGGAGTTCTTAGGCCGCCTAAAGGCCTCCATCATGGTTCAACGACTTAAAAGCCGGGACCGACTGTTTAACGTGCCCTCCGAAGCACGGAAGCGCTCAGTGCTCAGCGCTGTCACCCATCTTAATTGTGACCGCGCACATATTGATTAAATATTATTTAATCCTCTGTGTTACTCAAAAATTAAATGAACAATACTCACGTCTGCACACAAAGACCACGAGGCCGCCCATCGACACGATGTGTTGACGACATCAGGAAGCAAATTTGGATGCCAAAAGCAGTGGACCGAAAGTCATGGAGAGTACTGGGAAATGGACAACAAATGGCTAAAGAAGAAGAAGAAGAAGAAGAACACTAACGTCTGCACTAAACTCACTTTTCTCTTCTGTTAGGCTCCTGCTCACATTTCTCTGTGTCGCCGCTCACCAGTGGATATGACACGACGTGTTCGAACGTGCCGCGCGTACGATTTCGTCCCTTGATTGCATTTATTCTGACAGCTATAGTGGCACTTCGGACTTCAAATTAGCTTCAGCTGAGCATCAGTGAGCTTATTATACCGAGAGAAAAAAAGTGATTCAAATAAAAAGTAATCTAGATAAACCTGATATATTAAACTTCAGATCAGCAGCAGGCATAAAAAGCTGAAAGAAAATACGAAATTAATATACCATTTCTCAAATAGTGCAAAAAATACTGTTGCTGAGTCCGACTGATATGGATTTGTTTTTGTTTGAATAGGTTATAGCAATTCATGAAATGAATATACGTAAACAGTTTATGAACAGTTTGGCCCTTTTTGGCAGAAAAACCCCGCTGGGTAAAATGATGTTCGCATTTTCACCTGAAATGGACGATGTAAAAAGTTTTGATAAACGTGAATATTTTACAGGCTTGGTAAAACTTAGGATTAACACTAAGTTCATTCATTTTGAGAATCTTAATATTTTATTAACAATCTCTGCCTCTATATTGGGTGTTTCTCCTGAAATATCAACATAACCTAGATACCTTACAGAATTTTTAAATATACAGTTTTGAAAATGACGTGACGACAATCCCCAAAAACATTTTACGATCTCAAGTTATTAAGATTTTGGCACAGAACGTTATGAACGTTATTATGCAGGTACGTGTATATAGTTTTTTCTTTTTGTTTGCATATTTAATCTTTTCTAAACACTTTATTGTATTTTGTTAATTGTAGGTACATTCTCACTTTGTTGATGGGTATCACATCAGGTAGCAACTAGCCTACTACTTACTACCTTTTCTGTAATTACGCGTGTGCTTACGCACTTGTTATTTTTTATTTTATTTTTATCCATGAGGACCTATAACTGGCTTCTCTTTTTCTCAGTCTAGTTTACCATACCACTACTAATGTAAGCTGTTGGTCTTCCAAATAAATAAATAGCATATTTCGCCTACATCCACACAGAGATATGCTTGAATACAAAAGAACTGGTCAGAATTCATGCAATGCGTACTCCCACAAACATGTCGAAAGAGCACGTAAACTGCAAATCTCTGGTGTTGCGATGAGTGTTCCATCGGATCGGTGTTTTTGTCCCACCGACCCACCGTACAATTGTTTGTCATGTTTCCGGGAGGGAAATTTATGGCCACAGCCATGGACGCCGAAACAGCCGGAAACGATTTCTACGTAAATAAGGACAAAAAGTCTAGTAAATTGTGAACAAAAATGTTACGGACAATATTGTAAAGTAATATAAAGCTTTGGATTTGTAACGCTTTGTTTATCAAAAGCTGAGGTAGAGTGAATAAATGATGGCTGAGGTACTTTATGAACTTTTGTTTTCGTTCAGATCAGTGGTCCAGTGATAGTGACCGATCGACTTCCGATCTAAAAATTGTGCGTCCGAATCATGAATCCGATCATGAACCGATTGATTTTTTATGTTCGAAAAACGTACTTATGTGCTCTATTATACCTCTACTATAGGTACTCTCAAACGGTGAAGGAAAACACCGTGAGGAAGTTGGCATGTTGTGTGTTTCACTTAAAACACTGCTAAGCATTTCCACATTAATTACAAAATTTATATAATCGTCTTTTATATAAGTGCACCTAATATCATTTTAAAACAATATAGAAGTCAAAATTACAAACTGACGTTTTACTTACAAAGCTCAAGTTAGCACACAAGAAAAAACTATTTTATTGTTGTTCATACCCGATTTAGCATGTCTTTTGACGGTCATTACTTATTAGGAAACCCTTGCTTACACGCAAGTATTGCGCTTCAAGAGTTTAAGACAGTATTCAGCTAAATGCAGTTGAAACATAATCACAGAAACTGTTTTCCACATGCTAGCCTGCAGCGACAGATTTAAGGATTGCACATTATACTAAATACCTTTTGCACATTATACTAAAATACAGTAAATGATTGTCTAGGTTTACAGGAATATTGCAGTAGTCATTGACATGTTTAAAGCTTCTCAAGGATAGTATCTGCTGGCACCTGGTGCTAAGGCTTTAAATTACTCGAAAAATCTTACAATACAGTAAATTGACATACCGCTACAAACCTAGAAACTAAAACCAACTTCACTAGAGCCATGGTTTCGAATGGTCTCCTCCTCCTTGTGTAATTTTTCTTAAGTTGGTGGCCGTTTTTCGACGGCACACTCCTAGGAAACCAAAACAATAAAAAAATACCATTGGAAATGAAGATTGTATAACACTAAACTAGGTAACGTGAATGAACCAGCAAATTATTCTCATTGTTTGTTAGCTGCGGATATACTCGTAATTCTCGCAAACCCGCCTCTCATTCTCACTGCAGTAACGCGACTAGGTACTTATTTTACCGATTCACTGGCACTCACAAAATCGAGTTCCAAGCACGGCACAACGTCAGCATATTGCTAGAGCGCCGTTGCACTTGTATTATGAAGTCCTATTTTGCACTGACATTTTTCGTTCAACAGTACACGATTGGATTTTTGAAACGTGTAAATTCGATAAAACATGGCCTGGGGAGGAATGGTAGAATGAGTTACGAGCACAAACTGGCTTTCGGATGCAAAGCTTGATTTGACGCTTTTTTGTTCTTTCTGTTTTAATATCATTTGCTGATTCAGTTCTGTTCAAGCGTTTTAAATTTGAATTGGTAAATGCTGTTTTAATTTCATTCATGCAGGATGTTAACCGCGAAATTGCACAATATATGAAATATGAAACCGCACAGCCGTTGACCAAAATACATCATAACATTCGTTGCTTTAGTAATTTAATGTTATTACACTCAGGTGCATTGAAAGGCTCTCGTCACCCCTGGATAGTTTATCACGCAGCGGGAGAGACAATATTGCTAGAAAATATAAAATTGCCGCGACACCGGTGCGCCGTCATCAACGGTAACTGCAAGTTCCGGGCTCACGTTTTACTCAAATCATACACCTTTGTGGATGCGACTTATCGCTACATTTTTGGAAGCATAGCAAATAGAAATATCGAAAAATTTTACTCTGCTAATCAGAAAGATAGGTGATGAAATGTTCTCAAAAAAAAACCAATCACTTTTTGATAGTTATATTATTTCATATTTTCATTATAAGCCTTTTGATTTTCTTAAGAGTGTGGATGTGGATAGATATTTACTGGATCCTATAAAACAATGAGAGCACTTAGTGGTCTAGTTGGTAGTGTCCCCGCCTTCCGATCTAAGGTCGCGGATTGAAATCCGATCGTGTACCAATGGATTTTTCTGTGCGAAAAATTTATGTGCGCTATACCAGTACTCTCAAACGGTGAAGGAAAACATCGTGAGGAAACCCGCGGCTTAGTCAGCTCGGCACGTATTGACCATGTCCTTCCTGTGGACAAGGCCGACTAAACTGAGAGGATGGAATAGGTGCTGGGCAAGTCTACTCCATCTTAATTCGTCCCGGGCACTACAGCGTCCCGTTTGTTAAGGTAAAAGTTGCCTTCTGACGCTGTATAAATCATCTATTATAGATTAAAATATGGATTAAAGGCCTTAGTTAGTTACAAAACAACTTACTTAAATGCCAAAGAGAATGTTTTAATGTCCACTGCAACCTTAGAATTAAAAAGATGATGCATAAAATAATGTATCAGGTGTAGTTTTGAAGTCTCCACACCGTCTTTGTAAATAACATAGCGGTCGCAGGTAGGTAATATATTTGGAATTTTCCAGCGCTATGAAAAGGGTACGTGATCTTCAGGCGAGCGTTTTGCACACATTCTGATTATATGAATGACCATCAATGATTTCCTTCTATAGAGTGCAATAGTGTTCATACATACATACATAATTATCACGCCCGTATGGGGTGGGTAGAGCCACAAGTTAAGAAGCCACTTCTGATTTGCTTCTAAGATGGATATAGTGAACCATAGTGACAGGTGATCAACCCATCGCCCATATAGGTGGTCCATCATGTTCATCATCATCTTCCTGCACTTATCCCACTCTATGTGGGGTCGGCACAGCATGATCCGTGGATCATGCTGTGGTCCAACATGTTGGAGAGGATAAAATCCCTTAGTCGACTTTTAAGACAACAGTGTTCATGCACCTGGCGACATTTTATTACTTGTGTTTTACCGTGATTGATGACATAAACAAAGGGATGCCTATGCCTAGCAATGGGTCAAGTTGGGCTCTGGATGATGAGGATGAGATAACAAGATTTATCATTATAAATGAACTCTCCTTCAGAAGTCTACAAGGATAAGGATAACAATAAGGATGGTATTGATTTTTGAAAGTGTGTGTATATTTGTTTCTTAGCAGGTAATTTCCATTTTTCGAACAGAAAAAAATCCGTTGTCTCATGACTTGATTTTGAAACAAGAGCTTGGGTTTGGAAGTCCACCTTCTCACCGTCTCTACCACTAGACCACTAGTGCTCTCAAAAAGTATTTATAGTAAAACTATAGTTACCCATAAAGTTATAGTTAAACTTTACCTCTCTCGGAAATCCTCAAAGGATCATCCTCAACCTCCTTGGAGGTCCAAGACTATCTATCATTTCCCTGTATTTCTAGAATTTGCTACAGTTTTCAAAGCTATTTAGTTAATTTTGAGATTGTTGCCCAGCAAAGGCATGTCTGAGGTTTAAATAGAAACGAGTAGCCTTTGAACTATGCCAATTTTAGAAATGAACCGAGAGTCTTAACAGTCGCTATTTCGTTTTCGACGGGAATTTAGATCGATACACGTTCCAAGAACTACTACATTTCGATGTAGTTAATAGATATAAGTACCTAGCCAACTAGTCAGAGTTAAACATTGCGGACGAAATAAAGAGTAACATAATTATATTTGAGATATTTTAGGAATGATTTTTCCACACAGATAAACTAAAAATGAGCACTTATTAATATTTCTTCACTACACTGTTTCGAAAGAACTCATGACAGAAGTAGTACCTAGAAGTAACATTTATTGTCTTTTCTATTTTAATCAGTAAAAACCAAGAAAGTAGCCGAAATAAGACATTTCAAGCCACTTTATTATCAATCTTCTACAAGAATGCATTCGAAGTCGACATAACTCTACATTCGCTCGAAGGATTACAACTTTGAGTGTTGCGAGAAACTGAATTGTGATATAACTCACTCGTCGTCGTAAAGTTAGCGTTTTCTGAGAATCGACAATACTGACACGACTGAAGTTTTGAAGCCCTTTGAGCAAGAGATAACAAAAATAATAATTTGGTTTATATTAATCTAAATATAAAACTCTTGCGTTACTACTGATTGACTGACATGTCAATTCACAGCTTAAACATTAAGTTCTAGAAATATGAAACTCGGTATATTCCTCTTATGGTGTAGAGGTGACCTTTTACCATCTTATAGTAGATCACTTATACAGCGTTAGCAGGCAACTTTTACCTACACTAACGGGACGCTGTAGTGCCCGGGACGAATTAAGATAGAGTAGGCTAGTCCAGCACCTACTCTATCCTCTTAGCTTAGTCGGCCTTGTCCACAGGAAAGACATGGTCGGTCAATACGTGAATAGGTGGACTACGAAAGGAATTCCTGACATTCAACATGGTTCTAGATGACGCAGCGGGAAGAAGTATAAGTTAAGTTACGTCACTAGTTTTAACTGAAAAATACAAAACCAAAACCACACAACGTAATCAAGGAAAGCACAGCTGAAGTTCCACAGCGCAACGAACTAAAATAAAAAGTGCTCGGAAATGTTGTCTCCTCATTAAATAAACATTTAAAATGCGTCAGAAAATCCTCCGGGTAAATAAAGCCACCCGCTGTGGTCCATTCGCCGCGATGCGCTCGCACCTAATTACCAAATAGCTTAATGGATGAAACACCCTCATTACTGGAGTGGAGGCATTTTGTTACATCGGTAGTGGGTAAAACTAGACGCAGATGCTAGCATAGACTTATGCTAGGGTAAACTTAACTTAAAACAAAGAAACACTTTGTTTCAAATATATAAATACGCAAACCCGGCTAAACCCCTTTTCAAAGTAAAGGAGCTCTTGATCACAGTCATCATCATGATCATTTCCCTATCCTTTTATGTGGGGTCGGCACAACATGGTAATATTTTTTTTTAGATAACACTCAACAATCACATACATAGTCACACTAGGATTCCCTACATTGTGGGTATCAGAAACTACGAGTATCATGGCACCACAACACCCAAACCCGGAAGAAATATTTACAAAACATGAAAACATTTCTTCCGTAGCGGGAATCGAATCGCGCCTCTTGCGTCTCAGCCATGTAATCACCTACCACGGCACCGAGGCACTAGTGTTCAAAATTATTCTTCTTCCATTTCTCTCTGTCAGAAGTTATTTCAACGCTCACTCCTTTCTTACTCATGTCATCTTTCGAACAGTCCATTCATCTTGGGCTACCTTTACCCACAACTCCTTCCATATTCATATTTTACACTCTTCTCGTCACATGACAATATTCTCTTCTCATGACATGTAGCTCTTGATCATCAGTATATATCGAAATGTAGTACACTTACTCCACCAACCTCCAAATTGTATCATTATGATCTACAGCATATCTTTGCCCACAGGACATAGGCCTTCCTTTCCTTGTGCCATCTAACATGGACCTGCTCGTAGCCTTATCCATTTACGACCCACGATTATGACCATATCGTCTGCCTGTCTCGCTGCTAATCATCCCACATTTCTATAGCCACACCTCGGCCACCAAAACTATGTAATTTAAATAAAATACTAACCCTTTGATTCATAAATACATACAGCAGACACCATTGTAAACCATAATCAAGACATCATGTCTACGAAAAGTATTTTGTAAAACAGAATGTATATCGTCACTGGAAAGGCAAAATTACGTAAGCGCCAAAATGGCGCCAAATAGGCATATTGAGTTATTATCCTAAAATAGCAGTCCAAATACAATAATATGAATTGCTGGACATAGAAAATGAAAAAAAAATGAAATCTTACGTTGACGTCATCAAAATTCGATAATTGGGTAGAAAGTTATGATTAAAAAAACGAAAAAAATGAACTTCAAACGGCTTTTTCTCGATTGGCGCTTACGTAAATTTGCCTTTCCAGTGACGATATATAAAACAATAATATTGAATTACAACTTCTGTGAATAAGTGTTTATATTACACAGAGGTCCAAAAACTAAAAGGTTACTTCAGCTATAAAAATATGTATGGAATTGAGTGGTGTAGGTTGCGGGTGACATCAAAATTCCATCAAGAGGCGAGAGGGACCGCAGTTGATTCGAATTCGATGTGCGTGCGGTGTGTTCGTAATACGCATTTGAATGAATATCTGTAATCACCGATTGGTCGACTTTAAGCCTTAGTTTCCTCATGAACGGTGCCGTCCAACAACCGTCAATTAACGATGTATAGAAAAGCAGGTGACTATAAATAAGCAAGAAGAAAATCCGTCTAGCCGTTCGGACTACAGCTTCAGCCAAAGGATTGCACATACCCACATACATTACATACACCCCAAACACATTAACCTCCTTCTTCACAGTCGGGTAAAAAATAGATTAAAAGCAGTCTCTTATAAATCATGACTTTAATAACAATTTACATATCAACTCATGCTAGATATTCAAAGTTTTTCTTTACAACCGCTGAAGGCTTCATTTTATCGATTCATATTTGAATAGAGTAGGTACCATTATATCAATAACAATGAAAAATTTATGAGCTTTTCATAGCTTAAGATCCCTACCATATTCAAACGATACCTCCACATCAATAACTTCCTCGAACATTCAAACATTTGTTATACTTGCTTGTTGACAACAATACGGAGATAACAATCTTCCTTTCGCTTTGAAGTCCCAAGATTGATAGGGCGCACAAAGAGCATTGTTCCAGCGTTCCTTAGTTAGTATCCGACTGAATTGTTTGCACAACAAGTCGAACTCAGACTGACTCTAAGCGTTATTACTTTCTAAGAGTACTTCACTCATTATCTCCAAAGTTGTAGCAGAGTTAATGTTTCATTTCCACACGTAGCACTTTGATTGTTTTGGGAATTTTAATTAAGGCTGACACAACCTTGTTAGGACGGTGGTTTTCCTAAAAAAATTAGTCTAAATAGTTTCGTTGTTTTATAAAATACTCTCATCAACATGATCTAGTAACAAAACAACGTTATAGTGAAAAGGGATTGTTAAATAATAGTAAGCATAGCTAGCTATCATGAACTATAAGAAGTTTTAGTTTAGTTTGACGGCCTTGCGTGGCGGGCGATTGCTCGGCAGAGACGCAAGAGGCGCGGGTTCAATTCCCGCTGCGGAAGAAATGTTTGCATGTTCAAATATTTCTTCCGGGTCTGGGTGTTTTGGTACCATGGTACTCGTAGTTCTGATACCCACGACACAGGGAATCCTAGTGTGGAGTCAGGACTATGTATGTGACTGTTGGGTGTTATTTTTTTATTTATTTTATTTAGAACGTTAGTTTTATCCAGTCAACTTCTTATAAATGTACCTAAATCTAAAAGGGTAATATACTACCTACTATGTACTCTGTACTACCTAATAAAAAAGAAATGATTACGAAACTGAATAACGATAACTGAATATAGTATTCTCAGTAATTTAGCATAAACTCTCAAATTCCTATTGATCCAATAAGAACATCATGCAACATTCCATAAAATTCATATCACAAACTCTAATAAGAAGTACTGGTAAAAAAGGTTCCTTAGTAAATAAAACAACTCCAATATATTGCAAAAGGCATTGAAACAAGAAAGTTCGTGAAATACCCGAGAGAACAACAGAACATTCGCAAATTTCTAAAAAAAAAGAAAATAAAAATACTCGTCTCAGAGTTGCTCTGCTATAACTTGTTGGTTGAAAGCTCTTATAGAAACATAAACGAAATACAATAACTGGAGCAGTCCTACGGGGTAAAGGGATAAAAACTTTGTATAAAATGGTATTGAAGGCAAGCGAAATGTCTTTGCATAATATTTTGTTTGTAATGATGGATGTATTTGAGAGGCTCCCTTGATTATTCATTGTTTGTGGTTTGATGGCTAATCGTTTATTTACGTAGACATTTTGAAACTGAGGTGAGTTAAAATACGCTGAATAAATAAAAATACGCTGTAATAATTAATAAAAAATTATATTATTTCTGGTATGGAACCCTGACAACCATAAGCTGAACCTTTACAAAAATATTGTAACAAAAATATTTTGTTCAAGCGCGAGTCTTTAATCCCTAATGATATGAAGGCTCACTATCACGCCATAAACTCATTTAGCTGCCCTAATCTTGACTTACAGTGTATTTAGTTTCACATTATGAACTAAAGTTGGCGTGTGAGATAATTATTATTATAGGTTTAGCGTGTAATGAACTATGAAATCAACCCGGTGGCGTTGACGGACGTTTTAAAGCGGCGAACGCAACTATCAACATTCTGTCAAAGATGACAGATTTTATACAAATACAAATGTTTATCTACATAACTTAGATGGCGTGGGGGGCGAGTGCTCTCCTGAGACGCAAGAGGCGCGGGTTCGATTTCCGCTACGGGAGAAATATTTGTATGTTCTGCAAATATTTCTTACGGGTCTGGGTGTTGTAGTATATGTATTATAAGTATTTATATACAAAAAAAGTCTATAAGTATTCTATCAGCCATCTGGTGTCCATAGTAACAAGCTTTTCTTAGTTTGGAATATTATTATGTATAATTTTTTTATGTGTAGAACCTATGGCCTAATTTAATAATTAAAATCACAATTATATTCACATTTGCAATTATTATTTATTCAGCAAAATACCGAAAATTATAAAATTAGCATGTTTCTATTCCAATATATTTTCAAGAACTCCTGAGATTTTTTGTTTTTCTCTCAGTTTAAATTTAGAACAAGACTGAGGAGGTTTGAGTTATTCTTATTACCTTCTTAAATAAACAAGAGAGGTGGCATGTATGAGAATAATGAAGTAACTACATTATGTATTACGATTACGATTATCTACGACAATGCTCAAAAGAGTTACAATACAATATATCTTAGCTAGGTAAAACCTAATGTAGAGCAATGGTATGTAAATAAATTATATGTATAAGATGGATTAGTATGTTAACTCAAATTCTGTATTTCTACTTATTCTCAGTTGTTCATAATGCTCATTTGTGTGATTCCCTGAATCGATGAGACTCACCCCAACCTCCTCTTTGTTATTTCAACAAAGCTTTTGCTTCATTCCTTTCACTAAACGCTCATTATTATAAGTCAAGGTTGAAGCTATATTAATAAATATTTGAAAGGTAGCTGAAAGGAATTGTCTACGGTATTAACAAGTCTATGGAAAGGTTTCAAAATGTTTTATTTTTTTAGTTTGTTCATTTTGTTCAGCTTGTTCAGTTGTGCCTCAAGTGTCTCAGTGACTCAATTAATATCAAATCAATTGAGGATTGTCACGGGAAACTTCATGAATGAATGAATGAATAAAGTATTTATTTGTAACAACCTGACACAAAGTTAAGAAATTATAATAAACAAGTACGTGTACTTTACCAAAACATACCTACTTACTGAAAAACAAAGAAAAAAATTTTTTTTTTTCATAATCAAAAAACTTTTAGAACGTTGTTACTAGAAGGAAATTGTTTAACAGAAAAGGAAATTAATCTTTCTCTTAATTAGTAAAGTTTGTCCGCTACGTAAAATTCAGGGCCAATAAATCAAGGTGCCGTTCCAGTTTCGAGTCTAGGAAAACCATTCTTTGCTAAGACTTCCAATATTTTAGAACGTACCAGTCGATATTTCAGCAGTTGACGAAGGAAGGTAGGAAGTTATCTTGATTGACGGAGGGTATGGATTTTTCCCATCCATTTTAGTTTTGTGGATTTGTGGATAGGTAATAACACGCGTTTATGTGAAATCAAGCTAACAGTCTGCTGAGGCCGGTTCGTCATTTGTTTTAGACCTGTTCCATTTCGATAGCCAGTCCAACATATTTTAAATTTCATTTCACTCAAGTAAAGTCACTTTGTCCTGCGTTGCCTCAGCATACAGTCAGCCTAATAATATATTCTGTCGACTTCTTGAAAAACAGCACAAATGGGAATAATCTACATTATATTAAACATATACTCGCACCAAAACTTTAAACTATTTCAACGAAGTCAACGACCTAAAAGACCCTACTCGGTTAAGTTTCTAAATGGATAAGTATGTTTTAAATAAGTCTAATCTCTGCGTCGTGAAAGTTACAAATCACGTGCATTTTTTCAGTTCACATAAGTAATTAAACATTTTCAAACGGCCCCTTAATTCAGTAATTCACACCTTTAATAGAAATACAAGAATTCACACTTAGAACCACCCTAAGCTTTGATAATAGGGTGATTATAGAACAAATCCGGCCAGTATCACAATTTCAATTACGTATTAACGTGAGCCCCTCTAGCCTTTAGAGGTTGTAATTATCTATGGTGGATCTTATGGCTTCTTACCAATCAGAGTTTTAGCGGTTTATTATTCAGTTAGGTATTGAAATTTGCGCTTTTACTTTTTTATTATAGTTTTTTTTAATTTTAACATTGGTAACCATAGATCGCAGCTTTGCTAGCGTAGTAATATAATGAAAAGTAGCACATATATAATAAAAAAAATACTACAACCATATCCCTAATAGGGTGGGCAGAGCCCATATACATGGTTCATCATGTTGAGAGGATACTATTCCATAGTCGACCTTCACGATATGCTCGGGGAGAGAAACCTATATATTATTTTATTAAACTTTAGTATAACCTAATTGACAAACGCGGAAATTCTAATTAGCATTATATATATCACTTGTCATCTTGGCAACAATACATAGTTTCGCTTAGTAAATTAATTATAATGAATCTGCAACTGCGTAAGAAAAGTTAAATCTAATAAAGAACGTGCCTTTCAATCGCATTGCTCTAAACTATATTAAACACACTTTATTAAATATATCTCCCTACCATTTAAAATTCTTAGTGCGTTCACAATCGTGAAATTTGTTTCTCTTCCCTTCCGATGTCATGTCTTCGAGGGATCGGCCCCTCGACAGCTCTAACCAGAAATCCATTGAAACCGAGGGTCACTTTCCAATTACAACGTTTAGTGAAGCGAACCCTATTCCATTTTAAAACTAAAGTTTTCTCAAACATCCCGATCCTCAAGGGACTTGCGCTCATGGCTCATGATTACCTAATAACGAATATAATACGATCTATAACGTTAATCAAAAATAAAGATACCTTTATTAACAGAAAGAAACTTACAACTATTACAAATATAATTTACAAAATACAAAAGAAACAGTCGGGCTATCTAAAGGCCGTTGCAAACGGTCTATAGATAGCTCACCTGATCCAGCTCATCAGACGGTGGAAGCGTGCCCAAGACGCTGGCCTCATTGCCACGCTGAATGGCAATACTGATCCGTTGAGCCAAATAATAATAATCAAAAATAAATGTTTATTCCCCAACCAATAACCTTCCAAAATTTCATAATCGTTGCTTGTTTAACCCATAAAGACCTTACGATACCATTAACTTGGATTTATAAATCAGTGGGACCTAATCCTATGCACGCGACGCAGTTGGTGGTAATGGGGTATTCACACAGCACTAGTCGTTCAGTCTAGTACACTAAAGCCCAGCCTCAGAGCCTCAGAAAACTTATGTGAACACTAGTGGAAGGCACCGCGATTTTGTCCGCGTTAAATATTTTTACACAAATTTCATGTTCCGGCTGCTTCTTTCTGTTGAATTTTGAGAATTCCTTTCCTTGTGCACTACTACACCATATTAATAGTGCATGGTTTACACTACACCATGTTATAGCATTTTATACAATATACTTGTGACGGCCTCAGTGGCGTGGCGGGCGATTGCTCGGCGGAGACGCAAGAGGCACGGGTTCGATTCCCGCTGCGGAAGAAATGTTTGCATGTTCTGCAAATATTTCTTCCGGGTCTGGGTGTTGTGGTACCATGGTACTCGTAGTTTCTGATACCCACGACACAGGGAATCCTAGTGTGGGGTTAGGACTACGTATGTGACTGTTGGGTGTTATTTATTATTTATTTATACTTGTTCAACATCAAGTTTTATGATTCTAGGACTTAGAATGTTCAGGCTATGCATTGATTTTCAGTCAGTCAGCCAGTCAGTCGGAGAGTAAAAAATACATTTTACTATATTATGTAATAAAATAAAAAAGGGTTGGTTAAAAATAGCTAATTAAATGGGTAGGTACTAGTAAAGAAATTATTGTTAATAAGCCTGGTTTTATTACTTTGCATAGTTTAATGCAGAGTTTAAATTTTATTTATATTAAAAATGTACAAACATATTCATGATTAATATATTTTATTTTTATTTGACGGTCTCCAGTGGATTTGATTATTATTGTTTGGTTTATTCAAAATCGTTTTTTTATTAATATTAGGTGCCCATGCTGTTTTACTCTTGTAGAACGAAGTAATAGCTAGATCTTAACGACCTATTCTTACAATTTTTATTAAAAAGATTAGGTACCATTTTAAATTGAATCCATATCAGGAATCCAATCAGGAGAGCCAGCTACTAAATCGAAGTAGATAATTTCAAAATAATAAATCTTTCACTAACTACGGAACAATTCATTAAAATTTCTTGAAACGTGCGTGCGATAAACCAATAGGCATACCTTCCCTGCCGAAAACTTCGACTTATCTCTCTCACGTAGACGGTCGTTACGTTGGAATTATGGCTTTGGTTAAACACATGCTACATTTACTTGAAAGTTCATGTTTCGCCCGAGTAACTTCCCGCTTTAAGGGTACTACGCAAAAACATTTAGGAAATGGCGTCAAGCCCAAATGGGTTGCGTAACGCTGATCGCACTATCTTTGTGTAATCAGACCGTATCCGGCCGAAGCGGGTTCTTGTCAACTTGTCTTTTTCGGTTACATACTAAACTAGATACGTATCCACATGAAAGAAATACCTATTTGTAGAGTCCGGTCCGTTTCAAAGAGAACCCTTTTGTTTCAAAATGTTTATGCTGGTACGTGGTTATTTTAGTTTGTAAGCTACATTAGGATTTTGATCAAACTTTATTTGACTTTGTGATAAATGTCACTCGGAAAACTTTAAACAAAAATAGCCTCTACAGAGCACACCATTCTCTCACCTCATTAGTTCCTTAACAATCACCCTTTTTATGTGTACATAAAAAGGGTGATTGTTAAGGAACTAATGTTGTAATTTACCTACTACGAGATGTATCTCGTAGTAGGTAAATTACAACAAACAAGCGATCTACAAAGAACGAATCAACTGATAACAATACTATATTCACCATAACAACTCACTGAAGTAAAACAAGACACACACAACTATTTAAACCCAAAATGCTTTCTTCAGGCTGACATTCACACGCTTCTTATAAAGCTATGAGCACAAGAGCGCGTCCCCCCTATCCGTCGCACTTCACTTGGCCACCCTATTTGTCACGGCCCTGATCCACCCGCCATTTTCCCGCCTTGCCAAATGCCATTTAAAGTTTTAATGTCTTCACCAAAAATACTCGCCTTTAAAATATATTTTTGATAGCGTTTTATTGCTTTTAGAAAGTTCTAAGAGCATCTTTATAGGCATGTAAGTATACATGCAATTTAGCTTTACATTTAGGTCCTCAAATATTGAAGATGATTTAATTGAAATTTACAAAACTTATGGAAAGTTGAGTACAAACTTAACAAATGAAAGAGAACGAAAGCTGGCGAATGGCATTTTAAGATTTGTCATCATGTGCAGTTTGCAAAGCTTTTTGTGAGCTGAACACGAACCAAGCGAATGTAAGCAAGCGAAGCCCGGAGAGTGGAAATCGGCAAAGGTCACGATATTCGCACACTTTCTCTGATATATGTCGAAACAGAACAGGACAAAGGATTTGTTGACTCTCGTTTTGTTTTAACCTCCACATTGATTTATTCGCGTTCGTTTTTAGACAGTTTGCTTTCGTTCGGCCGGTGCGTACTCAACTAAAAATATCCTATAGAATTATAAAAAAGCGTTAAAGTCAAAGAGCATTTTAATAACACAGCGCACTAAAGGGCATAATTAAACGTATCATCCAATCGAATGAACAATATTTCTCCTGACTGTTAAATGAATGCACAGTTCATTTACCTAACAGCTGGTTCAGTGCAAAACAGTGAAGCTCTCGTGGCGTAGCTTGCTTGGGTGTTCTTGATTGATTGTTAAAGTTAAGCAACGTTGTGCACGCTCACAATTGGGATGGGTGAACGCAAGTGACACTACGAGCTAAGCGCTTCCGTGCTTCGGAGGATAGGTACGTCAAACAGTCGGTCCGGCTTTTAAGCCCTTAAACCATGACGGAGGCTTTTAGATAGCCTATAAACTCCGTCACTAGAGTTGGCCACTAGCTCATACGGACAATACATACATAATGCAAAACATACACATGGTACGACGCGATCGCTTCCATAATATTGTCATGACGAACCTGTTTAAAAATCTTCCTCATAATTTTTTCTTCAAGAAGCCCCAGGATGCAATTCGAACAAATACTACTACTAATCGTATCACTAGTTCTTTCGACCCACAAAGGCTCTTTCCGTGCACTTGACACATGCTTTCGAACTTATTAGGTTCTACGACATGTCGATTTCATCACGATGTTTTCCTTCACAGTTTGGGAGTACCTACTGGTATAGCGCACATACATTTTTCGCACAGAAAACGTTTCACGACCGGGTTTAAGCCCATCGCCTTAGAATCGGAAGGCGGGGTCACTACCAACTAGACCGCCCAGTGCTCTCACAATTATATTATTAGTATGAATATCAGTTATATAAAGTGCCAACCGGTGCTATCGTATGTACTTTCTTGGTCACCGTGCTTGAGGTCATTAGCCTATCGAGTATTCATATACGTGAGTAATCTAGCTGTTCTCATAGCCTGTGATGAATAATCGACGCTGCTCGTATTATTTCGTTAATTACACGCATTATGGAATGCAATGTGGTCTGTGCGTTTCCGATATTGTTGCAGCCTACAAAACGTAAGCACGCCAGGCAACTCAGCTATATATTTTTAGTGTGCGATCAAATAAATATTGTAAAATACTTTATACATGTACTCATTTAAGTAGTATTTTTATTTCCTAAATGTTCATTTATTTTATGAAGTCTATCGTCACTTCAATTTCACTTTAGATCAATATTCTTAAAAAAATTGAACTTTCTACTTCGAAAAACAAATATTTTTATCACCCCACTGCGAAGAAGGAGGGTAATGTGTTTGGGGTATATATATATATGGGGTATATATATATATGTTTGGGGTATATATGTAGGTATGTTAAGAAGCCTTTTTCAATGAACTAAATCTTAGACTAAACTAATCTACTTCTCTGCTGGACTGGGAGTAAAGAAAAAACATAGAATGCGTCCAGCTGCTTCTCTCGAGCATGTCGTAAAAGTCGACTAAGGGATAGTATCCTCTAACATGATAAGATACAATTAGTAAGTATTTCCAAGAAGGGTTGACGTCAGGCAGGCGGCCGGTCATAAAACACCTTAGCCAAAGCTCTGTGCCAACCCCACATAGAGTGAGATAAGGGCAGGAAGATGATGATGATAAATCTTATACTAAAATAAATAAATAATGAGATCCTCGACCGAATCTGTCGCCGAAAATGAGACCGCGCAAGGTTACCTATCTACGCATGTGGTATCCCACACCAAAGGCCTTCCCCTCTCCCAAGGAACTAGAGTCATAACGTCGGATATTTTACCGTCATCACGAAGCAGACCATTCGGTTCAAGAATGGCTGGGACGTTAACACTTGTAAATGCTCGACGAATGATGTCATTGATGTCGAAGCTTTAAGCTGCACACATACAGTGTGCGTAAGGGGCGGACTGTCACGTCGCTGTTCTTTCACGACAGTGTGTTTGCAACCTTATACTCCTTTGATCGTCACCAACCACTTCGGTGAAAAATGAAAAAGCACTCTAATGATTAGTTTCGATGAAGCAAATGAATGTTTTACATTGTTTTGAATCCATTGGAACATTCAAATTAATAACGGAAAAGGTTCTAAAAGGAATGATCCATTATTTGATAAAATATAGCTTTGAAAGGAAGAGTAGAAATTGGATAGAAAATATGGTTGCATTGTTTTTGATAAAGCTCTATATTGGGTTTACTTTGTCTGTACGACTGTACTTTTACTACAAAAATGGTTCATCAGAAATGGATCAAATAAGTTATGTTATTGAATTGAATACGTAAATAAAAATTTTGGGTATTATTACCATTCGACAATAAAGTATTTTTAGGAATCCGAACAAAACGAACCAATATGGCCGAACGGACGAACGACTTATGAAGTTCGTCCGTCAAGGCCGATTATTTCCGTAACTTTCTACTAAAGCTAACGACTTCTTTAGAAAATACTTGTTCGATAAAAATAGTCTGCTTAGTGTAAAACGGTGAAGAAAAACATCGCTTAACTCTAGTTTCCTAGCGTATATAACCTCAAAAGTTCAATAACAGCACTTTAATCCCTTGATCTCACTAACTCGTGAGAACTAATGAAATGAACTACCACTAAGAAGTGGTAGCAGTAGTAAAAACATTGTGTCAAGTGCACGAAAGGAGCCTTCGAAACACACTTTACATCCTTTCATCACACTTGTTCGAAAGAACTAGTGTTACGACTAGATAGATTGGTAGTAGAAGTAAACATCATAAAACTATTACTTCAGCCAAACTGAAGATACAAATTTATGTAAACAATACCTTTTCTTAAAACCTAAAACTTACTTTTTCATTACACGTTTATGGAACTTATAAGTACTAACAGTCAAATTAGGGTGCAAAAACTTATGTTGCGAGGTTTATTCATCTAAAACTAAATCGATCTCATCGTAATAGCCAAAAAATACGCGTCATTGTTTACATAAATTGTATCTCCTGTTGTATTCAACTGTTTGGTTGAAGTATAGTTCAAGCTTTAGAAGAGAACCACAATGTAAAAGTCACAGAACGCCACACATTTCAATTACCAACAAAAAAAGCATCCATATTCACACAGGTGCACTTTTCAAATGGGATGTGGGAACAGAATTGATTGTAGGGCCGTTTCCCATTTAGATATGGAAATTCCCGCCGTGTGTATGACACGGAGCACGTCGTTACTGGAAATATATAGAAGCAACTATGGCTTTTTGGAGTATTACATTTTGTGGAAAAAAGTAAGTAAGTTCATATAAGCTAGTAGCCAACTCTTGTGACGGAATTTTTAGGCCGCCTAAAGGCCTCCGTCATAGCTTAACGACTTAAAAGTATAGGAATTTTGTGGAAAAAAGTAAATAATTAAAAACATTTTCTTGTAGAAATAAGTACTTAGTTTACACAAATGTATCCTCGCAAAATATTGAAATCAAATAATTGTTAAATACAAGAAAACTAATCAAAAAAATCAAAATAAAGCTTGTTTCAACAACTAAAGAAAATTAAATAGTGTAATAGAAAATTGACGGCCTCGGTGGCGTGACAGGCGATTGCTCGGCAGAGACGCAAGAGGTGCGGGTTCGATTCCCGCTGTGGAAGAAATGTTTGCTTATATTTCTTCCGGGTCTGGGTGTTGTGGTACCATGGTACTCGTAGTTTCTGATACCCACGACACAGTGTGGGGTCAGGACTATGTATGTGACTGTTGGGTTTTATTTATTTATTCATAGTTATTACCTACCTATCAAAGTAAAAATCATCTGAAAATATGTTAGAGTTCCTGAGATCTAGATCAAAACATACTCAAAACATGATTTTTTTTTAGATTCTTTGAATCGTGTTTTTATTTCTTATCGGGACTCATTTTCATTTTGAATAAACACATCACATTTTATTAAATAGCAACAGAAGTTCTACGTCGATTTTGGTAAGCAAATAATATAATACATATTATGTATGTATGTGTATGTAGGTAGGCATGTATCATTTCTTTGGCTGATACTATAACTCTCACAAACGAGATTTTTATTTGTACATATTAAGTCTATTTAGTGAACTTTATTATTAACTATATTAATTAGTCTTTGCTGGACTGGGAGTAAAGAAAAAACAGAATGCGTCCAGCTGCCCACAGTGGGATAAAAGCAGGAAGATGATGATGATGATGATGATGATGATGATGATGATGATGAGTCTATTCAATGAATTTTCACAGGATACTATAATAAAACCAATACGTCCTGCTTAAATTAATACGCTTATTGCTTATTATGCGGGCCAATATTAGCATATCAATTGATTACTTAACCCAGGCCTAAGTGCTTCTCATTAGGCACATGGCTGTATGCCCTGAAAGCGATCCATAATGTATGCAGCTTCGGAAGACGAGACTTAGAATTAAGCTAATTTTAGAAACGTCTACGTTCCAGGTACAGTTTTAGTCGCCTGTAACTTTGCTCGCTTGAATTTCCAACTGCTAATAGACCAAGCAATTGCGCTATTTTTAACCTTTGTATTGGCTACGGTAAAATGATAATGCTCCGAGTCTGCGCTGATTATACTACACACAGTGTAATGAACTAAGACCTTTTTTTATCATAGTAGATGATTTATACAGCGTCAGGAGGCAACTTTTACCTTCACTAACGGGACGCTGTAGTGCCCGGTACGAATTAAGATGGAGTAGGCTTGCCATTCCATCCTCTCAGCTTAGTCGGCCTGGTCCACAGGAAAGACATGGTCAATACGTGCGGAACTCACGATGTTTTCCTTCACCGTTTGAGAGTACTGGTATGGCGCATATAAATTTTTCGCCCAGAAAAATCCATTGGTACACGACTGGGTTTGAACCCACGACCTTAGGATCGGAAGGCGGGGTCACTACCAACTAGACCACCAGTGCTCTCACAGTGTAATTACCTACATAGGTAACATTAAGTAAATAAGAAAGTATTTGTAATTGGTATAGGTACTAAAGTTAGAACTAAATATTAAGCTGAAAGAACTAAATAGTAGTAGTTAGATGAAAGAACTAAATATTAAGCTGTACCAAGTAGTACCTAAAAAAATAAGGCCCTTTACCTTTACTAAATAGGTACCTACTTGATGATTTAAACAGCATCAGGAGGCATATTTTGCCTATACTAACGGGATGTAGTACCTATCTTATCTAAGGTTGAAACATTCCTATCAAATTCTTCGGATTAGTGGTTATAAATTGGATTGGCTAAATGGGGTTTGTGAGGGCAAACTTAGCCCAAATATTTTCATTTAAGTCGCAGTCTTCAAACATGTCCGAAGAAACCAGTTTGGCTTGTATAGAACAGAAATGCAGGATCGGAACGAATGGCGTACTGAAGAGGAGTCTTAATTACTTTAATAGTTTGTGAGTTGTAATAAAGTCTGAACACGCTTTTGAGGTAGGCTACTCACGGTGAGGTCCAAATAGTCACAGTTTTAATAGTTAAGGAGTAACAGTGCAGTGGACCATGTTCCTTGAGGAGTCGCAGCTGAAGCCCGCCTGAAATTAGCCGTGAAATAGCACAATCATAATTAATCATAAATCATTTATTGCGTAATATAGATTTGTAGCAGATGTTTTGCAATACAGTTTCAGAGCAGCCATATTCATTTTATAATATTAATTTATTCAAATTCTAGGAAGTCAATTCTTTTAAAATTCTCTTAAATTACAAGTCAATATCAGTCGTTTCTCTTGTCTTCGTACGAGTACATACCAGCAACAGCGAAAGTGTACATCGAGGCTGACAATCGGTGCGGAGTGGGTTCACAACAGTGCCATTTAAATAATACATACAGTCCACTCAGTGATACAGCCTGCTCTGCTATCGAGGTCCCGTGCATAATGTGGTAAACATCAACTTATTTAATGATTTTTGTGTTCATGTTACGTATTTCCTATTGGGTAGGTATAAATGAAAAAAGGAATGGATGGCCTTGGCCCAGCAGCGTGATCCAGCAGGCTTGAAAGATACCATTATCAAAGCTTTGAAAGCCTTTGTGTCAGTAGTACCATTGATTTGTACCATTGATGGTACAAGTGACACAACTTTGTATCCTTAGTACCATTATTGGTACTAGTGGCAATTATTTAGGATCAGTAGTAATAAATAAATGTATACTTTTTGCTATAACTACGATATAAAATAAAATGAAAAATAAAAACCTATGATCATCTTCCTGCCCTTATCCCACTCTATGTGGGGTCGGCACAGCATGAACCTTGGATCATGCTGTAAGAGTTTTAGCTAAGGTGTTTTATGACCGGCCGCCTGCCTGACGTCAACCCTCCTTGGGAATACTTGCTTGTTGTATCTTATCATGTTGGAGAGAATACTATGCCTTAGTCGACTTTTACGGCATGCTCGGGGAGAGAAGCAGCTAGACGCATTCTATGTTTTTTCTTTACTCCCAGTCCAGCAGAGTAGTGAAAAATAAAAACCTATAGAATAGACTAATTTGTATTTATCCCGTCAGATAATGAGATTGTAGGCTCGACTGCATTAGCCGCCGTCGTAACGAGCACTGCAAACTGAATTATGCGATGAGCTAATTAAAGCTGCGAACAGAACTTGGACACAACAAGTGAAATACCATGCCAAATTGTGTATTTCAATATTTTCAGAAACGGAATGAATATTTTGATAGTGTAAAATTTTGAAAATGATGATTAATATTTGTGAAGATTATTTTGTCGTTACCTATAGCAATTTTTCAGAGAACAGTTATAGTTTTAATTTTTCTAAAAGGACGAATAAAAATGAAATGTATTTAGTACATACCTACATAATTATATATTATCACGCCGGTATCCCTGATGGGGTGGGCAAAGTGACAAGTAAACATAAGAAAACTTGCAGCAACTCCTGATTTAGAGTCCTAAGATGGATTATGATGAATCATGGTGACAGATGATCAGCCCATCGTCCATATAGGTGGTCCATAATTTTGGGGAAGATAGTTAGTTAGTGAGTCGACTTTTACGACATGCTCGGAGAGAGTAGCCTATACAGTGTTTTTTTTTTAACTGGGACAGTATGGGGAAATCCGAAGCCATAGAAGATACAGCAAAATTGTCTTAGAAACCATTAGGTCTTTGTTTGTAAAAACAATTTTGGCTTAGTAATTTTTTGGTCAAGCGCAAGTTGTCCATTAAAATGAGTCATTTTGGTGAAAATTCCCGCTGCGGAAGAAATGTTTGCATGATCTGTAAATAGTTCTTCCGGGTCTGGGTGTTGTGGTACCATGGTACTCGTAGTTTCTGACACCCACAACACAGGGAATCCTAATGTATGTGACTGTTAGGTGTTATTTATTTAATTATTTTAAAGCGGATTGACTCAGTTCCATGTAAAGATGATTTAATTGTATCGGAAGAAAAAATTGGAACAAACTATTGCGCGGTTCCGCTCGCGCAATTATGTACTTGGATATAAAAAAATATGATATTTCAGGTCGTAAACTACGTTTTCCAAGTTTAGGCCCAATTCATTCAGCTGTAAAGGAGATGAGAACAAGTACACACATTATTCAGTATTTTACTAGCTTTCATGTTTTAGAACTCCTAATTTACCCAGTTCACATATTTTTAAACAATGTAGGTACATACATAATAATAACACATAAATTTTCAGATTTATAATATTAGCGGTAGATACGCTGAAATTTGAATTGTATTTAGAAATGCTGGTGGTACAATAAACAAATTATACAACGTTGAATGGCGTGTTTACCTTGTCTGCGATAATAATCAAAACTATATCAAAAGCGTAAAATCAACAGCGCACCTACCATTGAATTAATAGGTATCTACTTTGGTCAAAATAAACAGAGCGAGTTTGGTTTGTTTTTTTATTTTCAAGTGCTGTTATCTGACCTTACCATTAGCTACTTCAAAAACGTATTATTATGTAAATTGAAAAATTGAGGGCAATTTTATGCATTAGATAATAAAATTGGGCAAAGTTGATCCTATAAAAGTTACGACGAACTCTTTCAGACTCGGGTAATAAAAAGCGTAATATTTTTAGAAATGACTTTAATCTTCCTTGTACCGGGAAATAATTACAGACTTTAAAAATCTTATTCTATAATTTATTTACAGTAGTAGATACACAATAGTTACAATCTTACACGAACTTTTATACACAAGGAAAATTTAATCTAGATTTCCGTACATTTTTGTGAACTCTTAACTATTATTTTACAACCTATATCACATTTTTGATTTTATATCTACCTATTAGATATTTTACTTCTGTTGCATTTATAGTGGTTGATGCAGTTTGAATACAAATTAGGGTAACAATTTATTTAGTTTCACTGTTCCGAAAAGCAACACAATTATCGTGAAACCAATCATTGAAAGCGTTAAATAAATGGAATTGATGTGTGCAGGTAGGTATTACAACCACTCAGGCAGGGATAGCGTAATACCTGGTATAGCGAGCTGAAATCCAGATTTGATCGCGTTACCTCTGTCCATTATCATACAATTTTATCTAGTAGAGATAGGGTGGCTTAATATGGCTTCCAGCGCGCAATCCTCGCCAGTGTACTCTCAGCTTAACCCCTCTAAAATATTATGATGAAGCCAAACACAAGTAATATTACAATCTACCTTGAAAATGATTGTAGTATCTTAAAATTGTATTGTCAAGCATTTTATTTATGTACATTTAGATATGTAAATTGATGAGACGAATTAATTGAGATCTGGATGTTAGTATAAACATGTCATTTCACTAATACTAAACAATCGTTCTATATACATTTCCGCTACATGATTAAACTTAATCGTGTTACTAATTATAACGCTTAAAACAAGAATGATTCGAGCGATCAGAGTTCGTTTGAAAAATCCCCTGACCGAAACAACAGGCACTTACGCCGAATTCAGTCTTTGATCTAACGGTACACGAAAACACAAAGTACATACTCATAATTTTGAGTTAAGACCGTCCTTATACTGTCGTTTCTATTAGGTCCGGGTAGGGTCAACAAAAATTGTCTTTTAGGTCCGGGTAGCCGAGATCGGGCATTCGCCTCGAGCCACTGCTTCTGTTGTCAACGCGCATGCCCCGCCCGGCCCGGCCTAGGCTAGCGTACCTTGTATCCGCAAGCTTATCTCTTTGTGCAACTTCATCGTAATATCTTGCATCGTTCAATCCCGCGCTATACTTTTGACTGAGACTGTACTTGTCGATCGTCGCGTATTTTTGCACAGTGGCGTATTGGCGACCCGTTTCGACGGGCACTCCGTTCGTTTTAGCTCGGTCGAACGGTCTTTCTTCGGCGGGAAGAGCGCCGTCTAGTCTCGCTTTGAATTCATTGTCTTTTCTTCGTCGTCGTTTGCATGTGCACAGCGCTACTAAAACGGCACAGATGAGGAGACCTACTCCAGCTGCCGCCGCTACGTAGGGAGGTGGCAGTGATATTCTAAATGAACAGTTAGAATCGTCTTCGTCGTATCCCGATGGGCAGTGCGCACTACCGTCACACCATAATGCGATAGGTATGCAGGCGTTCAGTTCAGGGCATCTAATAGAAAGAAAAACAAAATTAAATCAACCTGTTCAAGCAGCGAAAGTTTTAAGATTTTACAATGGCTAACTCACCTGTACCGGCAATCAGCAACAGCTGCAGGCAGAATATTAGTTTCCGGGTCGTGTTCGAAGGAGGGTTTCTTCATAATTTCAATCCATTTTATCGAATAGTCGGCTTGCTCGTGTTGAAGAAAGTCAATAGCGTAACTTTTCGCGTGCGGTTTCAAAGAAGTTTCTAATGCGGTGTCGGCAGACTTCCATCCAGGGGAGTAAAGTTCTATGAAACTCTCGTCATCGGGACATATTTCTTTATAGCTTGATGTGTCCCGTGCCTTGTATATAAACAGTCGGTTAGGGGTGGAGCAGAACGGCGAAGAGTTTGTTATTTCGTATCCTGGAATTTTTACGTAAAGATATCTTCCTTGGATTGGATCGACTTCATCGCCCCCGGGTTCAATCAGCCATGGCCGGTGCACACAAGCGACTTCTGCTCTGACGCTTTCTGAAATAACGTTTCGATCGCCCACTATTTCTGGGGCGATGGATGTCTGTCTTTTATCATAAAGCCGTATTTCCCCACTGCTGCCCCTGAGTCTCCGTTCACCCCACCCTGTCGAGCAGACGGTTTCATCCCCGGGACCGGTCGGTACAAATTTGTACTCCCCTTCGAATGCAAAATCATCGTAATCTTCTGTTATATTCATCATAGTTACGGTAAAGTTCACTTCAACAACGGGGGCCGTCAGAGTGTGTATATTCAAAGGCTCTGATCGATTGGTGCAAATACAATCCCTTTGTATCGGCACTCCATCCCAAGGATACTCGGTAATAATGATTTGGGCTAGCCCTTCGCCGCCGATGGTCCTTTTCGCGGGCCTATCGCATTTCCGCCGGCTGGTCCGAGAGTCTTTGTGTGTGCTACAATGCTTGTTCCCGAAATAAGTGTTTGTAAAGGTCAGTTGGACTCTCTCGCCTTGTTTTGCTTCAAACCTGGACAAAATAGATAAGCTGTAACTATTTTTAATTAATAATTTTTCAACTACGGTGCCGTGGTGGGCGAATGCTTGGCTCTCAGCCAAGCGTGAAAGGCCCGGGTTTGATTTCCAAGACGGGTGAAACGTTTGCAAATTGTACCTACCATGGTATAATGGTACTGGTAGTTTCTGATACAAGACACAGATAATCATACTGGGCATTATTCATTTATGTATAACAAGTCACAGTGATGGTAAGTACGTACTATACTAAAAGTTGAACTTTGTGTTCTATTTGGTATCTAGTAAATTTGTTTTGACTCATCAAAAAAAAAAAGAATAACTGCTTTCTAACAATACGTAGTAGTTATATAGCTTACCTCAAAACACAAGTCAAATTCTGTGCTCCGCCTCTGCCATAGTAGAAAATCGCCCGCGGCGCTTGGAACCTTCCCGAGTACGTTTGCGCTGACTTGAAAACTCTGTCACATGCCGATTGGGAATCCAGCAGCGGTTGTCCTTGCTCGCTCACATCCACGAACTCGTACCGAAGAAGGAAAGAGACGGGATACAGCGCTGAACCTTGTCGGAGCTCCTGTGAAAAAAAAAGAAATTAAAAAAATACATACTACTACACCATTATGAAAACTTTCAGCCACTCCTGATTCAAAGTCTCAAAACGAACCATGGTGACAGGTGATCAGCCAATCGCCCATAGATGGTCCATAATGTTAGTCGACTTTTACGACATTCTCGGGAATAAAAGCTGCTGGAGGAATTTTATGTTTTTTCTTCACTCCCAGTCCAGCAGAGAAGTTAAAAATTAAAAAATATAAAAGTTTGAAAATTTCTTGCGTTGCAAACTTCTTTGAACTACTTCTTATCCTTGTTAGTAGATTTTAAACATTCAGCCAAGTCCGTACGCTCTTTCCGCTTCATAATGGATTTTAGACAAGTGTATTTAGAGGGTCGACTCCTACATGGAGTAAGACGTGGTGTAGTAAAACTTCAAATATTTAGTTAGGAACTTGCGAGTCCTTCCTCCGTTGAATTTAATATTGAATAATAAAGCAGTTCTCAACTAGCGACTTTAACAACTTGCTTAAGACCAGGGTTCCTATATTAAGTGAAGCGTACCTACTTTACTTCTTAAACAAACTGCGAGCAATACTAAGTAATGGTAGAAATTATTTTATACCTGTATAATTTACATTAAATGTGAAATACTATTTATCACAACCGGTCTCTGATAGATAAATTATCTACTAAAAACCGGTCAAGTGCGAGTCTAATTCACACACAAAGAATTCCGTTACTTAGGTATCTTTGTGCGTATATCAAAAATGAGCGTTAATTTACCTTAATTTCACCAAAAGTAAGGTACCAAAGAAAACGTAAGTGAAGCAGAATCGAAAATAATGCGATCACGGTAATCTCCCAATCTTTATAAATCCCCAACATTTATCAACCGGAAAAGATGGCCGTTTTAATATAAAATTGGGGTCACCAAATAAATCTCATACAAAGTACACCTATGTACTCTGTATGGTGTGTTAATTTCATCGAAACTTGCCCTATAAAATCTACCCCTTAATCTAGTAATTTATTGATTATGACGACCTCGGTGGCATGATGGGCGAGTGCTCGGCTAAGACACAAGAGATGCGGGTTCGATTTCCGCTACGGGAGAAATGTTTGTATGTTCTGCAAATATAATATGTTTCGGATCTGAGTGTAGTATTATATGTATGTACTAGAGAGGTTAGGTTTAGGTTATGTTTAGATTAGGTTTAGGTTAGGTTTTGGTTTGGTTTAGGTTAGGTTTAGGTTAGGTTTTGGTTAGGTTTAGGTTAGGTTTAGGTTAGGTTAGGTTTGGTTTAGGTTAGGTTTAGATTAGGTTTAGGTTTGGTTTAGGTTAGGTTTAGGTTAGGTTTAGGTTAGGTTTAGGTTAGGTTTAGGTTAGGTTTAGGTTAGGTTTAGGTTAGGTTTAGGTTAGGTTTAGGTTAGGTTTAGGTTTGGTTTAGGTTAGGTTTAGGTTAGGTTTAGGTTAGGTTTAGGTTAGGTTTAGGTTAGGTTTAGGTTAGGTTTAGGTTAGGTTAAGTTAGGTTTAGGTTCGGTTTAGGTTAGGTTTAGGTTTGGTTTAGGTTAGGTTTAGGTTAGGTTTAGGTTAGGTTTAGGTTAGGTTAAGTTAGGTTTAGGTTCGGTTTAGGTTAGGTTTAGGTTTGGTTTAGGTTAGGTTTAGGTTAGGTTTAGGTTAGGTTTAGGTTAGGTTTAGGTTAGGTTTAGGTTAGGTTTAGGTTAGGTTTAGGTTAGGTTTAGGTTAGGTTTAGGTTAGGTTTAGGTTAGGTTTAGTTTAGGTTTATGGTTTGGTTTAGGTTAGGTTTAGGTTAGGTTTAGGTTCGGTTTAGTTAGGCTAGTGATTACTGACGTCATATGGCCTACGCCACTCTCACCGCCATGACGCATTATTTGACAAAAACCAGTAGGTTCCTTGAACCTAAGCTCCGTGACAACAAGAAAAGTGCACAAAAGGAGCCTTTGAGGAGCACTTTAAATCCTTTCACCAAAGAACTGGTTCGAAAGAACTAGTAATAGTAGTAGTACGAGAGAACAGATGAACATAATTACAAATATATAAATCTAAACTCATAACCCTAGTGCTTCACGTAGTCGGGTAAAGTGTGTATGTACGTAAGTTCGTTTCACTCGCAACTGTAAAAGATTCAGCGATGGAATGTGTTCGCACGTGCCATGCAAATGCAACGCGTGACTTATCTGTGCGAAAAGGCCAGAGAAACAAAGGGAGGATTTTCATACTGAAACTGGACTGAAAAACTGACGAACAATTCTGAAAGTGTTTAAAGTGCTCATTGTTTTATCACGTTCTGAGCAACAACTCTTAGGTGTACTGACACAAAGATTTATAAGGTTTTAATGTGTTTAAATAAAAATATTATACTAAAATAGTAGTCAAAGTTTGACTGCCTCGGTAATGTGGCAGGCGATTGCTCGGCTGAGACGCAGGAGGCGCGGATTCGATTCCCGCTGCGAAAGAATTGTTTAATTTTTTAACTTTGAGGCGCACCTGTTCCACAGAACTAGTGAGATGATTAGTAGTAGTAGTAAAGGAGGCTGAAAGCCATTAACCGAGCCATTTTACAAGTTTTAAACAACTGCAGGAGACATATTTAATGTAATGATAATGCCAGTTCAAACAAGTGCGGTACTAATTGTTGGGTCACCGATAAATCTCATACAAACTGTGGGACGTGAGCTCATTCGCGCACTCAGAGCTTTCTCTAAAACATTCCTCTCGAAGTGTGTACGGCCAACATAAAAAGTAGACGAAAAGCACTATAAAAAAAATTATTGGAAACTAGCTGAAAAATATTTAATTGAAAGTGTAGATTTTGATAACTAGTAATATAAGTAATAATATGAGTTTTTTATGGTCAACGATGCAGAGAGGACCTCCAAGGATCCTCTATATCCTCCCATAGGATCTGGGCAAGACTAACTTTATCTAAATCGATCCGCAATAAGGCAAAAGTTGCCTCCAGACATTGCACGCTGTCTAAGTAAATGATTTAGTATAGATGCTGAAAACCTTGTTTTTTTTTAACAATCAGATTTTACGAGTATTTTATTGATTGAACTTAATCCAATAAAATTGGTCAAGTGAATTCGCACACGAAGAGTTCTGTACCAGCGTACATGTACAGTCACGGAATGAAAAGGTTCATCACCCTTGAGGTCGGTATTCGCTTGCACTAGTGTAAGAATCAAATATTGTTTTAATTCAGTAAAACACACTATCATGTATGACACGATAAATTGTCTAACAACTTTGAAAGTCCAAGTCAAAAATTTTCATTCCATAAAATCACAGGGATCACTTAGACACGTCTTAAATCTACGTTGCATTTACACCCGCTTATATGAAATCAATCATCATAAATCATAAATCATTTATTCGTCTGTGAACCTAGGTGCATAATACTGCCGTCATAAGAAAAAAGGTCGTTTCTACATAAATTTTCGAAATGGAGAAAAAAATACTGGTAGATGCGTCTTTTTTTACTGATTCCGATGATGTATATAACTCAATTATGAAAAAAATGTTAGCTACGTCTTTTTTCCTTATGACGGCAGAATAGGTGTTATGTTTAACAAATCAAACCTCTCGATTCTGGAGGTAGGCCGTACAACATATTTCTCCTTTTCGTACCGTTAACATATTTCTTTTCCTCCACTCCACTTTAGCAGTCAGTACGCACGTACCACTTGCATTATTCACTATGGCAAATGCAACCATAGTGCGCGCGTGACTTATCTGTGAGCGATGAATGCGGAGAGGAAAGGCCAGGGGACGGACAAAGTAGAAAAGTAATAAATAAATAAATAACGCCCGACAGTCACATACATACTCCTGACCCCACAGTAGAATTCCTGTAAGGTAAACTTTAGCAAAAGTGAATTTAAAGAGCGTAAACTGACGAGTGCCCGAAACTCAATTGGAAACTATTTTTTCTATTAATTACTTAACAGTTATTGATTTGATTTGACAGAACAAATAATATTTTTAAAAACATTTTTTGAACAGGTATTTTTTCAAATTTTATTGATGACGTAACAAAGAAAACATCTTCCTGGAGCAGAAGTATTTAAGAAAGGGCCAAGGGAAGGACATAAGATAAAGTCACGGCTTAGTCCCATGGGTACTGAATGCCAAGATCGATCCACTAGCTGTACTTCTGTACTTTAGCGCCGTCGATGTCGGATCTCACGGCTTTACGATCTTGTTTCGAGATTGGCTTTCTTCTGTAGTCGTTAAGTTTAAAACATTACTTCTGAAAATACCTAGTTAAATCTAAGAAACTACATACATACATATTACGCCCGTATCCCTAAAGGGATGGGCAGAGCCTGAAGTAATCATATGAAAACTTGCAGCCACTCCTGATTCAAAGTCCCAAGATAGATATGGTGAACCATAGTGACAGGTGATCAGCCCAACGCCCACATAGATTTCTATCGTGTTGAAGGTAATACTATCCCTAATTCGCTCGACATGCCCGGGGAGAGAAGCAGCTGAACCCGTTCTACGTTTTTACTCCCAGTCCAGTAGAAAAGTATTAAAGTAATCAATGTAATGTAATAATAATTTAATTCATAAAAAATCATCTATATTACGATATTTAAAGTATAAAAAGTAACTTAATCGCGTACCTTTTTTATTTTCCCGACGTTTAGAACGCGTTGTTAATTATCGTCGTTACGGGATGACTGAAGTACAGGAGTTACCGCCGAGAGCTGATGGCAGTTTCTGCGACTACCCTCAAATCGTCCCCCAAATCAGAAAAGGCCAGGTTCACACCACGACACACAGGACTGACCGTGTCCAATTGCGGTAAAGTCGGAACACGACGCGTACATTTCTTACCGGATTCCACAAGGGCGAGATACCAAAACCATCTTCACTATTGTTTAGGTGCTTCTTGATTGAAATCAAGATCGCCTCTCGGACCATCATCATCTTTCTGCCCCTATCCCACTCTATGTGGGTCGACACAGCATGTTCCTTGGATCACGCTGTAAGAGTGTTGGCTAAGGTGTTTTATGAGCGGCCGCCTGCCTGACGTCAACCCTCTTTGGGAATACTTGTTTATTATATCTCATCATGTTGGAGAGGATACTATCCCTGAGTCGACTTTAATCGCCTCCCGGACCATCTTCTTGTACCTAATAGCGACGTTCACTGGATACCTTTGTTCGTGAAGCCCAATCCAATGGTTCATCCCTGAGTCTAGTAGGCGTTCCGCGATCGCTAAATTATTCACTTGCCAATTTTCACTGCAGCAATATGTTGTTTGACCCATTCGGCTATTGTCCGTTTGGTTTGCCCTATGTATGAATGGTCACAGCTACAGTTTACTTTATAAACGCCGGGCATTTATAGGGTATCTTGTCTTTAGATGTCCGTAATAGCTTTGAAAGTTTCGAGAGGGGGATGAACACTGACTTTATTGAGGGTCTTTTCAGAACATCTCCAATGTTGTCCGTTCACATATGGCAGAAAGACCGGTTGCCTGCTCACATTCGGCGCATTCCGGCTCTTCCGTCTTGCTGTTTGCCATCTACTTACGTATTCATTGTATTGAAAGAAATTAACAAATCGCGAATGTGTAGGTAGTATACCTAGCACATAGTGTAGGTTAAATAAAAGTTAAAGCCACAGGCTTAGAGCTATCTATCTACTGATTGTTTTGTTTGCCCATTGCTTTCAACTGTTTACAGACATCCAACTATGTGAAGTATAATGGGATGTTGTTTATAGTTTCTGAGAAAACAATCCTATAGCGACAATCAAAACTATTTATGTGATTGGTCCCAATTCAATATATCTATTTGTGATACCGGAAGCGAATCACTATTCCTGTTTCTTACCCGAGTGGGATGTTTATATTCGGGTACAGAAATTTCACGTGACAGAGCTGTTTATATCCCGAATCGAGCCGGGTCAACTCTGAATTAGTGTTTGTCTCATCGAGACCCACTGGGACACTGAAATTATATATAATACCAACACATAGTGAATACAATAAAATGAGCTTTACTCTAGTACATTTTATATTTTAGATTATACAACATATTTCTGCCTTTTACTCCGACTGCAAAGGAGAGTAACATATTAATCCAATGCAGAAAATCCAATATGGCGGCTGAAAGCCGCCATGTTCTTTTTATAGTTAAATTTGGTCTAGAAAAAACGGAATCGACAGCAAAGCGTAAAAAACAAATAGTATCGAATGTTTAAATATAAACCTAATTACAATAAATAAATACAAACCTACCTGCGCTAACAAAACACCAAGGTCGTTAAACAAAGCACCGCCAATATGCATTTGTCTGTCATATTCCACAATGCACAACTTGCACGGTAATCTGCAATTCCCTTCCACTAACTTGCGAGGACAACCGTGAAATTTCAACCAAGACGAGATCGTAGTTAGTTCCCAGAGCGCGTACGTGATATGTTTGCTGTCTCCTATCATATTCATGAGTTTTCTTTGTCACTTTTAACGTACTAAGGTCTTTATTATATTTTTATAATATGTATAGATGTTAGAATGCAATTTTTGGCTACACTAACAAGATGTTATAGCGTCCGGGATTGTAGACGGAGTAACTAGAGTAGGCTTGCCCAGCCGATAGGATGGATATGCGAGCTTTGATGATAATCTAAGCTCGCCAAGAAAGACATCGTCAATACATGCATAGCTGACTAAGCCGTGGCAAGATTTTAGAAGGAGTAGGCTTGTCCAGCCCTATTTTCTCAGCTTAGTCAGCTTTATCCAAAGAAAAGATATGGACGAAGCTGACTAAACCGTGGGTTTCCTCACATATTTTCCTTCGTAGTTTTGAGCACGTGTTTTAAGCGCAAATATTTTTTCGTGCACTAAATTTGGTTTCAGTACTTCACATACTGGCTCAAATATTTATAAAATCAAGCATTTTATCCTAACGGGAATCGAACTCTTGCATCACAGCCACCCACCACGCCACCTGGGTCTTCAAACAACGCGGTTTCGTACCTAACTCTAATTTTAATTAAGTTAAGAGAACAAAGATCTGCGCTGACGTCCCGCGGTGGGTGTATTGTGCATTATCCCCCTGCTAACCCTCTCCCAGCCAGCCCAACTCCTTGAAGTTACAGAGAAGGACTTTGGGATGTTGGCAACAGTGTTCCAGTATCCTCGATGGTGTTGTTGAGGCCGTTGTTGGTCCGACGAGGTTGAAGATGATGGTGCCTGGCATTGCTCGATGACTGTCTGCAGTCCCAAGCTGTGTCTTATTTCATTTGTTGCGGAACAGGGGAGTGTTACGTGTTCCAAAGTCTCTTCCTCTTGGAAGCATCTGTGACAGAGGCCGCTGTCCGTTGCTCCTATTTTTAGAAGGTGGTGATTCAGCTCACAGTGTCCTGTGATGATGCCCACCATTTTCCGAAGGTCTTCACGTCTTTTCAGTTTTGTACCCAACAAATAGATACAAAGTACGAACCTCACTATTTTTATTCACGTTGTTTTCTACAGTACCGTTAAAAAATACGAGGCCCGTGTCACTGCACGTACGCTCACGTCGAAAATGGAAGGCAAATATTTGGCCGCGTAATTAGCCTGGCTTTGACGGCGAGATTGTACGTCGAAAGTAGTTTGTAAACCTTTAAAGAGGTTTAACGCGAGTGCGTGAGTGCCTGCAAGTTACGACAATTAGTTGGCACAGATAGTAAGACTGTTGATTTATTTTTGGTGGGGATTATTTACAATAGCGCATAGAAGTTTTACGGTTCAATTTAGTTGTGTAAATAAATATGTTTGAATATAACACTATGCAGATTAGTAAATATTTACAAAATTGATATTGTTTCAGTTTGTGCCTACATAGGCACAGACAGTATTGTAATGAATATCTAATAAAAGATTGATTTAGAGAGACACGTCCGTTTATTAGATATTCATTACAATACTGTCTGTGCCTATGTAGGCACAGTACTTATCATTAGGTAGAAATCGTCCATATTTGCCGGCGGAATTTCGTGCGTCAGCTTTCAACGCCGTACACGATACTAGCCATCCTGGGACTCGAACAACACGAAAGATGATGCAAGATAGATACTTTTGGAAGTCAATGAATAAAGATGTTACTATGTGGGGTAAATCTTGTGTACATTGCCAGAAATCTAAAATACACAGACATACAATATCACCTCATGGAACTTTTGTACATAGCGACCGATTTGAACACCTGCATATGGATATTGTGGGACCATTGACGTATTGTGAAGGTTATCGGTATATTGTTACAATGATAGATAGAAAATCCGGTTGGCCTGAAGCCTATCCAGTAAAAGATATAACTGCTGAAACTATTGCTGATATCATTTACTCAGGTTGGATTGCGAGATTTGGATGCCCTTTGAAGTTGACAACCGACCAAGGACGTCAATTTGAATCGAATTTATTTATGCATTTAACCAAAAGAATGGGTGTAAACAAGTTAAGAACCACAGCATACCATCCACAATCCAATGGACTGGTAGAAAGATGGCACCGATCACTTAAGACAGCTTTGATGTGCAGAGGAAATACAACTCAATGGGTCTCAGAGTTACCGTCAGTACTACTCGGTTTACGAACATGTTTAAGAAACGATACACAAATTTCTGCAGCGGAAATGGTATATGGGGAACCAATCAGATTGCCAGGTGATTACTTTCAGCCGTTACAGCAAGTAAACTCCGAAAATGAAGTATTTGTACAAGAATTACGCAGGAAAATATCAACTCTAGCATCAGTTCCTAGAAAAGAAACACATCAAGGGAAAATATTTGTACATCCCGATTTGAAGGATTGCAAATATGTATTTGTGCGATGCGACAAGGTCACTAAACCCTTGACTCAACCATACATGGGACCATTTGAAGTTATCGAAAAAACGGACAAATATTTTAAAATATTGCAAGCAGACTCAGAGAAAGTCGTTAGTATAGATCGATTGAAGCCAGCCTTTACAATTAAAAGTGAGGAATGCACCTCTACGCCAAATAGGGCAACAGATATTGTAAACAATCAGCCCAAAGTGTCGAGATATGGCAGAGAGATCAAACCTGTTGTTCGCTTTGCATCGTGAATACATTAGACGATCTATTATAAATATGGGAAAGAACCAAAGCAAGAATATGGAGGAGGAAATTATCATCGCTCAAAATGGCGCAGGCAATGATGCATCTGGTACGGCAGAAGCTACGGACAATGATATTGTGTCACTTGTCAGATATGAATTCTATCTGCTTTTCATCGTCATTTGCATTATTTTGGCTGTGCTCTACGTGTTCTGGAAGCGATGCAAGGTCGGGTACGGCCGGTACATCAGACAGGAGTTGCAGGAGCTGCCTATGGTTGCGGTCAGCAAGGGCGAGCAGGGCGCAAACGGCCGCCGCCCTCAACAAGTGATCATTTAGTGTTGTGAAGTGAGGTAAAAAGTAGAAAAGTGATTGTGTAAACAAATATATCGTAATATTAAGAAAATCTATTTACTCGTGTACCTACCTATGTAACTTGTGTAATCAATTGTGTAACCAATTTAAAAACATGTTATTTTTGTGTAAGCATCATTTTAAAAAGAAGGGGGAAGTACTGTGCCTACATAGGCACAGACAGTATTGTAATGAATATCTAATAAACGGACGTGTCTCTCTAAATCAATCTTTTATTAATACGTCGGACGATACATAAACAGGAACGTTCCATATAGGGCACAAGTTCATACCTAAAACCAGGAAAACCAACAATTCTACTAATATGAATGCGAAAGTTTGTGTGTGAATGTTTGTTACCACGTATCTGCGTAGTTACCAAACCTATTTTGATTAAAATTAGAATTAAGATAAGTAAAGGTTTTGGAATAACACATGGGCTAATCTAATTTTCTAAAATCTACCTCTAAAATTCAAGATAGTAAAAATTTATGTGGAAATTTTTATTCCTTGTTTCGATTCGCTTGAAACTCATATTTCGAATGAATTTATATTACCTACTTCAAAAGTAAGATAGAGAAATAGTGTCTAATAAATTGACAGTTGGATTAGAGCACTGGTGGTCTAGTGGTAGCGGCTCCACCTTCCGATCCTATGGTAGGTTCAAACCCAGTCATGCACCACCAACAGTTTCTCTGTTCAAAAAATTATGTGCGCTATACCAGCACTCTCAAGCGGTAAAGGAAAACGTAACCTATAAAAAACTAAAACATGTGTCAAGAGCCTTGAATTTCAGGCTCACTTTGAACCCTTTAACCACAGCAGAACCGATGGAACTAGTGACATGACTAGAAGTAGTAGTAGTAATAATCTTACCTGCAGTATAGTAAGGGCTGGTCCACTAGTAATGTAGCTCTCTGAAGGCGCACAAGGTCGGGTGGCCCTGGTCGCGTTAGAGAGTAGGGCGTGGTCACACAAACGTGGAGATTCTTCGCGACAAAATGATCCGAGCAGGGACTTCTTATCTTTCATCTCCAACTATTAAAAAAAAACATAATAATGTAATATATATGTATGTATGTTCGTATGAGCTAATGGCCAACTCCAGTGACGGAGTTTTTAGGCTGCCTAAAGGCCTCCGTCATGGCTTAACGACTTAAAAGCCGGGACCGACAATTTAACGTGCCCTCCGAAGCACGAAAGCGCTCAGCTCGTAATACCACTTATGTGGTATTACGAGCTTGATAAGGGTTTATTTTTTCAATTGTAACTATGTGTATTTTTTCTTAGAATTTAAGGAATTGACGTTGAATTTGGTTGGCGCAGAATGTGAGCTGATATTCTAACGATGACGGATTTTTCTCAGAGCCTTTAAGTTTATCCATCTTACCCATCGCTATTTACTAGGATAACACTATTATTGACGACCTCGGTGGCGTGGTGGGTGAATGCTCGGCTGAGACGCAAGAGGCGTGAGTTCGATTCCCGTTACGGGAGAAATGTTCGTATGTTCTGCAAAGATTTCTTCTGGGTGTTGTAGTAATTATGTATTATAAGTATGTATTTAAAAAAAAGTATAAAGTATTCTATCAGCCATCTGGTGTCCATAATACCTACAAGCTTTGCCTAGTTTGGAGCTAGATGGCGCTGTGTGAAATGTCCACAACAATGTTTATGACAAAAAACAAAAAGTATTTGAAATTCAATGAAGGAACCAAAATAAATAGAAAAAAAAACTTCCACTCAGCACCGTGTGAAAAATAAATTAGTTACGAGCATGTTACGACTAAAACAGTCCCTATTATTGTTCATCTGAAATTCAATGATTGTATCCATCTTGCAAACCTGAATACAATGCGGCGAGCAAACCAAGTTAATGGTATTGAATAAATAATTCATCCAATTCAAATACTCTATTTGCAAAGTGTATCGGACTGGCGAACGAAAAAACTTTACTGATTAAAGTGCCAACAAAAAAAAAATAAGCTGAACCGAACCGCTTATCCATTGTTAATGCAAACCGAAGTCCGGATGAATGAAACGAAACACCGCAGTGCAGTCGGTGGAACTCAGGAAAAGTGCTCAGACACATTAAAGAAAATTAATGTTTGGCTGCCGACGTCAAGTAGGGAGCTTGAAGCAGTTGGCAAAGTGAAATGGCACGAATAAAGCCGGTGTGAACGCCGCCCAATTCTATATCGCTGCGAGCTGTATCATCACATTAGTCTTTGCCAAACTTCGACAAAGTTCATGCACATTTCATTACGGAACGCCCGCGGTTTGTATAATATCATATCGATATTGTGATTCTGCGCTATAACAATTTAAATATTTTATTTTTATTGCGGTGACACGAGTTGCCAGAAGCGGAAAGTTATACAATAACCGTTGAACATTATATTTTGAGTAATAAACAAATAGCCTTTTCCTTCTAACATTAGACCAAAATATTGAGCTTATTTAGTTTCTGAAGTACTTTTAGGAGCTTTAGGTTTGTCTTTGAACGAAAGCATTCCACGAATGCCTTTCAAAAGGTATTATACAGCAAGTTATTTTGATGTTCATCTATTTACTTAGATATCTAATTAAATAATACATGGATGATTCGTGATATGGGTAGTTTCTATTATAAGGTTTGAGCGTGATTAAGGAACAAATATACAACTATCCTTTCATCGTCACTTTCTTAGACTTTCGCATTTCTAATATTAGTCGGATAAAGATCTTTTCTAATGATCACTTGTGGCTCTGCCCACCCCGTTAGGGATACGGGCGTGATAATACGTATGTTTATCAAGATCTTTTAATGGTTAAATTTTATGTAGCTAACATTATTATAGTTATTTATTAATATCAAGTGGTAAACTGGCTAGGCGCCAGACGCTTCTACATTTACTTATAACAAACAATGTAAGATGCTACGAGTACTTTCATAGTGTATCCACTGTAAACTGGTAATCACTGGTAAGACTGAAATCATAGAGGCCTCCCATAGTACAAGCTTTGCTTAGTTTGGGGCTAGATGGCGCTGTGTGAAATGTCCACAAAAATAAATATTTAAAATTTACATGTCCAGAAGATTTTTTGTCAGATTATAGATGTATTCTGGTGGTATAGTTGGTAGTGACCCCGCCTTCCGATCATAAGGTCGTGGATTCAAACCCGGTCGTGTACCAATGGATTTTTCTGTGCGAAAAAATAATCTTTCACAAAAAATGATATAACAATATTTATACAAAACTTGCGTTTTACTGTGTGTGCCAGTCCTTTGCGTTGGGATAGAGAAGTTAAGCACTAAATAAAACAATAGCCACATTATTATGTTTGATTTGTATTATGGGTTTAAAGTCAATTTATATTATGCATTCCATGATAATAAGTACCTAATTCCAAACCAATAACAATTCTAACAAAGTTTTAATAATTCTGCAATAATTCATATTTTCAACAAACATTACATTTAATTTGGATTACAATACAAATAGAATAATTAATATTGGAACAAAGCAGGCGGAGGGATCAAATATTATTCCAAAGTTTATGGCCAATCAAATGAACCGATTTCAGCAAAATGCAAATTCCATAGAAGTTGCATAATCAGGAACTTAATTGACAAGTTCTATTTGTATTTATTATAACGGAATTCGACAGTTCAAAGACAATTTACCCGTTGTTGCTCGGACGCCTAGAATGATTAACTATATTAATTAAATTACCTAGTTAAGTATCACGGACTAAATTGTGCTTTTAGGGTCCAAACCCGATATCGGCCGAAATATAATAATAAATTTGATGGTTATAAAACAATAAACTTTAAATTGTAAAATAGTTATTATCATTGTACCTTTCTATCAAGATCCGCGTCTGGCGCAGGTCCATCCCATATAGTGAGCTGCGACGAGCAGTCCTTCTGTTGATCGAAGCCAGCGGGTTCAGTTCCCGCCGAGTGATACTTCACGAACGATACCCATACTATCTCGTTTGTTCGTCCCTGAAAAAGTATGGCAGTTAGACTGGATACTTACATTAACAAAAAAAATCACCTCATTGTTTTCCAAAGCATACCACCATACTTCTACTCTTAAAAGCGGTGAGGTGATTTTTTCTTTAAATTACAAATATATGTTATAATACAAACATTCGAAAATAAGTGAACACTGACCATCCAAAAAATAAAATACAATGCGAAGTTTTAATGAACTTAGGCTTAGGCTGGTCATATGAAGTTAGCCTTATTGTCTTCCAACAATACCTTTGATCGAAATTTTAAATAGTTTTTTATAGCCTGTTACCCTACTGACTAAATAACGTAAGGTAACCAACAAAAGTAGTTAAGTCGTGTCGGTCACACACACATTCCCATTTTAGCGATGTCAAACCTTTCGAATTCCCGATACAGTCTGCTTATCTACGCCCACAAATTCTCGAACCTTTACAACGCGGAAGAAGCCGACAAAATTCCAGCTTTACCAACTTTGAGGGTAGTTTATAAAAGTTGAAAAGGTACGAGCATGTAAAAGTGCGGAGGTACGAAAGTATTTTGAGGATTGCTGAGCACATCACTTGTTTGGGAAATACGTCAATTTTCCGAGGATTTTTATTAGTAAAACTCGTTACAAACTACTCCTGAAAAAAATATGGTAACCAAATGTATTTGTACTTAGTTATTAGAGTTCCGTGCATTTTGCATTTTTGCTTAATTTTAATAGGGAACATGCTGCCATACTCGTAGGTGGCATACAATAAACATTAATTATAAATATTAAATTTGACTCGCACGTAACCGGTTTTATTTTTTGAACAATGACTGACAGACAAAATAGCCGGTAGGTCAAGAAGCACGTACTCATATTTAAAAATCATACAATAAGATAAATAGGGAATAAGATGGGACTTCAGATTGGCATTTCCCTTGCAAACTGGAAAAAACTGTCAGAAAATGCCCATAAGGCATTTAACTAAATTGATTTATTTGTATTGGCACTATTATTATTATTTTCCTCGGATTCAAACGTAGACCAAATGCGAAACAGCATGCTGCGGTCAGTTACTGGCATTGTCGACGTGGGTAGAAAAGCAGCCCGGCTCAAGTGGGACTGGGCAGGTCACGTTACCCGGATAGATGGGCGAATGCCGAAACATCCTGGCAGCCCGACGGAAGGCGAAGTCGTGTTCGGCCAAGAAAGCGTTGGCGGGACGATCTCGACTCCTTCGAGAGATAATGGTGGGAGACCTCGAAGGACAGAGATGGTTGGCGGAGTTTGGAGGAGACTTTTGCTCAGCAGTGGGACGATATAGGTTAATAAAAAATATATATATTTTGGCACTGACAGCCATGTAGAAAGTCTTTACCTGGAAGTAGTAAACACACGAAGTATTCGGGGGTAGTGAGTGCCGTGGGTTCCGTAGTACGCCACTGGTTTTGTCCGATGAACGAAGCACGAAGCGACAGCGTCCATCCGAGCGTACGTACGAGTGAGAATCTTTCTCCACGTAAAGAACCTGGTAATGAAAAGTAGGTAAGTCCGTGTGAGCTAGTGGCCAACTCTTGTGACGGAGTTTTTAGGCAGCCTAAAGGCCTCCGTCATGGCTTAACGACTTATAAGCCGGGACCGACAATTTAACGTGCCCTCCGAAGCACCGAAGCGCTCAGCTAAAATATTGTACATACCTGGTTATAAGTCTTGGTTAATTAAAATGGTATATTTTGAAACCTATCTAGTCGTGTCAGTTCTTTCGAACTAGTGTGGTGAAAGGATTTAAATTACGCTCAAAGGCTTTTTTCGTGCACTTGACACATGTTTTCGAACTTTCTATGATTCTATGACATGCCGGTTTCCTACCGTTTAAGAGTACCGGTGTAGCGCACACATCGAGCATTAGCGCACATAATTGTTTTCGAACAGAAAAACCTATTGGTGCACGACTGGATTTGAACCCATGACCTTAGGATCGGAAGGCGGGGCCGCTACCACCAGACCACCAGTGTTCATTTTAAAACCTGTGATGATTTTTGTCTCTCGGCTTCATGTAATGTACCTAATAGTAGATTCATATTTTCTTCTTTTTTTGGGTGAATTGTATGTATCGAATACCTAAATGTTTTGTATTTAACGTTCTTAGTAACTGATCATCCTAAAACTCTGCTGGAAAAACCTTTAAAGCTAAAATCTAGTTTTGTTATATGATAACTTTTGTGGCTTTTAAGGAACTGCTCAATCTACGCATGTTTGTTAAAGACAGGAATTCTATTACAAACACAAACACGAATTTCTGAGAAATATGATAGTATGTTTCATCAAAATATTGTGAGTAGATTGTTATTATTGCTAAACATTGTTTATAGATCAAGGATTTGTTTATGTTAAGACTAATTTACTACACTTATTATCCTTGTATTTTACTAAATATAATATAAGGGACGTAGATAAAAGACCAGTTAAATATCAGCTTTGAAAAAAGCTTAGATGACATAATTCAGCTGACGAAAACGATTTTGTCTTAAATGTTCGTACCTATACAAACTACTATCTGCCATTATTTAAATTATTTGCAGTAATGATTACCATTTTTTATGAACCTAAATAAACAAAGAAATCAATGAACATAAAAGTACATTCATTAATTTATACAATCGATAAAATAAATAATATTTTCATATCCAGAGCATTTTCCTTATCATCAAAAACACTTCGATCTTTATATTAAGTTTATCCAATACTGATATTATTCGGTAAACAAGTTATGTTTCGGGTCATCAATCACTTTGGGGATAGATAAGGATAATACATTAATCTAGTTGCTAGAGTCGTTAAGTTCATAAACCTTGACGGTTACCTTGTCCTAAGAAATTATGTCCTTGTCTTACAATTGTAAAGATCCAAGTGCTAGAGAGAGACAAAGTACCACAACGCATTGCCTGAGTCACAGTGAAGTTTAATCCAATATTGATAGCAACACTGTTTGATGGCGCAAACACAAAAAAGCGTCAGATGCCCCGCAGATAGTAAAGTCAGGCAGTGAGACAGCGTTCTTTCTCTTTCTATCATAGAGTTTTACATCGACGTAATCATAATTTGCACAAGCAAGAGAGAGACAAACTCACCTGAACTTCCAGCTCAAATCCCGGCAGATAGCTCAATGGTACAGGATGGAACGGGTTGTCAAATGGTGACGTGTGGAACTCCAACAGCATATTAGGACCGCGAGTCACGATGTCTGGTACCGCGTCGCCTCCACAAAGTCGAACTAGCACGGGAGAGTTCCGATCCGCTCCGTCCCATACGGTCAAGTAATCTTGAACTACGTTGCACTGGTCCCAGATCCTGTGAAAATTGTATATTTTATTCAATAATACTTTAGATTTTAGTTCTAGCTGTCATGTTTTACGTCTGGCTGACGGCCTCAGTGGCGTGGCGGGCGTGTGCTCGGCTCACGCAAGAGGCGCGGTTTCGATTCCGCTACGGGAGAAATGTTTGTATGTTCTGCAAATATTTCTTCCAGGTCTGGGTGTTGTAGTATTATGTATTATAAGTTATAATTTTCAAAAAAAAGTATATAAGTATCCTATCAGCCACCTGGTGGCCATAGTACAAGCTTTGCTTAGTTTGGGGCTAGATGGCGCTGTTTGAAATGTCCACAAATATTTATGTATTGTTATTATTATCATAAACGAGACGAGAAATTTGTAGACGTTGTGTGGATTATTTTTATTTGAAGCCTTAACCGTAGGTATATCAATATTTTATTTTACGAATTCTAATTCTGTCTACTTTATTTCAAATAGCATAACAGTTATTATGTAACTTAATTTAATATTATTTTCCATCCAATGAAGGTTCATTGAGATTGCTCATATCAGATTTCTAAAACCAACAAAAACCTGTGCGTCTTTCTCCGGAGGGCGACCCGGCTCGTTATCTGCTTTCCGCCCGACTACTACGTCAATTTATCCACCTTCTTTCATCATTACCTTTTACTCTATACGGACGAAATCTAAATTCTATTTTCCCCGCGAAAATGTACGAAGGTAAAAGGCCAGTTCCGCGTGGTTGGGTTTTACAGCGCCACAGAAACCCGAATGGCTCGCTATTTCGACGGTAGATCGCATCTTGTGCAAAATTACACGCAATTTTCTAACTTGCAGAACATAAATGAAATTTCTAGTGAAATATGGGCGGGTTTTTCTGATCCATTTGGCTGTAGGTGAGCTGGTTTGTTTGGAGTAATTAAATTTCGAGCTGCATCGTCGGAACAGGTTTTTATTTTTATTACGATATTTGTTTTTGAACTATTTTGTAATCAGTTTTGAAACTGGGTTTTTGATTAGATTTTTTTATCTAAAAACAGCTTGCTGTGCATAGCTTGCTCAAACTCATGCATTCATTACCTGTGCGTCATGCATGAGTATGAGATATATTCTGATTTCAATAAACGATACACTGATCGATTATTGTACTATGCTAATTCCTTTAAACTCTCGAGCCTCTAGATATTCAACATCTAGAGATAGAAAGTAGGGTAGAGATACATCAATTGTTACCAGAAACTTGGCTAAGAAGCCACTGAGATATTATTACGAATAAACGAAAACAATTTGATTTGACTAAATACATAAAATCTTTACTGTTTTATCAAATGCCATAGATGCCCAAGTTGTGTTCTAATGTGTCCTTTTCCGGGAAAACTACATAAAAAATACAAAACAAAAGTTAGCCTAGGGCGAAGAAAGTTCTTTGAAATAAAAAGACAACTTCAAAGAAAAGAATACTCACTTCAAAACGCGCTGGCTTCTATCGTATTTTACTATTTGGTCTTTGATATGTATCTTATGACTGTTTGTCTGCCGCACCGCCAGAAGCACGTGTTTATCAGCTGGTATCTGAAACAATGGCCTGAATTTCAAAACTGATCGTTATCTCCACAACAAATGGTTCAATTTTGCCTGTCAAAAGTGGCGTTATGGGACGTGTGCGGAACATGATCATCTATTATGTACATTTTTGGTGTAACTGCGTACAATGGTGCGAATTTTACATTAAATATGAATGCAAACGGCTGTAGCAACCGCACCAGCCGAGCTAAGCGCACCTCTTTGTTTGCATTTTCATTAATAATGATATATTACAGTCATCGGCTGTGTGACATACTGTGGGACCCTATTATACATACATACAAATCTTTACATTACAACGTAATCATTAGAAAACATGCAGCCACTCCTGCTTCAAACTCCCAAGATGGATATAGTGAACCATGGTCACAGGTGATCAGCCCATCGCCCATATGGTGGTCCATCATGTTGGAGAAGATACTATCCCTTAGTCGACTTTTACGATATGTTCGGGGACAGAAACTGTAAAATAAAATTCATAAAACTGAAGTTTGATAATGTAAAATTAAAACATAAATACTGAATTATCTTTGTTGGTTTTCAGTTTATGCCCAATTCAATATTATTCTAACGGACGACGGATCGTTCATAACCATAGCAACGTTGTTATCTGTCACAGATTTTTTTAAAGAAAAATAACTTAGCTATTAGCGTTTAACGTTAGCAGAATATTGTAGCCGGGCAATAGAATTGCTTCTGAAGAAGTGTCGTCGTAAGTTAATATCGTTTTAACAAGATCCGTTAAGTACACAAGAGAACAGTTTAGAATCCCATCGATAGTATCTCGAATTCACTTTAACGTTTATCGTTTTTATGTTGGCAGTAAAACGTCGTATCGTAAAGAAGAGGAAGGAAGTAATGAATACGTGAATGCTTAGAGAAAGCTGAATGTTTTAAGATTCTAAAGAGGATTAATTTGATATAAAAACTCTCCCTTAAAAACTTCGATCTTATTTCCATGCTTTGTCAACCGTATTTTCAATATTGAATCTATTTTCTACCACTATGGTCATAAATATAGTGTATTCGTTATGGCCATATTTCAATGAGTGCGTACAGTAGTACCATTTATATTGCGTGCCTCGGCAATTTTCGTCTAGCTCCTGAAATACGAACTAACGCGATTATTATACTTATGTAATATAGAGATGTTACAATAATTATGTAGATACTTATTTTTTTAAAAGGTTGGTTCAGTTATTATCAGTTGACTATTAGTTGCATATTCGGACAAATTCGGTTTTCATACAAAGCACGAATTTTGCCGAGGCACACAATATTGTGATACTAACTGTACCTACTAACACCGCTCGTGTCTATTAGTTTTTTCAAACGTAAAAAGATTAAAGTGCACCTCAAAGACACATTTCGTGCACTTGACAGATGTTTTCGAACATATTAGGTTCTATAACATGCTAATTTCAAAACTGATTGAGTCCTAGTTGCGCATTACCGGGCTAACAACCTTGATTGGAAAAAGAAATCACTACCACTATAACACCAATGCTATCCTAATCTCTCCTTATATCTTACTATTGACTTCAGTGGCGTGGTGGGCGAGTGCTCAGCTGAAACGCGAAAGAGGTGCGGGTTCGATTCCCGCTACGGGAGAAATGATCGTATGTTCTGCAAATATTTCTTCCGGGTCTGGGTGTTGTAGTATTATTTATTTTATGTATGTATTAAAAAGTATATTAGTATTCTATCCTGGTGTACATGGTACAAGCTTTGCTTAGTTTGGGGCTAGATGGCGTTGTTTGAAATGTCCACAAATATTTATAACTATTTTATACTAGATGGCAGCACAGGTAAAGTTAGTACGCGCTATCGTTGCGTTTTGAGCTTTATGACGGTAATTTCAAGCAAACGAAGACTTTTCAACTTTATAATATAAGTAAGAAGTAAGATTTATTTATATTTCTTGGGGCGTCACAGCAAAGGTATCCGCTATCACTCGTCACTTTTTTCAGACAAAACACAGTCTAAAAATCTTACCTTTGTATGCTCAATGCGGTATGTACAAGTAGCGTTTCTGGGATACACGCCAGGGAAGTTCGGCGATTGGATGCGACACGCTCGCAGATCGCAATCGCTGAGAATCCTGTCGCAGTACGTCCCCGGGACGCGCTCGCCCCGCCACGCACCCACCGTCACGTTTCCGTAGCGTAATCGCGCCTCACTCCGTCTTAGAAACTTGTACGCCAGCTTGAAGTCGAAATTGTAGCCGACGCCCTAGAAACAAGTTCGATTTAATGGTCGGAGTTGATGGTCCACCTCGGATTTGGAAGTTTATAATGAGGTGTCATTGATTTGAGGTTCGGGAGGCAGGTGTTTATCACCATTCGGCTACTTTATCGGGCTTCGGCGAATTTGTGGTGTGACAATGCAGTAAGAGACAGGTGAAATATGAAGTTCCGCAGTACAGTGTAGCGTTAAGTAAAGTCTTTGATATTACTGTCACCATTGTAATGTTATACATAAAAACGGGATATTTACCATGTTTCGGTGTTTTTTGAGTTTCCCGATATTTCGATACAGTTGCATGCGCTATGATCACAAAAGAACTGAAGTATGTGCATGGTGAGGTGGTAGCTACTAGCAAACGTATCGGTGTATCCTCTTTCGAAGTCTTCCATTGCAAATATTATACCTTCTCGAACGAAACTCGATCACGACAAAATACCCTAACGGTGTCAGGATTAGTGGATGGTCCTACATGGATTCCATTTTTATTCGCAATAGAAGACGTCAAAAGAGGGTAGACCGATACGTCTGCCAATAACGTCATCACTGTGTAGTTCGTGATCATGGCGCATGCAACTGTGTCGAAATATCGGGAAACTCAAAAAACATCGTATCATAGTACATATTCCGTTTTAAGTGCTAATAATAATGTTTATAACCATGATAGTTTAAAAAGTTATTGATTCAAATCTAACTCAAGTTAATATTAACACAATGAAGAAAATTAGTAATAGTTTTTGTATTTTCAAGAAAAAAAAAAATTAAAACTTTGACAAAGGAAGAAAAATACATAATCATCAAAATATTTTACCAAAACAGAAAATAATCAATATCTGACAGAAAATATCAACAGAAAACCTTAATTTCATCCACCATTATGGGCTAATGCCGAAACAAAATGTTTACGTATTGTGCAATAAGAGTTTCTGCAAAGTTAATCTTTATAAACGAACAACGGTATTTATCTTCATTAAGAGTCACTTACGCAAGCATCCCTTTGTGTTTTACTGACGTGACGTAACTAACTACATGCTTTCGCTTGTGACTCGCCTAATATTTCACATTGCCCCTTTAAGCCTCGTTTACATTACCAGTCATCTTCGCTAGGCAAGTAATTAGTACACACAAATCATTCTGTCTATGTACTAACATTACGTAATACCTAACGGAATGAAAACTTTAAAAGACTTTGTTTGATTTGTATAGACCGATGTAGCCTTACACTCTGCAGCTCGTTAGGGCATTTTCAAAACTAGTTGAAGGAATCGCGAAACAAGCCAATAAGCATATCTTAGTCCCATCTTGACGACCTCGGTGGCGTGGAGGGCGAGTGTTCGGCTGAGATGCAAAAGGCGCGGGTTCAATTCCCGCTACGGGAGAAACGTTTGTATATTCAGCAAATATTTCTTCCGGGTCTGGGTGTGGTAGTATATAAGTATGTATTTACAAAAAAAGTATTAAAGTATTCCATCAGCCATCTGGTGCCCATAGCACAAGCTTTGCTTAGTTTGGGGCTAAATGGCGCTGTGTGAAATGTCCACATATATTTATTTATTTATATTTAGTGACTTAAAGGTTGACCAATACATTAGTTAAGTATAGGAACCGATCCTATACGGAACTAATGTGTAACGGATGGATAGATAACTATAGCAACACTGTCATCAGCCAAAAGGGCTATACATTTTTCACAAAAAATAACTTCTTCCTACCCTTAACCCACTCTATATGGGGTCGACATAGTATGTTGTCTTCTTCTATTGCCTACTGTCAGTCGTCATCTCTGTACTCACTCCTATCCACCTTTTATTTGGCCTACCTCTGCCTCTAAATCCCTCCACATTCATATTTGTACCTAAATCTCTTCGCAAAATGACTTTCAATCGTCCGCACAAAAAAACAACGTAGCTGTACTAATCTACCATCTGTTGTCCGTTAGATGAGTATAGAAACCGGGCTACAGCTAGTCAATTCGCCGTACATCATCCCCAGTTCACAGTACCTTGCCTTCTATTTATCTCGGTGTTAAGACATTCAAATAATGTGCAGCGGGATGAACTTTCTATGTAACTAAGCAAAGATAACACCACTGATAAACTCTCTTCATGTTTTGACCAAACAAAACACTGCCTTGTAAACTTGCCCTATCATTTTATGCTCAGTTGATTACGTTCCATTTATCTGGTGTTAGAAGCCTTTAAAGCCACTTCCGATCAATTTATTCAGCACACGGTTTTGCTCGCGTGATAGCCGGTAAAGTAGCCAATTCATTGCAAGTCTAAGTTTCGGAGCACTAGTGGTTTATTGACCCCGCCTTCTGATCATAATGTCATGGGTTCAATTCCGGTCGTGCACTAATGGATTTTTCAGTTCGAAAAAATTATGTGCGCTATAATACCAGTACTCTCAAACGGTAAAGGAAGACATCGTGAGGAAACCGGCGTGTCAAAAGTTCGAAAACATGTATCAAGCATGAAAGGGGCACTTTGAGGCGCAATTTAAATCCTTTTACCACACTGGTTCGAAAGAACTAGTGATACTACTATTATTCCAAATTTTATTCTTCGGTTTTGTGATTATTACCGACTGATTAAACCACAAACACCCGAAATTCCCCACATTTCCAGTTCTATAATATAGAAGGAATAAACAAACTCTTGCACTACTCTCTGTTCGTAATTTTCATAATCATCATCATCATCGCTTACACCATCCAACACGGTTCTGTGCTAGCAGGTGCTAGCCTAATCTAAATACGGCCTTTGACTTTTGACTACATCGTCAAAATTAATACTAAGTAAAAATCCTTGGCAGTTCCATTATTTAGTCTAGAGACTAAATACTGGCTCGTAAACTTGCCCTAATATTTCATTCTCAGTTCACAGTTCGTTGCGTTCCCTTTATCTGGTGTTAGCAGCCATATTATGTGCACCGTGGGTTTAACTTTCGATCAATTAATTAAGCAACGATTACGGACACCCCTGGGACCTTTCGGGATAAGGCTACCTCCATTACAATAATTGATGTTATTAGCCTTAATAGCATAATTTCATAACTGAATTTTGGAAGTCTCTTTTGATGAATGATTGAATTTGCGCTCGCGTAAAAGTGTTTTTTGTTTTTGTAGCGGATGGCGTGGGCTCCGAAGACCGATAATTGGAGGAAAATTTGTTTATTTATCTGTTTCCTGCTTTCTAGCTTACATAAAAATATTTGTATTGTTATTTTATGTATTTTGATGGTTTTTTATAATTCTTTAGTATAAATCGGTAACTACATAATTGGCAATTCATAATATTGGTTTATAAATAAACAATTTCTATTTAATTTCTAAACAAAAATCTCATCATACAATTCACGAAACCGCAAAATAAAAAACACATACTAGGCACCATAAAGTTTGTTCAGAAGATTCTCTAAATTAAATGTATGTGGTAAAAATGCATTTAAAACATCATACATTTAGTAGTAATTAAGTCACGTAGGTATCTTCGTCTTCCATAATTATGTGATGTCTCAAAAGTTTGCAGACTACTATAAAATTACGCAACTAATAGTTTAATTTGTTGGTTAGAGAATTCTAAAGGGAATCCTTAGAAATTCATTAATTAATTTGGAAACTTTTCACTGGTGAGGTCTTAAAGACAAAATAGCTCGCTATAGAAATCAATGTTGCAAAGTTTTTCTACTTATCAAATGTATAACAAAACCAAAATGGCAGACAGTATACATTCATCTTAGAAAAATACATCTTATACGGCAAAATTATGAAGACGGAATCTAAGTCAAATCGACTGGTTATCTGAATCTCGAAGCTTGAAATAATTATTAAAAGCTTATAATCTCGACGAACAAAACGCATAAATAAAGTAGACAAGACGAACAAATCCGCTAAATGAGCTCGATGAACGCAATCTCGAATATGTGTAAAATCGATGTAGGTACGTTAGAATGTTTTCTACAACGATGTAGGTACGTTGTTAAATACCGACTCAACCTCACATTGCTTTATTTATGAAAATCTGAAAGGGATTGTAAATCCCTTTTTAATCCAAGTTGGAGCATTATTCAGTCACCAGCTTTTTTGTCATCTTCAGTTACCACCCCAAGTACCTTATACCTTGCTTTGCTTTAAATTCTTTTTTAGTGTATTTGAACATATACGTATCCACCACAGGTAATGTGTATGTTAGGTAACTATCGGTATAAATCTTCACGTATTCTGCCGTGTCTGGGTGATGTGGTACCATGGTACTCGTAGATTCTGGTACCCACGACAAAGAGAATAGTGTGGGGTCATGACTATGTATGTGACTGTTGTTATTTATTTATTATGGGGTTAATAGTAACTATGTTATGTGACTCTTGAATGTCCTTTATAAAAAAGAAGAACTTACTTGTTGGCTCAGTCTATCCAGTCTTAGCGTCATATTGATAGAGTCTGATTCACTAAAGTACACTGTGTAGCCCCACGCTGAACCGCACCACTGGCCGAGCGGCGGCGATGGACTCCGCTCCACTATCGTCATATGTCCGTCCGGACAGCCGTCCGATGTGAACGACACGAACTTTCCGACGGTAAACGTGTCGAATGTGAGCTGGAAAAAAGGCATTTTAGAGTTTGCTGCACGAAAACTAGAACAAAGGAGAATGCGTCAAATTGGTCCGTAATGCGTAACCAATACTCAAGAAATATTTTTTTTTATGATAGGTAATAGCCCATATGTAATTTTTTTTTAAATCCATGTAACCGGGTAACAGGTAGAAAAGTTTTCATTATTTTTCAATAGATTTTTGTATTTTTCTACGAAAATATAGAAACAAAATTTATTGATATATTTCTGAATTGCATAATGTAGCGTCAGTCTACCTAAGTAGTTTTTAAGGGTTACGTACCCTGAACCAAAGGCACCCTATTACTAAGCCTCATGTCCATGTCTTTCCTGTGGATAAGGCCGACTAAGCTGAGAGGATGGAATAGGTGCTAGGCAAGCCTACTTCATCTTAATTCGTCCCGGGCACTACAGCGTCCCGTTTGTGAAGGTAAAAGTTGCCTCCTGACGCTGTATAAATCATCTACTATAGATGGTAAAAGACCTTAGTTTTTTTAACGACCGTCTTTATCTTGTTGCACTATTGAAGCACAAGAAAACTCCACGTTAACTAAAAACTGTTTTGAAACTATTCCAAAGCTTTTATAAGAAAACTTGCTGGAGTGTTACTTTTTAATGAGCGTTAGTTACATTTTACAAGGAATAGTTTTAAACTAAATTAATTTTGACTTTACAGGATGAGAAAGATAAAAAACTTGGAACTTACACTGCACTAGCTAGGTATTATATAATACCATATTTTTTAAATATTACTTCGGTAATTAGACCACGGCAAAGAATGGAGAGACGAAATTAAAGTCTACCCAGAGGAATAGTCCACGGTCCAAGGTCGTATAAATTAGAGGTGATTTGAGAGAAGGGAGGCTTTTGCCCTACAGTGGAACTACTACTACTATACTCAATAAACCATAAAAATAATTGATGTGCATCACATTTTGCTACAGGCAACTAAACAAAATCTTCTGAAACTAAGATTCCTGTGTGATGGACATAATATTGAATACTAGCTGCCGCCCGCGGCTTCGCTCGCGTGGTACACTGATGAAAAATAGTATATATGTTAATCCAGCACACGTATTATGTACATTCCAAGTTTCATTCAAATCCGTTCAGCCGTTTAAGCGTGATTGAGGCACAAACATCCAAACTCACAAACTTTCGCATTTATGACGACCTCGGTGGCGTTGCGGGTGAGTGCTTGGCTGAGACGCTAGAGGCGCGGGTTCAATTCCCGTTACGGGAGAAATGTTTGTATTTTATGCAAATATTTCTTCCGGGTCTGGGTGTTGTAGAATTATGTATTATAAGTTTGTATTTACAAAAAAAAAGTATTTAAGTATTCTATCAGCCATCTGGTTCCCATAGCTTTGCTTAGTTTAGGGCTAGATGGCGCTGTGTGAAATGTCCACAAATATTTATTATATTTATTTGTAATATAAGTAAGATGGCAATATATTCTCACCTGTATAATATCCCCGTAGTTTCCACCAATGGCAGTGAAGTTAAGGTGGCATATAAAAGGCAGGTGGTCTTCTCTTGGTCGACGCACTTCAAGCTCGTATGTCCTTCCAACGTCACCCATGTATGTTCTGTTACATGCTGCGCAAAGAAAATACAATTTACTTACTAAATTCAGCACCCTCAATAGGGCGTGGGTCGAATTGACACGAGACCGGAGCAGCTTTAGAGAGCAAGGTGAGGATTTTGCCCAACAGTGGGACAATTCAGGCTGATAGTAATAGTCACCGTTCTATATCAATAACCTCTAAAAAGTAAAACTTTCAGAAATAGTGAGGAATCTTATTGACTTGTTTTGTATTAGGTAAGAACTTGTTCTAAAATCTTTCAACTGTTGAAGATAAATGATTTTTAAAAAGCTTCATGCAACATGAGCTAAAACATCTCTAACACATTCTCGTAAGACTTTTCATTTCACCTCTCAGGATGATAAATGATTGCAATATCGCCGGATACCGTAAGAAATTTGGTAGAATCGATAAATTCTCGGATAGTACCCTGTACTTTAACGTATTCTGTGATAGAATTCGAACCACCACAAACTTCTAGGAAAATATTCGAGGGTTATGAAAATTTACTTCACAAATGAGAAAGATACTAAGTAGCTAATAAAGATGAAGGCAGTTTTGATTTGATAGCAGTTCTACTTTTTAAACAGAAGTATAACGAGTGTATGATGTGTATCTTCATTAAATAGGGGAAAGACTTACATAACATTCAGAACCGTCAAAATTATGCACGTCATGATAAACACTTACCGTACCTGTACTATTGTTAATCCTTTCAACACAAAAATAGGGAAATGAGAAGTAAAAATTTCTGAATAAAAGCAGCGCACAATAGGAACGGCCATATTTTTACAATCTTTTTAAAAAAATACGCCTTTTGTCTGAACTGACAGCGCGTTATACAGGGTGTATAGCATAAGACAAGTGTTCAGTTCGCCGCTGAACATCATTGTACGCTTAATGTTGGCACAGAATAAATAATAGTGTTGTTCTATTGTTTTTGTGTGGGTGAACATGACAGCTTAACGAATAGGGCATCGTTGGTGTTTTGGGTGAAGTAAAGAGGTGACGAAATTCGGAGCATTTTTCTCGGGGGCAAATACCTGAAATTCACGTTGAGTCTAATATTATTCAATGCGATATTTTGTGTGTGAAATGAGAACATATATGCATACAGATTTAAAAACAGTCTCACGCTCTCCTAGAATTCGATATTTTCCTTGACTTGTATATGGCTCCAAATCAAAACTGTAGACCTATTTTCTCTGATGCATATTATGGTAAATTCTAAAAATACAGGCATCATATTTTGCGCTACATTTCCATTATTCAGCGGCCCAATTCCAATTACCACTGGGACTAGGCGTCTCTATGTTTTATGACATCTGAAACAGTCATTATTTACCTCGACTGTGTATACGTAGTAATTTACGTTGTATTATTTTGTATGCGACCGTGATATTATTTATAAAAAATGCGTAATTGTGAAAAATGTTACTGATGTATTGGCGTTCATAACATTTTCTTTATTTTAGATTTTCTATTATAAAGATTTTTTATGTATCCCATTATTTTATTTCCAGAAATAAGAGTTTTTTTTTCTATATAACTAGCAATTGAATCTAGTTTTGTTACGGGCAACTTGAGAAGTGCGGTTACTATGAATAATGACCGGTCTGTATACATAACGCCCGTATCAAGTGGGCAATATAAGTAAACTGACTATCCTATGTTGGCCAAAATAATAAAATAGATGGATTGTAGTGTTTTTGTTTATTATATGAAATACACAACTCTTATTATGAAAGGTACAAAAAAAACAATTCAGCATAGTGGTGCAAAAAAGTAGTTTAAAAGTTTCTTACTGATGTTATTACGTATAATATAACAACATCAGTAGTTACTTTTATTTTATTTTATGTGGTCTATAGATAGCTCACCTGATCCAGCTCATCAGACGGTGGAAGCATGACCTAGACGCTGGCCGTATTACCACGTTGAATGGCAAAACGATTGAGCCAAATAAAAATCAGCTCTTGGATCGCGCATCGCTTCAACCAGACGCCCAGAAATAATTTTGAAAACGCGGTGGAAACTTGTATAACATTTTGATATCAAAAACTTTCTGTGAGTAATTCCAATTTCAAAATCTCTTAATATCCTAACTGGAACAACCCAATCACTCTTAAGATCTCTACGGATTTTGGGTTAAAACTTCAATATGAAAATAAGCTTTTAATCACGGCACCCCACGTATTTTAAGCTTCGAAACTTCACGAAGAACATTCTCACTCACATTGAGCCGAACTTTGGCGGGTTCTAACAGCGTCCTCGCAAAGTCTCAATTATGTTCGCAAAGCAAACAGTTTTGTTAGAGCTATTGACGTTGCCATTGTTTCTGAGTACGGTATAAGTTCTGAGGCAGTTATGCCAATCAAATAATCGTAGGCAGAGTTTAGATAAAACATTTTATTTACAAACAGAGATGGCAGACGCCCGCCGTTTCACTCGCGTAGAGTAGTTTCTTTTGGGTACATCTTGTGTTCGAATAGCATTGATACGGGCGTGATAATATGTATGTAGGTATTTATCAGTCGACCGTTTTTGTACCAGACGAGCAAAACTAGTTATTTTCTTGTTACATTTCCCGCACGTGTACTGTACACTAATTATGCAACTCGTCGGGTTTCAGCGGTAGACACATTAGTGAAATTAGGGTTATTTCAGCTTGTTTGTCAGATCTATTGTTTGTAAACGTAACGCTCGCATTACAATTGCTATGCAATGTTACATAGACACATAGGCTTTGATATTTGATACTATGGATTAGTAGCTTCCGCCCGCGAATTCGTTTCATGGTACCAGGAAAAAGTTTCTTATTATATTATTCCAGCATACGTACTTAGTACACGTATTTCAAGTTATTATATATTTATACTTTTTTTGCTGGACTGGGAGTAAATAAAAAACATAGAACACCTTAAACTGATTCTATCCCCGAGCATGTCGTAAAAGCCGACTAAGGGATAGTATCCTCTCCAACATGATGGAACATCTATAAAGGCTATGAGCTGATTCCCTGTCACCGTGGATCACCATATCCATCTTGTTACCTACTTTAATCAGGAGTGACTGCAAGTTTTTTTATGATTACTTGTGGCTCTGCACACCCCATTAGACAAGAATAATAATGAAACCCAGGGCACATAAATAAATATCAAAATTAACAGTCTTCATGTGTGTGTTTGTGTGTATGATTGTGTGTGTGCGCGCGCCGTTTGTGTAGAGAGGGAGTGTGGGGCGGATGTGCTCAAAACATTCAAGAATCATAGTGTATTGACCAAGACATTCATGAATTGAGCTTAGAGCATCCTAATTCTACTACAGCCTCCCATTAAAGCAAAAGTTACCTCCTGCCGATGTATAGATTATAGACGACAAACGCCTTGCTTTGAATACTTAATAATTAATGACATATTGAATACTTTACAAAGCTAGTTTTCGAGCGACAAAACCGCACGCGGAAGCCAGTTATAATTACATTAAAAAATACCTCATCACCTTTTTAATTAAAACAGCACCGGCTCTTGACTAATGACAGTACATTACGTCGAAACATCGCTACGGTAAACTTAACACCTTATTAAATGGTACGTGGGTTTTTTTGTTAATCGGTGCTATATTTCGACTTAACGAGCACCTACGTGGATACGATAAAAGTCCAGTCGTAATTAGGCGAAACACGCACTCGAGCAAGCGCTCCGCGAGGTTTTGCGGCGCCGCTTGATACGATTATCATCATCATCAGCCTATAGCAGTCCACTGCTGTACATAGGCCTCCCCTAATGAGCGCCATCGCGCCCTATCCTTTGGCTTGACGCAACCAGTCTCGGCCAGCAGCCTTTCGCAAATCGTCACTCACCTAGCTGGAGGGTGTCCTACATTACATTCGCGAGGCGTGGTCTCCACTCAAGAACTCGTTTACCCCAGCGATTGGCGGTTCTTTGGCAGATGATGGCCTTTAGATGGTATTATGCCTGTCAGTTTATATAGAATAGAAAGGAATGTTTTTATTTAACAATAGGTTATCCCCTGAGGTGCCATCTTCGAGATTAACAGTAACAGATCTTATCAAACTTAATAGCTAGGTAGTAAGACGGCGTTCTAGGATGTCGCCGATCAAGTGTCGTCCTATTGTGTGTCAAGCAAACCAAAATCTTTCGTGTTGGCACTCTGAACAGAAACTCACTACATTCAATGATTTTTCTCTCATCTATGGCGGATTGCCCTGTCTCGTCTTTTCATGCGTCTCGCTCATTTTTAACAAAAATCGCACGGTTTAGCGATGTGTGTGTAAAACGCCTAACAGCAGGTTTATTGTTGGTCTTTGAGTGGTCATCTAGAATTATCCGGTGGGGTATGAATTTTATTGTTCTGATACGAAGTTTGAAGGACGGAGTTTATGACGTGCTCTTAGAGGTACGTTTAAGATTCGGCCCCTAACCGTGCTCAGGCATTGTGTTTCCCATTTTACCTCTTAAGTACCTGTGATTTAGCGTATCTTGTGACGAAATTTCTCAAATTAGTATTGTTGTCTGATAACGAACATCGGCTTTCCACCTAAACTACTAAGGACTTATCATCATCGCAAGAACTAGTGACCCGACTAGAAGTAGTAGTATAATAATCATTGGCATCAGATAGAACTTGAGAACTGTTAGGTACTCCTGGTTAAAGACGGGTTAAAAATAAAAGGCTAGTTGTCAATCTAAAGGAACTCACGTTTCTGTTTATCTAACAAGATAAACAGAAACAAAACTTAGGCTTAATATTATCTACTACGTACTATTATCTCGTTATTTATATATTTCGAATAACATCCAAGGCATATTTTATTCACTAAAATAACCCTATTTATTGATATAGCATATTAAACTCAATAACGTAATCGTTACGGTCTCTTTTTGAATGCCAGCGTTGCCGGAGCCCGGGTAAAGGCTGAAAGCGTCCGTTGAATGTAATCTAGTTCTTTCAATACCCTTTGTGAGTACATTTCCAGGATCTTTTGTGTAAGACAATTATCGTCGGCGACAGCGCTCTGCAAAAAAGTAATTTACTGTGAAATAAAATAGAACCTTTTGAGAGGTGCAGGAGACAGCTGCATGTAATGCTTTGGATATAAAATGGAGTTGATGAAACAAGACAAGTTAAAAAAAACCTTTATGTTTCATTTAAAGTAATAAAAAGCAAACTATTTAGTTTTACTTAACTACTACAATATGAAACATCTAAACACCACATAATATTAATGACATTACAATATAACAAATAAGTAAGTCAACATCACCGAACAAAAAATGTTTACTTCTTAATGTATTGATCATACAATACTGTGACGATTGAGCCATCAACGTCACGCGCATCAACTGCTTGAAAATTTCATCTTTTATTGCTAAAATGACCGGTTGCCTTCAGATCCGGGTACGTGAATTCAAACTTCGCTGACCCACAAGGAGTTTTTGTTGGAAGATTTGGGTGTTTAGAACGTTCCAAATATAAATTTAAATATTTGGAGTTTGAAGGAGTTCTGAACATTGCGAGAAAGAACAAAGAAAAGGCTAACGAAATGAAAAAAAGACGAAAAGACGGCAGCTGAGCAACAGGCAGTTTGGAAATGTCCAGCGAACTGGAAGCAACTGGAAGAAGAAGAAAAGTTGACTGAAGAGAAGTGAAGTGAGTGTCGTGAGGACTACCGTTAGCTCTGCGAGGGCTACGTAGGTGGGCTCTACGTCAGTGAGGAGGACCACGTTGGACGAGCACTCCGCTACCGCTAAATCACTAAGAAGGATTGTGTGGTGTTGTGAAGAGAATAAACGTCATCTCAGAAGACCAGTCGTTTCCTTCCAATCCCGTACCCACTTCCGTAACAATACGTTTAGCGTTTACAATACTAGAACTAATAACGAATTATCTAAATCTAAAGTACCTACTTCTAATCACTTATTCACTTCTATCTAAGTACCTACGCCAATCTTAGGTACCTACGTACTCATAACCTGGAATGCCACGGTTCGAGAGGTTGAAATTCAGGTTTCATTCTTTTCTGACACTTTTTGGTCTTTCTGCTAACTAGGAATACATTCTTGTCAATTATTTTCAACAAAATATTATGAAATACATGTATAATGTTATTAAACTTGTATCAGTCCAAAGTGGACAAGACTCTATGAAACATGAAACGTTCAAAAGAAATTGGTCTCCTCTAGCGAGACGATTACGTAAATCCATAAACATCAAGTGTAATATGTTTTGGCGGACTCTCCGCATAACTCCAGGGGATGAATATTACATAAAATGGAAGCCAAGTCCATCGCTGACACAGCCACTTCAGTACCACGATCCGTATTGTGGGGCCAGGGCATTGGCGATTAACTACTTTTATACTACGACATTAAACAAATAGACGCGTTATATATGCCAACATCATCACACTGTTACTACTAGTCGTGTCACTAGTTTCTATCGAACCAGTGTGCTGAAAGGATTTAAAGTGGCAAAGGCTCCTTTTGTGCACTACTCAGTCATGTATCAAACTTTTTAGATTCTACGACATGCCGGTTTGGCATCACGTAGAATCGAATCTGATCTGAATGTTTTCCGTTACCGTTTGAGAGTCAGTATATAATTATTTGGAACAAAAAAAGCTATTTTTTGCAGGACTGGATTTTAACCAAACCTAGGGGTCGGAAGGTGAGATCACTGCTATAACTAGTCTGCCACTGCTTTATCATTACATAAAAAAAGCCGATCAATCGAAAAATAACTTCGTGTTGTATTTATGATAGAGACTTGTAGTCGTGACAATAACGCGCGACTAAGTAAAAATTGGGCAATTACCCTATTTTTATCTTGTCAGAAAATTCCTAACAACGCATCTTTGTTGATGAAACTATCTTAGTTTTGATATTATCATATAATGATGAAGAAAAATATACTACAACATTCGTCATGAGGCCATCAATAATAATTTATACAAATATCGTATCTGTACTAGTCATTATATTCAGAATCATCAGATTGATCTGACTTATATTTTCAGAATAAGCATATTTCATTTGTACAAAGCTGACTAAGCTTTCATACTTTTGGCCTCATGTTTACCATCACCGTTTATAACACTTCTAACATAAAAAGACACGTTTGAAACTCACAAAATCAACAATTCAAGTTCAATAGATCTAAGTACTTTAATACTTTGCGTTCCTTACTTTTTATGAAGGAAAAAAAATTAATATAAAAAGGTTAAGAAAGAAATTACAATTCAGCATACAGGAACAGGTAGATGAATTCTCGACGATCGCTTATTCGGAAACCTTTCAGTCTGAAGTATATTTCTTCTTATGTGACAGATGTCAGGAGGGGAGACATATTAAAATGCGTTTCAATGGTCTAAAACGGAACCCTAAAAATGGGTATTCTGACGTTTTCCGACGGTTCTGAATGAGCAGTCCCATTTTTTTTAAATGAAGGTATTTCTTTAATGTCAATATGAATTGAATTCGGTCACTACACTTAGGGTAATGGTTGTTTGCGTGGATTTTTTAGGCCACGAAAAATGGAAAATACCTACATAAGCCATTTCGGTATGTCAGATGAAACTGAATATTTTAATTCTAAGAGTAACCGATTATTTTAATGAAAACACTATTTGGGATCTCCGTCAAACTACCTTGTTCCGTAACCTGGCGTCACCGTCACATCAAAAAAAATAAAATCAAAGTTGCTTCTTAAAGATTTACTTTTATGTACCTGGTAAGTGGAGTTCTGTTATGGAACTAGATTGTGAGCGGATAGTTTTAGGTCCAAATCTGTGACGTTTTGGAAAAGGGCCAGGTAAAGAGTACCCTAAACCGACGAGCATGCATGAGAATGAATGAAGCGAAAGAAGTATGTCGGGATCGTAGCAAATGGAGATCCGTGATCTCTGCCTATCCCTATGGGAGACACGCGTGATTTTATGTAGTTTTAGATACTTACGCGTACAAGATTTGGGCTCATCGCTCTTATCCCCGCAGTCATCTTCACCATTACAGAACTTATCCAAAGATAAGCACTGCCCCGTATCACAGAGCATCTCACTCAGTCTACACGGCCCATCGGACCTCGCTATCACTTTAACTGGCACATCTGTATCGATACTATCCTCACTCACAAACTCTTCGTTCAGATCTTGAGGGTTGCACAGCTTGAGTGATAACAACACTATTATGAACAACAAAGTCCTGTTACTTGTCACATCTTGGAAGTCCTTGAGACACATTTTCACGGTCTCCTTTTGCGCGGCGGTGTCACAACATTTTGTCACTGTGATCACATCGGCTTACTTCGACCTGCAACAAAAATTCCGTTGAAAATTGGTGAAAAAGGTTGGGAGTGATCAGAAAGCCATTAGGCTATATTTTTTTACTAATAATAACGAAATGGAACCACAGTTTCAGAATGAGTGACTGCTACTGTTCGTGTCAATGTGTAGAGTGGTATTAGGAATAGTGGCTCAAAGCGGATCCTTGACACATATATTCGAACTTTCTAGGCTCTACGACATGCCAGTTTTCTCACGATGCTTTTCCCATTTGAAAGTACTGGAGATCACTTTGAACTCTAAGATTTTTTCCTAATTCAGTTAAACTATTTTTTGTGTCATTCAAATATCGCTTGGTTTATTTTAAATGTAACAAACATTACATATCATTTTATTTACAAACGAAAAGCTTTAAATTGTCTCTATCTGTCGAACTTAAAAAACTGATTCCGTTTTATCACCCATATTTTTAAATATTAGCTATTATTAGACTTTGTTTGTTTAGGAGATGAATAATTTAATTCTCATTAGGTTAATTAATTAACTATATTTGATTAAATCATCAAAGTGGAAAGAAAATTGTTTGGTTCATAAAGGCAGTAAACGAATGTAGCAAACAGATACCAACATACTATTAAGAGCCTTTATAACTTTTTATTACCAATCATTTTCATAAATTATAAATTAACTAGTGCAGCAAAATGGTTGAACTTTAAAATTAATTAGGTACATCTATTAGCGTAGTGATTGAACTCACTCATTAAATAAGTTAATCAGACTAATTAACAGACTTGTTTGATGAGTTAACTGATTTGATTGGTTAATTGTAGGCTCGTTGCGATACAAAGGTTACTAAAGTACTTGAACAGAAATCAATTAGTTCAGTGAAGTTATAACAGTAAACCTTGTATTCACTACGGGACAAATGACCCAGGACACGCGTGTCGGTCATCGTGTCGGCTAAATTGTTTGCGCGCAGTATTGCCTGACTAGTTGTGCGTTGTCTGGCAATATCTCTATCGCGAAACATTTGTCTCCTAGTGGATACTAGACTGAACTTACATCTGTATAATGGATTGTTTAAAGCAATACCTATACAACCAGGAATTAATTGAAGACTCAAATAGGCAGTGATGTCATGTTTTATGATCAGTAATTTTTACTTCTTATTTTATCTTATTTTTCTCCAATTTGGTTCAAGTTTAGGTATACATCTTATTACTTACTTCAGGTTTGCTAACAAATGCCACTAGATAGTGGGCAGGTATGTTCACATGCAATAAGTCTGTGATTTTATCAGATCATCTGTGATCAGTTTAATTGAGTTAATGTTGCATCTTGTAGTTGTAATAAAAACCATGCATGCCTGTTTTATTCGAAAACCGCTGACTGAACAAATCAAAAATGTCTACCTGCTACCAAATTTTGAGAACCGTGTTGTTTAGTTCTAATTTGTTTTGGATATCAAAAGTAAGATGAATGACGTCATCATGTCCCATCGTGCCGCAGACCCGCAACCTGCGGCCCATCCCGATCTCGTGTTTTATACCCTACTCACGTTTCTGTAGCAAACAACACAACTTGACCCAATTCTCAACACGTGACACTGAAAACAAATGTAGAAAATAATACAAATCACATGACACCGGCACACGGGAGCATATGGCAAGTGTAAAAGCACGATCGACCCCAGTAAGTGGAGCAATACATTTACCCCTCTTTATGACATATGCGGCCCATATCTTACCTCGCACCTGGAAGTAGCTAGATTGCGCCTAGATAAAGAAATTTTATGTACGTTTCGTTGCATTTGCTTGATTTATGATTGAATTTGCACTTAGCGAGATTTATTGGTGAAAGAGGATTAGCGGGGAAGACTTTGAGTGCGGTTACCCGGGTCGTGGTGAGGCGCTCTGAAAATATATTTTCGGCGTGGAAGCCTTTCAAATATAATTCACAAATATTTTATGCTATCATTTATACTTTTTTTATTTATTACACAACAAAAAAAATTCTCTGAGCTTTTCTGTGTCTAATTCATGATACTGAATAATTATTGTACGGCTATCTAAATATATGAAACTCTTTCGGTACTGTATAACTGACTGACTGATAGACTGACATCAACACATCAAGTCCTAAAAGCATGAAACTTTGATGGTATTTCTCTTTTGGTGTAAGGGTGGATTAAGAAAGGAATTTTCGGAATTACTCTCCTGGAGGACGAAGCGCGTAGACAAATTTAGTAGGTATGAAAAAACCGGTTAAGTGCGAGTCGGATTCAAACACAAAGGGTTCCTTACTGTACATTAAAAAATGTTTCCTGTATGGGGCTACTTTTTATTTTATTTTGTTGTTATTATTTGTTGTTATAGCGGCAATATAAATACAGACTCTGGGAAAATTTCAACGCTTTAGCTATTACGGTTCATGAGATACAGCCTGCTGACAGACAGACGAATGATGGACAGCGGAGGCTTAGTATTAGGGTCCCATTGGCACCCTTCGGGTACGGAACCCTAAAAAAGAAACGCGTAAAAAGTCTTGGGACGTTCTACTAGTTTTCGTATGAAATATAATGTTTTCATGGGCACCGATGTGTTTATATCATTTTACCTCTGCAGCGTGCAACATTTCGGAAGTCACCGCAACTTCGACACAGAATGCAAATGAACGTAAAAGCAAATTTGTGTTTCCAAATGCAAAACGCTTACAAAGGGTTTAAATTTGCAATTCTATTATAAAGCGATGCGGATAATACGTCCAAATGTAAAACCGATGGAATAGTTTGACGTTCGAATGTGTATTGGACTCGTTTTTATGAATATTGGCTTTGCCCACGTGTGGATACCCATTGTTTTGATTAGGTATGCAGATATCCACGGCATAAGCTCTGTGCATATATTTCTTGCATAATAAGGCCTTTTACCATCTATAGTAGACAATTTATAAAGCGTCAGAAGCAACTTTTACCTTCACTAACGGGATGCTCTGCCCGGGATGAAGATGCAGTAGGCTTGCCCAGCACCTATTCCATCCTCTCAGCTTAGTTGGTCTTGTCCACAGGAAAAGCATGGTCAATACGTGCGGAACTGACTAAGCCGCGGGTTTCCTCACGATGTTTTCCACGCCACGCCACCGAGGTGTCTATTAATAACATCAGAAACAACAAGACACTAAAATAAAGTACCTACAAATCCCAAATGATCAACAATGTTAATAGGCTACAAAATTCAATACCCAAAGAATAGTAAAAACAAACAAATTTTTCAAACGTTATCTCAAGAGGGACAAATTCGTCAGACGGGATCATTCAATGGACAGTGATGAATTAACGAGTAAATAAGCAGATAACAATTAGTGGGAACTGCCCGCAATGGTACGATTACACCGAATCCGTTATCAGCCGAAGCTCAGTATAGTCGGACATCTTCGACCGAACTCGGTCGATCAAATGAAACGTATAGTAAAACAAGATCGCCCATTCGATTCCATTTGACATTTGATCGGCCGAGTTCGGTTCATATCATACTTCGGCCGATGACCAATTTGGTGTAATCGTACCACAAGACATTGTGAGAAATAGTCGGGGAGATTGTGGTAAAAATAATCACCCTATTTAAATTCAAGCTTCACCTAAAGCTCGACAAATTGACTTTTTCTATTTAGAGCGACTCCATTAACGTCCCCGGAACATTAATTATACTTATTTTTCCTTTTATACGTTTCTAAATACTGTTAAATATTGAGTATTAGCTTTTTCTTACGATTCATTTGTTTTGTAAGATAAAAATGTTTGATCGGTCTTTGAAAAGATGTTTGATCTGTCTTTTAAAAGCGATCACAGATAGGTAAATGTTGGCGATTATTTATCTTGGTTGCAGACAGTTTTCACCAGTCAGTTGTGAAAAAAGTCAACTTTGCTTTATAAATAGCCGTCATAATGACGGTTTCCAATAGATACTGTTAGCAACAAAGTTAAATGATCACTCTATGGTGCATGTCTCAGTCTTAAATTTAAGTGTTTTCAAAAGCATTATTCCACTTGGCTTCGAGAATCCAACCATCTCTAAAGACTGTTCTGCTGAACGATTAAATATTTTTATTAAGGTCCATAAATTACATACTTTGGAGGCATTACGTGCAGGCAAACTGCAGTCGCGTGGTTTTGTGTAATATAATGCGACAATTATTAAAACGTTTCTACTTGAAACTTTTCTACCTGAGAGTATTATTTTGCATTTGATCAGGTTTTGCAGAACAAAATCATTTTATGCATCAAATCTACAAAATGAGCTGTTACGATCAGAAGTTGAAAGTATTGACATAAAATGTGCAATAAAATTTTTGTTTTCCGTAGCACATACCCACGCAGCACATACGTAGTACCTACGTAGCACCTACGTAAATGTGCTACGTATGTGTGCTACATGTGTAACATGTAATACGAACATAGAATAGCACATACGTAGTACATTTAGCATCAAAATTATATGGACAAACAAGCCTCATCATTTGAATATAATGTAGAATATCACCCGGAATTCAAAAATAAATCACCTCGAATTCTAACTGTTCATACTTAGGTTCATAGTTCAGAGTTAGGTTAGTCTGGACTATAGTCAACTCATAAAACCTTGGAACGTTTCACAGATTACGGTACATTTGTGCAGTGTTCCTGCTAAAAAGCCGTTAAAGTAATATTTATGGGGCTTCAATGTAATCAGAGAAAAAATATTTTTCCAAGAAATTAGGTACACTCACGCTCAGAATCCATTTATTTGAACTGGTAATAATTTAACAGACGGATACGGAAGTCATTTATTTTAAGTAGTTTCAGAGCTTTTAGAATTACCCAAATAAAAAAAACTGTGTTTTCAGGCACCGTCTTCCATATCATCTTTTACTTCTCTGCTGGACTGAAAGTAAAGTAAAAAATATAGAATGCGTCCAGCTGCTTCTCTCACGTTAAATTGTCGGTCCCGGCTTTTAAGTCGTTAAGCCATGACGGAGGCCTTTAGGTGGCCTAAAAACTCCGCCACAAGAGCTGACCATCATCTCATACGAACTTATTTACTTACTTACCACCAGAGCTCTGGGACTGAATAATGCTCCAACTCCTTGTATAAATATGATTGTAAAGGGATAATTTTCCAAAAATAAAGCCAAGCGTGGTTTCTTACCTGTATCTTCCACGCTTAGTCGCGTTACGAACGTAAATGCAACGTAGATTTAAGACGTATCCAAGACGTTTTGACTTTGATTTTGCTCGTAAGGTGAACTTCTATGAACATGAACATCTATAATAATATAATTAAGGGGATTTTGACAGATAGCAAATCCAGAGGGGTTTCAATTAAATTCGCCGGCAGCGCAAATCCTAAGGCATCCATTACACGCTCAATCTGACATCAGTTCAATCAATTACCTTGACATGATCTCACTATACGTTGCCTTCAGTGAAGTAATAGATAGAGATTTGAAATGTATCAGGGTGTAGTATCTTTGTTATACTGCTAGTAGGTGCGTTACTCCCCTTTCCACATTTGTGTGTATTAAATTCAGTTTGACACCCAAACAGATTGTGCAAATAATAGTAAAGTGCTACCACAAATATTGTGTGCCTCGGTAATTTTTGTCTAGCTTCTGAAATATGAACTAACGCGATGAAATATGTAATATCATCATCACGACCTCGGTGGCATAGCGGGTGAGTCCTCGGCTAAGAGGCAAGAGGCGCGGGTTCGATTCCCACTGCGGGAGAAATATTTGTATGCTCTTCAAATATTTCTTCCGGATCTGAGTATTGTAATATTATACATAGTAAGTATTTAAGTATTGTAAAAGCCATCTGGTTCCCATAGTACAAGTTTTGTTTGTACTGTGCGAGATGTCCAAAAATATTTATTTATTATTTCCAACGCCATGATTGTAACAGTATCTCGGATCATTTCAAATTCGACAAAGCATGAACATAGTATAGAATATTTCTTGGTTTTTGGCACAATATCAAATAATAGTCAAGCGAAGCAATATTATTTCTGCACGAAGCTATTTAGGGCTAAGCCTCATTTAAATAAAGCATCAGCACTGAGCGGCTATCAAACCTTAGATTACGAGCCTGTTTTGTATGGAATAACGAGCATTATGTGATCGCACGTGGTTTTGATGATCACAATATTCAAATAATACAGTGTGCGAGACGGCTTTCATAAAAAACTAAAGAGACAGTTTTTATAAGATTTTGGTTACCGATTTCGTGATTCTTGTCATCAGGATTCTAGATATGTTGCAAACAGTATATTTTTAGTTACCTTACTTCATGATAGAACATGCTTGACAAAGAAACGATTTTCTAAGGGCTGTGATTGAAAATCTATCTCTGCATCATTTTAAAATTGGACTTTTTACAACATTTATTTTGCTTTTTGTAAAAAAACTCTATGAAATACGTTTAAGGGTGGTTCAACCCATTGTAGGTAATTTATTTCAGCTATTATGCGGTTATTTTGAACATAGAAAATAACATTTTGTCGAGTGGCGTGTTTTGGAGAATGCCTAATTACTGCGTTGTATGCACTGAGCCAGCACAGCTCATATTTTACTATCACAATATTTATTGTTGAACTTACAGTAGTCTTCTACAAACAAGTTATTGTAGCATAAGTTACTAAAGAGAGGCTTATACCTAGCGGTGGGTGCAACGGGTGTGGGCTGATCATCAGCATTTCCCTGCTTTTATCCAACTTTATTTGGGGTCCTCCATCCTCCATTTCTCTCTGTCAGAAGTCATCTCAACGCCATCAAACACCTTTCTTACTCATGTCATCTTTCACACAGTCCATCTTTTCTTGCCAACCTTCCACATTCATATTTAACACTCTTCTCGTCACATGACATTAATTCCTTCTCATGACATGACCATACGCTAACCTATTATTCCATGGACTGATATAATAAATAAATAATATTGCTGGACATTTCACACAGCGCCATTTAGCCAAGGTTATGTCGACAGATTATAAAAAATGTTTTTTATTTCCAAACAAGCTGTGACCCGCAACGTTGTATGCGCAAAAAAATGTATTTAGCACCAGCTAGAGGCCCTTACCACGGACCTGCAAGAAAAAGAGCTGGTGACTGATATTGATATGAATGACATTGTCAACTGTCAAAATTGTATAAATGTCAAATTAACTGTCTTGTCATAAATTAATGTCTAAGAAGAATTTATGCGTTATCTTGTACATCCTTTTATTTTGGGATCGTTTTGCATTTATCATTAGTATGGATCCATTTACATCCTTTTTCCATTTTTTCGTTTTGCATTTATCATTAGTATGGATAAAAAACTAATTTTCAATTTGCTTGTCCGAAAGCTACTTTTGTTATGGGGGCTTATAAAATTGTTCCCTCTATCATTGGATACTTGAGCGAAATCACGCGATATGAACGCTATTTGATTGGTAAAAGAAAAGGTGTCAAGCGTGTTTAAGGGAATATAAAAATCTTTATGAACAATAATTTCAGTGAAATATTGTGCCATAAAACTTTTAACCCCGTTTACGTCGCATGTGATAAATGCAATATGGGGTGATATTATTACAATTGCAATTTTTTATAAAGATATATGAACTACTGTGTTCAAGCTTACAACTAAAACAAATATGATTTACAAAATACAAAAGAAACAGTCGGGCGGGAATTGACCTCTTACGTCTCAGCTTCGAAGGATGATGAAATTAAATTTTATGAGGATTAATTTTTTTAAGATAATTTTATAAATGTAGAATTTAATGATGAAATCGGCTTTGAGAATAACTAACTAGTGTCCTCATAAATTTTTTATCGCATTAAGAAATGAGATAGAAGCCTTTGAGGTGCACTTTACATCCTTTCACCACACTGGTCCAAGAGAACTAGTGACACGGATAAGTAGCAGCAATAACACTCATCATCATCATAATCATCGCGCCCTATTATTGGCTTGACGCATCTAGTCTTCACCAATACAGCCTTTCGTAAATCGTCACTCCACCTAACCGGAGGGCGTCCTAAGTCCCAATAACACTCATTTTGATTTAAATTAATCATTACGAGACGGCAATAATACAAGTGCTTATCCTTACAAGATGCTTACAAATGGGCCGCCCACTTAGACAAAGGCCTACTTCCAGGATCCCACTCAATCCTAAATGATAGTTTCTGTCTCGCAAGACCCCGGCACGTTAACTATTATTAGACTCAGTAATTAATTACATCCCTACTACCGCAGCCCATGTTGGCAATAGTTTGCAAACTTCACTTACGTTCCTAGCAATACTCTAGCAGTTGCGTTATACATTTGAATTTTTCAACTGGAGAATGGAAGGGGACATTACCCCATCTTGTTGGATATGAGCTGCAGGAGCGCTCGTCCAGGGTCAGTCAGATCTGTTCAATTAACGCTCGGAAAAAAAGTACTCTTTTAGGATCTTATTTCCTAGAACCTAAAAGAGTGCTTTTAAAAGAGAACTTTTAACGCGTAGTGCAATTTGCTTGAAACTCTAGATACTATAAATGCAAAATAAATGGACAATGGGAATTTTAACAGGCGTTGCGATTGACTTAATACTTGATTTCGATACTTCAAATGTAAAATAAATGTGTGTTTGAGGATTTCTTAAATTAGGGTAAAATGGGGTTTCAAAATTTACATTACGCAAGTGAAATCGCGCATGTAAGCTATAGTTAAATATATAGGTACACATGTCACCATTCGCAACAAGTTCTTCGAAGCCCGTCAATAAAAATAGACTCAAGTTTTTTCTTTGTATTCGTTTAGGATCTTATTTAAAATCCAGCTAGAAAGATCATTCGAAATAATTTTAGTATCGCTCTGGATACACTATCAAGCTTCAGCGAAGGATCGCGTTAGACGTCTTTGTCTTTACTGTGACAAAATATATGTATAGTTACACAAGTCACAATACGCGGTAAGTTCACAAAATACCGTTAACGCAGGGTAACAAGAACTGAGTTAAGATATTTAGTTCACTTCTCTGCTGGACTGGGAGTAAAGAAAAAATAGAATGCGTCCAGCTGCTTCTCTCCTCGAGCATGTCGTAAAAGTTGACTAAGGGATAGTATCCTCTCCAACGTGATGGACCACCTATATGTGCGATGGGCTGATCACCTGTCACCATGGTTCACCATATCCATCATAAGGCTTTAAATCAGAAGTGCCCACCCCATTAGGAATACGGGCGTGATAAATATCGATGGTCCCTAATAACAATGTCAGATATACTTTTTTATCAATTTTTACCGGCGATGCGCCGGTTCCTTCAGTACTCACATTGTTGCGGGGACAAAGTTATAACTGCCGACAATATTAACAAAAAACTGACGAAATAATCATGATTTTCAATAAAACAAAATATTGTATACCATAGAATTTTTTAGATTCTATTTATGTAAAAAAATGAATATTGGTAAAAATGAATATCCGACCTTGTTAATAGGGACCATCGATATGTATGTGTGTATATTAAGTGAACCAGCTGTTTCTCTTAAAACTTGCATAAAGTTCACGCGGCAAACCATTCCTGTTTATTAATGGACGCCATTATTCAGCAACAGCCGCAGATGAGACTTGGACATAAACCATGCCGCAGTGTTCTTGTCTCGTTAAAAGAAACTTGAAACTTAACTTGTATCAAGTTTAAAATTAACTCCACTGTTTGAATTATAACTTCAGAGTTCTATTATTGAAAGCTGGAATCACCACCATCGTCATCATCATCATCATCCTGCCCTTATCCTACTCTATGTGAGGTCGGCACAGCATGATCCTTGGATCATACTGTAAGAGTTTTAGCTAAGGTGTTTCATGACCAGCCGCCTGCCTGACGTCAACCCTCCCTTGGGAATACTTGCTTATTGTATCTCATCATGGAGAGGATACTATCCCTTAGTCGACTTTTATCATCACCATCCATGTTATATCATTAGTCTGATTTCGATTCATCATTACTCGACATCATTACCCTATCCTCAAACATCGAAAGTTTAAGTTTATCAGACTCCTTCACCTGCTCTCCCGAACAAATTGGTCAGTACATTATTAATTATGACAATAATTCACTTAAAATACTACACCTGAATATTAGAAGTATAAATTGTAATTTTGATGGTCTCACTATGCTTTTACACAGAATAAAATCGCACCTTGACATTATCATCCTGTCTGAGTGCTGGCTAAGTAAGTGTCCCTGTCTCCCTTTGCTACCGGGATACAACTCATTCGCTTCCGAATTCAAAACACAAAATGAAGGAGTAGTTGCGTATGTTCGAGCGGACCTAGTCTGTAACGTCACACCCACCACACTTGTGGATGCCAATTGTCTAGTGCTCAAACTAGATGATAAACTAGCAATTGTAGCTCTCTATCGTTCACCAGCCAACAAGGGCCTTGACGGTTTCCTTGACAGCCTCGACAAAACATTATCCCAACTAAATAGTTTTCCCTCCATCACCATCATCGGTGACATTAACATTAACATCACTCCGAATAGCAACTCTCCTGGATCCGACGACTATCTTAATTTACTGGCATCACACGCCATGCTTCCTACTCACGCTCTGGCGACTCGTCTAGATAGCTGTCTGGATCATGTTATTTTAAAATCACCCCATTCCTCAGTGACCCTGGTCCTTGATTCCCAGGTCACCGATCATGCCCCTGTTCTCTTTTGTATATCAATGTCCTCTCAATCTAAGCCCATAAGAACATCAACCACTAAATTAGACACGTCAAAAATTATTTCAGCTATTGAAAAAGCTGATTTCTCTTCTGTCTTATCATCAAGAAGTGCTAATGATGCTGCCCAGATTCTTGTGGACAAAATATCGTCAATAGTTCAATCACATACCCTTAAATTATCAATTCCTACCAAAAAGCGCATCATCAAACCATGGATTACTCCTGGCCTTCTAAAGTGTATTCGACATAGAGACCGCCTTTACAAAAAACACAAAAAAGACCCTAATAACGAACTTCTTAAAATCACGTTCACTCGCTACCGAACCTTTTGTAATAATTTGCTTAAAAAAATTAAGCGTGACTACGAACGAAACGAGCTTTGGAAGGCCAGGAACAATCCAAAGGCTACCTGGAACATTGTTAAAAAAATTGCCAATTTAAGCCGTTCTAAAACTCCTGCTGTGGATTTACTTAGACTAGCAGCTACCCCCAAAATGTTTGTGAACATGGTTAATAAGTTTTTTGCTAATGTAGGGAAAGAATTAGCAACTAAAATAAACCCTCCTTCTACTTCCTCTTCCTCATCTATTGACTGCTCTAATCCCCATCCTACGTCCTCTCCACTTGACTCCATGGCATGTCTTCCAACCGATTGTAAGGAAATTGAACAAGACATACTCAATCTCAAGGATGGATGTGCCGTCGGCTGGGATGGCATCCCCACTTCTGTCATCAAGGGTGCCAGGCATACTTTAATTCCAATCCTAAACCATACTTTTAACCTTTGTCTCTCTACTGGCACCTTTCCTAACGCATTTAAGAAGGCCTTAGTACACCCAATTTACAAAAGTGGCGACAGACAAAATATAAATAATTATAGACCCATATCTGTATTGAGTATTCTATCAAAAATTTTGGAAAAATTGATAAACCGACGGCTCCTTAGTTTTCTAAATGAAAAAGAATCCTTTTCAGCGAACCAGTTCGGTTTCAGGAGAGGTAAATCTACAGAGGATGCAGTTGTTGAACTTACTACCAATATTGCTAAGAACCTTGATAGAAAACAAAAAACCATTGGCGTCTTTCTTGATCTGTCTAAGGCCTTTGACACTGTCTCTATCCCAATCTTACTCGATAAATTAGATCGAGTTGGAGTTAGAGGCAGTGTTAATAACTTGTTCAGAAGTTATTTAACCCGCCGTACCCAAGTAGTAATACTTGAGGACAATGTGAGTGAGGAGGAACAAGTTCTCTTTGGAGTTCCACAGGGAAGTGTGCTAGGTCCCACCCTTTTCCTCGTGTATATTAACGATTTGTGCAAACTGTCGCTATCTAACTGCAATATTTACACATATGCAGACGACACGGCACTTATTGTTAGTGGCAGAAGCTGGGAAGAGGCAAAACTCCTCACTGAATTTTCCCTGAGAGCTGTACTAAATTGGCTCTCTTCAAATCTCTTAACATTAAATTTAAATAAAACTAAATATATTACGTTTTCTTCAAATACTCAAACACAACCAAACTTCTTTTCCCTTCATGCCCATTCCTGTCCAGTCCCTAGCAATTGTTCAGGTCGTTGCCAGATCCTTGAGCGCACCACCTCAATAAAATACCTTGGTGTTGTCCTAGATGGGATGCTATCATGGACGCCCCACATCGAATGCACAGTGGCTAAAGTACGAAAGCTGATCTTTGTTTTTCGAAATTTAAGGAATGTTGCTGACTTCAAGTGCTTGAAGACAGTCTACTATTCCCTTGCCCAATCAATTCTCAATTATTGTATCACGGCATGGGGGGGTTCTATTAAAACGCAAATGATAAGAGTAGAGCGAGCACAGAGGGCCGTCCTAAAGGTAATGTTGTCTAAGCCAAGACGTTACCCCACGACGATGTTATATTCACTTAGCGAAGTACTTTCAGTTCGACAACTATTTATTTTAGCGACGGTATTACGTAAACACTCTACTCTATACTTTGACCCTAACTTCACTACCAACACGAGGCGTTCTGACAAAGTTTGCAAAACTGAATCGCACAAGACTGTCTTGGCAGGCCGTCACTACAATTATTTAAGCCCTACTCTGTATAATAAGGTAAATAAAGTCCTCACTATATATCCTCTCACTCTCCACAAATGCAAATCAAAATGTTTGACTTGGCTCCTTTCTCTGTCTTATGAGGAAACTGAAAATCTCCTCATAAACCCCAAATAGGTAGTTTTAATTACAAAATCAGTAATATTATAAGAATCATAATATGTCTACACAACCCCATGTACCCATACGTTAACACACACACACACACACACACACACACACACACACACACACACACACACACACACACACACACACACACATCTCAGTTATATTTTGAATTGGTTTAGTTTTAGTCTTATTTTTGTTCTTCATGTTAAAATGTTATATAGGAACATTAAATACAGGTTAAGGAGGTGGGCGCTGAGGCTGCTACACAGTTTTTATAACTTTTGCAGCCCCAACGTTATATTTTGTAACCCTGACTTTTGTTGGTTGTTCTCAATAAATTTTTCTGATTTTTCTGATTTCTGATTTCTGATTAGAAATAGGCTCCCTCAGCAGACTTCATACTCGTACATTGCTAGGCCCCCTTTATACCCGTACATTTAGATTCGATAAATTCTGTCTTTATCTAAGACCCTTAGTTTAAGCCATCCACCGCAATCTTGCGCTATTTTCGAGGTTGGGCCACACCAAAACCTTGAACGAACTGATGAATTCAATCATGATCTTTAAATGATATTAATAATATCCAGCCTACACTTTTAAGCTGGATACGCATCAAGATAATGAAAGCAAGGCTTCTGATTCAATGCAAGCAACATTTGTATCTCTCTTCAGACGTCCCTTTTCATCTCTATAACCCCACTGGTTAGGATTATAATAATATTTAGGGATTAAAATATTATTAATAATCCCAGTGCAACTTACTACAACTTATACACTTACTCTCTTCTCCTTCTTTTGACAGAACATTACATACATACATACCCACATAATTATCACACTGGTATCTCTATTGGGGTGGGCAGAGCCACAAGTAATCACAAAAAAACTTGCAGTCACTTCTGATTCAAAGTCCCAAGATGGATAGGATAGGATGGATATATATCCCTTAGTCGGCTTTTACGACATGCTCGGGGAGAGATGTATCTGAACGCATTTTATGTTTTTTCTTTACTCCTCAGTCCAGGAGAGAAGTAGGTACAAAATCTCATAAAACATTTTGACAAAACCTCCTAAAAAATAGTAATTACTCTAAAGGAGGTTCCTTTGCTCAACGTTCTGAAAAGAATATGGAGTAACAGTTTAAAAAGTCCTCATTTTGGTAAATATGGGGGTGAACGATCTGCATGAGGCGACTTCCGAATTAAATTCCATAAAAGGGAGATTGTTCATTCAATTTCCCCTCTTTGTTTGAGCTCAATGCTTCATTTTCTTGACTCGGGTTCATTATGATGCTCGAGTTTAGGCAAAATTACGTGTTCAAACGATGACGGAAAATAAGAGGGTAGCGTCAGATTGAAAACATGCGACATAGCGACGTAGAAGTAAGACTTTTACCATGTATAATTGTATAACTAGATGATACAGCGTCAGGAGGCAAGCTTTGCCTATAATAACGAGACGCTGGCGCTGGCTTGGCACTAGCCTGGGACGATTTTTAGATGGAGTAGGTTTGCCAGCATTATTCTTTCAGTTTAATCGGCCTTATCCACACGAGTGGCTGCAAGTTTTATGTCACTGCCCATCCCAATAGGAAAACGGGAGCGTGATAATTATGTATGTATATCTATATGTCCACACGAAACTTATGGTCAACGTGCAGAGCTCACTAAACTGCAGTTTTTTACGACATAGGTACAACATAACTATTAACTAAAAATAACTGTTTTTTTATTAAGATATAGCTAAAATAAATAAACAATTCTATAATGCTATAGAAAAATTTTGTCAGACATACTCGTAGGTAATTATTAATTCAGATTATAATGTAAGAACTTTTTTTTTAACTTTGTAACTAATTTACTTTTTAATATCAAGGTTATTGTATACAATAACCTTGAAATACTCTACTCGTGCAGATTAGAATATTCGGTGCTTTAAGCAGTGTCTACTCAAAGTGAAGCCGTAGACGAGGGTAGTATGTGACATAGCAATTTAGCTTTGTGGTAAGGCGATACCGTAGGTACTTATCGGTTGCAAATTGCAGCCATGATCTTGATTGCAGTATCAGATTGTGAATTGCTGTTGAGTCGTGCTCCACTGGCTTTGGAAACAAATCAAGTGGAGTGAACAGTAATCGGTCTTGATCTTGCTTACCGTCATGCTCTTTCAAATTAGAAGATGGATAGGTTCATAACACTGAGTAATGATGAGATCTATACTGTCCTGAGGTTTTAACCAGAAATAATAAAAAAGGTGTTTACATAAACCTTTTATAAGGCTGCTGGCGGAGACAGGATGCGTAAAGCTGATGATAAGGTGCGATGGCGTTCATATCGCGTTCATGGAGCGAGGCCAGTGTCCAGTGGTAGACCAATATAGACTAATAATAATGATAAAATAAACAAGTCAAAATATCAATTTCATTTTGAGACCATGTCGCTAGGAGGGTCAAAACAAAGTAGGGTAAACTATATTTCTGTTAGAGCCTTTTTTTTAACCGTAATTTCGTCTCACTGCTGGTTAAAGGTCTCCCCCATGTATTTTCAGACATCCTTTAGAGCCTTAATTAAATATTTATTTTCTTCACTGTTTTTTTGTTTCTCAGTAGTAAAAAAGACAAGGAATCAAATAGATATCTAACTCTATTGATACAATACAAGCATTCTATTTTTATTAACGCCTCAAATTCCACCCAAGCTTTTGTAGCAGCTTATATCAAAGTTTGTCCGTTAGGTTCGCCCCCGTTAGTATTGGCATGCAAATTCCTGAATGCCGGTCGGCTGGAGACCAACTACATCTACCAGCTAAATCCCTGACGTAGGCCAATATTAGCGCAAATAAATGAACTTGTCACTTGACCGTAGTAACTATTCTGACATGATTAGTCAAACTTTGACCTTATCCATTTTGGGGAGCATTGCTGGTTTAGTGGTTGTGGCCTCCGCCTTCTGATCGTAATCCTGTGGGTCCGGTTGTGTAGTAAAGGATTTTTCTGCTCGGAAAATGAATGTGCGTTATGCCAATACGCTCAAATAGCGAAAAAAAAACATCAGCGTAGAATGAGGCACCATTTCACCTCCATCTCAGACCACACTGTTACTTAACATCAGGTAGAGTGAGGTCAAACGCAAACCTATTTCAGGTAAAAAAAAAATAGGTACCTACCTACTTCTGTTTGATATTTCTGTAATGTGCCACGGCGCCGTCCGCCTGGCCGCATTTTTCGCTCACCTAAAAGTTATATCTGACAGTTCATTTTTGCTTTTCTTTTTCCTAGAAATGTCTGAACACGGAATGATAGAAAAGTTACCAGTCGAATGACTGATTCCCGGGTGACACATCTGCAGGTTTAAAGGGGCCACTTTGAGCAATTTATTTCACGCAGATTCATTAGCAGATACTTAGCAATTCCTCTAATTTTCATAAAATGGCCAATGGTTGTCATACTTCCTGTTTGAACCAAACAAGAACTTTGACGTTTAACCATACAATCAGAAATCTTTCGAAATAAAAACCGGTCAAGTGCGAGTCGAATTCTCACACGAAGGATTCCGTACCATCGTAAATGTACAGTGCATAAATGTTTCTTGCATGGGGACCCCTTTTATTTATTATTTGTTGTTATAGCGGCAAAAAGAATACACACTCTGAAAATTTCAATTCTATACCTATTACGGCTCATGAGATACAGCCCGCTGACAGACGAATGGACGCACGGACGCACGGACAGACAGAAGGACGGACAGCGGAGACTTCGTAATAGGGTCCCGTTGGCACTCTTTGGATATGAAACCCTAAAGACTGCCGACTGCTGTACAAAAGAGTAAGTAGGTATAGCGGTCGTGTAAAATATAAAACTAGGTAAGCAACCTAAAAAAGCAATTCTCATAAACAACAAACTGATTGCACAAGAACGAGAACAACAAATGGCCGCTCATAACAGAAATTGCCTCAGGAAAAAAATGCAAATTACAAGGATCTACCCATCGAACGCTGTAAGGCGGTATAAAATTAATGACCCTTCAAGTCTCTTCTAACTTTATTATAATCCTCCAATGCGCAATCGCGCATCCGACCACATGATCCAAATTACACAGACGACGTAGAAAAATAGATCGGCATTTTTCAGGTGTCCTGTGTATTTTTAAGGCACTATTTCCTGAAAATAATCTATACCTACTCAAATAGGTGCGTTCTTTGAATAAGGATAACTCCGAACGAGAAAGACGAGCACTTGGCAAAGCTTGATGACATTTTCACGGGTTTGGTCACGTAAGAAATCCAATACATATTATTATGTACCAGAACTTAAAAAGTTCGAAAACATTTCGAAGTTTTTGAGGCGCACTTTAAATCCTTTCAACACAATGGTTCGAAAAAACTAATGACATGACCAGTAGCAGTTAAGAGTCAACTAAATAATAATAATTTACTTATATTTATACTTTGAGTGAAAAATGCTGATCCCTTAAACTTCATAACGCATTTTAATCGAACTTTAAAGCTTACTTTTTCGATAAAAGAATTTAATTATCGTTGATAGAAACTACAGTACATAGAAACATAATATTTTATCGATATTGGAGAGTTTTTGTATTAAGGAGACAATGTAGCCGAGAAGATACGTATATTTCACATCATAAACCTACCAACCTATTAGGGAAGCGAGATAGCAAGATAATAGCCCGGAGCACACCCAGAGTGTCTTTAAAGATAACGTTTCCTTTTCCTTTGCTGACCAAAGTTGACATAATTCACTTAAAGGAAAAAATATTTTCGACCGTTTTCCCTAAAGATCTTCTACACGTGCTAACAAAGACTTGGTTTTCCGGCTGCGCCAGCCATCAAAACTCATGCAATAGCGAATTGACTGTATCTAATCATCATTTATTAAGTTGAGCTCACGCTCGCTACATCGCTAGAGGTAGTTGTACTTATACCTACCTATTCGGAGACCCGATTTTGTAGCATAATCGTGTCGGCGTCGCGGTAGTCTACACCATCCGTCCCTTAACACATACTACAGTAATTTATCCTTAGTGTGATTAAGAACAAAATATGGCGAAGACTACTGTGATTTTGTTGAATGTTTTACAAAGTCGCACCGTTGTATTTGATACAGATGACAGAGAAATCTCAAAAACTGACGACCCCCGAATACTCAAACGCATCTCAAAGTTGAGCACGTCTCAAATGACGATTATATATTTTTTTTGACAGATTTTCATCAGAAACTGTCAAAAAACCGTGAGTTGAAACGTGCTCAACTCTGAGTCGCGTTTGAGTATTCGGCGGTTAGTTTACTTAAATAGATATAAGTCAAACTGACTATCCACGTCTATTCAAGGCTTAGAATTAGGTACACATAATCAAAGTCAAAGCTGAAATCAAAGTAACGAAGAATATTTCTCTACAAATCCAAGAATCTGAAATTAAAATAAATATGCCTTGGAGAGGGACGAAGTTATACGATTAATTCGTATAGGAGCCGGGCGAGCAATTCTCCTAGAAATTATGGATTGCCGAATCGTTTTATCAATGCCCGGGATAATATATCGGCTCTCGTCTCATTTTTCGGATGAAAACAACTTCATCACAGAGTGGGAGGTCTGAGAGCTCTTATTTATTGTGTCCATTATTTTTAGCTTCGTATTGTTAAAGGTCCTGGAGTAATTCTATTACATTATTGAAACTTTTCTATTTTATTGTTATTTATTTGTTTTTTATTACGGGGAGACCACATACTACTGTGGTTATAATAACATTTCTTCTTCTACAAAAAATACATAAATTCACGCCTGTTTGTCGTTAACATCTATAGTCATGTCACTAGTTCTTTTAAACCAGTGTGGTGAATGAAATAAATAATAAATAAATATTTGTGGGAACTTTACACAGCGCCATCTAGCCCCAAATCAAGCAAACATGGCTGATAGAATACTTATATACTTTTTTGTAAATACATACTTATATAATACTACAAAACCCAGACCCGGAAGAAGTATTTCCAGAACATACAAACATTTCTCCCGTAGTAGGAATCGAGCCCGCGACTCTCGCGTCTCAACCGAGCACTCGCCCGCCACACCGCCAAGGTCGTCAAATTTAGGCGATAGGATTTAAAGTACGCCTCAAAGATTCCTTTCGTGCACTTTGCACATTTTTTCAAACTTTTTAGGTTCTACGATGTTCATGCCGCTTTCCTCACGAAGTTTTTCTTCTCCGTTTGAGAGTATTTTATAGCGTACTTACACTTTTCGAACAGAAAAACTCTATTTGCCTGTTGGCCATAGGGTAGGCAGAGACTACAGATCCCAATTCGATAAGATCCTGACAATTTTCTTTCGCTTTATTATACGAAAAATATTTATAAATAGCTATGGATGGAACAATCAGGTAATTTGTAGATTTATGGCTCATGTTACCTTAAGCAAGACCGCTCAAAAATAAAAATAAAAACCACTAAACATTTTTGAGATTCAGTTTGAGGCCAGACAGTCTGACGAAGTCGCACCATAAGGCTTCTGTTGCACCATTTTGGTTCGGAACCCTAAAAAAGACTTCTCCGAATCTCTGCCACAAACTATTGCTTATTTACAGCTTGGTTTGTTAACAGTATGTGTGAGGAAACTTAGTTACCAAATTAGCCAATCAATGCAGCCTCATCACGTGGTAAACTGAAAGTTTATTAATGAAGCTCAAGAGTAAGTTTGGTAAGAAAAATATATTTGATATCTCGTGTTATAAACTCTCAACTGGAAGCTCTTAAAATAACCTTCATTTGAATTAGTTTGTTTTATTTTTGAGTTTAGTGTGTCCGATTATTATTTTTGGCAGGTATTGTGTTAAGAAAGTTGTAACTCTAATAACTGGAGGCCCATATTTAAGAACAATACAAAAGTATCTGAGACCTCCCGTGACAAATTTTGAATTATAGTTGATGTATCCACAGCCCCTTTTAAACCAAAATATTGGATTCGCTACTGAGAACAATCCACAAACTTGAATAAAGTGAAGCACTGATTCGGTGTTACTTCTCTATCTAAAATCACAAATACAAATACAAATTATATTATTTATTTGGAACAGAAAACCAATTAAAACTGAAACATATGTAAACAATACTGACGCCAAAAGTATAAAACATGTCGCAGCCAGTAACGCCCTCCTCGAGCTGATAATCTATACGAGTGTAAATCAAACTTTTGACTTGTAAAAATGTTAATATAAAAGACAGAGACTACAAGCCATCGAACTTAATAGCCATTCCGAGCAATATTGCTGAACAAATGACATTAAAAGACGTAACATTGTGAAAAACACGAGAACCGCAATTCGCCAACAGAATATGTTGGATACGGTTCAGTTGTTCCCGGCAGTATTGGTCGCAGAGAGTGACAACAAAAGCTAGTTCAGTCGTAACTTGCCGCATTTTCTAAGTTGAGTAAAAAGTTCTGCCGATTTTGTTTTGCATTGTCCATTATATCTCCGTAGTTTTAAAACTATAGAGGTTTTTGATATCTCTGCTGAACACGTGACAACATTTAAAAATAAACTAATTTACTTACAAATATTTGACCTCAGAGCTCAGTTGGTAGTTAGCTCTGCCTTCTGAACTATAGGTTGTAGATTCTATTTCTACCCAGAACAAACGATGTTTGTTCTGTGTCTGGGTGTTAATTTATATTAAAAAAGTATATAAGCATTCTATCAGTCATCTGTTTCCCACAGTACGAGCTTAGTTTTATAAATACGCCATCTAGCCCGATGGCAAAGTATTTATTTCTTTTATATTAAAAAAAATGCACAAGAATGGAATAGAAAGTATTTATTCAACCTCCACAGAAATAACATAAGTAGGTAAACAGAATTACATACAGATTCTTACGAACAAGTGTAGGGAAACTAAAATATCACAGTATCGAAGTGAGCTAGCTGAGTGTACGACTGTAGTATGTGTACTGTCGGCCATCATTGTATTTTCGAGCATTTGTTTCCTTACGTAGCGGCAGTTAGGAATATTTATTGGCTGAACTCGTGGTGTGACGACCGTTTTTTGGCCCATTGAAACAATTTCTAAAATGCGCGATGTACTATGACGTAAAGTTTCGTCAACCCTGGGAACCAATAGTACCTATTTATTAAAGTATATTCGTAGTTTGAATTATAGTGTTTTAATTTCAAATCTGATTGTGTTTTGACAATCATGTGTAATAAGGTGAGGTGGAAGTTATTAAAAGTAGGTAAATACGTGTTCACACATCTCTGAGATTCGTTTATCGAGTTTTGTATATGTACTCAATAGAATTTTGTGACCACTACAGAAATAACAGTTGCATTGTTTTTCTAGTTCTAACAAAATTAGTTAATACTTTATGTGCACCAACACAATTAATTTGTATCAATAATAAAACTTTCAATTATACTAAATTAAATATCAACCCAACGTTCCCAATAATATTCTACCTCATGTTTTGAGTTCGGAGTAAAAGCTACTTTGTTTGAAAGTTGTCGAGCCAAGTAAATCAAACTATTTGAATATTCAAAACTATTCAGAATAATCCCACTAGAAGCCCATTAAATCAGGGTGGAGCACCATCAAAAAGTCTTATTAAAGTTTAACGACCCATCTTATGACGGACAGGACTTATGCAAATGAGTGAAGGGTAGCATGTTGTGGCATAGCACTAGCAGACAGCTGGATTACTTTTTAGCTTTGAAATCTGTAAGTAATCCTATAATAACTATTTACTAAATAATAAATTTAGTAAATAGTTTGGCCTCTTCTCATAAGTACACTTTTACATTAATTTACTTAATTAGATAATGTTCGATCTTTGCTCATACGAGCAAAGATCGTTTGTATAAAATAAAGGGTAGATTTTTGTTCGCCATCCGCTTTTCTGCGACTACCCTCGTTTTGAAAACGAAGACCGGAGGCTCGCTCCGCTGCCCGCGCACCATCCCTGCCGCGCGCACGCATTTCAGTATACATGTGCAACTACTCTGCATCGGTAGCGATCTCATAATTGAGGAACTATCCGTGATAGTCAAGTTATACTACCTATTTAATACAAACTGCTGCCGTGCAGTAACCTATCCTGTGTGTGAGACGTTCTCTCGAAAGTGCTGTGCCCCTTTGGACATTACAAGTACAAGGGCTATAACGTGGCCCTACTGTACCGGTCTACGTCTAAAATCGACGTGTGGAAGCAAGAGTAGGTGGTGAACCTAAATTATCTATCTACTTCATCAAGATCTTTTTTCCAAATACTTAGGCCCTTCGATATCATTTTCCAGCCCTAATAATCTCTCACAGATATTATTTTGAATGTTTTGAGTAATAGTTTTGAGTTATTAAAAAGTATTCTGTAAAAGTTTTAAAAAATAAATAAAATAATGAAAAAAAGTATCGCCAAACATACTTCTGCCTTTATTTCTATTAAGGTGAGATCATCATGTAATATTTTTTTCAGACAATTTTCGCCAACTTTCACTCTGTCACTATCTAACACAACGAGATGACGCTATTTAATATATTTTTCACTACTGTATTTTTAATCTTTTGTGAATTATACAGGCAAAATGTATAAATCTCGCCTTTAATCTTTTTAAAATCATCTGTAAATTGTACCAAGGATTGAAACAGCTGTTCTTCCCCCACTGTATCTGTCCTGGATTACTGAGGACGAGGGTGTCTGGGTATGTTTTTACAACGCCACATGGTGTCGAGAGAGCCTTTAAACAAAACAAGCAAAGGATGATGGATAAGTACCTACCAGTCCGTACCGTCTGTAAAGTGGAATCCACATTTTGAAAGTTGTGTTGCTGAGTGTAGTTGGATTATTTTGTTGTGATAGGCCGGGGATAACAAAAACCGTACCATCGTTATATGTTTCTTGTATTGGGCTCCTTTGTTTTTATTATTTGTTGTTATAGCGGCAAACACCTTTCGGGTTCAGAACTTAAAAAGCATTTAGGAATTAAACAAAACTATAGGCATTTTACATAACTATTTGAAATACTAGTAATATCCTACTTATAATAATTCCGAAATATCGTAAGGAAGATGGAATCATGGCCGACCAAGTTCTAATATACTAGTAGCGTCATCTAGTAATGATTAAATAAAAACCTGTCATGGGTTTCAGAAACTACGAGTACCATGATACCACAACCCTCAGACCCGGAAGATTTTGCAACATGCAAGTACTTTCTTCGTTATTTCTTTCTGAATTGTCCTGTCGTACAATCTGCACAAAACGCGACGGGATAAAACAAATGATGACTCTATATTCTATTAGCCATCTGGTGCCCACAGCACAAGCTTTGCTTAATTTGGGGCTAGACAGCACTATGTGTCAAATATCCATAAAATATTATATCAAATTCCTCAAAGAATTCAAATTACGACAGAACATCAGCCAGCTTTTGCTTCATACAAGTTTTTATTTACTGCTATTTTCAACCTTATCGCCAATAAAATAATGACAAAACGTGGAAATAATGACAAAAGATTCCATATAAGCTAGGTACTAATACTAAGGCTTGCCCCTAAGGCAAGAAAATGAACATAAAAACAAAGATGTCAACCGTTTTTACCGAAACTGGTTTCAGCTTTCGCTCTTAATCTACCCTTCCTTTTACATTCTTACTTTATAAAACGTCCCTTGGGCAACCGCCACCATTATCTATGTCAATACTTCGTAATAGAAAAGCATTTTGGTATCGTGAGTGTCCTAACAATGAGAACTCGTTGGGGACTTGCCTTTCTAATGATTTCTTACCACAGACCGGCAGTGATATAAGAAAACCTTGAAACAACCTGAAGTTTGAATATTCAAAGTGACTTCATTTGAATTATAATGAGACTTGTAATTTTTGCCTAATTCAAACCTCATAGACAAGTACAAAAGTGACTTTGTGCCTACACCTACTCTTAGTTATACTTATAAAGCTTAGCTTATCTAAGTTTGCAGTAGACTAGCTGCACCAACTCGATTTTACTCGTGTAGAAATCAAACTATAGCACTCAGGGATAACATAGCTTTGTGTCAGTAAAATAATTTTTCAAAATCGGATCAGTACATTCCAAGATTATCCCAACAAATAAACAAACATACTAACTTAATAATAATAATAATGTAGATTAAGTGTTTTTAAAAAAACCTCGCGTACTAAACTTTCAGCTTTTAGAGGTGAAAGAAATCTGGTCTGAATGGTCTGAATTCGCATAAAAACTGTCTCAAGCGGTAGAATAGAATTTACGTAGGTATAAAAACTAGGCCTTTTACCATCTATAGTAGATGATTTATACAGCGTCAGGAGGCAACTTTTACCTTCACAGACGGGGCGCTGTAGTGCCTGGGACGAATTAAGATGGAGTAGGCTTGCCCATCACCTATTCCATCCTCTCAGCTTAGTCGGCATACTTACGTAGGTATACTTACGCAAAATTGGCGTGGATTTATGTATAGGCGAGTATGTTTTCACAGAAACGTTTTATTCTATGTTAGGCGTTATTTTACAAGGTTGTTTATGTTGCGTGTTCAGTAGTGTGTGAGTTATGTGAACAGTTTTAGCTGCGGTAGAGTTATGATTGCGCACGCTAAAGCGGAATGTCAAGAGCTTTGCCCTGCCCTAATTAGCTTGACTGTGGCTGTGTTGCAGGAAATTTAATATGCTATAGCATTTCACACTTTAGACTAGTTCAATGATAAAGTTTTATCAAAAACTAGCTTTTGCCCGCGACTTCGTACGCGTTAGATCACTTTTATACTTAAGTATTGCACCGCCGCGCGCCGCCCACCCTTTAAAAAGTTCCAAAACAAACTTTAATTAGTACCCCATTTCACCTCTTTTTAGGGGTTGTTTTGAAAAATCCTCAAAAACATGTCCATTTATTTTGCATTTATAGTATCCAAACCAAGTTCCAAACCAATTGCACCGCCCGTTAAAAAGTTCTCATACAAACTTTGACACCCCATTTTATTCCTTTTAACGGGTTGTTTTAAAAAATCTTGAAACACGTGTTCATTTATTTTGCATTTATAGTGTCCAAGCAAACCAAGTTTCAAGCAAATCGCACTACGCGTTTAAAAGTTTTCACGTAAATAATGTACGTTGAGTACGATTATGTTGACGTACCTACCCTTATTATCGATCAGCTTCCTCGACTAATCGCGATCGCTCTGCTTTCGTTGTTACAAGGTATGTTTTAGGTACCTACATGTTAGTTTGTGGTTGGTTCCTTCTGTTTTGATTGCCATTCATCGTCAGCAGTGCCTCAGATCCATATCTGAGGCATCGGTGGCGTGGCGGGTGATTGTTCGGCAGCGACGCAAGAGGCGCGGGTTCGATTCCTGCGAAAGAAATGTTTGCATGTTCTGCAAATATTTCATCCGGGTCTGTGTTGTGGTACCATGGTACTCGTAGTTTCTGATACCCACGACACAGGGAATCCTAGTGTGGGGTCAGGACTATGTATCTGACTATTGGGTGTTATTTATTTATTATTATTATATGGATCTTCAGCACCTTGTATAAATTCTTTAAAATCACCAAAATGGTCAATTTCCATAGATTTTTTTCGAATTGATACCCAGATCTCTCGTTCTAACCCGAGCCTAACCCCTCGTTCGCCGAGCGCTCAGCATCCATTATAGCATAGCAACGTGTATCCGCAAAACCAAATCTTTTGCGACCAATTCTAGACCCAATTATTATAAAGCCAAATATTAAAATGAGGTTTTGCTCCGATGTCGCGGCATAATCTGGCAAGCTCCTCGCCAAGCAATTATCTACGTGAAATAGTGGCCGTATTAGGAGCACTTACTTTGTGCCGGCTTAACTGGATTACTTTGAATGTAAGTAGCCGGTGCTCGATAGGACAGCGGTGTCTGAACCTGTTTGGAATTTGTACTGCTAATTGGTAGTTTTAGTTCTGCCACGTTTGAAAATACAAAACGTTTAAGGTACTATTTGAACTTACATACTGTTAGCATACTTTTTAAATAATCACATTAAACAGTCTTTAAATGCAAAACTATTTGAATGGTTCAGACAAAGAGCTAACTTGGAACAGTCATTTCAAATGTCAATGTCAAAAGTATACGTATTTTTGACAGATAGAAAAAGAAAAGTAGGTAAGGAAGCGAAAAAAAAAAATATAGTTGTCGACTTCAAAAAAAGGAGGAGGTTCTATGTTTTTTTTTATGTATGTTCACTGATATCTCTTAACTGATTTATTGACAATCAACATCACAGTCCTCTAAGCATGAAACTTAGAGGGTATATTCCTCTCATAGTGTAGTGATGTACTAAGAAAGGAATTCCCGAAATTCAACTCCTAGGGAACGCAGCGGGAAGAAGTCTGTATAACAAAAATACAACGCAAACAGGGTCACGGGGGCGTTTCTCTAGAAATATGACATTACTTTGTTTTTCATTCGAAAGAGTGGTAATGGCTTGCAAGGGTGATGGCCACTCTGGACATTATCTACCTGTTAGTTTCTATAGGACGACACCAAGGAATCTCAACTTATTTTTCATTGAAGTCAAGGTTTTGTTTTTATTATTTAAAACGTATTATCATATTACAATGCTTTGAACACACAAAAGGATAAATCGCTCAGTGCAAAATTTATAAATAATAAAAATTCAAAAACAGCACAGATGCCCTAATAAAGGACATTTAACCCCAACTCTAAAGCATTTTTAAAACATCTGACACCGCTGTGTAATCCCCGGTCCATTATATTCTACTTAAATTTAAAAAGATACAAGAGTCAGCTTTGTCTATGATTAAGCTTATAGCAACAATATAAAAGAGTTGTGTTATTTTTGTTCAAACATTTTTATGATTCGTGTTATCTTTGTTGTTTTAAGATTATGTAATGAAATAAAAGAGATCATCCCGGATCGCACAATAAAAAGAACTGGACAAATGCAAGTAAGACAAATGCCCTGAGGGATTCGAACAAAGTATAAACCAGTATCTGTAGAGTCTTTGATATTAATTTAGTACACTTTAAGTACACAGAAGTTCTCCTACGCAAATGCTTGGGTCTACTGGGTCCTAATACATATACATGCTGTATTTACAGCGTCTACAGCCGCATTCATTTGGAATATTTAAAATTCGAATTACTTTCAACGAGTCTACCCCAATTGCTTTTGATTACTGTTTTGATTACAAAGGGGTAGTCTATTCATACGAGGGTGACGGGTCAGTTGATCGATATGCATTGCCACGGAGTGGCCATCTTTATGTTTACAGCATTATTTGTATTCATTTCACGTTTGTCTTGCTATAAATTTTATTTTAATGAGTAGCTTGTATGGATCTTTAGTACAGGAAATTCCAGAAGTAATTCATCTTTTTTTCAAAAGCAAGAGAACAGGTTTTTCCTAAAACATAACAAATTACGTCGCATTGAAATGAAGGCAGCCGTAATTTTTGTAATTAAATGAAAAATAATTGTGGCATAAAATAAGTCATTTATAAAGGACAGTTATGCAAATTAAAGGTTGAAAATAAATGGAGTTTCTTTTAAAAGCTCGAGGCCGGTCGGAGTATAAAACAGTATTCTACCCGTAAAACCTCCCTGCCGTTTTAATTACTGAACAAATAGAGGGTTATCTTTTTATTCAAAATCGGGTGACCGAAGCAAACAGTTCATAGCTTACCAAAGGTAGAGTATTTGCTGCCACAAAATATTTGATAACGTTGTGTGTTTCATATAAACAAAACAAGAGATTTCGTCGAGTGTTTGAGCGAATATTTTATCTAATTACGACAAGTCAGAAAGTAAACTTCGTTGTCTATGTAACGTCTATTTTCATCGTATTTTATATCATTTTTAGGTAAGGTAGGTACGTTCAGAAGGAAAAACTAAACCCGAAGATCACTTGAGTATCTGTCCGTCTGTCACAGGCGTTTTTCACATTGCTGAGACGGAAGCAGAAAAGATAGGTCTTCATAGCGCATATTAGGCACTTTGTACGTAAAATAAAGCATAATACGAGTATACATGCTTCTCTCCCCGAGAGTGACGTTAAAGTCGACTAAAGAATAGTATCTTCAACATGATGGACCATCTATATGGGCGATGGGCTGGTCACCTGTCACCATAGTTCACAATATCCATCTTGGGACTTTAACCCCCGAATACTCAAACACATCTCAGAGTTGAGCACGTCTCAAGTGACGAGTTTTTGACAGATTTTCATCAAAAACTGTCAAAAAGCCGTGACCTGAGACGTGCTCAACTCTGAGTCGCGTTTGAGTATTCGTGGGTAAATCAAGAGTAGCTGCATGTTTTTTTATGATTACATGTGGCTTTGCCCACCTCATTGGGATACATGAGTGATAATTTATGTATTGATTAATATCATGATAAAATATCTTCACTATTTAATTTAACAATCAATTCATCGTATTGCAAATACTGTTAGTATGTGTTATTTTACCATTATTACCGTAAGTGCCTACTGACTATTAGTAAACATAATTGTCAATTATTCCCACATAAATAGGCAGAAATGTCCTATTATTAAGCAATCATTATGTTCTACAATAATAGAAGCCGTGTTATAAAAGGAGCAGGCGGTATTGTGATCAATAAAATCTTGATTGTGACGTCCGGTGAACTCATTGCGACACTTTTAGGTAAGAAGGGTCAATTCGAACATAAAGTACAAAGAAAAACCTTCTGCATAATAATAAAAAAAAAAATTTAACTAACAGCATAAAACATATGAGTACCTATTGACTTCGATCAATATTTTGATCATAATTGATCAAATGGTACTGAAACACTAAATTCTGGTTTATGATTTTACTAGCTGCCTCCCGCAGCTTCGCTCGCATGGTACCCGGATGAAATATAGCCTATATGTTAATCCAGCACATGTACTATGTATATTCCAAGTTTCATTCAAATCCGTTCAGCCGTTTAGTCGTGATTGAGGCACAAACATCCAAACTCACAAACTTTCGCATTTATAATATAAGTAAGAAGTAAGATAAGATTCGTTAGTTTTAAAAGGTAATCAAAGAATAAACGAACTGAAGTGGCAGTGGACTAGACGGACATATCTGCCGAAGAACTAACAACCGCTAGTGTAAACGAGTTATTGAGTGGAGAGTGTGACTCGCCAAATGTAATGTGGGACGGTCTCCGGCTAGGTGGAATGACGATTTGCGAAAGACTGCTGGTAGGGACTGGATGGCCCAAGTTGGAGTGCGATGGCAATTAGGGGAGGTCTATGTCCAGCGTACCTGCTGGTGATGATGATGATGATAATGCAAGAGTTAAGTATAATATTTAAAAGAATATTATCGTACCTAAAAATTAAACTACTACTACCAATCGTGTCAAAAGTTCTTTCGAACCAGTGTGGTGAAAGAATTTAAAGTGCGCCTCAAAGACCCCTTTCGTGCACTTGAGACATGTTTTACGACATGCCGGTTTCCTCGATGTTTTCCTTCGCAGTTTCAGAGTTATATTGATACTAGCTGCCGCCCGCGGCTTCGCTCGCGTGGTATCCGGATAAAAAATAGCCTATATGTTAATCCAGTACATGTACTATGTATATTCCAAGTTTCGTTCAGATCCGTTCAGCTGTTTAGGCGTGATTGAGGCACAAACATCCAAACATCCAAACATCCAAACATCGTTACAAACATTCGTACTAGATGGCAGCACAGGTAAAATTAGAACGCGCTATCGTTGCGTTTTGAGCTTTACGCCGGTAATTTCAAGCAAACTAAGACTTTTCAATTTTATAATATAAGTAAGATAGCGCAAACAAATTTTTCGAACAGAAAAATCTATTGGTGCACTACCGGATTTGAATCCACGACCTTAGGATCCAAAGGTGGGGCTGCTACCACTAAAAAAAATAGGTAGGTACCTATTATACTTAAGATAGAATAAGAAATCAGTAGATATTTAAGCAGCTCCTCGACACTGACCGTAAACAAAATCCTACGTTTCTTATGTAAAATATTATGTAAAACAGAAATCTTGGTTGAATTCAAAGCAACGATCCATTCCCAGAGGGTTTCTGTAGAGAATTACTATTCTTTTCTCGAGATGAATAATATTACGTTATTCAGTTCAGTTCCGAGAAGAAAATGAAGTTCGTACACAACTTCTGGTTTGGTACGTTGAAGAGCCGGTCAGACTCGTAGATACATATCTAGGTACCTACTAGCTACAGTATTAGATTTCTAAGGCGCTTTGGAATTGAGAACTTGAGTAATTGGACGGGGAATATTGTAGCTACGTGAACTCAAAGCCACCTAAACTGTACTCTTGAATAAGTGGAGGACGTAGCGCAGGATAAATGGCAAAAGTCAATTGAAAATTTAGTTTCAAGCAACGTTTTAAATCGATTCCTGAAAATTTAAATAGCGTTGTGCTGAGCTACTTTGATGATACTCGTATTCCTTTAGTAGTAATAACTCATTAGGGAGCTAGCCAAGATAATAGATACAAATAATCCAAAATAAACTCCAACTCGTTTTATTACATACTAAAATTATAAATAAATATTGAGGACATATCACACAGCTCCATCTAGCCCCAAACTAAGCAAAGTTTGTATTATGGGACCTAGGTGGCTGATAGAATACTAATATACTTTTTTCTTTGTAAATACATACTTATAATACATAATACGACAACACCCAGACCCGGAAGAAATATTTGCAGAGCATGCAAACATTTCTCTTGCGTCTCAGCAGAGCACTCGCCTGCCTCGCCACAGAGGTCGCCTATTATTAATTATTAAGAGCTCAATTCCTAAAAACCGGTCGAGAGAAAAAGTGCGAGCCGAATTCACATACCATGTTGCTTGTATGAGACCCCCTTTTATTTTATTTTTATTATTTGTTGTTATAGCGGCAATTAAAATACACACTCTGTGAAAATTTCAACTCTCTACCTATTACGGTTCATGAGGTACGGCCCGCTGACGGACGAACGGACGGACAGACATTAGTATGAATATGAAATTATAACGATTATTTCAAAATATTTTGCAAATGTTAATGCAAATTGCAAAGGTGGGGTCATGCTTAACAATTTTATTTAGAAATGGGCTATAATATCATACAATGCCTCGCTAATTTGTAATTTGGTAAGCTTTGTCGCAAGGGACTTCTGCCCATAAAAACACCTGTCCTATCTTCTCCCGTGTTTTTAGCATGCTACTTCCATAACAGCCATTCACGCTGTAATCACATATCTGTATGCAAATCTCAACGGACACGGGCCGTTGCTGGTTTAATTGCGTTACGGATGGTTATTCGCACTCGTAAAGGGCGAGGGAAATGATATCTTTATTAATAACTGGTGTATCTGGGCCAGTATTCCCACCGCTAATTTTATTAGCACTTGTTTATTCGATATTTATTTTTAGCATCCGTTCGCGACTCTGCTCACGTTGTAAATGCCTGGATAAAGTAACCTAATGAAGATCCAGGTCATATGCGTCCCATGTACCATGTTTCAGTCAAATCCGTTCAGCCGTTATAGAGACGAGTGAGAACAAACACATATACAAACATACTCACAACAAACTTTCGCATTATTGATTGCTAAAGCTTTTTGATTATAAAACGGTACTGCTTTTCCTTGTCTTTTGACAGGGCAGATACAAGGACACCTGTACATTTTATTTACATGTCTTCTGACAACAATGGTCTTGATAAAAAGTTATTTGAGTAGTGCGGGTTGTCAACTATTGTAGTAAAAAAAAAAAAACTTATTAACTTACTATTGTAGTATAGCCTGAATATTTTCCACGCTTCTACACGTGCAGTCGTAAGCCACTGTTTTTTTTATAAATCGACATAAACCCCACTAAAGGGTGATTATGTTAAGCAGAATTCCAATTCTTTCGAATCCCCCCGGATGCTGCACGGTAACAAAATGTTTTGTAATACAATAACATTGAATTGCTCTTACAAGATTCAGGAATACCTGTACAAAAGAATAGTCACTTTATTCCATTTTCGACGCCTAACAAAGAAATTCGTGTACCCCATAACAGATATTTCCGATAAAGGAATACATACTACAGACTCAATTCAATTTCCTCGTTTTCACGCGTTGGAATCGAGTTCGAGCGACGTTTCCGAACGACTATCGTGCGCTTTGAGGCGTGAGCGAGGTGTGACCGCGACATGGCCACTTTGCGCCCATTTTTTAGGATTGAGATTGAAAATGATAATTTTTCGTCAAGATTCCCATATTTTTCGACTAAGGAGTACCTAGTATCCTCTCCAACTTGATGGACCTATATGGGCGATGGGCTGATCACCTGTCACCGTGGTTCACCATATTCATCTTGAGAGACTTGGATCAGAAGTTCGATGCAAGTTTTCTTATGATTACTTGTGTCTCTGCCAACCCTATTAGGGATACGAACGTGATAATATGTATGTATTCCCATATTTTCTTCTGTTTTTCTCTAGAATCAATGGCGGTGTCATGGTTACCACGAATGCTAAAATAATCTGTACCGGAAACGAGTAGGTAATTCACCAGTTCTTAAAATAAACTAACGGATGCCCGTAGAGCAATTACCATAGCAACTTAAGTTTTTCTCAAATATATAGAGCGTTAAAGTTACTGGCAAGTATAACAGATAACGAAACGAGTAAAAAACACGACACTCGTATCAAGACTTAACAAAAATATTGTGCGCCTCGGCAATTTTCGTCTAGCTTCTGAAATACAATGACGGTATGTAATATAGAAATGTTACAATAATTATGTAGATACTTATTTTTTTAGGTTTGGTTCAGTTTTTATTTGCAGACTCTTAGTTTCATATTCGAACAAATTTGGTTTTCCTATAAAGCACGAAGTTTGTAAAGCGCAATATTTGTAGTACTAACTGTACATGTGTTTAAAAATAACAGTGTCCGCCTTGAGCTTCGGAGTGTTTGCATATCGCGCCCTTGCCTATCCTATGTCGAATCATATAGCTACACATGTCAGTCAACGCAAAAAGTTGGCCAAAGCTCGATAATGTAGCCGAACGGTTATCGGTCATCGGTCCGTCGGTTGGAGGTTCATACTAAATTAAGTTATGCATATCTATTCAAAAACGATTAGACGTAATTGAAGCATCGGTAAGAAAAGAAAGGAAGCCAATTTTGTTCTGAATAATGCTGATGAACAGTGTAATAAACGTTCCTATGAACTGCTACAAATACTGTGAATAAAGTCCATAAAACCCAGTAACTAAATGCACGATATGCCCAATATGCCCATATTGATCCGAGGACAGTGGGCTTCCGGGCAACAAAGCTGCAAATATGCCACTTTGCAAACAATACGCTCAGTTTCAGTAAATTCGCTGCAACTCCAACCCGGTTCGGTTATGAAATACTTAAACTTTTAGCTTGCTGAATTGAACCAGTTTTCCGAGTATAATATCAACTTTGGATGTTTCTTGAAATGACATGACCTAGTGAATGTGAATGGTACCGTTGAAAGGGAAAGACTTAGGCGTACGTGGACCAAATTGGCGACGTTTTGGAAAGTCAAAGTCAAAAAGTTTATTATTCCATAAAATCAAGGGGATCACTTGGACACGTCAAAAAGTCAAGAGTACCCAAAATCACTGAACATGGGGTTTATTTTTCTAAATAACCCTCAAAAAGGGATAAAATGGGGTGTCAAAATTTAAACCAGGTGAAACCGCGTGTGTATCCTAGTAACAAATACAATATTAAAAATCTGAAATTCTGGTAGTATGTTGAATGTCCAAGTCGTTTATCTTATTTTATTTATTTAAACACACGCACAAAACACATTACAACCAATATACGAGTAGGTATATAAATAGAACCTGAGTTCAAATAAGATCTTGATTGATTAAATTGATTGAATCACGACTCACGGTCGATTTGGATGGAGCTTGGAATAGATGTAGGTAGTTGACCGAGACCACTACTACTTCGTGTAACTAGTTCTTTCGAACTAGTTTGGAGGAAGGATTTAAAGTGCGCCTAAAAGAGGCTCCTTAACACACATGTTTTCAATCTTTTTTGGTTCTAGGACTTACCGATTTCTTCACCGTTTAAAAGTACTGGGTATAGCGCACATAAATATTTCGAGGGGAAAAATACATTGGTGCACGACCGGATCTGAACCCACAACCTTAGGATCGGACAACGGAGACACTATCACCAGTGCTCCACAAGCATTGGTCAACATTTTTTTTTATATTAGTTGATATTTCACACAGCGCCGTCTAGCCTCAAACTAAGCAAAGCTTGTACTATGGACACCAGATGGCAGATAGAATACTTATATACCTTTTTTACCCAGACCCGGAAGAAATATTTGCAAAACAAACAAACATTTCTCCCGTAGCGGGAATCGAACCCGCGCCTCTTGCGTCTCAGCCGAGCACTCGCTCGCCACGCCACCGAGGTCGTCAAAATTTAACTATTGACCAAAAACATTGACCAGGAATAACTTACACGCTACTTGTTACTCTATAACAATTGAGAATCGCGTGTTAAAAAAGATATAGTATAACAAAGCGTAAAAAAACAATGTTTTACATTGTTTACGATAAAAATCACTATCACGCCTACGTTATAAAAACTTTGAATAACAAGGCAAAATCTTGTAAATGCGTGGAAATTTAAAAGAAAAGCTACTTAACTTTCTAGTAAGTACTAGGTACTTACCGCAAGTGCGCACTATGTTATACCTACTTAGTAGTAGGTAACTTTAAGAAAACCGTTTTATGTACCTACTCACGGAAGAGGGTATTTCGCTCTCCTTTGTATTCTTGCTTATATGATTTATTTTATATATTTTATACATTACTTTTAGCATTTTAAAATTACCTACGTGCTCCACACTGAGAAAAGTACGAACCTTTACTTAAGTTGAGGTGTTTTTTCTTAAAACGCCCATGTTAAGGCGTGTCCAGAGTTACGTACCTTGTTTTACACTAAATATTTCACTAGCTCGGTTCGTTATTTGGACACCCCAGAAAACTAAACTGAAAACTGAAATGACAATAACTGACAATCCATTTCTTTTTCAATTAAGTTCGATTTCAAAGATACGACATAAGTCATCAGCTATGTCGTCGGCTTATTGTTAGAAGTCATCAAGCGACAAAACTAAAAGTGTGGGAAAACGCATTTGAAGTTTTGATTGTATTTCATCATCGATTCCGTTATAACTATAAGAGCTATACAAAAAATTTAAACGCCATTATTTGAGAGTACAATTATTATATCCTCTCACAAAAGTGAAAGTATCTTACTTTAGTATTCCCTCGGTTCCACTCTCGTACGATAAAATATAGCTTATTTAGTCAGGGATAGTCGAGCTTTTTAGCAGTGAAAGAGTTTTCAGAATTGGCTCAGAAGTTTCTGAGACCATACAGAAAATCATACAAACTTACAAAATTACTAAATTGAGTAATTTAGTATTGAGTACTAAATTGAGTGAGTGCAGAGATAAATGCTTACACAAGGGAATGGAAGAAGAGAACATGCTGCGCCGACCCCGAAATAGATATATGCAACTACTTCGTACGCGTTAGTTTTCAAACTGAGTTTCAAGCCAATTGCACCGCCAGTTAAAAAGTTCCAATACAAAATTTGACACCTCTTTTGAAGGGTTGTTTTGAAAAACCCTGAAACATGTGTCCATTTATTTTGCATTTACAGTATCCGAATCGAGTTTCAAACAAAGCACACCACGCGCTAAAAAGTTCCATACAAACTTTTTTACACGTCTTTAGGAGTTGAATTTCGAAAAATCCCGCCTCAGTGGGTGCTTTTGCTATAAAAGGAAGCTACCTTTCAAGTTTCAGCTTCAGCGGTTTGGGCTCGGTGATGATGAATCAGTCAGTCAGTCAGGTTAAGCTCTTTTATAGGTATAGATAGATAAGGGCAAAGAAATTAAGTCGAAGATAAAACTCTCTACAAAACAAACGAACCTGCACAATTCATATCAAAAATTACAAAGTACAGTGTTATAGAGTATTCAGAACAATATGTACACATGTTGAACATGTCTTGTAAAATCTACAACAACGCCGTACCCATGTAAACACAAGGCTCGCATTTGACAGCGCCATACAATAGCTACGCTAGGCAGCTGACAATAGAAATCATGGTATCGACATCGGCAGTGTAAGCTGGAGGCAGAAATTTAATATCAGTACTGCTACTACTACACTATTGATAGGACGTCACTATTTTTAAACCAGTGTGGTGGAAGGAATGCACTTGACTTATGTTTTTGAACTTCTTAGGTACGACGTGTTGGTTTTTTAACGATGTTTTCCTTCAACATTTAAGATGGAAAAGATAATCTAATAAAGCATTATGAAAATCATCATCATCATCTTCCTGCCCTTTAACGTTTTACATATTAAGATTTTTGTTCAAAGATTTATAGTTGGACCACGATCACACAAATTTTCACATGAATACAGTACCATCTGGTCCCTATTATCTTCAACAGGTAATGGTACAACTATTTACATTAAGGAAACTTTGCTATCGTTACTGCGAAACTCCTTTGCTTATTAATTCGGAACCCTAACTCACAGATTTCTTAAAACCGGAGAACATATTTTGCACGCCGTATTAAAACGTTTCCTGAGATATTGTTTTGACAGTGTTCTGAGCTGTTCCAAATTCCAACAAATTATTATGAAACGGATATTACCATTGAGATATTGTCGATGTCATCATGCAGGATATTTTTATTATTATAAATTGCATTCAAATCCGTTCAGCTATTTGGGTGTGACTCAAACACAAACGTAAAACTTAATTCTCATTTTCAAATTCGCTCCTCTGTTCACAAACATCCAATAGTTTTCCCTATATTAGTAGATACGATTTAATTGATCATTTTAGCTTCATTATACGTCATTTGGCGGTCACCGTTTATTGGACAATATGAAATTTTAAGAGGTAGGGTTCTCTGAAGTTTGTTATCGGTATCGGAAATCAAAGGTTAAAAGTCATTGGTAGATTTCAATTTAGCCCATTCCACCTATAGATTGTATAGGTGGAATGGGCTAAATTGTACGTGTAGACTTAGTTCTAAATAAAGCTAAGGTTGGTTCACATTAGGTACACAGTCAGTACCAATACGTATTCGGCCGAAGTATACTCGAGCGTCGTTGGCTGATTTCGGCCGATCAAATAATAAATAAATAAATAAATATTTGTGGACATTTAACACAGCGCCATCTAGCCCCAAACTAAGCAAAGCTTATTCTATGGGCACCGGATGGCTGATAAAATACTTTTTTTTGTAAATACATGCATACTACAACACCCAGACCCGGAAGAAATATTTGCATACAAACATTTCTCCCGTAGCGGGAATCAATCCCGCGCTTTTTGCGTCTCAGCCAAGCACTGGCCCGCCACGCCACCGAGGTCGTCAAAAATCGTTGAATCAAAGTTATGCTAAAAGAAGAGAGTGGGCATATTACTACTACACTACACACATCGTGCATTCGATTCCATTGTCTTTTGATTTTCAGTACGATATCAGTTTATACTGAACTAGCAGCCGCCCGCGGCTTCGCTCACGCGGTACCCAGATAAAAAGTACCCTATGTCCCATTCCAGCACATGTAGGTACCTACTATTCTCATTATTCATTATAATATAGTGTACGCTAAACGATGACTAAAGTATTGCCATCTCTTACCATTTCATAATGACAAACAGTGACAGGGCTAACTTTAAGCAATGGCTAACTTTAGCGAACGAATATGAATAATAGGGTATGTAAGTATATTCCGTAGTTTTTACGTGAAAGAGTAACAAACATACCTAAATCTAAAAATTAAGAAATTTCGGTGAATTTAGTAATAATTTTGAGAGTTAAGGTAAACTTTTCAAAACGCAACGACAGCGCGTTCTAGGATTTGATCAGAATTAGCAGCGACATCTAGTTATCAGACGTAGAATTACGTCAGAACTCCATGAATAATCAAGATTGGAAACTTATTAGACCTGTAATAATTTATGCTTCCTTTCACAGGTAATTTGACATTGACAGTTCCTTTTCCATATGTTTTGTATCATCTATTACTAATCTGTGTGTATCATCGCTGTCATAATGTCAAAATAAAAGTATTCTATTTTTCATGAAAAACATACCAAAAATAAAGAATTTACAGATAATTATGACATCAACTAAATGAGAAAAATCGGCTCTTTAATTTGATATAGGTTATGTGCAGTTTTAGACTAAAAATTGATTCCAGGTTTTCATCCCTTTTCACCCCTTTAGAGGTTGAATTTTGAAAAATCCCTTCTTAGTACACTCCTACGTACCAAGGTTTACCTACACTGAAAATTTCAAGTCTCTACGTCCAGCGGTTTAGGCTGTGCGTTGTCTGTCAGTCAGTCAGTCAGTCAGTCAGTCAGTCAGTCAGTCAGTCAGTCAGTCAGGACAAAGATTCTTATAATATAAGATTATTAGGCTAGGTTACTGTAAGTCTGTTTTTCCGTTGACTGTGTACTGAACGCGTAGTGCAAGTGTTCTATTAAACAGTATTGGGTGTGATCTGATTGATCACAGTTGGCAACCTTAAGCAATATCTTATCTGTGGGGCATAGGCATAATCAATCATCTCAGTGACAAAACCGAAAAAACATTTACCCTGAACCAGTTCATTTTCATACATTTGGTTGGTGGTTTAGTGGTGTAAGTGGAGTTATTATTATTTATTATAAACGCGAATGTTTGTATGTATGGGTGTTTGTTACTCTTTCACGCAAAAACTACTGAATGGATTTTAATGTAACTTGAATATCACATTGTGCTGTATTAACATGTGATTTGAACGAAAAAAGCTTTGTTCAGGCGCACTTTCATCTTTTCATCACACTGTCAGCTATCCTTTTTTAGATCAAGCTGAACATCGCTTCAAACTTTAAAACTGGCAGACCCATAAACCTGTATGGCAACAAAGGTCGAAGCCTAACCATTAAAATTATATAACCCATAAACGCGTTCAAATCTGGAACTAAAGCAGCTGCCTTCAGCTGCCGCATTAAAAAAAACCGCGTGAACCGGAAACGGAAGTGTAGTTACGAACCCGCATAACCTTTTTGTTTGACCCAACCTTGTGGGAATTATTCGCACTCTGTGGAACTACTGTTTTTGCCGCCGATTCAATACGAAATGGAACGCTAGTAAATGCTATAATTTCCTAGGCCAGGATTTAGAAAAACATTAAGGACCGTAAAATATGCACTAGTCTACAACTGGAAGAGAGCACTGGTGGTCTAGTTGGTAGTGACCTCGCCTTTCGATCCTTAGGTTGTGGGTTCAAACCCGGTCGTGTATCAATGGATTTTTCTGTGCGCTATACCAGTACTCTCAAACGGTGAAGGAAAACATCGTGAGGAAACCCGCGGCTTAGTCAGCTCCGCACGTATTGACCATGTTTTTCCTGTGGACAAGGCCGACTAAGTTGAGAGAATAGAATAGGTACTGGGCAAGTCTACTCCTTAATTCGTCCCGGGCACTGCAGCGTCCTGTTTGTGAAGGTAAAAGTTGCCTCCTGAAGCTGTGTAAATCATCTACTATAATGGTAAAAGGCCTTAAATACACCTAGTGCACTGTTGGGTTAGTGGTAACGGATCCACTTTCCAAAGGTCTTTTTTACAATGGAAGAGGCGGCAAACGACCTATTACTTCTCATCTTCTCTAACACTGTTGCTACTTTCAAACTTCCTCTGATGTCCATTCCATATCCTATCCATTCTCGTAACTCCACGCATCCATCTCGACATTCGCATCTCCGTAGCATGAACTCTTCGTTCATCCACCGCATTGGTTGTCCTGTAGTCAGATCCGTACGACACGCATAATTATAAGTAGTAGGAGCAAAGGAGGCCGATATCCAGCAGTGGATACGATCTAGCTGCGAATGTAGATAAAGAATGGTTATTAACTGAATCCTATTGAAAAGTAAAGATATTTCCTGACCAAAGCTAAAATTTTACTATAGGTCTTTCAAACATGACTGCTGATTAAGAAACTAAGTCTTAAGACTAAGCTTAACCGTTCGTTAACAGATTATAAGTAGTTTATTTTGTTAAAAACTTAACTCTTGGGACGATGAAATCAAGAAAGTCAAAGGCATAACTTGGATAAGAGACGCACAGGACCGAGGCAGCTGGCTAAATCGAAGAGGCCTTTACCGGGCTGAAATGATGTTGATGATGATGATAATTTTTACTTATTTTACTAAAGAGAATGTAGAAGTCAATTGCGATCAACCAACAAAACAGGCACAACTTCCAACAACAAACATTGAAACTAATCAAAAAATATACAGGAAAGTTTAGAAACTCCACCTTTCTTAAAGTCAGTTAAAAATAAAACAGTTGACGTGTCTACACATGCGCAAACTTACATAGTTAAACATTTCGATAGCTAATTTATTTGCAGTTTAACCAAGCAATTTAGTTCGCCTACCCCTATGGAAAACATTCATGATTTTATGTGTGAATGTTCCCAACAGTTAGGTTAAACAGTCGTTAAACGGTTGATTTATGTGTTGGTATCGTTTAGTCCGTGTATAACTACGGAGCTACGCATAGCAATAGTCCTTTCAAAATCAGTGTAACGAAAAGATTAAAGTACACCTCAAAGTGGCACTTGGCAAAGGTCCTTGAATTTTTAGATTCTATGACATGCAGGGTTTCTCACGATGTTTTGCATTACCGATTGACAGTACTGGTATAGTGGTTAAATTTTCTAACTGGACTATAATCGGATTCGAACCCGCAAACTACGACCAGAAAACTACTTTACTTTATACAGAGATTACTTTAAGTGTTCTTTACGTCTTTCTTACACAAATCTTCGAGATTCTTTACTTGACAGATAAATAGAAGCTCCCGTTAAGTAAATTTTTAAATAAAGTGTAGGTGGTAATATCGATCGGTAGTAAATTAAATCATACTTAAAGGAACGGTTAGTGTGTTGGTGAAATCTGGCTTTCTGCTACGATTACATTCCGGATTGTAACTTTATCATAACGCCAGGACAAAAAATTTGCCTTACCCCATAAAACGCTTACTCAAATATTTAATTAAAAATTTTACCTTCTCCTTGGAGTTCGCTGAGAACAAATTCCATAGTAACACTCGCTGCTATTGTTCAAATTAATTAATTTTCACAACACCAGTACTATGTACAACAAAATTGTTTGTCTCATAACAACGTCCAGTTTACATATCAGTCCACCGCACTGTACCGTCAAAATTTGTTATATCATTTCAAATTAGATTAAACACAGTTGTGTTTGCGTCTGTCCGTACTGCATCTTCAAGAGATGACAGTCTCCTTTATTCACATACAACAAAGAATAACAAAACGGCACTCGCCGGTTCTATTGTCCGAAGTGGGTAGGCACAGCGTAGCGCGGTGCTACGTAGGCGCGTCGTAGTACCTCTACGGCCGGCTCGCCACTGGGGCTACGCGCCGACCCGGACCGACCACCCACACAGACAAGCCGAGCTCGCGATGGCGTATACACACACGCACACATCCATACATTACAAAACCCCGCGAGTGGAAGCAGGAAAGTAACATTTTTGGGTTTATAAAGATACACACTGATGTAAAGTCACGCACACTCGCGTACGCAACTTCTCTCGTGCCTTCACATTGCGATTTAAACTTGTAATCCCTAACGATGATTTCAATTCTAGGGATTCGTAGTAGGATTTATAAGTAGGTCAGTCGATATTAAAGCTCCGTATGTCGCAGCCTATTGTTACAATTGCAACGGCAAGCGTGATGCATAAGTAATACAATAATTTCATAAAGCTGAACTGAACTTGCTTTGCTCTATAATTTCAGCATTTTGCAATGCAAAGCATAAGCGAGTTATGTAAGAAGGCTCCTAGCTTTATAAACTGTACTGCACCTTAATGGAAAATAAAGTTTAGTTAGCTGAAGCAACGTTTCCTTTGATGTAGAGATACAGGCAGGAAATTTCAATCAATAAATGATACGGTTTCAAAATGCATTTTGTTTTATTTTTGTTCAGCTTCGAACCTCGGTAAATTAGTTAGCACTGCTAACTAGTCACGAGTTCGAAACCCGATCCTAGCGCAATAGTTTCGAAACATGTTTAAACGTTTAAACTAATGTTTAGACATCATTATATCATATATCTTGGGAAGAACTACAGTCATAAGTCATAAGCTATTTTCAACTTCAAAGGCTATATTCACACCGACAAACGTATATCCGCAATTTCTGTTTGATTACTTCGAAATGCGAACCGAAAAGCCTGATGTTTAATACATCAATATAAGTATGAAGTGAGAAAGTTTCCACACACCTTGAGAGCTTGAGTCTGAGGTGACAAGCAGCCACTCATGCTCAACTTTATTCATTCACCTTAATTATACTCAGTAACAAAAGATACCAACTTTCTTAATAATGTTTTAGACGTCCAAGGTTTCCACAGCTGATTGAAGGGAAAATGTGTTTTAAGGTTCTGTAACAGCCACTCAACTGACTCCGAGTTTTATCCAGTGTCTATCGTGAGGGATGTAAAGCGATGCGATGCGGCACGATATAGCAGATTAGCTTCTGCGCTTGACATTTGGCTACTACTAAATCTTTTCACGACACTGGTCCGAAAGAACCAGTGTCGTGAAAGGTGACAATACTAGTAGTAAAATGTAGATAATTTTTTTTTTCTAACCCATACATACTATTACGCCGTTATCGCTAACGGGGTGGGCAGAGTCAGAAGTTATCAATAGAAAACTTACAGCCACTCCTAATCCAAGAGTCCCAAGATAGATATGGCGAACCATGGTGACAGGTGATCAGCCTAGATGGTCCATCATGTTGGAAAGGTTAATACCTACCCCTTAGTCGACCCCCTTAGTATCCTCTCCAAAATGATGGACCACCTATATGGGCGATAGGCAGATCAACTGTCACCATGGTTCACCATATTCATCTTAGGACTTTAAATCAGAAGTGGCTGCAAGTTTTCTTGTTTACTTGTGGCTCTGCCCACCCCATTCGGGATATGAACGTGATAGTATGTATGTATGTACTTACTTTGACACTATTTTGAAAGTTTTAAAATGCTTTGTCTTATTGGAGGCGTGTAGGTACTCCTAGTTTCTACTGCCCACAACACAAGGACACACAACCCTTTTCTGTCCAGGTACGTACCTACGCCGGGTTATTCCCCATTTATTTGGGTATTACTGAAACATCGTTGCATAATATCGTATCGCATTGGTCTCTCAGGGCAAAGGCCCGCGGTAGATACGATGTATTGTCAAAGTTCGTAACATTTAGGTATAAAACTTGAATGAAAAGTTTTCAATGAAGATGTCGCAATTAATTTTCGATAAAATTTAACTCGTTAACGTCAGAAAATTACAGTCTTCAGAAGGGTCCTAATTGAAATGTGCGAAAGTTTTTTCATTAATATTGTGCCGTGTTTTTGTAATAGCCTACTTTCTTTGAAAATTGGGTTATTGAAATAAATTAATTTCAATTAGTTGTCAATTTTGAATGTTTTGAAGAAACTTCAGAATCCAGAGCCCTTGTACTCCCAGATGTGTTCATTTGTAAATTATTTCTACGGTAAATGGATCAACGAAATCTTTGACCACAGTATTTCTGGCAGATTTTAATAAGATGAAGCATTACATAGACTAGGAGCAAAACAAAAAACATAGAATGCGTTTGACTATTTCTCTGCCCAAGCATGTTGTAAAAGTCGACTAAGGGATGGTATTCTCTCCAACATGATGGAACTGAACAGAAATTTAAAGCTAAACTCTATAACTGGTTGGTTGGTGGTTGCTTTTATAAAGTAAATGAATTCTTTAAAATTTTACATATATTATCACGCCCGAATCCCTAACGGGGTGGGCATAAAAAATAAATAAATTTCAAAGTAATAAAATAGACCATTTTGGTGATTTTTAATCACTCGGTGATTTTCCAGACTTGATACCCTGGCCTTTTTCCAAAACGTCACCGATTATATTGGTACGTAAGCCTAGGTATCTCTCTTCTTTAAATCTTGTAATAAAGCCAGCAATGTCATTACCATCCACAGCCTGACTTCACTTACTGGTGGGCATAGACCTCCATCTGTTTGTGCCATCCATCTAATCCATCCTCGACCTACGGTTTTGACAATATCGTCCACCGAGCAATGTATTTTTAATTTGTTTCTGTAGTTTAATTACAAAACGCTGATAAACCCTCTTGCAAACAGTTCGTAAATAAGGCAGCAATAAACTCGGAGACGGTAAGTCCATTTGCTATTTTAAAGCGGACATTAGCGTGCGATCGTTCTCTGACTCGTAATGGATAGATGTTCAGGACAAAAAACCGGATAAGACTGGTTACAGGGAAAGTTAAATGTGCGAGCTTTACCATAAGGGTATTTACCGGAGTATTTTCGCTGTAGAAATAAAATATTGTAGATTACCACAGAACATAACAATATACTTACAAATTCTGGATATAATCCAAGAAAACAACGAAAATTATGTGAGTACGAGTATATAATGCAACATTTATAATGCTCTTGACAACAGAAGCATTATAAATTAAAAACATTATTAAAATTTCGTGAGCAGGATATTTGAGAAGAAGTTAACAAGAAAAGAATAATACCTAGCTTATCATGTACGTAATTCCTAGCTTATCATTTAAATTTTCGTAAATACATAATTTATTACTAGCAAACTAAAATACGGAAAGACTATCGGTTGTAAAAGAATCCTTGATCTTAGCTCAGATATTGCGGAGGTCGGAGGGCCTTTGAGACTTCCTCCTGACGGAAATTTAATTTAATCGCATTTTCTTCTTTGCTAAACGACCGCTTTATACTATAACGTAAGGGGTTTCAAGAGATTTCTTTTTGGGAATCGATTATCGTCTGATAGCCGAGATAGGGTATTTGGCGATTTCGTTGTTGTTTTTCGTTTACAATCTCATTTTCCATTATCTTGTTTCCCTTTTGTTGGTGAAATCAAAGACAATACAATACAAATAAAGATTATGGAGGCCTTTGAACTAGTTACTGACGTTATCGAATCGTTGCCAATAATCGGCATGGCTTTTCGAGGGGCTAGAGATATAAAAAGCATTCTTAAATCCTGTAAGATGACCCCTTTTACCCTACTGCAAAGAAGGAGGGTAATGTGTTTGGAGTGTTTGTATGTGGGTGTATATTTATTATTTATTTATGTTTGGCACATATTTTCACCGAGTCTGGGTGTTGTAATATGTATTTAAAAAAAATATAATATATTCTTTCAGTCATTTTCTTCCTATAGTACAAGCTTCGCATAGTTTGTGGCTAGATGGCGCTGCGTAAAATGTTTACAAATGGTCTACAAATATTAGTTTGTTTAATGTTTGTTGACTAGGATAGACGTACCTATCCCATGATCGTTGTAAACACTAAAACTACTATGATCAAAGAACATCGACATTTTTACAAAAACTTTCCGCAATGTAGGTATTCAATAACTGAGGGGACTTGAACTAAATATTATTTTTTGTATTGAGGGTTTACCAACAGATAAAAAATCATCATAATCTTCATGATACCTAAACACGTAATATTAGCGGGCCATCCACTGACGTCTTCTCGTTCTTACATGGGGCAGCAAAATGCTTGATAGTACTGAATGAATATCACATAATATGTAAGGTTTACAAACTTGTTTTTAACACAATATTTGTAGGTGGTCAGCAAATTCGTCCTATCTGACCTAGACGAATACATGAGACTTTTCGGCGACAGCTTATATAAGGGTGTCCGATAAATAGTTAGTAACTCGTTAGGTGCTTGTACGAGGTTCTTAGGCTGGGGTAAAAACTAAAATAAAAATCATACTGTATTATAAATGTGAAAGTTTGTGAGGTTTTGTGCCTCAATCACACCTAAACGGCTGAACGGAATTGAATTAAACTTGAAATACATGTAGTACATGTGCTGGATTAACATATAGGGTATTTTTTATTTGGGTATCGCGAGTGAAGCCGCGGGCGACAGCTAGTAATCTATATATATAAAACAAAACAGTAAGCATTTTTCTGCAATCAACGCACAGGCCAAACAATTGACTATTAACTGTATTAACTGTTTCATACTATTAACAGTGTTGTGTATTAACTGTGTCCAACGTCTGAACTGGTTAATAGGTTTTTATTTCGAACTTACTTCTCCCGCAGTTTCGCTCGCGTGGTGTCTGGGTTAAAAGCAGGCTAAATATTATTCCAGCACACGTATTATATATAGTATATAGTACAATTTCATTTGAATTCGCACAGAAGTTTGGGTGTGATTGAGGCATAAACATATATTCAATCAAAAATAAAATATCAAGAGAAAACAATTTAGGCCTGTATCGGTATCTAGAAAAATATAAAAATCGCCGAGACTCGATTACCGGGATGAGCAATCTATCTATATATTTTACTAATTTGGTATGGAAACCCTCATAGCGAGGGAGCACGAGATCTTCTTTGAGACTCACTTTGATTTTTTCACCACACTGGTTCGAAAGAACTAGTAACACGAGTAGTACCTACATAGAAGGGCGATGATCATTTTGATGGTCCTTTTCGCACTTTTTAGTACAACCAACAAGCAGAGCACATCACAGATACATCTAATCTTACACATTACAATGTCTTCCTTTTTCTGCACATGCCAGTTTTATAAGCACTACAAACTTCCTCAACTCCACAGTTGAAAATGCAAATAATTCACAGAGATACCGAAGTGTCCGAATCAAAGCCAGTTTGACATCTCTTCGGAGTTAAACTTTGGTTTCCGACAAAGCGGTGATCGTCTATTGACGATCGTATACAGCGATGTATGTATATATCACGCCCGTATCCCTAATAGGGTGGGCAGAGCCACAAGTAGTCATAAGAAAACTTGCAGCCACTCCTGATTCAAAGTCCCAAGGTGGATTTGGTGAACCATGGTGACAGACTCATTGCTTAACCATGTCACAGAATAACTAACAGTACTAGGCCATGTCTTCTTTCACACAATCCATCCATCTTTTCCTTCCAGTTCCTATCTTTATAATATTATTTATTATTTATCAGCCGTTTTTGTCCCGCTGCAGGGCAAAGGCCTCCCTTCCCTTTTTCCACTCTTCGCGATTTAACGCTGTGACAGGCCATGTGCCAAGTGTGTCCAGCTCGTACCGCCATCTCATCCTAGGCCTTATAATATTAGCTTTATATTATTCTTCTTTTACTTTTGGATTATTTGGAATTTACTGCAACATTAGGTTCGTCAAAAGACGGCAGTTGCTTCCTAGCGAACTAGTTTGATAGGTTAGCCGACTGCAGTGAAACTTACCCTCTTCGCGAAACATAATAAATCTTTCTTACTGTCATTGATATTTAGCTCGTGCGAGAGATTCGCGCCACAATGGTGGGAGCCGACGATAAATCATTTAGAAGTATTTTGTTTGCAAGTACGAGTGGCTGCGGTTATCGACGCTAGGTTCGGATTTCGGCTAATTTATTGAACAGATGCGACTTATATCAATATTTAGAAAGTGCCTTTCTTCGATATGAATGCTGCTTCGATATGAAAACAAAAAAAACGGTACCGGAGATCTTTTGAAGATTGTCACATAACATTCACTTTATATATGTTACCGTAAAATTGTAAATAACGTTAGATTATAATCTCGCAAGATTGTAAACTGTCGAACATCTGCTTAGATCGAAATTAGTAGGTTAGGTTAGTTAGTGAAAAACGCGCGAAGCGAGCGAGCAGACCGAGTGTGCCGCGGCAGCGCCCGCCGAAAGAAATCTTTCGACAGTTTACAATCTCGCGAGATAGATTATAATCTAATGGTATTTATAATTTTACGGAGACTTATACACATACAATCATATATTCACACGAGATGTGTGAAAATATGGGTACACGCACCCTACAGTTGCTATCTTCGACACATCATCGTTTTCATTGATTATTCCATATTGTAACATTAATAAAAAAATACTTTTTTCATCATAAGGGATTTAGGTACTCGAACACGTCGAAGTCAAATAAGATATCGTTTGTTTTTGATACCCACGAAAAAGAGAATCCTAGTGTGTAGTCACTATGTAACAGATAAGTTTTAAATTTTTATTTATAAAATACTTATGCGTAAATTTTGATTAGATACCTCTTAGTATACCATCTATTTATGCATGGTCTACCAAGATAAAAATGTCCATCTAAACAGATTAACTTTTAATTGAATCTGTGACTTTTCTTTGCGATTTAGTAAAAGCTAATTTGCTGAAGCCTATTTGTGTTTCGAAATAATTGAATTTAAAGTCACTTTGATAGGGATTAAAGTAGAAAAGGGTCGCGGTATACGGGCGGCCCATCGATTAAGCCTTGTAGGTAGGCGACCGCCAATGGAAGTCAGTCAGTTGTCAACCAATGTATAGTCGGCGTGATACCAAGGCCTTTTACCATCTGTAGTAGATGATTTATACAGCGTCAGGAGGCAACTTTTACCTTCACAAACGGGACGCTGTAGTGCCCGGGACGAATTAAGATAGAGTAGACTTGCCCAGCACCTATTACATCCTCTCAGCTTAGTCGGCCTTGTCCACAGGAAAGACATGGTCAATACGTGCAGCTGACTAAGCCGCGGACCACTACCATCTAGACCACCAGTGCTCTCCGGATACTATATGCAGACCGGATAGATGATCCCACTAAAAAATCATTCTCTGAATGGTTAAGACATTATTTTGGGGTAAAATGCCTATTTAATAAATGTAATGTGAAAATAAATAAAATAAAATCGAAACCTACTTATAAGTACTTTCAATAATAAGGAGACTTTAAGGCGCACTTAAAATCCTTTCATCCACTCGTTCGAAAGAACTAGTGACACAACTAGTAGTTGAAATTAGACTTTCGTCCTATAACTTGCTAGCAACGTTTTGGTTTAATAAAGAACAATAATATTTTGTACAAAACAAAATTCATAGCATCAAAACAATATATTTTATTAAGCTTCGCCGAGGCATATTTCATTGAATTTTTAAACCAATTGTTTACATTACGTAATAATGTAACCTTTGCAAAACAACATTAGTTTTATATCTGCGAATTTCAGAGTCATCTTACTTAATTTTCTTTGAGAGCCGAAAACTCTTAAAATTAACGGACAGGAGACTGTAGAATTTCTAGATTCCGTACATCAAAAAAGTGTCAAATTTTTTGGATTAATAAAAATAAAGGTTTTTTTATTAATCTATAATATAAAAATGAATCGCAAAATGTGTTGGTAAGCGCATAACTCAACAACGCCTGGACCAATTTGGCCAAATCTTTTTTTAAAATGTTCGTTGAAGTTCAAGGATGGTTTTTACGGCGAGAAAAATTAGAATTATTGCTGGAAAAACCCTAAAAATAGCCCTTTTCTTTTTCCCATACAAATGATTTGTAACTAAAACGTAGTCAATTTGAGCTTTATTGCTATGGTATAAAGTTCATATTAAATTACAAGCACTCACTGTTGTCTAAGCTTGACAGGACGAAGTCTGTCGGGTCAGCTAGTTGGAAATAAAATTGACATTATTAATTAGGATGACTCCATAACTAAAAAAAAAAATAACCAAGAATACCAAAAACATATAATTTTGAATACATCTAAGCGATCAGGTTATAATACATAACATAATATGACTAGCTTACGCCCGCAGATTCTCTTGCGTGATACCAAAATTAAAAGTAGCCTTGTTATTCCAAATCAATTATGTATTTTCCAAGTTTCATGTAAATTTATTCATTCATGCGTGATTGCGGCAAAAACATACAAGCATCCTGACAAACTTTCGAAATTATAAGGAGGGCTTATCGAAACACATTATCATAGAAGTGCTACTCCATCTAAAAACTGTCCCGGGCACCACAGCGTCCCGTTAGTGTAGACAAAAGTTCCTGACACTGAATAAATCATCTAGTATAGATACGAGTAGTATACGGTCTTATTTTCTAATTTATTATGAAGGCTTCACCGAAAGAATCCTAAATTTAAAACCAAAGCCATTGGTGGAAAATGAAAAAGACACGCCTGTACGATTTCCATTAACATTGAAGAACGCGTCGAAAACCCCCGGGCTCCAATAAATCAATCTTAGAGACAGACCGTTTCCAAATCGCTACGAGACTGCCGGCAGTATTAAATTTTACAGAATACTGTTGTGGTACAAGCAATCTGATTACAATACCTACCAACTTCTCGAATAGATCTGATTATACGTTATATATAGATTTATGTTTTAGAATTATTCGTAGAATCACGGATAGTCGAAATATGTTCTGTGGACATTTTACTTTTTAGGGTTCCACTAAGCCTCCGCTGTCCTTCCATCTGTCCGTCCATCAGTGGGCTGTACTCATAGCCGTAATAGGTAGGTGTTTTCTATTGCCCCTATATCAACAAATAATATAAATTAAGTGATAAAATATTTACTAAATGAAAGGGTTTGCTGAGAAGAATAATAACTAAAAATGTCAAAATTATAAAAAGTAAAGAAATATTAAAAAACAAGCTTTCATTTAAATGCTCTAAACAAAAGGACATAAACTTTAAATTAAATCAAATTCATCAATTTATCACAGTACACAACTGTAAGTGTAAGACCATTGATATCCCGAGTGAGTAAATTGATGCGAGCTTACGCAACTGTTACCTGTTAGATGCTCAAGAAATTTTCATCCTAAACTTTTTTAGGAACTTTAATAAAAACTATTATAACTTTCATCATAATCAACATCAACAGCCAATAACTGTCCAGTGCTGGACATAGGCCTCACTTATGCGCCATCGCATCCTATCTTCAGCTTGACGCATCCTGTCTCTATCCAGTATTATAACTTTAAAACTCCCCAATACTTTGTTCTATAATTTCAATATGTACTTACCTAGTAAACAAACGTGAACGTTTTCATAAATTTCCAATAATCGCATTACTAAAGCAGCTTTGCAAAGCGCTAGACAACGCCGGCGGCACAAGCTATAATATATCTGGTGTTCTTCACCCGTCAGCGATGTTTGAGCACCTATCCAATTAGGGTTTTTCAATGCGCCCCTTGAGGCAAATGTTGTTAGGTTAAATTGTCTTCCTTGTTGAAATACGACATTTATGTTGTTACTAGATGGCGCTAGTAGTAGGTACATTAATGCTCGGTTCCAATATTCTACAAGCGGACGACGGATCGTTCATTACCATAGCAACATTGTTTTTCTGTCGAAAACTGTATAGCACTATTTTTTTTAATTCTCGTTTATTTCAGACGGAAATCTATTTTCCTCATCAATGTTGGGAAATATAATATTAGCGAGGTAAATATTATTTTTTCTACATCCTAGTTTTTTTTTTTACAATGCGCCCACCTACCGTCAAAGCAATGACAAACTAACTTTTGACAAGACTCTGTTTTGCTCTTTCGTACCAAGACAGATGGTCCGGTTGTCTGGGCAATAAGTGTTTTGTAGCCGTACTTTTTGGATTCTGACCGGGCTTGGATGAGGCTGGAAAAATGAAAATGAAAATGGAAAACGTCGTAAACACAAAGGAAGGCTATCTAGGTATAGCGAGACAGTGAGTAAAGTCAGGTTACACCATGATGATGTTCGAGTGGACTATGCATGTTGGTTTTCACGTCTTTCATAAAAGAACTAGAGCGCCAACCAAACCGACACGCCATAAAAATAGGACAAGACATAAAACTTGATTCTTCCGGGAAATAGTACCGACCTTGTAACGAAACATCTTTGTTTCATCGTCACGAAACGAAGAAATCATGAAAGTAATATTCCTAGATACAACACCTTTTAAGTAAAATGTTTTCAGGACATTCCCATGCCTTACATCCTATCAATCACGTGGCAGTACTAAAGCCAGGGCATAAAATTGTAAAACTGACTACACTCGGATACACCTACATGAATAGACTATCTAATACTGGACTCTCGTATACTCTCAACGGAAATTTTACAAATGTTACCGTAAAAGCCCGAACTACGGTAAATCCTAAGATTTTCCAGCAAAACGTAAGATTAGCAACTCATAATGGTATAAGTCCGAATGGTTCTGGGAACATTGTTTATTTCGAAATTTTACCAACATTCACTCGGTAAATCTTAAGATTTAGCTCAAAGATACGGTAAATGTTGAAAAAGACATGTTATAACGGTGTTCGGCGCATAATTTGACTTACTCACGTCGGTAAATCCTTGAATTTAATAAAACCCTAGATTAACCAACATACGGGCTTTTACAGCCCCTACGGGCGTACTAAGTATGTTATGGACAACTTTTACTTAAACCTACGTATTTATGATAAAATGAAAAGTATATTTTCTCCTTAGTTTTAAAATCATCATGAGTTTAACAGAGTAATTGCGTCGAGTTACAACGCACAAACTACAACAAATAAATACATGCTTTATGAATATATATTTGGGTGATGTGGTCGCAAAGCGACAAACCCCCTAATTAAATTAAAAAAATGGATATATAGCCAGCCGCGGGAATCGCACCCGCACTCCTCACGTCTCGTAATGCTCTCCCGCCACGACTCCGTTGTCAATATCAACTTTGCAGCATGAAACAGTTTTTTTTTCTATGTTAGTATATTGAATATCTTTTACAAGTGGTAGATCCAGATATAGGCTGCTTCGTATTTGGATGCGCTGCCGTGTTCCATTAGCGTTCAGGTCACGTAGGGAGACACTTGGAGCCCTGTTCGACCAATCACCGACAGCAAGGCGGGAATACGTTAGAGAATCACACTCGCCCGTATTAAAGTTTTAACAGTTTTAGCATGAAATGCTAAGATATAAAACCTTTGAAAACAGGGTCAGGAGTTAAGCTTTATTTAGATGTTTTGTTTCAGATTGCTATAGCGTTATGTTGGCCAAAGAAAAGGTGGATGTATTGTGTGAAAGAGGACATGGTTAAGAAAAGAGTCAGCAAAGAGATGACAGTGGGAGTGGAGGAGGAGAACATTCTGTGCCGACCCCACATAGAGTGGGACAGGGGCAGATGATGATGATGATGATGATGATGATGATGATGACGATGGCGTTACGTAATACTTTGACTCGTTTTTTTTTAAATACTAGTTGTTGCCCACGATTTCGTCTGCACTGATTTTCGTAGCAAAATGTAGCCTATGTCGTTCCCTAAGATGGTATCTATCTCCTGATAAATTTTATGAAAATCTGTTCAGCGGTTAAGGCGTGAGAAGGTAACAGACAGACAGAATTGCCTTCGCATTTAAAAAATTAGTATGGATGTGTAACAGACCAACAACTGAGCTAAGATTTCATCTAGAATCTATATTTGCATTGGTCAAAGATCAGCAAGAAATATAGGATGACGATGTTGATGATGACATTTTTTGCTACAGTTATCATCTCTTTGCCCTTATCACACTTACATGGAGTCGGCACAACATGTATTTTTCTTCCACTCCCCTTTATCAGTCGTCATCTCAGTATTCACTCCTTTCTTACTCATGTCATCTTTCACGTATCCATCCATCTTTTCTTTGGTCAGCCTCTACTCTTGTATTCATCCACATTCATAACTACGAGTAACACAATCGACAACTATTACGATAAACTATTGGTAGATGATATTGATTTCTAATTACAATAAATAAATGATCCTACATAAGTTATTGAATACCTAAGTATTATAATTACAATTTGCAACCCGAGTTTACACACCGCTGGTAAATGCTAAATGAAATATTAATTTATTGATAGTTACTCAAGCTGAAGAAGATTTGGTGCCTGAATACCTGTCGATTTTTCCATTCCTACACAACATTTATTTACTCTTTGTTTAGACACATCCAATCTCGGCGAAGTAAAATCGTACAATTTAAGCGAGAAAATCGAAAAACGACAACCAAAGAGCCGAACAGATGTGAACAAAGATGAAAAAAGTTTCACAAATTCGGAATGGAAGATGATTACAGTACAGAGAATGGAGAGACGTTATTATGAAGTCTCTTTTGTACTGATTTCGAATGTTTCCCTTTAGAACTTGGTTTATAGCTAAGCTCGGGAAATATCTACGAGAAGTTGAATACATAACGAATCTTTTAATATTCTTTCTTTTAATTTAGTTTTGTTTTGTTGGAACTTTGCTGCTAGTACCTTTATCCGAAATGTTTTACTATTTTATTTTTTATTATTTTCATTTAAAGGGTTTGTTCTTAACAGAACATGCCACCCTTAAAGGTACACAATGGATAGGTACAATCAACAAAGAAATCAACTTATACAGAAAAAAAACTTAAATAAAAACCTTAACAATGAAAAATTAGTAACAATTAGATCAATTAGGAAACGGCTTGGTAATAAAGTTGGTACAGTTTTCCAGCCTCCTCTGAGCTAAGCTAGAATACTGTTACAACCTCCAATCTGCCAGAAAGCATGGTCTCTATTGAAGAACTGCAGTCGAAGAGCCTTGCCTTCAGTTGTTTTTAGCTAAAATAAAAACATTAAAAATACTCTTAAAAAACTATTATTTACACTCAATACACGCCTTTGAGGCAGACATAAAATCCTTTCACCATACTGATTCGTCAGAACTAGGTGACAAGAGTAGTAGTAGTAAACAATGTACACTCAATAACTTAGAGAGCACTGGTGGTCTAGTCGGTAGGTACCCCGCCTTCCGATCCTAAGGTGGTGGATTTAAATCCAGTCGTGTACCAATGGATTTTTCTGTGCGAAAAATTTATGTGCACTATACCAGTACTCTCAAACGGTGAAGGAAAACATCGTGAGGAAACCCGCGGCTTAGTCAGCTCCGCACATGTTGGCCATTTCTTTCCTGTGGACAAGGCCGACTAAGCTGAGAGGATGGTACAGGTGCTGGGCAAGCCTACTCCATCTTAATTCGTCCTGGGCACTGCAGCGTCCCGTTTAGTGAAGGTAAAAGTTGCCTCCTGACGCTGTATAAATCATCTATTATAGATGGTAAAAGGCCTTATCTTATACACTCAATAATAAGCCTGAGTGCTGAATAGTGCAGTCTAAATCTGGCAACATTTCAAACGCCATTATTTTAATAGCAATGGAATAGTAATGACTATGATCATTTGCCAAGCTCATCCTAGAATGTAGCACATAGATAACACATTAAACATCACCCTTTATAATTCTGTGTGCCTAAATTTAGTCTGGTGTGAAACTAAATTTAGGCACACAGATCATAGGCTATAACTCTGTGCGCCTAAATTTAGTCTGGTGTGAAACTAGCCTATGATACAGGCTAGTTTCACAAGTATAGTATCCCTTCGATTTTTACGACATACTCGGGGAGAGAGGCAGCTAGATGCATTCTATGTTTTTTCTTTACTACCAGTCCAGCAAAGAAGTAATAATTTGAAAATAATATTTATATAATTTGCCGTTATAATATCGGCTAACGTCTCTTAGGAAGCAAAAGGTCATATAACATGTATGTAAGGAATAATGAATTTATCAACAATCTACATTTCGCCGAAATGGGAAACCGAAGTTGGTAAAATGATATTTGAGGCACGAAATGTATGACAATTCTCATTTCCGTGTTGATTTCCGTCTGGATTCCTAAATGTGAGGGCTTTTTGTGTGCCGATTGAAACGTCAACAATTCGAAAAATATAATAATAGTCTTTTACTTTGAATACATCTGAAACCTTATTCAGTGAACGTTTAGTTAAATCCAAAAATAATATGTTTAGTTTTACTTTTTGGTATCCTTTAGTACAATGAACCAGGAAAAGCGGCCGTAAGCGAGTGTGGAAAGTATTCACTTACTCTACCAATATAAGTATAGTATTGCAACATTAGTTACCGTGCTTTTTTAATGGTACCTACGTACATCTTAGTTATGATATGAACTGAGCATCAAGCAACGAAGCGAAGCGACTTTAGGCATGTTTTAGGTAAAATTTGTTATTTTCATGAAATAAATTATCTATTCTGAATAAAAAAAATGGAAAATTTGTTGTGCGCAATAATATTCACGTGTTACGTGGTGCAACCAATAAATACATAATAATTATAATGCGTGTCTTAAAGCAATAGCAATTCATTTTCGTTTGCAGAACATAGCCATCTAATTATCTTGAAGTCTTTATAGAATAGTAAAACATAAAATAAATTGCTAATTACGCAAGATAAACGCTAATGTTCATTAAAAGGAGATCGTTTGTGAAGTCTCTTTGAGCATAAACAAGGGTTTTACAAGAAAAGTGCTTACTGTGTCCGATACATTGCTAAAGATAATTTCGTTATACTAAGTACCTACCTAGCACGCATTGGCCTGAAAGTTACCCTGCTGGCATGAACTCTTTACTGTAAAGTAAATACAATAATCATCATCATCATCCGCAGCCTAACTTCACCCACAGCTGGGTATAGGCCTCAATTTATGTGGGCCACTCTCAACGGTCCGTTGCTAGTCTTATCCAGTAGTAGGTATATAATGATGTTTTATCTCACTAAGGCAGGTTGATCTTAGTTGTGTGTGAAAATATATACAGAAACAATGTGTTCGTACGAACTAACATACGTACACATTGTATGGGTATATAATATTACCGAATAAACCAGAGCCACAACTGAAAGATATGCAACAGGATATAACAGAATTTGTTCATAATATTAAACAGATTATCCCGAAACATCTCAAGCCAAACATAGCCCGCAACTTAAAAGTGCTAAGTTCAAGCCGAGGGTGAACGTAAATTGCCTTCATCAAACCAAGTGGCTGGTGCCGGCAACCTGACACAAACTAATCGTATTTACCCCGCCATGATTACCTGATCTGAATATTCATAAGCACAGATCATAGAAGAAATTGTACTCCTCCTATAGAAGTTTCACTCTGACAGAGTGGCCGTGTCTGATGAACAACAGTAAAACAAAGAAAAATAGACTTTTGACTTCCATAATCGTAGGAAATTCACGTAGTTTTTAGACGATCTCGGGAGCTAGTCCTAAATATGTCACAGATATACGTCACGTCACCTTGTTTTTGAGACACATGAACATTTTGTATTCGTATACACAGCGTTCGAACAGTTTGAGAGTGTTCAATTGTTAGAACTTGTTGTTAGTGCTGTTTCTCGTTAAAATCTAGGTATTACTTTATAGGATTTCTGATTGTAGACACGTCAAATACCAGGCATATTAGGGTAGGGTTAGGGCTTTATAACTTTTGCAGCCTCATCGTTATATTTTGTAACCCTAACTTTAGTTTGTTCTGTTCTAAATATTTTTTTCTGATTTTTCTGATTTTCAGGGTCTCAAATATTGTTTGGAAATAGTCATCATCATCAGCCTATAGCAGTCCACTGCTGGGCATAAGCCTTCTTCAGCTTGACGCATTCGTATGCATCCACATCCTGCTGGCAGAGACTGGTTTCTGTCAGCAGCCTTTTACACGTCACTCGATGGAGTAATGTAAGACACCCTCCGGCTAGGTGTAGCCGGAGGGCGTCCTACATTACGTTTGCAGAGCCGTGGTATCCACTCAAGAACTTGTTTAGCCCAGCGGTTTCCGGTTTTTCGGCGTATATGGCCCACCCCACTGCCACTTCAGTTTCTTAGTTCTATGTCAGTGACTTTAGTTCTCTGTCAGATAATAAAGAAAAGAGTACTACTATTGTAAATGGTATTAACAAAAACACACAATAAATCTACGCTACGCAAGCGACACAATTCGCAACAAGTCGAATTCCAGTTTTCCAGCAGATGGGATTGCTCTCTAGCTATATTGAATCTAAATGCAACGGGATAAAGCACAACTTCGCCTTAAATACAATTTTAGTGATACAAGTTATCTCCGATAACATTCTTCGAGCTGCAAGTTTAAACGAATTAGTTCGGAACGGGGCGTAATTAAGTTATAGAATTATGTTAGAATTTTTGCTAACCAAAAGTTGGAGATTTGATTACGGGACAAGAATCGGTTACCTAATTGGGGGAGGTAAATTTTACTGTAGATAGTGTAATGGATTGGTATTTTCATCACTACGAATGGGTTTTTTTATAAGCATACGGCACGCCTGATGGAAAGCGGTTACTGCAGCCTATTGACGCTTGCAACACCAGGAGTATCACTCACGAGTTGCCGATCCTACAAATCTCTTCACACCCTTTTTGAACCCTATGCTGTACTCGTTGGGAAAAACAGCGGCGGGCAGTTAATTCCACAACTTAAACGTCCGCAGTAGGAAGCTTTGGAATCGCACAGTATGAGACCATTTTGTTTCCAATGTGTGAGGTCGACTCCCCGTCGATGGCGAGAGGTGCAATGGTAGAACGTAGCCGTGGGCATTAACTGAGTTCTGATAGAAACTTGTGAAACACTGCAATGCGACAGCCAACTTTTTTTTAAAGAAAGCATTAATTTATTTTATTAACAAAGACAAACTATAGACATTAAAAACTTTAAAGTAATCGGTATAAAAATAAGAAATAAAAATGAGCTCAGTTTTCTATCTAAGTTCGCCTACAGATAGTGACAGATGTAGCCATAGTAATTAACAGAACAGACAAGGGCGTAAAATGCAAACATTCGCCGAACGAAGGTTGTAGCGCTACTCTACTGCAAACATTTTATCTGTATGTTGTCGTAGAGATCAGTGGTTTTTGTTCTTTTGTTACAGTTTTATGTTTTGTGCAGTGTAACTTGTTGTGTTAGACCGTTTTAGTGTTTGTAAAGTTGTTAAATGACAAATTCTACAAACGTTAAGAATCTTAAAATTTGTGAGTATGTACCTACCTCTATGTATACTATGTTTGTACCTCAATCACAGCGTAACGGCTGAACGGATTTGGACAAAACTTGAAATGTATATAGTACGTGTGCTTATTGTGCTACTACTAATATTCATGTCACTAGTGTGATGAAAGTATTAATGCGTTCCAAATGCTCCTTGATTAGAAACAAAGTGTAAAGATCTTTGGTGAAATATTTTTTTGAGTTCTGGGCATTTTTTCCTTTTTTTCCGTCGCGTTTCCGTATACAGAGTATCCCACGGCTATGGCACATGGAAGGAAAGTGTCTTAAATACTGTAATAGAACATTTAACTGAATGAAGACTTCAATTTAATTTTAAAAACAATTCGAACTGCATTCAGAAAAATATTGAAATATTTTGATATAATCGCCTGTCTGAATAATTTTAAATTAAATCTTAAATTTCATGGTCTTTCTTGTATTATTGAGCCTCTCAATCGGTATAGTAAAATTACAATTGTATTTTTGTTTCTAATTTGTCGGGTTCGATTCCCAGTTCAGACAGGCGATTATTTAAAAACCTTTAAATGCAGTTCGAATTGCTTTTAGAGTAAAAATGAAGTCTTCTTTTATTATTATTTTTTATCGTGTGACTCCTTATATATTGTACGTCAAAACAAATCAGGAGGAAAGAAACTTAGTGGGTGGTCGGCTAATTATCCTTAGTGTATGAAAGCCATGGCGAAAACTAGGTCAAAACAAAACCCATGAGTATTATAATCTCCAAGCTAAAACTGGGTTAAAGTGAAAACCTAATTAGTTACTAGTGTAGGTCCTTTCATTACTGACTAGCATCCTCCGTCTGCTCTGCCCTTTTTTACCTATCCTAATAAAAATAATACTGTTAAGTTGTTACCGGTATTAGTATTAGTCATAAACTATTGATATTTTAAGTTTCAGTCAGTCAAATCCATTCATGAGCATTATTCACTATGGCCAAACAAAACGTAACGCGGTCAAACGAGGGCACCTTTGTGGAATCACCGTGTTATCGAATTCTACGACTTTTTGTATTGCAAAAACCGACAAGGCGCGTTACAAACAAGTCCTACAAGTAAGTACCTACATACATCATATCATGCCCGTATCTCTAATGGGGTGGGCAGAGCCACAAGTAATCATAAGAAAACTTGCAGCCACTCCTGATTTAAAGTCCCAAGATGGGATATGGTGAACCATGGTGACAGGTGATCAGCCCATCGCCCATATAGATGATCCATCGTGTTGGAGAGGATTCTATCCCTCAGTTGACTTTTACGACATGCTCAGGGAGAGATGCAGCTGGACGCATTCTAAGTTTTTTCTGTACTCCCATTCCCATTCCCAGCACAAAAACAAAAAGAATATTGTTTCTACATTTCATTACATTTAGATAAGCACAATACTACATAATTCAAATAAGCTAGGTCCTAATAGGTAAGCCATGACGGAGGCCTTCAGGCGACATAAAAACTCCGTCGCTAGAGTTGGCCACTGGCTCATACGAACTTACTTACTCCTTAACAAGACTTTAAAAGCTTGTTTTGTTAAACTTACTATTGTTTTAGAACTTCCACAGAAAAACTAAGTGCTCATGCATAAACCGAAGCATACCTCTCGTTTTTCCCTTAAAATTGAAAATTAAACCTTATGAGGCGTGAATAGAGTGTATTTTCCCCTGGCAGTGCGACGTCAACTCTTATTAAGTTTGCCTCGTAAGCTCCTTATCAGTCAGTGTATGGTAAAAGATAAAGCGGACCACGGATGGACGATGTCGGAGTGCATGTACAATCACGTACAAAATACAAATTCGATTTCAGTTTTATGGACCATAAAGGTTATTGCGGTGCTTGGTTTATGGGTTATTGTAAGCATAATAAGCATGATACATTGTTATAGAGTTTTGCAACATTGCAAGAATTTTAATTAGATCCTATAATGTTATAGTAAGGACGAGAGAGAGATTAATAAAATTATACTATGTACCTTGATAATGTTTCGTAATATAATTTTAGGTTTTATGAGCATTTATGGTTCTTACTAACACTTTGTATAAATTGTCTTTGGGTGGGTTAGGTACTATTATTTCTTAATAGCTCTTTTAGTCTAGCTAATGTTTTTAGAGCGGGCGAGTGCTCTGCTGAGACGCAATTGCGTGGGTCCGATTTCCGCTGCGGAAGAAATGTTCTGCAAATATTTCTTTCGGGTCTGTGATATTATATAAGTATTCTGTGAGCCATCTGGTTTCCATAGTACAAGTTTTGCTTCGTTTGGAGCTAGATGGCGCTGTGTGAAATGTCCACAAATATTTATTATTTTATTATTTATTACTACTTACTTATAATATACAAATTTTCATATCAGAATATTTTTTTGTATCTCGTATTTAAATACTACTCTATTATTTCAGTTTTGGGAACCAGCGGTCAAAGCATTAAAGCGTCTCAAAGACGCTCATTTCGTTTACCAAACACATTTTATCGAATATTCTACATACATAAGTATATAATATCAGGCACGTTTCCCATAGGGGTAGGCAGAGAACATGGATTTTCATTTGCTACGCTCCTGGCATACTACTCTCGCTTCATTCACTCTCACTTCATCATATTCTTCAAAGGTTCCACAAATCCAACCAAATTAATATTAAAGCCCAGTGCGCACGCCTGTACCCGTCCAGCAACCAGGGTGAAAGACCATTGCTGGAGCTTTAGTGTATGAAATTTGACAGCCACCCCCGCCCCCTTCACCCTATAGCCTCCGCCCAATAATAAAGCTTTTATCAGACTCACCTCGAAACTCCAATTAATAGAGGTGATCGTGAATGTATCCACTGCTTTATAAAGTGGAGTTTGTTTCATTCAGTTCATACATGACCGTCTTGTTTTATAAATATTTCTTTTTAAGTTTTTTATCACCATCATCATGATCATTCATTAATTTCTGAGCTCTATTTTCTATCTGTAGGCGAACTTAGACAGAAAACTGAGCTCATTTTCATTTCTTATTTTATACCGATTACCTTAAAGTTTTTAATGTTATTGTACATTTTAATGTGTTTGTCTTTGTAAATAAGTTGATTCAATATATATTTATACTGTATTTACAGAAATATAGCGTCAAGCCAAAGATAGGGCGCGATGGCGCTCATTAGGGGAGGCCTATGTCCAGCAGGTGGACTGCTATAGGCTGATGATGATGATGATGATAGCATATTTCTTTTTTCAGTTCTAAATATGTCAAATATATTTTAATATAGTACCTACCAATCGCAATAAATGAAAACGGATGTCTTTTTTCAAAACTATTTCAGTCCATTAGGACCATCTGCCTGAAATATATTACAGATACTCATAAAACGTTCATTTGTACTGCTATCTGGATTCTGTTCAACCCTGCCCAATTTTACACTGAAATATACCCTCGGAACAATTTATGATTACCCATATAGCTACGTGTAGAGTACCGCGGTTTAATTGTAGTTGTAAATTAGTTGAATAACATTCTAGTAGCAAATGTACAAATGGTTTTATTTAATGCTTCGTTAAATCATAATGAAGGCCACCACATTTGAACAAGTGTGGTGAAAGTATTTAAAGTACGCCTCAAAAGCTCATTTCGTGCACTCCACATATGTTTTCGAACATTTTAGGTAGGTACTACGATTACTGGTTGCCCCAAGATGTTTTCCTTCAGCGTTTGAGAGCGTATTGGTATAGCGCACATAATATTTTTTAAAGAGTAAGATCCATTGGTACACGACCATTATGTGTGTAACCCACAACCTTGGGATCGCAAGGGAGCCGCATTGGTACATATTATCACGGCCGTATCCTTAATGAGGTGGCCAGAGCCACAGGTAAAGAATACATAAGAAAACTTGCAGCCACTGCTAATTTAAAGTCCTAAGATGGATATGGTGAACCATGGTGACAGGTGATCAGCCTATCGCCCATACAGGTAGCCCATCATTGTAGAGAGGAAACTAAAGGATAGCCTTTAGTGAACTTTTACGACATGCTCGGGGAGAGAAGCAGCTGGACGCATTCTATGCTTTTCCTTTACTCCCAGTCCAGCAGAGAAGTAGCCTAAAAACAATAGGTACATATAAAGTCAACTAATTTTAAAACGGTCAAGTGCGAGCCGCCTTCAACTCGAAGGGTTCCGTACTATCGTACATGTAAAGTAGTATCATAAATATTGTGCACCTCGGCAATTTTCGTCTAGCTTCTGAATACGAACTAACGCGATGATGAAATGTAATATAGAGATGTTACAATGATTATGTAGTTACATATTTATTTTAAAGGGTTGGTTCAGTTATTACTTTAATTATATATTCGGTCAAATTCGGATTTCATACAAAGCACGAAGTTTGTCGAGGCACACAATATTTGTGGTACTACTGTACATAAATGTTTCTTGTATGGGGTCCCCTTTTTTAATTTTATTCTTATTATTTTACTAAGCGGCAATAAAAATACACATTCTGTGAAAATTTCAACTTTCTACCAATTACGGTTCATGAGATACAGCCCACGATGAGAGACAGCGGAGGCTTAGTAATAGGGTCCCGTTGGCACCTTTCAGGTACGGAATCCTAAAAAGATGCGAATACAATAGAGCGCGATCGAGTAGAAGAATGAGTTTGAGGACTTAACACAAAACACATAACAAAAGTAAACACATAAAATGAACTTTCAAACAGCTGTACTCCAGGGAATTCGTAATTAAAACCAGGTAAATACAATAAAATTAAATCATAAACTTTTGACACTAATGGTAGGTACACAACCTTTTATTCAATCTAACTTCGGAACGAATAGGGCCCCTTATTTTGGTGTTATTTCCTCATTAATGTGACTGTGGAAGTTGGGGCTGGATTAAAAACTCCGTTGGGAGCTCACGCCTGCGCAATTACACAGTCCAAAATACTTATCTAGTTTACTCCACGTAAAGCAGGAATGGCTACTACTACGAGTACTTGTCGTGTCACCAATTATTTCGAACCAGTGTTAGTTATTTATTATTAACACTTTGTATATACATAGTTTATCGCAAATAGTCACTATACCTAACCGGAGGGCGTCCCAGATTACGTTTGCCGATTCGTGGTCCCCACTCAACATCTCGTCATTTCTTAAGCCCGGTTTCCTCTGCAAGCGGAGAGGACCCATTAAGGAGAACTGCATAATTGTATTTCCACTAACAAATAGTCGAGCGGAAAAGTCTGAGCGAGCAAAAAGAGTTGAAATAAAGTTCCTTAGTTCCATGGAGCGGAGCGAACTCCTCACGAAGCCCGTTCATCTCGTAATGACAATACAAATAGAGTTTCTACAGAAAAAGAGGTGAGCGGGGCGGATTGAACGAATAAAACTGTTGGTAGAAATGTATATTTCATAAAAAAGGAGTTCATTCCGCATTGCCATTTCCCGCTCATTAACCTTTCGCGGTGAAAACTTGGTGATTGATGAACTTCTAGAAAATCTCTCGAAGATCTCTCTCACACCAAGTAAAACACCTATCAGTTTTATTTAAGTGAAGTTAGTGGTTGAGCTTTTCTGACCTACCTATGTCAATCGTTTCGGTGAGAGAAGGGCCTGATTGTCCTTGCTGTTCTATTGTGATAGCATTAGTAGCTAATTTTATGGCATTGCTGATGTTAATGTTGCTTTTGTCGAAGCTTATATTGCGTAGCTTTGGGCCATAACTCGGAACCATTCTCACTTCATGATACGATGAGAATATCGAAATAGAGAAGGGAAAATAAATATTGTGATTCAGAGAAAATATAATTTTCCGTAAGGCATTTACCCAATATAACATTTTATGTACCTCACTTTTCTTGAAATAGAGCTACATATTTAGCCCTTCTGAGAATTGAGGACGTGAGTTTTGCTTTATTTATTACGGATCAACTATTTTATAAAAATAACAATGATTTAAATAAAATCAAAACAAAAATTATTTATTAGAAACTAGGTACTTACGTAGGTAGGCAACTGATAACTTGGTTTATATAAGAATATGTGGAGTGGTGATCACTGTGTTTAAAAAGTATAACTTAAGTGGGTGTCGAGCGGGATGCTACTACAGTCGCTAGCGAGTATAATTTGGGAAAGCTTGGGAAATTTTTATTTGGTAAATATAATACAATATTACAATGAAAGAATTGGAACACGTTGAATACACACAGTGAAATCAGAAATAAGATACTTTTTATCTGGGTAAGTAAAACCAAAAGCAACCGCGGACAGCTACTATAGTTAGAACTAGATAAACCAAGAAATGTTATACGACAGTTGCCACAGTACACTAGTTCACCTCGAATAGGTAGGTGATTTCCTTCATCAAATGTATTTCCAGGAAATAAAATATGATTCATTTTCTGAGGTTAAGGATAGCATGTGAAAATGACTATAGCATACAAAGGTATCGTATTCCAAATCTTTCCTCAAGCGTTATGACATCAAACGATTAGATAAAGCATTAGTGGTTTAGTGGCAATGACCCCACATTCCTATCCTAAGGTCGTGGGTTTGAGTCCAATTTGATGTTTGATTATTTTTTCTGTTTGAAAAATTTATGTACGCTCCAGTAATCTCAAATTCTGAGGAAATCGGTATAACGTATAACCTGAAATTTATTTATTTTTGGCACACAAAACAGAATACAATCAGATACACTCACAATAGTAATAAAAACATGCATAATTTTATAAACTAGACTGTATCCTAAAAACATGTGTACACAACATGATTATTAAAGCAGTAGGTACTTAGTTTAGATATGAGATAGGTAATAAAAATAAATGTGAGCTTTACTGAGAAAGCTCGATTAATACTAATGGAAAAAAAAAGTAACAAACATTAGCGTCAGCTGCGCACAAAAGGAATCTCTTTAGGCGTACTTTAATCTTTTTACATTAGTTTGATAAACCAGTCGCATGTGTAGCGAAATGGTAAGCGCTGCCAACACCTCTACTACTATTTAATACGAAATGTGTTTGCACAGGCTTTGTTCATTAAACATTTGGTTACTTTTAAAATAATACAGTATTTAATGATGACCCATATTCTATACCCTAAATCTATGAAAATAATAATAAACATTAATATTATCATCTTAATATCAGCCTGGTATGAGTATCACCCACTGCAGTGTATATGTCTCCATATGATTTTGCCATCCTGTGGGTCTCTTATCCAGATTGCCAGCGACTTTTTCCATGTCTTCAACCTAACTCAGAAACACTCTCAGTGGTATAACATTCTTATTCGTGTTTTCAGTTAAGGTCGCCCCGCGTGTCCTTGTCGATTTTTTTATACAAATTTCGTCTTTCCGCTGCGTTCTTTAAGAGTTGAATTTCGGGAATTTCTTTCCTAGTGCAACCCTACACCATAAGAGGAGTAAAACCTCCATGTTTCAAGCTTCTAAAGGACTTATGTAATTATGTACCAAAACAATGGTACCATAAAAAAAACTATACCATTATTTTTCTAACAAAAAACATAATATGATGCTTTTCGACAGATAACGATGCTACTCGTATAATAATGAACAATCCTTTGCCCGTTGGTAGTGTATTAAGATTATTTATTTAGTCGGTAAAGTAAGAGTTTTATAATTTAGATTTTCTATAGGCCAAAAAAGCAATTCCCTACACAAACAATGGTAGATCCACGTATCACCGCATCACGTACACGTCTGCGACTCAGATTAGTTCGTGTAACTAAGCCTGCAACTTTCACAATTAATACGAACGGACGGAGGGTTGCTCCAATCGATTTGTTGCTACTTAGAAAAGTTTCAGCTGATGGCAAGTAAATGGCTATTTATTTGGCTAAACAGGTGGTAGCGGTATTCAATTAGAATGTATTAATTAAATACGTATTAAGTACATACTCTTGCCGTTGCTGTACCATTCTGTTATTATTTCAAATCTGCTCAAAAAAACTAAATACAACTGCATGCGAATTCGAAATTCCATCGAATTCCCAAGGACGGTTGACGTCAGGCAAGCGGCCGGTCATAAAACATCTTAGCTAAAACTCACACACACATAGAGTGAGTGCACATAGAGTGGGATAAGGGCAGGAAGATGATGATGATGATGCGAATTCGAAAACATATGTCAAATCCACGAAAAGAGATTTTAAGGCCACCTGGTCAAAGTTATAATACTCAATAGTTGATAGTGCACGATAGGATTAAGACGCTCTTAAATCCTTTCAACGAAAGAACCAGTGAAATAAAGTTATCAACATCTGGTAACAACACTGCTGTGTAGGTCTCCTTTTTCTCTTGCCACATCACACGGTCCTGCGCAAGCCGGATCTATTCTGATCCATTGACCCGTCGAGCTGTTCGACGTCCAACTTCTCATAAAATCTTCGACCTCGGTGGCATGGCGGGCAAGTGCTCGGCTGAGACCCATGAGGCGCGGTGTGGGTTCAATTCCTGCTATGGCATAAAATGTTCTGCAAATATTTCTTCCGGGTCTGGTTGTTGTAGTATTACCTATATAAGTACGTATTTACAAAAAAAAAGTATATAAGTATGCTATCAGCCATCTGGTGCCTATAGTACAGGCTTTGCTTAGTTTCGGTTAAGATGGCACTGTGTGAAATGTCCACAAATATTTATTTAAATAAAGAAATCGCTATGTTCGTATGTTTACATAGATAGAAAAACTTTTCATAGCTATCCGTAGATAATCCATAGTAGGTAATTAGTTTGCTACGTAATTTAGTAGAATTTGGTAAAACCGATAATTATTTAGGAACGTGACACTCTATCATTATCGTCACATCTACAAACATTATTTTACTGAAACCATTGGAAACTATTAATTAGTACCTACACGTCCACCGCTGTCCTTGGATACTCTAGTATGTATTTTAAACGTTGAAGACTTCACAGGTGTTCACTAATAATAATTTATTGCGCCTATAAATTATTACGTTGGTAAGGTTTATTTTATTTTTGTTTATGTAGTTTACAATTGTTTTTACTGTTTATAGGTACAAGCTAAATATTTATTTCCCATAGTCAACAAATGAATACTCTGTTCTTTACTAGGTCTGTATAATATAGATCAAATAAAGTACTATTTGGTGTTTATTACACAGAATTTATATGAAAAAAAAATGTTTATTACTGTAACTGTTTACAATTTTTTTTAACTATGTTGGGACCTTCTTTTAAGCAAAATATACAGGTTACAGGTACCCAGCTGTAACCTTATTTAAAGCTAATACTATTATTTTATTTCTAAAGTATATAAATCTAAATTATATACTTAATCTAGTCAATAGAATATAAGTTTAACCAAAGAATAAGGTTTTTATTCCAAAACATAAAACTTTCATGTAGAAAAAACCTTGGTAGAAAAGTTTCCATCAAATAGTAAATACTTCCTCATAAAAAGCCAGTTCTAGCAAAAGCAGGTGGCTCCATTCGCATGTAACTAACCGACCACTGAAAATAACCGAACAAACTTTTCCCATCAGACTGGTTTCGGTAACTATACGATGAGAATATTCTTGTAATTATCAGAGTATGAAATGTAGGTAGTTTGTATTTTTCACGTAATTGTTTTGTAACTTTGTTAAAGTTTTAGGTACTTGCGTAAACAATGGCCATTGATGAGATCAAATTGTAATAGATATAGCTTCAGCGCCTGTGGCTTTGCTCGCGAGGCATAAATACTATGTATATTACAAATTTTATTTAAATCCCTTCAGCCCTCGTGGGATCGAGGCACAAACATCCTCACAAACTTTCGGGTTTATTAGCAGAATTTGGATATTAATATTAGTTATCAAAAACCATTTTTAGTGCCTGAATTTTTCAGTAAAGGTAAGGTATCTAACGAGGTAACGTCGCCAGCCTTTTGGGGACCTTACCTGGAGTCGGTGATCTGAGCTCGTTTTCAATCTGTAGGCGAACTTAGATAGAAAACATTTTCATTTCTTATTATACCGATGACCTAAAAGTTTTTAATGTGATTATGGTTTGTAAGTTAATGTGTAAACACTGACTTATTCCCGATTTCTATAGGTATTCTTCTATCGAGCGACGGATAGAAGTATTAAAAATGTATGGTAGTTTTTGGCAGATAACCACTTTGCTATGGTAATTTATGGTAGGAAAACATCGTGAGGAAACCCGCGGCTTAGTCAGCTCCGCACGTATTGACCATGTCTTTCCTGTGGACAAGGCCGACTAAGCTGAGAGGATGGTATAGGTGCTGGGCAAGCCTACTCCATCTGAATTCGTCTCGGGCACTACAACGTCCCGTTTGTGAAGGTAAAAGTTGCCTCCTGACGCTGCTTAAATCATCTACTATAGATGGTAAAAGGCCTTAGTTTTATGGAAATTTTGGCATCCATCGTCTGTTAGATGAATTTAGGAACCGTGAAGTAGAAGTCTAAAACTCTTCAGTAATAACTCCAAAAATTCAGCAGTTATTGTATTTATTGTAAAATTATTATTTTCATAAAAATTCTGTCGAAAGAAAATTATGCCGTAACGTTTGCCAAATCAAGGCACTGTCGTAGAAAATTGTATCAAGTCATGGAGTTATTTAAGGGCTTCTTTAGACACGGCTTTTTTATAACCAGTTTCCGTAAGTAAAGAAACAAAAACACATAACGATGACCTGCGCGGTTTCACCCGCGTAGAGTAGGTAGATACATATGACATAAGCTAGATAGCTTAAGCTTAAGCTCATAAGTTAGGAATCTCAAATCGTGTAATTTTTTATTTTGGCTAGCCATTTTGCTCCTTTTAGGTATGGTTTTAATAAAACCAATAATGCTTTATCGAGTATTCCATCAAACTTACCTACAACCAGATATTATGACCATTACATCATCATCATCATCATCGTTAGCCTATAGCAGTCCACTGTTCATAGGTTCATCACAAAGGCCTCCCCTAATGAGCGCCATAACGCCCTATCTTCGGCTTGACGCATCCAGTCTCTGCCAGCGGCCTTTCGCAAATCGTCACTCAGCTTAGCCTGAGGGCATCCTACATTACGTTTGCCGAGTCGCGATCTCGACTCCAGAACTCGTTTACTTACCCCAGCGGTTGTCGGTTCTTCGGCAGATATGACCAGCCCACTGCCACTTCAGTTTGCTAATTCTCTGATCTATGTCGATGACTTTGCTCCTCTGTCGGATAACATCGTTACGAATCCTATCCTTCGGAGAAAGTCCGAGAATAGCTCTTTCCATAGCTCGTTGAGCGACTTTGAACTGGTGTACTAGCCGTCCTATGAGTGTCCACGTTTTAGACCCTTATATACGATTTTTTTGTTATAACTTCGACACTCCTATTAGGAGCAATTTAAAAAGCAATTCAATATGACCAGCTAATGAAAAGTAACTACCGGATATCTCGCGTCCACTGTATGGATAAAAGGTGTTGCGTCTAGGGGAGCCCTAAGTCGCATCTTGACGCGCCATTAGGGGTAGATTGCGTGTGTTGAATACCAGGGTATTTGGTTAATGCCCTTGGGAAAAACAATTTGTGAACAAGCCCTATGCAAGTTTTGGGGCTTATTTGCATTTTTATAAGTTTTTCTATTGCGATAAAATCAAATCGCGGTGTCTTTGTATTCTTCAAAGGATTCATATACGAGTAAATTTTCAAAGTGTGTGTTATAGGTATCTATGACAACAAGTCAACATTGAAACTTTTTTTTCTAATAATATCTTCAGGGATCAACATGACCAATCATTGACATTAATTATACAATAAATATTTGTGGAGATTTCACACAGTGCCATCTAATCCCAACTAAGCAAAACTTATACTATAGGCACCAGATGGCTGACAGAATACTTATTTACTTTTTTTTGTAATTACATACATATTACTACAATACATAGACCCGGAAGAAATATTTGCAGAGACATAGACATCGAGCTAAAGGTGCAGGTTCGAGGTTAAACCGCAAGAGAAACGTTGACATGTTCTGTAACTATTCTTCCTGGTCTCGATATTATGGTACCATTCGTAGTTCCTGCCACCCATGGCACAGGGAATCTTAGTGTGGGAATCTTAGTGTTTAGGTAAAGTTATTTTACTGGAAAAACAAATAGGGATGGGTGACCGCAAGTGGCATTACGAGCTAAGCGCTTCCGTGCTTCGGAGGGCACGTTAAACAGTCGGTCCCGGCTTTTAAGTCGTTAAGCCATGACGAAGGCCTTTAGGCGGCCTAAAAACTCCGTCACTAGAGTTGGCCACTAACTCATACTGGAAAAACAATTTGTGTGCCTGTTGAATATTTATCAATTTTAATTCCAAAATATCGACACCATTTTAGAGCCAATTTTAGTATTGAACGAATGATTTTCATCACAGTTGAGTGCAAAGTAGAATACACAAGCCGACAGCCCGACACCCACTCACAGACAAGTACTAGTCGGAAATAGTGCTGTAAACTGAATTCTCTTTTACTGCAGAGGCTATGACCGTTTGACCTTAAAACAGTCACAAATAGCTGGATATCTTGAACTGAGACGAGGATTTTGATAGCCGGTCTGACTAAATGTAAAACATACATTGGGTTACAGTTGCGTCTTTGTTTGTTTTTTGTGTCTCTTCTTTGTTGACTGTTTTTTTTTTACTTAGGGTGGGCTACCATCTAGTTATCTAATCGGTTCCTTTGGTAACTCGTTGGGATTATTACTAAACCAGCCACATTGTTTTCTTTTTAAATTAAATTAAATTAAATCTAAACTTGCGACTTAACGTGCCTAGTATTCAAAGTAATTCAATACTATAATGATTGTAAAGTGCCTACTCAATAGCCCACGTTTTTCTAATTAATTTATTTAGTGACTAGAGAACTAATACATTCTGACGCGAACACTCTGTTTGGTGAAACTAAGTAGGACTTTGTGGTGAGTTGAGACAGCGTAATGTGACTGACCTGACTATTTTCTGAACATGCATATATAAATCACGCCTGTTTCACTTAAGGTTAGGCGCAGACCATGGATCTCCTGTCCCGACATACTACTCTCTCTTAATTCACTCTCATCATATTCACTTTCTGAACCAGGCGAATATTTCAATTGTCTGTGACAGTCTGTATTGTGCTTGCACTGCACGATGATTCAAACCATTCCGCTAAACGAGCACAAGCTGTGAAATAATCTTAGTGTAGCCACGTCAGCTAGGATCGTTTGACCTAGCTCGTCTCATCCTCATAAACTTTACGATACACTCGAAACAGGCTGAAGAATTACCGGAAGCGGGCGTCTCCAGATAAATATAATATTGGAACAAAAATATTGGTGTAAGTAATGCGAATCGAGAGCCGTAAATACGAATGGCGTACTCAACTTTTTGTGACGAACGTTTCGGTGTAATTTGCGAATATGGGTCATTTGACGAATCCAACGGAATGGATCCTCGTAACAATGGTATTCCAAACTGATAAAGCGATGATGAGATAATGGAACTCGCATAAAATGTTTGTGGTATCGTTTGCAGTAAAAATTTACAAATAAATCGTTATCTTTGAACATTGTTATTCCCGACTATCATAAGATTACTTTAAAAATAAACCTAATTCCAGTGAAAATATTACATCGTTGTTCATTTCATTAATAACAGGCCATGTTCACTACTTTGACACATTATGTTTCCTCCGTAATAATGCTACGAGTAGTCATTAACCTGGTTTTATTCTAGTTGTTTTTATTTAAGTTCCTATATATAATTGCACTGCCATTGTACATACATACCTACATAATATTTATTACGCCTGTTTCCCTTAGGAAAAAATGGTGTGCGCTATACCAGTATTCTCAAACGGTGAAGGAAAACATCGTTAGGAAACCCGCGGCTTAGTAAGCTCCGCACGTATTGACTATGTCTTTCCTGTGGACAAGCTGAGAGGATGGAATAGGTGCTGGGCAAGCCTATTTCATCTTAATGCGTCCCGCTTGTGAAGGTAAAAGTTGCCTCCTGACGCTTTAAAAATCATCTATTATAGATGGTAAAAGGCCTTTTTCCCATAGGGGTAGGCAGAGATCACGGATCTCCATTTGCTACGATCCTGACATACTGTCATTATTTTAACGGTTAAACTTCAACAAAGTTACAAACTAAAACTTTTTTTCGCAAATAAAAGCCAAAATCTCTGAGAAAGAAGTTTCGAAGACTAAGCCAAACACATCGGTTACCCAAGTGGTGTCTCCCCACACGGTCCCGTCGAAGATCTCTTTCAATTAACTGAAGCACCCTCGAAAGCCTTCAAGAGGCCTCCGTGCTTACGAATTCGGGTCAGCCTTGGATTGTCTGCATTTAGATTATTCTGTAACACGGATACTACAGAAATGTTTGTATAAGAGTAAAGTCAAAAATATATGACAAATACACGTAAACATGTATTGTAAAGTTTCATTTGTTTAGTGATTCATAAAAAAAGAAAACTCTTTCCAATATTTCTTATGACAGTGGCGTGTAACAAATAGGTAACATTTTTGTATAAAAACCCATACAACCGAGCGGGCCCTCAAAAACTTTCGTCCAATTCCCTCGCCCTACACGGTCTATTAATTCGAGTGATAAATCAGTCATCTCGTTACCGAGCCGGCAGCGCGCCGCAAACGTCTCCCCATAGCACATAATGTAAAAATAAGGGTCTTTCCTACGTGATCCTGCGGGCATCACGCACGGTACGATGTCCAACGAAGCGCTGGTAAATGCCTAATTGAATTTTGAGCCATTGTGTACCCGTCAGAAAGATTTATACGGATAGGTTTTATGCCCGATTTTACGGTGGGGAAAATTAGCTCCGCTAAGCTAGTTTCACCGTAAATTCAGAAAATACAATTATTAATATTAACAGCATAAAGCAAAATACGTTAATTATCAGCCTAAAATTATGTAGGTATTCGAATGCTACTTTTAAAGTTGACAGTAGCGTTTTATGAATATTTAAATCTTGTACGAAATAAATAATGTTGTACCTTTCTATTTGAAATATGCATTTTCAATAATATTTATGTAAAAGCAAATCCCTTACACAGATCCGATACAAAAAGTCGGATAGCATTGAAACGGAATTGAAATAACAAGATAATTTCAATTCAGATCCGGCTAACGAGACGACAGACGAAAATAAAAGAGTACTGTTATACGAGACCCTGGGAAACGCTATCTATCCGTACCTATAATAGCTAACTGTATCACTCCTTTGACTCATTACAGTTTTCGATTAGCTCCCGTTAGTTTGGCTTTGAGAGCGCCTGCCCAGTCTTTTTGCGTCTGAGCAAATATTTTTAAATAGGTTCCCTTAAAAAATGTTTTATAAGTTATTGAATCTTCCTGCTCTTATCCCATTCTATGTGGAGTCGGCACAGCATGATCCTTGGATCTTGGTGTAAGAGTTTTGGCTAAGGTGTTTTATGACCGGCCGCCTACCTGACGTCAACCCTCCTTGGGAATACTTGCTTATTGTACTCGTATATCATCATGTTGGAGGATACTATCGTTTAGTCGACTTTTACGACATGCTCGGGGAGAGAAGCAGCTGGACGCATTCTATGTTATTTCTTTACTCCCAGTCCAGCAGAGAAGTTTATAGGTTATTGAACTCAGTGTTTTGAAATATAAAACGTGTCTTATTAAGAAAACTATTGGGAAGATGACTAGAAGTACTCCTGACGCCCCGCAGTGAGTGAAATCTGATTCAGCTAGTAATGAAGATGAAAAACAATTCGAAACATACCGAACAAAACTCACAACTCAACGTCTCAGATCGCAAAAGTAGCATAATTTCCCCGACATTTTGCAAACGAATTTACGTATCAACGCTCCCGCCATTCAGACGATCCTGTTTCGTCTCGTATCGCCAAGTCAATCGCTAAGTCGAGACTGCATAAGCCGCAGCTGACAACTCACTCAGTCCCTTTCCAATTTGTGTTCGAATAAATGGAAACGCTCGAATCGCATAAATGAAAACGGTGGAACAAATTGATTTCTCACTCAAACAGAACCGTGTGCTACACAACCTTTTACTATTTGTGATGTAGACGGAACATATTTTTGTGGCCGCTATTGAAGAATTTGTATGGATTCCGATGGCGATGGTTTGTTTTGATGTAACTCAGCAGTTTTTCAGCTGCTGGCAATTGAAATCTATACTGGTAAAAAAATATGATAAAAATATACTCTGACCATACCAGTAACATTTTGTACGTTTTTAATATAGATATTGATATTTTTTAAGCACAAACTTAACCATTATGGTAAATACAAGAACGTTACGACAAAATTTTCTATACTTGTATGACTCATGCAATTCTTATATTCTTCTAACGGACGGCGGTTCTTTCATGAGCATAGCAACATTATCGTCTGTTGAAAAGAGCCCATTTTAACAAAAATACTTTTTTAACTAAAATGCAACAAGCGTAAAAAAAGTAATTATTTAAAAACATTATCTATCAAAACTTCCGCGAAAGTAGTTTAGAACTTCTTTTGCAATTTATCGAATTGAAAGATGCAATTTAGTCGGAAACCTAGAAAATCTTTATTGAATCCTAATTTTAGAAACAGATGAGTAACATGGACCTACATCACTACTCACCACACTACTGCCCTCCTAGTGAAAAACACAGTAACTAGCATTTTTGACAAAAAATTGTCAGATACATATTCGGAATCGCCTAACAAAATACAATTCCGTTCTCACTCACATATCAAAACATGTTTGACATAGTTACTACGTTCTTCACTAGGAGGGTAGACTACCTCAGTATATAGCACTTTAGTATGTAGATACAAGAAATCTTAGTGTGGGTCAAGACTTATTGTGTGACTGCTATCACTGTCATTATTATACCAATGGAACGCCTCGCAACCTTGTCCAAGGAGTTTTTTTCTTATACAAACTTCATATTCCCGCTACGTTCTCTCAAAATTTAATCTCGGGAATTCCTTTCTTAGTGCACCCCCTACATCATAAGTCTCATGCTTTTAAGATTTACAAGTAGAATAAATTTTCTTCAAAGTTTCTATCGCAAGTTTTGCTATCACAACAAACAATATTCTCCAGTATAATATCACAAAATTGAATGTATGAAAGCAGTAAGTCATATCATAGTCACTCGTAATGTCACACGGTATTATGATAATGTAATATTGACTAAACTAATAAAGCTTTCTCAAGAAAACCGCTTGGAATATTTGCTGGAGAGATAATAGACCATTTTCCTAATACGTACGATGTACCTCAATGATTCATCCTAACAATAATATTATGAAGGGATATGAATCATGGGATGATTTGAGTGAAACTTTTTCTACTAATAAATATCTCTAAGAACTTGAGAAAAGTACTATCACTTATTGTGAAAACAGTTCAAAATAATCTTAGAATCTACAGTGGAACTGAATAACTAGCTTCTGCCAGCGACTCACTCTCGAACCAAAAGTAATTTTTACATGAAAAGACTCTAGTAACTCTACAATCATTATGAACCGGCTGTTCTTTGCAGTGTGAAAGAAGAACAAACAAATTTCGCATTTATAATATCAGGAGGATGATCTAAATTCAGCTAAATTCATACTAAAACGTGACTAATTTCTGCCTGTTGTATTATTGTGTTTACTACTACGTGGACAAACTTTGGGCCCTGGGGCATTAGGATTAGTTGCTATTACATCTCGGAATTTACACTGTTATAATCATTTTACTGCGGCATTTTGCCTTACGTATGTAATTCTTGTTGGATCCCCATTGATATTCAACCAAATCTCATCATAGAACTCATTAATGTGATGAGAGTGAATGGATTGAGTATAGTATGTCTGGACAGTAGCAAATGCAGGTTCGTGGTCTCTGCCTACCCCTATGGAAAACAGGTGTAAGTAATATTGTATATTTGATTAAGTTTAATTTCAATTAACAAAGTACTTTGGATCATAGATTTCTATCCTAGTAAAACGAAGCGCTCGTGGCGTAGCTTGCTTAGGCGTTCTTGATTGATCGTTAAAGTTAAGCAACGATATGCGCGGTCACAAATTGGGATGGGTGACCGCAAGTGGCATTACGAGCTGAGTGCTTCCGTGCTTCGGAGGGCACGTTAAACAGTCGGTCCCGGCTTATATGTCGTCAAGTCATGACGGAGGCCTTTAGGCGGCCTAAAAACTCCGTCACTAGAGTTGGCCACTAGCTCATACGAACATAATAACATACGAGTACATCCTAGTAAAAATATTTATTATAAGGTTATAAAAGCCTGGAGCTTATAAAAGTTGTACCAAGTAGGGTACCTACTATTTGTATATGTCTACCAGCTTTTCTTTAGCAATCACCTAAATAGGTGAGGCGCCCTGAATTCTAATTGTCTATTTCAATCTTGAAATAAGTATTCCAAAAACAATTTAACTTGAACAATTCAATCGAGTCTCGTTTTCTGAATTGACAAGATGACAAGTTAGAACGATTTATACTACACAATTGAATGTCATTGAATAATAAATATGTACCTATATGATAAAGAAAACATATAAAACAAAGAATAAACGAGACAATCAATTACAGACATACATCGCGCCCGTATTCCTAATGGGGTGGGCAGAATCACAAGTTATCATATGGAAACTTGCAGCCACTCCTGATTCGATCAGTCCCAATCAAATTAAAAGAAAAAAAACTGTTGTAAGCGTACGAATGAATATTAACCTCTATAATTTACTTTATTCCATGTGTGAAATTGCAAGAACACATCATCATCGTCATCGGCCGTTAAATCCTGGTGATATGTGACAAACATTACGTTGTATTTTTTTCATTCTAGCATTTTTGAATTCAATTTCATTTATCAATTCAATGAATGAAAAAGTTACGGCATTGCTCCACGATACGGCCATTTTTTTTATTTTCCGCACCTATATATTTTACAATAAAAGGTGTACCACCCCGTCAGCGGTCGGGAGCGAACTGAGCAATGGTCCATTGTGTGAACACTCCGATTCCCTTGAAGTGTGTTGAAAAACAAACAACTCGCCTTTGCTCTCCACGATCTACTGGCCAGTGGCAAGCCTGCCCGCCATCCCCCTAGTACACAATAAAATGGCGAATGGCCTTTAGTAGTCGGGCATGGACCAATGTGTACTAGGCCCTTAAAGAGACCTATGCAGCAATACCTTACGAAAGTCAAAAAAGAAATTATTCAAATATTGCTCTTGCATTGCGAACCAAGTTGTCATGTGTGGTTTCCAAGGCAAACAGTCATCAGAAGTAATCAGACGAATAGCGAACATAATTATGATGACACCGCTCGCTTAGGAAACCAGGGTTTAGCATACTGTAACTAAAACGGCCCAATATATTTATAGGCCGGGCATTAAAAGTTCTACCTTAAAATGTATGTCATAAAACTCTACGGTAACCACATTAGCCAAATTGTACGAAACAAACATATCTAATAATTGCGCCCCGGGCACTGGAGGTTCGTACTGGAATTATGCGACCGCAGTAACTTTTTCAATTTCAACTTCGACAATTAAATTTACTCCCAAGACTCAACCAACATAATATTTCAATAACGGAATAATGGGATCGGTTAAAATTTTCTTGTTTGCTTTTCTATTTTTTCTCCATAGCAATTTGTTTGACAGTGACGAATTTGCGAAAAGGTTCTCATTTCAAGTTTTATTACGAGTTAGGGTATTAAGAATTTCATTTTTATCTAAATAATAATAAAGCTTTTTTTCACTGACCATGAACGCATAGATTATTTGAAAGAAAACCTAAAATGCTCTTCCTGTAAAACTGAGCACCAATTTTCTTAGAGAAGGTTAGTAAAATTATCACGATTCAAAGTATCTAGCTTTTGCCGACGTTCAGTGTCATTTGAGGGAGGTCTTGAAAGTCTAGAAGACAGCGTGCAAATAACCCACACTATGTAATATAAAAAATATTGATTGAATGAAGCTAGATTTGCCATTCCAAGATCATAATTCAGGAGCTTTCATACACGATAAAAAATAGCTGTTTTAGAAATGAAAGAGCTGTGTATCATTAATCTTTACATTATAAATTCATGCGGTAAGAACTCACTTGGTCGGATTATGCGGAATTATAAATGAAGTGTCACAAGAACGCCGGCAAAAAATGTTAATAGCACAAGAGTCAGTAATAATTTCCTAACGGCATGTCATACAACTGGGACACGGAGCTGGATAAAATGTTAAGCCAATTACAAGAAACAGAAAAGAAAATAGAGGTATTTATTTTAAAACGACATTTATTTAATTATAACCTGACATTTTATTGAACCACGGTATTGTTTTGATGATGATTTTTTTGGTAAAATTGTCATATTTATTATCCTATTTGTATCTCTATGGTCTCGACAAACAAACACTTTTAACTTTTTACCTTCATAAGACAATGACATAACGTAGTGCCTTCGTGAATGACAGGTTAACTTATGACTACTGAATACATTACGAGGTTTACTTATAATCTTCTTTTAAAATCTGCCAAAGACGAATATACTTAATACAATTATTTTTATTTATTTTAAAACTACATTTATTCAATCCTGACATTTTATTGAACCACAGTGTTGATGATAAAACAACTATTTTAATTTGTTTAATTCAAATGTCGCGCGATACGTATCGCTAGAAACAGCGGGTGAAAAAATGCGACGATGAGCGATGTTGACTGACGTTGCCTTGATCTTGCCTTGACCTTTTTCTTCCACATTACTTGCGCGCAATAGATGTCGTCTTCCTAGGATGACGGACGACGTCGCTCGACATCTCTAGCGATGCATGTCTTACCCCGGAATACTCAAACGCATCTCAAAGTTGATCACGTCTCAAATGACGATTATTTTTTTTGACAGATTTTCATCAGAAACTGTCAAGAAACCGTGAGTTGATACGTGCTCAACTCTGAGTCGCGTTTGAGTATTCGGGCGTTAAGGTAGTTCTCCTCGTGAATAAGAGACTTTTCCTCTCATGTCGTATAAAAAGCACAACTAGCTCCCGTCCAGCAAAAAGTGTGAACGAAGGGAAACCATTGAACAACGTGAACTGTGCGTCAGTTTTTAACTCGAAGAAAATGGGCCTACGCAATGGGGATTAATCGAGTAATTCCCGGGTTGAATGGGAAAAGGGAACTGCGAAAACATGGCGAGAGCTTTCCGATTTTTATTATAAAATCGATGGGCGAATCGAGGTGCTAGGTTTATACTGTGCCACCATAACCTCGTTATTCAAAATACAGGGTATTTAACTATTTATTATATTTTGGAAAGAACATGAGAATAATGCCCTTATTCGTCCTACATTCTTATGATGTAGATAAGACACAAGTTTTTTTTTTACGGAATACGGTTTAGCACGTTTAGCTACTTTGAACGTTGTTTGGTCTTTAGCAGATTTTAAAAGAAGTTTATAAGTATACCTCGTAATGTATTCAGTAGTCATAAGTTAACCTGTCATTCACCAAGGCACTACGTTATGTCATTATCTTATGAATGTAAGAAGTTAAAAGTGTTCGAGATCATCGAGATACAAATAGGATAAAAAATTGACAATTTTACCAAAAAAATGTATGCGCTATGTTTATCGCGAGCAACAATAACAAGTTTGCAACCACAGCATATAACACAGTCAGTACGTAAACACGGTGTCCATTACGCGAACAATCCAGCTGCGGCGAAATTTAATCCGTTTATACAACGGCGAAGCTATCCGCCGACGAATATGGTGTAAAATCAGCCGGTAATGAGTCCAAAATAACGTGGTTCACTTTATTCGCGCGCTCTTCACAATTGCTAGTGTGATTCATTTATTTCAAGTTGATTGTTTGGTTGAATGGGGCATCATACACGTGCTCACTTTTTGGAATTAGACTTGTGTGTATTATAGAATCATTATATAATCATCATCATCTTCCTACATTTATTCCATATCTTCCATTCTCTTTCATCACTCGTCATCTCAGTATTAACTCCTTTCCTGGCCATGACCTCTTAAATACATTTTGCATCCATCTTTTCTTGATACAAATCCTTGATGCACATACTTGAGCACTGGATAGTCTAGTGGTAGTGACCCTGCCTTCCGGCCTTAACCGACATTTCTTTACCGTTTTCTACCGTGACCATGACAGCTTTTTTTTTTAGTCCAGTTATAAAACAGGCAGAGGTATGGTTCGCATCCTCATAAAACAACAAGGTTGATTTTCCCTATTTCTATAAATTATATTATCCTATATAATAATATTCTGACAGTTACTAATGTGTCCCACACAGGAAGTTTTGACAAAACTGGTAGACTTTCTTGGCTCACCGTACATAGTCGTGTAGTCAACATACCCTAAACATGCTAGCTTTACCAAACGCACATCCTCAACAACTTACTAACAAAATGTAGGTATGTAGATACCAATCTTACTTCAAAATCTCTTTTCGTCCTAACACCTTTAGAGGTTAATCTAGTTCAATGAAAATCCATTAACATTATCAAAGATCTGCTCCAACCCAACATGTGAAAGTAGCGAGCGAATAAAACTGGAAATGTCTAACGAGATTTTATTTTGAAAGGCAACACGAAAACGCTATTTATTTCGAACTCTATTTGATTTGCTCCGGAACGTTACTCCGGTTGGTTTTGAAGTGTGCAAACGGATTAAAGCGGACAAAAATATCCATTCGTTCTTAACCCTTCATAGCTCGTGGGGTATTTTATACCCCACGCGAGGATGTTTTAATATCCCTTTTTGCGCCATCTAACCTAATTCTTTGTATAAGTTTTAAGCGAATTTTACTACTCTTATTATAGTGATGATAGAATTAAGGCACTTATAAAAGAGAATCATTTCGTGCACTTGAATAAATGAATCAATGCATGAAAGACATTTATTTGACACATATCTTAACATTTTTTAAGTTCTACGAGATGCCGAAACCGTTCGAGAAACTGACCTCACCGTTTGAGAATACCAGTAAGTATATCAAGTATTTTTTTATTAACCTAGAAAGAAGACAGAAATTAAATTATATAGATGTAGCTATATCTGTATCTACTGTATAAATATGTTGTTGGATCTGAGACATCAATTGGTTCCCACGAGGAGGTACCCATCATGTAAAATTGATATTTAATTAAGTACCTCTCAGGTACTTAACCTACCTATCAGGCAGTCTACCGCACCCCAAGTGAATTCATACGGCTCTTGGCGTAAGAAACGGGTTAATACCGTTCCAGTTCTTTGAGCAAATGTGAGCAGAAAATCAATACTGTCTTGTCATAGTAGACCAAAATAATACCTAGGTTAATCTTGACACTATCTTTGGAGTCTGCATTATTGCGAAAGCTTTGATATTTTTTATTCGATTGCTTGAAATAAACACAATATAACCTAGAATGGCTTGAACTCGAAACAAGCCGCTGGTAACAGCTAGTTAATTAGATACGATTAGCAGAATATCGTTTTGAGTTATATTGGAGGAAAAATAAATATTATTTTTTTCAACCCATTTCGTCCCACTACTGGGCAAAGGTCTTTCCCAAACACTTCCAGACATCCCTATCCTGAGCCATACGTATTATATAATATTACCTTATATTTCTTACTTGACTTGGGACCTTGCTATTACTACTAGTCGTGTCACTTAGTTTGTTAAAGTTAAGCAACGATATGCGCGGTAACAAATTGGGATGGGTGACCGCAAGTGGCATTACGAGCTGAGCGTTTCCGTGCTTCGGAGGGTACGTTAAGCAATCGGTCCCGGCTTTTAAGTCGTTAAGCCATGACGGAGGCCTTTAGGCGGCCTAAAAACTCCGTCACTAGAGTTGGCCACTAGCTCATACGGACACACATACATACATACTTAGTTCTTTGGAACCAGTGTGAAAAAACTTAAAGTCGCCTCTCAGGCTCTTTTCATACACTTGACACAGTCATGTTAGAGTGCAAAGCTATTATCACTGGACCACAAACGCTCAAAAATGGGCTTTTGCTATAAAATTGTTTCTCTAAATTCCAATTAGAATTCTTAGATTTGAATTAAGATGCGTAAAGCCAACAGGAACTTCAAACTGTTTAATAATTCACACGAAATCATGAACCAAATTCGACTGAAGCTTGTTAGAATCTGTAAGTAGGTTCTCGCAGTTTCAATTTCCTACCAGTAACGACCTCTTTGATTTAGAGCTATCGAGACCTTACTTATAATATGAGCCCTTTCATTTTATATGATCGTATAACGTTTACCTGCGTGAGTAAAAAGGGTGTAAATTCTACAGTGTATTTCTTTTTGCACCACGAATTTTTGTTTCTATAATTTCATTTCAAATAATGTGGGTGTTGGAAGCCACGACAATATCAGGTTTATCTATTCCATCACGGCTGTCATGTTTTGTTATATTCATTTAAATTGGACTAAGTGATAAAAAACCGGTCAAGTGCGAGTTAAATTCGTACACGAAGGATTCCGTACCATCGTACATTTAAAACAATTATTTATTATATGGGCCCCTTTTATTTTATTTGTTGTTATAGCAGCAGGAAAATTACAAATTTTGTGAAAATTTCTATTCTCTACCTATTACGGTTCATAAGATATAGCCCGCTGATAGACGGACGGACGGACAGCGGAGGCTTAGTAGGGGGCGTAGTTTTAGGGTCCCGTTGGCACCCTTCGGCTACGAAACCCTATAAAGTTCCATTGAATGTTTATCTGCTTTTTTACTGCCTTTAAAGGAGTTTGTAAATAATTTGTCGGCTGTATTTTTTTATTGTTATCACAGGTTTTTTTCATAAAACTCCAAAAAATCAATAAGAATGTCGTATGTACATTCTGGTATTTTTGCTTTGAGAACGAATAGCTTAAGACGGGTATTTTAGTTTACTCTATTATTTTAGTTCTCAGAACCAACAATTCAGTAAGCATTCCAACTCTCCAGCGGGCTGGTATCGAGAACGGAGAGAAAACCAAGCGATTTCACTTTGTAAAACACTGCGTTGTATCTACTGCAGTATCTAGATCCATTAAAACTTACGCCGAGACCGCTCGGACCATCGAGATTACTGTAACTTTACAACCGACCGGAATACAAATGTTTTGACTGGGTGGTGCTTAAACATGGGAGCTTTTGCTTCGTGTTTGTACCAATAATACTTAGTGAATTTATTGATCGTTTATCAGCAGCCGTTTTTGAGGGTTTGTTACAAATACAAATACAAATAATTTATTAATAACTCTATAGTTACATGTCACAAAAATAATAATAATAATTATGACCATTGTTTATAATGCCGGCTCTCATAGAAGCAGAGATTAAGAAGCATCTCATAGAAGCAGAGAAAAATAATAATAATATTAATATTGGAGTAAACATAAAAACTCGTCTAGCTCGTAAAATGAGTGATTCAATAGTCATTGCTTCAGCCTAATCTTGAACGAGCCTATGGAAGGTGTAGTAGTGTGCAGTAGTAGTGGAGGAAGACCAGGTCAAGAGTACCCTAAACTGACGAGTATGCATGAAGAATGTGAGTGTGAACGAAGCAAGTGTGGTATGTCAGGAGCGTAGCAAATGGAGATCCAAGAACCTACCCCTATGGGAAACAGGAGTGATATAATATATGTCGACGACCTAGATGGCGTGGCGGGCGAGTTCTCGGTTGAGACGCAAGAGGCGCAGGTTCGATTCCCGCTACGGGAGTAATGTTAGTATGTTCTGCAAATATTTCTTCCGGGTCTGGGTGTTGTAGTATTATGCATTGTAAGTATGTATTTACAAAAAAAGTAGATAAGTATTCTATCAGCCATCTAGTTCCCATAGTACAAGCTTTGTACGCATCTCAGAGTTGAGCACGTCTCAAGTGACGAGTTTTTGACAGATTTTCATCAAAAAACCATGACCTGAGACGTGCTCAACTCTGAGTCGCGATTGAGTATTCGGGGGTCAGTCTAAATTGACATCTTTCACAGTTTAGTTCTTGTGACAAATGGACAACCGTCCATAATTCCGTTCAACTTAATTAATACTGCTAGATTTATTAATTAATACTAGATTTATACAGCGTCATTTACCCACACACCCTAGGATGATTTTTAGATGGAAAACACTAGCTCAGCACCTATATTTCAGCTTAATCTGTAATAGATATGGTCATTACGTATGGAGCTGACTAAGCCGCGGGTCCACACAGTTTTTTCTCTCAACGTTTAAGAGTACGTTCAATCTAATTATCTAAATAATTCAAGAGTATTTTCAGGTAAAAATCCCGATCGCTTAGTCACACGGGCAAGAGTATACATCAACCGGTATCAAAGTATACGGTCCCTAATCAGGTGTATCGCTCACTAATGATCCGATCTCGGCGCTAATCCTCAGTTACGAAGGGGCCGCCTACTTTTTCTCTGTAATCCCTTCATTAGCCATGCCTTAGAGCAAACAAACTAGAGGGAACTACTTATCCCACCTGTGACGCTGTAACGTAAATAGAGCAAGCGCTGTTAAATTATGACGAATAACCTGCGATTTTGCTTGCGTTGTAGGTATTTGGATCAGCTTTTATATTGGGTCCATCCTAATCGGTAACATTTATGTCTTGATTGAGCATAATGTACTTACCTACGCCTTAAAAATAACATATAAAAATAACGTTTAAACAAGCGTACAATTGGCGGTCTTATTGCTTGAGCGATTTTTTATAATATACATTAAAATGTTCAAAATCAACATAGAATATTTTTGACTATTCCCATACCAAAACATTTCTCAAGGAATGAGAAATTTCCTCAAGACAAGCGTGTGTCATTTCAAATCGTCATGCAGCGTAAAATAAGCATTATCACGCTCTAATAAAATTCAATATGGCTCAGCTTCTTCCAATATAGAAAAATCCTTAAGGATTTCTATTATTCTGTCAAAAGAAATTGAACCGTCACTCGAAGACCTAAGCTTCAAAACCACATGCGTATCAAACACCATATTGTTGTGGTCGCCATAGAGGTTTTTGCCATAGATACTATTATTTATTCTATGTCATAGGTCCGGTCCGCGTTTCGGACGGCTAGGTTGTAATATTTTATAGATATTGGACCGCGTTTTCTGTCATTATCGTAAAAGGAGCGTCAGCAAGAAAACTATTCCTTCCCTCTATTATCGTAGAAGAAATAATAGTAGCTGAAAAGGGAGTTTCACTTGGGCACTGGACAAACATAATGACAAACTCTTTAGCAAAAAGATATGCACCAGTTTTTTTTTATATTTTGTCACTGGCTGTTATCTCTAATCGTGTATTAAAAGAATTGCATTGAGCGATATCGTTTTCCAGGTTTCTAAAATTGAATTTGAATTTTCGCAACCCCGATCTTTTCCTCGGACGTGTCCATTCGACGAATTTGGAATATAGAATCTAAAGCCATCAGGATAAGGTTTATTTTTAATCAAATACGAATCAGAAGTAGATTAGGCCAGCTATTACTTTCATAATACTTAAGTGGGTCTGGTACTTGCGTAAAGGAAATTGAATCATTTATTGTAACAGTATAATGCTGCTTTATCTGATAGGTTTCGGATGGACATACCGATGATTGTTTACTGAAATGGCTGGACATGATTGGTTGTAGTTGAGTGGATATTTGAATTTAAATCCAAACACTTGTAAGGATATCTGTGGACGTGATCCCTTTTTTAATGATTTTAATTTTAATGTTGTTTATTTTAGACTTTATTGTGTCTTTGTAATGTGGTGTCAAAAAAACTTTTCTATCCATCTATCTATCCCCTAGATTGCAATAAATAAAAAGACTGATGTTTTGGGGCTCAATCTCGACATAACGGCTGAACGGTTTTGGATAAAACTTGAAGTTTACATTTCATAAATCCAGAATAACGCTACTTTTCATTTTAGTAGGCGTAAGCAGCAAGCATAGGCGGAGGCTAAGTTCCTGAATTTTTAATTTTCTTTAATTTAGGCACAAACATTCTTACAAACATTGGCATTTATAATATTAGTAGGGCTTCCGTACATTGTATGTAGGTATAATTTGTAACATAATACATATATATGGCGAACAAATATACAAATATTAATTATTAGTACAAAACCACAAAAACAAACCAGAAGCAGATAAAATCTGTTATTTAGTAAATATCAATCAAAGCATTGTGTTTATTCAGCAATCATTCATTCGGCCATGCGTCCTAACATTTTTAATTCATTACCAATTCTCATCGGTCGTGTTCCCACGCAAACGGTACGATTACAGCAAATCCGTTTTTGATCGAACTTGGTCGATCGCATCAAACTTATGCTCAAAGAAGATAGTGTGTACACTGAAACCGACATCAAACTTTCGATTACATAGGCATTTGAATTCAGAAGAGTTAACCTGGAGAATTAACCCAGACATCTGGCGAATTACCTTTCTGTTTAAATAAAAGGGGTCGCTGTGACCGATATGGTTAGTAACCCCATCGATTTGATGACAATTTTAATTTCATGTGCCGTGGGGACAAATAAAAAAACTGTTGAGATACAATAAAAATCTATTTTTTTTATGTTCTAGCTATTAGGTTGAGGAAAATGTAAAATATATGTAATCATTTTTAAAATCAGCAGAAAGCGCTGAAAAAATGTCTAATTTGGATAGCGATGTCTCCTAAAACAATTCAATCATAGTGCGTGATGTCACGTAAATTGCAACAGTCATGTTATCGTGTTCTATAGAAACAATGTCTGAAGACTTAAACATTCTAATATGGTAACATCAAAAAGAAAACATGGCAAAAAAACTATTTTTTTAATTTCAATATCAGAACTACTTACTGTACAAAGTGGCACATCTTACAACTTCAGAACAGCGACTGAAAGCACCGAAGCATTCCAAAAGGGATGACATTCTAAAATTGATTTACGAAATTTCAAAATTAGAACTAGTCGTAAAAAGTAGCACATGAAGCAACACCAAAACAACAACTGACTTCTTAGAGAGCTTCCAACAAAAAAAACGGAACGTACAAGCACCTAAGCATTTGAATAGGGATGATTTCAATTCTGTTTTCAAAATTTCAAAATTAGAACTAGTACACAAAGTGGCACACCAAGCGACATGTGGGTTGCGTCACACATTAATCTATTCTCGCTACCATCTGTCCTGTCCGGGGAAAGCCGCGCGTACGACACTGTAAGCCCACCCAAAAGCACCCAAGCATTCCAAAAAGGATGATTTCAATTCAATTTTCAAAATAAAATCAGAACTGGTACACAAAGTGGCACATCGGGCGGCATGTGGATTGCGTCACACATTAATCTATGCATGCTACCAACTGTCCGGGGAAAGCCGCGCGCGGGACACTGTAAGCCCACCCGAAAGCAGCTTTGAGTTTGTCCCTGAACGGATTAAAGCAGAAAGTTGGGATGCAATTTTAAATTAAACTATAGGCAAAATGTAGGTTATAGTTTTATTTAACAACAAATATTTAATTATATAAGTAACTATATAAAGTGCGTAAATAATTAAGAGTAGCAGATTTGAGTTTGTCCCTGAATGGATGAAAACAGAAGATTGGGATGTAATTTTAAATCTTATATTATAAGAATCTTTGTCCTGACTGACTGACTGACTGACTGACTGACTGATAGACAACGCACAGCCTAAACCGCTGGACGTAGAGACTTGAAATTTTCAGTGTAGGTAAACCTTGGTACGTAGGGGTGTACTAAGAAGGGATTTTTCAAAATTGAAAAGGGATTGGGTGAAAAGGGATGAAAACCTGGAATCAATTTTTGGTCTGAAACTGCACATAACCTATATCAAATTAAAGAGCCGATTTTTCTCATTTAGTTGATGTCATAATTACCTGTAAATTCTTTATTTTTGGCATGTTTTTCATTAAAAATAGAATACTTTTATTTTGACATATGACAGCGATGATACCAAAGATTAGTAATAGATGATACAAAACATATGGAAAAGGAACTGTCAATGTCAAAGTACCTGTGAAAGGAAGCATAAATTATTACTGGTCTAATAAGTTTCCAATCTTGATTATTCATGGAGTTCTGACGTAATTCTACGTCTGAAAACTAGATGTCACTGCTAATTCTGATCAAATTTTGACGCGCTATCGTTGCGTTTTGAAAAGTTTACCTTAACTCTCAAAATTTTTACTAAATTCACTGAAATTTCTTAATTTTTAGATTTAGGTATGTTTGTTACTCTTTTACGCAAAAACTACGGAATATACTTACATACCCTATTATTCATATTCGTTCGCTAAAGTTAGCCATTGCTTAAGGTTAGCCCTGTCACTGTTTGTCATTATGAAATGGTAAGAGATGGCAATACTTTAGTCATCGTTTAGCGTACACTATAATTATAATGAATAATGAGGATAGTAGGTACCTACGTGTGCTGGAATGGGACATAGGGTACTTTTTATTTGGGTACCGCGTGAGCGAAGCCGCGGGCGGCTGCTAGTTAAACTATAAGGAAAAACTAGAGTATAGCTAGCTATATTTAACAACAAATATTTTATTATTTGACTTATAATATAAAGTGCGTCAATAAGTAAGATACACGAAACTAAATAGATACGAATAGGTACTTATAAAAAGAAACAATATTACAAATATTGGGACTTAAACTCTGTACACTATACAGCGCATAAGCCGCTGTAAAATTGGTTTTCAGTGGCACCATGTGTTAGCACAGCACTAACTGCAACACGCGTTATTTTTTGACAAAAGAACAACAAATTATTAAAAAACTAGCTGCCGCCCGCGGCTTCACTCGCGTGGTATCCGGATAAAAAATAGCCTATATGTTAATCCAGTACATGTACTATGTATATTCCAAGTTTCATTCAAGTCCGTTCAGCCGTTTAGGCGTGATTGAGGCACAAACATCCAAACATCCAAATTCACAAACTTTAGCATTTATAATATAAGGAAGATGTCAAGACAAAACTTTACAGATCGCTTCCCATTCAGTCTATTTTGCAACGACTCGACATGGGAAACCGTGATTTTACGGATAATTATTTAGCTCATTCCCCATCCCTATGCACTCACACTAATCAAAAGCCCAAAGGAATACTCTGTTGAAAAACTGTGAAACTCATCTGCATTAGATGTACAAGGTGTCACAAAATCTTATGATATTCTGAAAAATAAATAAAAACTTTATATTTCTTTTTCTGATAAATATGTTAGCGTGGTATAGATATGTCATGAGAAGGGAAGAATTTTATGTAACGAAAAGAGTGTTACTTAAGAATGTAGAAGAATATGTGAGTAGAAAAGAAAAGATGAATGGACTGTGATAAAGATGACATGAGTAAGAAAGGAGTTAGTGGTGAAATTACATCTGACAGAGCGAAATGAAAGAAGAATAAATGTTGTGCCGACCCCACAATGTAAACATTGTGCAAAATAATGTATTTTTACTATGCAAACGTAAAAAAAAACTATTATGTTTTTTTAAGAAATAAGGGTAGAAAAGCCCTAGGTCCACCTGTACCTGTCTATTTTATCATCACAAATCAATGCTTTTAATTTTCTTTTTGCGGCGTTTCGACAAAGTTTTTTCATTTGCTTCGATTCCTGACGACATTCAATGGTCCCGGAAAGCAACTTTTTCATTTTCTCTCTCCATGTGCATAAAATACTCAAAACATTTTGAAATCCTTGTTTAGGGGGAACAGTGTTTCAAAATATCTAATATTATAATAAAATTACGCAATTTTTTACCAGAAACCTTAACATTAAAATTATGCAGGAATTTGGCACAAGTAAAGGACTTCATGAACATAGCCTATTAATTGTGATTTAACGGAATGTTATAACGAGTAAAGAACAAACTCATGGTTATTTACAATTCTAAGGAACTTACTATTTTTCCAAGCAAGACCCACTTTATTTTATCACAGCAGTGGTTTGAAAAGACCAATGATACGAGTAGTAGGTACCATATTTTTATTTGTTTTGTTCATGAATGACACTACAATTTATTTATTGATCAAAAAATTTTATCGTGTGTATAACTTTTATTTCATTTGCATCATCAACTTTGCCAATAAAATGTTGCTAATAATACATTTTCCACGATTTTGACACACGATCGTATTATTTTCGGCTCAATCTGCTTAAAGGCAGGTATTTGATAACAAATAAATCATTTGAGCATTGTTTTCAATGATTTCCATTTATTATACATGGTTAAAAATATATTGTTTAAGTTTATTTATTTGAGCAACCAACATAATAAACATTAACTTAATCACTAATATAATCTGGTACAACAAAAAACTTGACAAATGTTATTGTTAACTACCAAAAGTTTCCTACCATTATATTAATAAAATCTCATTAATTAATAAAATATCATTATTAAAATTGGGAGGAATTAACTAAAATGAATTTCAACCAATGAAAGAGTTGAAGGCATAAGCAAGGCGAGTCATTTGCTGTCACTACTCATCATTATCATCATCCGCAAACTGTCTTCACTGCCTCCTGCCCACTGCCTCTTGGCCTCCCTTTGTGAGTGACATTCTCCACGGTCCCTCGCTAGTCACTACTCATTTATAAACAAATAATACTTGATCTTATTCTACAAGTTAACTCATTGTTCAAGTGAAATGATCAAATACAAAATCCCGTGCTAAATCTATAATATAAAAATGAATCGCAAAATGTGTTGGTAAGCGCATAACTCAACAACGCCTGGACCAATTTGGCCAAATCTTTTTTTAAAATGTTCGTTGTAGTCCAGGGAAGGTTTAAACGATGAAAAAACATAGTACCTACATGTACCGGGTACCACGCGAGCGAAGCCGCGGGCGGCAGCTAGTTATGTAATAAAATCACGTTGGTAATATCATTCCATCTGATTCCATCTCTCAAGCTGTCTCCCAGCGCACTTGGGGGCAGCTCATCAGTTATTACGACCTCAACTATCTGTGGAAAATCCGTAGAAAAATGAAGTACATCCAGCCACAGAACTTTCTTAATAAAGTAACTTGATTTTTATTTTGAAAGAACAAAAGTACGGCTCAAGTTTCTAGAATTTAGTTTGCGCAGTCAATTTTGTTTGCCCTTATGAAGTGGAAATGGAATGGTACATTTTATTTAAGAATATTGGATTCTAAAATACCTACAGGAATGAACTCTCCTTCAAAATACCTATAGGTACCAAATCTGCGACTATTTGCCTATTTGTGTACGCCTGAATGTAGCCTGAATTAAAGATATTTGTATTTAAATTATTTACATGATTATAAATTCTGACGTATCTATGCGCCTATCGATTAAGCTATAAACTTTTAAGTTGAAAATCAACGAAAGACCTCATTGATAAAAAAATACCCACTGTCAATACTGCGACATTCAACAAAATTAGCTGCAGTTGACTCATTCATGCAGAATACAGCTAAACAAAAAGCATTAAATATTTCAAAGTACATTTATTATTTCTATATCTACAAACTATTTGCGTGTAACAAAGAACGCAAACAAAATAAGCGAAGCAAAGTTTATAATTTTGCTCGAGGTTGTACCCCGACGAATTCCTTCAGAAACTATGAAACTTGTAATTTACGAGTACCTAATGCACTAGAAACTGGGTAGTAGAACCCAACTTCAAAGTTTATGAACTGCAAAATCTACTATTCCTAAACATAACGAATGTGTTGAAATAATTGTTGATTCAAATGAACTTATGATTAATAAAGATACCTACTTATTTATTGGAGAAAGAAAAGTCACCACCTGGAAAATGTAACGCATTAATGTATGCTTCATCAAAATTTTCGATAAGTGGGATAGTCACAAACGAGTCACAGTCGTAAAACACTCCATCACTCGTAAAATGTTTTGTCAAACATTAGCATACAAAGAACCCAGCGTTCTATTGATCTAGGTGAGAGCCAGCCGACATTTCATCAACTTTTAGATTCCCTATTCCACTTTGAAAACTTATCATTCAAGTGCACTGAAAGTTCGCTTATTCTCGTAGGTATCTCCTCAAAGTTAGCACGTAGCATTTTACACAAATGTGTACCTTGATATCGCAGAAATAAATAAACTGGAAAAGCTCCAAATTATTGACTCAAGATTTCTATATCCTACTAATAATGTAAATTCGAAATTTTGTATGTGGCTCAATCACACACTGACGAACCAACTTTTTTGGATAAAACTTGGAATAGTCATATTATATGATATATCATACAGGCTATTTTTTATTTAGTAAGCAAATACTATGATAATCTTACAATATCATCAGAACTTACATCTACTCTATTCCCAAGATTCTAAGTCAATATTGAGGGGTCCATTCTACTATCGTAAACGCACGCCTTCTAGTTTCAAAATAGAGCTCTCAAAAGATGTCAAGCTTACAAGTTTTCCTTCATAGCTACTGTGCTCCTAACAACAGTGCACAATTCACTAGCACAAACAGTGGTCACTCTGTTTGAGAAAATGGCAAAGCACCCATTTAACCTTACGCGTTTTTCTAACCTTCTACATTATCAAGTTTCAGCAAAATTATCGCTTCAGAGTGACAGGTGTAATATGATCTGTCAAAGGACAGACAAGGACGCAAAACAAGTACCTCATTGAAGTCCGAGTCATCTTCTTCTTCCATGTCAGGGTTTGACTTTGGCTATTCGACAACTCTTGCACCCCTTTTTGATACTGTCCGTAGGATAATGATTGAGTGAGCATTATATATTGTTTCTTCCAGCGTCTCTATATGAACAAATCGTAACCCTGTTCGAATCGCAAAGTTGGGGAGCACGTTGTAATTCCGATGCGCTGCAAGATAACTTCAGATAGCGCAGATCCGAACGAGCTGACAAAGTTGTACCATCCTTCATATTGTTACGAACATTGTAGTACTAATACTGTAAATGGATTGTGATTTTAGGAAGTTAATAAACAAAACTGATGAAGCGTTACGAACAGCAGAGAAATTTCAATGGTCTAAGAAATCTTAGGATATAAATTTCGAAATAGCTATTGTCATATCTTAAATATTGAGATCTAGAAATATACTAATATTGTAGACTAGAGTAACTGTACAACATAGGTACAGTCCAAATTTTTTAATTTTTTAAGATCTAATATTAACAATATCATCTACTTTACAAGCACAAGTGAAAACAACGGAAAGACAAATATTTTGACTAACTCCTAAATAGACGGTATTCGCTTTTACTTTACAAAATACAAGGATCTGTAGCGTCTTTCAAATTCCAACCTTAGTTAATTTTGTTGTTTGAGTTTTGTATGATTGTAAAACATCTGAAAATGATTTTGCTAATAACTTCTTTGAAAGCTCCTTGAACAGATATTTGTAGAATTATATTGTTGTTGATTCAAACAATTCCTGTTTTATCAGTGAGAGAATAAATTTTTAGAATATTTTATATTTTACAAGCTGTTGCCCGCGACTTCGTACGCGTGTAGTACATTATTTTGTTCTATAATCAATAGTTTTCGCAGCGCACGCCAAAAACTATTTTGGGTTTTCTACCTTGGGTTACAATATCGCAATTTTCTTACGGATCCCAATTTTTTTCTAAAATATATAATAGCCTCTACTGGTCCCTGATAATGTAGCTTTCTATTGGTGAAAGAATTTTTGAAATCGGTCCAGTAGTTTCGGAGCCTATTCGTTACAAAAAAAAATAACAAAAAATCTTTCCTCTTTATAATATTAGTATGATTGTGTAAAATATTTTAATCATCATCATCATCATCCTCAGCCCGTCTTTTGCCTACTGCTGGTCGTAGGCTCATTAATTTCTGGCCCACTATCTTGACTATATCGTGTGCCAATCTTGCTGCCGGACGTCCAACATTTCTATAGCCATACCTCGGCCACCATTTAGTTACCGCCTTACTCCACCGGTCATTATCCACCACGCCCCGCAATATGTCCTGTCCGCAGCAAAGTAAAATAAAATATTACACTGATTTCAAAATAACGAGATCGATGCCTGCTAAAGAGGGTGGTTGGGAAAAGGATGCGTGGAAATCCATAGAGAATCCTTTGCTTAGCAGTGGGACAAAAAAGGTTACTAAAAACTGTGTAACATAAAACAAAGGATAACATAGATAAGCTATCAAATTAGGTCAAGCTTAGTCGCGCTCTTAAATACAGCAAAGCTATTTTTCAAAATAACACAACAAAGTAAACAAGTTAATTGACTACATCTAGATAGCTAAATATACACTTAGCTACAAAATTTAATTAAACAGCACAACGCTGGCAGTCATCGAGAAAAGTGCTTTAACTTTCTTTGCTGTTCAAAAGAAGAGGTAACCTTGATTAGATCTGCTTCTTTGACAAAAGTGATGCAATCTTGCACGCTGCAGATGTTTTAGTTTTAATTACTAAAATGTTTTTGCTGTCAAATGTTGCAATAGAAAAAAACTGCGAGAGCATTATGGCTTTCTTTCGGTGGCTTCTCTTGGCTATTATTTATTTCAGTTAATGAACTACTTCTCTGCTGGAAGTAAAGAAAAAGCATAGAATGTGTCCAGCTGCATCTCTCCCCGAGCATGTCGTAAAAGTCGGTTAAGGGATAGTATTCTCTCCAAAATTATGGATTACCTACATGCGGTATGGGCTGATCACCTGTCACCATGGTTCATCATATCCATGACGCTTGGTCGCTTTTTGAACAGGTGTAAATGCAACGTGGATTTAAGACGTGTCCAAATGAACCCCGTGATTTTAAGGAAAAAAGGCTTTGAGAGCCACAAGAAATCTTGCAGCCACTCCTGATTTAAAGTGCCAATATCATTGCTCGATGGCCAATATGAATATGATGAACCATGGTGACAGTAACATAAAAACGTTTTCACAAAATTTCGTATATGTATATAATATTAAAACTAGGTTTCCCCTGCGGCTTCTCACGTGGTTCTGTCAATCTCCGACTCATAAACTATATAAAAGATTTGGTCGATCCGTTGCTCTATTGCTGTGAGAAAGGACAAACCAACAAACTAACTAAATAAAAGCATATAAATAAACTTTTCCATTTACTTATTAAATCATTTTATGCACGATTATAAACTTTTTAAGATTTGACAAGACATTAAGTTACGGGTATACCTACAAAAATAGCAGTATCAAAATACAAATTAGATTAAATAAGAATGAAATAAATTCAAAAAATACAGTATTCAATACAATATTCATAATATTAGTAATGAAGTTGGATATGACATACCTACATATTTTATAACAAGACAAGAACACATTACAGACAATATGTCGCCAAATCACGGCCCAGAATAGAACCGGCCGGCCATCCATCCGCCTGTCTGTCACAGGTCAGCCTAATTTCTCAGAGGCCTCGCCTGCTGACCGAGACACAGAGAAATATGATTACACTGACAAACAGATGCACAGTTCTAATACATTATTATTACTACTTGTGTCACTGGCTCTAGGAACAATTAATGTCATAACAGGATAAAAAATTGAGATGCGTTTTTCGTGCTCATTGGGTATTGGTATTGAGCACCCAATTTTTTCGAATGGAAAATGTGAAAAAATAAATATTTTCCAATGTTAACCCATTCTTAAAACATGAAATATGAGAACACGTTATTTAAATATAACATCCTCTGCACCTGTGTTGCAAACACAAACGTAAAGATTAAAAGATATATTTTCAATTCCACAACAACATTTTACCATCATTGTTTGCTCTGAGTTTGCCTCTCAGTTGCTTCTTAGCATTATTCTAGATACAACGCCTTGGTGATGTTACTTCTATTTGTTTATAAATCATTCTAATTCTAATCATCGACGCTTCCATATTTCAAACTTCAATCATACAACCAAACTGAAGTTAAGTAGAAACTCATGCGGAACAATTTACAAATCAGTACCACTTCATTATTTCATATCAATCCATTCATTGCACAAGCTAAGTGAACCCACCCAAGACCCGATGGGAAGATTAAGATTAACGACCGCCGGGCAGACGATATGTTCCATTGTACTGCTGATTGAATGACTTTCCATAAACAATGATACGCCATTCTGAACGTATTGATAGCTTCGATCTTTGTGAACGTGAACTCTGATATCTTTGCCTCTGCATGTATTGAAAACGTTCGTCATTTTTCGTATCGTACTTTGAATTGAATTAAATAAAAAAATATGGCAAACTAGCTGCCGCCCGCGGTTTCGTTCGCATTGTACTCGGATAAAAAGTAGCTTATATGTTATTCCAGCACACGTATTACGTATATTCTAAGTTTCATTCAAATCCGTTCATCAGCTTAGGCGTGATTGAGGAACAAACATACATCGTTACATCCAAACATCCTCACAAACTTTCGCATTTATTATATTAGTAGAATTAATGCTCTTAGATATCTATACGAGTACTTATTCAAAAGAACTTGAGTGCCTGGAGATTTGAGAGGAGGTTCCATTTCAGGAAACAGTCAAGAGCCTGTTAACGAAACAAAATATGCTAGAATCGTTTCACAACTAGATCAATGTTATAACAACTAGCTATCTCATTTGTTTCACAAAATGATAAACAGTCCCGCTTCATAAGCAGACTCCCAAATTACCCCAAGCTCAAGGCCTACCTCAGTATTACCTCGTAATATTTTTCTCCACACATTGTGGCTTCGCCGTCAAGTTTGAAATAGGAGGCACGACGCTCGAGTGTTCTTCCGTGAGAACCTCATTATTTCAAAGCACGGTCCCTTTGTATGACGAAATAAGGTTCTTTAACAAACCTCACATACGTATAACAAAACAAAAAGTACACCTTTTACTCCTGAAAAGAGCTTTTGTTCTACATTTTGAGCGTTCTGAAGATCAAGGGTAGGGCCCTCTATGTCTTGGTTTGTTTTGGCGTGTGTGCTCAGGCCTTTTTTCTGTAGTATTTTTGTAAAGTATTTGCTTATGAGAGAACTAAAACAACTGAAGATGGGAATCGTGCTTAGTGGAATTCCTATACCCTCTTAGAAACGCGTGATTTCATGTTAGTTTGTTTAGTATGGGGCGGAGCTTGGAGGTTATACGACGAACTAGCATCCACGGGTCCGCTCTTCTGGTACGGTACCCACACAAAACATAAAAAACTATAATGTTATTTAAAGTCTTAAACTATGTATATTCCAAGTTTCAGCCATTACGGAGAATAACTGTGAACAGACACAAAACGCAATTTATTTTTGTTTTTTATGAACTAAGTTTACATAGTTGATTGTGGTTATTTTCAAGAAACATCCAACAGTTCAATCTCGTAGAACATACCAGAAACAACAATGTTATAATATTTGACCAAACAATGACATTGTTATAATATGCTTCACATGTACTGAACATAGCGAAGAAAATGTGACTACCCATTTGTCTAAAGAGTCCGTTCTTCACTCACCTCGCTACTTAAGATCTTTTGGAAAACATATAACTGCTTAGTTGTATCAAGAATATAAATACATCTATTCTCCGAGGACCGTGGAGAAGAAGGCCTATACCCAGCAGTGGGTTATACTAGGCTTCAGCTGATGAAATGATGATGATGATGATTCTACACAAAAACCTTCATAAAATCTATGATTGTAGCTTAGTTTAAGCCACTTCACATAGTTTAAGAATTCGAGTCCGCTAATAAATAAATATTTGTGGACATTTCACACAGCGCCATCTAGCCCCAAACTAAGCAAAGCTTGTACTATGGGAACCAGATTGCTGATAGAATAATTCTTATACTCTTTTTTTTTGGAAATACATACTACAACCCTAGACCAGGAAGAAATATTTGCAGAACATACAAACATTTCTCCCGTAGCGGGAATCGAAACCAGGCCTCTTGCGTCTCAGCCGAACACTCAACAGCCACGCCATCGAGGTCGTCATTGAGGTCACTAATAATAGGCTCTTATTAAAAAACAATGATCAAGCAAAAATGAATCAAACCTAGATGTTTTGATAGTTTTTAATGGAAAATTTATAGTTAACTAGCTGCCGCCCGCGGCTTCGCTCGCGTTGTACCCGGATAAAAATAGCCTATATGTTAATCCAGCACATTTAATATGTATATTCCAAGTTTCACTCAAATCCGTTCAGCCGTTTAAGCGTGATTGAGGCACAAACATCCAAACTCACAAACTTTCGCATTTATAATATAAGTAAGAAGTAAGATTCAAGCATACATTTTTGACAGTTTGATGGCAATTTGACAAAGTCAAATGCTTGAGTAGAGGCTGTAGAGTCCCAAGTAGAGTAGGCCCAGCACGTCTCGAGAATTGTGATGAGGTGAAACAATGGAGCGGGACGCAGGGAGGGAGTTAGTAAATCATTTCACTGGAGAAAATCACTAAGCTTCGCGTTTTGAAAGAATTCCTCGTGACGTACATTTTTCCTCTAAAACTTGACAGTAATGAAAGTGCTACAATTTATTGAAGGGCTTTTTCATGGCGTCGGAGCATGTTTTCTTCCTTCTTCACGGTCCTTGTCTAATACTACTACTAATTGTGTCACGAGTTCTTTCGCACCAGTTTGGTTGGGATCGTTTGGGATGGGTGACCGCAATTGGCATTACGAGCTGAGCGCTTCCATGCTTCGGATGGCACGTTAAGCAGTTGGTCTCGGCTTTTAAGTCGTTAAGCCACGACGGAGGCCTTTAGGCAGCCTATAAACTCCGTCACTAGAGTTGGCCACTAGCTCATACGAACATACATACATACATACATACTCCAGCTTTTTCAATAAGTGTGGTGTAATATACCAGTAGTATTTTTTTTGGTATGGGCAGAGCCTCAATTAATCTTAAGTCAAATTTACTGATATTAAAACATAATGTTACTTTTCAGTTGCAATTTAACTAAACTAGCGATTAGTTCAACCGAAGAAAACATTAACAGCACTAAGCTTTACCAACAAATCCAACGAACACAATCAGTGCGCTTTGGCAACAACTGGCTTAAGTCATTCTGGTTTTGCGATCAACGTAAAATGAGCTTTATTGCGCTAGGTTAAGATTCAAAATACAATGAGAATTTTGTTTTCTTTTCTTATTCGTCATTATTTCATAGTTCGATAATTGTGAGAAATCCGAATCTTACTTATATTATAAATGCGAAAGTTTGTGAGTTTGGATGTTTGTGCCTCAATCACGCCTAAACAGCTGAACGGATTTGAATGAAACTTGGAATATACATAGTACGTGTGCTGGATTGATATTATAGGCAATTTTTCATCCATGTACCACGCGAGCGAAGCCGCAGGCGGCAGCTAGTAATAAATATATGTCATAGTCAAACATCGAAGCTCCGGCGCTCCTAGGTTTTGCTAGTCAAACTTTAGGTCATGGGTTCAAATCCGGTCGTGCACCAATAGATTTTTGCATTCGAAAAATTTGTGTGCGCTATTAGTACTCTCAAGCGGTAAAGGAAAACCTTGTGAGAATATCGACCTGTCGTAGAACCTTAAAAGTTCGAAAACATGTGTCTAGTGCATGAAATGAGCCTTTGAGGCGCACTTTAAATCCTTTCACCACATTGGTTCGAAAGAACTAGTGACACTTAGTTTAGTATTTTGAAACTTGGAGGATATATTAATTTAAGGCATGGGGTAATTAAATTTCTGGTAATCCTTTATAAATAACTAGATAAAGGGTAGTGAAAATTCCTTGATTTAGTACTATTTATTCTGTGTCCACGCAAATAGCAAGTGCTATTTGTGAAGCTAAGATTAACAGAACTAGCTAACCCTATCTTGAGATAGGAGTCTGGATACAAAGTTTCTCTGTGCGGTCTGGACTGGACTTACTGTTTAAAGTGTGTTTGACGATGAATATTTACTGAAAGATAGCCTAGTGGGAGGACTCATTAAAGAGAGGATTGTATTTATTTCACGACAAAAATATAAACAATATTAACAGAACGCACCGCGGCTTCAATTTTTTTTTTTGTAAAAAAATCGCTGCCTCCGCTGCATCCTCGAGGAGTTAACGGATTTCTTTCTCAGTATCCTCCTACACCATATAAGGAATATACCCTCTATGTTATTCTACGGCTTAGGGTTTAGTCAATGCGTTCTGTCAGTCACTCAGTAATGTAAGAGTTTTTACCTCTGAGAACTTTCTTGGAACATTAAAAAAAATACAGATACTTTCAGATCAGGTACCAATAAATTTGAAAATAATAATATCAAAATATTTTCAACAAGCGGCCGCCCGCGGCTTCGCTCACGCGGTACCCAGATAAAAAGTACCCTATGTCCCATTCCAGCACACGTAGGTACCTACTATCCTCATTATTCATTATAATATAGTGTACGCTAAACGATGACTAAAGTATTGCCATCTCTTACCATTTCATAATGACAAACAGCGACAGGGCTAACTTTAAGCAATGGTTAACTTTTGCGAACGAATATGAATAATAGGGTATGTAAGTATATTCCGTAGTTTTTGCGTGAAAGAGTAACAAATATACCTAAATCTAAAAATTAAGAAATTTTGGTGAATTTAGTAAAAATTTTGAGAGTTAAGGTAAACTTTTCAAAACGCAACGATAGCGCGACAAAATTTGTTCAGAATTAGCAGCGACGTCTAGTTTTCAGACGTAGAATTACGTCAGAACTCCATGAATAATCAAGATTGGAAACTTATTAGACCAGAAATAATTTATGCTTCCTTTCACAGGTACTTTGACATTGACAGTTCCTTTTACATATGTTTTGTATCATCTTTTACTAATCTTTGGTACCTATCATGTATTTATTGTTCTGAGGTATCATCGCTGTCATAATATGTCAAAATAAAAGTATTCTATTTTTCATGAAAAACATGCCAAAAATAAAGAATTTACAGGTAATTATGACATCAACTAAATGAGAAAAATCGGCTCTTTAATTTGATATAGGTTATGTGCAGTTTTAGACCAAAAATTGATTCCAGGTTTTCATCCCTTTTCACCCCTTTAGAGGTTGAATTTTGAAAAATGCCTTCTTAGTACACCCCTACGTACCAAGGTTTACCTACACTGAAAATTTCAAGTCTCTACGTCCAGCGGTTTAGGCTGTGCGTTGTCTGTCAGTCAGTCAGTCAGTCAGTCAGTCAGTCAGTCAGTCAGTCAGTCAGGACAAAGATTCTTATAATATAAGATAAGTAAAATAAGAATATCGGTATAGTCTTTTATATTAAACAGAAGCACACGAAAGTCTCCAGCGGGCCTCACAAAGGACTAGTATTATCTGAAAAATATTAGATTCTGCATATAAAATGCTGTGTTGCGGGCTACGGTAAATCCTCTTATACTTTAACAGGATTATATTTACCTACAGGGCTGTTTGTTTCTTAGAATAATTCACGTTCAGTATTATAATAGATTTTTCAATACAATCGTGATAATAAAACATAGCAGCTTCCTTGGAAAACGTAAAAAACTAACGCTCACCTATCTTTCATATAAGTACATACTATTTTTAGGGTTCCGTACCCGAAAGGTGCCAACGGGATCTATCACTAAGCCTACGCTGCCCGCCCGTCCGTCCCACTGTGGGACAAAAATCAAGCTTCCCTTTCATAGGAATTTCGAAATTTGAAATTTGGTTTTTGTCATAACAAAGTAACAGGTATTATCGGATTCGTCATAACATTGAATAATCTTACAGTTTTGACCAGTTTTTTTGTTTCAAACACCATGAAAAGTAAACTTGAACATTTCCAATGTATGAAAATGGAATTAGTTTCCTTCATAACTTTTTTCGGTCTCGTACGGTCAGGCTGATACTTTTAGGTAATGTTACTGACTTTGTAAAGAAGCGATATGACCTTTGACCTTGACCTGTTTCCGGTCCCGTTTAAAAGATACGAATTAATGAAAACTGCTTATTTTGGCGATGTTGTCGTACGGTGTAATGTGCCTAAAAAATCATTTTGTTACTATTTTTACCAAGTATTATTACTTAATTATGACCCTATTATTATGACTTATGGCCTGGACCTATTTAAAACGTAAGACTTAACGATAATTAAAAAATAATGTTATTTTAAATAGTTTTAACAAAACCATAATGTTGTATTGAGATTTGAGTTACTAAGAAGTGGTTAATTGGTTAATTACCCGCATATTTATTTAATTTGACCGCTTCACTTAACAACAACCACTACCTGCCAAAACTACTTTGGTATATCAATATCCATTGTTATTTTACAGGTGTGACTAAATGTTTTCGCGTCACTAATTAGGGTGATTAGGTTCTTTGTTTGTCAAAAAATAGGTACCTATTTTTTGCATGGAATGCATCTTACACATATCATACCGCCTTGACTTCAAGAAATGGCAAGCTAAAGGAGAAGTTTCGAAAAAACAGTTGGCCGACAAAAAGAAGATTATCCAAGATCAGTTTAGGGCTGAAATGGGGCTGCTTGTGGATGTAGTTGAACAAGGTGCAGGAACCATCAATGATGGAAACACTGCATAAAAATTTTTTGCTAACTCCGAGGTAACTGCTCAGATCACTGGTGTTGATAAAGAACTCATCAGAAGATTTGGAGTAATTCTTAAGGTAATATCATGTGGAGAGTTTGTTAACGCGGAAAAGTTCCGGCAATATTGTGCTACAACATCTGATAGATATGTCGAACTCTATGCATGGTATTATATGCCCTCCATTGTGCATAAATTACTCGTGCATGGTGCAGACATAATTGAGCACAATAACTTTATTCCAATCGGAAAACTCTCGGAAGAGGCATCTGAAGCTCGCAACAAAGATTTTAAAAATTTCATAACATTCCACTCGCGCAAAACCAATAGGATGGCAACAAATGAGGATATTATCCATAACTTGCTGATTTCCTTTGATCCATACGTCTCCAGCATTTGGAAAATTACGTCAAGATTTCACGTCACCTATATATATACCCATAGCTCAGAGAATTAGCAAACTGAAGTGGCAGTGGGCTGGTCATATCTGCCGAAAAACCGACAACCGTTGGGGTAAACGAGTTCTTGAGTGGAGACCGCGACTCGGCAAACGTAGTGTAGGACGCCCTCCGGCTAGGTGGAGTAACGATCTGCTGCTGGCTGCTGACAGAAACTGGATGCGTCAAGCCAAAGATAGGGCGCGATGGCGCTCATTAGGGGAGGCCTATGCCCAGCAGTGGACTGCTATAGGCTGATGATGATATATCTCCAGTTTTAGACCTAAGATGAGTCATATTCGAAGTAAATCTCTTTTAGATGAAGCTAAATTGTTATTGTTACTAACTTCTAGTGCAGATAAAGAAAATGTAGAATTTGTAGATGTAGAAAACCTGTCTGACTGTGACAGTGACTAGTATAATTTTAAGTTTTTTCTGAAGCAAACTGATCTTGAATAATCTTCTTTTTGTCGGCCAACTGTTTTTTTAAAACTTCTTTAGCTTGCCATTTCTTGAAGTCAAGGCGGTATGATATGTGTAAGATGCATTCCATGCAAAAAATAGGTACCTATTTTTTGACAAACAAAGAACCTAATCACCCTAATTAGTGACGCGAAAACATTTAGTCACACCTGTAAAATAACAATGGATATTGATATACTAAAGTAGTTTTGGCAGGTAGTGGTTGTTGTTAAGTGAAGCGGTCAAATTAAATAAATATGCGGGTAATTAACCAATTAACCACTTCTTAGTAACTCAAATCTCAATACAACATTATGGTTTTGTTAAAACTATTTAAAATAACATTATTTTTTAATTATCGTTAAGTCTTACGTTTTAAATAGGTCCAGGCCATAAGTCATAATAATAGGGTCATAATTAAGTAATAATACTTGGTAAAAATAGTAACAAAATGATTTTTTAGGCACATTACACCGTACGACAACATCGCCAAAATAAGCAGTTTTCATTAATTCGTATCTTTTAAACGGGACCGGAAACAGGTCAAGGTCAAAGGTCATATCGCTTCTTTACAAAGTCAGTAACATTACCTAAAAGTATCAGCCTGACCGTACGAGACCGAAAAAAGTTATGAAGGAAACTAATTCCATTTTCATACATTGGAAATGTTCAAGTTTACTTTTCATGGTGTTTGAAACAAAAAAACTGGTCAAAACTGTAAGATTATTCAATGTTATGACGAATCCCATAATACCTGTTACTTTGTTATGACAAAAACCAAATTTCAAATTTCGAAATTCCTATGAAAGGGAAGCTTGATTTTTGTCCCACAGTGCGTCCGTCAGCGAGCTGTATCTCATGAACCGTAATAGGTAGAGGGTTGAAAAGTTCACAGCGTGTATTTATTTCTATTGCCGCTATAATAACAAATAATAAAAATAAAATAAAGTAAAATATATACAAGAAACATTTATGTACGATGTAAGTGTATAATGGTACGGAACCCTTCATGAAAAATTCGACTCGCACTTGGCGGGTTTTTATAATTAGTCTGTTTCAAGTTCTTTCAAATATGGTGAAAGCATTCGAAGCGTGCTTTCAAGGCTCCATTCGTGCACTAGACACATACTATGGTATCAAATGAATCAAATAATAAATAAATAACCCCAAATTAAGCAAAGTTTGTACTATGGCACCAGATGGCTGATAGAATAACTTATACACATAATATTTATACAAATGAATCATTTGATCAAATGATTCGTGAGAAAAAAAAGGCTACATAATTTTGATCCTGTACCTGCGTGAAATTTAGCATCTGAAAAGTTCTGTAAAAACGGTGTACGAAATCTCAAACTGAGTTTCTACCCATAAGTCAAAGTCAGCAAGTCTGCCTAACTCAACTCTCCAAAGTTCCATCTAGTTAGTAAAGCACTTGATGCTTCAAGTTAACCCGCTCACCTTTGAAAACCAAACTATTTTCAACAATGAAATTTATTATTGTTGTGTACCTTAGCTCTGGAAACCTTCTTGGAAGATGCTAACAAACCTCTAGAGAAGTTGTTCAAATCTTTTGATAATATACAAAGCTGGTACTACCTACACAGCTATATTTCAGATTTGGTACCTATAAACAACGTTTTAATAAAATTGTAGTTACAGTAGTGTACCACAAATATTGTGCGTCTCGCCATTTTTAACGCGATGATGATTATGTAATATAGAGATGTTATAATAATTATGTAGTGCATTTTTGGACAAATTCGGTTTTCATACAAAGGACGAAATTTGCCGAAGCTCACAATGTTTGTGGTATTACTGTACACCAGTAAATAGGAAGACCACATAGCGTAATTTTCTAATAAAAGGTGACAGTACGTTACGTTGCGTTAGTTTGTGAGGATTCCATTCCTTCCATTTCATTGGCTGAAACTTCGAACACACATTAAACACACACTAAAATAACACTTAGAATTCTTTATCAGAATAGGTACCACGCGATTGGAACCACGGGTGCTAGTTAATAATACAGTTAGGATTTGATATTCCAGTTTCCGGTTAAAACAATCAGCGTAATGGGGGTGAATATAATGCGGAATACATTTTAAAAGCTCATATTTCACAGTGGGTTACATTTCTAATTTTAACGTGCATGGCCGAATTTATGCCGCGTGCATGTGGTGCCATGTAGTTCGGTGGCTAGCGATTACTTTCATACATCATACTGCACAAAAACGATTATGTTGAACACTGATCTCATTGGTGTGTAAAATTACCTGTAAAAGGTGTTTATTATTATTAACAATCTTATTTCTTCTTAAAACTTGAAGCCACTCCATTCAAAGCCCCAAGATGGATATGGTGAACCATCATGGAGGTGATCAGCCCATCCCCCATATAGATGGTCCATCATGTTGGAGAGGATACTATCCCTCAGTCGACTTTTACGACATGCTCAGGGAGAGAAGCTAATAATGTATCTATGTTAATGTTTAAAACTCTTACGTTACTGTCAGTCTGACAATCAATGCACTGCCTAAACCCTAGGCAAACCATGAAGCATGAAACTTGGAGGGTATATTCCTCTTTATGGTGTAGGGATGCACTAAGAAAGGAACTCAAACCGAAATGCAGCTCCTAGCGGATGCAGCGGAAAGATGAAGTTTCTATAAAAAACAACGTAGATAAGGTCTCGGAATGTTCCACTAGCTTTAAATGGATACCAAACTGAAATGAAGTAGGAAAATCACAGCCATCACTCAAATCTATAGATAGAAGCGCTCGTGGCGAAGCTTGCTTAGACGATCTTGATTGATTGTTGAAGTTAAGCAACCCTGTGCGCGGTCACAATCGGGATGGGTGACCGCAAGTGGCATTACGAGCTGAGCGCTTCCGTGCTTCGGAGGGCACGTTAAATTGTCGGTCCCGGCTTTTAAGTCGTTAAGCCATGACGAAGACCTTTAGGCGGCCTAAAAACTTCGTCACTAGACCTGGCCACTAGCTCATACGAACTTACTTATAGATTGAGCGTACTAACTTTCGACAATAAATGTTCGTATCGTACGACATTTGTTTATTTACACTAAGCATATTTTGTTTAGGCTGTTTCGAGTACTTCTGAATTTGTTGGTATTCGAAGCCAGTCGTGTGCTGTGTACAAAAGGTGGCGGATGCTCCAGGCTCACGTTATGCTCGTAAAGTAATTTTACCTACCGCTTAGAAATTGTGTGCAGAAAATCAATAGTAGGCTTTACTTTTTACGTTTCTATATATTTTGAAATTAGATAAATACCTACGTGACAAGTTTGTCACGTAGGTATTCCAGTTGAAAAGGGACCGGTTTTTGCACACGAAGGGTTCCGTACCATCTTACATGTATTAACTATTTAATATGATTTTTACCCTCTTTTACCCCCATGTACTTTAGCCACATTTTTTTTTTCTTGTATGGTGTAAGTACCTATTACGGTTCATGTGATAGAGCCCGCTGACAGATGAACGGACAGACGGACAAACGGACGGACAGCGGAGGCTTAGTAATAGGGCCCCGTTGGCACCCTTAGGGTGCGGAACCCTGATTAAATGTGATAGGTAGGTACTTGGAAGTATTTTTAATACCCCTATTAGGAGCTCAGGGGGCTTAGTTTTTCAGGTTAACTCACTAGCGATTGTCGTAAAAAATAATGTATGAAAACTTGTCCTACGACAAAAGGGTACTACCTATGTCTTAATACAGAATTTCTTACTACATCCTTTGCGAATTCTGGGAAAGTTCATAATAGAGCTAATGTATTTCACTGAAACTTAACCTATCTAAAGTACCTAGAAATCAGGATAGAAGAGTATAATGCTGATTAATAAAGGATTAATTTTATAAAAACTGCTAATCCGCTGAAAACTCAATCACGTTTAATCTTTTGTAATTCTTATCAAAAAACAAGCTGAAGTTATTTATTTCTAACGACCTTATTTTCTTTTTAATTTTGTTCAGATTAATGATAAATGCTATTCAGATAGAAAATAACCCAAGACGCGTGTTTTTTTTTCATATATCTAACTAAACGGAAAGCGAGGAAAAGGAAGACCAAGAATTAGTTATATCAGCCAGATAAAAGAGAAAGTCCTGTCATATCGTATAAAAAAGTAAAAGAAACCGCATTGGAGAGGTTAAAATGGAGGAAACTTCATCATTACACCGACAAGAGCTAGCTCTTAAATAATATATAGGTTCTACTACAATTCATTTTTCTCTTTCATCGCGTAAGTAAATCAGTTTACGATTTGATGGATTAAAGAGGGGGATAGTGTCGTATAGCTTCTTGTTGCTTTCCGCCGCTCACCTAAGACAATGGGTTCACAGTGATCGCAACATATGACAGGTGCACACTGTAAACGCTACGACAACTATATTACTCAATGTGCACAGTTCGCGCCACTTGTACCAACAATTAAATGTTGATTAAATATTTGAGGTATTCGATCCAGAGTCGAAAGTGGTCCTAAAGGGTAGTGCACTCGTAGTAGTATCAACTGAAACTATCTATAGGTACCTACTTGATGATTTATATAGCGTTAGGAGGCAACTTTGGCCCTTACTAACGAACTTGCAGTAAAGTATGTAGATGAAGAAGGCTTGCCCAGCACCTGTACCTACCATCCCCACAGTATATCTACAGGAAATACGTGGGCAATACATGCGGACTAAGCCATGAGTTTCATCACGATGTTTTCCTTCGCCATCTGAAAGTACCTACTGGTATAAATTCATTTTTCGAACAAAAAATTTGTTTGCACACGATTGGCTTAAATTGCTACTACTAAAGATTGGAAAGCCAGTAGACTGAAATATCTGATTATATAGTAGACAAAAATGCTTGTAACTGAATAATGCTCCAACTCCTCTTATAAATATGTTTAGAAAGGGATCATTTTCCAAAAAAAATAGCTAATTGTGGTTTTTTACCTGTATCTTCCACGCTTGGTCGCGTTACGTACAGGTGTAAATGCTACGTAGATTTAAGACGTGTCCAAATGGTCCCCCCTGTGATTTTAAGGAATAAAAAAATTTGCCTTTGACTTTGATTTTGACCACCAGTAGTTCATACAAACAATATTTTGCATGTACCTGGACGACATGACTTGACACGGAAAGTGTGTGGAAACCATCTTAAGTTGATTCGCTGTTCTCATAAGAAAAAAAACTAGATCAGCTATCGAAACTAGTAAAATAAGAATCCTAATAAAATAACATTAGGTCCCACTAGGAAATTCACGCTGACATAACAGCCCTTAGATGGTCGAGTAGGGCACCACAGTTACTGGCCTAGACCACTACTAAAAGTCACGATTATATTACTCGGATGTCACTTACATTATTATACGACGTCGTAATGTCTGCAATACCGTGTTTGAGTTTTACTGCTTGCCCTTCAACCTCATTGAAGGTACACTTATTTAGTTCAGTGAAGTAGGTAGGTACTCTATTTCAGGCCTTACTCAATACCTACCTAGATATTTTCCACTTCAAACTGCGAGCCCCTTCACGGCTCTTGTGCACTTTTACAAGATACCTAATAAGGCAATAAAGAACAAAAGTGCAAATTTGCCATTAGATTCGAAATGTACTCGTACTTAACAAAACATTTTGAGAAATGGGGAGCGTGATTTTAAGCTTTGGTTTTTTGATCGAAACCCACGACATATTTTGATCGTTCCTAACCTGGAATATTATTTATTTTATACATTTCTTATTTATTTTCAACTCGTCTTGTCCTACTGCAGGGACAATATTATAGGTTACTTTTTATTTAGAAAGATCGTAAATTCCAACACATTAAGAGCGATATTGCACGGTGCACAACCGTACTCAAACCTACGACCTTAGACCGCTAACCACCGTCTCAGCTTCTAATAAAACCTGCTCAACTTGCTGTATCTCAAAATTCAGATGTACATGTAACAGAGCATTCTCTGGAAACCGTAAACTTAGAACCACTCTTGGAATGAGGTCCTGAGACGTATTACATGCGGAAACTAAGACACGGGAGTGAAGGAATTTATGCAAATGAATCTCGACTTACTTGATGCACAGCTAAAGACGACGCCAGCTTGTAAAGTTATTTGGGTCCTCCATTATTTGAAAGTAAATCTAAATATACAAACCAGTCCAATACGAGTCAAAATCGCACACGAAGGGTTCCGTACCATTGTATATGTACATAAACATTGTATGGGGCCCCTTTTTTAATATTTGTTTTTATAACGACAATAAAAACACTCTGTGAATATTTCAACTCTCCACCTATGTCGGTTCATGATAATACAGCCCGCTGACAGACGGACGGACGGATGGACATCGGAGGCTTAGTAAATAATAATAATAACTTTATTTCAGGCAACATTAGAAAAGTTACAGGTGTTATAAACTTATTCTACGGCCCATAGAAATGAAAAGGTCCCGTTGGCATTCTTCGGGTACGGAACCCTAATAAAACACTTACGTACTGACTGATTGGCTGACTAGATAGATAGTCGTGTGTTTCAGCCTTCCGTATTGTTAGTGAACCAGCTGTTTAACAAAAACTGTGTTTGATGGAATGCATTGTATGTTGACGCCACCGCACAATGGGGCCTACTAGCTAAATAAATTATCTTTGAAAACTTGAACGTGTTGTCTGTTTTGTAACGCGATACTGAACTATTTAAAGTGCCGACGTTTCATTTATATATGTCACCGTAAAGTTGTAAATACCGTTAGATTATAATCTATCTCGCGAGATTGTAAACTGTCGAAAGGTTGTGAACCGTAATTGTTACAATTTAACTGCTTAAAATTTCTGATGCTTCGGCGGCCGCTTAGTTTTTCACTAACTAACCTAACCTAACCCACTAATTTCGATCTAAACAGATGTTCGACAGTTTACAATCTCACGAGAATATAATCTGTATGTGATGTAAGTACACCGAATGTATTTCGATATTTTGGCAAAAATAACTGAAGCGCACTTGACAAGATCTTAAGATCAATTTATGGGGTAGACATTCTTGATGGGATTTTTCAAGTTACCTATGCTCATCGAACCACGGCAAAGATGGAGGGACAAAATAGATGCCTACTTTAAAAGACTTATCCACAGTGGCCTAAAACAGTGATGACTGTAAATAATGAAAGGAGATCTTTGCCCTACATTAGAATATTACAAACTACTAGTAAAAACTATGCCTAGGTACTCAGCAAATATTCTATAACTGCGAGTAATTCATCTAGACTAAACGCTTAGGGTTCGCCGTAAAATTAATAGTCACATCGCTCCAGGGGCGCTTATACAAAATCTTTTAAATAAAGTTAGTACGTGATCCCCTTCGCACTCGCACAATAAAGTGTAACTCTAAATACAGTAGCATTACTAAGCATTTTCGCTGTAATTAGCAAGATTGCGTACATTTTCACCCCTTTATATCCTCAGAGGGGTGAGATCTTGAAGTCCCTTCTTCGTGGGTGGGTTTGTCATAAAAGGTAATCTCAATTAAACAGCTTCCTGGTGTTTTTTGCTTTACGTGATTCAACGAAAATCTTTATTGTTTTATTATATATTATTTTTACTATTATAAAGTTACTATAGAGTTTAAACTAGAGTTACGAGTAGAAATTGAAATTGAAAATCATTTCAAGTGACCTCGGTGGCGTGGCGGGTGAGTGCTCGGCTGAGACGCAAGAGGTGTGGGATCGATTCCCGCTGCGGGAGAAATATTTGTATGTTTGTATTTCTTCCGGGTCTGGGTGTGGTGGTATTATAATCAGGTATGTATAAACAAAAAAAAAGTATGTAAGTATTCTATCAGCCATCTGGTGCCCATAGTACGAGCTTTGCTTAGTTTGGGGCTAGATGGCGCTGTGTGAAACGTCCACAAATATTTATTTTATTTATTTAATACTTCGTTTAATTGTAAATTATAAATAAATAACATCCAACAGTCTCATAGTTCTGACCCCACACTAGGATTACCTGTGTCTTAGGTATCACAAACTATGAGTACCATGGAACCGCAACATCCAAACCCGAAATAAATATTTGTAGAATATACAAATATCTCTTGTGCTTCGAGAATCGAACCCGTGCCTCTTGCGTCTCAGTCAAGCACACCCTCACAATTTCACCAAGGTAGTCAAATAATAAATTCAAGCCGGTATTTAAATAATTAATTAGTCAACTGCCGATACGTAATAATAGCAAATATTCTTTGCTACTGCCATGCCTTGTTATTGTGCCATGGGCCCTGCCAAATGGTGCTACAACAGATTTTTGTAATGTTCTGTATTGGTAAGCGAGGTTTGGACTGAAGCCAATTCGGCCATCGATTTACAAGTTCACTTTATGTTTCCCTGATACTTTCCGTGGAAGCGCGAGATACTTCCGGCTGTTTGTTGGTTGTGTAATGTACTAAGTACGGTATTGTTATCAAACTTAAAACATTAACCTTGAAATTGCGCCAAACTTAATCGTCTTGAAAGTAATGCCTGATTTCACAAACAAAATATTTTTGGCTGTGTGACTCGAATGCATATCGAACGTTGGGTGAAACTCCATCACTCGATGAGTGCCGAGGACAGTTGGAGACGACACTGAAAAAGATGGTAAGACGATGGGATGTATGGGAAATTCTAGCTTTGGAGCGCAAGGATTGGAAAAGGAGGAGGGAGATTTGCCAGCAGTGGGACACTAGGTTATTAAAGTTTTTTTGTGGGATAGTATCCGAAACGAAAAATTGATAGAACTATTATTTACCGAAGCTCTTAGAATAAGCAAGTTGAATAACTGACAATGGGCAGGTCATTTAGCTCAAAAAACAGAGATGACTGATGAAGAAGTAAAGAAGTAGAGTTTCTCGAAGCGCGACCACGAACCGGCAAACAAAGTGTCAGACCAGATCGACCGATGACCGAGTAAAATATTTTTCACAGAAATATAAAAGGACCTAATCGAATTATTTTGACGAAATCCTATAAAAATAACGCAAAATAGGATTTAGAAAATCCTGTGATGATCACGTACGGAAATCTAATTTCACAATCAACTTGCTCTTAGTAGGTACCGTTCAAGGGGTATTATGTTAAGCAACCTTCATTTACATTTTCAACATTATATTCGCATTTTTAGCCTATCATATTCCGGCTATCCAATCACTCTATCATTCCCTATAGCGAAACGGAGAAGATATATGCGTTTGGCCTAAGACGTTGTATGTTTATTTAAAAAAGCAAATTTCTTTTCTTGTTTAGGAGTTCACTTTAAAACCTTTCAAAATCTGTCAAATGTTAAACAATGTTTACTTACAATGTCTAAAAAAGTTGTGATAGATGCCTAGTGTAGTATTTCTATTTATGGGGTAGGTAGGTAGTAGCATCCTCCCGCGAGACCGTGCTTGCGCAGTACCTACTTGGGTAAATACTCTAGGTATGTGTTACTCCAAGTCATGAACTATGTGTATACCAAATTTCAACCAAATCTGTTCAGCCGTTGCGGAGATGAATTGAAACACACTAACACACAAACTTTCGCTTTTATAATTAAATAACTATGAAATAAATCAGCACTCTAGAGATATTTACATTTCCTGTTAGAGAAGATTTTTTATGTACCTAGTATTTTGCACGATTACTACGAGTATGCCGTATTTCGTAATAAAAACATTCTGAATGTCTCAAGTTGAATGGGCATAAGAAACTTGGAACAAGAGACGTAAAACGCTAAAATATTACGGAGTGAGCGTAGCACAGACTGATTCTGTATATCGTTGAGATTTAACAGTGGATTGTTAATTTTAAAATAATTTAAAGACTAATGTTTCAATATTTCTTTCACTTATCATGAAGATAACATATATATCAGTCCACTGCTGAACAGGCCTCCCCTAATGAGAGCCATCGCGCCCTATCTTCGGTTTGACGCATCCAGGCTTTGCCAGCCTTTCGCAAATCTTCACTCCATCTAGCCGGAGGACCACTTAGCTGGTCTAGTGACCACCAGTTCTCTCGATTGGAGTATGATAAGTACGTTAAAACTAGTGATAGAAATTCGCTCATCAAAAATAAGGCTCTACTTGCAACTCACCAGAAAGTAAAGCTTCCTTATTTCCCTAAAAGCCCTTCGGAGCTAAGTAGTAAATTATCAAGACCGACGCTTGACAGCTCCCGAAGTCATAAAAAGTTTTAAAAACGTGTCCTTCTGTTTATTTCGCGTTTACGACCTCTTATTTCGAAACCAATTAAAGTGTAGGGGCCTATGAAAGAGGAAATTAAAAGCCTAAATACTTTTGAGAAATGGCACTCAATAAAATTACGTAGACTAACGATGAGCACAGAGACTTGATAATCAGAGAAGTCACTTAACTTTAATGACTATTAAATTATAATAATAGCACACAATTTTGTTTCTTTTCTTGGTTCTTAAATTGCACTGAGTCAAAGGATATGGTTATAAAGATTTTTAGGGTTCTGAACCAAAATAGCTGCGTACTGACTAACCGAGCAGCATAGCGAAGCTGTTGCGCGAGACAAGTGCTGGCTTGGTCAGGTCAGGACGCTTCTCGCGCGCACTTTGCGCGTTTGGCTTGAGCGAGTCACGTCCTGACCAAGCGTGCACTTACCCGTGGCTGCTCAGCCAGTCTCTCTCTCTACATAATACTTCTTCTGTCCATTCGTCTGTCATAGCTTATTATTTCAACAGTGTTCATAAAGTAGTTTTTCATAACAGCTTACATTTTGAGCAACCACAACCTATATACAAACAGAATCACTACGATGCGTTTCCATATCTACGAACGGGGAAGTGAGCGGAGACCCTTAAAGACGTTGCTAATCGACTTTTTGTGATCTTTACTTTGACCATAACCTCTAAATATTAATAAGGATACCTACTTATCAGCTTGGATTAGAATCAATTACTTTTTACGATAAGCTATTCTTCTGATTTACTGTATTTTTATATTCTACAAAACAGCAACAAAACTGAGCTTCGAATCTCAGTCCAAAGCCTATAGAAGGCCATTACCGAGTAAATCCGCTGCAGAGGATGCAATAAGCGTTGAGTACTAAATTCCCGTACCCCGTCTGGAAACCACGGCCTAATGGTGCGTAGAATTGCATAACTTATGGCAATTTTCTCCTTCTTTAGCCACGTAACGCATCATTTGCCGGGTCGCCTCGTTAGATCACTGGTAATTATGAAACTGGCCAGTCACAGCAAACGAACTTTTGATTGCCCCCTGGAAAATCGGTTAACGGAGGGGGGGTAATGTGGAAACAAGTTGGTAGCTCTTTGGTAAGACTGCAGTATTGTTAAGAAGCCAAGGTGACGCATCGATGTTCGCCCAGTATGCAATACCATTGGCAATGTAAAACAAATAAACTGAGGTTTATAATATCCCGCATTAAATAGATACGGCCTGAGAATGATGATGATGAACGCCACCGCCGCGCCGCCCCGCCGCCAACGCCGCCTGTAAACAAATCGCGTTCAAGTCGCTGCCTTTTCCGGGCCGGTCCTGGAACGGTACGTTGACGAAACGGGGTAGTAAAAGTGATCGCACCATAACAAGAATAAACGGTGATACCTGCAAAAGTGAGTGTATGTGCTTTTTTATTTTAATTTTGCTATTGTTTACTTTGTGATATGGGTTTATGAATGTAACTGGTTGTATATTTTAAATGCCTGAAATAAACGATTTTTATTTCATTTATTAGTCTAAAACTGTGTCGCAGATAGCAACGCCTTCTACCAATACAGAAATAACAGAGTTCCAGCTCGAGAATGATAAATATTATTTAACTAGTTGCCGCCCGCGGCTTCGCTTGCGTGTTACCCGGATAAAAAATAGCCTATATGTCAATCCAGTACATGTACTGCGTATATTCCAAGTTTCAATCAAATCCGTTTAGCCGTTTAGGCGTGATTGAGGCACAAAATCCAAACATCCTCACAAACTTTCGCATTTATAATATAAGTAAGATACATACCTGACTAAATTAAAATTACTCAACCATAATGATCCGCTATAAAATCTCAAACAACTGATGCGACATTCCATCATCGGCAAAGCTCTTTGTTTTGTTGAAGTAATATAACGATTGTATTAATGATACCATGTTTCACCGTCAGCTTTCGTCACCTGATAAATCGCGTCGTAAAAGCGACTTTTCGTCCCGTCCTCGCTGTTCTCGCGAGAGTAATTATGAATAGGCAGGTAATGTAAAATTGTATATAGCAAATATTACTCCATTCATGACATCGTGAACATAGTCGGAAATCAGTGGATGTGCCTATGCCCAGCTGTGGGCGAAAATGGGTTGAAATGATGATGATGATGATGATAAAACCTTTCTTCAGGATTTATAGATTTATCACTCTTTTAATGCTTGTCATGCCACTGGTCCTTCTTAAAGAAAAACTAACAAAAAAGATATTTATAATTCTATTTTACAAAACCCTTGAAAAGAGGCTGCACATCATCATGGCACAAAACCTTTTCGTACACTTCAAATACGCTGATGATGATGATGTTTAACTGAAGACGTCCAAAAGCTGCTGAAATGATCTTGGATATTATTCACTATGCCAAATAAAAGATAACGCGGGCACGTTTGTGGAACCACCGTGTTATCGTATTCTATGTATTATGTCGTGGCCAGATCTTAGAATTGATCACTTCATGATGTGGCCGATCAAATAACATACAAAACCAAATAGATATAGGGTTACCAAGATATCAAAGGTTTATTTAAGTACTAATATTTCTGTCGTTTCGGGGCCGCGGCCGATGCGAAAGGGGCCTGGATACAGAAAAGTTCCATGTCTATCCATTTTTTCATCTAATTTCTTTGATCAGCATGCGATACTACTACTGTCTCTTTCTGGAGGCAGTTTCTTACCATCATAATCATCATCGTCCACAGCCGACTCCATTGCTGAGCAAAGTCCTCCCACTGATTGTGCCATCACAAGAGTAGGTATGTAAAATGTCCTATTGTATTTGAACTTGTTAGTTATTCATAAACTATTTCGTAACAGTAAAAAGAGAATAATCATCGACATAATTTTCGAAACCAAACGAAATGCACCATTAATTATACGGACGGTTCATAATTACAGCGCGATGTTTCAGCAGATGGAGCCGATCGAGATGGCAGCTTGATCACTCTGTTATACGCAACCATCATCAAAACTATGATTACTTAAATTTTATTTTACAATTAACAAAAAAACGGGGTTTTGATTCCATTTAATTTTAATTCACCTCAACCTGCCCGATGGTCAACCATATTATGAGGGCAGAAGAAGAGCAGTATAGATATAGAGACGAGTCATATACCCAGCACAGCAGTGGGTGTCACCGGCTGTACCTAAAGATATAGACAGATTGGTAGGATCACAAAAACATTGCTGTTATAACTTTAAGCTGTGGTACTGTTTTGATAAAATTATGTCCGTAAAATATTGCTCTGTCATCATTAATTCTTACTTACCTTTATGTTAAACTGTATTTAATTAAAATAAATTAACAATTGGGAGGCCACTACCGTTCACTATATTTTAAATTAAACAAAATTGATGCTCTTCAAAATTTTTGTAATTGTTGAGGTAAATCAACTGAGCTATTCAATATACAACATTAAAGTATTGTCCACTGTAACTTTACATAAGAACAAAATCACATTCTATACCAATTTAAGGCATAAAATCGTATCATTAAATTTACGATCAGCATTTAATAGCATTTACACTTTACTACTTTCATTTTTATAGGGAGGTTTTAATGAAGTCTAACTTTTATTCATGCCATTCCAAAATTAATTTACCTTGCACCAGCAGCGATGTCAATACCTACGAGTATAATCAGCGAGCTGAAAGCATTGATACACATACACATAGCTAGCAAACGCTCTCATAATGCCCGCTAGAGTTGCGCCAATCTATCAATAGGTGACGCGATTGTGTCTGTGAGTTGCAGCCAAGATTATTATGAAAATGATGATAAGAGTGTCAAATTTGCCGATGGCAAAGTGATAAACAAAAATGATTGTATCAAACCCGAAAAGTAGATCTAGCGGCATAGGCCAATCCTAGTGCGGGGACCAATGGTAATCCATGAGTTAACTTTTATTTAACATTTGGTTGGTTAATAAAAATATATTTGTATCTATTGAGTACCGGGGGTAAAGTAACAGAATTAAATTTTCGGAATTTTGAAGTTATCTATTGCGAGTACTGTATGCAATACTGAAGGGTCAGCACTAAGTGGTCTAGTGGTAGCGGCCCTGCATTCTTCAATTACATAATTCAATCCTAAAGTCGTGGGTTCAAATCCAGTCGAACACCAATGGGTTTTTCTGTTTGAAAAATTTATGTGCTGGTATAGCACCATTAATCTCAAACGGTGAAGGAAAACATCGTGAGGAAACCGGCATAGAACCATAGAAAGTTCGAAAACATGTGTCAAGTGCACGAAAGGAGCCTTTGAGGCGCATTTTAAATGTTTTCACCACACTGGTTCGAAAGAACTAGTGTCACGACTAGATAGATAGACTGAATTCATAAGTTAAATTAGTGCATTTTTTAGCATATTCTCTACTTTGTGAATTTGTCGTATTTCAAATTTCAAAACTTGTTGACTGTACCGTGGGATGTACCATGCTGAGATGATTGTGATGATAAATCAGGCTGTATCGCTGCGCTGGGTTGGAAAGGGGTTGTAAATCAAAATGAAACAAAATGATGCAATATTATTATATTTTCAGAGATTATTAATATAAAAATTGTGAATATGTAATGAATTTTTATGTATTCTATTTTTTTCTGTCATTTCTCGGTGTTATTATCCATCTGCATTGAAAAAATTGGTACAAAAACGAAGACTTGCCACTAATTCTTTCTCACCAGTGTGGCGAAAGCGGTCACAAAAAAAACCGCTCATTTTGGTTCATTTTGCGCAAGCCTAGCCTGCAGCTCACATAATAAAGCATGGAATGAATGTATGGACGACGCTGCGGCCGGCTATCTCACAGAGTGCTCGGGGGCCCATTGTCCGCATAATATTTGCCGTCACGGCAAGCCACGTTAGTTAGAAATCGCCGTGCAAACATTAATCCTGTGATCTATGCCCGGCCGGCCGTAAAACAGCCAGTTTATCTTGCTGGTATTGTTACCAATCACAGTATCTGAATAATTGAGTCAAATGATACGAGAAATGGTTCGCAGGAACGTACGTAGACCTACTTTTAACCTATCTTAATATAATAAACTACTAATACGAATAAGAATATACAAATATTCTGCTTCCTTTATTTATGGCGTCTGAATAAAAATATTACAAATCGATGTAAGTATATATATATATATATATATATATACCTTCTCTGACTTCAAAATAAGATATGTATTACTTTGTGCGAGCGTTAGTTAACCGTATACATTATTTACAAAAGTTTTTTGTAAATCTAAGCAGATCTAATACAATCCGCTTGAAAACAAGCTCAACACAAAGCAACATTCAACAGTAAATACTCTCAAATTTCAGCAAACTCTTTAATTTACTAAACGCTCCGTCTTGAAGCTGAAAAGTCATACTTGTTCGTTGAGCAAACTCGAGTTGAATGCAGCAAATTTTCATAAATAATAATCCACAAGGAAACTCGCCTTTTCAAACGGACAGAGCCGCCCCGCAAAGCCGTCTCATATCCACCAAGAAATGCAAAGCGTCATTTTTTGTAAAAACTCTTATAAAATAGCGTGCTCAACATTTTATATTTTGTTACAATTCGAGTACCTAATCGAAAACGTTTAATAAGTACCACATAGTCGACTTGAGGGACCCATTAGACTCAGTACTTTAACTATGAGTTAGGCATTACTATACAGGGCGTCCCACGGCTATGCCACATGGAGGGAAAGTATCTTCATTTAAGTTTCTTTTTTAATCGCACTGATTGATCGCATTGATTTTAAAATCAAAATAAAGTCTAAGTAAAATAGTATATCTACGGTATTTAAAGTGCGTTTTCCTCCGTGTGGCATAGACGTGGTACACCCTGTAGTATACTTCTTATATTACTTCTTACTAATACTATGAAGTTTGTGAGGATATGACGATACTTGTATTGTTTATGCCATAATCATACCGTGACAGCTGAACATATTTGAATGACTCATTGTATATTACGAGTATATAGTACAGGAATATACACTTTTGCTGAAATTTATCGCTGAGACCACTCGAGCAAAACTTTTGGGACTTGTACTTACTTTACTTGGCGGACAAATACAAATTTGACCATTACTGTAAGAGCGTAAGAGAGTAAGAAAAGTGCTATTGGACACATTCTTAGATATAATTTACTTTATAAAACTAGGTCAAAATCAAATTACTAATTGGCCTACTTGGCTAGATTGTAATAGTATTAGAGTACAATTAATAAATATTTTTAGTACACTAATTATACAAAAAAAAAACTGTAAGAGCTATGTCAATGACTTCATAAATAGGATAAGGGCAGGAAGAAGTAAAATATCAAAAACATTCCATATGCTTCAGCCCGATCTACAAACTGATACAAGCATGTAAACTCACGATACGTACGAGCAATGAATAAGACATTTTCTCTTGTTCATAGGCTTGAACAAAGCCTTTTATCTAACAAAACAATCCTACCCAGTATTGGTAGTCTATTGAAGATTCGTCCTAGCGCTCCGACCGCAGCCGGGCGCCCAATAACGAGCATCCCTCAGACTCAATAGCAATTTAATCAGCTTTGTTCTATAGAAATAACTACTCAACTAGCTCCTACCCGGGACTGAACTGAACTCAAGTTCTTTATGAAGTACTAGCAGCCCGCCCCGGCTTCGCACGGGTTTTTAACAATTTAGGATTTTTTAGGTAAATATTTTACACCTCGGGTTACATTATTGGAGTTTTAGTAAGGATCCCTAATTTTTTGAAAATAAATTATAGCCTATGTTATTCCGTAATAATGCAGCCATCTACTGGTGAAATATTTTTTTCAATTGGTTTAGTAGTTTTGGAGCCTATTCGTTACAAACGAAAAAATCTTTCCTCTTTATAATATTAGTGTAGAAAAGCATTTCATAGAAATTGTTACTTTATAAATCTTTTAGTTACTCGTAATATTAAATTGGTAATGCAGAATGATAGGTATCCTTCCACACGAAAGTTTGTATGTATGGATGTTTGTTACTCTCTCACGCCTAAACGGCTGAATGGATTTGAACGAAACTTGTAATATACATGGTACACGTACTGGATTAACATATAGGCTATTTTTCATCCGGGTACCATGCTAGCGAAGCCACGGACGGCAACTAGTAATAGATATGTATACCTAATATTACAAAAACAATTATAATTATATCTTTTACCATAATAGTATATTAGTTTATTTATTAACCCGTTTATTTTGCAACAAAAATTGTTTTGCCTCTCCTGAAAAGTCGTTGAAAACAATTACGACCCTTTTGACAAAGTCAATATATCGGGTAAAAATTATTGATGAAAATATTTTGTCCTTGTTTGGACTGGAGTAATCAGTTATTATTTAAAAAAAAATTTAACTCTTAGGTACATACAATAACAAAGACACGATCTCTGTTATCTAATAATAGTGGAATAGGGACAGCTGAGGTTATTTCCCTGTAACCGCTCATCAGCTATTTGCTTCATCGGTGGAAGTGTAGTAACTTAAAAACTCATTTTTTCCCAATTAAGAAAGGTCAGATTGACAAGGATAAGTAACTGGTAGAAAAAGTTTAATTAAAAAGTTGTCGTTTAAAGGGAACTTATTTCATTTTTTAGGAGATTCATAACATTTTATGAGTGCCATAATGAGCGCCATCTTCGGCTTGACGCATCAATTCTGCCAGCAGTATTTTTCAAATCGTCATTCCACCTAGAGGTACTTATATAATTTTAATCCATCATAATTTTCACCTTACTCTCACTTTAATCTCTTGGTTGATTATTTGAAAATCTTAAAACACATATTTAACGCTTCTAAGATAATTTCTGGCGACCATGCAAACAATATTGTTGTATAATAAATGTCCATTTCAAAATTGAACTTATGACATCCAATAAGCAAAGGCCACAGCTATAATTTCGCGCGCTGCTGTCACAAAGACAAACTGCGCAGTACCTCATGGCGAGCCAGAAATTATCCCAGCTTTTCCGTGAACTATGCTGAAATTGCATAGAGTTGCAGGTCAACCTAAGAATTATTACGATTGTGAAACTGATGCTAGACAATTTGTTGAGTATTTATGGTAATATCTGTCCAAAATCAATGTTCTTATATCAGAACTAGAGACATGCTCCTTTCAATCTTCTTTTCATACAAATTTCATCTTCCTGCTGCATCCTCCAGGAGTTGAATTTCGGGAATTCCTTTCTTATTGAACCCTTACACCATAACAGGAATATAACCTACACGTTTCATACTTCTAGGACTTTTCATGAGAGCACTGGTGGACATGTCGTAGAACCTAATAAATTCGAAAATATGTGTCAAGTGCACGCAATAAACATTTCACTACACTGGTTCTAAAGAACTAATGACACGACTAGATAGATAGATAGAACTTATTATTTAGGCTGTACGTTAATTGTCAGTCATTTAGTCTGTAATGTAAGAGTTTTATACATAAGGATTGTATATTTATACTATTAATGCATTTCTATAATAATTATTTAGTTGATAACGTAGTCTATTTCTTTAACTACAGTTGTTTTTTTAATTAAACTACTAAATTCTCTAAGTAAATCACATAAACATCTCAAAGTTTGACTTCCTCGCTGTCCTAATGCGCAACTATTTGACAAATCAATCGGAAGTTTGACAGGCAAAGTCGGGGGAAGCACGTAGCGGGTTCGTTATCTCGTCCGATGCACCCCAGCTGCATACCGCGAGGTTCCCGACATGGAAACATAAATTGGGAGAGGGGAATGAAATAAGAATGTGGAAATCGCTGCAGCATTCTTTTTGTTAGAATTTGGAATGGTTTTCATTACGTTGATGGTAGAATGAGTACTTTTCATTTGTTTGCAAATTTATAGATTGTAAAAAACGTGACTTTCTCCAAGATTTCAAAACAACAGCTTACAGAGTAAATAAATTAGAACGTGATGAGTTTTCACAGCAATTTTCAGGAAAGTAGTAAATAAATAATGATTATTAAAATGGTTTGTACAGCCCCTACCGTAGTAACCGAGCTCAATATTATTTCTATAAAGAATGTAGCTCGTTGTAACTGTACAAGTCTGTTCTTTGTGAATGCATGAGCCGCGCGTGAATATCAGGACTTATTCGATGCAGCACCTGTTCGACAACTCGCTAACTTTGCTCCACAAGTTTGCTTAAAGTATTACGAAATTCAAGCGGACGCGTCCCAACTTGTCCCACATAATGTTTGTAAGCCTGATGAAATCGACGTCCTCAAACTTCTTAACTCGTTATTCACGAAAAAATTATATTCAACTATCTCGCACAATAGAAATTCAGTCGGAGGCCCGTCTTGTCTCGTATCGCCCGAAAACTTGGCCCTCGCTGTTACTTCAGTAAATATCGGATAGTATTACACAAGGAAGCTTCCGTTAACTCGCCAAAGCTCAGAAGTTGTTTCAGAATGTTCTTCTTTACCAAAGGAACTACCGCGGATCACTCACTTAATTTTCACTCTAAATTCATCGTTTTCTGCTTTACGGCGGTATAACAATTAAAATTGATGAGTTCGACTCTTGAACAGAGTTTTACGGAGCTATCTGTTCCGATAACGAATTCCATATTAATAAACTGTGGTTTTTGCTTAATTTGAGAGACGTGTCCCATTCAGTTTGGATATGAAAACCGTAGCGTTCGAGCTACGAGCCGTATAGTGGTTTATACATTTAAAATGTTTAAACAATAGGAACAACGGCACGTCATCAATACGGATGATTCGATTATTCTCGTGTGTCGTCCAATTTAAAATAACAAGCTACACTAAATGTGCATACATAGGTGCGTATAGGGAGATATAATAAGGGAGGGTGTACGTGTCATCGGCTTTTGCGAGCTAATCGCGGCTGGGACGGCTGATTGCATGCACCGTGTTTTCTTTTTTGCGAGAAGCATCGGAAAACTGGCTTCATTGAACAAAGCAACTATCGCTGAGCCGGGATTATTGAGCCAATTTAATTTGAGCGGAATAAGCTTTTTGATGCAGCTCTAATGAAGGAAGAAACTGGCTCTTCGTGATTGGACGCGCGCGTGCTCCGGCGTTAACTCTTACTAAACGGTATGCGCTGAAAAGTTAAATCGTTGCAGTGCTGTTCTCAATGTTAAAATAATTGTTATTTATACTTTGTTATATGGTAGAAGCATGTCCGCCAAATTCTGAGAAAAAAAATATGATTGATTAAAGATATTTAAATATGAATTAGGGAAGTAGTAATACGTCATACCCAGTAATTAATTACCTATTTGTTTATCAGAGGTTTGTAAAGTTTAACAAAATTAAATTAAATTACCAAGGAATAAACCTAGTTTTGTGTTTATTTATTACCTGCACTTATTGAATACACGTAGGATATTTTTGTATAGAATACATTCAGAACATATTAATTAACAAATTTCTGTTATTAATTTAAATGGATTCATCTGCGATGTTTTTAGGCACGACACGTATTTGGAAGACGTAACATAATGTTAGTAACATGACAACAGACCGTTCAGAATCAATTTGGATAAAGACCTTCAAATTCAACATTTGGATTTAATTGCAAATTATTATTTAATTAAGTACATACCTACACCTACAAGCAACTATCAATGGCAGACATAAGCGTTGTACCGTTAAACCTGGAAAACTTGAGGGGTGTTTCTAGCAGTGCACTGCTGGGCAAAGGCCTCCCCTCAAGCTAGGATATAACATGGTGTGATGATGCAAGCGAGCAACAAAAACATACACCTAATAACCCAATTCTTTAAGCAATATCTAACACCAGATTATAATTTCAGAGTTCAGTAGGTACTTTACTATAAGAGTAATCTTAATATTAACAAAGCATTGCCACAGCATTCCTCAGACTCCGTTTTATCTCCGTAATCGTCGCCACGACGAACGTCACTAAAAATAAACTTATCGAAAAACGGTTAAGATAAACCTTTCCAAAAATAACGTTTCGCGGACATTCGACAATAAATCATTGCTATCACCCCTCACGCCCCCTGTCGACGGGCCACGGAAACTGGCAAAAACCCCAAAAACACCCCCCAAATGTCTGGAAACCGGACCCACCCTTGTAATCGCCAGATAATGGGCGTGGATTGAAAAATCATCCCTGCTATACGTTGAGGGTGTTTAAGGGCACGCGTTACGCTTCACAGACTGAACTGAACAGCTATATTCTTTTTTTAGCTAGCCCTTATGCTGTCCCACTTCAGGGATAAGGCCTAAAGATTGACTTTTTACGTGACAATCGAATATTCCACTGTTAGAATGTACCAGCTGCATTTTAAATACTGTGGGACGATGTCACAGTAATTTGTCAAGCAATCCGTATGGTTTTACATTGAATATTATTATTAATGGTGGTCATCTGTACGGGTCGTTGGTTCGCGTGTGCTTAGTGTGACTCTGCAATTTGTACCGACGATAGATTTATGAAATAGACCGGACATATTGTTTGCTTTTGATTGTATTGATTGAATATGTATAACTCAGTATTATTACTGTGTTATATGTATATAAACCATTTAAATGCAGAGGCCAAGCTTAAATGCCCTAATCAAAATAATATTTTACATGAATATGAGTTTTGCCCGGTTCCTATAATCTACTAACGGGCGACGGATCCTTCATCACCATTGATCATCTTCATCAGCATCAGCCTCAGAACAGCAAATTAACTTCATGACCAACCAAAAATAGCAATATTGTTTTCCGTCAAAAAGTGCCATATTTTTTTTACAAAAAAAAACGATGCTTCGGTAACCTATTATCCGTTGTCCGTTAGTAGAATATACGAACGAGTCCTTATTTAAATACAACAAAACCACTTCCTATTACATCCGATATCCGACATTATAACTATCTATAACATTACTATAATATACCATAACTTCCTATAACATCCACTAGACATACGATAAGCCTCAAAAGAACCTTCACGTTATTTTTCTTGTTCCTAAGCAGTTACTTCGACGTTCCTACGATCAATGAAATACCTAATAGTATTGCGAAGATGGCTAAGCCTATAAGCGTTCAACTCAAGGATCGCCCGGAGCTGGAACAAAAGCTCTCCTCTTGCAAGGATTAGTTACAGATAAACATGGGCTTCGCTTATATTCTCTGACTACCTATACTAACGTATTTAAAGTGTTGCGAAAAAGCGTAGTAATACAGCATAGGCCGGTAACGTTGGCATGGATCTTAGAGAGCAACAGCATAAGTATTCTTCCAAATAAAATCGTATTGTGACTCAGTGCTGGGTGATCAGTCCAAATCTGAAAGAGCGCTGGTGGCAGTACCCGCCTTCCGATTTTGGATCGGAGCTTTGGGCTCATGGGTGCGTTTCCAATTCCACCCAGCTTGAACCAATGTACTTTTCTGATAGGTTTTAAGTGCGATATACCAGCACCAATGTGCGTGTGGTCTATATCTGTAGGCAAATCCATTGAACTTTTGTTTAGTTACGAGAGAAACTACGCTGAGTAGACCTTGCTACCTTTCATACTGCTGTCATTCAAAAATTAACATTATACCAGCCAAATATTACTACATTTTTCTGTATTAGGATGTATATTGAACGGTATAACAGTATTTACACATCCAATGTGTTGCTGTGGCGAAAACGCTTTGCATATTAACACACTCATGTAAATTTTATGAGCATGTGCACCAAATGTGCTCTCGCTATAAAGTTTTGCACGAGCCGTCATGCTTCTACGGTTATAATAAAGATAATTGAGAACGCTGCTGTTCCAGTGGCTAGTAAAAACTGTGCAATTTACAATAGTAAGGGAAAAAACGTGAGGAAACGGGCATGTCTAAATGAGCCATGCAACATTTCCAAAGCCAAGTTTAACTACCTAGTAATCTTGTAGTAGGTACCCAAGATTTTAGAAATAAGTTTTTTATTGTACCTTTATATTATACTAGCTGCCGCCTGCGGCTTCGCTCGCGTGGTACCCGGATAAAAAATAGACTATATGTTAATCCAGTACATGTACTATGTATATTCCAAGTTTCATTCAAATCCATTCCGCAGTTTAGGCGTGAAAGAGTAACAAACATACATACATCCATACATACAAACTTTAGCGTTTATAATATTAGTAGGATGTACATGCCTGCGAACACTTTTTATCTGATATTATCGCAACATTTTTTTTTAGACGCTGAATGTAGTGTAATTTGACATTGACAGTTCCTTTTCCATATGTTTTGTATCATCTATTACTAATCTGTGGTATCATCGCTGTCATAATCAAAGTATTCTATTTTCATGAAAAACATGCCAAAAATAAAGAATTTACAGGTAATTATGACATCAACTAAATGAGAAAAATCGGCTCTTTAATTTGATATAGGTTATGTGCAGTTTTAGACCAAAAATTGATTCCAGGTTTTCATCCCTTTTCACCCCTTTAGAGGTTGAATTTTGAAAAATCCCTTCTTAGTACACCCCTACGTACCAAGGTTTACCTACACTGAAAATTTCAAGTCTCTACGTCCAGCGGTTTAGGCTGTGCGTTGTCTGTCAGTCAGTCAGTCAGGACAAAGATTCTTATAATATAAGATTCATAATAATTTTCTTTTATTATTATTATTATTTCCTAGGACAGTTCTAGCTTAGCTAGTACACAGTGATATTTGTAAAAAAATAGACAGTTAATGATACACACAGTTTATAATAATTCCATTATAATCGGCTCCGTTTGCGTGAATCAGACAATAGTCTATCTACAGTTGTAAACTATGTGTATTCCAAGTTTAAGCCAAATCTATTCAGCCATGAGATGGAGATGAGTGGGAAATTCAGAAACATACGTACACACACAATTTCACATGTATAATATCAGTATGATACTTTGTTCTCAGTTGAATGCTTGAGATATAGTTACCTTACCTTATAGTATGTAGATATTGAGCTTTGCTATGAGCCATCGGATTTACCTGTAATACCTCAGCAGGCGAGCGCAAGCCGGCATCATCTGTCAAGCTTCTCACAGACAGCGATCAAATTGAGGATCGAGGGCTAACTGCCATTTGATAATGCCTCGTTTAGCTCACATGCAAGCCTCTGTCACTCTATCTCATAAGGTATCCTTTTCACTGTAATGGAACATTGAGCAAGGTCCGACTTTGAAAATAATAAGGGTTAGATCTAGTAATATATTAACTTTTGCTTCAGTTGGATTATACCTAAAATTTAATTCACATTTAAAATGAACAAGCTTATGCTTATCAATATTTGATTATATCTAATTTAAGTAAAATATTATGATTTATATTCTGCATGATATTTTAGAAATTGCTCCTTGATTCATGATTCCAAATCTGAAAGGCTTAAATCGTAATGAGAAAGCCTAGACATGGCCGCAGCCGACCGTGAAATATGCCTTCAATGGGCTGCTCTCCCAAAACGCTGAAGCCATGTAGATATGAAGGTCCTTTGGACTTCAAATTAATTTGAGCTCGTGCGTAAAATATCGGATTACGTAAGCGGCATATAGTCAGGCCGTTTCAGGCCTAGTGCACCCAGCCGGGCCGCAAGTCAGATTAAATTTACATAAATAGTCAAATACACGAACCCCAAAATATACCATTCTAAATTCGATGGCCCGAAAGTTGTATCTCAGCAAACACGGACGTTCGAAACGGCAAATGTGACCCGAATTAATATTTGACCAGCGTGTTTGTCGTGCAAGTTGTGCCTTCATTTGGCTTCTGTGGTCACTTTACATACGGTAATTTTCTATGAACTCTAATTTGGAGAATTAGTTGTCTGACCCGCCCTTAGAATATTAAATTTACACTGCGCTGGAATCCAGATAGTTAAATTCATTTCGCTATCTCTAATCTTGCATAAACGTTTACCTGTTTAGAAAACAAATTATTTTTCACTCTTTATCAGGCACTTATACTTTATAGTTTGTCGCTCGCTACAAACTAATGAGTTTTTAGAAAAGCTTCATCAAACTTGCAAGACTATACGTCAGTCTCCAGACAAATAACTTTGGAAAATGTGGTCTTTTCAGTCTGTCGCTCCCTATTGCCAGTCAAACTTCGCACCTGCCTCTAAAGAGCCTCGGTTTATTTTAAGAATAAACATGGCGTTCATTGGCGCGTCTGAAGCGAAGCACTCAACCGGGGTGGCATTAAATATTTCATTTTAGAGAAGTTTTTATTACAGTCTCTGAACGTGTTCGCGATAAACGTAGCGGACGTGACTAGAGAACCTTGCTTAGATCGCCGTGCAGCGTTCACCTATTTTCACGAATATAAAGCTCTAGAAACGACAGTTACCTCTCCACTAAAAAAAATATTTCATACTCTCTAGTACTATTTAACTAATCTCATTTCGATTGACGCTCAATTGATTTAGTTCTACTTCCTCCATTATGTTTGCCATTCAAAGTTAAAAACTATTAAAATTGACGTGCAAGTAACTTGAAGCCCTAAACACAGCGAATGTAGTCGACTACATCGCCGAATAGTATTGCAATATGACCGGCAAAGATTCTCGTAGTAGGGAGGAGCCTTTATAGGATATATCATAACTTATTTCAATAATGTTGTTGATAATAATAACAATAATAAATATTTGTAGGCATTTCACACAGAGCCATCTAGCCCAAACTAAGCAAAGCTTGTAATATGGGAACCAGATGGCTGATAGAATACTTATATCGTTTTTTTGTAAATACATACTTATTTTACATAATAATACTACAACACCCAGACCCGGAAGAAATATTTGCAGAACATACAAACATTACTCCCGTAGCAGGAATCGAACTCGCGCCTCTTGCGTCTCTGCCGAGCACTCGCCTGCCAAGCCACCGAGGTCGTGATGAATCCTGTTAGTGTATCCTGCCCGTCCTAACCTAAGGTGCCCAAACGTTGTCATTGACCAAGCTACAGAAGTCCAAACTCGAGATTTGCCAGAGGGGAGAGGGGAGGGGAGCGCAGCATTCTAGAATTGCCTCAAAAAAAAAAGGAGATCCATCTCACTCAAAATTATTAGTTCCTTCCAGATTACTTGACGTCCACGTACTTATCGACCTGTTCCAACGAAGACCAAACTTTGTCTAATACACTTTGCAACGCACATAATCCCATCCTCCTCAGCGTCTAACTATAATTAAGATTTTCTCTTTCAAACGCAGATAAAATCTCAGTTTTAGTACCTATATAAATAATGCCAGGGATTTGACCGTTACATTACTTAGTATAAAATGGTTGCAGCATGTGGCCCTCATCAGTTCCCACGCAAATATAAAATTAAGATTTTTTTTATAATATAATTATATAGGTATAAATATTTGTGAACATTTCACACAGCGCCATCTAGCCCCAAACTAAGCAAAGCTTGTACTATGGACACCAGGATGTCCAATAGAATTCTTATATACTTTTTTTTGTAAATACATACTTAGAATACATAATAAATACTACAAGATTGTTTAATGCAGCAACCAGATTTATATTCTGTAAGTTTATAAGTAGTTTCAGTTAATGACTCTTACTAGTAGTAGTCGTATCACTAGTTTTTTTTTGTACCAGTGCCTCAAAGGCACCTGTCGTGCACTCGACACATGTTTTTAGAACGTTTCCTCACAATGTTTTCATTCACTGTTTAAGAGTAACTACTACTACAAAAATATATCCACTGTACCACTAGCATATTATAATACATTTTTTGGTGAAGGAAAACATCTTCAGGGAACCCGCGGCTTAGTCAGCTCCGCACGTATTGAGACATATAGAAAAGTCATGTTTCCTGTGGACAAGGCCGACCAAGCTGAGAGTATGGAATAGGTGCTCGACAAGCCTACTCCATCCTAATTCGTCCCGGGCACTACTGCGTCCCGTTAGTGAAGGTAAAAGTTGCCTCCTGACGCTGTATAAATCATCTACTATAGATGGTTAAAAGCCTTATTAACAATAATAAACGTTTATTGACATAAAAGGTACAGAAGTTCAATGAAATCTTGACTTTTGAGCTGAGTTCAACGACCTGTATATAGAAGTCAGCGTCTTGTCCCTGTAGGTCACAAAGTTATCATGAAAAAACTAATACTTGTAACTAAATAGATTAATTGATCATAAAGCAAAAAAAACGAAGCGAATTCGCACACGAAGGGTTCCATAGATACCATCGTACATGTAAACAAATATTCTTGTATAAATCAATAAAATGAAAAAGGTCCCGCCCCTTTTATTTTATTTATTTTTTATTATTTGTTGTTATAGCGGCAATAGAAATACACACTCCGTAAAATTTTCAACTTACCTATTACGGTTCATGAGATACAGCCCGCTGACAGACGGACGGACAGACAGCGAAGGCTTAGTAATAGGGTCCCGTTGGCACACTTTGGGTACAGAACCCTAAAAAAAGTACGAGTCACGTACATAGTTCTGACCTACTAGGATTCCTTTGGTCGTGGGTATCAGAAACTACGAGTACCTGGGTGCTGGCGGGAATAAATATGTAAATACTAGCTGCTGCCCGCAGCTTCGCTCGCGTGGTACCCGGATATAAATAGCCTATATGTTAATCCAGTACATGTACTATGTATATTCCAAGTTTCATTAAAATCCTTTTAGCCGTTTAGGCGTGATTGAGGCACAAACATCTAAACATCCTCACAAACTTTCGCATTTATAATAATATAAGTAAGATGCAAACATGTGTCCCGCAGCATGAATCGAACCCCCCTCTCTTACGTCTCAGCCAGTCACTCCCTCGTCACGCCACCGAGATAGTCCAAAGTATTAGGAAATCGAAACTGTATGACTCGACAGAATGCGAAGCCTCGGTAATTCTTTTCAATGTTTCTTATGGTCGTAAACCTGTCAACGGCAGCTCTCTGCAGCAAAACTGAAACTGAAGTGTGTAATGAGAATACTAAGAGGCTTTATTTATTGCTCAAACATTTAAACAGTGCTTAAAACTTACCATGCTTATATTAGTATTGAAAAATATACCTTGCCATTTGCCATTGCCATTGCCATTCGGTACACGGTGATGATTGACTTATCATTATCATCATCATCATCATCATCATAAATAAATAAATAACCCCGTGGGTATCAGAAACTACGAGTACCATGGTACCACCACACCCAGACCCAGAAGAAATATTTACAGAACATCCAAACATTTCCTCCGCAGGGGGAATCGAACCCGCGCCTCTTGCGTCTTTGCCGAGCAATCGCCCGCCACGCCACCGAGGTCGCCAATCATCATCAGTATACAGCATACATCGGTTCTATGTCAGATAACATCGTTACGAATCCTATCCTTCAGAGAAACTCTGAGCATAGCTCTTTCCATAGCTCGCTGAGCAACTTTGAGCTGGTGTACTAGCCGTACTGTGACAGACCACGCTTTGACTCCGTATGTAGGTACAGGTAGGACACACTGGTTGACTTTGCTTTTCAGGCATTGCGATATAGGTGTCGTGAAAACTTGTCTTAATTTTCCAACAGAGCTGGAAATTCTCCTCTTAGCCTCCTTCTTAAAGTTGTTTCTACCCAAATGACTGACTTGCTGATGGCAAATCCAGAAGAGCCATGCCAAAAATGTGTTATGTGCGCTTCACCAGTAAGTACCTACTCTCAAACGGTGAAGGAAAACTTCGTGAGGAAACCGGCATGTCGTAGAACAAATAACGTTGGAAAACATGTGTCAAGTGCACTCAAAATTATTCACCATACTGGTTCGAAAGAACAGGATTTGTAGTATGGAACAGATAGCCTCATCTTCGTTCAGTTTTAACGGTGAAATCATCCCTGTGTATTTCAGTAATGATTCGTTTAAGTTAAATTATGCTTAAAGTATGAAGTAAAGAATATATTCCTGCAGCGCCATAACCAGTAATCGAAATCATAAGTTACAGGCGCCATAATCGCCAGATTACGCCGGATACACAGTAATTCTATTAAAACGTGATCGTGCGGACCGACGGAAATGGGACAGTGCGCCTGTTCCGAGAAAATATTGACAAAACGCAGCAAGCACATCCTGTTTTAACCTTGTAATGTAACAAACAAGTGATGATCTAGGGTTTTGTTAAAGCAATAACAAACAACTTTTTCTCATTGCACCTTTTCTAGAAGAATCCGACCCTGAAAACACCCTTCTTGGACACCAAGTTTAGGATGTAGCTTGGCTATGCGCTGAATGTGAGTCTGTCAATGCCTCAGTTATTCTACGATTTTATTTATATTTATGGACGTGAAAGCTTTTGGATGAACGTGAATTTTATAAATGAAGGTTCATTTTAGGTACAGCAAAATAAAATGAACTAAAACTATACTAAAACGAACATGTTGATCCAAATGACAGACGCGCGACCATTAAGCTGTCTGGGCTTTGGATTAGAGGACTTATCTGCATCCATCTGCATAAATTAAACGTCAATTAAAGCATGTGATTTTATTTCTTTTTTAACAGAGCTAGACAACATTTTCTTTATACCAGTTAACCGCAAAGAAATGGAGCTATAGTAGTACCACAAATATTGTGAGCCTCGGCAATTTTCGTCTAGGTTCTAAGTCTCTAGCTTCTAGTGTATGTATGTATTTGGGTATGTATGTATGTGCATTCCTTTGGCTGAAGCTGTAGTCCAAACGGCTAGACAGATTTTGACAAATGAGGTATCGTTGGATTCATCTGGATGACGAGTGTCATAGGCTATATATATGAAGTGTCAAATAATCCAACATACACTTTTTGACACTAAATTGAAAAAAACAATATGACAGCTTTGAGGAGTTATTTCCAATTAACTTAAGATGGTACCTATACATAACTAAAAACGTAGACTAAAATGATACAAATTGATTACCATCATCATCATCATCATGTATCATGAAATCAAATATGTCAGACTACTATGCTACCCAAATTCTACGCAGTCGGGTATTTTGATATTTTAAACAAATATTTGTTTAATCAAGAGAGTGGAGTTTATGATTTCTATGGGATATAACTTAATGACGAGGAAGCATATTAACGGGACAGATATAATAAACAGAAAAATAAAAAATCATACATACATTAAATCACGCCTGTTTTCCATAGGGGTAGGCAGAGATTGCAGATCTCCATTAGTGTTAAAAATAAATAAAGTGTAAATAAAATAGTAATTAATAAAGGTTGTAAAGTTCACCGTAAAAATCCGGTCAATGAACCAGATAGTCGGCTCGGCAGGAATACACAGCCAAATTCAGAGTTTCAATTTCGTGCATGTTGGTACACAAAATTTGGCTCAAATAAGTGGGCTGCACGGTTATCGAAAATTCGACGTGAATGAGAAAACGCGAACACCGTGTATCAACTCGGAGCAAAATCTAAATATCAATGAATATAAATGTATTTTTGAACTGAGAATAATTGGAATTCTATTAGAGTTGGAATTGAATTTGTTTCGGCTGTTATTTTATGGAGATGTTCGAGACTGAAGATCTTGGCACAATGCTTGCATTGAAATGATTTGGGGAGCCACCGGACTCTAGCGGCCGTCTCGAGATACAAATTGAATTGGCTGACTCTGTGAAGGAGGTTTGGCTCTTGATGTGATTTTCTATGAACAGAGCACTCATATTACTTCAAAGCAAAGCTGTTCTAAGCGCAACGATGAGTCAATAGAAAATTCGACTGTAAACTGAAACAATATATTTTAAATTTCTTTGAATGTTTGGAAAGTAATTCTATCTAATGAACGAAAAACCCCTGCAGGGTTCCGGAACAAATAAATCATGGTAACGTGCCAGTAAGGGGTCGACATCAATCGTGCTCTCCATATCAGCGCCGTCAACAAAAACACGAGAAAAACAGGAAAAACTTTGATGGAAATAAATGAATGAGCATCCATCCATCCCTCTCCCCATAAAAGTTTAAAATCCACGCTCAATTGAAAGTAAATGGTAGTTTACAGCTTTATTGTTCAAATTTGAGCGTATGTACTTCGTTTAGTACGGATATTAGATTAATTTAAAACCTTCGTACCAACTAATGGAACAATTAGTAGGTAGGTATTGGTAATCCTTTTGCACAAAATTTTGAACGAAATCTAATTTACTGTACCTCTGACTTGAGTACACGATCTCAGAACGCAAAAAGTAAAGCATGTTTGAGTTCTATCAGTTTTTTCGTTTTGCTGTTTTGAAAGGAGACTAATAGATGTTTTGGCTTGAGTGATTAAAAAAAAATCATACCTACCTACTTTTACTTAAAACTTGTCTTGCTCATAAATAATTGTTTCATTCTGAGTGAAACGCTATGATGTGCAGCAAACATAAACTTGAACAACCGTCTACCACAAACGTTTATGCTTTCACAAAACGTACAATAGAAGTATGGAATAAGAATGGACTGAATGGAAACAAAGAGTGTGACAAATATTTGCCGATGGTCGCTAAATCCTTTGAGAGCTCGTTTAGCACTGCTAAACATAGCCACAGAACAAAGGTATAGTATTACTGATTCACCTACGCTAGGTATGCCCTGGACAATAGTGAACAGTATGAAGGATGTTTGGTGAAGAAAGTGGTTTGAATGTTTTTAAAGAATCTGAAGACAAATACCTACAAATATTTTCCTAAAAACTACCGATTTTGGAAGTGATATTAGTGAAGATTTTATGGGCAACTATAAAATTGTCTCAGTATCTGTTTATAATCATTTAGTATCACAATTTAACAAAACTTAATGGCAAATCTATAAGTAAGTATTTTACAACTTTATCGGGCAAGCATCCTTTGATATCGTCCCGGGCACTAGCCCGGATATCAAAGGGACGGGACGCGACGCTAAATACGCCGTTTGTGAAGGCAGGAGTTGTCTTCAGGCACGGTAAGGACTTTCATTTGTTTGACGTTTTATGAGTAAGACAGAAGGAAGTCTTGGGAATATTTTTGATCTCTTAATCACCACGAATTTCATATCATTAAAACGCTGAAGACTAAGGTCCATACATATTACATGGAACGAGAACGACACAATTTGGCAGCGGCTTTGGCAGCCTGCTCCGCAAGAGAATTTAAAACACTTTGGACATTAATAAATTGTACGGCCCAAAGTTTTTACATAGCTTAAATTCGGATCGATAAATTTCTACAACTTTCATCATAAAGAAACACTCCAGTGCGCTTTTCCGCACTCGGCGACCAGAATACTTCCAAGTTAGGAAAATTCACAACTTCAGGCCGATTCATCATTTCTGTACGGGCTTATAATATCTTCTGGACCATTAAATCTGAGTTATTCGGCATACCTTGTTCTGAAAGTAATAGAGTAACGTTACGGCGCATTATGGTTCGAGCAGGGTAAATAGCTTCACTGGCTTATAATTTTACGCATTATGCGTTCAAATATCTCGGGCTAACTGCTCCTGGCGTGAAACTGGAACGTGAGCAGTGAACTTCAAATCATTTTGGTGTGTTTCAAAAACGTTCTTAAGTAATTGGCTTAACCTACCTATTTATTCAGTTGCTTTACCTAAAGAGAAAAACATGCCTAACCATCAATCACAATTATATGCTTAACAATTAATCCAATGGTCCCATATTAGAACAATACATTTGAAACTACTAATTCATTTGTCCGTTTCCTGTTTTCATAAGATTTCATATTATGTTGTAAACTGTGAAGGACTTCCAAACCTTTTGTTTGTAAAATATATTTAAATGTATGTATGTATAGTAGTGAATCCTCAAATGAATAGATGGAACTCTCATTGATGGTGCCATAGCTTTTGTTCGTGGAAAATCAAGGGGCGTTAAGGGCAGGCCTTTCGAAAAGGAATGCCCTCTTTGGGCATAATTACAGGCAGTTTCAGCGATAATTAGCTGTCACTTAGTTTTGCGTAGGTTCTGGGCCATTATCGTTTGTAAAATCGTTCTGTGCTATTTTCAGTTTCAGTAAATTTTATTAGATCTGAATATTTCTTAACATCATGTATTTTCCACCAACTTTGTAAATAGTACATAATATACAAGCATAAAATACAAAGTAATTCTTCTTTTTTCATAATATCACGATTTACAGCCAGCCTTTTAAATTAGTCTAGGTATCCATTAATACCGAGTGCCCTATAAAGAATGATTTACGCTACGGATCATAATCCGAGTTAGAGTGAGAAAAGTAAGCTTCTAAAAACGCAGTGCACAATGAGATGCGAGAATATAATGAAGGTGACATTTTTTAGGAGACAGCAAGGGCAGACTTGGCACATGTTGCCAGTTCGTACACCCAGTGCAAAAAATAAAATAAAATTTAAAATGTTGTGGCGAAATATAAAAATTGACTGCCACTTTGAACATTCCTAGTAGGTATTGAATTGATATAATAATGCAAATATCTTATAGTCTCATGGGCGCACCGACGGGTCACAAAAATTCTAGAAAAAAGTTAGCCTCACCAGTTACAGAACTCATCAGGAAAAAGTACTAGTAAAGTTTAATCCAACAAAAAAAACACTAGCCAGTTTTATCCGATTAGAAAATAAACAGGTAAAAACCTTATTTTGCCCTCAACAACTTTCGAAAAGTACCTACAATTTCCCATGTTTCCAAAGTGCTTAGGATACAAACGCGATCGAAATCAGCAAGATTTATATTCACCCTGCATCCATAAGTTTACACTCTTCATTAAAATGTCATTGCAAGGCATTAATACCGTAGGCAGAAAGGCGAAATGGTCGAATATTACGGGACTGAAGTTTATGCGAACCGGAGGGATCGTTGGAGAGGCTTACATTGCGATAGAAATAAGCGAGTAGTAGGTACTTGTGAGAAAATCTAGGTGAATGACGGGCCAAAAAAATTAAAACAATACTTGCATTATTCTCGCATGATCAGTAAAGACTTGCCCTGGAACTACCACTAATTTAACTAATTGAAACTAAGGATCACTTTGAAACTGCTAAATTGTACGCCTATTCGTAAAGTGACCAAGCATAGCAGGAACAGGCAAGAAATCATCGTCATTTGTGTTCTAAAAAAAATAATATTAAAAATTAGGTAAATATTTTCCAAGACATCGCCATATAACCGTGGCTGGCTGATGGCGAGTCGTCGAAACGCAGGGAATGCTCGCCGAGGGAAATGACACGACCGAATCTACCGTCTCTTAGCAATTCAAAGGCTGTTTCGAATATTTTCGCTGACAAACATTTTTACTCGCGACTGAACGGACATATTAAGGTATCAACCAGTCGAAATACGAAAACCCTAACACCAGTTACTCCAAACCATAGGTACTACCATAGATAAATAGATACTCTGAATATCAAATAAATAAATTGATGGTTTTTTTTTCACCTGGTCAGAAAAGATCTCCAAACTTCACCAACCATCTCACTCGTTCATATAAATTATAATAATACAAAAAATTGGCCAATTACCTACTCAAAACGTACATACCTAATCATAATGATATAACCGCTCCTATCTACGCTCATATCAAACATACCTAAGCTATACAAAATGGTAGCGGCCAATCAGAATTTAGGGCTCAGCCAGATTATGTGGGTTAGCACAGGGTCGTCAAATGCACCTAATCAGTGTATAGTGCCTTCGGTTTTATGACAGCTTTGTTCGATGAATTGATGGCGTGAGGGGATGGTATTAGTTTGATTTTAAGTCTTTCTGAATGACCTTTTTCATGTAACTTGAGGGAAAAGAATGACCCATTTTTAGATTGATTATGAGCACCCTAGATAAGCCAAACCTTCAGCAGCTTCAAGAATATACGAGGATTTTCCCTGTTGATATAGGTTGACAATACACAAATGGAACATAAAGAGAGGATAACTTTGAGGGCATACAATTTCATTGGTACCTATGGAAAGTATAAATAGTTATTCGATAAGCTTACAGCATTCATCTACCCATTCAAAACCCATAAAACTGTCTAGCAGTGAATGTGGATAATCATCATTCATCATGTCTTCTTTCAATTTTGCCATCCTCTTTTATGGCGTCTCTTATCCAGGTTTTGCCGCGACTTTTTCGGTGTTATAGACCAAAAGTGCTGTCAAATCAGGTCACACAATTTCTTGCCTGTTTCTCGGCCACCACTCAATGAATTTGGACAGATAAAAATAATCCTTAGTGCATATAATCATCACCAAGAGTTGGCCACTAGCTCATACGAACTTACTTACTTTATCATCAGCCTACCTATTGCTGGGTATAGGCTTCTTCTGTATTGCTTCTCTCCGATCCCTCGCTGATATCGGACGGCGTTTTTGATGTATTATATAGTGCATATTTTATTATAATAAGTGTTTATTTTATTTGTAAATACAAGCTAAATATACATAAATGCATTAAGCCTTAGCCGCAACGACTTTCTCTGCAAACTCGCTGCACTTACGTATAAGCGATACATATTCTTCCAATATGGCCCGCTCTGTAACAGTATGAGAATCCGGTCAAATAACTTCTAATATGTGAGCGTTTATTTGCATTACTGGCATATTGTTCCGCAATATACGATGGATATTAAAATATCCATAAGGGCATGTTTAGATAAAGAGTCATAGGTATGCGATCATTTTGTAACAAGTTTTTGGGAAAAGATTGTAGGTACCTATTTACTCGTAGATAATTTTTCGGTTGCTTATACCTTATGCTCATGAACTTTGATAAGAACTAAGTGAGGGCCGAATATACGCTATGTAGTACTAAGTATTATACTGCTTTGTGACAACGTTTAAACAGTAGGGTATAGTTCATTTTGCCACTGTGAAATACAACGAGGAAAGGACAGACGGGCCGAACAATCATAAGGGTTCACGGATTAGAGAACATTGAAAATGAAGAAATGGAAAAATAACATAAAGTTCGCTCAATTCACATTGAAAATTGAAATAATCTGCGTATAGAATGTCCAATAATAGGCTAGCCCCGAGCGAAAAACCATGACATGTGTGGATGTGGGTAAATCAATTCACTGGGAGCGCAAACATTACCCATGTCAACGAGGCGCGAAGGCTCCATATTCGACTTATGATTGTTTCCTACATAACATATTGAACCTTACTGCCCAGAACATAAGAATCATGAGGTTGACGTGCACTGTTGTCAGGGATAACAAAACGGCAGCAGACTCAGGTACACATTGCCGTTGTCAAATATTATGCGGATGAAAATTCAAGTGTCCTTTGTTTCATGTATGAACGGAACGTTATCCTGTGATTTTTAAACATCTTCGCATGGAGAGATTATCAATTTTGCGACTATGAATTTTTTATCATCACATTATATTACAAGCAGGACTGCTGGAGATGGGCTGGGCTTATTATGATTTAAAGGCTTATAGTGTCTCTTAAAACCTTTATAATATTTTGTACGTAAGAATTCCCTCTATTGTCTTAGACATGTAGAAGAAAGACATACATACAGAGCAATGAACGTAACAGAATACAAACCTGATGTGTCAAAGTTTCACTGCGCTACAGCAAATGATCACCCCATTCCAATCACAAAGCAGACTGCAAGCGACAAAACCCGTCACAAAATCATCTGCAAAGCTCATTACAAAATGTCATTCCCAAAATCATTATAAAGCTGAAAATCCGCGTTGCAGCAATCTCTGCAGAATCCCGATCCGAGCCCAATAAAATCCCATAATAATTTTTATCCACGCATGTCACCCTAGAAACGCCACTTATACGAGGTATTAAACACTGGTACAGTTGGTGACACAAGTTTTTCCACTACTTGTCCATTATGTAGCTATATCCTGTGAAACTTTTTACTAAATAAATTTTTACTTCTCTGCTGGACTGGAAGTAAAGAAAAAGCATAGAATGGGTCCAGCTGCTTCTCTCCCTACTATACTATCCTCTCCAACATGATAGACCACTTATATGGGCGATGGGCTGATCACCTGTCACCATGGTTCACACTATCCATCTTGGGACTAAATCAGAAGTGGCTGCAAGTTTTCTTGTGTTTGCTTGTGGCTCTGCCCACCCGGCGTGATATTAATGTATGTATGTACTTTTTACTAATCAAAGTTTGTCTTTTTATTGCTAACTCCCTACAAATACAACGCCAAAACATGTTACATTTAAGAGTATATTTTTTCTATAGAAAGCCGATGGAACGATGACATTGTCTCGGGTGGTCTGTTTATGGAGGCAGTATAAAATCGTTCGTCCTGGAAGTATATTGGGAGACCTATATACAGCAGTGAACTTTTAGGTAATAGATGATTATGATAACCGTAAATAGATAAATATGAAGCCCTATAAAAAGGAAGGAGTCCTTAAGAGAGGACTACTTAAATCCTCATTGTCCGCCTTGTTAACTAGAGACACGTATAAACTGTTGTAAATTTTTCAATTGACTTCAGCATACAACTGTACGAAAGGGGTTTTACAGGGGTTGGAAGGGGGGGCATGTCCGTCAGTTGATCCGATCGCGCGTCGGGAAGAGCTGATTGATGACGTCGATTAGTGATGCCCAAGCCCGTCCCCGAATAAATTGTCGAGCTTTTTTGCTTTGTAAACTCTTTGCGACCGCGTTTTTGTGTGCGGTGAAAAATTCACCAATACACGCTCTGTAATTGGCCGCTGCGTAGTGATTGTATCATATTCTGCATCAGTAATTAATGAGTAGAGAAAATTGCATTTTTGGGAAAAGGCAATGGCATTTCATAGCAAATAAAGACCGGACAAGTGGGAGTAAAACTCGCACTCTGAGGGTTCCATACAAACTAATAGGTATCTTAACAAGGTCGTTTTGTACGGAACGCTAAAACGCGGCATAAAACATTTGTCTATGTAAGTAAAGTCTGGTTATAAAAATATTTGTGCATCTAAAACCTATAGGATAGAACCATTGCATTGGATTGACCATTTATTTTCAGAACAAATATTTGGCGTTTACAAATAGAGTTCGTTTAACTTTATCCAATGTAAACATGGTGGATATCGATTTAAAAACTACTGTTTATCGATATGGGAAAAAATGGACTGTAACTATTGTATAAATAAATACTACGTAATTTGCCAAATCACAGCTACCTTCGTTAGAAGAGTCGAAATTATTTGGGTTTATTTATTATACCTAATAGAACGTGAGTTAGCATTTCGTTTAGGTACTGAGTCACAGTTTAGTTAGCATGACTTTGAAAAAGTAAATAAAAACTCAAAATGTTCGGTTCAGTTTTGTGGGTTTTTACTTTTTTTTATTAATTACTTGTCACAATACTCTCTATACGAGTAATAACTATAATGAGTATTACGTAAAGTTTTATTAAAATAAGTGCTTCATTTATGAATGCACTTCATAATTACTCAAATTATGATGTGTTCAGAAAATTCATCAGAAGCCGGAAACGAGATACGCACGCGTTATTTGCGTCGCTTCCTAAATTTATTTTAAACGTATATTTTTATTGTTACATGTATATAATTTATATATTTACTAGCTGCCGCCCGCGGCTTCGCCCGCATGGTGCCCGGATGAAAAGAGCCTATATGTTAATCCAGCGCATGTACTATGTATTCTATATCTATATCTATTCCAAGTTTCATTCAAATTCGATCAGTCGTTTAAGCGTGATTGAGGCACAAACATCCAAAAATCCTCACAAACTTTCACATTTGTAATATAGTAGGATCAGAGGTCACTATTGCTCATAAATGACATGTTATTAAATACCTATATCAGACACCAGCCCCTCACAAAACAGTTTTTTTCTTTATCTATTAAATTGTTATTTTCTTTTTATTTTAACTTTTTTGTGGAAGAAAACACGTAGACAGAATTGTGCTAGCGAATTTATGCCGGATTCCGTTTACGCGTAGCCTTCATTACTAGATCCTCATTACTCTTATTACCTTTGATGTTAACCTACAAAAGACACATTCTAAAGAAACGTTCCATGGAATTTGACGTGGAAAAGCTGAGATGAACATCACGTTTTATTTTCAGGATTTCAGGAATTAGTTTCGCCAACTGGGTATTTTAAAGAAAAAGTTATTATCTGTTACTTACAAAGACTTAACATTCACTATTCATCAAACTCGTCCGTACACGTGGCTGAAAGAACTGTAATCTTTTATGCTAACTGCAGATTGTTTTTACCTAGAGATCACTTTTTGTTATAGGTCACAAATGAAGTCACGAAGTCACAAATGAAGCTTTTTCGCATAGGTAGTTGACACTTTTCCTTTCTCATACACTTATCATCAATATACTGTGACGTCTGAGCCGTCAACGTCAACTTCAAAAATAGAATAGAAAAGACAAAAGACTATCGAAATTAACCGAATAAAAGGCGACCCGAGCCGAGTAGCCGGCACTTTGGTCTAGTCCAGCGATCTGGAAGAAACTGGAAGAAGAAAAAAAGAGAAGTGAAAGTGAAGTGAAAGTCAAGTACAGTGTAGTGAGTACCGTGAGAGGACAACGTCAGTACTGTGACTACGTGGTCTCTATATCCATGGAGGTGGACTACATCGAAAACGAGCACCCTGTGAACGCTACGTCAGTGTGTGGTGTCTTCTATAAAGGTCATCTCAGAAGACCAGTCGTTTCCTGCCAATCTCGTACCCACTCCCGTAACAATACAACGAAGAAACCAATGAAACAAGCTAGCATCAGATTCTTTCTAATGCACGTAAGTAGATACTTCTTTTAGCTCAGTCTCAGTTTCTTGAAGCTTCTGTTTACTTATTTCTTATTCCGCGGTATAGCTATCGATAACAGAAAGTACGTCGTTAGTAGGGAGCTAAATGTTTTGCGTGCCGACTGTAGGCAAAACAAATGTAGGTGGTAACCAGCCAAGCTGCGAAAACCATAAACTATCCTATCCGGCGAAGAATCGGTACAGATTAGTCATGAATAGCTAGCTCACTCCATGCACTTGGTTCTCACTAGTTCCATTATATATTTGATTCATTGCGCTAGTGAGAAACCAAATTAAATTCCCACTAATCACGTCTCAAGTGACGAGTTTTTAACAGATTTTCATTAAAAACTGTCAAAAACTGTGACTTGAAACGTGCTCAACTATGAGTCGCGTTTGAGTATTCGGAGGTAATACAAACTTAAGACCAGTTTCTTTTCACTTCTCTATTCTTGTAACCGATCCATTTGATTCAACCGATCCAATCACACTTCCAAGGCAAACTAGTTCACTCTTTTTGTACAAGAAAAGATTACGATTAAGAAAAGATTTAAAGCTACACTATTGCATTAGGTTAGCCTGTTAAGATAAAATGTAAGTTTAAATGAATAAATAAAAAATAAATAAAATAAATAAATTACACTTTTTTATGATTTCTGAATATAAAGAAGATATCGTTGATTTATATTTGAAAAAACAAGTACCTATACTAAATAGAGAGGGATGGAAAGAAGGAGGGAGAAGCCTTTACTCTCCAGTAGGACGTAACAAGCTCTTAATATTAATAACGAATACTACAAGTCTATAAAAAAGAAGATTTTTTAAAAACGGTTCAACTCACAGGTTTTACTGGTTTACTTCCGCATCTATCAAATAAAAGTACTAACCTAATGATTTTGTAAACGATATTCTAGTTTTGAAGGCTGATGTTGGAATAATTCGTTTAGAATGGGCTAGCTTCATTCCCAAGCAGTATCACCACTGAAGTAAGTCGATAATAAATTCCTAACTTGCCGTGGAGTTCAGTTAGGTTGGATGTGCAAGATTAACCTTTAATTAATTACCCAGCAGTCTATCGTGCTTGTTTATGGCTTTTTATTTGAATAAAGAGCTATTGGGGAATCTAAAGGGTTATAACTTTCTTTTGAACTTTGAAGAATATTTTGATAATACGTAGAAGCTCTTAAATACCAATTGAAGGCGTATTTTTAAGACTTCTTAAGTCGGCTTTTCAGAATTCTTTAGTATAAAGGTGGTATTTGGCAAATTGTCACTAACAAATTCAAGACGCCCTAGGGTCAACCTCAGAGTGTCTTGAGGCCGATGTGCAAACATAGGCTTTACTTTAGGTTTCTTCTATATTACAATTAGGATTTGGATCCTAGCAACCGCGGCACGGCGGTATTGATAGGTCACTGTATCGCACGGCGTAGTCTGCTCGCAAGGAGAACCCAGAGTCTGGGTTATGTGGAGACACAGGGAACCCTAGTGTGTTTGAGACTACTATTTATATAGAATTTAAACTAACTTTAGAAGTATAAAGGTAAGTAAGTTCGTATAAGCTAGTGACCAACTCTTGTGACGGAGTTTTTAGGCCGCCTGAAGACCTCCGTCATGGCTTAACGACTTAAAAGCCGGGACCAACAATTTAACATGCCCTCCGAAGCACGGAAGCGCTCAGCTCGTAATGCCACTTGCGGTCACCCATTCGAATTATGACCGCGCAAAGGGTTGCTTAACTTCAACGATCAATCAAAAACGTCTAAGCAAGCATATTATAGAGGATAAAGAATGCAGATAATGCCACATCTGCTCGTAATATGGTTGGAATATAAAATGTTGTGTACTGACCTCCATCGTTGCATCGCAGGGGGAGGATTCCGTCGGCCGGACGCGAGCCGTCTCGCGAGCCGCCTTGCCCTATCGGTGTTACAATATATTACTTTTTGTTATGAACTGGGCAAATGCGCAAAGCTTACGCGATCCAGTTGTAACAGTTCTACCCAAGCGCGGTCGCAGCCTGAAACGGAGGGGGTCACTAATAATAGAATATGTCGAGTAAATCAGTTTTTATTGAACAATTGATTGCACACATTATAAAATAAATGGAAGCCTTATATTTTTATTAGCATCGCGGCTGGGGGCAGAAAATTGCTTTTTTATATTTTTTGAAATTTTTAGAAGATTTTTCAATTTGACGTGTACGATTTTGGGGGTTCGGTTCTAATAAGATATAAAGAGCACCCGCTCTCGTCTCCGCTCGTGTGGTACCTACCCATGTGATATTCTAAGTCAAGAGGAGCCTCATCAAGGCAGACTTTAATCCTTATATCACTCTGATTTGAGTAAACCAGTGACGCGAGTAGGAATCATGTAATAGATATCTTATAGTTCAGGTTTAGTGTATCAGAACTTTTAAACACTGATAGAATACATCATTAACATCATCAGCCTATGGCAGTCCAATGCTGGACATTGGCCTCCCCCAATATGGAATATAATGCTGAATAAAAAATGGTTATAAATTAAGTTGAAGTGTTATGTGCATGAAAGGAATCTCTGAGATGCTTTGTCATTCTTTCTTCTCGCCATCTTTTCGTCATTAGACCTAAGAGTATCCCTATCCTATTCTCTACCCTAACCTACTTGGTAACTCACCAATCAAAAGAAGACCATCAATTGTGTTTAGCACTGTTTCATTGTCCTGCAAATCCACGGCACTAAAAATGCTGGCAAATTCCATAGTTCTATGGTATTTGCCAAGGCTTGTTTATAATTTTGATTGGTTACTTTCCCGCAAATATTTTGATATTTTGCTACAAGCTTTTTGCGTTTTCATTTGTGCGTGACACTTGATTGACTCATGATTGACTGTAGTTGATGGAAGTCAATCGAAGAAATCAACTTTATTGTCTATTATTGGAGGAACAAAGGAGGAATTGTTATTGTAATTTACTTTGCAGCACGATGAACAGACTATTTAGTAAATATTATGGGCCATGGATAGACAATTCAATCTTGCTAGGTATTTTTCTACGTCATCGCTCGCATTTTAACCGGATAAACGTAGCCTAAATGCTATTTCAAGTCACCAACTCAAAATATTCCCAGTTTCATACAAATCTGTTCAACCGTTTGAGCATGATTTAAATATAAACATCCTTTCGCATTGGAATGAGGAAGTGAGATAGGTACCATCGTAGAGAAAAGAGTATATCATACATAATATTAGGTAAGTAAGGACTTTTCATAGAGCTAATCAAAAGTTACCAATCGATATCGACTCGCAATCAATACCTCGTAAGATACAGTCGCGTATAATCACGTTCTAATTCCTGCAGATAAAAGGCAACAACCAGTGGATCAGAGACGAGTAGGTAGTCGTAATAGACGACGTCAAATGCAGAGATCAAAGGCGACAATCACCTTTGATACCCGAATTCTTCGATGACAGAGGAAAATTAATAAGCAATGCTAGTGGTGGTATAACACGGGCATAGAAAGGACCTACTTAGTTATTTATAGTATGTGTATTTGTTTTGTTGTTTTGTTCATAATGAGTGGACCCTCCTTTTGCTCCGCATAGTCGGTTAAAAATTCTACATGGACGGAACTTAGAACCCGCAACACCGGCCTTACGGTGGCCGTGAGGTTTTGTAAATTTCTAGGAGTGGTTTCCGTGCTACCTCGTAGCCTCTTTATGTTTTACTCCATACCGATAGACCGAAATTCGTTTTATATTCAGTTTGACCGAATTTCGGCAGCTTGAGCTTAACTTCGGCATTCGACCGAAATTCGGTTTAAATGCCGAACATTCGGTACAAGAAAAAAGTAAAATACTGCACTATTATGACTGAAATCAATTGAAATCATCATCATTAACCGTAAAATAAAATTATTAGACCTTTATATACTCATAGTCATTTATTTTAGTTAGGAACATGTAAATCTTAACCCGCGGTGTATTAAAAAATAAATTAAATTAGTTCTTCTTTGTTTGAAAAGTCTTGTATAAATTAAATAACTATAATGAATGAACCTTTCTTTGTCTAATAAAATTAAAACAGAAGTGAAATAAACCTAGTATTCTTCTAACAAACATCATTAATAGATGGGTGGATATAGCAACAATTCATGTAAGTGCGTAAACAAGTCATGACGTGCACTCTCGATAAAGCGCGGCGAAATTAAACCGCAGTTCGATTTTTTTTATTTTAACCCAATGTTCGACTGAAGTTCGTATTCGGTTCAATCAAACCACATTCGGCCCATCACTACTCCATACTACTATTTGTATAGTATTATAGTCTATGGAGGAGATATGCGTTAGAACCATGTCTACATCTCTACGATTCGCCATTCAAGTATAAACCAAACCTAAAATAGAGAATGCGCTCTACTGAATCACTGAACACATTTAGGTAGGTACCTATTTAGCGTGATCACATTTCCTTACAAATGTAGAGATGCATCCAATACAGAGAATCATGGTAGCAAAGCTTTGATAAAATCTTATGAAATGGGCTGCACAAATAACTAGTCATCAAAAATACGGTTACTTCCAAAATTTAAATCGGAAAAGGTTGAACTACATTAACACCGTTTCTTTTTAAAATCTGTGCCAGCTTTTGTAATAATAACAAACTGCCAGGTGAGAGCTAATAAACAGAATGGCTTTGTCCCCATAACGAGCTTTAGCAGAAGCATCTACCTACTAGCTTTGAAAATCCAGCTGGCTCGCTCTTGAGATTTTGTTCCGTTCGAAAAATATAAGCGTGAAGATCGAAACGCGAGAAGATAAGCGAGACAGACTGCAGTTTTGACGATTACCCGCGCGGTACACACACGATTTAGAATATTTTTGTCATATAATATAAAGTGACATACTTAGTACGAATCGGTGTTGCGAAACTACGCAGAGTGTTTGCCGCATATTAAGCCAAGATGGCCGAACATTACAGAGGTAGCGTGTTGAATGACAATCGAATAATTTAGGAGTAGTGGGCAGTATTCGCTTTGCCCGGGGTATTCACTTTACCTGGTCTTCCCCTACTCTTTCGTGTGTTTGATTCGCCTGAACCATCGAAGTCTTCAATTCACAATGCCTTCGACACAGCACTACCATATTTCAAATTCCTGCTTTGTCTCTTGTATACAAAACTATATGTATACAAAAAAAAATTGAAATTCCATTAAGGTACGGAAACTTTATAAACGCTTTGGTTTCCTACTTTGACGGTCTGTTGGTTAAATGACATTGATATTATATGACCTAAATACGATAATAATGAGAAAACAGTAATTATGTTAATACAACTGGTAATTTTGTATAAATAAACTTATATTTTCCTGTTAGGCAGTATAAAACTAGGTAGGTACCTGAATCAGTATTTAGATATCTTGTTTTATACTGACTAACAGGCATAGATAAATAGGTAGGTACTTGTTATAGTTATAGTATAGTTATTACCAACAAAAGTTACAAAGAGGAAACTAATGCACGAAAGGGGACACCCAATACAGGCTGTGAGTGATCCTACTTCTGAAAATAATACCGTGCAGTTACTGTATTAGGCTAATATAGGTTAACTCAAACATAAGAAATCAAAACTTAACCTGACAGAGTGAACTAGCTCTCATACAAAAGCAGTGCAAAGACTTAGCCGTGCAAATATAAATAAACTGCCATTGTTTCCTCGAACCTTCGCTTTTAGCGATCCTTGGGAAATGCGCATTGTTTATCTTGTTAATTAACTGATTAGATTGACTGCGACGGTATCGAGGATATTGGGTTCAATCTCGGACACAACATAATTGCTGTAAAAAGCAGAATATTTACGCATAGTGATGGGACTCGAATCGAAAATGAATATTCGAATCAACTCGAATCATCCGGAAAAAAATCGAATCATGACTCGAATTAACCCTTGATTCGAATTGATTAATGATTCGAATCAATGCGAATCGATACGATGATTCGAACAATAGATACTTATAAATAAATAAATAAAATACTTAGATACATTTTTGAATCATCATCATCATCAGCCTATAACAGTCCACTGCATGACGTAGGTCTCTCCAATTACAACCATCGCTAGGCGTACTACTCGTGAGTACTCGCGTAACAGATAAAAGAAAGAATTGGATTCGAATCCGATCGTGGATTCGAATCAACTCGACCATTCGAATCAAGCGATGATTCGAATCAAAATAAAATCTCATTCGAATTGAGTTTTAACTGTCATCATTCCAATCATTCGAATCAAATGCGATTCGAGTCCCATCACTATTTACGCAGGATGAAGTGCCAATAGATCAGTTTGCGAAATCGGTAGAACCCAGCAGCGCCAAGAGTGGCGTGATAGAACCTTTCCCAAGCAGAGGGTGTCATTGGTTGTATAGACTTCTACACTTAATTTTTATGTGAATTTAAATAACAGGAAACATAAACAGTTCAATGAATACTGAAAAGTACATAGTTTATCAGTCTTTTATCGGATTAATTTCGGAGTGTGCTCAGGAACTGTACAATTTAGTTCTGCCGTCTCCCTTCTTCCATCGGACTTCCAGATACCCGGAAAGGCGCCATCTGTACACGGTTGACATTCCAAATGTTCGTACTAAGCGCATTGAGTCAACATTTTTATACGCACTGCAAAAATGTGGAACTCTCTGCCGGGGTCTGTATTTCCTAAAGAGTATAATAATGGGCGTCTTTAAATTGAGAATCAATAGATTTCTTCTAGGTAAGCGTGCTTCATCTTAGACCACACTGTTACTTGACATCGGGTAGAGTGTGGTCAAACGCAAACCTATTTCGGATAAAAAAATAAGTTAAAAACTGTGACGTACCTTCCAGTACCTACCTAACTTTAGGGTTAGCGGAGACAGACTTTCACTTAAACCATATAAAAAGAATTTAAGCTATAATTCTGCACTAAAGTAGGTACTCTATCTAAGCAACTCAATCGACACCAATAGTTTTTTTTTCAACGATCGGTACCTAAAACACAGAGAAATATCTAAAGTACTAATATTTTTTGTTTATTAGCAACCACATTAATCAATGCAGTTGCGGAATGGTGGTCAAGGGATCAGCTATGATCTCGAGGCCACAACAACCGCCTGATGGTAAAACGACATTGCGAGGGCAGTGGGGGACCAGCGGATACGGCTGACTCAAATCCACCAGGAGTGGCGTGATGGAGAAGAAGCGTTAACCCAGCATAAAGTGTTACAACAATAAGTGTGATAAGAGTCCGTAAAAAACAGTGTTGTTAACGAAGTCATGACGAAAATTTTTGGTCATAATAAAAATGTAGAAAAACTGTCTAAAACATATATTTTATCGGAATATTTAAGCAGGCCTAGCATACCCATTTCACGTACGCTTATGTTATCGCCTTATGACATTCACCACTGGGTTTTTGAGGGTGTATGTATATAAACCAAAAACATAATGAATTATGCATTGTCCACACGACAATTTCGGCCTTGCCCAACTGCCATGTAGGTACTCGTAGAATAAGCTGTCGCCAGCGGTATTTCCGATACGATTTAGGGACCTTCAAGAACCGAGCCTACTCCTACCTCAAAATATTAAGAAAATTAAGTTAACAGAAGTCATACAGGAAAGACTACATATTTTCGAATATTTACATAAGTGAAATTGTATATTATTAGTAACTAGAATCCAAGCACAGCTCTGCTCGCGTGGTACTTACTAACCCGGATAAAAAGTACCCCAAGTAGGTATTATTGTAAGTCAAAAACTATCCAACATGTATTATTAGAACTCTTTCCTACATAGAGTCGTTCTCATTTTAAGCAAGGTGGCGTAAATATTCAAGAGTATCAACTTAAAAGGTACTGGACTTTGAGCTTGGGTGGCTCATTACTGCGTGTAACAGCAAACACTTCAGCCTAACTGCATTGTGTAATGCAATGAGCTTGTGTTCAAGAAAATATACCAACAAACTGTACAAGTTTCTCTTATAACGTATTAATACTTAACCCCGTAACACTCATTAGCTATGAATTATGATGAGGTAATACTCGAGATGCTGAAGGCTGGACATGGCCTCGTAGCAAGTCAGCTGTGCCGCCTTTTCAAAATGTGTTGGATTAACGATCGTGTACCAAGTAATTGGTGCAAGGTTATAGTTCCAATCTACAAAGGAAAAAGCTCACATGGTCTCCTGACGTACTTGTACTGCTGTGTGTGAATTTGAAGCCCTTACTTTAATAAAAGATAGTAAAGAGATCTTAATAGGTCATAGAAAGTGACATAAGATTGCTGAGAAGGTGAGATAATTGGCGATGGCCAATATAAAAAAAATATATGTTTTGTTTCCTAAAGTTATATAATTATAATGACTTAATGAGTTTAAAAAATATGATAGTAGGAAAACCTTTTTATCTCACAATATTTTCGTTCACTAAAATAGTTTAATAACACGCATCCAACATATTATGGATAATGCAAAGTCAATTAACAAACAATGCACAACAAATATTTTTCGTTAACATTTACCAGGAAATTGATGTAAAGATAAACAGAATATCGTTGCTTATTACAGTCGTATCAACATTTTTATGTTCGACATTTGGCAACATTCACAATGAAAACTGGTTGCCGGTGACTGGATTTATGTGAAACGTTAAAAGATGGTTGTAAATACGAGTAGAGGGATGTCAAAATGTTGTCAAATAAAACCTTTTATGAAAAAGAAATTTTTTTATTATATCAAAATGCGTAAACGTCTTTTGTAACGAACTTTGCTCCGTTCTCACATTATTATGTTTTCATCCCACTGCTGGGCAAATGTCTCCTCCAAACTCCACCAATCATCTTGATATTTCGAGATCTTCCACCAACCTCTCCCAAAGGAGTTAAGATCGTCCCGCCAAAGCTTGTTGGGATATTTTTTCTTCATTTCTTCCTTCGTCTGTTTTGCACGAGAATGCGGCAATCGACAGAGTCGATTTCGAAAAATGCTCCATCAATTTATCTGTTCCCGTTCAATGGAGGTGATCGATGGCAACGCTGTGATATTTGTCAACGACACGACATATAAAATACGTTAAACTTTTCAGCTGTTTGTATTGCAGCGTTTGCAACGAGAAGTTGCCTTTTTAATTGTAGGTACAGAAACAAAGTATCGTAGCATTTTCGTTTTAAAAAAACTTACGATCAGCTCGGAAATCACCTGAAAATAGCCACAATTATTGTAAAATATTTAATATTTTATTCTAAATAAGCAAATTTATTTAGAATAAAATATTAAATATTTTTTTTAAAGTCACAACTTCTGGCCTTAATCTTATAAAAGAATAAGGTCGGTACCTAAGCTGTATCCTGGGACTTGTCGCTGTATCTATTAAGTAAAACCATTTGGGTCAGGCTACTCCGGCGATGGTTTTGTATTGAATGTACACGAATATCAAAATAGTCCTCCCGCTTTCTCACCCCACACCCCGCATACATGTGAGGAGACGTCTTTGAGCTAGGTACGTGATTCACCCGCTATCGGTTCACCTGCATTAGAAACTGCAATGGCTATTGTTGTTAATCAAATATTCTCGACTGCAGTCATAGTTTCGTTTACCTCGTTTTCGATATGCATAGCTAGAAAGGAAATTTCATCAGTCGTAAATTTTAAACTGAGGCTTACCTGGTTTGACATGTGCCTATGTAGGTATTTTCTAAGGACAGTATTATAAATTAAACTAATCTATTGGGCGAGTGTATATCAAACGATTCCAGTATACTCTGACCTCTGTCGTGAAACAAATTCTTAGTGTAATCACGTTTCTTGTAAGCGTTTCTATCCGTCGCCCGGGTCTTGGTATCTTGGATATGTGTTGCTTGTCTGATCTCGTTGAGACGCCTTCTTGCGCTGGCAGGCTCCTTTAATTAATGTCTCCGAAACTACACGAGGAACACGTATCCAATACTTGGTATAAACATGACGGAAATCCTAAGTTAGATAGTTTGATTACATCACACTGTACTCTAAAGCATTGCTATTTTTTACGATCCTTTGTTGTAATTCTTCCTCGTTTTGTGACGCAAATTACCAGTTTCATATTTTCAGGAAATGATAGATTAGTCAAGTTACGTCATACATAACTAAAATCCAACCCAGTTTCAGTCCCGCGCGCCAGGGAAATGTTCATAGACCTTGAACGGCCCATTAGCCCGTCAATGCCAAAGACAACACTGATGAACGAGAGAACAAATCCCAAAAACACTCTATTGCAAATAACAGCTTAGTTATTGGACATATCCTACTAATATTATAAATGCGAAAGTTTGTGAGGATGTGTGGATGTGTGGATGAGTGGATGTAACGATGTATGTTTGTGCCTCAATAACGCCTAAACGGCTAAACGGATTTGAATGAAACTTGGAATACACATAGTACATGTGCTGGATTAGCATATACCTAGGCTATTTTTTATCCGGGTACCACGCGAGCGAAGCCGCGGGCGACAGCTAGTTGGACATATTTTTTATGAGAGACGCATTAAATTCAGAACCCATTGAAACCAGATGGATAACGCCTCCTTACCATGTCCTTAATAATGCTTTCATGACAATTTGTACCTGTTGATTTGAATATGCACGAAAAGACAGCAGATTTTCTCACACTGTACCTACCTACGCTATGTATTAAAGCTTTGCAAACAATAAGAAGTTCCCTCATATTAACATGTCTTTACGTTACATTAAAGACGCAAGTAATAAAACAAGTTTTAACAAACGAAAGACGAACTTCTTCATAACTTCAAAGTTAACAAAGTGCATTATAACTTCCGCCTGGTTGCGAGTGAAGTGTTTATGCCACGTTTAGATTCAGATAGTGCGTCTAAATCAGAATCGGCTGGCTACTACGAGTACTAAGGTATAAATACAAATACCTTCTGTACAATACAAATACAAATACTAATTCTAATATAATACTAATTCTGGGTCTTATATTTTATAAAAATTAAAACATGATTTACCATTGGACCCAGCTGACTAGGACTAACCTGTATCGTGGGAGACCGAAATGCAAAAAAACAATGGTTATATCCATATTATTCTATTCTACTATATTATAAATGTGAAAGTTTGTGAGGATGTAAATGGCTGATTTGAACGGATTTGAATGAAACAACTTTCAAAACAATTTTCATTCTATCATTTTTCCTCTGGTCATGTCATGAGGGATGAAATTAATATAAACACTGAATAAGGAAAACAAATCATTTTCCCTTTTCATCATCGTTGTCCTGGTGACCTCAGTTCATTACAATAGCTGTGTACATTACAATGTTCATTGTTTTTGTTTTAATATTTATTTCAAACGTGATTATAAAGAGTTCATGTTCAGACCCATGTTTAGGATATACGAGAAAAGGTAACTAATTTTTTTAATAAACTTGCCTCGTTATTTCTGGCTGTTGTGTAGTTTTTTTTCTTAATGCAGTGTTCTTACAATTCTACCAATGTCCTTTTCGTGGTAGTTTCATAACCACAGATGAAGTGTGAAGTTAATACCAGTGGCGTTCAGAGGCAGACTCATTTACCTAGACCTTTTAGAGTGAATTTTTTTTAATCTCAAGCCTCAGTCTCAAACCTACGTTTTTAAATCTTGTCGACTTTGATATTAGCAAAAATTGTGACAATCTCACCTATGACAAAAATTAAAAGAAGAAAACAAACCACTTACTTAAGTAGTAGACCTCTTACTGTTTTTTGGGGTGTCTACATTTTTTTCTGTAGATAACCCCTATTACTATTTAACAGAAGAAGATGACAACTGTTGACTGATTTTCAGAGACGTCAGTATGCGTAGTTTAAAAGTTTGCATAATATTAGAATTGAAAAAACTGGAATTGAAAATGTTATCGTACTAACTTCTAAAACTCATCAATTCATTTTCTTTGCAGATAACTTGCCACAATTATGTATAACCGTTAATAGGAACAATGAATATTTTAGCGAAAGTAAGTAACATTTGGTCAAGTATGGTTCGAGGCCAAATTGACTTTTTTATGTTAAAAAAGATTATACTACTTAATTAACATCTTTATGGTATTGCGTAAAGATTTGTTTGGGTGGTTTGTTACTGCCACTTTCATGGTGATGAAAATAGATGTCAACATTTTAAGCCACATTATAAGATTAACAGATTTAGTTATAAGTAAGATGGAGCATTGAACATAATAAAACGTAACAGGGTACCAGGATACCTACGGAATTCGGTTCTTCTCTGTGAGGGTACCTATACCTACGTGATAAGACTAATGAGATTCGGGGAGGGGAGCGTGCTTGGTGCATATGCAGGTCTTGGGCCCGCTCGGACAGTGGCACTTGACTGGTACCGCCCCAAGGACGACATGGTTCTTTCCCTATATCAACTTCGGACGCTTTCATGCCTTGACTTGCTTCAGACAAAGCATCAGTTGCTTGTACGTATCGGGATCCATCTCGTATGTAATCTTCATCAAATTTAAATTCTTCTTCATCGTATTCAGAAAGAATTTCTGTATCATCTTAGTCTCATAATTTACTTTTTCACGTAGGTAGGTACTGAGTACTCGAACTTGTCTGATGAAAACTCTACATTTCGAATACTCTAATTTTATGAGACCCATATCATTTTGGCAGTTAACAAGTTGAAAGTCTATTAAAATATTATTTTATTTAAATAACACTGTTAATTTTTAGTTTTCAATACTGATACATTATGTGAATATAAAGAAAGAGATTATATAACACTAAAATGTGAAAGAAAAGAAAATCCATTAACACCACACGTCGGTAAGGCAACGTTAGTATGGAAACGTAAGTACAAGTATAGTTAATATATACCTACCCAAAAATCGTATATAATATAATATATTTTAAATTTAACCAATTTAATTAAAGTGCTCCTTAAAGCACTTGCTTTTGTTGTTTCGTGTGCTTGACACCTATTTTCGAACTTTTTAGGTTCTACGACATGCTGGGTTCTTTACGATTTTTTCCTTCACCGTTTGAAAGTATGTACTGGTATAGCGCACATAAACTTTTCCAACAGATAAGTCAAAGTCAAAGTCAAAAATTTTTATTCCTTCAATCACTGGGATCACTTGGACACGTCTTAAATCTACGTTGCATTCAAAATCAAAATCAAAAATCCGTCAGTGCATGACCCACGACTTTAGGATTAGAATTATATCGGAAGGCAGGGTCACTACCACTAGACCACCAGGTGCTCTCATCTACACCTATATATGAGCTTAACCTGACTGACTGACTGATAAATCATTGCCGAGCCGAAACAGCTGAAGCTAGAAAACTAGTAAACTAGTATTTTTGGGATATGGTCTAGCTCTATATCGAGTTATTTGTATTTTGCTTATTATGTAATTGTATTATGTTTTGTGTGCTTTAAATAAATAAAATTAAAAATAAAAGCATAATGTTACACCTGTATGAGTATAGTGAAGTATATTTAATTTTTCAGTGAAAACAAAAGATCATGAAATTATAGCTACTAATATAACGAAGATAATGACATTAACAATGTCATTAAAAATTAGCATCATTCTTGACAGGTAATATTTTTATTTTTTACATGGTTAGTTTAGCTAGTTTTGTTTTTACACAACTTACTCGACAAGTTAAAATGACTAGCTGTCGCCCGCGACTTCGTACACGTGTAGTACATTATTTTGTTCTATAATCAATAGTTTTCGCAGCGCACGCCAAAAACTATTTTAGGTTTTCTATCTTGGGTTACAATATTGCAATTTTCTTACGGATCCCTAATTTTTTAAAAATACATTATAGCCTATACTGGTCCCTGATAATGTAGCTTTCTATTAATGAAAGAATTTTTGAAATCGGACCAGTAGTTTCGGAGCCTGTTCGTTACAAACAAACAAAAATATCTTTCCTCTTTATAATATCAGTACCTATAGAAGAGTTGAGGGTAGTCGCGGAAACTGCTATTAGCTCTTGGTGGTAACTGCAATACTTCAGTCATCCCGTTGCGTTAGCAATTAGCATCCTTGTAGTCTGTTTCCGTTGCCACGATCGCTTCAACGCGTTCGAAACTTCGTCGGGAAAATAAAAAAGGTATGCGATTAAGTATGTCCCTTTATAACTTCGAATCGTATTGGAGGTACATCTCAAACTAAAAACTCAAACTAGATCATTAAATAAAAAATATGTATTGATAAAAATAAATAGGTACATAACGGTGCCGGTTTTCGACGGAGGCATTTAGGCGGCCTAAAAACTCCGTCACTAGAGTTTGCCACTAGCTCATACGAACTAACTTACTTTAATACGTATTGTGTGAGATCAATAACTGAGTACCTATTCTCAAAACCTTACAGATTTGACCACAATCTAATAGCTACATGTGAAGCCACAGACACTAAAGCACAGATGATAAATCAAATCAATGTACATTTCTCTTTGCTCTCTATGAGTAAAATTCAAACAAGTAAGTACCTACTTAACTAATTTTGAGGAGTTTTGTTAAGGAGATTTCATCGGATCTTCATAAAAATTATATGATTATGAAACTTACATATTCTTTTTTCATCGAGACTCCAGGCTTTTAAACTCTGCTCTTAATTTTTTTCAGATTACACAATGGAACAGAAGTATACTACTGAAGGTCAACCAGTTCAAAATACATTAAATCGTAAGTATTATTCGAGGATTCCGAACCTCAAGAGAAAAAACGGAACCCTTATAGGAGACTTTTTTCCAGGGTGTGAAGGTATCAAGTTAAAATTAATCTCATATTATACCTACCGTCCTTTTGGAGTAGAGACCTAAAAAAATTGAGCTTCAAACAACGTATCTAATCAAAAGATAATGTAATTTCTGGTAACCCCGGTAACATCTTTGGTATCAGCAAAACTTTCGGTCATGTGAAAGTAGATCGAGTCGATCGAAAATAGATTATTGGCAGGTACCGCTGCGCTGGAAGGAAAAGACCTAGGTGTACTTACCTGTACAAAATCGGCGACGTTTTTGGATAAGGGTCAGGTCAAGAGTGTCCTAAACCGACGAGCATACATGAAAAATGTGATGAGAGCGAATGAAGCGAAAGAAGTATGTCCGTATGGGAAACAGGCGTGATTTTATATATGCATGTATGTATGCAAAAAATCTTATAAAACGTATTCTTGGAGCTAAAACCATGAAAACTATGCAGCACATACAGCTCATATACATATCACGTGGTAAGCCATGTGCTGTTGATCATTACCAATTATAAATTCTTGATGTAAATTTTAGGTGCAGTGATTGTCTATAATAATCAGACTGCTAGCCCTTGGAAAACAACCCATAATAGTTGAGCCCGGAAATAACATATACACTACTTTAATTTTAAAAGACAGCGGCACTACATTTTATACCGCTTGGTATGCCGAAGAGGATGGTCGCTTATAAAATCCCATCTGAACGATGGCTTTGTAAAATTAACAAAAAAAAGTGGCTGATCATCGTTTTACCAAATGACAGAACGTAGTATCTCTTATTTTGCATTTAAGTTAATATTATTTTGTATTAAAAAATATAAAAAAAAAATGTTTTAGATAATGTTGTGTCAACGTTTCCAACTGTGGCAGTAGTGGCCAGCATTGTTGGCTTGTTAGTCTTTCTTCTTGTTGCCATCGGTGTGCATTGTAAATATTGCAAAAAGAAGCCAATGATCAATGACGATGATTACGAACACATTTACGTAAGTACAAGAGGAACGCCCCACGACTCATTGAGTTTTTTTTTCATACAATTATCATCTTCCCACCGTGTCTTTTAGCAGTTGAAATAAGAGAATCCTTTTCTTAGTGCACCCTTGCATCGTAAGAGGAATATACCCTCCATGTTTCATGCTTTTAAGACTTATGGTTTATTTAGACTGTGAGTTAATTTTATTGTCAATCAGTCAGTAACTTAAGAGTTTTATACAGGGTTTCACCAAAAATTGTGTCAAGCGGACGTCCAAAGATACTTGGGGTACCCAAATCACCTCCGATCATTTCGCGATTTTTTGTAGTAATCAAAATATAGGATTTTTTTTCATCAATAGGTGAATAGTTCTCTGCTGGACTGGAAGTAAAGAAATAGAATGCGTCCAGCTCCTTCTCTTCCCGAGCAGGTCGTAAAAGTCGACTAAGGGATAATATCCTCTCCAACATGATAGACCATATAATATGGGTGATGGGCTGGTCTACTGTCACTATGGTTCACCATATTCATCTAAGGGCTAAATCACAAGTGGCTGCAAGTTTTATTTATTTTATAAATTTTTGGAAAAGCTTGTGGCTTTGCCCACCCCATTAGGGATACGGGCGTGATAATGTATGTATGTATGTAGGTGATTAGTAGATACATTGCAGACACAAGACCAATTATTGTAGGACGATCTAATACGATTGCGCCATAAAAAATGTAGTTAGTTAAATAAAAAGCCTTTAAAATTTTTGAGGATTTTTTTTTGTGAGTAACTTTAATGTTCCTTTATCTGTGGGCTTCCGCTTGCCACTATTTTTTGGGATATGTTACTATATAAGTACTATATATCTCTAAATATTGTACTAGGTACGGCTACCTATAACTTGCACCGTGACGCTGTAATAGCCAGTTCATTTAGAATGTTTTACGATGCCTAATAAAACGATTCTTGTTTTCTTATTTTTTTCAGGTAGAGCCTCTGGAAGTGGCCTATGCTCAAATTTACGTCAAAACTTCAGATGCACCTGCACCATCGCGAGATGTGGAGCCCTACGCTAAGATCATAGGCGTGTTGAAGTCCAAAAGAAAACCAACCACCAATACTGGCGAAACTAAGCAAGGAATCCAATCCTAAAGAGGCTGTGCTTTTTCCAACCTAATCAGCCACTAACATTTTTAAGACAGACTACACACTTCTTATGTCTTCTCTTCACATCTGGTGAATCAAGAAATATGTTTAGCGCAAGAGTTCTTTAAGTAACGTAGATGAGCACCAAGAATGAATTTATAAATTAACCCCATAAGATGGTTGAATAGAGTATAAAAGTTAGTTTGCAAACGAAATCTCATCGAGCATGTGGCTAGTAGAATTCATAACTGTCTGAAAACATGTACCAACCCCACATTGCGAGGGTGTTGTTGATTAAGGCATGTTAACCATAAAATCTCGTGACTATGCGAAATAAGCCTGATCACACTGATTCTTGATACAGATACATGGAAAACAGTGAAGGTTTCATGCCGGTGGGATGTGCTGACTCTACAATTGCGTACCACAGATTCCACCATAGTAGTGACAACGAAGTGAAATCATAAGAATACGCACAGAAACTTTTGAAAGCGAGATTGAACGTAACGATAACAAAGCAAAATAGCCTTTCACTGTCAGTGGCCAGGTCTATTTCCATTAGCTGACAGTCGGCACAATGGTAAGCAAGCTGTTAGGGCATAATGAAGGCATTGTACTGACGAACGTGATAGGTACCTACGTACACCATCGGATTGATGCTGCCATTACATTTTCAACCATATTCCTGTACCCGACGGTTTTATTTAGGTTCGCAGATTTGGAATTATGCCTGTCTTCGATGGTTCGTCGTATGGCATTCGCCGCGGACGGATGACGTCATTATCTGCAACCTCCCGACTCAGCTGCTGCCAGTGGTGATCTATTGTCGTAAAACTAGATTTATTAGTGTTTTGTCCGCGACTGTACGCGCATTCGATTGTTCAGGAGGAAAATGAAAAGCCATAACGTGAGAACAGTAAAACCATGTCGGGATAAATTATAGAGATTATTTTGAACTGAATGTTTATTTTTCAATCTACACAACATATCTCTCAATAGCAGATGTTTTATATTTATTGATTGAGTACCAATGCAGTTATTTATAATTTCTTTGAAGAATTTAGTGTTTTTTTCCGAAACTTTATTTTGCAAATATGTAGGTATCTATATGCCAGGATATAACTGAAGGGCTCGTAGTATCTTCATGCTAATAATTTAGCCAAATAATGTTTACATTACGCATATTCAGTTAAATTGTTTAGCTAGAGTTATAGACTATTACGAATACGCGTTCTGCGCATTGATTGTCTGTCAGTACAGTAACGTCTTTATTATAATATTATAATTTATTGTGTACGCCATAGAGGCGCTCTACGGCAAAAGCTTACAAAAGCCTGCGACTGAACCGACTTTGTAATAATAGAACTCCTTGGCTCTTCTAATTCCATAATCAAATTATTAATAATTCAACGTCCTGGTAACAGCAGATTAATCAGGTCGCATCCCGAGTGGCAAGCTGTCACAGCGAGTCAGAGAACTCCAGATTTATTAGTTCGGTTGTATTATTCCGACTAATGAACTTGAAACGTATAGAAAGTATTATGAAACATTATAGTCTAATCATATCTAATTATGTAAAACTCTTACGATACTGTCTGACTGAGAATCTACGCACATCCTGAACCCTAGAAAAATAAAATTGAAGGGATATTATTTTTATCCACCATAACGGGTGCACTAAGAAAGGTATTCCCGAAATTCAGCTCCTGGAGGACGCAGCAAGAAGATAAAATTAGCATGAAAAAAACTCAACGCAGTCAAAGTCGCGGGGTGTTCCACTAGGAGGGATGTAAAAAAAATTACACTATTTTGTTCAAAGATAGATTATGTTTGGGGTTGGCATTGATTGAGGCCACGCACTAAGTGACAAACTCCGCAAGCAGTTTACATTACACAACAATTTCGATCAATAGTATGCAAAACACATAAAAATAAAACCTATATTATCTACATTGTACGTAAAAATACTTTTCAAACAAGCTTATTGTTTGTTAGCTAATAAGTGCGAGGTGAAATCTAAAAGATTTTCAAATCAGAAGATTATATTATACTCAAAGTTGTAATTTGTAATGTACATTTTCTTGATGCAATGCGTTTACAATAAATTCTGGATTGGACGCTCGGAAGCAGGAAATGACTGGACCGAAATGACGGAAACTGGTTCAAACTGGTTCAGCTATTTGTGACGTCACCGGATGCCTACTCTTAGATATTTCCGCTGCGAGCTACGAAGAATTTACGAACAATAGTCCGGACCTACGGGCAAAGAAATGTATGAATTGGGTATCGAAGTTTGTACCTACTTCCGAAACGGGCTCTAGCAACTGTAGTTGGAATTTATTTTTAGAGCTATTTAATTTTGTAATATTAACTACATAATTTAATATTACAAACTGCCATAACAAATAATACAGAAGGATTATGTATGAACTACCTAACTAGGTGGGGCTTTTCATTTCTCAAAATTATCATTTGCCTCTGATTTCTATTTGAGTTAGCATAGGTACCTAATAAATAACCGTCTTATCCCTAAACCGACATGCATGAAGAATGAAATGGAGATCCCTGATCTCTGCCTACCCCTATTGGTAAACAGGCGTTATTTTATGTAAGTATGATTGTATGTATGTAATAACCTTGTTACTATGTGGATTCGACTTTCGGTAGCTTTTCCATTAAGTTTTTGTATGTCATCTGCAACTTCCCAATATCTTTATTAAAACAGTTCATCATCCGTTCCACGTCATCAACGAACCTGTCTGTAACTCGGTTCTCCTGAACATTTGAATTGCCCACGGCGTCTATTAATCGAGAGAATTTCGCATTTAGAGGGCTCTTGGATTCCTGATGTTCTAGTCGAACTTTCTCAAATCTCTTCTTGAGAACTTGCTTAGTAACATCTCCGATAATGGTTTTAGCATGAGAGTTAAGAACAGGAAAATCTTGAGTCTCCTCATCACTCATTGGCGTTGTTCGTTCGAACACCACGTTGAATGCTTTTTCTGGGTTGCTGTTGTAAGACATCTTTACCGTCTTATATACAATACACTATGGCTAGACAGACTGAGCTATTGTAGAATTGTAAATAATTTAAATAAATTTTCACACGTAATCATTTGTGTCAAATGAGGGCGCAGGTGCTTGCACCCTTTTTTACCTAAGTACTATATTTGTAGATTTCTAGGTTCTTACAGTTGTCATAATAGAGTTACGTCTAGTTACGTGCTGTTGACTGTCATCGTGACAAAATACTTCTATTAAAAAGAATAAAAACTTTCATTAACCATCAAAGTAAAAATAAAACAAAAAGAGGTCTGTCTTGTATGTAAATAAATCTTTTTTTTTCATTTTGAAAATAGCGGCATCTCTCCGTTTGATTGATAACTAAAGTTATAGCCAGCTTTGAAACGAGTAACTGTTCAAAGTTCATTCATAGGTGTATAATATGAATGCTTCCTGGCTAGTGAATTAGTTTGAAACACTTCACCGAGATGGCGCTAGTGAACAAAAAGAAAAAATTTTCACTTCACCACAGATAGGATACAACCGCCACCGACCGGCAACATTGAACAGTTAGCTATCTTATTCGGTAATACTGCCTGATGATAGCTTTTTTTTGACAAAATAGAAATTACCTACCTACCAAGGTTGATCGACTCATGTATATAATAGAATAGAATAAATTTTAACTGTCAACTGATCGTAATCGCAACACCGTTGCCTCTATTAGTGTGATCATTAAAAGTAATAATTTATTCAGAGTACGAATTAGGATAAGCATGGTACGCTTTAGGACAATAAATCCTAAATCAACAAAAATGAAATCTAGGATTTATTGTCTTAAATCGTACATTTTTCGAGTGTTTTTTTATAAACTTTTTAATATTTCAGTTGTTTTTGTATAATTTGACTAAGCTAATCGTTGCTCTGATAAATGAAGATTTAATTTTGCCTTTTTGTTATTGTTAGTTTATGCTGGAGTTATAGCGAATTAACCACTTTTAAAAATATAAGCTACTTTATATATTATTGAATAATACCTAACACTGGAACAATATCGATTCCCAAAGACGCCATAGCTCGTACTGGGAAGACCGCTAGATAGCGCTAACCCCTAGTGATGGATGTAAGCTTTGCTAGAGTGTTATTTCGAGTCAACTTCTGTATGATGTCTACATTTTATAATCTAGCAGATAGATATAAAGTGTTAGCGTAGGGTATGGTGAGATATTATAATAATCTGGATATTATAATATCTCTATATATGGAATTATTTCTCACAACTCCTAAGTAAACAGATATTTGAGCGATCATATCGGACGTAGGTATTATGTTTACCCATGTCAGTAGTTTGCGTTTAGTCAGCACTTTACTGACCCAATTTGAAAAATATGCAAAATGGATGGATTGTGTAAGAATTGTCAACATTTCAATGAACAATGTTTGTAAAACAGTACCTAACCTACGTACGTTGTTACCTATTTAGGTTTTTTAATTATAATATTTCCGCCAAAATGGAGTATCTTTTCTCAAAGAACTTATCAGATCATATGTACCTACCTGTATACTGTAGCTCTGTAGCTGGTAGGTTATTATCACCTACTCAGTCAGTAGATCTGCCTTACAACCTGCCTAACACAGTTTTCTTTGTCTACTTATTTCTCTTTTACTCCTTGATTAGTACCTGAGGTGTTTGTTTGAGTAGGTCACGTAACTGTGATCTTGGGGCTTAGGACCTGGGCTCTGAGAGTCTGCTCCAACTACATTCTGTACGAACAATCTATAGTTGTCTGAGGGACCAAAACAAACTAACTTCGCAGTTGCACAACCTCTATGGCGCCCAATTGCAAATAATATAATGCTGCGAGACCTTGCTTCTTGCCAAAAATGTTCATTTTTATTGTTGTTTTTTTTTTGCTATGAAAATAAGAATATTTTAGATTTTTACTTGCAGTTGCTGTGTTCAACTAAGATTTAGGTACTTAGATAAAACTTTTCCAAATAGCTTTAGTTTTCTAGTTGCTGAAATAGCCTGCCGAGACGGACAGACGAAGTCCATAAGGATTCCGAGAATTTGGATGTCATAATCATAAGTTGCGTGATTGGAAAAGTTCGATGTCATTAGAAGAGATTATGATGATAATCTGGAGGCAGGGTAGTGCCACCGCCAAGACGAGCCAAAAGAAGCGGGGCACTAGGTACCTACCTTTTCTGGGAGCGTTTCGTCGTTTTCAAACCGTCATAGCTTCAGTCTGGATGATGCTAGAAAGCTGAAATCTTCAAATTAAGATGTTCTTGGTACACTTATCAAACATATCTAGTATCAATTGTGATGGTTTCAGATTTATTGACATCTGAAATACGTTTTGTTGACCATATAACTCTACCTGTAAGCCCTGACTCTACAAACTTAAATCTTGGTAAAAAGATATGGCTTCAGACTGCAGGTCTTATATACTTACTATTCTCGTCATCAGAATACCTACTTACATTATCTTGATACATAGCTACATATTTTTTTTAGAATAAGCACCTAGATGTAACGAATCGTTACACACGATGCAGCCACTAAAGCGGTTCCACAAGCTCCATACACACTTTTTTTACTAAAGACGACGCTGCGACGGTAATGAACAATCAGTCATCCAGTAGCAGAATCTATACTAATATTATAAAGCTGCAGAGTTTGTTTGTTTGTTTGTTTGTTTGTTTGAACGCGCTAATCTCTGGAACTACTGGTCCGATTTGAATGATTCTTTCAGTGTTGGGTAGTCCATTTATCGAGGAAGGCTATAGGCTATGTTTTATTTTTTTCAAAGTTAGGGATCCGTAATAAAATTGCTATTTTGTAACACAAGGTGTAAAATCGAAAACCTATTTTTGCGTGCGCTGCAAAAACTATTGACAATAGAACAAAATGATGTACTACGGGTTTGTAGATCCCATTAAGACCTACAAAAAAGTCCGCAAGAACATATATCTAGCTATCATGGTTTAATCACAATAATCGATTTTGTGTTCAAAATAATTATTAAATCGTCTGAAGAAAAAAAACTGCGTTAAATATGTATCGTAATATTAATCTTTATCGAAATTAAGCATTATGTTATCAAGAGTATTTATGTAGAAGTAAAATACTTTTTGTTTCATCTCAATCGGATATTTCGTTTAAAAGTTATCACGTGTGTAAGATGTTAAGAGTTGGTACCTATTAATGAGTTATGGGCCATAGTCCATTTATTGAGGGAGGCTATATTATAGACAATATTTTATCTCGGTATTTCCACGGAAACAAGAAAAACGCGGGTGAAACCGCGGAGCACAGCTAGTATTTAATAAACCGGGTATAAGGCAATCCGCTTGGTAAAGCTCCGGGTAAAGGCAAAAAAGTAATTTCAGTATTTTTCTTTCACATGCAAACGGATACATAATAAAATAACCAGAAAGAAACAGCAATACCTAATTTGCTTACAGACTTGCAAAAACATAACAATTTTATTGAAATCCGTATCATAAAATCATTCACAAAAGCCTTTGAGTTCGTTTATTATTAGAGGACTTAATTGGAAAACCAATTTGCCTATCACAATTTGATGTAGAGTAGAGTTTCAAAAGATTTTGTCTTTGTAAAAATAACTTGTTCGATTTATAATGGTTTTCATGATTGTTGTACTTCCTAGGAACATTCTAAAAAAGTCTTATTCTAGATAGCGTTTTGCCAAAACTACCCAAAGTCATCGAGCGAGCAAACGATCTGATTGGTCTGATTGTACGATTGATTTCTGGTTATAGTCTGTGCATGTAGCATACATCATTATGGAATAGTAGTATTTTTTTCGATAATGATGTAGCATACATCATTATCGGAAAAAATGCTTTCAGAACATGCAGGCATTTCTCCCGCAGCGGGAATCGAACCGCGTCTCTTGCGCCTCAGCCGAGCTTTCGCCCGCCAAGCCATCGGAGTCGTCAAAAATCTACCTACCAAGATTGAGATTTCTGTTACGGGATGATGGTCACGAAAAATAATGTTGTCAATTTATTTTGCTAAGGTCGAGGGTTTAAATCGTCGTAGGTAGGTACATCAATAGATTTTTTAGTACTTTCAACACGGTGAAGGAAAACATGAGGAAACAGGCATCTCGTAGAATCTAAAGGTTCGAAAACATGTGCAAAGTGCACGAAAGGAACCTTTGAGGCGCGCTTTAGATCCTATCATCGCACTGGTTCAAGAGAACTAGTGACATGGCTAGAATAGATAGAGATAGATTCTACTACCTACTACTTAGATGATTTGTATAATAGCATCAAGAGGCAACTTTTGGTCACAATTTTAGATGGAGTAGGCTTACCCAGTATCTATAAGATCCTCTCACTCAGCTTAGTCGGCTTTATCCACAGGAAAGACATGGTTAATAACTTACGTCGCTCACTTTCACGTATTACGAAAAACATATATAGCAACACATAAGATATCGAAGGATTAGTATGACTGGTGCCCGATTGACGACCTCGGTGGCGTGGCTATCGAGGGCTCGATGAAGACGCATGAGGCGCGTGTTCGGTTCCCACTACGGGAGAAATGTTTGTATGTTCTGCAAATATTTCTTCCGGGTCTGGGTGTTGTATTATGTATTATAAGTATGTATTTACAAAAAAAAGTATTCTATCAGCCATCTGGTTCCCATAGTACAAGCTAGATAGTTTGGGGCTAGATAGTGCTGTGTGAAATGTCCGTAAATATTTATATTTCTTTAACATAGCAAGTACGCATAGCAACGTTGTTTTTCTTTCAAATAATGTATGGCGCTTTTCGACCGTTAAAGCCTGAAGGATCCGTCACACGTTAGTAGACAAACATTACTTAGTACAGTACTTACTTAAACATTATTAGTAGTAGAGAGTCAAACATTACTTAATTATTACGACCGCCAGTTAAAGGTACCTGCTTCCACGTAACGCTAGCTTACGGCTTCGATTTGAAGGTGTTCCTTTGAAGTATTCTCCCTTCAGTAAACACCTAATACAGTTTTGGAGCCTGTCTCAGATTAGGAAAGGCCGATTTGATTTGGTTTCCTCTAAAAGCATTGGAAAAACGACACGTAAAAAAAATGCCAGGTAAGTAACGACTTTTGTTTATGAAAGTACCTACTAAGTAATCCTACTAATATTATAAACGCGAAAGTTTGTTACTCTTTCACGCAAAAACGGCTAAACGGATTTGAATGAAACTTGGAATATACATATTACTGAATTAACATATACTTAGGCAATTTTTTATCCAGGTACCACGCGAGCAAAGTCGCGGGCGGCAACTAGTACTTATTAAACACGCAAGTACCTACTAATACTTGCTATACACGCGTCACGCGTGGTTTCACTTGCGTAGGAATAAAATAGGTAAGTACAGCCTGGGGATAGTGTAGTTTCAGATTGAGTAGTTTCAGACACCTCTCACAAACAAACAGACATACAAACTTATAAACGCAGATGTAGACAAGTTAGTAAAATGTGCAATGTGCATCAATCTATGGAAACGGGACACCTCTGATCACTTTATATACCTATCTAAATAAATCTAAAGTTCTCTTTAGTCAAGCAGTCAGCAACTACTTATTTCGGTATGATGTTAGAAAATAATCATTAGTTAACTTAGATTATTTACAAATAACCAGATTACGCCCGCGGCAGCCATTTTCAATGAACTTAGACATAGGTGTAAATTCATTATCATCATCTCAAATCATCGTCAAATCTCACATGGCAAAAATGTTCCTACTGAGCTACCAAAATTCTACGGATTCGGGTTTTTTTGTTATTTTAAGAAAATACTTGTTATCAGTACAAATCGTTTCTGAGGATATTTCGATGTTTCGGATCCGATTCTTTTTTTATAACATTCCTTTCAGTAGAATCAAAGAGCAAATAAAATATAGGCAGGTGCCTTACCTTTTGCCTCAAATAACGCTGAGGCAATTTCACGTTAAATGATACAAAAACGTAATGACTTTATTCAGGTTAGTAGGCACCTTATGTTTCAAATAAAATTGCTTACTCTACCAGACTCTACCTATTGCATGTAACCTACTTATCGAGGACTCGATGTTGACTAAGGGATTTTTAAAAGGTAAATTTGCGTTTTTACCTACTCCTTTTTATAATAAGTATTAGAATATTTTTTTCCTTAAATCTGAAGAAGGGCCTTGGATAGGTAAGGCATCGACATAAATTATTTTGATGGTGACATCGTTTTTTAATCACTTACATATTTTTGAAATGTGTAAGTACCTTCCGTTCAAGCTTTGATTGCAGTTTACTGACAATTTATGTCAAAATAATTAGATTACCAGAGATTACCTAAATACATAAGTTCAAAAAAGTTCAAATAATTAATAGGTCCAGATGACGACATACCTAGGTTGGTAGGTATCCAGCAGTTATAAACCTCAGTTTAAGATTTGGAAACACCACAGCCTTTTTTTAGTTTTCTAGCATATATTTAAAAAGTACCTATACTTTGTTGTTTTTTTCGGTGTGGTTAAAACATGTACTTGACAAAGCCGCGTAGTCACTAGGGGACAATAAAGTGTCGCTCGCTAGAGACAAGTCTGACAACATTGCGTGCAGACGAAAAAGGGGTAAGTATGGGGTAATGATAGTAAGTAAGCAGGTAAATTAATCAAAATCAATATCAAAATTCATTTATTTTTATTAGGTAGGTACCTTCTCAATTAAAGTTACTTTCCACGTTATCATATTATTAAATAGAAACTAAAAAACTGTTTATCTACTTACAAAATAATATTTAAGTTGGTACCTATATTTACACCAAACCTACTGGTATGTGATATCTTATCTTTTAACTTCTTAAATCTTATACTATATAGGTATCAGTAAGATGAATAAATATTTTTCTTAAAATTTAACTCTCTCTTAATATGTCCCTCTTAATACCTAAGATTTTTATCAGAAGATTTTTCATTGGCTGCTCTCACAATCATCATCATCGACCATAGCCCCTTGATTTGCAAATGGCAAAAAATTGTAGAGAGTATTTCTATAGTCAAATAAGTAAGTTCGTATGAGCGTTCGTATGAGCATGATAGTGGCCAACTCTCGTGACGGAGTTTTTAGACCTCCTAAAGGCCTAAAAATAGTAAAGTCAAGACCACTCCTGACTTTTCTATATTTAGGCCTTTAGAAGGTCTAAAAACAGACAGACACAGAGATACAGAGAGAGACACATATTTCAACATCTTATTATTCTTACTAATATTATAAACGCGAAGGTTTGTATGTATGAATGTTTTTTACTCTTTCATGCCTAAACGGCTGAACGGATTTGAATGAAACTTGGAATATACATAGTACATGTACTGGATTAACATTTAGGTTATTTTTTATCCGAGTAGGTACCACGCTAGCGAAGCTGCGGGCGGCAGCTAGTCCCCAGAATACTCAAACGCATCTCAGAGTTAAGCACGTCTCAAGTGACGAGTTTTTGACAGATTTTCATCAAAAACTGTCAAAAAACCGTGACTTGAGAGTCGCGTTTGAGTATTCGGTGGTTAGAATATCTATATTCTAAGATATAAGCATAAGTCCAACAAAGTCAAAGTAATTTTTTTTATTCCTTAAAATCACGGGGATCATTTGGACACGTCTTATATCTACTACGTTGCTTAGTAACACGCGACCAAGCGTGGAAGATACAGATAAGAAACCACGCTTGGCTATTTTTATGGAAACGGTAGATAACCTATATATCGTTAAATTCGGACAATTTGCTACATAATTCGTGGGTGGCATTTTAAATATTGGATTACATAATCCATAAATCGCCGACGTCAAAATAGCGTGGACACAATCTCTACTATGGTTCTCTGTAAGTAGCCCCGTTATAATCTAATTCGCCCACATAAGAGAGATACAACTAAAAAAAACTGTAATCTAAGGACCCACTAGTGCCTAAGATGATACCTAACTTATATTACTGTATCTACGCCCGAATTGGGTAAACTATTGGCAAGTACCTACACTACACAACAACCCCTACTCAGTTCAACGCATAATTGATTGTATTTTTCTTTCTCTTATTAAGTTAGGCCAGTTTAAGGTAGTATAGATGACAGCCACGGTAATTTGCCAGTAGTCTTAAAACTATGCCAGTCATAAAGGAACCGACCAATAACTACTATTATCAAAAATAAGAGCACTAAATTAACTATGTTTATAACACTGATGGGTAGTTCCTTGCCACTGCTGCAGACGACACCAAGTGGCATTGTGCTTATCTGAAAAAAAAAAAATTACTTGTTTCTTCTCTGCTGAACCGATAGTAAAAAAAATGCATTCAGCTGCTACTCTCCCGGAGCATGTGGTAAAAGTCGACTGGGATAGTATCCTCCCCAACATGATGGACCATAATTATATGGGCGCTGGACTGATTACCTGTCACCATGCTTCACATGAATGATCAGGAATGGCTGCAAGTTTTCCTATGATACTTGTGACTCTGATCACCCCCTTAGGGATACGGGGGCGTGATACTATGCCCCTATGTATGTTTGTAACTTCTAATAAACAAGTTATTTGTCCACTAACCCTACAGTGTCGAGCTTCGGCGAACTTATCGCGTAGAGTGACAAGTGTAGCCAATACGATTTGTAGCCACAAGACAGACAGACAAACAAGAATACAAGACGCGAGCCTTCGCCGAAGCTCGATAGTGTAGGATCATTCATAATCACGTACACTCAATTATTGTTGAACTTTGCTATTTCCCCATCTATCTTAATTTTTTTACGTAATCCTTCAAATAATATTAAGTACTAAGTATTAGTAGAACTGAGGCAATTTCAATGTATCCTGATAAGGAAGCACTTAAAACATCAACTTATCGTATGGAATGCTCCACAGATTACAGAACAGACAGAAAGACCCTTATCTGTAAAGTGCTTAAAAGAGAGTTAAACCCCAATTGAGAATTTGAGGATTTTTTGCGTAGATAAAGCTACCTACGCAAAAAATCTTCGGACCCAAGATATTTTTTAAACGTAGTTATTTGCTTTTTCTTAGTAAAAAGTCAACATTTCTTCTCGTTTAAACGCAGTATACCTACCGAACATTTTATATGCTTGTTGATTATGCTGTGGTGATTAATAATGATTATAATATTTGAAATACTAATTTTTATTAACAGAAAGAAACTTACAATTAATACAAATATAATTTACAAAATACAAAAGAAACAGTCGGGCTATCTAAAGGCCGTTGCAAACGGTCTATAGTTAGCTCATCAGACGATGGAAGCGTGCCCAAGACGCTGGCCGCATTGCCACGCTGAATAGCAATACTGATCCGTTGAGCCAAAATAATGTTTGTAGATTTCATAAAATTCTATGGGATGGTATTTGAGTCTAGAGTCCGGACTCCGGAACCTAGGACCGTGGTGCACGAGTGCCCAGTTGCCCACCGCGTTTTCAAAATTATTTCAGGGCGTCTCTGGTCGAATGCACGATCCAAGAGCTGGTTCATATTTGGCTCAACGGAACAGTATTGCCATTCAGCGTGGGCACGCTTCCACCTCCTGATGAGCTGGATCATGTGAGCTATCTATAAGCTATTATTATTATTATTATTATGATGGACCATCTATATATGCGCAATGGGCTGATCACCTGTCACCATACGATTCACTAAATTCATCTTGGGATTTTAAGGTAAGACTGTAAGGTTTTCTTATGATTACTTATGGCTCTATCCACCCCATTAGGGATACGGCGTGAAATTATGTATGTACATATGTATTAGCTTTTCAATAAGGGTAATTTTACAGATTTGGTATAATGATCTCACGTACCGAGACTTTACTAAATTCTATAAAGATTACTTACATTGATTGCCATCTGGAGTACAGGATATAGAAGAGAATCTGAATTGTGTGATTTGGACAAATAGGGTTTGTAGCAAACAGCCCCGAAACTTTTATGACCTGAATAATAATTTTATTCTCGTTGGGTATTTGAAATCAACTTAGAGCCGGCAATCCCTCTGCAAATATGATTTCTCTACAGATATTTCTGTTTGCAAATCTTCCGCGGCATCGATAAATACACAACAGTTTGAGCGAAAACCTGTTTGCTAAGGATGACAAAACCAATTTCGGATTGCCATCGAGAATTCTGAACGCCACTGGGGTTCTGATTATTTTCTCTTGAACTCTGGTTCAAGCTTAGCGACTAATGCCTAGTTCTAATATTACTAACGGAGGGCAAATTGTTCATCACCATAACAGCGTTGAAGAGTACCATAATATTTTTGACAGAAAAACAACAATGGCATGAACGATCTGTCGTCCGATAGTAGAATATTGGAATCGGGCAAAAGTGATTTCATAGAGATAAAGCATATAAGTGATGGAAACACTGACTGTGAATCGCAAATTCTTAATATGCTCTTCAGTACTGACCTGAATAAGTGAAGTCTGCTTGTCACTGGACTGCGAGCACCGTATATCCTTCAGGTCGGTGATGACTCTCTTGTATTTTCTCAACAGACCCTGGAACCTGGGGATGAAGTGACAATCGCAGCGCCAAGGGTTGTGGCCAAGGAACACATGCATTATGTTGTTGTTAGCCTGCAGGGCCTTATCGAAGGCGTAAACCGGAATCTGTTTCAAGATAACAAGGTTAGATCAGTTGTTGATTTTGAACTAGAACATTTTGTTTAAATATATAAATGGTTTTCTTTCTGTTTTATAATTCTTCTATTTATTATCTTCATTTTTTAGCTGACGAAATTCAATTGTTTGCGTTACCTGTTTCAATTTGTTCCCTCGTAAACTCAACACTCGAAACGAAGTAAACCACTCGGTGCCCTCAAGCTCCTTGACGGCGGATATCGTGTTGTTGTCCAGGTAGAGGTCTGCTAGCCTCTTGTACTTGGGGTTGTGGACTATCGACCTTATAGAGGTGATCTGTAAGAACACATTACGTGTTTTGTATGTAAGGTAAGAGGGATTGCTTGTTAGAAATATTACCTATGACAAAATACATGTGAAAATGTATTCGTTTGTTTGCTACTCAGATTAAAATTCAGGCTAAACTGATTTTAGAATTTGAATAATTTATTTGTTAAAAATCCATACTTTTACTATTCAAGTCACTAGTTCTTTCAAACCAATTATGGTTAAAGGATATTAACTGCGCCTCAAAAGCTCCTTTCATAAAAATTCCATAAAAATCACTTATGGCCGCTATGTAATCCTTAGATGATCTATATATTTACGGGGCCATAAGGGTCTTTAGTATACCTACTAATCACATTGAGCATTCCAATACAAATATGCAAACACAGAAAAGACAACTACCTACCTAGGCAAACCTTGACCGCTTTGAAAAATATATCTGTTAGCAAGTACCATTGACCCGGACACTGGTCTTTGGAAGGTTCCTGCTTACCTACCCACTTGCTTTACTTTAAGACTCATTGTCATGGAAACACCAAAAGGTCATCGCGTAACCCATTATTTAGTAAGTTAGTAATTAATTACTGGTCAAAGGAAACCTTAGAACGGTTTTATAGTTTGCTTCCTAAAGTCCTAACGATGAAAGTTTTACCTTAACGACGGAGAATCAGCAAGTTAAGAACAACCTCTTCAAAGATTAAAGAGCTACCCACATTTATAAATGCGTTATAAAGAGTGTGACCGTATTACTATGTATTGATATGAAACGAAAAACATTCCTATTCTGTAAACCATTAGATTTAAAATCGATTTATGAAACGGCCTTGTGTTTCACAGCTTTGGTTATATTGTCTCCTTGATGAATATGTTTTGCTGCTGTCTTTGACGATCGCCATTACAAAGAAAATAATCGCTATCCTAAGTAACTACCTTGATTCTTTCCCTGCCCTTATCCCACAAAGTCAATTTGTCGAAAAACACCATAGGTACATTTTTTGACAGAATAACAACGTTGAACCGGGTATAAAACTGAAACAAAGTTATTATGCTGTTTCTACTTAAACCGGATAATTTTATTTTAATAAGGACGCCGCTACGGAAAATGTTAGCTTTTATTCAGTTATTTACCCCGGAGAGGAAAAACTAATTCCGTCTTTTGAACAACAAGAAGTTACATCATTATAAAAAGTATTGCGAATGACAGCTTCTTGTCTTGTTCCGCGTTCATTTCTCATTTCCCCACTGACGTCATCATAACCGTTGGTGGTCGTCGGATCACGCTGACAATGTCAACCGCATTGCTTAGCGTCGTATTTCAATGTGTGTAGGTGTATAGAGAGACATACTTAATGTAATCGATACCTAAGCACAAAAAAATACAAGCACTCAAACGCACAGTCAGCTACTAATCGACCTAGAATATCAAATATCTAAAACTCATTCGTTACTTATTGACTGACTGACAATCAAAGTACAGCCTAAACCAAAAGTTCTATACTCAACCCATAGAACCAAGTCAGTATATCACCCTCTCTTTTGCACATTTCTATGCAAGTAATAGGTATAGACAGATGAATGCATTTCAAATTCAGTGGAGCTAAAAATTGGGGTTTCATAGCGTACTTTCAAGGGAGAATATCTATTTATTTATCTTTTTTTACCTCTACAAGAGAGTATCATTATAACTTCTCTGCTGGACTGGGAGTAAAGAAAAAACATAGAATGCGTCCAGCTGCTTCTCTCCCCGAGCATGTCGAGTATTCTCCAACATGATGAGACACAATAAGCAAGTATTCCCAATGAGGGTTGACGTCAGGCAGGCGGCCGGTCATAAAACACCTCAGCCAAAACTCTTACAGCATGATCCAAGGATTAATTTTAAGAAAATTATTTGTAGGTGCAGTTTACTTAAAAAGAGTAAGTAGGTAAGGTTAAGTACAAAGAATTGCATTTTTTATTCGATATTTTACATCGCTATATCAAAGTAAAAAATATTCAACTCTAAAAAAGTAAAATGTTAGTATTTAAAAACAGGAAAATTGATAATTGATTATAGAACAATAGACGCGTAACGGTGCGAACGGTGCAAGCGACAGATAACAGATAATAGGTCATGTAAACGCATCCTCAGCTTTTTATATCCACCCAATAGCGACGCTGTGATTTTTCTGGTATTATTTTGGTTTTCCGTGAACAGAGTATAGAATGAAACATGGTAAGTCCATTCCTTTTACAGTATGATCGTGCACTAAGAAAGTAATTCCCGAAATTCAACTCCTAGAGAACGCAGCATAAAATGAAGATTGTGTGGAAAAAAATCACAACAAGTACAAAGTCGCGGGGCGTTCCACTGTAGGTCTGTAAAATAAAATATTCTGTAAAGTGATGGTCTCGGTGGCGTCCCGGGCGATTGCTCGGCTTCAACGCAAGAGGCGCGGGTTCGATTCCCGCTGCGAAAGAAATGTTTGCATGTTCTGCAAATATTTCTTCCGGGTCTGGGTGTTGTGATACCATGGCATGGTACTCATAGTTTCTGATACCCACGACACGGAATCCTAGTGTGGGGTCAGGACTATGTAATGTATGCGACTGTTGGGTGTTATTTATTTATTTACTTATATAAGTCGGTAACGGTTGAGTTAGAAACCTAATTACTTACTTTAAATTATAGTTTGCGTTTCTCATAATATCAGCGGACTGGGACGGATAATAGAAAGTTATTACGCGCCACCCGTATTTTATAAGGGTTCCGAATACCCACATGACCGAGGTTCAAACGTAATTCAATCTATAACAGGCGCCACACATGTGTCGCAAACTTTAAAAACTTTCATTTTAATACCTCCTAGGAACTCTCGAATGTTGCTTTTTCTTTTTAGGGTTCCGTACCCGATGGGTGCTAACGGGACCCTATTACTTATACCTAACTGTATTTTGAAATATCTAGGTATGTATGAATGTATCTGCTTGCCTTCACGTTAATAAATCATAACTCGAAAGTGTAAGGACATCTTCTGAAACTCATTAATTTTGATTGGCTTAGAACTCGTAAACCTTTGACGTACAAATTCTCTAATTAAAGAACAAAATCGTATAATTTTGGTAAGTACTTTTTCAACAGTTGCTTGGGAACATCGACATGCTATCCGATCCGCCCACTCCTTTTCTAAATCCCAGGTTCAAAGAGAATTTTTTTTTTAACTTATATTTTTATATGTAAGTATTTTATGTAGATATTTTTGTACGTTGTTTGTGTAATGTTCTTAGCATTTCACGTTCACTTAGAACATGTTTGTGAAATTTGAAGAAATAGAGGTGTACCCTCTATTCCTCCAAATTCCACAAATGTTAGCTGGAAGAAAATGCTATTTAGCATTAAAAACTTTTATATCGTGCAATAAATAGTTTTCCATCTATATTTTTTATGAATTCTCAAAACGGATTAAGCTAGTATGAGATTCCGAACACGATTTATTGCAATGCGGTAGCTTTGAACCTACTATGCTACGGTCGTAGGTACGGCGCCTACCTAAGTAACAAGTTCTGTGCCTGAAGCACTTAATTTTGCTTGGATGAAAATTATATTAACTTATCTGAAAATTGTCAATTAAAATACCTATGGAATCTCTTTTATATTCTGTGGTTCTGAAATAAAATACCTAAGTATAGGTCCTTACGCAAACACGTAGGTACCTACCTACCTACCTATTTAGGCAAATATTTCATATGTATCTAAAACCTATGTATATGTATATCCTTACCATAATCTTAATGTATTAAACGTTTCATGTTGATCATCAAAGTTCAAAGGAATGCTTATCAGGTAAGTACCTAGGTAGGTACTTTGCTAATGTGCTTACAATTACATTCTGTAAATTACAATGACTGTAAAACTGCTTTATAATAAATTCAACGAAGTGCAATTCTAGCTACAAGATCTGCCTGATCACGTGGCTCGTGTATCAAGTTCTGCTTAGCAACGAAATTTGATGCCAAAGTATACCTTGTTTCCAATTAGGTAGGTCTTGTTGATTGTAGTAATAGTGTACAATTATAGATTCACCAACTTCCGTTAGGATTGTATGGTCTTATTGTTTGGGAATAAATAAGGAATTTCTGTATTAAAGGTAGCTACTTACCTACTTCAAGGCCTTTGATGGTCTTTGGGTTTCATCCATTTCTTTAGAGCCCCATTCTTGGAATGATTAAGATCTGGAGCTTGCTTTCTTTTGCTTTGGTTCATAGAAATGACTTTATACATGTAAGTAAGTTGATAAGTACCTACATAGAAACATTCTTATTCTGTTTCTCTCAAGGTGACCTCTTTCATCTTTCGAGGTGACTGTAGCGAAGCCACTTAGCCTCTAACGAAGTAGGAAGTAGCGTAAGAGCAAAATTTATGGGCTTAAAAAGTCAATTGACATTCAGCGATCGCAAAGGCGATCGCAGAATGTCAATCCCATACAACATATGGGATTGTATGTATCAAAGCGTCTAGCGACTTCGTTGGACCCTAAATTACTTGACTACAGCCTCTGTTTCTATTTCAAACGATCTAGTAAGGTTTAAAATAAAATAAAACCTTAGATTTTTTGTGGCTAGAGGCAAAGATTTAAATCTTTGGCTAGAGGTTGCTTACAAAAGTTAACGATTAAAATGCTAGGGTTGCTAAAGCAGGCGCACAACTCTGTCTCAAATCCAGTGACAGATCACAAACGACGCGCAAACTTTTCATAAATTCAGACTTTCGGATCAGTATGGCAAATCTTTCTGAATATTCCCGGCCTTAAAGACTAACGGTCTATCTCATAAAAAAATCTAAAATGAGACACTGGGTTTTCATTGGGTGTCGTTTAGTCACCGCGTACTTTAAGTCGTTAAAGTATACTCTATGTATGTATGTACATAGATGTATGTATCTCCGTGTCCGTCCGTCTCTATGTATGTATCTCCGTGCTTCGGAGGGCACGTTAAACAGTCGGTCCCGGCTTTTAAGTCGTTAAGCCATGACGGAGGCTTTTAGGCGGCCTAAAAACTCCGTCACTAGAGTTGGCCACTAGCTCATACGAACATACAATACATATGTATGTAAGTATGTATTTAAGTATGTACTTTAAGTCGTTAAAGTATACTCTGACTGGTGGTGTTTCATAATCAAATATGTAGTACCTATCTAGGCTTTTACTAAAGTGTATTTAAGCGAAGCAACAGTCCAAAAAAAACCTACATTACCCCATGTACCCATACGCTAACACACACACACACTTAGATATCTTTGTTCTTCGAGTTAAATTTTATATCGGAACATTAAACACCGGTTAAGGAGGTGGGTGCTGAGGCTGCTACACAGTTTTATAACTTTTGCAGTCTCATTGTTATATTTTGTAACCCTGACTATTATATATTTTTTTTATCTTTTTATCTAAAACATGGCAACGATAAAAAAAACATCGATAGAAAAATATCTTTCAATTAATGACAATGTCTAAAGTTGGCCATCTTGTGACGGCTTGTCATGTTATTTTACTTGTTATAGTAGAGTCGGTCTAGCCCACTCTAACTTAATGTCAAGATCAAGATAGTGTGAGGATAAACAATACTTACTTAAGCGCTAAAATATATTTATGAAACAGCTAAAATTGCCTCTCGACATTATGAAATAAATAATATCTTGATAATGTCGAGACTCGAGAGGTCTATCTCATAAAAAGTCTCAGTAAAAAGTTAGAGTAGAATAACTGTACACTAACTTTTTACATTATTTTTATTATGAAAATGTTCAATCTGTGATTAAATATTTGCGCGTATACCAGATCCTACCTCACTAAGTTGCTTAATTCGCGTGATGTGATCTCGCCGTAAAGTACCTATGATTTCATCCACACGAAAACTGTTCAAACCTTTACTAACAAACAATTCAATCCTAGTGATTAACAAATACGAAATTTTATGTGTAAAGTTCAAATTTCAGTATTTTATTCATACGTTACGTGACTAAGCGTGGAATATACAGACAGAAACCACGCTTGGCTATTTATTCAGGAAAATGATCCCTATTCAATCATGTTTATGAAACTAGTTGATGAAGCATTCAGCCCAAGCTTTCATAGCTTTCATAAGCTTTTATAATAGTATAAAAGTTCAAAGTTCAAAATATCTTTATTCAAAATCACAAATAATTTTGAGAAGAATTTACTAAGTACCTACGTCTTCGTAACGCGACCAAGCAAGAAAGATAATACAGACAAGAAACCCTTGGCTTAATTCCTAAACCGAGTTGGGACATCATTCAGTCAAAAACTTTTATGTCTTCCAGATACCTAATCCGATACTTTATAATAAGCTTTCCTATAAAGTTAAAAGGAAAAGACAGGTTTAAAAGTATTTAGGATTGGAGCTTATAGTGGGAGCCACGAAATATTTAAACATATCTAGCATTATTAAACATTTATTAACAGAAAGAAACTTAGGTACATTTACAAAATACAAAAGAAACAGTCGGGCTATCTTAAGGCCATAATATTAGTCTATAGATGGTATATATGTACCTATATCGTAAGGTAACCGGCATGTCGTACAACCTAAAAAATCGAAAAGTGTCTCTTTGAATCCTTTCACCATACTGCTTCGAAAAAACTAGTACTTTCATACATAATGTGGGTGCCCATTTTTTACAAGAAGACTGAACAAACATTGTATCGAATTTTAGTCATCAAGGTAATTAGGAAGGTAGGAGAGTGTAATAAGTATACATTCATCGTTGTACTTATAAGGGACATAATAACTAAGCAAGCCCACAGGGGATTGGCTACCTAGGCGAAAGGAATCCTTATTTGTTACTAGCATCCACTCGAGCCTTTGCTCGCTTTGAATCTCTATAAAAAGTACCCTGTATGTTATTTCTTCACGAATTATGTATTTTTATTACAATTTTAAGTAAAATACGTTCAGCCGTTACGCTATTATTGAAGCACAAACATACAAACATCCGCACAATATTTCGGATTTATAATACAAGTAGGATGTGTTAGATATGAACGTGGAAGAATATGTTGGTAGAGGGTAGGCTAAAGAAAAGATAGATGGACTGTGTGAAAAATTGCATGAGAAAGAAAGGAGTGAGTGATGAGATCTCTATTACTTCTGACTAAAATAGGACCAATCAGACAGGGATATGTAAGAAAATACATGTGGTGCCGACCTCACATAATGTTATAGTTTTAATTTTAAAAAATATGAAACAGGCATGAAAATGGTGAAAATAGCTGAGAACAGGTTTTTGGAATGTTCGAAATATAAATGTTTGGAGACATTTAAAGAATGTTCTGAAGCTGATAGAGAAAAAAAAAACAAAGAAAAGGAGAACGAAAAGACGATCGATATTCAAGCGACGGGGAGTATAAAAGGAGTTGTGAGCAGAGTAAGAGTTTGGAAAAAAAGTGAAAAACACTAAGAAGTAAGTACAGTACTTCCTGCGCTTTACGATGAGATTTGAAACGAATTTGGAGTATACATATAATTTAGTTAAATGCTCGATGCTGACTGACAATCAACGCACAGCATAAACCACAGATCCTAAATGCATGACACTTGAAGGACATATTCCTCTTATGGTGGAGGGGTCACTAAGAAAGGAATTCCCAAAATTCCACACGGAGAACGAAGCGACGACATGTAAAAGAAATTAATTCAGTGAAGAAATTCTGCTAGTCTAGTACAGATGGCCTAAAGCAACGACCAATCTCATCATAATATTAGTTCGTAAACAAGCCACACCAATGCCATTTACCTAGCAGCAAAGTATGAATAAGCATGGTATCTTTCCCTAATGATGTGTACACAGTGGTTATGGCACTGTATAGAAATGGACTGGATTGAAGTCCTACTATTTTGCACATAGACCCCATTTGCGCGTTGGGTCGTCAGCATCGAAAAAGTAGAGACAAAACATGAATAAGAAACACAGGACCGAGGAGGCAGAAATCGAAAGTAGGCCCCAGAAGTCGATACCAGGTTGAAATTATGATAATGAAAAATAATTCTGTTCTATCGTTTAAATCAAATGCTGAAAGTACGGTGGTCTAGTGGTAGTAGCCCCGCCGTCCAATCCAAAGGTCGTAGTCTCAAATCCAGCCACGCACAAATGTATTTTTCGGTTCAAAAAAATTATGTGCGTTATAACCTTCTCTCAAACGGTGAAGGAAAACATCGTGAGGAAACCGGCATGTCATAGAACCTAATAAAGCTCGAAAACATGTGTCGAGTGCAGGAAAGGAGCATTTAAGGCACACTTTAAATCCTTTCATCACACTGCTTCGAACTAGGCACACAACCAAGTAAGTACCTAAGTAATCCAATACTTACACTGTATAATGTTAGGGATCTAACATTATACAGTGTAAGTATTGTTTCGCGTTAACTGACCCCGCTTTTTGCTTTGGTTTACTTATTCAATCGGAGACATAAACATCTGTTTATTTTTGTGTAAGCCCTTTTGTTTTAATGACTTTTACAATTTTATTAAAGTTATGCCTTTACTTTAGTTGACAGCAGTCAGTTGCAGACTAACCGTGCTAGTGAATATATCTTTTAACTAATCCTAAAGTTACCTATACAACTATGAGTGCATTCCGTAACTTGATGCAATTTCAACGCGGCGAAATTGTAATGCCAAGTATACACATAGACCATTTATGGCCTCGAAACCTCAGATTAATTAGTCTGAGGTTCAAGTATAGAGCTCTACTCCTATAACATAGAGCAAACTTCAAGTGATAACGGATGACGTTACCAACAACGGTACCATTGGAACAACCGAACGCGTAATATTTGTTTCATATAATATTTGTTAAGAAAATGCTCTTTATCCTAATGACAAGCTTTCATCATAAGCATAAAAAAGGACACTCGATACAAAAAACGTAATGCTAGTCGCTTCACAGAAAATACACCCCTTGATCCAAGTATCATGCTGTGCCGACCTCACATAGAGTGGGATGAGGGCAGGAAGATGATGATGATGAAGGTGGTAAGGAAAAACTTTTGACGATAGTACTTCAATGGTTCTTCGATGAAGAGCCACAGACTATTCTAAAAATCCTTTTAACTTTAATATAATTACTTTACTGAACTAAAAGGTAAGAACCGCAAAACCTCGTCATTTTTCTCTTTTGTATTTTTGTTCTCCTCATATCCTAATCAAGTTTTAAAGAGTGGTTTCCTAAACATGCCGTTGCCTTCGTGAAACACATGTCAGAGTTCGTACACTGTCAACATTTCATATAATAGCTTCTTTATAATATACTTAGGTACAATACACGAGTGAGTATTGTACCTAAGTATAAAGAAAAAGACGGTTTTATTTAGCTTGCCCTGTTTGTTGTTTGTTAGGGTAAAATTTAGTTATTGAAATTTTACCCCTTTACTGTTGACAAATTGATCTGATAATTGGTAAACACCTTTGTTCTGATGACAATACAATTGAATATAAAGATGGCCCCGCCACAAAATGGCGGATTACATATTTTTTTAAAACCCTCTCAATACATAAAAAGAACATAGAATGCGTCCAGCTGCTTCTTTTCCCATGCATGTCGTAGATAAAAGTCAATTAAGGGGTAGTATCCTTTCCAACATAATGGACCATGTGTATGGGCGATGGGCTGATCACCTATCACCATGGTTTACCATATCCATCTTGGTACTTTGAATCAGGAGTGGCTGCAGATTTTCTTATGATTACAGAACGCAATTCCAGTAATGATTAGCGTTCTGTTCAACCTTGTCACGCGGTCGTCGTCAGAGGACAACTTATTCAGTTACTTATCAGTCCAGCAGTAGACTGCTATAGGATGTTGTTGATGATGATGATGATGATATGGTAATACTTTGTCCGTTAATAGAATATTGGAAATGGCCACTTGTCTGTTTCTACTATCTGTCTGCTTTCCGCGTAATAACTACAGTCGTATCTGACGATAGAAAGAAACCTAACCTTAACCCGTTTTCCTAATGACGGACCCCTATTTCATTAGTAAAATTTTAACCAACGAATACTAAGCAAACTTTGAAATAAAAGTAAGATATTATTATTATTTCAGTCCAAGTAGTTTCCAGTATGTTATTTAGATCACTGCTGGCCTAATGATAGTGACCCCGCCTTCCGATAATAAGGTCGTGGATTGTGCACCAGATGTACCAGTGGATTTCTGTTCGAAAAATTTACGTGCTCTATAGAATCGGTACTCTCAAGGAATCTCCAGGTGAAGGAAAACATTGTGAGGAAACCGGCATGTCGTGAAACCCAGTAAATTAGCACATAAAGTAATAGCTTTTGTGAGGGACTTGGGCCCCATAGCAAACCTGGTTTAACAAATGTTCCCTACAATATTATCGTGCCGTTTACCTTGTTGCCCTCCAGTCTCAAGGTAGTAGTGCTGGGGGGTAGATTGTCGGGGGGTGCCTCGAGATGCCTCGCAGCACAGTCCACGGTGATGAGCGGGATCACGGCACCGTTGGGGTCGGAGACCACGTGCGTCATCACGCAGACGCAGGGATCCGGGCACGTCTCACGCATTTTCTATAAAAAAATTGCCTTATCAACATTACAAAATTATATGTTTTTAAAATATTAGCATTTGAAACAGAATATTATCTGCCATGATACGGTTTTCGTATTTCCGATATTTCGGTGCAGTTGCACACTCCATGATCACGGAAGAACCGCGCGTGGCAGTTGTTAGACGAAGCGGTCTACCCTCTTTCTCAGAAATAAACATGCGTCGCTTACTATAAATGATTATGATATTATGCGACACCATAGCGTCGTCGCGCGGCGCAAGGAAAAGGGAACTTGAAAAACGTAATGTTTGATCTTCTGTATTTTGTACTTTACACAACCTAAGGGGAATGATCCTATACTTTGGCACAGACAATTGTATAGTTGTGCTTAGAGTTGTTTTCAAAGAAAAAGAAAACACATTTAAATTAAGGTCCTACCTTAGGTAAATAAGTTCATTAATAATGCCTAGTTTCTTGAAAAGAAATTACAATATACATTTCTTAAATAGGTTGCAAACCAGTTGCAAATTGCAAGTCACTGGCCAAAGGTCTTGGCACTAACAGATTTTCAAAGCTAAATAAAGTTAGAGGACGCCCAGAGAGATATCCGTTTCAAAGTATGCGATGAACAAAGAGCTATAATATTTTCAATTTAGTTACTCCCTTGTCTTTTGTAGGTAACTACTTACAGCAAAACGAACTTGTCAGAAGTGATTCCTAAAAACAATGTTCCTATGGTAGTAATGCACGATCCGTCGTCCGTCAGTAGAATATTGGAACTGGGCATGGATCTAAATTTAAAACTTAACCCAGCAGCTTAAACTTAACCCAAACTTACCCAGTGTATTGATATGATGTAGATGATGATGATGATGATGATAAAATGACTCTATGCAACCATACCTTATACAGCCAGATTACGAAGCCAAAAATAGAAAACCGCGATAATTCGAAAAGTGAATAAACAAAAGATAATGGATTAAACAAAGGATAGGATAATCTTGGTATTAAATTGTTGACAAACTTATGGTTATCTGTTTATTGGTTATAGCTGGAAAGCTATTGTAACCGTTTATGACTTTGACTATTAATTCCTATTGTATTTACCTAACTAGAGCTAATGGCAGTTTCCTCAACTACTCTCAACTCTTCCTCCGAATCAGACAAGTCTATGATCACACCACGACAAACGACCCTGACCGTATTGGACTGCCGTACAGTCACACTGCACACCTATGTATAACTGAATTCTATTATTAAAAAAAAAACATACATACATATAATCACACCTGTATCCCTAACGGGGTGGGCAACCACAAGTAATCATAAGAAAGGTTTTGCTTTACTCCCAATCCAGCAGAGAAAAAACTCCCAGTCCAGCAGTTCCTGCGTAAGTTCAACCGTGGGTCAATGTGGTCTTTCGAACCGAATTTATATGTGTTCTTCTTCTTTCGAATCGATATATCAACAAAATTTAGACCCATTGAGACAAATAGGTGGCAACATGCACGGCATTATTTGAGCATGCCATAAGGTATTTTACTGTGTAGGTGATGGGACATGATGGACACACAAGCATGTGTGATATAGACTGCAACTGGGCACCTCACCACACGGGCATTTACAACGTGTAACATAATGTCCCTATAAGCCCGAAACGGGGGTGTTCTATACGTCATTGCGAACAACGTTTGTTCAACGACTTTTAAAATTTCAAAGGTTTTCATTCATGAAATGTCTCTTAAACTTTGCTCCAATACGTAACTTGACACAACATGAGGCATCCCTATTTACAGCTGTTTTTTGACCTTTAAGTGTGAACTCTAGATGAAACAGGTAACAGAACAGACACCATTAGTAAAATGCCTACCTACTAACCTAATAACGAGGTGACCTTGGTATTTATTGGTAATTAAAATGTAAGGTCACATCACGACTAAAATCCCTAGGCACCGTAAACATCCTTTCAGATCTCTTTGTTAAGTACCTAGTATAGGAGATAGGTACCTTACCTACTCAATTTTGTACCTACCTACTCGGGCCTTAAAGGTATCCTCAGTGGGTGCCAAGGAGTATGAGAGGATGTCTACCGTGCCTGAGGATAAAGCCGTGATACCTACTCAATTTTGTACCTACCTACTCGGGCCTTAAAAGCATCTTGAGTAGGTAACAAGAAGTATGAGAAGAGGTCTACCGTGCCTGAGGATAAAGCCGTGACCCTATTCCACTTTAGTTTTTCCAACGATGTATTATTCCAATATTCATTGGAGCATTTTTCAATGCAATTTTGTACCTACCTACTTGGGCACTAAAGTCAAAGGTTGTGACTTATCTGTCTTACTAATCTTCATTTTCATCGTGAACAGCCTATTTGTCATTGGTTGCATTGAAACAACAACAACAATAAGTGGGATGGCACCTTGCCCTAATTGGCTGTCGGTGCCTTTGCTAAATTCAAAATCCGCAACCGTCAACCGACACCGCACCGCAAGCGTTTGTTTAATAAAATCAAATTGGTTCCGTAGGTTTATTTGTTTTTTACTTTTCTTGATTGAACTACGTAATTGTTGGTAGGTTATTATGTAAGTAGGTAGGTACCTAGTAGCAAATGGGGATGGAGCACATGGTAGCATATTGGTATGAACCCCGCCTTCCCATCCTTAAGTCGTGAGTTCGAATCTATGGATTTTTCGATTCGAAATTTATGTGTGCAATATCAATGCTCTCAAGAGGTGAAGGAAAACCTCGTGAGGAAACCAGGCATGTCATAGACGTGTGTCAAAGTGTACGAAAGGAACCTTCAAGGTGCACTCTAATCCTTCCACCACACTGGTTCAAAAGAGCTAGCGACACGGACACGACGACAGTAGTAGTAGTAGTAGTAGATGTATGGTGAAGTTTTTTTTCCTTTTTTTTCCCAATCGGTATTTAGTGGGTTACCCCAGACAAGGAACCCTAAAAATTCGGCTTTCGGCAATAGGTACCTACTTTTGGTCGCAAAACAGATCGGTTTTTATCAGTCGCAATTAGCATTCGTTCCTTGCAACAACTGCAACAAGCAATCTCTCGGTTCGCGTAACTAATTAACGATACGATGTCGGCTTTGTACTCAAACGGTGAGTATTATGATATGGTGTTGTGTGTGTGTGTTAGTAGCTACTTAGTAGCGGCGCGTCAGCTCTACAGAGAGCGTTATCCAGGGCGGCCATTGCCATCTTACGGGCTATTTTCTGGGATTGGTGAACCGTCTTCTCTCGACGGGATCTTTCCACCGGCGCACCAGTGAGGGAAGACCGGGAATTCGGTGGTGTGTTGTACCTACTTCCCTTTGATGGATACCGAGTGCCTACTGTGTGTGTCAACAGTGATAAAATTCAGTGATAGGTAGGTATGATGATAGGTACCTAACCTATCACCCTACCTAGTAGGTACCCCATTAGTACCTAGCTTACTAATAAAAAATGACAAAAATAATTTGTGATTGTGAATGTGAATGTGTACCAGTAATACCAACCTAGGTACCTACATACCTACCATGTCAATTAGCCGTGTTCCGAGCCAACCAAGAAGAAGGGAGAAAAGGTATAACTTAACTTTTCCTGTACCTAATGTGGTAGGTAGTTGTTTTTTTATGTGTGAAAGATATCGATTCGAATATCGATTGATTTTAATCTTCGACTTTAATTTCTACGTAGAATTAAAAAAATTGCAAATTCTTACGAAAACTTTGGTGATTACACCTAGGTACTTTTTGAAACTTGCCGCGCGTTCAATTGTCTGCGTATGTGTGGGTCCGACGCGATAGGAGGGTGGGCGTGTGTTTGTTACCTACGCAAATGGTAAACAAACACATAGGGTTGTCACAAATTTCTCATGAAATAATTTGTTTTTAATTGTATTGGAATTTCAAATATGATGTATTGAACTTTTGCACACGTCAATGTATTCAAGTGCTCGGTCTGAATACACCCCTTTCGGGCTTATAGGGACATTATGTTACACGTTGTATATGTGTTACCAGCCGGAGTTAATAAAAATACATCGATAATGTCCTTCGTGTTAGAACTCACGGTGCTACTTACTACGAATCAGTGAGGTGAAAGAACTCACTTGAATAATATCCATAACGATGTGCAAAGGTTTGCCTCTATAGAGCCTCTGATGGCAGACCAAGTCATAGTAGTCGGACATGCGACTCTTGATTGTTCCGTTGTCCATCTCCATCGCCAACCAGTCCAGTCCGTTGTCACTGCAGTCCCAAAGATTACCTAGAAAAAAAATAAGGTTACATTTTAGCCCTAGATCCTACAAATGTCGAGGCCTGAGGCAGGAAAGCAAAATAATCCTTCCTTTTTAACCTACTGCGAAGAATACCGACTGCACTGCATTTTATGCGCCTAGGTATGTTTGTATGCAAATTGCTTTGGCTGCCGCTGCAGCGGCATAAAAAAAATATTCCAGCCCTTTGAGCTACAGCGCGCTGTAGCTCAAAGGGCTGGAATATTTTTTTACAATTCAGGTGTTTGGCATTGAATTCGTCTGAATCACTAGGTTGACATAGGTTCATGTAAAGTGAGAAAAAATCCAATATAGCGGCTGAATATACCTACCTACGCAGTCCGGGTTTTTGTTTTTACGGGTTCCGTACCCGAAGGGTGCCAACAGGACCCTATTATTAAGCCTATAAGGTCTCAAAGGCCCGGCAACGCACTTGCAGCTCCTCTGATGTTGCAGGTGTCCGTGGGCGGCGGTAATCACTTACCATGAGGTGAGCGGCTTGCTCATTTGCCCCCTCTTCCATAAAAAAAAACACCAAAATGGCTTTTAACGGCACAAAAAACTGCGATTCTTCAATTTAGGAGTCGAATAAATCGAATGCTTTGCACAAGTTGAATTTTGGATAAAATTGCGCTATTTAGCGCATCTTTATTAAGTACTCTTAACTGATAGATAAAATAACATTATGTTAATAAAATGGTATAAGTATTTTTTACATTTTACAAAAAAGGTCCAGTGATTTACGTCAGAAATGTTTCTACGATTACCTACGATTCCGCAAAGTGTCCAAAGAAATCCCATTGCGAGATAGGCAGACAGGCCCATTACGCATTTGTTTTCTCTAGGAATTATTTCAGTTCATATTATTATCAGACGTGTCACGGCAGCCGATCGAGAGATTGTCTTAGAAATAAACGACGATAGATTATTTATTTAGTTGCAAAGCCGCAGTTTTAGGCTTTGCGATCAAATAAATAACTAATATATGATTTAAGATTGTTTAAGATTTGACTTCAAAGAATAAAATACTCATATAGATACTTCATACAAAGGATTTTCAATAAGCCCAGGCTATCCCAGCTTCCCATAGGACAAGGACATAATAAACTAAGACTAAATCATAATAAGGACCATTTCGAAATTAATTTACGCTGCATGACGCCATCAACTATTGAATGCACAGCCAAGAAATCACTCTAGTCCATTCTCTTAGAAAATGATCGCTTTTGAATCATGTTTATAAATGACTTGGAACATTGTTCAATGGTATTTATATTTTCATCTAGATTGATTTCTTGTTCTTTTGATAGTTGTACTCACCACTCAAATAAACCCGTTCCAAGCGCGGTGCGATGAACAGTGCTGGCTTCATGTGCCTCAGCGTATTCCACCTCAAGTCCAGCTCGCGAAGCTCTTGCATCTCAAAGACAATGTCTGGAGGCACCTCCCACAGTGATGTTAGCCCGTGCATTGAGATCTTCTACAAAAAACATCAAAACCTGCATGGTTTTATACCGCTTTGAGCCAACCTTTACTTATCTTTAGACGCTTTGCAAATTCATAAATACTTTCCGCTTGTGGCTTCACTCGCCCGGGTAAAAGGCAGCCTACAATGTTAGGTAACCGTACAAAGCTAGTAATGTAGATTCCTAACCTTAGGAATAAGGTTTCACTATCATTATCCACAGCCAGACTATCCACTGCTAAGCATAGGCCTCTCTCTGTGCCGTCCATCCTTGCCATCACGGTCTTGTGCTAGTCTCGTCCATCATCTTCCTGCCCTTATCAGATCCCTGGCCCTGCACGCGACCCCTATGTGGGGTCGGCACAGCATGTTCCTTGGATCATGCTGTAAGAGTTTTGACTAAGGTGTTTTATGACCGGCCGCCTGCCTGACGTCAACCTTCCTTGGGAATACTTGCTTATTGTATCTCATCATGTTGGAGTGGATACTATCCCTTAGTCGACTTTTACGACATGCTCGGAGAGAAAAGCAACTGGACGCATTCTGTTTTTTCTAGTCTCGTCCGTCAACAAAATACAGTTTGACTATATCGTCTGCCCATCGCTCATGATGATGACCTCGGTGGCGTGGCGGGCGAGTGCACGGCTGAGACGCAAGAGATGCGGGTTCGCTATGAGAGAAATGTTTGTATGTTCTGCAAAGTTTAAATTTAACTACTAAGGGTTAATTTTTCCAAAATAATAAATGGAACTGCCAAAAAGTTGTAATAAGCGAGCACGCCCCCACCGTTACACTATGGAAAATGGTAGAACAACGGCAGATCAAAAATCGTTTTTACTAATGTCGTTACCGACGCACTTAATTTTTTTTTTTAATAGTATAATAGTGGAACTTTAATATAACGTAGTAACTTTGCTTGAATTAAATTTGGAATATTTTTTTATATTAGGACAAAGTGTTGATTCCAAAAAATGTCTATTTCAGGTGTGTTTGCTTCAATATTTTAAAATTAATTTCTTTCAAAAATTTGCGGGAATAGACATAAAGTGTCATACATTTCTAAAAAGCTCATTATATGGAGATTTAAAAAAAATTATAATGTTGTAGGTTTTATTATTATTATTCTATAAAAAAAAACTTAATAATAAGTGAGGGAAAAAAATACAGTTTTCTAACTTCATCGAGACTTTTGACAGTTACCAGTGTCTCCCGATGCTTTACATTTGATGTTGTTTTGTAGCGTAGATATCCATAAATAACATTTATAAGAATTAGCTGCGGATACGTGCGGTTTCTGAAGTTATCGTGAAAAGTATGACACAAGTCAGGGAACAGAAAACCTCTAACTTTTACGGTTTCCAATGCGAATAGGTCACTGATTAGTTTGCGGTATATTTTATTTGAATATTAATTTGTTTTTGATAATAAGGCATTCTATCTACAGTTTGCACTCATTTTGCGGTACAACTTTAATCAAGAAAATGCACACTACCCTTAAATATCAAATGATATATAATGAGTGGATTCACTTAATATCGCTATTACAAATTCATAAACAGATATTTGACTGTTACGTATCTTCGCTGAATTTCAAAATGAGTGTTCTAAGCGTGAATTATTACTTCCATACATCGAAGGAGGAAAAAAAATTGAAGCTTTAACAACAGTTTGAAAAGAAAACGATCATGTTTTTAAAGACAACATCTGTTATATTATTAGTGATATTCAAACCAACCAAAAAAAGAAACAATACTGCGCTGCTTAGTGAATATGGCTTTGAATACATCTACAATGCCTTTGTTCAGGGACTACCATCAATAGAAGAAGGAGTAGAAGCAAATCTCGTGAAAAAATAAGGCTTGCTGATAGTGATACAAAGTCTATACTTATTATGTATTTTAATATCTTAGTTAACGCAAGCCAGAGTACAATGCTAACGGATCAAGAGGCATCAATGTTGCCATGTTCAAAATCCGGTCTACGGTGATAACGATCATAAATTACGGTAGATTCTAAGATATTACGGTGATTGGGGCTGGAAAAAAACGGTGTCAAAAACGGTGTAATAATTTTAATAAAACAACCAATAAATACTACAAAACTGTTTATATTGAAGAAATTAAACTTCGTAACATAAGTTCGACTGCAAAAACAAAAAAGAGCAACAATATCATAACATTACCTAAGTGTAACTGACTCTAGAACTTACTAATCTGAATCCGATACTAACATCTCCTCATTTTTATAAATATTCTGATTTAATCGTTTGAGCATTTCATCATCAGGGCACAAATTATAAATTGTACAAACTTCCGAACTTTGTTTACTTCAAACTAGCGTTGAGTAGGACATACGTGAGGCACCTCGTTTGTCCCATACATTCGCTCAGAAATGTCATGGACCTCATTTTCAATCGTTGTACCACCTCACAATTCGTGTCACACTCACCAAACGACGTCACGTGCGAGCGCGAGCGGGACGAACGAGGGAAATACAAATGTTTCATTCGAGCGAGTGAGGAGTGAGTGAGCTGATGTATTGCGTGATCGAATGACAGATCGTACGTTGAAATGACATCACAGTGGCGTATGACGTAAGTATGTAATTGACGTAGCTAAAAATTGAATGAATTTCTTGAAGTTGATTGATAGAAACCTACAACAAAAGTCCATATAAGTAAAATTGCTAGCTCCTAAATAATTTTCATCATAAAAAATTAGATCCTTGAAGATAACGGTAGATATCATCACCGTTGTCATGCTTCAACGGTAGGCGGTAAATTTTTGCTGAGAACGGTGAAGTTACCGTAATTACGGTGCACATGGCAACACTGAGAGGCATTAAGTATTTTCATTGATTTAGATTTAACGAAAGTACAATCTATTTTTTTAAGGAATTTAACCAACGAGCGAAACTGTTTTTATTCCAATTATCCACCATCTTCAGCAATAGAAATTACAAATACACGTAAAAAAATACTGAATCTTCAAGATATATTGGACCACACTGCAGCTAGGATTTTGACTATAAATTCATTTTGGATCCCGAATTTCACCAAATATAATTAAGAAAGTGTACATCATGCTTTACATTAATATACATAATTTTTCTAATATTAATTTTACTTAGAAATTTGTATTTCGTAACTTTAAATATTTTATGAGATAAATATTTGTAATCATAATTTAAATTACTTATTTAAATACTAAAGAGCTATATTACCATTGTTTTATAATAAACTAATGTAAAAATATTTTTTAATTCGCAATATAAATAGTGTTGTCCCTAAGGAAATAAAGACCATCTGTAAAAGTATTTTTTTATTTTTTTTTTTATATTTATACTTCAATAAAATCATAGGTTCTGCACTTTATCTAAAGCCTTATTTAATACTCTATGAATGTGCAAAAATGCAAGCGTATTCCTTGAAAAATAAAGAAGTTATCGATTTTTGATCTGAAACAGACCTCTATTTTCCATAGTGCGTTAGTAAGTTAGGTACTCTAATACAAGTTTGTGGACCAATAAATTATGCAAAATTACTTAATATTTGCAAATTTAATCAAAAGTTTTGTATGGTATCAAAGCTTGAAATAACGATAGGGTTGCATTTTAATGACTTTATTTTGACACATAAAGTATCATACTTTATGGAAATCTCATTGAATGGAAAGATATGGCAAGATATCAGATATCATACGTGTAATGTCGTCGCTATATCGCTTCATTGCCGATGACATAATAACATAGTAATGAAGAAATGTGTAAGTACCTAATTTTGTAAAGCACAAGAAGAAAATATACTATAAGTCACTACTGGTTGTGCCATGGGTAAAGAATACGCCATCGTCATTATCATCACCCTATAGAAGTCCACTGCTGGACATAGGCCTGCTCAATATACTTTCAAAGATTTTATGCTGCCTTTACCGACTACCCGCGACCCTCACAATTTAATCGGTCCATCGGGCGTCCTTTCACTTGTTTTTCTCTCCGTGGCCGCCTTCATTCAATGAATATAATTTTATAAACACACCTCAGACCAAATAAAAAGAAAAGCGGCGCGCCGCGAACAATAAATGTGAAGCCACCTTTTTATCTACGTGTGTGTCTCGAATGTTTTGAGGTTTTGTGTTCCAAATAACCTAAAATTCATAGTATAAAAATTAAGAAACCATGTTATTTGAAGTACTCACAAGTGAAAAGTGATTCCGTGAGACTTTTTATGTGATTTGCTGCTGTTTTTACAAGTTTTCACTACACAGGAAGGCATAATTCTATTTTTAAATTTTAAGTTTACTAGACGACGACTCGAGAGCGAAGAGCATGGTTTTAGTGTAGGTGTGTGCGTGAGCGTGTATGTTTACTTGCAAGAGCACGGTTTGTGTGGCTTCGCTTTTGTTGTTCGCGGCACACCGTCTTTTCTTTTTATTTGGTCTGAGTAAACACACCTATATTTTTGATTCGTGTACCTCTATGTGACTAGCGGATGTGAATCGCCCCTTGAAGTTTTTGAGGGCTGTACAGTTAATGAACTCCAGAGTCCGAAGCTCAGGGAAGTGGTGCTGGAGATGGCCGACGTTGAAGCACTCTCCCTGCCACTCGAACACCTGCAGGTACTGTATGTCACGTCTGAAACAAAAAATATCCAGTCAAACTTTTGAGACAGGTACTTCTCTGCTGGACAGATAGTATTCCCTTCAACATGATGGACCATCTAAATAGGCGATCATCTGACACTGTCAACATGATTCACCATATCCTACTAGGGATTTTGAATTAGGAGGGCTGTAAATTTTCTTATACTTGTGGCTCTGCGTAGCCTCGGTGGCGTGAATGGCGAGTGCTGAGACTCGTGAGACATGCGAATGTGATTTCCGCAGCGCCGTTTTAATTTTTTTGACAAAAAAACAACTTTGCTTTAGTAATTAACGATCCGTTTTTAATAAAATATTGGTATCGGCCATTGGGTGTACGTAAAGATATGCCTTACTCACTTGAATACCTAAACCTTACTTCATCCTCTACATTATTGACTAGCTGTGCCCCATTATTGACCAGGGACAGGGACAGGGACAATAAGGACAAGGACGATAAGGACAAGGACGATAAGGACAAGGACGATAAGGATGATAAGGACGATAAGGATGATAAGGACGATAAGGATGATTAGGACGATAAGGATGATTAGGATGATAAGGACGATAAGGATGATAAGGACGATAAGGATGATAAGGACGATAAGGATGATAAGGACGATAAGGACGATAAGGACGATAAGGACGATAAGGATGATAAGGACGATAAGGACGATAAGGATGATAAGGACGATAAGGACGATAAGGACGATAAGGATGATAAGGACGATAAAGACGATAAGGATGATAAGGACGATAAGGATGATAAGGACGATAAGGATGATAAGGACGATAAGGATGATAAGGACGATAAGGACGATAAGGACGATAAGGATGCTAAGGACGATAAGGATGATAAGGACGATAAGGATGATAAGGACGATAAGGATGATAAGGACGATAAGGACGATAAGGATGATAAGGACGATAAGGATGATAAGGACGATAAGGACGATAAGGATGATAAGGATGATAAGGACGATAAGGACGATAAGGATGATAAGGATAATAAGGGCGATAAGGATGATAAGGATGATAAGGACGATAAGGACGATAAGGACGATAAGGATGATAAGGACGATAAGGATGATAAGGACGATAAGGATGATAAGGACGATAAGGATGATAAGGACGATAAGGTTGATAAGGACGATAAGGACGATAAGGATGATAAGGACGATAAGGATGATAAGGACGATAAGGATGATAAGGACGATAAGGATGATAAGGATGATAAGGACGATAAGGATGATAAGGACGATAAGGATGATAAGGACGATAAGGACGATAAGGATGATAAGGATGATAAGGACGATAAGGACGATAAGGATGATAAGGATGATAAGGACGATAAGGATGATAAGGACGATAAGGACGATAAGGACGATAAGGATGATAAGGACGATAAGGATGATAAGGACGATAAGGATGATAAGGACGATAAGGTTGATAAGGACGATAAGGATGATAAGGACGATAAGGATGATAAGGACGATAAGGACGATAAGGACGATAAGGACGATAAGGACGATAAGGACGATAAGGATGATAAGGACGATAAGGATGATAAGGACGATAAGGACGATAAGGACGATAAGGATGATAAGGACGATAAGGACGATAAGGACGATAAGGACGATAAGGACGATAAGGACGATAAGGATGATAAGGACGATAAGGATGATAAGGACGATAAGGATGATAAGGACGATAAGGATGATAAGGACGATAAGGACGATAAGGACGATAAGGACGATAAGGACGATAAGGATGATAAGGACGATAAGGATGATAAGGACGATAAGGATGATAAGGACGATAAGGATGATAAGGACGATAAGGACGATAAGGATGATAAGGATGATAAGGACGATAAGGATGATAAGGATGATAAGGACGATAAGGATGATAAGGACGATAAGGATGATAAGGACGATAAGGATGATAAGGACGATAAGGATGATAAGGACGATAAGGATGATAAGGACGATAAGGATGATAAGGACGATAAGGATGATAAGGACGATAAGAATGATAAGGACGATAAGGACGATAAGGATGATAAGGATGATAAGGATGATAAGGACGATAAGGTTGATAAGGACGATAAGGATGGTAAGGACGATAAGGATGATAAGGACGATAAGGATGATAAGGACGATAAGGATGATAAGGACGATAAGGACGATAAGGACGATAAGGACGATAAGGACGATAAGGATGATAAGGATGATAAGGACGATAAGGATGATAAGGACGATAAGGATGATAAGGACGATAAGGATGATAAGGACGATAAGGATGATAAGGACGATAAGGACGATAAGGACGATAAGGATGATAAGGATGATAAGGACGATAAGGATGATAAGGACGATAAGGTTGATAAGGACGATAAGGATGATAAGGACGATAAGGATGATAAGGACGATAAGGACGATAAGGATGATTAGGACGATAAGGGTGATAAGGACGATAAGGATGATAAGGATAATAAGGATGATAAGGATAATAAGGATAAGGATAATAAAATAAAAATAAAAAAGGCATTTATTGTCTCCTTAACTTAAGAACTTATACAATTGAAAGTATATATGACCAAAATAGTTGCACAAGGGACAATGGGAGTAGATTCAGCATTTGCTGCATGGGCCATGCAACTCTTAACATCTTACACACGTGATAACTTTTAAACGAAATATCCGATTGAGATGAAACAAAAAGTATTTTACTTCTACATAAATACTCTTGATAACATAATGCTTAATTTCGATAAAGATTAATATTACGATACATATTTAACGTAGTTTTTTTTTCTTCAGACGATTTAATAATTATTTTGAACACAAAATCGGTTATTGTGATTAAACCATGATAGCTGGATATATGTTCTCGCGGACTTTTTTGTAGGTCTTAATGGGATCTACAAACCCGTAGTACATCATTTTGTTCTATTGTCAATAGTTTTTGCAGCGCACGCAAAAATAGGTTTTCGATTTTACACCTTGTGTTACAAAATAGCAATTTTATTACGGATCCCTAATTTTGAAAGAAAAAAAACATAGCCTATAGCCTTCCTCGATAAATGGACTACCCAACATTGAAAGAATCATTCAAATCGGACCAGTAGTTCCAGAGATTAGCGCGTTCAAACAAACAAACAAACAAACTCTGCAGCTTTATAATATTACTAGCAGCCGCCCGCGGCTTCGCTCACGCGGTACCCAGATAAAAAGTACCCTATGTCCCATTCCAGCACTCGTAGGTACCTACTATCCTCATTATTCATTATAATATAGTGTACGCTAAACGATGACTAAAGTATTGCCATCTCTTACCATTTCATAATGACAAACAGTGACAGGGCTAACTTTAAGCAATGGCTAACTTTAGCGAACGAATATGTATGTAAGTATATTCCGTAGTTTTTGCGTGAAAGAGTAACAAACATACCTAAATCTAAAAATTAAGAAATTTCGGTGAATTTAGTATAAATTTTGAGAGTTAAGGTCATGGGCGCCGGCAGAAATAATTTCCAGGTGGTGCAGATTTTAGTTTTCTTACAATCTTTGCCGTATATGATTGTTAATAAAAAGATGAAATTTTAGTCTGAATGTTTGAGACATTTACAAATTTCTGACTATTCATTATGAATTTATTATATAGGTACCCAGTCGTCACGGCTCACACCTATTTGTTCACGACGATCGAAATTTAAAAATTCTAAATTGGTGGGCCAGGAGTACCGGGATCCATATTAATCGATTTCCATTACTTCTCTGAACGCACCCTTTAAAGTACCGCTACTCTACACCAGATGGCACCAGCACAAATGGGATGAACTTAGCAGAGAAAGCGCAATACAGTTTCAATAATTCCTGTTGACCCCAGATTCCCAAGGGGTGCAAGTGCACCCTCTGGCACCCCCTTGCCGGCGCCCATGGTTAAGGTAAACTTTTCAAAACGCAACGATGGCGCGTCAAAATTTGATCAGAATTAGCAGCGACATCTAGTTTTCAGACGTAGAATTACGTCAGAACTCCATGAATAATCAAGATTGGAAACTTATTAGACCAGAAATAATTTATGCTTCCTTTCACAGGTAATTTGACATTGACAGTTCCTTTTACATATGTTTTGTATCATCTATTACTAATCTTTGGTATCATGTATTTTTTGTTCTGAGGTATCATCACTGTCATATGTCAAAATAAAAGTATTCTATTTTTCATGAAAAACATGCCAAAAATAAAGAATTTACAGGTAATTATGACATCAACTAAATGAGAAAAATCGGCTCTTTAATTTGATATAGGTTATGTGCAGTTTTAGACCAAAAATTGATTCCAGGTTTTCATCCCTTTTCACCCCTTTAGAGGTTGAATTTTGAAAAATGCCTTCTTAGTACACCCCTACGTACCAAGGTTTACCTACACTGAAAATTTCAAGTCTCTACGTCCAGCGGTTTAGGCTGTGCGTTGTCTGTCAGTCAGTCAGTCAGTCAGTCAGTCAGTCAGGACAAAGATTCTTATAATATAAGATTAAGTATAGATAAAAGGTAAAAAACATACGAAAGTGATGACGTCAAACATTTATGGAACGGGAATGAATGGTTCAGATAAATTATGTATGACTTCCAAGAATCTGCAAAAAAGTGGAAATCATAGTCAACTCAGAACAGCAAATCAACTCCTGTATGATAGTATTGACTATCATAACGAAGTGTTGATTCTGTTGTACTACTTCGTGTCATAAGTTCCTTCGAACCACTGACTGTGGTGAAAGGATTTAAAGTGCGCCTCCTTTTGAGCACTTGACAGTTGATTTAGATTTTTTATAGTTTCTACGACATGCCGCTTTCTTGAGTTTGAGTTTGGTGCACATATTTTTTTCGAACAGAAAAATCTATTGGTGCACGAACGGATTTCAGCCCACGACCTTAGGATCGGAAGGCGGGGTATCTGCCACTAAGCCACCAGTGCTCGAACTTCCCTCTTAATTTGACTGTCTTAAAAATGTTGTCCCTTTCTTAGCTATAGGTCCAGATGACGAGGACACAAACAAATGATTTATCTAGGTGGGCCAAGAAAGGACAATACATTGGTCACTGACAGATTTTTTATTGCAAGGCAAAAACAGCCTTGTTGTTTTACGACGTACAAATGAACTTGAATGGTGGTAGACCACATTTTTGGGCGACCGTACATACGTACCTACCTACTGACTGACTGATAGACGGATTTACCGATAAACACAAACATCTCTAACACGCGCATCTCCAGTTGACAATAGCAAGGATACATAGGTACAAGCTTTATGTCTATGATGGTGGTCTATCAAAGTGAAGCGGATCGTTATGTTTCGTTAAATGTGTTTAGTACCTACGAGTTAACAAATTGGATTCCAAAATATGGTCAATAAATCTCAAGGTAGGTAGAATGCGTCTAATTTCGACACAACACGGGATTTCCCCGCGTCCTCGGCCGAAATAGAACGTTGCCGGGTGTAGAATAACAGCACAAAACCATAAAAACCACTAAATCCACTTGAAAACTTACACTTACTAAACTCATGATTAAGCATGATGAATGAATACAAAACAAACAATAAAGTTTGTTACCAAAAGCCCATAAACCCTAAACGATATTCAAGACATCAAACACGTCAAATAGGTATTTCGGATTTATTCATCTCTTTTCTTCTGCCAGCGTAAATGAAATAGGAGCATGGTATGAAGTTCGTTCGATCGTAAATTTCGTTCGAAAAGTTTATCTTGTACTATCAATATCAATTACAATGAAAACTATACCTACAGTTCAGCGTATTCACTGAAACTTTTGAAGTTTGCATAATTTGTAACCCGTACTAGAGGTAACAAGTATAGCCCTTAACTGAGGAGGCTCCTTATTGGTAGGTATGTACCTATTTGCTTATTTCAACAAATTTCAAATTTGCGTCATACGCTTTTTTCCGGTAACCAGTAACCTTGTCAACGATTTTATTAATTATTAATATAATTTTTGTGCTCAACGGAATTGCGATCAGATTTTCTTGCCTTAAAATATTCGTACACTTTATAAAATTAGGTAGGTACTTGTTTATTTTGAGCCCTAATCTGAGGATATAATATCTTTGCTATAATCAACACTACGTGTTAGTGATATTTAGATAAAACGCACACGAGTTTTATTCAACTAACACGTAGTGTTGATGACAGCGATTCCGACGCTTGACTGAAATTTCGTTCGCGTCAATTGACGTATTTAATGAAAACACGAGGGGTGTTTTCATTCTAAGCAACCTCCTGAATAAAGCGCTAGACCTATAGTTAATATACTTTCCAATGTACCCCAGTTTGAGTTATTAGTACGTACCTTATTCCCTTTACCCAGTAGCTGGTAAAACCTCCCTTGCATAGAAGACGTTGGTGAATCACAGTGCAGTATGCTTTCATCGTGAAGTCAGCCAGCGAACAAGCCCTACTCGTGTCATTTCGGTGATGGTTCCCAGGAGCCACCTTGAAGGCGCTTACGAGCAGTAGTGTTTGAAGTATTTCTAAAACAATAAGATTGGAGGTAATATAAGAAGCTTCTAAGCGGGAGTGTTTGAAGTATTACTAAGAAATAAGACTATAGGTAACATAAATGAGCTTTCAAGCCGGAGTGTTCTAAGTCTTTCTAAAAAATAAGGCTTTAGGTAACATGAAGGTGCTTACAAGCACAAACGTTAGAAATAAAAAGTTTAAAAAATAAGATTATAGCGTAGGCGCGTAAACATTTATCTCCAGCTAGGTGGAGTGACGATGTATGAAAGACTGCTGGCAGAGACTGGATGCATCAAGCCGAAGACGCAATGGCGCTCATTATGGGAGGTCTATGTCACATATCACAACACAGGAAATCCTAGTGTGGGACTAGTGAATAAATTTGATTGTATATACCTAGTAAGTTACATAAAATAAACGATTTTTTGTATGTCCAGCAGTGGACTGTAATAGGCTGATGACCCAATCATTGTTTAATATTAAAACTTCATAGGTAAAATACCTATCTCCTAAATGATACAGGCAAAAACTCCAAAAATATATGCCTCTACAAGTATATTGTATTATATCGACAAGTAAGTGTATTACTTTAGGCAATTGTCTAAGGTTTCTTTCAATATTTATTTGTACGAAAGAAACGTCGCTACGGAAAATATCGACACATCAGTTTTTCATCAAAGTGGATTTTATAAGAAAAGAAAAATGTAGCGCAGGGAAAAAGGAACAAGATTAATTCCATCAATGTCCTATCTGACTGGATATTATAGGCAAGTTTTATAAAATTACATACATACATTCATATATAAAATCACCCCCGTTTCCCATAGGGGTAGGCAGAGATCACGGATCTCCATTTGCTACGATCCTGACATCCTTATTTCGCTTTCGCTATTCACTCTCAATTACATTCTTTATGCTCGTCGGTTTAGGGTACTCTTGTCCTGGCCCTTTTACTCTTACAAAAAGGAAACAATTTATCTACGAAAGCTCGAATGGCTTAAAAAACTCAATGTTAAGGTACGAGTTGGCAGCGAACGACATGAGGCAGCAGCAGACGACGTTTCGCAGTGACACTACTGGTTTCTATGTATTTCTATGAAATTCCCTCCATAGTTAGCGACACGAAGCTAGCGACGCGTTTCATAGAAATACATAGAAACCAGTAGTGTCGCTGCGACACGTCGTCCGCTGCTGCCTCATGTCGTCCGCTGCCAATAAGATAATACTCTAAGTAGGTAATTAACTAATAACTTAGTAGTTTTCCATATTCTATTGTAAATAGTGATTAGTCTTAAGGACCTTATTTTTGTTTACTAGTATAGACTAGTATATTTCCATCCCTAATGTTATGTTTACCTATCCCACGATCCTTTTGCTATAAATACTCTGTTTTAGGATCAGCAGTTCAATTCTATTTCATCATTCTAACTCGCTATATCCTCTGTATCTAGTACTAAGTTCGAAGTATAAATAAAGTTTTTTTTTTAAGTGATTCTGTCGTTTACTACCTAACAACTGAAAGGATGCTGGGTTCAAAATCGTGATGCACAGAAAAGCATAGACAGCAGTTATTGTTTTATGTCATTGACAGACAGTCGTTCTTATGCTACGCACAGTACACATAAGAAACCCAGAACAAGGTTGTACTTTGAATCTTGAATAGATTAGATACATAAATATGTAGTTTGAAAAAAAAATGCCCACCTAAAAACTTGTACTTAGTGTTGTTTCAAAACGCTTTTAAACATGTTATACGAAAATAAAACATTATTGAACTAATATTAATTTCGAATTTATTACTACATTTCCCATGCCTGCATACTTCATCACTATTTACTATTATTATTAAGTGATGCTAAGTTTTACATACTATTTAACATCAAAAAATGACAAAATCGTGAGTGTAATTATTAGTCAGACTACCGTGTATATGAACACGGTAATCCGTGTTTACCGTGTGTACTCTGTGAAACAAAACAGATCTGCATAAAACGTGACAAAGTCCTACTTTATTAGAATCCTGAAATTTTAAGCCCAATTTTTTAATTGATATTGCTTGGCACTTAAAAAATTAGGCAGAAAAGTATGTGTACCAATGTGGACCCAAATATTTTTTGTTTATTCTAACCGCTTACAGATTCAAATTTCAACAGAGCATAAATCATCCTGCGTGTGTGAGACTGTGTGCAAGCTTTTTTTTTATAAAACCATGATGATTAAGAAAAAAGGCGCCCTGTGTGAACGGAAGAAAATAAATTCACCTATGCGTAAAATAAAAGGATATAGAGAGCCCGACTGTTTCTTTTGATTATATTTGTATTAGTTGAAAGTGTCTTTGTTAATAAATGTGTTTACAAATAAAAAAAAACAAGTACACGTCGAGGCTCCTTCTAGCTAGGATTGTTCTATATTTTTTTTATTTAGTTTATTTGTCGCAACCTTAACATACAGCTAACAAACTATTAATTGACATTTTCTGTTTCTATATCATCATCATCATCATCGTAGGGGTAGACATAGGCCTCTCATCACTTGTGCCATCCAACACGGTCCTGTCCTAGTCTCATCCTCTCCAACTTCTCCAAATTCGATTCAATTACGATCTATAAAATATCTGTAGTTCCGTTGCTGCGTGAAGGACAAACTAACAAACCATCAAACGTAAACACTTTCCCATTTATAACTGGCACGTGCCACACAACGTTGACTAAACCCTTTAGATCGACGGCTCTTGTCACTTCAGTAGCGTCAAATGCCATTTAGGTACCTAACTTTGATTATATACCTGGTACCTAACTATAAGATGTTCAAACACTTTATTTAGTAAAAACAAAAACACAGTCCCCAATTGATGACCTCGGTGGCGTGGCGGGCGAGTGCTCGCTACGGGAGAAATGTTTGTATGCTCTGCAAATATTTCTTCCGGTTCTGGGCGTTGTAGTATTTTGTATTATAAGGTTTACAGGTATACAAAAAAAAGTATAAATACATATAATTATTCTATCAACCATCTGGTGTCCACAGTACAAGCTTTGCTTAGTTTGGGGCTAGATGACGCTGTATGAAAAATGTCCACAAATATTTAATAAATTTGATTTTGAACCCACGACCTTAGGATTGAAAAGCGGGATCTCTATTAACTATACTACCAACGCTTTGTCATTATGTCATCATAGCTCTCAAACAAATATAGACCGATGTCGATGCAGTTTTTTTTCTTTTGTTTTTAAAGCTAATGTGATCGAGATGGCTTTAATTTATGAAGATCTGTTGAGGCGTTTGAAGATCATCAGCTCATATCCTACTTGACAAAAGACTCTTACCAACTTTCACAGGTCTGATTGATTTGTTTGGCCTATTGTTACTTCGGTGGTATTTCTAAGACATTGTAACCTTGAGCTAATGCTGTAAAATCTGCGAGATACCCAACCCCTCAGCAACATCCAGCAGATACCTATAGCGTATTTGGGTAGTAGGTAACTATGAAATATTGTTTATCAGAATGTATGGTAATGGTTACATAAATAGCCAACTTATCGATGTTGTGTGAGACATTAGGTAAACGACTTCTCGTGACTTGGTTGCTTAGGTAGGTAGTGACGATCGACCTTCAGTAATAGATGTATACCAGTGTATACCATACTTATTTGTAAGTCATTGTACTTAGATATTCGACCGTAGTATAGTCAGCAATAAAAACCCGCAGTAGACCTTAAATACTCGTAGCAATGTTTTTATGTGAAAAGTAGATATATATGACGCTTTTCAACAAATAACAGTCCTTCGTCTGTTAGTAGAATATTGAAAATGGTCATAAAATATATTAAGTAGGTACCTATAAAAAACCCGAACATTTGCTAGAATAAACTCACGCCCTAAGCTCCTAAGTCAATGCAATCAAAAGATACGGCTATTAATGTTGACTCATGATCATCATCAAATAGGGTAGGTACCTACTTCTCTTTGATCAAGGTCTCACAATATAAAGTACCTACTTACTAAAGTCTGTAAGTAAGCAAATTACTTAATAAAATTTACTTAAGTAGGTAAGTACACAACTACAAGTACAAGTTACTGGGTACCTTACCTAAGTAGGTAGGTACTGCAAAATACAAAGAAAGTTGGAATTATAAAATTAGAAATGTCTTAGATATTTATCTTAAAAAAATGTATTTATAAAAGGTGTGGGATAGTTGAATGTTTAACTATCCCACATCATGTGATTATTATCATCTTGTAATCATGTGATAAGGGTTGGTCGTTAGAAATGAATAGCTATACCCGAAAACAAATATAACAGAACTTATTTGAATGTTGTGGAAAAACTTATTTGAATAGAAGGAACGGGGAAGGCCTTTGCCCAGCCTTTGGCTAACAATAACTTGCTACCATTACATTCTGAACACATTGGGTTCTAGTGCTAGTATGTTATGTACCTGCCAACTGCACTGATAAAACTGTAAAGCATAAAATACAATGAAAATGAATGAAACGCTCTTATGAGAATATCTAATAAAAAAAAACCCACCTTTCATCTTATTTTCTTCACGTCGTCGTATATCTTCTAAAGAAAACAGATTAAACTACCCAAAACATGTCCGAGACACATAACACAAGCGTAAGCTAATTCCTTTATTTCCGCAATTTTATTTTCTAAAACTATGTAGGTACTTTTATTTTTAAACTTTTCATGCAGTTAAAGTTTTATTTGCTTTCAATTAGGCTGCGTTGGGAAAATTCACTCAACCATGTTTACCACGTTAGTCCTTTTGAACCTAACTTTTCACAGTATGAATACACTTTAATTAATTTAGTCACTTCCTGCACGATATATTATATTCAGAATACTTTGTGAATACAAATGACCTAGATTATAGATAGGTAATAGTAAGTACCTAATTGTCTAGGTACATTCATAAAATAGTACCTACCTACGTAGACAAAATTTTTGCATAATGTTTTTTATTAAAAACATTTGATTCAAATGCAAAAGTGAAACTACCTTCTTTTAACTTGTGTAGGTAGGTACAATAAAACAATAGCACTTCTTTAATATTAATTCTAATTTTTTAAAATTGACTATTGCAATAAGTACAAATGGTAACCAATAATACGTAGGTAGGGTATACAGCAACCTAGAATCACTTGAAATTCAGGTACCTACTTAGGTCTTTCTAGATTGGTACCGTGATGTACGGTACCTGAATATTTCTCTCACAATCTGTTACCAATCCTATTTTAGATAAGTAATCTCAATTTTATATACTTAAATGTATAAGCTCAGAAGATTTTATTTATATCACTTTCCTCTAAGAAAATCTATGTCCGGGACATTATCTGTGATTTGGTTATCGATGAAGAAATCACAACCAATTGTGATAATGTGATAATGGATCTTACTCTAAATTTTGCAGGATGATCTAAAATATACTCGTTATTTTTTTCAAAATGTGACAATGTATCAAGGTATCACGGTACAGCTGCTGACTTTTTTATTAACTACATCCCCAACCAAACACACAACGCATCCAATCATCAAACTAAATCAAAATCCTTGTATTTTAACTCCACAGGTACCAAACAATGTTGCGCGAAAATTGTAGGGAAATACGAGGGTGGAAAAGTAGGGATTTTCGCGGAAAACTGAAAAGCGTGTAGCGCGCCCTACACCCGAATCACAACTAAAGCCTGAAAAGGAGACGGAACACCGAAGCTGGTTAGCGAGATGACAACAATGCTAATCATGTTATCAGTATTATCACCAAGTTTATGTAGGTATCACAAATACAGGTAAGTATCTAATGTAAGTGACCATTTTATTCGTCACTTATTTTAAGAGATTGAATGAATTTCAGCACTTTGGTAGTTTATTTCCTTCATTGCAATATTTGATTGGTATGACATGGTCAACATTTTATAAATGTCAGATTATGTAACTGTTTTGACATAAATTAATGTTTAAGAACGATTTATGCGTTATCCCGGTTATCCTATCACATATTTTTTTTCATTTTGGGATCGATATACAGGATAAAAAGTAACCTATAGGTACCCTTCCCCGAATGAAATATATCTCCTTGCCAAATTTCATCAAAACCTGTTGAGCAGTTTAGGCGTGAAAAGGTTGAATAGACAGACAGACATAGTCACTTTTGCTTAAGTTGTAACCGTATAAAAATTATTCTATATATGTTATTCCAGCACACGCACTATGTATATTCCAAGTTTCATTCAAATCCGCTTAGCCGTTTAGGCGTGATTGAGGCACAAACATCCAAACATCCTCACAAACTTTCTCATTTATAATATAAGTAGGATTATTACTATAATGTCTTAAATGTACTTAGATAAGTAATACACGAGAGCCTGAACTAGGTAATCCTGTGTTTCAGGCGGTTAGAGCACAAAGTAAAGTATAAAAATAACAAATAATCTTACTTATATTATAAATGCGAAAGTTTGTGAGTTTGGATGTTTAGATGTTTAGATGTTTGGATGTTTGGATGTTTGGATGTTTGTGCCTCAATCACGCCTAAACGGCTGAACGGATTTGAATGAAACTTGGAATATACATAGTACATGTACTGGATTAACATATAGGCTATTTTTTATCCGGGTACCATGCGAGCGTAGCCGCGGGCGGCAGCTAGTTAATTTATAAAAGATCTACATAATTGGTTTAAAATAAACATAGCTTAATTAGCCATTTTTTGTGGTTTCCTTTATCTATTGAACATGTGAAAGACTTTGAGGAAGGAATGCTTATCAATTTTGTGGTTTTTTTATCATACTTATTTTCGCTGAAAAATAATGCGGTTGTATAATTTATTATTTTCTCATGGAAACTGTTAGATAGAACGCTAGTATAAATACCGCATGGAATATCGTTGAATGTGAATTCCGTCACCAAGTGTGCACAGAGTGTGAGTGGTCTTCAAGCACCTACCTAGAGACTGTAAGTTTTTTTTGCGTGCTCAAAATCAAGCTTCATCCAACCTCAAAATCTAAGAAAACCTGGGTTATATAGGTGACTTGGAACTCAACAAACCCTACAAGATTGTTGAGGTTAAAAGAATTCCCTCAAAATTTGACAAATCCAAGATGCAACGTGTATGCTTGCTACGTACGTACGTAGCTAGCTACGTAGGGCTGTTCTATCTATTGCAACCCGCGCACGGGGCGACCTCTAAGAATCAATTCCACTCGCGGGCTGTTTTCACATCACATCATTACTTCCAGGTGTGTGGGATTATAATGGAACGATGAGTGTTCACTGCTCCCTAGTGGGAGCTTAATGAACTCAAAAGTTTTGTATGATCCCACTGGGATCAAGTGAGTGGGAGCATAATGGAATAAGCCAACGTGTACCTAGAGAATGGGTTCACCTCTGTTCACCCTCACACTATCTAACAGATTTGACGATTTATGTGATGAAATGTTTGCATAGGTACCTACTTACAAACAGCGGGGGTCTATAGGATCAATAAACGACCAAGCGGTAGATCATGGATCATCGATTTTGAAGAACTATCACCCAACCTTGAACAGTCAGACCCCTCATATATTTATTTATATATCAAACAAAACCCACAGCTCTTAAGAATATTATGCTTAAACTTATTAACAATCTATAGGGAACTATAGGATTCAAATAATTCAAATAGTTTTTTGTTAATAAAAGGGTTCATATCATAGGCATGCGATTTCTACCGGTAGTGGACTTCAATTATAGATTGATCATGAATTAGCGCCAACTGCTTCAATTCATCTTGTTTTATTAAAATAATCAATCCATGCTTGTCTGTGAATTATTAAGAAGAGAGCTGATGGCTGGAATATCCTGAGAACCTGCATGATTTACATTCTGATTTCCCACTCTGTCTAGAAAATATTTGTATTAGAAATACAAATGGCTTTAAACTGGTACCAAATCTGCAAAATAAAACTAAATACGTAATGCACTACAGAAATTAAATACATATTAAATATGGGACTAAAATTTAAAAAAACACAGAATTTTAAAATTTGATCAAAGCCCATGGTTAAATAAAATTAGATTGAACTAAACTAAATACAAAGATTCAATTAATTTTAAAAACTGTAAGGTCTTTGATAGCTTCGTTAATTAAAACTGAAATTGTGTCATTGATTGATTTCATATATAAGTCAGGAGTTTCGAAATCTATTTTTGTTTTATCTGTTTTAGATGTGATTTTGTTTGTGTAAATACGATTTCCAAAGGCAGTTTGTATGAGGTTGACGTTCGGTAATGCTAGTTGGATTTTAGCAGAGTTATTTTTATGTAGATTGCTATTGTAATGGTTATTTAAATACCTCTTTTTGATGGTTACCTTGCAAGAAGCGCAATCCACAGTTTCATGTTCAGCTTCCTTACAAAGATTGACCAAACCATCATCGAAAAATGTGTCAATAACTCTTCTCGAGATGTTGATGTCGTCTCCAAATGTCTTCGTTTGTTCTGGTTTACATGATCTACCTGTTTCTTCCTCTGCCATCCTGCCCCAACTTGGCTATAGCAACAAAAATAAGTAAATTTAAATACCACATTTATTCTGGACTAAATAAAAATCATATACGTGTATGGGTAGGTTAGGTACTTACTTAACATTGAATCTGATTGTTCCTCGGTAGATTTTTTGTTTGTTAAAGAATAGAAATAATTTATTTTATTCAACGTATTTACAAACAAACTACAATAACATTAAAAACTTTAAGGCGAACTTTATCTAAGTTCGCCTACAGATAGAAATTATATTGTTTTGGCAGGTATTCAACATCGCTGAAGTCAGAAATGTAATGTTTGTATGTTCTTCTTCAGCCTCCACATGTTACTTTTATAAAACACACAAATATGAGTACTTACTCGATACACAACAGTATATAAATATGTCAAAAGATCTCTAAGTAATAGGAATTGTATAAAGACGTGCCGACACTGGACCGACAGACTGGACGACATACCCTAAGACCTCAAAGAAACAACTGGCTACTGGCCTGTCTAAATAACTTTTAACTATATGGTGAATATTTTTATGCACTAGAACACTTTGTATTTCAAATTGGTTGCTCTGCTGTCACAAAAACTATGGTGCAGAAAGATTCAACTTTGAATAAAAGTATATAGCCAGCGTTATCTACAAGCGTTATCCGGTCGAGTCATTCGTTGATTGCATTCCAAAAGACGGAACAATAGGACGCCGGGCATGACAATAGGAAGGTAAGGAAGATAACTGTCTTTTTTTCGGGAAATCATAGAAGTTTTTTGAAAAGGAGGTAAATAAAATGTTTACTTTAATGAGTCACACCCTAATAACTCAGGTAATTATGTGAACAATGCAATGTTCGAGCGATGAGTCAATAACAATGACAATCTTACTTATATTATAAATGCGAAAGTTTGTGAGTTTGGATGTTTGGATGTTTGGATGTTTGTGCCTCAATCACGCCTAAACGGCTGAACGGATTCTAATGAAATTTGCTACAGAAGTAGATCATACACCAGAATAACATATAGGCTACTTTTTATCCTGAAAAAGGATCCCAAAATGGAAAAAGGATTCAAAGAAATAGTCAGGATAACACATAAAACCTTCATTGATTTGAATTTTATGACATGACATTTAATCCGACTTATGAAAAATTTTGACAATTCATATCAATCAAAATTTTGCAAAGAAGGAAGAAAATCATCGTATTTCTGTATAAATTACACATTACTTTCTTAAAATAACATGTAAACGGTTTGTTGCTGAAGGGGCCATCCCACAAATCGAATACAAGTACTATTTGCACAGAATCAAGACAGTTTTTTTTCAGATCTATTGTATCAGAGTATGTTGTAACTTGGTTGTAACGACTTTATTTGGAAGTCTTGAAAGACTGGAAGCCTGTGAACCCTGGAAGCATTCAGTGCAGTGCTAAAAATCTGCTAAGACTATGGAATACTGCGTCGTCGCCTGGCTAGATAAATCATCGGGCCAATGATCCTGAAGTCTTATCAGGGGATGTCAGTCAACCTGTGTTTTAAAATCGAGCTTTATTTTATTACGTTCAAATTGTTGATAAGTTTAATAAAGGCCTTTTAATTATTCCAAATATTTTTTATTGTATTTACATGTAGGTAATCTATTATATCTAGGTCCCCCAACCAACAAAGAGGACCTCTGAGGACCCTTGTGACGGGTAAAACAAGCTGGATCTTCACATAGTATGCCTTACTATTTACTACGAAATAAATAGGCGAATGAAACAAACTTGTAAAGGTAGCAGTAAATCTTGATATAGGTAGTTACTTGAATAACTTCTCTGCTGAACTGGAAGTAAAGCAAAAGCGTAGAATGCGTCCAGCTGCTTTTCTCCACGAACATTTCGTAAAGTCGATATAAGGATAGCATCCTCTCCAACATAATGGACCACCTATTAAGGCGATGGGCTGATCACCTGTCACCATGGTTCATCATATCCATCTTAGGGCTTTAAATCAGAAGTGGCTCCAGGTTTTCTTTTGTTTACTTGTGGCTCTGCCCAACCTTTTTAGACATACGGGCGTGATAATATGTAAGTAATAACTTACTAGAATTAAATTGAATTGAATTGAACCGACGAGTTTACAGATCGAAGCAATAAAAATAGTAAGTACAATAAGAATAGGTATACAATACCTCGAAAAAGCGAGCTCTGTCTTTTATTTTAAGCTACTGCCGTTTTTTAACTCAATGTAGCTTTAAAACCACCTGTAGAATTCTCTGAAAATTTGTTAGCGTAGCGAGATTCTTCGCTCGCTAACTTCTAGAGACTTCTAGAGGTGGTTTAGAGCTATATTGAGTAAAAAAAAATCGGCTCGCTTCGCTCGCATTAGCTTGAAGCTCGCTTCGCTCGCTAACTTCTAGAGACTTCTAGAGATGGTTTGAAGCTACATTGACTTAAAAAATTCGGCTCGCTTCGCTCGCATTGGTATGAAGCTCGCTTCGCTCGCATTGGTATGAAGCTCGCTTCGCTCGCATTGGTTTGAAGCTCGCTTCGCTCGCATTGGCTTGAAGCTCGCTTCGCTCGCTAACTTCTAGAGACTTCTAGAGATGGTTTAAAGCTACATTGACTTAAAAAATTCGGCTCGCTTCGCTCGCATTGGTATGAAGCTCGCTTCGCTCGCATTGGTTTGAAGCTTGCTTCGCTTGCATTGGCTTGAAGCTCGCTTCGCTCGCTAACTTTTAGAGAATTCTAGAGATGGTTTAAAGATACATTGACTTAAAAAATTCGGCTCGCTTCGCTCGCATTGGAATGAAGCTCGCTTCGCTCGCATTGGTTTGAAGCTCGCTTCACTCGCTGACTTCTAGAGATGGTTTAAAGCTACATTGAGTAAAAAAAAACGGCTCGCTCCGCTCGCATTGGTTTGAAGCTCGCTTCGCTCGCTAACTTCTAGAGACTTCTAGAGGTGGTTTAAAGCTACATTGAGCAAACAAATTCGGCTCGCTTCGCTCGCATTGGCTTGAAGCTCGCTTCGCTCGGTAACTTCTAGAGACTTCTAGAGATGGTTTAAAGCTACATTGAGTAAAAAAAAGCTCTCTTTGCTCGCTAAGTAATCACTTTAAAACATTGTTTAACAATACTTTAAAATGATAAGCAAGTGCGCAGTGTACTGTGACATTTTTGTTACTTACATTGAGCTGCAAACAACAGACACAACAATTTGCCACTAATCATCGGCGTAATATAAATGTAACCTAAAGTTCATTGTTTGCTGTAGGTAATGGGTGTTATAACTAGGTAGGTACCGTGACTTGAGAGTAAAGTCGTGAAGGTGTATACGCTTTTTCTGTTTTAAACTAATAGATGGCGTTAGGTGTATTGAAAATCCCGAAAAACTAGATTTCATTTCGTACTAACTATTAAGTGTGTTGTGTATTAACTATGTCCATCGCCTGAACTCTGGTTAGTAGGTTTTTATTTGGACTATTGACGTTGTCGACGTTGTCTATCACGCAGACAACGTCGCGGGTTACAGCTAGTATAACAATAAAATTGACGGCGCCGAATAGAATGAAGGAAGTGAACCGATAACGTTTTGCTAACTTTTGAATAGAGCAAGATATCGAAAAATGGATTAGCACATTGAATCAGGCATAGCCATATAATGTTGTAGTATTATAAGTATGTATTTACAAAAAAAAGTATATAAGTATTCTATCAGCCATCTAGTTCCCATAGTACAAGCTTTGCTTAGTTTAGGGCTAGATGGCGCTGTGTGAAATGTCTACAAATATTTATTTATAGCCGAAAACCCCCAGTTAGACAAAAAACTTTTTTTAGGCGGATACAATCAGGAGAAAAAATTTCGGCACTTGTTTTTTTAGGAGAGTTGGAGTCGGACGAGTGAGCCAGAAAGAATCAATCCCTACTACTGAAGTATGTGGTACAAATTGTACTGTGTTTAGTCCAAAGTTGCATATTCTCGAGGACAAAACAAAACACTTAAAATTCAAACGTTCCCTTTTCTAACACACAGCCAATAGCAGCCAATAAATAATACTTGAGATTGACATCTGAGTATTCTTGGCGACACCTTTTTCTAAAGCTTTCTTGAAATTTAGAGTAGTAATTTTTATTTTATTTTATGCATCTGCGCATACTATTCGAAACAGAATAGGTCACTCCAATTATTTAATGCAGGGCTGTCATCGGTTGCTGGTAACTGGAAGAAAGGGTAGGAATATTTCACATTTACGTACCTATCCTAGCAAATGGAGATCCGTGATCTCTGCCTACCCTTATGGGAGTCAAGCGTGATTTTATGTATGTATGTACAGTACAAGCGCACGAGATCTCAGTTCGGGGCGAACTAAGTACCTACTAGTTTATTTATGAGCTTGCAAATGGTGGACCACGAGACTTTAACCGCAGATTGTAGTAGTGTTTTGTTTATCGTCGGAAAGGAAACGCCCCGCCCCCCGTACCCCGTCCCCCGCGCCCCCCACCCCGGACGGCGGCCAGGGTCAGCACGTGCCTTCCCAATCCCGCCAATGCAGTGCGGCTGCGCATGTCAGTGTCAGTGCAGTGTCGATCACTGAGCAAGTAAACACTACGTCATAGTGTTGATCGATATAAGCTTTGGTGTATTTTTGTGTGTGCCTAAGGAATTTTGGATTGCAATAACCTATTTAGTGGGTAAGTCCCAAATATAGATGCGTTATGTCGCTACAATGTTCGCATAATGCCTATTAGGTATCTATAGTCTGACCATTCAGTCAGATTAAGTACCTAGGTATAAAAATACTGACATAATAGTACCTACTTTCCTGTAATAATAAATAAATGGGTAGTAAAAAAACATTTATTAAAACAAGCTGGGTAGTTTTGAAAAAATATTTTTACTATTAAGTACTTTATTTTCTAGTTCTAGTTAGTTTTTTTCAGCAAAGCAAAGCCTTTCATTTGATATTATCAGACTATTTTTTATGCACCCCATGATATCCTATATCCTACTTCCTATCCTACTATATTATAAATGTGAAAGTTTGTGAGTTTGGATGTTGGTGCCTCAATAGCGCCTTAACGGCTAAACGGATTTGAATGAAACTTGGAATATACATAGTACATGTGCTGGATTAACATATAGGCTATTTTTTGTTCGGGTACCACGCGAGCGAAGCCGCGGGCGGTAGCTAGTGAATATATAAAAAAAATAGTCCGCCATCTTTGGTAGTCCATCATATTGGATTTAGAATGACATCGCTTAGCTAACCAGGTATTGTCATTCAAACTAAACGTGTATGCAAAATTTCAGCTCAATCAATTCAGAATAACTGCTAAAGCTAAAATTCAGTTTCAAGATTTGACCCGAACAAACAACAGACTTACATTGCAAGTTAAATAAAAACTTTTAAAGCGTTCTTTATTAAAATCAAGCAATAAAATGCAAAATGAAACAAAACTCTTCCATGTGGATCCCCTTAATTTTTAATTTCATTATTATTTTTGTACAAATCAGTAATTTGACCAACGACCAAAGGGCTGGCGCTAACCTCGGACAAAGGATAAGTAAAGCTATCCAACAAGGTAACGTCGCCAGCCTTTTGGGGGACCTTACCTGCGGTTGGTGATCTAAGCTCTGTTTACCGAAAACTGAGCTCATTTTCATTTCTTATTATTATACCGAACTATTTAATGTTATTATAGTTTGTATTTGTACTCTAATGTTAGATCGTTTGAAAAAGAAATATACAAAAATACCACATAAAAAATGTCGTTACGCGCTACGCGGTCCGCCTACGCGCTATCTATGCTACGAAAGTCGAAACTCGCTTTAGAACAGCACGCACTATGATATTTTATAGGAAAGTTTCATTTGAATCCGTACAGAAGTTTGGGTATGATTGAGGCACAAACATTACATCGCATTTCTCACTTTAAACTTTAGGATAACATTATTCCAAAAAAATATTCAACGACAACGTCGCAGATTTTAGCTAGTACATACATAAAATCACGCCTATTTCCCATAGGGGTAGCCAGAGATCACGGATCTTCATTTACATGACGTGACCACTGAGGACTGTCTAAAAAGTGACTTTAGTACTATATCTATGATGTCCTATACCTATACAACCTATAATAATAATAATAATAAATAACACCCAACAGTCAATACATAGTCCTGACCCCACACTAGGATTCCCTGTGTCGTGGGTATCAGAAACTACGAGTACCATGGTACCACAGCACCCAGACCCGGAAGAAATATTTGTAAACATGCAAACATTTATTCCGCAGCGGGAATCGAACCCGCGCCTCTTGCATCTCTGTCGAGATATCGCCCGCCACGGCACCGAGGCGCCGTCAGAATGATGTTAGGTGTTAGGTAGATTAGATACCTACCATTACTTTCCTGTAATTGTTTGTTTGACAATTTTTGACAAACAAACTAACAAAATTAATACCTGTATTCTCGGAACAGTAAATCTATTCTTCCAAGCAGCCAATTTCATTTTCTATGTACGCAATTGATCTTACGTTATTTGTCCTAAATCTTACTCACCTGTCTCAAAATGGTTCTAACCAACGATTTAAATCTTTGGTTCTAACGCATAACGGAAGACCAGCGCTAGTTACTTACAACCTGCATTGCTGAGTTAGGAGCTTTTTGTAACAGTATAAGCAATAGATGCATACTTGTGTTCAATTTATATTTTAATTTAATTATTTCTTACCTTTGTGTCAGTGTGTACAAATAAATAATTCTCTCATTCAAACAAATAATTCATTCATTCATATTGACTTTTTACAGATAAAATATAATTTTCATCTGAAGACTTAAATCAAGATGTCAGCGGCTGATGGAAACGGTTAGTAAATACCTACCTATTTATTGTTCCGAGTAGGTACCCGCCTAAGTACCTACCTCGGAAAAAATAGCTAAATCTAGCTAAATACACACATATTTAGAGAGAATAAATCTTGTAAGGATTTTTCAGTTAGCTGTAGCTACATCTTTGATACTTTCCATGGTATATTTAATTCCTAATTATTGTTCATTTTTCGTTCCCAGGTGACTTACAGCTTATGGCGAAGTATGACTTCAAAACACCTATTAAAGCTACTGTTTTACTTTATGAAAGCGATGAAGAAAATAAAGTTTCCATAGAAAAAGAACAAAATAGTGATGTTACCCAGGATATAGATCATGTTATCTCAGCCATATTTGAAGATATACGTAAAGCGACTAATGTAATAAGCATCAACAAACATAATACTGGAGCTACAAGTACAAGAGATAACACATTAAAGGAGTCAATAAACAGTAATAACTTAGTAGAAGCAGAAAATCAAAACATACATAACACTGTCGTATTTGATTTTCCAAACCAAATAGAAGTTTCAAGGGGTTGTACACCAAACGTATTATGTTATAATCAAGACATACCTAGCGAAAGTCCAAATGTAACAAACAGCTACCAGATGTCAACCACTTTGCAAGGAAATAATAATAAACAACTACTGGTCCACACAGCGCAAACTGAAAACCAAAATGATATTTTATTAAAGAAAGCGGAAAAATGCGTAGAAACTTTACTAAGAACAGTCTCAATGCATATGATATTAATAATGAAAGCATACATGGATTACAAAATGATTACTTTTAAAACATCAGACAGAGTTGTACTTGAAACAGCAAGAAAGCGTTTTCAAGATACGAAAACTCGGTTTTTTTATCTTTCGTTTAGTACAGTTTCGAATATTATGTTACCAAAAGAAAATGACAAAACATTTGTGGATAAATTCATTAATAACACGATTGAGCTGGCCAAGGTCAAACATTTGAGTGTTAAAGACAGTGATATGATGTTTCTATGTACAGAAATGTTTATTTGGGTAAAATCTCATGTTCAACATCCATTACTGAGAGAATTACTGTACAAAGACCCTGAACCCACACTAGCAAACTCAGCAAATAACGTCCAAGTATTTAAACATTTTTGTACGGAATATAACTCCAATAGCCGACCTCAGAACAAAGTAAGTTGTCGGTCCAAACCAAAACAGCGATCAAGCCAAGCTAACAAAGTACAGCCGCAAGTACATCATCAAAAACTGACGACACGACCGCCTCCCCCGTACTATGTACCACAAACCTGGCACCAAGAAACTACGCCTCTTCAAAACAATTCACAGAACCAGCTACTAAATCCAGCACAATGTGACAGGTTTCAAGGAAATAAGGGGCAAGTGGAACGTAACAGATCACTGTCGATAGACAGTGGCTGTATGAGTCCCTTGAGCTCATGTTCCAATGATCCAATGGTAAAAACTTTATACAGCTACGTTTAACCCTCATGAGCGAGTCATCTAAAACGCTTTTAGCCTTTGTAGCAAAATGCATTAGCATTGTCTTCCTGCTTTCCATCAAATCCCAAAACTGGAGAAGAGAATGACACTTCGATTGGTTGCAGTGTTCACCACAACATGGTCAAATCAACCCTACACCAACGCCCGTCACACCAATGATCACCCATGTCACCTCATTGAACCCAGGCGTGGTGTTCATCGATACTGGGTCATGCCACGTGTGCGGCAAGGTTACCAAACAGAAATGTTTCAGGTGCTATAAGTCTTACTACTGCAGTCATCAGTGTCAGGTAAATGATAACCGTCAATAGTCGATGCTCTATAAAAATAACAAATAAATAAGTAACACCCAATAGTCACAAACATAGTCCTGACCCCACACTAGGATTCCTTGTGTCGTGGGTATCAGAAACTACGAGTACCATGGTACCGCAGCACCCAGACCCGGAAGAAATATTTGCAGAACATGCAAACATTTATTCCGCAGCGGGAATCGAACCCGTGCCTCTTGCGTTCTACCGAGCAATCGCCCGCAACGCCACCGAGGCCGTCATGCATATGATATTAATAATCTATCTTCTATGTTCTCAGTAAGAACAGTTCAAAGTAACCTACATTAGTCTATCTTTATTCATTAAAGTACAGACACATCATAATTATTATAACATTTTCAAAAAAAGCATTAAACACACATTGAACTATATTACTATCGTATTTATAACTCAATGGTCTTGATCACACATGTTACTTTTCCGATGTCTATAGCCTTCATTATTGAAAGGAAAGAAAAAATCAGTCTACCTACGTATTATACTTTTTTTGCAGATGGATGATTGGAAATATCATGCCCACATCTGCACCTCGACACACCTTACCTACGTATAAATACGACGCCGCCATACGTACAAGAAGATCACCCTACTGCTACGACAAGTACGACAAGTAGTAACAGTAGGACCTGAAGAGAGAAAGACAACAGCAAACTAGGAAGTAAGGTGGTCGACCAAGAGTTGACCAAAACTGACTTGCGTAGACTACGCCGTGCAGGAAACATTGTTCTGAGCACCCAGTGGATGCAAAACTGCGAACAGATTAAATACCTATAGATCGGCAAATAACAAAAGAATAAACAAAAAAGCTTCGCCTTACCATCCCGTAAGGGTGCATTTTCAGCGAAGCGACTAACCTCTACCCAGTAACCCCAAGTTGCTAGCTTTTGAATACAAAGTGGTACCAAATTACCAATAGTAAGTGCCTAGCTGAGTATTTCGGAGCCTTATCGTAAAACTAGGTCATACCCATCATACCATAGGTAGTCTAATTCTTATGATTTTCTAAATCTAATTTTTATGTTCTTTTTCTTTAGATCTCTTTAGATTAAGAAACTTTTAAATAAGTAGGTACCTTACCTACCTATTGTTGTTTATCGTTGTATATGTTGTTATGTATTTTAACTTATTATTTTGGCTTTAACTCGAAACAGTATGTGTGGTTAGGTAAATAGAATAGTAAATATATTCCTAAACTTCGATCAAATAAACAGTTCCTAAAGCAAGGATAGGTAGGTGTGTAAGTTAAGTAAATTAAATTAAAACTCATTGTACCTTTCTACAAAAAATAAAAACCCGGGTTAAGTTTACCTAACTGCCTTATTGATTTTTTTAAGGTTGTTTTTTACTACTACACCTCACCCTGTTAAATTATCTACTTATCTATACATCCGACTATGTACCTAAACGTTAAAAACTTAACCAAGCCCATAAAACACCCCTACCTACTAGCTGTATGTCACCCGCGACGTTGTCTGCGTGTTAGATAGTCTAACCTCGCACCTGCAATAAAGTACTTAAGTAGTAAGACGTGTGATTTGCAGAAAAATTTGATTTAAAACCTAAAGCAGATAGAGATCAAATTATACTGCTTCAAATTTCAATGTGTTATCTTGTTTCAGCAGTCGAAAGAGTAACCCACAAGGAGAGGGTTTTTGAATAACAGCAAAACTCAATATTATTGAAAATCCTATTAACGGGTAACCAAAATGAATGGGTTTTAAAGGGGTTACCCAGTAAAAAGGTTTCTAATCAAAACTGTAACACTTAGGTTTTTCTACAAACACCTTTAAAAAACCCTCACGAAAACCCCAAAACGGCTTTCCGAATCGGTTCCTGGTTAGATTTTTTTGGAATGATAGTGTCTTAGGGTTTTATAAGTACCTAAATACTGATATCTTCAGAAATCGGTGATGGACATTAAAAAATCTGAATGCTCAAAAAGTCAACATCACGTGGCATTCTCACGCCACCCATCCAACTTTTGGCCGCTCAGAACATTGATTAACAACACCTTTTACTTTCATCCATTATTTCACCCCTTCAGGATTATTTTTGCAAATAATGGTAGCCTATGTCCTTCTCCAGGACGCAATATAATATATCCTTGCCAAATTTCATCAAAATCGGTTTAGCAGTTAAGAAAAAGGTCAGACAAAGTTACTTTTGCATTTATAATCCGAAGACCCGAAGACCGGGAAAAGTGCACTCATGCACTTTTATACTTTTACAGACAAGTAAAAGTCTGACACTTTTGTTCTGACACTCACAGTGACATAAGACTAGGTTAAGCATACTGCTTCTATTTTCTCTTTGGCCTGTAATACTGCTCAGAAAAATGACTAATGTTTGGTAGTGTTGAGTAGGACACGGTTTCAAAATGAGTTTGTATGAGGCCCTCATTCTATTTCGTGAGGTGGGACAATGTCATGCTTCAAATGTCATGTCACATACTGTAAAATGTCATGTTGCGAGCTCGTGCGAAGTAGTGAGGTATTATTGTTAGCAACTTCCCCACCAGGAGGCAAACAAGGCGACCGCCTATAAATAGCGGGCCGAATCGAGGCTTGCGGTCACTTCGCTCGTGGTGCTCGACAGTGCAACATCTCATGGACAGTAGAGTTTTATTGTTTTTGTGTAATTTCGGTGTGAAGGACGCGTGAGTCATATTGTGTTTTGGTTATGTCATTTTCATGTGTAATCTAGATCATTTTCAATGTGTGTGGTCCAATCTGATTGTAGTAGTTTTGTTTAATTTTGATTAAATTGATTGTTAATGTTTAGATAAGCCTGTGGTTTATTTTTTTTAATGAATCAGATCCTTTTTACCTAAAATCAGAAGTGAGGGATAATAAAATCCATAAAGCTCACGAATTTCGAGTAAACAGATTGGAACTACCCACACATTGAAAAGATAGCCAGATTCTGTGCAGTTTGTTGTTTTATTCTCTCAGTTGCATTCTCTTTGTTATTCTTGTTTACGTAACCTTGGTAAATTCTCAGCATGCCTAGAAATAAAGACCGTGGTAGAACGAAACATCGTACACAAGGTGACTCACGTGTCCGAACACGACGCCGTTCTCGGTATCGGTTTCGTAGTAGAACTCTGTCATCCATGCGATAACTTTCGCGCTGTAAGTTACGGTCTCTGTCACCTAGTGTCTTTTATGGTCGAGCACCACGTCGGAGCAGAACAATGACGCGCAGTAGGTTCCGTGTCCGATCACGAAGCGTCTCCCGCTGTCAATCTACCCAAAGACGTTCTTTTGTCAGGGTGCGTCACCGTTTGCGGACTTTGTCGCGCAAAAGGAGTAGTTCGCGCCGTAGTCTATTTAGATCCCGATCTGGAAGTTCATTAGTAGGTCGAATGCCACGACGCAATTATGGGGGTAGGGTTCGTTCTCTGTACTAATCTCGATCACGCTCATCAAGCGTCGATCGCCGTTGCTATCGCTGGTCTCGTTCTCGTAAGTCATATGATGGTCAAATATCTTGGCAGGGTTTGTGAGTCAGGGTCAGGTAAAGCCGAGCCCACGAAAGGTCGAAACTTTGATGTATACCTCTCCACTTAACAGAGTTAAACAGGTACCGAAGGGACGACGCCTGTTATTCGCGCGTTTTGACGTCGCTGCTCGGAACACAAGGCCGAATCGTGAGGGTCTACGTGAGATCACGCGGAGCAGAGCTCGACGGCTGTGAAGGATAACCAGGCCATATAAGATGAGTATTCAAATAGAGAAAGACTCTCACCTCGTCAATTTGTTTACGTAATAAAGTGTTCTCAGTCCACAGAGAAGCTGGACTCTGCGGTCGTTACGAGCTGAAGCTGTTGAGCGGAGGCTACGGGAGAACGACTCTGGCTGCCGTGCAGTACATGGTACCGTGGCGAGGCGAGTGGTGCTCGGAGACGTGTGCCGCGTTCTTCGATAGCGAGTACCACAATACGACTGCTTGAGTAAAAGGGCCCTATTTTCATTATTTTGAGACGTCTCTGAGGTGAAGTCTGTAAGATTGAGTTTGAAATTTATGAATGTTGTGCGATGTATGAATTAAGTGAAAGAGATATTATGAACGGAGGATGAAAAATTAGGTGGCGGTTTTAAAGATACTGAGCGCCTATTTAAATATGTGTTGTTCTTTCACAGATGAGGGATCAAGTGTTCTGCGATCCATGCCTCTGTTAGTTGCAGACCCTGAAGCCGGACCCTCGACAGCAGCTGGCGCTGGTCTCTGTAGATCGACACCGTACGACCGGGCCGAGGACGACCCTTCGTCAGGAGAGGCCGTGTTAGCAACTTTGATGTAGGTATACCTCTCCACTTAACAGAGTTAAACAGGTACCGAAGGGACGACGCCTGTTATTCGCGCGTTTTGACGTCGCTGCTCGGAACACAAGGCCGAATCGTGAGGGTCTACGTGAGATCACGCGGAGCAGAGCTCGACGGCTGTGAAGGATAACCAGGCCATATAAGATGAGTATTCAAATAGAGAAAGACTCTCACCTCGTCAATTTGTTTACGTAATAAAGTGTTCTCAGTCCACAGAGAAGCTGGACTCTGCGGTCGTTACGAGCTGAAGCTGTTGAGCGGAGGCTACGGGAGAACGACTCTGGCTGCCGTGCAGTACATGGTACCGTGGCGAGGCGAGTGGTGCTCGGAGACGTGTGCCGCGTTCTTCGATAGCGAGTACCACAATACGACTGCTTGAGTAAAAGGGCCCTATTTTCATTATTTTGAGACGTCTCTGAGGTGAAGTCTGTAAGATTGAGTTTGAAATTTATGAATGTTGTGCGATGTATGAATTAAGTGAAAGAGATATTATGAACGGAGGATGAAAAATTAGGTGGCGGTTTTAAAGATACTGAGCGCCTATTTAAATATGTGTTGTTCTTTCACAGATGAGGGATCAAGTGTTCTGCGATCCATGCCTCTGTTAGTTGCAGACCCTGAAGCCGGACCCTCGACAGCAGCTGGCGCTGGTCTCTGTAGATCGACACCGTACGACCGGGCCGAGGACGACCCTTCGTCAGGAGAGGCCGTGTTAGCAACTTTGATGTAGGTATACCTCTCCACTTAACAGAGTTAAACAGGTACCGAAGGGACGACGCCTGTTATTCGCGCGTTTTGACGTCGCTGCTCGGAACACAAGGCCGAATCGTGAGGGTCTACGTGAGATCACGCGGAGCAGAGCTCGACGGCTGTGAAGGATAACCAGGCCATATAAGATGAGTATTCAAATAGAGAAAGACTCTCACCTCGTCAATTTGTTTACGTAATAAAGTGTTCTCAGTCCACAGAGAAGCTGGACTCTGCGGTCGTTACGAGCTGAAGCTGTTGAGCGGAGGCTACGGGAGAACGACTCTGGCTGCCGTGCAGTACATGGTACCGTGGCGAGGCGAGTGGTGCTCGGAGACGTGTGCCGCGTTCTTCGATAGCGAGTACCACAATACGACTGCTTGAGTAAAAGGGCCCTATTTTCATTATTTTGAGACGTCTCTGAGGTGAAGTCTGTAAGATTGAGTTTGAAATTTATGAATGTTGTGCGATGTATGAATTAAGTGAAAGAGATATTATGAACGGAGGATGAAAAATTAGGTGGCGGTTTTAAAGATACTGAGCGCCTATTTAAATATGTGTTGTTCTTTCACAGATGAGGGATCAAGTGTTCTGCGATCCATGCCTCTGTTAGTTGCAGACCCTGAAGCCGGACCCTCGACAGCAGCTGGCGCTGGTCTCTGTAGATCGACACCGTACGACCGGGCCGAGGACGACCCTTCGTCAGGAGAGGCCGTGTTAGCAACTTTGATGTAGGTATACCTCTCCACTTAACAGAGTTAAACAGGTACCGAAGGGACGACGCCTGTTATTCGCGCGTTTTGACGTCGCTGCTCGGAACACAAGGCCGAATCGTGAGGGTCTACGTGAGATCACGCGGAGCAGAGCTCGACGGCTGTGAAGGATAACCAAGCCATATAAGATGAGTATTCAAATAGAGAAAGACTCTCACCTCGTCAATTTGTTTACGTAATAAAGTGTTCTCAGTCCACAGAGAAGCTGGACTCTGCGGTCGTTACGAGCTGAAGCTGTTGAGCGGAGGCTACGGGAGAACGACTCTGGCTGCCGTACAGTACATGGTACCGTGGCGAGGCGAGTGGTGCTCGGAGACGTGTGCCGCGTTCTTCGATAGCGAGTACCACAATACGACTGCTTGAGTAAAAGGGCCCTATTTTCATTATTTTGAGACGTCTCTGAGGTGAAGTCTGTAAGATTGAGTTTGAAATTTATGAATGTTGTGCGATGTATGAATTAAGTGAAAGAGATATTATGAACGGAGGATGAAAAATTAGGTGGCGGTTTTAAAGATACTGAGCGCCTATTTAAATATGTGTTGTTCTTTCACAGATGAGGGATCAAGTGTTCTGCGATCCATGCCTCTGTTAGTTGCAGACCCTGAAGCCGGACCCTCGACAGCAGCTGGCGCTGGTCTCTGTAGATCGACACCGTACGACCGGGCCGAGGACGACCTTTCGTCAGGAGAGGCCGTGTTAGCAACTTTGATGTAGGTATACCTCTCCACTTAACAGAGTTAAACAGGTACCGAAGGGACGACGCCTGTTATTGGCGCGTTTTGACGTCGCTGCTCGGAACACAAGGCCGAATCGTGAGGGTCTACGTGAGATCACGCGGAGCAGAGCTCGACGGCTGTGAAGGATAACCAGGCCATATAAGATGAGTATTCAAATAGAGAAAGACTCTCACCTCGTCAATTTGTTTACGTAATAAAGTGTTCTCAGTCCACAGAGAAGCTGGACTCTGCGGTCGTTACGAGCTGAAGCTGTTGAGCGGAGGCTACGGGAGAACGACTCTGGCTGCCGTGCAGTACATGGTACCGTGGCGAGGCGAGTGGTGCTCGGAGACGTGTGCCGCGTTCTTCGATAGCGAGTACCACAATACGACTGCTTGAGTAAAAGGGCCCTATTTTCATTATTTTGAGACGTCTCTGAGGTGAAGTCTGTAAGATTGAGTTTGAAATTTATGAATGTTGTGCGATGTATGAATTAAGTGAAAGAGATATTATGAACGGAGGATGAAAAATTAGGTGGCGGTTTTAAAGATACTGAGCGCCTATTTAAATATGTGTTGTTCTTTCACAGATGAGGGATCAAGTGTTCTGCGATCCATGCCTCTGTTAGTTGCAGACCCTGAAGCCGGACCCTCGACAGCAGCTGGCGCTGGTCTCTGTAGATCGACACCGTACGACCGGGCCGAGGACGACCCTTCGTCAGGAGAGGCCGTGTTAGCAACTTTGATGTAGGTATACCTCTCCACTTAACAGAGTTAAACAGGTACCGAAGGGACGACGCCTGTTATTCGCGCGTTTTGACGTCGCTGCTCGGAACACAAGGCCGAATCGTGAGGGTCTACGTGAGATCACGCGGAGCAGAGCTCGACGGCTGTGAAGGATAACCAAGCCATATAAGATGAGTATTCAAATAGAGAAAGACTCTCACCTCGTCAATTTGTTTACGTAATAAAGTGTTCTCAGTCCACAGAGAAGCTGGACTCTGCGGTCGTTACGAGCTGAAGCTGTTGAGCGGAGGCTACGGGAGAACGACTCTGGCTGCCGTGCAGTACATGGTACCGTGGCGAGGCGAGTGGTGCTCGGAGACGTGTGCCGCGTTCTTCGATAGCGAGTACCACAATACGACTGCTTGAGTAAAAGGGCCCTATTTTCATTATTTTGAGACGTCTCTGAGGTGAAGTCTGCAAGATTGAGTTTGAAATTTATGAATGTTGTGCGATGTATGAATTAAGTGAAAGAGATATTATGAACGGAGGATGAAAAATTAGGTGGCGGTTTTAAAGATACTGAGCGCCTATTTAAATGTGTTGTTCTTTCACAGATGAGGGATCAAGTGTTCTGCGATCCATGCCTCTGTTAGTTGCAGACCCTGAAGCCGGACCCTCGACAGCAGCTGGCGCTGGTCTCTGTAGATCGACACCGTACGACCGGGCCGAGGACGACCCTTCGTCAGGAGAGGCCGTGTTAGCAACTTTGATGTAGGTATACCTCTCCACTTAACAGAGTTAAACAGGTACCGAAGGGACGACGCCTGTTATTCGCGCGTTTTGACGTCGCTGCTCGAAACACAAGGCCGAATCGTGAGGGTCTACGTGAGATCACGCGGAGCAGAGCTCGACGGCTGTGAAGGATAACCAGGCCATATAAGATGAGTATTCAAATAGAGAAAGACTCTCACCTCGTCAATTTGTTTACGTAATAAAGTGTTCTCAGTCCACAGAGAAGCTGGACTCTGCGGTCGTTACGAGCTGAAGCTGTTGAGCGGAGGCTACGGGAGAACGACTCTGGCTGCCGTGCAGTACATGGTACCGTGGCGAGGCGAGTGGTGCTCGGAGACGTGTGCCGCGTTCTTCGATAGCGAGTACCACAATACGACTGCTTGAGTAAAAGGGCCCTATTTTCATTATTTTGAGACGTCTCTGAGGTGAAGTCTGTAAGATTGAGTTTGAAATTTATGAATGTTGTGCGATGTATGAATTAAGTGAAAGAGATATTATGAACGGAGGATGAAAAATTAGGTGGCGGTTTTAAAGATACTGAGCGCCTATTTAAATATGTGTTGTTCTTTCACAGATGAGGGATCAAGTGTTCTGCGATCCATGCCTCTGTTAGTTGCAGACCCTGAAGCCGGACCCTCGACAGCAGCTGGCGCTGGTCTCTGTAGATCGACACCGTACGACCGGGCCGAGGACGACCCTTCGTCAGGAGAGGCCGTGTTAGCAACTTTGATGTAGGTATACCTCTCCACTTAACAGAGTTAAACATGTACCGAAGGGACGACGCCTGTTATTCGCGCGTTTTGACGTCGCTGCTCGGAACACAAGGCCGAATCGTGAGGGTCTACGTGAGATCACGCGGAGCAGAGCTCGACGGCTGTGAAGGATAACCAGGCCATATAAGATGAGTATTCAAATAGAGAAAGACTCTCACCTCGTCAATTTGTTTACGTAATAAAGTGTTCTCAGTCCACAGAGAAGCTGGACTCTGCGGTCGTTACGAGCTGAAGCTGTTGAGCGGAGGCTACGGGAGAACGACTCTGGCTGCCGTGCAGTACATGGTACCGTGGCGAGGCGAGTGGTGCTCGGAGACGTGTGCCGCGTTCTTCGATAGCGAGTACCACAATACGACTGCTTGAGTAAAAGGGCCCTATTTTCATTATTTTGAGACGTCTCTGAGGTGAAGTCTGTAAGATTGAGTTTGAAATTTATGAATGTTGTGCGATGTATGAATTAAGTGAAAGAGATATTATGAACGGAGGATGAAAAATTAGGTGGCGGTTTTAAAGATACTGAGCGCCTATTTAAATATGTGTTGTTCTTTCACAGATGAGGGATCAAGTGTTCTGCGATCCATGCCTCTGTTAGTTGCAGACCCTGAAGCCGGACCCTCGACAGCAGCTGGCGCTGGTCTCTGTAGATCGACACCGTACGACCGGGCCGAGGACGACCCTTCGTCAGGAGAGGCCGTGTTAGCAACTTTGATGTAGGTATACCTCTCCACTTAACAGAGTTAAACAGGTACCGAAGGGACGACGCCTGTTATTCGCGCGTTTTGACGTCGCTGCTCGGAACACAAGGCCGAATCGTGAGGGTCTACGTGAGATCACGCGGAGCAGAGCTCGACGGCTGTGAAGGATAACCAGGCCATATAAGATGAGTATTCAAATAGAGAAAGACTCTCACCTCGTCAATTTGTTTACGTAATAAAGTGTTCTCAGTCCACAGAGAAGCTGGACTCTGCGGTCGTTACGAGCTGAAGCTGTTGAGCGGAGGCTACGGGAGAACGACTCTGGCTGCCGTGCAGTACATGGTACCGTGGCGAGGCGAGTGGTGCTCGGAGACGTGTGCCGCGTTCTTCGATAGCGAGTACCACAATACGACTGCTTGAGTAAAAGGGCCCTATTTTCATTATTTTGAGACGTCTCTGAGGTGAAGTCTGTAAGATTGAGTTTGAAATTTATGAATGTTGTGCGATGTATGAATTAAGTGAAAGAGATATTATGAACGGAGGATGAAAAATTAGGTGGCGGTTTTAAAGATACTGAGCGCCTATTTAAATATGTGTTGTTCTTTCACAGATGAGGGATCAAGTGTTCTGCGATCCATGCCTCTGTTAGTTGCAGACCCTGAAGCCGGACCCTCGACAGCAGCTGGCGCTGGTCTCTGTAGATCGACACCGTACGACCGGGCCGAGGACGACCCTTCGTCAGGAGAGGCCGTGTTAGCAACTTTGATGTAGGTATACCTCTCCACTTAACAGAGTTAAACAGGTACCGAAGGGACGACGCCTGTTATTCGCGCGTTTTGACGTCGCTGCTCGGAACACAAGGCCGAATCGTGAGGGTCTACGTGAGATCACGCGGAGCAGAGCTCGACGGCTGTGAAGGATAACCAAGCCATATAAGATGAGTATTCAAATAGAGAAAGACTCTCACCTCGTCAATTTGTTTACGTAATAAAGTGTTCTCAGTCCACAGAGAAGCTGGACTCTGCGGTCGTTACGAGCTGAAGCTGTTGAGCGGAGGCTACGGGAGAACGACTCTGGCTGCCGTGCAGTACATGGTACCGTGGCGAGGCGAGTGGTGCTCGGAGACGTGTGCCGCGTTCTTCGATAGCGAGTACCACAATACGACTGCTTGAGTAAAAGGGCCCTATTTTCATTATTTTGAGACGTCTCTGAGGTGAAGTCTGTAAGATTGAGTTTGAAATTTATGAATGTTGTGCGATGTATGAATTAAGTGAAAGAGATATTATGAACGGAGGATGAAAAATTAGGTGGCGGTTTTAAAGATACTGAGCGCCTATTTAAATATGTGTTGTTCTTTCACAGATGAGGGATCAAGTGTTCTGCGATCCATGCCTCTGTTAGTTGCAGACCCTGAAGCCGGACCCTCGACAGCAGCTGGCGCTGGTCTCTGTAGATCGACACCGTACGACCGGGCCGAGGACGACCCTTCGTCAGGAGAGGCCGTGTTAGCAACTTTGATGTAGGTATACCTCTCCACTTAACAGAGTTAAACAGGTACCGAAGGGACGACGCCTGTTATTCGCGCGTTTTGACGTCGCTGCTCGGAACACAAGGCCGAATCGTGAGGGTCTACGTGAGATCACGCGGAGCAGAGCTCGACGGCTGTGAAGGATAACCAGGCCATATAAGATGAGTATTCAAATAGAGAAAGACTCTCACCTCGTCAATTTGTTTACGTAATAAAGTGTTCTCAGTCCACAGAGAAGCTGGACTCTGCGGTCGTTACGAGCTGAAGCTGTTGAGCGGAGGCTACGAGAGAACGACTCTGGCTGCCGTGCAGTACATGGTACCGTGGCGAGGCGAGTGGTGCTCGGAGACGTGTGCCGCGTTCTTCGATAGCGAGTACCACAATACGACTGCTTGAGTAAAAGGGCCCTATTTTCATTATTTTGAGACGTCTCTGAGGTGAAGTCTGTAAGATTGAGTTTGAAATTTATGAATGTTGTGCGATGTATGAATTAAATGAAAGAGATATTATGAACGGAGGATGAAAAATTAGGTGGCGGTTATAAAGATACTGAGCGCCTATATAAATATGTGTTGTTCTTTCACAGATGAGGGATCAAGTGTTCTGCGATCCATGCCTCTGTTAGTTGCAGACCCTGAAGCCGGACCCTCGACAGCAGCTGGCGCTGGTCTCTGTAGATCGACACCGTACGACCGGGCCGAGGACGACCCTTCGTCAGGAGAGGCCGTGTTAGCAACTTTGATGTAGGTATACCTCTCCACTTAACAGAGTTAAACAGGTACCGAAGGGACGACGCCTGTTATTCGCGCGTTTTGACGTCGCTGCTCGGAACACAAGGCCGAATCGTGAGGGTCTACGTGAGATCACGCGGAGCAGAGCTCGACGGCTGTGAAGGATAACCAGGCCATATAAGATGAGTATTCAAATAGAGAAAGACTCTCACCTCGTCAATTTGTTTACGTAATAAAGTGTTCTCAGTCCACAGAGAAGCTGGACTCTGCGGTCGTTACGAGCTGAAGCTGTTGAGCGGAGGCTACGGGAGAACGACTCTGGCTGCCGTGCAGTACATGGTACCGTGGCGAGGCGAGTGGTGCTCGGAGACGTGTGCCGCGTTCTTCGATAGCGAGTACCACAATACGACTGCTTGAGTAAAAGGGCCCTATTTTCATTATTTTGAGACGTCTCTGAGGTGAAGTCTGTAAGATTGAGTTTGAAATTTATGAATGTTGTGCGATGTATGAATTAAGTGAAAGAGATATTATGAACGGAGGATGAAAAATTAGGTGGCGGTTTTAAAGATACTGAGCGCCTATTTAAATATGTGTTGTTCTTTCACAGATGAGGGATCAAGTGTTCTGCGATCCATGCCTCTGTTAGTTGCAGACCCTGAAGCCGGACCCTCGACAGCAGCTGGCGCTGGTCTCTGTAGATCGACACCGTACGACCGGGCCGAGGACGACCCTTCGTCAGGAGAGGCCGTGTTAGCAACTTTGATGTAGGTATACCTCTGCACTTAACAGAGTTAAACAGGTACCGAAGGGACGACGCCTGTTATTCGCGCGTTTTGACGTCGCTGCTCGGAACACAAGGCCGAATCGTGAGGGTCTACGTGAGATCACGCGGAGCAGAGCTCGACGGCTGTGAAGGATAACCAGGCCATATAAGATGAGTATTCAAATAGAGAAAGACTCTCACCTCGTCAATTTGTTTACGTAATAAAGTGTTCTCAGTCCACAGAGAAGCTGGACTCTGCGGTCGTTACGAGCTGAAGCTGTTGAGCGGAGGCTACGGGAGAACGACTCTGGCTGCCGTGCAGTACATGGTACCGTGGCGAGGCGAGTGGTGCTCGGAGACGTGTGCCGCGTTCTTCGATAGCGAGTACCACAATACGACTGCTTGAGTAAAAGGGCCCTATTTTCATTATTTTGAGACGTCTCTGAGGTGAAGTCTGTAAGATTGAGTTTGAAATTTATGAATGTTGTGCGATGTATGAATTAAGTGAAAGAGATATTATGAACGGAGGATGAAAAATTAGGTGGCGGTTTTAAAGATACTGAGCGCCTATTTAAATATGTGTTGTTCTTTCACAGATGAGGGATCAAGTGTTCTGCGATCCATGCCTCTGTTAGTTGCAGACCCTGAAGCCGGACCCTCGACAGCAGCTGGCGCTGGTCTCTGTAGATCGACACCGTACGACCGGGCCGAGGACGACCCTTCGTCAGGAGAGGCCGTGTTAGCAACTTTGATGTAGGTATACCTCTCCACTTAACAGAGTTAAACAGGTACCGAAGGGACGACGCCTGTTATTCGCGCGTTTTGACGTCGCTGCTCGGAACACAAGGCCGAATCGTGAGGGTCTACGTGAGATCACGCGGAGCAGAGCTCGACGGCTGTGAAGGATAACCAGGCCATATAAGATGAGTATTCAAATAGAGAAAGACTCTCACCTCGTCAATTTGTTTACGTAATAAAGTGTTCTCAGTCCACAGAGAAGCTGGACTCTGCGGTCGTTACGAGCTGAAGCTGTTGAGCGGAGGCTACGGGAGAACGACTCTGGCTGCCGTGCAGTACATGGTACCGTGGCGAGGCGAGTGGTGCTCGGAGACGTGTGCCGCGTTCTTCGATAGCGAGTACCACAATACGACTGCTTGAGTAAAAGGGCCCTATTTTCATTATTTTGAGAAGTCTCTGAGGTGAAGTCTGTAAGATTGAGTTTGAAATTTATGAATGTTGTGCGATGTATGAATTAAGTGAAAGAGATATTATGAACGGAGGATGAAAAATTAGGTGGCGGTTCTAAAGATACTGAGCGCCTATTTAAATATGTGTTGTTCTTTCACAGATGAGGGATCAAGTGTTCTGCGATCCATGCCTCTGTTAGTTGCAGACCCTGAAGCCGGACCCTCGACAGCAGCTGGCGCTGGTCTCTGTAGATCGACACCGTACGACCGGGCCGAGGACGACCCTTCGTCAGGAGAGGCCGTGTTAGCAACTTTGATGTAGGTATACCTCTCCACTTAACAGAGTTAAACAGGTACCGAAGGGACGACGCCTGTTATTCGCGCGTTTTGACGTCGCTGCTCGGAACACAAGGCCGAATCGTGAGGGTCTACGTGAGATCACGCGGAGCAGAGCTCGACGGCTGTGAAGGATAACCAGGCCATATAAGATGAGTATTCAAATAGAGAAAGACTCTCACCTCGTCAATTTTTTTACGTAATAAAGTGTTCTCAGTCCACAGAGAAGCTGGACTCTGCGGTCGTTACGAGCTGAAGCTGTTGAGCGGAGGCTACGGGAGAACGACTCTGGCTGCCGTGCAGTACATGGTACCGTGGCGAGGCGAGTGGTGCTCGGAGACGTGTGCCGCGTTCTTCGATAGCGAGTACCACACCTCTTATAAGACCAAAACGTCATTTATGGCTTTGCCGGTTGTTATCCTTTCCCATAGTTAGATTAACCAACCAACCCCTTAGTGTTTTTCGTAGTAGGTAGGTATAGTCCCCCCCTAGGATAGTAGATATGAAAAAGTCCCCCCTCTTGTAAGTGGATAACAGACGACATTGCTATATATGTCAGGTCGAATAAGGTGGTTGGCTGGTGTTGGATAGTTACCAAGGGTGGTGACTGGGCGATTACTAAAGGTGGTAATGCGCACAGGTTAATGCACAGAGAGTGTGTTAACCTGAGGGAGATGCTTGGTGCGTCTGGCGTCAGAAGTGCCGAAGACAGAAGCCGGCGCGGCTGCTGCTGAAGACGGTGCAGTAGGCGACGTCCAGAGATACGACTGCTTGAGTATAAGGGCCCTATTTTCATTATTTTGAGACGTCTCTGAGGTGAAGTCTGTAAGATTGAGTTTGAAATTTATGAATGTTGTGCGATGTATGAATTAAGTGAAAGAGATATTATGAACGGAGGATGAAAAATTAGGTGGCGGTTTTAAAGATACTGAGCGCCTATTTAAATATGTGTTGTTCTTTCACAGATGAGGGATCAAGTGTTCTGCGATCCATGCCTCTGTTAGTTGCAGACCCTGAAGCCGGACCCTCGACAGCAGCTGGCGCTGGTCTCTGTAGATCGACACCGTACGACCGGGCCGAGGACGACCCTTCGTCAGGAGAGGCCGTGTTAGCAACTTCCCCACCAGGAGGCAAACAACAAGGTGACCGCCTATAAATAGCGGGCCGAATCGAGGCTTGCGGTCACTTCGCTCGTGGTGCTCGACAGTGCAACATCTCATGGACAGTAGAGTTTTATTGTTTTTGTGTAATTTCGGTGTGAAGGACGCGTGAGTCATATTGTGTTTTGGTTATGTCATTTTCATGTGTAATCTAGATCATTTTCAATGTGTGTGGTCCAATCTGATTGTAGTAGTTTTGTTTAATTTTGATTAAATTGATTGTTAATGTTTAGATAAGCCTGTGGTTTATTTTTTTTAATGAATCAGATCCTTTTTACCTAAAATTATTATTTCGCTCGTTCAATCTACTCATTTGTCATGTCATGTCACAAGAGAAGAGGTATGAGGTGTCTTGATGAGTGTCATGTTTTCATTTTGTCACTAAAAGTGAGGCGTTTTACTTGATGAGTAAGTATAATTCTTTTTACTATTATTGTTTGTACCTATGATAGATTAGGTTAGATGACAAGCAATGTAGGTATGTATGTCTTGGTCAGTTTTTTTTTTAAATTTATTTATCATAATAAAAGTTTACAAAAATGTAGCAACTAAAATAGCACCACGGAAACCACTAAGGTTTGTAAAGTAGATGCTATATGAGTCTTAGATTTACTCAACTGTTAGGTACTAACTAGGTAGGTAATTAAATTATACTAATGGTAATAATGTAGGTAGCTGTAAAGTGACTATGTAAAATATTGGAGCAAGGTAAGTACATTTAATTTAATGAACATTGATATTTTTCTAAATTATTTAAGAAGTATGACTTTAGTTTTAATTTAATATTATTGTGTGTTATACTATCGCGTAAGTCAGTGGGTAAGTCATTAATTAACCGAGGAATCATATGCCTGCCTGTGCGCTCGCCGTACCCATTGTTCGCGCGCGGTGCGCATAACCTGTTTTGAGCAACTGCACGAGTGTATACAGGGTGCTTTATTTCTTTTTGAAGTGATTCGTTAAAAAATTGTTCTTTCAGTAAACTATATTTAACCAACGTATGAACTGGTAAGATTTTGCAATGCCTAAATAGGCCAAGGTCATTGCCATAAAACTGCTGTTTGATTTTATTTGAAACAATGTTTTTTAATATTTTTAATTGGAGCTTGTATATTAGATTAAGATATGTGTTAAATGTACGACCATAACTACTGATTCCATATTGGATATAGGATTCGGCCAGAGAGTTATATAACATTAGCTTGACTTTGAATGGGATACGATCTTTTAGTAAAGAAATATTTGCTAAAAATTGTCTTAATTATGGTTGTAGACAATTATGGTTATGGACACATATATTTATGATAGAGAAACATTTAATAAAAGGGGATTTAATGAGAAGTAGTTTGGTTTTATTCGGATTTATTACGAGGCCAGCATCGTGGCACCATCTTGATACGGCGTTGAGGTCTTGTTGCAAGAGAGCACTAGCCTTTATTGGGTCTTTGTCCGCTATAAGGAGGCACGTGTCATCGGCGAACTGATAACAGGTGCAATAGTTAATGCAGTTACTCATTTCGTTGACATAAGTCAGGAAATGAAGAGGTCCTAAAACAGATCCTTGTGCTGTGCCCTGAGTTGTTGTAATTGGTTCACTGTAAATGTTGTCTATTTTAACAGTAGATGATCGGTTAGTTAAATAGTTTTCTCACCACTTAGTTAAGTAGGTTAGGTAGATATAATTTTAATGTTTTACATTAGATACCTACTTATCCTACCTATTAGTTTAGGAGTATAGTACCTATTATATTATCTGTGGTTCAGGTATGTAGTGTTTAGTAAGTACCTAAATTGTGTTATATGAACGATAACTGATTGATATTGAGGTAATCAAGTAGTAAAATGGGTACCTAGGTAGGTAGGGAGGTACCTACCTAGATAATTTTGATGTTTTGTATGTAGTGATGGGTAGGTAGGTATTAGTAGATTATTTGGGTACCTACCTGGGCAAGGGGTAAGTAGGTACCTACCTCGATACCAATTGCAATGTTTTTTACCTACTTATTAGTTCAGTAGGTACTTACCTAAGTATCTAGTAGGATTAGGTTAGGATGAGTAGGTAGGTAGATAAATTAGGTAGTAGGTACTATCGACAAAAATTGTAAAAACTATGTACTTAGTTGGTAATTCGAAAACTATCAAGTGCACGAAAGGAGCATTTTTGAGGCGCACTTATACTATAAGTCCTTTCATCACACTGGTTTAAAAGAACTATTGACACGATAAGAAAAAGAAGAACAAACATATTATATTACTTACCTACATAAATGTACTTACTTAATGTACTCGTACCTACCTACAATGTGAAATCTATCTACTTCATATTTACAGATATAAACAAAAGTTTTGACACTTTTTCACCACTGAGACGGTTACAAAACTAATTTTGTTGTAGGTTTCTATCAATCAACTTCAAGCAATTCATTCAATTTTTAGCTACGTCAATTACCTACTTACGTCATACGCCACTGTGATGTCATTTCAACGTACGATCTGTCATTCGATCACGCAATACATCAGCTCACTCACTCCTCACTCGCTCGAATGAAACATTTGTATTTCCCTCGTTCGTCCCGCTCGCGCTCGCACGTTACGTCGTTTGGTGAGTGTGACACGAATTGTGAGGTGGTACAACGATTGAAAATGAGGTCCATGACATTTCTGAGCGAATGTATGGGACAAACGAGGTGCCTCACGTATGTCCTACTCAACACTAATGTTTGGTTAGTGTAGTGATGTTGATAATCGTTTTTTTCATAACCAACCTATTGAAGTCATAGGCAAACATCGACTGATCGATGAATAATCGTTGATATCTCAACCGTAACTATGTAAAATAAAAATCCTATTCTTCTATCATAAACACTGCTGGCCTCATTAATAACAATACATCCAGGACGAACGATTTTGTGCACAGACCACCCGCAATCTTTGCAATATCATCGGTAAATTGGGTAGGACGGCTGTCTTACACTACGTTGCCCAGTTCATCGATAACTTTAGTTTCCAACGGTTATCTGCTATTCGAGCTATATGGCTTACCCATTGTCACTTCAGCTTGATGACTCTAGTTCTCTTACGGATTTCCTTATTTCTGGTTCTATATTCTACGTAGGAAAACACTATGTATGTCTCTCTCCATAGCTCGCTACGAGACTTTGAGCTATTGTATGAGACCAATATTGGCGACCAATATTGGCTATAGTTGGCGACCACGACACAGTTCCATAACCCAACAGTGCAATGACGTGCACAAATCCACATACAAACAAAAGCAAGCCACCACAAGTTGAACGATTATTCTGTTTATCGATTACATGATCACAATATTATTTTCAATCATCGATTGTGGTCGATTTTTAACATCACTATGTTGTAGTTGGTTTGGTTGTGGTGTATTATGATCTTGGAAAGTGTATGATAAACGTAGGTAGTCGTAATATAATATTCTCTTTGGTTTATGATGTTTTTATTGCATTGTTGTAAAGGCTTGTCTATTATTATTGTGTATTTAGGTTATGGTGGGCCACTAGGCATAAAAAGTATAGCTGACAATATTTTATACAGATGTAAATCGCAAAGAAATCCTTTAAATTGAAACAACGATTGTCTAATAATTAATACCAGTAACAAGTTTCATCTGAATGAAATAGCTCTTAGCCGTCAAAGCCATGAAATGAATTCATCACGACATAGTTTCTTGTAAAATGGTCTTGATTTCATGTTTTCAAGAATTCTCGTATATTTCACGAGTTGAGGAAGATTTACTTAAAATGTGGTACGCAGCATTAGTGAGATTTATAAGGAGGCGGTTGGTTCTAGGAATTATTTTCGCATCTTCGTTAACTTACTGCATCGTCAGTTTTTGGAAAGAGGTTAGTGCTTGTGTAATCTATTTATCAATTTAACAATAGGTAGGTACCTAAATGTGATTATTTTATCTAAGCGATGTCCAGAGTTTTAAAAAAGTATGTACTGACATAGGCAATTAGGGTAGTACAGAGTAACATTGAATCACGAATAAAAATAGGCTCCCGAATTAGTGTTGAACATTTCAGGAGCCAGTGACTTCTCCCAAAATAATGTTTTTAATCCAATTACCTATGTCTAAATTAACACAAATCACAAAGAAGTAGCTATAGTTCTGTAAGATGTAAGAACTACAGTCGCAAATGCATTTAAAAAAAATGCAGGTGATTCTTAAAAACTCCTAGCAGAAATCTCAGTGCTATCTAATTCCAGGGTCACAGTAGACATGCAGTTTATCAAGACTTGTCTATAGAGAGAAAGCCATTTGTCTGGAGAACACTGCAAGAGCACAATGAAACAAATGAAAATGCACAGTGTAGAAACTCCATACAAGGGAAATTATTGTTAGTTGATGATCGAGGTGAGTTTTATAAAACATAGTGATAAAGTATATTTGATTTTTACTAGTTATGTATGTTATTTAATACTTAATAATGTAATCTGAACCTATAATAGTTTTCTAAATAAAAGAGAGATAATTTGAATAAATTAAAAGTTTTTTAGGTCTTGAATAGAATAGAATTTGTCTTAGATGAGACACATTATCAAAATAACTTCAATAAGTAGGTACCTACTTACTGTATGTACAGCATGTATGTATGTTATTCGTTTGATGTGTCACAAGACATGTTACCTTTTGAATCTAAGGCACAAAACAAACTGTTCCATAGAAAATTATGTTTTACTGCTCGTCAACAATGTTCAAATTGATGCACATCATAGTTGTTTGACAATTTATCGTGTCATACAGGATAGTATGTTTTACTGGATGAAAACCAAAATTGATTCTTCATAATAAATAACATCATATATTTTCATACTATTATAGATAGGATTTAAAATTATTTGTAAAACAACATTGTATATTCACTGTAATAAAGCTATTCTTATAATAAAAATAAAAATTATTAGGTACTAATGTAAATTGTGGATTAATTGATGAAATGAGGCCTCAACTACTCCGTAGTCTCAACAGCTAAACAAATTCGAATGAAACTTATAATATTTATAAAATAACAGAAAAGCTACTTATTATCTAGATATTGATCAAGGCCGCAGAAGGCAGCTATTGCAATATAAATAATAAATAAATATTTGCGGTCTTTTCACACAGCACCATCTAGCCCCAAACTAAGCAAAGCTTGTACTATGGGCACCAGATTGCTGATAGAATACATAAATACTTTTTTTTGTAAATACATATTTATAATACATAATACAACACCCAGACCCCGAAGAAATATTTGCAAAACATACAAACATTTCTCCTGTAGCGGGAATCGAACCCGCGCCTCTTGAGTCTCAGCCAAGCACTCGCCCGCCTCGCCACCGAGGTCGTCAATATAAATCATGTATTTCAGGTAGGAGAGCACTGCTGGTCTAGTTGGTAGTGACCCGCCTTCCGATCCTAAGGACGTGGGTTCAAATCCGGTCGTATACCAATGGATTTTTCTGTGTGAAAAATTTATGTGCGCTATACCAGTACTCTCAAACGGTGAAGGAAAACATCGTGAGGAAACCCGCGGCTTAGTCAGCTCCGCACATTTTGACCATGTCTTTCCTGTGGACAAGGCCGACTAAGCTGAGAGGATGGTATAGGTGCTGGGCAAGCCTACTCCATCTTAATTCGTCCCAGGCACTACAACGTCTCCTTTGTGAAGGTAAAAAGTTGCCTCCTGACGCTGTTTAAATCATTTACTATAGATGATTAAAGGCCTTAGTTATTTCAGGTTATGTGTGCCAAAGAATGGATAAGCAGAAGAATGGTTGCTGCGACACGGAAGCTGACTTCACGGAGCGGTATAGCTGTGACACATGCTTGGAAAACAGCTGCTGCCTCATCTATGAGTACTGTGTATCCTGTTGTTTGGACCCTGCTAAGGTATTAAATCTTCACTCATCTTACTAATATTATAAATGCAAAAGTATATGACGATGTATGTTTGTGCCTCAATCACGCCCTAACTGCTGGACGGATTTGAATGAAACTTGGAATATACATAGTATGTGTGCTGGAATAAAATATAGGCCACGTTTGTCTGGATACCACGCGAGCGAAGCCGCGGGCGACAGCTAGTAATTTATAAAGAGGAAAGATTTTTTTGTTTGTTTTATGTTTGTAACGAATAGGCTCCGAAACTACTGAACCGATTTAAAAAATTCTTTCACCAGTAGATAGCTACATTATTACGGAATAACATAGGCTATAATTTATTTTAAAAAAAATTAAGGATCCTTACTAAAGCTCCAGTAATGTAACCCGAGGTATAAAATATTGATTTAAAGAATCCTAATTTGATAAATACCCGTACGAAGCCGAGGCGGGCTGCTAGTAAGTAATATATCTCTTCATCAAACTTCTCTGCTGGACTGGGGGTAATAAAAAAAACATTGCATGTGTCCAGCTGGTTCTCTTCCCGAGCATGTTGTAAAATTCGACTAAGGGATAGTATACTCCCTAACATTATGGACCATCTATATGGGCGGTGGGCTGATCACCTGTCACCATGGTTCTTGGGACTTTGAATCAGGAGTGGTTAAAAGTTTTCTTATGACTACTTGTGGCTCTGCCCACCCCTTTAGAGATACAGGCGTGCGTAATAATATACATACATACATACTCTGCATCTTCCTTTAACGTTCAGAGGGCTCACTCCTGTGAAAGTAAAAAGTGGGGTTTCAAATCTGGCTGGACATGCACATAAGGATTTTTCTGTTTGAAAAATATATCTGCGACTAGCTGCCCTCGGCTTCGCTCACGTTGTACCCGGAAAAAAAATAGCCTATATGTTAATCCAGCACAATGTACTATATATATTTCAAGTTTCAAAATTCTGCAAACATGTAAGTTGCAAGAGAAAAAATAAAACATACATAAATATTATCACGCCTATATCCCTAATGGGGTAGGCAGAGTTAGAAGAAATCTTGCAGCTACTCGCTACTCCTGATTCAAATATAACTTATATTATTTTTTTCAGAGAAATATGCTGCAACTTGTGCTGTCAAAACTTTCAACGGAGAAGCAAGTCCTCTTTCGTTCATTGAGTGATGATTACGAGCTCTGCCTCACCAAATGTCGTACTAGCTCTCAGAGTGTTCTACATGAAAACTCTTATAAAAACCCTACTGCAAAACACTGCTTTGGTGACGAACCACCTATTGAAAAGCCAGACTAGCTAGGAACAAGGTAACTTATGTTTTTCATTAATCTCACAATTTAAAGTAGGATTGATTCTCAAGTCTTACTATTGTAGCTCTGCCCTCGTAATAGCAAATGCAGTACTTGCAAAATGGCGGTTTCGAAAAAAACGCGATAATGATATTTTTAGATATATCTGCAGCATGTCCATGTTATGTACTTATAGTAAAAAATATAATGAAAATTATTTTTTTATGTAGGTATAGCTTTAACCCCTTGGAATACGATTTTTGCAAAAGAGTGAAAACCTAAAAATGACGATTACTACAAGTGCAATTAGTAGGGCAGAGCTCTGTAAGCTGCAATTTGTGATTCTTCACAATTTTGGACAATAATGACTAACCATGCACCAAAAGGTGTAAGTGCCTTATTGATATTATCCTCCATTTATAATCTAATTTATTGAATACCTACAAACCTACATTGTGATACAATATAGCATAAATGCTGTTATAATAGTTGTAATGTATGGAGTTTATAAATAGATGGGCGTTGGTGACATTGTTAAAAGGATATAGAAAAATGACCCGCCTTAACCATTACTTATACATTTTAATCTACATAAGGATTACTACTATTTATAATTATCTTGCCGTGGCTTGTATTAATCTTGTGGCACAGGTTTTTTCCGCTAATAGGTTAGGGACCAGCTGCTTTATTTTGTAAGCCAGTCGCTGTCAGCTACGTCATAATCCCTCCTTTTCACAGTGTACAAAGCGTACCCTGAGACGCAAGAGGCGCGGGATCGATTCCTGCTGCGGGAGAAATTTTTGCATGTTCTGCAAATATTTTTTCCGGGTCTGGGTGTTTCAATACTACCTATGTATTATAAGTATGTATTTGCAAAAAAAGTATATAAGTATTCTATCAGCCATCTGGTTCCCATAGTACAAGCTTTGCTTAGTTTGGGGCTAGATGGCGCTGTGTAAATGTATAAAAAAAAAGGTATGGCCCGCGCCTTACGCGGTCCGCTGACAGCGGCAGCGAATGACGTACAAAATAAAACAGCCAGTTTGGTATGACATTTTGGAGGGGATGATCGAAACATCCTTAAACTATGTCCGTCCGTATGTCGGTCGGCGCGTTCAAAATATGTTCGACTTTGTAAATATAAGTCGCACCACGTAAGATGAACCCACAGGAAAATGTTTTAACGTGTATATTTCTGCTCAGAGAAGTGTTTGCTTACAAAGGATTTTCCTATTATTTTACTCAGGTGTAGTGTTTATTATACTTCTCTGCTGGACTGAAGTAAAGAAAGCAGAATACGTATATGTCCAGCTGCTTCTCTCCCCGAGCATGTCGTAAAAGTCATCTATATGGGCTTGTCTTACTATCATGTCCTGGATTACCATATCTTTGTTGGGCCTTTAAATCAAGAGTGTCTGCAAGTTATCTTATGATTTACTTGTAGCTCTGCCCACCCTATTAGGGATAAGGGCGTGATAATACGCACGTAGGTATGTATTGTCATGTTTATTTTACAAGAAATAAATACGTAAAACTATACCCAAGCAAACACTGAGCAGAAATATACACGTTTAAACTATACAAGTAATTAAATATTGGAAATTAGCAAATACTCATTGTTTTACCTGATTTATTAGTATAATTTTGTAAAATAAAATATTACACTTAGAATGAAACAAGAGGAAATCTTTGTGTCCACATTCAAAGTATTCCCGCAGGTTATGTGGCGCCACTTTCATAGCATAGAAAACTTTTATACTTTTATACCTTATGTACATACAATGCTAGTGTTAATTATATTTAATAGGTTGTTAATATTCTATGATGTATTGAAAAATATTATTTATAGTTTAATTACATAAGACATTGTCTATGATTTTATAAAACGATTAATAATACCTATAAAGTTAAGCCTTTGTTACCAAGTTCCGTAGGGTCCGAAAGTTTTGTTTACACAGGAGACATTGTAAATTGGTATTTGTTGGGAAGTTATACCAAAAACACCTGCCTTATACTTGTGAGGGTAACCTTTACCCAGTGATGGGACGATCTATGTTAGGGAAAAATAACCTATCGGACGACGGATCGGATAGAAACATGTTTTTTGGTAATAAAACATTGAGAAGCCAATTAAATAACAATAGGTACCTACGTTGCTATGCTAGATAGGGTAATGTGTCGTCAATTTGTAGAAATATAGGAAATATAATAATAACGTTGTATATTAGTCCATATTATATTCTTACTATTAATTGCATGATGCATCACATTGGTACTTCACAAACATTTGTAACATGACATAATAACTGACTAACCCACGAATACTCAAACGCGAAAACTAAGTACTTAATGCACAAAATTACTCATTTGTATCATTTGTGTTCATCAACACCAAAGAAATACAGTTTAGATTGACTATTTTTATGAAATAATTTTTGTTAATAAGTTAGCTTAGAAATAATTATATTATTACCCGACTGCGAAGAAGAACGGTAAAATGTCGAAGTCATTGGACTACTAAGACATTATGGCTACTGTTCTATCCATACTTAATATTATAAATGCGAAAGTAACTCATTTCTGTCTGGCTGTTACCTTTTTATGCCTAAACTGTTGAACAGATTTTGATGAAAGGCATGGAGATAGATTTCATCCTGGGGTAGAACATAAGCTACTTTTTGCTACAAAAATAATCCTGAATGGGTTCACCCTCTAACTAAGGGATGAAAGTTGGCGTGGGAAACCCGGAAACCCATTATTATACTACAAGGTTAAAGTTTTATTTTAATCCGTTAAGCTGTTTGGATGAGATTGAGGATCCTCACATCGTCACTTTCTCTTATACTTGCGCATTTATAATAATCAGTATTCATAAAAACACATTTCTCACGTCTATTTTTGGTAAAGTTAAAAAACAGGTGTTTTTGGCGAGATTCCCCACTATATTTTATGATAAGTTTGATATAAAATATAATGAACTAAGCTACTCCGCAGCTTTGCTCACGAGGTACCTGGATAAAAATAAGCCTATAGGTAATAATGCTATTCCAGGTCAACTATTTATATTTCAAATCTCTTCAGCCGTTACGGGATGATCGAACCACAAATCTAAACTCAAAAACTTTCGGATTTATAATATGTAGTAGAAATAGATACTGAAAAAGAGATCTTAACATAAAAAATACATTTTAAGTATCTACTTCTAAATTTTTTTTATCTACATTAAAATAGATAAGGATTTTAATTATCTCGGACCTTGTACTAATAAACCCAAGCCTCGGACAGTTATTAAGTATAACTACCACCCTACGGGGTAACGTAGCCAGCCTTTTGGGGACCTTAGGGGTACCTGTTGCGGTCGGTAATCTGAGGTCTGTTTTCTATCTGTAGGAGAACTTAGATAGAAAACTGAGCTCATTTTCATTTATTATAATACCAAGTAATTAAAATGTTAAATGTGATTCCTTATAGTTTTGTTACTTATCAACACAATAAATGATTTCTGGTCAATGATATCATCTTATCTTTTGCTTTACCTTAGCTTTCTTTGTCCATACCCATTTGTGGTTATTTCACATAGCGCCATCTAGCCCTAAACTAAGAAAAGCTTGTAGATTGCTATGTACTTCTTTGTTTATCTTTTTCTCACTGAGAGATAGAACACAGACCTAGGGTAATGATGGAATAATATAGTAACTTGTTCATAACAGTTTCAATTACAACGAATAGGTGCGCAGAAGTAAATATAAATATATAAATAATCATACAATTGGGTGATAGATTCGCCAGTTTCTGTGAGGCTGTTTCTGTCTTTTTTTTAATACTATATCAGAAGCAAATCCTACGTACGTGCTCCTCTAACAAAGAATTTGTGTTTCCAGCTTAAACTGTTTCGGTAAACATGTGGATTGTGAAAAGCTAAATCGTCAGTTAGCGTCTAACAAAGTTGTTCAGTACTTAGCGTTTAGCGACTTCGTTAGGCCTAAAAGCGATCATGTCATATACTTTTTTACGCTGCAAATCTAACTACATAGTAAGTGTTTTTTTGCGTTTTACGCGTAATCAAAAGTGCATTTTACGCGTTGCGAGGTTGAAGGTACCTACATAATATGCATTAATTATTATTGTACCTACCTTTATTATTAGCGCATAAATGAATAAAGTTGTAATAGTTTACGGTTCTTTTTTCGTGATTCCAAAAAGTCACGTGATATTTTAACCCATGTAGTGTAATGTAGATATACATTCTAGTCTTCCAGACGAATAAGATAAATAGTGACTAATAAGATACTTAAATGAAACTTTTAAACATTTGTTATCTACATTATATACATAAATCTAAGCATTTTCTTGGGCTTAGGACAAATCCATTAGGTAGGGGGAGGTGGGGTGCATTGATACAAGGGGCACATTGATACACTAGCCTTATCTAATAACTGAGTGAATGGATTTGAGTGGCACCATCTCTAAAACGTTCGGAAAAACTTCCGAATGCATCCATTGTAACTGCACCGACCGTCTGTCAACGGGCGGCCTTGGGCATGTCGAGATGTGTTTTGAGCGTCATAAAGTAAATTTTGACGCAATATGTGTAAGTGTTTCGACGCTCTTCGATAACATCTAACGAGGATCTTCAGATACCAAAGGTAAGTTAAACTATCAATTATTATGATTTGTGTTCATTTTACTTAAAATCAAAGTTAGTTTTAATATGAGAACTTGAATTTTGAAAAATGTCGTTTGGGGCACTTTGATGCAACAAAGTGTGGGGCACATTGATGTGTATCATTGTGCCCCGTCTCTGTATTAAGGTGCCCCAAAAAGATCGGTGCTCCACTATGTGGCCAAAGTCATCACTAAATACAACTTAACTGAGCACTTTTTTTCTCAAGTTTAACAATACTTGAGAAAAAAGTGCCAGGTCCTTACATTTTTGTCTTTCCAGATGTCGAAGACAAAGCAAGTGTTGATTTTAGAGATGTTGTTTTACACCTGCCTAGCTTACACCAAATTTTACGAAAGGCACAACTCGAACCTCATCTATGTATTCTTTTTCTATTTGAGTGCATAATAATGTGCAATAAAAGATGAAAAAGATTTATATTGCTTTTTTTCAAATAATATTAAGTTTGATAGTTTGATTTATTGATTGTTTGAGACTGACTGTGAGATTTGTTAGAATAATTAAATAAGTTACTTATATTATAAGGCTGTTTATGATCTCATCACAATAAACAAGTAGAATCAATGTAAAAGTGTATTAATTTGACCATTTTCATAGATTTTCCACCCTGTATGAAAGTGCCCCACGTGTTGTATCAAAGTACCCCGCTAGTGGGGCATATTAATAAAAAAGCCATTTTTTACTAAACGTCAATTAAATAATAAAAAAAAAAATATTTATTTGAACAAAAACAGAAAACAAAAAAGTGTATTTCAGGCTTACAACATCATCTTACCTTACAAAGATTACAAAATGTTTTTAAAGTCCGACAACTTGGCTCACACAAACACACTTTTTACACAAGTTTTATTTTGGCCTATAGAAGTGCATTGCATAGGTAGGTAGGCACTGTACATGGCTGAGCTCCAACTCCCAACTAGGTTTCCCTGTATTTGGGATATTAGATTTCCCCTGACAATGTTTAATTATTTCTTTTCTTTGATAACTTAAACAATTTTAAACTATGACATTAGAATATTTAATTGTTTAGCTAAACGTTTATTGCAAAATTAATGAAAATATTATGTTTATACACATTTTATGGAAGTTTAAATTTTTGTGTATCAATCTGCCCCACTTCCCCCTACCTATGCTTATTTTAATAATTACCTTATAAGTATAGGGCATTAAGATCTAACTTGGATTGGTCTAAAAAGATTTTATAGTCGTTATAATCTATGTCAGATCGACTACATACTTTGTATGCCTGCCAATTTAATCGACGTAGCGTTCTTATATCAGATAAAATTAAAATTATATGCAAAATCATCAAATATTTGCCACATTATTATCTAGCTCCTAAAGTATAATAGGTGCGTACTGTATGCAGTAGGCTAGTTGCTCAGGCTAGTTGGTAGGTATTGTGAAACGGCCTCGAGCGTGGTCGGTAAAGACAAGACAGTCGTGTAGTGGTTGTAGGCACGACCTCTCGTCCATACATCATGCAACGGTAAGGAAAACTCTTACTAAGCTAAATTATTATAAAAGCTAAAAACGATAAGTACTTATCGTTTACCTAACTAAAACAGTTTTTATTTTATTTTTGTGCATATTTAATTAACAGTTTTGATAAAGTTATTAAGATTTTTTTTAATTAATTTATTGGACGATGTAAAAAATGTTAGGTGCTCGAGTAAATATTTAGGTACTAGGCCCTTAATTAAGTAAGAAGGAAGAGAAGTTGATAAGACTTTACTGTCTTTAACTTTAAAATATTTGTCTGTAAGACCCATCGCAATTTTTAACCGGTTTTTATTGAGTTTATGATTGCAATTTTCCGTGTTCTTAAATAGAATCTCTAGATCTGTTGTAATAGTTATATAAATGTTGTAATAGGTACGCATTAGTGCCTATTCCCTAGTTCCTACTGCTCTCAAACATTAAACGTAAACATAACTAAATTAGCGTACACTGGCCTAATTTACAAACAAAAAAGTTTCGCGGGATCGGATTGCTTGCGATTTGTAAATGGACACAATCATAGCAAGCATCGCTATGATTGTTTCTATTTACAAATCGCTGTAAAGCGAACGCAAATTGTCATAGGTAAGACCATTATGATCTCTAATATCCTAATGACGATACAAAATACCTACTTGATTATATTATAGAATATAGATTAAATTCTATAGATAAAAGTATTACCTTTAAGCAATAATTCAGGTAGATATATAGGTGCATTATGTATAGAGTATATCTAAATAAAAATTACCTGATCCAAAATGCTCCCATTAAAAACCGGTAATAATTTGATCAATATATTTACGAAAGCCACGTAAAGTCGCAAATCTGATTGGTTGAACTCTTGGTGTGCGCGTTAATACCTATACATTCCCACTTGACCTGTTTTTTCTACGTTATAGACATTATCTTATTTTTTGTAAAATAAAATACTATAAAAATGATATAGGAGTTTACTGTACCTACCTACTGTAAATGTATTTTTTTAACCGAATTTATAATAACCATGACAAATTCAATTATCGTGTTAAAAATATACTGTTAAATTATAGACGTTACATGCCGATACATGCGTAGAAAATATTTTTATAGCTAACCATACCATAACATAAGTAACTACTTACCTTATTTCTTTAAAACAGCTAATGAACGCTTACCATAAAGTCCAACTTAAACGCTTATTATTGTGCCATTCACCACTGTTTCTAATAATAACTGAATATAATTGATTTTTTTAGGGTACCTACCTAAGTAAGTAATAAGTTGTTTTATTTTTTTACCTATATCAGTAAATTGTATTAAGCATTCGATTGTGTCCATCATGAAATATTAGATAGGTGATCAGGAAACTCCACCACAATGGTGTTAGGGATGTCACTCCCGACCTTCTGAATACTGATATAAAAGTGGCACAATTCAAAGATTGACGTTAATTTTATTGGGAAACCTTACTTAAGTGTGTACATTCCATCCACTCACACCACGTGCCCACACGTGGTAAATTTTTGGTGTCAGTAGAGGAACGAGTCACCGCAAGGATCAATACTAGGACCGTTTCTGTTTTTAGTTTACACAAACATCCACCCAGAGCGCCCTGTGGTGTACTGGTGTATTAGTGTAATCTTTTATAGGTAATATTTTTTAAGTCTTGATTAATGAATTACAGTCATTTCAGCATTTTTATGATATATAAATGTTTATTTTGTAATATGCCTAAAATGCGTTACTACATCATGTTTCTACATTAACTGACAAATCATTTCAATAGACCGTTCTGAATTCTAACTATTATTTATTCTGTGACAAAAACGGACAAGATGTTGCCACAGGCACATTGCAAAACTTGTAGAGGATCGAGATGTTCGTTGGAAATAAATTTTCACTCTTGACAAAAACGTCCAAACTAAACCAAACGTCCAAACATACATACCAAATTATACTTTGTGAATACGTAAGTACCTACCTTACTTGGGTATTAGTTATGGATATTATAAAAATCTGTTAACAAAGTAAAATAATAATGTTACCATGCTATAATACCATGAAGCCGTAACGACGAAATACCTAACTCGGTTATTTATTACTACCCTACCTAACTTACGTAGGTATTACTCTAGTCACCTTAATTTCTTATGGTTTTATTTTTTAACTCACATAGGTAACTCGCAGCAAATGAAAGCTCACTTGTTTAACAAATAAGCCAAGTATGGATTTTTGACGGCCTCGGTGGCGTGGCGGGCGATTGTGGAGACGCAAGAGGCGCGGGCTCGATTCCCGCTGCGGAAGAAATGTTTGCATGATCTGCAAATATTTCTTCCGAGTCTGGGTGTTGTGGTACCATGGTACTCGTAGTTTCTGATACCCACGACACAGGGAATCCTAGTTTGGGGTCAGGACTATGTATGTGACTGTTGGGTGTTATTTATTTATATTTGTTCAACAAGTGAGCAAATTTATTTATTTATATATATTAAATTTATTTTTGCCGTGAGTGTCGACTATAAATCACGAACTTTTATTTGATCGAAAAGAACTAGCGAACTCCTTACTTCTTCATTTACAATCATTGCATTCAAGTTGATACAAGCGCCTATTTCATTGATAATTTCAAGATCTAAGCTAGATCCTAGGATACCTAAGTACTTATACCCGTTACTCGAAGCATCTTCTTATCTAAATACCGACAGACCCGCTTATCTTTATTAGTATTTGCTCATTTTACTCACCTCAAATCTTAACATTTACTCCTGTTGGTAAGTAGGTACTTATCTAATCTAACTAAGACCTTTTACCATCTATAGTAGATGATTTATACAGCGTCAGGAAGCAACTTTTACCTTCACAAACGGGACGCTGTAGTGCCCGGGACGAATTAAGATGGAGTAGGCTTGCCCAGCACCTATTTCATCCTCTCAGCTTAGTCGGCCTTGTCCGCAGGAAAGACATGGTCAATACGTGCGGAGCTGACTAAGCCGCGGGTTTCCTCACGATGTTTTCCTTCACCGTTTGAGAGACTGGGATGGTGCACATAAATTTTTCGCACAGAAAAATCCATTGGTACACGACCGGGTTCGAACCCACGACCTTAGAATCGGAAGGCGGGGTCACTACCAACTAGACCAATAGTGCTCTCGTTATCTAATCTAAACATCATAGAATTCTTATGTTAGGTAGGTACTGTCTGATTGATTGACTGACTGACTGAGCGATATATCAACGCAGTCTAAACCAAAAGCCTTACAATCACGAACCATTAAGTAAGCACTACTCTGGCATTTCCCAAGTACATAGTTACCCATAGTTTCCCATCTATGAAAAGTCAACTCGGACAAAGTCGCGGGGAGTTCCTCTAGTTTTATTGTTTATTTTATTTTATTATTACAACACGTAGATAACATAAATTGCCTCTTTATTAGTCAATTTCCCATATTTAAATAGTGGATCTTCTCTAAAACCGCTGGGAAGGTAGGCAGATCATAAACATAACTTCCGCAACTGATATTATAAAATATGAAAATAACATAACCTACCTAGGGAAAATGGAAATGTACGTTTTCACACATCGATGTTATGTTTTTGAAATCATTTCTCACAGAAACATTTCAACTTTATAAGGCAGTGTACTTCTGTTGTCAGGTACTATATTTGATGAAATGAATTACACAAATCCCATTTATATTGATCAGCACTAAAACCAACACTGTAGTAGGTACCTAGATACTGTAAGACGAAGTTTACTGGAAGTGCTTACGTAGGTAGACCGTACTGATAGGTAAACCTAAACATTCATATTTTGGCAAACACATTTATAACATGGGAATAATACCTAGGTAATATAATACTGTACCTCATGTATTTTGTAAGTGAGCTATTTGCTTATTGCTCTAGGGCCTGCCTAGGCTCCTCTATCATCTCAAAAAGTTCTTGCTTGTCGATCAAGAAGTCGTCATAACAAAACATTACCTACCTACCTATTCAAGTAAGTACCTACCTACATATTTTTTCAGTCAACAATCCTGAACTGCTATTGCGGTTTAAGCTAGATCTTAGCAAATCGTAAGAACCAAAATAACAATTGAGCCGTGCACCGATGCTATTTGAGAAGTCAAGGTCCCTGCCCTTGTCCCAATTTTTTATGGCATGCGGCGCATAAATGATGAAGTATCTAAATGAAAGTGAGAAGTTCTTACATATTCAGTTAAAGGAAAGTACCCAAAGATGGTCTGGCACTCGGAACAATTGTCCCGAGGGCACGTCGTTCGACCGTAGTTCGATCCATCTTAATTCTGCTACTAGAAAAGTGGTTTCACGCAAAATTTATCGTAGCATCTTAGAATATACTTATCTTATATTCTAAGCGTATCATACACAATGTTATCTACTTAACACATACCTAGGTACCTACCTACTTAATAAAAAATAATGATGTCTGCTAAAGGTAAATAATAAATAAACTACCTCGGAGAGTTATTTTCTTTAAATTAAATGGTAAAACTTAAAAATAATGGACCTATTTAGCGACCCTCAAATAAATTGAAAAAAAAAATGTAGCTAAAACTATTTCAGCGCACCCTTTTTATAAGTCTTATCCAACAAAAAATAAAACAGTAGGTACCTATCTAAGTAATCATCATGACAATCTGACATTGAAGACTGTTTTTCATTGCATCAAAAAACCAAAATTCTTGCAAAATCAAATAGGTAGGTAGCTTAGCCGATGTACTCAATATAAACTGTTGCTGAAGTGTTCGTTTGGTGTTTAGGTCGAGGCTATACTGTTTATTGGGCGTCGTGTTATTGTCGTTGGCCACGGGGGCGTTGGTGGCAGTGCTGGTGCTACGCCCCTGGGATGCCCGCCCCGACCACCAACGCTACCCGAACGCAGCTGTCGGCGCCAATGGCTACGAATGCGCGGAGATCGGAAGGTATGTACTTACCATAATACCATTAGGCAATCACATCTGGCCAGACACGGATCCACCGTTGTAAGCACGGTGAGCAGGGCATGCCCACAAACCTAATTTTATTGATGTCGATATGCTGATATGATAATATCAACAAAATTATAAAATGGTCCAGTGTGAGTTGAATTCACACACGAAGGTTTCCGTAGGTACCATTGGTACTTAAATTTAAATGTTTCTTGTATGGGGCCCCATTAGATTTTTTATTTTATTTTAATTATTTGCTAGAGCGGCAATAGAAATAGGTACACACTCTGAAAATTTCAACACTACATCTCTACTTTTTTACCATGGTTCATGAGATACAGCCTACAAACAGCGGAGGCTTAGTAAAAGGGGCCCGTGTCGGCACCCTTCGGGAAACGATATTTTCAAAGTACTTACTACTAATTTCACCTATAGTATTGGATTGGACGCTGATAAATCTCACAGATAGCCGCTGACTATGTGTTCAATGTGAACACGACCTTCTTCTATCTAATTGACATCACCGCAATACCTAGTTGTAATAGGTAGTATTTTGTAAATCTGTCGCTACCTTTTTCCACATGTAGGATACGCACTGTGGGTGCGAAAGGACTGCGCGGCTTGACCCCGAATATTGCCCTAGGTGCACCCAAGGTTAAGTAAAGTCTATTTGAAGCTTCTGGGCTCTCCTATCTGTCTAACCATCGGGCAGATGGTATATTTCTATTTTGTTTAATTTAATAGACCTTCCAATCTATTCTAAATATATGGTTTACATAAACAATCGATTCAGGAAGTAGGAAACTTTAAGATTTACCTAGAAAAAATGCTAAATAGTGCTGTTTTCAGCAGAGATCGCGACTCGGAAAGCGTAATGTAGGACGCCCTCCGGCTAGGTGGAGTGACGATTTGTGAAAGGCTGCTGGCAGAGACTGGAAGCGTCAAGCAGAAGATAAGGAGCAATGGCACTCATTAGGGGAGGCCTATGTCCAGCAGTGGACTTATATTATGCTGATGATACCTAACTACTTTTGACTAAAAATCTTTGAGAAGGTCTTTGCCATGGTTATTAACTTATGCTCCAAAAATGTAAATTATGAGCATTCCTCACTATTGTAATACACGTGCTTTTCCATTGAGAATTATACCTGATCATTTTCAGTATTAGGAAACTCCCGCTATTGTCGGTGTGTATGGTTGGGTCACAATTCGGTGGTGGTGCTGTGCGCGTTGGTCTCATGGTGGCGGGAATCCTCGACTTGGCTAAGACTGCTGCTGCGTTCATTGTCCCAAAGTTCAAACGGTATCCTCGAGGAGCTGTGGCTTCCAACGGCTATGAGTGCGCCGGCATTGGACGGTATGTAAGGACTGCCGTGTCTGGGTTTTCAGCGTGTTTGGAGTTGCAGTTTTGTCTGGAGTTCGCTGAGTTTTTTGCAGATCACAAAATATAATTGGGAAACATTTTACCTAACACATTCCAATACCATCCAATACTCAAAACCATGGTACATTTTTTTCATTTTGCGTTAGTAATTAGATCTCTTTGGTCCACAACGTCATTTCAATTCAACGCATTCTCGCTTATAAAAGTAATCACCATATAAATGCTTTGCGAAAAAATAACAATTACTCAAACAAAATTTAAGTATCTAAGTCTGGGCATTTCATTTGATTCGTCCACTAAAATTGCATTGATTGCAACATAAACTTTCTTGATAAAATGTTTAGCATGACTCAGAAGTTTATCATTTCATTGTTTAAGTCGATTGCAGAATTTGAAACTTTTAGAGTGAGCGTAGGTCTAGTCCTGTACAAAATCTCACTGTTCCACTTGTAATTGCTTACCTACTGATTGCTTCAGTACCCATAGTGCTTTTTCGAAATAAACCAGGTTCGAAGGTTTCAGGCCTACCCATAGGACCACCATTATTTTATTCTTTGGTGTGACATAAAAAAAGGCATGATTCTGTATTTAGACTTAGATAACGAACGATAATATTTAGACAACGAGACTTTTGAAGGAAACTGATCCGGGACTTGTATGAAATTAAATTAAATTCATTTATTTCAAACTATAGGGACTTACTAGCTAAAACATGTCAATTGGATGCAGCTGTACAGGGGCTTTGTCAATTTTCCATGCCAAATGTTCGTATGTTGCAGATCGATCCTCGAAAAGAACGGCACAGCGGTGGACGCCGCGATAGCCACACTGTTCTGTGAGGGCGTGTCGTGCGCGCAATGCATGGGGCTAGGCGGCGGGTTTCTGGCGACGATCTACGACGCGAGCACGGGCCAGGTGCGGGTATTGAACGCGAGAGAGCGGGCGCCAGCGGGCACCACAGAAGACATGTTCGCGAACAGATCCAGCACGGTCGGCGGCCTCGCCATGGCCGTGCCGGGCGAGCTGAAAGGCTACGGCGCGATGCATCGGGAGTACGGACGCCTGCCGTGGCGCGAGCTCGTCAAGCCGACGGCGAACCTCTGCAGAGACGGGTTCCGCGTCAACTCTTACATGGCGCGCATGCTCAAGTCCTACAGCGACATCATCAAGGCAGAGCCGTCTTTGAGGTGAGTGAAAACAAACAAGCTGTACCAATTAATTAGGTAGGTAACTATTGTTAACTTAGGTATAACCTAATTCTGTTGATAGGTGATTATTTGTTATATATTAAAACCATGGAAATAATAATAATAATAATATTAACTCACTCACTTAGACTTAAACTTAAACTTAAACTAAAAAGAGAGCTTAAACCGCTGATCCTAGAGGCTTGAAATTTGGAGGGTGCATTGCATACACGTAGCACGTAGCCGTACACTAAGAAAGGATTTTTTTAAAATTCCATCCATAAGGGGGTTAAATGAGTAAAAAATTTGTATGAAAAATTGTATTCCATGAAATTTCGAACCTCAGAACAAATAAAAAGAAAGACGACGCGCCGCGAACAACAAAAGTGAAGCTACACAAAACCGTGCTCCTGCAATTAAACATACACGCTCACGCACACACCTACACTAAAACCATGCTCATCGTTCTCGAGTCGTCGTCTAGTAAACTGTGTAGTGAAAACTTGTAAAAACAGCAGCAAATCACATAAAAAGTCAAATTCTCTTCAAATAACATATAGGTACTATGAATTTTAGGTTACTTGGAACACAAAACTTCAAAACCTTCGACACACATAGGTAAAAAGGTGGCTTCACTTGTGTTGTTCGCGGCGCACCGTCTTTTCTTTTCATTTGGTCTGAGTTTCGAACTCGAAACTTATTATAGGTTCACCTATTAATCAAGTTTGTTTATTTGATCGAAGATTACAATACATTGTTCGACAGCGCTATCTTATCTGCCAAAGTTTTCAAAGACCTACAGTCCTAAGCAAGTTTTATCACGATAATCACCTTATCAATATCGCTTATAACATACTACATTTATGACAGATAAGGAGCACGCGATTTGATAGACAAGGTATTTTGAATTTCAGAATTATGTTTTTCGAGTAACGGGGTTTTCATCAAGGTTAACCGATAAGGTCGCTGGTGATTGACCTAACGCAGAACTAAATAAAACCGGTCATATACGAGTCGAATTGACACACGAAGGGTTCCGTACCATTGTACCTCATCATCATCTCCCTGCCCTCATCCCACTCTGTGGGGTCGGCACAGCATGATCCTTGGATCATGGTGTAAGAGTTTTGGCTAAGGTATTTTATGACCGGCCGCCTGCCTGACGTCAACCCTCCTTAGGAATACTTGCTTATTGTATCTCATCATGTTGGAGAGGATACTATCCCTTAGTCGACTATTACGACATGCTCGGGGAGAGAAGCAGCTGGACGCATTCTATGTTTTTTCTTTACTCCTAGTCCAGTAGAGAAGTTACCATTATACTTACATTATTAATAATTATTAGTACCATTGTACCTACGTTAAAATCATAATGATTAATATAAATAAATAATGTCACATTATAATAAGTTTCTTGTATCGGGCCCCCTTTTGTTTTTTATTTTTATTATTTGTTGTTATATCGGGAATAGAAATACACACCCTATGAAAATTTCAACTCGTTACCTATTTACGGTTCATAAGATACAGCCCGCTGACAGACAGACGGATGGACAGACAGCGGAGGCTCAGTAATAGAATCCCGTTAGCACCCTTCGAGTACGGAACCCTAAAAACAAATTTCAAGTCAAGCAAGATCCTTTTTGAATCCGGTTTTTATGAAATCTTCGCTGCTTTATTTGTCCCAAATGTAATGATTCGACGTGCCTCGTGACTAGGTGTAGCTTTGTGACACTTTTAGACATCAAATAATATCTAGATTCGAGTCGCTTTTGTTAGATCACCTAATGGGACAGAACACAGAAGTGGGTTTTAAATAAATGTTTTAAAAAAAGAAAGACAAATCAATGTACGCCCTCGGTAGCGGGGACGAGTGCTCTGTTGAGACGCAAGAGGCGCGGGTTCGACTCCCGCTACGGGAGAAATGTATGCATGTTCTGTAAATATGTCTCCCAGTCTGGGTTTTGTGGTACCATACTCATCATTTCAGATATCAACGATACAGGGAATGTGTGGGGCAGAATTATGTAGGCGACTGTTGGTACTATTATTTGAATACCTAAGTAATTTTAGATTATTTTCCTTTCGATGAAAGGTATAACAGCTGGGTTGTTATTCCAGGGAGGTATACGTGAACGAGGAGACTGGCGAGGTGTGGCACGAAGGGAATATTATCGTGGATCCGACGCTGGCCGGCACGCTGGACGTGATCGCCGCGGAGGGCCCCGAGGCGATTCACAACGGCTCATTAACCTTGCAGCTCGTGCGAGACATACAGGCGGCCGGGGGCATCATCACCGCAGAGGATCTCCGGAACTACAAGTGAACATGCCTTTATGCGCAATTTAAATCATTTCACCACGCTGGCTAATTCGAAAGAACTAGTGACACGACTTACCTACATGAAAAAGTGATTTCTAAATTCCGTGGTGGTGGGCTTAGCTCAGGGGGTAAGCGAGCTAAATGGGCTTCCTGGGCTGGTCATGTAGACACCGCCAAAAATCTTCGAAAAGCTGACATTAACTATGAAAATGAAGCGCTCGTGGCGTAGCTTGCTTAGAGGTTCTTGATTGATCATTGAAGTTAAGCAACGTTGTGCGCGGTCACAATTGGGATGGGGAGCTGAGCGCTTCCATTCTTCGGAGGGCACGTTAAATTGTCGGTCCCGGCTTTTAAGTCGTTAAGCCATGACGGAGGCCTTTAGGCGGCCTAAAGTCACAAGAGTAGGCCACTAGCTCATACGAACTTACTTTACTAAGAAAATGAGAAGTCTAGTCATTGACTGAGTGACTGGGATCACTGACGCGTTTTGGGAGAGACCTGTGTCCAACAGTGGACTGCATTAATGCTTCTTGACGGGTGGCTCGTGTGCGATAGGTATACTTAGGTACAGGCGCTCGGGGTCCCACCGCTATTACACTGCTGGTGTAGGTACACACTGTTAACATTATAGGTCGTTACCTAAATCCGAAAGTTTGTGAGGTGTCATTCTGTGGAATAATACCTAGGTAGTATACATTCCGGGGACTGTTCTTTTCTTTTTTGGTAAGTACTTACCTACTTACTAGTTCCAAATGTTATTCAGCTGTGAGTAGTTGAACAAGTGTTATAGCTATTATACTCTCGTAGAAGGTATTGTGAGCGTAAAGATAAAATCTCTTTATTGTTGAATACCGACTTGTTAGTCCTTCAATTTGTGGCTAGTTGACTACATTCAGACGTGGCACGTCAGACAAGCTAATGGATAGTTAGGTACCTACTTACCTAACATACGTAATTAATGTACCTATTGTTTATTCTACGGAACGTACGGCACCATGATTTGCGTAACGTGACATCTTGGTAGATGTCACGTTACGTGACGTTAGTTGCATTGAACCACCAGTTGATTTTGAAGTAAGTATGGTTACTTACTTCAAAATCAACTGGTGGTTCAATGCAACTGATTATACATCTACTCTTACTCATACATGTAGATTCGTTCGGTTGTTACCCACCGTCCACCTCATGAGACCACCTGGGTGAAACGTTGAAAGTTTTTTTTTACAACGGCTCACCTCTGACTTATTAAAAACGATGATCTTTTAGGCTAACTAGCAAAAAGCACTTTTAGGCCAACTAGTAGGTACCAACCTAACCATCACATACTTACCACCCTCTATAGTTTTGCGGAATGTGGTAGGTACCTATTATGTGAGGGTGCACAAGCAGGAACGTGTTATACTTATAAGAATGCTTAGGTAACGTAAATTATTCCTAACCACTCGACCATGCGTCTGCAACAAGAGTGGTCTGACTTATCTAAAACGCGAGAGATATTTCGAACTCTATTTTTTTTTCACTTGGATTGTGCTGTGGATCACAACACCCAGACTGGAATGGCCGGCGGGAGAGATGCCGCCGCGTGGTTTAAAAAAAAAATCTTTCGACTCGGATAAGTGTGGTAGGCACCATGGTAGATACTACTACTAGTCATGTCACTAGTTCTGTCGAACCAGTGTGGTGAAAGGATTTTAAGTGCGCTTCAAAGTGGTTCCTTTCGTGCACTTGATACATATTTTCGAATTAATCGACCATGGTAGGTAGACTAAGTAGTTAAACTTTCTTAGAATATGATACTTCCACCGTTTGAGTATTCATTCATTCATTCATTATATCAGCGACTGTTTGAATTTAGCGTAACTGTCCATGTTATAAATTATAACGCTAAATTCAAACAGTCGCTGAAGCCCGATAGCGTACGACTAGAAGTAGAAGAATGAGCACAAATGTTGTCTTGCAGGGTAGAGTGGCAACAGCCAATCACGGTAGATCTCGGCGACAATCTCACGATGTACACGAACCCGCTGCCCGGCTCGGGCTCGGTGCTCGCGTTCGTGATGAACATGCTGCGCGGATGGGTGGGCGGGGCCACCGCGCAGCAGCACTCGCCGCTCTACTGGCACCGCATCATAGAAACCTTCAAGTACGCCTACGCGAAGCGCACCGGCCTCGGCGACCCTTCACGCTCTAACCTCCCTTATGATATACGAGAGGTCAGTACCTAGGCGCAGATCCACTGTTGCGGGTATGTTCACCGTGCCTTATTGATATCTGTAGGCTCGCCTGTTCCACATCATATCCCCACTGGTCTATCAATACATACTGGTTTTTTTCCACGCTTCGCTTAATAATTTTAACACTTGATCGATGTGTTGGTATGGTCTGCTTCAAGACCAATGCATCAATCAAACTTGTCGCATAGACTGAAATTCGCGAGACTGTCCGTGTAACGCAAAAGTCATAAAGCCACCACACGCGCGATTTCTGTCTAAAATGAGCGAAATGCACGGAGACTAACGAGACTGCACATTGCTGGGTTTCGCGTTGTACGACACTGCCATAGAAAGTATACATAGCGCCATGAAACCACGCGGAGCGTCCTTGATGCCCTGTATAATCAATCACAGAATGAGGATTTTTGCAATGACACGGAGGGTGGTTGTGGATGGACCTCCCTTGTAGTTTTTGACAATTGTTAAAACTGTTATTCCAGCTGGAGCGCAACCTTTCAAACCCGGAGTGGGCGATGGAGTTCCGCAAGGTAGTGGACGACTCTCGCACGTACAACGACTGGCGGCACTATGGCGCTCTGTACGAGGGAGCGGACGATCACGGCACTGCACACGCGCTAGTCATAGCCCCGGACGGCAGCGTAGTGTCCGTCACCTCTACTATCAACTACATGTGAGTATACCCTGTCAACAACCGTTGAATGTAGGAACTTGCATTAATAATGCTTCCCCAATATTATTCTAAGATCCACTGACTTTTAACACTTCGTAATAATATAATCAACTCTATCTACGAAAGACCTTTGCAAAGGGTGAGCAATGGGCACAATGCCCCTAGACTAGAGGACTGGTTCAGCAATTAATTTCGAGCATACTGGGGGCATAGGAAACTACCTACTTTAAGCATAATGGGGGCAAAGGACACAGTTATGTCTCCTGAAAAATTTACGTAAACTTAGTGAAGATACAATGCCCTTTTCAAACTAACCGATTCCATTTAACATTTGATAAAACTTATACTTTATAATAAATATCCAAATACCAAGAAAATTAACCATTCCAGTTGGGGCTGCCAACGTAGATCACCAAGACTTGGCATAATTATGAACAACGAAATGGACGATTTCGCGATTCCCTATACTTCGTCTACGTACGGCCTGCCCCCGTCGCCTGCCAACATGCTCGGCCCTGGCTACAATCCACTCAGCTCCATGGTACCGAGCATAATACTGAACGAAGAGGGCCAGGCGGTGATGGTGGCGGGCGGTGCAGGAGGTACCAAGATTACAACCCAAGTATCGCTGGTAAGTTATATTGGCGATGAATATCTTAATCCCATATTTGATGGGCCTCACAGCTTGGTTGGTGGCTCTGCCTTTTGCGCTCTGCGCGTACACGCATATAGATACGTCGGGAAGATTCCCCTTTTTCCCTGATTTTTTCGTGTTATTTCTAAGCATCCAAAAATGCTTACAAATAGACGGAAAGCAAGTGTGAATATTAATGTTCGTTTCAGATACTGAGGCACGTGCTTCTCGAAGGCCAGGACTTGCCATCTGCAATGGCACGCCCCAGAGTTCATCACCAACTCCTACCCATGGAGATCCAATACGAGGATGACTTTGATGTTGTGAGTTTTTATACAATGCTAGTTTATACAATCATATTATCACGCTCGTATCCCTAATAAGGTGGGCAGAGCCGCAAGTAATCTTAAGAAAACTTGCCGCCACTATAATAGATAATGGTGACAGATGATCAGCCCATCACCCATATAGATGGTCCATCATGTTGGAGGACCCCTTAGTCGACTTTAACGAGATGCTCGAGGAGAGAAGCAACTGAACGCTATTATATTCTATGTTTTTATCTTTACTCCCAGTCCAGCAGAGTACGAGAGTCATATTGTCCATATTTGTATGAGAATCATCATTACCTTAGCGAAACAGTTTTGAACTAGAACGCGAGGTTTTAAACTGTATGACGTACTAAACGTAGCTCTATTACAAACATTTGGATCTTTCAACAGGCCATCATAAGAAGCCTTGAAGAGAAGGGCCACATGACAAAGGCTTTGGACTCGAGGGCCGGCTTCGCCGCGATTGTGTCCGCCGTCAGAGACGCAGAAGGGTACATTATACCGCAAACGGATATCCGGCGCCCTGGCAGCGTAGACGGCTTTTAGACCTTCGTTCCTATCACACAACTGACTCATACATAGGTGTTTCAGACAAGGTATTTACTAACATAGACGTTTAGAACTTGTCCAGCGCTTGAGTCGAGATCTCTTGGGTTGAACGCGAGACGATTCGCGAATTCGACTCTTCTGTACAAGGTATTTAAATGAGCAACTAGCTAGCCACATCATTGCGAAGTAGGAACGTTATTTATTATAAAACATGGTGCTTCGTCGAGCTTACTATTTTAATTATTATTTTTACAATGTCTCGAGTTCCTTTTAACGTTGCCATCCCATTGGTAGAATGAATATTGAAAAGGTCATAAAGCCTCTGTTGTGAACGTGGTTTTAAGTATTATTTTTATAAGATTTTAGAGTTTTAGGTATATAATTTATTGTGATGTTTTAATTATATTGTGAAATAAATTTTATGTATTATTGTTGTGTATCTCTTAATAAAAATATGTTTTAGAGGACATCTTTTATTTAATACCAATCCTATAATATCATTCAATCTTGGGTTGCACAAGCAATTCAAGTTTTCAAGATATTATATAATAATGTAGTAGGTAAATAAGATTGCACAATTTATTGTTGGGTACATGGTATACATCATACGCGCGTGATAGCTTCATGTAGTAGGTACCTATTTACTATTGCAATAAAATTGTTGCAACATGAGATTACGAATTCTGTGCCGATATGTTGAAGAATGTCATCGGCGAATGAATAATTATGTTCCATCGAGGATTGGATTGAAGGCTCTTTTTATCTAGGTACTATTCTATACAAGAGCATTTTATGATACACTACAGATTCACTTATCCAAGTTAACTTATTACACAAAGTTGAGCCAGTATATATTGTAATAGTTCATCATAGTCTGCGTTTCAGCAATAAAGTCCAATTTATTAACAATAAATTTTAATTTCACACTTACTTATTATGATGTATTTTGATTGATATAAAATTACAGATTACCTTTGCATTTTACAAGTTTTTTACATTTATATTAATTTACACAATCATACTTTTATACATACATTTTATTAAAATTGGTGTTTCTAACACATCCTCAAAACAATTTATAAGCTACTACCATGCATTTTGGGGAATGTATAGCACATTATTAAATATAATATCTAATTTCCGTTTATTAACACCCAGCTAAAGGCCGCATTTGCACGACTTTCAGTAACAATTTTCAATCTGTATAAAACCATTCCATAGACTATGAACCAACAAAACACTTTATAATAAAAATAACCAATTCAACCATCAGTTATGGTAAGAATTCTATAAAATGCATGTCAATAAATCGTTACATAGCTTGAAACATAACTCACCCACAGCAACATGGCACTGTAAATTAACAAGAATAAAACATGTAAAATGTCAAAAACCCCAAAACATACAGTATTTTGTACTAAATAAAAACATAGTCTCAAATATAATTATTAAACTACATACATACTTATATGTACAGATATCCTAGAAATATTTTACATTGAACCTACCATAATTCAGTCAATTAGATTGATATTAGGTAATTTGTATCGAAGCAAGGCTACTTAACAATGCCTCGAGGCAAAAAATACTCAGCAAAGAAATGTTGAAGAAATTGCTTTTCTACGCTCTTAACTGGTTTTAACCACAAAGTCAGAAGCTGTGTGGGTAGTACTAGAATATCAATTGGGACATTACTCTTCATAATTAATTATTATTTTAGAAGACATTTAAAACCTGTTAGTTATGGTATGTACAACATTAAGTTGATTACAGAATTATAAAAAAAATAATAAACAAATTGTCAGTGAGCTAATGATTTTTATGTCGATTTTGCTTGATTTGGGAACAGGAAGACAAAAACACAAAACATTTATTTTAAGTAAATTATCTTTTGATGTTCCTATTGACTATTCCATTTACTTATTATCTCTGATAAAAAGTGGGGCCCATCCCATATTTTATTGATTTACAAATGTATAAAGTATGTACTCTATTTAGGTAATTAGGTTATTATTGACATATATGTTATGAGGTACAAACTCATTGCAGAGATTCAACTAACAAACATTTAACAGTATTCTCAAAAATAATAATGGCCCACAAGCCAGCGGCGGCACTTGACTGTCCAAATCAAATCAGACTACTACACTAATACCCTCTAGCCCAGATGTTACTTTACATTTCATTTCCAATACTGTTTTTACGTCAAATAACATATGACTCCCCCCCTTTCACACCCGAACGAAAGACAGTTCGACGTTTATTTGTTTACGTTTTTGAACAAAAAAACCAGAGTTTACAAGCTTTGCCCACATGTAAGGCACTCAAAGCTTTGGTTTTAAATGTGGGCCCGGTCTTAAACTATTATATTATAACGTGATTTCACTTCGTATCACTTGTAATAATTTTACTCACATTCGTCAATGACCTGGTCACTTTCACTGGTGTTTGCTTGCACCTGCCCACCAGGCGCGGCGTCACGTGACGTCACGTGCGTCATATATGTACGGGCACGTGGAGAAGTAACGCGTCTCGTCGCGGGAACTCTTCTGAACACATTTCGCACTTGTAGGGGCCACCTTCGTCGGCTAAAGCTTCGGGCGATGGAGGGAGGGAGACGACTTCGCGCTTCGGGGAGGGAGGGTGGGGCCCGATGGCTCGCAGGTCGTCGGCCGGATGCCGTGGCGGCCGCCGTTGGCGAACACTCTGATACAGAATTTATGAATTAAGTTAGTACAATTTTTTCAAAGGACAGTTACAAAATAAGGGGGCTGGTGCAAAGCGAAGCAAATAGTCAAAAGTTTACTTAACCAGACATGTTAAGATAAAATCAAAGATAATGATGTTCTTTAAAACAAGGCAACAGGGAAGTCATGAGTAAAGACAAGACACTAGTACCTTCACCTGCTTAGTCTAGGTTCTGGGTCTCCTTCGAAGTGGCCAAATGGGAATGCACGGGCGCGGTGCGGGCTCGCGGCGGGGGGAGGGTGATCTACGAGTGAACACAAGATACTCACCTTCGCCTGCTTAGTCTTGGTCCGGGTCTCCTCCGAGGTGTGTATCATGCGCGGGCGCGGCGCGGGCTCGCGGCGAGGCCGGCGGCGGGGGGAAGGCGAGGGCGCGGGCGCGGGCGCGGGCGCAGGCACGGGGGAGGGCGAGCGCGCGGGCGACCTGGATGGAGAGCGCGATGCGGCTGGAGGGGAGGGGGAGACCCACTCGCGCCGCACGGGAGACATGTCGCTCTTTATCTTCCGCCGCCGCTTGTATTTGCGGGGACCGTTCTGTGGACAACACAATAATTATTATTAAGAAAAGGGCAAAGGATGTTCAGATCATAGACCGTAAATGGATAAAGGCCGAACCGTCTTGGATGGCACAAGCAAAGGGATGCCAGCATCCAATATAGCAAAGACAGGCTATATATAAATAATAGTAATGAATTGTCAAAATTAATTTAATTATTATGAATAATCATTACCATCATCATTCCCTTTACTTTGAGTCTGTCAATACTATAACTATAGAACGCTATAGACGGCTCTATGTAAAAGAAACTTCACCTTGACTTCAAACATAATGGTGCAGTTGAAACAAATACATCAAATCGTACCTGTGGTTGCCGTTTCAGCGCAGTATTGGCATCGCAGTGCTGTATCAGATGCTGCACCAATTCCACGCTAGTGTGCATCGATCGCGAACAAACAACACACGAATACGCTGCTCCACCTGAGAAAAACACTAAATTGAATACAGTGTCATACATCGGTAGCATGGCGGGCGAGGGTCTGGATGTGATGCGAGGCGCGATTTCGATTCCTGGGGCGGGAGTAACGTTTCTTCGCAGAACGTGGAATTTTAACTTTATATTTACAAAGATTTCCATGTGAGTTTCGTTCGGAAGAGTGCCGAAGAGAAGGGACGCATGACGTTGACGACGCTCGAATCAATCATCTTGCCTTTGTCCACACCATTCTAATTCTAATTTTCTAATAAAGAACTAATCCTGTTATCCCATACAGTCCAACTCCATGAAATAGCAGAGAAGGAGTTTGGGATGTTGGCAGCAGTGTTCCAGTACCCTGGCTGGTGTTGTGTTTGGCCAGGTTTCTACGTTCTAATGTTTGGGTACACTACACCCGATGCGACAGTTATCCATAATGTACTTACCATTGGCCTGTTGCCGGCGGTCGGGCGCTGAGTGGTGGGAGCGCACGTGTTCCCGCAGCACTACTCGCTGATTGAAAGCGCGCGGACAAACCGCGCACGCGTATGGCTTCTCTCCTAAAAAACATTAGAACGTCAATATATAATTTCTCTACCCGAAGGGACGCTAACTAAGCCTCCGCTGTCCATCTGACTGTCAGCGGGCTGTATGTCATGAACCGTAATAGATAGAGTTGAAATTTTCAGTGTGCATTTATTAGTATTGCCGCTAAAGCAATTGCAATAAAATATAAACATGTTTGGGTCATTTGTTTATGATCAATTACAGCCATGTATGTCACTACTGTGAATCTATTACTCTTCCTAAAACATAATAAAACAACACTAATATTACAATGAATTTATTTACTTATGATTAATAAATTTATCATAACATTGTCTTTTTTATATTGGAAAAAAGACTATTTAGATCCACGGCTGTAAATAATCATAACAAAATAAGAATGACCCATTTATGAAACGAGTTGGAGCATTGTTTGGTCCCAAGCTTTCTTGTTTTCTAGTGTATGTGTGTGACTGTTGGGTGATATTCATTATTTTATCTAACCTGTATGTATCCTCTCGTGTTTCCTGAGCGTGCCGCCGTCCGCGAAGGCCTTCCAACAAAACCGGCACGCGTACGGCCGCTCGCCGGTGTGGATCCGAATGTGGATCTGTTGGGAACTCCGCGACCCAAACACTTTGCCTGCAACACACAATGAAAAATAAAATTATTATTGATTCATTATTATAGACATATTATTTTCAGTAAAAATAAAACATGTAAAAACGTTGCCAAGTTTGGTACAAAGATAATACATAATGTGGTTGTCAATGTTGTCAATAAGAGGGTTGAGATCTGAACTGGTGTCAAGTCCCATAGCAGTTCATAAATGTAATACGTACCACATTCGTTACAAGGGAATTGCCGCGAACTACTGGATATCGAGGTACTATTGCGTCCTTTGGAAGATTTTTTTAACCTGAAACAAATAAGCAGAGAAGTCAATTGTATTGTTCAAATCTCAACATGATTTTGTATATTCAGCTGGCTCAAAATAGTAAAAAGCTTCGGTATTAAAGAAGTCACAGCAGTTGTAAATCAAAGCATGCAATTGTGTAATTTAAATCCAGCCACCGTTTATGAAAAACAAGACAAAGGTTGATAAATTATTTGGTATGTTTTGGAAACCGTTAACCAGACAAGACCAGCCTACATTGTATATTCTGAGAAAGTGACTCCATCTTGCATGTGAAAATTTACCCATCCATTACCCTGCCCATATCTTATATTTCGAGAAATAACTCGACCTACATAGTATCTTCTGAGAAAATTTACAGAAATTACCTAGCCTATCTATTACATTTGTAAAAATGAGCTAGCCAGATCGTGTACATTTGGAGAAGTGAGCTTAATGTGTGACATCTCGGACGGTACCTACAGGTCGCGCTTCACGTGTGAACTGAGCCAATCTGTCTGTACACTGGGGGAGTAGGGGGTCGTGTCTTGGGGGGCGGTACCTGGCTGCGGGCGGCGGGCGGTCGTGGTGCAGCTCGGCGTGCGCTAGTAGCTGCAGTGCGTCGCTGCACGCCTCGCCACACACGTCGCACGTGTGCTCCCAGCCTGAGCCGCTCGACGCCTGCCGCCGCTTGTAACTGTCGCAACATCACTCGCTCAAACATCGCCGCTATCTGGCATTTTACTTCGCGCTTTTACCCGACGCATTTGCTACTATATGGCCAGTACTGATAACATTTGATTTAGTGCTGAACAGGCTATTATCATTTTTTCCTGTTTATTTGGTCCTCCAGACTGAACATCACACAGAGCATGTACCGAAAAAAGTTATATCATCAAAATACTTTTCCGTGCTACATTTCGCCTTCACATGGTAAAACCATCATAATTTCTTGACAAATCACACCACTCAAAAGTAATTTTAGCGTGCAAAAATTTCCACAACACAATAATAAGCAATAAAGCTACCTGTGTGCAGCCGCGACGTGCCTCCTAAGTAGGTCGGCGCGCTGGAAGGCGACGCCGCAGTCGGGACAGAAGAGCTCGGGACCGCGCGTCGAGTCGAATACAGCGCGTTCAGGCGCGCCGCCGCTAGGCGCGGACTCTGGAGACAGGCGGAAATCCATGTCGTCTCCTGTAGGTCATTCGCATAAGATTTTTAAAATAGGGTGACAAGTCTCCCGTCATGGTTCACATGGAAGCCAGATGTTAGTGCTAGTAGTAAACTAAAAATACCTTCTAAAATAACTAAAATACCTTCCTGTTATAGTTGTCGAGCTACCATCACTGCTAAGAACTTCTTAAGTTGCTTTCTATGCACGCGCACATATGACCTTGCGTGCGCTAATGTCACTGAACAACGCTTTGTGCAGACTATGACCAAGGAAGCAAAGGTCTCGTGGAAATGCCCAAAATGCACAAATAAATTGTCGATAGCTGGCAACACTGCCGGGCATAGCTCTGGTCTACATGTCAATCGACAAGTAAGCCCAATCTCGACGCAAGGTGACTCTGAAAATGTTACCTATCAACGTGGCAGTAAAGCAAGAAGGGTCTTGGATGATTCCTATGCAGATGATACTTATTACCTTGACAATATGCGGACAGTCATCCGTGATGAATTAGAGCGTGTTATGGATGAGCGCATATCAATCCTAATTACTAATTTAATCACTGAGCAGGTCGCTTCACCCATCTCCAATGAAATTGCCATATTGAAGGAAAGAGTGGCCGCCATGGAGAGCAGAATAAAAGCGCTAGAAAAAACCCAACAAAAAACTGCCAACAAAAGCCTAGGTAATACTAACCCTCCTACTAGCGCATCATTATTAACGCCATCTTTGAGCGATCCGAGTGCTGTTAGGAGATCCTCGTCACACCGCCAGCAGAAGAGCCCTTGCGTTCAATCTATCCCACGCAAACAAGCGGTCCAACATCGGAATGAGCCGACGACTAACATCACTGCGAATGAAACTACAGGCCCTGGTTGGATAGCGGTGACCAAGAAACGCACCCGAAATGTCCCTGTTGGTGTTATGCGAGGGGTGGCGGCGCCAGGTTCGACGAAGCTGGAGGCGTCTGAGCGCCGTCAGCAACTACATCTATATTATGTGAAGGTCGGCACTACAGCGGATGAAGTACGTGACCACTTGAATTCTATATGCGACAGTACTTCGTGCACGGTCGAAGAACTGAAAGCGAGAGGAAACTATGCGTCTTTTAAGTTAGATGTGCCTTCTAAGCTAGCGGACGTCATCATGTCTCCAGTAAACTGGGCTGAAGATATTTGTGTAAAGCCCTGGAAACAGTCCTTTCGTCCAAAAAGCAAAGAGAGTCAGGAACCCAAAATGCACTAAAGATGTACATGTTTACTACCAAAACGTCAGAGGCCTGAGAACTAAAACTCTAGAGTTCTACAATAATGTTTCGGCTTCCAACTCCTTGGACATTATAGCAATTACTGAATCATTCTTAAACTCGTCGGTGTTTGATGCTGAGCTATTTCCTCCAGGATATGTGGTGCTGCGCAGGGACCGTATGCATGATGTTGGATACGGTGGAACTCTTTTGGCAGTGCGTGACTGTTTCTCAGTTAAGCTGATAACAGATGTAGACGGTTTAACAGATGATAAGGAAGTTTTAGTAGCAAAACTAGTATGGAAAAATATAAAGTTTGTGATCTGTGTTGTATATTTACCACCTAGTTACAGCGATGAAAAGTATTTAAATGTATTAGATTGCTTGGAGAACATAATCTGTAAATTCTCTTCAATTAGCACAATAATAGTCGGAGATTTTAACTTGCATTCTTGTAGTATAAATGTACGATCTCAATTTGACAACTTTATTGAATTTTGTAAACTTGAGCAGCATAATACTATCTTGAATTGTAATGGACGTATGTTGGACCTCGTGTTGACCGCTGGTATTCATTTTAATGGTGTGAATGTGTGCGATGATGTTGAGCCACTGGTAAAGGCTGAGGGATTTCACCCGCCACTCTTGGTAACGCTCTCTTTGCTCTGCGGAACAAGTATCCTCCGCATTCCTCCACCACCAATACCTCAATATAGCGTCCGAGACTGGGATTTTCGCAAAGCAGATTTTAACTCGTTGTACTCTCATATATTTGCAATTGATTGGACGGACGTACTAGCTCAACCGGACGTTAACTCGGCAACGGATCAGTTCTATGCAAAGTTTAATGAAGCTATTCATAATCATGTGCCTCCTCGGAAAGTATACCCTTCAGTACAAGAACGCCAATATCCGCCATGGTTCACTCCAGAAATCAAAACTAAATTAAAAATGAAATATTTCCATCTAAGAAAATATAAAGAACTTGGCTTGGTATTTAACCGGGAAGTATATAAATATTACAGGGGTCATATCAAAGAGTTGATAGCTGATGCCCACCATCAGTACCTTAAGACAGTTGGCTCTAACATAGGTCGCGATCCGGCACAGTTTTGGAAGTTTGTGAGGAATTGTCGTAAAAACAGGGGTCAGTTAAATTATACTGTTGATGGTAAAGAAGTGGCGGGTCAAGAGGCAGCTACAGCATTTGCTGCATATTTTTCCTCTGTATTTCTAAAAGATGTTCCTGCGTTAGATGCCGAAGAGGCTGAGGAGCGCGCTGGATGTACTAGTGGCGCGCAATTAGTGAGTGTGGACTACGTTTCCAGGGCCGATCTGAGACGCGCCGTCCGCCGCCTTAAGCCGTCCTCAGCAGCGGGCCCCGATGCAATACCCCCTTTTTTAGTTAAGGACTGCTTATTTGCTTTAGAAGAGCCGTTGCTATACATATATAATTTATCATTACTCACGTGCTGCTATCCCGCCAGATGGAAATTATCTAGAGTGACACCTGTCCCCAAATGTGGCTCTTCGTCAGACGTCAATAATTTTAGGCCCATTGCGGTATTGGCTGTCTTCGCTAAGGTATTCGAGTCCGTTTTAAATACTCACATTACTCGCCAGCTTGAGGGAACCTTCGATGAGTCGCAGCATGGTTTTCGCGTTACCCGTTCTACAACTACCAATCACACTACTTTTGTAGACTTTGTAGCGGCTGAATTGGACGCTGGTCGTCAAGTCGACGCAGCATTCCTTGACTTCCGGCGGGCATTTGATGTGGTTGACAACGATCTACTGTTGATAAAGCTGTCATCGCTTGGAGCTTCTCCCAAACTGTTGAGATTTTTCGCTAGCTATTTGTGTGACCGCAGACAGTATGTACAGGTAGGTAACTTTAGATCAGATGAGTTCTACACAAGGTCGGGAGTAAGTCAAGGTAGCACACTCGGGCCAACTCTCTTCTTGGCAATGATTAATGACCTTCCTAGCGTACTTAGCACGGCTCGATGTCTAATGTTCGCCGATGACCTTAAAGTCTATCAATCTGTGCGTGAGAGCTCGGACTGCGTGACATTGCAGGAGGACCTGGACTCAGTTGAGAGGTGGAGTCGGTCTAACAGACTCTCTTTCAATGTCACGAAGTGTAAGGTTATTACCTTTTCTAGATTGAGAGTTCCAACGCTGGTGGCATACTCTTTGGCCGGATCAGCATTGATAAGAGTAAATCAGATTCGTGATCTTGGGCTTATTGAAGACACGCAGCTAAACTTCCGTGAGCATATTACGTCTATGTGTAAAAAAGCAAACAGAACACTGGGATTCATTATGCGAACGGCTTCTCAATTTAGTGATGTTGGAGTGGGAATTATGCTCTACAATGCATTCGTTCGTAGCAAACTTGAGTTTGGCTCCATATGTTGGGATCCGCGTGAAGCCAAGTATACAGCCATGATTGAAAAGCTTCAACGTAAATTTGCCAGATACGTCTATAAGCGATTGTATGGATATTATCCGTACCTATACCCTTCCTTATTTGTTACTGGCATGGTAGGCATGGATACGCTTGAATTGAGGCGTAAACTATGTCTGGCCTTACACTACTGTTTAATTCTGCGTAGCGAAATAAACAATCCGGCCATACTGGGAAGCATACAACTATATGTACCTAATAATTATGTGCGTTGTGGCCAACGGCGTCGACACCAGTTCTTTGCCTGTGACGTCACACTCACTCTTCACGCCAAGAATGCGCCAACATTAAGAGCGCTCAATTTATTAAATGCATTTATACGCGAGTTCCAACATATTGATCTGTTTAATGATAGCCTTTGTATTGTTTTTAAATATCTAAGAGTATTTTTAAGTTTTAATTAACACAGTTAGCGTTTTGGTGTAGACTGTAAGCTTTCTGTTGTCTGAAAATAAATAATTCTAATTCTAATTCTAATTCTAGTAGTGGGCACTTCATCATCTGTTATCACTATCCATCGTGAGTGTAAGCAAAGCACGAATAACGCGCGGGCAAGTCGCGCCTCACCTTATAGTGTCTCTATTGCGAGTGCGTTCCTCATAACTTAGTACATTCGCCGCTCAGCCTAGCTGTTACTGAGAGATCAGTGTCTGATGGTATATAAGATGTACAAGACTCTGATTCATTGTAGTTAGCGTCGTGGGCGGCGGTCGATGCGAATGTCGTACTGCGAATGCGTCTCGCGACCAAAACAAGTCTGGGATGTATGTACCTGAGTCTGATTTATTGTAGTTGGTGTCGGTAAGAGCGGGTGTCGTTCTTTCGAGTGCGTCTTGCGATCAGAACAACTCGCTACACTCGCTGCTCAGTCTAGCTGTTATTGAGAGACCGGTGATTAATGGTATATATAAGATGTACCTGAGTCTGATTCATTGTAGTTGGTGTCGTGCGCAGTGCGCGGCGGTAGGTGCGGATGTCGGTCTTGCGAGTGCTTGGCGAGTGCATCTCGGGACCAGCAAAGCTCACCGCACTCGCTGCACTCCATAGGGGAATCGCCGCCGTGTACCTATAAATAATTAATTATATTGGATTGGTTGAGTCATTGTGGGGAAGAGACTGCGTTACCGTATCTAGCTGCATCCAGGGTGCACCACATGGAGGATCCCTTTATACATTCTATGCGAGTCAATAGTAAGGTATTCATATTGGCCTACCTGTTTGAATGTACTGATATCTTAAATCTGAAAGTTTGTCAAAAATTGGTCCAAAAATGGAACATACATAGGCTCCAGGTACTAATATAATAAATAAATATTTTTTTCTTATAAAAAAAGACTAGACACCGATAAAAATTTCAACATACCCTAGAATGTGACTGCAGCGCCTTCTGCCTCGCAAAGCCAATACCGCATGTTTGGCATACAAAGGGCCGGGAGGGGTCGGCGGGGGGCGGGGGCGGCGACGGCGGTGACTGCGGTGACGGCGGTGACGGCGGTGACGGCGGTGACATCGGCGGCGGCGGTGACGGCGGCGGCTTAGCCGGCGACCGACCGCGCCGCGACCACTGCTGCGTACGCGCTGACGTCATGTTCTCCCATTCGTCCTGAATGTAACAATTCATTGATAAGGGTTCATACTGCACTTGGAAGACTTCGTGAATTCTTTTAGTGTTCAAGGAATTGCAACTTAATAACTAATGTTGCCTAACATACTAAAGTGATGTATTTATCGCGCAAGAACACTACTTAGGTACAAACCTTGGCTTACTAACTCGTCAGAGGAGAGGAGCGAGGAATCGCTCGTCGAATCGAGTTACTTTCGTAAACGTCGACATTTAGTTGTTGTGATGTAATGTGAGCTGTTGCGTAGTCTTAAAAACTTGTATTGGTCTACAATCGGAGGAACTTAAAGGCTTTGGACATACGATTTGGGTCGGGTTGCTTGTAAGAGTGGTTAATCAGTAATGCAGTTCAGTTGTGATTGTTTGTACACATACCTCTTCTGGTTCTGGAATCTTTTTCCGTCGTCCTCGCTTTTTCTTTGGTTTGACAATTTGGTTATTTTCTAGCAATTCTTCTGAAAGAAATTAATCATACAGTAAATGGAAATAAAGGTTTTTAATTGTAAGATATTTTTACGGAGTTAATTGTTAATTGTAAGCTTTTTAATTCTAACGCATGCTGTGGCATTCTGTAATTGGAGGAACACATAGTTTTAAATTTCATTAACCTAATTCATGCTTTTAATGTGATTTCTTCGTTGGGCGTCCTTAATAAATAAATAAATTAAATTAATATGAAATTGAAAAATCTTGAAATCATGGAGCCTTTTATGAATTTTATCACGCAAACTTTGATCCATGATCATGACGTGTGCAACTGCGTCGAAATATCGGGAAACTTAAAAACCATCAATTTATGGTAAATATCCCGTTGTTCATAGCTGTAGAGTACATGCGTACCTATGGAAAGTTGTTATAGATCGATTGTTTAGGAGTCACCTTGTCAAATTTTGAAAATACTTTTATAAACTTTATAAAAAAATATTAATTGAAAATAAACCAGTGGTCAGCTGTATTACACTACAATAACCACGATAGTTTTAAAAGTTTTACTAAACCTACCACTAAGGGGACTTACCAAAGTCAACAGAATCCGCATTGTCGGGTACGAACGCGTGGACTTTCAAGTGGTTCATAAGGTCGCACTTGCGCACGTATCGCACGCCACAGAGGTTGCAAGCATGCGGCCGGTCGTTCTGATGCGCGACCATGTGGTTCATAAGAGCCGCTTTCTTGCGGAAGCGTCGCGAGCAAAAGTCGCATGGCCATGGCCGCATTGCAGTGTACTCGTCCTGTGCATGCAGGTTGATTTCCTGTCGAAAGAATCATGATATTACGAAAAGATACTTTTTTCTGCTACCCAATTACTATGAAATTGAAGTCCAGTATGAAAATCCAGAGAAAATTGTAAAAACGAAAGCTTTAAACTTTAGCATAATGCTTTCCAACATGATGGACCACCTATATGTACGATGAGCTGATCACCTGTCACCACGGTTCACTATATATCCATTTTAAGACTAAATCAGAAGTGGCTGCAAGTTTTCTTATACATATTTACTTGTGGCTCTGTCCACCCCATTTGAGATACAGGCGTGATAATATGTATGTATGTACCAACTTTAATGCTAAAAGAAACATGTCAAAAAACAAGCTTACTATTTATTTTGTTTCTACATGCACATCTTTGATTTTGCCCAGTAATGGGATCCAGTAAGATCATTAGATAGGTAGATAGAAAGATTTAAGTCAGTACTTACTTAGTTGGGTATTGGTAGAAAGTTTTAGCACTATACTCACTTGGTCTGTTGGTAATAGATCATCAGCTTCATTTTCTTCCTTTAGAACTACATTAACAGTATTTGTTAAATGATCCAGTGGCACTTCCACCCTAAAAATAAATAAATACAATCCTAGATTATAATAAATGTTATTTGTGATTGCACATTATACTAATCTAGACACACAGGAGTGTCAGCCAAAGCAACTTTGGCAAATGAACAGGCAATTATTTTAGTAGAAGTATGAAACTTGGTGGGTATATTCCTCCTTTTATTTAAGGGTGCACTGAGAAAGGAATTCCCGAAATTCAAATACAGCGGAAAGATGAAGTTTGTATAAAAACTAAATGCAGACAAAGGGCAGGGCATCATCCTAGTTTAATATTTGGATCCACATGAAGAAATCTAATTTTACTATTGGAATTCAGCTTGCACCAAGAAAGATTAAAAAAAACTAGAAGACTACCTTTCCTGGCCCCCATCGACAACCCAATCATCTGTGATAACTTCCTCCGTCACACACTCAACGCTGGGATCGTCAGCCAGCTCTGCAGTCTCCGTGTAGCCAATGACATCTTGCGCCAGAAACATCAGGTTCTCAGCAGCCATTTGATCCGTGTCCGCTATCATTTCCTCTGCAGTCTGGAACAACTAATAATAAGTGGCAATTCCTCTAAATACCATGATCTAACATACTTATTCAAAATTGACAATACCATAATAGATGCCCCTAATTTGCTTTCCACTCTTAATCTTACTTATATGCAGAAGTTTGTGAGGATTTGTGAATGTATGATTATGCCAATCATGCCTAAACAACTGAACTGATTTAGAAACTTGGAATATACATAGGAAGTATGTGTGGTGGAATAACATATAGGCTACTTTTTATCCTGGTACCACACGAGCGAAACCGATAGTTTTAACATAAAACCTAAATGTGTGAAACACTTTGGGAATTTATTGATATTTTCATTTCAAAACTTTCTAAATTTAAAATGGTTTCAGCCACTCTTTATAAGGAGTGTGCTTTAAACTTACACTAGTATTTCTATTAGTTAGGAGTTTTCTCAGTGAAGCTCGATTTTTTTTATCTCATTACACCAAAGTACTACTTAAAATAAGTAATCATGTGTTGTACACATGTTTTTAGGATATGTACCATCATTTGATTGTATGCTGTTTTGTGTGCCTCAATAAATAAAAAATAAATCACTTAAAAGAATAATTAAGAACTAGTAGCTGTCTGCAACTTTGCTTGTGTAGTTACCTACCCAGATACATCTTCATAAACTTTTGCATTTATTATATTAGTCAGATTGAAATAGTATTTTATAGGCACTGAACAATCTCAAGGGCAATTTTACAAGTTTATTAAGATAAAAACAAATAAGTACAGACTAACTTACCATGTTTGAGTAAGAACTATGCACACTTTCAATGTTACATATTGGTTGATCATGCTGAAAATAAAATAAAAACGTTTGAATTCAAAATGTTGCATATTTCAAAGTTTTTATACTGAGACTAGTGAACTCTGCAAAAAAATCTTATTTTTTACTTTTTGTTATTTTTGAAAAAGTCCAAATAGTTTAAATCCATGTTTATTTTTCTTTTATATAATGTGGATATGTGCTAAATGTGATGTTTGTTGAATGTGATTCTGATTAGGTAACTACTTCATATTCAATTATCTAAGTAGATTATAAATCAGAGATCTGTCTACTAAGCTTTGGAATAGCAATGGACATGTTTTTATTTTTTACTAGATTATGTCAGTTTACCTTAACTACTACCTCCCCTCCTCCCCAATGGAGGTTGAACTCTCGGTCTCCATCCATGGTCAGGTGCTATGGAACCCCCATTGAAGAACTTTGCATGGAAAGCCTGCAAGAGACTATTTCATAAAAAAAAATACCATTTTTAGTTGTCACTATGTAGCTCAAATACCTATCACATGGAGCATTGTTTAAAAATGTGGTAACTGCATCAGTAGGTACACGAAAAAATTAAGTGCTGATCTTTGGCAACCCTAAGTAATCACAATCAAAACATAAACATAACCTTAATTATTACCTTACATTATCATTTCTGGAATTACTCGATTCTTTTAGGCATGTACGGAAATCTTTGTGTAAGCACGAGGAAAACACGACGAGGAAGTGCGATCTAATAATAAAATGGAGAAGCGAAACAAAAATGGTGTCAAGAAATGGAAGAAAAAATCATTTAGGTTATACCTGTCAAAAGAAAAGGTTATCCTTTGGTTGTCTGAAAAACTTAATTCGAGGCGATTTGGACTCCCAGAGACTTAGGAAATAAGTTGATCTAACTGAAAAAGTATCAGGCAATACGCTAATCGGGGCTCCTTCACGTATCTAAACGCTTACATGACGCAATCGTGGATCTTTAGCGATAGGTCATCCCAATGAAAACAAAAATATAACCAAAGTGGTGACAAGTTTTGTATAGATTCTCACCAGCTATAACAGCAAATCAACAATTTATAAAGTTTTCACTTCGAATTGATGTCTGAAAGCGACCAATTTCCTTATATTCGGCAATGGCAAATGGCTATCTTCCATTTTCCAATTTTCATTGTAGCCAAACCATAGACAATCTAGAAAGCAATCTTGCCTGATGCTGCGTCCTTTTCTTTGTAATTAGAGTAGAAAGAAACCAAGCAAACATTTTCATGCTAAAAATAAAATGTATAGGTACATGATAGCCTAATGTAGCAGCTTGTAGCAGAGTAGGTAGTCATTTTAGTCATTTAAGTCAGTTTAGGTAGTATCTCAGACCTTAAAAAAATTCGTGAAAAAATAATGTCAACTGGCAAGTTATTTTAATTTTTCAATGCCAAAAACTGTTTATTTGATTGAAGGCCAAAAATATCAAACTGGCAACAGCAGGTCTCAGAACAATAAATACACAGCAGGTGCTGCCGGCGCGGATATTTTGCTCCGTTTTGAAACATTTTGGCCTCTGCTACATTGGCAACCATCTATATTGACATTGTGGTGTATCTTTCTAATCAGTGAACCTGGCAATCTCTCAGGAATACAGTAATTTTTGACTAGTAAAAATGTAACAGAATTAAAATCCTCCAGGATTGTATAAAAAGGATTATAAGGAGCAAAGCAATTGAAACGGCAGACCTAAAAAATTGTGATTAGTCCTAATAGAATATAGAAACCAAACGAACTTTTTATCCGCTTTTTGGTCCATTTTGGGCTGGATTCGGAACTTTTCCAGGTTGACTGCCGGCAACACTAGGTGCCAATGCCAAGCAAAATTCGCTAGGTACATGATAGAGGTACGGAAAATATTGAAATTGAAAACCTCAAAAATCTGAATATTGAAAAGCTATCTTATCCAATAAAAATACAGATAACTTAAAATGTCTCAAGAATTGAAAGAACTCTGCCAGCTATTATTTCCTGGCTCTTCAACGGGTAAGAGTTAATTAAAACATGAATGTACCCGACTAATTTATTATTTACTTTATTTTGTAAACACGATATACTTTTGCAGATAATACTGAAAAATTTGTCGAAATAACTGATTATATAAAGAAACTAGGATCACAAAATTGGGAACATATTCAAAAAGAGCCAGAAAGGTTGTCTGAAGAGATGAAACAGCTTACTGAACAGACGCAGGAGTTGGCATTTACAAATTACAAAACCTTTGTGGAAACGGCAGAGATATCTCGAACTGTCATAAAAGATCTTGATAAATCGAAGGAATCATTGAAAACATTCCTTGATACAACTCCTGAGTTCTTGCAAGAGTGTGAAAGGTTTTCACAAGTTGCCACCAATATTGTCAAAGAAAAGAGGTACTCACTCACTTTGTTTTCACCCTTTAACAGTAGCCTTATCGGTTGTTTGCGCTTTGGAGGCCTAAACTTTTGCCTCTGTGAAACTGTTGCATTAACTAAGGTGAAGAACAAGTATTTATTAAAAAAAAAAAAAAACCCATCTGCATAGATTTTAGGTGGCATGGTACATTTGCTATATTAGATTTATTGATGACACATGATGATGAATTTGTACTATTTTAGTCTATTTAAGGTTTAGAACGAGACTTAATTGCATACCTTTTTTTATTCTACTGTACCGCAGTTGGACATGGTCAGTGTTATGTGTTGTGGTGTGAACCTGGCCTTATCTGATTGTGAAGACAAATTGAGAGTAGTCAAGCTAGTTCAAGTTCAAGGCAAGCAAAGTTCTGCATAACAAATAAGATCTTAGTAATAACAACTTGTTGAATATTTTGTAGTCGCTACACCACAATCCGTAACCAAAGTGATAAGCTGCTAGAGCTTCTGGAGTTGCCAGCCCTGATGCGAGAGGCTCTCAATGCAGAAGACTATGAAAGTGCTCTTGATATATTCACCTTTGTAAGAAACCTTTCCAAAAGATACTCGGAAATTCCATTTGTTCAGGTATAACATTTTTTCAATTACAAGTGTGGTACTGTGCTTAGAGCATTCCCTACAGTATTTATAATATTGTATTTTTTTGTAAATTATGCATTTTCAGAATACAACATCCGAAATAATGACACTATGGTTTGAGACACTGTACCATCTGTTCAACCAACTTAGATATGATTTGCCGCTGCCTCAATGTTTGCAGGTGCTCCTTGTTTGTATTGAAATATAATTATTGGCATAAACTAATTAAATAATACTTACTCTTTACTTTTCCAGATACTAGGATACTTGCGTCGAGCTAACACGGTATACAAATCAACAGATGACGATGAAAATACAATGCAGTACAAACAACTCAACACAATTTCTGATGGGTTACACTTGCACTTCTTGAAAGCAAGAAATGCTTGGTTTGAAAAAGCTCTGGAAGATGCCAAAAATACTGAAAGTGAGTTAGATATGAAAAACATGAGTACAAAATACAATGCCCTAATAATTTTTGTGGAAAAACTCTTACAACAGTGAACCATTTCTTTATTTTCTAAAGTCATCTGCAATCAGCCTCTTGACTATGAGCAGGTTTGGTGTTGGTTCTTATAGGAGTCAGTTTCAGTAAACATTTCTCGCTTCTATTTCTTCTTCATGGTCCATCCAGCTCCATGATGTAGTAGTAGACTAATAGATGTGCTAGTATAATGGACCATTAAATAAACCTCAAATATTTTAGCAGAATGTGACCTATTTATTTCTTACTGTGCTCAAGCAGGATGAACAAACACTAGTAATCAAGATACTTCATCTATTTATCAGTTCTTTTATTTACAGCTTCAGAAAGATTGCTCCGCCGCATTGTAGAACTGCATAGGATACACCTGTTCAATGTGCTGACACAACATAAGTCAATATTCCTCTCAGACTCCCAAGAGTCGAAGGTCAAAGATGATGAGCTAAGTGGCACTAGTGCCCTGTCTTGTTGGTTGAAGTTGAAGGTAAGCATCCATACTAATATTATTAATGCGAAAGTAACTCTGTCTATCACCTTTTCACGACGAACCACCTACTGACCAGATTTCGATGAAATTTAGCAAGGAGATAGATTGCATTCCAGAGAAGAACATAGGCTACATTTTGTTGCAAAAATAATTCTCGAGGGAGTGAAATAAGGGATGAAAGTTTGTATGGGGAACCCATTATCATACTACAGAGGTTAAGCAATGTTGAGCGTGACCATAACTTGGATGGGTGGCCTACAAAATCATTCCAAACAAATCTTCTAACATGCAGACAATGTTGAGGGTCACAGGCAGTATTTACTTATTTACTACTTTTTCTGTAAATTAGAAATGTTATTTATTGATTTCTTTGAAAATTAGCAGGTTTATACTTAATAGTGGAACATCTTTAGCGTAATGAAATGGTAACTTTTGTTGCAGGTGGAAGCACTTGCTCAATTATTAACTGAAGAACTGATGAAAGAGGATGAATCAAGCTTTGAATCACTTCTCAACCAATGCATGTATTTAGGCCTCTCCTTTGGAAGGGTAGGCGCCGACATGCGCTGTGTACTTACACCCTTATTCCGAAATAACATCCTTATTCAATTCCACAATGGCATAGAAAGAGCAGACAACCATTACGAAATCCAAATGAGGTCATACAAAGTTCCAAGCATCAAAAATGTTCCAAGACCAGTCAATGAAAATGTGGTTACAGGACCACCTGAGAATTTACTTGACTACTATCCTTTAGCAGAGTACTGCAATGGAATGCTGACAGTTTTGAACTCGTTCAGAGTCACTGCCCCATTAAATATTGTAAAAGAGGTGTACAATGCATTCAGACAATCTTTTAACAGAGCTGTTCAAGTTCTTGTGGGTTTCTACCACAGAGAGCAACAGGGATTTACAGATATAGAAAGGAAGAACTTTGTATCATTGTGTGTGTGCTTCACTGAAGACTTGGTTCCTTATCTGACCAAATGCCTATCACTATCATTCCCTTCTACACAAATAGCTGAATTGCTAGGAGTGACATTGACAGTCCTGCAAGAAAGCAAAATTTTGCATATTGACCACAATGGAATTTGTGAACCACTCAATAGCATTACTGGAATAAGTATAAACTAAATTATGAACTTAATATGTTTATTGCATTATAAAACTACAGTTATTCAACTAATTATAGTAATTTTATTCATTCTTCTTATAAATGTAATGATTCAATTGGAGAAAGGGTAAGGCACAGCCTTATTAACTATCTATTTAATGAATTCTGTTCTTAAGGAATGGCTACATTTACTCATTATAAAAAAACTATTATAAATAAACAAAATAATAATTGTAAAATGGAAGTTATGTGAACTTAATTCTTTTGATCCTCGACTTTCCGTCATCGTTTCTAGATACTTCGTAGTAATGGGAAACTTTATCGATGCTTCCGAGCGAGTCGATGAATTCTTTATCATGAGTGATAATGATGAACATGAAGTTCTTTTGGGTCATACGCTCCTGTACGATTTCACCCAATGCGGTGCACAAACTCTTAATGTTTTCATCATCCAGGTTTGTTGTCGGTTCATCAAGCGCTAGGATTCCGAATCTGCAATGACAAATGCTTTGAATACACACCGATAGCAAACATAACAAGATATTATATTAAACAGTATTTATTTATCGATTATAGACTGGCAGCTTTCGCTGATATGTCTATACCAGTGTTGAAATAGTCTTTGTTTAATATCTTATTTATTTGTTTCTTACCTGGAGCTGAAGGTTTCTGCAAGGGCCAGCCTGATGATAAGACAAGCTAATACCTTTTGGCCAGCACTGCATCTGCCTCGCATATCAATTTCAACCCCATTTTTGCATTGAACAACTCTGAAAATATAAAAACACGGTACGGTAACACAATCCATTCAATGATTGATTATAGGAACAAAAAGAAACATCAAGCAATTTCTAAAAGTTCAATTTACCTGTAATCGTATTTACGACGATCCGAGTTCACGGAAACATCGCCCTCGGTCTTGATTTCGATATAGTCAATATCATTGCCTCTATATATCTTCCTCCACAATTCCCTGATAGAAAAACAAAATGCATAATTACTAATACTACTACTACTACTACTATTCGTGTCTCTAGTTCTTTCGAACCAGTGTGGTAAAAGGATTAAATGGCTCCTTTCGTGCAGTTGACATGTTTTCTAACTTCTTAGGTTCTAAGACATGCCAGTTTACTCACAATGTTTTCCTTCATCGTTTGCGAGTACTGGTATGGCGTACTTAATCTTATATATAAAAATGAATCGCAAAATGTGTGTAAGCGCATAACTCAACAACGCCTGGACCAATTTGGCCAAATCTTTTTTTAAAATGTTCGTTGAAGTTCAAGGATGGTTTTTACGGCGAGAAAAATTAGAATTATTGCTGGAAAAACCTATATGTTTATCCCCGAGCGAAGCCGGGGCGAGTCGCTAGTTACTAATATTAATAATAGAGTACCCAGTGACTCGTGACATGACATGCAGATAAAGTAGTATACGCACCTAATAATAATGTTTATATTCTCCATCTTCTCCCGATGGAACTCCATCAAACATTTCTCCAACGCCGCAGAGTAGTCCCTGATATCTTTGTCAATAGTCTTAGTTACATGTAGTTCGTAAATCTTCTCTCTATATTTCTTCTCAATATCTTTGGCCATAGCCTTCATCAAGTCTCTCTTGCTTGCTTTTAGGCTAACCTGTGAAGTTTTATTAGACCATTAAGGAGTACCGTTAGAGAACAGTATATATCAGTAAGGGTGCGCAGTTTATACCGTAACGCAAGCAAACTTACCTTCATTTCATTCAAGCTGCCCTCTGTGTTGGCTTTTTCCCTGAAGAGTTTTGTTTGCTGCATGATCAATGGCTCTTTTTCGCTCAACATTTCTCGATTAATTCCATTCAACTTCTCATTGATTTCCCCATCTTCTTTCTGGCACCTCTCAATTTCTACTCTAGTGTTCCGTAGTTTCAAGTTATCGGTCAAATCACGTTTGTAAATCTGTAAATAAGTCTTTTAAATCATCGCTACGCAACTCTACGAATCTCGATTGTAGTCGCCTTTAACCTTGCTAGAAAATAGGAAGAGTTTAATATGATAATTGTAGATTGTTTATCTAGGGAGCAAACAACTATTTTTAAGGCGAGTGTTTCTTTGAATTCTGGACGCACCGAGGTATTAAAAGTACGTCACTCGAATTTAAAATAGTATTGCTCCCGAGGTGGACTCTCCTTTTTATCACCCTCTATGAGAAAATGAGTATGTAAAATTAGTGCAACTTATGAATATGACTACTATTAATGGTGTCACTAGTTCTTTTGAACCAGTGTGGTGAAAGGATTTTAAGGTGCTCTTTGAAGGCTCCTTTCGTGCACTTGTCACATGCTTTCTAACTTATTAGGATCTACGGCATACCGGTTTCTCACGATGTTTTCCCTTTTTAGTCCCTACGGTTGGTCCCTGTTTACGAGGTACCAACAACCAGCTCTTTTTGAATAGATGTGATAAAAATCATTTGTTACTTTACCTCCTGTTTGGCTAGTTCATCTTTCAACTCGTCGATTTTCTTAGCCAAGGCCACTTTATCCTCTCTAATTTGCTGCTGTTTCTCGGCGACTCTTTCATTGGCTTCCTTCAACTTCTCCATTTCGGCGGGTATATTCTTGTCTCTGTGTTGTTTTATTTCTAGCACAATCGCTTTCACTTTATCGAAAGAGGCGACCACTTTTGTGATGAAATTGTTTTTCGTGTCAATCAGCCCTCTGAAAAAAATACGATATTGGAATGTGCGAAATAATCGTGCGTTTCTGATTCATTCATCATAGAACGTATTGAGGAACGAGTTGAGAACGAGTTTTGAATGTATAACATTGAATGTTTGTACATGCAAAATTGTGATCACAAATCGTGCGAAATCGGTACTATGTACTATTACTAATTATAATAAATACGTCCAGCTGCTTCTCTCCCCGAGCATGTCGTAAAAGTCGACTAAGGGATAGTATCCTCCAACATGATAAGATACAATAAGCAAGTATTCCCAAGGAGGGTTGACGTCAGGCAGGCGGCCGGTCATAAAACACCTTAGCCAAAACTCTTACAGCATGATCCAAGGATCATGCTGTGCCGACCCCACATGTCACAGTGGGATAAGGGCAGGAAGATGATGATGATGATGAATAAATCTAAAACTTGTGCTAGCTAATTACTGTCTCTACTAATCTCGCTAGAGTCGACTACCTGTATTTTTTGACAGTTTCATTCTTAGCTTCCTGTTTGCCTTTCAACACCTCCTGTAATGGAGCCAAGCCATCCTGCAACTCCTGAAGCTCTTGCAAATGCTTCTCGCGATCAGTTTCCAGCTGCTTCTTCGTCTCTTGAAGATTCACCAGATCTTGCACCTGAATGAATATTCAAATTACACCAAATGCTTCACTTTGTTTCAGTCGTATTGTACACACTGTACATATTTAATAATAACAAATAATAAATAACACCCAACAGTCACATACATAGTTCTGACCCCACACTAGGATTCCCTGTGTCGTGGGTATCAGAAACTACGAGTAGGTACCATGGTACCACAACACCCAGACCCGGAAGAAAAATTTACAGATCATGCAAACATTTCTTCCGCAGCGGGAATCGAACCCGCGCCTCTTGCGTCTCTGCCGAGTAATCGCCCGCCACGCCACCGAGGCCGTTTGAAATATGAACTTATCATATTTCAAATATGTACAGTTGCTACAAAATAAGTACCTGGAAAAGACGAATAAGTATTACAGCAAATCCACATACCTTTTTCTGCACATTCAAAAGTTCTTCTTTGATCTTATTCTTCTTGTCGGCCATTGTTTGCAATTTCTTGTTGTAGATGTTAAGTTTCTTCTGAGAGTTCTTGACGCGGTTTCTGAGGGTCGACAACTTCTGCCTCAGATCGGTTTGTTTGGACGTCGCCTCGTCAAGGGACATTTCCATGTCTACCTCGGCGCATAGAGTTTTCAAATTTTCTAGCTATAAAGTAAAATCAGAGTTTATTCAGTGGAATTTGTAGGGACCACTTTATAACACAAAATGAGGAAGTATAAAATAACTTTGTGATGTTATGATTTGTAACGATAGATAACATTTGTCAAAGGATAAAATTGTAATATAAACACTTACTTTTGCAACAATAGTCTTTGTATCATTTATGTTGCGGTCTAAAATCGGCATTTCGCCGTGGATCTGTTTAGCTGTTGCCATCTTCTGTTCTGGCTCTATCAAACTCATCTGAAGCCCCTCAATAGCTTCAGTGCAAGCCTTTATTTTCTGAAACACAATAGTTTATTAGTGCTCACTCTTAAATCTTATATTATAAGAATCTTTGTCCTGACTGACTGACTGACTGACAAACAACGCACAGCCCAAACCGCTGGACGTAGAGACTTGAAATTTTCAGTGTAGGTAAACCTTGGTACGTAGGGGTGTACTAAGAAGGGATTTTTCAAAATTCAACCTCTAAAGGGGTGAAAAGGGATGAAAACCTGGAATCAATTTTTGATCTAAAACTGCACATAACCTATATCAAATGAAAGAGCCGATTTTTCTCATTTAGTTGATGTCATTATTACCTGTAAATTCTTTATTTTTGGCATATTCTTCATGAAAAATAGAATACTTTTATTTTGACATATGACAGTGATGATACCACAGATTAGTAATAGATGATACAAAACATATGGAAAAGGAACTGACAATGTCAAATTACACTACATTCATTAGCATCTAAAAAAACTCCTACTATATTATAAATGTGAAAGTTTGTGAGTTTGGATGTTTGTGCCTCAATCACGCCTAAACGGCTGAACGGATTTGAATGAAACTTGGTAAAAAAAGTACATGTGCTGGATTAACATATAGGCTGTTTTTTGTTCGGGTACCACGCGAGCGAAACCACGGGCGGCAGCTAGTCATCATATAATATTGCAAAATTGGTACCTTCTTTTTACGTACACCAAATACGATCCGGCAGCAAGTGGAGATGAAGATAATTTATAAAAAATAATCACATGTTACAAAATTATGTACAATAAGCTATTCTAGGGTTATGTCAGTCTTTCATATTAAAATAGTACAGCTGTACTACATAGCAGAATATGCAGAGTAAATCAAGAGAGTTGGTCTTCATTCTAGAATGTTTTGCACCAAATTGTTAAATTTTGGTAAATATTAAAATAACAACTTAATTTCCATACCGTATCTGTCTCAATAAGTCGTTTTTCCAACGCCGGAATATCTTGCTCCTTCAGAGTCGTAATCTTCTCATTCAGTGACTTCATACTCAGTAACTCGTCCTTTTTCGTGGAGTTTCTTTGCAATTCTTCAGTGGTCTTCTCCAGTTTGGACGGGACATTCATCACTTGGGTGGTCAGTTGAGATATGAGGTCCGTGACCTAGAAATAAAACATAAAAGTATATAAAGTTTTTACGTTACTGACAGACTGACTGTCGATCAACGCACAGCCTTAACTGTAAGTATTGGAACTTGGATGGAGTGGAATATATATATACATCTATCTTATGGTGTAAGGGCACACTACAAAAGGAAATCCCGGAATTAAACTCCTAGAGGTCGCAGCGGAAAGATAAAGTTTGTATGAAAATGAACTCAATGCGGACAAAGTTGCAGTGCGTTTCACTTGCCTACTATAATAAAAAGTAAGTTCGTATGAGCTAGTGGCCAACTCTAGCGACGGAGTTTTTAGGCCGCCTAAAGGCCTCCGTCGGCTTATAAGCCTAATAATAATAGTGCATTATGTTTGTTTCACGCAAAATAATGATCATGTGGTGCATGGTTCTGGACACAGTTCAAATGATACTCACATCATTCTCGTTGTCAAATCCGCGGTTGCAGAGCGGACAACAGCTGTTATCGTTCAGCTGGCTCTTGTACTTTGCAAAGATGAACAAGGAAGACTGGAGTATATTTTGCTCCTCCTGAAATACAGTAAATAATTTTTATTATAAATTTATGTTTTTTGCTTTATAACACAACTTCACGATAGGCAGTGCGATAGTCGTAGCTCAATAGTTTAGGCCTAATACTAGGTACACAGGGAGGCACATGCCCAGCAGTGGGCAAAGACAGGCTGTGGATGATGATGATCATGACTAGGTACAGTTTATAGCCTTACCTAATGTAAGACCAAATCATACTGTAATAAACATACTTGCAGCCCGACGGAAGGCGAAGTCGTGGTCGGCCAAGAAAGCTTTGGCGGGACGACCTCTCACTCGCGGTCTCCCACCATTCTCTCTCGAAGGACAGAGATGGTTGTTGGAGTTTGGGGGAGACCTTTGCCCAGCGGTGGGACGATATAGGCTAATAAAAAAATAAATAAAAACATACCTGCAACTTCTCAACAGCAGAGGTATATTTAGCTAGGGTGCTTTCATAGGACTGAGTGCCACAAGCTTTGTACATCTTATCCTCAGCTTTCGTGAGCTCACTGCGTTTTTCGTTCAACATATCGCGAACGTGCTTACGCTCGGTCTCTAGTTTTGTTGACTGAAAACAAAATAAGAACATTTAGGGTCAGCATGAAATAATAATCACTTTATTTCAAAAATATTTCGGAAATTAAATATTTTACATATTTCAACTGTAATAAATTAAATTGGAACTTTTATTGAAGTCCGTGGCGTGGATAATGTCGTAATTTTATTATAATTTAATTGGTGTAAAATTTATCATTGGTTCTGGTGTTGCGGTATATAACCACAACACAGAATTCTAATGTACCCCCACAGAACTATGAATGTGTTGAGTGTATGTACCTCCATTTGCCTCTCCTTTAGTTTCTTCTTCAAACTATCCACTTCAGAACGGATATCACACTCAAACTTGTTCACAGACAAGGCAAAATCCTTCTCTGGTACACTCCCGAGGATCTCAGTCAATGCGACCTTATGTTTGTTCATCAACACGGCCAGTTCTTTCTCCTTCTGTTTAAAGATACCTTCTACCATGTCTCGCTCTTGAATCTTTGCTTGCTGCTTTTGGAGTTTTGAAACCTGTTAAAAAAAATATATTTTTATTAAAAAGTAGAATTTCTCTGCTGAACTGGGAGGAATGAAAAAGCATAGAATGCGTCCAGCTGTTTATCCCCCCAAGCATGTCGTAAAAGTCGACTAAGGGATAGTATCCTCTCCAACATGATGGCCACCTAAATATGAGCAATGAGCTGATGACCTGTCACCATACAGTTCACCATATCCATCTTGGGATTTGGAATCAGGCGTGGCTGCAAGTTTTCTTACCTACTTGTTGCTCTGCCTATCCCATTAGGGATAAGGGCGTAATATTATGTATGTATGTTATTAAAAAACGATCACAAGCAACTTTAGTAGTACTGCTTGCGATTTGCGAGACTACAAATTACTTTTGAGGCAAACATCCTCGCTCATGTCCAAAGGATAAGGGTAGGAGGCTAGTATTTATTTAAAAAGCAAAACTTCCTTTACAAATACCTTGGCACTCAGTTCTTCCAACTCATGGTCATGTTGATCGATCGCTTTTTCGTCCTCGTTGATCTCTTGTTGGCACTCTTCAGGGTTCAACTCTTTCTCAGCAGTTTGATGCTCGCTATAAAATTGGTTGGGCAAATAACAGACAGGGTTAGCAGGGGATAATGCACAATACACCCCACAGCGGGACGTCAGTGCAAAACTTTGTTCCCCTACCATTAATCAGAATTAGAATAGACAGTCAATTCTCATGGGGGACAAAGTAATTTTCGGAGACTTGCGTATTTAGTACTCACGTGAGAAGAAAATCCACAAAGCAAGCTTTTAGAAGAACTTAAAAATTTACGCATTCTAAGTAAGTAAAAACATTATGAACTTACGCTTCAGCGTCGCTCAGTTTCTTTTCCAATGCTTCCAATCGGTTCTTCGATTCATTTGTAGCATTTATCTCTTTTTCCAGTTTAGTCAATTCCCTCTTGTTCTTGTGAATTTCCGTGTCCTTGCTAGATATCTTTTGTTTGTGGCGAGACTGTAAAAAAAAATTATATATAACTTTAGGACAGGATACATTGTGAAGTATGGTGACGATCAGTTAAGTAGACATTAACTAAATGGTGACTGAGGACCTATAATTACTTATAGGAATGTAGGTCATTCTGCAGAGAGATGAGCAGACAATAAAATCAATGTTATGGATGGACGAGATTAGCACAAAACAATGTTGGATGGCACAAATAAAAGGCGTCAGCTGTTGGTAAAATTGGTAAAGGCCTTAGCATATCACTTAACAGTCTTGGCATAATATCACTTAAAATAAACCTGTTATAAAACAATGATAGGCACTTACAAGAGCATCCCTGCTTTCATCAACCAGTGCCTGCATTTTCTTCTCCTCTGCATCAGCCTCAGCCTTTTGGTCATTGAGCTCCTGTTTCAAAGCATTTATCTTTTCCGTGACAGTCTCATAAGCTTTCTCAAACTCTTCATCAGTGTTGACTTCTGTTAATTCAATTTCTAAAAACAAAAAGTAAAGACCTTAAGAGTAGCTGATTTAAATATTCACAGAATTTAGGTGCTCTTTTTTAGATATCACAGATTAATGACATTGATTTTGTTATTACCTTCAGAAAAGGAAAAGTATCTAGTGGAAATTTGTGGCAACATGTAAATAATAAAATAATTATGAAATAGTACTACAAGTTCTAGAATTCTTACCAGCCAGTTTGGCAGTTTCCACAATCATCTTATTTTTGTTATCAATTCTCTCTTGGTTCTGGCCTTCAAGCAAAACAAACTTGTTATATTTCAGCTCATTATTGTTCTTTTCTTTGGTAAGTTTGTCTTCCTCCTTGGTCAATGAATTGTTCTTCTTTACACTTTCATCTAACTCCTTCTTTTTAGCTTTGTGGGTTTCTTCATAGTTGTCTGTAAAAGCAGGAATGATTTATATAAAAGGCAATAGAACTGCAAGAGATAAGTATTAGTAGTGCATTAATGCTTTGTTTGATTACATTGAAATGAGTATGTTAATTTGTAGTAGTTCTAAAATCACAAAAATCTATGAAGAGGAGTTAATTTTTAGGACAGCTCCTCCAATACATACTTATATTTTCCTGCAACTCTTCTGTTGTTCCTTCAAACATGTTTTTGATAGCATTTGTTAGCTCAGTTTCTTGAGCTTGGCAGTGTTCCATCCTATAAGAAAAAAAAAACATTAAAATAGAGTATTCAAAATTATATACTTTTTTATGAAATGTAAGGTGGTTTAAAATGATGCTGAGTAAATTGTGGCTCCAATCAAACATCTATTGAAAACTGCTACACATACCTGACTTTTATCTTTTCCCTTTTAGACTCCAATGAAAAGAGATCATTTTCTAAGGCTTTGATTGCACTAAGTTTTTCGCTGATTGGCTTCAATTCCTGTTCCAGTTCAGCAACCTTCAATTCAGCTTCAGAGATTCTGGTTTCAGTGTTGACAACTTCAAGTTTCTTTTTGTCTAAATCTTGTTTCTTTTCAGTCAGAAAACTAACTTCTTGAGCTAAAAATAAGTTGCATACTTCAGACAGATATTGGATGGGATTGTTTTGGATTTTGTATAAAAGTTCGTAACAGCTGTTTTCAAGTCTTTGTAAGTCTTTATTATAATGACTTACCAAGTAGATTCAAGGAATTTGCATACTCTTTTCTGATTTTCCTCATTCGGTCAAAACAATCACTATATTTATCAGCATCAAATATTTCATCAAACCTCTCCTTAACCTTCTTGCCTTCATCTAGAGGCCAGCTTGAGTCCTCTTGGTGGCAGAAAATTACCGAATTCAAAATAGCTTTAGACACACCTATATAAAAAAATAAATTTATTAATATCATAGTTTTAATATTATGAATATGACCAATTAAAAACAAGTCAACATACCCAATTCCTCGTACATGACAAAATCTAAGTCTGCACATCTTGAGGATATGTCTTTTGTTGTCCCGTTCTCATCAATAGTAGACAGGAATGATTCTAAGGTTTGGAATCTAGTCTTGTTTTTCAATGCAGTTACTTTCATGGATCTTGATACTTCAAGCTGTTTATCTTTTGCATTCACAATCTTAAACAAAAGTTGCAGTCATTGGTTAATTTGAAAAATAAGAGCATGCGTTCTGCAGTGTAGAAGATAATTATAATAGAAACTTACCTTCAATTTCACTTGTCCTAGAACTTCGGTAGATCTATTGACCTTAGCATCGTGGACAAAACACTCATTACGGCTACCCGGCGGCATTTGCCCCGTAACAGCATACCGTAAACACTCAATAATTGTTGTCTTACCACAACCATTTTGACCAAGAATTAGAGTCAGAGGTCTATCAAACGATATGCGCTGTTCATCAGCATCTTCAGGACCGAAACTTCGTATACCTCTAACTGATAATGACTTTACACCAGCCATAATGAGCTGATGGAAGACAGTAAATAGAATTGCTTCGCGTTTGCGCTAGCAGAATACGTCGCATTCAGTAAAACCAACAAAAATACCGGTGCTGCAGCGGAAAGGCGGACAATCCACTCTCGATTTGACAATTTTGCACTGAATCGAATGAAAAGCGCGGTGCGAGCGGCATCGGCGCGTCCTTTTTATTCCATAGACTAAAATACCTACCTAAGTTTTCTATTCCAAATAATCATAGATGGCGTAGCCTTCGCGCTTCGAGGTATAATAGATGCTATAAGTAAAATAAAGGTAAAATGAAATGATTTAAAAAAACATTTGTGTTCCCTGAGGTCGCGTTTCATTATGAAAATCTCCTACAATACAGGGTAAAGCCTGTATCCTTCTGTATTAGTAGTTCCCGAGGTAGTTCCTTATTTCTCTATGGGAACAGAGATGACTGAGAGTATCAAGTGAAGTATCAAGAGTTACTAAGACTCGGACTCGAAACATTCTTCCAAGCTCGAAACTCTCGAAACCTCTCGGAACATGATGAATTAAGATCGTTCTGTCATAATCTATGCTGCTGCAGCTTGTTTTACTCTCAGACTTGCTAGGCCATGCTTTGTATTGTAGGTATTATATTTTGATTATAATTAAATAATTTTCTGACTCGTGATCTTGGAACAATAAACTCGTGATCATCCACAATAGAGTAGGTAGTGGCGAAAGTATCCTCAAAACTGGTTCATAGGATTAATACTTATTTTTAGTCTGTTAACAGAACGGACAGACCTTGGAAAGACCGAAGGACAAGACCTGACAGACAAACCACTTTATTGTTCCGAGACAAACCCTCACAAACCGAACGGACAAACCGAAGACGAACAGTCACAGTAGATAGAAGATAGAAGGAACTGAAAACCTTCAGGATTGTATAGAAAAAAGTAGGTTCTTCATTATTGATTTAGTGAATAACTAGAAAGTTTTTTTTTCGGAATTGCATTTTAGACCAGGTACAGTTAATAATAAAACAAGAAATAAAGATAGATACGGTGGACCTAAAAAAAGGTCATTCGTCTAATCTTTAATCCCAGGCATCGAGTTATTACAAACAAAAGTTATTACGAAACTGACTTGTTTTGGACTATTTTGGGCTTGAGTTCGGAACTTTTCCAGGCTAACTGCCGGCAACATTTATTCCCTATCTGTGTGCTGCTGTGCTGGGGCTTTCTTTAGTTCGTTCCTCAATCCTCAGTTCGTTCGCTCGGACGGACGGAACAAGCATATACCTTATACCTACCTAGTGTTTATTTATAATGCTCTTTGTTTGGCATTTATTATTTAATCTTAGGATTTGTCAAACGTTTTCATTTCAATAAATGTATGTACTCTTGTTGTGTAAGGCACTCTCTCGTTTAGTGAGTGATTATTTGTTGAGTGGATTTGTTCTTGTTTAGTGTTTTATAATGCTGGTTTTATTTATAATTTATAAATTAATTGTGGAGGATTCGAGGTCGATATGAAAACCCTTCGTGCGGGCATATTACAATAACATTCCCTTCTGATTTTGGAGGAGATCAAACATCATTACGAAAGGAAACAAAGCTTGTAAGTAAAGAATTACTAACATTGAATTTATCTGTATGCTCTAAGATCTGAGTGATGTAGACAGATAAAGATTTACAGATAGAAGATTTATAGGTTCTCATTTTCTAGTTTTCATGCTTATGGTCAACAATGACATCTTAGAGAAAACTGAGTATCAGACCTGATTACAAACTATAGATACGTGCTAGGTACATTATTTTATCATGATCAAAAACATTGACAACTATATGCATTGCTTAATTTTCTCCAAGTACTATTTGATATGCACTGACAAATGTTTGTTTCAAATGTTATGTTAGGTACCTAGTTATTCTACTATTCGGGGCGGAGATTTTATTTATTTTATTAACCTATACCATCCCACTGCTGGTGCTAGGCAAAGGTCTCCCCCAAACACCGCCAACCATTCTCTGTCCTTCGAGGTCTGTATATCAGAGAGAATGGGGCGGAGATAAATCCAACAAATCAAAAATCATTAAATTGGTCCACTCGAGGCCTTTACCCACAGCCCTGCAAGAAAAAGAGAGCTGCTGATGACCCGATTGATATAAATGACATTGTCAATTATCAAAATTTATAAATGTAGCTGTCTTGTCATAAATTAATGCCTAAGAAGTATTTATGTGTTAACCTGGTTATCCTTTTACATCCTTTATCCATTTTGGGATCGGTTTAACAGGATGTATGCATGTATGTTCGTATGAGCTAGTAGCTAACTCTAGGTTTAACAGGATAAAAAGTAGCCTATGTCCTTCCCTGGAATGAAATCTATCTTCATGCCAAATTTCATTAAAATCTGTTTAGCAGTTTAGGCGTGAAAAGGTAACAGACAGACAGATAGAGAGAGTTACTTTTGCATTCATAATATTAGGATGGATTAGGTATGTAAAGCTGACCACATATTCGGTATCGCCTAACTCAAAACTTAACTACCTATTTACATAAACCTAACTTAAGTAACAAAACTAAAAACTTAACTTCTTTACTTTATTATGATAAAGCTGTACCTACTGCGCATGTCAAATGGCTAACTACCAAGCCTAGTATGAAAAAAACTAGGAGAAAAAGTCTAACCATAAAATATCATACTAAAACACAATTAATATTGTGTGATTGCATAATTATAATGGCTTATACTACTAGTTCATGTGACAATGGTTATCTTACTTCTTACTTATATTGTAAATGTGAAAGTTTGTGAGTTTGGATGTTTGTGCCTCAATCAACTGCTGAATGGATTTGAATGAAACTTGGAATATATGTAGTATGTGTGCTGGATTAACATACATATAGGTTATTTTTTATCCGTGTACCACGCGAGCGAAGCCGCGGGTGGAAGCTAGTAGTATTATGTACCAAACTTACTACTATTGTTTGCCATTGTTAATGTTGTGTACGAACATGGAATTTTAACTAAGACTAAGAATTTTAGTATTTACACTCGTTTGTTGCAACAAATCCTTGTTACTCTTTCACACAAAACTACTAAACGGATTTGAATGGAACTTACATATAGGCCTTTTTTGTCCGGGTACCACGCGAGCGAAGCCGCGGGCGGCAGCTAGTGGAATATACATGAGAGATGATAGGTTTGTTGATATAGAACTGGCTAATGTTGACCATTTTTTTTAATGTTTGTATCTTTTATGCATTAATAAACTAAACACCTCTAAAATTATGACTGTCTTGATATCTTGATCTATCAGACTGGGTCATTGACATTTTGTAAAACTGCAATTTATTTTCAATCATCTGAGAATGATTCTCAGTCTGTCCGTATCTAGCCAATGCTAGGTATGAGTCTCCCCCATATTATACCAATTATGTTTAGGTTTAGAAAAATGCACAATATAAACTATGTCATTGTAAACCTATCCTATCCAATTTATTTGCTATGCCAGTAGCTCTGTCATTGAATAACCAAGGTTAAATTGTTGTGACACAATGTGAATCATCTGCCCAAGAATTTGTATTGCAATGGGGGCCTTATTATGCAACTTTGATGATGATTCACTACAAACTTCATTATGTGAATTTTATATGAAAAATTTGACGAGTGAATTTTGTTCTGATTATATACCTAATTAAAGGTTCTGATGTTCAAAATTTCACAAGTCTAATTTTGATAGATCAAGATATCAGGACACCCATAATTAGAGGTGTTTATTAATGCTTCGTTTTTATTTATTTACAAAAATATAGTTGGGTACTTAGATAATTAAATAGTGAAATTAAACTTAGGATAAGTTTGTCTTATGACAGATACAAATATAAAAAAATGATTAACATTAGGCAGCTCTATATCATCAAATCGATCATCTCTCATGTATACTCTATTCGTTGCAACAAATGAGTGTAAATACTAAAACTCTTAGTTAAAACTTCTTATTGGGTAGTCAACAAAGTTCAAAAATAAGGCCCCTGTTGCAATTAAAATGCTTATGCAGATGATTCATGTTTAAAACTGGTTTATTGTCATGCACCTGATTCAATAACATTTCCATAATATAAAACTGATAACAAGTGTTCTAATTAATGTTTCGCAATTAAGAAGCATCTGAATCAGTTTTGTTATCTCCAGACAGTTGATATGAGTAACAGGAGGTTTTCAAATAAATTATTTTCTAAAGTTCACTTGTGACTCTGCATGTAATGGGAGTGGCCACTGGCCATATCCTTTTAAGGATATGGGCGTGATGATATATACATACGTATGATTTCTATTGAGGAATGGAATGAATTGAAACTAAAAGTTATTCAGATTGTTTGGCATTCTCATTTGCTACAACTTAAACTATACAATGTTTATTATCTTAGTCTGAAAACTTAAATAAATCATAGTATAACTCTGTTTTGCTAGGAGTTTTCTGTGTATGTTCTGATTATTAATAGGGTATTGACAACTCAGTAGGCACTTCTGCAAACCATTTACTACTAGTGGAATGACTTGCGACTTTGTCCAAATCTTCATGCTACATCTAGTAGTTGAATTCCTTTCTTAGTCCACCTCTGCACCAAAAGAGGAGTATGCCCTTTCAAGTTTCATTCCTCTAGGTCTTATGGTTTAGGGTGTGTCGTTGATTACATACAGACATAAGAGTTTTATATATTAAGATAATGTTGAACTGTTTATGCTCCTAAGTACCACACAAATTTGAAACCAGACACTTATAATACCAAGTGTATTGTTACAGGAATGGCAACACTTTACAAAATGGCATCCACTACAATGATTGAAACTGTCACCATAATAAGACCACTAAAAGTAAGTCTTATTTCGTATTACTTTATCATCATATCAGGTACCTAGCTTACAGGTTGGGCTGTATTAGTCAGAATTTGAGTATGAAAATACACAACATCAATGGTAGTATAGTATTTTGATCTATGAACTGTTCAGAGTAAACCGTGCCTTAAGGGCTTATTGTATAGAGTTTATTACACACACTTGTAATAAAAGGTGCAGATTAGACGTTTTGTTTAAATCAGCAAAAACAACTAGCTTACAAATGGCCATGCTAGGTATCGGTGCGACCTACACACCAACAGCAATGCGCAACCCCAATACGGCAGCTTTCATTGAACCAAGAATAACAAACACACCTTATTCTTATTACAAAACGGATTACGCACCACAGTAACTTAATAATTCGCCAATAATCTAATTTAAAAATCCTTTACTAGACATTTCTTCGCGAATACCATCAAGTGCAGGCCTCGTATTGGATTAGCCAGTCGGTTGCGTGCTGTAGTGAAGATCGGTGGTAACAAAATGCAAACTCACGGTAATTTGACGGCCAGCTATCTATGGCAGCCGGGGGAGTTAGCGCGACGGATGCTCGGCGAGCGACCTTCGCCCGTCCCGCCTACGAGAGATATCTGGCCGCTACCCCAACAGCCTCTCTCCATCAGCACCCTACACGTCGCCTATCTGCACGACGATCCCCTCCCGCGACGATCGGCCACCCTCCCGCCGCAATCATACATCTCCACAACGATACCGGAGCACGAATACGCAGTTCGGCCCCACGTCTGCACAGTCGGCACCAACACCGACCCACCTCCTACTCTTTTCTCTCGGCTAAGAGGTTTACTCAAACGCGAAGAAGACGCAAACGTGACATACTTACCGCCCACTGGTCGCCTCACCGCCGTTCCAAAAGAGACTACCTTCGAAGTCAAAGAAGAGAATCCAGCAAGAAAAGCGCTAAGTGGAATAAGGAAAGCGATGTCAGGAACGAAGTATAAAATAGCACCTGAAAATGAAGTAATTGAGAGTCCAAAGATAGTTTACAAAGTGTCAAAGCCCGGAGATAGAATGACGACTACATTTGGAGCTCGTGAGCGGCGGTGGTGGAGTAAAAAGCCTTCGCAAGCCTCGTGTACGAAAAAGCTACGGGCAATCGGAGGCTGGTGCCACATGCAACCACGCCAAACCGCCAGGCGACAGCCGCATCCACCCCGACTGCAAATCACCCAGGTGTGATCCCCACCTTAAAGACTTTAATCATTGAACATGATGCTAAAATTATTCGTGTTGTTTAAGAGCAACTTGTGTGGTGTCAAATGATTACAGTACATATTGAACGCTATAATGTATTTGTCTTGTAGAACGATCGAAGTTTAAGTAGCGTTTTTGGCTAATAAATGTTTCTCCATAATCTGTGTTTTGTTGGGGCACGTCACGGGGCGGGTTCGGGGCGCGGGAGGTTCGTAGGGCGGGCGGCAGTATCGCGTCAGGCGCTGAGCCGCAAGGTCCGCCCGCCCTAGTGCACTCCCCCGCCCCAAGACCGTACCCCGTATATTGTTGTCTCCAAGAGGAAGAGGTCTTTTCTTTTGTAGTTTTTACTACATTTTATATACTTACGCTTTCTTCGGAGTGTTCATTGTATTGAGGTGAATTTTATGGTGTAAATTATAACCGGCGCAGCCCTATGCGCAAATCACGCAAACGTAACCGAAAACTAGGACGGCAAATAATTTTTACCGAAGAAAGCAAAACATTTTACTTACGAACCCAACTAGCGAGCCTTTAATTAGTAGGTTCTTATTCGTAAGTACAGGTTTGCTAATCTTTTTCAGATCTTTTTTGATAGAAAGCCATTTGAATACTAAACAAGCGCAAGTAAATGAAATTTAACTCTGTCAGAAAGTATACGATATTCTAGTTAAGGCATTTATTTAAAATCAAGATTCCGTAGAAGATAACAAATAAAAATACAGTAGCTAACTAAAATATAGTTATAAGGAGAGTTTTGTTAGGATTTATCAATTTATTTTAGTGATCCAATATTTCAGATGTTTGGTTTTTCATTTAAATACATATACCTACATTCGAAAATTAACAGCTATTTGTAAAAGACCAGTTTCAGGTATTAAAAGATAATCCTAACAAAGAGCTTTTAGACAAACAAGACACTATTGTTAATCTTGGCATAGTTTGTATAAACCAGCAGACCCATATTGTCCAAGCCATTGCCTATTTATTAACCTAAAAGACACTTCATGTGAAAGACACAAAGCTGTTACACACTCAACATATTCGGAGTTATTATGAGTCATTTCCAATAAAAAATAATTCTGTATCTAATCATATAAGCATTTTCCAGTCTACATTTGAATAAGCCAGACACTGACAGCATTGTTTCACGAATAGTTTCAAAGTATTTCTAAGAATGAGTACCAGTGCCGCTCAGATCCCCTCGTTACAGCAGTCTTATTTCTCCCTTTGTATAAGTATTGTATTTATAAGTACAATGAGAGTCATCATCCTCAAAACGACGACGTACTGTATCCACATTCGTGGCCTAAATCTACAAACACGGTTGTGATTTTTACTTTTCCATTTTCGTATCTACGCCCTCGAATGTAGCGTAAACACATCCTGACAGGCAATGAAGACGTATCATGTTATTTGTTTTCGTTCGCTGTGGTTAGGCGTTTTTTTTTCTAATTTACGGAATCATTTTGTATATTTCATTTGTAAGTTTTGTAACGAATAGCCAATGTATTTTGTAATTATGAAATACTAGGGTTATTAAAAAACAAAGCAATATTTCAACCATGATATTACGAAATTGCTCTTTGTGTGTTTAAAATAACGTCGTAAGATCTTTTTCAATATTCTAAACCAAGAAAAAATATACAGACGATCATAGAAATAATTCGTAGACATAATTATGAGCCTATAATAATAATTAGGTTCAACCAAACAAATCACAATACCCGTAGCGTTTGGAAAATCATAAATCACTCGCCACTGCGTACTTATGTACAGTTTTCCTCCGCATTTCTATTAAATTGTTGACCCAATTCACCGTGCGTGCTTCACATACATAGCACAGTTATACTAGTAAGTAAAAGCGTTTTTGTCCAGTCTAACGGCACAGGGCGACCCCATTCTAGGCCACTCGTTACCCCTTAAAACGCAGGCAGGCATACAGTGTCGCTCCTCTGACCTACATATGCAGAAAGTAATTCAGGAACTTTAATCCTCAGTATAATGAACACCGCGCAGTCATAGGTTAGGTACTCGTAGCCGACCCGGGTTATCAGTAACATTGCAATTAGGGTCAGTGTGACCAGATTTAAATTGAACATTCTGCTAGATATTCGCCTAAATTCTGCTAACTTTATTTTTAATAGGTAAATGCCAAAATTCTATTGTCTCTGTCTAAAATTGTGTCTTCGTTCATTAGAATGAAGACACAACTAAACGAATGTTATGTATAAACTGTATAAAAAACAAAAACATTATTTAAAAATATTTATTATTGAATAACACGACTAAGCAGAACATGTACTCTACATACAACACGAAAGAAAATATACATTTATTGGGAATTCCCCTAAATTACAGACAAAATTCTTTCTTATGGCGAGTAAGTAATGATTACAATGAGTTGTGTAAGCGATTGGATCTTGATTATTTCACTAGAATCACAGTTAATTTGCCAGTTCTTCTTCATCTTGCCTTCATCCTAAATTTTATGAAACTCTGCCAAAATCTGCAATTTTTTCAGATCTGCGATAAAATCTGCTAGACCCTAAATTGGAGATCTAATTATGCTAAAATCGCAGAATTCTGCAAAATCTGGTCACACGGATTAGGGTCGACGCTGCGAGCGTACCGCTAAAAAACACGGAACCGAGAAACTAGTGAATGGTAGTGCTATTCTATTTTAACATGCTATGATAAACAAATAAGAATTATAAGAACATGTATTGTATGGAGGCACAAGCCCCCGGCTCATGTTGGTAGGCCGCCGACGGACGCCAGCTTTTTTTAGATACAACCATAATATGTCTATTTCAAACCTTATTCTTTTGAATCAAGTAATGGAGATTAGTTATTAAAAGACAGTTTAGTGTTAGTCTCTCTACGCGATGGTGTTTTGTCTTATACCAAACCCCGTAAACCTTTTGTACCTACACGTAATACCTGTGCCATTACCGACTAACTCATTTATCAAAGGGTAGGCCGACCCTTGCAGTCTCACAGCCCGAACCCTTTCAACTTCTTTCCGTAGTCATGATCGATCACCTTTCAACCAGTTACTTACCGCAGTTACATGCTACTATTGTTTCGTCTATACCGCAGTATAGAAGGGACAATTTTCTGCATTGTGTCGGCGACTCAATTGACGTTGATGAATTGATCCTCGAAATTCTCGATGGCGGCCAAGTCCATTCGCGGGATTCCTTTTTCAGATGTTGCATTATTGATATCGGCTGTTCTAAGTAACGTGATAACTCTGTGAAAGCATTATGTAATTTCTATTTAGGTAGGTGTTCAGGTTTTATCTCTCTACAGAATCATAATCGCTATCGGTTGACTGGATAGTTTTGTACGCAGATTTTTAGAGTACATCTAGGCAAAATTTTTCATAGAAAATATCATCGAAATCGAACTCAATTTTCACAAGTGTTTTTTTTTAACTGATGGTTCTTGGGAAATAGTGAATCAAATTTCCATCGTCTTGGTGGTATGAGAGTGTGAGTTGTCCACGTCACGTGGTGGCGGTGGTGAGGTAGCGGTCGCATGCAGGGGCGCGCGGGCGCAAGCCCGGGCGGGCTCCGCCACAACCCGCGCGCCCAGCCGCCGCCCGTGTTGCCTCCGCCGCCGCAGTTCGCCACGGACCAAGACGAGATGCCGGCCAATCAGATCGCCCAGGTAATCTTATAGAACGCATCAACCGTGCTATAGTGGACTTCGTAAAATAAATATAAATAGTAATATATTTTTGGACATTTTAACACAGAACCATCTAGCTAAGCAAAGCTTGTACTATGGGAACCAGATGGCTGATAGAATACTTATAATATAAGTACATACATAGTTTTTTTAAATAAGTACATAGTTATAATACGTAATATTACAACACCCAGACCCGGAAGAAATATTTGCAAAGCATGCAAACATTTCTTCCGCAGCGGGAATCGAACCCACGCCTTTGGAGTTTCAGTCGAACACTCACCCGCCACGCCACAGAGTTCGTAAAAGAAAATTTATTCAATAGAATCGGTAAAGGATCACACATCTATGTTGATTTTGCGCTTGTTCCTAACGCGAGCGCGATCAAGCGTGCAAGATACAGGCTAGAAACCACGCTTGGTTATTTTTTAGGAAAATTATCCCTTTACTATCGTCTTAAGTTCTATTACTATACTATACTACTTGTTCACTAGTTGTTATAAACCAGTGCGGTAGAAGGATAGTGTGCCTCATAAACTCGGTTTTTAAATGGATTTTCTTTAATTTTTTTTTCTTTTCGGCACATGGATTTTTCTGTGCGAAAAATTTATGTGCGCTATACCAGTACTCTAAAACGGTGAAGGAAAACATCGTGAGGAAACCCGCGGCTTAGTCAGCTCCGCACATATTGACCATGTCTTTCCTGTGGAAAATGCCGACTAAGCTGAGAGGATGAAATAGGTGCTGGGCAAACCTACTCCTTCTTAATTGGTCCCGGGCACTACAGTGTCTCGTTCCTGAAGGTAAAAGTTGCCTCCTGACGCTGCATAAATCATCTACCTACTATAGATGGTAAAAATTTAAAAATTTTATTTAAAGTTAAAAATTTTATCATCAAAAACACTGGGATTGAACTACGATGCTCGTATAATATCTGACTTTTCGCCTTTTCAAATGAACATCATACCTAGGTGCTTCTGTTGCACGAGCTCCGTGCTCCTTTGTTCTCAGTGGCCTTTGTTAATGTAAGCTGGATTAATCCTTCCTAGTATATGAGCATGTTAGCTCGCACAAAGAGAGAGGGTGTGTTTTAGCCCGTAATATACATTGTGTGACACAAGTCTCCCTTTAATTCTTCGTAGTGCAATGAAACGCCACCCCTTCCATTCCTGGCGGAAATGTCTAGCCTTACGTGACTACAATACAGGCGCGGTCGCAGCCTGAAATTTTGGAGAGGGTCACTTATAATAGAATACGTCGAGTAAATCAGATTTTATTGCACAATACATAATTTTATTGCGCACATTATAAAACAAATGGAAGCCTTCTATTTTTATTGGCATCGCGGCTAGGGGCAATTAACTGCTTTGTTTTTATTTTGTAAATTTTTAGATTTTATCAATTTGACGTGTACGATTTGGGGGGGGGGGTCATGTCCCCTGTAACCCCCCCTTTGGACCGCGCCTGCTACAATAGAATCCAAACTGTCACGGTACATGCTTCAAAGCTAAGCCCGACAAACTCAATGTAGCAGCGAACACGGCTTGTGAAACTGGCGCAATGTTTCACAGCAAAACAAGCTTCACGAGCCTATCATTTAAAACTTAAGTCGTTTGGGATCAGAGTTACTTGCGTTACTACGTCAATGTCTAACAGTGTCTTTATACGCATCAAAGCTAAGCCCGACATGCGTGTGAAGTTGCAAAGCCGCGAACAGCCATGCCAGTGAACATGGCCTGAAACTGTTACATTTAACGGAACAAGATTCAATGCGGGTTCTGTAATTTAAAACTTTCGTCAGGAATTACTTGCGTAGGTACTCTCTCAACGAGCAAACTCCTAACTTTTTCGATTCAATGTTAGCACTTTGAGTATTTTATATCATCGGTACATAAGTCCTTACTGATATTATAAACGCGAAAGTTTGTATGTATAGATGTTTGTTACTCTTTCACGCAAAAACTACTGAATGGATTTTAATGAAACTTGGAATATATCATAGTACATCTGGATTAACATAATATAGGCTATTTTTTTATGTGTTGAAAATATTTTACCATAGACTTTTATAAAATGTATTGAAGACTTTGACGAATATACTCGTCCAAGTTTTAAGAGTGTTTAAAAGTTTTAAGTTTGAAAGTTCAAGGAATACGCCTTTTGATACAAAGTTTTCACCAAATTTCTAGCCTCTAGGACCGGTTTAGGCTCTGCGTTGTATCCTATCATGGTCAGTCACGACAAAGTATTTTATGTAGTACATATTGTGAAGTATTCAAAAATTTATTTTGTAAAATAACTTTTTAGGGTTCCGCACCCGAAGGGTGCCAACGGGACCCTATTACTAAGCTTCCGATGTCCGTCCGTCTGTCCGTCTGTCAGAGGGCTGTATCTCATGAACCGATATAGGTAGGGAGTTGAAAATTTCAGAGTATGTATTTCTATTGCGAACGCGCTTCCATCCATAATAGGTGGCATACAAGAAACATGTACATGTACGATGGTACGGAACCCTCCGTCCGTCTGTCAGCGGGCTGTATCTCATGAACCGTAATAGGTAGAGTCCAAATTTTCACAGAGTGTGTATTTCTATGATTGCTGCCATAACAACAAAACATAAAAATAAATTAGAATAGAAAATAATGCCCCGTACAAGAAACTTTTTTTAATGTACGATGGTACGGAACGGAGCCCTTCGTGGGCGAATTCGACTCTCACTTGATCGGTTTTTTATTTACATTTTAGATTAGACTAGCTGCCGCCGGCCGGCGGTATCCGCTTCGCACGCGTGTTATCCGGATAAAAAATAACCTATATGTTAATCCAGCACATGTACTATGCATATTCCAAGTTTCATTAAAATCCGTTCAGCCGTTTAGGTGTGATTGAGGCACAAACATCCAAATATCCTAACAAACTTTCGCATTTATAATAAAAGTAAGATTATTTTACATTTTAGTCAAAGAGCTTTCTGAAATTTGCAGTTGCATTTTTTACGGAACCGCTTTTCATACGATACGGTTTGAAAATAGTCTCGTAACTAATAAACTTTAACAAAGGGGTCTCGCTCGTATAGAATTATATAGGTCTCATTGAATTCCAGTTCCAGTAGGTATTCAGAGCAGCTAAAGCGCGCTGCTCTGTGTGAGAGCGGAAATTGGATTCGAGCTGTATCCTCACTTTTATTTGGTCTCGTTAGGTGGCATTTAATGGGTGTGCGGTCGCTTTTGAACTCGGTCACAGAAGTTAGTTACTCGTGAAGCCGTGTCTTTAGAAATGCACCATTAGCAGAAAGAGTTTGGTCGGTACGGAGCTCTTTGACATCATGGGCCTTCCCGTAAATTTTTAAATCAATGCTGAGTTTGCTACGGTAGCCACATGGCCACCTCATCTTTTCTTTTCAATTGAACTTCCGTGTAGTTCAAGACTGTCATGATATCAACCTAGTTTGAGAAACACAGTATACTGTCTAGTTATCATCGATATCACAGTTGACGTTACGCGCATTTTAAACCCAAATATAAATGTACAGTACGATTAGAACTGGCACAAAGCCGCTTAAACCAATTAATACAACCTGATTTTGTTTAGCCAGATTCGGTAAGCGTCGATTATTAAATGTCTTCACATATGCAAGCAGAATACAACCAGCTGTAAGATCTACCGATGATCCATGTGTCAAAACGACCACTACTTTCTTTAGGGCTTTTGGCCTGCTTTGAGGCCAAATAAACTATCCAAAAGGTTGTGTTATTATATAACAGCAAATATATTGCCGTATTTGGTAAGAAGATTCATACACCATGTAATAAGTGATAAACTTATTTCAAAGTTCCAGTGAACTTACAAATCGATAGATGTTTTGTAGGGATCCCTTTTGTATTACGAATGCCCGGGTATCGCCACGTGGTCTGGTCTCACTTGCTTTACAAATATAATGAATGAATGAATTCCCTCTTGCTGACAGATGCTTCCGTTTAGCTTCATCAATTTATTAATGGAATGCCCCCTTTATTCAACTTTTGTTCGTATTTGCACGTGCTTTCGACGCGTAAATCCGTCTGCTCGTATAGCCAACATTTTACCAGTACAATTTTGAAATGTCTGCTTCTGCAAGTAGACACTTAAATTAGACAAGTTTTGAGGGGTGTCGCTAGACGTAAAGAGGGCTTAGTTGGCTACTCCTCACACCGTGCGTGAGGGAGACTCAAAATGCTAGGGTAGACGAGATAATACTCGAGAGTATTGTACAAGAAAGGATCGTGCCTGGCTCTCAACGAGTCGAGACACTCAGCCGTCGGTATCGCTAACAGCTGATGGCGGTCCCCGGCGTCGGGCCCCGATCGATGACCGCACCCTGCGCTACCCCGCCTCACCTCTAGACACCCACAAACTTTCCCGCTTTTCTTTCCCTCGGACGCCTAAGGCACCTTAAAGGCCTACGCAGACCGGGACGGCATGGCAAGGGATTAAAATTTTTACTGATGGACATTCAAACGTATCGATATAGAAATACGTCATAAGTTGCTATGCTTTAAAATGATGCCGTGGCATAGAAAGGGATTTCATTGCACGGCATTGAAAGACACGGCAAGGCAACGTCTCCCAAAATCTTCTATCCGTATTATTAGCCTGTGCACCTTCTTCGTCTGCAATAATCGATATTAACACCAAATCCCAATCTACCATTTCAAAACGGAGGCACATCAACACTCGATCAAACGCAACTGAAGACTAGGCAGTGTATCGGGTAACAGGAGCTGCCGAGGCGTGCTTTGTCGTGCCGTGGCATGCCGTGACAAGGCCCTAGAATGCCGCGGTGTAAGCGCTAGTGTGCGCTGACTGACGGCAAAATCCCTTGCCATGCCGTCCCGGTCTGCGTAGGCCTTAACTCGCGTCTTCTCGCCCCCTTATTTTGATTTCGGTCTCGCTTCGCGTCTTCGTCGTCGTATGTACACGCCTCAAGCGTGACGGGTGACAAACTTGAATAATGACACTCGCATACTTGCTTACAAATTATAGATCACGGTTTACAGTTAGGATTTGTTGTACTGTAAATTACCTTGATGACTTATATGTACTGCTACACCAGCTTGCGTCTTGTTGTTATTTTAATGATGAGTGTTGTTTAAGTGGGATTGGGTCGATTTGGAACTGAGAAGATCTATTTAACTCTAATAGCGGAAATACAATAAATCCCTTCATAGACCCAGCAATTATAAAATATGATGCATCTTTTAGTATACCAATACTTGATAATTTTATTTTTAAGAAAATCTATGCTATTTTTGTTCTCGCCCTGTTAAATATTATTTATTACGGTCAGATGTGAAAGTGTGTGCCGATTGACACTCATAATCTCGATAGACGCATGAATAAAGCACTTTTTGTTCAATTGTTCTACTGAGAATTGACTCAATGTCTTCAATTCATTCCTATCGGGGACCCAATTTCCGTTGTTGAATTATGTATTTACTTACTGGGAACAATGTTACACAATCGAGGAATGGGCTCGTAAACTTTAGCCCTTTCATATCTCGCGTAGGGTCTATTTTGGAATATTTACTGCCGCTGTATTTATTTCGTTTGTTTATATAGCAGAAAATAACATGATATACATTCAATATTTTGTGTACACAACCAATAGATACCCTTTCAGATTGAATCATAGTATTGTACGCTTATACTATAACCATTTTCCACCAAACGAAACGTCTTTAGTTTGTTTGTCTATCATTTCACGATGATTGTCTCACCACGAAAAAAAACCGTACTTAATTCTGGAGGCCTTTATTAGTACCTATACTTGTTTGTTAGAGCGAAAGCACTGGTGGTCTAGTTGGTAGTGACCCCGCCTTCCGATCCTAAGGTCGTGGGTTCAAATCCGATCGTGCACCAATGGATTTTTCTGTGCGAAAAATTTATGTGCGCTATACCTCCAGTACTCTCAAACGGTGAAGGAAAACATCGTGAGGCAACCCGCGGCTTAGTCAGCTCCGCATGTATTGACCATGTCTTTCCTGCGGACAAGGCCGACAAAGCTGAGAGGATGGAATAGGTGCTGGGCAAGCCTACTTCATCTTAATTCGTCCCGGGAACTACAGCGTCCCGTTTGTGAAGGTAAAAGTTGTCTCCTGACGCTGTATAAATCATCTACTATAAATGGTTTTTTATAGGTGATCGCGCTAATTTGCGGCCTGTTAGTGGTGATACTCATGGTGCTGGGTCTCGCGTCGGCGGACTGGCTGATGGCAGCGGGATGGAGGCAGGGCCTGTTCATGCATTGCATAGACCCCGGCGCGCCCATGCCTCTGCCGTTTGACATCACCGCACAACCAGGTTGCTACGCTGCTAGGCCCGCTCCTTATATCAAGTAAGTTATTTATTTATGTACAGCCGCATCGTGAATACTGCGCTCGAATGACGTTCCATACCTTTTCGTAGTAGCTCTGTCGCGGCGTCACTGACTCTTGCTTCGAAAGTCTACTTTAAAACGAAACAGAATATTTAAATACGGAATAAGTAAGTGCTTCACGGTCCAGTTCAGTTTCCAGGATATTTGACAGGTAAGCAATAAACCGTTGTGAAGTTGGTCTTCCGCAAGCAATTTTCTTAGTTATGAAAAGTAAGATGCGGCAAGCTAATGTCAATAAAATTTACAACTTGCGAAATATGCAAGTACTTACCTAATATAGTAATGTTGTATAAAAACGAATCGAATTTTCCTGTATGAACCTTGCTTTATAGGCCTGCTTCACTTCGCAAGCCTATGAGTTTATGATAACTTCATGTATTAGGGTATGTACCACGCGAGCGGTGCCGCCGAAGGTCGCTAGTAGAACCTACATAATATACATCCGACATACATTGTTTCTTTAATGAAAATTTCGCGACGTTGCATGATTTCCAAATGTTTCCAAAGATAAATTCTTTACAAGGCGGTCTGGCAACATCTCAATTCCTAGGCTCTACTCGATATAAATTAATATCTAGAGAAGATTCGGTTTTTAGTGCCTGTTTGGCATAAGCGATCTGGCAACGTCTCGCTACATTCTGACGTTTGTAGAATTCAGAACGGTCTATTGACAAAACCAACTTAGAAAGCCATTTCAGTGATTATAATTAACTTACGTACAAACATCGCGTATAAAAGCATTAGGTTGACTTCCGGTTGGTTTTGTCAGCTTGTCTTTCTGAATTCTACAAACGTCAAAATAGAGCGAGGCGTTGCAAGATCGCTCTGCGGCGCGAAATCAGCGTAGACAGGGTCGCGCAATGGAATCTGAAATTACAGAAAATTGGAAAGTAATTTAGGCGAAAACCCAATCAAACCAACCAATATGTGAACAGATTAAGTTTTTTATCGAGTTAAAAGATTTACGCGCGCGTAACTGCATCATCATTTTCCTCGGCACAACATGTTTTCTTCTTCCATTTCCCTCTGTCAGAAGTCATTTCAACACTCCTCCTTTCTTACTCATGTCATCTTTTACGCAGTCCATCCATCTTTTCCTTGGCGTACCTACCTCATCTACCCACATATCCTTCCACATTCATATCTAACACTCTTCTCGTCACATGACATTCTTCCCTTCTCATTATGTCCATACCACGCTAACCTATTGCTCCTCAACTTATCCGTCACTGGCGCTACTTTCAGACTTCATCTTACATACTCATTCCATACCTTATCAATTCTTGTTTCCCCACACATCCATCTCAACATTTATATGTATAATACATGCATAATATAGTAGAGAAACACTGATAATTTTTGAGGTTTCTAATGTGATGTCGTAAATAAACAAATTTTTTTGCGCTTACATTGCAAACGCTGGCAGAACCCTACAAGATAGATCAAAATAATGTACTTACGTATTGTACACTTTAAAAAGGTTTACAAAAATTCCGTGATGGTATATATCTATCCCCGTGCGAAGCCAGGGCGGGTCGCTAGTTTCTTCTATAGTGATGTAAATTATCGAATAAAAATATAAAAAACATGCAAATTCCCAATTTTTTTTTTCTTTCGTTTAGGGCGGCAGCTGGACTCTGTGTGGCGACATTGGCAGCCGACGTTTGCGGCGCCCTACTCACGGGGCTAGGGCTTCGCTCCGCCGATCACAGGACCAAGTTCCGCTACTACCGTTTCGCGGTACTAGCCATGGCGCTTGCATGTATGTTCTCTTCACATATGTTTATGTCTACGAGCACTGGTGATCTAGTGGTAGCGGTCCCGCCTTCCGATCCCGAGGTCGGAGGTTCAAATCCGGTCGTGCACCAATGGATTTTTCTGTTTGAAAAAATTATATACGCTATACCAGTACTCCCAAACGGAGAAGGAAAACTTCGTGAGGAGTCCGACATGTAGAAGTTCTATCTAAAACATGTGTCAAGTGCGTGAAAGGAGCCTCTGAGGAGCACTTTAGGTACATCCTTTCACCACACAGGTTCGAAACAACTAGTAGTAGTATTTGTTTATGAGGATTGGATTGAAACCATCTCAGTTCTAAAGATGTTTTAATGCTTTTTTTTATGCCGTACTGGTTTATAATATGTATATTTATTTTTTCAGTAATGTGCATTTTAATAGCGCTGGTTATCTACCCAGTCTGTTTTGCTGCGGAGTTGAATCTCGGTGAGTTTTCTTCACTTATTTGCAGACATTGAAGTGTGTAAACAAACAATATTGATTATTTTAGTCTAGACGGTTACATTTTTGTATTTTTATTGTAGCAAGCAACACAAAACGCGAAGCTTTGCAGTATCGCGACAATGTAGTCACAACATACCTAAGTGAAAACTTGGGTTCATTCTGGTATTTTCGTCACCATGGTTCACCATATCCATCTTAGGACTTTAAATTGGAAGTGGCTGCAAGTTTTCTTATGTTTACTTATGGCTCTGCCTACCCCATTAGGAATACGGGCGTGATAATATGTATGGATACGTCCGAAGCGTGTTAGTTACCCTGCGGCTACATTATTGGGCTAGAGTAAACTTTCGTACAAAAATAAAACTATAATGACAAAACACAGGATAGACTGGGGCACAAAGTTTGTGTAGCCACAGGATTAGCGAGAACTCGAGATAATTTGAGCAGCAATAAATGCGTAGTCAGCTGTTTGTCAGTAAACACGAAGTGTAAACAATAAGTTAATATTGTTTATGTTTTGCAGGCAACAGATCTGTGTGGGAATTCGGCTGGGCTTACGGCGTGGGCTGGGGAGCCGCCATATTCCTTTTCGGGGCTGTTGTCCTTCTTCTCTGCGACAAGGAAAGTGAGGAGCTCTACTACAAGGAGCGAAAAGTGAGTTTTAGACAAAACTATGAACCCATGGTCAATGTCAGTGTCATGTACTTTAAACGTTAAAAGGAGTTTCCAAACCCTGTTATATTTTTATTTTAAGTTAAAGCAATAAACATTTTCATTTTCATAAGGTAAAGATGGTTAGTAAAATTACAATAAAATACTTCCAACCACCGGTCTACTCCACAGTGAGAAAACATCGGTTTTGACGCACAATGTGGTACTGACTTTCATAACGAACTATTTTGGCGCCCAACATGGTACTGACTTCAAAACGAACTATTTTAGCTTCCAACGTGGTACTGACTTTCAACATGAACGGCTTTGGCCCAATGTTGTATTGACTTCTAAAATGGCTTTGATGCCCAACATGATTATGGACTTTCAAAAATACCACTTTTTGCTTCAATTGAAGAAAATCTACACAGACGGGATGTGTGAGGTTTACATTATAAAAAAGGTTAACAAAAAAATATTTATAATTGTTTCAGGTGGTGAGTGCGGAGCCCGGTGGGCGCCCCTAGGGCCGAGGCCGCCTGCCCGACCTGGTGCCGTGAGCACGCACCGGCTAGCGCGGCCCCCCCGCATCGCGCGCCCAAAGCCATGTGGATCTAATCACTGGCTTACGCACACCCAACGCACGTCTAGACACTCGCACGGACGCGACACGACTGACGACTCATGCCAATCAAGCCACCTGCCAGACTTATGCTGCTTTCTCGTACCACCAGAAAGGTATGACTCTGGAAAAGTGTCAGGTGGGTGCGCCTCGACCCCAGATAGGGTTGAGAACGCGCCCGGCTTATTTGCATCTGGAAATGCGTCATTGCCAGACTTATGTAAGTCTGACAGACACGCGCCAGACTCGGTCGACGTTTCCGTGTCGAACCCGTGCGAGTTCGAACATGCATAATGACACGCTCCATTGTTGAATGTTGACCGATGATGTTACCATTTGTTGAATATTTTCATCAGGCTTACAGACAATTGTTTACCTTTATTTGTAGCTTAGGACTCATCGCTAGTTCCATTTTACTGCTTGAGGTCTTACGCTGCAAATAGCGAACCGAAATGGACTGAAAATAGTCAACAGTGGTAAGGCCAGTTCAAAGCTGGCACGAATTGGATGAGGGGACCTAACCGGCAGCGTCATTTTAGACCTTATCACTTTATAAGATCTAAAATCATTCTGCAAACATAGATAAAACGACTCGCGTCGTAATTATTTTACTCATAGTACTTGGGCTGAGCAAAATTATTAATGTAAAATTATGTAAAATATAGATACAGTAAAGGCATAAATAGTAAAATTGCATAATCTAATACTACTTTTTGGACTACTTCAGTGTAAGTGCTATGATACCCTTTTGTATTATATTTTTTTAATATGTTTACTTACATCACATTAGTATTGGTTTTTTTATGTTGTGTTAGCTTTTAAGTTTCACGGGCAAACTAATGACCGAGAATTAACATCGGTGATATTCTACGTGATATTCGCCTTTCGAGGTGTGATGTTAAGCTTAATTTTTAATTTATTTTTGTAATAGTCGCGACGGGCGGAACATTCATCTGACCACGAAGGCGTACCTCGAATGCAATCCGTTCCAAAGAGCGTTTGTTTATTTATTCGCTTTAATTTATTTTTAAGTTAGTATGTTGTTTGTAAGTTCGGTTGCATCGTCCTTGGAGCGTGTGAGTGTGTGTGTGTGTGTGTGGGTGTGTGAGTGCGCGGGGCGGCTCGCGGCAGGCGGCAGGCGGCGGCGGCTAGGGCAGGCGACCCTACGGACTGCTAAACCGCTCGCTCAATACATACATAACCTCTTACTAACCTGCGTTTTGTAATGAATCTATTACTAGTGATAGTGCACAATTAGTGTAGTGTTACAAGTGACTCCGCGATGGGCTATGACGGAGGATTTGACGTTGCGAGATCTCATCGCTCGCCATTGTGTAAAATCTATTTTATTAATGTTTATACAATCGTCTATTTGTATCTATTGACTGTATTGTGTTTATGGTGATACGTAGAATCTCAGCATTGATTTGAAATTGTGAAATTGAAATTATCTTATTTGGAATTGAAACTAAATTATTTTAAAAATATACTTACACTGATATTTTTTTAATGTTTATCTTAACATATTGTAGATACCGATCTATTATTGATGTAACGATTGAAGTTTAGCAGCTTAGTTTTAAATGTAAGCTTAGATTATCGTCTGGAGGAGTTTTCTGCCTAACTATTTTATAAAATGAATTTATGTAATCGGAACTTCGTGTTACTTTATCTTTGTTTGTATTTGTGAAAATCATCGTCATGTGGCTGGTATATAAGGCTTTAATTTTGTATGCAACCTAAGTTTAACTGTAACCTTTTATTTTTACGCAAAGTTTGCTATATTTTTTAGAACTTCAGTCCTCCAGTCAAAAGATTGTTTGCCTAATTCCTATTGAACATTTGGCAACACACATTGTGGCTACATTATCGCGATACTGCAAAGTTTCGCGTTTTGTGTCCTTGTCTAACCTGTGACAGATCGTATGGCTTTACTTGTCACTATATGCGACAATTTCGCCGAATCCCGATAATGTGGCCCCAATATAACAAGTAGTGTATTTATTTGAAGACTTTCATTTATTATTATTCTTAAAACAGCTAGTTTTTTAATCCTTTGTGCCCAATAGGTTCAGTATGGAACTGACAGCTTAAAATACCTACAGAATGTACAGCTTCTCATATCTATTTGTTTATTAATGTTGCTATTACCTCTAGCCAATATAAAAGTAGTCGAGATGTTTGTAAAATTTAGGCACATAATGTGTTACGCGTCCACATTAAACCCGTGTTTTGTAGTTCCGTATTCTATGTAGCAAATGGAGATGGTCTCTGCCTACCCCTATGGTAAACAGGCGTGATATTATGTATGTATGTACTCTATGTACAAAATATTCTGACTCCCCCTTTTTTGATCGTGACTGAAATGTTAGAATCATAAAAGCAACATCTGTTTTTAATTGATTTAAGTGATGCGCGTAAATTTGATGTTGAAATCTAGAATTACGTGTCATATTAAAATCATCCATTTTTGTAATCTCATTTTAGAATAGCGCAGGGTCGCTTATTTATAAATTATATACTTAAATCAACATTATTTTTAACTAATTTATTAGCTACCCTATTATAAGTACACAGTTTGTAAGTAATGTGATTTTGTGATGATCAGAATGTTTCACATAATCATGGCCTATCATGATCTAGAATAGAAGAACAAGTAAAGCCTAATTCACGTGAATTGTTTTTCTAACTTTTAATAATGTAAAATAGGCTTTATTTTAGTTTGTAAATTCCATACAAATTCACTGCCATTTAACAAGATAATTTATTTGAGTCAAATTAATTTAGTTAGTCCTTTTACAGTAGGTAATTAACATTATTGAATTTACGTAATATAAGGTATTTTAAGTAGAATCATGCCCTTTGTATTAACATAACAGCAATTAATGTGTGAAATAATACCTACTTAATGTTTTAACCTATTTCTACTTTACTTGGACAGAATAACAATATGAGAAAAAATATTTGTGAATACCTACTAAGTGATGTTCTGCAAATAATATAATTGATCTATAACTTTCCTGCACACTTTTTTCTCTATTGATTGTTGTCCATGTAATCCCAGTTTCCATTTCCTTAGCCAAATTATGAGTCATATCAAAGGAAGTTGAATAAAGTAACTAATAGTACCTAAATGAGTGTTTTCTTGTTCAAGCATCATAAAAAACAAAGTGTTAAACGGTTTTATTATGAGAAACATCCTACTTATATTTTATTTTAACATTGAAGCTTATTACTGGAATAAATAATAGACAAAAATAATACATAATTTCACTTCACTAAAAACTAAAACTGGAATTATGTTGGTTAGACAAAGTTTTTAAAGTTTAACTTATAAATTTTACACAGTTAGGTCTACGACTAGCTACGATTTTACAGCACAACACTTACTACCAAATCTTAATGGAAATCAATGAAAAAATTGTCTCATTCAATTAGACCTCTACTCCAGTAATGGTTTTGATGCTTTTGATCAGTTTAGCGTTTCCGTCCTTGTAGTCCACAGGTGCGGCGTTCATCACAGTCGTCTTGAGACGAGCTTCGTCCTGAAATATAACAAATACTCACTACTACATATGCTTTTGCGAACAAAGTAGAGCAGTAAAATATTCTTACGTACTAAGTCCTAATGCAGAGTGACCAATAACAATAAATAAATATTTGAGAACATATAACGCAGCACCATCTAGGCCCAAACTAAGCAAAGCTTGTATTATGGGAACCAGATGGCTGATATAATAGTTACCTCTATACTTTTGTTTTTGTAAAAACATACTTATATATAAATTACATTACCTTAGTTTAGGGCTAGATGGCGTTGTGTTCACAAATATTTATATTTTAAGGCAAAAAGGTCAATTTCTGCACTGTAATAAAATATAATTGTATGGAAGCTATGATTCGATCTTATTGCAGCCTAGTAGTGCTAAAGTTTCAACACTTCCAACTGAAACTAAAAATAAATGACTGATAGGCTACTTACGCTGTAAGTCTCCATTTTAGTGCGGAATTTGAAAACAAAAGTCTTGAACTTGACTTCCTCGAAGATCGCTGCGTATGCTGTCTTATCGTTATCGAACATTTGACCGAGGTCGGCCGCACTCTTGCCTAGTATGGCCTCTGCTGCTTCGTTGAAGGCTGTGATTCTCTGATCGCCGGTCGGGTCTGATACGTTGGCCTGTTGAAGATCTTGTTATATATATTTGACGCGTATAAGATATTAAAACCAAGACCAATAAAGCTGCAGTATGAAATTCGATCTAGCATTCTAAATTTTATCATACTACTCGTCAGTCAGCTAACAGACAAACGCATTAGAAATCAAAGTAATCAAGTGAAACTCACCCCCAGCAAGATCCTGTGCTTATAATTCGGGTACTCTCGGTTACACTTCTCGCATCGGAACAGTCCATTCTCCAAGTCCACAAGTTTCTTATTACACTGTTCTTGAGGGCAGGCTTTGTATATAGCGTTGTCTGCGAACATGAACGTGAGGACTCCTAAGAGACTGTAGTAGTCGCCTTTGTCTCCAGAGCCGAGTTTCTTACTCTCAGCTTCGGAGAATGTGATCCATTCGTTGTTTCCACCGCCGGAGTACATACCAGACCTGAAATTTTGAAATATGGTTTGAATTATACGAGTCAACTAAGTTGATAAATATGGGCGAGCTTACTTTAGACTATGGATCATAGTTAAAGTTAGAACTCCATTATTTATGAACCGATTTGGATATTTCTTTTTCCTATTGGTCCCATTTCATTATAAAAAACACCTAATGGTGAAAAAATAGAGAATAACATTTTTCAGGGTTCCAATTTTTTCATTGACGTCGATTTTTTTTTAGTTTTTAAAACGTATAATTTTTAGAGATATTTTCAAATACGCAGGCTGCGCGCACTTAGACTAGTTGAATACTGGAATGTTGGCTGGCAGCAGTGTTTCAGTGTCCTCGATGCCGGGCATGTCATGACTTTCTGCAGTCTGTACATAATTGCTGGGTGTAATCTATATAGAATACTAACTTAGCGGATATATTGACGATCTCCATCTCGGATCCTCCATTGTCGTACCAGCCGCGCAGTTTGTGCGCCTCCGGCAAGTCGGGGTTCAGACGCACCATAGTGCTCGCGAGGCACGACAGCGACTTGCTGCCGTTGAACTCAGTCAGACGAGAGCCCTAGGAAAACCTTTACTTAATCGATATGCCTTAAAAGCAACACGTCTGTTCTAATACATAGTCCTATTATACTACTCCCAACAACAGTCACATACATAACTCTGACCCCACACTAGGATTCCCTGTGTCGTGCGTGGGTATCAGAAACTACTAGTACCATGGTACCACAACACCCAGACCCGAAGAAATATTTACAGAACATTTAAACATTTCTTCCGCAGCGGGAATCGAACCCGCGCCTCTTGCGTCTCTTCCGAGCAATCGCCCGCCACGCCGGTTCCCTGCTGGACTGGAAGTAAAGAAAAAGCATAGAACGCGTCCAGCTGCTTCTCTCCCCGAGCATGTCGTAAAAGTCGACTAATCATCTTCAAAATAAGCTGCCTGTTTGTGTACATCAAGCATTGAAAATTATGTATGGATGAGGGATGTCTTACCTTTACTGAAACAACGGGGTTGGCACTTCCATCAAAGTTCTCTGCTTCAGTGCCCCAAAGAGTCAATAAAACCTAGAAATAAAAAATACTAATCACTTCTACATGCGATGGATCACAGTGACTGGCGGAAAAGGAGGCCTTAGCCCAACAGTAAAACAGAATGGACTTATAGTAATAGTCACATCTATAGAAAACAAAATATTGCCTCTTGTAGATTTACGCTATTTTTTAATCCATATACATAAAAGTAAAATAATAAATATTTGTAGACTTTTCACACAGCGCCATTTAGCCCCAAACTAAGCAAAGCTTATACTATGGGAACAAATGGCTGATAGAAAACTTATATCATTTATTTTTACATAATACGTAATAATACTACAACATCCGGAAGAACTATTTGCAGATCATGCAAATATTTCTCCCGCAGCGGGAATCGAAGCCGCACCTCTTGCGTCTCACCCGCCACGCCATCGAAATCGTCGGTGCTGATTCAGCATGGAGTCTTTTTAATCAGTTACATGTGCAAAAATTATAAAGCACGTACCGCGCCTCCAGAAGAGTCAACAAGGGTTACTTCACGTTTCTTCAGCAATTTCCCTGTGGTTCTGGCTGTGAGCTCTTGAACATCAGCTGCTGCTTTGCACACTCCAATAACATCTGCAATTATAATACACTACTACTAATCGTTGTTCTCTACTAAAGTAAGTTTATATGAGCTTGTGGGTAACTTCATTTAGAAATTTGAAATACAAACTAATTGGACGAATGAGTTTCAGGGTTTTTCAATATAACCCTCAAGAAGGATGCAAAAGGGGAGTCAAAGTTTGTATGGTAACTTTTTAAAGGGCAGTGCGATTGGCTTGAATCTCAGTTTGGATTCTAAAAATAAAAATATGTATGTAAATTTATTTATAAATAAAAATAACATTGGAGTAAAATAGGAGTATCAAAGTTTGTATGGGAACTTTTTAACGGGCGATGCGATTGGTTTAAAACTCGGTTTGGATATTTAAAATAAAAAATTTAATGGACACATGTTTCAGGGTTTTTAGTCCACAAAAAGTTTGTTTAGGAACTTTATAACGGCTAATTTTTTGACACAAAAAAAACTTTTACTTACTACATCCTCACAAACTCTTAGATTGACGATATTAGTAAAGTTTTTTCAGTAAATACTTACCCAGTATCGAGTCAGGAGGTTTGTTTGCAATCTCACTGATGGGCACAAAGTCATATTTAATGGCGGGAACAGAGGATGTATCTTCCATGCACTCCACTATTTCAGTTTCTGGCGTGAATATCATCTCATAATCATTCTTCAAGGTTGTGAACTGCTTGTTGGATGCTTTGAGCTGACAACGGCTCACATAGTACACCTTGTCAACCTGCAGATATGTGAATATTTTTTATTAAGGATTTAATATAGAATAGGCCAATGAACACACACAAAAGCAAAGGTGACTTCACCTCAGATCTGCCAAAATTCTCAGTGGATTTGTCAAGAACCATTATGTTAGCAATTGTTATATAATAATTAGAGTAGTTATGAGCCAATTTCAAAAGACTTTTTGAGAGCACTACTTGTTGGTAGTGATTCTAAGGTCGGCTCAAATCCGGTCGTGTACCAATGGATTTTTCTGTGAGAAAGATTTATGAGCGCTATATCAGTAATCTTTAACGGTGAAGGAAAACATCGCGACGAAACCCGCGGCTAAGTCAGCTTCATACGTACTGACCATATCTTTCCTGTGGACAAGGCCGACTAATCTGAGAAGATGGAATAGGTGCTGGGCAAGCCTACTCCATCTTAATTCGTCCCGGGCACTACAGCGTCCCGTTAGTGAAGGTAAAAGTTGCCTCTTGACGCTGTATTAATCATCTACTATAAATGGTAAAAGGCCTTAGTTTAGTTAGAGTTTAGAGTTATGAGCCGATTTCAAAAAGTGTTGTATATACACTCATGGACATAATTAGAGGAACGGAACAAAAAAAAGATAAATAGGAACTGAAACAATTTTTTGGTATGAAAGTATAGAAATTATACACTTTATTAATTTTACCATTTCGAATGAAAATAAAACTTACTTCAGCAAAAACCACAAGACTAATAACAGAAATCTCAAAAATTATGTTTTGAAGCATTAACTCTTCAATCATCACATTGAAAATGTGATTGTGTTATGAAATTACGGGGATTTTTGTCGAGTGTTTGGGCACATTCAGTATTTGGTGTTACCCCCTCTAGCTGTTAAAACTGCCTGCAATCTTCTCGGCATGCTTTTGATTAAGTTATCAATGAAATCTTGTTGTATTCGTACTTCTTGTAGTGCCCTTTTGAGATCTCCTATGTTTGTTGGTGCTGGATCCCGCTGTTTTATTTGTTTTCCGAGTTTATCCTAAACATGTACAATGGGATTTAAGTCAGGCGATCGTGCTGGCCACGGCAAAACGTCAATTTCGACCTCTCGAAGATGCCCCCAAACTATCGTGTGGGGCCGCGCATTGTCCTGCATTAATTGAAAATTTTCTCCGATGTATGGGCAAAGGGCATGACAATCGGTCCAAGATGTCATTTACGTACCGAGCCGCAGTCAGGGATCCATTTTCTACGATGTGCAACTCCGTACGTGCCCCTATACAAATGCCGCCCCATAACATTACTGACTCTCCACCAACTCTCTTCCGACAATGTTACACTGAGCGTATCTTTCTCCGGGTCGTTTTCAAACTTTAACCCTTCTATCATCTGGTTTAAGACAAAACCTAGACTCGTCAGTGAACAATACTTTCCCCCAGTCATCATCATTCCAGTTTTGGTATGAGCGAGCAAAGTTAGCCCGAGCTACTCGATGTGGTAAGTATAATATCAATATAAGTCCTCTAGCTGGCAAGTACATCTTTATTCCAGCTTCTTTAACTCTTATGGATTTAGTGCTATCTGTCGCCTTTCGAACGTCCTGGAGCGTAGATCGGACCTCAGAAGAAATCAAAGTGCGATTTTTCAGAACACTCCTCACCATAAATCACGATCGATTTATGGTGAACAGTGTTCTGAAAAATCTCTTGCTGAAGTGACTCTCTTGCGACCTTGCCCTGCACCTCTCGTGTACTCTCCAGTCTACCGATAACGTCTAACAATTCGAAAGATGATGGATTTGGAAACTCGCAATATCTGAGCCACTTCTTTATAACTGTGATCATTTTCAATTAAAGTAACAGCTTTGGAAACTGAGCTACTCTGGCATTGTCACTTCAATTCAAAACTTCTATTCATTGATGTGTAAGCACCACTAATTCTAATTCTAATTAATGTAGGGGAACAAAGATCTGCACTGACGTCCCGCGATAGGGTGTATTGTGCATTATCCCCCCTGCTAACCCTCCCCCAGCCAGCCCAACTCCCTGAAGTACCGGAGAAGGACCTTGGGATGTTGGCAGCAGTGTTCCAGTATCCTCGATGGTGTTATTGAGGCCGTTATTGTTGGTGCTGTCGAGGTCGATGATGATTGTGTCTGACACTGCTCGATGACCGTCCGCAGTCCCGAGCTTTGTCTTATTTCGTTTGTTGCGGAGCAATGAAGTGTCACGTGTTTCACAGTTTCATCCTCTTGGAAGCATCCCCGACAGAGGCCGCTGTCCGTTGCTCCTATTTTCAGAAGGTGGTTGTTTAGCTCACAGTGTCCTGTGATGATGCCCACCATTTTCCGAAGGTCTTCACGTCCCATTTTCAGTAGAGTTGATGTGAGACGTTTATTACGTTGGGGGAGCAGTCTTTTGGTGTGACAACAGTCCTGCCTCTGCTCCATTGTTTTTGTGTAAGCACCACTATTGCGATACGCTTTTGTGAAAAGACAGAATTTTATGAAATTAATACGCACACGTCAACAAAATTATTCCAATAGACTAGTGAAAATAATAAATAAACTAAAAAACAAATGAAACCCTGAAACAAAAGACTATTGAAGTAATTCTTTTTTCAAATTAAATATTAAGAAATATGTGGCCAGTTTGTACGAAGAACCTACTGTACATATTTCAGTCTTTTTTTCGATTGATGAAGCGTTCCTCTAATTATGTCCATGAGTGTACATTGCTAACTTATTGAGGTTATAATAATAAAGTAGTCAAATGTAGACAAGTTGTTCTGTATCAACTGTTATCTATTGTGTACACGGCCGCCTAGCTGTATAAATGATTCTCATCAAAAGACAGTGTTTTCATCATCATCATCTCCCTGCCCTTATCCCACTTAAGTGGGGTCGGCACAACATGTTTTCCTCTTCCATTCCCCTCTATCAGCCGTCATTTCAGCATTCACTCCTTTCTTACTCATACCATCATTCACGCAATCCATCCATCTCTTCATTGGTCTACCTCTACCCTTGTATCCATCCACTTTCATATCTAACATTCTTCTCGTTACATGACATTCATCCCTCCGCATGACATGCCCATACCATGCTAATCTATTGCTCCTCAACTTTTCCGTCACAGGCGCTACTTTCAAACTTCCTCTAATATATTCATTCTGTATCTTATCCATTCTTGTCACTCCACACATCCATCTTAACATTCTCATCTCCGTTGTATGTAGTCTTCTTTCATCCGTCCCTTTGGTTGCCCAACATTCTGATATGTTTTCATGGACATATTAATAAGTATGAAGTGTATAAGTGTGTGAAGAGTAGAAAATACACAAAGTATTTTTGAGTTACCTGTATCATATCATAGAACCTATCACACTCATTCTTAAAGGCTGTGGCTCGAATCTCTCCGCTCTCATCGCACAGATCCACGCTGAATAGTTTCCCCTCTCCCCTAGCATTACTCCATGTGCGAATCGGTGTTTTGGAAATCACTCGGACCTTCAACATCCACCTGAAAATGCACAATAAGATATGCCATTGCTGAACAGAGTGCTATTTGATAACTACTAGTTGTTGTTGTTGCTAGCCTGCATCATCCCACTGTAGGGCAAAGTCCTCTCCTCAAGTTAAGTTAAGGCTAATGCTTGCCACTGAACTACAACACCCAGACCCGGAAGAAATATTTATTTTTTAAATATTTACGCATCGGGAATCGAACCCGCGCCTCTTGCGTCTCAGCCGAGTCGTGAAACATTACATTGAATTTCGGTTGTTCCGATTTTTCTGTCAGATATAATAAAATGATCCTTACAAGTAACTATGCCAATTAGCATTAAAAAATTTTTTTGGAGCATCATCCATTTTCATGGCCAACTCGCGCTTGGTCAAAAAATTGACTATACCAAAATTGTTTTCACAAGAAAGAACAAATGGTTTGTAAGACCTGTATCTCTTCTGGATTCAAAAAATCATGTTGATCCTCCACTGCTGCGTAAAAGGACAAACCAAACTTACAAACACATTTACGCATTTATAATACTAGTAGGGATTATCATTTTGTCATTTTACATACCTGTGCTGATAAGGGCTGACACTAGCTATTGGATGTGCCAGTTGTGCAGGCAGCTGATTCGAGTCTCGACCAGGTCCTGTTGTGGGGCGGGCTTTAGGTGCCATGGCAGGGCTCGGCATTGACTTCTGCACTGGCTGCATGACCGGCCGTTGAGGTGCTGCAGCAGAATCCTCAGTCAATGTCTGAGGGTTGCCAAGCTTCTTACCCACTTCACTACCCGGAGTTAGGATAGTCAGTTCCAGAATTATCATAACACGCCTGAAATATATGTATTTTTATTATAATGCCATTTTTGTTGATGACAAAGTAACATTTTATTGCCGCCCATATGCTTAGCTCATGTGGTTCCAGATAAAAAGTGGCCTTTATGTTATTAAAGCACACATTCATTCAAATCCATTCAGCCATTTCGGCGTGATTGAGTAGGCACAAACATCCTCATAAATTTTCACATTCATAATATTAGTGGAGTATGATGATTAGTTTTGCGCAGACAAGGGACACACCCATAAATTGGAAAGAATATTAGTAGGATGAACTTACTTATCTCCTTTGCCTATGGTTTTTAACACTGAGGTCATGAATTTCTCTATTCGCACAACAGAGAAATCCGACAGCTCTCCAGTGATCAGTTTCTCGTTTAGCTGCGTCGCAAGCATAGCAAAACTGTTTGAATGCTTTCCATCAGACACAAGAAGTCGGAATCTTTCATTGGCACCACCCCCTTGAATTTTCTTACTGCCAAGTACTTGCATTACCGCCTTTTCATACGGCCCACCGTTCATAATCACCTGGAAAGTTAAGTTACATATAATTTGACTTTAGATACAAAGCATTTATGTAAAGTACCAAATGCTTACCTCCAAGGACCCTTCGGATAGCGCTGGGGCCATGATTAATCCCTAATAAATGTATTTATTGATGACCAGTAATTAAAACGAATTCGCATTTAACTTCATCAAAAAAGAAACGGTTCGCTTTGAACGAGAAATTCAATTTTATGCTAATGTAATGGCTGCCAATGGATGTGCAAAGATGCAGTGTGACCAGATTTAAATTGAACATTCTGCTAGATGCTCGCCTATATTCTGTTAAAGTCTGCTAACTTTATTTTTAATTGGTAAATGCCAAAATTCTATTGTGTCTAACTAAACGAATGTTATGTATAAAAACAAAAATATTATTTAAAAATATTTATTAGTGAATAACACGACCACGCAGAACATGTACCTACTCTTCATAAAACACGAAAGAAAATATACATTTATTGGGAATTCCCATAGATTGTACTTAGGGCTGACAGAACAGTAAGAAGGAATCGTACATTATTCATGAATGGTAGAATTTTTCAAACATTTCTAGCAACCCTACACAGAAACACAGTTAATTTGCCAGTTCTTCTTCATCTTACTTTTCTGCGGATATTTTATAAAATTCTGCCAAAATCTGCAATTTTTTCAGATCTGCGTTACAATACTGCTAGACCCTAAATTGGAGATCTAATTATGCTAAAATCGCAGAATTATGCTAAAATAGCAGAGTTCTGCTAAATCTGGTCACACTGTAAAGATGTGTGCGTGTGCAACAGTGAAACCAGTGTTGCCACCTTGGTTTTTTTTAAAGCGCTAGGTCAAAAGTAAAATGTTGCCATATTTCAGAAATTTGGATTAAAAAATACCACCAAATTCCGCTAAATTATCTCAGATTAAAGAAACCCTAATTAAAATTAGAAACGGACGAATAAGTAATGAGATGCAGAAAAAATAGTAATAATTAGACAATTTTACATAGGTATTTTTAAAATTTGTTTATTTTTACCAGAGAGCAATAAAAAGTTTTTACTAAGTTACAATTTAAATAATACCTATGTTCATTTGCTATTCAGCCTTCGTATCATCACCAGGTTTAAGGCAAGTTTGGAATTCATCTAGTGATTCCCACTGTTTTCTGTACTTTTGTGAGTAATTTTTTATTCTTAAAGTGGAACTTCTATTATTGGATATTATATACAGGAGTTCACACACTGTTACAAAACACGACTGTCAAACGTTAAGCCTTTTCAACAACACATTAAGTATAAACCAAATTCAGGACATAGAATGACAGATAAAAAGAACACATTAACTTACAAGTGTGCCCCCGGTCCTAAGCATAGAGAACATTATGAAATTACGGAACGATAGGGGCTTTCCTTTTTAAAATGTGTTGCTAGATTCCATGTTAAAAAACCGCTTAATACCACTAAAAAAAATAAAAACGCTAATTAGTAAAAAAAACCACTAGAAGCCTTGAAAAAGCGCCAGTTCTGGTGGGAAAATCACCAAGGCAACACTGGTGAAAACCTAAGAAAACCCGCGAAACGAATAAACGAAACGAACGAACGAATGCATGTACATGTCATGCGTGAGCAGTCAATCAATGAAGTAGTCAGCACACCTCACAGCACACATTCATTCAACACAACAGGTAATCAAATATAATGTCAATGCTTGGAAGAAGTGTCAATGGTTGTATTCTCAGAACAATAAATACAGTTGTATTACACTAATTATCATGATATTCTCGAGTATCGTGATACTAATAGTAATGATAGTGTAATGATTCGTATCACAGTATCATGATAATATCACAGAATATCCGGATTCAAATTCAAATTCGGATATTTTGATAGTGAGAGAGATTTGTAAATTATTAAGGATAGGTGAAACAAATATCCTGTGATATTATCATGATATTGTGAAACAGATCATTCATTTCTCGGGAACATTCTTTTTTTTTTGCTACTGTGACCTACGTCACATTTTTGCCAGTATCGTACAGGCATCATTACACTATCAATATCCTAACACCGTAGACAGAGAATTGTTTTTTCTCTGTCTACGCCTAACACGATAGTTAGGTAAGGTACACGAGACATGCATGCATGTATTGTCAATGTCAATGTAAGAGAAGCACTAGTAGAGACTCAGAACATGAGAGTAGAGACGAGGTAGTAGAGACGTATTATTATTACTAGCTGTGCTCCGCGGTTTCACCCGCGTTTTTCTCGTTTCTGTGGAAATACCGAGATAAAATATTGCCTATATTATAGCCTCCCTCAATAAATGGACTATGGCCCATAACTCATTAATAGGTACCAACTCTTAACATCTTACACACGTGATAACTTTTAAACGAAATATCCGATTGAGATGAAACAAAAAGTATTTTACTTCTACATAAATACTCTTGATAACATAATGCTTAATTTCGATAAAGATTAATATTACGATACATATTTAACGTAGTTTTTTTTTCTTCAGACGATTTCATAATTATTTGGAACACAAAATCGGTTATTGTGATTAAACCATGATAGCTAGATATATGTTCTCGCGGACTTTTTTGTAGGTCTTGATGGAATCTACAAACCCGTAGTACATCATTTTGTTCTATTGTCAATAGTTTTTGCAGCGCACGCAAAAATAGGTTTTCGATTTTACACCTTGTGTTACAAAATAGCAATTTTATTACGGATCCCTAATTTTGAAAGAAAAAAAACATAGCCTATAGCCTTCCTCGATAAATGGACTACCCAACACTGAAAGAATCATTCAAATCGGACCAGTAGTTCCAGAGATTAGCGCGTTCAAACAAACAAACAAACAAACAAACAAACTCTGCAGCTTTATAATATTAGTATAGATAAGATGACGTCAGTCACGGCGTCACACGACACAACGTCGATCAGCTGTCAAATCTGACAGCTGCTTGCTTGCATAGTTTGATTCAATCAATTTATTGCTTTGCTTATTTTGTAGGTACCAATGTACTGTTTAGAAGAATAATTTCTCCTGTTTTCTTTTTCATAATTTCGTAATTTTAACTTCAGTTTTGCAGTGCCACATATTTCTATTGTCGAAAGTATAAAAATTCCATGTCACAACAGAAACAATGCGAATGCGAACTTCTAAAGTTCATCAAAGATAAAATTGCGAGAAAGAAAGTGCTCCGTGTACCCTAATTGTAAAAAGTACCCGTAATTCGACAAAACGGCAGGCCGAAACAGTATGCGAAGAGCCCGAGATGGCTATCAATACCAACCCGTTCCTAGGGCCGCGACGGACGAGGCGCTCGAACACGAAAATGAAAGAATGGCGCAAGCACTCAGTGGCAAGATTTCATCATTGAAAAGCATATCAATAGAGCTAGGCGATGAAGTGCGATACCAAGACAAACTATTACGTGGACTCGATGACGACGTCGACAAAAGCTCTGGCTTCCTCGGCAAAACAATGGGACGAGTGCTGACCCTAGGCAAAGGAAATCACAATTACTACATATTTTATTTGTTTCTTTTCTCAATATTCATCTTTTTCCTTTTGTATATTATACTAAAGTTTCGGTAACCTGTTGTAATCCAATCATTCCCCTACATTAAAATGTTTACTTATGAGCATTGTAACATCATATTAAATAATAATGTAACATTGGTGATGTAAATAAAATAACTGCATAATTGTTTCTAACCTTTATTTTATTTTAATATTATGAGTATCAATTTTATAAGTTTTATATTTCTATTGAATTGAAAAATTGAGTCATTCAGGCAGAACATGCAACAGGCAGCCAGTAAAATATAATTTAGACACAAAGTTAGTTATGCTGTTCTTTTCTTCTGTTTCTGAACATCTGTTCGCTGTTGTCTGTTTCTACACTGTTTTTTTGTAAACTAACAGTCAAAATACAAATCTTTGAGAGCACTACAGTACTCTTCACCTACAATATCTCTAGAAACTGAGATGTGAAGAATGCAAGGTCTTTTCAAAGATTCTGCACAGCTCCTAGTGGAGTCTAATAAGAAAGCAACTGTGCCACAAGCTCTATGTAAGCTGTTCTTTCCACAATAAGCACTTAGATCATCTAAAATAATTACTGAAGGAACAATTTGCCAGTCCGGCAAAGCTGACAGGCTCTCCAGAAGGGAATCCAAAGTTTTTGCATATAAAAAACTTATCATTTTCATAAATTGTCTGTTGGTAGAACTTAGTTCTTGTGACAGTTGAGGCAGCTCTTCCAGTTCTTCGCGCATTATGTAAAGTACTTTTCCAAATCTAGCACACTTAAGTGCTTCTTCAAAAAGTTTTTTTCTATTTGTTTGTGTTTCATCAAAATATAAATTGTAGCATACTTGATTTGGTTCCATGTGTAAAGTTTCTTGTTTTACAGTTTTTACAAAATTAAGTCCTCTTGCAATAGTAATAATTATGTACTTAGTGACACCAAAAATAAACGTTTTGTTTTGTGTTAGTTCAGTTCTTGTCTCGTGCTCAAAACAAAACAATTTATTTATGTGGCAACACAATAAATGTCTTACAAGACCAATGTTCCCAGCACATAGCGAACTAAAATGGCAAACGCCGAAAATGAAATGCCAGAATAAAAAATAATAGCGATACCCTACATCATGAACCTTAGCGTGCGAGTAAATAATATTCGGACCTACATAAGTAGGTATCCACTTAATGACCAGCAAGTGGCTGGCAACATCTGTTTATTTGATCGAAGGGCAAGGCAACATAATACGATTTGGCGTTCAACGAAAAAAACGAACCAACTAAGTGGTTGTGGGTATTGTATTATCTACTAGCTGCCGCCCGCGGCTTCGCTTGCTCTATACCCGGATAAAAAGTAGCATAAATGTTATTCCAGCACACGTATTATTCAAGTTTTATTTAAATCCGTTCAGCCGTATAAGCGTGATTTAAGCACTTTCATATTTATAACAAAAATGAAAAAAAGGGCCCATACATGCAAGAAACATTTAGGTGGTACGAAACCCTTCGTGTGCTAATTCGACTCGCACTTGACCGGTTTTTTAACGAGGTGGATACCTACCTACCTACCTCACGTATCGTAAAATTGTAAGATAGACTTCACTATCAAAAACATCAAAAAGTATAGTAACTATACCAAAAGCCTACAATAAGTATTTTAATGAATAGGTATACTTTGAATGTTTTAGTCCGAGTAGGTAATTTATGGTACCTAGAAACTTCTGGGACTAACTTTATTGCTCATCATCCACAGCTCTTAATATACTGAATAGTGAATACTGACGAGTCAGTAGGCTTCCATTCGCTTTCACCTTTGATCGTCCCGTAGGTACTTTGTACTTCTCAGTCGAGTTGGTATTATCATTTTTCTCATTAGACATTTGCCCAACATTGCTAGAAAATGAATAAAAAATAAAATTACGTAGAAAGTAAATAAATTTATTCTTTTAATTATTTTAATAAAACTTAGCTATACAAAAAATTATATACTAACTAAACCCTACAAATCTACAATCTAGGGACCTAGGTACATAATATACCCTCAGAATAGATAAATTAAATAATAATGTGGAGGTATAAGGATGATCAGTTTTAATTCTATAAACACTACAAATTGTTTAAACAAACTTAATAAAAAAATATTTCAAAATTTGGAAAACTGTTTGCATAGTAGTAGCAAAGCTCTCAGAGCAAAACTAACAACTATTTTCTTGGGTTTTTGTTACATTTAATTTCTTTTGAATTCATTTATAAAATCCACCATGATGATAACATATTTTATAGGTACTTATTTTACATAAAAAATGCGAGAACATTTTATTTTTATGCATAATGAATATTTGATTTAGAAAATGCACTCTCCAAATTAATTTAAATGAAGAATCATTGTTCCCAACGTGATATTGCTAACTAATCAAATATTCACCATGTATGTATCTTGCATTCTTAATAATGAAATTTTTAGCATGTTTTCAGCATTCACTTATTTCAATAATAAGTCATACATAAAATACTATTTTGCATCATGAAAATAACTAAACAATTACTATCGGGCGCTAGCAGTTATGAGTTCTAATTTCTTAATAATCAAATTTTTAGCATGTTTTCAGCATTCACTTATTTCAATAATAAGTCATACATAAAATACTATTTTACATCATGAAACTAAACAATTACTATCGGGCGCTAGCAGTTACTAGTTCTAATAAATTTATGTGTGGTATAGACCGATAGACCAATTTTTGATCATAATTTGAATAATCGAAAAAATCCAGAAGCTTATATATACACGTCTGTACCACGTAATAACCGATCTTCGAACATCAGTTTTGAATGAAACCTTCAAATGTGGGAATACTTTCTTCACTCCTGGGCTTTGCCCGCCTCCGTGATGGATTCGTATTGTTCCTTGTCCAGTTCCGTCATCGTCAAACTGCCGTCTGGTAGGAGCAGCACAACTCGCCTCGTGCCACCTAAAATAAAAGATTCTTTTAGTACCTATAAATTCGTAACATGTGGGACTCATACATAAGCTAATAAAGGCTATGGAGTAGTGTTTCAGCTCAAGATTGGAGAGCAGTCTAAGTAGACTTAGTTTTTAGTATGTAATATTATGTTCCGTGGATGGTAAAGTAGGCACACAGAAGCTGACACAAACCACACCTGAATAAAATCAAGAAAAATCCTTTGCACGCAACTGTATCCATGCAAACTTTTTCTAGAGGGTCCATTGTACATAAAGCGATTTATACTTAGCTTCACTTTAAAAATTTACATTTCTATGGCAAATTTTATTCCCTGGTTAGATTCGCTCAAACTAGACACAAATAAACTGTAAAATAAATAATAAAACATATATTTTATAATTCTTCAATGGACATTTTTTAACGGATGATTAGTTTGAAACTCGGATTGGATGCTCAATGCTTAAAATACACCCAGACCAAGAAAAAATATTTGCAGAACATACAAACATTTCTACCGTAGGGGGAATCGAAACCACGCCACTGCTCTTGCGTCTCAGCCAAGCACTCGGCCGCCACGATACATCGTCATAGCGTAGCCGTAAGGCGCAGTGGAGAATATCCACACGCATGGATTTATCGATTGTTCCCGGTACGTACCTGGCGAGGGTAGATCCGCCTGTAAGAGTTGCGCGATGACCTGCGTGGCGTCTTCGCCGGGTTCGCCCTCCACCTGCACGGCCACCTGTTGTAACGCTGGCGCGTCCTCGCCGCCCGGCATCAGCTGCGCTAGCTGAGCGGGGTCCAGCGCTAGCACATCCTGTAAAACACAACATGATCAGCATCCATACCAGTATATTTAGGCTGGATTTACTTTACCGATGCTCAGCGCCGATGTCAGTTGAACGTAGCTATATCAATGAAAATGTATGAAACACTACATTGCAGCGCTGATGTGTATTTCATTGTTATCTGGTACGCCTGACCGTCAGTCCGTCAGTCGAGCGCTAAATTCAGCCTTAATATCACGCCTGTTTCTCATAGGAGACCGAAAGTGCTTTAGCTCTAGAGTCCGTTTCACGTAAGAAATCTCGGGGAGGCAGGCACTGTAGTCTTTGTGTTACAGGAAATTGTTGTGGAATTTGTTTTAGTGCTACGAATTTCTGCGGGACTTCTATCGTGAAAAGGACTTTAATTTATTATGTATAACCTGACACCACAAAGCATCTGCAAGAGATGTAAGAGCTAGTCATATCTAATACATATAAAACTCTTACGTTACTGATTGACCGACAATTCTTAGTCCAGGTGTTATTCCTTTTATGGCATAGGTGCACTAAGACCTTTAGAATATACCTACAAAGTTTCATGCTTCTAGGACTTATGGTTTGGGCTGTGCATTGTTAGTCAGTTAATTTCCAAAATTCCACTCCAAGAGGATGCAGTGGGAAGATGTATTTTGTATCATCATCATCATCATTTCAGCCCGTCTCCGCACACTGCTGGGCATAGGCCTCCTCTTTATTACGCCATTCTCTCCGATCCCTCGCGAATCTCATCCAATGATTGAACATAGCCGGGAATCATTGGTATTTTGTATAAAAAAAAAACTTTACGCGCCGCGACAAAGCGTACAAGCCGCGGGGCATTCCATTAGTCACAACATAAAATCACATTTAATTTGTTTTGCATAACATGTATAGGTTTGTGTATAGTCCTCACCTGTCCGTCCTCTCTGGTAACGTACATGACGTCACCCTCGCCCTCCGCGCCAGTCTCATCCGCGCCCTCCACGCTATCCGCCGCCACTAGCAGCGTCTGGCCCGCCTCGTTCTCACCCGCCACCTGTTCAAACACAGTCACACTAGTAGTAATACATACACTAGTAGTTCGCCCCGAACTGAGATCTCGCGCACGATGTCCACGATCCGCAAGATTTGCATTCGCGCCCTGAGGTTTCTTGTACTTACACAATTTGTTTATGTATAAGTACACTACTTCTGACGTCCCGATTTTTTTCCGATGCAATGAAACGATTCTTAGAAGTAACTGAGTCGATTAGTATCAAAAAATATTTTGTCAACATCACCATTCATGGCGTGCTCACGGTCGACCAAAAAAATTACTATGCTAAAATTGATTTCACAAAAAAAAGCAAATGGTACCTACGCAATTTTACTTTTGGTTCGATTTTCCCGTACTTAGATCCAGTCTAACATGAAGGAACTCATGTTACAACAATTTTCTAATTTAAACTTTTTTAGCTGTATTTAAAAACCATTTTGGAATGTACAAACAAAGCTTTTTCATATGACACCTCACTCGACACATTTGTAAAACATTGTTTTTTTTTTTACTTTGTTCATAAATAAATATCTCGATCACATCGGCTTTCAAACAAGAAAGACAGCATCAAATAGTTCCATTCGTTTGGGAGCTACCATGCTACAGACAAACAAATAAATTTATAATTTGGGAAAATTTCCTCAGAACATTCTTACCTGATAGAGCACGCCGTCTTCTCCGCGGATCATGATGGGTGGGTGGCTAGAGTGCAGTAAGTTTACTTCTTCACCGTCGTCTGTCACGCCTATGCCTTCTTCTAATAACTGCTTCACTGTGGTGCCTTCCACTTTCACTTCCGTCTATATACAAGAAAGTACATTCTGTAGCAGATTTCATAAGGACCATATAATTGGTATGAGACGGCCTCGGTGGCGTGGCGGGCGATTGCTCCGCAGAGACGCGGGTTCGATTCCCGCTGCGGAAGAAATGTTTGAAAATTCTGCAAATATTTCTTCCGGGTCTGGATGTTGTGGTACCATGGTACTCGTAGTTTCTGATACCCACGACACGGGGAATCCTAGTGTGGGGTCAGGACTATGTATGTGACTGTTGGGTGTTATGTATGAGAAAATTAAGTAAAATTGATTTATGACTGGTTTATGACTCTGCAGCTACAGTAGACTACCAAAGCAAGTCAGTGACGCCACGACAGAGCGACACTCGAATGAAATTTCATACATTTTCGTAGTAGACGACGCGACGCTTCGAAATTCTACCATCATCCTCCTGCCCTTATCCCATTCTATGTGGGGTCAGCACAGCATGATCCTTGTATCATGCTGTAAGAGTTTTGGCTAAGGTGTTTTATGACCGGCCGTCTGCCTGACGTCAACCCTCCTTGGGAATACTTGCTTATTGTATCTCATCATGTTGGAGGATACTATCCCTTAGTCGACTTTTACGACATGCTCGGGGGGAGAAGCAGCTGGACGCATTCTGTGTTTTTTTTACTCACAGTCCAGCAGAGAAGTTTAAGTTTCGAAAGTCTACCACTATCGGTGAATTCATCGCGTTGAATATGACTACACTAGTCATATGATTTAACACAGGATAGACAAAACGCAAAGCCCAATAATGGTAACGACAGGATAATAGTAATAACTTACGCCATCCTCATCTGTGAGCATCGGCAAGGAAGGCTGCGCCATGTCGCCTTGCACAAGCATTCCAGTGGTGCCTCCCGGAGACATTTCCACCTGGTAATATCAAACGAACATTAGAACCGCCAACATTGTCGAACTTTATAATAGGCATTCCTTTCTTATTGCCTCTCTCAGTTTTAATAAAATTAAACCTCCTCTCTCAATCTTTTTGTCTCTTATTAATCCTGAAATATAAGGAACGCATTCAAAACACACCTATGTTCTCTATGGATGTGTCTACTAACCTAGACATAACAAATGATTTTTTTAATACTTTGAAGTTTAATCTCAATAATACAATTTCATAGATTACCTATGAAACATACAAAACATTGTTTGAGGACTTTAAAAGTGAATTTACATAAGAACTAACTCTTTTGTGAACCTCTTTGAAGAGAGCTTTTAATGGAAATTAAAATCGTTTATTCAGTGGAATCTATGAAGTATCACTTTGAAACATCTTAAACCTACGTCAAACCTACGCTTGTCCGCAACGCGACCAACCATAGAACATAAACAATGAAGATGTATTAACCATGCTGTAGAACTAGAGACACCAAGAAATAGTAAGAAGTGTAGGAACAAACCTTCATAAGCATAGTGGGGTGTACATTAGGTGGTGGCGTGACGGCTGGCGGCGGCGTAGGCGGCGGCGACGGCGTAGGAGGGGGGGAGGGAGTGGGAGGTGGTGTTGGCTCGTTCTCAGCCCTCGCCAGTCTCTTGCCCGTCTCGGGACATATCGTCAGTGGCCGCTCGGGACTCGGCGGCGGCAGTGGGCCCAGGTCGCGTGGGAACGGGTCCTCGATGCCGTCTGATGTGTCCGATGATTGCTCGTCCTGGGTTTTGAAAGACAAACTTGACAAACTGGCTTCTACCTGGTTTGCTCATACATTCTGTATGCAAGTACATTGTAGAGGCAGCAAAACGTCACGCTACGGGCACACCACCGGTGGTTTGAGAAGATTATGAAAAAAGATTAAAAGTAATATAGAAAGCCACTTACACGCATGTGCCGTCGTATCGTGGCACACCCGTAGCGTACCACAGTTGTACCCCATACGCTTCTGCCAAACTGGATATACAATTTATCTATGTAAACAAACCGCCCCTACTTTTTAATATACTACTTTTTAATTAGATATAAATTGTATCTCCAGTTTAGCTGAAGTATAGATAGCGGCAGGATTACAACGTAACTACCGAACAAAACAAAGACAAGATAAAAAAGATGACTGATGAATGAAAAATCAACTAACGATTTTCTGTTAGTCGGTTGTTCGGTCGCTTCGGTACGCAGCTATCTAGCTATTTTTCTAATACTTACCATACGAATAGACGCAAACCTGATGTTTGGTGGCCCCGGCAAAGGGAATCAGAGGCAGTGTGAGAACACTTACTTCAAAATCGAACATGACTTGAGGTACGCTCTTGTCCCTGACTCGTACTAGATTCCCGCCGGCCGTCGACACAGAGTAGGCGCCGCGACCGCGCCCGCGCGCCGACCCACCGCGCCGCAGTAAACTGTCGCCCTGGTGACACAAGCTTTATATAGCATACATACATAATATCACGCCCGTATCCCAAATGGGTTGGGCCACAATTAACCATAAGAAAACTTACAGACACTCCTGATTTGTATAGCAATCTTATTGAAATACGGATTTTTATGTGGACAGAAGCAAATAACGAGACTATCAGCAAATTACTCTTTTGAGCCTGACATTAAGGAAGGAGCGAACAATAAATCTTACTTACATTATAAATGAGAAAGTTTGTGAGTTTGGATGTTTGTGCCTAAACAGCTGAACGGATTTGAATGAAACTTGGAATATACAGAGTACATGTGCTGGATTAACATATAGGCTACTTTTTATCCGGATACCACGCGCGCGAAGCCAGAACGCGGCAGCTAGTTAAAGATAAATAGAGAAATTAATGAAGCGGCACATTGCAGAACCACACACGAAATAAACGAAACATACCTTTGAGGCGCATTTTATAATTTATAAGCACTGGTTCTAGAATTGACATGAATAGTAGTAGTCACAGATCTGTACTGTATGTAGTGGTAGTACAAGAAAGGAAGTTCATAACGAATTAAGCAAAACGTATGGGTCAACCTAAAAAGACCGGGACTTCATAGACAATAACAAGATATGATAAAAATGATACCTGTAAAAGCTTCTTGTTCTGCAGAATATTGACAGGCGAGGATGCGGGGCTGCTGCCAATCGGCCGCTGGATGGTGCGCTGAATGATCTTCTGTCCTGAAGGAGTTATTATAGTCTTCTCTGTGACTTGCTGGCCCGCTGGCCCGTACGTTTTCTTCACCTATATAATAATCACACTAATATTATAAATACGAAAGTTTCTTTTTTCTTATAACTAACTTAAAATTACTGTTGCTATTTATTTTGCAACAACCTTCCATACTTCCAAACTTTTCTAATTATTATTCTATCTTATGAATCCCCCTCCACCCCCTTATACCTATTCATATTGCTACTAATAATTTTCAAATAATACATTCATCCATCGCTCATTTATTCGATTACATATTTATTTGTCAAATTCGCTGTTCACCATCGTAAGTAGGATATTGGTAGTCTTTTTAGTTACGAAAGTTTGTTTATGAGTGTTTGGCTAGGTTCATCTCGGTAACGGCTGAACGATTTCACTGAAACTTGAAATATATATAGTTTATGACCTGGAATAACATATAGGGTACTTTTCTATCTGGGTAGGTACCACGCGAGAAGAGACGCAGACGGATGCTGGTACAATATGAGAAAAAAAACGTGTGATTTAAAATACTCGCAAAATTAGGACTGTAATAAACTAAATGTTGCATATAATTGAATATTTCACGCAATTGTAGTAAAAACAACTTCAACTCAGTGCAATAATATCCCCCATTTCTGGCACTCAATACCTACATGTATGATAGATTCAAGTGTGGCAAATAAATGGGGATTGAGTAACTAATTTTCATATTTACGTGACAAATAGAAAAATTTTACAAAAAATATTAAAATTATATTACCACGTTCGACGCCAAATTGCGAAGAGGTGATTTCTTTGCTTCTTCTTGCTTTTTCTGGAACAGAATAATCATTTTAGACAGATCAATGTAACTGCTTTTAGGGCTTAAAGAAAAATGGAGCATTTTGCATTTAGCGCATTTTACCATTCAATCACATTAGTGACAGGATAGCAGTTACTGGTATAAACAATTAAATTCAATTTATTTATTTGTCAGAATGTAGGTGTATAGTAGGTATAAAGTAGATATAAAAAAGACAGTATAAACAGTAGTAGTAGAGATGAATTTTAATTAAAAATGTTACATTACATACCTGTTTGGCGGCCAATATCTGTTTTCGGATCACATCCTGGTCAATATTCGCGAGCCCGGGTCCTATTTTCCCGGGTGAGTCAATCTTCATTATCCCTGAACTCTTCGACATTATGTACACACCTGAATCAATGAGAAAAAAATAGCAATGAAACCAGAAATAAGGCTTCATAGTACAAACGTACTCGAGTTCGATATGCTTTTTAGGTTATTAGTGATCAAGCCCAATGCTCATGAAGCAGCTTGTGATTTGACCGAGCATGATTGGAGCAAGCACAAATATTTATCCGAAATGAGCATAGTCAAGTGTTAAATAGGGTTTTAGGATGTTCATTAAAGGAGAAACGGGATGAAGCTAAAGGTAGACTTTCGAAGCGTCAGTGGCGCAGCATTAGAGACGCCACTACAGCTACTACGGAACGTTCCCTACATTAAGCGTACGTTAGCTTCGAAATTCACCTCGCAACATAAGTTTTCACACCTTAATTTAACTATTAGTACTACTTAAAAGTTCCATAAACGTAATGAAAAAGTAATATTTAAGTATGAGCGGTTTGTTTATATAAATTGTATCTCCTGTTTGGCTGAAGTATAAGCAGTTGGTTATTATTGTCGCTGTCTCCCTCGTTCGTCCTGGGAAAGGAAATAGGGACAGGCAGAGCCAAAGTGGAGTGCGAATGGGGTATTTTTATGGCAGGATGAAGGAAGGATGAAAAGCCTACAAAGGTACATTACCTTGTATGCATCACTCAGATAAATATTGCGCCAAGTATAGTACCTGTACTGAGATTAGGCATATGTTTGGGATCAACTTTGATGACGCCTTTGATGTTCGGCATTCCTTTCCCGGTCAGGCCGAGGGATTTGACCAGCTCAGGGTCAAGGGACGACTTTGGTGATGACTGGCCATTCACCACTTTCTTCTCGACTGTAACTTTATTATTTGTAAATTAGGGCTTTTCGTCACGGAACACGGCCACTAGAATAAAATAATGTACGAGAAAAAGATCACAATACTATGTACTACGAAATTTAAAACTCAGTATCTAACAGGGAACGGCAATTAAAACAAAATCTTAAAAACGTTCGGAACCGACCGGTTCCGAACTTTTTGTCAAAAGTAACAACTTTTGACGATTTCCATAGGTAGTTTAAAAACTATTGAAAAATGGAAAAAGAAATGCAAAACGTATCTTTTAGAGGAAACCGGGCATAAATATTGCGCTTGGCGCATTCGGACGCACGATAAACATTTATTCTTGGTTCTCTTACTTTTAGTATCACCACCATCTGAATAATCCTCATCGTCACTGGAAACTTCCTTCTTGATCTTCTTAGGCAAAGGCTCGCCTTCCTCCGCGCCGCACCACGCTTTCACTTGGTCCAACGCGCGAACCTTACTCGTCCGTTGCAGCCGTCTAAATAAAAAAGGCACCTATTTCAGGAAGGATTCAATGTTAAAAAGAATGTATCAACATGAAACCATCCTTTTAATTGAACTAATTATATTTTTATTTAGACATTCAGGTCAGAGTGAAATTATAATGTTGAATCTTACCCAGTAGGAGTCAAAGCAGGAGTATCCGATTTCTTGACAACTTGTTTGATGATCTGAGGTGTTGGTGTATTGATTTGCTTGACCTGATGGAGAGTAATGAATATCAATATTTATATTTACGAAATAATCTTTAAGTTTAAATTGGTGTTCAAGTAATGATAAACATCCAGATGACAATTCTGGCTGCATAAGTTACCTGCACAGGATGTTGCTGTTGCATCTGCTGTGCTTTCAAAGCCTTCAGTTCCTTCTGCCGCGCGAGCTGCTTCTCGAATGCTTCCAGAAGATGCTTGCACGTGTCCATGTTCTCTACTGGCTCCCATGTGTTCTGCTCACTGGGGTGACAAAATGTTACTTATTCACATGTGGCATTTAAACATCTAGAAATCAAAAGGCATTCATTCATCACTGAATGCGAAAAGAATGTGGTACTATATTTCAGCCAAACTGGAGATACAATTTATGTAAACAAACCGTCGCGTATTTTTCGTCAGCATCTCATGGCCCATAAAAAAAAATAACAATAACCATTTATGTACAATGTACATGGTACAATGGTAAGGAACCCTTCGGCTGCGAATTCGACTCGCTCTTGACCTGTTTTTTATTTATTTATATATGAGGCTGTAGTACTGCTACCAGTTGCTTGAACTATTATGATCAGTATCGCCCTAGATGCGTTTATTGTTCACCACTAAACCGATCAAGTCCGACTCATTAGGGCTGAGAGTATGATTAGGTCAGGGTACTCAGGGTGGGAGAAATGTTTGCATGCTCTGCAAATATTTCTTCCGGGTCTGGGTGGTGTATATTATGTACTATAAGTATGTATTTACAAAAAAAAAGTATAAAGTATTCTATCAGCCATCTGGTTCCCATAATACAAGCTTTGCTTAGTTTGGGGTTAGATGGTGCTGTGATATGTCCAAAAAAAAAAACTTACTGTGGATATCCCTCCCATTTGAGCAGGTATTCGTACTGCTTGCGGCGCGGGTTGAAACGCTTGGCGAGGATCTTTTCGACGACGAACTGGCTACTTTCATTTGCGTCGCCGAGTCGCTCCGTGCGCCGCGCTATTCTCTCCTCAGGCGGCACCCGCTCTTGAGCGTTGCGAACCGACTCGTTAGACTCCTGCTAACATAAATAACAAATAAATAACACCCAACAGTCACATACATAGTCCTGACCCCACACTAGGATTCCCTGTGTCGTGGGTATCAGAAACTAAGAGTACCATGGTACCACAACACCCAGACCCGGAAGAAATATTTGCAGAACATGCAAACATTTCTTCCGCAGCGGGAATCGAACCCGCGCCTCTTGCGTCTCAGCTGAGCCTTCGCCCGCCGCGCCACCGAGGCCGTCAAGTCAGTCGAGTCAAATCAAATGCAATTCATATTTTACATTGAGTAAACGATGATAAGTTGAAATTAAAATTAAACATTGTTGTATAAAAACTTATGACATGCTGTAGTTTTATAATTTAGTAGGTTTCAACTTTCGGCATTGTTCACATAGTACCCAGACAAAAAGTAGCCCATGTCACTCTCCAATTATATGCGAACAAGTATAAGGAGCCATATTGAATTTTTTACACTTTTAGTGTCAAAAAGTGTCATAGTTAACTAAAAGAACTCTCTGGTTAACTAAAAGAATCCAACACATCATTTGTTAAAATCCGTTCATCCGTTTCGGCTACAGAGAAGGCTAAAGGAATAAATTAAAAATGGCTTCTGAAAGCCGCCAAATTGGTTTTTTTTTTACACTTCATATAACCTTTACCTTAACACTCACGTCATCTATACGAATCCTTGACACTGTCTAGTCGTTTGGACTACAGCTTCAGCCAAAGAATTGCACACACACAAATATATACATAAGTACACCCCAAACACATTACCTTCTGTCTTCGTAATCGGGTAAATATGAGGTTGATCCTATGCTCTGTTGCTGCATGAAAGGACACTTGGTCACCCTTGAAAGTTTGTATGTTTATGCCTCAATTAAGACAATGTAAAGGCTGAACTTGTTTTGAACTGAATGTGTAGGCAGAAGAGTGTCAATGAAACAAATACATAATTCGAGACTAGGTTACTTTTTATCCAGGTACAAAACAAGCGAAAACGGGCGGTAGATAGTGAAACATAATAATGCAACCAAAATAACACAAAATATGATTGAAAATTAATATTTTGTGTAATAATCTACAGTTTGAGCAAAGTGCAAGGCTTAGATGTGCTATAGGTGTTAGAAATCTACACAAAAGAACTATCACCGAAACTAGATGTTGTCACAGTACCTTGACTTTGGTACTGTGAGTCACTTTGCTAGGCACAGATTTAACAATCTCATCACTTTCTTCACCAGATGGATGATAGTCTTCATCCTGCAATAAATACCTGTGTTAAATCATGCAATATTAATGACTAGGCAGCACGAGAGTGACAAAAATAACTTCCTATAGAAAGAAGGTGTATGTTTTCAGTATCTACCTACATTGTAGAGCATTTTGTACAGTGCTATTTAAAAGATATTTTATGGGGAAAGTCTAGAAAAACATAAGTGGTATTAATAATCCATGCAATTACAATAATTTATGTAAGCGAAACACCAAGCAGATGTTAGTCTGATATATGAGTGACTCACCACCACCTTCGGGATCTTCCTAGGTCGTCCACGTCCTTTCTTGACTTCCGATTGAGGTGTTTGAGTAGGTACAAGTTGATCATCAGCCTTCAATTCCATCTGAAAATGTATCAATATCAAATTTTGTGGTGGCAAGTACCATAACAACACGCTTAGCGCTGTCATGTTATGGTTTCATACTTTTCTTAAAAATATGTCCTCAAGTAGCTTGGTACAGCAGCATTTTCAAAGGTCCTACCTATACTACTGAACTTCAAAATTACTTTTTTATCACACATTTATGGATCTTTTAAGTAATACCTACAAATACTTAAATTAAGGTGTATAAACTAATGTTGTGAGGCTTATTTACTTAAAACTATAGTGATTTCATCGCAATAACGATAAATACGCGACATACATTGTATCTTCAGTTTGACTTAAGTATAGGAATAGTGTGACATTATTTCTCTCATAGAATTAGTAGAGTATCTATTTTGATGATTGACACAGCTTTTATTTAAGATCACCAATCTAGCATTTCACTAGAAGAAAATTATGTATATTTTACCATTCAACTTGCAATGCTGATAGATTTATGTTGTAAGAAAAAATTAATTTGATTTTATATTTTACTTATGTGTAAACTTTAAGCTACTCATTTTCAACCCTTTATAAAAAAATAAACTGTTACCTAAGACTTTGTTAGCATTGAAAATTATTTTCAAAATTTGAACTTGAAAAAAAAAAACTGGAGTTCAAAAAGTACCATCACCCATCCAAGTATTGACGGTGCCCAGTGATGCTTAACATTTGTTATCTTGGTTCCCCATATAAACATACATCCAACTCTGGCATGCAATCTATCTGCTTACTAAATTTTATCAAAAATCTCTTTAGAAGTTTAGGCGTGAAAAGGTAACAGACAGAACTACTTTTACGTTTATAATATTAGTATGGATACAGGACTTACGACTTTAGCATGTGCAAACTTTGATAGTGCTTGCACATTGCTGCCGGCTGTGATCCAGGCTGTCCGCTGAGCCTCGGCCATGCGACACCACTGCTGGTACAGCTTCCAGCTGTTGTCAGTGCTGATAGTGGATCCATCTCGTGCTGAAGAGCACTTCCATAGCAGGAAAGCCCACACTTGGGCTTTGCTCTCATTCTGAAATATTAACTCAATAGGTATTTACCTACGTTTCGCTGTGTACTGACTGACTGAGCAGCCATGCAAGGCTACTGCACGAGACATATGCTTGCTTAGTCAAGATGTGCCCCACCCTGTAATTGGGGCATTTGCCTTGGCAAGGCACATTATAAGGTTTGCACCCTACAGCTTTAGATGATGATGATAATGATAATGATTTGATTGAGACGAATATTAACTGATAAAACTCATTTATTGATACTAGTGAATACACGGCGGTGGCTAAACATGTACTGAATTGCTTAACTAAAAAGTTCACAGCATGCAATGTGCGAAATGTGCAATTACTTATAAAACAATAATTGTACAACATAATGAATAAATAAACACTTGTATTGGGAGACTGCTCAGTTAGTCATTATGCAGATTTTCACTAGCAATTTTAGTGATAGATAGGTACTTACACTATCTCTGACAGGTGATTTGCCAATGCAGTTGTTGGCTTCCTTGTGTTCTGTAAACTCTTCAACAAAATGGAATGCTGAATGGCATTGCCCACACACAAGCACATCTAAGCTTGCCATTTGTTCATGGGCCTCTGAAATAATAGAAAAATGTGTCATAAAAATGAACATGAAAGAAAATAATAAAATAGGTATCTCAAATATTTAGGGTCAGTGAGAAATTCAGCAATATAGTCACCTTTCAATGCTGTGGGGTTCTTAGCAACTTCTTCTGGATTTCCCACTGGAACATCCTCCGCCGCAGTATCACCTTCCTCCATAGAGGTCATGTTGATATCAAAACCTGATAAAATACAGAAAATACCTATAGGTATCCAGTTTTATTAATCAGCCACAACCCCAAAGTGTCTGAATAGAAATAAATCTAATTGCCCAGAGGCCGGGTTCCCGCCAAATTACTAAGAGGAAGAATCCAGCCAAATGGTGTTTCTTCAAGAAGAATATGATTATTTGAGGCAGATATTTTATGATGTTATTTGTTTACATTATAACAAAACTTTTGATGCACAAAAAGACCCAAAACCACTTAGAAATTTGAATTTACATCTCATGACACCAATCCAAGATCCGTTCGATTACTTTACCTATGTATCGTCATGCTATAAAACCATACCTACGCTCCTTCATGGCACCAATTATCACATTTTTCATTTTCAATTATAATCATTATTTTATTTTTACAATACATGCTCAACTCGACAATTTATGACACTTACCAAAACAATGATGTATTTTTCGAAAAATTAACTTTTGCAGAACGCAACGCGAAACAAATCACTTTCAACACAATCGAATATTTTATGAGGGAAAAAAACGCTTGGCCGACACGCCACATGTGCCCCCTAGTGGAACACCGAAAGTCTACGTTCTCACTTGCGACGCTGATATTTTTGAGCCAATCGCGTGCCAGATTATTTATTCTTTACCCAATCAAACTGAAGGCCTAGTTTGAAATGCCAGAACACACTTAATAATTCCCGGTTAGCCAAAAATTTGGCCAACATTCCTTTTTGGCCGTCATAGTTATGCCGACATGCATGCCCAAATTCAATGCAAACTTCTTTGACTATATACCAGACCTGTATATAGTCAAAGGCAAACTTATAAATTTGGCTTGAATTTTAATATTTTTAAGCTTTCTAAGACATTAAGTATAGGTACATTAAGAAATACGTTATAGAATAGGTACATAGGTGTTTTTGCAATCAGGTTTTTTTTTTCAATTCCATGTATTTTTACTTTTGGTGTAGTATAGTGGACCAAATAGACGTAGGCAGGTATCTACCGTACATAATAAGTCGTCAGCACTAAGATTACCTACCTAGTATTGGGTTTCATATTTTATGTAGGTAAGTACCTAAGTACCTTTGCTTACAGAACTTTTAAGGGTAGGTATCTACACCTATTTATGTAGTACTTTTAATAAGAAAATTCACCATGTTATTATGATAGGGTATCAGAATAGGTATCAGATAAAGAGTGTAGTATCAGAACTGGGTTCACTTCGCGTTTTCTAAACACTTGTTTGTAATTTTGTAAAGATATATAAGTAGGTACCTATATAGCAGGTTAGTTAACATAATTTATTTATGCAAGGTTGTATAATAGATATAAAAAAGAAACCTAATATTATTACTCGGAACTTTAGACCAAGAATTCTTTTTATTTGGTCCTGGGTGATGTTGGCAAACAATTTTTTTTTTATGGTAAAAGATAAGGACCAATAGTTCCTTAGAAGGTTTTCTTCAGTTTCCTATGGCCTCGGATTTCTCCATACTGTCATAGTAGGTACAAAAACATTTTAATAAAGACCAACTTCTGCGATCCCGATTTTCCGATTCAATAAAATTATCCTTAGGTACAAGTAGTAACAGTCGTATAACATAAAAATTTCGTCAACATCACCTGTTTTCAAGGCCAACACGCTCTTGGCCCAAAAAATTGACTGCTAAAATTGTTTTAACAAAAAAAAAAGAGCAAATGTTTCCCAAGTCAATTTTATTGTATCCCTTCTGGTTTCGGATTTCCCCATATTGTCTCAGTTAAAAAATCACTGTATATTTATCTATGTTAATTTTAGGGTTCCGTACCCGAAGGGTGTCAACGGGAAAAGCGTATTTCCACTAAATTCCGCCCGCAGCTTCGCTTACGCCCGTCGCCGTCATCGCTGTGGTCGTGGATGGTCATGGATAGACACATAGCTAACTCTACTAACACATTATAATAATTTATTTATTTATTTTGGTATATTGACGTTTGTTGCCAGTGGTGGTCGACAGCTGGTACTACCAGTAATAACACGAGCAGATTTACTGATTTAATTTATTTAAGATGATTTATTAGGTACGCATAGATGACGTGCGCGTGACTCTGCTAGCCTGGTACCTAATAATAAAAAAGCATCCTAAAATGATATTAAAATTAGTATTACAAGTTTCAGCGAAATCCAATAAGCATTCAGCATTATGTTACGGATATGAGTATTGAGTGGCAACAAACACACTATCTCACAACCTTATTTGTAATATTAGTGTGAAGTACCTATCTATGTATGCATATTATTATGTATGATATTTGTATGGCAATAGATTATGTCAACTCTGTAAACTCTGTAATTTTACCACTATTTTGAATATATAATGAATATTTTGTAATAGATTTTGTGATTTTTAGTTGTACTGAACCACTAACAGTTTCTTGACAGATTTTAATTTGATACCCTTCTTCTTCTAATTTAAGAGCTGTGCTCTTGTCTTGCTTGATACCCTATGAACTCTAATTTAAACTAAGGCCTTTACCGTCTATCGTCTATATCAGATAATATAAACAGTGTCAGGAGGTAACTTTTGCCTACACTAACGGGACGCTGCTCTAGTGCCCGGGACAATTTGAAATGGAGTAGGCTTGCCTAGCACCTATACCAAATCTCTTAGCTTTAGTCGGCCTTATCCACAGGAAAAACATGGTCAATATGTGCGGAGCTGACTAAGCCACGGGTTTCCTCACGATGTTTTCCTTCACTGTTTGATAGTACTGGTAAAGCGCACATAGAGCGAAATGAAAAATCCATTGGTGTAAGACCGGGTTCGAACCTGCAACTTTAGAATCAGAAGGCGGAGGTGCTACCACTAGACAACCAGTGGTCAGAGTCCCCCATGTCGCAGTGCCGGCGGGCGCCCGACATGCCGCTGGAAAATTGTGATAGAAGCTTATAACAACCGTCTCTTTCGCTCTAATCAAGGTTCTCTATCTTGTTACTCTGTCTGAACAATACTTTGTTTTTTTAGGTGTAATGCAGAATGCACGTTAGCAAGCAGGCAAGCAAGCAAGGCAAACGCAGCAAACAGACATTTTTTTTGTCAATCAATCAATCAGCCAGCCAGTCGCCCGTCAGCTTCGTGCCGTGGTTTTTGGAGACGCTTTATTCGCGCCGTCTCGATTTATTTTTCTAATTATTTCCGAACAAAGTGTACTATAGTAAGTATAATCATAGATGGGTATGCGTTAAACGTATAAATATTCGCGAAGCCTTAATTTAGACCAACATTTCCAGAATATGTCGGGTATAGCAAGTGCACGTTTGGCCGAAGAAAGAAAAGCTTGGCGCAAGGACCATCCTTTTGTAAGTGCTGGAATGATCGTTTGTCCTTAGCTTATACAGTTTGTATTCCTGTTATCACAGATGTTGATTACGTTTCAGGGTTTTGTTGCCAGGCCTATGAAGAATCCTGATGGTTCTCTGAATTTGATGACATGGGAGTGCGCTATTCCCGGAAAAAAAGGGGTAAGTATAAAAATGGAGGTTTAGCGTGCGTTTAGAGATATCGAAAGTTGCCTGTTTATGATCGTTTTGCTGGTAATTGTAGGCTAAGGCTTCAGATTATTGGGATATTGTTTCTGTTAAATACATGGACCTAATTTGGGCAATTTTATCTTTCAGACCCCATGGGAGGGTGGTTTGTATAAGCTGCGAATGATCTTTAAAGATGACTATCCATCAAGCCCTCCAAAATGCAAGTTTGAACCTCCTCTGTTCCATCCAAATGTATACCCATCGGGCACAGTGTGTCTCTCGCTTCTTGATGAGGAAAAAGATTGGCGCCCCGCCATTACAATCAAACAAATCCTTCTTGGCATTCAAGATCTGCTCAATGAGCCTAACGTGAAAGATCCTGCACAAGCTGAGGCGTACACAATCTACTGGTAAGCTTTATGAATGCATGATGATGTCTCAATCTCTATTTGGCATTGAGTTTTATAAATTCTGATGTTTCTTTGCAGCCAAAACAGACTAGAGTATGACAAGAGAGTCCGCGCACAGGCTCGTGCCATGGCCGCCACTGAGTGAAGTGAATGTTCCATAGATTGGTATCTACAGCCACATTTCACTATGGTAGCAGGATGGTAGAAACCTTGAAAGTATTGGTATTTATAGTGTCGATATTCCTGGCACTAGTTTCATTCCATCTTTTATAATAATAGCATTATTATTGTTATAATTCTATCACCCATGCTGCAATGTGGCTGGACACTTGTAGTTCTAAGCATAATTGAATTAATCACTGGGTTCTGCACAACTATAGTGATTAATTCAATTTTAACTAACCCTGATATTATAGGGACGACTAATTCAAATATACATCAAGGCCATTTTGTTCGTTTGCTGATCACGTTAAATTAGATCTTTTTAACATTAAGGGTTTATTTATTGTAAAATATCAGCATTTGTGATACAGTATTGGTACTTTGGTGAATAAAAGATTATCCTAAAAAAGTTGTAAACATTAGTGTGCAAAACCTTACAGTTTTCAATAAGACACTGTATTTGTATGAGATCTAATAAGCTACATTATAATTTAAAAATATTTTTGTATCTATAAGTTAGTAGTATTGAACAATAAATTTCTCAAAAGTATTTGCATTTTGTTTATGTAGCAGGTAACCTCAGATTGGGTGGAGTACCAATGTTTGCGATATATTAATATGAGATAGACAATAGTTTAAAGCAGGGGTTCCCAAAGTGGGCGATAGTGCCTCCTTGTAGGTGCTGCTGGCCTAAAGGGGGGCGATAAGAGACCCAGACAAAAATGGAGGCGTTGTGTAATTTCATCTAGGAGGACTCTTAGACACCGACTCAACTCATCTCAACTTGCGAACATCAACTAAAGAGATTGCTCAAACCAACTCTATACATATAAATGTCTGAATACTAAAAAGTTGTGTTTCAATAATCATTCTCATTAGCAGATGTAGCCCGTAAGAGTTAACTTGAGACCTGAGTGCCGGTGTGTACTACCCATGTACTACCTACTGCGCTCAGGTCTCAAGTCAACTCTTGCGGGTTATAGTAAAAGTCTCATTAGAATGAATGTTTAATATCCGCTCATATAGCTTACAATAATTAATTTAATTTGAAACTATAGTGGTTTTTAAGTAGGTGAAAAAGTGGGGGCGCTAAAAAATAATTTATTCTCAAAGTGGTTTGTAGACAAAATAAGTTTGAGAAACCCTGGTTTAAAGCATGTATTCATATTCCATAATTGTAACATTTATTCCTTGGTTCGATTTGCTCAAAACTTTTAGAAATACTTAAACTTTAAAATGAATGTCAAAACACATTTTATTTTTGCAAAATTCCCCAAGGGGGGTGGAAGGGAGTTCTAAAATGGTATGGAATTTTTAACAGAGACAGTGCTATTTACATACTTCAAACTTCGTCTGGAAATTAATAGTAGGTTATATTGGACGTGTTTCAGGGTTTTAACTGAGGGTTTTAAACATATACTAGAGGAAACTAAGTACTTTCTTTTTCTCTAATCTAAGGTTTTAGAAGAGGTAAAATTAGGTGTCAGTCAACTCAGGGTGTCAAAGTTTGTAATGGGAACTTTTTAAAGAGCAGTCCAGAACAGAAATTCGGTTTTTTTTAGTAAAAAAAAGACACGTATTTCAGATTTCAGGGTTTTCGAAGATATTGTCAATTTAGGTAATAATAGGTAGGTACACCATGTGAGCCTTGGAAGAATAAATGCGAGCGAAGCCGCACTTGATGTTAAATGTCATAAATTATATTGTTGAAACCTCAGTACTTCTGAGCTCAGTACAATTGTTCTGAGGTTGAAACCATGGAAGAATAAATAAACCCTTGCAATCGAAAAGGTTTCATGAAAATTCATTCTGTGGAACCAGGTTCCACAGATAATATTTCGGCTCCACTAATTTTGAACTGCCTGTTGATGTGGTATTTATTTCTCAAATAACATTATTACTTCCTAGGTAGTGAATTCAGGCTTGAGATTTTATTTGCCCTTGTTTATTTATTTATTTCATGGCCTGAGTTAATGTCATGTAATACATTCATTGGTAAGTTAAGTACCATCTAAATGCTATTTATTTATTTAGCTGGGTGTTGAAAGTAGTGATGGGACTCGAATCACATTTGATTCGAATGATGACAGTTAAAACTCAATTCGATTGAGATTTTATGTTGATTCGAATCATCGCTTAATTCGAATGGTCGAGTTGATTAGAATCCACGATCTGATTCGAACCAATTTCTTTCTCTTTTGTCTGTTACTCGAGTAGTACGCCTAACGATCAGCGATGGTTGTATTTGGAGAGACCTACGTTCTTCAGTGGACTGTTATAGGCTGATGATGATGATGATTCAAAAATGTATCTAATTGTTTTATCTATTGTTCGAATCATCGTATCGATTCGTATTGATTTGAATCATTATATCGATTCGAATCAAGGGTTAATTCGAGTCATGATTCGATTTTTTTCCGGATCATTCGAGTTGATTCGAATATTCATTTTCGATTCGAGTCCATCACTAGTTGAGAGTCCCTGAGGAGCCCTAGAGCCACCAACCACCGCACCACCCACCACCGGCGCAGCGGCAGCACCGTTCCATCCATAATCCATAGTCTGTGTTCTATAGTATATAACAAAAAAAAGAAAATATTGAGTGTCAATGTCCGTATAATTGGAAATGTCAATGTTATTTTAGGACGAGCGCCGAACGCCTCTGTTGTCTTGTCTGTATTACATTACAGACAATCTGTAATGTAAATAAAATACTGTAGTTCTGTATTTTATTTTGTAGCTAAGCTACCTTACCTAGTTCGAAGTGATTGTTATTAAAGTGTATATATCAACGATAATAAATTAATTTATTAATTGAATCTAAGCTCGAGCAAAGCAAGTTACAAGCAAGTTTTCACATTCAAATGGCTGACGACGAACAAGACCCAAAAGAGTACCGCTGGGAGACAGGTTATGAAAAGACTTGGTAAGAAAAAATATTTTATATACAAATACAAATACAAATACAAATATTTTATTTTCCAAAAGCCTATGCCTACAAACTTAGTGATGCACTTCTTCCTGTGTTAGTTTGCACTGTGTTACAGGAAGTAAGTCCTTCCCCAAATGAGTAACATGAATATTCATTCATAAAATTCATAAAATCACTATAAACGTTTAAAGTAATAACGTACCATGTTTTTTTAAATGTACATAGTGTTAATTACTTTATTTTGTGCAGGGAGGCTATAAAAGAAGATGAAGATGGCTTGGTGGAAGGGCTGGTGGCAGAGTTTGCGCAGAAAGCCGCCCGAAAGGCCGCAGCTCGCCGGCAAGGCCCCGTCCGACTCGGGATGATGAGGCATCTGCTGGTGGCTATTGATTGCTCTGAAGCTATGAATTCTCAGGACTTGAAACCGTCAAGGTTTCTGTGCACTCTCAAGGTCCGTAAATCAATAAATAAATATTAGCTGAAATATCACACAGCACCAACTAGCCCCAAAGCAAAGCTTGTATGTTGAGTACTAATACTTCCGTCATACTGGAGATATAATTTTATTTATGTAAATAAACTGTCACACATGTTTCGTTTTTACGATGAAATCACTTAGTTTTAGGATAATAAACCTCACAACAAGTTTTTACACTATTAGTACTACTTAAAAGTTCCATAAACATGCAATTAAAAAGTAAGTTTTAGATTAAGTACGCTTTGTTTACATGAATTGTATTTTCAGTTTGGTTAATGTATAGATAGAATACATATATCGGCACGTCCTACGTTAAACTAAGTATCTGCAAAAAGCAAATTTTACAGGAGAGCGGTTTAAGATTTCAATTTCTTTATTTCGTTATTACCTACTCAGTCTTGCGCAGATCTATAGCTTTGAAAATTGGCAAAAGGCTTTTGTTTTGATAGCAGTTTATTTTAATGTGATTTTTTTTTTTCGAAACCCTCGTTTTCGGTGCGTTTTGAACCGTCAATGCAGATAAATACTTATACGTTTGAGAAGAAAAAAGTGTGTTGTGATAGGAAAAAAAAATAAAAAAAATTGGTATTGTAGATCTGGGTACGTAGCGCTCAAAAATGCAATAAAAACACTTTGGTGTATCAGGCACATACACTGGTCTACGTAGGACGTGTCGATATGTACTTATTACATTTTACACTGCATAATGTATTTAAGTAAAAGTATAATGTATCAATAAGAGTTTACCTCTTTCCCTGCATATGTACATACCTTTCCACTACCTATGCATAGTATTTGACATTGTACATACAATCAATTTTGTGTTTCAGCTCTTTGAAAAGTTCATTGAAGAGTTTTTTGATCAGAACCCACTAAGTCAGCTTGGTATTCTTATAATGAAGAACAAAAGAGCCGAACGGCTAACGGAGCTATCAGGAAATGTCAGAAAACATATCAAGGCAATTCAAGGGTGAGTGGACGGTTACCCAGTGAAGTCTCAAAATCTTTCAAAATATAAACATGAGTCAAAGTCAAAATTTTTATTCCTTAAAATCCCTGGTATCACTTGGACATGTCTTAAATCTATGAAGAGAAGAAACATTAAACAGGTTCACAACTGTGTCCCTGATTGTGGCTCTCAATTAATTTTTAACATCTATTCTGTACTCGTAGGTTAGCAAGATGCTGAACTTCAATGAAACATTAAGGTTATATAATTTTTTATGAGAGGCATAAGTCATCTTACTTCTCACTTATTTCAATTATAAATGCGAATGTTTGTGAGGATGTTTGGATGTTTGTGCCTCAATCACGCCTAAACAACTGAACGGATTTGAATGAAACTTGGAATATACATAGTACATGTGCTGGATTAACATATAGGCTATTTTTCATCCGGGTACCATGCGAGTGAAGCCGCGGGAGTAGCTAGTATGTCATAAATACAATATATTTATTCCAAGTTTCATTCAAATCCGTTTAGTAATAACAGGTTGATAGAGGCCAAACCCAAACTCTCAAAATACTATGCTATACTGAGGTTGTATATCTAGATATAACATTGTTATTGTTCTTTCCAGTCTATCAAACATGACTCTAGCTGGAGAGCCATCTTTACAAAACACCCTGGAGAGTGCAGGCAGAGTCCTCAGACCCTTACCGGCTCATTCATCAAGGGAGCTCCTTATTCTCTTTGCATCACTTACTACTTGTGATCCAAGTGATATCAATACAACAATTCAGGTAAGTTATAGTTGACAAGGTGATCAGTTTTTAGGTGGAGTATTATTGAGGCAACATTTTTTTTAATAATTAACAACCAACAGATCATTACATACCATAGTTCTGACCCTATATTAGGGTTCCTTGTGTCGTGGTTATCAGAAACTATAAGAGGCGCGGGTTCGATTCTTACGGAAGAAATGTTTGTATGTAATGAAAATATTTCTTCCGGGTCTGGGTGTTGTAGTATTATGTATTTTATGTATGTATTTACAAAAAAAAACTATGTAAGTCTGGTGTCCATAGTACAAACTTTGCTTAGTTTGGGGCTAGATGGCGCTGTGTGAAATGTCCACAAATATTTATTTATTTATGTTTGAATTATGTCTTTGAACATATTTTTGATTTATTTTTTCTCCTTATAAAACAGTAGTTATATTTTCAGGCTCTGAAAACAGATGGAATCAGATGTTCTGTTATTGGACTAGCTGCAGAAGTCAGGATATGCAAGAAATTATGCCAAAGCACCGGAGGAGACTATGGCGTATGTACACAAAAGTTTTCACTCACTCAAAATCTATTCACTATATTTCAACATCTCTTCTTGATCATTGACCCAATTACCAAGAAATTACCGATTGTATTGCATTTCCAGAAATTGTATATGACATTACTAAAAGTAATAACATTACATTTACAAGTAAAAGATACCCTTTGTCCCTAGCAACCCCTATATCTGGTTTCCATAGTACAAGCTTTGCTTTGTTTGGGGCTAGATGGCGCTGTGTGAAATGTCCACAAATATTTATTTATTTATTTATGACGGCCTCGGCGGCGAGGCGGGCGGTTGCTCGGCAGAGACACAAGAGGCGCGGGTTCGATTCCCGCTGCGGAAGAAATGTTTGCATGATCTGTAAATATTTCTTCCGGTTCTGGGTGTTGTGGTACCATGGTACTCGTAGTTTCTGATATCCACGACACAGGGAATCCTAGTGTAGGAACAGGACTATGTATGCGACTGTTGGGTGTTATTTATTTATTTATTATTGTTTGCAGGTTGTGTTAGACGATGTCCATTACCGAGCGTTGTTGCTGGAACAGACGGCGCCGCCGGCGCGCGCGCGCACCTTAGAGGCGGGGTTGGTGAAGATGGGCTTTCCCCATTCTGCGCCCGAGGCCGCCACCGACCCAGCGTCCAACGCTGATCCGCCGATAGCTGTCTGTATGTGGTCAGTATGCACACAAACATCCTTACTAATATTATAAACGCGAAAGTTCGTATGTATGGATGTTTGTTACTCATTCATGCAAAAACTACTAAATGGATTTTAATGAAACTTGGAATCTTACTTATATTATAAATGCGAAAGGTTGTGAGTTTGGATGTTTGTGCCTCAGTCACGCCTAAACGGCTGAACGGATTTGAATGAAACTTGGAATATACATAGTACATGTACTGGATTAACATATAGGCTATTTTTTGTCCGGATACCACGCGAGCGAAGCCGCGGGCGGCAGCTAGTATATAGTAGCACTTTCCACGTTCCCTGCACAAGGAAGATCTCTTACCTTACAAATGCCTCAGAAGTTCTATTCAAACCTTATTAAAGTTGTTGTTCATAGTATTGACACAAGAAGTGAAGCATACTTACTTGTTGATTGTTTAGTCACCTGGAAGAGGGCGAGGAAGGCGTGAGCGGCGAGGGCCACCTGTGCCCGCAGTGCCGCAGCAAGTACTGCTCGCTGCCGGCGCAGTGCCGCACGTGTGGCCTCACGCTTGCCTCCGCGCCGCATCTAGCCAGGTAACGTTATTCACCTGCACCCTCAGAACAAATAAAAAGAGAAGACGCCGCACCGCATACAATAAAAGTGAAGCCACACAAAACCATGCTCGACGCACACATAGATAAAAAGGTGGCTTCACTTTTGTTGTTCGTGGCGCGGGGTCTTTTCTTTTTATTTTGTCTGAGCCTGTACCCTATCATTGACCTCTCTATAACCTGTTCGCAATCCTGTCCGCTACTTGCCCGAGCCAAGGAATAGCAACAAACTACTACGGGGCAGCGCTCAACATTCGTACATACATACATACATACACATTATCACGCTCGTATCCCTAAAGGGGTGGGCAAAGCCACAAGTAATTATAAGAACGCTTGCAGCCACTCCTGATCCAAGAGTCTCAAGATGGATATGGTGAACTATGGTGACAGATGATCAGCCCATATAGATGGTCCATCATGTTGGAGAAGATACTATCCCTTAGTCGACTCTTACGACATGTTTGGGGTGAAAAGCATGGTCAACATCCGTGTTATTGACTTTTTGTTAATCTACTTTACTTCTCATTTTTTTCTTATCTTACACCGTATGTCGTTCCCAGATCGTATCATCACCTGTTCCCCGTTGAATCGTACGAGGAGCTTCCTAACCAAGGACAGGCTCAGTACTGTTTCGCCTGTCTCCGGAACTTCACAGATGTCGATAAGCAGGTTAGTTAACTTCTCTCTCAATCCTATGTATAGTTCCTGGCTTCTATTCAAGAACAACACAAAAGCTTGGATTGTCTCAAAACTTGGTGCTTGAATTCTCAAGCATCAATTTGTTAAGGATTTTGCACAACAGAATTTGACATCATTCCTGTTGATTCTGATGTTCATAGCTGTCAATCGAGATTGCAAACAGCTATAGTTTTAGAGCTGTAAAAGGACCACTTTGGACCGAGTTAAAAATGATCTGGCGTAGGCACACTTTTTTATTTATTTATACTTGTTTTCTTGGTCTAAAGCTCAATCACGATAAAAAATTATTAAAAGGAGCAGAGTTCTGACACTGTTGTTTCTTTTTAAAAACAGACGTCGCACGCATGTGTATTTTATTGTCCTTTCCAGATATTCCGATGCGGGCGTTGCCGAGAACACTTCTGCTGGGAATGCGAGAGCGTGGTGTCCACGACACTACACGTGTGCCCCGGCTGCGCCTCCCGTCCGCATCTCTACCAGCGCCTGCCTGAGACTTCATGACGAAACATGCTTACAACAAGGTATTTAAGGCCTTGACTTCGCTAGAGGGTCGGTAAAACTAGCCTGAGATTGAAAATATGTGACGTCATCATCAGCTTATAGAAGGCAACAGCTGGACGTAGGCCTTACCAATATACTTCTAGAAATCCGCATCTCTACCAGCGTAAGACCGCCGTTTTCTCGTGGTCCTACTATTTTGTACTACTAGTAGAACCACAAGGGAGACCAGTTTCTGTTCGTTCTACTATGACATTATTAGAGCTGTAATAATTTATTCATACCACCTGTATATAATTAACTAGAGGGTTATGACGAAACAACCATACAAGGTATTTGAAGCCTAGACTTTGCTGGAGGGTCGTTAAACTAGCCTGAGATTTTGATGGAAATGTGTGATGTCATCAGCCTATAGGAGGTAACAGCTGTACATAGACCTTACCAATATACTTTTTCGACGTCTTGACGAAACATGCTTACAGCAAGATATTGAAGCCTTGAATTTGCTATCAAGCCTAACATTGTAAAGGCTATGGTTTTTAAAGACTTTCATTTAAAAGAATGGAGATACCAACAAATTTATTGGCTCTTTTATCTATGAGGTTTATAAGACTTGTGAATGAGGGCATTAGCATTAGTGTTGATATCTGCATTCGATGTCAATGACTGATTATTTAACGCTCCTGTCACTAAAAATTAAAATTAAGTAAATGAGAATGTAAATATTATACCTAAGTTAAGTTACTTATATAAATATAATAAATACCTCAAAGCAACGTTTTTTATTCTTAATTCATAACATTTTAAGATTGCATTTAAAATAGCATAATTGAAAAAAAAAAACAAATATAAATATTCAATTTATTTATATTACAATATGAAATTCTTCTATTTGTAATAGAAAAACAAATACATATTCTTACAAACTATTTTGTAACTTTGCTAAATAAGTACTTATTAATAAAATAACATGGTCATTATTAAAATCACAGCTCAATATCTCTCATTGCAAGTGAATGCTAACTGTCTGATGTCAACAACCAAATACTTGCTTGTCACTGGTCATTTCTAAGTCACTCTGCCTTAGGTTGATGACCTGGTTGAGCCTTGGAAATGACCATGTGACTGATAGATTTAAGTGCACCTCGATAAGGTGCACCCCCGTACACAAATATTACACATTTAATGTCTTACAATTAACGAATATTTTACACATTCAACATTATAGGATATAAAGATATATTTGTTTAAAATCGGCTCAATAATATTGTAAGGCATTACAGTAGTAGACAGTAAATAACGCACATCGTACTTTGGAAAAAGACAATTGGCTAGATGTGGCGATTTAGTGTTGTCTCCGTCATTGTCTCACTGACAGTGATATTCTGTAACTTAGTTCCACATGGACGCTCTATTAATTCAAGAACGATGTGCCTATTTACTGTACTTAAACTTGGTATCCTTAAGTGTCACGACACATCTGCTGAAAAAACGGCGCTCCTAGTTCGGCTAAATACGCTCGCCATGTTTTTTAAGTAACCTATGACACATTAGCCGAAATGACGTGGAACATAAAAAACATTGCGAGCGTATTTAGCCGAAATTTTTGCGCCGTACCTTCAGCAGATGTGTTGCGACATTAAAATGTCAACAATGAAGTGGATAGCTACTTATATTTTATATCACATCAAATATAGGTACCCAAGACACGTTTGTAAATGCATTTATCATGTCCTTACACTCAAAGACAATAATTGTACAAGGTTATTCGTAATTCGAGTAAATATTCTAGAATTCGAGTAAATATTAGATCATATTTTTATACCACCCTTTAAATTTTTAAGTTTACAAATGACAAAAAATGCTCTCAGTTTGAATGGACAGGGTTAAAAAGATCAACTGTCAGAAGCTAACTTAAAAGACCACCGCATGATAAACTATTTAATCAATAGGTACTTAAAGTTTTTTCCATTGTCATTTATCTTCCAAAGTAATAAATCATTCCATTTTTCAATATTATAGATGCTTTTTGCGCATTGTAGACACCAATCCTAATTATGGCGCGATCACACACACACTCACAGTTTGCGGCACACCATGAGCTATTACTAAGCGTCTAATGCTACTATAGTGTTCATGCTACACGTACAGAACGCAGTTTGACAGAACAACAACTGACAGTTAGCCGCTGACCGAGCGTTTTGTGAACACGCTCTAAGACGAGTAGTAAACAGTTATAAATACATTATTGGTTACATTATCACTTGCTTAACACCGTCATGGGTTTATCACAGACTTACGAACTAAGCTTTCAAACGCGCTGGCTGCTAGTAACTGGCTCCATCTTCTTACGGGTTTGCCATAAGATGTTAGGCTTCTGGTAATACTGTTCTATTTGTAGTAAAGACTTGCCTTTCGTCTCTGGCAATAGGAGAAACAGTACAATAGTGGCAAGAGTTGACGATGCGCCGAATAATCCAAACACTCCAGCCATGCCTATATTCGATTTCATAACCGGGTACAGTTTTGTGAATCCAAAAAGCACTGTGTTGAATAGGCAGAAGATGTAGCCTCCGCATAGACCGCGCACTTTGGTCGGTAGTAGTTCACCGATCATCAATCCGGGTAGTAGGAAAAAGCCCAGGGTATTGAATGCAACGTAGCTGAGGATCAAAGCTGGTGGAGTGATGCCCTCCCCGGGGCCCTGTGAGAGTATGAAGGCCAGGGCGAGAGTACACACGGCAGTTCCGACGCCAGATATCATGACGATGGCGCGGCGAGTCAGTCGCAGGAGCAGGATGCAAGCTAGTACGGTGACGGCGAGTCGAACTAGTGCGCTTGCGTTTGCCGCCGACTGTAAAATACATGAATATTTGTACACAAGTAGAGTTTTAACCACATTTTCATACGGATTGATAAAATAGATTTGTGAGTCCTGTAACTCTTGTTATAAAATCAAAATGTGTGGCACTCTGCTATTCAAAATATGAGTTTGCTAAACATGGAGCTCTGGAGCTCCGTGTTTTGCAAACTCATATTTTGAATACAAGTTTTTATTCAGTTACTAGGTACAACTTTTATCCAATGACAAAAAAACATGTGGCCTTGGGAATAAAGAAAATGTTGATAAGTAGTTAGCCTTTAGAGCTAACGTGATGAATTTTTGATAGTCTCACCGTTGGCTTCATCGATCCGCCAGAGTCTTTCACGATATCGACCGCGTAGAATATAACCACGTAGCTGCCTGACAGTATCTGGAGCATGTTGAACGCGTTGATGAGGAGTAATGGCTTCAGGACCGGGGCTCTGGTCACTGTGGTCAGGAATGTGATGTTCTCGTCTCCTCTCGCCTTCTCTTTCTCCCGCGCTGAGATCAATTCGTGGAGCTCTCGCTGCGCCTGAAATGTTAACGGTTATTTTAGCTTGTACGAGTACCTACCCATAGCATCAAAAGAAAAGGATCTAAACGTGCAAAAAAAATTCAAATTAAAGACATCAAATATATTCAACATGCCTTACTGAAATACTAAATCTAGAGAAGAAATAGATAAGCGACATTCTGCTTAAATCGAAATTAGTAGGTTAGGTTAGTCGCTTGGTTTAGTATTAAAGTATCCCATTAATAGTCGCCAATATTTTTTTATTTGTCCGAAAAATAAATAATGATGAAATTACCAAAAAACTAGTTTGTGGATAAAGACTTGTTAATTTTATTTCTAAGTTTCTAAATATCACATGACAGACAATGATCATAACTCTGCTGTCATGTTGATATTTTGGTCAAAAGATTGGCACTTTACTCAATCTTACTTATATTATAAATGCGAAAGTTTGTGAGTTTGGATGTTTGGATGTTTGTGCCTCAATCACGCCTAAACGGCTGAACGGACTTGAATGAAACTTGGAATATACATAGTACATGTACTGGATTAACATATAGGCTATTTTTTATCCGGGTACCACGGGAGCGAAGCCGCGGGCGGCAGCTAGTCTTATATATATATAAAAGAAAGTCGTGTTAGTTACACCACTTATAACTCAAGAACGGCAGAACAGATTTGGGTGAAAATTGGTAGGGAGGTAGCTTAGAGCCAGGAGACGGACATAAGATACTTTTTATCCCGAAAAAAAAACAAAAAAATCAGAAAAAAAGAATCAGACTTGGAATAATAAAACGCAAATGATAGCTATGTAATTGACGTATAATGACAGCTATGTAATGACGTATAGATGACAACATATAGATGACACAGATGATAACATTCTGTATTATATTTAGTATCAGCATTGCACCGGTGCGAAGCCGGGGCGCGTCGCTAGTACTTCATAAAAGTACTCGTTCTAGAAAATTTAGAAATAGTAATCCACTTTGAGGCACCTATGAACCTTGAGTTCTCTCCTTGAGTAGGTACTCTTACGTACAAATTGACTTGACTTGACAGATTGACACAAGTCTTATTCAAAAGCTCGATATGCTATAATAAATGCTTACTACTGTAACCTAGATCGAATGATAAGCTTTATCGGCATAACACTTATTTATGTTTTGACAGTTTGATAGATTTAAAGAGATAACAGCGTAGTGATTCTGATAAACTGCTTGTTCAGATACTTGCACATATTGGCATTATTGCATAAGTTATTTTAATATTTAAATGTGTGTAGATACCTACATTTATTCTCTTTTTGATGATCATAAGAATAGACACCGTTGTCTAAAACCGGTATAATTAAAATCTGAACATCTCGCCCGAAAAGCTCTCTGATTCATTCGGTTAGAGCGATTGAACTAAGCAAGGCAAACAAAACAAAAAGCAGGCATAGTGTGTAAACAAATGTTATTTTTACAACCAAGACGAATCCACCGGCATGCGAATCTGTTATGCCAAACGGTTACTAAAATACCTACTTGATTTTTCTTTTAGTTCCGCTTTTAAAACGCTCCACCTAATTAAATTATCATACATAAAGGTTTTAAGGAAAATGTGTTCAGCCTTCGGTTCCGCTTGGTAACTGAATAAAATATAGCCTTCACTAGCTTTCGCCCGCGGCTTCGCTCGCGTGGTATCCAGACAAAAAGTAGCCTATAATGTTATTCCAGCAGACATACTAGGAAGTTTGAAAGTAGCGCCAGTGACTGAGAAGATGAGGTGTAATAGGTTAGCGTGGTATGGGCATGTGATGCGGCATGTTACAAGGCGTGTGATGAATATGAATGTGGATGGATATACTGCTAGAGGAAGGCCAAGGAAAAGATGGATGAATTGTGTGAAAGAGGATATGCGTGTGAAAGGAGTGAGTGCTAAGATGAATAAGTGATTGGAGACAATGGAAGAAGGAAACATGGTGGGTGGTAGGTATTACACCTAGTGGGATAAGGGCAGGAAAATGATGATACTAGGTATGTATATTCCAAGTTTCATTCAAATCCGTTCAGCCGTTGCGGCGTGATTGAGGCACAAACATACAACCTCACATCCACACATCCTCACAAACTTTCGCATATAGAATACTTATTTATAGGATGTTATTCCGACGAGTTGGACTCTCACCTTGGCACGTGGCTTGTTAGCGGAAAAAGGAAAGGAAGGTCTTTGTCCTTTAGTGGGATAAGAACGGCTAACTAACGAACTATTTCAGGTCACGGACTATATATAGGTAACTGAAATCCGTTCAGTCATTTCATTACGCTCGTTATGTTTAAGACAAAAAGATGAAAACATTTCACGAACTTTCGGGTTTAGGTTAGTATTGTAACTGGCAAGTTTGATGACTTTTTATAAAGGTTCTGAAAAACTTGATAAAACTGTCATACACATATTTATCTTCAAATCTTTACGTTGCTTCCTCGTGTGATAATGATAAGAATCCGGTCTCGAGATGATATATTTTTTTAAATTATAGTTAGTGTTATCAAATTATCATGTGTATGTCACGTTGCGATAGTCACGGCCGACTGTGAGATCAAGTAATAATCAATATGTTTACATTTAAACTTGTATATCACGTGCTTTGTGCGTCGTTAAACCACTGAATTGAAAATTCCTGTGTTTGATTTAACTTGTGCGATTAAGCAACGGTTAGGTTTACAGGTGAATTTTTCAAGTGGGCGTGCGTGGCCAATTAATCCAAAACTATGAGGAATAGCGAAAAGTACCTACTCAAAGGAGTCTCGAGCCCGATTTTGATGAAAACTAATCAACTGCATCATTGGACTTTGAAAAATCAATATTCCCAGCCAGGAAACGAACCCGTTGATTAAAAAAAAACACTATTATTACATCATTCGATAGTGTCGCTAATAAGGAACGAATTCTGGGAAGTAATGACATACGGCAAACTTAAGGAAAGTGTTGGATTTAACAAAATATTTTTTTGTATTGTATATGGTGGAAAGAACCGCGACTTTCCGCATTGAGTTTTTTTCATACAAACTTTTGCGTCCTTAGTGCATCCTTCTTATTCCTCTAAGCTTCACGCTTCTAAGACTTGTAACGTAAGATATACTTATTTATAGAAGAGTTTCTTTCATACAAACTTCACCTTCCAGCTGCGTCCTCTAGAAGTCGAATTTTGGGAATTCCTTTCTTAGTCACATCAACACTACTTATAGGAGGAATATAACCTCCAAGTTTCAAGTTTCTATGACATAAGGTTTAGGCCGTGCGTTGATTATTAATCAGTCTGTCATTCATTAAGTAACGTAAGAGTTTTACATAATCTGTCATTGTCAAGCACGAAGTGAGCTCAAGTGGTTGTAGGTATAATCTGGCTTAAGATTATTCCTACAACCACTTAAGTTAATAGATAACGTATCTATCGCATTTTTCGCACGTGTTTTTAAATACCATCAATCATTATGCTTTCTCTAATATGATATTTTGATGATATTTATCTACCTAACTACGCAATAAAACTGTTAAATTGCATAATATTGGGAATTGGGTACGGTATACTTTATGCCCATAGCCTATTTGGGTATTACTTGAAGGAAATGAAAGAGTGATTCTGAGTTCCGTGGTTTCTACCTATCCAAGCGAAGTGGCGGGCGAAGGTTAATGTGTCCCCAATTATGTGAGGACCATTTATGTGACTAATCACTTAGAACCCAAAAAATGGCAATGTAATCCTACACTACAGCAATCAGCTAGGTAATGAATGAGAATGTACTGTGTAATGGTAGGTACTAATCAATTAATTGAAGTGTTTTGATGGTAAGTGGGGATCGTCAATTTTGCGGTAGGTGCGCTATCGTGTCGCGTGTTGGTTGATTGTTTTAATTAAAGAACACTTGTTGTAAGTATGCTACATACAGATACAGAGTCTCGTACAGGACAATGTTTTTGTTACATCAATTCCTCATTTGGGAAGGCTATGGTCTTGCAGACCTTACTGCCTAGTCTTTCGTTAATTTTAATTATTTCGTATTGATTGTTAAAAGTCTTTCGTTCATTTAGGGCGCGCGCCATTTCAAGAATCTCGTATTAGACAAGTCCCTGTAGGATTTGCCTACCGCGAGAATATTAACTTGAACTACGCTTATAACTTTATAGGCCATAGTCAACTATATCATTAAGTATGTATCTTAAAAGAGGTCCTACTTAAATAACATTTTATAATTTAAAAACTACATTAGCGGACAATTGGGCAGACAATTGTATATTAACATTTTGTAACCCAATGAGTTTGTCGTGGTTTGACTATAATTCAAACCATGTTCGATCAAACTTTATAGGTACCGAGGGTTCATCTTACTAAACTACCATTTATAGTCTGTGGAAGAACTCATTTGTAATCAGATCGTTTTTGTGTTGCGAGTGTTGATTGGTTGAAATGTCACGTTCCAGAAGTCTTCCAATTGGCATGTGCCTTCCTCGTTGAGCTCATTAGTCCGTGTAACGGGACGGAATCACATGGATCTCTATTGGTTGTAATAAATGACGCTGGGAGTATTGGTTTCATGGAAGTTTTCGAATAACGTACTTGACGTTTATGGAAGGTTTTGGAATGTGCCTATTAGTAGATGGCTTCGGAGACGCAAGAGGAGCGGGTTCGATTTCCGCTGCGGAAGAAATGTTTGCATGTTCTGCAAATATTTCTTCCGGGTCTGGGTGTGGTACCTTGGTAGGTACTCGTAGTTGGCTAGTGTGGGAATAGGACTATATAATGTGACTATTGGGTGTTTATAGATTGACTAATTTTTTTTAAGGGGACGGCATTATTTTGAAGTCTGTCATATAGTTTAGGAAAATACTCAACTGAATAGACAAGTGATGATCTAGCCACTCTGCCGTTCACTTACTTGTGAACTAACGAGATTTATATAAGTGATGCAACGAACAAATTAATATACCAATTCTATACCTACATAGTCATCATAACACGATGAAAAGATAGAGAAGCTACGACTACAAGATAGTTGAAATAGAGTAGGATCAAACCGTGCGACTCATGCATGGAAAACGTGACATTTTTAAGTAGGTACCATTTTGAGATTTTCCATCACGTTTTCATTTCAGTCACGAAACACGTAGCCGTAAAGATTAATTTACATAACAATGATTTCTTTACTAATTCTAATTTAATTATATTTTGGATGCCTTACTAGTCAAAATATTTCGAAAAACTTTCTGACAAATCCTGGCAAAGACGCAGGACCGATAAGGTGAAAAAAAGGTCGCATAACCGAGTATCATACGTAAGTAGGTATATTATTAATGCCAAAGTTCGTGAGGATATTTGGATGTTTGTGCCTCAATCACGCCTAAACGGCTGAACGGATTTGAATGAAACTTGGAATATACATAATACATGTGCTAGATTAACATATAGGCTGTTTTTTATCCAAGTACCACGCGAGCAAAGCCGCGGGCGGCAGCTAGTAATAACTGACATGATGATGAAATTGAAACTCCATCGAAGCGAACTTTTAAAACTTACCGTATCAGGGTCGCCTCTTAGTCTTGACATGGCTGACATAGCGTCGTGGAAGCGGCCGCGCCTCGCCAGCCACGTGGGACTTTCAGGCGAGAAGCACAGGGCGAGGAAAGCCAGCGCCGGTAGCACGGTCGATAGGTGTGCCACCGACCGCCAAGGCAGGGCCCCTCCTAATGCGTACACGTACAGAACGCCCAGTGAGTAAGCTACGAATGGCGTCCCGATGAGCAGCCCTCTTAGTCTAGGTTCTGAGATCTCGCCTAAATACACCTGAAATAAATACTATAAATAAATATTTGTGGACATTTCACACAGCCCCATCTAGCCCCAAACTAAGCAAAGCTTGTACTATGGGAACCAGATGACTGATAGAATACTTAAATAAGTGTTTTTTTTTAAATACATAATAACAACACCCAGACCCGGAAGAAATAAATATTTGCAGAACATACAAACATTTCTCCCGTAGCGGGGATCGAACCCGCGCCTCTTGCGTTTCAGCTGAGCTCTCACCCGCCACATCACAGAGGTCGTCACCTAATTAATATTGAAAGCATGTGTCAAGTTCCCTAAAGGTGCCTTTAAGAAGCAATTTAAATCCTCTCACCACTTTGGTTCGAAAGAACTAGTGACGCGACTAGCAATGAAGTTGCTAATATCCGTCGATCGGTTTAGAGAATATATAGCCAAGTCATTGCGTCTAACAAAGTCGCTAAACACCTTATGTCAATGGTACGTAAGTAGGTATAGGATTGACATAAGCGATGGCTTTGCCGCCACGTTAGTGGACCCTATTATGTCAATAACATACATTTTTGCATAGCGTTTAGCGATGTCCTTAGACTCGCTCAGCTCAGCTTCATTGATATCCATTATTAGATATAATTTACAGTGTGGTTATTTAAAACATATACCTATTAGTATAGTTGTTGGAAAGGAAGTTAGCGATCCTAAAGGTAAATAAACATATCACATGATCACATCACGCTGTATGGGAGAGGAAACCAAAAAATAAATGAATGAAGTACTTAGCTGATTTAGTTGTTACTTCAAACATTGTTGAGGTGTGACAATGTAGCCATGTGATTATGAAACAGAGTGGGTGATTTGTTGATATGTAAGGAATATCTTTGTATTCTCATTACATTGTTGTCATATAATATTGGTAGGTAAGGTAGGTAGGTGCTTTTGTAAACAACATAGGAATGTTGCTTGCACCTCATTTATTTTTATGTTGTTACCTACTTTAATAACCGCGACCAACTCACAAAGTGGTACAAGTACAGCGCAGAGGTTTGTTTTGTTTAGACTATAAAAGCTAGCATTTTAAATTAAAAAAAACCAGTCGTATGAGGAAAAAGTTAAGTGGTGCTGTAGCAGACTGCATTGGCATTTACCTAGTGTAGGTAGGGTAGGGGATTCCCCCACCGGTGAAGTCGCCGGATAATGATAACGTTATGACTGCGACGCTGCGTTATTATGACTATGACGGTTAACATTTATTTTTGTCGGTATCCGTTGCGTAATGGTCCGTAATGGCCAGTTTAATTCTTTAATTTATTGCTACAAACCCAAGAATTAAGTAGCAATTGGATCCCAGAAAGTCGAAAGTAGTTTATTAATTGAAATTACTTGAATTATATATTAAGAATCATTTAACTTCATTGAACCTCAATATGACCTTTCATGGCCAGAAGAGTTATTTTAGCTGATCAGGATTCACAAGTTCCCTGGTATGTTTAGTTTCCTACATAAAATAAGAACGTCTACTTTTAACCAACAATCCTGTGAGGAAGCAGTGATAGTGATGATGTCTAATAATCTAGCCGACGAGGTAGATTACAATGCAGGCTTGTAACGTCCACTTTCGACCAACCTGAGAGGGAGCAGCAATAGTGATGATGCCTATAATAAACCATCCGACGAGGTAGAGTGCAGGCTTGTGACGTCCGCTTTCGGCCAACCCATGAGGAAACAACAATGATGCCCACAGTGAAGCCACACATGATTCTGCCGAGCAGCAGCAGTGCGTGGTATGTTGAGGTGTCTATAATGATCCAGCCGACGATCAGAGGTAGAGTACAGGCTTGTGACGTCCGCTTTCGACCAACCTGTGAGGAAGCAGCAATGATGCCCACAGTGAAGCCACACATGATTCTGCCGAGCAGCGTGGTGTGTTGAGATGCCTATAATGATCCAGCTGACGATTAGAGGTAGAGTGCAGGCTTGTGACGTCCGCTTTCGACCAACCTGTGAGGGAGCAGCAATGATGCCCACAATGAAGCCACACATAATTCTGCCGAAGAGCGTGGTGTGTTGAGGTGCCTATAATGATCCAGCCGACAATAAGAGGTAGAGTGCAGGCTTGTGACGTCCGCTTTCGACCAACCTGTGAGGGAGCAGCCATGATGCCCACAGCGAAGCCACACACGACTCTGCCGAGCAGCAGCAGCGCGTGGTGCGTTGACGTGCCTATGATGATCCAGCCGATGACCAGAGGTAGAGTGCAGGCTTGTAACGTCCGCTTTCGACCAATGGCTTCCATGATCGGGCCAGACAGCATGGACCCGAGTGGTGTGGCCGCTGAGTGTATGCTTGCTATAACAATATACTAGATATCAAGTTGACATTAAAATCAAACACTCAGGTTTGCAGTCCCTTGGAGCCCTAGAAAAAATCAAAGTTCTAAGTTAACGCAATCAAAAGATACGGCTGTTAATGCCACATTTTGCCGCATATTTTCATCTTCGCAAGAGAACCAAAACCTATAGGGTACTTCCTGTTGACCTAAATTGGCAAGAAGCAATGTCTTATAGCTATATCTCTCTTCGTCTTATAGCTAGCACAAGTAAAGGGAAAAATCTGAAAACCATATTATTTTAATTACATCACAAAAAATAGGGTCCTTAAAAGGAATGGGAATCCAAATTTTAAAGTGAGGCGACCGTATTATGTGGGATATCGTAAGAAAGGACTTAATAGCACAAGCTAAAACAGATTGATAATTATTTTTACCATAGTTTTCGAATTATGACGAAAAATGTAAAAAAAATATCATTTGCCCCTTTTATCTCCGAAGTTTCAAAGCGATAAATTTATACGGTCGTTTATGTCGCATATTTCGAGGATTATTGATTCCTGAGTAGGTACAGAACCCTCGGTGCGCGAGTCCGACTCGCACTTAGCCGGTTTTTTTTAACAGGATGACCGTAAGTAAGCAATTTCTCTGATTATGGAAATCGTAGCGCAACTAGATACTAGTGCATTTTAAAACCTCATGTACTGGTTCGAAAGAACTGGTGATACGACTAGTAGGTAGTTTTAAATAAAAAATATAAATAGACCTTGAAAATTTACTTAAAAACTAAAATAAACTTGTCCTAATCAGCTCATGGAAATACAAAAGTTGCTAACCTCACGATGACCGCTCTAACATGAGTTTTTATTGCTTTAAAAAACTTTACTTGTAGCGAGACATCCCTAAGTATTCATTTTAACTATGTTCTTTGGCTACACGAGGATGTACCAAATTGCAGCTCTTAAAAATACTAGAATCATAGATACCTATATGAAAAATACCATCTTATCAAATTAATTGCATTAAAATTGCTTTGATTCATAATGAGGGATGTTGTACGAAATAAAGCATGAGCATAAAGTGTCTGTAAGTAGTATAAGGCGATAAAAAAGGCCTGAATTCAGGGCCAAACCTTAAAATAACTTAGGTAGTACTCGTATATAAGCATACCTTCTACCTTGTAAATAAAAATATACCAATTTATATATACCCAGTCGTACAAATTGTAACGAAATAGAAAAAGTCTAACTAGGTGGTATAAGCTAGTGAATACTTATAGGTATTTAATACTTTTATGTAGAATAAATCGAGCAAGATACAAGTTAACAGCTGTAGTTATATGGTCTAATTGGCACATAGAATCACCATTGTTATCTATAACCTTAGGTCCTTACCTACGGTTAATTGCGGAAGTTAGGTATTCTATTACTTTTATAATTCCTATAAATATCTGAATATGCTTACAAGCGGGAAGTGAAATAAGTTATCTTAAGAATTATTTGGAATTTGTGTCATGCAGGAAGCAGACGGTATAACCTACAAACCTCAATATAAAAAATACTTCAGTACAAACTATTTAAATCCAGTAATTACTAGCTACTATAATAATTTGATAAAAATGTGATTTTCGTCGTTAAACTGAGTTCTTCTATTTATTTCGACAGAGATCATCAATTTAGCGTGTAAAATTAAGTTTAAAAAATTGTCTTGTATGTGAAATAAAACGGTAAAATAATAAAGCGTAAGTGCCGTAAGGGAGAGAACGTAAAAAACAATGGCCTACTCCTAAGCGGAACGTAAAAATAAACATGTTTTAAGTAAAAAACAAAGTTATATGAGGTAGCAAGCAACTCACCAATCCATGAGCCCATTTCATCGTCTATCCTCATGGAGCTGTTCTCTACTCTGAGTTGTGGCAGAGCTACCGCTGAGAAGCCAATAGGATGGCCGGCTCCCGCGGCCAGGATCAACACGGCGCATGTAATGAGGCACTGCAACAAAATATAAGCTGAAACTTTTAGATAAATCCTGCGGCTACTCTATCGAAAGCTTTCCTCTCTCTATACTTAGGCAGGTTAAAGGTACTTTCAGAAAACGAATTACCTATAGGTACTCAAGATATAGTACATAGAACTAAGGTAAGCTAGGCAGCGATGCTTTTAGGTCTGTAGTTCTTCCGACGCCTCTTTTCCTACTCGTTTTAGTCGGGACAAAAAATGGCACAAACTGTCCTCGACCTAATATTGACCAAGCGCTTCTCTCTTTCCAGATAAAAATGTCAATTATAAAACCTGAAATAAGTGTCTCAATTGTTTATTAAAACTGTTCCCGTTTACAGTAAAGAATGAGTCTGGCTTGCTATCACTTACAGAATTTCCGAAAAATTACCTATCTCTATTTTAGGCGCGTCAAACATGATTGTTGCAAATTCAACATCTCTACATCTACATACACAGAGCGGGCATCATTTGGCATTAGCTAATAAATTACCTTCTATTATCAGAATAACAAAAGATAATTACCTACCATGCATTACTGCGTCTACCATAAAACCACTTTGTATACCTAAGTGCCGTATTAGCAAACAATTATTGTAAATGAGCCAGTTTTTACCCAAATTGAACTAAATTATAGTGTACTAATAGTTTCGCTCGCGTTGTGCCTGGATAAAAAATGCCTATTTTATTCCAGGCCACAAACTATGCCTTTAATTATTTAAACAATTTATTTTTTCATTGTGTAGAATAATCATCATCATATCTCTGCCCTTATCCCACTTAATATGTGGGGTCGGGACAACATAATGTTTTTCTTACACTCCCTTATACCAGCGGCCGTCTCAGTATTCTTTCCTTTTTTACTCATGTCATCTTTCACGGAATCTATCCATCTTTTCTTCGGTCTACCTCTATCTTTGTATCCATTCACAGTGATATAGATATATAAATATCGAACACTCTTCTCGTCACAGCAATCTGCTATTTTACTGTGTGCGATTGTGAATTGAGTATATAGGAGCTTTTTTATAAGCCCCCGAACGCCGATCCTAATAACTACAGCCTACTACCATGTTCCAAGAAACTTTATTGTTATCTGTGGGTGGTGTCGATTAACGGGCTATTGTTCTTTGCGTGTGTTAGTCTAATTGGGTTCAACTGGACTTTGCAACACAAAATGTTTAGGATCATGTCAGAGACGCCTTCTTTTATCGTTTTCGTTCTTTTCCTATCGTTACAATGGTTCACAATTTTATTATTTTGAAGAGGAATTTAACCATTTTCACAGCGTCAGGAGTGGTAGGTAGGTATATGTTCATGGCGAAAGGGTCAGCTGAATAGGTCAGCCATGGACTGAACTGGGGCTCCGCAGTTGCAGTCTGTCATGGATGAGTCATGCAAGAGTCCCTTATTCCCTTGGACAAAACACGGGTTCTGTCTGCAGCCGCTAAGTTTGGTGCATTATTTTAGAAGCAAGAATCGTTTTTTTACGTTGTATAAATCATGGACGAATAACTCGTCCAAGTTATGAATACATTGTTATATTTAAATCCTGAGGTTTGTTATAAAGTTGAGTGGATAGCAAAGTTAGTTGGAAAAGATTATTGTATGAAATTATAAATCAGTAGTTTCATAGTTACTAGATAGTAAAACATCGAACCCCTCAAAATTATGTATATGATTTATCTATCCTATATTATTATTGAGGTCAATATCAACCAGCTTTTGCAAGGTTTGCCATTACTAACATGGCATCTCTGACATTATCCTAAACGTTTCGTGTTGCCAATCTAAATGCCAGCCAAAGACAATGAACTCCTTAGAAGGATTTTATTAAATATGTTTTTGCCAAGCATAAAAGTCCAAACAAAGCTTACAACTTATTCTTAAATTGGTGATTGTGGACGAATGTTGAAGCATTCGCCTTGACTTGTTTCCCCTAAATAAACACACCCGCTTTTTGAAATCATTGACAAAAAAATAGTTTATCTCGTTATTATAGTATTATTTTATAGTATTATCGTTTTACTCGACATATTCTATTATTAGTGACCCCCTCCAAATTTTCAGGATACGACCGCGCCTGGACTAAGTACCTACAGTTATTAGGTACCTAACCTACCTAAAATACGACTGTTGGGTATTATTTATTTACCTACTCGAATCGAAGAGTCACTTTTATCAAACTTTTTATGTCCTAGAAAACCCAACAGTCGATTCAGCTGACAAGTAGGTATTTTGGTAGAGTCATGCCAGACATTGGCTGAAAGCCCAACAGATGCGAAATAATTTGAGCATGTTATTCTGAGCAAAATACTGTAGTGTGTGTGACTGACCAAAAACTGGCGATATTCATTCACTAGCCACTGTGAATCTGTTTAACTCGAAACACCTTAGGTTAAGTATGCTCACCTGGTTAAAAACTCCTCGTACTGAGGAATAGGTCTCGCCTTTGACGTACGGTGGGAGGGTTGCGGTGGAGCTAATGCTGCGAAGGAAGCTCTGCAGGGCTTCGTATTCATCTGCCTTCTTCTCTTTCTTGGTGGCGATGTGAGGAACGAGCCCGTTGTCAAGCATGGCTTCGTGGGCTCCATCGCTGCAGGAAAACAGACTGGCTCAAGAATTTATCATATACATTATATGATATATACCTACATAAAATGACGCGTGTTTTCCATAGGGGTAGGCAGAGACCACGGATCTCCCTTTGCTACGATCCTGACATACTAAGTATTCGCGCTTCATTCAATTTAACATTTTGATGGGTTGTATCAAGGTTATGAAAGGCACATTATTTTTAAGACTTCGTATTTACGAGTATTTACGGCAACGACCTTGGCAGTGAAAGCGTCCTACGTGAAGCCAAAAATCTTAAAATAATTGAAGATCATTCCTAGAGATATTTTGGGTGAAGAACGTGAAGACGTCTAATGCTCTAGCTTAGCTAAAATCGTAAACTCATAGTAATACCTATGGGAGTATCTATGTGTAACACCTACTTATAATACTAAGTACCTACATCCAACAATAAAATTGTATAGGTGCTTAGCACAAAGTTGTTTTGGTGTTACACAAGTGCCTAGCAGTGTGCTAACAAAAACGATGAGGCTCAAAGTCTAGACATGCCTATCAAGTAGCGTACTGTATAAGCGATGCGTATAAGTTACTATTATCACTATTATCCAACAGTCTTCCAAATGTACTTATAAAACTTACATTACTAACTGACTGACAAATTAATCTTTATTTTTATTTTACCTATTGATAAGGCAACTACTAAAATTCACATTCGCATAGGGCCTTTGGCCACACTACTACATTCCTAACATAAGCAAGAATCGAATAACAACTGTCAGCTTACATCATGTTTTGCTCAGAACAATAAATTGTTCTGAGATGTTTTGCCTCGATGCTACTGTCACAGATTAAGTACTACTTAGTACCTATTGCCGCTAAACATTAATATCACAACACATCGAGTATTTTAAATGCTCGATGTCAAAACACGAACCTCATTTGCTTGGTAGATAAAATACTCCATGGTCTAGTACCTACCGATTTGGAAGTGGTGAAATTGATAAAAAAGGCGGTGCGGTAGGTACCTACTACATACGAGTAGATGTTGTTAAATATTTTGAAGAGAACAATATGTAATGAATGTTAATTTATTTGATTTCGATGTACCTAAGTATTTTGTTGAATAAAATGTGAGTAAAGTTAAGTTTATATTTCAATAAAGTAGGCATAATAGCTTACACACATAAATTATTACTTAATGTTGTTTCATCCAACAAAGATTCCTTACTAACAAGCAAAAACAATTTGAATCGGGGACACATCGATTGGATCGAGTAGGCCCTCGTTTTAATAACAACATGATCTTTTGTATGGGTTGTAATTTAACTTGCTCCTGCGTACAGTTTGACCGCGATCGCGAATACATAAACCTCTATTTATATTTTGATAAGAGTAGGTCTCAGCATACAGAATATTCTACATACCTACCTACCTATAGACAAAACATATTGCATGCACCTATTGGTAAGTGTTTTGTCTGTAATTTTTTGAAGAAGACAACATACTGTGGCGACCCCACAAAGCACGAAGATGATGATGACTGATGATGATGATGAGATTTTTTTTAACTACGTACAAGTAGGTATAAATATAAACGACTAGCTGTTGCCCGCGACTTCGTACGCGTGTAGTACATTATTTTGTTCTTTAATCAATAGTTTTCGCAGCGCACGCCAAAAACTATTTGGGGTTTTCTACCTTGGGTTACAATATTGAAATTTTTTTACGGATCCCTAATTTTTTGAAAATATATTATAGCCTATACTGGTCCCTGATAATGTAGCTTTCTATTGGTGAAAGAATTTTTGAAATCGGTCCAGTAGTTTCGGAGCCTATTCGTTACAAACAAACAAAAAAATCTTTCCCCTTTATAATATTATAGTATGAAGTGGAATATAGTGATGTAAAAATGTACATGTTAGTTTTAACTAATTTTGTTTGTTTTACAAACGCATAAGTACTAACCTACCTAGTTAGTTATTTTTAGGGTTCCGTACCCGAAGGGTGCCAATGGGACTCTATTACTAAGCTTCTGCTGTCCGTCCGTCCGACCATCTGTCAGCGGGCTGTTTATTGTGTTTATTCGTCCAAAGTCGTATCTCATGAACCGTCATAGGTAGAGTTGAAATTTTCACAGTGTATGCATTTCTGTTGCCGCTATAACAACAAATCTATACTAATATTATAAAGCTGCAGAGTTTGTTTGTTTGTTTGTTTGTTTGTTTGAACGCGCTAATCTCTGGAACTACTGGTCCGATTTGAATGATTCTTTCAGTGTTGGGTAGTCCATTTATCGAGGAAGGCTATAGGCTATGTTATTTTTTTTCAAAATTAGGGATCCGTAATAAAATTGCTATTTTGTAACACAAGGTGTAAAATCGAAAACCTATTTTTGCGTGCGCTGCAAAAACTATTGACAATAGAACAAAATGATGTACTACGGGTTTGTAGATCCCATTAAGACCTACAAAAAAGTCCGCGAGAACATATATCTAGCTATCATGGTCTAATCACAATAACCGATTTTGTGTTCAAAATAATTATTAAATCGTCTGAAGAAAAAAAAATACGTTAAATATGTATCGTAATATTAATCTTTATCGAAATTAAGCATTATGTTATCAAGAGTATTTATGTAGAAGTAAAATACTTTTTGTTTCATCTCAATCGGATATTTCGTTTAAAAGTTATCACGTGTGTAAGATGTTAAGAGTTGGTACCTATTAATGAGTTATGGGCCATAGAGTTTTTTATCAACATAAAATCCTGTAATAATCTTTTTCGAAATATATTTGTTGATGATGGTAAGTATAAGATCTTTGAAGAGTATAATAAATACATTTCTAAAATAACTCTGCTAAGGAAATCCACGCGCGCTTGATGCAAGCAAGACGAGACGCTGGCGGCGCGGCGGCGGGCGAGACGAGGAGGCCGCGCATGCTGGCCGCCTGTGAGAAAAACGCGGGTGAAACCGCGGGGCACAGCTAGTCTATACTAATATTATAAAGCTGCAGAGTTTTTTTGTTTGTTTGAACGCGCTAATCTCTGGAACTACTGGTCCGATTTGAATGATTCTTTCAGTGTTGGGTAGTCCATTTATCGAGGAAGGCTATAGGCTATGTTATTTTTTTTCAAAATTAGGGATCCGTAATAAAATTGCTATTTTGTAACACAAGGTGTAAAATCGAAAACCTATTTTTGCGTGCGCTGCAAAAACTATTGACAATAGAACAAAATGATGTACTACGGGTTTGTAGATCCCATTAAGACCTACAAAAAAGTCCGCGAGAACATATATCTAGCTATCATGGTTTAATCACAATAACCGATTTTGTGTTCCAAATAATTATGAAATCGTCTGAAGAAAAAAAAAACTACGTTAAATATGTATCGTAATATTAATCTTTATCGAAATTAAGCATTATGTTATCAAGAGTATTTATGTAGAAGTAAAATACTTTTTGTTTCATCTCAATCGGATATTTCGTTTAAAAGTTATCACGTGTGTAAGATGTTAAGAGTTGGTACCTATTAATGAGTTATGGGCCATAGTCCATTTATTGAGGGAGGCTATAATATAGGCAATATTTTATCTCGGTATTTCCACAGAAACGAGAAAAACGCGGGTGAAACCGCGGAGCACAGCTAGTAAGTAATAAAAATGAAAATAAAATAAAAGAGGGCCCCATACAAGGAACATTTAGGTATGTATACACAAGTACGTACATATAAGTACGATGGTATGGGAACTCCTTCCATAAGTACTATATTATACCGGTTATATTTATTTTTCGTTGTATATGGTTGCTAGTTATATTAGGTACACATTCCTAAAACTAACTGTTGTTCGCGCCAAGTTTTTTAACCATGACATCATACCTTTGCACTTTCACAACCCTGAGATGCCTTCTGAAGTAAATAGCGTATCCAAAACAAAACACCACCATTTCTGCTCATAAGTCTTACAACACTATGAAATCATAAATATAACGTCCCTGTATCCAGAATGTCGGAGGGCAACTGACTTGCCAATGACATTACTTTTATCAAAGTAGGTAGGTACTTTGTAACCCTCACTTCAATGCAGTTCCCTAATCGATTACCTACATGGTAAGTTTACCTACTCTATCATAAACAGTACCTAACTCAAGAAAATACCGTAATAATTATACCGTAGTACCGAAAATACTTGATTGAATAGATTTAGTTTACTTGAAATAACCGGCGTAAAGCTTATAGCGCGTGCTAACTTTACCTGTGCTACCATCTAGTTATACCATGAATTTTAGGTTACTTGGAACATAAAACTTCAAAACCTTACACATAGATAAAAAGGTGGCTTCACTTTTGTTGTTCGCGGCGCACCGTCTTTTCTTTTTATTTGGTCTGAGACGCAGACAAAGTCGCGGGTCGTACTACAAGTAACCTATAATATTTTTGACACATTACAATTACGCTAAGTTGTGCAATTACCGCTTTGTCAAATACCTACCTTTTCACATTTGTAATCTACATATGTTGCTCACGGCGCATCACTCGATTTAATAGGTAAGTACGCCGAAACCAGGTGTTAAACACATTCCTTCATAGTATAATTCAATAAAAGTTTCATCATTCCAATGCTGTGCATGCCTATAATTGAAGCACATTCTATAGTACGGTACTATTTTTTTATTGTAAACATCCTTACCAGTTTTTATTATGTGTTCTGTTGGCGTTGCCTAGTAAATAAATAAATCATGCAATTGTATAATTCTCATTTTTATCGGCGATACGCGAATACGGTTGACGTGGTGATAGGTAGGTAGGTAGGTACTTCGGTCTATTATTCAATCAAAACACAAATCCGTGTATTGTTTTATATTAGAAATCGAAATAACGGGACTCTAGGGATCCGTTAGTTCAGGCAAAAGTTGCCTGTGTCGCTGTATAAATCATCTAGTACGGATGGTGAAGGCCTTAGAAACCGAAATACACAATCTAATCCTTTCTCCAACTTATGTCATCTACATGTATATATATATATGTATATATACTCAGACCAAATAAAGAGAAGACCCCGCGCCGCGAACAACAAAAGTGAAGCCACACAAAACCGTGCTCCTGCAAGTAAACATACACACTCACGCACACACCTACACTAAAACCATGCTCATCGCTCTTAGTACGTCACGAGTCTTAAAAATAGAATAATGCCTTCCTGTGTAGTGAAAACTTGTAAAAACAGCAGCAAATCACATAAAAAGTCTCACGGAATCACTTTCCACTTGTAAGTACTTACTTCAAATAGCATCGTTTCTTAATTATTATACTATGAATTTAGGTTACTTGGAACACACAACCTTAATGAAAACCTTTGTATGCAACTTTTAACGCGTTGTGCGAATTGCTTGAAACTCGGTCTGGATAGTATAAATGCAAAATAACTGGACACGTGTTTCAGGATTTTACAAAAACCCTAAAAAGGTTAAAATGGGGGTGTCAAAGTTTGTATGGGAACTTTTTGTCGGGTGGTGCGATTTGCTTGAAATTCGGTTCGGATCCTTTAAATAAAAAATAAATAGACACGTGTTTCTAGGGTTTTCAAAATAACTCTCTAAAAAGAGTACCTACCTAAAACGGGGGTGTCAAAATTTACACTACGCGAGTGAAGCCGCGCGTGTAAGCTAGTATAATTATAAAGAGCGGACTAGAGACTCAGATGGTCACCATTGCGTCATTTTTATGGAGATTGAGGTTCCACAAAATTGTTCTTATCACCCTTCTTGTTATGATAATGCTTACTGACAATGATTTGCGAATATTCACTGCTTTATACCTAAGTATTGCAGTTATTGGTTTCAACACCTACTCGTATTAGCTATTAAAGAGATCGAATAAAAATTTTGCTTGTAATAACTAAAGGTTCCAACAATTAGCTCTAGCCACCTGAAATTCAAAGTCTTGCAAATCAATCAATACCTACGAGAATAAATTACTAGCGTAGTAATAATATACTGTCCTCCTAAAATTTTGCAATCGCTTTGAAGTAGAGTCAGTCAACTTACTAGAACCTAAATTAATTTCTACACTAGTTACCTACTATGATACTGTTCTGAGCTAGTAACTACTAATCATGACGATATTTTATTAAATTAAATTACATATTTAGTCAAAGTCAAAGTACACATAATCGTTACATTTACATACCTACACATAATCAAAAAACCTTTCAGTAAAGCATTCGGCGTACTTTAAGCAATTAAAATTGCTCGGTTGAATAAACTTGCCTATCAGCTGTTCATGCAAGTTCACCCTGAATGCATTATTGATTAAACTTTAGTGAAGGTTAACTAAAATAGGTACTTTTACAAGCTTAGATGTATGTCACGAGTAGGGAATCCAATCCCGCAAACGCGGGATCCCGCAAATGCGGGATCCCGCGCCTTTTTTGCGGGATCAGAAATGCGGGATTACACCCGCGGGATCCCGCAGGTTTGCGGGATTGAAAAAATATATATATTTTAGAAAAATGGGCTCAGGCGACCATCTTATTATTTATATGACAACTCAGCACAGCTCATTAGTAAGTGATTTAACAACTTTCTTATAGAACTCGTGCCTTTTATATATAATTTGTATGGAAAATAATTTTGATTCAGTTTTTAACTTACAACTAAATAAGTTTTAAATTTCTATTTTGTGTCGTGTGAACCCTGTTTCGGAACGGAACATAACCAATGTCAGTTCAAGTACTCTATGACTAGGGATTCCCCTACGGCGCACGGGGACTTACCTTCGCACGCGGTTAAGTGTCAAAGAAAGTTATTGCGTCATTTGCGTCTTACTTGTGATGTGAAAAGGTTACCTAACGTACGCGAGACAAATCTTTTTTCAAGTTGAGGACAATGAAGAAGACATGCCTTTATCGAGACTTCTTGATGAGCCTTCACCTACACTAGAAGAAGAATTAGAGCGCAGTCTCCGTACTGAATGGCTACCCGAGTCTAGACCTGCAGTGCGTGCACCCACTCGAGATAATTCACTTGATCTGATATTGAAACGTGAGATGACACTTTTTGAATGTGGAGGGAATAGAGGGAAGTACTTGGAAACTGTTTATACTTATGTAAAGTCAATTCCGCCTACAAGTGTGGAAGCCGAGCGTGCTTTTTCCGCCGCTGGCTATTTATGCAACAAGATAAGATCAAATCTAAAAGATGAAACGTTAGATACCTTATCGTTTCTTCGAAAACATTTTCAGAAAAAATAAGCTAACTCTACTTAATTAAAGGCGTTTACTTAATTCACCCCTTTATGCCTCTAAAACCAATGAATAATGTTTAATTTTCAATACAAATTTAAATATGAAACGTTAAATATTTTACTTATTATATCGTTTCTTAAAAGAAGTTGATTATTTATGCATCTAACATCATTATATTCAATTTATAATATGAGTAATAACTTTGCTTCATATTGATAATAATAATAATAAAAATACTTGTCTTTATTTCTTTTATTTAACTACATTAAACAAAAATAATAATAATTAAAATCAATCCCGCAAATCCCGCGGGATCCGCGGGATTGATGACCTTGATCCCGCAAGCTTGCGGGATCGCGATTTTGATGCGGGATTGGATTCCCTAGTCACGAGCATAATATAATTAGTGTAAGTTATGTACACCATAATTGTCCTGTATCTAAACCGGAAATGTATCTTAAAATGATTATTATTTTTTAATGTTATAATAAATATGATGTACGTGTGTACTTAAATAAATAAATATACCTTATGTAGGTACCTACCTACCTGATACAACCTAAGTAGGTACTCTCTAAAGGTATTTTATGTTCAAAAAGGCGCCTCAAAGGAGTCATCAAATTGCTTACCTGCCTACTCCACGCTTCAAATAAAAGGTCAGGGCAAAAATTGACGGTGGATGCTGTGAGGCATTATTGAGGTTGAAACCTTTACGAATATTTTAGTAACTTATTTGAGTAGGTACAGTAAAATTAATTCATCATAAACTTACCCAGTTTTTTTATCCTTCATGTTGCTTTATCTATATTGTATCATAAAAACTTTATAAAATAAGGAGATCTTAATCAACAGCCTTTCACTTAAAACTAGAATTTGTGAATTTAGAAAGTCTCATTTATAAAAGAAGTAAATTGTAGCACCAACAGGCCGGTTTGTTTTGAGGTTTCAGGAGTGAATTTTGTAAATGAAAGCGGTCGATAAGTGGGAGAGGTGTGCGCGACAGCTAAGGATGGAGTGGCGACTTGGCGAGTAGCGTCAAGCGAGCGAACTGCCGAGCGACCGACTGCGATGCCGCTTGGCGAAGCCGTGAAGCCAGTTCTTCTGTCTAACAGGCTTCGTGCCCAGCTGCCATGACGTCAGCATCAATGAATCCAAACCCGCGGATAACGTACCCACTGGCATGTTTTATGTATGATCCGATAGCCGATAACGGAAAAGCAAGTCACCAGGTGAATGACAGTTTGTGATAACACAGATTCCCAATCTTGCAACAAATATTGTGATTTGTAGTGTATTTAAAAAACTGTATGGTTCTACAGTATCTTTTTGCCACAAATAGCCAGGGTAAAATAGTAGGTGGTAGGTATTTTGTTGCATGAAAAATTAATGAAGTGTCTGCAATAACAAATAAAATTAATGAGGTAATACTCACCTAATTAAGTAGGTGCGTAGTGTAGTGTAAGTACCTAGTAACAAGCAATTAAGTATTAAAAAAAATATATATATTTGAATTCCCATTATTCAACATCTATGTATAAGCCTACGATGTTTTTTTGCCACATAAGTTCATACAATGCATACAAAGACACGCCAAAACATAGCCCCGCTGACCTGTCAGTCGGGCAAAAAGTAGACATTTAATCAATCACCCAGTATCCTGTTTCTATATGATTGTCTTTTTGTTTTCTATGACTTTTTTTTGTGTTTTCATTGTAAAAGGCATAAGTTATATGCCAGCGAAACGGTCCACCTGTAATAAAAACCCAATTCAAAATACTTACAATATAATACTGTAGGTACATACCTAATAATAATTAAATATTATACGAGGAGCATGATGGACCATCTATATGGGCGATGTGCTGATCACCTGTCACCATGGTTCACCATGTCCATCTTGGGACTTTGAGTCAGGAGTGGCTGCATGTCTTCTTATGATTACTTGTGGTTCAGTTCAAAAAATGCTGGTTCAGAAATGCTTTGAAAAATGTAAGTACCTAGATAAAATGTGATTTATTCAAAGTGAATACGATGCTTTGTTTGTTGTACATTTTCCCAATAGAAACAGACATACGAGGAATCACTCACTCACTCTTCTTTATGAATCAGATCTCACTATGATGGCCAGACAAATATTTGTTTTAGAATCGAGTTATCTTATTTTTTCTGCACTAATCTATCTGGGAAGTGAAATAGGCTGCTCTACTAATGATTCCGAGCAGCCATCCTCAAGGGTATGATCAAAGTCGTCGCGGTTCACTGTTTGCTTTTTATTTTAGTTGAGTAGGTTTTTACTTTTCCCAGGTATTTATTTCAGCTAGTACCTACCTAACTGTTAGAATGATAAATTAATCGAAGCACCGAGGTAGGTAATATAAATCCTACTTACCACAATGTTCATATATAAATCTAAATATACATTCTATAATAGGTACATAAAAACTAAGGCCTTTTACCATCTATTGTAGGTACCTCGGTACCTAGATGATTTAAAATACAGCGTCATGAGGCAACTTTTACCTTCACAAACGGGACACTGCAGTGCCCGGGACGAATTAAGATGGAGTAGGCTTGCCCAGCACCTATTCCATCCTCTCAGCTTTAGTCGGCCTTGTCCACAGGAAATACCAAGACATGGTCAATACGTGCGGAGCCGGTTTCCTCACGATGTTTTCCTTCACTTGAGAGTGCTGGTATAGCGCACATAAATTTTTCGCACAGAAAAATCCATGACCGGATTTGAACCCACGACCTTTGAATCGGAAGGCGGGGTCACTACCAACTCTAGTTGGTTGTTATGGTGCTCTCATAGGTACATAACAACTTAGAAATATCCACAGAGGGAGCCCTATTATAAAAATTACCACGTTTTGATGCGACGGTAAACATTATTGCAACTGTAGGAATTAAAAACAAAAGTAGTAACATCTGTGTTTATTTATACATAATTTAAGCAAACAAACAGGTGAGGTGTGGTAGAACTGGTAGGTAGGTGCTTTTATTGATGTTAAAAGAACTTCTTAGAACGTTGTCCATCGCGTCCATCTGGTCCTTTAGAACGAGGGTCAAAAGGTAATTTTTGTACTTTTCCTCTAGCGTTGAGATAGTGATTCTTTTGTGTTACCTATATAAAAGTAGCATAGGTAATGTGTTATTCCAGGTCACTTAGGTACTGTGTATATTCCAAGTTTCATCCAAAATTCGTTCAGCCGTTACCTACGGAGTTGAGTTTCAAACACACCCACACACACACACACACACACACACACACTAACACAAACTTTGCATTTATAATAGGTATTTGAAAGAACGTCTTCATTAAGAACGCAACTACCTCCTTCAAAGCTTAAGAATTTAAATAGGTAGGTGGTACTCAGCTGTCATATCATAACTTCCGTGACCCTAGGTAGGTACGTTGAACAAGCTAAACTGGTTTAAAATAGGCTTTGTCATGTTTTACAGTACCTACAGGGATTTGTATTTTAATTCTTTACATGGTGTTTGACGCGCGTTGCCGGCAAAACCTATATCATGTATAGTTATGAGACGCGCAGGACCGAGGAGGCTGACAAAATCGAAAGGCCTATACTTACCCTGCTGTTGGTGATGATAATGACAGTGTTATGGTGAACATGATTATTTCAGGTATCAAGTATTTACAATCTATACTAATATTATAAAGCTGCAGAGTTTGTTTGTTTGTTTGTTTGTTTGAACGCGCTAATCTCTGGAACTACTGGTCCGATTTGAATGATTCTTTCAGTGTTGGGTAGTCCATTTATCGAGGAAGGCTATAGGCTATGTTATTTTTTTTCAAAATTAGGGATCCGTAATAAAATTGCTATTTTGTAACACAAGGTGTAAAATCGAAAACCTATTTTTGCGTGCGCTGCAAAAACTATTGACAATAGAACAAAATGATGTACTACGGGTTTGTAGATCCCATTAAGACCTACAAAAAAGTCCGCGAGAACATATATCTAGCTATCATGGTCTAATCACAATAACCGATTTTGTGTTCAAAATAATTATTAAATCGTCTGAAGAAAAAAAAAATACGTTAAATATGTATCGTAATATTAATCTTTATCGAAATTAAGCATTATGTTATCAAGAGTATTTATGTAGAAGTAAAATACTTTTTGTTTCATCTCAATCGGATATTTCGTTTAAAAGTTATCACGTGTGTAAGATGTTAAGAGTTGGTACCTATTAATGAGTTATGGGCCATAGAGTTTTTTATCAACATAAAATCCTGTAATAATCTTTTTCGAAATATATTTGTTGATGATGGTAAGTATAAGATCTTTGAAGACTATAATAAATACATTTCTAAAATAACTCTGCTAAGGAAATCCACGCGCGCTTGATGCAAGCAAGACGAGACGCTGGCGGCGCGGCGGCGGGCGAGACGAGGAGGCCGCGCATGCTGGCCGCCTGTGAGAAAAACGCGGGTGAAACCGCGGGGCACAGCTAGTTACCTATATTATTATTCTTTAGTAAATCAGAAGTGGCTGCAAGTTTTCTTATGTTTACTTGTTTCTCTGCCCACCCCATTAAGGATACGGGCGTAATAATTATGTATTATGTACCTATGTAGTAAATCTCTCGCGGAGAAGAGGTTTTAGTTAAAGTTATATGCACGTCGGTATTAATAATGTCAACTACAGAGCAATAAATGGAAGAATTTGAATGACATTACCTATGTAAGCTCTCGGACTACTTACTCATTGGTTTAGGTCCAACATTTAACGTTTATTTATTAGCAGAACTGAACTGATTTATCTGTAATGACTGATTGTACGTGTGATCGATGCGGCTTTACATGGTAGGTATGCGGTCTAATTCATAGTCACTGAAACGGGTTGCATTGTAATTTCACGAACAATTAAAGGCACCAATTTCATTTCTATTGAATTACCATGTAGGTACTTACTTCCTAAAGGTTTATTCTATAGTTAAGTACGTAGTAGATATTTTGTTTACTTAAAATAAGGCGATGGGCTGTTCATCTGTGACCATACGGTTCACATCGATCGGTTCGTATTTATCCTTGGGACTCCATATCATGACTCATGAGTGAATGGCTGAAGTTTTTTTATGATTACTTGTGGTTCTGCCCACCCTATTAGGAATACCTACGGCGTGATATTATGTAGGTATGTAAGTACCTATATCAAATAAGGCACTTCTTAGTAGGTATGCTGTTATCGTCTCTAGTAAGCAAATAAACACATTACGTAGCCGAACACCTAAGCAGTGAGTAAGGCGTAAGTATTTCTTTAGTAGAGTAGGTACTGGTTTGTTTGCTCTTAATTCAGGCTAGCATTTGTGGATTTCAGTTAAGCGCCAAGTAGGTCACTTACTAGAGCTTAGAATTTTATATCAAGACATTCAGAATGCGGTCACACGAACTATTTTTTTTATAACATAACGTACCTAAGTACCTATAGGTAGGTACTCCCAACACTAAGTGAAAATATTAATATTAAATCTCTCCATGATATCCCAATAAAATCATAGGTACTTACCTAATTGTCTTTTTACTCTTATTAGATACCTACTTCGCGCTTTGCAGAGAACTCCTTTCACGGTTTTCTTGACTGCACTTAAAACTTATCTATTCATCTACAATAAATATTAGTCACATCTCACTACTGAGCAAATAATCAGTCAAATACTGAATTGTTTACTTTTTAAATTACAGCTTCTGAGGTGTTACAATTTACTTACTAGAACTTAATGTAGAGTAGGCCATTTTGGTTGTAAGTTACCTACATTGCCCAGTTGACCCAAACTATAGATACGGCCTAAGGATGGTGCTAATTGGACGACATCGGATGACCGTTACATTTCCTAAAATAACACTTTATGGTAAACAATGCACGCGATGTGTGTCATACGGTGCAAATCGATTCCTATAAAACACACGCACGCGGCACGATGTGGATAAATCGGGATTAGCTTTCGAAGAGTCTACAAAAACAATGGCAATGTCATTCAAGTTATTTATTGTACTATTGCTCCTAGCTGTGATAGCGATTGTTCAAGCGAAGCCTTTAGATGAGTCTAAATCTGTAGAACCAGGTGGTGAGACCGGTGAAATGATGGATACAGCAGAATCTCAGAACCCTTTCCTACCGAGGTTCGCAATGAGGAAGTTGAAGGAGAGACGGGAAAAGGCCAGGGCACAGCGGAGGAACCAAGCGAGTCAGGGACAAAAAAGGAACTATAATCAAGGTTATCAGGTTGGCTGGAGACAACCTGGAGTTCCATGCCGGCACTATGTGAGTACCAAACTAATTTAAAAGCTTCCACAACTTTTTTAATTTTCTACAAAGTGCACTTTCTAAATTACGACTATTTGTTTAAACTATTCATTAGAACTTGACTTCGTAGTTAACGGTTGTTTGGCCTAGAATGATTGCAATATTTAAACACAGGTGACCAACAATAGCTCATACTGTCCTTGGCATTCATAAGATCGTCATCTAACTATTCAATATTTTACAGAAAAAATGAAGAGGCTTGTAATTTTGTTGTTGACGTTGGGAATCATCGGTGTGATTGCGAAACCAGTTTCAAAACAAACAATACAGAGTGAAAACAAGAATTCACCTCAGGCAGAAAGCAGTGAGTCACAAACAAAACATGAAGGCGTTATAAACACGTCAAACAAAGGCGATAAGGAACAAAAGAAAGATACTTCAATTGAAAATCCTGAATCGCCCAATATAATTAATACCAGCAAAGACGTCGACGAAAAGGTGGAAATTGTAATTGAGGAAAATATATTTAGTACGGTTGAGCCACTACTTTCAGATGAAAAATGCGAAGACAAAAATAGCAATAACCCAATTGAAAAATCTGAAAAACACAATTTCGATGGAGATGTCAATGAAAATGTTGAAATAATAATTGAAGAAAATCTGGTCAGTCCAATTGATGAGCCACAATCACAAGAGGGTTTCACAGGTGTCCTACCACTGCCGGGATTCAATGAAGATGTATCACTACCTTTACCGGCCTTTGGAAATAGTCCACCAATTATACAACCAGAACTCATTGGAGGCCCACAAGTTGCAGTGGAATTAGAGGGCCCTCAATTTCCAGAATTCGTTGAAGATATGCCACAACTTCCAGATTTCATAGGAGGTATTCCACAGTTGCCAGGGTTTAATAAAGATGGACCACAATTGCTGGAATTCAATGAGGACTCTCAGACAGATGATGATAAAATTGATTTCATTGATAAAGATTATTTCAAAGACAATATGGAGAAAATTGAGCATGAAATAATGGAGACAGCTGCAGGTTTCGTACCTACGCCGCTGGTGTTCAGACGGAAACAGAGGCCTAGAAGAAGATTCCCCACTCGTCGACACTTCAGAAGAAATCCATACAGGCGACACCAATTCTTCTATCCTTACAGGTACTACTCGTTCTATCGCCCTAGCTCTCTAAGGTTCTACTAAGATTTGCATGTCTTGCCATAAATATTACCTTAGAATAGATTATTTATTTCTTTTATATAAACGTAAGTCACAATGGAAAAATAAATACGTTTGTCATCATAATATACGTTTATTTCTACAACCTTTAAATACATGCCATATCGTTTTCATAATGGTAATCGATATTATATTAATTTAACTATCTATTTACATAATATGTAAAATATTCAGTCGGTCAAGTTCTAACTTTGATTAGAAATGGTATGGACCGACGTCAACATTAAAGCTAAACATATTTTTATACAGTATCATACATATATGACACAATAAATCCGATCATACATATTCACAATTTAGAATCTATACAAACATCTGTAAGTGGCACTTCAACATCATATAGATTGGACAGCTAGAGCAAACTCACGTAAATAGTAACCATGAATAATTAGGTCAAAATAATACAACTCATAGTCAGTATGACATCCGCGGCACTCACTGCTCCCGAATGCTCTGGAGGCGGACGGAGCGGCGCGGGAGAACGTGTACTCATTTCCCCGGCCCCACCAGAGCTTCGTCCATTAGCTCATCGTCAGTGATCCCCGGGGAGTTTGAATGCGGAGAGGGCACTACCAGAGGGGAGGGGGCGGGGCTTTTGGCTAGCTGGAGCGCCAATGCCGGCGAATTCGGGTAAACCGGTCGAACCGCAACTAACCCAGAAACCTTGCTTCCCGAAGATGATGAGAAATCTAACAACATTTCAGCCGCCTCCTGCGGCGTGGTGGCACCGCTGCGAGCGACTGACCCACTCGCTGGTGGTTTCATGCAAGAATCCGCACCTTTCCTTTCTTCGCTACCTTTCGGCGCCGCGAAACCTTTTGAAGCTTCAGTCTTGAAGTCTAGCGGCATTAGCGGAAATGTACCTGAGTAATCTTTAGCCTCCTCTTTTGTTCGTTGCGGACTTTCACCTTTGGAAATACTATCCGCGATCTTAGTGAATTCCAAAGGTCGATCTGGCTCCTTTCCTGGAGGCAGTTTTGGGCTCATCCCTCCCATATTCATCAGCGGCTTTGGTACGTTCAGAGGATAAGCTGACTTCTGTAGCGGATCTGTAGTTCGGTTGTCGAAATGCTGGAAAGGATACTTTTGCTGCTCCATCGTGCGTGAGAAATCGTTCACCATGGATCGACCGTCGTATTGCGAAGACGGGCTGCTTTTATCTGGAGTATTCTGGTTCTTAAGTTTAGGAATTTGGAATTTACTCGTGTCTAACGGTTTGATCAGACCTTCGACGAGAAAATTTGAAGTCTCCTTAGGTTTGTAGCCGTCGACTTCATCCCTCGAGCTCGGACTGGAGTGTCGTTCAGACTTCGAGAATATTGACTTTTCCGTGTTACTCATGAGCTTCGTTCGGACTTTCTCCCGTTCCCTGTCCCGCATTATTTTGGATAGTTCACTGCTGCCGCTTTTCGGGGAGCCGGAGCTGGACTTAGAAGCGGATTTGGAGAGATTGATGCCAGCACTGCTGCCGGTGCTCGAAGATTTGTAAGGCACTTTCGACACATTCGCATTGGTTGAGGAATCTGAGGGACTCATGTTAGCTTTGGGAGGCGTCGACCCTGGAGTGATACTTCCAGACTTGGACGATTGCATCGCTTGCGTCTTCTTGGAAGCGGGTCCGCTGATGACGCCGGGCTTGAGTCCCGTGTGAGTTTTTGGCGAGCCCTGACTCGGCGGCGTAAGCTGCGGCGATGACTGCTTGCTGGAGCCCGAGCTGCTGTAGTTCAATTTGGAGCTGCTACTACTGCTCGACGACTCCTTACTCCTGGTTTTGTTTATCGTGATCTTCATTCCGTCCGAGCTCGGCTTCACCATATACTCTTGATTTTTGCTTTCGCTTGTCTTGCTGCTCACGTTTTTTGGATCCGAGAAACTTTTGCTGCTCGAGCTGCTGGATTTGGCGCTCATGTCCACTTCAGCCCCGCAGTGTTGGGCCGATTTGAGTTTGTCGATGACGGCACTGAGGGAGCCCTTCCTGTTGCGCGCCGCGCTCGGGGCGTTAGTCTTGTTCACTTCCACGTTGGGGGGCGATATGAGCGGCTCGGTGACGGGGCTATCGCACGTCACCGGAGTAATCTCCAACTGCTTCAACTTAACTGGGTTTTTTAGCTTAGGGCTGCTCCTGCCAGAACTAGAAAAATTCAGACCGGAATGTTTCTTCTCCTTATCTCTGGAGGAGGAAACTGAACTGGAGCTGTAGCTGTCCTTGGATATCTTCTTGGACAGGTCGTAGCCGGTGGTACCGGATTTACCGGAAGGGGAGCCGGAGGCGGCGGACTTCAGTGCGGACATGCTCGGCTTCCCCGATCCTGAAGAACTATGTTTCGGGGAAGAGACGCTGGGGTTTTTTGGACTCGAGTATCCTGGCAAGTGTTTGGGGCTGTTCTGGACGGGCGAGTGTCTCGGGCTGCTGTGGTGGCTGGAGGTGCCGGACTGCTTTCCAAGTCCCTTCACGGTACTGGGCGTTGGCGATTTGGTTATTGATACAGATCTGCCATGGGTGGGGCTGGGGCTAAATTTTCTCAGCAGCGAATTGGGGGATGTTGAGCGTAAAGGGGATCCATCGGTGGGTTTGATGCTCACGGAAACTGGTTTCGTCAGTGGGTCTTGCTTCGGGGGTACCTTCTCGGGCGGGCCCATCGGGTCATCTCTGCGACGCTTTTTCTTCTTCTCCTTGCTGCGTTCCTCTCCAGACTTGCTAGACTTTTTGTCGGTCCTCATTCTGTCGTCCATGGACTTCATTTGCGAAGAGGTTATAGGGGTGATGGTTATGGAGCTGGGCAGAGCAGCGGGGGCGGCTGCAGTGATGGGTATAATCTCTATGCCTGGTCGTCGGTCGAGACATAACATGGAGGAAATGGCGCCTGCCTGATTGCTGCCTGCACTGCCTATAGGGGTAATGCTGACGGATGAGGGCATATATGGTTTACCTTCGGTCAGGTCTAGAAGAAGAGACGACGCGCTCCTACTTCTTACTTCCGCCTCTTTGCTTTTGAGCTTTTGCCGTTTGTGCTCAGACTTCTGAAAAGAAGACCTGCAAAGAAAAAACACGAGTTACCAATATATCATAATCGTAGTAATTGATTTGAAATACACTAGAGCTTTTTACCATCTATACAAAATGATTTATACAGCGTTTGAAACACAAGTCTAATACATAATGTACCTACCTATCGTTACGAAACTACAACTACGATATGTAACGATACTTCGAAAACTATGAAACTAAAACAATTTATTAGGTAGTAAGTTTGCATAATTGTATCTTTGTCTTTTATGATACAAGTATTATACAAAGTCATATCGAATGTAGTTAGAAATCAATGAATACTAGCTTATAGATATGCTGGTAATTGAAAAATTTTGTATTCTGACTGAATATATACTTCTGCTTTTCACTCGTCATTCGCCGCCGCATTTGTCTGTTTTTCACAGCAGGTACTGCGCCTAAAAATCACGTGATTATCCTCTGTCTAGTTTCACATCTAAGTTACCTGCTTTATATATTCTAATGTTTGATTTTGATTCCTATCAACATTGCCCTTTATATGAAATCGTATAATTAACCTGATAATCTCATAAATAATAAGCACATCTGTTTCCCATAGGGGTAGGTAGAGGTGAGATAAATACAAAAGAAACTAACCTCATCATATTGTCTTCTAGATCAGCGTCGTTTGAATTATCCATATCAGATGACGTTCTGTTATCCTGACTCCTAGCGTCTGTCGCGTCCATTCCAGAAAGCTCTAAATCCGACACAAAGTCGTTCTGCGACGCAAGCGATTCTCGACCATCATCGTTTGTGCTGTTGCTGTTATTCGTATTGTCATCGTCGTTCACATAAGCGTCAGATTCGCTTTCGCTGTCCGAGTCCATCATTTCGGCGATGCCGCCCGGCTTGCCTTTCTTCTGTCCGGGCCATACGTCCGAGTCAGATTTACGCTTCTTCGACTTCCGCTCTGTCGGCTCAGCTTTGATATCGTCTTGACACATCAGAGATAAATGGTGCTGTTGTTCCGAGAGGTACGCACCTGAGGATAATAATGTATGAACACAATGAGTTGAGTAAATAAACACATTACTCAGAACTCATAATCTTTGAAACTAAGGTCTGAGGAATGTTGGGGGCATCTGTTTACTTTAGAGTTTATGTGGGGAATAAAATATAGACTACATTGTATATTCCAAGTATAATTCAAATTAGTTACGCCGTGATTGAAGCCCAAACATTTGTGCCTCAATCACGGCGGATTTGTAGAAGGGTCCATATAAAAGTCTAATGTGAAATAATTAGTAGTAGTAAAGAATTCTGAAAAGTAAAGGAACATTTCATGCAGTGTTACCTCCATGAAATCCTCTCCAACAAGATGGACTATCTATATGAGCGATAGGCTGATCATCTGTCACCATGGTTCACCATGTACATCTGTCATCTTACTTATATTATAAATGCGAAAGTTTGTGAGTTTGGATGTTTGTGCCTCAATCACGCCTAAACGGCTGAACGGATTTGAATGAAACTTGGAATATACATAGTACATGTACTGGATTAACATATAGGCAATTTTTTATCCGGATACCACGCGAGCGAAGCCGCGGGCGGCAGCTAGTTGATAATATTATGTATGTATGTGTTACCTCCTTGATGCGGATGGTTGACACTGTTGGGGTAGAGGGAGCGCGGCGCGCTTGGCTCTTGTTTGACGTGGTCGCCCCCGGGGTCAATGCCCCCGAGGGCGCAGCTAAAATTTGCGTCCAGAGCCGAGTAACCGCCGTTCATTTGTTTAGTTGACGATTCACGCTCCCAGATTTTAATAAGCGATCTGAAAAAAGAGATTTTTAACTCAGTAGCCACATGTTTGGTCTTTGCGAAATTGTCGCATAGAGTGACGTGACAGACACAGCACTATCGTGATAGTGTAGCCGCAGGGTAAGAAAATGTAGAAGAATGTATTTGATGATTTTCAGAAATAAATTTAAGATTTATTAGAATGCCAGTAACGCGTTTTTTTCAATAATACTAACCGGTTTTTGACAAATTCATGTGGCAATGAAAATGAAATTAATATATTTAACAGTTGCAATAGAAGTGGGCAAGTAGGATTTAAATAATATTTTTAATTTGAAGTCGATAGCTTCAGTAGCTGCTGAAAAATCTGCTGCGACAGACGGACAATACCGCACCAAAAGGGCGTTTTCTGTCGATTTACAAATTTACTGAGAAATGTACCTTAACGTTATAGGAATAGAGTGGCTTTTCTGAAGCACCCTGCTGATGTAGTCATCAATATGCTCTCTCGCGGGGGAGTTCAGTGAGTAGACCGAAGCTCGCGGCGTTGCCGGGTCGGTTAGATCCAACTCCACGGTAGCCATACTTTCGTCCAATGGGTGTTCGAGGGATATGGAGATATGCTGCCAGGATAGCGCGCTCACTTCGAATATCAACGTGCTTTCTAGCTCCAAAACTGTAACAATGTTTTTGATATAAAAAAGACAGGCTAAGGAAGTTAGTCGAGGAGTTTTGGTATTGATCGAGTCATAAAGGGGAAGTTGATGTTTTGGCATTATGGAAGTGGTGGAAACTTATAGAAAAATTAGTTGTGAGATTTTGGCAATAGTCGAAACAAAATAATCTGTTCCGCAATGACAAAAACAAATTTCGAAAAAATGAAGCTGTTTTGAAAAAACAGAAGAATATAGCTAGCTATAATATAGTAAGAATCCAATAAATATCTACCTACATACAAGTGTATAGATCATTGTCATTGAAAGACGAAAAGCGACATAAAGCTACGCGATGTGATCAGACTCTTTAAAATGTCCGTCAAATCGTAATCTGATTTACGCGATAATGTAGGCCAAAATACAGCTATCGTTTGACATTTTGAAAACGCGTTGCTTTTTGTCGCTTAACCAGGACAATGAGTTAGAGTGAGTGCGCGCGCGCTTAAGTATGTGTGTGAGTGAGCGCGTTTGTTTATGTATGGGTGTATGTAATGTGGGACGCCTAGGTGGAGAGACGATCTGCGAAAGGTTGCTGGCAGAGGCTGGATGCATCGAACCGAAGATAGAACGCGATGGCGCTCAGTAGAGGCCTATGCAGTGGACTGCTAGAGGCTGACGATGTGTGTATGTATTTGTGTGTGTGTTGTGTGTGTGTGTGTGTGTGTGTGTGTGTGAGTGTGTGTGTGTGTGTGTGTGTGTGTGTCACCTTGCTTGGGCTGCGTGCGCACGACGCTGGCGAGCAGCGTGTTGAAGAGCGCCTGTTGACGCAGGCACGCCAGCAGCGGCGGCACGTGCGACGGGTGCGTGAAGGGAACAGATGACACAACACACGCCGTTAGCGCACGAGTTTCACACACAAAGTAGCATTGCATCTGGTCAGGGAGACTCTGAGGACAAACCTTTGTATTAAAGACAGACAGACTGACATAGTTACTTTCGCATTTATAATATTGGTATGGATAGACATAAGCATCAGGGACAACAAAAAGGGATCTGGTCAGTTTGTACATGTCACCGTAAAATTGTAAGTACTGTTAGATTATAATCTCGCGAGATTGTAAACTGTCGAACATATGCTTAGATTGAAATTAGTAGGTTAGATTAGTTAGTGAAAAGCTACGCGGGAGGCGAGCGAGCAGAGCGAGCGTGCCGCGGCAGCGTCCGCCGAAGCGACAGAAATTTAAAGCATTTGAATTGTTACGATTCACAATCTTTCGACAGTTCACAATCTCGTGAGATACATTATAATCTAACGGTATTTACAATTGTACGGTGACATACATACCACACATAACTTCTCTGCTGGACTGGGAGTAAAGAAAAAACATAGAATGCGTCCAGCTGCTTCTCTCCCCGAACATGTCGTAAAAGTCGACTAAGGGATAGTATCCTCCAACATGATGAGATAAGCAATGATAATGATAAGCAAGTATTCCCAAGGAGGGTTGACGTCAGGCAGGCGGCCGGTCATAATATACCTTAGCCAAAACTCTTACACCATGATCCAAGGATCATGCTGTGCCGACCCCACATAGAGTGGGATAAGGGCAGGAAGATGATGGTGACATACATACCACAAATAGTCCTTTGCTGAGATTCAGCTCGATAGTTTTGCCGGGCGTCAGCTTGTTGTAAGCCTGCTGCGCCACTAAGCCCAATAGAGGCTTTGCGTTACTCCAGTCCGCCCCCACTTCTACCTGAAATAATGTTCTATTAGCAAACTGTTAGAAACAGTGGCGGATTTACCAGCAGGCTAAGTAGGCTTGAGCCTAGGGCGGCAGATTTTAGGGGCGGCAAATTTGAGAACCAATTTTTACAGAAGTCGAAAAGAATTCTGTAAGACGGTTTTCTGACAATGACATGATCCCTTTAGAAGTCCACAAGACATCTTTCCGATGACTTTTCCCTCTTCCCTCTCATTATACATTCAACGGTACCAACTTCTATATTCTATTGGTAAACACCCAGTTCACGGCCCCAACCAGAAATCGGCTTTTGCCCACACCTTCTATGAGTGAGATGAGAGCGAAGTTGCGAAATTGAGCGAATTGTTGGATTGTAAAGATAATCTAGGAACTGACAATTTACAATTTTAGAGGTAAGGGCGGCAAAATTTCAATAGCCTATACTTGGGAAATATGTAAATCTGCCACTGGTTACAACACCATGACTGTAACTGTACTTAGAGACATTACGCACTGTCGACTGGTCGTCGGTCGTCCGGTCGACTCGACGACTCTTAGAGAAACACATTTTAAACTTTTTATTTTATTAGTGTAGAATGTTCTTTAAAATACCTCGGTTGTGGCATATATGAGCTTGGCGAGCCCAGCACACAAGGGCGTCGGCTGAGACAGTTTCAGGGTGAAACAAGCGGGGAGCATTGCACTGTTTTGTGGCACTAGTTGAGCATACACTGGATTCCTGTAACACAAATTAATATTTGTTTCATACAAGATGTTTGCTTGCGTGCTTCATGAAGAAAATGTAGCTTAGGTCTCCAGGCTCCAGGTCATATACTATTCCTCTTTTAATTCATAAAGACTTAAAAGTAGATTTGAAGTCTTGACTTCAGACCAAATAAAAAGAAAAGACGGCGCGCCGCGAACAAAAAAAGTGAAGCCACCTTTTTATCTGTGTATGTCGTTTGAGGTTTTGTGTTCCAAGTAACCTAAAATTCATAGTTTATTAATTAAGAAACGATGTTATTTGAAGTACCTACAAGTGAAAAGTGATTCCGTGAGACTTTTTATGTGATTTGCTGCTGTTTTTACAAGTTTTCACTACACAGGAAAGCATAATTCTATTTTTAAGACTCGTGACGTAGACTAAGAGCGATGAGCATGGTTTTAGTGTAGGTGTGTGCGTGAGCGTATATGTTTACTTATAGAAGCACGGTTTTGTGTGGCTTCACTTTTGTTGTTCGCGGCGCGCCGTCTTTTCTTTTTATTTGGTCTGAGGTCTTGACTATGACCTTAATAATTGTGGTCTTCGATTTATTTGATCGAAGATTGTGGTAAACGACATCACGGCAGACCAAGACTGAGATGGCAGGATGACCTGGACTCATTCATGCTGGATTGGTCCTCTAATAGCACATGAGAGAGAAAGGTGATAGGGAGGCCTTTGCCCTGTAGTGGGACGATATGGGCTCATAATAATTACACAATTACGAAAAAACTTGTTATGTGTTAAGCAAAATAAAATGATGTGTGCTTCTTTAGTGCTTACTTTGCTAAAATCTAATATCAGCGGAGTGACAACCCCTAATGACAATCCTGGATCCGCCACTGCATATCATCAAACATCCACAGTAGTATGTAGTAGAATATAAGAAATAAGATGATATTTTAACTCTTTACCCTTTGCCTGACTGTTGTCTGTTAGATATAATTGGCGCCAATTGCAGTTTATTAGCAGCAGAGCCTTCTAATAACACAGTAGCGGAATGTCCAATCTGTGTGTGAGAGGGGGCGACCAGTGAAGCAAGACCGCTCGATGCCTGCGGCTTGCCAAGAGTCAGTAGCTCTACAGTAAGTGGTTGTAGACCCTTATCTTTGTCCAACAGCTCGTATGGAGACACAAAGTATGTTAGCTTCATGGCATGACCTGGAAAGAGATATTTGAATAGAAATTGGAGTAAACAAACCCAACAGTCACATACATAGTTCCGACCACACACTAGAGTTTCCTGTGTTGTGGACCACAACACCTAGATGCTAAAGAAATATTTGCAGAATGTGCACAAACATTTCTCCCGAAGCGGGAATCGAACCCGCGCCAATTGCGTTTCATCCGAGCACTAATCCGCCACGCTATCGAGGCAGTCATATTATATCTAGGTCACTACCAAAATCCGATTTGTAAAAATTTTAAATGTGAAATCCACCTCCTCGTCTTTTCTGCAAGAAGCCAATAGGGCTTTTGTGGACTTGTGACCAGGGGTCTTTGATGAAACTCTGAAGTTGCCTCATTGTGCACAGATCTTCTTCCAAACTCTGCAAAGCACTGAACGCTTTACATTTTATCTGAAACATGTATAACCGTATTTAGTAAAAAAAGTACTTACAAAAGTCAATAATAATTAATTTTATTAAATCAGACACTAAAGTCCATTTGTCGTAGTAAGTACGCAAGTTTTATATCTATGTTAGTGTTAGTGTTACAATACTGATTTAAATAAAATTAATTGTTGTAGTATTACTAAAAATGTATAACAAAATGTAGATACAGTGTATGACTTGAAATATCTACTCATTCCACAGAAGCAAAGCCGTGGACTGAAGCAAATTGTAGTTACATAATATTTACTTAAATAGGATAGAGGCAGGAGAAAATGATTAGGTACATTACATACTTAAGTAAAATCAATAACTTGATGAAACAAATCACCTTTTTCTCAGCATTAAGTTGGTACACAGCAGTGAGTCCCTCCAACTGCGCAGTGAAGTCGGCAAAATCACCCTGAGATATACATTGCACAAGCTCCTCGCAACTTTGCTGTTCAATCTGGAATACAAGTTTTACAAAATAACTAAAGCAAAGCATAAGCAGAATTGGACTATTTTACTACAAAATATAATTATTTTGTAGTACTTTGTGACTTGTGCTTTGACAGACAGCAGGCAGCGACTTTGTTACACTACATAGCATAAAACAAAGTTGCTGCCCGCTGTCTGTCCCTATGTATGCTTAGATCTTTAAAACTACGCAACGGATTTTGATGCGGTTTTTTTTTAATAGATAGATTGATTCAAGAGGAAGGTTTATATGTATAATACATGCATAATATAGTAGAGAAACACTGATAATTTTAGAGGTTTCTAATGTGATGTCATAAATAAACCCTTTTTGCGCTTACATTTTATGTATATATTTTGTGTTTATAAAGATATATTCATACTTTATAAACACATTTGCTCACCTTTCCTTCATGGTGAATTTTCACATCTTTGATTCCACCTGAAGCCTCAACTATTATCTCCAAATAGAACATGTCTGAAGAGATGAAGAGATTCACTCCTGATGTGCCCACTACGAACTTTAATCTGTAATACAACATATTCCTATAGATGTTGATAAAGGTCTTTCTTTGTACTACTCACCCCAACACAGGACAATCTTTTACCCCACTAATTATTATTAGACCTCAAACACAATAATGAAAAAAAAAAAGAGAAGGGTGAACCTATACCCTTCTCTTTTTCTGTTCACCTATGTCTAAGGCTTACACCATCATTGTGTCAAGCGTAGTCTGATAAACTGAGCAAAGGCTTTTTTTATAAATATGGTTCATTTGGTTTCTAAAAATTATTGTAGCTTACCCAAGTTGCCTAGAAAGACACTCAAGTCTCTCAATAAGGCTTTGTAAAGACCCCACTTTGATACAGTGCTGCAGGCTGTCCAGGCACTTCTGTAGGATCATGCGGTCTTGACTATCGATGGCCCAACGCTTATCCTAAACAAAAAAAACTATTATTTCTAACCTTGGTAAAACAGAAGAATGGAATGAAGACTAAACTTACAAGCATAGTCATTCGGACGCCTTTGGAAGTTTCTGCCAAGTTTTTATACTGTGATGTTTTGGACCTCAATTTCTCCATGAGGATCTCCTTTTGAAGCTCTTTTGATTTGTCCAACAAACCATTAGCGGTCGCCATCATTATAGAATTGCCGTCCGACATCGTGAAAGATAAGGACTAGCTTCTAAACAAACAAGATAATCACAACGATGATTCACTGAAGTTCACCGAACATCTGATTTGAGTAGGTACATAAGCAAGGTAAGTAAGACTATTATTATCAAGTTCTAAAACTCGATTATGTATTTTGGTTTTACATTTTTTAGAGCACTTTAAGATAGTGTCTATATATTTTTAACGTATGTTCATGCAGTTTTTGTACAAAATAAATAGAAAGAAGAAAACCATCACATTTCTTGTAAAAAGAAAATCGAACGTAAGCCAAGCAAGCAAATCAGAACAAACAAACAACTTGTCAAAGAGCAATCAACTTGCAAACGGTCAATCAATCAAAGTCAAGTTTCCTTGATCACAGTATCAAAGTCTATCAAAGTGTCTGTCAGTCAACTGCCATGGCTGCCAACTGTCAAAAAGTTGTTCGAAAAAATATCAACTTCAAATAAAAAGGACATAATATTACTTTTTTACCTTTTAGGGTTCCGTATCCGAAGGTGCCAACGCAACAAACAATAAAAATAAAATAAAAAATAAATTGGGCCTCCATACCAGAAACATGTGCATGTACAAGGCATGTACATAGTTAATGTTTCTTGTATCAAGTTCGTGTGCGAATTCGACTCGTACTCGTACTACTTGCACGGTTTTTTACTTTGCCTTCTCACTCATTCATCCGCTCACATTATTCTGTTCCGTACTGTGCTCAGCGTATCCAGAAGGTTACAAAAGTAGTAGGTACATAAAAAACTGCTTGATCAAGACGACAGAGCAACACATCTTTGTATTTGCTCTCATTATATTTCAGTACGAAGGTACCTTCGTATTCCCTGTATATCTTCGTATGAGGGTAGGTAGTTGGTAATGATAAAAGTCTAGGTTAGGCCTCTCAAGAAAATGTTTAAACTGTAGTTTTTTGGTTCATTGGCATCACATGCTTACCTACTCTTTGTTCTATTTTAGTAATAGATAGGTTTTAGTTATTATAAGTTGTAACCAATAAATGTATTTTCTTTTTCTGTCTTTCAGCCCACTGATCCTTGAACTGGAGCAAAATCATAGTTCAAACAGCTCAAAATCTAAATAACAACACGACTGACTCCTAAGTAGATAATGTAAGTAGGTAGATAAGTGTTATGTGAGCCGTGAACCTCAGTTATTAGAAGTAAGTAGGTAATTTCTAAGATAGTTATTAGATGCGTTAGGTACCTATCTGCTAAAAAAGTACATTGAGTAAAAATATCGAACACAAGTCGCTCGAACAAAGTATCGCGTACAAAAGTATCTGTAGGTATCGAAAGGAAAAGTACTTGATACTACAAAGTATCGATACTTTTTTCGTGTCCCTTCATTCGTGTGTATTGGGTAATAGGTAGGTCATTAAAATAGGCGAATGACTTGTCCATTGATTTATTTAGCAATTGTAAGCTAAAGTCCGCTTTTTTGCTTGCTGTACCTACTACTTTTTTGGCTATTTATATTTCGAGCGATTCCAGATGTCTGAGGAAAAATAATATAAAAAAATGGATCAGTCTTCTGGGACCGCGGTCCCAGTCGCCCGAGTAGGTTCCCGTTGTAGGCAGGACTAGCATTGCCCCGTATTCCATAAACATAAAGACAATTGGGATGGAACCAACGTTCATCTTACTTAAATTATAAATGCGAAAGTTTGTGAGTTTGGATGTTTGTGCCTCAATCACGCCTAAACGGCTGAACGGATTTGAATGAAACTTGGAATATACATAGTACATGTACTGGATTAACATATAGGCTATTTTTTATCCGGGTACCACGCGAGCGAAGCCGCGGACGGCAGCTAGTTTATCTATAAAGGTCTGCTTGATTTTATTATTGCCGAACTCAATCATTTAGAAATTTAAATCTGAATTTAATTTTAATTTTAATCTATGTATAAATCTGTTCCTTTCTTCTCTTATTTTGTTATGTTATCCTTTTATTTCTTATTTGCATGCGGTGTTTATCTGTAATTAGTTGTGCAATTAGTTTGTGTATTTTATATGTATTTTATGTAATGTAAAATTGTAATAACTGTAGATAAACCTAATAAATAAAATAAAATAAAATAAATAAAAATTCTTAAGATCTGAGTTCTTAAACTAATAAAAAGGTAAATAGAAAGGAACTGTATACCTAGCCAAGTACCTACAATATTGTCCTACAGTCCTACGACAAACAAGCTAAACAAGGTTACGTAACGAGCGAAACCTGTGGTTGACGCATTGAGTTGCATTTTTTTTTGCATTCTGCCAGTGGTGTACGACAACATGTCACTCCGCTGTATCCACGCTTGAGATACCTTACATAATACTAGCTTCCACCTGCGGCTTCACTCGCGTGTACATAAAACATTATTGTCGAACAATTACCTAATGGTCAGACATTTACAATTTTGACATTTGCTAGGCTGCAATTTTTCGACTAATCTAAGAGAGCACTGGTGGTCTGGTGGTAGCGGCCACGACTCCGATCCTAAGATCGTGGGTTCAAATCCAGTCGTGCACCAATGAATTTTTCTTTTCGAGAAATTGATTTGCGCTCTAACAGTAAGGTACTCTCAAACGGTAGGTTAAAGGAAAACATCGTAAAACCGGCATGTCGAAAAAGTTTGAAAGCATGTGTCAAGTGCACGAAAGGAGCCTTTGAAGTGCACCTTAAATCCTTTCACCACACTATTGGTAGTAGTAGTAGACGATGAAATTTTAAGAGTTGAGAAGCTTATTGAAAGAGTGATAATCGAAAAAGTAGAAATACAAAAGAAACAGTCGGGCTAAAAGGCCGTTGCAAACGGTCTATAGATAGCTCACCTGATCCAGCTCAATTTTTTTTCAGTAACTATAAGTTTCCGCAACTTTTCCCTCACAGGGAAGGGGGGAGGGAGCGGGTTCCTCAACCTACCTGCCACCCTCTTCCCGCCTCAACCACCCTTTAATTCGACGGTCCATATACTACAGTATAACCATTTCTGCATTTAAAATGAGAGTTGGAACAACACAACTAGTTTTTAGGTGGCAATGCAAAATACTAGAAAGTTTTGTGCCTGCAATTACATTTACAAACTGCGAATGTATAGGTACCTAGACTAGATAAATCAAAGCTTTCCCAGACCTTTCTTGGTTTACCTACTTACCACTACATGGGAAGGAAGGTATTTTCTTAGTTTCTCGATTCCGTTTATTGGTTCAATGCAGATTTCTTTCATCATTCGTTTGCAGAGACACCCCTTCTACTTAGATATTTACTGGATTTGAATTAATAATTTGCATAACGTGGATACGCAGTAGGTATTCAATGGGTAAAACGCGCGTCGAAAAAAAGACAACACGAACTATTTACCTACAATTACTAAATGTTTTTCGTTTTGACTTAAACTGTACCTAAGTTTATGAGTAGGTACCTATCAAATGAACCGTTTCACGAAAGAAGAAAGGAAGAGAGTGCTCTAGTCTTCATATGACAAAATATTGCCTTTTCGTTATTTTAGTTCCATCTTTTTTCACGGGATTTCTTTTATAAAACAGACTAAACGAATTTTATTCAAAGCGTAGTACATGCTAGGCGTATAGGTAGGTACTTCACAAAACATTCCCTAAATATCTGAGCCATTCGGATGCTAAAAATGATCCTAGTCATTATTTTTCTCTCTGCACCTTATAGATTTCTCATGAGCTTTCTATTAGCCATTTATCTCAATACATATTACATTTGCCCATTCCTTTTAACTTAAGACGCAATCTGCAATCTGCTGCAACTGATAATCTGCTACGTTGAAAGATCTTTTAAATCCTGTGAAAGGTAAGCCTATCAAGCAATTCTGATAAAAGTAGATTAAGTTTATATATGAAATAGTTATTCCGTCCAAAGCTACTCTTTGATTCAAACAAGATATTAATTTCTTACATTATAGATATTTATTTATTACATTAATTGGGTAGGTAATAAGATCAATGCAAAATGCAAAGCAACAAACAAACATTTATAAAATCACAATAATATCACGTCCGCATCCCTAATGGTATGGGCAGAGCCATGAGATAACTTGCAGCAACTCCTGATACAAATCCCAAGATGGATATAGAATCCTGGAACTATCAGTGAACTGTATGGTACCATTATATTGGAGAGAATCCTTTAGTCGACTTTTACGACATGCTAGGGAAGAGAAGCAACTGGACGCATTCTTTGTTTGTTTTTTCTTTACTCCCAGTCCAGCAGAGAAGTAAAAATGTGGTCATTATAATATATTCATATAAACATTATTATACAAACAAACTTATAGTTTTGATCTCACAATAGGATTATACCTAACCTAACCTAAAATTCGTTCAGCTGTTCTGTTACAGCGTGATTAAGGAACAAATATACAAACATCCAAAGATGGGAAAGTTTGCAAGTAGGTGTGTTTGGATTCCAAACACACCTACTTGCAAACTTTCCCATCTACACTAATATTATAAAGAGAAAATATTTTTTTGTTTGTAACGAATAGGCTCCGAAACTACTGAACCGATTTAAAAAATTCTTTTACCAGTTTTTTCAAAACAACCCTTAAAAAAAGTGAAATGGGGTACCAGTTTTTACAGGGTACAGGTTTTAAAAGTAATCTAACGCGTACGAAGTCGCGGTCAACAGCTAGTTTATTATATTAGAGGGATAATTAAATATAGATACGCTCTTACAAGTTGGATATACCTACGGGTGCCTGTTGAATCTTTGCCGAAAATAAGTTAGTGGTAAAGGCCATTTGTCATTGTTTAGATTGTTTGTCAGATTGGGAGCCTACTTACTACGAAGTTTAATAACTTGAAGTTCTCTATCTATCTAGTCGTGTCACTAATTATTTCGAACCAGGGTAGTGAAAGGATTTAGAGTGCGCTTCAAAGGCTCCTATTCGTGCACTTGACACATATTTTCGAACTTTTTCGGTTCCACGACATGCTGGTTTCCTCACGATGTTTTCCTTCACCGTTTAAGGGTATTAGTATAGCGCACGTAAATTTTACAAACAGAAAAATGCATTGGTCTACCACCGTATTTGAACCCACGACGTTAGGATCTGAAGGCAGGGTCACTATCACTAGACCACCACTCTTGAAGCTGAGCCCAACCAGCGACGCAGAGGTCACTCCACACCTCTTTAATCGACTTAAAAAGGAGGCTCTCCTTTCGGCAGTTTTTTATAGAGACTTTTACGATACACGATAATTCCACGTGGTATCTTCCAACATAATGAGTGATGAGATACAATAAGCATTCCCAAGGAGGGTTGACGTCAGGCAGGCGGCCGGTCATAAAACACCTTAGCCAAAACTCTTACACCATGATCCAAAGATCATGCTGTGCCGACCCCACATAGAGTGGGATAAGGCAGGAAGATGGTGATGATAATTCCACGTGGTATGTAGAAATTATGGTCTCAATGTGGTAAAAGTAAGTAAGTTCGTATGAGCTAGTGGCCAACTCTTGTGACGGAGTTTTAGGCTGCCTAAAGGCCTCCGTCATGGCTTAACGACTTAAAAGCCGGGACCGACAATTTAACCGGCCCTCCGAAGCACGGAAGCGCTCAGCTCGTAATGCCACTTGCGGTCACCCATCCCAATTGTGACCACGCACAACGTTGCTTAACGTCAACAATCAATCAAGAGCTACGCCACGAGCGCTTCTGTCTGTGTGGTGTGGTGTGGCTTCGCGCTAATGTGGTCTCATATAAATTTATTTCCTGAGGGACTAATATTTTTCCCGTAAAATTGAAAATACGTAGTCATAATCTCTTGACATCGCGACTTTATATATTTCTTGTGGATGATTTTACTTTACGTTACAACTTAACAAGAAAATAATTAAAAATATATATTTTTTTAATTTTGAAATTCTTTATTGAACTCGATTACATTTACAAATACGACATTAAAAAGTATACATACAAAGGCGAGCTTAACTCTAGAAGAGTTTTTTACAAGCAAACATTTGAGGTAAGGGAGAGGCTTTAGCATAGGTGAATATGTATGTGGACACAGGCGGGAAAAAATAAACATGACAACATAACTATGTATACTAACATACTTAAGATATGTTTTTGTACAGACTTTATAATTTCATCTTACGAATTTGTCCTACTCGTAAACTACTTACACAGTTGTTTGTGATTGGCCTTTGATCGTATAATACAAAGGTAATTGATTAAGGAAACATACTCAATACTTTGATTATTCACACACTCAGTATCTGAATAATTTTCGATGGTAGGAGAGTACTTATTAGATTATCTTAGAAGTAAAGGAATAGGATAGACTTACAGATCAGCAATGGTATTCTAATTCATTCAAAAAGGGGATCGGAAATATTAATTTCGTCCGTTTTTTTTGATTGGTTTTTCAAATCAATCAAATTGATTTATTGTAACAAGCATGGCGTCAGTGTTATCAGTGGGCTCCCTAACTTCGGCTTATAAGATCCCTAACAATAACGTGCTCCATCTGGATCACCAAAAGTTTCCGATATCGGAAATCTGAATTGTAATTAGAGAATCCTCGCCAGAAACGTTCCAAATTCGAAACGCGTTTTCTAATAAATTAGAATAGAATAGCAGAAATTGTTTAGTTTTAGTAGCGTGTTTTAATGAATTAAAGTAAATAAAACGGAACTGTTAGTACTAGATAATGTAATGTAAATGAAAGAAAGGGGTAAAATGTGACTTCGTTTTTAGGTTGGCTAATTTAAAATTACTTTCTAAAGAGCAGTAACATGACCATCAATATCAATCAAAATTATTACTTAAAGTTGGATATCCAATTTCTGTGTGAGATTTATTTGGGTTCTGCCAACAAACATAAAACATCCTTTGCCTAACTCACCAAGTTAGCCCACGTAGGTAATCAACATAAAGGAAAAACAAATGAAATAAAACTTGAAACAGAACATTCATAATCTTTATTGATCCATAATAAAAATATTTTGAACAGTTATAAATAAATTAAGTTTATTTAACTTCACAATTAGTGTGTATTTTACAGGTACAATTTAAAATGACTATAGTATTTAACCGATAATAGTATCTAAACCTCTCCCTCAATTGACTTAATCTAAGTTTAATAAATTTAAGGAAAATACAATACAGCACTCAATACCGAGTATACGAGTGTGAGTAGTGGCGTAGCACGCCTACGTAGCTATCCACGCGCGTAGCACTTCTACGCTCAAATGCCGTAGCATAGAGATTCAAATCAATCTACCGTATTTACTTAGCGAGATTCACAATTTCAATGATATTCAAAGGATACCGCAAAATAAAGGTTACAAATATGTTATTTGAAGACCGTGTTTACTGAAGGGAGCGGGGAGACGGGAAGGTCAGCGAGCGCTTGGATCCAATGGGGAAGTGAGAAAGGTCGATCTCGTCCATGGGATAGTCGGGTCTGTAGCGCTTCTTGTCGAAACTGGATCTGAAATGCAAATATGCCGTGAGAATTCATCTAGTTTTGCTAATATATTCATATTTATTTTATTGTTTTGAGTTGGTTAAACAAAGGTCTTATAATTACTTTGGTCCGCTGGGGCACCACAATATTTAATTTCTTATTACACCTATATAAATTTGGGTTAAGCCACTGTTGTGACCACTTTCAATTTTTTAAGAACACGTATGCATAACTGGTATGGCTGCCACTTTAAAATGTATGAATCTAGTCAGAGGCTTAAACAACTCTAAGGAAGCGTAAGCAAGACTTGTAAAAGGTGGCACGTACAGACGTACATGTCGCCATCTCGGTCTGTGTGTGTGTACCTACGCGTCGTATCGTAACAGACTCTTAAGAAAATAAACTTATTTTGCTAAGTAGCAGCTTAATAAATGATAGCCTTTCGCTCCGACAACTTGAGTTACACATAATTTGATTGGTATGATACAGAGCTACATTAAAAATGTATGGAATATGCTGTGTTCTAATATTGTTAGTTTCTGTGAAAATCAAAGTTAATAAAGTCTGGTAGCTAAGTAAATAAACAAATATTTACTGTATTTCTTTCTACTTTTTCCTTTTTGTATTACTCATTTCTATCTGCCCGATCCTTTATTTTGGAAAGCGATTGAAAGCAAAATATGAAAAGGTCGGTTTATCTTTCCACCTTATGGTTACATAACAATCAGATAGGTACAATCCTACAAACCAAGCTTGAATTGCTGTTTTAGGATCGAAATTTCTGAATAATTAAATAAAGCATCAAACTTTATGAAATTTGATAGTTTTAGCATGAAACGTATCTACTGTTTTGGTCCGTGTTCTTTTGTTGTAAAGGGTGAATAAATACACTGTTGGGATAATCTCTATCAGTAATACCACAAGCAATTTTACGGTATTCATTTTTCTGTCACACAGCTGGATCCAAAAGCCGCTGCAATTCGACCGGATTATCGCAAATTCAAGATGTTACCGGCCTTGTTATAGCAGTGTAGGATGTTTTGTGATAACGTGTTTTGATCAGACGCAAACATTTGATCATCACGTCTTACACTGGAGTATCAAGGTCTAGGTAGTTGGATCCGTACAGGTGGTAGAACCGCTTGATGGCGTATGGGAACGGCATGTTGGAGCGGTCGATCTCGTCCATGTTCCGCTTCGCCACGAACGTGTCCAGGTTTGATCTGAATAAACAAAAGCCATTTTATTGTATAAACTTATTTACAAAGACAAACTACAATAACATTAAAAACTTTAAGGTAATCTGTATAATAATAAGAAATGAAAATGAGCTCAGTTTTCTATCTAAGTTCGCCTACAAATAGAAAACAGAGCTTAGATCACCGACCGTAGTTAAGGTCCCCAAAAGGCTGTAGTATCTTCAACATGATAGACCATCTTATGGGCGATGGGCTGATCACCTGCCACCATGGTTCACCATATCCATCTTGGAACTCTTGAGTTGAACAATTGAGTGCAACATTCAAATTCAGTTTACAATGTTACGATAGTTAAGAAAGTCAAGTTTTGTACTTATAGTAGGTATAATATTGCAATAAACCTCTCTCTATACCTCTATACAGTACTCTAGCTATAACGTTTATGCAATTTCATAGAAAATGAAGCTGTATAAACAAACAGTACAAAAGTTACTCGTAGCTCTATACATCAGTTACCTACTCGAATTGAAACTCAAACTAATCGAATCAAAATGCAAGCATCAATTGTTTCTTGGAGAGTTTCAGCTTTCAAGGGTTTCTTTACGCTAACTAGGTTAACAGCTGTGTAAGAGCTATACTCTCTCTTGTTATAATTTTTGCATAATAGTTCTGATGAGATCATCGAGAGAAAAAGGGAAAAACGTAAAAACGTATCTGCTCAAAACGTATCTGTATGAAAAAGGCTGAGACTTTATTCGTAATAGAAAAAAAAACACTTTCTATTGTAGTTTTCAGCCCGCAATGTACCTCGAAGCGGCTGTCGTCGGCGACGGACGCGCTGTACGCTGTCAGCGAACAGAAAATTATTTCGCTTTAGATTGCGTTTTAACAATTTTGAGAATTTATCTGTGCTTTTATTGTCAAGGTAACAAAACCAGCATGTCGTAGAGCTAAAACGTTCTAAGAGTGTTTCAAGTGCCTCTTCCAGGCACACCTTAATATTTTCAGCATATTAGTTCAATAAAACCAGTAACAAAAATTACTACTAAAATTTTTAGTAGCTACATAGATTGCCTAGGTATATCACATCGTATATCATAACATGAAAGATATTGTACAGTCCTTTAAGATAGATAGAAGTAATCTAATATCAGTAAAACTCTGAGATGTTCATCTGATTTATTGAAAAATCTTATGATATTGATGAAATGACAATGAGACGCGAGGTTTGATTGATTACCGAATGATAACTCATTCGCTGCTCAGGCTGCTTGTCATTCCCGGCGTAGAGCTTTGATGTGAAACAAATGAAGTAGGACAGCAGGTATGTCGACAAATCGAGATGGATGGTTCAGTATCCGTAATAAGTTCGTTTTTTATAGGAATAATTGAAATTGAAATAAACAACAACAGTTGATTTAGTCATTATAAACAATGCAGACAACGTATCACACCAAATCACTACTTTCAATAAAATTACAAGGGATGGGTCGATTCAAGGTTTGGGAGTATTTAATGTAAGTGTGATCTCATGTAGATTATACACTGAAATAGGGAATAGTGACGTGTGTGGTCAATCAGAGCTAATGGAAACTACTTACCATCAATTTCTTTTGTTTACTTTATTGCTAAACGCAAGGTATGGAAACGTTGGTTTTCTGTCAATAAATGTATACCATAAATATTGTGCGGCTCGGCAAACTTCGTGCTTTGTAAGAAAACCAAATTTGACCGAATATGCAACTAATAGTCAACTGATAATAACTGAACAAACTCTTTAAAAAAATATACATATTACATACCATTATCGCGTTAGTTCGTATTACAGAAGATAGACAAAAAATACCGAGGCGCACAGTATTTGTGGTACTACTGTATAGCAGTTTTCGACAGATAACAACGTTGCTACGATCCGTCGTCTGTTAGTAGAATATTGCAACCGGACGATACACGTGTATAGGTAGGTACATAATTGTGTTTGTTTTGTTGAAATTGTAGATATAGGTAAGTATCTACTGAAGTATTCCTTTTAGCTAAGTAACTGGGTAATTTTTGAGGGAAATATTTATAACAAGCGCTAAAGTAATGGATTAGAGAGATTAGAGTAGATTATTCATGGTTAGGTTAGGTTAGTCATTGAGAGGTAGGCAAATATTAGTGTGTTACATACCTACCTTCATATAGGTAAGAGTGCTAATAATTTTAGTAGTAAATTAAATTAGTAAATACCTAGTTAAATAAATAGAATTCGGAATCTTTTATACATAGGGTATACTTATGAACCCATTCAAATGTTAAACAATGTTTAAACTGTTCTGTGAGATCGTAAATACCAGTGAGAGGGTGAATTAAACTAAATTATTTAGGCGAAATAATTTAAACAGTTAACACTTTAAAGGTAAGGTTTATAAGTAGGTAAGTGTCCACGTTATTATGTCATGCAGCAAATCGACTTCGTATTTACTGGAATGGTCCAATATTATGGAATTGAAAACGTGCACTTCACACAATAGCAGGTATCATGGTATGAGTTGAATGTCTTTCTCTACTGTACTACCTAAAACAAAATTTTATTTAAGTATTTAGAGAAACGAATTGCGAAAAGGTCAGGATACCCATGGGGAGACCTTTTAACTTAAAATGTATAAAAGTAGATGTTCCATTTAGTTGTATTTTTTATTCTAACTGAATTAATGGTTCTTTTATTAGTGTATAGAAAATGGTCCTAAATAAATGTTATTCTCGAGGGATACTTAGTGAAACTTATTGGGATAGAATCCTCTTGTATTAAGTTTTCTTACTGTTGATGATACAATCAGATAAGCCTGAACCGAGGTTCCTATAATAAATGGTTCTTTGAATTATCACCTATCTGTCATATCTACCGGAAATTTCCAACACTACTAACGACTTGATCGAATCGCTATAATTAGTCCAGACTAGATAGCCTGTCATGCTAAAGACATAAATGGGATATCTGAATGTTTTTTTTTACAATATGTTTTCTAGTATTAGTATCCATCCGTGGCTCTGCGTAGCAGGCGGATAAAAAGTAGCCTATATGTTATTGGAGGCTACGAACTTTGTATATTGCAAATTTCATTTTAACCCGTTTAGCAGTTATGCCGTGATTGACAAACAAACATACAAACATCCTCACAAAATTTCGGATTTATAATATGGGATAGTAGGATGGCTACCTATAAGAATTAAGAAAACTTTTGCCCGAAATTCCAAGAAGCACAACCTAGAAGATTAAATCAGTACAAAATCTAAATTCTTAACAAATTACACCTACGAGTAAAAACACTTAACTCCAAAAATAGGGACGTAAGGACGTACTCGTATGTTCCCTTGTATCTATTTAGAGTTAACTGTAAATATTCGATCTAAAGATAAATAAATGTAATTGTGTATTCACCTGTCTATCTCATCGAAATTGCGCTTCGTGTAGTCATCGTTCCCACTTCCGTAGAGACTTGTTTCGTACGGCGACATTGGATATTTCCCGTTATCTTTCGCCCTGCGAATAGTTTGCATGATCAAGTGCAACAGAAAAGCTATAGATTTTTATATTACAGTGTTATCTCACTTGGAACTCTTGGATCAGAAGTGGCTGCAAGTTTTCTTATGATTACTTGTGGCTCTGCCCACCCCGTCAGGGATACGGGCGTGATAATATGTATGTTATCTCACTCTTAGATATCTAACAAAAATAAAAACTGAAACAACTATTTTGTTTTAATCTCTACAACTATTATTATAAGTAGTGTGAAAATGGCTTTACCTTGAAATGTAATCCAGCATCTTTATAAGATTGCTTCCGTAGGAAGACCGAGGGTTATCTGGAATACCAGCTTCAAACAAAGGATGCATTATTCGGTTCTTGTGGCCTAGAATTACATGAAGTAGCCAAATAATGGCCGATTAGATTGCAATGAGCGCGCGTATAAAATAAACTCACTTATCCATGATGATATATCTTACTTAGTTAGTTGGTGTCGTGAATCTCTAAAATAGACATCTAATAATTGCAAAAAAGGCAAAATGGTTGTAAAAAAACAGAACTCTTTTTTTATTGCTTGTCTTTATTAGTACTTCAAGTTAAACATTGGTAACAATAAAGTTTTAGTATTGATAGTAAATAAATGACATTGGTACTCGAAGGAGCTATCACATTGTAGGTATAATCTCACGTGAAAGAAAATAACAAGGGTATTGACTAATCTGTGACTAAATAACACTTTTAAACAAAGTTACCGCCTCCAAGAGGGTCTAAATGGCGAACGAAGTTGCCCCCACCTAGGGAATCCAAGTTTCGTACAAAGTTGCCGCCCCCCAAAGAATCCAGATTCCTCTTGACAAGGTTGGGTCCACCGAGCTGGTCGAGGTTTTTCTTAACGAAGCTGTTGCCGCCAATGGAATCGAGGTTCCTCACGAAATTGCCTCCGCCAATTGAGTCCAAGTTGCGAACGAAGTTGCTGCCTCCAAGCGAGTCCACAAATCTCGCGTACTTTTTGTCACTTTCCGCTTCTCTTCCGAGGAGAGTGGATCCACCAATGCCGTTCAGGTTTCTACCGAGAAGGGTAGATCCTCCGATACCATTTAGGTTTCTCCCGAGCAGACTGGAACCTCCGATACCATTAAGGTTTCTACCGAGAAGGCTGGAGCCTCCAATACCATTGAGATTTCGTCCGACCAGAGAACTACCGCCTAATCCCCCTAAATTCCTTCCCAGCATAGAAGATCCACCTAGACCGTTTGTATTTCTGCCGACATCATTCAGTCCGTTGCGTTCTTGGAACCTATCATATTGCTCTAAGAAACGGAGAAAGTCTTCATACTCTTCCGCCTGCTTGTATTCTGGAACAAAACAGCGTTAGTCAAAATACGACACAGTTATTTAAATGTTAGTAAGTGCATGAAGAATTAAAAGTGGTACTCACCATCTTGGGTGACACAGATAGACAGTGCGAGACAATCTCGTGCTGGAACAGAGTGCCGAGTCTGAGTGTTGTCTGCTCTGTGTGACACACGACACTGCTTTATCAAAACTCCGACTCCGCGCTCAGTAGGTGAAAAAGTGCGTTACTTATTCGTAGACACAGTGGCGAAAAATACCAAGTTGCAGTGCTGATTGACAATCGTGTACAGATAATAAGTGTTGGGAGGGTTTACGTGTACAAGGTACAGGAGTGCTAATAGTGTTGCAAGAAGAGGAAAAAGACGATTATGATACTCGGGGTAGGTACTAACACAGTGCTCACACATCTTCGGGTAGTTCCCATTTGTTCTAGGGAACATATTACGTCATCGAACAAAATGACACATTTTCTTCCTTTTTTTCCATAGAACTACATACTAGCTTTTCATTCAAGTTTCATGCTATAGAACAAAATGGGAATCAGATTTCCCAAAATCTTCCACGAGAAGCTAAATGACACTGATAATGACAACTATTCTGTTATTATTTTCCAGAAGCCAGTATGATAAGATAATCGTAAAGAGTTCTTATTTACCTTATGCTATAGAACAATTTGAGAAATAAAAATATTACATGTTCCATGGTACAAAATGAGAAAAAATATATTATTCTGTCCGATGATGTCATGTTCCATAGAACATATGGGAACTACCCACATCTTCAATCGATATTAGAATTCAATAAACAAAAGAAAATGAACTGTAATCATAATCTGATTCCAATAACGATTGTGTCGTATTAGGTTGGAGAAATTGGTTCGGTGAATGTGAATATTTAAGAAAAGACCGTGCCAGGGAGCATTCTTCAGTGTTATGTTAACATAACATGTGCGGGAATTTACATTGAAATAACATTAACATTGTGTGAAAGTTCGTAAATTGTGTTACTTTGTACAAGGCCAGTTTTATGGATCTTACCGTTGACATCGTAGCGCTTGCCGGAGCCTTCGCCACTTAGCTCGTTTTCCTGTTATGATAAGAAAAATAAACAATTTAATCTGATAATGGGCAAGGTGGACATTTTCTCATGGATTTAAATTGTAAGCCGCGTGAAAGATTTTTAGCTGTCTTGTAGATCCTCTACAATCTACACGACATTCTAGCTAAGTATTTTATAAATCAGAGTAGAGTATGTATACCATTTCTCGTAGGCTCTTGAACATGAGAGACTGAACTTCTGTAGGAAATCTAACTTTAAATAAATAACGCCCAACAGTCAGTGGTAGTGGCCTCGCCTTCCGATCCTAAGGTCGTGGGTTCTAATCCGGTCAAGCACTAATATAATGCGTTATACCAGTACTCTCAAACGGTGAAGGAAAACATCGTGAGGAAACCAGCATGTCGTAGAACCTAAAAAGTTTCAAAACATGCGTCAAGCGCACGAAAGGAGCCTTTGAGGCGCACTTTAAATCCGTTTACCACACTGGTTCGAAAGAGCTAGTGACACTACTAGTAGTAGTAGTACAGTCACAAACACAGTTCTGACTGAATCCACTGAATCCAGTTCTAAAAGGATTTCCTATTTTAAAGTACCTATCCAAAACTACGAGTATGTACTATGTGACCACAACACCCAGACACGGATAAATAATTACCTACAGAACATTGTAAACATTTATTCCACGGCATAAAAGAACCCGCACCTCTAGCGTTTTAGCCGGGCACTCGTCTTAAAAGCCTTCTTTGTTTTGTTTGAAATTACTTTGGTTTAGTTTACAATAGGCTTATTGGTTAGGTAAGTATAGGTACATCATTTTGTTCCTTTTAACCACCTTTAGCAAAACAAACCCGGCGACGGCTTTTTGTGAAGATTTACTTTTAATTTAAATTTTGGGTCAAGAAATTAGTTTTGTAATGATTTGAAACTGATTGGAGGCTTACATTGTTATTGTGTTTCGACCTCGGCGTTGCTGTTGTCTTTTTCATTTCTATTACCTAAGTAATTTGAATTTTGCGAAGGGTTCTCATCCTCAAAGCAAGAGTTTTACATCATTTAAAATCCTTCAGTAATCCGTTTCATCTTGTATTCAACGCTCCGTGAATTTTATATAAAAACGGGATGCTTGTTGGTAATTAGCTAAACCGTAATAAAATTAAGCGCAAAACGTGAAAATAAGGTCTGACCAGTAGGTATTGTGAAAATGAAACTGAATATGTACCTACAGTGACATTTTTGAAGACTTTTAAAGTATATTTGAAGATTAATCTAAGGAGTAAGCCATGACGGAGGCCTTTAGGCGACCTAAAAACTCCGTCACAAGAGTTGGCCACTAGCTCATACGAACAATATTAATAATAATAATAAATATTTGAGGACATATCACACAGCACCATCTAGCCCCAAACTAAGCAAAGCTTGTATTATGGGAACCAGATGGCTGATATACTTTTTGTAAATACATACTTATAATACATAATACTACAACACCCAGACCCAGAAGAAATATTTGCAGAGCATGCAAACATTTCTCCCGTAGCGGGAATCGAACCCGTGCCTCTTGCGTCTCAGCCGAGTACTCGCCCGCCTCCCCACAGAGGTCGTCACTTTAATCTAAGGAGTTAATGTATTAATTGATTGTTCAGTACTGTACAGTTCTTGAGTATGCAGAGTTTGTATTACCTCTTGGGCTTCAAGGTTTTATGTAGACGAGCGAAGTTTCTTCCAAAGTAAATTAACTATCCATTTATGAGAGTATAAAGTTTGGTTTCCGATATTTTAATGAAGCCAAAGAGTTGAAATGATTAAAATGCAAAGGATAACCGGAGAGTTATTTTGACAAGATAATTTTGATGACCCCTTAGCATTAGCTTAGCAATTTTTGAAATCAGTTTTTTTCATTCTCTTATGCCTGATCGCTATGTTGCTAGTAGGTAGGTAGGTAGTAACCTATACTAATTTCAGTTTAATGACTAAGATCACAAGGTCTCAACATCAGAGAGATATAATAGTTTCTGCGTAAAACGATTTACAATTTGTTCACAAGAAGGTTAAAGGTTAACAGAGATTACTCTGGAAGACCCCAAGATAAAGTCTTTACATCGATTAACTCTGCTTTGCAAACTTTATCTTTTAATAAGGTCGGTTCCATCAAACGATTTATTTCAATGAGTCCTTCGGCTAACTTGCATAATTAATAGTTGTCAAAGTAAAACGATGTCCAAGTTTGTAGTTGAGTGAAGCACTTCAATCGTTGTTGGCTGATCTCTTTCTAAACTAAGGCCTTAGTAGATGGCAAGATACAGCGTCAGGAGGCAACTTTTGCCTACACTAAAGAGTCGCTGTAAAGCACGGGCGGGACAAATTTAGATTGAATAGGCTTGCCCAGCACCTATACCATCCTCTCTGCTTAGTCGGCCTTATCCACAGGAAAGACATGGTCAATACGTGAGGAGCTGACTAAGCCGCAGGTTTCTTCACGATGTTTTCCTTCACCGTTTGAGCGCACTGGTATAGAGCAGATAAATTTTAAAACTGAAAAATCTATTGGTGCACGACCGGGTTGGAACCCGTAACCTTAGGCTGGATTAGAAGGCGCTACCACTAGACCACCAGTGCTCTCTCTTGATATCTACACAATAACGAGTATATAGTATAGATATTGACAATTTCAGTTAAAATTTCTAAAAATAAAAGATGATTTATTGACCAAGCCTTGTGGGGACTATTTAGGTCAGTTTGAACTCTCGCTGTGGGGGAAATGTTTGCATGATCTGTAAATATTTATTCCAGGTCAGGTATTGAAGTACCTTCGTACAGCCAACGAAAAAACACAGTCGTGAAATAATTTGTGTTTTTTCAGTGTCAACTTGTTAACCGCAGTACTACTGACGAAAAGCTTACCTACCGAAAATACCTACATAGTAGGTGATACATGGTAAATAGTGGCTTCGAAAAAAACTTACCCTGTGAGGATCAGCGCTGCAGCAGACCAGTAATGCTGCTCCGGCCACAACCAATGCTCCAATAACTCCACGCATTTTATTCCTGAAACACATACGTGTATTATTAACTGTCCCCTGTGTAACATGTAGCATAAATTAATAAGGGTCAAGATTATAAAAACAATCTCGTCTAGCTTTTGCTCGTGGTTTGGATCGCACGGCATCAAGATAAATTTCACCAGCTTAATTACATGTACGACAAAGAAATTGATTCATTCTATTTTACGAACATCAAAACATTTCATTTATTTTATATGAAGTTTATTATATTGGCAAACATTTAATTGGACAACTTTATGTTTCTAAAAACTTCCAGACTCGAGTCTACAACTCCAGGGACTTAAAACAAGTTACGATACCTGATATACTACTGACTACTGAAGCGTTACATGGTCTCTATACAGAAACAAGGTTTGTTTCTAATTAAGCATTTAAGTGAAACCAGACTGGATTACCCTTCTACTGGTCTAGGGACCGGTAGAAAGGTAATCTAACTCCATTAATTAGAACCACCATTAGACATAAAACCATTAGTAGTACAATATTCTGCGGTACCTACGGGAGAAGGGATAAGGGCCGATTAAACTATTTATTAAGATGCCTAAGATGCTAAGTAGGTAACTAATACACTAAAGGCATCTCATGAAATTTAATGAATGCGCGCGGATTAAGGCGAATTTGGTCGTGGTTCACCTGCTTAGTCTACTTTTTGGAGTTGTTTTAAAAGAGATTTCACTTTTCACCATGGGTCATAGTCTCATGGTACTAGAGCGAAATGATGTTCGCGGTATGGTAATGGTAGGTATTAGCCAATGATACTACTACGAATAAAATCATTATAATTTATTGTCTCTTATTATTGAGCATGGGCGATAAAAAGTAGGTACACATTGAACTGTACACTCAGAAAAAAATGAGGTGGAACACGAATGTACACGGATTTACGTACAACAAAGATTTCCAAGATCATATAAATTAAATTACTCATACGGAAGAGATAAAAGTGCTATACCAATGAACAGCGGCATTATATTGCTCAATGAAGTTACAGATCGACAATAAATAATTCAATATCGCAGCCTCCTACTGCCTTCATATTTTCAATTACTTTCTATTGATTCGGATTACTTGAGTATTGGAATTGAACAATCGCTTGCGATAATATGTTTACATTTTATAAATTTGAATATGCTATCAGACGGACGGACGGACAACGGAGGCTAACCCCCGAATACTCAAACGCGACTCAGAGTTGAGCACGTCTCAAGTCACGGTTTTTTGACAGTTTTTGATGAAAATCTGTCAAAAACTCGTCACTTGAGACGTGCTCAACTCTGAGATGCTTTTGAATATTCGGAGGTTAGTAATAGTCTTGTTGGCAACCCTTCGGGTACGGAACCCTAAGAATACTATGTGAATACAGCTGAGGCCTGTTGTATGCATGTGGGTATAACGAACTCTAATATTTTTAATGTTTTGTTGTCTACATCTTTAATGTAATTCTGTGACACCATTTTGAAAGTTATAAAATGATTGTCATCTTATTGCAGGTGTAGCTTCCTGCATATTTAATTGTAGTGTTGCGCGTGATTTATGATGGAAAACAATAGCCAAAAATCTTACAGCATGATCCAAGGATCCAAGGATCATGCTGTGCCGACCCCACATAGAGTGGGATAAGGGCAGGAACATGATGATGATGATGATGTGTGTGATTTGTGATGGATAATTGGAATTGTAATAAGTGACGTTGTGGCTTCTTATAGACATCAACGCGCTTCTACAAGTTTAAATGACATAAGTCATTTACGTTACATTGTAATTGTTGTTGGACGACTATTAACAAATCCGAAAGTAAGGATGTTGACTTGTGAGTTTGTGACTTAATCAAGGAGTGAAGGATTTGGATGTTTGTAATATACATAATTAGCTGTCCCGCGCAGTTCACTCGCATAAGGTAGGTACTTCATGGGAAAATATTGAAAATTCTGTCCCATGTTTGCTTTTCTGCTTTCAATGAAAGTAAGTTACCCGCGCCACCCGTTAAGAAATACCCATACAAACTTTGAAACTCCATTTAAGAGTAATTTGAATTTGAATCCGTCTGGTTTTGAGGCCTACAAGATAAATATGATTTTCTATAGTAGGTATCTAAATATATAAACTCTCACGCCTCGTCGATGACATTTATGCAAGTAACTGTACCTACTCATACGACCATTGAATCTCTTCAAGTGACTGTGATACCCCGTTGAGCCATTTACCTAAAGGCGTTATTAAAGAAAACCAACAACGAAAATTTTAATTTTATGCGTGACCCAACTGATACGACCATTTAATGTGTTTTAATGTGAACTTCAAATCATTTATGGTGAGAGTGCCGACTGCTCGACTATCGACCTTCATGGATGCGGAGTTTTGGCCGAAGGGGGTCGTGTACAGGCGCTTCCGCGGGCGCCTACAAGACCCCGAGACATTGCGTAGCACGGCGCAGTTCAATCGTGTAAATTAGTTTGTTTTTAATTTGTGTTTTTCATATGTATGTTAGTTTTAAGGTATATATTTCTATGGGCCATAGAATAAGTTTATAACATCTGTAACTTTTCTAATGTTGCCTGAAATAAAGTTATTATTATTATATTATTATTATTATTTAATTTCCTAAATGAACTGTGACACCCCGCACTTTTATAGGAGGTTACATAACAAATAATGCGAATGTTGATTTCATCATTTTTTTTTATACGATTAGTATATTTCCAGTATATATACCGAAAATAAAATGTCACCCCGTCGAACCGTTAAAAGTGGTCATTAGAGAGAGATAATTCTAATTAAACTTTTATACGTAATTTTTGAATCTCGATACTTACCAGTTAATTTCTTAAAGTAACTGTGAGACTCATTTGTACAATTTTTTATGAATATGAATGAATACCATAAACAATATAATAAGTCTATTATTGTTTTCAACCCAAAACGACATAAACATAGACAATAAAAAGAAAAAATATTAGTAAGCCAGTAGTAAAAGTGATATTATATACGTAGGTATCTAATTTAACGTAGGTAGGCAGGAGAGTTTATTTAGTTATACTCAATCTTTTTGAACAAAATAGAAAATATTATAATACGTATTACAAAATTTGAGCAAAAAAAAAGATTCAGGAGGCTGTCTAATCTATCTTATTTTGCTAGGGTATTACAGTTGCCTATTAAAAATAACACAAGCTCCAACTGAAACCCGACCACGTAGCTAATAACATACAATTTTAACCGACTTATAAAAAGGAGGAGGTTCTATGTTCAACTGTATGTGTTTTTCTATGTATGTTTACCGATATCTCCGGCAATAGTTAACCGATTTTGATGATTCTTTTACTGGTGTATAGAGAATAGTCTCGAAGTAGTCTGATATAAATTATATGTCGGAGGGATTAATATTTTTCAAAAAATATTTAAAAGTCGTGAAATTAAACTTTGGATAGACAACGTATTTTAACTCAATTTATTATGTTAATAACATAAGTCATAGAAACTTTCAAGGTTGCGGATCATCTAAATATATTAATCTCTTACGTTACTGACTGACCGTTACAGTCCTCAAACCATGAAATTTGGAGGGTATATTCCTCTCATGAGGTAGTGATTCACTAAGAAAGTAATTCCTGAAATTCAACTCATAGGGAACGCATCGGGAAGATGAGGTTTGTATAAAAAACAACGCGAACAAAGTCATAGGGTGTTAGGTGTTCTTCTAGAAATATGACATTGCTTTGTTTTTTATTCTAAAGAGTGTTGATGGCCACTGACATCATTCAACTTTCTACCTGTCATTTTATAAGATGAAACCAAAGAGTTTCAACTTATTTTTCATTGAAGTCCTAAAACGTATTATTATAGGTACATGTAAAGTTCTTTTTATTTGAGGATACTACAGGATAATATGTTTTTAGGGGTGGGAAAATCGCATTACCAAGTCTTTTTAGATGAAAGTATTTTTATTATTATTTGCTAAATACAAGAATAAATCAAAGTAATTTTATTAGGACTTGATCTATTATTTTTATCCTCAAACGGTCGTCGAAAGAGAACTCTGAATATATACTACACGTGCAAGCAATCACGGCCGGCGCCTTGTTGGTTCAGGCCAATTTTTAATCTATATATAGGTTGCTCCTCAAAAAGAAAATGAGTCGCATTGTATTGATAGTAGATAGGGATACTTAAATTTTCTGTGGCTAACCGAAGATTTACGAAGTAAGGTTAACTCCCTACATTTTTAGAAGTTCACTTTTTGAACACTGCACGAGGGTGAAAAGTTTGAAATATGGACTAACTGTCCATAATTATGTTTCAAATAATTTTGATTTATTTAATATCAAAATTCAATTCGTTTTTCAAAATCAATCTTAGATTAGTTTAGTTTTATTTTCAATGATTAATGAAAATCTTGAAATTAAATGATAAATAGAAAAAATAATGTTTTATTTTCTAAGTATGTATGTAGGTATGTTCGTATGAACTAGTGGCCAACTCTAGTGACGGAGTTTTTAGGCCGCCTAAAGGTCTCCGTCGTGGCTTAACGACTTAAAAGACGGGACCGACTGTTTAACGTGCCCTCCGAAGGACGGTAGCGCTCCGCTCGTAATGCCACTTGCGGTCACCCATCCCAATTTTCTAAGTGAGAAAATTTCAAAATGAAAAAATTCGTCAAAACACTTGGATGAAACAATTTGAATTAGATTAAGATGAATGATTACGTTTATAAGGACTTCCAAGTTCACTTATTAGAATAATGTTCAGAAATTCCAATTAAAAGTCTAGCGAAGTGATTCCACGTTACAACCAATCGAGTTCAAGACAATAGATAATTGTTATAAAACTGTAGACGAACTCAATGGAATATTATTTTAATAAAAGTGCTTTTGGTGAATTGGTTTACACTGAATTCGAATAAGATCGACTATTATTCGTTTTAATTGATCTAGATTTGTTAAAAAAATAGCAATAAAAATATCATCTGATCTAATGAAAACTCTACTTAACTGTTTATATTTTTACCAGCGGTTAAGGTGGTTAAGTAGTTGTTATTTAGCTGTGCTTGAAGTTATGTTTATTAATTTATTTGGAAAATATATTTACTCATCGTTAAGTTTTGGGACGTAAACATTTAATCGATGATGATTTTGCATAATCGTATTTATTGAGAATTATTACGATTTTATATCAAATATGTATTGTATGCATAAAATTTAATAAAGAAATAGGCGTTTAAAATTTATAGAAATTTAAAAGTTTATAAGACTGACCTGTGCTTGACGGCTGGTGGTGGAACAGTTGTCTGGCTCGGAGGTTGTGGTGTTGTGTGGCTGAAGCCGCCCTGCCCGCTTATATATCCGGCTGGCGGGGCGGCCTCGCCAGGACGCGCCCGCCTCCTTGTTAGCGTGTATGCATCCCGATATAACCGATAATATTAATTGATCATTAAATTAAAAGTTACTTGGAAAAAGTATGATCAATTTGGAAAAATGTTTAGCAAAAATATTTTAGGGCATAAATCATTTGAATAGAAAACTTGAGATAATTATTGTAAGTGGATTTTCGTAATTTTTTTGTGAAATACTCGTGTTAAACGTCACATTAGGGGCTATTACATCCAATACGGGCCTAACGTATTGGATGATTATGTTTTAGCTTTCAATAAGTGGTGGTATTAAGCCCGGTAATAGAGTGTAAATTTTGTATCCGCGTGAAAATAGCGTATTCCTTGGATTGAAAGTAAAGAGGAGATTATACGGAAGGGGACCTTAGATTGTATCCGGGACACCTGAAGGTGAAAGTAAATAACGTAAGAAATAAAGGAAATTAGACCACAATTGGCGCCTCACGGAGATGATTGTTACAAATACCGTTCAACGAAGGCAAATCAAAAATAAAAGATATTCCTTCAGCCAGGTGAAAAATTGGTGAATATGTTGAGTCAGGGAAATATTATTTTACCTCGGTTCGGGAGCGCGGTTTTAATTGGATAGATTTTTAACAAAAAAAATCCGAATTTTATTTGCTATTTTGTATGTGCTTCCATCATTGCGAGACATGCCTAGCTATTAGTAATTGTTTAATAATAATAATAAATAACAGCCAACAGTCACATACATAGTCCTGATCCCACACTAGGATTCCCTGTGTCGTGGGTATCAGAAACTACGAGTACCATGGTACCACAACACCCAGACCCGGAAGAAATATTTGCAGAACATGTAAACATTTCTTCCGCAGCGGGAATCGAACTCGCGCCTCTTGCATCTCTGCTGAGCAACCGCCCGCCACGCCACCGTTTAGATCCAATGACTTCCATTATACTAAGCAGGTTCGCTGGACTGGTTCTATAGGTGAAAGAAGAATGGGAACAACACACTCACAAACTTTTCACATCTTCGCTTGTAAATATATGAAAGTTTTTACTGACTGACCGCCTGCAAACCAACGCACAGCCTAAATCATAAGTCCTAGAAGCATAAAACTTTGTGTGTATATTTATCGTATGGTGTAGAAGTGCACTAAGAAAGGAATTCTTGAAATTCAACTCCTAGAGGACTCAGCGGAAAGATAAAGTTTGTGTAAATATATCTACTAAGTAGTTTATAATAATTTGTGGATACGCTCCTTTTCATACGCTCTTGATTTCATAGTAAAGTTGTGTAGCAAATGTCACGTTCAAATCGTATTGTCTACACATACTTTCCTAGCTCGCTGTCAAGCATGTTGTGCCACTAGTATGTCATGGATTAGTTCGTAATCGTTTTTTTATAATATTTAGTTTAAAAATAACAAAGGTAGATAAATAAAAGTGAATTGACATTTACATTAATAAGCTATCGCATATATTTAGTACAGAACAGACAGATTCAACTAAGCTCTCCTTGTTCATATAGATAACGCAGCCAATAAGACAGAACATCTTTTATATTGTTCGATTTGATGCCTTAATAAAAGTAACGTACTTTATTCAGAGCACAAAAGGGACATTACAATGTTTTTAAATTCTTTGGTAGAAGTTTCAGGGGTCGAAATTCAGTTAAGCAATTTAGGAAGCAAGCAGGTATCTTTTAACGTACGGTCTCTGCTCATTGCCTCGTTCAATAACCAGACCATCATCGTACCGGCACATTATCATCATCACCCTAAATACTACTGGTCGTGTTACTAGTTCGTTAGGACCAGTGTGGTGAAGGTGCGCCTCAAAGGCACCTTTCGTGCGCTTAATACATGTCGCTTGTCACGATGTTTTCCTTCACCGTTTAGAGATATAGCGTAGAATGATTGTTCGAACAGAAAAACCCATTGGTGTACGACCGGATTTGAACCCACGATCTTAGGATTGAAAGGTGGGGCGCTACCAGTAGACCACCAGTGCTCTCATCATCTCACTGCTCTTATCACACTTATAGGATAGGGCCGGTAACTGTGTGCCACTCCCCTTTATCATACATACATACATACCTACATATTATCACGCCCGTATCCGTAACGAGGTGGGCAGAGCCAAGCAATCATAAGAAAACTTGCAGCCACTCTTGATTCAAGAGTCCTAAAGTGGGTATGGTGTACCATAGTGACAGGGTCAGCCCATCGCCGATATAGATGGTCCAAGACTTGTCCAAATCGACGGGGATCACGTGATTTTAAGGAATACAGAAATTTTAATTTTGCCTTTGACTTTGACTGTCTCTTAGTCGATTTTTACGACATGCTCAGAACGAGAAGGAGCTGGGGCCCTCTGTCCTCTGTACGTAAGAAATGTTTTACTTGAGTTGGCACCATTTTTTTAAGATTGTCGGCCTTATTTTAATCAGGTTATGGAACTAAGTAGTGGGCGAAGACCGGTATACTCGTGATTAAATTTTCCAATACAATAAATTCCAAGGTGTCATGTAATTTAATTAATTAAACCGCCTGTAGATTTTGATTAGGAGTGGCTGCATGTTTTCTTATGATTACTTGTGGTTCTGCCAACCCTATTAGGGATACGGGCATGATAATATGTATGTAAATTTTAAATGTCGACACCTGGAAGTAAAGGATCTGTCTTAAATAGATTAACATCCTAATTTCATGTATGCAGGACTCACCTTGCAAACATTAAAACCACAATGGTTTTAGGGGAAAGCCAAAGTGAATGAAAATGCCGAATAAAATGCTGTTTTATGCGTGCTAACTTATCTGTCTCTACTAGATGGTTGTTGCTCTACCTGATGCATACGAATTGTGGTATGCCGTAGAGCTTCGCAATAATCATTTATACCCAATTCTAATATTCTTCTAACGACGACGGATCATTCATTGCCACTACAACGTTATTATCTGTTGAAAAGCTCTATAAATTTTCTGACAACGTAGCTGTGGTGATAAACGAACTTTAGTAGAATATTAGAAGCGGGCAATTATGTAAAAAATACTTCTATTTATCAAAAATAAAATAAGCTGTCACGGTTAAGAAAAAACTCAAACTTAATGTGATCAGACCTCGATAGTTAATTTACCTGCAGTCTACGCAGATGCAGGCACAAAAGTTGTTGATACAAACGAAACCAATCTAACTGTTTCAGGAACAGCAAAGTTCAGACATTCCTGTAACTGTAAGCGAAGGTTGATTTGAATACCTAGCACTGGGTGAACCGTGAAATTCACATTGCAACCGACATCCAAGGATTTGATGAATATGCTTCTATAAAGTTGGCAATCGAGATTTCCCAAACTGCAAGTAAACTATGACTTACTATTTTATAATGCAACAAGGTAATATACTAATATTATAAAGCTGAAAGGCGCTTATTAGCGAGCACTGAAGTCTATTTACATACATACATACACATAATCTCGCCTGTTTCTTATAGAGGTAGGCAGAGATCACGGATCTCCATTTGCTACGATCCGGACATACTTCTTTCGCTTCTTTACATTCTTCATGCATGCTTTTCGGTTTCTTTAGGGCAGGGCTTAATTAATAATAATAATTATTACTTGAAAAAAAAGTAGTATACCTACTAATGTTAAAAAGGATACTTGGTTCAAAATAAATACCCATTAGATGTCGCTGTACTCGATTGAGTAGATTTTAATTTATTTTAAGAAAACGTTATGTTTCGATTCGAATAGTTTTTTACTAACACTGAAAATGGCCGATTCTACTGAAAACGGTAGCAGTGACAATGTATCATTGGCAGTAAAGAGAGTCCACATCCAGCTCCAACAGCACACTCTGGTATGGTGTAAATTTTCTCAAGTTTGTGTGAAGTTTTACTCAAATTCACGGATACCTACCTAATCTAAGGAGATGCTAAATATAAAACAAAAGAAGAGCTCAAAGATCTTAATCCAGTACAAATGATATTCCGAGTATTTTCCAAACTTATAATAGAAGTAAGGGCGGAGTTGATGAACTAGATCTGTCAATAGCGCTCCACCGCTCGAATTGCGGCTCACGAGAAATAATGGTAGTGGGTTCTATTTACGTGTATAGTTGACATGGTTATTGTATGGCTTGATCAAAGATGGAAGAATTGAGCAATTTCTGTTTCGACGTAAAAATTTAAGCCAAGATATCCAGAAGAAGATGGTGTTCGTCTTTAGTTCCAGGTTTGCCTGAAGGTGCAATGCATCCAAAAACAGCAATTGTATTGTGTTTATATGCAAGAGAAGCAAATTGTGATCTTTTTTGTCATGCCAGAGTACGCTGGCAGTACAAGAAATGTGTAAAAACACTATATAGAAATACCGTGCTACGATTTTTTTCTCCTATAAGGAGCCACTGTACTCAATTGAGTACACCCCCCTCACCCCCTCAATGATAGTAAATATTTTTCTTTTCGCCCAGAAGCATTTATTTAACCGCTTTTCAATACAGAATTCAAGTGTTTGTAATAAAATTCTTCTAGGTTAGCCATTAATGGTTTAAGAACCCCTTTGCTTTGGATGCCCCTAGACCTCCTCTAATAGTAGTAATAGGGGGTAACCAAAAGGTATACATCTTGTCTGTACAATGTAAAAAAGGAAAAGTGATGTAATTTTCACAAGAAACGGTCACTTTTACCTACATTTGCATGTCTTTTGAATGTTTAACCAGCGCGTATGACAAGCACGTCTTCTCATCTTTATTAACACAGGGTTGATTTCTTTAATATTTGCGTCACGGAGGACGAGCTTTTAATTGAGGCTTAGGCGCTGATTACTGTTGATGACTACTTGCCCATTCTGCTCTAACGATATTAGGATTACCCCTAGACATCTATTTTTAAAGTTTTCGTATATAAAACTGGCTTTCGCCACCAGCTTTTCGTAGTATGCAAATAAGAAGCACCTGATATTTTTTCTGAATAGGACATGAACTATAGGTAGTATCTATTTGAAGTTTCAAACACAAACATTCAGGTGTATTATAGTATCTACTATTGACATTATTTTACCCATTATTGAAATGATTCATTGGAGCCGTAAGTATTCATGTAATTCAACTTCATTCATACCTCAGAACAGCAAGTCAACTTCGATTCATTTGACTCACCACTCCCTTGAAACAACCCTAAGTACTAGGTATTGACCTTTTTCTTCAAAGATTATATTCAAGGACAGAAAGGCAGTAGGTATGACAACGTAATAACGCCAAGAAGCAACATATTGGCCAGAAACTAAGAACAAGAGACACACACAACACGAACTTTTCGGTATTATTGCGTGCAATCGTAACTCGCTCAATTCAGACCAAAAATCTTCGCAAAAAAAAACCTTTCTACTACTATTAGTCGTGTCACTAGTACCTACTTTCGAACCAATGTAGTGAAAAATTAAAGTGCGCCTTTTTGATTCGCACTTTAAAATTTTCTACTTCTTTCTTACTTTTTCTTCATTCTTCTTCTTTCGTACATTTGACATATACTTTCGAACTTTTTAGGTTCATTTAGAAATCATAAAACTGAAAAATCCATTGGTCCACGACCACACTTGAACCCAAGAGCTTAAAAATACTTTATAAAAATGTAGCCAAAACCATATTTCTGCCAAAACCGTTAATAACAGCAATTGATAAAAAATAATCGCTCCATAATTAGCCCTTTCTTACAAAATGAATCATTTCGACAAATTATAACCTAACGTCCAGATTTATGTGACGCCACAACAATTTGTTAAATAATTATCTTATGTTTATCTTTAGTAGCTACTTACCTTCTAACTGTACTTAAGTCATTTGAGCTACGACTTAGGCACACTTGGTAAGTTTGCTTTACAGGGCTGTGTATGGGTGATACGCTTTGTGCTTCTCAATAAATTGTCGCAAAAAGGATTTTTTTATGTAGTTTCTTGTTTCTACGTGGGCCAATTCATAGTTTCGATAAACTAAATACATCAGTCACAAATATCACAATCCACCAAATCCTATTTGTACGTTTTTACTGATAAAAATCCAAATGGCAAAGCTTTCAAACAGTAGCTTTGGAAAATCAATAATACTAACAAAAATAGACTATTCGATCGTTTATGCATTGTAACCACCGCGAGGCTTGATTGAAGAATATATAGATATCCAATTTTAGCTGCCTACACAACCTGGTATTGGATGAATTTGGGATGTGAAATATGAATGTTTGAATAATTGGTAATTAAGACTGAACATGAGAGTGAATGAAGCGAAAGAAGTATGTCAGGATCGTAGCAAATGGAGATCTGTGATCTCTGCCTACCCCTATGGGAAACAGGCGTGATTTTGTTTATGAAGGTATGTATTTGTGTAAGGCTGAACATTCACCAAGCCGCTCGCGAATGTTGGTAAATTTAAAGCTAAGAAGGCCAACGTTTTTATCAGTGTCATGCCGAATGGTAGTGGATGCTTTTTGAGCCAATCCTATTATTTAGAGTGCTCTTCACAGTTAATAACCGCACTTCATATGGAGAGTGATACAAATCTCAATGAGGGATTTTACAATAGTCGACGAGACGATTCTATTTTGCTACTAAAAGCTGACTGAAACCTGCCGTCAAAAGTATTTTTTTTAATATTATTTTTATTTAGCATACCCACTTACATCAAATCACGCCTGTTTCCCATAGGGGAGGCAAAGATCACGATCATCTCCATTTGCTACGATCCTAACATATATCTTTCACATTCACATTCTTCATGCATGCTCGTCGTTTAAGGTACTCTTGACCTGGCCCTTTTACAAAACATTGCCGATTTGGTTCAGGTACGTACGCCGAGGTCTTCCCTTCCAACGGTGCCATTCCCACTCGCCTTATACACCTGTCTCGTCAATACAATCTTCTTTCATTCATCCTCTCTACATGACGGAACCAACTTAACATACCTATCTCAATCCTCATCACTACATCTTCTTTCACTCTTATCACGCTATTTCTCACTCTAACTCTCAAAGTCACCCCACACATACTTCGCAACACACACACTTCCACTCCATTCTCTATATCCTGACGATTTTTCTCCCATACCCAACTTTCACTACCATACATAAGTGTCAGCAATAAGAACTCCATGTACAGCCAGTCGTGCCTTCTGGGATACTTTTTGCTTTGCACTGGTAGATAATTATAATCCCAATATAACTTTCTCATTATATGAATCACGATAATATGGTTATTTTGTGAACATTTTTTTTCTCAAATTGTAGAATCGTATCGGTAAAAGTGACTCAACGTGCGAAAGCTACTGAATGATGTCACGAGGACTATATTGCGTCAATTCAATTGAACTGATATTTCCCGGTAAGTAAATAAAAGTATTGACCATTTTACCTATGCTAGTAGCGATATTTTTTTATTATAAGCTTTAGTAAATGTTTTAGCGAGAAACATTATGGTCTGTTGGACGCACTTTTGACGATTCCCAGATTTGTGTACTACTTACTTTCTACGTACTCCCCGGCCTGCTATGTATTTTCTCTTTTAATGCTTATATTTTGGTTTTTGCTAAGGTAGGTATAACGTTCGATTGATAGGTCTGAGCAGAGCAATGAGTTGTATAGTTTAAGCTTCTAGTCTAGACTCATCGTGTGAACCTCATACGATGAAATTCATGAAGAATTTGTACATTCCTAATGGTCAACGAATAATTCAAATGCTAATGCAATAAAGAATAGTTATGACATTCCGACTGCACTACAATCATGGGCATTGCACAACGAATAGCATCTTCCTATTTTAATTAAAGTTCGAAAACATGCGTCAAGTGCACAAAGGAAGCCTTTGAGGTGCACTGCTTCGTAATAACTATTGACACGACTATTAGGAGCAGTAGCATCTGTTTTTATCAGCTCGTAAACAAATTTACAAAGTGGAAGAATTTTCGTGAATATCAAAGTGTGCTGGAATAACGTATAGGCTACTTTTATCCGGGTATCACGTGAGCGAAGCTGCGGGCAGCAGCTGGTAATATATTATATACGCAGCCGTACGAGATCGATTGCTTGTTCGGTGCCGGCTACGTGGATAACCCATTCAATTAACTAACGTGGAGTAACCCAATACACAAAGAAAACTTTTGAAATTCGAACTATAGAAGTTTTTTTTTTATTTTATTTTTTGAGCAAGCAACATACACTGCAATCCAGTAAAAAACAAAAGAGGCTTTAATCGGCTTACAAGATTCGTACAACTCAACATAAAACGCTTGTAAAAATAACTTTATTTTTTGCAGCTGTTTAGCTTACTAGATTCCGCCCTCAGCTTTGCTCGTGAACCCGTGTAAAAGTAGCTATTTCAGGTCACTCATCCATTCCGAGTTTGAAAAGAAAATAGCTAAAAAAATAGCCAAATTATTTACAGGCTATTTCATCTATCTAGTAAATATGTACTTTAAGCCGCTTGAACATTTTCTGAGCCTGTTCGTACTTACGTAATTTTATAGAGATGTAAGCATTATAAACAAATTCATACATAATGTATTAAGCTGTAACTGTCGCTGGAAGTGGCAAGCTGGCGACCGGCCTCAAAGGAACTTGTTGGTTATTCTGATCATGCTTTAAATCTGGATGCGTGAAGCGATTCCAACAGATTTTAGACAAACCCCTCGGGCTTAAAACTAATTTGGGTGACCCCTTATATTCTGATATTTTATTTGTGAATCAAAAACAACTTTGTTTTGTATAATAAACAGTGATGTCCTTGGCGGCGAGTATCCAGCTGAGACGCGAGAAGTGCTGGTTCGATTCCGGATTCCGTCTTTATACATCCTCACTTGTATAGATTGTCAGTCGGACCGATAGTGCCAGCTAGTCTTATTCACAACTCATACAAATTAATATCATTCGTCACTTAGATAAGCCACCGTCAATATTTACAGTAAGGCTGTGGTGCACGGGTAGAGTTTAAATAAATAAATATTTGTGGACATTTCACACAGCGCCATCTAGCCCCAAACTAAGCAAAGCTTGTACTATCGAACCCGCGCCTCTTGTGTCTCAGCCGAGCACTCGCCCACCACGCCACCACGCTTAGTTAGTATTAAACCGTGCTACTATGCCGTTTACTTTATCCGTGTACAGCAGACTTTAGTTGGTTTAAATTGTCACCGTCCATATCCAATGTGGCCGCCGCCAGCAAATATATTTTTCAATTAGATAAATTCTATATCTGCATACTTTGAAGGACAAATTTTGACCCATGTCTCAAAAGTTGATTACGGAGTGCTAGATTCAGATGGAAATTAGAAAAGTTTACTAATTAATTCTCTTATAATTGACGAATCATCGCGTCGAAGCCTGAGATTGAAAAAAGTTGGGCCGCTATTAGGTGGCTCGTGGTTATATATAACTGACCATGGCCAAAGGATCTAGTCAATATATTGAAAAACTTCTGCAAAAATACCTACCATGATGTTAGATGTTACAGACTTCTTATAAATGAAGAATGCTGACATCTAATATTAAATGTAATCCGATTAGTTTGAGCATCAATTACGGCTTAACAGATTTGAATGATAATAGGAATTTTACAGTTCGTAACTTGAAATATATTCATGTATGTAGGCTTCTTTTTTATTCAGGTAGGTACAAAGCAAGTGAAGTCGCGGGCGAAAGCTAGTGCTACATAACATTTACGCCATTTCAGCCTCGCAGTCCTAAGCAAGATTCCGTAGTAGTGCTACGTCGTAGCTTGTAGACTTGAAACTTTCATACTTCAACATTTCTTAAAACGAAAAAGTTTAGGATGTATTCCATAGGTATCCCGTTTGTAAACCGGGCTGAGCGTTGAGAGCACTGGTGGCCTAGTGGTAGTGACACTGCCTTCCGTTCCTAAGGTCGTGGCCTCAAATCCGGTCCTTCAACAATGAGGTCGAAAACATCGTGAGGAAACCGGCATGTCGCAGAACCTAAAAAGTTCGAAAATTGTATCAAGTGTATGAAAGTACATTTTAAATCCTTTCACCACATTGGTTCGAAAGAACTAGTGACACGAGTAGATAGATAGATAGACCGGACGGAACACTTCAGTATTATATTATTTGTGCCAGTACAATTGCTCCAATCAACGATCGTTTGCTATGTGTACCGGAAATATGAGAGCCAAGTGGAAGCGACTCGCGATATTTTATTTTTGCGTAGTTCAGCTGGTAGTACAAATGATACAATCTTGTATCTCTAGTACTACCAGTAGTACTAGTACTCTAGTACCCTATATGGCATTGGTAATACAACTGAACACTTATCAAGACTATACACTACACACTTGTAAAGCTGTGTGTCTCACTTTTCATTGCTCTCATGTATGTGAAGGATATGCAAAAATGTGAAACAGTTTGAAACGGCACAATTCTGCTCTGTAAATAAGTAATAAAGGATAATTGTTTTTGTTTCATAAATGGTTTTCAGAGCACTTTTCCAAGGAGTTTTATTAGACATTCTGATATGGTATCATTTGTACTACCAGTTGAACTGCTGAGTAGTACTACTGATCCGGCGCGATTTTTTTGAGAATATTTGTCATTGAAACTTCATCCTATTGATCTCTGCCTATCGATAACTGTCGGGAACTCGAGTTCTGCCTTGACAAGTGAAAACAGCCTTCAATTTTCCAATATTTCATTCAAAATACTTTCTAAACAACTTGAACCGTGTTGGCCTAGGAGGTACCCCAATTTTTGATAGAAGGTCGTGGGTTCGCAACGCTGTCATGCACCAACGCTCGTGGTGATACGAAAAACAATATGGCGGCTGTAATACGTGACCTAATTCTACGCAGTAAGGTTTTTTTGAATAATCACTTCTTACTTACCAAAGCTAGTCGTAAAATACATTGCAGCATGGCGCCGTTCACACGGATAGTATTGAGTAGAGCTTTAGTAGACGCGGCAATGATGCATGACTGTGGATCGGGGAAGTGGATTAGGATATGAAGGAAAATACTTATGAAATTTATATAACATGGACATTTATTTTATTTTTATTGACCACAGATATCATCAATTTCAGACATATCTAATAATAAATAATATTCAACAGTCACATACATCATAATGTAATGAGGAGGGATGAAAGTCATGTTGCGAGGAAAGTTATGAATATGAATGTGATCGATTTAGAGGTAGATAGGCCAAAGAAAAGGTGGATGGAATGTAGGACTATATTACTAATTAATTATTAAATTAAAGATCCAACTAATTAAAACACAAGTGTACTTCCATGCTTAGTCCCGGGGTTCCTTTGGAAGTGAGATTTTGAACTGCATCAGTACAATCAGGTAGATTGCTATCATGCTTATAGCCTGAAAATAAATAACAGAGTTTGTATCATGTTGTTTGTGATCGCCAAAGATTACTACTATTATACTAAGTAAAGTAACTAAGGTCTTTACCATCTATACTAGATTGTTTATACAGCGTCAGGATGCAACTTTTTGCCTACATTAACGGGACGCTGACGCATTTAGATGGAGTAGGCTTGCTTAGCACCTATACCATCATCTCAGCTTAGACTTATCCTCAGGAAAGACATGATACGTGCGGAGCTCACTAAGTCACGGGTTTCCTCAAGATGTTTTCCTTCACCATTTGAGAGTAGCGCACACAATTTTATCGAACTGAAAAATCCATTGGTACACGACCGGGTTTTAACCCGCAACCTTAGGATCGGAAGGCGGGGTCACTACTACTAGACCACCAGTGCTCTCAACAGTCGCGGGCAAGAGTTATACATACATACATACATACATAATATCACGCTACGATACTGACATACTTCTTTGGCTTCATTCGCTTTTATAACATTTTTCATACATGCTCATCGGTTACTCTTGACCTGGCCCTTTTCCAAAACGTCGCCAATTTGGTCCAGGTACGTACGTCTAGGTGGCCTTCCAACGGTACCATTCACAATAATGAACATTTATTCGGCAAGAGTTAGTAATGAATATTTAACCAAGTAAACATGTTACCGATGTTAGTAGCTCCCTATTGACGTGTGCGTAGCCTTTCAAGCTGACAACTGCAGGATTCATCTCGATAGCTTGAATGAAGTGGTCCACCTAAATATTTTTAAAATATAATGCGAAAATTAAGTCATCGGAAGATTGTCAACCTGTAATAAAACTATTTGTCATACTATTTTCTTAACATTCACACAAAGTAAAAACAAACTATAACAACTTTAAAAAATTTACAAAACAGACTAATTATTCCAATAATCGGCCCATATTTTGACAGCTACAGAGCTATTTTCGTATGTTTTTGGTTGATTGTGACCACAGAACAGCATTTTTGAATTATTTCCAGCTACTGGATATTTATGGGACTTGTGCGGATCCAATAGAAAGCTTTAGAAAAATTTACTTATGTTTTAATTTGTACTCCTTAGCGCGATATTGCACGAAAGGAGCCCTTGAGGCGCACTTTAAATCCTTTCAACACACTGGTTCGAAAGAACTAGTGACACGACTAGATAGATAGCGCGATATTATTTCCATGACCTTTCTGTTGGACTGGGAGTAAAGAAAACACACAGAATGCTAAGGGATAGTATTCCAACATGATGGACAATCTAAATGGGCGATGGGCTGATCACCTGTCACCATGGTTTATCAGATCCATCTTGGGACTTTGAATCAGGAGTTGCTGAAAGTTTTCTTATGGCTCTGCCCCATGAAGGAAAAGGGCGTGATAATTATGTATGTATTATTTTTATAATATATTTTTCTTTCAAAACAGTTTAGTTACCTCTCTTTGCGTGGGCCGATCAACAGCCAACACATCGACGGAAAGCAACGTGTCTTGAACACCGGCTGCCACCTGCCAAATATTCAAGGGTTTTAAACACTGGAATCGATTCTGTTGGGATTTTTTTTAAGTTTTTAAAAGTCCTAAAAATATTGGTATCCCTTTCTTTTACATTAGACATAGACATAGACATAGACAAACGTTTATTCGCGGAAACTGTACACAACAACAAATACAAAAAAAACAGACTTAATAACTAGACACAAAGAGTAACACATTGAGATAATCGTTTTAATTTTACAGCCATAAAATTAAGTTAAGTTTAGGAAAATGCTGTTTGGGTTTCGTATTGTCAACGGCCACTATCCAACAAAAAGAGATGGCATTATACTACGAGTACATAACAGTTTTTTCAATTTCAAGTCCCTCAAGACACATCAAGTCCTTCTTTTGCACTGTACACAATTTTTAAGCCATATTTTTGGCACCCAAAAAGCAAACGTTATGTGCCGTTAACGGACGTGACGTTGACAAGCGCTTATGCTCATCTTGAGATCCCGGAGTTTTGAGAGGATATATAATATAACCTATTTAAAATGCAATGATGTACAACTTTTTAAGGAAACTACGTGTGATTATTAAAATTAGGGAATTATTCATATCTTGTTATACCTCTAGAGTAGACTTGTGTGAGCAGTCTACGAAGATAAAGAACAGAGTGGAGCAGTAAGCGGCATCTACGATCAGCCCCATCTCTTTGAACGTGAACCCGAAGCCGTGGTCAACGATCTCTGACAGTGCACCGTATACTGCTATTGTTATGTTGGCGAACCTGGGCAATTATTTATGTATAAATCATACATTATTTAGAACTAACTGCGTCCCGCGGCCTCGCTAGCTTGGAGAATGATGTGTTTAGAGTAAATCGCACCGCTTGTTTAAAAGTTCCCTTACAAACTTTAGAACTGCCTTGAAGCCCCCTAGGGGTAATTTTGAAAAAATAAAATATTCGTATTTTAATTATTTATTAATATTATTAAAGTTTATTCGTACCGAGTTGTGAGTGAATCAAACCAAGGAATAAAATCCAAATGTAGTTGAAAACAAAAGGTGTATTAAACAATTTAAATATTCAAAGGTATATTCAAATCTTCATAAATTTAAAAAAACATTGCTATAGATATTTGATTGAGTTCGGGTTGAATTTCCTGTCCTTTTGAAACGAAGACTATAGGTAGTTCGAACTTAACGAATAGGAAGCGGACTGATTAGACCAATTTACTTCTATTCAACTAGAAATTGCGGCATTTTCGAATCATTGACATGCCTTCAAACTTCGTGTTTGCAGGTAGAATACACAACTATTTGCGGTCACAAGTTTCGAACATTGATCCATCGAAATTGTCTATGTGAACGAACATGACTTTGATACAATAAATTGGAGATTGAGTCCAATAGGTTAGCTTCTTCACTCAATACAATTACTTCATAAAACAGAAACTTTTAGCTTGAAGTAGGTAAGTTGGTACCTTGAGAACAAATAATAATAAATAAATATTTGTGGACATTTCACACAGCGCTATCTAGCCCCAAACTAAGCAAAGCTTGTACTATGGGAACCAAATGGCTGATAGAATACTTTTATGCTCGGGAGACCTGGGAGAAATATTTGCAGAACATACAAACATTTCTCCCGTAGCGGGAATCGAACCCGCGCCTCTTGCATCTCAGCCGAGCACTCGCCCGCCACGCCACCGAGGTCGTCGGAAATGGATATTCGTGATTTGTAAAATAGTTTCATATTACCAATGAGACTTACATAAACAAACAGTAGGTAGAGTAAGTTCGTGCGTAAGCATTTCCCAGGGATTGCAGCAACTCTGATAGGTTCAGCCAGAGGAAGCGGTACCTGGCAATGAGCTGCGCAGAGCATTCCACATGGACATCCTGCAAACATGTCTAACTAGTAGTTTGCTCCGAACTGAGATCTCGCGCGCTTATTACTTTATTTTTTACCACCTTAGGAACCCAATATCTTTACAACCCGTTCACCGATTAAGCTCATAAAGCAAAGTTGTTGGACGCTAAGTGACTTGGCTACAGCCTCTGTGGTCTCAAACGTGCCTAAATCATTGTGAAGAAAGAGTCACGTTCGTCAAATCAATGAGTTTGCAGTCGTCAAATAGTTAAATAATAATAAATAACACCCAACAGTCACATACATAGTCCTGACCCCACACTAGGATTCCCTGTGTCGTGGGTATCAGAAACTACGAGTACCATGGTACCACAACACCCAGACCCGGAAGAAATATTTACAGATCATGCAAACATTTCTTCCGCAGCGGGAATCGAACCCGCGCCTCTTGCATCTCTGCCGAGCAATCGCCCGCCACGCCACCGAGGCCGTCCGAGTTTAACGAATGGAATGGTTACTAGCGTATGGTGCGGAATAATGTTTGGAATATTGTATCTCCTTTAGACACCTTCTATAATAGGAGAAACTGGGATCAATAGTATGTCCACTATTTGAAATTATAAGAGAATATCTATAAGTACCTACCTTCTTAAACCGCCACCGTCGCGTCGTGAGCTTGTTTGGTATTTTCAACTAGGTTAGTTACCTATAAACAAAAGTGGTTCTGAAATATTACCTTGCGGAAGCAGTTCGAGAGGCCTTGTGAAGCTATCTTTATACCTCTGCAGTTGATGTACCACAGAGCACAATTCATGTTGATCATTGTTATAATGTGGAAGTAAGCTGTCGTGTGACGTAGCAGGAACCCATCAAGCAGGGCGCACAGACTGAGTAGAAAGCACACAGCGAGAAGTAGACAGCCCACACTGATGATGACGATTGTTGTCTTTAGATGCGGGAATTGGAGGTTTTCACCCGTCACGCGGTAGTATCTGACCTATGGAAACAAATTATGATAACTTGTCGATCTTGTTACTTGTAAGTCTTCTCTCTGTAGTTACAGAATATAAAGATTCTTGTATAAATAAATTAATAAATTAATTAAGACCTTACCTTAATTCAAAAAGGTTTTTAAAATGGTACGTTCTTGCAGGTACAGGACAATTAAGATTCTCATTTGTGATAGTACCACAATTTCAACACCCATCGCAAATAGATAGATAATTGTTAAACTTCCAATGAACTAAGTTTGAAAGCAAATACGCACCCAATTACTACACCTTACCTGAAACTTTCCCCAATTAGTCTTGTAAATAGCGACTTGGTGGGCCACTCCCCAGCCTACGAACGGTATCCAGAAATGCGGGACCAGAAACACCACAAACAGGATAGCGTAGATGTAGTCATCGAATCGACGGATCGATCGAAGGATCATGATTCGTTCGTAGCCGACGATCAAGACGACGACCGTCGCGGCGATGTAGAAGCAAATTGCGTACATAGTGGCTGTTGATCTCCAGCTGAAGGTTATTGTTCCTACAAGCATCGTTATGATATGTTACGCATCAGTGGATACTAGTTTGGCTCTACGGTTGTCGTTACGAAAAGCATTACGTTCTTAACATTCAAAATAATAAATAATAAAAATATGCATATACCTACATGTATATGCATATTTTTTATTATTTCTACCAGGTCATTGATTTATAAAATCAGAAACAGAAGAGAACCTGGTACAAGTAGAAATGTGGCTAAGTAAAAATTAGGTTCAAAAATAAATCGCCTTTTTTGATAATAGAGCAAGCTTTTGTTACAGCTTGTGGGCAGATCGTAGTGGCAAACGGTACTAATTCGAAATATACATACATACATATTATCACGTCGTATCCCTAATGGGGTGGGCAGAGCCACAAGTAAACATAAGAAATCTTGCAGCCACTTCTGATTTAAACTCCTAAGATGGATATTGATATTAATTTGAAATATTTAACCAAATGTTTGAAAATATAATGTAACCTGGACGTGACCGAGTGATGGGCATCACAGCTAGCGCCCTAAACAAAACCAGCAGCAACTTGTGGTCCCTGTAGAACTGATCGTGGATCTCACAAGTGTCGCCGTCTTGGGACGAAAGCATGTCTCTTTGCTCTTGCTCCTGTGTAAAAGATCCTTTATTTTTAAAACGTAATTTTACTCACCTACATTGCAAATGCAAGCGCAAGAAGCCTTTTTGAAGCGCACTTGACCCCTTTCATCACACTGGTTCGAAAGAACTAGTGGCACGAGTTAGTAGTAGTATTTTTCTACATGGTTTCTCATTCGCGTTGACATAGTAACAGTAGAATCTGTTTGGACGAAAGTAACGATTCCGCCCGTGACTTTACTCGCGTTCGTGAAGTATACGGATAAAGAATCCTATAAATTATTTCAGCTCACGTCACTTAAATCAGCAGTTATTGGGCAAGCCCTGTAACCGCCCTCATTCACAATTTTGAGGTAGGTTAGGTACAACATTCTTACGAACTTTCGGATTTATAATGTTATGTAGGATTATAAAATGCCGCGAACCAAGACGGACTGTGGGTGATGATGAGGATTATTAGAGGACTTACGTAATCCTTTTGCGTCCGTTCATAGAGCTGTTTCTGCGTTTCGACATACTTCATATCATTCTGCAAGTAGGTATTGTTCAAGCCTTCTTCAAACAGATGGTCGGGAATCATGTTCCTGCCAGGACTTTCTAACGTGCAATGTCGAAATGGTACCAAGAAATAGTAAACGGTAGGCTGTTCACGTCCTTAGTTTGATAAATGACCAACGCATAACACCTTGACATTATCGAATGGTAAACAAACAAAAGTAAACGTTATTAAATTTTAAAGCAAACGACCAAGTCGCTTTTTGAATATCAATGTCGTGGTCATACCGGTATCTAAATAGGTATACTAGTGAAATGTATGAGGTTATTTTTACAAAATAGTTTGCAGAACATGCAAACGTTTCTTCCGCAGTGGGAATCGAACGCGCGCTTCTTGCTTCTCTGCCGAGCAATCGCCCGCCCTGCTACCGAGGCCGCTACTTAAAACGGGGTATTTACCATGATTTGAAGAATTCTATTTTAGGAGATACCTAAAAATGTTCATAACCATGAAAGTTTTAATCTTACTGTTACTAATATTATAGTCCAAAGGTTTGTGGCTCAATCAGGACATAACGGCTGGACGGATTTGGCTGAAACTTTAAATACTTATACATAGTGAGCTAAAATAACTTAGGCTACTTTTAAGCTGAAAGCATGAGAGCGAATCCGAAGACTAGAAGTTACATTCAATCTTATCAAAAATTGAATCTATGCAAATTATACGAGTATAGTCCAATGCTTCGATAAACCGAGACAAAAACTACATAAGTACCTACTACTTTAAACCATTGTACAATATAGCAGGGTAACAAAATTACTCTTGATAATCAGAGATAAAAAGTCACCAGAATGGTCCATTTCAAAATTAAAAATAAATTCTACATTTTGAAATCACCTAATGACTTTTAAGAATACGAAATTGAAAATAGGGCCCTTTTTGTGATTATAAATAACTAGGTGACTTTCAAGAATTGATAGGGATCAGTTAGTAAAAGAAAATAATAATAATAATAGCAAAGAAGTTGATTTGCCGTTCTGAGATTATAGTTGCCTTAACAGCACGGTTACTTGCTAAAAATAGAACTAGATGGCGCCACTAGTATATTAGAACGCGCTATCGTTGCGTTTTAACGTTTCAACCGCTTGAGTTTAGTCTCCTCATACAAGTTAGTCACTCGTTGAAAAACGGTGAAGGAAAACATTGTTATTTTTTAATCACGATAATGCTTAACTGGCATACACGTGTGTAAACGTTACTGTTACCTCATTCATTAAGAGAAATTTCATCGAAGTAAAACCTCTCAGGTGAGAGTCGAATTCGCAGTGTTCCGTAGTACTTTCACGAGAGTACGGAACACTGAATTCAAGGACTTCGATATTGACGTAGCTTCGACGATCGATCACAAACGTATAACCTCTTAGGCCGAAGGCATATACCTTCTCCGTTCCGTCATGTCGTGGGTAAAAATAATGTTTCTTGTATGGGCCCCTTTTATTTTTTATATGTTGTGATAGCGGCAATAGAAATAAACACAAAAAAATTCACTCTACATATTACGGTTCATGAGATAGGCTATATCTAGGTGAAATTTTCAGTGTTTATTTCTATTGCCGTTATTACAAATAATAGGAATTTGTGGTGGAAGCAGGGGGACAACAAAACGACTTACCAATTAATATGAACCAAGAGAGGTACTGACTGTAGGGACTATTTTTATTCGTCAATTTTCATTTTAATTGTAATAATTTTGAGGTAGGTCTAAAAGAAACGATTTTATATCCTGTATCATACATATAATACAAAAATATCACAGACTTATTTTCACATTATATGTACATTAATGAGCTTAAAACTAATATGTAAAATCACATCACCCACATTTAGTATGATTTTGAGACAGAATCATCTTATAGGTTTGATTTACGATATTTGGACGTATATGTTAGTATCATTGATTTAAAAATAAATAAATATTTATTTAGAGATAAAGAAAATATGCTTATACATATTATGAATCTAATACATTATATAAACACTTATTGTATCAAAGTTCGGAAGAGATTATTTGATCATAATTTCATATTTAACGCTATATGTATTTACAAAAATTATCAACTTAATAAATAAATACAGTACATACTTATAGGCAAAAAATAAGTAATTTTACAAACAGACCTTTTTATTTTTTCAACAAGCGAACAAAATAGAATGATATTCTATGATTTAAGTCTGTCTAGTTGTGCCATAAGATCTTTGTCAGCGTCCGTGGTTGATGCACCTATTTTGTTGCGGGACACTGACGGAGCATTCGCCATCTGAAATTGTACAAGTAAACTAGGTATTAAAAACAACATTCATAATATACACTCCTATATAATGATTATGATGGCAAACTTGCAGCTACTCCCGATTCAAAGTCTCAAGATGGTGAATCAGGGTGAGAGGTTATCAGCCCATCAGGTGTCATGGGCTGATCACCTCTCAACCCAACATTATGAACCATCTATACCCCTTAGTCGACTTTTACGACATGCTCGGGGAGAGAAGCAGCTAGACGCATCTGTGTTTTTTCTTTACTCCCCGTCCAGCAGAGAAGAAATTAAAAACGAAATCCTTCTAATATTATAGATACAAAAGTTTGTGGGGATGTTTGTATGTTTGTACTTCGACCAGGCTTAATATAATTTTCATTATCACGCCCGTATCCCTAATGGGGTGGGTAGAGCCACGATGGATACGGTGAACCATGGTGACAGGTGATCAGCCCATTGCCCACATAAGTGGTCTATCATGTTGGAGAGGATACTATTCCTTAGTCGACTTTTACGACATTTTTTATTATTATCATGCCCGTATCCCTAATGCCAAGGCAGAGCCAACTTATAAGAAAACTTGCAGCCACTCCTTATTCAAATTCCCAAGATTGATATGGTGAACCATGGTGATAGGTGATCAAGCTCTTTGTCTAAATGGCTAATAATTATTAGCCATTTAGACAAAGAGCTTGATCACCTATCACCATAATAATCAATTTTAATGTAACTTGGAATTTAAATAGTATGAGTGCTGGAATAACACAGTTTGCGCAATATTTTTGCAAGCTGGAAGCTATGAAGTCAAACTAATAAAAATATTAGACTCTTTTGATTAATTCCATTCCTCTTTTGATTTGATTATTTCTCTTCTCTGAATATTTAAAACATATTTTGACACAAGACAACTATACAAATAAGATGTAATCTATGCAATGACCTTATATACAAATTAAGATCTGTAATCTATGAGCTCACCTTTCCACTGATCTCAATGCCAATCTCATCAAGCACTTTGTTGATGACTCCCTCAGTTTCTTCCTCCTCATCTGATTCACCCATTATGTCATCCAGAGTGTCTGAAACTATCACAAGAATATGTCAGCATACACTATCAAGCATTTCCAACCAAGACAAAATAATTCCTCTTCAAAAATAAGTGGTAAATAAATAGGTTTTTGTTCAGAAAAACAGTTTTTATTCTTTTTATTGAGATTCTAGTTTTAGAAAAGTTCCATTAGACTTGATTTGATTTGAATAAGAAAAAATCATTTGACTGACTGATTATTAACTATGCACAACCTAAACCATAAGTCTTACTCCCGAATACTCAAATGCGACTCAGAGTTGAGCACGTCTCAACTCACGGTTTTTTGAAAGTTTCTGATGAAAATGTCAAAAAAAAAATCGACATTTGATACGTGCTCAACTTTGAGATGCGTTTGAGTATTCGGGGGTTAGAATCCTGTAACTTAGAGGCTATATTCCCCTTGTGGTGTAGGGGTGCACTTAGAAAGGAGTTTTTGAAATTCAGCTCCTAGAGGATGCAGCGGGAAGATGAAGTTAGTATGAAAAAATCTCAACAAATAACTCAGTTGTCGTGAAGTATTCCATTAGTATCAACATAAAATTGTTGAGAAGTCGAGTGTATTTGTTTAATAGATCAATCTGCCCCCAAAAACCTTCTTTAAAAGCCTTTGAGAATACCCATCTATAAACTACATAAGGTCTAAGAACACCGACGTCCTCTGTGGTGTGGCGGGTGAGTGCTCGGCTGAGACGCAAGAGGCGCGAGTTCTAAGAATTGTTTGTTTGTTTTGCAAATTTTCTTCCGGGTCTGGGTGTTGTAGTACTATGTATTATAAGTATGTATTTACAAAAAAAAATGTAAATAAGTATTCCATTCTATCAGCCATCTGGTTCACATAGTACAAGCTTTGCCTAGTTTGAGGCTAGATGGTGCTGAGTGAAATGTCCACAAATATTTATTTATTTAAGTGCCACCGCAAAACTACTGACCATGGTCAGAGAGTAGTGAGACTTGGCAGAATTTATCAATAAATACTTATTCATCATCAGCCTATAGCAGACCACTGCTGGGCATAAGCTTCTCCTAATAAGTGCTATTGGTGCACCCAGCTTTAGCTTGACGCATCCAGTCTCTGCCAGCAACCTTTAGCAAATTGTCACTCCAGGCAGGCATTCTACATTAGGTTTGCTGAGTTGCAGCCTTAATCAAATACTTATTATGAAAATCTTACTCATTTCATCAGTCATATCCATCTTAGCATTGGCTTGCTTGAAAGCCTCCATGTCCTTGGCAATTTGGTGTGGGTTCATGACCTTGTTTATATTGCCCATGGTCTTAGCAGTTGTGCCCATTGCACCGGCTATCGCTATGTTGGCTCCCATTGCTTTGTTGTGAATTTGAACACTAGCTATCTGAAAATACATTCCAATTTTGTTTGTCAATGCCTTAACATTATTGTTCTTGCATCCAAATTGCATCAGCAACTCTCAAGGCTTAGAGAAGTGGAACTAAGTACCTACAGGTACTCAATTTAGATACATAGGTACATCAATTTTATTTATTAGGGCTAGAAATAGGGGTAACTGGGGTCAAGTTAATAAACACAGATCTTTAAAAATTCTTTGTTTGTTATGCCTCTCAAAATCTGTCCAAAAATAAACCATGTCTACTACCACTACTTCTTGCGTCACTAGTTATTTCGAACCAGTGTGGTAAAAAGATTTAAAGTGCACCTCAAAGGCTCCTTTTGTGCACTATCATGCCTAAAGCAGTGCAATCTTTGATGGATAGGTAGTGGTACAAATAGTGATACAATGAGAAATGTTTGTTATGTTCTGCAAATAATTCTTCCAGGTCTGGGCATAGTAGGTATTATGTAAGTATTTATTATAAGTATAGGTTTACAAAAAAGTATAGGTTTACAAAAAGTATAGGTATAAAGTATTCTATCAGCCATCTGGATTGCATAGTACAAGCTTTGCTTAGTTTGGGGCTTTAATGAATGAATTTGGCTTTTATTAATGAATCTAAAACAGTGTTTATGTACCTATAGCAACATTTATAAGTCAAGGGATAGTAGTAGAGAGAGTCAAGTCAAGGGAAGTATTATTTACCTTGCTATTGGCAGAGTAAATCCTATTCTTTTGTGCCCTTAGTTGAACAAGTTGTTTTGCTAATATTTTGCATCCTTCTTTATTTCCCTCATTTGCCATTTTCTTTATTTCCATCTCCTGAAATAAAAACATCACCTACATTAAAAAAATTATAGACTTAGTTTAAGTTTTATTACATGAGTCATAAAATAAATCAATTAGTAGGTACCTACCTACGGATAGCTAGGTAAGTAGGAACCAACTTGTTTAGGTACTTAATGTTTTTCTATTAGGACTTCTTTTACAACTAGATTTCTATCTATCAACACGCCAACAAGGTATGACTAAGTACCCAGATATGCAACCTGATTTAGGTACCTAGCTAAAAACAAATATTGCTGGTCTTACAAGTTTCTTTTCTTCCCTTTCCAAAGCTGCCTTGTCGCGATCAAGATCTCTCCCTGCTTTACGGAGCTCGCGGTCATTTTGCCGTTGTTGCTCTGAAGAACATAAAGCCCTCGGTAGAAACAAAACATATAAAATGTGACTAATTCCAATGTCCTTGGCAGTTAGAATTCCTACAATTTATGTTTACCTTTGACTGTTGGTTCTTTTCTGAAGAAATTCATGGCGCACTTTAATATTTTTGCAACAATGAGACCACTGATATAGATTTGAACTAAATATGAATATCACACACAACTAATTTTAAAAATCAAAACTTTATAAATTGCAAGCAAGCACTAAACACTTCAACTTCACTTCTTTTGTATTCTTCCAAGGATTTGGTGGCTAACTATTTAATTTAAGACATTACGTCACGTCACAATTCTGCCAGTGTCTGTGTTGATCAAGAGTCATTTGATGGGGATGGTGCTCAGCGATAAGGATGAATGACTGACATTGATTGATATTTTTTTTGACTTTGATACTAAAATGACATTGACGACTGACATTAACTTCGTTTCAAAACACTAATTTTAGGGTTCGTCCGTCCGTCCATCAGTGGTCTTTTAGACAAAATAATAATAATGTGTGTTTAACGTGTACTCCGAAGCACGGAAGCGCTCAGGTCGTAATGCCACTTGCGATCACCCATCCCAATTGTGACAGCGCACAACGTTGCTTAACTTTAACGATCAATCGAAAACGCCTAAGCAAGCTACGCCATGAATGCTTCATAATAATAATATATATATACCTACAATGTACTATTTTAGTTGAACAGGGTTCAACCCACTATATCAGGGTGCGAGGGTTTAATGAGCGCTTTAGCGCTTTGAACCTAGCCTAATTAAAAATGGTAGGAATAGTGGGAAATTTTGAAATAACAATATACAAATCTGTTTTATATTTTGTTTATTTTCGAGAGTAAAACCGAAAACAATTTATAAAGCTAAAGTCACTTCATTCTTATTAAAATTTCACTTTTGGACGAATGGATTATCCTACTTGCTTAAAAAATAAAATATTAGGTACCCTATCTTGGTGCTTTTTGTCGATAAAATTATTTTCATGAATACTTTTAAACATTTTCTCATGTGATTCTGTTAACAAAATGATACCTAGGTACATTATGTATCGATCGATACATTTACAAAAAATATCATATACGACAAATACAGTAAAACTAAGGATCTTAGACTAACAAAAAAAAAACAAGACGAGACCAACACAAAAATAAATAACGAATTAAGTAGGTACCTATAGGTGTGTCACTTTTAAAATAAGTTTCTTCGTGTCTTGAATTCATGATTTCAGCAGCACATCAATGATTATTATGATTCACAAAAATAATAAGCATTCATCTATACCTATTACCTAAGTAGGTAATATGTACCTAATTACTAAGAAACTAATCATTTTATTACAACGAATATACAGATACAACACAAGTCTATTCAAGTTATATAACTTGGTAAATGCTTAAAGTTATGTAGGTTATAGAAGTAAGTTTAAAGTAGTTTTTGAGATTCACCAAGACCAATTAGGCTTGTACAGATTGAATGCCCACCTATCAGGCAGGCCTGCGTGTGAGTTATTCTTGAATACACTTTCTGACCAATCAAAAGGTTTCACTGCATCTTTGTTCAACAACTCTAGTTCTTCTTCCGCAGCCTCTTCTTGCTGTTGTGTCACCAAGTCTCGTATCTCTAATCCATTGATATCTGGCTTGTCATTGAACTGCTGAGTGTAGATTGGTGCTATATTTCCTTTATTGAGTTCTACTGTGGTGTTGGAAAAGATTTCGGTGTAAGGTGGCCCGCCGACGGCGACGAATTCCAAAGGCTTCGTGGAGCTCAAGGTAACTGTTGACAAATAAATAAATAAATAGCATCGAACACTCACATCGCCTCATTGCGACAAGAACGTGTTATCGTCGACATGTATAATAACGTTTAAACTAAAAATGTCAGAGGTTTGCAAATAATTTATTTCGAAAGAATAATAGTTAGAGAACCTATATTCTGTAAATTTTTTACGAAACACCTTATAGTTACAAAAATTAAACAAATTTAAAACTTTATAAGCGTCTCCTGAAAAGTCGGTGTTTTCGAGATAACCCGTTCTTGTCGCATAGAGGCGACATACCTCTAACCTAGTAGGTATAGTAATTTCATTACGCATAACTACGACTTCCTGTGTGGTGGATATCAAAAACTACGAGTAGGTACTTAAAGTACCTACCACAAACAACACCAAGACCCAGAAGAAATATTTGCTTTAATTATGTTATCGGTCGTTTAAGTGTGACGTCATTATAAGTGTGACTAAAGTTCATGCCACAATTGCTAAAGTGAACCTAAATATTGTTTATCATACAAAACAAGGAGTACCTACCTAATCGTACATCAGTATAGTCGGTCAAGTAAATAAAATAACAAGTAAACTCACCAGTGACGATCTTCGTGTCGATAACGCCGTACGCTTCTCTCCCGCTATTGACGATATCTCCACGCACGCCGAGCACGGACCAATAGCCGCGCTCGGATATCACGCAATCCATATCATCTCCGCAACTCGTGTCATTGCCGGCTCGGTTCATCGCGGTCACGTTATTCTGCCTCATTAGCTTTATTATGCTGTCTAGTGACGTGGCGTTTTTATAGCCCCGTTTGAAGAGGACCGCCCGCGGTGATTCCGACTCGGAAAAGATTGGACCGTGTAGCGCTTCCATTTGTTTTATGTGCGTGGTTTCTGCTATGTCCTGGAAAGAAACGAATCTTTTTAGTTAAGTAACCGAAAAATTTCAGATCATTCATAATTCTGCTAGTTTGAGTTTGTTTATGGTTCAATAGTCTGATGACTTAACCGATTGGGCTTAAACTTATTACCATTTAGTTTGTTATTTGGAATAGCTTTAAGGTTCTTCTTATTTTGGCTTCACATGAGCAAAGCCGCAGGCGAAAGCTACTGCTTGTATCTATCACAGTATTAAGAGGCAAAAACAAGTATTTATTAAAAAAATAACCCGACTGCGTCGAATTTAAGTAGCATAGAAGGTGTGACATTATTAGTTTTTGTGACACAATCATGATGATAAAAATATTTTACTGTTTTACCAAAACTGTTTTACTTAATTACAAGTGAATTAAACAATCAATTAAAAGATGTAACTAAAGAAATACTGCTGAATATCCAAACAAAACAAAAACCCAACAAAAAAGGGGTGCCGTTCTTGAGACAAATAGCAAAATGTGTGCAAAACGTGTGTTTTTCAAAAAAATATATTATCGAGAAAATTTTCACCTATTGTGTATTGAAAACACAATATCCAAAATAAGCGTTCGAAGCATCATTTCCCTAAATATTAGGTTGGTAACTTTCACAGAATTTGAGATAAATAACGATGTCGAACTACAAAATTGCATATGGCACACTCTTAAATCAGAAGTGGCTGCAAGTTTTCTTATGTTTACTTGTGGCTCGGCCCACCCTGTTAGGGATACGAGCGTGATAACATGTATTATGTACTAAAGAAATTTTAAGGTGTAACTCACGTTGAAGAACGGCAGGCCGTAGTTAGCCCAGTAGCCCTTCTTGAGGATGGCATCGGACAGGTCTGCAGAGTGCGTGAGGCCGGGCACCTGTTCCACCAGCGCGAGCAAACCGCGCGCGCGCCCGGCGCCGGCGCCAGCGCTGTGCACCACCGTGTGTCGCACGTGCCTGGACGGCCTGGAGTAACAACCAACAATCACACCTTGTTTAGCCAAGAAAAACCATGCTAACCTAGCTAGCTTTTCTTGGTTAACCAAGAAAATACGAAGACCGGTGCAAGGAGTTTTCATAAAATCAATACGTTCAAAATCAATAATTAAACATCTTCCTCAGCTTGTTTTTTATTACTACTCCGCTGGACCGGAAGTAATTGAAAACATAGAATGCGCCCAGCTGCTTAATACCTACCATATAATACCTGATGCAAATATTACGAGGCATCACTGGTTCTTTCGATAAATCACTTAGATACCAAGCCTTTTTTTACTGACACCATACTTCAACCAAACAAATCATCTGTTTGAACTTAATATGATAATATACTCGTATTAGAGATCACTTTACTTACTCGTTGATCGTGCTTTCAGTAACAATCTCATTCCTGAAGGTCTTCACTCCAGTCTGGGGAGCTTGATGTAGGTCGAACTTAGTGAAGTCCACGACCAGCCATTGTTTACTGGCGGTGCCAGAGTTGCTTCTGGCGAGGATGTGGGCCCAGGAGCTCACGTTCGTGGCGAGGTGGTGAGCGGCCAACACCCGAGGACTTACTGGAATCTAGAAGAACATGGAATTAAAAAATGTATATAGTCTTTAATCCCACAAGCCTCGTAGACTTTTCTAATTTGCCCTTAGGTATATGGTATGGCATCAACTATCATGTGATTTTATGAAGAATAGTCCTATTTTGTAAAGTAGTAGAATTCCATGTATTTTTTTAAGATGCATGGTATGCACAGTAGGAAGTCAGAACAATGGGAATATCAAACACATTGTTTCACATGTAGATAATATCCTCTTTGCATATAGTGGCGTTTATATTAAAGTTTTCATTTAGTAATATTGTGCCTATCGTTCTACATAAACCAAGGCCTATTGACCATTCCGCTTGTATTGTCACAAGAAAGCATAAATGCAACTAACCTTGGTCTACCCAATTTTGATGAAATCTTATCTCAAGGCGTTCAAACATATTGGAGGTCTTTTACTGGTTTTATTGTTGTCTAGGCAATGTTTTTATGTGCTTTAGGAGACTTATGTGGCTAGAACATTGTTTTAAAACTCACTTGTTCATTGATGCTGACATCTTTCCACAGCTTCTCATTGTAATTTCTCAATGTTGTTCCAACGACGGCCATCTTGTGTTCATTGCCCTGAACCACGTAGAACTCATCCTGGCTGGTGACGGCGCCGGGGTACCCGGAGAACTCCACTGAAGTACCGGGAATTAATTCAGAGCTTTTGGAGGTGAGGTGGTAGTTTAGTTTGTATCTCTTCAGGATGCGAGTCATTGATGAGTAGCTGGAACAGAAAATGTTTCTGTCAAGTTTCAAAAGAGTTTTTGTCCCATACAATATTGATAAGTAGGAAGATGATGATGATGAATGACTTAATGTATTATATGTATTTTTGTGAAGCTCAATTACACATTACTTACTTTCCAACACCGTTTTGTGCAACGAACATTTTTTGTGATACAACTCCTTTATCGTCAGTTTCATTGACCAATCTTATGAAAGCACTCGACAGATCAGGCAGTTTGTCCAGGGTGGTGTTTTCAATGGATATGTTCAGTTTGTGCTGTAGTTCTGCCACGTCAGCCAAGGAGTTCAGCCAGTAGAGTTCTGATACGTCAGTCTCGTACTCGCGAGTACTGCGCTCTACCCCGTGATTCCACCCAGTGAAGATGCCGTTGATTTGCGTGTAATACAGAGATACCTGAAGATAAAACAAACATTATTTTAAGTAACGAGTAAATTGGGTTTGATCTGCTTTCAGTTGGACAGGATCAAATTAAGTAAATTATGGAAATACCAAAGCATGAGGTTTTTCTGTGCTGAGTTCTAGGAAGGGTTTCCAAAATAAGACGTTACTTACTTGATGCCAAAATGGGTCTTCGCTGGCATGATCTGCAGCATATTTCTTCCAGATAGAAACAGACTCGTCCAAAGCATCTCCTAGCTTGTTGCATTGCTTCTCCAAAGGCGTGTCTTCGCACTTCTCCCTAATCGTGTTCTCCAAATGTGTGTGGATGAGGTACCACGTAAGAGCACCTTCTACAACTCCCGCTGCATAGGCTTGGATCTCATCGGGATAGGTGGAGTTCGTTTCCACTTCTAAGAGTGACCAACTAAAACAGAAAACACTTTTTGGAATACTGTGGAAGTATTATGTGGAGCAAGTGAGCAACGCCTATTTAATGGCTTTTGCGCTAAGAATGCGTTCATGCGTTTAACCAATATGAATTAATGGATAAAAAAACTCTCATAATTAACATTTCCTCTTTCTTGTCACGATCAACCAGTCTCACGCCCTACTTTAGGAATGTTGATCAAGGTTTACTCCTTCCGTTACAAAAACTGTATCTATAGCCAAGTATAAGGCATTTTCCATTATAATTCGACCTACCCTGTAGAGTCGACGTCCATTCTGAAGTAAGCTCGAGCCACTCCTGTTGGTATAGTGGCGAGTTCGTTGCTCTGACCCCAGTACTCGATGCGGTATCCGGTTTTCTCAGAGTAAAACACGGTTGCTGCGTAATTACCATCTTCTTGAATCCTAAAAGGAAATGTAACTCAAGATAAGTTATCGACAAACTTGTTTACTTACGCAAATATATTTCATGGATTGAAAATAAACAACGAGCTAATTATTTCTGATAAGTACCTAAAGTCGAGAATAGTGTCACTATTTGGAAGATAAACGAGTAGGAGTTATCTAATAATTATGAAATCTCACCTTTCAATTTGTCCGACAAAAAGCGCCAAGATTGCCAGAATCCCGAGAATCCCCAGGATATAAGAGCTGATCTTCGTCCTCAGCCATGAGGCTCCGACAACTTTCAGTACCGTACTCATTTTCCAGATGTTATTGGAATAGCGATAAGTAAAATTAAACTATAAAATGTAGAAAATGTTGAGAAACTTAATAATAATGAAGTGACAGTGCGTGTAAGTAATTTTCTCTAGCGGGACAGTGACCATCAAAGATTATGGTGGGGCCAGGTGTTCACGGCTGGCCGGCTGATGCTCCGACTGCTGGGCGCGGAGTCTGCATTGGACACTTTCGCTGCTGTGCTGCGTAGCTTTCAAGCTTTTTATATACTTTAACCCTGAAACAAACATAAAATGTTAGCTACCGCATGTGGAATTATTGCAATATCGGAGGAATGGTAATGTGTTGATGGTACACTATTTCTTCTGTAGTAAAGATAAAATAATCTTCGAACGATTTCCTATAAAGCTAACCAGTTGTCGATGCAGTGCCAAATCGTCGGGGAAACCTTGAGGGGTTTTTGGCGGATGACCTTAGATTACGAGACGACATGTACCTACCTAGAAACATCTTGACATCAAAAACAACAATATAAACGTAAATTTTATCGGCAAATTAAAAATAGTTAATATTATGTATTCAGCGATTGAATAGATAGAGCATAGGTTATATTTTAGATGAGTACCTACCTAACTAAATAAATAAATAAATAAAAAGTAATCTTATGACACTGACCATGATACAATACGGAGTAGGAAGTCAATAATAATTGTTGATGAAATAGATCAGAGTAGGGCATTGATTGTCGACACTTTACAACAAGATAACAAAGCAATAATTTAAATGTTTGCACTTCACCGAAGCGCCAACATGCGATGAGGATAGTTCTTGTAGGTACCTATTTGCTAGTTTAATACAATAACTTATTCCATTTGATTATGTAAAAATGCAGAGAAAACGACTGCGACCAATCATAATCGCAAGCGATAAACACGAACTAAGAATGGAGCACGTATTAGTAAAGGAAAATTCCCGAATCGTGTATTCTAACCACAACGGTAGGTAGATAGGGACATACCAGATAGAAGCTCTCCAAAAACGGGCTCACAGAGCGGTTCAGCAGTTTTTCAAAACTAGCGAGGTTAATTAGGTTTATTGGAAAATAATCAAAATAATGGATAATTTAGGAACACACGCACTAAAGTGTTTTGGTATGTCTTTCCAGTAAGTTGTTGTAATACTGATGGGAAAGAACCAGCAGTCAGGTAGATACGTTGTTATCAAAATATCAATAAGATACAATAATGTTAATAAATGTTTAAGGATTGTGTCTCACGTCGCTATCTTACGTACTTAATTACCTTTACTAAAATAGATACGAAGTAAAAGTATTTCTGATGTTTTATAAGCCATAGATCACTAGATGCTGTAGAAGTCGATGATAGATAAAATTCACTTCCGTCTCAGATTCATAGAATAGGCGCCATTGGTTGGCACTGCAATAGAAGTCTTTGCCAAATAGATACCTACACTAGCAGATAATTTATGTTACTTTCCATTTTAGAAGGTTAGAAGGTAGTTTTCGTCTATTAATAGCGGATGTAAACAAAGTTCTGCGCTCAGAGCCTTCAAATACATTATTATTATAGGTATGAATTATTTACCTTCTTACCTAAATTATGCCGATTTATTCTCAAAATTATAAATTAACACAACTAACACACAAAAAATCCAAAAAGAAAAATCACAAGTCTACATTTTGGCGGCAGAAAATTAGAATAAAAAAGTGTCACATTTCACTCAGTCTTGTCGAGTTGCCAGTCTAGACCATACAGAAAGTGCAATCGCAATACGACGTAAACTACACATTTGTAGGTATAGGTAAATACACGGTGCATTGTAGATATTTAATACTCTACACGTGGATGCAATGCACGAGCCTAGCAATAGTCTCTGTAACCATGTGAGTTTACCTAACGTTGCAACTTCCTATCTCTATGTACCTAAACATTATCATTTTATTAACAAAGATTTTTATCATTTCAGGGCGTTTAAACTAATACAAATACAAAATCATTTATTTATGTAACTTAAATACTATACACAATACATTTTAGTTTACTAGCCCCACACTAGGATTCCCTGTGTTGTGGAAGCTGGTCACTTCAATCTTTCAGGATTTCATGATCACTTTATTTTGTTTAATACTTATCGGTAGGTGTAGGTACTTAAGCTTTTTTACTCGCTACATTTTGTGAACACAAATCTTGAACAATGAACATTGAACAATACCTAATTGAAAAGACGACTTAGTATAACAATGGGGTGATTCAAACACGACAAATGATAACACGTTTGTACAAGAGCACGTTTATGGAGAGGTACGTGGAAGAAGCTGCTAAGAAACTTGTGCATCTCAGAACAGACTCAAACAGATTCAAACGGGTATTTATCTTTATGATACTCTCAAGAACTTCGGAAATAGACTTCTTTGCGTATAATATATCTCTGAAGCGAGGTTACATACTCGAGTATTTATTTATTTTGATGCTTCTTGAACAAGAATATATTATTATTTCCTTCCGCTGTTAGATAACTTTCATACACAAGTCATATTTTATCATATTAACGATCGATTGCTTTTTTATCCTTTATCTTTAATCGATTTAATTTACATACTTAAAATGATAAACGAATGATAGAACTAAAACTAACGTGACACAAAAAACTCATCCTTATATCAAAGTACCATGTAAAATGAAGGAATATTAGAAGCCGTTAGCGCCATAACAACCTAACCGTTGCCGTTCTCATATTATACTTCCTTTTTTATTATAAGTACCAAAGTACTTCATTTCATTCGCGGTTTTACTCGAGGATAAAAAAAATATTAGTAGATACCTATGCTTATCCAGATCGTGGGCATCACCATGGTTCAACATAATATCCATCTTGGGACTTTGAATCAGGAGTGGTTGCAAGTTTTCTTATGATTACTTGTGGCTCTGCCCATTCCGTTAGGGATACGGGCGTGATAATCTGTATGTATGTACAAAAGAAACAGTCGATCTATCTAAAACACCATTGCAAGTCTAGAGATAGTTCACCTAATTCGGACAATCAGAAGGTAGAAGTAAAATACATAGTAAAATAATTAAGGATATAAACTCTAGAGCTAGGTCGGATAACAATAACAGGCTTGTTTTAAAGCGCGCCTTCAGTGGTTTTTACTAAGCGTCAATTTTATTATCAGGACTTACCGTGAGATGATAGAACTGATTGCGTGTTATTGGAACCTCACGGTCAAGGTTGACACAGTTCCTAACATATCATGTGATGAGAAACCGCGATATTAGGTATATTGCTTACTATCCTCTAAAATACCTAGTCTACAACCTCGCGCTGGTCAAACTAGCACCGTAATAAGGGATTGAAACGCCTGGATGATGCGGATCTATTCTAGAGCCGATGAGCGAATTTATGTTACTTTTTTATATCATCCTACTCATATTACAAATGCGAAAGTTTGTGAGGATGTTTGGATGTTTGTACCTCAATGACTCCTAAACGGCTGAACGGATTTGAATGAAACTTGATATATACATAACATAATACGTTTGTTGGAATAACATAAAGGCTACTTTACCGGGCACAACGCGAGCGAAGCCGCGGGCGGCAGCTAGTATTTATATAAAACGTTACGTTACGGACTGACTGACTAATCAACGCACAGCCTGAACCATAAGTACCTACAAGAAGTGTGAACTTTAGAGGGTATACTTCTCTTATAGTGTAGGTGTGCACTGAGAAATGAATTCCCGAAATTCATCTCCTGGACCCAGTGGGAAGAAGAAGTTTGTATGAGAAAAGCCAAAGCAGACAAAGTCGCGGGGCGTTCTTATAGTAAAAAATGTTAGAACCGAATCTGCAAGTGGCCACGACCGACGAATACGTAAACAAATCGAAAGTAAATCAATGGAGAAGTTGAAACGTTCGCGTGTACATTCGGGTTTATGATGATAATATATATTGCCCGCGACTTCGTTCGCATTGAATATGATTTTCAGAATTTAAATTTAATAAAAAAAATGCTATCAAAAGAGTGTAAAAAGTGCGGTCACCCATCCAAGTACTGACAGCGCCCGGCAATGCTTACAATTTCTTTTGTTACCTCGGTTCTCCATATAAACTTTTATGGCTTGTTTAACCCTGTTTATGAGTATTTTTGGAAATCCTTCTCCAGGATGCAATCAATCTGCTTGTCAAATTTCATCAAAATCTGTTCAGCAGTTTGTGCTTGTGTTTAGGCGTGAAAAGGGAACATACAAACAGACTGAGTTACTTTCGTATTTAAAATATTAGTATGGATTATAGCAGTTTAAACATTTTTGCTACTTTAAATATTATAGTGCTATAGTGGTGTGGATATTTTTGGTTGAATCGAAAATAGCGTATATTTTGGAAACCTACCTGGTGAATGAACATAATGTACCATTGTGGTAAAAACGCTCTTATCGACTTGAGTTTTGTTATATTATGTAGGTAAGTTGCCTTTGTAGAGTAAATATTGTTCCAAGTAAAATAGTCAAACTACAGAAGCAAGTTTAAGTCACTTTTTAACATAACTTTTATATTGAATAAATACCTACATTAACTACCTACTTGTTTTTATGACAGTTATCAATAGAGGTTTGAAAATTCTTTACTATTTAATAAATTATACATTTTTGTTTGCATTGAAAGGATTTTTTTATTTCATTTCATTTTTTATATTTTTCCTTACTATATTTTAAACTACTATCTGTATTAAAACTAATTTTTGTTAGTATTTTCTCTTTATAAAAATGAACTGTGGGCGTTAATAGTTGGGTTAATAGTCAAAATCTATAATTTTGCACGGTATATTTTTTTGTAATTTTGGGGCTGTCACATTCAACTTTTTTAGAATAATACAAAGCAGAAGGGACAGTTATTGTTAAAGTAATAAGAAGAATAAATTTCTTACGAACCCTTATTTTAACCTCTATCGACCCCAAGCATTGATCAACCGGAAATTCCAGTCGGCAAAAAACCATCTGTCGCGGGATGCGGGGCAGACATATTTTTTCTAGTCGTATTGTTCGTAGGCGAGACGTGACGTAAATAATGTTTTATTTTTACTGGATTACGTTTTTTTGGACATCATGAGTGTTGCAAAGGATGAAATGTGAACAGGTATGAATGTATATACATATTAACATGCTCGTACCCCAAAAGGGGTGGGCAGAGCCATAAGTAATAATAAGAAAACTTGACACATTCTGTTTTTTTCTATAAGTACTCCCAGTTCAGCGTAGAAGTTCCAGAGAGTACATTAGAAGACTTTTGGGAGACATAATACTAAAAAACCTTTTATTGGATACCAAATATAATAGTTTCATAATTTTAATTATTTCTTTCTTCCATCTTTCTTAATTTTTTTCTATATTCCTTTTACTTGGCATAGTAGGTTATAAATATGTAGAGTTCAATAGTATCAATGTTAATTTAAACTCGTCAGACACAGGGCAAAGTATCCAACGGGTAATGAATATAAAAAGTGTGTTGGGTGAATGCTCCTCTACAAGTATATTCCATGCAATGCATTCCGTGACTTGAGTGAATGGATAGCCATCGCGGGTCAGTGAACCCATCTGTTCCCTGATTCGAAGCCATAATAGGGCTAGTTACCAACTACGTGACAAACAATTTAAAGTGACTATCAAATTGTTTGATTGCACCTAAGTAATATCTATTCATATTGATTTTAAGGTGATATTAATAGTGGTTTCAAATCAGGAAGCTGTTTATTGGTGCAGATGTAGACTTTTATATCGAAATACAGAACTGATAATATAGTAGGTAGGTAACCTTATCCAGTTCTGTAGTTTGATCATAATAATAATTCATGTTTGAACTTCAAACATGGCCGGCACAATCATACTGTCTTATTCAGGTCAGCTGTCTAAGACGGTATGGTTTATAGCCTTAATTGTTTTATTTGAAGTATAAGTACTTATAAAAACAGCAGTATTATATAGGCAGGAACTTCTAAGTACTTATTAAACATGTTTTTGTCACGTTTTTCTAACACGTTACTGCACCACGCTATGATAATAAAACTACGCATCATTTCGTACATTTGTATTTCAATTAAATCGCTGAACGCTAACAATCCCTTCACGTGTTAATATCAAAGATGGTCGCGAGAACTCGTTTGCAAGTCGTGATCGGTATTGATTCCGTGTCCATTATGTGTGTACCTACCCGTAAGTTAAATCCATGCTACCTACTGATTTTAATACAGACGCCATACCTACATTAGACATGCAAACTTTAATACAACATACAACCTATAATTCCTGATATGCAATCTTACTTATCTTACTTATATTATAAATGCGAAAGTTTGTGAGTTTGGATGTTTGTGCCTCAATCACGCCTAAACGGCTGAACGGATTTGAATGAAACTTAGAATATACATAGTACATGTACTGGATTAACATATAGGCTATTTTTTATCCGGATACCACGCGAGCGAAGCCGCGGGCGGCAGCTAGTCTACTATATTATAAATGTAAATGTTTGTGCCTCAATCACGCCTAAACGGCTGAACGGATTCGAATGAAAATTGAAATATACATAGTACATGTAGGTGGATTAACATATAGGCTATTTTTTTATCCGGGTACCACGCTAGCGAAGCCGCGGGCGGCAGCTAGTTTACTCATAAAAACCAAGTAGACATAAGGGTGACTAAACAACAACAAAAAGGGGTAGGTATACTTACAGCGTTGGTGGTGTGACCACAAACACACAATGTCGGCGTACTCAACCCATCGGGATAGGACTGTAGATAGCGTTGGGCAACGGTCGACCGCTGATCTAGACCGCAACAGATCTGTAACAAGATAAAATCAATACTTTAGAACATGCTACCTTCTTCTTTTCCAATTTTGTACTTACCCTCCATCGATGTAGTTTTAGTAGGTATCACTGCTGTATTGTACTGAGTAAGGGTCCCGTACTGAACAGTCAATTTGTTTTTCATTTTGTTTTTTTTTATGTTTTTTGTTTGATTTTTATTTTAAGTTTGTCGTCCGTGCCGACACGAACCAAAGGTTCTGCCAGAAAACCAGCGTTGCTGAGCAACATAATGCTGAGGCAGAGCCTTTTGGTTCATCACATTTACTTTTTTACCTTCTTTTAGTTTTTGTTTAGTTATTGTAAGTTATTGTGTGATGTACCATTAAATGTATTTTCTTTCTTTCTTCTTTTCTTTCAATTTAAGAGTTTGACCCTTGTTGGCACAACTGATCCATCTTTCTACAGGTAGTTCTCTTCAGGGCAGCCTCCTTGACCTCCTATACGACATGACAGCGACTTTCTCCTTCACTCGGCTCATATAGCTAATCTTCGTTCTACCTCTACCACTCTTTTCTTCCACTTTCTCTTCCATGAAACTATCATGTCGTATAAGATGTAGGTACTTATAATATATTCTCGTAGCGCCCGCTACGCCCGCTCTATTGGGTCGATACAAGTGACCGGTGATGGAGAACATGACAAATAAAATTACAATCAGAAAACATAGGAAAAGAAGCAATAGGAACACAAAACTTTCGAATTACGAACCTACCTATTAGCTACCTACTTCACACTAATGCACTTTCACCATAAGTAATTACAGAAATAAATTCTCATAGAAATAAAAGGCAATTAAGTACTATTTTTTCTCTGTCCACCGCTGAGAATCACTTTTATTCTACCAACAATGTGTCTGAGACTACCTACACATCTTATCATAGCTTCACCTTCCTTACCTACCACCCGATCCTAATAAGTAATAACATACATAAAGATTTATTTTAAGCAGTTTATAAACATACATACATACGTCTCATGGCCTAGCGAGGGGTTTGCCATGATCACGCAAAAGAAAACGTGATTTTTTATCATGCTAATTTTTATTGTTAAGCTGTAACAAAGTCATGAAATGTATACAACTAGTGCATGCGACTACACCATGGTCGTCGTATTTTGTACCTAAAATGCCCGGGAGTTTTAAGTATGACCAAAATAAAGTCCAAAACGGGATGATAGAGTCCGTTTCGTAGTAGGGCCGCCGCCATTTCAGGTGGAATCATCAAAATTCACAATTCTGTAGGTTTTCAGTGTTTTCCATGTTTTAACAGAAAGATTAGTCAGAAATTACTCACACTACTTACTCACTTAATCAAAATCGAGATTGCTAATTTACTTTGACGTCGTATCCTACTAATATTATAAATGCGAATGTTTTTGTGTGTGTGAAAGTTTGTTACCACGTATCTCCGTAAGTACTAAACCGATTTTGATGACACTTAGAATGTAGATAGTTATTAATAAAAATAAGTGTTAGGAAGGAGATGTTTCATAGGAGGCTGGTCTGTGTACAACAGACAGAAAAATCGTAAAAAAAATCTCCAGATCTAATTTGAATCAAATTATTAATTGTGCTTTTTTAATGTGAAGACTTTTTTACAATGTTATCAACTTATCATACTTTCTAGGCGGCTATAATGGTGAAATAGTTCTTTCATTTAAGTATTTTGATAATTTATGATTTTGTCAGAGTTTCATTTCGATTCTATGATTCTATGCGAACGAAATGGAGCAATTTTACTTACAATGTCAAAGTCAACAGCTGTTAAAACATTTTACTTAAATACCATCCCGCCATATTGTTTATGGTTTGTGTTGCTCTCCGTGAGAAAGGTATTTTAGAGCATAAAGTAAATTAACAAAAAAAATACAATGGGAAAAGGTTTTACATATATTTGCTGTTTTTACAAGTGTACATCGACCAGGCCTAGGTTCCATACATTCGTGAAACATTTCCTTTATCCTAAAATAGGTATACTGATTAGAGAAGATACATTAAAATGCCAACATCTGAAAAAAGTAAAAAAAAAAAAAATCCGGAAGACGTCATGGTCCGCAAAAAGTTCTAAAAATCATCATTTTCCTGCCCTTATCCCACTAGGTGAGGTCAGCGCAACATTTTTCCATCTTCCATCTTCTCCTATCAATCGTCATCTCAGTATTTCCTTTCACACACATGTCCGCTTTCACACAATCCATCCATCTTTTTTTAGGCCTTCCTCTGCCCGTGTATCCATCCACATTCATATTCAGCACTTTCCTTGTAACATGACTTTCTTCCCTCGAGCATAACATGCCCATACCACGCTAAACTAAAAACGGACCAAAAAGTCGTCGGCAACGTTGCGAACTTGCGACTAGTCGGCCATAAGTCAAAGTACCTATTCGTTATAATGATACGTTCTGCTAGTTGTCTGCGCGAGTAGGTAGAAGATGAATGGTGACCGCTCATCGGGGTGGCCCGGCTATGTGATAACAAAAGTAAACATACACCATGCAAAAGTAGCGCTGCTCTGATGAGCTCCGAGCCTTTATGACTTTGATAGGCCATTAGTTTAATGTCTGTTGCCAGACAAACATAACATAATGTTTTTATCTTGGCGACAGACAGTTTGTTTGGTTAAAGTTTTCAAAAGGTACTACCTACTTAGCAGATAAAAAATACGTAGATAGGTACCATGCATGTAAACTTCAGCCAAACTGGAGATACAATTTATGTAAACAAACCTTACTTTTTATTACATATTTTTGGAACTTTCAAGTAGTACTTTTATTTAAATTAAGGTGTTAAAACTTATGTTGCGAGGTTTATTTACCTAAAACTAAAGTGATTTCATTATAATAACGAAAAATACGCGACGGTTTGTTTAGGTACCTACATAAAAATTGTATCTCCAGTATAGCTAAAGTATAGGTAGTTTAGATGCCGGTTTTGCCCTAAATAGGTATAAGTAATGTTTTCCGTATTGACATTGTGTATGTAGGTACGTATGGAACAAAATATGAATTTAGCCTATGCTTAACATAATAATATAACTCATCTTTCAAGGAAAACTTTTATTCTTATTTTAAAAATCAACTTTTATGAGCAGTCTATAGAATAATATAAATAGAACAAGTAGGTACTTTGTTATTGAAGTTCCATGTGTAGGTGGCCGATAATTGTATACTCTATTTCTATCATTGATGTCTGAACGAAGTGGAATGTCAGAAATCACTTGCCATACGAGTGACGGTTTGTGAATTTGTGATGACAGGCGGAGTGACGACACAATGAACCTCTCAAATAGTGAAGGACAATAATATGGTGAGGAAATCTCGTAGATTTCAAAAAATCTAAGATTTGTCTCAAGTTTGAGCAGTAAAAAACATAGGAACTTTTCAACGTGCGGTACGGTTGGCTTGAAACTCGGTTAGCATATTATATAAGTACAAAATAAATGGACAGGTGTTTCAGGGTTTTTCAAAATTAGCCTCAAAAAGGGATGAAATGGGGTATTAAAATTTATAACGCAAGTGAAGCCCTAACGAAGCCATTTTTAATAATTCTGGAGAAAACTATTTTCACTTTATTTGAAATCTATTTTCGCTCTAAGAATCCAATGTCATGAATAATAATAATAATGTCCTAGTTCTTGACCACTATAGGTATGTACCTATAGTGGTCAAGAACTAGGACATTATTATTTAGTATTATTATGTAATAAACGTGATTTCTTTTTCTAAAGCCCCTTCTCGAACACAATAATCTTGCATAGTTTCAATTCCTAGGACCACCGTTATTATGAGAATACAAGATTGGCGTACTAAAGAAGAGTCCTGTACCCAGCAGTGAGTGGAAGTGGGTTGATATGATGATAATAATGATGAGAATACCTCAATGTTCTTATGTAAGTTGCCAACAACACTTCATGACGAATGTAGAGTAGAGACGCATGTGATTGGTTTAAAACAATGGTAGGGTTGGTATGATTTAGTAATGTTTCTATAGTACCAATGTATCAATGTTTTCACTACCTGGTAAGTACTTACTCTAACTGCATAAAAACAGGTTAAAGTGAACTTAAGGTGTTGTTTAGTTCCCCAAGACTAACACTTATTTTTATACTATTTATAAATAACCTTCAATATAGTGGCAAATGTGGCAGCCCTACTGAAGACACGTGCAATAATCAGTAGCGGGAAATGGCAATGTTTTGCAAATCAATTCTATTTTAGACTTGGAGTTAAAGGAATTTATTCTAAAATGTGGAAGGGCGACATTTTTCACCGGTTTTCGTGGTGTCGAACTGTCTCGAACGGTCGAAATTGCGAAAAATTAAGAACTTGAATCTTGATCGAAATATTATGTAAATTGTAGAGATAATAATTATGTACCGAATAGAACCTGTCTATGACATTAAAACGAGATTTGTTTATGACTCTATTGACAAAAGGGCATAAAAGAGGTCACTTTCACTTCTATTCTAGAAGACGTAGTTTATCTCAAAGGATCCAAACCACCAGACATACGAAAATGAGTGACGTTTACGCGTACCAGAAGGATAGTTTACATTTTTGACCAACAAAAACAATACCAAAATTCAGTCACAAAAGTCACAAGACATAAGATAAGAATGCAAAACGCGAACCTTCTTTGAAGCCGGGGTAATGAATAAACATTTAAGACATGCTTCTCTGCTGGACTGGGAGTAAAAAAACAGAATTCGTCCAATTGCTTCTCTCCCCGAGCATGTCGTAAAAGTCGACTAGGGGATACCTAGTATCCTCTCCAACACGATGGACCATCTATATGGGCGATGGCGATGGGCTGATTACCTGTCACCATGGTTCACCATTATCTATCTGACTTTGAACAAAACTATCAAACAAATTTGGCGAAAATAATACTCTTTCTTCAAAAAGTAGAATTTTAGCAAGCTTTCCAAAATGATTGCTGCAAAACTTTACCACATCTTGGTAAGTACCTATACTTAGTACCAGGTAGGCAGGTACCTACTAGGGCGTGTAAAAACCGGGTTGTTTCAAAAAACCGGTTTTTCGGGTTTTATTTTTCAATAACCGGTTAAAAACCGGTTAACCGGTTATTTTTCAAATTTTTTAATATAGATGTCTTAGGACAAAATAAAACCATAAATTTTAATAAAAATGAACTTATTAACTTGTTAAAGTTTATAAGTAATAAAATTCAACTACATGATGCATCAATCCTAATACATTCATGGACATAATTAGAGGAACGGAACAAAAAAGAGATAAATCGGAAATTAAACATTTTTTTGTACATGTTTTTTTTTAGTAGTAATATTATGTTAAGTGCTTAAATAATTTAAGCATTTCGAATGAAAATAAAACTGATATCAGCAAAAAACACAAGACTAATCAACAGAAATCTCAAAAATTATGTTTTGAAGAATTAACTCTTCAATCATCACATTGAAAATGTGATTGTGTTATGACATTACGGGGATTATTGTCGAGTGTTTGGGCACATTCAGTATTTGGTGTTACCCCCTCTAGCTATTAAAACTGCCTGCAATCTTCTCGGCATGCTTTTGATTAAGTTATCAATAAAATCTTGTTGTATTCGATTCCACTCTTCTTCCGAATCCTTTTGAGATTTCCTATATTAGTTGGTGCTGGATCCCGCTGTTTTTTCGTTCAAAACGTTAATTTCAACCTTTCGAAGATACCCCCAAACTATCGCTGCAGTGTGGGACCGCGCATTGTCCTGCATTAATTGAAAATTCTCTCCGATGAATGGGGCAAAGGGCATGATAATCGGTTCTAAGATGTCATTTACGTACCGACCGAGTGGCAGTCAGAGATCCATTGTCTACGATGTGCAACTCCGTACGTGCCCCTATGCATATGCCGCCCCATAACAGGGCTGACCGTCCACCATAACTCTCTTCCGACAATGTTACACTGAGCGTATCTTTCTCCGGGTCGTCTCCAAACTTTAACCCTTCTATCATCTGGCTTAGGACAAAATCTAGACTCATCAGTAAACAATATTTTCCCCCAGTCATCATCATTCCAGTTTTAGTATGAGCGAGCAAAGTAAGCCCGAGCTACTCGATGATCTATGGTAAGTAAGGGTCCTTTAGCTGGCAAGTACGTCTTTATTCCAGCTTCTTTAACACCTGTCGAACGTCCTGGAGCGTAGATCTGACCTCAGAAGAAGTCAAAGTGCGATTTCTCAGAACACTGTTCACCATAAACCGATCGTCTCTTGCTGAAGTGACTTTTGCGACCTTGCCCTGCACATCTAGTATACTCTCCAGTCTGCCGATAACGTCTAACAATTCGAAAGAAGACGGATTTGGAAACACGCAATATCTGAGCCACTCCTTTCTAACTGTGATCATTTTAATTAAAGAAACAGCTTTGGAAACCTGAGCTACGCTAAGATCTGGCATTATCACTTCAGGTATTCATTGATGTGTAAGAAACACTACTATTGCGATACTTGTGGAAAAATATGGAAAAAAGACAGAATTTTATGAAATTAATACGCATACGGCAACAAAATTATTCCAATAGATTAGTGAAAATAATAAATAAACTAGAACAACAATTGAAACTCTGAAACAAAAGACTATTGAAGTAATTCTTTTTTCAAATTAAATATTAAGATATTATGGCCAGTTTGTACGAAGAACTTTTTGTACATTATTTCAGTCTTTTTTTTTCGATTAATGAAGCGTTTCTCTAATCTCTAAATAAGTCCATGAGTGTAATTCTGAACTGATCACAGAACAGTACTATCGCGTCTGACAAACAATTTGCCAGTTCGACCGCTGACCGCAGCGATGGAGGCGCCCAGTGCGCTCATGCAACGCCCCGCTTCCTTTGCTATCTTACTTTGCTTAGCTAATAATAATAGCGTATTTTCACTACGATATTCACTAACAACATTTTATGCGGTCCAAAGATAAAGTTTTCTGAGAAGTTTTTGTTTGTATTTTTGCAATTTTAACGCATTATGTTGTAATTTAATTAGGTAGATTGTTATGGTCGTTCTAAATAAAGTCTGCAAGGCGTCGTTTTAAACGAATTTGTCATTTATTACTCATTTGAAAAAACCGAAAAACCGGTTATTTTGGCCCAAAAAACCGGTTAAAAACCGCCCTAAAATCAGCCGGTTAACCGGTTTTTCGGTTAATCGGTTAATCGGTTTACATGCCCTAGTACCTACATATTGTAGTCACATCCACGTTTACTAACATTATCAATCGGCCTTTCTAGCAGGAAATCAAAATGTGCTCGCTCAATAATGTTTCGTTTTCCTTTGTTATTTATTATAGTTTGTTGTGTTGCTGCTATTTCCACGCGTCCTTAAATGGGCAAATACCTACGTCATACTTGTCAAAAAGTCCCGATGGACAACACATAGTGTTGTCCATATAACCACACTATATATTTATAGTGTGGTTATAACCACAATATATTTATTAAGAAAGAAAGACGGACGCGACGGAAGGACTTTGTTTTATAATATGTAGTGATGTTCATAAACTCCGCAATAAGTATCATATCAAATAATAAATCAGAGTATAGTCAAAGTCAGTTTCAAAAACTAACGTCTACTATGAGTAGGTACTATGACGCGCTTGAGTCAAGAATGTAATTTTCCACCTAGGTTATTATAAATTCTATCTAGATGATTAGTTAGTATAACATAGACACAAATGTTAGCTAAATAAAATTTATTGATAAATGAAAAATGTAAATACTAAATATTTTGTATTAGTCCTTATTGGGTGAAACATTTTGTTTATTAGAAGTTAGCACCTAATCTCAGTAAATAAATATTACAAAATATTAAAAGGTTGACTATCTAATCTATTGTACCTATGGATATTTCCGATGACACGTTGTTGCTATCAATCTACTATCTTGTCAAAATCAATGCTGCGGATTACTCATAGAAGTTATAAGTATTTTACTGGTCAGTACCGAACCGATCATAGAAAATGATAGGACAATAACAAAATTTCGATCACACAATTTTTACAAAATAATTATGCTTTTGCAAAAACTTTGAAAGTGCATAACTGATTTGATTTTTTTTCAATAAAATTCAATTGAACTATGGCTTATGGTCCTGAACACACAATACGTAAAACCTAAATTGAATATATTATAGAAAATGAGCCAGGCCAGCACAGCAACACATTCTAAATATAAAGACCACGTGTAGAGGGGGTATTCCTCTGTAGTTGGCTCACGAGAGTTTTAAGGTCAAATGCTTTGCCACTTATCATTTCTTTTATATCAGCAATGAACAAAGAGGTTGCAAAGGACTTGTGAATTTGTGACATAAAAAATACTAACTAAAGTTTAAAATAAAAATCCAAGGCCCGAGGTTATTAACTACACATGGTTTGGTTACTTAAAAAAGAGAAAGTTTGTTTTGTGAAATCGTGCTATAATCGTGATAGATAACGAATGACAAAAGGTCACAATTTCAAGGAAAATTAGGTTTAACTCGGAAAACTCACAAAGAGCACCCATGGTAATATTGAGCAATACGTTAATGAGTAGGTAATGTAGAAATTGAACACTTACAATTGCATTGATTTTGCTCTCGAACGTAGAAAACAGCCTTTGACGTGGTGAGACGAAGGGGACTACATTTGAAAAGGCACTGTTAAGGGCTTTCGTCGGTCGAACTACAATGAGCCCAGTAGCGACACGACCGCACTTGTTTACATCGAAATGACGAGTGAGCCGCGTGAGCTCGTTCGTTTCCATCCACCCAACGCGTGCCACGCGAGGCGCGCCGCGCCATGATGACGCGAACCCTGTGCAAGCGCCGCTCTACCATCTCTGGAAGAAAAATATAGCAAATATAGCAGGTGTAGTCTTCCATGATGGCTATCTTCAAACTTTAAGTAGCAATAGCCTGACCTGCAAAATAAATACAGTCTCTAACAGTCTAACACACGCATTTTGGTTTGCGATTGCGACTGGTATTATATATGTTACATACATACAATCTCTGGAAGAAAAATATAGCAAATATAGCAGGTGTAGTCTTCCATGATGGCTATCTTCAAACTTTAAGTAGCAATAGCCTAACCTGCAAAATAAATACAGTCTCTAACAGTCTAACACACGCATTTTGGTTTGCGATTGCGACTGGTATTATATATGTTACATACATACAATCTCTGGAAGAAAAATATAGCAAATATAGCAGGTGTAGTCTTCCATGATGGCTATCTTCAAACTTTAAGTAGCAATAGTCTAACCTGCAAAATAAATACAGTCTCTAACAGTCTAACACACGCATTTTGGTTTGCGATTGCGACTGGTGATAATCTTGATATGTTACAGATTTACAGTTCATTAATTTTAATTACCACAGCAGTTTTTTTCTATTACCGACATTTGTAGCTAAGTCAGGTAGTTTTGTTTTGAGTGATATATTTTAGTGGTTTAGCAAATAAATAATTTTTAATACTTAAATAAAAGTGACAAAGTTTTTTTTTCGACAGGTTTCGACAACCAAATTGTTTTCCTATGAAATCAGCGACTTCTATAGCAGCTAAATCGCAACGAAATCTACAAAATTACCATTTTATTTGCAATATACTCAGAACAGCAAATCAACTCGTATGGCAATATAGAATGAAAAGTGCCATCTATTGAAATTATACAGTAACAGTTACAGATACCGTAGAGGTGCTACGCGCTGCTACGTGCTACAAGCTTCCTTTAACGTTTAGGTGAAGATTATTACACATAGCAGACATTTTAGTTCGTAAAATTAATTACAGATGTCACTTCTAGCGCTTACAATAATTTACAAAGCAGCTGATTGTATAATTTGTTGCAAACGTGTTACATATACATACATATATTTTACATACGTGCCCATCGCTACTATGCACAGGTAATATGTTTAAGCAGAACTTAATGTTATGTTGATTACACTAGTAAAAATCCGATGAAATCAACCAGTGCTAGGCATGTGTTCTGTAGCTACCGACCGATGTCTCAAGGAACGGCCTTGGGGAATAAAGTACCACTCCACACTGATTAAAACAATATTTATTTTATAAAATTGTGAATGTCAGTCACTTAGATAACTATTATGGGTAACATTAAATACAGAAACAGGTTACAATATTATTCAATGTTAATGTAAAAGAGCTATAATTTATGGTTTTGCTTGTGAAGCGTTTTGAATTGAAGGTAACTTTTTGACAATGAAAATAAATACCTAGTCCGCCATGTTTGTAAAAAAAATGTGGTGAGTAGGTAAGTTAAATAAACCCTAAATAATAATAATAATAATGAAGAAACGGAAATAAAAATATTTTTGTGTACGTTACGTAGGTAATAATATATTGTTGTTTTTTTACTATAATTTCTATTTCTACCCTACTGCGAAGGAGGGTTTGGAGTGTATATGTATATGTATGTACCTACTCGTATGTATGTATGTGGATATGTGCTTTAATTTGGCTGAAGCTGAAGTCCAAACGGCTGGACGGATTTTGACAACGTTCCAACGTTGTTAGAATCGTTTGGATGACAAGAGTGTCATTACTATATGAAGGCTGTAAGAAGCCATTTTCAATTTATTCCTATGGCTGCCTCTGAAGCCGAAATGGCTGAACGGATTTTGACAAGAAAGATGTTGTGTGTTGTTAGATTCGTGCTCAGAACAATAAATACAATTCGTGGTAGATAACGAGAATGTCATAGGTACGTCCTCTATGATTATTATTCCGAGTCTATGATACTTTTTGACACTTTATATAGTCTATGATACTAGTCATCTAGACGAATCCAACGATACTTAATTTGTCCAAATCCGTCCAGCCGTTTGGACTACAGCTAAAAACAGCTTCAGCCAAAGGAATGCATACACATACATTCACCCCAACACATTACCCTCTTCTTCGCAGTCGGGTAAAAATAAGAAAATTTTGATTAACTTTCAATAAGGCATAGGTAGTAGATAAATCCTTATTAGATATAACAGATGTCAAGATACCTCGGAAAGAGCTGCGTTCACCTTAGCGTCTGTTGGTTGCGGTACATCAATTAAAATAACAGTCGATGAGTACAGCAGACAGTTGAGGTAGGGTAGTACAAGCGTTACGTAAAAGTGAGTGGTCCACGAAAAGCAAGTTCACGGACCTTGCGTTGCGTGCGGCATTATGAGCGGTCCCCGTGCCCGACCTGCCCTACTCGCCGTGACTTCGTCACCACACCGTCATGCCAGGTCAACGAACTTCTTATTCATCTAGCAACCGCCACTATCTCCTACGGCTGTTGAAGCTAATCGTTCTACTAATGTGACGGTGTGAGGATGGTGTGCCTCACGGCGCAACAATCTCAACGGATTTCCGTTAAACTTGGAATTTACATAGTTCCCAGGTACCTTACGTGTGTTATAAAGCTAGTGCTTTATTATACTTTTCATTTCTCATATTCGGAAAGTACGCTTGTGCCAAAGGTATTAATTATATACTAAATAAATGTTTAGGTTTAAATAAATGATTATAGCTTTAATATGTCATATTAGAACGAACAGAAACTGGTCTCCCTCGTGGTCCTACTAGTAGGACCACGAGAAAACGGCCGCTTGAACAGAGGGATGTAAATACTTATTATAGTACTATTCGTCCCTGGGAATTTTTTTCCTGCTGTCAAAAAAATTCAAAACTACGCGAGCCATGTCCCAACTTTTTTTTATACATACACTCTGTTAAATCGAGGCGTAAAATTGTAATCAAAAACAATATTATCAACAATTTTCTAGCATGACTTTATACTTATTATTTGTTTTTCATTAAATTATTAATTCAACATCATTAATGATAAAAAAAATACTGTCTGGTAGATTGCTACAGATAAAGAAACACAAATAATAAATTTTATATAGTGTGGTGGAGGGATTTTAGGTGCGCCTCAAAGGCCTTATGGTGCACTTGTCACATGCTTTCGAATTTATTAGGTTCTACGGCATGCCGGTATCCTCATGATGTTTTCCTTCGCCGTTTACTGGTATAACGCACTTAAATTTTTCAAACAGCAAAATTCATTGTTACTTTAAACACACGGATCTAAACACACCTTATTATTAGGATCAGTAGGCGGGGCCGCTACCACTAGGCCACCAGTGAATAAGAATAGTACGTTTATTTATTTTTAATTTTGTTCACAGACGGTTTATTATCATACAGCCAGTTACTTGTTCGTTCATACAATGTTTTTGATCGATCTTTTTGATGATTGAAACATTTACTAACAATAATACGTAATCCACATTCGAAATTCAAATCACTTCAAATCTTTTTAGTCGTCTCTAGGGACCGTATTTGTACCCACGACCTTAGCATCGGAAGGCGGGGTCACTACCACTAGACCATCAGTGCTCTCGTACAAAATACATACATACATAACGGGCAGAACCACACGTAATCATAAGAAAACTTGCAGCCACTTCTGATTCAAGACTCCCAAGATGAATATGGTGACAGGTGATCAGCCCATCGCCCATATAGGTCCATCAAGTTGGAGAGGACAAAAAGAATATGATGTGAATAAATTTCACATCATATTATTTTTGTCAATGTGATGTGATGATCACAGTGATCATTATGTTGAGCTGCATGTCACGTTTCCTCACACAAACTTTGTGCCTCCTTACACTTCTGCGTCTTCATGAACTGCGTAACCTATTTGTGAACCCACCATGCGCGTCGATCGACCCACCACCTCGATGGCGTGGCGGGTGAGTGCTCGGCTGAGACGCAAGAGGTGCGGGTCCAATTCCCGCTACGGGAGAAATGTTTGAATGTTCTCCAAATATTTCTTCCGGGTCTGGATATTGTAGTATTATGAGTATTTATTTACAAAAAAAGTATGTAAGTATTTTAACAGCCATCTGGTGCCCATAGTACAAGCTTTGCTTAGTTTGATGCTAGATGGCGCTGTGTCAAATGTCCACAAATATTTTTTATTATTAATGTCACAGAAGCTACGCAATCAATTTGCAAAAGCCCTACTGACTGCGGGAAACCTTGAAACGAGAAAGTCCCCTATTTTCCTTAAACCCACGATCTTATCTTTTTTAAGGTATTTTTATTAGTTGCAATAAATAAATCTTGCTTGAATATGAAATCAACAGGTAATGAGTAATGACTTTGATTTATGATTGACATTCACTTTTCTTTTGTATTTTTTTGACAAGACAAGCTGTTCTGAGAGACAAGCTTATGAAACTAGCCTTTTTTGTCAACTAAGAACTATGTAGCCTTTTTGATGAAGGAACTCATCAGTATTATTTATTTAAAAATATTTTGTTCTAAACTTTGTTACAATATACTTACACGCATAATGTAGTACAACTTTGTTGCGTTATTCACATTATCTAGTGATAACTTATAACACGTCGTCGTTGAATAGTCTCTTTCTTGCAATGCTTTTGATCACGTAATGTGTACCTACTACCTACCTATAGTTAACAGTGTCGTCGTTTGTACAACCTATACAAACTGAATTCATAAAGTTGAATTTATAAATTTTCTATTTTGAAGGTGTTTCAACAACTTTGGGCACTCATCTTACATTTATCAAACCTTATTTATTAATTAAAAACAAAAAATATTTATTAAGAAACCAAATATGCAAAATTTTTTTATTTTCACTAACTCACTTTTCCAGAAAAACTATAAAAAAAACCTTTTTAATGCAGAACTAATAAGTAATTTTATATTTTTTTAATTCGAGCACGTAACTCCTAGGTAATACATGACTTTTCGATAGCTCTCCCTCTTTCAGACTTGGCCTCAGTGGTCCTGGAAAAATACACTGTATCACAGTAAAAAAATATTCAACGCCGAAATAAGCAGATAATATAGGAAACAAGTTAAAAATAGCCAACCAACCACGGGCACCTTAAACGCGTGACGTCATGGGTAAGTAGGTATTTATTCTGTGGTCATGTAGAAAGTGAAAAAAATATTTGACCCTAACTTGAATCACATGCATAATTCAATATTCATTGCTTTATTTCTACCCCACTATTGCTAAATGCTGTTGAATGGGAAGGGATGCATGAATGACATTTAGCAACTTCGCTGTTCTAGAGATAAAGTAAAGTGAAGAACTATTTGGATAACTTAACCTACAATTTGCATTAAGTATGAATACCGTCAGTAATAAGTACCTACTGATCATAAAAAAATTAGGGTAATATTCTGACATTAATTTGGCTTACACATGTCGTTGTGGGTACCAACTCCATTGAGAAGTTATTTTGAGTAGGCATCACGAAATTGGTCCAATTTGTCCGATATTGTGTTGGTAGAGATTATTTAAATGATGAAAGTAAACCTAATATAGAGGGTGCCCCAAAAAATGTTTGTTCAACCTGAAGGAACAGGAAATTAAGGACTACGAAGCTCAAATTAGAGATAATCATCATCATCATCCACAGCATATTTTTGCCATTTGCCGGTCACAAGGCTCCCTTTGCTTGTACCAAAAACTAAAAACAATATCGACTTCAATGAAAAATAAGTTGAAACTCCATAAAGAAAAGTGCAGTCTTATAGAAACTAACAGGTAGATAATGTGAAGATATCAGTGGCCATCGATTTTTTTTCGAATAAAAAAAAAGTAATGTCATATTTCTAAAGGACCCGCCACTTTCCCTAGGAGTTGAATTATGGAAATTCCTTTCTTAATGCATCGCTACACCATGAGAGGAATATACCCTTCCATGACTTATATTATATATTACTTAAATTACTTGAAAAATATAAATCCCTCCATAATTTATATGGGACCACCTAGGGACCATTCTCTATACACCAGTGAAAGAATCATCAACATCGGTCAACTACTGGCGAACATACATAAAACTATATAGACGTACCATACGGTAGAACATAATAGAACTTCCTTCTTTTTTGAAGTCGGTTAAAAAGATCATCTAACGAGCCTTATTTTTTTCTAAAACTTAAATCTGATGGTGTCGAATTATTCACCTACCTGCCTATATCAAAGTTCGTAACTACTTAGCTGAGTTAAAACGCTACCCAGCGGTCTTTGCACGCGCTGAATTTACAACTGAATAATAAGTTATTTTGCAGCCAATGTTTTATTTACAACAATGTACATTGTACAACATCGGCCTGTTTCACCAACTTTGTCCAGAACTCAGCAGCTCCAGCGATCTGAAACAAAATTTCATTTTCTATCATCATCATCTTCCTGCCCTTATCCCACTCTATGTGGGGTCGGTAAGAGTTTTGGCTAAGGTGTTTTATGACCGGCCGCCTGCCTGACGTCAACCCTCCTTGCTTATTGTATCTCATCATGTTGAAGGATACTATCCCTTAGTCGACTTTTACGACATGCTCGGGGAGAGAAGCAGCTGGCCTGGACGCATTCTATGTAAATGTTTTTATAGAGAAAATTAATTTTCATCATTTTTTATTTGGTTCCTCAAAGTGAAAAGACGATAAGAGAAAATAAAATAAAAATCGTCAGATGATCTTTCAAGTCTTCTATCTATCACTCACGAGGATATTAGGATATTTGTGCCTCAGACACGCTTTATAGCTTTACGCTTTAAGTTTAGTGCAAACTCGTTCAGCTATTATGAACTAGTTTGAACTTAACTGAGAATATACATAAAACGTGTACTGGAATAATACATAGGGTTGAAAGCACCGGTGGTCTAGTGGTAGACCCCGCCATCCAAGCCTATAAGGGGCTCGTGGGTTCTAATCCGTTTACAATATTAGTAGGATAGTAGAACATCTGGTAGCGAGATCGGCAGACGATATAGGCAGGACCATGATGGATGACAAAAAAAAGCAGGAAACAAGCAGGATGGAACAATGCAGGCCTACGCCCAGCAGTGAGGAAATACAGACTGGATACAAGGGTATCGCTAAGGGGGGCATGGAGATTGGAGAGGCAGCTGCCCCAAAAGATTCAGAAGTGTTAAGCTTGTGTTCTTAATTGTTCCTACAATTCCTACTTCTCCTATCCTACTAATCCTATCCTTCCTACTAATATTATAAACGCGAAAGTTTGCATCTATGGATGTTTGTTACTCTTTCACGCCTAAACGGCTGAACGGATTTGAATGAAACTTGGAATATACATAGTACATGTACTGGATTGACATATAGGCTATTTTTTATCCGAATACCACGCGAACGAAGCCATGGCGGCAGCTAGTCCTCCATAAATCAATTCCCCTAGGCCGTTAACTGGCGCTCTTAGAACTGGACCTGAATGCTTGGATGCTGGTAGGTGGGATTCGTTGGTCACCTCTGTCAGTCAGCGGGCAGTACTTGATGGTGTGCGCCCTGTCGCCGGTGGCGCCGCAGCTGCGGCACCGGTAGCCGCGCAGCACGGGGCAGCGCACAATGCCGCGGTTGTCTTTCAACACGTGCAGGGAGTACCACGAGGCAGGCTCGCCGTTGTTCTTGCAGAAGGCACATTCCTGTTTATGGGTAAATAAAAACTAAGGCCTTTTACCATCTATAGTAGATGATTTATACAGCGTCAGGAGGCAACTTTTACCTTCACATATGGGACGCTGTAGTGCCTGGGACGAATTAAGATGGAGTAGGCTTGCCCAGCACCTATTCCATCCTCTCAGCTTAGTCGGCCTTGTCCACAGGAAAGACAATGTCAATACGTGCGGAGCTGACTAAGCTGCGGATTTCTTCACGATGTTTTCCTTCACCGTTTAAGAGTAATGGTATGGCGCACATAAATTTTTCACACAGAAAAATCCATTGGTACACGACCGGATTTGAATCCACGACCTTAGAATCGGAAGGTGGGGTCACTACCAATTAGACCACCAGTGCTCTCAATTTATGGGTAAACAACATTACAAATGCCATGCTTCTGTGAAAGTTTGTGTTTGTGTGCGCAGCCAACGCAGCCAACTGCGTTGATCTCCGCAACAGCTGAAAGGATTTGGCTGAAAATTGGAATACACGCTGTTTATAGTAGGTATTACAGGAGCATATCGCGGGCAGATGTTTGTATAGGATGGTAAGTTAACATCAACATTAGTATTATTTGTCATTACTATTGTTATTAGGTTTAGGTGCGTCCTAAAAGCCAGGCATAGTCCATTACTAATTTACGACCGCCCGTCACTCAACGCGATTCAAAAGACTTTTATATACGTCTGAGTCCTTTCGTCGAAAATGGAAAAATTAAATATGGAACGGTCGATTAGACCTATTAGGCGTAGGTGTGGGTACAAGAGCACATTGAAGTATGAAGGGTTCGCCCACAAGTTCCACTTTATATGGTTTGGTTTCATTCTTATGTGCTTGTACTTAGGTACTTAATTCAAACACTTTATAGTTTCACTACACCACACCACTGAGTATTAACTAAGTATTCAATATCGACGTTAAAATTAAACCTTGGTTGTTGCCGTCACTACAACTACAAGGCAACGTACATAAGTTATCTGAAGTCACAATAACTGTCAAAACAGATTGGGAATTTTAACGCTAGCCAGCCGAATTTTAGTTCCAGCCGAATAGGACACAGGACTACAGATGAATACCAAATGGTCATCACTCTCGTACTTAGGTACCTAAAGTATTCATATCAACAGCAGTCAACTGCTGGGCGTAGGCCTCGCCTAATGAGCGCCATCGCGCATAATCTTCGCATTCAATCTCTGCCAGCAGACTTTCGCAGATCGTCACTCCATCTAGCCGCAGGAATATTTCAAAGTACTCGTATGATTGAGTATTTATTTATGTATAATAAAACTAGCAGCTCGCACCGGCTACGCACGGGTATTTAACAAATTAGGATTTTTTAGGTCAATTTTTTACACCTAGCTCGGGTTACATTATTGGAGTTTTAGTAAGGATCTCCAATTTTTTTGAAAACAAATTATAGCCTATATTATTCCGTAATAATGTAGCTATCTACAGGTGAAAGAATTTTTTAAATCGGTTCAGTAGTTTCGGAGCCTATTCGTTACAAACAAAAAAAATCTTTCCTCTTTATAATATTAGTGTAGATTACGTTTACCAAGTGCTTCTGGTTATGAAGTCGCTGCAGACGCAGTATCTCTGCGTATTTGAGCAGCAACTCGAACTGTTGCGGAGACAGCGTGAGCAGTGCTGCCTTCTGCATCCTCATCATCTTCTCAAACTGGCTTGCCTTTAAGGGCTCTGAAAAAAGAATTGTACTCCTTCAAGTCTCTCTTTCCCACAAAGCCGCTCCAATCTCTTCAATTTTTCACTTCTGAAATAACATGGGATTTTCTATAGTCTATTCCAATAATTTCCCAGTTATAGGACTTCTAAAATATTTTAACTAGATTGGTCATTTTAACAAAATCACTTTATAGACTAATTAGCTGCCTCCTGCGACTTCGCTCGCATGGTACCCGGATAAAAAATAGCCTATAAATGTTAATCCAGCACATGTACTGTCTATATTTCAAGTTTCATTTAAATCCATTCAGTAGTTTTTGCGTGACAGAGTAACAAACATTGCAGTAAGAAGTAAGATGGAGTTATTTTGCATGGGCATGTCTATTACATAGTAAGGGCGAATCAGTGACTGGCCATACTTATTAGGACTAGCCAAAAGCGTTGTCAGCCGACGACGACATCGACGCGACCGACGACGGTACAGTTAAGAAATAGTATAAACTTTACACTTTGAATTTCTAGAGGGAGGTATCTGCCCCTCCCTCCCCCCCCCCTGGCAGACCTTTGCTGCTAAAAATCATATCTGAAAATCAGTAGCCAACCGGCTACTGATGCTTGTTATCTAACCGAAGAGAACCGTCAAGGTTATCAGCGTTTTGTGAAGATAGTCATCGTAACTGCATGACATGTGCATTGCACAGGTAGTAACGTACCAACTTATACTTTGTATATATGACCTTCAATTCAATCAGATCACCTAGACCAATTATTCGACGTGGATACTAGGTTCGGCTTATTTATAACTAGCTTTCACCCGCGGCTTTGCTCACGTGGTACCAGTATAAAAAGTAGTCTAAGTATATGTTATTCCAGCACACATACAACGTATGTTCCAAGTTTCATTCAAATCAATTCAGTAGTTTTTGCATGAAAGAGTAACAAACATCCATACATACAAACTTTCGCGTTTATAATATTAGTTAGGATTAGCATCTCGCGACTTGATCTATCCAAATCGGTAGGTAGGTACCTATAAACAAGTACTTAAGTAAAAACTCTTCACAGGCATTCACATAGGTATGTTTAGTTAATAGTTAAACATTTAATTAAGTTTAGTTCATTTCAAGAGATTTAAAGTACCTATAGAATTTCCCATGGGAGCCATCACATAAATAGCTATACCGGTAATTAACGATACACTTATATAGACTAACCCTGCGCTGTAGTTTTCCCATGAGTCTCACTCAGCATGAACATAGGTACTACCTAGACTACCTATACCTACCTACGGTTATGCTAACCCCTGAATACTCAAACGCGACTCAGAGTAGGGGCGCGTCTCAAGTCACGGTTTTTAACAGTTTTTGATGAAAATCTGTCAAAAATTCGTCATTTGAGACGTGCTCAACTCTGAGATGCGTTTGAGTATTCGGGGATAAGACTACACGAATCCATAAAGATTTTTTCTACTCAAATGGGTATACAAGTATCAAGTTAACTGCATTTCAAACGATCTGACAGGACGTAAGTAGATGTAATTCTTTTTGTGACATCTCAATGCTGGGTTTTTAACAGTAGTTCTGAGCATCGTTCAAAAGCACAATGCCTCTTGCATTTCTACATAATTTGGCTTACCAGTACAACCTTCACTAGGGTTCTTCATTGTTTTCAATGGAGATTCAGTTCCACTGTTCGCACATGCTGCATCGAGTTGTCTGTCCACTTCCTTGGTCATTGAGATGTGTGCGTCTAAAACCGCGGGGTCCAATTTTACAGCCTGAAGCGCATCTGTTGCAAAATACTTATTTTCAATGCAACGTTTATAAAACGTCGAATGATTTTGATAATCCTAAAGCAAACACCACAATGTGTAACAGACATTGTGGCGTCGTCGTTTCCTACACTTTTTACAATCTTAGTACCTATCTTAGTGATTGATAACTAATACAAAATATACTAACCTGCGCACCACGTAACAACAGAATTAGAATTACTAATTTGTACTGCTAGCTCCATCATCGCAAAATAGGTACCTTACTTCCGGTTTGGCAACACTTCTATGGCTCGTTAAAGATAAAGCAACGCAATCAATGCTTATTTTAGCGAAGATAGAATGTATGTATTGCAAAAAATAAGACACTCCGATCACATCAACGGAAATTCGCGAAATTGAGGGTAGTTTCGAGTCAATTTGATGAAGAATGAACTAAATGTATTATCTTAACCCCCTGTTGGTTAAGTGTGCGTCTTGGAAAATTAATTGTACGACATTCAAATTCTCAGAGGTCCCTACCATTTGTATGAAGAACTATATTTTGTCTGGGTGTTCCCATAGATGGCGCTGTGTGAAATGTGCACCAATATTAAATTACTTATTATTTTTTAATTGGCCTAGTATTACTGTGCTCCACTGCTGGGCAAAAGTCTCCCCCAGGGAGCTGTCACTGATACCGGGCCTTTCCGATCTCCCACGATTCCCTGTCGGTCGCGGCAGTCAACAACTTAGCTTCCTCCTTTATGCACCCAAAGAGTGTTCACTCCTCGGGATGCATTCAACTAACGTGGCCCGCCCACTACTGTTTGAGTTCTTTTTATTTGATCTGAGTGTTTGAGCTTTACTGTTTTGTTCGTCACGTACGGTCGTTCGTTAGCATTGTATTCCGCACCCCGTCGTCGATGCGTTTAAAAGGTTTAAAGCCGATATCTGCGAATCTCTGGCGAATTTTGAGTTTGGACTTTTATATGTCGATTAGTTGGCTTATTAAAAAACATAGACTTACTTATATTTCCTTAAATATTATTACTATAACTTAGGTTAGTTGCAGTTAGGCACCTAATTTATTAGGGATATTTGCTGCTTTATTTGTTAAATGAACTCGTCTTAGATATGAAAGAAGTCGTCGGAGCCAGCGTCACGGCTATTTAAAAATTCTAGATCTGCATTCGTAACTGTGTATTCGTAGGTATGTAGGTAATTCATCAACATCATGAAACATCGGTTTCTTCGCTCTTACGTAACCTTATCGCGACTCCGTCAATGCTATTCATGCTTGGTCAGTCCAACGTCACTGATAAACAATACCTACCTTTGTTCATCAGAGGTAGGTACTTTTACATGCACCTACTAACGTACTTAGGTAGGTACCTACCTACCTTCCTAGTTATACCTAAGGTATTGTGTGCAGCGTCAATGCTTTTTACTTCATTGTCGGTCGGCAAATCGATTATTTCAGTGTGTGATGGTAATGTGAATGAAATTGATGTATGCGATTCTTTATTATATAACTACTAATGGAACTCCCGCGGTTTCACTCGCGTAGGATATAATAGGATAGGATAACTATGCTGCCCCGTGTTTTTATATTAACTGTGGCATTATAGGGAATTTCTGAACGAAATGTATTTACAACAGTCTACTCATGTCAAGGCAACTAAACATAAACATTCTGTGATTGCCAATTAGTCTGAAAACCGCCAACAACCAAAGACCCGTAATGTTTTTGTCGTTATTGTGTTGATGTGTAAACATCTTCGGCTGTCGTTTCTGATGTGATGCTGATGAGTAAAAGTATTTATTTTTCTGCAACATGCCTAAGCTAAAATAAAGTCATGGAAAGGGAAAGTAATGATGGTTCTGTGTCTTGCACGCCTAAGTCAAATTGTTTAGATTCTGTAAACTATTGTAAAATAATAGAACACTGCTAACTAAAGCAACAAGTAACATGATAGGTACGTTTCGAAATAAATGTGTAGGTAACTACTATTTTTATTGTGAATTTTAATATAACAATATTTTTTTCATGAGCTAAAAATGATGTGGTAACCCTACTTGCACTTCGTTTCGTGGGTAGTTTTAAAATATTTTACCATAGACTATAATTAAATATATTGAATGAGAGTATTTATAATAAGTTTTAAGTTTGAAAGTTCCAAGAATACGATTATTCACAAAAAAACTTTCTACCCCTATTCACCCCCTTAGGGGTAAAATTTCGAAAAATCCTTAGTGTACAATAAACGTGCTATAAGGAATGCAATTGGACCACGCGTTATAAAGTTCTCATCTCATACAAACTACACCCCGTAACAGAGGTAGTTTTGAAAATATTTTGTCTTAGACTTTTACCAAAAGTATTTAAGATTGTCTACGCTAAGTTTCAAGCATCGATCAGTTAAATGCTCGATGGTTTCAAGTTTGAAAGTAAAAGAAATACGATTTTTCATATCTACAAACGTTTTTACTCCATTTAGCACCATCCCTCATCACCTCCATTTATTCCCTTAGTGGTAGAATTTTCAAAACTCCTTTCTTACCCCCGAATACTCAAACGCCTTTTAGAGTTGAGCATGTCTCAACTCACGGTTTTTTGACAGTTTCTGATGAAAATCTGTCAAAAAAAAAAATCGTCATTTGAGACGTGCTCAACTTTAAGATGCGTTTGAGTATTCGGGGGTTAGTGTATGGTCTGTCTACGTGCTATAATGTATGTGCACTCTCCAAATTTCAAGCCTCAAGATCTAGAATAACATAGGTCAGTCAGTCACAACAAAGTATTTTATATAGTACCTACCTATGTGATTGTGATTATAAACAACCTTTTTTTTTAAAGTAGGTAGGTACTTACATGTTTTAAATTATTTGCACAGGTGAAGCTTTGTAGCAGCGGATATAAAGTAAGTATTACTTAAATTTTGGTTCTGGTTCTGAAATGGTAAAACGGAACGTTTGGCTTCTGTGGCTGGCTAGTAAACGGAACACTTTATGGTGCGACTGTGGAATTGTGGATAGTTATCGACATAAGTTATTGTAACAAGACCGTGTACAAACCGCGCCTTAGCTTGTGGACACAAAACTTGTAGAAATCGTTTCCCGTTTCTAGAAAAGTGCAAACTACTGCCCATCTATTTCGTTTTGATTCAGATAGTCCGTGTTTTCTGAATAGATTCATGCATTATACAACATGTTGAAATGCGCTCAAAATAAACAAATCGAGTATCCGCAGGCCCGTCAAATTATTGATGAAACATGAAATTCAAATCGCAACTGATGAAAGCTATCGGGACAAAACGAAACCATAGAATATCAATAAAGAATGTTGTTGGCGAAGTGAAAAATAGTTGTTTGTTATGCAAGGCTGCAAAAAAGGCGCGAGTACTTGTATTGAAACCTGAGCAAATGTATTAGGTATAGAATATAGAATCCTGAGCGTAGCAAGGGTTTCAAAGGCTTTTTACCTACTAGGTAAATTATTTGGCAAATTTGCGGAACATTGCTCAATTTCATTGGATTCCATTGTGAATGTTGGAAACACAGACAGATTGGCAGGCGATTCAAAACGATTTTGTGTCGTGCTGTCTTTGGAAGTTGAAGGACGAGTCCAAGGATCTGGGCAAAACTGCTTTAAAGTAATACTTACCTAGCTCCAATGATGCCCTCGCATACATATTTTTGACTTGTTTACTATAGAGTCCTCTACGTATCATTCTGCCAAGATACCTACTGGACTGGCGCCGTGACGCTTAATCGCGGTCAGATCAGCGCCCGAGTCAGCCAAAAGTGTGGCCGACGTCCTCCTAAAATAATGCCCGGTGTATTTGCTCTGGTTCTTGTAGTCCAAGTAATCTGGCAATTTCTCGTGGCAATCCACCAATTTTAGTTCCCATCCCTAGGCTGTATAATACATTTTCCTTTGCGATATTGCAAAAATCAATATTATTTTGACATAATTCGTCATGAATCCGAAATTCCTATAAGTATTGGTTTTCGTGTTTGATAAGTTAACCAACAGCAACTTTACTGAATCCTTCTCAATGTTTTTCCTTGTTTTCGTGGTAAGATACGTGAGTTCATTAACCCGGCACGCCCCACTAATGCCAATAATGAGAACAACCTGTAACGCAAAGGAAGAAAATTAGTTTTACAGCAGATACATACTTTCACAAAGTAATTAAAAAAAACCTACTTTGAACAAAGATATTATATTAAACAGTGAAATACTTTTGTAGCAAGGAATTCTGACTAGGGCGTGCGCTTCGTTGAGAAACTGCTCAATGTACCTAAATGTAAAAGCTCCAGTGTGCTTGATTTCCTTGTTTTAGATAGTTCAATAAAGTATGATAGCATTATAGCCCGACATTATAGACTGAAAATGTTTCGTGCCTTCAGAATGTCTCCATGCATTGAACAAATTGTACGCTTTTAAATATGTACTTTATATTAAATATATATCTTTTAATTATAATAATAAAAATAAAAACGGGGCTCCATACAAGATACATTTTTGATACACATGTACGATGGTACGGAACCCTTCGTGTGCGAATTTGGCTCTCACTTGACCGGTTTTTCATATAAATAAATAAATAACACCCAACAGTCACATACATAGTCCTGACCCCACACTAGGATTCCCTGTGTCGTGGGTATCAGAAACTACGACTACCATGGTACCACAACACCCAGACCCGGAAGAAATATTTACAGATCATGCAAATAATTCAGCGGGAATCGAACCCGCGCCTCTTGCGTCTCTGCCGAGCAATCGCCCGTCACGCCACCGAGGCCGTATATTTCTGTAGGATCAATAAAATTACAAGTACGCCGCGCCCACAAACATCCTCGTCACATCCTCATACATAAACTTTCGCATGTTTATTAAGTAAGCTATTTTTTTAGGCAAAGATCTGTCGAAATTTGGGAAATTATAGGCGCTATCTACAGACAGTAGGTACCTAATTACTTTGATCTATCTAGGTAATTACTGGCACACACAAGTCTTTCAGGATTTATAAGTTTTGTGCTAGAATAAATCTTAAGTAGATCATTCTAGGCTTTGATAAATTACTCCAGCTTTCGGCATGAAGCAGTCTAGAATTGGTAACAAGGTCGTCTCGTTACTTAGCGACATCGAGCATTTAACTAATAGAGTAGTAAAATGAGCCATCCAATTGCACAACTGATATGATGATATGCACCTGTATAATAACAATTCACGCTCGCACTGAATCAGTACCAAACCAACAAGTGATCTGTGTGTGTGTCCGTCTCCCGATACTCGAAAATATTCAAAGTTTGGTTTTATAACCCATAATGCCGTATTGTTCTATTCGGTGGTGTGGAAAAAACAGCAGGACATCGAATTTTAAAACAGACGGAATCACGTTTCATCGGTAAGCATCAATAAACTATAATTTTATTTCAATTTACAACCATTTATCACGGCTCAAGTTAAACTGGTCAAATAAAATGAAACAATGGACGCTTGTCTATGCGTCCTGCTCTTACCTAGGTGTAACCTATATTATGCCATCCTTTTTATTCATTACACGTGTTACTAGTGATGCTGCACTGTCATAATCAAAATTAGTATCGATATTTATCAGAAAAGGTTATTTATGACAAACAAATAAGTACCCAGATATAATAAATTGAATAATTACATTTGAAGAACGGGGCGTCCTCTAGTTTATATCTATACTAATATTATAAATAGGAATTAAGATTTTTTGTTTTTTTGTTTGTAACGAAATCCGGGATCCGTAAGAAAATTGCAATATTGTAACCCAAGGTAGAAAATCCAAAACAGTTTTTGGCGTGTGGCTCCGAAGTTACTGGACCGATTTCAAAAATTCTTTCAACAATAGAAAGCCCCTTTATCAAGGTCTAGTATAGACTATAATAAATATCTTCAAAAAATTAGGGATCCGTAAGAAAATTGCAATATTGTAACCCAAGGTAGAAAACCAAAAATAGTTTTTGGCGTGTGGCTCCGAAACTACTGGACCGATTTCAAAAATTCTTTCACCAATAGAAAGCTATATTATCAGGGTCCAGTATAGGCTATAATATATTTTCAAAAAATTAGGGATCCGTAAGAAAATTGCAATATTGTAACCCAAGGTAGAAAATCCAAAATAGTCTTTGGCGTGCGGCTCAGAAACTACTGGACCGATTTCAAAAATTCTTCCACCAATAGAAAGCTACATTATCAGGGTCCAGTATAGGCTATAATAAATTTTCAAAAAGTTAGGGATCCGTAAGAAAATTGCAATATTGTAACCCAAGGTAGAAAACCAAAAATAGTTTTTGGCGTGTGGCTCCGAAACTGCTGGACCGATTTCAAAAATTCTTTCACCAATAGAAAGCTATATTATCAGGGTCCAGTATAGGCTATAAAATATTTTCAAAAAATTAGGGATCCGTAAGAAAATTGCAATATTGTAACCCAAGGTAGAAAATCCAAATTAGTTTTTGGCGTGTGGCTCCGAAACTACTGGACCGATTTCAAAAATTCTTTCACCAGTGGAAAGCTACATTATCAGGGTCCAGTATAGGTTATAATAAATTTTCAAAAAGTTAGGGATCCGTAAGAAAATTGCAATATTGTAACCCAAGGTAGAAAACCAAAAATAGTTTTTGGCGTGTGGCTCCGAAACTGCTGGACCGATTTCAAAAATTCTTTCACCAATAGAAAGCTATATTATCAGGGTCCAGTATAGGCTATAAAATATTTTCAAAAAATTAGGGATCCGTAAGAAAATTGCAATATTGTAACCCAAGGTAGAAAATCCAAAATAGTTTTTGGCGTGTGGCTCCGAAACTACTGGACCGATTTCAAAAATTCTTTCACCAGTGGAAAGCTACATTATCAGGGTCCAGTATAGGTTATAATAAATTTTCAAAAAGTTAGGGATCCGTAAGAAAATTGCAATATTGTAACCCAAGGTAGAAAATCCAAAATAGTCTTTGGCGTGCGGCTCAGAAACTACTGGACCGATTTCAAAAATTCTTCCACCAATAGAAAGCTACATTATCAGGGTCCAGTATAGGCTATAATAAATTTTCAAAAAGTTAGGGATCCGTAAGAAAATTGCAATATTGTAACCCAAGGTAGAAAACCAAAAATAGTTTTTGGCGTGTGGCTCCGAAACTGCTGGACCGATTTCAAAAATTCTTTCACCAATAGAAAGCTATATTATCAGGGTCCAGTATTGGCTATAAAATATTTTCAAAAAATTAGGGATCCGTAAGAAAATTGCAATATTGTAACCCAAGGTAGAAAATCCAAAATAGTTTTTGGCGTGTGGCTCCGAAACTACTGGACCGATTTCAAAAATTCTTCCACCAATAGAAAGCTACATTATCAGGGTCCAGTATAGGCTATAATAAATTTTTAAAAAGTTAGGGATCCGTAAGAAAATTGCAATATTGTAACCCAAGGTAGAAAACCAAAAATAGTTTTTGGCGTGTGGCTCCGAAACTACTGGACCGATTTCAAAAATTCTTTCACCAATAGAAAGCTATATTATCAGGGTCCAGTATAGGCTATAATATATTTTCAAAAAATTAGGGTTCTGTAAGAAAATTGCAATATTGTAACCCAAGGTAGAAAATCCAAAATAGTTTTCGGCGTGCGCTGTGAAAACTATTGATTATAGAACAAAATAATGTACCTACTACACGCGTACGAAGTCGCGGGCAACAGCTAGTATTAATATAATTTCAGTCAGCTACTTGAATTAAAATTTATAATGGTTGTTCTATTAATGACTGTAATTAAATAAATAAATAATAAATATTTGAGGATATATCACACAGAACCATCTAGCCCCAAACTAAGCAAAACTTGTACTATGGGAATCAGGTGGCTGATAGAATGCTTATATACTAGGTAGGTACTAGGTAGGTACTTATACTTATACACCATATTATAACACCCAGACCCGGAAGACATATTTGTAATAAAGAAACCTGAATTATTTTTCACCTTTTATTGAATATGACGAGAAACAAGCAGTGAGAAGAATTTATACGAAATTAATTCACTTTAAAAACCAGTAACAGTAACACAGTAAGATATTATGGGGAATTACTGAACTGTTTTACAATAAACTTCCAGAAAATTGCAAGTTTTTCCTTTATTTTCCTTAATATAAAAAAGCTTTATTTCATTAATTATAACACACTAGCCTTTGCCTTTGAAATCGGTCCAGTAGTTTCGGAGCCACACGTCAAAAACTACTTTTGGTTTTCTACCTTGGGTTACAATATTGCAATTTTCTTACGGATCCCTAATTTTTTTGAAAATTTATTATAGCCTATACTGGACCCTGATAATGTAGCTTTCTACTGGTGAAAGAATTTTTGAAATCGGTCCAGTAGTTTCGGAGCCACACGCCACAAACTATTTTTGGTTTTCTACCTTGGGTTACAATATTGCAATTTTCTTACGGATCCCTAATTTTTTTGAAAATTTATTATAGCCTATACTGGACCCTGATAATGTAGCTTTCTACTGGTGAAAGAATTTTTGAAATCGGTCTAGTAGTTTCGGAGCCACACGCCACAAACTATTTTTGGTTTTCTACCTTGGGTTACAATATTGCAATTTTCTTACGGATCCCTAATTTTTTTGAAAATTTATTATAACCAATTCTGGACCCTGATAATGTAGCTTTCTATTGGTGAAAGAATTTTTGAAATCGGTCCAGTAGTTTCGGAGCTACACGCCAAAAACTATTTTTGGTTTTCTACCTTGGGTTACAATATTGCAATTTTCTTATTGATCCCTATTTTTTTTGAAAATTTATTATAGCTTATACTGGACCCTGATAATGTAGCTTTCTATTGGTGAAAGAATTTTTGAAATCGGTCCAGTAGTTTCGGAGCCACACGTCAAAAACTACTTTTGGTTTTCTACCTTGGGTTACAATATTGCAATTTTCTTACGGATCCCTAATTTTTTTGAAAATTTATTATAACCTATTCTGGACCCTGATAATGTAGCTTTCTATTGGTGAAAGAATTTTTGAAATCGGTCCAGTAGTTTCGGAGCCACACGCCAAAAACTATTTTTGGTTTTCTACCTTGGGTTACAATATTGCAATTTTCTTACGGATCCCTAATTTTTTTGAAAATTTATTATAACCTATACTGGACCCTGATAATGTAGCTTTCTATTGGTGAAAGAATTTTTGAAATCGGTCCAGTAGTTTCGGAGCCACACGCCACAAACTATTTTTGGTTTTCTACCTTGGGTTACAATATTGCAATTTTCTTACGGATCCCTAATTTTTTTGAAAATTTATTATAGCCTATACTGGACCCTGATAATGTAGCCTTCTACTGGTGAAAGAATTTTTGAAATCGGTCTAGTAGTTTCGGAGCCACACGCCACAAACTATTTTTGGTTTTCTACCTTGGGTTACAATATTGCAATTTTCTTACGGATCCCTAATTTTTTTGAAAATTTATTATAACCTATTCTGGACCCTGATAATGTAGCTTTCTATTGGTGAAAGAATTTTTGAAATCGGTCCAGTAGTTTCGGAGCCACACGCCAAAAACTATTTTTGGTTTTCTACCTTGGGTTACAATATTGCAATTTTCTTACGGATCCCTAATTTTTTTTTAAATTTATTATAGTCTATACTGGACCCTGATAATGTAGCTTTCTACTGATGAAAGAGTTTTTGAAATCGGTCCAGTAGTTTCGGAGCCACACGCTAAAAACTATTTTTGGTTTTCTACCTTGGGTTACAATATTGCAATTTTCTTACGGATCCCTAATTTTTTTGAAAATTTATTATAGTCTATACTGGACCCTGATAATGTAGCTTTGTACTGGTGAAAGAATTTTTGAAATCGGTCCAGTAGTTTCGGAGCCTATTCGTTACAAACAAAAAAACAAAAAATCGTTCCTCTATAATATTAGTATAGAAAGTATAGATAGGCTATACCTTATATTTCCTTAATAAATAAAGTTAGTATTATTTAGGGGGCTAGATGGCGCTGTGTGAATTGTCCACAAATATTTATATATATTTAAGATTCCTTTGATTATCGAATTTATTTCATTTATTACTATATTTTTTTTAAGTATGGAAGTTCCATTTTATAAAGTTTCTAGTTATTATTTCGTACACACACGCACAAACACACACATAAACATAATACATTTAAACTTATTTGTATTCCACTAAACAAACATTGCTATCGATATTTTTTTATTTTTTATTTTTAGAATCGATTAGAATAGATATCGATATGAATATTTTATTGCACAGCTCTAGTTCAATACTTGACATTGAGTCGGCCAATCAGAGCGCAGGGGCGGGCCCACTGTTCTGATCTGTTTTGGCGGAATTATTTTTCGAACAAAACGAATAACATTACCCCTCTATTCAGTTAAATGCTCGATGCTTAGCGACCAGTGACTAGTCTGAGTTTCATGCACACTTTACCCCGAGATGTCTGCCTACGGAAAACAAAACATGGCATTAGTGGACAGTCTATTGTATCTACCAAACAGACCTACCAAACACTTTTTTAATTCAAATCTAGTATGAATATTTTTTTAAATATTTTTTTTTTAATATTTGTCGACATTTCACACAGGGCCATCTAGCCCCAAACTAAGCAAAGCTTGTACTATGGGAACCAGATGGCTGATAGAATACTTATATAATTTTTTTTTTGTAAATACATACTTACAATACATAATACTACAATACAACACCCAAATATTTGCAGAATATACAAACATTTCTCCCGTAACGAGAATCGAACCCGCGCCTCTTGCGTCTCAGCCGAGCACTCGCCCGCCACGCCACCGAGGTCGTCGATATTATCCTATTTAATCCTAGTATCCTATCCACATTAGTTTGTACATTGGTTGGATGAATCATGATTCCTAATTCCGTGGATAAATCAATATTTTGTTCGCTTCTTTGAAGTTTGAAAGCTGGTTGTATTATAATTAAGAGCACCTTACCTTATATAAATTTAACTACCTATTTTATTTACCAGAACCACATAACTTACTTAAGTTATCTCAGACTAACTATACCCGCTAGACCTACTATTACTTTACTACCTACCCTATCATCCTACCAAATAGTGGTGTGGGCGGCCGGGGTGAAGCAAGATGGATCGACAGGAGGCGATGAGTTTCCGTTCTTATTTCGTGTTTTCAGGATTCCGTACCCGAAGGATGCCAACGGGACCCTATTACTAAGCCTCCGCTGTCCGTCCGTCGCGTCGGTCGGTCCGTCGTACTATGTACTATGTATATACGTCTGTCTGTCAGCGGGCTATTCTCATGAACCGTAATAGGTAGAGTTGAAATTTTCAGAGTGCGTATTACTGTTAACGCTATAACAAATAAAAAATTGACGAGGGCCTCATATAAGAAACATTTTTTTTTTTCAAAATGTACACAGAATAAAAGTCATTTAAAAAGTACAAGTACGATGGTACGGGACCCTTCGTGTGCGAATTCGACTCACACTTGACCTGTTTTGTAACATTTTTTTTTTATCATCTGCACTGGTAATCTAAACAAAGTTTACCTGCGCGCGGCTTCTCTCGCGTGGTGTAAGTTTTGACATTCCATTTTACCTCATTTGAGGGTCTTTTGAAAAACTCGCGGTTCGGGCGGTATAAATAAGCTATTTTATTACTTTACTACTTATACATTACTACTATATCAGGTCGCATTGCCAAGTGCCGAGTCTTATTTTAGACAGTGTATTTTATAAATAGGTGTCGATTTAAAGTCGTCTCTAAAGACATTAATTTATACTTAGCTGGTAACGAGTTTAGTTAGCAACATGTCTATCGAATTCAAGAACGAATTTGATCCAGTCTAGATTCAAGTTTTTATAAGAAACTGTCTCGATCTTGCTTTATATCTTACTTCTTCTGTATTATAAATGCGAAAGTTTGTGAGTTTGGATGTTTGGATGTTTGTGCCTCAATCACGCCTAAACGGCTGAACGGATTTGAATGAAACTTGGAATATACATAGTACATGTACTAGATTAACATATAGGCTATTTTTTGTCCGGGTACCATGCGAGCGAAGCCGCGGGCGGCAGCTAGTATTATTATAATGCTTATTATCTGTAGGTATTGTCTATGCTACTTTGAAAGTAGTTATGTAAGTAAGTATTAGTTAGGTAGATAATTTTCCAATGTAAAGTTTCAGGGTTTGAAACAATTTCTCGAGGTGAAGACAAGGTCGCGAGCCCGGACCACGTGCCTTGTTCCCGGGTAAGTAATACACTAAGGCCTTTTACCATCTATAGTAGATGATTTATACAGCGTCAGGAGGTAGGTAACTTTTACCTGCAACTCCAAAACACAAAGAAAAACAATTTCGCTTTAAAAATAACAAAAACAAAAGTAGGTCCGTACATCAGGATCATATTGATTATAAATTTATTCCGGCCCGCTACGAAAACTGTAGAGGATCTACGAGAGTTTAGTTTAGACCTTGTGTTGAGTCTAATTTTACTAAAAATAATTTGCAATGGATTTGCTTCGCAAGTTCGAATATATTTTATTGCCTACTTATCTACTTAAAATGTGTTTTTTAAACCGCCGCCTTAATAATTACGTACTTAACCACCTAGATACATAATTATGGTTTGCTAAGTAAATTATGAAATAATTATGCTCGACTTTTATAATTCTAATTCGATACGAAGCATCCAAGGACTAGGAAAAATGTACCTCATAACGACCACCCCGTCACAGAAAAGGTTTGGTTGCCAAGCAACCCGAGAACGTGCCGGGTGCCAGCGGCTGTGCAATTCTACCCCACCCTCCCCGTTTGACCTCTAAAGATAGTACAGACATTCAAACGAATTTATACTTTATGCTGCTCTTCTTTGGAGTGAAATTTAACTGCAGAGTTGTATTGCATTGAAATTCAAGAATTGAAATTACAGGAAAATCAGTCTTATTTCCGAAGTATTAGGTTGAAGTTTTATTGAATACTTGCTGTTACATCTGGTGCATTGTAAACAAGATTATGTTAGGTACTTTTAAGTACTGTTAGGTAAATCCTGGTTTCTATGTGAGCGTTATAGATTTCCTAAGGGGAAACAAGGGCGTTGGAAAATGCTTTCCCCTTTTCCTGAAAAAGTTAGTACTAGGTATGGTGTTAGTTTTGCCTTCGATATAATTATATTTATTTACTTAACTGCAAAATCCTTCGATTAAATAAATCTAAGTATTTTGCAGTAAAATAAATATATACCTATCTAGGTAGGAGAAACTGTATACCTACACTTGATACCCCACTATTATTTTTGAGCCTATTAAATAAAAGGTTTACCTCGAAACTGTGATCATTTGTAACAAAAGCATTCATAATTTATCTAGTAACCGAGTGTGAAGATACTTAGTAATTTTCTATGATTTAAAAAATATAAAAAAGCCTTATGTGTGGGGGTGACTCGATCCTGAAAAAACAAGTTTCCATAAATAAGATCAAACATGTTTCCATTTAAGTCGACTTGATCCGAGGATCAAATCTACCCAAATCTTTTGTATCATGTCTCCCCAATAATACCTAATATTTATTCCACTGTACCAAGTCTCCCGGACGGAAAGATCATTACTGTACCCAGTTTCCCCTACCTACCTAATTATGGCATCAAGAACACAACCTATAATTTGCTACCGTACATCTTTCTAGAGATAATTGATTATAGTTACTTCTACCTACCTATATTATACTATAATTACCAACTTTCATGTAAACCAGAGACGTAATATATTGTACCACAGAATACCTATCTAGTTTGTAGATACAGTGCAAGTACACTGTATCTACAAACTAGCTATTCAGCACTAAAATCAAACGTCAAAAGAGCCAAGTCAGTAGAAACAATGAACAATAATAAAATACTTTGTTACAAACTGCATGAAACTCGAGTCGAGTGCATCATCGTAGGTACCTTTTAGTTATATATAGGTATACACCTTCTTATAACTAAATAGTAGGTACGTCGTATAGGTAGGTAGTTAGATACTTGCTAACAGCAATAACTATGAATAATACACACTGTCTGTTCTGTTTATGAAAGTAGGTAGGTACGTTATAATTGCAGGTACCAACCTACCCATAGGTAGGTACATTCTATAATTTACTTGACTCTTTAAAAGTAGTTGGTAAGTTAGGTACCTATCTAGGTACATATTTATAGCAGACACGTACCTAGAGTGGAAAATTCTAGGCAAACATACCTAATAGGAGTTATGATGAGCTTCAGTCTTAGTAGCAAACTAGTACCTAGTACTACTTTTAAAATGGGCATGCTGCAGGTATATCAGACTAAGTGGTAAGTACTTACAGTTTCTTAAGTAAGTCTAAGGTTTCTATATTAGGTTGATAGACTTGCTCTGAAGCTGACCTATAATTGATCTTTTGCATTTGAAGGACTAAATGAGTTTTCATTTGGTCCTTCAAATCAAGTTTTTAAAATGGCACTGCCGTTTTATAAATTATGTCACCGTAAAATTGTAAATGCCGTTAGATTATAATCTATCTCACAAGATTGTAAACTGTCGAACTACTTATAATTTCTGGTTTTATACAGTTTTTACACTAACCTAACCTGCTAATTTCGATCTGAGCAGATATTCGACAGTTTACAATCTCGCGAGATTATAATCTACCGGTATTCACAATTTTACGGTGACCTAAACACAAAACAAGGACTGTTTTGTGTTTATGTCACCGTAAACCTATTGAGCAAACCTTGTAAGTAGATGCCTACCTAATCGATCGAGCCGGCGCCGGCGTGCGGCGTGGGGCTCTGGTGGCGCCACATGTTGCATTGCAGCTTGCAGCACAGCTTGCTAAATTCAAACTGCACTGGCGAAGCATCTAGGCACCTACTAAACTTACCACTTGAATATTGAAAAGCCTACCTAAGTACTAATTATTATTTAAAGTTATTATACTCACTTCAATCCGAAAGTTTGAGTGGATGTTTGTGCCTTAATTAATCACACCTTGCCAGTTGCCGTAACGGCAGATTACAGATTTGAATCATAATAATTTTGAGACTAGACTGATACCAACATTCCGTTCGTTGAATTATATCGGCGTGCGTAATGAACATTTCCAGGGTCAACGCAAAGCTTAGGCTAAAAAGGAGCGCAAGCGCAGTCCTGTCCATTCACAAAATAAAACAAGGCTATCGTGTTAGGTCGTTGGCCGCGCAATGTCACCTTTGCCTCTAATGAAAAGATAAACCTCGTGTCCCGCTCCCCTCGCGATGTCTCACCCGCGTTGCCTGTTTATCCGGCCCACTGCAATGTAAAATTGTAGGTAGGTACTACCAGTATATATTTACAAAGCATGACTTGTTTACCTAGGTACTATGCAATATGCAATCTAAATATGCAATGACACACACACACACACACACACGCAAAGCATGCACAGTTATCTAATATTAATTCAGAGTACCCCCAATTACTCATCCGGCTGAACCAGTGTTTTAAACAGTAGCATATAAAGGACGTCGTGGATAACCCGACAGGTGTTTCTACGGAATCCTAAGGTTCTATTCCTTAGGTATCGCTTATCCCAGTTCGTCATACTTCCCTCAAACGGTGTAGGTACCTATTGGTAATTTGGTACTTATACATAGACGATATTAATTAACCTATAAGGAAGGACAGGGAAAAAGTTTCTTTGTATTTATACAAGACATTTTTTATTTCGAGGTTTATTTACAATTAATTACAATAAGTACCTACCTATACCTATATGCCATTTTGTTTGATACCTAATTTGTTACCATTATTATAGGTAGTAGGGCTTCCAATCGAATAAGTATTCGAAATAAAGTTTGAAATACTTATTCGAATATTCGACCAATTTCTACAACGTTTTACTTAACGCCAAATTCAGATTCAGATGTGCACAAAATACAATTTTAAAGTTGGCTAGGTGGCAACACGTGACCTTCAAAACGTAGTTTTTGGCGGTTTGGGTGAGTGTTGCGCGGGCGAACCGACAGGCAGGATTCGTCCAAATAAGGAAGTATTCGGAAATATTCGGAACGTCGTAGTTGTAATCAACCTAAAATGAGTTTGAAAGAACAGCTACCTACAAAGAAAGATCACTGACACCATTTCAACAACTATCTAAATCCATGGTTAGTTTAACAGATAGAGAAGAGTTGGAAAGCTCAATCCGAATACGAATGGCGTCGTTTGATAGAGGTCTGCAAGTATTTTTGAGCCAAACAGAAACAACGTAACTTTCTGCAGAGTATACCAACTACAAGCGTAGAGTGTGAAAGACTGTCTTTCTCTATCAAATACGTATATTTGCAACTATTTAAGATGTTCCTTGAAGGATGATTTCATCGACGAACTAAATTTTCTTACACTTCTATGAAAGAGAATGGAAAATCCCCCGAGGAAGACGAAATCACCTCAGAAGTTCTAAAGACAGGAGGAACTTTAGTTGTGCAACAACTGCAGAACATCTTCGACTCCCGTCATTCACCGTGCGAAAACTCCAAAGACGTGAAACAGAAGTTTGGTGTTCCTGTTGTTAAAAAGTATGATAAAACTCTTCTTAAAACATAGACCAATCTCACTTCTGATCTGAGCCTCGTCTATAAGCTGTTCTCAAGAATCATCACGAATCGTCTCTTTGTCAAACGTTTTTTCTAGGTCAATAAAAGTTGTTTGAATGGGAAGTTTTAATGCATTCAAGCCCTGACCTTGCACCCTCAGATTTCCACCTTCTTGTCTCTTCAGCATTATTCAGGTAGTGTAAGATTAACATCAAGAGGACTGCCAAAACTACTTGTCCCACTTTTTCAATCAGAAGTCCCAAGATTTCTGCAAGAAAGGGATTACCTACGTCACTATCTATTAGGGCTTCCAAATATTTGAATAATTTTCTATTCGAATAACTCGTTCCTTTCGGGAAATATTGGAATTATATTCGAATACTTACATAAATAATCGAAGTTAAAAAGTAACTTACTTATTCCAGTCTTTATTATTATGGCTGCCTCTGTAGCCGAAACGGCTGAACGGATTTTAACAAATGAGGTATTGTTGGATTCGTCTAGATAACGAGAGTGTTATAAGTACAGCTTATGGCACTTTTTTGACACTAAAGTGTAAATAAATCCAATATGGCTGCTTTAAAGAGCCGTTTTTAATTAACTAAGATGGAACAAAACCAAAACCATAAATGGTACAAATTCATCATCATTATCATCATTGTGTCACAAAATCAAGTAGGTACCTATGTCAGACTTACTACGCTACCTACCTAAATACTACGAAGTCGTTTTTTGTTCTTTTAAATAAATACTTGTTTGAAGTATTTCTTCGTCCATTTTTGTGGACAAAAGGTGGTAAATATTTTTTTGTACTTAATTTTTGTTTTTAAATGTCTTTAGAAACTGTATCAATACCAGCCAGATACAAACAGTACAACCAAAGAGAGATCATACAAATTTATACATGCAATATTTAAAACACTTTTTCCTTACTTTTCATTTATTATGTTTGGAGTCGATATCGTCCATATTGGATGTAATTATAATGTATTTAGATTGATAGTGCAACTCGTGACATCATTATAGTCGAGTATCTTTGAATGTGGATGTTCTATGTAATTTGAGTACACGAACACCAAATGGCTGAATAGATTTTGATGAAAAGGGTATCAAAATCATGAGCTAATTTCGAATATTCTGTGTATTTTTGAGTAAAAGTAATTTCCAAGATACTACCTACCTAAGCCATCACGCAAAACCTATTAAAGTAACTTTGAGCACTAGACCAAAGAATGTACCTTTAATAATCTTTTAGGTACCTACAAAACTTATTTCCGAGATACCTAGGTACAGATAAATAAACACACATACATTTTTTTAGTCCAGTCAGTAAATTTTCTGAGCTACAGTGAGTGGTCACCGGTAGGTAACTAGATATATTCATAATTCATTACAACGAACCAATATCACATCACTGCATAAGTGCACACGTTACGACCGACGACGACGTAAATATACAAAGATCTGCGTAGGTACTATAGCTAGGTAATACGATTACGAGTAGGTAGGTATAGAACACGGTTGGTAACAGAATTGCGCTGCGCGTCGTCGTCGTTTCGGAGGGCACCTTCAAACGGTGGCGTTGACCGTGGTCGGGGACAGGCGAGCCCTGACCGTCTACAAGCCAACATTCCGCCATTGGCCTGAATCACGCTGACGTAATGCCGAATTGCTCTGGCGCTGTTTAGAAACATTTGTGCAGATTTGGTAGATAGATACGTAGATTGTGCAGATTACGTTTTGTAAAATGCCCACAAAATACGTAAGTCGAATAGGTAGGTAGTAGGTACGTAGTTTTTTAGCTGAATTACCCATCATAAATAAGTATGTATTTTTTTAACTTACCAAAGCCAAAGGTAACATGATAGGTACTTCGTATTGCACTTGGCTTGTTGTTTGAGTGCCACTATGCAATTTTGTAATGAAAATTATGTTTAGTATACTCGTCCGTGCCAATCCGCAGTAAAATTTTAAACAAAGTGTGTATCATATACGTACGTGGAAAGCATTTAATAGCATTAATAGTTATTAATAGCAGACCCTAACTCTTGGTAATACAAAATTAAGGTATTAGGTACCTTTCAACCCAAGGTTATCACGGAAGTAGGTAGTAGTAGTATTCAAATAACAATTTTAGTTTCCAAATATGTTTATTACATCAATTAGGTACCTATGTAATTGTAATTTAATATCAATATAATCAAAACGTGCAAGTCTTAGCAGATTCAGATACAAATAAGAGTGGCCACAAGCAATAAAATCATTATACAAATAAGACCTTCGGCTACGATACAGTCCAATAATTTATAATACACGTTTATAAAAATCAATAAGTTGGCATTTTATAGCAGTATTTTTGCCTCTGTTATTTTGAGCTGCAGGAGACTATCTCTTACAATCATCCATTACTCTTTTGGTTGGACGAATAAAATTCGTCCAAGAATACTCTTTACAATCATGCAAAGTAGGTACTCTGGATTGTTTTTTAATACAGGTAATATTTTACTAATTTTGAGAACAACCGACCAGAAAATTAACCACTTATTTAGTAATTTCCTTATTATAAAATTCATAAGGTACCTATGTATACTTATCCCAAATGTACTGTAACTTAACCTTACCTAACAATAAAACAACAAATATTGGAAACCCTATAATACACTTATAGGTAATTGATTTAAATCTAACAGCAGCGTTGATTCTGTAGGTTAAAATCCTAAACTAAACATCATTTGACAGTTCAAAAAATATTAGATTGCAGTCTATTTCGATGTAATTATTTATGAGCTCTGATGAGCGGCAACAATTCAAATTGTCAAATTAGGTTTAGTTTAAGACATTATAACAAAATCGACTCCATTAGCGTCATTATCTTTAGAGCCAATTCGTCACAACCCTTATAATAATAAAATTATTATAAATACAGTTGTATACAAAATTCGTCTTGTCGTCCTATTCTATATTATATAATTATACACAATGCGCCTTCACATTGCACAACGAAAATAAGCTAGACTAACGGACAAACTGACAAGCCACAAAATATTACCTATTAAACTTCAATACATACCTAATAATAATAATAACACCCGCCCGACAGTCACATACATAGTCCTGACCCCACACTAGGATTCCCTGTGTCGTAGGTATCAGAAACTACGAGTACCATGGTTCCAAAACACCCAGACCCGGAAGAAATACTTACAGATCATGCAAACATTTCTTCCGCAGCGGGAATCGAACCCGCGCCTCTTGAGTCTCTGCCGAGCAATCGCCCGCCACGCCCCCGAGGCCGTCACCTACTCGAATATTATTATTCTGAAAGATGGATGAAGTTGTATTATTATCCCATGGAGGTGGAGGTTGTTTATTTTTATTAGCTTGAGTGTGCTGGTTTGAGAAAACAGCTAAACTCTACATTCGGTTTTAGGTAGGTTATTTTGAAGCTAAGGATATTTGCATCACTACAAATACATAACTAGGGGGTATGTCTACAAAATGGTATTTTTATAAATTATTATTTACAAAATATACCAAAAAATACGTAGATCCAGAAATCTTCGACTAGCTACCAGAATTTAGTTTAAAAAATATTTATATTTTTGGTGACTGCTCATATTATAGATTGAGGGCCATGATATAGGTAATCCAATAGGTCAGTCTTTCCAATAGGAAAATCAAGAACACAGTAGGCTCCTACCTAAGTATTTAACTTATTACATTCATTATCAACATATTTACCAGACGGACAATTTACGTGTTTCGAATTTTCAATGAAAATGTTGTGAATTTTTTTCATTCATTTTTCATCTTTTGACCTTTTCAATATTATTATAAGGCAACTACAGCCACAGGGGCGCCTTAAATAACCAGTAGGTAGGTACATGTGGGAACTAAAAAGGTTTATCCTCTTTTTATTTATGAAAAGCCTTAATGGAAGATTTAAGAAGACGTCTATCGCTCATAGGGATATCTTCGTGTGCCAAGTTTTTATATTAATTTCAATCTTGGTGATCAAGAGTCATTCATTCATTTTATAGCTCATACTGGAATAGCTTCGTTTCTAACAGTTGGATTCGGAATTTATAAACTTCCCATTCGTCACATCACAACCTTCAAATAGAACATACCCTGCAACCTTTAAATTGAGAATCTATATCTCCTCTTAATTCTTAATCTTCTCGAATTGAACCAACCTCCATAATAACTACCTAGTAATTTCGTTTATCCTCACCCTTATTTATTCCATATAAGCCGGCTATGTCCCTTCCCTAACCATTAAATTAATTGATTTGTATGAATCTATTCCAGTCTATACCTTAATATATTAATAGGTAACAATGAACGCTAGGTAACATTTAGACATTGATAATATTTTACTAACAAATTGAATATTTGACAAGCAACACTTACATGTATGGTGCACAAAATAGCAGGGTACCTAAGACTAACACACTGTTTAAACAATAGGTATTATATTAATAAAATACCAATACATTAACAAGCAAATAGGTAAGATGTACCTACTTAACTATTTTACATCATCATCATCAACATTTTCTTGTCCCTATTCCAGTAGGTGGGGTCGACACAACATGTTTTTCCTCTTCCATGTTCTCTTATCACTCATCATCTCAGTTAACTATTTTGCATAAAAGGAAAAAATTGCACCTAAAACTGTCAATGTTGATAAAGCACTTAGACCTACATGTATTGTGTTATAGTATATGTATATAATTAGGTATCTTGAGCATAGTGGCTAAGAGAAAATAGTCAATGAGAAGACTTTCAAAATACATCCTAGGTAACTATTACTTACCTATAAAAAAGACTCAATAATATAACCATAATTATAATAACATGCCCTTTTTTTAAGTCTTGCATTGAACTGTGAATGTAACTACCTAGCTAGATTATTTGAACATGAACCTATCTAATCTAGCTACTTGGTTATGGCAAGTTCAATAATTAATAAAACTATCATAGGTATGGAAGAAATTCATCCTGTATTCAAAGTAGGTAGGAACCTACTTTATATTACATAGCTATGTATGTATGTATTACAATCATGGCCAAAATGGTATATTTTTAAAAATGAATAGATTATGTCATGTCAAATTAAGGTTAAATAAAATAAAAATATGTCGATACATAAATGGTCCTGCATGACACTTTTGGCACAAACATGACTGCATATACACGGGTGTACTTAACCTAATAAAATCAATTACGTACCTACAACTTTTCTAATAAGTACATACATAATTTACCCATTGCATCACATACATACATTATAGAAAAAATATTATTCCCTTAGCATTAAGAAACAAGAGCTCTCAGTAATATACTAGATTCAAAAGTCAATCATCAATTTATTGTAAAAAAAAACACACTGTATTGACTTGTACAAAAATATGATTGTAAGTTTTATGCTGATTAGTTACAAAACATTGCAGTGAACAATATTCAAAAATAGGTTCACAATCAATAAATAAAAATACCAACAAGACTCAATCTTAGGAACAAAACATAAGAACAATTAGTTACAGTGTTTTTAATTAACGAAGGTACAATTTACTAGATTAACCATATTTGTATTTGCATAGTGAAATCAGCATAATAATTATGTATAGGTACTTTTATGAAAGCCGAAAGAAAGCCTTTCTGCACTGAAAGACTATACAAAGTATATTTTTTAAAATTACATAGTTAAAACATTGTGAATGAATAGGTACTCCATTTCTTTGGACTCTCAAGTAAATACAAGGAACTAAAAACTACTGATTAAGAACCTGAATCCTATTGTGTCTTTTCAGATGTTCATTATCATTTTCATCATCATCATCATCATCATCCTCTGACTTCTTTCTTTTCCTAGAATTAAATCTGACTCCAGTACCTTGAACTACCTTTTCACTGTTTTTTATGGCAGATATTATATGTTCTCTGGATGGTGGCACTAATTTAAGTTCATCAATATTCTCACTGACAGATGGTTCTACGAGATGCATAACAATTCGCTCCAGGCGTTTGGGATGCTCGACAGGCACCTCATCCGGCGTCGCCACTTTCTCTGCCTGCTGTTTGTCAATATCCACAATCACAGAGTACTTACGCTTCATCTCCTCCATCATTCTCTGTCCATAATCTTCTCCAATCACACTGTTTACACACACAAAGCTTTGCACTTTTTTTGTGTCTCTATCTATCTCAAGGAAACCGCGTGTTCTCATGTAAATGAAATGACCAGATCTAGACATAAGCCTGTAATAAGACTCACCGAATTCCTTGCTCTCATCGTACATTTGCCGCAGAACACATATAACCCAGCGTACATCCTCTTTGTGCATGAACACAAATGCTGAAGTACCTGTCACTTCATCAGTCATGTAACCAGCAGCCAGGGATATACTCTGGTCACATTGCACAATCCGTCCATCAATCAGATGCCTCGTCCAATATTCAGAGTAGGCTGTTGGAGGCAAAATTCTAGGTGGCAAGTTATTGGACAGAACATGAATCATTCCTACAAATACAAAGTCATTTCCACTGGATGAAAATGTACGGTTTTGTCTAACTCTTTGCCGTCTTATAACTCTTTCATCTTGAACTTCATTAGCTGTTGCCTTATCTGATTTCCTGAGCATTCCATCAATGCGACACCTCTCATAACGAACAGGGTCTGACCTGGCACCGGCACGTTTGATTCTAATATTGAAGTTGTGATGCTGCTCATACAGTCTACTATCACAACCTGTTTGTAATTCATGTGGGTAAATATGTTGATGAAGAATTTCTTTGTCATCTGGATGGACATAATTGTACAGATCGAGTCCTAAAAGATCAACATAGCAGTAGCCCAACTTTTCCTGAATATTTGGTGACATGATGCAGATCCGGCCCCGACATGTTACAGTGAACATGATGCCGCCGATAAGATCGAAGAACTTTAAGAACGAAGCAGACCAGGTCTCAATATGGCTACATTTGATTGTATTACCAAAAACGTGTTCATTACGAAGTTTATTTGCTGCAAGCCTTAATACACTTGTTTTGTCAACTTTCCTCTGAGACTGCACGATATCTGATAGAAGAGATAGCATTTCAGTGATCAAAGCATTGTATTGGCTTCTTCTTTGTTTTTCGGCAATTATGCGGGATTCTCGATCACTCGCCTTAACAGGAGGCATTTCTGGCGAGTGAGAATCGGAAGAAGAGGATTCACCGCAACTTGTTGTTTGAATGTCGTAGCGGCTTCCAGTTGGAGGCACAGCTACTGCTAAACTGAAATCTGTGGCGGGCCCGGCCACTGGTAATGCAGCAGAGAGTCCTACCTGACCAGACATCGAGTGTAAACCGAGCCTAGCGCCTGCAGCGCTCGGGGAGGTCATTCCGGTGGCCGATAATATTATTCTTCCTAAAGAATGTCCTTGTTTGATACCATTACAAACACTTTATAACGCCACTACTGATTGTTGTCCATCTACATACTGATTCAGCATAACATCAACACCGCTTTGTTTTTCACATAATTAGTAAGTTTGTATGAACACCAAAATCCCTTTTCCTATTTTCTTATTTTATTTCGCATCAACCGAATACAACCACTTCGCGATGCACAGTGCTACCAACTGACAGATAAAACAAAATCTGACTCTTGACATTGATTGAAAGACAATTTTTTTTTTTTTAATGAGGAACATTCTTTAATATTTATTTAGTTATAAACGAGGTTATAAATAAAAGCGTTGCCGGCGTTGACTTTATGGTTTGTTTTTGGACTTTTTAGAGCTCTGCGGACTATGACGTCTTCCAGACTTTTTTAAAGATGTAAGCATTTTGGTGTTTCTACCTAATCAGTATACCTATTGTAATAATAAATTATCAAACACATACGAGGTAAAGGTAAATTATCAATCTCTTAGAAATACGTTAATTTCGATTTTGATTGGTAAAATCTGACTACCTCGGAATCATCGAAAGAGATAGGATCTTAATGATTTCTGTAGTGAATAGTAAAAAAAACTAACTTCAAGACTATAAAAATAATTTCATTATAATGTGAATTGCACTGACGTTAATTGCGACTGATTATGACTTTAACTGAATGGTGGCCGAGGTGTAGTTATTAGGAATTTGGATTGTCCTGCAGTGAGATGGGCAGACGAGATAGAAAAAACCATGGGCCAAGGACGGATGAGACTAGCACAGGACCGTGATGGATGGCACAATCAGAGGGAGGCCAGTAGTGGGTAAAGTCGAGCTGTGGATGAATGATGATAAATTGCATAGGGAAGGCGAGATAAATGATGTGGAGGACATCAAACAAACTAAAAAGGCGTTAGAAAAAGAGTTTTCGAAACTTATCCGCCTGCAAGGAACATAAATTAAAACTGAAATTTGATTTAGATAGTTCTATGTCAGATGGAACTTGAAATATGTAAAATGTCGATTGTCTCAAACAAAATAAATATCTTTTTGCATTTGCTTTTTGCGGACCATCAGTATGCTCAAGGATCAGTATTGCCATTCAGCGTGGCAATGCCGCCAGCGTCTGATGAGCTGACCGTCTGTAACAGCCTTTAGTTGGCTTACAAACAGCCCCAACTGTTTCTTTTGTATTTTGTAAATTATATTTGTATTAGTTGTAGGTTTCTTTCTGTTAATAAATATAAGTAGATACAATTTTTTTTCTTATTTTCGAAGTCTGTTAGAACATGGACAGAACTGAAAACCTTCAAGATTAAAACAGGTTCTTTATTATTGGTTTAGTGAATAGTTAAAAAGAAGGCTAGAAAAACTGATGCCGTAGTCTAAAAAACAAGTCATTCGTCTTGTCCCAGGTATTCAGGTACCTTTCTATAGTACCAACAATAAGGATGAAACGGACTTTGTATCCCTTTTTGAACTATTTTGGCATTGGGTTCGGAACCACAGATTAGTTGTATGTTTGGAACTTTTCCAGGTTGATTTCCGGCAACACTGCATCATTCATCGTCTAACAAGCGCATGTTTTAGAGGCGTTTGGCGTTTGATAATGTAATCAGCGCAGCAGTATCACCTATTTTATCTCATAAATTAATGGGAAATAATAATAAATATTAAGTAGATAATGCCTAGACGAAACCGGATAAGTACCACAGCAAGCAACCGATCTAGCAAGACTTGTTTGTGTTCATTCATTTGTGTTTTTATTTATTTTTGTGAAACCGGTTATATCTGCAGTGTATAGGAGGAAAATTGATTTTTGATAGTGAATCCCACGGAGGCGAGCAGTAATGTCGTATAAAGTGATAGTGTGTGTTTTGCTAGAACTAAATATATTAATAGCTCAAGATGGTAAGTTTGAAAAAATGATTTTTTAATACCTACTCACCTAAGTACCTACTTCATAAACCATCAGTATTCTAGGTTTATAATGTCCTGTAAGATGCCTACTCAATATAAAAAATACATTTTACACCATCTAGCCCCAAACTAAGCAAAGCTTGTACTATGGGAACCAGATGGCTGATAGAATAGGCACTAATAGTTTTTTTTGGGTATTGTAAGTATAATATAATTTATGTTATAAGTACTTACTTATAATACATATTATTACAACACCCAGACCAGGAAGAAATATTTGCAAACATTTCTTCCGCAGTGGGAATCGAACCCGCTCCTCTTGCGTCTCAGTCGAACACTCGCCCGCCACTCCACAGGTCTTCGCTCAATACTCAATACATGAAATGTTGTTTCATAGTTGGTGAACGATGTGTACCAAATAAAATCTTCGCTGTTGGGACATGCACACTAGCCACGAAATGTGAACCTGCAATGAGGTAAGATTGCTGACATAATTTTTAGCAACGGATAAAATATAAATAAATATTTGTGAGCATTTCACACAGCGCCATCTAGCCCCAAACTAAGCAAAGCTTGTACTATGGGCACCAGATGGCTGATAGAATACATAAATACTTTTTTTTGTAAATACATACTTATAATACTTACTACAACGCCCAGACCCGGACGAAATATTTGTAGAACATACAAACATTTCTCTCGGAGCGGGAATCGAACCTGCGCCTCTTGTGTCTCAGCTGAGCACTCGTCCGCCACACCACAGAGGTCGTCGTAATTATGTTCACACTGTACACTAAATGGAATTTGTGAATTTATTTTATTTTATTGTTAAAAGGCTTTCAGTTCAATCAGGCTGCAATTATTTTTTTAATACACTGAATGGTTGATCTATTTTTTGTATCAAAAAAACAAATGCCTTTCCATCTATTCTAGATGATTTAAATTTTAAACAGCTCAGCATTAGGAGGCAACTTTGTATCAATGTTTATTTAATTTTGTTAATAGACAAATTCAAGTGAAAAAGGGTCATGACTTTGAGCGATGTGGCTTTGAAGGAGTAACAGAAGTGGTTTGCTGTCCGCGTGAAACTGACTCTAGATTTGGTAGTACAAGTAAGTGTATTAATTTTCAACATTAAATTAATTGAAACTCTAGTGACCCTGCCTTCCAATCCAAAGGTTGTGGTTAATAGATTTTGTTGCTCTAATAATTTATACAATGCTTTATGTACTCTCTCAATCAGTGAAGGAAAACATTATGAGGTAACCGGAAAGTTGTAGAACCTAAGAAGTTAGAAGTTTAGAAGTTTGGTTCAAATCTCGGTTTGGTTTGATACTTAAAAAAATGGACATGTGTTTCAAGATTTTTCAAACCTCCCCTTAAAAAGTGGAAAATGGAATGTCAAAATTAGTACGGGAACTTTTTAACGGCCGGTGTGATTGGTTTGAAACTCGGTTTAGATGCTTAAATTAAAAATAAATGGACATATTGTTTCAGGGTTTTCCAAAATAACTCTCAAGAAGGGGTAAAATGGGGTGTTAAAATTTACACCACGCGAGCGAAGCCGCGCGGTTGAACTAGTTCTTTAATATAGAATAAAAAATTAAAATAAATTGTATGCAACAAAAAAATTCATGGTCTTCATGTGATAAGTGTTTTTATTTATTGTGTTATCTTTTGTTATAGGTACAACTGAAAGGCCAAATACAAATTCTCAGAGGAAAGCAGAGAGAGGTGAGCTAACTAACTGTTTGTACCTACCTATCTAAAATCTAAAGACGTAAATCTTTGTTGTTTTGCCTAAATCCTGCCTAGGTATTTAGTTCCGTCTCGTTTTTGGCCACGAGCTAGAACAGCCTTGCACTGTACCTGTTTACTAAAAAAATAAATCTCTTTTTGTTTCAGAATGTCAAAAAATATTAGATTCTGCAATTTATGCACTTGACTTGCACATTTTGGGCGGCACTGAAGCATCGCTTGGCGAATTTCCCCATATGGTAAGTCTAGGTCATTCGCTTGATCTACACGTCATGCAAGTACTCCTATACCTACCTACTTACCTCAACAATTTATTTATAATCATACTAGCTGGCCCCGCGGACTTCGTACCGCCTTAGAATTAATAATGCAAATTTTCAAATGTTATATTAGGTTTTAGTTATTCTGCTATTCGGGTCGGAGACAAATCAAAAATCATGAAATCGGTCCAGCTAGAGGCCCTTACCCACAACCCTGCAAGAAAAAGAGAGCTGCTGACGACCCGATTGATATGAATGACATTGTAAATGTCGAATTAACTGTCTTGTCGTAAATTAATGCCTAAGAAGTATTTATGCGTTATCTTGGTTATCCTTTTACCATTTTGGGATCGTTTTACAGGATAAAAAGTAGCCTATGTCTTTCCCGGGGATGGAATCTATCTCCTTGCCAAATTTCATTGAATTTGGCAGCAGTATAGGCGTGAAAAGGTAACAAACAGACAGACAGAATTACTTTCGCATTTGTAATATTAGTATGGATTTTTATGGTACCTACTTATATGTGCCTAAATTGAGTTTATTTTCCTTGTCTAATTAATTTGCAATCGATGTGTGCTTAATTGATTAATAAAATTGTACTTGAATGCGCACAACTTATTTTTGAACATTTTAAAGCAAAACCAAAGGTTTTTCTTAAAACCGTTGGGTCATTAAAATGGTAAGAGCGTACCGACCTGGTTATCTCTAAAAATATTTATAAAGAGCAAGGATCCGCCAGCGGATCTACTCGCGTGTTAACTTACCTGTTTAAAAATACCCTATAAGTATTATTCTAGGCCATGAAGTATTCCAACTTCCATTAAAATCCTTTATATCTGCAGCGGAGATGAACGCGGCCAAACACACTCACACACAAACATTAGCATGTATTGTGTTAGTGTGATAGAAATAAGAACACGTAAACTAGGTAATCTTCAAAACAGGTTTTTTTCTCGTTTTACAGGTGGCATTAGGCTTTGACCGAGGCGATGGCTACATATTTGACTGCGGTGGGTCCGTCATATCTAAAGATTTTGTTCTGACAGCGGCTCATTGTGTCGACACCTTGGACGGGTAAATATATCATTCTATGCATAGGTACATACACCTTCAAAACAATCAGCGGGTCTATTAGCCTACTTTGACCAATTAAATATAGCAATTATTTTCCCGAATTCATAGCAGATCCTTAGCAATTCCTCTAATTATTGTAAAATGGTCCGAATTTAATTTAGCACGATTCATATTTCGGCCGTAAAATTGACCGAATTCAGGTAAATCGTACGCAATTTAATTCAGCAGCAGATTCTTAAAACCTAGACCTAAACCTAGGCCTTTGCAATCCTCCAGAAATCCTGTTAATATAGGAGTGGAAGAAGAAAATATGTGCCGACCGTAGGTACATAGTGAGATAAGGGCAGGATACAACGCGAGCAAAGCTGCGGCCGCATGTTACCTTTTATATATACCTGATCGCATGAAGGGCACCTTTCAAGAAGATGATGTATGTCTAGAATAGACATCTAAAACTTCTTGGAGTTGAGTCATGACTTGTGAAGTCATGAGTTATAATTACTAAACTAATGATATGTAATAAAAACAATTGTGCTTCATAATTCCTAGCTAGGCAGACACCTACAACTATGTGAAATGCAAGTTAGGTTGATATTATATTATTCATATAATAATATTATGTATAATCTACACTAATATGTATTATAAAGAGGAAAGATTTTTTGACGAATAGGCTCCGAAACTACTGAACCGATTTAAAAAAAAATTTCACCAGTAGATACCTACATTATTACGGAATAACATAGGCTATAATTTATTTAAAAAAAAATTAGGGATCCTTACTAAAACTCCAATAATGTAGCCCGAGGTGTAGAAAATTGTCCTCAAAAAAATCTTAATTTGAAATACCCGTGCGAAGCCGGGCTGGGCTGCTAGTTATTCATATTTTTAGAATGAGGAAAAATTATATAAAATGATCAACGAGGAAAATATTTTGTATTGGTGCTAACGATAAACGTAATGACATTTCCAACTTTTGATTTAAAATGATGCACAGAATTTTATTGACGTCACATCATATCTACACACATCAAGGTATCCAGGGATCAAGCACGATTTTGCTTTTTACAAAAAATCGGGTCAATTATATTTTTTGTAACTCTTAAGGATACCTTTTAGTAAATTTCGTCATTTTATTGAATTTTTGTAAATCATTTTAGTAAATCTCGCTTTGGTATGAGGCTAGACGTACACAATAAATACCTTTAAAAACATACGAAATCGAAATCTATATTATATACTAGCTGTGCTCCGCGGTTTCACCCGCGTTTTTCTCACAGGCGGCCAGCAAGCGCGGCTTCCTCGTCTCGCCCGCCGCCGCGCCGCCAGCGTCTCGTCTTGCTTGCATCAAGCGCGCGTGGATTTCCTTAGCAGAGTTATTTTAGAAATGTATTTATTATACTCTTCAAAGATCTTATACTTACAATCATCAACAAATATATTTCAAAAAGATTATTACAGGATTTTGTGTTGATAAAAAACTCTATGGCCCATAACTCATTAATAGGTACCAACTCTTAACATCTTACACACGTGATAACTTTTAAACGAAATATCCGATTGAGATGAAACAAAAAGTATTTTACTTCTACATAAATACTCTTGATAACATAATACTTAATTTCGATAAAGATTAATATTACGATACATATTTAACGTAGTTTTTTTTCTTCAGACGATTTAATAATTATTTTGAACACAAAATCGATTATTGTGATTAAACCATGATAGCTAGATATATGTTCTCGCGGACTTTTTTGTAGGTCTTAATGGGATCTATAAACCCGTAGTACATCATTTTGTTCTATTGTCAATAGTTTTTGCAGCGCACGCATAAATAGGTTTTCGATTTTACACCTTGTGTTACAAAATAGCAATTTTATTACGGATCCCTAATTTTGAAAAAAATAAAACATAGCCTATAGCCTTCCTCGATAAATGGACTACCCAACACTGAAAGAATCATTCAAATCGGACCAGTAGTTCCAGAGATTAGCGCGTTCAAACAAACAAACAAACAAACAAACAAACAAACAACTCTGCAGCTTTATAATATTAGTATAGATATATATACGAAAACCATTTTATTTAATCAATTGAAATAGGCCTTTTTATTAAATTTCAATAGAGCAATAAAATATTTTAAATAAATGCCTTGATCCCTATACTTTTAATAATGGTGTAATTTAACATTTTTAGAACAAATAGGTAGGGAACCTATCATTTATTAAATACCAGCTAGTGCCCGCGACTTTGTACGCGTTAGATTAATTTTATAAGTACTTATGTAGTACAGCAGGTAATTTTTTTTTATGAATGAGGTAACGGGTTCATTTAGGGTGAGAGAGGGAAAACTCAATAACACATTATCCATTTATTTTTTATGTACATAGGTATCCTATCCATGCCGAGTTTCAAGCAAATCGCACGGCCCGTTAAAAAGTTCCCATACAAACTTTGACACCCCATTTTACCCCTTGCTAAGGGTTGTTTTGAAAAACCCTGAAACACCTGTCCGTCCATTTATTTTGCAGTTTAGTATCCAAATCAAGCTAATCACACCACCTGCCCTTTAAAAGTTCCCATACAACTTCTGACACTGTGCTTTAAAATACTAAAATACCTAAAACCTGTCAAGTGCGAGTCGAATTCGCATACGAAGGGTTCCGTACCATCGTACATGTACATAAATGTTTCTTGTATGCTATTCTATTTAAAATCAAACATAAAAATGCTAAATTAAACATGTCTTTTATATGAGGACCCCTTAATTTTATTTATATATTTCGTCCGTCCGTCTATCAGAGGTCTATCTCATGAACCGTAATAGGTAGACAGTTGAAATTTATATGTATTTTTATTACCGCTATGTTTGCCGAGTCGCGGTCCACCCAAGAACTCGTTTACCTCAGATATTATGATTATGTTAATGTGTAATTTGCAGTATAGAGCCGAGCATTGTGCGAGCAGGCGTTGTGGAGATTGGCGGCAAGACGTTCGACGAGGAGACAGACGTCGCCGTCGCCGAGATAATCAGGCATCCGGGCTGGAAGCGCAAGACAAAATACCACGACTTGGCGTTATTGAGGTAAAAATTGACATATTACCCGACTACGGCCTTGATGATCTTATTTTGACTTCAGCCTACAGTACCGAGATGCTGTAGTGCCCGGGACGATTTAGTAAATGCAGTATTTCTATCCTCACAGCTTAGCCGGCCCTATCTACGGGAAAGACATGATCGGTACGTACGACTTAGTCGCGGGTTTTCTCACGATGTTTTCGGTTTAATACATCATCTGAGTTTGGATGTTTGTGCCTCAATCACGCCTAATCGGCTGAACGGATTTGAATGAAACTTGGAATATACATAGTACATGTACTGGATTAACATATAGGCTATTTTTTGTCCGGGTACCACGCGAGCGAAGCCGCGGGCGGCAGCTAGTAATATTATAAAACCTAAAGTTCTCATCATCCTTGTCCTTATCCCGCTTTATGTGGGTCGGCACAAATATATAAAATTAAGAAATAATATAACTAAAACTAGTGGATACTCCACCCATCCTCTCGAAACGCTGTTCATCATCTTTTATAATGTGCACCGCTAAAGTGTGGAATTCGCTGGCTGTGCCTGTGTTTCCAAAGCAATATAACCCGAAACTTTTCAAATCTCGAGTGAATAGGTTGCTTCTGGGCGATCTTGTGACCTCATTTGAGCTCATTCGGCTCAGATTGAGGTTAAGAGAGAGCCCAATTAATATAAAAAAACTGACATGAATGTGTTTCCAGGCTGAAGAATTCACTCTCATTCTCGAGTAATCTGAACGCGGCCTGCCTCGAGACGAGCAATGCTGACCCCACCTTGCCACTCATCATAACCGGATGGGGCCAAACTAGTAACACACGTAAGATTGTAAATCAACAGTCACACACATAGTTCTAATCCCACACTACCTACTTCATGTCGTGTGCTGTCACTAGTTCCTTCGAACCAGTGTGGTGAAAAGATTTAAAGTGCGCTTACAGGATTCCCTGTCGATAGTATCAGAATCCACGGGTACCTACAAGATACCACATCACTCAGATCCGGCAAGACTTGGGCGGGGTATGTACCTGGACCAAATCAATGATTTTTTTGAAAAGCCCAGGTAAAGAATACCCTGAACCAACAAAAAATTAATAGCGAATGAAGTAATTAATAGTATATTAATAGTGAAGAAGTATCACAGGACTGTAGAAAATAAAGACCAGTAGTGCATACCCATAGGAAATAGTCGGCTCTTGATATTGTTTGTATTAGGTACATGTTATGAATATACAACTTACTTTGAATAGTTTAATCCTGCGTAGTCATACTGATTTAAACTCAATTATACTATACAGCTCTACTGTAAAGATAAGGTTGATGCACACAAATTCAAGACTTTGACATCATTATTTTTTGCTGATAACTTTATGTAAACAACTTATGTGATAAGAACATTATAATAATATATCACACCAGTAAATTATATTGCGAATGTTTTTGTGTGAGTTTTGTATATTTGTTTACCACTCATCTCGGTCACAATAATCTAGTACCTAAACCAATAGAGTTATATGAAAATAATGTATTACGGAATTATTCCACTTCAAAAATTAACACAAATACCTAAAGAAAAAATAATACATGAAAATAGTTTTTAAAAATCTTTAAATTAAATTATTCGTTAGGGTAATTATTTACGTATCCTTATTAAATTAAAGCAAACCATCGTTTTCTGCATTTTGTTTAGATTAAAACAGTCTTTATACCAAACAAATCGGACCAGTAATTAATGTGTTTGGTACGCTGTTTTGCGTGGAAAAACTCAGCGTAGGTAGTGGAATCTTTAAAATAAGTGACTTTTTTTGTAACAGAACAGATATACTTGCTACTCGTGCGAAGCCAGGACAGGTTGCTAGTTTAGAATAAACTTCACCGTCCTCTAGGAATGCATCCCTACACCAGAAGGATTTATGAATCAACTAGCTGCCGCCCGCGGCTGCGCTCGCGTGGTACCCGGATATAAAATAGCCTATATGTCAATCCAGTACATGTACTGTGTATATTCCAAGTTTCTTTCAAATCCGTTCAGCCGTTTAGGCGTGATTGAGGCACAAACATCCAAACATCCTCACAAACTTTCGCTTTTATAATATAAGTAAGATGCTTGTACATTCCAGGGGACGCCAAAAGCACAATGCTTCTGAAGGCGTCAGTGGTCACCGTCCCGATCGACAAGTGCGGCGAGTCGTACAATAACTGGCGCAAACTGCCGCAGGGCATTGTCGACAACCAGCTTTGCGCGGGAGACCCCAAGCGCATCATGGATACCTGCCAGGTACTGGTTCCCACATATCTCTTACTAGGTGGCGCTACTAGTATATTAGAACGCGCTATCGTTGGATTTCGGGAAATCCTGGCGGAAATATGTCTACTATTTCGTTAGCTACCCGAAAGGCTCTTTTCCAATATATCCTTTTTTTTTCAAGTTTTGTCTAAATCCGTTCAGCGTTACGGAGATGAGCGCGGCCATTCACACTCAGACACAAACTTTTACATTTATAATAATAGTAGGATTTATATTCGTTATTGTGCATGTTTTCAGGGCGACTCTGGAGGTCCGCTTCAGAGCGTGAGCAGTGAGAACGTGTACCGGATAGTGGGCGTCACTTCGTTCGGGCGCGGCTGCGGGTCGGCCGTGCCTGGCGTTTACACGCGCGTCGCCAACTATGTCGATTGGCTAGAGGGCGTCGTCTGGCCCGATAACTAAAGGCCTCAGACCAAATAAAAAGAAAAGACCCCGCGCCGCGAACAACAAAAGTGAAGCCACCTTTTTATCTATGTGTGTGTCGAAGGTTTTAAGGTTGTGTGTTCCAAGTAACCTAAATTCATAGTATAATAATTAAGAAACGATGCTATTTGAAGTACTTACAAGTGAAAAGTGATTCCGTGAGACTTTTTATGTGATTTGCTGCTGTTTTTACAAGTTTTCACTACACAGGAAGGCATAATTCTAATTTAAGACTCGTGACGTACTAAGAGCGATGAGCATGGTTTTAGTGTAGGTGTGTGCGTGAGCGTGTATGTTTACTTGCAGGAGCACGGTTTTGTGTGGCTTCACTTTTGTTGTTCGCGGCGCGCCGTCTTTTCTTTTTACTTTGTCTGAGTGAGAATGAATGAAGCGAAAGTATGTCAAGATCGTAGCAAATGGAGATCCTTGATCTCTGCCTACCTAAGGGAAACAGGCGTAATTTTATGTATGTATATACGCAAACTAAACGGCCTTTAGCTCTGAACTGAGTTCGAGAGCTGTCAAATTGTATGAAAACTGTTAGCAGTGACATCCCCTGAACTCAGTTAGGAAGGTAAGTGCCGTTCAGTTTGAATGGGGAAAATCGGCTCTAAAGCCACGGTACGAATGCACCTAATAGTCATCGGCAGAAGTATGCTCGGGCGTCGTCGGCCTACCGAATAAAACCTAATAGTATGTTAAAAGATGTGAGTACGGTACGACATCGTCCATTCTATTTTATTGTCATTGGACGACATAAAAATTATATAATACTACAACACCCGGAAGAAATATTTGCAGAACATACAAACCTCCCGTAGCGGGAATCGAACCCGCGCCTCTTGCGTCTCAGTCGAGGACTCGCCCACCGCGCCACCGAGGTCATCACAAACTTTCGCATTTATAATATTAGTAGGATTATTGACCAGCCGTCGACGCTCGAGCATACTTCAGTTGATATCGAATTAGCTGGTTCGTCTGGGAGCAGATTTTTCCACCTGCCAAAAAAAAAAAAAAAAAAAAAAAAAAAAAAAAGGTGTAATCGTATCGACAGGCTAAGTAGAATCGGATCCATTGTGGGCACGGTAGGCATGCTTACAACTCTAGTTTTAACTAAAAGGAATCCTAGACACGATGATTTGCCTATGTAAAACAAAAGAGTCGTTTAAATATTCTCGACCAGTAAAAACAACCCCAAAAAACAAGGTCGTGACTCTAAAGGTACGAGTTGGCAGCGGACGACATGAGGCAGCAGCAGACGACTTGTCGCAGCGACACTACTGGTTTCTAGTATCGTGACGGTGCGGTAATAGTAACGGTTATAATTAAAAGCTTAGATTTATAGGTTCTCAACTCCTCAGTGGTTTGAGAAAGCCATGACATGCCAATATCATTGTTTTCAATGTTCGTGATAATCTCAACGACGAATTTAAATTACCTTTTAAATTATGTAGTTAGTGTTAAGCGTGTCACGCACTCTATAGTAATATAATTTTATCTGCGAGTACCCGCGCGAGTAGTATCAATGATGAAAATACTAGTGATGGGACTCGAATTGAAAACTTCGAATCAATTCTAATCATCCGGAAAAAAATCGAATCATGACTCGAATTAACCCTTGATTCGAATTGATTGATGATTCGAATCGATATAATGGTTCGAATCAATACGAATCGATACAATAATTCGAACAATAGATACTTATAAATAAAAAAAACACTTAGATACATTTTTGAATCATCATCATCAGCCTATAACAGTCCACTGCAGGACGTAGGTCTCCAATTACAACCATCGCTAGGCGTACTACTCGCTTAACAGAGAAAAGAAATTGATTCGAATCAGATCGTGGATTCGAATCATCTCGACCATTCGAATCAAGCGATGATTCGAATCAACATCAAAATTGAGTTTTAACTGTCATCATTCGAATCGTTCGAATGAAATGTGATTCGAGTCCCATCACTAAAAAGTACCTACTGTCTGCGCCTTGTGTGCTATCGATTCCTATGAGGAACGATACCTATTGACGGATATGCGCTCTAATACAGATACGATGGGTGATTTCATAGTGCCTCGTCGAGGCAGCAAACAGCGACTATTTTTAATTATTGATCCGTCAACGAAATCTTAGAAGTCTTATGTGCATGAAAACTAAGGAAACAGTCTTTATAAAAGATTAAAAGCGTCCAAAACCAGATTACACACATATTCTATCAATCAATTATCAATTTCAGCTTAGACGAAGTCACTAATGAGTCCGCGCCGCTCGCGGTGGAAACCCGGCTTTATAATTAATAAGTGAAAGTTTCAATATTTGAGCATAACAAGGTTACTATTGGTACCTACGCGAACAAAGCCGCGGGCGGATGCAATTTTTTATCCCCAGAGTAGGTACCTAACCCAGCGGAAGCCGCAGGAAAACTATTTAGTTTAAATTAATTATAAGTTTCACTACATACTTTTAGATACGCTCAATTTTATTATATGTAGACAAAAATGTCGACGAGTTGCGAATTCCTTACGAAATTATTGGAACAAGTTTTTTTACATTATAGTTAAACAAAAAACACATTATATCGTCACTGGAAAGGCAAATTTACGTAAGCGCCAATCGAGAAAAAGCCGTTTGAAGTTCATTTTTTTCGTTTTTTTAATCATAACTTTCTACCTAACTATCGAATTTTGATGACGTCAACGTAAGATTTCATTCTTTTTTCATTTTCTATGTCCAGCAATTCATATTATTGTATTTGGACTGCTATTTTAGGATAATAACTCAATATGCCTATTTGGCGCCATTTTGGCGCTTACGTAATTTTGCCTTTCCAGTGACGATATTATTATTGCGAAATAGAATTATTTTTAGTTTATTTCTATTTCAAAAGTCATTATGCAGTTTTTTTTAATAAATCTGTTTAAAAGTATTTTATCTTATTTATTTCGGGTTGGATAGGCAAATAAAAGCAAACAAACTGGGGATGAATTAAACATTTTATTTATCATAGAACAAAGGCATTAGTGTCGATTCTGTTAGGCATTTTTCTACATATAACCTTACTTATCCTTTCAGTTCTAACTTTATTTTGTTTTATTTTAATTATACAGAAAACAATTGTCAGTATGATACACTTAAAACTCAAAGTATTTTATTTAATCCGTCGCCGTGGGCAGTGTCATGCACACTTAAAATAAAAATTAAAATTGTGATGTGACGATGTTAAAATAAACTGAAAAATCAATCTTGCACAACTCTAGACAAAGCATAAAATAGGTAATGATAATAATGCTATAAAATTATTTGAAATTTAATTGAATTTGGTGCAAATACGGAAATAGTATCTTAATTTTCTAAACTAAACTTGTCTCCTTATGTCTTTATATACTAACCTATAACTCAATAATGTACCTAATATTATTTCTTATCGCAGAAACAAATTCAGAAAGTCAACAATGTAAATTCAAGCTCAGTCCCAAAATAAACAGTCAAAGACTCAAGAAACCTACTGTGTTGGTTTTAGTGCTGGCTAAAAAAGAAGAACTTTGAATAAAATTAGGTATTATAGATGAGTTACAAGTCTTGTGAAATACGATCTAAATATCGAAATTAGCCATGTTATTGTATTGTTCTGACCAAGCGGCGAAGCGCGAGCCGTCCATTTCTGGAGCATGCTTATTGTCGGCCAGCAGGCGGTGACTGCCGCCGCCGATCTGGGCATTGCACTCGGGACACCGACCAATCTCCATCGCCCCGCCGCATTCCCCGATGCAATAGAAATGCCCGTTCGGACACTTGTACCAGTGCCCCGCCTTCAGCCCCACCGCCTTAACTATCAGATCGCGCTCCTGCTGTGTCACTATCCCGGAAACTTTCACCGCTTCCTGCAACTTTTTCAAGGCGGCGATGGTTTCAATATTGTTGAAAACGGACACCTTAAAAACGGCCTCGTTCGCCGCTTTGAAGGCATCCTTTACGGCAGGAACGTCATCCTTAGATTGGACGTAGGACGGGTGGCTCAGAAGCTTAGCGAGCTGAACTATCGCATCTAGACGACTTATTTCCACTTTGACATCGTTCTGTTGTTGTTCGCTGATTTTTAACATCTTCTTTTTTGAGAACCTAAATACTGTGCACAGTATTTTGATTTGATCCGTTAGTTCGGTCTTCAGCTGCGTTGCTTCGTTTGTGATATAGGATTTGTAGCATTCTGAGATCATGTCCAATATGTTGAGACATACCAACTCCATATCTACTTCCAGTTTCGATACATTCTTCTGAATTTTAATTATTGCATGAAGGTTTTGGAAAATGAACCTCAAATTTTTATTTTCTGTAAATATAGGTACATGTTTAAAAATTGCAAGTCTTAAATAAAGAAAAAACCTTAAATTGTAGATAACCTACCAGACAACTCAGTTTTGTATTTAGCATAGTACGATCCCAAATCCGCTCTGAGCTTTTGCAAAGCAGCTCTTATGCTATCCTCGGTTCCATATACTCGCGTCTTGATAACATTTATCTCGTCCTTAAAGGTCGCGTTGACAAGGTCTTTGTATCGACCAGTGTTGATGATCGGCTTACGGCAGATAGGACAGCAGCGAATTTTCACCGTTTCGGTATCGCCTCTCATTAGGTTGTCCATATTCTCGACTTCCATGACATGGCCGCAGTCTTGCAGTAACACAAATCTAAAATCAATAAAACCTTGTTTTAGTTTGGTAGATACAACTCTCAAATCGCCGCTAGCGAAGTTAAGTAGACAGGTGCTTAGTCAAACCTTATTACCTCTTACGCGTATGTGTATATATGCAAATCAGAAACATTCTTCAAAACAGTTTTCAAACACTAAAGAACATTTATATAATCTGTGAGGTCTCATAATAGATCCATGGTCGTAGAATACTAATAGTATAAACTATGATAGTAAATCCCCTAAGGGATCGCTATCGAATAAACCCTCAATTTTATAAAAAAATGGACAAGGGAATAAAGAGCACGCTGAAAGTGATGATGAAGAAAGGCTACAGGGCTATAAGGCTAGACTTTGTGGCTAAAGGCAGACAATAATTTTACTGTCTGCCTTTGAACTTGCCGCCGCTGAAGTATAAATCTGATTCTTGTGGGCAAGCTGGGATTCTACATGGCCGTATCTTCGAACTAGTCGCCGAGAAAGTCGACAAGGTGTCGGGGCTACAATGTGTTGAACAATGCAATATTTTTTAAATTAGGCCTTACTTAGGCACCTTACTAAACTTGTACATAAAACGTAGTGGTTACTTATTCTTCGGTACATAGTTCGGGGCGAACTACTGTCTAAACCTGTTTCTGTGGGGTGGCTGAGATTGTACCTGTCCGTGTCTTGGAACTTGTCGCCGAGGAAGTCGACAGGGAAGGTGTCGGGGCTGCAGTGGTTGCAGACGGGCGGGCAGGGCTCGCCGCACAGGCCGCGGCAGGCGTGCCCGCACGGCAGCGCGCGCCGGCACGGCTCGTCGCACGCGCCGCGAGTGCACCTCTCGCCACAACGGTTCCTGCACGCGCCCTGGTGGAGACAATTGCGACCGCATTTCTCCTACAAACATAGATTTTTACGTCTTTATAACAACACCGTAACATACAGGCACCAGATCAAAAAAGTGACCGCAACGAAAAACTATTAGTCTTTGAATACTCAAACGCGACTCAGAGTTGAGCACGTCTCAATTCACGGTTTTTTATTTATTTATTTAAGTACACACATAATATACATTATAACATAAAAAAAAAAACAATCATAGAAGGTACATTTCCGATGTATAGGACAATTACGATGTACCTACACTACATAACCTGCACCAATTATTATGTTCGTAAAAGTTACATGAAAAATAAGGCTAATAAAAAGTAAAATAACTAAAATTAAAGGATTATACTTAAGTAAAGCAACAATAGGTAATTTAAAGAAAAGATGAAAACAACACATAGTAGGTAAAACAGATAAACCAAAAAAAACAGGATAATTATTTAGGTGAAATTGAGCCAAACCGTTTTTTGACAGTTTTTTAATGAAAATCTGTCAAAAACTAGTCACTTGAGACGTGCTAAACTCTGAGATGCGTTTGAGTATTCGGGGGTTAGGCTGAAATCTATAGAGCTTACTTTAGGCGCCGGATCAGTAGTACTATACTGAGTAGTTCAACTAGTAGTACAAATAATACAATTTTGTATCTCTAAGCAACCATATTTTTTCTTATTTCTTCTATTGTATGATGACCTGACTGGCCTATTGGCGATGATCTGTAACTTTATTCTTCTCGCAGTTTAAACTAATCTTTTGAACATTCCTACCATACCTCATCTTGTCTCTGATTCCTTCTTTTCTTACCTTACAAGAGTTGCAGGGAACTCCGCAGAGTTGCTTGCACCGACTATGTTTGCACCGAACTTCACACTTTTTCTTGCAAGGCGGACATATTTGGTTGCACGGCTCTTCACACCTGTTAAATAATAATCATCTTATTTAAACGTCATTTTCTATTGTCGCTACCAGTCGCTACCTCAGATCCTTCAGAACAGGAAATCAATTTCTTATGGTCGCTACCACTGAAAATCACCAAAAAACAGATTTATTTAATTACAGTAGGTACCTAGGTTAGGTACTAATTAATTCAGAATGTATTCTCACCCCTAATGCCTACATTTCTTTACTGTAGTCACAAGTAAGTTCAATCTAACACCCCGACTGAAATATTTGCAGCCTCCTCTGATGAGCGCCATGGCGCCAAATCATCGGCTTGTCGCATCCAGTCTCTGTCAGCAAGCCTTTCGCAAATCGTTACTCCACATAGTCGGTGAGCGTCCTATATTACGTTTGCCGAGTCGCGGTCTCCAGTCAAGCACTCGTTTACCCCAGCGGTTATCGGTTCTTTGGCAGATACCTACGGCCAGCCCATTGTCACTTCAGTTTACTAATTCTCTGAGCTACGTCGACATCAAGAAGCGAATGGAAAAAACAAAGGGAGACCTACCCCAGCTCGGCCTTATCCATAGGAATGACATGGTCAATACGCGCGGAGCTGACTAAGCCGCGGGATTCCTCACTTTGTTTTCCTTCACCGTTTGAGAGTACTGGTAGCGCAGATAAATTTTTACACAAAAACCCATTGGTACACTACCGGATTTGAACCCACCCTTAGCATCGGGTGGCGGGGTCACTACCAACTAGACCACCAGTGCTCTCATTAGTTAGTTCTCAGTGTTAGTAAGACGGTAAGAAATAGAACGGGTACTAACTGGTGCTGGCAGATGTTGATCTGGTTGCATTTCTGGCGGCAGGGCTGGTGCAGGCGGCCCTGCCGGCACTGCGCGCAGTTCCCGCCGCACACGTGTCCGCAAGCCAGCGTCGCGCCGCACGCCGTCTCGCACGCACCCAGCAGCTGCGCAGCCGACACCTCTGCACAATGCACATACATTTCATTGGTTCTTCGATTATCGCATTACTTTTCTTGTAAAATACATCAACGATCGCAAGTTGAAGGGAATGGGCAATACAAGTCTGATGGTAGGACGTCAGAAAACCAAACTTAATCATCATGTGCAATCCACGCTTTAAGCGGTCGGACTTTAGGCAATAAAATTGGAAATATTCTAAACGCAAATTATCTTTTCCCGAAAGTACCTAACGAAAGAACCGAAATTTGGTTTTAAAAATCCCGGTTCCTAAAACAACAGACGCAAATTTCCGGGATTTCCCGGGACTATTCATTTAACATTTATACTGTACGAATCATCATCATCTCCCTGCCCTTATCCCGTTTAAGTGAGGTCGGCACAACATGTTCTCCTCTTCCATTCCCCTCTATCAGCCGTCATTTCAGTAGTCACTCCTTTCTTACTCATATCATCATTCACGCAATCCATCCATCTCTTCTTTGGTCTACTGTACGAAACAAATCAAATTGGTTTAAGTGATTATTTGCTCAGTTAATTGTTTATCTGAGTAGAAGCATTATTGTATTCAAAACTGCATAAGGCTAAACGTAACGATAGCGCGATCTAGAATCGTACAAATTTTAGCAGCGCCATTTAGTTCTGTCTTGAGTAAACAATCGAACATACAATATCAAGGTGCTTTAACTTTGCAGTCACAATCGCGCCGCCCCACCAGCTTGAACAGTCTAGTCGCTCCGTAGCTGTACGTTACGTACCTACACAAAAATGGCGAAACACCCGGACACGATCAACGTGCAGGAGGCTCTTGCCTTCATTTAATGTAAGCTGAACAACATGGATCAGATCCGGTTACACTGAAGCAGACTTAGGTACTCGACGGACGCTAAGAAGGTGCTCGCCGAGACCGCTGTGACTACCGTTCGCCTCGTCCGTCACGAGGCAACGCGACGGACGGGTGCGCCAGCGAGACATCGAAGATATCTTCAGGATGTTTCTGAAGACCGATCCTGATGACGTCCCAACATACGTTGGTCGTGATCTCCACAACTTGCCCCCCGTGACCTTCGACCACGTCGACGTCACGCGGCTACTGAAAGACATCACGCTGCTCAAGGCTGACGTACGAATTTACTCCTGTTCAGACCTGTTTCCTGTTTAAAACTATTCAGACCCTCAGACACATAATAATCGAGACTCTGGAACTCGTCGCTTCAAGAGAACAGGCTTGGGTAAGCGCCAGCCAGAGGCCCTTACCCAATGCTCTGCAAGAAAAAAATAAAGCGCTGACGATCGGACTGATTGATTGGTCGCTGTTTTTATCCAAATAAATATTGGTAAAAGGATGGAGGGTAAGTCGGTAAAATCGTGAGTTTTTTTTCAAGGCTGTTTGAAAGGTCGGAGCGGGTAAAGTTACCTGCGCGTAGTTTAGATAAGTTGCAAGGCACCGAGACGAGATGTCCGCAAGGCGACAACAGCTTGGTCACCGAAGGCTCGGTGCACTCCTCTGGATTGCATTTGTTTCCGCAAAGCCCCTTGCATTTGTGCCCACAGACCATTGTTCGTTCGCAGTTCTTCATACATTGCTCTCTCGTCGGCGCAGTCTTACACGCAATTTTATTCACGTGTTTGCAATCGGGGATTTCTTTATCCACCTGAAGTGAAAATTCGATTAATACAGTAATTATATTACATAGTTACTACATATCTACCTACCTGCGGTTGATTTTTTTAGAGTAAAAAATCATCAAGTCGTAAAATACCCAGCCTCTATTCATGCCCTAAATGCCCAGAAACCACCAGCTGTCAAGTAGAACGGGGATTCCCGTTATTTAAGACAGACATTGCGTTTCCTTTCGCCTTAACTATCACTTCCGGTCAAGCTACTTCTTGTCCTCTCGTTATAAAGAGGTACCTAAGTAAAACGCTGTTCTTGCCAAAAGGAGATTTAGATTTCACAAATATATGGAGTCTAGGCCTGGTCGGTGTACACCTTTCTTTATACATAGCTAAATATATCTAAAACATTTTCCCATATATATATATATACATAGACCATGCCTTATGAAAAATCTCCTTTCCTTGTTAGTTTATACCTATTATTATTTACACATATTAGGTAAGTACTATATTTTATAAAAGTTTGGTTACCATTTCGTTGCAATCCCCACATGGCTCTTTGCAAATCTTCTTGCAGAAGTGTCCACAAGGCAGTGCTCGTGTGCATTTTTGAGAACACGGCTTCGAGTCGAGATCAGTGCTGCACTCCGTTGCTAACAGGTGCTTACATGCTGTACGCTTTTTCACAACCTGCTCGCGAACAGAATTTTTCATTAGGAATGTCTAACCAGAATTCTTATTACCGTACTGTTAGGGCGTGCCCCTGACTACCCACTGAGTGAACTCACGCAGATCTAATCTTTGATGAGTACAAAGTGGCTCCCTCATCAAAGATCTAAAATACAGCGAAGATTAAAAAATCTACTGCTAAGTATTTTATGGAATTTAGCTTCTGCCTTCGCCAGCAAGTTACCCGAATAAAGTAGTAGGTACTTAGTAAGTAGATATAATATTATTGCAGATCACGAACTAGGTGCTACAGACCACCGGCACTGGGGGTATACCAGGTAACGAATTTTCAATTTTCAGTATAATCCGTTCAACCCATATGCCGTGATTGTGTCGCATATATAATAATATAGTAGAACTATCTGTGCTTTCTTTGTTGCATAAAGGTAGACTTTCGAAGCAATTGATTCGCAAATCTTCCTTAAAGTTCTTACCCGCACGTCGCAACTGTCACATGTCTCATGGCATTTCTTGTGGCACTGATGGTCCCCACGGTCACCTTCACGGTTAGCGGAGCAATTAAGTTTTGCTTTAGCGCATGGTTTCATACAGAGATACTGAAAAAAAATTGCCGAATTAATAAAATTGCCTCATTCATAACCTAAACTCGACCGTTTCCGGTTCCTATATTCAAAAGAACGACGGATTGTTCGTTACTTTACATTTCATATTCATTACCATCAACGTTTCATTCATCACCAACGTTTTTTTTCTGTCAAAAAATGTAGGGCGCTTATTTCGATAGATAAGATAACTAAAATGTGGAAAAATAATCCGTAGGTACTTAGGGTATATCGTTAACGATTTCTTGAAATCTAAATGCATTTAGGTACTTAGCCTTCTCATAGTGGTGTCACAAAAGTACCTAAATATAATGTAATATTTATACGTAAAGCCTTCCGGAAGAAATTATTTATAAGATTATGAACACCGTGTCAAAATCCATTGCGTAGAAGAGCAAAGGGCGCAAGGAGACAGCCGCGATAATTCTTCTAGAACTAAAAATCTCACCTTCTTGTGGTCCGGATCATTCTTGACGTGGCATTTCAGCAAACAGCTGTGGCCACATTTCTCTACGCGGAACTCACATTCGACCGTGCAGCGAACTTTCTTCACATCCTCGTGGCATGCTTTGTTTACCTGAAACCATTATAAAAAAATACTGTAGCCCCGGTCACACAGGTAAAACAATAAAACATGCTTTCACGAAGAAAGCAATCTGAACTTTGCATCTCGCTGGAATGGAAAATACGAAAACATAGATCCAAAAACCCTTTTTAAAACTTATAAAACATACTAACTGTGTTTTAATCTGTGTTCAATTGAAATTCAGTAATTTTTGTTGCGTATGTAAAGTTTTACAAAATGGCGCATACTCTTATAATTTATTTTATTACTCTTTGATTTACAGGCTTTTGGCTTAGCGAGTGAGAAATACTTACCGATAGCAACCACCAAGCTGCTACCATCAACAGCTGGTATAATTATTAACATTTTTACCACGCGACGTAGACAATATAGAGTAGGTATCCATCTATCAACCGCATTATGGATCAAGACGGCCACCACTTACCAATCCCATTAAATTTTTAAATGGTTATTTGTATCTTAGAGGTATCTCTTAAAAAAACCTTCTATAATTCTTTTAAAAAAGCCAAGTCCTAATCAAAACTTTGTAATGGAACCGGTACGTCTTAGAAGTGGAAGTGGTAACAGAAGCAGAGCCGGGGAACACCTCTTCTTCTTTCCTCAGATAACGCTCATACACTCCAATTTTCTGTTCCACTCCGATCATCAACAAAGCACAGGATGATGCACTCATTTTGAGAATCTGACGATTAGCTAAATTGATGTTCTGCTATACAGACCATCTGATAGTTGGACGTTTTGCTACATGGACATTTAGCTCATTAGGCTTACTGCCAATTAGACATTTCGGGCCGTTGGACATTTAGCTACTTAGACCTTCTGATCAGCAGGGACCGGTGATTTCTCCACCGGTGCTTCAGCCACAAGCTGTAGGTACCTACGTAGCTCATTCACGAGTGAGAGGTCCAGAAAAACTATTCATGCACCAGGTAGTCTTACTACCTGGATCATAAACACCCAACTACCTAGGTAATAGCACTGATAAATAAATAAATATTTGTAGACATTTCACACAGCGCCATCTAGCCCCAAACTGAGCAAAACTAGTACTGTGGGAACCAGATTGCTGATAGAATACATAGTTTCATTTTTTTAAACACATCCCAGACCTGGAAGAAATATTTGCAGAACATACAAACATTTTTCGACACAACACAACAGTTGTGTAAGGCTGTAAGATGTTATGTTATTTATCTCCCTGTCAAATTTTTTGAAAAATTGTACTGCGGTATGGGCTAGAAAAGGTAACAGACAGATAGCGTTAATTTTGCATTTATAATATTAGTATGGATAATTTTCAAGGCATCTAGATAAAAAATAACGTTACCTTGTGTTTGCAGTCAGGCAGCGTGACTTCGACGATAGTCGGGCATTTGATTGCGGGGTCCTCGGGCTCCATGCAGCAGGGGACGTGCAACTCGTGTCCGCACGGCAGCGTCTTCTGCACCTTGCGCATACACGGGCCACACTCCTGCGCACATCTGTTAGGACACACGTGCTTCAGGACGCATTGTATCCTGAAAACCATTATCATGGAATGAAACACCCGAATAAAATTGACGACTTCGATGGCAGACTGATCCTACTACTATTATTAGTTGAGCTTGTTAGGTAGGATACTGGTATGATTAACCTGCGGGATAAAATTGGAACATGAAGATATTTTTGCTCACAAGTTCAAGCCTATTTATTTATTTTTGCGTCAAATAAAAATTACACCTAAATAAATTAATAGTATGCGCGATCCAAGAGCTGGTTCTTATTTGGCTCAACGGATCAGTATTGCCATTCAGCGTGGCAATGCGGCCAGCGTCTTGGGCACGCTTCCACCGTCTGATGAGCTGGATCAGGTGAGCTATCTATAGAGCGTTTGAAACGGCCTTTAGATAGCCCGACTGTTTCTTTTGTATTTTGTAAATTATATTTGTAATAGTTGTAAGTTTCTTTCTGTTAATAAAGATCTGTTTTAAATAATAGAATAATCCTTTATGCGCTACGTTATTAACGTTTAAACTTTTTCCCGCGGGTTGATCTTACGTGGCGCGACTATACTCTAATGATAAAACCGGTCAGGTGCGACTCGAATTCGCACACGAAGGGTTCTGTTCCATCGTAGGTACACGTACATAAATGTTTCTTGTATGGGCTACCTTTTATTATTTGTTCTTATAGCGGCAATGGAAATGTACACAGAAAATTTCCATGAGAGACAGCCCGCTGACAGACGGACGGACGGAAGGACAGCGAAGGCTTAGTACCTAATAGGGTCCCGTAGACACCCTTCGGGTATGGAACCCTAAAAAACATACCGTTCGCATTGGCGCGTGCATTTAGTTGAGCTTGTGACGTGTTCGCGGTCGTATCCATGGCACATCAGGAGGCACTTGTGTCCGCATCGCGGCAAGTTCGCATCACACGGCAGAAGGCAGCCCCCCTCCGGCACATTCACGAAGTCCTCCAGTTTCTCTATCTATGAACACATACTTCAATGTAAGCTCGATGACGCTACTAGTAGGTAGGTACATTAGAACGCGCTATCGTTGCGTTTTGGGAGATCCTTCTGTAATTCGATCAGAATTATACCACCCTCACTTTTCGGAAACATAGTTTATTTATTTATGGTTTACAACTTGAAATATTCCACCCGCTACTTCGCTAGCGTGGTATCCGTACAAAAAGTAGTCTATATGTTATTCCAGTGCACATACTAACTATGTAGGTATATTCCAAGTTTCATTCAAATCAGTTCAGCCGTTACGACGTAATTGAGGCACAAACATACATCCTCACAAACTTTCGCATTTATAATATTAGTAAGATATACTGCGGTGCAATTCCGGAGGCTTTTGGAAACCTTCCCGAACTCTTGCAAAAATTCCAAATTCCGCATAAACTTTTGAAATCATAATATATGTAAGATCTCACAATCGTCATATTATCCTTGTGGTTCTGGCATTGCAGAACAATATTGTTTCCCAGCGAGTTCTTGCTCTCCAGAGTTGCTGCAATGTTCTTCCACAGTTCAGAGTTCTCTTTCAACGTTTCTATGTTTCCAAACATATAGAATCCTAAAAGGAAATTGATATTAGATAGGCAGATAAGTACATTAGTCTACCTTAGCCATCGAGCATATAACCTATAACCTATCGGTATAATATGCTCGACATATGCTCGATGACCTTTAGCCCTCTGTCACTCATGAAATGCGATTTACTTAATTTATTTTTTATTGGAAATGACAGCAAAAAAGTAAATACCTACAATTATTATTTGGGAAGGAAAATCTCAAGAATGTACCTACAGTTGATGTACCTATTTGTTCACAAAAACAAAAGAAAACGCAAAAAACGTTAAAAACGAACGTTACACAAAAAAAGGTATAAAAAAAGCATGAACACTACTATGGCAAGTTTTTTTTTTTAAATAGTAACGCAACTTACCAAGATTCCAAAATGGTATAATACTCTAGGAAAACTAGACACAGAAAAATTATGCGTACGTTTTATAATTTTTCTCGTGTTTTGAAATAATTGTTTTCTTTTTTTTCTCGAGTAGTCATGAGTAGGTCCACCCTCTGGTGCCCCGCGTATCGTTAAATTTTGGGACGCGTTGTATGTCTCCAATTGAACAATATAATAAACAGTAAACAATACTGCAAAACTATTTTTTATATTTTTTTTAATTTCAGCTACCCTACATTTTTTGTTTTTGACAAATTTCAATTTACGACATGTCACACCATCTAGCTGTTTTGGGCTACTGTGCGTGATTGATTACGTTAAAAAATTAATTCTACGAATTTTGGAGGTACATACTTGAACAGTATGTTACCTACAGTCATGGACAAATAAACACCCAAGCCTACAGTCATGCTATAGAGGGGTAAGATACTATTTCAAAGGCATCCTCAATTTTTTAAGGCAATTTACAAAAATTGAAAGGTCATTTATTTCTGCCCGATTATATTTTCGCCTATTTTAGGTTGGACAGCTGAGCATTTCGTATTACCATTATTCTATTTTATTATGTCCATTTCGCTACTCACCATATTTAGCTCTAGACAGGGCGACACATATTCTGTTGGCGGTGCCTAAGAATCCGATCTTCTTTTCGTCGTTGTACCTTACGAGCGACAATAAGATTATTTTGGACTCTTCGCCTTGGTAATTGTCGACAACGGTGATCTTCACTCCTTTCAAATGAGAGTACTTGTCGCTTTCCTGAAAGTCATCATAAAAAATAATTATGTACTCATATCACTCATTACCCGCAGCGCTGCATACAGGTGACTTAGGTACCGGTGCCTAAGTGTTAGGGAATAAGCACCTGTAGCTTTGTAATTAGAGTTTTTGTCCGTACTTACTTTTCTCATGTAGAACATTTGACCCTTGTAAGCGGCGAGAATGGTCACGTCCTCGGCGCTGTAGCCTTGTTGCATCAGGTAGTTGGCGAGACCTAACGTCAAATCCGCCTCTTTGTGGTTCGTGCGACTCATGTTCTCTTCTACTTTCTGTAACAAACAACAATTGCTGACAAAGAGCTTTTTTCCAGTGTTTACCCGTGGTCCCGGGTGATCTACCCGAATAAAAAGTAGGTAAGCTTATGATGATCTTCGGCCAATAAACACTATGCAAAAAACATACATTCAGCTCTTCTTCACCATATTAGTGACATCAGTTTATTGCACACCACAGATATAACATGACAGACTTATCTAAACGTTATACCTACATCAAAATTAACTTTAATACAGTATACTTAATAATAATATAAATAATAGAAAAAACATAGAATGTGTCCAGCTGCTTCTCTCCCCGAGCATGTCGTAAAAGTCGACTAAGGGATAGTATCCTCCAACATGATGAGATACAATACAATAAGCAAGTATTCCCAAGGAGGGTTGACGTCAGGCAGGCGGCCGGTCATAAAACACCTTAGCCAAAACTCTTACAGCATGATCCAAGGATCATGCTGTGCCGACCCCATATATAGTGGGATAAGGGCAGGAAGATGATGAATAGAAAATCAAAACATAACAATAGTAGGTATTCTAAGAGTAGTTGCAGTAGTATCTACCTCTTCCATAAACTCGTGATTGAAGAAAAACAGATTCTTCGTGATGCCCTTTACATCGGGGAAGTCGTAGACAGACGGATGATTCTCCAGCTCTGGATATATGTGGGGACAGATGAGGGCTGCGATGTCCGGCCGCATACGATGCTGAACACCCAGCCGCCGGCTATGGATGCCGTTCTTGATCATACGCTCGAACAACGACACCTCCAGGTCATAGTGCTTCGCTATCTTCATGTGCGATGCAGACGGTCTCAATTGCTGGTGGTCACCTGAGAACGAACAATCAGATCAGAAGACCCGGTGCACACCCAAGCATCTTTGCTTTTCCGAGCTCACCGGGTACTTCGGAAAAACAAAGATGTTCTTCCGAATCGAAAAAACGAGAATGTTTCTAACCAATCAAAATGAGATGTTTGCAGCCCTCCGTCAAAGATGTGACGATATGCTGCTCTAAGACCTCCGCTGCTTCCTCCACAATAACTGAGAAACAAAATAACAAACGTTAAAGTAGACCACAAGCGATAACCTACCCGGTTTCTTATTATTGTGCCATTTTTAAACAATGTACACTGAGATTTCGATTTAGATATTAAGTAAGTACCTACCTATTACAAACATAATGTTTTGTGATACCCAGTAACGTTACCTAGTAATGCCCTTGAAATAATAAAATATTGTTTGTTTTTGCGATATCTAGTAACACTCTAGTGTCTAGTGGTTTCATAAGCTTGGGTAGGTAGGTATATAATAATCTAATGATGCCCTCGTATTATTCACATATGTAAGGGTAAGGTTTTCGGTCGGGAATTAAGCCACGTGGTAAGGACGTTCCCGTCACTATTGGACGATATTAAAAGCGTTACACTACACTCCGTGAGTAAGATAGGCGTCTACTCCGTTTGGCTCGGGTTCGGTGTTCCGCTCCGCAAACCAAAACATGGTTCAGTCCTCATTGATAGTAATCGGCTGGCCCGGTTTAGGTATATACGTTCCTTAGACACACAGCAAAGAAACCACGAACGAGCTGATTCATTTAAGTTCCGACCAAAACGCATCGATAGCGCCATTAAATTTTTCTAGTAGCAACATCCAGTTTGAAAATTGGTAAACTTGATCATAAAAATGATCTTTGATTAACTAAATTGATGCTTAATAACAATACAAATATGTACAAATATTTTTATACTTACCTTTCGTATCAGTTTTGGCCTTTTTTTATTATTCGATAGATTAAAAGCCTTAGAATAAAGAATTTAAAAGCATAATAATTAAGTACAATAATTTCACTAGCATTATGGAGTTTTGACACAAAGCGATACCTACTAAGTAATCATGGGAAATATCCTTTTCGCTCATATCTTAAGGTTCTATACGATCAGGTAGGTGCTACGCTTATTTTACATACCGATCGGTGGGTTCAAAGTTTGCAACAGTTTGCGAACCCTGGCCGCGCCACTTGTGGTCATCCCCACAATCTTCCTGTCCTTCAACACTTGCATATCCAGCATCATTCTCGCCTCCTCGTATATAGTCATAGCAGTATTCACTTCCACCTGTAAAAAGTTTGAAATTATTGTAAAAAGGATACTAACTACAATATTGTATTTAGGTACCTATCTACCACTGATACCTACTGCATGCTACTGCATGGTACAGCTAATAATTAGCAGTGCCTTTGCAAGAGCTTTACGCTTTGCTTTACTTAAGTATAATCTTTTAATTTTAGTTATTATACTTTTTATTAGCCTTATTTTTCACTAGCGGTCGCCCGCGGCTCCGCCCGCGTGGATGTCGGTTACCGCTGCAAAAAGCCTACCCAGGAAAGACACGGTCAGTCGCGAGGTCGGCTCCCTACGCAGCGGTCGTGCAGCAGAAATCGTAATATTTTAATTTCGCCATAACTTCAAAACCAAACGTCCAATTTTAATCATTCAAAGACCAAATATTATCTCCATAAACTGTTCTTAGTGATGAAATCATTTATTTTGATAAGGATTAATAGCATGAGTAAAATAAACGCGTTTAAATGTAGTCCAAAAAAAATTCAAGATTTTTAAATAAAAAAATGGTTGCTGTGCCTCACTCGACATAGATGGGTATAGTGTGTCGCGGACTTTTTTGTAGATATTTATAAGATCTACAATTAATTAGAACATTTTATGGTTCTATCTTTTATAGTTTAGGCAGCGTACGCAAAATAAGTAACTTTTCTGGTTGATTTTTTACACCTTGTGTCCGAAAAACCCAAATATCTTACGGAACCCTATTTTTTTCCAAAATAAAATATAGCCTATGTTACTCGTGGATAATGTAGCTTTCGAATGGTGAAAGAATTTTTAAAATCGGTCCAGTAGTTTTTGAGCCTATTCAGTACAAACAAACAAACAAAGTTTTCCTCTTTATAATATTAGTGTAGATGTAACTTTCACGAGCATAATAATTAGTGCAAGTTATGTACACTATAATGTATATGATGTGTGTACTTAAATAAATAAATAAAGAGCTCCAGAACTCTGCATGCCTAATACACTACACTTTCGCGCGGAATACGCGACCACCGCACCCCATCAGTTATTTTGTCTTGTTATTGTAAAGTGTCTCTGACAAATTAAGCTGTACTGGATTGGTGTTGTTATAAGGAGTAATGATGACCTAAGCACACTTGTCCTTTCACAACGTAGTTTCTACCTAACCTATCGCCCAGTCGCGATACCCTTTGAACAAAGATTTCTTATTAGACCTTTGAAGTTGATTTAGGGTGTTGCCACACCAATCGATCGATCCTCCATCGATGCCATCGATCGATGGTAGAACGGATTAATCGACGTCAATCGATCGTCGATCCAGAGTTTTCTGCGTTTGCCTCTCCGTAATAATAGTTGCCTTGCCCACGCATGCCCAGCGTGGCGAGTATGGGCAAATCCCCCCCTATGATAATGAAACAAACGACCAGGCCCCTAGTCCCCGGTGGCCCTGCTATTCCTAGTTTCAGTAGCAACTATGGTAACGGCGGGGCGAGGGGTGCAACACACGTACTTTGAGGACTGACGAGAAGATTGTCTTTAGACCAAAAGCTAGCAACCTCCACGGCTTTATCGGTAGCCTTGTACAGGTCCTCCTGAGTGCAGGTTGTCGGGCACAAAGGACAGGAGAGTAAGTGTGGCATGTCCTGTATTGGTGCACCATAGTCACACTGGATTTGAGCAAGATCAACATAACCCCATATCACGGGTTACTTTCTGCAGCGGCCTACCTGCGTGCGAGCGAAGTCGATTTAACGACTTCCAAATCGGCCACTGCAAGTTATGTCCGTGAGGTAAATGTTGAGCAGGGCCCGGCCCTGCTCAACATTTACCTCAATTTGATCACCCCTGCTGCAGGGGTGATCAAATTGCGGCGTGGAGGATGTTTGGTCTTCCACAGCTCGCATCTTGCAACCTCGGCATTGTCGTCAGAGAAAGTGTTATATGTTTATGAAGTGTTAGACCTTATGAAACTTCTGCGGCTTTTAAGTCGTGCACGCGGCAGACTGTGTTCAAAAAAGGGGTGGCGAGTATCCGATTCCTGCTTGTGTTTCTCTATGGAGCAGGTAACTTCGCGTCAAATATCAGGTGGAGCAATCTCTACCAATGGATAAAGCATATATGGCATGCGGGGTAGACGACAAACACCCTGAGATGATGCGACAGGTTCATTCAATGCCACGTTGACCTCTTTAGTGTATGTAGATTTATTTCATACAGGACAAGTAAACGCAAGATGTGTTACCGAGTCTAGTTACTTCCAGGGCGCGCCAGAGGATCTCTTCGTGCACTCCCATATACTCAGAATACCTATCCAAAAGATTTTCGCTGAAGGTAATACAGGTTTATGCACTAGAAAACGCAGCGTAGGTCGGCCCCCCACTAGATGGATAGACGACCTAGTAAAGGTGGCTAGAAGCAGTTGAGTGCAAGCTCCACAAGATCGGTCGCTCAGAAAGTCTATGGGGGAAGCCTATGTTCAGCAGTGGACGTCATGAGGCCGAGATGATGAAGAAAAGGATTAGGAAATTATACTCCTAAGAGGCTGAAAAGTACCTATTTAATTGTGTAAACAAACATATTGTGCGATTGAGACCGCGGGGATCGGCTAGTTTTATACAAAACTAGCAGCCGCCCGCGGCTTCGCTCACGCGGTACCCAGATAAAAAGTACCCTATGTCCCATTCCAGCACACGTAGGTAGGTACCTACTATCCTCATTATTCATTATAATATAGTGTACGCTAAACGATGACTAAAGTATTGCCATCTCTTACCATTTCATAATGACAAACAGTGACAGGGCTAACTTTAAGCAATGGCTAACTTTAGCGAACGAATATGAATAAGGGTATGTAAGTATATTCCGTAGTTTTTGCGTGAAAGAGTAACAAACATACCTAAATCTAAAAATTAAGAAATTTCGGTGAATTTAGTAAAAAATTTGAGAGTTAAGGTCATGGGCGCCGGCAGAAATAATTTCCAGGTGGTGCAGATTTTAGTTTTCTTACAATCTTTGCCGTATATGATTGTTAATAAAAAGATGAAATTTTAGTCTGAATGTTTGAGACATTTACAAATTTCTGACTATTCATTATGAATTTATTATATAGGTACCCTACCCAGTCGTCACGGCTCACACCTATTTGTTCACGACGATCGAAATTTAAAAATTCTAAATTGGTGGGCCAGGAGTACCGGGATCGATATTAATCGATTTCCATTACTTCTCTGAACGCACCCTTTAAAGTACCGCTACTCTACACCAGATGGCACCAGCATAAATGGGATGGATGAACTTAACAGAGAAAGCGCAATACAGTTTCAATAATTCCTGTTGATCCCGAGATTCCCAAGGGGTGCAAGTACACCCTCTGGCACCCCCTTGCCGGCGCCCATGGTTAAGGTAAACTTTACAAAACGCAACGATAGCGCGTCATTTGATCAGAATTAGCAGCGACATCTAGTTTTCAGACGTAGAATTACGTCAGAACTCCATGAATAATCAAGATTAGAAACTTATTAGACCAGTAATAATTTATGCTTCCTTTCACAGGTAATTTGACATTGACAGTTCCTTTTCCATATGTTTTGTATCATCTATTACTAATCTTTGGTATCATCGCTGTCATAATGTCAAAATAAAAGTATTCTATTTTTCATGAAAAACATGCCAAAAATAAAGAATTTGCAGGTAATTATGACATCAACTAAATGAGAAAAATCGGCTCTTTAATTTGATATAGGTTATGTGCAGTTTTAGACCAAAAATTGATTTCAGGTTTTCATCCCTTTTCACCCCTTTAGAGGTTGAATTTTGAAAAATTCCTTCTTAGGACACCCCTACGTACCAAGGTTTACCTACACTGAAAATTTCAAGTCTCTACGTCCAGCGGTTTAGGCTGTGCGTTGTCTGTCAGTCAGTCAGTCAGTCAGTCAGTCAGTCAGTCAGGACAAAGATTCTTATAATATAAGATTATTGAGCTAGAAAAAACTCACCTGCAATCTTGCAACTTTATTCCTCAACTGGCACGTGCGATTATGTATCCACATGTAATACAGAGACCACCTATCTTCTACTGAAATAGCGTGGAAGTTCGTATTCTGCGTGATTCTGAGATTGGTTCTCCTTTGACGATTCGTAGACATTTCCTGTTGACCAAAATATCACATTTTTCATCGTTAAGTGAAAAACTATACGTCGTAACATACATACATACAATACATATTATCCCCCCCACGTAGTTATATACAACGTGTAACATAATGTCCCTATAAGCCCGAAACGGGGGTGTTCTATACGTCATTGCGAACAACGTTTGTTCAACGACTTTTAAAATTTCAAAGGTTTTCATTCATGAAATGTCTCTTAAACTTTGCTCCAATACGTAACTTGACACAACATGAGGCATCCCTATTTACAGCTGTTTTTTGACCTTTAAGTGTGAACTCTAGATGAAACAGGTAACAGAACAGACACCATTAGTAAAATGCCTACCTACCTACTTACCTAATAACGAGGTGGCTTAATAAGTAATTTCTATTTTTTTTGAAGGCCTAGTGGTACCTTGGTATTTATTGGTAATTAAAATGTAAGGTCACATCACGACTAAAATCCCTAGGCACCGTAAACATCCTTTCAGATCTCTTTGTTAAGTACCTAGTATAGGAGATAGGTACCTTACCTACTCAATTTTGTATCTACCTACTCGGGCCTTAAAGGTATCCTCAGTGGGTGCCAAGGAGTATGAGAGGATGTCTACCGTGCCTGAGGATAAAGCCGTGATACCTACTCAATTTTGTACCTACCTACTCGGGCCTTAAAAGCATCTTGAGTAGGTAACAAGAAGTATGGGAAGAGGTCTACCGTGCCTGAGGATAAAGCCGTGACCCTATTCCACTTTAGTTTTTCCAACGATGTATTATTCCAATATTCATTGGAGCATTTTTCAATGCAATTTTGTACCTACCTACTTGGGCACTAAAGTCAAAGGTTGTGACTTATCTGTCTTACTAATCTTCATTTTCATCGTGAACAGCCTATTTGTCATTGGTTGCATTGAAACAACAACAACAACTAGTGGGATGGCACCTCGCCCTAATTGGCTGTCGGTGCCTTTGCTAAATTCAAAATCCGCAACCGTCAACCGACACCGCACCGCAAGCGTATGTTTAATAAAATCAAATTGGTTCCGTAGGTTTATTTGTTTTTTACTTTTCTTGATTGAACTACGTAATTGTTGGTAGGTTATTATGTAAGTAGGTAGGTACCTAGTAGCAAATGGGGATGGAGCACATGGTAGCATATTGGTATGAACCCCGCCTTCCCATCCTTAAGTCGTGAGTTCGAATCTATGGATTTTTCGATTCGAAATTTATGTGTGCAATATCAATGCTCTCAAACGGTAAAGGAAAACCTCGTGAGGAAACCAGGCATGTCATAGACGTGTGTCAAAGTGTACGAAAGGAACCTTCAAGGTGCACTCTAATCCTTCCACCACACTGGTTCAAAAGAGCTAGCGACACGGACACGACGACAGTAGTAGTAGTAGTAGTAGTAGATGTATGGTGAAGTTTTTTTCCTTTTTTTTCCCAATCGGTATTTAGTGGGTTACCCCAGACAAGGAACCCTAAAAATTCGGCTTTCGGCAATAAGTACCTACTTTTGGTCGCAAAACAGATCGGTTTTTATCAGTCGCAATTAGCATTCGTTCCTTGCAACAACTGCAACAAGCAATCTCTCGGTTCGCGTAACTAATTAACGATACGATGTCGGCTTTGTACTCAAACGGTGAGTATTATGATATGGTGTTGTGTGTGTGTGTTAGTAGCTACTTAGTAGCGGCGCGTCAGCTCTACAGAGAGCGTTATCCAGGGCGGCCATTGCCATCTTACGGGCTATTTTCTGGGATTGGTGAACCGTCTTCTCTCGACGGGATCTTTCCACCGGCGCACCAGTGAGGGAAGACCGGGAATTCGGTGGTGTGTTGTACCTACTTCCCTTTGATGGATACCGAGTGCCTACTGTGTGTGTCAACAGTGATGAAATTCAGTGATAGGTAGGTATGATGATAGGTACCTAACCTATCACCCTACCTAGTAGGTACCCCATTAGTACCTAGCTTACTAATAAAAAATGACAAAAATAATTTTGTGATTGTGAATGTGAATGTGTACCAGTAATACCAACCTAGGTACCTACATACCTACCATGTCAATTAGCCGTGTTCCGAGCCAACCAAGAAGAAGAGAGAAAAGGTATAACTTAACTTTTCCTGTACCTAGGTCCTTAGGTAACTACCTAGGTAGATGTAGGTAGGTAGTTGTTTTTTTATGTGTGAAAGATATCGTGATTTTAATCTTCGACTTTAATTTCTACGTAGAATTAAAAAAATTGCAAATTCTTACGAAAACTTTGGTGATTACACCTAGGTACTTTTTGAAACTTGCCGCGCGTTCAATTGTCTGCGTATGTGTGGGTCCGACGCGATAGGAGGGTGGGCGTGTGTTTGTTACCTACGCAAATGGTAAACAAACACATAGGGTTGTCACAAATTTCTCATGAAATAATTTGTTTTTAATTGTATTGGAATTTCAAATATGATGTATTGAACTTTTGCACACGTCAATGTATTCAAGTGCTCGGTCTGAATACACCCCTTTCGGGCTTATAGGGACATTATGTTACACGTTGTATACAACGTGTAACATAATGTCCCTATAAGCCCGAAACGGAGGTGTTCTATACGTCATTGCGAACAACGTTTGTTCAACGACTTTTAAAATTTCAAAGGTTTTCATTCATGAAATGTCTCTTAAACTTTGCTCCAATACGTAACTTGACACAACATGAGGCATCCCTATTTACAGCTGTTTTTTGACCTTTAAGTGTGAACTCTAGATGAAACAGGTAACAGAACAGACACCATTAGTAAAATGCCTACCTACATACCTAATAACGAGGTGGCTTAATAAGTAATTTCTATTTTTTTTGAAGGCCTAGTGGTACCTTGGTATTTATTGGTAATTAAAATGTAAGGTCACATCACGACTAAAATCCCTAGGCACCGTAAACATCCTTTCAGATCTCTTTGTTAAGTACCTAGTATAGGAGATAGGTACCTTACCTACTCAATTTTGTATCTACCTACTCGGGCCTTAAAGGTATCCTCAGTGGGTGCCAAGGAGTATGAGAGGATGTCTACCGTGCCTGAGGATAAAGCCGTGATACCTACTCAATTTTGTACCTACCTACTCGGGCCTTAAAAGCATCTTGAGTAGGTAACAAGAAGTATGAGAAGAGGTCTACCGTGCCTGAGGATAAAGCCGTAACCCTATTCCACTTTAGTTTTTCCAACGATGTATTATTCCAATATTCATTGGAGCATTTTTCAATGCAATTTTGTACCTACCTACTTGGGCACTAAAGTCAAAGGTTGTGACTTATCTGTCTTACTAATCTTCATTTTCATCGTGAACAGCCTATTTGTCATTGGTTGCATTGAAACAACAACAACAACTAGTGGGATGGCACCTCGCCCTAATTGGCTGTCGGTGCCTTTGCTAAATTCAAAATCCGCAACCGTCAACCGACACCGCACCGCAAGCGTTTGTTTAATAAAATCAAATTGGTTCCGTAGGTTTATTTGTTTTTTACTTTTCTTGATTGAACTACGTAATTGTTGGTAGGTTATTATGTAAGTAGGTAGGTACCTAGTAGCAAATGGGGATGGAGCACATGGTAGCATATTGGTATGAACCCCGCCTTCCCATCCTTAAGTCGTGAGTTCGAATCTAATGCTCTCAAACGGTGAAGGAAAACCTCGTGAGGAAACCAGACATGTCATAGACGTGTGTCAAAGTGTACGAAAGGAACCTTCAAGGTGCACTCTAATCCTTCCACCACACTGGTTCAAAAGAGCTAGCGACACGGACACGACGACAGTAGTAGTAGTAGTAGATGTATGGTGAAGTTTTTTTCCTTTTTTTCCCAATCGGTATTTAGTGGGTTACCCCAGACAAGGAACCCTAAAAATTCGGCTTTCGGCAATAGGTACCTACTTTTGGTCGCAAAACAGATCGGTTTTTATCAGTCGCAATTAGCATTCGTTCCTTGCAACAACTGCAACAAGCAATCTCTCGGTTCGCGTAACTAATTAACGATACGATGTCGGCTTTGTACTCAAACGGTGAGTATTATGATATGGTGTTGTGTGTGTGTGTTGGAGCAGCACCAAATAATTAATAGCTTAGTAGCGGCGCGTCAGCTCTACAGAGAGCGTTATCCAGGGCGGCCATTGCCATCTTACGGGCTATTTTCTGGGATTGGTGAACCGTCTTCTCTCGACGGGACCTTTCCACCGGCGCACCAGTGAGGGAAGACCGGGAATTCGGTGGTGTGTTGTACCTACTTCCCTTTGATGGATACCGAGTACCTACTGTGTGTGTCAACAGTGATAAAATTCAGTGATAGGTAGGTATGATGATAGGTACCTAACCTATCACCCTACCTAGTAGGTACCCCATTAGTACCTAGCTTACTAATAAAAAATGACAAAAATAATTTTGTGATTGTGAATGTGTACCAGTAATACCAACCTAGGTACCTACATACCTACCTAATACCTACCATGTCAATTAGCCGTGTTCCGAGCCAACCAAGAAGAAGGGAGAAAAGGTATAACTTAACTTTTCCTGTACTTACCTAGGTCCTTAGGTAACTACCTAGGTAGATGTAGGTAGGTAGTTGTTTTTTTATGTGTGAAAGATATCGTGATTTTAATCTTCGACTTTAATTTCTACGTAGAATTAAAAAAATTGCAAATTCTTACGAAAACTTTGGTGATTACACCTAGGTACTTTTTGAAACTTGCCGCGCGTTCAATTGTCTGCGTATGTGTGGGTCCGGCGCGATAGGAGGGTGCGCGTGTGTTTGTTACCTACGCAAATGGTAAACAAACACATAGGGTTGTCACAAATTTCTCATGAAATAATTTGTTTTTAATTGTATTGGAATTTCAAATATGATGTATTGAACTTTTGCACACGTCAATGTATTCAAGTGCTCGGTCTGAATACACCCCTTTCGGGCTTATAGGGACATTATGTTACACGTTGTATACTCAAGAAAACTTGCAGCCATTTCTGATTTGAAAGTCCCAAGATGGATATGGTGAACCATGGTGACAGGTGATCATAAATGACAATACAATAAAAATCTGTCATAGCATGAGCTAAACCTACTAATATTAAACGCGAAAGTTTGTAGTATGGATGTTTGTTACTCTTTCACGCCTAAACGGCAGAATGAAACTTGGAATATAGGTACATAGCACCTGTCCCAAAAATCCCGGTTCTTTAATACAGAACCGGTTCTGCATTCTCTAGTAGGTACCTACATGGTGCTGATTTAACATATATAGGCTATTTTTTATCCGGGTAAGTACCACGCGAGCGAAGCCACGGGCGGCAGCTAGTGCTTTAGTATATTGAAACCTTTTTATGTTACTGTAAAAGGGATAAAGATGTTAGTTACTATTGGGCCTAGTTGATTTTTTGAGCCTTCCTATATTGGAACTTTTAGCAATTAATATAAAAATACTTTAGATTTTTTTAATGACAAATTATAAAATCTCCTTGGAGCATCCTGTTGCTCAGTAAATATCAAAGTCCTATAACTCGAAGTCACGTCATATTGGCTACCCACTTTCCTTCGAATGTAAAATCGATCCACAACAAATTTTAATGTCGGCAAATCGTCATTTCAAGGGATAATTACTGATGTCTCGGGAACAGTATCGATCCCTCAGAAATAAAAATTATTATGTTACCAACTGTAATTTTTCACAGCTATGGGGAATGTTGGAGAAGGATTTAATCGATTTTATAGGCAGTTCAGCAATGTATAGTAATAAGTTACTTTTTAATAAGTTAGTAGATGTGACTGCTCCATACTCGTATATCTACCTAGTGTAGGTACCAGACTAGACTACCTACACTGTTGTACACAAAGAAAACTTACATTGTACATTGTTTTGTATGAATCCACAACCTGCAACTGCCTTTTAATGTTTTGCTGAATTATATGGTCTCCTGTGTTTTTGTGCTGAGCTACTAATTGCTTCATTTGTAAAGTTGCTGCTTCCACGGAGAATGATTCGATATACTTCCGATACTCCGCGTTCTCTATGCTGTTGTAATCTTGTTCATCTAACACAACTCCAGTCCTTTTACGGTTTTCCATTTCAAGGTTGGCAAAATCATTTATATTTGCATTTTCTTCAAATAAATAGTCAATGTCATTGTAAAAATTACCACTACCCTCAAACAGCCAGTAGAACAATGGATCTAGCCTGCCACTGAGAGCCTTTTTATAGAACTTGCAAAGAAATTGGACTTCATTGTTGTCATTTATGATAGTCGTGGATTTGGCCACTCCGTTAAGCAAAACGTCAAGTTCTACCAGCGATTTTTGGAAATCTGATATTTTATGTTTGAGCGTCAACTTTTCGCTGAAAAACGCTTGGTTAGCTGCGCAGTGGATACTAATGTTGCGCCTCAATTTATTGAGATTGATCTGTTCCATAGCCTCGTTGCGGGACTGGCCTCCGATGCGCACTATGGAGCCGGTAACTTCCAGGAGAGCCTCCAGGAACTGATCCAAAGCGTGGTTTGTGTAGCAGATGACGAGTATAAGACACCCCTCGGTGTCTCGCATGTTCTCAAAGAGGGTTTTTGCTACTTTTATTCCAAGATACGTTTTGCCGGTGCCGGGGGGACCTTGCACGACGGCGAACTCGTGAGTAAGCGCCAGCTTGTAAGCGTCGTATTGACTGTCGTTGAAAGACAGTGCGTCTTCCTTTGGCCATGTTTCGTCATGTAAAACTGCAAAGCTCACTTCATCTTTGTCTTTATTATCTAATATATCCACAACCATTTCATGCAAATCTTCAAATTCTGGCATGTTTTGCTTAGCATTGGCAGTGTTGATCGTGTATATTGTGTCAGCCTCCAAGTACGACGGTGGCTGGGATTCAGGCTGTAAATAGTACAAATTAAGTATAATATGCAGTAATCTTACTTATATTATGAATGCGAAAGTGGGGGATGTTTGGATGTTTGTGCCTCAATCACGACTATACTAATTTCATCGCCAGGACTATTGATTTCTAAGCAAATTGCATTTTAATTCATTCGAATCCGACATTTAGTTAAGAAGTTATCACGAGTATAAGTTCGAACGTTCTCTGCTATACCGCGTCTCGGTAAGTTGGGATGTCTCGAACGGCCACGGAATAGATAATAGTTAGTTTGTGTTACCGAGGTGCGGGACGGGTTAGGTACGTCTTGGATAAGTACATGTTTCAGGATTTTTTCAACACAGCCCTTAAAAAAAGGTGAAATAGGGTACCAAAGTATAAAAGTCATCTAACGGGTACGAAGCCGCGGTCAATAGATAGTAATTTATAAATATGTAGTTAGGTATTTACAAAAAAAGTATAAGTATAATATATATACTTATACTTATCTTACTTATATTATAAAATTGAAAAGTCTTAGTTTGCTTGAAATTACCGGCGTAAAGCTCAAAACGCAACGATAGCGCGTACTAATTTTACCCGTGCTGCCATCTAGTGCGAAAGTTTGTAACGATGTTTGGATGTTTGTGCCTCAATCACGCCTAAACGGCTGAACACATTTGAATGAAACTTGGAATATACATGGTCCATGTACTGGATTAACATATAGGCTATTTTTTATCCAGATACCACGCGAGCGAAGCCGCGGGCGGCAGCTAGTATATTATATATTATCTGCCATCTGGTGCCCATAGTACAAGCTTCGCTTAGTTTGGGGCTAGATAGCGCTGTGTGAAATGTCCACAAAATATATAGATTTATAATTTACTACTTCGCTCGTGTGGTAACTACATAAAAAGTAGCCTACATGTTATTCCAGCACACATACTATGTATGTTCCAAGTTTCATTCAAATTCGTTTGAGGTACAAACGTCGTCTCATCCTCACAAACTTTCGCATTTATAATATTAGTAGGATTTGTAACATCTGAAAATTTGCAAAATTTAGGAAATAATATCTAAGCCAGATTCGCTCGCGGGATGAACTTCGTATTTTACTAGAGGACGACGATTCGTTCATTCATTACCTATAGATACCTACTGTTTTAATGATAGTGAATGATGTACGCATCATTGACTATCATTAAAACAGTAGTTATGCCGTTAGCTGAATATTGGAACTATATATAAAAGAAGTATAGAAGTAGATATTATCTACTAACATTCACATGGACAATGTACTGCTTCATTGCAAGGTGTTGCGGGAAGGTGGGTTCCTGTAGAACTTTCAGCACGTGGTAATAGGGTTCGTAATACACTTCGCTTTCTATCATGGTGTATGTGTCGTCATTGTAAAGTTGTGTGTTGAAACCTTGCCCGATGATAGAAACTGGTATCTAAAAGAAAATACAAATAACTGAGGCTCGTGTACAAGGACAATTAATACTGAAGCGTAGACTTTTTGACCGTTTTCGATAGATAGTTATGCCTGCCATGTGTGGCACTACTCTTTATAGAACAGTGAACTCACTAAGCCCTGCGCCAAATAATCCACCTCGCGGTCTATAATAGTAGCGGCGATGAAGCTCCTGCAGTTGTCCTTCGTGAACAAAATCAGTGATCCGAATATGAATCTCATGTTGTTATTCCAATTGACCTTCTTGAACATTTTGTTGGTCTTTACGTCGATCTGCACCAATGAACCAATTTTGGTTTGGGACACGTAAGGTTTCACAAATTTCACGTCGCGGAAAACACTAAAAATAAAGATTTTTGTTGAAAATACTTATACGTAGGAAGGAAGGTTATTTATCAAAATGTATAAAATGATATTTTACCGAATGTTATCGTATCTTCTCTTGTGTTGGTCTTTCAAAAATTGATCTGTAATACAAAAACAAAGAACTAAAAACGCTTTCCTTTATTTTAATTTCGACTTTAGGAAATCTGTCTACAGGCGATGGAGGACGATAAAATTGTACGTAATCTATAGCTTTATAGCAGGCTCTGAATCTATTAAATGTCCTACTAAAATAGCGGAAACATTCAACAACTATTGGATAAAACTGAAGAGAAATGACAACAATATACCCTTTCAAACACAATCTCATCTCACTCAAACTTATTTTGTAAATTCATGACATGCAGTAGCATATTACTAGGTCCAGTCTTGACGAAGTATACAAAATGATTCTATTTCTCAAGAACACTAACGCTGGAAGGGTATGATGAGATAGCAACAAAAATTATAAAATCAAAATCTATTGAAAAACCCCGGTACTGACATACTAAATAAACTTCATCATTTGAAGAAGGCTCATTCCCAGTTCTTTATAAGAAATCCATTATAAAGCCTCTTCATAAAAAAGGACTAATGATACAGACCTATAACGCTTATATCGATATTTGCAAAAATATTATAAGTTGTCATGCACACACGGCTAATTAATTTTATTGAAAAGCAAAATATTATCAGACAAGAGCAGTTTGGTTTTCAAAAAAGAAAATCTACCACTCTAGCCTGTTTAGACCTTATACAGAAAATAGTAGATAGTGTTGACGACAGTAAACTCACTACCGTTGTATTTTTTTATATGTCAAAGGCTTTTGACTTTGTTTCACACAATATTTTAATTAATAAATCGGATAGATATCGAATCCGTGGACCTGCACTAAATTGGATCACTAGCTATCTCAATAACAGATTACAATGCGTCGAAATCCCAGGTCTAAACGATCATAATGACTTGACATTTTTAATCAACTTTCGTACTTTATGTACGGGGAATGTGTGTTTGTATTAAGTTAATTTAATTTAACATATTGTACCTAAACCCACATTGAAGCAAATAAAATTAATTGAATTGAATTTACTCACTAAGTCCATCTCGCAAAGGACCGAAACAGTCCTCCCTCAGCAATCGGAATTGGATATCCAGATAGTGTTCCACGTCTTGATATCCACCGTCGACAATGTTTGGCCGGACGTAGGGCTTCGTGTGGAGCAAGTCTTCCCGAGTCGGCACTAAGCTCAACTCACGGAAGTCTTCGGGAGGGGCGCCAACTTCACTTTTATAACTTTTAGACGGTCTAGTCTCCTGTTAAAGCAAAGTAACATAGAGTAGATTGCTCATTGCTCTAACTAAAAATATTTTTGAACACTTACCAGATTCATTTTTTCAAAATCTATCATCCTCTCTCTCAGCTCGATTAGTTTGATGCTGCAATCCCCCGGCAACTCGAATCCATGACGAGTTTTCAATTCATCCAAACATGCTCTAGAAGTGGCTTCTACCAACGATCTGCATTTATTCAGGGCTAGGGTCGGAGAAGTATTCACGATGCACTCGCAAAAATTAACGAAGTTTCTCCAAAAAGTCTCTTGATCATTCCAATATAAATTGTTAGACAATTTAGATTGTGCGGACGGTAGGTCCATTAGATAGCTTTTCAAGTTCACTATGAAGGTTGAATTGCATATATCCGAAAGCATTCTTGATTTAGTCTCGTCAAAGGCTGACTGGCAGACTTTAGCGATGATCTCCATGATCACCACAAATAAGTCTTCTCTTTCTATAGGAGACTGTATCAGTTCTATGAAAGCATTTTTACTTTCCATTAGTTTCATGAGGGTTTCCTTTGTTTCGGTCTTTGATATTTCTTCGAGTTTTTTAAAGCCCAAAAATTGTTTTCTGGGTTGGTTTCCTCGTTGGTTATGATTGGAACCACTTGGGTCTTCATATTGATTATTATTTTTACTGTTGAAAGGAGCATGGTTCCTATTTCCCCTTGAGCCTTGTGGCCTCGGTCTTGACTGAGATCTATCTCGTTGCTGATCCCCGACTTGTCTGCCATCATTTTGCATAACAGCTATAAAACATAATTATAAAAACAAATGAGAATTCACACAAAATAATAATATAGGCAGGCTTTCCAATGGACATGATGACGCGGAAGACACAAATCAACAAAATTATATTAATATTTTATGTAGTTTACCTTCACCTCGATGTTCGTTCCATTGCGGTCTTCGGTAAGTTTGCTGCGGTTCAGGTCTTCGGATGTTGTGATCGTTCCCTCGTACAGGGAATCCGCCTCTTTGAGCGTGCCTACCTCTATTGTTCCTGGGCCAAGGTCCTGTTAATCATAAACCGGTATATCATCAACACCCTAAGCTGCTTGGCCGAAAAATAAACAAAGGGACTGAAGGAGAGATGGATTGTATGAAAGACTAGCTGCCGCCCGTGGCTTCGCTCGCGTGGTACCTGGGTAAAAATAGCCTAAGTATATATTAATCCAGCACATGTACTATGTACATTCCAAGTTTCAAGAAAATAAAACAACTAAAAGTACATAAAATAACCCTTAGATAAGAACGAATTCGACGGTGGCGAAGGAATCCAAACCACCGTATATTTTAATGTAGGTAATAGTTAGTAATCATTGAGATATGCCGCACGCCTGTTCTTATTTTAATTCTATGCATGTTAATATCCGAACTTATCGGGGGGGTTTGAACCCCCAAAACACTCCCCCTGGCTACGCCCGTGGTAAGTACCTACTTCAGCCAAACTAGAGATACAATTACTTTTTATGTAGGTACATAAAACAAACCGTCGCGTATTTTTCGCTATTACGATGTAATCACTTTAGTTTTAAGTAAATAAACCTCGCAACATAAGTTTTTAAAACTTTTAACTATTAGTACTGTAAGTACCTAACCTACTACTTCAAAGTTCCATAAGCATGTAATGAAAAAGTAAGTTTTAGGTTAAGTATGGGAAGTTTGTTTACAGACTACAGTACGCCCTGCGCTTAGAATAAATCCCAGCGAAACTTGGCGTTCGTGATGTTAGCCGTTTGTTATGCGCAGCGCAGTAGACAATTTAGTATGAAAAAGCTGCTCTGCGCAGGACAAACCGCTAACTTCACGTACCTACGCCAAGTTACTTTGGGCGTACAGTACCTAAATTGTATCTACAGTCTGACTAAAGTATAGGTCTTGGGACGAATTTATTCGTCCAAGGTATAATAATAGGCAATGAGAAACAAACGCATGCTGTGGCATCCTATAACTATAAATAATTGGAGGAACACATAGGTACCTATTACCTAACCTAGGTAGTTCTCAGATTTTATTTACTTTATTCGTAATTTTAATTAGTTATATTAGTTTAAGGTGTACAATAAAGTATTTTCATTAATTTTTCATTCATTCATTTAATGTGATTTCTTCGTTTGGTGTCCTCAATAAATTTATTTATTTATTAAGCAACGCCAACAGAACACATAATACACACTGTCAAGGATAATTCACAAAAAATAGTACTATTCAGTGTGCACCAATTACAGGCATGCACAGCATTTGCAACAAATTAGCAGACAACAGCTAGTGAAAAGAAAAATATATACCTACATATATTATATTAACCTTTTGAACGCCATGACACAAACGCGTTTTCGTGCCCTGTGCGCCACAGCAAAATTTCAACAAAAATACCTACGAAAAAACTAGTGTTGCCAAGAGTACATAAATCGATAACACATCGTGACTTGTTTTTGTTGAATTTTATGAAATAAATTACTTCTTATAATCTTGCATGTTTTATTTCCCTTTCGTGTTATCTCCCACTCTTTTTTATTTACTTTAAATAGCATAAATAAACAAAATAATTCATAATAAAATAGTTGTAAAGCACAGCACTACTCTCCATCGTGATGACGTCACAGTCACGATTAGATGACTTTGGCGTACCTGGCCTAGAGTTTTTCAACTTTTTTAGGGATGTAACCGTGTCGCACACGTCGCGTCGGTCGCACGCTGTGCATCGATTTCGGAATCGATATCTGCCTAAAGACAGGGTGATGCCGACGCTGCCAAATGATTTTGAGAACCAATACCGATACTTTAAATAAAAAAAACTGTTTTACATACTAATATTATAAAGAGAAAAGATTTTTTGTTTGTAACGAATAGGCTCCGAAACTACTGGACCGATTTCAAAAATTCTTTCAACAATAGAAAGCTACATTATCAAGGTCCAGTATAGGCTATAAAAAATAAAATAAAAAATAGGGATCCGTAGAAAATAACAATGTTGTAATCCATGAAAGAAGACTACATGCAACGGAGATGAGAATGTTAAGAAAGATGTGTGGAGTGACGAGAATGGATAAGATACGGAATGAATATATTAGAGGAAGTTTGAAAGTAGCGCCTGTGACGGAAAAGTTGAGGAGCAATAGATTAGCATGGTATGGGCATGTCATGCGGAGGGATGAATGTCATGTGACGAGAAGAATGTTAGATATGAAAGTGGATGAATACAAGGGTAGAGGTAGACCAAAGAAGAGATGGATGGATTGCGTGAATGATGATATGAGTAAGAAAGGAGTGAATACTGAAATGACGGCTGATAGAGGGGAATGGAAGAGGAAAACATGTTGTGCCGACCCCACTTGAGTGGGATAAGGGCAGGGAAATGATGATGTAACCCAAGGTAGAAAATCCAAAACAGTTTTTGGCGTGTGGCTCCGAAACTACTGGACCGATTTCAAAAATTCTTTCACCCATAGAAAGCTACATTATCAGGGTCCAGTATAGGCTATAATATATTTTCAAAATATTAGGGATCCGTAAGAAAATTGCAATATTGTAACCCAAGGTAGAAAATCCAAAACAGTTTTTGGCGTGTGGCTCCGAAACTACTGGACCAATTTCAAAAATTCTTTCACCCATAGAAAGCTACATTATCAGGGTCCAGTATAGGCTATAATATATTTTCAAAATATTAGGGATCCGTAAGAAAATTGCAATATTGTAACCCAAGGTAGAAAATCTAAAACAGTTTTTGGCGTGTGGCTCCGAAACTACTGGACCAATTTCAAAAATTCTTTCACCCATAGAAAGCTACATTATCAGGATCCAGTACAGGCTATAATATATTTTCAAAATATTAGGGATCCGTAAGAAAATTGCAATATTGTAACCCAAGGTAGAAAATCCAAAATAGTTTTTGGCGTGCGGCTCCGAAACTACTGAACCGATTTCAAAAATTCTTTCACCAAAAGAAAGGTACATTATCAGGGTCCAGTATAGGCTATAATATATTTTCAAAATATTAGGGATCCGTAAGAAACTTGCAATATTGTAACCCAAGGTAGAAAATCCAAAACAGTTTTTGGCGTGTGGCTCCGAAACTACTGGACCAATTTCAAAAATTCTTTCACCAAAAGAAAGGTACATTATCAGGGTCCAGTATAGGCTATAATATATTTTCAAAATGTTAGGGATCCGTAAGAAAATTGCAATATTGTAACCTAAGGTAGAAAATCCAAAATAGTTTTTGGCGTGCGGTTCCGAAACTACTGAACCGATTTCAAAAATTCTTTCACCAAAAGAAAGGTACATTATCAGGGTCCAGTATAGGCTATAATATATTTTCAAAAAATCAGGGATCTGTAAGAAAATTGCAATATTGTAACTCAAGGTAGAAAATCGAAAATAGTTTTTGGCGTGCGGCTCCGAAACTACTGGACCTATTTTAAAAATTCTTTCACCAAAAGAAAGGTACATTATCAGGGTCCAGTATAGGCTATAATATATTTTCAAAAAATTAGGGATCCGTAAGAAAATTGCAATATTGTAACCCAAAGTAGAAAACCCAAAATAGTTTTTGGCGTGCGCTGCGAAAACTATTGAAACAGAGAACGAAATAATGTGCTACACGCGTACGAAGTCGCGGGCAACAGCTAGTCTATATATAAGGCCTTTTACCATCTATAGTAGATGATTGATACAGTGTCAGGAGGCAACTTTTACCTTCATAAAACGGGACGCTGTAGTGCCCGGGACGAATTAAGATGGAGTAGGCTTGCCCAGCACCTATTCCATCCTCTCAGCTTAATCGGCCTTGTCCACAGGAAAGACATGGTCAATATGTGCGGAGCTGACGAAGCCGCGGGTTTCCTCACGATGTTTTCCTTCACCGTTTGAGAGTACCTACTGGTATAACGCACATAAATTTTTCGCACAGAAAACTCCATTGGTACACGACCGGGTTTGAACCCACGACCTTAGGATCGGAAGGCGGGGTCACTACCAACTAGACCAACACTGCTCTCTAATAAATCTACACTAATATATTCTATAACAGGCAGGTATGGACTTGTGTGGATGTTTGGCTGCATATCTAGGTAGATATGCACCCGGATATCTACCTACGTTCATATTTTTATTTCATTTTTTTACTATTATTGTACTTCTTTCTTTGTCTTTCCTTTTATTGTTTCTATCATTCTGTCTGTGCTGTGTCTTGTGTGCCAAATAAATAATATATCTATCTATCTAATATTATAAAGAGGAAAGATTTTTTTTGTTTGTAACGAATAGGCTCCGAAACTACAGAACCTATTAAAAAATTATATATATCACCAGTAAATAGCTACATTATTACGGAATTAGCTGTTGCCCGCGACTTCATAGGCGTGTAGTACATTATTTTGTTTTATAATCAATAGTTTTCGCAGCGCACGCCAAAAACTATTTTCGGTTTTCTGCCTTAGGTTAAAATATTGCAATTTTCTTACGGATCCCTAATATTTTGAAAATATATTATAGCTTATTCTGGACCCTGATAATGTACCTTTCTTTTGGTGAAAGAATTTTTGAAATCGGTTCAGTAGTTTCGGAGCCGCACGCCAAAAACTATTTTGGATTTTCTACCTTGGGTTACAATATTGCAATTTTCTTACGGATCCCAAATTTTTTTGAAAATTTATTATAACCTATACTGGACCCTGATAATGTAGCTTTCTATTGGTGAAAGAATTTTTGAAATCGGTCCAGTAGTTTCGGAGCCTATTCGTTACAAACAAAAAATTTCTCGTATTTATAATATTAGTATATAGATAACATAGTCCATAATTTATTTTCAAAAAAATTAAGGATTCGTTAGTTTGACTCTGTAGCGGGAGTGGGTGTTACCGAGGTGCGGGAGGGCTTAGGTACGTCTAAATCGATAAGTACCTACATGTTTCAGGATTGTTTCAAAACAGCCCTTGAAAAAGGTGAAATGGGGTACCAAAGTATAAAAGTAATCTAACGCGTGCGAAGTAGGGGGCAACAGCTAGTTGTATAATAAAATCAACAATTATTGTACATTTCGCACTAAGTAATCACAATCAGTCTTAGAATATTATAAATCTTGGTCAGGTAAACTAAAAAGTTGTGAGCCGTCACGGGACGCCTGGCAGATGTGAAACATCGAAATTATGTAAAACATCTTAACAATCGCACTGCACTATTTTCTCGCTATTCGCCTATGACGTCATCAGTGTGTCGTCTATACTTGACCATGGCGTCCAGAGCACTGATTATCGGTGACGAGCTAGGGATGCGCCAGAGTTGAGTTATCAGATTTATTATGCGAAATTGATTTGATGCCATTTTTTAACTCATGGTAGCGGATGGTATAGTTTTATGTTTATTACGTTTTGTTTTATTCAAATATTCATTAATAAAGTTCAAAGTCTTTACATACTAACTATAAAATAAATAACACAACTTGAATTGTGAATAGTTTTCGATAAATCTGTTCGTCCTTTACCACCTCACTAGCGTCAAGTATAGACGACTTTGGCGTGCTGGACACAGTATTTTTCTTGGATATGAGTCCATGTTTTTATTTCAATATTTCTCAATGCTAGTGGCTTTAGGAGACTTGTGAACTATACTCACATGTTGCTGGGTTATTCTATTTTGAGGAATGTCCGAATAAAATACCAGAAATCATTTTACAATGATTTTATTTCATATTATGTGGACCGGGTTTTTTGTCATGTATAGACGACGTTGGCGTACAGAAATCGGAAGTGCTTGTCGTCTATAGGTGACATTGGCGTCCAAAAGGTTAAACAATAAATAAATAATACAAACAACGCACGTTTGTGCGCTTATCAGTGGTTTCCTCTCACTAGAGTTACACTGAACAATGCTGAGTGAGACAAAGTTTTTTAATACCTACCTACCTACCTAGCAAAGAGCATTGTTGTGTGTTAGGTAGTACATAAGTGGTGTGCTGAGGGCACTATGTCACATAGTGCCCTCAGCACACCACTTATGTGCTACCGAACTACCAGATCTAGATTATAGTCTAGATACCAAGATCGTAGTAAGTAGGTACTTACCAGGGTCGTCTCTATCATCGTCCATTTTTCGTTTAATTTTGATTTGAAGAGTCTTGTAGGTGGCTAAACCATAAGCTTGTCTGAAAAAAGAACTAAGTAGTTAGGTAGGTAGGTAGGTACCTAGGTAGGCAGATACATAGTAGATAAGATACCTACTATAGTTAACAATGTACCTATTGGGTATCTAATACCTAACCTACATGGAAAACAACACAGCAGGTAAGTTAGGTACCATTAGTTGTTCTGTGACTGTGACAGCAGGGTGACACGTCTTGGTACCTAACGTCATCAAAATCCTCTACATCCTCCCCTTGTAACCATTTTCATAGGTAGGTTACTTACCCCCGAAAACTCTAATTACTTTTGACAGTTTTTGATGAAAATCTGTCAAAAACTCGTCACTTGAGGCGTGCTCAACTCTGAGTCGCGTTTGAGTATTCGGGGTTAGTGCCTAAATTTATTTTTTTCTGTTCTATATTTTTTATTTTCTAAACCTAACCCCTCCCTCTCGAGGTAGGTAGGTAGGTAATACACATAATCAAAAGTACCTACCTAATAAATGATAAAAAATAGATACACTTACCTACTTACAATGGAGATGACTTTCTTCCTAAAGCTTTATTTTTAGTCTTCCGTTTTTGTACCTACATATTTTTGCTTACCTACCTACTTATTTCTTTTTCAAACTATGTATTTACTGATTTGGACAGTAGGTACCTACGGAACCCTTCGTGTGCGAATTCGACTAGCGCTTGACCAGTTCTATTTCTAGTTAATTATGGAGGTACTCAGCTAGTGAGTACCTAACCTACCTATCTTCCAAGATCGAGTGGCTAGAGGTAGTAGTAGTAGTCCCTACCTTTTCTTGATAAACCATGTTTACTAGCATTATAGGTTTACTAAACCGACTGATGGATTTAGATGAGTAATACGCGCAAAGTATTACTCATCTAATTTCATGACCTAAGTAGAAGCTTCTGCTATATTAATTAAAATATGATTGTACCAACACCCAAAGAAATTCCATAGGTACACCTGACAGTGGTATAGGAACCTAAATATTTTAGTAAATACGCACCTTTAGCACCAAGAAATTAGAAAATTCTAGATCACAAGGCAATACACTTGAAAATTACACACTGACTGGCTGTGACTGAGCTGACTGAAGTTGCAATGAAAGGAGAAGCAGGCAAATCTACCAACGCAACGTGTCCAGGCATTCCTGCCAGAAATAATTGCCTTAACTCCTCAACAAAATTTGAAAAATATTTTATAATTTAGTAATGAAATCACTATTATTGCTTATCAATCTTATCACTAAAGCTAGGTACCACATCAGTAACAATAACATGTACAATACCATACCTAGGTAGGTATGGTATTGACATAATATTTATGGTTTTAAAAATTTAGAGTGAGTTTTACTTGTGGTTTTTAGCTATAATGATTTGGAAAACACCAAATTGTAGGTAGGTAGTACTTAGGACTACATTATAGCAAAACATATTATCTTCCCTTAGGCATCTATAATCAAAAATTACCTACACAATAATTTCTTTTTATCTTCAAGCTGAAATATCAGAATTCACTTTGCAAAAAACTTGAACAAAAATGTGGTAAATACTTTATGCTGGCAACTTGTTCTTTTTATTGTATTCGGGGACTCACAGCAACATAAAGTCAACCCGCAAAGGCTGCAAATCACAATCTATTAGCTTATCAGCAAGTTCTATATAGTCTATGAAAATATCTATTACAAGTTATAACTGACTGTATGTATATAATTTATCTAACTACATATTCGTATGTCTGACTGCGCAGAAGGGTAATTTTTTTGGGGTGTAAATTTACTTAGGCATGCAATATTATGAGCAAAAATTATACCTGTATAATTAACTCATGGTAATCGTACTGTTCAAACTTTTTCCTGCGAGTTCATTTTACGTGGCGCAAACTATAGGTACCTTCTTATGACGTTCTTTTCTTTCAATTTTTTTTTTCACAGTAAAATTACTTGTTATTTAGTGTAGATTTAACGACCTCAGTGGCGTGGTGGGTGAGTGCTCGGCTGAGAAGCAGTAGGCGCGGGTTTTTATTCCCGCTGCGGGAGAAATGTTTGCTTCTGCCTTCGATAATATTTGATGGAAGGCTTCTGCAAATATTTCTTCCGGGTCTGGGTGTTATAATATTAAGCATTGTAAATATGTATTTACAAAAAATGTATATAAAGTACTAGCTGAAGTACTAGCCTACAAGCTGACCCCGCGGACTTCGTACTGCCTTAGAATTAATAATGTCATTGCATTTACTCGTAGTAGGTAGTTATTCTGCTATTCGGGCGGAGACAAATCTCACAAATCAAAAATCATTAAATCGGTCCAGCTGGAGGCCCTTACTCACAGCCCTGTAAGAAAAAGAGAGCTGCTGACGACCCGATTGATATGAATGGCATTGTCAAAATTTTCAAAACTTTAATCAGATCAAATTAACTGTAAGTATTGAATTATATTAATGTCAAATAAGTAAAGTCTCTTTCTTAGTAGAAAAATCATTATGTTTATATCTTGGCAGATCTTCAGAATTACCGGCCATATTCTTTTTTTTATTATGTATCCACCAAAGTTTGACTCTTGATCAACACGGACATTGGCAGATAGTGACATAATGTCATAGTAGTAAAAAAGAAGTAAAGTGAAGTGAACCCCAAAATGGAAAAACGATGTAAAAGTCATTTTGGGGTCGTTTTACAAGATAAAAAGTAGCCTATGTCCTTCCCCGGAATGGAATCTATCTCCTTGCCAAATTTCACTGAAGCTTTTTCAGCAGTTTAAGCATAAAAAGGTAACACACAGACAGACAGAACAGAGTTACTTTCGCGTTAATAATAAAAACAAATATTAGTATGGATTAAATAATCAAGTACCTACTAATACCAAGGTAAATTAATATTTTATTAAATAAGTACCTACTAGGTAGGTTTGTAGGCAGGTAGGTGTCACTGGTACATTGAACATATTATTATGAAACATTCGTAATAAAATAATTATTCTCAGTGGCTTCCTAGATAATACTTTATGAACAAAGTCGAAGGACATTACTAGACAAGGTTATTTTCTGGTCATGCATGTCAGATAAAAACGTATCCTCCCGTACGTACAACCGCTCGCTGTGTGCGGTGCGGTGCGGCCTTTTTGAGCCAGCAATTTAAATCAATGTCATTGCGACATACATCACTACTGTCAGTGTCCAATGAGGTCCAATGGATTCTCAGATTCTCAGGCAGCTAGCACGCGACAGCCCGCACTGTGCAGCGTCACAGAGTAGTATTATTTTCTCTGTGGTCACAGAGTATCTTCTGTATACGTTTCCGGTGTGGACTTTTATGTCTGTTTTTGAAACTTGGGCCACTGCAGACTTTTTGCGAACCATGACGTCTGCCGTACTCTTTTTTTGGCATTTTGGTGTACCTAATCGGTATACTTACTGTATTAATATTAATTAAGATTTTTATTTACAAGATACAATAGAAAATACGAATAAAATAAGAGGGGAAAACTGATGCTGCGGACCCAAAAAAAATTAAATGTCATTCGTCTAATCCCAGGTCAAGTAAGTACAGATGATACATAAAATACAAACAACAGTTACGAAACGGACATTTTAACCATTTTGTGTTTGGGTTCGGAACTTTTCCAGGTTGATTGCCGGCAACACTGATAATGAAATAGTTCCTTCTGTGAGTCCGCTGGACTTCGTGTTATTTTAGAAAGGTACTAGTAAATAGAACCTAGAATTAAAAACAATCTTCATAACTGAACCTAACATAAAATTCCTATAGCCATGAATGATGAAGACTCAGATACAGATCATCAGAATTCAGGCCCCGTGGATAATGCGTGGGCGATGAAAATACCAAAATTTAAACCAGAAGACAATCCGCATGGTCTTCTAGAAGAAAGTAAGTTTGCAACATTATTTCCTAAATATAGAGAACAGTACCTAAAGGAATGTTGGCCTCTCGTACAAAAGGTGCTCAAAGACCAAAATATAGTTGCTGATTTGGACCTTATCGAAGGCAGTATCACTGTTCGAACAACTAGGAAAACATGGGATCCTTACATCATTATAAAGGCAAGAGATATGATGAAACTCCTATCAAGAAGTGTTCCCTTTGAACAAGCTGTTAGAGTACTGGAAGATGAAATTGGATGTGATATTATAAAAATCAATTCATTTGTTAGCAAAAAGGAAACTTTTTTGAAGAGACGTCAGCGGATAATCGGCCCTAATGGAGTAACATTGAAATCTATTGAACTACTAACAGAATGTTATGTGCTTGTACAAGGAAATACTGTTTCTGCTGTGGGCCCCTACAAAGGTTTAATGCAGGTGAGACGCATAGTTGAAGACACAATGAAAAACATACATCCAATGTACAACATAAAGAGTTTAATGATAAAGAGAGAGCTGATGAAAGATCCTAAACTAAAAAACGAGAGCTGGGATAGGTTTCTGCCAAACTTCAAGAGTAAAAATGTTCCCAGGAAACAGCCCAAGAAGGTCAACAAGAAGCCTTACACTCCATTCCCACCACCACTACAGGAAAGTAAGATTGATAAGGAACTTGCCACTGGTGAATACTTCCTTAAAGATGAACAAAAGAAAGCTAAACGCCATCATGAAAAAGAGGAAAAACAGGCCCAAGCCAAGAAGGCTAAGCAAGAACAGAGACAAAAAGATTTCATACCACCTCAAGAGAAAATTGAAGCTCTATCAACTCCTACAGAATCAACAGTCGACATCAAGCAACTGAAAGCTAAAATGAAAAAGTTCTCTAAACAAAACAAGGGCAAAAAGAAAGATTAATTATAATTGAAATTACATAAGGCAAATAAAAGTAATAAACATTGTTTTTAAAAATTATCTCTTTATTTTCAACAACTTCAATTCAGGAACTGATGAATTTTTAGCTATTGCTTGTTTTCCATTCATGAAAGATTGTAATACATCGGGAATTATTATTTTTCCTTTTGGGTGTTGGTGGGTCTCCAGCAGTGCTATCAACATCCGTGGTACTGCACATGCTGTTCCATTTAATGTGTGTACATACTTTCCTTCATCATGTTTAATATTAAGTCTCCTGGATTGGTAATCTGTACAGTTGCTGCAACTAGATATTTCTCCATAAGCATTGCGGCCTGGCATCCATGCTTCAATATCATATTTCCTGAAGAAAAATAAATGTTATTACATCACTGCCTAGAGAATACCTAGCAATTAAACCTGTTTAAATAAAAAAACAAATATTTGTGGACATTTCACACAGCGCCATCTAGCCCCAAACTAAGCAAAGCTTGTACTATGGGAACCAGATGGCTGATAGAATACTTATAATAAGTACTTTTTTTTGTAAATAAATAATACTACAACACCCAGACCCGGAAGAAATATTTGCAGAACATACAAACATTTCTCCTACAGGAATCGAACCCGTGCCTCTTGCGGCTCAGCCGAGCACTCGCCCGCCACGCTATCCAGGTCGTCGATGTATGGTTAAATTAATTTAATAAAATGATCTTATCCATCAAATCCCATTGTCAGTAAATACCTGTTCACACAAAATATCATTCCGGACCCATAGCACCCCTGAAAGATACCCCTGGGGGTGCTATGGGATCTAAGATTTGGACCTGTGGCACCCCCAGTCCTCAAATCCATGCAACGGTGTGCCAGGGGTGTCATATTTTATATAGACAATTTCCCATGGACCCACCAATTGAATAATGATATGGATGACGATGACAGCGATACGATAAAAATAATTACAGTAGTTTAATTTTTAGGTAGAATAGAATAGAAATTTATTTAACAACAAACGTCACATTGCACTTAAACTAAATATACATACACTCTTATTTTATTATAATACAAGGCGGAAAAACAATAATTTTAATATTTATATGAAGCTACCAAGTTATTTAAAAATGATTTCATACCTATAAGCAGGTGCTCCTAACTCATGTGGGGGCATATCAAGGACTTGCATGTGAATTCCCAGGGGTCTGAACAACTCCTCTTGAACTTTCAGAATGTACTCCAGCATCTCTTCAGACTGATCAGGTGTTGAGACCACAAACATCTCCACTTTTGTGAATTGATGTACCCTTGAGAGAAAACAAAAAAAAAATACATTTTTCATTTATTTACATTATTAAACTAGCCCAGACTCAAAGCCCATTTACCTATCGGGTAGGTAAATGGGCACTGGGTCTGGGCATAATTATAGTAAAAAAAAAGTAAGTTCGTATGAGCTAGTGGCCAGCTCTTTTGACAGAGTTTTAGGCCACCTAAAGGCCTCCGTCATGGCTTAACGACTTAAAAGCCTGGACCTACAATTTAATTTATATCATACCTACCTACTTATCTAATTCCAAACTATTAACTATGTATATTCCTGCCCAATCCTTTTAGTCATTATAGTATTGAGTGGAAATAAACATTTAAACACAATAACTTCGTATTTATAATATTTTCCGCCGGTGGTTTCGCTCGTGTTACCCGGATTTTATCCGAGGTACTTGACACTTCAGCGCAAGTGCACATACTATCTATCTAGTCATGTCACTAGGTCTTTCAAACCAGTGTGGTGAAAGGATTTGAAGTGCTCCTCAAATGCTACTTTCGTGCACTTGATACAGTCAAGTTTTCGAATTTGTCTACGGTTCTACGACACGCCGGTTTCCTCACGATGTTTTCCTACATCGTTTGAGAGTACTGGTATAGCGCATATTGGTGCATGACTGGTTTTGAATCCACGACCTTAGGATCGGAAGGCGGAGCCGCTACTAATAGACCACCAGTGCTCATAATACTATGTATTGTATATTCCAAGTTTCATCCAAACTAGCTATTCAGCTGAGGAGTTGAGTGTGAGCATTCTCACTCATACATCTTTCGCATTTATATAATTAGTGTGATTAAAGTTATGTTTGTGGCAATTTAGGTGGCAACATGCACTCAGCTGATATCCTCAACAAAGCAAAATTTTACTATCAAGCCATTTATGTGACTAGTACCTAGAATGTCCAGTGACTGCCCACATTAAGCTTTTATTTCATACAAACTTAATCTTCCCGATGCATCCTTAGTGCACTCCTACACCATAATTCTGCCGTCATAAGAAAAAAGGACATTTCTACATAAAATTCCGAAATGGAGAAAAAAATACTGGTAGATGAGTCTTTTTTTTACTGATTCCGATGATGTATATAACTCAATTATGAAAAAAATGTCAGATAAATCTTTTTTCTTTATGATGGCAGAATTACCCTCCAAGTTTTAGCTTCTAGGACTTACGGTTTAGGCTGGGCATGTCAGTCAGTAACATAAGAGTTTTTTATATTTTGAAAATTGGATGGCATTTAGTCTTGTACCTATAGATTCCCCTCTCTTCAATTACATTTGATGTTTCAGCTCTGTAGCATCTGCTCACAGCAGCCAGTTTTAATGGAAGTTGTTTTTGGTTGTGTTTTGAGTTCTTAAGAAGCCCAGCTAGAGACATCTCGGCAGTGCCAGAGAGATACAGGTCAGGTCCATGGTGGTGAGGGTCTAATGAATAAATCTGTAATGAAAAGAGATGGTTGGAACTGTTTTGAATGTATTCTATCAGCCATTTGGTGCCCAAAGTACAAGCTTTGCTAAGTTTGGGGCTAGATGGTGCTGAGTGAAATGTCCACAAATATTTATTTATTTATTCAATCTTTGCTCATGCCACATTCCTTCAACAACCTTGGTGGCTTGATGGCCGAGTGCTCGACTTAGACGCGGTTCGATTCCCACTGCGGGAGAAATGTTTGCATGTTCTGCAAATGTCTTCCGGGTCCGGGTGTTGTGGTACCATGGTACTAGTAGTTTCTGATACCCACGACACAGGGTCTTATCTGTTTCACTCATCTATATTCACTTATATGTTTGTATTCTGAGGATAATCTACAACTAGTCTCTTGACTATGAGCAGGTTTGGTGTAGGCTTGTAGGAGTCAGCTGCAGTGAACATTTCTCCTAAAATTATAGGATATAAGAGACAATTACAGACCTGAGTTCGATCACCATTCACAGACATTCCACAACTTTCCAACACATTTCTTGGCAAGATATCAGGTACAGATACAAGTTTAAAACTCTTACTTAGAAGTTTTGTTACTGTGTACTTTATCAAAGCCTCTTCCAATTCGGCCAGTTCTCCAAGGAAATAATAGCTTTTGTGGCCACAAGTGTTTCCCAACTTTTCTGTTCTCATCAAATTCAACCGCTGCGTTATTTCACTAAACTCTAGGTGCTTATGACTAGATTGTTTTTTTTCGTTTATCAAATGCTTTATAACGGGCTCAACATTTGTTTTTACACTCGGATGAGTCCGGTTTGGAAGATAACACAACTCTGTATTAAGCTTTTCTATTAAAATTTTATAATCATTTACTTTTGGCTCGGTCTTGATTGTACGGTATAATTCTAGGACCTTGTTTATGTCCCCAACGCCTTTCCTGATGCCTATGTTGTACGCAATTTCCTCTGTATTCTTATCATCACAGTAGTAGCTTGTATCAAAATCTAGTAAGGAAACGTTTGAACAGCATCTCACTTTTACAAGTTTATTTAAGCTTTTCTTGATTGATATTCGTTTTAGCATGTTCATAGTTTCTTTCAGCCCTGGTTTTCAGTTGGACTAGCGAGAACTTTTTATAGGCACAAAAAAAGCAATTAAAAACCGCTCTGATTCATTCGGGTGAGTTCTTGTTATAATGTTTATTTCTGAGCTTGGATATTGCGAAATGTGTTCTTATTCACAAATATCCGATTAAAATGTTTAAAGACCAGAGCAGATTTACAGCTACTAGAAACAGAAAGCAGGCAATTTGTAATTTGATTGACTGAATTTCGTACCTACTGCTTTTGCTTGCGTAGGTAGGTACCTAAGGTAACACAGCCACAGGGTAAGTGAAGTGGTAACACAAAGGGATAACGATTTGCTGTTCCGAGCTTAAGAGTAACTAAAAGAGCAAAGCAAACCAAATTATCAACTTCGTTCACAAACAAGACCGATCAAGCGCGATTCGATTTGCACACCAAGAGTTCCGGATCATATTTTGTTCAGTTTGCTAATATTTTAAAACTATTTAACATTAGTCTAGTTGCCGCCCGCGGCTTCGCTAGCGTGGTACTTGGATAAAAAATAGCCTATAAATGTTAATCCAGTACATGTACTATGTATATTCCAAATTTCATTCAAATCCGTTCACCCGTTATTCGTGAAAGAGTAACAAACATCTATACATACAAACTTTCGCGTTTATAATATTAGTATATATATATATATATAGGGTTGCCGTCTCTAAAATTTGGCAACAAGGACAAGACGCGTGAAACCCCGGATTTTGGAGGCCAGAACTCGGACATGTCAACAGGATTTTTTTAAACATACCTAGTCAGTCAGTGAATTTAGCGAGTCGGTTCGTCGGTTGATCGCGACGCACGGGCACAGTGCTTGAGTCGCGGGCGACTCAAGACTTTATATATTTAAACCACAGACTACATTTTAGGAAACCTCACTGGACGCTCCCCGGACGCCCTCTAAACTAAGACAAATCCGGGGAAACCCGGACGGATGGCAACCCTATATTAGTAGGATACTAATCTCACATTAACTAGTAGTTCGCCCCAAACTGAATCTCGCGCGCGATTTTCGTTATCAGCAAGATTTGCATTCGCGTCCTGAGGTTTCTTGTACTTACACACTTTGTTTATGTAAAAGTACACTAGGTACTACTGTTGTCCCGATTTGTTTTTCCAAAGCAATGAAATGATTCTTACAAGTAGGTATCTGGCTGAGTTGATTTACATTAAAAAAAAAACATTTTGGCAACATTGCTCATTTTGATGGCCAACTCACGCTTGGCCAAAATTGATTTCACAAAAAAAGAGCAAAAGGTTCTTAGGCAACTTTCCTGTACTTTCCTGCCACTTCTCTTCTGGTTTGGTTCGCTCCATATTTATAATATCCATTCTAACCTGAACTACAAAATACATCGAAACTCTAACAAGAGGGAGCTCAGGTTATACCTTTTTTTATTTAAACTTTTTAGCTATATTTAAAACACTATACATCCTAGAACAAAATGAAGACCGTTTTGGAATGTACAAACAAAGTCTTTTCGTATGAAACTCACTAGCAAATTTGTAAAAAAAAATACTGTCTTGGGAACTCAATATCTTTACAACCCCTTCACCGACTATGATCATTATTTCAGCAAATCTTCATAGCACAATCTATTGACCTACCAAGTTTCATACAGATTGGATTAACGGTTCGAAAGTTAAGCTATAACAAACGTACAATGCCAAATCGCCCAAGTTGCCACTGAGATTCGCTCGTGGCGCTAACTCGATCAATAGCTTCATCTCGCGAGCAGTAGTATAATTTATATCGGGATTGTATCTATTTTGTATATTAGCTTATCTCCAATCATACCCTGGAATATCAGAAAGTTTTTATTATACCTACACTAATTTAGCTGTTGGAAGGTGATACTTACTTATACAATGGTTTCAATTCTAATCTCAAGGGCCTTATGGTTTCAGAAATAAAAATAGCATTTTATTGGATCTACTTTGATCTTCTTCTACATATTCAGTCATGGGTTTCATTTGAACATTTTAATTCGGAGCCCTAAACAGAGAGGAAATGGGATAAGTAGCTAACTAGTTGTCCATCAAAACGAGATTAGTTGTCAGTGTCAACAAATTTTTCATTCATTTCGGCCGGACTCAGAACAACGGCCGGGAGTTTGGTGCTGCCAGCTACTATAAACGATATAAAGCTGTTTTCCTTGTACTGTGTTTCCTTGGTTTTAGCGCCAAAAAAACATAACTTAATTTGCAGGAAGAAAAATTATCTAATAATCTCTAAATAAATAAATAATAGAGAGATTTTAGAGACTTATTAACTTGTATACAGAGTGGAAACTGGAAGAGTGGAACTTTCCTCGTTAAAGGAGAAGATGAGAAACAAAATTCGAGCAGAAATCGCAAAAATTACACCAACAACACTTAAAAAGTCATGCAAAATGGTATTAAAAGAGCTTGGAAGACTAGTATTTAATGTTCGGAGGCAAAGAGCCAATGCGTGCATGAATTATTAAATGGTAGCCATAAGGTAGCCGACATAATTTTCCACACTTAATCTGAAAAAAACTCCATGAAGTACGTTTTGAATTTAGTTTTTTGGCTTCTTTTTTTTGTAAAAACATACCTAAGATTTACAGAGGAAAGGTACTTTTTGACCACTATAAACTCGATGACTTTAAAGAAAGCATTTTTATCCTGATACATGTAACGAGCATGTAACGCTTTCTTCTGGCGCACTTTTTCTTAGCCTAGCCGAGTTGGCAGCAATTTGACTTGACATGACAACTTTTCGTTCGGTTTGTTACCTACATTGCTTTTCGCGCCATGCGCCGTCCTAAATTGAATCTTCAATCTATATTTGTACCAAAATAATTAGTTTCATTCATTTTGTTACTTGTAAAATAATATAAAATGAATGTATAATTCCCACTGATAAGTCTCAAAATGCCGGTTAGAAATCGAAGTGTGTCTAAAAGCCCAAGAAGTTCAGAGAATGATGTATCACCAAAAGGCAAATCATCTCAAAAGTATGTTTTCCACAGTTTACGTGTTCCAAAGTTCAGTGTTTGTATTCAGTTTCATAATATTTACATTTATTGTAGAAGTATTCGAAGGTCTGTACGAAATGGAAATCAGTTGAAAATAACGACCATGTTCACAGTAAAGAGAAGTAGGAGTCCTAGTCAAAATGAAGAGGAAACCAAATCTGTGAGTTCTTCATGATGATTTATCAAAGTTAACAACTTACTCTTTAACTATGTACAGCCAAGGAGCACAACATTCAACCTCCTTAATTTCATTTGTAAATTTGTGTAAAAGTTGAGGTATTAATCTCAGGCTTTGTTTTACAGAAAAAACAAAAAAGTGACAACAATACTGACCAAGAAACATCCACTAGCCATGATTCACATAAAGCAAATCAAGTTAACTTTGAATCTGAGGATCACAATGCTAGTTCTCCTGATAAGGAGTCAAATAGTATTAAAATTAAATCGCCACAAAATGGACACTCCAAAACTAATATTAACACAGAGAATTCATCTGGGGATGAAACACTTGATGATACCCAAGAACAAAAAAAAATTGAATCCAGTAATAATGATCAGAAGGAAAATAATGAAGCTAGTGGAACTTGTGGCAGTAATATAGATCTTAACGTAAAATGTGACACATGTGGACAGTTTCTAAACAACTCGGACATCATTTACTATCAGGGACATCCACAGGATGCTATGGAAGAATTTGTAGCTTTAACAAATGAAAAATTAGTTTTAGCATCTGGTAAGGACTTTTTTTTGCTGAGCACTAAGCACTTTCTAAAGCTGGCTTGTTATTTGAGTGGTATTCATAAAGTGTTTTTGTGCCTTTACTGTCTTATTGGTTTATCCTTCTTTAACACAGCAATAGAATTACATCATCATGATTTTTTTGTATTCAGCTAAGGTTAATAAGGATACCATAAGAGTAAGGCACCGATGAAACCTAGTTATACATATAGAACTACTAGCTTTTGCCTACAGCTTCGCTACTTTGTTTCCAGACAAAAAGTAGCCTGAATGTTATTCCAGCAGACATACTATGTATGTATATTCCAAGTTTCATTCAAATCTGTTCAGCAGTTACGGTGTGATTGTGGCTAAAATATACATGCTCACATCCACACAAACTTTCACATTTATAATATTAGTAGGAAGTAGTACTTGCAATACATGAAGCATACAATGATGTGTGTGATGATTAATATTATTGTCTTACTAACATTTGATATGTAAGTTTGTGTGTGTGAATGCTTGTTACAGTGTATCTGCGTAACTACTAAACCGATTTTTATGAAATTTAGAATGTAGATAGTTCAGGTTCTATACTTCAGCCAATATAGAGTGCTCTTAAAACTAGGAGATATGTCATACGACAAATAGATTCTTTTTAGCAGTAAACATGCAAACCTGTGTCTTCTGAACTTTCTGAACGGATTTAAATGAAACTTGGAATATACATAATATGTGTACTAGAATAATATAAAGGCTACTTTTTATATGGTAGTACAGTAGTAGTATTATATAACTTAATTTTTATTTATATATTGATTTTTACCTTTAAAAACCACATATTAATAATTGTGTATGAAAACTCTGGCTTGTTTTGAAAGTAGCGGTAACTCTTAGTTTCGAAAAAAATAAATCTGAAGCCAAATGGCGATATTTCTCAAAAATCATTGAAAAAAGTAAAATGAATATTGGCATTTTACACATAGAAATAATAAATCAAGACAAAAACATTGATATATAATTTAAAAAGTATATTAACATGTATTATTAAAACGACAAGATATCAATTTTCACATAATCGCCCTTTTCTTGAAACGCACTTCGATTGAGTTACCGCTTTTTGGCTTACGAAGGCAGCATTGATGTGCAGAAGAAACAGGGTAGGAGATAGCACACGGCTTTGTGGTACACCAGCATTCACGGGTTCGGAGTTGGAGCAAATACCGTCGACTACGACCTTAATCCTCCGAGCCGCAAGAAAACTGGTGACCCAGTTGCATTATTTGTCGGGAAGCCCGTAGGAAGGAAGTTACGAGAGAAGTACTTTGTGCAATACCCGATTGAAGGCCTTCGCTATGTCCAAACTTACAAGGTAAGAAATTGAGTTTTTCAACAACATTAATGCAAACTTTTATAATTTTTAGGTGAGGATGGAGATATCATGGAAAGACCTCAGACTAATATTACTGGCTTTTCAATTTTCGACCAGGCTGGACATTTAGTGCCTGTTGACCGGGGACTTATTGAAACTGATGTCCGTATTTACATGTCGGGTTACTTAAAATCTATTTGCTCTGATTCTTTTGATATTGATGAGGAGTCAGTTCCAGTCAAGGATGTAGGCCCTATTATTGAATGGTAAGAAAACTTGTCATTAGTTCATAACCAGATAATACAGATTTGGGGGTTCAATTAATGAAGATTGTTACCTATTCTTCTTTCCATCTTCAGGTTTATTCATGGATTTGATGGTGGAGACAGAAATTGCATAACACTATCTACAGAATTTGGGGAATATAATCTCCTGAAGCCAAGTGATCAATACAAACCTCTCATGGATAGTTTGTATGAAAAAATATGGCTCAGTAAAGTTGTTGTAGAGTATTTAGAAGAAAACCATTATCTTCAACCATCCTATGAAGATCTACTAGAAGTCATAAGAAGTGCAACTATACCAGATTTGAATGACAAACCTTTGAGTGAGGAAATACTTCACAAACACTCTCAGTTTGTCTGCGACCAAGTCCTCAGCTTGGAGGCAGAAGAGGATGATGAGCCTCTCATTACCCTGCCGTGTATGAGGGAGCTAATTAAACTGATGGGCATTAAATTCGGCAGACGCAAAACTCGCACGAAAATCGAATTCAGGAAAGTGGATAAAAAAGCGTGGACTAAGGCCACCACCACACCATTGGTGAGAAAAACGTTTGAAAGCTTCTTCTCAAACCAATTGGACAAAACAAATGATGAGCTGCATTTGAGAAGGAAGAGATGTGGGGTGTGTGAGGCGTGTCAGTTGCCCGACTGCGGCGAGTGCAATGCTTGCAAAGCGATGGCCAAGTTTGGAGGACACGGGAGGACTAAAAAAGCATGTGCTCGTCGTCAATGTAAGCACATGGCAGTCGACCAAGCCGAGGACTCCGAACCGGATGATGACAATGACTTCCAAGCGGCCATTGAAAAGAAACAGCATGACCAAATAGACGATGCAGTTCCAGTCAAGCTCACCGGTACTACTAACAGAAAAATCAAATGGATCGGAGAACCTGTGAAGGCTGATGCCACTAAGCTGTACTATGAACGAGTGGAAATTGATGGATCTGAACTGTGCAATGGAGATTTCGTAATGGTGGAGTCTTCGCAGTCGAATGTTCCAGCGTTGGTCGCGCGGGTTGTTTACATGTGGAAGGAGATTATAAACGCAAAGATGGGATTCTTTCACGCTGAGGTGTTTATACGCTCGTCCGACACTGTGTTGGGAGAAGTAGGCGACGCAAGAGAAATTTTCTTAGGCGATAGATGCTCTCACGGTGCCCCTCTTTCTTCCATACTGAGGAAAGCTTGTGTGGAAAAAAAGGATATACCAAAAGATTGGTTTAAACTAGGAGGCAAGGAGGTAGACGAGAAAACTTTCGAAGACGACGGTAAAACATACTTTTACAACAAATATTATGAGAGATTCACGGCACGCTTTGAAGATCTTCCCGAAGATCCGGAATGTCCAAATGTATTACGTAAGCACAGGTACTGTCCGTCGTGTGAACGGAAGACGAGACGAGATGCGGAAAACATTCCTAAAGTAATCGGTAAACTAGCAGAAAAATCAAGTATTGTTCCAGAAAACAGATCAGAATGGACCGTGGTTAAGTGGCGAAATTACGAGTATAAAAAAGGTTGTGGAGTTTTCCTAAAGCCTGGGACTTTAAAATTGAAAAACAGCTTCAACACTCAAATTCAACTCGACTCCAAACCCAAACTGGAAAAAGTCGATGAAGATGTCTACCCGGAATATTATAGAAAAAGCGACAATAATTTGCGAGGTTCAAACATCGATACCGGGGAACCATTTTGTGTGGCTTACATAGCCGCCGTCACCGCCATCGGAGAGGGCCCACTCGTCGTGCCTCAAGACATCTACCTCAAAATCAACATCCTATATCGGCCCGAGAACACCAAGAACAGATTTCCACAACACGAGGACGTGAACCTCGTCTACTGGAGTGACGAAATACGCGAAGTATCTTTCTCCACCGTCTTAGGGCCATGCCACCTGGTCTACGAACAGAACATTCCACAGGACGAATCATCGCTCGAGTGGTTGGAGAGGGACCCCAGCAGATTCTACTTCAGAATGGCTTACGACAAGTCCACCGGTAAAATCGTCGACGTACCGAATCACGCTGTGGCCGTCGGACGGAGGGATCGAGGGAAGGATAAAGGCAAAGGGAAGGGGAAGTCGAGTAAGCCCGTGGAAGTGGATCCAGGCAAGGATGAGGCGACGATCAGACCTCTGAGGACGCTGGACGTTTTCGCCGGCTGCGGCGGTCTCTCGGAGGGGTTGCACCGCGCCGGCGTGGCTGACTGCCGCTGGGCCGTCGAGAACTTGGAGGCCGCCGCCCACGCCTACTCGCTGAACAACAAAGGCTGCACCGTCTTCAACGAAGATTGCAACGCGCTGTTGAAGGACGCCATGTCCGGCGCCACGCATAGTCGTGGCCTGCGCCTGCCGATGCAGGGTGAGGTGGAGCTGCTCTGCGGCGGCCCGCCCTGCCAGGGCTTCTCCGGCATGAACCGCTTCAACTCCCGAGAGTACTCCAACTTCAAAAACTCCCTGGTGGCCTCGTACCTATCCTATTGCGACTACTACCGACCGAAGTACTTCATCTTGGAGAACGTGCGGAACTTCGTCGCTTTCAAGAAGGGGATGGTTCTAAAGCTGACGCTGCGGGCTCTGCTGGACATGGGCTACCAATGCACGTTCGGTGTGCTGCAGGCGGGGAACTACGGCGTGCCGCAGACTCGGCGGAGGCTCATAATCCTTGCCGCGGCGCCGGGCTGCCGTTTGCCGTTGTATCCGGAGCCCACGCATGTGTTCAGCCGGCGCGCGTGCTCGCTTACCACGACCATCGATGGAAAGCGTTTCGCGACCAATACGCACTGGGATGAGTCGGCCCCGCGCAGGACCTGCACCATCCGAGACGCGATGAGCGATCTGCCCCAGATATGCAACGGCGCGAATAAAGTCGAGATCGAATACGGCTCCATGCCCGAGAGCCACTTCCAGCGGATGATTCGCAGCAAAGATGAGAATGCAAAACTGCGGGATCACATCTGCAAGAACATGGCCCCTCTGGTCCAGGCGCGTATTATCCGGATCCCCACGACGCCGGGCTCCGACTGGAGGGATCTTCCCAACATATCCGTCACATTGCCGGATGGGACCAAGAGCAAGGTGAGCTCTTTAGGGTACCGTACCTACCCGATGGGTGCCAAAGGGACCCTATTACTAAGCCTCCGCTGTCCGTCCGTCCGTCTGCCAACGGGCAGTGCCGTACTCATGAACCGTAATAGGTAGAGGTGAAATTTGTCATAGTAAGAATATGAATTTCTATTCCTGTTATAAAAACAAATAATAAAATAAAAAGGACACCAATAAAAGAAAAAAAAATACGTGCGATCGTTGAAGTTAAGCAATACTAGGCGTAGTCAGTAATTGAATGGGTCGAGTTTTTTTGTAGTATTTTTGTTTATTTCTTTTTCAAACGATCTGAAATTTACTGATTTGTAAAAAAAAATATAAAATAAAAAAATTAAGGAGGTCCTCCTAGAAGAGACTATTGTTTCATTTTGCATTTTTTGCTTGATTTTAATAGGGAATGTGCTGCCACCTATAATAGGTAGCATACAAGAAACCTTTATGTACACGTGCGACGGTATAGAACCCTTCGTGTGCGAATTCGACTCGCAGTTGACCGGTTTTATTTACTTTCATATCATCCGTATTCGCATTTGTCTCTTGTTAATTTAGCGTAACAATAGTTCATATTGTATTTACACATTTTAAATTTTAAGTGCATACAATAGCCACCTGTGATTGGGAATTCACTAGATTTAAGTCTCCTAGTTCAGTATGTTCCTCTCGTTGGTGATCCAATGTAATAAAGTTTTGACTTTGAATTTATCAACTTTGTTTGTGCTATCTTCAGGTGTTGCAATACCGTTATGACGACAAGCGTAACGGTCGCTCGTCCACTGGTGCTTTGCGCGGCGTGTGCGCGTGTGTGGGCGGAAAGCCTTGCTCCGCCGCGGACAAACAGGAGAACACGCTCATACCCTGGTGTCTGCCGCACACCGGCAATCGACACAACAACTGGGCCGGACTCTACGGTTTGTTTGTACACACTAATATTATGTGTAATAGGTCGCCACTTAAGAAAAACCACGAGAAAAAGATTGATACGAGCAAGAGGCGCAGATTCGATTCCCGCTGCGGAAGGAATGTTTGCATGTTCTGCAAGTATTTCTTCCGGGTCTGGGTGATGTGGTAATAAGTACCTAGGTTCACAGCAGTGACGGTCCGAAGGGGGGGGGGGGGGGTCACAGGGGATAAGATCCCCCCCCCCCCAAAATCGTACACGTCAAATAATAAAATCTAAAAATTTACAAAATATACAAAAAGCTATTTTCTGCTCCTAGCCGCGATGCCAATAAAAATAGAAGGCTTCCATTTGTTTTATAATGTGTGCACATTATCTGATTCTGATCTGACACAAATCTGATTTACCTATTCGACATATTCTATTATAAGTGACCCTCCAAAACTACAGGCTGCGACCGCGCCTGGTTCACAGACAAATAAGTGATTTATGATTATTTATGATTCAGGTCGGATAGCGTGGGATGGGTACTTCAGCACGACTGTGACGGATCCCGAGCCGATGGGCAAGCAGGGCCGCGTGTTGCATCCACAGCAACATCGCGTCGTGTCTGTGCGCGAGTGCGCGCGCTCGCAAGGCTTCCCCGACACATACATCTTCGCGGGGAACATCCAGGACAAACATCGACAGGTACACTAATTCTAATCCTAATTGTTGGTAGGGGCACAAAGATCTGCACTGACGTCCCGTTTTCCCCCTGCTAACCCTCCCCCAGCCAGCCCAACTCCTTGAAGCACCGGAGAAGGACTTTGGGAAGTTGGCAGCAGTGTTCCAGTATCCTCGGTGATGTTGAAGCTGTGGGTAGTGTAGATGAGGTCGATGGTGATGCCGTACAATTTTCGATGACCGTCTGCAGTTCCGAGTTATATCTTATTTCGTTTGTTGCGGAGCAGTGTAGTGTTACATGTTCCACATTCTCTTCCTCCTGGATGCAACTGCGACAGGTACATTATCTGTAAACCTTTCAGCCCCAATGTCGCTGGTTCAGGTCCGGCTTAAAAAAACCATAAGTAGGCGTGAATAGACAGGAACGGAGGTAAGAAAAACAAGCCAGTCGCTTGTTTCTATTAAATTATTATTTCTGTCATATTCAAAAGGTTATGCTTAACCACACACATACAGCCATGACATCATCAGAAGTTGATGACTTTTTCGGAATGGGGAACTTTAGAAAGAAATGAGCTTTGTTTCTATCCTAGATGGCTCCAGGATGTGGACACACAGAAAACTTTATTGTATTCTTTTCAGTGCAAACTCTAACTTACATTTTAGTTAATTTTCTCTTAATTTTTTGTTTTCTATTATTCTATGATGTATAAATTTTCTCTTCAGACTCTAACAGTTAATTTTTATTGTACACCTATTTATTTAATCTGTGGATAACATTATAAATAAGTTGATCTGCATTTGCAGAATATATCTATAGTGACTTTACTTAAGCCATATAATGTAGGTAGCTGTTTGTTGTTCCGTAATAGATAAATAAATAAACTGGGTCGCTTTAGTATCTATGCGGGTACCGTGTTTGCTCTCTTTGGCTCTTGGGTTTCTGGTAAACACCATCTAGGAAGCTACTGCAAGTTTTTTTTAAGAATTTACTGGAGCTAGGTATACATAACAATGCAATAATCACAGCTCGGCTAGGTACACGATGACCCCACAGACCATTTGCGCTAGGTACAAAATAGACCAAAATAAACCAAATTTTATTGTTCCCAGGTTGGTAACGCAGTGCCGCCCCCACTGGGCGCGGCCTTGGGCAGGGAAATCAAGAAGGCTTTGGCTGCCAGTTCTCAATCTTAGTCTAAGACCAATCATTGCATAGTTATTATTCAGACATATTTACACTAATCATGTTTTGGTAAATAAGTATGCTGCAATTTTTAAATAAAATGACTTGTTATAGAATAAATATTTATTTTTGTTTCCTATCTTTAGTTTTACGTTTGATGTTTTTGACCAGTAGATCTAACTCGGTCTCTTGCTTAGATTTCTTGGGTGCTATTTCATTTGCAATAGGCGTGTTTGCCGGCCGGCGTTTTAACTTTTCCTGGATCAATTTATCCATGTTCTTGGTTTTCTTGAAGTTGGGGTCACTTGGATCGATGTTATACAAATGCGAATTGTATAAAGCCGAAAATCTTTCATCCTTCGTGTTTATTTCGAAGTCAGGAAGCGCCTGCTTTTGCTCCATCATTTGAAGTTTAAGTTTCTTTTTCCTTCTAGATTTTTTAGTTGTTCCATCAGCTTCTTGTATTTTTTTTAAACTGAAATGTGCTTTTCCGTCATCTTCCTCTAGAAGTAGTTCCAATTCTGCTTTTCTTTTCTCGTCTTCTGAATCGGATTCATTGTCAGCAGTTATTTTCTTATTTTTATTGGACTTACTTGCTTTCTTGAATTCTGGTTTGTTGAATTCCTCTGCGAAGTAAGGATCGTTCATGTCGATATCGGAAGGGATACCATCAGACTCACTCTCATCAGAATCCGACCCTGAAGAAATTTTCTCTTCTGATTTCTGTTTCTTTAGCAGTTTCTTCTGCTTTTTCTTCTCTCTCTTCTTCTGCAGCAGCTTTTCGAATGGTGTTAGTTCTTTTTTGTCTGAAAATAGAAAAAGAAGAATAAAAATATTCTAACATAAAACTCTGACTGACTGTGTCTGACTGTCTGTTGTTGACTGACAGTCAATGCACAGCCCTAATGAAACTCTGAGGGTGTATTCCTCTTATGGTATAGGAATTCTTGAAATTTGTGTTAGTGCGACCATGGAAGACCAGCTTTCTGGCAAGTCTTGCCATGCCATTGCAAATGCTGAGTGGTAGCCTTTATTGTTACCTTATATTATAAGACTAATTGTGCCTTCATATGTATGTGTGTTTTGGTAACAAAATAAAGATTCTTTCTATTCTATTAGCAGGAAAGACATAGCAGGGAGATAGTCTGTTATGAAAAAATAGAGTGAACTAAGTCGAGGGTCATTCCACAATAAAGAATAAAATAATGTAATAAAGTAATGCTCATTTGGCATAAAACTGAAAGTTTGAGTAATGAGTTGTGATTGGAACCAAGTTCGGTTTTTTTATAAGCAGAGGTTATAGACTTAATAGTGCACTCATAGCACTTTCTAAATCAAAGTAAATTAGCTGTTCGTCAGAATGCTAAGTGTGGACTACTAACCTTCATTCAGCTTCTTCTTGACTAACTCCTCAGCCTTGTCCTTGATGCCTATGCCCCACGTGATCTCCATTTCCATATCCTTATTCTTCTTCTTATCTTCTTTCTTATCGATATCTTGGAGCAGCATTTTGTACTTCTGAATCGGGTCTTCGTGTTCATCTTCCGAGTTTGAATCTATCACTTGTGTGTTGGGTTTATCCTCATCTGTAAATAAAACAAAGTCTAAAGTAGAAAGTATTATGTTCCTAGGGTGGGTATCAGGTATCCAAAAAAATGCGCAGATAATTATTTAAACCCCGTCAATAAAACCGTAATCACATGATGTGACGACGAGTTGCTGTCATTGGATTTCTCACTACACATCTCTGCTCAACTAAGATATCGTCACTGGAAAGGCAAATTTACGTAAGCGCCAAAAGGCCATTTCGAGAAAAAGCCGTTTAAAGTTTATTTTTTTCGTTTTTTAATCATAACTTTAACCTAATTATCGAATTTTGATGACGTCAAGGTAAGATTTCATTCTTTTTTCATTTTCTATGTCCAGCAATTCATATTATTGTATTTGGACTGCTATTTTAGGATATAATGGCGCTTACGTAAAAATGACCTCAATTTTTCAGTAAAGCAAATTTTCTTAACCGCCATCTGATTAAAACATTAGTTGCAATCAAAATGTCTTATAACTTTTACGCAAATGAATAGGAAGACGACAAAATTACTTTAGATATAAGAATACTGTAATTTTGGTGGATTAAAATGACACAAAAGACTAAAATACGTATGTTCTTGTTATATCAAAACGACTTATAAAGTGATCAGTTGATTATGTTGGTTCATAAAAAATGCTTTAAAGTAAGTATTGTAATATTTTTTTGAGTAAAAATGCGTAAAAGATGAATATTTATTTTTGATTATTCCTTTTAAACTACTTGTGCCTTTAATTGATTTATAAAAATGTCTTTTAAAATACCGATATTCCAAAATAAAGTTATATAAAACAGAAATAGTAGCGTAAAAACCATTACTGTTTAAAAAATAAAAACTTTGTTGGTAATGATTATCATTAAATTAGTTGCTAGTAAGTTGAGTTGATCTACACATTCTTTATTATTAACTGATTTCCTATGTAAAGAATCTAATTTGCAAATGAATTCAAAATACAGTGGTTGTAGATAGACATAGACATTAAGTATTTATTTAATCCAAGTTTTATTATTAATCAAAGCTTTCAATCAAACATTTTTTCAGTCTTCGAACTCCTAAAATTGAGATAACGCTTCCGAGACTTATCTATACCTAAAACAGCTTAACTTGGCTGACTAACTGACCGACTGACTGATTCATCATCGTCGAGCCAAAACCGCTGAAGCTAGAAAGCTGAAACTTGGATGGTAGCTTCCTTTTATAGCAAAAGCACCCACTAAAGTGGTATTTTTCGAAATTCAAACTTTTGTATGGTAAAACTTTTGTGGTGCGATTTGCTTGAAACTCAGTTCAGATATTGTAAATGAAAAATAAATGGACACGTGTTTCAGGATTTTTCAAAACAAACCTAAAAAAGGGGTGTGTGTAATGGGGTGTCAAAGTTAATATTGGACTTTTTAACGGGCGGTGCGATTGGCTTGTAACTCGGTTTGGTTACTATAAATACAAAATAAATGGACAGTTGTTTCAGGATTTTTCAAAATAACTCTTGATAAGAGCTAAAATGGGTGTCAAAATTTGTATGGGATCTTTTTAACGGGCGGTACGAATAGCTTGAAACTCGGTTTGAAATCTAACGCGTACGAAGTCGCGGGCAACAGCTAGTCTTTTATGTATAATAAACAAAAAGCCGTAAACACCTTCGGCGAAAACAAGTAGTTAGTAAACAATATTAGTAAATTATGTTATCTATTATAAAAATAAAAACAAATGGCCATTAACTCCTTCGACAAAAACAATTAACAACTACAGGTTAGAACCATTAGGAAACACTAAGATTTGCAAATATTAATTAAATAAAACTGATATTCAACGTTTCTATTAGTCTCCAAAATTTAAATAAAAAAAATCTTCTAAATTAAAACAATGCCCATTTAAATAACTAATCAGTCTAATACTAAGGTAATTTTTAAAAATCACAAGAAATTATAAATAAAGTATTCCCAAGGAGGGTTGACGTCAGGCAGGCGGCCGGTCATAAAACACCTGAGCCAAAACTACTTACAGCATGATCCAAGGATCCTGCTGTGCCGACCCCACATAGAGTGGGATAAGGGCAGGAAGATGATAATGATGACAAGAAATTATAAATAAAAAAAGGCGGATACGATGAATTAGATCCAACTCATTCTTCGGCTAATTCTTCATCTTCTGCGTCTGTTTCATTCAAATACTCTTAAATATTTGAATTATGGCTCATCTACACTAATATTATAAAGAGGGAAGATTTGATTGTTTGTCTGTTTGCATTGAATAGGCTCTGAAACTACAGCACAATAAGTGTTCTTTTATTTTAAAAATTTAATTGAAATGCCGGCGCTAGAAAAGGCTCTTTATTTGTTTTCCATTAATATTAATCCTTATCAAAATAAATTACTTCATATTCAAGACTGCTTCAATAAATTAATAGAACTTTCTGAAATAATCAATTCGGACATTACATTCGAACGATATCACGAGTTTAAAAATGTAAGTATTAGAAAAAAGTATGTGTGTTAAAATTTATAGCTTTTGAAATTTTTGTTAAATACCCGTGCGAAGTCGGGGCGGGCTGCTAGTATTTTGATACTCTGCATGATACACAGATGGTATGACTTTGTTCGTACACAAATTGGTGAGGTCCATGTATTTCTTTTTAGAAATTGGCAGCATCGCTTTGTAGCATGGTTTTAATTTAATGTTATTTTTTTGTTACTATGTACTTCAATTTTACTTTTGTAACTTTTGCACTTCATAGCAAGTTACTGATAGTCCACAAATTTGCTTAATAACAGGTACTTAAAATTACTTACACGCCTTTTACTACATTAAATGCGAAGATAAATTTTCTTATACGCCTTACTTATTCTAAATATTGCAAGTCAAAATTACGTATACGCCATTCACTGCATAGACACGGGCAGACAAATTTTCTTATACAACCCTACTTACTCTAAATGCTGCAAACCAAAATTACTTATATCAAGTTTTATTTTTATTTTCAAAAGGACAAGAATTCTTATAAATAACCTCTTTCCGAACTGCAAAATGCCTAATTTACTTAAATGACAGTCACGAAAAAAACACCAAAAAAAGTGTCGCTTCAGACATCGGGCCAAAGAAAAATCCTCTTTTTTCAGTTTACGTAAGCGCCAAAAAAGTGCTCGTATCGCAATGCTACCTAGACAGATCGACGCAGAATGTAATGCTGATTCCGAATATATATATAACTCAATATGCCTATTTTGGCGCTTACGTAATTTTGCCTTTCCAGTGACGATATCAATTTTTAGTCTGAATGATCCAAATCAGTCTAGTAAAAGAGTGCATAGTATAAGTGCTATTTTTTTCAAGCGGGACAGTATGAGGAAATCCCAAACCAGAAAAGATGTAAAATGTCTTACGAACCATTTGCTTTTTTTTTGTGAAAATTATTTTGGCATTGTAAATTTTTTGGCCAAGCGTGAGTTGGCCACGAAAATGGGTGATGTTGGCAAAAAATTTGATCCAAATCAGTTACTTGCAAGGATCGTTTCATTGTATCAGAAGAAAAAAATCGGGACAGCAGAAGTTCGTCATATTTAATCAAATGGTTTTTGTACCGTGACAGTATGGAGAAATCAGAGGCCATAGAGAATGGAGCAAAACTTTCTAAGAAAGCATGGTTTTTGTACCATGACAGTATGGAGAAATCAGAGGCCATAGAGAATGGAGCAAAACTTTCTAAGAAAGCATGGTTTTTGTACCATGACAGTATGGAGAAATCAGAGGCCATAGAGAATGGAGCAAAACTTTCTAAGAAAGCATGGTTTTTGTACCATGACAGTATGGAGAAATCAGAGGCCATAGAGAATGGAGCAAAACTTTCTAAGAAAGCATGGTTTTTGTACCATGACAGTATGGAGAAATCAGAGGCCATAGAGAATGGAGCAAAACTTTCTAAGAAAGCATGAGGTCTTTTTATGTAAATATAATTTTGGCATGGTAATTTTTTTAGACCAGCGTTATTAGTTCATAAAAAAAACATTTGTTGACTCTACTTGACAATATTTTTTTTAATGATCGACTCAGTTACTTGAAAAAGTCATTTAATTTTATCGGAAGAAAAATATCTCAACAGCAGAAGTTGGTCATAGTTATAAATTATCATGTTCTATTAAATTAAATATAAACAGTGATTGCACTCAGGCAGGCCGTCAACACCTGACGTGGTTTACTTAAAACATGCCCATACAAAAATCCTCTAAACAGTACCTTCACTCTCGCTGCTGGAAGCCAAATAGTCTTTAAGCTCGAGATCGTCGATCTTGCCGTCTAAAGCACCCCTGATGGTTTCAGCTCGGTTTGGGTTGGTCGTGTCCCAAGTTAACTCTACTTTAGCTTGCTGCAATGCAGTTGTAGTGAATAACCTCGGCTTGTATTTCGTCAAATCGGGGAGTTTTGTGCAAACCTCGCGTGGCTCCTGATTATAGATACATAACACTAATGAACACAGTAATAAACCAGTCTGAATATTAGGTCATTCTAGGTGGCTCTTATTTACCTATTGCTTTAAGCAGTCTTATCACTGAAAGATATTCCTTCCAGGCAACCTAATGATGACTATTTACCTAGTAGCGCTTATAAAGAAACAATAATTTAAGGTTTAGTTTAATAATTATTAGGTTCATTGAATTTCTAAGAATGTATACAAGTCAGTTTCTCAGCATGTTTACCTATAGGTAAGGTACTTACCTGATCAAAAGTGACGTCATCCGGTATAAACCTCATGTCCAACCTTGTGGCGCTACTTTCATACTCCATCCCATCACATTCACTGTACAACTTGTCTGCTGTGGCCACCGAGTCACATTCCACCACAGCATAGAAATACTTCAGTCTGTTCAGTTGGTATCGGCGTAGTTTCTCCATGTGATATGATGAGCCTGGGTTTTGATGAAAATAAATAACACCGAACAGTCACATACATAGTCCTGACCCCACACTAGGATTCCCTGTGTTGTGGGTATCAGAAACTACGAGTACCATGGTACCACAACACCCAGACCCGGAAGAAATATTTACAGATCATGTAAACATTTCTTCCGCAGCGGGAATCGAACCCGCGCCTCTTGCGTCTCTGCCGAGCAATCGCCTGCCACGACACCGAGGCCGTCATATGTTTTGGTATAATTTAGATTGAATATTATTTAATGAAAAATGTGCTAGAGATGGGGTAATACCATAGGCTTTATAGAATAGGGTTCCATTTGCAATCTTTGGAAACTTAAAAGTTATATGTAGTTTTGAGTTATGTATGAGTTTGGACAGACCTTGCAAAAATTAACATACCTTCTTCATTTCCGCCATCATCGGACAAGTCATCAACTTTTTTATCTGTAAGCTCTATGGGACCTCTCACTTCCTCCTCTTGCATTCTCTTTAGCCCAAATTCTGAGGGATAAACCTTAAAATTGATACAAAACATAAAGTTTAATAATGTTCCTCAGGTTATTTTCTGCTAGTATTACTTTTATTATTTCTGTACTCACAGTAACTTTATGAATAAGACCCCCAGCTGGTACAAACGAATTGAGAAGGACCATTATATCTGTGGCTTTGATATTGTCCCAGTCTAAGTTACAAACTGCAATCCTGAAAATTATACATAAAAAAATCACAATTTGTACTCTACATAATAAACATAGGCTTAGCTTGTGAACTGGGAGAGCTGAGTGAATTTTATAGTGGCTAGCACCATAATATGAAATACTAGACACCAGGATGGGACTACTATGGAGTTGTAACAACCAAGTAAGCTTTATGAATAGTTACAGTGGAAGAAAATCATTACCTAGCGCAAAGATCATCATCATCATCAGCCTATAGCAGTCCACTGCTGGACATAATCATCATTCTCAACCTGACTTAACTCACTACTAAGTTTATACCTCCCTTTTGTATGTGCCACTTTATATGGTTTGGCAACTTCAGAGCCATATAAATGGGAACTATCAAGGGTGTTGCCAAGGGGAGACAGGGAGGAGCTGGTGCTCCCCCTAGAGATAGGTGTTTACCTTTTAGTGGATTCATCAGTTGTTCCAGCATCAGCATCAAGTTCTCCCCACTCATGTTCCAACTCACTGTCATCTTCTTCCTCACTGCTTTCCTCATCTGATGAACTGTCTGTCTGGAGGACTCCTGAAAATATAAGGGAAATAATAAAATTAGTTCATTTTTTTAATACCAATAGTTTGTTTGCTGAAAAACTTTTTGGTCATTAGGTTCAAGAAAAATCAAAATATTGGGCTGTAGTAAAATAATAATATATGAAAATGAATAAGCAGGGTGCCAAACTTGGGAACTGTAATAACTGGAAATGTACCTTCACCACGAGCATAATCAATGTCCAAATCAAGAAGCCGCTTCTTGGTCTTGGGGTCAAGTTTCCCGCGCACTAGCTTGTCATTGTTGAACTTAGGAGGTTGCTCACTCTCCTCATTGTCAGTCGACGGACGTCTCACAAAGCGACCTGTAGTTTCTGTTGCCTTTTCAACTTCGTCTCTCTTTTCTTCTTCTCCCTCACTTCCCTCATCAGAACTATTCTTCTCAGAGTCATCGATATCATAATACTTTCTTAAATTCTCCGTTGAAGTCTCGTTTACTGGTCGTCCACGTTTATCAACAGTATATTTCACTTTGAATTTGTCATCACTGAACATGGACTGAAATCTTTTATCAATTTTAACCTTACGTTCATGTTTGGGAATTTGGCGGTAGCGAGGGTCATTTAGATATTTAGCAAAACGACTATCTTTAAGTATATCGCCCATAGTCACATGCAAATAAAATAATTATTACAAAAAAGTTGACCTACGTACGTAAACAGAAAAATAACCTCAACTCAAACTTTTATCCACAGATTAGTAGGTATCTCGTTGAGATATCCATAATCAAAGTCAAAGATTCTTACATTTCAATGTCAAAAACCAATAGATTGTTTTGGTTTATTACATTACATACAGCATACTTAATTGAACACTGCTGTTTGATATTTTGTTTTTATATTTCAAAAATTAAATTTCTCTAAAATTCGCTTCTCAATAGGTACCTACCTTGTACCTACTTAACAAATTGTGCGAGAATCTCTAAAAGTTTCAGATTTATTGGATTGGGCGCTATTTTACATCATGTCTCTAGAAACCGTTCCAAAAGAATTGAGAGGGCTTAGGGCATGTTTAGTTTGTTCCTTGATCAAGGTTTGTATTTGCCTGGTTGTTAAAAGCCCAACTCTCAGTCTGAATGACCATACTATATAGAACCAAGCCATAAAGTATTTTAGGGGATCAATTCACTACACAAGCATAAAGTTTTAGGAAAGCAGGTATGATTCCTTTGAAAGTATATACAAGTAGGTAGATGTAATGTTTTGTATGCATTTCAGACCTTTGACCAATTTCAATATGATGGATGTGACAACTGTGATGAATTTTTACGCATGAAAAATAACAAGGACAATGTTTATGACTGCACCAGTAATAATTTTGATGGGTAACTGAATAGTTGAATGAATCATACAATAACCCTACACTGTGTAACAATACATACTTAAGACTTTCTTTTACAGAATGATAGCAGTTATGAGCCCAGAGGACAGCTGGGTTTGCAAATGGCAGAGGATAAGTAAGTGGCGTTCTATTTTTGTAATGCATCTCTCCACAAGCTAGCATATGAATAACCGTAACTGCTTACCACTTTAGAGATATTATTGAGGATATTGCAGGCAGGTATGATTCCACCCTTCAAAAAGGTTGTGGTCACGGCCAGCTACCTGAAAAACAGCCAAGTACAAGTCTGGCCACATGGTCTCACTCACAATCTATACATTGTATTCTTACAAAGGGGACTTTTATAAAATGTATGGATGCCCCAGCAAAGACTTTGTACAGTGTATATGTCTATGCAGGCAAAGCTACAGGGTGTACACTAGTAAATTAACCACATTGACTGTCCGTGCATTTCATGTAATGCATTTTTGGTCTGGCTGTAACATCCGTGAATTACATGTACCTAATGCATTAGCCAAAGGCAACTGAACGCTGTTTCCTGGACTCGACGTGTGAGCTAGACATTGATTTTCATGAGGAACATAAAATATAGCAGTTTATAAAAAAAACCCATTGGACGCATCAGAAAATTACCCAAAATAGACAGGACAGTCAACATGTTAATAAACCTGTGCCTTATTTATTAGGGTTGTGGGCATGCTCACTGTGCCCACCATGTGGATTCACGCCTAACTAAGGCTTATCTATTAAGATCAGGAATTAGCTAGATGCTATTTCAGAGTAGGTAACCTTTACAATCATTATAATTTAATTTAATTTCAGGTAGGTTTTGTAAAGGAGTTTATGCAATATCTGTTTCTGGAAGATTGCCAGCTGGAGTCATCAGAGAAATGAAGAGCCGTGGTTTTGTGTATCGACCAAGAGATACAAGTCAACGATAAGGACTGCATTCTATCTTATAAGAAGGTATACCTTGTAAAATGAATAAACTATGTATGTAAGTGAATTGTAGTATTGTTTTATTTACTTTAATTATTAAGTTTTATGTCAGCCCCACATAGCAGGACATAATGGTAAGAAAATAACCTTTAGGCTAAAAAGGAGGGAGTACTTATCAGACAGTGGCCTCTGTCGTGGATGCTCCTAGGAGGAGGAGACTGTGGAACATGTGACACTTCACTACACTGTCACAAAAGAAATAAGGCAACAACAGTTATAAACATCATCGAGTATATGCTAGAGCACTGTTGCCAACATTCCAAAGTCCTAGTCCAGTACTTTAAGGAGTTAGGCTGGCTGGGAGAGAGCAGAAAACGCATAACATAGGATGTCAGTGCAGATCTTGTTCCCCTACCAACAATTTTATTAAAATTAGAGTTAGATGAACAATAAGGCAAATGTATATTTCTCAACAAACTAATATTTTCACTAGACGCAAATATGACAATAAATAAATTATATTTTACTTCTTACTAATAATTATGAATTTTGTAGAGATGTTTGTGGACTTGGTATAACATCTAGGCTAGTTTTATCTGAATACCATTTTTATGTTTTACTAGCTGCCACCCGCAGCTTTGCTCGCATGATATCCGGACAATAAGTAGCCTATATGTTATTCGAGCACAATTCTATGTATATTCCAGGTTTTATTCAAATCTGTTCAGCCGTGATTGAGGCACAAAAATCCTCATATTTTCACATTTATAAAATAGTAGGATATGGGCATAGCAACTACAATTTATTTATTACCACAGTTACAAAGATTGACTTAATAGCAACTTAAATTAGTTGTCTACAATAAGATTACTTTCACTTAAAAAAGTTTAGTTAATTGCCCATTCCTACTATCATCATCAAAATTTTATTATACTTGAAGAATTACAGAACAGCTGATACTTTATCAAATAAAAAGCATGTTTTCATTAAAGCCCACATGTCATGTATGATGAATCCCTAAACATCAATGAGTTCATATAAATGGTGGTCCATTGTCAACTGCTGCCTGTTGGAGGTGCTTTATATTCATGCTCAGTTCCTAGTATATCCTTGTCGATTTCTTTGAAGTCAATATTTTGCTGTTTCATGGCATTCTGTTGAAGGAAATAACATGATTTAATGATGAAATAATAAAGAATTTATGTGCGTTTTGACTACATTACTGCATTTACATATCCATCACAATCATGGTCGGGTATGTATACAAGAGTAATGTAAGTGTACCTTTACGCATTCTTGATATACTTTGAATATTCCGGCACACATTGAATCGTCGTGGTCGCCCTTCAGAAATCTTTCGGAAAACCAATTATTGAAACAGTCGTCGTATTTTTTCTTGAGCTCAGTGCATTCCTCACCTATACTGTTCATTTTTGTAGAATTTTTAGTCAAGTCAAGAATCAAGAATAAAAAAAATCTTGAGTAGAAATAAATAGGTATCTTTGCAGCGAACTGCAATACAAGAGCCCTTGCCAGTGTTTCCATGTGAAATGTTAAATTACCGTGTTAGAAGCTTAAAATTACCGTGTTTGGAGCATAAATAAATAAATATATATTTGTGGACATTTCACACAGCGCCATCTAGCCCCAAATTTAGCAAAAAGCTTGTACAATGGGGACCAGATGGCTGATACAATACTTTTATACTTTTTTTGTAAATACATACTTATAATACTTGGGTACAAAGTATTAAATGAAACACCCAGACCCGGGAGAAATATTTGCAGAACATGCAAACATTTCTCCCGCAGCAGGAATCAAACCCGCGCCTCTTGCGTCTCAGTCTAACACTCGCCCGCCAAGCCGCCGAGGTTGTCAAATTATAGTGCATAATTTTCAAAAAATATCGTGAAGTTATTATACCTAATAAAAAAACACTGTTACATACATATTTATAAGTGTAAGTACTTAAATTTTTGAAAATATTTGAAAGAGACAGCTTAAGTCCTTTTTCAAATAGACAGACCTAACAAGGACAAATTACCTACCTACTGCAAGATATACTTTTGCACTTAGTCGAATTATAATGATTCATGCATTAGCCGTTAATTTGTGATTGGTTAGGAGTATTCACAATCATACAGATTGAATTTTATGGAGTACCAGTGGACTTATTAGTAGCTTTAGATCGAAATTTGTATGGAAAAATTTGGCATCCACACTTTACAGACACGTTCATCGAACTTATTATTTATGGTTGAACAGGGTTGAACGTTGAACTGTGCACACTCATGCGTCCCAAATAGCGAGTGAACGTTTCTTTTTACGAAGTAAATATAAGTTATTAGTTTTTAAAATTACTGTATAAAATGACACGGTAGTAAGGAATTACCGTAGACCGTAGGTTTAAGGCAAAATTACCGTGGATCCACGGTAATTCCCATGTGTATGGACACACTGGCCCCTGCTGAAATATAAATAGATAAATGTCATAAACATGTCACTTAAATTGTCAATGTCACATCACGTTGACGTTATTGTCAACCTGACGCCAACTCAACGTTTTTTTTCCTGGCCTGGTTTTCAAACCCTTTAGCCACGCAACGTCAAAAATTAGTATTGCCATTTTAAAAGTAAAAAATCTCTTATAAGTTAAGGCATGCCATGGAAGAATAAATACACTGAGAGGCATGCCCATGACAAAAGGGGCCATGGGATGAGATCATTGACTAGTTGGCTAAGGTTCACAGAGTACTATTCTTTAGTGGGAAGGTCTAAAGTTGTATGGTAGGTAGTAGGGTGGAAGAAAGTTATTGTGGCTTCTTTCTATGATAATTGATAATGCATTAGCGATTTTTTTGAGATCTGGTTACCTATATCAGTGTAACAGAATGCACAAAAACAGCAATACTTTTTTTTATATAGCAAAATTGAATTTTCGGCCATCTATAATACCGCAGTATGAGAAAAAGTATTATAAGGCACACATTTGATTAAGTACGATTTTAATAAAAGTATATTTTTCTGTGTTCATAATGTAAATAAGTCCTAATTAAATAAGTGATAATAATCTTTAAAAAATGGTTTTACATAAAGGAAGTAAAATAAGAAATATAAAAATAAATATACAGGTAATATAAAATAAATATATTATTATGCAAGCTCGATGCAGAGGCACAAACAATATTTTAGTTAAAAAACCTGACATATCACTATAACTCCATTTACTTTATCGCAACTTTTCCCCGCTATAAACAGGGATCGCAGGAAAAATATATTTTACGAGCTGTGCCCCGCGGTTTCACCCGCGTTTTTCTCGTTTCCGTGGAAATACCGAGATAAAATATTGCCTATATTATAGCCTCCCTCAATAAATGGACTATGGCCCATAACTCATTAATAGGTAACTACCAACTCTTAACATCTTACACACGTGATAACTTTTAAACGAAATATCCGATTGAGATGAAACATAAAGTATTTTACTTCTACATAAATACTCTTGATAACATAATGCTTAATTTCGATAAAGATTAATATTACGATACATATTTAACGTAGTTTTTTTTTCTCAGACGATTTAATAATTATTTTGAACACAAAATCGGTTATTGTGATTAAACCATGATAGCTAGATATATGTTCTCGCGGACTTTTTTGTAGGTCTTAATGGGATCTACAAACCCGTAGTCCATCATTTTGTTATATTGTCAATAGTTTTTGCAGCGCACGCAAAAATAGGTTTTCGATTTTACACCTTGTGTTACAAAATAGCAATTTTATTACGGATCCCTAATTTTGAAAAAAAAAACATAGCCTTCCTCGATAAATGGACTACCCAACACTGAAAGAATCATTCAAATCGGACCAGTAGTTCCAGAGATTAGCGCGTTCAAACAAACAAACAAACAAACAAACACTGCAGCTTTATAATATTATTAGTATAGATGACGTTCCACCCTATGCATCCCTGATCCCTGTTGGTATGCCCGTGGGTGTACCTAGAGTACACCTACCTAGGTACAGGCTTGCAAAGAGTGACAGGTGTAGTTATAATTGATGCTCGCCTTAATGCAGCCGCAAGGGCTATTGCAGTGTAATAGTAATAGGCCACCAAAATCACTAATGGCCAGTTCCTATAAAAATAGATTTTCCTTTCGGATTTCTGCCATTATATTTTGTAGGTCTATTCTCTCTATCTCTCTGTCTGGTCTGCCTATTGTTTTAGGCTTTTATCAATATAATACTTAGACATTTTATCAATGGTAGGTATGTAGAATAACCTATATTTTTGTACTTTTTATATATAACTAGGTAGGTAGGTACTTTATAAAGACCGTTTGCAACGGGGTATTTAGGGTAGTTAGCCAGACTATTTTGTATTTAATAGGTAAATAATATTTGCAATTGCAAATTAATATTGTTACTGTCTTGCATTAGGTAGTTGTAAGTTTGTTTCTTTAGGTAGGTAGGTACTTTTTAGGGTTCGTTCCTAAAACTACGCACCTTTCACCATCTAACAGAATTCAAATAGCGAGTGAACATTTCGTTTTACGCAGTAAATATAAGTTTAAACGTTTATTATTTAGATTTCTGTGGAATTTAACAAAGCTATTTAAATTAGTAAAATGATTGACGTACTATTCAAGTATTAAGTAATTTGTTTGAATGTTGCGTAGGTAGGTACTATCGTGCTCCTCAAGTTAGCTATCTTTCATTATTTTTCACTGATAAAAGTCACTAAGGGTTACAAGTCAGTGATTGTAGAAATCTGAATGAATAGGGTCATATGCCCGACCCCGAGCCCTCAGCTGACGTCACATGGCAGCTGCGACCACGCGCTTGCTATCTGTGTACGAGTACGAGGGATCAAAACCGATTACTGCGTAGTAAATAAATTCATTAAACTCCTAGACCATCAAAACATAAATTTATCGTTCTAATAAATATACGTAGGTATGTACCTACTATCAAATTACGCACGCATTTTACATACCTACACTTATTATTGTGTATACCTACCCAAAGATTTAAATTTTTGTATCATACCTATGTACCTCTTCGATCAAATTAACAGTTTACTTGATCTCGATAGTTGATTTATTTTATCGAAGACCTACCTAGTCTAGAAGGTACCTACCATCGATATGTACAGTACCTATATATAACTTGCTTAGGTAGATACCTACTATCTAGCTATTTGTTTTTATAGAAGTACCTAGGTCTGCGGTTGGCAAGCCGTGGCCGCATTGCCGCCCTGCAGTCTACGATCGTCTTACAGCCTACAGGTCGTGACACGTGATGTGGACCAATTTAAATTATGTCTATATCAGGAATTTCTTTATTGATGAAATTGTATTGGTTACACAATAAAATTATAGCACGCAAGCCTAGGTGTATATTAGAGTTGCAGAATGGAATGTTGAAAATTTTGGTGATAGGATGTCTTGGGTTTCTTGTAGGGACATTTAAGCTAATAAGACATTTAAAATAATAATTTATCTTTTGGGGACGTTTGATGAATTGAAATTAAAATTGCAATACATTGAAGGATTTCACTTGACCTGAAGATTAATGACTTTATGGAGAAAATATAATTCTTAGACTTTACGACGATAATACAAGGAGTTCATTTTAACTAGAAAATGAAAGTATTTTCCAATCTTTGCGCTGCAAAGCTAGAGTTTCCCATTGTAGTCAAATGCATCCAGATCATCTCGTCATCTTTTTCTATGTCTGCCACGTCGTGTCCTAACTGTCCTCGGGTTCTTCGATTAGATAGTAGTTTGTTAGTTTGCTTTTTTTTTTGCTGTTTTATTCATTTCATTTTATTAAAGTACCTACTTAGGTATTTTGAGAGTACCGGTTACGATTTCATTACCTACACTGCTTTGAGAATTAAAAAATTGAAAAAAAAATTAGATTTTATTATACCTAGGTAGGTACTTAATAAATAAAATAAATATTTTTTTAAATAACCAACTACTGATGTACCAATCACCATCCTACAGTATTATAATGAAAGCACATGAATGAAACAAACGATCAGACGAAATAAAAGCAGGTGCCTCGATTCGATTTAGTTGATCTTATGTCGTTCGTTGAACTGTCTCGTGACTGCCGCCAAGTGTTTCTGGGTCGGCCACGGATGCTGCCAGACAATCTATAGACAACGTTGAGACGACTTTATTTGAAAACATCTTGAGATGTTACATCATCTCTACGTTTTTCGTCTGCTGTCTTACGAAACACCTGTTGCTGTAACAGTCCTTCTATGAATGACCGGTCTGTAAGGCTACATATACATACCTACCTTCTTAGTCTCTTACCTATACCTACTTCAGCTAAACTGGAGATACAATTTATGTAAACAAACCATCAGTAGGATAGTACCTAACAGTTAATTAAGGTGTAAAAACTAATGTTGTGGGGTTTATTTGCCTAAAACTAAAGTGATTTATCGTTCTACGATTGCACTAGTGGACAACACGAATGAGCGCACTCATTTAGTGGTAAGAACAAAACTAAAGTCGTGGGTTCGATCGAAACTGTTAACCAGAAGTTACAAATGGTCATCGATAACATCGTCCGAGGCATTGGAACTCGGAACAATAAATCATTGGAATGTCGTAGAATCTACAATGTTGAGACCTCAGACCAAATAAAAAAAATCTTTTTATTTTTTCTGAGGTTAAGACATGTGACACTGACAAGTGCACGAAAGAAGCTTTCAAGTAAATAGGTAGGTATCAGGGAGGTCCAAGAGGTAGGTAGATATAGCTACTCGTAAAATATACCTTGGTACTTCTAACCTTGGTGATGAAAAATTTTATCAGAAAACTTTAGCTAAATGTACAAGTTAACTTTATTTAGGTAATTTTGTATCATTATTTATTTAAAGTTTCTTTAGGAACTTTTGTAAGTCAGACATAGCCTAACGTCTTTTTGTCCTTGTGTGTCCGACGTAAAATTTAATGGCATTTTTGTTTAGATAGCTGGGTAGGTAGGTAGGCAGACCACCTGCCCGATAGAGGACATTGTGAGGGCAGTTAGGAGAGCAGTGGCTCCGGCTGGCACAAGACCGCCAGGAGTGGCGTGATAGAGAAGAGGCCTTTACGGAAGGTATATAATATACCTATAGCTAGCTTGAGTAGCTTGGTGGGCTCCTGCCTCTTATCCATTGATGACCACCTATTAACATAATTTGAACTTTTGAACCTACTTACGAACTTCTACCATAAAATAACCTTCAACGAGAATTTGGTACCTAAGAAAAATTAGCAAATTGAAGTTAGCTTAATGTTCAAATGACTTTAGGTATGGAGTGGTCTTCAGTGTTACAATACAAGGCCCGTGGTCCAAGAAAACGACATCCAGGAGTGACTCATAAAGGTAAAAGTAGGTACGTTGTCGCAGCGCAGGCGCAGACTAACAGACAGACGGACATAAATCTCCAGTTTTACAGTCTTATTGTTGTTTGTGAAATCTGTTCTGAGCCTCGTAATGTTTGGTTTTTTGTTGAGTCGTAAATTCCATTGGGATTTGTTTGGGTGCGCGATCGTAAAGGGCGCGCCTTGAAAATTAACGAGAAAACTGGCGTTGGTCCAGACAGTCCAGCAGCGAGAAATAATTGTCTACCAGCAGACGGGCCATCCATTCCCAAAGTTACGCAGTAGGTAGGTACCTACGAGTACCTATCTACTCAATCATCGATCATTATTCACGGAGAAACGAACATCTTAGCGTTAGTTTGATTAAAATATTTTATAATTTGTAGTAATACTTATTCTAGTTAGATAAGCTGTGTTACTGATGTTACCAACACACGTTACCTTGTTTTTGCCTTTGAATACAGAAGTTTTTGTACAGTAAATTGATTGTCGTCTCCCAAATAATAGACTACTTTTTCAATAAATTCATAATTTCACTTAGATACTTCGATCAAATAAACAATTGTTTATTTGATCGAAGCTTAGATAGGTAGAAGGCTGTAGTAGGTAGACCGTACCCACTTACTACAATAATGACACCATGATCGATGATCAAACCTGTTCAAGTTCTGAATATTTTTGAACAGAAAAATCCATTGCGTCACGAATGCATATCGTAGAACCTAAAAAGTTAGAAAACATGTGTCAAGTCCACGAAAGGAGCCTTTGAGGCGCATTTTAAATCCTTTCACCACACTCGTTCTAAAGAACTAGTGACACGACTTGTAGTAGTGGTCTCGCACCTGCCTAGCACAGGACTTCTCTTGGCTTTACGCCTGTAATGCTGTAAGGTAACGCGTGATCACACGATTCCTTCCATTCCTCCAGCCTACTTATGCCTTTGTCGATTACACAAAATCTGGACTTCCATCGAACTACTTATTGCATCACTAATATTAAAATATTAAGACTTATAATTTTCTTAGGATCAAGAGTCAGTCCTATCGAGCTTCCTAATAGATAATGTAGTGGTTAAAGATAAGCGAATCACGACGAGACGCAGTGGCACCGTGTGCTCCTGCGTAGCTGCCGCCGCCGCCACCGCCGCCACCGCCTCCGCCACCGCCGCCGCCACCGCCGCCGCCACCGCCGCCACTGCCGCCAGCGCACGTGCGCTACGCTCCACTCCAATCAGGTGTGGCTGCAAGTTTTCTTATGATCACTTGTGGCTCTGCCCACCCCATAGGGCGTGATAATAATGTATTTTAATTGAGCCAAAACGGCCAGAGCTAGGCAAAGGTGTTTTTTTTGGTGTCTGGATAATACTGAAGCCATCCTCATACACCCACGACACTTCCGACTTCGTCGCGCGTTAACTGGTAGGTTCTAATTTTTAAATTCAGTAAATTGCACCCGTTACTGTTTATAGTTTCCTTTCGGGTAGGCTACTACTACGGGTCGTGTCACTAGTTCTTTCAAACCAGAGCGTGGTGAAATGATTGAAACATTAAAAATGTGCACTATACCAGTAGTACTGGTATAGTGCACATAGATTTTTCGCACAGAAAAATCCATTGGTGCATGACCGGATTTGTACCTACCCACCACCTTAGGATCGGAAGGCGGGGTCATTACCAACTAGAACCAGTGCTCTCACCAGTCGTAATATAAGTTACAGCCTACAAGCTGTAGTTCATATTACGACTGGTGAGAGCACTTTTTGGGGGTTGCTGTAGCCTACAGCAACCCCCAAAAAGTTTCACTTACCCAAGTACCTTATAAGTACACACGCATAGGTAGGTACATGCGATAAATTACTTTACTTCGTAGTCGGGTAAAAAAGCCGGTGTCTAAAATTTTTCAGCTTTTAGTGAGCCAATTATTTATTATTCATAGTGAAATGTTTAATGCGTAGATCTTTTGGAAGTATTCCATTGGATTCTACGAACAAGCTGAAACAGGAAAACCGTTTTTTAATAAAATACTTCCACGAAATGCAGATAACATAATGTCACCACCTAGACAAACATATTATGTCGATGATTAAGATTTTTTGGCTGTGATGACAAACTTTTTCTTAGCTGAATTTGGCAGTGCTCAGTCTGAACATGCATCTCTGTAGTCTGAACGGCAGAAGTATTCTAACCAGGGACTGCATACAGGTATAAATTTCTGTACAAATTATTTCTGTATGACGTCATACAGTTAAATTTCAAGTATTCAAAAATAACAGTAAAATATTCATACCAAAATGATTCTTGTACCGTAAATATTCTTGTAGCGTAAAATTTCTGTGCAGATATACCAGTTTATTTAAGTATCAGAATTTTTTCAGTACCTACGTTTATTCATATTATTAAGATAGGTATTTTTAAATATCGGTTAGAATTTCTAACAACGGGCTTATCGTGATTCCTGCTCACCTCGATTTAAATTTTGTTTATTTTTCAAAGAAGTCCAGGACTTTAAGACGCTCTAGTGAGAAGCTTGACTTATTTTTCAAAACATTAAATGCTCGATTCCAATAGTTTACTAACGAACGACGGATCGTTCATTCATTACCATAGCAACGTTGTTTTTCTGTCAAAAAATGTATGGCGCTTTTAGAGACGCAGACAATAACGTTGCTAGGAGGGCAATGAACAATTTTATTCGTTGTCCATTAATTCAGGATTACTTAGATAAATTCCACTGTATCCTACTATATTATAAATATGAAAGTTTGTGACGATGTTTGTATATTTGTGCCTCAATCACGCATTGACGGCTAAACGGATTTTAATGATACTTACAAAATAATTTATTTTTTTACAAAAAATACTAATACGAAATATTTTATTGATGAAACTTAAATACCTACTATGTACACAAAACATTTTTGTTTACTAGCCCCACACTAGGATTCCCTGTGTTGTGGAAGCTAGTTTCTTCCAAAAAGTACAAAAAACAATAAAAAAATAGAATAAAAATAATCAAAAGAGGGTAGGATTTCTTACAAGGCGCCTACGCCTACCTATTGCCTTATTTCTGTGCATGTGAAGTGTCTGTGTATGTGTGGTGGTGTGCGTGAAAGATAGTGATTATAAAATTGTTTCTGTGTAGTGTAGGTGCTAATTACGCTAGTAGTGAATGTTGAATGGATGTTGGAATATATATGTATAGTACATGTACTGGATGAACATAATAGGCTATTTTTTATTAGGGTATCAAGCGAGCGAAGCCGCGAGTGGCAGCTAGTAGAATTATAATTTCGTCTTTCACAAGTTTATACCTCTAATCCTAATCCCTACCACCTCATTGATTGGCTGGCAGAAAATACCTAGTCGTTTCGTCCAGGGCACTACAGAGTTTTTGTGAAGGTGAAAGTTTAAATGAACGCTGTATAAATCATCTGTTAAAGATAGTAAAAGGTCTTAGATTTTTAGTTTAGTTTTTTTATAATGTAACGATAGGTACGTTAACTTTGAAATATGCATATTATTCATTTACATATTTATAACTCGTTTATCCAGCGCAGCGGTCTGTCGGAGCGCATTACGGATGCACTCCATACTCCATTACACTCTATTACGTCACTGGCAACAGAATCACATGAACGCACTCTATTCTAGGAATAGTAGGTATATGACGGCCTCGGTGGCGTGGCGCTGGCGGGCGATTGCTCGGCAAAGACGCAACAGGCGCGGGTTCGATTCCCTCTGCGGAAGAAATGTTGGCATGCTCTGTAAATATTTCTTCCGGGTCTAGGTCTCGGTGCTCTCGCTCGCACTTCTCGCGCCGCCGCCCGATTTTGGTACCGAAAAAGAATAACGGTTAAATAAGGGTAGAAAGTATTCGGGTAAATTAACCTGTAGCGAAACTCATTTGCGCTGATAAACCGTTTCAACCGGTACCAAAAAGAGTCCATGGGTGTTGTAGTACCATGGTACTCGTAGTTTCTGATACCCAGAACACAGGGAATCCTAGTGTGGGGTCAGGACTATTGTATGTGACTGTTGGGTGTTATTTATTTATTTATAGGTACGATCAAAGCCACCTCCACAGTTGGTGCCTTTTTAGTTTTACTGCCTAAATTAAAGCAAGCCATTTAAGCTTAAAGGATATATAATCCTACTACTTGTAGGCACAGGTTGTATGGCACTGAAATTTAAAAGCACGGTACTCAAGGATTAAGCTGACCGAATTCACCGATCGCAAAACACGATTTTTAAGGTTCCATAACCGAAGGGTGTCAACGGGACCCTATTACTAAGCCTCCGCTGTCCGTCCGTCCGTCTGTCAGCGGGCGGTATCTCATGAACCGTAATAGGTAAAGATTAGAATTTTTCACAGAATAGGTATTTATTTTTATTTCCATTAAAATTAAAAAAAATTAAGGTTCGTAATAGATCATTGAAGTTAAGCAAAGCTAGGCCAGTAATTGGTTGGCTCGAGTGTAGTATTTTTGTGTGTTTATTTTTCAAACGATCTAAAGTTTACTGAAAATAATAATAAAATTAAAAATTAAGGGGGTCCTCGTAGGAGAGACGTGTTTTTTTTTTTTTTTTTTTTACTTAGCCTATACTGTCCCACTGCTGGGCAAAGGCCTCCCCCAAATGCTTCCACTTATGCCGGTCTTTTGCGGTTTCCCACCACTCCTTGTTAAAGCAATCGAGATCGTGTTTTGTTTTTATTTTCTTTATTTTAATAAGGTACGTGCTGTCACCTATTATAATAGGTACCTAAGGCCTTTTACCATCTATAGTAGATGATTAATACAGCGTCAGGAGGCAACTTTACCTTCACAGACGGGACGCTGTAGTGCCCGGGACAAATTAAGACAAATTATAATAGGTGGCATACAAGAAATATTTATGTACTGTACGATCGATGGCAATGCGAATTCGACACGCACTTGACCGGTTCCGTCCGGTCCGTATTTCAATCCGTCCGGTCATTACCTACGGCGTGATTGAGGCATTGACATCCTCACATCCTCACAAACATAACATTAATAAAATAAATAAAATTTTATTTAATTGATCAAGTCTCCAGTACCTAAAACAATATCTTTCGACCATTGTCTTAAATTTTGTGAACAATATTTTGATAGTTCTGTTCCTACATCAATTCAGAATACATAAGTCACAAGTCATCATAGATTTGAGATTTTAGACGCTAAAATAAAAATTCTGCTAGTTTCTCTTAGAGGAACCTTACCATCTACAAAACCAAAACGCTAAGGACAAGAGTGCTATTTTTGGAAAGCCAGCTTTAGACACATCCATCTTCACGTTTTAAAATAGTCCTACTAATATAATAAATGGGAAAGTATGTGTGTGTGAATGTTTGTTGTCACGTATCTCCGTAACTACAAAACCGATTTTGATGAAATTTAGAAACAAAACAACAACAACAAAATTTTCATTAAATTACCGAAAATTAAATTAGCCTGATATGTTATTACGTATCAGGCTAATTTAATTTTCGGAAATCAACCACTAACCCCAGAATACTCAAACGCATCTCAGAGTTGAGCACGTTTCAAGTGACGAGTTTTTGACAGATTTTCATCAAAAACTGTCAAAAAACCGTGACTTGAGACGTGCTCAACTCTGAGTCGCGTTTGAGTATTCTGGGGTTAGGGGGTTAAACAGGGTGGTAAATTTTCTATGGAAAGAAATATTTCTTGGTTCGATTCGTTTTAAACCACATGAGTGAAAGGGCGCGAATAAACTACATACTTAGTCTATAATCATGTGTCTATAGTTAATTTATTTGACGGGACACCATCTAGTGAGGAGTTAAAAAAAAAAGAATGATGCAATTGTGGAGAAGGCGACATCAGACATAGTAACTGCTACGTAAACTGTGACTGGCGAAGGGAAACTGCTGAGCATTAAAAATAATGCGTTCAAAATAACTTAAAAAAAAAACACTAGATTAAATGCCATTGATTTGCGATTTACTACAGGGTAATCGGTTAGAGAAAAGGATTTTGATGAAGACCATTGAAAACAGAAGAAAAAAATGATTGGACCTCCTATACCTACGACATGATAGCTTCATCATAGAAGAAAAGGTAGAAGGAGAGCGAGGTAAAGGTAGATCAAGAATTAACTACCTACTTATAAGGAAGTCACTGTCATGTCATAGAAAGAAGTGAGACCTCATTGGAGAAGGAAAAAGGGAGTAAGTTGCATCATTCATTGCACCGAAGAGAAGTACAAACAGTAAACAGTCCTAAAACACTTAATTTATCCTAACTTGATTGTTATAAACTTAAAATTGATTGATCAAAGATATTATCAAGTCATCATCATCGTCCTGACCTTATCCCACTCCATGTGGGGTCGGCACATCTCTTCTTCTATTCCTTTCTGTCAGCAGTCATCTCTTCGCTCACTCCATCCTTCACACTTATCCTTTCACCTTTTCTTTGGCTTACCTCTGCCTGTTAATCTAATCACATTATCACTCATCGAAACTCTCCTCGCAACGTGACTTTCATCCTAAGTGATTTAAAGAAACATAAATAAATACTTATTAGTAATAAATTGCACGTTGTATGCGCAATAAAAAATTATGTATATAGCACCAGCTAGAGGCCCTTACCAACCAGCAGGCGCGGTCCGAAAGGGGGGTCACAGGGGACATGACCCCCCCAAAATCGTACACGTCAAATTGAAAAATCTAAAAATTTACAAAATATAAAAAAGCAATTTTCTGCCCCTAGCCGCGATGCCAATAAAATGGAAGGCTTCCATTTTGTTTTATAATGTGTGCAATAAAATTGTGTATTGTGCAATAAAATCTGATTTACTCGACATATTCTATTATTAGTGACTGCCTCCAAAATTTCAGGCTGCGCCCGCACCTGCCCACCAGCGCTGCAATAAAAACAGAACTGCCTACGACTCGATTGATATGAATGACATTAGCAATTGTCAAAATTGTATTAATGTTAAATTAATTGAATTATGTAGAACTAAGTAGGTACATGTATAACATAAATGACTTGTTATAAACTAATGTATAAGAAGGATTTATGCATTTATCTCATCCTTTACATACTTTTTCTATTTTGGGATCGTTTAATAGGATAAAAGTAGCCTATGTCCTTCCCAGGGATGGAATCTATCTCCTTGCCAGATATCATCAAAATTTGTTCAGCAGTTTAGGCGTGAAGAGGTAGCAGACAGACAGACAGAGTTACTTTCGCAGTTATAATATTAGTATAGATAACAAGTAGGTACTTACCTACCTATACCTAACTAAATAGTATAATGTGTCTAAACCATCGTCTAAACATTGATTGAAGTGAAGCGGTTGGTGGCAATAACATTGAAATCTAATTGCGTTGTAGTAACTAGTAGGCAAAGTATCTACTGTGATTAAATTATGCGAGTCAATGGCTAATTAACTACTGCGTATTAATTATCATAAACTGGTTCATCTTAAAACTTTATGTGAGATATCAAACTGAATGCATCCATTGAAAATATTGGTAATATTCAAAGGTTTATTCGATGTTCTGAGTATCCAACTTAGTACCTACCTACCTAATAATAAATGCTTGCTCAACGTTCTTGAAGAATGTTCGTTGCTCATAAATATCATACGACAAGCTTTGAACTGCTTTTTTCTCAAAATGCTTGTAAATTAAATAAACGTTCTGATCAACAACAGTTAATTTAAGTATTCATCTCAGCATGTTGGTAAAGCCTACTATGTCTGGATATTTGTGCCTCAATCACGCCGTAACAGCTAAACTAATTTGGTTGAAACTTAGAATGCAGATAGTTTATGACCTGGAATTACACATAGCGTAATTTTTATTCAGTTAGGTGCCACGCGAGCGTAACCGCGAACGAATGCTTGTTCGCGAAAATTACTTGCTACGCGTTAGGTAGGAAAGGGACTTGCATGCAACAATAACAAAATTCCGTAGTTATTGATTGTCCGTATAAATACGAGTAGGTACGTAGATACCTACTACGTATATTATACCTACAGCTTTGTCACTGCTTAATCGCTATCCATTCATGCGACAACAATATTTTATAAATAACCTGGCTGTACCATTTTACTCGCGTTGGAATAAAATAAGACTATGCATTCAGATTGGTCGTCTGGTGGTCATTTTGGTGGCACCCTGTACTTTTAAAAGTTGCACCGAAACGGTGAAACTTAACCTTTATGGAGGGTGCTACCTATATTTCAGCCAAACTAAAGATACAATGTAAACAACCCATACTTAACCTAAAACTTACTTTTTATGTTTATGGAACTTTTATGTAGGTAGTTACTTAAGTACCTACTAATAGTTAAATTAAGGTGTGAAAACTTATGTTGCGAGGTTTATTTAGGTACCTAAAACTAAGTGATTTCATCATATTAACGAAAATACGCGAAATGGTTTGTTTACATAAATTGTATCTTCAGTTTGGCTGAAGTATTAAGTATAATGTTAATGGAAATGGTGAAAACCTTTATGGTACGACTTTAGGTAGGTATATCAGGTACGTAAGTACCTAATAGTGAAAAGACTTATGGAATAGGTTTACCAGTACACGAAACCGAGCCTATTGAAAAAAAACCGGTTAAGTGCGATTTAAATTCGCACACGACAGGTTCCGTACCATCGTTTGTATATTACATACTAAATTGTTTCTTTTTGTATAGGGCCCTTTTATTTTTATTGTTTGTTGTTATAGCGGCAATAGAAATACATACTCTGTGAAAATATCAATTCTCTACCTATGACGGTTCATGAGATACAGCCCGCTGACAGACAGACGGACGGACAGCAATGGCTTAGTAATAGGGTCCTCTTGGCAATATTCGGTTATGAAACCATAAAAATTAACAATATTTTATTTTTTTAGGCCAGTGTCCAGAATAGTGGGTCATTTGCACATTCTGAACCAAAAAAATATGATGCAAATAAGATTTTTTTTACTCTAGATGAAAAATATTGCCTCTCTATAATAATAGTGTATAATGAAAGTTAACTCAAGGTAGCTTGTCTTCTTATCATCAGATAAAGAAATCAATAGGTAGCCAATTTTGAACACTATAGGAATCTACACAGCATTATTTTAAGGAATATAAAGGTCATGCGGTTCAAGATCTTGAATAGATGATTCATGTGAGCGAAGTCGAGGGTAAATGCTAGTAGATAACTGATTTTCTACGTCGACGAGACGTCGCCGGCCGACTACTTATAACCGAGCGCACACCCGCTCTCGCCACACCGCCGGATCGCACAGTGCCGCAAACATATTTTTTTACAAGTTTTTCTAACCATCCATCGTGATCATGAAGGGGTTGATAATTTTCATCGCAGTGTGTACTGTCATTGCTGCCATCCCCTTGGAAAGGGTGAGTAATTTATGGCTAGGTAGTGAAACTGGTGCAAATGTGAATTATCTTGCCGTGCGTGATGCCAATCTACAAAGATAGACCACAGGTAGGTAGGTAAAAAAATAACCTTAGTAAAAAAAATCAATAAAAGTGGGTAAGTACCTACTTACCAACATTAAAGTTAGTGTTATGTATTTTATTTAAGTATCTACCTATTTAATTGGTATTGCCGACTCAAGTAGGCAGGTTTTAAGAAATTAAAGTCTTATTTTTTAAGAAAATACGTACCTATGTAATAGGACGTTATTTATTAATTATTAATCTATCTTATAGTATTCAGTAGCAAAGATGGACAAATCCTAAGCTAGGTAGGTACCTTAACTAGCTATATCTAGCTTTTTTACATCTAACCTGTAATGCAAGCTGGACGTTTTTATACTAATTTAATAGATATTAATAGTATTAATACTACTCCCGACACTCGACTCGATTGTAATCCTAACTTCATTTGAGATTTTGCACTATCTAACACTATCGAATCACACGATTTGCACCAATAGTGGTGTAATCCATCACTTTCGCTGCTAAGAACTGGAACCGTTTTGTGACCATTTGTCAAATTAAGAAACCTTCAAGCTTTCAGTAACACTGAAAACAAAAAAATTGCACTAACTATCTTTTATTTCGTTTTCAACAAACTATTAAAAAACTTATTTAAGACATAAGAAAACATGTAAAAACCTTTGAATTACCATATTAAGGTAACAATTTTGGGCAAAATGTGTATAAAAAAACATACATACATACATATATTTGTCACGCCCGTATTCCTAATAGAGGATTTGAACTCCTATGAGTGGCTGAATCAGCTGATTCAAAGTGGACATGGTGAACAATGGTGACACACATCACCTGGTATCACATGGTGAGAGAAAATAATAAGATTAATTAGATTACAGTACCTTCATACCTATTGAGTAGAGGAAATTAAGATTTTTTTCTTGAAATTATATTATGGGAATAAGGCAAAACGGGTATCCGCTTTGCCTACATTCAGTTTTCCAAAAAATATAATATTTTTAAAATCCATTACATTGAAACGGAGATAAGAATATGCAAAGCTTATATTTAATAGAACTAACTAAAACAAAACAGTTATACTTACATTTTAATATTTTTGGTTGGATAAATATAATATTACAATTTAGCCAAATGTAGGTTTCCGAAATACTTCTCTTTAGGACTGGGAGTAAATAAAAAACATAGAATGCGTCCAGCTGCTTCTCTCCCCGAGCATGTAGTAAAAATCGACTAAGGGATAGTATCCTCCAACATGATGAGGTACAATAAGCAAGTATTCCCAAGGAGGGTTGACGTTAGGCAGGCGGCTGGTTATAAAACACCTTTGACAAAACTCTTACCGACTTACCGACTTTTGCCGACCCCACATCAAGTGGGATAAGGGCAGGAAGATGATGATGATGATGTAGGTTTCCGGAATTATGTAAACGAAAATTGTTTATGAAGACAGCAGAAAATTTAGTTTCAGAAAATGAGCCTTCCAAAACTGCATAAGACAGAGTAGGGGTTCTATTGCTTGAAATTGCACGGGGCACGAGGGCTGCTGTATGAAACAAGTCCACTTGCATGCACAATGTGTCTCTAGCGTTAAAGGTGTGTAAGCCTACCCCTTTAATGCAGGGTACCCTCTTTGAGCTTCTATCCCCTATCTAACTTGGTCAGAAGGTAAAGGTACCATTATAAAAATGAAATGTTATGTAGTGTTTTGAAAAAGCTTGAAACTTTGAAAAACAGATCTTTGAAAAAAGTTTGACCAATCGTGTTTCTGTTTTTAATATAGATAATGTCAGATCTAATCTAGCACTGTACCAAGAGAACAATATTGACGAGGACGGTACCTTATAACCGATTTTTTTGTGAAAAACACTTTTCAAGGCTCCAAGCTTTATAAAATATAATCAAAGGCTCCAAGGCCCACTTTGTCAATTCGGGCCTAGTGAGAATAACTCTCGCTACTGATACACGAGCCTTTTTTTAGCCTATTCTGTCCCACTGCTGGGCAAAGGCCACCTCCATGAGTTTAATAAAGGTAAATTTCAGCTCGAACTGGCTTGAATACTGTAACAAAAATTTTACTAACCCACTAATAATTAAGTTTCTTGTGGTATAATTACGGTGCAGGTAATGCTTCAAACGCTTTCAAACGCTTTGAAACTTGGAATAGGCACTATGTACTGACAGTCGATGAATGCTCGGGAATTTCATCACCTTTTCGATGTGGTATGTGAATTGAAGGTCAAATTAGCAACTAAAACTGTGCTTCTTTAAAAATTAAAATATTTACAAGTAATCGCTCCAAATAAAATTAAACTTTATTTCCAAGTGCTCTTTATTTCTACTACGCAGAAAATAGAAAGCCCAGTTATACGTAGTAGGTACTCTAGGTACGCCTAGAAGACTGACTTGATATTAATTCAAGAAAGATCTAAATGGAAAAAGTTTGGTCTGAGGGAAAAAGCTATACTTATTATTCAGGGTGACGGATGTTAATTATCAATGACGTATAACCTGTGAGTTAGTTTTTGACTAACGTATGACTGTGAGATAGTTTTTGAATAAGTATCAATATCTACGATTTATAATGTTGTTTACAATAAGGTACCTATCAGAAATCACTAGAAGTACGAGTGGAAAACGTAACGAAGATAAAGTGTAATTATTTCGGCGCAGTAAAACTAACAAAACAAACTAGGGATAGGTGGTCAACGACCTACATACCTACCGATGGTGGAATGAAACTTCCTGTTTACATGGTTCCGAGTCACGCCGCGCTCGCCGCTTTGCCGCCGCTGGCCACCACAACTTCCATTTCCTACCTACGTTCTATGTAATATAATATAGCTTAGGTATGTTGTGATAGATGTAGATGTCGTCATCCATTCGTCTATTACATTCATTCATGGTTTGCGGTTGTCGATTCGGACTTCGAACGGATACGCTCAAGGGCGTGCGTAAACAAACATCGCACGATGTCCGTATGTTTGACGTGATGTAATCTACTTATTAGTAGTACATTCGTCCATGGTAGTAGGTACATACTAAGCTCGGGCGCGTTGCTTGATAACGAAAATGTATGGGGGACGGCCCCTAACTGGGATCGCTCTTTAGTGATAAAGATAATAAAGTAAATGTGACGCCGCACTTCTTCTGGCCTTGCACTCTTTTATCTTAATTTCCATTAAATTCAATATTATTTTTGATAAATTAATTGTAGATGAGAAAATACTAAGGTATGTGAGAGTATTTTTCTTAGTTCTTTATATGTTAGAAATCTTTAATTACTTTGAGAAACAACTTGTGTCGGTACTACAATCGGACTAACAGGAAGTTGATTCTCTTCTGCTGATTAACAGGATGATCATATCCTAGAGGATTATTTTTTAAAATTTTTCGTTAAACGTTCGTCCCATAGAAGTTATACAATTATTCAATCAGGCCAATAGATACATTAGTTACAATCGTTAAAGAAAAACACTGAAAGTTTAAAGGTATGAGCATTTAACCAAGTTTATCTACCTAGGAGCTCAATCATTTGTTAAGTACAGTAGTACTTAATATAGACCCAGTTTTTCGATATAGTGAAATATAAATACCTTTTATGTAGGTATAAAGATCAGTCCTTTCTTATTTAGTTACACGATGAATTAGCAACTTAAAAACGAGAGTGAAAATAACGAAAACATTTATTCTGGACCATGGCCGATACTAAAACACATAGTGTTGACGCACGTACTAAGTATCGATAACTTAATTGCCCTTTGAGACAATGTTATCAATAACTTACTTAACGTTGATAAAAACACTTGTGTACGTTAATTTTTCTAGTGAGCTCATTCTGTGAATTCATCTTATATAAAAAAAAACTTTTCAAAACTTTTCTGGAGGCAAGGTAAAGTAATTCCACTCTAAAACTGGCGAACTTTTGGATTTGGAAAACTGGATTGTTGTATAAGTTCTACAAAAGATATATGAGTATACTAGCTGCGGCCCGCGGCTACGCTCGCGTGGTACCCGGATAAAAAATAGCCTATATGTTAATCCAGTACATGTACTATGTATATTCCAAGTTTCAGTCAAATACGTTCAGCCGTTTAGGCGTGATTGGGGCACAAACATCCAAACATCCAAACTCACAAACTTTAGCATTTATAATATAAGTAAGATTCGGGCACTTTTTTGCGTTTATAAACGACGAGAAACTTTTCAGTTCAGCCGAAGCCTGGGAATGTTGCGGTAATTCCAGCGGTGCCAAATCGATTATCGGTCATATCGAAGGTTGATGTGTTTGAAATTAATTGAAGGTCACCATGCCTAATCGCCTGCATGATGAGATGAGGCAGGAAAATGTTCTCTCCGAAACTGTTCACCGACATACTTAGCATAGCTCTTTTAATAAGTTGAAGTGGCAACAGGCAAGTCATATAACTCGAAGAATAGATAATCCTTGGGGGTGAAAAGTTTACCAAATGGCTTCCACCGCACCGCCGAAAAATGGTGTAGGATGGCCAAAATTACAACAAACATGTATTATTATGGAAATAGTAGGTCGCGCGCGAGTATTCGGTGGGTGGTGGGACCCCTGAACATAAATTTGTTCAGGGGGCTTCCATAGGGCTGACCATAAAGATAATGATGATAAAATTGTGAAGTATGTACCTACCTACCAACTAATAATAAGCCTCGTAAAGGGGTTGATTAAGTATGAACATGAATGTCTGGTTAAGAATTCTTTTGAATTTAATTCAATCCGTCTCGAACTCGTACCAATCCAGATAAAACAGCTTGCGTGAGCTAACAGCGAATGGGAACGGCTAAGAAATTTATTAGAGCCCTAGTACGAGGTTATCATTTAGTTAGAACATTAATTTTAACAGCTTTACTAAGAATTTCATTCTGTTTTATCTCACAAGCATTTATCGGATATACTAAATTATGTTTTATGATCGCGAGAGCTTAAAAATGAATAAATGTTATAAAATAATAAATCCCTTTTTTTACAGCGAGCAGTGAACACAGAGGAAGACGAAGAAAGGTTGAAGACCCAAACGAAGGAAATCTGCGCATCACAAACGCCCTGCGCCTGGTCGATCTACAGACCAATAACACGACTCGTAGAGACGAATATTACAAATACGTAGTAAGTATTACATGTATTATAAATGAGAAAGAGGAAGTGACGATGTTTGTAACTCAATCACCTCGTAACGGCTGAAAATATTTGAATTAAACTTTGAACATACATAGAACGTGTGCTGGATTCTTTTTATCCGGGTACCTGCTAGTTTATTTATAAAGTAGTTTTTTTCTATTTTTTTTAAAATATTATTTTTGCTTTATTTTATTAGTTGGATGACACTAAGTATTCGTAGAAGGCGGGTATCTATTGCATTCGGTTAGCGCAGGATCGGAAAGAACAGCGTGCTAAGCAGGAGGCCTATATCCAGCAGTTGGTGGATGTAGGCTGATTATAAAGATGATTGATAATGATGATCATAATTAACAATGATGATCAATTGGTAAGGTTAAGATAATCTGGGATCTGTGAGCGAAATGTCGGTCGGCTGATATTGTATCGCAATTTCTTGTGGGTGTTGCAAACATGAGATGTTTTTAATCACGTTAATATGACACCTCATATTTGACGTTTTCACTTAATTGTCCTTTTTTTCAGTTGCGAATGCGCTGCAGGCACAACCTGCCAGATAAACGAAGATGATTATTCAGTTAACGCGTACGTGTTCAAGTGTAGGCCACAGGGAGAAGAGAAAGCTGCCGAGAGCTAGCGGATTTGTCACCTCTAGGCTTAGGGCTCCGCACTAGCCGGTTGAAGTCGCTTGTTCATACAGCCCACCGCGCTAAAGCATTCACGAATATTTATTACGAGTAGTTACAATCCAGTGGCAAAACAAAACTTTAAGAAAGCTTCAATTCTTTTGTTTTAAATGTAAGAAGCTGAACTCTGGTTCTAACGCTGATAAAATGTTAGCTTTCAAAGACATAAAAGGCAACTTAAAGTATGGCCATTATTTACTAATTTTAGTAAGGTTAAAGCAAAGATATCTTTCTTGCCATCCACAGAATCTCTTTTGTGGAGCCATCATACTTAATAAAAGTTCAAAGCATAATATTTTGCGTAGAAAATTAAGAACGAGTAGACTATACCCACTTTATGATTCTTACATAAAAAAAACAGAATCCGCCTCTCGACATTTTTACTTAGTTTAATTGGTATTTCCATGCATTTCCTTTCTAATTTTATATTAAAAAGTAATTTATTACTTACACTTTATTAAAAATGAATGAATGTCTGTACTTATTAGGTGTAGCTCATCATAATTTTGTAAGTAGATATCTGATCATACCAATAATGTCATAAATATAAATAGAAATAAAGCTCGAATAAGCACGTCATTTCAAAGTTCCTATTTTTATTTATAAACTGAATTTATGGTTATTATATTAATTACCTATTGGGTGTAAAGAATGGTTTTCGAAATACTTTTTTCATATAAAAATGAGCGTATAGAATGTAATGAAATGTAACATTAATAAATAATAACCCAGTGTATATCTATCTATCTATAATAATCTTTTTCTCAATTTTAGACTATTTTTTAACATATATTTTTATTTAGTAGCCTAAGCAGTTAGTAGTGATAATGACTTAGTTTCAATATTATTTCTTATAGACTTACAATTCGTACCAAGAAAAGCTATTAACATAACCATTACAATGCTGTATTACTAGGAGAATAGATAATATTGTAAAATTAAGATTTGTATGTAGTATAAAATGACGAAATAAAATATTTCAAAGTAAACGGTTTTTATTTTTATTTGAAAGCATTTTTATAAACATGAACTCAGCAGATGAATTCTTTTTTGTTATAATATGCACTCTCAATAGCAAATTACTTTTGTTCTTAAGACTTTATTCGCTTGGAGCGTGTGGGAATACCGTGGTGCATAATAAAGTTTATAAAAATATTGTAGTTTGGTACCTATTTTATAACGAAAAGAAGGTAAGTATAAATTTAAATACGAGTAAATCACACATTTAATCAGCATTATTACAGGATTAGTTTTCACCCAGGTAGGTAGGTAGGTAGGTACCTAAGTTTGTCTCAGTTTGTCTACACAGCGCCGTCGTCGCCTTTGTCGGACCAGAGGCTCTGATTTGTAAGTAAATATCCTAAGCATAGGTAAGTACCTAATATAAGAAAGAAGCAAGCCATATCTGCCTACCTATCTATACTTCAGTAAAACTGAATTTATGAAAACAAACCGACCAAATTTAACCTAAAACTTATTTTTTAATGGTAATGTACACATTACCATTATTTTGACAAATTAAGTGTCGATGGATTCGTCTGGACGACGATTGCCATAGGCTATAGGAAATGTCAAAAAATCAAACATGGCGGCTGTAAGAAGCCATTTTGAATTTATTATTTTGGCTGCCTCTGTAGCCGAAATGGCTGGACGGATTTTGACAAATTAGGTATTGTTGGTTTCGTCTAGATTACGAGAGTGTCATAGGTAATCTTATGACACTTTTTTGACATTACTTTAGTCATCATCTCCCTGGCCTTATCCCACTTAAGTGGGGTCGGCACAACATGTTTTCCTCTTCCATTCCCCTCTATCAGCCGTCATTTCAGTATTCACTCCTTTCTTACTCATATCATCATTCACGCAATCCATTCATCTCTTCTTTGATCTACCTCTACCCTTGTATCCATCCACTTTCATATCTAACATTCTTCTCGTCACATGACATTCATTGTGTAAAAAATGTGTAGTAAAAACTTCAATATGGCAGCTTTAAGGAGCTATTTCCAATTAACTTAAGATGGTACATAACTAAAAACGTAAACTAAAATGGTACAAAATAAATTCTTCACCATCATACTTAGTCATAATCATCATGTGTCACAAAATCAAATATATCCGACCTAACTATGCTACTGGTACCTAAATTCTACAATCGGGTTTTTTGTTCTTTTAAAAAAATACTTGTTCATTACATGTTTATGGAACTTTTATGTACCTAGTACTAATAGTAAAATTAAGGTGTAAAAACTTATGTTGCGAGGTTAATTTACCTAAAACTAAAGTGATTTCATTGTAATAATGAAAAATACGCGACGGTTTGTTTACATAAATTGTATCTCCAGTTTGGCTGAAATATAGTGTAGCTAGCTGTGGTACTCATGTACAGAGATAAATTAATTATAAATTAACAAAGAGAGACACTTACAATTTATGTAGAACTACCCTCAATTTTTACAAGAACAGCATGGTGTAAGACGGAGTATTTTTCAATAATTTTGGCGACATTGTCGAGCTTGAAGTAAGTTAAAGTGATGAGAAAATATCAGACCACGTCACAATGTAAGAGAAAGGAAACGATCCAACTTTAGGATTTTGAGGGTAGATTTGGATGAGCTATCGAAGCTTGTCGTAAACAAGCTGAGGCTGAGAAACAAAGGGTTTGGTTGTGTGCGTGCTGACTGGTGTGTGTAGATGGGTGTATAAATGGTGCACCTGCGATTCGGAGCGCTCTTTCCAAAGGAGGTTACGATTGCAGGCATTTACTTTTATTAACAAGTTATTTGATAGCTTCCATGTCTTACAATAATTATACTATGGAAGAGAATAAGCCAATATTTACGACCGCTGGTGACACGGTGGCCAATAACACTACGGTGAGTTTTCAATCATTCTTTGTAACTTTGAATTAGTTGAATGTAGGCATTCTAGTAAAATCTTGTCGAGTTGGCAAGACATTTGATCCGCACTGGAATTATTTTTGTTCGAAATTGTTCTGATTATATTACTAGCTTGTTGTTGATTTAGTAGTTTAGTCTGATTACCTACATAAATTGATGTAATAGTAATTTGGTTGACCTTGTTATTGATTCTTACCAATCTAAGTATTTGTACTACTACATAGGTATGGCAAAGCGCTATTACCTATGTAATTTCTATGCCTGCAGTTATTGTTGGGGGATGATAATATGATTAGCTTAGTGCTAGAGCTACGCGTATTATTAGAAATCTTTTGATAGGGTAATTCTACAGTAAAATGTTTTCTTGGTAGGAATCTTATACAGAAAACGGGAGTGGTTCAGGGAACAGTGAGAGTGTATTCTCGCCGCTGGCTCCGAGCTTCCACAGCCGGAACGGAAGCGAGATGATCAACCTCATGAATCCACATGAGCCCAGGACTGCTGACACAGGTGAAAAAGCTTATTGTCACTCTTTGTCACCCTTTTCACCATTACCAGACCATCCGTCATCATACCGGCTTTAAAACGGGAAGTTTTGTCAAAAGTTTTCGTGTTAATTGCTTTTTTGTGTCGGAGTTGTCTGTCCGTCCGGTTAATAGGGGTGGATGGAGCTGGAGACCCTTTGTTGTGAGTCTGGGACAGTTCTTTTTATGGTTTCGTACCTGAAGGGTGTAAACGGGACTCTATTTATTACTAAGCCTCCGCTGTCCGTCTGTCGTCTGTCAGCGGGCTGTATCTCATGAACCGTAATAGGTAGATTTTTAGTGTATTTCAATTTCCGCTATAATAAAAATAAAATTTGATCACCTGTCACCATATTCATCTTAATCAGTTTTCCTGTTTACTTATGACTGTGCCCAGTCCATTAGGGATACGGCATGATAAATAAATAAATAACACCCAGACCCGGAAGAAATACTTGCAGAACATGCAAACATTTCTTCCGCAGCGGGAGTCGAACCCGCGCCTCTTGCGTCTCTGCCGAGCTATCGCCCGCCACGCCACCGAGGCCGTCAATATGTATCTAGTTATCATTGAAATTGTGATTTGCAGCTCCGCCGTCTATAGATATCGACCACATGTTGATGAACCTGCGGATGAACGGGTCCGAGATGCAGTTTGATGCTGCCGAGCAGAGTTCGCAATCTAGCTACTTCATGGGAGAGAACGCACAATCCATGGGTAAGTCCGGCCAAGTCTTTTTTTTTCAACTTGGATGGGTCTCAATTCGGCTGTATTTTTTGTATATCTTCTCTCGATAACTCGGCTAGTCGTTAATCGATTTTGATAGCTTTTTTTTGTTGAGTTTAGAGGATAATAAAAGTGTTCACATATTTTTTCCTGTGGGATATATATTTTTCTCTAAAAACTTTTGGAGTCATTTTTTCATTTATTTTTTTATCGAAGGCCGGTCAGTGGCCGTTTTTATCTGCGGGTTCTATTCCCGCAGCGGAATAAATTCTTATAATAATAAATATTTGTGGACATTTCATACAGCGCCATCTACTCCCAAACTAAGCAAAGCTTGTACTATGGGAACCAAATGGCTGATAGAATACTTATATACTTTTTTTGTGAATACATAATAATTAATACTAAAATTTCATGAGTGTATTAAAAACTGAGTAGGTACCTATTAGCACTACACCCAGACCAGGAAGAAATATATTTGCAGAACATACAAACATTTCACCCGTAGCGGGACTCGAACCCGCGCCTCTTGCGTTTCAGCTGAGCATTCGCCCGCCACGCCACCGAGATCGTTGCTTGCTTGCATGTTCTTGCTAATATTTCTTCCAAGTCTGGGTGTAGTGCTAATAGGTACCTACTCAGTTTTTAATACACTCATGAAATTTTAGTTAGGTGTCAGGACTGTGTGTGTGTAACTGTTGGATATTAAATATTATGTATATTTATAGGTGGTAGAGGGACTGAATCCATGTCTTCTAACATCTGGGGTGACAGTTCCTCGAACACCAGCTCGTCTGCAGCCCGGACCGACGAAATGATAGATACCTTCGACTTTTTTGTCAAAAGTAAGTTCAATGTTCATAAAAAAAGACTTGCCTATTATATCGGCAGAATTTAACTACTTTTGCTTGTTCGCTTTTCACTGTAAGTATTCCTGTGAAACAAACATAAAGTAAATAACAGTAATGTGCCTTGTTTAAAATAACGAGTTTTTGACTTTCTTTGATGCAAATCCCGTTAAAAGATAACGAAGGGATGTTTAATGTATCTACACACCTACAGAGCTTATTTTGTTAATGCTGCCTAATGTCTTAATTTTGTTTGAGTTTTTTTGATAACGGAATAAATATTCCATTAAGTAATCTATATACAAATAAAACAATAAACATTTTTCTGAAATCAACGCACAGTCCGAATTACTGAAGCTAGAAAAAATATATTTAGAAGGTAGCTTAATTCCTTTTATAGCAAAACTCCGTCATAAGAGTTGCCACTAGCTCACACGAACTTACTATAGCATAACCACCCACTAAGGCGGGATTCAACCCCTAAAGGGATGAAGAGGGGTGAAAACGTTCGTATGGATTTTTAACGCGTAATGCAATTTGCTTGAAACTTGGTCTCGTTACTATAAATGCAAAATAAATGGACACGTGTTTCAGGATTTTTCAAACAACTCATAAAAAAGGTGTAAAATGGAGTGACAAAGTTTGTATGTTAAAGGGAGGTGCGATTGGCTTGAAACTCGGTTTAGATACATAAAATAAACAAAAAATGGACACGGGTTTCAGAGTTTATCAAAATACCCCTCAAAAGGGGTAAAATGGGGGTCATTCATCAGTCAAGCGTTTAAACCAAGCGAGCCAATCCGCACTTATAAGCTAGTATAACATAATTTACCTATTTGGAAACTTAAAACAACATTACAATGAAAATAATAATTGGAACACGTTGAAAATTACATCAGTATTGTAAGTTATGCTACATGTGCCTCCTTTGAAGCTATGATGTGTCTGAACCTAGGCCTATCGTCAGCGAACCAATTCGTGTCAATGCTGACTCGGGACCAGCTATCGGTGCTGCGCTCCATCCGACCCAGTCTCCTCTACGAGTTCTTGCAAGAGGTCGTCAAGGTTCGCAGCGACAGACGTATGCGCCGCGCACTGCCTAATGTGAGTATGACAATCTTACTATTCTACTAGGTAAATAAAAATGCAAAAGTGACGGAATAACGGAACTGATTCGAATAAAACTTGGAAGAGGGTATTGACGAGGCTTCTGAGGTCCACAGAGATGGATTCTCATTTGGAATAAATTAATTTGGTAATAATATGAATATGTAGATAGGTATTATGAGTTGATTGAAACGATGAATTAACTGTTTTCAAATGAAGGTCTTGCCTTGCTAAGCGCACCATGTTATGTCGTTTGAGAAGAATGCTATGTAGTTTTAAAAGCTTGTTCGATAACCAATTATGACTGAATAATAATTGGATAATGCTCAAACTCGTTTCATAAACATTATTGCAAAGGGATAGCATGTTTTGTTTTGCTTCTATCTTCTCGAACAGGCGTAAATTCAACGTAAATTTAAGACGCGTCTAAATTATCTGAAGGAAAAAAATAGGTACTTTAGAATTTTGAAATTAAATATTATTTTCAACCAGGAGTGTGCATTCTGCAAGAATAATGGCGAGAACGAGGAGTGCTACTCGTCTCACGCGCTGAAGGACTGGCGCGGACGCGTGCTGTGCCCCGTGCTGCGCGCCTTCCGCTGCCCGCGCTGCGGCGCCACCGGCGACAGGGCGCACACCATCAAGTACTGCCCAGAGAACTCCGACGGAGGTAATTATACCACTCTCTAGCCTCGACGAACTGTGCTGACGGGGACGCGTACCGTGCCCCGTGACGCGGCGCCACCGGCGATGGAGCGCACACCGTCAAGTACCTACTGCCCAGAGAACTCTGACGGAGGTAATTATACCACTCTCTAGCCTCGACGAACTGTGCTGACGGGGACGCGTACCGTGCCCCGTGACGCGGTGCCACCGGCGATGGAGCGCACACCGTCAAGTACTGCCCAGAGAACTCCGACGGAGGTAATTATACCACTCTCTAGCCTCGACGAACTGTGCTGACGGGGACGCGTACCGTGCCCCGTGACGCGGCGCCACCGGCGATGGAGCGCACACCGTCAAGTACTGGCCAGAGAACTACAACAGAGGTAAATATACCATTCTCTAGAGCGAGAAACTTGAATAATAGAATTCAGGGGCATCATTCATTAGAGGACAGGCGCGCCGCAAGCTGTGCCCTGTGCTGCGGCGTCAATTAAAAAAAAACAAAAGTACTTTATTCCTTAAAATCGCTAGGATCATTTGGACACGTCTCGTCAATTGTTTCTACTGTCTCACTTCCCGGCATCGTGCTCGATGTTTCCCGGTATCTCGCTCCGTCATGGGCGAGCGTGCGCGGCGCACACCATCAAATAATGTCCGGAGAATTTCAACGGAAGTAAATATACCTACTATTCTCTAGCCACGAGAAACTGTACTGGAATGGCGCGGGCGCATTCCTTGCCCTGGTGGGTTAAATAGGCCACTTTATTTGATCTGCTGCTGAATAGTATTGCGTACGGTACCAAAATTCCGACCATTTTACGGCCAAATATGAATCTGCTGCTAAATCGCAATGCGTCCAATTCGCTTACGATTCGGAGCATTTTATGAAAATGACAGGCACCGTTTAGGATTTGAAATAAAATCGGAAAATTAATTGCTATTCAGTGGCCTTTTAAGGCCACCACTGATGTGTTGCGGCGCCACAACTCCTAGGCCATATTCAAGAACAAGGACAATTCATTAGGGACATCATTAATTAATGGACTGGTGGGTGAAGTTACTTTGCGGTTGATGATGATAAGAAACCAAACACTGGCGTCACCTTTGATGTTAATCTCCATTATGTCATGACTAATACCTTGTAGGTACTAAGTTTTTTTTTGCCAGAAAATAAACCATAAAACAAAAGTTCACAAAGGTACCTAAAAGAGCTTTCCTCCCCAGGTTTAGAGCGGTCGGGTAGCTTCGCGTCGCGCCGCCGGGTCGGCTCATCGTCTCTGCTGATGGGCAACCAACAGGCCGCACCGGCAGCCTCGCCCACCGCCTCGATGTCGCACACCCCATTGTGGAACACTTTCGGCATGAACTAAGTACGAACGATGGTCACAAAGATTTGCTTCAAAAACACCTAAAACTCGGTAAGATTGACTAGGGGACAAAGGACATCACGCCATTTGTCCCCTAGTCTACAGAATACGAGGCTATATTGTTTAGACAAAGATTTGGATTATGTTGTACACCTACTTATTAAAAATATTTGACAATTTAGCTAATTTTGCAGTCCTTCTCATTAAGATAGAAACAAATGGTTTCTATTATTATTCTGAGGAAACATGGACGAATTAGAACTGTCAATCTAAGTTTATCTTAAGATTTCGTACTATAGGGTCAATACTAATTCAACAACAATGTTCAAATTACATTTTTGAAGTTCATCTTAGTGGTCATCAAACAACCGACAAAGACTATTGGATCAATTTGTAAAACATCCTATTTTAAGCTGAGAAAAGTCTACAAGTTGATCCTCAGTTTTGAGTTCGCCTATTATTTATCATTAATTAGTTTAATCTGCCCATTTGGATAGAACACCAGGATCTCATTCCGATCTCGTGCTTACAGCGTTAGCTTTTCTATTTGTCTTATAGAATTGTGAACAGCGAATAGCATTCTTTCTTATGTGAGGTTTCTCTATCAATCAAATCAAAGTATGCCGGTCATACAAGATTTGGATAACTTAGGATATCTCAATTCCGGAATGGAATCCCACTTTTTTTTACTTTATTTTTCATTGGATTTTTTTACAATTGCCTATTGTTATCAATACCATTCACAATTGAAGCTGTTTTAATAAATAATCGTCTTTTACAAACAATCCAATCATTACAATTCAAAATTTTATGAATTTGTTGTTCCCGATGATTCATTCAATTTATCTATTTGTTATTATGAATCAATTTATCATCATTCAGTGCTGTATGACGCAAAGCGCTTATGTCCACATGATTCTGTATGGACATGTGCCTTTCTGCTACTGTTTTAGACTGGACATACGCGCTATTGCTTCAATATCAATCGTACTCGTTAACTCGGCAATTCTATTTAATTTATGAGTATTCCAATGAAAAACTACTTTTACGCTGTTAACTTTGTGTTTTCAAGTTTATTGAATATGGCTATGTTAAAGGTTTGAAAGTTTATTTGATAAATATATTTTGAGCATCAAAACTTCTTTTAATTTACCCTAAGTCCTAAGGAACAAAAACCCAAGATCCGAATTTGTTGGCTAGTACTCCTATTTTCGTGCTGTAAAGGATTAAAGAGCTCATCAAAGGCCTCCTTTGTTGGCTAGTAATACAAGTTGTACATTTAACAGTTTATTTATGTATAACTATAATAAGGATTATGATTTCAACAGTACATTAACAGAGTATTTGCTTATAATACAATTATTGTGATCTAAACTGAGTTCACAGTATCTTAGCAATTTCATAATTCTGATTATTCAAAAGTGATATTCGACAATTTCATTGAAAATTGGTAGTTTAAGCAGAGTTTCACTAGCTGTAAAACAAGGCAAAACATAAAGCTTCAGAAAATCATTTAACGAGGCAGGTTGTTATTTCGCTAGTGAATATAGGGTTAAAATCTCTGCCCATTTAATTAAGACTAAAAGAACATTGTAAAAATTAGTCATAGGGTAGGCAACGCCACGTAAGATAAGCGGGCGGGAAGAAATATATACTTAAAACAATAGACAAACACTTCTGTGAGCAAATATATCCAAGTTCAAACTTTTCCCTCACGCTCATCTAACGTGGCGCCACCTATATTGGATTTTAAAATCCGATCTATGATTATAGTTTTCAAATATTTGTTTACACAGTAAATTAAATTATATTCCGTACAATATCGCCATTAAAACTAGTGTAGGTACCTAACAACAATACATGTGTTTTTCATATTTATTTTTATATGAAAGACATCAAAATAGTAACCCCCTTATTCATAAAAGAGTAGATTTGAAGCCCTGTTTAAGTTTCTTCTTTACTTTTAAGCCTACTCAGTCCTTATAAATAAGAAGGTAAGTCAATAAGTTTAAAAGAACATAAATTCGAATTTAAATTAACTTAATAATATTATATTTTAGCATCAATCACATTATCATAAAGATTCTTTGTAAACACTAACTCAATTTCATAGATTTATGACGACAATTTTATCACATTATTTATTAAATTGAAAGAAAATCGATTTAAGAGCAAAACAGGCAAGGTTATTTTGAAAGTTGGCAAGTGATATTTCGAAAGGTACTTGATTATTGATATAATCTTATTTTATCATAACTAAGTACTAAACAATAAAAATTATGTCGATCAAATCAACCAACAGTTACAGTCCAAATTAGCAATAAAAAACTAGAAATATTCAAACAAAAATAATTAAAAAATATATACTCTTGTTACTTACATGAGATTCGAATTAACTGGGTTACAGCTTTTTGATGCTCTTTTGTATAGTGTATAGCTGGGTACTGACAGAACGAGCAGCCTCGCGAGGCATCCGTGCGAGCCAAATGCTCGCTTAGTCAGAACGTTCCACGCCCGAAGAAAACTTGCGTAATGTGGGTGAGGCGCGTTCCGACTAAGCGGGCGTTTGCCTCGCGCGTCTGCTTTGCAAGGTAGCTCGGCCAGTCAATAAGCAGCTATTCACTGATTGTTCAAGTAAAGCCCTAAACCAGAGTGGCTAGTGCGAGTTTTTTACCTACTTAATCGCATTGACGTTTATATAATATGGACAAAAGATGTCAGCTGATATGCAATAGATGACTCTATTTTTTGATCATTAAGTTAACGTTAGGGCGATCGAGTGAATGAACAACTTGCACTAGGCACTCAGAGGTTAGCCAAGCAATTACCCGTCTAGCGAAGGCGTTAGATGCTACGTGTCAAAATGTATGGGATTAGCTGCGTACTGGCTGACTGGGCAGCCTCGCGATATGCCTCGCTTAAAGAAAACGTGCAAAATGTGAGCGAGCCGCGTCCTGTCTAAGCGATCACAATGTCATCTCTTGATATTTCAATCCCATACATTTTGCACGTAGCATCAAGCGATCATGAGACGCTATCGTGGCAGTCTTTGGTAACCGTCTGTGAAGAAACCAATGTTGGCTACTTTCATGTTCAACGTTTTTTATTAACGTAAATGCGTTTTTTTTGGAATGATTTGTTGTTCTATTATATTCGGAATGTTAAATCTGCTAAAAGGTTGAATAGGTACTTATTTTTAACAACATATTCCTTAGGTATTGTTACACAATTCTCTTTCTTAACGGGTTTTGGGCTCGTATTAAAGAACAATGTCTCCATGTCTCCATGAATTCAAGCGTGAATCTATTACTCGAGCATAGTTTTTATTGACACATTTCTATAGAAATTTGACAGCAAATTGATTCTTTTTTCAGCCTAAGGTATCCAGAATTGTTTTTGAATATGGGCCATATGCCAAAGTGCCATCGACCAATGAAAAGCCAACATTCGGAAACGAAACTCATATCTTTGGTAATGTTTAACACGCCTCCTCCAAATAAAATGGGTTTACATCTACTGCTTATTCGTATTTAAACAGGCAATTTATGATATTACAAGGTGCACTATAGGTATATTTTGATTTAATAGCTATTAGCTGGGTACTGACTGAGCGAGTAACTTCGCGAGGCATTAGCGCGAGGCAAATGCTCGCTTAGTAAGGACGTGCTTCGTTCGAGGGAAACGTGAAAACTGAAAGCGAGGCGCGTCCTGACCAATGGAAGCTGTTCGGTCAATCAGTGCACAGCTATTTGTAAAATCAGTATGGAAGATATAAAGCGTAGAAGACTAAGGAAGGAATGTTTTCATTGTGATATTGAAAACAAGTATATATTACACAAGTTGTAAGATTTTATAATGTAAAATGGTCCAAAATTGATTATGTTTGGCAGATTATGGTCATTACTGTAAAAAGCCTCGTTTTTGGAGATCACTTTTTCTAAGATCGATATTATTATAATTTATTATTGTAGATAATGGTGTCGATTCATTGGAATATTATCCTGAACTCAACCAAAGATTCTAGCAAATATTTGTTCAGGGTGTTGATACACTGCACTCTGGTTGTGATACAATATGGAACTAATGATTTCCACGTCGTAGTGTGCTACTATGTATATTCTAAGTTTCAATCAAATCCGTTTAGCCATTTAGGCGTGATTGAGGCACAAATATCCAAACATCCTCACAAACTTTCGCATTTATAATATCAGTAAGATTGTGATAGAAAGGGCGGCAATTATTTAATTTAAGTACATTGACAGAATCGACACCAATAACTTTTGATAAACAATATTCTATCTAACATTTTAATTTATTCAGCTTATCACCAATTTTGACACAAAACAAAGTTATATTTATGTAAATTGATAGCAGTCGAAAAAGAAGCGAGTATAAGCACTGGTTGGGAAAAAAAGATATCCCAAAAAGTAATTCCTAATCCTGATATAATTAACATTTAACAATTATAACAGGGCCAATAACCCTTATGTATACAGCACATTTAACATCTAGCGCTCTAGCAACAAAAAACACCGATCCATAATATAAAAAAACGTGAATATGGCACAAGGAATCTGATAGCAACACTGAACTTTACCAATCATAAGGTTCAAAGTTCTGTAATTTAAATCTTGATCTTGTGAAGGCATCACTCGAATCCAAGACATATAGATTAGGAAATAAAGTTCAATATTGCAACATACCTTCTGCCATATGTCCGTAAAGTCACGTTACCACAGCCATCGTCGACGCTTCGGGTTCTCTCTTCGTCATTCAGTCGGCTGCTCGCCTGGAAACGAAATCACTCTAATATTATATATACGAAAGTGTGAGTGTGTGTGTATGCATGTTTATGTATGTGTGTTGGGGTGCGTTCACCTCCATAACGACCTCGGTGGTGCTGTGAGGGAAGCGCCTAAGAGTTATCAGACACTCAATTCCTCGACTAAATATCGTTGTACAACGCCAGGGATCAGGAGAGCACTACCGAAGCACTAGCCCTCTTGGCCATTTACAATGTTTTTAAGTGTATAATCTAAGTACAGGCGTAGGCGGCTGTATATAATATGTCGCCCCTATCGCATGTATAATAATAAAATAATAAATATTTGTGGACATTTCACACAGCGCCATCTAGCCCCAAACTAAGCAAAGCTTGTAATATGGGCACCAGATGGCTGATATAATACTTATATAGGTACTTTTCTTGTAAATACATACTTATACTAAATAACACTACAATACCCAGACCCGGAAGAAATATTTGCAGAACATTATGAACATTTCTCCCGCAGCGGGAAGCGGGAAGCACTCGTGGCGTAGCTTGCTTAGGCGTTCTTGATTGATCGTTGAAGCTAAGCAACGGTATGCGCGGTCACAAATTGGGGTGGGTGACCGCAAGTGGCATTACGAGCTGAGCGCTTCCGTGCTTCGGAGGGCACGTTAAACAGTCGGTCCCGGCTTTTAAGTCGCTAAGCCACGACGGAGGCCTTTAGGCGGCCTAAAAACTCCGTCACTAGAGTTGGCCACTAGCTCATACGAACATGCATACATACAGCCGAGCACTCGAGGGTGTCAAAATAGTAAGTAATGGTAGTGCGCAGTTTGTGTCTCACCTTCGTTGTTGTTGTGTCGCGCTCTCACGAGTCTCTCCGGGTGGGAGTGCGCGAGTTGCGTGTAATCGCGGAACACCTCGTTGTAAGTGTCGTCGTTGGACGACATCTCGCTCTCACGCATCTCTTCGTTCAGCTTCGTAAGTCGCAACCTGCAGTTGTTAAACATTTATGATTACTTATCTAAATGTATTTCACATTTCACAAAGCGCCATCTAGCCCCAAACTAAGCAAAGCTTGTACTACGGGAACCAGATGGCTGATAGAATACTTATAAACGTTTTTTTTGTAAATACATAATACTACAACACCCAGATAAGGAAGAAATATTTGCAGAACATACAAACATTTCTCCCGACATTGAATTATAAAACAGACGGAATCACGTTTCATCGGTAAGTATCAATAAACTATGATTTTATTTCAAAAGGTGTTCACCCATCATCCTGTCCATAAATTTGTAGTAGACAAGTTTTCATATATATTTTTACTACTACTGTCGCTAGCGAGTCATCATCATCATCATTTCCCTGCCCTTGTCCCACTCTATGTGGGGTCGGCACAACATGTATTTCTCTTCCATTTCCCTCTGTCAGAAGTCATCTCAACGCTCACTCCTTTCTTACTCATGTCATCTTTCACACAGTCCATCCATCTTTTCTTTGGCCTACCTCTACCCACATATCCTTCCACATTCATATCTAAAACTCTTCTCGTCACATGACATTCTTCTCTTCTTTTTACAAGTATCGTCTGGAAAAATGCTCGATGGGAAAAAGAAGAATGATAGCCATGGTAGACTCACAAAGTTACTATATCCGCGTTTGCGTGGTCGACGGCGATGTCGAGCGGCGTGTGTCCCTCCGCGTCCGCTATGGCCTGGTCGGCGCGGTATCGCAGCAGTAAACACACCTGTAAACAAACATGCATCACTATTTGTGGCCACAAGAAGGAAGGGCCTGAAAGAGGGGCTTTTCTAACAAGTCAAACTTAACAGAAGAAATCATAACACTAAGCGCCCAGTTCACCATGTGTTTCCGTGCTTCGGAGGGCACGTTAAATTGTCGGTCCCGGCTTTTAAGTCGTTAAGCCATGACGGAGGCCTTAAGGCGGCCTAAAAATACCGTCACAAAACCTGACCACTAGCTCATACGAACGGACTTACCATGTGTTTCAACAAGTAAAGTGTTGATTTGTTAATTCCTGAGAAACGTTATTTGGCAGGTAAAGGTTACGAGTAACTTCTGTCAATTTACCGGTTACTTTAACTGGCGAATACTATACTAATGTAATACTCGGCACTTTACCTAAAGGTAGTGAAACATGCCCTTATACTTGTACAACTTGTTTTACTGAATAAATTCACGCACTGCTGGGTATAAGCTTCCTCTTTATTACGACATTCTGTCCGTTCCCTCGCGAGTTTTATTGAGTGATTGACTATATATTTTTGTTTTTCAGGATTCCGTACCCGAAGGGTGCCAACATAACTTTATTACTAAGCCTCCGCTATCCGTCCGCCTGTCAGCGTCAGCGGGCTGTATCTCATGAACCGTAATAGGTGAGAGTTCGAATTTATTTTCACAGAGTGTGTATTTATTGCCGCTATAACAACATATATTAAAATAAAAATATCAATGGAGGCCCCATACAAAAAACATTTATGTACATATACGATAGTACGGAACCCTTCGTGAGCGAATTTGTCTCGCACTTGACCGGTTTTATATCAGCTCTCGGTTTTTCACCAACTTGTGCGTTTATGTCAAACATCTAAAAAAGTCCGATTAGTTGCTATTTTGCTGCATGAAAAAAAGACAAATCAACAAACCAAAACCAACTTTCGCATTTACAATAATTGTAGAGACAACTCACCTGCGCAGTGTGTCCGGCTTCCGTGGCTAGGTGTAGCGGAGTTTTGCCATCTTCATCCTGAACGTTCAATTTACTGCCGTTCAGAAGTAGGAACGAGCACGCCATCACTGAACCCTGGAACAGAACACTTGCTAGTTACATACCGGATTCAGAACTAGCCGCTGACTACATGCTGAGTGCATGAAATAAGCCCTTGAGGCGCACTTTAAATCCTTTCACCACACTAGTGACACGATTACTACTACTAGGATATTATATTTTATCTTTAAAATTTTGTTCGTAACAAACTAGATTATTCAGTGTACACATCGCTGAACCTCCGTTTAACCATACTTACGCTGAGCACGGCGTGGTGCAAGGACGTGCGGAGTTTGCGCCAGCCTCAGAATGTCTAAGCCTGCCGTGTACTACTCCCTGCGCCGACATATTGTACATCTAGCCTGCGACTAAGATATACTTACGCTGAGCACGGCGTGGTGCAAGGGCGTGCGTTGTGCCTGTGCTTGTGGTATACAACTGCCGTCCGCACTGTCTCTGCACCTGTGACTAAGATATACTTACGCTGAGCACGACGTGGTGCAAGGGCGTGCGTTGTGCCTGTGGTATACAACTGCCGTCCGCACTGTCTCTGCACCTGTGACTAAGATATACTTACGCTGAGCACGGCGTGGTGCAAGAGCGTGCTTTGAGCCTGTGGTATACAACTGCCGTCCGCACTGTCTCTGCACCTGTGACTAAGATATACTTACGCTGAGCACGGCGTGGTGCAAGGGCGTGCGTTGAGTCTGTGGTATACAACTGCCGTCCGCACTGTCTCTGTACCTGTGACAGATATACTTACGCTGAGCACGGCGTGGTGCAAGGGCGTGCGGGAGTGCGGCGCACAGTTGACGTCTGCGCCGGCCGCCAGCGCCGCCCGCATTACAGGCACGTTGTGAGCCCGCGCCGCGCGTAACAATACCGCCTCCGCTGACAGATTGCACATATCCTCTGCACCTATGAATGACCAAAAATAATAATCTAACAATTTATTTATTTGATTTATAGAAAAAACATAGAATGCCTCCAGCTGCTTCTCTCCCCGAGCATGACGTAAAAGTCGACTAAGGGATAGTATCCTCCAACATGAAGAGATACATTAAGCAAGTATTCCCAAGGAGGGTTGACGTCAGGCAGGCGGCCGGTCATAAAACACCTTAGCCGAAACTCTTACAGCATGAACCAAGGATCATGCTATGCTGACCCCACATAGAGTGGGATAAGGGCAGGAAGATGATGATTAGTTTTACCTAGTTCGTCAGCATCTTCTCCCTCGGTAGAATCGTGGTCGGATGGTAAGGTGAGTTCCAAGGCTCTTTCTGCGCCCAACTCAGCTCCAATCTCCAGTACTGGGCTGCCAGTACTGGAGATTGAACTGTTTGAGCTCTTCTCGTCGACTATTGTCTCAGGAACGGAGGGCGGCGCTCGCACTCTGAAAAAAAAAAAAAAACTGGTCAAGTGCGAGTTGAATTCGCACACGAAGGATTCCGTACCATTCTGCCCTCCTAGTGAAGAACGCAGTAACTAACATTTTTGACAAAAATTATTTAGATACATATTCGGAATCGCCTAACAAAATACAACATTCTGTTCTCATTTTTCTTCAAAACATGTTAGGAATAGTTACTGCGTTCTTCACTAGGAGGGCAGCATTGTTCATGTACTTTTTAGTATGACTTTTACCCTATGTACTTTAGAAAACAACCCTCTTAATAAGGGCTAAAATAGGTGTCAAAATTTGTATGGGAACTTTTTAACGGGCGGTGCGAATGGCTTGAAACTCGGTTTGAAATCTAACGCGTACGAAGTCAATAAATAAAGTTAATCAAATTGAAATATACCTGCGTCTAGCTCTCCTTACTGACCACCGCCTGCCGTTGCGTAGCGGCGAGGTTTGTACTGCGTTCATGGAAGCACCGCTACTTACTATGTCCTTCACGAAGGACAAGTTCACGTACTTAGCTCGGATCCACGCTTCGCGAACACATCTGCGAAACAATACAGTATCTTAAACATCGATTGGAATTAGCCTTTGATTACTTCCGATAAATCAACATGAATTAACAATGTGTAACTAACTCATTATGATATCTGGGCTCTTGAACGTTGAAGTTAAGCAACGTTGTGCGCGGTCACAATTGGGATGGGCTACCGCAGGTGTTACGAGCTGAACGCTTCCGTGCTTCAGTGGGCACGTTAAATTGTCGGTCCCGGCTCTTAAGTCGTTAAGCCATGACGGATACCTTTAGGCGGTCTTAAAACTCCGTCACAAGAGTTGGCCACTAGCTCATACGAACTTGCTTTTTCTTGAATGTGGGATGTAATACCTACGATAAGTATGTTTCTAGGTCACCTATAAGGCGATTGTGTATCTTTATTGCAAGCAGTTTCTATAAGTCAGATGTCAAATATGATAGCTTTCTTTATTTGTATAATAGTGTTCGCAAGGGTAGTTCCCATATATGTTCTATGGAACATGACGTCATCGAAATGAAACATTTTCTTTCCTATTTTTTCCATAGAACTACATACTAGCTTTTCACCCAGTGAAATTCATGCCATAGAACCAAATAGGGAATCAGATTTTCCCAAAACCTTCCATAAGAAGCTAAATGACACTGATAATGACAATTATTCTGTCATACCATTAATCAAACATCTGCCTGGGTAAAATAATCCTACAAAAGAATCCTAAAAATCTAAAGTTAAAAAATGGTAGCAAAAATGATAAGACTGTACTGTAATCGTAAAGAGGTCTTAATTACCTTGTCCTATAGAACAATTTGAAAAATAAAAGTACCTATTACATGTTCCATAATAGTACAAAATAAGAAAAAAAAATATCTTATTCTGTCCGATGATGTAATTTTCCATAAAACTATGGGAACTACCCTGTTCGCAACAGAGAAATCATGCAAATTCAAGAGTTCAGCTACACTTACGTTTCACAATCAGGGGTTGCTCGTTTGATTGTAGCGCCCTCTGTGTTAGCTTCGTAAATTAAATTCACTATTTTGTTCCCGAGCTCAGCCATTACCTAAAAAGATACATTCATGTACAAAGTGTAACTTATGAAATTCATATTCATGACAAAGTAAAATTGTAAATACCGTTGGATTGTAAACTGTCGAAAGATTGTGAACCGTAACATTCTGCTTACAATTTAACTGCTTTAAATATGTGGCGCTTCGGCGGGCGCTGCCGCGGCATGCTCGCTCTGCTCGCTCGCCTAAAGCGTAGCTTTTCACTAACTAACCTAACCTACTAATTTCGATTTAAGCAGATGTTCAACAGTTTACAATCTCGCGGGATAATCTAATGGTATTTGATTATAATGGTCTGGGTGTTGTAGTATTATGTATTATAAGTATGTATGTACAAAAAAAAGTATATAAGTATTCTATCAGCCATCTGGTTTCCATAGTACAAGCTTTGCTTAGTTTGGGGCTAGATGGCGCTGTGTGAAATGTCAACAAATATTTATTATTATTATTTATTTACAATTTTACGGTGACATTCATAACTGGATTATTTTATCTAAGTGTTGCCTTTCCGCTTACTAACAAACATCCCATAATCGGGCCGGCACAGAAAAGTAAAAAAATGTGTTTACAAAAAAGTGTGTTACAAACAAGCTTTTTGCAGGATTTTTCCTTGCTTTTTGTGCAGGAACCGATTATGGAACGAGTATTGGGTGAAGTGAGGACCATAGGAAGTGAATACCGTACCTTTATAATGTCAGGTTCCCAATCGTCCAAAGTAAGCGATCTCACTTTACTCAAGTGCACACCAAGCGAGCGATGGATACCCGAACATTCTACAACAGAAATAAAACCTTATACACATTATCGACGACCTCGGTGGCGTGGCGGGCGAGTGCTCGGCTGAGGCGCGGGTTCGACTCCAGCTACGGCAGAAATGTTTGTATATTCTGCAAATATTTCTCCCGGGTCTGGGTATTGTGGCACCATGGTACTCGTAGTTTCTGATACCCACGGCGCAGGGAATCCTAGTATAAGTTCAGGACTATGTATGTGACTGTTAGGTATTATTTAATTAAAAAACTAACCAATGCAAAGTGTGATTCCAAGATTGATGCTGGCCCAGCGAGGATTCGCACTGCCGCAGTCACAGCAATAGTTGTTACCGGGAATGCTGAGAAGTTGTTCCCATATTCTGAGAAATAAATAAAGGTATTAAACAAGTTAAAAATAGCAAACCGACATGGGCACTTAAAACGCCTGACATTTTGGCGCGCGTGGTGTGACGTCATGGTCTATCACTCGCAGGCAAAACACTGAATGCTAAAAACTAAACAACTACACACTCGGTGGCATTGTCAATTATATTGTCATAGACTATTACATGATGACCAATGGCGCTGCGTTTCAAATATTTGAATTTCCCATAAATTTGAAATTTGAAGTCTTTTGCACTTTTTAAAAATTAATTACTTGTAAATATTGATGAAGGTATAATTCTAATATAATAATGTCTTTTAAATAAATATTTGACTCTAATTTTAATCACATGCATATTCCCCATTGTGATGCACCACCGAAATCTTGAAATTCATAGAAAACGAATAGAGCTCGGAGTTTAGGAAGTTAAGTCACCTGATCTTCTTCATAGCGACGTTGACGTTAGGTTTGTCATCGAGCCGGCTGTCGTCTGGAACTAGCACTGTTTGTGCGTCGGGATGGTCACGTGACCGGCCCTGTTGGATGGCAGACCGGATGCCGTTTTGGAGCGCGCCCACCCAGCAGTTCAGCATCTCTTCAGAGTCCGCTTGAAGCATGTGGCTTCTACAAATATTATAAAGTATTATTATATTATTCAGCTTATATCCTCAGCTTCACTCGCGTTGGAGCCGAAAAAAGTAACCTACTGCTACTAGTCGTGTCACTACTTATTTTGAACCAGTGTGGTGAAAGGATTTAGGTAGGTAGGTACTTGTGTGGATGTTTGGCTGCATATCTAGGTAGGTATGCAGCCAAATATCTACCTACGTTCTTATTTTTACTATTATTGTGTTTCTTTCTTATTGTTTCTGTCAGTCTTTTTTTTATTATTAAGGCACACAAAACAACTTTATTTATTTACTATTTACTATGTGCTGGAATAACATATAGGCTATTTTTCATACGGGCACCACGCGAGCGAAGCCGCGGGAGGCAGCTAGTGATCAAGTATATACTCACTTGCAGGGAGACAGTACTTCGAAGCAGTACCGCCTCTCCCCGTCAGGCACGTGTTTGACGGTACAGAGGCGCAGGTCGTCCTCCATCACCGTCACATTCAACTCACCCGTCCGCTTTCTAGAATATCATAAAGGCATTAAGGAGACTGTGCCCAAAAGCGGACTGTGTATTTCTCTGCTAGACTGGGAGTAAAGAAAAAATGTAGAACGCCTCCAGCCCCCTCTCTCCCCGAGCATGTCTTAAAAGTCGACTAAGAGATAGTATCCTTCCGAACATGATGGACTATATATCGTCACTGGAAAGGCAAAATTACGTAAGCGCCAAAATGGCGCCAAATGGGCATAATGATTTATTATTCTAAAATAGCAGTCCAAATACAATAATATGAATTGCTGGACATAGAAAATGAAAAAAGAATGTAATCTTACTTTGACGTCATCAAAATTCGATAATTAGGTAAAAAGTTATGTTTAAAAAACGAAAAAAAAAAAGAACTTTAAACGGCTTTTTCTCGTTTGGCGCTTACGTAATTTTGCCTTTCCAGTGACGATATATGGGCGATGGGCTGATCACCTTCACGATAGTTCACCATATCCATCTTGGGACTTTGAATTAGGAGAGGCTGCAGGTTTTCTTATGATTACTTGTGGCTCTGCTAACTCCATTAGGAATACGGGCGTGATATGTACTCTTAAATTTTTACGACGAGGTAAAAAATAGCATAAATATAAATATAAAAAGAAAAAAGTATGTTCTACGTATTTTTATACAAACTTGGTTAAAAGATTTTTTTATTGTAAAAGAATCGTTTGACATCTTTGGAATTGAATTTAACATTCTAGCCATAGCACACTCAATTAATGCCCTGCATACTGACTGAGGGTGCCGCCTTGAGAGGCCGCCAGGCTGTCCTGACCAAGCGAGGCAGTCTCGTACAGTCAGTACGCAGCTCACACCATACAGCAGATATCCATTGTTATTGTTAAAAATGAGTACTAACGCAAAAATTCAGTAGTATAAGGCAAGAAAATTGTAAGTGGGTAAACAAAGAAATAGCGACAAATCACAAGGCCGTGACCATTTGCAGTTGGCCAGACATCGGCCGACCCACTTAGTAAAACCTTTAAACCATTCGCTAACTAAAACATGATTCTGACTCATTCTTTGAAATTAAATTTTAGAATCCTACGGAAATAAGTTGCCTGCGGACGTCTCGATTACACACCTCGGCGGCGTGGCGAGTGAATACTCAGATGTGAGAGGTGCAGGTTCAATTCCCACTGCAGGAGAAATGTCCCGCAAATATTTATTCCTGGTCTGGGTGTTGTGGCACGATGGTACTCGTAGATTCTGATACCCACAACAGGGAAACCCAGTGCGAGGTTAGAAGTATGTATGACTGTTGGGTGTTAGGGGGGTGTCTACCAGTACCAGATCTCCGAGGTGAAATGAAATAGGCAAAGAACTATCGCGGCCTTGGCGCATTCGAAATTAATAGATCTGCCAGACTGCGTCAAGGACACGAACTTATTTTATTAGCACTTACCTGTAAACTAGTCGATTGTCGTACAAGTAGAACCACCGTCTATTCCACGTCTTGAAGGCATTCGATGTTCTTTTGAACAAGTACCCTTGCATCCTGGGGGTGTTCTTCACACTCAAACAGGGCATACTCAATCGCCCTTCTTTGCTGTCCCCTTCAGAATCAGTCTTACAACTAGGAAGCACTGTATCTTTGCTGTTTACTATAGTGTGTCGATTCTCCATTTCTTTGTCCAGTATTTTAGTATCGCTACGCATCGTCGCAACCTGAAAATGTTGGTTCAAATTTTAATGAGCGGTTGGATTAAAGTGTTTCTCGGGAATTCGTAATGTAATGAGCCTATTAACTTAATTTTCAATACAATTAGTACTGATGCACAAATTAGATAAAATTCATTTAATGTAAGTTTTTGTTGCGAGTTGCATTTAATTTGCTGTTGCTGTGCGGCTGAGACGCCAAACGTAAATTATTCGCTAATTGCATTGTAGAAGCAAATCAGTGTATAATGAACCACTTTTTAGGTTTCAGTACTGACTGAGAGGTTTTTTTCCGTCTGGATAAAAGTTCTGAATAAATTTTAAACAAAACAAGATTAGGTATTATACAACCAAAGTTATGCATCTAATTGAATACAGATGAAGAGGTCAAGGTAAAGTAGGCAACAGTCTGAACAAATCCTTATTATGCCAAAACGAATTACATTTATTTATTTAATTTAGCGCGCAGTTTATTTAATAGTCGTAAAGTCACGCGACGTATCATCGGCAAATTGTAGCATCACACGACAAAATGAGGTGCACCTGACAGTCATACATCACGCGAGCCCACTTCGATGCAAAATGCCTATGTAAGAATTAACAAAACCTAGTATTAGGTTTTAGTGCCATTATCAGCAATTTCTGTAAGATGCAAATTCAAAAATCGTTAAATTACTCATGTAACGAGCAGTTAGCCCTGCCGCACACAAGACCACCGGTGGCGGCTACGGACACTAGTGGTCACCACAATCATCATTTTCATCATCATTTTCCTGCCCTTATCCCACTAGGTGGGGTCGGCACAACATGTTTTCCTCTTCCATTTTCTCCTATCACTCGTCATCTCATTATTCACTCCTTTCATACGCATGTCCTCTTTCACACAATCCATCCATCTTTTCTTAGGCCTTCCTCTGCCCGTGTATCCATCCACATTCATATTCAGCACTTTTCTTGTAACATGACTTTCTTCCCTCCGCATAACATGCCCATTCCACGCTAACCTATTACTCCTCATTCTCTCTGTCACTGGCGCTACTTTCAAACTTCCTCTGATGTACTCATTCCGTATCTTATCCATTCTGGTCACTCCACACATCCATCTCAACATTCGCATCTCTGTAGCATGCACTCTTCTTTCATCCACCACTTTTGTTGCCCAACACTCAGATCCATACAGTACGACAGGTCTTATGACCGTTTTGTATATTTTCCCCTTAAGCTTAAGGGGCATCCGCTGATCACATACTGTGCCCGAGACCTGTCGCCATTTCATCACAAGTAGAGGATAAAATGACAAGTTGAGCATTCGATTGGGCGCTTGATGTTAAAAAGTGTGGTCAATGCTACTTGTAGCCGAGTTCAGTTGCCCACAGTCACCGTCTTCCATTTTTAAACACGAACATTCGACACCTGTCATATACTGAGGTTAATGAACGAATATGTGGGAACGTCTTGCCATAGTGACTTTGAGTAGTAACGAGGAGTAGTGACAGCCAGTCACTAATGGCTGGAACTGGTGAGTTCATGATGTGTCACGGCTTTTCCACCAATAGTGTCCATTAGTCGTTGCCACCGTGATGCTATGTGCTAAGACCAAATAGGGCATGAGACTAAAGAAGCACAATCTTACACAAATACAAAATAAAGTAATATATAAAGATAGTTACCGGGCCTACTGATATGCCTTGATTATCTTGTAAACACTTCTACAAAGTACTTACTACATAATACTTCTACGAAGTAGGTACCTACTGCATAATCGAATGTTTAATTCTCACCTCATCAGCAGTAGATTTGAGGAACGGCTCAAGATCTTCAGACAAGTCCGCTCCCTGGTGGTAGTAAGTGCAGCAAGCTTGCAGGTACGATTGAAACTGAAATTTAAAAAAAAATATTAAAAATTAAAATTTTACGATTTAGCTTTCTATGCAGATAAGATGGCGCTATGTGGATTTGGTAAAACGTCTTAATTTTTATAAAGGAACGTATTTGATGTTTTCTCTACTAAAATTCCAACGATTCTATCTAGAATAATAAAAAGTAAATAAGTACCTACCTAATTATGTTACTATATCATGAACTAGCTGTGCTCCGCGGTTTCACCCGCGTTTTTCTCGTTTCTGTGGAAATACCGAGATAAAATATTGCCTATATTATAGCCTCCCTCAATAAATGGACTATGGCCCATAACTCATTAATAGGTACCAACTCTTAACATCTCACACGCGTGATAACTTTTAAACGAAATATCCGATTGAGATGAAACAAAAAGTATTTTACTTCTACATAAATACTCTTGATAACATAATGCTTAATTTCGATAAAGATTAATATTACGATACATATTTAACGTAGTTTTTTTTTCTTCAGACAATTTCATAATTATTTTGAACACAAAATCGGTTATTGTGATTAAACCATGATAGCTAGATATATGTTCTCGCGGACTTTTTTGTAGGTCTTGATGGGATCTACAAACCAGTAGTACATCATTTTGTTCTATTGTCAATAGTTTTTGCAGCGCACGCAAAAATAGGTTTTCGATTTTACACCTTGTGTTACAAAATAGCAATTTTATTACGGATCCCTAATTTTGAAAGAAAAAAAAACATAGCCTATAGCCTTCCTCGATAAATGGACTACCCAACACTGAAAAAATCATTCAAATCGGACCAGTAGTTCCAGAGATTAGCGCGTTCAAACAAACAAACAAACAAACAAACTCTGCAGCTTTATAATATTAGTATAGATTCAATAAAATTATATTTATTTGTTTGTTCATATTTAGTTTTAGTTATGGTTATTTCGTTATAATTTTCAAACATCGCAATAAGTAAGGCACTTAGAACTTATGAAAGAGATATAAATAATAGTCATCGTGTGAATCGAGTCATAATGAAATTAGTGACTGTTAGGTACACGGTGATTCATTTTAGAAGGTATCTAGTAATGCAAAAATACTATAATAAGCTAAAATGGATGCAAATATAGGAAACAACGTTTAGCAACGGAAAAATAGTATACATTGTTTGATCAAAATATCGAATCAATAATGATCGATATAACTAATAAACTTTAACATTGATACATATTTTTGTTACTGAGTACATACCAATAGTCCTATTTTTGGTTTTTCAACTAAATCACAGGCAGATTAGAATGCACAAAATTATCCAAACATTTTTAAAAGCGAGAGAGATCCACGAGAAAACATCTCAACAACAATGAGTCATCGTTTCAAGAGCGTATCAAAATCCGCAAAAAAACCTTGCAAGTTGTAAGCAAGTGACTTGCTTAGTGGGTGTGCACTAACTGATGACTTTGTCAATGAGTGCTAATGACTAAGCCTTAGAATCAGATATGATATCTTTGAAGGTAATTATTGATTGGAAATCATATTTTAGAGATACAGTTGCCTGAAAATATTAATCGGGGAATATGGGCTTAGTATTATCAGCCCATTTTTGTACTTATCAGGATATACCTGTTAATTTAAGAGTTTGATCCATTTTGTTTATATTTTTCTAGATAACAATTTTTTTTTATCAACGTGGGTTTTAAAAAAAAGTGTGTTACATAAAGCATAATAATCTAGTACCTAGATTTAAAAATATCCCAGAATTCCACGCGTAAGCTTTCAGTACGTAAACGAAGCGTGTGTCACTATTTATTCAATTATCATTCTTGATAAACAACGCATTATCCAACAGTATCTGCCTATCGTATCCTGGTTTCAGTGCAGTCCATTTGATTTTAGGGCTTGTCACGTTAATTTTAAAGCTTAAAAAGGAAAAACACGTTGATCTTAGATAACAATGACGTAGGAACACTCGTATACATAAAGTATTGTACATCCCTGCACAACGAAGAATTAATTACCTTGAAGTAGTAATTATTTGATCGTATCTTTGAAACAATAACTACTACTCACTATTATTTTTCAATGGATTACGTATTTTTTATTTATACTGAGTATTGGTAGGTACTTAATGTTAGCGTTAGACAACGGATCGTTCATTACAACATCGTTTTACTGACAAAAATATATTTGACAGATAACAACTTTACAAACGACCGATCTGTTTCGTTAGTAGAATATTGCAAACTGGCATTAGTCAGCTTTATTTCTTTCATGTCTATAAGGCCTAAGGGGGTATCCATTAATTACGTGAGCCGATTTTGGCGAACCGAGATTTCCCTTCTCCCGTGACATTGGGTGAGGTTCGGATAGACCCCCCCTAATAATTACTAAATAAAGAAAAAGGCGTGTATAGCATTACATAATATAATGCACAACTGCCTAAATATGCAATCCTGACAAACTTTCGGAAGCCAGTAATAACAATAAATTCTACTAGTATCATAAATCCAAAGATGTTTGTGTATGTTTAGTTTATGCTTCGATCACGCCATGACGGCTAAACGGAATTTAAATGAAACTTGGAACATACATAGTATTGGAATAAAATAAAGGTAACTTTTTATTCGGGCGCCACGCGAGTGAACCTAATCAACTCCAAGTTAAAGCTCTTTGCGGCACAGACTTTTATTAAGGAAGTGCACTTGTCAAGTTACATAATAGATGAGGGAGGTGTTTTGCATCATAAGCGTGAGGCTTCTTAATTTGTGAACATAAAATATTCCGTTCGATACACAATACGAAAGTGAAAGTCATATCCTTCCTTGGTGCAAGTAAACGAGAGAAAGTTTGTCAGTTATTCAACACGAAACCGAAACGAGCGGACGCTAGACATTAGACACTTGTGTGGAACACTACATCCTTTCGCCACACTGGTTTATGTAGATAAATAAATATTTGTGGACATTTCACACAGCGCCATCTAGCGCCAAACTAAGCAAAGCTTGTACTATAAGCACCAGATGGCTGATAGAATACTTTTTTCTTTAAATACATACTTATATGACCGGTTTTTTTAAGAGATCTAGCTAATTAGTTCTCTAAATTGGAGTCAGGCCTATGCCGTGAGAAAACACGTTTTATTAGCCTTAAGGAAAACGCTATCACTTGATTGTTAAATTACTTGGTTCCCGGATTCGCTGGGCGGCATTACACCAACTAAGCATGATGTCTTCCATTCTCTGACTCTCATTTTCACTAATGAGGACCAATTTTCAAATTAGCCTAGAAATAATAACTTGGGAAAACGTTTGGTGCAGTGAATTGACCACCTCTGTGGCGTGGCGGGCGAGTAATCGGCTAAGACGCAAGAGGCGCGGGTTCGATTCCCGCTACGGGAGAAATGTTTGTATGTTCTGCAAATATTACTTCCAGGTCTGGGTGTTGTAGTATTATAAGTATGTATTTACAAAAAAAGTATACATATAAATATTCTATCAGACATCTGGTTCCCATAGTACAAGCTTTGCTTAGTTTGGGGCTAGATGGCGCTGTGTGAAATGTCCACAAATATATATATATATATATATAAATGCCTTTTTTATTTATTTATTTAATGTGACTTACAGTGGCCAGGATCTCGTGTCGTTTCCTCGCTTGTAGCATGGTAATCTTCTGCACATGGTCCAGTGCAGTGTGGCGGAAGCACGACCGCGTCGCCAGTAGGAGATTCACTGCCTCCTCAACATCACTCGTTTTGTGGCGAGCTACCTGTTAGAGAAATATACTATATAACTAGATGGCGCCACTAGTATATAATTAGTATGCGCTATTGTTGCGTTCTGAGAATTCCTTCTGTATTTCGGCCAGAATCCTAACTTCCTCAAATATTTTCAGAATCATAATATTAATAGGATACTTCGCGTGGTACCTGGATAAAAGGTAGCTATGGAATAATCCAGGTCACAAAACATGCACACACACTTTCGCCTTTTTAGGGTTCCGTGCCCGAAGGGTGCCTACGGGATATTTCTATTACCGCTATACAACAAAAAATAAAAATAAAAAAAATAAAATTACAAGAAATATTTTTTTATGGTGAAAGGGCCTCTGTATCATAAAACAGCATTGTCAATGGTTTGGTTGATTTTACACCCACTCCTAATATATATATTTTGGTGAATTCTGTTCTTAATTTACCGACAGCCCAAATGTATTAATGCATAGTAAATTAGACATAAAATGTAGTATGTAATAATACAATAGAAAATTATCATAAGCAGTTCCCACGGCCATGGACCTACTTTCGATGAGCGAGATTGTGCGTACAAACCATAAGCCGATGCATGGGACCAGCTAAACTATGTGTTTTATTCACTTTATGAGGCTGCTAAGCGTTCAGCGGCTTCACTCGCGTGGTATGCGGATAAAAAGTACCCTAAGTATGACCTACTTACTTTTTATCTTATTTATTTATTGAGGCACACAAAACAGAATACAATCAAATGCATTCACAATAGTACATAATAAAAACATGTGTACACAACATGATTATTAAAGCAGTATTTAAGTGTAATAAGATAAAAAATTAAAATGTGAGCTTCACTAAGAAAGCTCGAAGCTAATAGAAGTACTAGTGTAAGTTTAAAGCACACTCTTTATAAAGAGTGGCTAAAACTTCTTTTTTAAATTGAGGAAGTTTTGAGATGAAAATATCACTTACTCATAAACTATGTGAATTCCTAAAGTTTCATTCAAATCCATACAGCCAATAAAGAGTGATCGAACCACATGAGGATATCATCACATGGTCACATCCTCACAAATTTCAAATAATACAGATGGGATGGTACCATAGGTACCACTGGGGCCTTGCCAGGCCTTGGAATGATTTAAAAATTGAAAAAATTAGCACAGTCTATTCATACATTTAAAAAGATTCAGTTTTCTTTGCTATTGACAACATAGTTTGATTAGTAGACAGACAAAAATTGACATCAGCTCTACAAGGTCAGCATTATAGTATGGCTTCATCTAATTTAGCAGTAAACATTATTTTTTGTTTACTTTGGTACACTATCATTGTGTTTCTACATTACTATTTACTTTTCGCATATTTTACTGAACAATATGATAAAAATGAGCTACACCTGTGTTCTGTTATGGTATTTTAATTACGATAATTGATTGTTGTTATAGAATACAAGGAAATCTTTTCCACAATAATGATAGAACACAGTCCACAAGCATTATACATTGAAATGTTTATCACTATTTACCTACAGTACATAACAGTAGGTACTTAATGGAGGTAGTTTCATGGTTGGTACTCAATAGCGGTCAGGTAAGTAGTAAAAGTGGATAAGGCCAACTAAGCTAAGAGGATGGTATGGGTGCTGGGCTAGCCCACTATATCTAGAATCATCCTGGGCACTATTGCATCCCGTTACAGGCAAAAGTAACCTCCTGATGCTGTACAAATCATTTAGTTTAGATGGTAGAGTAAAGGTAGCCTTATTTTAAGTAGTAAGTACTTGTATGGTTGGTTACATTAAAAAAAAATATAACCTACACCAATTTTACATGAACTCTTAATCCTAGAAGATCAGAAGCCTACTGTGTGCAGCAGTGATTAAAAATGTATGCGCTTTACCTGAGAATTCCTATTTAAAGCTATATCCAGATCATTTGAGATTTTTTCAAAGTGATGTTTGCTTTCCTTAACACCTTTAATATCTCTGCAACAAAAGAAAGATAATTCTGTAGCCGGTCGAGCACAGGATGAAGGGTGTCTGTTTTAACTTTTAATCAATCAAAGCAATGAGTCAGAGGTCAATGCTTACCTTGTAACGTTACTTGTTATAACAAATAAGCCAACTTTACTGTATATAATATATATATAATTACTTTAGTTTGATGTTTTATTATATTATTCATCTAAATAAATAAAACTCTTGTGGTACTGATTGATGTGCAATTAATGCACAGCCAAAACCATAAATCTTGGAAGCATGATAATAGGAGCATATCGTTGTAGTCGTAGAACAATGACGGATCTGCAATTTAGCTGCTGTGGCGAAATATTATGTGCATTACCTAACCGACTTATAATATCGTAAACTGTTAAATAATAACATTTTTTTAATATAGCAACATGTCCTTTTAAGTTGATACAGCTAGCCGTTCAAAATATGCCATAAAGTGATTTACTGTAAAGTAGCTAAATTGCAGATCCGTCATTGTTCTATGACTATGACGATATATTGCTCTTATTATGTAGGGGTGCACTAAGAAGAGGATGTTTAAGTTTCAGGGGGAAGTTTAAGTTTGTATAAAAAAGCTCAATGCGGACAAAGTCGCAGAGCATTCCATAAGTATTGTATAAAATAACTAAGTTGTACCAGGTTTTAAGGCAAATAAATATTATGGCATTATTAATTAAATGCCAAAACAATTTGTAGCACAGTAAACCATACCTACTGAGCTGATGTTTTGATTTGATGGTTTTAGTTTAGTAATAATGTTTCCTTGTACTTTTCACAACGATAAAAACAAAAATGCTTACACTTTAACAAAAGCTGAGAGATTCTTGAGCACAGTCCTGGAGGCTTGATCGAGGAGTATTGAGTGGAACTTGTTCATCTCCTGTATAGCATGGATCATTCGATTGAGGGTTGCCATCACTGTTGGATCATCTGAGAAACATCCTGCCAGGTCCCACAGCGCATTGGCAAAGGTCCTATTAATTATAAATAACAGAATTTTAAGCTAATAATCATAAAAGCAATTATTGTCTGCCAACAACTCTATCATAGATTAGATAGCCAAAATGAAGTAATCTTCTGTAATAACAGCTTCTGTAAATAATTTAAATTTATTTACATACTAGCTGACCCCGCGAACTTCGTATCGCCTTAAAATTAATAATGCAAGTTTAATATGAACTTTATACCATAGCAATAAAGCTCAAATTGACTACGTTTTAGTTACAAATCATTTGTATGGGAAAAAGAAAAGGGCTATTTTTAGGGTTTTTCCAGCAATAATTCTAATTTTTCTCGCCGTAAAAACCATCCTTGAACTTCAACGAACATTTTAAAAAAAGATTTGGCCAAATTGGTCCAGGCGTTGTTGAGTTATGCGCTTACCAACACATTTTGCGATTCATTTTTATATTATAGATTTTTGACTACACAAACTCAGACATTAATTATCATTCTAAGTAAAATGTACTAGTCTATTTACCATTAATTACATGTTCTAGATCATGAACAAATTAGAAGCAGAACAACTCAGAATCACAGTCATACATGATTGGTTATGTATGTAAATATAGCAATACAAAAAAAGAGGACATAGTTCTCACCCTCTATGAGTCATGTACGTTTTTCCGGAGTCTATCATCACAGAACACGCTTTGAACACTTTATCGAGCTTCAGCTCCAAGCCATCGATGCTGGCCTCTTCTGTTTCAAGCTGCTCCCTATAACAATCGTTTCAGGGGGGGCGTAAACAAGATTATTCGCCCAAAACACGTACCTACTAATTTTCACTTTCATTGATTACAGCACAATACTACCTGAACTTAGGCGAGTCTCTGAGACATTCGTCGAAATCTATGAGTGGTTTCATTTTGAGGAATACGTTATAACTTGGTATATCAAATCTCACAAAACATTTCTGCATAGAACAAAAGGAATCTCCATTGAATTCATTCACTATAAAATAAAAACACGAAGCACGAACGACACGAAGGAAAGAAAGAAACGAGCAAAGCAAGCAACAGAAAACACAGTACAAACTTACTGACAGCAACTAAACTGATAGCTACCGCTGACAGGCATTTGACATTGTCAATAAGATTTTGAGCTGACAGTGACACTGACTGTTAAATGCCACCATACTGAATACTCACTCTGTGAGTATGTATTTATTCTTATAAGGAGTCATTTATTTTATTCAAAAAAGTAACATTACAGCCGTAACCAAGGCGTTACATCTAGAATTAGGTAGGTACATGGAGAATATTGCATTGCATATTGTATCTGTGTCACATAATATCCTTGGAAGAAATATCAACCTATAGTTGGTCTGTGTGTCAACATTAGAGCCACAATTGAAATTCCACATCCACCCACTACCTTATTCTACCCCATTCTTTCTGATCTGGCACTACTGATAAACCAGATAAATATTTTAATTGTAAGTGAAGTCCTTTTATACATATTTATTCTGAGAATGCAGAATTAATGTAACTTGACTTATTGTAATAATGTAGCCCCCACAGCTCAGAACATTGTTCTGAGCGCCACAGCGTTATCCACAGATTAAAATAAATACTTGTAACGTGTAAAACAGAAGGTACCTGTTAGAGTCTCAAGAGTCTAGAAGTCTATCACGATTCAAAATGCGAAAAAGGAGAAAGTCTAAACTCTAAGTTTAAATAAGTTCTCACCTCAGACTACTTACAGTGTAGTGAGTACCAAACTTTTTTAGGTCTTGACTTTTTATTTTGTTATTGACTTTTTAATTTTGACAATGAAAAGTTGACAACCTTGACATTGAAATCAATTATTATCGTCAAAAATTACTAGTTATGTAGGTACATACTACATTTATTTATTTTGGCTGTCTCTCTCTCTCTCCTCCAAACATAACAAAATATAAAACCAAAAACAAAATTGAAAATCAAATATTTTATAGAAAGAAGGCTTTGCATGAAGCAGTTGTGATTTTTGCTCTACTCACAAATTAATTTACTTAAACAAAACATAGCTCTGAGTTATTGTTAGTGGACGGAAATTAAAAAAAATTAATATTCAAAATGAATCAAGAAAAACCAGAGAAACTCCAGGATGATCATGTCCTCAATGTCCTTTTATGTGCAATTGCAATTCCACTTTCAATGTCTATGTGGATAGGAAACATAATTTACTCAAAGTTCATTGTTAAGAATGATGGATTTGATGGTAAGTAGTTCTGACTAGAGATGGGCGGGTGGGTAAAAATTCGGGTGGGTAAAATAGGAAGGAAAGGGTAAAATAGGTAAAAATTAAAAAATACCCATTTATACCGGGTATTTTTTATTAATACCGGGTAAAAATTCGACCTGTATTTTAAAAATTTTTTTAACCGATTGCCTAGATCCACCTACCCGTCCGTAACCGTACCGTAACGAAAACGATTTTTCACTCACCTTTTGTTTTGTTTATACAGAAATTCACAATTCAAAGACTATTATAAAGCTGCAGTGTTTGTTTGTTTGTTTGTTTGAACGCGCTAATCTCTGGAACTACTGGTCCGATTTGAATGATTCTTTCAGTGTTGGGTAGTCCATTTATCGAGGAAGGCTATAGGCTATGTCTTTTTTTTCAAAATTAGGGATTCGTAATAAAACTGCTATTTTGTAACACAAGGTGCAAAATCGAAAACCTATTTTTGCGTGCGCTGCAAAAACTATTGACGATAGAAAAAAATGATGTACTACGGGTTTGTAGATCCCATTAAGACCTACAAAAAAGTCCGCGAGAACAAATATCTAGCTATCATGGTTTAATCACAATAACCGATTTTGTGTTCAAAATAATTATTAAATCGTCTGAAGAAAAAAAACTACGTTAAATATGTATCGTAATATTGATCTTTATCGAAATTAAGCATTATGTTATCAAGAGTATTTATGAAGAAGTAAAAAACTTTTTGTTTCATCTCAATCGGATATTTCGTTTAAAAGTTATCACGTGTGTAAGATGTTAAGAGTTGGTACCTATTAATGAGTTATGGGCCATAGTCTATTTATTGAGGGAGGCTATAATATAGGCAATATTTTATCTCGGTTTTTCCACGGAAACGAGAAAAACGCGGGTGAAACCGCGGGGCACAGCTAGTAAACAAATAAAATAATAAATAAATAGTGGCGGACATTCTAACACAGCAACATCTAGCCCCAAACTAAGATAAACTTGTAATATGGGAACCAGATGACTTCTTCTTCTTCTCGTGTCGATGCTTCGTTAAATGTTTTTAGAGTAAAAGGTGGCCATCTCAATCGCGCTATCTGTAGCGGCATTGAGGTCATCCCTTGTGCAGGTAGTTGGACACAGGGGGCACACCAGCAGGTGCGGCATGGTTTGCGCCGGAGCACCGCAGTCGCATTGTGCCAAACTAGGCTCCCTAAATCCCCATTCGCACATGTTGAATCTGCAACGACCAACTTGGGTGCGGAGCCGATTTAACGACTTCCAGACTAGCCATGGCAGAGCGTGTCGTGGTGGTAATTTTTCCTGCGGGGTGATAAAATTAGGAGGTGGGGGTTTTTTCTCCTTCCAAAGCTTATACTTTGCGGAAGCCGGATGGTCATTTGAAGCCTGTGTGAAACGCTGAAAGCTTTTGCGGCTTTCGAGGCGAGCTTCAGGTATTTCGTAACCATACAAAGGATGTCGGTTATCACTCTCTTGCTTGGATTTCTCCATTGAACTAGCTACATCCCGTCGCACGCATGGTGGTGTGATACCTGCTAAAGAATATAGCATGTTGAGAGGAGTTGGCTTGAGACACCCAGTAATTATGCGACACGTTTCGTCGAGCGCTACTTCAACGAGTTTGGCATGTGCAGACATGTGCCATACTGGGCACCAGTGAAGAAGCACAGCGCCATACCAGTAGAACGTAAAACGTCTGGCGCTGCTCCCCACTTGGTAGATGTTAGATGCCGTAGTAGACTTTTGCGAGAGCCGACTTTCATCTTTGTCTTTTGACAGTGTGGTTTGTAACACAATTATTTGTCCAGTGTTACGCCAAGATACTTTGGATAGCGCTCACATTGGATGGTAACTCCTTGCCACGTGATGTTGAGAGACCGATCAGCCTGGTGGCTGCGCAAGTGGAAAGCGCAGGCTTGAGTTTTTGATGGATTGGGTTTTAGACCATTTGCATCGTAGTAGGCTCCTAGTTCTTCAAGGGCGACGGTCAGGTTCTCTTCCGCCTCTTCAAAGGTTTTTGTCTGGGTGGTCAAAGCTAGGTCGTCCGCGTATAAGAAACGGGTTGTATTTGGGCTGCTAGGTTGAACGTTCGTATACAAATTGAACAGGGTTGGTGCAAGGACACTCCCTTGGGAAAGTCCGTTTTTGACGCTGCGCCATCTACTTTTTTACGTAAGAAGGTGAACTTGAAAGCGGTGGTTACGAAGCAGTTCACCAAGTATTTGAACAAACCCAAGATCGTTGGTCAAATCTTCAACTTTTCCTAGGAGTTTTCGGATGTTTACGGTATCATAAGCAGCAGTTAGGTCAACTAAAACCATGCCTGTTATATTATTCGTCTCAAAGCCGTCCTCGATATGTTGGGTGAGTCTAAGAGTCTGCCCACAACAGACTTTTCCGGGTCTAAATCCTGCTTGTTCGTGGATCAGTTTTGAATCCACAAGTGGTGTGAGACGGTTGAGGAGGAGTCTCTCAAACAGTTGGTACAGGTGACACAACAATGAAATGGGCCTGTAGCTTTTAGGGTCATCGTGAAACTTCTCAGGCTTTAAAAGTGCCACATCCTTTGCTCTTCTCCACATTTTTTCCACCAGATGACTGATAAAATACTTATATACTTTTTGTTTGTAAATACGTTAGAACACCCAGACACAGAACAAACATCTATTATTCATCACACAAATATTTTTTCTGGGTGGGGATCGCAGCCACAACCTTCAGCGCAAAGGAAGAGCTACTACCAAGTGAGCTGTGAGGCCAGTCAAATCATTATAGCTAATTAGGAATAAAAACTAACAAATAAAAGCATATATAATTAGTTGTACCTCAAAAAAAGATGCATTGAATTTTTACCCGGTATTAATTCGAAATGGGAAGGTAAAAATGGGTATAAATGGGTAAAAACCCAAAGGTCGGGTTTTTACCGGGTAAGCGCCCATCTCTGGTTCTGACTGTTAAAACTATCTGTAGGCTGTTTTGAATAAAAAACTGAATTAATATTCATTTATTTTCTTTTTAAATTATGTGGTTTCTGTGTGGTTGGTGTTTGCTTGTATTTGAAAAATAAATACTCATGTTTTAAATTATTTTTTATTTTTCAGAACCCATAGTGATATCACCAGGCCGTTGGTTGGCGTCCTGTCTCATACCCCTTGTTGTGGCAGTGTATGGCTATAGGAAAAAGAGTGTAAACCTAAATGGGGCTGTGTTTGGTGCTGTTATAGCATTTGTTCTTACATTGAGCAATTATAGCTTCCTAGCATGCCTGTTCACATTCTTCATATCATCATCAAAAGCTACAAAGTTTCGATCTCACTTAAAAAAAAAGTTTGAAGCAGATTTCAAAGAAGGTATCTTGTTATTATTATCTGTGTTAAAATTATAACCACTATATCATATTATAATAAGAAGGAAGGGAGGTGTTTGATGATTTGTAAATAGCTTCTGGCAGAGACCAGATGTGTTAAGCCAAAGATAGGGTAAATGGCGCACATTAGGGGAGATCAACGCTTTATAAAATTACCCCAAAAAATTATTTCCTCACTGTGTCTTCCTACACCATTTGAGAGTACTGGTGTAGCAGACATCAAAAACAAAAATCTATTGGTGCATGATCGGATTTGAACCCACAACCTTAGGAAGGCATGGCCATTAGACCACCAGTGCTCTCCTTGAAATATCCTATTGAAAGACTGTTGATACAAATAGAAATACTACAAATTGTTTCTGTTTCAGGTGGCCAGAGGAATTGGATTCAGGTACTGTGCAATGCAGGAATGGCTACCCAACTTGGGCTATTGTATTTATTGGACATAGGGGCTTGTGAGAGGCCAATTGATTTTATGAGAGACTACAGATCTTCATGGCTCTCAGTTGGTGTCCTTGGTAAGTGAAAAAGAGAAAGTTTACAGACCTTAATAATAATTATGTCAAGGAAAATGACTCAATTCAAGTGATCTTGTGACCTTAAATTAACATGTCTCATTTATGTATTTTTGTTGTGTACATAATACATAAGTTACAGCCACAGTCTGCAATTTTGCAAAATTATTGATTTAAATTGAAATTTTACATACATATTATCATGCCCATATCCCTAGAGGATATGCGTGTCATCCAAGGTATGAAAGGAATGAGTACTAAGATGACAAATGATAGAAGATGGAAGAGAGAAACATATTGTGCTGACCCCACCTAGTGGGCCAGGGGCTGGAAAATGATGATGATGATGATGATCCCTAATGAGGTGGGCATAGCTACAAGTAATCATAAGAAAACTCATGATTCAAAATCCCAAGATGGATATGGTGAACCATGGTGACAGGTGATCAGCCCATCGCCCATATTGATGGTTCATCATGTTGGAGAGGATTTACTATCCCTTACTCCACTTTTACAAAATGCTTGGGGATAAAAGCAGTTAGATGCATTCTATGTTTTTTCTTTACTCCCAGTCCAGCGGAGATTTGAAATTTAAATTAAGTTTTTATGTTACAGGAGTGTTTGCTTGCTGTAATGGTGACACTTGGGCCTCTGAGCTTGGCCCTGTCCTGTCGAACTCTGATCCATTTCTCATCACATCTTGGAAAAGAGTACCTAAAGGAACAAATGGAGGTATCTCCGTTATGGGTACTGTGGCCAGTACTTTAGGGGGACTTTTGATTGGAGTTGCTCAGTATCTCACCCTCTTCTATTTTACCGATAAAATGCTGTGGAGTTATGCTCCACCTCAGTGGCCTATCATTGTGATTGGGGCTCTGTCTGGGTTTCTGGGCAGCCTCATTGATTCTCTTCTCGGTGGAACTTTACAATACTCAGGTAATATTGCTAAATTAATCATAATTTATTAAGTAGAACTTTAATTAAAAAAAACAATATTGTGATACCATGTAGGTACCTACTTAATGCTATTGTTTTTGTTTGTTTTAGGTATGAACAATGAAGGAAAGATTGTATGCCATTCAAATCTATCAGTAAAGCATATTTGCGGTCAAAATATTTTGGATAATCATAGTGTAAATCTCATTACTACTATCATAATGGGTTTGTTAATGCCTACAGTCAGTAAAAATATATGGCCATTGTTCTAATTTTGTTAGCTACCTACCTAGCAATTATTTAATATTCTAATTTTTTAATATTATTCATATGCATTTGTGTACATATCATGTTGATTTGTAATACTGACTGAACATGTAAAATTTTAAAGAAATGTGAAAATTGTTGATGGATGCAATTTATTTTTGTAGATTTTGGGCTTATTTATTGATGAGCTTTTGCTGTAAAATTTTGACAATATTAGGCTAGTCATCAGGAAAACATGTGGATGAAGTTGCTTCTTATTTGGGAGAGGAATAGTATGTACTTATTTAGTGATTTAAAAACACTGTGCGAAGTCCGTTAATTTTATAAGATTTTTTTTAATAAAACTTTTAAATAATGTCCTGGTAGTATAAATAAGTAAACCTTGCGTACATACTTATCTAGTATAATAATTAAAAAATACCTACCATTTGACAGTGACGTTTACGGTTTGGTGACGTAAACAGCTGACTGACTCAATTTTTTGTGATTCTTTGTTTCGTTTCGTGCAGAGTTGTATACACTGGCTGGAAATACAAAACAGAAAACTTTGTTGAATTGATGACTCATTTGATAGGATCTATGAAAGAATAGCTAACGTTGTATCCTATTTTCTGTTCTATACTTGTTTAAAGAGCTCCTCAGATCCTATGAAATAATCCAAGTGTCCAACCACCTAGGTAAATGGTTGTTTTGATTGAGTAACCATGCCGTTTCATATAGAAGAAAGTCCGATTATAAACTCGGATATAGAAAATGATGAGACAGGCAGTCAGAGGAACCTAGTTGAAAATGAGTTGGGTGAGTTTACATGCTTGAGTTGTTATTACTCACGGATTTTAAGGTCATGACCCTTGCTTTAAAAAGGTGTTAAATTGGAAGACTTTTTACGCTGTTAGTAGATTATCCTTTGTTCTGAGTGCAGCATTTTATGTTAGCTTAAAAATATATAACTCCTCCCTTAAAGTGCCAAAATTATTCACTTTAAAAAAATGCCTATCTTTGATTAGCTGTATCCACGCAACTAATGTACCTAGAGTACTCGGGTTAAGCTCAAATTATAGCTAATTCAGTTAGCATTACAGCATTACAGAAGTATACAACAAAGATACCTAAAAACGCTTCCATAACGTAGACGATTTTTGGAAAAAACTGAAAAGATGACCAATTATAGGTATAAACTACGCTTAAGGGACCTGACAACTTATAAAAAAATTTTAGATACACGCGTGTTTGCGATGTTGAGGTCCATATTGACTGGCCTAAATATAAATGACCTAATTCAAGACAGCTGACCATTTCAATATTATCTGATTTCAGTGGAAGAAACAACAGGATGGATCAAATGCCGGACAGTTCTCGGCATCATGGGGTTCTTGGGCTTTGCTATTGTGTATGCCATGAGAGTGAACCTGTCTGTCGCTATTGTTGCTATGGTGAACATGACCAAGCCGATAGTGTCTAATGATTCTACTTTAGATGTGTGCCCAGCTAGCCCACCGAGTAATACTTCTGCACCTACTGTAAGTTTTTAGTTCAGTTTACTGAAGCGAATAAATGATTTCCTAGTTGCTAAAGCTGGCCTTCAAATTGTTTGAATTTCATTGACAAAATCCACTCTTTTTTTCCTTTTAATGCAACTAAACTCTCTTAAGTTATATCTTACTAGTTTCTGTCTGTAGCTTGCTTGCATAGTATCTGGGTAAAAGGAGCCTACATGTTATTCCAGCACACATACTATTCAATTCTAGAATCAAAATTTTAATCTGTTCAGCATGATTGAGGCACTAACTCTGTCCTCACAAACTCATAATCTCCACACAAACTTTTGGTTTTTGACATCAGTTTATATAATATAAGCGGGTTGTCAGATATTTGTTCCCCCAAAAAAAGTTCTATTGTTTATGATTGACTTACTACTTCAACAGAACCTTGTCCTAATTCAATGCAAGTTGCATTGGGTATTTGTTGTTTATTGATAAATGCCTGACTCATTTGCATAAAATTAGTGACTTAATAGTAAATATTATGTTTTCTTTTGTAGAGACCTGGAGACTTCAATTGGACTGTAGAGCAGCAGAGTATAATATTGGGCTCATTCTTCTATGGATATGTACTGACACAGGTAAGATCTACCTTTGCAGAATGAAAATAAATACCTTATCATCAAATTAACTTCACATCCTGTTAAAAGATATATCTCTCTAAGTAAAGGATAAAGAAATAAAACCGGTGTTGAATTTGCACATGAAGGGTTCCAATCTTACATTAAAAAAATCTTGTATTGGGTCTCCTTTTATTTTATTATTTGTTGTTATAGCGACAATAGAAATACACATTCGGTGAAAATTTCAACTCCATACTTAATAAGGTTCATGAGATACAGCCTGCTGACAGACGGACGGACAGCGGAAACTTAGTAATAGGGTCCCATTGGCACCCTTCGTGTACGAATTCTAAGACGAGACCAAGAACACTAGCTTCTGTCTGTGTTTTATTTCACAGGATACTCGGGTAATTAAGTCAATAACGGTTGAATCAATATGGTAAATATGTGTAAAAACATTCATAATATGGCAATTAGGGTGCAAGCAAGCACAATATGAAATAGCTTTTGAATTAAATCTCATCAAATACATAACAAATAATAGTTAACTAGAAACATTTGTCATGCAAAAAAAAAAACAATTTTGTGTGAATTTTGACTTTTACAGCCAGTATGTATACCGTTTTTGTTTGTGGCTAGTTTCTGCAACTGCTGATCTCACTACAGTTAAGTTGTATAAATGTGTACTGAGCAGACACTTAAAGAAACACCATTTTTTTAGATTCCTGGTGGTAGAATAGCAGAGATGTATGGTGGGAAGCTTGTATACGGCATTGGAGTGTTTTTCTGCGCCATATTCACAATCCTCAGTCCTATAGCAGCATATACCAACTTCTGGTTCTTCATTGTGGTCAGAGCTATGGCCGGGTTGGCTGAGGGGGTCACCTACCCAGCTATGCATGCTATGCTCGCCAAGTGGATACCACCAATGGAGAGATCCAAGTTTGCTGCTTATGTTTATGCTGGTAGGTTTTAATCTAAATAACGTTTTTTATTATTATTTTTCCTTGTCATAACTTGCACTTGTATGAGTTATTCCCATTATGTGGATGGTCAAACAACATCTTAATCATGATCGATTATTTTCAGTGGATGAGATAAAAACATTGTGAGGATTATAACGCAGGATATAATCACCGCTTAGAGGCTCACTCAATCCTTTCAGCATGGTTCATAGTGTTCTAAAACCGAACCGTCGATGTCCTAAAGAAACAAAAATAGATTTTTTTCTTAAAACCCCATGACGATATTTTTTTTTTATTTACAACAAAAGCAGGTCTTTAAAAAGAGTTATCAATTTTCTTAAGTGAAAAGAAACTATACTAGCTGCTGCGCCCCCTGGTGGGCTATGAACGTAAAACATCCCTGAAATGACACCAATAAAATTAAAAATCCGCATCGAAATCGGTTTAGTAGTTTTTAAAGAAAATGGTAACCGACATAAAAAAAATTGTCCTGAGACAGTAGCGGTCTTGGTGGCCCTCCAACCCTATGAACTACTGTAAAAGGATAATGAGTCTCTAATTTGCCTATTAATTCTTATCTTTCCTCACAATATTTGTATTTGTTTATTTGTAATATTTTCCTGTTTACTGTATTCATACATACTAACTACCCTGAACTTAGGAACCCTTATTGACAAATGGTATATTCTGTTACAGGTTCAAACATAGGCACAGTAGTTACTCTACCTATATCAGGATGGCTTTGTACACTAGAGTTTGCCGGCGGCTGGCCGCTATGTTTCTACATATTTGGAGGGCTGGGTGTCTTCTGGTTCATCGGATGGCTGTTTCTGATCTATGACTCGCCACAGAAACATCCTAGGATATGTCCTAAGGAAATAGAGTATATTACAAACTGTATAGGACCCAGTCAGGTGAGACGATATTTTATTAGTAGGTATGTTTCGCATGCGGCTTCGCACGCGTTGTACCGATATAAAAAGTAGCTACATACTATCTTATTTCAAGTTTCAGCCAAATCTGTTCAGCCGTTACGGCGTGATTGAGGCGCAGACATCGTCACATCCTCACAAACTTTCACAATTATAATATTAAGTTGGATATCTAGTGAAACTATTTGTTACACATTACAAAAATCTGTTGTAGCCTTTGAAATAGAATACCAGCTTTGATTTTTTTCTTATGACAAGAACTAGACTAAAAAGAAGCAATTCTCAGAGACCCTCTACAGAAAGCATAGGTTGTGTCTTGTAAAATGATCTTGCGTTGCTAATAGTGCTTTTATTCTAGCTAGAGGATCAGTGCTTTGTGTGTTTGGTGATTCCAATGTTTGCATACCCATCACTGTGTAAGTAGGTATCAGCTTGCGCATCGCTATCGGAGTGGGACGCAGCTGTGCGTCATGCGTTGACCTCACTGATGTTAATCAAACATACTTTACTGATCATTATAATTCGTTATTTGAATATGAAACATAATTTTCCGATCCCTTTGATACTCTTATTTTAGGTATACATATAAAATACGAATAGTAGGTATATAGGTAGGTAATAGTAGGTATGTCACGTTCCATCCAGCCAATATACATTACCCTTTGGATTTCACAAAATCCTATTGAGGCTTTGACGATATTTGGGCCTTAATCAGGTTCAAACTGCTGAACAGTAATAAATTAAACTTGAAATACAGTTTATTATTAGAAATAATAGGAATAACTTCTCTGCTGGACTGGGAGTAAAGAAAAAGCATGTCTCCGAGCATATCGTAAAAGTCGACCAAAGGATAGTATCCTCTCCAACATGATGGACCGATATGGGCGATAGGCTGATCACCTGTCACCGTTGTTCAGCATATCCATCTTAGGACTTTAAATCAGAATTGGCTGCAAGTTTTCTTTTGTTTACTTGTGGCTCTGCCCATCCCATTAGGGACAGTATGTACGTAAATACAAAGGGCACTTTATCCCGATACCTCGCTAGCAAAGCGCGAAAGCTAGTGAAATATTAAGTCTGCTTTCTGATTCTAGGAGGACAAACCAGCAATGTCGATCCCTTGGTGCAAGTTCCTGACCTGTGTTCCACTATGGGCGATCCTCATAGCGCAGTGCGGACAGGCCTGGGTTTTCTACACGCAGTTCACTGAGCTGCCGTCCTATATGAACAACATACTGCATTTTGATATTGTTTCTGTGAGTATTGTGTTACTGTTACACAGATATCGACATTGTCTTACTGTGAATAAGGTTGAGAATAATTAACCTAGCTAAAACTGTTGCTGTTAAAAGCGGGTGCTACACTGGCTTTAGAATGTCTTGATGTAAGGGTTCAATTTCTGCGGCGGGTGAAATGTTTTGCAAATATTTCTTCCGGGTCTGGCATCCATACAAACAAACCTTCGCGTTTATAATATTAGTAAGGATAATGTGTCTGGTGAGAGTTATTTTATTCAGTTTATCTTAGAATAAACACTGAATACAGATGAAAATAAATCGGAATTATCAGAAAATGAAATAAAGGTTTAGATGTATTAAAGAAGAGTTTATTATGTAGTAATAATTAGTGATGTAACACAGATAAAATGGAATGTGCATTCTTATGTTACAGAACGCACGGCTGAGCGCACTTCCGTACTTGACCGCGTGGATCGGCGGCATCCTTATCTGCATACTCGCGGACTGGCTACTCGCCAAGGGCTGGATCACCCGGCTGAACAGTATGAAACTATGGAATACTGTTTGTAAGTACCTCTAAACATTTGTAAGTGCATGTATGTATGTTCGTATGAGCTAGTGACCAACTCTAGTGACGGAGTTTTTAGGCCGCCTAAAGGCCTCCGTCATGGCTTAACGACTTAAAAGCCGGGACCGACTGTTTAACGTGCCCTTCGAAGCACGGAAGCGCTCAGCTCGTAATGCCACTTACGATCACCCATCGCAATTTGTGACCGCGCATATTGTTGCTTAACTTTAACGATCAATCATGAACGCCTAAGCAAGCTACGCCACGAGCGCTTCCAGTAAGTGCAAGAAAAGAGCCACCTTGAGGAGCATTTTTGGGGTTCACAACGGGACCCTAAGCCTCCGCTGTCTGTCCGTCCGTCCGTCCATCTGTTAGCGGACTGTATCTCGTGAACCGTACTAGGTAGAGTTGAAATTTTCACAGAGCTTGCATTTCTATTGCCGCTATAACAACAAATCCTACTAATATTATAAACGCGAAAGTTTGTAAGTATGGATCGAAAATTTGTAAGTATTGATGTATGTTACTCTTTCACGCCTACACAGCTGAACGGATTTGAATGAAACTTGGAATATACATAGTACTTGTACTGGATTAACATTAGGCTATTTTTTATCCGAGTACCACGCTAGCGAAGCCGCAGGCGGCAGCTAGTAATAAGAATAAAAGGGGGCCTCATACAAGAAACGTTTATGTATGTACATGCATGTACGATGGTACGGAACCCTTCGTGTGCGAATTGGAGTGGAACTTGACCGGTTCTTTTTTGTTTGTAGCTGCGTTCGTCCCCGCGTTCGGCCTGCTGGGCATAGCGTGGGCGGGCTGCGACCGCACCACCGTTATGTTGTTGCTCACCCTCACATCTGTGTTCGGCGGCGCTGCCTACGCTGGTAAAATATTACTTATATTATAAATGCGAAATTTTGTGAGGATGTTTGGATGTTTGTGCCTCAATCACGCGTAAACGGCTGAACGGATTTGTATGAAACTTGAAATAAACATAGTACATGTGCTGGATTAACATATAGGCTATTTTTTTTTCCGGGTACCACGCGAATAAAGCCGCGGGCGGCAGCTAGTATGTATATATGGCTAGAATTTCCTGTGTCAGAAACTACAAGTACCATGGTACCAAAACACCCAGACCCGGAAGAAATATTTGCCGAAGCCGCGGGCGGCAGCTAGTAACTGTCAAGCAAACCGGCGACGGCCTCGGTGGCGTGGCGGGCGATTGCTCGGCAGAGATGCAAGAGGCGCGGTTTCGATTCCCGCTGCGAAGGTAATGTTTGCATGATCTGTAAATATTTCTTTCGGGTCTGGGTGTTGTGGTACCATGGTACTCGTAGTTTCTGATACCCACGACACAGGGGATCCTATCGTGGGGTCAGGACTATGTGTGTGACTGTTGGGTGTTATTTATTATTATTAACCTGTCAGGTACTCTGTAGCGTTTATGATCTGCTTAACGTTAGTAAAATAACGTTGTACTTGTTTCAGGAAATCAAATGAACCACATAGACTTGTCGCCTCAATTCGCTGGTACGATGTATGGCATTACAAACGCGGCGAGCAATATCTGCGGCTTCATGGCCCCCTACGTCGTCGGACACATTATCAACGCCGATCAGGTAATACAATACATACATTCATATCGTGTCCGTATCGTATGACGACCTCGGTGGCGTGGCGGGCGAGCGCTCGGCCGAGGCGCAAGAGGCGCGGGTTCGATTTCCGCTACGGGGGAAATGTTTGTATATACTGCAAATATTTCTTCCGGGTTTGAGTGTGGTCTGAGTGTTGTAGTATTATATTAGTATGTATCTATACATATAAAAATCAATTGCTGTTCGTTTGACTCGCTAAAACTCGAGAACGGCTGGGCCGATTTAGCTGATTTTGGTTTTGAAATGTTTGTTGTAGTCTAGGGAAGGTTTAAACGGTGAAAAAACATGTACATGTACTGAGGCTATTTTTTATCTGGGTACTACGCGAGCGAAGCCGCGGGTGGCAGCTAGTATACAATAAAAAAGTTTATAAGTATTCTATCAGCCATCTGGTGCCCATAGAACAATCTTTGCTTAGTTTGGGGCTAGATGGAGCTGTGTGAAATATCCACTTATATAAATTTATTTATATACCTATTATATCCCTGATGGGGTAAACAAAAATCTTACTTTTTTTGCAGGAAACGCTGGGTCAGTGGCGAGAGGTGTTCTACTTGGCTGCAGCCATAGATCTCGCCACCAACTTGTTCTATTTATTCTTCGCAAGCACAGAAGAACAGGTAAGAGAATTGACAATCCTTATAATAATCCTCATAAATATTACATGTATTTATTTCACCGAAATCAGATCGACAAAGATTTAATAAGGATTGTCAATTGTGAACTGGCTTCATGATAATAAAAATAATTTCTCAAGAATAATCTTAAAAGTATTTCAGAATCTCCCATAACGCCTGAGATTGTGACTGACATAGAATATTTTTTTTTTCACTCCTCTTGCTCAAAAAGTCCGTCATTGTAGCGTAATCAGAGCGGGGATAAAAAAGCATATTTGACTTTAGGGAAAAAGGTATTTTATTTTTTCTTGTAAATGTACGATGGTACGGGAATCCTTCGTGTGCGAATTCGACTCGCACTTGACCGGTTTTTATTAATGCCGGCACTGACTGACGATGAAGTCATTATAACGCTCCGTGGTCTTGGAGGTGGGCGTTGATAGTGGCGACACAGTTTTTAAATACTGCAGCTATCATCGTGTACTAAGCCATGACGGAGGCCTTTAGGCGGCCTAAAAACTCCGTCACTAGAGTTGGCCACTAGCTCATACGAACATACATACATACATCGTGTACTAATTTTGTTTGTTTTGAGCCTGTGTATATTTTTTCCAAATAAACTATTTGTATTTGAATATATGTATTACTAGCTGCCTTCCGCGGCTTCGCTCCAATGCATGTACTATGTATATTCTAAGTTTCATTCAAATCCGTTCAGCCGTTTAGGCGTGATTGAGACACAAACATCCAAACTCACAAACTTTCGCATTTATAATATAAGTAAGATGGTACGGGCTATTGATCAGTGACCCGTTTTTTAACATTTTCCGTTTGCTTCCAGGACTGGTCGAGACCAGACAACGATGATATGACGGCATCAGCGCCGGTGGAGAGCATTCTCTTCCCCGATTCGTAGTCCGCGGCGCGCCGGCAGACCGCCGGTGACACCTACTTATAGTAACCTAGCTCAATTATATTATATATATAGATATCATACATTTATTCAAGGTCGTTGCCAGAAAGACGGGGGGTGGGGGGGCAATATGTATAGAGATTGGTTAATCGAAAATAAGGTACAAGACTAAAGTTTTTACTCGATTGCGAAGGGCTGAATTGCACTTGGTTTCGTCGTAGCAAGAGTCGCTATTTATAATATTTTCGCGAAGTCAGCCTCCTGTACTTGTACTATTATTTATTTTATAGGAATATAAAAATTATAAATGTATACATAAAATCACGCCTGTTGCCTATAAGTGATCATAGATCTCCATTTGCTACGGTCCTAGCATACTTATTTTTCATTCACCTTCATCACATTCTTCATGCATGCTCATCAGTTTAGGGTACACTTGACCTTTTTCCAAAACGCAATAATTAAAACTGGGTAAAATTTGTGAGCACGTTGATATTTTTTTCCGTTGGGTCTATTTACGTGGCGTACACTATACTAAAGTATATTATCCTATTTATCTTACTAATATTATATACCATGGTTAACCATATCCATCTTAGGACTTTAAAGTAAAACTTTAAACTTTTTGTAGTTTGTCTTTGTAACTGTGTGAACTTTAAATCAGAAGTGGCTGCAAGTTTTCTTATGTTAACTTGTGGCTTTGCCCACCCCATCAGGGATATGGGCGTGTATAGTATGTATGTATGTATGTATCTATCTATGTATTATATACCAGCTTTCGCCCGTGGCTGTTGGTTCCCAAATAAAAAGTAGCCTACGTTATTCCGATCATACAGGACAAACATTTGTGTGATGTACATAGGTGTTTGTTCTGGCTTGGTATTTACATAAAGTATACAAGTATTCTGAGAGCACTGGTGGTCTAGTTGGTAGTGACCCCGCCTTCCGATCCTAAGGTCGTGGGTTCAAATCCAGTCGTGTACCAATGGATTTTTCTGTGCGAAAAATTTATGTGCGCTATACCAGTACTCTCAAACGGTGAAGGAAAACATCGTGAGGAAACCCGCGGCTTAGTCAGCTCCGCACGTATTGACTGTCTTTCCTGTGGACAAGGCCGACTAAGCTGAGAGGATGGAATAAGTGCTGGGCAAGCCTACTCCATCTTAATTCGTCCCAGGCACTACAGCGTCCCGTCTGTGAAGGTAAAAGTTGCCTCCTGACGCTGTATAAATCATCTACAATAGATGGTAAAAGGCCTTAGTATATAAGTATTCTATTAGTAAATACAGATGTTAGTTGTGTCTGGGTGTTTATAAACACTATAGTAATTATCTGGTACCAGTGTCGCTTATTTTGGGCTTGATGGCCCTGTATGAAATGTTAGAGCAATATTTATTTGTAACATCAATATAGTAATTAGTAGGAATGAGGGTACTACCCATTTACATAAGTTTTGGTTAGATTATTAAAAATCTGGCTTCATTTTAAGTATGGACAGAATAAGATATGGCTATGATTATCAGCGTTTATAAAACGGCTGAACTGTAAGATCTTAAAATGAGTTGAGGCTGCAATGAACGATTCATGCATGCTCATTTTCACAAATCATTAGAATAGAAACTTTTGTCTGTTTCCACTAAATTTTGAGTTCATATTTAACTTGAGGACATCCCTAAGTAACATACCCCCGAATACTCAAACGCATCTCAAAGTTGACCTCGTCTCAAATAACGATTTTTTTTGACAGATTTTCATTAGAAACTGTCAAAAAACAGTGAGTTGAGACGTGCTCAACTCTGAGTCGCGTTTGAGTATTAGGGGGTTAGCGATGAAGTTGTGTTCTTAAATTGTCATCACAGAAGATAAATATGACCTTAGGATTTATCAACTCAATACATTTTTTTTGTCAGAAAGAGTTTTCTAAAATAACTCTTTTGTAAAATTTTCTGTGAAATCGAGTATTAGAAAACGGCTGTGTTGGTTTTATTTTAGTATTCTTATAAGAATACCAGTTATGTACCAGCTATGTTGTTTGTTTATTCTTAAAAAAAATCCGGTATCTACTATGTAAGGGGATGAGAGATTTCTCAGGAGCTGAAAATCTCTCATATTTAGAATACTTTTATACTATAATGTGCTTCTGTTGGTTCTTGATACTAGAGTTGCAACGGATATTCGGTTACTCTTCGGTATCCGGTCTAACCAGCCGTTTTTTGCCATCTGGTGTCCGGCCATTATTCCATGACATCCGACCGGTTATTGAATATGCGTAGGAATAGTTTAATTAAGATGGTTGAATTTGTTAAAAAATCTATTAAATTATACGAAACAAATTTGTAATGAGTAATGGCGAGCAAAATACTCTTTCACTTACCCCTGCTCCATTCACGATTACTGGACCCACGCCCTGCCCCTCCACAAGTTATAAATTGAACTAATTTGTCCGGGATTACAAAATTTCTAAGCCGGGTATCCGGCGCTCCGGCTGAAACACTATCCGTTGCATCTCTACTAGATGCTATAGACGACAAGCAAAAACCAAATTATTGTAAAACTAAATTAAGAAGTATCTACCATGACAGATGTCGTGAATATTTTCGGGGTATCTCTTACCACATTTATGGCTGTTCGACGTTGGCTTTTTGATATAAGGTTAAATATGAATAATATTAATGTTTATTTAACTAGTTTCTGTTGAAAACATATTTTAAACCTAATTATTTATCAGGCAATCGATTTTAAACGAACAACGCAACCAATAATACTTTTTGGTAACAGCAATCCAGTTATAAAAAAACAGTTTAAGAATAACGTATAAATTTAAAATAAAAATAATTTATAAATAGTGAATGAAAATATAATAATTGTAAAATCACGGATTTGTATATTTTCTAGTTATATTGTAATATAATCTGTGATATGTACATAATACCAGAATTAAAAACAAAAACAAAATAAGGAATTCGGAATAATACTTTTAATCATTCCCAGTCAGTTATGGGCCTCGAAAATTCCAATAATATTTGTAAGGGCTCAGCTAAACATTTAGTAAAATGTTACTTTGGTAACGTAAAGTACTTCGCATTTGTTATAATCTATGTTAGAGTCAGCGAACTAACGCAGCTTATATTCTGTGTTATATCATTAATTAAAAAAAATGTTTATTCTGTAGAATCACTTAAAGCAAAAAGGGAAGGAACAAAATATATTTTTATTGTAATACATTTCAAGTGCGGCCAAAAATATACGTTATATCCACGTTGACCCTTGCAGGCCGAAAAGGAATAATGTATTTTTTTAGATTAAACAACTAATCTTTTCAAAGTAAATAAAGTACATAAAAGTACTTTCTTATATTAGGTCACAGCCAAACTATTGTAACGGCCAAAGATTTTGTAAAATATTCATGAATTCATTATTGTTCATTCATATTAATGATAGCTTTCATCTTATTTTACCAAGTGCATCAAATATTGTTTTTTTTATAAACTTAATTAATTTGCTTACGTGTTTTTAAATAGTAGAAATTATATTTATTAAATTCATTGTTGCTTAAAAAAAGAAATCATTTGTGATAATATGCTTAACTTTTTTATTTAGACACAAAAAATGCTACTATAAAAATTCAACAAATTAAAATAATTTGAGATTATAAAAAAATGTCTTCCATTTCATAGAATTTAAAAACTATTGAACAAAAACGAACGACTCTAAAAGCTGGTGTACACGGGTAGAGCAAACAGTAGAGTCAACTAGCATACTACTCCACCAATTCCAAGTGCTCTACCAGTTTTAGTAGAGTAAGTGTTTACACGTAAAATTTTATTTCGTTAGTAGAGTAACTAGAGTGTTTTCTAGAACGCCACATGTGTCACACGCGCTCACGCAAGCTAGTCTCGTTTTACTAGTGTTTCACTCTACTATGCATATGGGTCGAGTAGGCTGTTAAGTGCGCGGTACAGTATAGTGGACGCTGGGTGGGGGAAGGCAAGTTGTAGAGTAGCTTGCCCACAGTGCTAGCTACTCTACTCTTTCAAATTTTAATACTCTATTCTACCAAAGCTGACTACATTGGTAGGGTTAGTAGGATAGTTAGTACTGTACCGTGCTACTATGCCGTTTACTCTACCCGTCTACAGCAGGTTTAAGTAATCTTTTCTAAAATAGCTAATTATAGTAAAACACATTCCTACAAATATTACGTTACCTGTCTCTTATAACTAGATAAGATATAATTACATAGTTCAAAAGCTCAGTATTCATTTCGTGATGTTGTTCAAACTTAAATATTTAATCAGTGTTTCCTTTAAACTTGATTATTCACATTTACTTAATTTTGTTTTATGCACTACTTAACAATTTATTTACTTGTCTACTGGTGATGTTCGTACGAACTTATAATTATTATTTCAGTAACCTGAATAAAATATTTATTAAGTTTAAATTTTTTTAGTGTCTATCGAATCTCCTGTTTTTATTTTTTTGGTAAAAATCGAACTCTACATTATATTTTATAAATGCCATTCATTGGCATGAACTTTTGCTAAAATAGGTACTTATGAAATATTTATTTTTAAGCGCTAATGTATGTAAATGACGTATTTTTGTAGTACAGCAAATAAACTTTTAAACTAAACCACCTCAAATTATTTCAACCCTGAAATTGAGTTAACGACGGCTCTGTCTACCCTCCGGGGTCCATGACTTTATATACTAGCTGTAGCACACGGTTTTGCATACGTGCCTCAACACTAGGTACACAAGATTAGGTTCAAAGTAAAAAAATAATAATACATAATAAGTAGGTACTGATTATGTGAAATGCAGCTACATTACTATATCTAAGAGAGGTATCCAGTTCAATCGAGTCTTTCTTTAAAAAAAATCGCTATTAAACTCAGTAGATTTTATGAAAATATTATCAAAATACCTACATAAATATAGTTGAACTCAGCGTACTGCATACAGGCAGATGTCAAAGAAATGAAGATTGACGGATTGCGTCTAAAAAGTGGCAATTTTTAGTCCCGAATGTGTTTTTGTGGGTCCTAATTGGTCTCACTTCGAGGCGAGGGAAATTATATCTTGAGGGCAAAGTGAGCGTTTCGGGAGTTTGGCGGCAATCTTTACACTAGCGGTGTGGAGCGCCCGTGGCTACGTAATTGGCATGTGTGAATGACCGCGCCTCAATACTAATATTTGTTTTCGCCCTGCAGTGCAGTTTTTGCTACTGCCCCGTGAGACAAATGACAAAACGCGATTGAGCTAAGCTACAGTATAAAATCTCGAACGTTATTCCCAATTCCTTTATATAAAAGATCACCTATGTACGTTGTAAATAATTTTGAATAGATCAAGCTTTGTTATTGATTTGTCTGTTGAATGGAAAGTATGGAGGTTAGTTTTGCGATTCCATTGACTTTATAGTTGGTTAAAGTAAGTGTAAAATCTAAATAAGCAAATAAATAACACAAAGCATGAAATTAACGGGTTCCTAATGCGAGTTCATTGTTGAATCTAGTCCCAAATAATAAGAAAACTAACAGACAATAGAGGACATTCAAGCTTCCAAAAATGTGTTTCCTCCCCAGCAATCCTTTGTGGCTGTCGATCATAATTTTTGTATCGTTTCCGCTTCCGAAAACCATTTGTCTAGGTGACCAGGATGGGAGCGTTTATCGATAACGAGGTGTGGTTTCAGCGCAATTATGACAGCCATCAATTTCAGTAACTGCTGTTGCTTGCAGGTGCGACGTTCTTGTACTGATGCGTGATATAAGCAATTTAGATTTCAGGAGTCGACTATCTAATGTGTTTCGGGAATAATTCTACCTGTTTTACAAGGAGACGGTATACTGTAATTAGCTCTTACAGGAGGAATACAGGTATCTAGGTATATATGTTATATCTTACGGGGGATGCCAGCTAAACTGTTAAGTGTTTCGTAAGATGCCTATTTACTAAAATAAAGAAAATTTAGCGACTATTACAACTCGTAACGTAGAAACCGTATTATTTTATTCAATTAAGTTCTTTTGCGGTGTTGAGTAAACTGTTTGGTATCCCTGTCCCGTTTTATGGGTCAGGTACCTACCCTTTATCTAGGTACCTGTATTTACGAGCACTTTAACGCATTCACAATAAATTGTTTGAACCGCAGTAAGCTAAAAAACAGCCCACGGCATCGCGTCTTAAAAATGGCAATAGTAATTTTCAAAACGCATAATTTCTCCCTCGTAAAGTATAAAACTGAGAAATTTTAAACCTTTGCGACGTTATAAAGAAGAGTTTTTAACAATGGATGAGTTACTGCGAACCCTTGCAATTAACTGCTAACAGAATGTTTGCTAAATAGTTTTGTTATTGTTCTGTAAAGTTGGAGACTTGAAATCTTTCAACCCGTCAATATGAGCCTAAGGGAGCCCAAGCGCTTTGCAACTCCAAATTGATGTTCAATGCAAAATAAGGTGTATCGTGAAGGCTTTAGATTCAATTTGGCAAGAGAGTCAGTCATTTCTTGCTATTTCTGTTCGCTCGTGTAGTATCGCATCGCTCAAGATTTTACAAACACATCGTACTAATATTATAAATGCGAAAATTTATGTGTGTGATTGTTTGTTACCACGTATCTCCGTAACTACTAAACCGATTTTGATGAAAATTAGAATGTAGATGAATAAAAAATAACACCCAACAATTACATTCATAGATGATCCCAACCTCCCGTATCAGAAACTGTCAGTACCATGGTACCAGAACACCCAGATCCGGAAGGAATATTTGCAGGATATGCAAATATTTGTCTTGCCGTGATAATCAAACCATCACCTTTCGCGTCTCCAAGCCAGACACTGGTTTGCCACACCACCGAAGTTAACTTAACCTGAAAGTAAGCTGGGAGGTATACGTGGCTTGGTTACTATAATTTATTCTGTCAATGGTACCGAAGGGGCGCGGCGAATACGATAAAACTTTTAAGAAAAACTTTATGAGCCGCCAAAGGCTGCTACACACCACCATTCTATGGCTCTGCGAAAACAGACAAAGCTTAACGGCCAATGTGTTTATGGCGGTAAAGTTGTAAATAGGCTGTTGCGTGACGGGAAGAATAGCGTAACGGTACGGACAATGTTGTATTGTGATCGATGTTACCACTAAATATGTTGATCTCATTTGTGATGTCTTCTTTTGAAACGCTCAATCATGTTTTTGAATGTTCAATAGCACGCACGTTTCATGGCATTGGTGTATCTATTAATGCATCAACTGATATAGAAAAGCTACTCTGAGACTACCCTGTTTCGTAACCGGATAGTAAAGGGATCAGCATTTCACGAGTGCTTGGATGGACTTTCGATCGTTTGCTTAGCTGTCTTAAGCTGGGACGGTGGGTGAAAACCCCTGCAAAAGATATACGGAGGTATTATAAATAGTTGAGTTGGGAGACCGTTACGGATTTCAGCACTGATCTCTATCTGAGCTATGCGCAAGCCCATTCTTCCACAAGTAATCATTTCTTATGATCACTTGTGGCTTTCCACCCCAACTTGCCGCCACTGCTGATTCAAAGGTACCTTTCTTCATAATTTGATTGGTAAGATTAAAATATATCGACCGTTTAGCGACAGGTGAACTCAAATCTCAATAAGTTGTTGCTAAGTTCCAAACACCCACAAAAGACCTAATCCGAACCCGCCACGATTTGTTCCGGTCTGCGTCGCCAAATTAAGAAGTTTCAAGAAACGTAATTAAAGAACGGTTCTAAAAAGCCATGTTGGTTTCGGTAGCAATAAACTTGCGTTGTGACAGATACAAGGTACAAAAGGGTTTGTTCAGCCCCTACGGGTTCTGAGAAACAGTGACAAATAAACAGTTTAGTGTTTGTGATGATGGAAGACCGGAGCGAATCGCATGTCGTCAGATATTTACACTCATACTTTTGTATAGGAAAAGGGATTGCGGCAGGTTGCAAAGATTTGTTTTAGGTTTGAAAATAAAATTAATAAACCATATCGATAAACAATTTTATCTTGGTTAATCTGCTTTTTATGCCTGCAGGATACAATACAATACAAGATACCATGTACCTACGTTGTTGTACTTTGATAATCGCTTTGCAATAAACAAAAACAGTGCCTGTTTTGCGGTTCTGTGAAATACACAACACTGCTGTATCCAGTATACGGTGTCATCTATGTTCTCAGAAAATAACAAAACATACAGTACAGATACGAGTAAAAAAAATACCGAAAGCAAAAGCACCAATTAACGGTCCAATACAATAAAAACAGTAAAAATGGTAGAGCGCAAAAAAATGCTCTATTTTGGTACAGCGCAAACTCATAAAATTAGTAAAAATAGAGCAAATCTTTTGTCCAAAACCTTGCAGACGGGCGCCTCAGCCATAAACTTTCAAAAAATATTGGTCCGTTAAATTGTAACAGATTTTATCACAAGCTACATAACTGTCCCTTTAAAATGTTCTTACTTTTTAAGGGCAGTAAAAAATGCAGGACTTGCGAATATTGTGTCTGAAATTAGCTTCTGAGAACATTGTTTGGTTTAAAAATTAATTCCTCAGCACCGCCATAATAGAGGTCCATTCACTAATGGTCTTTCCTTCTGACTTGTCGTAATCTGTACCTACAATAAGTAAGTAAGTAAGTTCGCTTGAAGGCCTTCGTCATGATTTTAACGTGCCCTCAGAAGAATAAAATAAATGAAGACGAGATTATTTGAATTCCTTCATTATTTCTCGCCGTTGTAATCGGCTGGCGTTCATTATCTAAAAAATTGTAGATGGCATGAATTGACGTCAGTACATAGCCGGCTAATATTCCTATCATTGGGCGAAAAAGAGACTAACATATTCTGACGCTGTACCGTACTCCTGAATAACAGGGCTGGTACTTGCTTAAATACCAATTCCTGTGTCGTTAAAAAACCCGAAGCTTATTGTAGTGTGCTATGTAGGCGGGCGCATACAGCCTTTACGTATGCTAAGTAGTGAGCCACAGATCACTCATAGTGGGAGCGTCGGCGCTTTGAAGTCGATCGCTGAACAAATTTATGCGAGCGTCAATACATTAGACCCGGCGCGACAGTATGATGTCAGCGCGGCGTTTGAGGACGCGTTTCCATGATAGAATTATTTCAAAACATCTACTCGCTTCGATTGGATACGCAACTTTAGGGTCGATCATGATCCTTCGTGCGTAGCTAACTGTTTTGATAAAACTATGTCCTCCGACGTAGTTAGATCTTACAGAATCGCATAGCAGTAGATCTGGCTTACGGGAAACAGGGGAACCGCAGAGTAAATTGCTTTCAATCAGTTTCTATTTGAAAACGACAAAGAAGACGGATATTTATATAGCAATGCCACCATAATTGATGCCTCATAAAAACTGATCGCAACAGAAATACCTACATAATTGCTATTCTGCTAGAAAAGTATCAAGCTTACAAAGTTTCCACTATTTTGTGCTTTATTAGAAAACTCTGACAGAAGGAAATGTAAGAAGAATGCATGTGAAGTGGAAAAGGGCAAGGAAATTACGTGATTATTAGAAGAGCAATTTTCCCGCTTGTCGTTTGTAATGGTGCTTATGTAAATTGTATTTCAAAGTAGTACGATATAAAGTCGTGTATCAATGGAGAAGTGGTTATCGAGAGGCACGCGAGAGGACTAGCCGCCAGCCGCGTGCAGCGGTCGCGTGTCTCCGGGCACGCGGCGCGGGACACAGATAGCTCACTACCTGTTCACTACTGTTTTAACTGTTACAAACATAGACCACAAGGGCGATATTTATGCTACTCCTGTTACTTACGCGAAAAGTTCACTGGATGCCGATAATGTAGATGCATGGTTACTGATGTACCAGATCGTCACGATTTCAAGAAAGTTATTGGTCAAAAATCAAAAGCAAAAGTCCATCAAAGCGTAGGTATTCCTGGTTCTATTGGGCTTCAGCGAACTTGTAGTGTAGAGTGACATGTGTAGTCATATGAATAATAATTGTCAGAATACAAGACATTTTGTTCTTCTATAAAGATACATAACATGGAAGACTACCAGTTTGTTGGGTAAGTAATTGTAAATAATACCTATGCAAGCAATATAAGATTATGGTTATTTTATGTACAAATCAAACATTATACCCGAATACATGTTTATAATTCATTGTTGTTTCAGGAAAACCTGATTGCTGAAAACAATCACAACTATTAAAAACCACAATAATAAATATGTACAATAACTATCAGAGAGAGTGAGCTATCTGCTTCCTTCAGACAGTTTTCCTTTCCTTCCTGCCTCATCCGCGCGCCGCTCTCGGGTCTTGCTCGCCAGTCGCGCGCCGACCACACGCCTGCACGCACGCGTCGCGCGATGCAGTGACTGCTCCGACAGTGCAGTGATAAATAAACATTATGGTTATGGTGGCCAGCCCCCAGGCCGCTCCGAACATGACCCAGCCCGGACAGGTTGATAAGAAGCCAGGAGACAACAGAAGGGTGAGTTACTTTTAATTATTTTGATAATTACGTAAGTACTGTTGCATAATTGCATGGAAATTTATAGTGTGTTAATAGTAAAATGAATTAAATAGGAATATACATAGTTGTATAAGATAATGATTGGTAATTAAAGTGGCAACGACATTTACGCCTACAAAAGATATAAACGAGCGCCCCCGTAGCACCTCCGTAGCACATTCTACGAACAATGCCTCATTTAATGTTTAAAATTCTAGTATTTACTTTTTTGTTATGATTCTGAGTTAAGACTAGTTCATAACTGAGAATTATGGTTTACTTATTATTGCACGTAAAAGTCATTTATTTATTTCTATATTTTTCATGTGCGTCGGTAGGTACTGAAAATGTTAAACAAAAAATTATTAAAATATAGAAATATTTTGAATGCCTTCCGTGCTCATTCCCCATCTTTTAAAAATCATACCGTAAACTAAAGTAAAGTATTAAGTACCTAAAGTACAACCGTATTCTGAACTACCTTTTATGGTTTTCACTGGGAACAAATGTCTCATATTCTCTCATGTACAGCTCTTGCTAATTCACGATACAAACATTACGAACAGACAACATTAGCTACATCTGACCGTTTTAGCGAGCCTTCGTGAATTATGCAAAACAATATCTCACGAGACTCGTGATATATTTGAAGCAGCTTTTGTTGACTTACTTTTATAAAAAATCATAATATGAAATCACACCTGTTTCCCATAGGAGTAGGCAGAGACAACAGATCTCCATTTGCTACAGTCCTGGCATACTACACTCACATTCATCATCTTCCTGCCCTTATCCCACTCTATATGGGGTCAGCACAGCATGATCCTTGGAAAATGCTGTAAGAGTTTTGGCTAAGGTGTTTTATGACCGGCCGCCTGCCTGACGTCAACCCTCCTTGGGAATACTTGCTTATTGTATATCATCATGTTGGAGGATACTATCCCTTAGTCAACTTTTACACTCACATTATCTATGATAAATCATATATCCTATTGAATTCATCAAACTAGTATTATAAATCCGAAGGTTAACGAGCACGTTTGTGGATCAATGAGTATCGGATTTGAATAAAAAAATAATATAATGTAGGTTTCTGACTTGACAGGCTACTATTAATTCGGCTATCATGCGGGTGAATCCGCGGTAATAGACTAGTAGTCATGTAAGTGAATCGGCAGTTTTATAAGACCCTTTTTTATTTGTGTAACTATGATGAAAGGCCAGGTCACCCTATACCGACGAGTACATGAAGAATGAGATGAGAGTGAATGAACCGAGAGTCGAATGTCAGTACTGTACAAATGGATATTCGTGGCTTAGCTCTATGGGAATCAGAAGTGACATTATGTATGCATGTATAGTTATGATCACAAAGATCAGTTTGATCTTAGGAATGAGGCAGACCTACCTGAATAGCTCGGCCTTCAAAAGTAGGTTTTCATTCGGCACTCTAAAAATCTTGGTCCAGAGTCTGAACACGTTACAATGGACGTCTATTCATCATTTTCAACATCCACAGACTTTACCTAATGCTGGGCATAGGCCTTCTTTGTTTGTACCTCTTGTCTTACAGCCCACGTTTTTCACTATACCGTCTGTCTATCTTACTGCAGGATGACCCACATTTGTCTATTAGCTTAGTTTTATTTTACTTATCTCTATTTTTTTATGAAAGAGCTGTTGTTAATACAATCTTAACACGCACCTACAAGGCTAGTTTTTGAAACATTGAATTCTACTTACATACAAATTCAATTCTGCCTAACCTCTGTCTATTTCACACAAAAGTCAATATATAAATGCTACTGTTGGCGAAGCGTGACGCGCTTCTTAAGATCCTCGCACAATCTTATCTGTATTTGTCACTAGTTTGTGAGACGATTGGATACTTCACACCAAATAATGGTACAATCAGTACCACCCACATTGTATCCCTCTTATCGCCGTGCTCCAACTTATTAGGTAGCTGCGATAGGGTTGTCGAATCCAGCATCTTTTTCCAATGTGTATTTTGTAGTAACGTTCATTTATTTTATTGTTCCTGAGAGTTTTCCAGATCAACAAATTTGCTCGCATTTTTTTTCTGATTACATTGACATTTAAAAAAAACAGAAGTTTCCTACCAACGTTTCGAACGGTCCAAGAGTTTACGCGTTATGAATTTAAATCGTTTTAGCTATCATCGTAACTACAAATTATTTTAGTGGTTCCTTGTTCATTTATCCTTTTTTCTAGATTATCATAAGAATCATCTTAATTTAAATCCTGGGACTGAGTGGTCCACGTTTTAAAAATGACAAATTGTCTGAAGGGAAACAGTGATTCCAAATTCGATGTCAATCGTCAAAAAACAATAAAAATCCTCTACATAACTTTGCGGATGTCTGGTAGTAACGTGGGCCAGCCCTATGTCCCGGGATGGCGCAGTGCACAGTGGTCTGAGTCAGTGGTAGGCGTCGCGTGGGCGCCGTCGTCGTGGGCTAATTGTCGTGGGAACGCGCCCGTCGCCCCCTCGGCGTCGCCCACTCTAGCGCCACCGGGACTCCATTACACTATTACAATTCCTACATTATAAAAAGCATAGGCGTAAGTACAGGAAAGCCGGTATATCTTAGCAGATATTGCGACGAAGTTCGTTTCAAGATAATTTGATATATCGTTGGTGAAAAGACAGCCTTGAATCAGGAGTGGCTGCAAGTTTTGTTGACTACGTGTGGCTCTGCCCACCTCATTAGGGATACGGGCGTGATAATATTTTTAAATAAAACTAAAAAAAAGACAGCTGAATAGTATCATTATGACGTTATTCGTGTGAAGATCTCTATTGTTGTTGCTGTATTTTACAATTACTTGTTCAATTCATTATCAGATGAAAACAATGCTAAGTAGATGCGTATTGGGTATTTGAGGAGCTACTTTTCTTGTCGCTTCTGAAATAAGATATCAAACTCACACAATGAGACAGCTAACTAATTACCAACGTGACTAGCGGAAGCTATTGCCGTAGACCATCCATCACGCTGATAACATCGGAGATAAAGAACCGTGTGATCGGGAACACCTACGCTTTTATACATACAGCTACAGGTAGAGATGTCTCTGATAGACTCAAATATTCCGGAGATAAGAGCACGTGTGACCAACTCACCCTCTCTATATGTATGACACATTGACTCTGATTTAAGAATCTTGATCTTTCAACAGATAATAAATGTGGGTACTCAAAGCTAGACCGACGATGCTCGACATGTGGACGGAGACTTACAATCACGTTCTTAGTAAGGTTTTTACTGCAAAATTGGAGCTTTTCATAAACCTTGTGATAATAAATAACGTGCGTTTGGTTTCAGCCTTTGGCGAAAGGAAACCGCGTCCCTATTATGAGCATAAAAAAGTGATGATGCCATAAAATCAAACATAAAACAAACTTATCTCTCACGTGCTGCCGCGGAATACTAAATAGGTTCCTCAATAAGCTTCGCCTACACAAAGCTACAAACTGCTGGATAAGGTTCGATTCGATTATCGTATACTTACAAACTAGGAAGTCAAGTGTGGGTGCTATCAGGTGCTATTAACACTTTTTATACTTTTTATTTACTCGTCAAATGTTGCTACGGTTGAGGTATTGCTTTGTAGAAAATGATAGATTTTCTTTTGATAAATAACTTAAATAATCCAAAATTACTGTTATTTATTTAAACGGCGTCATATTTATGTGGTATCACATAATAATTGTGCGTAAATCGCTTGTAAATTGCGTGTAAAACCTTAGGCCCGACATACGATATTGCGTGTATGTTCGCAGATCGCGTGTCGTATCCATACAAATGATTATATTGATAATTTAAGCGCAGAATATAACTAATAGTCACTACCACCAAGAAGTTTTACTCCTAACCATAAATTACTAAATGTAGCTAATCTTTCTTACAATAGATGACTATTGTACATACAATCGCGGTAAAAAGAACTGTTTATTTTGCTCACACACGTTTTGATCGCCAGCTATGTGGGGCCTAACATTGCTGTCACACCTTATGTCAAAACTGGATATTAGATCCCTCATGATCCGCTTGTTGATTGACATTAGTCAACAAAGTATTCAATTTTGAATCTAGCAACATCGCTATACAGTTCATTCTAAACTGCAAGGCGATATCAGTGACACAAGTCAGTTGGAAGGCGCGTGCCGGAAGCAGCGCGTCCGCTCCCACGCTTGGCACGCGCCGGCGCGAGCGTGCCAACCAGCGTCCGACGACAATAAACGACTATAGTCGTCTATGGAATATCGCCAGAAGTGTGGACGGACTCAGGGATTTTCTGCAACATTCATTTCGATCGCAAAGAGCGGTAGTACCATGCTGCTTTTTAAAGTGTAAACTAAATCCGTTTTATTTATGTTTCTCGATTCTAATGGGCCATCTATATGGGCGATGGACTGATCACCTATTACCAAGGTTATCACCCAATCCATCTTGGACTTTTGGATCAGGAGTGGGTGCGAGTTTTCTTATAGGTCAGCCCACCCTACTAGGAATACGGACGTTATATGTATGTATTGTACGAGTACATGTATACGGTTTCTTTAAAGTTTATAAATAAAAAACTAACCTTACTTATACGAGGAATGTTTCAGGCATAGATTGATAGTTGAATCCGTCCACATTATAGCATCATTAGACAGTGCGCTATCATTTGAAGCACCGCCGGCTGCCAAGTGCCAATGCGCCGGCGACCTATCCCATTCCGTTCAGATATTTTGAGAATTCCCCGAACCGTTGTGTAATCTCACACGTGGGTCCTTGCGACAATCCCATTGCCCAATGCCTTCCGCGTTCGCTAATCTCAGCATTGTTGATGTTAATGCATGTTTCAACAGCGAATTATTTTGTTTACGCTACACCGTCGCTTCCTTATTGCACTTGCAAGCACTGCTGCAGTAATCTCCAATTAAAAGAAGATTTTATTGGAATGCGGGGTGCTGGTTTTGATTAACCTGGTTCGCAAGCTGAACTATTTTATTTTTGCATGAAAATGTGACTCTAATTGGTAGAGTAAACTAAAAAACACCAGACTGGTTCACTTTGATATCGTTTTAACGTCTAGGTATGTAGCCAGCATATATGTACCTATTGTAATATCGCAGTGTTCTGGGTGCCTGCCAGGCCATGTAATACATCTGTCTGCACTGCAGAAAAGCACTGTGATCGATCTTACTGTTACGATATTTCTTCAATTTGACTAACAAGTAACAATTAGTTACGATCCAGATTTGTACCTAAAATATTAGCGGAATAAATCTTGAATGTAGTTCTGGTATTTAATTGAAGCGTTTTCAATGTGCATGAAGCTTCTATAATAGTTTTATTAGGTGGTTATAACTTCTGCTTACGAAATGCCTAATGAATTAGGTAGACTAGACACCTAAATAAATAAATAACACCCAACAATCACATTATATAGTCCCGACCTCACACTAGGATTCCCTGTGTCGTGGGTATCAGAAACTACGAGTACCATGGTACCACAACACCCAGACTCGGAAGAAATATTTGCAGAACATGCAAACATTTCATGCAAATGTAATGGTATTTCTTATTGAAGCCTAGCCGTTTGTCATTGTTATAAAACACTTAGACCATTTTCAGTGAATCCCAATTCAGTGATAAAATAGATAATAAAATTGTTGTTTGGCTAGGCCAATTGTAATTCAGAGCTCCTTAAAACAGACATTAAATGAAATAGGTTTGTATTTCGAGACGCGTGGCACGTGTCGTTTGCCGGCGCCGCGACAGAATCTATTCGCATGACTCGCTCTTACGTAAAGTCACGTTTTCATTGTTTCTGTCTGGCTTTTAGTCGGATTTACTGCACCTAAAATAAATCCCTACCTATGTACAGTGGAAAGTAGTAGCCGCTCAGTGTACAAATAATTATGAATAGGAGCGTACATTATAGTTTGTATTCTCTACTTATTCTAATACTATTCCTTTTCCCGATTCAAGCGTAGATTTTTTGTCTATGTTCATAGTGTAAATTAACCATCTCTGTAAATTGTTTTATCATTATAGGTAAATGACATGGGCATAAGTAAATTTACATAATATTTTGCACACGTGCCGCGCCACCCACCCGTTTGCCTTCGGGGCACTTCGTTTTGAGAGCTACTCAAAGGCAAATCTATAGGGGAGACTGAGGACAATTGATACATTGGAGACATGATCATCAGATTAAAAAAGAGTGTTGAGATCATAGCACGCGACGTAAACGTGGCACGAGCCATCGAAATGACTGCGAAAATACCTACTTACATGCACAATAGTAGGTGCAATCATACAGTACGTACTAGACAACTATGTCTACACCTATGTCTGACAACTATGTGAGTGATAGGAGTGATCGCATGACATTATTTTATGCTTTATGTATCAAGCAACCTACGTCAATGTCGGTACACGATGGCTACCTTTGCTTTTAGTTTCTGAAGTTGTGGTAAAATTTTGTAAACGTAGAAGCGCCAGTGTCAGAAAGACTGAGGAATAATTAAATAGGCTAGTGTGGTATGGGCATATCATGAGGAGGAATGAAAGTCATGTTGCGAGGAAAGTTATGAATATGAATGTGGACGGATTTAGAGGTAGAGGTAGGCCAAAGAAAAGGGGGATGGATTGTGTGAAAAAGGACATGCTTAAGAAAGGAGTGAGTACAGGGATGACGACTGACAGAAGGGAATGGAAGAAGAGAACATGCTGTGTCGACCCCACATAGAGTGGGATAAGGGCAGGAAGATGATGATGATGAGTAGTAACAAGCAAAGGTATCTGTCATACCAGAAGGTGATACCAACATATTTTTATCATTTTAGTAGGAAAGAAAAGGAATAAGTATTTATTATTTTCCTTTAATCATTTATTGAAACTAATATAAAGATAGATAATACTTATTGTACTCTGAAAGCACTTAATGTTAGGTATGTTACTTTTCCCGCACGATTTCATGACGTATCGGGTCGTTAGTTTCCATTTCCCGGCGAGGTCCGCACCGGAAACGTGTCTGAGCCGGAAGTAACGCGTGCCCTCACAGAGCCTTGACTTTAGCAATGTGACTCGCATACCCTCACTGAAGTAATCGCTATTTAATTTATGCCCTCATGCTGACTAACCTTACCAATACAATTATTTTAAATGAACTACGTATACAAATAGGTACCTTATTTCTGGGTTTCTTATCAACGTATTGTGACATGCGCTAGTGTGTGTGTACGTCATATTACAAACGTCAAACTTCAGTAGTAATTATTTGTAAGAATAGGCTTAAGCCGTAAGCTGCTGGTCACTCGCACTTTACCAGACTACTGTGTAGGTACTTACAATACAATACAATACAATACAATACAACTTTATTGTAAAACGCATCGGATAAAATTAAAATAAAACAAAATAGGCAGAAGAGAACAATGAGATTTACAATGGGCGGCCTTATCGCTAAGAGCGATCTCTTCCAGGCAACCTTTGGATGGACAGGACATAGCTTTGAAAGATAAGGACGGCAGTAACGAAACAATAGTGAATTTATGCCTACTAAACTAATAAGATAAAATAAATATATATTTTACTAGCTGCCGCCCGCGGCTTCGCTCACGTGGTACCCGGATGAAAAATATAATTCTAATTTTTCTCGCCGTAAAAACCATCCTTGAACTTCAACGAACATTTTAAAAAAAGATTTGGCCAAATTGGTCCAGGCGTTGTTGAGTTATGCGCTTACCAACACATTTTGCGATTCATTTTTATATTATAGATAACAAAAATAATATGTACTACAATAAAATGATATAATGTATATACACACATAATATAATACTTAGGCAATAATATTTATTTATATTTTATTACATTTTTTACGTCATTTGTTTAAATTGTAAATAATAATTATTCACTCTGTAAGTGTATTCATTTCACTATCTACGACCATTAGCATCTCTTCATCAATATTATATTTATCGATACAAATCTCCTATCTATAAGAGAAGTTAAAATGGATAGAAGCAAAATATCCAACTGATAATAGCTGAAATCATCCATATCACACTAATACTTCCGTTACACTTATACGTAAACTAGTTACCAAATTCTAATTTTTTTATTTACTTTTTTTCTTTCGCTACTTAAGCCAATCCTCCTCCCAAAGGCTTTCATCTTTTTAATTTGACTTAGAGTTTAAGGGTAGTTATTTCATCACAAATACATATAAATATATTTACGTTTCCTGGCTACTGAATTTTCTTCAATTGAAGCATTTTACACATAATAAAACACCTACCACCATTAGGTGCTAATCGCTGCATTGACGGCAATTCTCAATCCTAGCGATTACGTTCTATCGTAATAGCAAAATCGTGTCTGGCGTCACAGAATAGCATGGTATTAACGTATTAATGGCTGTAATTACGTATTGCGCTTATGTTGGTATGTATACCTTTGAATACATTACGTAGATGTGTAACTCCTGGGTTACGCGTGATTTGACGCGCGTCGTCATCACCTACTTACACATACCACTTAAATTCCAGCATGAGAGGATCGCCTTTTCACGCGTATCATGGATTGAGTGGAGGTTTTGCAAGAGTTGCACATCTATACGCTAGTTCTGCTGCTCAAGGAAGTGTGTACGATAACCGCATCACGTGGTGGCTGGCGGCACGCGCAACCGCGACCTTCACCTTGACTAGCACGAGCGTAGCTAGAGATTATTTAATGGCCTTTTTTCACGCGCCTCCTTGATTGGTCACATGTTACGCCTTCACGCCGCCGGGGTGCTCTGAAACGGAAGTCACGTTCTATTAGCCTTAAATTTTTATTACTACGGCAGTTTTCTCGTTTTCATATATTCAAATGTTGATTTTATCGACTACTGATACTGATAAAAACGCGTGAATCTCGTTTTGCGCTTGAATGTTACCACAAAATTGAAAATGAGTACAGAATTTGCAGATTTATCCAAAACTGACGACGGTATCGAATCGCATTGAGCACAATGGTTAATTGGTCTACAATGCCACCGACACTGGAAGTCCACTACCTTGTAATCTGTGACAGAGTTCACTACTGTGAACTCCGGACCTCCGGCCCGGTGGTGTAGGCGACGCGAATTGAATTACTCTACATGCATTGTCTTCTTTAGTACCAAGGTGACTAAACTTGAACTACCACGGACTGAAGTTACGACTTCATGAAATTAATATTAAGTATTTTCGAAGGAAATGAAACAATATCTCCTGAAGGTATTTGATAAAAACAATATGCTTTAAACTTAGAAAAACTCTTCCAACAGCCACAAAAAAAAACATACTATGACTACCATACAACACGTTTACTGTGACAGAAAATGGCCCCTTTTTGTTACAACAGACGTCGAGAGTAGCCTCAACAAATCTAAATGAGTTTTTGAGCACTAATATAAAAAATGCTAATCCGTCATTTTAAGAGAGCCAGCTTTTGTGTGGGCTAGAATAATTCTCACAAGGATGTCTAGATCTATTAAATGCTAATGAATACAAGAATGCTGCTGTAATTTGCACTGAAAATATAATTTAAATTTATGCTAATATTTGTCTGGGTTCTTACTAAAATCTAGATAAATTTGGTATTTACATGTCTTTGAGTTAACACATTTTTAAGTTTCTAGATCGTAACGTTGTGTTTTGTTTTTACAGAGCAACAAGCCGATAATGGAAAAGAGAAGAAGAGCTCGAATCAACAACTGTCTGAACGAACTAAAGGCTCTCATTCTGGATGCTATGAAAAAAGACGTAAGTTACTTACTATTTATTTATTTGAAAGATCAATAGCTTACATTAGTAATGATATGGTAAACTAGACTGAGAAAAAGAGAAGCCAGTTATAGGTCCTCACAGATAATAATCAGACTTGTACTAGTGTACACTCCCACTAATGCTGTCTTTCATTATATTACAAGGACTATACATAGACATATACATGTAATAGATGGGATAGGCGTAACGCCTTTATCCGACAAGTTATACAAAAATCATCTGGAAAATCTAGGACTAAGCTCAATCGATTTCAGAACGTTTTAACCTGATTTATGTTTTAGGTACTCTTTTTTGTTTACCATTTAATATGCCAGGGCTATTATATCGAGCCGGTAGACAAACACCCTAACAAACGAAGATACTTCCAAAACATTGTCATAATATAATCAACTTGTTTTCGTAAACATGTACATGTAAAGGGATCATTTTCCTAAAGAAATAGCCGAGCATTGTTTTTTCCACTCTTACGCGTTACGAACAGGCATAAACTCAAAGTAGATTTAAGAAATTTTAAAGTGCTCTTTCGTGATTTTATTAAATAAAGTTGATTTTATTTAATTTATATATTTAATATATTCCTAACATTCGTCTCTCTCCACAGCCAGCACGCCATTCCAAGCTGGAGAAAGCAGACATCCTAGAAATGACGGTAAAACACCTTGAAGGCCTGCGCTCCGAGGGTTCCCCTGACCGGTTCAGAGCCGGCTACCGACACTGCGTGGCTGAAGTCTCCAAATTCCAGGGCATAGACGCCGGGTTGAGGAGAAGATTGGTGAAGCATTTGGAGGGCTGCGTGGCGACGGGACAGAGACCCGCGGCTGCGCCAACACCTCCGTCGGATAGCGAAGATGTGGTACCTGGACATTCTACCATTTTCATTTCTGGTACGTTTTTTGTGTGTGTGTTTTTAATAGCGAACGCGTACTAATGTGACCACGTTTACGACCAGCGGGCCTAAAAAGGCCACTTTGAGCACTACTAAAAATAGAAAGGGCCAATGTTTTAAAACAGCCTTTTCCTTAAGCTACTTTTTATGAACTTATTAAGACCGGTTATCAAATAGTTTATCGTGTAAACATTTTTTATTTTGATCTTGATGCACATACAAAAGATATCTGATCTACCAAGTTTAGGGATCACTTACAGACGTGAACATATTTTTTTCTACATACTTTACTGGTTTGGTGAAAGTGTGATAAAAGGAAAAAACTATTGCCCGAATATATAGTGACCGACCGGATTCGAACTAACGTCCTAAGGCTTTCTGATAGCTACAATGTAGACCACGAGTACCCACTTACGTCGTTTCTACATTATTCCCATAATATAATATATTTTCAATCCACAGCTGGCCCCGGCTCAGGCGTGCGGCTTGTCCCAACGCGGCTCGCCAATGGAGACATAGCCCTGGTCCTCCCCGCAGGAATGACCAACAACTTCGGAACTGTCCCCAACTTAGTCCCTCTCTCACCGAGAGAAGCTTCCTCCTCATCTTCAGAACCCAGGTGCTTCTCCCCAGTCAGCTCCGGCTGGGGCACCCCTCCCCCCGCAGAAGAGCCTGCACCCCTAGCTTTGGTCACTAGAAAACCCCCCGAGGACAAACCCTGGAGGCCCTGGTGACATTCCTCAACCTCAAATGTTAGTCAACTGAACAAAGAAAATATATCTCATGAGTTCAGTTAACTGAACAAACGAGAAAAAATCTCACTAGTTCAGTTATCTGAAAAAACGAGAAAAGAAATCTCACTAGTTCATTTAACTGAACAAATGAGAAATAAATCTGTCAGTGTACTGAACTAGTGAGAATAGAAGTTTTTGATCGATAACTGTGATACGCTTAGTTGTAAATAAATGCACAGAGTATTCAAGTTCCTAGAGTAGATTTTTTATGACGAAGATCAATGTTGCGGTCAGTTTTAGGTTATGAAAACTTTGTTTCCTAGGTAGAAAATTATAAATTATCTCAACCTATAGATATAAAAAATACTACTAGGTACAAATAGCTTTTTCTACTATTTGACGAGATAGTATGATACGTAGCCGGCCGTATAGGAAACTATGGTATAGTCTATTTTAAGTTAGTTTTAAATTGTACATTTCACGTAGACATCTGAGGCAGTATTTCATGTATGTAATGGAACAAATGTTCTTTAATTCATTATAATGTAATCCATTTTAGTTTTTAGTGCCATTTATTTTGCTTGTGTTTCAAATAATATATTTTAACACTGATAGAATTCACTGTGCCTTAACAGCAAAATCGTAAGGTCTTCCAATAAATGCTAAAGCAGCTAGATACTTAACTTGTTAAATACGTAGAAACTGTGAATTTTAATTGTACATTGTAGATATTTATAATGTATTATAAATATAGGTTAATCTTGGCAAACCTAAGTGCTCAAATACCTAATAGCTTAGTTACCGAGTATATATTATAACAACAGTCATTTATTGTCTTCCCTTATAAATTACTCTAGTTACCTTTCCTGGGCAGTAAACAGAGTGTATTTTAACTGTGAAAGTATGGGGAAATCCGAAACCAGAAGAAATATAGGAATAGTGTCTTATTAACCATTATCTGTTTTTTTGTGAAAACAAATTTAAGCGCGAGTTTGCCATTAAAATTGGGGAAAAGAAAAAAGAAACTTGGAGAAAAAAAGAAAAGTGGAGCAAATAGTTCCTATATCTCTCGCTGTTATTTCCCCATACTGTCCTATTAAAAAAAAACACTGTGTATAAACATTAATTTATACCATTCTAGCTTACATTTTAAATACCTTGGTATAATAGTTTAATATTTTTTTTATGAATAATAGTGTAAGTTAGAAGATTCGCTCATCCGTCATATAGTTTATAGCATAGAAAATGGTCTTGAACAAGTAAATTAGTTTAACTAGTTAAGCATAATATTTTTATATACATAAGTAAATAAAATAAAGTGATATTATTTAAGACGTAAATACTATGTAATAATTATCTACATCTAAAGAATTAATGACTTGCTACAATGTATGAATATAGTATCAAGAGTAATTAACAGTTTTTCTTTTATTTATCACTCAAGATATCATAATTGGGAATAATTGGCATTAATGCTGTTAATATTCTTAGCATTATTAGCATTTACAATTCTTAGCAAAATATTAGGACCGAATACTTATAGGGAGACCTTTGGCCCAGTAGTGGGATCCAGCAGGCTTTTTAGATTAAAAGATTATTTATCATTACACATGGATTTGCTTATAATGAGAATACAGAGATTAATGGTTATTAGTCTGTGTCTGTATTTTAGTGTCTACTTAGTATCTAAGTGACTGGGTATCTAACCATACACAAACATAAACGGCAGGCGATATGAAAGGAAAAATAGGTCCTGGTTATTATGGATTATGATGGACGAAATTACATGAAATTGGCTTACGTAGATAGATCTAGTGTACGCCTGAAGCAAATCATACTTATAGTTTTTAAAAGGTAAAAAGTAAAATCCTGTGCAATGTAGATTAAATGACGGTATTAAAATACTACCTGTCTAATCTTATTTATTTTATCACGACGTGTTTTTGTACAGATTGTATGATAGGACAGGCCGAAAGGAAATATCGCTAGTGGATGACCTGCTATCCCCGCTATTGAAGATAGAATGAGCAACTGACATTTTGCAATTTAGACGCCTATCTACAATGTGGGAGGCAAGGCTCAAATTGCTGGGTTCCGTCGAAGACTCACTCTGAGGGTGGTCGAATTTATCAATACACCTTTGATTGCGCGTTTGTTTGTTTGTTTGTTTGCACTGTCCCGACACAAATTGAGGGGTATTGGAGGAATTATTGCACCGGCAGCAGCAATTTCCACAATCACTGGCCCCATCGTTTAATTATTCAATTTTGGCGTCCCTGCCTGGGTGGCGAGACAATTTTTGGCAGAAACCACTGTTTATAGAAACATTTTACCTCGCCAACCGGCCGTAATAATAGTGTTGTAAAACTCTTGGTCACTTTGAGACAGCTCTTTTAATTTATCCCTTAAAAGCATAATTAGGTACTTACCTAAAAATTAAATTATGAAGTTTAGGCTACGAGAAACCTGCACGATTATTTTAGTATTTGTAAGAAGATAATAAGATAAAACTATGTGTGAGAAGCTCTTCAGTATCAGTGTCAATATTATTTTCTTTTTCGGGAAAGTAAAATGAAATGGCAAGTATCCTGGCAAAGATATCGACTATTACCATCTCATTAAAATTCATGAGATGTGTAAGCTCATGTAATGTTGATAATCAGACTAACGATGTAAGTTATCGAAATGTGATTTTTTATGAATATTAGCCGCAATTACAGCAACATCTGCCTGCCACACAGGTCGCAATCTTATACGCTTGCGTCCTCTTCGTTCTCAGAGTTTCGACCCTTATAATTTCGAACCTGTAACATTTAATTTGGAAGACGCTAATTGAACCATCTCATCGATTGCTCTTTTAACGAGATTGAGAAATAAAAGCGCATTTAACTTCGACAAAATTTGGGATTTGAAGTTTTCATTGGTTTCATACTGGCCGTGTTCGTGTACTACGGGTTTTGTGTTACCGTTTAATTCCATGAATTCCAACGCACAAGCCCGCAATCCGTGTGCCGGGGCCTTCAAAGTCGGGTACGATTGTAAGCATTGCATATAAATTGAAGTTGTCAAGTGGACCGTCGGCATGTCGGACTCCTGCGCAGACGAGACCAGTGAGTGACGGCTCCTCGTTACTGAAAGGTCGTTGCTTGATTTCTTTTGCCTTTCTTTGTATTCATCAGATGTGGGACAATTAATCAGAGTTATGACGCGTGACACGATCTAATGAGTGCACCAGGCGACGCATACAAATAGCTGCATTACCCGGTAAATAAATAAACACGTTGTTTGTTACAAGTTTAACAACGTCGATCCAAGTTTATCTCATGTCTGAAATAATCGAACATGATAGGTTGAGAGACGACTAACATTTGGTGGTCCGAATATTTACCTTTTTGTGCAAGACCTCCTCAATACCATGGCAGATAAAACGTTCTAGGTGGTCAATTGAAGCGGTCATTTGTGCATCGAATTCTAAAAAGTTTGCCCACCACGATTGAGTTATTTGTCGTATTTCGATAGGTATTTGAAAAATGATGGAGAGACAATCATGGGTGGTGTGGTGTGGGTTAAACTAACGTAACTACCTAGATGTCCGTTGAGTATTTTGGCGGTTTGCCTAACTTTTTATTTTCAAAGAAAACAAAATTAAACCTGTTTAATAGAATTGTATTTTATAACATTAATTAAAATTCTACGCCTGTTCTAAAGTTTGACTAAATTAAGTAATTCGTTTTGTATTGGTTCAAATATAAGAGGACTCAGGGTGGTCCGAAATGAGAGCTTTTTAATAATGGCAATTGATATAAGTGCCAAATTGAGGACCACCGGTCTGAATTTGTAATTTTTTTATCTTTTACAAAGCAGTAGGATACCAAATTTCATTAGAATTCGATTTAGATATCGATGAATAAAGGTACACTTATTTTTATTTTACTCTCATTTTATTGCTTATAAAAATACAGTCATTTTTCCAGAAAGCTTAGGTATCCTATCAGACACCTAGACTAGACGATACCCTTATAGATAGACGGTAAAGAAAAAACTGATATATAGCAAGTAAATACTTAAAAATTTGCATTTTTTATTTATTTATTATACAAAAACATATTATAATTTACATTACCGATATTGAATAGAACATGAGCTATCGATGCAGGATGCCGGTGGTCCGCCGCGGGCGCGTCACGTGTTAGACAAAAACACGGCGCTGCCCACAGCCACCCAAGGCGCCATATGCGGACCTTTGACAAGCAAATCCTTGTTTTTACGTAACATGAGGCTTCGAATGTTTGCCTACATCTGGTAGAATAGGAAGGTCAACTTTAGCATATAGATGTAAAAAAATACATACTACGAAGAACGTGACAGGATTCGTGTCACTCACTAGTTATTTCGAAAAGACCTATAAAGTTAGAATAGAAATATTATTATACTAGTATTAGGAGCCTGTAGTATCTCACTGCAGGACAAAGGCCTTCCTTTCTTCTCTTCAGTCATCCATCATGTTCTGGGTTACATTGGACTAGTCCTTTAAGTATAAAAATCTATAAGAATGAAGCCAATGGAGGCATTTAAGTTTACATCGTTGTTAGTTATTAAGTTATTCGCAATAACACTCCACGAGAGGAATATCTAAGTATCTTCGTTATTAATTGGTTCTATGGTTGAGCGTGATTTTCAGTACTGAAGTCAGTCAATCAGTCAGTAAAGATTACAAAGATAGATGTAGGCTTCTTCGCGACCCCGTATCTCTACCTATAACTATATAACCCACATAGCATCTGTGTTCAACAAGACAAAAAATCACGATCACGGTACTTAATTGTTCGATTACTCGTAGATACATTAGATAAAATCTCTATATTACGATATAGAGATTAAGGCAGTAACTTTTCCATCGGATTGGCTCGACATGGCGATGTGTTGATGATACTTATAGATAAAGAAAGAATGGCATCCCAGTGCACATTCATCGATTCAAGTGTTTCCTACAATGCCGAATGCCGAAACCGAATATCAGAAACGAATATTTTCGATAATGGAACACTAAATTAAATTGACATTTGGATAGTACAAGAAGTGGAATGCATAATACGTTCATTATTAGATAGGTACTAATTAATTACCAACCTTTGTAAGTTGTCTATGTCGTCAACAACAGAACTGTTTTATATAAACCATATAAATCAGGCCTCTTCCGTAATGTTTAAAGTCAAAATCGTCCCCACACTTGTCGTCGTGGTACTCTCGGTCTCTTGCCTCCTGGACCGTAAACCCTTAGGAACATCTACAAGGTCGTCTGAGTTAAGTATTTTGATTTAGGTTATTATCGAATCTTAAAAATGGCACGAAACAGGAATGAAAATATAATTTTTGCGTTTTGTCTACTCATACTATCATCATTTTTCTGCCCTTGTGCCACTAGGTGGGGTCGGCACAACATGTTTCCCTCTTCCATCTTCTATCCCTCGTCATCTCAATACTCACTCCTTTCACACGCATGTTGTCAACTCAGACCATGTGATACGTTTCCAGTGTCAGTTGACGAACGAGTTAGTTTTAGAAGCCGAAAAGGATACAGCCGAGGCTTCACTACTCGCAATTACAGTGGCGCCGTAAAACGTAGCCTCAAATTAATAAACCAATTGAATTTAGCGCAATTCAGTTCTTGCACACGTCTCGCTCAATTACTTCGACTTCAATTGCAAGACCTTGAATTCCTGCAAAACTACATAGATTTCTACAACATTACAGTCATGTCTGAATCTGTATGTACCTATCTGTGTAAGAAATAATTAAATGGGTATTTTTATATAATTTCTTTGACATCATATATTGTGTTCTCACTGAGGTTCTCATCAAAGTGACGTTTTAACGCATAGATCAAAAGTTCGAAAAAAAGTCTCAAGTGCACGAAAGGAGCCTTTGGGGCGCACTTTCCTTTCACCACAGCGGTTTGATAGAACTAGTGGCACGAATAGTTAGTATAGTAGTAGTATAGACAGTGTCATTTTCATCTAGAATCAATCGTTAAGTTACGACGGAAGCCTTTGGGTGGCCTAAAAACTCCGTCACTAGAGTTGACCACTAGTTCATACGAACTGACTTACTTATCTAGAATCAACACCAAAATTACTTCTGTATGTTTTTAAAATATATTTAGAGGACGAATTGTCTAGACAAGCTTGTAAAAACCTCAATATTTTATAGGTAATTATTTAAAACAAGTTGGAGAAGGCCATTACTTAGAGAGACGCCTTGGAACAAAATGGCAGCGACATCACAGTTCTTAATTACCCCGGCTGTTTTACTATAAAACTATTTTATATCGACCACAAAGGCAGCTTCGAACAACTTCTTGTTCATTGTTATTTTATCAAGCCCTAAGGTACGGTTACACTATCCGTTATACTTACGAGTAGGCCGAAGTATAGATGGACATCGTCCACCAAACTCAATCACATGTCATTGGAATCGATCGAACGGACTCATCATCATCATCATCATCATCAGCCTATAGCAGTCCACTGCTGGACATAGGGCTCCCCTAATGAGCACCATCGCGCCCTATCTTTGGCTTGACGCATCCAGTTTCTGCCAGCAGCCTTTCGCAGATCGTCACTCCACGGACGGAACTATGTCAGTTGTATTTAGTAGTTTACGCACTATCTCCTTTTAGGATACGTTTGATTCGATCGGCCGAGGTCGATCGACGACGTCCGACCATACCACGGCCAACACCTATTATTTTTGGCAAAATCTCTGCAAAAGACATCAATGCGTACAGTTTTTTTATTGAGTGGAAAGTAATTGCGGTGTTAAAATAAGATTTTTACAACGGCAACACACATCTAAAAAGAGATTTAAAAAAATATCCAGCTAAGTATACGTCTCGTATTCATATTTAAAATAATGTTTTTTAAAAGCTATAATAATTAGGTGCGAGTACATGTGTGAATGTAATTATTATGAGACTGACGAGGGAATGAAGTTCCAAACCAGTTGTTTCATCTTTCATGGACCTATATAATATTTTATTCACTAAGTAGAGCTTTCTTCAACATAAACTTATTCTTGAACTATTATACTAACAAGCATCTATTAAAGGTGTGAATGTAGGTAATAATTGCGAGACAGATGAGGGAATGACCTTTAAACGAGTTGACGTTTCATCTTTCATTGCCTTATGTAATACTAGCAGCCGCCCGCGGCTTCGCTCACGCGGTACCCAGATAAAAAGTACCCTATGTCCCATTCCAGCACACGTAGGTACCTACTATCCTCATTATTCATTATAATATAGTGTACGCTAAACGATGACTAAAGTATTGCCATCTTTTACCATTTCATAATGACAAACAGTGACAGGGCTAACTTTAAGCAATGGCTAACTTTAGCGAACGAATATAAATACTTAATAGGGTATGTAAGTATATTCCGTAGTTTTTGCGTAAAAGAGTAACAAACATACCTAAATCTAAAAATTAAGAAATTTCGGTGAATTTAGTAAAAATTTTGAGAGTTAAGGTAAACTTTTCAAAACGCAACGATAGCGCTTTCTAGGATTAGATCCTCAAATCTCAGAACAATATTTGATCAGAATTAGCAGCGACATCTAGTTATCAGACGTAGAACTACGTCAGAACTCCATGAATACCTAATCAAGATTGGAAACTTATTAGACCAGTAATAATTTATGCTTCCTTTCCTCAGTTCCTTTCACAGGTAATTTGACATTGACAGTTCCTTTTCCATATGTTTTGTATCATCTATTACTAATCTTTGGTATCATCGCTGTCATAATGTCAAAATAAAAGTATTCTATTTTTCATGAAAAACATATACATCAGGTAATTATGACATCAACTAAATGAGAAAAATCGGCTCTTTAATTTGATATAGGTTATTTGCAGTTTTAGACCAAAAATTGATTCCAGGTTTTCATCCCTTCTCACCCCTTTAGAGGTTGAATTTTGAAAAATCCCTTCTTAGTACACCCCTACGTACCAAGGTTTACCTACACTGAAAATTTCAAGTCTCTACGTCCAGCGGTTTAGGCTGTGCGTTGTCTGTCAGTCAGTCAGTCAGGACAAAGATTCTTATAATATAAGATTTTATACACTAAGTAGAGTTCTCTTGAACATAAAACAAGTATTTATTTCTAAAATCTTAAAATCCGACTGAGTATAAGTAACAGTACAGCCGCCTTATTGGAATTATTGACATTTCATATCATCTTATGTCAAGCTAGTGAATCAGACCTTTGTCTTAAAAGAGTACCTTTTTATCGGAATCGATTAGTTTTTGGAACAAAGTTTTTTTGCTGTTCTGTGGTTTTTGGTACATACCTACCATTGGACCATTAAACCTAATTAAAAATGGCTTGTTTAATTATTTATTTGAACACTAACATAATGTACACTATTTATGTCTATGTGTGTATGTATGTCATTACAAATTACAAGTGTAGACAGCATGCAAGAAAATTTTTAGCGATATAACTTTTGCCCCAAGCTTTTGTCACAGCAACCATGATGGATTTTTGGATACTTTATATAGTCTATGACACTCTCATTATCGAGACGAATCCAACGATTTCTCATTTGTCAAAATCCGTCTAATCGTTTAGACTACAGCTTCAGTCAAAGGAATGCACATACATAAACCCAAAAATACCTTTCTTAAAAAATGCAATGTAGCCTTTATTTTTAAACTACTTCAAAAAGAGGTAGAGGTTCTAAAATCGGCTGTAAGTTTTTTTTTCAGAATTTGCAGAGAGCTCTGAGTTCTCTAGCTCAACTTGTTTTTTTTGGGGTTCCGTCCATAAGTCTGTCCTTAGTCGTTTTACACGCAGACTGAATGCTACCATGCTAAAATTTTACTTGTTAGTATTCATCAGTGTTCCGTACAAAGTTTCAAAATAAAAATTAGAAAAAAATGTTATTTATTCCCCTGTAGCGTAACTATACGAAAATCCTTTATGCTACTGCGCAACCAAGTATCCAAGTACAAACGTACTTTTTTCGTCGTTTTTTAAAGTACCTTGAATTGATGTCATTGTTGGTCTAATTACATTGTAATTGAAATAATAATTTACGATTGTCATGAACAATATAAACTAATTTATGCGTAGGTAATTAAACTATAAAAAATCCAAGTTACGATGTTCTAAATATCTTCCAGTATAGTTATGGTTTACGAGCTCTATTTTTTAAGACAGAAAAACCTTAATTAGCTGATGAAATTTATTAGTATAGCACAGCCATAAAAATATGTAATTTCCTTCGGGCTTAATGTCAAAACCAATTAAAATTTCGCAGGATGACAGCACTCCCTCGGTGACCTCCGTAAAAAGATTCAAAATCATTTTCACAAGTTTTTACATCCCAATTCCTCAAAACCTGACGTAGATACAGGTAATTTCTACGATCGAGGACATAGTTTGTTCCTCGTTCCCAATAATTCTGTCTAGTGCACAAAATTTACGCCTGTTTTACGCGATCAAGCGTAGAAAATACAGGCAAGAAACTGTCTAAAGATACATACATATTTAATTCTTATTATCACCTGTATGGCTCTAATGGAGTGGACAGAGCTACAAGTAATAAAAAAACTTGCAGCCACGCCTGGATACTAAGTCCCAAGATGGATATGGTGAACCATGGTGATAGGTGACCAGCCCATAGCCCATATACCTAAATAAGTCCATTATGTTGGAGAGGATACTATCCCCAAGTCGACTTTTACGACATGCTCGGGGAGAGAAGCAGCTTGTTGCATTCTATGTTTTTTCCTTACTCCCAGTCCAGAAGAGAAGTAACTGTTTAAAACATTTTATTAAAAATTTAACGTGAACTTATAGTATCGAAGTATGTAAGATCTATTTCAGTGAGCAGTAAATAAGAGATGGAGTATAGGTTGCGGCGTGTAGGTGCTATTTAGCCCTCAAGGTGGTGCGGGCGGTTCGTGACTTACCGCCGCGCACGCTTGCAACGAGAGGAAAAGATAAAAAAATAAACGCCCACACGGCCGCCTTAAAAATGTTAAGAGACATAAGCCACTTGGAAATTGAACGCAGAGGAAAATTAACTTTACTAACTTCTACTAAGATTTAAAACGGCTCAGCTGCAAGGTATTCAAACATTGGCCATTTTTTGAACGATATACGTAGACTTTTCAATTTTGCATTGCCATTGTTTATTTGTGTGTAGCTTCCAGCCGCGATTTCGCTCACGTATACTATGCGTTATATACAGGTTATAAACTATGTACACTCGAGAGCAAAAGTTCCGGGTCATCTAAAAATCCTGAGTATCTCGGAAACCATGAATAAAATAAGTAAGGCGTTCGTTACTAAATATTGGAACCGGGTATTAATATGTTTTCTGTCTGTAATCGTAGTCGCAGTAGTTATGTCCTTTGTTTCATTGAGAGACTTCTGTAGTGGTTGGTATGGTAAGTTCTGTGGTTAAAATAAATAAAATGCACACGTCTTGGCTTATCTGCCGGCGCATAGCGAGGACAGTAAAGGGCGGTCGTGTACTGGACTCTGCAATTTTGTGTTTTTTTTTTTGATTTCTGATTAGGGACTGATTGTGTATTGTTTTCTTTACACTGCCAACATCTATTCGTAGGGCTTGATTTAATTAAAATATTTTATGTACGTTCTCACATTTATTTGTTATTTACTTTTTTGATCCTGCTAAGTTAATTAAATAAATAACACCCAACAGTCACATACATAGTCCTGACCCCACACTAGGATTCCCTGTGTCGTGGGTATCAGAAACTACGAGTACCATGGTACCACAACACCCAGACCCGGAAGAAATGTTTACAGAACATGCAAACATTTCTTCCGCAGCGGGAATCGAACCCGCGCCTCTTGCGTCTCTGCCGAGCAATCGCCCGCCACGCCACCGAGGCCGTCAATTATTAAGTAATTTTTCTATTAGCTTAGATAGATCTGTGTAGAATTCTCTAAGTCTCCGTTTATTGTAGCTATTTTTATGTAGTCAACTTGATGCAACAAAAATATAGCTGGTATATCCTCTAGTGTGTGACAAGCGCGAGTGGCGTGTGCCGGCGGCAGGTGCGATGGGACCGGTCCTCACAATAACGCACGCATTGAGAGAAAGCAACTAACCCGATAAAGTGATTTGTCCGTACCAATTTTAATTATATTGAAATCCAGTTTTCCCGTTTCGCGCCCATCTGATAACTGGGGTTGCATGGAGCAAGTGAAAATAAGAATCCAGTCGAAAATCTTCCACCTATGTTGAATGATAAATTACCTCGTATTTGACAGTCGAATCAAATCTTCCTGAGTAAAACCGTTTTTGTACCTAGGCACTTAAATATTTTTAGCGATTGTCGTTCATAGCACTAAGGTTAGTACGAGCATTTTTTTTCTTCAGATCTAGGTTGTTTTTGTTAAGAAAATGAAGTTATTAAAACTCTATACAAAGTTCTAGATAAAACAAGGTCGAAGGCTATACTGAACACGACTTTATTTACCTGTTGCATTGCGTAGGTACATAATTATCTATTCCGTTCCAGTGATGTCATATTCCGAATCGCAAATCTAAAGTAGGTACCTACCTACATTTTATTCAGAACATTATGAGTAAGTGGTTGTCTTTCAATGGTGGTTAAAAAAACGTTGGTTGTCTCGCAAATCGATTCACGGTCGGTGAGAGCTGGTAATGTGGGGCTTGGCTCATGACTTGCACATTGTGGAAAGCCTTTTAAACTGCACAGCAAGGGTAAGGTATCACGATGAATATATCAAACTTTTGTACTTAGCAATTTATCAATGTAGAAGATTTCACAAACGCTTTTAAGAGTCTGTATTGATTATTTCTGATATTTTACTTGGCATTTCGCAGCCGCTTCTTACATTCCCTTCTCTATCTTTAACATCGCAGTAAGGATCTATTCATAAACATTACAATTTAAATGTCGCGGTTTCTTTATTACGAAACTTGTGATTGAACATCGGCGTAATAATTACGGTTGGTTAAATTAATTTCCAGATTATTAGCGTCATGATAAAAAGTCTCATTAAAAAATAAAAAGTGACATAAACTGTGGGTTAAGTCGCGCAGAGAGCGCGCGATGGGACTCGCAAATATTTGTTTTCTATAAAACGCTGACCGTTTTATAGCAATTACCGCCTTCCGATCCTAAGGACGTGGGTTCAAATCCGATCGCGTACCAATGGATTTTTCTGTGTGAAAGATTTATGTGCGCTATACCAGTACTCTCAAACGGTGAAGGAAAACATCGTGAGGAAACCCGCGGCTTAGTCAGCACCGCACGTATTGACCATGTCTTTCCCGTGGACCAGGCCGACTAAGCTGAGAGGATGGAATAGGTGCTGGGCAAGCCTACTCCATCTTAATTTGTCCTGGGCACTACAGCGTCCCGTTTGTGATGGTAAAAGTTGCCTCCTGATGCTGTATAAATCATCTACAATAGATGGTAAAAGGCCTTAGTTTTTTTTTATAGCAATCACAAAGCGTTTATTTAAGACTGTTTGCAACAAGAGCCAGAAATATGTTAATACGTGCATTTTTTGGTACCTCAGGCAACTTTTGTGCTATTGACGATGTGCTAAAAATGCCTACGATGCGCCACTATAGTACCCTGATCCAATATTCTACTTAAGGACGCCGAATCGTTTATGATGCTTCTTGGTGCACTTTATGATTCGTCATTCATTAGTAGAATATTAGTATTCATCAGAATTCTCAAAGTTGTAATTACATTTGATTCAAAACTTAACATCGGAAATCGATATCATCACAGCCTTTAAGTACCTATACAATTATACATATAACGCTCGCCGTATCTCAGCATACAAAAGCTTCTCGATCCGGTTTCAGCAAAACAGCGACCTTTCTACAAAACCCGCTTGTTTTTTCGTTCGAAAAACTGTCTTATTTACGTTAATTAAGTGAAGTATAAGTCGTGACTAGTACTGTGGGAGTGAGGGTCGAGCAGACGTACCAGAGATCTTTGTGTTATAAGCTGCAATTTTTTCGAAAACAAGGCTGCTGGTATCATCGTAGATACAGACGAAATACCTATCTCAGACTTTTTATTTTTTACGTTTAATAAAATCCTTTTATTGTGTAAGCTCAGAGACATGGTAAAGTCGTAGTTGCAAGTGGTAGAATTTTTGGGAGTAATCTAAGTTAATATCTATAGGTACTTGACAAAACAGATGTACTTAGTAAAAAATCTCGCCACCCTATAAACAAACTCCTGAAACTTTTTGGAATTGACTGTACATGCTTTTACAAAACCAAAGTCACTACAGCATTTAGAAATAAGAAATTTTAATTAGAAGTATGGTTCCACAAACTGCATATGTGAAATTCTTCCGAACATAATTCATTGTAGTTTCCTACTTCACATTATGTTTTTGCGTTTTTAAACGAGATCATGTGAGTTATGACTCCCAAGTCTTGCTTATTACAGTTATTAGCCGCCCGAAGCCCACTCGTAAACCCCAAGTATAAAACATAAAGAATATTTTTCTACCCACACTGTTACCGCTGAGCGAAACCTTCAGAACTATAGTAGAATATCCATGATTTCAGAGAATCAATCATCCTGTTTTGATGATTTATAGTCTAAGACCTTATTGCCTAGTCTTTCGTGAAATTATTATATTTTATTGTTAAAAAGTCTTTCTTAGGTACCTATATTTAGGGCGCCATTTTTCCTTATCCTGTGACAGATAAAAAAAAACCGATTGCATTGAAATGTCACGCTCTTTATTTAAATTTCGTACCCCCTGCTGCCATTTTCTAAGATTGGATGTTAGTTGTCTGTCAGTCATAATTTCTATTTGTTGGACGTCCACTGAATATAACTTTCATTTCCAGAATCCAGAACATTTATAAAGCAACAAACAGTCGGTCAGTAACTAATATTTATAACGATACATTCAATTTAAGGCAGTATATTTATCGCTTTATTGTAATTGTTCGAGTTACAATGTCACTTTGTACCTTTTCTTACGATCCTATATTTTCTAGATAAATATACCTAATTTTATGAAACAATTTAAAATATTTATCACTTGAATGCGCCTTAAATTGTCTTAATTTTGAGCTAAAAACAAAAATGCAAAAATACATGAGATAAATTCTGAAAAAAAAACACCCAATATAAAATAATGAAATTATTTTATTGACATTTTTTCAGTTATTTACCAATTTCAATAGATTAGAATATAGATGAAACTATCATCTGTGATCTGTGATATCCTACGAGTACCTAATCATATCTACGTACTGTGAAATTAATACAAAGGCTTTGGCATTGGAAAATTAATTACTGAAACATAACGATTCGCTTAATTCTTTTTCTGTCTATCACTCAAAATGTTATTGTCAACTAGAAGTGTATGTACATCGATAAATCCGCTTATTCGTAAGTACCTAATCTAACCACCAAGGTATCAAGGAGCCTGATTCCTCTCCCTTTCATTGTGAATATAAGTAGGTACCTAATAAATGTGCCATCGTTTGTAACTATAGGCCTCTTGCAATTCTATTAGCCGTTTAAGTGTTTTAGATACTATGCGCAACCACGTCTTATTTTGAAATATTCTACCAGTTTCATAAGTGCACTTAACGAATTGAAAATGAAAATGAAAATGAAAATATATTTATTGACAGTAAAGCAAACAAAAGAAAAACACATTTACAGTATGTAGTCACATGAGATGGTTCTTACTTTACTGATATGGTACCTAATCTGGTCCAGATTTCCTGTGATACCCACACTAGATAAGTATCTGTATTGTGGGTGTCTGTACGATTATCAATAAGGGTGTACGGCCTCGGTATTGGTATATCTTTATGGTTAAGTTCAAAAATTAAATTAAATTCCTATAAATTATTAAATAGTTACATATTATCCTATATAAATACACATTTAAGATATGGATATATTTATTGATATGATATATATATTTATATATAATATATATAATATATATATATATATGAATTCAATATAGGCAAAAACATTTCAACTTATTGATGATAACAGGTTTTCAGTGGTGTCGTATGTGAGTGATCCTAACCATTTAAGCAAAATTTGTTTTGTTTTAGCAAAAGAGCAGTGTTTAATGTCACATATTTTGACAATTTTGTTATAGAGAGCGTAAGAGACAAAGGGGATGAAGCGTTGCGCAAAGGAGGTGTTAACAGGCGAGGTTTGGATTTTAAAAACTCTGCGTGTTAACATATCCTCATAGCACTCACTGTTTAGCACTGTCCTATGTGTTGCGAGAGAGACTCTAAGAATGAAAATTTGGCGTATGCTGAGAACACCGCTATCCCTGTAGACATATACTGTTGGATACCTAAAGGGTTTCTTTAAGATGGTTTTCAACACCGACCGTTGTGCCCTTTCTAGTTGCATTAAAGTAGTCTTTGCTGCCCCACCCCAGCAGGTAATGCAATAGTTTATAACGGATTGACATATGGCTAGATACGTCGATTTTAATGTTTCTAAACTAGCTGCATTTCTTAACAGTCTCATAATGTTTATAATTTTGCGAGTTCTAGCAGATAGAATGTTAATATGTTCTTTAAAGTTAAGATTCTGATCCACCAATACACCCAAGTATTTGATAGATTTAGCTCTGTTTATCCGTTCACAACCACACAGATCAGCCATTGCGCAGGTGCATCTATGTAGTTTAATAGTATTTAGGGCTTCAGGTGGCGCGGACGCCTGTGTTTTATGAAAACACACGAACTTGGTCTTCGTAGTGTTTAGGGTCAAGAGGTTTCGCAGTAGCCAATGATTAACTAGTTCCATACCTTGCTCTGCATTTGAAATAACCTCGTTCCAGTCTGATCCATGAAAGATTATTGCTGTATCGTCAGCATAGCAAATAATGTCCGCATTTATAAGTTTAACGTTATGTATACTGTTGATGTATATAATGAAAAGAGTAGGCCCCAGAATGCTACCTTGGGGGACACCAAATTCTATATGCTGTGGACAGCTGGTTAAGCCGCTGACGCTAAGACACTGCTTCCGTTTTGTGAGATAACTTTTGAACCAATGTAGGGCAATTCCTCTTATTCCTGAAAATTCAAGTTTTTTTAACAGTATGGGAACGGAAACAGTGTCAAAGGCCTTGGCGAGGTCCAGAAATACTCCCAAGCAACTATTATTCCGGTCAAGATGGGAAACAACTTTAGACAAAAGAAGAGTCAGAGCATCTTCGGTGGATTTTCCCCTTCTAAACCCGAACTGCTTTTCTGATAAAATATTGTGGGTCTCAAGATAATGAACCAAACGATTGTTTACTAGTTTTTCTAAAAGCTTTGCGAAAACATTAAGGAGCGAGATCGGACGGTAATTATCTGGAATATTCCTAGGACCAGCCTTGTGTATAGGTTTTACTGAGGCAATTTTCCATTCATCTGGGAACACGCCATTTGAAAGACTATTATTAAATATCAGTGTTAATGGGGCAATTATGCAGTCTTTAATCTGCTTCACTAGTAAGTTGGTTATGCCATCAAAGCCAGGAGCCTTATCTGTGTGGAGATTTATTATAAGTTTGTCGACTTCAACAGCGTTTGTTGGATACATAAAGAATGAATTTGCAAAGTGGTTTTCATAAACAGCCTCAGTTGCTAAGATCTCTTCAGTAATTTGTAATTTTGTTAAAATACTTTGTGCTAATGTTTTGCCCACAGTGGTAAAATATGTATTGCAGGAATTTAGCGCTTGCTTCGGGTTAGAGTTTCCATGAGCACTAAGTAGTTCCACTGGATCGCGTTTTGTCGTCGTAAGGTGACATATATCTTTAATGGTTTTCCAGAGTTGCCTTGGGTTGTTCTTGTGGGTTTCCAGTTCTTTGCTTTCATAATCTCTTTTCAAGTTATGTAGTAAGCTATTGCAGAAATTACGGTAGCGGGTATATATTTTGTGTTGCACTAAATCAGAGGGATTACGTTTTGAGCGAGTGTGAAGTCGATCGCGGTGACGCATACAGCGTAATAAACCGGGCGTAATCCAAGGTTTTAAAATTCGATTTTTACATCTGATGAGAACTTTTTTAGTATGTTTGTCGAAGATATTGATAAGAAGTTTAGTAAATATCTTAACTTGTTCATTTATATCAATTACGTTAAGTACCTTCTCCCAGTCTATAGAATAAAGCTCTGTTTTTATAGATTCTATATCTCTATTTATTTTTCATTTACGTGGTTGGACAAGGTTGCATTTGGAGAGTGATATTCCAAGTACATTCAAGCAATGGTCTGTTAAATCTGATTCGCAAACAATACCAATCACGCTCTTTACACTTTTAACAAACATGTGATCAAGACAGGATTTATCACGCGTCGGAATAGTAATGGCTGGTAGTAAACCATGTTCAGCCATAAGGCATAGATAATCTGCGCTGGGTAAGGTGTCAAGTGTCGATATTATATTAATGTTGATATCACCAACTAATACCAAATTGGTTTGGGTTTTATATTCATAAAGAATTTTGTCAAGTGAGAGGAGAAAATTGTCAGTATTTCGAAAGGATGGAGGTCGATAAATACCTAAGAGTGTTATGACATTTGGGATATTTACTACAAGGCAATTAGCGTCCTCCACAGAGGGTTCAGTAACAGTTGAACTCCATTGATTCCTAATGTAGATAAGAACTCCACTGTTTTGATTTATAATTTTCTTAGTGTGAAATACTACGTAGTTAGGGATCATCGGAATATGAGATGAGTTACTTAGCCAGCATTCGGTCATAACAATTGCATCAAATTTGGTATTAAGCCGCGTAAGAGTTACAAGAAAAGAATCAAAATTTTTATTTACACTTCTTATATTGACTGACAAAATCGAAAAATTATATTTTCCAGTCAGAATAGTGCTTACTTGTTCAGGTTCAGTAAGTGGGAGGCACGATATGGCTAATGATTCTAAGTCAGTAGTTATAGTATCTAAATCCATTTATGAAAAAATAAAAGTCTACTATAGTTTACCGGGTTAGAGAGTAAAACCATAATTCTGCTTCCCACCCACGCAATGCTAACTATAGTCCATACTACAAATGTAGTATGTTGTTTTAAGAAATAGTTCATAGGCAAATACGACTGCATAGTTAAAAGTTCTTTAGTTTTGTAAATAGTTAAGATCAATTTATATATTAGTTGTAAAATACTTGTGCAATAATTTATATAATAAAATATATTATATAGAATAATGAGAATATTAATATTTATATAATTATAATAAACTAGTATAGATATTTTGATTGAGTGGGCTTTAGTGACATCATTGCAGAGGATAATAATAGATAGGTTTTTGTAAGCTAGTGTACAAAGAAATGTAAACAGCAATGTTGCAAAGACAAAGAATACTAACAAAAAACACAGAATTATTGCCAGAAGAACATCAGCATGGTTTAGCGACAATAGAGAATGGATGACAGAGTCAGACTTGCAGGTTAGTTTCTCGGGTACCGAATATGTTATCCAGGTTTCCAAAAGAGGGCACGTGTATGGCGGCCTTTCCTTCACGCTGGCGTACGTAAACAGAGCCCTGGCTACACCAGCAGAAAGCGTATCCGAACGATTTTGCCCTGTTTCTAGTTTCTCGAAACAACATTCGATTTTCTCTCGTGAGCCGCTCATTGAAGTAGACTCTACGGGCAGGCCCCTGGATTTCAAGGTCATCGCTCATAATGTTTTTTCTCGACTTGGATGCTTTTAACACAACATCTCGTTTCGATCTGCGGATGAAACGTACCACCAGTGGGCGTGGGGCTTTGACAACTTCTACTGGGGATGAACGATTGCGAGCTCCAGCTCGAGTGACCCAGTCGATGTCATTATCCACTAGTTCGACGCCTAATTTCCGGGCCGCCACAAGAACAATATGGTGAAGATTTTCATTTTGATTTTCATGTATACCAGAGATTTCAATTTCATTACGCAGGTGTCCTTGGGCCTGCATGTTCAGATCCCGTTTTAGAAGCTCGACAGTTGTCTGTAGGTCGGCAAACTCTTTGTCTCGTTCTTCAATTTTCTGAATTCTGGATTCATTTGTAGCGACTGCATTAGAAAGTTCATCAAGACGAGTGTGACAACGAGTCAAGGAGCTGGTGGCTTCTTCCAGTCTTTGTTTCAGGGAGGAGATCTCCTGTGTTAGAAGTCGTACTTCTGTTGTGAGCTCCTTTACCTCTGAGGTGCCAGGATGAGGAGGCGTGTCCTGCTTTTTTTGGTGGGTGCTATTTTGGGAGTCGTTACCCCTCACAGGGGTCTGGTTGTTATCACCGCCTTTTTTGGATGAAGCACTGCAATCCGGGCATTTCCATGACTTTTTTCTGTCTGCGGCGATCTTTGTTACATTAATGCATAACGAGCAGAATAGCTTTTCGCAGGATGACATAGTACATTTAATGTAGTTTAGATCCTTCGTAGACTTTAAACACCCCGCGCATTTCATGATTCTTTATTAAAAATCGCTTTGAGTCTGTAGAAACGCCAATAATCTTTGGTTTAATTCTATAACTGGCTTCTCGTATTCACGAAGTTCATTCAAACAAGTGATGCACAAAAGAGGACAGCGCGCTATAATGACCCGTAAGACGTCCGCGTAACCGTGAGAGTCGCTTGAAGTGGTGCGCGGTCAAAATGTCTGCCGGTATGGTTTGTTTTGCTGGTTCACAAAAACTTTGTTACAAATTGGACTTTTACGCTGTACACCGCGTTAGACCAATAAAAATCACTGTCTCTGAATAATGTTCACTGATTTGGTAGGTAGTAGTGTATACATAGAAACTTGTTTAAGCTGTTGTACAAAAAATGAATTGAGAGCACACGTAAACAATGTTAACCGTTCACCGAGGCGGGTGGGGATTGAAATTAAAATTAGATATTAGATAACGCAAATACACGTAAATCGATAGATTTTTGTTCTTTTCTCACAACTAATACCCGGTTTCATAACCGGACCACTAAAGCACGGCATGCATTATTCGTGACGTGCTGTGATGGATTTTTGACATTTGATTTTTTTGCCATTTGCTTTGCTTTTCTTCTCATGCATTACTGACGGGTTCCAATATACTATTCATCAACGCCGGATCGTTCATCGCCGTAGAAACGCCGTTGTTTTTCTGTAATAAACGTATGGCGATTTTCGACAGAAGACATCATTGTTATGTAGGTAATTAATGTACGATCATCCGTCCACTAGTTGAATATTTGAACCGGGTAAATATGCGTCAAATGCCGGCCAAACAACGATAACGTCAAGACGAAACGAACTCGTTAAAATTCCCTACGTTGGAATAGAAAATCGGTACGAAATTATCTACATTGTAAAGTTTATAAAATCGCAAAATTATAAATCGCGCAGACAAAACTGCAGAACGCTACAAATAGAAAGGCTTTAATAAGGGGCAGATGCATAGAATGAATGCAAAGATGTAATCAAAACCTTTTCTAGATTCAAAGGCTCTATTTGCCGGTGCACGAGTGGAGTGCGCTCCACCGTCCACTGTAGTAATCAAAATAGTGCTAAGCTGTGCTAAGGCAATACATAACTGTCAGAATATTATTGCAAGGGAAAATTAACCTTATTGTTTTATGACGTGCAAATGAACATCAAACACATTTTAAGCCGAACCGTACCTAAACATTTCGTCACTCGTGGTGTTTCGTTTTTTTGTGCCTTGTTTTATCTTATTTATCGCAAAAGGAAAGGAATAATTGCTACTACTATTTTAACTACTCTTTAGTTATTTTCATCGTAAGCAATTTTTAACTTTATCTGAATATCAGTTACCCTTTAACATTATAAATTTGAAAGTACCCTGTCTATCTTTTACTTTTTCATATATAAACAACTGAACAGATATCGATGTAATTTGTCAAAAATATAAATTATAGACAGACTGAAGGAAAAAATCGAGAGAAAACCTATATCTAGTGCACGAAAGGAGCCTTTAAGGTGCAAATAAAATCCTTTCACCACTGATTTCTAAGAAGAAATTACAAGATTAGTAGGTATACCTATAGTTGGGTTGAATAACGGGATATAGCCTGAAATTGAATAAAAATTACGATTCTATTTTGACAGGTATGACAGATGGTTTAGTAGACAGCGGCATGCAAATGTATGATGATGCTCAGTAATTCCGGTAGCTCGCTGCACGTCTGCAAAACGAAGCTCGGAAGTACAATAACTAAGTTTGCACCCACTCATTACAGATCTAAATTATTGTAGCATTATTATACTTGTAAATCCAAGAAATAATTCTACAGAAACTCATCATGTAAGCTAGCGACTGAAGAGTGAAGTCAGAGGAACGCTACAGTTGGTATATCGATAAATACTGACAATCCGAATAGTGTAGAAGAATTTTAAAATGTCTTTTTCTATCAATGTAGAAGTAGGAAATAAAACACAGAGTATACAAATTACAAGCCTGCGTAGTGTGATCCAGCTTTAGGTGATTTCTATTCGTAAGACTGTTAGGATCGACCTTGTGATACTCGTATATCTTAGGATGCTATACCTACTTACAAGTCCACAAAAACATAATTTTTCTGAACCACATCGGCGTTGATAGTTAGTTAGATAGTTATTTGTCTTTTTGCAATGACTCTGCTTTTTTACCTGCCCTATGTAGCCATGGAAACACTGTCATTGCAGTTCTTAGTTGTTTTTCCTTGGTCGGAAAGGCGTGACTGATGTCAGACAGTCGGACAGACAGCTTGGTCACGCCTCGCGACTGCTGCTTTTTCACGCTACGTCAGGATAAGATTTGCCGACTGAGAAAAGGAAGTCACGACGTATACTTATTTTATTGTTAAGAAGATAAGTTGATTGAAAATTGCGAACAACTTACACACTTACTTAGGATCTTATTCAAGAAGAATGCCTGTGAAATAAGCATAGTTTTTTCATTTCTTTGAGGTAAAGATTTTAAATAAGATTCGTAGGTATTTCAAGAAATTAGTTTTAACATAATGGACCAATTAACGATACCAAGAATTTTGTAAACTGTGAATAACGATGAAGAATCTTGGCCTAATCATCACCGAAAACATATCCTGGGAGCAGAGCACATTGCTGAAGTCAGTAGGAAAATGTTTAGCTCAATGCATGCTCTAAATCGTATGCAAAACTTTCGCCTCTTTTCCGCTAAATGCACTCTTGTCAACTTCATTTTATTCCACATCCTTGATTATGCAGATGCTACAGAAGTGCAGCTAAATAAGATGGAACGGTTGTTGAATCCCTGTATTAGATCCACATCTCACACTACCGGACACAACTGAAGTGGCTCAACATCTATTATCGTCGGAACACTCACATTCTCTGCCTTCACTACAATATGCACCACCCCTTCTCTCCTATCCTATCTCAAAGATCGTTTCACCCCTCTTTTCCCCTCAAATCGTCCTTCCCGCTCATCTCAACACCACATACGCAAGTCTTTCTTATGTGCAATAAAGAATTTTCTATCTATCTAAACTCCCAATGACCACATAGTTATATAAATAATTAATAGTTCGTAATAGCCATTCTTAATGCATACTAAAACATAGATTTATACATATTCCAACATACAAACATATCAATCAGTAGTTGACATCCGCTCTTGAGAATAGAAAACGGCTTGAACGTGAAGCGTGACTGAAGGATGCTCACGCACGCGGCATGCGCGAAGATCTTTGTATTCACGACCAGATAAATCTGGTCCATTAGAGCTGCACCTTCTGAAGGAGTTGTTTGAAACAGGTGGAGGTCTTGCTATGTTGGTGTATTGGATTGAGCGAGAGGCGGCAGGATCTAATTCTCTGCGGGATGAGCGGATCACGCGGGGCGCGTGCGCGGGCGCAGGCGGCGCGCTGCGCACGACCGCGCATAAATTAGAAATGACGCCCGTCACTGCCGCGAATATGAATGCATAATGCATAATACGAAGGCAACTCGGCCGGGATTAAGATACCCGCGCAATGAAATATTATCCTGATGATATGGAATGTTTCACACCTACTGAGCTTCTTTTTAATCGTATTGATGCTTTTGTTTCATTTTTACCCAATTCTCCAAGTAATATTTCATTTCCAATTTTTTTCAAGCAAGGGATCGCTAGAATTGCGAACCGAATTGCGAATTGAATTAAGAACCTAAAAATCCGGTCAAGTGCGAGTCGAATTCGCACACGTAGGGTTCCGTACCATGATACGTGTACATAAATGTTTCTTGTATGGGACCACCTTTTATTTTTATGAGTTGTTGTTATAGCGGTAATAGAAATACACGCTCTGTGAAAATTTCAATTCTACGGTCTCTTGAAAGACCGAAAGACGGACGAACAACGGAGGCTTATTAATAGGGTCCCGTTGGCACCCTTCGGGTACGGAACCCTAAAAATTGTTGTATTCAAAAATAGAAGCCCAGAGTCCTGTGAGAGTTTTCTATCGAAGATCTTTAGTAAGCTCTTATCAAAATTACCACATCAGAGTGAGTAGGTAAACTTCATCATGTTTTGCTTCGCGTAGGTATATCTACTCGTAAATCACAGTAGAGTACGTTTGTTCATAGAATTAATAGTAGTCTGGCGAGGTGAGCGTGCTAGGCCTCCACATAGCGTTGGTAGGTATAGCAAGTAGTTTAAGAGCTTGAACCATTTATTGCAGGTCGATGATTTTGGTCTCTCATACAATGGACTCTTTTTGCTGTTTTTAAAACTCTACATCCTCATTTGCCTTTTGTGCCGCATCACAAAAGGTGTTTTTCTCAATTTGGCCATTGTAGCAAAGTAAACCATTGACACGACAACTGAAGGAGACGTGACATAATTATTGAGTGCTAACGTAAGCATAACTTGTCACTAATTTAGTTCAATATTAGATGAGATATATTCCCCATCTTGTTTTTTATTATTATTTGTTATGTGATAGCGGAGGCTTAATAATAATAAATATTTGTGGACATTTCACACAGCACCATCTAGCCCAAAACTAAGAAAAGCTTTTATTATGGGCACTAGATGGCTGATAGAATACTTATATGTATACATTTTTTTGTAAATACATACTTATATATAATACATACTACAACACCCAGACCCGGAAGAAATATTTGTAGAACCTTGCAGAACAACAAACATTTCTCCCGTAGCGGGAATCGAACCCGCGCCTCTTGCGTCTCAGCCGAGCACTCGCCCGCCACGCCACCGAGGTCGTCAAATAGGGTCCCGTTGGCACCCTTCGGGTACGGAACCCCGAAAACACGGGCAAAACAGCAAGGCAAAAAATCTGAAGGAAGCCTAAACCCAGTGGGTGATACTTGTTTGAAAGAGGATGTGGAAAAACTCGCAGCTCTTGTTCTAGGAGTCTCTGTCCCACGGTCGGCGGCAGACGCGGCGACCGCGCCGACCTCGGCTGTCTCGCACGCGCACTGGTCACATGAGATCTTGTTAGCTGCTTCGGTTATGTGAGGTTAGCTCTTACATTTACTACCTATCCGACTAACCCCGGAATACTCAAACGCGACTCAGAGTTGAGCCCGTCTCAAGTGACGGTTTTTTTTTACAGTTTTTGATGAAAATCTGTCAAAAACTCGTCACTTGAGACGTGCTCAACTCTGAGATGCGTTTGAGTATGCGGGGGTAAGCTGAGAGGATTGAATAGGTGCTGGGCAAGCCTACTCCATCTTAATTCGTCCCAGACACTACAGCGTCCCGTCTGTGAAGGTAAAAGTTGCCTCCTGACGCTGTATAAATCATTTACTATAGATGGTAAAAGGCCTTAGTTTACTACCTATGCCCGGTTTCAATGTTCCACTAACGGACGACGGATCTATGGTAAAGTGAACGATCCGTCGTCCCTTACTATAATGTTAGAACCGGGCAGTCGACAGTTTTAGCTAAGGTGTTTTATGACCGGCCGCCTGACTGACGTCAACTCTCCTTGGGAATACTTGCTTATTGTATCTCATCATGTTGGAGGATACTATCCCTTAGTCGACTTTTACGACATGCTCGGTGAGAGAAGCAACTGGACGCATTCTATGTTTTTTCTTTACGTTGATACTTTACTTTTCTTACGAAGTCAAATCCATTGGTGCCTTGATCCATTGGATCGGAAGGCAACGTTAACAAACCATAGATAGATATCAGAATAAGTTTTTTAATCAAGGAAAATATCAACCTCATACGCTGTTCTCAGAAGGATTTGCCCTTCTCAAATATTAGTCACTGTACCAACCATAAATATAGAGTTCTTTAGTACTTGGGTAAGCACCATTCATATTTCAATTTACGAAATTAGCATTATTGTTGGCAGCCCATAATAAAGAGCTCATGCACATTCGCTATTTCTTGGGGTCGAATCTTCTCATCTTTTGAATGATGAGTGCAGTTCTAAGACAAATGAGAGCTAAAGATCTACCCAGCAACCGGCGCTTACGTAACGGCGCTAAGTGTAAAACCAATGCACTCCACTATTCCTCTGGGTCAAATTGTCTCATCCTCTCAATTATGTATTAATATGTAGCAGTTCTAAGACATTTTTTTTCGTCACAGATGACCGCTCTGGCAGCTTTATCAGGATTTGGCTTATCGGTGCAACACCGAGAAGAAGGTTTTAGGGGCAACTAATAGCGTAAGGGCACCACTTAGGGCCGGTCCAAACTGAACGGCGTTTAACTCAAAACTGAGATATGGTACTTAGTTCAGGTTTAGATATCAAATGAATGAAAATTTACTGCAGTGAATGGTCAAATCGGCTCTCAGGCGCGAACCTCGGCTTGGGCTGATTGCCAGAGTATTGAAACTTGTAAGACACCATGAGAGGTAAAGTTCCATTATAGCCAGCGGCGTGCGCGCTCGCGCTGGGCGCGGGCGGCGCGTGCCTGGGAACCGGCGCGGCGCGCGCGTTCTCACGGCCTCGCTGACCTGCCCCCCGCGCCCCACACCTCTCGCCTCTCGCCCCGCGCCGCCGCGTCGTGCGCCTTACCTTACGCCTCTCATCTTTGGTAGCTAATGCCTCCTCCCGCGCCTCACGTCGCCTCGACGTGGTACCTTACGCTACTCACGGTAGATTGGTAGCTAATGCTGGACTTCTCAATTTTTTTATTTTATATCTTACATGACTGGATGATTGAAATGAAGATATGAAGATTGAAGATCCATGATTGAGTTTTACAAGGTGTTACACGAGAAATTGAACTTGTGATTACTTTCATTATGGATATTAATTAGTATGTAAATCTCGTCTATCAGATATAACGCCACGCAGAAATAAGCCACGTGAATGACTGTACTTTGTAAACATCATAAGCATTAATTATTGAAAAATCGGATATTACAAAATAAAATGGTTGAAAATAAACAGGTGCCTACCTAAATATTTTTGAAAGTGGAATAGTATTAGTGCTGACTGTGGAAAACCTCATTATAGGCAGTCACATACTACTAAATGGCCCGAACCCGATGCTTGTTCTGCATAATACTCTGCTTATTTAGATGTGGAGTCACGTCCCTGTCCACTTACCATTTCAACAAGCGACCAAACTATTTTCGAGCTTTTTATCCGAGCTATTACTCAAAACGGTTCACATAAATACTACAAAGATTCTCATAATCACCGCTATCAAGCGTACAAGAGCCGTGTAGTTAGTTATAATAACTTTTTTCAAGAAAATGCGAGACGTGTGTTCCTGCAGCGAATATTCTTTGCACTCCAAAAGAATGCTACGGAGGTTCCCAGGATCTCACGAAGTATACGTAGTGCCACAGGATATCCAACAGTTACTATGTATTATTGAGATAATAGGTACAAGCTCCCGGCAAAGTGAAATGCATTACCTTTTTGTGGCCGTTGCATTTCAACAACATTTCACTTGCTTATGCAATGCAACCCTAAAATGTGAGGTGCTTTTCTGTAATGGCTGTACATTCCTTGGACTTTTATTCTAGTTGGTACCAACCCTGGAATAAAAGTTCAAGGTCACTTAGAAGCTAGTGTACTCATAAAGGTTTGGATGTCTCTTTAGTAAAGGATACATTTATAAAATGAAACATAAACCAAGGAATACTTATTATGCATAGGTGAGTACTTAAAAACATTTAATGTTCCACGTATCGTACTTGGCGTGCGCAACGCATCTCGCATCTTATTCAACTTCGAACAAGTTTTGACAGAAAGCAGATAGCCAATGCACTTTGAACCAATGCAAATGCAAATTGGAGAACTTCAAGATTCTTGGAAATGCAAAGAGACTCCGCAATCAGAGGTTTGGGCAATCTCTACCTACATTTGGAACATGTTCGCTTTATGCATTAAGTTTTCAAGCTGTTTCAAAGGTGCTAATTTGTTGATGTGCGTTCTAGGTAGGTCTAGGTACCTATAGTAGGTAAATAGTACTACCTACTTAGGTTCTAAATAGTAGGTAGGTACAATAACTTAAATAAGTTTTAAACTTTTTGCGTTGCATGTAGGCTTAGAATATAGAATTCTATGTTTACCTACCAGATTGGAAACCGATTGCCGTAAAATAATGCTTACATAGAGTACCTACCCCTTACTTATCATCGGCGGAGACATGGGCATCTACTGCTGTTGGACATTGGCTTCCCTGAAATATTTCTAAGACCAACGATTTGATGCTGATTACATAGACCGACCACCAGCGACCTTTACAAATATCCCATTGCAATAAACCAATCAGGTCAGAATCAAAATCAATCTCTATCTAGTCGTGTCACTAGTTCGTTCGAACCAATGTGGTGAAAGGATTTAAAGTGCGCCTTGAAGGCTCCTTACGTGCACTTGACACAAGTTTTTCTAACTTTCTACGGTTCTACGACATGTCGGTTTCCACACGATGTCTTCCTTCACCGTTTGAGAGGACTGCTATAGCGCAGCGCACATACATTTTTTGAACCGAAAAATCCATTGGCGTATGACTGGATTTGATCCCACGACCTTAGGATTGGAAGGTGGGGCCGCTACCACTAGACCACCAGTGCTCTCAGACCAAAATAGTCTTTATTGTAAACTATTGAGAGTACAAATTGTTAGGTATAATAAAATATAGTACAAACAGTTTTGTCAATTTTTGAACATCATTATTGTACTGAATTTGAAGGGCTAATTCAGAGCAATAATTCAGAATTTAGCACCGAAAACCTGTTTTCTACGTGGAACAGTCAAGCAGGCACGTACTGGCGGGCTTAGATGCAATCTGTTTGCTTTATAGCTGGTTTGTCGGCAAGCTTTATACTTACTCCCCGATTATTATTATAAAACACCTCTATAAGACGCTTTAGGTTCGTGGCAGCGATTTTACTTGTGAGAAGACTAAAGTCTGATGCTTGCTAGTTACGCTATCCTAAATCAGACTGTTGGTAATTGAAAATCTGATGATTATGTTCGTCTCTAGAATTATGTATCATCGTTACTTGGACACAATTAATTTTTTTTACAATTGCCGGAGTGGTAAATGAAATTGAACCCAGCACTTGGGTAAATACTCGTAGTTAGGGATAGTTCGAGCGTTGCCTACTCAACTGACTTTTCCACCAGTCACTTAGTTCGTGTAAAGTGAGATTTAATATAGAAATGTAGGCTACAAGCGAGTGGAATCAAGTCATAGCTTGAGGTGCAGGATAATAATTATTGCTTCTCCTATGATATAAATTATACATGTTAAAGTTGAGCAATAAAATCTCAGGCTGGCTATTATCCTGTAAACGAGATAGCTATCGTTGTTAGTAGGCAATTTGCACCTTTATACTCTGCGTATAATGGCGAAATTGGTCCAGCTAAATTATCTTGTAAATTATGCTTTTTCCAGAACAATTAAATTTTAGATTGCTTGATCGTCTTCCACTAGACTCAGTTAGTCAGTTAAATGATTATTCCATAAAATCTTAGTAATTAATTCCATCTGCTCTCAACCCACGTTCGCGCAGATATCATGATTTTATTTCGAGATCTGTAGCTCCGACGTTTATTACCAGTAACTCAAGTTCCATAACTCAAGTAAAGGAACATTTACGTCAAGGCAATATTTACATAAACAGCGATCGTGGCACCGCGTTACATGTAAAGTAACCCGGGGAATAATAAGTTGACATAAACAACACGCGGCATTCCACACACGTACCACCTCGCGTCTTCATCTGCAGCCACAAAAAGCACCAGCTTAATTTACTTGCAGTATTTCACAAATGCATAATTTACGCAGTAACTTTATGCTAAAAAGAAATATTTACGACGGTTCTTGTAGCGCAACCCTTTGCCTGCGCAGTCACGCGTCAGACTCGCGCAAGGTCAAAATAAAAAAGTCATCGCATGCGGTCGAGGTCTCGTATTAGGTGAGATCCTGCAAAAACGCGCTACCTGCCTGGCGTCACTTTGAGAGTTCATAAGGACACCGATTCGACCGCGTCTCCCAAATTGAGCCACCGAGTACCTGCCCTCGAGATGAAAAGGAAGGCTCGGCTTTGTCAGCGGTAGCCGAAACAAGTTATTTAAATTCAGTACGACCGCTACGCCTACGTCTGCCTCGGGTGTCATGGACTTTTTAGGTTTATTTCGAAGATATCCAGGACGATTGCGGTGCGGCATATTGAAATTAAAATGCCACCGATTATCACGCGAATTCCCGATGCGATGTCGCGAGGAGAGCGCATGTTACCAATAAAGCAATCATCGCGGCGGTCAGGCCAATTATAGTGTTGCCGACTCATTCGTTGCTGATCGGAAATTAAAATTTAATTGATGGCACTCTGCCCGCCGATGCTGCGCCTGGGCGAGGCGTGCCGCCCACCACCACTAGCGAGCATTTATGCTAAATTAATGTTAATTCAATTTGTCTCTTAAGGTGCCGTTTACTAGAATATCCATCATAGTATGTGTAATGACTAGGTATGACAATATGCTAACTAATCAAAAACTTCGCTACTCAAGTCAAGAGCTCAAGCTGTCTTCCTTCATCGCCATCAATGGGACAATTGTCGCTTGTTTACTCGGATTACCTTAAACGAAAACTTAAGTGGTCTGAAATCGTGTTTACCTATAAAAGGTTATGCAAATTCAACTCTTCAAACGGACTACTTTGATGACAATGATTGACTTTTAAATGGGTATAAACACCCAAATCGTATTCGCAGATAGGACTCGGCAGGGTTGCCAGGCTCTAAGCGATGTCTACTATCGCTCATTTGGGAATAATAAAAAGCGAATCTGTAAGGACACCAACACCAAGGTTTAGGAAAAAAATCCACGTTTTGTTACCTCAAAGAGTTCGGTAGAGGCAATTTGTTCCTTTGGGAGTTGTGAGGCGCGGATGAATGGCTCGCGCTGCCACGTGAGGCCGCGCATACTGATGAGACGCCGCAGCCTCTAAGACAGGGGGTCCCAATTATTTCTGTCCTCTCCTGTCTATTGTGACGCTACAACCTTTTTCGGCGTAACGAATACGAGAATTTCTTTTTGTATGCTGTATCTGTAGACGTGACTAAATCGGGAGCGGTTTCAAAGAAGCGACAGCATATAAACTCGCACGTATTAAAGTGAAAAACATCGTTGTTGTGGCAGCAAAAACTATAAACAGCGACCTTAATTAATCGTTAATTGCATTTTAAAGCTTGGGCCGTAACACTGAGATAAAATTGTGTGCAATTTAGTCTTACTGGCTATCGAGATTATTTAATGCGGCCGGCCGGGCCGATGGTGAAAAATAAGAGTCAGGTTTTCAAAAATCGATTAAGACAGACATGATTAAGGAGCGAGGTTTTTTTCGTTCGACGACTGGTGGGATTAAGGTTAAAATGTTTGCATACGTGGCAATAAAGCAATCGCAGGATAAATAATTATGTTATCGCGCCGCTTTTTGTAATCCCTGTAACGCCATAACTCTGATGTTGTGGCCGTCGACCGAGGCTGGGACATTTACACGCGGGTTATTGTAATGCGACGCGCAATCAAACTGAAATATGTTTACTGGTATCGTATTTGTTGAAATTACTTGACAATAAAAAGAAAGTGGCCGTTTTTAAAATCACTAGCACTTTATCGTGGACTTATGGCTTGTGAACGTATGAAGAAACAACGTGGTTGAGGACGTGTTGAGGACGAAACTTGCTAAGAAAGATCACTTGTTAAAAAAAACTAATTTCTTTACAACTTAATATGAAGATGAAAAGTCAACAAATCAGTAAAAATTTACGATTAAAATCGCCGTTACGACGCCCACCGACGCGATTTAATTACGAAATCAATAATCGAATGCATTCAGTTAATTGATTGTCTCGATACGCCGCTATCGACTCGCGTGCATCGGTTGCGTATTAAATTAATAACCATTGTAGAGCAAAATGAACTTCACTGCAGAGATTCAGTAAGTTTTGCGAACCAATACCCGATTCCTTTACTCTATTAGCGGATGACGGATCGCTTATTACCATAGCAACGTTGTTATCTGTTGAAAAGCGCTACATATTTTTTACAGAAAAACAACGTCACTATGGAAACGACCGATCCATCGTCCTTTAGTTGAATAGGTACACGAACCGGGTACTAGCGTCACAAACGGGAAAGTTTGTATGTTTGTTCTATTGCGCCGAAAAAAATGATAAATAATTTTGTAGGAATAAGAGAAAATCGGAAAAGCTAATGCAACTTTTTATACAGGTCTTTTTAATTTTTTTTGCAGTTTTGGTCTTTTTCTTGGGGTTCATTTGACTTCGAAGTCAGGGAAAACGAAATGGCGTAATCAGTGAACTGAAGACTTTTTAACAATAAAAAAAATAGATTCACGAAATACTAGACTAGACAATAAGGACTATCCGCCTGCCTGAAAGAGAAAACTATAAAATAATAACCATTTGATTCTCAGAACAACAAATCATTTTCTTTATTTGACTTAAGCCTTTTGGAGCCACGCCGAATGGCGCTACCGTGAGTATAATTTTTGAGACAGCGCTAATGGCGGTAATGCTATAACCGCATTTAGATACTACAACAGCTATAATCAATCATACTCAGCGCATTTCCTATATTACGTTTACGGGTTTAGTTACTTGGGCATTACAGTAAAAAATATTCGCAGCTCGTTGCGGAGACCATTAAAATCGCATCAGTCTGCTAAATATTTTATTAAATGTCGATTCACACTTGCCCCGGGGCCAAGTGGGAGTGTGCCGGCAGCGTGGCTTATCGACCTCAGTCTCTGCCAGAGATGTTCATAATTGATGAAGAAAAAACTACACCCACGTAATCCATCACTCCTAATATTCCTGGTCAAGGTTGGCTGTATTCTGAAATCTTTAATAGTCATAATAATGTGATGATTCATAACCTAATTCACTCTGATCAAACAAAACGTACCGCAGGTGGCAAACGCGGTAACAGAAGGGAATGGGAGAAGAGAACATGTGGTGCCGACCCCACATAGATTAGGATAAGGCAGGAAGATTATAATGATGACTGTCCAGCTCGTGACTCGAGCAAGTGTCGAGCTCAATGCCAATTCTATAGACAAAATACACGCTTAGCATACCAGATGCTCACGTTTTGTAGCTGTTTTTTTTTAAACCAATTCCTTTAAGCTAGTGTTTAAAATATAAAAAAATATGAATGCGTTGGTGGCTCGGACAACTTTATTTATTTCCAAAGCCACCCAGGCTCTGCTAATAGCAATGCGTGAGGATCTAAAGAAGCGTTTTATTATAGTTGGTAGAGTGTTCAGTCGGACCACCGAGGTCCACATGTGATTTATTTACGATGACGTGTCAATGCGCCTCCGAGGCCGGCTGGCTGTGAAATTGCATTTTGTAGATCTTCATAAACCTGCAAAAGATTCCAAAGCGTTTCAGACTGGAGTGTCTAAGTCTAGATTTTAATCCTATACTACCTTTATCCTACTAATACTTATTTACTTACTTAGTTTATACTGAACCTTATTATCTCCGTAACGTCTGCACGAATTTGGCTGAAACTTGGAATGCACATATGCACATAGAATAAAACATAGGGCAATTTTTATCCGGGTAGGTCTAGGAGCGAGCGAGTGAAGCCGCGGATTCTAGTTCGAGGTACCTAAATAAATGTTTTGGCTGGTACTATGTAAACTTACCGCCGTGACTTTCTTACAAATCGAAAACACTGGTCTTTAAAATATACCTCAAGTTTAAAAGTAAAATATAAATGCCCGGTTCCTGTATTCTACTAACGGACTACGGATTATTTATTCGTCAACGTTGTTATCTGTCGAAAAACGCAATACATTTTTTTTTAAGAGAATAACATTCATATATTTAGTAATGAACGAGCAGTCGTCAATTAGTATATTATTGGAACCGGGGAAATGTTAATTAAAAAGATAATATTGCTATTTTTGAAAGCTGTTAATCAATTATGAAGATGCACATCAATGGTGAATCAACGTGGACTGGCGATGGTATCAGCGCTCGTACCCTCAAAGACCGTGGCTAATCTCGCGATTCACTTTGGATAACACGCAGTGTTTTATATCTCCTTTAGCTATGAAGGATAACACTGATACATGAACCTCATTACAAAAATAGAACCTACTTCATTGGCAGGTAGAACCTACTACCCAAGGGCGTCGCCAGCCGATGGCGCAGGGGGGGGGGGGCAAGTTGACTTTACCTACTACAATTCATACTTTTCTATTAAAAAAATTTTCTAAAGTATGAATTGGCAACTTTTTTAGAATCTCTAGGGGGGGGGCAGCTGCCCCTCCCTGCCCCCCCTTGGCGACGCCCTTGCTACTACCTCTTTCATGCCCAGCTTCTTACATTCTTACAACGGAAGATGGATAATTAATTACCATAACAACTTTGTTTTTCTGTCAAAAAATGTATAGCGCTTTTCGAGAGATCAATACCATAGCAGCAAAGTTGCTAGTGATCTTTCGTCAGTTAGTATCTAGAATCTAAATGGGGAGCCTGGCAGGCGTCAGTGATCGAACATTATTATTTTGTTAACATAATAAATACTTAGCACTTACTCAATGATCTCTCTCTCTGAACATTCAGCCTCGTGTACTCTTCTTTCATCCATCCCTTTGGTTGCCCAACACTCAGACCCATACAATACGATAGGTCTTATGATTATCCTGTATACTTTCCCTTCAGTAGCGTTTTGAAATCAACGAATTGTAACACAATTGCACTGAAGTTCTAGTAGTGTGCAACGCGTACCTTTTATCACCCACATACACTTTGGTAAATAAGGAAGAGTATGCAGAGATTAGTTGGTTACAAATTTTGCTCGTTGCAACATTTATGAACAGCTTTTGCAACGAAGCTTCAACATTTTCTTATTTTATGATCCTAGTAGGTAATTACTGTCTGCGTGAGTACAAGTTGATTGCTATATTTTAGCTCAGCTATCGATGTTTCTAAATATATTGCTGTTGTGATTAGAGTTTATATAAGATTGGCTAAATAAACTATTAGAAGGATTTGGAAAGCCAATTATGAAAGATCCAATGATCGAATAAATATGGGCAGATCTACAGATTGGTCTAACGGACCTATTATTCCACAAGTTCATGATATCAAAAACTATTTTACTAATATTCGAGCTGTTTACTTCTCGTTTGTGTCAGCAGCAAATCTCAAAGCAATACGCAATCGCACAAATCGACTAGCATTGAGCACTGAGAACTTCATTACTAGCCATAATTACTTTTAGAAATTATGTTATTACCTTTAATTAAGGCTCGTGATCTATGCAGCGTTATAATAAGCCAGAAACGTCATGATTATTAATGGGCAGGCCTTAATAATGGGCCATTCAAAAGTAGCATTACTTTATTAGCTCGTCGTAGTTATTATTTATTCAGCATACAAAAGTTAAATATATAGATAGCGTTTCTTCTTTAGGTGTAATGAGTATAAAACTAATAATTAGATTTTTTATAGAACTTTGTTAAAGTCCTGATTTATAAAAATTACAACAGGTAATTGGCAAGCTCATAAGCGAAAAACATACAATTGAAAATTAATTATTTTTCTTTAGAAAGCCATAAATTTGGATGTAAGCTACGCAAAGGGGAAGGTCTGATTCATTAATTGAAAGTCAAAAGAAGCAACTTGTTGGGACTTATTTACAGTATTGAGAGGTAAATACAAGACAAATACCTACTACCGTCTAAACGATATTCGTTCACTATGAAATATATACACAATGAGTCAATTATTCAAAATTACTTTTACTTAGTCTTTTAGTCAAAAAGCCTATTGTTTGTGTGTAAAGTAAGGGCGTAATATCTGCGCAAGCGCCGTGACAAATTCGATTTGTTCATTGTCCAGTAGCGCTAACGATTCGGCACGGAGACTCAGTTACACCAACGTGTTAAACACTGGTTGTTATTAAATAAATTAAATCATTTTAACAAAATGAACAGATTTCATAATACGTAATAATACGTTTTATGTACATAATATAAAACGTATTTCGACGGCCTCTGTAGCGTGGCGGGCGAGTGCTCAGCTGAGATATAAGAGGCGCGGGTTCGATTCCCGCTGCGGGAGAAATGTTTGCATGTTCTGCAAATATTTCCTCCGGGTCTGGGTGTTGTAATAATATTATTATGTATTATAAAGTATGTATTTACAAAAAAGTATTCCATCAGCCATCTGGTTCCCATAGTACAAGCTTTGCTTAATTTGGGGCCAGATAGTGCGATGAGATATTTATTAAATATTTATTACGTCTAACCTACTTCTTAAAATCTGTAAAAAAACTTAAAATAAAAATCTGTTAAATGATGCTCTAACTGCTCTAAGTACCGTCATAATTTTTTTGATATGCTAAATAGTGACGAGACAATTTTAAACTAGTAATCTGAGAAATATGTAGGTACCTACGTAGTAGCTATCACCAAGCTTAAGGATAACAATCATTTGAAATCTATTTCTTATTTTGTTCCTTTGGTAATTTTGTTTCAAACCTATTTCTTTTATTCTTGTGTTACAAGGACCACCGGTATTAAAAACGTAATTGAGTGACTTACGACTTGGTAGAGGTAGAGGTAGTCTGAAACACAATCTATCAGTGGCATCGATTCAATTAGCGGTAGAACAATACAACGGACGGACACGGTACTTCGCTCCGGACGCTAAGCTCTCTTCAATTGTACCTTCTGTAGGCCTGTTGACCGACCGTGAAGTACAAAGATGGGAGGACGTAGTTCAAAGGTAATGTAAACACTGATGAAAAGAAATTAAATAGTTTATTTGCAAGAAATATGATATGTGTATGGTGTAATGTAAGGTCAGTTGGTAAGATCACATATTCCACCAAGAATATTGGTATGCAAATTTGATGACATGTTAAATAAAAATAATTAAAATTATATAATATTAAACCATAAAAAGCATACCTATCACAATCTTCGATACAGTTCCAGGTCGGAATGGATGGTTGAGTCGTGGTCATAATTAATATGAGGATGTATTGAAGTGTGCAAAGGAGAGGTTTTATAGCAGGCCTGGTCTATATACACCAGGCAAAAATGGTGAAAAATCAGTGATTTTCAATAAATTGACCAACTTTAATTATTTGAATTTGAAATTGCATAATTATTTTCAGAAAAATGTTTAAAATATGACAGTGAAATACTCGTAGTTCGTAGCTGCCACTAACGTTTAAGTATTTTAACAGGTTTTTATTTTTAACAGCTTGTCGATTATATGCGATCGAAATGGAGCCATTTTACCTACTGGTGTCAAAACTACCACCCCGTCATATTGTTTAATGTTTTGTGTTGAGGGCAACACAAAACATGCAAATAAAGCAAAATAATAAAACATACTATGGGAATAGGTTTTTACATATATTTAGCTATGTTTATACAAATGTACACCGACCAGGTATAGGTTCCATACATGTATGAAACATCTCCTTTTAACTATTCGTCATCGGTTAAACTCTCTGTCGATAAAAAGCTTACCTACAGTCTACGCATTTGTGGCTGCTGACGTAAGAATAGTATATTTACCTATGTTTGTATTATCACGCGCATACGGCTGAACAGATTTAGATGAAACATTGAAATGGACATCTAAAAACATATAGAATATCACCAGTATCAGCTAGTGATATTTTACATAGTAAGCTTATTATTTTACATAGATTCTAAGTACAACGCTAGCCCATTCTAGTAGTTAGGCACTAAACGTCATAGTTTCGTAAACAAAGCCATGAATAACTTCCAAAATTTATCGCCCCACGGGAAGGATCGAATAAAATGTTTTAGCAGTCTGTGGGCAGGGCGTGGGTATTAAAGCTTACATTAGCTTTTGTTAAAGCTGCAATTGCCAATACGAAAACGATAATGTATGAAATATTTTATGAAGACCAAGTTGTGGGCGAAAAAGGATGCAACTTTATTGCTGAGTGTATTTAATTCCCGTGAAGTAGGTAAAGTGAAAGGAGAGAAATACTTATAGTGTATTTGTCATTATGCTTTTCATTTATTTTTAATAGTACCTATGCTTATTATGTTGTGGTCAGTATGGTACCATGGTACCACAACACTCAGAAAGAAAGAAAGAAATATTTGCAGAACATACAAACATTTTTCCTGCAGCGAGAATTGAACCCGCACCTTTCACGTCTCAACCGGGCACACTGTTGATGAACAGGTGATGGCAGGTTTAAACTCTGGTAATGGCGAACAGTGGCCTGAATCGAACGTTTCGGACATCTTCATAAATGAACTGAGTTGATTAAGTATGTTAGATTTGATTAATATCACACTAATAAGAACAAAATTGCAATTATCATTGGAGCTTTGAGGTTGATTGATTGTCTTTGGTATCTGAAGTTATAATTTGCAATTATTTACCCTATATATCTTCTTATGAATTTAATGCTATTTACTACTACGATACAATATAGCAGAGACTAACAAAAAAAACATTTTTATGTGTTTTTAAATATATATTTTTGCCAAATAAGTTTTAGGATATGTGCACACTGACGCTGCCCAGCCACGATACGGATCACGTTTCTATAATAAGTTAGGAACTTTAAAAAAAATTTCTTTCTTTATGCACCCTAGATGGGGTCAGAATGTATCCTGATGTATTCTAGAAGCACAGATTACAAACGAAATTTAATCGTTCAATCGTAACAATGTGGTTCAGGTAAAACGTCATCTAGGAAAGGCTGGGAGAAAGAAGAAGCGGTTCTCAATTCGGCTATATTTTTTAGGAATGTTCCTCATAAAACAGTACATAAGTATCATATCAGCCATCTGGTTCCCATAGTACAAGATTATCTTAGTTTGGGCTTGATGGCGCTGTGTGTAATATGCAGAAATATTTATGTTTATTTGTATAAAAAAGTTTTTACTGGCCGCATGTGGCCAGGTTGCTCCTGGACGTGGCCGCGTCAGCGCGCGGTTGCTCTTAATTTGACCAAAAACAACCGCGTATGAGCGAACTGCAAGGTAACTTTGTCGGTGACATCCATTAATGTCTGCAGTCCAAAGTTAAAGATAAACTGTGCATAATCTGACAGGAACATTAACTTGTGTGTCGCTTATCTCGCCGTATGGAGTCACAGCTCATCTAACACTTGGCTCATGATCTACTGCTAATTTCCATCCTGTACTACCATTTCTACAATGAAGTAACAAATTATTAATTGTTCCTTCATGGTGGAATTGGAACATACAAATAAAAAATATTTATTTCACAAAAACCTATGACTACAAATTTAGTGAAGCACGTCTTTCTGTGTTAGTTTTCACCGTGTTATATATAGGAAGAAAAATATTGAAAATAATGAAATATCCTAGACGTTATTTAGATAAGTGATACTGAGATTGGTCGTTTGCTTGTTCCCTCGAATTTACACACATCCTTGTGGCTCTACATTTATACAGTTCAGGAACAAAATAGCAAAATCAGAACTTGTGGTGCAACTTTGTGAGTCAGTCCATGTCACAGCTGCTTATACTTCCATACAGTTTTAATTAAGACTTTGAATAAAATGATATAGCTGTTCCACTCTACCCTATCCCAGCTTTAGCAGCTTACAGCAACATTTCAATTAACCCACGATTAAGAAATTAAACGTAATGAGTGGTGAACTCAAGGTGCTGATTATAGCACTCGATTTACGATGCAGAGTGGTGCCGTAATTGGCAGTATTTAGATCGAAAACGTTGCCGCGTAAGAGTGTCATTTGAGGCTCTGATACTGATATTTAATATGCTGCTGCATGGTCCAATTTATTTCGATCTCTGATAGATTGCAAACGCATCTATTCTAAATATATAAAACTCATGCGTTGCTGACTTATCGACAATTAACCCACAATCTAAGAGCACTGGTGTTCTAGTGGTAGCACCTCTGCCTTTTGATCTAAGGTTGCGGGTTCAAACCCTATTGTGCACCAATGGATTTTTCAGTCCGAAAAAAATAAAATGTGCGCTATGCCAGTACTCTCAAACGGTGAAGGAAAACATCGTGAAAAAACCTGCGGCTTAGTCAGCTCCGCACGTATTGACCATGACTTTCTACACAGGTAGAAAAAGATCCAACGAAATTCCGCACAACATAAAAATATATTATCATGTTCACAATACTATTTATGTAAGCACATGCTTTCTTTATTCAACGCACGTCTCATTAGTGACACTAAAGCCTATAACAAGTTCTTTCATAGTTTCATACGATGGAAAAGAAACTATATTTTTATCTCAGTGGTCGCATTGTCCCACGCTTAATAGCCCACAAAGAATAATGGCCAGTACCTACATAAAAAACTACAAGTATCATGCAGAGACAGGAGACTGCCTTCATCATTGACTGAACGCATCCGATCCAATCAACCAAATTAGCTGTCAATTCGCATTGAAATCGAGAACAGAACAAAACACGGTCTCAGGTTACCCTATAAGGGTATTCGCCAAAAACGCTTGCAAAAACTTGCTCCTTGTCTGAATGGGTATGCACGACCATGCCATATGAGATGACAGCGCGCTCGCGTCGCCAACAAAGAATGATACAAGAAATAATTACGCCCATTGATCGGAGCTCATTAAAATGGACCAATAGGCGTACTGCCGCGGTTGGGACTTGGAAACACAAAAGGAAAACGTCGCGGGCAAGGGCAATTTGCCGCGGCGCCGCCGCCTGCCCTTTCTTATTGAAATAATTCGAGTTGGCTACCGCTGTATTCAATTAGAGGCAAGCCGTTACTCTCGGGAAATTATCAATTAAACTGAGCCTCAACACAGGAGGTCGCGCCGCTTGTTAGTTGCTATTCTAAGCGGTAACACAGTACCTGTGAGTTTAATTTTATTCCAGTAAGTCGAATATTGGAGTCGAAAAGACGTTTATATTCTCAGAGCCATAACAAAGAGTACAACGCAATATGAATGTTTATTGCATTTTTCTTGTATTACTTTGATGTAACAGATATGGTTAATTATGAACTATATGTCTAGCGTTTTACTGAGGAGGCTCCTTAGGTAGTAGAGAAAGCGCGGGGAAGGGTGTTTTCGTTACGTCAATTGGCGCTAGTCAGTCATTAACTGACTTCAGAATGGCTGCCATCAACACGACGCGTTTTTTTAACAAAATGCACACGAGATTCGTAACCAAAGACCTCCACTTAAGGATCAAACTTAACAAGTAATGTATAAAAGTGTACGAATATTATAAGAAAAGAAAATCTGGCGCCATTTCAAAAAATCGCCAAGCATAAAAAATCGTTGCCAAGGATACTGGGTTGGCAGAATAAACGACAAATTGTCAATGCAGAAAAAAGTAACTCATTCAGTTTGATTATGTTGTCAATGATGATTAAGAGAATTATACCAATCAAATATACGTGCACACTTGATAATATCAAAAGACATACCATATTCATCACCGTGTAGAACGCGAGACAGTTCTGTCACATCACATGACATGATATCCCCCACACGCCTCTACTACCTAAGAAGCCTCCTCAGTTAAGCTCTAAACCTGTAGACAGTAATGACACTTTTCTAGAATCCAAGTATTAATAGACATAAAAACTCAAATAATACATCTAAGCCAGCAAAATACAGAAAGCAATTGTAAGCTGCCTAAACGAAATGACGCGCGTTGATATCTTTTGCATGGAAATTTTATCACCTAACATTTAACTCTTACATTTTGTTGTATTAGCTAGGTAGCTACATGATTACTTGCAACATGCAGGCCGAAAATAAATCGGTAATGAGTAACTCAAGCAGGTACTCTTTTTTCTGGAACAGCTTGTATGTAACCGGCTAGCATGAGTTTGGGCGTAATGAGAAAAAAAAAATTGTGCGTGGGTGCAGTCTACCGTAAATGTCATATCAATCATTTTAAAAAGCCACGCCTCTACACGATTCTAGTGATTGTATATTTGATTCTAATGGAACACCTCGCGACTTTCGTCTTCCTGTTGGTCTTCTAGCAGTTAGTGTTTTCTTAGTGCACCCCTACACCATAAGAGAAATATTCAAGTTTCATGCTTCAAGTTCTTTCAAGTTTCATGCTTCTCGGACATATGGTTTAGGTAATGCCTTGATTATTCATCAGTGAGTCAGTCAGTCGGAAACTTAAGAGTTTTATATATTTAAATGGCCATCGTCCCGCCAACGATTTAAAACTAATGCTAGCCTTGCGACCATCAAGCCATGCGCGTGCACCGCTCGTGTGTGACACGCTCGATAAATTGACATAAAGGACAGTGGCCTCAGCTAATAGCACGACTAATGCCCGTTTCCAATATTCTAACAACAGACGACGGATCGTTCATTACCATAGCAACGTGTTTTATGTCAAAAAGTTATGGCAGTTTTCGACTTTTCGTCGTTGTCGTTGTGCGCTAGTAGAATATTGGAACTAGGCATTAATGAGACTCCCAAACAGAATTACAGCATGCAAACTGCATAATAGAATATTCTAAATGATCCTTGTCGATTCAAATAATAATAAAAAAATAGTTTTATTGCCGGATACTTCCTGACCACTACAGTTTATAGGTAACTATGATGTTTTAGCTATAAACTTTAGTGGTCAGGAAGGTCAATTTATTTAAGTGCAGAATTTATTTCAATTGTGTGTGAATTTTTAGAATTTTTTCATAAATTGTTTACGAAATAACCCACAGGATAGAAAACTAGAAAAATGCCACCGCTTATTATTCCCACTTCACAATAATATAATTTACTAAATTAGGAACACTTCGACTTGACAGTTACATCTATAAAAGTGCAATAATTATAAATCCAGACCTTTTATTGTTTGGGTAAATATTGCCATGTTCATCTTTACGACCTGGGCCACCTTTTTCTTATTTATTTTTCAGTACAATTAGCTTGAAAGTATTTCACAATGATAATGTTTCAATTTGTAACGGCTTTTATTTCAGTAACGACTGCGCTGTTATATTTTCAACAACAAACGGCCATTTTCAGTTAAATTAAGACATTGATTAATTTGGCAATCTGATGTACATGTTCATTTGCGAAAGCCCGGTAAGGCAACGGTCATTTGCGAATCACAAGCTTTTATTGTATAAATACATAAAAGCTTTTTAGATTCACCACACCGTTAGGTGTAATGTTATTTTGACTTCCCCCCTGTTGGAGTCAAAGCTTATTCAAATTAAAAAGTAGATAAGGAGGTATAAAAGGAGATAAGTAATTATAAGCGCATTTCAAGAGTGTTATAATCATGGCTGATTAAATCCACTTCAATAAATTAATACTTAATTTAGAAAAAAACATTCATCTAATCGGTTTTTTAATCTACATTCATTGGCCTATACTTTAATCTGGTAGTCAGTGACACGACATGCAAGTATTTAGGTACTTAAAACCACACAGATAAGTACGAGTATTGTCGATAAAATGTCTTTGAATTCGTTTATTGAGTCGGCACCATTTTCTTACTAATCAGAAGCTGTTCAAGTGAATCCAAGCAATTAGAATTCACCGCGCTACGCTTAAACAAAAACTTCATGTTCTTCATCTTACAAAAAGTGGCAAAATCTGTACGTTATATCTTGACCTTTGACAAGTCATTTTACTTAAAACAGACGGTGGAGTCAATTTAATTTTAGATAACTTTAGATAGCTGCATTTAATGTTTCAGAAAAAAATAATCGATCTCCAATTTGAACTTTAATAAATGCTTGCTTTGAGTGTGTAAGGTACACTTCTGCGCTAGCTAAGACATCATTTTCAGTTATTTACCTACGAAAGTCGAGTAATTAGGTTATCTCTAGTACCAATAATATTTGTCGCAAATTATCAGTCCTGGAAGGATGGCCGACCTTAGCTCATGAAAGATCCGAATGGAAAAAGGGAAGGGAAGTCTTAGCCCAGCCGTGGGACAATACGGGTTGATAATAATTATACTAATCGTCATCATCGTCCACAGCCCATCCTATCCCACTGTTGGGTGTAGACCTCCGTTTTCTCCATTCGCTCCGGTCCCGGGCATCCAAAAACTACTACCCTTTTTGATTTCGTCGACCCATCACAAAGTTGGACGACTTTCTGTGTCCCTTTCTAGGCCACCACTAATAATAATAATCAATTATTAGTGTCAAAGCTTAATATAAAATTCAACAGCCTCTTGCAAGAGTGCCGACCAGTTTTTGCGTGGTCCGTATCAATGGAAGGCTGAATGGCAATGCCAATGGGGTAAAAAAGGGATGCGCCGCGTGTCGCCATTAGTATGTGTGGTGGCATTCGAATGTGAGCATTAATTTATCGATAAGTATTGCTGCGAATGATGCACGCACTTGTGGAATATACGCCAGCACGCGCGAGCTTCCTGTCTCAATGGCAGGAGCCAGTCGAAATAAATAAATGAAGGAACACTTGACAAAGTAGGCGGGGATTTCTGGCAAGTTTTCTTCATTGATATTTTTGGAGTTGACCATAGACTATACCTCTTCATTGATGTGAGGTGGTATTCGAATATGATCGTTAATTTATCGATAAGTAATCGAATAATGCACGCACCGACTTGTGCAATATTCGGGCGACAGCAAGCGCTGACTTCCTATTTCACTGACAGGAGCCCGTAGAAATAAATCGTGTCCTGGAAGTAGTCGCTTCTAGAGAAGAGGCTAGAGTAAATAGTGCCAGCTAGAAGCCCTCATTCGCTGTGCGAAAAAAGACAGAGAGAACTGTTCACGACCCGATTGATTAAAAACCAATTATCACAGTCGTAGAACTACAATGGTTCTATTTTTTGCCATTTTAGTTTTTTGCATTAACCGACTTATATTATAAAAGTGAAAGTTTAGAAAAGATGTGAGGATTAGACCATTCGAGAATGTTTGTGCCTCAATCACGTCAAAACATCTGAACGGATTTGAATGAAACTTGGAATATACATAGTACGTGTACTAGAATAACAACATATAAGTAGGTTATTTTTTATCCGGATACCATGCGAGCGAAGCCGCGGGCGGCAGCTAGTAACATTATAAACTATTGCATATCATAAAAAAAATTAAGTAACAACTCGTGGACATACACAAGCTCTTTTTTTCAATTTAAATAATTCCGATATATAACGAACCTATTACGGATACTGAACTATCCATATCAATTTGTCGACTGTTTACGATTCCACCTTGTATAGAGACGTTCGTTCATTAACTAAACTTGTTGCCTAATGTTTAGCAATTTGCATATCAGAAGCATGCATGTCTCCTATAAAACGCATCCTTCTTGTTTACATCGAGCCGATATTTCGTCAGTAGGTACTTAAGACACTAGCACATATTTAACTGGTGCAGCGCCAGTTAGTTTACTAAATAGTACTTTTACAGCGGCTGTAAAAGTACTATTTAGTAAACTCAGTTAGAGATTCAAGGTGTAATATTACTCGTATACAAAAATGAATTGTTATGCGTAAAATGCACCTCAAGCTCCTTGACTACATCGAGCCGATATTTCGCCAGTACTTGAGACACTGGCACATATTGATGACGCTTCGGTTTTTGCCAAATTAAGCGGCTACAAAACGAGCTGAAAGTCAATGAGATTTTTTGGCTTCCGCGGCATAATCACCGGCAGTACACCTACTTAATAAACTCCGTCCAAACCTGATCGCAACCTTGTTTAATATTGATGGATGTATTTACAAAAGGTATTGAAATAAATAATTGCAGGTTCTACATTTCGATTAAAATCCGATAAACCGGTAAGAGCATTTATGGTCCATAATCAGAAAATCTAAATGTATTAACGACACAAATAACGGTGTTCGTGAAAGAATAAAAATATTTAATCTGTCGACGGCCAGATAAAGAAAAATTTTATCGGCGAAACGTACAGAAAATTCATGTGTTTGGTGTGGCATTAATTAAAATACTTGGCTGGCATTGTGCGGGGACTGCAGCCATTCGTTGCATAGCAAGTTTTGATAAAAACTCTTTTACCATTCGAAATTGTTGGCCAGCGTAGGAACATTCAGTAAGTTCCCGACGAGAATGCAACATTTCGGCTTCTGAATTCAACTGGAACATTTCCACTGGGGTTTTCGCTGGATTAAATAAGTAGGCAGTTAATTATCTTTTCTAGGGTAAGCGTTTACCGCAGTGCGTTAGTCCAGTTTTAGCTCTATCAATCCCGACGGAAACACGATGGACCGTATGCAAAGCATATAGTCATAAAGAAAGGCATGAATACATTTCCATATTATTTATCAGTACCAATAAGTTGTTGCTAATAACTACCATACAAGTTATAATTACATGTTGAAAGGAAAGTATAAAGGCTTGTCTACATAATGGATGGTTGGTTTGCATGCCGCCGGCGCAGGGCATCGACAGCCGATTGACAATGAGCTCTCATTAAGTCAAAGAGTCTCGGACTGGAAAGACCTCGACTCCAATTTCAACTCATTTAAAACATACGAGTGTATTAAAATGAGGACGATAAATGTATTCTGTTTAATCAGTCAGCTCAATGGACAAAGGACTGAACTAAAATGTTTTTATTGCACTTTTGTGTCACGAGGCTTTTTGTATAATATAGAACCTGCTCTACATTATTGATTTGTAAAAACATCCTGGTATAGAGATACTTAATTGAACTTAAATGCATCGTTCAATCCATATAAAATTAAATGTTTCTCAGCTTCTAACAGTTTTAAAAACTGGGCACGCTAAGATTTCAACATTAACTGGTCGACAAATGTTTTCACGATCACAGCATAGCGTAGGAGTCCTATCACCACACCTAAGCGATACAGATCGACTGGTTCAATCCATCACAAAACCCGCTTAAGTTTCTCATACATGAATACCAAGACCATTTAGAGTGACCAAATGAGCTGAATCGTTACAGACAGCGCCTCTGGAGTGATATGACAATGATTTATACATTGTCGAGGAACTGGCCGTCGCTCGGTCGGACCTCAGGTGCCTCAGCATGGGCGTAACTTTCTACAAAGTAACGACTTGACGCATATCCATCCACTGCAACATTAATATCAGTCTATAACACGTCTGATGCCCTGTTCATAGCTTCATTTCAATACGTATTTAGCTCTACTTTGATACAATCGACGGCGAATTGATTTGTTTCATGTTTTTTATGAAAATCTCATGAATTTATTCCTTTTGAAACTGCAGAGGAAAGCTATAAGTACTGGAATGAGTGATGAGTCGTTTGGAAAGACGGACAGGATGTGGTTTTTGTGTGTGAATTCTCGCAGCAGCAAAGTTGTTCACTAAAATTATCATAAGTAGGTAATCATTATTTATACTTGTGGGTGTCGTAGAAAGATCAGTAATTTTAATTTATGACCATTTGTTAATTTTACAAAATGTTCAGACTGACAGAACAAACAGACTTAGACAAACAAGCAGCCTTTGTGTATTTGGAGAAGATTGAAATGGGAGCTTTTTTAAATGTTGGAAGAGTAGTAAATTAACTACCCGTTTAGCCAACGATTTTCAATTATTAGGCAGCATTATAACGTCAAGTACTTTCGTGCTGGCTCATTGGGGACGATTACACGGGATCGGCATACCGATCTTCTTATGTTTATTCAGGCAATAAACGACGGGTAAGAAGCCGACATCCTTGGCAGGCCGCACCCGGTCGCACAAAAACCTGCCCCACTGCAATTCCCAGTTATTTGTCAAAAATAAAATTATGTTCTGATTATTATTTCAAGAATACGTGGCATCCACCGGCCAGAGGCCGAGATCGACGCGATAATGCGACAATAAAATATATAAATAATTCATTTCGGACCGCGAGTATTGATTCGCAAGAACGTGTTTCAAATGTTTTATTGGAGGGTATTAATAAATGGAGCAGATGTATGGCTCTTGTTCTTGCACTCGAATTATTGCAGCGATTGCCATAGCCAGGTAAAGTACAACTTATTTTTGTTTTTTGCCAGTGAGTTTTTTGAGACAGACATTAAATTGTTTGGGACTTGTTTCGTCGGTTATTTTAAAATTAAGTTTGTAGGTAGAGAACTAGGCAGGTAACACGTATAAGTAGGTAAAACTATCTTTTAAACCATCGAATTAACCAATTCTTCAAGGGTGGACAGTTTATAGGATAAAAAAATACTTTATCTACATAGGCATAAAACCATAATTGCTGGTTTACTACCTGCATACATTTTCTTTATTTTTCATACATATTAATCTTACTATTCTTATAAAATCCACAAAAAGACGCATTTAAAAATAATTGTTATTACTTGATTAATATGCAGTCAATCAACGAGGATAAAAAACACAATAATTAAAACTTAAATGAACAATAAAGATAGTTAACCAATAGCAACGTCGATTGGAGGTCGGAGAGAGAAGAGGCGGTTCTAGGGCCACTTTAAGGTATCTTTCAGGTTTTAACAAGACAAAAACTTGAATTATGAAGATAAATAAAATTACCAATCAATGATCATATACATTTATAAGCACTTGTATAGGTAATCAGCAAAGTATTTTGTTTTTACCCGCTGTAGTAATTACAGCAGGTCTTTTGCTAAAGTAGTTAATTTTTAAAAACATTTATATAAAGAGAATCTAAAATAAGGGTCTGCGAGCTTCGTTCATTAGACTAAGCGATATTTTAATCTCCACAAAACCTCGCATAGCTTTACCGGCTGAAGACAGTTTACTAAAAAGTAGTCCAATTAACACAATATTTATAGAAGCGTAATGCATCAAAATTAAATAATATGAAGCATCAAAGACGCCGCGGAATGAAGATTTGCCCCACATAAGGCGGCGAGGAAACTCGGAAGCCGGATTTTTGTTCTTCAAGTTACTTTAAGGCCGGAGTCGACATGGATTTTATAAATCGCATATGAATCAGATTTAAATACTTTTTAATAGTTTTTTAGGAACGTACATACAAACATTATTTCTTTAAAAAAAATACGAAACTCGTGTTATTTTTTACAAATAACACGCCTTTATAAGGGTGCTCCAGTCCGTCCTACTGGACGGACTGGAGCACCCTTATAAAGGCGCGTTGACATGATCACGGAAGTTAGTTGGTGTCATATGAGTAAGATTGATTTACCAATTGACACGACACGAGTAGCGTCCGATAGGTCAGAAATAGCTCTACCCAACATGCTCTGACTGTGTCAATGCGGCTAAAGCCGGGAATTGTAGGATATAGCCGGGTTACAGGCAGGCTTAGCCTTACGAAATGTCAACAAGGTAAAAGCGCCGACAAAGAGTTGAATATGGCAGAGGCAAGGGCCACGCATCCGAAGATCGCCGCAGTTGCTTCACGGTAATCGGTTAATTGTACACCCTTAACGAGTGCAAGTACACATCTCAAAGCTTAAGATGCAGAAAGCTGGATAAAATTACATAAAAAAACTAAAGCATGTGCCATCTATACCTACTAAATGATTAATACAACGTCAGGAGGCAACTTTTGCCTACACTAACGGGCAGGGCCGGATTATCCATAAGGCGGATTAGGCAACTGCCTAGGGGCTCCGCATCGACTAGGGGCCTCGTGCAGACACCAAGAAAATAAAATGTTTCATCGACCGAATTTTTTTTGAATATTTGTATACTTCCTCAATATTATTCCTTTTTTTCGAATTCCTTTTTCCCCGTGAATTGCATTGCCTAGGGGCCCTGATAGGGTTAATCCTGCCTTACTAACGGGATGCTATAGTATCCGAGACGAGTTTAGATGGCTCGCCAGGCAGTTTGAAGTTACAGGCTTGCCCAGCATCTATAGCATCCTCACAGCTTAGTCGGAAGCTGAATAAGCCTCGGGTTTAATTGTTGCTCGACCGGATTTGAACCCACGACCTTAGGATCAGAAGGCGGGGTCACTACCATCTAGACCACCAGTGCTCTCATTTACAAATGTAGATCGAAAAAAACATAGTTGTAGTTTCTGATAGGTAACCGTGATACAGGGATCTTAATGTGGGGTCAGAACTACTCGTATGTAGGTATGTAATTGTTGGGTATTACTATTATTAAAAGCCACTCATACACCTCTATAGTGGTAATTTTGTATGTACCTATCTTACCGTGAAAGGCCTATGCTACAAATCTGATGGTTTAAGTAAATGGTATGCAAATGTAAAGCGAACCTAATTAATAGAATGATAATCAAGACCAGAAACATTAAAATTAAAAGCAACCAGGAGCAACAAATTCACAAATCTGTTCTCAATGCATATATTATGCATAAATGCATATTTAGTGTGGCAATGAGTCCAACTGTCAATAAATATTGTGAATCCTGCAGTTCCATTAGGACCACACACAGAGCGGCGTATTCGTGACTACAGAAGGATTTTAACAGCTTATTGCGAGTATAAATGTATGACATGTGACGAAGGCGCTTTTCTGAGCAACAATTCGATTAATCCTTGATTAAAATAATTAGCCATTCGCCGCGAAGCCTGTTTGGCTCGCGCTGCGCTGCACACGATGTGGTCGACCACAAACCAGAATACGACTTTGGTTTTATTGCCAAATATTTTGATGTCCTACTTTTAAAATTATTGCATCTGCATTGTATCTGCTTAGAAACAAAGTGAGCTAAACACTATAATTATAAGGTAGATACATAGTCTCAAAAAATGTATGTATAGGAAAGGGATTGGAAATATGAGAGGGTGGTGGGAGAAGGCTCGTGATAGAGACGTCCGGACGAAACAGGACGAAAAAAACTTTCAAGTAATATTTTGCTCCAAATCCATGTTCTCAACTTTGTGGTCACTAATTAAATTTAATGAGAAATACTAGTTATTGCTTACAAGTACCGCGATCATATCCATTTCCAACCGGCTATCTTATAAAATTAGCATCGTTTAAGATACCCGATAAAGTACCCTAGTAAACACTTGGCCAGATAGTTAAAAGCTTGAAGATAACTGGAGTAGATTATTTTAAGAGCCTCTTTTATGCTGTAGTTATACTTCAGTAAATAAGAGGAATTCTGCTGTTTATTTGATTGTTCCACTGCCTAATAAAGTAAGTTCGTGTGAGCTAGTGGCCAAATCTAGTGACGGAGTTTTTAGGCCGCCTAAAGGCCTCCGTCATGGCTTATGATGCCTAATGATGACTGACATAAAACAGTACTCGATAAAAACATTATACAGTAGTACCATGAATATTGTGCGCCTCGGCAAATTTCTTGCTTTGTATGAAAATCGAATTTGTCCGAATATATAATAATAGGTTTTTTCCGGTGCTAATGATGATGATGATGACACACGGTAGAACTAAACTGGACCTTAAAAATGCTTCATGGGGTACGGCCCCATGAAGCATTTTTAAGGTCCAGTCCATTGTATAAAAGTACTGAAAAATCACAAAAAATGTTGATGATGATGATCTTGTAAGTCCTTTTTCTCAGGAATCCTTAAGTAGATTGATTTCAGATTGCTTTCAGGACAATGGCACAAAGCAAAGGGAGTCCATTACCGGTACTTATTTGGACCAAATCCCACAGAAAAAATGGCAATTTCCTTTATACTTTTAAACAAAAAAATAAATTAGCAAACTGAAATAAACGTCTTCTAGTTTCATATCAAAATAAATGAAGTCATAACTTGATTTGATCATTCAATTAGCTCTAAAAATGGTACAAAGGCTTATTGATTGGTCTTTCCGTCGGTTATTTTATCTCAATATGCGACGATTCAATTAAGTTTTTGCTTCGATTCATGTTCAGGATTGGAAGGCGGGATGACTTCCACTAAACCATCAGCGCTCTCTCTTGTTTTAACTGTTTTAAATATATAAATCAAGATAAAAAATAAGATAAAAAATTCGTAATAAAAAGAAATCATTTAGAATTTAATTATGTAGATAACTGTGTGACATGTCCTCAAATATTTATTTATTTATATAACTAGACTTTTGAACTAGGTATTTTATAAAAATAAAAGATGGAGATACAATTTATGTAAACATACTTAACCTAAAACTTACTTTTTCATTACCTATATGTTTAAGCAGTTTTGGTAGTTCAATTAAGATGTGAAAACTTATGTTGCGAGGTTTATTTACCTAAAACTAATATTTCATTGTAATAACGAAAATTACGCGATGGTTTGTTTACATAAATTGTATTTCCAGTTTGGCTGAAGTAGGTAGGTATAGGTAGTACCTATACTTGTGTGAAAGGTGATATGGGTGTAAAAAGATTGAATCCCTACACAGCCCTACACAGATGACGACTGACAGAAGGGAATGAAAGAAGGAGAACATGTTATGCCGACCCCACATAGGTACCTAAATAGGTATTGACTTTTCTAGACTTTTCAATGCTTTTATTGTTCGTGCATTCTATATTGCCCTCTCAATTTTCTCATTTTTATTTATTGTAACCTTTTAAGTAAGTTAAAATTACTCGAAATAGTGTTTTTTTTTTCTATAAAATCAGATCCAGATTAGAAAAAAAATAAGTTCTTTGTGCGTGCTTCCAAGTCACTAAATCAGTTTTTTGTTTATTGCGAATCAAATTAATTATCACGTCCTGTAAAAAATAACTCTTCTCATAACCGGACAACAAAGCACATTGTGTGAACTGCAACTCTATTGAATCGGAATTGATCTCTTTGTATTCTCAATGGGACAGTATGGTGTGATGGCCGTGGGAGGCCCTCGTGGGAAACCATGAATAATGTTGTAAAATTGATGTTATAATCGCATTGCTCATCTTTTCATGACAAACATGGGTGTGTGGGGATGTCTGGTAGATTGATCTCGAGGTTCGTTCTTGTGATAGGTAAGTCAATTATCCACGTTTTGTAAAGGAGATTTGTGGGTACCTAAGGGGACAATGGTAATTAATCGAGTGAGCGAAGCGTCTCTCCTTCTGTTTGCTAACGTCTCCTATTGCGAGTTAGAGTCGACATAAATAAATAATCATTACATAGTACAAAACAAAGTCGCTTCCCGCTGTCTGCCCCTATGTATGTTTAAATCTTTAAAACTACGCAACGGATTTTGATGCGGTTTTTTTAGTAGATAGAGTGATTCAAGAGGAAGGTTTAAATGTATAATACATGCATAACATAGTAGAGAAACACTGACAATTTTAGAGGTTTCTAATGTGATGTCGTAAAAACACATTTTTTTGCGCTTACATTGCAATTGCATTTGCAATCTATTTTCAAAATTATTTCACTAAAAAGTATCCCCGATCTATTATATTTTATCCATTCGTGTGTAAAATTTTGGTTTTATAAAAGAGTGTAAAAAATACGGCTTCAGGCTTAGTAGTGGTAAACAGGATTATCAGATTTTTAAGACACGTGCCACCCGTGCTATGACGCGGTTCTAGCTTTGTAATAACCGAAGCATTTTTAAAGGCACAATTGTTAGGACACTGGTAAAGTAAGTCCGTATGAACTAGTGGCCAACTCTTTTGACGGAGTTTTTAGGCCGCCTAAAGATCTCCGTTATTGCTTAACGAATTAAAAGCCGAGACCGACAATTTTAACGTGCCCTCCGAAGCACGGAAGCGCGCAGCTCCAGTGGTTGCAAGTGGTTGCGGTCACCCATAGAGCACTGGTGATCTAGTCGTAGCAGTCCGATCCTAGTCGTGGGCTCAAATCCGACCGTGCACCAACGGGTTTTTCTGTTCGAAAAATGTATTGCGCTATACCAGCACTTTCAAACGGTGAAGGAAAACATCGTAAAACCAAAAAACGTTCTAAAACATGTTTCAGCCACGAAAGAGTCTTTGAGGCGCACTGAAAACCCTTTCACCACACTGTTTCGAAAGGACTAGTCACACAATTAGTAGTAGTACCTTTATTAGTAGTACCTATGTAGCAAATGCAGGCAGATAGGTATATAACTAAACCACATAATATTCAAGTAGCATGTTACCAACCTTACGGTTAGCGGCATTTTATGGGGAATTTTATGAGTACATGTTCATTAAACGGCTTTATTGATAAGTATCGTCCTTCGTTGATGAACGTCATCATAATTTAACTTAATAGCACCACCACTTTATTTTTGGAAGGTGAATAAGCATCAGCATTACCAGATAATACCTTCGCTTTACTGATTTATTTTAAATCGGTCATTTGGGTTTTTTAATCCATCAACATAATGTGCGTGCAGCGACAAAGTGATTCTACTGTTAGTTGTCACTAGTTCTTTCGAACCAGTGTGGTGAAAGGATTTTAACTTGCACTTGACGTATGCTTTCGAACTTTGTTTTTGTTTTACGACGCGATATGCCGGTTTCCTCGTGATGTTTACCTTCACCGTTAGAGAGTAGGTACTGGTATTATATAGCGACCATAATTTTTTCGAACAGAAACGACGGATTCGATCCCACGACCGGACCGTAGGATTGGAAGGCGGGAATACTACCACTAGACCACGTACTCCCACTAGCAGTACAAATAAAACCGTTCAAGTGCGCGTCGAATTCGCACACGAAGGGTTCCGTACCACCGTACATTAAAAAATATTTCTTGTATGTGACCCCCTTTTATTTGTTATTATACAAAAAACACAACACTACCTATTACGGTTCATGAGATGCCCGCTGACAGAGAGACGAAGGGAGAGGATTAGTAATAGGATCCCGTTGGCACCCTTCGGGTACGGAACCCTAAAGATGATGGCGTCAACGAAATGATTTCTATGTACATATTTATTAGATTACTAGCTTCAATATCAGAATAAAAAGTAGCCTACAATGTTATTTCAGGTCACGAACTTACGTATTCCACTGAAATCCGCTCGGTCGGTACGCTGTGATTGAGCGACGAACTTACAATCATTTTAGGGTGCCGATATTGATAATATTCTTTAGCAGAACGTATTTACTTAATTTATGATAAACCCATGAATATGCATAAACCACAATATTCAATCAAAAAATATATTATTATAATGGTTTGCAAGTTACATGCAAAAAACATTTCATTAACCCTTCACCTGCGAACAAAAGCACCGATAGCTATTTAGACGTCATGAATATGCATAAATAACAATTACAATAATCAATATTGGTTTTGATCTTGACTCGATGATGAGTCATTGTGCAATCATCAGTACGTCACATGATGGAGCTTTGTTAGAAGCGCCCGAGTGGAGGGTTAAAACGATTGTAAGAAAAGTTTTTTATAATAATAAATAGCATTATTGTCATTTTTTACAATCTTTTGTACCAGCGTATGTTATGTACCTACTCGTAATTGGAATTTGCTATGGTCGGATTTATTATTACTATTCTATTATTATTATAATCTATTATTACTATACCGAATATGTTCATGTCTATGGCTTATTTATTTTGTTACTACTTCTTTGCTTTCAAAGGAAGCAAAAAATATTGCCAGGATAGGGCCAAAGTGTTGCCTAGGAATCAAAGTTCCTACAAGGGTTTCCTGCCTCATTAGGGGTTGGTATATTTGGATAGAAAAAAAATGCTTTAAAAACCAGTCAACTTTATTCGCTCAATTGATCACGACTTACTTCGAAAAATGCTCGACTCTTTGAGAATCATAAATGAGAACAACAGTGTAGAAAACATGAATAAACACACTCTATCACATTTTGGTTTTCCGTTTTTTTATAAGTACTTATATTTAATATTAATCATTTTTATAATGAATTGATTATGATAATGTAAAGGTTAAATTGTCCCTTTGAAAAAAAAACTATACCTACTTGAAAGAAGTATTATAACGCAATAAGAAACTTATAATGTAAAAACCGCCGACATAATAAATGCATTCGAATTTGCAATAAAATTGAATAAAATTAAGCATTAAAACAAAATACGAGGCATAGGAATGCTGGAAATAAAGTGAAAAATTACATGCTTGTAAATAAGAGGCATTGCCGGTCTTCAGTACCTAATTGCGTAAGGAAATAAATTCATCTGAAACTATGGGCACACACTTATTAAACAATTCTATAAATCCCAGATAGTTTCAGTTTCATACAAAATTTTCATTTCGGATTAAATAAGATTTATGAAATGATCCTTTTAATGACTTTTTCATTTAACATAGGTACGGTGACAGCAGGATAAATAATAGAATAGTCAATAGGTTAAAACAATTGTTAATTAAAAACTGATTTGACAGCTGTCACCCTACCCAAGCTAGCTGAAATAGACTATGGTTTAGATTCCAGGTACCGAATCGTCTACTCAATTACACGGCAAATTTTAAGAGGTAAGCAGTCTATAGTTTGTTGATCCACTCCTCCACAGTCTCAATGTCGGCTGGGTTATCGTCTTCGCCAGTGTTGGCTGAGCTCTCCGCGAAGTCGACGCGGGAAGAGAGGTGAGAGAATTCAAAGTCCTTGCCTTGTTTGCCGATGTAAGTATTGGTAGTTTTCCCGTCGACGGACTGCAGCTGGTTCGACTTTGTGACGCGGACAAGGTTTCTGGAAGAAAAATATTTTTAACTTTAATTCATTTATCAGGCAATGCCAACAGCACACGAAATACACATAAAAAAATTAAATTATATCTACTTATCGTGCCTTAAATGAGTATAGACAGACATGTAGGATCAGACGGCAGTTTTCCAAAACTATTCTGTGATCACGTTACAGGTCGTGAGCGAGTATCGAATGCTATTAACATAATTATTTAGAGATGTGTACAAATGTGCAATAATAGTATAGGATGTAATATTCTTTGGAGGGTTGGACATGTGGCAAAAGCAAAACGCAATTCGCCCCCGCAGCAGTCTAACACGACCTCTGTGGCGTGGCGGGCGTGTGCTCGGCTGAGATGCAAAAGGCGCGGGTTCGATTCCCGCTACGGGAGAAATGTTTGTATGTTCTGCAAATATTTCTTCCTGGTCTGGGTATTGTATTATATTTATTTACAAAAAAAAAGTATTTAAGTATTGTATCAGCCATCTGGTTCCCATAGTACAAGCTTTGCTTAGTTTGGGGTTAGATGGCGCTGTGTGTGAAATGTCCACAAATATTTATTATTTATTTATTTAAGAGCCTTTAAGGAGCACTTTCAATCCTTTCACCACACTGACTGGTTCAAATTAGAGCTTGCTTAGATTAGACGTTCTTGATTGATCGTTGAAGTTAAGCAATGTTGTGCGCGGTCACAATTTGGATGGTTGACCGCAAGTGGCATTACGAGGCACGTTAAATTGTCGATCCCGGCTTTAAGTCGTTAAGCCATGACGGGGTCCTTGAGGCGGCCTATAAACTCCGTCACAGGAGTTGGCCACTAGCTTATACGAACTTTCTTACTTTTACTAGTGTAGTAGTTAAATAAAGTTTATTGGCTGTTCCGAGGTAGAAGAAATACCGATAATAAAGTTTCGGTATGGACAGTGCACCTCTTGTATTTATAGCTTCCGCCCACGACTTCGCTTGCGTGGTACCAGGATAAAAAGTAGCCTATATGTTATGAACTTACTTGGTTGTACAAGACAGCTAGGTCAGCAATTTCTTCCACTACTTGACACGCAAATTGCCGCCAAAACACACACATAATGCCACTGTCATTGTCTATGAACTGTCGCTATTACACACATTCAAGAGTCTCTAGATTTGTAATACACCACATACCTTCCCCCACAGTCACTTGTTATTCACATTTAACAGTTCATATCAATTTATTATTTATATACTAGCAGCCGCCCGCGGCTTCGCTCACGCGGTACCCAGATAAAAAGTACCCTATGTCCCATTCCAGCACACGTAGGTACCTACTATCCTCAATAATCATTATAATATAGTGTACGCTAAACGATGACTAAAGTATTGCCATCTCTTACCATTTCATAATGACAAACAGTGACAGGGCTAACTTTAAGCAATGGCTAACTTTAGCGAACGAATATGAATAATGGTATGTAAGTATATTCCGTAGTTTTTGCGTGAAAGAGTAACAAACATACCTAAATCTAAAAATTAAGAAATTTCGGTGAATTTAGTAAAAATTTTGAGAGTTAAGGTCATGGGCGCCGGCAGAAATAATTTCCAGGTGGTGCAGATTTTAGTTTTCTTACAATCTTTGCCGTATATGATTGTTAATAAAAAGATGAAATTTTAGTCTGAATGTTTGAGACATTTACAAATTTCTGACTATTCATTATGAATTTATTATACAACGTGTAACATAATGTCCCTATAAGCCCGAAAGGGGTGTATTCAGACCGAGCACTTGAATACATTGACGTGTGCAAAAGTTCAATACATCATATTTGAAATTCCAATACAATTAAAAACAAATTATTTCATGAGAAATTTGTGACAACCCTATGTGTTTGTTTACCATTTGCGTAGGTAACAAACACACGCGCACCCTCCTATCGCGTCGGACCCACACATACGCAGACAATTGAACGCGCGGCAAGTTTCAAAAAGTACCTAGGTGTAATCACCAAAGTTTTCGTAAGAATTTGCAATTTTTTTAATTCTACGTAGAAATTAAAGTCGAAGATTAAAATCACGATATCTTTCACACATAAAAAAACAACTACCTACCTACATCTACCTAGGTAGTTACCTAAGGACCTAGGTACAGGAAAAGTTAAGTTATACCTTTTCTCCCTTCTTCTTGGTTGGCTCGGAACACGGCTAATTGACATGGTAGGTATTAGGTAGGTATGTAGGTACCTAGGTTGGTATTACTGGTACACATTCACATTCACAATCACAAAATTATTTTTGTCATTTTTTATTAGTAAGCTAGGTACTAATGGGGTACCTACTAGGTAGGGTGATAGGTTAGGTACCTATCATCATACCTACCTATCACTGAATTTTATCACTGTTGACACACACAGTACGTACAACACCACCGAATTCCCGGTCTTCCCTCACTGGTGCGCCGCCGTGGAAAGATCCCGTCGAGAGAAGACGGTTCACCAATCCCAGAAAATAGCCCGTAAGATGGCAATGGCCGCCCTGGATAACGCTCTCTGTAGAGCTGACGCGCCGCTACTAAGTAGCTACTAACACACACACACAACACCATATCATAATACTCACCGTTTGAGTACAAAGCCGACATCGTATCGTTAATTAGTTACGCAAACCGAGAGATTGCTTGTTGCAGTTGTTGCAAGGAACGAATGCTAATTGCGACTGATAAAAACCGATCTGTTTTGCGACCAAAAGTAGGTACCTATTGCCGAAAGCCGAATTTTTAGGGTTCCTTGTCTGGGGTAACCCACTAAATACCGATTGGGAAAAAAAAAGGAAAAAAAACTTCACCATACATCTACTACTACTACTACTACTGTCGTCGTGTCCGTGTCGCTAGCTCTTTTGAACCAGTGTGGTGGAAGGATTAGAGTGCACCTTGAAGGTTCCTTTCGTACACTTTGACACACGTCTATGACATGCCTGGTTTCCTCACGAGGTTTTCCTTCACCTCTTGAGAGCATTGATATTGCACACATAAATTTCGAATCGAAAAATCCATAGATTCGAACTCACGACTTAAGGATGGGAAGGCGGGGTTCATACCAATATGCTACCATGTGCTCCATCCCCATTTGCTACTAGGTACCTACCTACTTACATAATAACCTACCAACAATTACGTAGTTCAATCAAGAAAAGTAAAAAACAAATAAACCTACGGAACCAATTTGATTTTATTAAACAAACGCTTGCGGTGCGGTGTCGGTTGACGGTTGCGGATTTTGAATGTAGCAAAGGCACCGACAGCCAATTAGGGCGAGGTGCCATCCCACTTATTGTTGTTATTGTTTCAATGCAACCAATGACAAATAGGCTGTTCACGATGAAAATGAAGATTAGTAAGACAGATAAGTCACAACCTTTGACTTTAGTACCCAAGTAGGTAGGTACAAAATTGCATTGAAAAATGCTCCAATGAATATTGGAATAATACATCGTTGGAAAAACTAAAGTGGAATAGGGTCACGGCTTTATCCTCAGGCACGGTAGACCTCTTCTCATACTTCTTGTTACCTACCTACTCAAGATGCTTTTAAGGCCCGAGTAGGTAGGTACAAAATTGAGTAGGTATCACGGCTTTATCCTCAGGCACGGTAGACATCCTCTCATACTCCTTGGCACCCACTGAGGATACTTTTAAGGCCCGAGTAGGTAGGTACAAAATTGAGTAGGTAAGGTACCTATCTCCTATACTAGGTACTTAACAAAGAGATCTGAAAGGATGTTTACGGTGCCTAGGGATTTTAGTCGTGATGTGACCTTACATTTTAATTACCAATAAATACCAAGGTCACCTCGTTATTAGGTAAGTAGGTAGGCATTTTACTAATGGTGTCTGTTCTGTTACCTGTTTCATCTAGAGTTCACACTTAAAGGTCAAAAAACAGCTGTAAATAGGGATGCCTCATGTTGTGTCAAGTTACGTATTGGAGCAAAGTTTAAGAGACATTTCATGAATGAAAACCTTTGAAATTTTAAAAGTCGTTGAACAAACGTTGTTCGCAATGACGTATAGAACACCCCCGTTTCGGGCTTATAGGGACATTATGTTACACGTTGTATAGGTACCCAGTCGTCACGGCTCACACCTATTTGTTCACGACGATCGAAATTTAAAAATTCTAAATTGGTGGGCCAGGAGTACCGGGATCGATATTAATCGATTTCCATTACTTCTCTGAACGCACCCTTTAAAGTACCGCTACTCTACACCAGATGGCACCAGCATAAATGGGATGGATGAACTTAACAGAGAAAGCGCAATACAGTTTCAATAATTCCTGTTGATCCCGAGATTCCCAAGGGGTGCAAGTGCACCCTCTGGCACCCCCTTGCCGGCGCCCATGGTTAAGGTAAACTTTACAAAACGCAACGATAGCGCGTCAAAATTTGATCAGAATTAGCAGCGACATCTAGTTTTCAGACGTAGAATTACGTCAGAACTCCATGAATAATCAAGATTAGAAACTTATTAGACCAGTAATAATTTATGCTTCCTTTCACAGGTAATTTGACATTGACAGTTCCTTTTCCATATGTTTTGTATCATCTATTACTAATCTTTGGTACCTATCATCGCTGTCATTATGTCAAAATAAAAGTATTCTATTTTTCATGAAAAACATGCCAAAAATAAAGAATTTACAGGTAATTATGACATCAACTGAATGAGAAAAATCGGCTCTTTAATTTGATATAGGTTATGTGCACTTTTAGACCAAAAATTGATTCCAGGTTTTCATCCCTTTTCACCCCTTTAGAGGTTGAATTTTGAAAAATCCCTTCTTAGTACACCCCTACGTACCAAGGTTTACCTACACTGAAAATTTCAAGTCTCTACGTCCAGCGGTTTAGGCTGTGCGTTGTCTGTCAGTCAGTCAGTCAGTCAGTCAGTCAGTCAGTCAGTCAGTCAGTCAGTCAGTCAGTCAGGACAAAGATTCTTATAATATAAGATTTACACAAACAAATCTATTGCTCTAATTGTTCTGTAACATGTCTCCTTGGCATGTTACTACTGCTTGACTCGGTATGCCGAGAATATCCCGTGTTGCATCACTAGGACCTGGTTCATCCTCAGAGTCCCGTCGTCTAAGCTGATTTACATGTCTGATTACGATAGGTCCCTTCTGCATCTTTACCAAGAACCGCACAGGTCCTTTGACTCTTAATATTTCTCCTTTAACCCACTTCTCTCCTCTTGCATAGTTGCGCAGCCACACCTTCTTTCAGTCCAAATTCTCTCACCGGCACTTCTATGTTTCTTTCAATCTGTCTTTCAGCAACCGGTTTTGTAGAGAAAGGATGTATGATATCAAAACGCGTCCTGAATCTACGTTTATTCAACATTTCTGCAGGTGACTTTCCAGTCACCGAACTTGGAGACACTCTTAGACCAAACAAAAGACGTGGCAGTTTATATCCATGTCATGTCCTGCCAAACTGCGCAATTTACTTTTGACTGTTTGCACAAATCTTTCCGCTTGACCATTTGAGGCCGGACTATATGGCGGCGTCAATATGTGTCTAATTCCATTGCATTTCATGAAACTCCTAAACTCTTCTGATGTAAATGCTGTTCCATTATCCGATACTACCACTTCTGGCAATCCTTGCTCGGCAAAAATTTCCCTTAATGCCTTAATCGCACATTCACTTGACGTCGTCTTTACTATCTTTACTTCTGGCCACTTAGAATGTGGGTCGACCACAATTAAATAAATTCTTCTGTCGACTGGACCTGCAAAATCTATGTGTAGTCGCTGCCATGGGTTAGACGGAGTGACCCAGGAGTGCGCCGTACTTGCTGGCATATTCCTGTTTACTTGGCAGCTATCACAGTTTGATACAAGTGCTTCAATGTCGTGATCTAGACCTGGCCACCAGAAGTAGCTTCGAGCAATTGATTTCGATATTACTATGCCATCATGTGTTTCATGTAAAGCCTGAGCATGTGTTCTCGCTTTGGTGGCGGTATGATCACTCTGGAGCCCCATATTAAGCAATCATTGGAAATGGAAAGCTCATTCCTCTTCAACCAGTAAATTTTAAGATTGCAATCACTCACAGTGTCAGGCCAGCCATGTAGTATCCAAAACTTCACCTTTGACAAAACTTCATCACACTCAGTTTGATCAGCAATATCCTTCGCTGAATATTGGACCGCACTCGGAGTCTCTGATAGCAACAGGATATCCTCAATATCCTCAGTGTTTGGTTTCCAATTTTCAGCTTCAATTGGCCATCTACTTAGAGCATCAGCATTACCAATACTAGTCCCACATTTATACTTCAATTCATAGTCATGTGAATTCAACTTTAATGCCCATCGCATCATTCTTGGGGACAGTACTTTTGGTATTGCTTTATTGGGACTAAATATCCCCAGCAAGGGCTTATGGTCAGTGTAAATAACTACATGTCTCCCATAAAGATATTGATTAAATTTATCTAGACCAAACATGATCGCCGCTGCTTCTTTGTCAATTTGTGCATAGTTTCTTTCTGGTTTAGATAAAGTTCTTGATCCCATGGCAATAGGTTTCTCTGAACCATCATCCATAATATGAGACAATACTGCACCAACCCCATATTCTGAAGCATCACATGTCAATGTTATCTTCCTATTATTGTCGAAATGTACTAGGGTGTCCTCACTGGACAATGCAGATTTAGCATTACTGAAAGTTTCTTCTTCTTCCTTTCTCCATTTCCATTCAGCATCCTTATCTAAGAGCCTGTGTAATGGTTCCAGTAGAGTTGCTTTGTCCTTTAAAAACCTTTCGTAAAAATTTAATAATCCCAGAAAAGCTTGAAGTTCCTTGACATTTGTTGGACTTTTCGCATTTTTAATCAAGTTAACCTTCTGTTCACTTGGATGGATACCATTTTTATCCACCACATAACCTAAAAACTCTACTTTATCTGTTGCAATCTCACATTTCTTGCGATTAAGCTTAAGTCCCACTTCTTTGAGACATGACAATACCTTTTCCAGTCTTTCATTATGTTGTTGCTCATTTCCACTAATCAATATGTCATCCAACAGAACAGTTACTCCTTTAATACCTGCCAAAGTTGTAGACATGACCCGTTGAAATATTCCCGGACATGCTTTCAAACCATATGGTAGCCGCTTCATTTTATACAATCCTTTCAGCGTATTAATTGTCAGGAGCATACCTGTTTCTTCTGACACTCTTAGTTGGGTGTAAGCCTCTTTTAAATCCAATTTGGTAAATATAACACCACCTGCCACTTCAGATAGTGCTTCATTGATTGTTGGCTGGGGGTATGTATCAGTCTCTGTTGCCGAATTAACAGTCAATCGGTAATCTCCACAGAGTCTAATACTTCCATTTCTTTTCACCACTGGCACCACAGGTGTAGCCCAGTTGGAATATGCTATTGGTTCTAGCACTCCATCACTCACCAGCCTGTCTATTTCTTCACACACTCTGTCACGAATCGCAAATGGCACTGGTCTGCTTCTCATAAATTTCGGCTGTACATCTTTCTTGCAACTTATCACCACCTCCGGTCCTTTGTACTCACCAAGTCCTTCAAATATGTCTTCATATTTTTTCAATATATCTGTCAAAGATCCTTTATTTTCATTTATTATAGAATTTATCCCTTCAACTGAAATCCCCAGAGGCTTGAACCAATTCCTACCAAGAAGATTACCTCGCCCCTGTCCAATAATTACTTGCAGATAACCTTTAAAATTTTTATATTCAATGAAAACTTTGGTTCTGCCATGCACCTGCACTTTTGCATCAGTCCAGGTGTGCAATTTCAGATTGCATTCCTGTAATTGCAGTCCATTGGGCCAGATTTTGTCTGCTTGTTCCCTAGACATGATGGTATATGAGCAGCCCAAATCAACTTCAAACTTAACCATCTTTTTATTCAGTTGAATCTCCGTCCATATTGCAGGTTCACGCATTGTATCTCCCATACAATATAATCCATTCATAAATTCTTTACTCTCATGAATCTCTTTGACATCACCAGTAGTTTTATTCCTGCACATTTTTGCTATATGGCCTATTTTGTTGCACGCGTTACATTTAGCAGAAACGAACTTACATTTATGATACATGTGGTTACCCCCACATCTGTAACAGTACAATTTCTTCTTGCCACCTTCATCCACTGCATTTACCTCCATTGGTTCTGACTCCCTGCTCTCGCTCACTGGGTTGTTTGATAATCCTCCAATGTCTGGTATGTTGAGTACTTTCAGGTCTTTTCCACATTTTTCAGCCTGCAAAGCCAACTGAACTGCAGTCGCGTAAGTGAGGTTGGCCTTTTTCAATAAACTTTCTTGCAATTTTGTATCATTCACGCCGCAAACTAGTCTATCTCTCAAAGTCCTCTCCAAATCAACAAAGTTGCAAAACTTGCACATTTTTCTAAGATCTGCTATGTAGTCCTGCATCGACTCATTTTTACCTTGTTTTCTATTATGGAACTTGAAAGATTCTACTATTTCGTTTGGACGTGGATTAAAATGATCATTCAGTATTGATTCTACTTCTTGCAACGTAACTTGACTCACAGTCTGGGGGAACACTAACGATTTTGTTAAATTGTATAGATCACTGCCACAAGATGCAAAAAATATGGCTTTTCGTTTGATTTCGTCGGTGACGCCATGTGCACAAAGAAAATATCCAAATCTTTCTTTATACGACTCCCAATCACCATTATTTATGTCAAAACTTTCAAATCTAATGTCCGCCATAATAACCACACGTATTTAATAACAATCGCACTGGTTTTTTACAATATTTCTCAATTTTTTCTCCTTCGCCACTGTTATGAACTTACTTGGTTGTACAAGACAGCTAGGTCAGCAATTTTTCTTCCACTACTTGACACGCAAATTGCCGCCAAAACACACACATAATGTCACTGTCATTGTCTATGAACTGTCGCTATTACACACATTCAAGAGTCTCTAGATTTGCAATACACCACACTATATGTTATTCCTGTATATATACTTTGTATGTTCCAAGTTTCATTCAAATCCGTTCAGCCGCTATGCTGTGATTGAGGCACAAACATTGTCACATCCTCGACAAACTTTCGCATTTATAAGTAAGATATTGAATATTCTTACATTTCTTTCTCAAGCAACTCCTTGATGACCTGGCTTCCTTTAGCGATAGGCTGGTCTTGTTTGTTGCAGAGAATCAGCACTGGGGGACTGTTGCTCTGGACAACTGGATCTGCCAGAATTGTGTACAGGTATCTGAAATAATACATAAATAGTTCATATCCATCTTGGGAATTTGCATCAGGAGTGGCAGCAAGTTTTCTTATGATTACTTATGGCTCTAAGCATCAGTGTCATTGGGAACACATTGGTGTGATAATAAGTGTATAAAGTTCAGAATAAATTAATCATCGTTATCAACAGCCCATTGTATCCTGCTGGGTGTAGGCTCCCTTTGTTTCCACCATTTATTAGTCCTGGGCCTCTCAAAACCATGGCATCCAAAAACCTTAGCCCTTTTTAGGTAAGAAAATAAATTAGTTTGTAAAACTATTCTTTAGTACATATTTTATACTTGTACTATGATTCCTATACCAAAATTCCAAATTGTTTTCATTTTTGTTGAATAATGCTCCAACTTGTTTTATAAACATTGCATTGCTCCTGCAGTGGGAAATAAACCCGCACCTCTTGCGTCTTAGCCGGGGACTCACCTGCCACGCCAAAGCTGTCATTTGATTTATTGTTTTGCGGTTTGCTGTAGTATGAACTTACCTTATCATGTTGTTTGTACAACATAAATAATTGTGGGTTAATAAACCCTATTATCTTTGTAGTAGATGGTTATGCACTATTTAGAGTCATTTTAAAGTCAACACAAGATTTATTTTTATACACCAGTTGTATGCCCCACAGTTCTGTTTACTTGAGTTCTTTTTTTTTCACACACAAACTTTATCTTCTACATACAAATTATCATGCCTGTATTCCTAATGAGGCCAGAGCCACAAGGAATCATAAGAAAACCTACAGCCATTCCTAATTCAAAATCCTAAGATGGATATGGTAAACCATGGTGACAGGTTATCAGCCCACCACCCATATCAGTCCATTATATTGGAGAAGATACTATTCATAAGAAAACCTACAGCCATTCCTAATTCAAAATCCTAAGATGGATATAGTAAACCATGGTGACAGGTTATCAGCCCACCACCCATATTATATTGGAGAAGATACTATCCCTTTGTTGACTTTTATGACATACTTGGGGAGTAAAGCAAACTTTATCTTCTTGTTTCAATACTCTTTACTTACTCGGCCACATCTCTGATCTCCTTCTGAATGGTGACGGAATCAATAGTGTAAATGATAGCCTTAGCGCTGTTTTTGTATTGATCAAAGAACTTGTTCCTGAGTCTCTCCTGACCGGGCAAATCTACTATCCTTAGGTGATTCTGAAATAAAATAAAATTAATGTTGGTTTAACTGTATCACCAATAATAATATCTAAAATTTTCTGAGGCATTACAGTATCCTGTTAGTGGAGGCAAAAGTCGCCTCCCGATGCTGTATAACACCATCTAGTATAGGATGATGATGATTTCAACAAAACAATAACATATTTTTAAAAGTAAGATAGGTGCCAACTTACATTGGGTGTTATAAATTCTTCAACATTTTCTTTCATAGATGTGAAGGTCTGCCGATACTGTGAGTAGGCAAGTCTCACAAAGAGTAAGGTCTTGCCGGAGTCTGAGAGCCCGGTCAACAGAACCGATTTACGCGAATGGCGCCTCCGTGAAAAACACCACCAAAACACTGCAATAAAATGGGAGAACCAATATTTTTTGAGAACCTCTGGAGTATTTCTTTGTGTAGATACGAAAGTTGGCTTTGGTAAGATTCAGAGCGATCAACAAATAAGTGCAAAGCATCGTAAACCATCATAATACATACATACATGTTATCTTGCCTGTATCCCTAATGGAATGGGCAATCACGATTAAATACCTGTCTATACTTAGAATATAGAAAAAGCTATAATCAAAGGATCAACCCATCGCCTTGAATAAAAAACTTATAAAGACTTACCAAGTGTGAAAAGGAGGACAATCAAGCTAAGTAAGGTTATGTATCGGGGATCGTTCAACATTGGTTCGGTGTGAATCTTTTCCTTAACAACTTCTGAATCCATGGTGAAATAAACAAAAACCGAATGTGAGGAAAACTTAACTGCGTCGTAAAAATGAAATATCAGATCATGCGGCTTTTTGTTTACGTGCCCGATCAGTGTGCCTGTGACGTAGACAGAGAATGTCTACGGCCTGTGAGTGAGTGACGTGACGTGATTTGTTTTGTTTGATTGGACATTTTGGCATTGACAGTTAGAAATAAATATTTCGCATAGATAGAACATTTGAACAAAGTAATGTTCACACGAAGCTAGTTAAGTAGTACCTGGTAGTATTACTAATCATGGGTAGGTACTAACTTTATAACTTGAAAAACACATACAAACACATACAAAAATATAAACGTTTTAGCAAGCGTTTTAGGGACCAGCTGTCATTATTACTGACATCTGTCTTCTGTCTATAATCTACAGCTGTCTACACAGTATAAGTTCGAGGGTCAGGATTACATAGGGGTTACACCTTCCAAGGGTTACACCGAGGGTTACACACACACAACTGTCACTCACAACTTGACTTTGACTGGTAACTCCTCCGATCAGTCAGTCACAATAAAAAAAGATGTCAGTCACCGGAAAATTAGTTTCAGTAATGAGATTTCAGTCGTGTTATAATTTACGCTAGAAGTATTATGTAGTGTTCTGTGGTTATTCATGTTTAGATATTTACTTTAAACTTATCTGGCATTTCCGTACGTACACCGTACGAGGCCAGGCCAATACTTGCTCATTCGTAGCCGGTGTGCCATTCATTTATCCTAGTACCCACACTCTACAGTACCTACTGTAGATTTGCGAAACATGAGTATCGACATTGGAGGTACCTACTATTGTAATTCGGTTAATATTTTTGTAAGTATTTTCTTTCTTCCGAGATCCTAATTAGATCTTTTTTCTACTAAAGGTATGCGAATCAAGTACAAGGACAGAGATGAAACCTTTCTGGAAAAACATTTAGTTTCCAAAGAACCATTTGGACAGTTCAAAGCCTGGTTTGAAGAATCTTGTAACAGGAAGGAGATTTTAGAGCCCCATGCTATGTGTCTAGCTACTGTCTCAAAGTGAGTGTATTGTTAACATTATTTATTACCTATATAATATAGCTTCAATCTCTTTTGTTTTTTGGTATTTTAACATAATCTATTGCTTAATATTATATAACAAAAAAAAATTACCTAGTACCTACATTAGGTTGGAGGGCCTAATGCTATTAAAAATTTTCAAAATTCAAAATTTCTTATTCCATAAAATCTCTAGAATCATTTGGATATGTTGATAACTTAATACCTATGATGACGTAAAAGATACATCACAGTCATAAAAAAATGTTTATGAAATTATAATCTTACAGATATACTTGTTTTTCAGAGACGGCTTTCCTTCTGCCAGATTTGTATTGTGTAAAGGATATGGCAAGGATGGCTTCAAATTCTTCACCAACTATGGCAGCCGTAAAGCTAGTGATATGGTAACTTCAGTACTTAACAATATCTGTTATAAGTTACCTATTAAAATGCTGTGTACTATCTATAGTATCTCAATATTTTTTCTAGGATTCAAACCCCAATGTGGCAGCTACATTTTATTGGGACATATTGAACAGATCAATCAGGGTTGAAGGTCATGTTGAGAAGTTAGACAAAGAAGAGTCAACTAAGTATTTCTACTCCAGGCCAGTTCCCAGTCAAATAGCTGCTTGTGCAAGTTATCAGAGCAAACCAATCATGTCCAGAGATGTTTTGTGTGAGAGGGAAGCTGTGTTGGAAGCTGAATACCTGATTCCTCAAAAAGAAGTTCCAAAACCTGATTATTGGTAAGTTAAACGAAGAAAGTAAAGACAAGCTTATTTTCCTTGTCTAATAAATTTATTCTTATTTCTAGGGGTGGGTACATAATTCGTCCTAGATCAATCGAATTCTGGCAGGGTCAGAAAGACCGCTTGCATGATAGAATTAGGTTTCGGAAACCAAAGGAAGGTGAACACCCTGATGGCAAACTGCTGCATGAAGGAGATGATGGGTGGGTCTATGAAAGGCTTTCCCCATGAAATGTAAGGCCTGAAACTGCGTTAAGCAGAGGGGCACGCGCGGGGCCCGCACGCGATAAATAGGGCCTGTACACAATGGCCGATGCACGCCATGCGTCACGATAGACCATGGTTGCCTGCACTGCGACTTCGGCGTCGGTGTTCACACAATGGTGCAAAGCTCATTGCTGCCTGGCGAACCACTCAAGATGGATTATTTGCTAACTTTACAAATGCCTAGATCCGCCGTATTGTACCTACCTTAATTTTATTAACATATCACGCGGGCGGAAGCTAGTATTAAATAGTACTAGAGTCATATAATTTCATGAAATCAAAAGTTTCGGCACTGCGCCACGTTGCAGCTATTTTTAATTTTGTAGCACCTACTTATATATTATTTTAGTTAGCCGTTATCGTCTACGTCTACGGTCGGGGACGAAATGTGCAATGGGCCACTGTGTGAACACCTCGGCCACGCCACGCCACGATTCCTTTGAAATGTGTTGAAAAAACTGACTAATCTCCATTGCTCACCACTGGTAATTACCTGCCATTCCCCTACTACACAATGGCGAATGTCCTGTCTGTAATGGTCAGGCAGGCATGGGGCATTGTGTACTAGGCCCATGAACTAGCGATACTGCGATATCCGGCCTCCGCGACGGCACGGAGTCCGCCCACGTTTCCGACGCCCGTTTCAGGCCTAAGAAAAAGTTATTTGGTAATGGGTTGATATTTTAAGAAAACACTGGTATGTTAATAAAGTAATATATTGCAATCACAATATCTTTTTTGTTACTTTTAATATTTCTCTTTGAATACCACCAGAACTTTTCCAACATACTTCACTTCTAAATAGACCATTCTTTTCCAAAGCTTTCTCAAATTGTCTAGTTCCTCCTCCCACTCCAAAATAATGTGATTTTGCTGCTATGAATATGACACCATCACTACTTAATCTATCTTTAAATAACAAGATAAGCTTATCATAGTTACATTCATTGTAAATTGTTTCTGATGTAACAATTACATCGAAGACATCAGTTATTTTCGTATTGAATGAGGCCCAATCACCAGAGTAAAACTTGCATCTCTTTATTTCAGACTCCCTTTTATCCTCTTCTTCAATATTCAGCAGAACATTTGGTATTGTTACATACTCAAGCACCTCTTTGTTCTGAAACAAAAATCAGTAATAATTTGCACATAGTAGGTAGGTATTAGATTTACGTAATTACTAATCTTGATTAGATATTCAATGACATAAATAGAAACTACTTACATAATCTTGAAAAACCACTTCAGCTGATTTCATAAAGGCATAGATGCCTAGGATCCCAGCTCCACAGCCCAAATCCAATACCTTTTTTTTAAGAAAATTAATTTCCTCATTTTGTGTAAAATATTCTAACAAATCATTTGTGCATTCCCAAATTTTAAGACCACCTGAAAAACAGTAGTGTAATTAAACATACAGATAATTTAATACTTTGTACAGAGCATTGGTCATGGTCCGTTTGCTGAATAAATCCTGTGTTTTATTTTGTAAATTATCTATCACTTAACATTTAAGATAACTGGCAATAAAAAGTGCCTTAGGAAAACTGATAAAATGAGGTTCATATATAAAAAATTAGGTGGACCATGGACAAAAAAAAGTGCCTTCCACCAAGAAAAATGTGTTGGCCCATGACCAATGCCTGGAATATACAGCTTATGATTAATATAAGGAAGGCCTAAGAAAAGATGGATGGATTGTGTGAAAGAGGACATGCATATGAAAGGAGTGAATACTGAGATGACGAGTGATAGGAGAAGATGGTAGAGGAAAACATGTGCCGACCCCACCTAGTGGGATAAGGGCAGGAAAATGATGATGATTAATATGAGTAATATATTCTGATTAATGAATGATACCAATCATAATTACCTTCATATTTTCCACTAATAAGATCACTATGCTCATTATGAGCAAGATTGACAGCGGTTTTAAACCCAGTGTCTTCAATGTTAGAGATAGCTTCACTGACCAAAACATGGCCTATCTCCATATCACCACAAGTTATCATCTGAGCATGGTTGACAATGCTATCCAACTCCTTTATTTGCTTGTCTGGTATTATTTCTATGCATTCTAGCCATTTTATTTCTTGGTTATCTGCAAATAATTAGCAAAACTATTACTTACCTATATACAGGTAGGTTTAGAAGGAAGGAACCTACAGTTAAATTTTCTTTGTCTAGGTATGACTAGGTGCTAAGTACCTACCCAATTTCATATAACTTTATTTTGGGGTTTATAATCATAATAATTATATAATTTACAACAAAAATTTACCTGTACAAGATATTATTTCTTCTCCTGAAAAGTTAAACCTAAATGACGTCATGTTATTGTCAGGGTATTATAAGGACTGATGTAACATACATTAGTTTTGTATTTTTTAATTAAACACCGGTTTTTTGGGAGACATTATCTTTGTATTGTATTGTAAACAAAGGTGGACAACAACACGTGGGTCGAATTTAATTTGAGTGATGTGATTTTTTTTTTCTTGGCCTGGTTTTCAAACCCTTTGGCTCTTTCATAATTGGTGATGTGATTGTGAATGTGACGTGCACATTCTGTTTGACAGTAACAAAGGAGATGACGAGACAAACAAGTGACTTATGTCAAGTATCTGAATCGGAAAATTGACCGCCTTTCATTCATTTTACATTTAATGTACTAGCATCGTGTAACAGATCCTTTATTTCGGTCTAAGCACTCATTTAAATTTAAAAGTACTATTCAACATCTTGACATAATTATTTTGGTATTTTCTTTCGCCATGACTAATAAATCTATACTATGGAATTCGATCAATTCGATCCTGTATTGGAAGAAAATCTAAAAAAAGTGAGTCACTTTTTAAGCAATCTAACTAGATAACCCAGTGCTATTTCAGTGATTACTGATTTTAAAATCGGTGTCAGCGAGTACCTACATAATTATTGGAACTTGTCACCTATCAAAACGTAAACAACGAGAAAAGAGAAAGAGTAATTGTATTTCCTATGAATCCCTGATCATAGATCTTCAAAAACTAGTAATATGAAGGACAAAAAACCTTTGAACACTTACCTGAAAGAAAGAAAGAAACTGCACTGCCCTTCAAACTTCAAATATTTGACTTCAGTCGCTCTACACTCAATCGTTCAATTCAACATTCACATAGATAGATAGATAGATAATTCTTTAGTGCACAAGAAATAACATGTACATGTAGGTACTTATGCGAACTTAATGCTAATTAGCATTTTCTTCCAGCTCACCTGTGAGGAGAACAAACAGAGGTAGTGCTAGTATGAGACTAAAAATAGAGTAATAAATATTACACATACATACGAAAAACTAACTACATAATATACCTATACATAAACCAACAGGTCCTCAATTTGGTTGACTGCTTGATCACTCATCATCATCATTTCATCATTCATCATTAGATGATGAATGTTGAATTCGATTCGATTCGATTGAATTCGACGAAACGAAATAAACGTAATGGTAAGCCACAGTAAAAAGTAAATATATTACCCATAAAAAGGCCCCATAATAAGAGGCGGTAAGGCCATCGACTATGCCTGCCCAAAACGGGCAAAGAAAAAAAACATCATCATCCATCCAGCATTGTTCCGGTCGTTTCGTTCGCTCATTATTTTCCAAATCATTCATTCAATCTTTTCCTTTTACGAACCGCGTCAATTTCATGCGAATTGGTTGTGTAAATTGATTTTCAGGGGTTTTTATTCTAATAATCCCGTTATAAATATATTTTTTAAAACAATGCCAGACTCTATGAAGGTAAAATTGATGTTTTTGTAAATCACAAAAGTGTTGTTTGACACGAGCAACGTTCGTTGATAGTGTGCGTGAGCTTAGTTCGTGAGGTTTTACCTGTTAGTACTGTGTACCACCGCGTTGTAGCATCAGAAAGTGCTTTGTTTAGACGTGATACAGTGTTACCGAGTCCCCAACGCTCTATAATGGCATCTGTAAGTTTTTGTGAATAAGTCAACATAACCTCAACACAGTGCAGCCGTGGGGTACTGTACATCTTCGAATGTAATGGCTGTTGTCTATAAAAATGCTTACGTATGCTTCTAGGTCCAGGAATATAAAGACTCACTGAAATTGAAAGCAGAACAACTGATTATAAAAGGCTTTCCTGAGAAGATAGTGAAGCTAAACCAGCTGCTTGATACATCACACTTCCAGAACAGAGACTTGGCTGATGTTCACCAGGTATGTTCCAACTGCCACATGAGCTTAAGTCCATTGAATTTGAACAAGCGGCCTGACCTGGTTTGCATAACCACTGCAATCTATATTCACATTAATTATGTTACCTTGGAAACTGTACAACTTGTTATTCAAAGCCTTTGTATTTCTAAGTGAAATTAATCTGTACATAGCGTTGCTAAATTATTTTCACTTTTATAAAATTTTCTTTACAGGATCTTAACATTCCAATCCCCCCGCCTGCCTCAAGCGAGTCCAATGCCAAGCGGCCGCGCGTGGAATCGTCAGATGTGACGTCTAGCAACACAAGCATTGAAGGAACGAAAGTGTATTCCCTGCCCAACGGCACCGTAACATGCAATAAGCCACTCAGCGACCTCATACATCTCGTAAAGCCACACATTCGGGAATTGGTTGAAGATTCAAATTTGGTAAGTTTGATTTTATCACACTAATTCTGATTGTTATTGTTGGTGGGCAAACACAGATCCGCACTCTTACATTGAGGTGTATGGTGCATTGTCCCCCTAGTAATCCTCCCCCAATCAACTCTTTGAAGTACCGTACCATGGCATATGGCCGCCCGTAGAAGAACTTCGGGATGTTGGCAGCAGTGTTCCAGTATCCTCGATGGTGTTGAGGTTGTTGTTGATGTAGATGCCGAGCAATTCTTAGTGACTGTCCTGAGATTTGTATGTAGAATTGCTTGTGTAAGTCTAATAGGTACTATTTTAGTCAGAGGAAAAGTCTCATGCTTTGTGTTTAAATCATAACTGAGTTGGATTAACAAGGAAAATGTTTTCCTAAGAATTCCCACTACCTACACGCATAATTTGTAGTTAAAAAAAATAACTTGGCCATTTTTTTAGGAAACTATATACCTTTACAATCATATTGATAAAGTATGCACATAATTGACCAAGCTTTTTAAATCTTGCAGCTTAAAATGTGGATCTCATTCATGATCCCCAAGATCGAGGACGGCAACAACTTCGGCGTGTCCATTCAGGAGGATACACTCGCCGAGATCCAGTCTGTGGAGTCTGAAGCGGCTGCATTCTTTGACCAGATCTCACGGTACTTCATATCGCGGGCGAAGATCGTCTCCAAGGTCGCCAAGTATCCACATATCGATGACTACAGAAGAGCCGTTAGAGTGAGTCTGTCTATTTTAATAATTAAAAAATAAACAACAACCAACAGCCACATTTCAAGCATTCCCTAGGAATACCTGTATTGTGGGTATAATTAACTACAAGTACAATGGTACAATAACACTCAGACCCAGAAGAAATATTGTAGAAATTATAATCTTACTAATATTATGAATGAGAGAAATAGTGAGGTTTTTCATGCTTTAATTGCAGAGTGAACAGAATTGAATGTTTGGGAGTTGGAATATACATTGTGTGCTCCAGCTTAGCCGCGGGCGGCAGCAAGTTATAAATACAAAAGTTTGTGCTACAATGTTATGGCTAGATGGATTTGAATTAATCTTAGAATAGTATATGACCTGAAATTACTTAAGGCTACTTCTTACTTAGGTACTTACACTAGATTCTAAACATAAAATAAAACTATCCAGATGCTTTACATTTTGACCACCCTTCCCTGTGCATTCTATACCTTACTAACCATATTATTATTAATTCCAGGAATTGGACGAGAAAGAGTATCTCTCACTGTGGCTAGTGATGTGCGAGATTCGCAACCGCTACTGCTCGCTCCACGACATCGTCATCAAAAACCTGGAGAAAATAAAAAAACCGCGCTCATCCAACGCCGACTCTCTGTACTAGGGCTCATAGAATTTTTTAGCCATACAGTAATTAACTTATCCTAAAGTTCACTGATTTATTAACCTGCGGTTATCGAAATCTCTTGATATAACAGCTATAGATAGCTAATTCACTTAAATAGTCTAATAAAGTTGCTATACGAGTACACTAAATGTCGCGGCACATCTGAAATACGGCACCGAAAGTTCGGCTAAATACGCTCGCAATGTTTTTAAGTGACCCATGACACATCAGCCGAAATGTCGTGGCACATAAAAAACATTGCAAGTATTTAGCATGGGACTGTCACATGTGATCGTATTGTCGCACGTGACTTAGCGATTTCATTATGTCTAACCCAAACATTTTTAGTACAACATGACTAAAACTCGGAACTATACTTTGCCTAATGCCTAATAATAATAATTGGTTGTGTCAGCATAATAGAATAGAATAGAATAGAATAGAATAGTATTTTATTTGCAACAACATTTATAAACTACATAATATATTGTAAGCTGCTGCAAAACGGACCCTAACTCAGCATTATGCTGTCAAGATAAAGAAGAAGTGTATGACAAAAATGTCAAGGTTAAACGGTCCTCTAACCCCTGGTTAATAATTTGGTGAACTGTAGTCACCCTTACGTCACCAGTCATGTGTAAATAGTTTTTCATAAAGCAAGCAAAAGACGAGCTTCATGTTCAAAGCCGTTGTATTTATATGTAGGGGGAGAGAGATAGATAATTAACCCTGTCGCAAGGTAGACTTTCGAAGTACCTAAGCAGTGCACCGGTATTACGGAAATTAATGGAACGTCATTCGAGGGCAGTATCCATAACGGCGCTACTGGCTTGAAGAATTCTTATCTCTCGACTTCAATATGCCATTACAACTGCCGTGAACTGAACAAGCACTAAAGTTAGATGTTTACCAAAACGCTGCTTTTTAAGATGATTCTCATAAGTAGTGAGTGACTTTAGGGGCTAGAATATTCATACTGTTATGAGATGAGCGTAACCGTTTTCGTGTTGTAGTTCTATAGCAATAATCCAGTTGGAAATTTATATTGAGACTGAATAAGAATAACTGTGTTTAAATTAAAATTCAGAGAGATGACAAAATTAGCACGGAAAAGAGTAAAATCTAATATAATTGATGTGTAAACTTGCTGTAGAACTACAAAATAATTGTAAGTTATTGATACCAGTGTTTCTAGAACTCTTCCATAACTCCATACATACTTTAAGGGCATACATGTGTTTTTTCCGATTTCCTATAATTATACAGATCTTCAAGTTGAATTCCTGTTAATAGTATAAGTCTGGGCCTGTGACCATGTCGTGCGGCCTGTTAAGTGATTAATTGACTTGCAGTCAATGTTAATATGTAACCATTATTTTATGAAATAAAAAATTTCTATGAATCCAGTAAAGTTTTTCTTGTGATGTAGGATCCTAGACAGCAGTTAAATGAGATAGTGGTGTAGGGATGTAATAATTATTTTTTATTTTTAACCTATATCGACGGCCTCCGTGGCGTGGCGTATGATTGTTGGGCTGAGACGCAAGAGGCGCGGGTTGAATTCCCGCTTCGGAAGTGGTACCACAACACCCCCCCCCCCCCCCCAACCGTGGTATGGTTGTGTGGTATGGAAAATTCGTTTTTTTGATTGTTCGGTGACGATACTGTTTGGTCGATTGTACATCTGTAAACTGTACCTTGTCCGATCGTAATTCAATGCCTCTATCTATGACTAAACCCAGGTGTTGTGGTACCATGGTACTCGTAGTTTCTGATACCCACGATACAGGAATCCTAGTGTGGAGTCAGTACTGTATGGCTGTGTGACTGTTAGGTGCTACTTATTTATATCGTCCTACTGCTAGGCTCCTCCAAACCCAAACTGCCAACTATTACCTACAAGTTTTTTATATTTTCGTTTGAACGAAACGAAAGAATATAAAGAGGTTTTATTACATTAAAACTGGCTGCTTTTACAAGAGTATTGGACATGACGTGACATTAAATTTCAAAATTATAAATATTTTGACGTGACTTTCTTGGTAAGATTTTTGACAGACTTATAAACTGCTTGTCTTTTTATATTTATTTTGCTAATTTATTTTTTATACGCTTTTAATCTTGTTATGCAATTTTTCTGAAGGTCCCGTACGATGGCGAGTGATATCGGTCAGGGAAATTTTGGCGATAGTGCGAGGAACAAGCCGGGCGCGGATCTGAAGCTCAAGTCTTCGAACCATGTCTTCGACGGCGCCGGCGAGAATATACAGTACCACAGTGACTCCGAATCTGTTGCATCGAGGAAAAGCAAGACGCGGTACATAAACCCAGCCATATACATCGAGACTGTAGAGGCCTCGCACTCCGTGACGTCATTGCAGACGGACTCGTGCGTCGATGACGTCACTCCACACCCTCACAGCACGTACCGCAGCAACTCTACTCCTTTCCTGAGCGGTCGCGAGTCGAGCACCTCTTCTGGCAGCGTCAAGAGGAAGTCCTGCCGGCTGGTGGGCCACGAACTTCCTCCAGACGTTGAGGCGGATGGAGAGGAGGAAACTCCTCGCTACGATCAGACGTATCGAGAAGATGGACCACCTATGGACACCTTCCGACTGTCTGTGGCCTCGCTGTCGACGACCACCACGGCTAAGGAAGAAAGAGAGAGAAATGAAAAGAAAAAGCAGGAGGCGTTCCAACAATGGTTGGCGCGAAAGGAACAGGAAGTGCGCCCTTTGATTTTATTATTTGGAATCTTCCTGCTATGAAAATACTATCGATTTGAATTGTCCACAGAAGCGTGAAAAAGCCCGCCACGAGAAGACGAAGATTCGAACAGTATCGACCACCTCGCCGGAACAGCGCGAGGAGTCGTACCGCCGCTGGCTGGAGCGTAAGCGGCTGCAGACTGAGCGGCGTCGCGCCGAAGACATCATGAGGCAGTACCGCCAGAATGAGGAGTTAGAACGAGAGAGGAGTAAGAAGGACAGAGTCAAAGAGAACAAGCTCGCCGAGTGGATACGCAAGAAAGAAGAAGAAATGAAAGGTAATGTGTAAACTGAATCGAGATCATTTTGTCAGAGATAATGCAACTGAATTATTGTAATTATGCAACTAGCAGAATGACAATGGCAGCGTTTAGTTAAACGCTGCCATTGTCTCTCAATTCGGCTAGTCAAACATTAGTAAATTGACCAAGATTAAAAAGAAAATCTATTCTCACCAAATCTATACTCAAGAATCGCTTGAGTAGATATCGCTTTAGTCAATATGTTAGGTACAAATATATTAACCTGAATACAGATGTCATAGATTATTATTTTTGTTTTCTAGCTATGAAGACCCGTGAAGAGCGGAAGGCTGCACGCGCCGCGATAGAGGAACAGAGGCGGCGCTCTAGCGGCGAGCAAGCGTACCGGGACTGGCTTCGAACGAGCAAGAACAAGCCTCTGCCCGTGCCTCTCAACCAGGGGGAACTCAGTAAGCTGGTTTTAAATTTCACTTTTACCAATGTAATCAATATTTCAGTGATATCGACTGTATTGTGTAACTTCTCTGCTGGACTGGGAGTAAAGAAAAAACATAGAATGCGTCCAGCTGCTTCTCTCCCCGAGCATGTCGTAAAAGTCGACTAAGGGATAGTATCCTCTCCAACATGATGAGATACAATAAGCAAGTATTACCAAAGAGGGTTGACCTCAGGCAGGCGGCCGATCATAAAAAACCTTAGCCAAAATTCTTACCCCGACCCCACATAGAGTGGGATGAGGGCAGGAAGATGATGGTTGTCTGTATTGTGTGCACTATTTGAATGACATTAGGTTGTCGAACGGGATGCGAATTACTTTGTAGAGTACCTATATCGTTGAGAAAGCTTTTACTTTCGCTACGGTTATACTGTAGGGTTACGATCAGTAGTCCTACAGAAGCGAATGTTAATTCAGCAATACTCACGAAAAGATTTGTCCAGGTATCGAAATATGTACCTAGTTGTAAGGAAATAACCATAAAAGAACGTAGTTATGCGAAAACACTCCAATCCACAGTGGTTCAATATTTAAATAAATGCAAGTTTGTGTTTTTATTTGTTTTAGACTTACACTTTTTTGTTCATGCTGTGCTGACTTCATATAGAGTGGGATAAGGGCAGGAAGATGTTTTTTTTAAATATATAAGTTTTTAATTTTTAACCATTGTGGATTTAAACATTTTCGCATAACTATTTACGTCCAATAGGTGTTAAATTTAAATAATAAAATAATTAGAACTTTTGCTTTGGTCAGGTATGCGTGGGTCCGTATCTCAGATGTACATAAATCCTGTCCCATGGCAGTCCCTGTCCTGAAGGCACGTAAAGATAATATTTACTAGTTTTTTTATTAATACGTCCTGTCAAAATCGTGCTATCTAGTACGTGTTCTTGATAATTTACCATAGTTTTAATGTACGTATTTTATTTTAGAATAAATTTTAAATTTATAGATTATTTATTGTCAGTCCCGTTGTTTACATCAGGTTATCTAGCGATGTCAATAAAATTATGTTCTCTTCTATATATTATTTTATTAAAACCACAGAATATCATTATCAATAGGGTCCCTTCAAGTTTAAAATTACAAGTCTAACAACTACCTACCATAAAAGTACTAATTACTACATTTCGGCACGCGAACTATCTAATGTTTGAATGAAAACATTGAAATTAAATTTGCAGATTGAAAAAAGGTGCGTAGTAAAAAGCTTCCTGTCTCTGCTTCCTATCATTCTAATAGCCTGCATTGAATGCTCGCATACTTGCTGCCAATCATTTATCTTCGTATACCTGCAATAATTTAGTATTAATTCATATAAACCCATCGATTTCTAACTTCTCAAAGGCCACTTGAAACATGAACTGTCTTTGTAAGAACTTTGAAGACTCTTTTTCTTCGTAACCTACTTCGTCTTACGATGATTTTTTTTTTCTGCCAAATTTGTCTAACTTATCTGCTACTTTAATCCTAGCTTTGTTCAGTATATTTCTTCTTCTTCTTGAAGCCTAAGTATCTCTGATTTATTCATGAAGTAGTAAGACGGCTGGCGCCCCTTGAGATCCTTCAGCACTCGTTTCGCGCCGGCTCGGATCAGCACCCTGCTTAGTGACTCGATTTTCTCAACTCCCATTGCATAGTGTAGCGGTGTGCGTTCCAGCTGAAACAGAAAAGTACCTTTCAACTAAGTCAAGTGGTTGCAAAGTGATCTACATGGTGAGAAAATGCGCATTTCTCACTCACTCTAATAAACTTATGGTTCATTTATCGACGAAGATACGAGAAAAAAGCATGGTTATCATAGATATGGTTTGGCCAAACCATATCTATTTTGAGTAAAATTATCTCTAATATCTTGACAGGAATATATTTCTTGCAAGGTGAATTCCCAAATCTACTTTTGCAAAATCTTCGTGATTTTATCTGGTAATGTAACTCACATTGTCCCCAATACGTAGTAGTTCAGGCACGCTCTGCGCTAAGAACGCCACGATGTCCTCATGTTGAGCTAGCACGGCGATGTGCAGGGTTGTTCTGCTGAATGAATTCTGGCAGCACATGAGCTTGCGACCGCCTTCCGACAGCAGTGTCTGTTCCACGGCGGACAGGTTTCCCTGTCGCACTGCGCTGTGGAGAACGTCACGCTTTTCCTGAAACCAAGATTTTATATTATTTTAGATTTATCAGAGAAAAGGACGTGTATATTCTAGTTTCAATTTCGGTACCTCAAAAGGTGGAATAGACGCTAGCATTTTAATCACTTCAGGATCGCCGCGCTCTGATATTACATCAGTAATCGTTGCTCCATCTTCGTCAACCACGTCTAGTATGTGCTCGTAACCTTCCATCAGCAGCTCGGTTAATTTATCTACGTTTCCTGCAACACCCATTTAGATTTTAGTTGGGTCCACGAGTTATGATTGATAATGGCTAAGTTTCATGTATCAGCTTACCTCTAGCAGCCAAATGCAACACGTATCGGTCGATCTCTGCGGTGTTCTCTGGTACGTTGGCTTGCGTGGAGACGTCTCTGGCAGTCCTGTACAACTCGTCTCTATAGCCTATACTGACATCAGATTCTTGAAGAAGTTGAAATAAGGCATTTCGTGTGTGCGTCCGGGCTGCAGCAAAGTGCAGCATTGATTGTCCGTGCTCATCCTGAAAATAATGTTTACTGTCCTAAATCGGTCTTCAATGAATTATCTTTATCTAACACCAACGAGGAAACATTAAGTGTACACTTACCCTCTTAGCACTACTAAAGGCGGTTTCCGGGCCATCCGGGCTCGTCAGCGGCTGTGGATCCAGGGTGACAACGTCGATAGGCTTGTGCGGTCTTGTAGCTGTGCGGGTTGCACTTCGTGCTAGCCTCGGTACAGATTCCATAGGCACCTGCACGGGAGCTTGATCGTTCTCTACTTCGGGTGCTTCTTGCGTTACCACAACACTTGATTCCTATTGAAATTGAATAAATTCATGGTTATTATCTTATAATATTTTCTATAGTAGGTAGGTCTAGGTACATCGATTATAATCTTTTCTTACCTGTGTGCCTATTAGCGGCTTCTCGTGCTCAGGGAAATTGTGAAGAAAGCTTGCAAGAAACGCTACCGGATCCTTGGGCTTAACGTTAGCCACCTCGGTCAGACCTTTTATCAAAGGATCGCCGAGAGCTGTGAACACAGTGCTCATATAAACGTCCTTTGTCAAATTAACACTTTCCATTTTAAAAAGTTACTTTTATAGCCTTACACTGCGCGAGGTATCTGCCCTCTTCAGTCTTGAAGATGGGAATGTCCATGTGTCCAGTGTCAAGCGGCCCTGAAAGCGATCAATTATTAACAATGGATGGCCTTCAGTGTGCTAGTGTGACGTGGGCGTCCGAGTAACACATGTGTATTCCTACACGAAACCGCACACCTGGTTGATGGGCTCCACCCACAGGGAGGCTATGAACAATATGAAGGTGACGGAAACTGGTCATAAAGCACTATTAGTAAAACATGATTGATATGGCTTGTTTGGTATCGATCGGTCATCAACTATTCTTAGGGGTTATTCTTTTGCAGCAGTGTTTACATAAATATTATAAATCGTTTAGAACTGTATTGAAAATTTAATTTATACTTTTAGGGCGCAATGGTGTAATATTTTAGAAGGGGGATGTATTGCCACAAAACTGATCAATTTTCCTTTCTGAAATTATTCCGTTATCTATCAAGATCACACAAAGCACCACAAATGCATAGCTTTAATTGTAATGGGCACGTCACACGTGAACTATCTAATGTTGGAAAGACAAAAATGGCTGATAATGAGCGTGCACGATATGAAAAAGCTTTTCAGATTACTGTTTGGCGTGAAAGCTTTTAATAATCAAATTACATTGCTATTGTGAAACACTCTGAAACGTGACACTACAACAAAATTATAGAGTTTTTTTAGTACATACTACATACTGACCTATCTAGATTTCTTTAAAATGGTTGATGCTCACACTTTGCAGCCATTGTCCGGAAGAGTTGGGACATAATCTTTCCAACATTCGATAAAAGTGAATCCTAGGGTGAAGGTGGCTAATAATATGATTAAAACTATAATATTCATAAGTATAAATCATAATAAAAAATGTTATTTTAGGGTTTTTCGCGTTTTTCTGGACTGTCTAAACCAGCAATGCTACTTCTCTTTCTTCTAAAGATGTTATTCAACATGGTAGCAATATGTGCTGAATTTTGCATAGATAGATCTTTCTCCAGATGGAGCAAATTCGACGAGGCTGTAGCAAAGTCGTTAAAACAGCTTGTTTCCGTTATACCCAAACACTGATAATTGCTGATTCGTGCTATTTCAGCGCTCAACGTCTCTCGATATTGTAATCCTCTCATGGCACACAAATGTTTCATATTATCTAGGTCTTTTGAAAGCCCCGGAAAGTTCACTATAAGACTAAACCGAATTCCTGCTCCTAAAAATGTTGGTCTACTCGACAAATGTCCCAGTTTTTGGTTCCAAACAAAATCCACCTTCTCGTGAAGGTAGGTCATGATGTTAGACAATTTACTGAATGGCAAACCAATTTCTCCCGGCGAATCTAGTCCAGAAGAAACCAACACTCGTACGTGATCATGCACGTTAATCCAGACTGCTATAGATTTATCATCGTTGACGAACACTCCTCGACCATACGGCCAATGCTTTCCATGTAATCGCATGCTATCATCGATTTCTTCTCTATCGCAAAGTGCAATCAATAATCCATTTGACGCTAGAGTAGCACATATTTCGGAAGGTTTTTCCATGACTTCGTTTAACGTGTAATACGAACCTCCCTTTTGATCAGATTCAGGGTTCGATTGCTCGCTTAATTTTGTGAAATCCTGCATTAATACTGTTGTTACAATTCGTTCTATTGCTTCCAATTTGCCAATTTTAAGATTGATAGGTAGTTCAAAACCTTCTAGATTTCTCGAACATTCGATTGTCCCTGAAAGAACGAACGTATCGTTCGGATCTATGTTTAGCTCTACAAGAGGTTCAGAAGATACCTTCGCAGTTGTTTTATTGAAATCTGACTTAGGGTGCTGAGGCAATTCCGTGCTTACATTCATATTATGAAGGTCTTTAATCAATGGTGTTAGAAATTCATGGAAAACCTCGTACACGTAGTAGTCGGGAGCAGTAATTCCTCCCGGAAAGTCTTCTTCAATTGTCTGAATAATGTTTCTATTGTCCGGCAGTTTCTTCACAGCTGGCCATATGACGTCGAAAAGATCATGATCTAGTTTAGTAATTCTGCCCTTCACAGCCTCGAAGATAGGTTTTTTGAGGAACCTTCCCAAGACCAATGGCGGTGTGGCTCGGTTTGATGAAGCTGACAAAGGGGTTCGAGCTGGTCTCGCTGAAGCTAAGAGACGATAGCATCTCTCCAGAGTGTCCAATGCTTCATGTGATTGTAATTCTCGACGAGATGACACCTTATCCTCGGGAACTACACATACTCTAATATTTATATCATTAACATAAAGCAAAAACAAAAGTCATTCGTTAACATTAATCTGCACTTTGATTTCAGTCACTCGGAATATACAATACCTTTATCAGAGTACATCATTTTAGCAGCTTCTTCACTTATTCCAAAATCTGATATCAGTTGATCAAACGGTAACAGGCTTTGATTCTTGCGATAATCTTCTGCGGACCTTCCGTTCTGAAATAGAAAAGATGTTACTTCACTTTCATTTTTCTCGTAAACACGGTTAATACAATGCTTTTAATACAAACATCATCCAAATCCTTTGAATTGGCACCGAGCTGTTGAAGTAGGTTATAGTAATGTCCATTGTCCGGTAAAACAGCAGCGTAATGTAGTGCTGTTCGTCCTTCGAAGTCTACTGCAGATAATGTTTCAGGAAACCTGAAAAGATCGGTTTTTGTTATTCTGAACCATAATTTCGTGCTTTATCATGCCAATTTATAGCATAGTAGCATACTTTGATCCTAGATACTTCATGACGTCGGTTTTCCCAAACACAGTTGCTACATGCATAGGAGTCGAGCCATTTGGAGATATTGGATCTCGAGCAATCGCGAATTTCCTTCTGTCCAAAGCTGCCTGCATCACTGGAATATTTCCTTCTCGAGCTGCTTGATGGACCATGTTTATCTTTTGCTAGAAACATGCAACTTTCAATTAATAAAAATATATAAGTGAAAAATAAATAAAACCAAAGTAAACTAAACTTACCATGTATGATGCGACGTTATCCAAGAATCCTTGTAACTCTGAATTCCCTGAACGTCTGCCGATAAGCCTTGATCCTTCACCGTTTAGGACTAATGTAGCCAACATTTCCATATTGGCAGTATTTATCAAATCTGTTACTTCGGGATCGGTTTCATTATCCTGCGAATACCATTATGAGTTTATAATAATGTCGATATTACAAAGATATTGACGGTGTACTATCGCGGCTATTTGCATTGGTTCGACAGAACTAAGAAGCTAGCAAATCAATCATGACAGTGGTGTTACAAGGTGTCTATGAGAAATAAAGTGCTACAATGATGCTCATCTAATCTAAAACACCACAATCAACTAATTAATTTACGTTTTACCTTATTTTAGCCGGTTGATAGTAGAGGACGTTACAACACGAATATACTTACTAAAACGAGCACTTCTCCGTGAAGTGAGTCATCTCTATGATTTATACTTGCATCTTGCGAATCCTGCTCGGCTTGACCATTAACAATGCCTTCAATTAGACTTTCTTGACTATAACGTCCGTTGCTCTCGCTTCCTTAATTTGCAAAATAATCAAAAATATTGAACTTGTCTGGGACCCTTCTTATAATTGATTATTATTAATTATAAGAATTATATTTTGAGGATTTCGTGTGCAGTGCCAGAAGATATTTCGTTTTTACCTAAATTGGCACTCCCCAAGGTAGATATTTCAGCTGTGCTTTTAAGATTAGTGTCACTATACTCTGATTGAGTGTTTCCTGGAACTTGCACATCGTCGTCATCTTCACTGTTGTCACTAGTGTTGTTATTACCTTCATGTTTTGTGGATTTGTGACCTTCTTCACCTTCATGTTTTGTGGATTCGTGACCTTCTTCACCGTTACCATTATCATTTATTTCTATTCGTTCATGTGAACTTTTGTGATCGTCATCATCTTGGTGGTTAGTGTTAACATCATTTTTGCTGTCTTCCTTAGGAGTTTCTTCAATTGATTCGTCCGCTTCATGATCATCGGTTGAATGCTTTTCAATTTCATTTTCTGTGGGATCTTGTGCATTATTTTCATCACCAGCTTCAACTTCTGCTTTTTCATCGTTATTTTCATGTTCATTAATATTTTCTTCGTCATGCTTACTTATATTTTCTTTTGAATCTTCATTATCAATCTCATTAATTTTTGTATTTTCAACTGCCTCCTCTTCATTAGTTTCTTTGTCATCAGCAGTATCTTTATCGTTATCTACCTCACCTTCTTCAACATCGTTAGATTTTTCCGGTGCATCTTCTTCTGCATTGGCCGAAGCATCTTCATGTTCACTTGTCTCTTCTTTAGGCTTAACATCTTCACCTTGAGAGTTCTCTTCAACATCTTCTGATTCCTAAAATGCATAAAGTAAAGATTCATGCAATGTAATGTAAACCAATAAGCAAAGCAAACAAACTCAACTACTATGATGAATTTACATGCAAGTTCTGCATACCTCATTAGTTTCATGGCTTTCTTTTGTTTCCTCATTTGGGCCGTTTTCGGGTTTATTACCTTCATCCAATTCTGGTAAGTCTTTTATCAATTCATGCGTACTACTAGCTTTCATGACACCGCCTGAGCGGTCTGTGCTCTCGGAGATTGTATTCGTGTTGTTCTTTGACGAAATATTTTCGTTAGAAGCTCTCAAGTGTCTCCTTTTGGACTTCTTATTTAATTCTGCTATCACCTCAGTATCTAACAACTTCCAATCCCAGGAAGATGGGTAAGCACTAGATGGTGTTCTTGGTGCATCGGGTAGTGTTTTAAATAAGTTTTTGTCAATATCTTGAGGTCGATTAACGTAATAGGCTGCGGTTCTATTTTTCTAGAAATTACAGAAACTTTGGTTTATTTTATATCCTACCTATTTTCAACATCTATGAATATGAATTTGTGATGAGACCTTTAAATAAATCTAGCCTTATTACCTTGCAATGAATTCACTAGATAATACTAAAACCGTTTGAAATAACTGTTTATCATACTCAAGGCGCTACTTACGTTATCGACTACACTTTCGTCAGCTCCGAGTGCGATAAGCGTGTTGAATGTGTGGTGTCCGTCCCTTACTGCCGCAGCGTAGTGGAGCGGCGTGCGCCCATCGTTGTCGATGTCATTGACACCCTGAGGGTATCTCTCTACCAGGTACTTCAGTATGCTGTTGTGGCCGAGACCTGCGGCCTAAATAACGATATTTTCCTTAACATAATTTAATTAAAAAAATATGATATATATATATACATACATACATATTATAACGGGGTGGAAAGAGCCACAAGTAATCATACGAAAACTTGCAGTCACTGCTGCTCCAAGAGTCCAAGATGGATATTTCTTCATATTAGGTACTTCTTCTCTGACATATTTCTTTCGCTTTATTCACTTTCATCATTATGCATGCGGTTTAGAATACTCTTTACCTGGCCGTTTTCTAAAACATCGCCGATTTGGTTCAGGTACGCATGCCTAGGTCTTCCCCTTCCAACGGTACCTACCATTCACACTCGCAATATTAATACCTTGTGTATAACAGTCATGTTGTTAGGATCCCTGCTGGACAGCGCTTGCGGAGGCACCGGATCTCCCGCGTGTTTCATCAGACGTTCAAGATCGTTCTCCACCACCGCTGTGTGGATGTCGCGAATCGTGTTCTGTAATTGAAAAATCACTATTCCTAGCATCTTCTAGTAGGTGTGACTGGTAAAGGTAGAACAAGATTTTAAAAGTAATAGAACTTTGTCAAACACTTTTTCTTTAAAAATGTTGGATTTACTTTTCTTTGAAGTCCTATGACTTCTCCACGCCGCGAAAGATAGGTAAACAAAACGATTCAACTATTAAGATGATGACATAAAATGACCCTTAGATGGAGGAGTAGGCAAAAACCAAGAAAGGGGAATAAGAAGACAGAAGGCAATTTTTACCTTCACAAACGGGACGCTCTGTAGTGCCCGGGACGAATTAAGATGGAGAAGACTTGCCCAGCATCTATTCCATCCTCTCAGCTTAGTCGGCCTTCTCCACAGGAAAGACATGGTCAATACGTGCGGAGCTGACTAAGCCGCGGGTTTCCTCACGATGTTTTCCTTCACCGTTTGAGAGTACTGGTATAGCGTAGGTACATAAATTTTTCGCACAGAAAAATCCATTGGTACACAACCGGATTTGAACCCGCCATCTTGAATGAGACGTTAGAGAAGTAATAAATAGGTTTACGTGGTACGTTCATGTCATACGAAGGGAAGTAAGTCAAGAAGAGTGAGGGATGTGGATGGACACAGTTTCAGGAAGACCAAAAAAAGATGAATGGACGGTGTGAAAAAAGACTTGCGTGTGAAAGGGGTGACTACTGTGATGACGAGTGATAGAAGAAAAGGGAAATAGGAAACGCGTTGCGCCGACCGCTTGGGCAGCGAAAGGTCGATTTACCATGATATAAGGCACAGCCTCCAGGAACTTCTTGACGACCGGCTGGCTGGAGACTTCGCTGAGCAGCCTCGCACCGTGGCCCTCCCACACCACGCGCTGCAGTCGCGCCATGTCGCAGTCGTGGCACCATATCCTGATGTTGTGCCGCTTTATCACCAGACCTGAGGAATCACACGCTATAATATTGGCTTGCTACTAGTGTAGTGTTTTTGAACACTGCACTGTTTTAGAACTTTTTCAGTTCTACGACATACTGGCTTCTTCACGATTTCTTCACCGTTTGAGAATACTGGTATAGCGTACCTACGTAAATTCTAATAGGGAAACCCATTGGTGCACGATCAGGTTCGAACCAACGATCTAAGGATTGGAAGGTGGGTTCACTACCACTAGACCCCCCCAGTGCTCTCAAATTAATACATAGAAAATATTTGTGGACATTTCCCACAGAGACAGCTCCAAACTAAGCAAAGCTTGTACTAGATGGCTGATAGAATACTTATACTTTTTTTTGTAAATACCTACACTACATACTTACAATACATAATACTAAAACGCCCGGACCCGGAAAAAATATTTGCAGATCATGCAAACATTTCTCGCGTGGCGGGAATCGAAACCGCGCCTCTTGCGTCTAAGCCGAGCACTCGTCTGCCTCGCCACCGAGGTCGTCAAAATGAATACCGTATTATTTTTTAATTTACTTGTAATCAAGTAACTGCATCACAGTTCTTGCGAAGTTCCGTTTGTGTGAGCATTTCATAGTACCAACTAAGTACATGTTTGTTGTATATTTAGAAAAATAGCATACGAGTAGGTATGCCGATTTTAGAAATAAATCTTATATTATAAGAATCTTTGTCCTGACTGACTGACTGACTGACTGACTGACAGACAACGCACAGCCTAAACCGCTGGACGTAGAGACTTGAAATTTTCAGTGTAGGTAAACCTTGGTACGTAGGGGTGTACTAAGAAGGGATTTTTCAAAATTCAATCTCTAAAGGGGTGAAAAGGGATGAAAACCTGGAATCAATTTTTGGCCTAAAACTGCACATAACCTATATCAAATTAACGAGCCGATTTTTCTCATTTAGTCGATGTCATAATTACCCGTAAATTCTTTATTTTTGGCATGTTTTTCATGAAAAATAGAATACTTTTATTTTGACATATGACAGCGATGATACCACAGATTAGTAATAGATGATACAAAACATATGGAAAAGGAACTGTCAATGTCAAATTACACTACATTCATTAGCGTCTAAAAAAAAATTGTTGCGATAATATTTTGGACTGCAGGTGGGTTACTATGTGGTCTTAGAGCAGGGCAGTAGTTGAACTGATTTTAAGTCATTCTACTATACTATAAATGTGAAATTTTTTGAGGATGTTTGTGTTCAATCACGCCTAAACGGCTAAACGGATTTGAATTAAACTTGGAATATGCATAGTACATGTGCTAGATTAACATATAGGTTATTTTCCTTCCGGGTACCACGCGAGTGAAGCCGCGGGCGGCAGCTAGTTAAAAATACAAGTACTTATCACAGCTTTAAGGAACCGCTTCGCTTTCATATTGTTCCAATAACCATATTTTTCAAATATGCGTTATTTATTTTGAATGAATTGACCTTTCTCAAACTAGGTTAACAGCATGCACACTTGCAGTACGAACATTTCATATTTCACGACATTGACGGGCGGTTTGTTATTGGCTCAACGGTTATTGGAACTTGGAACTAATCGATGACCACTGTACTATACCTATATCCAGTATCTACACGTACTGGATGGGTATATAAACGGTTACTATTTAGAGTCCTTTTCACGAAAGATATCCCGCGGAGGGGGGCGCTGTAGTCTTCGTGTTACAGAAATTAATTGTAATTATTTGTTTCCTGCCAATTTCCGCGGGACTTCTTGCGTGAAAAGGACTCTACCTACTAAGATAGAGTGAAAAGTCCTGAATGCGATTGGTCGAATTCAAATCTGAATGGTATATGTCTAAGAGCTAAGAATGATGTTGATGGTGAAGTGCCTACTCACACCTGTGTCGGATTTATGTGTCTCTTACTGACTATATTAATATAATAGATAATATTTTTATTAGCCTATTCTGTTTCACTGCTGGGCAAATGCCTCCCCCAAGAACTCCCACTGATCCCGCGATCTCCCACTACTCCTTGTCGAAGCAGTCGAGATCGTCGCCTCAACGCCTTCCGTCCTCAGGGAAGAAATTATTTTGATTAAGTATTTCATTTGATTAGCTGTTTTCTTTTTCATTATTAATTAGAAAAAATAATGAATTGCACCACACAATCGAAACTCATTCAATTTAAAAATGTGTTTGTACACTATAATTTATTAGGGGTTCAAGGTAAACTTAACTTTACCAGGAAAAGAAAGAATCGAACGCTTTTGATCAAGGACTTACTTCAAAGATACTGTTTTATTTTATAGAGCTTTTTGGTTGAAGTAATAGGTACTTCCTAATAATAATGTATTAAGTATTACCTTACTATTTATTTCGCGGATTTGTTATGTATCCAATCTACTGATCTATAATCACTTAAAAGTATGATTGGGTGGTGATAACCATTGACTATAGTTTTTTTCAAGAAAACCTTCAAAAGTTCGTGGAACTAGAAATAATCAATTATTGACATTGAAGCGTTTCAATGGGTATCAATTTGTAGTGTAACCTCACGCATTTGTAATACGAGTTTTGGTTTAACGAGGTAGCACCCCGGTGCGTGTCTATCACACTATCGAGACTGTCAATCGAACCATCGACAGAGTACCTAATTGAATAGCGAATGTCCTCATTTTCAGAATCGATTATGCTAGTTGTTACTGGGTAATATAGAACGGCGAAGGAAAACATCCTGAGGAAACCGGCATGTCGTAAAACCTTAAGAAGTTCGAAAACATGTTACCTTTCCGCCTTAAAATCCTATCACCACACTGGTTCGAAAGTACTAGTGACACGAGTATTTTTTTCCTTTGAAGGGCTGAAAGGATCTTGGAAGTTCGAATCATGTTGAAATAACCGAGGAATTATTTGGTTATAATTTCAATCCATACTAATATTATTAATGCGAAAGCACTCTAAGGCTGTCTGTTGCATTTTCACGCTTAAACAACTGAACAGATTCTAATTAAATTCGGCAAGAAGATACATTCCATCCTGGGGAAGGACATGGGCTACTTTCAATCCTGTAAAACGATCATAAAATGGAAAAAGGATGTAAAAAGATAATTAGGATAACGCATAAATACTTCTTGGACATAAATTTATGACAAGACAGTTCATTTGACATTTATAAAACGTGATATTTGTCAATGTCATTCATATTAATCGGGTCGGTCGTCAGTGGCTTTCTTTTTCTTGCAGGGCTGTGAGTAAGGGCCTCTAGCTGAACCATAGCTGAACCGATTTCATGATTTTTGATTTAAAAATTTTCATTACTAATTCTAAGGCGGTACGAAGTTCGCGGGGTCAGCTAGTTTCTATATACTTACGTTGTTTATTCCACTTGTCCAGCAATGTGGACTTAGCAGGCAATGTGTCATGTTCGTATGTCATACCTATTCGTATAGCAAACTAAGCTTCGAGGTGGACATAATACCTATCAGGCATAAAACATACAACTAAAAAATACCTACAAGTTTCAGTTGATTTTTTTCAAACCTGCTTTACAGAATACATGAGGACCAGTGTTTTGATATATGAATTTGGGAAGGCACTTATCGCTTGTCATATTTTAATTAATTATATGTATGTCTATTAGTATAAGTACAAAATGTGGGACAATGCCATAATGTAGGTATACAAAGTTTTAAGTATTTAAAAGGAGGCGTCAAACAATTGTAAATAATTAATTATAATATACATAAGTGATTAAGTCAATTAAATAAAAAATTGTGTTACATCGATGACTAAGTTCTCTGTACTCAGTTTTAAAGTTAGTGTCAAGGTTGAGTAAGTAGGTATTCAGGTTGATGTTCAGACAGACACATTTTAATGTTTAATGCCTTGCCGTCGATCGATGGGATGGTAGGTATACACCTGCTAGCCTTTCGATTTCAATGTTTGATGTGGAATTGTAAAGAAATTTTGAACGAGTATTTTATATTGAATAGAAAGACCAGTAACGATGGACCGATAACATTTTTACTATCACAGAGAGCAGGTATAATACATTATTATTTGACCTCTGAAGACTTATTTCTGATCTTTACAGTATTTTTTCATCCGTTGAGTTGAGCCTTATTCGATACCAAAATTGCAAAAAGAACAAGTAACCTCAAAATGAAAGCTAGATTTCTTGAAAAGTAGAAAAAAATACATACAAAAACCGCAGTGTTTATATGCCCTTTTTTCAATCACGTTGTAATTTCGGAATGATGTAGTAAATACTAAAAAAAATATATTTATTGATGACAGTAAATACAAGGAGCAAGCAACAAGTTGGCGTGTTGAGCTACTTGAGCCAGATTAGCATAAACGGGACTCACAAAAAACTGAAACAAATCTGAAACACTCCAACAAATTTCGATAGCGATAAGCTGTTACGACTTCTTACATGTGACGCGTTTTTGCGCCTTGATATCACGCCATTTGTTATATTGTATGAAAAGGTGGAGGTTTTTAAATAAAGTTAATTACAAATGTGTTAATACTAATTAACTTAGCAGCTATACGATCTTGATTTTGTGCTAATGGGGTAGATAAAAATTGCTACAATTTAATTTTAATGATTAATGTCGTTAGATATTAGCCATTACCACTTCATCACTTGATTAAAATATTTTTTTCAACGCTTCGCTTCATCAAGAAATAAAAATAGCAGACAAAGTTTATAAGTATGTACTTTTCTACTTATCGAAATATTTTTAATCAGCTAAAACAAATTGAAGGCCTGATATCATCCATCGAATCGAATATCCAATCGCGTTGTTTAAAAATAGACCTTAATAATAGAGCAGGGCAGGTCCAGAATCGAATGGGCCATAACCTGCATATTCATGACCACGAAACATCAACCCCACCCGCCTGGCCAAGCCTTTATCTACACGCTAATGGAAACATGCTCCGAGCCATAAATCAAGACAGACACCTCGATGACATACTTTGGGGTTGGATTGGGACTTTGATTGACCCAAAAAATAACCTCTCTCTTTCGTTGGGGTTACCATAATACCCATTATAAATCCGAAAGCTTTTATGGCTTCGCCGTAGCGGTTAAATTGAATTGCGTAGTAGGAAAACTACGCATTGTAAAAAAATGTACTAGAATATGCAATGCATATCAATCTTTTAAGCCATGACGGAGGTCTTTAGGCGGCCTAAAAACTCCATCACAAGAGTTGGCTCATACAAACTTATTTACTTTAACCTTTTAATTACCAATTTGAACCCCTCTTATTATGGATTATTAATCAATAAAATGTTTTTTTTTTTTAATTTTCTACTTGCAATTAGCAGTGGGCAATTAAGATTTAAACCTATTTCAGATTTCAAGTTGATAGCGTTAAGTAGTTGCTGGAAATAGTCAGCCTTTTCAGGTGGATGGACGGACGGACAAAATAGTGGGGCTGTTTTAAATGAAACTCTTTTACGATATCCTGAAAGTATTTATACTTTATTTTGCAAGTTTTTGTCAATTTTGTTGCATATTTTAAGAATGTTTTCATTTTGATCCTCTCTCTAGCCATGAACGTCTGTAGTTTTCGAGCATCCATATCATTTACAGCTTTTTTATTTTTCAATGAATAATAATATTTTCAACTCGCAATTTTTAGTAAAGCATAAAAACAAGCTATTGGCGTCGCCGCCGTGTCATGCAATACACTATCATGATGAAGCACCGAGCTACACGTTTACATTCCGTTACGAAATGTTGATGGTGGGTGGTGGATAATTGCAGGTCAGAGACACATGGTGACACCGTTACTGACCACCGACCGGTGTAACTGATCTAGATAGATATTTTTTACTTTGTGTCATTTCTATAAAGAAATAAATCGATGGCACGGCCACAATCTACACCTGTTTTACCCATAGGTATGAGTATATCTTCGTTGAGCTTGGACAGCTGAAAGTTTTGTATTGATCGAGTTTATTGTCGAAGTGAACCCTTTGTTTTAGTAGGATTGGCATGTATAGTTTCAAATTATTGATGAAAAATGATTAAAAAAAATATCTGACGAAGTTAAATTGAAATAGTTATGGTTGACAAAAATACATGTACTTAAGTAAAATTATTTCACAAGAAAAAGAGGTGAAGATCATGGTGATCCCTGTACTCTCAAACGGTGAACGGTCAATTGCACGAAATAAGCCTTTGAAGCACTTTAATCCTTTCATTACACTGGTTGGAAAGATCTAGCGAGTGACACGATTAGCAGTAAGGGCTACGAAAAGATCCTCTTTTGAGTCATAGTGAAAATAGATGACAAGATAGGCTTTGAACTTTGAAGAACAAGCACACAGAATCGTAAAAGTATGATCATAATATAGCAGTGGACTCATCGAAGCCGCGGTCAAGTTTAAACGAAAAAAATACTGAATATAGTGAACCATGGTGATAGGTGATCAGCCCATCGCCTGTTGTTTCGTGTTTTTATACTGTTTTATATGCCGTTTATTAACTTACTAAAGCCAAAAAGTTAATAAAGATTGAAAAACAAAAGTTCGCAAGACTGATAATGTAGCCGCATCGGTGGTCCTCAGAACAGCAAATCACTACGTGTGGTCAGCTCAAAATTCAAAAGTGCTTTATTTCTTTAGAATACTTTAGAGTAGTTTATTCCTTAACAATGAGTTCATTTAGACATTGTTTGCCGAAGTAGCTCCAGGGTTAACTCACCGAATGGATCTCTGGTTCTCTCGTGTCAGGGGTCCGCGTCGGGCAGCGCCAGCAAAGGCGTTGGAGCTAGATAAAGTAGAGGCATGGTAATGGTAAACTCACCGATTGAGTTCCTGTTCTCCCGTGCCATGATATCGGCTGTGGGTAGCGTCAGCAGAGGCAAATCACTATTTATCAATGAAACTATCCCCCGAATACTCAAACGCGACTCAGAGTTAAGCACGTCTCAATTCACGGTTTTTTGAGAGTTTCTGATGAAAATCTGTCAAAAAATTGTCATTTTAGACGTGCTCAAGTTTGAGATGCGTTTGAGTATTCGGGGGTAAATAATTTGCATTTGTCAACTGTTTGCCGTTGGATAAGTAGCAGGTTAATGGTCAACTCACCGGGTGGGTTTCTGTTCTCTCGCGCCATGGCGTCGGCAGTGGGCAGCGCCAGCAGAGTGCGCGCCTGGCCGCGGTAGTGTGCCGGCGCCCGGCCGGCCGCGTCCCGCGCACCCCGCGCTGCGCCCGCTCCCTCCAGCAGGCTGGCCGCGCACGCCGCGTCACGACACACCGCCGTGTAGTGTAGGGGGGTACGCCCTTCCTTGTATCACATGGTATCCGGATGAAAGAAGCGCTCGTGGCGTAGCTTGCTTAGACGTTCTTGATTGATCGTTGAAGTTAAGCAACGTTGTGTGTGGTCACAATTGGGATGGGCGGGCAAGTGGCATTACGAGCTGAGCGTTTCCGTGCTTCGGAGGGCACGTTAAATTGTCGGTTCTGGCTTTTAAGTCGTTAAGCCATGACGTAGGCCTTTAGGCGGCCTAAAAACTCCGTCACAAGAGCGGGCCACTAGCTCATACGAACTTACTTAGTATGAAAGAGGGATGTGGGATCACTGGCCTAATAACTAGTGCAGCGGTATACCTCTTCCTTAAATCACACATTTGAGGCACACTTTATATCCTTTCACCACACTGGTTGGACACGACACGACACGACACGACTAGTACACATTTTAGGATGGCAGAGGGATGGGAAGACCCTTCATTGCTCAATTTGAGTAGTACGTACCTACAGTGGTATGAGAGCATTGGTGGTCTAGTGGTAGCGACCCTTTCGATCCTAAGGTAGTGTAGGTTCGATTTCGGTCGTACACCAATGGATTTTCTATTCGAAAAATTTATGTGCGCTGTTCCAGTAGGTACTCTCAAACAGTTAAGGAAAACATCGTGAGGAAACCGGCTTGTCGTTCTTGTACCTAATAAGTTCGAAAGCATGCGTCAAACGCACGAAAGGAAACTCATTGTAACAGTAAAGTTCGGAAATATCTCGTAGGAAATCTTACTAAAAATACTTGGCCTGTAGATGATTGATGTGTTGTCCCGCCCATTGGCTCTTGACTTGATTTTTTGTAAAATATGAGAGAAGAACATTATTCTACGACCACAAGATCCTTTGCAAAGTTACTATGGGTACTTATTATAACTCCCAGACAAACACATTATGTTCATCACACGATGTCGTAGGTGAGAATCTGCAGAAAGCACACGTAGTGAGCGCTTACTGTATTACTTTCCCAACTAGGTCTTTGTCAACGACTCCCAGAGGGTTTGTCATTGGGGAGCCGTTAGTAAAGGCTTACTATTAAAAATATTACTTTGTATTTATTATACTACACTAGCCACCATAGTTTTTTTTGTATAAACAGATTACTTCTACAGGGTGGAATTTTCTAATGTCACCTGAAGAATGAGGGAATGTTTCCTTTGAGTGAAATATGCTATCTTCGGTATTACGAGTTCTTTCCCTCAAATGCCATTAGAAAATTCCACCCTGTATACTTTTATCTAGAAGGGAGCACTCACAGAGTCCTTGGTATGGACGAGTTGCGGATAGTTCCTTACTAGGTACTCTGCTATGTCCATGAAGTCGTAGAATACTGCCTTGTGCAGGAGGCCCACGCCGGCCTCGTCACGGCACATCACATACTTGTTGCGGTTATAGTCCGTTTCTAGGAGATCCTGCGGAAAAAAACAATGTTATTACCAAAAAATCTGATGAAGCTACGAGGGAACAAAAATATACAATAACAGTTTATTAAACACTAGCTGCCGCCCGCGGCTTCGCTCGCGTGGTACCCGGATAAAAAGTAGCCTATATGTTAATCCAGTACATGTACTATGTATATTCTAAGTTTCATTCGAATCCATTCAGTCGTTTAGGCGTGATTGAGGCACAAACATCCAAACATCCAAACTCACAAACTTTCGCATTTATAATATAATATTTATATTTATTAAACATAATCCTCGTGCATACTTCCTTAAACATAAAACTCACATGTATGCACAAACAGTAAAATTATTTGCATGTTTAAGTTGCTTCAATAATTAAAAGACGAACGAAAAGGAAGAAGAAAGAAAAATATTTTTTTTTTACCAAAACATACGTAGGTACAATTTTAAAGCACTATGAACCTATGAGACGAATGAAACTTTCGCCGATAGCTGCTATACTTGCATTGCTGGCTGAGATAAGTACCTACTATAAAAGTGTTTATTTTCTCTGGTGTGCATGAAACATTGCCCAAAAGCTATTTTATACAGCTATGTCATAAATAGCTGTACCTGTACTTTCAGTATTTCAAAGGAGGTGGGAGGCTGATGATATTACAGCGCCCTTACCTCAGACCAAAAAGAAAAGACGGCGTTTATTTGCAGGAGCACGGTTTTGTGTGGCTTCACTTTTGTTGTTCGAGGCGCGCCGTCTTTTCTTTTTTTTTGCTTTGAGGCCCTTACTAAAAGCGTTGCTATTTGGTAGGTGAGATGCTAGTTACCTGCAATTCAAGCAAAGATCCTTTTTCCACAGCAGCATGCAGCGCGTCGCACTTCGCGACCAGCGCTGGTAAATGGTGGGATAGAGGTAAGGCTTCCGCCTCGGCCAGCAGACGGCGGCCCTGCCCCGCCAGCACTAGTCGCTCCAGCCTGTTGTCCTCGCCGCTGCGAGCCCACGCGCGCAGCTGTGCCGCCGACACCACACCCACGACTATGAAAACTATGTTTAGTTAAAGTGTTCTCTGATTCATCTGCTCAGTTCCTTATGGACCTAGAATGCTTGCCCACAGGCCGACTAGGAAATCTGTACTTAGTTAAAGTGGTTTAGTTTAATTCTACTTGTTTCGCGATTGATTCGTGATATTTCATCAGACCACTTTTTGTGTTTTAAATTTGAATGGGGGGCCGATCAAATTACTCGGCTTATATGTTCAACTTTCATTATAATCGCAATTAGAAAAAATATATGCCTCAATCACACATCACAGGGTTAATAGTTGTAAGTACGAGTAGTAATCTTTCAAAATAATCGTTTTTCTTCCCAGACTATGGCTGTAACTTTTTTTTATCAACACACATTAATTAAATTTTATAAAGTATTCATTCACATTCTTTTTAAACTTCACAAGTTTTAAAAATCGTTATTAAAAACTTCGGTTTTTAACGCAGTAAAGCCAATGTTTGTTTAGAAGTGGGCTCGCCTGTAGTGGCACTGCTTACGCTATTCGGAGCCATTGTACTGGTTTACCGCTTCCTTACGATGCGATGTCAGGAGCTGATTTGCCAATTCTACTTCATGGACTACAGAGTGCTCTTTTTTGCTCAGAATCAGACCTTTCATTGCCTGCAGGGTGATTGAAAGATTCAGAACACGCAAAAAATAATGGTGGTCGTAGATATACCCAAAAATAGCAGGAATCATACATACATATTTAACACGCCCGTATCACTCCTCCTTATTCAAAGTCCGAAGATGAATATAGTGAACCATGGTGACAGGTTATCAGCACATCGCCCATTGCACGAGTCAAAAATTACAATGAATACAAGTTCAATTTTTGGCACAAATACCTGACATCCGAGCCTATAGGTATGTTTTCCAGCACATGTAGGTATATTTAAAGTTTCGTCTGCCGTAAACGGATGCACAAACAACCCTACAAACTTTAGCATTTGTAACATTAATAGGATTATGATATTAATAGGGTTGTGTCATTGCTTAGTAAGGCTAAAACCACCTGTACATTATCAAAGCCTTTCACCGTAAAAGATTGGCGTGAAAGATTTATACGCTAACGATGGAGGGGCTGTTATCGGTCCATCTCCTGACCTTACGCCTGGCAGGCTTGCATTTTATACTGTTAACCCGCGCTCGTGACTTGGTCATTCAAATTAATTAGGTCAACAACATTCAGATTAACCAAATCCGGAGAAGAATATATTCAGTCAGTAGGTACTACTAGTAGGGTCACTAGTGCTTTCGAATCAGTGTGGTGAAAGGATTTAAATTGTTCTTCAAAGGCTCTTTTCGTATACTTGACAAATGTTTGAGACACTCTATATAATGTAGCTTTACCGTGGTATTGAAGCAGAGTGAGGGAGTTTGAAAGTGGTCAATGGGCTGGTCATATAGCTCAAAGAACCGATAACTGTTGCCGTTAATTGAGTAACTGCCACTGATCTAAAAATAAAATGTAGGACAGCCCCAGGAATGTATAGATCGAGATGATTCCTCTGTAGATTGTCTAATTTCTAGGCCATGAGAAAACCAATTGAAACGACGGAATATAAGTGTAGTACCTATTAGATACCCGAAACTCAAGATCTCTATGAATTTTGATTACGAGGATAATAAACTGAGAAAGGTGAACCAATCCGCCTCTGCTTATGGTTCCTTTTACCCACTGACTTGTTGTTACTACAATGAGTTTATGTATAGTACCTACAGCAGTTTGTATAATTTTTCCGTTTTGTGCCATTTGAAAAGATTTTTATGCAAATATAGTAACAGCCGTACGTTCGCATGGCTATTTTTTATGTGAATGAAAGTTATTTTCAGAACTCTAATACTTGAAAGTGCTAATACTTGGAATATCTACACTACAGTTACCGTTTAATTACGAACGCAAGTTTTATGTGCGTTACAAAAAGACTGAAATAATATTTTTCATGGATTTCGTTTGGTCATAAATCTTAACACTGAACAGTAGAAATCATTAACGTATGATGTCGTTATCGTTTTGTTGTCTTAGCTACAAATTGATCACAACGTTACTTTGTATGAACTCTTTTACTTTTAATCTCGTACATCAGATCAGGGTTCAATCACTTTTATGACTGTCATCTTATACATTTTTAAAGGAGGTGGACCTCAATTCACTGCCAAAATTATTCACTGATTTTGATGATTGAGTGAAAAGAGAATGAGTCCGAAGTGGTCCTATCTACATTTTATTCAAAGGAATTGCTATTTTTTTCCTTCTTTTGAAGTGTCAAAAACATAAGTATAGAACATATCTATATAAAAACTAAAAAAGATGATCGCACCGATCTCTATCAAAACCTATAAAACCACTCTTAGAACGGGTTATCCCTGGTTTAGTCAAGGATGAAAAACCAAAACAGGCGTGTGGTTGTAAGCCGTGGCTGATAGACACATCAATTAGGTCCCATGGATTACATTGACAAGTCGACAGGTTGTTAGAGGTGAATAGCCTATATCTATCTACATATAAATAGCCTATGTCTATAGCCTATATGTGCGGTCCGCGAACAGTGAACCCCATCAATATTTAACGTGCCTCCATGCGCCCTTTTAAATTGTTGGTGACATTCTGTTTATTACCATAGGGAGGTACTGAAATTACGAGTAATTTAGAATTATTGCTGAAGCTGATGGCATGTATTATTATATTAATCACTCGTACATACTCGTATACATATACATATATTTATAAAAACGTAAAGAAACAATTCTAAAAAAAAAATCTTTAGGATATTAGAACTGTTTCAATTACAAGACTAATTTGCTTGACATACTTCTATTAGGTACCTACTTTAAAATACAGTAAAATGTTTGGTTGTTGGTTTGATGCTCCGATTAGCTGACAAGAAAGTTCTCAGACCTCTTGTGGAACTGAGTTTGTAATATTTTATTATCACACTACATGTTCCAAACAACGTCATTATACAGGTCATGAATCATATAGCATGTATGATTTATTAAATTTATAACGACACGTAGTCTGGTGGGTACCTACTTGGCGTGTTCTTTGCAATGCTTACGGCATTTAGTGCAAAAACCTCACTTTAGCACGCTAAGGTCGTGTCCAGTAAGCGTCGTACGCTGAAAATCACTGAAATATTACTTGGGTATAACAGACGCTCATTTATTATGTTAATTTCGCAATTTAGGCTTATCTCTATAACTGAATGACTCTTTTATTTGTTTGTACACGAACTGTGAACTAGTTTGACACACCTTTGCAGAACAGCGGCAGACATTAACTTTGGATTCCATTACACTTCCTTGTTGGATCCTAAAAATCATTCTTGATCTTTTTAAATCTTGTCCAAGTTCTACAAGTTACTCAGAAATTGATCGTGAAATTGAAAATTAACCTCAGGGTCACAATTTTTCAAGTGAATTCATGATAGGTCAATTATAATGATTACCCAATTACCCTTTAATGTACAAGTCACGCCATCTAGACACGGTTTGCTGAAAAAATACCAATTTCGTGCAATTTTGTGCAACGTTCCTCGGAGTTCGGGAGCGTACGCCAGCGGCCACCCCGACTAGACGGCTGTGTAGTGTTTACACTCTGTCTTCATCCTGGCACCTGGCAGCATGATCGGAAACCTTATATTTCCCTTCTCCCTAATACGTGGACACGCAAGGCACGAGTGCAACGAATTAAACTTACTTTTATCATGTTATACGCAGTTGTATGTACGTTTGCTGTACCCGCACAGTTTTACTTTTATAAAACTTATTCTATAGGCCTAACACTGAGGGACAGTGAATTTTTTTGCCAGTGAAACAATTTTCAAAATTTGTTTAATAGTTTCAGAGATGACCTACACACATACAAAGGATTGTGCTACTTTCTATAAGTAAATAAATTAAAATTATAAACAAATTTCAGCGACCGTCCAGTAGTTTATTAGAACAAATTCTATAATAATAGTGTAGATATGTAGAGATTGACAGATATTCGGTCAATTGTTTAAAAGATGAAGGAAGATATTTGCCTAGCCGTTAGATCATACCTGTTTATTTGCTGATAATAATGTACTTACCTCTTGGAGGGCTATAGTGCACATATATTCCGTTTCTCTTTACAGTTCTTTCAGAAAGCCATTTCTTCACTCCTTCCATCACAAATCCACTTTTATTTCTTATTTTACATGAACCATTCACCAACCAACTTAGGAAAACAAAGTTAATTTTTACAAAATAATTTTATAAAACTTCCTTTAAACATGTATCGATTTTCTTCGTATCCATAACATACTTTATTTCTTCCGTGCCTTCCGTGTATCATAAAATATTAAAACACAAGTCTATCACTGACACAGTTCAAGCTTATTGCCTTGTCCACCTAATTCTCAAGATTTAAATAACTTACCAACTGAGTGTACGACAAATAGGTAAATGTATATTTTATACCATCACTATGTTCCACTAGAGGCAAAAATTCACACGAGACGTTGCGATAGCAATGAATGCAGTAATAATACACCTACGCAGGTGAAGTACAGTCTTGCAGTAAATAGACAGAATAATGTTTTATCGAAGGAACTGGATTAAAATTCATTTGAAAGATGAATATCTTAACCAGTTCCGTTAGTTTACTAATAACAGTTTTGTAAAAAGTGGTTTTCCAAAGAACTAACATCATATAAGTAGTTTGCATGCGTGTACATACTTTTCGTTTTTATATTTTCATATTGTCAACATCGTAGCAGTGTGCTACGAGAAATATGCTACGAAAGCGAATAGGCTGGTTCATAGCGGGGATTTGAGTGAATTTGCATCAGAATTTTGCGGTATTTAGACTTTCGTCGAAATAAGACTTGGTAACACAACTGTACCTGATTCAGCGAAAAAATCGAAATAGAAAAGGTATCGACACAAAGCAACCTTCGACATGTGATTAATGATCGACCGATGCGGCGTTCGAAGAGATACTAACTTAAATAATAAGCTTAATATAACTTCAGGTATTAATAACAATATAATACTTAATATGTTTATCAGCTTTGACCCTTATTTGGCCTGAATAATTTTATCACCTATGGCTAAAACCAGAGACAAAAAGAATCATAAGAAATCTGGCTATTCCAATTTTACCAAACGTGGTAAAAGGTACAGGAAGTGGAGTGGCTGCCAGTTTTCTTATGATTACTTGTAGCTCTGCTCAACCCATTAGGGATACGGGCGTGATAATATGTATATATGTAATAGGTAAAAATTAAAACAAATTTATAGCATTGTAAAAGTAAAGATTAATGTTAATAATAATAAGTATACATTTTGATGCAAAATTGACCACCAAATTGGACTATAAACACTGACTTATGTAATAATTTTGTTCAGGTTGTTATTAGTTGTTTAGTTCTTCAAGGCTGTTTGATATTGTTATGTTGATGTTAAATCCAATGTCCTTCTTGTCTGACTTCTGAGCTTGAAGCTCGGCAGCTTCTGGGTATATTAAATCATTTTGAGCTGAAATAATAAAAAAATATTTTAAAAATTATAGGTTTGATTTAAAACTAAAAAAAATAATCTAATGCATACGTACCATTATTTATTTGTGTATTTAGAATTCGATGGTAAAGCTCATTGAATTTTTTCTGCCGCTTCATATTCGACGATGTGCGAACCACCAACGTCGGGAGAAGTATGTAGTGTTCTAGATTAGGTTCTTCCTTCTGATGTTTACGACCGCTTGGATCCTTCTTTATAACGAGCCGAGGATTTTTAGGCTGTGATTTATAACCTGAAATACTACTACCACTTGTGAGATCTTGGTTTGCGAAACATTGGTTTCTATTAGAAGGCGTTTCACATGTGCTGGTTTGGGGTCTAGTCGATGTCTGATAGCAACAGGTCGGTTCTCTGGCAGAGGTCGGTGCGCGAGACATGTAGCTAGGACCTGGAGAGCAGTCGTCATGCCTGGACTGTTGTTTTTGTCTCAAATCCAACCCCATCATTCGATCATGGCTCCGATGACCTCTTCGACTACTGTGTTCTTCTCGTCGGTTGGACGTAGAAGCACTCCCAGAGTGTCCGTCACTAGCTGCGGCTTCCTCGCTCCCCGGTCTGTTCTTGTGACTGGCTACGATAATATCCCCAGTTTTTCCAACTGGTCTGCAACTCTCATGTCTGTGGTTCAGTTTGACAATTCTGTAATGTCGTCGTCTTCTGCGTTCAACGTGTGCAACTCGTTCTCTCAGAAGACTATCGATCAGGCGCTGCAGCTCGCACCTCGTGCCGCATCTTTCTCTATCAGGATGCGCCATGCGCCGCCCCAGTCTAGTGCTGGGCCAGTGCGTGCGGCATACATCCTCCCAGATGATGTCGCTGAGCACGGCTTCTCTTGAAGGTGTCAGTTTTATTCCGTCATCTCGAGGTGCAAATTCGCCTTGAGCTAAGTAATGGACAGTGTCCATGAGGCGATAATCCCGCACGGGGTTAAGTTTGTGTCTTATTTTGTGTACTCTTTCAGCGGCCAGTTTTGGGATGTCATCTCTTTTGCAAGGTACAGAGGCGCATTGCCGCCGTCCTCGAGCTGTGATGCCGTCGTAGGCGGTAAAATCACGACCATATTGCTCGGAATTATGTTCTTTTTCAATTGTGGTAGCTTTGCTTGGGGAGAGCGGTGCAGCTTGATGAACGTATCTTTGAAAAGCAGACGTCTCAGGAACGTGGCTGTATTGCTGTATGTAGCTACAGCCGGGCCGCCCTGCTCCTGATGAGCTTTTCATTGTGTTTTCTTTGGCTTCTTCATCGGATGACGACAGTTCGATATTAACATCTATGGAACGAAAAACCATTTCTTGTCTCAAAATTTTACGCTCCAAGTGATCGATTCTTTTGTGCAGTTTGTACAATGTACTAGATATAGGCAGCACAGTGTCCTCTGAAGATTTATTTGTGACTATCAATGTAGCAACGTCTACTTTATTGGGGGATGTCGACGTGTCTACTCTTGCTTCGAGTTTAGGAATTTTCATATTCAGCTGTGTTTGAGTATATAAATAGCATTTTTCGGCAGGCTTGGGTTTATCATTGTATAGGTTTGATAGTGGGTTATTAATAGGACATTCCGAGACGAATGTAGATCTTTGTTCGTAAATAGATAGTGATGATACGTTTTCTGATTCAATGTTTCCCTTGGAATGTTCTGTGCCGCATGCCACTGACGTTACTACATTGGAGTCATCTTCGCTCAGATCTACAAAACCAGTGATTCAAAGTCAAATTGTAATTTATTTATTATTTTATTACTATTTATATTATTATTATTTAAAGTATATTAATATATTAAATAGTTACTTACTGGTTGGGAAAGATGAATGATCTCCAATACCAAGTCGTGAACCTGACTTGCTGGAACCCTAAAAAGAAAGTACATATTTTTGTATTGAAAACTTTAAAGATCAATATGAGTGTTAGGAAACTTACTTTTCTGGAATGAAAACGGCTTTTTTCTGCGATGTACAGGGTTTTGATTGCTGGAGCGCGTGGTTTGATTGAAACGAGAACTTTTTGAGAACCCTGACGAAGGGCTGGATTTTTTTGGAAGATTTCTAAATCTGGAATTCAAAAAAAATAACATGTACATATATGGCTACCCTTTTAGGCACTTGGTTGAAATAGTCATATGAGGTGAGTGGCTTACCCAGAAGGAGAGGCTTCTTGAAAGGTCTGGTAGACCCTGCAGCAAGGTTATCGTAATTGACCTTACGAATGAACTTCCCTTCCTGGATGGATATTAACTTCTTTTTGGATGGAGACTGTTTATTTTCCATCACATTTTATTTTCCTCTTCCCCTGCATAGTTACAAAATTAAAAATCTGTAAAGATAAAATTCTGACACAAAAATTTAGACAAATACAAAAATGAACTGTTTTTGACAGAAGGCTGATTTTGCTTCTAGATTTCTTTTTCAAAGATTTTGTTTATGGTTTTACATACAAACTCTTGACTCTTGCTATGTAGGTAGCCAAATAATAAAGTTGTTCAAGCTACACTTAGCGACAAACTCAGGCTATTCGATGGCAATAAGAACATTTTTTGATTACATTAGCGATCGATCAGTATCTATTTCGTAGCAGTTATACTACATGTGTATTTTCCTGTAGCTGCCGTGAACTTATGTTTCCTCTAATAGACATAGCAAGCTCCGAGAATCGAACCTGTGTCTTACATTGCAGTCAGTTATGTACTCGTCACGCCACTTTGCGTTGGTCAGTAGATAGTTAATTAATGTAGGTTATTGTAATGACCGGGAATGTGCAGCCTAAATGCAATTTATTTAATAAGACACGGAAGTTTAATCAAACGATCGCACGGTTATTTATAATAGTCAACCTCAAAACGCCACAAAACCTCTTCATTCCGCATCATTTCGAAAATGGAAGACACTAAAAAACAAGAAAGTTAGCTGTCAAAATTTGCAAAGCGTGACGTTTCACCCGTTTGTGCTTTTAAAAAAATTGCTGATTGGTTTTTTGGTGAAAAATTAGTGTGATTATAGGGTAATAAATACTTATGGATGCTTGAGTGACCCTGGAGGATGTCTGAGCAAGAGAAGAAAAGCGGTGGTGCGGGGGCTTCCTCCGTGGTGTTAGTGGAGCAGTCTGCGGCCAGCAGGCACAAACAGCCCTTCCGTTCCACGGAGCTGCAGGAAGAGGCCTCGGACCTGCACCACAAGCGCTCCCGAGCACCTGCCGTGCCATGTAACCGTTACTAACCATTAGCATCAATATTTTGACATCAATACACTGATCCTTCAACTTTGTAAACAATTGTTCATCCAATTACCTTTGGGCAGGAGATATACGTATACGCGTATGAGTTTACAAGAATTATGTACTATTTGTAGGCATAATACGTAAATTGTTTTCAGCAGCTGTAGCCGAAGAACTCAAAGATAATGCAAATTCTGAGACGAAGGACCAAAAACAATGCGAACGTGGTAAGCCCTTAAATATTGTTGTAAGTAAATGCCTACCAATATTGTTATGGTTGAATATTTTCAAATAAAGCTTTGTTTATTATTTTACGTATTTATTCCAGGATTGTAGATAAGAATATTTTTTATAAATTAAAAAAAGCTTACCACTTCTTCTCAAAGCATTGAACAGAGTGCAGATAACAGTAACATTGCTTTAATTCTGCATAGTCATTTTCCAAACAACTGTTGCCAGTTTCTGTCTTGAAGTAAAGTGTGGTCTATATTCCAGCTATGTCATCCGAGAAGCTGAAGCACAGCATGGCTAAGAAGCTATCAGCGACCGCAAAGCGGCGAGGTTCCTCTCCCGAAGCCATCACACTCGCGCAATTAGAAGTCGACACGAAGGTGAGGTCAACGAACCGTAATTGCATTGTCATGTTTATCCAGTACATTCCTTTTGATCATGCTATCCTGGTATGAAGATTGCGATGTGACATGCGGTTTCGATGCGTGGTAATTGCCGATTTTAAATTGTTTCATAGTCGCTCGTAACTTATTCACATGCATTCGCTGGACAAAATCATATGTGGCTTTACCATCTGAACCTATAAAGTTTTGGAGTACTTACCTAATTTTCTTTATTTGCATAGTGGATTGATTGTTCTAATACAACGTTAATTGCTTTAGTGATGTAGGTAATCGTTATTTGTAGTGTAAACAATTTCACAAATGGTTTCACATCATACCAGTAAACTTTATACATGAAACCATATAATCAAAATCATCATCACTCACCCACTTTATATTCGCTCTCTTGATTTTTTGGCCTACCCACATTTGTCCTTTAAGCGCTAAACAGTCGTATTCTGTTCATACACGGGTAAATTACTCATTTAATTGGCTGACTGACAATCAACGCACAGCCAAGACCAAAGTCCTAAAAGCATGAAACTTGGAGGGTCCTCTTATCGTGTAGGGTGTAGGAACCTCTTATCGTGTAGGGGTGCGCTGAGAAAGGAATTCCCGTAATTCAACTCCTAAAGGAAGCAGCGCAAAGATGAAGTGTGTATGAAAAAATATCTCAATGTTGACAAAGCAGCGCGCTGGCAGGATGATTCTATAGTTCTCCTGTACTCTTGACCGGGTATTTTTTCAAAAGTTTACCGTTTAGGGCATTGTTTGTGTCTAAGCCTTTTCATTTAGCGTGTAGCTTCAATTCCAGACAGGGTCGGTGACGCCGCCGCCGCAGCCGATCCCCACGCAGCTGTCAACGGAGTCCACTGACGTCGCCGAGAAGCTCGCCTCGCGGCGGGAGGAGGAGGACAGCATCACTGACGAGGTCGCCGACTTGCGGACCCCCGAAGTCACTAAGAAAGCTTCGGAGTGGGTGAGTCAGCTTTTATTTTTATGCAGGCGCGGACCCACTTTTGTGGGCACGGTGGGTATATCCACAACCTTAACTGATGTTGATAGTCTGATATGTCAAATCCAGTTCATTGAAACGATCGTGAGCGAGTCTGAAATTCGACTCGCATTTGGCTGATTTTCGGGTGATCACAACATTATTAGAGGGCTGGATCCGCGCCTGTTTCTATGTCTACCGTTTTCCCAACAAAGTCAGGATAAAACATATGAACCATGCGGCGGAAGCCTTCGTGTGGCCTAGAGAGAAGTCATGACACCAGAGCTAACCAAATCCAGATTGGTATGTCATAGACGGCAGGAATGTATAACTGGAAATGTGTAACTTAATACAACCTATAAAGACATGACCAAACATCATCTGGTTGTTCACACGTTTAGCTGACGGCCGCTCGCTGTCTTCTGTCTCGGATTGAAGTGAAGACGCTTGAAGTAAGAAATCTGACTAGCTCTGGTCATTGTAGTTTTAGGTCACACGAAGATCTCCAGAAATTTACGTAAAAAAAATTAGGTAGCCCTTCATAAGTCGAAACTAAACCAAATGGAATAAACATAAACTGCAAAAAGTCAACCAGAATCATTTATGATACCGATAAGAGGTAGGTTCAATTTGCTACCGCGGCAGCCCGCACGCTACAATCGCTTTCCATAAATAAACTATTAAATCCGTGCCATAGTACCTCATAATTGCTTGTCCAGGTTATCTACGTGGTTATGGTAAATTTATTATGGTAAAACCTTTTTTATCACCTCAAAAGCATTGTGCTACGGCGTAGCACTGCTACGCGCTACACGTAAACTCAATTGCGCAGTTTTTGAATGTTACACTAACCAATAATCACGCGTAAATATGTCTCAGTGCACGTAATGAACTCTTGTATATATGTGGAATTGCTTCAAAGGAATGGGTGGTGATAGTGGTGTTTTGGTTGGATTTTGAATGCCACTCATGTACAAATGTGAATTATAAATATTGAATGAAATATGAATTATTTGAACGAAATGAGTTGTATAACTTTTTAAAATATCATTGTTAAAACATTATTAGCACTTATAACGTGATAATTTTATGGATAATATTCTGAGAGAGAAACCGGTGGTAATTTCATTATGCGCAATAGATGACTTCGAAAGTGGGTAGACCAGTACGTCTGCCAATGACTACCGCCTCGCTATGTACTTCAGATCTTTCGTGATCATGGCGTGCGCAACAGCGCCGAAATATCGGGAAACTAAAAAATATCAAATCATGGTAAATATCCCGTTGTAAGTGCTAATAAGGCATGAGTGGTGTTGAGATGAGTGATGGTTGGTTGCAGTCGGACGAGGAGGAGGCGGGCGGGCTGCCGCGCAGCGAGTCGCGCGCGTCGCGCGTGTCGCGCGCCGTGCGCCAGCTGCTGTGCTGCGGCGTGCGCGTCGACGCCCCCTCCGAGCACGACCACCTGTCGCCGCGCACCGGCGAGGGCATCTAGACCCGCGACCCGCGCGACCCCCGCCACACGACTGCACATTTCATTCGCTGGCCATTCCCGGTCGAACCCCGACCGGGGATGGCCAGCCGACAAATGAATGATGCGCGTGCTTTGTATATAAAATTACAAATAAATGTGATTTTCATTTATAAAAACCAGTATTGTGATCAATGTGATGCGTCGGTTTTAATTTTGTAAACTTTTTCTCGTTTCTTACATTATGAGAGTTATTTATTAAGGCTGGAACATGCTGTGTGAATTTAGAGTTAAATTTCTGAGCACTGGTTTGTGGTTAAAACATTTCTGTATTTTTTCACATTAAAGTTAGTTTTTTGGTATAGGCATCTTTCAATTATTAATTAGATGGTTTTTATTGGTAGGAATATAGATAGAATTTAGTCATGCCGCATAGTAAGTAATCTAAGAGTAGGTACTAATTCTTGCGTTACTTAGTACCTACATCATACCTATAATCTGCATAGGTATATAATTCAATTGTTTTCAGGATGATATATCGGAATCTCATGACAACAAGAGAAAATTAGTTTCATGGCACGATGACGAATACAGAGATAGAGTACAAATCCAGGTATAACACTCGATTTTTTACATAGCTGCATTCTCTTAGCGGGAAAAGCTTATCGATTACTGTTTAAAATTTTCAGGAGACAGGGGAAAGAAGCTGCGCTTGTATTCTAGAACGTAAAAGATCGATTGGTCCTTGTTTCCGCTCCGCTGGACCCTTCGGCAGACCTTCGGGGATCGCAATATGTTTGCCTTACGTAATTATTACTTTTATTCATCTTTTAAATCTTGCAAATGCTTTAATTAAATTTGGGACAGGCGATTATTACTCGTTGCATTCATTTTGGCGTCAAACGTTATTTGCTATTGTGAATATTTTAGACCCAAAATCATTGATTGTTTATGATAGAATAGTTGGCCACTAGCTTATATGAACTTACTTACTTTTTACCGAATAGTTGGTTTTATAATTTTAACCAATGAAAATCTTATGTACACTACTTGCTTTTTAGAAACGAGTAAAAGCGGCTGGCGAAGACTACACTCGACCTCAATCCGTGATAAACATCACAGTGTCTAAGGTTTCGAACCTTTTATTACTAACAGAAAAGTCTTTTATTCCCTCTTGTGTCCTCCTCTTTTGTGGGAAGTTTGATGCTCTTCAAGGCTCTGCAAAGTTGTGCTCTTAATAAAATTGCTATCTATTTTACTCGCTAAAAGTGTATTACTTTCAATCAAATTGGATTCATTACAGAAATGCTTGGTAAACAAAACACGATCTCGCATTGAAAATGAAGACTCTGAACAAACGAGACAGGTACCTATACCTACCTATACCTATACCTACATACTGACACGTCCAATGCTGCTCGCCCTTTTATCCCAGTGCTGGCGACTAGCTTGGCGAGTTCAGTGTATTTCGGTAATATTTCCAAAACGCATGCGTGTTTTCTGCTCAAAATTACAGTGTTATACTGTATGCGCTAATTTAAACATTTACGTGGTAGCCCATAATGTATATTAGAAAAAAAACTTGCAATGCCATAAACTCGCTAGGAAAGTTCACGAGCGCAGATTCTCAACCTTCGCTGGCAATGTTTAGTGTAATTAATAAGAAAATTCTGAAAATTCCTCTAAATATGAATTTTTTTACAGGTTCCTCGTGTGACTTTTCTCGGGACACTCAAAGAAAAGCTTTCAAATATGACGGGGAAACTCAAAGAAGCTTTAAATACCTAGTTTTTATTTGTTTTTACTTATTTTGTAGGTAAGTATTTGCCTTTTCTACTTACTTTCCTATATTATGTTTATAATAAATTTAATTATTATTGAAATAAAATATTCCTTCAACACATTTGTTTTATTTTGTGATATGAAATTTGTCAACACATGAGAATCCTCAACAGGAACACTATCCCTCTAGAGTGTTTCGTCAATAGTTAGTGTAACAGGGATCCCTGGCTTTATCCCTCAACTCCTGTTCGATCCTGACGCTGCGAGGTACCCTGCACTCTGAGCACGAGGCCCCCTTCAGCGGCATCTGATGCGTGAGGTTAGCGGCGCGTGCCGCGTCATAGTCCACCTCTCGCGGCCGCCAGCAGAGTTCTGTCGTGCCGCATCTGCACGTCATCTCGCGACAAATCTGAAAAGTGCAGTCAACGAGCTATATAATCACTTTTCTTGACGTGTTTTTTTTTATACCTATACATATTATCACGCCCGTATCCCTAATGGGGTGAGCAGAGCCATAAGTAATCATAAAAAAACTTGCAGCCACTCCTGATTCAAACTCCCAAGATGATTTAGCGAACCATGGTGACAGGTGATCAGCCCATCGCCCATATAGATGATCCATCATGTTGGAGAGTACTATTTCTTAGTCGACTTTTAGCGTAGTCAACGAGCTATAATCACGTGTTTTTTGTAACGTAAAATATCTTGACGTGGATGTGATCTACGATGGAGCAAGCTTTCTCAGAAGGCACTTTCTTATTGACTCTCTTCGTTCTTAAAACAGTTTTCTTTTTAAATTAACGTGAAGGAAAATATCGTATGGAAATCCGCGGCTTAGTCAACTTCGCACGTAAATTGTGTATTTTCTGCTAATAATAGCAGACTAACCCCCGAATACTCAAACAGGTGCTGGGCTTACTCCATATAAAATCATCACTCACATTACAGCGTACTGGTAATGTAAACTAAAGTTACGTGCTAACGCTTCTTTTTCGTGTAACCTTAGATCTAGTTCAGGTCCCCTCGAGTGCAGGTGGCTCAGCCAGAGATGACACAAGAGCAGGTGCTCACACAGAAACTACGTTTACCCACCATGATACCAGGTTGTCAAAGCCTAAGGGTCAGCTCACCGAGGCAAGGTACTCATCACGGCAGGCGTCAGGACAGTCGCAGGTCCAGTTAGTGGGCGGCACGCACGGCACCACGGGCGGCGTGTAGCACGTGCCGGGGTGCGCGTAGCACGACGCGCAGCAACATTGCTGGCACATCGTGTACACCTAGCACGAGACAGTACAAGGGCTGATTGATCTGGTGTGTCTGGCTCATGACTTAATGTGTATGTTTGAAATGGTGTGATTTGTAACCACCGTCTAAATGTGGGCACATCGTGTATACATGACATTACAGTGAGGGTTTGTAGATTTGGTGTATTTTGTAACAACTGTCAAAATGTGGGCACATTGTGTACATCTAGCACACGAAAGTATAAGGGGTGATTGACTTAAATGACGCGTAGCACGACGCGCATTGCTGGCACATCGTGTACACCTGCCACGTGACAGAACAAGGAGTGATTGACTGATTAATTGACTCGTAGCAGCACATCGTATACATCTACCGGGTAGTTCCCATTTGTTCTATGGAACATGACGTCATCGAACAAAATGATACATTTTCTTCCCAATTTTTTCCATAGAACTACAAAGGTAGGTACTAGCTTATCACCTGAGTTTCATGCCATAGAACAAAATGGGAATCAGATTTTCCCAAAATCTTCCATGAGAAGCTAAATGGCACTGATAATGACAGCTATTCTGTCAAACCATTTATCAAATCTGAGCAAAATAATCCTACAAAAAAAATCATAAAAATCGAAAGAATGGATATTCGTAGCAAGAATGATAAAATAATCGTAAAGAGGTCTTATTTACGTTGTCCTATAGAACAATTTGAGAAATAAAAGTATTACATGTTCCATAGTACTTACAAAATAAGAAAAAAATATCTTATTCTGTCCGATGATGTCATGTTCCATAGAACATCTGGGAACTACCTGATTTACGAGTGCAGTGAGTGACTAGCAGGATGATGACTTCATATGCCGAGTATTATTACGGGTTTATAATTACCAGCCAAATAGCTCTAGCTATTTCATTTCGGACGTACGGAAGACAATTGCACAGAAGACAGTTTTCAAACTTCGACAATTCTGGTACTCCCAAATTTTTCTCTACTCCCGAAGGACCGAGCACAATCTGAAAAAATATTTACTTTTTACGTTAATCGCGAAATTTCTGGATTATTATAAACACCACTCTGATTCGAAATCCTTAAAATCAGTAGGAACACTTTGGAGCATTATGAATCTTAGAAACCTCGAAGGATAGCGGTGAAAGCGATTTTAATGAGATTTTGCCCAGTCTTGTCCTTCTTGACCCCACACAATATGAACAGTACAGGTATTGTTAATAATACCTACTAATTGTTTTTTTCTTTCAGTGGGATACAAAATATTAACTTGCTAGCAAAGAACTGATAGCACGGAGTGCAGTTCCCTAGACTGCACGATGTTTTTCTGCCCTTGCAGTCCCTTCACGACGTTAATGACCGTCCTTGCCACTACAAAGTCTTTAGGATGGGAGAGCATGGTGGGAAACCTCAAAAGATATCGATAAAAGAGACTTGCCTAATAGTAGGTTGATTAGGTACCTATATAAATGTTACCTCGCTAGCAAAGAACTGGCAGCACGGAGCGCAGTTCCCCAGACTATCGACGTACGCGCACTGCACGATGTTCTTCTGCCCCTGCAGTCCCTTCACGACGTTGATGGCCGTCCGTGCCACGGCGTACGCGCCGGCCAAGCACGGCGTCTCCGTGCAGCAGCCTTTGGACGCACACACCGCTTCCGTGCCGCCCATTATGCACGAGGTTACGCATTCAATCTGACAGAATATTGCAGTTTTTTGTAGTAATGAAAAGAGGTACCAACTAAAATTAAGATAAAATCTGAATTGTGGGTTAAAAGCGTTGCATTACTTTTCAAACGTGTTTCTATTTGTATATTTTTATGGCCAAATGTGCTTTGCAAAGAATTTGCTATGCTTGGGGAATACCGTCGTCTTTATTAAGCATCTGTCCTTGCAACATAGTACACGGGTGTTCAGCAGCGGACAGCACTGGGCCCATGGCTGCGGGAGAGGCGCCCCTATCGAGGCGCACTCGAAGAAATCAGCTAGAGCAGTATCCGCTCGCACACAATTCAACTCGACATAACCACATTGGCTTAATAAGAAATTGTTAAGTACTTATGCTTGGAGAATAATATTTATGATCCCTCAAAGTACCTGTTCTTGCGTCATAGTACACGGGTGTACAGCAGCGGACAGTACGGGCACCATGGTGGCGGGAGTGGCGCCCCCTATAACAGGCACTCGAACTGCCTCCGGGGGAACTCTCAGAAAATCGGCTAAAGCAGTGTTAGCTCGCACGCAATTCAACTCGACACAACCGAGGAGAGTGCGCGGGTTGTACACCGATCGAAGACGTTGTATCTCACCGACCAGAGGCACCATGCTTTCAACTGGCTCTGTTGCTACTATCGTAAACGCCTGAAACAAAGATACATTGTACGTTCCATTTTCGCAGAGTCCTGATACAGAACAGGCAGCAGCGAGGTAGACAACGAATGAGATGTTGGGATGAGCTATCTAGCTAATAAAGCATCTGCCTTCGAGTGGAACTGGCAGACCAAGCGATGGATCGCAGTGACTGGCGGAAATCGGGGGCATGGCACAGTATGGGCTAATAGTAATAACGTTCCTTTGTCAAGTTCCTGTTTTATGAAGCAAGTGAAACTTACCGTTGGGCATGTGTTACAAATCTGCAGCGTGATTTCGGTCAGGATAGGTGCACTATTTTCGAAAGTGTCACACGTGTTGCGTGCTACTATGATCACTACTTTTGAACCCTGAAAATAATAAATCATTATAAAAGATTTATGAAAAGTCTTAAGGAATTGAAAATGTCTTGCAAAGAGATCAGAGCCAAAGTTCCAGTTAAGGGGGCAGATATCAATCCCAAGAGATTTGCGGCCGCCGACCTCGAGCCAGACCACCAGCCCGATAGTCAATCGACATTGTGAGAGCAGTAGAACAGTGGAACCAGTTGGTCCAAGACCGCCAGGAATGGAATGATAGAGAAGATGCCTGTAGATAGATGATCTTTACTACCCTTAGCGCATCACACAGCATGTGCCTCCCGGAGTAAGAGGACACTTTGCACTTGGTGTCGACGTGACTGAGTTCCATCCCGTAGCCGCATGTCGGGCATATGTCGTACAGTGCTATCTCATCCAGGAGTGGACATTGTTTCAGTAGCAACGCTAGTGGCTGACCTGCAAGACACTCCAAATATTACCAAAAATGTCTTAGGTGTAAGAATAAATTATTCCCGGTCGTCTCCACTGGGGACCAAAGGGAAACTTTTTCAGCGAATCTTTGATACTATATTTTAAACTAACTGAGCGTGGTAAGTTTAGAGTATGAAGCATTTTAAGCAGTAGATTAAATAGGCGTTGAGAAGATAATCATCAAAAATAATTAAAAATCTATGGGCGATTTTATTTTCTATTAGCTCTTCATATTGGTTTAAAAAACTATCTGAAAGTAACCAAACCCATCTTCATACACAATACCTGTGCACCCAGCAGCTCCGCAAATGGTGACCTTCATCCCCGCAGGGCAAGTGCTATAAGGCCTGTAAGTACATCGTCGCGGCCCCCCACACACGTGGCGCGATGACCACAACAGGCGGCGTCCCCAGTTCCCATATCTGGCTGCAGATATCATTGTCTTTTTAAATTTTTATGGATTTTTCTAACAATTTCATTATAAAAACTTTAAAATTTTTGGCATAACTTTTGAAGTTTAAATGTCTTTTTCTTGAGCGTGAATTCTGCTGTCAGTTAATTCTAGAGTTTTTATACGGTTATAACCTCGAAACAATAAATTCTTCCAAGGTTATAACGGTATGGCGTTATTATCTTTCTGCTGGATCACTGCATAAAAGCTTCTTTGACGCGCACTTTAATAGACGAGTAATATTAAACTGAAATATATAAACTACCTACGATGAAATACTTATATGTATACGATTTCAGCTTATAATTGGGGCTTATAATTTTCAGTTACTTGGTACTTGGCACTTAGTAGGTAAGGTAAGCGTTTATCAATAAACACTTACGCCACACTTAACTAGTTGCAAGCACAATCCCTGTGAATCACTATAATCATTACCATCAGATAGTATATCGTAAACCTGAAATAATTCCACACATAAGTACTTAATATGGATTTAATTACAGTAGGTGCTCGCCAATGAACACGGTCCCCTATGAATAAATAATTCATTACTCGATACTATCGCAAATCGCAATATTTATCGTAATCCACGGTTTCATTGTACGAAGTGACTCTATAAAGTTAACGCGACTAACAAAATGGTTTTGACGATTTTTTCAAAAAATCAATACAAAAACGCCTCGAATTTGCGTAGCATTTTGAAGCCAATCTACATTATTCTAACTATTCTTGGTTTGTTTCCTTACAGTTTTAAATTACGAACAAACAAAAACGGCTTTTCAATCATCCAAAAGTCGATTTATCTTAATTTCCTGTGTGCAATGTTCTTTGTCATAATCATGTGCTCTGTCCTTGTGTTGCATCTCCGACAGATCTACTATTCCATCAAAGACAACGCTATGACTGGAGGAATAATGCCACAAATTAATTACATAACAGAGCTTTCGACGCTTCTATCATTCTGCTTCATCTCCTACATCACTGTGTTTCTGAATCGGTTCAGATTCGTGAAAATACTGAACATGATTTCATCTTTGATCGACGCGCCTAATATAAACAGCGTGGAAGTTCTTAAACGCTTGTGGTTCCAAATAAAAATTGTATTAGTATCTCTGAGCTTCTTGCTGCTCCTGCAGATGGCCGTTAATCTTACAAGAAGCGACAGCATCTTGAAAATTCTCCTGGTCACGTTCACATTTAACTTGCCTCAAATGATACAGTTCACAATCATCGCATTCTTCTACTTACTAATGAAAATGCTAGTTGAAATATTCAGAAACATTAGAGAGCACATAAATGATCCACATGAGAAGAAGGACGGAATCACAAAAGTGGAGTCAAAAGATGGGAATTTGACTTTCAGTCAGATAGAGCTAATTTATACCGAAGTTTTGAGGATAAAGGAAAATGTGAATGAAGTCTTTGAAGCACCCATCTTAGCGACTCTGATACAGTGCTTCCACTCCATAGTGAGCGAGACCCACATCATATACCACGGAGTCGTGTTACAGCGCTCTCTCAGCACTCACGACATTATTAATTGCTCTATTTGGATAATTTATCAGCTTTTGAAAATTTTTGCAATCACAAGCGCAGGAAATTCCTTTACACTCGAAGTAAGTTCCCTAGATATACTTAGGTAAATACTCAGACCAAATAAAAAGAAAAGACGCCGCACCGCAAACAACAAAAGTTCACTTTTGTTGCCACACAAAACCGTGCTCCTGCAAGTAAACATGCTCATCGCTTATCGCCCACGCAAACACCTACACTAAAACCATGCTCTCGAGTCGTCGTCTCGTAAACTTAAAATTTAAAAATAGAATTATGCCTTCCTGTGTAGTGAAAACTTGTAAAAACAGCAGCAAATCACATAAAAAGTCTCACGTAATCACTTTTCACTAGTACCTACTTCAAATAACATCGTTTCTTAATTATCATACTGGTGGGTAGATGGTGCTGTGTGATATGTCCTCAAATATTTATTTATTTTTATTTTATACTCCCATATTATATTATCATTTCATATCTGTGTCTATTATCATCATCATCATCGCATCATCTATTCATTTTCATTATTATACTCCTTCTCAATACTATGAATTTTAGGTTACTTGGAACACAAAACCTCAAAACCTTAAAAAGGTAAAAAGGTGGCTTCACTTTTGTTGTTCGCGGCGCGGCGTCTTTTCTTTTTATTTGGTCTGAGAGCAAATATAACTGCCAATCAATAGGGTACCTATTGATTGGCATTGAATACCTAGTTAAGTACTAATGTTTTAATATCACGTTGTCCACAGGCACATAAACTAACAAGAGCCATTAATAGCTTTCCTACGGCTAAACAGGACCTGCGGTTTTTCTTAGAGGTACCTACCTAAAGTCTTAAGTTGTATTATACCATAACCCTGCAGCTACATTATCGAACTTAGGCGAAGGATCACTTCTTCTATCCTATGTCAACTCATTTAGCCACATACCTACACTTGAGTTAGGTACCTACCTGTCATTCTACGCAACGTTCTCTGAAACCCTATAATGTAGATTGGAGCCACAGGTTAAGATGTACCTACATAATAAATTCGTGAGTCAACAACTGTAAACCTAGGTAGGTATCTAGTCGGTACCTACGTACCTATGCAAAATATTCCTTACCTTTGTTTCAGGTTCAGCATTTATCAGCACTGATGTCCTTGCCTGGAAATAAATTAACGGTTTACGGATATTTTTCACTCGATGCCACTCTCATGTTTAAGGTTTGTAATTGTAAGACAACTTCTCCAGGTCCAGAAAAGTAGGTAGGTAGGTACTATCTATATATCCTATCTGTCACCGCAGGTAAAACCAAGTAGGTAACAAACATTAAATTCGTGCTGTAAATTAATACTGTTAGGTACTTTTAGGGTTCTCTTAGATAGGCAGTTCGTCCTAATAAGTCATAAATACAATTATTTTATGTATCATAGGTACTACTTTCAATCTTGTTTTCGCAACAAATTTTTTTGTCTGTTTCAGGTTATTGCTTCGGCTACAATGTATGTTATAATATTGGTGCAGTTCGATAAAAAATCCTAACTAGTTACTTTCTTAACATAATAATAAAAACAAAATAAAATAGTTTTAAGAAAAACTTGAATTGTTAATAGATCTTAATTTTGTTCTTAATCCCGCGAAAACACTATTTAATATAATAAAAACGTCTTTTCTAACACGATGGACCATCTACTGTCACCATGGTTCACCCACCATATCCTACTTGGGACTTTGAATCAGGAGTGGCTGCAAGTTGTCTTGTCTCTGACCACCCCATTAGGGGTACGGACGTGATAATATGTATGTATGTACTTTCTTACATTATTGTAGGTAAGATGAACTCGCGGGAAAAAAAATTAAGTAAGTTTGTCGTTATTATTTGCAGGTATTTTACTAAATAAATAATAGGTACTTTAATTCTGAGTTTTTTGAATGAAATTCTACTAAAAATAGAATTTTGTAAATCTATAGGATAAGATTACCAAACATATAATTTATATAATCATGTAAAAAAAACTATTTACTGTCTTCGTCTAAACAACCCTTAGTTATTTGCATCTTGGTCTGTCCAGTAATAAATCGTTAGGCAGGCACCACAGGGCACCAAGGGGCAACACGAACTCACTCACTCTACGCAACAAGTTCGCTGAAGCCTTAAAATCTCAAAATGTACTGATACCTGATAGAGCTGGTATTACTTACTACTCTATGATACAATACAAATCACTCATTCATTTCATTCATTCGTAGGATCGATCGCCGCTTCGCCGCCTGTCGACTCGACGTCGTTCGTTCGTTTCGACTAACTAACTAGTACTAGTACATTAATAAGTAAGTATCTATCTATGGTTTCGACTTTTGTGTGAACAGTGAAGTGATCGATTTATTACAATTTTGTCGTAATTAGTTTTAAATTATTACTCTTATTTAAGTTTTATATCTACGCTTCTGTTTCAAGCTGCATCCTAATCATATTCTTCGGAAAATGGTAAGAAAATCACGTCCTTCGGTTACGGTCATTCTAATCGATTTAGCTTGTCCTGTTAGGTGGTATTTAGGTACTACTTCTCAGTTAGAGAGGCTTGTTTTTTGTTGAATCATTAGACTACAGTAGTTCTATTGATCATTATTTCATTGTCGAAATATTGTTACCTTACCGGCGGCATGCGGTGTAGCCATTTTGAGTCTTGCAATGGCTGGCCGCCATGTCACTGATCACATGTTTTATCAATTGTAACTTTCACGCCAGCTGGACTTGGTAGGTATTCCTTTAGAATTCTAACAATAATAAATCATAGACTAGTCCAGTCCCCAACATTTAAGCTAAAGTGGTACCTATACTTATCTGAAATGTTTGAGTTCGTGGAATACCGGCACTTGAGGTCCAACGCCTTGCAAATGATTCGGGTAGGTTATAGGGTACGGTATTCTCCACGATTCGTGTATGTTCGTTTTTTTTTATAAAAGATCGCCATAGTCAGCTGGGTTTACAATTACCTCTTTATGCCCCTTTTTAACACTAGCACATAATGTAGTCAAGATTTCAAAGTGATCCTTTACAGGTTCTAACGAATCTAGAAGACTAGGTACTGAAGAATTTACAAACATTCAAATTTAGATTTAGTTAAATTGGTGTAGGTATACAATGTTGGTGACTAATAAAATGAATAAAGTATATTTGACTACAAATCTAAATCAGTAGGAATCTTTACGATACCACATATTGTCTTCCTCAGCATTCTCAGATGGACGGCAGCGTTCACCATCCACCTCACCCGGGCGTAGTCGCAGGCATGCCTCCCGGAGTGCCCATGCACGGCCTGCCGGTCCACGGCGGCGGCCCGGACGGGGAACATCCTGGCCCGCAAGGCCCGCGCCGTCGCTATCAAAACCGACCCAAACCAAGCAACAACTTGGAGAGACTGCCGCTTGATGAGGCTGCTAAGAGAGTGAGTATTTGAATATTTGTTTTTTTTTGTGTAATATTTATATTTCAGAAGCTAATCACGAGTAGCACCCAACATAAATAAGAAAAATAGGAATGTACCTACCTACTTGCAAACTAACTTGGACGGACTGAACATAGGCACATACCTCTTGGTAACCGCCTGCACAAAGTTCATGCTTAGCGTGCGAGTGATGAGCATTATTCATTATTTTTATTTGAAAATTCAGAACTTATAAAACAGCTTGATTATAAGTAGTAGAAACTTTTTAGAACTGGTCTGTTGTGTAATAGACAATATTATAAGCACAAACTAAAATGCTTGTTTTAATCATAATAAAAAGAAAAATATAAAACTATCCTGCATTTGTCTCAAAATTGGTGTCTTTCATCATACTAACAACTACTTATCAACATTCATCCATGCATTACTAACATTAATACACCTGCTTATTAATTTTAACTGTAGATCTTTCAGGAGATGGAGGCTCTCCCTATGAAAACTCCAGTGTCAGTGCTGCAAGAACTCCTGGCTCGTCGTGGCACCGTGCCTAAGTATGAGCTCGTTCAGATTGAAGGCATGATCCATGAACCTACCTTCCGCTACCAAGTGACTGTCGCTGATCTTGTTGGTAAGTGTAACACATTTAGACAGCGGTAGAATTTCTTGCACATCTTGGAGTGTCCTAGATTCGTCGATGTCTAATTAGGCATTAATATTCTGCATTTTATCTTAACAAAAGAGGTTTAAGTAGCAGCAACTCTGGATACAAAATTTAATTTATCAGTATTGCTAGTGATCCTACTAATATCGTTAATCTGAAAGTTTCTGAGTATGTTTGTACCTTGTTCACAGTATAACTGCTGAATGCCTAGCCTATTAGTAGTCATCTGGAGTATCATAACTTTAATCTAGGAACATTGTAGTTTATTACTGTAGTATTTATTATTGTAGTAGTATTAATTTGTCTGAAATAAAAACATTTTATTTATTATTTATTATTACTGTGATTGAAACTGCAAATAGTGATGTATATTTAGAATTAATTTTCACTGATTTGTTTTTTACCCCTATTTTGTTTACTTTACAGCCATGGGCACTGGGCGCTCTAAGAAGGAGGCCAAACACTCTGCTGCCAAGGCGTTGTTGGACAAGCTGACTGGGGCTGTGCCTGCTGATCAAAACACCAATGGGAGTGCGCCTGAGACGTAAGTCCTATGCTAGTCTTACAGCCTAACCCCCGAATACTCAAACGCATCTCAAAGTTGAGCATGTCTTAAATGACGGATTTATGTCAAAAAACCGTGACTTGAGACGTGCTCAACTCTCGCGTTTGAGTAATCAGGGGTAAGTCATTGCTGTTGTAAGTTTCTTAAATTGTCTTTAATTGAATAGCTCTAAAATGAAAATTATAACTGTTTCTAAAGGGATTGTAATATTTCAGTCTGTCAATTTAGGCTTAATTAAAAAACCTGATTTGTAGTGGGATCATATAATCAATGTGGTTTAAATTACTGCTAGATAATGGCTGTTCCTTCTTATTGCAAATATTGCAATAGTAAGATCTTTGAATGGTTTATTTCTTTGACCACTTTAATCTCAACAACTATCCCTATTACTACTGTCCGATCATCCCCTAGCCTTTTAGGCTCAAAAAGTTTTGACATTTGTCCTTTGAATGTGTTCTTGTCCAGAACTTTTTCTTTAACCAATGATTTATGAATTTCAGTGGAACTCCAGTGGTATCTTCATTTGAGGACAAGCTGATGGGCAACCCAGTGGGCTGGCTGCAAGAGTTATGCATGTCTCGCTTCTGGCCTCCGCCATCCTACCATGCTGAGAATGAAGATAACATGAACAGGCGTAAGTATTCATCACTGTAACAACCTGATAGATTAAAACGACCCAAATAACAACAGCAGTTTTATATATGTGAATTAAAGGTTTGGAAAGTTACTGTGGAAAATGTTTTGTGGTAATTTATTGTAATTTGCAGTGTTTACATAGTTAAGAGTGGTTGTGGTTTTTTGTGATATCAGTGAGATAATATTATTCTAAAATTCATACGAAATCAAGTACCTATACATACTGCTGGATTTAATTTGCATGTGTAAATTGGAAATAACAGTATGGAAATTGTAAGTTATGGAATTCTCAGATCTATTTGGGGTCTGTCCCAAATCAGGGTAAATGTTTTAAATGATAAGTTTGTAGCTTCAATTTGTTTGTTTTACAGGTTTACCTCACGAGCGTCAGTTTACGCTCGTTTGCACTCTACTGAAGCGCCGCGAGGTAGGCACGGGCAAGTCCAAGAAGCTTGCCAAGCGCCAGGCCGCCTACAAAATGTGGCAGGCTCTGCAGGACAACCCTCCGGAAACCTATCAGCCTGATGCTGTCATTCAGGAGACTGAGGTTATTTTATTTACATAAATATTGCTGTAGTAGTTTCAATTTAAACAAGGATCATTTCACAACACTGCACTCCTAGTGAAGAACGCAGTAACTATGTCAAACATGTTTTGATACGTGAGTCAGAACAGATTGATATGTTTTGTAAGGCGATTCCGAATATGTATCTAACTATTTTTTGATAGAAATGCTAGTTACTGCGTTCTTCCCTAGGAGGGCTGAACAGTTTACCTATGTTTTTTAGCTTTAACAATTATTGATGCTCTTACCATCCTGGATAGGATTGGCCTATCTATAGATAGTTATTCAACCTTTATATCTTCATCTTGAATCATCAGTGTCAAGTTGAAAATATCATGCCATAATGCATACCATTGTATTCTATCCCATTATCACTCACTGCTCTCATTATAAGCTTTCACCCAGGCTTTGTATCATTCTTTGAAAGCACTTGGCCAGGTATTTTACTATCTTTCAGTCGTAAATGAGGAAACAAAACTAGGTGTAGGTATACATAGTTCGAGACCTGGCGCATATTGCGTGATATAATACAAGTAGACAATTCATAATCTAATTACTATTACGCCTTTATGTTGATTACTACCGCGTGACATTGTTCAATACACAGATACTGGAACGAAACAGCACCCAGTCACATAATTCAGTCTAAAAATGAGAAAGAGTATCCCAAGTGGCAAGCTGACTGAAAAGCATAACAATAAATTTAATGGTCTTATAAACTAGAAGCTGGGAGTAAAATGTCAGGTCTCAACTAAAACGTCTGCATTATCTCATCAATATGTATTTTCATGATTCCTGTTGTATTCTAGGGTGGACTCGCGGCTCGTTATGAAAGCTTGAAAGATAGTAAAATATCTACTCTGACTACCAGCCACAGCCACAAAGTGTCGCAGTTTCACAAACATCTTAAATCAGCTGTTGGCCCCCACCTGGCCAAGTTGCAGGTATGAACCATTTCTATTACTAAGCATGATCTTTTGAATAAATATACTAGAAGCTTGCCTACCATTTCAAACTTGTATGAGAAATAAATGCATGCAATGCCTGTTTGTAAATTGTTTTTATGGTACAATTTGGCAGCATATTTTCTAATTGTACGTTTTTTCTGCAGACGACCCCGCTGAACAACAAGGACTTCAACTTCGTCCAGTTCTTGCAAGAGATTGCTACTGAGCAGTCATTCGAAGTGACTTATGTGGACATTGAGGAACGTTCCATGACCGGGCTTTGCCAGTGCCTCGTTCAGCTGTCGACGCTGCCGGTGGCCGTGTGCCAGGGCGCAGGCGTCACTAGCAAGGACGCCCAGTCCTCTGCCGCTCAAAACGCTCTTGAATACCTCAAGATAATGACCAAGAAGTGAATAACTCACTATCTCGCGACATCAAGGCGACATTACCAGTGCCAGTATGCTTTTACATCAAGCACAATAGTAATAATTTGCACCCAGGTCGTCATTGATGTCGCTAGGTCTTGAGCCAAAACTTATCTTATCGCCACTACCCATTTGAAATGGCATTTTGCCTGTGTGCCAGTTAGCACTTCGGGCTATGCTTTATAACTGGCATATTTGCAGTATCTTACTTGTGATTTTATTTTATTTTGAGTGTCTTGAGTGCTCCTCACTGAGACAACTTGCGATCCAAGAATGCCCCTTAAAATTAAGGGGAAAATTTACAAATCAATCGTAAGACCTGTTGTAAATTATGGATCAGAATGTTGGGCAACCAGAAGGTCGGATGAAAGAAGACTACATGCAACGAAGATGAGAATGTTAAGATGAATATGTGGAGTGACGTGAATGGATAAGATACGGAATTAATATATCAGTGGAAGTTTGAAAATAGCGCCTGTGATGGAAAAGTTGAGGAGCAATAGATTAGCATGGTATGGGCCTGTCATGCGGAGGGATGAATGTCATGTGACGACAAGGTTAGATATGAAAGTGGATGGATGGATACAAGGGTAGAGGTAGACCAAGAAGAGATGGATGGATTGCGTGAATGATGATATCAGTAAGGAAGGAATGAATACTGAAATGACTGCTGATAGAGGAGAATGGAAGAGGAAAACCTGTTGTGCCGACCCCACTTAAGTGGGATAAATTCAAAACATCATCATCTCCCTAGATGATGTCTTGAATGCTCCTCATTAGACTTCTTTGTATAAGTGTTTCCATGACAAAATGTGTATCAGCAAGTGACTTTTCACTTGTACTATTACTGCCAATGTGCGAGGATAAATTGCATAGCCCGTAAACATAAAAGAAACAAAGTATGGAGTGGTCATATAAAATAATACAAGCTATACTTTGCATAGAATTAGTGTAATTTTCCCAGCGTGGAAATTACTGAATAAAATAATAAAAAAATAAAAAAAAAAAAAAATACAAAATATAAAAAAATATGTGTGGACTATATTTCCAGTTTAATATTCAGCATTATTTAGGCATGTTTTGCATTCATGTTTCAAAATGAAATTGTAAGTATCTTTTTATCTAATTAAACAAAATGAAGTCTAAGCTTTTAATGTAATAAATAATTAATGTATGTAATCATGGCATAGCCAGTCATTGTATTTTTTTAAACAGGCATAATGTAACAACTTGTTTATAAATTTAGTTAAGGTTGTGTGTTATGAATACTCTTAACATGCTGAGCATTAAACGGAAAAAATATTCTCAGCTAGTATTGTCTTGTTGACGAACTGCCCGACCTTTGCTTTGTAACAAGCTCCAATGTCGCAGTCGACTTACTTGAACTCTGAAAGAACTTCTTACAAAGTGCAAGGGTTGGAAACATGAGGATGTGGATCGTAAGAGGCAGGATTGTAGATTGTTATTTATTTTTGTACCAGTGATATCTAGGTTTTCTTTTGTGTACAAGATGGTAAACTTTGCAGGGAAGCTGAGAACTTATGAGCTAGGATGAATTTATCACTGGAATTGGTGGTTGCGGAGTTAGGATCCCTTGCCTGTGAAAATGGGCATTATTTTAATGCAAAGTATAGAGGTTGTAACGTTTTTATCTGTACAGTGTCGTCGTTGATGCTTGTTCGTTAGCCAGGCAATGACGAGGAACCTGCACGCACCAAGTTTCTTTTAAATTGAATGGTGTGAGTTCAACCTGCCCTTTTAAAACATCGCACTGTTCAAGTTAGAAAAGACTACTTGAGTAAAGGACTGGAGTTCTGTTCAACCAAGACCAACTAAATAAAATAATTATGTCCAGCCCATGGGACATTGTTTTCAACTTTTAATTTGTGTTTAGTGAGTCTTGGTTTTACTTGTTCTTGTGATTGTTCTCAAGAATAATAAAGTTAATCGTAGTATATTGTCACTAACATTAACATTTTTCTATTCATCTCCATAAGAAACAAATACTAATCTTTATAATAAGAATGAAGATATATTAATCTTGATTTTTGCTATGCATTGTTTCTGCTCTAACTTCATGTAATAAAATTGGTGTTGCTTATACTGAATTTGTATTTTATTGATGTGAGGTATAGGGCTAAACCTGAAAGTTTTAACACCTTTTAGGCCAGTAAATATCGATATCAAACATCGGAAACGCGCATGTGTTTACGATTTTTTTATATGTTGTTAGGACCCTTGAGAGTAGTTTATACCTAAACTTGCAACACCGAAAAGCCTGTTGCACGAGATATTGCGAAAAACCTTGAAAGCGAAAAACTACTTGAAGGAAGAGTTTTTCAGGTATCTTTATTCTGTATTTTTTTATGCTACAATTTGAGCCTAACCCGAATAGGTACCTATTCTAGGTCCATTGGTTGCGGAGATACAGCTAGTCAAAAATTATCATTTTTTTTCAAAAGTAAACCGCCAGCACTTAGGAATTAAATGGAAGCGATGATGGAAGCTAATTACATACGTTCTATACAAATTCCATTCATATGATTTTTTTCTTCGGTGCTGGGTCGCGTCCTCTAAAATTATTAATAATTTCCAGGAATATCAACATAAAAAAACCGAGTTAGAACCTTCAAAACATCCTTCAACATTCAACCTGGAAAACATCGGTAATTATGCATATTATTATTATTTTTATGAGTCCATATCGTACCACTGTAGGGCAAAGGCCTGCCTACTCCCCTTCTACCAATCCTTCAGGAATTAGTCCAAAACATCCCGCTATCTCAGTCTTGGTCTGCCGCGATGCCGTTTACCACCATTAAAATCATGCATAATTATTTTAAAAACTTTACTGTAGGTTTGTCTTCAATACGTGATAGGTGGAGGTAGGTATATTTATAAAAAACAATAATAAGCAATTAATTTATCAGCTTTATGTACAAGTATTTATGGTTTAAACTTATTTTTATGGCTGAACTTGAATTGTTTTAACTTCTCGTGTCTACGAAGAGTTGTATTATGAGTATGAGGTAAGCTTTGATAAGTTGGTTCTTTGTTCTTACGCATTATTGTAAAAGAGTAAGTACTCGAATCAGGGGAAGTATACGTTTTACATCCAACTTCATCTTCAAACAAATTCCACGTCTCTATTTCCTTAGAAGGCGTCAGTTCAACTTGACAATCATCTTGGAAAATACTTCTGTTATGTATCCCTTCAGGAGAAATATCCATTTTCTCTTCCCATTCCATAGGCTCGTAGCAATCCATCGGGACTGAAACGTCGGTGTTGGTGTATAATGGAGTATTCAAATAATCGCTGAATTCAGGTGGGGGAGGGACTATGGTCTCTGGTTCATCTTTGCCAAAACATTGTAAAAGTGTTTTAGGGTTGAACATGTTTTGGTCGATATCAGAGACGGTTTCTCGCACTTGATTCTCAGTGTACGATGAATCACAATATGTAATATCTTTAAATTTATCAAATTCATTTTGAACCACTTCGTGTCTACCTGCGCTATATTCCTGTTCAAATTTTTTTGGTTCTTTTGGCATGGATGCTATTGACTCGCGGAAGTTTAATTTCTTATTTTGATCTAAATGATCGTGTATGTCGTTGGGCTCTAATACATTAAAATATTCAGCAACATTCACTGGTCTGGCCTTTTCCAACAAGAAAACATCAGGTAAAGGCGTTGGGTTCAAACGATGAATGTCAGATATCTTAAAAGGTCTTTTCGGTTTCTCTTGTTTCGCTGCACTCAAAGTTTTCTCATTTGTTTTATTTTGGGATAAACTGTGGTCTGAGACATTTTTTGTATTATTCCTGTAGAATAAAATGAATGTTAAATAACTTGAATGTTTGTGCTAGGTATTTATAGTTATGTTTCGATCATCTCATAGGTATGATAATATTAAAAATAAGTAGGTACCTCATAATATTGCTGTATTTCAGTAAAATGCTCATTACGTTGTTAGATTTACTTTCTTCTTCAGGGTCTACTACTTTGTATTCGATGAACGCGTTTTCTTCTTTACAATGGCTTTCTGCTTTCACAACTTCAGCATGTTTTGTATCGCTAATAGGAAGTTGCGTAGGTTCAGTAGCAGGTAATGGTAGGTGATTTAGGTTTACTGGTGATTTCTGTGCTGTAATCAATTTGTCAGAATTTTGTAGTACTTTGAAAACTTCGGTGCAATTGCCAAGGTCCGAGTTAAAGTCCTCTCTTATTGAGTTTGAACTTTCGTTATATTTCTCATTAATTAGAGCTTTTGCAAGTTTTGGTTTCTTGTATACTACGCTTGGATCTTCTTCGTTATTGATTTGATCTTCGATATCAAATCCTGTATCATTTGCCATAGATTTATTTTTCTCAGAAAATATTTTAATAATATCTAAATCGATTTTCAGTTTTTTTATAACTCGTACTACGTGATCAGTGTTTTCTTGCGTCAATACATCGGTTTTATTGGTTGAGAATGAATACTTATTAATGTAGTGATTTTGATTATTTGTACGGGTGTATGAAGAGTTGTATAGTACAACTGATTCAGGTTTGCGAAGGCTCTTATTTTCTGGAGCTAACATCGTTCTCGGCAAGTCCAATGTCCTATAATGTCCATAATGTATCTGTGTACAATCCGAGTGTTTTCCAATATTACCAGTATTTTGGTTATCATTTGTCGTTGTTTCTATATTATCAGTGTTATTGTTTTCATGTTGTTTTATTGCTAAAAGTTCTTGTGGTTCTGAAACACTGGCAATATTATTATTTTTTATAAAAGGCACTTTGTATGAGTAGTTTTCCTGGTTTTCCTGAGTAGAAGTTATCTGATCACTAAAATTACAAGTAGCTGTACTGCATGATGTATTAACTTTCCCTTTATTCTTTAGCGATTCAATATTTACAGTACTTTGTTTTTCTAGAGACTTTGCGCTTACATTCTCTAGTCTCTCGTTGTTGTCACTAATCATTGGAATCTTGTATGGTGGATCGAATCCTTTTCTTATTGGCAGCATCATCATTGCTTGTTCCTGATTTTCTTTTAGTTGTGGACTTGTGCTAGGTAAATTTATGCTTGCTTTTTGATCATTGTTTTCTTTTGTTGATTCTTTCTGATTGTCAATATCTCTATTTATAAAGTTGTTTTTGTCTGTGTCGTCTTTGTTATTCATTTGTGAATGTAAAGGTGGAAGTTCTTTGATATATTTTTTCCATTCTTCCATTATTTTAATTTCTTGGTTTTCTTTTGTCTCTCGAACATGGCTAATACTTGATAAAGTCATGGAAAACTCTTTGTCATTATAAGCTCTTTTAAAATCTTCAACAATTGGTATAGTAAATGCGTACGCTTCTAATTCTCTAGATTTCAGTGGTTCGATTTCTTTGAGTTCCTCTTGCACTTTTAATTCAGGGACTGTTGCTGTACGTTTCTCATCTCTATCAATATTTATTTTATTTGTTTCAGTCGCAAAATCTATAGAATTTATATCTAAAATTGTTTCTTGTTTCTTTAAATTTGGTCCTTCGTTTACTGTAATGTGTTCACAGTTGTTCGATTTTATTGTCACAAGTGTTGTCTTGGGATATTCCAATTCATTATTATTATTGAAACTTGTATTTTCAGCGTTGTTATTTTCTGGAATAATTCTGTTCTTGGTCTTTTCTATTATAGTTTCATTACCAATGTTATTATGTTTATTCTCATGGTAAAATTCTGTCACTGGAAGTTCACTGTCTTCATCAATTTGAACATCAATGTTTGGCAAAACATTCATTGTAAGATCAATGCTATTTATTTTATGCTGCAATACTGTCACTTGTTTCGGCTTCTCATCGACAATTAGTTCTTTGTCTCCGTCGGTTTTAGTGAATTTCTCGCTATTACCAAGGGCATCAATATCATCTTTTCCAATAACATTTGAATCTTGTATAATCACAATTGGCTCAGTTTCTTTGCTTGGTTCTGGCTCGTCTTGTATAAGATCTAGGATTATATTTGGAGGTTTAACGTTAGTTTTCGCCTTCAGTAAATACTTTTCTATGTGGCTTCTAATAGCGTCAGAAAAACTATTTTGGTCTGGTACCGTTTTATCTTCTGTGTCACTCATATCTATGTTCTTTTCCAGTAAGTCAATAAAATTGTAGTTTGACTTTTTCGGAACAGTTTTATTTACACGCTTTCTGATATTATTCATGGATTTGTAGTTGTCTATTTGCGGGTAAGCATTTCTTTTTGAAGCACATGTCATATTTACAGGCTTATTAGTCGCGATTTTCTGTAAAGAGGCATCATTGCTTGCAGCATTGTTTTTCGAGGTATTACTAATCTCAGACTTCCTATTTCCTTTCGATATTTCACCTTCAATCTCATTAAGAATGTCGTTTATTTTGTCATCGTCCATAAATTCACTGATGAAGTCATCTTCGTTTATTTCATACTTGCTTCGGCCCTCAAAAAAAGTATTTTCTATATTTGTTTCAGTATTTTCCGTAGTTGGGTTAGTGTCCGGTTTTTCTAAACGAGTGAGCTCTTGAAGTATTTTTTCCGACATAACTGCTGATTTATTTAAATCATCCTTCAGTACCTTTGTAGTTTTTCCGAAAGATTCCTTCAGATTCTTGAATTTCTCAAAAAGAGCGCTTTCTCGTTTATTCTTTTCTTTACATTGTGTTATTGCAGTTTCTGTATTCTTTCTCTTGCGCTCTCTAAATGTGTCGGTTATGGTGGTTTGTTTCTGCGCTGGTTTTATTACGAAATCATTACTATAATTTGTTAGTGGGGAGCATATTCGGGGTTCGATATTTTTGAATACGTATTCGCATTGAACGTCGATACCAACTGAAACATTAAATTCGACTGAAACATCAAATTTGCTGTGACAAACACCTCAAATTAAGTTAATAACTTATACAGGTCTAACCATAAGCTGAGCTGACGCAGTGAGCGTAGATTTTGTGTTCAAAACCATGTTTCCTTGTTATTTGGTACGTTATGCTTCCATTGTAGATTCCGATCAGATATTTGTCACTGAAATAATAAATTTAATTGTTGGGCCCAGCTTTACGATGATACAGTGCCTTTTTTATCTCTCGGCAATACAAAGTACTACTAGCGTGTAGCGGTACACGAAAGGAGCTTTTGAGGCGCACTTTAATTGGCACACTGTTTCGAAATAACTTGTGACAAGACTTGTAGTAGTAGTAGTAGTAGTAGTAGTAGTAGTAGTAGTAGTAGTAGTAGTAGTAGTAGTAGTAGTAGTAGCGTTAATGTTAACTGAGCAGTTAACTTGGTAGCACTTTGATATTAAGGTGATGTGTAAACTATTACGTACCTAAAAGAAGTGAGTTGCAGTAGGATGTTTTCCGAATCGCCGATAATGACATAGCTCTTGTGAGCCTCTCCCGCAGTCAAATGCTCCATGTTTTCCGACAGATTGTGGTGGTTAAGCAATACTAGTTGCAAGGAAACAATCTTTTCGTCAACCGGTGTCATTGTGAGCTGGTATTTGGGGAGTAGGCTGATTTGTTTACGAAGTATGTTGCCTGCAGGTGGGCCTTTGTTCATAATCTACAATATAATTCAAACTGAAGTAGGTCATGCAAATATCGATTTAAAATTATCACACACAAATGTTAATTATAAAAAGCCAAGACGCTTTCTTTAGTTTTCTTTGTTGAGGAACCCTCCTTAGGTAAATGTCAAAAATAATCTGATCAACACCATTCGTTCAAAATCCACTCGCCTTAATTACGCAGGAAACTTTACATACCCTTTCCAAGTCCCGAGGGTGGCTTTCCTCCAGCAACATAAAGTTGACTTTCCCCGCCGTAGCCAGCAATGTACTAAATGCAGGCCCGATTCCCCTCAGCTGTTTGGATACGAACGGAGAATTCTCCCAGAGATTCGCTGTCACGCATTTAGCTAGGATTATTGAGTTTAGTACTGCCGAGTAGTACTTGGGCTGTTGGGAAATGAGTGCTGGACGGGTCACATATGCTACTAGGCCTGGAAAAAATGCACCAATAAATAAATAATACCCAACATTCATTTAAAATATAATTCTTCTGACCCCACACTAGGTTACCTGTGTCGTGGGTATCAGACCTGGAAGAAATAATTGCAGAACATACAAACATTTATTCCGTAGCGAGAATCGAACCTTCACTTCTCTCGTCTCAGCCTAGCACTCGCCCGCCACGTTACCAAGGTCGTCCAATGAAAATTAAAATTGGCTGTAAAATTTTTTTAAGGAAGATTTTGAGAACTTTAATTTAAGTTGGCTTTGACTCTAGGCTAAATCGGAGTTCAAATGAATACGGGTCATACAATAATTTTGTATGGCCTTTACTGGATACCAGTCAGCACAATGTATCAGACTTACACTTGCAAACTCTATCAGCGATCCTCATAATCTTTGTGGCTTCTTGGTTGAGGGATGGGTCGGGAATGGGAAGGCATCCGAGGATAGCTTGGATCACACTAGAAATTGGAGGTAAGATAGGAATCACAACATCTTAGCATGCAATAAATAGGTTTTTAAACGAAGCGAAACATGATTATGGCTATTACCAAGCACTGAGATTTCTGCGACATTCTAATATTTATCAGAAACTTCATCAACAAGCATTTGCACGCGGCTCTTTTCCGCATAGTTCCTTACATGCCCTAATAAGTACCCTATTCCAAGTTTCAGTCAAACTCGTTCAGTCGTTACAGAGACAAATGCGAGCAAAACACAAGGGACAAATGGCTGTGTGTAAATTGTCCACAAAAAACAAATACCAAAACTTTCGCGTCTATAATACAAGGGTGATTCAAGGTCACAGTAGGTTGTTTTATAAGAAGGGAAAAAAGAGTTCTTCCATACAGCGCTGACTTTAAAGTCAAATTTTAGTAAAGGCTTTACCAGTTCAGCTTCATTTGCCTAGTGGTAATCTTGCCCTTCATCGGGAAACGGATGGTTGAAGCCGTGTTGTTCCGGTTCAATGCGTTGAGGCACCGGCGTTCGTCTATACGCAAATGCATGTCGGAAAGTTCGTGGCTCTCACATACTATCCATAGCAGACGATCTAGAGACTCTGAACCCTCGATCTGTTAAGTTTTATACATAAAAATATCAAAAGTGGCGTTTACACACACTTTTTAAGGTTTTTGAACATTGCTAGATAAGGGGATATTCAAATTTTAACAACATTCTGTAAACCTACAGCAAACTATCACATTTCAGCTCCTTTTAGACCTTCACTTCAGGTAAAATCTAAAAAAATGCGTGCGATTAGAGAATAGTCGGTCTCGGCTTTTCGGAGGCTTTTAGGCGGCCTAAAAACTCCGTCACTAGAGTTGGCCAATAGCTCATACGAACTTACTTACTTATTAGAGAAGATTCGTAAATACTTACGGACTAGTTCTAAAGACATTTATGGTTAAATCTCAAATCTCAATTCAGCTTAGTCAATAGGCTACCTTCATAATATGTTTCATAGTTTCCAAGTCCAAATAGTAGATAGACATGAGACGGCCAGCCTCAGTGGACTCAATGCAACATGCTTCATCCATTGTAATCAGACCGGATGATGCTAGACTGTTCATTGCTTTTACGCAGAGTTCTAGAAACGAAAATTAATGGCCTATAGGTAAAGTTAAAAACTCACTTCACTTCCCTACGAGCTTACGGGGTGTGGGGGATCGCGAGAGGGTCAATTTTGGCAAAACATTACCTGTAAACATCGCGGGAGTAGTCTTATTTAAATGGTTTAGCTCTGTAGCATTATTCCCTACATTTTGTTACTTGCAAAACGAGGCGTACTTTGCATCATCCTACACTTATCCAATTAAGGCAATAATTCAACAATACCTCTTAAACATCTATGTTCCGTACCGGAATTGATTTTTTTTCACATTTTTGTTTTATTTATTGTGATGATGATAATGAGTGCATTCTTAAATTGTTGGTGTGGGTAGCAATACATTTCCTGTGCAAGCAGACACAATTTGGAGGGTAGGTCGAGAAATCTTTTTTGACCTATCTGTTTTCTTATTGGCTGGTTGGTTTGACGACGCCTCTCACGCGCTCTCGTGAAGGAATCGGCCAACGAACATTCCTCGCTCCACCGTCATCGGAGACGAACGTTTACGCACCCTGACTGCCGTTTGCCCCGATTTTCCCACGCGCCCGCGCCGGTATTCTATCGCGTTGTGTGTGCGTGTCTACGGTCCTTCTTTTCGAACAGACGACACGATCTGTGAGACCCTTTCACCAGTCCTGTGGATTTCTACAAGTGCGGACAATATCGGTGCAATCTTGGAAGGCCCCCGGACTCGAGTCAGCCGTGAATCCAGGTACGTCTTTCCAATACCAGCCACTGAATTTCCCGTACATACTTTTTGATCCGTTCGAGCCGGATATATTTCTTGATTCCTCCAGATTGTGTCATCTTTCATTGGTTTCATTGCTACACTACGTGTACATTTTGTAATTTTCCGTTGGTCGTTTTTGCTCATCTTTGCTACGCAAAATGGCGGACGACGCGGGAATTGAACAAGATATTTTCGAGCGAGATATTATTCTAGAAGACATTAAAAGAACGTTATTATTTGCTACTACTGATCAAGTTCAATTCAAATCAAGATCTACTGATCTAAATGCTCAACAAAGAAAGTTTAGTAAACTTCAATCTAAAATTGAAAAAGCGTTGATGAAGTCGAAGTTGTTTAACAAAGACGAACAGTTAAAAATTCGTAACGATTTTAATGATTGTTATTATGCTATTTTAGTTCATGTAAATAATTTGAAAGAAGCCAGTCAGGAATTTAGGCGCATGAGTCGCACTAACATTAATTCAATGCCTCATGCACATAATCATAGTTTACATTTACATAAATTGCCAACGTTACCGTTGCCGTCATTTAGCGGTGAATCTACTGATTGGCCCTCATACTTTGATTTATATCAAGCGTTGATTCACAACAATGATGCCTACACGCCAGCGGAGAAGTTTCGTTATCTGTTGTTAACTTTAAAAAACGAACCTCATAATTTGATAAAATCGATTCCCATTACAGACGAAAACTATTTAGTTGCGTTAGATATTCTTAAAAATAGGTACGAAAACCGCCGAATTATTGCTTCGAAACATTTGGATCGCATTCTGGACTGTAACACCTGTACCAATGAGTCATATTCCAATCTACGAAATTTGCTAAATGTATACATGGAAAACATTAAGGCTCTTGAAACGATGCGTTTCCCAGTGAATGAATGGAGTTTCATTTTGTTGAACGTTTTGTTGCGAAAAATTCCTAATACCATTCGTAAGCGTTTTGAATTATCTCTTTCAAAACCGTCCGAAATACCTAACGTAGATGTGCTCATTAGGTTCTTAGAACAGGAAATTTCCACATTTGAAATTATGACCGGTGGTGAATTGAAGGAATCAAAGCGGATAGATAGCAGTTCTCGTTCCCGCGCAAACAGCGTGGATCCATATCGATCGAATGCGCCCTCCGGGTCGGGTCCGCGTCGCTCGTTTGCAGCTACCGAATCATCCGACGTACAAAGCGAGAAGCAATGCATTTTGTGCGATGCGCAGCACATCCTACCGAGGTGTTCTAAGTTTTTGAATATGTCTCCCGGTGATAGGTATAATTTCATAAAAAACAAAAATGTTTGCTACAATTGTTTGAATGTTGGTCATAGTCTCGTAAACTGTAATTCCAAATATACATGTCGATCGTGCAATAAACGACATCATTCATTATTGCACTTTGAGAATCAGGTAAACAAGCCTATTCATTCAAATCAGGCCGTCTCTTTCCCTCCTTCGGAGAAACATATGGTTGTCGCGTCTGAACCCGGCCCTCCTGCCGTGCTACCTCAAACGACCGCCGTGAACCACGCGATAAGCGCGAACTGCGAGTCGTCCATTGCGCCCTCTACGAGGAAATGGACCGTAATGCTTTCTACCGCGCTCGTCAATATACACGTTGGTACGGTGAAACATCAATTACGTTGCTTAGTTGATTCGGGAAGTCAAGCTAGTTTTATTACGGAGGCTTGTTCTAGACGCATAGGCTTGAGCTCTAGGAATATTAATATTCCGATTTTTGGTATCGGTGAAGAAAAACCGATTTATCCTAAAGGTATAGTTACGTGCGTTATCAGTCCTCGAAATCAGGATATACCAGCTATTTCAGTGGAGGCTTTAATTTTACCAAAACTAGTTTCGACCCTGCCTAGAATACCGGTACCTATAGATGCGTGGCCGCACATCAAAAATTTGTATTTAGCTGATCCTGATTTTAATGCTCACAGCTCTCAACCCATTGAAATGCTTTTAGGTGCAGATATTCTATCTCACATTTTGCTAGGAAACATTGTCAAAGGTCACCCCGATGCACCGATTGCAATGAATAGTATTTTCGGTTATTTGTTGATGGGAAAGGTTTCTTTCGATGTAGCGAACCCGCCGCCACTCCAGGTGTGTCATAGCTCCTTTTTCGAGGACAACGACCTTCAAAGGTTCTGGGAGCTGGAGGCAGTTCCAGAAGAAAAAACCCTTTCTGCTGATGAACGATTGTGCGAATCCTTTTTCGAAGGATCGCACACACGTGACGAATCCGGGCGCTATGTAGTGGCCCTTCCATTCAAAAGTGCACCTATACTAGGTCAATCCCGTGACATCGCTCTCTCGCGTTTTCGAAAATTAGAATATCGTTTAGAACGTAATTCTGCCCTGAAAAGGGAATACCACTCGTGCTTACAAGAGTATTTAGATTTGAACCAAATGGAACTTTGTGATCCCCCCTCCAAAGATGATACTTCTCATTATTATATTCCGCACCACTGCGTGGTCAAAGAGTCTAGCGAAACTACTAAGGTTCGGGTAGTGTTCGATGCTGGTTGTAAAACCACAAATGGTCACTCATTAAATGATCTTTTGCTTACCGGTCCGAAGCTTCATTCGGACATTGTCGATATTTTGTTAAAATTTCGAATTCATAATGTCGTGTTTACAGCTGATATCAAAGCTATGTACCGTAATATTGCGGTTAGAAATTCAGATTGGGACTATCAACGCATACTTTGGCGATCCTCTCCTGACGCACCCATTCTGGATTATAAAATAAAAGTTGTTGTTTTCGGCGTGAGCTCATCTCCTTATCTCGCTTTACGTGTGATGCGCCAACTCGCACAGGATGAGGCTGAGAAATTTCCGCTCGCGTCAGCAGTTTTGATGGACTCCGTCTTTGTCGATGATATTATTACAGGAGAGGCCGACGAGGCCAAGGCACTCGCTCTGCAAAAACAATTAGTAGATGTCTGTGCAAGCGCAGGGTTCGAACTTCGAAAATGGCATAGTAACTCGCCGGCGATTCTCGCCGCAGCGCCCTCACCTCACGGTGAGCGGCCGGATAATGTTTCGTTCGCATTAGTGGAGAATGATACTTCAATAAAAGTACTCGGACTCCAATGGAACCCTTGTTCGGATGGTTTCTCAGTCAATGTTCAATCTTCTGACTCGACTTATACTAAAAGGTCCATTTTGTCGGAAATCGCAAAAATCTACGATCCCCTAGGTTTATTATCGCCTGTGATTTTGTATGCAAAACATATTATGCAATTACTGTGGATCGCTGGGACCGGGTGGGATGAGTCACCGCCCATTGATATAGTCAACGCGTGGTCAAGCTTCACCAGTGAGCTTCCGCTCTTAGCTGAATGTTTTTTCCCTCGTCACATTTTCGACAAGGCTACATCGATCGAGTTGCATGGCTTTTCAGATGCTAGTGAACGAGCTTATTCTGGATGTGTTTATGTTAGGTGTAAATGCAGCGACAACAAGATTCGTGTTTTTCTTGTGTTGGCAAAGACGCGTGTTGCGCCATTGAAGCGTTTATCTATCCCGCGACTTGAACTTATGGCAGCCCAACTGTTATCTAAACTAATAAGAAAAGTAATGCTCGCTTACGGCGACCGAATTCATTTCGATCATGTCTACGCATGGTCAGATTCCACGATTGTGTTAGCATGGCTACGCTCATCACCACATGAATGGAAAACTTTCGTGTCCAATCGTACCAGTGACATACTGTCACGAGTACCAGCCGGTTGTTGGCGACATGTGCCATCGTACGACAACCCGGCCGATTCAGCCTCCCGAGGCATGCTGCCCTCGGTGTTTGTCAAACACGTTTTATGGTTCTGTGGCCCTAGTTGGTTAGTTGAAGAACCAAAATTGTGGCCTATGCTCATTCAAGGTCCTGTTACACAGGAAGAAAAACGCAATCCTCCTCTTCTCGCAACACCATCTTCTGTAGGCGAGCTCGAGGTATTTTCAAAATTTTCATCGTTAGGAAAACTGGTTCGTGTCATATCGTACATTTTTCGATTTTATCATAAATGTAGAAAAACTCAAACTTCTTTCCCTGCGCACATTACTGTGCCCGAATATAACTCTAACCTAAAGTTAATAATAGGTAGAATTCAACAGTCCGTTTTCGCGGACGATATAAAAAACATAACACTGGGGAAACAATCCTCAAGTCAATTGAAACGCTTATCTCCGTTTTTAGATAAGGACAACTTATTACGTGTGGGCGGGCGATTGCATAAATCTCTTCTTTCGTTTGAATCTAGACATCAATTGATACTTCCTAAAAAACATCATTTAACTACGTTAATTATTGATGATGCACACGTCACCCATTTACATGCTGGTCCCCAGTCTACGCAATATTTGTTGATGCAAAAATATTGGATTTTATCGGCACGAAACATAATCAGACAGCGTATACATAAATGCATTTCTTGTTTTCGAGCGCGGCCGACTCACACACAGCCACGCATGGCTCCTTTACCTAGCGTACGTATACAATCAGCGCGTCCATTCTTAAAAACAGCTGTTGATTACGCCGGACCATTTTATGTGCGCGCTAATAAGGTTAGGAACGCTAAAATAATAAAATCCTACGTTGCAGTTTTCGTTTGCATGAGTGTAAAAGCGATACATCTCGAATTAGTTTCAGATCTTACTACTGAATCGTTCTTAGCTGCGTTACGACGTTTCACGTCTCGTCGGGGTTTATGTACGGACATCTACTCTGACAACGGCAAAAACTTTGTTGGGTGTAATAACTACTTACAAGAGTTATATGCATTTCTAAATTCAGATTCAGTTCAAAAGGCGTTTCATGAAAAGGTATTAGGTCAAAACCTTACTTTTCATTTTCAACCCGTTACCGGGTCACATTTTTGTGGATTGGTAGAAGCTGGTGTAAAAAGTTTCAAACATCATTTGTATCGTGTTCTTGGTACTCGCACACAAACCTACGATGAAATGCATACTCTTCTTTGTCAGGTTGAGGCAGTGTTGAACTCGCGCCCTCTTTGCGTCTTGAGTACTGATTCCCAAGACCCCTTACCGCTGACTCCAGCACATTTTTTGATAGGCGGTCCTATCACGGCCCTACCGGACGTTTCGTTGGCGGACTTTAATCCTGATCGGCTTACTCGATGGCGATGGATTCAACAAAGCGTTCAACATTTTTGGAAACGTTGGAGTTGCGAGTATTTACATGAATTACAACAATCTCAAAAATGGTTTCATAATCGTGGACCTCCAATCCGTGAAGGCATGATTGTTGTTGTGCGTGATGACAACCTACCCCCTTTACAGTGGAGGTTAGCCAGAGTACACGCTCTGCACCCGGGCAGTGATAACATTACCCGTGCTGTCACTCTTAAAATGGGAAACTCTTTTACGAGGAGACCCGTCGTTAAGATTTGTCCGCTTCCGTTAGATTAATAAGTCTACTTTTTCAGTTGAGCATTTAGTTAGTACCTAAGCAAATATTATATATTTTTGTTTTTCCTTTTCCTTTCATATTTCTTACTTTTTTTTGTGTATATTTCGTTAAAACAACCACGTTCTTTTAAGGTGAGCGGCTATGTTCCGTACCGGAATTGATTTTTTTTCACATTTTTGTTTTATTTATTGTGATGATGATAATGAGTGCATTCTTAAATTGTTGGTGTGGGTAGCAATACATTTCCTGTGCAAGCAGACACAATTTGGAGGGTAGGTCGAGAAATCTTTTTTGACCTATCTGTTTTCTTATTGGCTGGTTGGTTTGACGACGCCTCTCACGCGCTCTCGTGAAGGAATCGGCCAACGAACATTCCTCGCTCCACCGTCATCGGAGACGAACGTTTACGCACCCTGACTGCCGTTTGCCCCGATTTTCCCACGCGCCCGCGCCGGTATTCTATCGCGTTGTGTGTGCGTGTCTACGGTCCTTCTTTTCGAACAGACGACACGATCTGTGAGACCCTTTCACCAGTCCTGTGGATTTCTACAAGTGCGGACAATATCGGTGCAATCTTGGAAGGCCCCCGGACTCGAGTCAGCCGTGAACCCAGGTACGTCTTTCCAATACCAGCCACTGAATTTCCCGTACAATCTAAATCAATTTCAATTCCAAAAAGTTCACAATAAATCTTTGATCGTTGCCAATGAAATACAAAACTGCATCTAAATTGAATAAAAATAAAGTTGTGAGCTCCTGATGCAAGGTTTTGATAAGGTGATTTGCAGACGTATATTAAAAGCATTTTAAGTTATTTGTTTTAGCCTAAAGAAGTGCCTTTCAAATGACCAACTAAAATGTATCAACTGGATGAACTATTTATTTATTTATTTATAGGAAAACCAACAGCAGAAGATAACTAATAGACAACACAGTAAAAACAGAAAGTGGATTTTTATTTTATTTTATTTTTATTTTTTACTATGTTATAGTGAAGGTTATACGAGTAAGTAGGTATGAAGCTTTATGTCTCGCAGATATTCACTAAACAGATTTACTTATAACCTTTGAACTTCGAAGAATTTTCAAGTTATGACACTGCCAGTACGCTTCATACAGGGTCACCAAAGCAATTACACATAAACCATCATTGCCATTACTATGAAGTGATATTTACTTACCAACTGCGTATATCACAGTTTAGCACGAACACATACGTATGTAACTTGATGCATAAGAAACATATTTATATGTGTAAAGGGCATGAAATGCTGGTTCAAGTTAAAAACGCATCGTTCTATTTTGTTTTTTATTAACTAGAGTGTTATGTATTGTTATCATGATCACTTACTTAGCCCGTTGTTTGATTTTATACTGATGCATGATTTTATAAATAAATAAATATTTGAGGACATATCACACAGCATCATCTAGCCCTAAACTAAGCGAAGCTTATACTATGGGAACGAGATGGCTGATGGAATACTTATATACTTTTTTTTTGTAAATACATAATTATAATACATAATATTACAACACCCAGATCCGGAAGAAATATTTGCAGAGAATGCAAACATTTCTCCCGTAGCGGGAATCGAACCCGTGCCTCTTGCGTCTCAGCCGAGCACTCGCCCGCCATGCCACAGAGGTCGTCAACGAACGGTCGACGGATCGTTCATTGCTATAGTAACGTTGCTATCTATCGAAAATTGTTAGGGTAACTGACCATCCCTTGTAGAAATAGGAAACATTAGAATAAACCTATTGAAACGCAGTCCGCTTATATCTCGCCACCTCAAGGACTGAAAAGATCGCATGCTACTGATGTGTCGACAACTCTGCGTTCTAAGAGCATCCATCAATCATGTTCCGGAACTTAAATGAACATCGTAAATACTATTTATAATTACAGAAAAAAATGAAGAATTGTGCGTTTGATGCTTTTCCTGAATATAATATGATATAATCTATACCTTCGCTTTGCTCGTTTAATTTGGACACGTATGAGATAAATCTGTTTTTTTGGGAAGCAAACCCATTAGGACAATTTATTTAACAAATCTTTAAAATGGCGTAAATTAAATAATCTTCATTAGGTACATTTTATTTATAGCACGCTGAATTACTTCCTATAACGTTTTATTTAAACAAATAAACCAATTAAAATGTTTTTATTGGTTAAAGTATTCCTATGATAATGACAAAATAATGCGCGTATTTTTGTAGGAAACAAAAAAGTTAAAATTACGTAAACTCGTTTTGCATTCTCAATTATTCAAAAAAGTAGTGTGATTATGTTAGGATAGGAAGGTATTATCTAGCACGGCTACGGCCACAATGTTGTTTATTCGAAACTTAGTTTTTTGGGAAGCAAACCCTTTCGGACAAGTAAATACTCAAAGTTTTAATTCAGACTTAAAAATCTTTGTTTTTGTTTTAACTTTTTTGTATCAAATAAATTCGAGCGGGTAATAAGTACCTATCACACCAGATATCAATAAAGTATAACTGCCTCTTAAGCTACTTGACAAGTTTCACCAAACCTTTGTTGACCAATTTATTTTCTGTTTAATGATACCTTTGTGTAATGATATTTTAAACGGTAGGCACATCGAGTGTCATCTTACAAGGGCAAACCGCAATAACTGAATCCTTCGTTAAAGACGACAATTACGATTTATTACTCTTGTAACAGATAAGCTCTTTTTCTCACAATAAATCTTTCATTACCTATTGTTTCAAGTTATTAACAGATAAATAAGGGCAGTAAGTTTTCTAATTTGTTTTTTGATAAATAATAATTTGAATAAAGAATAAGTTAAATATTATAAAACTGTTATTACTTACCTTCAATTTTCTTCGAGATTAGAGGATGTGGCGCAGTTTGTGGCAAACCAAGATATCTGCAAAAGAAAGAAAACACAACACAAAAATCAGATTTTATTTAATTTCACGCCGCTATAACATCAGGTTTTACCTCTTAGGGTCTTTCGCTGCCCTCACTGAAAGAAATGTAGATCGTAGCCATTGCACGCACTGAGCTACGTCGCACACAGTGCCGAGTGCGGCTTCGCTATTCAGGTTTTCAGGCAAACGCTTGTGTAGGTAACTCTGCAACGGCTCACTACCGCCTACCAACGCTTGGTAACGTGGCTGAAATTGATGAGAAATAGAGTTTTTAGCGTGATGCTTAGAGCTGTACTACGCGATAAAGAAAACAATGTTCAGTTATTGCAGGACATTGTTTTTGTTCTATGGACCTATGGGATGGAATGATGGGCCTATGAATCATAATGGCGAGAGAATACAAAGTAGTAAATATGTAAGTATGAAACCTTTTCTACATTAAAATGTCAAACAAAGAAAAATAATTGCCTCTATGTCAGGAAGCGTGACATTCAATTGACAACGTTTACTAAATTACTTTGTAGTGCTGGAGAGTGACTGTTTTATAAATTATCTTTATTTTAATATTTGTTTTAATAAATCAACATGGCGTTATCCAAAGAAGAAAAGAAAGCCAAGAAGGAAGCGAAAAAGCTCGAAAAGCTGAAAGCGGAAGCTGAAGCGAGGAAAAAGTTAAAACGTGAGGAATTACATCGTGAAATGGCTGCCCAGGCATTGAAGAGGGGCGAGCTCGACAAAACATGGCGGGAAATGATGCTCAAAATCAAGGAACCCCTGTTCCGTCAAGATGTTGAAGTTATGTGGCACGTTTTTGAAAGAGCATACGACAAAAAAGACTACCTCATTAGCCACACTATGCGGCTTATGGACGTGGCTGACGATCAGTTTCAACGAACCGTTGCAAGCTTTTGCGATACAATAGACACCATGATTAACAAGTTCCTAGCAGACTTAGAAGCACTGTCTGCAGACAACGATAAGAGAACTGCGGATCTTCTCAAGAGAGGCGAAGATGATGCTAATCGTATAATGACAGACCACAATGCTGCTGAGACACACTTGCAATTGCTTCTGTACCACGCTCACACCACCTCTGATTCTCTTGCGTGGACTACTCGAGGTGAAAACTTAGTTAAAGAAGATGAGGAAAAGGGCAAATATGCAAACGTACGCGAAAATCTTCGATCATTCCTTGAAAACAATTACAACTCCACGTGGGAAGAATACAAAGCTGTTTTAAAAGCTTACGTTGTGAATACTGCCGACAATCAGAAGCAAGTGCGAAAACTGCGACGCAAAGAAAATCTGATGGCTGATATAATCGCATCGCAGGGTAAGAAAATAGCAAATAGTGATGGGTTGCTTAAACGTCTTCGAACTGAGTTGGCGGCTTATGAATCCGGTACAAAACAAGCTGTTTTTCGAGACCGCAGGAATAGGCATAGAAATGCTTGCTACAGGTTGAAAAAAAGTCTGTATGGTGGAGTGGCTACCGATGTGAAACAATTGGCCACATTAGTAAAATCATCTGATGATGCAGTAGAATGGCTGGAAGCTGCTTATAAAAAAGCCGAAAAGATTCTGCGTATGGCTGCTTTGTGTAGAAAGTTCGAAACTCAGCGTGAAAAAGTATTGCCTTACGGTTCATTCTTGCCTCGATCGCCAGTTCAAGCTAAAACTAGTGTTCGACGTCAACAATCCGATGATTCCTTAGTCATGAACGCAATATCGACAACATGTGGCTTGACAAGACTCTGGCAGCGCATTTCAAAAGCTGAGTTGACGAAACGAGCTTTGCATCGTGAAAAAATATTACTTTTACAGGAAAACGCCGCTATAGCGCGTAAAATACAAGAGTACGGTGAGCAAAAAGTAAGCCCGGACACATTCAAATGCATTTGCGGGCCATCTGATAAGAAAAATAGTAATGCATCTCATCCTGTTGCTGTTGAAGGAGTTTTAGAAATAAATAAATTTGTGCGCAAAAATGAAAAATAAAATCTATGCTTATTTTATGCTAAAGTATTTTCATACATCACGACTCTCATTATTTAGCTCTTCCGTCTATGTTATTGTGACATAATGCTGGTTTCACAGTAGTCCTGTATGTGTTTGGGTTATTCTTGTGGATGCGGAGACAAGCGCGCGCACTGCACGCCAGTTTCGCAATGACACGAGACACGCGAGGCGCAAACGATGCCACTTTGACCTTACCCACATCGTTGATTTTGGTGCATTTGATAAGATAAAAGCGATTTGAACACTAAATTATTCTTTTAATTTACTGCTAGAGCTCAATAAGTTATTTAAGTCTGCTGTTCAACATGCGTTAACCAATAATAAAACTTAACCTATATGGAAAAAGGGAAGGGAGGCCTTTGCCCAGAAGTGTGATCCAGCAGAGCAGGTTTGTTAGATTAGATTAAATATATATTTTTCTTTTAGTGCCAACGGGACCCTATTACTAAGCCTCCGCTGTCCATCCGACCGTCTGTCCGTCTGTCAGCGAGCTGTATAGCTGGATAATAGGTAGAGTTGAAATTTTTAGAGTATGTATTTCTATTGCAGCTATAACACTAAATAACAATAATAAAATAAAAGGGGCCCCATACAGGAAAACATTTTTTTTACGTTCGTAATCGATCATTGAAGTTAGCAACACTCAGCGCGGTCAGTAATTGGTAGGGTCGAGTGACTTTTGGACATTTTTTGTAGTATTTTTGTGTATTTCTTATTACTAATTTGTACAAAAATAATAAAAGAAATAAAAATTAATGGGGTCCTCATAGAAGATACGTGTTTTATTTTGCATTTTTTACTTGTTTTTAATAGGGAACGTGATACAAGAAACATTTATGTAAATGTATGATGGTACGGGCGGAACTCTTCGTGTGCGAAATCGACTCGCACTTGACCGATTTTATTTATCTAGGTAGAGCATTTTAAGACTAGGCTTGTAAGAAAATAACATTTAGTTTTTATAACCTAGACCATTCCACGTAGTAACCTATCCGTAAATGCAAGTTTATTATTAAGTCGTATCAAACTCTACGTTTTGTGCAATTTATCATGGGTGCCATGTCTCCGTATCATATTGCTGCAACGACCTTGCTCTTCGTACTAATTCATTTTACGCGTTAAAGTAGGTGAAGACTGAATTAAACACATGACGGTCCATTGTGATATTAATCGCTTTCACACGTAAACTCACGAAGGATTCGGACTGGGTCTCGCAATCAACATTCTTGACTTTATTAAAATAATCTCATAACGCCGTTTTTATATCATTTGACTAAACAAAAGCCAATTATTAAAAAATGTGCTCACCGCGCTAACAGAAAAAGCTGAGGAATGTAAAAAATATTATCAAATGAATATGAATTATGTATTTGATGGCTACTTATAAATCAATGAATCAGAAATATGATTCCATCGTAGTAAGGTTGGTACCTACCGACATTTACAGTACCACCAACGACACAAGTAAAATATGGGTCACTATTATCATATCAATAGCCGTTGCCGTCGTCACATCTATAAACATAATAAGTATTTCCCTGCAGGTTAGAGAGTTCTTCTTATACCATAGCATTACCCTAAACTTAGAAACTCGTTGAGTGAATTTTTTGCTTTGTGAATGATTTGTGTCGCAGATTGTACACGTGTAGGTATTGTACATCCTCACCGCGGAGTCATCACGATTGTCCCAAGATGCATCAAATTATTCACTGAGTCTTTATGCTTGATGCTATTATGGGAATCTAGAATGGACTGAGTAAGGATTGAAACAATAAAATTGCACTGATCATTGATTACGATGCTCGATAAGGCAAGATAACTTTGCTTATATTTATGTATATGTGTAAATAATTATTTTAATGTAATTTTAATTACCCTTCTGTCATTTAAATGATGATTGTGATTTTATGGATTTTTACATTTTCAGTGCGAAACGTGAGTACAACGATATTTAAAGATAAAGTCAGTCGGGACATTATCTAGAGCGTGCAACAGATCACAAAGCACGCATATTCACTTCCTTATTAGAGGATGACAGATATTCACTTTCACTATGCGATGCAAGGATAAAGACGAGAAGGGCTGTTCTACAATATATATATATATATATATATATGAGCTTTATTGTATCTTCGGTTCTTATCCTAGATTCACATTCACATCTCGAAGTCACATTTCTGCAGAAAGCAGTATACCAATATATAATACCAGTGAACGTCATACAAGACAAAGCTTCTGAAAGTAGGACCATGTCGAAAATAATGAGCATTTTTTCATGTTTAGTAACACCGACATTTATTTGAAAAATCTTTGTTATTTACTGCTTTGCGCTTGCCGGTAAACATGCTTTCTACGCCTCATTGCGGCTAGCGATGGTATTTATGCATCTCATACCTACTGTAGGTACTAATTCGTGTAACTGTGCCATCACGACACGCCTTATTACAAAGCTTGCTGAGGATTTGATGAAACGATTCAAACGTTTCCTTATTCGATATAGCGGATTCCCACGGCGATGCCCAAAAATATTTGAAACATGTTTTGAATAAAGTTAAATTTTTCACGATCTTCTTCCGATCACAATGAAGGTTCACGGTCACAAAATAATATTTTAATTGGATAAAGAGAACGCATCAAACCTTTTGAAATAATTAGTTCTACAATGCCAGTGTTACGAAAATTTATATTCGGCATAGTTGGAACACGCGACAGAAGTAAGTCTATTGATGGCCAGGTACAATAGGCGTGTCTTCATCGCATTCGTCAAGCAGCAATGTAAAATACAATATGGGTAATTGGTATTTAGTCACGGCTATTGGTATTGGTTTTGAACGTAGAGGGACATCCATCACGGCACGATACGATAAGGCGACATTACGGCATCTTCGCGAGGGGTCTCGGGGTGCCGTATAAAGTAAAGGACGAGACGGGGCACGCCACCAGTCCTGTCTTACACTCTATACGACATACATCGATCATTGTCTGACTACGGTTGTTCAGTGCAGTGTCGTGACATTTGTGTTTTAGTATCCTCCGTAAGGTGAGTTCAAGAAGTTTTAGTAGGCAGCTTGAAGTTAATACCTAGTTAGTTTTCATCACATTTTCAGGATGGATTTAATAGTTACAGGACTTTTAAGTCACTCGTTTTTCTTTATACGTAGTACACATTTTCATTGTTAGTAAAAAAAAATTAAAAACACTTGCTTCGTCTCAGCCCGAAGAGAACAGCGAAATACTTAGCTTGGGAGGTGAAATATGGAGTCTTGCGGAAAATATGATGGTACCTTTCATGACAATGATCATCATTTTCAGTAGTTATTTAGGTACAAACAGCAAATCAATCACGCACCCATGCGAGTTAGTTTCGATAATTTCATTGTCATCGAAATAAAAACGTGTGAGAAGTCCACAAAAAACATTAATTAGCTGCATACCATTAGTAGCAACGCAGTATTGGAAAAGCGCGATGCAATGTCGTCATTTACCTTCATTTTCAACATTTACCTCAGAAATACGTTAGAATATGTAACTCTCCCACGATTCAAATGCGTGCTTCGGTCATGAAAAACAGGTGTAATAAATTGTAAGCAATTTCGGTGTCAGTTATAGACTGCTGATAAAAAATGATTGAAATGTTTATAACTTAGATCAATGTGAAATCGAGATAGATTATGAAGTAAATTAGAAGAGGAGGAAACAATAATAATTGATGAATACTTTTAAGAACTGAAATCAGTGGCTTGTTATCTATCTATATATCATAAGCAAAGAGGGTTAGACCAGTCAATATCTATGATTTTTTTATACATATATTGTTAGGTCCCGAGTAGTTTATACCTAAATATGCATAACTTTATCCCGCAACCAATAGACCTAGAGTACTCGGGTTAGGCTCAAATTGTAGCAAATTTAGTTAAAACAAGGGTACCTGAAAACGCTTCCTCAAGGTACTTTTTTCGAAAAAACTGAATAAAGGGTAAAATTTTCGAGATATCTAGAGCAGCACAAGGTTTTCAGTGTTGCAAATTATGGTATATACTACTCTCATAGGACCTAACCACATATAAAAAAATCGTAGATACATGCACGTTTGTGATGTTTATTTTTTTTGTGTCGATAATGACTGGCGTTGAAAATAGAAAAATCATCTAAAGAACTGCAAATGCGATTCATAAAAAAACCCGTTAAATATTGAAAAGGTTATTTAATGATAAAGGTTCCTCATTAATTCATGTCAATGTCTAAAACCCATAAAATAAGTGCGCAATCATACCTCCATGGCGGCGGCGATGTGAGACAAAGCAGTTCCTCGGGAATCGATCACGCAAGGCCAGGCAAAACTCAATTATTGAATACCTGCCTCAATGTTTTATGCAGATTGCTCCAATGGTCTTTATCTTTGGATATATTGTTCGTAAATACCTAATTAGAGATTAGCGTGAGACGAGTTTTATTTCAACCAAGTCAAAGTTGAAAAAAGTAAATACCTACTGGTTAGTCAAATTCAATCCAAAAAAACATAGTTTTCAAGAAGAAGGGTCGGCACAGCATGATCCAAGGATCATGTAAGAGTTTTGGCTAAGGCTAGGCTTGACATTAAATAAATATTGTAACTATATATGTTTGTACGGTCTACCGCCAGAATCTAGAGATCTAATTTTTTTTACCTAACACCTATTATGTATATTCTCATGTATATTGTACCTAGGTTCACAGACAAATAAATAATTTATGATTTAAGGTGTTTTATGACCGGCCGCCTGCCTGACGTCAACCCTCCTTGGGAATACTTGCTTATTGTATTTCATCATTTTGTTACTAGATGTCGCCACTAGTTCGTTAGAACGCGCTATCGTTGCGTTTTACAACCTATATAGGTACATACATTCATTGAAATAGATTCGATAAATATCCACGGATTTATTTCACGTATTTTTGATACGCAATTCCACTGCGTGGCATAGCGTTGTACCTACTACAATTTTTAATATAAATAATATATTTATTTATTATTTATTTATAATGTAATATTTATAATTTATAATATATGTTTACTAGCAGCCGCCCGCGGCTTCGCTCACGCGGTACCCAGATATAAAGTACCCTATGTCCCATTCCAGCACACGTAGGTAGGTACCTACTATCCTCATTATCTATAATATAAAAATGAATCGCAAAATGTGTTGGTAAGCGCATAACTCAACAACGCCTGGACCAATTTGGCCAAATCTTTTTTTTAAATGTTCGTTGTAGTCCAGGGAAGGTTTAAACGATGAAAAAACATAGTACCTACATGTACCGGGTACCACGCGAGCGAAGCCGCGGGCGGCAGCTAGTTCATTATAATATAGTGTACGCTAAACGATGACTAAAGTGTTGCCATCTCATTTCATAATGACAAACAGTGACAGGGCTAACTTTAAGCAATGGCTAACTTTAGCGAACGAATATGAATAATAGGGTATGTAAGTATATTCCGTAGTTTTTGCGTGAAAGAGTAACAAACATACCTAAATCTATCCACCCATCCATCCTCACAAACTTTCGCATTTATAGTATTAGTAGAATGGTACGGGTACGTGCACGAGTCCGACTCGCACTTGGCCAGTTTTTATCTTTATTTTGGATTTTTTTAGACGCTAATAAAGTATTCTATTTTTCATGAAAAACATGCCAAAAATAAAGAATTTACAGGTAATTATGACATCAACTAAATGAGCAAAATCGGCTCTTTAATTTGATATAGGTTATGTGCAGTTTTAGACCAAAAATTGATTCCAGGTTTTCATCCCTTTTCACCCCTTTAGAGGTTGAATTTTGAAAAATCTCTTCTTAGTACACCCCTACGTACTAAGGTTTACCTACACTGAAAATTTCAAGTCTCTACGTCCAGCGGTTTAGGCTGTGCGTAGTCAGTCAGTCAGTCAGTCAGGACAAAGATTTATATTTAAAATATATATATATAATACTAATATTAAAATTATCATGGCATTATTAATATTATTATTATTGTTATTTATAGTTTTCATACTCGGTTCAGTAGATGGAAACCGGATTAACTGAAGTGCACGGGCCTAAGCCAAGTACACAACATTTCCTAAATTATTATTATTTGTTGTTATAGCGGCAATAGAAATACACACTGTGAAAATGTCAACTCTGCCTATTACGGTTCATGAGATGCAGACCGCTGACGGACGTACGGACGGATGGACGGACAGACATACAAACGGACGTCGGATGCTTAGTAATAGGGTCCCGTTGGCACCCTTCGGGTACCCTAAAATGACATTAAATTTGGTCTTTGAGTCCATGAGTTAACTTTAGTTCATTTAGAAACAAATATCCTTGATATAAGTATAGGTAGGTACCTATGAAACTGAAGACTAGCTCCTGTTACGCTGGATTTTTTATGCACCTTTGATAATGCAGTGATGTATCGTGAATATTTATTTATTTTATATTTTTATTTAACTTCACTTAAAATAAACATTAGTTACACATAATGTACTACAGTATTGTACACCTTAAAAAGGTCTACAAAAGTCTGTGCCTCGTTCCAATATTCTACTAACGACGAAGTGTATGACGAAAAGAGTCAAAGACTATTTTTGACAGAAAACAACATTGCTATGGTAATGAACGATCCGTCATCCGTTATGAGAATATTGGACCCTGGCCTAAGCGGGGTTGGTACAGCATATTCTCCTTCTTCATTCTTTCTTATAAGTAGTTTAGGTAGTAAATTTATATTTCCCTAACTTCCACTCGCGTGGTACACAGATAAAAAGTAGATATGCTATTTATGACTATTCAAAACTTCATCCAAAGAACAACGAACATAAAACTTTCGCATTTACCTATAATATAAAGTAGAATTTATTAAAACCATCACAGCTTGAACTGAGTAGCAAAAATGAAATAGAAATTTAATAAAAACATTTTATTTAAAACATGTTTTATTGTTTCAGATGACTTCAATAAAGCTGGTGATGTGCGCTTTCGTTGTCGTTTGCGTCAGCGTACGACAGTCGATGGCCGCTCCGGCACCACAAGAGGAAAAATACCCACCTATGCCAGTAAGTTATTTTTCTCCTAGCTGCAAAACTATAGTCGAAAATAAATTGAGGATATCCGAAACTAAAAACAGGGTTTTACGTTGGTATATAAAAAGTTCGACAAACATGTGCCAAGTGCATGAATGGAGCCTTTGCCACACTGTTTTGAAAGAACTAGTTGCAGTATTGTGTTTTAGATTTTAGTATTTTCTACCCGTGGCTTCGATCATGGAGTCAAATTAAAACTATGTATATTCCAAGTTTTATGTTGGCTGTTGGAGCTTGATTGAGCCTCAAATATTCAGTCATCCTCAAAAACTTGTGGATTTAACAGAATGTTTGTAGGCAATGATCTGATAACCTCAGAAAATAACTGTGTACGAATTATCATACTTTTTCGTAAAACCGTTAAAACCTAATGGTTTTCGTAAAAAAGTATAAAATGCCATGCATCACCGAAAATATGTAAATGATTTTATTTGTTTTTCAGAATTATCAGAATTATTTATTATTTTCCTATTTTACTAGATTAAAATTAATTTAAAACAACCTTTACGAAACAACCTTTTCGCGTTCCGATTAGTAAAACAATTCTCCTTTGGTATCTGTAAACGGAATCAAAGGCAATCTCTATCTAATTAATGAATCACCTGCGAATCACGACCTAGCGATGATCCGGTACTACGCATGGAGTAAAATGTCAAACATGTACAATCAGCCTATTTAGCACATGCCTATTGCGCGGTAAAGGGCTAGGCATTGAAGAAGCGCATACGACGCATTATTTTCACAAGTAAAGCTATAAAATGCTCCAAGAACCGAGCATAATGAGTTCAAGTAGGGATTCTTTGAGTCTATTTTTACATGGTCTCATTAATAATACCAAGGATAGGACCATACTTCTAGACTAGGATAAAATTCTATGTATCGTCATGTTATGATTTCTTTGTTACTGATATTAGCATATTGAAAAAAAGAGTTATTGAGAGTTCAAAGAGTTTGTCAGGGTATTCAAAATTCTGTCGAGTTTCAGAAATAAATTCGTTTTGAATGATTTAATCTATGACTAAGTTATTGCTGTTTTGCCTATCATTAAATAACCATTAAACCATAAAATTGCAGTTATTAGATAGACCTAAAAGTTGTCTACCTTAACATAAATAAGTGTCGAGAACTGAAGATGTGTCAGAGTATTATAATTTACCTATTTGACCTTAGTGACCTTATAGTATTTACAACTACGATATATTACTTACGATATTCTCGTGTATTTGTAAATTAACTCTACATCTAAATTACCAAATAAATCCTTTGTAATTGCATGTGCTAGGTAAAACAGAATTAAGACTTTGAGACTATACGATGCAAGGAAATAACCTATTGTCAAAAATAGTACTACTAAATTTGATGTAGGTAAGCACGAATACCTACTTACATAGAAAAATAAGTTTATTTGAACAATTCAAATAAAATGTACCTTTTGGAAAATAGACTTTTTGGCAAAAAAAAACGTAGGTAGTGAAACGCGTTGAAGTATATTGCATTAAAACTTTTGATGCATTATATTATATTTTTCTGTACTGGCAATGTGAACCAGTGAGATGAAAGAAATCGAGTTTGGCTTACAAAAAGGCTTGTTTCATTCATAAATTAAAAGCATATATTTTACTCGTAGTTCACGCTAAGATTGTGAAGAGGACCTATATCTAAAAAGGCGCGTTGAAGTCTTTTGTATCGACATTCAGAAAAAAAATCATAGGTAATGTTCTACGAGTATAAGTTAGAAATAATCTTATATTATAAGAATCTTTGTCCTGACTGACTGACTGACTGACAGAGAACGCACAGCCTAAACAGCTGGACGTAGAGACTTGAAATTTTCAGTGTAGGTAAACCTTGGTACGTAGGGGTGCACTAAGAAGGGATTTTTCAAAATTCAACCTACACTATATTATAATGAATAATGAGGATAGTAGGTACCTACGTGTGCTGGAATGGGACATAGGGTACTTTTTATCTGGGTACCGCGTGAGCGAAGCCGCGGGCGGCTGCTAGTAATTTATATGCTTAATGCATTTATTCACGAACTTGACTTTAAAAAATACAGTTTTTTTGAAGTCGGTTAAGTCAAGGATTAATATAAATAGTTTTTTCAGTTTTTCATTTCGCGCTAGCGTTTGGTAAACAGTAATAAATATTAATGTAATTATAAAAGTATGTCATTCTATCTCTACATTGTCCTAGTGCACTAAAGTAGAAGAGGCTCAGTATCGGTGCATCTAGCCATTATACAGAATATACATGATTATCCTATTATACTAACGATGTGAACTGAACAAACTCGCGCAAACTCTCATAATTGGACGCAATCGCGTTACCTTTGTGCGATTTTGTTATCTCTATAATCTGAGAATTGTGAACAAGGGAACTAAAAATATACGTTTTCGAGCGTGCCTGCGAATTATATATTAGTTCATAGACAAATTTTTCGTATTTGATTTCGTAATCTAAATAATACATAAAACTATACGTTACTAGCTGACTGACTTGGAAGGTATGTTCCTCTGATGGTGTAGGGGTACACTAAGAAAGGAATTCTCGAAATTCAACTCCTAGAGGACGCCGCAGGAAAATAAAGTTTGTGTACAAAAATAACTTATCGCGGACAAAGTCGCGGGATGTTCCACTAGTATTTAAATATACTGAAATCAGCACACAATTGTTTCGAAATAATGAACTTTGTTGAAAATAAGATTAAAATTAAAATAGTAATTTACTCAAGTTGTGTGGATTCATTTGTCTTCGCATTTAAGTTGAGTTTGCAAAATGTAATGCGATGTCATGCTCGGCCATAATGTCGAAATTCGTTATTAGCATAGGTAATTGTTTTCAGCAGAATTATTTCCTAAGGCAAAACTCTTTGTTATATTCTGATTTCAAAACAGAAGAAGATATTAAGAGCTCACATACAGCATAAATACTTAATATAGAAAAAATACAGCCGAATTTAGCAACTTCTTTAAAAAGTAAGTAAATATGTAGAATAGACACTTACCAATAATATATAAAAAAAAAACAAGTGGGTATTTATTTACTGGTGGCATTAAAACTTTATTTTTGTGACCCCCATAAATCCACAATTTCAGCACGTGTACCATTGTATCTTAACGATGAGTATAGATTACTGTTATAGTATATCTGGTATCGCGTATCAGATCCTACTGCCATTGAACATGATACGGCGTATAGTCTGCTTAGATTAGCTGCTAATAGTATTACGGCCACACACAGGTGTAATGCTATGAAATATGAATCAACATTTAAACATTACCAGTTCCTCCGAAACAGTGATAACATGTAACATCTACTAAAGATGATTTTAGCAGCGTTCAAGGTCAATAGGGACCTACTTTCGTGACTTGTAAGGAGTTGTAGGGCCTATACGTTGAACCAATGTGGTGAAAGAATTATAGTGGGCTTCAGAGAGGTTCCTTTCCTGCACATGTTTTCTACGACAGGCCGGTTGAGAGTGCTTGCATAGCGCACATTTATTGCGAGCAGAAAAATCAAATCATTAGTGTACGACTGGATTCGAACCCACGACATTAAGACCGGAAGGCGGGGTCACTAGTACTAGACCACCAGCAGTGCTCTCATAAATAAACTGAGACTAGATAATGTGTCACCATTCATTTGTGTCCCAAGTTTCAATTTTAACGATCGGTGCATGGTATCGAAAAAGTGACAAGTGTCACTGTAGTACAAAACCCGGACAATGCTATGGCGTTTTCAATCAGTTTCTATCTGCAATCGATTGTGGAATATTATGATGTTTTGCTATATTTCCGTCATGTCAAATATGAAATTTGTCGGGGTCATTAGTCACTACCATCAAATCACTAGTGTTCTTCTACACTAATATTATAAAGAGGAAAACTTTGTTTGTTTGTTTGTACTGAATAGGCTCAAAAACTACTGGACCGATTTTAAAAATTCTTTCACCATTCGAAAGCTACATTATCCACGAGTAACATAGGCTATATTTTATTTTGGAAAAAAATAGGGTTCCGTAAGATATTTGGGTTTTTCGGACACAAGGTGTAAAAAATCAACCAGAAAAGTTACTTATTTTGCGTACGCTGCCTAAACTATAAAAGATAGAACCATAAAATGTTCTAATTAATTGTAGATCTTATAAATATCTACAAAAAAGTCCGCGACACACTATACCCATCTATGTCGAGTGAGGCACAGCAACCATTTTTTTATTTAAAAATCTTGAATTTTTTTTGGACTACATTTAAACGCGTTTATTTTACTCATGCTATTAATCCTTATCAAAATAAATGATTTCATCACTAAGAACAGTTTATGGAGATAATATTTGGTCTTTGAATGATTAAAATTGGACGTTTGGTTTTGAAGTTATGGCGAAATTAAAATATTACGATTTCTGCTGCACGACCGCTGCGTAGGGAGCCGACCTCGCGACTGACCGTGTCTTTCCTGGGTAGGCTTTTTGCAGCGGTAACCGACATCCACGCGGGCGGAGCCGCGGGCGACCGCTAGTAATATTATAAAGAGGAAAGATTTTTTGTTTGTAACGAATAGGCTTTGAAACTACTGAACCGATTTAAAAAACTCTTTCACCAGTAGATAGCTACATTATTACGGAATAACATAGGCTATAATTTATTTTCAAAAAAATTAAGGATCATTACTAAAACTCCAATAATTTAACCCGAGGTGTAAAAAATTGGGCTAAAAATCCTAAATTGTTAAATACCCGTACGAGGCCGGGGCGGGCTTGCTAGTCTTTAATATGACCTTTATGAAATACGGTGCCTCGAATTAACCTGGAATAATAAGGACCTGTCTGTTCCCAAGTGTGTTTGGTTTGTTCCGTAGTAACCGGGCCGTCATAGACAAATAAAATTTTGTTGGGACTGACTTGTTGGGCTTTATTCGCTATGACAGGCTATGACCTCTGCTATGAATGACCAAATGAAACTTGACAGCTCGTAACTTTTTTGTAACGTGCCGTGTCACGTTTTTGCAATACAAAACTGTCATATAGAATACATTAACACGGTGATTCCACAGACCTGCCCGCGTTACGTTTTGTTTGGTCATAGTGAATAAGGGGGCAGGACTGTAATGGTTCGGTTGCGACGGTGTTTTAAGGTGGAGATCCTAACACATACAGCATCGCTAACTCTTAATGTTGTTACAGTACGAATACAAATACGACGTTGAAGATCAAGAAAAGCTCCTCTACTTCGGCGCGAACGAAGCGGGCGACGCTCAAGGCAAAGTCATCGGAGGATACAGAGTCCTACTTCCCGATGGACGTCTCATGAACGTGGAATACACAGTCGAGGGAGACAGTGGATTCGTACCCAAGATCAGCTTCGAGGAGAACGCGAATCCCTTCGGCAAGGGAAAGTAAACTCTATCACGAACGCACAAGACAGATAATAGGATATACAGATAGATGTAGCAACGAGTGTTTTCAGACAGGGATTTTCTAGAAAATGCAAACCGTAATTTCAACTCGCAAGGTAAAAAATAGAATGACATTACCTGGTTCTTACTTTTATGGTCAGCCAAAGTTGAATGAGTAGGGAAAAAACATTTCACCTGAACAAAATATAAAAGGAAAATCCTTTGTTCGCAACAATTTCGCGTAGGTTTATTTTACCAATTACAATAATAGTGACTATGCTGTGAAGCAAGAAGCGCGAAGGTGCACATTCGCGTTCCATTGTAAAATATGCATTTTCATTACATAGCGTACCTACCTATTTGTCAACTTGTAATAATGATAATATCGCGAGTAATGTTGGGCGTTGGGCCTAATATTTACAAATCTAAATGCTTGTGACGTCCCGAAACTTGTCTATTTTTAAAGCTATTTTAACTCCTTATTTTGGTACAAATTAAATATTTAGGTAGATAAAATAACCCGTTTTTCTATTCTTAAAGCTCTACCATAATAGCTTTTATCTTTTTGTATGTACCTACCAACTGTTTTTATTTCTCACACTAACAAAGTATGCGTTTTATATTATGTTAAGTTACCAGTTCTGTGATGAAACAAAAAGTTTAATTAGAGCTGTTCATTGCCATTAACTTAATGAACGATAAGATTATATCCATTAGAATTAATTTTACTTTGTAATTTTAACTTCATATTTTGATAATGAATTTGTATTAAAATAATATGCGTTTTATTTCTGACGTAACAATTTTACCATCTACATAGATGATTTATACAGCGTCAGGAGGCAACTTTTGCGTACACTAACGGGACGCTGTAGTGCCCGAGACGAATTTAGATGGAGTAGGCTTGCCCAGCACCTGTACCATCCTCTCAGCCCTATCTAATTCTTATTTTTTTGCACACATTTTTCATTTAATAATAAGAGAGAGAGAGAGAGAGAGAGAGAGAGAGAGATTTCAACACTCAGACCAAAAAATATTTGCAGAACATGCAAACATTTAACCCGTAGCGGGAATCGAACCCGCCCCTCTTGCGCCTCATCCGAGCACTGGCCCGTCACGACATCGAGGTCGTGATAAATAAACTGGCCATTGATACCACATGATAATACTGACCTTATCACACAGCCTCGTCATGATAACGGCCGTGGCTTCTGTATCAAACTGCGGTCTGCCCGCTCGACCCACCATCTGTAGTACTGTACTGATGCTGTACTCCTGAATGGAAAACACAGCGTGACAAACTGACAAATAACGGGTGGTGGAGTGATGACTTGCAAAAGGCTGTTGGAAGAGACTGGATGCGTCAAGTCGAAGGGCGCTATGACACTCCTTAGATAAGGCCAGTGACGGATTAACCCTTAATCAAATTAAGCAATTGCCTAGGGCATCACGTCTGAGGGGGCACCAGAAGCACAAAAAAAAATCCGTCCTTAGGGCATCACGTCTCACTCTCACGACACCAAAAACTAGAAAAACCAATGTTTTTAGGTGGTAAAGGTTTAAAGACCGATTCTAATTGACATACGGATAGGGGGGCCCACAGGCATGGATTGCTTAGGGCATCAAGTAGTCGTAATCCGTCACTGGGGAAGGCCTATGTTCAGCTGTGGACTGCTATAGGCTGTAACGTCTGAATGTATTTGGATGAAACTTGGAATATATAAAGGGTTCTTTTTATCCTGGTACTGTACCAAGCGAGCGAAGCCGCGGGTAGAACCTAGTAAAATCAAATAAATAAATATTTGAGGACATATCACACAGCACCAACTACCCCTAAACTAAGCAAAGCTTGTATTAAGAGAACCAGATGGCTGATAGAATACTTATATACTTTTTTTTTGTAAATACATACTTACATAATACTACAACACTCAGACCCGGAAGAAATATTTGCAAAGCATGCAAACATTTCTTCCGCAGCGGGAATCGAACCCGCGCCTCTTGCGTCTCAGCCGAGCACTCACCCGCCTCGCTACAGAGGTCGTCAAATAAGATAAAACAATTACCTGATAAGCCCCACTGACATATTGTTGAGTGTTCTTGATAATTACAAGATGTGCTGGTAAATTCACGCCCATCGCTGTACAAAGGAAATACAAATTATTAAAGATTTGACAACTACCACAATGGTCGTTATTTACAATATATTTAAGCAATTTAAGGTACAAGGGCTAATACTCTGTTCTGTTCTTATTCTTCTTCTGTTCTTAGCTTTGCTTTTTATCTGTAGGCGAACTTATATTTCAGCCAATTTGGAGATACAATTTATGTAAACAAACCGTCGCGTGATTTTCATTATAACGATAAAATTAGTTCAGTTTTAGGTAAATAAACCTTGCAACATAAGTTTTTATATATTATTAATTTAACTATTAGTACTACTTAGAAGCTCCTTAAACATGTAATGAAAAAGTAAGTTTCTAGTTTGTTTACATAAATAAAATTGTACCTACCTATCTCCAGTTTGGTGGAAGTATAGATAGAAAACTGAGCTCTGATTTATTATTATTCTACTATTTACCGTGGTTAAGTTTTTAATGTGATTATGGTTTGTCTAATAAAATATTCCAATGTGGGGTCAGAATTATTTGATCGTTAGATGTTATTTATTAAAAATTCAGTCACACGGTATAATGTAGGTTTACCTAGTGTAGTGGTGGTGATAAGAATGGGCAAGTCTCGGTTCCGGAAGGCGTTTTCGATGCTAACTCGTTCCTCGTAGAGCAACCCAGCGTGATGGCAGCCCACTCCGCTCAAAACTAACATCTGAGACATTTCAAATATTTTTAAATTCATTATGTTCTTCGGATTTAATTAGAAGTAGCTGCAGGTTTTCTTGTGTTTGCTCGTGGCTCTGCCCACCCCTTTGGGGATACGGGCGTGATATTATGTATGTATGTATGTTTCTAGGGCAATTTATAAAAATTGCTCTAGATTTTTTTTCCTTGGAGCATGCTGTAAGAGTTTCGGCTAAGGTGTTTTATGACCGGCCGCCTGCCTGACGTCAACCCTCCTTGGGAATACTTGCTTATCGTATCTCATCATCTTATTTTTTTTTGCTAAATCATCAAAATATATTCAGCGGTTTAGGCGTGAAACTGTAACAGAGTTACTTTCGCATTTATAAATTACTAGCTGCCGTCCGCGGCTTCGCTCGCATGGTACCCGAACAAAAAATAGCCTATATGTTAATCCAGTACATGTACTATGTATATTCCAAGTTTCATTCAAATCCGTTCAGCCGTTTAGGCGTGATTGAGGCACAAACATCCAAACATCCAAACATCCAAACATCCAAACTCACAAACTTTCGCATTTATAATATAAGTAAGATTATGGATTAATTAGGTAATATACCTGTAGTTTCTTATTCTTTATAGTGGACGCCAGTGCCGTCAGCCTCGTTTTCTGCTCCTCATTGAACGAGATCGTGATTTCCCGGGACAGAGTTTCCGCAGTCATCGCTACACTTTTCCTTGTGTTGCAGAATATCTGGGTATAAAAATAGAAATTACTAGTTGTTGCCCGCGACTTCGTTAGCATTGAATACGATTTTCAAAATTTTAAAATGAACTTTATAAAAAATCCATGGAGTGCAAAAAGTGCGGTCACCCATCGCACTCGGCGATGCTTAACATTGGTTATCTCGGTTTCCCATATAAACTTTCATCACTTAAATCACCCCCTCTATCCCCAGAATACTCAAACGCGTCTCAGAGTTGAGCACGTCTCAAGTCACGGTTTTTTGACAGTTTTTGATGAAAATCTGTCAAAAACTCTGTCACTTGAGACGTGCTCAACTCTGAGTCGCGTTTGAGTATTCGGGGGTTAGGGTATTAAAAAAAAGGAGCCTATGTCCTTCTCCGGGATTCAATCTATTTGCTTGCCAAATTTAATCAAAATCTGTATAGCAGTTTAGGCGAGTTAATTTCGCATTTATAATATTATTATGGATGTTTTAGGAAGTTATTCCAGGTGATATACTATGTATGTGAATTTGAAGTTTCAGCCAGACATAGGTACCAGACGTTCTCACAAAATTAGCATGAATAATATTAGAATCGTCTCACTAATGTAGGTTTCCCGTCGTGGTATTTCTGTATGATCGACCATAGCTTGTAATTGAGGATGAGATCGAATTTGAAAATGCTAGTGCCTTGAGCGCATGGATATCCTTCTACCACGCGCCTGAGTTTCACGGGACGACATTCGTCGCCAAATCTGAGAAAAAAAAACATCAAAATATAGACAAAGATGATGCATTAAATTAAATTAAAAAATGTTATATGTTAATCCAGTACATGTACTATGTATATTCCAAGTTTCATTCAAATCCGTTCAGCCGTTTAGGCGTGATTGCGACACAAACATCCAAACATCCAAACTCACAAACTTTCGCATTTATAATATAAAAAATATATATATATATATATTTTGAGGACATATCACACAGCACCATCTAGCCCCAAACTAAGCAAAGCTTGTATTATGGGAACCAGATGGCTTATAGAATACATAATATACTTTTTTTTTTGTAAATACATACTTTACTTATAATACATAATACTACAACACCCAGACCCGGAAGAAATATTTACAGAACATGCAAACATTTCTCCCGCAGCGGGAATCAAACCCGCGCCTCTTGCGTCTCAGCCGAGCACCCGCCCGCCTCGCCACAGAGGTCGATATAAGTAAGATTTTATTCTTTACTTCTACATACTTCCAGTCTAGCAGAGCGATATATGCGATTTGCATATACCTAGGTAATAATGTTTTACTTATAGTAAACAGCAGGTTTATCAGCAGTCCCGAGCCAGGCGGCCACGTCTTCAGGGTTGCTGACGGTGGCGGACACGGCCACGAATCTGATGTTCGGTGACACATTCCTGGTTATTTCAGTGCCGTTGTATTGATGTTGTAATTGTTCTATTCGGTGGGTGGTTTGCACTGATGTCTGTGTTAAAAAAATAGCTTGGGATTTAATACAAGTAATGCCATCTAATTTATGAATCATTTTTTTTTCGTACTGGCTTGTTATAAATAAGAAATAAAATAAATAAAATGTTTTTATTTCAGAAAAATGAATCCATTATTAAATTAAAATAAATTACAACTAAAATTAAAACTAAGAACTAAACTTAACTAAAACTAAAACTGATTTAAACTAAAAACTAACTAATAATAAACTAAAACTAAAGGAAAAACTCACCAAAAGGACGAAAACAACCAAACAAAACAACAACAACCAAAAGGAAAGTTATGAGGAACATTTAAAAAGTTCTCAATTGCACATTCGATGGCGTCATAGATTCATTTATTTGTTTATGCCTGTTTCCCATAGGGGTAGGCAGATCAATCACGGATCGCCATTTGCTACCATGTTGTTTTGATTGGTAGGTGTGTCACATTTTACATGTCATTAAAAAATAGATAAAAATTAATTCACATAGCAAATAATGATAATAATCAATTTAAAAATAACTCCATTAAAAACAAAACAGTATTAAAGAAACTAGGTAATTTATATATAGGTATTAATATACCAAGGCTGGAGGATTCATTGAGGGTGTAGTCTCAATATACCTACCTCTATAGTTTTCATTCGGCTCACAACAGCTTCTAAGACCGGTCCTCTGGTCTCATCATTCAGGATGTGCACTTCGTCTATGAGAAAGAGTTTGATGACCTCTACCAATTGTCTGTGGTCGCGCCATCGGCGGGTCAACATGTCCCATTTCTCAGGAGTTGTTATTATGATCCTAAAAATATAAATATGACATTTTACGATAGGTATACTTACTGCTTTTTTCCCGAGCATGTCGTAAAAGGCGACCAGGATGTATCTTCTCCAAAATGATGGACCACCTATATGGGCGATGGGCTGATCACCTGTCACCATGGTTCACCATATCCATCTTAGGAGTTTAAATCAGAAGTGGCTGCAAGTTTTCTTATGTCTGCTTGTGGCTCTGCCCACCCCATTGGGGATACGGGTGTGATATTATGTTGTATGTATACTTAAAAAAGGTTGTTTCTTAAGACAGATCCCCCCCCCATACCTACTGTCCCAGTAAAAAAACACTGTATAGGTAGTCAATCATAGATTTATCTTACCGATAAGGGTTTAATTGTGAGAAGTCCACGTCTGTATCGCCAGTTACTTCGATACACAAGAGACCGAGCTTCGTGAACTTCGAGTACCATTCCGTTAGTCTTTCTGTGCAAAGAGCTTTTACGGGGGCCACTAGAAACAACAACATTGTAATTACGGGTCTCTATTTATTAAAAAAACTAAGGCCTTTTACCATCTAGGTATAGTAGATGATTTATACAGCGTCAGGAGGCAACTTTTACCTTCACAAACGGGACGCTGTAGTGCCCGGGACGAATTAAGATGGAGTAGGCTTGCCCAGCACCTATTCCATCCTCTCAGCTTAGTCGGCCTTGTCCACAGAATAGACATGGTCAATACGTGCGGAGCTGACTAAGCCGCGGGTTTCCTCACGATGTTTTCCTTCACCGTTTGAGAGTATCTACTGGTATAGCGTACATAAATTTTTCACACAGAAAAATCCATTGTTACACGGCCGGGTTTGAACCCACGACCTTAGGATCGGAAGGCGGGGTCACTACCAACTAGACCACCAGTCTAATAATATACTTCATCTTTAAACAGGGACGTACGAGGTCGTACGTCACGTCGTTGTCATCGGTCTGATAGACACAAAAAACTGATCAAGTATGAGTTGAATTCGCACACGAAGGGTTCCGTACCATCGTACATGTACATACCTAAATGCTTCTTGTAGGGGGCCCCATTTTACTCATTATTTTAACGGGGAACCCTAAAAGGGGCAATAGAATTGTAACCTGTCACGTACCATTTACAAATTGTGCAAATGTTTCAAACGCTGTGTTGATTTGAAAATGAGACTTGTCTCTGGTAGTGATCTCATTAGATAAGGCACCTAATTTGGAAAGGTTTTATCTTGTAGCTGACACAGCTACTTACCTGTTTACCTCACCGCTACGAACAAGTACGAAAAGAATTCCAAAAATCCTACCACAACATCACGTCGGGGTCACCAATGTAGTAGTACTACTATATTCCTATTTTTACACTCCAACTGAGTCTTACTCATCTCCAAACCTCCGAAGTAGATCCCGAATGTAGTAGGTACTACTACAATCTACTTGGGGATATATAATTATATATGTACCTACGATTATTCAATTTTCGATCTATTGTATTTGTATATAATGATTTATTCTCCTACTGTATACAGTAGGAGAATAAATCTCAGCTTAAAATATTAATTATTATAGGTCCTTACTGTAAATAATCTTGAAATCACAATCTTCGTTTTTGTCTTCCAACTCCATTAGAAGGTGGACGATGGCCATTTCAAAAACAACAGTTTTGCCCGACCCTGTTGGTGCGCAAAGCACCAAGGATTTGTCTAAATAAAGGAAAAAGTGAAGTAAAATGACCAGTCTGGTCTAGTCTTACCTTATACTGTTCTCTATCTGCTAATATTTATATGCGAAAGTTTGTGAGGATGTGACGATGTTTGTATCTCGATCACGCCGTAACGGCTGAACGGATTTTAATGAAACTTGGAATATGCATAGTACGTGTATAAGGAATAACATATAGGCTATTTTTTATCCAGGCCCATGTGAGCGAAGCTGCGGGCAGAAACTAGTTACATTATATTCTAACCATGTCATACAATGTAGGTGCATATATTGTATCAAGTAGGTAGGTATACAATATTTGCATCCTTACCTGCTTTGATTATATCAAAGCTTACCTGAATAAAGTGCATCTTCAATCACTCTGGACTGCACCAAGTTGAAGAATGGATATGAAAATACGTTTCTGTATTTTTCATCTGAAGTATCAACAAAATTGTAAGTATAAGTAATAGCCAAATCCAAAAAGATCTAGAAAAGAATACAGCAAAACATATTTTAGATACCTACCGATTTCATCAATACTTCTAAATTCACCGCGCTGACCTGTGCCTTTGATTGGTCTTCTTAGATTGATATGGGGCATACAATTATATCCTTTTGAGTCTGCTGTGACTTCTACAGCAGTGGTACTGTGATTCTCAAGACCTTCGATGGAAGACAACGACAATGGCTGAGAGTTTTGATTTGGTTGTGAATTACCTATCTCATCAGGATCGCCGAGAATGTCTGTGAAGCTATCTCTGAAACAGTAATTTATTTTCATTCTTAGCTATTTCTTACAACTTTTTATGATATTTTCACAATATTTCGACTTACAATAATCTATAAGTCATTTTTATGGTTGTTTTTTCAACTCATCCCGCGCTTTTTTATGGAGGAAGTGTCAAATTGGTATTTCTTTCGATTTCCGGTTATCAACAACAACGGAGACTACAAAGCCCTTTTAGAAATTAAAAAAAAACAACTGACACTGTCTGATTTCATTCAGGCCAAAAGAAGAAAATATTATTCTTTTTGTAATCACCGCATTTGACCTTTATTAATGAATTATGTCCAGATAGTTCAATTTTAATGTTCCTTTTTGGAAAGAGAATTTATTTTTATTTCATAAGCATCCTATCAATGTCAGAGCCAAAAGGAGCCTTTAGGGCGCACCTTGAATCTTTTCACTACACTCTACTACACTGGTTGAAAAGAACTAGTGGTAGTGATACGATCATGTACATAGTAATGTCAGCTGTCAAATAAAGCAAAATTCAATGTCACATTGTCCCTAGTTGAGCTAAGCCCCGTGTTGTTTATTTAGCTGTCATTCATTTTATAGCTTGCGATATTTAAGAACAGGAAAATGTAATTAAAAACTGATTTTTACTTGATCTAATCAGTTTAAGTCATTATTGTTTGATTTATTTTGTATCTTTAAAAACTGTAATAATTTTAACTAAACTCTGCATAATGTAAGTACCCTAATATACCTGTTTATTAATGTGTTCTTGTACCTAACCACCACCTCAAATCTTCTACTACGATAATCGCAGCATATTTTCGATTTTAGGGACAAAGCCAATGTTTACGATAATACAGACACGTTCTCTATAGACACATTGGCAATAGAAAAAAGTTTGCAGCAATCAAGAGCAAATGAAATATCACAGCTTGAATCACTGAGCAAAAAGGTGTATTATTTGCATACTGATCTCCTTTACTACAGGAAGACTAATTCTGTGCTTGGAACTTCCTGTTATGAAGCATGGAAAGTTCTTGTAAAAAAAGTAGGGGGAACCCCAAATGGTTGGAGAGACCTTGGGTATGCTTTAGGAATAAGCCAAGATGATTTAGATGTAAGTACCACACTATTGGTTTTGCTGTTTCATTATCATGATTACCTTCTTCTGTAGAGATTATAGAACAAGCTACTAGTGATTTTGACTAACTTAACCATGTTATTTTTCCAGTTTATAATGGCTCAAGTGAGGGATGACCAAACAGACATGGTTCTGAAAGTCTTTAGACAAAGTGAAAAGGCAACTATAGACAAAATCGTGGATGCATTCATAAAACTGCAAAGATATGACATTCTGAAATCACTTGAAGATCCGCTTTGTAATATAGCTCAGTATTTCAACAAAGATGACAGTGGGTACCAGAGTAATGGGAAAATTCCGGGACATAGAGAAATAGTCAGACTTAAGAACACAGAAAATGATCTACCGCCAGCTTTGAATAAAAATATGGTTTTAAAAGAAAAGGACCCAGATAAGCATAAGCAGCCAATGATGAAACCAGCTTTGAATAAAAAAGAACCTATAAAAAATGATACTCCCATTCTGTTCTTGACCTTTGCTCAAGATGGCTTGCCAACGGCCATCAATATACAAGAGTATGTGGATAGTTGGACTGATATTCAAGGGGTGAAAGTAGTCACTCTAAATTGTAAAAGGGATGAAATATATCAGAACCCTGAAATGTTTATAAGGGAATATTTTGAAAAGGTGTGTAAATTATCTCCAATCATCACTAAAGTAGTAATTTCTTGCAATATCAATTAAAAATAAGTCTTATGGTAATTTTGTATGTTTCAGGCTGATTTTATAGTACCTATCATAACTCCAGGGTATCTTGAAGAGATACAATCTCACAGGGTGAACCTGCCAAACACAACAGAAAACTTGGATCACAAATATGTCAATTTCATCTATAATTTAATAGTAAATCACTACATCCATGCTACTGGGTGCCTGAACAAGAAAGTTAGAAGTGTTTTACCACAGAACTCAAGGACTGACTTGTTTATGAGCATTACTATGTACCCTGACTTGATGCCTTGGACCTATGAGACTTGCTTTGATGAACAGTTTCAAGCATTCTTGAAAAAGGAGAGCCATTGAGTAGAAGAGTGTATTTTTTAACAAAAGCTATTCCACCTATTTACCTTACTCAAATAAAGATACCAGTATTTTTGAGATTGAGATTATACTTGCCTACATTTTACAAATAAAATCATCCATAATTCATTCAAAGCTTTTTATTACCTTGATTTAACTAAAAAACACTAGGAAATAGCATTTTCTGTATCAGTCCATAAAAAGTTTACCAATAATCGGCTCAAAAATTTACTAAGAATAAGTTACAGGCTAATCTGATAAGGCTATGTGAATAAAAGTGAAAACTAATACATCTAAGGACTTAAATCTAATTGTAACACACAGAGGGCTCTTTCCACCCAAACTCTTGCAATAACTTGTAAAAATCGCCAATAATTGATCTAGTTAAGCTTGTTTACACTAGAGTGGTGCAGCTATGAATTAATTTGTGAATTTCTTTATGTAGAGCTAGTAATTATACCATATTGTTACCATGTAATACCCATCATACATAAGAAAAAGTACTTTATAGCTATTTAATAGATTTAAACTTGGTGGGGCTTTTTCTGTCTACTCTTTGGTGGGTGTTTGGGTTTCTTCCTCAGCAGTGTCATCGAGGGTGCTTGTTTCGTCAGCAGTACTGACATCGTTCACATCAATACCAGTGTCATTATTGCTGCCATTCAATTCCTCCTAAAACAACCAGTACCATTTAGTTCCAATATTGTATATTTAAAATCTTTATTAAGAAATTCTGAGGATGCATACCTTGATTACTTCTACAAAAGCATTTGCTTCATCCAGCATTTGTTTAATCATTGTATTTTCCTCCTTTAGGTCTTCAATGATTTTACGCAGCTTTTCATTTTCATCTAAAGCATCTTGTAGGGCTAGCCTGAAATGAATTTATTTATTCATGTAGGTCAGCGGTTGGCAACACACGGCCCGTGGAAGTGTTACTTGCAGCCCACGAAGTCAGAGTCATTTACTAATGAACGTGATTGATCTCCAATCTAATGATGCTCTCAAAAGTTCTTTCTATCATATCAATGATCTTTTTAAATTTCATGGCAGCTTGCCATCTGATTTTGACGAATTGAAAAGTTCATTACAATTTTTGGTAGCACTATTTATGCGAACAAACTTTTTCAATTGTCAATTATAGAAAAAAATAATATGCTTCTCGTCTCACAGATGAGCATTCGAGAGCCATTCTACGAATTGCAACTACAAGTATGACAGATAACTTAAAAGAAATAGCCTCCCAAATGCAACCTCAGATATCACACTGAAATTTGTATAAAACCAGTTATTTTGTAGTTTTCAGTACTATTTTTCTAGCTATAAAGCTCAAACTTATAAACATAATGTAAGTATTACATGCATGAATTAAATTCTGTATGTTTTAACAATTTTAATAGCTTTTTCAGTTTTTCTATGGGATTATGACCTAATATGTATGTATATTGGGCTTCTAGGGTTAATATCACAAGTACGGCCCCGCCTTTAGTTTATTTTGCCACCTTTTGACCCTTGCCTGCCAAAAGGATGCAGACATAGAGGTGCTGACTTTCATCAGCTCATTTATAACTAATAATAATATGCAAATGGCTTACTGGCGTTTTCCTGCCAAAATCTCCCAGTACTTTTCGGAGGCACCCTTTGGATTTGTGAGATCTTCCACAGTAATTTTATTTTGAATGTTTGCTTGCGTCTCCTTTGATGATAGATTTTTCCTCTTTACCTCAGGAGTTACGTCACCCCTAGAAAGCAGTAAAGAAAATCAAGTTTGTGTTTAGGTAAAATACACTTTCTGAAATAGGTATATTACTTAGATGTGTTTGCAAAAAGTAAGATATAACTCACACTGGAGTATCCTGGCTAAGTTGATGCTTCAAACTTTTGCATGGCCTTCCTACTAAATTCTCTCTATCGGAAGCCGTATGTTGCAAAGTCTTGAGCGACCGCCGGGTGGTTCTTTTACCGTCCTGTAAATGTAATTATTGATAAGTAATGTGAAAATTTCATTTTTTTTCTGGCAGATCAAATGCTAGATTGAACCTACCTCTTGGCTGCTCATCTTGAAATTGGTTTGAGCTTTGAATTTTCTGATACTTAAAGTAGAAACTAGAAAGTTAGTTCTTGCTAAGACTCGGTTTTAGATTACTTTTGGACAGTAATCAAGAAAAGAAAACAAAACTCATAACAAACATTCCCAACTCAATCGGCGCAATTGACAGTATTTGACAGCCGGTTGTCTGATTTTCCCGCTATTTTATTTTGTTCGCAAGGTCTCCTTATGTTTAACATACCTTTCCACAGAGTAGGGTAAAAATATGAAAATTGTCTTTGTCAAAGCGAGATAGATGTTACATTTTTTTATTGTACAAAGTGGTCTAAGTTTGAGCATTCATTCTACCATTCTAATAGGTACATACCAAACTTCTTTCGTAGAAAAACGGCCTAACATTTTGCCGAGCTGTCAACTTCAGTGTCAAAATCTACAATGAATGAATGATGAATTGAATAGTACAAAAATAAATCAGTCAGTTCAGTTATTAGTTGCACAGATTATTAATTACCTATGTAACTTAGTTGATCGACGTTTGGCTAGGGGCGATGGTGTGTGTAATAAAAAATCGATTGTGTTAATTTTATACATTGTGATTTGTGATTGAATTTATTATTCATATTATAGGGCTGTTTTCAGTACATATTTCTTAGGCTTTGTCGGTCAGTGATTGTGCTCAATGCAATTTCTTTTTCACAATGTATAAAGCAGTGATAGATACTTAAATAATTCATTGTTTATCTTATCTGAGACCCTTACCTTGTAATCAGACATCGTATCAAGATAGTGGATTGCGAAACAGCTACAGTGCATTGAAAATACAATGGATACTCTCAGGTAAATATAAAATCTTCCGTAGGTCACTTACCTATGTTACTTCAGAGTAGGTACTAATAAAGGTACCTACTACATCGACGAAGTCAAGGTTATTTCATTTTGAACACTATACATAGGTATACATATATCTGCAACTTTTTGTAATACTTCAGGAAGGTAATAATCAAACTTTTATATGCAGATTCTATTTTGTGACCTGGAATGTGGCCACTAAGTCACCAAGTCAAGACATGAATGCTCTCCTTGATTTTCCATCTCATTTCAACAAAAACAAACCACTACCAGACTTCTATGTGATTGGGTAAGTTTTTATCCATCAACCATGGTAATTGACCTTGGCAGGATGACAGAAAGATCAGAAAGCTCAGCCTGAGGATGATACAAAGAAGGTCAACACAAGTAGTAAGTGTGGCGGGCGAGTGCTCGGCTGAGGTGCAAGAGGTGCGGGTTCCTGCTACTGGAGAAATGTTTGTATGTTCTGCAAATATTTCTTCCGGGTCTGGCTGTTGTAGTATGTATTATAAGTATATATTAAAAAAAAATGTAAGTATTCTATCAGCCATCTGGTGCCCATAGTACAAGCTTTGCTTAGTTTGGGGCTAGATGGCGCTGTGTGAAATGTCCACAAATATTTATTTCTATTTATTTTTTAATATCTACAACAATGGATAGTCCCATAAAGTAAAGCTTCTATATTTTAAATACTTAACCTTTAAATATTTGATGTAGTATTTATAATCTAAGCAAATAGATAATTCATAATACTCATGCAATAATAATGACCCACTTACTTTCTGGGTCAGTATACAAGGCAATGTAACTGCCCTTTCGTAATAGTGGTAATGAAATGTAATCTGTGCAATAAGCTAACAAAAGTTATTTAATATTTTACCAAAGAAAATTTCTTTTAGATAGAATTGATTCAGTTCTTCAATTTGCCAAAATAAACCTTATTTGACAGTTCTAAAACTTTTACCCATCACTTTCTAAGGGATGCGTATGTTTAGTTTACGTAAATGGTTAGCAGTATTTGGTTTTACCACTGCTGGGCAAAGGTCTCCCCCAAACTCAAGCCCCAAAAGTTTGGAAATGACCAATCATTCGTGGTTTCCTACCATACTCTCGAAGAATTCAAGATTGTCCTAGTATTATTCAAGCATTAATAATTTGAATCTTCAGTAATAAAAATTATAATTTGATTGTGTAGGAAAAATGTTTTTGTACCTACAGTTGATAAACAAATTAATAGGTCTCATTAATTTTAATTATAGCGAGATAGCTATTAATATGAATAGGTATGAGAATGATTGCAGGATTGACTTTTATTTACGTAACTAGCTTACATACGCGGCTTCGCTGCCATTTTGACATCTCTATTTAATCCCTTTTGAGGGTTATTTTGAAAAAACCCCGAATCACATATCCACTTATTTTGTATAATATTTATAGTATCCAGCCAGATCGAGTTTCAACTTCAAGTAAATCATAATGTGTTAAAAAGTTCCATAAAAATGTTTTTACCTCTTTTCACCCTTTTAATTGAGTTGAATTTCGAAAAATCCACCTTTGTGGGAAATTTACTGTGAAAGGGAGCTTCCAAATTTAAGTTTTCTTGTTTCAGTAGTTTAGCCTATGCATTGATTGCAGAAAAATGCTTATTGCTTTATGGATAATAAAATATATGTAACTGCCTTCATTCTTACAAGTTTATGTGTGCTATACCATTACTCTCAAATAGTGAAGGAAAAAAAAAAAAGTTCCAAAATATGTGTCAAAGTATATAAAAGCAGCCTTTGAGGCGCACTTGGATTCTTTCACATGGGTTTGAAAAAACTAGTGATATGAGTAGAAATTTTTGAATGAATTTTAACTAGAATGACTTAATCGAGAACAGAATTGCATTGTCATACTTAATTTTCGAATTACATTTCAGTTTACAAGAAGTCAAATCACAACCGCAGAATATGCTCATGGATTCCTTATTCAGTGACTCGTGGACGTCCACATTCAACAAGATCCTCTGCCGTCAGGGGTACATCATCGCCAAGCTGACTCGACTGCAAGGAATACTGTTGATAGTGTACACTCAGATGAAACATGTCACTCATCTGAGGGACATTGAAGCTCAGTACACAAAGACTGGCCTTGGTGGAATGTGGGTAAGTAATCACATACTCCTTATCACAAAGTCTTAAAGCTAAGTAGTAAGGCTGGCTGGTATATTTTTTGAGAAAGAAAAACGTTTTATATCTAGTTGTTGTGATTAACAGCTGAACTGATTGACAGCTATAATGCTATTTGTATTGTAATAGGCTAAAATGGACTAGACCTGTATAGGCTTCTTATCTGGATAACACGTGAGCTTTGTTTTTGAAGGTGATAAATTACTGAAGCCAAACAATAGTTGCACTAAAATTGCTGAGAACTAAGTACCTACGTACACTTCGTCAATCGTAGTTCAAAAGGTTCACGACAAAGTTGGCAGAGGCTGTTTTAAGCTAGAATCCATTATTCATTGCAAACGTTCAGAGATCTAGATTAAATCGGAGGCTGTGAAGGGTGGAAATTGACGTCACGTACCTGCGATGACCTAGATTTTCCGTCGCGCCTATGCTATTTTATTAAGTAATACAATACCCGTTCGTTCTCTTATTCTAGTGTGGTTGTTGTTTGCTGGATCGATATCAGGTAGCTAGTTCTATAGGTACACAGTGAGGTAGGTAGGTCCAGGTAGGTTTCGTAAGTTCTTATAAATTATTTACTTACTATAGGTTAAGATATTCAGTGCAATGACCAATGATGAGACTAGTTATTTTCTTTATGTAAAAGTACAAAGTACATAGGTATTATTAAAAAAATATATATTATTAGGCAACTACTTAAGGCAAGGGCTTATCTGTACTTAATAAAACTGGAAATACAATTTTTGTAAGCAAACCGTCAGTGCTTAAACTAAAACTTACTTTTTTATTACATGTTTATAGATCTTTTAAGTAGTACTAATAGTTAAATTAAGGTGTAAAAACTAACGTTGTGAGGTTTATTCACCTAAAACTAAAGTGATTTCATCGTAATATCGAAAAATACTCGACGTTTGTTTTATCTCCAGTTTGGCTCAAGTAGGTATAAGCTCAAGATGTAGTTTGAAAATGTGCCCAAGCATTATCACTAAATTACAACCAGTTTGCCAGATGGGATCAAAAAATTATCGAAACGGAATCGAACTAGAATTTACCGACCTAATCATGCACACAAAAAGGCAGATGAAACCAAGGCAAGACAGTAGGTATCTATCTACTGACCCATACGCAAATGTTTAGTTTCAGCCAGCTACAATATCGATCTGTGTTAAGCCCATTGCTCAGGATAACCCTTAAGCCTGGCTTCGTGCCAGTTTATACGTAGTTTAGTTTAACCTTGACCTAAAGGGTCTGATTACCTACGATTGCTACTACCACTAGTCGTGTAAAGTAGTTCTTTCGAACCAGCGTGGTGAAAGGAGTTAAAGACTCTCGAACTTTAGTTTCGTACGACATGCCAGTTTTCTCACGATGTTTTCCTTCACCGTTACTGCACTGGTAATAGCAGCGCACATAAATTTGTTGAATAGTAAAATCTATTGGTGCACGACTAGTTTGAACACACGACCTTTGGGTCCGAATGCGGGGCGCTACCACTAGACCACCAGTGCTAGCCTATAGGTAAAAGACATAATGATTTCACACCATACTAATTCGTTTCATGTGGATAAAGGAATTAGAGAAGCTCTTATAGTGCACTTGAAACAAATATCTTCGAATTATATAAGTTCTCTGACATGCCGGTTTCTCCACCATGTTCTTCTCATTCCATCCTTCTTATTTCCACTATTTGAAAGTTCTGCGAGGCTAAAAAGGCCACTGAGAAATTCATTTATCTATAGCAATTCATTTTTCGATTTTATAGCAAATCCTAAGCGATTCCTGTAATTTTCGTAAAATGGTACGAATTTTAAATGAAATTGTACGCAATTTAATTCAGCAGTACCTATATTCATATTTGGCCATAAATGGTTGGAATTTTGGTAAATCGTACGCAATCAATTCAGCAGCAGATCAGATAAAGTGGCCTTTTCAACCCACCTTACATGGTAGGTACATTGCGCACATAATTTTATGTAACCGAAAAATTCGTCGATGCATGACTGAGTTCGACCAAAGACCTTAGGATCGGAAGGCAGGTTGTTACTATCAGTGTGCTAAACAATCAAAAGTTTCCTTTTTTGTTTTTTCTTGTTAATTACACTTCCGACCGCAAGATCAGGTATCTGTAATACCTAATTCTATGTCTAATTATTGGTGGAGGAACCAAAGATCTGTACTGACGTTTATAGATGACGTGTATTGTGCATTGTCACCCTACTAACCCTCACCAAGCTAGCCTTTGATGTACCGGAGAAGGACTATAGGATGTTGGCAGTTGTACTCCATTCCTTGATGGTGTTGAGGTTGATCTGTAATACCCTTGGCCAAACTAAAAACCAACTGCGAACGAGCTGAACTAACGAACTTTTGCAGGGCAACAAAGGTGCTGTCAGCATCCGTTTCAACATCTACGGCTGTTCCGTCTGCCTTGTCAATTGTCACCTGACCGCTCATGAGCATCTGCTGGCAGATAGGATCAATGACTACAACACTATCATCAAGCAACATCAGTATCACGTGCAAGAGACTATGAATATTTTGTACCATGAGTGAGTAGTTTTTGGGACATTCTTAAAATTGGCTGTCTCGGTCACATGGCGGGCGAGTGCTCGGCTGAGAAGCAAGAGCGCGGGTTCGATTCTCGCTACGTCAAATGCTTGCATGTTCTGCAAATATGTCTTCCGGGTCTGGGTGTTTTGGTACACAGGCAATCCTATTTCAATAGGATTTATCGGCTCAAGATAAGCTTATCTTGATTTTCTATTGAAAACTGTAAAAAAATATTTTTCTGTACTGTTTTCAGTGGAAAATTGATAGCGATTAAATAACTATCAATTTTCATTTCAAGCATAGGCTTAGGTCGTGATTTACCTTTGAGCATTTAACTTGAATTTAGCAGATAACAACGTTGCTATGGTAATTTAGCTTTCGTCATCCGTTAGTTGAATTTAGGAACCGGGCGTGATTAGAGAAAGTGGAACTAAAGCTTGGCGGACTTACTAACATTATTTATTTATCTATTCAGTAATAATTACAAGATCATAACAGAAAATTTAAAGCTCTCAAGCATAAGAAAGTCTCTGGGCTTTACCAGTTTTTTTTTGGGTACTAGACTTGTGAACATAGATTCAACAGCAAGATGGTTTTGAAAATTCGCTTTGTAGAAATGACTGCTCTTGTAATAAATATGATGATCCTCGGGAAATTACCTCTCTGAGCGCTAGATAGGTCAAGTCATGACGTTTTTAATGCAGTTCTCAGGTACCTGTATAACTTGCTCTGTAATTTACCGGTTACTGTAGGTTATCCTTTGAACCTGTCGTTATTTTATGTTCCTAGCTTACGAGATCATTATAAAAGTACAGTCAGGTAGGTACAGTCAGCAACAAAAGTTTCATTAACATTTTGAAATTTTGTAACTGTTTTGGGTAGACAAATGAAAACTGTGTCTTGAAAATTATTAAGGGCCAAGCAAATATTAGTACCTAATAATGTTGAAATTGGGGGCTCAAAAAAAATACACGATATAAAATCACTTAAGCTTAGAAAGTTTCTGTCACTATCAATACTGGTTTGACTTGTCATAAAATCAATATAGGATAGTTACCTATATCTAGTTATTACAAAAAAATATTCTGGGATGAGAATCGAACCTACAAGAAAACCTGACACTTACCTACAGCGGCTTACTTAGTTGGCCACTAGCTCATACGAACTTACTCACTTACTAGCGCAAAAATAGTGTACATTTAACCTTTAACCCTTTTTAAAGGACCAAATAGGTACGGTAAAAAATCTTGCATGTCAACAAACAAAGTCCTTGAATTTAACGATAAAACTCCAAGCCTGGTACAAAATTCCAATGTTATTTGTATAGTTTATCATTAAGGTTTTATCATTCCTCGGATTATATTGTCAGGAAGATAACCAGGTGCTTCAGGGTTATGAATATCTTTGTGCCTACCTTTCTATAATCGCCATTAGAAATAATATCTACTCGCTTCACAATTCATCAAAACAGATTTTTATACATAATAACCTTGGTCAGGGGTGCTCAAACGGTGGATTGAAAGCTTTTTGAGTCGATCGCCAGCAATATACCTATAATAGTACCTACTCATTCCTAACATAATAGGTAGCATTGAAAGATACGCGATGATGATCGACAATGAGACAAGACTTATTTTGTATGTAAACAAACATAAAATCACTCATTCTGTATTACCGCGGGCATAGTAGTTTTAGTCGATCTCTTGTTTGCAAAGTATTTTCTGGTAGATCGCCGACACTATAAGTTTGAGTACCCCTGACCTTGATGATGATGAGACAGAAAGATTGAGGAGTAATAGGTTAGCGTGGTATGGACATGTCATGAGGAGGAATGAAAGTGATGTTATGAGGATAGTTAAGAATATGAATGTGGATGGATTTAGAGGTGGAGGAAGGCCAAAGAAAAAGTGGATGGATTGTATGAAAGTGGTCATGGAGTGAGACTGACAGTACAGAGATGAAGGGTGACAGAAGGGAGTGGAAGAAGAGAACATGCTCTGCCGACCCCACATACCTAGAGTGGAATAAAGGCAGGAAATATTAATAATCAATAATAATCAATAATCAATAATCTTGACGTGTCCATCAAAAGTGTACCTTGTTAACTCCGGATATGTGGGCGAAATAACGAATCGTACATACTTGCAAAACTTTTATTTGTCTTATATCTTAGATAATGCTTAGGGGCTGAGTTAATACGAGTATCATAAAATTTCTATATTTGTATATTTTTGGTTCAATCAACGGTTCAAGAAGCGGTTGAACTGATTCATGGCCTAAAAACCAGATTGCCATGCTATATGCCTACGTTTTTGAAGCGATTACTTTATATAATCTAACGTGAAGTACCTCTGCTCACAGTTCCGGGGTCAATTATCTTGTCAAGTTACAAATAAAACTAGTATGCAAATATTTTCCGAGCAACTCCATGATATTTTACTGTCGGTGTAAGATTTGCGTAAATATTGTTTAGTCAATGACTTAATATGACAAAAGTGACATAAATGGTCCTAACCCTGCACTACGACACTAGTTCTTTCGAACCAATGTGATGAAAGTTTTGAAGTGCGCCTCGGAGGCTCCTTTCGTGCACTTGTTACATAATTTCTGTGTAAAATAACCGCCATATTTTTTCTTTCAGCTATGTCTTCTGGATCGGCGATTTAAACTTCCGCACGGACCATCCCACTGGCGCCAGTCCGACCTCAGATGAAATCGTCGCTGCATTACAAAAGATTGAAAAGGACAAATACACGAACCTACTGAAACATGACCAGTTGAGAGCCGTTATGGAGACCGGAGAAGCGTTTTCGGAGTTTTCCGAGTCTGAGATAAGATTCCCGCCGACTTATAAGTTCTTGATGGGCAGCGATGAGTACGATATAAAGTAAGTCTTGTTGGTCCCTAATGTGACTGGCCTTACAGCTCAGTTAGTGTAGTGGACCTGTTTCTTCGCTGTGGGTTGGCGATTTGATTCCCAATCAGGACAAACATTACTGTGATGGATGACTATATATTTTTTGAGTCTGTTATATGTATATTTACAATAATATCATATTATTATTCTACCCGCTATCTGGTTCCCATAATCTTTACTTAGTTTGAGGCTAAATGGCGTTGTAATGTGCAACAATGTTATACCATTTTTTATATAGGAAAACAAAAAATACTTCAGATTTAAAAAAAAACGGAGGCATAGTGTCAAAGTGCTTGAAACAAGCTTCTACCAATACAACTCGTGTTTTTGGGGTGTTTTATTATCTAATATCAAACCATTACACAGCATCAAATGAATCCAAAATTCGTTCTTTGAAGAGGACATTGTACAATTATAATTATATACCATTTTGTTCCTCCAGGAGGAAACCATCCTGGACGGACCGGATCTTACACAAGGTGATAGTGGATACCTATGAGAATATAAAGCTTCGCGCCGACTTGGTCTCCTACAATCACATACCGCATTACACCGTGAGCGATCACAAGCCGGTCATTGCGCAGTTTAACATAAAGGTCAGTTTGTTACTGGTAACTTTTTTCTGAAGGACGTATTTTCTTTTTTTACAATTAATCAGCATGGTTTTATATCCATTGATACTTACCTTTCGGCTATATTATCGGGCTTCGGCGAAATTGACGTGTAGTGTGACAGTCAGACACAATGATTTAAATTAAAAGGACGCAAAGAACTTTCGCTGAGACTCGACGGTGTAGTTTAAATATATGGGTCAATCAACTCCTTAGCCTCACCTTTAGCAATGTTTGGAAAAGTAAAAACGTATTTTATGATTTAAGTAAATTATACTAAATAATGATATAAAATAATAGAAAAGTTATCGTAGATTGATATTTCAGATAGGGGCAACATTTTAAAGTTATTTTTACGGATATATTGAAGAAACACTGACATGGAGTGAAAAAACGTCCCCAGCGTAACATATTTTTAAATGATTGGTTTATGAAATTAAACCACAGATTACGAAAAATCTGATGAGAATTCTTTTATTTAGCATAATTGCAATTCTTTGATATACTCATCCTAACTTAAAAATTATAATCATATGAAATATAAACATTCTAAAGTCACTGGGTAGCGTCAGTCATTTTATAAGCTAATTTTTACGGTATATCCCTAGTTAGAAGAATCAGTCGATAAAAACTCAATTCTATGGAATACTAAACATCTCTTGTTTACTAATCTAACTAAAAGTCTTACTTAATTTATCATTTGGAATAGTTAAATTCAAAAAACCTAACAAAAAACAGACGTAGCCGACATAACGCAAGAGACAAATCGTAACGCCTGAGACAAAAATCGTAACCCTGTTCATACACCGTCATTGAGACTGTTCATAATAATAGAATTTATGAAGTCAATAAAAGTAATGATCTGTGAATTCTACTTATTTAAAATAATAGAATAACAGGTCATACATATTACCACAAGAGATCTTAAAATAGTCAGTTTAACATTAAATTAAGTATAATGAACATTGAAATAGTAACTTAAGGAACATTGCAATAGTATCTTTTTATCATTACGGTCTTTTCTTTCTATAATTCTATCAATTCCTAGATTAGGATTATATGAGTATGTTAATATGGTTCGGTCACGTAGAGAATGAATGAAAAAAAAAATTAACGAAACAGGTGCATGAGGTGAGTGTAAATGGTACCATTGGAAGGGGAAGACCTCGACGCACGTATCGTATCTGGACCAAATCGACATTTTGGAAAAAGGCTAAGTCAAGAGTACCCTAAACCGGCGAGCATGCACGAGGAACGTAATGAGAGTGAATGAAGCGAAATAAGTATGTCAGGATCGTAGCAAATGGAGATCCGTGATTGCTGCCACCCTTATGGGAGACAGGTGTGATTTTATGTATGTATATAATTTTTTCTTCATTCTAGAGTTTATCACTTCTACAGTTGAGATATGTTTTTTAAGGTTAAACACTCTCTTCTGGATTTTTTTTTACTTTTTTTTTTTAAAAGCCCCACTCAAACCCGTGTACCATGTTTCATGCCTTCAAATTTCTTATTATCTGTATTTTTTTTTTCAATTTGGCTCAAAAACCTTTTTCTTAAACTTTTCATACTTTTGTCCCAATTTTTCAGTGTCCTGCTTCAGTTTTTCATTTTCTCTATACACTCTTGCCTTATTTTGCGAAGTCATCATTTGTATTTTGGAAGTGTTGTTGACCTTGGTGCTGTGGTCATTATTTAAAGTGATAATGGTGATCTTGCTGTAGGAGTTGTTGGAAGTGAGGACAACCAAGATGTTTGAGTCATTCTTGAAAGCGAGGGCGATCTAACTATTGGTGTCAGTGACGAATATTTTAGTCATAAAGCTTCTGGAGGAGCAACGTGTGAAGCAACTCTTGGAGGTGTACCAACATCTGAAGCAGCTTGTCTTAGTGTAATGCGTGGAACAGTTCTTGGAGTAGTAGGTGGAGATACTCGAACAGTAGTGCGTGAAGCAGCTTGTGGAAGTGCAGCACGAAGAGGTGAAACATGAGGGGCTAGCCGTGGAGTTGACACTACAAATCTTATTTTAAAAGCTTTATAATATAGTAAGAATGCTTTTTAATTAGCCGTACAGTCTCTGGCGTAACGAATAACTCTAGAGACATTATCCTCAGCGTAATGCGTTACGCGGGGGAAAAACTAGCTGTAAACTCGAATAAATAATTCCACGTGTAAAATAGATAACTTATGACATCCTGGCCTTGAACCTAGACAGCGTAGGCACAATTTTAGAGTAATAATAAAGATGTATTTTGAAAACTTAAGCTATTTTAGTCGTAACTCTGTAGATAAGCTTAAGAGGTACGCGCACCACTCGGCAGCTCACCACACACTGACGGGCGAGCGGAGTGAGTTAAGTCACGTGAAATGACGCGTAGATGTTGGTATCAAACAGAAGCCGATCGTCGACCGAAAGAACGCCATCTTTTTCTTTACCACATTCAACTTTCTGCCGTTACTCTGCGGACGAGCTATTCTGGTCGATTTCCAGGACAGATGTTTAGCGATGTAAAATAAATATAAATTGAGTGAAATAAATTAAAATATTTAATTCAAATTAAATTTTGTTTCAATAAAAACGTATAATGCATCTAAACAAAATAGTTCTCATACATTTTTTTTAAGAAAACACATTCTTTACTTAGTCACCTAGCCTCGGGGACACGAAAATTTTGTATGGAAGCAGTTTTTAGTCACTAGAGTAACGACAAAAAACAATATATTTCTAAGTGTTTCGGTGTTGAGAATTTTTTATTATAACAGATTGTTATCTAGTACTACGATCATGCCAAAATTATAGCAACTTATTGATAAATTTATTTTTTCTAGCCAAATAACTGCCAGGGACACAAAAGGTGTGGCTTAAAAGTTGATTGTCCCATATATCTTATTATTAATTTCACATACTAAGCCTACATTCGAAGCATGTCATATAAATAAACTTGCATGCAATGTTGTAAGTAGTAAGTTTAACTGATTTAGATGATGTAATGTAATGTAGCTGCCGTCAGAAACTTGTAAGGCACTGACCTTCATTATATTATGCCCCCACTATAATAGTACCCGGTGTACCTACGATTATGTCAGTACACGCGACTTGGTTATGTAATTTTGAAGCTGAAAGCAAAAGTAGTGAATCTCAGAAGTAATGCCAGAAATGCGAAACTTAAACTACGCAGTGACGCTTCGCCAACGCTAAATGCCAAATTTAGTTCACGGTGTACTTGGTACGGGCTGTTTCAAATCGACATTAAAATAATATGTATTTTCACTCTTCAAATTGAACTGCGTTTAGTTCTAAACCGAGTTCTAAAGCTGTCATACATACATACATTATCACGCCCGAGCCACAAGTAATTGTAAGAAAACTTCAGCCACTCCTGATCCAAGAGTCCCAGGATGGATATGGTGAACCATGGTGACAGGTGATCAGCCCATCCATCGCCCATATAGATGCTCCATCATGTTGGGGAGGATGCTATCCCTTAGTCGACTTTTACTACATGCTCGGGGAGAGAAGCAGCTGGACGCATTCTAGGAGTACTGTAAGAAAAAAAGCTGTCATATTGTATTGATACTGTTAGAACAGCTCATGAACTCTTTACAAAAAAGTATAATGTTAAAATCGGCTCTTAGTATCATGGAGGTCAGTATTATAAAAATAATTATTAAGCACTCCGCTAACCTCTTTGTATGGCTTATTCCCGCATGTGGCACGTAGATCCGTTCTGGTTTCACTCTCTCAGTGCTAACCGAGTCTCCGCGAGCCGCCCGCTCCAAGATTCGGATGAGATCGGCAGTCTTCGCGCCTTCCGACCAACCCGATTCACCGGACACTCAACCAACGGGGGACAGTGAAGCGAATGTTGGGATAGGGGCTGAGCCGAATGTAGTCACTGATGGTGTGAGTACGCTTGCTTCGGCGGCCGAATGGTTGTGGTCTTGTCATATTCTAAGCTTGTAAATATAGAATTATAAATTCTTGTAAGTATAGAGTTGTGTAGGATTTAGTTAGAAATGTGACGCGGTGGTTGTGATCTTGTGTAAATTAGTGTGATGATTTATTTCCTTTTTATGAGTGGTTTGTTTTCACAATTCTATCGGCTGCGAGAATTTGGACAAAACTTCACAAATATACACATTGTTTGTGATCTGGAATGGAGATAATAGGAACAACACATACACAACTATCGCATTTACAATATTAGTTTGATCGTAGTTTGTCTCGTCCCATTTCATACAAATAGTTCGCCATTTTGTCCCGTATGTCACAAAAATACATATAAATTTTGATAAACAACGACGACCTCGGTGGCGTGGCGGGTGAGTGCTCGGCTGAGACGCAAGAGGCGCGGGTTCGATTCCCGCTACGGGAGAAATGTTTGTATACTCTGCAAATATTTCTTCCGGATTTGGGTGTTGTAGTATTATGTATTATAAGTATGGGTTTACAAAAAAAAGTAAGTATAAGTATTCTATCAGCCATCTGGTGTCCATAGTACAAGGTTTGCTTAGTTTGGGGCTAGATGGCGCTGTGTGAAATGTCCACAAATAATTATTATTATTCATTTATATTTATTATTTTTATTATTTATTCCATTATCCCACAGGCGTTCTCAAACTACACCGAGAAGACTGTCAAGTTCGCAGCCGTCACTGGCATTTGGTATATTGGAGACGCTGACTTCAGGACGCAATGCACGCTCTCGCCTGACGTGGAAGTTAATAATAACGACTGGATCGGCATTTATGACGTAAGTATCGTAAACATCAGTGAACGAAGATTTACGACGGGTGTATGAGTGTGAATTTCCGTTGGAAAGAGGTACCTGGATCAAATCGGCGAGGTTTTAGAAAAGCGCCAAGTCAAGAGTACCCTAAACCGACGAGCATGCATGAAGAATGTAATGAGGAGTGAATGAAGCGAGAGAGGTGTGTCGCGATCGTATCAAATGGAAGTCCGTGATCTCCGTTCCCCATTGGGAAACGGTGTGATTTTATGTATGTACTAGCTACTGCCCGCGGCTTCGCCCGCTTGGTGCCCGAATGAAAAATAGCCTATATGTTAATCCAGCACATGTACAATGCATTCCAATTTCCTTTGCACGACTAAACTGCAAATAATTTATGACAACTCTAACATAGCTCCTATTCAAAATAAGCTTTTGAATAACTTGGGCACGTAAGATTCCTTGTGAAAAGATTATTTGAAAAATGACACTTAACGCTGTAAAATATATTTTGACTCTAAAATAACCGCTAAATTTCTTGAATCAAACATAGATCACACACCCCAGGACATACATTTGCGTTTATAATTTTACTCTCACGCTATATGAATATGAGATGTGAAATCTAATACAAACTTTCTATTCCAGGCCAATTTCCACAACTTAGACGACTACATAGCCTACGAGTACCTTGCCAAAGTAAGCCTGCCTCAAGCGCCGGTCGCCGCCGGCCAGCCTCGTACTATCACGCTTAGCTTCCCGGTCGGCAGCGGAATTAGAACGCCAGGGTTCTATCGGTTCATCTACTTCAGCCAGCCGAATAATGACGTCAGGAGTGTTCTAGGTAAGCTTTACCAAAATAAGAAAACTAAAAACTCCACCACTAGACTTGGCCACTGGCTCATACGAATTTACGGGTAGTTCTCATTTGTTCTATGGAACATGAATGACGTCATCGCACAAAATGACACATTTTCTTCCCAATTTTTTCCATAGAACTACATACTAGCTTTTCACCAGAGCTTCATGCCATGGAACAAAATGGGAATCAGATTTTACCAAAATCTTCCATGAGAAGCTTAATGACACTAATAATGTCAATTATTCTATTTTAACCATAACCATGAATATAACATACAATCGGTTGGATAGTAGAGATTACTGCCAATCTCAAGTTAGAGGACATTTCTTATAATGCGACAATCAAGTCAATCAAATTAGTCACTTTGACAAGTGCCACAATAAATTATGATTATTTTCTAGAGCCAGTATGATAAGATAATCGAGGTCTAATAAAAAGAGGTCTTATTTACCTTGTCCTATAGAACAATTTGAGAAATAAAAGTATTACACGTTCCATAGTACAAAATAAGAAAAAATATCTTATTCTGTCCGATGACATCATGTTCCATAGAACATATTAATATGGGAACTACCCGAACTTACTTAGGTACTTACTCTTTACTAAAATGTTCCCTGTTTTATTTAGTTCTGTTTTGTTTAGTATTTATTTCCTCCCTGCTGGACTGGGAATAAAGAAACAAATACCCTCACAAACTTTCGCATTTATAATAGTAAGACTGTAATAAAACCCTTTCTCTTGTCAACAGGTATATCCGAACCTATTGAGGTATCCAGCAAGGAGGAAAAGTTCCTCTTAACCGACCCTTGTGAGGAAGCTTCTACCAGCGCTTCGCCGAGCCGACCCAAACCCTCCACAGCCACCACAGACATCTTCACTGACTTCACAGGCTTAGACGTAGCTAAGCTCTCGCGCCACTTCTCCAACGACCTAAGTATCGACTGACTAAAAACCTACCTGCCTGGGTCTCCCGGCAGGCGGAATAATTAGGCTAAGGACATTACCAGTGAAGTGGCATTGTGTAGATTTGATAGGCCGCATTTATAAGGGTCGGTTTTCGGCGTGCTAGACGCTATAAGTGTCGCGTATTGCGATTTAGGGCGTGCGCTCACAGATAGCGCGGCGTGGCACGCCACGGACCAGATTAAACCGTTTCAATTACTAAGCGTTCACATTCCGTTATCAACATGAAGTAACCTATATAGGTAATCTATATGGGCGATGGACTGATCACCATGGTTCACCATATCCATCTTGGGACTTTGAATCAGGAGTGGCTGCAAGTTTTTTTATGATTACTTGGCCCTGCCCACCCCATTACGGATACGGGCGTGATAATAACGTAAAATAATGTAAAAAAGTAACTAACGCGTCTCAGTTTATTCGTGTTGAAATAAAGGAATGTCAGTGCTATCATTGAAATAAGGTCGAATATCATTTGTGTACGAAAAAAATCCTTTAGCGTGCCGTTCCACGCTGTCTATGTGAGCAGACCCTAAATCGCAAGCGATAAAACACCTTAAGTATATCAACTGAATAGGGCACAATCAACAGAACATTTTCACGGTAAACTTAAGTCAACCACAGGTGAGATGTGATGGGCAAAAGTTAGCATTAACGTGCGTTTATTTTTTTACCGTGAGGCCTAGTGGTGCGGTGGAAATCGACCCGTGTGAATGCGGCATTAATATAGGATCTCGGATCGGAAGAATTCAAAATTATTGATGACTCAAGCATCGATTTATATATTCCATTTGAACTACTTATATTTTGTCTCAAACATAGATAAAAAGACCATGTACATAAACGTGTCTTCGCACAAACAGTTCGCTACAATTGAAAACTTAGAAAGGAAAATCAATTGCTGTGTACAGAAGTGGGAGAAAAATATTGCTGTGTGCTGTCAATGATTGATGGTATATTTTTTATTGTTATTATAATATAAATTATACTTGAGTCATGAGTAATGCCGCATCAATTTAATAAATAGGCCTATTAATAACCTACAGGCAGCTAGCAGTTTAAATTCTATGTTTAATGCAAGTTTTAGAGTACTCCTGATTATTAGTTCCGAATATGAAACTAGATGGCGCCCCTAAACTAACTGAAAGTAGCGGATCAAGAACAGAGATCATTCAGTTTTTTAGGGAGCTTATGTTGCAATATGAAACGGTTAATATTAAATAAGATTACATGACAATGAGATTGTAGATATAGATTGAAATAAAAGCATCAAAGTATATTGTGATAGACGTAGATTTGTACCTATATTTTCTTATTCTGATACACAATATTTCTGTAAAATAGTATTAGTCGGCTTCAGACAGAGACAATCGAAGTTTCAACTGTGTAGACAGTAGAACGTCGTCGTCTCCCTCATGCCAGTGATATTTTGTCACAATGTCACTAAGTTTGATAAGGACAACACTATAAATCACAGTCGTATATAAACACGATATGCAAAACTTATTTACCAGTTTTGTAACTTAAGGCCGATTTCACTGTTCAAACTGAACGGGATTTAACTCTAAACTGAGCTTAAGAGAGCTGTCAAAGGTAAAAAAACTGACAGCAGTGACTGCTGTTAAACTCAGTTTAAAAGTCGTTTGTGTGGTGAAATCGGCTCTTAAGTAGGCCTCTGTAGAGACGTAAATCTACACTCAAGCATATATTTCGACAGTTTATACTGGAAATAATCTATGCTTGAGTCGTTTAACACGGGTCTATTAAGTCTCACATACTCCAGATTAGTATATAAAATATTTTTACTAATATAAAACATTGCGCATTTATTGATTTTCCATAGAAAATCTCTAATTGATTATTTGGTTCAATACTTCGTTATTGTTGTAAATATTATAAATTTGCCTGGTAATGCGATCTTGTAAAAGATTTTGCTTTTTTTAGCATTTGGACAATAAAGTAGAGTCTAGGAATGTTAATGTAAATAATATTGTGATTTTATAGTACAATTTCTGTAATCTTTGTAATCTTAAAGTACATTATCATAAATATAAGGTATTATGACACATCTAGCGGACAAATCAGGAACATCATCATCATTTCCTTGACTTATCCCACTAGGTGGGGTCGGCACATGTTTCCATCTTCCACCTTCTATCACTCGTCATCTCAGTATTTGTTTTTAATTTTATTCATCAAAACAAAAATCAAAGAATATGGCCTATGTACTATGCTATCTAAATTCTACGCAGTCGGGGTTTTTGTTCCTTTAAATAAATACTTGTTTAATAATGTTACTCACTATAGCGTAAACTGCTTCTATTTCAATTTGTCCGCTGAAGCATTGAAATATAATATAGGCGTGTATTTGTGGTTATATTATAGGGATTATGGATAGTATAAGTAAACTGTTCAATACAGAGCTTTTATTCATTATTATTATAATTAGTAATTTGAATTATATTATATCGTGGTTGCCGTTGTTTAGAATGTCTTAGGCTTGTGTTCACCAAAACTATTTTTGTATTCTTCAGCTCTGTAGCTTATTAAAAGTAATAAAACCCAACAGTCGCTTACATACTCCTGATCTCTTATTAGAATTATGTGTCATGGGTATCAGAGACTACGAGTACCATTGTCCACAAAACCCTGACCCCGAAAGTTTTTTGCAAAACATGCAATAATTTCTCCCGTTGCGAAAAGCAAATCCGCACCTCTCGAGTCTCGCCGGACACTCCCCCGTGTCGCCTCCGAGGTCGTCAAAGAAGTTAATTATCCAACGAGCTATTAGAGCGGGATAAGAACCAGCATCTTTCCCCTTGAACTGACAAATGCTAATAACTACGCTATGGTCTTATTAATATCAAATGTTTGGTGAACAGAGGCCTTTGTGTTAGTGCGTTATTAAATAATATTTCAGATAAACATGTTACAAGTACTACCTACTCCTATAATAATCGTAGTCAATGGCAGCTTTACCTGGCCTGACATTAACACCCGGGCTTCGAGGAACACGTATTGCGTCCTTGCCTATCCTATGGCAAATCATATGACTATATCTATCGCACGTATTTATCTCTACACCCCACCGCGGGAGGTCAGTGCAGATCTTTGTTCCCCTAACATTAGTACCTGTACGCGACATAAAACGAAATAAGCCATAATTCGGGTCTGCAAAATGTCATCGAGAACTGCTCGGCATTTACATCGACAAAAACCTCCACACCATCGAGGATATTGGAACACTGCCTCCAACATCCCAAAGCCCTTCTCCGGTGCTTCAAGTAGTTGGGCTGGCTGGGGGAGGGTTAGCAGGATAATGCACAATACACCCCACCGCGGGACGTCAGTGCAGATCTTTGTGCCTCTACTAACAATCAGAATTAGAATTACACCTGTACGCCCCAAATTCGCCGAAGCCCGACGATATAGCCACAGGCAAGAATCAATTTTTAAAGTTCACGTTCCTTTTATTTTATGTCCTATTTTATAGGACAAAAATCCCTAAAATTGATTTAAGAATCCCTTGATTATGTTTAATGCTGTCATCCAAACCTATGGAAAAAACTTGGTTACCAGTAAAAAATATCAGATAGGTATATAACGAGAATAACGATGTATTCATATAACGATGTTTTTTCCGTCACAATTTTAGTGCTCAAATAGATTGTTATTATTGGCTCATACATAAATTAGATTAGTGTTGTGAATCACAACTTGTGATATTATTTGAATAGCCAAAAATAACCGTCCCAAATACTCGCACTGCAAAAATAAATCGTATCTATTTGTGACCTTCGTATCCTGCTTCTTCGCAGTGCGGGTTTTTTTGCCATCATCAAAAATTTTATTATGATTTTGGCAATTCTGAAATAACCACCGATTTTCTATCACAATTTTATAGACAAAACAATTATTAAGCATGGTTGTATGAAATTATTTTTCCTAATATTTATGTACGCGTCCATTTAAATTATTGGTATTAAAATTACTATAGAGATTAGAGATTACTTGGTAGGCAATGGTTTTTGAACAGTATTGATATGTCTAACATTGGTAGCAAATTAGATGAAAAAAGAGAAGCAAAATTTAACAGAAAAAAAGAGCTATAAATCTATCCTTAGCTCTTCAATCTTTGATGCATACAATGGTTACCATTGTTGTATCAGTATGTATTAATACATTTTTGACAAAAGTGTAAGTAGTACCACAAATATTGTGCGCTTCGGCAATTTTCGTCTAGCTTCTGAAATACGATCTAACGTGATGATAATGTGCAATATATAGATGTTACAATAACTATGTAGATATTTATTTAAGGGTTCAGTTATTATTTTAATAGTTCGGAAAATTAAGTAAGGTTTAAAAAAAAAATCACCAAATTTGCCGAGGCGCACAATGTTTGTGGTACTACTGTAAGTAACACACATAGCGGAATTCGTACTTAATTTTCAAATTAATATTCTTGAAATCTTGCCATTTTAGTACAAGTTTAACATTAGTTGGTTCATGTATTAGTCACTTGTCATAAGTCAAAAAGTAACGTATGTTACACGCAATTTCAATGTAAAATGTTTGTTCCGACACTGTATTTGATTATTCACATTTCCGCGTAACATGATGATCGTGGCATTTCACCGATGTTTAATTTGTAGTACAAAACCAATTTGTGTTGCCGTCAATATACTGTGTTATGGGAAATAATATAGTTTACATTATTAAGTTGGAAAACTGCTTGTTTTATTTGCTTAGTATTGTTTACCCACTACAAACCAATAGTAGCATTGTTGGGTCCGAGTAAATGAGAGTATGCGATTTTTAACTGTTTGGTGCTACAGGGTGCTACCTAGTTTGAATTGCAAATTTTATTAGTTTTTGTAATCAATGTCATCATTGATGTAAGTTCGATCGAACCCATGTGCCAACTCATGTTGGTAATAGGTAATATTGATTCTTATCGTACAAGGTGTACCATTACGGAAGTAATGCTCATTAAATACTGCACGTAAGTGCGATATTTCGTTGTTATCGCATAAATCATTTGCCGATAAGTGCGGAAAACCGCCGACGTACTAGCGTGCATGCTAACTCGTAGTACTTAGCGTAGCATACAAACTGTGGCACAAGCTGTGGCGGCGTAGCGTTATCGGGAAAGCGCGGGAAAATCGTCGGCGTTTAGTTCAGTAGGCTCGCGGCCGCCGGCAAGCATGCACGCGTCGCGCGCGCTCGGTCTGTCTCTCGCGGTGTTCGCTCTCGCGGTCGTGCGCGCTCACTTACCCTCGCACGACAATATCTTGAGAATTCAGTTGTGGGATGCTGAAGGCCTGAGTCGGGAGCCCATCACCACACAACCTCCCACCACCACCACCGCCACCGCTACCAGCTCAAGCACCAGTGGTCGCCGCAAGTTGAGGATCGACGTGAACTTCCTCTACGACGCGATGTTGGAGGAAGCCCACGGTGGCTACGGCAGATTCACAAGGCACAAAGTGCGGCATAAGCGACGCCGGCCGCGCCAGACCGGCAACGACCTGCCTTGGAGATTCCACTCCGGCGCCGATTTGAAGAACGTCGCTGTGTACGACGACGACGTACCCTGGACCGAGATCGAAGCCGACAGTGGATCCGTGAATGGCAGTGCAGTGAGTGATCCGAGTGCCGGCGAAGTGAACCGGGACGTGTCTCCTCCAATGACGCTCCGCCAGCCCCAGGACGAGGTAATGAACGTAGAGCAAACACTGTTCTGTAATATAACGCCTCCTTTCACGGTTATCGTCGCCCGAGGTGGTTAATAGCCATTCACTGAACTGATAGCCTGCCGGCGTTGCCGTGGGGATTTCCTATTCAAGGCTCCTTTTCAGATTCACCCTCGAGCGGCGATGCGTTGATAAAAGTGAATGTCCTTCATTGTTTTTAAAATATTTTCACCCCGGTTGTATGTAGATTGTATCGCGCTTGGACGCGAGCGAGTACTATATTTCCAGGGGGATTGGCTCTTGTATTTTCTTATCACTGTGTATTTTGGTGATTCAGTGATATTTTATCAATTTACTGATAACTCGTGAACTCGTGTATCAATGTAACGGAATAAAGATTGATATAAAAAAATATAGAGCAGCCTACCTACGACTTATCTTAAATAACTGTAGATAATACCGATATCTATAGAAAAGTGATTTTCTGCATAAAGATGCTGCCTAAAGTAATTCACTAAGAATTTATCGATAATCGAATATTATGCACCATCAATAAGGAAGTAAAAAGCTTCCGCGAACTTTAATGCATCGATAAAGTTACAAGACACAAAGAAATGCAGCGAAACTTTCCAATACATCACCTTGCCCTACTCCAACACGGAGCGCAGTAACTTGCCAATTTAGGACGCTTACCGTACACTCGTACGTAGATGCAATTATGAAGGTTACAACAAGTCTGAAGATGAAAAATAAAACTACTTTAAAATGCGACTTTAATGGCTTCGATACCCCGGCATAATAGTGTCATATATGACCGGTTTTTAACATTCAACCTTTTGTCCGATAACCTTTTGCGAAACTTACCCAGGTCCGAGGGATTGCGACCCCTAAAATTTTCAGGAGCATCTTTTATTAACGTGGCTTCACGTTGTGTAGTTGTTTTAATTGTTTGGGACGGTCACTGAGGTTCAAATCTCTTGTGTGGAATTAATTAAGCCAGACCTTTCGAAGCGTAATTTGTGTGGAACTTTTTCCTGTTTTCTTATAAAAAAGGCAATTTTCCGAAACCCTACAAAGTTAGGTACTTTGTTTCTTAAATAATTCTTTACCCCGTCCCACTATTTTCCTGTCTTTTGTTGGACAAAACTTTGTGAGTCAGGTGAAATTATTTATTCAAAACGGTTGCTGGGTTTCCCCGGGATAGCACGGACGAACTTAATCTAATACCCATAGGTTTTGCACGCAACTTTACCTGCGTGGAGAGTCAAATTAAGAAAATTGTAGAGCTTGCTAGGTATCCTTATGATTATTCTCAATAAGTAGATCCGTTTTCTTCATTTTAACTATAATTTAGGTGGTTTACGTACCTACTTTCACAAGAAATATTGTGTTCACATTGGTTCATAACGCTACTACTCTTTTTTGGTGAAAATTGTTTTAGCTGTTGATTTTCTGTATTTCATAAATGTAGTTAGGTTTTACCTATTTAATTAGAACGTAATGGTAGGGTAGTTTCAAACCTATTACTAAAGTATAAAATTACCAGAGGTTTTAAAAAAATATCTTCGAGTTTACTCTCTCCAATAGCTTCATAAATAGAGGCTACACGTCAAGAGAAACCCCAAGCCATTTTACCCAAATAGTTACGGCCGCAAAATTATTAAAGGTTGTTATTTCTCAAAATATTCAAAGTGTGCAAGAGGTATTTTCTCTGACCTATATTGCCGAGTAGAGCACCTAGTTTGTTATTTGATCTGCCAATTAGTGGAGGTAACTACAACCTGCATTCCGTAAAAGGAACCTACTTACTCGTATAATCATATGTAGGTTACCTGCAGGCTATAGTACGTTATCGTATTTTGAGTACAGAGTTGATATTCCCTCTGTATCTGTGTAATTCATGATGTGATTGTCAGGATCACCTTCTAATATCGCACAATTAATTGGTAGGAAAAGAGATTCTAGGGTACATAGATTGGATGGTGGAAGTGAATTATTTATTTGGTTTTTAACGCATTTTTTATTTATTACCTGAGTATTTAGGTACCATACAAGTCTATACCATAAAACAAACTTAGATACAAAGAACTCATTAAGGAAATAAAGATGGGAATTCAATATTTTCAAAACAAGGTTGAAATTTTGTTGAGCACTAAATAAATAATAAATAATGACGTTCAAATTGTCCAGTTTAGGAACAGCGTGGAGACACCACACTGTCCCTAAACTGGTCAATTTGCCCTCGGCTATTTGAAATCTGATTCGCCAATTTGCAGGTAGGGTAGTCTCGCCCTGAGCTCTCGCTATATTATACAGGGTAGGTATACCTCAAACTCTAACAATTTTGACAACAGTAAAAGAACAGGAAAATATTTGAACGGTAAACTTGAAATTGTTTAGGGAATCACTCATCATTTCCCTGTCCTTCTCCCATTTTTATGGGAATCCTTTAGGTATCTTTACAAAGGTATGAAGTGCCTACTTACAGCACCAACCTACCAGCACGAATCTCAAACCCTTGCGTAAACTACCCCTCTCTTAGTCGAGCGCGATCATGAGCGCGTCAGATTCTTGAGGACATCTGGATATTGTTGTTGATATTTGTCAAGGTAAAAAAAACCTACATTTTATAGCCGACAGAATTCTCTTTCCGATTTTAAATTTACCTAAATCTATCTAATATCTTGAAAATCTTGAAAAAAAAACACAAGTATTTGTGTTTTTTTTTCAAGATTTTCAAGATCTTTATTAAATCCGCCCAACTAGGTAATATAATGGGCGATTAGTTAATCACCTGTCAAAATGGTTCACTTTATTCGTCTTGGGACCGCGAATTAGGAGTGACTGCAAATTTTTTATGATTAAATTTTTCAACAAAATAGTCAAGCGTGATTTCTTACCTGTATCTTCCACGCTTGGTCGCGTTACGAACAGGTGTAAATTTAACGTAGATTTAATATGTGTCCAAAGGATCCCCGTGTTTTTAAGGAAGAAAGAAATTCTACTTTGACTTTGACTTGACTTTGACGAGTGTCCATAAAGTTGGTAAAACACTCATCTAAGTAAAGTCATAATATAGGATGAAAAGGGTGTTGCTGCGCTAACCTCGTCCACGCCCATCTCCCGCAGGCGAGCCCGTAGCTTCACCGGAAATTAGTCTCGATTCCATCTCAAATCAATAATTTTCCTATCAATTACCATCTGATAGTATCAGGTGCTATACCTATCCATCTGTAGTAGCGCCAGTAGCTCCAGTCTTGTGATTATAGCACTCAATTTGATGTGAGTTAGGTATAGCATAAAAGTAGTCCTAAGTATTTTAGAGACAGTTCGAAAACATGATGTGTCCTTCTACTAGTCATACCTACTATTAGTCGTGTCACTGGTTCTTTCGAACCAGTGTGGTGAAAGGATTTAAAGAGTGCCTCAATGGCTCCTATTGTGCACTTGTCACATTATGTTTTCGAACTTTTTTTAGTTTCTACGGCATGCCGGTTACCTCACGATGTTTTCCTTGTGAAGGATCTTTCGTTTTCACACGATCTCTATTGAAAAGATTGGATTCAAAATTATCCTTTAGTTAAGATTTTGATAGATTTTGCCATGATGGAGTAGGTAGGTACCTATTGAGGACAGATAATTTATCAATATTCAGAAGTTGTAAGAACCTTAGCTATCTAAATATCCTTGCAAACATTCGCATTTCACTTTGTTTCAAAACTGTAACAATATTAATAATACAGCTTGTTATTAAAGTAAGTAAGTTTGTATAAGCTAGTGGCCAACTCTTGTGACGGAGTTTAATAATTAATATACTCGTACTTAGTTGGAACATCAAATAAGTACATCAGTCTATCTGCTGGTGGCTGGAGCACTGGTGGTCTAGTGGTAGTGACCTCGCCTTCAGTTCCTACGGTCATGGGTTCAAATCCGGTTGTGCACCAATGGATCTATTCGGAAAAATTATGTGCGCTACACCAGTAGGTGAACCAGTACCTAGAACCTTTGAGGTGCGTTGGTTCGAAAGTACTATTGACACGACTCGATAGATTGTATGTCTGCTCAGTACCTAATCTGCGTTCAAAATTAGATCCCCAAATTAATGCAACGTCCTTCGGTAGGTTATTGCTCACCGTTGTGTTACCGCGTGCACGCCCGTCGCGTCCAACACAGGAAATAAGGTGCAAATCAATAATTTCCCGGCAATACTGGCCAGTGCCTGTGCTAATAGAGTCTGATTGACTGCCGTACGGACGCGGCCATCAATCCCCGTCGAAAACAACTATGATGCTTTGAGTTATAACGTCATAGCAGACAGACTAAAAATTACCAAGTGCGATATTCATCGGTTACTTTTTGTTACTATACACATTCAATTATATCAATTAGGTATATTATCTAGGATATTGTATTACTCACTTAATTTTTTGACGCTATTCCATGTCTTATTCAATCTAAAGAAAACAAATTCTTATGTAGGTACGTGGCTCGTAGCGTAGCTTGCTTAGACGTTTTTGATTGATCGTTGAAGTTAAGCAACGTTGTGCGCGGTCACAATTTGGATGGGTGACCGCAAGTGGTATTACGAGCTGGAGTGCTTCCGTGTTTTGGAGGTCACGTTAAATTGTCGGTCCCGGATTTTAAGTTGTTAAGCCATGACGGAGGCTTTTAGGCGGCCTAAAAACTTCGTCACAAGAGTTGGCCACTAGCTCATACGAACTTACTTACTTACCTAGCAGTAATAGGTAGGTGGGTAATGTTTTAATCTTTGCCAAAGGCTGGATAACTTTTTCATTTTCTGGCAAAAGAATCCTTGTCAGGTACGGTAGGAAGGTATTTTGAGACCAATTTGAAAAACTTTGGAAGGTGATTGGACCGACGAGAAACAGTTGAAACATTATGAAACTCGTCACTTACGCGCTCACTTCGCAAGAACGAGGGATTCGAGTAATGTAACCTCCTAAACTCCCCCTTACTAACTCCATAGGTAGGCCCCACCCATTTGAAAGTTCATTTAACCACACTCCCTGCCAAATACTACCACCAATAAAAGACCCACTGTACCCTTGTCAAAGATTTGTTCTTAACTCCGCACCCTTAACTTTCAGAATAATGTACCCAATTACCCGTACAAGCGTTTAAATTCATCACTCACGGTTTTAATTAATTATGAAAGGTAATAAAGGGATCAAGTGTGTAATTATGTTCCCACATTGCACCGTACGGGCACATTTGAGGCCACGCAGACGGTACCATAGACTTACCTACCTCAGAGATGTTTCACTTCGACACTACTGACAGTGTTTGAGTCTGTGGCGCGAAGTCTGCTTGGCGCGCCTATTATTATAGTTCAAGGCTGTCAATGGATACCGTTAGGTATGCCGTCACAGTAAACACTTAAAATCATCATAACACAGAATAACAGTGTAATACTAGACGGTACTATGCCTTTATAAACATAAAACCATTTACCGAATTATGTATCGATCGTCGTCGAATCCTACATTGCTTTATAAAGTTTATTGGAAATATTTTATATTGTGACTTGATGACTTCAAAATGCTAGTGGTTACGTGGCTCAAAGGCATCATCAGCCTATATCAGTCCACTGCTGGACACTGATCGCCTCCCCTAATGAGCGCTATCGCTCCTTATCTTCGGCTTGACGCATCCAGTCTCTGCCAGCAGTCTTTCGCAGATCGTCACTCCACTTAGCCGGACAGGCCTGTATAACCTAGATCTAAAAAGTTCAAGTTATATTGCAAGCTAATATAAAGTGGCATAGGCGCGACGGTATCGCTAAAATGGGATCGCGGCTCCCCCTTATCTGCTACACAAAGTGCGTTAAAAACTATTAAGTTCCTCGCGTGACCTGTTGTTCGGGCTTATGGCTGTAATACATGGAATCTTTTGTTAATTTGCCGCTTTGTTATTTAAAAGGCGGGTTTACCATAACAAAACATTGTTATAATATTAACATTGTGCTTGCTTGCCGTCGTTTATCTTTCCTGAAACGTACAGTTTTGGTAGCTACCACTTGATACCACACATTTGATTCAACGGAATAATAGATTACTTGGTCTGCTTTCTAGACTTTGTGAGACTTCTTCGGCCGCGCAGAGCATCTTAGAAGCTATGTGGTCAGCCACTTCGTCACTCACTTAACATCAGGTTACGAAGATGGCTACGAACGAAGCCTTGGAATCAATCAAATGAAAAGTTCAATATACAAAAATCATGGATTTGAAAGGTATTGAAGTTGTCGAATGCCATTTTCTTTAAGAAGTGTTTTATTAGGTACCAAAATTACGGACCACTAAAAATTTGTTCGACAACTTTGAGAAGAACGGCTCTGGCATTTTGAAGGCCATAATGCGGTGGTGACAGCTAATTTCCATCTTATTTCTGCTTCAAGGACTATTAAAGACCTCTGTCGTTTCACAGCTGCTGTCATCTGAATGATGTTCGCTGCTTTTGAGAACAAACTTTAGGTACCTACAGGCACCGACAAAAGTTCATGACCATTCTATTCGTTCGGTTTTCAAATGGTAAGTTTGTTTACATATTAATAGGAAAAGGGAAAAAACGGCAAAGTTTCCATTGTAAGACAAAAACATTAAATGTTTATGAGCATTCTGTCGCTCATCGTACAATCAACTCCAAATATTTTTGAAATAGGCTACGCGTTAGTGCGCTATTAAAAAACGTTAAAAATGTAAAAAAACAAAAACATTGAAATCTTTTTCATAAAAAAACGTGTAAACTTCGCAGCCGGGAAAAAATAACACTTTTTTGAAAACAAGTGATCTTCGCGTATTTTTGGTTGCGTTTGAGAACGTGTTGATTGTATTATTTTTGGGGTAAATAACATTAATGTACGGTCGGCCAAAGATGTAGTCACCACTCTAAGATTGAAGTTAATTTTGCGTACCTACGTCATAAAACAACACAACAAGGTAGATCTAGATCTAGAGAAAATCTAGTATTGTCTTAGTGCTATTTTAGTTACACAGAAACACAGTTTCAACAGTTTTGGTTTTGTCAAAACTGGTAGACCACTTTCTTAGCCCCACATACATTATAGGTAGGTACTTACAACAAAAGCATTAAGGTACAAATTCGATAAACGTAATCCTATGTTTATAGTTAAAGTAAGCGATCTGAACATTTAAGTGCTCCTATAAAACCTTTATGTAATGCAGACAGCTATAAGAAAATCGTTACAATATAATAATGATGTTTCTTCGCAAAAGCATTGTAAAACGAGTGGTTATTCCTTAGTAAAATTTTCATAGGTACGGCAGAGCTTTCAAAACCAAGACGCGGCAAAGTTTTTTTTGTCTGAGTCTGTTCTGGTCACCCTATTAGATAACACACCGCAAGGCATGAGCAGCTTATCTACAATGTAAAGGTGTGGGCCTAAAATTTTCCTATTGGGAACCATTACGGATAACGCAACCATAGCCAAGAGTCGTATAGTAGTTTTTGGACTAAATCGTATATTTAAAGGTTTACACATACCTACTGAACAAGATATCATGAAGATAAAAAAAATTACAAGTACCATCATAATCATTACCACAGCCCGTCTTTACTGCTGTTTTGCTAAGCATAGGTTAATGAGTCTATATTAAAATGTAATTCTAAGAAAATATAATTCAAACTATCACACAAAATGTTACCTTGATTCATGTTTCACGCTTTAGTCGTGCTCTTATTTAAAAAGTCTTATATGTCTTATTTTTTTTAAATTCAGCCATGTACCCGAATAATTATCTGCATGTCACCTAATGATGAAGCGAACTTCGGCAAAATCGACGAAGCTCCGTTGCAAGTTTAGTCATTTGCCACACCTGAGTCTACGTGACACTATATCTACGTTATTTATGACTCAAGTTTACCTAAAGTACTTAATTATTGGGTGTGATATTCTAGTAACTCGTAGACACTTAGTGTACGTGACCAAAAAGTTTAAGTAGGCACTTACTGGACTTTGAAAGTCCATGTCAGTACAATTTTGTTCTTTGATATCACTTTCGTGCTTATGAATTCGTTCAGAGGCAATGTAGGTATTGAGGTATTTCTTCTTTCTCTTATCAACCTCATTTTGAGGTTTATAAGCTCTAATTCGTTCTATGTGGTCCACTAGCTTCTGCCTGCGGCTTCGCTATTTCCCTTTCCGGCCCATAAACTAGTTCTATGCATAAAATCATTTTTAATGCGTTGCCCCGTGAAAAAAGGACAAACCAACATATACGGTTTCGCATTTACATTATTGGTAGGTTATTTTGGATTCGTCGTCAAAATTCATCACCGAAGAGATCTACTGAGATACCTACCTACCTAATTGTATTAGGTTCCAAAGAAGTTGTAAATAGATCGAAAACTTACTCTAACACAATTTGCAATTTATTTGAATGCATCTGAACAGAGCTATTTAGACAAAAAGCTATTATTCATCACAAAGTCCTTATAAAACAGTCTGCTTCAGTAAAAGAAGCATTGAAATCTTCCCACTAAGTTTCCCTAGTGCCTAGTACAAACTCAGTCGCTAAAGTTTATAATAACTTTCTCAAAATGGTAAACGCGAAGAACTTGCATAGGCGTTTTTGCTAATTAGAACTTAGGCTTGAATACACTCTGTTAGTGGCTCGATGCTGACAGTTGCAAGCAAGCTACTAGTAAATTGCTAAATAAAAAAATGCTACTCGTAAACGACAACAGGCGGACCACCCTGATGGTTGAATGACATCGTAAACATAGTCAGTAATTAGTGGGTAAGACTCGCTAGGAATCGGATAGACTGGCCGTAAATAAATCCTCCTTATAGTATAAAACAAGAGTGGTTGCAAACGGGCTGAAATGATGATGATGGTAACAGAGAAAGAAAAATTGGTTCTTGCTTATTCTCAATCCAATAGGTGTCCTCACAATGAAGTATTTTCATTAATTCAATGGCCTGCATGGATTATCAAAACTTGATACCCTCTGACAAGCTATAGAGTAGCTGGCATGTTAGTAACTCACTGGTGTAATATGGGCTCTTTGCTTTGCAGTGTATGCTGACAATGCCACTTGGTAGGTTAGTCGGCATTGCAAGCGCTACTTTTTATTCATTCATAAACAGAGTCTTTGCCTAGTGTGGAAAATGGTGTAAAGTCTCGTCTTGCCTAGTGTGGAAAATGGTGTAAAATCTTTTTGCTCGTTTGTTGAAACAAGTGCCTTTTTTGGATCATTGCTCTTAAATGCTCAGAGATTACATTGAGTTTAACTATAAATACCAAGTTTTTTGAAACTTTCAATAGAGCAATGGGAATACACATACCTACATACATTATTATTAGGATGGGTAGAGCCATAAGTACATATTCACAATAAATTTATGGGAATAATGAAAAGATTTACAAGAATGAAAAAATATGCACTGAGATCGTATTGTAATAAGTAGGTTTAATGAATGTTTTTTTTTTACTTCTACATTCTTTAAACTGAACAAAACTTTACAATTACACTTACTGCGATTGAAAGTACACTATGTTTGAAAATATATAAACATTGTATTAAGTTTTAATTTTGCAAACAATAAAATGCAAGTTTTGTGCTTTAAGCTACTTTTCGAACACACAACAGGCCATGTTTTCAAATAAATATTACCATATCGATGAGATAAGATATCACAAAATCTCCCTAAAACGCTACGCTCGAGTTGTCTTTGGTTGCCTCTAGGTAACCTACCGACTTCTTTTACTGTGTCAATACCTAACAACCTATAAATTTACGTGTCTATTCACTGTATCATGAACAAGATTTTTTTCCAATTTGTCGTATTCGGCCAGCCTACCAAACCGTGTGATGACCTCCAAACCTCAGCGCTATACAACGTTTCCCTTACATTTATCAAGAAAGCAGACCCCATTTCTATAGCCTTTACAAAGCAGAATCCAATCATCGAAGATCTACTACCTACCTCTCTATTCTATAGTCAACATTTTATTCAAGGAAGAGTATTCCAATAATGTATCGAATGACAAACGTCTCGCGTCTCGAACCCTCCGAGGATTACACAGACTGCTAATTTGCAATATGAGGGCTTGGGGTTTATTAAAGTAACGTCAAATTACAAGTACAACATACGTTTCGGGTTGGGTAGGCAAATACCTACAATAAATATTGTGTAGAATAGGTATTTAGCAAGAAAGCACCTATCAATAAACATATCAAAATATTTTTGAGAGTCTAGCGGGTTTCACTGACGTTGGAGCATTTGAGATGGTGTGAAAGGACTAGTGACACGATTATAGTAGAAGTAGACTCTACCTTGCTTTGTGGAAGTCGTGCATCAATCTTTTTTGTATCGGCTCATAAAATATCCAGTACCCAGTCTTGTTACTAATTATTTCGAACCAGTGTGGTGAAAGGATTTAAAATGCGCCTCAAGGGCTCCTTTCGTGCACTTGACACATGTTTTCGAACTTTTTAGGTTCTACCACATGCCGGTTTCCTCACGATGTTTTCCGTTCACCGTGAGAGTTCTAGTATAGCGCACATACATTTTTCGAGCAGAAAAATACAATGGTGCACGACGTGTTTTAAACCCACGACCTTAGGCTTAGAGGCGGGGCCGCTATCACCACCAGTCCTCTCGAAGATCCAGTAAGAAATCTTGTTCTTAACAGGTATTTTAAGCAGATTTCTTAATTGCAAGTGCTGTCGTAGTAAAATCTTATAAAATAATGTTCTCGTCTTCCTTATTTAGTACTCAAGGTAAGCTATCTCTATTTCATTCAAAAGATACCAAAACATGTACCTACCTTGCTATTAATATACGGTATCATTCCTTGACTCTACAATTTGTATCGGAACATGTCTACAAATTGTGGAGTCTATGTTTCACAGTACTTATGATGTAGGCGTATAATTTCAACGAACACCTTCATTCACATGTTGTTCTAAAATGAAATGATAATGACTCTATCAAACTTTATGTGGGTGTCAGAACAATAGTGAGGCTTTGTCGTATCTTCTTGATATTGTTATGGATATTACTACAATATGCGTTTGAGGAAGAAAGTTACCTGGTTGTTCAGATTTCATTGTGGAATTAATGAATGTTATTATTACTACAGCGAATAACGTGTGCAACGGTAGGTACTAAAAATGGTTTATATTGTTACCTGATATTTACATTTCTTACGAATAAAAAATCACTTAGTTGCATCACAGAAGAGCAGATTGAATTCCATTTTAGTACTAGCTTGTGGAACTACTGCAAATGAACCGAAATCTATTAAATAGTTATAGGCTAGGTACCTACCTAAAGTTGGTAGCACTTGATCAACAAAAAAAATCGATATCGAATCAAACGGAGATTAAATAAAACTGAGCCTGATTTTACCTCATTTTAAAGTTTTATTATTAACAGTGAAAAAACATCGACTCTGACCAAAAACATAAACTCGGAAAGCTTGATTTAATACCACGACCACATAAATTCGCTATTTAATTTAACTCACCCATAAAGTTACGGGGATTAACATATATTTTAATTGCAGTTGAAGTGAATCGATCTCCGAGTTTAAAAAAATAAATTAAATGGCCGTTCATTTTTATGTGACGTGATCTATCGTCGCTCCGTAATTATTTCTTTTCAATGTCGCTGCCGTTTATCTTCTTTGGATAGTGATGATGAGGCCGGACTCAGGATGGGGGCTTTGACACTCTTTACACTTTTTTTGACTCTTTAACGAGTCGCACGGTGAGTGTAGGTTTATAATTACACTCACCGTGCGACTCGTCCACCAGTTCAGGGTCGCTCAGCGAGCTATGGAGAGAGCTATGCTCGGAGTTTCTCTTATGGATCGAATCCGGAACGAAGGTATTCGTCAGAGAACCAAGGTTACCGACATACTCGTAGTTCAGCGAATTAGGAAGCTAAAGCGGCATTGGGCAGGTCACAAAATGGTCCATTTACATTGTTTTTTTTTCAATTTCGTAGTCTTGAAAGTCATTTGGTCATTAGTGACTTCAAAATAAACAAATTTTGAAATCACAAAACGACTTCTAAGAATACGAAATTAAAAAAAAAACAATTGAAATGGACCGCTTTGGTGATTTTAAATCACTCCGTGGTTTCCAAGAAGTGGTGCTCTGAGTTTTAGGTAGGTAGGTACCTTACCTACTGCCGAAATGGCCCCCTCCTACCGCCGGCCCTGTTAGCAGATGTCATATTGTCGACTTAGGAGGTATTTCAATGCTTTACAATCAACTGAATTGTACGTCAAACAATAAATAACGTCGCATGACTTGTTGAGAACAACTAATTAAGTTCTTGTGAGTTCGGACGTGCGTGGGCGATTGATCTTCACTCCTAACGATGCAACGATAACTACCACGGGAATTTCTTCTTTATTCGAAACGTAGGAAAGCTTTGAATCAAAATTTAAGCGGGTTTAATAAATTTCTTATGCAAATCTCCAATATTTAGTGGTTTTGTTGATTGCAGTTCAATAATTGATAATGCTAATGAAGAGTCAGTCATGAAATTGCGCGTGGGTTGATTAAATTTAAATGGTTCACGTGTTAATGCTTCAAATACCTTCAATAAAACAATGGACGTATTTTAATCGAACTGAATCCCTAAAGCCATTGCTTTCAATTTATAATTCCACTATGAAAAGCCAATTTCAAGCGTGACAATTTATTTTCACTCTAGTAATTTTAGACCAAAATATTAAGTATCTACAAACAGATTATGTTTAAGGTAGGTAAACCTCTAATTTATGTATTACTGACAGTACTTTATTTTTCTTTATTCCTTTGAGCTCATCTAGTGTAATACCTATCAAATTCACCGATTACCTCTAAACTAGCGCAGGAAACCTGTTTTCCATATAGCCAACGATCTTCTATCACCGTGATCGATCTATACCGATCTCTGCCAACTATTTTGTAACTAAACAGTGCAACCTGAATAATACAGACGTTTTGCCAAACAAGTTGTCAAGTTGTCAACCTAATGATCAGATGTATGCATAAACACTTGAAATAATCATTGACACCTTTACCTTCACCTAGGTGCACATAGATAGAGTTTACAACAGCCAGACATAATAACGGTCACGAACGATTTTTCTATTCAAAAAAATATGCTTTGGTACTAGTGATGAACTCTTTGATACTTTCAAATGGTGAAGGAAAACATACGAAACTGGCATGTCGAAGAACTTAAAAAGTTTAAAAACATGGTGTAATACACGAAGACAGAGCTTTTATATCCATTCGCATTGGTTCGTAAGAACTAGTGACACAGAGTAGACAGCAGTAGTAGTTGACAGACATTAAATTCACACGCACTTTAAATTAGAATAAAACGACAGGCAAAGTTACTGCTTAGCTGAAGGTAATCAGTTTTTACGAAAGATGGTGTAAAGGAGCTTTTGACATGCACGCATTTTTAATAGGGCCAGCAACTCTCTTGTTATGAGCGCTAGCTCTCTGTGTAAAGCTTTTTATTGAGCCTTGAGTTGTAAAGTTATTTAAGACGACGGAGACAGGACCGATAGAGCAATACATTGTTTATGTGATAGAATTGATCATAATTCATGATGTTGAACTATTGGTTTGTAACCTAGTGCTCTCTGATTCATGGTGATTATTATGCAAATTTATGCTATGGTGACAATTTGTACGTAACCCTCCATCATAAAATGTTTTACCATTCTCATCAAATTTCTGCGACCTTCAAAACTTTTAAAGTCAATTGGGAGTAAATATTTTACAGATGTTTGTGCGGCAGTAGGAATCTAACCCACACCTCCCACCTGACTGGCTACTGCGTTGTCAAGTCATTTGTCGCACGCCTATTTTCTCCGGAGATACAAACAACGAGTTTTGAAGTTCAATTTAAAATAAATGATTTATATTCGACGCCCTCGCAGTAAAAGTAGTAAGAATGCGGTCTCTTTGAAAGCGTCGATCGTAATATAGCAGTATTTTTTATAAACTTTACGTCAAATGAAGTAACATGATGTAGGTACTTATCTTCACTATAGGTAAACGATTGATGTCAGAGCATTTTGCTATGATTTCAGACCGCATGTGAGTATAAGTATAACGGTTCGGAATTAGATAGCATCTCATAAACTCATAACTCACTCTGATTTATTTAGTTTACCCGTATAGTCGTTATCAAAAGTTGCAATGTTCATTTGGGTCACCAAATGATTTTGCTACAGATCTTACGAACTTTTTGTACCTTCTAGAATTATTTGTTTAATAACTGCCGTTTTTTAACAGTGACGCTTTTTAGCGGACCAAAGTTTTAATAGATGAGATGTAGATTAAAATTGTCGTTTGTATTCACTATTGTTTTTGAATAATGGGAACACACATGCTGTTATAGGCCTTGTCCAGAAATAATTGGAAACACACATAATTTATTTTAATGATCTTTTTTATTTTTTAATTTGGAACCACACAAGAACCGGCATGATTTCTAAATTATAAGAAAGTTTTATATCTTCTTATAAGTATAAGTAGTTTCAGGTACCTAGTGCACAGTGAGAAATAACTCGTTAAGAAAGGCAAGCAAAGGTTAGCAAAACTATCCCATTACATTTCACGTCCAAAATAATATTAAGTATCTTATTTTATTACTATCTATAGTCCCATGTTCGTTTGTTTTGTAGGTATACCTGAAAAGTGTTATAAATAGTAGATTATGATAATGTATTACGTGTGTTGACATACGGTGGATGGATTGTGTCAAAGTGAGAGAAGTGAGTACAGAGATGACGGCTGACAGAACAGAATGGAAAACGAGAAACTGCTATGCCGACCGATGAATAGAGTGGGATAACTAAGGGCAAGACGATAAAGAAGAAGATTCTGAAATCATAAAAAGGCTTTTTTACACCGAGCAAAGCCGCGGGTGCGAGCTGATATTGAATACATTTTTAACCATACGCAGCTCACTGAAAATATATGATCAAAAACAATGGTGAGGAAAACACGCTTGTTTGCCGTCACTAAACCAACAATTTATGCATGACCCTAATGGCGGGTTCCATCAGGCTGTTTGCTAAGCTTTCTATGAAATTTTATTCGGTAATACACGGTGCCCGAGACTATGTACACATCTACTTTAAACATACGAGCTGATTTTATACGATAGTGGAACGCCCCGCGACTTTGTCTGCGAACAGGTGTAAATTCGACGTAGATCTCAAAGAATAAAATACTTAAGAATATTTGAATTTGGATGAGTTTATTTCATATTAAGTAACTTTACCTTCCCGATGCGTCATCTAGAAGTTGCATTTTGGGAACCATAAGGTAAGTATATCTTCCAAGTTTGATGTTTGTAGGATTTATGGTTTAGGCTGCGCGTCGTGGTCAGTCAGTCAGTAATGTAAGAGTTTGTAGAAATATTCCGCCCGCGGTTTGTTGTTACTAGGATTAAAGTAGCCTATGTTATTTTCCGGCCATGTAATTGAATTAGGATATTGCTATACAACAAGAAGAAAAATTGTTTTACAAAATAAACTGTTCAACTCCCATTGCTGTCTGTACTTATTTACCTGAAAAAGTAATATTGTGAAAGGTATAAGTCCTTGAAATAAAATAAATAATGTAAAAGGTAAATCTGCGTTAAATCTCAATCACGCTGAATCCCGTTCCGTTAAAATCTCACTAAAAAGGGATTCTTTACTTAATGCTCCGTTCCAATATTTCATTAACGGATGACGGATCGTTTATTAACAACATTGCTATCTGTCGAAAAGTGCCATACATTTTTTGACAGAAAAAAAATGTTGCTATGGCAATGAACTATCCATTACTAGAATATTGAAACCGGTCATGTAACACTCATATTAAAGAACATTTCTCAAGTATGAATCGATAGTGTCGGTCGAGTTGACTCGACACTCAGCTTTACTCGAGCATATTTTATTGACAGATTTCGGTGGAAAATCAAATTCTTTGTTGGGGACGTGATTCAGGCTTGAGAGCAGTTCTTGAACACAGGCCTGAAACACCCTGTAGCTAGGCCTACGTCTTGTAGGTAGTGTGTCAATAACGGGCTTTTCAGTTTCATGTTACCGACCCCTTTAGCAAAGTTCACTGTTGGCTTAGCTGACTATTTGGTGGCTGTTAACAAAATCCCGGTTACGTGTAGGACAAAGTACCTATAGGTTACTACTAGTCGTGTTGTGAACCAGTGTGGTGAAAGGATTTTAAGTGCGCCTCAAAGGCTCCTTTCGTGCACTTGACACATTATTTTTTTTGGACTCTACGACATGCTGGTCAGTGGATGGGCAGCACAAAATAGTTAGTTTTGGAAGTATGTATATTGAGAAGGTCTATGTCCAGCATTTGTAGACAGGCTGATGATGATGTTTACGCAAATTGATGCTATAAGGAAGATACCTTTGATTTCTGATACACAATCTTCTACAATAATCTACAGAATAAACCTAAAAACAACTTTCTTTATTCCAAAGTTTCAAATAGTTTACCAAAATCTATTCAATATTATTATATTAAAACTCTTCTAGAAAGGCTTTACTTTCAAATTACTTTAAAGGAATCGCAAGACACTGAGTGACGTCGAATGAAACTTATTGAATTGAATACCTACCACGAGTACCAGCTCCGAATACGATATTCGTTCAGAAAAAGAAGGTTCATTTAAAGCTAGTTTTTGTGTTACTACGTCCGACTTCCAACAAAAAGGTGAATATTTACTACTTAACTGATATTAATGGGCAGATACGGGCTGAAATGATGAATTGATCGTATGTATAAGATATAGTTATCCTTATTTCAAAAAAGTAGGTAATTGATGTTTGTTGCGTCTTTACGGCCACTGTTCGGTAGGTAACTAAAAATTCATGTTAAAACGTTGCCTCAACAAAATTAATTGAACATAAACTCTTAGCTTTATAATCGAAGTAGAGCGCCATCGCGTCCTAATACGTATGTATATATAGTATGTATAGCGTATAACAGTTATAGGTACCTATTATGAACGTAATTATCGGCCACAATTTTGAAAAACCAGGGTTAAACCGACGCTCAACGTGGTCTTTAGATGGGTTAAATTTTATTACAGTGATTGCTAGAAAGAAAAGTCTTAAATTCCAGGATTTCCCAAGTCAAGACAAATTAAATTAAATTGAAAAATTCTGGCGTCATGGGCTGTCAGTGGGTCAATCTAACGCTGGATCGTGAGAGGTGGCAAGAGCGAAGGGAGGTCTGCACCCAGCAGTGGATGTAAAATTGCCGAAACGCACGGTATTTGTGGTACTACTGTAGATCAGAACTTTAAGCTAGGTTTATGGATCAGGTTAAAAATATCCCCCGTGTCAAAAACTATTCCACATGAGAGTTATTTCACTCCTGTGCTCACTTTCTCCAAAGCACAAGTTAGAGCCTGCATGGAGTACTGTTCCGTACTTTGGGATGGCTCTGCCAAGTACCAGTTCCAGGCACTAAAGTCGATTGAAAGGTATGCCAGGAAGCTCATAGGTGATGACTCCTTGGTTGGGTTTCGGCTTCAATGCCTTAAGCCTCGCCGTAGTCGCTGGTTTGTCGGTCTTTTATCAGATACATTTCGGAGAGTGTGCTCAGGAACTGTACAATATATCGGAACTATAGATACCCGAAAAAGCGCCATCTGTACATGGTCGTTCCCAGTGTTCGTACAAAGTGCTTTGAGTCCATATTTTTCATGCACAATGCAAAAATTTGGATCTCCTTGCCGGGGTCAGTATTTCCCGAAAAGTACCTACCTACCTTGGGTGTCTTCAAATCGAGGATCAATATGTTTCTTCTAGGTTAGCGTGCTCCAGCCTTAGAAGACCACACTTTTACTTCACATCAGGTAATATAGTCATCGTAAACCTATTTCAGGTAAAAAAAAAAAAATATTTACAGAGATAGGTGGTTTATGTGTAAGTTTCATCTGACCGCGTCAGATATTCGAGAACTTTCTTCCTCGCTTATAATTACTTAGTTAATGTGAAAGAAAAATTCATTTTTGATGCTTGGTTCCAATATTCTACTAAGGGATGAGACGGACCGTATATTAGGTACTACCGCATCGTTGTTAGGTACGTAGGTCCTGTCAAAAAGCGCCATATTTTTTTTAGAATAAACCGTTCAAGGCCTTCATTAAATAGTGAACTTTAATTTCCAAGAGGCTAACTTACTAAAGTTCAATAAATAAGTACCTACTTAGAATGATTCAAATCATTTAATAATCAGTTTTGTTCGTTCCACACGACATTTTTAATTTTATTATCGTCTACGCACATCCATCATCACCAATTCGATATTTTCAAGGTTTAATTAAAGTATCGAGAAAGTATGAGGAAATACCTACATATTGATTTTTAATTATGAGCTTGTAATACTACCTACTACATCACAATACTAGCATCTGCCCGCGGCTCAACGCGCGTGGTACCTACCAAATAAAAAGTCGTTCATAATTTTATGGTTGTGTTAAAGTATCATCGCAGAAAAAAGCATTATTTCGTCTATTTTTCAAGGTTTTTTCATTCATTTTTGTTCACAACTAAAACGGACTTTCACCTGAGTTCATACCCGTTTCGCTGGTTTATTTTGAGCCTTAATTACATCACAATTAATGGAACGTCGTTTGCAATGGGCTAAGGCCGCTATTATAAAAAGTTAATTTCCTTAATTTGGCCTTTTTCCTTCCTCGGTCCATTCTTCGGAATCGCGAAATGAAAACTGCTTGTTCGCGTTTAGGAATTCTTTTTTACGATTCCGTTTACGAATTTCAAAGGGAAAGTCCCTTCCTACTGACTTCATAAAAAGAAAGATATCCGTTAGTCAATATCTTCAATATTATGAATGAAATAAATAAATATACAACTTAATCTTAATACGACGTAATAAATACATAATAATCAATCTTATTTGTACTAGACATTGTTATTCGTCACTCGCTAAATACCCAAGCAAAGAGTACCGGCCTCGGTGGCGTGACGGGCGATTACTCGGCAGAGACGCAAGAGGCGCGGGTTCGATCCCGCTGCGGAAGAAATGATTGCATGTTCTGCAAATATTTCTTCCGGGTCTGGGTGTTGTGGTAGTACCATGGTACTCGTAGTTTCTGATACCCACGACACAGGGAATCCTAGTGTGGGGTTAGGACTATGTATGTGACTGTTGGGTGTTATTTATTTATTATTTAATATGTGGCCTAGAAGCATGAAACTTGGACGGTATATTCCTCTTATAGTGTAGAAGTGAACTAAGAAAGGAATTCCCGAAATTCTACTCCTAGAGGACGCAACGGGAAGATGAAATTTGTATAAAAACTCAACGCGGGGGTTTTCATTTAGGTATATGTTTATAGCTCTTACACAGCTCTTATTAGGAGCGGTACTTTGTCATCGTTATTTTCGTTCCATTATTGGCTGTGCATTTCAGAAGCTACCTATAAAAGCCTCGTCAATGCCTCTGACAGGTAAACACCAAGTTTTTATAGAAAACTGCACCAAACTTTTATTAAAAATATGCACTCTATTTATAAACTTCATTTTTAGCGGGTATCTACAGAATATTGTAAATGAAGTTTAATTTTAACATCATTAATGTAATGTTTAAAGTAGAGTACCTAAGTACCTAAAGAGGTACCTACATAATGTACCTATGTATTTGTTAGAAACAAATTTACGTATTTTCATACTTTTTTAAAAAGATAATAATTATTATGCACTCCTGTTTTCCTCATACGTACGTATAAAAGAACGTATCTGGTACAGACATCTATCTGGTACACGCACCTATCCGGTACACACCTCTCTGTATGATAAAGATTAGAGCTCTACTAAAAATAGAACCACATTCTAAAAGTATTAAATAAAATATAATACCAATTTTCCAGGTACTATTACATACCATATTATTACGCACGTATTCCTAGGGGGATGGGCAGAGCCACAAGTAATCATAAGAAAACATGCAGTTTCTCCTGATCCAAAGTCCCAAGAATACGGTGAACCATGTTGGCTGGTGATCAGCCCATCGCCTATATTGGGGAGGACGCTTTCCCTTAGTTAACTGTTAGTAAATGCTCGGGGAGAGAAGCAGCTAGACGCATTCTATGGTTTTTCTTTACCCCCAGTCCAGCTGAGAAGTTAAGGTACAGACATGATAAAAACATCAACACTTGGCCCAACTCGTAAACACACTTGACATATTTATGTAAGCGGATAATTACGTGATGAAATATTCATTACCTTACTCCTCGCAAAACTATTTACAAGCAACCCTTGGGCATATTCATACGACAAGCTTGTGAGGGAATTCTTGGTATATTATTTCCTGTTTTCCTGTACAATAATGTATGTAAATAATACAGTGTATTGACTCTGAGTCAAACTTATGCTATGAAATATGACAGCGCTAAATATGACGTAAAAATGTAGACACGTCCTCCTCGATAAAGTAAACTAAAAAATATGGAAGACACACCTGCACTTGATAAAAATGATAAAAATGTATAGTGGGGGAAATCTTCTTTACATAAATACTTACTCTAATAGCGGTCAAGGTGTTAATGACAATGTTTTCGACTTCATTATTTGGTCAGACAGACTAATAGATACTAATCGGGCCACTAGTTCTTTCGAACTTTTAACTCCTTTCGTGCACTTGACACATATTTTCGATCTTATTAAGTTCTATGTACGACATGCCGGTTTCATCACGATGTTTTCCTTCACTGTTTTGATAGTACTGGTATAGTGTGCATCATTTTTTTCAGAAAAATCCATTGGTGGATGACAACATGACTGGATTTGAACGACCATATGATAGAGAAATTTAGCAAAGTAATTTTTTCCTAGCAAAGAATATTACTCTTGTTAACAATGCACTTACTATGAAATTACACAGAAAAAAATTACAAAGTTATTTCAATATATTTTACTAATTTATCTAGGCTGAATTTGGGGAAACTACTCAAATACTCCTCAGTCATTACGGTGTGACACTCTGACATGACAACTGTAGCTGTGGTGATGAAAATTTTGACGATTTCAGGAATGTTCAGTAATAAAAAAACTATTTAACGTTTTTGAGAAAACATAATAATTGATGTCTTCAACATCTGATTCTCTTTACAGCATTTGAATTGACGGATGTCACTTTTAAGGAAAAATAAAATAAAATGTTTTTTTTCCCCTTTCATGATTATAAATGGTTGTTAAAATTACTATGCGTACATTTACATAACATCAACACCTCACGAAAAAATTACATAAATATAACATCAGCTTTCATAATCTACCCTAAATAATTATCAGACATTTGCAAGGCAAATTACGCCCCGGCGGCGTCTAATGTGGTAAAGATATTCTTGATATTAAGTCGGCTCATTTCTTTCACCACACAAGAATACTTGCTCTTACTAAATGTTTCACGATTTTCGTTAAGCATTATACAATTACAAGTACGAGTTCTTGAGTGAAGACCGCGACTACCGGCGAAAACCGGCATGTCGTAGAACCTATAAAGTTCGAAAACATGTGTCAAGACCAAGAAAGAAGCCTTTGAGCCGCACTTAAAATCCTTTCACCTCACTGGTTCGAAAGAAGACCAGCGACACGACTTGTAGAAGTATTAAAAACATATTGTGCTTTTTGGCAGATAAACAACGTTAATATGGTAACTTAGCATCCGTCCTCCGTTAGTTGATTATAGGAACTGGGCATAATATGTGGTATATACGTACCACGGTCACTTACCTATAGTTAATTACATAGGAAAAATAAAATTTTGAAGTAAAAACACAAGAAGGTCGGAAATGTACCTAATTATTTTTTACCGTAGGTAATTACAAGTGCTTAATTATTATTAACCCTTTTTAAATTTCATCAAGCCTCAGCCTTCGCTCTATTTCAGTGATTTGTTCATATCGGTTCCAACTTCAGGCTTGTGTAGGTACTTCACATTTGGCGGGTTCGATTCCTGGTTTGGACAGGCAATTATTTGAAAATCTTTGAAATCAGTTCGAAATGTTTTAAAATCAAAATTAAGTATTTTTTGAGTAAAATTTTCTATCTCCAGTATTTAAGATACTTTCCCTCCGTGTGACATAGCCGTGGGACACCCTGTATCCTTTTTTTGTTTGTAGATATAAATCTATATAATTTTATGATATACCGTTTAAGATGTATTGTAGTTGTGTGACTTTTTCAAGTATACTGTAGTATCTCAATGGAATAAATAAATGAATTTAAATCTGTTCCATTTAAAACCACAAATCAAAATATTTTAGATGTTATCGCTATTGCCTGATTGCAATATTCTATTAACGGAAAATTCGTCGTCCGTTAGTATAGAATACAGGAACCGGCATAAGATAGTAAATAGAGTGAGCGTTCCACCCTATAGGTATAATATTTACAAAAGCCAAGGTTGAACTACAAATAACCCTTCCTCACGTCAAACAGGCAATCACATGTGTAACTAGACAGATAAGGATCTTGCAGTTCTAGCAAATTATTCACCCGCCTTCCGTTTCAATCGCCGTAAACAAAGGTAGAGGCATTTAGCTTTGCCAAGGCTTCATAGGGATGGCACCAGAAAATTAATGAATGATTTAATGAAATACTAGCTGCCGCCCGCGGCTTCACTCACGCGATACCCGGATAAAAAGTAGCCTATATGTTATTCCAGCACATTCACTATGTGTGTTCCAAGTTTCATTCAAATCCGTTCAGCCGTTACGGCGTGATAGAAGCACAAACATCCTCACAAACTTTCACATTTATAATATAGTAGGATATAAAACATTACTGACTAACTGATTGATAATCAGCCTAAACCGTCTTAGAAGCTTGAAACTTGAAGGGTACTTACCTCTTATTAGTGTAGGGGTGCATTAATAATGGAATGAATAAAATTCAAATCCAAAAGGACGAAGCGGAAAGGTAAATTTAGTATGAAAAAAACGCGTACAAAGTCGCGGGGCGTTTTACTAGTTTATTATATACATAGTATAGATAGTTGTAGACAGCTATGTATTAGTACTGAGATTTCGCGCGCGATGTGCAAGATTTGCCTTCGCGTCCAGAGGTTTCTCGTACTTGCACACTTTGTTTATGTACAAGTACCGACTTCTGCTTTCCCGTACTCTGAACTACAACCCTAATCCTATAGAATTGACGAACTAATCGACTACCCTCATGGCCTGTCCAGTGATGGCGTAGAACAATAAGGCCCTCTTCCCACGGGCTTGCGTCTGGCAGTCTATGAAACAATAGCACACTGTTAGAAGCCTGGGGGTTTTGACTTATTCTGAATGTCGTCTAGATTGGCTTTATTGGGCTTATGTGGAAGATCGTTCGCTACAAAGCTGTGTGGGAATAACCTTTAGAGCTTAACATAGAGTTGGTTATCGATCAATAAGACAGCTTTGACAAGCTCTAAATAATTATGTCTGAGGCAAGTCTGGGGCATTACAAAAGGGTATAAAGGTTATATAGGGGTATCGATAAGAGTTAATATCTTTTGTATTATCACTAATGTTAGCCACTAGCTCATACGAACTTACTTATCACTTAATCACACACTACTACTAATCTGACACAAATTCTGGCTAGTTTTTTCGAACCAGTGTGGTGAAAGTATAATAAGGTGCGCCTCAACAGTTTTCTTCACCGTCTGTGAGATTGGCGCAGATACATTTTTCGAATAGAAAAATCCATTGGTGCACGATCGGATTTGAATCCACGATCTTAGGATCGGAAGGCCGGGCCGCCACCACTAGACCACCAGTGCTCTCTCTCGCTATAAATGCGAAAGTTTGTTTGCGAGTGTGTTCGTTACCATAGCAACATTGTTATAATGTCAAAAAGCACCATACATTTTCTCAAACGCCCCGCGATGATCGCGTTCAGTTTTTTTTTCATACAAATTCATCTTCCGGCCGCATCCTCTAGGAGTTTAATTTCGGGAACTCTTTTCTTAGTGCATCCCTATGCCATAAGAAGAATATACCCTCCAAATATGTGATAGAACCTTTGAAACCTTCTAGAACTTAGAATTTGGGTTGTGTGTTGATTGTTAGTAAGTCAGTAACGTAAGAGTTTTACATATTTGGATTTCTATTCTTCACACAAAAATACTCTAGACAGAATGACTCATTGATTTCATGACTTCTTTAAATACCTATTTATTTTGTTTCAGGTAATGTACCAGATGGCATAAAAAGGGTCACTTCTGCCCGACATTACGTACGTAGGTACTCATTTGATCCTCCATGATTCATAGTCATAATCAGGCACAGTAAGCTGAGAGGACGATAAATTATAAACCGGTGACATTCGCATCGGAAAAGGAATTTAGACGATGCTGTGTTGAGTTACTAGTGCGAGAGCTTGTGGTAATGTTCTTACTTTATAATTTTTGCATATCATTCTGTATAATGTGCAAGGTTGCAGAGATAATATCATTGTATGATACCTATAGCAATTTTTTTTGGATATTAATTTAATTAAACAAGTAAATTAAACAATTAATTTAATTATGTGCACTTGTTATTTAAATAAAAAACGTTATAGCAATCTTTATGGTCTCTTTGGTGAAGGTACCTTTTAGGATTTGGTTAAAATTGCATTGACAGTTATTAATATCCCACTTACGACATTTGTTTTCATCTCTGACATATGTTTTCAATCGATAGCATTTGATAGCGTTCTCTGTTTGTTCGTAAAAGTCAGATCCAGCTCTCGACTACAAGCTACAAGCCGCAGATTTACCCCAAATTAATGGGGAATTAACTTATTGTTTGTGCGTACTCTGGCAAGCGGCCATGGCTTTGTTAAAACGATTTGTTTTTGTTATAGACGGCGGTGTAGCGTGGGAATATTACCTTGTACTGTTAAACCCTCTGGAATTAATTGGAAATATGCTTACAATCATTTCCGGTTCTTTGATAGTATATTTATAAAATATTTACTGGTATGAATTTAAAAACTTCTTAGTTAATTATGGGTGTAAGTGGCTAAATGCCAATGCATTATTTTGTTGACTTCATTGTGATTTTTATGTCGTATAAACACAAAGAGCAAATACAGTCGAATCATGATGTAATAGACACTTATTTTTCTCACAACTGAATTGTTTTTGTTTACTCAGCAAACCGGGCCGAATGACACTATCGCTCCTCGCCGACTTGTTTACGATTTCTTTTCGCTGAGCTTTTTTGTATTCAACTTCGCTCTTTTGAACACTCAAAGCGGCAAAGATGTCAAATTCCGCAGAAATAGGCCATGTCAAGTTGGAGTTAAGAGTCCCAATGCCCCGCAGCGGTGACGATTATATAACCAAAGCCTACCCTGCTCTTAGGGCTGGCACTTGCAACACTCATTGAAAATTCGTTTTGATAGATTTACGCACGACGTTTCTCTTTAATAAAGCCATAGTAAAATCCCTCTTTGATAAAAGGTAGGTAGGTACCTACGTATCCTTGCGTAAGTGGGCTTAATGTCTACATGGATCAAAAAACGTTTTAGAAAATGAGATCTAGTTGATTCTCGTAACATAATAAAACACTTTATAAATTGTTTTTACCTTAAAGAAAAGGGTTAAAGCAACATCATTTTCAGTAAACCTAGGATTTTCTAACACATTTTTGAAATCCTTTTTTGATGTAAAAACAATAAATCAACGTGACGGCCCTGAGCGCGGCGGCTCGGAATGAAAGCTCTGTGACGACCCTCGTCATCTTGAGGAGTGCGCGTTCCACATTTTGTGGACGACGAAGCGCGATCATACGATACTGGTCGTTTTCGCATCGCGTGAACTTCGAACGCGACGACGCGCGAATTTCAATAAAGCGAATGTCCACACACCAGCTACGCCAGTACTTTTGTATAATAGATATACTGCAAAATAGGCACTAACTTGGTTGGAAAATAACGACCCACGTTGATGTTCCACTAGAACACCTTGTAGTATTCTTGTTTGCATAGGAAAACTACAATAAAATGTATGTATCCGAAATAAAAATCTTCTTTTTTGTGAAAGTGTTTCTGGGACTTCATTATAAAAAGTCGTCTAATGTTGTCACTGTGAGAAACTTTTATAACGTTATTAAGTTACTTGATGAATATCAACTATATGTTTTACATTCTCACTTTGTTTTAACAACCCTGATCGATTTGACAGAATAGATGCTTCTCTCCCCGAGCATGTCGTAAAAGTCGACTAAGGTTTACGGTCCTCTCCAACAAGATGGACCTATATTGGGCGATGTGCTGATCACCTGTCACTATGGTTCACCATATCTGAGCTACAAGTAATCATAAAAAAATTCTATGATTAGCTGTGGCTCTGCCCACCCCATTAGGGATACGGGCATGATAATATGTATCTATGTATGAATGATAGTCGCTGTTGCTGTCGCTTCGGTTTGAATGTGACTTTAAAGTGTTAACCTTTCCAGACCAGAGGCTCTGCTAAATCTTAATTGAAATAGGGTTTTGCCAATTTAATCACGACCAATAGTTGAAGTAAACAAGGATATTAACCTTTATTATTATCCTTAAGTAAGTAGTTTAGGTCAAAAAACAAATCAGTCTGTGTTTTTTTGTATGTATAAAATATCCATTATTTGATCCTTATCTTGACTATTGGGTTTATACCTATTGGAAAAAATGAATTGTATTGAATTGTAGCTATCCATAATATTACAATTCGAATCTTTTTAATGATTAGTCGATAATTTTAGAGGACCAAGGTGTGTTAGCAAACATTTTCACACGTTAAAACTCACTAAGATCAAAGTTAATTAGCTTTGAGATCAACAAGGTTCACTGGTACTATGGTGTCAAAAGCTCTTACTAATACGCGTAACAAAAGAGCGAAGTGGAGTGAAAGAAAATGTAGTGATGAAGTTTGAGAAAGGTAGGTATGTTAAAATGGTTTGGTCATGTAGAGAGGATGAATGAAAGAAGAAAACAGGTGTATGAGGCGAGTGTGAATACCGTTAGAAGGGGAACACCTAGGCGTAGGTACGTACCTGGACCAAATGGGCGTCCTTTTGGAATGGGCCCAAGTCAATAGTACTCTAAACCGAATCATGCATGAAGAATGTTATGACAGTGAATGAAGCGAAAGAAGTATGTCAGGCTCGTAGCAAATGGAGATCTAGTGATTTCTACCTACCCTTATGGGAAACAGGCGTGCTTTTATGTACGAGTATGTATGTAGTAAGTTCTTACTAACCAATATAATAAATGATTAAAATGCCTCTCAAGGAGGTTTTGTTCGTGCACATGTCTTCAAATTTTGCAGTTTTGGTTATTATTATTAGTAGTTAGCCATTGTCGTCCCACTACTGGGCAAAGGCCCCCCATCCCTTCTTCCACTCTTCGTGATTTAACACTACCTTTTTATCACCTTGTTTGTTTCTCAACTTGGTGAGTGTACAGTTTTGGTCATAATCCATTAAATTCAGTTCCACCATGGATTGAATCGACATTTGGGCTGTTTACAAAATCCTTGCCAAATGACAAACGACCCTTTTTCACACCTCTACGATTGACCTTTCCGCTCCATAAATTTCGCTAAATCACATTCAAATAGGATTCACTGCCGATTAAATCAGACCCGAATGGCTGAAGCATAATGTTACTAGAGTAATGCTAATATTGGTACCGTTGTAGACTTGTATGAATAAAGCATTTGCCGTCAATTTGTCTTTAGATTATTTAGTGTACGTTTTTATGAGAATAAGAGCACTAGATAGCCTAGTGGTAGCGGCTACGCTTTCCGATCCTAAAATATTAATAAATAAGATCCAGTCGTGAACAAATGGATTTTTCTGTTTCAAACGGTGAAGGAATACGTGAGGAAACCGGGATGTAGAAGAACCTAAAAAGTTCGAAAACATGTACATACATACATAAAATCACGCCTGTTTCCCATAGGGGTAGGCAGAGATCACGGATCGCCATTTACTACGATCCTGACATACTTCTTTTGCTTCCTTCACTCTCATTACATTCCTCATGCATGCTCGTCGAAAACATGTGTCAAGTACATATACATTGTATATGTGCTTGATTAACATATAGGCCATTTATTATCCGGGTACCTCGCGAACGAAGCCGCGGACGACAGCTAGTGTATTATATATAAGGGCATTTTATATTTTGTAAAAAAATAAAAAGTTTTATTAGTATCTATGATTATTTACTATAACACACATAACAGAATGCCTCTTGATAATAAGACTATACTGCCTGAGATACGATCTTAACTACATTTATCGGACACCTCTCGTTTGATTTATTGAAGTACCTAATGCTATCATGACCTAGGGCACTATCTCTCCATACTCTCTTGAGAGTCGTAAGTTCAATGCATTGCGTCTTGTCCTGTTCACGTTTTCCGATGTTCACGTCTCTAAAGTGTTATTGCAAAGTATTGTTTATGTATCTTCTCAGAATATATAAAATTCTTACGTCTCTTACTGACTGACTGACAGACAGTCTACACACACTTATGAAACTTTGAAGATCTTACTTATATTATAAATGCGAAAGTTTGTGAGTTTGGATGTTTGGATGTTTGTGCCTCAATCACGCCTAAACGGCTGGACGGATTTGAATGAAACTTGGAATATACACAGTACATGTACTGGATTAACATATAGGCTATTTTTTATCCGGATACCACGCGAGCGAAGCCGCGGGCGGCAGCTAGTAATATCATATTCCTCATGGTGTAAGAAAGGTATTCCCGAAATTCAAGTACCTATACTAAGGTATAGGTACGGTAAGTTAGAATATAAAAGGCTACCCTTACTTTGTATTCAGGTTACCTACACACAAACCTAGTAACGAGACGAGGTGGTTATTATACCTTGAACGTGGTTTCAAAAGCTCACATACTAGGCACACATTGTTTTCTTGGGTTGGCTTTCAGGCAGTTAAGCTTTGAATTACGAAATGGTCTGCTTAAACTCAGCTTTATTGTAGCTTTACCAAAATTATTTCGTGTAAAGACCTGACCACTATACCTACTAGTCGTAAATATTGGTCCAGTTCTGTTAATAGGTACCAAATTATAAAACTATAATGGGTTTGTTTGCAGAAATTTTCCATGATAGAATAAAAACGATTTTCGTTTTAAAACCATTTACATATAATAATCGTAGTATAAACGGAAATAGGTACTTACATACTTACATAATACTAGCTGCCAGCCGCAGCTTTGCTCGCATGGTACCCGGATAAAAAATAGCCTATATGTTAATCCAGTACATGTACTATGTATATTCCAAGTTTCATTCAAATCCGTTCAGTCGTTTAGGCGTGATTGAGGCACAAACATCCAAACATCCAAACTCACAAACTTTCTCATTTATAATATAAGTAAGATTAGTAGGTACGCGCTATCGTTGCGTTTTGAGTTTTACGCCGGTAATTTCAAGCAAACTAAGACCTTTCAATTTTATAATATAAAAAAGTAAGATTAGGATTGTCAGTTTATGTTTTACTTCCTTGCTATTGTCACAGATTAAGAACTACTCAGTATTGCCGCTAAACATTATCACAAACCTCATTTGTTTGGTAGAATGATAAAATACTCCTTGGTCTAGTACCGATTTGGAAGTGGAGAAAAAGATAAAAAGGCGGCATATTTTTCATAATCGGTAGGTGTTAATAAAAATTAAGGTATCTAATTTGACATGGGTTAAGTATCCCGTAGGCGTAAGCTGTCCCTTAATTGGTTTTATTGCTTGGTCAAAATGGACATTAATCTCACCAAGACCAGTCAATAAGTAGCTGCCTTGTACAGAAACAAAACCGGTAAGCCCACTTTTTACGATCAAACTAAAGTGTTGTAAAAGATCGATTGAAAGTTATGGTCTCTTACCCTTTAAAAGCCTGCCTTTTCTGAATACTTGTCCCAGTACATGAACCCTCGTTTATTTTATTGTTCATATTTATTTTCTCTATTCGTAGTTTCATCTATACTTGTCTTTTCTCTCGTCTATACTCGTCTACTAAGAACGTGCTTATTTATTTACAAAGATATTATTGCGCATATTAATCTTGTTAAGAGAATCACTGGACCGAGGCTGGCAAAATCGAAAGTTGGTTTATAATATACAGCAGTGACAGTGAATGCTGCAATGATGATGATGATGGTGATATTACCTACTATCTTCCACGCTTGGTCGCATTACGAACAGATGTAGGTTAATGCAACGTAGATTTAAGTCGTGTCCAAGTGATCCCAGTGATTTTAAGGAATAAAATATTTTGACTTTGACTACTTTGATTCCGAGCCGAGGTACGGACGACGAAAGCAAACGAAACGATGCGTAAGCTAGCGAGTGGGAATGAAAGAATAGGGTGAAGATTCTCTCGGTTTCGTCCAAACTAATTCGTTTCCGATCGCTCGGTGGGTTAGGTACGCTTCGCTTGGCTAGGTCTGTTTGGCCAGTACTCAGCATACTTGAAATATAAGGCGGCAGTGTGCTGTGCGTGCGAGCAGGCACTAAAGTCCCCTATTGGACAGCAAAATAATAAAATAGTTTCTAGAAAACGAGAGTTGACTTTGTGCCTGATAAGCTTAACCCTGAAATAGCTCATCTATTATCTTCTTATATATAAAAATGAATCGCAAAATGTGTGTAAGCGCATAACTCAACAACGCCTGGACCAATTTGGCCAAATCTTTTTTTAAAATGTTCGTTGAAGTTCAAGGATGGTTTTTACGGCGAGAAAAATTAGAATTATTGCTGGAAAAACCCTAAAAATAGCCCTTTTCTTTTTCCCATACAAATGACGAATGAACAGGACGAAGTCTGTCGGGTCAGCTAGTTGTTAATAAAAATGCCGTAATGCTGCCGGGACCGTTTCAAACAATTGACTCTACCTGATCGTCAGGTTTTGACGATCAAAGTTGTAGCGCAAATGTGCCATTCAATATAACCTATTTATTTCGCTAGATCATCAAAATGATTTCGAAACAAGGTCGACCTTACCCCTGATTAGCCCTAAAAAAACTAAGTATTAATAAAAAGGCCGTAAATACTATCGCGACGTTCGAAACAATGTGTCCTGACCGTCAAATAAGCGTCGTTTCCCGGCGGATTAGATCACGAAGGCTGTAAAAGAAAAGTGGCTATTAACTTAACGGCATTTCAGCTATGCAAAGAGCGGTGTTTGATAAGCAAAGCTTTAAGAAATCATCCAAGGCAGTGTCATTGCTAGGATTAGTGCGAGAGGCTATTTGCGTAATCGCGGTCACAAACGGCTCAAATACTCCTAAGACGATTGTATATTTCAAGTCGCATTATTGTTTACAGTCATATAAATATTATTTTAGCACAATATCGAATGAAACTCAGTATGCATTGAAGATTTACAGCTAACCTCAGAGTCAAGGCCTTTAGGTGCAATTTTTACAAGAGTGGCGATGACGTGCAAAGTCGAAACGCGAACTCATGTCCTCCTCATACATTTGTATAGAGTAAACCGGTCAAGTGCGAGTCAAATTGGCACACGAAGGGTTCCTTACCAATGTACATGTAATCAGATCAGATCGTGGATTCGAATCAACTCGATCATTCGAATCAAGCGATGATTCGAATCAACATAAAATCTCATTCGAATTGAGTTTTAACTGTCATCATTCGAATCATTCTACTTACAAACTTAAATTAAAAGTTTGGAATGAGTCCATGGCGTGATCATGCGATACTATTTCTCTTAGAATTTTTCTGTCCCGTATGATCACATGATCAAGTGGGACATACATTTACGGGTTGAACCGCACCCAACCTCATGAAAGAATAACAAGGCTCGGCATATTGCTTTTAGCCTAAATGCGTGATGATAATAGATGAATCATAAACCAAATTGGAGTTTGCTTATTAGTTTTACGAGGCACTAATGTCTGTGGTTTTGCCTAATCGCAGTAATTACCACCATTAGCTCTAAAATCTTGTTGATTGTTGATTATGCACGATCCTAATTTGAAGGTAGGTAAGCATGATGCATAAAATATATAGTTTTGTTTTAATTATGCCTTAACAAAGCAATATTTTACGAGTTAAACGATAATGATAAATAAATAATAAATCCTACTAATATTATAAATGCGAAAGTTTGTGAGGATGTGTCGATGTGTGGATGTGACGATATTATTATGATTGTGCTTCAATCACGCCGTAACGGCGAAACGGATTTGAATGAAACTTGGAATATACATAGTATGTGTGCTAGAATAACATAGAGACTACTTTTTGTCCAGATATCACTCGAGCGAAGCCGCGGGCGAAAGCTAGTAAATGAATAAATACTTGTGGACGAACATTACACATAGTGATATCTAGCCCCAAACTAAGCAAAGATATTACTATGGACACCAGACGGCTGATAGAATACTTATATGATGATTACTTAGGCTTTTCTTGGTAAATATCTTTCAAATCGTTCTGTTATTATATCATTTGGATAGTTGCAAAATCTACGATACCTTAGCACCCAGTCATGAAATGCCTTCAGTCAGTGGTAAGAAATATCATACCGAACCAATTTTCCAATGGTAAGTATAATTTACCTCTTATTTTTCTGGAAAAAAAATTCCACAACATCGATTATTTGATGATGCCTTAGGAGGTAGTAAGAAGAACGTCCAAACGTTACATTTGACATACTTAATATGCACACATTTTGCAAGTATCAAAGTTGCTCACGATGTTTTATATCCACATTTTCTGATTTTGCTGTTTAAATATATTTCTCTGAGTTTCTCCGACGATGTCTTTTTGATAGGTATTTAAAAATAATGTTAGTATCAAAAGTAAAGTCAGTACCTACTTTCCAATAGGATTATGTAAATGACACTGTAATCTGGGTTAATACTCCACAACGTTCTAATGCCATCTTACCTGCCACTTACTCCTCTCCAGCACCAGCGTATCTTGACCCATAGTTTATAAATCTACATAGCAATTTGTTCTGCAGGTTTTATTTGTAGAGGTGGTAACGGGTCTAGAGGTCTGGTTAGACTCACCTGGAATAATAAATGGCACGAATAGTCGTACATTTTTCTTAGTTTATACGTTTTAAATTTAGTAGTAGTGAAGTTTATATTTTACTATGACTTTTGACTTCTGAATTCGTTATTATGGGGCTTACCCCATAATAACAAGACGTAATAAACAAACAAGAGGTTTGTGTTTCCCATTGTATTAAACCGACAATAATTCAAATAATTCATTTAATAGAGACCTTTGTAGTTATACATTGATGAGTTTATATAATTGGTATGATTTGTTTGACTTATACACTTTTGGTTTAAGTTTGGCCCCAACAGATCTGGTTTGATAATTTATCACTTACTTTATAACCATACAATTCCTGGAATACCCTATACTACCCATGTAGAAGGTATCAAATAAACCCTGACTAACAAGCCGTACCATCATGTACGAACTCTAAAAGCTACTAAAATAAATCTAGACCGAAATCTGGATCACTAGCAGCTTGTTTTAGCAATGTTCTGTTTTAAAATGTGAATATTTTAAAAATCTGGTTATACTCGTTTGTGATAACTTTGCATTAGGAATTAAGAATTTAATTTAAAATCTGAGTTTGCTGCATAGTTTTAAAAATTTTATTGTGTTTTGTAACTTTGTTCTCAATAAATATTTATTACATTGTTATCTTTAAAATTCCTTAAGAACCTGTTAAGACTGGCCTTATAGCTCAGTTGGTTGTAGCTCTGCTTTCTGCACTGTAGATTGTGGGTTCGATTCCTACCCAGGACAAACACCTTTGTAATGAACATAGATGTTTGGTCTGTGTCTATCTATAATTATGTATCAACAAAAAAAAAGATCAGCCATTTGTTATTAACCTCCTTAAAAGTTTATTATCGAACATTTTATTGGCTTATGTTGTTCCAGAACCTAGACTATTTACATTATAAATTTTATCAAAATCGGTTCAGTTGTTACGGAGTGGTCGAGATAAGGGGTAACAAACATTCACGCACACAAACTTTCGTATTTATAACTTTATATAGTGGGATTTTAGAAAATGAACTTATAAACTGAAGAACTATGGTATTTCTCTCCGTCTTTACATCCCACATCCCACTCGCACTACAAATGTCTCCTGCCATATTGCACGATCCTTGTTTACGTCGCGTAAACAGATGTTTATATGTTTACACGAATGTAAACCGGCTTCTGTACAACCACTTGAACACGTCTTTGTGTTTGATTTATTAATTTGTTCTCAGGAAATGACATGTTTGTTTAATAATAAGCCGTTTTGGATGGCCCGTTTTGTTAAGCTGATAAGTACGTACCTACAGGAAACTAGAAAGTCTTTTTATTTCTTCTTTTTTACGTGTTTTTTTTGTGAAATCATAATTTGTATTTAGGTAACACAGTCACCAAGCTTGACAGCCGGATTGGTGACAGCATGGTTTTTTCTTAGTTGCTACATTCTTTACTTCTCTGCTGAACTGGGAGTAAAGAAAAAGCATAGAATGCGTCCAGCTGCTTCTCACCCCGAGCATGTCGTAAGAGTCGACTAAGGGATAGTATCCTCTCCAACGTGATAAATCTATATGGGCGATGGGCTGATTACCTGTCACTATGATTCACCATATCCATCTTGGAACTCTTGGATCAGAAGTGGCTGCAAGTTTTTATATGATTACTTGTGGCTCTGCCCACCCCGTTAGGGATACGGGCGTGATAATATGTATGTAGGTATATATGTATGCTACATTCTTGACAGGTCGTGGTCGTGGCCGTGGTAGATAGCCTTGAGGTCTAACCTTTAAAGTTTTTACTACCCCTTGAAATGTAGAATGTTGCAAATGAACAATAGAAGACGATACTATTATATCCTGTCTTCTGTATCCTAATTTGCTTACCTTTTCACCTAACCTTGCAATTTCGCTCCTTTGTCTGTCAAGATGCTATGTACTTACCTCAGTCTATTCCTAATTAGAAGGTATATTATTATCACCAGCAGCAACACATCGCTTCTTAGTACCTAAACTAAACTGAATTGCTGCGGCCACATACGTGGATGGCGAGCAATAAAACAAAATTAGCTCTAAGTGCGAACGTGTCTCCACCTAAAAATAACGTGTATTGTTTGTGTTGGTTACAAAGTGAGAACAGTCGTAGTTGCTGGTCACAGTGTAAATTACAGTTCTATAACCAACTGTGCGCATATTATATGATTCTACGTAACTCCTAGAAGATATCTTACACCTTTTCATCATACTCTCGTCTTAGATCATCGTTTCATGTAGCATCTTTACAAACCTTAGTTGTTTTCGTGGTGCTATTTTTAATTAAGCATTTTGTAAACTTTTTATTATGATAAATAAATAAAAAATAAGATAAGTATAGTAGCACTCATCAGTGCTTATCATACATTAAAATATCTTGCTGATAATCAATACACAGCCTAAATTAAAAGTCATTAATATATGAAAATTTGAGTGTAGTTTTGAGGGTATAATCCTTTTATTGTGTAGGAGTAGACTAATTAAAAAGTAATAAGCATATTTGTATGAAACATCGTTAGCTAGGTACCTATAATTATACTTTATTGAGTAAAATAAGTGAGTAAACCAGTGATGCTTTAACTAGTATCTTATGAATAAAAATAGTTTGAATTTAAATAACAAGGCACTTTTGATCGGTCTTTGCGCTATTTCCTAGCTACATTTTTGTAATGCCATATCGAGGTATCTATAGATAGTAGTGAGGTAAGACTAACAAACATGCTGGTCCATTAGTACTAATTGTATTAGCTGTGGCTCGCGTGCCTCCAGCCCACACAACTCACCTACTTAGTTCATCACAGTACGCTGCACACGAAAATAACCAACGTGATGATTTTTACCGACTTCGAAATAAGGAAGAAATTCTCCGTTCCGCTTTATTTTTGTGTGGAGAAGATAGTCCCATATTAAGATTCCTGTTACGTTACTTTGAATCATTACCATTACTACGTTACTATTGCATGCCTAGAAGCGATACCTAGGTACCTGGTGCTAGGATGGCCCAACTTAAGTGATTTGCTTTCCTGTGAACGACCCCAAGTAGTTTTTATTATTCTATTTAAAGAAGCTGCCGCCCGCGGCTTCGCTCGCGTGGTACCCGGATAAAAAATAACCTATATGTTAATCCAGTTCATATACTATGTATATTCCAAGTTTCGTCCAGATCCGTTCAGCCATTTAGGCGTGATTGAGGCACAAACATCCAAACATCCAAACTCACAAACTTTCGCATTTATAACATAAGTAAGATAAAATCGTTCACAGTTTTTGGTACTGCAAATGTTTGAAACGGTATAAAACTTAGTAAATCTATTCACGACACAGTTACCTAATCCTAATGTGGGTGGGGCCAGGACAATGTATATTAACGAAACGAATTATCCATTGCGTGTTATTTAAATTTAAACGGTGCATGCCTAAATATAACTGGGTGATGATGATTCTTTGCGTCAGATAATGGCATCGTACCCAATTTTGTCGTATATTATCATCATAAATAATCAAATGAGAACAATATTTACGCATGTTGTTTAATTAACTTACCGTTTTTCACATCAGTTTGAAAGCATTTAGATTATGCCTGTATGTGACGCTATCATTTTAAACATTTACCTCGTTACATACGTGAAAATCCCTTACGACATTATCGGGATCCTGCTAATGTTATAGATGCGAAAGATTGTGGAGGAGTTTTGTATGTTTATGCGTCATTCACTCCGGATCGGATTTATTTAAAACTTGTCATATATATCTAGTAAGTATGCTGGAATAACATTAAGTCTAATTTTTATCTAAGTACCTGCCGGGTGCAAGATATTCCTAACTAATGAATATTTTTATTAAAACTATTTTAAAGAAAAAAAAACACTTTTATAAATTATCGTTTTGGCGCTTTAACGTTTTTCCCTTTCCAGTAACGATAGGTATGTCATTATTTACCTAAAATATACCGTCAAGAATTCCGTCTAATTTGAATCTGATCGATATAAGCGTGCTCAGATTCTGACCTTGTACGTGTAACCTTCTTACATAATGGCTAGAATTACTTTCTATGACTTGGTCATTACCTTGTATTGTAGATGACAAAAAAACTATCCATCATCAGTAATTGCGTTGGGTTCCGGGTTCCACAGTTAAAGCGTTTTCACAGAACGACATGCTTCAGCTTGTGGCTACGTAGGTACGAATATTCAAATTTTCAATCTGTTCAGTCGTTGCAGTATGATTGACGCACAAACATACAACTCAAACTTTCGGATTTTTATATTAATAGGATTATTTTTGAACAATCGAGGGGTCATCAATTACTATGCATAAAAAAATCTTTAAATTTATTTCTTAATACGACTTACGCATGTTTTATTTTTTTATGAACTAGACTCATACTTATTCTCTCCAACATGATGGACCATCTATATGGGCGATGGGCTGATCACCTGTCACTATGGTTCACCATATCCATATTGGGACTCTTGTATTAGTAGTGGCTGCAAGTTTTCTTATGATTACTTGTGGCTCTGCCTCCCCCCCCCCCCCTCATACGAGCGTGTAGTATGTATGAACTAGACTCTATTTTTTATTTAATTCACTATAAAATTAGTAAAAAATATACCTTGATTGTTAAAACATGCTGTCAAAATAAACGCGTTCTCACACATAAACGAGTTATAGTAAACGTCACGTGCCTAATTATCTGGACTATGATGTCACTGTCGCAGAACCATCATAAATCAAACACAATTCCCAGACAAAGTGACTCATTATATACATTCATATTTAATAATATTATGGAAGTTTTATTGAGTAGGTAAGTTTTCCTTTTTTTGACGATTAGTTTTACGGTTAGCGGCAGAAGTTCATGAACATTTGATGTTTTTAAATCGAGGATCAGAAGTTTGAAACTCCTCAAATCTTCCCACCTTCACTTGTGTCACTGACTGTACCAGTGTTTACATTCAAAGATTGTTACCTACTCTATTTTTTTTTAAGCCATTTTGTTATAATCCTACGTTGACTCGTATAGTTGACTGAACTCTCATCCTACTAATATTATAAACGTGAAATTTTGTATGTATGGATGTTTGTTACTCTTTCACGCCTAAACAGCTGAACGGATTTGAATGAAACTTAGAATATACATAGTACATGGGCTGGATTAACATAATAGGCTATTTTTCATCCGGGTACCACGCGAGTTAAGCCGCGGGTAGCAGCTAGAATGTAAAATAAATATTTGACTGAGAAGGAAAACTAAAATATTTACAATGTCACAAGGTAGATAAAATAATGTTACTTACTTCAGATTTGTACTCCCATAAAATGACAAAACATCTTGATTATTAGCTCAAAGAACAGGTTCCCGCAGTAGTGGCAGTGGCCGCGCCTTCCCACCTAAGGTCGTGGGTTCGAATCTGGCCAGGCACCAATATTTTTTCTGTTCGAAAAAAATATTTTCGCCATAACAGTAATAATTAAAGTTGAACCTTTATTAATTACTGGTATGGCATTTGCATTGGTATTTATTAATTACGGTGAAGGAAAACATCGTGAGGAAACTGGCATGTCTTAGCACCAGTTAAAAAACATAATTGTGTCAAATTCACGAAAGAAACCTATGAGGCATATTTTAATCTTTTCACCACACTGGTTTGAAAGAACTAGTGGCTCAAAACAATTCTGCTGAATGTCACATGAATCAACATCATCGCTTGGAGGTCAACTGGTGATTGGACTGACATTGATAAATCAAGATTCTTCTAGGAATAGGGGATTATAAAATAAATCTGTTCTTGGAATAGATCAACACCATTCAGTCGCTTGATAGCCGGTTAGAATTAGATGACTGTATCCTTGTGAAGGAAAGAATGAAAAGAGCACATTTGGTTTCAAATAATTATAATCTTATAGTACCTTCAGTCACATACATTGTCCACCTCACGGATTACATATCAGAAACTACATCACAGTTGGTATCACAACATCCAGACCAAAGACAAGATCGAATCGAACACTTAACTTTCGCTTCTCAGCCGCTTCAAAGGTACCCTTAGGTCCTTTCTATGTTATTTTATATTTTTATTGCCACTTTTACGAAAAGAGATGGCAACAACCGGCAATCGGTTCGGCCTCGGTGGCGTGGCGGGCGATTGCTCGGCAGAGGCGCAAGAGGCACGGGTTCGATTCCCGCTGCGGAAGAAATATTTCTTTCGGGTCTGGGTGTTGTGGTACCATGGTACTCGTAGTTTCTGATACCCACGACACAGGGAATCCTAGCGTGGGGTCAGGACTATGTATGTGACTGTTGGGTGTTATTTATTTATTTTATTTAACCTAATTTGTCGGGCATTTACTTATTGCCTGTTACCGTTTTCAGTCAACTTGGCTATTGGTGGCCAATTAAGAATGTGAAGAGAATATAAAACTACGAGTAGATACGTCAAACAATAACAAGACACAGGTAGATGATAAGAGTTGCAACAGAGACTGATTCCACACGTCAATGTCACGTGTCTTCACTTCATTATATTCACTCTGTGGTCGGCTAATAGATTACAGAAAACATTATTATGACATTACAGTGCGTTGACTTTGTAGCTGCAATATAAGTTAAGTGTTTTGTGGTTTCAAGTTTTCAAGTCAAGAGAGTTTTCAAATCCTGATTGCTAATTATGGTAAAAATAACACAAAATATCTTATTGCTTGAAAACCAACACTTATTTCGAAATAGGCACGTGCTGCCTTTCAAACTTTGATTTTTATTTTAACAAATGTATGTATGTTAAAGAATATAAGAAGTATTGTAATTTGATACATTCGCTCAGGTTTCGAAAAAACCTCTGATATAAAACAGGGTATAGTTTTAAAACAATAAGAGATATTATCTACTATTTTTCACATAATCAGCGAGACAGATTCGACCACTTTCTTTGTGAGCAAACAATGAAACAATAAACGCAGTAAGATCTTTGTATATTTATAGCCATATCCATACTAATATTATAAATGCAAAGATAATTCTGTATGTCTAGTGTTACTATTTCACGCCTAAACTGAAGAACAAATTTTTATGTTATTTGGCAGGGAGATAGATTCCATTCCGAGGAAGGACATTTAGGCTACTTTTTATCCTGTAAAACGATCCCAAAATGAAAAAAGACGTAATAGGATAAACAAGATAACGCATAAATCCTTCTTAGACATAAATATAAAACAAGATAATTCGTTTGACATAAGTAATCTAAAATTTTGACAATCAATTTTTGCGCATCACAGCTAGTAGGAACATAATGTATACCTCTGTAGGACTATATATGGGAACAACACTTACTGCTTAAAATTCTACTCAGGTACTCGTATGTACCATGAAAGCAAGAAAAATAATGATAGCCCAATTTCAGAAAATCGTTATTATCTTTAAATATTGTAATCTTTTACCTCAAACATTTTATCTCACAAATAAGGCATTTTCCGGATTATAATTTCAAATATGCCAAATCTTATCATTACGAAACAAAAAGCATTTGTCTGAAGAGGGCTAATAAAATCTCCAATGATTGATGAGAATCCTGAGGCAAGGAAATTGGAGTTTGTAGGTATTTATTGGATTAAACGTTTTAATCTCCCGGCCTTTGCGTTTTTCGCCCACCCTCCACGTAATTAATTCTGTTATTTGGGATTATAGGGGAAATATGGTTTCCGGCCATTGATATGGCTCTTGGGGGTAGTGTAGCTTTCTCTCAGTAAAGCGTTCGCTTGATTGATGGTTGTAGTTAAGCAACGTTGTGCGCGGTCGCAATTGGGATGGGTGACCGCAAGTGGCATTTTGAGCTGAGCTCCCAGCTTTTAAATCGTTAAGCCATGACGGAGACCTTTAGGCGGCCTAAAAACTCCGTCATAAGAGTTGGCCACTCGCTCATAAGAACCTACTTACTTTTCTCAGTGAAAAAAAAAAACAAAGTTAGTTTATTGGGTTCTGATATTACCGCCTATAAACAATTTACCTTTTTATAGGTAACAACAAATTCTCTCCCGGTGACATTGTGTTGCATTATATTCCTTCATTGGAGAACGCATCATAACAACAAAACTCTAATATTTCCTCATACATACATATTATCACGCCCGTATCCCTAATGGGGTGGGCAGAGCCACAAGTAAACAATAAAACTTGCTGCCACTTCTGATTTAGTTTTAGGAAACGGAGAGTGCCACAATAACGGCCTTGAACTGTATTGGGGAGTTAATAAGGGTGATTTTATACATCGCTAATTCTTTAAAAGGCTTCTGTTGCTACGAATTGACAAACGATGTGAAAGATAAAAAATAGATTCATCTATTATCTATTCCGTGTAACATGATGTCACCATCAATCATACTTTATTTTAATATGATAAATAAATAAATACAATCAATAATTATTCTAATCAGACTTTATTGAATTTTATTATGAACATTGTTTTTTTCGACAAAAAATGCATTACACTTTTTGACAGATAATTTGCTAAGGTAATCTATTAGTTGAATATAGCTATTAACAGGGTCTAACTGTCAAGGCAGGATTGTGACGTTCAATTGTTTTTTTGATAAACAAAAAAAATATCATCTTCGTTTAGCCGTCGAGTCCTATTCACTTCTTAAAATATTATATGGACGGCTGTGAAGTCTTAGAAAACCATACCAAAAGTAACATTGTTGGTAAAAGAAATAACCACTAAATGGGCAAGCAATTTATTCAACGACTAGGGAGACTGCCCCGGAGTGTTGACCGAGCAAACAGCAGATGGGAAATGAAATGAGACTGACTGTCAACATTACGGTGTCGCGGTCTGGCAGAGCCCTAATGTTTACCTTCTATACTTGAGGCTGGCTTTGAAGGTAGGCAATATGCGAATTGAGATTTTCATTAGCACTTTGCAAGTTGCAAACTCTGCTTGCTATAACCATTGCCTTAGTTATTCATATGTCTATTGTCAACCGTTTTATTAATGTTTGGAATTTTAAATTAATATTTCAATTATAAGGATTTGTATTGTGAATAATGTACAATATCATCAGTCTATAGAATACATTACTGGTTAAAGGCCTCCCTAATATACTTCCAGGATAAACAATTTTGCTGCCTTTATCTACCGACCGCCCGTGACCTTCATAATGACATCGGTTACAGGAGGGCTGTGTTCATTTCTGAACCGCCATTCGAGAACCTTTACTCCACTAATTGTTATCTGTCATTTGAGCTTTACGATCTGTCCATTGCTGCTTCAACTTGCTTATTGAAAGAGCTATGTTGATGACTCTAATTCTCCTACGGATTTACCCATTTCTGGAAACCCCTACATAGCGTAGCCCTACCTACATAGCACTATTATAAAATATTGATCGGAATAATCATTTTTCAAAGTAATATTTGCTATGATTAGCCTAGATGGTCTCGTGTCATTTCCACCTACGTCCTGTTAAAGATAGCAAGGTCATCTCGTCATCTCTTTTTAGATCTGTCGGCGCCAGCATTTGCTACAATATTTTTAAATCCCAAAAATGATATGAAGTTAAACAAAAGCAGGTACCTATTAATCATCTATTCATACACTGATATCGACACGACTAGATACTTAATAATAATAGCAATAGTAAATTATCTTCGATGTAGGTATAATAAAAGAGTTTAAATTAACATCTTTCCTTCGCTTGTTGAGAAATAAAAAAGTAAAAAGGCGATCCCTAAAGCAGTCTTCACTAATTTTCATTCCTGTTAACGTTCATTTCGTAAACCAAAGCAATTTTTTAACGTCCTGATTCCCTTTGTCTAAAGCCAAGGGATTCTGCTTGTTTTCTCATTTTCATTATAAATAATTTCTCAATTTATGCCCTGGCGTAAAGCAATTAGTGTACTTAATTTACATTTGATGTTATTACATTATTCATCTTTTTTCTTATATTGAACTTATTTAGGTAGCAAAAATCTTTCTTTATAGATTACAAAGAGTTCAATATTCTCTATAGATTGATTTTTGATTTTACTTCATATTAGAAAAATAAACAGATATATAATATCACCCAAAAGTAACATAGTTCTGACTGACACTACCATGGTACCACAACTACCGGACCCGGAAGCCCTCGCAGCAGGAATCGAAACCGCACCTTTTGCGTCCAAGCCGAGCATTCCTCTACTACGCCACCCAGGTCATCCAATAGAATGCTGAATTAGGTAAGTATATGTAGGTATATGTACGTGTGAATTACTCTTTAAGCCAAATTCTGGAATTCATTTGTATGTACTGTACATATATAAAAAAATAAATGAATAATAAAATAATGTACCTACTTACTTACCTCTTATAATCTACCTACGGCAACAATTTACGCGTAGTGTTACTCGTTGCGTTGTCTTTCTGTCCTATTGCATAACTTAACAACAGTTGCTAATATTATCCAGTCAGAAATAATTTCTATCCACAGATTCTAACCCTACGGGTACGCTGTAATCTGTTCCACAATCAAAGCCTTATTGATTCTCGACTTGCTATCTGCCTCAAGGCAGGTTAAAGTTTAATGGATAGTTATAAAGCAACTACATAAACTGACAACAAAATAAAGGATGCACGAATTCTTTGAATTAACATATTTACAAAGAATACAAGTATTTGTAAAATGTATAAGAAACATTTAAGCTTTTTATAGATCGTTGCAATCGATCTGTAGAGAGCGCATCTTGTCCAGAGATACATACTTAAGTTACATTATATAGTCAAAATTATTATGATAATGATTGGTATACTTAAACTATAATCAAGATTATTTCCACTTTACGTTTTTATGAAACAGACCGCTAAATAATCCACTAATTACTTATGTATTTAGGTACAAATAATAATAACCTAATAGGTACACGTTTATGAAGAAGTGAAAAAGTCTGCGTCAGAAAGAAAGAAATGGAGAAAACTACATTATTATACTGACAAGAGTTCTCACTTTTAAATAAAATCTGAAACTATCATGAAATTGTTACCTATGACTGAATAGAGAGTAGTGCTAGAACTCAGTAGATATTTTTTTTTAAAACTACTCCCTTCCTTTATCTACGAGTATGTATATAGGTACATTGTATAAAGGAAAATAATTCACTGTTTTCATTGCTTTCAAAATAACATTTTATTTTGTGCCTTGGACTTTGACTGACCAACAACATTGTTCAACTTATTTTATCCCAAGTCAAATATTTACACTTTGCAGACTTGTTAGGCAATATTGTATACAAAAGAAATTCCTGTTATCATCGATAAAGTACTCAGTGTATCTTTGTTTATACATTGATTAGAATCACCTTGGAACCGGTATAACAACCAGCAGATTATCATGTAGGCGCCGTGTTAGATTACGGAGAATAGACATAAAATGTAATAAATATTGCAAGTTTAAAAATACAAGTAAAAAGTAAGTTCGTATGAGCTAGTTACCAACTCTAGTGACGGAGTTTTTAGGCCGCTTAAAGGCCTCCGTCATGGCTTAACGACTTAAAAGCCGGGACCGACATTTTAACGTGCCTTCTGAAGCACGGAAGCGCTCAGCTCGTAATGTCACTTGCGGTCTCCTGTCCAAATTGGGTCCGCGCACAACGTTGCTTAACTTCAACGATCAATCAAGAACGTCTAAGCAAGCTAGGCTACGAGCGCATCAAAATACAAGTAAGAACTCGTATGTATTTTGTGCTAAATAAGGGGCCTTATTTGCGTTATTCTAAGCGTTATTGGTATAACCAATAATACGTTTCGTTTATGCATATTTTTGTATCATAGTATCGTGTCTTTTTGTTACGCACGCGTCTACCGTTTTTGGCATTCATCAAAACGAAAACAAAAGAAAACGCGCGTTCCATTGAATGTAAGATCATTAAATAGCGCAATTGGGGCACAAATAGAAATGTTTGGGCTAGAAATTAATGTTTACCTATGCTAAAAACGTGTTGGTATGTATGCATTGGTTAATGAACTAATCGTCCAGTTATTTGGGAGCTTTTCTTGGAATGTTTTTGCCAATTTAACGGTGAAGGAAAACATCGTGAGGAAACCCACGGCTTAGTCAGCTCCGCACGTATTGACAGTGTCTTTCCTGTGGACAAGGCCGACTAAGCTGAGAGGATGGAATAGGTGCTGGGCAAGCCTACTCCATCTTAATTCGTCCCGGGCACTACAGCGTCCCGTCTGTGAAGGTAAAGTTGCCTCCTGACGCTGTATAAATCATCTACTATAGATGGTAAAAGGCCTTAGTTTTTTTCTTGGAATGTTTTTGCCAGTTTTTAAAATCGGCATTTTTACGTGCTTAGACGGAAGCAGGTACCTTTATTCCTTTGGGGTTATTCACTTACGAATTAGAAAGTCTCGTTGTGTACAATAAAGATTATCTCATATTATTCTTATCTAACAGTTACAAGTTAGTAGTAGGTAAACTGTGGAATGTGTATCCGTTTGGTAAGATTTTAGCAATTTAACTGGATTTAGCAAGTAAAATACTTAAATTACTGAATAAAATGTAGCCTTTGTATTATGTCACTCTTCAGCCCGTAAATTATGAAAACATCACAGGACATTCAACAAACCTTAAGGCACATCCTTTCAGTAGGTACTTTAAGCCCTAGTAACTTTCATTCTGCTTACATATGGCACTGAAATTTAAAAGCATGATATTCAAGGATAAAAACCGGTGAAGTGCGAGTCGAACTCCTACACGAAGGGTTCTGTACTATCGTACATGTACATAAATGTTTCTTTATGGGGTTTTTATATTTATTATTAAAGGTTTTTATATTTATTATTTGTTGATAAAGCGGCAATATAAATACACACCCTGTGAAAATTTCAATTCTCTACCTATTAGGGTTCATGAGATAAAGTCCGCTGACAGACAAACGGGCGGACGGACGGACAGTGGTAGTAATAGGGTCCCGTTGGCAACGTTCGGGTACGGAATTAGGGTTCACGTATGTTTTGAGCTAGATCTCAGGAACTATACCATATTTTCAGATTCGTTTTCCTGTTATACATCCTAAATCCGTACCGCTGTATCTTTAAAATCCGATTCGAAATCAGTCTAGACGCGATCGTATGGTGGCCTCTTAAAGGACCAAGGCTACCAAAGCAACCGGCAACCATCTGTGAAATAGTATACCAATTATTTTCCTCTCCAACCGGCCTAAGAAGTAAGAAGACACCTAAAGTGAGGTCGATCCAATTTGGCACCTTGCTCCGTGAAGATTTTATTGTTTACCACACAACATTAAACTAACTAAAAAAAGACAAGAAGAATGGTAAAAGCAATGGCCGGCCTTATCGCTAAAAGCGATCTCTGCCAAGCAACCTAGGATTAGATCGAACAAAAAAATAGAAAATGTACAACGCGTGACGTCCAATGCATATACTAATCAAGTAACCGTCATTATTTTATCTTGTTTTTTTGTAACTTGTTTATTAAGTATTTATTAATACCACTTAAATCTATTTTGATGGGCTTTAGCTGATAAAACAATTATATTCATTCTAAATGAGAGCCTCCTCATTCTAAAAGTTGGAATAAAAAGGTTCAACTTTCTAAAAACTTACACTAGACAAGGTTTACATTCAGAGTTACTTTCCGAGATCTTTCTCAAAGCTTTCACCATGTCCATTGGACATAATAGCTCTTAATAAGACAGTCCAAGACTGTGATTGTTACACGCAGTTCGTTTCTTTATCTCTCTGATAAAAAATTACCTTCACATCGGAACTTGATAGCGTTACTTTTTCTCGGAATGTGGGAGTGGTGCTGCGAAGGTAGTGTTCCGTACACTTTAATGTCGAGGAAAGTCAAACAAAGCAGTTCAAAATGAATTATAATGCCAGTTTAATTTACTACTACTATTCGTGTCATTAGTTCTTTTGAACCAGTGTGGTGAAAACATTAAAAGTACGCCTTAAAGGTTCCTTTCGTGCACTTACATTTACTGGAGAATCTTGACCTTTTCTGTTACAACATAAAGAACAAAAATGTGGTAAAATCTGAAAGGGAAACCTATGTACTTATTTTAAAGTAATCACGTGTTTACCCATTTTTTGGGCCTGGAGGGAAGGCCCGCTATTTATATATTATTTTGGTCAAAAATGTGGGCCTATGTTTTTGGCGAGCTTATCTATACTATTTAGCGAGGACCTACTTATTACAATTATTAATTACAGTTACTTAAGTACAATTATTATCTATTGTCGAACGATCAGTGTAAAGCGTCTATCATTGTCTGTACTTTAGCTGGACCAACACTTAAAATTCTTCAAATTCTCACATTAATTGAGCAAAAGGACGTCATCGTCTTAATCTGTGTGCATCGTTTTCTTATTTCTCGATGGAACTCCAAAAAGTAAGTGACACAACTCAGCCTGTTTATTTATTTAAGGAACCCTGGTGTTGACGTGGAGTGCTTATAAATAAGACTCGTTAGAGATGCCTCCGTAAATATAAGTATAGTAATATTATTTTGACTTATTCTCCTTACCTTATTTTTCGTCTTGAATTAGGTATTTATTGTTGACACACTCTTAAGCGTCTTTTTTTCGGGAGGTTTTTTTTTGATATTTTTCGGTTCCCACAGTTCTTAAAACATAAAGGATATCGGTAACGGTAAATAGCCAGTAATCTAATTTATAGCAAAACCTTCACTGAAATTGTGTATACCTATTATTTGATTCTATTTTGAATCATAGAATTAAACCTAATTAAACAAACCGAATTAAACCTAGTTGCATAGGTAGGTATCCATTTTGTTTTGTACTAAAATAAATAAATAAATAACACCCAGTGTAAAAGTGTCTAGCAAACTCTATAAAAACGATTAATTTCGCGCAGATCGCCCTCCTTCCAAGGCAATCTTATCCAAATGGCTTTTTATAACGCGTCCAGCACAAAATAAGCACTTACAAGATCATCATCATCATCATTTCCCTGCCCTTGTCCCACTTTATGTGGGGTCGGCACAACATGTATTTCTCTTCCATTTCCCTCTGTCAGAAGTCATCTCAACGCTCACTCCTTTCTTACTCATGTCATCTTTCACACAGTCCATCCATCTTTTCTTTGGCCTACCTCTACCCACATATCCTTCCACATTCATATCTAACACTCTTCTCGTCACATGACATTCTTCCCTTCTCATGACATGTCCATACCACGCTAACCTATTGCTCCTCAACTTATCCGCCACCGGCGCTACTTTCAGACTTCCTCTTATATACTCATTCCTTACCTTATCCATTCTTGTTACCCCACACATCCATCTCAACATTCGCATCTCTGCTGCATGTACTCGCCTTTCATCCGACCCTTTGGTTGCCCAACATTCAGATCCATACAGAACGACAGGTCTTATGATTGTTTTGTAAATCTTCCCCTTAAGTTTAAGGGGCATTCGGGGATCACACGTTGTTCCTGAGACCTGTCGCCATTTCATCCATCCTGCATTTATTCTATTTTTTACATCTCTGTCAATCTCACCATCATTCTGTACTACTGAACCGAGATACCGGAAATCGGAACAGACTGGTAGGGATACACCATCTAAGGCAATAGGGGTGAAATTGGATGGACCACCGAAATCACAAAACAGATGCTCTGTTTTCGTTCTACTGATTTTCAGTCCGACACTCTCCAATTTCACCTGCCATTTTTCCAGTCTGCTCTGGACCTCGGTTGCGTCTTCTCCGACAAGGACAATGTCGTCGGCGAACAGCATACACCAGGGTGCCTCCTCCTGTATGTCCGATGTCAATGCATCCATTACCAGGAGGAACAAAAAAGGGCTTAAAGCCGATCCCTGGTGTAAGCCCACAGCCACATTGAACTTGTCAGAGACGCCAGCTTCGGACCGGACATGTGTACTGGCACCGCTGTACATGGCCCGAATCAGCTGCAGGTACTTCCCAGGCATACCTTTCTCTTTCATAGCCCACCACAGAACCTCACGGGGTACCCTATCATATGCCTTCTCTAGGTCAACGAATGCCATGTGCAAGTTCTTGTGAGCACGTCTGTATTTTTCACACAGTTGGCGAAGTGCGAATATGGCATCCGTTGTCCCGCGCCCAGGCATAAACCCGAATTGGCTCTGTGATACCTCACTCTCTTCTCTCATTCGTCTCGCTATCACTTTCTCCCAAATTTTCATACTGTGTGACATGAGCTTTATTCCTCGATAGTTGCTGCAGTCCTGTACATCACCCTTGTTCTTAAAGATAGGCACCAGCGAACTGGTGCACCACTCATCAGGGATCGCCTCTTCCTGCAACAACTTATTGAAGAACAAAGTCAGCCACTTCCATCCATCTACTTTCAGGAACTTCCATACTTCCACTGGTATACCATCCGGTCCCGTCGCTTTACCATTCTTCATATCTTGCACAGCTTTTCTGACTTCGTCCATACTAATCTCTTTCACTACGCCCATATTTAATGGAACATTATCTAACACTCCACTCCAATCATTCTCCTCATTCATCAACTTTTTAAAATAAACTTTCCATCTTTCTTTTATCTCTTCATCATCTGTCAAAACCTTTCCTCCTTCATCTTTTATACATTTTACATGCATAATATCTTTCGCATTCTTCTCTCTTTCTTTCGCTTAAGCACTTACAAGATATTCAACTATAAATAAGTTAGTCTAGACGAGATTCATTTTGTTCCTAGCGCCGTTTAACACGAGCTTTGATGTTTTAAAAAACACATACCTACGTAATTTGTATCTAAGGGTCTTCGCCCACTATCCCATTCCACAAACGGACCGTAATATAAATATTTGTGTATATTTCACAAAGCAAAAAAAAAAAATGAGTGCTAATTGGACTCGCACCTGACATTTTTTGTAAATGCGTAGGTACATTAATAAATAAAATATTACAACACCTAGACTCGGAAGATATATATGCAAATCATTTCTCTTGCAACAGGAATCGAACCCGCGCCTGTTGCGTCTCAGCCGGGCACTTGGATCATGTCTTTTCTATGGATAAGACCAACTAAGTTGAGAGGATGGTATAGGTGCTGAGCAAGTCTAGTCCATCTAAATTCATTATTCGCTGTTTACGGCAAAAGTAGCCTCCTGAAACTATTAAATTAGCTACTATAGACAGCAAAGGTATTTTTAGTAGTTACACTCTTTAAAGTTGGCTCAGTCACTTTTTGACACTATCTTAAAAGGAGAGATGACAATCTCTCCTTTTTAGATAGTAGAGAAGGCATTGTTTTACTTTGGACAGATTTTAAGAGGGATTAGTAAGCAAACACATTTTTTTATGTGAACTAATTTGCATCCAGATTTTATGAGCAATTTCTTATGCAAAATAATTTATTGGTAGATACATATTACTATAGTACAAAAGAATTTTCGATTTGGGCACTATTTAAGTTGCCACTGTCATGTCGCTCTAAAGGAAGCAAGTATTTGCCCACTGTTTAAAAACATTTATTTAAATAACTTGAGATTACTACCCACATAAGTAGCCACAAAAAAGCGTATGTTTATCGTAAGTATTTTTTATCCATTAAAAATTAAAATGTCCCAATAAAAAAATAAATTAAAACCATTATTTAACTTAATCACCCACAAGCGATAACCGAAAACGTCGAACCCGAGTTGTGCATCGCTGATGTAGAATTAATTATTTACTAATGACGGTAATTTCGAAATCAGGTATTTACAAGCATTATTATCTAACATAGGCGACTGTGACCAGTACGACAACTCTATTAAATAAATAATAAAATACATACACCAATATTTTACTCTTATTGAACCACATATTATTTAGTCAAGGATTTAAATTACAATAATAACTATCTTTCCTCGGCGCCTTTACCAGACTAGTAAAAAGCCAGACTGCGCTAAGGTCACCATTTTATAGAATCACTAGCTGCCGCGCGCGGCTTCGCTCGCGTGGTACCAGGATAAAAAATAGCCTATATGTTAATCCAGTATATGTTTTATATATATTCCAAGTTTCATTCAAATCCGTTGGGCCGTTTAGGCGTGATTGAGGCACAAACATCCAAACATCCTCACAAACTTTCGCATTTTATAATATAAGTAAGATTGTCACAGAATTTACGACTATGTAGGAAATAGGATTAAAGTAATATAGGAAAAAGTATGGACTTTCTATTGCACATCAATTAATAGCTATTCCACTATCGCAATACTGCATTTCCTGGCATAGAACAAATTACACTGCTCTCTGCATTTCTGTCGACAGTGGTGTTACAGAATAAACGGTAATTACACGCAGTGGTCGTACGATGGTCGCACGCGTAGGCGTATCTTATCTACCACTGTCAGAGAGGAGCTACCGTCTCACCGTCGATATCTCGTCATGTCGTCAGATAACAAAACACGCTATTAAATACGACGGTTTATTGAGCACGGCCCTTAAGTGATGGAGACGGCGTTTTAAGTTAAAAAGGTTTGCTGATAAATCTAATAATGAGTGACATGAAAGGTGATGTAGCTTAATTTTTAGTGTAGAATCATTCTAATCACACTCATATTATAAAAGCGAACGGTTGTATGTTTGATGCTACTCATCTTTGTGACGGAATAAATAAATTTGATGAAACTTGAAATCAACAGTTACATGTACCCACACTAGGATTACCTGTATCGTGGGTATCAGAAACTACGAGTACCTGGTACCACAACACCCGGAAGATATATTTGCAGAACATGCAAACATTTCTTCCGCAGCGGGCATCGTACCCGTGCCTATCGCGTTTCAGCCAGAGCAATCGCCCGCCACGCCATCGAGGCCATCAATAGGTTACTTTCTATTTGTATGCCAAGTAAGCGGATCGGCAGGCCCAAGCAGCTACTTCAGTGATAATGTGCTGAAGAATCGCATTTCGTACAGTAACTTTGTACTATGTAAGAACTTATGCTTAGTTAGCTATTATTTTATTAGTGTTTCTACTTTGTCATTTATTTTTATTATGGTTAAGTTATTTATTCTTATTTTACTACCACTTTCTTAGGTAATTAGTTACCCGCTGGCCCATAATTTCTAACAACCTTTCACATCGACCATTCTTTGAAAATAACAAAGGTCTCTCGTTATGTGGTAATAAAGATATCCTTAACGTGACTTACGGGAAAATATTGTTTAAAAATAACGTACTGTTTCACCTACGTATTGTGTACACGTAGGTATTGACATGCCTCAATATTCCTATTTTTATCTTTTTATCTAGAAAGAAGAAAAAAAAAAAAATATATATTTTCATTTACATAATTAGATGTTCAGGATAAAAATCCTGAATATTTATTGTATAAGCACTGTTCATAAATACCATTTATTTGACGTGTGAAATATTGCGATGACAATGAAAATAAATTACGCAAAGGCAAGACGTCTAGAGATCTGAATTTTACCAACATGTTTGAGGAACATAAAGATCGTGCATCGCTTCGACCAGACGCCCTGAAAGAATTTTAAAAACGCGGTGGGCACCCGTTCCCCACGGACCCATGGTTTCGAACCCAAAAGGCTCAAATAAGCCCCCTCGAAGTTTGCATATTTGCGCCTTTTGAAATCCTCGGCCGAATCTACCGCCACGCCGGCCCTTACTGAAGTCCCCGGCAAATGAGAACGCGCAAGGGTATCTACGCATGTGGTATCCCACACAAAAGGCCTTCCCCTTTTCCAAGGATCTAAAGTCATTATTATTAAAAGAAGAATATTATAAAAAAGCCGGGTGTCTGGCAAGTCATTAATATGGCTGTGGTAGAGTGCGTTTGTTGTTGGTAGAGTAACAGTTACTCTACCAACAACAAACACGTTAGGAGCCTAATTCATTTTACCGGTAGTTTCTATAAGATAAGATGTAGGACGACATCGGTAATAGTTTCCTGTTCCCACTCGCGGCAGTTATGATACGCCTGTCTCGATATTCAGCGCAACTGAAATATTACCTGATAGCGAAATTGTAGAAACGTTGATAGGAATTGATATTGTGAGCTAAAATGTTGATATGAAACGAGACGCAGCGAGATAAGAAGGAAACCGAGATTCAGTTCTATTTAATATTATGTTTTGTAAATGATAATAAGTTTTTAATCCAGTTAGGGATTTTTCTTATGACAAAAATTAAACCCCTTTTTAACTGACTTCAAAAAAGGAGGAGGATCTATTCGCCTGTATTTTATTTATGTATGTTCACCGTTTTTCCACCAATAGTTGGCCAATTTTGATAATTCTTTCACTGGTGTATAGAGAATGGTTTCGAGGTGGTTCTATATAAATTGCATGTCGGAGGGGTTTATAGTTTTCGTTATATATAGGGTTGTAGTTACGTACGAGTAGATAGCGAAGTACAGTGACAGGACAATTTTGAAGTGTTTTAGATAAACAATCTAAATAAATGTTTAATTTGGTAAATATTTCATTTCATTCTTGGTATATTAAAATATATTGGGATACCACTAGGAGCATTTACAAGAATATCAGTTTCAAAAGAATAGCTCAAGTTCGTAGAGTGATGAAATAGAAAACCAAAATCGCGAACACAATCTTTTTTTGGCAGACCATCTAAATTCCTCAGCAAATTTAATCTAATGGAGACTCGCAAGCATCGATCAATACACAAAGATTAATGGATATGCAAGAAGTAGCGTGACAGCCTCTTCGTCTTCCGTGCCTACTCAAAATGATGTATCTGCAATGGGCGTGCTTGAAGGTACCTTGCATGTCTCTCACATTCAAGATGCCTCGTACGAAGAACTAGAGCACGCTTATATTAAACTGGTATGAACAATTACCATTGGTATGAACTGCTTGAGTACTTCAAGCAATTCGTTGGATTGTTGGGACACGAGTGTTGCTCGCAAGTTTACCCCGTCAATTGTAGTGGTTGTGCGCTCGAATTGTACCTAGTTATAAAGGATTCAGTGAATCTCGATATGTAAACTAGCAACGTCCAAATCCATGAGCATTATGTTACAACCTCATACAAATACCAATATTATCTTTATCCAATCTTATCCAATGGTATATGAAGAATAACAATAAAAAAAAATGCAAAAAATTTTAAGCAAACAGGAGAGAAAATTTTAATTATTGTCTGGCCTTGGCTCAGTTGGTAGTACCTAGGCACTGTGGGCGCTATTAATGTTGTGGGTTCGATTACCACAAAAGACGTTAAATTATGTAATGAACACATCACATCGCTCAACAGAATGCTGAGTATGGGTGTTGTACTGACAAAGTATACATATAACAGTTTGGCTTAGGCACATAGTACAAGCTTTGTACGCTGAGGTTATATAATGAAGCTGTGTGATATGTCAACCAATATAATTTTACCTTCGTTTTTTTAGGGTTCCGTACCCGAAGGGTGCCAACGGGTTTATCTGTCCGCCCGTCCGTGCGTCCGTCTGTCAGCGGCTGTATCTCATGAACCGTAACTAATAGAGAGTTGAAATTTTCGCAATGTGTACTATTGCCGCTATAATAACAAATAATAAAAATAAAATAAAAGGAAGGCAAAATACAATAAACAATTATTGTACATTTACGATGGTCAGAACCCTTCGTGTGTGAATTCGACTCGCACTTGACTTTTTTTTTTATTTCAACAGTTCATGGACGGGTTGACCCATATTCCAAAAGTGGTACCTAATAAGCAATTATATGCACGCTTTGTTTATTTCGCCTCTATTATTCTGTGCGTGTTCCTTGTCGGTAGATTGAAACGGGCCATCTTGAAATGCTGCGGGAGCACTTGATCGTATCAATGTACGTGTCACTTATCATCACTGTGGATAAGTGTCACAGCTTTGTTTGATGTAGCAAGTGGCTACTGATATGTACACTGTTCCTAATGGTTGAATGAGAGTGAAATGTCCCTTACTCCGTGAGTTATATTTAAAACTATTTGAATATTCTACTAAGTTATATTGTTGTACATCAGTAGTATGTGTATGCAATAATTTTTGTTTCAAAAAAGGTTCCACTAATCACCCAAATATTTTTTGTAACTTGTGTTCTGTTTGTTTTTATATTATATTTGTTGTTTTTATTAAATTAGATTTTTTTTTCATTTTATTTGTTGTTTTACCTTATTGTGAGTCTATCTATTAAATATTGAATGTTATTTGTGACAATTACAGCTATTGCAGATTCCTATCCACTTAAAGTGGTCATCTGGTATAAAAATAGCAGATGAATTATACATACACGAATGATAAATTTTTTGCTTATTTTAGATGGAGTAGGATTGACCAACTCCTATACAAATCTTTGATTTATTCCAGATTCGTCCCATGGAAGTTCGGCCCACATAAAAAATTCTGCTTTCGTCCCACATTCTATTCCGCATTCGTCCCACAATTTATCTTTCAGTTTGGTCAGACTTATTAATTTTTAAATTGTTTAAACGCACGTAAATGTTTGCAATGAAAAATATTATTTGTCATGGTCTATGATTTTCTAGATAGAAAGTTTGGTTCCTCCTAGGCCAGCACAGTATCTACCAATAGGTACTGAATAGAAAATTAAACTATAATTTAGGTAAAAATTGAACAAAGCGGTCGTTAGGCCTCAGCGAGTGACTCAATTTAATTTCCTAAAAATGTTAGCATGTAACCCTGTAATAACAGAAAAATTTCGATTCCAGCAACCGGTTAATTACACTTCTTAGAATAATAGGTACAGTCGCCTCTAATAACACGTGGCTATGAATTTCATATACCAATTTATCTGTCTAATCGTGTTTCTACTAGTTCTTTCGAACCAGTGGGTTCAAAAGGACTGAACACACAATAGTGGTATTTATGTGGTGAAAGTATATATAATAGTATTTCTCCTTTCGTGCACTTGAGATAATGTTTTTCTAACTTTCGACGTTTCTACGATATGCCGGTTTCCTTACGATGTTTTTCTTCACCGCTTGCGCACATAATAAGACATCATCATCTTCCTGCCCTTATCCCACTCTATGTGGGGTCGGCACAGCATGACCCTTGGATCATGCTGTAATAGTTTTCAATCCTTTCTAAGTGTGCTATAAAGAATGCACCTTCCGAATTCAAGTCACTAGGGCCACCGGTTAAGGATCTGCGTCTGTCAATATGTCAGTGTAGCATGTCAGGACAAGTGCGAGTAGTACCTATGCCAGGACCCTAACAAATGGAGAATCCTGGTCTCTGCCTACCACATATGGGAAAAAGGAATATTATCTATGTATGTGACATCAGTTTGAAAGTTATTAAATTTGAAGATGTTATTGCAGATTACTGTACTTGTTTCGTGTCAAGGCTCTTTCCAAAGGCTTTCTTATGAAGGACAGTCCTTGGCCAGAATAAAGAATAGTTTGTGGGCGAGAATAAATAACTAATAAACCCCGATAAGACACCGTTCTCGGGGAAGCCACTTAAAGAGATTGCCCGGAGCCGCGAGCACATTCCCAAGATAGGATTCAGTTAATATGAGCATTCTCTCTAAAAAATACTGCCCCTTGAGCCGAAATAAATATCTTTAAGTAGGGGCGTCTATTGCAAAGAGTATCATGGAGAACCGCGATATAGAGTGCTTATCCCTATCTAAATAAGGCTTTTCAACCCTTAGCTTTGATACTTTTTACCTCTGTAAGAGGCTTAATTAAGTTATTGCTAAAATAATTTGAAATTCCTTTGAAATTTAGTTTAATGAAAAATAAGACATGCAATTAAGCTGATAGTTAAGTTAACAGTTTTTTACGTTAGTAAGGCAAGGATTTAAAGTGCGCCTCAAAAGCTTCTTTCGTATACTTGACACACGAGTTTACGAACTTTTTAGATTCTACGACATGCCATGAGAGTACTGGTATGGCGTTTATAGTTTTTTCGAACAGAAAAATCCATTAGCGCACAACCGGATTTGAACCCTCAACCTTAGGATTGGAAGGCTGGGCCGCTACTACTAGACCACCAGTGCTCTCAGTTTTTTTGGTAGCTAACCATAATTGTATTTAGTTTCTACTGAGAGATTTTTGAGAAGAGATAAGGTCGTGTACTTACTTCTTTCGTAACTTTGGTGAATGTGTTGGTTTTTAATTCTATATTTAAATTTTACCTATAAATAAATAACCCCCAAATAATTATTACACGTATTACTAAAACAGCCGGTTTACAACTGTTTTAGACATTCTCTCAAATATCAAGGTATTCAAGATTCTTTGATTGTGTAGGCAGGAGTTCAAATATTCTTATATAATGATTTTATATAATAGAAGAAGGAAGCCGATTTAAATAGGTACGTATATACTAAGAAATAAAATACATCAAAAATACAGGGTGAGTTATTCGAGGGCCGAGGTTCGTTTGGCTGTGGCTTTTTAACCCTGCCACTTCCTGTCATACATTTTATATGAAAATGAAGAATATGATTTTCTAGCTGTTTCTACAATATTACGTGGTTATTTTACAGTAGGTACATGTTTGTTTTGTGTCAGACCACACTGTTACTTAACATCAGATAGAGTGTGGCAAACCTATTTCAATAAAAATGAGATAAAAGAGGACAAAAAAGAAAAGATTTTTGTTCTATTATATCAAAATTGAGCCTGACTTCCAAAAATATATTTTATACTTACAGCTGTTTAGATTACGAGATAAGAAAATTCTCCCTGTTCAACTACGAGTATGTTCCTACATAAAGTAGTCAGGCATAAATAAGCTAACCGTAATTTTTTCATTTATTTAACAAACAAAATCCACAGCTCTTAAGAATATATGCCTATCCTTATGAATAATCCTTACCTACAGCCAATAAAGGATTTACATTTTTTAGATACGGCCATATAAAACGTTCGTCATGTTTTCACAAGATAAAGGAAAAGTCGTGTATCGTGTGTACCATCAATTCTGTACACGAAGCTTGTCGCTGAAATATTTACTTTCTATTACCTGTCGTGCTCGCTCGTTCCAGCCTAAAATGCTCTTTTGAATTTCTCCTATCGTGTATGCTTGGCTTTAGTCTGTGTACTCACTATATCGAAAGTGCTTGACTAGTTCTTGTTTATATTGTGTTTTATGTTTTCATTTGCCAACAATGTAAATTAATACAATATGGTGTACGGTAGGTATGCTGTAAAAGAACGTATTTCAAGAATTTAGGAGAACTTTAAAAACAAGTACCTACTGATTAATAAGTCAGTGAAAGTAGACATAAATTTTAATGAGATAAAAATATTTGGCGTTGCGAAAGGATTTAGGGACTACTTTGAAATATCGTTACTTTAGAGGAGCAAATGACCAAATTTTAATGAACTTTAATAACAATAATGGTTCGATTTTTAAGCTCTAAAATAAATTAAGTGTACACCTGAGAATTCATAAACCGTTTGTACAGTTGTACATCATTCTATCGTGCGCATGTAGCTTAAGGTTCAGTCGCGTGATTTAAAGTACAAAAAACGTGAAATCTCTTTAGTTTATTGCACATTTATGCTGATTTGTGTTACTTTTTTAAGCTGTAATTTGTAGAGTATAAGTTTTGCTGGACAAGCTTTTACATTTTAGCTTTTAGTTGGAGTTTTTATTTCAAACTACATTTAATTCTTTTCATTTTTGAATAACCTACTAGTAAGGTAATAAGTAGTTTAATAAGGTTAATTTATAAAAAAAAATCGGTCAAGTGCGAGTCGAATTCGCACACGAAGATGCCAGCTTACATCATGTTTTACCATTGATATTGTCACAGTTTAAGTACTACTCAGTATTGCCGCTAAACATTATCACAAACCTCTTTTGTTTGGTAGAATGATAAAATACTCCTTGGTCGAATACCGATTTGGAAGTGGAGAAAAAAATATTAAAAAAATGGCGGTAGATGTTGTAATATATTTTGAGCATTAAGTAACTAATTTATATTTATCGATTTTGATGTATTTTGTTGAGTAAACCCACATGTGAGCATAGTTGTGTTTATATTTCAATAAAGTAGGCATATAAAGGCCTATAAAGGGTTCCGTAACATCATACATGTACATAATTGTTTCTTGTTTATGGAGGCTTAGCACTAATTATGTAAATTTTTTGAGTAAAACAAGGTTGCTATGGTAACCTCCCATCTTAGTTAGTAGGTAGACTAATATAGAAACCGGGTATAAATATAAGAAAGGGAGTAGTTAGTTACCCATATCATTTTGTAATATTCTAACGTTACTAGGCGAGAAATATTCAGCAACTTTCACTACAATTCACGAAACAGTGTGTTCAGTGAAACAGTAATGTTCAAGTTGATATTCACCTATAATATTGAAACAATTCGTTTTATGAGGCAGCCTTTATGGAACTCCCCAACTCCCGACAATGATAACTTCCTGGAGTTGGAAACCTTATAAATGCTTACATAATGTCAAACTTTTGACAGTTGTGCTGTTTTTGTAAGAAAATACACGTTTAAGAACCTCAGTGGCGTGGCGGGCGAGTGTTTGGCTAAGATGCAAGAGGCACGGGTTCGATTCCCGCTGCGGGAGAAAGGTTTGAATGTTCTGCAAATATTTTTTCTGGGTCTGGGTGTGTATTAAAGAAAACACATAGAACGCGTCTAGCTGCTTCTCTCTCCAAGCATGTCGTAAAAGTAGACTAAGGAGTATTTAGTATCCTCTCCAACTTGATAGATCTATATGGGCGATGGGCTCATCACCTGTCACCATGGTTCACATGGTCATCATATCAATCTTAGGAGTCTTGGATCAAAAGTCGCTGCAACTTTTCTTATGATTACTTGTGTTTCTGCCCAACCCGTTAAGGATACGGGCGTGATAATTGTATGTATGTACTTTAAAAACAGATTGTTTTTTATTCCAAACTGACCTACCCTGCTAGGTATTATTATGTAGAAAATGGATGTAAGTGCGTGACTGATAGTGATTGCATTTGGATATGTTTGATCTGCAGTTATAACTCTGTCCTCTGGTTGCTATGAGTAGACAAAAGAGTTTCGGGGGACTACAAAAGTTATGTGTTGTTTTTCAACAAAGAACAAGCCATGCTTCAGCAACCCTTTCTTCATAAATAATTTACACTTTGTACATAGAGTACACGTGAAAACGTGATCGCCCACTTAGACAAAGAGTTAAGGGGGGTTTGGGTTTCGACTTTTGAAAAGTAACTTTGAGCCTTACTCGCGTCAAACTTCTATGAACAATGGAGCTCTTATCGAAGTTGGCAGGCCACGAGTAATTTGTCTCGAAAATTAAGCAATAAACACGGCACTGCGAAAAGGAGTTTAGTTAAATTTACAATATTTTGGTTATGGATTATGGCACTTATGTGATTTCCATCCTCACGATGTTTTCCTTCACCCGCGGCTTAGTCGGCTCCGCACGTATTGACAATGTCTTTCCTGTGGACAAGGCCGACTAAGCTGAGAGGATGGAATAGGTGCTGGGCAAGCCTACTCCATCTTTATTCGTCCCGGGCACTACAGCGTCCCATTTGTGAAGGTGAAAGTTGCCTCCTGACGCTGTATAAATTATCCATTATTTAACCCCCTAAGAAATTTCAAAAATGTTTTCTTAGTGGGCACAAGAACTTCTGTGCATTTCATGCTTCTAGACTCACCGATTAGGCTGTGCGCTGTTATAATTCAGTTTTTTGGTATTTTAGTATGCTTTTTGTGTCATTAGACTTAAATCAGACTGAAAGCAACAAGGTTCTTTTTCGCAGTGCAGATGCTTACAAATAGACTTGAGTTTACTGGCTACTTAGCTAGGTTTATACAATGAAAGAGATAAAATAATAAATTACTACGACACGATACTGCACGAAGTTCTATCTATTTACCCGTCTTCTGTAAAATATGTTTTTTTTCACATGGTATACATTTATTAACAAAAATAAACATACAACTAATTCAAATGTAATTACCAAATACAAAAGAAACAGTTGGGCTATCTAAAAGCCGTTGCAAAAGGTCTATAGATAGCTCAAAAAATATAAAAGATGTACGAATAAATATTTTTAATCAAGTTAATTCTATTTTTTTAATTTTCGTGTCTTAACTAAGCGCAAATAGTGGAAATTTTTATAAAAACTTTATCAATGAAAACTATGACAACCTCCTGACTTTCTCAAGGATTTTTGGTAGGTACTTGTAATTACTAGAGTTACAAAGTCATATTTACCAAGTTTGGGGATATTTTTTAGTTTGCTTTCTGGTAACGTCCTATGGGCGGTTCCTATATTCAACTAAAACTAAAGTTTTTTTTGTCAAAAAGTATAGTTCTTTTCGACGGATATCAACGTTGCCATGGTAATGAATATTGTCGTCATTTAGTAGAATATTGGAAACGGGCATTAGCCTAAAGAATATAAAAGCACACAAAGTTTTTTGTCAAAGATCAACCCAAGGAATATAATGACGTCAAAATTTCGTATTATCATCACGTCACCGTCGTTACGAATTACGTATGCAGGGCAAAGAGGACTTACAACATTATATTTTACCTCGAAACCATCGAAACCTAAGAAACGTGAAAACAGCCTCATTACGCTTATATGACGGAACCTGGCTTTTCCTCAAATAACAATACAAATAGAAAAAAATACTTAGATTGAGGAATATTTAAAAAATGTAAAGAACATTTAAAGTTTTATAAAAAGTTTAGTTCTTTATAGATTCCAAGATTTACATAAAACAACTACTTATACATAATAGAACTGAGCGCTTCCGAAAAATCCATTGGAGTCATGCACGGATTATAACCCACGACCTTAGGATCGTAAGGCAGGGTCGCTACTACTAGACCACCAGTGTTCTCACCAGTTAGACCACAGTAGTACTAGTAGGAAGCGGCTAGGAGTTATTTTCTCTACTTACGTAACACACCTAAGCCTTTAGTTACTGTTTCCATTTGCACCTCTGGCACGAATTAGACAACAGCTAGTGCTAGAATGAATTTCAACATATCAGCAAGCCGGCTGATGCTCAAACACATCAGAAAGAACTTAAAGCACTCAATTTGTTCCCCAATTTAAAAAAAAATACTAGCGCATAGAAACGCAACTCCTACAGTTCCGTTTTGAGCTGAGAGTATGTCTCATCATCATAAAATATCAGGCCTCGCAAATGTTTATCAATTCTTAAGTCAATGTGGTTCAGATAGACGTCGTAAGACATCCTTATTCACTACGTTGCGTTGCCTTATTCTCTTACTCGGTAACGGACTCCTTTTAAATTAAATAGGTCTACATTTTCACCAACAAAGAGTTTTACTCGTTCAATCCACCCCACTCATCTCTCTTTCTGTAAAAACGCTATTTTTAATTTGTCATTGGTCAATGAACGGACTCCGTAATGACTCCGCTCCGCTTCCAGAACTGAGTGAGTTAATTTCAACTCTTTTTGCAGTCCTTGCCGCTCGACTATTTGTTGGTGGTTTTGTTGGTGGTAATATAGGTACAAGTATGCAGTTTACTCTTGCGAGTGAAACGGAGTCCTTAATGCGTCCGCTTCGCTCGCGGAGGAAATCGGGCTTATGTTTTAGGTAATTCCGTCTGGGTATTGGAAATAACTGAAAAATTGTACCAAAGCGCGTCAAGCCAAATTTTTTAAAAACTTGCTGCATTTGCTACTGAATTTGACGTTTTTTCGGACAATTTAATGTAAGTTTCAGTGCGATTACGGCGCATACTCGGTGCAGCTTCTTTTAAAATAAGGAGGCCTATCTCATTACAAGACAGCCACGTACGTTACACGACTCGTGACTGACACGCGCCAAATATGAGTTTCCCCATTTTATTCTGAATTATTAGGTAATACATTTTTTTGTTGTTAGTTATGGTATGCGATCAAGCGTTTTCTTTAATCTTGTGGTCTAAGGGTAATCTTGTGCATAATTCAATTCTATCTGTCGTATCTTTTTAAGATTTTTCTAAGAACCTGCGATCAGAGACTGAGTGGCATCAAGCGGCATGCCATACGCTCGTCTATCGGACCTTTGACGCCATTCGCTATGATGCGTTACATTCCTTTGTAGAAATTAAGTAGCCTATGTCTCGCTTAATTCAGAGGCAGGTCGTGGCACGCCGCAGCATCCCGCGAGAACAATTCGTTTTGAAATATGGGAATGTCACTGTTAAGATCATTAAAATAAGGTCTATGAATATTTGTCCACAAAACAAAAAAAATCCGCACCGTGCCATTCCGTGCTGTCTGTGAGCACAGGCTCTTATGGCATCATGGTACTCGTATGAAGTTTTTTAAAGTTCTAATTGATTTTATATATCAGTCAAATTATTAATAGGTTTCAGGTATCCAACAAATAACAATAAGAAATCTTGAGCCATCGAATTATTTTATAGACCTCGAGAATCACCACAGGTCAATTAGAAACACCTCTTCAATTGCCTTTATGTTTCTATGTCATCATTACATCATTAAACCCATTTAGAAACAGTATGTCCTTTTTAGTTTGTTGGCATGCGTAACTAAAAATTGGGTACCTAAGCAAAATTATGAAGTCTATTTGTCAATCAATTCAGCGGTTCCTGACATATTCAGCCGGGGCAGATGTACAGACTATGTCGCTCTGTAAGGATTCTTTCTCCATTAATAATAATAATAAAACCTTTATTTATTTTCTCTCACATAGCACCATTATGGTGCGGAGCCCTGAAAACTAAACTGTTCTTTGTACTACTGCTGTAGTACTATGACGTAAAGATGGTAGACATTTTCGCATAGAGACGCAAGACCCTTAATCTTAAAACTATTAAATAAAAAATTATAATAACTCCCGACCCCCGAATAGAACACCACAAGTCAATCAGACCTCTGAAAGTTTGAAAGTTCTGAAAATGAGCTAACGATCGTCAAATGCCTCAACAGATCTTCATAAACTATATAGCTAAAACCATCTCGATCACATTAGCTTTCAAACAGAAAAAACATCGTCAAAATTGGTCCATACGTTTGGAAGCCACGATGCCACAGATACACAATACACAGATACACATTACAAACTTCTAACACCCCTCTTTTTTGTCGGGGATTAATAAAATAAGACCCTAATAATATCAAAGAGGCACGCTCAATCATTTCATTTATTAAAACAACTGCAAAAAGTGGATGGTCAACTTTTCGCTGTTGTAGTAATTGTTACACAAGCTAGCGAGCCTTCTTGGTCCTGGTTATCTCTTCTCCAGATTTCGCCCGCGACTTTTCAATGTACAAATGTTAATAACTCAAAAAAATAAAAAATGCAGCAGTCCCTAACACAGATAAGAGGTAAAACAAAATCCATTCCATTGATTGGTCTCACGATTCCAGCTAAAACTATTTTTTCACAGAATCGTGAGTAGCGCGAACAGATTGCGTCAACATTTTTATTTTAGAACGTGACCAATTTGTTAGCAACCTCAGTCTTTCTTTTATGACCACTAAAGTTCAAACACAGCTCCTGAATTTTGATTAGTTTGTCATACAAGCTCATTCATCATTGTTTGGACGACAGGCGTAATTAGCTTGTCCTTTCCTTGTGTGGCTCGCAGCTCTGGCCTATATAAAGTGTGACGTCAGATTTCTGCGTTATAACACGGGTATTCGTTTAACGTAGAGCCGATGGAAATAATTAATTGTGATTTGAAATAAATTAAATTGTGGACGTGGATTGTCTGAATATTTGGGACACGTAGCGTAGGAAAAGAGGCTCTATGGAATTGAACTAAGCATTTTTCAGATAATTATAGATAATAATATAATTTATATTGACTGAAGATTTCAGTAATTCCCGGTTCCAATATTCTGGTTATGAACTACGGATACTACCTACTATAGCAACGTTGATCGTCGAAAAACGCCATACATTTTTTGTTAGAAAAACAAAGTTGCTATGGTAATGAACGATCCGTCAACTGTTAGTAGAATATTATAATTGGGCATTAGTGATGTGAAATAAACCAATAGAATCGTGTTTCTGTACCGTCATCTACGGCGCGTTCCATTGTTTGATTTTACAATATCCGCTTCCCTCAGTTTACAGGAGATGGAAACTCAAATTCTATCTTGGTTAGCACTTCCCTATAACACTGGTACTATGAAATGCTCATATTATACTGATTTATCTATTATAATAAATAGATAAATCAATATAATTCTGTCTTGATTTTGCATTTTCTTCAAAAATAAATAAACTATGACGTAATTAAAACAAAAAACTTAGTTATTTATATAATTGTGTATAGTATATTTTTCACACCAATATAACTCCAGTAGCTACAAACAACGAAGTCATAAATATTAGCGCCCTTCTTAGACATACAGTTCTTTGAGATAAAATCTGTATTTACTTATCTTATTTCTTTTATCAACAGGAAGAAGAAGTTAAAGAGCTACCAGTCGTCCCAAAATGCTGTCCAAGCGGCCAGAACCTGACCATAACGTATGCAGACGGTGCTCCAAAGACCGTCTGTTCCCGTTCCACCCTGACCTTCGCGCCGATGTTCCACCAGGCCAACGAGACCCACATCTTCAGCTTCGATAGCAACGTCTACGAGACCATCGTTGGCAACCCTTGCATCTACGAAAGGTCTTTGTGAACATGTAACTAGACTCTTTTCAATGGTTTCTTCTTTTAGCTGAAAGACCGGTTGATGTTTTGATATATTTAGGATGAGTTTTTATTGTTTCTTTATTAAATATCACAGGTTGAGTTTAAATAACACAGAGAGGTTTGAAATGATTGAATAGACAGTATGAGACATGTGTAAGTAATTAACAAAGCTGCTTTAAGTACAAAATTACAAATAAACGTAATTTCTCAAAATTATTTCCTAGGAAAGAAGCTTATTGAGATATTTGTAAACATGATAAAAATATTACCTATTATGACTATTTATATCAAACTGAAATCATAAGAAGCTTAACAACTCCTTTGTTACAGATACAAACTCGAACCAGACAAATACAGCGAGGACGAATTCTACTTGCTAGTAAATGGGTCTCTATTCGTACCGTATAGCAGGCCATATTTGCTTGGCACGAAGAGTTTCTGTATGGAAACGTTTTGGAACGAGACGAGACCAGCTGGAGTGACGCTGCCGATGGTCTGCTTCCAAACGCCCCTGGAAACGGCTAATACATCTGCGACTCTTATTGTTTATGCCACAGGTAAGACCCTAGAACGAAATAAGCATGAACAAGTTTTCGACATTTTCTTTATCACGTTGAACATCCAGGGGTTCACGTAAAAGGCCCCTCAAAATCTATTAAAAGTTCAACAAAGTAGTGCCATCGTCCTGTTAGATAGTGATAAATAGTTTTTAAATATAAGGATATTTTAAGGATACGGGTTTTAAAATACTATCAGCTAGCTAATATCAGCAGCTGACTCAAGAACTTTAGTAAGAGTATAACCTGTGGATAATAAAAAATAAATAACACCGAACTGTCAGAGATACATAGCTCTGACATCATATTCTTCTGTGTCTGGGTATCAGATAATTCGAAATATACCATTACAACAGAATATTTATTATTTTTATCTTTTATTTATATGATTCGTATCAAAGTCATTCTTCGGATGCTTGTATCGTATTAACGTAGAATTATTATTAGTTTTGTAATATTAGAGACTAGTCCGCCTGTAATCTCGTTCCATAATCAGCCAGTCACAGTCCCGACAAAAATTAAAATAAAGAAAATAGTCAAGTCGTCAAAGCACACGCGATGTACCGGCCCTATTACAGTATAATTATGGAATGGGGTCGTAGTGATCCCTTACCTGTAACTTACCAACAGATATACTACTAGACCAGGGACAGAGACCATGAGAACCAGAGTGGCCTAGCTTCATTTTAAGGATTCCATACGCGAAGAGTGCCAACGGGACCCTATTACTAAGCCTCCGTTGCTCGTCTATCCGTCCGTCCGTCTGTCCGTATCTCATGAATAGGTAGAGTTGATATTTTAAGAGAGTGTATTTTATTGACGTTATAACAACAAATAATAAAATAAAGGGGGTCCCATACCAGAAACATTGCGGTGGTACGGAACTCTTCGTATGCGAATTTGACTTGACTTTATCAGTCGAGTCAAATTCGCAAATGTCAAGTCCGAGGTCAAGACAAATTAACCAGTTTTTTTTTCAGAAATAATTATTTTTGTCAATTTTTTTGTGAAGAATAAATGTGAAATCTCCATAATAGAATTTGCATAAATGTCATTATTTTTTTTATTTCCAAGAATTTTTCATAATATAGCATCACTTATAATTGGGTACCTAATTAGTTGTTATCAGAATTTCTAATTTCTTTAATACTGTAAACTTACCTAACATAGCCTTAGCTAATACAAGATGATTGTAACATCCATTCCTTCCCAGGATTGCTGATATCAGTTCCCTTCCTCCTGGCCACGGCCTGCGTCTACCTCTGCATCACGGAGCTAAGGGACACCCACGGGAAGGCTCTGGCCTGCCATACTCTATGTCTGGCCGTAGCGTTCTGCTGTCTGGCGGCCACGCAGCTAGCTGGCCATGCTTTCCCGACTGTGGCTTGTACGATTATGGGTAAGTTTTTAAGAGTAACATTTAAGAGTGAACAAATATACTCTTAATAAGAGTATGTATGTTCGTATGATCTAGTTGCCAACTCTAGTGACGGCGTTTTTAGGCCGCCTAAAGGCCTCATGGCTTAACGACTTAAAAGCCGCTACCGACTGTTTAACTGTTTATTTAAGAGTGGACTAGACATAATCAGTACCTAATTTTCTTTGAAGAAATCTTGCTATAGACGACAATGTGGTACAAATAGGTACACTATGTTGTCCAAGAATTACCAAAGTTTATGAAGTTTCAGAAGTTTTAGTTTTATACCTGAGGTCTCCAGTATAAAAAGTTACTCTATGGTCCGAGGACTAGATCCGAGACTACATCCGATTGTAGGTATATCTTTTTGAAGTTTACAAATTAGTGTCATGAATCCGAAAGTTTTAGTAGCTTACATTTTTGGGCTCAATAACTACATACTTAATAGATTATATAGATAGTCATTTTTTTATTATATTATAGATATTATATTTATACCACGATAGTGAGACCGCAGAAACTAGTATTAGAGCAGAAGTTTGCAGAAAATATTCGTTAAATCCATCCAAACACAATGAGTATGGAATTTGTGTCTGACCCCCAGAATTGATAATAAATTTTTTTATTGCTACAAATTGGTTTCACAATGAACACAATTGTGGTTTATTTTGATAGCTGATGTGTATGTTAACAATTTGAGAATAAGAACTTTTAATAAAAATATCATCAGACATTGTTATTATTTAAACAGCCGAATATTCGCTGATGGCAATTGCCTTAATAAACTACTACCTCAAGTCGTGTCAATAGTTCTTTCAAACCAGTGAAGTATCTCCTTATCGTGTATATAAAGCACTGAAAGCACCTACCTATATATAAATTAGGTTTTTAATTTGATCTTGCAGAAACCTTTGAAAGTAAACCTTGTAGCCAATTTATTACTCTAGCTGATCTCTTTTTCGTATTGCAATGTCAGCTTTACTACTTACAATATAAGTGTGATTCTCCGTTCCATCTGTCTTTTATTGTGCCCCATTCAATCACTAGCGAATATCAAAAGCTGACTCTACGATTTTGTTTCAGCGTATCTCATCCAATTTTCGTTCGTATCGTGTTTTTTCTGGCTGAACGTGATGTGTTTCGATATATTCCTGAATGTGCGGTGAGTGTCTTCATTCTATCAAGTGTTTTTATATGCAGTAATCTATCTTATCGGAATACAAGTAGGTACATTTTCACGAAAATGCTCCTAAACTTTTGCAAAATGTGGTGTCAACGTATGCATAGGAAATTTTTAGTGGGTTACGTTTGGATACTTTAAATACAAAATCAATGGGCATGTGTTTCAGAGTTTTTTAAAATAACCCTCAAAAAGGGGTAAAATGGGGTGTTAAAATTTAAACCAAGCGAGCGAAGCCGCGCTGGCAAACTAGTACTAAATAGATATTAAACCTATAATTACCTGATCAGCGCCTTAAATGGTGAAAGGGGCTATTTGCGTTCAACTCTAAAGGCTAACAACTTCAAATAAGACTGACTTCAAACTCTAACATTTTTGTTCTCCTCCAGCCGCTACATAAACTCTTCAGTGACGAGACGCAGCATGAGGAGAAGGTTCGCCTGGTACTGCGCATATGCCATACTTCTACCGGTGATACTCCTTATCATCACCGTCACCATGGACCTATCTCCGGCGGTTCCGAGCACATACCTCAAACCAAACTTCGGAGTTGTGGGGTGCTGGTTTAAAAGTAAGAGAATAAATAAATAAATATTTGTGGATATTACACACAACGCCATCTAGCCCCAAACTAAGCAAAGCTTGTACTATTGGCACCAGATGGCTGATAGAATACTTATATATATTTTTTTGTAAATAATACTTCTACTTATACACACAGGACTCTGAAGAAATAATTGCAGAACATACAAACATTTCTCCCGTAGCGGGAATCGAACCCGCACCTCTTGCGTCTCATTCAAGAATCCGCCCGCCACGACACCGCGAGGTCGTCAGAAGTGTGATGTTTCGAATTTCGAATGGCAATTACACAGCTTTAGACTTGATATTTGTATGCATGGTTGTTTTGTTTGTGTGATAAAACGTGTTGAGGATGTATGATGAATTTTCATCTAGTAACATCCCAATTATATTTAACTAGTTGGGAAATTTTGTGTGAACTAGTCAAAATGTTACGTTGCTATTTTTTTTCAAATTGGCTACACAACGAGATACACACAGTTTAACGGTATGGAATAAATTATAAAAAAATACAAAGAACTGCATTATAGTTTCGAAAAATCAAGATTTCCCAAGAAATACTATTCTGATGTTTATAAGCTATACAAAATATAGATACCCATTTGGTGAATTAATTGTAGTCCGTAATTAATAGGTCTTATTTACGATGCCATTTTTGTTATTTATAATCAGTCGACTCTTTAATTATCATAATTATTAAAGTGAAAATCAGGTTCTCATTTTGATAATAATCATAAGGTTAGTTTGAATAATCAACTTTTAATTATACACATTGATATTATTGACAGATTCCACGAAAGATTCCTTACCATCATTTATTATTATCATATATTTTTATTGTATTATTTCTTATAGCGGTAATAGAAATACACACTGAAAAGTTCAATTCTCTATCTGTTACGGTTCACGAAATACAGCCCGCTGATAGACGGACGGACGGACGGACAAGGGAGGCTTAGTAATAGGGTTCCATTGATACCCTTTGGGTACGGAATGCTTTATTGTATGGGGCCCCATACAAGAAACTTATTTTTTTCAAAATTAATAGTTATAAAGTATGAGTCTAGTATAGTAAGTTATATTAATAAGTACATGTACGAAAGTACGGAACCCTTGACACTTGACCGTTTTTTTTATTATTGAACGGTACCCTTGGAAGGGGAAGACCTAGCGTACGTACCTGGACCAAATTGGCGACATTTTGGAAAAGGACCAGGTCAAGAATACCCTAAACCGACGAGCATGTATGAAGAATATTATGAAAGTGAATGAAGCGAAAGAAATATGTCAGGATCGTATCAAATGGAGATCCGTGGTCTCTGCCTACCCCTATGGGAAACAGGCGTGATATTATGTATGAAAAACGTTTTATTTTTGTCCACAGCTGACCAGGCAGCATTGCCCTATTTCTACGGTCCTGTAGCAGTAATACTTCTAAGCAATTTAGTAATATTCTTCCTCACCTCACGCGCCTTCGCCAAGCATTATGATAAGCTAAAAGACGTCACACGTGAGTAATTTGTAATTAATTATCTATATTTTGTTATTCAAACTATCTACATATATTGAGAATGCAACATTGTTAATTGCGAATGGTGCATACTGACTAATAATTATGTATGAAAGAATTCCGGTATGATATCATTGATCGTTTATATTTGTGATGCAAACTCATACGTATTTCTAAGTTATGATACCGTTCAATTTTTTTTGTTGTTGGTTTGTTTTTCAAGGCGTCATTTATGAACGCAATTTATTATCAGAAATTCTTGGAATTGGAAGATCTAAGGATGTTATACTGTGTCTTTGTCTTAGCTTTGGATATGACGCACTCAGACTTCAGTACGTCTGACGATTGGCTGAGATTGGGCACGGTGTTGGGTCAGCCTATCGCAGCGCCTGAGCGACCAGCATCACCGCGGGAGACGTCTATCAACAGCTCCCAGAGGCTAAAGAAGTACAAGAAAATGTAAGGCTTACCCCGGAATACTCAAACGCGACTCAGAGTTGAGCACGTCTCAAGACACTGCTCAACTCTGAGATGCGTTTGAATATTTAGGGGTTAGAAAGTCAGCTTAGAATCATAAGACATTAGCAACAAAAGAAACCAAAACAATACACATTATTACTGACTACAAAAGAATAGATTAAGACTGAGAAATTTCTATATAGAATAAATAAATATTTGTGGACATAATCACACAAGCTTGTACTATGGGAACTAGATGGCTGATAGAATACTTACATACTTTTTTTTGTTAATACATACTTACAATACATAATACTACCCAGACCCGGAATAATTATTTGCAAAAAAATTGGGTATCCATACTAAAACTCCAATAATGTAACCCGAGGTGTAAAACATTTACCTAAAAAAATTCTAATTTATTAAATACCCGTGCGAAGCCGGGGCGGGCTGCTAGTAGTATCTATCTATCTATCTAAACCAGGGACCCCCAAACTATTTTGGACAAGTGACCCCTTTTCCAAAATGAACTGTTACCTCAGACCCCCATGGCCAAATTACCTACTTTTAAGATCAACCCCCTTATTCATAATGGTCCGCTAACTTAAAACAGCTGCGAGTTTTTCATCTTGTACGAACTTGTAAAGTCTCACATTACTACAACAATGCTATTTCCTACAAAAATATTAATTATTCTTAGTACACGTGACACAACATAAACAATACAGTACCTACCTACCTATCTTGAAAGTTTTAAATAAGAACTTGTGTTAATTTAATAGGGGTCGATTTTTAGACCTCGTCGACCCCCAAAATCAGTTTTCATTTATGTCGACCCCTAGGAAACCGATATCGACCACTTTGGGAATCCCTGATCTAAACAATATATCTGTCTATCTATCTAGTAAGTATATAAAGATCTTAAAAAAAGAATCTACCAACAGATTCCGCACAAGTTGTATGCTCTCCTTCATCATGGGTCTGTCCTGGGTGCTGGAAGTGGTGTCGTGGGCGGCTGGCGCCGGCTCCAGCGCGGTGTCCGTGTGGTCGGTGTTCGACCTCATCAACGCGCTGCAAGGAGTCGTCATCTTCGCGATATTCGTGCTGCAACAACCGGTCAGGAGTTTTGTCAAAGTAAGTCGAATTTCTTTAACAAAACCCACACTTTATTTAGCAAAACATTTTAAGCCTGTTAAGGCTGCAAGTTGAGCTAGAAAATAGACTTACCCCCCGAATACTCAAACGCATCTCAGAATTGAGAACGTCTCAAGTCACGGTTGTTTGACAATTTTTGATGAAAATCTGTCAAAAACTCGTCATTTGAGACGTGCTCAACGCATCTGCGTTTGAGTATTCGGGGGATAGATAGGTAGAAGATCTTCTACCTATCCCCCTAATAGGTATATACAGGTATATACCTGAAGACAATACATTTAGGACAATTTGAAGACGACGCATTAGTTCATACTATGATCCGTTCTACGCACTCATGTAGTTATAATGCTACCCAAAAGCAGTATTTATCTTATTTATGACTCATGAATCATGACCGCGACAATCCCTTTAATTGTTCTAAGTAAGCCATCTATCTCCTTTTAAACGATGTCCTACATAACTCTTACCAAGCAGTTTGAAACCTTAAATTTATAGCTAAACTTCGATCTAAAACTGAAACTCTTTCTTTTTCAAACAGAACTCAAAACTCTTCAGAACTTGCTGGAGGAAGAGAGACGGATCAGAAGTTTCTGTAGTGAGTGAGAGAAATAGCATTATTGGACCTGGCAGAAGGGACTATGTTTAGTGTTGTTTTTATGCCTACGCATAATAAGCGGACAAATTGCATTGGGGAAATCCTCTTAGTCTAAGTCCGCATAAGTTTTCCGTCTGGTCTATTGAACTAAAACTAAAATAAACATATAAAAAAACGAAGGCCTTTGCCATCGATAATAGTTGATTTATACAATACAGCGTCAACGTCAACTTTGGCGCAGAATAACGGGGCGTTATAGTACCCGGGAAAAAATTTGATGGAGTAGGCTTGCCAACTATGTTATCTTCCCAGCTTAGTCGGCCTTATCAATAGAAAACATGGTCAATACGTGCGGAGCTGACTAAGCGGATTTCCTCACGATGTTTTCCTTCACCGTTTGAGAGTACGTAGCACATACATTTTTCAAACAGAAAAATCCATTTGTGCATCCGCAACCTTAGATCACAAGGTGGAGATGATACCACTAGACCACCAGTGCTCTTGAAATAAAGGAATAATAACAACGTATTCCTCTGTGGTCGGTCCGCTTGATATGCATAGAGCAATAAATTTAAAAATAAAACATAATGGCAGAGACTGATAATGGTAACAGTATTAACTACTCTGGAGGTCAGAATGTGAAATGGTTTGTTTTTAGATGCCTTTTCTAATTGTATCTGGTCATTAAAACTGAATTAACGATAGTGGGCGACCATCGAATGTTAATGGGTATTTTATATTCATTAGTTTGTAATTTGTATCTATCTAAAGATACTTTATCAGTGTCGCATTCTTTTGTTAGATTATTTAAAAGGCTGTATTTATAATCTACTACTAATTTTACGTGGGTAAATCTAGCGGACCCTTAAATAATCATTTGACAACGCATTGCACTCAGCTTTGTGTCATGTCAATGATAAAAAAACTGGTGAAGTACGAGTCGAATTCGTACACGAAGGGTTCCATATCATCGTACATATTCATTAATGTTTCTTGTATGGGGCCCTTTTTATTTTTAAATAATGGATGATTCTACTATTCAGTAAGGGTGATTCTTCTACTACAAAGCGTAAATGCCTAGGTACGTAAATACAATCTTATTGTGACATAATATAATTAGAAAGCAAAAAATAAGTTTTAGTGGAATTGTCTCAGTTCACGTCTAAAGTTTTACATACTGCCTTCCAGATACATCGAGCCAGTAACAAAGAAAACGAACTTCATTCATGATTTTATTCCTGTGATAGCGCCTATAAGTTATTTGTTTACTAACAAACTGTTTTTAATTAAAATTTAACAAGTGTAAGTTACCTTTTGTTTTTGTTAGGGTGAATGTACACCGTTAAGCCTGTAGGAAATATAAACCGGTATAGTGTTTCACTATATTAAAATGGGTAAAATATGGTGGTGTGTACCTGGCTTTGAGCCCTTTGCAGACTATGCACAATAACTGCTACTTTACTTGCAACGCACAGAGTACTTGCATAATGTTTATGTTATTAATACTTTCTTAATCTGACCTACTCGTAGTACTTTTTTATATGTTTGCTTTCTATTGTGCAGCGTTTGAAAATGGCATTATACTTCTCCTCTTAGCTTGTTATAAGATTGTTAATAGTTAGTGTAAGTAAATATATTTTTATAAATGCGCAAGACCAATAAAATAATGATTTTATGTAAGCGTTACATTAGCTGTCTCACTTAGAAACCATTCACATAGAATCTGTAGTGCCATATAAATCTACGGATGGTATCAATTTCTGGGCTTCTTTTTAGGGCGAAAGTTTCAAAACATGTCAAGCCAAAGTTGTATTTTTTTTCACTTAGTCATGTTTAGATTCTTGATACCTCACATCTCTATAAATGCATTCTGACATATCTTCAGGTTCATTAGCACAAAAAGTCAAACAAATGTCATATTATTTTAAAATTTTAATCGCTATATTAAATGAAAATGTCTCTATGAATTTGTAATTTGTTTAAGTCTTGTAATTGAAGTCCTGGATTTGATTCGTCTAACTAAATTGTAAATGGTAGGTGTATAAAACAAAGTTTGTGGTGCATTTCATTTCCTTAAGAGAGCTACCTAGTCATAATTGGTAATTAATAAAATGTCAATATAGGATTATTTATTTTCTTATATCTAGATGTAATTGTAAAGAAATTCATAATTTCTATATAAGTCCTGAATTATACCGGCCAGTATCATGAAGTATATTGATAAAAAGAAGTATAAGATCAGTTCAAAATGGAAGTCACGCCGATTAAGAATAAGATGCTAAATTAAAAAAATCTAAAGGTGAATTACTTAGTTATGTTCTCCACTCAGAACTTGAAACATAAAAAAATGCAGGTACCTAATTGGTATTCTTATTGCAACTGAAATAATTAAACCAGCAGTAAAACATTTTTATAAAACATTCATAAAGCAATATGAAGCTGAATATGTATGTACTAGCAAATTAACTTTCAATATCAATCGACAGGTTTACCTACGACTTTCAATAAATAACACTGTCAGTATGTTTATTGAAACTGAATTAATTGGCTTCGCTATCGGCGCTAAATTGAAATATTCTGGATAAGACTGTTATGAATAATGAAACGAATACGTAATTTATTAACTAACATGTACGAGATACTGTAGAACTGCTTTTCCTTTATATTTTCCATGGATATTCTCGCGTAAGAAATGATGAATGTCAGAAGACTTCACGGAATGTTGATCGAACAGAAATAAATTACGATTGAAATGAAAATGAGGCGGCCTAAGAGATATACCCTTCACTCCAACCATGCAAAACGTACGATTACAAACAGACATAGCATCACGCGTGTTTCCCATAGGAAATGTATTAATTAATAGAAAATGAAGATCCGTGATCTTTGCGAGGATGGGAAACGTACTATTAAGAGCGAGGTATTCTTCTTTAAGTTTTGAATTGTTTCAAAATATCGGTAGAATCAAAATTAACCCACGACAATAATTAGACTTGTAAATTATGTAATTATTTATTTTGGTTTCTGAAATAGCGCGGCCTATGCGAGGCATCGAAACTTTTAGTGACATAATCAAAATTCCTTGTATCTACGAAAGGTAGAATAATGTCGAATCTTAATTAAAATGTATTTATGTTATGTACTAATAATATATACTTAAGTATAGTAAGTTTGTATAGTGTACCTATTCTATGTAAGATAGTGTGTATGGGTGTGTAACTACTGTAATATTGTATCATAATTGTTGAATGTTAATGCGGAATTTTTAAGTAAAATGACAATTTTTAAAGTGTATATTTGTCTATTTTGCAAAACATGACGTTAAATAAACAAGCTTTATATAAAAATCAAAGGGTTTTATTTTTTTCTACAAACATTGTTTTTACGGATCTCATAAATAAACCATTTATGTTGAAAAGAATCTTTCAACATCTAATACTGAAAGGCATATCTCCTTAAAATAGAAAGCTCTTCATATAAAAACATCGAATATTCCCCAACCCTTTCATAAAAGCCACTGTTTTGTTGAACTGAATACAATATACTTACATTGACTTAAATAGGTACCTACAGTCTTTTTTAAACTCTTGCAATCAGAACTCATAATTAGGGTTAAGAAGTAACATTTTTTTTAAAACCACGATGATAAAAAATTGCTATCTACAACATCTAAAAACCTTATCTAAAATGAAACTAACATAATGCAAAAAATTGCATCGATATCGCTTCAGTAGTTATTGAGTTTCCGTGGTGCTAAAAACTAAGCTAGCTAGCCGTAAAAAATATATAAGAACCTTCCTTGAAATAACACCAATAAAATGCAAAAACACCGCATCGAAATCGGTTTAGAAGTTTTTGAGGTAAATGGTAACAGACAAACACACAAATAAATAAACATACAACCTCTTATGCCAAACGCAATATACCTTCTTCGTTAACCTATCGTGGGTAGTAAAAAAGGTTTATCGCATGAAATATCTTGTCATTTTCCCAACGTTTAGACTGCGTTGACAGCCGTGGTCGAGGGCTAACTGAGTAGACAAATTTAAATAGGTACCTAATATTATAAATGCGAAAGTTTGTGAGTTTGGATGTTTGTGCCTCAATCACGCCTAAACGGCTTAACGGATTTGAATGAAACTTGGAATATACATAGTACGTGTGCTGGATTAACATACAGGCTATTTTTTGTCCGGATACCACGCGGGCGAAGCCGCGGGCGTAAGCTAGTAGGTACTTAAACTTATTATCGAAATCAAACTAAATAAGATAAATTGCAAAAGCAAGTTGAGTCTGGTTGCCATAGTGACCACGTTGCTAGAGGGGACAGGGACAGCTGGGGGAAAGGCATCCGATTCCTATAATCTAGCGGAATTCCGACCCACTGGATCCGTCGCCCGATGGAGATTCCGTTCCACATTTCCAAGAATTATTCTCGCTATCCAAGTATTATGATTATTGAAATGGTACGGCTGAGATATTACGACGATTATGATTCCTTTGAAATATTGAAGAAGTAAGTATAGATATTCAGTAAAAAGTATAATATGTCTCACCAAAAATATTCAAAAAACATTCCATGTAAAGTTGATGCTTTCACTGTTAAAAAGTTATAAGACCTCTGGTAGAGCCAAGCCCCTACCTGAACTCCGATTTGTACTTATCACATTTACAATAAATAACAAATAACTATAAGCTACCTAAAAGCTCTGACTCTACAAACTCTACGTCTTGGTAAAAGGAATGGCTTGGCCGTTTTGTGATTGCCGCCGCACAAACTATTTTATTCACGCATATTTGAAATAGAATGGTCCAATTTTTATCATTATTTTTGTATTAGATGGAGTTAAAATAGGTACGAGTACTTTGGAGCTGGTCCCAATGAAACGTGCTTATTATGACGTCACGTAATAGTTCCAAGCCATACGTTTTTACTAAGATGTAGAATTAGAACACCTACTAAAAAAAGTAGGTACTAAACAAATCAATAGGCATAGGCAAATTTAATGAATGTCAAAAGTAACGCTGTGCAACAGTCTTAAAAATAACAAAGCAGCGGATTACGCTGTGATGTCCGCTGCTTGTTTACCTATAATAAATTTACTCAGTTATTTTTTAATTAGCGTAGCAATGCAGAATCATGCCAATGCAGGATTTTACTCTGTTACAACCAAAAAGAAATTATTATAAAAGGCTTACAAAGATACTGCGATTTAACTAGTAAAATTGGGTCAACCAATCCAATTTCAAAAATCACCAAGGCATCGTATTTCGAACAAAATAATCTTTATAACCAGAATTCGAATAAAACAATCGAGCGAACGAGCATCCCCGGTAATATCAGGAATTTGTCTCCCAGTTTCATATTGAGAGCTATCATACCATTCGCTCAAAGGCCCATGGCAGCATCGCCTGGTTATTGCCACTAGAGTTTCTGGGACACAGAACACAAGTTTACTGGAGACTACTCTGAATTTTGCAGACAATACGATTTTGTATCCGATCCAGGAGACCAATTTTTTCTAGGCGAACAAAATTGACGGTCTCTGTGGCGTGGCGAGCGATTACTCGGCTGAGACGCAAGAGGCGTGAGTTCGCTTCCCGGTGCTGAAGAAATGTTTGCATGTACTGCAAATATTTGTTGTTACCATGGTACTTACTCGTAGTTTCTGATACCCACGACACAGTTTCTGATACATATGACTGTTGAGTGTTATTATTGTTATTATTTAAATATGCAAAATAACAAACTTTTATTAAATAAAGCCTCTATATTGCACAAAAAGAGCCTCTTTGAGGCGCACATAAAATCGCACAGTTGGATAGAAGTAGTGACTAGTAGTAGTATTGAATTAAATGAACGATAGTTTTTCTCATTAGCCTAAACTTCTATAATTTTTGGTTCAATAGAACGTGAAAATTGAACGTAAGATCAGGCGGTTGGTTGAAACTGAAACTTCATAGCCTCAAACGGCAAAAGTGCAATATCTAACGTTTTATATGTCAACGAGAGCTCTAGAAACAGTCTGGTTGTAAGATGAGATATAAGGATTTTAATTTAAAAGCTAATTGAGAAAAAGACCTACTGGAGTTTACACTCTACTGCTTGCTGACAGACAGAATTAGGTACTTTACCTATGTAGGGGAAACCGGGGCAAAGCGCATACTACTATTACTAGTCATGTCTCTAGTTGTTTCAAACCAGTGTGGTGAGAGGACTTAAAGTGGCGCATTTAAAACTTTTTATGTTCTATGACATGTCGGTGTCTTCAAATGTTTTCTTTCGGCGTACTACAATGCGGGTATATTATCTACACATAATTTTTTCGAACAGAAAAATCCATTGGTGTACCATTGGAAGGGCTGCCACCGCTACCCTAACGGGTGTCCAAGAAGATCGACTTAATTTTATTTCGGGTTTACTATGTAGTTGTATAAAAAAAACACAAAACTAATGTCATTATTATTTATTGTGAAAAGAATTAGTCACTATTCCTCTCGTTCTATCGCTTAACTCTGTCTCGTATGGCCTGGAAAGAATGTATAAAAGGCTGAGCCCGCCGATGTACGCTTCATAGGTGCGAAGAGCGCCTGGTCTGCTTTCGCGATCGACCACCATGAGTCCGGCGATCGACTGGTTGGTCACCCCTGCGCTAGACCACCAGTGTTCAATTCGTGTAACCAAGCTAAGCAAATAACTCGTTTTTCCTAGAACTTAGGTAACCTACCTGTAACTAATGGTATTGCTTGGAGTATATAGGTCGATACCCATTAATTAGAACGACGATGCTATGGTAATTTGGACAGCAAAATTGACACATTACTGTGTTTTTCGTGAAACAAAATTAGCAAACATAAAAAAAACTCAAAAATTTTTGGTTTTACCTATTTTTTTTGGATTCTCCCTTTGCTTATCCGCACTACTCAACCTTCCGCTACTTGACATTGTTTATTTTTTTCTAAATTACATTTGATTAATACAGCTAAGAATCAGGAACAAAAGGACAGTATGTTCAACTGTAGTATGGGTTTCTGTTTTCATAGATAAGTGCTCAAACACAGCCGCCAACAGCTCTTTCTGTCTCTCTCCAATGCATTATTCTGCTTTCCTCGTCTTTTCCTGCCACTTCGTTCTATCTAACACGTTGTTCTGGGAAACATTGCAGTCTGATAGATTTTTTGAAGATGCTCACGTCTGTCCATATCTTCGTCTGGACCAAGGAATGTTCAGCGTGATCATTTTCTGCGTAATGTGTTCTGAATGTCTTCTTTCCATACATATTTTCATGAAGCTGATATAAAAATAGCTTGATATGCAATAAGTACCAACCTATGTACGTACTATGTAGGTACATAAAACCAACCGGGTAAATTACAGTAAAGTGCTGTACAAATAAAAGTTGAAACGAATAACAATTCTGAATTACTATAATTATGGCATCGATTGCCGGCATACTGTTTCCCTAGACACGACAACTTTACCCATGTTTTGAATTATTTTTAGATAAAATAAATGTGAGGTAAAGAATACAACGCTAAGTATTATTACAAAGTTCGATATTGTTACAGTGTAATAATAATTATTCGATCAATTTGAAATTCATAAAATAAACCTTTAGGTTTTCATAATATACCTTAGTCTAAAATTAACTAGAAGCAGTTTAACAAAGAACGTACATGACATGACGTTTCTATAATGATCTGGTTATAAAACGGGATGGTGGACAAAGATCCTGAAAATAAATCTCCAATCATCCCTGAAACCTAGTCGGAAAAAGGGGTCACCAGTTAAAATCGAAACTATATAGTCTATTGTGTCCGTATTGCTGCCTGCGTTTGTCACGCTTCGCTTTTGAGACGTGCGTCAGGATCGCAGGTATTGCTCATTAAATAAATCATCAAAGAAGTCACTAGGATTATTTTATATCTACTTTTTGCTTAAGCCTGTTTATAGCGCGACGATTCATGGAAAACCTACAAGCAAGAAACCTTGCTTGGCTATTTAATGATGTAAGTAAAAGTTTATTTCGCCAAGAATTAACATTGTTTATTCAAGTCTATCTTCACATAATGATCCCCGTGATGGTGCTAGATGTCCAAATTTTAATTGAATAAATTATTATATTGTGTCTTATATTATGTGTATTTAAATCAAATACCGAAAACTGGTATCATTCAAATCCAATACCAGTATTTCAATATCGAAGTTTTGGTTCGGTATTACTGAAAACCCGCAGTTCTGACGCACGTGTTCCGTAGCGGAACAAATCGATGTGGATGAGGGATGTTAGCGGATGTAGAGATAAGGCACGACCTGCTCGCTGATGGATGTGGAGGTTTACGTCAATCAACCGCTACCACGGGGCTATCCGTTGCTTATGAGTCACCTAGAATGTAGTTAAGTCACAGTTAATGGCAAACGGCAGTTCAGTTTGTTTCAAGGTTCATTATGAAATAAAAGTTATACCAGATTCGAAGAAATCTATGATCTATATACCCGCCCATGTTATAGAAACGTAGACATTAGGTAAACTAGAAAATAGACTGCTTAAAACCAGTACAGTGAAAAATCTTTCAGAAAAAAACTAAGGCCTTTTACCATCTATAGTAGATGATTTACACAGCGTCAGGAGGCAACTTTTACCTTCACAAACGGGACGCTGTAGTGCCCGGGACGAATTAAGGCTTGCCCAGCACCTATTCCATCCTCTCAGCTTAGCCGCGGGTTTCCTTTCCTCACGATGTTTTCCTTCACCGTTTGGGATTACTGATATAGCGAACATACATTTTTCGCACAGAAAAATCCATTGGTACACGACCGCGTTTGAACCTATAACCTTAGGATCGAAAGGCGAGGTCACTACCAACTCTAGTTAGTATTGACCTCGCATTTCGATACCAGTGCTCTCGTCAGAAAAAAAACTCGCTATAAATAAGTATGCAAGAAACTACACGAGATCAAAACCTGAGATTGTTCCGCCTTATCAAACCGAAACAAAACAAGCCACAACCCAAACTTATTGATTACCTACTTCCGAGGGGAGATAGGGGAGGTTAACGACATTGCTTATAACGCTAATGTACTGAAAGGAACTAAATCTCAGATTCAAGGATACGAAACGTATCACGCAGGATTGACTTGGCTCTACAGACTGGACTTCAATTTTCTTCTAGTAAACAAACTATAATAATAGCCATTTAGTTCCCATAGTACCTATAAGCTTTGCTTAATTTGTCGCTAGATGACGCTGTGTAAAATGTCCACAGATATGACCTTCCGGCAGCGGATCCAGCTGGCTTTACAAACACTTTTATCATTCGTCTAATGTCTTTCACTTTCTAACTTTTATGATTGACGTGTATGGAGCTCAACACGTGCGTAAGAAGGCCTGGATGCAGTGCGAGGCTCTGGGAGCCTATTGTTAATAGATCGCACTAAATAAATGCGAAAATTTGTGTGTACCTATGTTTGGTCTCACACAACTCCGTATCGGCTCAATAATACAAGCTGTAAATGTATGAATTTGGTAAAGTTTATGAATCAAGTCGTCGAAAACGAGCGGCGAAAACACGCCTAGTCTGTAATGAACGTTATTATTACATACGAGCATTGTGTGTGACTATTGTGACAGATTGAATTAATAAGTAGCTTTTATATGAAGGATGTCCTAGAAATGTTGAGTAGCTACTTGAATGTTTTGTATTAGATAAATTACATTAGGTACCTACTATAATTTACAAAGCTATAGAAAAAAGGTATTTTTTACCCACGACGGAACGGAAAAGGTGTATGCGTTTGGCCTAAACGAGTTCTTGAGTGGAAACCGCGACTCGGCAAACGTAATGTAGGACGCCCTCCGGCTAGGTGGAGTGACGATCTGCGAAAGGCTGCTGACAGAGACTGGATGCCTCATGCCGGAGATAGGGCGCGATGGCGCTCATTAGGGGATGCCTATGTCCAGCAGTGGACTGCTATAGGCTGATGATGATGATGATTTTATCCCGTTAGGTACCACGTGAGAGAAGCCACTGGGGGATGCTTGTTATAAATTAGACTAATACACTTTCAACCCCTTTGTAAAGACCCAAGCGGAAAGTAAACAATATGCCAAAATAAGCTAATGCACCCGAATCCCCAACATGCACCGGTCTATATTTCAAGGCTCCGCGTGCGAACGCCAGATAAGAGGCCATCCATCACTCTGTTATAAACAGGCGAGAGAGAGCGACCTACCTGTCGGACTCCCCTGCTACGGGTATTTAGGGGATATTGTATCAGACTTCATACTTCCGTTTTTAGCATAAACATCTAAGTGTAAGTGTTTCTCTATGCAGATGCGTCACACAAGATTTTTAGTAACTCTTTTCGTAGGAAAACTTAGGCTTATTGATTAAGTAAGCATTTATATTTTGATGACAGTTTTGTCAGCTTCAATCATATTTTACCATTGCTATTGTCACAGATTAGGTACTCAGTATTGCTGCTAATCAATATCACAAACCTCTTTTGTTTGGTAGAATGATAAAATACTCTTTTGTTTGGTAGAATGTTAAAATACTCTTTAGTCGAATACCGATTTGGAAGTGGAGAAAAAAAAGAGTTAAAAAAGGCGATAGAGGTGTTAATAGATTTTGAGGAGTACAAAATTAATGTTAATTTATTGATTTTGATGTATTTTGTTGAATAAACCCACATGTGAGTACAGTTGTGTTTAGATTTCAATAAAGTAGGCCTACAGTTTGCTGAAATAAATGATTTTTATAAGTACGTCCTGAATGCAATGTTGAGTTACAATTATACTCAGTACCTAATCTTTAGCTTATTCCTTAGGTACATACTCTATGAACAAACTAAAAAATAATCATGGTAAGTATTTATTCACAAAATGGTTTTAAAAATGAGTTTGATCACAAAGTACTTGCACAAGGTTGTCGTGAAATAATAATTAGGCCATTTTTATACCATCCCCGTATTCCCCGGATAGTCGGGATGACATGACGTCATCAATCTTGTTCATTTTTACTCGCCGCTGAGCTCGGCGCTGATTGAATAGCTCGCTTCACCGGACATTATCTAGAGGATTATCATAAAATCACAGTGCAAGTTTGTAATCACACTTTATAGGTAATGCTAAAGTTTGTGTGTGTATTTGTAATCACACTAATATAGGTAGGCGGGGCGAAAGTTTCATATTTTGCTTTATGTTAATTTTTAAATTCACAAAGAATGTGACTTTTATCAATAATTCAACATTTATTTTTACTAAGCCTATACTGTCCCACTGCTGGGCAAAGGCCTCCCCCAAATGCTTCCACTTATGCCGGTCTTTTGCAATATCTCGTGTATAATTCAACAGTCTGTCATTTTTACTAAAAAAGTAAGTTCGTATGAGCTAGTGTCCAACTCTTGTGATGGAGTATTTAGGCCGCCTAAAGGCCTCCGTCATGGCTTAACGATTTACAAGCCGGGACTGACAAATTAACGTGCCCAAGCACGGAAGAGCTCAGCTCGTAATTCAGGCGCGGTCCGAAGGGGGGGGGGGGTCACAGGGGACATGACCCCCCCCCCCCCAAAATCGTATACGTCAAATTGGAAAATCAAAAAAATATAAAAAAGCAATTTTCTGCTCCTAGCCGCGATGCCAATAAAAATAGAAGGCTTCCATTTGTTTTATAATGTGTGCATTAAAATCGGATTTACTTGACATATATTATTATTATTATGTTCTATTATTAGTGACCCCCTCCAAAATTTCAGGCTGCGACCGCGCTTGTCGTAATGCCACTTGCAGTCATCCAAATTATGACTGATGACATGACAACGTTATTTTTACTGTAAATAATTATATTGTGGTTTTTGTGACAGTGCTAGAGATCGAGCGACTTTGACAAAGTTCGTCGTAAACCATATCTAAAAAAGGTTTTTTTGCCTAGCCTAGTGTCTACGAAGGCCATAGCAAGTGTGGTCGTGGGCGGAAACTAACATGGCGGCATAAGTCACCCACCGTGTTGACGAAGGAAATTGGAATTTTTCTTGGCTCCGTCGTAATTATGGAAATGGTCGGAATTACTCATTTATAGCCGTCGTGATACTGTTTGATGTGATCGCAATCGTGGTCGTTAGTGGTAATTACTACAATCTAGACTTACCGAGTACCTAGGTAGGGTAAGCTTTGCATTTTGAAGATGCGGTGGCCGATTTGCTGTTTTCCACCAACAATCTACACTGTTATTAATATTTAATTATACAAATCTTATAAATAGGTATAGATAATTTTAAAAGGTTATAACTAAGTAGTAAATAAAGTAGGTGTTTCACAAATGTATGGATCTTGGGCCTGGTCGATGTACACTTGTATAAATATAGCTAAATACATGTAAAACCTTTTCACATTGTTAGTTTTTTTTATTATTGCTTATTATGCTTTATTTATTGCAATGTTCTTAAAATATCTATCTTACGGAGGGCAACACAAAACATAAAACAATATGGCGGGAAAGTATTGATTAAAATGTTTTGATAGCTATTAACAAGTAAATAAAATTACTGCGTTTCATTCGCATAGAATCAAAATGTTCGTAATGAAGCTGTCAAAATCATAAAACTGTCAAAATACTTAAGTAATAATGGCAGCTACGAATGTTACTATTATAAAAAATCTTTGCATTTTAAACATTTTTCTAGAAATTACTTATTTATTTCAGTCTGGTGAACATAGACCAGGCCTGCTATGAAACATCTCCTTTCTTGATTATGTAAGATATATGTAGTTGATGGCATTTATTGTCGTGATGCTATTTTGTCAAGATTCTTCAGGTTGATTTGACCTTTGATTTTACCACATCTCCGCTTAATTGGGTATTAAAGCATGGGCCTAATTTAGGGATGTAATTTGAACATAATAACTAGCGTAGAATGACGGCTAATATTTTAAAGAAAATCAAAAGAGATATACCTATACGGTTACGGAGAAGTGCTAATAGTTGAACCCTAATGCAGCGATAGTGCAGTAAAAACGTTTAACACCTTTTTACACGACGAGTTTTTTATTGAGACTCAATTCTATTTTATTTTTCAGAAATAAAAGGACTGTGTTGTTTTCCACAAGTAGTGGGCAAAAATACACCATGGATCGTGATGATGATGAACTGGTTTCTTTTTATAAGGAATTATAATAGGTACCTTTTTTTTCAAATTGCCTTTATCTAATAGCGGTTTATTCATGTTGTCCAATAATAAACGTAAAACATTTCTTAGTAAAACTCAATGTTTTCTCAATTCCCAAGCTAAGCATGTCCAATGACGTCTCGAGACAGGACAATTTCCCACTTACCCCCTGTGATCTGAAGCGTGGGATTCGATTATCCCACGTATAATCGCGCGGTGGCAGAGTGTTGGTACATCCGGTCGCGGCCGCCGGAAATTGGCGTCGGCGCCGCGCCCGCAACATCCGCCATATAATGCTGGACGCTTTTTTAATAATCTTACGTCTATGAACGAAAACATCCAAGAGCGTTATCAGGAGCCTTATTTCCTAAATCCAAACAAAACACAAATGCGGGCACATTTGTGGAATCACCGTATTATCGTATTCTCCATCGTATCCAGCCCTTATTTCACTCTATGTGGGGTCGGCACAGCATGTATGATAATTTTGTATCCCAAAAACATGACAAGGCGCGTTAGAAATAAGTTACGAGCTGTCAAGTTTCGTTTGGTTAATGAGAATAAGGGGCCAGGGCATTATCACACTGGCGATTTGCGAGGGTTTTTTAGGCGATTTATAAAAGGGCTTGCTAGCACGCTGCGGTTGTGTTACGTTACGAATATACCTACCTCTTCATAAACTGTTATCGGTCGAAGTATTGTCGGGCGTCATCGAACGAACTCGTCCGATCAAAATATCGATGGAATCAAATGGACGATGTCGGTTGTAGTATTAAACAGATCCTCTTTTAGCATACGTTTGATTCGATTTTGGCCGATGATGGACATGGTGTAATCGTACCGACATTTTATGATTCGATTATGCGTCGCTGGAAACACGGTTGCAAATCGCTAGTGTGGTAACGCCCCAAGCCTGCCATGACATTATTATTTATATCGTAAGACCTGAAAAAGAGGTAGATGGGTAACAAAATTGTTATAAACGGTTTACAAGATTTGGAGGCTTAACTATTTTTTTGGAATGGGATAACACTGTTTCTAAAGGATGTTGGTGTGGTCTTGTGTTTCGAAATATTAGGTAGGTTTTACTATTAGTTGTGTAAAAGGACAAATAAGTTCCTTTCTTGCACCAGACACAGTAGTCTTTTCAGACTTTTTTATTAATTCCGATTACAATTTTATTGGGGTTTAAATTATAATGCCTGCTGGAAATCCTTATCTTTCAGGAAAAAGACATATCCAAAATTGAAAATACTGTTCGGTCGATGACCTTCAAAGCTTCTAATAATAAATTCAGTTTCTGTCCACGATAAAACCTACATCAAGGAAGCGAGCCGCACGTCAGGCTTGAATGTCAAGTGAGTTAATGCCCGTTTTGGGTAACGCGCCCGTTTGTGGGGGCTTATGTTTCAGTCACAGTAAAAAGATGACGACGTGTTAGAACAATATCCTGTTTAAACTAGCTTACGCACAAGGGTTCGCTCGCGTGGTGTTAATTTTGACACCCCATTTTAGCCCTATTTGAGAAATATTTTGATAAACCCTAAAACACGTGTCCATTTTTTTTAAAGTATTATAACCGAGTTTTAAACCAATCGCACCGCCCGTTGATTAAGTTATCGTGCAAAAGTTAACACCTCATTTTACTCCTTTTTAAAAGTTGAAAAATCCTGAAACATCTGTCGTTTATATTGCATTTATTCAGGATTCAGTAGGATTTTCAAACAAATCGTACGTGTTAAAAAGTTACATAAATCCTGCCTTAGTGGGATGGTTTTGCTAACCTTCCGAATTTCAGCTTTCTAGCTTCAGTAGTTTGCGTTGATTGAATAGAATAGAATAGAAATTGTTTATTTGACACACAATACAGAAAAATACTTTTTATAATAGAAAAGATAGATTAGGTAGAAATCTATTAGCTTCCGCTGGTTTTGTTTTTTTGACACCCAGATAACAAGCAGCCTTATAATAGAACCAGACATACCTTATCACCGACTAAGGAATAGGATCCTTTCCAACTTGATGGACCATCTATATGGCCGATGGGCTGATCTGGTCACCTGTCACCATGGTTTACCATATCGTATCGTATGTATGTATGTACCTACCCAGGAACCATGTGTTATGTATATGGCATGTAAATGATGATACAAGTCATTTCAAATTCTTAATATTGCTCCAATTTCTGAGTCTCATGAATGAAAGTACATCACATAGTCATCTTCATATTTCCTACACGCGACTGTCAGATCGATCGAAGCCTCATCAAAGCTGCTATGTTTGCGATTCAGATACCTTTTGATTATGCATAGGGGTTGGCGGCTAAAGGTGGGAGAACGTTTTCGATTATAGCTTTTAAATCGCGCTTTGAGTGTTTTATTCATATGTAGGTTAGATTTTTCTACGTGAAAAATGTATGTGCGCTATACCAGTACTCTCAAACGGTTAAGGAAAACATCGTGAGGAAACCCACGGCTTAGTCAGCTCCGTACGTATTGACCATGTCTTTCCTGTGGACAAGGCCGACTAAGCTGATAGTCCATCATGATGGAGAGAATATGTGTTTTACCCATTTATTAATAGTAGTTATTAACTTATTACCTAAGTTCTTAGTCTAGCCCTGTTTGACATCGCTAGCAAATTCTAAACATTAATATTTTTTATTTACAAAGATACTATACCTACCTTAGTTACTTTCCTTACTAGCTTTTCTCCTCGAGCATGTCTTATCATGAATCCATACGTGGTAAAATTATATGTACCTATCTATACGTTCTCGTGACCAGTTCATGTCTGAAAAGTTTGTCATGATTATCTCTTAAGATTGTGTTTCGTAGGTATACTGGTTAGTTTTACACTGTGCAGCCTATCACTGGGCCACGGGGGAAGATTTGTGAATGAAAATTGTAAAGGATGAGCGTCTAGTTTGAGCGCTGCGGTCCCCTTTGTGGAGCTGTTGGGATCGGATGATTTATTCTAATGAAAGGTTATACCAACCGTAAATTGTGTACAATACTTTGAAGTGATTATTTTACAAAGAAACAAAGATTTGTGGGGGCCTTACAAAGGTACTGTTTCTGTATAGATGTCTCGATTCATAACATTTACTAACAGATATTTTCTGTGCTATTTTAAAACAGATATTTGTAGAGGTCTCTAAACATTTTTCAAATAATAAACAATGTATTGAATTTTTATTAGTACCCACATACATACATAATTATCTAAGTAAAATTGTGTTTTAACTTAACTCCAGGTTACTAATAGGTTTATACCTAGAAGTTTTTGGCCAACCACGAAACGAGTTTTTCTAGAAATTATCAGATAGATTTTTTCTGGAGTTATCTAGGTATCAATAAGGCTCTATTGCTTGCATTTAAACTTCACTTACAATGAAATATAGGAGCACATTGCATGGGTTTAGTAATAATAAGCCGAAATACTCTAAAAATAGCCCGTTTTATTTTACCAACAGGTAGCCGTCACTGCTAATATCAATATCTGTCAAGCATTGTCTTGTCAAGTGTCCCATAGTGTGGGGAAATGGGGAAGACTTATGACAACCCTCGTCAAGTGGACTGGCTGACACCCCAACTACATGGAAAACGTTTTACTAGTACAGAATTTTGTTGGTTTCAATTTCACCGTTGCGTTGTCAAGGTTAGGGGTGGTGTACACAAATCGACAATTCTAATTGATGGCGATGGTTTGACTGGGAAGTGCACTTATGGAGTTAAATTCGATATTTGTCGCCCAATAGCAAATAAATTGAAATGGAACTGCATTTTATCATTATCATTGGCTTTTACATAATATAGTGAAAGATTTTGGAGGAATCAGGGAATTATTTTACCGTTTGAGAGTACCTACTCGTGTAACGCACATTATAAATTTTTTGAACAGACAAATCGTTGTGCACGACCGGATTTGAACCTACAACCGGATTGAAAGGCGAGGCCGCTACCACTCACCACGAGTGGTGTAGTAGTAGCACAATATATGGCAACATTTAAAATTCACTATTTATACGGGATTTGCAAGAAATTTTAGCTAAATTTAAAAGACACTTAGGCGCTGGTTTACCATAATTATTTTTCAGAAGAACAAGCTATTACAATTACCTATGTTTATTTCTGTATAATATGCAACTACACAGAAATATTAAACTGATTTGTGTACAATATATTACAACACTGTTTAAACCTAACAGAAATAATTTGTTGAAACAATGTTCTGAAAACAGTTTGCTTTCAAAGATATCATGTGTTTCAGCACAACCGTTTAACATTTTTGGCTCACTCCGTGCCGCCATTAGTGCAGTTTGTTGGATCTGTGGGGATTACTGTAATAGTGATGAGTCATGAGTTCAGACGTACTCGTACTTCCGCAACTTCATATTGGACGATTTCAATTTGGGGAATTTGGAATTACGTTAATTCGTACGGTTTTGTTTTAGCCCCCGACGAAAAAGAGGGGTGTTATACTTGTGTTATACTAGTAAGTTTGTAGTGGGTATCTCTAGCATCAAGCTCCCAAACGAATGGACCGATTTAATGCGGTTTTTTCTGTTTGAAATCTAGTGTGAACGAGATGCTTTATAGCTATAGTTTGTGATGATCTGTTGAGGCGTTTGAAGATCAGCTCTTTCCTACTTGACAGAAGGATCTTTCAAACTTTCACAGGTCCGATTGATTTATGGTGTTCTGTTCGGGGGTCGGATGTTATTTTTTTATTTTCTGGCTTGTTGTAACATATTTTTAATTGAAATTAAAAAAAAAAACAGTTTACGGAAATATTTACTTTTAGGCACGTCTTTGCAGTAGGCATTATAGAGTTTGAGTCAACTTTTATTATCAAAATGTTTTTATTATATTAATATTTCTTGTACATGTAAATATTTAGTAATTATATTATAAGTATTTAGTAATATTTAACTTACCTATGATATTTAGTAACATTAGCTTCTAGTTAATTATTCACCTACTAAACGTTACTCGTGCATGATCATAAGGAACCTGAGCATTAGTGGAGCCTTCTGTGCAGTTTATAATTACGACGTTGTTGGCAGAAAACAAGGCTTTGATGGCAGCTCGTTAGTCTTTAATTAAAATTCATGGCTCCTGTAAAAGTAACTAATCAAAATACTGAACATGTGAATATACTTTGTGAAATTTTGGTCTAGGAGTAAAGAAATAATCATAATTGAGGAATCGTTTGATAAACAAAATAGGTAGTACGTAGGTACCTACTACTACATGAACTAGTAGACTTCCTTCGAAACAATGCAGCAAAAGGATTCCAGTACGTCACAAAGAGGCTTTTTTACTGAACTTGACTCATGTCTTCGAACTTTGTAGGTTCTAAGATGCCGGTTTCTTCAAGATGTTTTCCTTCGCCATTTTTAAGGCCTGGAAACGAAAAAGATACACAAAAAATCCATTGGTACGTCCAGATTCGAAACGACGACTTTATCGGAAAGCGGAAGTACTAAAACTATACCATAAGTGCTCGGGTAAAGTAAGTTGATTTATTTTATGCTACGTCTATTTGAATAAATCGTTCATTTATTTTATTAAAATAAATTAACCTCTTCAAGACTCGCTACACAATTGATTGCATCTAATTTAAAAAAAGATTGGACTTAAGTAACTCTTGAGTCAATCATATTGCGAGGGGCTTCTAAGGGGATTGTTCACTCATCCCTTGTTAGCCTCCAATCCCATCTTATATTTATTAAATTCCAATTGAATTGAAAGGATTTTTATAGAACAACTCGTGTTGTTTAGAATTCATATTATGTTCATAATAAAATGACAAGTAGATTTTATTTAGTCTCTTAAAAGGATTGCTGAAAACAAGATCCCACAAGATCGGTCAATTTGTGAATCTATGGAGGTTTCTAATGATTATCATAGGATTGATATAGCCCACAACGAGAGGGGAGTACGTGACTATATGGATATGCCACTGGGCCTATTCCATATACACCAATGACGGAGCAAACCTCAAATCTCTAGCTCAATGCTCAGGAAGGCACATAGCAAGAAAACAGATGGGACTTAAAAAAAGGATTAGAATTTATGTTTTAACAATTATCAGCCGCTGGTGTCCTGGAGCAATGGTTTCCCCATTCTTCCCCATAGCTTGTTATGACTATCATATTGAGGGTTTTGGACCATAACCTACAGTGCTGATCCAATAGGTACGTGAGGCGAAAGAGCCAGTCGTCAGGGTTGCTTTTAGGTTCCGATGGAGTTATGTTAAATCCCAATGTGCTAATTGCTGCTTCCGTCCTAAGTCTATTGGACGATTCAAAATTATACTTAGTCAAGATTACCTCTTTGACATTGACGTTGTGTGAAAGCAAGTTCAGCGTCGGGGCTGTGTCAGTAACGGGCTGCAATAAAGGCCAATCTGGAACGAAGTTCTACTATCTCTGACAAGTCTTCCCGAAGCGAAGTCACTACTACTGGCAATAACATCGATTTTCTCCCATCACCTTTCGTTAATTATTTCTCTGCTGGACTGGGAAATACAATAAGCAAGTAATTCCTAAGGACATGAAGATGATGATGATGATGATGACTGGGAGTAAAAAAAAACATAGAATACGTCCAGCTGCTTCTCTCCCCGAGCATATTGCAAAAGTTGACTAGGAATAGTATCCTCCCCAATATGATGTACCATCTATATGGGCGATGGCCTGATTATTTGTCACCATGGTCACAGGTTTTCTCGAACTTCTGTGGCGAAAAGACCAAAGTGCACTTCGAAGAGCTAGCTTCTGATGCCATTGAACTATTTAAGCTGGGTATTATGATATGTCAGTTTACTTAGGTACTCTACTTATTACTAATAGGTTTTTCGTGATCTATTTCTTCCTGGTGATTTTGACAATCAAGATCTTTATCTAAGTCACTGTCAGGCCGATCTTTTGAAATAGTGGATACATGGTAGAGGTTGCTGATATTCACACGCGAAGTTACCGAAGCTATACTTGCCTTGCCGCAAAGTTATCATCCCCTTGTAAACTTGAGACTTGGCTGTCAATGGACTTGTGAAATCCATTTCAATCGGTAACTTTTCATGGTTAGTTATTAATTACATTAATTAGGTATTTCTACTCGTGTCGGTATTTTTATAGCAGTGTAGTAAAAGGACTCAATTTAAGACGCTGGTAACAAAAATACAGCTGAATCGAAAACCTCCACTCTTGAAGACTGTTAAAAATGCGCAACCGCGGGTTTGAACTCACTAGGTTAACAGTACTTCTACCATTATGCGCTATTACTTCAAATTGTCACTGAAAAACTCTTTTCTACACGACTAGTTTTGCGAAGATCAAGAGGTAGTAGATTATCTACCACTGCCATTTATACTATTCAAACTATAACAATAATTTATTAAGAAAATCAGTATAAACACTAGTTCAAACAAAAGTATAATTTATTACTATTTAATAAAATATTTGTAAAGATCAATCGTTTTGTAGCCCGTGTTTCAATGGCCGTCCGTCCTTACCTAATATGACGTCACTCCATTTTGTTCGTTCAAAAACCGTTTTGTAAAGCAGATTATTGCTTTAACCTTTACATCGCCTTAAACATATTCCTGTTATTTTGAAACGGTAACATTCAGAAGATCTCCGTTTATTTTCCCGAAATTAATTTAACTAGGAAGGAGGCCAGCACTAACAAAGTCAGCATTTATCCAGGCTATTGAACATAACAACAGCGAGTGCAATTTAGAAACATCTTACAAAATAACCTTGGCGCTTCGCTAAATGGAAATGAGGGTAGTAGTTCTCGTGGTTCTAGACAATGGTTTAGTTTGGGCAAATGAGTGTGAACGCAGAGCTGGACCGAAACATAAAGGGGCAGAATAATGAGAAAATCTTTCGATTTTCTCGGCATTTACGTAGTATATGCCTGAGTATTCCGTTCCCTTTCAGTCCAAACCAGTACCTATTTAATCAACGTATCAGTCTCAAACATCTTACTAATTATCTACCTACCAAGTTTTATTGCTTAGAGTGCCTTAGAGTGCCTAGATATAGAACTGGTTCTGGAAGTAATGTATCTCAAAAGCATCTCGCAAACTCACAGAACTCTTGCTTCTTGCCCCTCCTCCTTTCAAATCAGTCTCTGTTTACGTGAAATTTAAGCCTGTGTAATGCACGAAGTGTGAAACTTCACGTAGGTAGGTACAGAGTTGTACGAACTCGGCGTGAAATGTAAAGGCGAACAGCTCGTAAGTCGGGATTAGCATAGAAATGTTTTTGCATTTTGTTGGTGACATGCTTACTATGTATATGCCTCATTCTATGGATTGTTTGTGTGGACTTCTGGATTATGATGAGCCCAGGCCATCACAGAAAGAGATGTCATATTCGTAACTCAAACCAAATAAAAAGAATAGACACCGCGCCGCGAAGAACAAAAGTGAAGCCACCTTTTTACCTATGTGTGTGGAGGTTTTGTGTTCCAAGTAACCTAAAATTCATAGTATAATAATTAAAAAACGATGTAATTTAAAGTATTTACAAGTGAAAAGTGATTCCGTGAGACTTTTTTTGTGATTTTTACAAGTTTTCACTACACAGGAAGGTATTATTCTATTTTTAAATTTTAAGCTTACTAGACGATGACTCGAGAGCGATGAGCATGGTTTTAGTGTAGGTGTGTGCGTGAGCGTGTGTGTTTACTTGCAGCCCATTAGGGATACGGGCGTGATAATATGTATGTATGTATAACTTACAAAATACAAAAGAAACAGTAAGGCTATCTAAATACCGTTGCAAATGGTCTATACATAGCTTACATGATCTAGCTCATCAGATAATGGTGTGATCTGAATATTTAGCTATTCCACAAAACACTCTGTATTTCCGAAGAAAGTAGGCTAGTCAAGTAGCGCACGCTTCGGCGATATGTTAGGGGTGTTATCTCGCTCGAGTGGCTCAACCACTCGCCTGCCGGATTACTGGAAACTTTTAAACTGGTGCGAGTTGCCCTGGGCGAGCTTACTCTTGGACAGTGATGGGACTCGAATCGAAAATGAATATTCGATTCAATTCGAATCATTCGGAAAAAAATCGAATCATGACTCGAATTGATTGATGATTCGAATCGATACGATGATTCGAACAATAGATACATACATATAAATAAAAAATCACTTAGATTTAATCATCATCATCATCATCCTATAACAGTCCACTGCATGACGTAGCTCTCTCCAATCACAACCATCGCTAGGCGCATTACTCGCGTAAAAAAATTGATTCGAATCAGATCGTGGATTCGAATCAACTCGACCATTCGAATCAATCGCTAATTCGAATCAACATAAAATCTCATTCAAATTGAGTTTTAACTGTCATCATTTGAAACATTCGAATCAAATGTGATTCGAGTCCCATCCCTACTCTTGGACGTGACGATTGGAACCTACGGCAATGTTTGTTAATGTTGAATTCGCCATGACTGGTGAACGGTATGATTTGACACTGAGGCCTTTAACTATCTATAGTAGATCACTTATGCAGCGTCAGGAGGCAACTGTTTACCTTCACAAACGGGACGCTGTAGTGCCCGGAACGAATTAAGATGGAGTTAGTCGGCCATGTCCACAGGAAAGACATGGTCAATACGTGCGGAGCTGACTAAGCCACGGGTTTCCTCACGATGTTTTCCTTCACCGTTTGAGAGTACTGGTTTAACGCACATAAATTTTTCACACAGAAAAATCCATTGGTACACGACTGGATTTGAACCCACGTCCTTAGGATCGGAAGGCGGGGTCACCACCAACTAGACCACCAGTGTTCTCATTTGACACTATTGACAAAGCAATACCTACACCCACATAATGTCCGGTTCCTATCTGCAAATGGACGACGAGTAGTTTATTACAATGCAACGTCGTTGTCTATCGAAAATTGCCATACATTTACATTACATACATTACTTACTACAATACATTTACTTTGCTAGGGTAATTAACCGGTAAAAGTAAGTAAGTGCGTATGAGCTAGTGGCCAACTCTTGTGACGGAGTTTTTAGGCCGCCTAAAGGCCTCCGTCATGGCTTAACGGCTTAAAAGCCGGGACCGATAATTTAATGTGCCCTCCGAAGCGCGGAAGCGCTCAGCTCGTAATGCCACTTGACACAAACTGTTACAAGGTGGTGTCATCACGGCGGTAATCACTTACCATCAGGTAAGCCACTTGCTCGTTTACCCCCTCTTCCATAAAAAATATTTAACAAAATACTGGGGTATAAGGTTCGTCTAAAGGCTAACTAGTTCAAGGTGCTAACATTATTATATCGAAGGTTGAACGAGCTCTTGTTCCTACTTTAAAAGAGTCCTATTTAAAAAGTTTACCAGTATTTGATTAAGGATGCTACTTTAACCCATGCTACTTTGTCAAGTTATAAGAATGTACGTGGATTGGGGTCGCTTTGATTAAGTTTTGGGATAAAATCAGTTATAAAACTTAAACGAGTGGCAACTAAAATCTGAAAATATCATATACTGATGGGAAGATATAGTGGAGTAGATATACGAAGTTTAAAAAAAGTACATACATTCAATTTTGAGAAAAAAAATAAAAACGATGCTATCAACTTTAAACTGGATTCGGGGTCACTTTGATACCCTACTTTTTTAGTTTGGAATGAGAAAGAGACTCCATTAAACATGCCAAAAATGAAAAAAAAAACTCCTTCTTAGAACTTTTGAGTTATGAGTAATTTTCAGAATGCGGGGCGAATATGATTGAAGGGGTTACTTTGATTTGCTTTTAATTTGATAAAAAAATACGAATAATCAGAATAATCTTTATTGAAGTTTAATCAAAAAATATCGAAACAAAACATACTACAAAATTATCCTTAAAGTTAATCAGACTCATTGAAATCAGTTTTTTTTTAGAAACAAATCGTATAGGTAATTAACAATATCAAAAGTCTTACAATTAATCAGACTAACATTCATTGTAAGAGACCAATCATTTGTATAAACTTTTTCGTGTCCCCGGAAGGTTTTTGTAGTTTCGCACCATTCTATAAATTAAATAAATGGGGTTAAATTGATAGTCTATAGAATCACCATAATAAACATTATGAAGTCTCAGAAGGGGTCACTTTGATAATAATCAATTTAGCCCCATACCTCCCATCAAAGTAACCCCATATGATAAAACTCTCTAAATAAACAAAGATAGTCAAGACAATGAGAAAAGTAAAATAGCTTTAAAATCAACAATAAAACTACAAATAAATTTAGTAAGTTTCATAAGTCTAGGTTTTATAGGTTAGCTAGCACATTTAAAGTTATTCAAGTATGCATTTCTTACCTTATTTCCACATTAAATTTATAAATTAATATTTCACAAACTGACTGCTCTCGTGCTTTAATACTGACTGACAAGGTGGCCGAAAAAGTCAATGCTGCCGAACGAATAAAAACATTTTATCGACGTTTCAATTTACGCGAGTTATAGGACGAAATGCAAAAAATTTGGTTAATCATCAACTTCGCCCCGTAGTTCAAAAGTCACCCCAATCCACCCGGTATTTACAATTAGATATTGTTCACAAACATTGTTCTACGATTATTACCTAGAAGAATTTATATTACAACAATTCTCAATATAATTTCAATTTGTCGGACAAAATGTCCGGATTCCAGTGCAGTGGAAACAGTTTAATTATATCGTAACGTCCACATACCCATCGTCTGAGAATGCCCTCTACGTCTCGGTATTACATTGCTGTGCCCAGACAATTGCTGACAAGCCTGCTTTCCTAAAATCCGGTCACTGTCAGCAGTAAACGTGAAAAGGATCTCCGCCCAATTCAGGCATGACTACAGGCCGATTTCAATGTTCTACTACGGACGACGGATCGAATCATTGACTATAGGCCATCGAGCATTCAGTTAAATGCTCGATGCTATAGGCCGATTTCAATGTTTTACTACGGACGACGAACCGAATCATTGACTACAGGCCGATTTCAATGTTTTACTACAGACGACGGATCGAATCATTGACTACAGGCCCATTTCAATGTTTTACTACGGACGACGAACCGAATCATTGACTACAGGCCGATTTCAATGTTTTACTACAGACGACGGATCGAATCATTGACTACAGGCCGATTTCAATGTTTTACTACAGACGACGGATCGAATCATTGACTACAGGCCGATTTCAATGTTTTACTACGGACGACGAACCGAATCATTGACTACAGGCCGATTTCAATGTTTTACTACAGACGACGGATCGAATCATTGACTACAGGCCGATTTCAATGTTTTACTACAGACGACGGATCGAATCATTGACTACAGGCCGATTTCAATGTTTTACTACGGACGACGAACCGAATCATTGACTACAGGCCGATTTCAATGTTTTACTACAGACGACGGATCGAATCATTGACTACAGGCCGATTTCAATGTTTTACGACGGACGACGAACCGAATCATGGACTACAGGCCGATTTCAATGTTTTACTACAGACGACGGATCGAATCATTGACTACAGGCCGATTTCAATGTTTTACTACGGACGACGAACCGAATCATTGCCTACAGGCCGATTTCAATGTTTTACTACGGACGACGGATCGAATCATTGACTACAGGCCGATTTCAATCTTCTACTACGAATAACGGATCGAATCGTTACCATAGCAACATTTTTTTTTTTAAATAATATGGCATTTTTTGAAGTAAAACAACATTGCTATGATAATGAACGATAAGTCGTCTGATAGTAGAATATTGAAATAGGTCGTCATAATACCCTTTATGACGACCTCGGTGGCTTGGCGGGCGAGTGCTCGGCCAAGATGCAAAAAACGCGGGTTCGATTCCCGCAGCGGGAGAAATGTTTGTATGTTCTGCAAATATTTCTTCCGTGTCTGGGTGTTGTAATTATGTAGGTACCTATTATAAATCTATCTATCTAGTCGTGTCACTAGTTCTTTCGAACCAGTGTGTATGTATGTATTTACAAAAAAGTACATAAGAATTCTATCAGTCATCTGGTTCCCATAGTACTAAGCTTTGCTTAGTTTGGGGCTAGATGGCGCTGTGTGAAAGTCCACAATAATTTATTTATTTATATTTCCTTATCACCATCACCAGCTTATAGGATTATCACAATCACTTTCCAATATAATAACCACTCTAAATTTTTTAAATGTCGTTGCTATATTACGAACAGCTTAGCGGTCATTGTTTTTTTAGAAACCCGGGCTTAACGGTCACCCACTTGTCGGGAACTTTCATATTAGATCTCGAATTAACTTTAGATTAAGTTGTATTTTAGGATATAAGGTAATGGATTATCTAAGCTCAAATCTTTTAGTCACTTTAAAGGCGTGTGGAAGCATAGGTAAGCTTGAAACACATTCATACTGTCTTAAAAAGATCACCTATTAGGTATTCCTACCTAGTGTTAGGCAGGCGCGGTCGCAGCCTGTAATTTTAGAGGGGGTCACTAATAGTAGAATAATAATTATGTCGAGTAAATCAGATTTTATTGCACAGTACAGAATTTTATAACACATATTATAAAACAAATGGAAGCCTTCTATTTTTATTGGGATATGAGCAGAAAATTGCTTTTTTTATATTTTGTAAATTTTTTGATTTTTCTATTTAACGTAATATTGTGTATATTGACATATTAATGTTGTGTGGTAAACAATAAAATGTTGTCTATCTGTCTATTACTGATTATTATTGTTTTTTTTCGTACGAACTTCATCTCGCTGCGTTCTAGAGAAGACGAATTTCGGAAACTCGTTTAGTTCCCTAAACCATAAGAGCAATAAACCTTTCAAGTTTCATGCTTCTAGAGCTTGTGGTTCTGTGTGTTGATGGTCCTTCAGCCAGCCGGTAACGTATTATAAGAGTTTTATATATTTAGATAACTTGTTGGAGCAAGGCTGGCTAGTGAGTCAGCAAGGCACTACATGTCACAAGTTCACAACAGACTTGCAAGTGGCCCACGTTCGTTACAATAGATAAGACTTGTCTTGCCTTGCCCTCTGGCTCCTGGTGGCTTTCAGCTCGAAAACGGAGACATAGATAGACTTTGTTATGATACAGGCTCGAAGTCAGTCACTAAGTCTAGTATTCTAAGTAGAAGGTCTCTTCACAGCTCTGCAAGGCTAGAATAAACAATTTAAGATAATAAATATAAAAAAAATATTTGTGGACATTTTACACAGCGCCATCTAGCCCCGAACTAAGCAAAGCTTGTACTATGGGACCAGATGGCTGATAGAATACTTATATACTTTTTTTTTGTAAATACATACAATATATAATACTATAACACCCAGACCCGGAAGAAATATTTGCAGAGCATACACACATTTCTCCCGTAGCGGAAATCGAGCCCGCACCTCTTGCGTCTCAGCCGAGCACTCGCCCGCCTCGCCAACGAGGTCGTCGGATACACTTAATTATACCTTAAAGTGCTCCTATTTTGTCTACCTAGCTTTACATTGCATACGTTTTTTTTTCAATTATAAAAAATATTAGTTGTCGTTTTCGTTATAAGAGAGATATTTTTATTAGGTCTCTGCTTTTCTACTTTTGTAATTGCAGGATATTTTTATTGATAGATAAAATTTCTCAAATAGTTATCAGCCGTATCATGCGCTAAAATGAGTTTTCAAAGAATAAATTAATATTTTAGTCATAGAAAATTGTTAAGAAACAAATTACTGAAATGAATTACTTACGTATTTTTTACTTCAAATTTTTATCGTGAGGTGTTATACAACTTCTTCAGCTGAAAACAAATTTCGTAAGTATAATCTTTTCACCCATTTATACCTTCAAAATAACACGAAGGCTACTTTTATCCGAGAGCTAAGCTGGGGCCTCAATAGCAAACAATAAACATAACAGTGCAGGTCGAACACTTACTTACTACTTGAGATAGCTTTACTGGCGCTGGTCTCAACATGCCTTTGTTAGAGTTTATAGCACTAGCTGGCACAGACAATCAAACAGCTTAGTCACTCAACTCTAACAATATTACGTTAAAGTATGATGGATTGTTCATTAACATAGTAACGTAGTTTTTCTATAAATAAATAAATAAATAAATAATAAATATTTGTGGACATTTCACACAGCGCCACCTAGCCCCAAACTAAGCAAAGCTTGTACTATGGGAACCAGATGGCTGATAGAATACTTATATCATTTTTTTTTTTGTAAATACATACTTATACTACATAATACTACAACACCCAGACCCGGGAGAAATATTTGCAGAACATACAAACATTTCTCCCGAAGCGGGAATCGAACCCGCGCCTCTTGTGTCTCAGCCGAGCATTTGCCCGCCACGCCACCGAGGTCGTCATAAAAAAAGGAGATGTTTCACAAATGTATGGAATCTAGGTCCGATCGGTGTACACTTGTATAAACATAGCTAAACATAGTGTAAAACCTTTTACCATTGCTATTTTTTTATTATTTTGCTTTATTTAATGCATGTTCCTAAAATACCATTCTCACGGACAACAACACGTAACATAAAACAATATGGCGAGGCGTTACTGAGTCTAATGTTTTGATAGCTCTTAAAATTTGACAAGTAGATAAAAGGCTCTATTTAATAAATTGTACAACAGTTTTTTTCTAAGCTCCTGCTTACACTTGTATTTGGCTGGTACAGGTGTGTTTTATTGTAATAGCTAAAAATTTATTTCTACAATATTATGTTTACACAATTTAATATGGCAGAAAATGTATATATAATGGCTATGTAGTGAGGTAGCTCGTATCTTCAGACTGTGGTTAAAATATGGCAAGAGATAGAGTAACAAGCTTGTTCAAAACTCGATCCTTGATAGTGCGATATTTTTCTTTATTTACGAGTAGTTTGCAGGTTCAATTTGTGGCTGGCATTACTATTAGATGCTAGTATTACTAGCATCTTATGCTATTTACCCGGATAAAAAATACCTAATGAGTTATTCAAGATAATAAACTATGTGTGTTCCAGCCAAGTCCGCTCAGCCGTTGATGAAAGCAGTGAAATACACGCAAACTTTCGTATTTATAAGTGTGATTACTTACAGAGTAGGTACTATTAATGGTGGTCTAGTTGTAATGACCTAGACTGCCGCTCCTAATGTCGTTAGTTTAAATTCAGTAGTGAGCCAAAATATAATACCAAAAGTACCGAGTCATAGATCTTATTTATTGAAATTCAGTATTTAATAATTTTTAAAGATTTTTCTGATAATTTTCTTGTAAAATTATTCATACTTTTAAGAGAGTCTAGATTAATAAATTTATCAGAATATTCGAGAAAATATTCCTTTTTAATGTAATGATACGGGCTCGGTGGCGTGGCGGGCGATTGCTCGGCAGAGACGCAAGGGGCGCGGGTTCGATTCCCGCTGCGGAAGAAATGTTTGCATGATGGGTCTGGGTGTTGTGGTACCAGTACCAGTACTCGTAGTTTCTGATACCCACGACACAGGGAATCCTAGTGTGGGGTCAGGACTATGTATGTGACTGTTGGGTGTATGTATTTATTTAATCGTTACTGCTATACTGCTCATATTGTTCCATTGTTGGGCAAGGGCTCTTTCCACCAGTCACGATGATCCATCATTCTCGTCTGCTAGTTCTTCACCGCATCTAGCTCGGCCTGCCATCTCATGCGTTTTTTATATTCTTTTAGACTGCCTGTTTGATATACCTTGGCGTCGGCGATGTCAAAGTATTGACAGCACTATCGTAATTGTTCACACGTCCAGGGGGGCAATTGTTCGTGATAAATCAACAATTTACTTGGCAATTTCCATAATTCATACAATATCAAGTTACCCGCGCGAATAAAGAAAATTCCAATTTCGTTCGCTTGCATTACTGAGGGACGAAGTTGCTACGTTAAGATGTCTTCACACTGCCCAATTTGGTACGACTACAGTCTTTTATTTTGTAAAATCCATGCCTGTGTATATTCCCTGACATGAATTTCTGCAGGTACCTAGAAATCGGTGGAAATGAAAATATTTTTAAATTAAATTAATTATTAAAATCTCATCATATTTAAATATTTTATTCCGTTGTATTTTTGTGCGATTTTTACGACAAATCAGAAGGTTTGCAGGTAATGTCTCGCTCATGTTCTCTCTAGCAGGATATTGCAAATTATTTTTATGAGATTGTTGGAGTAAACATTGTCTCCTAAAAGGAGACTATATCTATTTCTTTAAAATAAGAATTTATCTATATTAAAATAAAAGCTGTACCTAGGTAAAATTTATAATTAAGCTGTTATGCTTAAAGAAATTAAAAATAATTTCAATAACATAATATGTTATTACGGCTTTTATTTGAATATATTTGGATATATCATCTCAAGTCTTGATTCTCGTTTCAAAGGAAAAGATAAAGTATCTAAAAAGGTTTACTCCAACAATCTTGTAAACATAATTTAAAATATTCTATTACCATCTTAAGCGAAGGCAAATCTATAAAATCCTTGACTTCAGTAAAAGGATCTTAAATCACATCGCGAAGTGTAAAAACTAAATCCAATAAAGTAGTTCAATGAGTTATCAGCCAGACGCTTCATCCACGGGCCTCATCAATAACTAACTTAATTAACTTAAAAGCTCTTTACTGAGCGACCGTCCGCTTAAAAGCTGATGCTAGGAACACTGTAGAGAGAGAACTGAATTTATTTCATGCGGGCTTGTATATGTTGCTATTTGTATTATGTTAGGGCCAACTTGATTAACCAGGCAGTATTAATATGGACAGATCATTATGAATAATGACCAAAAGCGTCGGTCAAATTGTTAAATTTATTACTTTGACCGGCTAATTAATTAATAATGCTCCACGGCCCGTGGTCCATGTAAAAATTATGATTTGAGATTGAGATAGCTCGAATTTAAAACTTGGATCCAGTAGTATGAATATTTCCCTACTTCTATAATAAACAAAAACACTACAATTCATCTGTTTTATTACTTTGCCCAAGATAGAGTAGTCATTATTCATACTGACCGGGAAAAGTGATGACATTGCCCACTTGATACGGGCGTTATGTATACAGACCGGCCATTATAAATAGTGACCGCACTTCTCAAGTTGTCCGTAACATATATACATTGCTTCTGCGTATTAAAGCATTATTTTACAGATGTGAATGGTAGAGATCTGCTTGATGAATCTGCAACTCGCGTAATTTAGATAGAAATTTTGGTGTGATATCATTGATGATTAGGCTTCATGATTCGGCTTCTCAGTGAAAAACAGGTGGTGTGATCACAGCCTTATAAAGGTGTTTCGGATATGAGCGATTATTCAGGGCCACGATAACAATGGGGTAATAAATTATGATTGATGAATGCCCCCGGAAAATGTGCACCTCCCGGGGGGAACAATAAAAATACTTATTTGCAGATCTGGGAAAAGCTAAATTAAATATCCTACTTATCTGAATGTAAGTCAAAGGCATTTGGGATAGAGTAAATTACTTGTTCTGTTACTTAGGATTCTCGAAATAAAGAAAATCAAACATCAAAGTCAATAAATATGATTAAGTTAGGAAAAATCCTTATTTTTCTGTTAACTTAGTTTGTACCTACATTGTATTTACAAAAATAAACTTAATAACGAAAACCAGTAGGTAACTAAGTATTTACAAATTTAATCAACCGCGTTTTATAAATTCTTTCAAAGAGTCCAACGACTGCTACTTACTTGGCTCAACGAATCAATATTGCCATTAAAAAATATGGCGCTTGTTGGCAGATAACGACTTTGCTATGGTTGTTGAAAATCCATCATCCGTTACTTGAATATAGGAAACCTGCAATAGTTGTGCCAATTGACAACGGAAACTGGCAACAAAACTCAATTTGAATTCGATCTCGACCCTAATCATCCTAGTTTCAAATAACACAACAAGTTAGCAATTAATCACGGTCACCTATTGAAAGTAAACAATAAGACAGAAATGGCGTAGCTGATGTAGAACCACTTGCTTACTGCGTTTATTACTTGAACCTATGTGCTCACAAAATCATCGTTAAAAGATAATTTAGAACAGAAATATTCATTGGTGCACGACTGGATTCGAACCCACGACCGGAAGTTGGGTCAATATATCTAAACCAGTACCTACTCTATACAGATACTATACAAAGTAGCAGTAATTCGGACAAAAAAAAAGATGTCAAGCTGCTATAAAAGAAGAAGGTTAATACTACAGAACAGCTGGGGGGGTATTGTGGTAGTTAGTTTGAATCCGGTGATGGATTTTTCTGTTTAGAGATAGGTATACATTGCATGTACACTTTACCAATACTTTAAAAATAAATACACCGTGAAAAATCTGGCATGTCGATAACCTGTCAAATATGTACATATCACCCTAAAATTGTAAATAGGTACCGTTAGATTATAATCTCGCAAGATTGTAAACTGTCTAACATTTGCTTAGATCGAATTTAGTAAGTTAGGTTAGATTAGTATATTTTCGCATATACTTGTCTGCTGGACTGGGAGTATAGAAAAAACACAGAATGCGTCCAGCTGCTTCTCTCCCCGAGCATGTCGTAAAAGTCGACTAAGGGATAGTATCCTCTCCAAAATGATGGATATTATTAAAAACTACACCAAAAAATTAAAGCAGTTAAATTGTAAGCAGTATGTTACGGTTCACAATCTTTCGAAAGCGAGATAGATTATAATCTAATGGTATTTATAATTTTATGGTCACATATACATTGTTTCAAATGGACAAAAGCAACATTGAATTGCTTCTCAAAGCTATCGATTAACTAGTAACGATTAGTAGTACTAAGGTAGACCCAAAATACCGAAGATAAATGTAGTAACAATAAAATAACAACTGTACTGGCCAGTTATACTTTCCAAGCTGCGCCTGGGACCATTCCTCAAGCAAACAGCATTAGTCATCTGTCAGGGAACCCTTTCAGACAAAGACAAACATCGGTAGTAGTGGTCCGAATACTTTCCGCGTGTGGATAGTTTGGAAAGATGGCAGAGATAAATGTGGATGTATTCAAAGAGAATCCTGGATTTTCTGTTTCACCAGACATTCATACTGTTGTATTCTTCCAATACTGATCATTAGGTAGGTGCATAGGTAAAAAAAAACACCAATAAAAGGTATAAGAGAACCTATAAAACACTAATAGACCTTTATACCATGATGAATTATACAAAGTCAGAAAATAATTTTTGCCTACATTAACGAAAGGCCCAGAAATTTTTAAAATAGTTCCTTAAAAGTAAACATAAACATCATTATACCTGATGGTTTTCTTGATATGAATTATAATTTGTACATTATCCAAGAAACTCTTTAGTAGTAAAAGCGTATATAAAATGTAATCCTAAAATAATAGATTCAACAGTTACCAAAGATTTATCGCTCTTATTTTTAGAGCCTTAAAACATGCCTAGCATAAAAACAGCTTCAGAGTTCACACTGCGATTTGCGGCTGGCATATTCGAGACCACTTTTAAGCAGAGCTGAAAAAACAAAGTTCCAAAGCCATTATGAAAAGCAAAGCCAACTCCAGTCGTGTTTCACCTAATGCGTGCTACTGAACTTTTTTGTGGATATCTCCATTTATACAATCCATAAAATATTTTTTTTTGATGCTTTATAGAATAAAGTTTATATTATTTCGAAAAACCCAGCCTGAAAATTTTTTGTAGGATATAATATGTACAATAAATTGTATTTTTACTAGATATATCTTGAAATCCTCTCCATATAAAAATCATTGCAAGGTATTATTGGAGCTCTGAGCTTTTTTTCTATACGTACGATCTTCATTAACATCTAGCCTCTCGATGCAGACTGAGTTCTAATAATTTCTCCGAGATTAAATGCAGAATCGCAAATCTTTTGCTTCTCACACAACAATTTAAATTTTCGTTTCTTAGTTGACCGCTCTCGCACTTACTCAAGTTCATAGCATTTTAGCCAGCGGGCGAGCCTAACAGAAGTTTCGGAATCGCCGCAGGCGTACGCAGAAGATTTTTTAAACTAATTGAAATAATGTCGGGACGCAAGCAAGACTTTGAGTTTCAAAAGTTCGACTGCAGTACGGTTCGAGTTTTATTATCTTTATAAAAAGTGAGGCAAGTCGGGGTTATTTTTGCGATATTTCTCTATGGTGTTTCCTGAGTTTTCGCGTTAAGTTTGGTAATTAAAAGTTGTGGCTCGTTAGACTCGGAGTAACACTTGTCCTGGAGCGAGCCAATTTGCAAGCGTGCCGTGCCGCGCAGTTTGCCGTTGATGGTGTTTATGAAATGCCCGAAGTGGGATAATGATGGTGGTCCCTATTGTTACCTACATATTAAAAAATGCTGATCTCCTTTTCTTAGAAAACGAAAAAACAAAGACAGCTATATAATTTTTTTGAGCTCTCTAATTGAGTAGGAAAAAAAAAACAAAGTAAGGCCTAGATATTACATGATTTATACAGCATCAGGAGGCAACTTTTGCCTACACTAATGGGACGCTGTATTGCCCGGGACGAATTTAGACTGCCCAGACTGCACTGGCTTGCCCAGCACTTATACCATCCTCTCATTTTAATTGACTTATCCACAGGAAATACATGATTGATACGTGCGAAGCTGACTAAGCCGCAGGTTTCCTCACGATGTTTTCCTTCATAATTTGAGAGTACTGGTATATCGTATGTAAATTTTTCAAACTGAAGAATCCATTGGCGCACGACCCACAACTTTAGGATCAGAAGGAGGGGGTTTTAATACTTAGACCGCCAGTGCTCTCGAGTGAGTAGGAAACAACAGAATTAACAGCAATTATGTGAATAAATAAAAAAGTATTGGGCGTTAACTGCTGGGGCACGGTAAGCCCCAAACTGTAAGGTTGTCTTAATCTTTGAAATGATTTCCATCAGACAAACAAAAACAATATTTTGATTACAAAGGACAGACCAAGATGCCTTTGTTTATTTTTGGTTCGAATCATCCTTCCCAGAAGTTTCTCAGGAAGGCCAAGAGTTTCAAACAAATTCGGCGCCAAGGGCAACAACCATGACAATGGTCCCTCAAACAATAAAACGTTCGATCGAAAGTTTTAAACTTTCCGCCAAGTCACATAGCCTAAAATAGCACTTAACCTAAATGGTTCGGCCCATTAATTTCCCGGGAGATGTCTTAATGCTTTTGTCGTTGAAAAAATGCGGGTGAATAGGTGAGCGCGGGTCAGGGTTTCTTAATTTTCTTGTAAACGCCTCGAGGCTACCACTATTTCTTTCAAGTAAGGCGAAAATTTGGGTTAGCGGTGAGTTGGCATGTATTCTGACCTCTGTTTATAACGAAACAGATGCTTCAGGGCAAATATTATTTATTATTATCTTGTATTTCAACTAAGATTACTACAGCAACCATAATATAACTTCTGTGTACAATTTCTTCGGAACCAGTAAAAAGGATTTAAATTGTGCTTCAAAGATTCCTTCCCTGCACTTGACACCATGTTTTCAATTTTTTTAGGTTTTACGAGTAACAGTTTATAACAGTAGTTTATAACAGTTGAAAGCAACTGTTATATGAGGCCAATAGTTTAGTTTTTTTTAAGGTTTCGATGATACAATAATAATGTGTCATCAATATAATAAAATTTACAATGCGCGAAATCGGTATACTTAGAGTCAATTTACCTCCGATAAGTAATATTTGTGTCTCAGTACAGATGTTGGTAAGCTAAGCATGAATAAGCAGATTTCGGCCTAAGTTAACATTTCAATAAGGCGGGTGCCTCAATTTCGGAATGTAAAAGTAACGGCGAGGGATAGAAGAATATTGAGATGTCCGACAGAGATAGAGCTCAGTTGGATGTTAGGATTGTGCCCATGTAAATAGGTTTGTATCGGCAAGAGAAAAATATATACCTAATAACAAAACTGCACTATGTTATCGTTGTCGTTGATATGGATACATTTAATACGATATCTTCAAAAATACGCCGTAAAACGTGTGTGACGCGTCTTTTTGGAAATTTGCTGTTCTAAGGATAGTCCTATCTGGTATCAACATAACAGATTGAAAACATGAAAAGCCTACGATAAACATAGTTAACACGTAGCAGGTAGTACATTTACACAACTCAGAAACCAAGACATACCTACACCGCAATTCAATAAAAAAGCTGAAGAACCCAGTGAAAAGCTTGGGTTCCTTCCTTCATGCCAATTCAATTGGAAAATTATTCATCAAATCAGCTCGAGAGGACGGTATCAATACGGTCTCGATAAAAACCAGTAATTGGCCCTTTGTATAAAGAAACGAGACACGGGACCCTGTTTCTTTTTGCACAATTTTCTGTTTCCTTATTGTGGAGCTGCATTTTTCAATATTTGTATTAGTTTCAAATTGAATCGATGGATATAAGTATTGATAGACGACCTCAGTGGCGTAGTGGGCGAGTGCTCGGCTAAGACGCAAAAGGCGCGGGTTCGATTCCCGCTACGGGAGATTTTTTTTTACGTTCTGCAAATATTTCTTCCTGGTCTGGGTAGCATCATGTATTATAAGTATGTATTTACAAAAAAAAGGTATATAGTATTCTATTCATCTGGTCCCATAGTACAAGCTTTGCTTAGTTTGGGGCTACAAATCCCTTGGCTTGAAAATCAGGGTACCTTCCATAAGGCCAACACGACTTGGTATAACTAACTTGTGTCACTGAACTTACTCGGGTTTCTTTGTAATACAATAGGAGGAAGAATATCATATCACGTCGAACATGACAAGAATATGGGTACCTAGATGTTTATTTATGTTTTTTTATTGTTCATTAGTGGTTCGCTTCGGGACACTGAACAGCCATGAGGCAGTTCCGCCTCATGGTCGAAGGACCAAACGCAGTCTGAAATCAGTGATAAGACTCGCGAGGGTTCAGAGAGAATATAATAAAAAGCAGGCCGATACCTGGCATTGGTTTCAGGTTGATGATGATAGTGATGATGTTAATTAGCTTACTGGGCCAAGACAAACGTGAATTTTATTTAGTAAGTACTTAAGTTAGTATGGCTTTGCTTAGGAAATTAATCACATAAAGTCATAAGTCGTAAAGTGTTTGTGTCTGAAGATTTTAAGCCATAAAGAGCGAGCGTAAAGCAGTCTACATTTTCATTTAGTAGAATCTTCCCACTCCTTGTATCATGATAGGTACCAACGTACCTACTTCTAGTTACCGTGAACAAAGTCATCGACCTCAACCTAGACTTGTTGCCAAAGACATAATTCACAACCTTCTAATCTGTCTATAGTCTATAGGTATCATTGACTTTAAAGATTATTGAAATGTCGACGAGGGTTAGTCAGATACATGTTCAGACCCCACTATCAACCATTTAATCAAAAGACATTGAAGATTCTTGATTATGTCAAAGAGGCGTAATCGAGCCATGTCCAAACACCCACTCGAGAGTCACGCAGAAAAGTAATAACCAACCTTTTACCAACCAGCAATGTCGACCAATCTGACAAAAGCCTATAGTTATAAATAACGATTACGTAAATTGAACCCGACCGGCTAACCGCGTTTAACGATACAGCCCGTGAATTCTGTGATATCACCTGCGGTTACAGCGATTCTGTGTTGTCACACTCGTGCAGAAAGTTGCTGTAGGACCAACTTGTTGGGAGACTGAACATAGCTTATCCTTTATTACTTTTTTGTCTCCCTACTTCCACACTGTGTGGAGTCGGAGTTATATATAAATATAACGCCGACTCCACAAAGTAGAAGATTTCCACTTCCTTTTACTCGACATCTTAGTCTCACTTCCTTCTTAGCCATGTCCTCTCACAAAATCCATCCATCTATTCTTTGGCCTATCTTTACTCTTTATATCCCTCCACATGCTAATATTTGTCTAGCTTTAATTCCTCCTCAAATTACTTAATATTCTACTCATAATAAACGACCAAAACAGAGAAAATTATCAAAAATCGCCTGACACAAAAATTGTCCAACGTAGTTTACTACGTGTCTCGAAATTGCATAAAGTTACCAAAAACATCCGAAATCATTTTGCATGTCTGAAACGCAACAATTCAAAACTTGCATCACGAGTTAGAAAAGTCAGTTATTTACTAAATCAACAGATACATTGAAACCAACTTGACAATAAATTGCCCAACCTAGCCAAAATCGGCCAACTATTTGCACGAGTGTGAAGAGTCCCAATTCATTTGCAAGCCGCTCCCGTGCCGTATTTAGCATCAGTAGTAACACTTAAACGAGCCTGGTAATTAGCATGGATTACTGTTCTGTTATGTATTCCACTGTATTAGTCGTGGAGTGAAGACCTTTTGAATTTAGACTGGATATTCATAATGTGACGTGTTACACAATTGTGCGCAGAATAGCTAAACTGTACCTACTCTACTGTTTACTAAACTGTATTATAACTTTACAACTACACATATGCGTTTGTCTATCAGTTTATATGAAACGTATTTCAATGTAGATACAAGACGAAAGATTTTTACAAATTTGGTATCAACTTGCTTGATCTAGTAATAATTTGGATATTATTATTATTATACTATATATAGCTGCAAACCCACTCACTGACTCACTCACTGACATCATTGTTCTCCCAGAAGGAGTAGAGATGGGTCAAAATGATGTATGGCGGAAGTGTTCAGGAAGTCGATTCGAGTAGGGGAAAAATCCGAAATCTTCGAAAACTGCTCCTCATCAGGGACCTCACCTACTGCCAGACGAAACGACAAGACCAAGATCTCTCCTGCTTGCGGAATGTGGACGTGCACCCTGGTCGAATCCGATGTGCGGTGATAAAAATTCAAAATGGCGGAAAACAAGATGGCCGCCATACAAACTTTGACCGACGATATCTCGAAAACTAAAAGCGATAAGTAAGGGGTGCTCGAACAAATGTCGTAGAGGATGGCGCGATGCAAATGCCAAAAGTGACAGTTTTTTTTTTTTTTTTTTTTTTTTTCAACAGCAGCGATTACGTCCCTCGCGAGCTGCGTGCAGCTCGCGCCCGCAAGCGAAAATACTAGTTATACTATATATAGCTGCAAACCCACTGACTCACTCACTGACAGAATTGTTCTCCCAGAAGGAGACGAGATGGGCCAAAATGATGTATGGGGGAAGTGTTCAGGGTGTCAATTCGAGTATGGGAAAAATCCGAAATCTTCGAAAACTGCTCCTCATCAGGGACCTCACCTACTGCCAGACGAAACTAAAAGACCGACACCCACCCTGCTTGCGGAATGTGGACATGCACCCTGGTCGAATCCGATGTGCGGTGAAAAAAATTCAAAATGGCGGAAAACAAGATGGCCGCCATACAAACTTTGACCGACGATATCTCGAAAACTATAAACGATAGGTATAGAGTGCTCGAACAAATGTTGTAGAGGATGGCGCGATGCAAATGCCGAAAGTGACAGTTTTTTTTTTTTTTTTTTTTTTTTTCAACAGCAGCGATTACGTCCCTCGCGAGCTGCGTGCAGCTCGCGCCCGCAAGCGAAAATACTAGTTATACTATATATAGCTGCAAACCCACTGACTCACTCACTGACATCATTGTTCTCCCAGAAGGAGTCGAGATGGGTTAAAATGATGTATGAGGGAAGTGTTCAAGGAGTCAATTCCAATTTGGGAAAAATCCGAAATCTTCGAAAACTGCTCCTCATCAGGGACCTCACCTACTGCCAGGCGAAACTAGAAGACCGACACCCACCCTGCTTGCGGAATGTGGACATGCACCCTGGTCGAATTCGATGTGCGGTGAAAAAAATTCAAAATGGCGGAAAACAAGATGGCCGCCATACAAACTTTGACCGACGATATCTCGAAAACTATAATCGATAGGTATTGAGTGCTCGAACAAATGTCATAGAGGATGGCGCGATGCAAATGCCAAAGGTGACAGTTGTTTTTTTTTTTTTTTTTTTTTTTCAACAGCAGCGATTACGTCCCTCGCGAGCTGCGTGCAGCTCGCGCCCGCAAGCGAAAATACTAGTTATACTATATATAGCTGCAAACCCACTCACTGACAGAATTGTTCTGGCGGATGGAGCAGAGATGGGTATAAATAATGTATGGGGGAAGTGTTCAGGATGTCACAGTGAGTATGGGAAAAATCCGAAATCTTCGAAAACTGCTCCTCATCAGGGACCTCACCTACTGCCAGGCGAAACTAAAAGACCGACACCCGCCCTGCTTGCGGAATGTGGACATGCACCCTGGTCGAATTCGATGTGCGGTGAAAAAAATTCAAAATGGCGGAAAACAAGATGGCCGCCATACAAACTTTGACCGACGATATCTCGAAAACTATAAGCGATAGGTATGGAGTGCTCGAACAAATGTCGTAGAGAATGGCGCGATGCAAATGCCGAAAGTGACAGTTTTTTTTTTTTTTTTTTTTTCACCAGCAGCGATTACGTCCCTCGCGAGCTGCGTGCAGCTCGCGCCCGCAAGCGAAAATACTAGTTATTATACTATATAAAGCTCGATTACCACTCACTCACTCACTGACTGACTCATTGACATCATTGTTCTCCCGGAAGGAGACGAGATGGACGATGATGATGTATGGGGGGAATGTTCGATGAGTCCCTGTGAGTATGGGAAAAATCCGAAAACCCCCATTTTCCTCCCCCCTCGCCCCCCCCACGTTCGGTGTCCCGATTCTTCCCGACGAAGGCATGTTTTTTTTACAGATTCGGATAGAGGGTGCTCGAAGGAATACATTTTTTTTTCTCCCCCCCCCTTTGGACCCCCCTTTGACCCCCCCTTCTATCGGTTCTCCGAAATGACTCGTGAAATGGGATTTTTTCAAGTGGATTCGTACAGAGAATAGGATGTCGAGTAAAGATAAATAAAAATTTGACCCCCCTCCTTCCCAAATTTCTCCCCCCCTTGCTTGTATCTCCGAAATTACCCACGATTCGAGATCGCGGTTGGTCGATTCGTATAGAGAATGGGATGGCGAGTAAAATTTCATAAAAAATTCCCCCCCTCCCCCCCAATTTTCACCCCCTCTTGCTTGTATCTCCGAAACGGTTTGTCCGATTGGGCTGAAATTTTGGTTCAGAGGGTTTTGAGGGTCGCTGATGATAAGAAACGATATCCTCGCGGGCTGCTTGCAGCCCGCGCCCCCACGCTACCTCTAAGAAACGACATCCTCGCGGGCTGCTTGCAGCCCGCGCCCCCACGCGACCTCAAAGAAACAACATCCTCGCGGGCTGCTTGCAGCCCGCGCCCCCACGCGACCTCTAAGAAACGATATCCTCGCGGGCTGCTTGCAGCCCGCGCCCCCACGCGGCCTCAAAGAAACAACATCCCCGCGGGCTGCTTGCAGCCCGCGCCCCCACGCGCCCTCCAAGAAACGATATCCTCGCGGGCTGCTTGCAGCCCGCGCCCCCACGCGACCTCAAAGAAACAACCTCCTCGCGGGCTGCTTGCAGCCCGCGCCCCCACGCGACCTCAAAGAAACAACATCCTCGCGGGCTGCTTGCAGCCCGCGCCCCCACGCGACCTCTAAGAAACGACATCCTCGCGGGCTGCTTGCAGCCCGCGCCCCCACGCGACCTCTAAGAAACGACATCCTCGCGGGCTGCTTGCAGCCCGCGCCCCCACGCGGCCTCAAAGAAACAACATCCCCGCGGGCTGCTTGCAGCCCGCGCCCCCACGCGTGTAGAGAATAGGATGGCGAGTAAAGTTAAATAAAAATTTGACCCCCCTCCCTCCCAATTTTCACCCCCTCTTTTACGCATCTCCGAAATTACCCACGATTCGAGTTCGCGGTTGGTCGATTCGTATAGAGAATGGGATGGCGAGTAAAACGCCATAAAAATTTTGCCCCCTCCCCCCAATTTTCACCCCCTCTTGCTTGTATCTCCGAAACGGTTTGTCCGATTGGGCTGAAATTTTGGTTCCAAGGTTTCTAAGAAACAACATCCTCGCGGGCTGCTTGCAGCCCGCGCCCGCAAGCGAAAATACTAGTTATACTATATACAGCTCGATTACCACTGACTGACTCACTGACTCACTGACATCATTGTTCTCCCGGAAGGAGTGGAGATGGGTGATGATGATGTACGGGGGAAATGTTCGGGGAGTCCCGGTGAGTGGGGGAAAAATCCGAAAACCCCCATTTTCCTCCCCCCTCGCCCCCCCCACGTTCGGTGTCCCGATTCTTCCCGACGAGGGCATGTTTTTTTTATAGATTCGGATAGAGGGTGCTCGAATGAATACAACTTTTTATTCAACCCCCCCTTTCGCCCCCCCTTTGACCCCCCCTTCTATCGGTTCTCCGAAACGACTCGTGATATGGGATTTTTTAAAGTGGATTCGTATAGAGAATAGGCTGGCGAGTAAAATTTTATAAAAATTTCCCCCCCTCCCTCTCCAATTTTCACCCCCTCTTTTACGCATCTCCGAAATTACCCACGATTCGAGATCGCGGTTGGTCGATTCGTATAGAGAATGGGATGGCGAGTAAAATTTCATAAAAAAATCCCCCCCTCCCCCCCAATTTTCACCCCCTCTTGCTTGTATCTCCGAAACGGTTCGTCCGATTGGGCTGAAATTTTGGTTCCAAGGGTTTTGCGCGGGCTGCTTGCAGCCCGCGCCCGCAAGCGAAAATACTAGTTATACTATATACAGCTCGATTACCACTGACTGACTCACTGACTCACTGACATCATTGTTCTCCCGGAAGGAGTCGAGATGGATGATGATGATGTATGGGGGGAATGTTCGGGGAGTCCCGGTGAGTGGGGGAAAAATCCGAAAACTCCCATTTTCCTCCCCCCTCGCCCCCCCCACGTTCGGTGTCCCGATTCTTCCCGACGAGGGCATGTTTTTTTTGTAGATTCGGATAGAGGGTGCTCGAAGGAATACATTTTTTTTACTCCCCCCCCCCCTTTGGACCCCCCTTTGACCCCCTCTTCTATTGGTTCTCCGAAATGACTCGTGATATGGGATTTTTTAAAGTGGATTCGTATAGAGAATGGGATGGTGAGTAAAATTTCATTAAAAAATCCCCCCCTCCCCCCACTTTTCACCCCCTCTTGCTTGTATCTCCGAAACGGTTTGTCCGATTGGGCTGAAATTTTGGTTCCAAGGGTTTACCGCCCCGCGGGCTGCTTGCAGCCCGCGCCCGCAAGCGAAAATACTAGTAATCAATTATAAGGTTACAGATAAAAATGGTTTGCTTTATGATACCTCTATTTATTTTCCTAATCTAAGATTATTTTTTTATCTCGCCTTTATACTGTCTTATTTCTGGGAAAATCTTCTGGCCTATGATACCTCCATTTATTTTACACTCCATGGTATCAGCCGCTTTGTACAAACGTTGATAAGGCCACCCTATATCTTAGTTGGCAAGTCGTTGAATTTATAATATCTTATGTGTTATGTATGTTAAAGTTGACGCGAAATATGCATGGCTTTATTTGAATATCACAACTTTACATAAGCACAACTTGCGAGCAACTCTGTTTTGAAAGCTTCGTTAAGCTTTAAATAGACTCTATTTATTAGTCGTGGATTTTAAATTATCTTTATTTTCAACTAGCACTAGTAACATTCCTAGGAAATTGCTTTATTAATTCGTTTTGAATTTTGTAAGTTTAAAAATGAGTGAATGCAGTAGAAATGTGTGCGTTGTGTGGGGTAACTTTGAGAAATAGCATGATAAGAGAGCGATGTGGAGTGAAAGAAGATGTAGTGATGAGAATTGAGAAAGGTATGTTAAGATTGTTCAGACATGTAGAGAGAATAAATGAAAGAAAATTAACGAAACAGGTGTATGAGGCGAGTGTGAATGGTACCGGTGGAAGGGGAAGACCTCGGCGACGTTCTCTCTGCCTACCCCTATGGGAAACAGTCGTGATTTTATGTATGTAAAAATGATTGTGCTTATAACTCCTCGATAAAACAGTCAGATAATCGCCATTGTAATGCGGTTTTGAGGCGGTTATAGAGGCCTGAGGTGGATAAGTGCAGTTTAGTGTAAGAACTTTATAACTCGCTTGGACCTCGGGACAAGTGAGTTACACAGAAACGTTCGAGTTCTCACTTTCGCCGACAATCAGCGAGTAACTGCCGGTAACCGAGTTTCCCTAACGAACTCGACTTAACTAGATAGTAACGATGCGACGCCCTAACTTCTTAATTAGACCAGCCGACGATTGTAAACGAACTTTTTGCGCATTGTACCGGTGTGCAGTTTCGGGGTGGTTTTCGCTTACTTAGGTATTATTGTAGAGCGCTAATCTTGTTTTTTTATTCGATATTTTTTTTCGATTGCTCGTCTGAGCCGCAAGACGCGGTTCGATTCCCGTTGCAGAATATATGTTTGCATGTTCTGCAAATATTTCTTCCGGTACCATGATACTTGTACTTTCTGATACCTACATGATACAGGGAATCCTAGTGTGGGGTCAGGACTATGTATGTGGCTGTTGGGTGTTGCTATTATTACATACATACATAAAACCACTCCTGTTTCCCGTAGGGGTAGGCAGATCACGGATCTCCATTTGTTACGATCCTGACATACTTCGTTCGCTTAATTGTCTCCCTATACATTCTTGATGCACGCTCGTCAGTTTATGATACTCTTGACCTGGCCCTTACTATTATTATCTATGTGAATATAATTGTTTATAGAACTTAATAGTTGAGGAAACCCGCGGCTAGTCAGCTCCGCACGTATTGACCATGTCTTTCCTGTGGACAAGGCCGACTAAGCTGAGAGGATGGAATAGTTGCTGGGCAAGCCTACTTCCATCTTAATTTTCGTACCGGGCACTACGTCCCGTTTGTGATGGTAAAAGTTTCTTCCTCCTTACGCTGTATAAATCATCTACTATAATTATATAGTAGTAATTTTTTTGTAACTTAATAGAGTACCTTAGCTAAATAGCCTACACTAATAAAACACTTCATCATTTCACATTCTCTGCTTTGTGGCATAACGAAAATCTTCGGGTTACAAAGTGAGCGTTAATAAATCATTATTAGGTTACTTCATAAATAAATGTGTCACCCTTGCCGCGTACCTGGGTAGCGGCCACAGATAAAACAATAACTTGTACTTATAGTACGGCTATGCTCGGAGTTAGGTACTCTGAAGGATATGGTCCGATCAACAGCTAGAAAAAATTTCACGAGTTCAATAGGGAAAAGAAAAAAGATTTAGTTCTCTAAGGCATCCTAGATGGCGCTAGGGTGTATCCTGATGTATCCCATAGACACCCAGTGGTTCCCGGATAAAAGCTAGCCTACATAGCCCGAGTCACGAACTTTACTTGTTTCATTTAAATCATTTCATTATAATTTAAACATCGCAAACAAATTCGGATTTGATAATAATATTATTAGAAACTTATTTTTTGAAAGGACATCTGTTTGACCTTTCTGTATGTATGATTTCACACCCACCATGTCGTCTGACGAGTATTGTAATGATTTTAGGTTTTCTACATAAATTCTGTGTATTATGAATGTCAGGCCGGAAGTTTGAACGTGACCGGAAATTAATTTTCCCGCCAAAGATACATTGAGTGAGGACGCAAAAGAATTGAATAGGTATAATTTGTTATTGTGAAAGAGTTTCTATCGCCACATTGGTTTGGAAGAACTAATGACAGGAGTAGTGGTTATATAATGCTCAATTTGTTTTTGTGAAAATTAAATATAGAATTCATTTAATATTGTTATCAAAATCATCGATTTATGTTTTCTTAACTTCTTTTTTGGACTGTATAATGAAACAATATTTATACTAGGTCTCTTCTTACTTTTTAACCATTTTATTTACACCCTACAAATGCATAAAGGAGCTTACAAACTTACAAACTTTACCTCCTTATATCAGTGTAGTCTTACGAGTATTTTTTAGTGTCATAGTTTGTAACAAAAACAGGAAGCTCAGTAATTTCCTGCTGCAATTTTACTAACATTTTGTAGGTCCCTTTCTTTACCTTGTAGGGGAATCGGTACCCCTTTATCCTCTTGTTTAAAAAGTGAAGACCGCTAAATAACGGCCGTAAGTTGCTGACCCGTTTAACATCGCGGCATCGTACGGATCAATCACGAACCTTAAAATTATTTCCAAAAATAAGATTACATTTTGTACATCAAGATTTTCTATCCTGCGAATTGTACAATCGTTAATCATCAATTTAAATACAATCAACAATTTTTGACACCTTGCTCTTAACACTAAAATGCAAACAGAACATTAATAAAAACAGGATTAAGATTGTATCTTCAAGCCGGGTAGACAAAGGATAAAGAATAAGAGTATAATATTATAAAAATTTGGAAAATGTATTTAAAGTGGCTCAATCACAACTGAACGGATTTGAGAGAAACTTGTCATATAATTATTACATGAAATAACATATCTCTAGGTTACATTTTTCTAGCATCCCGAAGCCGCGAAAGCTAACATTTCAAGCAATCGCATTCATTTTCAATTGTTTTTCGATTGAGTTTCGATCATAAAGCACAAAAGCACTTTACGACTTCACATAACGATCACCGTATTTCAGAAAACAAATCTTACAACACACGTAAAAGAATGCAATAAGTATACCAAGGGGTTACAACATTCGATCTTCATTTTAACGCTGTGTGTAATAAAAATATGAGAAATCCCAGCACTTGAACGATATATTACTGCCTGCGGAAACATAAAAACTACGGGGTTATTCTCAAACCTCTCGACGGCGGCGGGGCATTTTCAAATAAGGGCGAAGAGTTGATTTTGTTTGGTGTGTACTGATAAAAATCATGGTAATTCTTAGCATTGAGCGATTTTGTCCATGAAGAATTCAATTTATTATGTCATGTAATCTAAGATATTGATATTGAGGGTGGATTAATCCTGATTAAAACTGTTTCTTTCGTCCGGAATCAGCAAAATGCAAGGATCAATCATTTTCATAAAATATTTATTTTTATTATCAATAAAATAAATAATAGGTAATTAATGTCTTGATTCGAGACTGGTTGATTTTTTATTAGCAAATCTAGTGACATGTGTCTATGTGACTTTTATTTCATATCTGGGAACCTACACACAAATGCTTATATACTTACATAAATACATACTATCACGCCCATATCTGCAATGGGGTGGGCAGATCCACAAGTTAACATAAGAAAACTTGTAGCCACTTCTGATTTAAAGTCCTAAGATGAATATGGTGAACCATGGTGACAGGTGATCAGCCCATCGCCCATATAGATGGTCCATTATTTTGAAGAAAATACTATCCCTTAGTCGACTTTTACGACATGCTCGGGGAGACAAGCAGCTGGACGCATTCTATGTTTTTCCTTTACGTCCAGTCCAGCAGAGTTTTTTTCTATCTATTGCTCCTAATGTTTCACTAGAGATGGACCTGACCGCTATAGATCTTAATAAATCCGCAAGAACTGGAAACCAAAATTTCTAGAATCTAGAGCAAACATGTTCTAATAATAAATATGTATTGTTCTGGGTTAAATAAATACCTCACCCCACATGGCTGCGGCAATCGTAAATATTTTTTTTATGATATCATGATAATATTTTTTATTGTGAGAAAATTTACGACCTTGACAACGTTTTCGCAAACACATACATTATTTATTGCTTTGAAACCTTGAAGCCTTGGATCATTTCTACCTATGAAAAGTCAAAGAGAAAGGAGTAGGTATCTTTTAGGGTTCCGTACCAGGATTTGAAAAAGTGAACGCTTGTTATATTATAATTTTATAATATCACATGAAGAATCTGATGAGAGCGAATGAAGCAAAAGAAGTGTATGTCATACCTCTTTGTTTACTATAATTTGACTTTTTTGGTATATCGAAATATAAAAAAATTATTGTTTTATATTCAACGACGCAGTGGGACGAAATAGGTTAAAAAAATTCAACGAAAGTGTAAAAGTTACTCTCATACTAACTACATCGTTTTTACATACTGTCGTACATTTTTGAAATTGGGCCCCCGCAGTGGTGTCAATTAATATTGAGGACCTAAGAACCTATAGATACCTATTAAAAAACCACAATACAAAAATGTTCTTTCAGCAAACCGATACAAACTTACCTACAGAAAATTGAACCTTAGATACAACCCAATGACGTACATACTTATTATAAATTAATTTTCAGTACATTTATGTTACCCTTGAGACTAGGAAATTGTTTACACATGTCGATCCATATTTAAAGAAGTAAGGCCGAAATGTAGGCTTTGAAAAGTTGGTTGTTTATTTAAAACATACATACATTAGATATTATCACGCCCCTATCCCTAATAGCGTGGGCAGAACCACAAGTAATCATAAGAAAACTTGCAGCCACTTCTGATCCAAGACTCCCAAGATGGATATGGTGAACCATGGTGACAGGTGATCAGCCCATTGCCCATAGGTATATGTAGGTCCATCAAGTTGGAGAGGATACTAGGGTAATCCTTAGTCGACTTTTACGACAAATATTACAAATTTATATCTATAATAAATCTGTTATCTACAATAAATAAGTAAATTTGAAAATCATTAATAAAAAGAAATAAAGTCAGTATTGCCATTCACTATGTATGTAGGTATGTTCGTATGAGCTAGTGGCCAACTCCAGTGACGGAGTTTTTAGGCCGCCTAAAGGCCTCCGTCGTGGCTTAACGACTTAAAAGCCGGGACCGAGTGTTTAACGTGCCCTCCGAAGCACGGAAGCGCTCAGCTCGTAATGCCACTTGCGGTCACCATTCCAATTTGTGATCGCGCATATTGTTGCTTAACTTTAACGATCAATCAAGAACGCCTAAGCAAGCTACGCCACGAGTGCTTCTGCCATTCACTAAGAACTTTATTTCCAAAATTCAACTCCTAAATGACAGTGTCAGAACGACAAGATGAAGTTTGTGTGATAAAAATTAAATTGTTAATTAATATGGTTATTATATGTCTAGCTACTACTAGTCGTGTGAATGTGCGCTTCAAAGACTCCTTAACCTTCTGCTAAGTAGGTAATTAACGTTAACCCTGCAAGGTTGCTTCTCAATCACTGTATAGTAATTTTTATTGTGGCTAATATTGGGTTACTTCTCATTAACGAAGGCAATCTTAAGTACCACTTAACTACAGTGCCATTAACACGAGTTCTGACCGCAATCGAATTGAGGACGATACCAGTCCCTTTTTAATTTCTTCTAATACCTGGTTCCTAATTATAAGAAACGAAAGATGGATGCTAAAATCATAATCAACGTTGTTATCCGTCAAAAGCAATAAACAAATATTTGTGAACATTTCACACAGCGCCATCTAGCCTCAAACTAAGCAAAGCTTCTAATATGGGAACCAAATGTGCTAATAGAATTTTTTTTGTAAGTACATACAATACTACAACACCCAGACTAGGAAGAAATATTTGCAGAACATCCAAATATTTCTCCCGTAGCAGGATCGAACCCGCATCTCTTGCGTCTCAGCCGAGTACCGCCACGCCACCGAGGTTGTCAAAAAAGGCATCATACATTTTCATTATAAAACCATGCGAGGCGAGAGCCTGCTCGCTCAGTGCTTTGCTCGAGGCAAATTCGCAAACCGCAAGCGAGGCACGTCCTTGTCAATTTTACAAAACTCCTGAAATTGTCGTTGTCAAATTAGCGGTAGAAAATATTACAGTACTAAGGTTACATGACTGCTATAAAGATATTTTTTGAGCTCTAGCATTTTGGGCGGTCGCACGCAAGCCAAGCTATAAATAAAGCCTAGCTTGTAAAAATATCAGCTAATTCGTTACCACAGTTTTAATGGCACGATAAATGTCGCAGCGCACACATAAACATAAAACCTTACAATAGCATGAAAATAATGTGTATAATATAACTTACGTAGTTTTTAGAGGCAGATAAAATATTTAAACAACAAGTTGGTCCTGTCCTATAATCATAGTTTTTAAGGCGACTTATAAGACATGCCGTAATTTTAGGAAACATTAGCATTAAATTTAATTTCTGCTGTAATTCACAGTTAAGCCTAGTTTTCGTGGCGTTCCACTTCACAACCGCGACATGTTTGGAGGGCTTTATAATTATTATGTACAGCTTTTGTCAAACAAATGAAACTGTTTATGACCATGTTTATGAGTTTATCCAACTCGGACAACACCCTTTTGTTTTCCTCTAAAATACCCTCGCACGTTTAGTCGATTACCAATTCACATTTTAACTTCCTTCGCCCCTGATTAGTAAGAACCGTTCATAAATATTAAACAATCAAAAGTAAAAATCTACCCAACTCACGAAATTTTCCTTTTCCGTTATATTCACCGAATTATTTAAAACGAATTTCGTAAAAAGCTACAAGGTCCTTTGTATAAAGAAAAATAATTTAGGAGGAGGATTCGGTATCAAATTCGCGATGTGATAAAAATTCTAGAGACCGAATCGGAATATTCAAATTTGTACAAGCGGGCCAGGAGGGCAGGTAGGTTTGCATAAGTAAGCTCCGGGTGCGGACATGGAGTACAATAATCCGGGTTTGTTCGATAGAAAAAGCAAAATCAAAATTCATTCCGTTGACCCGGAGATCGTAATTCCTGCGGAGGGCCGGAAACTATTTCCATTCAGAGGGGATTCGACCCCAAGGCGGCCGGTGCTTGTTTCCCGAATACTTTCCGCCCCCGCAGGGGAACCTCACTATTCTGTGCCTCCGACTATTAATGCAGCACATTCGTAATTTAAAATACAGCCCACGCTTTAAATGAACGCTCGGTTTGCGCTCTCAGATTTGTGGACGGAATGTGTTAATTGTTTCGTTTCATATCCGTCGCTGGGTGCTGTGCAGTGAATGGAGAAAAAGCTTGTAAGTTTATAGAGAAAGACAGTAAAGAATTGTACACCACGGACACCAGAAATATACCTAGCTCTGAAATGTGGGACTGTACGCAAATAAAATTGTGTCATGGGATGAAGTTTCATATTTCATATTATTTATTCGACTTCAAAAAAAGATGATTTTTCTATGTTTGGCTGAATGTATGTTTTTAATGGTAAATTTATATAAATTTTATGTCGGATTTATACTTTTCTGGTATTATTTAAGTCGTGAAATTAAATATTACGTTACTGACTGACAGTCAAATGTCCTCAAAGCATGAAACTTAGAGGGTATATTCCTCTCATGGTGTAGTGATGCACTAAGAAAAGAATTCCCGAAATTCAACTCCTAGGGAACGTAGCGGGAAGATGAAGTTTGACTTTAGTGTCAAGTCCAGCAAGTGAAATGAACCAGATGTTTTTTCCAAGCTACCGCCAACTCTGGTGCAATACTGATATGCCTTCGCTTGACCATGCTATAGAATATAATAATGGCGGAACTAATTCCGAATTTATAATTTCAGACGTATTTTAATGCGGAGTGATAAAACCGAATGGAGTTTAATCTCGAATGAAAGGATGACTAGTTATTTGGTACGGAGAAGTATTTAGCAGGAGTTTGGACGTTTTTGTATCTATCCGGAAGAGAGTCCGGGTATGTTAAAAAACTTGAAAGTGAGTAGATGTCAGAATTCGTGCTTCGTCAAAATATATTGGCGAGAATATCTTTCACGTCAAAAAAACACTTTTTTACTTACTACTTTCTTTACTATTACACAATAGTAGTATGATATTAAAGCCACAAAGTCTACATAGTTCAACAAAGTGAACAGTTCTTACATAAATAGTCATGTCAGGTCCTCCTAAAATAAATAAAGGGGGCGCTGGAAACTGCGATACAGTTTTTAAGTTAACTAAGGCAATTTTGAGTTTTCAACGTGTTCTAATTTATAGTTTCATTGTTATGTTGTATTATTTTTATTTTATTTTATTTTATTTGTTTTACTTAGGTGAGCTATCTATAGATAGTTTGCAACATCCTTTATATAGCCCGACTGTTTCTTTTGTATTTTGTAAATTATATTTGTATTAGTTGTAAGTTTATTTCTGTTAATAAATGTTTTTTCTTAGCAAATAAATTATAGTTATGTTTAAAATTATAACATCTAAACTTAGTAAGTTTTTGACTAGGATCCCCTAGGATTGCAAACAAAACGAAGACAACGAAAAACCTACTTTGGTTCGTTGTGCTGTTTCAGTGAGACAGAGTGAGACGAAGTGTTTTAAGGCAAAATGTCTTGTGCTCAAAGCTCAAGCTTAAATTTAAAATCTGAATTCGGAATTGGAGCGTACACTTTACGCGCAGTAAAATGCAGTAATAGAGTTGTTCGAACTCAAAGATACCACCTTATCCCGACAGTAATGACCGACCGATAGCATCAGACGAAGGAGAATTACAAAGCTATAGAGACAAGGAAAAGCCAAGGATTATTCCCTATGATTATATAAAATTTCTTCTTTGCTGGACTGGAAGTAAAGATAAAGCATAGAATGCGTCCAGCTGCTTCTTTCCCCGAGCATGTCGTAAAGGCCGACTAAGGGATAGTATCCTCTCCAATGATGGACCACCTATATGGACGATGGGCTGATCACCTGTCACCATGATTCATATATTTTACGATTCGTCAAGTCACACCAGTTGGGACAAGATTCATGATGTGAGTTGATGAACGACTCATCCATCTTAAGATTTTAAATCAGAAGTGGCTGCAAGTTTTCTTATGTTTACTTATGGCTCTGCTCACCTCATAAGGTTGCCCATCTTATGTCCATACATACTATATATTATCACGTCCGTAACCCCATACGGGCGTGATAATTATGTAGTATGTATGGACATAGTCGGTCGTTCAGCAGCGAGATGGGCTGACGATATAGGCCGGACCTGGATGAGACTTGCAACAAACCGTGGAGAGTGGCACACACAAAGGGAGGCCTATACCCAGCAATGGGTAAAGTCGGGTTGTGGATGATGATGATGATGATGGACATAGGCGTCCTCAATTTCAGGTTGCATCTATCTACCAATCACCCGCGACCTTTACAATGTCATCGGTCCATCGGGTGCGGGGACGTTCTAAAATTGGTTTCACAGTCGAGAACATATTCTACAACGATAAGTATCTGTTCTTTGAACTATTATGACCTGTATGCATTTCAATTCTTTTATTCTAAGATCTGTCTTTAATTATCCCACGGATTATCTAGTTTCAGAATCAATTACGTAGAGAAACTTCAAACATAGCGCTCTGTATTAGGTCTTGTTTTAAATCCTCAAAGTTGGTGGAGTCTTTGTACCTATCCTAAATCGTTGTGATACGTTTATTCTAAGCGTGGGTTTACTTACACTGTTTCTCGATGAAAAAATTCAAACGCGTTGTACAATATTTTCATCTAATACCTACTACTAAATCACCATTATTATCTACTTTTCCAACTTATAAATGTTCTAGCCACTCGAATCAATAAAATAAAGTTTGTAAGCTCAGTGGTTACGGCTTGTATAATTTACTAACAAATAACGTCCTAACACAGAAAGTCACTTTTACTAATAGCATAGATACTATTACTGTTCTGTGCTAATGTAGGTTAAAGTTAGATTAAGGTTAAAGTAAAAAGTGTGGGTCTTTATTACATCATAATAATCATCATCAGCCTGTATAAGTTCACTACTGGACATATAGATGCCTCCCACACAAACAAATATATTCCAGGAAAAACGATTTTGTGCTGTTTTCAAGTATAGTTAGGTATCTTCTAATGAGAAATGTTATAGCATACTAAAATAGATACCTATATTAGTTCGTTGTATTCCTGCCTTTATCCTACTTCATGAACAGTCGATATAATATGATTGATTGATTTATTAACACTTTATTGTATCTACACAAAACACAGAAAAGTAATTTAAAAAAAATCTCAAAACCATGTAGTACAATGGGCGGCCTTATCGCTAATAGCGATCTCTTTCAGACAATCTTTAGATGGACGGGATAAGTAAAAACAGAAAGACGGCGGTGTACAAAACATGTTATTTTCTTCCATTCTATATTCTTCTTTCTGTTTCCGTCTTCTTTATACTCATTGTGACACTGGTATACCAGCACAGTTAGTTGGGCACCGCATTCTAAGCGAAAGATTTGGGTTTAAATCCTGCTAGTTCCATTATTTTGGTTACATTATTTTATTTTTCTCTGCTGGACTGGGAGTAAGGAAAAACATAGAATGCGTCCAGCTGCTTCACTTTCCAAGCATGTCGTACTCGTAAAAGTCGACCAAGGAGTAACTAAGTATCCTCTCCAACATGATGGAACTATGATGACATGGTCATCATGGTTCACCATATCTTGGGAGTCTTGGATCAGAAGTGGCTGCAAGTTTTCTTATGACTACTTGTGGATCTGTCCACCCTGTTAGGGATACAGGCGTGATAATGTATGTATGTATTGTTTTCATAGTTCTACGCACCATACATACCGATGCTTTTGCATCTTTTTCTCTATGGAAAATCTTCCCCGTAATTAATTTAAAGATGGTTTATAAGGTGCAAGACAGGTCAGCAAGGGCGAATCGTCTGATCTGAGATAAAATCCGTGGAACTGCTCGCAACATTAACTAATGACGTTCCGGAGATGAGACGGGGCCCGATAGCCGCCACTCGACTCGTTTTACTTCGTCGGAGGAACTTGGAGTAATAAATGATTGTTTATATTGCAACGGGACGGATAAGGAATAGAATCAAGGTTTTTTGGTTGTTATTAGTAATACTAATAAATACTATGCTATCATCTAACAACGATCTGGATCAGTTAAGATAAATATAATGTTAGATCGTTTCACAACAAACTTTAGATGCGCTAATTCTTGTTTTTTCGTTAATAACAATTTTAAAAAATGCAGATTTGTAAGATTTTTTGTAAATAAATAAAAATATAAATAACTTGTACCTACATAAAATAAACGCATGTCAATACTTAAAAGAAACTACAAACAAATAACCGCAACACCCTGCTTTTACTTGTAAGTTTTTTCTTATACGATTTATAGCAAATTCAATATACTACTAACAGAAGACTTTATCAAAAAACGTTGTCTTTTAGTCAAAAAATGTGTGGCGCTTTTCGACTGGTAACATTACCTGTATGGTAATTAACGATCCGTCTTCCTTTAGAAGAAAATTGGAAGAAGAAGTAGAAGAATAAAAAATATTTATGACATGGCAAATATTAAGTAAAGGTCTTTGGCTGTCTTTCACGCTCCGTATCGTCCTCGTCTCGCAGCGATGCAAACGGACTTGGGCCTCGTTACCACAGATAAGCCCAACTTGTGACGACTCTCCGAGTTCAATTGACTTGTGGAGCATTCTGATTATCATACGAGAGGTTTTGATGTGCGTGATAATTGGCTCACCCTACATAAAGATTGCAGATACGCATATTCTTGATAGGAGTGTGTGATAATTTCAACGTCTTCGTTTTATGGGGTGGTTCATTAAGCGGATAATAAGTATAAATATTTATCTCGGTAGTTTTGAATGTGAATTGACTTTGAGTAGCCAATCCTATCTTCAAAGGTTAGAATATAATCATGTCTATTTAGGTACTTTTCTATATTTTTTTTCTTTAAACGTAAATCGGTATTTAAGCTCTGGTTGTTATCGTAAACTAGATTACGGTGATGTGAAAACCGTTAAGGTTAGATTAGCTCGCAGATGTTAATATGGTTATTGTACTGATAATTATAATGATGTATCAGCATAGTGCGATTAGTTTATAAACGAGAATCATAAACTTTTACACATAAAATAACTTAAGTAATTTTGTTCTGATTAGATTTTGAAATTCAATAAGGTCATCATAATCATGATCGAAAAAGTGTTTTTCAAAATCAATTCAGTAGCAAATATTAAACATCAAGTAGAAACGGTTCGGATTGAATTAGTAAATGTGATGTTTAACTACGCCATGGTTCGAAAACTAGCTGGCCTGATAATCTTGGTTAGGTACCTATATAAAATATCAATATAACACTGTTAGTTTTATCTAGATACGGGATGTTCCAAACCAAAGCAAAGTTGCAATAAAAATAATTCGAACATGGAATCATATGGAAAATGAAGTGTCAACTGCACAAAACGAGATTTATGTGGCTTCATTGAGCATTTCTCTGTTAGTTTAGAAGAACTACTAGTGCGATTAGCACTAGGTACATAGTAGTTTAGAACTGTTATTTAGTAAGTTACCACAGAACTCCCTAACCTTCTTGTTAATTCATCGTTCTGACGTTATCTCAAAATGCTCACTTCCCCAGTCCACAAAAAAACCTCCCAAAGGTTTTTCCACAAAACGCCGTCATTTTTCTTTCGTATCCCGTCGAATCGTTACAAATAGCTATTGCAAATTGGAAATAAACGAGATACAAAAAGTGGCCGAACTCGACTTCCCCTTGCAAGTCGACAATAGGGAAATTCAAGACTGAGCACCATTAAGGACCTGGGCCGAATGGTGATCGCAATATATTTTATTGTTGCTCAAGTCTTAATCGTCGTAGTCTAAATTCCACCCTCAATATCTCTGTGAAGACCATATTTCTAGTGTATTTCGCATCAGCAAATCTTTGGGGGTGTTCAATAAAATGATAATTTTTAGGGTTCCGTAACCGAAGGGTGCCAACGGGACCCTTAAAATACTACAAAGCCTCCGCTGCCCGTCCGTCCGTCCGTCTGTCAAAGAGCTGTATCTCATGAACCATAATAGGTAGAGAGTAGAAATTTTCACAGAGTGTGTATATTGCCGCTATAACAACAATTAATAATAAAAATAAAAAGGGGCCCCCATACAAGAAGCATTTATATACTCGTACATGTTGCGGAACTCTTCGTATACAAATTCGATTCGCACTGGACCTGTTTTTTTTTATTATTCAGTAAACAATAAACTTGTGTCATATTTTAAGGCAAATACTTCCGAATATATATCCCTTTAGCACGGCGAGGCGAAGTCTTTGACTAAGGTATATTAGATAAGAAGTGAGATCACTCTGAGAAAGATAGCTTGATCTTAGCGAGCGATTCGTCGTCAACTTGATAGCTACAGAAAAGGTAGTAGGTATATTTATTTTAATAGTTGAAAAGAAGGCTAAGATTTGAACTCGCCCCTCTGAGCTTTTGAAATTTTTGTTTGCCAAAGCCAATTCAGTGAAAATATTGTAAAGTTACTGGTAGGACTAAGAAAACGATTACAATATTTTGTTACTTATTCACAACTTTCATCCTATTCGATTCATAATTTTTGAGAAAGTATTTTAAGAATCTCAGAAGAAAATCTAAGAATGTTTTTATTTTAATATTGCAAAAAAAGTAGAGGTTACAGAATTTTATCTGTAGCGTAACTCGTAAATACGCACTATAGTTTAGGATCGTAATTTGTGAGTTATTGGATCGTAAAATCGACATAAAATAACTGTTGATCCCATAGTCTAGGGTAGATCACCATAAATCAAAGGTTTGTTATGTGATAGTTTCACGAATATATAACAAAATGTAAGACAAGTCTTGTCCGTCATCGGGCCAAGTATGGTCGGACGTCGACGACCGAACTCGGCCGATTAAATGTCGATGGTATCGAATGGACTATGCCAGTTGTAGTAGTGAAAGCACTATCTCTTTTTAGCAAACGTTTGATTCGATCGGCTGAGTTCGGTCGACCACGTCCGACCATACTTCGACCGATGACAAATTTGGTGTAATCATACTGTAAGACTTAAAAATGTAATTTTTTTTTTAGTACAACCAAATTGTCTTAAAGGATCAATATCTCTTTCGTGTTCGAACTAAATTTAAGTCAATAGTAATTAGTTCATTGAAATCACAAGGATCAATTTGAATCCACTTGTAAACAGCCTTAATGAAATATGGGTAGCAAGAGTCAACTCAACGGTTTGTACAAGTTGCTGGTATTTTAGAAGCTCTAGCGAGTCAAACGCGATCTTTAGATTACTACCTACTGCCAGCGGCTTTGCATAGTAATCTGTTAAAAAGTAGGCTTTGTTACCGCTCCATAAACTATATCTATGCAAAAATTATGTCGATTTGTTGTTCTCTTACTGCGTTAAAGGATAAACCAACGAAACAATAAATACAATGTGAGGTCATGTACTGGTTGTAGAGTCGAAAAAAGAGAAGTCATTAAGAACCATTTGAAGATAGAGTCGTAAATCAGTTTTTTTTAAGTTAATTCTCAAAGTATTATCAGTCAACAAGTCACGTGCCTCTATCATCCAAACTAGATGTTTTTACACTGCAGTGTTCGGGACAATTTTAGATGGAGTAGACTTTGGCCCGCACCTCAGCTTAGTCGACCTTACCCACAGGAAAAAGTCAAAAAACTAAGACCCTTACCATCTATAGTAGATGATTTATACAACGTCAGGAAGCAATTTTTACCCTCACAAACGGGACGCTGTAGTGCCTGGGCCGAAGAGTAGACTTGCCCAGCACCTATTCCATCCTCTCAGCTTAGTTGGCCTTGTCCACAGGAAAGACATGGTCAGTACGTGCGGAGCTGACTTAGCCGCGGGTTTCCTCACGATGTTTTCCTTCACCGTTTGAAAGTACTGGTATAGCGCATATAATTTTTTCGCACAGAAAAATCCATTGGTACACGACCGGATTTGAACCTACGACCTTAGGATCGGAAAGCGGGGTCACTAGCAACTAGACCGACAGTGCTTACAAAACAAAGCACCTCATGAAATCGGCCATTAAAATGTTAGAAACTAGTGCTTTTCAAGTAAGAACAAGACCCATGGACACATTATAAATTCCAAATTAATCCTGAGATCGATCACCACAAGGTAACGGGTCGAATTATCCGAATTAATTAATCCGTCTTCAGAAGGGGCCTAATGGACTTTTGTTGTGATTCGGACAGGCTGCTACCATTCAAGATATTAGGTGTAATCAGGGATCCGCTCACTCCCTTGTTTTGAGTAATTGGTGTCTATTGATAGATGGTGTCCGATGGCCTTTGATTTCTTTGACGCGTTCGTTATTTGTAATGGGAAGTATATTAGAAAAATGTTACGGCAGATTTTTATTGTGACTGCTAGGTCTAGTAAGTTTAGGAACAATTTAAGTACTCAAGACTACCATAAAAAAATTACAAAGCTTCTGTGAATTGAGCTAATTCAGTCTGAGAAGGTAGGTACCTTATAGTTTTAAGTATGTAATATTAATATGCATAAAACAGTTATGGTATTCATGTTCAAAATTATTTGTGAATATCTGAAAATGGTTGTCTGAAAACTTTTGTCATTAAAATGTGAAATTATTTCAAGCGTCTGATTGAATGTTTATATGTCCAAGTGTGGTTTATTCGCAGACCTCTCGCAGACTCATTGTTACCAAGTCATAGGAGCCGCAGGGAGCCTCATTAGACTAACATATTGCTTTCCACCGATTGATTTATACGATATTATTTGCAATATCGCCACACATCGCCTCCTTTGTTGTCCAGGCTATATTAGTATGGGCGTGTGGGACGAAATGTACTTAAAACAAGTTACGTGCGTAGGTTTCTTATCAATTGGTCTTTCAATCTCTTACCCACACGTTTATAAAGGTCTCAAACTTTGCACGCTACTCTCATACATTTGAAGCTATGCAATGTACTCATAGGTATTCACAATGTGATATGGATATAATGTATTTCATTATAAAGGATACAGTGTTGCCAAAGCTTTATAAATAAAGTAAAATAACATTCCATCCTATTTCGCACCCACTAATATCATAAATCAGTAAAAGAAGAATTGCGTATCTTAATAATGGTAAGGTTTTAAAAGCACAACGCCAATATAGGTCCATTAAGAGGAAAGATCCCTTAGTCGACTTTTGCGATTATGCTCGGAGGAAACGCAGCTGAACGCATTCTATGTTTTTTCTTTACTCTTAGTCCAGCAGAGAAGTAATCTAGGTATAACAACAGCAAAAAATATAAGAGTACACACAATTCTACGCTTGCCAAGTTTGTCTAGGGTGTGTCCACATCGTCGATTAAAACTGTTTACAACACTAATGAAAGGCATGACATGACGTGGCAAAATGCGCCAGAAAGTGCCACTGGCGTAATTAAAATTCTTTGGAAGCCATGAAACTATTAAAAATAAAACATTATGTCTAAATGCGAAATAAAGATGATGAGGAATATAGAAGCCCTGTTTGCTATTACACTCGAATGACCTAATTACAGTGGAATGAAAGGGAAAAAATATGTATACAGCAATGTATATACAGCCTTGAATCTGTAAAAAAAACTGTCAAGTGTGAGTCGAATTTGTACACGAAGGGCTCCGTACTATCGTACATGTATGTACTTTTTAATGACCTTTACTATTGGTAAGTATTTTTTAAAAGGTTCGATGATCGATTACGAACGTTGAAATATTTTTCTCGTATTATCTCTTATTTTTATTATTTGTCGTTATAGCGATAATAGAAACACATTCTGTGAAAATCTGAACCACCCGGTTCTCTTGAAGTCTCCCAAGCTTATCCTGTCTTTAGATTCTTCAGTAATGCCAAATTCCGCATAACTATGACACTATAATTTTTATTTAACACTTCTCCAAATTTCATCACGGCTCTTTGCTATACGTACCTAACAAAAGTACCGTTATAAGGGAGTGTCCGTGTTTGATGCCGCTAAAAGATTTTCAGTAAGTAATTAAATTTCGTGATAAATTACGAGGAATTTCGTTAATTTGGTATTGAATGTCCCGCGAGTGTTCTTGATGATGGGTATCAGGTAATTGTTATTTTATGTGAAAAATATGTATGTTTCGGTTATATTTTGTTACTACAGAAATTACCTGAATCTTTACCTAATATTGGGTATCATTTTTATTATAGGAATTCAGAGTTTTGAGATTAAATCGTAGCTATTAATGCAAGCGGATGATATTTAATGATAAATTCGACGACCTCTGTGGCGAGGCGGGCGAGTGCTCGACTGAGACGCAAGAGGCGCGGGTTCGATTCTTGCTGCTTAGTTTGGGGCTAGATGGTGCTGTGTGATATGTCCTCATATATTTATTTTTTTATTAATTTAATGATTCTTTCACTCTACCTGCTCGACAATGTGACATTAGATGTTAAGCCAACCCACCGGAAAGCAAGTGGTTACATTACTACGATCTAGCAGTAGTATTGTACTAGATTTTATTAGTTTGTGTGCAAAAGTTCTGTGTAGAAAATAGGTTTATTTATGCACAAATTCTTGGTGGGAAACGGTTTTATTTTTCAAATTCTTAAGAGCAATAACAACCCAATTATATTTATTTACAAAGCAACTTCCTCAAGAGGGACAAAAAGCCTACGCTTCGACAACTAACATCTTCAATAAGGTGAGCTCTACCTCAAAATAAGTCCGACATTTTCACGAAAATGGCGAAACATTCTCAAAATTAACCCAAATAATTCTAACGGAAACATTACGCTTGTTTCTGTTTGTATTTTTCACCGCGGGGAACAAGAATACAGGAGACGTGACCTTTCTTAATCAGGCTATTATCATTCGGCCCAGCCTTCTGTAGCGTTGCTTGTGACAGTAGAATAAAGGGAGCAGTAGTAAAGCTTTTAACAAAAGTCTAAACAAACGTTATTTATAAAAGGTTAAAGAAGAGGTAGTAAAGGCTGCTTCACAATTTTTAACTTGCATTTTGTACCAACGTAATTCAATAGCTCCAAAAAATACTGCTTACCTACAGTCAGACTATGTTTGTGTCAAGTGCATGAACCTTTGAGACGCACTAGTTTGAAAGAGCTAGTGGCACGAGTAGTATAAGTAGCTCAGTAGTTAACGGCCTCGGTGGCGTGGCGGGCAATGCTCGGCAGAGACGCAAGAGGTGCGGGTTCGATTCCCGCTGCGGAAAAAATGTGTGCATGTTCTGCAAATATTTCTCCGGGTCTGGGTGTTGTGGTACCATGATACTCGTAGTTTCTGATACCCACGACACAGGGAATCCTAGTGTGGGGTCAGGACTATGTATGTGATTGTTGGGTGTTATTTATAAAAAAAATATATATTGCGATACTGTTAAGTCATGGTACTTACTGTGCTTATTTCTCTTTTCCGCTGCAGGAAATAAGAGTTCCTTCGATAGTACCGTCTAGATATGGAGCTCAGTAAACAGGCTGCGTACCTCTAATCAAGATGCAGATAAATTGTGTTTGCGTCAATAAGTTCACAGTCTACGTCGATTATGGCACGGAGATTGCAGAACTTAAGACTCTGTTAGCTTTTATTCTGTTTGATAAAGTAATTTTGATTATCAATAAATAACGGTGCACTAAAGGGCTCTGTAAGATTATTACAAAACTATTGACAATTTCAAAAGTAAAACCATGTTTAAAGTATATACCGTCATTTATTTTTGTTAGATTATGACAAAGGATTAAAGCCAACTTTAAATGATGCTTAAGTTAAGACATCATCATCGTCTTTCTGATTATCTTCACTCTTCACCTTTTAAATTTAAAATACCTAGGTAGGATTAATTATCTTCAAAATATTGTTTGGATGGGTACATTTAAAAAAAAATAGTGAAAAAATCAACAATAAGACAGCTTAAGTCCCATCAAATCTTTTATCATTCATGCAAGATGGCCAAGAATAAATTGAAATAACTAGAAATAAAATAACTTTGGAAGGGATGTACGAAGTAGTAACTTTTTACTCAGCCATTTCGAATTCCATAAACTAATCAAATTTCATTGATACTTAGGCACTCAACTTTTAATTGAAATGGATTAAGAAGGGATAAAAGTTTAAAGACGAATAAAAAGGAAGATCATCTTTGGATTAATCTCTAATGGATCAGGTTTTACCACGTTTCCGACAGTTTTGTGCATTTTATAATTTTAGAGAAGAAAATGTAGGCCATCAAAGGCCCCTTTTTATGTAAAATTCGTCTTTTCCGTATATCCTAATAAAACGCATTTACCACTTCATTTCTTAGCGGGGATAAATCTATCTGCTCTATTTATTCAGTCAATATAACTCTTACGAAGCTGACTGCCAATCGAAGAGCCGCTTAAACTTTAGATTGGTGTGTAAGTGAAGATATATTTCAGGTTAAATTAAGTTTATCTTCTTTATGTTATTATGTTTTCTATTAATTATTTTATTTTTTGTACACATTATTATTTTTTTTTTTTTTTGTATAACACAAGAGCATAAAGTACTAATTAGTTCAAATTTTATATCCTTAGTATTGCATTCGCGAGACGCCAATATGGACGAACTGAAACTGTATCACTAACCATTTGTTACTAACCCATATTACGCAATAAATGAATTGAAAGGATTTTTTTTAATATGCTCTATTACCCCAAGAAGTTGAAAAGGATGCAAACGTAATTAAAATTGTTTGTGTAGGTACGATCAAAAAGACAGTGGGAGATGAAATTAACTAAAAGCTTGTAAGATCCAATGGATCATCTCCTACATGTTTCTTGTATCCTAGTAGCCAATCGCTTAAATGACTTATGAGACTCGCATCTTTGACACAAAACATACTTACAAAGCATACCCTCGAATACTCAAACGCGACTCAGAGTTGAGCACGTCTCAACTCACGTCAAAAATCGTCATTTGAGACGTGCTCAATTTTGAGATGCGTATGAGTATTTGGGGGTTTATCTTTTAACTTTTTGAGATATCATCAGCCTATAGCAGTCCACTGCTGGACACAGGCCTCCCTTAATAAGCGCCATGGCGCCCTATCTTCGACTTGACACATCCAGTCTCTGCCAGCAGCCTTTCGCAGATCGTCACTCCACCTAGCTTACGTTGCCGAGTCGCGGTCTCTACTTAAGAACTCGTTTCCAGCGGTTGTCAGTCCTTCGACCCATTGCCATTTCAGTTTGCTAGTCCCTTGAGCTATGTCCATGACCTTGGTTCTCTGGATCGTTAAGAATTATATCCTTTTGAGTACCTATGTGTAATTTTGAATAATAAAATGAATGTGTTCAAACATCTGACCCGTACAAAGCACTCCAAAATTCAATGCTAAATTGTTTAAACAATTTTCATCTAGCGATAAAAAAAAAGTTAAAAGCATCCACTCGTTTCGTCATCAGCGTAAATCTAAAAACATTTTAGCTGTATACATACATACATAGTATTAATTATGTAGGTATACGGTATGGGTCGAACCTTCCTCCGATGATAGGTGAAGCTTAATGGTAATGGGTCCATAAAAGGATTAAAAGTGTATGGGATGTCAGTAAAGGTTAATTCTCAACCTGACCCAAATGATTTGAGTCTTACTTCAGACCCTTTTTACCCACAAGAAATGGAGATGGTATATCGTCGCCGTAGAGCGAAAAGTCACTAACTCGCTCGGAATGGAGAAGGTATATCGTCGCCGTAGAGCGAAAAGTCACTAACTCGCCATTTGGTCAAAATTCAGTTAAACATATCATAAAAATCACCTTTTTTTCTGCATATTTCAGTCTTACAACTATGGCCATAGCTGTCATAGTTTTCATTTCAGAATACGCAAAAAAACACTAATTCTAACTTTGGACTATAATTTTGTAGTCCAAAATTACTTAACTTACTTCTTAGGTATTTTTTCTCTACTTGGAGAAACCGCAATGCAAAACCTAAGTCGAGTTGGTAACGTTTCCTTATTATAAAATAGGTCCTATAAAAGTACAATGATTGCATTTTATTACCCACCATTTTCGTCTCGATTAACTAATTAGAATCATTAAAAACGAAAAATAGGTTAAAGTAAAGTAGAGTCTAGAATATCACTAAAATACCTTTTGATTTTTTAAAGCTAGTCCTATTTTAACTAATTCAAGATAATTCTCATTCAAAAAGGCCTACACTTGGGTGAAAAGTCACTAGCTCTATTTAACAATTCAATAACTAAAAATGTCGGTACAGGATTTGAGGACGAAAAATAACCAAGTGAGTTTTATGTCAAAAAGTCTGAAAAAACAACAAATTATATCAAATGTGATGCTTTAAACCTATGCGCTTAACTATTTCCTTAGTTATTTGTGCTGTTTTTTTTTATTTGAACTATTAATTAGGGTTGATAGAAATATTAGTCTAGTATACTATTTAAGGCAGACTATGCATTCCGATATTTAATTTCAAATTAATTAGGGCTCGGTCTGGACTAGCCCCATTGTGGGCAAATAAGGGTAGCGACACAAACGCGAATGTTATCAGAACAAACAGTGTAAAAGAAACAATAGGTCTCCAGCACGGTAGGTACTGTATCTATAAGAAGCAGGTAGAAGTGAAACCCCTTGACAAGCATAATTTTATTATTACACTATTTTACACAATAAAGGTGTTGTTTTAGGTTACTTCATTAATTTCAACCAACATTTGGAAACATCATCATCATTTCTCTGCCCTTTTCCCATTTTATGTGGGACTCGCATGTATTCTTCTGTCATCCTCCGTAAGAAGACATCAAATCTCTCACTCCTTTCTTACTTGTCAATTTTCACAAAGTCCATCCATCTTTTAGTTGATCTACCTCTACCCACATTTTCCGATGATACCACATTCATTATATAACACTCTTCTCGTCACATGACTTCTTTCATAACATGTCCATTCCATACTATGCAAACCATCACAATGAATATTTTGTGATGTTTGTTTGAAGTCGGACGGATCTATTGACGCGAGCGAGATTATATTTCGCTTTGTAGTTTCACATCTAGATTATAACATTCTTCCCTCATAACATATCCATTCCATACCATGCAAACCATCACAATTAATATTCTGTGATGTTTGTCTGAAGCCGGATCTATTGACGCGAGCGGTATATATTCGCCTTGTAGTTTCACATCTAGATTATTTTACTAGTATTTCCTTATGCCGTGTAGTAATATTTAATGAACGGAGTAAATTATTAAGCTTTGTAAAAGATTAAATTTAGCTTTTTAATTGCGGGGCCAGTCTCAAAGTGAAATGTTAGAATTAAGATCTTATTTAATGCTTCTTTATGAAATAATAGCATACTACAGCAATACTTTATGACGACCACGGTGGCGTGGTGGGCGAGTGTTCGGCTAAGACGCAAGAGGCGCCGGTTCAATTCCCTCTACGGGAGAATAGTTACGAACATGTTCAGTAAAAATTATGTATCTTAAGTATGTATTTACAAAAAAGTATATTTAAGTATTCTATCAGCCATCTGGTTCCCGTAGTACCAGCTTTGCTTAGTTTGGGGCTAGATGGCGCTATATATTTATTTATAGCATTTGCCCGCGGCAACGCTTATGTGGCACCTACCTGAATAAGTCTGTGTGTTATTCCAGGACATAAAGTATGCGTAATAAAAGTTTCAACCAAATTCGTTCAGCTGTTACGCAGATGAGTGGGGCCGAACGCTCAATTCCAGACTCACCCCTCACATAAGAAGGCCTCGGTGGTGTGGCGGGTGATTGCTCAGTTGAGACGCAAGAGGTGCGGTTTCGATTCCCGCTGCGGAAAAATGTTTGCGTGTTTTGATATTTCTTCCAGGTCTGGGTGCTGTACTACCATGGTACTCGTATTTTCTGATATCCACGACACAGGGAATCCTAGTGTGAGATCAAAACTATATATGTAACGGTTAGGTGTTATTTACTATTTATTTCTACAAACACACAAACTTTCGCATTGCGTGCTTAGTAGATTTTTTAAATCTCTAACAATTAAAAACCATACGTGGAATTAATTTTTACAGCAAATCAGGAGATAAATTCACACAAGTTGTAAAAAAATCCCTCCCAACTTTCACCCAGAAATATGTCCGGACGAAACATTTTCATCTTATTGGTATCTAGAAAATGGATAAAGTTGTACCATGAGCGGTGTTATATCGACTGAAACGTAACGACCGTTGCTAAAACTAATACTTGATTTATTGGGAAACTCGAAACGATATAAAAATTGGCAGCCATTTATATCGCCTACACAAAAATGACGCACCCTTAATGCGTTCACGCACAATTTAGTACCTACGACTATTTTTAGGATTCCGCACCCAACGGGTGCCAACGAGATCCTATTATTAAGTCTCCGCTGTATGTCCGCCACCTATCCGCTGGACAGACTATGTAAAATCCTCATTAGGAAATAGAGTATTTGACTGCCAGACAGTCTGCAAACAGGGAAAGATGGCGGGAGATCGTGCGGAGAGTTGTGTCCGTCCACCTCTACCACCAACGCGGGTGCCTCGACGTGACCACGACCGCTCTGCCAAGAGCGAAACGACAGAATAGAGGAATCCGTCCGTCCATGAGTTCGTTAGCGGGCTGTATTTCATGAACCGTAATAGGTAGAGAGGTGAAATTTTCACATGTGTATGTTCGTATGTGGCCAAGTCTAGTGACAGTTTTTAGGTCGCCTAAAGGCCTCCGTCATCCGACTGTTTAACGTGCCCTCCGAAGCACGGAAGCGCTCAGCTTGTTATGCCACTTGCGGTCACCCATCCGAATTGTCAGTGCGCACAACGTTGCTTAATTTTAACGATCAATCAAGAACGCCTAAGCAAGCTACGTCACGAGTGCTTCATCGGCTATAGTGAACCACAGTGACAGGCGATCAACCCATCGCCCATTATAGCGAAAGTTTTTGAGAATGTGACGATGTTTGTGCCCCAATCACGCCTAAACGGCTGAACGTATTTGAATGAAACTTGGAATATACATAATACGTGTGTTGGAATAATAAATAAATAAATAAATAATTGTGGACATTTCACACAGCGCCATCTAGCCCCAAACTAAGCGAAGCTTGTACTATGGACGCCAGATGGCTGATATAATACTTATAATACGAGTACACATTTTTAAAATATATAATACTACAATACTCAGGCCCGGAATAAATATTTGCAGAACACACAAACATTTCTCCCGTACCGGGAATCGAACCCGCGCCTCTTGCGTCCCGCTACGCCACCGAGGTCGTCATATAACATATAGGCTACCTATATCCGGATACCACGTGAGCAAAGCCGCGGGCGGCAGCTAGTCTACTTATAAATTACTCTATACGAGCCTTCATCACTTGCCTCATCTGTATTAACCACGCCTAAAAGGATAATGTGACTCTTTAGTAATAATCGCCAGCGAATGTGAGGTGCTTACCAATAATGTTACTGAAGCTTTTTGTATTGTGAGAGAGAACACAGGTCGTTCTTACCACACCTATCTTTCATTAGTACATGTACATACATAATATTATCACGCCCGCATCCCAAAAGTACCTAATTATAAGAAAACTTGCAGCCAATCTTGATTAAAAATCCCAAGATGGATATGATGAACCAGGGTGACAGGTGATCAGCTCATCGCCCATAATAAGTGGTCCATCATGTTGGAAAGGATATTTCATTAGATTGGCTAATATTATAATATTGTTGTTACTGATTTTAGATTATGTTTTGGTAATATTGTTTTCTAACCCCAAGAGACCAAAAAGAGGCTCGTTACCTATAAGTTTAATGTGTGTATTAGTGTATATTATATGTGTGTGTATCTGTTCCATCGTAGCTCTTAAACGAATGAACTGATTTGGATGCGGTTTTTTCTGTTTGAGAGCTGATGTGATTGAGATGGTTCATAGCTACAATTTATACCAGATCTGTTAAGACGTTTCATCATCAGCTCATTTCCTACTTGATAAAAGGATTTTACTAACTTTAACATTGTTTTTAATTTCATGTTATATTTAGGTATAGGTACTTTGAATACATTTTAGAATAGAACCATTTTTGTCTTCGACAATGTCTAGTAAAGTGACGGATGGGAGCATACTCAGGAACAGACAAATTATATGGTAAAAAATGAGGACCCTTACTACTTAACATGATGAAAAATGAGCGTAACTTAAAATTTATTAGCCAGCAGCCAAGTTAAGGTCAGACATTTCATTTTCCACTTCTATAGATGGCTAAAAAGTTCATTTTTCTTGGAAATATATCGATATTCCCTTGTCTCCGCACTGGCAAGCTCTTAGTGGAAATTTATAATGGTAGTTTCCATTTGTGGAGTGCTGAAGACTCATGCATGACGTAACCCCAGGAAATATTAATATAAGGTCATGGGTGACTTCGACTTAGCGGTTTTATGGAAGTCAGCACTTTCCTTACTCCCGTGCTTTTTGAAGAAATTTGCTGCATCTTTGATAGTGATGATTAGAATCTACCTAGAATAGAATGGACATACGTTTTAACTGTGCGTTTAACGTCAGTCACGGATAAGGTTGAGGAGTAATAGGTTAGCGTGGTATAGGCAATGGACATGTCATGAGAAGGGATGAATGTCATGTGACGAGAAGAGTGTTAGATATGGGTGTGGAAGGATAAGTGGGTAGAGGCGGACCAAAAAAAGATGGATGGACTGTGTGAAAGATGACATGAGTTAAAAAGAAAATGGAGCATAGAGATAACTTCTGATAAAGGGAAATTAAAGAAGAATACATGCTATGCCAAGCCCACGTAAAGTGGGAACAGGGCAGGGAAATGATGTACTAAGTCCACATGTGTATATTGGTTACAATAAAATATAGAATAACCATAACTTATAAAAAGTAACTATAGAACAAAAACTCACTAAGCACTGTGGTCTCAAAGGCTTTGATTTAAAATAATAAACGATTAACACACAACTATCACCTATATGGTTTTCTAATTCACTAAAGCAACCTTTGAAATACACTTTAAATCCTTTCACCACACTGTTTCAAAAGAACTAGTAGTAGTAATAGTTCACTAGGATTTCCTTTGTCGTGGGTATCAAAAACTACGAGTACCATGGCACCACAACACCCATACCCGGTAAAAATATTTGCATGATATACAAATATTCGAGCCCGCACCTTTCCCGTCTCAACCGAGCATTCGCTCACCACGCCAATGAGGTCGTCAAATAAAAATGTTACTTTCCAATTTTAGTAGGTCTATCTTAGTTAAAACGTCACCAGCCTTTTGGGGACCTTACCTGCGGTCGGTGATCTGAGCTCAGCTCTGTTTTCTATATGTAGGTGAACTTAGATAGAAAACTGAGCTCATTTTCATTTCCGATTACCTTAAAGTTTGATTATAGTTCGTCTTGTGGTTATAGTTTGTCTTTGTAAATATCAACTTCGTCACAAATAAATAATAGCTTAATCTTTCTTAGTAGAAGTGTATCCTAAACAAATCTCACAGATTACGCGTGCAATAGGTAAACTAAAACAGTAATTTAAGTTCAAATTGGTACAAACAACCAATAGGTTTGTGTACACAAGGGATGAATGGTGATTGTCTGCTTTACAGAGCAGGATATTGATACAGTTCCGATATCTGTAATTAACGTTCTGACCATAGTATAAACAGCTTTCTGACGATCTCTGTGGCGTGGCGGGCTAGTGCTCAGCTGAGACGCAAGGGGCGCGGGTTCGATCCCCGCTACGGGAGAAATGTTTGTATGTTCTGCAAATATTTCTTCCGGGTCTGCGTGATTATTATGACATACATTGACATGTACTTATTATTCTTTACTTAGTTTGGGGCTAGATGGCGCTCTGTGAAATGTCCACAAATATTTCTTATTTTATTATTATCATTATAGCTTTCGACGGAACCTGGTTTTTGACAACTTGACAAGTTTGATGATTTGCCTTTTTCTAACTTTTACCCGCAGTTTCTGATAAAAAATACTCTAGGACATAAACCTGGTATTCCAGATTCAGCCGAATCCGTTCAGCTGAACGGCAGCAAACTTTCGCACAAGTATAAAATACAAGTTTATATCTAGAGTGCACCCACCAACTATCATATCCGGTCCCAATATTCTACTAACGGATGACGAATCATTCAATACTATATCAACGTATTACCTATTTGTCGAAAATCGTCCGTTAGTAGAACATTGGAACTGGGCATCAATCAGTTATGAGTATCAGATACCGCTTAGCACTCTCGTGTTGGAGGCGCAATTAAACGCGAATCAGAAATATCACATGTGGTTTTACCGCGTGTATCAGTAGGTACGTTCATCGTTGGCTTGCTTGAGTGAATGTTGTCTAATAACCTTTTGATGTTATGCCTTTCAGATTGATTAATCTACACTATCTATCTATAGTTATAGAGTTAAAAGTTAGTAAGATAGACATACACAGATAACATAACATAATTTATTTGATAAAAATAATAAAAGAAACAATTGTAACGCGTTAAAAACTGCCTTAGTTAACTTAAAAACTGTATCGCAGTTTCCAAATAGCAATACTTTAGGATTTTTATAATAAATGCGATAATCTCACTACCAAACCGCGGAAAATTATTTCTGTTGTAGAATATCACCGAGGGGATAATTTATGTATAAAAAACATTTGATTATACCAGTTACAATAGGATTACTTAAGCGAGTGCAATCACACAGGCATAACAGCTGTTTATAAAAAAATCCCAAAATATGTTAGGCTGCTACACAATCTAACTTTGATTTTGAATCGTGTAGTGTCGTGTAATCGGTAAAAATATACCGTTTTATATAAAAATTCAAGTCGATATTACCGTGTATCATACTGAAATGTTCTTCGTTCCCACTAAAAAAGCTCGCTTATTTTCCGAAGCAAACAAATTTTGTAGCATGCCTCTGACCCAGTCTGAGTACTGGTTATGTACTCATCCTTTGTAGCGGAAATGTGGCCGGTCCCAATATGTTGCTCGACGGATGTAAACCATCCATCACTGTTCGTGTTTCGTCCAACCCTTCTACTGAAACATTAGCACCAGTTTTGTAGGCCTAATGTCAAATTACCCTGTTGCTACGCCATCTTATCTTCACATTTGATCTCCTTGTCTATCCTGTGACAAATTATATGGCTGTCACTCTGTGCGTCAAGTTCACAGGCCCAATAAAGGTATACTTTCGTCACCAGCAAGCTTTATTGACACTGCGCTCGAATGATGTTCCAAACATTTTCATAGTAGCTCTCATAACGTCGCAACATCACTGACGCGACGCCACTGGTGCTTGCTTCGGAAGTCTACTTTAAGAGTGTACAGTAACAGATTTGCTCACCAAAATCGATGTAGAACTCTGTTGTGCGTTAATCAAATGTGTTTAATCGAAAATACAATCAACAAATTTTCTTTGGTTCCTCAAAGTGAAAATAAGGAATGATTTCATCTTGAAAAATCCGTGTTTTGAGTATGTTTTGATCTAGATATCTAGAACCCTACTATATTTTCAGACGAGTTGGACTTTGATAGGTAGGTTAACTATTTCCTTAGTTATTGAAACCAGTTTTTTTATTCGTTTTTTAGGTTTCTTTGATTTCAATATTTTGCGCGGTCTCACTCTCTTTCTTTTACACACCCGAAATCCGATATCTCTTTCAAAATCGGTCTAGACGCGGTATTATAAGTAGGTATGTATTTAAAAAAAAAGGTAAATAAATATAAAATCAGCCATTTGGTACCATAATAAAAGCTATGCTTAATTTGGGGCTAGATGGCGCTGTGTGAAATGTACAGCATTATTTATCATATATTTATTTTCCAATCGTAGTTAGCTAGTCAAACACTGAATTGATATAAATGTATCTTCTATAATTATAGTATCTTCTGAATTGATATAACTGATATAAAGGGTCTTTGATCAATATTAGCATTGGAGCTTGCTAGTAACATAAAAACATTCGAACTAGTGCTAGCCCCCTGCTCTAGATATTTATTATTTACCCTCTGGCCAAAACCCAAGGCTTTATTTGACGAGTGGAATCTTTGTGGACAATGTTTGCACGAATTCCCCTGCGTGGGTCAAATACGAAATAGACTGGTCGCCCGAAACTTCCAATGTCGATATTTCTCGGAAAAAATTAAGTCTCCTAGTTAAAAATGTTAATAATAAATAAATAACACCCAACAGTCACATACATAGCCCTGACCCCACACTAGGATTCCCTGTGTCGTAGGTATCAGAAACTACGAGTACCATGGTACCACAACACCCAGACCTGGAAGAAATATTTACTAAACATGCAAACATTTCTTCCGCAGCGGGAATCGAACCCGCGCCTCTTGCGTCTCTGCCGAGCAACCGCCCGCCACGTCACCGAGGCCGTCAATATTTAACTCGTATTTTATTATTTATTGTTGGACAATTAAAAATGAATTTATGTTTGAGTTTTATTTGTGAAAAAGCATTGTTTTTCAATACGGACAACTGTATTTATTTTACTTATAAAGTTAGGTACAAGATCGCTTAATCTATGTTTATTGAAGGTAGTTCTACGAAATTCCTAATAACCTAGAGAATTCCCAAATAATGTTCAAACTTGGACGAATAGTTCGTCCAAGTGTTCAAACCATTTAATATTTGTGTGGAAATTATAAAAGTTAATCAACAAATTCAGCTCGAATACCTAATAAAACATAATTGTAATTTTCAGACATACTAACATTAAGTAAATAAATTATGCCAAATAACGTGTGAAATTTTAAGCGTCCTAATTAGGCAGCTAATTGGAACCACATTTTATTTGAACGAAATCGAATTCAGTGACCTCATTCCACTAAAACGCTACTCATCGGTAAATGTATTTAAATGGAATCGTCAGTAGCAATATTGCTGTAAATAACCTTTTACACCGTGCGTCTGATATCCTCTGGAAGTAAGGGATTAAACTTTGAGCTACTGAGGACATGGAATATTATAGGTCGCGTAGCATTACAGCCCGCTTAATCCTTACTAGTGGAACGCTCCGCGACATTAAAATTAAAATATTTTTATTTCGGAAAAATAAATCCATATTTACATAAAATAAATTACAACTAAAACTAAAAACTAAACTTAACTAAAACTAAAACTGATTGAAACTAAAAACTTTGTCAGCGTTGAGTTTTTTTATGAAAATTTCATGCTGCGTCCTTCATAAGTTGCATTTCGGGAATTCGTTTCTTAGCGCACCTCTATAGGTACCTTAAGCGGCATATACCCTCCAAGTTTCACGCTTCTACGGACTACGCGTGGTTTGTTAGATACAAACTAAAGTTCGTAATTTTGTTCAAATGGCGTCATCAAAGTTTCAGAATTTGGGCGCGGAGACAACAATTGTAATTCATATATTAAGGTATTTATTTTAATTTAATGTAATAAGGTTATTATTTTATTAGAGGTAAGTAGTATATATTTTACTTTTCTACTGTATTGGGAGTAAAGAAAAGCATAAAACGCATCTAGCTGCTTCTCTCCCCGAGTACGTCGTATAAGTTGATTAAGGGGTATAATTAATATCCTATCTAACATGATGCACTATCTAAATGGGCGATGGGCTGATCACCTGTCACCATGTATTACCATATCTATCAGGAGTAGCTGCAAGTTTTCTTATGATTATTTGTGGCTCTGCCCACCCCAGGGACAGGGTTAGGGCGCGTTAATACGGTAGTATTTATTTTGTGAAGTTTGAAAGTGGCTTTTCTGTTTGAAGATGTGCGTAATACTAGTCTTGTAATAAATACTTACCAATGGCAAAGGAAAACATTGTGAGGAAACCGATACGTCGATACATAACAAGATCTGCCTGTGTGTACCTGTAAATACATTTACTAAATGAATTATATAGCGTCAGGAGGCAACTTTTACCTTCACAAACGTGACGCTGTAGTGCTCGGGATGAATTAGGATGGAGTAGGCTTGCCCAGCACCTATCGCATTTTATGTATTAAAAAAACTACTTTTAAACGTAAGGAACATTACGCTTAAGCTGCTTCTTTCCCCGAGCATGTCGTAAAAGTCGATTAAGGGATAGTATCCTCTCCAACATGATGAGATACAATAAGCAAGTATTCCCAAGGAGAATTAACGTCAGACAGGCGGCCGGTCATAAAACACCTTAGCCAAAACTCTTATATTTTTATTTTTTTTATTTATATATGACTCCAAAGATCCTTGGATCATGCTGTGCCGACCCCACATAGACTAGGATAAGGGAAGGAAGCTGATGATGATGATAATGATGATGACGGCTTCTACAAGTCGTGTCGTCCCTGTCTCGTCGTAACATAGATCTATATCTATGTTACGACGAGATACTGTAGGCCTATGCCTAGACAAGTTCATAACCTGTGGTCTACAGTCCATTATTCTGAGAACAAAGTTGTAAGTGGCCGCCGCGCTACCCTTTGGGGCCAAAGAGACCATGATTCAATTCACCTGCCAGTTGGTCCCTTTGAGCTTTGAATGAACCGTATTGGCAGTTCGGTCTGTGGTCTTGGGACGTCCTAAGTAGTTTGAGGTATATGTAGTGAGTAGTAGTTTCTTGAACTTAATAAATACCTAATTTTTTTGTAATATATTTCTTAGACATAGTTTCTCGTTAATTTCATTTGAATTCTATCAAGTCCTGTCGCTAGTCATTTCGCAAAGACTTCTTTTGTGCACTTGATATGTGTTTTCGAACTTTTTATGCCAGTTTCCTCGCGATGTTTTCCTTCGTCGTTTGAGAGTACAGCGTACAAATTTTTTTTTTGAACAGAAAAATCTATTGGTGCACGACTGAATTTTAACCCACGATAGGATCGGAAGGCTACCACTACCACTAGATCACCTACTCATTACCTACTACTTCAGATATTATGTCTTAGTCACAAGTTTCTTGTTTATTTAATTTGAATGAATAAATCAGTTTTATGTTGAAATAGATCGGAACATCGTAACTCATAATCCGCTTTTATTCACAGCCTCCCAATAACGTTTAACATGCAAAAAAGGTTAGTTTGTAACAACAAAAAAATACGGCGACTATCTAAACGAAAATAACGCATGACAAAATCGAGTAGCGATACGCGCGCCTACTGCATACGAATGTGATTGAGTGAGCATCGCGAGCAGACGCAATAAATTGTTTTTGTAAACGTTCAACTCCCGTTCTTTTTAAGTTCGAGCAACAAGACAAAGGTATAAACCAATTTCGACCCCGTCTGCCACCCCGATACCCACATTGTTTGCCCGCGCCGCCGATAAGTTAAATGAAAAGCAACTTTTGATTGTACCAGCCGCCGCCCGAACAATGTTTGGAATCGGCGGAAAAACTGTTTTTACGATACGTAGTCAAAACTGGATCGGCATTTTTTCGATGCAAACAAGAGAGGAATTGTTCGTATGGGTTGTATCACGCCAACTTTTGTGTAACAATTTTCTCATCGATTCAGTTCATATTTACTTCCAGGATTATTCAATTTAATAAATTGAATTGCTGATATTTTCCTCTAAATAATCAAATTAATACACTGTCATCAGAAATCACTGAAATCAGAAGTGGTTGCAAGTTTCTGGCTTGTGGCTCTGCTCACCCCATTAGGGGTATAGGCGTGATAATATGTATGTATGTACACTGTCATACGCCAGACGAAATCACGGATAAAGCTAGACAATCAAAATAAACTGTTGAAAACTCTCCAATGACATAACAAAAGGCTGCTTCATTTTCATCACGTTCACATAATAAATTCTAACTCGAATTGATAATGTTCATTGATTCCGTCGACAATCGCCGAGTTTTCATAACGACAAAGGCAGTTCCAAGTGTTGAAGTAAGCGGAAAATTCGAAAGTCAAATAAAACTTGTTCTTCCATGTTCAGAGGAAATCCAGGACGATTGATGTCTATAAATATATTATAATGTGTGTGAAAGTACTTAGGAGATATTTATTTGGGAGTTTCAACTCTTTAGAAGAAAAGGAACTTTTAAACTAACAAACCTTTTTGATGTTGCCTTAAAAATATCCACTGAAAAGAAGCTTTATTTTTACGCCAACATTTTTATAAAAGTTTAAAATGTTTTCGTCCAGTTTCATTCAAAGCGAGACGGAAGTCCGGGTCGTGATCTACGTCTCTGTTTGTGTTTACTATTGGTGCCAGTACTGCTTCAAGTGACTTCATCGACTCCTACCTAGCACCGAGAAATATACCTAGCATCAGTACGGACACCTATAAAATGCACGTATTTACAAAATTCATATAATATTACTTGTAAAGCACCGTTTTATATTTTATGCAAGTGTCAGAAACATTTGCGTTTGTGAGTTCAAGTCAAGATCCACAAAATAATAAACAGACGGACGGATAGACTGACGGACAGCGGAGGCTTAGTAATAGGGTCCCATTGGCACCCTGCGAGTACGGAACTCTAAAAAACAGGGTTTAAAGTATCTCCTTGTCAACCTGATTTCAGCAGAGGCCGTTTACTATCATGTTATTTATCGGAAATACTGTTCTACCTTTATAAGTCTATTCTACCTCTGTAACTCACATTCCCAATGAACAGAACTAGCGATTCTAACACGTTCAAACTAGTGCTAGCCTTTATAGTGCCATGTTTAAAGTGACCTCATCGACGTTTCAAATAGAAAACAAAACAAATGGAGCGTGCAATGCAAAACAATATTGGCAGCAAACAATACCCTCGTCACAAAATCCTTTTTGTTTTTCAACTTCAAAACTAAAAACCTACAATTGAAGTAGCATTGTAAATTGTACGTAAATAGGTACCTAAGGCCTTTTACCATCTATAGTAGTTGGTTTATGCAATATCAGGAGGCAACTTTTACCTTTACTAACGGGACGCTGTAGTGCCCGGGACGAATTAAGATGCAGTAGGCTTGCCCAGCACCTATTCCGTATTCTCAGCTTAGTCGGCCTTGTCCACAGGAAATACATGGTCATTACGTGCGGAGATGACTGAGCCGCGGGTTTTTCCACGTCACGATGTTTTTCCTTCGCCGTTTGAGAGTACCTACTGGTATAGCGCACATACATTTTTCGCACAGAAAAATCCATTGGTACACGACCGGATTTGAACCCACGACCTTAGGATCGGAAGGCGGGATCAACTAGACCACCAGTGCTCTCCTCTTAGGCAAACTCATATTCCAAACACATATACCTTCTCCGTTCCGTCGTGGGTAAAAATAATCATCATCACCTTCCTGCCCTTATCCCACTCTATGTGGGGTCGGCACAGCATGATCTTGGATCATGGTGTAAGAGTTTTGGCTAAGGTTTTTTATGACCGGCCCCTGCCTGACGTCAACCCTCCTTGGGAATACTTGCTTATTGTATCTCATCGTGTTGGAGGATACTATCCCTTAGTCGACTTTTACGACATGATCGGAGAGAGAAGCAGCTGGACGCATTCTATGTTTTTTCTTTACTCCCAGTCCAGCATAGAAGTTAAAATAATAAATAATGAAATATATTTGTTATTATTTATTATTTTACCAAGAGTCAGAAACTTTCAGAACTGACGCCAAGTTGTCGTCGGAAGCTCAGTACAGGTACATGCGAAACCACGAACTGCCGTTTAGAATCGGAAACGGGATCGGCTACAACTCGCCAAGTTTCACTTCCCGATTGGATCCGATCCCGAAAATGTCCATTCTATTTACTTAGAGGTTTGCACACGGGCGATTTAGATCGAGCAACTTCCAGCGACTTGTATAACGCACTGGATATAGGCCTCCCTTCGATTTTGCCAGGCTCCTCGTTCCTGTGCATCTGTTATCCAGATTTTGCCCGGTTTGTCGATGTCATCGATCCAACGCGCTGTTTTTTTATAACGTTATGAATAATAAGTTTCTGGTATCTGCGTAACACTACTATAAGTTTTTTCTGGCGTATAGCCTGTGACCATCGCTAGTGACTGTATAAAAATATGTATTAAAATTTGCAACAGAACAGATAAATACAATTCAGAATGATGGACACACCAATAATTAATATAGATCTGTCAGTACCTATTATGCCTATTATATATGTTGTAGTATAGTACAACATATTATATAATAACTACATATAACTACACGAAAACTTTCAAGTAGAAGCTTTGCTTAGTTTGGGACTAGATGGCGCTGTGTGAAATGTCCACAAACATTTATTTATTTATTTAAGAAATAGTTTTCTCTAGTCACCTAGGATAATAAGCCCTGCATTATAGGCAGTAACTTGTATGGCAAGTACAAAAGGTTATCATAAAATTGCCGGTCTGTCTGCACAAGCTATATAACTGTGGCACTATTCTAAACTTGACCAACTCCAAGTTGCTGTGGCTGGCCGCTGACTTGAGCTTTGGGATTCGAAAGTTGAAAAGTGCCCTGGTAATAGTGATGGATATCGGACGACCGCTTTATTGATGCTTTCTTTACGGAAGTTTTTGGGTGCACACTATATTTATATGTATTTTGGAAGATATCATAGTTTTATACTGCACATTACTATTATTATGCTGTTTTATTTATAAAGAGGGCTTTTTGTAATATTATTTGTTACCTCAAGTTTATGTGATCATTCTGTGTAGTCATAAATACACAAATTTTTAACATGTTTCAAGTGCATCAAAGAGCCTTTGAGGAGCACTTTAAATCCTTTCACCACACTGGTTCGAGAAAACTAGTCACACGACTTAGTAGTAGTACCTAGTAATAATAAATATATGTTTACGTATGGGTTCTATGTAATATGTCGACGTGTCTCTGCATAATCCCCTTCTAACATCTTAAGTGTTATGTCTTAGTAGTAAGTTTTAGCAAAATACTTTGTTACAGTACACAATATTTGTGGTATACTTTGTTTTTTAAGGTTCATAGGCTGTTTTACTAGGTAAAACTCGTTGTATCGTGTTGGAGACAGAAATTCTTTAGAAAGATCAAAAGGCTTCGGGGAACGGCCCAAACACTGTCGATTTTCAAATCACCGCAATATCCTCCAGCTAGCTTTCTCCCAAGAATAATAGAGTATAAGGTCAACATTAATAAAAGCCGGCCAAAGCGAGCGCTAAACCGTCTTCTTAATCACGCCCATACGTTTCCCGGCTTCCAATAAATTTGAGCTAAAATGCTGGAAAACCAGCCACGAAGTCTTCTCCGGCTGTATTTATAGACAATCTTAGGTACATTTAGATTATTGAAACTAAAACGACTATTCGTCATCGCTTTCTCTAAATGACTATGAATGGGGACTAATCACGTCAGTTGCGTGGCGGGCGAGTGCTGTGATGCAAGAGGCGTGGCTTTGATTCCTGATGCGGGAGATATGTTTGCATGTTTTGCAAATATTTCTTCCGGGTCTGGGTATTGTAATATTATGTATGTAATATGTATTTATAAAAAAATATAAGTATTATATCAGCTGGTTCTCATAGCTTTGCGTAGTTTGAGGCTAGATGGGGCTGTGTGAAATACATACATTATTATCACGCCCGTATCCCGTAATGGGGTGGACAGAGCCATAAGAAAAATTGCTGCCACGACTGATCCGAAAGTACCAAGATGGGTATAGTGAACCATAGTGACAGGTGATCAGCCTATCGCCCATATGGATGATCCATCATGTTGGAAAGGATGCTATCCCTTAGTCGACTTTTACGACATTTTTAGGGAGAGAAGTAGCTGTTTGAAATGACCACAAATATTTATTGATTTATTATTACCTCAAAGGGTCAGAGGCTTTACAAAAACGCTACGACAGCGCGTTCTATACTAGTGGTACCATCTAGTTAAAAATAAAAACAAAGTACCTAACTGAGCAGAATAAAATATGAAACTACCAAATTACCTATTTGTTTGTAGTAATTGGTGCAATTTATTTCAACTGTTGGCACATTTTCAACATTACGCTACGTAAAGCTAAGCCAGCTAAGAGCAGAGAAAATAAGAATAAAAAGGGCTGGCGATACAAGAAGGTAATGCCAACAGAAATACTAAAAAGAACATTGAAGTACCTATACTTAGATGTGGCTTTATTAGCAAAACCTGTCTTGGTTTTTGAACCTCAGCAACAGTCAATAGAGAACAGAATGAGTTGTCAAAAGTCGATTCTCTTTATTCGACACGTCCTTTTCAAACGTCCAAATAGGTACTTCATTGGTTTTTTCAGTAACCTTTAGTTGGATGCTTTGGCCCTGAAAGGTTTATTCGCAGTAGTTTCATTGGTTATTATGATGGTACAGGGGCGAGGTTTTTATTATTGCCCTGGGTCTTGATGTGCGTAGAAAAACAATGTGGATAAGCCGCATCCACAGAACATGAATCTAAGTTAACCAGGATTGCAGATATAGTTGTGAAACTGTTAAGGAGCTTACCGATGTAACGGAATTCAGTGTTTAACATCTGAAACGTTTAACTTGCTTTGCTTGTGAACAATTAAATGAGTTTGTGGTAGGTACTACATCGTTTTACTTGTGTGTCTTTCTCAGTCTCCCTGTAGGTAGGTAGGTACTTGGATAGTTCTGGACAATCAAAATTTATGAAGGTATGATATTTTACTTATCTGCTGGACTGGAAGTAAAGAAAAAACATAGAATGCTTCCAGCTGCTTCTCAGCGACTAAGAGCTAAAATGATGGACCACCTATTATGGGCGATGGGTTGATCACCTGTCACCCATCATAACTATCTTAGGAGTTTAAATCAGAAGTGGCTGCAAGTTTTCTGTTTACTTGTAGCTCTGCCCACTCCATTAGGGATACGGCGTCATAATAATGTATGTATGAACATTGAAAATAAGAAAAAGAATGACATTTTATTAAGACTATGCGTTAGATCGATCAATTTTCAAGAGAAAGATTCGAGATTCAGATTTCCAACATTCAGTCTGGTCCATTGGGTGATGTAGGTGTCATCGAAATTATTTGACTCGCGGGATTGAAACAGCGCAGAATTCACAAATCAATCGGCATAAATCACACCTGTACCTACATCAAAACATATAACGTCCAAAATGTGCGCACAATATATCATCAGTATCGCTCCACATAGGTACATTTGTCACACATAAAATGTTAATTATGAACCCAGACTAGCTTTTATGACGAAACGCTTTTACGCTAAATTGAAAACAACTCATGGTTTATTCACATCACGCACATTGCCGGCCAATATAAAAAGAACGATTTGACATCTCCTGATCGGAACTATTCAGGCAACTCCTATTCAAACTGGAGGTTCTTGTTATTTTTGACGTTATTCTGTCAAACATTCGCAATGACTTTGCTATAACGTGTATAATGTTTGTTTTGGCGTAGTGCTTTTTTATTAGGTGAGCTCTGTAAAACAATTGTTTGGAGAGCTTTTAGGGAAAGGAAACAAGATCAGACTTATAGGGACCTTCAAGAAACGAACCTACTCCTACCTCAAAGGCCGGCAAGGCACGGCAGCTTGCAACTCCTCTGATATTGCAGGTGTCCGTGGGCGGCGGTAATCACTTACCATCAGTTGAGCTGCTTGCTCGATTGCCCTTATTAAACCTTCCATAAAAAAAGAAGACTTGACGCCACCTACGTACGATTATTTCCTACGCATACAATGTTAAAAAATGTTTCTTTAGTATGCTCTCAAGAAAATTAGCCAGGAACAACTGAAAAAAAAATCATAAAATGATATAAAAATAAAAAAATAACATCAATACGTTTTTTACGGATTTCCTTGTATTTTTTAAAGTTTTGCGTTTTACGCGATCTAAACGATCATTTTAATAACTTTTTTATACTTCGTGATCCCCACAAAATGAGCCAGAGCACATTCTGGCTCATTTTGTGGGCTGTCGCAAAGTACCCGGATAACCATAGCGAAAGCTAAGCCGACCGGACAGAATAGAAAATTTATCGCTTTACAACAATGCAGCGCTTAATCCGATTCCACTGGAGTCCGCTGATTTCATTCACATACGAGATGCGCAAAAATCCTTGTCCCCTTATTCCTAACGTTGCCATGTACTTAGAACACGATTTTTTATCGTAAATTAGCACGACTAATTCGTGCCCAGTAGGCGAGCCTCTAAAGTACATATTCGTACTAATACGATGGTTGAAAAGTTTTTTGTGTCTTAAACTTAATATACTTTATTTGTTAGTCAGTAGGTAAGTGTATTTGTTTCTGTCATTGCAAACGAAGTCCATCAGTTCACCGCGAACCATTTCTTAAGTAACTTGAGTGACAGCCAGCTGATGTATTGATGGAGTCAGGAGCTGTTCAACTGGATTCAGTGACAATTAAAAATTCGTGTTTTTACTCATATTCATCATAATCGTGGTGACTCACATTTAAACATATTTTTAATAACGATACGCACGTTTCTTCCCCATCAAATCATGTTTTAGGTATGACGTCTTGGGGAATAAGGGGCCAAGTTTATGCTTTTGTATGGATAAAACTACCTGAGGTTTTAGGTGTCCGAGTTTTTATTACCGAATGCTGAGTGGATTTCACCTTTGTTGAATTTTAATACAGCTTTTCAGCTTTGCGTAAGTTATTTTTTACGGCGGATTTTTATAGCAGGTAGGCATTTAAGGACTTGTTGCCCTAGTTTCAAGACATCTAAATATAAAACTCTTAGTTACTGGCTGACTGACTGATTGACTGATAATCAATGCACAGCCAAATGTTCTAAACCATATGACCTAGAAGTATGAAACTTGGAGGGTATATTCTTCTTATATGATGTAGGGATGCACTAAATTCAACTCCTTGAGAATACAGCGGGTAGATAAATTCGCGGGGTTAGATTATAAGTTAAAAAAGTAGGTACACTCAAATAATCTAACTGATGATAGGATATGGATTGTATTAAATTTTATATAATTAAAGTATAGGATACAATTTTGATATCTATGAGTACATAAATCTCATACAATTTGAACTAAAGTATTTCATATACGATGATATAAAAAGTCTGGCTCACAAATCGAATGAGAAGAATATGAAATAAAAAGCGTAAGTGGCATCGATATCACAAAGAAACCCCAATCAAATTGATTCTACCCTTTTGTTTCAAAGACAAAAGTCGGAACCCAAATACAACATCAATATGAAAACGGGAAAACCCGGTTAAGTGTGAGTCGAATTCACACACGAAGGGTTCCGTACCATCGTACCTACATGTACCTACATAAATGTTTCTCATTGGGGGCCCCTCTTATTTTGTTTTTATTATTTGTTGTTATAGCGGCAATAAAAATACACACTGTGAAAATTTCAAGTCTACCTATTATGGTTCATGATATATTCGTTCGTACAGCCCACTGACAGACTGACGGACGACGGACGGACAGATAGCGGAGGCATAGTAATAGAGTCCCGTTGGCACCCTTCGGGTACGGAACCCTAAAAATGAGCATTTCAAAGAAAATCTAAAAATTGTTTTTCAGTCTGCGTTCCTAGTCATACTCATTAATACTAAATTACAAGAGAGACCTACATTTGTGAACATAGTCTCCCCAATATTATCAATCCGAAAGTTTGTTTGAGTGTGTGCGAGTTTGTTTTCATTCAACTATGTAAAGACCATATAAAAATCTGGAATATATTTTTATTTAGGTTTATTTTTATCTGGGTAAATACCTCGCAAGTGAAGCCACGGGCGGTTATTAAGGCACGTCGCTCACAGGAACGAGAGTCGAGGTAAAGGCGTTAAAAATTCTAACAAATCCCGTAGATTCAATGCGCCCGTGCCTCGACTTCATCTCGACTCCTGTTCGGTGGGCGACGGGCCTTATTGAATTATAAGCAGAAAAGGTCTAAAAAGGTATACAGTAAACATACAATTCAAGAAGATTCTGAAAAATGGATCTAGAATTAGCACATAAATGATTCAGTAGCCTTTGAGTTACGCACAATATCATCATCATCAGCCACCAATCCACTGCTGGACATAGTCCTCCCCTAATGAACGCCATTGCGCCCTATCTTCGGCTTGACGCATCCAGTCTCTGTCAGCAGCCTTTCGCAGATCGTCACTCCACCTAGCCGGAGGACGTCCTACATTACGTTTGCCGAGTCGCGGTTTCCACTCAAGATCTTGTTTTCCCCAGCGGTTGTCGGTTCTTCGGCAGAAATGACCAGCCCACTGCCACTTCAGTTTCCTAATTCTCTGAGCTATGTGACTTTCGTTCTCTGTCAGATAACATAGTTACGGATCCTATCCTTCAGAGAAACTAAGAGCACAAAATATTCCAACAAATCCTACAGATTAAATATTTATTTAGCTAAATTGATTGAAATGAGGCGGTGGCTATCCGATTACCGGAATGGTTAAATAATAAACATTCCCAATGTCAATCCCGTTGTCAATTAATTATCTATCCTCCGACCCTTAGACCACGTTTATTCAGGATTAGATAAATAATTTTCTGACCACTTTACGGAATCAATCATTATTCTAAGCTTTCTTCTCGCATCGCATTCCTCATTGCTGAGGGTCATGACTCTAATTCCTGATTCCTGACGATCTTTCGCTACCTAGTCCTTAACTTCATGAAGAGAAGTGTAAAACTTAATGTTTAGAGATGATCACCATCAGTTGTTTGGGTATTCAAAGCTTACCCCACATTTATAACAGAAAAATTACGATAGGTGTATTCTTAGTAAAAAATAATTTAATATTATTCAAATATTATAAGGTCTACGGATATTTCATAACCACAACGCAATCTGTTGCAAATTGCCAAACATTTTTAACGACTATTAAGTCGTTAAGCCATGACGGAAGTCTTTAGGCGGCCTAAAAACTCCGTCACTAGAGTTGGCCACTAGCTCATACGAACATACATACATAACAGTAAAGCAACGTTGCTATGGTAATGGATGGATCCGTCAGCCGTTAGTAGATTATTGGAACCGGAAAATCAATGATAATAAAAAAAAATTGCTGGGCTGAAAGTAAAGAAAAATTTAGAATGAGTGCAGCTGCTTCTCTCCCCGACATGTCATAAAATTCGACTAAGGGATAGTATCCTCTCCGATATCACCATCCATCTATGTAAATGGACGATGGGCTGATCACCTGTCACCATGATTCACCATATCCATCTTGGGACTTTGAATTAGTAGTGGCTGCAGGTTTTCTTATGATTACTTGTGGCTCTGCCCACCCCATTAGGAATATGGGCGTGAAAATATGTGTGTATCTAATACGTATAAAACTTATATAAATATTATTTGTAATCTTTCCCGGCATCATTACGAATATTATATCATTGTACTTAGATATTTTCTATCCATAAAACGGAAGGAAAACGGTAAGTCAACATTTTTTTGGCATGAGGGTCAGGAATGTTTTGTCATCCAATGCCATCAATCACAGACTGAATGGAAGTCAATACTTGCTGACCAGTCGTCAGGGCATCACCGACTTTTACTTGTCATTCTGTATTTTGTTTTACCGTTATTTTGGTTACAATGGCCACTGTAGATCAAATATTGCAAAATATTCGTGTCAGTCAAGTAAAAAGGTCGTAAATAATGTATTTCTTTCTAAATAAAAACGTTTATACTTACAAAGCCTAAATTGAAATTCCTAAAAGTCTATAAAATATCTTGCTTTTGTGGTCTCAGTAAAAGGATTTTCCGACATAACCTCTAATGGGGCGCAGCTGGGTTGAAGTTTGCAAAGAAATATCTTTAATAGACGTAGTCAAGGACGCTCTACTAGAATATCATTCCCTGAGAAATCAGATGTAGCTGGTGGCTAGAATATAAATAGATAGTCGAGTTCTTTATAAATATTTCTTAAAAGGGGAATATTTTGAAAATTTAAATGAAATACGACTACAGCTAAATATATAAAACTCTTACTGTTTTCAGATTAGGTGCTTTTTATAAATAGTATCTAGTCGTGTCATTAGTTCTATTGAACCAGTGTAGTGAAAAGATTTAACGTGCACTTGACACATGTTTTAGAACATTTTAAGTTCTACAACATGCCACTTTTTACAAAGAAACTAGTGGAATGATTTACTTATGTGATTGTGTTTTTTTTAATGTTTTCATTTTATATGATGTGTGTGTACCTACTTAAATAAATCTATAAATGAATGCTCCCGACTTTATCCTCGTTTAGTTTTTGTTTGTACAAATTATTTTCCCTCTGCTCACTAGTTGCGGGAATTTCAGAAATACTTTCCTTTTAAACCTTGTGTTGAATTTACCTTTCATGCTCATTGTCAGTCAGTAACGCAAGAGTTTGATTAAAACTCATAGAGAAGTAAAAGTTTATTAAATCCGTATTTCCGTTGGGCGTCCCATCTGAGTGATTCGCTTCATAACACTTGTCCTAATTAATCAGAACCAAAAACACAGGTCCGCAATCAGCCAACAAAGGCCAGCATAAAACGCGTTGATTAATATGTGGACGCACGCTTCAGTTTCATAAGGCCATGCAATTGCGCGGAGTGGTCTATGAAGCCGCCTCTTTCATAAGCAGAGCGACAAGCGACAAACCTGTAAAACTTTTACAGGACTGACGTAACCTATTGCATTATGTCAAGGCCCTAAATTTTTGCAGCGTTTATAAACTTCATTAGTTGCAATGACTTTTCTTAGACCTCTAGTCTTACAAGCATAAGGTTTCGCCCAATTTTTTTATTGCTGTCGTCATTCGTCCTTGTCATCCCTTTCACACTGAGACCCTTCATTATGTTACAATAGAATTATAGCTGCGCCTGTGATTCGAAGATTAGGTACTATAGAAAATATACCGTAATATGCCTTGCTATAATATATGTTATAGCTAATACGTATGTGACGGCCTTAACACGAAAGATAGCTGACGACAGTGACATTCTAGCAAAATAAGGCTGCCGAAAGTTTTCTATCAATAACACGTATCTCATACTTGTCCCGAAATATCTAAATAGAATCTAAGTATTTTTAGAAAAAAATCTGCTGGAGCTGATTGACAGCTCATCGCTCGACGCTCCGCGCTCTCAAACCCTCAACCTCAGGATTAAAATGAATTTTGTCGAGAGCACCGAAACATAAAAATAGAAGAACAGGGTGAATGATTGAAATCGCCATCACGTTCTGTTGACACATCCGCCATGTCCGAGTAATTCGCGAGTTTACGGCTTTACAACATTTTATGAACCACTCATGTAATTTAAAATTGGCTTCTGATGGCCGGTTTTTACAGGCAATCCCATTTCAATCTAATCTATGGTCGGGGATCAGTGATTTAACAAGAATCCTTTAATTTTAAAGACGAAATTTTGTGAGGATGTTTGAGATATTTGTAAGTTTGTGTTTCTCAACCGCGTTACAGTATAAGGTATAAAATTTTAATGAAATTTGGAATAATATAAACTAAGGCCTTTTTCATTTATAGTAAACTAGCAGCCGCCCGCGGCTTCGCTCACGCGGTACCCAGATAAAAAGTACCCTATGTCCCATTCCAGCACACGTAGGTACGTAGGTACCTACTATCCTCATTATTCATTATAATATAGTGTACGCTAAACGATGACTAAAGTATTGCCATCTCTTACCATTTCATAATGACAAACAGTGACAGGGCTAACTTTAAGTAATGGCTAACTATAGCGAACGAATATGAATAATAGGGTATGTAAGTATATTCCGTAGTTTTTGCGTGAAAGAGTAACAAACGTACCTAAATCTAAAAATTAAGAAATTTCAGTGAATTTAGTAAAAATTTTGAGAGTCAAGGTAAACTTTTCAAAACGCAACGACAGCGCGTTCTAGGATTTGATCAGAATTAGCAGCGACATCTAGTTATCAGACGTAGAATTACGTCAGAACCATGAATAATCAAGATTGGAAACTTATTAGACCAGTAATAATTTATGCTTCCTTTCACAGGTAATTTGACATTGACAGTTCCTTTTCCATATGTTTTGTATCATCTATTACTAATCTGTGTGTATCATCGCTGTCATTATGTCAAAATAAAAGTATTCTATTTTTCATGAAAAACATACCAAAAATGAAGAATTTACAGGTAATTATGACATCAACTAAATGAGAAAAATCGGCTCTTTAATTTGATATAGGTTATGTGCAGTTTTAGACCAAAAATTGATTCCAGGTTTTCATCCCTTTTCACCCCTCAGAGGTTGAATTTTGAAAAATCCCGTCTTAGTACAACCCTACGTACCAAGGTTTACCTACACTGAAAATTTCAAGTCTCTACGTCCAGCGGTTTAGGCTGTGCGTTGTCTGTCAGTCAGTCAGTAAGTCAGTCAGTCAGTCAGTCAGGACAAAGATTCTTATAATATAGTAGATGATTTGAACAGCGGCTAAAAATCTAAATCAGGAGGTTAAAAATGTTGAACTATTCCTTCACCACAAAATTGTACTTGCTATTGAAAAAGTTTTAATGTGCTAATCTCTTTTCTAAGCTCTTTTTGTCCGCAAAAACTATCCACCCTAAAAAAACAAAACTGTCGTGTCATCAAACAAATCTACGATTCACGCTGCTGTATTATCACCGCGCCTTTCTTTTGTTTTGACAATATCCGAAACTTCTTCGGAAAGTCGCGAACGTGTCTACGTTTTTCGGCGCCATATGGCCATGACGGGCTTACGGTGCTTCAACACTGCACAAAAAGCGAAAACATTATTCATACAGGCCGTCGACACGTCGGATATTAGATGCAGTTAACGTATTTAGGTACGTGGTCTCAGTACAGATTTGGGACGAGCTTACTCTTAGACAATTTATAGGTTCAAACAAGGTAAAAAATCATACAAGTCTCTTATGAAATACAGATAGTATGTGTCGAGTCTAGATTTGGCGAGTTGCAAAGATGTGGCCAGGACTAATGTCTCCTCCATAGACTTTGTATGGTGTGTGTCACTTGTGTATAATTTTAGACCATGCCTTAAACCTTAAGTCTTCTTGGAGTTACATTCTTGAAAAATAAAATTACCGTAAGGTTATTTTATCTTCGAATTAAATTCATAGAATTAGCGTAAAATTCTTACAAGTTGAAAGTATTCTCAAGAGAAGGGTTCACAAAATTAGGTTCCACTTTCCCTTCAGAAGGTAACAAGGTAGAATTTCACACACCGCCGCCGGTACCGATTTGCTAATCCAAGGCATTTAGCTTTAATCTCACGTGGAGACATTTGATTGGATTGGAAGGAATATAATTTTGGGACCCCTTAGATTTTGGTATCTGTTCGTGTGATACTTGTATTTTCTTTTAGCTTAGGCGACCGACGACGGCCTCGGTGGCGTGGCGGGCGATTGCTCGGCAGAGAAGCAAGAGGCGCGGGTTCGATTCCCGCTGCGGAAGAAATGTTTGCATGTTCTGCAAATATTTCTTCCGGGTCTGGGTGTTGTGGTACCATGGTACTCGTAGTTTCTGATACCCACGACACAGGGAATCCTAGTGTGGGGTCAGGACTATGTATGTACGGTTAGTTTTAAATATTCGTATATTTGGAGCTCACTCGTAATTTGAATATCTAGACAAGCAGATTTTGGCACAAGATTTTTCTAGGATATATATGTAGGTACTGTATATAGTTTATATCTATAACCTACATGTATTTCTGTAAAGATTTATAGCAGAATGAAAGGTTTGCATTTCATTAACTTTAATTCTAGGAACGTAATAAAATCAAATAAATACTTAGCGACTTCAAGATAAAAAACTAAATGAATATCACATTTCATAGTTTTATACCCAACTGCAAGTGCAATCGTGCAATTAGAAACTGCTATAAAAATATATGCAAAGTCTACCAATTTATATGCAAAGATCAACGGAGACTAGGGTTGCTAGAATGTTCGTAAAAGCCGAAAAATATCAGAACTGCAGAATAGAGTCCGAACCTGTTTGTTTTTCTTAAATATTTTTAGCAGGGCATAAAATTGATCAAAATATCGAACCACTTATCTAGCGAGTAACCTATTCATTTGTTGAAAATAATAATGAACAAACAAATAAAAAAATATTGTCAATGGGATATTGAGGAGGTATAAGATCGCATCACGTAAAATAAACCTCGAGAAACATTTTGAAGGTGGATATTTTTGCTCACAAACGTGTTAGTTTGCATATTATTTTAGGTGTTAATTTTTATTTTTCGTAAAATAAAATCGCAGCAATATCCAAACTTGGCGTTAAAACTTTTTCCTGTGTGCTCATCTTACTTGGCACCAACTAATAGAAAAATACGTTTGTATAAAGTACAAAAGTCCGTCTTTCCTAGAAACTGGACGTGTCCCATCCCTATTCAACTAATCAACGAGCAGGCTTCAGTATAGAGGGATGTTTTATTTTTATTACCTCTCCGATCCAGTGATTTATAGGCTGGTTTAATTCGACGGGATCGGCTTGGCTTGATTTGCGATTCAAGTAATTTACAATGTCTCCAATGACTGAAATATCTTCATTTACTTTGAACGATGGGAAAGGCTGTTTGTACAATTGGCGAACTGAGTTTGTGAATCCATTTGTATTGATGGTTTAATCTTATCCAAATGTCATCAGAAGGTGTTGTGTGAAACCCCATTGATGGAGGCAGATGGAATTTCTTAAAATACAATAAAAACATTTTTTTTAATAAAAGCCTATGACTCCAATCTTAGGGCTGTACTGCTGTGTAGTTAGTTCTTAGTTTTAAAATAATTTAAACATTGCCTTTCATGACCCAATTAATCGAGAGCACTTTGGGTGTAGTCGTAGTGTCTCTAGCTATTGATTATAGAGTCGTGGGTTTGAATTCAATCTCCATTAAAAGTTTGCGATATGCCACTACAATAAATAATTAGTCTCGTCCATTGTATAAAGAAAAAGTTGTAAAAAATATTAAGTCTGGAAAAATCTTAGTGCAAGCCAGCAAAAGATGCCAAAATGCAAATATAATGCATTAATACAAATCAGAAATACACGGTGTCTCGGGAGTACGGAGTATGGAAACTAATATCACGCCCACAACTAGACTAAAAATCAAAGCAAATGATCGAAAGTGGAATGTCTACAGTCCGTCAAAGCAAGGCACCCGAAAAGCTGGTCCAATAGGGCCCGGTTATGGAAAGGGATAGTAAGCGGACATAACAAAGCTCATCTAGTCGTGTCACTAGTTCGTGACAACCAGTGTGGTTAAAGGATTTAAAGTGAGCCTCAAAGCTCTTTTCGTCCACTTGACACATGTTTTTTGAACTTAAGTTCTACGACATGCCGGTGTCCTCATGATGTTTTCCTTCATCGTTTGAGAGTACTGGTATAGCGCACATTCATTTTTCGAACAATAAATCCATTGATGCATGGCTGGATTTGAACCCACGACTTCAGGATCGGAAGGCGGGAAAACTACTACTAGACCACCAGTGCTCTCTAAGTTAAGTTACTTTATATGGACTTAGAGCAGGGCTCTTTTCTTGTAGGTATATTTGTTCGCAGAAATAAAATTATGGATATTTCCTTATCCACCTTGTACAACATCTGCGATAATTCTTCGGAACTTTCAACCAAAACACTTGGGGCAATAACCTCCCGTACAACAAAGAGAATCGCTGCCCTTAGCATCATTTTCTGTCGTTCTCAGCTAATAAATTTTACGAAAAAAAGAACTTACGGGACTTATATTATTCTGTTCTTTTGTTATCTGACCTGTGTTAGTGCTAATAGTCAGGCCTCTTCTGCACTCTTGACTATTAGCACTACACAATTAGTTTACTCTTATAAGACCTTTTTCTAAAACGGATTTTCTGTGCCCATAGTTTTGTGTCTTCTTAAACAATTTTGCCCCAATTTATGATATAAAATCTGTAGATTAGTTTTTGACGGATCACCGACATAATACCCGGTTCAAATATTTTACTAACACCATATCGACGTTATTATCTGCTTAAAGAAGCGCTAGTAACGTAGCTTGCTTAGACGTTCTTAATTAATCATTAAATTTAAGAAAGCCAAACGCAGTCACAATTTGGACGGGTGACCGCTAGAGGCAATACGAGCTGAGCGCTACCGTTCTTTGGAGGGACCGTTAAATTGTCGGTCCCGGCTTATAAGTCGTTAAGCTATGACGGAGGCATTTAGACGGCCTAATAACTCCGTTACAAGAGTTGGCCACTAGCTCATACGAACCTACCTACCTACTATCTGTCGAAAAGCGTCGACAGAAAAATAACGTTTCTATGGTAACATTTTTAAAATATTGAAACCGAAACTACAGATTATGGTACTTCAAAGGAGTGCTAAAGCATCAAACAGATTCGAAACCAACAAAACGTTCTTTATGAGCGAATCTTCTGAATGGAATGTCTCTATTACGGAGTTCTAGAGCGAAATGTTTTGAATGAATGAAATGAAATGGAACCAAAGATTATCTTATCTTGACTTGTAGTTTCCTTTATGATGTCACCGCTTGGTTACGCTTGTCAAAGCATTTCAATCTTTGGTTGATTTTCATTTGATTTGGTTATTAAATGTACCTACAAAGTCAGTCATAATCGAATATTATCATGCATATAACTATGAAATTATTTGAAGTTTTTCTATACTGGACTGACCGTTTTTTCTTTACTCCCAGTAAAGAAAAAACGGTTCTCATACAAAGCACGAAGTTTGCCGAGGCGCACAATATTTGTGGGACTACCTACTATACCTGACTGATAGAAGCGGTCAGCAGGCTCACCTTTTGGTGAAAACCATTGAATGCAAGGTGAAGTTTTCTGTTGCTTCTACTGTGCTCTTTTACTTTTAGTGTGTCCTTATGTTCCTATGGTAAGACCATGCGGATAAATATAAATGGGTCAGCTATAATGCTATCTGTTATCCATAATCCTGTTAGGATATCCAAAGCACGTTGCAAAACCGCCAAAACGCCAGCGGCGATGCCCGAAATGCTACTTACTAAATCTTAACATGAGAAGCCACAGCTCACTAGAATACAGCTAGGTAGGTGTTCACACATGAACCCAGATTTGTCAAAAACATTGCAGTGGATTTTGTAATGAGATTTATTTTGGACTACGTACGCGTAGTTTACCCGCGTGACTTTGCTCGCGTTGTGTAAATTTAGACACTGCATTTTACACCTTGTTGAGGGTTATTTAAAAAAAAAATCTAATTTAAAGGAGATCATTCAAATAGTACCCAAAAATGAAAGTGCCGGCCAACAAAAAAAAATATTTTATTTTATGGCAAACGATATTTTGAACATTTTTTATTATGACGGGTAACGTGTACGACCGACTTTTGAACTCATTTTGTAACATCAAAAATTCATAAAATGAGCATTAAAATGATATCATCAGTATATAAATATTTGTTAATAATTATTATAAACAATGCAAGATCGTCGAAAAGTGCTTGTTATTACCTGTTTCACTCATATTTCACTCAAAATAAAGTATTATGTCAATATTTTTATTTTTTTTATTTATATCTAGTAGCTACCTTTGAACACAATCAACTTGGCGTAGGTATACCGTAGGTTTTTGACTCACAACCTAGACATACAAAAAATAGCAAAAATAAACTATTTTATTTCATGTTGATCTGAAATATAAATTGATTTACAGTGTAGTTTTTCCTTTTCGCTACTCAATGGCATCGCGAATTTATTTAGAGTATAGATAAAAAAAAAAAACATAGTAGCATAAACCTTGTTATGGCTGTGGCAACACTAGCTGTCACTTTTTCTTCGCGCGCTCTGCCGGCATCGTTCGATTTCTGAATATTTTTTGCAAAATCCTTGCAAATCCAGTTAATCTTCCACAATATTAAGTGTTTTTGTTATCAGTGATAATAGTTCGTTGGTAGACATGCCCAGTGCTAAGAAATTACGAAAAAAGATCGTAAAATACGAAAGGCGGCTTCACCGAAAACACCGGGAACTCAGTAGAAGCCGTAGCAGAAGTCGTTCCAGATCACGTCTTCGTCGGGATCCTTCACCTATCTCCAGTCCATCATCGGAAGGTAACAAGTCTCCTTGTATTTTCAGATTTCATCTTGTAGGTACCTTCTAACCATCTCCCTGTAGCATACTTACCGTGCCTGTACGAGATACAATTGAGCACGAAGATCAAACTTGGTACGAGATACCACAGCTTTGATTCGGTACGAGATACCAAAAGCACACGTACGTGATACGGTGTACTACTTATTTAGTCTACAAATCAGAACACGCGATGTTCTAGTAGACAAAAAGCTACCTGCCTACCGTGCCTGTACGAGATACAATTGAGCACGAAGATCAAACTTGGTACGAGATACCACAGCTTTGATTCGGTACGAGATACCAAAAGCACACGTACATGATACGGTGCACCTACTTATTTAGTCTACAAATCGGAACACGTGAACTTTTTAGTAGACAAAAAAGGCAAAATATGGTTGATGGTTTTCAGAATATGTGAACAAAGAATGCAGCAACGTGATAGAAGTTGTTAAAACAATCAAGCCCAATGAGCAGCAACAGTTACCAGGACCATGTCGCTTCAAGGATGGAGAAATTATCTCTCAGGACAACATGATTGATGCGTTCCAAAACAATATACTAAAAAAGTACAAATTGCCAGAGAATTGTCAACTATTGGAAGCACCAATTCTTAACGAGGAAGTTAAGTCTGTCACGACAGAGAGCTCTAAACTGAGGGATCAATCTGTTGAAAGGGTACAACATCAGTTGAGAATGGCTACAACAATTGTGGGCCAAATGACGACAGACTTAATGGGAAAAAAGGAAATCAATAGAATTAACTTTCAAAAAACTAAAACAAATGGGCAATTGATTGCACTACTTCTAGACAGTAACTTCAACTTTATAGAAAAGGTCAAGCGAGATAAACACCTCTATGGCATTGACTTGGGGTCAAAAATAAAAACTAGCCAAGAATTGAAGAAGTCTTCATCAAAAATCAAGAAGACTATACCAACACCAAGGACTGTAGCAATCCAGAGCGTTGGCACCGTGTGTTGAAACCGTGCCACACAGCCGCTCCCTTAGCAAGGAAGCCACAGCTACAGCCGTTCATGCCCCTTGAGGGCTGCACCCCGAGGACCTCACAGCAAGCACTGTACAATCAGGTATATGCAGGCATTATAAAACAATATTTTTCCTGTTGGAATCATATTACTAATAACCCTGTACTTCTATCTAAAGGATATCAAACTCCTCTTTTTGAAGTGCCTACACAAAGCATATTACCTACAAATAATATATCTAGCACAGAACAATATGCAACAGGCTATCACTAATCTGCTAGAACTAGGAGCTATACAGCCATGTAATCATAGTAGTGATCAATTTATCTCCAAAGTATTTCTAAGACTCCTAATGGGAAGTTCAGATTCATTCTTAATTGAAAACCCCTTGGAAAGTTCATCAAAGTTGAACATTTTAAGATGGAGGACATTATAACAGCTATAAAAATAGTAGACCATAATTTTTGCATGTGCCCCATAGATTTGAAAGAATCTTATTTTTTAGTGTCTGTGGCCCCGGAGAACAGGAAATACTTATGTTTTCAGGTTAAAAATTCCCTGTATCAAATCACAGTTCTCCCTTGTGGCCTTATACAGCTCCAAGTGTCTTTACAAAATTACTGAAACCTGTTATCAGTGTCCTTCAAAAACAAGGATTCGTATTAACCATTTACCTGATGATTACTTATGTATTGGTCATACATACAATGAATAAACAGCTAACAGGGATGCAACACTCAACTTATCTCATTGTTTGGGGCTTATTATAATACATGCATACATACATATTATCATGCCCGTATCCCTAACGGGGTGGGCAGAACCACATGTGATCATAAAGAGGCTTGCAGCCACTTCTGATCCAAGACATAAACTATGAAAAGAGTGTCTTAACACCAAGCACATCTTGTAAATTCTTGGATTTCATCATTAACTTGCATGATAATGACTCTTGAGCTACCACAATAAAAACGAATTAAAGTTTTAGTATCAAAATTCAAAAAGTGCTTAAGACTGCTAAATAAGAGATTTTTCAAGCACTTTAGTAGCTGCTTGGCCAGATGTACCTTTTTGGCATATTACATACTAAAATATTAGAAAGAAAAATGTACTTAGATTTATCATTAAATCATGATAACTATGATGCTACAATGACACTAAAACCTATTCTCTTACCTGACTTAAAGTGGTAGTCTTCTAACATCAATCTCACAAATAAAAGAATATGTTGTAGACAATTCAAAATTGAAATATTTTAGGATGCATCTTTGATTGGATGGGGAACACATTGCAGTGGCGAGAGTGTTGGTGGTTTGTGGTCACACTCAGAATTTCACATAAATCAGTTAGAACTCCTGACAGCCTTATTTGGATTAAAATGCTTTGCGAAGTCACAACGTCACCGTAATATATTAATTCAAATTAACAACACTACCGCCATTGAGTGTATTAATAAAATAACTTTAATACTGAGTGGGAATTAAGCAATGAAGCCTATTCTTTAATAAAATATCAGTTTGAAGTCCCCCACTTTGATCTATTTGCTTCTAGAATCAATAAAAAATGTGATGTTCATGTCTCATGGAAGAGAGAACCTTGTGCATTTAACATAGATGCTCTGACACTTAACTGGGAACCATATTTTTTATGTTTTTTCCACCATTCGCCCTTGTAACTAAAAGTTTACAAAAAATAAAAAAATATAAAGCCAAAGACATCATAGTCTACCCAGTTTGGGAGTCACAACCCTGGTATCTACTTGCCATGAAACTAATAATAACAGAACCTATAATATTCAAATGTAGTACCAACTTCTTGCTGATATCTTCTTTTAGGTCAATACACCCGCTGAGCAGCCACCTTACCCTGGCAGTGAACATCTTCTGTGGCAGGCATTCAGATGCCGAGGTTTGCCGGAAAGCTCATTGAACATCATGTTAGCTTCCATATCTGTAGGTACTATGAGGCAATACAATACTACTTACAAAAGCTGGTGGAGGTTTTGTCACACACAACCAAGAGTTATTTCTGACATCTGTGCCATTTGTCATACATTATTCTTAACAGATTTTTTTTTTAAATGGAGCAGGTTACTATAACCTTAACTGCCATAAATCTGCACTAACCATCCTCATGGGGGAAAAATGAGCACAGATGACAGAATTAAAAAGTTCCTAAAAGGAATGTTCAGACTAAAACCTGCCATGCCACAATACGCAGAGATTTGGAACCCAAGTATTGTATTACATCATCTTGCCAAATTACCTTAAAACTCTGCTCCGAGCAAAGAAATGTTCACAAAAAAGTTGGCCACTATTAGCTTTAGCAACTGCTCAATGGGTGCAAACAATATCTTTGGTTAAGACAGATAATATTTTTATGTCTAATACTAACATTCTCTTAAACTATTAGCGACTTAGTCAAAACATCTGTAAGCACAAGAAAGGCTACTAATTTAAACCTCCCATTTTATTCTCAAGAGCCTAAAATATGCCCTGCCAGCACACTTCGAGATTACATTCAGTACACAGCTTCAATTAGAAATAAGGAACCATATATCTTTCTCACTGATAAGAAACCTTATCACCATGCATCAAAGCAAACCATAAGCAGGTGATTAAAAGTACCCTCACTGAGAGTTGGAATTGATACAAGTAAATTCACCACTCATAGCACCCGTCACTCGGCTACCTCATCTGCTAATAGAGCCCTGTGTCTATGGATGTTATCAGGAAAATAGCTGGCTGGTCAAATAGTTCATCAATATTTGTTAGATGTTAGGTATAATTTACCCATTGAAAACCAAAATAATAACAATGATTTTGTTCAATCTATTTTCAATGTGACTTAAAATTCAAGACTAGACAAGATTGTCTAATATAATAATTATTTGACTTATGATTAAGTAGATTAAATATTACATAATTATGCTGATCTTATGTAGGTAGTAGAAAAGCCTACTACCATACTCATCAGTAAAACCACACAACAGGAATGTGCTGTGTAGTCATTTATTGTGTATCATTCAACTACGATGTACATAGCTAACAATTAGTTTAATTGATTTGAAGTTTGAGTTGAACTTATTACATAATGTTTTGTATAAGCCAACAATTAGCTTAATGGATTTGAAGTTTGAATTGAACTTATAACATAATGTTTTGTATAAGGTATCCTTATATACTACAAAATAAACAAAATTGAAGTTTAAAAGATTTATTATTCTTAAAATAATTCAGATTAAAACAAACAAATCTTACTAAATATTGCCCATTATGCTCTTTACTCTAAACAACTACACTGTAAATCAATTTATATTTCAGATCAACATGAAATAAAATTGAAAATTGGATGAACTTACCCAAGTGAAATCCAATTGTAATTTTATGAATGTTGATCTGAAATATAAATACCCACCCAGCCCTGTATCATCGCCCAAGGCATAATGGGCACCTAGGTATCCGGGTTCAGCTCTGAATCAGTGACAGCTAGTGTTGCCACAGCCATAACAAGGTTTATGCTACTATGTTTTTTTTTTTTATCTATACTCTAAATAAATTCGCGATGCCATTGAGTAGCGAAAAGGAAAAACTACACTGTAAATCAATTTATATTTCAGATCAACATTCATAAAATTACAATTGGATTTCACTTGGGTAAGTTCATCCAATTTTCAATTTCCATTGATTTGCCGTAGTGTGTTTGTATCCAGGAATTGATTTCTATCAATAACACTATCGATTGATATAATAATACAGGGTGTTTTTTTTTTCAAATTCACTCATTATTTTGTTATTTCAATGTTAGATAACACGGCGATGGTTGATCGTAGCTCTTTGTTGCCATAATAAAAAATGATCAAAATGTAATTATCTACAAGATACACTCATTTTTTTTTACTGGCCGGCATTTTTTTTTTTGGGTATTTTTTGTTCGAGACGTGAATGATGTCCTTTTTGTATATAAAGTATCCTAAACAAGTTTAAAGCCAATCGCATGTACCGTTAAAAAGTTCCTGTACCGAGTTTTGGGCGAATCGAACCAAGTGTTTTTTTTCTAAGAAACTTTACCACGCTGTTTAACTCCCTTAAGGGGTGAATTTGAAAATTTTTAGTAACCTTTGCATTGTTCCAGAACCGAAACAACTTGAAGTTCTACAGTCAAGTAGTTACGGAGATACGTGATAACAAACATTCACACACATAAACTTTCGTTTCTTTGTTGGTGTTAGCTGTTGTCAGTCTGTCACTCATGTAACGTAAGAATTTTAATTATTGAGATGAATAGATAAAAGAGACCGTGCTGTTCCGTCTCGGTCTAAAGGCCCTAGGCAATTCAAAAGCTTGGTCAAACTGGGCGCCTTTGGCATCCTAAACAATCTCTAATCGATTTATCCGATCAAAGACATTGATATTCCTAGCTGGTGCCGCTTTTGTAATATGAAAGTGTTTGTGCTTTTTATTACTTTACTATCAAAACAAAAACATTTGGATGATAAAGTTTTGAAAAAAAAAACAATATGGCTACTATTATATCAAAGTTTTCAAACAAAGTCCCTGTACAAATTATTTTACGTCATACGTTCAATGTCATTAAACCCGGACCCTAATATTCTACTTACGGACGACGGGTCGTTACATAAAATTATCATATCGTTGTTTTTCTACCAAAAAATGTATGCCGGTTCATAACAGATAATGTTGCCATGTTAATTAACGAGCCGTCGTCCGTTAGTAGAACATTGGAGTCAGCCAATAATAATACTTGTTACGGAATAAATGAATCCTTAGGCTCATGAACTAGTAAAAAAGCAATTTCCTTTACTTCTTACGTTTTAGTCCAATTTTTAGATGTAAATATAAATACTACAGTCGTATTAAACTGAGACCAACAAAAGCAATGAAAATACTTTACTTTCAGCAAATAACAAACACGAACTGACAAGGGATTTTCCGTCAGACGTCGTATTTCTAAAGGCGATTTAATTTGGCAAAACAATGCGATTTGCAAACGAATCCGATTTCAAATTTCTCAGTCAATGTTGGAGCCGACAAGTAATAAATAACGTGTAGTATTATGTCTCGAATGATCACCAGAATACAAATTATTTAATTTTTATTTTGAAGGAGATTTTTTAAATATTTTTGTTAGAAGGGTGACGGTATTTATTTATTTTATAAGAGTTTCTAATGTTATAAATCCCACAAAGTCGGATTTGGTTATCTATACTATCTTATATTATAAGAATCTTTGTCCTGACTGACTGACTGACTGACTGACTGACTGACAGACAACGCACAGCCTAAACCGCTGGACGTAGAGACTTGAAATTTTCAGTGTAGGTAAACCTTGGTACGTAGGGGTGTACTAAGAAGGAATTTTTCAAAATTCAACCTCTAAAGGGGTGAAAAGGGATGAAAACCTGGAATCAATTTTTGGTCTAAAACTGCACATAACCTATATCAAATTAAAGAGCCGATTTTTCTCATTTAGTTGATGTCATAATTACCTGCAAATTCTTTATTTTTGGCATGTTTTTCATGAAAAATAGAATACTTTTATTTTGACATTATGACAGCGATGATACCAAAGATTAATAATAGATGATACAAAACATATGGAAAAGGAACTGTCAATGTCAAATTACCTGTGAAAGGAAGCATAAATTATTACTGGTCTAATAAGTTTCTAATCTTGATTATTCATGGAGTTCTGACGTAATTCTACGTCTGAAAACTAGATGTCGCTGCTAATTCTGATCAAATTTTGACGCGCTATCGTTGCGTTTTGTAAAGTTTACCTTAACCATGGGCGCCGGCAAGGGGGTGCCAGAGGGTGCACTTGCACCCCTTGGGAATCTCGGGATCAACAGGAATTATTGAAACTGTATTGCGCTTTCTCTGTTAAGTTCATCCCATTTATGCTGGTGCCATCTGGTGTAGAGTAGCGGTACTTTAAAGGGTGCGTTCAGTAATGGAAATCGATTAATATCGATCCCGGTACTCCTGGCCCACCAATTTAGAATTTTTAAATTTCGATCGTCGTGAACAAATAGATGTGAGTCGTGACGACTGGGTACCTATATAATAAATTCATAATGAATAGTCAGAAATTTGTAAATGTCTCAAACATTCAGACTAAAATTTCATCTTTTTATTAACAATCATATACGGCAAAGATTGTAAGAAAACTAAAATCTGCACCACCTGGAAATTATTTCTGCCGGCGCCCATGACCTTAACTCTCAAAATTTTTACTAAATTCACCGAAATTTCTAAATTTTTAGATTTAGGTATGTTTGTGACGATCTGCGAAAGGCTGCTGGCAGAAACTGGATGCGTCAAGCCAAAGATAGGGCGCGATGGCGCTCATTAGGGGAGGCCTATGTCCAGCAGTGGACTGCTATAGGCTGATGATGATGATGATGATAATGTTTGTTACTCTTTCACGCAAAAACTACGGAATATACTTACATACCATTATTCATATTCGTTCGCTAAAGTTAGCCATTGCTTAAAGTTAGCCCTGTCACTGTTTGTCATTATGAAATGGTAAGAGATGGCAATACTTTAGTCATCGTTTAGCGTACACTATATTATAATGAATAATGAGGATAGTAGGTACCTACGTGTGCTGGAATGGGACATAGGGTACTTTTTATCTGGGTACCGCGTGAGCGAAGCCGCGGGCGGCTGCTAGTAATATTATAAAGCTGCAGAGTTTGTTTGTTTGTTTGAACGCGCTAATCTCTGGAACCACTGGTCCGATTTGAATGATTCTTTCAGTGTTGGGTAGTCCATTTATCGAGGAAGGCTATAGGCTATGTTTTTTTTCAAAATTAGGGATCCGTAATAAAATTGCTATTTTGTAACACAAGGTGTAAAATCGAAAACCTATTTTTGCGTGCGCTGCAAAAACTATTGACAATAGAATAAAATGATGTACTACGGGTTTGTAGATCCCATTAAGACCTACAAAAAAGTCCGCGAGAACATATATCTAGCTATCATGGTTTAATCACAATAACCGATTTTGTGTTCAAAATAATTATTAAATCGTGTGAAGAAAAAAAAACTACGTTAAATATGTATCGTAATATAAATCTTTTTCGAAATTAAGCATTATGTTATCAAGAGTATTTATGTAGAAGTAAAATACTTTTTGTTTCATCACAATCGGATATTTCATTTAAAAGTTATCACGTGTGTAAGATGTTAAGAGTTGGTACCTATTAATGAGTTATGGGCCATAGTCCATTTATTGAGGGAGGCTATAATATAGGCAATATTTTATCTCGGTATTTCCACGGAAACGAGAAAAACGCGGGTGAAACCGCGGAGCACAGCTAGTAAAACAATAAAATTGTATTCAAATTTTAAGTTCAGAATAAGTTAAATTTAATCATCGTCTTTTTTAGTGTTTCGTGCGAAATTATTTAATGACGATTAAACGAGCTTTAATTTGTAAAATACCTATGTTTTACCAAAGAAAAAAAAACGTGTATTTTGTTAACAAAATCACCGTCAAATTCACTAACGAAAATAGATTTTTATAGGTACCGGTTTTGGCTTCTGCGGGCAGTTTAAACGAGTACATATATAATTAACTTTTTTGGTTTAACAGGCAAGACTACCACCACTGCTAGTTGTATTAGGTACTAGTTAATTCGATCCAGTGTGGTGAAAGAATTTACAGTATTCCTCAAAGGCTCCTTTCGTGCACTTAAAGTTTTTCGAACTTTACGTTCTACGACGTGATTTCCTCACGATGTTTTTCTTCTATAGCTTGACTATTACGGCTCTGGTAGACTAGCTTGGTGCTATATGAAAGCTGAAGGTTATAATGAGGGTTGTATAAGGCTCTTTAATTACCTTTCTTCGGTGCACCAGGAGCTATTAGACAACAAAGGACATCGACCCCTTGCTTTGTGTCATTGTTCGCATATTTATTACTTTATCAGACAAAGTTATGTCAGAACTTGTAGCCCATATGAAGTCTACTGTAATTTCAAACGGTGGAAGAAAACATCGTGATGGAACTGGCATGTTATAGAACCTAAAGGGTTTGAAAATATGTATCAAGTACACGAAAGGAGCATTTTAGGTGAACTTTAAATCTTTTCACCACACTGGTTCAAAAGAACTACTGACATGAATAGTAGTAGTAGTCTCAACGACAATAACAGGCTTGCATAATAGGTAAGGCAGTTTCAACGTTCAAACAATTATTGTCTCTTTACTAGCTAAAGGAATAAGCAAGTAGGTAAAAGCTTCTCTTTGAAAAGCTTTTTCATAATTTAAAAGGCAATCACGTGTAACTTTATTACATTGTGAAGGTAATGCGCTGCTTACCTACTTACTTTATGGGTAATGAAGCGAGAAAGGCAGAATTAGTGTGTGCTTACAAGAATAATACACACCATAAGGTGTGTAATAAATTCTACCAAGAAGGAGTTAATTGATTCAGGCAAGACTCTGCTGAAGAATGGAAGAACTGCTTCTACTGCCCATGACACTTTATAGGAAAAAATAATTCCTACTACCAAACATTAAAATGAAAATCAGTCTGCGCAAAATATTGAAATCAAATAATCCTCAAAGACGGATAATTAGTAATAACAAGAAACAAAATAGGTAAATAAAAAAACTGGTTTCAACGACTAAAGAAATAGTAATTACCTACCTATCAAAGAAAAAATCATTTGAAAATATGATAGGGTTCCCGATATCTAGATCAAAAGAAATGTGAAACATGGATTTTACAAGATTATTTTTAAACGTGTTTTCACTTTGTAGAACCAAAGAGAAAATGGAGTTCTACATCGATTTTTGTGAGTAAAATCCGCTATTGCACACTCTTGATGCACGTTTCCCCTTTTCAACTATCGGATGACAGATGGTAGTACCATCAAAGAGTACCATAGCAACGTTGTTTTTGTAAAAAATGTATGGCGTTTATCGACAGATAGCAACGGTGCTGCGGTAAAAAACGGTCCGTCGTCCGTTGGTAAAATATAGGAATCGCGCATAAATAACTATCTACTTAGGTTCTAAAAAAGAGGAGAACCCATTTTTACCCGACGTGTTTGTATGTGCGTGTGTGCATTCCTTTGACTGAAGCTCCAAAGGGCTGGACGGATTTTGACAAATTAGTCTAGAACGAGAGTTTCATAGGCTATAATAGTGTCAAAAATTGGATATGGCGGCTGTGAGGGCGGCTGTAAGAATCCATTTTCAATTTATTTCTTTGGCTGCCTCTGTATCCGAAAAGGTTGGATGGATTTTGACAAATGAGCTGTTGTTGGATTCTTTTAGATAACGGGGGGAAGAGTGTACCTATGACACTTCTTCATCATCATCATCTGTCAAAAAATCTAATATATATGTCAGATTTACTATGCTGCCTAAATTCTACGCAGGGGCCCTATTCACGATGACCAAAGAAAACGAGCCACGTAACGAGCCAAATGTCATCGTGTCTCTAAACACAAACGAGACACGCCATGGTGTGAAATCAAAAACTGTATTCTGTATGCCCTGAGGTACTTATGCCATAAGACTAGTTGTCTATGACCGTGTTAGGTGTTTTGGTTTTACGTGATTCGTTCAAAATCAAGCATCCGGTCTTTCGGAAAACAATCGGTTTTAGATTGATTTTATTTTTTTGTTTACAATTTTCATCTCAAGTAAATAAATATTGAATTATAAAATTGCTAAACTCTTTCTACTAATACTTTCGTTATATTTTAAAGTTTAGAGAACAAAAAAAATATATAACGTAAAATGGTTAGCTACATCAAACCAACCACAACTTGTTTCCGAACGAATTATCAATCAAAATATTGACTGACATATTGCATTGTTTGTTTTGAAAAAAACTTGGTTATACATAATATTTTAACGGAGTGATAAAAATGGACGTTGTTCTTCGAAGACAACGTATGATATGCTGGCGCCAGCAACGCCCTCACATAAATAGGAGACTGTCAAGGGATTCTGCTGAGCTGGACCCTAAATTTTTCGTGCTATTTTATAAGGTGGCCAAAGAGTGGTTTTGGTATTGTGCGGCGTTCTTGGAGGCAGGCTAGTTAATTCTGGGCCTCAGAGATGTTCTAGCATTACAACAGAAGTCAAAGTAAGTATTGTGTTAATGGTACCTAGGTTAGGTATTAGGTTAGACTGAAACTTACTATATTTACTGTATTTTTCCAGATACTTACAACCCTCAATTTCCTGATCACCAGTAGCTATCAAAAGCCAGTGGGAAACTTTTGGTTAGCACCTGTAAGCCTCTGCATAGAGTAAGCGGTGAATGCCTTGAATGATGCCAACCTACATCAAATTTCCTACCTCCGAACAAGAGAGGAATTAAATCAAACAAGGGTAATATTTTAATCAACTATTTATTTTAGTAGGTATTACATAATAGTATTTGTGAGAGCATCAGCGAACTAAAATAAATTAATTTTATTAGATTCTTTGAAAAAACTTTCACTTTCATTATATTAGTAGAATATAATCTTTATTTCCAAAAACATGAAAGTATGTACCTACCTATAAAAACAATAACAATGATTTCTGCCTCGTTTCAGATTTGCAACAGTGGCTTAAAGGCATACCTACTCATGTGCTACCTTAGGAGGGGCAGCTCATGACAGTTATATTATGTTAAATAAATCAGAAATCATGAGATGTGTGTGTGTGTGTGTTAGTGTTAACATATGGGTACATGCGGTTGTGTAGGTATAATAAGTAATAATAAATGCATTAAAACCATAAAACAAAAAATACTCACAGCACACATACTATGCATATTTCAAGTTTCACTCAATCCATGCAGCCATTTAGAAGTAAATTATGAGGCACAAGCATCGTTACATCTTCACAAACTTTTGCATTCACAATAAAAGAGCTATGTTAAGTTATGTTATTTTAAGTTATATGTGCATATTAAGAAGTTTATTGTACATGTGTAAGCATGACTGTGTGTGTGTGTTTTAGATTGTTACATTTAAATTGTTATATTTCAGAGCCGCCCACGCACTATGCCAACACGTGGATCAGAAGCAATTGCTGTACGCAATACAGTCTCAGTACATGTCTGGTCCACTACGCCAGGGCTTCTACGACATCCTCATTGCGATGCATCTCCAGTCGCACGCCACTACCATGTGAGTACACCAGCTTCGCTTGAACAGCATCTGGAAAAGAACAGGATTATGAAATACTAGGTGGCAGCACAGGTAAAGTACGCGCTATCGTTGCGTTTTGAGCTTTACGCCGGTAATTTCAAGCAAACTAAAGCTTTCCAATATTATAGTATACATACATACATATTATAACGCCGTATCCCTAATGAGGTGGGCAGAGCCACAAGTAAACATAATAAAACTTGCAACCACTTCTGATCCAAACTTCCAAGATGGATATGGCCAACCATGGTGACAGGTGATCAGCCCATCGCCCATATAGGTGGTCCATCATTTTGGAGAAGATCCCTTTGTCGCCTTTTACGACATGCTCGGGGAGAGAAGCATATAGTAAAACCCCCGGATACTCAAATGCATCACAGTTGAGCACGTCTCAATCTCAAGTGACGAGTTTTTGACTTCTGTCATTCCTTTCCGTTCCGTTTTGTAATTTAAAGTACTTATCCGTATTCAAATTTAATTATTGAGATCGTAACTTTATTAAAGTGATTGTGTGAACTTTAGTTTCGTTCGTTATTTTATTGCCTGCATACATGCAGGCAATCTCCCTTAAACGCAAGCTCATTGACGTATGCATTCTCCCTATCCTCACGTACGGCGCGCAGACTTGGTCTTTGACGGCTCAGCAGAGGTCCACACTCGGGGTTTGCCAGCGAGCGATGGAGCGCAGTATTCTCGGAGTAAAACTCACTGACCGAATACGCAACACCATACTGCGCTCCAAAACAAAAATCGCTGACGTTGCTCGGAAAGCAGCCACTTTGAAGTGGAACTGGGCAGGGCACGTCTGCCGTATGTCGGATGACCTATGGGCGAAAACCACTACCGAGTGGGCTCCTAATGGTAGTAAACGGCATCGTGGCAGACCAAGACTGAGATGGCGGGACGACTTGGACTCATTCATGAAGGATTGGTCCTCCAAAGCACAGGATAGAGAAAGGTGGAAGGGGGATAGGGAGGCCTTTGCCCTGCAGTGGGACGATATGGGCTAATAATAATAATAGTAGGTAATAATGCATGCCCATAATGTCTAAGAATCAAGAAGATAATTATATAACAGACAAGTTCTTACTTTTTTTGCTTGTTTTTGTTTTTTCCAGGGAGGTGTGCAAAAACGAGTTCGTGATCCCCCTGGGACCGGAACTGAAGGCGTTGTACGAAGACCCAGAGATGGGGCACATCCTCCGCTCGCTGCAAACAGAGAGTGTTCGACCGCAGATGAAGAATGAAGAAATCTGTAAAGATATCACGTGAGTTTGCTTGCTTTCGTGTTCCCAGACATTCGGAAGAATATAAATATGTCCCAGGTGGCCGATTTGTAGGGCTCAGTGGGCACGTGTTCTCGTCGGGTTCCGAAATAATGGGTAACCTCGAGAAAAAAATCACACTCGGTATAATCGTACGAAGTTATTAGCGTCCAGTACAAATACCAAGTAACTCTTGAATAAACAAGTAGGCAGAACAGATACGTCCCGCTCGGCACGAGCTCTAAAAATAGACTGCCCGCCAGCTCCAACGGCCGCATCCAAGCATGACTCGGCTGTGACGTCACGCTTGCGTTCTGTGGGTAGTGAGTCAGTGTTGCAGTGTGATTGTAGATGGCGCTATAATTAATCTCCGACAAATATGTATAGCCATCTAGCCCCAAACTAAGGTTAACTTAATTTTGTTCTGACACATGTAATTTTAACTGTGAATTCCTACGAATAGGTACTGAATGTTGTTATTTCGATAGAAAATCTTCCAGTCCCAATTTATCTTCACCTCGCAAAACATCTTGTTTCAGAGAGAGTATAACGGAGATCAGCAACTTGTACTCCCCCTACTTCCCGCTGGAGGTGGTCCGTGAGTTCGTGATGCAGGCGTTGGCGGACGCAGTTACAACCAACCAGGTGCACAACCGCGACCCCGTGAGCGGCACCGATGAGAACCTCTTCTTGTGAGTACACTCTTCCTGTCAGTAGGTACACTCTTCAGTACACTCTTCCTGCGAATACCTTCTTCCTGTGAGTACACTCTTCCTGCGAGTATAATTTCCTGACAGTACATTATTCCTGTTAGTACTCTTCCTGATAATATACTCTTTCTGTGAGTACACTCTTCCTGTAAGTACTTTACCCCTATCATCAGGCCAACTCTCATTTTAATAAATAAATATTCATAGGCAACCCAACCCGTTAATCCGATAAGAGTTTATTATTCTTCAGACGTTAAGCTGTAATTAAGTCAAACACATCAAAACAAACTTTTTAAATGTGTTTCAGACCTCTGATCAAACTGGTAGACCGTCTCCTTCTAGTCTGTATGATGCGAGATGAAGACGTTGAGAAGCTCCTCATCATGATCAACCCTGAGACGTGGGATCCCACCTTTGAAAGTTACAATTCATAAAATTTTTACTGCCTTACCCACAAGTTTCCATTATCTGAAATTCTTTATTGTACACGCACGAAATGAAACAAATACACACAAAACATTAAAAAGTACATGTACAAAGGCGAGCTTAACTCAGAGTTTTCTGCCAGCAAACCTTTGAGGCAAGGGAGAGGCTTTAACATAAGTGGAAGTTATGTGTACAGAGACAGGAAAAAGAAAAACATACAAGATAAGCTTACAAATATAATAAACTAATAAGATATACTACACACAATATAAATATATACAAATAATATATATCTACAAAAATATATACAATATATACATACATACATATAAATAAATATTATTAAAAAATTAAACATTATTATTTTAAATATTATTACACCATCATCATCATCATCATCATCATCATTTTCCTGCCCTTATCCCACTAGGTGGGGTCGGCACAACATGTTTTCCTCTTCCATCTTCTATCATTCGTCATCTCAGTACTCACTCCTTTCATACGCATGTCCTCTTTCACACAATCCATCCATCTTTTCTTAGGCCTTCCTCTGTCCGTGTATCCATCCACATTCATATTCAGCACTTTCCTTGTAACAAGACTTTCTTCCCTCCGCATAACATGCCCACGCTAACCTACTCTATTTTCCTATTATTACACCGATTACCTGAAAGTTTTTAATGATAATATAGATTGTCTTTGTAAATAAATTTTTGAAGTTTTATGTTCCTAATTCTGTCCTATAGAAGGAAAAGACGAGCACAGGAAAGGTCTACTACACATGAAAATGGCGGAGGGAGCGAAGCTTCAGATGTGCTATCTCCTACAACATCTGAACGACATACAACTGAGGCATAGAGTGGAAGCCATCATAGCTTTTGCTCACGACTTCGTAGGCGATCTGCAGAGCGATCAGTTGAGGTAACATCGGCATAACCCTGCTTTAAAAAAAAATTCTATAAATCTTACTTATATTATAAATGCGAAAGTTTGTGAGTTTGGATGTTTGTGCCTCAATCACGCCTAAACGGCTGAACGGATATGTACTGGATTAACATAATAGGCTATTTTTCATCTGGGTACTACGCGAGCAAAGACGCGAGAGGCAGCTAGTATAAATATAAATATTTGAGGACATTATCATACAGCACCATCTAGCCCCCAACTAAGCAAAGGGAGCCAGATGGCTGATAGAATACTCCCGCAGCGGGAATCTAACCCAATCAATCAATGCTTGTGGCCACCAGAAACAATAATACCAGCTTGAACTGATTAAATATTATGTACGCATATTTTTCTTGCTTTCAGACGTTACCAAGAAATCAAGCAGTCAGATTTGCCGAGCGCCGTGGCTGCCAAGAAGACCAGGGAATTCCGCTGTCCGCCCAGAGAACAGATGAACTCAGCTTTAAGTAAGTGTCTCGTCTTGTTTCAAAGTCGAAGTCTATAGTAGGTAAATAAGCACACAATCTACATCGTCGAAACTAAAATCTTACTTCTTACTTAGCAAAGATCGCATAGGCAGCAAAGATCGCATAGGCAGCAAAGATAGCATAGGCAGCAAAGATCGCATAGGCAGCAAAGATCGCATAGGCAGTAAAGATCGCATAGGCAGCAAAGATCGCATAGGCAGCAAAGATCGCATAGGCAGCAAAGATCGCATAGGCAGTAAAGATCGCATAGGCAGTAAAGATCGCATAGGCAGCAAAGATCGCATAGGCAGCAAAGATCGCATAGGCAGTAAAGATCGCATAGGCAGTAAAGATCGCATAGGCAGCAAAGATCGCATAGGCAGCAAAGATCGCATAGGCAGCAAAGATCGCATAGGCAGCAAAGATAGCAATATCGAATTAACACATTAAAATATAATGTAACTAACCTAGGTAATGTACATTACCGTCGTACTGATAACTTGTGTTTAGAGTACGTACCTACCCACAGAACACTAATGTATTAATACGATATAGGTACTTACTCAAACACAAGTTATCAGCACGATGTCGAAACACGCAAAGCCACCCGATACGACAGGCAGCGCTTTTATACAAATCCTTCGTAAACAAGAAGATGGCGGCGATGTCGTACCGGTAGTCGTTCAGTGACTTACATTAAAATCATAAATTGACTTTTATATTAATTTAACTAACATCTAAAATCAGAATATTAATTTACGAAACTTTACACTAAAAAAAAAATAAGATAGTTCCTATAATGATTATGTAGATAAAATTAAATATTCGTAGATATTTGTATTCCTGTTTTTTTTTAAGACTAATTTTATTTTGAGTAGTTTCTATAAATTATTACCTAGTGTTCCAGAATACGGTTAAAAATTTATTTAAAAGATTGTGATTTTCTATACTGTTTTTTAGTAGATATTATATAGTTTATTTATAAAAGACTGATTATAATACTTTGTTTCATAAAAACATCGTTGTCTTATTTTTTCCTATTCCGTCTGATAGGAACCCGCAATTAAAATGGACGCTTTTATTATAAATTCAAAGGTTAATTGAGTAATAGGTAGGACCTACCTGGTAGGTGTTACTAGTTTAGAAAAGAGTAAATGGAGTAAAAGGAGTAAACTTGACTATATACTTGTCCTAAGCCTCGAGCTCAACTATATACCTACTTGTCTTACCCCCGAATACTCAAACGCGACTTAGAGTTGAGCACGTCTCAACTCACGGTTTTTTGACAGTTTCTGGTGATAATCTGTCAAAAAATCGTCATTTGAGACGTGCTCAATTTTGAGATGCGTTTGAGTATTCGGAGGTTAGGCCTTTTACGAAATCTACTAGGTAATTGTGATGTTTTTACAGGCTTCAAGCACATGGAGCAGGAAGAAGAATCTTGGAAGGAGAATTGTCCTTGTGGCGAGGAGCTCATCGTCAGGATGAACGAGATCCACGAGAGCCTCATGGTGCATGTGTCTCTCAACGCTCTGCAAGAGCCACTGTCTGAGATAACTATTACTAATCATAACGTAAATAACATTTGGAATTTCTTGGAAAACATTTATCTATGGAGCGAAAGACTTTAGAGAGAACTAGAAAGAGTTGAAGGTGTGAAAGGTTAATTATAGTTGAAAGAGAACTAGAATAAGTGAAAGTATAATTTAAAAAAAAATGTCAAGTGCGAGTTGGATCCGCACACGAAAGGTTCAGTACTAGTGCAAAAAAAAAACTAGAATCTACAGTAATTTTTATTATAAAAGTGTCTTATAATAATTTGACGGCCTCGGTGGCGTGGCGGGCGATTACTCGTCAGAGGTGCAAGAGGCGCGGGTTCGATTTCCGCTGCGGAAGAAATTGCATGTTCTGTAAATATTTCTTCCGGGTCTGGGTGTTGTGGTACCATGGTACTCGTAGTTTCTGATACCCACGACACAGGGAATCCTAATGTGGGGTCAGGACTATGTATGTGACTGTTGAGTGCTATTTATTTATTTATTGTACCTACAGGCCATAGAAGAACCGGCAAAGAAGACTCCAGAAGAGAAGTTCCGTAAAGTCCTGATCGGCACTATTGTCAGTTGGGCCGAGGAGTCGCAGATCGAGACGCCCAAACTCGTCAGAGAAATGTTCTGGTAATTTTACTCACATCTCTGTTCCAGGTACCAAACAAAAAAATGTATCTTCGTTGCCATTTATGTTTTACACTATTTATATGTTAATTCATGTAACATGATGAAACTGGCAGATATATTACAGACTCCTAATGATAATAATAATATATTTCTTCCTTCCAGTCTCCTAGTCCGTCAGTACGACGCTGTTGGCGAACTGATCCGTGCTCTCGAGAAGACTTAGTTATGTGATAAACGCAAAGACGAAGCTGGATGTAGCGGAGATGTGGGTGGGGCTGAGCCAGATCCGCGCGCTGCTGCCTGTGCAGATGAGCCAGGAGGAGGAGGAGCTCATGAGGAAGAGACTCTGGTGAGCCGTCATTCCTATTTAGATCAAGAATATACGTAAGACTAAGTTGGAGGTGCGAAGTTGTAGGTGGGATTGTGCCAGATCCGCGCGCTGCTGCCTGTGCAGATGAGCCAGGAGGAGGAGGAGCTCATGAGGAAGAGACTTTAGTGATCCATCATACTAATTAAGATTTAAAAAAGACTGACTTGTCCTTAGAATAGAAGCAAACAAACAATTCCAAACCTATGATTAATAAGACTGAGATATAGTTTGTTTACTTTATTATATTTGAAACTCATCAGATATTATATCTTATTTCAGGAAACTCGTGAACAACCACACCTTCTTCCAGCTGATTTAATTAGGTATGACTTGTTTACTATAAAACACAACTACTTACCTACATGCTCAGACCAAATAAAAAGAGTAGACGCCGAGCCGCGAACAACAAAAGTGAAGCCACACAAAACCGTGCTCCTGCAAGTAAACATACACGCTCACGCACACACTTACACTAAAACCATGCTTGCTTTTAATCATAATAACATTGCTTGTTAATCTGTCATGTAGGTATCAAATATGTGGTAAAATATACCGAATAGCCTTCTAGAAGAGCTCCGATAATTCGTTATGCCTAGGGAAAACCCTTATAAATTATTTAGTGAGCGTTCAGCAAAATACCTTTAGAATGAGTAATAAAACCCCATTTTGCCTCACTCGCTTTCCGGATAAGGTTCAAGATATGGTTTCTTGTAAGCAGTGAATGGTATCGTTTTCCTGAGATACATAACTATCAAAAATACCAATAAATAATGAATATTTGTGGACTAATCACACATCGCCATCTAGCCCCAAACTAAGCAAAGGGAACCAGGTGAGTTAAAAAGGCCACTTTATCTGATATACTGCTGAATTGAATTGCGTGCGATTCACCTACAATACGGGCCATTTTACAAAAACTAAAGGAATTGCTTTGGATTTGTAATAAAATCGAAAAATGAATTGCTCAAAGTGGCCTTCTTAGCCCCACAGATGGCCAATAGAATACTTATACACTTTTTTTAGAAATACATACCTATTCATAACACATTGTAAATCCAATACCCATCCGGAAAAAATATTTCCAGAATATGCAAACATTTCTCACGCAGCGGGAATCGAACCCGCACTGAACCGAGCACTCGCCCACCATGCCACCGAGGTCGTCAATAAATAAAACCTTACCATCAATATTAATATTAAAATCCAAAAAATTGAGAGGATGCGATATGTGGATATTTCTGTTTTTGCTTCAATCACGACTGTTTGAAAATTGGAAAGTTTGCATGTTAGAAAAAAATTGCATAAAATATGCTTGAATAAAACATGATACTTTTAAGCTAGTTTTTCTGAAAGTCGGATAATCTTTTGTAAGCAACATAAAGTTTTATTATTTTCACTTTTTTGCTGTTTTGTTAAAAGTCCAATATATAATGAGTAATGAGTAAGTCTAGGATAAAGTTTCCATTGTATTTATATCAAAACTACTAACTATTCTAGTATTCTCCGCATGTAACCGGACCGTACCGTGCTCTGGGCACCTGAATTGAACCGTTTCCTTAGCTTCTTTTGTCCGGTTCAATACGACTAAGTAACAGGGTAGTAAGGAACACATTACGAATAAAAACATTGAAACTCACAAGCCTTCGTTGCTGAACGTAGGTACTTTCTGAAAGCGCATATCATCGTAGTTAGTTCGTCGCAAGTTCTTCGGCATCGTCTACGCGACCTACTTTCCAAAATAATTGCTACTGTAGTTTCTTATTAAACCCAAGACAACAATTTTCAACAGAGAACAAATTTATTTAGCAGAAATTTAAAATAAGCTTAACTTGACTTCTTTTTTTGAATAAAATTCAAAACTCAAAGTTACATTATTCCGTGTAATCTCTGGGGTTATTATATATGTCTTAAATCTACGTTGAATTACTGTTTGTAACGCGACCAAGCGTGGAAGATACAGGCAAGATACCACGCTTGACTATTTTTTTGGAAAATTATCCCTTTACGATCATGTTTAAAATGTAAAACGAGTTGGAGCATTATTCAGTCCCAAGTATTTTTTCTTTCATATTATACTCGTATGTTTTCTAATATGCTTTTTAAACAATTTTCTTTTTATTAAAAAAATCATCCTTTTACTATCTATGTATACCTATAATTTTTATCCATCTACTGACCATCCGCGACCTTCACAATGTCATCGGTCCATAGGGTAAGTTAGCTGTCCAGTCAAATGCCGTCATTCGAGAAGCCTTACTCTTCAGCAATCGAATAACAGATGATCCTTCGAGCTATATAACCTGCCCATAACCGTTTCAACTTCCTTATTTTAAGAGTTAGGTATGCCCTATCTTCATACCTACAAATAATCTAGACGCGATCAGTCATCCAACACAAAACAGGTTCCCAAACTAAATGCGAAGGAAATGTTCAGCTCAACCCTAATTCCATCTTCCTAATTTATTCCAACTGACCAAACCACCAACTATCAACCAACTATATAGGTAAAGTAACATGTTATGCTTCGTTTAAACTGTCGTGATTGAACGTTGCGAAGGCAACACGTACAGCGTAGTAAAATTTATAAAACGTCAGTTTGATAAAAACACTAATAAAGACTTGCACCAGGAAGCATGCAAAATGTGAAAATAATCGTAAACTAGACAAAAAAATAGGGAAATCAAAGTGAAATTTCATTTTTAAGTTACTTTTACTGCGATACTGATGCGAATGTGTTACAAAATTGTCTCCGCCACAATATAATAATAATTTACGTCCTTTTGCACAGCATCTTAGTAATATGAATAGTTTATTCGCGTCAGTGTGACAGATGCTGAACGCATGTCGCTAAATACAGTAATGATAGTCCGGTACTCGTTTGTCATGCTAACTAACCTCCAGTTAATTGCAACCATCCATCTGATTGGCGTTTCATTCGGTTAATTGTTAACCGATTTACTTAATAACCAGGGGCTTGATACGGTCTTTTAGGAGCCATTTTTGCCATCCGTTCTGTGATGTAGAGCCTAATAAGGACCTTTACGGTTGATTTATGGAAATTCGGTTTTGCATTTTAATTTATTCGCTATTTTCTTCCGATTTCTTTTTAAACTTTTGCAAAAATAGGTTGTAATCTGTTGAAAAAACAATATAGGTAGGTAGTGTTTTTATTTGTCGTGACTACAAAAAATCGAAAAGCGTAAATGTACATTCTTTACGCCTGATGACATTATGAGAACCGGGCGTATTTCAATAGCTATAGGCTTGTAACTACTAATCAGGTAGAGTGTGGTCAAACGCAAACCTATTTCGGTTAAAAAAAATCATAGTGACTGTATGAACAGCTCACATCGGGACGACTTACCTATCTGTCGTTTTCATTCAATGGTAAGTCCGTAGAACCGAGTGTGATATTTTATCCTACTAATACTACCTAATAAAACATTTGAAAATATGCATTAGGTATTAATTCTAAGGCAGTACGAAGTTCGCGGGATCAGCTAGTTCTCAATAAAGGTGGGTATTGCTAATCCATCACAAAGCAAACAAATCCGTAGCTAGCTACCACTAGCATTGAAATTGGCCCATTGTTGAATCGATCCGAAGCTCGTTTGCCAACAAAAGAGATGGGGCCGAAGGCCATTTGAGAACCTTAACGAGACCCATTCAAAACTAACAATGGCAAGGAATCTCGATGAAATCTCAACTTTTACGTAATAAGTGCGTGAGTGTCGTGAACTTGGAATTCAACTTTCGTTTCTATATAAAATCTAATCTAGCATTTAATTCTGGTGATTGAAGTCACTATAACATGAAAATATATTCTCCATGGTAATGATGATACATTTCAGCCTGATATCATCCACTGCTGGGTTTTATAGGCCTTGCCTGCTGCCTTTCGATTTTGCGGGTCTCGGTCTTGTATCTCTTATTTTTACAATACCCTCATAATACAGCATTTGAGTACAGTAATTTAGTAGTTTCTGTTTTCAACTGAAGTTCATGTTCAGTTTCGATGTCTTTTATTTTAAAAACAATCACTTGTGCTAACCCCAAAGCTAATGTTGAATATGCCTTTTACCATCTATAGTTGATGATTTATACAGTGTCAGGAGGCCACTTTTATCTTCACAAAGGGACGCCCGTAGTGCCCGGGACGAATTAAGATGGAGTAGGCTTTCCCATCACCTATTCCATCCTCTCAGCTTAGTCGGCCTTGTCCATGGTCAATACGTGCGGAGCTGACTAAGCCACGGGTTTCCTCACGAAGTTTTTCCTTTACAGTTTGAGAGTACCTACTGGTATAGCGCACATCAATTTTTCGCACAAAAAATCCATTGGTACACGGCCGGGTTTGAACCCACGACCTTAGGATCGGAAAGCGGGGTCACTACCAACTAAACCATCAGTGCTCTCAATATTGAATATTACTGGGGCTAAAAGCATTGGTGCTAAATGTGGAATACCTCAAGAGTAGATACGTCTTAAACACGTAGGTTTTTATTCTATGATGCTGTTCTGTAGTAACTGTTGATTATTCAATGTCGTTCCAGAATAATTTTATTGTTGGGATATTATCCCACATTCCATTTGATTTTATATCCCTTTTGTATTGATAAGGTTGGTAGAGTTCCTTTATGAGAACACATCAGTGGGTTACGGTTTTGAAAACAATGATCGCTATGAAATAATAGCTACATTGGTAATAGGTACCTACCTTACCAACCCATTAAGTACAATCCTTATAGCTACCGTCTCAAGAGTATTTTTATTTAGGAGTGGGAATGGCATTTGTATTTTATGTTACAAGTTTAAATTTATTTTAAGCTATCAACTGCAATCGTATCAAAAAATTAACCAATATTGCTAAATAGAACTTACAGTTTTGTAAACATTCGCTGCCACTTCAAAGCTTTTCCTCCGTCAAATATCAACAAGGAAGCAAATAGACTCCCATAGGGTCGCGGCAAAAGGAATTTAAATAATGTGAAAATCCTTGAGCTCTTTGCAGTCTAGACAGGCTATAGACGGGCTCTAGACTTCAATTTGGCGAGAGTGAAGCTTCAATATTGTTACTGACAATCCGTAATAATGTTAGAAACCACCTTCTAGAACGGTATCCGTCTAGTAAAATTCTACTCCTAATATTATAAATGTGTAAGTTTGTGAGGATGTTTGAATAATTGTGCCTCAATCACACCTAATGAAACTTGGAATATACATAGTAGCTGGATTAACATATAGGCTGTTTTTTATTCGGGTACCACGCGAGCGAAGCCGGCGGGAGGCAGCAAATGAGGTAGGGCTACCTTTACGGGGTGTGTTTTGTGTAAGTTTACTGTAAAGAAAAGAAAGAAAAAAAGAAAATACATTTAATAGTTCATCACACTTACAATAACTAAACAAAAACTAAGAGAAGGTAAAGAAGTGAATGTGATGAATCAAAAGGCCCTGCCTCAGCATTATGTTGCTCAGCAAGACGCTGATGCAACGCTGGTTTTCTGTCAGGACCTTTGGTTCGTGTAGAAAATCAACAATTAAAAGAGGAACCTGTGGTTTTAAGAGGACTAAAGTCATAACTTATACAATAATATGAAATTACACGTGGAACGACCGGCAACCGTGTCCACGTTGAGTTTTTTTTTTCATAGAAACGTCATCTTCCCGAAACGTCTTTTAGGAGTAGAATTTCAGGAATTCATTTCTTAGTACATAAGAAGAATATAACATTTTATCCTTTTCATTCTTCTATGACGTGTGGTTTAAGCTGGTTAAATATATAAGATTCGTATATTTTTAGGTCCTTTGATAAAAAAATATTTGTATAGAATTCATCGGAAAACCTTCTGTTTTAACTGTCGAGTGAAAAAGGAGAAAAAACCTGCTTAAAATAAGTCCCAGTTAAAATGTATTTTTAACTGAAACATGTATTTTGCGCAGAAAATTCCTTTACAATTCCATGAAAATGGAAAACCAGTGTACAGAAAAATGAATCCTTAAGTTATTTACGATTTTATAAAAATTAAGCTTGTTGGCTTAAGTAATTGTACAATCTTTGTGTATCACTGATGATGTTTTATAAATTCAGAGTAATAAAGTCCCTACAAAATAATATAAAATAAGAGATCACAAAAGTTAGTTCTGTTTCTTTTTAAACATGCCTCTAGGTCCTATAAAGTCTCACACGGATTTACACGCATTTATTTTCCAGCAAATATATTTGGGGAGCATGCAGTACTCCACCATATTGAACAATAAAGTTTTATTCGGGCGAAAAGACCTTCTGACCCGACTCTCATGAATATTAAAGTAAAATGGCTAAACCCGATCCCGGTTTTTACAAGGCTATTCAAATCTATTTGTGTTTATCATCAAATCAAATCATCATCAGCCTATATAGCAGTCCACTACTACATAGGCCTCCCCTAATGAGCGCCATCGCGTCCTATCTTCGGTTTGACGCATCCAGTCTCTGCCAACAGCCCTTCGCAGATCGTCACTCCAGCTAGCTGGGAGGGCGTCTTACATTACGTTTGCCGAGTCGCGGTCTTCACTCAAGTTGCGCTATGAGCCGGTCGCCAGAGTCTCGTTTGTAATTTAGCAGGATGCACCATGGGCAGGTGAGGTTGGCTTGGGTCCCTAAGATGGAAGTTGGAACCCTATATTGTACAATGTGCAGCATAATATAATATTGATTCTAGTGAATTTTATATCCAGTACAATACAGTTTATACAGTCGTCAGTACTGTAGAATATAGTCAATACCCTGATGTTGCAGGTGTCCGTGGGCTATGGCAATCAATTACCATCAGGTGAGCAGCTAACTCCCTTGGCAAAAAAAAACTACAAAAAAACTTGCATAGTGGTGAAAAAAAATACCTGTATGTAGGTAGATGTAGGTACATACTGTATTTATTGTTCTGAGGTACATACATTCATAATGTAAGCTTACCTCCTTGCTATTGTCACAGATTAAGTACTACTCAGTATTGCCGCTAAACTTTATCACAAACCTCATTAATACTCCTTGGTCGGATACCGATTTAGAAGTGGATAAAAAAGATTTAAAAAGGCGGTAGAGGTTGTAATAGATTTTGAAAAGTACAATATAATGAATGTTAATTAATTGGTTTTTATTTTTTTTGTTAATTAAACCCACATGTGAGTATAGTTGTGTTTATATTTCAATAAAGTAGGCATAATACCTTATAATTAAATCACGCCTGTTTCCCATAGGGGTAGGCAGAGACCACAGATGTTCATATGGTATGGTTCTGACATGCCTACATTTTAGGCCCTATCTAAAAACCAGCACTGATTCCCACGATTTTGTGGAGAACATAACATACTGAAACAGGACCTGCTAGGCTCACACTACACAGAGGGGATTAATTTAGCACAAAACTTTACCAACTTATTATCTACTGTCTTTTGTTTCTGTTCTTCTGTTTGACCCTATCTTTATTGTAATTTTTGTTGTAAATAAAGGATTTTTATTTATTACTATCGCTTCATTCACTCTCATCACGATCTTCATGCATGCTTTTCGGAATAGGGTACTCTTGATCTGGCCTTTCTCCAAAACGTCCGAAACCTATTACTATTATTCTACATCAAAACAGGCATGTGCCAAATGTGAGGTTTTGACGACGTGATTCTAACTAATCTTTAGGCGTCATCAAAATGGAACACGAGAGCCAGGAGATTTGAGATGATATGTCTACTTCATTTGGGAATATACTTGTAGTCTGTTTGATCTATAATGTTTTATTCAAACCTTTAAAAATAGCCTTCAACTACTTGGTGATTTGTATAGCATCCAGAAGCAAAAGATTAAGATTAAGATTTTGGATGGAAGTTATCTTGCTTACCTTTATGCTACAATAGAAACAGATTTTCCGCAGAAAAATAAAACATTTCAATAAAAATAGCTGTAGATGTAAATAGAAACATTAAACTAAAATTTATACTCATTCTCAGTTCCAATATTCCATAGCAACATTATAAGCAAAACAACATCGTTGCTATGACAATGTACGATCAATCGTTTAATGGTAGAATATTTGAACCGGACATAAAATAACTAGCTTTTTGTGGCTAACAGTTTATATAAGTATATAAAGAGCTCCGATAAGCTCAAATTCTCCCTTTAAAGTACCTTGTTTACTGAGACTCGGAAGTGCAAAAGCAAAAACTCGTAAAGTAAGAGGTCTGGCCATATATCGCGGGGCGGTGGCCGTCCCTCTCACTGATCGATGGCCACCAACTAAACGGCATTAGTGAAACTGTTTATAGGTTGTTTAACTGAGAAATAAATGAGGCAGGATATGTTTATTTCCTTCAAAGGGTCCTTAGCTTTCTTTGTAAGGTTTTTAAAGGCGCAAGCTTAGATGCAGGATTATTGGCATTAAAATAAAAATAAATATTGGTGGTCATTTCACACAGCGCCATTCCAAACGAAGCAAAGCTATGGGTATCAGATGACTGATAGAACACTTATATCCTTTTTTGTATAAACTTACTTAAATAAATACTATAACACTCAGACTCGGAAGGAATACTTGCAGAATATGCAAATATTTCTCCCGTAGCTTCAACTAGAATCGAACCCACGCCTCTTGTGTCTCAGCCGAGCACTTGCCTGCCACGCCACCGAAGTCGTCAATTTCTATTGAACTACCTATCATAATAGAACAGTCGTGATTTTTGGTCTGCTAACATTTTAAAACAAAATTCAAACAATAGAACAAAAACGAGAATATAAAAAAAATAACAGGATAATAACAGAAGTTTATAACTGCAACGCAATCCAGTATAAACCTACTCACTAGACATAAGCTACACCAATTTATCTACATACTTAGCAATTACTTCTCTGCTGGACTGGGAGTAAAGATAAAACAGAATGCATGAACTGCTTCTCTCCCCGAGCATGTCGTAAAAGTCGACTAAGGGATAGTATACTCTCCAACATGATGGACCATCTATATGGGCGATGGGCTGACATCTGTCACCATGATTCACCATACTCATCTCTCAGGAGTGGCTGCAAGTTTTCTTATGATTACTTGTGGCTTTGCTTACCCCATTAGGCATATGGGCGTAGTAATAAATTCGTAGGTTTGTCTATCTCGGTACCATTAAAATAGTTAAATTTAATAGACGCATCTACATATTTGTATATCAAAGTATATCCTTTCTTTGTCAGCAAAAGCTGTATAATTTTAGCTATGTCCTCGTAGTCTGCCTGTCACAAAGCACTTTGCCTAGAGACAGCTTTTAGATCTCAGAAAGCAGGCAAAGACACAACAAGAGACTCAAACCGAGCTACCTAAATAATTCACGAACCCAAAGTATAGCCTGATATTGATTCAAATCGTCCAATTTCGGTTGGATTATTTTATACCAAACGACACGACACAAAACCCTTCATTAAACAATTTTTAATGTAAATAAAAAAAAACTGTTTAGAACTTTCGAACTTTCTTAAGTCAGTTAATTTTACATATTATTTCTTATCATACCCATGTATGATAATATTAGTCATAGCGCTTCTTTTGACGTTACTATGATAACGAACGATCCGTTTTCCGTTTGTAGGTTATAGTATATTCAGTATATCTTTTCTCTTTTCAACATGTACCATTTTAATATTCAAAAGAAATAAAATTACCTATGGTTTTTGTCGATCTTTTATGGAAAATTGAAATAGTAAACATTTTATGTAACAGTTTTGTCTATTCTGTAAAATATCGTATCGTATTATGTAAGAAGTGATGTCTCGTTCACCAAAATGTTCAGTGCAATATTGATAATAATATAGTGCATAATATATTCATCATAATTTGTTAGTCAATGTAATTGTGATTCGTAAATGGACTTTTTTTTAGTATTTGTTAATTATTTTTAAGTCTTTAATGGCTGTTTGTTTTTCTAAGAAATACAAATAAATAAAATAACTAAAAGTCATTTTAGTCATGCTCTCATTTCACATTCACATTCTGTTTGACTATAAATACGTAATAAATATATTATGTATGCTGTGCTTTAGTTCCCCAAACAAGTTTCAAATAACATCGAACAGTCAGTTAGGGTGTTATTTATTTATTTATTTATTTATTTATTTATGGTGTCTACCGATCTGATGATACCCAGACTGAAAAGAAATATTTGCTGAACGTGCAAACATATCGCGTTTGGGCCTGATTTTTGCCGTTCCGCTGCTCTCAAGAGACAAGTAATAACCAGTATAATTATGTTTACACAATCTTAATTATCTGAAACTATTGAACTTTATGCTACTCGACTTTCATAATAAATAACATAATTATGATAAATGATGATAATTTCACACCATCTTCACCCCATACTCCACCATCCATCTTGAGGCTGTGTCAACTACAGAGTAATTAATTAATCGTCGAACTTGCCTTCTCATTCTTGTCTCTTCTACGACACGCGGGTCCAGAGTTGGATCCTGATTGATATGATAAGTTCTGTTAATGCTGAGATAAAATAGTTTGAATCGATAGGCTCAATGACTATGAAAATTGTAGATAAGTGTGATAGATAGATAGAAAATTCTTTATTGCACAAGAAATAATTATGTACATAGGCGAACTTAATGCTAATTAGCATTTTCTTCCAGCTAACCTTTGTGAAATTTGGAAAACAAACAGAGGTAGTGCTTTAGAGACTAAAAATAGAGTAATAAAATATTACAAATACATATAAAAAACTAACTACATAAATATTATATGTGATCCAATCGCTATCCAACGATAAGATTACTTTTGTACTGTGTCCGTTTTGGTTTAATTAATAAGGATTAAATATTGATTATGTTAATAAGGATTAAATAATTGGCCGTTTTTGTGACTAGTAAATACAACGTGTTTTTGTTTTCAAAAAGATCTAATAGAATGTCATCGAGTTACTTATGCCAGTGCAAAAATATTTCCACTTCCAACTGATCGACATTTAAAATAAGGACTGCTTTATAATTTTAGAACTGTCAAACGAAGCTATATTAAGAAAAACATCAGCATCAACAAGCTAACGTACAAAGATAAAAAGAAGCCGACAGAACTGTAACTCACACCAAATCTCGTTAAATATTTTCCTAGAGGAAAATCAAATGTCAAAAAAAGTTGGCTTTCTGAGCAGAAAGCATCGAAAAGTTATAAGATCAATTCGAAACAAATTATAATTTCAGTTCCGAATTCCGATACAAACTGTGACTAAGATTAGCTTTCTGCTTTTCCTGTTTTATAAATACTTAGGTACTTATTTTTTTACGATATTATAGCTCGCAGTTGCTGCATAATTGCATAAAAAAATTGCTGCTTTAAAACACTCAATAGCTACGGGTAAATACCAAATAGCGGATATTGGAGCCTGTTTTAAATAAAAATTAACCAAATATTTTGGTTCTTGGGATAGGCTTTAAAAAAGGCACAAGCTTTGCTTAGTTTAGGGTTAGTGCTGTTTTAAAAATCGACCAATACAATATGTTACTCGTATTAACAGAAAAAATCTTATCTACTACTAATATAACAAAATATACTTTACAAAATACAATAGAAACAGTATCTTATTATTTATCTCTACCTATAAAAGAGGTTAACCTGACTGACTGACTGACCGATTCATCAATACCAAGCCGAAACCCCTGAAAAGTTAAGCTAGAAAGTTGAAACTAGTTTAGCTTTCTTTTATAGGAAAAGCACCCACTAAGGCGGGATTTTTCGAAATTCAACCCCTTAAGGGGTGAAAAGGAGTAAAAACGTTTGTATGGAAGTTTTTAGTGCGTGGTGCGATTTGTTTGAAACTCGGTTCGGATACTGTAAATGCAAAATAAATGGACACGTGTTTCAGGATTTTTCAAAACAGCCCTTGGGGTGTAATGGGGTTTCAAAGTTAGTATTGGAACTTTTTGACGGGCGGTGCAAATGGCTTGAAACTCGGTTTGAAATCTAACGCGTACGAAGTCGCGGGCAACAGCTAGTTTTTTATATAAAAAACATGTCAATCCGTTGCTTCATTATGACCTGTGTGAAAAAAGGACAAACCAACAGGCGTAAAAAAATAATTCCATTCATAATATAAAGTAAGGATATTAGTAGAACGTATGTTGACTGCTTACGTTCTTCATAGTTGCTCGCATAAAATACGAAATAAGAAGCTAACACGCAAAGAGAGCAATCTCTCAGAATCGCGAGTCTCGTTATTTACTCATTAAAACTTGGAATTGACGGCGTTCCCAATCGGAAAGTAGAATAAAGTTTTCAATGACACGAACCAAACTTAACCTCAACATTTTCTTGATATATTTTTATTTCACAAGTCAGGTAAAACAAAATTTATGCTAGTGGAGTTCGGATGAAATATTGGGTAACCTAATTTATTATGGTTCAAACGACAGTTACTCGAAAACTTTTAGTAGGATCTAGGGTTAAGTAGAAGTATGAAGGTTTATTATTTATCTCTTATCATTATTTTGAGTATATTATTCAAACACAATTTATTTAAGAATAATAACTATTTTTATTCCGAAAACGTTTCGATGATATTTTCTTATAGAATCTACAAAATGTGCACAAAGGAGATTCCTTTGAACTGTTTTATAAAACATATTTTTTAAGTTTTATCAAATAAAAACATCGCAGAAAACTCTTTTCAGTTCAAAATCCTTTTTCAGTTTTCATATAACTTATAAAGGGATCCCAAAGGCAGCGTCAAATTGAACGCAAACAATAGCTTTTTTCTCCAATTTTCTCATTTCCAAGATTCCTATTTTTCAATATCCTTCATTTGCTTTCAAAACTCGTACGAAATCGGCTCAATATTTATTCCGGAAGCATCACTACTACAATCGCGAAAAATAGAAATATAGATTTCATTTTCCCTTTGTGCTTGAGAAGTAAGCAAATCAAACCAAAAAGATTCTAAAAAACTATTTGACTGACAAATCTGTTATTTTTAATAAAAATATTGAATTGCAAAATACTTACAAAAAGAAATCAATTTTGGGTAGACTATAAAACATCAGTAGAGCACTTTTGCGGATTTACACTTATACGCACTGGAAGCAGTTCACCTTTCCATGCGCCATCCTAGCAATTACAATTTTAAAAACAAGTTTTGGATGTATTGAACAAGCAAAGTTGTGTACCTTTCTTAGTGTCGCAACATATATGGTGGAAGTATAGCGCTGAAAGTTTGGCTATATACGCTCGCAATGTTTTATAAGTAACCTGACACATCAGCTGTAATGACGTACCGCGTAAAAAACATTGCGACCGAACTTTCTGCAGATGTCTTCCGTAAGACACTTATGAGAACAAAATCAGGCGCTACCCAAATCCAATAAAAGCATTTTTTCAGGTTTACACGGAATGCTAACCCATAAAACTTTCCATCTACTATGTGCCATTTGAATAATTACAACTTTGAAAAAGCAAGCTTTCCGTTAAAATGAACAAGCAAAGTCACGCGCCTTTCTTAGAACAACAAATAAAGCGCGCTACCCGAATACAACAAAATAAGGCCGCTACCCGAATCCAATAAAATCGCGGGACCACAAAGGCCGATGTGACGGATGTCGCTTTCAGAATTTAATATTTTATCGTCGACGCTTGTGAGACTATTCCAAATTACCAGACAGCTTCGACCTTCAATTTGTAAATGGATCTGACTAAAGCCTTGGTTTCCAAGGCCTTCGTACTTACTTTTACTACTAATCATGTCATTAGATCTTTGGAACCGGTGTGGCATAATGATTAAGTGCGCCTTCAAAGGGTCTTTGGTGCACTTGACAAAATATTTTTGACTTTTATAGGTTCTATACTACTGCTACTAATCGTGTGACTATTCCATTTGAACTAGTGTGATGAAAAATTTAAAGTGCGCCTTCTGATTTCGTACACTTGACACATGTTTTAGAACTATTTCGGTACTAAAAGTTACCCTTCGTAATAGTGGACCCTATCAGTTACAACGGTTCACTAAGTCCCACGGAATACGGTTGTATGCGACAAGTTTGATCGTGACTTTTTTTATCTATTTTATACTTCTGTAGTATCAGTTAATTAGCCTATTGTAAACGTCATATGTTTTGACCACTAAACCTGACAGTTTTTAGTAACTCTCTTATTAGAACTGAGAATATGTTTACCCAGATAGACATTTACTTCTTTTTTGTTTTAAAGATTCACTCTCCCCAAGCAGGTGAAGAGGCATTCCGGCCGCCTCCTGCAGTCAATTGTGAAATCAAATTGGTAATCATAATCAGATAAATGTGTCAAACCATTACGCAACTGTCAAAGAACAAAGAGAATTTGGCAGTAGATTTCGATTACGATTAGCAATAATTGAATACGTAATAAGATGCCGTTTGCTGACAGACGAAGGAAACCAATGCTTAAGCGAGTTACGTTTTCTTTTAGGTCGGTTTTATAGGTTTTATAAAGTTATATCTTATACCTAATTCGGTTATAAAAAATATCCTTAAAGAGAGACCGTCGTAAATATGATCTAGAATAATACGACAAAAAAGTACTAGTGAGTAGGGACATGAGAACGACTTATACCTAATGTTATTGTGGTATCTTCTTCTATTGTGGTATGACAAAGATTAAAAAATACATGGTATATAGTATCAAAATGAGGTGTATTTCTTCATCATCATCCACAAAGTGTCTTTGAGCGTAGTCGCTCGTGCAATCCAACACGGTCATCCATTTACGGACGATAAACAACAACAGTGAAGATCTTCTAAAAAAATAGATAGACGATGACGATGTTGATAGGGTTAAATACCCATAAACTTTTTTATAAGTTACTATATATTTTTTTATGATTACTTGTGGCTCTGCCCACTCCGTTAGGGATACGTGCGTAATAATAATGTATGAATATATGTATATTTTTTTATTTCTATCAACCATTAGGTACCAACCTAAATATTTTCTTACATTACTGACTGACTGAAACTATTATAGATTACAAGATAAAAGATAGATTACAATCTAACGGTATTTACAATTTTACGGTGACATTTTCATCTTATGGTGTAGGGATGCACTGAGAAAGGAGTTTCCGAAATTCAATTTCTAGATGACACATCGGGATGATGAAGTTTGTATAAAAAAATAACTCAATTCGGACAAAGTTGCGGGGCGTTCTACCAGAAGTCAAATTAATTTGTCTAGTTAATAAATAAAGCTACTGTTGTGTTTTATTGTGCTCCTGAAAATCAGAAAAATCACAGTCACGAGTGCCGTTTGCTATAAATTTAGGGTCCCCCAAACGAAAGGCCGTAGGGGCTCCCCGGGGCTCCTTCTTTATTAAAGAGGGTCCCGTAGATATTAAAAGTGAAAGTGCAAAGCGCGACAGGGTTCAAACACCTTGAGGGTGTGTCACTTGTTCTTTTTCAGATAAGATTTAGTGTAATTCAGGCTCGTTTTTAATAAAGAAAATAACAATACGCAATCCTTTTACCTAACGTTAAATAACAACGTTACTAACAACGTTAATAAACGTTAGATAAAAAAGTTTTTGTATGATTTATGTTTATTATATGTGAGATCTGTGAATACTTTACAAAAAATACTTATATTATCAAGATGTTTAAATATAGATTATTAATTATATAGATTAAGTTAAATACAGTTTGCGTTTTTCTTATAAAAAAATGTCTTTTGTGTACAAAAATTACAAACTATTCCCGAGCGTAATGTCAATAGCAACCGATCCAATATTTATTTTTGTCGATGTTGATCAAAAATGTGCAGATATAGATAATATTTGTTATAGGTATTCGTTTTTTGTGAAGAAACTGAGGCCTTAAGCGAGCGGATGTAGTATGGATATACTACATGATTTATACAGCGTCAGGAGGCAACTTTTTACACTGAGACGCTGTAGTGCCCTGGTCGATTTTAGCCTGCTCCATCTAATATCTTACCAAGTAAATGTAACACATATTACTTAAATACTCTACATAGAGCTCTAGGTTTTACCTACAAGACCTTAAAGTTTAAGAGCCATCCTACTAATTTTTAATTACTATGGCAATATCCGCCAACAAAAAGAAGTTATTATAGTTTTGTTTTCAAAGTACCGAGGTTCCATTTAAAGTAAATAATATTACTTTAGCTCTTTAAAATCAAAGAAGTGACTTCAGTGGTTTGAAATAAGTATATAAAACTCTTTAAACGAACACCAAATGAAATATTGAAGAAAGTTTACAACACTCGTAACGTTTAATATACTAAATCAAACGAGCGATATTGTAGATGTAGAAATAAAAATATAATATATACAACATTACTTACGGTCGGATATAAAGCACTGGTAGTCTAGCAGTAAGAATCCCGCCTTCTGTTCCCTATGGGGTTGTGGGTTCGAATCAAGTTGAGCGACGATAGATTTTGCTGTTTGAAATATTATGTGTGCTAGACATACGCCTTAATTACACCAGTATTCTCAAACGGTGAAGGGAAACATCGTGAGAAAAACCGGTAGTCAAAAAAATCAAAGATGTGTGTCACGAAAGATGCCTATTTAGGCGTATTTCAATCATTTTACCACACTGATTTTAGGAAACCAGCGACACAAGAAGCAAGGCAAAAACAATTAACGCGCGCTAAATGTCAAATTTATGAATAACAAAAGTAAAATCCATACTAATATTATAAATGCAAAAGTAACTCTGTTTGTCTGTTACTTTTTTTACGCCTAAACTGCTGAACAGATTTTAATTAAATTTGGCAAGGAGATCCCGGGGAAGGACATAGGCTACTTTTTATCCTGTAAAACAATCCATAAATGGAAAAAGGATTTAAAAGGAAAAACCAGGATAACGCATAAATAGTTCTTAATTATCATTAATTCATGACAAGACAGTTAATTTGACATTTATAAAATTTTGATAATTGACAATGTCATTCATATCAATCGGGTCGTCAGCAAATCTTTTTTTCTTGCAGGGCTTTGGGTAAGGTCCTCTAGCTGCAAAGATTTCATGATTTTTGATTTATTGGATTTTTCTCCGCCCTGAATAGCAGAATAACTACCTAATAAAGCATTTGAAAATTTGCATTATTAATTCTAAGGCGATACGAATATCGAGAGGTCAGCTACTAGCTGCTAGTAAGCAAATTAATACTCAAAGTAAAGAGCATTATTGCAACACATAACAATAATGAAACTCAATTCAAAACTCGCAAGAAGTCTTCGACTGATAGTTGTCGCAATACTTTTAGTCAACGAAGCTGGAAGATAAATTGCCCGTGTGAGCCTGAGGTATATACATTTGTAGCAAAAGTTCTCTGAATTTGTTCTCGCACCCCTAAATGAATTATTCAGGGCGGTAAAACACAGGGTAAGAAGTTTAAATAGGCAGTTGTCTATCTGCCTGTCAATAATGTATTTTCATTTGGGGACTAATTCCTGTTTCCTTGAGTTTTTTTGTTCGCAAATAGGGGTGCTCTATACGTATTGGGCTGTTGATACCGTGTTTTTAGTGTTGTGAGTGATTTAAGAAATTTTCTCAATATAACTGTCCCACGCAGTCGAGTTAGGTAAAGCTGCTGTAAATATTTATCAAAAGCTTTGGTAAGTAAGTAAGTTCATATGAGCTAGTGGCCAACTCTTGTGACGGAGTTTTTAGGCCGCCTAAAGGCGTGGCTTTAGTAGTACTTAGATAGTTAGTACATTGTCCATAAAAACTGCGTGTCATTTTTAAGTAGTAGGTTATGTGTGTTAAGAAACAGAATGCGTCCAGCTGCTTCTCTCTCAGATCATGTCGTAAAAATCGACTAATTGTACCTATACTCTCCAACATGATGGACCATCTATATGGGCGATGTGCTGATCACCTGTCATGGGAATTAGACTCAGGAGTGAATATAAGTTTTCTTATGATTACTTGTGGTTCTGCCGACCCTATTAGGGATGCGGTCGTGATAATGTGTATGTATGTACGTTTAGATTATTATGTGCATAAATACAATTACAAACAATGGCACCTTAGAAAATATTACTATGAACACGAAATAAACCTCTTTGATCCACTTTAATCCTTTATCCTCTGTACGATCAGTTACCTACTTCGTAATATGACTAGGTATTTCATCTGGGATAATTCATGAATAAGTAGGTAGTAGATACCTAGAAAAGTCACAAGAATCAAGAAGATGCGAAACCAAAAGGCACCTATTAAGGCTCAGAAGTTATATGACAATAACCTCTAGAATACTTCAATCTCGCCTTTTATTGCTGTTTCATCCGACGTCATCATTATCCTTAGTATATTTACTGCCGGGGGCTGTCACTTTCAGGATATTTTGTCGCGATTTAATAAAATTTACTTCCTCTGGAGGGCCCTTGGAGCAACTCGACAAGATCGCACAGTAATTTTTTGCCCTTAACCCTTATCTCTCAAAAAGCCGCTACAGTTATGTCATCTTTTGTATATTACCAGCTTACCTTCTTACCTGCTCGCGTGGTATAAATTATGACCCCATTTTACACATATTGAGAGTTATTTCGAAAAACCCTGAAACACGTATTCATTGAATTCAAGTAACACAGGAAGAAGTGCATCACTAAGTTTGTAGGCATAGGTTTTTGTGAAAAAAAATATTTGTATTAGTATTGGTTTTGTATTAAAACTGTCCTACCCAAGATTCAAGCCAATCGCATCACCCAATAAAAAGTTCCCATACAAACTGTCACAGCATATTTTGTCCCTTTTGAGGCTCATTTTGAAAATCCCTGAAACACGTGTCCAATTATTGCGTACTTTAAATTTCTAGACGAAGTTTTAAGTAAATCGCATATCGCGTTTAAAAGTTTACATTTCCCGTCTGAGTTAGACATATTACGGCCGTCATTATAAGATCTCCGTTTCTTAGCAAACCTATGAATAATGATAATCTATAGTGCGGTATACTCGTGGTCACAGTTTATATTCTTAGCGACAGAATCCATTTAGTTTGCTGAATATCGCAAGGGTCCTAGCTTTTGAAATAGGCCTTTACAATCCTGGTTCTATTCACGAATATATATCTTAGTTAATATTATATGAAGTGGTCTTTAGCTTTTGTGAACCAATGGAAAAAATATAAAGCCTTTTCTTTATTTTTAAGGAGTTCCTGAAATTCAAATCCTGGAGAGGAAGATGAAGTTTGTATGAAAAAAAAAACAACTCGAAAAAATTCGCATAGTTTTTCACTATTCTCATATAAAATTTACGTCAAACGTTAGGGAAAATTAATAAGAGCGTGACGACAAGAGGCAGACACATCGTAAAATACACATAAAATTTATATGGACCTGTAAAAAGGAGTATTAATAAAAATGTCCTTCAGAACTTATGATACTTTTGGCAATATAATTTTATGGCACATTTAATCATTATTTATTCATAAGTAAAAAGCACATCATGAAGTACCTGACTTGATATTATGTATAAAAATCTTAAATACGTGTATGGGCTCCTATATCTACTAACAGATGACTAAATTATGGTATAGCAACATTCTTATCTATAAAAGCGCCACACATTGTTTGCCAAATAAATAGTGTTGGTAATGTTCTAGAGAGCACTGGTGGTCTAGTTGGTAGGGAGGGACCCCGCCTTCCGATCCTAAGGTCGTGGGTTCAAACCCTGTCGTGTGGGTTCAAACCCATGGATTATTCTGTGCGAAAAAATTATGTGCGCTATACCAGTACTCTCAAACAGTGAAGGAAAACATTGTGAGGAAATCCGCGACTTAGTCGGCTCCGCACGTATTGACCATGTTTTTCCTGTGGACAAGGCCGACTAAGCTGAGAGGATGGAATAGGTGCTGGGCAAGCCTACTCCATCTTAATTCGTCCCGGGCACTACAGCGTCCCGTTTGTGAAGGTAAAAGTAGCCTCCTGACGCTGTATAAATCATCTACTATAGATGGTAAAAGGCCTTAGTTAGTTAGTATGCTAAAGTTCCAACCGTCGCCCGTTAGTAAAATACAGGAGCGAGGTATGAAACATAATAATATTTAGGTATTTTAGATGCAGATTTTGCGTGGGTGCAGACGTAGGCGTCAGTAGTAGGCTGCTAGGAATATCTGTTCTTTTGTTTTAATGAAAATATCATGAAATTCAATTTTAGATACTTACGAAAAATATACTGCTGAACTGGAAGTAAAGAAAAAACATAGAATGCGTCCAGTTGCTTCTTTTCCCGAGCGTGTCGTTAAGACTGAAGGATAGGTAGTATCCTCTCCAACATGATGGACTAACATGGGCAACCAACGAGCTGATCACCTGGTTTACCATATCCAACTTGAGACTTTGAATCAGGAGTGGCTGCAAGTTTTCTTATGATTGACCTGTGGCTCTGCCCACCCCATTAAGATTTTTAATTTTGTTTTACAATGTCTAGTTTATGTTATTGTATTATTATGTGCAATATTCTCAAACTTTGTACTTACCTACCTAATTCTAGTCTTGGTTACTGCTGCTGTAATGTTACTTCTTTTTTTCTGAATAAATGACTAAATTAGGGATACGGGCGTGATATGTATGGTATTTTCACAAATCCGTTTTTTATAAAATGTGTTTTACACATTGGAAATGAAAAACAAATCTGGCACAACCGGCCTTAATGAAACGAAAAAATGTTTCGCGTCAACTGGCGGAATTAAGCAAATGGACCGTTTTATACAAAAAATCATAGCTATAAAGCAATTAAAAAGTGTAGTAGCACTATGACGTGAATAATAAGCGCTAATAAGCATAATTTTCTCAATTGACAATTGATAAACGCTATTTGTATGTTATAGTCAAGATCGTAGGCCGTAAATGGATTAGACTAGCACATTGCCCTGTTTGATGGCACAAACGAAGGGAAGCCTATGCCTAGCGTGGACAAAAATAGGCTGTGAATGATGATGATAAAATTTGTTAATTTTGCTTCAAAAGCTTGTTTTCACATAATGTTAATTTGTCCTTCTTTCACGCAACTACGGAGACAGAAATCGACATGATTTTTTGAATGGAGAGAGGTTTAGTTGGTCGGAGAACGGCGGCTACTTTAATTCGGATACCACGCGATTGAAGCCGCGAACAAAATCTAGTTTACCTATTATCGTTATGTCCCACTGCAGGGCAAAGGCGTCCCTTCCTTCTTTGCAATCCTCTACTTAGTGCTAAGAGGAGTCTAGTTAGCATTGTTCCCTACCATAGCTTAGAATATAGTAGCCAGTATATTGTACTTCTAACTCATTGCACCTCACACCAGACGTATCCACCTAAAGTTCAGACTTCCTATAGGTACTCGAAGTTCGTCTCTTCACAGTCGCCGTGGTTTGCCGCCGTGGCCTATTAGTTTACCTATAGGTAGATGATAAACATACCATTCCGAAACATTAAACACAATTTGGTTTCATTTGGTATTACTACGCCTTCACAATCAATGATAAACAAATTCCACAACTCGCTCGCTTTGGCCGCGCATCGCAAAAACGAAATGATTGTTTGATCACCATTAAAAGTTTTCGAAACAATTCATTGTTTGCCGAGGGACTGAGAGAATAAACAGAGAACGCAAAATGCTAAAACCTCACTCAAAACGGTTGTTATAAACAACTAAACAAATCTTACGCAAATGATTTACGTTTTCTTTATTATAATTTTGAGGATTCGGTAATGTGACATTATGAAAACTATGAACGAACACATGATCCTAAGGTTGTGGGTTAAAATCCCGTCGTACAACAACGAATTTTTCAGTTCAAAAAATGTATGTGCGCTATACCTGTACTCTCAAACGGTGAAGGAACGTCATGAGCGTTACCATGTCTTTCCTGTAGATAGATTAAAAGGTCGACTAAACTGAGATTATAGTATAGGTGCTGGACAAGCCTACTCCATTAAATTAAATTCGTCCCTGGCACTAGAGAGGGTCCCGTAAGTACTTTTGCTACAAAAGATGCCTTCTGGTGCTGTATAAATCATCTTTAGTTAATACATACATATACAAATATATTTATTTGGAACAGAAAACAAATTAAAACTAAAACATGTTTAACAGGTGATAATGTGTACTAGTGTGTGTGTGTGCGTGTGTGTGAGTGTGTGTGTGTGTGTGTGTGTGTGTGTGTGTGTGTGTGTGTGTGTTTGTTTTATTATAATTGACTAGCTGCCGTCCGCGGCTTCGCTCGCGTGGTATCCGAATAAAAAATAGCCTATTATGTTAATCCAGTACATGTACTTTGTATATTCCAAGTTTCATTCAAATCCGTTCAGCCGTTTAGGCGTGATTGAGGCACAAACATCCAAACATACAAACTCACAAACTTTCGCATTTATAATATAAGTAAGACGAAGTAAGATAAACTGCCCGACTTTTTTGTGCCATTTTAAACCTTATGCAGAACAAATAAGCACAAAAAAGTCGAGCAGTTCAACTACTGCCCTGCTCTAAGACCACATAGTAACCCACCTGCAGTGTTAACAGTCCAAAATATTATCACAACAATTTTTTTTAGACGCTAATGAATGTAGTGTAATTTGACATTGACAGTTCCTTTTCCATATGTTATGTATCATCTATTACTAATCTGTGGTATCATCGCTGTCATATGTCAAAATAAAAGTATTCTATTTTTCATGAAAAACATGCCAAAAACAAAGAATTTACAGGTAATTATGACATCAATTAAATGAGAAAAATCGGCTCTTTAATTTGATATAGGTTATGTGCAGTTTTAGACCAAAAATTGATTCCAGGTTTTCATCCCTTTTCACCCCTTTAGAGGTGGAATTTTGAAAAATCCCTTCTTAGTACACCCCTACGTACCAAGGTTTACCTACACTGAAAATTTCAAGTCTCTACGTCCAGCGGTTTAGGCTGTGCGTTGTCTGTCAGTCAGTCAGTCAGTCAGTCAGGACAAAGATTCTTATAATATAAGATAATAAATATGACATCTGACCATAGTAAAACTCACTTCGTCATCTAGAAAACCCCTCATTCCAAAGTAAACAAATTAGCATAAGGAAAGTTACGAGTTCGGGGACGTAAGTACATCAATATAAGCTACGCAACAAAATTTAAGAAAAATATTTCAACCCGAAACACCCTGTCTGTAACAATTAGATTCACTCGCTTCCTCCTTACCACGCAAATCTAAATATATAAAATCGTTAAGTTACTGACTGACTGGAAACGAACACAAACCTTAAGATGGAGGATAATATTTCTCTAATGATGTACCCAGAAGGGAATTCCTGAAATTGTACTCCTAGAGCTAGACTCTAGCTGCTAGAGGACGAAACGGGAAAACAAAGTTTGTATGAAAAAAAATAAAGCACGCACAAAGTCGTCGGTGTTCCAACAGTCAGCAATATGAATACAGGGTATATAGAAAGTACGAAAAATACTCGGCCTAGTGAATTATTCTGTGAGTTGCAAAAGTAAAAGCACTCTTCTGAGGCACGTCTGTCCGTCTGTCACTTATTTAGGTAGGTAGCTAAATAAAAAACAAAATGGAAAAATGAGTGTGCCGAATCATTTGGGTAAATGAAGGGTAGAAATCTAGGTTGTACAAAAAATGGCGATGTATTTGAAATTTACTTATAGGCTATGTAGATATTACTATAGACTATACTCGTAAGAAAACAACAGGCTCACAAAATTTAATTTCTTAATATGATAAGGCGATGTTGATTGCGGTCGAAAATCTAGCACGGATTTTTTTTAATAACAAATAAAATGTATCATGTTTAATTCAGAAGCCTTTTAGAGGCGTACTTTAATCCTTTCAGTACATATTTTGAAAAAACTAGTGATACGACTAGGTAGTAATGATTTATCTGTCACGCTTGGTCGCGTTACGATCGCGTAAATAAAACGTAAATTTAAGAAATTTCTGAATTATTTATTACAGTGATTGCAAATAATGAGGCACTTTTGAATGTTGTATTGGCATAATCTGTATTAATGAACATAATACGTGGGTAGAACCACAAGTAATAATAAACTTAAAGCCTCTTCTGATTCAAAGTCCCAAGATGGATAAAGTCCATGATTTTGGGGAGGATACTATCCCCTAGTCGACTTTGACGACATGCTCGGGGAGAGAAGCAGCTGGACGCATTCTGTTTTTCTTAACTCCCAGTCCAGCAGAGTAGTAATATTATTAGTATGTAAAAGTCAATGAACAGAAGGTACCTGTAGGTAAATATCGTGGACGAAGAACAGCTGGCCATCAGGAGAACGGGGGGGGGGGTAGGGAGGAAGGGGGGGACGCTCCACGCCTCTTCCGTGTCGAGTCGCGTAATGGCATGTCAGAAACTTTATAGAATGTAATCCATTTTTATTTTGCGATAATGAGGGGAGAAACTTGGCAACGTTTCCTGAACGGATGTACCTTTGGTAATCTATGCACAAATGTATGAGAATTTATTGGATATTATTAGAGTTTCTATATAAGCTTTGAAACTCGTTAGTAAATGTTATCCCTAAATTATGAGAGGTTTTAATCACAATAAGTAGTAAAATAATTAGAAAACAATATGACATAATAACAAATGAACACTAACAACAGAATATTTTTTTTAAATCCTACTTAGGATTGATACAAAAAGGGCAGGTAAATGATATCAGTTTGTAGAAAGTATAATTTTAGATTTAAACAAAATAAGGATGTACCTATCTGTCTATATTTTATTGCCGCAATTTTGTTATTAATCACAAATATTTTCCGAGAAATCATAAAATCTAATCTTTCTTGTTTCTGAAACTTTTGTATTGCTTCTAAATTAGTTTTGAGAGTTATTGGAAAACCCACGGATTATGAGAAACCTGACAATGAAGACCATTCGAAATTGTTAGATTAGATGAAGGACTTGGATTAATTTCTTAGAAAAGGTATAGCTGCCGCCAGAGCCTTCGTTGCGAGGTACTCAAATAAAAGCAACCTTTATTTCTAGTATCATTCAAATACGTACATCAGAGTAATTGAGTCACAAACTTACCGACATCAAAACATTCTCACTTTCATCGACTTGTTTACATCGAATTAAATACCTATAAAGGTTAGAGTTACACGAAAAGAAGAAAGCAGAATCGTCATTTTCGCATTTATTATTTAAGTGGGATCCAAAATTGATATTAAAAGATCATAACATTTCTGAATTACTGATTAAAACTGTATTTCAAAATGAGATCTGAAAAAAAAACCTTTGATGACAACACTGAAATAGAGACAAGTTTAGAAGTAGGTAGACACATATTCGGTTCGATTTTGTTAATTTGATAGCCCTAAAATTATAGCCATCCCTGTTATCTCAATGTATAGAAAATGAACGCCAATATTTTTTGTAAATACCTACTTAACTTAGATCATGATACACGATTATGTGATTTGAAGTAAATATTTTCTTCATACATTACTTGTTTAGTTTGAGCCCTAATCGGAAGTCTTGGTAGTATGCTCCTGAAGTAAGTCTAAAAACTTACTCCAATCTTTCCACTCAAACAGAAAAAATACTGAATCTATTTTCCTCCCAAAGCTACTGAAAGTCCGGTCCTTAGAAAAGAAAACAACGAGATTTTCAATTGGCATACTTCCGTCGACTAAGTTCGAACAAAAGTGGCTCTGTAGTGTACACAAGTGCGCCAAACTGCATTTATTGAGCTGGAAAATTGAGCTAGTGCCAATTTTATTTTCATTTCTGATCGTATGGAAACAGTTGAACATTAGGTTTAATTAACAAGGCCTGTAAAGAATGGCTTCTGAGAACTTTGCACTGTCTGTTTTAGGTAGATTTTAGTATTTCGTGATCTACGAGTATCTATCTAGTCGTGTTGCTAGTTCTTTCAAACCAGTGTGGTGAAAGGGTTAAAGTGCACCTCAAAGGCACCTTTCGTGCAGTTTACACATATTTTCGAAATTTTTAAATTCTACGACAATCCGGTTTCCTCACGATGCTTTTTTTCACCGTTTGCGAGTTTGGTACTCGCAAACGGTGACTAGACTAGCGAACTATAATTATTTTGAACAGAAAAATACATTGGTGCACGACCGGATTAAAAGTTGACGTAATCTGCAGTACCTAGGTATATTTTCTTTTAACCGACTTCAAAAAATGGAGGAGGTTCTCACCACACTGGTACTAGAACTAGGTAGACATGTAGTAGTAGTAGGTACCTATACCATTATAATATAGGTACCATTATACCAATAAAATGAGTTTTATTTTTTTTCTATGTTTACCATTTAATGAAATTTCCTTTGCAGCATTTTATCATGCACTTTGTTCGGTAAATATGAGCGACATTCAAAACCGAGTTTAAAGTAGAATCCATTTCATGAATACGCATTATTGGCCATTCCAACATTATTGGAGTGTTTATCATAAAAGGTCATACACACCGGCAATTTTACTTCCATTTTCATCAACTTTTTGACAATAGTGGCTGATTGCTGTACTTAATGTAGTAAATGAATTTGAACATAAAGACATATTCTCAGTGAAAGTAAAGGATTAAGTTGATTTCAATCAAAGGAAATTATTTAATGTAAATAAAAAGCAAACTAAAAACTGAAATGTTTACTAAAATATAAAATGATATTATAATTTTATATCGATTTTAGAGAAGTTCTTATTTTATAACTTCTTACTGATGTTGAAATGTCAGGTTAGCCAAGTGTTTATAATCCTGTCTGCAACCACTGTTCGGCACAAGTTTCCCTTCTTTGTACTTTATTTACTAACTTGTGTGAGCCAAAGTTGCTCGAAATAAAGTGCCTTTATTTATTTTTTTCGGTGTATGCCAGTTCAGTTCCCTGGCAAGGTTGCTCAACTTTAATCGCCCGTTTGTCGCACTTGTGTATTATATTCATACTGTAAAAATACCAATAACTCAACTTTTGGCTGTTGAACACGAGTTAATTCAATACTCGTGGGAATAAAATATCGACCACTATGGGTCTTCGTAAGTAATATTTTTGGTAGAAACTCTAGAAAGACGCTGTGTTTTGTGTGTAATGTTTTACTAGCTTCCGTTTGCGACTTAGCTCGTGTACCTAATATCCGAATCCTTACTAATATTAGAAACGCGAAAGTTTGTGTGTATGGATGTTTGTTACTCTTTCACGCAAAAACACCAAAACGAATTTAAATGAAACTTGGAATATACGTAGTAAATGTACTGGATTAACACATAGGCTAGTTTTTATTTAGGTACCACGCGAGCGAAGCCGCGGGCGGCAGCTAGTAAAAAATAAGCTTGGAATAAAAACTTGAATTAGAAATAGTACCTACCTAGCTATCTGTCACATTTGGAAATAAAAACTTGGAATAGAAATAGTATAAGTATAGGTACCATGGAATAGTATCACATGGAATAGAAATTCAAATTTTAATCCAAATCCGATCAGCAATGATAGCTTGATTGAAACACAAACATCAAAAGTTTCGCATTTATATTACTAGCTTCTGCACGCGGTTTCGCTTGCGTAGTATCCAGATAAAAATCCGGTCAAGTGCTAGTCGAATTCGCAATTGAAGGGTTCCGTACCATCGCACATTAAAAAACATTTCTTGTATGTCACCTCCGTTATTTTTATTTAATTCTCATTATTTGCTGTTATAGCGGCAATAGAAAAACATATTCTGTAAAAAATTCAACTATCTACTAGCAACGGTTCATTAGACACAGCCCGCTGTCAGATGGACGGACGGACGGACGGACAGCGGAGGCTTAGTAATAGGTAATAAATCTCGTTGGTTAGGTACGGAACTCTTAAAAGTATCCCATAAAATACACTATATACTTTTGTAGCTGTATTTAAATTTAAAAACAAATCAAAAAGAAAACCAGTGGCTCAAGTATCCAAGAGTACGACTTTTCCCCGTCAAAGGCCGCATATTTTTCATTCCAATCTCCACTTTACTAAAGACCACTGGACTGGATTAAACTTATCTTCCCGCATCGTCCATCTGGCCGTGATCCGCGGAGCTAAGAATAACGAAGTGTGTCTTGGAGTCGACAGTTACGTAATCAATCATAAGAAGAGCGACAAGCAAGTGGCTGTTTTTGCCCCTCCATTCTGTCTCTAGCAGATGAGCTTTGGGGCCCAGTCAGACTATAGGAGACAAGCGACAAGCGATTAGCAGGTGCAAAAAAATATCTACATCTAGATAGGTATGTATGTATGTTCGTATGAGCTAGTGGCCAACTCTAGTGACGGAGTTTTTAGGCCATGGCTTAACGACATAAAAGCCGGGACCGACTGTTTAAAAGGTTTTGACCGACTGTTTTAAAAGGTGACCGAGCATGTTTCAATGTTTGTGGCTCAATCGTAACAGCAGAAGGAATTTGAATACTACTTAGAACTTAGAATACGAGTAGGTATATCGTTGCTAGTAGGTACCTTACCTGGAATAAAAATATATTTTTATTCGCTTGCCACGCAAGCTAAGCTGTGGTTGAAAGCTCAAATGACGTGACCGATCCAACATTAAACTCGCACCGGAACGCTTCATATACGGTACAAGCAACCGTGCATCTTCTGGGGTCAGCAGAAAGGCGCTGACCGCGCGACCCAGTTTCAATCATTACCAACATTTCATTTTATTCAATTTATCAGTTAAGATCAGTTCGCATTCGGCCACCAAGGCCGCGCGTTCTCGTCATCATCATCATTAACAGCCCATTCATCTACCGTTTGTAATATAGTTAATTATTGCTCTACAAACGCGTTATCATTTATCAATCTAGTTGTACTGGTTAACAAGACACCGTTCAGTAACGATCATTCAGATCAGGAGGACACAGATTATTAAATTCATTTTGTACTAACCCTTCAACTGGCGACCTCGATGGGGTGACGGGCGAGTGCTAGGCTGAAACGAAAGAGGCGCGGGTTCAATTCCCGCTACGGGAGAAATGGTCTGCAAATATTTCTTCCGGGTCTGGGTGTTATAGTAATATAGCCATCTGGTACCCACAGTACAAGCTTTGCTTAGTTTGGGGCTAGATGGCGCTGTGTGAAATGTTCACTTGAAATGAATAAATCCAAATAAAAAAAAACTAACTAGATTAAAGGGAAAAATGCTGCAAACATCCTACCTACATCTATAAAACGAATACTGTGATGAAATACGCTGATCGCTCTCAAAGTAACGGTGGTACTATAAGCAAATAACCAGACAAATGATAGGAGAGACAAATTACTTCAAGTGCCGAAATGTTGTGGCGTGTCTGTTATCTGAACTGTTGTTATGGGGGTCGATTCAGTTTCAAGTGGACTTGACATAATTATCTTTGACTGTTGATTGAGGTAAGAGGTTGCTGTTGTAATTGAATAATACTCTTATTTATACAATAATAAATACCTTAATATAACAGCTAACAGTAACATTACATAGTTCTTACTTCACAAGTACAGAGAAAGGTTGTCAGGAAGAGGTCACTTTTAGCGATAAGGCCGCCCATTGTACTGTTTTTGTTTGGTTTTTTTATTACTTTTCTGTGTGTTACTTTTGTGTACAATAAAGTTTTTATCTATCTATCTATCCACACTCGGATTCCCTTTGTGTAGTGGATATCAAAAACCACGAGTACCATGGTACCGCAACAACCAGACCCGGAAGAAATATCAAGATTTGCAGAATATAAAAACATTTATCCTCGTTTTAATTCTAACAGGAGTTAAACCACGGGGTTTTGGCTAGTTAGTTTCGGTGGGCGGCTTAATTCGTCCCGGGCACTACAGCGTCCCATTTGTGAAGGTAAAAGTTGCCTCCTGACGCTCGCTGTATAAATAATCTACTATAGATGGTATGGTAGGTATGTGGTAGGCCTTAGTCACAAATAAATATTTTAACAATTCAGTTATAACCATAACGTACCTAATATTTATTCAAATCATTTTATCACAACATAAATGCAATCAATGCACAATAATAACCAAACTGAATTTAGTTTAACAATAGCATTCATACTCGTATCAATACCCAGTTCTCGTAAATGAAAATACATTCCACAATATATCACGGGCGCGAACATACATTTGAAACAAAAAGCTGGGTCTAAACGAAGCGCTGTTTATATGGACTACCAAGAATTTACTGCCCCATAACTAAATGCCGTACTATAAAAATAAAACTCAGTATACATGCGAGGATCTCTGATACAGGGTGTTCACACGCATCTGATCAGGGTCAGAGACGGACGTTAAAAGTAAAGAAGTTGTGGGCACAAATTTACCACTAACAAAAGATTAAGATTTATACTTGTGTAGGTAGCCATGATCGTTCTTATGATACCTTCTTTGACTTCATTTTGATACGATAGCACCACTTATTTCTCGCAGATACCAGCATTCAGATAACCAGATTTATAAAGATTATTTTCCTCCAAGACCAGCTAGTTTAAAGGACTCAAGAAAATAAAAATATAATGTTTTTATCTTCTTCGGAGATAAATAGAACAGAATCTTTTGAAGTAACCGGTTATCCTGGAGGAAAATCTAAAATATACAGCATATTCTTGAAAAACCAAAATTACTTACCTACATGTCATAAGGTCACGTAAATATAAATTTTCGTGCGAGAAACGCACGTGGTAATTTTTTCTGTGTCTCGGATACGTTACGTTCCTGCTACATCCCTGATGCAATACTGGGGAGGTCCTTAAATGAATAATGCATATCGTTTGGCGTTTCATCGTATTCAAATGTTATGAAGTTGTTATTTTTCTTTGGAATCCTGCCCTAGACTGGACATCCCATTTGTTATATCTGCATTATCTATGCATGCGTTTTCATGTAGAACCATTTGAACATTTTATAATCTTTATGATACGCCTTTGCACCAGATTTAAATAAGTTAAGTACCCAAGCATATCATAGTGTATCGCATATGTGACTGCGACGGGATGTCTGCTGGATGGGAAGTAAAAAAAAACATAGAATGCGTCCAGCTGCTTCTCTCCCCGAGTATGTCTGAAAAGTCGACTAAGGGATAGTTTCCTCTCCAAAATGATGGACCACCGTTACGGGCGTTGGGCTTAACACCTGTCACCATGGTTCACCATATCCATCTGAGGACTTAAAATCAGAAGTTGCTGCAAGTTTTCTTATGTTTACTTGTCGCTCTGCCCACCCCATTAGGGACATGACCGTGATACCTGTCTGTAAGCACATCAAGGCTTAAATAGCTTCTCAAGGCCACAAAATCTACTGCGTAATAAAGTACACTTTTAAACTAAACAAGGCTGTGATTGGCGGAAATGGCGAAAAGCCTTAATCCAATATAGGAAAGGTATCGGCTGATTGTATAAATAGAAACAAGTTAGTGTAACAAGCTGACTCACAAGGCGAAAAAGTAAGATTGACATCGAACTCTCAGGCAGACCATATACTGCCAAGTCAGCAGCGCGGAACAGCAGATAAACCGCGTCACTGGCCCGGAAGCAACGATAGTGAGCTCAAAAACGCTTCATAAAATTCCCACTATCACGGATAGTTTGTTTTAATTGTTACTAGAGGAACGCCCCTCGACTTTATCCGCGTTGACTTTTTTTCATACAAACTTCATATTCCCACAGCGTCCTCAGTGAAGGCTCGTGGCGTAGCTTACTTAGACATTCTTGTTTGATCGTTGAAGTTAAGCAACGTCGTGCGCGGTTACAATTGGGATGGGTGACCGCAAGTGGCATTACGAGCTGAGCGCTTCCGTGCTTCGGAGGGCACGTTAAATTGTCGGTCCCGACTTTTAAGTCGTTAAGCCATGACGGAGGTTTTTAGGCGGCCTAAAAACTCCCGTCACAAGAGTTGGCCACTAACTCATACGAACTTACTTTAGCGTCCTCTTGGAGCTTAATTTAGGGAATTTCTTTCATAGTGCACTCCTACACCAAAAAAGGAAAATACCCTCCAAGTTTTGTGCTTCTGGGATGTTTAGTTTAGGCTGGGCGTTTATTGTCAGTCAGTCAGTAACGTCAGAGTTTTATATATTTAGATGATTGCTAAGGGGTTAGTGGACTCGTGTTATAAGATCCGGAAACAATTTTGCCGTTGAGATTGGGAGACGATAATACAAGGCTAGGTTCAGATGGTAGAGCGACCATATGGTCTAGCCTAGCGAATATAGATTCAAAATAGCCACTAACGTTCACAGTCATGATTGTTCGTTGTGAATGCTGAGGCCTCGGCTTTCTTCTGGACTGTTGCCTCAGTTTTGAATCTAACACATTTATCAGCATCGAAGGCCGACAGTACATCAGGCTAGCGCAGGATCGTGAAAAGTGGCATGAGCAAAGAGATGTATATATATATCTACTATAGGTACCCAAAAGTGGGTCCCGTCTGACTGCGGATGATGATAATTGGTAGTAAGTTTATTTCTGTTCTGTAAAATGTACAACACAGTTTAAGTGGATACTTAGTATTTGTTTTAGGTCTCTTAGAAAACCAAGACTTTAATAAGCGACCAGAATTAAATTAATCTCCCAAAAGCATTCTCTGAAGCATAAAGTCACTGCAAGATCTCTAAGCACCAGTTAGCAAGTTTTATGTGTATAATTATTGACACCATTTTTGAAAGATCAAAGTACGAATCACAGCACGGCAAAGCACGTCACTGCACGGCACATCACAGCACAGCAAAGACAACATAAGAAAAGTTACAGATAATAATTAGCTTAATTTACAGCTTTTAGAAACATTCTCTTTATTTATAAACAAGTTCACATAAACTTAAAAATACTTAACTTACACGCATTGCCTGTGCCATGTTACGCACTGTCCTGGTATCAACGAGTATATGCGCCCACGGAAGAGTCTGTACACGACACCCTTTGGCCCAAACTTTGCGTCACTGAAGTACGAAATACGTTTTAGAAATACATCTATGGAAGGCTTCACCGCAGTCAGTATTGATAGCTTCGTTTGCGTGATAGGTAGTAAAAGTAGTCTAAAAGCTATAAATATATTTATACCAAGTGTTATTCAAATCCGTCCCTCCTATTGCAATCTAAAATTGCAACACAAAAACTCATCGGAAATTTCGTCTTTAGGATATGTATAAGTAAAAATTGTGGACTGGCTATTGTCTCGATAGCATTAGATACTGGTGCTAGGGCCTCTAAGACTAACGAGCACTCCACACACTTGTTTCCACTATCATAAGCACGAATAAATTCACAGCAACAAAGGCTGTAATCGCTGCACCGCCATTGTTTTGTTAATTCCAGATAGAGACGGGACAAATTCACTCGGACAATATAATTATAAAATGAATTTCGAATCAACATTTATTTGGATCATCTTTAGCCAGTGCCATACATTTCTTGACAAAAAAAAACAACGTTCCTATGGTAATTAACGATCCGTCGTCCGTTAGTAGAATATAGGAACCTGATGTTATTATATAATAACAGTAAGTACTAGTATTCGTAGCCCACTACGCTTAGGTAAGTATTTTGCGGGTGACCCTAAATGACCCTAACTCCCTTTCCTTAATCAAGCGGCTATTCGACGGGCTTTTGATATTCGATATTCAGTTACTTCTCTGCTAGACTGGGAGTAAAGAAAAAACATAGAATGCATCCACTAAGGGACAGTATCCTCTCCAAAATGATGGACCGTCTATATGGGCGATGGGCTGATCACCTATCACCATGGTTTACCATATCCATCTGGGGACTTTGAATCAGGAGTGGCTGCAAGTTTCCTAATGATTACTTATGGCTCTGTCCACTCCATTAGGGATATCGGCGTGATAATATGTATGTACCTATGTATGATATTCGAATTCAGGCCATATGTTTTTTTTTTCTGGGTTGACTGAGACGTTTTACATTTGATTCTTTACAGTCAAAAATTACAGAGCTGAATTAAAAAACTAAACAATGACCTAAGCGTTTTAATTTCTCAAAATGGCAAGCAACATAAAGTAGGACAACGTCAAGTTCTGAATACTAAATTTTCAAATTGGTACTTAGGTCTGACAACCGTCACATCTCTTAAGGTCATAGTTGAGCAATGTTGGCAACTGCCCCGCACAACTTGGCAAATCTGGCTGACCATTCAAACTAATGAACTGCTCCACGGCTATCTACCTCACCTTGTCTGAAACCTTGGAAGCCGAAACTCGGGCTCTTTGTGAACTTTGAGAACTTGTCAGTTTCAAGTGAGTGAAGTATCATGGACGACGGAATAGTGTTTGGATACGTAATGGTGTACCTAGTAAAGAACAGTCCTTCAAAAGAACGTTTATGGAAAATATACTTAAACTAATTATATTAACCTAAATTATCAATATTTAATTTGGAATACGTAACCTAGTTACCATTGAATTTATAAATAATATAAAATCGTATATTTCAGAACTGGTACAAGACACAGTATTCGTGATTTAGTAGTTATTAAAAACTGTAACACAGTTACCAACGCCCTCCTGCTGACGTGATTGGAATTTGTTCCAAACTGGATGTAACTAAAAACTATGCTCTACAAAAACGGAGAATGGTAAGGTAATATTAGTGTGTGCGTGAGTGTGCGTGTGTGTGTGTGTGTGTGTGTGTGTGTGTGTGTGTGTGTGTGTGTTTGCACGAAAATGAAGAGAGAAGCGTTTTATCGCAGCTTAAATATAGGTACGCAGGTATATTACTACAAAGAAAGCCATTTACAGTATGACATAATAACTACTTTTGGAAAAGGAATACGTTTATAGTAATGAGTCGGATTTCCTAGAGATTTCCTATCCACCTTTGATCTCCCAAACTAACGTCATGTCACCGATAATTTAGAAATATTTCTGATTACTACGGTGTCTCCGAGGGAGCCATCTACTGTCAAATTTTCGCATAGACACGACACAAGTGGGTCAGGTCAAACCCGAATCCCCGAATTTTGAAACTAGAACTGTGAAAAATTTTGATTCCTGGGAGGAATACGAATGAGGTAAAAAGCCAGTGCTGTTGATAAACTTCGGTCTGAACAGTGGAGATGTTTTTATCATGATTGGGGCAAATCGAAATGGGCTCTAGGGAAAAGTACTGTAGGTACAAGTTGTGGGTGTGATTATTTTTATGAACACTGTAGCCTTTTGAGTTTGGATCAATGATTTGTGTAGATCACTCTGTATTGGACTTAATTTTATGAACTAAGTTTTTTATATCAAAAAGTGACTAGCAATACCTTTCTCCGAAATTTTCTAATACCTTTTATATTAACTTCAAATCAACTTTGTAAGGCCAGTCTCGCAATTTTTGTGATTTATTCAAAAGAGATACAAAATTCTATTGTATCCAATTCAGGCTTAGGCTCGGCATTTGAATAACTTAGGTAGGTTTCATTTTATCGTAGCAGAACGAAATAGAATTATATGAAAATCAGGTCAAAGGTAAATGCGATACCTATTATACAGTGCCTTACTTATATTTTTTTCATTGATTTATAGCACGAAGGTCCATGTTGGGTCCGGTTTTATTCGAAAGAGCACATTATGTCTTTAAAATTAAATAGGCTAGATACGTATGGTGAAATGATTTAAAGTGAGCCTTGGTTTTTAAAGCTTTCAGGCTTGATGTTTCGCCAATATTGATTTACTAAACTAACATTGTATAAATCAAAAACACAACACTGTAACAATGCAAATAAATGTCTCGGACTGCCCGGCTGTCATTTCTATACACCTTAGCAATTCTCTGACGATTCAGCTCTCAAATGAACCAAATGATACTCGCGGATCCCAAAGCAAGTCCAGGTCACTGGTTAATTTCAACGGACTGTGCGTGTTTCTTTCACAGCTCTCCTTTAAGAGGGAGCCATGCGTTAAGTAACGCGCCGAGGGGAAACGTAAAAAAATCTTACCTACCCGCATTCCGATATTCATGGAGATATAATTTATTTGAGCTTTTGATATACAAATAATGTGAGGTTCAAAGAGCTTTTTATCGGCTATATTATTTTGGTGTTACTTTTCCTTAAAAAAATACGCATTATAATTTTATGTGTGGTTCCTCTTTGGAGGCCTCATAGGCTCTGCTTTTGCGCTGAAGGTTGTGAGATTATTTTCAACCTAGGACTATTTTTTTCTAATTATGTATTTCCAAAAAATATATAAGTAATTATGTATTCTAATCTAATAGTCGTCTGCTTTCTATAATAGGCCTCCAACCGGACTATCACCGTCTCTCTAAATGAACTGGATGCGTCAAGCCGAAGATAGGGTGTGATGGTGGCGTTCATTAGGGGATACCTATGTCCTTAGGTTATAGAATAAAGGACATAGGATGATGGTGATGGTCCAGTTAGAGGCCTAATACTTCTACCAAACTGGAGATACAATCTATGTAAACAAACCGTTGCGTATTTTTCGTTATCACCATGAAATCACTTTAGTTTGGGGTAAATAAACATCGCAACATAAGTTTTCACCTGTTTTCACACCTTCATTCAACTATTAGTACCTACTACTTAAAAGTTCCATAAACATGTAATGAAAAAGTAAGTTTTAGATTGTATGTATCTCCAGTTTCTCTGAAGTATAGACGAGCCTATTGAAATCAAATCACCACGCAGTATAAATGTTTGTCAGTGCCCAAGACCGTGTGCCCCAGATTGTGACAACAGCAGCTTATACCCAATGAAACTTATTGTCAACAAATGACCGCGCTGTATGAATGTTTGTCAATTCCCAAGACCGTGTGTCCCAGATTGTGACAATAGTAGTTGGTCAACAAATGACCACGCTGTATGAATGTTTGTCAATTCCCAAGACCGTGTGTCCCAGATTGTGACAATAGTAGTTGGTCAACAAATGACCACGCTGTATGAATGTTTGTCAATTCCCAAGACCGTGTGTCCCAGATTGTGACAAAAGCAGTATTGTCAACAAATCACCATGCCGTATGAACGTTTGTCAATTCCCAAGACAGTGTGTTCGAGATTGTGACAATATAGACAGTCCGGAGATCGGTTTCGGCTGCAAATTGGTTTTGTGACTCGTCTATCGAATATTTGAATTGGTTTTAACCTCAGCATGAAATAACTTTCCATATTGCGTGTTTTTTACCTGTTATTGGCACATCGCCGCTGGGAAATTCTATTCGCAGGTTTTTCATATGAAAAATAAACTACTGTTATGTAGACAAATCATTTGTATGCAACTTTTAACTTTATGTTCTCAAGTTAACGTGTGTTATCGCGTGGCAGGCCTGAAAGCTTGTGTTGTATTTTAGCAAAATGAAATAGCTTTCATTATTTTTATAATTTGATGCTGAGAGTTCTAGAACTGTTTAATGCCGTTAGTACTAGTGGAAGTTTGCTAGGTTTTATTTTACCGCTCCAGTTTAGACGGAAGTTTACTACTGTCTAGTTTTTCGCTTGTTACTATAATCAAAATAAAGTTCAACAAGTAGGTTTCCTACATTTTTACGTTTGCTCTTTGAAGGAATTGAAGTTGATTTCTTTCATTTTGTGAGATTATAAAGTCTGGCTTAGAAATATTGTATTTTCTTTATTATAAAATTATCCATGTTTGTTACGCTAAGCTGAAAATTTCAACTCTCTTCCTATTACGGTTCAAGAGATACATCCCGCTGATAGACATATGGACGGACATACGGACAGCGGAGGCTTAGTAATAGGGTCCCGTTTGCTCCCTTCGCATAAGGAATCCTAAAAATCATCAATATTTCACCCTGCTCCCGGTGCTGAATAAAGGGATAAAGGCTTCCTCTTGATTTTATCTCTAAATTAAAATCAAACATACATACGTCCTATCACGCCCGTATCCCTAATGGGGTGGGCAGAGCCACAAGTAATCATAACAAAACTTTTTCAAGATGGATATGGTGAACCAAGGTGACAGGTGATCAGCCCATCGCCCATATAGATAGCGGGGAGAAAAACAGCTGGACGCATTTTATGATTTTTTTCTTTACTCCCAGTACAACAGAGAAGTTAAAATAAATTGAAATCACTGATCATTATTTCGATACAAGTTTACCAGCATTTCAATTTCAGGCGCAATTGTTACTGTAATTTAGTAGAATTAATATAATTAATAACCTTAGTTAGCTGCCTTTGTGTAGCACAATAGAGTCACGTTGTGCAGACATAATTTATGCTGCACCTATCCATGAACAAACAATCGAAATTGGGGGTACAATTGGGGGTACAATTAGGGGTATTCATTTGAAAACATTTGTAATGATCTTTCCTAATTTGAATGCACAAAAGAAGCCTCAGTAAAGTGTTCATGGTACGGAAGAACTTGGTAATGATAGGTAAGCAGCATTTGTGGTTTAGTGAGGACTGGTGGTTTAGTAGTAGCTGGTCCGCATTCCGATTCTAAAGTCGTGGGTTCAAATCTAGTCGTGCACCATTGGATTTTACAGTACTCTCAAACGGGGATGGAAAACATCGTGAGGACCGGCATGTCATGTCGTAGAACCTACAAAAAGATCGTAAACTATGTCAAATGCACAAATTTTAAATACTAGTTCTTTCGAAACTGTGTGGTGAAAGGTTTTGAAGTGCGCCTCAAATGCTTCTTTCGTGTACTTGACACAAATACATGTTTTCGAACTTTTTAAATTTAATTTAGATATATTAATTGAAACAGTATTGTAAGTTGTGGCTCTGCCCAACCTGTTAGTGATAAAGGCGTGACAATATGTAGGTATGTACGTAAGTTGTGATCGTAGGAAAAAAGTTTTTTTGTTGTTCTTGATTTTTTTATTTGCAAAAAACTTGCAACAAGCACAATTTCACATAGACGAGATCGGCAAATGCCTACCGCGTATACACTAAGCCCAAGTCTCATTGAAACTTAACATACCTACTGGTCATCGATCCATTTGTGCTTTCAAAATAAATGCATGGCGCAGTGGAGCGGTTTGGATTTGCGACCGTAAAAACGTGGTTTTCGAGTATTGGTGGCCGTATTATAGCGTTGGAAAGACTCAACCTTCAAAAAACGAAGTTTGCCTAATAATTAGGAGGCCACCATACGATAGTGTCTAGACCGATTTCGAACTAAATTGAAAGAGCGCTACGGATTTTAGGTGAATTAGAAAAGGATAGTGCGAGACGGGCAAAATATTAAAACCAAATAATCCGCCAAATCAAATAATTGGCAATTATAAGAAAACTATAAAATGATCTAAAAAAACTGGTTTCAACGACTAAAGAAATAGTTATCACCTACCTATCAAAGTAAAATTCATTTGAAAATGTGTTCCTGGGGTCTAGATGCAACACACGCGAAAATTGGATTTTTCAATTGGTTGGTTTTCATGGGGTTCGATTTCCGCTGCGGGAGAAATGTTTGTATATTCTGCAAATATTTCTTCCGGGTCTGGGTGTAGTATTATGAGTAGGTATGTATTTAAAAAATAAAAAAGTATTCTATCTGCCATCTGGTGCCCATAATGCAAGCTTTGCTTAGTTTAGGGCTAGATGGCGTTGTGTCAAATATTTATATAATTTATACGGAGCTCTAAAAATGACGGTAGTCACTTTTAAAGAACGGGCATAATGCGCTAAATCTATTCGAATATGCATGGAGCTGGCCGGCCCGATTGCTAATGTGACACTCGATTCTGAGCCTGATTATCCTTATTTTAGATAGACACAGCCTAAAATTAGGATAACTGTATTAATTATGATGCTTTTACTGTTCACTGTGAAATTTATATTGGAAACTCACATCCTAGTGGATGTGATTCCGAAGTACCTTTGGGTTTTGCTGAGTTTTGTGAGGAAACCCGCGGCTTAGTCAGCTCCGCACGTATTGACCACGTTTTTCCTGTGGATAAGGCCGATTAAACTGAGAGGATGGTATAGGTGCTGGGCAAGCCTACTCCATCTAAATTTGTCCCGGGCACTATATAGCGTCCCGTTGGGGTTGGCAAATGTTGCCTCCTGACGCTGAATAAATCATTTACTTAATATAGGTGGCAAAAACCTCGAAAGAGTGAATTTTAATCTCATTAAGTCAATCGTCAATCTCTAAAATAAGTCCCAATTCACAAAATGTTTATTAGGATAATGACTATCAGCATTATATATCATGTGGTCTGCTATTTTAGCTATCGGACATAATTTATCATGCTCTACGTCTACAACATTGTAGCTATTTATTTAAAAGGTTTTATTCCGGCGATGCTTTGTTTTTTAAAAGTCCAGTAGGTACTAAAAAAACTTTGCATATTCAAGATCTGACATCGTTAGTGAGCTCCAGTAAACTACTTTCCGCGTTTCTACTATTGTATGAATAGAACTGGGGCACGCAGTTTTTTATGTGCGTAGAGGGTTTACGCTCTCTTGTTCTGCGTAAAGGTCTGGCTAGAGTAGAGACGATAAGAGTATTGATATCGAGAAAAAAAAACGCTGGGAAAGAGAATTTTACAAATAGATGCAATTTTTCGTGTTCTTAAGATATTATAATAGGTATTTACATTATAGTATATTTGACGACCTCGGTAGCGTGGCGGGCGAGTGCTCGGCTGAGACGCAAGAGGCGTGGGGTTGAGTCCCGCAACGGGAGAAATGTTTCTATTTTCTGCAAATATTTCTTCCGGGTCTGGGTGTAGTAGTAATTATTTATTATAAGAATTTATTTACAAAAAAGTGAATTAAAAGTATTTTGTCAGCCATCTGGCTCCCATAGCTTTGCTTAGTTTGGGGCTAGATAGCGCTGTGTGAAATGTCCACAATATTTATTATTTATATTCGATTTCAACGCAGCTGTATTTTTTGACCGACTCGAAAGGATGACTTTTTAGGGCTCCGTTCCTGAAGGGTGCCAACAGGACCCTATTACTAAGCCACCGCGAGAGAGCCATTCTAAGCACATGCGTAGATTTATGTTAGGTTTTTTATGATATCTGCAAGAATTATTTATTGATTCTCCACTTTAAGCAGTTTTTGAAGATTTGAAAACGTAACTATATTTTATGCGATCACACATACCAAACCCTAACTCTTTCACCTTGTAGTAATGATCCTCTATTAAGGCTGCGAAGGTGTCAAGCACTCCTCAACGAAGAATGTTTTGAGCAAATGATGAGGACTTTCTCACAACTGTCATATTTACAAAATATTTTTGGAGATATTTTGAAATGGGCGTCATATTATCATATTATTAGTGCAGTGTACAATATTTAAAAAGCATTGGTAAAAGTTACAAAATATTTCATACAAGTTTTCCGGACCATCGTACCCGTAATTTTTGATATGACTTTTACGCAATGTTCTTTTTTAATAGGTAGCTTCGATGATCTATTACGAACATTACAAAAAATAATAAATTATTTATTATTAATTCCATTTCTTACCTACAGACTAATATAAGTTCAAAATAATGGTTATTTTATCGTTTTATAGTTTTATCTTCGGCCTAAAAACTTCGTCACAAGAGTTGGCCACTAACTGATACGAACTTACTTATTTTATCATTGGGCAGGCGATAGTATAAAACCCAATTGCCTAATCTTTTGTCGCTTTATTTTCATCCGTAGTGTATAAGATCTTTTTTTCAAAATAATGATTAAATCCAATTTTATGTAATCTGTGGGCATTATGATACCCATACGCGAAACATAATTTAGTAAACGATTTAAAATTATTTGTTAATTCAAAGTATTCTTTCAAAAAAGTTTTGAGGTAAACCCTGGAATATTTCAAAAGGCTGCATAATCAAATCAGATAAAAAGCCCCATTTTGTTTTTCTATTTCCCTGCACGAGTGTCTCCATTATTCCGTGTTGTCAAATATATACGCCCGCCGCGCTATTGACGAGGGCAAAACTATTTTACGCTATTCTAACAAATATAAGGTTATCTGAAGTAAATAAATATGAAACATGTTATAAGTGGCCTGTCAGGTTTGATGGTTCGTTTATTTTTTTATTGGAAGAATTTTTATTACAAATATTATTGTTGGTGAATTCAAATATATTTACAACATTACTGTTCTGTAAAATGATGCTATAAGTAGTTCAGTTTTTTATGGTCATTTTACACAGCGCCATCTGTTTGATGGCGTTGAGAGTTTTACTCAAACTAGGCAAAGCTTGTACTATGGACTGGCTACTACTATGGCTGATAGAATACTTTTTTTTGTAAACTCATACTTATAATACATAATACTACAATACCCAGACACGGAAGAAATATTTGCAGAACATGCAAACATTTGTCCCGTAGCGGGAATCGAAACCGCGCCTCTTGCATCTCAGCCGAGCACTCGCCAATAGACACAGCATTTTCAGCTCATTTTTATTTAATCGTTTAAATGGTGACTCATGGTGACTTGAGTCCCAAACCACTCCAGTTCTGACATAATTTGCACACACGCTACCCCGAACTAAGACTAACAAACAACTGTCAAAGTACCTATCTGCACATTCAAGCTGACGAAACTCAAAACGAAATGACTATCGTATCTCGTAGCACAGCTACGCTTTTTCCCTTTACTTACAAATATTGTTTGAATTACATACTTAAGAGATTAATTCGCAGTATAGCATTGGCTAGTAACATTGAAGGTGCTATCGAGAATATATAACACCCAACAGTCACATACATAGTCCTAACCCCACACTAGGATTCCCTGTGTCGTGGGTATCAGAAACTACGAGTACGATGGTACCACAACACCCAGACCCGGAAGAAATATTTGCAGAACATGCAAACATTTCTTCCGCAGCGGGAATCGAACCCGCGCCTCTTGCGTCTTAGCCGAGCAATCGCCCGCCACGCCACCGAGGCCGTCATATATGCCATATTTTCGCAATAGTAGTTTTATTATCAAATGAAATTCAGACCATGGAACCACCACAAATAAAAATGGCTTATTATGTCTAATGGCTATGCTACGGGTGGTTCTTTCGTCGGGAATCGCTTAGTATAGCATTCACCATATAATTTCTGAGGTAATTTTCAAGCGGATTCCCTCAGCGGGAAAACTGTTCGTATAGAATAACTAAAGATTAACCCTGATACCACACACTTCATAAATAGATTAACTTTGGTCAGATGTTTAGAGTCGTTTTAAATGCTTCCTTTGGTTATTGTGACCCTCACATTACGCGGAAATTCTTTACAACTATATTGCTACATTGCAGGCTCTGTACAATTGAATCGTGCCCGATGATAGCAAATTATAATGCAATAATATGTATTGGCGTTCCGCTGTGCATCTCATCGTCAGAATTTCATCATAATGTGGCTGTACGGGAAATTCAGTGGCTGGTATTGGAAAGACGTACCTGGGTTCACGGCTGACTCGAGTCCGGGGGCCTTCCAAGATAGCACCGATATTGTCCGCACTTGTAGAAATCCACAGGACTGGTGAAAGGGTCTCACAGATCGTGTCGTCTGTTCGAAAAGAAGGACCGTAGACACGCACACACAACGCGATAGAGTACCGGCGCGGGCGCGTGGGAAAATCGGGGCAAACGGCAGTCAGGGTGCGTAAACGTTCGTCTCCGATGACGGTGGAGCGAGGAATGTTTGCCGATTCCTTCACGAGAGCGCGTGAGAGGCGCCGTCAAACCAACCAGCCAATAAGAAAACAGATAGGTCAAAAAAGATTTCTCGACCTACCCTCCAAATTGTGTCTGCTTGCACAGGAAATGTATTGCTACCCACACCAACAATTTAAGAATGCACTCATTATCATCATCACAATAAATAAAACAAAAATGTGAAAAAAAATCAATTCCGGTACGGAACATAGCCGCTCACCTTAAAAGAACGTGGTTGTTTTAACGAAATATACACAAAAAAAAGTAAGAAATATGAAAGGAAAAGGAAAAACAAAAATATATAATATTTGCTTAGGTACTAACTAAATGCTCAACTAGTAAAGTAGATTTATTAATCTAAAGGAAGCGGACAAATCTTAACGACGGGTCTCCTCGTAAAAGAGTTTCCCATTTTAAGAGTGACAGCACGGGTAATGTTATCACTGCCCGGGTGCAGAGCGTGTACTCTGGCTAACCTCCACTGTAAAGGGGGTAGGTTGTCATCACGCACAACAACAATCATGCCTTCACGGATTGGAGGTCCACGATTATGAAACCATTTTTGAGATTGTTGTAATTCATGTAAATACTCGCAACTCCAACGTTTCCAAAAATGTTGAACGCTTTGTTGAATCCATCGCCATCGAGTAAGCCGATCAGGATTAAAGTCCGCCAACGAAACGTCCGGTAGGGCCGTGATAGGACCGCCTATCAAAAAATGTGCTGGAGTCAGCGGTAAGGGGTCTTGGGAATCAGTACTCAAGACGCAAAGAGGGCGCGAGTTCAACACTGCCTCAACCTGACAAAGAAGAGTATGCATTTCATCGTAGGTTTGTGTGCGAGAACCAAGAACACGATACAAATGATGTTTGAAACTTTTTACACCAGCTTCTACTAATCCACAAAAATGTGACCCGATAACGGGTTGAAAATGAAAAGTAAGGTTTTGACCTAATACCTTTTCATGAAACGCCTTTTGAACTGAATCTGAATTTAGAAATGCATATAACTCTTGTAAGTAGTTATTACACCCAACAAAGTTTTTGCCGTTGTCAGAGTAGATGTCCGTACATAAACCCCGACGAGACGTGAAACGTCGTACCGCAGCTAAAAACGATTTAGTAATAAGATCTGAAACTAATTCGAGATGCTTCGCCTTTACACTCATGCAAACGAAAACTGCAACGTAGGATTTTATTATTTTAGCGTTCCTAATCTTATTAGCGCGCACATAAAATGGTCCGGCGTAATCAACAGCTGATTTTAAGAATGGACGCGCTGATTGTTTACGTACGCTAGGTAAAGGAGCCATGCGTGGCTGTGTGTGAGTCGGCCGCGCTCGAAAACAAGAAGTGCATTTATGTATACGCTGTTTAATTATATTAATGGGCGGTGACTCATCCCACCCGGTCCCAGCGATCCACAGTAATTGCATAATATGTTTTGCATACAAAATCCCAGGTGATAATAAACCTAGGGGATCGTAGATTTTTGCGATTTCCGACAAAATGGACCTTTTAGTATAAGTCGAGTCAGAAGATTGAACATTGACTGAGAAACCATCCGAACAAGGGTTCCATTGGAGTCCGAGTACTTTTATTGAAGTATCATTCTCCACTAATGCGAACGAAACATTATCCGGCCGCTCACCGTGAGGTGAGGGCGCTGCGGCGAGAATCGCCGGCGAGTTACTATGCCATTTTCGAAGTTCGAACCCTGCGCTTGCACAGACATCTACTAATTGTTTTTGCAGAGCGAGTGCCTTGGCCTCGTCGGCCTCTCCTGTAATAATATCATCGACAAAGACGGAGTCCATCAAAACTGCTGACGCGAGCGGAAATTTCTCAGCCTCATCCTGTGCGAGTTGGCGCATCACACGTAAAGCAAGATAAGGAGATGAGCTCACGCCGAAAACAACAACTTTTATTTTATAATCCAGAATGGGTGCGTCAGGAGAGGATCGCCAAAGTATGCGTTGATAGTCCCAATCTGAAGTTCTAACCGCAATATTACGGTACATAGCCTTGATATCAGCTGTAAACACGACATTATGAATTCGAAATTTTAACAAAATATCGACAATGTCCGAATGAAGCTTCGGACCGGTAAGCAAAAGATCATTCAATGAGTGACCATTTGTGGTTTTACAACCAGCATCGAACACTACCCGAACCTTAGTAGTTTCGCTAGACTCTTTGACCACGCAGTGGTGCGGAATATAATAATGAGAAGTATCATCTTTGGAGGGGGGATCACAAAGTTCCATTTGGTTCAAATCTAAATACTCTTGTAAGCACGAGTGGTATTCCCTTTTCAGGGCAGAATTACGTTCTAAACGATATTCTAATTTTCGAAAACGCGAGAGAGCGATGTCACGGGATTGACCTAGTATAGGTGCATTTTTGAATGGAAGGGCCACTACATAGCGACCGGATTCGTCACGTGTGTGCGATCCTTCGAAAAAAGATTCGCACAATCTTTCATCAGCAGAAAGGGTTTTTTCTTCTGGAACTGCCTCCAGCTCCCAGAACCTTTGAAGGTCGTTGTCCTCGAAAAAGGAGCTATGACACACCTGGAGTGGCGGCGGGTTCGCTACATCGAAAGAAACCTTTCCCATCAACAAATAACCGAAAATACTATTCATTGCAATCGGTGCATCGGGGTGACCTTTGACAATGTTTCCTAGCAAAATGTGAGATAGAATATCTGCACCTAAAAGCATTTCAATGGGTTGAGAGCTGTGAGCATTAAAATCAGGATCAGCTAAATACAAATTTTTGATGTGCGGCCACGCATCTATAGGTACCGGTATTCTAGGCAGGGTCGAAACTAGTTTTGGTAAAATTAAAGCCTCCACTGAAATAGCCGGTATATCCTGATTTCGAGGACTGATAACGCACGTAACTATACCTTTAGGATAAATCGGTTTTTCTTCACCGATACCAAAAATCGGAATATTAATATTCCTAAAGCTCAAGCCTATGCGTCTAGAACAAGCCTCCGTAATAAAACTAGCTTGACTTCCCGAATCAACTAAGCAACGTAATTGATGTTTCACCGTACCAACGTGTATATTGACGAGCGCGGTAGAAAGCATTACGGTCCATTTCCTCGTAGAGGGCGCAATGGACGACTCGCAGTTCGCGCTTATCGCGTGGTTCACGGCGGTCGTTTGAGGTAGCACGGCAGGAGGGCCGGGTTCAGACGCGACAACCATATGTTTCTCCGAAGGAGGGAAAGAGACGGCCTGATTCGAATGAATAGGCTTGTTTACCTGATTCTCAAAGTGCAATAATGAATGATGTCGTTTATTGCAAGATCGACATGTATATTTTGAATTACAGTTTACGAGACTATGACCAACATTCAAACAATTGTAACAAACATTTTTGTTTTTTATGAAATTATACCTATCACCGGGAGACATACTCAAAAACTTAGAACACCTCGGTAGGATGTGCTGCGAATCACACAAAATGCATTGCTTCTCGCTTTGTCCGTCGGATGATTCAGTAGCTGCAAACGAGCGACGCGGACCCGACCCGGAGGGCGCATTCGATCGATATGGATCCACGCTGTTTGCGCGGGAACGAGAACTACTATCTACCCGCTTCGATTCCTTCAATTCACCACCGTTCATAATTTCAAATGTGGAAATTTCCTGTTCTAAGAACCTAATGAGCACATCTACGTTAGGTATTTCGGACGGCTTTGGAAGAGATAATTCAAAACGCTTACGAATGGTATTAGGAATTTTTCGCAACAAAACGTTCAACAAAATGAAACTCCATTCATTCACTGGGAAACGCATCGTTTCAAGAGCCTTAATATTTTCCATGTATACGTTTAGCAAATTTCGTAGATTGGAATATGACTCATTGGTACAGGTGTCACAGTCCAGAATGCGATCCAAATGTTTCGAAGCAATAATTCGGCGGTTTTCGTACCTATTTTTTAGTATATCTAACGCAACTAAATAGTTTTCATCTGTAATGGGAATCGATTTAATCAAATTATGAGGTTCGTTTTTTAAAGTTAACAACAGATAACGAAACTTCTCCGCTGGCGTGTAGGCATCATTGTTGTGAATCAACGCTTGATATAAATCAAAGTATGAGGGCCAATCAGTAGATTCACCGCTAAATGACGGCAACGGTAACGTTGGCAATTTATGTAAATGCAAACTATGATTATGTGCATGAGGCATTGAATTAATGGTAGTGCGACTCATGCGCCTAAATTCCTGACTGGCTTCTTTCAAATTATTTACATGAACTAAAATAGCATAATAACAATCATTAAAATCGTTACGAATTTTTAACTGTTCGTCTTTGTTAAACAACTTCGACTTCATCAACGCTTTTTCAATTTTAGATTGAAGTTTACTAAACTTTCTTTGTTGAGCATTTAGATCAGTAGATCTTGATTTGAATTGAACTTGATCAGTAGTAGCAAATAATAACGTTCTTTTAATGTCTTCTAGAATAATATCTCGCTCGAAAATATCTTGTTCAATTCCCGCGTCGTCCGCCATTTTGCGTAGCAAAGATGAGCAAAAACGACCAACGGAAAATTACAAAATGTACACGTAGTGTAGCAATGAAACCAATGAAAGATGACACAATCTGGAGGAATCAAGAAATATATCCGGCTCGAAGGACCAAAAAGTATGTACGGGAAATTCAGTGGCTGGTATTGGAAAGACGTACCTGGGTTCACGGCTGACTCGAGTCCGGGGGCCTTCCAAGATAGCACCGATATTGTCCGCACTTGTAGAAATCCACAGGACTGGTGAAAGGGTCTCACAGATCGTGTCGTCTGTTCGAAAAGAAGGACCGTAGACACGCACACACAACGCGATAGAGTACCGGCGCGGGCGCGTGGGAAAATCGGGGCAAACGGCAGTCAGGGTGCGTAAACGTTCGTCTCCGATGACGGTGGAGCGAGGAATGTTTGCCGATTCCTTCACGAGAGCGCGTGAGAGGCGCCGTCAAACCAACCAGCCAATAAGAAAACAGATAGGTCAAAAAAGATTTCTCGACCTACCCTCCAAATTGTGTCTGCTTGCACAGGAAATGTATTGCTACCCACACCAACAATTTAAGAATGCACTCATTATCATCATCACAATAAATAAAACAAAAATGTGAAAAAAAATCAATTCCGGTACGGAACAGTGGCCTTGGTTTTTGTATTCGTAGAAATAAGTATTATTTTATTGTAAAGCAAAATAGTTAGATTGCCTCATATGTGAAACTTGTCATAGGATTATATATTAAAGGCTTTTGAAGCAATAAGTATGTTTCGCTTGCAGCACACCATGCTAATATTATCATAATATCTTAGGGTAATATTCCTGTGATGATCCTAATAGGTCCATAATTCACGGAAGACAACAAAAATACACCCTTCATGAAGTGTGAACCGCAATTTTATATTTTGACAGCAATAGACGGGAGGGGACTAGAAAAATATGGTTGCCATATCTCATGCTTCCCATCCCTTATAATAATTATGAGTATGCAGTGAAGCGTCTTTGTTAAATGAACATTATTAATTATCTTTATATTTTTTTATGAGTAAAACAATTGGTTGGTTGCCAAGTGCTTTTACAACATAAATGAATTCTTTCAAGTTTAAAATATTATTATGATTATTGTATTGACATTTATTAAACTTTATTTGAATGATTTTGTTAGGTAAGTAATGTAGTATAATCCATTTTGACAAACACTATAAAATTATTGCATGCTGACTATATTTATTACGGACATAATTATTTAAGTACTATTAAGACATCTAAATTGGATCACGTTTTATGCAATAAAAAAATCATTTCATTTCAATAAATTTGATTTAATTTGACACATATCATGCCGGATTCCTCACGATGTTTTTCTATGTCGTTTGAAAGTATCTACTGGCACATTTTTAAAAGCAAAACCTGGATTATAACATGACTGGATTTTAACTTATGACACCAACAGTGCTCACTTGAATAGTAGAGAATTAAAGCGTGACTTGTTAGAACTTTCCCCCATTTCCTCTACTCACCGTGTCACGTCCAAGTACTTAATGTACCCAAAAGTTTGTTCAATGAATGATTCAAATTGGCAGTAGTTATTGGAATCAGTAGCGATGAATATTTGAAGCGGAAAGTTGCGCTATCACCAACTCTCTATCCATTTGAACTTAGACCGACTACCTATTTAGAAAGTAATTTAGATCGGTGGCATGATATCGGTCGTGGTTTTTCTCTCAACGTGATACAGACATTGCTATAAAAAAAACTTGTTTTTTATTCAACCTACTTCATCCTTATGCTAGGAAAAAGTATGGACTTCTAGAAATCTCATGAAAAATATTTATAAAAGAAAAAATACAACATGAAAACAGATAACTACTATTAAAATGAAAATCAGTCAAGTGCGAGTCAAAATCGCACACGAAAGGTTCCGTACCATCGTACATGTAATATTAAATATGACTTTGACTCTATGTACTCTTTAAATAGGTACCTTCGATGGTCGACTACAAATGTGAAAAAAGTTTCTTGTACGGTGCCACATACACACTGTGAAAATTTCAACTCTACAAATTACGGTTTATGAGATATAGCCCGCTAGCAGACGAACGGACGGACGTCCGTAATAGGGTCCCGTTGGCACCCTTCCAATACGGAACCCTAAAAATGACAACCGCGAATTCTTTTATTAGAACCTTAATGCTCTGTAAGTATTTATGAATTAAGTCTCTGAGTCTGTCTGATCTGATCTGAGTCTCTGTTTAGGTCTACTTTATTATTCCATCCATTATAGTATACGAGTATAAAGCATAGCCAACAAATAATGGAACCTGAAAATAAATAAATGACACTCAACAGTCACATACATTGTTCTGACATCACACTAGGATTCCCTGTGTCGTGGGTATCGGATCGGAAACTACGAGTACCATGGTACCACAACACCAAGACCTTGAATAAATTATTTGCAAACATTTTTCTCCCGCAGCGAGAATCGAACCCACTCCTCTTGCGTCTCAGCCGAGCATCGCCCGCCACGCCACCGCGGCACAGATGCCGACAAAAATCTCCTTCATTAATTTCAACATACATTTATAGCGTAGCAAACAATCGCTAACGACTTGAATAGTCAATACGGTAACAATATCAAGCGTGTGAGTTCAGAACTGTCAAAGTTAAGGCACGTGAAGTCGTGAGCGAATACCAAAGTGATTAATTCCATGTCCCCGACCGATATCTTAGTATGTTGATTAAATTCTGCGTAGTTATCGCCATGGAGTTGTGAAACAAGATATAAGATATAAATCAATCTGTTGGGAAAACAGAAAATCCATCCAACTAGGTATATCCTACTTACTGTCATACAGAGAGTCCACTACTGAATATAGGCCTCCCCTAATGAGCGCTATTGGACCCCACTAGGCCTCTGCCAGTAGCTTGTCGCAAGTCATCTCCCCTATACCTCCAAGATATAGGACAAAATACATTATTCTGATGATGAGATCACCTCGTAGATCCTTCCATCGAGCTTTCTCTGTTAAAGATTCTTCACATCACGTCGACTCCATCGGCGGATTCCAAGTTCTCTCTTACTCGTCCTCATCTGGTCGCAGCTTTTACAGCCATTAACCAGGCCTAAGCCGAGGTTCGTAACTAAATGGCGCTCTTGAGCTAGTAGCCCCAAAATCCTCTTTTATCTCCTTATAATCTCTCATTATAGCGTAGTCCATCAGAAAAAATAAAATAAATAAAATCGGCCAAGTGCGAGTCGAATACGCACACGAAGGGTTCTGTAACATCGTACATGTACATAAATGATTCCTGTATGAGGTCCCCATTTAAAGTGCGATTAAAGTGCGCCTCAAACGCTCCTTTCGTGCACTTGACATATATTTTCGAATGTTTTAGGTTCTACGACATGCCGGTTTCCTCACGATGTTATCTTTTCGTAGAATTGCTGAACCCGGCACAAATAGTGTAATTGGGGCGCAGAAATACCTCATCCTTCTACAGGGTTGTTCCAGTCAGCCGTCCTCAAACGTCGTAAAGTTTATATCGATTACAGTCCATAATTTAATCGGAGTTTGCATCGCAGATTAACTTACGACAGTGGGAACATTATGTCCCTACTGAGCGAAGATTGTAATTAGTTGCTATGACATTCAAGCCAGGTTTCTGACAATTAATGTAATTGACGTGATGCTTGTTTGGTTTATGACAACGCTGAATTTACTGATTTATTGATTGGAATGACGTCTTTAAAAGATCTCCTGAAGAATTTAAGGATATATCATGGTTTACTTCTACTTAGCAGTCATGATCTTACAATCTTGAGACTGTTTTTTTGATCGATTGATTTTTGGAGTACATGTAAGTGTGCATGTGCATTCTTTTAGTTTAAGCTGTAGCCTAAAATGCTGGACGGATTTTGACAACGGAGGTGTCGTGCTAATGTATATCATCTTTGCCAATAAATTATTTATCTCATCTTACATCTTTAGATACCGTACTTCTAAATGACGCGAGTGTCAAATGGTCAAATGGTCAAAAATCCAATATGGCGTCTACTAATGCATTCGAGTTTTTTTTTATTTTGTTGTAATAAATACAATTAAATATTACAATTACAATAAGCCTGTATCCCAATACTGGATGAAGGTATCTATTGTCACTTACAGTATTTGATCCATAAACCACCTCATTTTGTATTTTCAACATTAATCAATGTCAACAATTATAATGACGAAATTTCCAACCATACGTGTTTTTAAAGCTCCCAGTGGACTGTCGGCTGTAAAATCATTACAGCCATTCAATTTTTTCTCCCCAAAAATTCGAAACCGAAATGAACAAACGAGGAGGTCCCTGGGGCAGTACATCCCGACGATTAATTATAACACGCATGGACCCTTAACAATCTAGAATGGAAAATATGTTCCCACAAAAATAAAACGGATTTTATCATGTTTCGTGTGAAAATGGAAATTTTATTGTGATAAGCTCTGGATTGTTCTTTTAACATGAGCTTATCAATTATTTATTTAGATTATTATCAGAAATAATATGCTGTTTACAGGACCAAGAAGAATAATGATAAAATTGAATGGATAATAAATGATGTTTATTGAACTTTTATAGTCCCATTATCTACATTTTCATGTGATATTGATCTTTCTGCTGGACTAGGAGTAAAGAAAAACATAGAATGCTAAGGAATAGTATCCTCTCCAACATGATGGATCATTTATATGGGCGATGAGCTGATCACCTGTCACCATGGTTCACCATATCCATCCTGAGACTTTGAATCAAGAGTGGCTGCCAGTTGTCTTATGATTACTTGTAGCTCTGACCACCTCATTAGAGATACGGGCGTGATAATATGTATGTAAGAATGTATTGATAGTAGGTATCAATAACTAATACGTATTATTTGGTTTTCTTTCGCCTCTTCAAACAATAATGATTTCCACAACATAATTCTTATCACAGAACTTAGGTAGGTGCCTCTCCAAAAGATAAGGAAACAATGAGCTAGAATTCTTTGTTCACACAAAGGGCGGAGGCGATACAAGTAATAAATGACTGTGCCATTGAATAGCCAATAGTTACTATGTACTCGGGTCTGTGGTATACTACAGACCATTTATCCCAAATGTGAGCCCTTGTTTTTGCCATTAACCTAATGTGTTAATAAATGTGTGCAATAATTAACAACAAAACGTGGAGTGACGGAAAACTAATTATTTTTAATCGTGTTCCTTATATTTTGTTGACTGACAGACTTTGTATTGAGCGCTGTTTGTTTTTCTAGGAAAGTTCAATCAGGTACTTTTTTAAAATTTAGTCTTTTAGATATTTATTTCTTAAGTAAATTTGTTCATAGTCTGAAAAAGTTTGCTCTAGAAAAACAGTTTGTTTTGTTGGTCAAAAGACTTTCAGAAAACAGTGTTTTTTTTTCAACGTGGGTCTAGTTACGATAAAAAACATTGTTTTCTAGGCCGATGATGTCTGCTAATTGCCTAGTGTCTAGACTTAGACACTTTTTGTATAATGATAAATAAATAATAAGATAGTTCACAGCGTCATCTAGTCCCAAACTAATCAAATACTTATAATACTTACAACTTATATCCATTTTTATTTTATTTTTTGTAAAAATCTAATACTACATCACCCAAAAATCTGGAAGAAATATTTGCAGAACATGCAGAGACTTCTCCCGCAGCGAGAACCGTACCTCTTGCGTCCAGATAGACATGCTGTAAAAAGCCCATAAAATAAATACATTTGCTTTTCGAAATTTCATTTAAATTGCTTTATAATATGAGCATCTCATTACACGCCATCTCAAATGGCTGTACCGATTGCGATGATTCAAAAATATCATTACATCGGTTCATTTGACGTCGTGATTGATGTTTTCCATGTTGCAAGTAGGTAGGTACCTAACTTACCTGGAAAGCATTTGCTTTCTTTTTTCAACATATTTTGCTTTTGTTTAGCTTTGTAGTGGCTTACATGTCACCACTGTAAAAAGTTCTTCGATACTATATTTTTAATTTGTGTATTCAAAACGTTAATAAAACCAGTCAAGTGCGAGTCGAATTCGCACACTAAGGGTTCCGTACCATCGTACATGTACATGTTTCTTGTATACCATGACGACCTCTGTGGTGAGGAGGGTGCTCGGCTGAGACGCAAGAGGCGCGGGTTCGATTCCCGCTACGGAACGAATGTTTGTATGTTTTGCAAATATTTCTTCCGGGTCTGGGTGTTGTAGTATTATGTATTCTAAGTATGTATTTACAAAAAAAGTATTTAATTATTGTATTAGCCATCTGGTTCTTATAGTAAAAGCTTTGCTTAGTTTGGGGCTAGATGGCGCTGTGTGAAATGTCCAAAAATATTTATTTATTTATTACGATTCATGAGATACAGCCGCCCGCTGACAGACGGACAGCGGATACTTAGTAATAGGGTCCCGTTGACACCCTTCTGGTACGGAACCCTAATTATTAGCGCAAAATCGCTCAGGTAGTTCAGTGCTTAATTTGTCGAAGGGCCATGGACAAAGTGACACTATAGCGACTTTTATACTGGTTTAAAAGGCTTCTTTTGTGCACTGGGAAAGGTCCCGTGCTCATCCGACAACAGTTATGTTACTATAACCTTTTGTAATTCACAATTTTAATCATCATTACCACAAAAGGTGTTAAAGCTGTAATGAAAATGTCGAGTACTTCATTATAAGTTTGCGGCGATAAGGGGACGAGCACACGGGACGGTCCGGTCATAACTTCCACGTAATGTATTTGAGTGTTCCGGCCGGCGAGTTACAACGTCCGGATTCCGGACCAAACGTTCAGTTGAACAGCCCTTGGAACATACGTTTGTATATTATGAGAATTATAAACATGCTGAAGCGTCTGATTATTTCGGTCTCGTATTTCGAAAGTTGTGTATGGCGCCCTGTGGCTAGGTGGGCAGCGGGCAAAGATTGAAGTAGAACTGATGATCGAGCTCAGTGGAGTGTCCACCTCCTTATTTCTAATGAGGTGGACAGAGCCACAAGTAACCATAAGACAGAGCCACAAGAGAACTTAGAACTTGCAGCCACTTCTGATTTAAAGTCCCAAGATGGATATGGTGAATCATGGTGGTAGGTGATCAGCTCATCGCCCATGTAAAATTTTTGTTCAATTGAAAATATTGCCGCTATATTATGACCATCACTTTTTAAGAAACCAAAGCTTTTAGCCAACATTAGATTTACTGATTTATCCAGTTTCCCAGAACATAAAATACCTAATTTAAAGATGGCCTAAAGCGACACATTCAACCGCTAGTATCACAGTCCCCGCATTTGTTCCGCTATATTGAGCTCCACTCGTCGTCCCGGACCGGAAAAGTTACATTTCCGGTAAGTTTGTTCTAACCTTTAGCGACCTTTGTTTTGTTAAGGTGGTTTGATTAGAATATTATTCCTATATCATCTGTAATTTTGTATGATTTTGGAATCCTTGTAGAGAGATGAGGGTTTATCAAAAAGTTTCCAACTTATAACACTATTAGGTCGCCTGAACTAAGATCTCACCGGCGATAACAACAATCAGCAAGTTTTGCATACGCGCCGTGAAATTTCTTGTACACACTTTATTTAGGTACAAGTCCTCATTAGATCATTGTCTTTCTATAAAAAGTTAGAGTAGATAGTTATGTCTTGATTGCAGTACAAAATCAAGACTTTATGCTACTCTAAGCTGTTATAGGAGATGTGGCAAACACAACTACTGCAAATCACAACGATACCACTATCTAGCTATAATCCAGTCTAACCTGAACTTCAAAAACTAACGAAACTCTAACAAATGAGAGCTCAGGTTACTGAAAATAACTTTTTATTAAGTTGTATTTTAAAAACTATACTTCTTCTTTAGCCATTTGTTGTCCATTTCTGGACGTAGGCCTCTCCCAGTACTCTCCATGACTTTCGGTCCACTGCTTTGGGCATCCAATTTTGGCCCGCGTGCTTCCTAGTGTCGTTAACCCACCGTGTCGGTGGGATGGTTTTTTACCCCCTTGCGAACCCAATACTACCTCTACCGATTTAGCTCATAATTATGCTTCCCAGCCAACCTTCATAGTACAATCTAATGGCCTACCAAGTTTCATACAGATTGTAAACGGTTCGAAAGTTATTTTCTAACAAACATACAACGACGAAACAGGCAAGTTGCCACTGATATTTTCATTTACTTGTCGGAGATTCATTATAGCGCCATCTACAGTCACACGGCGGAAACACTGACTCACTACCTACCTCTACCTACAGAACGCAAGCGTGACGTCACTGCCGAGTCATGCTTGGATGCGGCCGTTGAGGCGGGCGGGCAGTCTATTTCTAGAGCTCGTGCCGAGCGGACGTGTCTGTTCTGCCTTCTTAGTTTGTTCAAGAGTTACTTGGTATTTGTACTGGACGATAATTAAACTACGTACGATTATACTGAGTGTGATTATTTGCTCGAGGTTACCCATTATGTCGGAACCCGACGAGAACACGTGCCCACTGAGTCCTACAAATCGGCCTCCTGCGACATCAGAAGCGTGGGATAAAGAATTTGGTAAAGCCCACAACCGTTGGAATGCTACCAAGACTACCCACAAAAACGAGCGAAGAAACGTAAAATCAAGACTGACGTACTGACGTCGAATCGGAGGACAAAAATGGAGATTGTTGAACAATACCTAACTACATAGGGCTACTACGCGTTTGATTGCCCGGAACGGAATCGCAAGGACAATGAAGGACCGAACAAGGAAAAAAGAGTGGACCTGTGCATCTTGAATGCACCGAACGGATTCCTGTGACCAGAAATAGTGTTGCACTTACACTTGACTTGGAGTCTTTGCCGCCGGCTACACTTGGGTGATGAGTTTTCATTTTGTTTTGACTTTTTATTTTGTTGCATTATCTGATTAGCGGAAACAAAATCCGTTCTGTTATTCTAAGGCGTTCAGCCAAATCAAGTAGGCACTGGCCCTGTGCTTCGTTTAATGATGTAGTCCCATGTAGGTAGTACCTTGGCAGTGGATACTGGTAGGCATTAGTAATGAAAAGATTTTGCTAACAAAGTAGGTTTACTTACTTTAGGAAGTCAATAGGTATCATTGCTTACCTACCTACCTGAATAATGAGGTGGATGCATGTTTTTAATGATCAGTTTACTTTGTTTGTTTTTGTTTTTCAGATAAAAGCGAACAATGTTTGTGGAAGTCGATGCCGAGCTTCGGAACTCATCTGGAACCTTTCTTCGGTGGCGGCTCGAGCGGCGGCGCCAGCAGCGGTACCGGCGCAAGCAAGCTTCGTGTCGACCTCTGCCTGGTGCAACCATCTACTGGAGCTCTTGAGCACCAAGGTCAGACGTATGGTTTTCACTATGATTCAGGAGCAGAGTGCTCATTGGTTAAGGAATGTTTAGCAAGTAGATTTAGAGGCTGTTCGTAAAACAGCAGCTGAAGACAGTGTCTATGACAAGTCTAGATTTGATAGTACGAAGGCTAAAATTGCACCGTTTTCGGTCGGTGATTACGTGTTGTTAGCAAACGAAGAGAGAAATCAGACAAAGTTAGATCCGAAGTACAAAGGCCCGTTCAAGGTAGTTGAGGTTCTGGACGGTATGTTTTCACGGTAAACCTCGTTTACGTAGGTGCGTAAACGGGATGAGTCGTTGGTGCGACGGCATGTTTTCACGAGTAACCCTCGTTTACGTAGGTGCGTAAACGGGATGAGTCGTTGGTGCGACGGCATGTTTTCACGAGTAACCCTCGATTACGTAGGTGCGTAAACGGGATGAGTCGTTGGTGCGACGGCATGTTTTCACGAGTAACCCTCGATTACGTAGGTGCGTAAACGGGATGAGTCGTTGGTGCGACGGCATGTTTTCACGAGTAACCTTCGTTTACGTAGGGGCGTAAACGAGATGAGTCGTTGGTGCGACGTTTCATGGGTACCCTTACTCTCGATGTAGCGTGAGTGAGATGAGCAGTCGTTTCGGCGAGAAAATCTTTTGTGTGACCTTAATTATTTGAAACTTTATTGTTAAGGTTGATTAATTTGTAAGAAGTTGTCATTGCTCTTTGATATTTTGATTTGGTGTAATAAAGGAGATTAAAAAAAATCTCGAAATTCGATGTGGAGCCATTACTTTTAATTGTAATGTCAGAATAGCCGAACAAGCAGTGCTGGGTCGATGTTTTATCCTTGCAGATGGTGCACACGAGGGCGTGTGATTCATCAGAGATGGCCGTGTCGGAGATTCATTATAGCGCCATCTACAGTCACACGGCGGAAACACTGACTCACTACCTACCTCTACCTACAGAACGCAAGCGTGACGTCACTGCCGAGTCATGCTTGGATGCGGCCGTTGAGGCGGGCGGGCAGTCTATTTCTAGAGCTCGTGCCGAGCGGACGTGTCTGTTCTGCCTTCTTAGTTTGTTCAAGAGTTACTTGGTATTTGTACTGGACGATAATTAAACTACGTACGATTATACTGAGTGTGATTATTTGCTCGAGGTTACCCATTATGTCGGAACCCGACGAGAACACGTGCCCACTGAGTCCTACAAATCGGCCTCCTGCGACATACTTATATACTTCGTATACTTCGTATACTTCTCTCGCTCAGGTCAGAACAAACTTACTATTAATAAAACACAATACAATAATAATAATTTATACCTAAGTTATTCTTGATGAATTCAAATTTAATTTTAACAATTCCTTACTATATTCTAAGTTTCTTTCAAACGCGTTCAGGCTATGGTGTGATTTATGGCGTGATACAAACATCGTCACATCCTCACATCTTTACAAACTTTTGGATACCTAGCCTCTTGAGTCTTCCAGGCCACTGATACACAGTTGACATAAAGCTCGAAGGAATAATTGTAGTACCTACATGAAAATTAATTCACATCTAAAACCATTTCCGCTGTCCTTAGATAACAACTTCCGAGGTTATATTAAATTCCGAAACTTCCAAAGATAAGAGGGACGTAATTTCATTTGCGCCGTTTAAAACTTTACCTTCTGCGAGTCTGATTAAATTTTTAACAGAATCTTTAATTTATAAACGTTGAAGTTTACAAGTTTCCCCCATGAAAATGTTCTGCGGCTAATTTCGGGCCCGGTTTACGTCGAGTCAGTCGCTAGCGCCAGTTCACGAGAGTTTGCCGAAATGGGTCAGTATCTATTAACATTTTAGTACAACCTCTGCCTCCCTATCAATAAGAATAAATTGTGAAAGTGTGTTTGCACCTTCATTAAATTGTTGGCTTGTGAACTTGTTGATTTGTAGGTTTTTTGATAGAAATTTACCATTGAAATATATCAGCATGAAAATTACAATTTGGAATGAGAGATAGCCCGTGTGTGGGAGAGTGACTCGGACTGCTTTTTAACCGGGTACCACGCGAGCAAAATCGTAAAATGAATCTAACGAAATCAATTAAGTATCAGAAAAATAACAATAATTTTTAAGAATAATAATTAATGAAATTAATAATTCCTATGTTCGGTTGAATAACAAATGTTTTGGACAACAATGTCATGTTCAGCACGATCGATGTTGAACCATTTTTTCAAGCTTTCTGTTTTGGACCTGTTGTCATGTGTAAAGAAAACAAAGTCAAAAAAAGTGTTATTATTTCCTACAAGGTGTATTGAAGGAGGCTCACATTATAACTTTTAATATTAGGAGGGAAAGTTATCACGAAATGTATCGTAATTTTAACTTATTACAAAAGTTTTGACTGAAGTGTAGGTATTTATCCCAGTTTATAGAGATAGATAGTCTGATTACGATAATGTAAGGCTGGTTATACAGCTCTACAAAGTTTATTTTAATTACCATACCATGAAGTATAAGTTTAATTTGAGTATTTAATGGAAGTGAACTTTGATTATTTAAATCTTGAATATCTCCGTTGCTTCGATCATAATTTTCACAAATATTATTGAAAATTTGCTCCTGACATTTTGAATAAACTAATAAAACTATTTTGGTTAAACGAAAAGAAACGACGTTTTAAAATATTTAAACTGTTATTTATGTTAACTGTTAATCAACTTTTACTGCAGACTATGCGTAACTAAAGAGGTCATCATCGTGTTCTTGCTAAAATATTTTGTAAAGTACCTAATAATGCAAAAGGAGCCTTTAAATCTTTTCACTACATGTTTTGAAAGAATTAGTACAGTTACTAGTAGTACCTACCTTACTGTAATTTCCATGTAAACAAGAGAAGATGGCAATAGTTTTATCTAGATGATACTTGAGGCCGATAGAAAGCAGAAATTACCTAGAAAATAGTGAGCAAAATAAACCCTAAAGGATATTACGGCGCAACATATCCATAACTTTATTGTTTCCCAATCAAATATAACAAAATTAATATTTACACACGTTGCTTCTGGGCCGGCATTTAGGGGTCCGTTGAAAAGCCGGAAACGCACCAATCCATCACAGAGAGTTACGGGCACCACTTCGTTATATACGGAACCAACGAGAGGCCCTCGGGGCCCTTGTTGTTTGTTCACAAAATTATGTTTAATTGAGGTTTCGCACGTTGAAAAGCGTATTAAAAGTACCTTTTCCGAAGCATCTAAATTATCACGCCGAGTTTTGTTGATACTCAAGCTTGAAGGATTTATTTTACCATTGTATTAAAAGAATAGCCTCCTACGTAACTTCATAGAAAAGGAGAATAATATGTGTATTACGCTTTTTCTATTCTGTTGAAAAATAAAACATTTTACGCGAAATGCGTTGGCTATTGTAGCATCCACCAATAGGTACAGTATTTATTTATTTAAGGACACACACATCATATTATATATTATAAGATTTTCAAAAAACACAATCACATAAGGTACATTTCCGGACAATGACGGTATATTACACTCACAGGAAACCTTTATTATGAATAAAACAATAACGTTAAGCAATAAATTCATAACAACGTTCTTAAATAGACCAAAACCAGACAATATCTTCCACCGTGCGTACGTTGTATCAAACAACTAAAACGTGGTCGATAATTTAACGAACCGTTTTTTCACTACAACGACTTTTTAACTCGTTAACTGCTAATCTTAATTGAATAAAGTTGCTGGTATATCAATGAAACACGCGGCACAATACTGTTACTTTTGTTAAATTCCATAACCCCATTGTCATCAACGAATCACGCATTCAGCTACTTCGTTGAAATGAATTCAGTTTAGTAATCAGATTGAAATTATTGACGCGTTAAATTAAGTATATGACCATAATTTATGTTAATTAGTTAACTTATTTGTTGATAATTTAGTTAATATATCTGAGAGTTTGTAACTGCTTTGTCAACTGATTGATCAAAGTTCAAATGAAGTAATGTTTATTTTATCAAAAAATGGACAATAGTCACATCTAAAGCAAACCAAGTTTAGGCGCTTGTTTACACAAAACGGAAGAAAGAAGCAAGTTTGCGATTAGATGGACGGGAAAGAAAAATAGAACCATAACATTGATGTATTAGTTTGTAGATATGTTCCTTTGTTCTAAAAGAGCCTAAGAAGTTTTTAATCAGCACAACACAGTCAGCCTATGTGTATTTCAAGTTTTAGTTAAATCCGTTCAGCCGATAAGGAAATGAATGGAACCTAACGTAACACACACATTCTCACATTCACACATGTACCTACACGTTTATAATATCAGTGTGATGAAACAGTAAACATAATCCTTGTTACCCTTTATAAAATCGCTTTGTTCAGACAGAAAAGGTATGATTAACTGGTGTGTAGATAATATTTACAGGGTGGACTTTTCAAACACCTGGAGGAAATGTACATACCTACTACTTACTCTAAATTTTGAATACAAATTTTACTCAAAGGAAACTGACCCTTATTTTTAAAACAAATCAAAACTGCCTAAGCGTTTTTGAAAAAAAAATCCTTGTTACGCCTGGGCTTCAAACCGAATAAAATCCGAAAGTATACATCATTTTGTGCTTTTATGGTATCAATCGATAGGGAACATAATATAAGGCCTTTTTATCATCTATAGTAGATGATTTATACAGCGTCAGGAGGCACTTTTACCTTCACAAACGGGACACTGTAGTACCCGAGACGAATTAAGATGGAGTAGGCTTGCCCAGCACCTATTCCATCCTCTCAGCTTAGTCGGCCTTGTCCACAGGAAAGACATGGTCAATACGTGCGAAGATGACCAAGCCGCAATGAGGAACAAATCTCTTTTTAAAACATGGTAAATTAAATTAAAGAAATACCATAAAACCTAAACATATAAATTCAATTGGACAAGAGTATGCACTAAGTACTTTCCAGGTCTGCTTAAAAAAATCCTGTATATTCCAGGGACAACGATAGCGCATCTACAAATACAACATCGTAGGGAAAATGGGACAAAAGTTCACTCCCCTTCACCCACAATGAGGTAAACAATCGTGCAATCTAATTAAGATAATACAACTTGGATACCGTCTTTGTTTCATCTTTTAGTCTGAGTGGATTAGTCGACTAATTTGTCAATAAGCTTTGGTGTTGTTTTATTGTTAGTTTTGGAAGAATAATGGAAGTAATTCGATGATTTATTATATTATATTTTGATGAGTTGCCGCAGTGAAAAAAGCTGAATTCTATACAAATCCTACTAATATTATAAAAGTGAAAGTTTGTATGTATGGATGTTTGTTACTCTTTTACGCCTAAACGGCTTTAGATGAAACTTAGAATATACATAGTACATACATAGTAGTTTTATTTCTAATAATTGTTTTATTTCTACGGAATTAAAACCGCATGGAAAGGTACATCTATTTTTAAATAAACGTTTTTCTTTTGAACAAATTAAAAGCTTTGAAGGAAAACTGTGTCACGGTTTTATTCACTGTGCATTGCAGTTCTTCTTTTGTTTACTCGCAACTTTTAACTAAGTTTTTGTTGTTTTGTTTCTTCTTGTGTAGACCAGAAGAATTCTTAGCAACCGGATGTATTAATTTTAAAGTTGGATATTGCTTTAATTTAAATGACGACACAAACATGATTATTTCTAAAAAAAATATATAAAGTCACATTTTAATATAAGCTTAAGCACTTAATTAGTATTAACAAAATTTATACTGTAAGGACAAGGATCATAACTCATATAAGTCATTATACTCATACTCAGTCAGAGATGATCAACAAGCTTTAAAAAAAACAGCGTTGTAACACCATGCAAACTCACCAGTAAGGTACATTATTATACTTATTGCTTATTGTTAAGAAAAAACATAAATAAATAAAAATCGGTTAAGGGCGAGTTAAATTCGCACACGAAGGGATTCGCACAGACATATACTTAAATGTTTCATATATGGACCTCTTTTTTATTTTATTTTATGATTTATTGTTATAGTGACAATAGAAATACGCACACTCTGAACATTTCAAGTCTCTACCTATTACGGATCATGAGATACAGCCCGCTGACAGACGGACGGACAGACGGAGAGACAGACAACTGAGGCTTAGTTATATGATCCCATTGGCACCCGTCCGGTTCGAAACCCTACAAAACTGACTATATAATAACCATTAACTAGCTTAAAATAGAGGATTTAATATAACGCCACGATGAACTACGACAATATGTGCTCAAGGGGTTGCAAATTACACAATTCACGAAGTCCATAACTCCATTTACATGTCACCAAAGTAAGGAAGTGTCAAAACTAATAGTAGAAAATTGTTTCGCTTACTTTGTCCCGGCGGGCGTTGTTTCATAACGTCCCATAACTTGAACGTAAAAGTCAGTGAGGTAGACGAGGCTGAAGCGAAGAGCTTAGCGTAGTAGGTGGATAAAACATCAGAAAGTTTGGGCATGTTTGGGTAGCTATTTATCTACTCGTAGATAAATGTTTTGATGTTTTGGGTACGCGCCGTCAGAGAACCAAAAATAGTAAGTACTGCGCCGTGGATTAGTCATACAAAGTCATTTATTCAGAAAAAGAAGTAACATTACAGCCGTAACCAAGGCGTTACATCTACACGTATGTAGAATTAGGTACATTGAGGCGAGAAATAATATGAAGTGAAATAGATGAATTTTGAAAATAATTCCCAAAACTTGTGTTAATCTTACTTCTTACTTGTATTATAAATGCGAAAGTTTGTGAGTTTGTATCGTGCACAACGCGAGCAACGATAAACGAATATACGTGTTGTTTATTATCCGGTCCGACCGCTGCTTTGCTCACGTGGTACCTAACCTACCTGTATGAAAAGTAAACTATGTTCAAAGCAATTACATTACATTATAGTAATCATTTATTTTTCAAGTTCAGGCAAATCCAAAGTATGAAAACAAACACTTACTTACACACTATGTGGACGATGGGCTGATCACCTGTCACCATGGTTCAATCTATCTTGGGACTTTGAATCAGGAGTGGCTTGTGACTAGAGGCTCTGCTCATCCCATTAGGGATGCGGGCGTGATAATATCTGTATACTTACACACTCACACATTAATATAAACTTTCAGATTTATAAATATTAGTATAATCGCCCCGCTCCCCGCTTCGCTTATGCACACCGTCCAGGTAGATGCTCGCGTCACGTGCAACCGAAGTGTCGCCGGCAGAGCATGCAATTAGTCGGCGTTTTGTGAATGTAATTATGCCGTCGGAACTCTTGCTCGACCACCTCTGAAGCAAGACGGGGACTTGCCATACAAACATAGGTACCTACCTAGTTGTATCCGTGTTCTTCTATCTATACCGGTTCTGAAGTCATTAAAACTTACCTACCTTTGTAGGTGGATGGTACTTTTCAAAGCAATCGACAGCTTCTTAATACCAAGACCTCTAGATACATATTTTTATAAGGACATAAGCGACAGCCTTTCCCTTTCGTCCTCAAAGACCCCAAAAATGCTTCTAAACGCTTTAGAAATTATGCTTGCAGAAATTATGACCGTCGATAAACACCGCAATCCTAGGAAACACACGCTTTTGCAAATTGCCGCTTAAACTATTTAATGTATTATGCTGTCGATATGACTTTGGGGTTCCTATAGCGCCATACGTAATTAGAAGAGTCATTGGAAGTGTGTTTGACGTTTATTAGCCCGGTGTCAGCCAAAGCGGGAGAATTCTACGTTAGAATTATGTGAAAATGGGACCAGGTAGCGTCGGAAGCAATCTTTCTAGTTGGATTTATTATTTATCTCAAATCCCAAACGCTAAACTGATACTTAGTAAGCAAGCAGTAAGCTACAGTTGATAAGAAAATGATTCTTGAGTGAACTCCGAACATACATGTATACAAATTGGTTTACTTACTCGGGTCTTCCATTCCGTGTGCGTAAAAGGACTTTACGGTTGTGTCACACTTCCATATTTTTATGCAGAGCATTCACGAACATTAAAGGTCTGACACAGTATAGACTGATTTTACAATCAGTAGTAACACTCATCTAAATTATGCAACTCTGCCTTATTCACAAAAATGATTCTACAGTGCCTACTTGTTTTTGTCTTTACTTTGCTATATTTTATTTCAGAATTATTTAAGCATCAAGCTAGACTGATTTTCGTCATAATAAAAACGAAGCTTCTAGAAACATACTTTGCAATTCAAATGACACTTTAAAAGGCTTCGTTTCTAAAACTAAGAAAATGCTATATTTTCTCATGCCGCTGGCGTATTTTTCCTCTCAATCAGTTGCCCAATGCTCACTATCTTTCCTAGAAAAGTTCATCTTTTGTGTCTGAATGTACAGTACCCCTTCTTCTTCCAATTTAAGAGTTGGACTCTTCTCGGCACAACTGATGCATCCTCCTCCACGTAGATCTTTCCAGGGCGGCCTCCTTGACCTCTTTACATGACATAACAGCGACTTTCTCCTTTACTTGGCTCATTATAGCTGATCATGGGTCTTCCTCTTCCTCTCCTTTCTTTTACTTTCCCCTTCTATGATGTTTTTAATTAAGCTGTAATATCGTATAAGATGGCCAATCATCATTCCTCTTCTGTTCTCAACTATTTGCAATAGAGACCTTTCTTCGTCTACTCTATTACACTACATACTGTAAAGTATCCCTACTCGTAAAACTCCATGCCCTTATAATGTGGCTGAGTCAAAAGCCTCTTTGTGAATGATTGATGTAGCTGATAACTTTGCGGTGGTAACGCAGTCCTTCTTCCGTTTAAACGGGTTAGCCTGGGGCAAGTGTCACCTTGGCGCAGCCTTTGATGATCTACAAGTGACAACTGCTGATTTTATCAGTGCTGGGGTTTTAAAAGGATATTTAGGGCAGTTGTTTGTCTCCTTTGGAGCGTTATACAATGCGAAGATTTTTTTTGTTGTCAGATTACCTGGTCCTGTAGCGCTGTTTTTAATAATTAAGTAAATACAAATACAAATACAAATATTTTATTTTGCAATAGGTAGGTTCATATTAATTGAGCTCAATAAAAACTATTCCCAAAAAATCCGCGATATATCCCTAAGAAAAAAACTGTCAAAGAGTTTAATGGATGATACCTTCTCTCAAATCATAAGTTAAAATATAATAAACTGAACGGCGAGTTGAATTCGCTCGTGAAGTGTTCCGTACCATCGTATATGTTTTCTTGAGTAGAACCCTCTTATATTTTATTATTATTATTTGTTGTTATGGCGGCAATAGAAATACACATTTTGTGAAAATTTCAATTTCACCTAGTACGGTTCATGAGATATAGCCCAGATATAGACAGCGGAGGCTTAGTAATAGGGTCCCGTGATCTCTGCCTACCCCTATGGGAAACAAGCGTGACATTACGAATGTGCACTGCTTTGTCTAGACGGATTGTATCGGGCTACACCCATGGCATCGCGACCATAATAGCTAGTTACAATGCCCACGAGGTAATACTTTTTCAAATCAAAGGCTTGGAAACTATGAAAGAGAATACACGGGGGTATAACTAAAGTAAGTACCTAAGTAAGTCATTTAAGTAAGTAATTTATACACGCATTTGCAAAGGGTGACATTAATTTTCATTGTAAGTGGATATATTTGGATACATAATGGATATTTTTGAATAGAATAAAATCAGTCCTGTCAGTCACACTACAAAACTTTGAGGATGTGAGGGTGTGTGGATGTGACGATGTATGTTTGTGCCTCAATCACGACGTAACGGCTGAACGGACTTGAATCAAACTTGAAATGTACATAGTATGTGTGCTGGAATAACATATAGCTACTTTTCGTCCGGATACCACGCGAGTGAAGCCGCGGGAGAAAGCTAGCAGTTTCATCCTGTAAAGTGAAACACTCAGCAAATACCAGTAATACATAGTGAGTACTGAAGCGTTGGTTTTCAGTGGCGTACGAAGGAGCCCATTTTAAGGTAAATACAGTTTTTAGGCTTCAATATCAGTGATGTGTGCCCAAAATACGGTCTCTTAATTGGTAAACTCATGAAACTGATTCAATTTCCTATTCCAAGTTCTCAATGAATTTAATTTCAAAATCGTTCTACGTTCTTCCCATAAATTACCCCTCGCAAGGGGCCGGTTGGTAAGAGGCGTGGCAGATAGCAAGTTCTGTTTACTTTGTAAGGATCGTCGCTAATGCATCACACCCTTATCTGTTGTTCAGTGCAATGCGCTGTGCACTAGTTTGTTCACTTCAGTTTCTTCAAGACTTTTCAAATGTGTGGTAGAATTTAGGTCGAACGTTTAGGTTTAGAGTTTTAGAAAGGTTTTTTTCTTTTTAGTTTTATTTGTTTGTCACTTATTTTGAAAGAAAAACGCGTTTTTTGCCAAAGTTCACATTAAAGTCTTCCTGAATTGGCATCACGTTCGATGCATTTATCTCTACGACTTATTTTAACTACTGTTAAAACAAGAAATATTACAGAAATAGTTTACAAAAAATTGCCCAATAAAGCACAAAACCGGGCATAATGGAGGGAATGGGGGTGGTCTTTGCCCAGCAGTGGGACACAGGGTTTATAATAATAATAATTTGCATAATCACAAAACCCTTCAAAACACTCGTGTACTTCTTGTTAAATACAATTCAACCCACTTCGCGTATAATAAACAAAATATTATCATTGCAAAACTCATAATTACTCTGTAAACACGTTCATATTTCAAAAACAGCCCATCCCAAACAACCATAGCCCGGGCCAGCACGAGAGCTGTTTATTCAATAAGGCCATTACTGATCTGGGTCATTCAATTACCACTAATTAGATTCAGGCGATGATGTGAACTGGCTTAAAACCCTGAACATGTCATGGAGCCTCGCTGGAGAGTCGTTTATCAGACTGGTCGAGAAGCGACGCGTAATTAAACGTTACACATTGCACACACGGACACCAAAGTTCAACAGATAAAGTACATATAGAGATATATTATTATTATTTAGCTGTTATTGTGCCAGTGCAGAGCAAAGGCCTCCCTTCCCTTCTTCCATGAGATGGGATGAGCTGGACTCTCACTTTGTCACATGGCCTGTTTCAGCGTTAAGTTGCGAAGAGTGAAAGAAGGTAAGGTAAGAGATATAGCCAAATAGAAAAAAATATTTATAAAAACTATAGTAACATGAAACTGAAGTACTATATAAGAAATGGAAATGAACTAAATTTTCCATTAGGTAAATAAGTTCGTATGAGCTAGTGGCCAACTCTAGTAATGGAGTTTTTAGGCCGCCTAAAGGCCTCCGTCATGGCTTAACGACTTAAAAGCCGGGACCGACAATTTAACGTACCTTCCAAAGCACGGAAACGCTCAGCTCGATGCCACTTGCGGTCACCCATCCACATTATGACCGCGCACAACGTTGCTTGACTTCAGTGATCAATCAAAACGTCTAAGCAAGTTACTTCATTTCCATTCAAGTTCGCATACAGATAAAAAAACAGAATTCAGATCACCGACCTCAGGTAAGGTTTCTAAAAGGTTAGTGATGTGGTTACGTGGTAACTTTCGCAAGTTTCAATTTTTGAACAAGCCTAATTGAAAAATTGAAAATTAAATTAAAACAAAAAATACTAAGGCCTTTTACCATTAGTAGATGATTTATACAGCGTCAGGAGGCAACATTTTACCTTCATAAACAGGACGCTGTAGTGCCCGGGACGAATTAAGATGGAGTAAGCTTGCCCAGCACCTATTCCATCCTCTCAGCTTAGTCGGCCTTGTCCACAGGAAAGACTAACTAAGCCTTAACTCGTGGCTTACCACGGGTTTCCTCACGATTTACATATAAGGGTTATGATAAATATTGGAAGAGCGAGTTAGGTCAAAAATTAAAGCACACGATTGACAAACCTTTACAACTCAATCGCTAAGTGATAACTGATATGGTAATTTCATGAAATATATACTTTTTTAACTCACTCTGTTCTCACGAATGATTGGTTTCTCCAAAAGAAAGAAAAAAACTGCCTGGAAGGAAAACATTTTGGTCTGACAAGTTAAAACTCTTTGAATTGTTGGTCCGTGAGTGAGCCCACCGCCGAACAAGCCCTGCTCCAGACAAGTGAAATGAAATGGATAGGAATGAAGTTGTGAGATGTCGACTGGAGTGTCGCGATGTCTCCGGGAGGGCGAGACTTGATCCTGCTCTATTCTGCTCTCCTAGAAAACAGCACTGTAGAGCGAAGCGCATAATAATATCACTTGACTCAACTTGATAGTACGGTTGAAAGCGCTACGGATTTTAGGTGTATAAAAGAAAGACAGAGAGTGAAACAGCGCAAAATATTGAAATCAAATAACCCGAAAAATCTAATAATTGTTAACTACAAAATTAATCGAAAACTGGTTTCAGGAATTAAAGAAATAGTTATTTCTTACAGACCTATCACAGTAACTCACTAGAAAATATGGTAGAGTTCTAGAGATCTTGATTAAAACATACTCATAACATGGATTTTCAAGTTTTTTTAATCGCGTTGTTTCTCTTATCTTGTTTTCATTTTGAGGAACCAATGAATAAATTTTCATATTTCATTTGTTAAATGTGTCATGAATTAAACACACTAAGTATAATCAACTAATAACAGAGTTCTACGTCAATTTTGGTGAGAAAAACCACTATTGCACACTCTTTGATCAATATCAGCAACAAATATTTTACGTATGGCCTGACAATTAAGCCATACGTAAAATATTTGTTGAATCATCCGTTTTTCCATAATAATAAAACCAAACTCATAATGGTGCTTGAGAATCTTATAGGCTTTATTACTCTTCCTTGAAGTATAGCCCTCATTTCAGAATTAGATATTGATTTATTGTAATATAGGTTACATAATATGTAATGAAAACAGATAACTCTCAGTTCATTACACAGATCTTATCTTACTTATTATTATAAAATTGAAAAGCTTTAGTTTACTTGAAATTACCGGCGTAAAGCTCAAAATGCAACGATAGCGCGTGCTAAATTAACTGTGCTGCCATCTAGTTATATTATAAATGCGAAAGTTTGCGAGGATGTTTGAATATTTGTTTTTTTTTACACTTTGGTCTCAAAAAAGTGTCATAGGCTGTACCTTAGACACTCTCGTCGTCCAGACGAATCCAACGACACCTCATTTGTCAAAATCTGTCTAGCCATTTGGACTACAGTTTCAGCCAAAGGAATGCACATACCCATATATACCCACACAACCACATACATACATATACCCCAAACACAGTACCCTCCTTCTTCGCAGTAGGGTAAAAATAAAAAAGAGACTGAATGCGTCAAGCCGAAGATAGGGTGCGATGACGCTCATTAGGGGAGGCCTATGTCCAGCAGTGGACTGCTATAGGCTGATGATGATGTAATATAAAAACTTTCATAACTTAATTTATTGAAGTATAGAATAATGAAGCGTAATGTCTAACTTTCTAGTAATAAAAGTTTATCTAAAGAAGTAGGGACCTAGGAGTCACTCGTTATTTATTATTTGAAAACATATCAATTTATTGAATACAGTTTCTCACGAAGCATTATTTATTTTTATCTACAAAATATCTTTAAGGCTGTGCCACACAGCTTTATAATCACTTTTGCTGCAATTGGCAGAGCCTTTATGACTACTTAATGACAGCTGACAGTTGGACACTATGTTGGTTACTGACAATCAGGAACATGTTAAGGTAGTCTCTCAAAGCATGATCTACTAAGAAAATGTATGAAAATGCATGATGACGTTCTATACATTTCAAACTCTGACGCTGCTCTACTGACGCTTGCTTCGAAAGTCTACTTTAAATGTTATCGGCCGGTTGACGGCTAATTGAATTTCGGTTCGCGATCGACTGCCCCATTTGCCAAGGTATAAGTTGCTTCACAAAGCCGCTTCGGTGTGGAAAACTTTAGGTGTAGTTGTGTCTGGCTATAGGGGGCCATACATTACTTCAACCACTAAGTGAAATTAGAAAAGGCATGTCTAGACGTAAGCGAAAGATGTTCTTCTTGGATTGCTTTCAAAGCGGTTCGAGTAGACTGACAGTGTAGAAAGACTTTGTACGATGTTTCCTTGACTTTTATTTACAGACCATTATTGTAAGAGTCTTTGAGCTGAGAAGTGAAAGGTGCGGGTTCAATGTTTGCGGCATAGCTTTTCAAACTCTTTGTTTTTGATACAGGATCTTCTATGTATACATAGAAAGTAGGTATTTAACTTTTCAGTTTTAAACTCTGGTTTAAATCATAATATCAACCATATTATCAAAACGTTTTGGTTTGTTTTCCAATCGCGTACTGCATTTTGCAATGTTACGGTTCAAAATTTGATTCGAAAAAATCTCAAGATAATTTTGTGAACCCTAAACCACCAGAAGTAGATCTCTGCCTAATCAACTGATTGAAGTCATGAAGTACACTTTGTACCGCGATGGTGAGAGCGAAGGGGTCGTGATAACTGGTCGGGTTCACATCCAACGCCATTAGAGGGCGCACTCAGCGGAACAATTTAATTGATTTGTTTATCCCCATGTCCAATTAACAGGTATATGAATAAGTTAATGAAATTGAATTTTCGTGTCCACTGAATATTTTGGTGCCTGTAAAACGTGTATGTTTAGGTACTGAATGATTAAAAAATGCTATTTGAATTAAAAATGTTTCAACGTCAGGCAAAAGGATAAACATTTTTTTATAAAACGTAGCTTGTAACTTAGATTATGCTGAACTTAAGTTTGTTAACTATTTGACGCAGACAAGTACCTTGTACGATTAATACATTTCATTTTTTTTTTTCAAAAATAACAGCATTGTTATAAAAATACTTGAACAGAAAAATAAACTAAAATGATTTGTGTAACCAATAAAATAAATATTTCAAGTTTTTTTTTTGGAATTTCTTTATTGTTCAGCTCTGGTACTATTTTTAAAGTTTTTAAGTCTAAAATCCTATAGCAGAATTTTGGTGCAGTAAAATAGTCGGTAGGTATATACTTTAGTAAAATCTAATTCCTGGAAGTAGATTTCCTGGGAACTGGAAACTAACTTTAACTAATCTTAATTATCTTAATTTAATTACGGAAACATTAACACATGGAATTAGAAGATTTATGCCCAGTTCCTATATTCTACTGACGGGCGACGGATCGTTCTTTGCCATAGCAATGATGTTATCTGTCGAAAAGCACCATACATTTTTTGACAGAAAAACATCCAACGTCCATTAGTAGAATCATTGGGGCCAGGCATACGTCGACTATGAATTCTACTGTAAATCTCCAGTATTCCCACCTACAAATATAATCGTAGTTCAAACTCCAAACTGCGTAGATAGTGGTCTATTACACAGGTTTTATTGCTAAGCAAATGAGTTAACTTGAAATGAGGGCCGCGTCCTTGGAACTTGCAAGTAGTACAAGAACCGTTGAAGTGTTCCAAAGGCGATACAGCGAAATGTTACGTTACTCAGAAATTACTAAGTTAGGACTTGTACTGTGCTGCGTATCCGAACCACAAATGTTTGTAGCGGAGCTTTGTAGGTTTAAGTTGGGTTTAATAATTGCTAAGAGTTATGTGAACCCTAGGACAGGGGCACGTCTATTAAATCTTTCAAATGTATGTATACTGAGATGACTAGTGGTAGGATAAAATGGAAGAAGAAGAAGACATATTGGGCCGACCAGTGGATAAAGGCAAGGAAATGTATGAAAATACGGCCTCGATGGTGGGGCGGGTGATTGCTCGGCAGAGACGCAAGAGGCGCGGAAGAAATGTTTGCATGATCTATAGGTAAATATTTCTTCCGGGTCTGGGTGTTGTTATACCATGGTACTCGTAGTTTCTGATACCCACGACACAGGGAATCCTAGTGTGGGGTCAGGACTATGTATGTGACTGTTGGGTGTTATTTAAATTTAAATAACTAAAACAAAACACGAGCCAAGTGACGTGGCGGTCGAATGTCCGGCTAACGGCACGATTACACTAAATCCATCATCGGCCGAAGTATAGTCGGACGTCTTGACTCGGCCGACAGGGCACCTGCCCTTTACGCCGTGCCATAAACGGACCGTCACCTTGCAAAGACTTTGAGACGTGAGATGGAGAAATGTTTGAATACCCTGCAATATTTCTTTACGAAACTATGAGTATCATTATACAAACTTCCTGAGTGGAGCCAAAAGTAAGTACATCTGGTATTCTTACATTACTTATCCTCACAATGAAATGTAACTTATTGTTATTTAATTCTCGAAATATCTCAAACAACTATTTTCTTAACCTACTTTAATCAGTTAACAAAACAATTTAAATCCAGAGTTAGTCCAAAACAAAATTAGAGAAGTGTTCATAAAACAGTTTGTTGAAGGAGGCAACTAAATAAATATAACTGTACAAATGAAATACCCCCCTTGAGGCAATTCACCAATACTTTAACCGGCGGTTATCGTAACCATTGGCTAAGTTTCCATAAGTCCATAAGTATCCACTATTTAGACCTCATTTTATCGCTAAACAACATGCTCATCTAAATTGTTTTCCTTAACCGTTAGAGAGTGCAGTATTGTGCTGTATTGTAGGTACCATTAATTTTCAAACTTCCTGGTCTGCCGCGTGGTTTCGGCTGTTGAGGGCGCCACTTTGTGGTGACTTTGAACTAAAGCTCGTCTTGCATATGGTAGACATATTCTTGGTAAAGAACACATAAACTTTTCCATTGGTGCATGACCTTATACGATCCCACGAACTTAGGTTACGAAGGGTGGTCACTAGACGAGTACTCTTATGTAGACTCAAGAAGCCGGTTAACTGTGAGTGAACGGTGGTCTAAGACTTGAAGTGGGAGGTTGTTTGTCCATTTCAACTGGGACGAAATGTCACGTAGCTCATTAAGGGTTAAGTGTCGTAGAGAAAGTTTAACGTCATTCAACTTGTTTTTTCCTTGTTTCTTTTGAAGGGAAAATGAAAGCAAATTGTTAAGACCACTTGCTGCTTGAACTTGATTTCTTAACAAGCTTTTGTTTAACTTCACTTGTTAGTATTTTGCCTGTTTGTTTGGGTCAGAACTTGATCAACTGAATTGTAAACCAGTTTGCCCTTCAGTTGATGAGATCCGTAGGTATTTCAAAAGGCCCAACTTAAACATAGGCAACAATCATAAAATACAGGTGGTTTTCAATTCGCGGAGTGTGGCATTGTTCTATATCAACGCAATCAAAGACGTTTTATAAACGTAGCCTTTCTATTACCCAGTATTAGAACTAGTTAACCCGTAGCATGCCCGTAGCAGCAGTGATCGTAGCAAATAAGCCCGAGTACGTGTCTACAGGTCGTTTAGTTCTACGAGCAAGCGGTAAATAATAGGGCCACGATCGTGGGCATTGCATCCTGGCACAGTGGAAACTTTATTAGTAGGTGCAGGAAATTAGTAAATCTCGGTGATTTTAAAGAATTGGTATACTTTAAAACCACTGAGTTTTACCAATTTCGTCAAAAAGTCGTTTGGTGACTTTAAAATTAAAAACAAATACATTTGGAAATCACCTGATTACTTTTAAGAATACGGAATTGAAATCAATGAAAATGGACCATTTTGGTGATTTTTTATCACTCGGTGATTTTTCAAGAACCCTGAAGGAAAAGTCGTAGCCCTCGTAAAAACTCGTAACACATCGTCACATCGTCTCGGATTGCAGTATTTTAGGTTGAGTGATAAAATGTATGTTGAACTGGTATTTGGACAAAATTTAGAATGCAGTGGCAATAAATGATACTGTGACGTATTGGGACAACTTCTATTCGTGCCTGAATTAGAAACTTCTTATTTTGTGTATTATTAGTTTGCCCAGTAATGGAACAAGATAATTATTATGTTGAAAATAAATAGATAGTTCAAACCCGCGGCTTGGTTTGCGTGGTCCTAGTATAAAATTAAATATAACTGACTAAGCAAAGCTGTACTATGAAAACCAAATATAGTAATTCTACATAATGTGACACAGTTTGACTAAACTGTAACTTCTCTGCTGGCTGGGAGTAAAAAAATAACATAGAATGAGTCCAGCTGCTTCTCTCACCGAGCATGTCGTAAAAGTTGACTAAGGGATAGTATCCTCCAACATGATGAGATACAATAAGCAAGTATTCTCAAGGAGGGTTGACGTCAGGCAGGCGGCCGGTCATAAAGCACCTTAGCCAAAACTCTTACACCATGATCCAAAGACCATGCTGTGCCGATCTGGGATAAGATGGAAGCTGGAAGCAGGAAGATGGTGATGATGACATAATGGGACACAGTTTCTAGGGTATAATCCACTTGCACAGAATTTCTTCCAAATCTTCAGCTGCTAAGGTTAAGTGGGAACAAACATTGTATACAAACTTTCCCATTTATAATATTAGTGTGATTGCACGACGTTGGTAGCAATCTCGTAGCAAATAACCTCAAAAGCTCTGCAGGGAATCTTTTTAAATTAGCTTGTAGTGTATAATATTGTAAGATTCGATTAGTTTATGAACATACTTCTTTTTATAAACAAAAATAAAATAAATTGGTTGAAAGTATCTTTAAAATTAAAAGTCTTTAAAAGTTCTTCAGAATTATATAAACAGGTAGACCTTTTATTTTTCTTTTGTGTGACGGCTATAGCCGTAAATTATGACTTCTCATAAGATAGATAATGCGCTGTCTTACGGCGTGTATTTGGCGAAGGACCGCGATGTTGTATGATGTTGTAGATATGTTAATTACACCTACTCATGACACTAGTTTTATTTAACCAGTGTAGGAAACAGATTAAAGTGCGCCTCAGAGCGGCTCTTTTCGTGCATTTGACAGTGTATTCGAACTTGTACGTTTCTTTATTTTTACTTTTTGTGCTAATGAATTTGATTTCGATCACAGTGCTTTTGCAGTTTAGTTTTTTTAAGCACAATTGGGTCCAAGTTGCTCTAATTTAATTATTATTATTAGGAGCCTGTAGTATTCCACTGCAGGGCAAAGGCCACCCTTTCTTCTCTCCAGTCATCCCTGTTTTGGGCCACTTTGGGCCAGTCCTATAAGTAGGCATCAATCTCATCCCTCCATCTTCGCTGTGGTCTGCCGCGAGGTCGTTTTCCGTTTAGCCCATAACGCATCCAATATACGACAGACGTGGCCCGCCCAATCCCACTTTAACCTACCCGCTTGCTGTCCGACATCCGCGATTTGCGTTTTGGAGCGCAGTATACTGTTGCATACGCAGTCTGTGAGTTTGACTCCTAGTATACTACGCTCCATGACTCGCTGGCAAACCCCAAATTCGGACTAATTTAATTATATTTTTTTTAAAGAGGCATAAATTTGACTCATTCCAGTTGCAGTTTATCTCGATTTTTAGCGCTATCGGACTCAAGTTGTGCTACTGCCGCCACTGCTGCTCAATGACCGCACTATTACTCGGCTTACGTCGGAAAATTGAAAAGTTAACGAGCCTATTCCAGCATGCTCGCGTTTCGCCCGACCACCTTTTGTTTCACCGGAACTTCTCTTATTAGAGGAAATTGCTTGGAGAAACATGAAAGGTAGGCTTGTAGCAATGACCTAATTCTAAGGATCTGACGGCTGGTAATGAGTTTTGGTTTATGATTGAATCCGGCCTCGTCGTTTTTGAGGTGCCAGTTCCATTTGGGATTCTGACTTCCTGCCCTTAGGATTTTCTACAGAGTTAAAATGGTTAGTTTCTAACTTTCTACTACTATCATTGGCCTGCGGCTATGTTGGCGTGAATAAAAAGTAGCCTAAATTTTATGTGTTATTCTAGGTTTTGAACTGTGTGTATTACAAGTATCAGCGAATTCCCAACAGCCGCTTTTTGCGGGAAAAAAACTGAAAAACACACTTAACAACATTAATACTTATTATAAATACGAAAGTTTGTGTGTGAGTGAGAATTTTATATTCAACAGAATAGAATGTGGATGGGTACACACGCAGAGAAAGGCCTAAGAAAAGGTGAATGGATTGTGTGAAAGAGAACAAGCGTGTGAAAGGAGTACTGAAATGACAAGTGATAGAAGATGAAAGAGGAAACCATGTTGTGCCGATTCCTTCTAGTGGAATAAGGGTAGGAAAATGATGATGATGATGAAAAAGTATTAATGTGTTTTTTTGCCAGTTTTATTCAGCATTCACAATATTAGTGTGATTTTAAGCGTCGTGATTCAAGCTTGAGCATCGTTATACATTTTTTAATCTGAGACTACAACAGTCTCAGATAATTTGTGTTTGATCAAGCTGAGCTCTAGATATTCCCTTAGCTTCCTCAAAAATACTTGTTCCTGCTCAATTAAGCCCACAGGCAGTACCCCTGCTGAGCGCATGCAGTGCATGCCATGGAAATGCATCGCTATTACACGCTTTATTTGATAAAACCTCGTACAGCGGACATAGGTAATACGAATAGCTGGTACATTCGACATTCTACTGACATAAATCCGATAGTCCGTGAGGATGAGAGGATGTTTCTGCCTGTAAATGTTTTGAATGAAATTGGATATACGCGAATAGTTCGTTCGTCTACATTTTACTCCTTCATAACCATGTCCTATTTCACTCAAGCTATACGCCTTTTCGTAATCGAATGTCTACATAATTATAAATATTTATACATTTTATAAGTTAAAAAAACCTGCATAGCCAAACAGTATATTAAAATTCAATGATGAATTTGTCTAAACTTTTCTCACAAAAAACTAGAATGCAATAGGAAATCTTAAACGTTTTCAAAATACTAGATAGGTGTAGAAAAAAATACAATGACAAATGTATTAAAAAAAACAGATTATTTTTATTTCGAGTAAAACTTTACACAAACTTATGCATTCTATCTTCCTTCAAACTACGCTTGTAGACCAGCTACATACTCCTGAGCTGTGGGTTCCCGTACATAAAATATCCATAGTACACGGATAATGAAATATCCCACGTTAAACGTTCCAGCGCAAATGGAAGCGTATGGAATACTGTGGGTGTTGGTAATTAGCAGTACAGAGCTTGCAGCTGAATATTAGCTGATTTATTTTGCTATAATAGCGGAAATTGTTTCAGCTCTCGTAAGTTACTTAACGGGAAAATACGTTAGGATAGTACTCTATTCCTTTATTAAACTAAAGGGGTAAATGGAAGATTTCAATAGCAATGTTGTATAGGTATTTGTGAAGAAATGTAAGGCGCATTTTGACAGATAGAAACTTTGCTGGGTAACTTACCACGCATCGTCCATTAGAAAAATATATGAACTAAGTACCTATAATCTATAAGGAAACAGTAAATTATTAATTTAGAAAATGTAGCTTGAATTTGGTCTCGATTTTTCTCTAAATATATTTATTTCTATAAACCTCAAACATGTTGCTTTTTCTTATAGATCGAGATAACAAGTACCTTTATAATTTTTGAGCTTTCAGACCAAAATACTTATAGATCAATTTTCAACAGGATAGACAATAGGTAATACCCTTTTCAGGACCATACCTTAGCTTGGTCATCGACCGCAAGTAATTTATCACAACTTTATACTAACTTTTTTCGTCCCACTGCTAGACAACTGCCGCAATCTTTTGAAGGCATTGAACTCGTCCCTCCAACGCACTACTAAATACTCTTTTATTTTTGCCCGACTAATAAAATTACACTCTTAAAATGAAATAATAATTGAACTTTGTAACTAAAACATACTTTCTCGTAACCAAATATGGGACTTGTCACAAACATACAAACAATTCCTTTATATACAACTCTGTTACCTACACTTAAAAAAGTTTAAAGTTTATGCACCCGTGCTGAATAAAATTATAAAGTTGTTTCACTTACATAAATATTAAAAAATAATAAACAAAGTTGCATTTAAAAGAGCCAGAGGTTGAAGTAACACAATGCAAACGGTTGTAGTATAAATCATTGGGTACACGTGGAATTAAACAGCATTTATACAGCGTGTCCTTAAACATGTTTAGCACTATTTTGGTGTTTCTTATTTTTTACTAGCTGCCGCCCGCGGCTTCTCTCGCGTGTCATTCGGACAAAAATAGCCTGTAATGTTAAACCAGCACATGTACTATGTATATTCCAAGTTTCATTCAAACCCGTTCAGCCGTTTAGGCGTGATTGAGGAACAAACATATAAACACCCTCACAAATTTTCACATTTATAATATGCAAAATAACTTGCAGCCACTTCTGATTTAAAATCCTAAGATGGATATGGTGAACCATGGTGACAGGTGATCAGCCTATCGTCCAGATAGGTCCATCATTTTGGAGAGGGTACTATCCCTTAGTTGACTTTTACGACATGCTCGGGGAGAGAAGCAGCTGAACGCATTTTATGCTTTTTCTTTACTTCCAGTCCAGCAGAGAAGTAAAGACATCCTGTATTTAATTTTATAAGTCTTTCGCAATGAACGACATAAGCCGAGCTTTTGTGTGACTCCGGCGTAAGCTTCTAGCGTGCATTTGAATTTAAAATTCAAATTGGGCTTAAATTATACTGAGCGGACTTGCCCGGTTGACAATCGATTGGAATTAGCATAATTAGTAACACATAATGTTCCCACGGTTGGGTTAAAGGTGGTTAAAGGCCTATTGGGAGGTGCTATGTATGTATGTTCGTATGAGCTAGTGGCCAACTCTAGTGACGGAGTTTTTAGGCCGCCTAAAGGCCTCCGTCATGGCTTAAAGACTTAAAAGCCGGCACCGACTGTTTAACGTGTCCTCCGAAGCACAGAAGCGCTCAGCTCGTAATGCCACTTGCGGTCACCCATCCCAATTTGTGACCGCGCATACCGTTGCTTAACTTTAACGATCAATCAAGGTTATCTTCTTTATTATTTCACATCCTTTTTTCCATTTTAGGATCGTTTTACAAGATAAGTTTCATGCTTCTATGACTTATGGTATACGCTAGGCTGTGCGTTGATTGTTAGTCGGTCTGTCAGCAACGTAAGTTTTAAATATTTCGAGTTTGTTCGACTATCAAGTGACATTTGTTTTCGAAACTCAATTCAATTGAAAATGAGCAGTGTAGGATTCCATTGAAACTAAATACTGTCTAAATAGCTCGTTAGTGCCCGGGGGTTAAGAAGAGGGTCATTAAAATCAGCTATTGTTTGCTCGAATTGCTAAACTGACTAATTGGCTAAATGTAGACTACATAAGCAAGCTTATTTAGCACTCAACATTTTTACATTTACAATTATTACACCGGTATCCTCAATGGGCTTAGCAGAACTAGTTATAATACTTTACTAAAATACTCCTGATTGAAGAGTCCCAAGATGGATATAATGAACCATGTTGACAGATGATCAGCCCATCGCCAATATAGGTAAACCATGATTTGGAGAGGATGTCTCCTTAGTCGACTTTTACGATATGCTCAGGGAGAGAAGAAGCTGGACGGATTCTGTTTTTTTCTTTACTCCCAGTCCAGCAGAGAAGTATTAGACTACATTTAATAGCCTTTAGGCGGCCTAAAAACTCCGTCACAAAAGCTGGCCACTAGCTCATACGAACTTACTTACTTACTTAATGTAAGCTAATAAATATGCATATTAAACAATACTTCTACTACTAGTTACTACTACGAGTACTTGTGGTACTATTTCAAACCAGTGTAGTGAAAAATATAAAGTGCCCCTCAAACAGGCTCTTTTCAAGCACTTGACTTGAAATTTTCCTTTGCCGATTGAAGTTAGGTATATAAAACCAGTCAAGTGCGAGTCGAATTCGCATGCGAAGGGTTCTTTACATCGTACTACATAAATGTTTCTTGCATGGGGGCCTCTCTTTTATTTTTATTATTTGTTGCTTTAACGACAATAGAAATATACACTAGTGAAAATATCAACTTTCTAACTATTACGGTTCATGAGATACAGTCCGCTGACTGACGAACGGACGGTAGTATAGACAGACAGCAGAGGCTTAGAAAATAAAAAGTCATTAGTACTGTCCAAACGCATTCGAACGACAAAGTGTGATAATTTAAAACTAAACCTAGTTTGTAATAATAACTAGTCACACGGGTAGTATCTGAAGTAGGGAAAAAAAATGTTGACCAGCCTGAAGCCTGCTTATAAATGTAGTCTAGCATTAAATTGTATTGAAACGAATCGAGTTACAGTTTTGTGTGTTTCTATAAATACAATTAGGAAGTTTTGAGAGTTCACGACTGCATGTTCAACTTATTTTGATGATATTAGTTATTATCATCATCCATGTCATTACTCAGTGCTGGGCATAGGCCTCGCTTTGCTTGTGCTACACTTCTGCCCTAGCCTAATTTTACGGCTATCTTGACTACAATGTTATGTTCACAGACATCTAAGTTTAAACCGGGTAAGTTAAAGGTAATGTAGCTGCATGCAGATGTATTTATGAACACACGTGTTGACATTAGCATATACTGTAACATCGTGATTAAGACAAAAGTTTACACTTAGACATTGTGTACAAATGTTTAAGTTTTCAGTGTAATAGCTTTGCGTGCTCTTTTGTTTAAGTAACTTACCTTCCTACTTACCATTGTTGTCGGAATAAATCCAAGCAGAGTACAAAGACTTCATCAGCATTTCAACAAAGTTTTTTTAACAAAAGGCTTGAAAAAGATACTGAAAAACGAGATACCTTTTTATTCAATTTATTCTCTGATTTGGTCGTTTTTATAAAATTGTAATGCACTTATAGGTTTTTGAAAATTTATTAAAATTGCTTTTATAAATAAAGAGTATCTATACCGTTATAATAAATAAATATTTGTAGACATTTGACACAGCGTCATCTAGCCCCAAACTAAGCAAAGCTTGTATGATGGCTGATAAAATACTTATATACTTTTTTGTAAATACATACTTATAATAGATACATAATAAACAACAGCTAGACCCGAAATAAATATTTGCAGAACACAAAAACATTTAGTCGGGAATCGAACCCGCACTTGCGTCTCAGCCGAGCACTCGCCCGCCACGCCACCGAGGTCGTCATCGTTATGAAAACAGATCGTATTATTTTATCGCTATCCCGTCCACAATCTCAGATATCTGTGACTTGCAATAAAAAGATCCTCACGTATATTAATAGTAATAACTTATCACAACCGGCCCACTATTGGTCAACCACAGTACTGTGGGAATAGATAACTCAATTAGTCATTTCTGACACATACCAATATTTTACTTAACTTCTCTGCTGGACTAAGTAAAAACATAGAATACGTCCAGCTGCTTCTCTTCCCGAGCATGTCGTAAAAGTCGACAAAGGGATAGTATCCGCTCTAACATGAGGGACTATTTATAGGGTCGATGGGTTGATCACCTGTCACCATGGTTCATCATCCATCTTGGGCCTTTGAATCAGGAGTGGCTGCAAGTTTTCTTATGATTACTTGTGGCTCTGGTCACTCCATTACGGATACGGTCGTGATAATGTGTATGTTGTCGTTACTGTTACCGTTGTCTGCGATTGCTTCGCTGAGGCTAACACTTTATGTTTTTCCTTTTAGTTTGTCTATCCTGTCTATCCCTCCTTCCTTTATGTTGACTTTGTGGCGCAGTGCTTAAGCTATTATTGTCATATATATATTTTGTTTTTAAATAGGTTTTTTTAATTCTATATCTGTAATTATTATTATTGTTTTGCTCTTTATCTGTAATTTGTTGGTACTACGGCTCTTTATTTATTTATTTATATATGATCCTTTAATAAATATAATATGTACTTGTTGTATATAATGGTAGTAGGTAGTCTTCTTTCGTTCGTGCGTCGCCAAAGCCTTGGGCTGAAAATCAGCGCAGTGAACTTTTTCACTGCACACGCTGAGCCCAAGACTTTTCGCCCAACTGTACACGGCAGCGTTCCACATCATGCATGCACTGTTGTACTTGCTCTTGTCTAAAATTAGTTTAGTTATTATTTTGTTACTCTTTGTGTCTAGTTATTAAGTCTGTTTTTTTTGTATTTGTTGTTGTGTACAGTTTCCGCGAATAAACGTTTGTCTATGTCTATGTCTATGTCTATGTCTATGTATGTTTATGTATGCACTTGTATTTTAATTTAAAGCTTACTTATAATATAAAAAAAAATATCAAACAAAAAAAACAATTAATTGTATTCCCTTTTAAATTCTTAACATTTCAGTTTACATGGAAGAAGACATATCAGTTTACATAGAAGAAGAGAACGTGTTCAGCCGACCCCACATAGAGTGATAAGTGACAAGATAAGAGCAGGAAGATGATGAAGATAAAGAACAGTTTACCTGATAGTTGTGAATAAAATGTGGACAAACCAATATTTCATTTATTTATGACAACCTCTGCACCGAAGTCTTTGTTAAGGTGCAATAAAAAACATTTGAAGAATTTATCTTTATTGGAGACGAGTGTCGTTAACATGACAAGTTATTTGAAGTTGAAAGTATAGAGAGTCAAGTTGAAAGTAACCCAGCCGTTCTTTCAGTTCTACGACGATTCCCTATTAAAGGTCGTACCAATATGTTCGAAGGGATAATAGGGGCTGACATAAATGGGACTTAGTGACCTTTCTGTACTTTCTCGATCCGCATAGTATTACGGATTTGAGGGACCAATTAAGGGGTCGAAACTTTTAATAAGTATGCGATAGGTGAATAATGGCCAAGAACCGTGGTTATAATGGTTTATTTACGGTTATTGTTATGACGTAATATAACACGTTATGGAACAAGGGCAGCGGCTATCACGGTATCCACTGGTTACCTTTTTGATCGTTCTTATAACCTTTCTTAGGGTTTCATTTAAAAAATATAGATAGTTTCCACCACATAACTAGTAATGGAAATTATCTGAAAAAGAAAAAAGTAAGGTAACACAAAGCTGTTTCTTGATTTTGCTAATAATAATCATAATCATTTGATTCGCAGGAATGTAGGCACTATATTTAAGAAATAACTATATATTTATAAAATATACATTAAAAAAAAACGATTATTATTATGTAGGATTTTAAATTTTTTAATAAGCTAAACGTTATTCGTCTTAATTTGTCTCAGTCAGTTCTTAGAAGTTTACTCTGACTCTCCCCAGCTACGGACCTGTTATTTTGCCCGCCGGCATCAGAGCTCCAGAGTATATCTGGACAAGAAATACCCTTTAAAGCCCGATCGATCCAAGAGAAATCAGTGTAAAGTGTTAAAAGTAAATAACTAATAAATCTTCTGTTCCTGTAAATCTTATTTTTTAACCGACGTCCAAAAAGGAGCAGGTTCTATTTTCAACTGTAAGCGTAGGTAAGTACGTTTTTTTTTAATGTATGTATGTTCACTTTTCTCCGCCAATTAGTTAACCGATTTTGATGATTCTTTCACTGTTGTATGGAGAATAAAATTGTCTCGAGAAGGTCCCATATAAATTTAATATTCGAGGGATTTACACTTTTCAAATTATATTTAAAAATCGTCAAATTAAAGTTTTGAAATGACAACTTACATAGGTACTTAGTTTCTTATGGTAATGACATAACTATCTAAGTCTCAGAACAATAAATCTAAGTGGACCTAAGTGGACACAAAAGTCACGGGGCGTTTCGCTCGAAATAAGACGTGACATCGTGCATGCAGAAACGTCAACTGCCTGTTAGTTTCAATAGGATGGCACCAAGGAGTTTTAACTTATTTTTCATTGAAGTCGGTTATGTGTTTATTTGTTTCAAAACGTATTATTTTAAAGTAAGTCTGGGACCCAGTCTAACAGAACGTCCACCATTACACGTCGGGGCCCGTTTATTACTCGCTGCCGTTTTGCCTCTGTCTGTACTCTATCTTAAAATAGCTTCGTACGTTACCTCTTTAAATCACAAAGCCTTTATAAACTTTGTTGACGTCTCCGAGCACTTTGAGTTAATACAAAGTCTTGGACTAATGCCTTTGAGGAATGTAAAGTCACGCACTACTTATAGGTACAGCTATAGGAAATTAGTGTGGCACATCGTGGGTAAAATAAGTTCTGTTTAAGATCACCTTAAAGCAGGCAAATGCCCTGTCCCCATACTCACTAACGGATGACCGATCGCTTATTATCATAGCAGAGTCTAAAATACTTCAACTTTGTTAAATTTTTTGAAAGATAAACAACGTTGCTATTGTAAATAACGATTCGTCGTCCGTCAGCAGAATAATGGAACCGGAAATAAAACGAATATACGGACGCTGTCTAGAAGGAATAATAATTATGAAATTCCTATCTTGTTAATCAGCAAACACACGCACAGATTTTATCTGCAATGTGTCTTAACAAAAGTTTAATGTGTTGCTGAAAATTAAAAACATCATTGAACGCGAAAAAAAAAACTTGCTTGCAAACCTGTGTGGTGAAAGAATTCAAAGGCTTATTTAGCTACTACGCATTCTACAATTTATTAAACATTTTTATAATTTTACAGTTCATGTCATGATCACTATTTTCAATGAACAAAGTACAGGTTCAGTCAACTTCAAAAACTTTGCCGGAGCACATGGTACGTAACGAACGATAACCTAATCGAATCGACTGGACCAAAAATTATCCAGCCGACGCGTTGCCAGCGGCCTTTTTGGGTACACGCGATCAACTAAAAGAAAATGTGGTTAGGGGATAGCTCCTGGCTTTTACACATGTTTTTAAAGTCATATTCAAACAGATAGCTCAAAATAAAAATGCACTATAATTTTTAGACATGTCCACACGATAAACTAAAAAAAATATTGTAGGGGTGTTAGCACCTGGCTTTTAACCCTTTCAAACTTGAATTTTATTTTTTATCGAGTTTAACTTTTAAAAAAAAATTGAGTTGATAAAAGGAGTAATAATGATTAAAAAAATACTGAAAAAAAAAATTGGATGTGTATTTTTCAGGAAATCTATGTTCACAAATGAATACATCCGGCCTATACTATAAGAATAGTCGTGAATATGATGGTGGTTTTAGGTGTAATCAAAGACGTAAGGTATTTTATTTTTTATTAAAAATAAAAAAAAATTACAAAATTGCACAATTTCTTACATAATATTGATAAAATTTACAAAAAAAAACTCTTAGTCTCTACTATGAACAAAGAAATTAGTCAGTACTTAGGTTAAAAAAAAACTGATCATGTACAAGTTGAAGTCGCACACGAAGGGTTCCTTATTATGTACATAAATGTTTGTTGTATGGGGCTCCCTTTTATTTTTATATTTTATTTAATTTTATTATTTGTTGTTAGAGCGGCAATAGAAAATACACACTTAGTAATAGGGTCCCGTTGGCACTCTTCAGGTACGGAACCCTAAAAATGGTGCTACAATGTGGTGTTACAAATCATGATTTTGAAAAGTTTAAAAAATCTAACCTTACTTACGTAAAAATTACCTACTCATGTCGGATACTAGGAAATTGGGTCGCAGCGAGCAAATTGAAATCAAACAAGCCTTGAAATCACTTGAAATGGAGTTCATCTGATTTCTATGTTCGTTACACTGTCTTTGTGGGTGCATTGAGCCGTCTCGCAAATTAGCTAATGGGATCTGATACTGAATACGTAGAAATAAACTCAGTAGAGCAAACTAGGGTACACCTGTGCGATGTTAGTTAGAAATGATTTTAATTAGTAATTGATTTATATATCTATCTATAGACTAGAACTCCATCACCAGCTAGGTCAATAAATTAACTACATATTAATGTGGAGTCCGTTGTGCATTTTCCCAAACTAATTGTAGTTTGTCAGGTCTACAATTACCTATAGCTATTTTTCTTCTAATTCTTATGAAATGTACCGTAACATTTTTAGAATTAGAATTTATTTAAAGAAGTGGTCAACAAAATCATTACACGCCTGGAAGAGAACGTTCTTTTAAAATCACTGGCTTTTCCACCAAACAGTTTTATATTCTCTTTTAAATGCCTACCTACAAAGATAACATTGCCTCACTATTTGGCAAAAAATACTAACGAAGTAGAAACAAAAATAAAAAACTATTTCGAAACATAAAGCCTAGACTCATAGCCAGACTTCAAATTGGGAATTTAATTAAAAAGTGCAGCGAACTGCATGTGTGATGTAAATATAGCGAGAGAAGTCAGCTAAAGTTGTCGGCAAACTGAAAAGACATAAAACTAAAACGCTTACGCAAATACGTGGCTAAGGTCACATAGAAAGCAGTTTCTAAAGCTTAGGTATATCATAGTAAAACTGACTTGAAGAGAACTTCGAAAAAAATCCAAGAAAAGAAATTGAAGAAATGTGGGAGATGGGTCGCCTTTTGACAAAAAAATACCTAACATCGTGTACTGGATAGTCACCTAATTCTAACCTAATATAACCAATTAACATAAAACTGACTTAGGCAATATCTACGTGCGTTACTAAAATAATGTTACCAATACGAACTAGCACACAATGTCAAGAAAACACATATTCGCCAGAAGCACCTATACAAATATTAATTTATTCACTGCAATCTCTCATATAGGACACTGAAATGCATTATTGTACAAGTTGGTACGATCTAGATCCAACTCGTATTTTGTGAATTATACATGAGATGATACTCTCAATCTGTCGTGCATTAACACCAGCTTAAGAAGACCCATCAGCTATCTATCCAACGTTCAAAAGTAACAGTTTCAGATGGATTTTATAAGTTCGGGGAGGTCTTGTGTGGCTGGGTGCGGAGGCTTATGTTTTCGTCGTCGGCGAAAGTTTGACAAATAGCTCAGAGTGCAGTTTTCAGAGTTTACGATAAGCTGATATGTCCCTCTGGGTGACAGAACGTTTTCTATCGGGTAGTTTCAGTTCCGTTACCAGTGATTTGTGATGTTGTTGGCCACTTTATTTTTGCTGGAAAGTTTCGCATCACTGATAGATGGAGAGCACTGGTAGTCTAGCGGTAGCGGCCCGCCTTCCGATCCTAAAATCGTGAGTGAAGTTGATTTGCTCTTCTGAGATCGTGGGTTCAAATTTAGTCGTATACCAATGGATATTTCTGTTCAATTCTGCACAAAAAAAATATGTGCGCTTTTACCAGTAGGTCTAGATACTTTCAAACGGTGAAAGAAAACTTCGTGAGGAAATCGGCATATCGTAGAACCTAAAAGTTCCAAAAACATGTGCAACAATTACACGGAAGAAGCCACTTTGAGGCGCACTTTAAATTTTTTCACCACACTGGTTCGAAAGAACTAGTGACACGACTAGTAGTATTAATACTAGGTAATACTTGATATCAGTAGCTCTACCATGAGTTTTCCTTTCAGTGAGACTACTCGCTAGCGACTGTCGTAGAATATGTGTTTTATAACTTGTACAGCACATTAGAAAAATAATTAGTAGTAAATTCAGAATGGACACTTACCTCCTTTCAGTCCGGCTTAACTCATCCTCCCCGCAAGTTTGTGGGACGATTGTAAGACAAATTTTCATATTGATGTTGTATTCGCTAGAGAGTAAATTCTAAAAATCATGGTAGGAGGCAGATGTATTATTTTTGATATGATCCAAGTTATCAGTACAGTCAGATCTAAAATGCAACTTTGATAAAAACATGCATATGCAGAATATTTAGAAGCCTTTCCAGCTCGTTAATCCCAAACAACGAAGTTTAAAACAACGGGATTTTAAACAAACTAAAGTTGGACCGTCGACAATGCGCGAACTGTCCTTTTTCGAGTGTGACGTAATTAGGGGTCCACAGTGTTGGTAATTAAGCCGTATTTGGGACACAAAGCGGGTTCGGACCAAGTTTGCGTATTACGCCTATCGCAGTTTATATATTGACGATAGTTTTAACACAATGGAGTGAGCTAGTGAGCTCTACCGTTTGAACATTGTCACATGTAGCGTAAATAGGATAAGGATTCTTTTTACCCGACTACGAAGAAAAGGAGGGTTATGATTTTGACCGCTATGTATTTATGTACTTAGCCTATAACCAGCGGACAAACGAGACGCTTCCAACGATAGGTTATTATGAGAGAACAGAATCTGTTATAGGCTATTGTGACGTTACATTAAATTAAATATAGCGCCCTTTAGAGGACATAAAATTATGATGATGATGAATTAAAAAAATGTTTTAATTGTGCCGTGTTGTATTACACCAGTGCTCCAATACAAGGAAGAAAGACGAAACGATAAAAAAGTGTGCCTATAAACAAAAAGGTAAATGGTATTTCAAATGAACCCTTAGCTATGTAAAGAAGATAGGAAAACCGAGATAAAAATAAACTCTTCATATTTTTCTTTTAAAAACTTCATTTTTACGAAACTGTATTTTACAGTCAAGTAGGTTTGTTATATGGTTCCAATCTTGTTGGCAATCACGTTACCCCACTTACTAGAAACTTGGATATTATCATTTTGGCTAAGTTCCATAGAACACATTCTTTACAGAAATTTAAAAAAATTACTAGCTTTATACCGTAACTTCACTCTGATAGATTTCAGCGGGTTCGATTCCCGCTGCGGGAGAAATGTTTGCATGTTCTGCAAATATTTCTTCCGGGTTTGGGTGTTTCCATACTATGTATTTAAGTATGCAGGTATTTACAAAAAAAAAGTATAAAAGTATTGTATCAGCCATCTGGTTCCCATAGTACAAGCTTTGCTTAGTTTGGGGTTAGATGGAGCTGTGTGAAATGTCAACAAATATTTATAATTATTTAATTAAAGGTAGTAACTATATTCTTGAAGACAAGAGCATTTATAACGAAGGCACCAGTAAGTAGGTACTTCTACTACCAGGCTGTTTCAAAGCCAGTGTCGTGTAATGATTAGAGTGAACCTCAAGTCTCCTTTCGTGAACTTGACAATACGAAACTAAACTTAGGTAGGTACGTAATATCCACGCAATGACCGCATGAAACATGTTGAAAAATACCGGTCAAGGGAATCGAACTCGCACACGAAAGGTTTCGTACCATCGTACATGTTAATAAATATTTTATGTTTATTGTTACAGCGGCAACAGAAATACACACTGTAAAAATTTCAACTCTGCCTATTACGGTTCATAAGATACAGCCCGCTGACAGACGGACGGACAGCGGAGGCTTAGTAATAGGATCCCGTAGTCACCCTTCGGGTACGGAACCCTAAAAACTACAAGGCAGATTGGAACAGTAGGTAACCTATATCTAAGTAGATGCTATGATATTTTTTGTATGTATGTATATTATCACGCCCGTATCTCTAATGGGGTGGGCAGAGCCACATGTTATAAGAGAACTTGCAAAGACCCAAGTTGCATAATGCTGAACCACCATGGTTCACCATATCCATCAGGTGATAAGCCCATCGCCCATAAAGATGGTCTATCATATTTTTTATACTCAAAATAAAGATATCTTGTCTAGCAACAAAGTTTTGGGGTTTGTGAAATGTTCCTACTTTTTAAAAGTGCTTCATTTGCAAGGCACTACAATGTTTTTGATTCAGTTTGCCAAAATGTGACTCTTTGAGATCTCATGTGAAGTTGGTATGTATAAATAAACATGAATGTATTCATAGCTATGACAAGAGCGAGTGGCTTTTGCGAATTAGGGTTCCGTAAACGCTTAAGAATATGCGCGTAAGAATACATCAACAGTAATAAAGCTGTGTATAACTTTTTATCTGTCTTTCTAATAAGTGTTAGCCACTATAAATAACCCTTTTTCAATACTGATAATATACTACTATTGTGAGGATATGAGGATGTGACGATGTTTGTGCCTCAATCAAGTCGTAACGGCTAAACGGATTTGAATGAAACTTGGAACATACATAGTATATGTTCTGGAATAACATATAGGTTACTTTTTATACAGGTACTTTTTAGGCGCGTGTTCGATTCCCTCTGCGGGAGAAATGTTTTATGTTCTGCAAACATTTCTTAAGGGTTTTGTTGTTGTAATATTATTATTATAAGTATTTATTTATAAAAAAGTAGGTATTTTATCAGCCATCTGGTTCCCATACAAGCTTTGGGACTTATTTTGGGGCTAGATGGTGCTGTGAAATGTCCACAAATGTAAATTTATTTAAACTACTTGACTTGACCAGTAACATGAAGTAGTAGAAAACTTCACACATATTATAACTTTATATCTACCTATTTCAGTTGAAAGCAGAACATTAATATTTTTTTTCGAAAACACATTTTCCCCCCATTTTTTAGTATTTACAAGAACCCGCAGTTCACAAAAATGAAGTCACTTTTCACTTTTCCATTTAATTTGTACTTTTGGGGAGAAAACTTTGAGTTTTCTAATTATTTGTGATCCACTCATGTAGAATGAAGAGGACAGTCACCATCGCTTTGAGTGAGAGTCGGTCACAGAGCAATCGTACAGACGAAACACACTGTCAATGGTTATTTTGTTGTTCATTTACCTACATGAAAAATACAACCTACTACGTTAGAAACTTTTTTTTTTAGTTTATAGGAGGTTTGCAAGGGTCTGGTTAGTTGTGCCTCAATCGCATCGTTACATGTGAACAGATTTGAATGAAACTAAGAATATAGTCCGTGACCTGATATTTTTATCTGGATACCAAGTGAGAGAAACTTCGCGCAGAAGTCGTAAAGGTGTTTAAGCGAAATATTTTTTCTAGGTTATCTTTGTTTTCATTGTCTGTTTATATATTACTATGTTTTCATCTTCAGGTAATTTACATTATGCACATTTATTTCCAGCTAACGGAGGCAAATATACAAAATCAGATTCCCGCCATCTGTTCAAAATTTTATTAAAACTCTGTTGATTTGCCCATCCGTCCTGGACCCCGTCCAAAACTCGCTAATGGAATGTAGGTACCGTCTCTGACCGACCACTTCACTGCCATTGGGCGAGTACTTGACGCAAAAATTATGCATCGTTTTTCAGGAATATTTTGAGGAACCAGTTGAGCGTGGGCAGTTGCGATGTGACGTGGCTATCGATTGGAAATGATTTATCTATATGTTATTCAGTGACCGGAAGCAATATAGATGAAATCCTGAAACTATTTATTAAGTAGAGAATATGAAAGCTATCGTGATAATGATGAGTCGAGCCGGCAGCTCGACAGATGCTATTATTAGACCCGATCTCTTGTTGTTATAAAGATATTAAATCCTAAGTACGTTAACCTGATGAAGTCTAGAGTAAATCAAAACCGCACAAAATAGCCATCTATCGAAATCGTTCGTTCTTAACCTCTATGCCCTTGCAATAGGGGTGAATATTGACACGTCCTATATGCCAGTCTACGTGTAATGAGTCGAGCTGTCATTAGCCTGGCTCTCGCCTGAAGATTGCAATTTTAACGAGAACCATTTCCCTGATATAGTCGTAGCTCCGAGCGGTCTCTACCCTGTTTGTTTTTAAATTTGTTGCGTACGAAGACATTGGACGGGGTAATAGGTTTTTAAATAACCAGGGGCCGGTTAGGTTATCAAGACCCCGTGAGTAGTAACAGGTTAAATAAATAACTAAGTAGGTATTCATATTGGGATAAGCCTGTTGTTATTACGGCATGATCCTTTTTTTACACAAACGTTTTATCATCTGAGTTAGTAACTCAAGCGTGTATCTACGCTGAGTACATAATTATGTAGTACTATTTTATTCTGTTGTAACTCAAAAAAGTGCTGTATTTTATACTGTTTACTAAAGCAGGTAATACATTTTTCATCAGTGTTCGTGGGAAAGTAAATTTATGCTTTTAGTCGTGATTCCCACTTCGTATATGATTTTAAGAGGGGTTAAGTGAGAGCACTGGTAGTCTAGTGGTAGTGACCCCGCCTTCAGATTCTGAGATCGTAGGTTCAAATCCGGTCGTGAACCAATGGATTTTTCTGTTCGAAAAAAATATGTGCACTATACCAAAAATTGTGTGTCTCGCTAAACTCTCAAACGGTGAAGGAAAACCTCGTGAGGAAACTGGCATAGAATAGAATAGTGTTATAGAATAGTTCGAAAATATGTGTCAAGTTCACGAAAGCAGCCACTGAGGCACAATTTAAATCATATCACCACACTGGTTCGAAAGAACTAGTAACACGACTAAATAGACACTAAACTAATTGAAACATTAAACTAATTGAGCAAATTTTAATGGTCCGTCAAAAGGTGCCTTTGAGGCGCATTTCAAATCCATTACACTGATTCGACAAAACTAGTGGCCCGATTATAGTTGTGTCCGGGTTTACTTCCACGAAAACTGCAGTCACAAAATGTACTCAGAAGCGAATAGAATCTGAGACTATGCAGACAGTCTCTTTCATTTGCTCACACGAGACGCTTTACCGAAAGCTCGGCAGCAAATTTTAATTTAAAGTATTTACACATGAAACTTTAGGAGATCCTTGCATGCACGCAGCTAAAAAATGACATCTAGTTAAGTTCACAATATAAGTACCATATTATTTTTACAACTACTTTTTTTAACAATCAGTTTTGTACAAGATAAAAAAAATAAAGTCACCATAGCTGCCTTATTCAATAAACAAACATTCTGCACCTTATTCAATAAACAACCTACACAAAATTTCGCATTTTTAATATTAGTAGGATAAATATTGCTGAACATATTTCAATAGCTCTACCATGAGTATCATCATCACCATGATCTTTCTCAGCCCAGGTTATCATTAGGTCCCCCTATTTTGTCATTCAGATCTCGATTCGTCCAACAACTATATCCATAAGTACTAATTATGCGCGGTCGCTTACTCACTCTTTGTCTTTATTTTATACACACAAAATTCGTAGTTAACTCTTTCGGAATCGGTGTAGATGCAATGGTAAGCCTCTTAAGACAACATAAAAAAAAAATCTTCTAACACGCAGGCAACGTCGCGGGTTACAGCTAGTAGGTATATCATAATTTCCCTGCCCATTTCACGCTGCATATGGGGTCGGCATAACATTGTATTCTTCTTTCATTTCGCTCTGTCAAAAGATATCTCAACACACTCCTTTCTTACTCATGTCATCGTTGAACAGATATTAAATGGAGCTAGGATATTTTGAGTGTTCTAGCCATACTTTAGACGCTATGTTACATGTTTGTTTGTGTTCAACTCAAAGGCAAAAGAGTGCGGTTTTTACATCGAAATGTAATAAAACTGTTCTCTTTGACTCAATAAACCAATGCTTTCGTTTGGGTATCCTATTATAAGATTACCTCCGTGTATTTTTCTCTCAAGTTGATTATGTTGGGCACTCGCTTTGTAAATATTTTGAATAGAGAAAAGTAGCAGAACGCGTTTGGAACCCAGAAATATGAAAAATATTACGTATACAAATATAAAAGAAGATACAAGGAACTATTCCAACGAGCTGTTGAATTTACGAAAAGAAAGAAAAGTATTTTATTTGTTACCAAAACATATTACGTACAAATTGTGAGGCACTAGTCTTATGGAACTTACAATAATAAGGGAACAAAAAAGGCCCACCACTCAGCATTGCGACTGCTGATTAAGAGATATGTAGAAAATTCGAATCCTTGCACCCAAAATTTACAGAATCACAATCATCATGTAAACCAAATACCTATAAATTAACCGCAAGACAGGGTAGTTCGATAATTGCTCAAAAGCAGAACTGGTCGCAATTGCGGACTACACGCCATTCATAGCTCAAAGCAACAGCCAATCACGCAGACCCCAGTTATGCGGGACTTAGCCGGATTACGCTGTACGTGACATATCGGTTAGTACAGTGTGCTAGACAGCAGCAGATTAATTAATAGTCAGTATTACTAACAATATTATTATCCTCCCCAACATAGTGGACCATCTATGGGCGATGTGATCACCTGTCACCATGGTTCATAATATCCATCTTGGGACTTTGAATCAGGAGTGGCTGCAAGGTTTCTTATGACTACTTGTAGCTCTGCCCACCCCATTAGGAATACGGCCGTAATAATATACATACATACTAACAAAAGCTGGGTACTCACTCACTGACCCCCCAAAAGCTCGCTTAGTCAGGACCGAGAAAAATGCGCCAGCTAAGCGAGAATTTGCCTCATGCGGCTAAGCGGCTAACTTGCGAAGTTGCTTGGTCAGTCAATATGCAACTTATCAGGCTGCGTAACAAGGCGCTACGACAACGCTACGCAATCACTACGCAACGTTTTTTAATTGCTTTCATAGGCTTGATTGATACTTCAGGATTAATGCTAGCTTCTAACAAAGCTACCTTATGAGAGAATAAGACGAACACGTTTTAATTTTTGAAAATGGGACATTAAGACTGAGATGGTCCCATTAGGAGAGCTGAACCCTTGCGAGAATGCACATAACTCGCGCTCGCCCAATATCACGTGAACGATGTCCTCGTAGAGATAGTGCAGAGGACACACTGAGTGAAATCGAACTGAGGATCGATTGAGTACCCAGCATAAATGATAGTGCTCTCCAAATACATAGACCAAGAAGAAATAGCGCTGCTTCAATATACAGTAACAAATGTTTTGCTAGGTATTTTGTTTTTATAATGTTCTAATAGTCCGAGTTGTGACTGTACACAACTCTATTTGTCAGCTCGTTGCAGTAACTACCTACCTACAAAGCATCAAGTTCATCTAAACTTATACTGGACTAGCGACCCGCCCCGGCTTCGCACGGGGATAGACATAATACCATCGTGGACATTTTTGTAGACCTTTTTAAGGTGTACAGTACTGTAATAAATTATTTTGATCGATCTCGTAGGGTTCAGAAACTTCTAAAATTATCAGTGTTTCTCTACCATATTATGCATGTATTATACATATAAACCTTCCTCTTGAATGACTCTATTAAAAAAAACCGCATCAAAATCCGTTGCGTAGTTTTAAAGATCTAAGCATACATAGGGACAGACAGCGGGAAGCGACTTTGTTTTATACTATGTATAGTGATGATAACATAAATGTTCGCCAAGGGCTAAGTCGTCACTCGATCTACAATCTGTTTTTCACATAGAGAAATATATAAAACTTATCTCAAGTCCCACTCATAATTGTATCTTACTTTTGACAATCACTGAGCTGAAACTATCTGAAAATGCCAGCGATACCAGTACATCGACAAAACTCTCCCCAATGCATTGTGCTAGATCTCTTCTGGAATCGCTATGACACAATCTTTACAGAAAACAAGACGCGAGTATCAACCCCAGGGTGATTGACCCTCGAATGACCCTACATTTAGTTGGATGTGTCTGCGCTATCTATTTCTATGCTCCCGAATATTTTCCTGAAATGGCGAAGATAACGGAACCACTAGCATTGCCTTTTCTTTTGTTAGATGGTTCGCTTAGAACTAAAATAAATAGTAAAACGTATTCAAAGGAAATCTGAGACGACATTCTTTATTAAAATAAAGTTGAAGATAAGCACGGTAGCATGGTATCATCATCATTACTAGACTGCTGAAGTGAAGTTTACTGCCTATCATAGAGGACATAGGCCTATCCTCAATATAGGTAGCTGCTATATTACCATTTACTTATACCTTTACTGCCCAATTATATAATCTTCGAGCTAGGTACCCAATACAATTTATGTTCAACTAAATATCTAGATCTAACATTTAGCTCTTTCTCGACCCACTTAACAATATTCAAAAGCTCGTTTATAACTTGAAAATTCAAATTATATTTTCAACAATCAAGATTCCCTTCTCCAGTCTTGTTTCTTATCCAAGTTAAATCAAAGAAGTACCTACTTTACTTTTATCTCTAGAAATATGTCTCGACAAACTTGCATTCGCCAGAGCTACTTTAATTCAGCTGCTTTTTTTTCTATTTTTGCAGTGGACAAGCAGAAAAACATCGCCACGTTGTTTTCAGAAAAAGTCGCAATTACGCAACGTAATTAAGGCCGTATTATGCCCAACTATTTCAGTGGGAGCTCTGGGTAGCATAATCTGGATGAGGATGGCAAAAGTATAGTAAAAATGTTTTAGAAAATCGTTCCTTGAGTTACAGAAGGTTGAATCTAGCTGTAGATAAATTCACGCTAAGGAAGGTTGATGATTATGATAAAAAACATAAATTGTATTCCAGTTTGGCTGAAGTATAGGTGGGTAGGTAAGTTTTCGAAAAGCCGATTTCACCGTTGAGACTGAATGGCAGCTGTCACAGTCAGCAGTTTTCACACAATTTTTCAACTTTTGAACAATTTTTGAACGCAGTTTGAAGCTAAACGCCCTGTCCAGTTTGAACGTCTAATCGGCAAAAGATAAGAACCTTCATCATCAGCATCATCATTTCAACCCATCTCCGCCTACGGCTGGGCATAGGCGTCCTCTTTATTACGCCATTCTCTCCGATTCCTCGCGAATCTTATCCACTGATTTCCGGCTATGTTCACGATGTTTATAGGAACCTTAAAAAGAAAAATATACCTAGATAAACGGAATATTTCATGACAGTGACCGTACCTACCCAAAAAAGTTGTAAAATCGACACCAACTCGATGAAATTACGATCAAACTTAGATACTAGGTAGGTAATTTCAATAAAGTCAATGCCATTAAACAGAAACCATTAAAGCTGCGAAACTCTTGTACCTGCAGCACTTCGGTGGCCAATGAAAAAGTTTTAATGCCCAAAATATGATTCAGCTGGGGTTGCAAGTGTGCATTTTTCCATATCTTGAATGGCGATCGGACTCGTAAACTTCAAACACAGGCAATACTAGAAGCAGCTACCTCAATTCTCCTTCTACTGCAAAAGGTGTGGGAAATAATGAAACGGGGTAAAATAGTTTTGGGCTTTCACTAAAGGCCGTAATAAAATTATACATAGTAAGGTTGAAGAGCCTTGGTACTATATCCTGGAATGCCGCTAGCTGCAGCGTAGGGACAGTAGGTACTCTCCCAAATTAGGTACTTATGACAGAGATAGGTACACGTCACAGAAAAATACAGGTAACCTCCTCAAAAATCCGTCAAAAAATATAAAGACAATAACGCTTCGCTTCTCAATAGACGCAAACAGCAATCGGAAACATTCAGCAATCGAATAGAAAATAAAAATGTTTTAACAATCTGTAGGTACCTACTACTAACGTACGATTTCACCGTTCATACTGAAAGCCGTTTAACTCTAAACTAAGTTCAAGAGCTGTCAAATTGTAGGAAATTGTCAGCAGACGCCTCTTGAACTATAGTTTAGGAGCTAAACACCGGTCAGTGTGAATGAATGGTGAAATCAGACCTAATAGAAAGAAGGAAAAAAATAAAGCTTAGATTATTAAAATTTATTGTCACAATGGAAGACCTCTCGCAAGGCAGGGATTCTCGAAATGACTAAGCTACGTTAAGTTTTGACTGTATCAGTTTAGAGTTATGAGCGGAGACCACTATCTTCATCGGACTTTGGTATCAGATATGAATTTATTGCTCTCGCCTTTGCTCTTTGCTCAGAGGATTATTTTGTTTTCTATCGAGATTTTGAGTTATGCTAGGAGGGACTGTGGTATCTGATCAATGTAGAGACGTAGAGTTGATGTTTTTCCAAAAAACTAAAAACACAGACAGTGGTGCAGAGATTCCTGAAGTTTAACTCCTCGCAGCAGGAAGATTAATATCCTACTAATAGGTATTATAAATGCGAAAGGATTTGAGGATGTGTGGATGTGACGATATATATTTGTGCCTCTATCATGCCGTAACGGCTAAACGGATTTGAATGAAACTTGGACTTGAAATAGACATTTTTTATAATATCATTGACTACAACACCCAGACCCGGATGATATTATATTTGCAGTAGGTACCTACCTAACCTACGTGTGCAGATAAAACGCGGATAAAATTCCACAGATTTTTAAACATTTTTTTTTTCAAAATATTATTAATCAAGAACTTTAATATCACAACACAATAGTTTATCCCGGAAGATCCCGTCCGATACCTTTTGTGTGCCCACAATGACGAGGTTGGATCTCATTTCAAAAGGAATATTCTTTGAAGAAACCGATTCCACCATTTAGGTACGATTACGTTCGTAATATTGTTTGGTAACGTAGTGGCACCAATGACCGACAAGAACCAATAACCGACACTTTATTTTTTGATTCAATAAAATAAGAGTAGGAAACCGATTTCTTAATATGGCACCACTGTACCATAGATAGCACACTTTTGACTGGCTCCTATTGACATTTGAGCGAAATCCGCCATTTTTTGTTAAAATGGCGGTGTAACAACTGTTTGCGGCTGGAGTACCGGTGAAAATAACAACATTTCTTAGTGAAATCCTTAAGGAAGTGAGTACATTTTTTTGTTAATTATACTAATGTATTGTAACTTATTTGATTTTTATGTTTTTCACGGGTTATTAAAAGAACTATAGGATCGATTTTTGTTATAACGAAAGTTTAAAGTTATTTTAATAATAGTAAAATGTTGGTGTCGGTCACTGGTTTTCAAAAACGTGACTTTTCCAATAATCAACACGTGTCGATAATAATTTTTTGAAACATTTTTCATTTGACAAGCGAATATAGTTCGTCTTACTTTGCATATTTGGTAGATATTTGAAGTAAACTAATCAAAGTCGAGCTACCAGTAATCGACAAGTGACGATTATTGGGGAATAATATGTGTCGATGATTGGTTCTTACAGATGGCTCCGAGAAAAATTATACTCCCGACCAGTTCGAAAAAGCCGTAGAAGCTGTAAAAAATGGCGAAAAGATTGTAGTTGCTGCGAAACGTTTCGGAGTACCTAGGATTACGCTCCATGATAAAATTTTGGGAAAAACAACAATGGGTTTCACTATGGGGCCGAGCACAGTTTTAACTAAAGGGGAAGAAGACAACAACAAGAATAATTAATAATAATTACGAAACTGGTTAGGAAACATTGTTTCCAAATAGATATTTGATTACGAACTGAAAGAGTGATTTGATTACTAATAAATATTTAATAATTAGTTAAACAGTAAGAATAACTTTAGGTACAGTAAATATTGTTGATTTTTGCAATTTTAACTTTTTGACAGTTATTTTTTACTTATATTGACCTTTTTTTATTATAGTTACAAAAGTGCGTATGTGTATGTGTCTGTAGACAATAAATGAATACTTAATAAACAGTTAATTTTATTTTAATGACCCATTAAGGGTGTGGTGATTTGGCAGATACACATTATAGGTAATAGTCGATAACTGGGTGTCGGTAACTGGTAACTGTCGATGACTGGGTGTTGATTACTGGAGATTCGGTGTCGATGATTGGAGATTTATACACTTTTTCCTTTTTTGGGATTTTTTTCTAGTCCGTGTGTAATTAATAAAAATAATACATCCTATTTTTATCTCAAGAATATACCTTACCATAATCAATCGTTACTTTTGGTTTAAAGATGACTAAATGACCTTTAATTTTATAAAGAAGCCCACTATCTCCTTAAAGTGTCGATCATTGGTGCCACTACGTTACCCACTCGGCCCAAATAAGTATAGGTACCTAGTAAGTAATAAATAGGTAGGTAAAGATGAATACAGTAATAAGTAAGTAATAACAGTCAAGTCCACATCAAATGCAAACCTAATCAAAGTTCCAAACCATTTTGTGGATGAAAACTAACAAATTTCAAGTTTTCGTTTCAGAATAACATAGGATAAACTGAACAAACTAAAAATTAACATTCATTTTAACTCAGTGTTATACCTAAATGAACATTAACAAAATATAGTTTTCTTAGTAGGTAGGTTAAATTAGTTACCTACCTACCAAGAAAACTAAGCGATGAAATGAAATTAAATTTAATTACTTTGAAGCATCTTAAATCTACGTTGAATTAACGCCTACCTACAATTCAGAAAAACTGGTAAAGTGCGAGTCGAATTTACAAACGAAGGGTTCCATTCCATCGTAAAATGTTTCTTATATAGGGCCCTATTTTATTTTTATTATGTTGTAAGTAATAGCGGCAACAGAAATAACAAACTGTGAAAATTTCAACTATTACGGTTCATGAGATACCTAGGTACAGCCCGCTGACAAACGGACGGACGGACCGGATGGATGAGTTAGAAGTATATTATATACTAGCAGCCGCCCGCGGTTTCGCTCACGCAGTACCCAGATAAAAAGTACCCTATATCCCATTCCAGCGCACGTAGGTACTTACTATCCTCATTATTCATTATAATATAGTGTACGCTAAATAATGCAGAACAAATAAGCACAAAAAGTCGAGCAGTTCAACTACTGCCCTGCTCTAAGACCACATAGTAACCCACCTGCAGTGTTAACAGTCCAAAATATTATCGCAACAAATTTTTTTTTGACGCTAATGAATTTAGTGTAATTTGACATTGACAGTTCCTTTTCCATATGTTTTGTATCATCTATTACTAATCTGTGGTATCATCGCTGTCATATGTCAAAATAAAAGTATTCTATTTTTCATGAAAAACATGCCAAAAATAAAGAATTTATAGGTAATTATGACATCAACTAAATGAGAAAAATCGGCTCTTTAATTTGATATACCTAGGTTATGTGCAGTTTTAGACCAAAAATTTATTCCAGGTTTTAATCCCTTTTCACCCCTTTAGAGGTTGAATTTTGAAAAATCCCTTCTTAGTACACCCCTACGTACCAAGGTTTACCTACACTGAAAATTTCAAGTCTGTGCGGTTTAGGCTGTGCGTTGTCTGTCAGTCAGTCAGTCAGTCAGTCAGGACAAAGATTCTTATAATACTTATAAGATTATCAGCACCATAAGATTCAAGTTGTGACACATTGCAGTTGTTTGTAATTCTTCAGATGAATCTCGAAACTTATCCGAAACTTCAAAATAAATTGCATTATTCATTGGTACGTTATGAATAACTTTGGCAGAGATTGTGAAACTTTGAGTAGGTAGGTTATTTTAAGTCTGCAAGCGTTTGTGCAACGCGGAATTTTACTCTTAATAAATATCTATCTAGTATCATTGTACGAGTAGGTACCTACCTACTAAAGGCATCATTTGAAAGAGCAATGCTGTTTGTCTATTACTTACTAGTATTTTATATATTACTTAGGCTCATAACTATAAACCAATAAGATCCAGTAGATAGGAAAGTACCTACCTACCCATACGAGAATTCCATTTTTCCCCTAAAACAAGCTGGAAGACTTATAAATTCCAACTATAATCCCGCTAACACCCACATAGGTACAACGGCTGTGAATGACGCAAATATTTGGTTTCCATTTTGAGAGCTAACGATGTTTTTAATCCTCGGCATAGCGTGGCCGTGGCCATTATCGAGGGAGAATATAGTACCTAGGTACCTACCAAATGTTTACCTATATACAACGTGTAACATAATGTCCCTATAAGCCCGAAACGGGGGTGTTCTATACGTCATTGCGAACAACGTTTGTTCAACGACTTTTAAAATTTCAAAGGTTTTCATTCATGAAATGTCTCTTAAACTTTGCTCCAATACGTAACTTGACACAACATGAGGCATCCCTATTTACAGCTGTTTTTTGACCTTTAAGTGTGAACTCTAGATGAAACAGGTAACAGAACAGACACCATTAGTAAAATGCCTACCTACTTACCTAATAACGAGGTGACCTTGGTATTTATTGGTAATTAAAATGTAAGGTCACATCACGACTAAAATCCCTAGGCACCGTAAACATCCTTTCAGATCTCTTTGTTAAGTACCTAGTATAGGAGATAGGTACCTTACCTACTCAATTTTGTACCTACCTACTCGGGCCTTAAAGGTATCCTCAGTGGGTGCCAAGGAGTGTGAGAGGATGTCTACCGTGCCTGAGGATAAAGCCGTGATACCTACTCAATTTTGTACCTACCTACTCGGGCCTTAAAAGCATCTTGAGTAGGTAACAAGAAGTATGAGAAGAGGTCTACCGTGCCTGAGGATAAAGCCGTGACCCTATTCCACTTTAGTTTTTCCAACGATGTATTATTCCAATATTCATTGGAGCATTTTTCAATGCAATTTTGTACCTACCTACTTGGGCACTAAAGTCAAAGGTTGTGACTTATCTGTCTTACTAATCTTCATTTTCATCGTGAACAGCCTATTTGTCATTGGTTGCATTGAAACAACAACAACAATAAGTGGGATGGCACCTTGCCCTAATTGGCTGTCGGTGCCTTTGCTAAATTCAAAATCCGCAACCGTCAACCGACACCGCACCGCAAGCGTTTGTTTAATAAAATCAAATTGGTTCCGTAGGTTTATTTGTTTTTTACTTTTCTTGATTGAACTACGTAATTGTTGGTAGGTTATTATGTAAGTAGGTAGGTACCTAGTAGCAAATGGGGATGGAGCACATGGTAGCATATTGGTATGAACCCCGCCTTCCCATCCTTAAGTCGTGAGTTCGAATCTATGGATTTTTCGATTCGAAATTTATGTGTGCAATATCAATGCTCTCAAGAGGTGAAGGAAAACCTCGTGAGGAAACCAGGCATGTCATAGACGTGTGTCAAAGTGTACGAAAGGAACCTTCAAGGTGCACACTAATCCTTCCACCACACTGGTTCAAAAGAGCTAGCGACACGGACACGACGACAGTAGTAGTAGTAGTAGTAGATGTATGGTGAAGTTTTTTTTCCTTTTTTTTCCCAATCGGTATTTAGTGGGTTACCCCAGACAAGGAACCCTAAAAATTCGGCTTTCGGCAATAGGTACCTACTTTTGGTCGCAAAACAGATCGGTTTTTATCAGTCGCAATTAGCATTCGTTCCTTGCAACAACTGCAACAAGCAATCTCTCGGTTCGCGTAACTAATTAACGATACGATGTCGGCTTTGTACTCAAACGGTGAGTATTATGATATGGTGTTGTGTGTGTGTGTTAGTAGCTACTTAGTAGCGGCGCGTCAGCTCTACAGAGAGCGTTATCCAGGGCGGCCATTGCCATCTTACGGGCTATTTTCTGGGATTGGTGAACCGTCTTCTCTCGACGGGATCTTTCCACCGGCGCACCAGTGAGGGAAGACCGGGAATTCGGTGGTGTGTTGTACCTACTTCCTTTTGATGGATACCGAGTGCCTACTGTGTGTGTCAACAGTGATAAAATTCAGTGATAGGTAGGTATGATGATAGGTACCTAACCTATCACCCTACCTAGTAGGTACCCCATTAGTACCTAGCTTACTAATAAAAAATGACAAAAATAATTTTGTGATTGTGAATGTGAATGTGTACCAGTAATACCAACCTAGGTACCTACATACCTACCATGTCAATTAGCCGTGTTCCGAGCCAACCAAGAAGAAGGGAGAAAAGGTATAACTTAACTTTTCCTGTACCTAGGTCCTTAGGTAACTACCTAGGTAGATGTAGGTAGGTAGTTGTTTTTTTATGTGTGAAAGATATCGTGATTTTAATCTTCGACTTTAATTTCTACGTAGAATTAAAAAAATTGCAAATTCTTACGAAAACTTTGGTGATTACACCTAGGTACTTTTTGAAACTTGCCGCGCGTTCAATTGTCTGCGTATGTGTGGGTCCGAAACGATAGGAGGGTGGGCGTGTGTTTGTTACCTACGCAAATGGTAAACAAACACATAGGGTTGTCACAAATTTCTCATGAAATAATTTGTTTTTAATTGTATTGGAATTTCAAATATGATGTATTGAACTTTTGCACACGTCAATGTATTCAAGTGCTCGGTCTGAATACACCCCTTTCGGGCTTATAGGGACATTATGTTACACGTTGTATACATAGGTACCTATAGACATTCTGTTTTAGTAGGTATCGTACCTACCGTAGGTCCATTAATTAGTTATCTGACTAAGTGAGCGTCTAGAACCAAGCTTCATTCTGCCATTAAAATACCTAACCATTTATCCCTCTCCTTCAAGAATGGAGTTGTATTTTTTATGCTCTTTTTGAATGATTGTAGGTACGTCCGAAAAAGGCTTGAAACTGTTTGCCCTTTTCAGACGTTGGTAGGTAGAAATACTAAACATAACAACTTATAAGTACTTTCAACAGTTTACAACAAAGATTATTCTTACCTAATCTACTTACCTACTCAGATCAAATAAACCTAGGTACTTATTCCTAAAAAGGTTTTCTTTAAAAAAAAATACTTTGTTACTGTATGAAAACCATCCTATTTTATTTTTACCGAGGTAAAGACAACGAGAAAAGCTTTTAAAACGCCGACTGGACAGCTGGCCCCTCTATAATTGTCTCGCAATAGAACTCCGCCGAAACAATACAAAATGCATGCCCGATAGAATTGAGGATTTAAATCGGTCCTTTTAGAAGACTGCTTATACTGTCCAGTTCAGTTCGGTAGCACTAACGATACCTACATCGGATAGATAGGCAGGTACCTACTAACGGATGGATTCACATTGGATATACCTAATAATGTTTATTTCATATAAAATAAATATCTACCTCTACCTACCTACCTACTTGCCTATATACACCTACCTACCAAGGGGTAGGTAGTGATAGCCTCGATATTATATTTAGAAATCCAATTAGGTAGGTAGGTGTAGGTACATAATTTTATGTTCACTCATGTTTCGGGTAGGTACAATATTTTTCCTGTGTTTAATCCGAAAAAAACCCTTTAGTTAGGTATCGATCGACCTAAAGCTAGACACTAGACTAGACCCAGTGATACAACTTTTAAAAGATACAAATAATAGGGATAGTAGTTAGGTAACCCTACTATCCCCTACGAACGTTTGTAGAACTCGCCTTACGCATCCAATCTTCATCCAATAGATGACATCGTGCGTGCAATGTTATATCGCATCGATATTACCGGTCCAGTCAGCCTGAGTCAAGTCATCAATTCAGCTGAATAATAGATAAGACCCAATAGGTACCTACCTACCAAACCTTCAGTACCTACCTAGGTATTATAGGCCTTATTAGTAAGCTTCCATCTTACGGCTTGCCTACTGGTCTCTGTGCGTGGATATCTGACTTCCTGCGGGATCGATCGCTGCGAGTGGTAGTTGATGGCCGCTCGTCCGATCAAATGGCAATTAATGCCGGTGTTCCCCAGGGGTCAGTGCTTTCTGCAACACTCTTCTTGCTACACATCAACGATCTGCTGATTCCCGGTATCTTTGGGTATGCAGACGACAGCACGGTTGTAGAAAGCTACACCTCTAGCGCACGTGCCAGTGGGCCTGACATCATGTGTCTCAGGGACACTATGGTCGAGCGGTTGAACAAGTCCCTTAAGGTTGTCTCTGATTGGGGAGATGCCAACCTGGTCAAGTTCAATGCCAGTAAGACACAGGCGTGTTTATTCTCCGCAAAAAGGAGACCTTTCCAACTATCTCCTTCTTTCCGAGATGTATCTGTACCGATAACTGACTGCCTCGACCTTCTTGGTGTCACTTTAACGTCGACTCTAAATTTTGGCTCGTATATTGAGTCAAAGGCTCAGTTAGCCTCGAAAAAGCTGGGTATCCTCTCGAAGGTGAGACGTTATTTCACTCCTATGCAGTTGCTCACTTTGTACAAAGCGCAAGTTAGAGCCTGCATGGAGTACTGTTCCCACCTTTGGGATGGATCTGCCAAGTACCAGCTACAGGCATTAGAGTCGATTGAGAGGCGCGCCAAGAAGCTAATAGGTGACGACTCTTTGGTTGAGTCTCGGCTACAAAGCCTTGAGCATCGCCGCAGAGTCGCAAGTTTATCGGTCTTTTATCGGATACATTTCGGAGAGTGTGCGCAGGAACTGTACAATCTAGTTCCGCCGTCCCCCTTCTTCCATCGGACTTCCAGATACCCGGAAAGGCGCCATCTGTACATGGTTGACATTCCAAATGTTCGTACTAAGCGCTTTGAGTCCACATTCTTTATACGAACTGCAAAAATGTGGAACTCTCTGCCGGGGTCTGTATTTCCTGAAAAGTATAATATGGGTGTCTTTAAATCGAGAGTCAATAGGTTTCTTCTAGGTAAGCGTGCTTCATCTTAGACCACACTGTTACTTAACATCAGGTAGAGTGTGGTCAAACGCAAACCTATTTCGGGTAAAAAAAAAAAAAAAAATTTATTTATGTAAGTATCTCGAGTTTTGGATTATTTTGAACAAGAAATCAAAATATAGTCCGTAGGCTTTACCTACACCTATGGATTAAGTACCTAGGTATATTTAAATATCTCTTGTATCAATTCCTAAGTAGATCAAACGACTCATCCGGTTTTGCACCACATTATAAAATCGTGAAAATCATGGCGCGAAAATTCAATTTAGCTTTCCTAAAAATGTAGAGGGAAATTTGATATACATTTATGATGGTATTTTTATTTGTAATACCTTACCATAATTTTTTTAATACTTACCTACTTAATTATAATTGGCCAGGGCCTCATACTTATGTACCTACCATAAATCTTTTTTTTTCTTATCTTTCTGATTGGCCTGACTGATAGGTAAATATAGAAAAAAAGATGGCAATAAGTATTTCTGAACTATGCATAGCAAATTAAATTTCGTTTATGATTTTACAATTTACACCCCCAGTGTAGGTGGCAGCACGTTCTCTATTAAAATCTTAGAACAATTGTTCTGAGATTAAAATCAAGCAAAAAAAAATGCAAAATGAAACGTCTCTTCTATTATGAGGATCCCCTTATTTTTACAAGGATGGTGCTAGAACTGCGGTCATCAGTGCTTGACGGCTTGATTAGCGGCGTTGATTAAAACTATTGTACTCTTTAGGATACTTTTTGGATTGATCAAAACTAACAGACTTTTGGGAGAAATACTTTATTTACACTTAATAGTTATAGTTGGGTTCAGGCGGGTGGTGCGGGGGGAATGGTGGGTGCGGGAAGGGCGGCGGTCCGCGCGGGAACTGCGGGCGGAAGGAGGGGGGTGGGGGGCGCCATGGAGGGGGGCGCGAGCCCGGTGGCGGCGGCGGGCCGAAACCCGGAGGACCGAACGGCGGTGGCGGGAAGTGGTGGAATGGCGGCGGCGGCGGTGGCGGACCTGGAAAAGAAAAAAGCAAATAATAATATGTTTTGGAGTTGAGGGAAATATACGATTGCAAGTTATTTATTTTTGAGTATTCGCAAAACTACTTAACACTGAAAAAAAACACTGATGACTAATGCTACTTCCTACTATATTAAAAATGTGAAAGTTTGTATGTTTGTACCTCAATCACGCCCAAACGGCTGAACGGATTTGAATGCAACTTGGAATATACATTGTATGCATGCTAGAATAACATTATAGGCTAATTTTTATCCTGGTACCACGCGGGCGAAGCCGCGGGTGGAAGCTAGTGTATTATAAGTATGTATTAAAAAAAAGTATATAAGTATTCCATCAGCCACCTGGTTCCCATTCAAGCAACCTGGTTCCCAACAAGCTTTTCTTAGTTTAGGCTCGATGGTGCAGTGTTTGTCCTCAAATATTTATATTTATTTAGCTATCTGTAGGCATGGTGCTGGGCGGCCGGCGGTGCTGTCAGCGGCAGTGGCGGCCGCGGCATCGGCGACGGCGACGGCGCTGGCAGTGGTGGAAAGAGTACTAGGCCAATATTGTAGGCGGTAAATCAGCAAACAGGACCATTCTAATAAAAAGTTACCTGGTGGCGGTGGCGGGCCAGGCGGTGGCATGGTGCTGGGCGGCGGTGGCGGGGGCGCTGTCAGCGGCAGTGGCGGCCGCGGCATCGGTGACGGCGCAGGCGGTGGCGGAAGGAGTACTGGGCCCAGCATTGTAGGTGGCGCGTCAGCAAACAGTTGGTGAGGACGGTCTGCGTGTGATAGGGGATTCTGTGCTGCCAGTAGTCTGGAAAAAAATGATTTGGTTAGAATCGAATGTTTAAAAACGCATGGAAAACGCGCGATATATGTAGGTGTAAAACATGTTAGTAATTTTTTGCTATCAACCGGTATTCCAGGGCCCATTTCCATACCATAATAAACACTTTACCAGGGTAATAAAATGTCTATTATGGTATTTCTGGTCATAATCAATGTGTATTCAAAGTTTTAAGCAAATCCATTCAGATGTTACCTACAGAGATGACTGACAACTAACACACTGCTCTCTCACCTTCATATAATATTAGTGTAGATGGTGTAGATATACGAGGAGGTACACAAGACAATGCAGTATCAAGGTGCTAATTTATATTACTCCAATGTTCTAAGGTTTCTCTAAGAACACCTTTCTACAGGTCACTAACCTCTCAGCCGCAGAGCCGTGCCTCTCACCCTTGACGTCTTTCTTGAACGCGTACGATACAGATATAGGCCTGTTGCAGAGGTACTGATTGTTCATAGCCTCTATCGCAGCGTCAGACGCTTCGAACGACGCGAAGTTTATGAACGCAAAGGCTTTTGAGTTACCTGTCTCTGGGTCTCTCATTACCTGTAAGTCAAAGGAATTCAGTCAATTGACGGCCTCGTTGTGGCATGGCGGGCGATTGCTCGGCAGAGACGCAAGAGGCGCGGTTTCGATTCCCGCTGCGGAAGAAATGTTTGCATGTACTGCAAAAATTTCTTCCGGGTCTGGGTATTGTGGTACCATGGTACTCGTAGTTTCTGATACCCACGACACAGGGAATCCTAGTGTGGGGTCAAGACTATGTATGTGACTGTAAGGTGTTATAAAAAAAATCACATTACTACATACTATATAATATACTAGATGGCGTAAATATTAGTCCTAGGCTTTGTAAAGGTTTAGGTTAATTAATTAAATTAATCTACGTGTTGTTTCAGAGCCTAAACTATCTACATTCTAAATTCCATCAAAATAGGTTTCATAGTTACGAAGACACGTGGTGACAAACATTCATAATATTCACTTAGAAAACTAAGGGTCTTCGCCCATAACGCCTTATCACAACCAGACAGCCTGCCAGCACCACTTATAAAAAAAGTCAAGCTAAGTCCTCACCAAACGGTGACTTATAGTGGAATGGGGAGGCCCTAAGCGAAAATGCAACATAAGAATTTGTTAAACTATTTACCTTAGGTGTTTGTAAAATGACACCAAATGCAGAGAATGTGTCATACAGCAGTTTCTCATCAACTTCTGGGTCCAAATTTCCTATGAAAATATTGGCACCTACATCCAAGTTCTTCTGATGTGCTGATGCTTTATTCACTCTTACTGGTTTTCCATAGAGTTTTATCATGTTCATTACCTGCAAAAATTCAAACAATATAAATATACTACAAGAGGGGCAAAAGAATAAAATTGTCATAGTAAATTTCTTGCCCAAGCATAGTTGGCCATGAAAATGGGTGATGTTGGCAATTTTATTTATTGATGCTATTAATTAATTTACTTGTAAGGATTTTTTCATTGTATCAGGAGATAAAAATCGGGACAGCAGAAGTTGGTCAAATTTAATAAAATGTTTTTGTACAAATGGAAATGGAAAACTTTTTAAGAAAACATTAGATCTTTTTATGTGAACACAATTTTGGCATAACAAATGATAATTTGTTGATTCTACTTGACAACATTTATTTTATCTGCCGATCGACTCAGTTACTTGTAAAAATAATTTAATTGTATCAGATGAAAAATATCTGAACAGCAGAAGTTGGGTAACTCTTAGGGTACTTTTTGTGATACTCACTTTAATAGCATAATCTGCATCTTCCTCTCCCATAAACTCCACAAATCCATAGCCCTGGTGTGTCTGAGTGACACGGTCTTTTGGCATGTGAACATTTACTGAAAATAAATAAATTTAAAATATGAACAAAGTTAGTAGAATGTAAGATGTAACCTTTTAAGGATAAAAGTTATAATACTGCAGCCAGTTATCGAGCAAGTACCAGGCATTATCATCATCTACAACCACGTCGGCACCAACAACGGCCTCAATAAGATTATCGAGGTTACTGGAAAACTGCTGCCCACATCCCAAAGTCCTTCTCTGGTACTCAAGGAGTTGGACTGGCTGGAGGAGGGTTAGTAGGGGGATAATGCACAATACACCTCACAGCGGGATGTCAGTGAGATCTTTGTTCCCCTACCTTTAATTAGAATTAGACACTACCTATATCTTCCAAAATTGGTATGATGCTATTCTACTAAGTGCATACATTGGAGTTAGTTGTGATAATCTCCTGTTATGTAGGTAGGTATTGAACTAAATTAATTTAAGTGTTCATAATACTAACCAACAGGTCCAGATTGAACAAACAACTCCCACAGCAGGCTCTCCGAGACTCTGTCATCAAGACCACCCACATATATGGTTGCATCTGCAAAAGAAACGAAGGTGAATGTAAGAAAAGTTAAACAAAATACCAACAAAATGTTTTAATTTGGTAGTTTAGTTAGATAAGTTGCCAACATCATGTACTATTGTACTACTTAATAGTAATTATATCACTAATTCTTTTGAACCAGTGCGGAGAAAGAATTTAAGGTGCGCTTCATACTCTTTTCGTGCACTATCATTTGTAAGTAACAAACCTACCTTCCTTTGGTTTCGTATTTGTATGTAGGTATAGGTATCATAGGGTGAGAAAAAATTATATTATTATTTTTTATAAGACCCTCTCGCTTTGCCACCGATGATCCACCGCGTCTGTGTATAGTTTGGTGTTATTTAGTTTGCGTCGTCAGCACCGATCGAAGGTGACAAACTATGCAAATAAAGAGGATATTATAGGTGCTCCATAAGAAATGTTTTCAATTCAGTCACCTTCGATAGGTAAGCTAGTGCGGTTGCAGCCTAAGTAGGTACCTATTCCATTCCGAATGTTATTTTATACCTCAGAATACAGGTATTCTGAATTTTATACGAATGATAACACATTAAAAATAGGGGGGAAGCTTCCAAACAATAACCTCAAACTTTGTTTTGTATGACAACAAAGTAAATTTTCTGGAATCTTACAAAAGTTGTTTTGTATTATGAAATAGAGATAAAGGTCTCTATAAATGAGTATTTAACAAGCGCAAATCGTGTAAATATACTAGAATTACCTTGATTTCTCTCAGCAATCGGTCCCGCAGCCATTTCGACTGCTTAACTGATGATTGACTGACTGATTGACTGCTAACTAAAGTTGATGGAGGATGACTGACTCTAACTGACTGATAGTACTGACAGTGCTGCCAGCGCAAGAAAATTATTGAGCGCAAAAACTGTGCCCTGAATGCCAGAAGATACATACTGAAAAATACATCAGAAAACAAACATAAGTAACAAAATATAGGAAACAAACAGCATACAAATGGTCTGGAAACTCTTTTCCATCATGTGTGAAAAATTGCTAGTTTGGATAAAATTCTAAAATACGGCACCAAACATGTAAAAAAAGCACCAGATCTAATGCCGAAGCACACAACGGGCAGCACCACCATGACTGACTTGGTGAACTTTCAGAATGGTGAACTGATGCTAGGGGTGGGTCGTTGTCATATTTTTCAACAACGAAAAGCAGCCGTTTTTTTGAGAACGAATACTAGTTGCAGTCATTTTGACCGTTTTGGACGATAAAACAGACCACTTCTTTTCGAACGAAGGTAAAGACTAGTTTTTAATGAAACTGGTTGCGGACCGGATATAACTTCTAAACCTAGACTGTATTTATTTATTTATTTATTTAAGTACACAGACATCATAATACTATATAACATTAGAAAAAAACACAATCATAGAAGGTACATTTCCGATGTATAGGACAATTACGGTGTAATAGTGTAGTAGACTGTATTTTATGAGTCAACTAAAAAATGGTTTGCTTTACTTATATACTTTTCTCACGAAAACTAGGTTCAAATGTAGCCGCGGAAATGAGGTTGCAGCTGGAACTGCAATTGTCTGCAACTACTTTGCGCAACGAAAACTACGTAATACGTATACTCAGGACGAAAAACGGTTGCATCGTTGCAGACCGAAAGATGCTAAAAACAGTTCGTTGCCGAAACGCTCTTCACCTCTACTCTACCTAACTGACGCCAGCTGACTGAGCCAGCGACAGCGGTAAATAGGTACCTACCTAAGTCTTCTGTGGCCAGTGGTAAACAACAGCAGAATAAAAATAAAACTCGTCAACAAAACAAACTATTCATTTGAGCGCATATCACGGCTAAAGATAACTTTGACCGTATAATTAGTTCCTTCGAAGTTCTAAAAATGCAGAGCGCCTCCGATGTCATATCATCATTGTTCTGGTTTAAAGAGCCAGCAGATCGAGAAGAGGATGACGAGCAGGTGCTCGAGCAGTTTGTGCAAAGTGTAGACGATTTCAGTTCACAGTACGGAAGCGAGATCAGTGTTTCATACACTGCCTTCAATCTTCGGGGGCCGCCGTCCAATTTCCCCGATTATGGAGACTACCCTCAAGCCTTTGTTATGGTGAGTGCTGAGCTACCCAATAGCATACCTACTGAATGGTCGAGGAATCTCGCGAGGCAAATGCTCGCTTAGACTGGATGTCGTGTTCTGCCTAAGTCAGCATTTGCCTTGCAGAGATTCCTCGTGAGACTACTTGACAGTCAGTACCCAGCTATTTGCTTACATTATTTTTTTTTGTTCTCAGAAATTTATATAAAACCAGCTGTAGGTACTTGCGTGATTTCTCTCGCGTTAGTCCTAGTAGAACTGTGATAGTGTAGCTTTTATTTAATAAAAAAATTCAGAATCCTTCTTTTTATTTCTCTTAGTCATTTCTAGATTTCCTCCTATAAACAAACATAATTATCTACAAACTTGACCTACTTATAGCAATAGTGTACATATTATTATTATCACTTTGTTTAGAGAACCTATGGAACTTGGTGGGATGAGGCACCATCGGCAACAGAAAATTACATGCCACAAAATAATAACAGTACAATTCCAAGTCAGGATTTTGTTGGTAAGACTGAATTTTTCTTATCTTAGCATTTCACTATCCATTTTGTCAAATGTGATTATTCATTGAACTGGCCAGACCATATTATGACCACTTCATAATATGGTAGCGGGCAGCGGGTATTTTCCATGTCATAAAATACCATTATTTCATGAAATGGTGGAACATTATTATAAAGTTATCAATTCTAAGATTGTAATAAATTGTTGATCAATTTTATTCTTGCATTCAATCCTATAAATAATCGGTACCTAATTATTGTTCATAATTTTGATTCATTGATTATTTATAGTATCTTATCATCTTGATCGCAAACAATACTCCTTTTGACAGAAGTTTCCTTCAGCAAGGAAGTATTCCCCACGGAAGTATCAATATTTGAAACATATAATCCAGGAGCGCTGGTCAGGATATGGGCTTGGGGCTCTACATCTTGGATGCTGCTGTGGGAAGGAGAACCGGAATATGTGGTGGAACGGCCGAGGATATTTACACCACCGATAAGACATATCAATGTCCCCACAAGGTAGGTTGTAGTAACCGGCTTAGTTTATTTTACTGTAGAAGAATAGAAATAAATATACCTAGTATAGAATTTTGTAAAAGGTCTGAAAGTTAGTTTTACCTTCAATAACTTCCTAACGGCTAAAATTATTTGAAGAAACTTGTAAAATACAAAAGTAGTTTGACCTATGACATACTCGGGAGAATAAGTAGCTGGACGCATGCTATACTTTTTAGGAATCCGTACCCAAAGGGTGCCAACGGGACCCTATTACCAAGATACTGCTGTCAGTCCGTCCGTCCGTACGTCCGTCTGTCAGCGGGCTGTATCTCATAAACCATATGTAGAAAGTTGAAATTTTCTCGAGAGTATTTATATTGTCGCTATAACAACAAATAATAAAAATGAAATAAAAGGGGCCCCATACAAGAAAAAACAAAATTTTACGTTCGTAATGCGGCGCGGTCAGGAATTGGATGGGTCGAGTGACTTTTTGCACATTATTTTTTTTGGAATTTGTGTATTTCTCTTAAAAACGACCTAAAATTTACTGATTTGTACAAATATAATAACAAAATTAAAACTTTCTTGGGGGGACTCATAGAAGAAACTTGTTTCATTTTCTTGTTCGATTCTAATAGGGAAAATGCTGCCACCTGTAATAGGCATACAAGAAATGAGAATTCGACTCGCACTTGACTGGTTTTATTCATTACTCCCAGTTCAACAGAGAAATGTTATAGAACATAGACTACATTTTATTCTTGAAAGACTTGCAACAGACTATGGAGAGTGGCACTCTGTGGCACACACAAAGGGAGAATCATTATCATCATCATCGTTAAAAGTATATGGCTCAACCCGCTGCTGAATTTTTCATATTCAGTAAAAATCCATTTTCAACAGGATTTTGAGATTGGAATTCAACCACAAACTGCTACCATACTACACGGAGCTAGATGCTGTGCTTCTGAAAGGAAAATTCCCACCAAATGTGCTCAGAGAGAAGAACAACTTCACATACTCCTCGCTTTTCTTCACTAATACAACCCCAATGGTAAAAAAAGGTAGGTAAATTTTTATTGAAAAATATTATAAATCTGGAAGTTTGTGAGGATTTGAGGATGTTTGTGCTTCCATCACAGAATAATGGCTGAATTTGATTGAAACTGCGATGCGAGCGAAGTCACGGGTGGAAAATAGTTTTGTAATATACTTTTAATGTCTAGCTAGTCGAGCTAACCAAGGTTAATATTGATTAAATCGATTCCAATCCCATTCGTTACGTTATTTCATTTTGCTATTAATTTTTTGAATGGCCAATTCAGAAAGATATTGTTACTTACGATTTTTTAAGTCTCTTCTTTTTACTTGTAATCTGCCTTTCTCAATTATATTGTATGAAAAATATATGTGCGAAAAATGTATATCTGTAGGGGATAGTATTCTCTCCAACATGATGGGCCACTTATATGGACGAGATGGGCTGATCACCTGTCACCATGGTTCACCACATCCATCTTAGGACTAATTCAGAAGTGGCTGCAAGTTTTCTTGTGGCTCTGTCCGTCCCATTAGAGATACGGACTTGATAATATATGTATGTATGTATGTGCTCAAACGTTGAAGGAAAGACATAGTGAGGAAACCGTGTCGTGTGCAAAATAAAGAAGCCTTTGAGGCGCACTTTGAATCCTTTCATCACACTGGTTCTAAATAACTCGTGACACAACTAGTAGTTGTATCCCAAAACTTTCCCTAGAGCTATGAATAACCTATTTAGCAAAATATGAGTCACCTTGTTTACGTAGATTTACGCAATGGAACTTGATAACCCCTTCACGGTCACCGTGACGAGATAGACCTGAGTAATAGTTTTACCTTCTTGTAATAAATTATCACGCTATGATTTTTTATTTCCTACTTGTTTAAATTAGCTTTGATAAATATAAATCAAAAGACAGTAGGATTCTATAAAGTTTTAACCTTGTAATTTAATTGAATAATTGAAATTATTAACACTGATAGTTATTTACTCTATTCGATTTTAATTAAAGTATTTGATGACGGCCTCGGTGGCGTGGCGGGCGATTGCTCGGCAGCGACGCAAGAGGCGCGGGTTCGATTCCCGCTGCGGAAGAAATGTTTGCATGTTCTGTAAATCTTTCGTCCGGGTCTGGGTGTTGTGGTACTATGGCACTCGTAGTTTCTGATACCCACGACACGGAATCCTAGTGTGGGGTCAGGACTATGTATGTGACTGTTGGCTGTTATTTATTTATTTAACTTGAGCACAGATATCATCAACAATCTTGAGCGCTGTTCCTTTTTTTTTGCTAAGCGCTCAAGATCAGTGATGGTATCTGTACGTATATGAGCAAAAATTTAGACATCATGACTTCTTTTTATGACTAAAGAAAACTACATAACTTATTATTTTGACAGGTCAGCTAATGAACAAGATACTGGAGTCGAATCTCCATGAAAAAGTCTGCGTAGAAATAGATACCGGACCACCCAATGGAGATTTCCAGAAGTTGCCGGTAAGTTGGACCTTGTTTAGATGGTTACGGCCTTAGATAACAAACTAATCAGGTTCATATTACCATGATTGACGTTTTAAAGTAATAATGTAAAAAAAATTGCACAATTAGTCATTATAAACGATTGAAACAAGTGCAAAAACATAGTTGCACCATCTTGTGGTCTTGATTGCTGGATTATAAAGTATAATATGCAGGTTTCCTACTTGGTAAGATAATGATTGATGATGACAAAGAGATAATACCAACCATAACTACTAACAATACTATAGACAATAAAACCGGTCAAGCGCGCGTCGAATTCGCACAGGAAGGGTTTCGTACCATCATACATTAAAAATGATTCTTGTATGGTATGTGGCCCCCATTATTTATTTTATTTTATTTTTATTATTAGTGGTTATAGCGGCAAAATCTTCCACACACATTCTGTGAAAATGTAAACTTAGTACTATTACGGTTCATGAGATACAGCCCGCTGACTGACAGACGGACGGACGGACGGACAGTGGAGTCTTAGTAAAAGGCTCCCTTTGGCATCGTGCCAAGCCAAGCGTGGTTTCTTACCTGTATCTTCCACGCTTGGTCGCGTTACGAACAGGTGTGAATGCAACGTAAATTTAAGACCTGTCCAAGTGACCCCAGTGATTTTAAGGAATAAAAGTTTTTGACTTTGACTTTGATATCCTTCGGGCACGGAACCCTAAAAAACTACCTATCTGTCGCATTATGTTTTGTCTTCTAAAGGCAAACAAAAATGAATTTCTTATTCTGTTCCAAAAATCGGATATAAACTGAACTATTTAGTAAAATATAGTAATAGTAAAAATCATTTTTAAAAACAAGCTTTTATTATGCTCAAAGTAGAAGAAAATAAACTTAAATCAAACCCATCAATTTATTACATTACACAATTTATATGGTATTAAAGCTTGTCGCGGCCTTTAAGTGACCTCTGAGACATTTTATTGTCTGGTACATAATTATGGTACCTATGTCTAATAGACATTTAATCTTTATGATAAAATAGTACTTAAAAATGAAAATGATACAGTACATGGATGGACCATCGTGATTGAAGAGGATGCTATCCCTTAGTCAACTTTTGCGATATGCTCGGGAAGAGAAGCATTCCGGACGCATTCTATGTTTTTCCTTTACTCCCAGTCCAGCAGAGAAGTAATTACCTTCCTTAACATAATTCAATTTCTGGCACCACTACTTTAAAATAAAATATTTTCAGGATGAAGCAGTTCTAACCGTGATGTCATACCTGGACCTTCAGTCACTATGCCGCTGCGCCCAGGTCAACAGACACTTCAACCGACTGGCCTCAGACTCCATTCTGTACAGAAGCATCGATCTAAGACCTTACTGGCACTGCGTTAATAATCAGGTAAGATAGTTTGAATTTTTATATTCTACTAAATGATGTCATGAAATCATTCTTCCATACCTAAACCAAGGCCTTTTACCATCTATAGTAGATGATTTACAGCGTCAGGAGGCAACTTTTACCTTCACAAACGGGACGCTGTAGTAAACGGGACGAATTAAGATGGAGTAGAATTGCCCAGCACCTATTCCATCCACTCAGCTTAGTCGGCCTTGTCCACAGCCTTTGAGCCTTAATCACGTTTTAATTTTTCACGGATTTGAATGAAATTTAGGATACATTATAGTCTGTAACCAGGAGTAACGTGAGTACCATGCAAGCGTAACCGCGCACGGAAGCTTTTGATCAATATGTGTGAACGTTATAGTATGCTCGGTCATTGTACTATTAAAAACGAATCCTACTATATTATAAATGTGAAAGTTTGTGAGGATGTTTGCATGTTTGTGTCTCAATCACGCCTAAACGGCTGAACAGGAATATACATAGTACATGTGCTGCGAGCGAGCGAAGCCGCAGGCGTCAGCTAGTACCTTAATAAATAAGATTAAATATACATGGAGTACCCGGATACGTATACAAAATAAGACGAGTTAGATATTTTAATTGTATTTTCGATATACGTGGAGAATGTAATCCAATACTTGAAGTGGCTAACGCAAGGTTAACTACTGGGACCCTTCGTTTTCAATGGATCAAAATAGTTTTAGCATTTATGATTATTATGTTTCTCTTCCTTGTTTTTAATCTTGAGATTAACAGGGTCTTAAGCACCGATTTTTGGCGTTATCGAATTACTTCACAAGCCCGACGATTCATGTGTATAAAATTGGCTATAGACATTGTTTAAATCCTTTGTAATTCTGCTATGTGATATCGCCAGAAACGAATGCTAAGGGAATTGCATACAGATAGTTATTTAAATACAAGTTTATTAAAATAAAAAATGCGGTAACAACAAAGACTTTTGGTCTTTTTATCTTTTGGCGCTATGTAATAAAAAAATATATTTAAACTCTTATGAAGCTGGCTGACTGACTAAATGACCATCAACAATCAGAAAGATGCATGTTACTTGCAGCATAGCTTCCTTTTATGGTACAGGGGTTTATAAGCAAGGATTTTTGAAATTCTATCCCTAAGAGAGTGAAAAAGAGTAAAAACTTTTGATGTTTTTTTATTATGCGAATGAAACTGGGAATCAGCTAGTTTTGTACAAAAACAAGTTTGTAGCTACCTATAACAGTTGTCTCTATAAAAAGGTTTTATTTAGCAAGATTGTGTGAATACGTGATTTTGTGATGGGTCTCTCTTATATAACTCGTATTAAGTGTGCTCTTATTATGTGTTCAAAAATTTAAGTTAGAAGTGTAAAAAATCTGGCTCCTTCTTATCTATCTATCTAGTCGTGTCACTAGTTCTTTCAAACCAGTGTGGTGAAAGGATTTAAAGTGCGCCTCAAAGGCTCCTTTCGTATTTAACTAGCACACGTTCACGGCTCTACTCGTGTGGTAAATGGTATTGTAACTACCCGAATAAATTGACGGCCTCGGTGACGTGACGGGCGAGTGCTCGGCTGAGACGCAAGAGGCGCGGTTTCGATTCCCGCTGCGGGAAAAATGTTTGCATGTTCTGCAAATATTTCTCCCGGGTCTGTGTGTTGTGGTAGTGTTGGCTCAGAACTATGTATGTAACTACTAACCGCCTGCGGCTCCGCTCGCGTTGTAACCGGTTAAAAAGTAGCCTTTTTGTTATTCCAGCACACTTATTTTGTATATTCCAAGTTTCACTTAAATTCGTTCAGCCGTTTAGGCGTGATTGAGGCATAAACATACAAACATTCTCACAAACTTTCACATTTGTAATATAGTAAGATTGGGTGTTATTTATTTTATTTATAAGGTAGCCATGTTATTCCGTTTATAATACTTACTATTATGCATTGGAATCTATTTCAGGTTATGTTCACTCTGTCACAGCGATGCAAACATCTACAGAAACTGGACCTTTCTTGGTGTGGCAGTCATCGCATGATACAAGCTCAATGTGTTGTTCAGTAAGTATTTAATACATACATACATATTACCACGCCCGTATCTCTTATGGGGTGGGCAGAACCACAAGTAATCATAAGTCCCAAGATGGATATGGTGAATCATGGTGACAGGTGATCAGCTCATCGCCCATATAGATGGTCCATCATGGACAGGATACATAAGAGTCTATGACACTTTTTTTTGACACGTAAAGTAAAAAAAATCGAATAAGGCGGAGCCATTTTCGATTAATTAAGATGGTGCAAAACTAAAGACGTAGACTAAAATGGTACAAATTCATCACCATCATCATCACCATGTGTCACAAAATCAAATACGTCTGACCCACTATACCTAAATTCAACGCAGTCGTGTTTTTTGTTCGTTTAAATAAATGTTTGTATAAAATTTCAGATTTCTTAAAGACTGCGGCAAGGAACTGACACATCTTCGAATGAACTGCTGTAGATTTGTGGATACTGAAATATTGAAGATTATTGTTGACAAGTGTCCACATTTAGAAGGTACAATGCTCAAGTTTAACCTGTGTTAATGTTAGAGTTATAGGTAACTAGCGACCCGCCCCGGCTTCGCATGGGGATAGACATATACCATTGCGGACTTTTTTGTAGACCTTTTTAAGGTGTACAATACTGTAGTACATTATTTTGATCTATCTCGTAGGGCTCAGCCAGCGTTTGCAATGTAAGCGCAAAAAAATGTGTTTATTTACGACATCACATTAGGAACCTCTAAAATTATCAGAGTTCCTCTACTATATTATGCATGTAAATCTTCCTCTTGAATCACTCTATCTATTAAAAAAAAACCGCATCGAAATCCGTTGCGTAGTTTTAAAGATCTAAGCATACCTACATAGGGACAGATAGCGGGAAGCGATTTTGTTTTATACTATGTATGTAGTGATGTGTCTAATCAATTATAATATATTCCAGAGCTATGCCTTCGTTCAGTCGTCGGTTCAATAGACTGGACGCATCTGAAAACGCTGAGGACATTGAGAAGGCTGGATGTGTACAGAACGGACATAACAAGTTTTGCTATCGTAGAAATTATCAAGGCCAATCCTCATTTGGAGCATCTTAATGTCGGTGAGAATATTATCACGCGTTTTTAAGCTATTATTCTCCAGCGGTTACTCAAACTGAAGAATGGGTTTTCAACAATTACTCCGCTGTCCGGCCTTCCTTCTGTCTGTCAGCGGGCTGTATCTCATGAACCGTAATAGGAGAGTACTGATGGTCTAGTGATAGCGGAAGGCGGGGTTCCGATCCTAAGGTCATGGGTATAAATCCAGTAGTGCACCAATGGGTTTTCTGTTCGAATTTATGTGTGTACCAGTACAGACTCTCAAACGGTGAAGGAATCATCGGAAAACATCGTGAGGAAACCGGCATGTCGTAGCACCTAATAAGTTCGATAGCATGTGTCAAGTGTACGAAAGGAGCCTTTGAGGCGTACTTTAAATCCTTTCACCACACTGGTTCGAAAGAACTAGTGACACGACTAGATTGAAAAAAGTAAGTTCGTATGAGCTAGTGGCCAACTCTTGTGACGGAGTTTTTAAACCGCTTGAAGGCCTCCGTCATAACTTAACTCCTTAACTTACTCCGTCCTTAACGACTTGAAAGCTGGGATCGATAGGAAGCGCTCAGCTCGTAATGCCACTTGCGGTCACCCATCCAAATTGTGACCGCGCACAACGTCGCTTAACTTCAACGATCAAAATAACGTCTAAGCAAGCTACACCACGAGCGCTTCTGATAGATAGATAGGCCGTAATAGGTAGAGAGTTGAAATTTTCACAGAGTGTATTTCTATAACTCTTTAAAACAGATGAAGATGGGCATGTCTACTACATCTAAAACATCTACAACGTTATATATTTTGACGCTGTATTTATGGTAAAAAGACGGCAGTTATTCAATCTTTATTTCCCCAGGCTCATGTAAAATGATAGCGACGATGGACGACGTCGCCATAGCACTGGGCACGCACTGTCCTAATCTCAAATCTGTGGATTTCTGGAAGTCTTACTCTCTTACTCCTGCGGGAATCCGCGCGCTGGGACGATGCGAGAACTTGCAGGAACTCGATGTTGGTTGGTGGTGAGTTTATAAATATTCACAGAATTATTTATTTAGTTCAAGGAAGAAATAAATTTCAATCCCACCAATGTGACTGCGCGCGGTCTTTGTTCTTTTTGTAACTTTTGTAAGGCAATGTTGAATGCGCATAGGTAACGTATGCCCTACAAATATATAAAAAAAATTGTCCAGAAATTTCCATTATTGTGTTGCAAATTGTTGTCGTATTATTTCATAGAGTACAGAAAAGAGCAGACTGACGTAATTTTTTTTTAATAATGAAGCTATTTCCAATCAAGTGAGAGAAAAGAGCTAGTATAATATATAATCATACGTGATACACCCTCAGCCTTCAAGCGGGCGGCTCAGGAGAGTGGCTCCAGTGGGTAGCGGGCGGCGAACTTCGGAAACTATTCCTGGGTGCGTTGCGAGGCGTGTGCGATAGAGACCTAAGAGTGTTGGTCTCTCGCGCACCGAAACTCACCCAATTGGACTTGTTGGGCGTTAGAGCTGTGACTCCGGATATTTGTTCCGCGTGAGTAACTAAATAAATACCACAATCTCACACGCTGATGGTCACTGTGTCGTATGGTCACCGAAACTCGCCTAATTTGACTTGCTGGGCGTTAGAACGGTTACATACCACACTCATACACTACACTATTACCTGGGTCGTGGAAGTTACATAGAGATACGGAATTAATTCCTAGCATATTTTTAGGAATCACGCGCAATGAACCATATTTTCTTCAACTTGCCTTGTTTTTTTCAGGATATTAGCAGAATGCAGGGAGCTACGCCTTCTGGATGTCAGTTTTTGTGACCAGATTCAAGAATCTCAGGTATTTTTACAGCAATACTATTAATTATTATGCTATGGTTACCTATATGATGGACCATCTGTATGGGCGATGGACTGATCACCTGTCACCATATTCATCCTGGGACCTGGAATCAGGAGTGGCTGCATTAATGTGCGTAATCGATCATTGAAGTTAAGCAACACTAGGCGCGTTCAGTAATTGGATGGGCCGAGTGACTTGCACATTTTTTTTGTAGTATGTTTGTGTTTGTGTTTCTCTTTCAAACGATCTAAAATTTACTGATTTGTACAAAAATAATAAATCAATTTATATTAAGGGGGTCTTAATAGAGAGTGTTTGATTTTGCTTGTTTGCTTGATTTTAATAGGGAACATGCCACCTGTAATAGATGGTATACAAGAAACATTTATGTACATGTACGATTGTACGGAATCCTTCGTGTGCGAATTCGACTCTCACTTGACCGGTTTTATTTTATATGCATTTGCCGGGATGTTATATCCGGTGGACGTAAGCAAGAACCAATAGCAACTTGCAATGTAATGACCTATGTAATTTGTTACAGGTATTGCAATGGCGAAGACAGTATCCACACGTGGGCATCAAACGTTCGTTCCAAGCCGCGAATCTGACCGGCCCTGATCCTGACTCCTCCTTCTTGACGCCTGATTTGGAATAAAACCTTATTCATAGACCTCACATTGATATTTGACATAAGGTTTTTCTTGCAATTTTACGAAGCGCTCGTGGCGTAGGTTGCTTAGACGTTCCTGATTGATCGTTGAAGTTAAGCAACGTTGTGCGCGGTCACAATTGGGATGGGTGACTCTTCGGAGGGTACGTTAAATTGTCGGTCCTGGCTTTTAAGTCGTTAAGGCATGACGGAGGCCTTTAGGCGGCCTAAAAACTCCGTCACAAGAGTTGGCCACTAGCTCATACGAACTTACTTACGAAAAGAAATGGCGCTTTCAGTGAACGGAAGACTTTTTTAACTATAAATAATATTAACAAAAGACTAGGCAGTAAGGTCCATAAGCCTGCCTAAAAGTGGAAATTGTATAACAACAAACATTGCAATTTTACTTTAAAGTATTTGTGTAGTTTGTATTAACAACTAGCTGACCCGACAGACTTCGTCCTGTTCATTCGTCATTTGTATGGGAAAAAGAAAAGGGCTATTTTTAGGGTTTTTCCAGCAATAATTCTAATTTTTCTCGCCGTAAAAACCATCCTTGAACTTCAACGAACATTTTAAAAAAAGATTTGGCCAAATTGGTCCAGGCGTTGTTGAGTTATGCGCTTACCAACACATTTTGCGATTCATTTTTATATTATAGAAGATGTGGGGGGGTACTAACACAAACGAGGGTTTATGCCCATCTGTATAACCGGGCTGTATAATGATGATAATGATTTGTTTAGACTTGTTTTACTTGGTGTCCAATGAAGAAGTCATAGCCACACCTTAGTAATGATTAGACACCTAAATTGAAACATTGACGTGATGATTAAAAGGCTTTAAAAGAAGACTGACTTTAGTATAAAATTTAATGTTATACTATGACATAATAAAAATGTTTTCGTGTCGACATAATGCGAAAAATCTAGGACGTCAATCTGTTTCTGCTGTACGTTTCATTATGAAAGTACCCGCAAATATTATTTGTTCAGAGAACTTCCTAGCTGGACTGAAAGTAAAGAAAATAACATAGAATGCGTGCAGCTGCTTCTCTCCCCGAGCATGTCATAAAAGTCGACTAAGAGATAGTATCCTCTCCAACATGATGGACTACCTATATGGGCTATGGGCTGATCACCTGTCACCATGGTTCACCATATCCATCTTGGGACTTGAATCAGGAGTGGCCGCAAGTTTTGTAATGATTACTTGTGGCTCTATCCACCATTTTAGGGATACGGACGTGTTAATGTATGTATGCATGTATTATTTGTATCTGTAGATATGTGCCCTAGCACTAGTGACAGCATTTATTACTTGTTTTATAAGTTACACTAATAATGTTTATTTGGATAGCAATAGGTTTATTCAAGTTGTGGATTGCTAGGTACTTACATTTTTTATGCTTGCTTTTAAAAGATATTGTTTGATATTGCTATGAATATGAATCGGGCTTGGGTAAGATTTTTATATAGTTGCTAGAAGATTGAAATAATAATAAAATGCATAATAATCTTAGTAACTGATATTTCTTCTGGCACGATTAAGCGAATTTAACAAAAGAACGACTTACAAAAGCGATATACACTTATTACTGCTGTATAACATTTACGCCTGTCTCGCTCTAGGATATGTGTAGGTAGGATAATTATTGTATGGTGGGTCAAAAAAGTGGTCTAGTTTTGACAAAACTTCCTGTGTAACCAAAATAGCGATAAGACCATTAGTAACAGATAAAATATTATTAGAAGGGAAAACCAGCCTTGTTGTTTTATGACGTCCAAACGAACTTCATCCTTTGGGTGGTTGACCACATTTTTGGCCGACCGTACCTTCTCTGAAAATGATTGTCCAATTTACTCCAAGTGTGTACTGTAAACATTTTTATAAAAAAAAATCAAGTCTAGTAAGTAAATATATTTTTCGTCTGTTTTAAATGCTTGAGCTAGTAGAGACATTATATTCTAGTATATTTTACGGGCGTTGCTAATAATATGAACTAACATAAGTTTAGTAGGGCCGTCTGGTAGAAAAATGCAATTTTTAATTGTGATTGGATAATTAAGATCATACTAGTCAAACGCTTTGAACTGTCTTGAATCAGTGCTTTGAGTTCTATTATTAGTCCCACTGTAAGGCAAAGGGGACCTCCTTTCTCACCAGTCATCTCTGTTCTGGTCCACACTGAGCTGTTAAAATAAAGTGAAATAAAAACTGGTTCACAAACTCAAGTCAACTAACAATAGTCAGCTAAAAACTATTGGTCTAGTGCAGCCATATTCAACCTGCGGCCGGCGGGCCGCATGCGTCCCACCGGGCCTTTCTTATTGGCCCACTTTGAGTTATAAATTTATTGTCAACCATTTTAAATTTCACGCCTAACAGAGAAACAGGGCGCGCTAAGTAAATAAATACTACAAAGGCCTTTTACCATTTATAACGTCAGGAGGCAACTTTTACCCTCACAAACGGGACGCTGTAGTGCCCGGGACGAATTAAGATTGAGTAGGCTCCCATTCCAACCTCTCAGCTTAGTCAGCCTTGTCCACGGGAAAGACATGGTCAATACATGAGCTAACGAAGCCGCGGGTTTCCTCAAGAGTACATCAATTTTTCGCACAGAAAAATCCATTGACCAAGTTTGAACCCAGGATCGGAAGGCGGGGTCACTACCAACTAGACCACCAGTGCTCTCAGAAAATAGGTACTAGAAATAGGTACCGTAAAATCATATAAATATGGTCCAAATTCACCTATCGTCTAACAAATTGTTGATTTTTGAGTAATTAGGCACAATTCTATTATTTTTATCTATTAGACATTTTTTTTAAATATGTTAGTAAAGCAATGATTGAAAACTCGCATAATGGTAGTTACCATTTTTTTTTTTTTTTAGTTTTTTTATGGACCATTGTTGCCTACGGTGTTTTCAACTATGGTCCTACTGTGAAGTAGCGCTTAAAATGTATGTTATAGTGAGAATGGGCCATAGTTAAGAGTCCAAACTGTAAGAATAGACCAAAGTATTTATAAAAAAATACACATCAACAATGTTTAATTGTTTATTTTAAAGAAAGGTATTAAAATGCACACTACTACTACTTATTCAAGAAATGTTAACAATATGCCTTGGTATCAATCAGTCTTACATAAATAATAAAAAAATATCAGTCACTTATTAATTAAAGAAACAAGTCCAGGGTACAAATTGCAGAAAAAAACACGTGACATCATGACACGTGATCTTACTTTCCCCACTTTTCTTCGAGTTCAGGAACCCTGAATAATGCTCTTTTTGTGCTCACTTTTATTGGAGCGGCAATTTTAAATTTTATTTTATTTGAAGGGTAAAATATCATGTCATCCTTTTCGGGCCATTTCCAAGAAAGACCGCAGCGTGTCAAGCATTTGACATATGCCCCATTATTTTCCTTGGTTTGTACTTGGCCAGGCCACAGTTCGCCTTCATAGTCAACAACCACGAAATCATTTTCATCTGCAATAAATTCACAATTTGATGAGTTCGCACCAATTGGGGGTTGGTTTTCTTGGTCTTCAAATTCTACTGGATCTTCCTTCTCAGGTTCTTCAACAAAAGTGCCATCTGAATCAGAATCTTCAACTAACTCCATGAGAGCTTCATTTGCGGCTTCATCGGTATCGCTATCAGCGGATATTACTCTACGTTTTTTCTTAGATGGCTTCATCTGAGATGACGAAGGTGTTGTGGACGCTGCTTTTAATTCCTCAGACGTGATGCTTTTTCCGGCGGGTACATTCAACTTCTTTTTTCTACCAGTCCCCGCACGACCGACAATTGCATTCCGTTTATTTTCCAGATATTCCACAAAAGATTCTGAAACCAGGCTTAGATCTACATTTTCTTTTTCCGTTGCTCTGTAAGTTGGCAAGCGTTGTAACACCGGAATCTCGTTTGTTGGGTAAATACCAGTTTTTGCAAATCCAGATCTTAGATTAGTTTCAGTCCTCGGAATCACTCTGTCCCACAAACGCTTCAGCAAAGAAGGGAACATGTCTTTGGGAATAGTAGGCGCAGTTTGACCTTCCTTCGTGCACTTCCACTCATCTAAAACTTTCCTCCAATGTTCTTTTAACGGTCTAAAATACGCCACGTCAAGGGGTTGTGTAAGGTGCGTGCTGTTTGGCGGCAAAGCAACAAACGCAATGTTATGTTTTTCACATGCCTCTATGACCTTTTCACTTATATGGGAACTCAAGTTGTCACCAATAACTACTTTCCTTCCTTCTTCTCGTCGAATTTCAGGTAAAAGTGTTCTAAAAAACCAGTCTTCAAAAGATTTCATTTCGAACCATCCTGAACTTGATCTGTTATAATTCGTATTTGGTGGCCCACCTTCTATCCAAGTATCCCACAAGTTATCGGCCTTGTAATTGACGTACGGTGGAAGAATCTGTCCAGCAGCATTACCGCAGACCATCAAACTGAATGCTGCTTTTGTAGAGTTTTTAATGGCCTCCGGATACTTGGTCCCCCTCTTTGTTAACACTTTCTTCTTCCCAGGGTCGTCCACTAAATTTGTTTCATCATAATTGAATATGAGATGTGGTGGCACTCCTTCGGTTTCTTTTTTCAAGTGGTTAAAATAGTCTTTTATTGTGTCCTCGTTTACTGCTGCACGAACTCGTTTTATGTTGTTGCACAACCTCTGTGATAATTCTTTTTTGTGCCTCTTGAGAAAACATTTTACCCATGTCGGACCTGGTAAATTTTCTTTGAATTGTGGCACTTTTCTACCTTTTCTCTCTAAATACATTTTAACTATGCAACGCAAATCGAACACAGTGATCGGAAACCCAAATTTACACATTTGTATTGTGTGTTCTACAAATGACATCTCTTCATCTGGAGTAAAAACGCATTGCCGCCCAGGTTTTCTGACGGTGTTCGATCTGATGGCTTTCAGTTTTAAAATAATGGAACTTCTTGGGATCTTGTACTTCGCAGAAGCTTCTCTTTGAGTGAGTACTTTATTTTGAATGTCAGAAATGCAAAGATCTAAGTGCCTGTCACTATAAAATTTATATGAACGCGCCCCCGGCTTTCTCCTAGACATCGTAGATTGTTCTGAAACAAACCATAAAGTAATTTCTAAATATGGTCCATAAAAAAAATTGGACTATAGTTGAAATCATTGTTTGAAATTTTTAACGTTAATTCACAAAATTAAAAATAATTAACTATTTCGAAAAAATAATGTTTTATTTACACAATGAATAACTTACCAATCGATGATAAAAAACACGAACAAAATAAAACACTTTAACTATTATTTTGAAATAAAAGTTTGGAGTACGCAAGAGCACGTAAAAACTTGTTTACTCTGACTGGAATCATTGTTCAGAAACACATGGTGCCACCTGTGCAAAATCATTGAGAACTAATGACGTGTATCGTAAACAATAAAAAACTTCCACAATTGGAAACTAGATGTCAGTAGTTGTAATTATAAATGTTAATCTGTGACATGATGGTTTTGGACCATAGTTGTAACTGAGGACTATAGTTGTATGATTTTACGGTACTAGATAACCCTACCGCGGTGTACTGCATTAGAGATGTGCAATAGTACCTAAAACACCTAAATAATAATCTTACTTGCGGCCCGCAACACCATGACTGCAACGTGTTTGTGGCCCCTAAAAGAAAAAGGTTGAGTATGGCTGGTCTAGTGTGATCATTTCATTAATTTTAATGTATGGTATTTGTGTATTAAAGTGTATAACAACATTTAAATATTTGTATAATTTGAACGTTATCTTTGGATTATCCTATCCTATTGTATTGCGGAAACATGAGCATAGATCAAGCGAAGTAGACATTTTAACAAATATTTAGTCTTAGAGCATTTTAAAAATATTAAATATACTCAAATAGCTGATGAGTGAGGATGACGGACGGTAGATTACCTTAGCCACATTTTTTGACAGCGTTTTGTTCTCTGTTACTTGAATATTAAAAAAAAAAAAAAAAAAATTGTTTATTCAGAATAGAACAAGTTGGACAAATTTTACAAATATAGAGAGGGGGCATTAGGAAGGTGATGTTAACTTTATTATGGTACCTATCTGGTTTATGTTGGTAGGTAAGAATGTGTCAATGTGGTTTAATATAGGTACCTACCTATCATTTTTCTAAATTCCTACCAAAAATAAAATTTTTGTTCAGCTACCTACTCGCGCATTTTTTTTACACCATAAAGTTATGTGGTTGGGTACAGTTCGAAACAAAATTGATATTTAACGCATAGGTCTTGAAGCGTTGGTTGGTCTCACTAGTTTATTTTTATTTGTTGCATAGTATCCACGTCTGTATCGTTTGAAAACTAAATTTTAATCCAGTTAAACACTATTTTTATTACTATAGTTTTCCTTATATCGAGGAAACTTGCGTTGTTGCCAAGTAAACATCAGCTCGGATGAATCGAGGCGTGTTCAACAAAGGAATTACAGGTGCCTGGTTACTGGTGAGTTCATTTTGTTAATTTGTATAGAATAAAGTCCTTGAAACATAATGTAGGTACCTAATGTTGTGTTTGTCTTATGCTATTACTTAGTGTTGAGTAGGACACGGTTTCAAAATGAGTTTGTATGAGGCCCTCATTCTATTTCGTGAGGTGGGACAATGTCATGCTTCAAATGTCATGTTGCGAGCTCGTGCGAGGTAGTGAGGTACCTGTTAGCAACTTCCCCACCAGGAGGCAAACAACAAGGCGACCGCCTATAAATAGCGGGCCGAATCGAGGCTTGCGGTCACTTCGCTCGTGGTGCTCGACAGTGCAACATCTCATGGACAGTAGAGTTTTATTGTTTTTGTGTAATTTCGGTGTGAAGGACGCGTGAGTCATATTGTGTTTTGGTTATGTCATTTTCATGTGTAATCTAGATCATTTTCAATGTGTGTGGTCCAATCTGATTGTAGTAGTTTTCTTTAATTTTGATTAAATTGATTGTTAATGTTTAGATAAGCCTGTGGTTTATTTTTTTTAATGAATCAGATCCTTTTTACCTAAAATCAGAAGTGAGGGATAATAAAATCCATAAAGCTCACGAATTTCGAGTAAACAGATTGGAACTACCCACACATTGAAAAGATAGCCAGATTCTGTGCAGTTTGTTGTTTTATTCTCTCAGTTGCATTCTCTTTGTTGTTCTTGTTTACGTAACCTTGGTAAATTCTCAGCATGCCTAGAAATAAAGACCGTGGTAGAACGAAACATCGTACACAAGGTGACTCACGTGTCCGAACACGACGCCGTTCTCGGTATCGGTTTCGTAGTAGAACTCTGTCATCCATGCGATAACTTTCGCGCTGTAAGGTACGGTCTCTGTCACCTAGTGTCTTTTATGGTCGAGCACCACGTCGGAGCAGAACAATGACGCGCAGTAGGTTCCGTGTCCGATCACGAAGCGTCTCCCGCTGTCAATCTACCCAAAGACGTTCTTTTGTCTGGGTGCGTCACCGTTTGCGGACTTTGTTGCGCAAAAGGGGTAGTTCGCGCCGTAGTCTATTTCGATCCCGATCTGGAAGTTCATTAGTAGGTCGAATGCCACGACGCAATTATGGGGGTAGGGTTCGTTCTCTGTACTAATCTCGATTACGCTCATCAAGCGTCGATCGCCGTTGCTATCGCTGGTCTCGTTCTCGTAAGTCATATGATGGTCAAATATCTTGGCAGGGTTTGTGAGTCAGGGTCAGGTAAAGCCGAGCCCACGAAAGGTCGAAACTTTGATGTATACCTCTCCACTTAACAGAGTTAAACAGGTACCGAAGGGACGACGCCTGTTATTCGCGCGTTTTGACGTCGCTGCTCGGAACACAAGGCCGAATCGTGAGGGTCTACGTGAGATCACGCGGAGCAGAGCTCGACGGCTGTGAAGGATAACCAGGCCATATAAGATGAGTATTCAAATAGAGAAAGACTCTCACCTCGTCAATTTGTTTACGTAATAAAGTGTTCTCAGTCCACAGAGAAGCTGGACTCTGCGGTCGTTACGAGCTGAAGCTGTTGAGCGGAGGCTACGGGAGAACTACTCTGGCTGCCATGCAGTACATGGTACCGTGGCGAGGCGAGTGGTGCTCGGAGACGTGTGCCGCGTTCTTCGATAGCGAGTACCACACCTCTTATAAGACCAAAACGTCATTTATGGCTTTGCCGGTTGTTATCCTTTCCCATAGTTAGATTAACCAACCAACCCCTTAGTGTTTTTCGTAGTAGGTAGGTATAGTCCCCCCTAGGATAGTAGATATGAAAAAGTCCCCCCTCTTGTAAGTGGATAACAGACGACATTGCTATATATGTCAGGTCGAATAAGGTGGTTGGCTGGTGTTGGATAGTTACCAAGGGTGGTGACTGGGCGATTACTAAAGGTGGTAATGCGCACAGGTTAATGCACAGAGTGTGTTAACCTGAGGGAGATGCTTGGTGCGTCTGGCGTCAGAAGTGCCGAAGACAGAAGCCGGCGCGGCTGCTGCTGAAGACGGTGCAGTAGGCGACGTCCAGAGATACGACTGCTTGAGTAAAAGGGCCCTATTTTCATTATTTTGAGACGTCTCTGAGGTGAAGTCTGTAAGATTGAGTTTGAAATTTATGAATGTTGTGCGATGTATGAATTAAGTGAAAGAGATATTATGAACGGAGGATGAAAAATTAGGTGGCGGTTTTAAAGATACTGAGCGCCTATTTAAATATGTGTTGTTCTTTCACAGATGAGGGATCAAGTGTTCTGCGATCCATGCCTCTGTTAGTTGCAGACCCTGAAGCCGGACCCTCGACAGCAGCTGGCGCTGGTCTCTGTAGATCGACACCGTACGACCGGGCCGAGGACGACCTCTTCGTCAGGAGAGGCCGTGTTAGCAGTTAAACAGGTACTTGACGTCGCTGCTCGGAACACAAGGCCGAATCGTGAGGGTCTACGTGAGATCACGCGGAGCAGAGCTCGACGGCTGTGAAGGATAACCAGGCCATATAAGATGAGTATTCAAATAGAGAAAGACTCTCACCTCGTCAATTTGTTTACGTAATAAAGTGTTCTCAGTCCACAGAGAAGCTGGACTCTGCGGTCGTTACGAGCTGAAGCTGTTGAGCGGAGGCTACGGGAGAACGACTCTGGCTGCCGTGCAGTACATGGTACCGTGGCGAGGCGAGTGGTGCTCGGAGACGTGTGCCGCGTTCTTCGATAGCGAGTACCACACCTCTTATAAGACCAAAACGTCATTTATGGCTTTGCCGGTTGTTATCCTTTCCCATAGTTAGATTAACCAACCAACCCCTTAGTGTTTTTCGTAGTAGGTAGGTATAGTCCCCCCTAGGATAGTAGATATGAAAAAGTCCCCCCTCTTGTAAGTGGATAACAGACGACATTGCTATATATGTCAGGTCGAATAAGGTGGTTGGCTGGTGTTGGATAGTTACCAAGGGTGGTGACTGGGCGATTACTAAAGGTGGTAATGCGCACAGGTTAATGCACAGAGTGTGTTAACCTGAGGGAGATGCTTGGTGCGTCTGGCGTCAGAAGTGCCGAAGACAGAAGCCGGCGCGGCTGCTGCTGAAGACGGTGCAGTAGGCGACGTCCAGAGATACGACTGCTTGAGTAAAAGGGCCCTATTTTCATTATTTTGAGACGTCTCTGAGGTGAAGTCTGTAAGATTGAGTTTGAAATTTATGAATGTTGTGCGATGTATGAATTAAGTGAAAGAGATATTATGAACGGAGGATGAAAAATTAGGTGGCGGTTTTAAAGATACTGAGCGCCTATTTAAATATGTGTTGTTCTTTCACAGATGAGGGATCAAGTGTTCTGCGATCCATGCCTCTGTTAGTTGCAGACCCTGAAGCCGGACCCTCGACAGCAGCTGGCGCTGGTCTCTGTAGATCGACACCGTACGACCGGGCCGAGGACGACCCTTCGTCAGGAGAGGCCGTGTTAGCAGTTAAACAGGTACTTGACGTCGCTGCTCGGAACACAAGGCCGAATCGTGAGGGTCTACGTGAGATCACGCGGAGCAGAGCTCGACGGCTGTGAAGGATAACCAGGCCATATAAGATGAGTATTCAAATAGAGAAAGACTCTCACCTCGTCAATTTGTTTACGTAATAAAGTGTTCTCAGTCCACAGAGAAGCTGGACTCTGCGGTCGTTACGAGCTGAAGCTGTTGAGCGGAGGCTACGGGAGAACGACTCTGGCTGCCGTGCAGTACATGGTACCGTGGCGAGGCGAGTGGTGCTCGGAGACGTGTGCCGCGTTCTTCGATAGCGAGTACCACACCTCTTATAAGACCAAAACGTCATTTATGGCTTTGCCGGTTGTTATCCTTTCCCATAGTTAGATTAACCAACCAACCCCTTAGTGTTTTTCGTAGTAGGTAGGTATAGTCCCCCCTAGGATAGTAGATATGAAAAAGTCCCCCCTCTTGTAAGTGGATAACAGACGACATTGCTATATATGTCAGGTCGAATAAGGTGGTTGGCTGGTGTTGGATAGTTACCAAGGGTGGTGACTGGGCGATTACTAAAGGTGGTAATGCGCACAGGTTAATGCACAGAGTGTGTGTTAACCTGAGGGAGATGCTTGGTGCGTCTGGCGTCAGAAGTGCCGAAGACAGAAGCCGGCGCGGCTGCTGCTGAAGACGGTGCAGTAGGCGACATCCAGAGATACGACTGCTTGAGTAAAAGGGCCCTATTTTCATTATTTTGAGACGTCTCTGAGGTGAAGTCTGTAAGATTGAGTTTGAAATTTATGAATGTTGTGCGATGTATGAATTAAGTGAAAGAGATATTATGAACGGAGGATGAAAAATTAGGTGGCGGTTTTAAAGATACTGAGCGCCTATTTAAATATGTGTTGTTCTTTCACAGATGAGGGATCAAGTGTTCTGCGATCCATGCCTCTGTTAGTTGCAGACCCTGAAGCCGGACCCTCGACAGCAGCTTGCGCTGGTCTCTGTAGATCGACACCGTACGACCGGGCCGAGGACGACCCTTCGTCAGGAGAGGCCGTGTTAGCAGTTAAACAGGTACTTGACGTCGCTGCTCGGAACACAAGGCCGAATCGTGAGGGTCTACGTGAGATCACGCGGAGCAGAGCTCGACGGCTGTGAAGGATAACCAGGCCATATAAGATGAGTATTCAAATAGAGAAAGACTCTCACCTCGTCAATTTGTTTACGTAATAAAGTGTTTTCAGTCCACAGAGAAGCTGGACTCTGCGGTCGTTACGAGCTGAAGCTGTTGAGCGGAGGCTACGGGAGAACTACTCTGGCTGCCATGCAGTACATGGTACCGTGGCGAGGCGAGTGGTGCTCGGAGACGTGTGCCGCGTTCTTCGATAGCGAGTACCACACCTCTTATAAGACCAAAACGTCATTTATGGCTTTGCCGGTTGTTATCCTTTCCCATAGTTAGATTAACCAACCAACCCCTTAGTGTTTTTCGTAGTAGGTAGGTATAGTCCCCCCTAGGATAGTAGATATGAAAAAGTCCCCCCTCTTGTAAGTGGATAACAGACGACATTGCTATATATGTCAGGTCGAATAAGGTGGTTGGCTGGTGCTGTGCGCATTACCTCCTTTAGTAATCGCCCAGTCACCACCCTTGGTAACTATCGAGTAATCGCCCAGTCACCACCCTTGGTAACTATCCAACGATAGTTACCAAGGGTGGTGACTGGGCGATTACTAAAGGTGGTAATGCGCACAGGTTAATGCACAGAGAGTGTGTTAACCTGAGGGAGATGCTTGGTGCGTCTGGCGTCAGAAGTGCCGAAGACAGAAGCCGGCGCGGCTGCTGCTGAAGACGGTGCAGTAGGCGACGTCCAGAGATACGACTGCTTGAGTAAAAGGGCCCTATTTTCATTATTTTGAGACGTCTCTGAGGTGAAGTCTGTAAGATTGAGTTTGAAATTTATGAATGTTGTGCGATGTATGAATTAAGTGAAAGAGATATTATGAACGGAGGATGAAAAATTAGGTGGCGGTTTTAAAGATACTGAGCGCCTATTTAAATATGTGTTGTTCTTTCACAGATGAGGGATCAAGTGTTCTGCGATCCATGCCTCTGTTAGTTGCAGACCCTGAAGCCGGACCCTCGACAGCAGCTGGCGCTGGTCTCTGTAGATCGACACCGTACGACCGGGCCGAGGACGACCCTTCGTCAGGAGAGGCCGTGTTAGCAGTTAAACAGGTACTTGACGTCGCTGCTCGGAACACAAGGCCGAATCGTGAGGGTCTACGTGAGATCACGCGGAGCAGAGCTCGACGGCTGTGAAGGATAACCAGGCCATATAAGATGAGTATTCAAATAGAGAAAGACTCTCACCTCGTCAATTTGTTTACGTAATAAAGTGTTCTCAGTCCACAGAGAAGCTGGACTCTGCGGTCGTTACGAGCTGAAGCTGTTGAGCGGAGGCTACGGGAGAACTACTCTGGCTGCCATGCAGTACATGGTACCGTGGCGAGGCGAGTGGTGCTCGGAGACGTGTGCCGCGTTCTTCGATAGCGAGTACCACACCTCTTATAAGACCAAAACGTCATTTATGGCTTTGCCGGTTGTTATCCTTTCCCATAGTTAGATTAACCAACCAACCCCTTAGTGTTTTTCGTAGTAGGTAGGTATAGTCCCCCCTAGGATAGTAGATATGAAAAAGTCCCCCCTCTTGTAAGTGGATAACAGACGACATTGCTATATATGTCAGGTCGAATAAGGTGGTTGGCTGGTGTTGGATAGTTACCAAGGGTGGTGACTGGGCGATTGCTAAAGGTGGTAATGCGCACAGGTTAATGCACAGAGAGTGTGTTAACCTGAGGGAGATGCTTGGTGCGTCTGGCGTCAGAAGTGCCGAAGACAGAAGCCGGCGCGGCTGCTGCTGAAGACGGTGCAGTAGGCGACGTCCAGAGATACGACTGCTTGAGTAAAAGGGCCCTATTTTCATTATTTTGAGACGTCTCTGAGGTGAAGTCTGTAAGATTGAGTTTGAAATTTATGAATGTTGTGCGATGTATGAATTAAGTGAAAGAGATATTATGAACGGAGGATGAAAAATTAGGTGGCGGTTTTAAAGATACTGAGCGCCTATTTAAATATGTGTTGTTCTTTCACAGATGAGGGATCAAGTGTTCTGCGATCCATGCCTCTGTTAGTTGCAGACCCTGAAGCCGGACCCTCGACAGCAGCTGGCGCTGGTCTCTGTAGATCGACACCGTACGACCGGGCCGAGGACGACCCTTCGTCAGGAGAGGCCGTGTTAGCAACTTCCCCACCAGGAGGCAAACAACAAGGCGACCGCCTATAAATAGCGGGCCGAATCGAGGCTTGCGGTCACTTCGCTCGTGGTGCTCGACAGTGCAACATCTCATGGACAGTAGAGTTTTATTGTTTTTGTGTAATTTCGGTGTGAAGGACGCGTGAGTCATATTGTGTTTTGGTTATGTCATTTTCATGTGTAATCTAGATCATTTTCAATGTGTGTGGTCCAATCTGATTGTAGTAGTTTTGTTTAATTTTGATTAAATTGATTGTTAATGTTTAGATAAGCCTGTGGTTTATTTTTTTTAATGAATCAGATCCTTTTTACCTAAAATTATTATTTCGCTCGTTCAATCTACTCATTTGTCATGTCATGTCACAAGAGAAGAGGTATGAGGTGTCTTGATGAGTGTCATGTTTTCATTTTGTCACTAAAAGTGAGGCGTTTTACTTGATGAGTAAGTATAATTCTTTTTACTATTATTGTTTGTACCTATGATAGATTAGGTTAGATGACAAGCAATGTAGGTAGGTATGTCTTGGTCAGTTAAGTAGGTTAGGTAGATATAATTTTAATGTTTTACATTAGATACCTACTTATCCTACCTATTAGTTTAGGAGTATAGTACCTATTATATTATCTGTGGTTCAGGTATGTAGTGTTTAGTAAGTACCTAAAATAATACTTAATAATAATGCTGGTCATCTTCTAGCCCCAAAGTAAGTAGAGCTTGTGTTATATGAACGATAACTGATTGATATTGAGGTAATCAAGTAGTAAAATGGGTACCTAGGTAGGTAGGTAGGTACCTACCTACCTAGATAATTTTGATGTTTTGTATGTAGTGATGGGTAGGTAGGTATTAGTAGATTATTTGGGTACCTACCTGGGCAAGGGGTAAGTAGGTAGGTACCTACCTCGATACCTAATTGCAATGTTTTTTACCTACCTATTAGTTCAGTAGGTACTTATCTAAGTATCTAGTAGGATTAGGTTAGGATGAGTAGGTAGGTAGATAAATTAGGTAGTAGGTACTATGTTGGTAATTCGAAAACTATCAAGTGCACGAAAGGAGCATTTTTGAGGCGCACTTATACTATAAGTCCTTTCATCACACTGGTTTAAAAGAACTATTGACACGATAAGAAAAAGAAGAACAAACATATTATATTACTTACCTACATAAATGTACTTACTTAATGTACTCGTACCTACCTACAATGTGAAATCTATCTACTTCATATTTACAGATATAAACAAAAGTTTTGACACTTTTTCACCACTGAGACGGTTACAAAACTAATTTTGTTGTAGGTTTCTATCAATCAACTTCAAGCAATTCATTCAATTTTTAGCTACGTCAATTACCTACTTACGTCATACGCCACTGTGATGTCATTTCAACGTACGATCTGTCATTCGATCACGCAATACATCAGCTCACTCACTACTCACTCGCTCGAATGAAACATTTGTATTTCCCTCGTTCGTCCCGCTCGCGCTCGCACGTGACGTCGTTTGGTGAGTGTGACACGAATTGTGAGGTGGTACAACGATTGAAAATGAGGTCCATGACATTTCTGAGCGAATGTATGGGACAAACGAGGTGCCTCACGTATGTCCTATTCAACACTACTATTACTAGTTTCCGCCTGCGGTTTTGCTCAAACCGACCGGGTAAAAAGTAGCCTAAACATTATTCCAAGGTAGGTATAATCTGCATTCAATTCTAATCCGTTAAGCCGTTAGAGATTAGAGAATTAGAGATAAAAACATAGGTATACTCACACAAACTTTCTGTTTTCAAAAGTCAGAAAGTTTACACAGATGTAGGTAACTATGTCTAATTAATATAATTAATTATATTTTAATGTTAATTTAAATTATCAGAATGTTATTATTTATTGATGTGAGTGTGTATGTTCATCTGTTTGGCTTAAGCTGTAGCTCAAACTGCTGGACGAATTTTGAAAAATGAGGTGTCGTTGCATTCCTCGTTGCATTTGTCTCGACGACGACAGTGTCATATGCTATATTAAGTGTTTATGGCTAAGTAATAACATATTTGTTGTAAACACAACACGGAACAAACATCCTTGTTTACTCAGACCAAATAAAAAGAAAAGACGCCGCGCCGCGAATAACAAAAGTGAAGCCATACAAAACTGTGCTCCTGCAAGTAAACATACACACTCACGCACACACCTACACTAAAACCATGCTCATCGCTCTAAGTACGTCACGAGTAAAAATAAAATTATGCCTTCCTGTGTAGTGAAAACTTGTAAAAACAGCAGCAAATCACATAAAAAGTCTCACGGAATCACTTTTCACCTGTAAGTACTTCAAATAACATCGTTTCCTAATTATTTTACTATGAATTTTAGGTTACTTGGAACACAAAACCTCAAAACCCGTCTTTTCTTTTTATTTGGTCTGAGTTTGTTTATAACATAAATCTTTGGACTGGTGGGAATCGAACTCACAACCTACGTAGAAGGCAAAACCACCAACCTGAGCCATGAGGCAGATTGTAGCTCTATTACCTACGATACAACAGATTTATTAATGTGAATTTTAGAATAGAACGGGAATCGTGGTTTCGAAATGTTTGTACCTATCCCAATTGTATGGGGAATGTGTGATCGAGTTCACGAAGCAAATAAATGAATTATGAAAAGTGAATAGCCTATTTATGCAGGTATCTGTATTTGCTGGTACAAGCAAAGCCACGAACGGTTGACATGCTAGTACAACATACAGTATTTGTACAGTTTTGCTTTTGTCCATGATCTTATAAATATGTAATATCCGCGATGGGTCGCAGATGTCAGTAGGAATATCTTTAGACAGCTGGCTACTGAAGAAAGGTAAGAATATTTTATGTTTCAAAATTGTAAATTTTATTTTATTTGTGAAATTAAGTAGGTAGCTAATAGGCATTTTCAGTATGTATTCATCGGATCGGTCAATTTGTATTATGGGAGTACCTACTAAAAGAAAAAGCGTTTAGCGTTATCCTACGTTCTGCTCTTGAGTTTTTTTAAACAATTTTTAATCTCGTTACGTAGACAAAATATGGTAATTTTGCCTTGAAAATTCTTATGGGCTAAGACAAACCTGTAGATGGTCCGCAGACCGTTGTAGACAAATGTTTCTGTTGATCTTTAATAAAATGAATTAGCCTTACTCAATATATTATTAGGATTCTACCCTCATTTGTTTGCTTTCAGCATCATGTATCTTCTACTCCTATCCTGCGTGTTGTTCGGCGCGGTGTATGGTAACACCAGAACCAACATGTATTCTGGAAGATCCACCATCGTGCATCTCTTCGAATGGAAGTGGAGGGACATTGCTGATGAATGTGAAAGGTTCCTGGGACCACATGGGTTTGGTGGTGTTCAGGTAAGTTCCCTTTTTAATAGAATGTTGGACTATGAAAGAAGATAGGTAATAAAGAGATAACTTTTATCAACATCGATTTAGGAAAATTGTCTGAACGATTATGATCAGTTGTGACCATTGCTCAAATTAACATTTTAAAATATTGACGGTCTCGTTGGTTTGGTGGGCGAGTACTTGGCTGTGACGTAAGACGCGCGGGTTCAATTCCCGCTGCGGGAGAAATGTTTGCTCGCTTGTTCTGCATATATTTCTTCCGTTCTGGGTGTTGTGGTACCATGTTACTCGTAGTTTCTGATACCCACGATACAGGGAATCCTAGAGTGTGGGCGACTATTGGGTGTTATTTATTTTATCACGCACTGAAAAGTAGGTGAAGATATTTTGTAATAAGAATTCAATTTTCGACTGAATGTGATATCAATTTTCGGTCTCTATATTTAGCTTTTTCGATCGCAAACCAATTACTTTGTAATAGGATCGGAAACGAAGAGGTAATGTTCGAAAAAGGACAGCACTAAGACGATTGTTATACTGAATGTAATAAGAATACTTTTGAAAACCGAAACCATGTTTCTGAATACATAGGGATGATAAGTATCAGTGTTCTTCAATGTGAAAAACTCGAAAAAAATCTCATGTCATCACTTCTCGACTTATTATTTATTTATTATTTATCTGCCATATTAGATTTTTAGTCTCATGCTGATGATGATTTGGTACCATTTTATTATATGTCACTCTCGATAACTAGACGAATCCAACGACACCGCATTTATAAAACTTTTTTTTGAAGTGTCAGGCTTTCAAAATGATAAATCTATATGGGACACATCTCAGCGCCATCTAGGATGTTATAGAGAATGTTTCTTATCAGCAAAAATATGAATGATCTTAGGTCTCGCCAGCATCAGAAAACTTGATAATCCACGTGGACGGTTACCGGCCCTGGTACGAGAGATACCAAGTGATGTCATACATACTGAAGACTCGTTCAGGGGATGAAAATGACTTTGCTGATATGACCAGGAGATGCAATAATGCTGGTGTCAGGTAAGACCTTCAAAGAACTCACTTTTATTTATTTATTTATTTATTTCACATTACCTGGATATTTGAATACCTTCAAAGTTAAATGAATACCTACACCTTAAGTTGTGGTAGGTACTCGTAGTTTCTGAAACCCATGACACAGGAAACCTAGTGTAAATCATGTATGTGAGTTATCATATCCTAAGACATAACGTATAATTGCTACACCTGTCACTCTACACGACTTTGCCGAAGCCAGATAATGTAGCGAATAGATTACAATGTAGCAGGGTTAGAATGAGCATCTCTCAAAAAAACATGGTGACAGGCAGCTCGAAGAACTATGTCAAATACATGGCATGTATTTCCCAACGCTTGCCATCATTGAATGATGGCCGAGAGCCCGGAAATGAAATGTAAGGACGTTCCTCGGATGAGCAGATGGCATAAGGGTCGCAATTGGTCAGTCGATGGAGGCAGCACAGAATCGTTCGTCCTGGAAGTATATTGAGGCATATACACTGGACTTCTACCGTCTTATGATTAATTAGACTTATTAATCTTCCTTAAACACAGAATCTACGTAGACGTCGTAGTGAACCACATGACAGGGACCAATAGTGAGAACATCGGCACTGCTGGAAGCACAGCTGACTTTGGGCAGGAATATTACTCTGGTGTTCCGTACCATGCTGAAAACTTCCACGGGGCCTGCAGTATTAACAACTATGAAGATCTTCAACAGGTTTGTACCTTCGCGTCACTAGTTCTTTCGGAAGCTTCTTTTGACAGATTTCGGATCAATAATGTCCAGTCTAGTGTGTCGAATTATGTGTCTTTGCCACAAGTATAAAATGGCGTCACGTTAAACGGTTTCAAATAGAAAGTCATTGCAACAAGATTACCTAATAATTACCCCTCTAGTTGAGGCACATATGATCTCGCTACTGAAAAGTGGTTCGTAATGTGGGCGATAGAGGTATGAACAAGTACCTCGTAGGTACTTGTGGCTCGACTGCCTGCTAAAGTTACCCTGATTACGTCAACTTAGCTTAAAGATCGTCAAGCCTAAGTACGCTCATTCGTCTATATACTAATTAACTCTTGGTAAAATACCTTCCAGATGCACGAATTGAAATGAGTCTTATAAGGTCATATTTTTTGTACTAAAAGATTGTTATTATCTATTCAGCATCATAAGCAAGTCTCTATGAAGCACACTTTGAACATTTCACCATACTGGTGAAATGTTCAAGACGAGAAGAGTAGTATCATCAATGCTAAGATGAATAAGACATTATATGACAAATGACTAAACACCGCCATTTTCTAACACAGGCTCGCAACTGTGAACTCACTGGTCTAAAAGACCTCGACCAGTCCCAAGAATACGTACGGAACAAGATTGTTGAGTATTTGAACCATTTAGTTCAACTTGGAGTAGCCGGTTTCAGGTAACTAAGTACCTACAAAATATTGAGTTTTCTGTGTGTGCTTACTTTATGTTACGGCATCCATCACATTATGTATACTATTTATCAGGTCGCTTTACAACCTTTGCTAGTGTGAGTTCATGCTTTTTTCTCATTATTCTTAGGATTAAGTTATATTATCTAGCGTGATATCGCGTTTGATTTGAACCCCGTTGAGATCACGAGTTGTAGGACAAAATTTACACCAGTGGTGTCGACTCCGTAATAATGAGTTTGATACTCGTATGGGCAGGGTGAAAACTGAGGTGAAAATGAACCTGAACACGAAAATAAAACCTTCAACATACCTACTACCCTTCTAATGTACCTAAGTGCTGCATCATGAGCAAAAAGGTAGAGCCAGAGCTTTTAGCAGCAAAATATTTCGCGAACAAAACGTTTGGAATAAATAAAACAATGTGGCCATTTCACAAAATGTAGAATTTCTGCCACAAAGCAGTATTCACTGATTGAAAACATCTAAAGACGAAACAATATTTTTTGTAGTAGGTAATAATGCGAACGAAAATGGAATTGAAACGTATTGACCGAATCCCAGGTAGGACCTACTTATAATGAAAAATATTATGATCATTTATTGGAGATACAAAAGAATCAGAAATGTAATACTTATTTTCCTAATAAAAGTTTCCAAAGAAGTTAAAATCCTAACCGAAATACAAGAGGGTTTCGTAAAACATAAATATAGCGTGTTCTAATATAAAGTACCTATCTACTAATCATTATGTAGTTAAAAAATTATTCCTACTGCAGATAGGTAAATAACATGAATATATTGCACAAGTTTTGGAAGAATGGTGCATAAATTCAAAATGTATTGCACGGTTTGCCGCGGTATTTGCATGCGGTAGTCTGAGTACAGCGAAAAGGCGGATCCATTGCCTTCAATATAGCTTTGGGCAGTTTGCAATCAAGGTACGTTTTGATATATATACCTACAGTACACGGTTGATACTTCAAAGCCCCTTTGAAGTCAGCTATGAATAGTGAAATAGTCTTTAAATCCTTACAGCTGGGTTCCTAGTTACAAACAAACGACACAATGCTTGCAGAAGTAGTTGAATAGGATGCTGACTAAACTCAATTTGGCGTTTTAGTGAAAACTAAGCTTTCGCTCCAATATGTCATTTGTAAATTATTGAATAATTTTTACTCCAGCCAGTTTCTCTTCTATGTACCTACTAAAATTTATTTCAGGTATGTGTATATAATAATGTGAAAGGAGATTATATTTATTATCTATAATAATTTTGTTTAGGTACCTACCTAAATAAAAATGCGGTCATTCATCATGATAAACCTTTTATTTATTTATCTAATGCAATTGCTTATGTCTATTCTATTGGGTAACTTTTATACCGTATTTTGTCACTGATTATTTGCAGACGTTCTTGGGTCTGAAAGACCTGCGGGTATAAAAAGAGTCACTGAGCAATTCCTCTTCTAGCAATAGGTCCGGAATTCATAGCAGATCTTTAGCAATTCCTCAAATTTTCGTAAAAGGTTTCGAATTCAAGGTGAATCGTATGCAATTCAATTCAGCAGCACATTCATATTTGGCGTTGAAATTGCCACACGAAAAAAAGATCATATAATAGGATCATAATACGATTCATCTAAAGTGGCCTTTTAACACTTCTCAATTAACATTATAACCATGTGCGTAGTAAAATCACCAATCATCTTAACCAACTTGTTATGCTTGGCATTGCTGGGTAAAGGTATCGTTTTCCTCAATAATAATTGCTAAGTGAGTGTTCAGAGTATATCCTTGTCAAAGTTATTAGGGATGTTGTTTGTGGCACAATAATAGCCAACGACAAAGCGGATTTAGATGAAACTACCTATATATAGCTTTTTATTCTGGTAGGTATCAAAAAGCCTCTGGCGGAAGCTAGTAAAGGCATATTTTGGTATTAACATTCTATTCCTTTCAGAGTCGACGCAGCAAAACACATGTGGCCCTCAGACCTCCAAGTGATCTACAATAGGGTTAATAACCTGAACACTGACTACGGGTTCGAAGCTAACAGCCGTCCCTACATCTATCAAGAAGTCATCTACAGTGGAAGCGGCGCGATCAAACATTCTGACTACACGCCTCTCGGTGACGTCACAGAGTTCAGGGTAACTATTTGAACTAGTTTAGGGTAAAGTAATATAGTGAGATACGGTTTTGGTTAATTGAAATATCTCTACGATGTATTTCGCAATATAGGACAAAATGCCTTATTCGGGTGACTGTCTTTGGCATGTTAGACATGTAATTTGACCAAAATATATATGGGCATATACAGGGTCGAATTTTATAATGCCACCTGGAGAGAAAGTATTTTAAATAACGAAGATAGCAAATTTTATTCAAAGAAAACATTCTTTTTTTTGAAGAGAAGCAAAATTGCATTCAAAGATTTTTGAAAAAACGTTCACCTTCACCACCGCTGGAATCGAAGCGACTTAAATCCGAAAAAACAACATTCGGTACTTATGACACCAGTCGATAGTCAATCATAAGGATCGAAGTTTTCTAGCAAACATGGTAAATCAAATTTAAGGAAGACCGTCCAGGTAGCATTATAAAATTCCACTCTGTAGGACAGGCACACAGGCGTCGACTACCAATAGGTTACTTACTAACTCAAAATGAAGATTATGTTCTACATAATAGGTAATGTTTTAACATAATTAAAATCGAAGTACCTATCTAACTCTAATAAAAGCTAAGTAATTGTTTAAATCCAATAAAACGAAGATAAAATACAACTAAAAGACATTTTTATGATCAGAGTGAGTCTACCAACAATTTTTAAATTCCTTGTTAGAACTGCGGCAACTCACTAAATGTGAAGTTAAATGAGCCGTGAAGCTTACAAAGAAGGTCCACGACTAAAGGACGTACTTAGCAATTTAATTATAGGGCGTTCTAATAGACGATCTCTCTGGGTTCGATTTCCGCGGCAAGATTTTTTGTATGTTCTCTATAACATGTTCTCTCTATCTTTGTAGAATCGAAATAAAAGGTAGCAATTGTAGTCCAATAGGACATGAAGTCAATTCAAAACTAGACTCAATCAATGAATAACAATCGTTTCCCGACCACGCTGACGATGTCCGATCAACAGGCTGGTAGGTCTTCTTTAGGTGAACATAATCATTACAATTTCCTCTAAGGTCATGTTGACCTTTGCCCTTCCTATTTTAGGTACTTCTCTGTCCCTCGATGAATTGACAACTCTGTTTACTGTTGAATCACGCACAAATTAATTTCCCTAACTCTAAAGACGTGACGAAGTATTGTTTGTCGGCTCAACGTATCTTTCTTAAGTGTCGTTTATTATGCTTCGGGGATTCTACCTTAAACTTGGTTTGGCATAATCCTACTAATATTATAAATGCGAGTTTGTGAGGATGTAAAGATATGTGGATGTGACGATGTATGTTTGTGCCTCAATCACGCCGTTACGGCTGAACGGATTTAAATGAAACTTGGAATACACACAGCATGCGTGCTGGAATAACATATAGGCTACTTTTTATTTAGATACCACGCGAGCGAAGCCGAGGGCGAAAGCTAGTCTTTGATAATATTGTTCGCGATTTTAGTGCGCCAGATGTCTATAAAAAAAGGTAAAACTAAGTGGGTACTAACATGTCTCAGATCAGTTTGATGATTTGAAGGAAATTCTATTAGACGAAAAAGAAATACATAGATACATGAATTGATCAATAATAATTTTAATTAAATACAGGTCGGACAAGAACTAAAGCGTTGCTTCACCGGCAACAATGCCCTGAAATGGCTGGTCAACTGGGGCGAGCCATGGAACCTATCACCCAGTGACAAGTCACTGGTGTTTATTGATAACCATGACACGCAGAGAAACGATGACGTCTTGACATATAAGAACTCTAGACCTTACAAGGTAAGTTACTTACGAGTTCGTCATCATCATCAGCCTATAGCAGTCCACTCCTGGACATAGGCCTCCCCTAATGAGCGCACTCGCGCCCTCTCTTTGGCTTGACGCATCCAGTTTCTGCCAGCAGCCTTTCGCAGATCGTCACTCCACCTAGCCGGAGGGCGTCCTACATTACGTTTGCGGAGTCGCGGTCTCCACTCAAGAACTCGTTTACCCCAACGGTTGTCGGTTCTTCGGCAGATATGTCCAGCCCACTAACTATTAACTTACAAGTTGTCTGACCAATAATTAGATTCACAATTTTGATATTTGGTGGGCTGTCATTTTTGACAAAAATGAAATATATTTATGTGAAACTTAACAGCTCAATGAGAGAATTGAGAAGCTCATTGAAAGAGTGGTGATTGAAAAGTGTAAAATTCGTAATTTCGCCATTATCTCCGGTCCTTCGCGAGTCTCATTCACTAACCCCCGAATACTCAAACGCGACTCAGTTGAGCACGTCTCAAGTCACAGTTTTTTGACAGTTTTTGATGAAAATCTGTCAAAAACTCGTCACTAGAGACGTGCTTAACTCTGAGATGCGTTTGAGTATTCGAGGGTAAGACTGCGTTTATAATGTTGGACCATCAACGGGCGGATAGTCTGCCTATTGGCCGCTGAGCATCTCAGAAAACACTTAGGACAACTTAACTTATAGCATGTTTCTAAAATTTCACGCCCTTAGTAATAATATTTTCTTGTCCCTATCTTAATGTAAATTTCTTGTTTTAGTAATCAAGTAATTATGTGATGTGTGCGATTGTAACTGTAAATAAACGTCGTATCTATTTATTTTTTAATCTTATCACCACCTAAAGTCATTTCATCATTACGCTAACTTCACGGTCAAACTTTTTATTTTCAGGCGGCAATAGCTTTTATGCTGGCACACCCCTATGGGTCACCACGAATTATGAGCAGTTTCGACTTCAACGTCCAGCCGCAGGGACCACCTCATGATGGTTACGAAAATATCTTATCCCCATCCATTAACCAGGTATTTTCATAATACAAATTAAAGGTATTCAAATTTTATCGCAAGAGGCGCGGATTCGATCCCCGCTACGGTAGAAATGTTTGTATGTTATGCAAATATTTCTTCCGGGCCTCGGTGTTGTAGTATTATGTATTATAAGTATGTATTTACAAAAAAAGTACGTGAGTATTCTATTAGCGCAAAATATTTGTGGTACTAGGGTACGGGATTTGTTAAATTTTTTAGCGATATTGTCTCGATCCGGCCTCGACTTTGTTCCTTTTAGCGACCTCCTTAATATATTGCTATTGGCTTCAAATGAGCACCTTATTCAACAATCCTACTAATATTATAAATGCGAAAGTCTGTGAGGATGTGACGACGTATGTTTATGCCTCAATCACGCCGTAACGACTGAACGGATTTGAATGAAACTTGGAATACACATAGTATGTGTGCTGGAATAACATATAGGCTACTTTTTGTTTGGATACCACGCGAGCGAAGCCGCGGGCGTAAGCTAGTTCAGTATAAATGTTTTTTTTACAAGGATGACACTTGCGGAAACGGTTGGATCTGTGAACACCGCTGGCGCCAGATCTACCAAATGGTGGCGTTTAGGAACGCAGCGAAAGACGAGCCCATACAAAACTGGTGGGACAACGGCAACAACCAGATCGCATTCAGTCGCGGACGCAATGCCTTCGTCGTTTTCAATATCGAGGGCTATGATTTGAGGACGAAACTGCAGGTAGGTTTTCAATTTCCAAATTAAGTTTGGTGTCGAGAACAAATGCAGTTTATCTGAAGTCTATAAGGTCGAAGGTTCAAGGGTAGGACAGATCTCAAAAATATACCCCCGAATACTCAAACGTATCTCAGAGTTGAGCACGTCTCAAATCACACATTTGACAGTTTTTGATGAATATCTGTCAAAAACTCGTCACTTGAGACGTGCTCAACTCTAAGATGCGTTTGAGTATTCGGGGGTTAGTCACTTAACTACCTGCGACTTCGATCGGTGTGAATGCAACGTAGAATTAAGACGTGTCTAAATGATGCCCGTGACCCCACACAGTCTGATAAATAAAATAGAAAGAGCTTTATTGCCACATTAAACAAAGTCAAAATCAAACTGGGATCACTTGGACACGTCTTAAATCTACGTTGCATTTACAGTTCGTAACGTAACCAAGCGTGGAAACTTAAACAATATACATATTACTACGAGTTATCGTAATTATTAACACCAATAATTATTCTAAACTTATATTCTAGCACTTTTTCAAATATTTTTAGTTGAAAGCCTTCTTTAAAAGCTTCCACTCTTTACTATCATACCACGATAGAAGTAAAATCTTACGGGCTTTTCCCAAACCTTATTTTACAGACGGGATTACCTCAAGGGGAGTATTGCGACGTGATAACTGGCAAGAGAAATGGCAACTCGTGCTCAGGAACGAAAGTGACCGTGTACAATGACGGCACAGCCGACATCTACCTCGCAGGAAACGCCGAGGATATGATGTTGGCTATACATATTGGACCCGAGGTGAGAATGGTTACGTAACTTATGTCTGCGGTCTTATCTTTCAAAGTTATCTCCTGTCCATCCAAAGGTTGCCTAGAAGAGATCGCTCTTAGCGATAATTTGTTTTGTTTAGTTTTTTTTTGCTCGTACCGTCGTACTTTTACTATTTGACCTCAAAAAATGTTTCTTGTATAGAAACACAGACTTTTTAGAAATACACACTCTGAAAATTTCAACTCTCTACCTACGAGACGGTTCATGAGATACAGCCCATTGACGGACAGACGGACGGACAGCGGAGGCTTAGTAATAGGGTTTCGTTAGTACCCTTCTGGTACGGAACCTTAAAAATTATTATGAATCAAGGCAAACCTTAAATACTTACTAATCAAAATGTTGATCGTGAGGGTTCTAAAGATATTCAAGATAAATTTTAACATATCACACTGCTGGTCAGTCTCCCACATGGAATTCAAGACATCCAGACATTTCATTCAACATTCAAAATCATCAATTCTAATATGCTATATCTTAAAGTATTTTATGCAATGTTTCTTTTTTACAGTCATCTCTACAAAACAATTAACGACAACGTTGGTGTCTGACATTCTCATCTGGTTTTTTACTATCTCGAGATTGAAAAAAAGTGTAAAAAATATTTTATCCATGAAATCAGTAGGTGCCTAATAACTACGTCTTACAGTGTTGTATTGTGTGATGTTATCCAAAGGCGTTTTAAATAAAGGTTTTGTCAATTAAAATGTAATATCTTCTATTTTAAGCCATTAGTTATCCTTATCTAGATAGAAAAAGCTTCATATACTTACATATCATGCCCTAATTGATTTTACATCAGGTGGGTAATTTGTGTGACTATTATCTTAATAAGTAATGCATAGTGATTGCAACGAATTTGATGATTGCATCATTTTAATTTTCTGTTTGGGATTTTCCAAAATTTGATAATTATAGATTTTTGAAACAGGGATGCTGATTGTATATCTGCGAATGAGAGCACTGGTTATCTAGTGGTAGCGGATTTAAAACTACGACCTTAGGATCGGGGGTTCAAATCCGGTCGTGCACCAATGGATTTTTCTGTTCGAAAAATGTATGTGCGCTATACCAGTATCTACTCAAACGGTATAGGAAAACATACATACATACCTACATATTATCACGCCCGTATCCCTAATAGGGTGGGCAGAGCAACAAGTAAACATAAGTGTAAAACTTACAGCCACTTCTGATTTAAAGTCCTAAGATGGATATGGTGAACCATGGTGACAGGTGATCAGCCCATCGCCCATATAGGTGGTCCATAACGTTGAAGAGGATAGTAATCTGCCCTCCTAGTGAAGAACGCAGTAACTATGTCAAACATGTATTGATACGTGAGTGAGAACAGAATATTGTATTTTGTTAGGTGATTCAAAATATGTATCTAACAAATTTTTATCAAAAGTTCAAAAGCTAGTTACTGCGTTCTTCATTAGGAGGGCAGTAATACGGTCCCAAGATAGACAAGATGAGGTCGACGATATTGTTAGCGTCGCGGGCCATTTTGGTGGATCATACAAGCGTGGGAGAAGTGAGAGAGAAGTGGCAAGAGCAGAGGAAGACCTGTACCCAGCTATGGGTGCGATCTGACTGTGGATGATGATGATATATTTGGTTCCAATAAGCTGCTTCATTAGTAACTAGATTCAAAGAGACTGCTCGATAAGTTTGTTATTGTTACTAGGTAGGGAATAAGCATCTACAGTGACCCATGGAAGTGACTTCTAGATTAAATAATCAAATGTTACAGATAACTAAAGGATAATTATGTATTACTAGCTTCCGCACGCGGCTTCGCACGCTTCGTACCCGCATAAAAAGTAGCCTATATGTTATTCCAGCACACGTACTATGTAGGTATTTCAAATTTCAGTCAAACCCGTTCAGTTCAGGCGTGATTGAGACACACACAACATCGTCGCATACTCACAGACTTTCACATTTATAATATTAGTAGGATTAGGTATGTACCTACTCGACTGTATAGTTATAGTAGAAAGATCGCTTCATAATGATAATTTGAAATATTGCATCAAAAACTTGTACCTAATCTTGAAGCAAAAGTAGACTGCAGTCAACTTAGCAATTAGGTACCTACCTACGTCGGTAGCTAATTATCATTTGTATAGAGTTCTGGTCACTTTATCAAGGATTAAAAAATAAGCAGATAGTCAAATAAGAATTTTATTGATAATGCATATTATTATAAGATACATTATCTTAGAGTATAAAAATATAAGGAGTTTCGTGGGTGGTTAAATAATTGTGAACAGTGTTGTTTACCGGAGGTCTGCAGAGAATAATATCAGGTGAGGTTTTTTTACTTACTAAGTCATCATCTTCCTGCCCTTATCCCACACTATGTGGGGTCGGCACAGCATGTTCCTTGAATTTAGGAAGACAGGTTGTTTTTCTTAAGTTTTGTATTATTAATTTACCTATAATTTTGTCTGAAGGATGTTCCGGTACATCCTCGTTGTGACCGCCGTGGTGGCAGCAGCGGTTGCCTACAAGAACCCGTACTATGCCTCAGGGAGGTCTGGCATGGTCCACCTCTTCGAATGGAAGTGGGATGATATCGCGGCTGAATGTGAGAGGTTCCTAGGCCCGAGAGGATTCGGTGGTATTCAGGTAACTTCGTTATTTGGTCGGTTTATAAAGATAGCATTAGAACTTGTTTACCTTCCATGTGAATCACCATAAACTAGTCATTTTGGAAATTCTAGTGTTGGGTGTTATTTATTTATAAAATAATCGGCTTTGCTCGCGTGGTTACTGAATATAAATAACATAGGTACATACATTATTATCACGCCCGTACCCTAATGGGGTGGGCAGAGCCGCAAGTAATCATAAGAAAACTTGAAGCCACTCTTGATTCAAAATCCCAAGATGGATATGGCTAACCATGGTGACAGATGAGCAGCCCATCGCCCATGTGGTCCATCATATTGAAGAGGATACTATCCCTTAGTCGATTTATACGACATGCTCAGGGAAAGAAGCAGCTGGATGCATTGTATGTTTTTTCTTAACTCCCAGTCCAACACAAATTAGGTAGGCTAAAACTAAAATTATATTCCAGCACACATACGAGTACTTTGTATATTCCACGTTTAAATCAAACCGTCGCGGCGTGATTGAGACATAAACAAATAAACATCTACACATTTGCATGAGCTTCTTGATAAGCAACACGATGCTGAGGCAGGGCCTTTTGGTTCATTACATCACATGCTTACCTACTCTTAGTTTTGTATTTAGAAATAGATAGATTGTTACTGACAAATGAACCAATAAACGTATTTTCTTTCTTTCTATCTTTCTTTCTTACAATCTTACAAGCAATCACATTTATAATCTTAGAAATATAGTTTACAGCTATACTTTATGTCCACAGATTTCTCCACCCAACGAGAATCTTGCCATTTGGTCAGCCGGTCGTCCCTGGTGGGAACGCTACCAGCCTATCTCCTACCGCCTCGAGACTCGCTCCGGCAATGAACAACAGTTCGCCAACATGGTCCGCACTTGCAACAACGCCGGAGTCAGGTAAACTCATCATCATCATCTTCCTGCCCTTATCCCACTCTATGTGGGGTCGGCACAGCATGAACCTTGGATCATGCTGTAAGAGCTTCGGCTAAGGTGTTTTATGACCGGCCGCCTGCCTGACGTCAACCCTCCTTGGGAATACTTGCTTATTGTATCTCATCATGTTGGAGAGAATACTATGCCTTAGTCGACTTTTACGACATGCTCGGGGAGAGAAGCAGCTGGACGCATTCTATGTTTTTACTTTACTCCCAGTCCAGCAGAGAAATAAAAAATAAAAGTAAGAAGCAAGCAGAGAGTCAGGTAAACTATACCTTCGTTTATAAATCTGGGCCCATAACCTAAAAAACTTCGAGCTTTATCATCTACAGATGATAAACAGATTCAAGGCAACTTTTGCTTAGATTAATAGGACATTGTATTGCCCGGGAAGATTTTTAGATAGTTCAGGCTTACCCATCCTCTCAGCTCCATAACCTGATTTCATATTATTTTTACACTGCAATTTGTAAGCTTAGCTCTTGTGAGTGCGATTATGCATCTTTATTTCTGTTTTTTAATGCATTATTAAGAGGTAAACCGATAACGGTTAGTAAAAATGCTCGAATGGCGGCCACGGATTATGAAATACAGTGTAGGAAGGCCCTTCGCCCGATAGACAGATAAACATTGTTAGTGTCGCTCAAAAACGAAATAATTTGTCCTAGAAGTGTATTGAGAAGGTCTATGCCGGGCAATGAACTTTTATAGGCTGATGTCATTGACGCGTAGATACGGAGTGACTCCACATAGTGAATGAACAGTTTAATTCAATATGCTGAAACTTTGTTATCTGGGCCCTTAACCTAATTGTTTACCTAAAAGTTATTGTTATACGGAAACCTCTCTTGCGTGTGTTTCGACGTAAATACAGGAAATTGTACGAAAATATAAGCAATATTAAAAAGAGCTTTTATATTGTCTTGTGTTGAATAGTAGGCAAGCTTTTTATTGAACTGAAATGGCTGAACGATAAAACGGATAGCATATACCTACATAGGTTTATTGTGTAGGTATCTACTAGGTTTTTTCTTCGCTCGCGTAGCCTATGTCACTTTCTTTCCTGTAAACTATATGCAAAAAAATATATAGATCCATTATTCTGTTACCTATGGCGTGAAGCTGAACAAAATAACAAATCCACAAACACATTTATAATATTAGTAAGGATAAGCATGACATTTTATTGCGCATCAAATATGTATATTTCTGACATAATCTAGATTGTGACATCACCGCGAAAATTCCGCAAAAAAATCTCAAAATAGTAATACTACGGAAATAAAATAAGAATGTCACAAAAAAGTGGATGTCAAGAGTATCATAGTGACGTCATCTCTCCCACTCGAAAGATGAGATGTCTCGAATGATTCAAACAAGATGCCCTCATTCTATTCTGATAACCACGTAATGATTTGCTCTTCTGTTATTAGATACTTACTGATCTGACATACCTACTAATGCCACAGATTATAACACTATGATCCTATGATCTAACAGCGAATAGACTAACAAAATACCTTGAAAAGTTGGCTTCTGCAGGTAATTTTTATTTGTTTATTTTATTTGGGAAACAAACAGTTAGGCATTATTTACAATAAAAAAACACAATCAAACAATACTTAAAGCAATAAAGTTTTCACAGTTCAATTTTACATTAAATCTAGTGAACAGTGGTCGTTACAGACAATAAAGTAAAAAAAAAACTAACCATAAACATAAACATTCATAAACACGAAAAAAAAACAAATCAAAATGTATTCGTAATTTGGCGGCAATGCTTGACATGACTTCTCTCCGAAATTTGGAGAAAGTGGCGTTGAAAATATGCCACCATCCAGACAATAGGCACTTACTTCATCCACTTCTTTAATTCATGAAGCAGGATCTTACGAGCCGTTGGATTCATCATAACACGAAAAAAAAAGTTTTTTAACAATATTTCTCAATGATCTTTCTTCAGGATCTACGTAGACGCGATCATCAACCACATGACTGGAACCTGGAATGAGAACACCGGTACTGGTGGCAGCACAGCCAACTTCGGCAACTGGCATTACCCCGCTGTGCCTTACGGAAGGAACGACTTCAACTCACCCATTTGTGTCATCCAAGGCAATGACTATAATTGCTGCCCTGATAGAGTAAGTCATGAAAGTAACTGTCGACGGATCTAGGCTCAGATCTAGATCATTCGTGAAGTTAGTCGTTTGACATGCGAAGTGCAGCCTTTTCGTACTAAATTGTCTCTTGCGCATCGAAATGGATAACTTCACAAATTCATAGATCCGCCGAACCTAGTGTACCTACTAGCCGTGGCACTAGCTCTTTCAAACCAGCGTGGTCAAAGGTCATGGTCATATTTGACAGTGTAGTGGACGAGAAGTGTGGGTTCCATTCCCGACTATATTACTTCGAGGATTAATATTTATCCTTTGGGTGTTGTACCATGGCGTTAGGAGTTTCTGATTCCCACTGTTAGTTGGTGTCCAATGTTATTTGAAATAGAGTATTCACACTAAAAGTATCCACATTACACAGTCTATGGATAAAACGATGCTCACCTGCTAGTCGCTTACTATGCGCGGAATGCGAACACACCTTCACACATTACCATTACAAAGTATGGTTTTTAATATAATTTTTTGTATACAGGTCCGTAACTGCGAACTTTCCGGTCTAAAAGACTTGAACCAGGGTACAGAGTACGTCCGTCAACAAATCGTTGGTTACATGAACCGACTTCTCGACTTGGGTGTCGCTGGATTCAGGTAAATTCTTTACTAACCTGCCAGAGCTACAGATTCGTAATTTCAGCGATGAGTACAAGGCCTCCGTGGCGCAATTGGTTAGCGCGTTCGGCTGTTAACCGAAAGGTTGGTGGTTCAAGCCCACCCGGGGGCGATATTCTTTTTGCACCAATCTTAATTTCATTTTGTGTTAATCGTTTGGTGCTCCCGAGTAGTTTGATTGTTTGATAATAATTATTATTGTTTTAATTTTTATTAAAAAATAAATAATAGGCTTAGTTAAAATGTTTGTTTAGTCAAAATACATACAATCACGCCTGTTTCCCATAGGGGTAGGCAGAGATCGCGGATCGCTATTTGCTACGATCCTGTCATACTTCTTTCGATTTATTTACTCTCATTACATTCCTCATGCATGCTCGTCGGTTTAGGGTATTCTAGACCTGAAAATTTAGTCAAAATGCCAATAGAAAAAAGATTACAAGATTTTTGTTTTATGTTGACATCTCTTCAACACCTACCACTAAGTTCATTAAACAAGTGAAAATATAGGTGACAATAACCCCCGAATACTCAAACGCGACTGACGTGACAAGTTTTTGACAAATTTTCATTAAAAACTTTCAAAAAACCGTGACTTGAGACGTGTTCAACTCTGAAATGCGTTTGAGTATTCGGGGGTAAGTTTAGTATTGTTTCTATTGCAAACTAAGAACCAACATTCTCCCCAGAATTGACGCAGCAAAACACATGTGGCCTGGCGATCTTAGCATTATCTTCAGCCGCCTCCGTGACCTAAACACAGAGCACGGCTTCCCCTCTGGAGCCCGCCCTTACATCTACCAGGAGGTCATCGACCTCGGCGGCGAAGCCATCAGCCGAGACGAGTACACCTCTCTCTCAGCCGTCACAGAGTTCAAATTCGGTCTGGAACTCAGCAGGGCTTTCATCGGCCACAACGACCTCAAATGGCTGGTCAACTGGGGCCCGGCCTGGGGCCTTTTGGCCTCCCAAGATTCTTTGACCTTCATTGACAACCACGATAACCAAAGAGGCCACGGAGCTGGTGGTAATATTCTTACTTACAAAAATGCGAAGCCGTACAAGGCAGCTATTGGGTTCATGTTGGCGCATCCGTATGGTGAGCCTCAGTTGATGAGCAGTTTCGACTTCACCAACACTGAAGCTGGTCCGCCGATGGACAGCAGTGGAAACATCATTGGTGCTTCCATCAACTCTGTAAGTATTTTTATATTTATTAAATCAGGTTCATGATAGAGTGAATCCGGGAAATATGATCGCTTCAACAAAAGGCGCGCATGAATTGTACTGAAAATGTGAAGCGATTATACTTTTGGATAATAGTTAATATCAATAGTTACAAAAGTACAACAAAATTCATTTATCAATTCATTTCATACAAAAATTAGACTTCACACTCTAATGATCCGTCTATCTCTTCATATTTATAACAAACATTACATATCCTTTAGTTTCAATTTATGATTGTTTTTTATATAGCATGTTTTAATTACAATGATTATAATAGATAAAAGATTAGGTGTTTATTAGCTGATTCTATATAACGCGTAATCAAAAAAGTGATTTATTCAACGTTGCTTATTTTGATAATATAATACCTACATTATTTTGATATTTAATTCTTTGATACATACATTATTATCACGCCCATTAGGCCCCAGTAAGGATACCCCTACTGGGGTGGGCAGAGCCATAAGTAAACAAGAAAACTTGCAGTCACTTCTGATTTAGTCCTAAGATAGATATGGTGAACCATGGTGACAGGTGATCAATCCTTTGATATTTTACTTATCATTCACCAGGACGGCACTTGCGGTAACGGTTGGATCTGCGAGCACCGCTGGCGTCAGATCTACTCAATGGTTCAGTTCAGGAACGTTGCTGGTGACACTGGGGTGAACGACTGGTGGGACAATGGCAGCAGCCAGATTGCCTTCTGCCGAGGAGGACAAGCTTTTGTTGCCTTTAACGTCAACAACTACGACCTGAACCAGACTCTGCAGGTTCATTTCAATGGATTTTACTAGTTTCTGGTACAATTATGCTAATGGATGTTTCTTCTTACGGTGCTTCTTTTAATTTTTGTCGCCAATAATAGCTGTGTTTGCTTGCTGAACGGCTGTGTGTGCGATTTTGTAACACATTTGTAACACATTGAAGCGCTCTTGGCGTAGCTTGCTTAGACGTTCTTGATTGATCGTTAAAGTTAAGCAACGTTGTGCGCGCGGTCACAATTAGGATGGGTGACAGCAACTGGCATTACGGGCTGAGCGCTTCTGTGCTTCGGAGGGCACGTTAAATCCTTAGCCCCGGCTTTTAAGTCGTTAAGCCATGATAGAGGCCTTTAGGCGGCCTAAAAACTCCGTCACAAGAGTTGGCTACTAGCTCATACGAACATACTGTGTACCTTTAGTCTGTAAGTGATTGATGACGTAGACGACTGCGACCACGACTCTAATGTGTTACAAAATCACGTCACAGAACAACCGAACGAAGTCAAGGGACAAAATAAATGAGCTGTGCATGATTCGATTACCGTTTCATCGGATGTCCTTCGTTCCGCTAATCTTAATATGGTATTTAGGTACACTTTTTGTTTGTTTTTTTTTCAACCTAAATAGGTTTGCGTTTGACTACACTCTACCTCATGTTAAGTAACAGTATTGTCTAAGATGAAGCACGCTTACTTAAAAGAAACCTATTTACACTATTGTATGTATGTAAGTTCGTATGAGCTAGTGGCCAACTCTTGTGACGGAGTTTTTAGGCCGCCTAAAGGCCTCCGTCATGGCTTAACGACTTAAAAGCCGGGACCGACTGTTTAACGTGCCCTCCGAAGCACGGAAGCGCAGCTCGTAATGCTACTAGCGACCCATCCCAATTTGTGACCGCGCATATAGTTGCTTAACTTTAACGATCAATCAAGAACGACTAAGCAAGCTACGCCACGAGCGCTTCTGCAATAAATTTATAAATTTGTTTTTCACAGACTTGCCTCCCAGCCGGTACATACTGTGATGTAATCTCTGGATCAAAGAGTGGTGGCAGTTGTACCGGGAAATCCGTCACAGTGGGTAGCGACGGACGTGCGAACATCTACGTTGGAGCCAACGAATTCGATTCGTTCCTGGCTATCCACAGGGGGGATGAGGTAAGTTCAACTAAGTAACTTAAGATTTGAAATTCTCAACATATTCAATTTTTATGTTATTCCTCACTTGAATACCACCAAAATGTAATTCAGTTGAAAATTTTACCATAAAAAATCCATATGAAATTCGTACTACTGATTTTTAAATGACTATTCGCAATCAAATTACGAAGTTAACGATTTTAGACTATTGATTTTGCCTTGTCTTGTGATTTCGTGCCCTGTGATATTACTCTATGATAGGGATTTTTAGCAATATGGCTTAGCTACTTCCTAAATTCTTTGTGAAATAATTAAAGAGATAAGTAAAGTAGCTGCTATATTTTTCTTGAGCTGACTGTACCTATGATTCGGGGAACTCTATGTTTTGAAAAAATATCTAAATGTCTGACGTTGATGTAGAGGAAATACATTGTAGGAAGTTTGTATTTAGTTTTTCGGACATGAAAAGACTGATGACTTCAAAGCTATTGTGTAGTAAACGAGAAGTCCCGGTTTACGGATGAAATTCTACTGAAGTTTTCAGTATATTTTTAAACGCATGCGGTTTTAAACTCCTTTTTAAAGTCTTTCACATGGATGGACCATCTATATGGGCGATGGGCAGATCACCTGTCACCAGGGTTCACCATATCCATCTTGGGACTTTAAATTAGGAGTAGCTACAAGTTTTCTTATGACTGCTTGTGGCCCTGCCCGCCCCAGTAGGAATTTGGGTGTGATAATATACCTACATACAAAGATTATAGGAAATTTAATTTTTTTTTTCAGTCAAGACTTTGAAGACACACACTGCAACACTGAAAGATATTGAACTCCATCTTAAGAAGACTATAAAAATATCTTGATTTGATATTTACAGTAAAGTTAAAAATATATTATTCATCTATTGTTTTATTTATTTCCAAAAACATTCTACCATTCTGAATAGATTCTTTAATTTTAGTATTGATAATCATTTATCTTTCTAATTTTGTGTGAGATCGTCGCAACGTGTTCTTCTTCTATTTCCTTCTATCAGATGTCTCTCCATCTTTCACAATAGTCCATCCATCTTTTCTTTGGGCTACCTACTCACTTACCAGGTTCATTAGTTTTAATAAAAATAAATTATAGTAAGTAACCTTATATTTAGATCCGAACAAAAATAGAGCAGAGTAAAACAATAGCTTCATAAATCAATTGGAAAGCAATCACTAAACAAACGCAATTTATAAACATGCTACATAACAAGTAGTAAATCGGGCATTATCACAAACAAACTGACAGCTACGTTGCATACGTAAATAACCTGCTAGTTTTTATGTAGGTACTGTCACTAGCAAAAGTCGATGAACATTTTAAAACTTCCTCGTACTGCCTACGTAACTTACAATAATACAAATTCTTAAATAAGTGTTTATTTAAAAGAACAAAAAACCCGACTGCATAGAATTTAGGTAGCATAGTTCATTTCCCATATTAGATTTTTTGACACACATTAATTTAATTCTTCATCATTTAAAGACGCCGTATTGAATATTTTACACTTTAATGTTAAAAATTGTCATAGTCTGTACTATGACACTTGTTATCTAGACAAACGACATCTCACTTGTCGAAATCCATTCAGCCCTTTCGGCAACAGAGGCATTCAAAGCAATAAATGGAAAATGCCTTCTTACAGTCGCCATATCAGATTTTTTTGTCAATATATGGCCTATTCTCTCTGTCGTCCAGACGAAACCGACGACACCTCATTTGTCAAAATCTGTCCAGCCGTTTGGTCTACAACATACACATACACCCCAAACACATTACCCTCTTTCTTTGCAGTGGGCTAACAAATAGTCACTTTTTATACGGCGTTTTATCAGAAACCCCTAGAACCCCAGAAAACAAACAGAAAGCAAACAATTGGTCCATGAAGGTATACCTACCGGCACAGATAACATATAACAAAAGTTTATTAGTCTACTAGCTTTCGCCCGCGGCTTCGTTCGCGTGATATCCAGACAAAAAGTAGACTATATGTTATTCCAGCTCATATTCCAAGTTTCATTCAAATCCGTTCAGCTGTTGCGGCGTGATCGAGGCACAAACATACATCGTCATAACCACACATCCACTTCCTTACATCCTTACATCCTCACAAACTTTTGCATTTATAATATTAGTAGGATGCCTATGGGATATCCTTACGCCATCTAGGTTGCCATAAGAAAATAAAACTTTCTTAGAACTTTATAAGAATGTTTATCAGTTTGATCTATACACAACAAGGTGGTCAGTATATTTTGTAGCTGGAGCAGATCAGATACTTTCAGATACTTGATGTTTCGGGCATTGGTAGGAGTCTCGAATGTGCTCAAAGAACTTTGATAGTGACTGTACTTACCGACGAATGACGCAGTGAAAGACAGCTTGACGTTGTAAACGGACAATGTTGATTTGGGGTTTTTTGTTTACGACTTTTGAAACGTTCTTCATTTAAACAAACCTAAAACCTACTAGCCTACTACCATATAAAAGGCTTTTGAGGATACTACATTAATGACATGAGCTTTATCTCATTTATGGTGAGAGTTCCCACAAGTCGCTCGGAAACCTTCATGAATGAAAAGTTTTGGCCGAGGGGTGTCAATTTTCGGCGGTTCACTGGGCGTCTACAACGTGATTCTGTGCATCATCAGCTTGACATTTCCCTACTGCGCCGTACGTCGCCGTCTTCATAACGTACCTAGGTATGTTACCTTATTTAATTAAGATTTAAGTTAGTTTTTGTAAATCACATGCACTGGGAATTGGTCAGATACAATAAGCAAGTATTCCCAAGGAGGTTGACGTCATGAATGAATGAATGGATGAATGAATGAATGAATGAATGAATTGACACGACTGTACAGTGACAGGTAGGTACCTATGGATAAAGACATTCCAGTAAGTTTTTAATTTTAAAACATTAAAACCTTGCCTTCGACGTTATTTAGTTAATCTACCACAAAACATTATCTACAAGCGAGTTTTCTACATGCCAGTAAACAACACGACAGACATTTAACACGCAGATTCAATAGAAAAACATGAATATTTCTAGCATCGCTGTAAAACTCAATAGAAAACTATTTTACTTAGCAATCCACTATTTTATTTAAAACTAACAAGACTGTTGAACATTATTATTCAAGAAAATATTAGAGAATACTTTGTTTACTAGCTGACTAAGGTAAAGAAAGAAAGAAAGAACAATATTTATTTTGTTGCTAAACCTGAACTGAATATAATTTAAAGGTAGATACTAGTCGACACTTTACAATATAAGGTAACAGAAAAGGCTCAGCATTTTTGCCGTAATGTCCAACAGTGATGATCCTCCATTATTTTTCCACCGAAAATCGTGCTCAATGAGTTTTATTGCTGATATAAGATGTTTTTTTATGTAGGAATTTAGACATGTTTAAGTAATGTGATTGATGCATTACGCGTAATATTACGCGACCGAATACTGTAGCATTACACATTACTCTATGAAATTAAGCATTACATATCATACTTAGAAGACTAAAGACTATACTATACACCCCTCTCTCTCATACACAGCGTACTTGCAGTGCGCAGCGCACTGCGTTGCGTAATGTTCGGCCGAAATTGTCATTTCAGGTAATATTGTTTAAAGTGATGAAATAATGATGTTTTTGTTATTACTGTATACTTTTTTGTTATTACTATGTACTGTACAATGATGATGAAGCTAACCAAGCGACTGCGTCACGTATTTCGTGAATTACAGGTTGATCTTTTCGATCTTATTTTGAGTATCGAAAATGCGAATAGAACACAGAGCAATGTTTCTTTCTTAATAAATGTTCTGTCGGTATAATTTTCGAAAAAAGGTCGTATTATGTCATTTATTAGACAAACCGCACGATCTTTGTGTATATTTCTCTTATAGAGTGGGAGCAAGCGTTGATTTTCTTACAATATTGCTTAAATTCACTTTAGCTCCGTTGCTCATACAGTTTGACCATCAAGTGCAGGTTTACCACATCGAGTATATCACGCCTCTTTTCCATAGGGGTAGGCAGAGGCCACGTGATCTCTATTATCTGCAGTCCTGACTTAGGTACTACTCTCTCCATAATACTATCTACCTCAGGAGCTATTACCATTTAATAGATTACATTAATGAAATACCTATGTACATTAATAATTCACAAAATTTACCAAAAATCACTTAAGCTCTCGTACTATATTCTACGTGTCACTTGAGTATAACTGAAACTAGGGTCGGTCACGTATAGAAGATAGTACCTACTATAAGTTAACGATACTGTTCTGTTTGCACGACCGAAGGTGGCTCTTTGATTCTGCCTTTGGGATTCTTATGGCTACAAGAGAATTGCTAAAGGAACATCTAACGCTTATGGAATAAGCCAAATATACCTAAATGGAGATTTTTGTCAGTTCGTTAGTACTTACCTAACTAACTTTCATAAGTATTTACTAGAGAAATTAGTGGCGATGTACGTTTAACGTTAGCAGTTTTTCAGTGACAGACACAGATGACTCATTCCCGATTCTTATATTCAACTGACGAACGACGGGCAGAAGATTACAATAGCAAAGTTTTTTTTTATTTAAAATAAATTATGTTATTTCTCATTTTGACAGAGCTATGTTAATTTAGTACCTACCTATCCATTGTCTGTTAGTTGAATTAAGGAACCGGGTAATCACTGTAGCTCTAAAAGCCGTTAAACCTGAAGTTTTTATTATTTGTTCTAAGAAAGTGTTAAAGATATTGCACCATCTGCTTATTTCACAAATATTTAGCCTTATTTTGTCATATCTGTTTGAACCTAGGAAACAAATCGCAGTTGTAAAAGATCGGAACTCGTAAAGTTTTCAATCTTTTGTGATTTAAACTTGAGGCGACAGAGAACTTTAGTACAAGGCTTACAATCTGTGTGATTGTTTCAAAGTGTGGATTGAATTTGTTACAAAGTTTTGGATTAAAATTGAATTGTATCTCACTAATTACCTACCCGTGTGATTTAGTGAAGATGACTGTACTGCGGGTGTGTTGAAGAAAAAATATTGAGGTTTGAGCATCATTTCGAACAAGGGACCTTTATGGAACGTAATGTAGGAATGATTATTAAATTTACATTACTTTAAAATATGAAGCAGTTTTACTTCCCAGAATTCGTTCCTTATTAGCGACACTATTAAATGGTTAAAACAGAGTGTTTTTTTCAAAATCAACGGGTTCGATTCCTGGCTAGGAATATTTAATTTCAAAAATCCAATGATGCAGTTTTAGTTTTCATCAAAATCAGGCCCGAGACTCCCTTGAGTACTTTTCGGTATTCCTCATAGTTTCGGAATTGGCCAAATAGGTATATGAACACAAACTGATTTTTATTTCATTTTTAAAACCTATGTATAAAGTAATTTATAACATGCACGAGAAAGACCACGAGGTTCGGCTAGTGATCTAAAGTTTATATTTAAACTCTTAACCACTATCTAGTAATCCAGTAATCCCTACTACTTACTATCTATTTGTCTCATGGTCCAGTTTTTATATTGGTAGTTTTGCCGTTAGCAAAGATCCAAAACTACTCAAGGAACTTTGGTAGGCAGGTACTGCCTTGACCCACTTGTACAGTTACTTTTTTCTCAGAACTACCTAATTACATTTATCGATTCGAAACATGCCTTATTAATTGTTCCTTTCGACGAACTTTTGTGAGCTTTGAATGTTCTCTTCTTTTATTTGTCTTAGTTCCTTTGATACTAATTATTAATTAGAATTGCATATAAAAAACTGTAGGTACATTTAAAAGAAGCCCATCTCTAAGCTCTTGAACTCTCAAACGGTGAAGGAAAACTTCGTGAGGAAACTGGCATGTCGTAGAACCTAATAAGTTCGAAAACTTGTAAGTGCAAGAAGCCTTTGAGGCGCACCATACATCTTTTCACCACAGTGACACGATTACTTAGATTAGTAGCTCTTGAGAGGTTTGAAAAACAGAAACAACAGGGATTCTTGATAAAAAAAAAATTGTATAAAAAGTACCAATAGCCTGGTTACGAACAGTCGTAAATTCAACGTAGATTTAAAGCGTTTCAAAATTGAATAATCCTTCTAACATCAATGAATAAAGGAAAAATAATCCTTTTGACTGTTTTTTTTTAAATATAGTATTAACATACCTACTGCTACAACTTTACTAAACCAAAAAAATAAGTTATTTATTGTGATCATTTCAGTAGCATTTTTGAAAATAACTTTATGCCCTTATTTTGGCTGAACATTGCCTTGAAAGTTCACTCGATTGCCTATATATTAATATTTCGAAAATAAGAATTACAAATAAATTTATCGGCTATTAAGTAGTTGCTTTTATTGAAGTTTTTTTTTAAACCAAAAACTTTTTATGTGTTATTTTATTCTATGTAACACTATTACCCCGACCACAGTCAGAATGCAAAATCCGAGAAAAACAGGTCTTCACGATGTATCGATTCATAAGAACATTTCAGGAAAAGCTTGGGCAGTGGTACCTTTCAAGTAACATGAAGCAAGGCAAAGGCAAGCTCGTCAGTCTCACGCCATGTCCCACCCGCAGACCGGAACAAAGTAAGGCCATTAGTGGCTGGCGACAGAAACATTACCTAGCTTACTAGAATGTCACCAGTTTTATTAGGCCAGGACGTACATTGAACACGTTCTATACGAACGTGTTCAATGTACGTCCTCAACTCTTTGTGTCATAAAACTAAGGCCTTTTACCATCTATAGTAGATGATTTATACAGCGTCAGGAGGCAACGTTTACCTTCTCAAGCGGGACGCTGTAGTGCCCGGGACGAATTAAGATGGAGTAGGCTTGCCCAGCACCTATTCCATCCTCTCAGCTTAGTCGGCCTTGGCCACAGGAAATACATGGTTAATACGTGTGGAGCTGACTAAGCCGCGGGTTTCCTCACGATGTTTTCCTTCACCGTTTGAGAGTACTGGTATAGCGCACATAAATTTTTCGCACAGAAACTTCCATTGGTACAGGACCGGATTTGAACCCACGACCTTAGGATCGGAAGACGGGGTCACTACCAACTAGACCACCAGTGCTCTCATAAAAACTTAAGAATAAACAGGAGGTCATACTGACATGTGGTGTATCTTTTTAGAAAAGCTAATAATACCTATAAGTTACGAGATATAAAAAAAACAAAAAAATATTTTAATTTTTCTATATAATTTTCAACACTATTTCATTTCACATTAATTCCACACTTAGATCACGATACACTATTTTCTCTTTACAGATTACCTATTCGCTTTCGTTAGAAGTTGTTTCATCGGCGTAGGCCTCACCCGAAATTCTCCACTAGTCCAGTTCCCGCGCCTTCCTCATCCAATGCAGTCCATAAAATATCACGCCATCTCATCTCAGACCTTCCTGGCTTCCTCTTGCTTTCCAATAGTATCCATTCAGTTGTTAACTTAGTCCACCTACAATTTCCATTCTACATACGTGACCCGGCTCAGGTATTACGAGATATACATTTTTAAAATTGTTTGCCTTAGAAAACCTTTAAGAACAATTCAATTGTCACATAACGTTACCACATGGCTATACTATTAGCCTGATTTCTTCATAGATTATGGTGAAATTGTGTTAGATTCTAACTACCATTAAATATACAGTTTTGGCTAATATAATATTTGCAAATTATTAAGGTTCGTATACTAGGTAACCTACTTATTTTTACAGGACGGCCTTGTCGCGGTCTTAGCAACAAAGCTAATGTTTTCCTTTGAAAAACAAAATTAATCAACCGTCATGTTTCCAATTATTTAATAACATTATACAATTGAAATATTTCCACCCATACAGCTTGTCTACAAAACTTTTAGTTGTGAAAGCTTTCCTGTAATTTTCGTACGCTACGCCAGTCTTCTCTGAGCCACCGTCGGGAAACCACGTGCGCGGCAGCTCCGAATTTCCACGACGTAAATTTTTAATTGCTTCTGAACCAGAAGGTAGAACCTAAAATAATTCTAGGAACCAATCGAACGTTTTTTTTAAAGTATGAAGTGACGCGTTGATGTTCAGTTGAATGAGAATTCACAGTGAATTAAATCGTGAAGCTGGTACATTAAGTGTATAACTTAGTTTGAAGTGTTCTCGAGTTGGGATCTTCGGTCGTCCTGATTTTTTTATTTTGGAGTGGTAAGTGAAGTTTGAACTTTAATACAATGGCTTGAAAATATTTGCAAACAAACGCGCTCGAACTGAAAATAAAATTTTAAGGTAAAAATAGGTACTTACCTACCTTTTGTAGCTGCCTAAGTTTCCCATTTGAAATTTACTAAGTAGCTTTACCTCTTCTAAAAAACAATATTATGATCTCACTTTTTGAACTATCATGATTGTGGACATAATACGCACTTGAAACGGGGCCCGGGGATATTTACCATGAATTGACGGCTATTATTGACGGTTTGATTCTTCCGTAATCATAGCGTGTGCAAGTGCGGCGAAATATCGGGAACCGTCAATTCATGCAAAATATTCCGTTTTAAATGCGTATTACTTATGCCTATGATCTCACCTATACCGTATAAGTAGACATTTTACCCTGTTCTAAAATGATTGGAGTACTTAGTTGTGGAAGAAAGATTTTTCTCCAACAATAGTAACGAGTTACAATAATTATGATGATTATCTAAGCAAATCGATAGGTTGTTCAGATAAAATTTTTATCATCATTTCTATTTAGCACGCCATTCTTTCCTTTCATGCGCCATTTCTACAAAGTTATCTAGCAATCAGGCTGGTAGTCTGTCTGTTGGTCTATGATCCTAGCGTGGATACCACTCGGTCACTGCCTTTATCCACCGACCACCTTCTCTAAAGTTGAAATATATTACAGTCGTATCCAACATTACTCTCGTCAAATTATCATCATCACATTTTACCCACTGCTCCTTTTAAATTTCGCTAGACTCTTCAGTCCTATGCGTCTTATCCAGGTTTTGCCTGGAACTTTTTGATGTCGACGCAAAGCACTGTTGAACATCCTGGATTTCTTCGGACTATCCTCGGCCACCATTAGTCAAGGCTTTTACCCCAACTTCTCAACGCACATGTCATTTACATTTATTCAAAAGTTTACCTAGTGTAATCTCAGTTTTATCACTTATATTTTGCCTGACAAATCTAAGAGCATTGTAATGTCTTAAGAGAAATAAAAAATATAATTATCACTGTAATATCAGTTCAACTTCAGCAAATAACTATTTTATAAAGCCATCCCATGCGACCGCAAATACTCATTTCGCTCGATTAAATCGAATTGCAATCGCTGTTTCAACTAATCGGCATTTTGGCTCCAGCCGGGTTCTGCGTTGTAGGTACCTATTTCAATAGAGTTTAGCATTCTGACTTCTATTTTTTCATAATAACTAATAGAAATGAAATAGAATTTGAGGTATTTTATAACATAATGTAAATAGTTATATTTTATTGTGTTTATATTGCTGATGTTTGTACCTATGTCAATACGTGTGGAGCTGACTAAGCCGCGGGTTTCCTCAAGGCCGACTAAGCTGAGAGGATGGAATAGGTGCTGGACAAGCCATCTTAATTCGTCCCGAGCACTACAGCGTCCAGTTTGTGAAGGTAAAAATTTGCCTCCTGACGCTGTATAAATCATCTACTACGGATGGTAAAAGGCCTTAATCTTGTACCTATGTGCCTCTGACTAATCCATTTTTGAGAGTGTTTTCAAATCAAGGCCGAGTACATTTTGCATATAATTCGCATAAAAATAATAATCTTTTGGAGTTTTGGTTTGTACGTGCCTTGAGGGGATGTCTACCTCGCGGGAAACAGTCAAAAACCTATTTACCTTTCTTAGTTATCTTTTCATTAAAAATCTTGTGGCAATTCGAACTCACAAACATCTTATCAAAATTTGAGGTACCTACCTACCTCCCACTAGGCCAAAACGTCTGTATACCTTGACCCTATCTCGGTGTGAAGTAATACTTTCCGATACTTTTGATACGAGTTAAAACATCATATCCAACCTAAGTTGGTGATGTTGATAAACATCACTTTGTGGATAACTGACAGAAAAGCAAACTTGAACTGGACACAGCTTATAAAGGTAATATCCAAATCACTACTTACTTACACTTAAAGTTGGGCATATAGGGCACCAACATTTTTATTGTTGTCAAAATATACAAAAAATATCAATCTAATAAAGTTTACTTCATGTACTAAAGGCTACAATAGTCATCATCTCTTTGCCCTACTCACATTCAAGCGAGTTTTTTTTACCTCCGCTCCCCTATCAGCCGTCAAATCAGTGTTCATTCCTTTCACAATACATCTCTCACGCAATCCAATCCATCTCTACTTCCATCTACTAGGTACTCAATTAGAGCCCTTATATTAACCAGACCAGTAACTGGTTAGTTACTGATTAGTATCTAACACTCTTCTTGTCACATGATATTATTCAATCTATCTCATTATTGATATAAACATCGTATATATTATCATACCCGTATCCCCAATAGGGTGGGCAGAGCCACAAGTAAACACAAGAAAACTTGCAGCCACTTCTGATCCAAAGTCCTAAGATGGTTATGGTGAACCATGGTGACAGGTGATCAGTCCATCGCCCATATGGATGGTCCACCATTTTGGAGAGGTCTTATTAAAACTATCTTATTAAACTTATCGATTATAAACCCACTCTAAATGATCTAGCTGTTTAAAAATGCTGTGAATCAACCGCAAACGAAACTAAACACAGTGCGACGGTTTTGTTTTTAGAATAAATATCTTGTAAGTTAAAAATATCTGCAATTCGCAAGTCGTTTCAGTGATGTCATCGCGGACGTTTCCTGAAGATTTGTGATTTTCCAGTTTGGTTTAGAAAGGTTTATTTACATTAGATTAAGGTAAGATCGATTCCTATTATCTGTTTTTTTCATCACTGTTGACACCTCCGTGGCGTGGCGGGCGAGTGGTTGACTAAGACGCAAGAGGCGCGGTTTCCATTACCTGTGCGGGAGCAATGTTTGCATGTTTTGCAAATATTTCTTCCGGGTTTGGGTGTTGTAACTTTTATGTATATAATATTACATACAATTATCATGCCCGTATCCCTAATAGGGTGGGTGGTCATAGTCACAAGTAAACATAAGAAAACTTGCCGCTTTCTGATTTAAATTCGTAAGATGGATATGTTGAACGATGGTGGCAGGTGATCGGCCCATCGCCTATATACATAGGTAGTCCATCATTTTGGAGAGGATTATAATACGAAAAAAATAATCTTTTAAGTATTCTATCAGCCATGTGGTTTCCATAGTACAGCTTTGTTTAGTTTGGGGCTAGATGATGCTGTGTAAAATGTCCATAAATATTTATTATTATTTATTACTGTTTGTAACTACTAAGTTTCACGACAACACTGGTATAGTACGCAGCTACTAGTCTACTTAAAAAAATACTGTTTTTTTTTACCCGATTACGAAGAAGGAGGGTATGTTTGGGGTGTATGTGAGTATGTGAATTTCTTTGGCTGAAGCTGTAGTCCAAACTAGACGAATTTTGACAAATGAGTTGTCGTTGAATTTGTCTGTTGATAAAGTGTTTATTACTTTGCTTGCCTCTGTAGCCGAAACGAGTGGACGGAATTTGACAAATTAGGTGTTGTTTGTTTCGTCTAGATAACGAGAGTGTCATAGATACAGCCTATGACACTTTTTTGACACTAAAGTGTAAAATATCTAAGATGGCAATTTCAAGAAGCCATTTCCAATTAACTTAAGATGGTACATAACTAAAAACGTAGACTAAAATGGCACAAGTTCATCACCATCATTATCATCATCATCATCGCGTGTCACAGAATATATCAGATCTACTATGCAACCTAAATTCTACGCAGTCGGGTTTTTTGTTCAAAAGTTTGCTCGCCAGATTCTTTACATAGCAATCTTTTTGGCCGTGACGGTTTATCTTTTCAATTTCTTTTACAATTAGGCATAGGTAAAGAAAGTACTTTTACTTCTTTCAAATGAATAAAAAGGTAGGTCACATTCTATTTAATTTGATTCCGATCTAAGGCTTCGTTACTCGTTATTATTTTAATTAAAACTTCGGAGAACACGCTGGCTCGAGGTGCTATTTGACTGGCCTCACAGCTCAATTTTATTGGTAATGGTTCTGCAGTCTGCGCTGTAGCTTGCGGGTTCAATTCTCAACCCAGGATAAACATTTGTGAGTACATAATAATAATAATAGTCATACATAATGGTCAATGGTAGTATATAATAAGATTAGGTATAAGTCAAAAGAAAAGAGAATTAAAAAAAAACTGAAACAGCAATTACATAAATAATACTTAATTGAACGGCTTTATTAGTGTACTGCCAATGAACTCATCATATGTGTAAAAAGTCCGCTCGATAAGCCAGGTTTTAATTTTTTTTAAAGGTATTTGGGTTTTGATTGCTTTCTTGGGTTTTGGTACCTACCCTTAAGGCCCATACGTCTGTAGCGTTTCACCCCCATTTCCTCACCTCATGATTTACGTCAACACGTATAGCATAGCTAGAGACAAATTATTGCACTGTTGAAATTAATAGATCTATGAATGCATTCAGAAGGAAAACATCACTCTGAGTAAAACTGTATGCGGGCAGCGCTTCGGAACAGTCGTGTAATTGAAAAACCTTTAGGTATATTTGAAGACATGTCTACTAGTGCGCGAAAGGGCACTTCGCGATCTTTAGTGGCCCGCTTTCATTCTTTATTTATTTATTTAGTTTTTAATAAATTATTATACCTATACATTTTTCCTCTGACAAGTAAAGGATTATATGCACCTCGAAGAGCCTCGTATGAGGTAGGTAGTTATTGTAAACATTATTAACATCATTTACTTTTTACCTTCATCATCATCATCTCAGCTATAGACTTCCAGAGCGACCGATCTTGTGCGGCCTGCACCCAACGGCTCCCAGTAACTTTTACTAGGTCGTCTTTCCATCTAGTGTGGGGCCGTTCTACGCAGCGTTTTCCAGTGCGTGGTCTCCACTTAAGAAACTTTCTACCTCAACGGCCGTCAGTAATTCGAGCATTTGACTTTACCTGAATATATATATTATGTTTTAGGTATCATGCGGATGCGAACGAAATATAACATTTTATGGTAAGTACATTAAGGTTTATTGTTCCCCATTCAAGAGGACTATGAATATGTCATGTGCTTCCGATTTCCGGTCGGTAGTGATTTAAGTAGGTACATAAAATCAAACACGAATAAAGCTTCAGTTTATTATTTTGGTAGAGTTAGGCAAATAATAATGCAATACAGATTTTGGTGGACATTTAACATTAAATATTTTATTAGCTATCAGTCATAGTACGGTACAAACCTAAGAAACTAGTTTTTTGATTAGGTTTTACAAAAGATAACAAGAAAAACATAATAGGTATATTCATCACATAAAAGTTTGTTCTAGATCGAGCTCACAACCTCGCGCATAAGGCAGAATTACCAACTGAGCAAGAGCCAGTCACATGACCATTTTATTAGGCAACTTGAAAAATAAATGTTATTTCGTTGCCATAAGGTTGAATTTGCAGTTTTGCTAGTAGACCACAAAATCAACATCCCCAACCCTATATTAATTAATGTTGAATCTACCAAAAGACCCCATCAGTGAATCAAACCAAACATAAGCTAGGTCGTAACCACTTATATACCTACTCTGACCCCGATCGATACCACTTCAGATGGACCGGCAGATATTCATAAGCATCTCAAGATCATTTAGAGTTCCGTAAACGAAAATGCGGAACGACTGTCTTTCCTTCACACTATTTGACTAATATTATAAATGTGAAAGTTTGTGAAGATGTGACGATGTTTATGCCTCAATCACATAGTAACTGACGTCAGTGAAACCGCAGGAAGAAGCTAGTTTTTTATAAAACCTTTAATAACTGAATTGAATAGTCAAAACGAAGTTCATCAACAAAATGAACATAAAGTAAGAAGGAACTCAGCAATTTCACAAAACACTATAATTGGCAAAGCTGAAACTGAAGTATTTTTCATTTGTAAAAAACTAAATTGACGGGAGTTTTCCTTTTATTTGGCCAGCGGCAATCTATTAAGCGCCCAATTACACGAAAAACGTAAATTACGGACACGCATGGGGCTCAGTCAGCAGTACTCAATCCGAGGGCCGTGGAATCTGTGCGGCCCGCACTTTACTTATATGCGGCCCCCACTAAATTGGCTGTAGTTGTTATGCGGCCCGTACTCTACTATCTACTCTACTAATGGGCTAATTAATGGCAATGTGGAAAGCTTTTGTTATCAATATAATTTACGTGATCATGTCCATAATCTGTCAAAAAATATATACTCGTAGGTAATAAAAACGCTCATAATCCTACTAATGTTATAAATCTTAAAATGTGATAGGTTGGAATATGGAAATATATGGTAAGGAATATAATAATTATGTGGAATATTATATACATAAACAGTTTATGACCTGTTTACTTTTATCCGGGTATTACGTAAGTTATTACAAATTGACTGATATCATTTACTATTTCAGGCAAATACCTAAGACATATCCATTTCATAATTCATTTATCTAAGCTAGGTTAATAATGTTATTAATGTGCTCACTTATGCAGAGCGAGATACAATACGTGGTATCAAATCGTGTTATACTTGGCTGTTCGCCAAACTGGAGCGCCTACCTGTTTCAATAAGCTTGGGCATGCCTGCTCTGAGTGAAATTGCCCCTTGATATATTCAGTAAGACCCTAATAAAGTCTCATAAATAACGTACCCATGCGTCAGAGCTATTGATGCTGGGAATTTAATAAGAATAAATAAACATTTTCAATGGGTCACCTCATTTAGGACCAATCTTAAGGCGAGAACGTATTTACAAGGTTTCCGTGAACAATGAGAGTCGAAGAGCGAAACAAAATCGCCCTATCGCGGTATTTTCAACGGAACTAGATAAAGTAAGTAAGTAACTTAATGACTTAAAAGCCGGGACCGGCACCGAAGCACGGAAGTGCTCAGCTCGTAATGCTATTTGCGGTCACCTATCCAAATTAAGACCGTGCACAACGTAAGCAACGTTGTGCGCGGTCAATGATCAAACAAGAACGTCTGAGCAAGCTATCCCACGAGCGCCTTAATAAGGTAAATACTGCGAATAAAACTTTTATGACTGTACCTGAGCTTGTAGCCAAGTCTATAGGCATTTAACCAGGTCTTTAGAAGCTACTGTAAAAATTTATCCGGTCATAGGGAATCTGCGTGACATAGAGATCACATAATTAATGGCTGTGGCCACGAGGTCCGAGAGCTTTGTCCGATTAGTCGGACCATGAGAATTTTTTTTACAAGTGCGATCAGTCGGTTATGAGAGCTTAGTTGTTTTCTTATAAGTTATGTGCAATATTCTCGCCTCAATGTACCTTATTCTAGATGTAACGCCTTGGTTACGGCTGTAACGTTACTTTTTTAATAAATGACTTATAAAGGAATTGTTACCGAGGCTCTGTTCTGTCTTTTGGAATGTATAGAAATGCGCACTTTCAATCTATCAAATTGACATTGATAGTAAAATCGAAATCATCGTTAAAACAGCCAAACAAGTAATGCTCGACGTAGTGATTTCCAATTCGGTGGGTCTCTGTGTATTCGCGCGTATAGCAGTACGAGTACACTCGACTAAACAGTCGTTCGTGTGGTATTTAGTGTCACGTGACGTCACTTACAACTCTACCAAACTGTTTGGTCGTGTTGTGAGTGTGTCGGCGGCCTTACGGTACGGAGATCGTCATCCATCATTACGTTGTATTTTCTGCTAGTGTTTGTCTTTTAATTCTTTTTGTTTGCTTGATTTTAATAGAGAACGTGCTGTCACCTTTAATAGGTGACATACAAGAAACATATACCTATGTATTTATGTATGATAAAGATAAAGATCATTTATTTGTCTTGAATATGGTCATAATTTTACATTTTTGTTATTTATAATGTCAATGGAGTCCAGCATATTCAGTCATAATAATATTACATACGAATACTTATTACATAAGAAACTAAAATTAAATAAAAAAAATGTAAAAATGAATGTACTCGCACTTGACCGGTTTTTTTTTTAATTTAGATGTTGCTGAATAAAAATAAGAACTAAATCGGGATAAAGCTAGCAAATTGAAAATAATGGACAACACAAGACTCGTAGAAACTCATTTGTATGGACGTGTGCTGTGAATGTAAACCTTCCAATTTTCAAGAGAGATTTACTATTTTTTTCATGCCTAGGGAGTATTGAGCCTTAATTACGTTAGATACTAATTAAGATGACAGATCTTCTTTATAATAAACGTTGAATTCAGAAAATAAAAATATGAGGAACTTCGTTTTGAACAAGTTACTGTTTGGACACATACTTCTTCGCTGGACTAGGAGACAAGAAAAAACATAGAATGCGTCCAGCTGCTTCTCTCTCCGAGCATGTCGTAAAAGTCGACTAAGGGATAGTATCCTCCAACATGATGAGTACAATAAGCAAGTATTCCTAAGGAGGGTTGACATCAGGCAGGGGCCGGTCATAAAACACCTTAGCCAAAACTCTTACAGCATGATCCAAGGATCATACTGTGCCGACCCCACATAGAGTGGGTTATGGGCAGGAAGATGATGATATTTCAGATCATACAAATCCATAAAACATTAACACACCCACCTAAAACTAAAACTACATACATACATAATTTCATTTAATACAGAATAATCAATAATCATATAAATAAATGAATGTAGTAGGAAATTTAAAAATTAATATAAAATCACACAAAATGTACAACACGAAATTAAAATATGAATTGAAATTAGATTAAAATTAAAATATGAAACGAATTAGATCAGATAATTAGATAGCTCTAAAATTATAGCGAACATCTCAGAACAATAAATACAATCTCAATGCATAAGACAGGGACGCCAATATTTTTTTAACTGTCATATTGAATTAGGCTTAAGAATGCTTAATAGATTCGACAACACTATTCGTTTTTTAATTTTTCAGTACCGTCAAAAATAGCAAACAAAAAATGTCGGAATCCGTAGACCGTTGAAATTGTCATTTTATCAGTCAACCCAAAGCCGTAGATTTCGCAAAGCACCACAACGTTTCGTTTTGATCTCCTCACGATAGGCTGACCGTTTTCAAAGCGAGGCGAAACAAGTTTACGCAGATCTTGTCCGTCCCTACGGGGTCCTTAGGATAGTTTCTACATAAAATGTATATCCAGGATATTTCTTAGAGGGGTGGTATGTAAAAGGGCGTGTGGCAGTTTTATTACGCGGACGTACTGTTAGTACGTCTGCTTAGGGATAGTATCTTCTCCAACATAATGGACCACCTATATGGGCGATGGGCTGATCACCTGTCACCATGGTTCACCACATCCATCATGGGATTTTAAATCATTTGGTGTAAACGAGTCGCGAGAAGCATTTTACAATTTTTGTTACTACGATTTTCGTTATTTTTGATATCCACGCCTCAGGAAACTTAAAGTGGGCTGTTTGAAAAAATGTATAAGTACAATTTTTGAGCGCAGAACTCAAGTTTTAATGAATTCTACTTAATATTTTCTTATAAAAGTACCGGCATATGTTTTAAAACATTGTCAGCGTTTACGTTCGTACTCATAATCACTTACGGTTTGTAAGTGATGCGCAAAGGGAGAATGTTTCTTAATACTCCGTGGTTTGAAGATAAAATATACCTACCTATACCTAAAGGTTATCTCCAAGTCTGGACACATCTTTATAGTTGGAACTAGGTAAAACACAACAAGGGTGTCGTTTGGATATCTATAACATTTTCACCTTTATTCTTGCACTAGCTGCCGCCCGCGGCTTCGCTTACGTGGTATCCGGATAAAAAATAGCCTATATGTTAATCCAGTACATGTACTATGTATATTCCAAGTTTCATTCAAATCCGTTCAGCCGTGTAGGCGTGATTGAGGCACAAACATCCAAACATCCAAACTCACAAACCTTCGCATTTATAATGTAAGTAAGAAGTAAGATTATCAAAATACCAACCACCATATCTTTTCTTCTCGCTTCAATAATTACTTTACTTTTCTACTCTATCTGCCAAAAATACGTATACTTTTGACATTGACATTTTAAATGACTGTTCTAAATTAGCTCTTTGTCAAATAGTTTTGCATTTAAATTATTTAGCTACCCATAATTTTTATTAAATTTCTGCAAATATAGCTAAATAACAAAATATATGAATAAGAAAAGTATTAAAGGTAGGATGCATGGTGCTACCATGCAGGCTAGAACTTTTTTTTATTATGTTTAGCCATTCCCCAGAGAGTATAAAGACCATCCCCTTTCATGCTAGCTATTGTATTTGTAGAGTAGCACCTAAAATAGAAATCCAGGTCAACTCGTCGCGTAGGTATTACTTTAAACAATTTCAACCGTTTTGCAATAGACTGAATATAGTTTAACTAAATATGCAATAAATTTTGTAGAGACACAAAGGCCTTTTACCATCTATAGTAGATGATTTATACAGCGTCAGGAGGCAACTTTAACCTTCACAAACGGGACGCTGTAGTGCCCGGGACGAATTAAGATGGAGTAGGCTTGCCCTATTCCATCCTCTCAGATTAGTCGGCCTTGTCCACAGGAAAGATATGGTCAATACGTGCTGAGCTGACTAAGCCGCGGTTTGACTCACACTTGAGTAATTGTTGCTTGAGTTCATTGAATTCATGCTTGAGCATTTTTTTTAAATAATAGTGACAATAATTGGAAAAGGGCCAGGTCAAGAGTACCCTAAACCGACGAGCATGTATGAAGAATGTTATGAGAATGAATGAAGCGAAAGAAGTAACTATGTCAGGATCGTAGCAAATGGAGATCCGTGATCTCTGCTTACTCCTATGGGAAACAGGCGTGATATTATGTATGTATGTAATAATAATAAATTATTCGTTTCAGGCTGTTTTTACAAACAATAGGCCCAAACGAGCCTTCGCTTTTTATTATTTTACCCGACTACGGAGAAAATTAGGGTTATAATTTTGACCGATATGTATGTATATTATGTTCATCTGTTTCCTCATAACTTCTAAACTTCTTATCATAATTTGACAAATGAGGTACTTATCGTTGGAAGCTCCTACAAGCGGACTATATGACAATTTCAGATGAGAATATTTTCTTGTTTCATAATATCTTAGCGTTATTTTTCAGTAGTCGGGTTAAAGTTTTTGAAATTAAGTACCTACTTTTTATTAAAACAAGAGTAAGTTGGTAAAAATGTAGCTAGGTATTATTTCAAAACCAGTACCTACTAATCTAAACAATTTGAAAACACCTGAGACCATTATATTTTTACCTTTGTCATAAAGCCGAATTCTGCTATATTTTATTAGAACTTTATTGACATGGGTTCGACATTTTAGTATCCTATTTAATATTCAATGTACCCAACAAAAATTATATACCATTATTATACCTATAGGTACCTATAGGTAGGAACCTTAGCAATCTAGAAACTTACTTCTTATTATGTTGAGAAAAATGCTTTTGATGTTCATAATAAATTCGCTTTCAAAATGTCATCATCATTCGCAACCCGATTTCACCCTGCATGGATCATGGCAAGCAGGATTTCCTCACGATGTTTCCTTCACCGTTTGAGAGTACCTACTGGTATGCGCACAAACATTTTTCACACAGAAAAATCTATTGGTACACGACCGGACTTGAACCCACGATCTTAGGATCGGAAGGCGGTGTCACTACCAGCTAGACCACCAGTGCTCAATAGGCTGGCAGCAATACGATTATTATCGATTTTCACATTCCACCGTACGCACGAAAAAAACCCTAGTTTGATCACTTGAATAATATATATACGCGTGGTACATAAATACTATCGATTCGTGAATCGGCCCTGAACCAATAGCCCAGTATTTAGATGTATAAACAGTCACATGCGATCAATAGTGGGTAATCACTTAGGAGCCAATTCAATGACCTTTGTGGTTGGAAAAAGCGCGACCTGATTCCGCAAGCCTATCCCAAGGGTTAGTACAGCTTAGCATGAGTTTATTTAAACAGCTAAAAGTAAGTCATTCTTGAATAATAAATATTTGTGGACATCTCACACAGCGCCATCTAGACCCAAACTAAGGAAAGTTTGTACTATGGGCACCAGATGGCTGATAGAACACTTAGATACCTAGGTTGTAACGGAATTCTAAATTTTATTTTTTCGTTTAATTCCTAGAATAAAAATAAAAACCATTTTGGAATATACAAATATAGCCCTTTCAAATGGTACCCCCCCCCCCACTCGGCACATTTGTAAAGGTTTTTTTTTCGTTCTTGAGAACCCAATTATCTTTACAGCCCCTTTATCAATTAAGCTCAATGCTTTCCAGCAAATCTTCATAGCACAATCTATTGACGTACCGACCATACAGATCGGATTAGCAGTTCGAAAGTATGCTCTAACAAATAGATATATACAAACTTACAATCATAAAACGCCAAATCGCCCAAGTTGCCACTGAGATTTTCATTTTTAAATTATTTGCTTTCTAGCTGCAGCGGTTTCGGCTCGGCGATGATGAATCGGTCAGTCAGTTAGTCAGTTAGGTTAAGCTCTACCTATAGGTATAGATTGCTTAAAAGTACATATTTATGATATTAGCCAGTGGAAACTTGTGCTAACTCCTAATTTACCTGGGATGGATAGAAATAGTGGAAATAATTTATCATTTGAGTTACATATCCACGTTTTACAAAAACTACATATTATGGTATACCATATGTAGTTTTTGTAACACGTGGATATGTACATTATAGGTAATAATGCGTATATTGGACACGTTGACAGCGTACAATTAGACAATTGGTTTAATATTTCATACCTAATGCGGCCGTGGTTATTTCCGTAACGTAGGTCGTTGTCTAGTATCTGTCAGTTTTATTTATAGTACATTTGTATCTATATAAAATATGTTTTTTCTGACAAATAACAAGCTTTTGTTAATTGAAATACAGTCCGCTTTCAATATTCTACTAACGGTTGACGAAGGATCGTTCACTACGGCGGGCGAGCGAGTGTTAGGCGACGCAAGAAGCGCGGGTTCAATTCCCGCTGTGTTGTAGTAGGTATTATGCATTATAAGTATGTATTTACCACTATATGATTTTTATTTAACCTATTTCGTTCCACTGCCAGGCAAAGGTCTCCTCCATGGATCTTCAGACATTCTTGTCCCAAGCCATCTCCCACCACCCTCCCTCGAAGACATCGTGGACAAATTGTAATATTTATACTTTTTACTGTCGAAAATCGCCATAATTTTTTTCAAAAAAAAAACAATGTTGCTATGGCAATGAACGATGCGTTCGCTAGTAGAATATTGGAACCGCCAGAAGCGATGTACAATAAAATGTGGCTTTTGCAAAAAGCAGGTGTTTAAAGTCACACCATTTGACATATTAATTATAGTAGCAATTACTCATTTGGTTCTGCATACATTTTTCACACTTAATTTAAATGTTCTCGTCGCCAGTTGTTAGTGCCCATATCAATCAATAAATACCAGTAGGAATTTCCCCACAAATGTTTTATAACAAAAACTATGTAGCAATAGCTAGAAAGCTTTATAGTGATACCAATACCAGTTACTCGTTTCATTGATTTAGAAAGGAGTGTGATAAAATAAGTACCTACCTAAGTTCGTAAGAGTTAGTGGCCAACTCTTGTGACAGTGGCCGCCTAAAGGTCGTTTCAGTCGTTAAGCCATGACGGAGGCGTCACGGCTTAATGATTTAAAAACCGCGACCGACAATTTAACTTCAGCGTGATGAAAGAATTCTCAAACGCGACTCAGAATTGAACACGTCTCAAGTCGTGGTTTTTTGTCAGTTTTTGATGAAAATATGTCAAAAACTCGTCACTTGAGACGTGCACAACTCTGAGATGCGTTTGAGTATTCGGGAGTAAGTGTGACTCATAGAGTCTTCTTTCGTCGATTTTGTTATAACTGCCTATCTATATAAAATATCCTTCGATAAAACAAACGAAATAAAAATATTATTTCCAACATTCAAAATTAATTGGATTTGCATAATATGTGATTTCATTTATATGTATTTGGACATGCCTTTGACAAATCGCCCTTCACTACATTTAAGATGATGTCAACGAACCTAAATGAGGCAAATGAAAAGAACCAGTGACAGGAAAAGGCCGAGATTCAGGGAACAAATTAAACTTAGGCACATCTGACGCCTCTGATCCCTCTGAAAGTTTCCGAAGCGAATATTTTATAATGTCTAATTGCTTCGTAATTATTGGGTTTGAATGGACCCTTTGCAAACAAGATACTGACAATCTCATTAATATCTAAAGCTGGGTAAATGAGCGCCTAAAAGCGAGCGAAGCTACCGAGCAATGTACAGTACATGTTTGAAGAAAGCTAGTTAGAGGTAGGTTTTCGAAATAAGCGTCAGTAGCACCGCGTTAGTGACGCCGCGATGAAGCTACTAAGCAAATGTATATCGATGTAGTTATTGTGCTTTAATGAAATGTGTTTATTCAAAAAGAAAATGAAATTTTAACTTTGATTCCTCAAAGTCAAAACACTATAAGAGAAGCCAATGAAACACTTGAAAAGTTTTGAGTACATACTCAAAACATGGACTTTTCAAGTGTTGATCTAGATATCGGGAACCCTAACATATTTTCAGTTGAGTTTTACTTATTAAGTAGGTAATAAAATTCTTCCTTTAGTTGATGAAACCAGTTTTGTGATTCATTTTGCAGTTTTCTTGTAATTAACAATTATTTGACTTGGCGGGTTATTTGATTTCAATATTTTGCGCGGTCTTACTCTCTGTCTTTTTTTACACATCCAAAATCCGTATCCTATCTCTTTTGAAATAGGTCTAGACGCAAGGGTACGGCCTCTTAATTCTTTCTCTGTTTCGACCAGACAAAAAGGCGAGCATCTATCGGTGCTAGAGACGGACTTTCTAAGTGCACATTCTGAGAAATGACAACAACGTGCTTACACCAACTCTTCCACGTTGCTCACGTGGGCTCTGTTTATCCTAACAAAACTTATTCGTTATAACTACTCTTTTGTATCTAAAATTCCTATACGCGGGTCTCGTGGGCGTCACCTACGTCACTTACGTGGGCTCAATTTGTTTCTAGCTTAACTGATTTCTACTCGTCAGCCTTCTTTTGTTTTACAATTCCATTGGATTTTTCACGTGTTAAAACGGTTATACCTACTTGCTATTTGAATCATGCTATGTTTTATTAGTTTAGTTATTGCAAAAGTAATTGCCAACTTATTTCAACTTTCAAACAGAAAGATCAAAAATAAAACCTTAACTAGACTAAGGCATAAACAACTCAAAAAAGTTTCTAATCTTTCATTTTGATATCTCAAGTGACTAAATAATTAGTTTATGGATAAAAAAATACATAAATACTTTTCAGCCTACTCATTTTACTACACTAGCTAGTCCCGCGCGTTTTACTTAAATGGTGGTGTTTTTGTATGAAAACATTGACATGTCGTTACATCTCCTAAGAAAGTTATTTTGTTATTGCACCCTTACAAACCACCTATTAGGAAAGAAGACTAACATTCCAGTTTAATTGCTTCTATTATTTGGTTTAGTCTGTGATTGTTAGTAAGGGAACAAAAAAGGCGTGTAGGCAGAATAAACTAGCGTATTAGGGAACACACAATGTCTCAAAAATATCATTCATAACAACACTTTTTATATCCACTCATGCGCCCGCCGCTACGCAAAACGTCCGCTCACGCGTCCGGAACATACCTAAATTAAATTGCACGGGTATAAAAATGGCTCTAAAACTCTAATTTATGCTATGAAGTTATGACAAACTAATTCCTGATTTGTCAAGTAGACAAACCAACGCATACATCCCTATCAATAATTTTACTATGGTTCATTTATTTATTCAACGCGCCACCGAGATGACTCATATTCGCACACTTGGAGTAACTGATAAGGAATCAATAAAACCATTTCAATTGTTCACACTTATAAAGTTTCAAATAGACTTGAGGGAAGTCAATCTTTTGATTGGTGTCGGAAAATACGTATATTTATGCGTTATCTAGACTATCCTTTTGCATCGTTTTTTTTTCCATTTTGGGATTGTTTTACACGATAACAAGTAATTTATGTCCTTCCCCGAGATGGAATTTATCTCCTTGCCAAATTTCATTAAAATCTGTTATAGACGTGAAAAGGTAACAGACAGACAGACAGAGTTACTTTCGCATTTATAATAATAATTAAATATGGGTGTACAAATTGGTATCGGATGAAAAGAAGGGTCTGCTCAGATTGCAAGCCAGTTTTATAGGGTCTGGACAGCGCCGCGGTGGCGGTCGTCGTTTTTTTTATAAAATAAGTAAGTACCTATACAACACAAAAAGCCTCGTGTGACATTTTTAAACTCAATTGGGTCATGTCACTTATTTCTTTTAGACCAGTAGTGCGAATGGATTTAAAGTGCACCTCAAAATCGCCTTTCGTGCTCTATTTGTGTGAAGGAACACAAGTTACAAAACACCACAAAACAAGGGGGGGTTCAATAACCTAACAAAGTCATAGGTTCATCAGATGGGGGTTGACTACGACTCATTTACTTAATTACTTAAGTGCTTTGTAATTGTTGCAAACATCATTACACAAACTCAACTTAATTATGTTTGTATCTAATTAATAACCTAAGCCGAAGGTTGTTTATTTACCTTTACAATTAATGTCATTGTCAATTTAGGTTCAAACATTATAATTTTTTTTTGTATACATACAGAAAAAAATCACTTGTGAGGAAATGTCTCTTGCAAAAAAAATGTAATAAGACATGGATACGTACCCGTATAATTGTACATACTGTAAGATTATTATCTCGTGAGAATGTAATCTGTCTGGTGTGATTCTGTGATCTGTAGGCTCATTCTATAAACTCATTACGAACCTCATGACGCTGAATCCGCAGTGAGTTTAGTTTTGTATTCTGTAAAACTCGATAATGCTTCTAGCAGCATAGTGACAAGCGTGGTAATGAAATGAACTAAGTTGAGTGAGATTTTGATAGTTTCGCTAAAGAATGACGTACAATTGGTATTCCGTAAGTGATTTCCCAAATCATCTCGATACTTGAAACTCGAACTCACTCGTCAAATCAAAAGCTACAGAGGAACGAAGTGGGTTTGCGTTCGAAGTGAGCTCGGTCACTTGAGTGATTTCGAGTTCGAATTCGAATTTTTACAGAATGAGTCTACTGTCTGGATGACGAGAGTGTCATTAGTTATAATAACGTGTCAAAAAATCCAATATGGCGGCTGTAAGAAGCCATTTACAATTTATTCCTTTGGTTGCCTTTGTAGTCAAAATGGCTGGACAGATTTTGACAAATGAAGTGTCATTGGATTTATCTAGATAACGAGATTGTCATCATAGGTATAATACCTATGACACATTTTTCACGCTAAAGTGTAGAAAATTCAATATGAAAGCTTTAAAAAGCCTATTTCAATAAACTAAGATTTATTTGACCAAAATGGAACAAATTCATCATCGTGTAAAAAAAAGTTAAAGCACATGTACCTGCTGCTCGTATGCTACCTAAATTCTACGCAGTCGGGGTTTTTTATTCTTTTAAATTAATATTTACTGACATTTTAATTTGACTTTTGCTTTGAGGTTTTGTTTCTCCGACCGTCGTCGACAGCAAAATCTACGTACTGTATAAGGCAAGCGAAGGCAAAAGTTACTTACACTAAGCATCAAGTATACATATAATAGATAACTTTACAAAGTAAAATGACAAACTTAGCTGACAGCCGCAATCTCCCATTTCATACTGTTATTTTGTATGCGACTACCCTACAAACGCAATAGTAATCAGAGCTGTGGTGGGTCGTCGCCATCCAATTACCTATTGAGAGGGATCGTCAATTTTGAATCTGTTTGTATCTTTGTCTTGCTTTGCTTGGTGATTATTTTGGCGTTTGGCCTGCATAGATTAATATTATATCATACATAGTCAAATGTAATCATAAGGGAAGGCACTAGCTAACCAATTTTAGGTACCTACTGTTTGAAATTGATAATTATGTGCTATGCTATACCAGTACTCTCAAACATTGTGAGGCATCTACGTCGAACCTAAAAAGTTCGAAGATATGGTATCCAGAGTACAAAAGTAGTCTCTTTGAGGCACCAAAACCTTTTATTGCACTATTTAGGAAGAACTAGTGACATAGGAAGCGATATAGTAATTAAATGCTGACCTTAAAGCTAAGTTCAAAAATCTTTTTGTCAGAACGACACATTTATATTCGAGTTTATGATAATATTAAATAGATGTCACAAGCTCCAGCCGAAGACAAACAGAGCCAAGTTTGGTTTTGTACTTCGCCTTGTGTACAATTCAATTATGCTTTCAGAGTCAACAAATCGTTAACATGTTGGGTACACACAGCTGAAAAAACATAAACATACATAATATTTATGTACATCTTCTAAGTATACTAAAACTTTTGTTACTAACTGACTGAGGCACAGCCTAAACCATAACTCCTAGAACCAGGAAACTATACTCCAGTCCAGTCAAACTGGAGATACAATTTATGTAAACAAATCCTCAAGTATGTATTAATATAAACCTTCCTCCTGAATCACTCTATCTATTAAAAAAACCGCATCAAAACCTGTTGCGAAGTTTTAAAGATCTAAGCATACATAGGGACAGACAGACAGCGGGAAGCGACTTAGTTTTATACTATGTAAGTGATAGTGATAATGTTTTATTGTTTTATGATTAAGCTGTTTGTCTTCATAAATAAAAATACATAATACTATAAATAAATAAATAACACCCAACAGTCACGTACATAGTCCTGACCCCACACTAGGATTCCCTGTGTCGTGGGTATCAGAAACTACGAGTACCATGGTACCACAACACCCAGACCCGGAAGAAATATTTACAGATCATGCAAACACTTCTTCCGCAGCGGGAATTGAACCCGCTCCTCTTGCGTCTCTGCCGAGCAATCGCCCGCCACGCCACCGAGGCCGTCGCAAGTATAAGCAAATACTTTTGTGCGCACGTGCAAACTTTTTCCCGGGTGTTCTTTTTATAAGACGCGGACTACCTACATGATGACAAACAGACATACTAGCCGCAGACTATTAATTTCCGTCAGCGACTTAACGTCTGTCTTGCGGTGAATGCATTGCAGCAATCCAATTAGGCATTTACCGTGATTGTAGACTGTTTAGGTAATGACTGAAGGAAATGCGGCATGTGCCAAATATACCTAAGTGTTTGAACGTGCTTAGAAGCACTGGTTGTCTAGTGGTAGTAAAAAGTCAAGAGTAGTTTTCATTAGGATAATTCACTGGAAACGCTCATTGCGTAGATTGCTTAGACTTCATGATTGATTGTGGAAGTTTAGCAACGTTACGCGCGGTCACAATTTGGATGAGTGACCGCAAGTGGCATTACGAGCTGAGCGCTTCCATGCTTCGGAGGGCACGTTTAATTGTCGGTCCCTGCTTGTAAGTCGTTAGGTAAACCACGAGGGAGGCCTTTAAGCGGCCTAAAAACTCCGTCACAAGAGTTGGTCACTAGCTCATACGAACTGTCTACACCTATTGGAAACAGGCATATGTATATATATACTGGATTAACATATAGACTATTTTTTATCCGTTACCACGCGAGCGAAGCCGCGGGCGGCAGCTTGTTTATAATCTCTATCTCATTCGGGAGCAATTCTCACTCAAATAGAGTACTCGAAAGCGACTGTTCCTCGTTTGCACCACGAGGGTCTTCAAGTATCGAGTTTCTGTGAACGTGCAACGTTTCCGCTGTGTCAGCGGTTTCCAAGATTGCTCAGAACGAAACGGAATAAATTATGTGGAGACATTCCCTTGAGAGAGTTATGAAGTAAACTTAATAGGCGATGTCATATTGTTTTAATTTTTTGTACTAAGGATTTGATCTTGTTTTCATGGTAGATGGATTACCATTTTCTATTATCTTTATTTGTTCCTTGTATCCTAAGAAGTTAGTCATGGCAATGGTATTAGTTACCCAATTCTACTTATATTATAAAAAAGATGCAACGTGCAACGTAGATTTAAGACATGTCCAAGTGATCCTAGTGATTTTAAGGAATATTTTTTTTTTTACTTTGACTTTGGAACTTTGGGGCTGAAGCTAGTTTTATATATATAAAGTTATATTTTGATTTAATTATTGAATTATTTTTGTATGCATCTGCTACGATACGAAAAATACTTGCGATAAAAAAAATGTTACCTATTGCAAACTTAGAGCCATTTCTAGAAAACTAAAAAATACTGCAAAACACTTCAATCTATTGGTTAATCATGTTTTAGCTAATTAGTCAGTCTAGTGACTAAATCCAATTAGTAGGGGTAGGTCGTGGGTCTTCGGTCACTATAACTTCAATAAATGGTTATGAGCATGACCTCAACCTAACCTCAACTTGGTCATAGACCCTTTGCATCTGATTGACAAACAAATGACACTTGCAAAGAATCTGAATTCAAAATAAAAAAGTAACTGGTAACACAGCTGCTTATAAAGTAGTTATTTTTTATTTTCAACGGACTGTCCATAGAAAATAAAAAATACCCGTTTGAGGATCTTTTACATCTGCCGCCAATAAGGGTTCAAAGTTCAAAGTACCTAGCCCAACCTATAAGCAAGTAAATCCTCTAGTCAGCGAGTTTTAAATAAATATTGTAAAACAACATACCCCGAACCGAAAATAAGTAAAAAAAGTCATAAAGTTAGGCCAAAGTATTCACATCTAAAACCAAATTGATCCCGATCCGAAAATGTACGAAAAAACTTCATTGCTTTTTCCTTTTCAACGCCAAGCTAATAGCCTCGAGAGTGGGTAAATTCAATTAGTGCCACGTGGTCGGTCGAGTCATTGGTAACTGGGGGCCTAAATAACTTGGCCGTCACTATTTTTACCGCTACTAACCTTTTTTCTGGTCATTTTGTTACTGGAATTACTTGAGGGTATACTTTCGAGACTAGCTTTTTTCTGGTAAACTACTAGAAATACTACTAAGCTTATAATTCCTTATCGTTTAAATGTTTGGATATAAAGTAGCTTATTTATTCTAGGTCATGGGTATCTATAATTCAAGTTGTATAATAATTATACTTAGTTGAATTGCACATTAATAAAATTAACCATTACTTAATTATATCTTAATGTCTTCTTTACATATTTCAAGTTCACGAACACGGGCTGATTATATTTAAAAACCTTCTCTGAGTTATCAAGTTTAATTTTGTAGTATGTTTTCTAATTTATGGCATAATTTTTTCAGTTTTTTTTTCATTTATGTCATAACAAAAATATCAAATAACTTTTTAACTATAAGGACGCTTGATCGAATATTATAAATTTCTGAAATTATTATATTGAAATTGTAATTGGGTTCGCGTAACTTTACAAAACAGATCTAATTATTTGAACAAGATGTAAAATCTATAGAAATTACAAAGATTCAAAGTTCAAATTAGGAAACTTTTGATAAACCATTCGTTTCCAATGACTAAGTAAATTAATTATTCGCTCTGTAGAATGTTTCGCCTGTAATAGTGCACTTCTTTCAAAGGTTTAGGTGGCGTAGCGGGCGAGTGCTCAAAGACGCAAGAGGCGCAGTTTCGATTCCCGCTGCGGGAGAAATGTTTGCGTATTCTGCAAATATTTCTTCCGGGTCTGGGTGTTGTGGTACTCGTTTCTGATACCCACGATACAGAGAATCTTAGTGTGGGCTCAGGACTATGTATGTGTGTTATTTATTTTTAATAGTAAATAATTAGCGGTTTTTGTGTAGGAATGACCTTTATTGATATGTACCTAATTTAAATAAACATAAAATATTACATTTGAACATTTGCTTCAATAATTAATGGTTGTCTCGAAGAGATCGCTCTTAAGCGATAAGACCGCCTATTGTACTCTTTTTAACGTAATTAGTTTTATATATATTTCTTTTTTGCTAGTGTAAGGTGTACAATAAAGTATTTTCATTCATTCATTCATTCATTCATTACTTCTCTGCTAGACTGTAAGTGAAGAAAAAATATTGAATGCGCCTAGCTGCTTCTTTCCCCGAGCATGTACTAAAAGTCGGCTAAGGGATAGTATCCTCTCCGACATGATAGACTATGGCGATGGACTGATCACCTGCCATCATGGTTCATCATAATCCTTCTTAGGATAGTGAATTAGGAGTGGCTGCATACACACATTTTCATACTGAAATACGTCACTCATGTTCCAAAGTAATTTTCAATGTTGATTAGATTAACCTTGAAATGACTTATTACAACAACATGTTTACAAAACATGGAGCTCTGGGACCTTAACCCGAACGTATAATCTTTTTATTTGTCAATTTCTGGTAAAAACCTATTGAAAAAACACCTTTGAATAAAAATAAGTTTGTTTACTACACAGGTAATAAAAGACTCTATAGAAACCCAGTGGAGTGTTACAGCCTTAGGTAAATAGCTGGTTGCGTGCTAAAAGCTACGAGTGAGGTCTAGCGTAGAATCTTCTACGAAAATTGCTACGGTAGATATTTATGTACTCGAAAATACATCAAATTATTATACAAAACCGGTCAATCGGTCAAGTGGAATTCGTACACAAAGAGTCCATACCATCGTTTCGTACATTAGGAAATGTTTCTTGCTTGGGAGATCATGTGACCAAGAGAGCGAAGCCGCAAGCGGAGATTAATTTTTCACCTTTTATCATCTTTAAATAATAAATATGTGTGGACATTTCACACAGGCGCTGTGTGATTTAGCTCCAAACTAACCAAAGCTTGTACTATGGGAACCAGATGACTGACAGAATACTTAAATAATTTGTTTTTGTAAATACATACTTAATACTTCTTGTAATACATAATTACAACACCCAGACCCGGAAGAAATATTTGCAGAACATACAAACATTTCTCCCGTAGCAGAAATCGAACCCGCGCCTCTTGCGTCTCAGTCGAGCACTCGCCCGCCAAGCCGCCAAGATCGTCATAGTATACATGAGTATTTATTAGAAGAAAAGTCAAGTTAATATCATCATCATCATCATTTTCCTGCCCTTATCCCACTAGGTGGGGTCGGCACACCATGTTTTCCTCTTAAGTCAAGTCAATATAATATACCTTAAAACTTGCATTTAAGTTTAAGCTTGTTAGTGAATATTTTAACACTACGAATTTTCAAACTTTCAAAACGCGATATCTCGAAATCAACATTTTCTAGTTAAGACTATGTTGGCTATAAATAAAGGCCTTCTACCATCTATAGTAGATCATTTTTATACAGAGTCAGGAGGCAATTACTTTTACCTTCACTAACAGGACGCTGTAGTAGTGCCCGGGACAAATTAAGATGGATTAGGCTTGCAGCACCTATTCCATCCTCTCAGCTTAGTCGGTCTTGTCCACAGGAAAGACATGGTCAATACGTGCGGAGCTGATTAAGCCGCGGGTTTCACATGTTGGATATGATGTTTCATTATTCATGTCTATTTACGAGTAGGTGGTATTTACATAAACAGGCCATGACCGTGTACAAGACACGAGCACGAGTCGTGTGCCATTACTAACGCGATGCCCCTGAGGAATGGAAGCACGCAATGAGACAAAGACAAAGAGAATAATATTTAGAATTTATAGAAGGAGTAACATATTAACTCTTTCTAGGTGTTTTTTTTTAATATGTAATTGTGAAGGTTTGAAAAATCGGTCAAGTGCGAGTTGAATTCATAAACGAAGGGTTTCGTACCATCGTACGTATACATAAGTGCTTCTTGTATGGGGCAGCTTGCTACTTTTACCTTCACTAACGGGACGCTGTAGTGCCTGGGACGAATTAAGATGGAGTAGGCTTGCCCAGCACCTATTCCATTCAGCTTAGCCGGCCTTGTCCACAGGAAAGACATGGTCAATACGTGCGGAACTGACTAAGCCGCGGGTTTCCTCGCGATGTTTTCCCTCACCGTTTGTAACGGAAGGCGGTGTCACTACCAACTAGACCACCAGTGCTCTCAAGTAAAAAAGTAACTCTATACCTATTACGGTTCATGAGATAAATTCCGCTGACGGACGTACGGACGGACAGCCGTGGCTTAGTAATAAGGTCTCGTTGACACCCTTCGGGTACAGAACCCCAAAAACATTAAATAACATAATATTATAAAGAAGTAATGCATGTTAAATATTGAAACATTTTCAGTTGAGCCCATACAAGCATGAGTAAATAGAACAAAGCATTGCGCAGCTGTTTCGGTCATTCGAACATAATATGCCAAAGCCTGTCAACAAAACGAACAAATTCAATTTTATGTAACGTTAAATTTTCAAAGCTTTTATTCGACTTCCTTTGTTTGCTTGAAACTACCAAATTCAAAAGTTCTACTAACAGGTTAGCAGGATGTTTACAGAAACACTTGTAGTTAAACTGAATACTCACAAAGGTTAACATGCGAATGGCAACGAACGAATGTTACAAATAGTTTACAATACAAATAGATTATTTTGGAACAAAATATACACAGGCTCATAAAACAAAATTAGTACACGGTGATAGCTGCAGTAATTAAAAACTGTGTCGCAACTATTAACGCTAAGACCACGGAGCGTAAAGTTCCTTACAAAGAAAAGGACTAAAATTAGTTTTAATACAATTTAAGTACAAAAAAATTATCTTATCTTATCTTAATTATCTTACTTTTTTACTTATATTATAAATGCGAAAGTTTATGAGGATGTTTGGATGTTTTAATGTTTGGATGTTTGTGCCTCAATCACGCCTAAACGGCTAAACGGATTTTAATGAAACTTGGAGTATACATAATACATGTACTGGATTAACATATACCTAGGCTATTTTTTATCAGGGTACCACGCGAGCGAAGCCGCGGGTGGCAGCTAGTCTGTTCATAAATAACTGTGAATTTACCACTGGAAATGCGGATTAACGGCACTAAATTGACCAAATGTTACTACAACCTTTAAATGACTATTTGAGCAGTACGAAGAACCAATCCAAATGTCATTATAGGCAGGCATTATTAAAACTAACGAAAATGGGTCAACATTCGTATGTGGGGTATCTAATTCCGTGGAATCGATAGAGGTCAGCCTGCACTAAATATATGGTGTAGAGGCTTATAGAGGGTGTAAAAAAATAAGTCAAGACTAAAAAAAATATATTTCATGAAAAATAGGTTAAAAGCTTATTAACTAGTTAATTTATCTGTTTAGTTAAAAGCAACGTTGTTTTATATGCTCAGTGATGATGTTATTTGGCGGCCTTGGTGGCGTGTCGGGCGATTGCTCGGCAGAGACGCAAGAGGCGCGGGTTCGATTCCCGCTGCGGAAGAAATGTTTGCATGTTCTGTAAATATTTCTTCCGGGTCTGGTTGTTGTGGTACCATGGTACTCGTAGTTTCTGATACCCACGGCACAGGGAATCCTAGTGTGGGATCAGGACTATGTATGTGACTGTTGGGTGTTATTATTTATTATATTACTAGGTTTTTAGTTTTAAATAGGTTAGGTACTAATTTAGGTTTGTAAGTTGCTACTAACGCAAAATGAATCAGTGGTCTGAAATAAACACATTTTATTGTATTATAATATTTAATGGATGATTCGTTATTCCTTAGTAGAACTTTGGAACCGGTTATTATTCTTCAGGTATCGCTCGTAGTGTACTTACTTAGAAGTTTTCGATTGATCGGAATCGATTAAATTGTCGGTCCAGACTTTTAAGTCGCTAAACCATGACGGAGGCCTTTAGGCGGCCTAAAAACTCCGTCATAAGAGCTGGCCACTAGCTCTTACGAACTTACTTACTTTTTCCTTCAGGTATCTCTATATAACAAGTAGTTGGTGATTGTTCAGATGCACGGTTTCACGTCATTGGCATAAAAAATACACTTTAATAATAATCATTGTTAAAAGGGTTTTGTTTAGCTATTTACAGAACTGAACGTAATGATTTGCTCTTCTGTGTAGTTAGAGGGTTGGAGCTAAATCATTTGGAAACATCCAATTAAATCAGACGATTTCTCGGATTACAGTCACAGGATCGGGGTTCGTTTCACCTTTTACTAACTTCCCCGTGACTTCACTCACATGGTAGGCTCAGACCAAATAAAAGAAAAGACGGCGCGCCGCGAACAACAAAAGTGAAATCATAATTAGTTGAGGAAAGTGGACGGCAGGTATAGCATTTACCTAGGCTATTTTTAAACAATCTTGGCTAAAACAACAATTAAATTGAGATACTTTTTAGGGTTCCGTACCTGAAGGGAGTCAAAATGCCCTAGACACATATTTTCACATCCTTATTTTATACTAAACGAAACACTTTTAACTTTTTCACACCCAGTATTGTAAGTAAATCCTAAATAAAGCTGTAGCTCGTCGGTCGTGCATCAAACTTGCATGGCGAGCACGCGAGGATTAACACATTGACGTGAGGCGCTTCACACACACCACTCACGAACCGCGCGGTTCCTGTCGAAAATTAGCGAGACAGAGCGAGACGTACGAAGATGAGCGAGACAGACTCCATGATCCCAATTGCTCTATTCTAAACGTAATTACGAAATGCAATTACACTTATAATGTTTAGTTTATGCAGATTTTGTATCGAGCTATTTCCTTATACGCATAATACGTCTGTCATTATACGACAAAAGAACGCAGCGTGTTTTCCATTCAACGTAAGACTATAAAATAAAGAAATAATAATAAATATTTATGGACATTTCACATAGCACCGTCTAGCCCCGAACTAAGCAAAGCTTGTACTATTTACACTTAAGATATATTACTACAACACCCAGACCCGGAAGAAATATTTGTAGAATATACAAAAATTTCTCCCGTAGCGGGAATCAAGCCCGCGCCTTCTGCGTCTCAGCTGAGCAGTCGCACGATACGCCATAGAGGTCATCAAATAACTATAAATAGCGTGATTGGTCTATAATTTTGTCGATTCAACAATCCTCGTGGTTTTACACGATACTGTTACATACACACCTACAAGATACAGTATCGTGTGTACGTGAGCGGGGCGCCGCATTAATTGACAAGCATAATACCAAGCGGCGCCGCAAAGCGCACAGATCGCTCCGCTCTTTCATGTGTGTGTTTTGCCCAAGCTGAAGAGATTTATGAACACTGTTGTGTATATGAGGTATGAAGCGATGAAATTTACGAGCACATGTTGTAAAAATGATGGATGAATTGTGTGAAAGAAGACATGTGAAAAGGGGTGAGACTATTGTAAGGAATGATAGGTGAAAATGGAAAGATCATTAACGTGATGACCCCGACTAAAGGGAGAAGGGCTAAAAAGTGAAGATATGAACGTAGGCGTAGGTCGTCTAGAATGGTAGTACACGCAAACAGACAGAATTGACCCACTTAGCTAACGTGCGCAGCCTCTGCGTGTACATCCAACGCGGTAATAACTACATTGGCGACCTCGGCGGCGTGGCGGGCGAGTGCTCGGCTGAGACGCAAGAGGGGTTGGGTTTGCTGGGTTCGATTCCCGCTACGGGTGAAATTCGTTTGTATGTTCGTCAAATATTTCTTCCGGGTCTAGGTGGTGTTAGTATTATGTATTAAAAGTATGTCACTTTCCTAGTAACATGACATTCTTCCCTCCGCATAACATGCCCCTACCACGCTAACCTATTACTCCTCATCCTCTCTGTCACTGGCGCTACTTTCAAACTTCCTCTGAGCGCTTGAAAGTAACAAAATATCGATGTGTACAATCGCATTCACAAATCTATACGTCAATTCACATAGACGTTGTTATAAATAGGAAATGTCACGCTTCGATGCGAGCTGCACTGAATGTTACAGTGAAATAACGATCTCGAGTCGAGATACGTGTATATGCATTCCAAACAATGCAATAGCCGTGGGGATGCTGATTTGCTTTGAAAATGAGGCCGTTGTATAACCATCATAATGTAGTGACAACAGAAAGGTACCAACCAAAGTATTTCTAAATATAATACCAACAAATAATACAACTAAAATCACTACATGCTATAAAACAAAGTCACTTCCCGCTTTCTGTCCCTATGTATGCTCAGATCTTTAAAACTACGCAACGGATTTTGATGCGGTTTTTTTTAGTAGATAGAGTATTTCAAGAGAAAGGTTTATATGTATAATACATGCATAATATAGTAGAGAAACACTGATAATTTTAGAGGTTTCTAATGTGATGTCGTAAATAAACACATTTTTTTGCGCTTACATTGCAAACGCTGGCTGAACCCTACGAGATAGATTAAAATAATTTACTACAGTTTTGTACACCTTAAAAAGGTCTACAAAAAAGTCCACGCACATGTTATTGTGCTCTACAGTACAGGTTAAAGCATCGATATTTAGAGTAGAATGTCAAATCCCGTTAAATTACAGTCGTCGAATCACGACAGCCGTATTTTACGAAGCACCATTGCAAGCGTGAACGAAGAGGAATCCAGGCTAAACATTTGGACTCATAGCACAGTGTAGTTATGTATTAAATAGGCAATACGAAGATTGCGTTACTGGCGCTCTACTTACAGTAACTGGTTTAAAATACATTATTTACTTATTTTAATCCATATTTGGAACAGTACATACTTGTATCTTTAAACTACGCTGTTTTGTGACCTGGCACAGGGCACAGATAAGCAAAGCTAAATTCAATATACCGTCTGATGTTTTGGATCAGGTGAGCTATACCGTTTGTAACGGCCTTTAGATAGCCCGACTGTTTCTTTTGTATTTTGTAAAATATATTTGTATTAGTTGTAAGTTTCTTTCTGTTAATAAAGTCCAGATTCATTATTTATTATATAAAAAGTTCACCGAACTGTAGGTATATCCGTGTTTCACGAAGCTCTTTGTCTATCCCCGAGGGACGCCGTGTCATCAGTAATGTTGCTCGCGTAGCATGCAACTGGCACACTAACATTTGCTCACTAAAAAATAATATAAACCTACTAGGCTACCTACTATTTCTAGGCTATGTCGGTACCGGTGTTCTAGACAGGTGACGTAGCTATTGGCCATGTGTATTTATAGCGATGCGATGACAAATCGAAGACAAAATGATAGTCAAATATAGATAGGCAGCTATAGAAATCTTTCAGTCCAATAGAGCATTATATCAATTTGGATCTAGTGTAGGCCCCGCCTTTTTATCGCAAGGTCATGGCTTCAAATCCATTCGTGCATCAATGAGTTTTTCTGTTCGAAAAAAATATGTGCGCTGTACTACTCTCAAAGGGTGAAGGAAAACATCGTGAGAAAACCGGCTTGTTGTAGAACCTTAAAAAGTTCGAAAACATGGTGTCAAGTGCACGAAGGAGCCTAAGAAGCGCACTTTAAATCCTTTCACCACGCGGGTTCGAAAGAACTAGTGACACTAATAGTAGTAAGATTAGTAGTACTGGTATAGCGCACATAATTTTTTCGAACAGAAAAATCCATTAGTGCACGAGCGGATTTGAACTCACGACCTTAGGATCGGAGGCGGAATCACCAGTGCTCTCATGGCTACGTAGGGCTTGCGATAGAAACAACTGGCAGGAAAATTGTTAGGAAAATTGTTGTCAAGTCTCGAATTCAAAATTGAATAACCTCCTTTCCCTGTGCTTTTGGTGGTATGTGCTCTGACTTAAGTGCTCTGTCTACAAATGATAAATGTTTAGGATACCGAGAAGCTTATGCGTCTATATATATATCTTATACTGTAGGAAACCAAGGCTCCTTTGTTAAGAAAACCTTTGAAATTATATTGACTCGTCATCACCTCTAATTGAGACACCCTCAGTTATTGTTCGTGTCATTTATTTTCCAATTTGTTACTGTGACGGCATTTGCAAAAGCTTTTCTGACAGATTAATGTTGGATTTTGAATAGATTGCCGCCTTTGTGGCCCTTTTCAATATTTGTCATCGCAACTGAAATTATGAGGAAGAAGAAAGAAGATGTAAAATCTTTTTACTTCAGTTGTGTTGAGAGTTTTATTGGTCGGTATCTGTCAAAAGTTATTTGGTTGAGTATTGAGTTTCGTACATTGTAAGTGGAAATGGGGTTCCGTTGGATATGGATATTATGGGTTTATAGGAGTACTAGCTTTCACGCGCGGCTAAGCTCGCGTGGTATAAATTTTAACATCCCATTTTACCCTTTCTTGAGGGTTATTTTGATAAACCCTGAAACACGTGTTCGTTTATTTTTTATACTAATGCCGATCGACTTAGTTACATATAAGAGTCATTTAAAAATATATTGTCAAGTAAAGTCAGCAAAGTTATTTTTGAGCAACTCACGCTTGACAAAAAAGTTACCATGTCAAAATTATGTTTACGTAAAAGAAACCTCGTGGTTCTTAAGAAAGTTTTGCTTCATTAATACAAAAATATTTTAGTAAATTTGAGCAACTTCTGCTGTTCCGACTTTTTTCATCCGATACAATTATATGCTCTTTGCAAATAACAGAGTTGATTAGGATAAAAACATTGGTTAAAAAATTTATTATGCCTAAATTGTTTTCATAAAAAAAGAGCCTATGATTCGTAAGACATTTTTCCTGTATCTCTTCTGGTTTCGGATTTCCCCATACTGTCCCAGCAAAAAAACACTAAAATATTGTAGTTAGATAGATTTATTTAGCAACTAAATCATTGGTAATGTACACGAATTAAATCACAATGAAAAAGAGTTCATTACGTAAGAACTTACTCTTAAATTCTTAAAAACAATGTAAATAGATTCACTTCAACTTATAAATTTATGGAAATCCCTAAATTTATCCTAAGACCGTGGGTTAAAATCCAGGCATTTACCAATGGATTATTCTGATCGCAAAAATTATGTTCGTTATGCCAGTTCTCTTAAACGGCGAAGGAAAACGTAGAAGTAAGAACTTCGTAAGAACGTAAAAAGTTCGAAACAAATTGAGTCAACTGACCCGTAATTGTATCAAGTGCTTAAAAGGAGCCTTTGAGGTGCACTTAAAATCTTTTCACCACACTGGTCTTAAATAATTAGTAACACGACTAGATGTTGTGGTAGTCGAGGTTAGCGTTAGGTTAAAACACTACTAAAGCCTTAGATATTCACAGCAAGACCATAGGGAGGTAGCTCGAAGCTAGACTAGAACTCATTCATATGCAAAGTCTCCGGTGGAGGTCGTGACTTCATAGTAACGTTGTTACTGGCTGTAGCTCAATAGTGACGTTACTGTATGTATGTTCGTATGAGCTAGTGGCCAACTCTAGTGACGGAGTTTTTAGGCCGCCTAAAAAAGCCTCCATCATGGCTTAACGACTTAAAAGCCGGGACCGACTGTTTAACGTGCCCTCCGAAGCACGGAAGCGCTCAGCTCGTAATGCCACTTTCGGTCACCCATCCCAATTTATGACCGCGCATATCGTTGTTTAACTTTAACGATCAATCAAGAACGCCTAAGCAAGCTACGCCACGAGCGCTTCAGTGACGTTAAGTTGTTAGTAAGTGATTTACAAGTAATATGATAACTTCTCATATTTTTCCTTTGGAATGGAAGTGGAATGTTGTACCGACCCTGTACATAGTTTGATTGAGCGAGCGAAGCGAGCGAAAATCCCAGTAGCAACTTGTGCAATTTGGTGTTGTATGTTTGTATGTATGTATGTTTGTGGATATGTTAGTTAGAGCATAACTTTGGAAGCTCACTAAGTTACTTAATGTTATAGTTATATGAGGGCCTCGGTGGCGTGGCGGGCGATTGCTCGGCAGAGACGCAAGAGGCGCGGGTTCGATTCCCGCTACGGAAGAAATGTTTGCATGTTCTGCAAATATTTCTTCCGGGTCTGGGTGTTGTGGTACCATGGTACTCGTAGTTTCTGATACCCATGACACAGGGAATCCTAGTGTGGGGTCAGGACTATGTATGTGACTGTTGGGTGTTATAAAAAAAAAAGTTAGTAGCTATAGGTAGGTATGTTAGGTACTCAAATACAAGTTCCTACAGATAAAATCTAAAGCGCTAACCTTTCTCTCTAAACCGCGCACAACTCAACTCCCGACTCATTCGACAAGCGCTCGACATCTTCCTGTAAGGATTTCTTGATATTAATAGAACAAGGGTGCTTACAAAATATCTGAAATTTGAGTACATTCCCGAATTGCTCTTGACTTGCTTACTTTTCCAGGGGCCTACATAAAGTCAAATTATATTAAGTATATGTGCCTAAGTATTTTATATGAAACTACTAGTAGTAATTTGCCCCAAACTGAGATCTCTCTATCTCTATATAAGAGATAAATTATTTTATAATTTTACTTCTTTCTTAAAGATAAGCTCATTGTTATGGAATACTACGTTTCGCTCGCGTGGTATCCCGTATGAAATAGTGTACGATGCCATTAATTTTATGAAAAAAATGATGATGATCTGTTACTGCGTTAAAACGTTAACAAAAGAAAACAACAAACTTGCAAAGTACATTATACATATACTCGTAAGTCGGTGTTGTCCCACTGCATGGCCTTCATTGATATCCTTGTCGCTATAAAGATAAAAATTTAAAATAAAAATAGCGTGTATTTTAATAAAAAGCACTATTTAATTTGAAATCGTTCAAGCTATTGCTAATCCTCCCCCTTTGTAATAAATCGTAGTAGGGAAGTACTAACTAGCGCTGTAAAAAGCAGTAAGTTGACTTTGATGTATGACTGCGTGTTAAAGCTTCGCTATAAATACATGTATTTTCCAGGAAAATGGATTTAGGCAGTCATAAAATTCACTTGGGATTTTAATTTACTTACAATATATAAAATATTATAAAAGCTTAAGAAGGTGAAGATATTTGTGAGAAAACTAAAGGATATTTGGTTATGTTTTGGCTGTACTATTTCAATATTGAAAAGATTCTCGGCATAAATATTAAAATGCTCACGAATGCGTTTTGGCTGTGATAAAAAATAATCATTAGGTACTTTTTATTATTTGTAACATTTCGAACGACATCAGAAAATACATAAACATTTTTTCATTTGCCACTCATGCACACACAAATATTATACATAGAAAATTAGTACAGGAAATAAGTCAAAAAAGAAAGCAAGTCATGTTGCGTCTGTGTGCTATAGCAGCAAAAGGGTTTTGGCTCAGCATAATGAAAAGGTTGGTTTAACAGTTATACGCCGTCAAAATATAGGGCAATACTAAATATGCATAACAAAGCGTTTACGAACATATTTTGGCTTTGGTAAACACGTAAAAACTGCCGTAATTGCAGTAATCCATCAACGACCAAAATCTGACCTAAATCTAAATTCTAATATTTCGATAGGTTTGATAAAATAAACTTTTTTAATCCTTTTATTCTTAAACCTGCGTTTCAGCCGTTAAGGCTTAGTTTCATCGCAGGCTTACAACTTAATCCGTCGTAAAAATAATGCCCAGGTTTCACTCTTTGATAGCCTTGGTATGCCTGAAACGTAGTTTAATATAATTTGATTATTATCAGATGACTGCGTAATTACAAGGCTCTTTAAGTAGTAAAACAAAATCATATTTTTGGGACAGTTAACTCTAACTTGTAAATTAATTTTAAAATAAAGTTTTATAAGCCGAAGTGATAAATAAAAAGTAGCTTACTTTTTATCCAAGCACAACGCAAGTTTCGGCCGCGGGTGAAAGCTAGTACGCTATATTGCCTTTATTATGCCTATATTTATTATTCTCGCTGAAGATCTACCCGAGAGGGGTAAAATTACCGCTGCATGGCTGTGTATCATGCAGCAAATGCTGAATTTACACTCTTTGCCACTCAGTAATTGTATAGGGATATAATTACTTTGTTATGTGGAAACATGTAAAAACATAGCTACAAAAAATCACAATAAAATTGTAATACGAGCAGGTGGCAATAAATGCTTTTTTATTTTATTTTATTTTATATTTAATGCATATTATGCCTAGTGGCCACTAGCTCATACGAACATACATACATACATACTCGGATACAACGGCAGCATACAGCTTTAGTTGTATAGTATTGACTGACCGATCAGCTTCGAGAGGATTCCGCGCGAGGCAAGTGCTCGCTTGGTCAGGACGTGCCGTGCCTGTAGCAAATGTGCAAACTGCCGAGCAATCGCCCGCCATGCCACCGAGGCCGTCAAACTAAACTTGTTTCTTGTTTTTTTCAATTAAATTTTTAAGTAGCTTTGTTAAATAAATGTCAGACTATGTAAAGGTCAACTGTAGGTAAGACATTTACGAGAACCCACATAGTAGGCGTTACTTACTAAGTTAGCTAGATACTTACCTAACCTTCGCCCTCTTAAATACCTACTCAAGTCAAAAAAGACTAGGCAAGTGCGATTCGACTGGAGCACCGAGGGTTCCGATCCATCATAATTAAAAGATAAACTATTCTAAATTTAAATCGAGCTGTGCTCTAATAACCAAACAGGGACAAAATCGCAACAAAAGGATTCCATTTCACCATTTTGATTCGGAACCCTAAAAATACTAATCGTATTCTAATCCACATTATAAATGAATACCTAAAGTGTCTTGAATACGTATTAAGTGTATTAAGTGGAATGCTGAGTGGCTGATGATGATGATGTTGATGACGTCATCATCATCATCAGCCTATAGTATTCTACTGCTGGACATAGGCCTCCCTAATGAGCGCCGTCGCACCCTATTTTCGGCTTAAGTCATCCAGTCTTAATCTCCATTACATTTGCTAAATTGCGGTCTTGAATACTACCACTGAAAAATACTAATTGTATTCCAGTCCAAATTATAATTTTGAATACCAAAAGGATTATGAATAACAGATTTCCTGAGTTCTTTTATTCATCAGCACATTTCATAAAGGCTTTTTATGCAAACCCAAGGCCTTTGCTGTTCCCTTTTCTCGAAAATCAACAATGTAAACTTACCAATGTAAATAAGAGGGTTCCTCTATTATGAAGATCTGAAATTGTGTGAACCTTGGAGCAAAAAAGAGGAAGAAGCATTCAGCGTAGAAAAAGATTTGCTCACTCTTTGTAATGTTTTTTTTTATGTTTACTGAAAAAGATGTCTCATAGCAGGCCTGGTTTGTGTACACTAGATAGAAAAATGGTGAAAGAATCTGTGAATATCGATAAAATATTCCAGATCCAATTTGAAGCATAATTATTTGCAGAAAAATGTTTAAAATGCGAAGACTTTCTACAATGGTAACATTCGTAGATACCATTATCACTTTAAGTATTTTGACAGGTTCGTCCTTCTTCGTCAAAATGTTTGTATATTATGATTCTACGCGAACGAAATGCAGCCATTTTGCCTTCTTGTCAATGTCAACTGCTGTCAAAAAATTCAGAGCAATTTCCCCCCGCCATATTGTTTTAAGTTTTGTGTTGTTTGAGTAAGGCATTTTAGGAACATGCATTAAATAAAGCATAATAATTAAAAACTGACAATGTGAAAAGTTTTATACATATTTCTTAGGTTCCATAGATTTGTGAAACATATCCTTTCATATTCATTTTAGAATTTACATACGAAGGATTCCGTACCATCGTACTTATACATAAATGTTTCTTGTATGGGGCCCTCTTTTGTATGAGTTGTTATAGCGGCAATAGAAATATCTAATAACATACTCTGTGAAAATGGCAACTCTTTACCTATTACGGTGCATGAGATACAGCCCGCTGACAGACGGACGGACGGATAATGGAGGCTTAGTAATAGGGTCCCGTTGGCACCCTTCGGGTACGGAACCCTAACAAGTATCATTATTTTGTAGTCAAAATCTCTTATGCGGGTTCATCGGGATGTGAAAGAAAAACAACTCGAGTTATAATGGGTATAATATTTTTCCTTCCAAAAACCTACTCCATCAAATCGCAGCGTGCAAGCCGAACAGTAACACGTTACGATTGATTCTAGCCATTCGCAACAACACGTCCGACCCCAATGAAGGATAATGGAAAAATGGACAGGGCTGGATTAGATACCTACATACAGTTTTTTTTTACTGGGACAGCATGGGGATGATAATAATAATAACCCAATGGCATAGCCAAAATTGTTTTCACAAAAAAAGAGCATATGATACGCATTGACCATGTCTTTCCTTTGGACGGCCGACTAAGCTGAGAGGATGGAATAGGCGTGGGCAAGCCTACTCAATCTTAATTCGTCCCGGGCACTACATCGTCCCGTTTGTGAAGGTAAAAGTTGCCTCCTGACGCTGTATAAATGGCAAAAGGCCTAAGTTTTTTTCCTGTATCTATTCTTGTTTGGGATTTTCCTTGCTTTCCCAGTTAAAACACAATATAAATCAAAAGCAAAGTCATTCGATATACTGTCTGGTGTGTCTAATCTAAAACTGGGATGTGCCTTTCACTATTCTAAGAAATCTTTAAAGTGATCTACAATTATTAAAATTTGAAGAGAACGTACACGGCCCGTCTTCTTTGTTCGGCCCCTTCCTTCCACTTCACATTACCATATTCAAAATTAGACAAAGTAAGTTTATAAAAGAGCATTTTTTTTCTTATTTTGGTACCATGACCGACCTCCGTCTTTCCTAAAAGCATTCAAATTGACTGATAAATAAATAAACGTGGCATTCACGTAAAGTGAAAATAAGATTATTTATTACTATCTTTGTGATTCTTACGATTCTGTTACTAGAATCTCATTGTCTACGCCGTAGCACGCCTACGAATTCATAGGACCAAATTAGGCTTCAGCATTCCACTTTACGAAAGGTATATTATAGTTTACACTATAGTAAGTACCTACAAAAGGTGAGAATCCGAATGAGGTAGAAATAATAATAATAATAATAAATCTATATATATAAAAGAAAGCCGTGTTAGTTACACCACTTATAACTCAAGAACGGCAGAACAGATTTGGGTGAAAATTGGTAGGGAGGTAGCTTAGAGCCAGGAGACGGACATAAGATGTAAAAGTAAAGTAAAAGTAAAAGTAAAAAGTATTTATTCAAAATTACAAGTGTAAAATACATGGTTTGGGAACTCTCCTTTTAAGTCGTGTGACCTGTATTAGGAGAGTCCCCTCTTTTCCGTAGTACAACTTAGAGCACTTGTGTTACATAAATGTGAAGTATAATAAGAAATAACAAAAATAATTATTTATAATGTGTGTATATGAATGTATTTATATGTAGTAAATGAAAGTAGATATTATTATATAGTAAATATATATGTATTGTATATGTATTATATGTTTAAGAAATAATAATTCTAGAATAATAGTGGGAATTTACTGATATTATCAGAAATATATTATGTATATTAGGTTAGGTTACTACATTTTAAGTTATTTTAGTAAATAAGTCTTCAGTTTGATGATATCCTAGTGTCTTTAGCCATAGTGATACTTTTTTCTTACATTGGGAATAGGGCATTGTATAGATATTCAGTTCCTTGTTAACTTTGTTATATAATTGTATCGATTGAGCAGGGAATTGTTTAGAGGCCATTACTGTTTTTGTTACTAATTTGGGGATTACTGTGTTTTTATTACGTTTTTTCAATACATTTTTATCTATGGTCAAGTTTTTGTGAGTTTTAAGAATGCATTGTAATATGTACAACTGTCTGACTGTTAGGACATTGGCTTCACTGTATAGTTTGTCTGTATTATATCTTCTGTTCTTATAAAGCATTGTTTTTAAAATTATTCGCTGTGCACGTTCAATACTGATGAATTTAGTTTTATGAGTTCCACCCCATATTGAGATACAGTATAAGAGTATAGATTGAACAAGAGTTATGTAGATGTAGGTAATCAGTTGTATATCGGCAATATTTCGTAAGCGTTTAAAAATCCATATAAGTTTTCTAGCTCGGTTAGCTACTAATTCTAATTGAGGGTACCAAGAAAGATTTTTATCTAGTATAATTCCTAAATATTTTGTGGAGTTCACACGGTCCAATTTTGGGCAGTCACACGTTCTCATCTCGCTATATAAACAAGTATGTGCAGCAATTGTTAAGTTATGGTTAGGTTGAGAGGAGTCACGGATAGAAAAGGCGATATAATTCGTTTTAGTAGTATTAAGCGATAGTAGGTTAAGGTTCAGCCATTGTATAACCCTACCCAGTCCCAATTCAGCCAGTTTGTAGACTTCATTCCAAGTTTTGCCATGGAAAAGTATGGCGGTATCATCTGCGTAGGAGAATACTTTCCCATTTACCAACTGGATGTTTGTTAGGTCGTTAATATAGGCAAGGAACAATGTAGGACCAAGGACGCTACCTTGTGGTACACCGTACTGCGAGGTAGCCTCATTTGCACTAAAGATATCATTACCAAGCTTGACTTTTTGGGATCGATTTTGTAAATAATTGGAAAGTAACGAGAGAAAAGTACCGCGAATGCCTAGTTTTTCAAGCTTACGTGTACGATAAGATACTTTTTATCCCGAAAAAAAAAATCAGAAAAAAAGAATCAGACTTGGAATAACAAAACGCAAATGATAGTTATGTAATTGACGTATAATGACAGCTATGTAATGACGTATAGATGACACAGATGATAACATTCTGTATTATATTTAGTATCAGCATTGCACCCGTGCGAAGCCGGGGCGCGTCGCTAGTAAATAATAAATATTTGTGGACATTTCACACAGCGCCATCTAGCCCCAAACTAAGCAAAGCTTGTACTATGGACACCAGATGGCTGATAGAATCTCTATCTATAATATAAAAATGAATCGCAAAATGTGTTGGTAAGCGCATAACTCAACAACGCCTGGACCAATTTGGCCAAATCTTTTTTTAAAATGTTCGTTGAAGTTCAAGGATGGTTTTTACGGCGAGAAAAATTAGAATTATTGCTGGAAAAACCCTAAAAATAGCCCTTTTCTTTTTCCCATACAAATGATTTGTAACTAAAACGTAGTCAATTTGAGCTTTATTGCTATGGTATAAAGTTCATATTAAATTACAAGCACTCATTGTTGTCTAAGCTTGACAGGACGAAGTCTGACGGGTCAGCTAGTACTGTATACTTTTTTTTGTAAACACATACATAATAATACATATTTCTACAACACCCAGACCCGGAAGAAATATTTGCAGAACATACAAAGATTTCTCCCGTAGCGGGAATCGAACCCGCGCGTCTTGCGTCTCAGCCGAGCACTCGCCCGCCACGCCACCGAGGTCGTCTCGTAGAAAACCGTTTCAATCAGTTTAAAATGTACTATAGTGTCCCAAATTGTCAATCTTCTTAAACTAGGGTAGAACTACTTTTCTTCCTGAATCCTGCCCTAAGACCACCATTCAATATAGGGCCTATACTCAAAGAGAAAATTGTTAACCCTTGGTCAACGAGGAATAAGAGTGCTTATAGCTCTATCATTGGGTAGAGAGTACTGACCGTGTGGGAAATCTGGAATAATGAGGGTACAGTGGAAGCGTCCCTATAAATACTTCTTACTTGTTCCGTGAAAGATGGAAAGAACAGTAGGTACTTTGATTTTCTATTTGTAAAAGATGGAAAGCTTAATATTTTTACATATATTTTTTATAAACATAAAATCATGCCTGTCTTTCATAAGGGTAGGCAGAGATCACGGATCTCTATTTGCTGTGATTCTGACATAATTTTTTCGCTTCATTCGCTCTCATTTCATTCTTCATGGTATGCTCGTCGGTTAAGGGTAGGTACTCTTGACCTGGCCCTTATCTAAAACGTCGCCGATTTGGTCCAGGTATATTTTTGATGTAAGTTGAAATTGAAAATATAACCAGTGACGACCTGGGGGTGATTATGTAATTTGTTGCAATCAATTTCAATCAGTTTTTATTTGAAACTGATATTATGGCGGCTTAATAGCCGCATACTACACGTAACATAACTTGACAACTAACTGATAGAAACTGATTTAAAATCTTTTGGTTATCTGTGGTGTTATTATGATGGTCGTGATAAAAACTATAGGTATTTTATGATTTCGAAGTTTTATCTTAACGTTATACATACATTATTATCACGTCTGTATCCCTAACGGCGTGGGCAGAGCCACAGTCACTTCTGGTTAAAAGTCCCAAGATGGAAATGGTGAACTATGGTGACAGGAGATCAGCCCATCGCCCATATAGATGGTCCATCATGTTGGAGAGTATACTATCCCTTAGACAACGACATGCTCAGGGGAGAACGTATCTAATAACATATCTAATAATATAGCTGGACGCATTCTATGTTTTTTCTTATCTTCCAGTCTAGCAGAGAAGTAATATTATCAAACGAGAGTAATCTAGCGTGAGTACTTTCTTATCCCGATTAACATGTTTGTTTACCTTGATATTTTTAATCTAAGTTCAATGAGTTTCCAATACAAAGAGCTTATAAAATTCAGTATTTTCAAAACACCTTAACTTTCTTTGGGAAAAAACAAGAACCTCAAACATTGGAACTTTGATGAAACGGTTTCCATTATCACTTTTATAATTCACAAGACTTCACTGACTTCCAACAAAGGCCTTAAAGAACTTTATACCCTACGATTTTCCGTGAGTTTTCGGGTCACATTGTAATAACATCCCACTCTCAGAACACAGCAAGTGGGTCAGAATAATGCAATGATATATCAGTCGGCCGTAGCATTTCAGCAATGTCCATTTCCTGTGACGAAATACTATACGATAGAATGTCAGACAGCGATGAAATATCAGACAGTCGAAGCAGATTAGATTTTCTAAACCATATTCAATTAAAAAGCCAGTAACTAACTATTTATATAACTAACCTGACAATATTCACGATATCAATTTGTGCCTTTCATTTGTGCCTTCTTGGAACCTAGCCGAATGACCAAAATGTTTTGCTTAAAAAACCAAAGTAGGTTTTTTAAATTATTTTGTTGTGGATAATCTTATGTTTAGCTAAATAAAAATATATGGTATTTCTTCAGAATAAGCAACGGTAATTTATTTTTCTTGGGCAAGAACAAAAAAATTAAAACATTTGAACTTGATAATTATAATGTGTATTATAAAAGGAATGACTGTATTTATTTTAGGAACGCCCTACAATTTCACGTATTTAAGTTCCCGGGTCGCATCGTAATGGGTAACATTCCCACGCCCAGGGGACCAATTCTCGGGAAATAAATATATAATCACATTCGCCAAAGCTGTCAAATTATCGGATGAATTGAAAATTCCGTTTTCTCGAGTAGTCACTGTCGATAAAATCAACGATAAATCGTTCGATATTCGACTGTTGTTTTTATTTAAAAAAATTTAATGTCTGATTGAGGATGCCGAAATTGCAGCGGCCACAGCATTGAGACGACGCCAGGTCAAGTGAAGTGTTGATGATGTATGGGAATTGAGATTCGCAGATATAAAAAAAACGCTAGTCCAAAAATCTTACGGTAGACTTAATAAACACGCTAGAATCTTTGCAATAGCAAAAACAAATATACCGAAGTGAACTAAAGACATAACAATAAATACGAAAGAAAATAAATTAACGAAATAGGCAGTAAGGTCTTTGTCACCATCGCCCTCCCAAAAGTAGAAATTATTATGACAAACAGCTACATAATCTGTGTCAAGCGTTGAATGAACATAGTGATATTTTTATCTATTATGCTCGAGAATACTCTTTTTGGTACAAGATAGATATGATAGTAGAAATAAGTTGCGATATCCTACTAATATTATAAATGCGAAAGTTTGTGAGGATGTATGGATGTGTGAATGTGACGATGTATATTTGTGCCTTAATCAAGCCGTAACGACTGAATGGCTTTGAATGAAACTTGGAATCCACCTAGTATGTGTGCTGGAATAACATATAGGCTATTTTTTGTTTGGACACCACGCGAGCGAAAACGCGGGCGAAAGCCTGTGATATAATATATCATATCACGTGAATATCGAATGAAGCGAGAATTGGGCTCCAGGGCACAGCAAATGGGTCAGGGTATGAAGCGATGCAATATCAGTCAGCAGCACAGCAGATTAGATACCCGAGCTATACGCATTATGACGAAATAGCAAACCCGGGATTGTACTATTATGTGAATAGGTATAGTAGTACTGAGAGCATTGGTGGTCTAGTTGGTAGTAACCCCGCCTTCCGATCCTAAGGACGTGGGTTTAAATCCGGTCGTGTACTAATTGATTTTTCTATGCGAAAAATTTATGTGCACGATACCAGTTCTCTCAAACGGTGAAGGACCATGTCTTTCCTGTGGACAAGACCGATTAAGCTGAGAGGATGGAATAGGTGCTGTGCAAGCCTACTCCATCATAATTCGTCCCGGGCACTACAGCGTCCCGTTTGTGAAAAAAACACCTACTATTATGATGGTAAAAGGCCTTAGTTTGTTTAATTCGTGACTTGACTTTTCTTCCGATGTGAAAATTTGAAGTAGGATCCATTTAAATACATTTTGTTTTTAATTCTATCCAACTAATATTTTAAATACTCCACTAATCGTATAGCAGTTCTTTCAAATCGAAGTTTTTTCTTTCGAAAGTGCGCCTCATAGGCTTGTGGCCTTGACACATGTTTTCGAACTGTTATAAATGCAAAAGTGTGCTTGTATGTTTGTTAATTTGACTTTCACGCAGTGACGGAGAATGGATCGTTATGTTTTTTGCTCAGAACTAGTTTAGGGGCGAGTTGAGTTGAGTGAGTTGAGATGCAAGTTAGGCAACTTTTTATCCGAGTATCACGCGAGAGAAGCCACGAACTACGGCTAGTTTTCAAATAAACCAGTAAAAAACCGCCACAAAGGAATATAATTACCTGCTACAGCCCAACAACGATAATTACTTACTCGTAATGTGTTCGGAACCTTTCAACAAAATTACATACGAAGTTCGAAACATTTCCATTAAAAAGTTAATGCCTGTTTCACAGTCAGTTTTCAATTAGTTATGAGGCGGAAACGAGATGGCGCTTTGTACCTTGGTCTCTTTCAAATGACTTTAGAAAAATACTTTTGTGGTTTAACCGTAAAGGCCTCTCCACACTCGCGCCGCAAAAGACAGTAGATTTCGAAATGAAAAAAACTGAAACGTATTAAATAAATTTAAAGAATCATTTTAAATAATACTAAATATAACGTTGAATTTACGCGACCAAGCTTGAAAGATACAGCGGAAGAAAAACAACTCGGCTATTTTGTTAGGAAATGACCATCATTTGAGACCATTTGCACTGATGGTACCTAAATAAAGTCTTATTGCGTTATTTTTTGTGATCTTTTGCGCATTATCACGAAAGCCGGGTCAAAAGCTTTGTATTTTGCAGACATGTTGGATAAACAATGTTTTGAAGTTCAAAGCTGTAATTTTAGATTTTTCAGCGAATATAATTTTGGACGCATTTAGATTTTTCTTTACTCCCAGTCCAGCACAGAAGTAAGAGTGTGGGTCTGCTCCCCTTGTATATTTGTGACGTTGGTCAGAAATTACCTAACTGTTTTTCACATATCGCTGCCCTTGTTTTTAAAAAACAGCCACATACTTTGTCATAAAAAGTCTAGACTGTAGATAGTAAAATCGGTAACTTGAAACGACCGTTCCGATCATTTCTATAAAAATCGCTCTAAAACCGATTTGATCAATGTTCAGCTTACATTTATTGGACGAGATTGAATTGGCTTGAACACTGAACTAGTACGGATTATTCCTTTTGAAGGATTCCCTTTTATCTAAAGCCATTACTTATCTGTCTAATGGAATTGCGGAAACAAATTTTTGAAGTTTAATCATCGTAAATAAAAGTAAATGAAAGTCATTTATTGATTGAAATCCATCACGTTAGCGTAGAAAGCATTGGTGATCTAGTGATAGTGAGCTCGCTCGGAACTTTAAGAACGTAGGTTCACAAGCGGTCATGCACCGATAGATTTTTCTGTTAGAAAAAAATATGTAAGTACTCTATATCAGTACCTACTCTCAAACGATGAAGGAAAACATCGTGAGGAATGAAACCGGCATGACGTAGAATCTAAAAAGTTCAAAAATGTGTGTACGAAAGAGGCGTTTGAGGCGCACTTTAAATCGTTTCACCACACTGGTTCGAAAGAACTAGTGTGGTGAAAGTTTGGAGACACTGTGGCAAGGTATACTCGTGTTTTATACGCTTTTCTTGTCAATGGCGTAGTTACACGCGCAACGTGATGGATAAACCGCGCAGGAATTACCTTAACGAATATTTACCTCACTTGATCAGTAGGTGAAGCGTTCGTGGCGAAGCTTACTTAGACGTCCTTGATTGATCGTTGAAGCAACGTTGTGCGCGGCCACATTTTGGATGGGTGACCGCAAGTGGCACTACGAGCTGAGCGCTTCCGTGCTTCGGAGGAAGCGTAAATTGTCGGTCCCGACTTTTAAGTCGTTAAGCCATGACGGAGGCCTCAAGGCGGCCTATAAACTCCATCACAAGAGCTGGCCATCAGCTCGTATGAACTTACTTACTTTAGTAGGTACAGCTTTGAAACATCTTCATTTTGCAAATTCAGTTATCATCATAATAATTTATAACCATTATCCTCATAAATATATAAAACTTACGTTACTGACTGAACGACTGACAATCAACACACAACCCATAAGTTCTACTCGTGGAAGCATAAAACTTGGAGAGTATATTCCTTTTATGGTTTAGTGATGCACTAAGACAGGAATTCTCGAAATTTAACTCTTAGGTGACGTAGAGGGAAGATGTGATTATGTAAAAAACTCAATGCCGACAAAGTCATTGGTCGTTTCACTAGTCTACTGTCTACTGTATTAAACTTATTATTACTCTACTGTATTAAAGTCATTCCAGTGTAAACTGAAGCAAGTATTAAATCGAATCAAACTAACGAACTTACAGGTTTCTGGAAAAAAATTACTTCCAAGAATATGAACCTTTTTTAAATGGTTCAATTTGAAAGAGAAGATGAGATTTTCCATTCAATTAAGTCAAAATTGTGTTAAGGAAAGGAAAAGGTCTCCATCAAGTTATTGGGTTGGTATCGATAACCTTATTTTTGTTCTAGAGATAGAAATGATTTGATCTGAAAAGTTTATTTATAACAGAGAGAAAATTATACGAGTAAAATAATTCCTCTTTGAAGTATATTTGGGAGGACTTTTATAGGCTGACGATGATGAAAGTACAGAGTTTTCCGAAAAAAGATTAATAATCAAAATAGTTATATTTACCTACGTAAAATCCATCTTGGGACTCTTGGATCAAGAGTGACTGCAAGTTTTCTTATGACTACTTGTGGCTCTGCCCACCCCATAAGGGATACGGGCGTGATAATATGCATGTACGTAGTAGCTACAGCTAAAATTGTTCTTTTTCATCATTATTTCTTGTTATTTTTCAAAAAGATAGGAGTCAGTATAGTTTTACCTTTTCATTTCCCTTGACGCCCTCGGTGGCGTGGCGGGCGATTGCTCGGCAGAGACGCAAGAGGCGCGGGTTCGATTCCCGCTGCGGAAGAAATGTTTGCATGATCTGTAAATATTTCTTCCGGGTCTGGGTGTTGTGGTACCATGGTACTCGTAGTTTCTGATACCCACGACACAGGGAATCCTAGTGTGGGGTCAGGACTATGTATGTGACTGTTGGGTGTTATTTATTATTTAATTCTTCATCTCAGTAGTTACCCCTTTCACATGCATGCTCTTTATCACACAATCTACCATCTTATCTTTGTCCTTTTTCCACCTGTTTATCCATTCACATTCATATCCATCACTCTTCTTACAAATGACCTACATGTCACCTGAATAAAACCAAAAAGTATTTTTTTAAATGTACAGATAAGTATTGTTGGATTTTTAAACAGCACCATCTATCCCTGAACTAAGCCAAGCTTGTACGAGTACTATAAAATGTTATGCCTATAAAACAAATGAGGTTCATTCAGTCTTATTATCAGCATAAAGCATGTCTAGAACCTGTGGGACAATAAGCAAGGCATAATGAAGACAAGTGACAGAGAAGTGTTCAAAAGACCGTAGGCGCCTTTGTGGTGACGTGATAAAAGACACGCGTCCCAGAGATATCTCACTATTACACAGTCGAGGATCTAGGATTTTTGTTTGAGAGGGGCTATTTGAGGTTGCCTGAGGTTTTATCAAGGTAAACACTAAAGTGATGGATGGCACAAACAATGAGAAGCTTATACCCAGCTGTGGGTAAAGTAAGGTTGTGGATGATGATGATGAAAGATGATCCATAATGGGGTGGGCAGAGCCATAAGTAATCATAAGAAAATTCACAGCCATGCCTGATTTGAAATCTTAAGATGGGTATGGTGAACCAGTGACAGGTAATCAGGCCATCGCCCATTTATGTAGATGATCCTTCATGTTGGAGAAGATACCAAAATAGCACACATAATGTTATTTTGTCTAATATAATAGTGAGTGTTGTCGGATAGCTCTAAGCGAAGTTTAATAAGAATAATATCAAGTTTAATTCAAGACGTGTCACGCACTTTATCATTTGGGAGGAAGCTAGTGCTCCTTAATCGAGAAAAATGGCGAAAGATCGTGTGGCATGCCACAGCCACAAGACCACTTAACTTCATGAGGACCACGACCGTTCTGTCAAGATTACAACGACTAGGGGGACCTCAGCCCCCCGGATCCGCTTCTGCTTTTACGCGTACTGACAGTATTCTGTGACCGCGCTGTAACTAGAAAAGCCACAGATGAAATTATTGTTACCAAGTTCGAATCAAGCGTATTCCGTACCACCGACCGTCGAGAATTCGAGATCCGATGTCGAACAAAGGTCAAATATGTTGGGAATACTTAACGGAACTAAAATGGAGTTATGCATTTCACCTGGCAAGGCGAGGTGAGGTAGTGAAGTTAGGCGATAACTGAATTGCATCCAAGAACTAGTTATAGATAAAAGGTAAGTCAGCAGAGAGATGAGCTGACAATATAGCATTTGTTGCGAGCCGGCCCTAAATGAGGCTAGGGTATTCTATAACCAGCTGCAGTGGATGAAGTGGGGTTGCTAATAATGATTATAGCAGTGTGGTTTTAAAGTGCACTTATAGAGCAAACTTTTGACGTTCCGCGATGATTGAGTCAATGACATTTCACTGTAAAAGATATGGAATACGGCAGCTATATCATCGACAAACAACTATCGCCCCATATGGCGTCAATGTGTACTGATCAAAGACCAAAAAAACGTCAGTGTTTTTTGTGGTGACAATAATAACATTTACTGTTTTGATAGGAAGATCATTAATTTAACACAGTGAAACTGAATGAACCAGTACCGCAAGTCTATCACAGGCAGAAAATGAGGTCATGATTCAAAATGAGGTCATTAGCACTCAATTATCATGTTCATTGTGGGACGTAGCGTTTGTTTTGTTTAGTTGTTTAATTAGCTGGAAACAGTTTGAGTAAACTGTTCTATGAAACTCTGCTATATTATCAGAGCTTACAGTTATTGGGATGGACTCTGTTGACTCCCGTGAGCAAATCCCTCTTCTATTGAGAGCTCAAGATCCATGGGGGTATTTGTATAATACTTTACGTAACATTCTTATATCTTAAATAATGACATGCATTTATAACCAGAAATAAACTTACATCTAATACAAATACAATCACAAAACACAAAAGATGCAGTCGGACTATGTAAGGACTATATAGATTCTTTCTGGATCAGGTGAACTATCTAGTTCACCTGATTCAGCTCATCAGACGGTGGAAGTGTGCCCAAGACGCTGGCCGCATTGCCACGCTGAGTTGCAATACTGATCCGTTGAGCCAAATAAGAACAGCTCTTGGATCGAGCATCGCTTTGACCAGACGTCTTAAAAGAATTTTGAAAATGCGGTACTCGTGCCCCACGGACCTAGGCTCCATTCTAAAGTATTATAGAGAATATTACAGAATTACTAGAACGCATCGCAACTTTTTCACTCTGCCAAAATGCCGAACTAAGAAGAAAGAGATCGCGATTTTGTTCACGTTGAGTTTTTTCATACAAACTTTACCTTCTCGCTGTGTATTTTTAGGAGTTGAATTTTTATAATATTTTTATAATAAGAGGTTAGTTTTGTTCATTCAGTCAGTAACGTAAATAAATATATTTAGGAATACCATCATAGACCTCTAGAATCTGAAGTCTAGGATCTGGTCTGTTTCCGCATAACAAATTATAGGTACCTATGAGGCTGCATTTCAACTCTCTGGCTTTGTTTTTTACATTGTATTTATAGAGACCACGAAGACTTATTTCGTAACCAGTAATAATTTATGCTTCCTTTCACAGGTAATTTGACATTGACAGTTCCTTTTCCATATGTTTTGTATCATCTATTACTAATCTGTGGTATCATCGGTATCATGTCAAAATAAAAGTATTCTATTTTTCATGAAAAACATGCCAAAAATAAAGAATTTACAGGTAATTATGACATCAACTAAATGAGAAAAATCGGCTCTTTAATTTGATATTTAAATGTGCAGTTTTAGACCAAAAATTGATTCCAGGTTTTCATCCCTTTTCACCCCTTTAAAGGTTGAATTTTGAAAAATCCCTTAGTACACCCCTACATACCAAGATTTACCTACACTGAAAATTTCAAGTCTCTACGTCCAGCGGTTTAGGCTGTGCGTTGTCTGTCAGTCAGTCAGGACAAAGATTCTTATAATATAAAGATTATGTTGCTGTCATCTGATGTAATTCGCGATAAGTTACCTCTTCAGACCTACAGTGCGTATTCTACGTGTGTTAGGTCTCACGCAAACAACACAATACAGCGAAATGCTTAAAGAATAAATCAGCCGTACGAGTTAAATAAAGAGATTGGCCAGAAGCCGAGCCCTGTATTATCAGTATTTCTTGTTCAGCAAGCAGACTGAATGAAGTGTCCGGTTTTCCGGACATTGCAGTGACGTCATCCATTGTGACGTCTCAGTAAAAAAACTTTAATAGTAACCTCATAACGTGACTTGTGATTTTAATTACTTTTTCTGCGTGTGGTATTTTCCACTAAAGTTCCACTAAATAACATCGTGAACCAAGTTTTTTATTAGCTCACTAGCTTCTGATCAACAATTACTGATAAAATATAAATATTTGTGGACATTTCACACAGCGCCATCTAGCCCCAAAACTAAGCAAAGCTTGTACCATGGGCACCAGATGGCTGATAGAATACTTAAGTACTTTTTTTGTAAATACATATTTATAATTCATAATAATACAATACCCAGACCCGGAAGAAATATTTGCAGAACATACAAACATTTTTTCCCGTAGCGGGAATCGAATCTGCGCCTTTTGCGTCTCAGCCGAGCATTCGCCCGCCACGCCACCGAGCTCGTCGAATTTGATAATGTTAAACTGTTTGTCCCACGAGCTAGACCTATATATAAAGGCTGCAAAGCCATTCTGCACTTGACATGGATTGATTGATTCAAAACCAATCAAATCTCCATACTCATCTCCTCTTTGTCAAACGTACAAACTGACGATTTGACAAACAATTTACCCACAAAGTGAGCTTTATCTCCGCTGATTATGACAATGGACTTTACCGCCAGAACGCTTTGTGCTATGAACGATTGCTTGCGGACAAGTAACGTGATTACAAGGGAGCGTGGATACACGTCCATTGCAGAAGGTTTTTCTTCCACTTCCTTTTTTTATGATGTTTTAAAGGGACAACTCTGGTGGTGTAGCGGGCGAATTAGCTGAGACACTAGAGGTCTAATTCCCTTGGCAGAAAAATGTTGTCTTACAAATATTTAGTTTTTTGGTACCATTGTAATTGTAGTTAATTTCCCTCAATCTAATGTGTGGTCAGGACTATATAACTGGTAGGTGTTATTCATAATAAAAACATTATGGTAATTTAATAAATGTTAAAATTCAATTTTTTTGTTTATTGTCAAATTTGGCTACTTACGTAGAATTCTTATACCAATGCCATTATTTTAGATAATAACTAAAAATTAGTGGTCGCAAAGCGACAAAGCCCTTAAATAAATTAACTTAAAATTATAAGAAGAAAACCTCAAATCAACAGTTCGAATTGATTAAACTACACAGACTAGACAAATATTAAAATAAAATTGCACCCTAAGTGAACGAAAGACTTAAACAGTAAAATAAAATATATTCACGAAAGACTGTAGCAAGATCTCATACCGACGCATTCCCAAAAGGGAAAGTTATAATATAATAATAACTAAACAAGTTCTTTGTATAAATGCTCCCATTTGCGATAGTAAACCTTATTGACTTGATTGACACACATTGGCCAATAGATCGTACGAAGCGTCAACTAACTGCCTTATTAATCACTACACCAACTTCATGAACATGAACGTCTTATCAGCAACTTAAGCAATCAAAGTTAGGTTGTTCTGTAGTTCTCTAACAAATAGGTTATAGAAACTTGGGATTGTGCGTGCTTTTGAGTGATATGAGTGGATGAAATAAGTTTGTTACGTTTTGTTAGTGTCTAGTAACTAAAATAACATACATTTTATCACGCTTGTATCCCTAATGGGGTCGGTAGAGTCACAAGAAATTATAAAAAAACTTGCAGCCACTCCTGATTCAAAGTCCTAAGATGGATATTATGGTGAACCATGGTGACAGGTGATCAGTCCATTGCCCATATAGATGGCCTACTCGACTTTTACGATATGCCCGGGAGAAAAGCAGCTGGACACATTCTATGTTTTTTTCTTTTTTGCTACAAGTCCAGTTGAGAACTGAAACTAAAATAACGGTTGATTATATGTTGCTGCATAGTATGAGCAGCCTAAATTCTACGTTTAAAAAATACGTTTGTTCTTTTATTTCATGCGTCTTAGAAACCAACTTTTTTATTTTGTTGCATAAGCGGCCAGTATGAGAGGCAGCTTGAATATTACTTTTTTTATTTGTTCCACAATGGTCGGTCATAACATTCCTCATTTAAGTTATCGTTTGTTTGTTTTATTGTAGAAGAAGTCACCTGAACGTGTCTCATTTGAAAATTACGTTTGGTTTTTTATATCGACCTGAGAATTCCAACTTTTTTTATAGTTGCTACTTTATAGTCAAGTTATATAGGAATGACGTTTGTTTTTTTACAACTATCTAGTAAGTTCCATATTTACACAATAACGTATACCTACCTATTATTTGAGCGTGGATCTGAAAGTTACATTTTTTAAATTACTTATTACCTACAAAGCTTTTATTTAAAACTGATCTTTGCTTTTTTATACTGTAGAATGGCCTGAACGTTCCTTATTTCAATTATTCAATATTTTTTGTTGCAACGTGACCAAAATTCTAAAAAGAAGAAATAAAAGTGCGAGTCGAATTCGCACACGAAGGATTCCGTACCATCGTACATGTAGGTACATAAATGTTCCTTGTGTGCCACTTATTATAGGTGGCAGCACGTTCCTTATTGATATCAAACAAAAAATGCAAACTGAAACACGTCTCTTCTTTGAGGATTTTTTAATTTTATTGTTATTTTTGTACAAATCAGTAAATTTTAACCCATTCAATTACTGACCGCGCCCGGTGTAAAATATCAACTTTCTAACTATTACGGTTCATGACGGACGGACAGCGGAGGCTTAGTAATAGGGTTCCCTTGGCACCCTTCAGGTACGGAACCTTAAAAATAACTCTAGTGAAAACGACGTTTGTTTTTCACAGCTACGTTCCTTTTTTAAATTACTGCAAAGTGATTCTGATTGCATGAAGCAAACTGATTCCATTTTAAATCTATTGTTTTGTTTTCGAGAAACAGCCTGATCGTTCCTTTTTTAAATAATTTTTACGACCTCTGTGGCGTAGCGGGCGAGTGCTCGGCTGAAACGCAAGAGGCGCGGGTTCGATCCCCGCTACGGAAGAAATGTTTGTATGTTCTGCAAATATTTCTTCCGGGTCTGGGTGTTATAGTATTATAAGTATGTATTTACAAAAATAAAGTATTATAAGTATTCTATCAGCCATCTGGTGCCCATAGCTTTGCTTAGTTTGGGCTAGATGGTGCTGTGTGAAATGTCTACAAATATTAACAAATACATACATACATACTATCACGCGCATATCCCTAATGAGGTGGGCAGAGCCACAAGTTAACATAAGAAAACTTGCAGCCACATCCGATTTAAAATCCTAAGATGGAAATGGTGAACAATGGTTTCAGGTGATCAGCCCATCGCCCATATAGGTAGTCCATCATTTTGGAGAGGATACTATCCCTTAGTCGACTTTTACGACATGCTCGGGGAGAGAAGCGGCAAATAAATAGAACAAGTATTATATTAATTTATTATTATGTTGATTTTTTTTTCAGAAGCGGCATGGCATGAGCGGCCTGGTGGGCGCGACATGCGGCGCGCGCCGCCCGCGCACCCCGCCGCCGCCCTCACTCTCGCGCTCACCCTTCTTCTACGCCTCGCTCACGCTGGTGTGTACCTACTAACGATAGTATGTATGTATGTTCGTATGAGCTAGTGGCTAACTCTAGTGACGGAGTTTTTAGACCGCCTAAAGGCCTCCGTCAATACTTAACGGCTTAAAGGCCGGGACCGACTGTTTAACGTGCCCTCCGAAGGATGGAAGCGCTCAGCTCGTAATGCCACTTGCGGTCACACATCCTAATTTGTGACCGCGCATATCGTTGCTTAAGTTTCATGATCAATCAAAAACGCCTAAGCAAGCTACGCCACGAGTGCTTCGAACGATAGTAGAATAATTATGATAGAATAGAAAATTGTCGTCATTTTACCCTTGTTCCTTATTAGCTATGATCAAACTAAACTTGACAGCTCGAAAGTCATTAAGTTTCCGAAGTGCAAAAATCTATGCTAGCTTCTGCAGTGCCCCCTGGTGAGCATGACCGTTAAACATATCTAAGAACCGACACTAATAAAGCGCAAAAATCTACATCGAAATCGATTCAGTAGTTTTTGTGGAAATTGGTAACAGACAAACACACAAATAAATAAACATAGGCCAAGCGTATATACCTTCTCCGTTCCGTCGTGGGTAAAAATTAATAGACACGTTTTTGAGGGTTTTTCAAAATAACATCAAAAAGGGGTAAAATAGGGTGTCAAAATTTACACTACGTCGTCTACACTACACCGACGTCGGCACAGCATGCTCTGTTCATCCATTCTCTTTTAATTTTAACAGCGGATTTTAATTAAGTTTGAAATATACCTACACAGTTTGTACCATAAAAAAACTATCTTACTTCTTACTTATATTATAAATGCGAAAGTTTGTGAGTTTGGATGTTTGGATGTTTGTGCCTCAATCACGCCTAAACGGCTGAACGGATTTGAATGAAACTTGGAATATACATAGTACATGTTTCCGGGTACCATGCGAGCGAAGCCGCGGGCGGCAGCTTGTATTTAATAAAGTACAATGCGAGCGCGAGCATTAAAATAGAAACAATTAAAGAAATACAGTGATGTAAAAAAGTTCACTACTCAGCTTTGTGCTACATAATAAACAGCTAGCCGTTTTATAATAATGTAATCCTTATTTCAGACAACTTGAAATTATACCATAATATACGTTTCTGGCTCATTCTTAAACAAATAAAAAATCCATTTTATTATGAAAATTCAACATTCGTACCTACCCGTAACTTGAAATTTTGGTCATTTTGACATTTAGACCTAAATTACTCAAAGCGATTATTTTTATGGCATCTTTTTGCGTGTTCAAAAACACCCTTGAACTTTTTATCTATTTGGGATCCAGTTTTCTGCCATAAAAAAGAAACAATTAGGCAATAGCTTTCAGTTCATAATAATAGACAATTTATAGCCTCTAAAACTCTTGAAATATTAAAAAGTAAGAACTAGTTCGAGAGCCGATCGTAGGGAACTCTACTTCATCGAGTACCAGAACTTGACCTAATGCCGTGACTTATTGTTACTTGCAGCAATTAAACACCAGGTGTTATCATTTATTCATTTAACATGTGGCGCTTGAACCACAGTGATTAATTCATTCATTAGTCGCGCCGCCTGCAGGCTGTATTAAAATTACCAAGTTCTAGGAAATAGATTTTAAATTTATTTTTACTCATGAATGAATGAATTGAATGAACTTTTCAATCTAATAAAATGGAGTCTGAAGTCCTAATTAGATCACGCCATGTTGAGTTGACCTATTTGTTGGTTTGTCTTAGTTAGTGAAATGTAATTATAAATGTAAATCCTATAGTTTTCCGTTGACTTTAGTTAATTAGTTCAGTGATACGTACGACTTGTGAGCACTGGTAGTGACTCCGCCATCCGATCCTAAGGTCGTGGGTTCAGACCCAGCCGTGTACCAAAGGATTATTCTGTGCGAAAAATGTATGTGAGCTATATCACTTTATTCAGTATTTTTCAGTACTTTCAGTATCTGAGAAGTTTATTTATTTTCCAGGATACATATATTTATAAGATCTGTTATGGGCTCAATAAATTATAACGAATGATTTCAGGATTGGTTTAGTGCGTGCTTTATTAGAGATCATTGCAATATGAGCGTGGAAATCAAATTATATTAGACAACATAGAAAACTACTTAACCACTCCATTGACATAATGGAAAGTGTAGATTATAAAAAGAACAATCATTCTCCTAGTACTTTATCCCCAGGTTCAATGGGTCCCGGTATCCCCGAGAACATAACTGTGACCTTCCTCAACCCGACCACAGTGAGAGTCTCCTGGTCCACCACCGCCGATCTGGTGGAGAAATATGACGTCACATACAAGCCTTCCGACGCCAGGTGAGTGTTTTTCAATTATGACCTCTATGCCTCTGTCGCTATGTCTTCTTTCTCTTTGCACCTTTTGCTTTATGTTGGTCTATGTTTTGTTGAAGGAATATGAACTGTTTTAATAACGACTGTAGGTTTATAATGAATGTTCGTATGATAACTGTGTGTTAGCCGCAAGTGCTTATAACATCACACTGCGCTGCGTAGATGAATGTTTGCTTCATATTACGAGTAGCAATGAAATACGTTAAACCAATTAGATTTAGATACGTTTATTCTAAAAATAGGCACAAATAAAAGAATTATTTGTGCATGATTCAGGAGAAACTAGAGAAACAATAAAAACTAGGGACACACATAGGTTCCATAAAATTAAAATGCTTTTCATAACCTACGTTTACAATAATTAATCGTTAAGTGTAAGTGAACACAGGTTCGAAAGCGTCAAAGAAAAAAACGCTAAAAATAAGTTCATGCTAATTTTATAATGTCATTTGCGGGCGCCATAAGGGAAAATTATGCCTATAAAATACTTCCGACAAGACTTTATACTACCCAAAACATTTATAAATATGTACATGACTTCTAAGCTTAAGTTTTTTGAAAATCAACCACCGACTTTAAAACCACCACAGCATCATCGCCTTGTGATCAGAATATTTATTACCAATTTAGTTGGTTGCTGACTGACTTGGCTGTTGCCTCGCGAGGCAGCCGTGCGAGGTAACAGCTTGCTTAGTCAGGACGTGGATCACTCGAGAAAAACGTGCAAACTGGGGACGAGGCAAGGAGCTATTAGTAAAAATGCAAGTTGTCGCCTTTGTTATAACGGATGTCATATAACCGAAACCACTTCTTAACGATCAACTGAACTGAGAACACTGTGGTAAAAATTACTGCAATAAAAAGTTTCTATGGCTTTTTACGCATTACTTTTGTTTCGTTTCGCGTTTAATTTCCGAGCTGGTACTCGATGACATAAAGTTACATGTGATCATCACTCGATCTACTTTTAAGAACACATATTTGTTCCTCGCATGTAATTCAGAAATGGAAACACCTTAGAATTTAGTTAAGTTGTTAATTGATTCAGGCGTCACTTTGCGGAAGTCTATTTAAAGAGAATAGTAGGTATAGAAATGTTAATACTGACCTACTTAGTCTTTTTAAAAAGCTTACCAAAATGCAGGCAATAGCATTGTCCGCCTGCATTAAAAAATCATGCAAGGCTCATTAGTGACAGCAAACACAAAGCAAGCTCAATATCTACGACACGTGTTTCGCCCCTCAACGAGGTAGACTGAGTAGACTGAGTCTGTGTCAGAGAAGTCTTGCCTCTGCAAGCGTAGCAAGTTACTTTCTAGTCTACTAGAGATTAAATATCTATTTATAGTAATACTTAAGAATTGTAAAAAAACTTCGCTAAAATATCCATCAAAACATGGTAAATATTCTATTATATAAGTTCTAATCATGTTTGGTACTACAATTTTAAACTATAAAAAGTCAATTCTTAAAAGTTACAGATCAATCAGTAAAGTGATACTTTGTTCTAGTTTCATTGTTTATTTAAACAATATTCAAATTCCAAAATACGAACTTGAATCTCATTTGGCTGTTACGATACGGATTGAACGTTCAATATTGAATTTCGACAGCTTGCAACTTTAGTAGGAAGTTTAATTTGTTATTGTATTGTTCTGGATTAATTAAAAGTTATAAACAAACCATGTTGGATAAGGAAACGATCAAGGTTGTTAAAAAAAGCTAAAATAAACGCGAAATCGGATAAGAGTCCTCAGGTGTGAAGATTTGGGAAGATGGCCTTAGGAGGTATTATGATCCTACTAATAACTACTACTACCTACTAATAAGTTGCCACATTAAACTTTTCTCATAAAATAATAAGATTTTATTTTACGACTTCTATGAGTTAAAACTCCTTGGTGCCATTCTATAAAATAAATACAGTACTACCACAAATATTGTGCGCTTTGGTAATTTTCGTCTAGCTTCTAAGTACGAACTAAAGATACCTATTACAATAATTATGTAGATACTTATTTTTTAAGGGTTGGTTCAGTTATTAGGTATATTATTTGTTGACTATTAGTTGCATATTCGGACAAATTCGGTTTTCATACAAGGCACGAAGTTTGCCGAAGCGCACTATGTTTGTGGTCATACTGTCTGTAGGTAAATAAATAAATATTTGTGGACATCTCACACAGTGCCATCTAGCCTAAACTAAGCAAAGCTTGTACTTTGGTAACCAGATGGCTGAATACTTATAATACTTTTTTTTATATACGTACATAATATTACAATACCCAGACCCGGAAGAAATATTTGCAGAACATGCAAACATTCCTCCCGTAGCGGGAATCGAACCCGCGCCTCTTGTGTCTCAGCCGATCACGCCAACGAAGTAGATAAGTTGCAATTTCAAATAGTTACGAGTTCAACATTTTGAACCACCCATCAATAGACATTTCTTATTATTTGCGTAGTTTCTTTTATCAAAATAGGGCTTTGTCACAAGATACCGCCGTATAATCAAAGTCCCTTTATTAATTCATTGTTGAATTACCCAATGACTCAGCAAACAACCTATTTTCAATCACGTCAAGCTGATTCGAACCATTACCCTCAGAAAATAGAGCTTACTTTTAAATTGATTGAGCACGGAGAAACTACTTCGAAACTTGATACCCAGTTTAAATATTTAACGCCTTCAAAGAGTTCCCAACTGATTAAATACCTATTTGAAGATGATTTTTTCCTGATATCAGCAAAATTATTCAAATTATTATGTTTATGGAAAGATAGGTGTACTTCTTCGCTAGACTGGGAGTAAAGAAAAAACATAGAATGCGTCCAGCTGCTTCTCTCCCTGAACAATGGCGAAAATTTCGTAAAAGTCGACTAGGGGGTAGCATCTCCAACATGATGGACCATTTATATGGGCAATGGGCTGATTACCTACATCACCATGGTTCACCATATCCATCTAGGGACTTTGAATCAGGAATGGCTGCAAGTTTTCTTAATGATTCCTTGTAGCTCTTCCCACCCCATAACGATACGGGTTTGATAATAATAATGTAATTATGTTTATGGACACAATGTATATAACTGGACTAATTTTACATATACATCATATTATTATATAACTACATACATAACATACTAGGTTCTACATCAGTGCTTCGGAGGGCACCTTAAACCGTCGGTCCCAGCTTTTAAGTAGTCAAGCCATTACGGAGGCCTTTAAGCGGCATAAAAACTCCGTCACTACAGTTGGCCACTAGCTCATACGAACTCATTCATAAAGTAAAACAAAGTGTTTTTTACTAGCAGTTGACCGCGATTTAATGAAAAAATCAATGCAGACTAAATTTTTTATTTGTCCTTCACCAAGATAGATAGATTATTTATTTGGTACACAAGAAACAGCACAGACAGAATGACAGAAAAAATAAAAGAAAAAAGAAGCAATACATTTAGTTAAAATAAGAACGTAGGTAAATATTTGGCTACATAATTATCTATCTAGATGTGTATCTAGGAGAGCACTGGTGGTCTAGTTGGTAGTGACCCCGCCTTCTGATCCTAAGGCCGTGGGTTTAAATCCTGTCGTGTACCAATGGATTTTTCTGTGCGAAAAAATTATGTGCGCTATTACCAGTACTCTCAAACGGTGAACGAAAACATCGTGAGGAAACCCGCGGCTTAGTCAGCTCCGCACATATTGACCATGTCTCTCCTGTGGACAAGGCCGACATGCTGAGAGAATGGAAGAGGTGCTAGGCAATGCACATAAATACGTACATACTAAGGCCTTTTACCATCTATAGTAGATGATTTATACAGCGTCAGGAGGCAATTTTTACCTTCACAGACGGGACGCTGTAGTGCCCGGGATGAATTAAGATTGAGTAGGCTTGCCTAGGGGGGGGGGGGGTATACTATACATACATACCTACACACCCTAAACACATTGCCCTCATTCTTCGATGTCGGGAAAGAATGCAGCGCTCTCAAAAAAATATTATCCTACTTACCAAAGTTGGCATGGAAAGCTCGGACATAAAAAGCAGACTACCAAAATATTATATACCCGAAGATTGTATTTGTAATGCCCTGAGAAACATTATCCGTCCTTGAAAGGAGATAATATTGTCTTACTATATAGATGTGTATTTGTGTAACACAATAATATTTGAATTTCGATATTCACTGAGCGTACCTATCGCTTCAGCCAGACATTATTGTTCCAATCTTGATTTAATTTCTATAGACAGAAAATCATTTCGATCATGTCTGCTGTAATCCGAACATTTTGTAATTTTAACGATTACACAGAACAAACCAATATGAGAAGGGATTTGTAAAGCATTTCGATTTGTCATTTTCAATCTTATTGTTTCAGAGATAGGGATCAAATTTGAACACAAAATACATGTTTACCTCTACATTAATTTTTTTGTATTACCTATGGATTTACCGAAACTTGAAACCATTTTGCGACAATTCTGATTGAAAATAAACAAACTCTCATGTTCCGTTTTCATGTTAAATTGAAAAATAAATCTTGTTTGTATTTTGTTTGCTGTCAAACAAACATGGTCAAACCAGTATTAAGGTGCAGATAAAAATAATGGGAAAGGAATCGCAAGCTATGTAAAACATATTTTAAGTCTTATTTTGACAAACAAATATTTATTAGGGTAAACTTGCCATAATCGTAATTGTATCTAAATCATACTACTGGCATTGTACAGCCCCTGACAGATGAGAGAAGGGAGGGGGGTCCTCCTCCCAAATATGCAAACAAATGATAATGATAGTTGGCTTTGATAAATTTGGTTTGAAAAGTTGGCTTTGATACGATTAAGCCAATTTTTCCCAAGTGAACTTGCCTTAATCATTCAAATTAGGTAGGCCTAATTTAATAATTTTGTACAAGGATTTTGAAATGGATTCCGTTCCCCAAAGTAAAATTTTATTACATCTAATCGGTAAGTAACATATCAAAATCACCAAAGTAAAATCATAAACTTTGACATTTTGCTATCTATTTGCAGTTTAATCAAGGAAGTGCTAATCCAGTATTGCAAATTCTATTTTCCGCGCCAGAGGATTAAATAGGTATTCAATATTTAAATCTTTACACGACTCTGCTAAATATTCATTAGTTGAGAGGCTTAAAGGGTGGGAAATTCACAAATATGTAGTAACAAAATAATCTTCAACATCATTTATCTATCTAGTCGTGTCACTAGCTCTCGAACCTTTATCTTATCTTTATCATCATCATCATTTCAGCCTGGGCTCACAGCTGTATACTGTGTTATACGCCTCTTTTCCATTTTCCCAGCCTTTTGGGTCCAGTGCGTCTCTTATCCAACTTTTTCAACGCTGTAATTAAATGCCTAATCGTACTAATCGGATAAATAAATAAACACCAAACAGACAATTACATACTCACAGTAGGATTCCGTCAGGTGGGTATCGAAAACTACGAGTACCATGGTGCCACAACACCCAGGCCCGGAGGAAACATTTTCAGAACATGCTAATATTGCTGGACATTCACTCACTACGTCATCAAAGTCTTCAAGATATGTCAAATTTGTAAAAATTTGCAAACTGCCACGCTTCACTTGTCTGTGTCAATTCAACGACAAAGTGTGGTATAGTACCTTTAGTTGGCTGTCACTAAGGAAATTGGAACTTGACATTATTTCCGGAACTCGGCGAGTGCTTGACTGAGGCATTATAATGGATTTTTTGTAGTCAATTTTATTCATGAGCTAATTATAAAGATATGGAGATTGATGGGTTGAAAAGAATATAATACTTATTAAGCTTGTACTATGGGCACCAGAGGGCTGATAAAATATTTACATACCTTTTTTTATAAATACATACTTATATACAACAGAACCGGAAAAAATATTTGCAGAACATACAAATATTTCCCGCAGCGGGAATCGAACCCTCTTGCGTCTCAGCCGAGCACACGCCCGCCACGCCACCGAGGTCGTATGTATGTCCAAACCCTGTGAGCTATTTTTCCACCCTAGGTAGGAAAGGATGCTACACAAAAATATAAAGATTAAAGTGTTGATTATCAAGTGTTTATTACAGGAATTTTATTACCAGAAAAGGAAGAAAATTATCGAAAGGTTTTACAGTTCTTTTTAGCCGCATCTATTACACACTACTGTTCTAGTTACTATGAGTAAATAAAATAAAAATAACCTTATTGAAACGCTTACAATTCATAGACGAGACTATTACGAATTACAACGCTGTCATTCACAGTACATCCACCGTTCATCTACACAATACTACTGTAATTTACCTTCGTCAGTCAGCTCTGACATATCCCACGATCAAAAATTACTCTCTAACACTTGGTTCATCTCAACGGGTAAAAATTAAAATATAAATTAACAATAAACGGGTTAATGACCTGCCCTGATCTACTCTGCCTTGTAAATCAACCGGATGCCCACTTAGTCACGGCCTACTCAGGAGTATCAGTCCACCGCACCTCACCGCTGATTCAACGATCCACAAAAATAGAGTTTTTGGTTATATTTGGTTTGTTAAATTCCGAAATTGACGAAATCCGCGCGAGCGAACCTACAGGAACGCTTGATTTAACGACCCTATCAGACACACTCACTCGACTGACACCAGCCACCACAAGGTCACAAAAAGGCAGGGAAACGCCACACCAGGATTTTCGGTCTTGTCACAGCAGCACAGCAGGGGACGCTGGCGCTCTGGACCCTCGCCGACGACAGCGTGCGCCAGAAGGCGGCAGGTAGCAAGGTTGCGACACGTGCTCGCCACGTGTTCGCGCCCGTACGGAGCACCTCTTTTCTGGAAATTTCATAGCCCGGCGTAAGCGAAAGTGCTCTTTAGCCTGCGAAGCGGGGTGCAACCTTAGCAAATCTGCCCTTGTGTATTCATGCACAGGGTTGAGGATGTCCCACGAACTCCGCACGGCAATCGAGGAAGACAAAATCAAAGATCAAAAGTTCAAGACTCTTACCAGAGGCACAAAGCTGATAATACGCACAAAACACGTGCGCCCAAAGGAATCACACGCGTGGGTTCTCCCGTGGATGATTCCCGCTACGCCAGACACAGAAGCCAGGATATATTAGCCAGCAAATACAATTTTCATCAAAAGCTCCACGCCACGTTCTCAACCATCGATCCGTCAAAAAGATCCTTGCCCTCTCGCTCTGACCGAGCGAGACGAAAGAACGCAAATGACACTGACAGTTCGATTCGTCTTGATCAGGACACTGACACTCACAAATCACCCGTGCCAAGCCAGAGTGTGACCAGCAAAAACCAAAATTATTACCTATCTCGCTGAACGGAACTTTCAAATAAAGAGGAGGGAAAAATCGAACGTTACAACCCATATTTTATTTAACCCAAAAACAACGTTGTATTTTTCTATCCGTTGTCCGTTAGTAGAATGTGGCATATAGCATGTGTAAAACTGATGAACGAATCGAAGGTCATAATACAAAAGTACCGTAGTATATTATTAAGCTGAGTAAAGCAAACACCGTACTTGTTTGCTCGGCAAATAAACCGATTTCCTGCGTCTGTCATTACTTTCCCCCGAGCAAGACGAATTGCGGCAATCATGTTTTGTTGTGTTGAGTTTTTCGCTACTAAGGTTATCCATGACAGCTGAAATAGTAGAAATCACAGAGGCAGATAAAGAAGTCCTCCCTCAACTTCAAGCTATCCTTGAAATTCCTTCACTATGTGGACCAATCTTCCAATTCGTATGTAATACAATGGAAAAAAATTAAGAAATATAACCTAAGATACCTAAACAAGAATATATGACGTTAAAAAAACAACTCCAAATAGGAAAGGGCCAAAGGGTTAAAAAAACCAGGCCAATGGAATAAAAAAAACAAAAAAAGTGTCGACTTTTGTTTGTGAGTGTTGGTGGTTGTCAAATCACTGGTAGTCTAGTAGCGAGGGAATTCGTGAGGCAACCAGCATGTCGAAGAACTTAATAAGTTAATAAGCATGTGTCAAGTGCACGAAAGGAGCCTTTGAGGCGCACCTTATCTTTCACCACACTGGTTCGAAAGAACTAGAGACAAGATAAGTAATGGTGCCCGCGGCATGGCTATGGTAATATAGGACGTTAGGCAGCGAGATGGGCAGATGATACAGTAAAGATCGTTGGCCGTGGATGGATGAGGCCTTTCCGATAGGACACAATCAAAGGGAGGACAAAAAACTTGTCAAGTGCGAGTCGAATTCGCACACGTAGGATTCCGTGCCATCGTTTTGATATATATATTTTTTTAATAAAATTCGTTGTTATAGCGGCAAGAGATGGTGGTCTAGTTGGTAATGACCCCTTACGATTCTAATGTCGTGGGTTCAAATCCGGTCGTGTACCAATGGATTTTTGTATGCGAAAAAATTATGTGCGCTTTACCAGTACTCTCAAACGGTGAAGGAAAACATAGTGAGGGAACCCGCGGGTTAGTCAGCTCCGCATGTATTGACCATGTCTTTCCAGTGGACAAGGCCGACTAAGCTGAGAGGATGGAATAGGTGCTGGGCAAGCCTACTCCATCTTAATTCGTCCCGGGCACTACAGCGTCTCGTTAGTGAAGGTAAAAGTTGTCTCCTGACGCTGTATAAATCATCTACTATAGATGGTAAAAGTCCTTTATTTATTTATAGCGGCAATAAAAATACACACTGTGAAAACTTCAACTCTTTTCCTATTACGGTTCATGACGGACGGACGGTCGGACGGAAAGGGAAGCTTAGTAAAACAGCATTGCACATACATACATTATGTAAGTGTATAAAATAATTGTTTTTGATGTTTAGAAATAAATATTTTTTTCTGGATTTCGGTACCTATTTACTTACACGATGTCCGGGATAATAATTATTATATAAACTTTTTTGTGTGTTTTCTGTGATCTTTGTTTTAAGTGCAAAACAAAAATTGGACAAATAACAAACACGTCTTAACGCAAAGCAAAGCAGATAAAAATGTTTTTTTTTTACGGTCCGATTATGGAACGAGTTTTGACAGAAAAGCCACTATGAACTAGTATGAACTGGATAAATCGGGTCACACAGGTATTGATTAATAATTATACAACCGTAATGGAATTATGGCTAATGCTACGGTAATTAACTGGAATAGACGAGGTCTTTAGCATTGATTTCTAACGCGATCTCATCAATTGTGAAGCAATTGCGCCAGTGCTAAAAATAAGAGAAATATTTCATCGGTACGATTATTATAAATATTACATATGTATTACGTATGCTAAAAGACGTTAGTGCGTACAGTACAACAGCTGACCATCGTCCTTTCGATTACATTGACATTTTGATCGGTCGAGTTCGGTCGACGACCTCCGATCACACTACAGGCGATGAAAGATTTAGTGTAATTGTACCGTAAAAACGGTTCCATGTCAATCTTTTAGTAAAAGTACCGATCTGCGTCAGAAATTGTTCTGCAAATTAGATAAGTCGGTAAGTTTTTTTTCTAATCCCTTCGAACCATTGAAAGTTACCTCTTCTACCCTTTTGACCTCTTTTTAAATCAACTAAGTAAATGCCATGGACTCCCTAAATAGAACTAGCAATGAATTGTGAACACCAAACAAACCCTCTGTTATTGACTATACACTTAGCAATAAAATCTAGACAAAAGCCGGAACGAAATCATAGACGTCGAAAAAACGGAAAGGGTCGGCCGAAACAGGATGTTGTATTACCGCTGAATTTCCTGAACAAAGCTTACAGCGTTTTGCTGAAAGCTTTGTATACGGAACCCTAATTTGTTCTGATGGAGTTTTGCACAATAGACGATTATCGATGGAGGGAATGAAAGATTGGATTTTGAGGCGACGAAAGATTGGATTTTTTACATGGAAATTATATTTTGTATCAATTTTGACTGATTAGATCGATCTAAACCACTATTATTTCGTTATTAATTATTATTTAGTCATTATTACTTCGTCTTATTATTATATCATGATTATTTTTTGAAGTTCTGAAATTATAAAAAAAGAATTTAAGTAATTAACTACAGAGATACTTAACGGGAACAGAATCTTTTACTTTTTTTATATTCTCCTACAGATTAATTTTGTACTTGATTTTCCACATGCCAGTTTTGTTATCACAAAAGCTATTTTTCCTCTTCATTCTTCCAACTTCCTTCAGCTTGGAAACCCAAAACGTCGAGATTGAATCATTGCTCGTTAGTTACAGAGTGGTATTGGAAGTGGCTGGCAATTCTGACGCTGTCATACTGAGCGGATTGGAAGCGGACACGCAGTACCAAGTCACTGTCGCAGCATTGTGGGGCGGACACAAATATAGAAGCAGGCCTATTGTCTTCCGCACGCTGGGTATGTAAAAATGATTAATCTTACTTATATTATACTAGCTGTTGCCCGCGACTTCGTACGTTTGTAGTACATTATTTTGTTCTATAATCAATAGTTTTCGCAGCGCACGCCAAAAACTATTTTGGGTTTTCTACTTTGGATTACAATATTGCAATTTTCTTACGGATCCTTAATTTTTTTGAAAATATATTATAGCCCATACTGGTCCCTGATAATGTAGCTTTCTATTGGTGGAAGAATTTTTGAAATCGGTCCAGTAGTTTCGGAGCCTATTGGTTACAAACAAAAAAAAAACAAAATAATCTTTTATTAGTATGAAATGCGAAAACATCGTGAGTAAACCGTCATTTCGTAGAACAGTAGAAAGTTCTTAAACATGTGCCAAATGCACGAAAAGAGCCTTTGAGGCACATTTGAAATCCTTTCACCACACTGGTTTTGAAAAATTAGTGACACGACTGGAAGCAGCGCAATTCTATTCCTATTGACAAACTTTTATTTTTTGTGTGTAACTGCTATTAATTTTATTGAAAGAAGTATACATAACTGGTTTCGAATTAGATTTATTTATGAATCTTTAGAGGCATTGTAAGTGCTCTATTTGTCAAGAGAATTGCTTTCTTTCCGTAGTATATTATTGTCTGAATTAACGTTATATGCGCACTTGTCGATGTCAATTACATCCATGCATCTATATATCGTCACTGGAAAGGCAAATTTACGTATGCGCCAATCGAGAAAAAGCCGTTTAAAGTTAATTTTTTTCGTTTTTTAATCATAACTTTTTACATAATTATCGAATTTTTGATGACGTCAACGTAAGATTTCATTCTTTTTTCATTTTCTATGTCCAGCAATTCATATTATTGTATATGGACTGCTATTTTGGGATAATAACTCAATATGCCCATTTGGCGCCATTTTGGCGCTTACGTAAATTTGCCTTTCCAGTGACGATATAGAAGTAATTGACTGAACTGAATCTCAATGGAAAAACCGATGAACAGGAGGCAGGAAGTCCATTATCTCGATAAACGAAATGCCTAAATAACATTAGGTACGCAGAATCGAAGGCGGATTGCAAAATGCGCCAGTTTATGTGTATAGTAGTGATGTTATCGCAGGTATTTTATAAAACGTGTCGTGGGTATCAGAAACTACGAGTACCAACCATGGTACCAACCACAACACCCAGAATAGGAAGAAATATTTATGGAACATGCAAAAATTTTCCGTAGCAGGAAGCGAACCCGCGCCTCTTGCATCTCAACCGAGGCATCGCCCGCCACGCTGCCGAGGCCGTCAAATCAATAAAAATCAATGTTGTTTATGTGACCTTTCATTCGTCGTCTGATAGTTGCATATAAGAAAGGTTTTGAACTATCTAGGTTTTCATTACAGAAGGTTTTGTTCCGAAAATACAAAGGAATCATCATCATCATCATCATCTTCCTGCCTTTATCCCACTCTATGTGGGGTCGGCACAGCATGATCCAAGGATCATGCTGTAAGAGTTTTGGCTAAGGTGTTTTATGACCGGCCGCCTGCCTGACGTCAACCCTCCTTAAAATACAAAGGAATATGAATGGAAAATCTTTCTTTACCCAATTACTAACAATTAAAATTTTCCACTCGGCAGGTCCTCGAATTTCTCATATTCTAACAATCGTATTTAAATGAGACTAAATTATTCGTAGTTAAGTGTATTCAAGCAATTGTCCCGGGGCGCTGTTTATCCGTGTGAACGAACTTTGGAATATTTTGAACGCAGCTGGTGGAAAACAGCTGATCATTTTATGTGTCCACTATATTTTTAATTACCACAATAATTTAATTTTATGTTCAATTTACTCCATAATCTCCAAACATTCTCACAAACTTCCATTGTGATAAGGCAGTTAGTACATACATATATAATTATTACGCCGGTATCCCTAATGGGGTGGGTAGAGTATTTATCGTAAGAAAACTGGTGAACTATGGTGACAGGTGATCTGCCTATCGCCCATATAATGTCCATCATGTTGGAGAGGATACTATCCCTTAGTCGTCTTTTACAATATGCTCGAGTAGAGAAGCTGGAAGCATTCTTTGTTTTCATTGCTCCCAGTCCAGCAGAGAAGTATGAAGTGAAACTACTTGTTCGTTTGAGCTGTATTATCCTCCTGAATTCGCGTGATAAGTGCTAATATGGCAGATGGAACATGCGAGGGGCACATTATCATTAGCAGTATGACGTCGTTGTCTACAGTCTGTTTGGTGGAAGTAAGTTGAGTGGATATATTGTGAGGTCAGCACCTATGATTTTATGAGTACTTGTCTGTCTTATTTTAGTACACACATACATATTATCACGCCCGTACCATAGAGTGAGCAGAGCTACAGGTAATCATAAGAAAACTTGCAGCCCATCTTTACCCAAGAGTTCCAAGATGGATATGGTGAACCATGGTGACAGGTGATCAGCCCATCGATCATAGAGATGGTCCATCATGTTGGAGAGGAATATCCCTTAGTCGACTTTTACAACAAGCTCGGGGAGAGAACCAGCTGGACGCATTCTATGTTTTTTCTTTACTCCCAGTCCAGAGAAGGAGACCCAGTTCAGGAGTCCAGCAGTCTTATTTGAGTGTATACGAAATCTTTGTTGTAAACTGTTGAAAGTCTAAGTTGTTAGGTATCTTACTCATATTATAAAACTAAAAAGCTTTAGTTTGCTTGAAATTACCGACGTAAAGTTCAAAACGCAACGATAGCGCGTGCTAACTTTACCTGTGCTGCCATCTAGTATTATTATAAATGCGAAAGTTTGTAAAGATATTTGGATGTTTGTGCCTCAATCACGCCTAAACGGCTGAACGGATTTGAATGAAACTTGGAATATACATAGTACATGTACTGGATTAACATATAGGCTATTTTTGTCCAGATACCACGCGAGCGAAGCCGCGGACGGCAGCAAGTAATTTACAATATACAAAAGAAACAGTCGGGCTATCTAAAGGCCATTGCAAACGGTCTATAGATAGCTCACCTGTATGTTTTACTGAATTAAAAATAATTTAATCTTACACTAGTGCAAGCGACAACCGACCTCAAGGTGACGAACCTTTACATTTCGACTTCGACTTCGACTGTACAAACAAGAAAGGCCTAACAGTTGGTAAAATCGGCTGCACCTCTAAACCATAAAAGAAATATGCTTTTGACTTGTGATTTAAGTAGGCTGTCCGTTGTCAGTCAGTCAGTGACGTAAAAGTATACTTTACGGATATTTAGATACAAAAACTTATAAGATTCATAATTTAGCGATGTTACTGTTAAAATGTAAATGTAGGGTATGCTACAACCCGGCTTACGTGTGACCTTTGAAGAGGAACTCGAATGAAATTCGCGTTGAGACTGAAATTCACAATTTAGCAAGCCTTCCTTTACTTATGTTAAGTAGATGTATAACCTAGTGTAAAACTTTGAGTTCTGAGGTCATGGAGGTATAACGTAAACGGTTGTACTTGTTATAAAAAGAGGATGGGCGAAATGTAAAAGAGCTTGGACCGTGGCCAAAAAAGTAGTGCCCGCAAAGTTGACACAGTGCGTTGGAAAGGTCTATCAAAGGGCAGCCATTATTATTTGACAGCAAAAAAATCCATTCTGGAGGAATCGATCAGTTTACTATCGTCAGTTACAGATGCGCCTTTTGTTCTTAGTTTATTTTAACGTTTTAAATATGAATGTGTTTTTATACTATTGGTTCTTTCGAACCAGTGTGGTGAAAGGATTTAAAGTGTGATATATGTATTTATTTGTGGACATTTCTCATAGCGCCATCTAGCCTCAAACTAAGCAAAGCTTGTACTATGGGAACAAGATGGCTGATATAATACTTATGTATACACTTTTTTTGTAAACACATACTACAACATACTTGTAACATAATATTACAACACCCAGACCCGGAAGAAATAGTTGCAGAGCATACAAATATTTCTCCCGTTGCGGCAATCGAACCCGCGCCACTTGCGTCTCAGCCGAGCACTCTCCCGCCACGCCACCGAGGTTATCGTGTGTTTGAACGATATGATATTTTATAGCAAATCCTCCGAATAATAAATAACCGAAAATTCGAAAATAATAGAAAAATCCGAATTGTAGATGAATTGTACGCAATCCGATTAGGCATCAGGTTCATATTTGGCCGTAAAATGGTCGTAATTTTGGAAAATCGTACGCAATTTAATTCACCAGCAGATCATAATAAAGCGCCTTTTTTAACCCACCTCGTATAACGCACCGTTTATATACTAACAGATCTATTAAAACCAGGCAACACTGTACAAATAAATTTGCTAATACATTTTTCTCCACAATAGCATCGAGTTTGTCGTTTCATTTATCAACTGCGACATTAAATTCCGACGCCTGCGGAAATGAAATGTCGTAATAACTTCTTTGTGAATTAGGTATTTGAGCTATTCACCAGAATAAAATGACTTCCAATCTTATGAAATAACCATTCATAAAATAACTTTGAGATCTACTACACCTGAAAATTGCATTCCGCCTGTCAGCGAACTGTATCTCATGAACCGTAACAGGAAGAGAGTTGAAATTTTCACAAAGTGTGTATTACTATTGCCGCTATAACAACAAAAAAAAATCTAAAAGTGGGCCCCATACAAGAAACATAATATGTACATGTTTATTGGTACGGAACCCTTCGTGTGCGAATTCGACTCTCATTTGATGGGTATTTTTTTTTTCAAGTTAGCTCGTAAAAATTTTTGCTTTACTTTTCTTACCAGGACGTTAAAGATCCAGTCATAGAAAGGATAAGATAAGAAAAGAGTATGTTAGAGGAAGTTTGAAAGTACTTCTCTGCTAGACTGGAAGTAAAGAAAAAGCATAGAATGCGTCCAGCTGCTTCTCTCCCCGAGCATGTCGTAAAAGTCGACTAAGGGATAGTCTTCTCTCAAACAAGATAGACCATCTATATTATGGACGATGGACTGATCACCTGTCACCATGGTTCACCATATCCATCTAAGGACTAAATCAGAAGTGGCGCGAAGTTTTCTTACGTTTACTTTTGGCTCTGCCCACCCCATTAGGGATACCTGCAGCGTGGTATGGGCATAAGGAGGGATGAAAGTCATGAATATGAATGTGGATAGATTTAGAAGTAGAGGTAGGCCAAAGAAAAGGTGCGTGGATTGTGTGAAAGAGGACATGGGTAAGAAAGGAGTGAACACAGATATGACGACTGACAGAGGGGAATAGAAGAAGAGAACATGCTGTGCCGACCCCATAATGAGTGTGATAAGGGCAGGAAGATGATGATGACTGAGCGGAGACCAACTAAGTCAAAACTAGGTTCTTTAATATTATGAGCTGATCCATCACCGTCGCCCAAATTAAAGGAATAACAATAAAACAAGCAACATCCATTACGAGCTATTTGTCCGATTTAATTAGTAGACTGAACGAGGCACGAATACTCGAGACACGCAACAGGTGCAATCAACTCACCTAAAATACAGGTTAGAGCACTGGTGGTATACCCCGCTTTCCGATCCAAAGGAAGTCGGTACGAATCCTCTCGTGCACCAATTGATTTTCCTATTCTTAAAAATGTGTGCGCTGTATTCGAAGGAAAAAATCATGAGGAAACCGTCATGTCGTAAAACCTAAAAGTTCAAAAATATGTGATAAGTGCAAAAAAGGAGCCTTTGAGGCGCACTAATCCATCTTTGAAAGAAATAGTGGCACGATTAGATAGAGAGATTCAAAATCGATTAGCCGTTATGACGTAATTGAGGCAAATATCCTTCCAATCCTTTGAATTTAGATTATGTAATGAATAAATAATACCCAACAACTACATACATAGTCCTCACCCCACCTGGAAGAAATATTTGCAGAACATGTAATTTCTTCCGAAGCGGGAATCGAACCCGCCTCTTGCGTCTCAGCCGAGCAATCGTCTACCACGACACTAAAGCCATCCGATGTATGTAGGAAGTAAAATTAGTAACATTAGCATCCTTTTGCAATGGATACATTTTCGTGCCTTTTGCCATGCCCCGGATCCCAGGGTTCTAAAGTTATCACACTTTAGAACCCTGGGGTCCGAGAGCATGGCTTCTTTTCAAGGAGGTATCCAAGAAGCTGATAGATGTGACCAATGACCAAAGGGCTGGCACTTACCTCGGGCTAAAGATAAGTATATATATCCAACGAGGTAACGTCGCCAGCCTTTTTGGGACCTTACCTGAAGTCGGTGATCTGAGCTCTGTTTTATATCTGTAGGCGAACTTAGACTGAAAACTGAGCTCATTTTCATTATACCGATTACCTTAAAGTTTTTAATGTTATTATAGTTGGTTCTTGTACTCGTAAATAAATACTCCTATTGATTCTTATAAACATTAAATGATTATGGCTTAAGTAAAAAACTCCACCATTCTCCATATTAGGTCACCATAAATAGTGTTGCATAATTGCGTGAATGTAGGCACAATTTAAATTGTTAACCTGTTGCGTGCTAACGATATGCGTGCGTGAAGTCCCATTGGTCGTATGTTGTGTTACCTACCCTCTGGGGCCTAGATACAACGCTATGAAACCATAATGAGAGAGCTAATTTGTAAATGTTTTCTACATTTTTTATAAAACAAAAATGTTTTTTAAAATAAAAAAAACTTGACTACTTCATAACTCCTTTTCAATTATAAATGACTTATAAAAACAGCTTCCCATAACCAGCCATAACCATAGCTTTGACATTTTAAACAACTTAAGTCACTCTCGTGATCAAGTGACATATGTAATGTTATGTGTAGGTATATGTATGATATATAATATATCCAACTCTTCAACAACTTACAGCAGATGTAGCGTGTTTAGGCTCATAAAAACGGCCTCAATGAGTAGGTATGTGTTACATAGATGATGATCTAATTATCCATACATCTACAACCGACGTTTCATATCCAACGGTCCGGGGTAACCAGTCCGAGAGTAGTGGAATCATTGGGTTAACCGAACACGTGATGCATCCGTGGACCGAGCATAGAACTTCTTCACTTTTCGCTGCTTCCTCGTTGCATCTATTATTACAACTTGGCAAACGTCCAGTAAGTTCATTTACCCGCGTATTCCGTAAGTACTTGTTTATCCGGAAGAGTTCGCGTACACATAATTCTTAGCGGTGCTACTCTGGAAGTTGTCTTATTTATTTTGGTTGGAAGGGTTGGCTTTTATCACACAAGTACAAAAAAAAACACTTTTATCAATTGCCACTCAACGTGGTCATAAAAAAACTTAAAAGTTTCTATTAGCGAATCATTTATTGAGGCCACTCCCTGTGTATAGATTACTATACAATGTAGACGCTACAGACGGCGTGTTTTTTCTAGTCTAGTATAAAACAATAACTATTTTTTTTGCAATCAATGCACGGTACAAACTACTAAAGCTAGAAAACTTAAATTTACAAAGTGGCCTTCTTGGCAAAACCACCCCATTAAGGCGAGATTTTTCGAAATTCTACGGTGTGAAAACGTTTTGTTAAATTTTTGACCCGAAGTACTAATTGCTTGAAACTTAGTCTGGATACTATTAATCAGATTAAATGGACACGTTAGCCTTAGAATAGGAGCCACGACTAACGAACCTCATCAATGTCGTTGTGGCAACTCCGTCGACCGGCTAGGCCACCACGGTCTTTCCTGCCGCCGCAGTGTGGGTCGTCAGTCTCGCCACGCCAGCATCAATGACATTATTCGTCGAGCATTAGCCACCGTCAACGTGCCGGCTATTCTGGAGCCGAACGGTATTGCACGTGACGATGGCAAAAGGCCTGACGGTATGTCTTTGATCCCTTGGAGTCGTGGCAAGCCATTGGTGTGGGACGCAACTTGCGTTGATACACTGGCTGCGTCTCACGTCACGGCGACCTCAAAATCGGCAGGCGCGGCGGCAGCAGCGGCTGAAATATTCAAAAGGCGTAAATATGCATCCTTAGGTGATGGTTACATATTTATGCCTTTTGGCGTGGAAACTTTAGGACCCTGGGGTCCGGAGGCGTGGCTTCTTTTCAAGGAGATATCCAAGAAGCTAATAGATATGACCAATGACCAAAGGGCTGGCGCTTACCTCGGACAAAGGATAAGTATAGCTATCCAACGAGGTAACGTCGCCAGTCTTTTGGGGACCTTACCTGCGGTCGGTGATCTGAGCTCTGTTTTCTATCTGTAGGCGAACTCAGATAAAAAACTGAGCTCATTTTTATTTCTTATTATTATTATACTGATTACCTTAAAGTTTTTAATGTTATTATAATTTGTCTTTGTAGCATAAAATAAATATATATCTTTAAATGGACACGTATTTCAGTATTTTTCAAAACAACTTAAAGTGTAATAGGGTAAAAAACTCAAAAGTTTGTAAACAAAGTTTGTAAAAAAGTGTTAAATAAAAATGACAAGACACATGGGGTCTTTCAAAATAAACTCCAAAAAAAGGGTAAAATGTGGAGTCAAAATTTGCACAACGTCAGCGGAGCTGCGCGAGCTAGTGGCATAAACTCTCAGTAAATATCTACTACAAGTGTACGGAACGGGATGTAGGTACGAGTACTTTAGAAATTATTTTTTTTCTATGTTCAACATGACTTTTCAATCAAATTAACAGCCCAGCAATTTACCTACTAATACTAAGATCACTAGACAAGTGACCCATTCTTAACGTTACAGAGTATACCTACCGTTTTGTTCGACAACAAAATTGTGTGTGTATCGCCTCTCAAATGCTCTTCCCAGAATACTCACGTGGCTAAAGCACACCCAGTACTCTGACCAATTACTAAAAATAGATTTGACATTTAGTTTACTAGGTCATAAGCCCTGGTTCCTAAGATATTGCAAGGTGATTATGGCAGTAATAGTACAAAACTTACTAATAATTTGTCCTAGCCTTTATGCTACTAAGTATCGCACTAATAATAGAAGATATTAGTGGAATTTATCTAATATTGGCAATGGGCTGATCACCTGTCACCATGGCTCTTCATATCCATGTTGGGACTTTGAATCAGGAGTGGTTACAAGTTTTTTTTGTGATTACTTGTGGCTTTGCGTAGGTACGCGTCAAAAAATCTGACATGGCGGCTGGAAGAAGCCATTTTCAATGTATTATTTTGGCTGCCTCTGTAGGTGAAACGGCTGGACAGGACTGGACAGATTTTGATAAATGAGGTGTTGTTGGTTTCGTATAGTAAGAGTGTCATAGTAACAGCCCACGTTACTTTTTGGAGACAAAAGTGTAAAAATATTCAATATCTACCATATTGGATTTAAGGAGCCATTAACAATATTAACTACAGATGGTACATAACTAAAAACGTAGACTAAAATGGTACAAACTCATCACCATCTGATGATGGTTCATCATGTGTCACAAAATTAAATATGTCAGTCCTACTATTATGCTACCTAAATTCTACGCAGTCAGGTTTTTTGTTCTTTTGAATAAATACTTTGTCTTAGTGAATTTATTTTGACGCAATTTTGATCCGTGTTGGATGAGACTGTTATGTGCTATGTTTAAGCTGTGAATAAAAATCCACAGCTTAAACTTTAGCTGTAAGATAAATAAACTAAAGCAGAGAGTGCTTTTGCTCTCTAGAGTATTTAACTTTAACTGGTGCTTTTATAAAGTCTACCTGTACAATACTGTCTCTTGAGAGACTTGAATCCCTGGTCTATTTGTTCATTTTTAGGGTTTTTGGTCAGGATCCTTAGTGGTGCCAACCAACAAAAACTTTTTAAGAGTACCCGCAAAATCCTGGTAAAGCTCTCAGCGATCATCTGCGATCCACAGATTAAAGCCCGGCCTTAGAGCATTAAGAGAAACTTCTAATAAATTTCCACTCTATTGTTAAAATCTCAGTTAAAATGCAGTAACTCATTGTATTAATAGGTAAAATGACCTTCTGCAAACTTTGTGCATTATGCCAAAAGAATAAAATTCATGAAAACTAAAATGGTTAAGTACATTATTTTTACGAGTTAACATTATTGTGGAGGGCAATTATGTAAACTGGCAAGTTCCAAATTAAGCAATCAACCCCGATAATCTTTGATTAAATAACAAGAAAGTGACTTATTTTTTTTTTATAAAATCACAAGTAAGTATACAAAAACATGGGTTAGGATCTCTTCTATTTTAAGTAGTATTATAGCCCGTATTAGAACTGTATTATAGGAAATATGCATCCATAAACGATGGATACATATTTGTGCCTTTTCCGTGGAAACTTTAGGAACCTGGGGTCCGGAGGCGTGGCTTCTTTTCAAGGAGTTATCTAAGAAGCTGATGGATGTGACTAATGACCATAGGGCTGGCACTTACTTCGGACAAAGGATAAGTATAGCTATCCAACGAGATAACGTTGACAGCCTTTTGGGGACCTTACCTGCGGTCGGTCATCTGAGCTCTGTTTTCTATCTGTAGACGAACTTCAACTGAGCTAATTTTCATTTCTTGTTATTATACCGATTACCTTAGTTTTTAATGCGACCTCTTTGTAAACTCTTTGTTCTGAAAAAATGCTTGCCCTGAGTGTACGTCGTAAAACTTATGATCTAATGAAGTTGTGAGTTTATGACCATGCAAGGTGCCTGTGATAAAATCAAGATGAATTTCTGATTCATTATTTGTTTCTGGTTTTATGGATGTATTGATAGATAAAACTTACTTTTATCGTCTAACTAAATGTATAAAACTCTCTTACGTTACTTACAGTCTGATTGATTGACTGAAAATCAACGCACAACCTAAACCATACGTCCTAGAAGCACAGAGCTTGGAGGGCTAAATAATGATGTAGGGGTGTTCCTATACTAATAAAGCAATTTTTGATATTCCAATTTAACTATTCTATACAAACATTTTATTTTTTTTAGATTGCAATCTTGTAAATAAATGTTGGCAGTTCATTTGTAATGTCAGTTGCAACCATGTTGCAACACGAAGCAATATCACGCAATGGATACCTTCCAAGCTTGGACGATTCCAAGGCAGTGCCAGCAAATTTTACAATACTTGTAGTGAACAGTCGGATCATTATTTCTTTCCAACCAGCTTCGTTAAAGGCGCCTCATAGGAGGCAGATACTTTCGTGCACTAAGTAATTTTCAGAATGGAATTAGTTCTTAGGCTACCTGCAATTTGCATTTACATTATTTAATTTAGCTTAAACGTCTGAAATACTTGGCTGTGAGCCAGTCTGTTAGCTAATGGTGGAAAGCTTTTAACCTAGCATCTGTTCCGTACTTCTTTGCAGGACTGGGAGTAAAGAAAAAACATAGAATGCATGCAGCTGCTTTTCTCCCCGAGCATGTCGTAAAAGTCGACTAAGGGATAGTATCCTCCAACATGATGAGATACAATAAGCAAGTTTTCCCAAGGAGGGTTGACGTTAGGCAGGCGGCCGATCTTAAAACACTTTAGCCAAAAGTCTTACAGCATGATCCAAGAAACATGCTGTTACGACCCCACATAGAGTCGGATTAGGACAGGAAGATGATGATGATAATCTGTTCTGTGCTTGAAGTAGTGTAGAGGCTCCTTTTATTATGAAAATGAATGAACAAAGCTGATCAGCTTTTGAGATTTTCTCCTGGGAATGTTGATTGAATATTCTAAGGAAGATTTGTAGGTTCAGCTATTTAGCTACGATTAATTTTTAAATAGGTAGTTGGAAAAATAATAACGTAGGAATCTATCTGTAGGCGAACTTAGATAGAAGACTGAGTTCAATTTCATTATTATTATACCTTACTTAAAAGTTTTTCATAATGATTATAGTTTGTTTTTGTAAATAAATAAACTTAATAAAAAAATTGTAGGTACAAGAGTCTCGGTTTAAGAATACGCTGAATGTAAATATGATATGAATTCTCCTGCTATACCGCTTAACACAATTATCAAAATAATTATATGAAAATCATGAAGCTGACTGACTTACTATCAAAGCACAGCCTTATACCATAAGCCCTTGAAGCAAGCAATTTGGAAAGTATCTTAGTTTTATGTTTTAGGGCTGCTTTGGAACCAGCGTTGAGTGGTGAAAGGATTTAAAGTGCGCCCCAAAAGTGCGGCTTCGCTCGCGTGTTACCCGGATACGAAATAGCCTATAATGTTAATCCTGAACAAACATAATACATTTTTAGTTTCATTTAAATCCGTTCAGTCGTTTAGGCGTGATTGAGGCACAAACATCCAAACATTCGCATTTATAATAAAATTATCATCTCTCTGCACGTATACCACTTAAGTGGGGTCAGCGCAACATGTTTTCTTCTTCCATTCCCCTCTATCAGTCGTAAGTAAGTAAGTAAGTTCGTATGAGCAGCTCAGCTCGACTTTTGACTGTTATTTATTTATTTATTTTATTTGCAGAGCCTCCGCGGACATCGCCGCAGCAAGACGGGGCGGCGGGCGCTACGCCCCGGTCTTCAATAGCACCGCCCGATCCCTCGCCCACCTTCCCAACGGTATGTTTATACGTCACGTTGGAATAGCTTCACAATTAATTATTAGCTGGGTAGTGTCATTTGCAGTGACAAGGTATGATGGGCTAAATTAGCGCAGGACCGCAGCGTCCGACCTAGGTACTTTAAGACTGGACAAATAATAATTAACATTTTAAATGGATGGAATAAACATTTATTAACAGAAAGCGACTTACAGCTATACAAGTATTTACAAATATATTTTACAAAGTACAAAAGATAAAGTCGGGCTAAAGACCGTTTCAAACGGTCTATGGATAACTCACCTTATCCAGATCATCGGAAGATGGAAGCGAAATAATGATTACACATTTTATGAAACATAACGATTTGCTTCTGGTAGGGATTTGTGTTTTTTTTATCGGTGAATCTGTCTATCATTGCCTCAAAGGCCACAATACGATGATTTAATAATTTTATTAACTCTTTTCCCAATTTAAACTTGTTCTTTGAAAGTCCTACGAGTATGTATGTACGTTGTATGGAGTCCCCTTTTATTGTATTTTATTTTTATTATAGCGGCAATTAGAAACACACATCTATGAAAATTTCAACGGTCTACCTATTATGGACAGTCAGGCGGACAGACGGACGGACTGACGGATAGCGGATTCTTAGTAATAGGGTCTCGTTGGCACCCTTCAGGTACCTAACCCTAAAAAGTTAAACCAGCTGAGGTGGGTGATGAAAAAGTGTTAAATTGTACCAATCCGTACATACATAAATACGTATTATCTCGCCCGTATCCCTAATGGGGTGGCCATATACAAGTAATATAAGAAAACTTGCAGCCACTCCTGATTCAAAGTCCCAAAATGGATATGATGAACCATGGTGACAGCTGATCAGCCCATCGCCCATATAGATGGTCCACTATGTTGTAGAGGATACTTCCCTTAGTAGTCTTTTACGACATGTTGGGAGAGAAGCAGCTGGACACATTCTATGTTTTATCTCCCAGTCCAGCAGAGAAGCCGATTTGTTTTAGCTTATAAAGCACTCAGAAGGATAAACTTCTCAACTAAGTACTTTCGCATAGTTATGCTGTTCAGCTTTCTACGCGCATTTCTCATATAATTTTTTTTTCATCAGATACGAGGTGTTGAGATCGGGATAGTTGTATTAGTGCTACTGGTGTGGGTGGCTGCAATAGCATTGTTCTTCAACCGTTGGGGCAAGATACGAATGCTGTTGCCGTACCAGCCAGATTATAAGCAGGAACAGTTGAAGGTAAGTCATTGCCCATTACTACTGGAATACAATATTTATATACAAATATAAATCAACTCATACATGTATTATATAAATTACAAAATACTAAAGAAATAGTCGATCTATCTAAATACTAGCAAATGGTTTATAGCTTGTCGCATGTAGCAGACCTCCGCTGAGGAACCAAACGGCGAATACGCAATAGTTTCGCCGTTAGTTGTACGTTCCTTGGCAGCGAAACGATGTTGTCTCTTTCTAACATGATTTCGCTTATTTGCTCAGGCGCTGTCTACATATATCTCCGCCTGTTGGCCGCCATTTTGCAGCGGTTCCGCGTGTGGCTTAGACGTGCCTATAACAATCGACAAATTACGAGAGCGAAACTAGGCAATATGGATTTGGAGTTTACTGAAAATGTGTATGTGTGTGTAGTGTACTGTTGCATAGCGAAACTCGAGCAGCGGTTTCGCCGATTTGGTTCCACAGCGAAGGTCCGCTACAGGCATGCCAGATCCAGATCGTCAGCAGATAGAAGCGTGTCCAAGACGATGGGCGCACGCTGAATGTCAATGCTGATCCGTTTATTGATTCTTGATTCTAAATTCTACAGTAATTAGACAATGCTACAATGTGTGTTGTGATCCAAGGCCAAAGAAGAGATGGATGGATTGCGTGAATGATGATATGTGTTAGAAAGGAGAGAATACTGATAACGACTGATAGAGAAGAATGAAAGAAATAAACCTGTGCTGACCTCACTTAAGTAGGATAAGGGCAAGGAGATGAGATGAGGGTGTTAAGTTACCAATATAGTACTTATCTTTATCGATATCCACTCAGGGTATTTTAGTGTGAGCTAGGGACTATGTGTTGTATAAATATATTTTCACAAAAGGCGAGAATCGTTTGCGGTGCTGTAGAAAATTAGGTTCACAAAAAAAGTGCCAGAATCTAAACTGGTAATTTCTTGTACAAGTTATTTGTACCTGTCTAAGGCACTGCTCGAAATTGACCTGTAAATGCCACGAGTTCAACTACGAGAGTATTAGGATATTTCCATTTACTTATACGAGTTGGTAAATAAGAGTTTGGTAAGTTATTATAAAGTTCTTACAAAGTGCTTCTATTCAAGCTTCCATAACTTTGAGCCTTGTTGGTTTGGAGGTTATTCTGGTTCGAATACCGGCAGTGTAATAATGAATTTTAACATTCGTAACAAGAAAACATATGTCTATAAGCACATTCTCCAAACAGTGAAGGAAGCCGCGACATAGTCAAATCTGCATGTACTATCCCTTAGTCGACTTTTACGACATGCTCGGGGAGTGACGCAGCTGGACGCATTCTATGTTTATACTTTACTCCAAGTCCAGAAGACAAACAACAATAGTTTTTTTGATAAAATAAATAAATAGCTTTGGCTTTTTTTATGCCCGGACGGTAATGTTAGCGTTATTTAAGAACGAGCGTGGGTAGTATACTCTTAGTAGTTAATAAAGACTTTAATTTTAAGTGTGCTCACATAGAAATCACATAGAAACTTTTTCAAAAAAAGCAAAATACAAAGCCATTTACAAGGAGATTTTAGCCAAGCTGTTGTCAACAGGTGGATCATTGCCACACACATGCATAGGATTGCGCTGGTTTGTGCTTATTCCCTCTTAAGACTTCGATTCCCTTATAAATAATTCTGTAGGTAATCCAGTATTATCATCTAATCCCGTATCATCCTTATTTGTAAACTCCGTATAGAAGAATATATTAGATTGGTCTCAATAGATTCCTGTTGTGAATTGATTCCGGTATTTTATTTACCAGAAAATTTTAGGAACTTTTGTTTGTCGGAACTTTGGTTCTTTTCCAATTACATTAAACGAGGTAAATAAAAGATTAAGAAAGGTTCCTCCTTTAGGTCGCCTTAGAAACACGATGTTTTCTTCTGATATGGGATGGGATAGTGGACCTCTGTCCCTAAAAGTTTCCGTGGATAAAAGAACCAAGAGAGCGTAGATAAGCAGGAATAGCTTTGAAGCGGTTCTATATCTACAATTGTTTACGCCTTTAGGGTCATATAAAATGTACGCAGTCTTTAATGCAGCTGGTATGAGACGATAGCTTTATATCAATGCCATACCGTCTGGGACAATGGTCTTTTCGAATACCAAAATTATAAATATTGTTCTTGTCACTTTGACCACAGCTTTGTCTAAGCCCTCAGGGTATGTGGTAATAGGGTTAAAAGCGCTGTGTTAGTAAGCATTAGGCCTTGTCTGTTAAAGTATTAACTGTAGCGTGAAATAAATATGATATTAAAAGTATTTATTGTTATCTTACTTATATTATAAAATTGAAAAGTCTTAGTTTGCTTGAAATTACCGGCGTAAAGCTCAAAACGCAACGATAGCGCGTACTAACTTTACCGGTGCTGCCATCTAGTTCGAAAGTTTGTGACGATGTTTGGATGTTTGGATGTTTGTGCCTCAATCACGCCTAAACAGCTGAACGGATCTGAACGAAACTTGGAATATACATAGTACATGTACTGGATTAACATATAGGCTATTTTTTATCCGGGTACCACGCGAGGGAAGCCGCGGGCGGCAGCTAGTTATTTATAAATACCGTTAAAATTAACGGTATTCTAATTTACGAGTAGTTTGATTTCTATACCCTTTGTATAACATTGTTCTCTTCCAAAAGTTTCCGCAAACTTTGAGCTCTTTTCATAGCAAGTTCTGTACAAGTTTAGTTAGAGCATGATACCTTGTTTTGTTTGTATGAAAATTATCTACATTAACTTGAATAATGAGTTGGTAACTTTGAACGGTATCCAATAACTTGTTATAAGAAGATGGTAGGATAATAATCAAGTTGAATTAGCAATGAGCTGGTCATATAGCTAAAAGAATAGAGAACCTTTGGGGCATAGAGGTTCTTGAATGGCGGTCATGGACCGGGAATCGAAGTGTAGGATGGCCCCCACCTGATGGACAGATGAAATTATGAAGGTCGCAGGTGGTCGGTTGATAGAGACAGCAAAAATAGTTTATCCTGGAAATATATTTAGGAAGCCTGTGTCCAGCAGTGATGTTAATAGGCTAATGATATTCAACAGTGAGAATTTTTGGATTTTTTGTAGCACTAATAAAAAACTACTAGAAAGATATACTGCATAAATTAGGCGAAGAAGCTTTTTGAGTTTTATTTGTTTTTTTTTCCTGTCACAGGTGCCGGGAAGCAGTGCGTTAGCGGCTGCGCAGGCTGGTGGAACGTGTGGTGCCCATTCCGCCCCTTCAGCTTGCTCGGTAAATATTATAATTCTTATTTACTTAATGAATAATCTACTAGAATTACTGGAGTCCGTCCTCATAGGCTCATAACATGCCCAGTTTCATGAAAAAAGGAAAATAATGCTCAGAATAAGGAATCTCAATATAATGGAAATTGTAAGCATAAAACACAATTTAAAGTGATTGAAAAAAAGTTGGATATTACTTTCGGAAATCATGGCCACAGTCAAATTAGTCTTTAAACTACATACCTGTGTGTATCTTTTTTATTTGTGACTAGGCTAGGTTTCCCAAGAGTTTTCCAAAGACAAAATAACCATTTTACTGTAATCATTTATTCATAAACAAAACTATAATAACGTTAAAACTTTTGTCTACTATTCCATAGAATGTTAATTAGTTTTTTACTCATATTTCGGAATAACCGTTTTTGTTACCTATTAAAACTTACATCTAGAAGTTTATTAAATAAATGACGTCAGGCAGGTGACCGGTCATAAAAACCTTAGCCAAAACTCTTACAGCATGATCCAAGGATTATGCTATGCCGACCCCACATAGGGTGGGATAAGGGCAGGAAGATGATGATGATCTAGAAGTTTATTAAATAACAAAAGTAAAAATATTAACCAAGAAGTAATTCCACATAAAGACCAAGTAGTTTAAATAGTACCTACACACATACAATTAAAGCTTTCATCAAACATCATTACCGCACCAACGGATTGTGGAAACGTAAACAAGAACCTTACGTAACGTGTACAAATACGTGAACTAACGTACACAATACATAATTATGTACAGATATCTTGGAAGTAGCACTAATTATTATTACTTCTTCGCTGGACTGGGAGTAAAGAAAAAATATATAATGCGTTTAGCTGCTTCTCCCCCCGAGCATGTCGTAAAAGTCGACTAAGGGATAGTATCCTCTCCAACATGATGAGATACAAATAAGCAAGTATTTTCAAGGAGTGTTGACGCCAGGCAGGCGGCCGGTCATAAAACACCTTAGCCAAAACTCCTTGGATCATGCTGTATCGACTCCACATAGAGTGGGATAAGGGTAGGAAGATGATGGTGATTGTATCGTGTACGTTGCTAAAAAGTTTAGTAACTAAACTGATTTGATTTAGTTAATAAGTCAAGGCCAAGAACGGCGTAATTTGAATTGCAGTGGTTAATACGAGCTCCGGTTGGATAATACACCCCTGATTGAATAATATTAAACTTTCTTTACCTAGGTACCTACTTCAACTTTCTTTACTTTACTTATAAAACCTGAAGCTATTTAAAGTAGATACTAATTTAGAGAAATGGAGTCCACCAAGTGCCTGAATGTTTTTTCAACTGAAACACATAAGGAAGTTCAAACTGAGTTACGCTTAAACGATTACGCTGTGATTTTGATCTTTTGAAGTCTTCGTTTTAATAATTATGGAATCGTTGAAATAATTGGCCTTTAAATGATTTTCATATTCAAACGTGGTAAAATCTTGTCTTTAAAGCTTCCAACTTTCAAGTGACTGAGGGCGTTCCAAATTCAATTTCGAACTTTTTTATTCTTCTCACAAAACGCTCGGGTGTTCCAAATATAAAGTTGACGTTCCAAAATCATAATTATTTATTCTTGTATACTTTAATACGCTGCTCGTATAAATTGCCTGTTCGAAATGGTACACATACAATAATTACTATACTAATCAAAAATTGCGACAAAAAAGATAGAGGCCTCGTGATAGAAAAACTAGGTAATAAGGTCTATCGCCTGAACAAAAGGGGTACTTTAAAATAATAAATATTGTATTAAAACTCTGTGTTCTATCGAAGGGAATATGCAAAGCAGGCTCTTGATATAGGCAATGAACAATGCTAGCGTGATATCCACCGCATTGCAGCTCTGCTTATCCCGAAGGTCACACTCCTGCACATTATTTAGGTATATTTAGACTTGCGTAATTAATTCGAATAGTCGTTTGCGTTTTCAAGGTGAATCTATCCTACGGCTTGTAAATCTGAAAGTTGTAAGGATGTTTGACAAATGAAACGTGAGAGGTGCTGGGTTGATTCTGCGGGAAAAAAATACAATTACTAGTATTATTAATATCCCACTGCAAATATTTCCACCGGGTCTATACTTCAGCCAAACTGGAGATACAATTTATGTGAACAAACCGTCAGTACTTAACCTAAAACTTACTTTTCTATTACATATTTTTGGAAATTTTAATAGTACTAATAGTTAAATCAAGGTGTGAAAACTAATGTTTTGAGGTTTATTTACCTAAAACTAAAGTGATTTCATCTGAATTACGAAAACTATGCGACGGTATAGGTGTGGTGGCACCACGGTACTCTTAGTTTCTGTTATCCACGACTTTGGGAATGCTTGTGTGGTGTCAAAACTATGTATGTGACTGTTGTGTTATATTGTTCTGGTTTAAGATAGGCGGCCACTTTGGGGCTCACATTCACCACGGTCCCGACAGTAAAGTACTTACTTAAGAGAAGTAAAGTGGGTAATTTTAATTAACGATACAAAAGCGGACAGTAAGTTTCAAAGCCGACAAAATAAACAAACCATCACAGAATCCATTCCACAAAGCCACTCAGTTCACTCGTAAACCCTGCATTATGCTCGTAGCTGCAAAATCAAACAACCATCTGAATAAAACATTTTTATAGCAAGAGAATAAAATTCCACGGGTATTTTACTCATCTCAAGCAGAAAATGTTAGTAGCTGCCACCATTGTCTGAAGCTTTAATAAGCTTTAGATGGACAGCCATCGGAGAGACTGGGATCCAACGGTATAGAATCCTATCACATTAAGTACAGACACTAGTGTTTATTACAAAGCTACTCATTGACATTTTTAAGCGTTATTTATGCTACTCTTTCTTTTATAAGTATTGATGGCACATAATGACGTAAAGTGAACTATGCTATACTCCCAATTATGATAATTATTTGATCACTATCTTACCATAACACAAACTAAGTAAAACGGCTCAAACGAAATAAATCATTTGAGTTAGTGTAGTGTAAAATGAAATGAAAGTGTTAGTAAGTACACAAGAACAAAGGAGCAATAAGAAAAATGCTATTAGACTTTAGCTTAAGTACAATTTACTTTATAAATTAAGGTAAAAATTAAATTAATATTTAACCTACTTAGCTAAATTGTAATATAAATTAACAAACTATCTTGCTCTAGAACTGGACATTTACAAAGCCTAAAAATTCCATCAAACGTTTGACAGGACTTTGGTTTAGGTACTTTTTAGAGGCGGTAATGGTTGGCTGTGGTAATGAAACTGAGGCCTACATGAATTGCATAAAAACTGTCCAGTAACAAGTACTTGTTTATGTGTACCACACTGTGTATATAGAATTTTAGTGTTCCTTAAAATAATACCAGTCAAGTGCAAGTCGAATTTGCACACAAAGGGTTCCGTACCATCGTACATGTACAAAATTTTCTTGTATGCCATCTATTATAGTTCGGCCTCTTATTTAACTTTATTATTTGTCGTTAAAGCGGAAATATTGAGACGGCCTCGGTATCGTGGCGGGCGATTGCTCGGCAGAGACGCAGGAGGCGCGGGTTCAATTCCCGCTGCGGAAGAAATGTTTGCATGATCTGTAAATATTTCTTCCGAGTCTGGGTGTTGTGGTACCTTGGTACCCGTAGTTTCTGATACCCACGACACAGGGAATTCTAGTGTGGGGTCAGGAGTATGTATGTGACTGTTAGGTGTTAAAAAAAAAATAGAAATACACACTGTGTAAATTTCAACTCTCTACCTACGGTTTAACAGCCCGCTGACAGTAGGACGACGGACGGACAACGGAGGCTTAGTAATACAGTTCTGTTTGCACCCTTTGGGTACGGAAAACTAATAACGAAGTTGTGACCTTATGAACGTCGTAGCTAACGCTCGTTTTACAGAAGTTCGTTTTATTCCAGGAATAAAAACCCGTCTATTTTTACACGTTGGCCATAAAAAGGTTATAAAATGGCATCCCCCACAAAACTGCACCTCAGCATTATTTCTAAAACAAACCAGTAGAATGTCGCGCAAAATGTCTTTGCCGTAGACATTTAATTTTCTATGCGGTCGCTGTTCCGTGTAGAAATTATCTAGATTGTTGAGGGTACAAATTAAAAGTCTGAGCTTATGTTTTTCAGAATGCAAAGCGCAGAGTGCTTATTTCAAATAAGTCCAGTTTATTTTTAAATTGTATTTTAATATATAAATCCGCGGATATTTGTGGATAGTGGATATGTATCGCGTAACACGAAAATACCGATAAAGGGCTGAAAAATATTATGAACGAAATTCCTACGTAACACTCGCCAGCTTATGTAATAATTATGCTTTGTATTATGCAAACTAAGCAAAGCTTGTATTATGGGAACCAGATGGCTGATAGAATACTTTATATATATATATATATATATATATATATATATATTTTATTTTTTTGTAAATACATACGTATGTATGTATGTTCGTATGAGCTAGTGGCGAACTCTAGTGACGGAGTTTTTAAACCGCCTAAAGGCCTCCGTCATGGCTTAACGACTTAAAAGACTTAAAGGATCGACTGTTTAACGTGCCCTCCGAAGCACGGAAGCGCTCAGCTCGTAATGTCACTTGCGGTCACCCATCCCAATTGTGACCGCGCACATCGTTGCTTAACTTTAATGATCAATCAAGAACGTCTAAGCAAGCTACGCCACGAGCGCTTCGACATGCTTATAATACATAATTATTATAACAGACCCGGAAGAAATATTTTGCAGAACATAAAACATTTCTACCGCAGCAGGAATCGAACCCACGCCTCTTCAGTCTCAGTTGAGCACTCGCCTGCCACGCCACCGGGGTCGAAATGTTTCGTTCCTTGAAATGAAAAAAGTTTTTAATACTAAAAATAAGCCTACTTAGATTATAAATACCATTACTTCTGCTAAATACTAACTACGTATAGATGGAGACTTAGACTTCTGACGTCTTTCTAGGAACAAAGTAAGAAGTTTTACCGCGCTCGGTAATTGTGAGAGTATCTATTAATTACAAGTTACCCTGAGTTTCCAACTTGCTGAGAGCCACCGCCATTGTGGATTAACTAGCAATTCTCCGCTATTAAAAGTAAATGGTAGAGAAGCTTAATAATTTGGGATAAATGGGGAATAAGATTGCTTACTATGGCTTTATTTATGGTCTAGTGGAAGCGACTTTCTTCCGATCCCATGGTCGTTCAAATCCGGTCGTATGCCAATATTTTACTGATGATAATGATTTTTCTGTTCGAAAAATGTTTGCGCTATACCAGTACTCTCAAACGGTGAAGGAAAACATTGTGAGGAAACCAGCATGTCATAGAACCTAAAAGTACAAAAATATGTACAAAGTGCACGAAATGAGTTTTGGAGGCGCACTTTAAATCCTTTCACCACACTGGTTTAAGCAAAAAATTACTAACACGACTAGATAGATGGATGGATGGTACTAGATAAAAAGATTACCTTCGATTGTCTCTGAGTCTATAAGAATCAAACTAATCTTTTTAGTTCTTTATTTTACATTTAGAAGTACATCTCTTAATAGATACACTAAATGTATTTTGATTTTATTAAGGGGTAATATGAATTTGCAGTTTAGTACGAAATCGCATTTCACTTATGATGAAAAAGTTAAAAAAATACCAAACTACTGAACTGGCTAAACAAACCGACAAATGTTTAATGTTGAACCCCGCGTTTAATCGCACTTAACAAGCCTTTTTACCTGACTTCGCAGAGTTAAAAGGTTATGAGTTTATTTCGCTTTGGTTCTGTTCGCATAGCGTACGAGCTTCAAATAAAAAATCTCGCTCATAAACTCAAAGCTGGCTTTATAAATCAGATGCGCAGAGACGTTGCCGTCCCTAATCTATTCATTAGACATCTTGAGTGAGCATCTGAGAATAAACACTCAATTCCTCCGCCTTGACGTACTAACACAAATATTGTGCGCCTCGGCAAACTTTGTGCTTTGTATGAAAACCGAACTTTTCCGAATATATAATTAAAATAATAACTGAACCAACCCTTTAAAAAAATAATTATCTACATAATTATTGTAAATTCTCTATATTACATATCATCATCGCGTTTAGTTTGTATTTTAGAAGAATTATATTTGTGGTACGACTGTACATACATTATTATCACATCCGTATCCTTAATGGGGTGGGCAGAGCCACAAGTAATCATAAGACAACTAGCAGCCACTTCTCATTGAAAGCCTTATGTAGTAAGTTGTCCAATTGCAAATCTAGAGCAAGTAGATCTGTTACGTACATCATTGGATACGATAAATATTTAAATCTATTTAATCTCATAAGGCTGGTGTAAACGGGTAAAGCAAACAGTATAGTCAACTAGCATACTAATCTACTAATTCCAAGTACTCTACCAGTTTTAGTAGAGTAAGTGTATACACGTAAATTTTTATACTGTTAGTAGAGTAATTAGTTTTTTCCAGAACAAAGAAACCGCCTTCGTGCAAGCAAGTCTGAACGTGTTTCACTCTACTATTATGCGTATACATGGGACGAGTAGGCAGTAAAGTGCGCGGTAGAGTAGAATGGACGGCGGATGGGGGAAGGCAAGAGGTAGAGTAGCTTGCCCACGGCACTAGCTACTTTACTCTTTCATAGTACTCTACTCTACCAATGCTGTCCACATTGGTTGAGTTGGTAGGATAGTTACTATACCGTGCTACTATACCGTTTACTCTACCCGTGTGCTGCAGGCTTTACTTTGAAAAGGCTAAGTTAATCCATATTGCTTTACCCTTGTTAATTTAGCTATCTATACCTTAGACACTTTGGATTGACGTTTGATTCTACAAAGTTCTTGAAAAGGGTCACATAAATAATGTTTAGGTACAGTGTGCAAAGAAAGTGGTCTGCCAGTTTTGACAAAACTTTATCTGTAACGAAAATAGCGCTAGGATAAGACATTAGTATAACAGTCAGATTATTTTTGCAAAGGAAATTCAACCTTGTTGTTTTATGACGTGCAAATTAACTTCAAAATTAACCACCTTTTGACCGTATCTATCAAAACTTTTGTTGAAATTCTTTGACAATTGGACATTTTGACACTTGGACGTAATTTACCCTTAGCGATTTGAGAGCACTAGTGGCATAGTGGTAGTGACCTTCCGATCTAAAGGTTTTGGGTTCAAACCCGGTCGTGCACCAATGGGCTTTTTATTCGAAAAATGTAAGTGCGCTTAATAACAGTGCTCTCAAAAGGTGAAGGAAAACAGCGTGAAGAAACCGGCATGTCATAGAAAAAAAACATGTGTCAAGCGCACGAAAGGAGCCTCTCCGAGGTGCACTTAAAATCATTTTACTAATACTGGTTTGGAAGAACTAGACCTCAAATCTTTTTCCTACATTATTAATTTATTACGTAAAATCTAAAATCTAGGCCGTTTTTAAAGTTTTCCTTCACCGTTTTGAGCACAAACATTATAATATCTAAACTTTAACTCGTCAGTGCAAGCCGAGATTCAAACCTATGACCTCCAAAACGGTACATTTAGCAAAAAAATGTACCATTTTAAAAGTCGTTTCATTTACATGCCACTGCTAAAACGGCTCAAATCCAGGTTTTGCTGATGCTGATTGTACCATACGCCTATATTGATGGATTCTGTTTGTCTTCGTCATTATCTGCGTCTGACACGCCGCTAATTGACTCGTCAATCTGACTGATCTTAATGGATGGAGCCTTTCCATACATTATTCACTCACTCGCTCAAACTTTACAGTTTTGAAGATGAGAGTTTTTGGGAGAAATCCTGATCAAGGACAAGCAGATGTCGATGATGAAGTGAAAAAGCTACGCGGTACGAGTAATAAACATTCACACATACAAAATATTGCATTTATAATACCTATTAGGTAGTGTTGAAGATCCTAGGTACCTGTAATCGCGTCATAAAAAACCAACCAATCAGGACACGCTAGCATGACGTGATAGTGCGCTAATTGGTCCATACTGTTCTTACACCCCTCTCCCTTGTCTCTGTATTCGAACTTTAAATATTACATTCGCCATTGTTGCATAGAATCTGGAACATTGCGTTTTCATTTATAAAATATCCCTATCTGCCCTAAGACCTAGGAAGTTCAAGTAGTTCTAAATAAATAAGTTATGTAGCTAGACTAGGCCGCTACACGTAGTATTATTAAAAGGATTAGGTAAATGATCACTGAAACATGACTAATGTGCCAGTTTTAAGCTGGGTGCGCAATGAAACGAACACGAGCTTCACCAATTAAAATCATACGTATATACGTCCCACTTTTATACCTCTTTAGGTGTGTCTAGTGTCCCACCTGTGCACAGTGAGTGATTTGTAATGCTTTTCAAGTACTCGCTTTATATTGAGTACCCAGCTTTATGCTCGCAATTATATTCAAGCAACAGATACGGAAGCTAAATTATCTTAGCAATGTTATGTGCCAAATAACGTCATATATTTATTGATAAAAACCACGTTGCCGTGGTAATTTTGTATGCGTTGCCGTTACTTGAATATATGAATTGGGCACTATTTTATTAAACGTTGCAATTGCAGGTCGTTGACCCGATCTGTCAACTGCATACGATCACTATAGGGCAATTGACCATTATGAATGTAATTCGAGATTTATCTTCCAAATCATTTCCACCTATAAAACCCCTATCCAATTCATTTTCTATGGGCAAGGAATGTCAGTAGGTACTAAACATTTTATTGGCTCGTAACCGCAGTCTGCATATCACAGTGATAATCTAAATAAAACGAACGGTACATTTTATTTGCCATAAGATGAATATCGCCCATCCAAAGACGATTCTTTTATTAAGATTGGCTGATGCTGTCCAAATAGAAAAAATATTGTAGGAATGGAAAATTCCGTTGTCAGTTCTGCTCGTGTCATCAGTTTGTTTGAACCTTGGTGAACCATTAATGGGTGAACCATTGATTGTCTTTGAGCTTTTAAGGTTCAATGTCCACGTGATGTTTTCTTTCACCTTTTGTGTGTTCTGGTCTAGCTCTGTTTTTTAGTTCGTGGGTACAAAAAAAGTCGTTTTAGCGCTCAGCTCGTAATGCCACTTGCAGTCACCTATCCCAATTGTGAACGCGCACAACCGTTGCTTAACTTTAACGATCAATCAAGAACGTCTAAGCAAGCTACGCCACGAGCGCTTCTTTACATAGGTAAAATAATGATTTGTACTCTTTGTACAAAACTACAATGTTACGTCCAAATGTTAGTCGTTATTTCGGCATTATGAGCTGCAAAACTTTAGCACAAGCGGTGTTGGCTTTTTGTACATAAATAAACGATGGTTTCGACTGCATTTCTAGTTTTGCTTCTCGAAAATGAACATTAAAGCTATGGTCGTAAAGTTCAGTTTAGCGTGTTTGAAGGTTTGCGAAATGTTTAGAAAGAAGTAAATGAGAACAGATTCAGCTTCGTCTTTTTGCAGCTATAAAGAACTTGGTGTGATATTTTGTCGTAAAAAGAATAACTTTAAAAGAAAACGTAGAATAGTTGTCTTTTAACGCTTTAATTTAGTTTTCTATTCGAAAACCCTTTCAAGTGTGTTTTGCATATTTTTTAAATAACTTCCGGACCACTTGCCCGATGGTGGAATGACATAACTTAATAAAATACAATATAATATGTTTATTGAAAATAAAAAAAAGAAATACAGAAACAAAAGATAAGCACTTAAAAAATGCATAATACAATAGATGGCATTACCACTTAAAGTGATCTCTTCCTAATACATAGTCTCCATCAGTGGATTAGACTCGTGAGGGATCGAAAAGAATAGCGTAATAAAGTGATCTACACCTAACAGTAGGCGTAGTCGGTCTGAGATTGTGATGATGATGATTTCTATTAAGAAAATGTTTATATTCGAGTCCAAATAATAGGTCCAATTTGACGTTTGTCTTTTTGTATTACTTGTACTGTATAACTTGTACGAACTCAATAAATCGAAAAACCAACCATCCAAATGTCAAATTATTATTGAGTTATTCTACATTATAAGAAGAGTTTAAGTTACAAGCACCAAGTTACATTTAAAACTGTACACTGTACTAAGCAACTTCCCGTCCCTAATCAGAGTAATTCGACAAAATAATGTCTTTTATTTTGACCCGACTTTAATGCTGAATGTTCGTAATTTGAAAAGTTTTTACAGATATCGCGATTGAATTCGCAGCTCATTTTCTGAAGTGCCAATAAAAAGTTACATCAAAAGCTTATAATAAACTGGATGAAGTCATATTTTACCGAATACTTTCACTTTGATGAGGTACTTGTCACATATCGAGGTCATGATTGGAGTTTGAGTCAACGATCTCATAAATGTCACGGGAAATCTGTGAGAGGAAGGTTATATTCCACAGAAAGCATCGATGGGTATCACTGATTTTATCGACTTGGACCGCCTCGTGGCGTAGCGGACGAGTTCTTGGCTGAGACGCAAGAGGCGCGGTTTAAATCCCGCTACGGGCAAAATGCATGCATGTTCTGTAAATATTTCTTCTGAGTTTGGGTGTTTTGATACCACGTTACTTGCAGTTTCTGATACCCCCCGTCATAGGTAATACTAGTGTGAGGTCAGAACTATGTACAAATATTGTGCACCTCGGCAACTTTCGTCTACCTTACAATAAGTATGTAGATCATTATTTTTTAAAGGGTTGGTTCAGTTATTATTTTAATTATATATTCGGACAAATTAGGTTTTCATGCAAAGCACTAAGTTTGCCGAAGCGCACAATATTTGTGGACTGTTAAGATGATAGTATAGATCTACACCTGTGACTAAGTAATTTCCCGTTGTTTAAATAAAAATGATGCACAACATTATGAAGGTCAAAAAAGTCAGCGTAAAAATGGATGCATTCCGCTGAAAGCACAAATTTTGCACGTGGAGCACGTTTCCAACGAGAAGCAATGTCTTTAAGAGCACCATACTGAGTATCACCGATTTATTCCACGCAAATCACGTCTTGATATTTTGAGACGATTATTTACGGAGATATCCAAGCATTTTGCCTTTTATTAGAAAAGATTTGAAACGTGGAGTACGAATGTAGTAGCTCCTAATGCGTGTCAGTAAGGACTGATGATGATGATGATGGTAATAATTTGGTACTGAAATCTAAGATTAAATTATAAAAGCAAGAGCGTTTGTTTGTTATTGATTTGTCCTTTCACACAGCAATAGATCGAATTCACTTTTTTTGCATAACTCGTAGATAAGTTCTGTTTATGTGCCAGAGACTCACATTATATCGTGATATCTTACTTATATTATAAATAAAGTTTGTGAGGATGTTTGGATGTTTGTACCTCAATCACGCCTAAACGGCTGAACGGATTCGAATGAAACTTGGAACATAGTGTGCTGGATTAATTATATAGGCTATTTTTTATCAAGGTACCACATGAGCGAAGCTGCGGGCAGGATCTAGTACACTATAATCAAAATAAATTCTGTTAAAATCTGAACGAATTCCAAATTAACCTTGAATCAGAAAGCTCTGTCTGAACTTTCATGAAGCCTAACATAACTTGTACACGCGTAAAAGCCGTTTCAGTAGGCTCTGAAACCTATTAGTGTATTATTATAAGTAAAGCCTTTTTATTAGAAGCTACCAACAATAACAGCGTAATGAACACTAGCGGTGATTCTGTTATTACACCATTTTCGTTTTTATTTTGTGGACGTTAGGGATCATATTGGCTTTGAAAGCTTTAGCAGCAGGGTAAAACGCCTTTGCCGTCTATAGTAGATGATTTATACAGCGTCAGAAGCAGCAGGATAAATTGGCTACTATTGTCAGTTCGAATCAGTGTGATGAAAGAATTTAAAGTGCGCCTTAAATGCTCCTTTCGTACATTTGGCCAAATTGAACTCAACTAACGTCGTAAAAGTCGACTAAGGGATAGTATCTTCTCCAACATGATGAGATACAACAAGCAAGTATTCCCAAGGAGGGTTGACGTCAGGCAGGCGGCCGGTCATAAAACACCTTAGCCAAAACTCTTACAGCATGATCCAAGGATCACAGTATGAGTTGTGCCGACCCCACATAGAGTGGGATAAGGGTAGGAAAAAGATGATGATGAACTCAACTAACGGGTGATGGATATTACCTTAGCAATGAATTTTTATAAACCGGTCAAGTGTGAATTAAATTTGCACAAGAAGGGTTCTCGTAATTTGTTTTAACATAATGTGCCTAAAATAATATGAAGTCGTCAGTTGGCGCCCCTTTGTCTTTATTCTCATAATTCCCTTACGGCTATAATTACAAACGTAACGACTCGTAGACGGGATTTATTCAGTAAGTGCTGGTAGGTTATAAATAACACCCTGTACATGAGTACAGGGTGTTAATGTAATTTGCTTTTTTATTCCGTGTGCTATTTTATTTCTAAGCGTGTGAACGCTTAGGAATAAAAAAGCGAATGACACTGAAAGCTAGCTAGTGTAGATTTATATCATCATCATCGTCATCACAGCTCATACTCATCCAGTCTAAAAATCCACTTAGACATATTAAAATCCTTTGCTTTCAATTCAGCAGCAGATTTTTATATGGTGTTGAAATTATCCTACAAAAATAAACCGTAAATTGATAAATAAGATCATGTTATGATTCATTTAATGTCGCCTTTTAACCCTCTAGCTAGATAGACATTCTCTTTATAACGCCATCACTCAGGTTAGTCTTGAGTCTCATCCATAGATTCTGGTTTCCATCGATCAGATTTCAATCATACAGATAAAATATTATTAGTTAAGTAGATGTTGAAATCAACAACAACAGCGCGATTTAACCAGAAAATAAATAAAACATCCTAACTATACTTCTAATATTATAATTTAAATGCGAAAGTTTGTGTGTGAATGTTTGTTACCACGTAGTTCCGTAAGTACTTAACTGATTTTGATGAAATTTAGAATGTAGATAGTGTAGGTTCTTGAGTAACACTTATACTAATTTAGTTTCTAAAAATCAAACTCTAAAGGGGTTTAAAATGTTGGTAAAAATAAAAAAAAATATTTCTTTGTTCACTTCGCTCAAAACTCAAAACAAATAAACTTTAAAATAAATAATCAAACACGTATTTTTTATTTCTTAAAAATTACCCTCAAGGAGGCGTGCAAAGGAATTGTAAACTATGTATGGGGACTTTTAGCGGTTCGCTCGAATCTTGGTAAATCAATGGAAACAACGTGTTTCAGGGTTTTTTAAATCCTGAAAAAGCCTCAAAAAGGGTAAGATGGGGTGTCAAAATTTATACCACGTGAGCGAAGCCGATTGGGTAAACTAGTTCTTTATAAGTTGAATTCATAAGTACCTACCTATGTCTGTTTGAATGACATTTTTATTAGGAACAGCAGCTGTCCATTTACGGTTTTTCCTTCAAAATAAGAAGCTTAACGTTTCTTTTAAGTATAATTATTTGGACTTTCATAATTTTACTGTACCCTACTTTGGCACGAGTAAGAGTTCCTTCTGAATTATGAATATCTGAGCCATAATAAAAAAATACAATTATTTCCTAGTTACTGTAAAAGGTTGTATATACATAACATTAAAATATATTTTAGGAACCCCCATTTGGGTGAATTCTCCGTTTCCGTCCATGCAGTTCTGTTTTGACCTACTTTTATCCAGTTTTCTAACTATTTGGATTATATCATCCACCCATCTCTTGTTTGGGCGTCCTATATTTCTGACTCCCGAGAGACGTTTCCATCTCGTTGTGTCTGAAACCTCTATTTTACCCTGTCTACTATTTGAGTCATAGCCTTAATTTTACTTTATTTTATGAAATCTTCTGATCTTCATAAAATAGTTCAGTGTCAAGAGCTTGAAAAGATCACACTGGCACCAAAATAACCAGTCACTCGAGTAACATGTTTATAAACTGATAAAAAACTATTAAAATTACTAGCTGCCGTCCGTGGCTTCGCTCGCGTTGTACCCGGATAAAAGTAGACTATATGTTATTCCAGCACACGTATTATGTATATTCCAAGTTTCATTCAAATCCGTTAAGCCGTTTAGGCGTGACAAACATCCAAACATCCTTACAAACTTTCGCATTTATAATTTAGATAGGATATTTAATTATGACAGCCCTCGATATTTATCTATACGACGGAAGAAAGCGATTTTGTCGTATCTCAAAATATTCAATTTTACACCAGAGCCAAAAAACCTTTGTTGCTGTAAGCAATTATTCGCGTGAACAGTAAAAAACTAGGAAAAAATCAAGGGCGTATCATAAAATTTTTCATCGTAGAAAGACGAGACATAGACCATTCGACGCGGCTTTTTTTACTTATCAACAATCAAGTTTGAGGTCATATAAGCCTTTTTTTTTAAATACGACATTTCCGCTTTCTGCCGTCGGTAGACATAATATTATTATGTCTATTCCTCGAGAATCAGACTTCTTGATTAGCATGAAAGTCATCGATCCGTAACACAAACTCTCTCGGTTCACGCTCAACATAGTGTATGGCGCAGATATATGTAGGTACATAGTTTTAGAGAGCAGGCACCGTGCAAATTGGTAGTTAGCGTTACTAAGTATATGAAATATGTGCTCTGTTGATAGTTTCCCTTATGCGCTGTAGGTTGTGGGTTTGGTCCACGTAGAACAAACATTTTGTGTGATTTGAGTTTTATTTGAATCCGTTCAGTTATCACGTCGTGATAAATTATCATTTGCAACATTCTACTAACAGGCGAAGATATATAATATTCATTCATCATCATCATCTTCTTGCCCTTATCCTGCCATTATGTGGGGTCGGCACAGCATAATCCTTGGACCATGCTGTAAGTGTTTTGGCTAAGGTTGACCGGCCGCCTGCCTGACGTCAACCCTCCTTGGGAATACTTGTTTATTGTATCTCATCATGTTGGAGATATTACCATAGTAAATTTGTTTTTCTGTCAAACAAATGCTGGACGGAGAGGGTTACGAAGTGCTGTGTAGATAGAAAGCGAGGTAGAGAAAGACAAAGAAGTAGTTACATCAGCCAGATAAAGGAGAAAGTCGTTGTCATGTCGTTTAAAGAAGTAAAAGCTAGCGTTGGAGAGGAGGAAGTGGAGAAGACTGCATCATTACACTGATAAGAGCTAGCTCTTATATAAAAACTATGTCGCTATTCAACAAACGTCAACGTTGCTATGTTAACAAACGATTCATTAGTCCGCTAGTAGAACATTGGAACAGGGCCTCACAAACTTTCGTAGGATAGTAAGTGCTATGAGTCTATTTATATAACGTGATTGAACTACAAACACCCAATTAACATCGAAAGTTTCGCTAGCCTTGTTGCTATATACTAAGACTTGCGATCAAAACGTGGCGAATTTGTCGAAGGTGTATTAATGATTTTTGTTTTTAAAAATGTGTGTAGCACGTGCTGAAGGAACTGGTCAGTTTTTTGATAGCTGTAATATTAGAACGTGCCTCTGACAACCCACTTACCCGTCATCAAAAGTCTTAAATAGCTATAGATTTGAGAAATCTATAGTTATTGGGATGATACAGTTGAAACTGCTCATTTTTACTTTCGCGCGCCCCAAATCTAATATCATTGCTTCGAAATGTCGAAATGTGCCTTTAAGCCAATTCCCAGTTTTATTTCAGTATCATTTTTTCCTATAGTCCTTATAAGAAAGCTCTTTCTTGCCTCATAAATATCTATTAGCAGTATCGCGCTATATTTTACAGAGGATTACGTCTTCGGAGTAATCAACGTGCCTTCAAGCACAATCTCGTAATAAACAACTTTTATAGGGACTTGTTAAAAATGTGAAATAGCTGGAATACATTACAAATAGAATTAGTAATAACTTCACGATTTGTAAGAGAAGTGGTTTAAGATACTAGGAAATAAAAGAAAAAATACTGAATACTACGTGGCCTGTGACTTTGTCTGCGTTGATTTTAATGATAAAATGTAGCCTATGTCCTTCTCTAACATGTTATCTATCTCCCTGCCAAGTTTTATGAAAATCTGTTCAGCGGCTTAGGCGTGTAAAGGTAACAGACAGACAGAGTTACATTCGCGTTTATAATATTAGTATTAGTATGGCTTTAAATAACGAGCAACGGATCGTTCCATACCATACCGACGTTGTCGTAAGGTTGTTGTCGAAAAGAGCCATACATTTTTGACAGAAAAACAACATTATAATGAACGATATGTCGTTCGTTGGTACAATATTGGAACCCATAAGTCAATCTTTCAATGAAATGTAGTAGTAGACGGGAACCCTAAAACGCTCAGTGTATACAGGCGTAAAACGTTATCTATTGAACGAAACCTGCGAACCGGAAAAGAATGAAAGCAGGCGTTACGAACCTCGCATGAAAATACATCAAAAAATTCGAGCAACCATTGGAAATTTAGAAAAGGAAAAAGGCATGCGCGCATTCGCAGAGAAACGAAACCCAATTTTTGTGAATAAATATAGTACTCGGTTTTTTGTGAACATAGTGCGACTTTTTTTCGAGACGTTCGAGATTTTTTTGAGAGACAGAGATGTAAATAGACTTGGTAGTTTTCACGTATAGTTTAGTTTATAGTATTTAAATATTATCTTTCTGCTAGACTGGGAGTAAAGAAAAAAACATAGAATGCGTCCAGCTTCTATTCGATTTTTTTTTCAATGCTCATAATCATAATCATAATCATTTATTTGCTTGAATGTGGTATACAAAAGTCTTATAATTTATTTATCTTCCACGACCTTAAGATCTGAAAGTTACTAACACTAGACAACTTTACTCTTCTCCATACGATTATTTGACTAAATACCTAAGCAGTAGCACAATGAAACATAAGCTTATGTACCTACAATTGTTACTCTTGAATAAAGTTGAGAACCGCTGGATTATCTTTCAGTTTAACAATCTTCAAGGCTTTAGTGTAATCTTGTTCTCGGACAATGCAAGCAGCTGAGACACAGTATGTTTGAACAGATAAGACAAGTTCATTGAACTATAATATTGACGTAGCTCTGACCACCTGAGAAATTGAAGCTCTTGAAGCGCTCGTGGCGTAGCTTGCTTAGGCGTTCTTGATTGATCGTTGGAGCTAAGCAACGGTATGCGCGGTCACAAATTGGGATGGGTGACCGCAAGTGGCATTACGAGCTGAGCGCTTCCGTGCTTCAGAGTAAACAGTCGGTCCCGGCTTTTAAGTCGTTAAGCAACGACGGAGGCCTTTAGACGGCCTAAAAACTCCGTCACTAGAGTTGGCCACTAGCTCATACAAACATTATATACGTACCTCGAAATTGATGTCTGGTGATCTGAGAGAATGTTTGTAAACTTGGATAGTAATAAGTGAGGAAAGCTTTCTTTTGTACGTTTGTTTGGTTGTCTGAAAATAATCACGGGTACGTTCAGAAAATATTACGTGCGCTACAATAACATAAACCATGTACCTTTTATCTTGGTAGCGAGTGATGTCGCGAGCGGAAGCTAGTTGAAAACAAATTACTAGGCTAGCATAAATTACAAGTTGTTTGGTTGGGTCTACTTCCAAGTTCCGCTACCGAATACTTGGGTTTGTTACAGAAAATACTAGGCGAGTATAAGTTAAAAGGGACTGTGATGGTATTTTGTATGCATGCATGTCGTAAAAGTCGACTAAGGAGTACCTAGTATCCTCTCCAAAATGATGGACCCATATGAGCGATGGGCTAATCACCTGTACCATGGTTCACCATGTCCATCTTGGGAGTCTAGGATCAGGAGGGGCTGCAAGTTTTCTTATGATTACTTATGGCTCTGCCCACCCCGTTAGGGATACGGGTGTGATAATATGGTATGTTTTCGATGAAAATATCAAAAGATTTTCAGTTATATCTTAAAGTTTACACACTGGTATTTCACTGTGATCACTGTATTACTTCAAGAAGTGCAAGTGAAACGATCACCGCAAATGAAACTCAGAGAGAAAGTGCCACAATCTCCTGAACTAGATTATCCTTGGAGCTTTATTTCTACGATAGTTGGATATTCAGACGGTGGCTTAAGTCACTGTTTCTAGCGGTATGATAAAGCTTTCGTTTTATAGCGAAGACTTAGAAAATGGTTATAATTTTATCCATGACCTTTATTGGCACAGCTAAAATCAGCTGGAAGAATAACCTGTATGCAATTCCAGGTTAGTTTTATCCAAATTTGTAGGTCTAGAAGTTAATTTGATGTTCAGGTGTAGATGTTATAGTACGGTGGGCCAAGAAGGTCTACCAGCTTTGACAATTCTTCTTATGAACTTTATATTAACTTACTAGCTGCCACCCGCGGCTTCGCTCGCGTGGTACCCAGATAAAAATAGTCTATACGTTAATCCAGCATATGTACTATGTATGTATACCAAGTTTCTTTGAAATCCGTTCAGCCGTTTAGGCGTGATTGAGGCACAAACATCCTCACATCCTCACAAACTTTCGCATTATTGCAAGAGAAAATCAACCTTGTTGTTTTATTATGTGCAAATAAATTTCAATCTTAGGTTGGTAAACCACATTTTTGCCGACAGTACATCCAAATATCGTCATAAACATTGATGTCAAAACTGAGGTAGATACCTGGCTATTCTTGGTAGGTTACAGGACTAATTGTTTTACTTGCTCTCTATTATTTCATCATATTCATTTTCATCTATTATGTTGTAGTCACGGCTGATCGTTTTATAGAAAACCAGGGTTTAATATATCTATACTTAGTGAATGGTGAAATTGGAAGCAATTAATTCTGCAAGATTATAACACTTACTAGCTGCCGCTCGCGGCTTCGCTCACGTTGTACCTGGATAAAAAGTAGCCTATATGTTATTCCAGCATACGTATTATGTATATTACAAGTTTCATTCAAATCCGTTCAGCCTAATGGGCGTGATTGAGGCACAAACATACATCGTCATATCCACACATCCTTACATCACAAAATTTCGCATTTATAATATTAGTAGGATTCCATACCAACAATTTTTTTTCAAAGACAAAAATGGTTTTGAGTATTATTCTAAAGCTATACACAAAATTGAGGCCTCAAGCAAAGATTTTTGACAGTTTTCGACGGAAATTGATAGCGCATAGATATGCTTAAGCTATGATTACGCTTGAGAGCATTCTGTCCCACTCAAATAATGTTCTATGTAGAACTGAATCATCTTGTGAAATCATCCGTGTAAAAGCACCTTAAGGAAAATATATTCCAACAAGGACGCACTACGTCGATAAACTAAAAATACGATTTATTTTAACAAGACCGTTGGACCAACAGATTTATTTATGGTAACGATGCCGTAACTTTTCACTGGTTGGACTTTGCTATGGTTGAGCAGATTCAGAAGAGTTTATTGTCATGATAATACTTGTATGTTGTTATATTGTTGTAAATAACCGTTATCTTCCCCCTCATGATGTTTCTATTGCTGTGCATACCGCATTATACTTAGGTTTAATAATATTCAATGGTGTACCGTATTTATGCTATTAGATAAGGTTTCAAAATTATAACGTTATAGGTTTAAGTTATGGTGTATTGTTTCTATAAGATAAGGTTACAAAATTATGTCGTATATGTGAATTTAGAGTAGATTACGCAGTGACTTAAAGTAAACAACAACAGCCCACGTAACTTTTAAAATATCTTCATTCTTCAAATATTTATTTTCGACGTTTTTATTCATCATTAGTTTACCTGCGCGGTTCACGTGGTGTAAATTTTGACAACCTTTTGAGGATTATTTTGAAGAACTCTAAAACACGATGTTTATTATTTTTTTATTAAAAGTATTATAACCAAGTTTCGAGCCAATCACATCACTCGTTAAAAAGTGCCCATGCAAACATTGACACTCCACTTTGCCCCTTTTTGAGGGTTATTTTAGGAAACCCTGAAACATATTTCCAATTAAATTGTACTCTGAATTTCTAAACGAATGAAAATTCGTAAATCGCACCGCCCGTATTTAAAAAAAATAAAGAATATGTGTTTATAATTTACCTTAAAGGTTTTTGTGCAGAGTTTGACTGAATCGAACCAATAAATATAATTATATATTTTTTTTTTCATATAAACTTTACCACCCTGTTTAACCCCTTGGAGGTTGGTTTTCGAAAATTAGATTAGTCTGTGTATTATTTCAGAATCTAAATTCTAAACTATTGACATTCTACATTTAATCGAAGACGGTTTAGTAATTACGGAATCACGTGGATATTCACAAAGTTTCACATTTATAATATTAGTAGGATAAAACTAATAGAAAAAAACACCATGATTCAAAAGTTAAACACAAACATTCTACCAATAGAAATAAATAAAGGAAAAACAACACTGGCTTATTCTTCTTATCAACCCGAACCGATACCGTACGTCAGTACCCATTTCATTCATCATTTTCAATTGTCAAGACGTATTCTGCCCGAGATAAAGTCGAGTGAAATCTTTATGGGTAAAATAGTCCAAATAAATTCTAAATGTAACAAGGCACGTACGAAACTTTCAGGTTTCCGATAACGAAACGAATTTCGACTGCCAGTGATAGAATTTTCCAGAATAGGCCGAAAGGAATTGGATTCTTTTATCAGGTTGGGACTAGAAAAGGACTTAGTTGACAGAGGAAACCTAAATAAGAAGATATGCTTTATTTTTTGCTTCTACTGTAATTTAACTGTTTACTCTAAAGTATAGTAATGTTAATTAAACGTTTATTTTAAGCATAGAATTTGAATATAAATCAATTACTTAAAAAAGGTAGTCGACATTAAAATTAGTTTTGTCGAAACCACATTCAGATCTTTTTTTTTTAGTAACTTTTATTTTGGTAAATAAGTAAAAGAACCGAATTCGTTTGAATTTAATAAAACTGAAGTCGAGGTTTTGGTAAATTCACAAAATAGACTGTGGCAGGTGTGTAACAGATATCCCAGCAAGCATTTTGCTTGTAGATAATGATTATAAATAATTAAAATAAAATTCGTTTAATACAGGCACATATTATGTAAGTATAATAAAATATAAGTATATGACCAATGACCAAAGGGCTGGCGCTTACCTCGGACAAAGGATAAGTATAGCTATCCAACGAGGTAACGTCGCCAGTCTTTTGGGGACCTTACCTGCGGTCGGTGATCTGAGCTCTGTTTTCGATCTGTAGGCGAACTCAGATAAAAAACTGAGCTCATTTTTATTTCTTATTATTATTATACTGATTACCTTAAAGTTTTTAATGTTATTATAATTTGTCTTTGTAGCATAAAACATTAAATAAATAAAATAGTCCTTTTACAATCAAAAAAAAAAAAAAAAAAAAAAAAAAAAAAAAAAAAAAAAAAAAAAAAAAAAAAAAAGTATAATAAAAACATACATAAACCCATATTACATATAAAAACATACAAAATTAAAACAGATCAGAATAAAAAATAGATTAAAATTATTATGTTCGTCTGACTACAGTCACTGGTAAAACAAACTCTAATAATGATAAATTAAAACACTATTCACAAAGATAAAGAACAAAAATTAGAGTTTGTTCATTAATAATAATTAGATTCATAAAACTAAATTTACATTAAATTAATTCTAAATATCTGCGTATTCTATATACTAGGACTGTTTGACCGCATTACCATTCATCATGCTGTAAAAATATAGAATACAGCAAATATATTTAAACAAATTAGTACGTAGGTACTTAATATATTTATAGAAAAAAAGCTCGTGATTCAAAAGTTCAACACAAACCTTGAAATTAAAACCCCATGCACCTACTTACCTACCCCAAAGTAAACCTTATGAGACTCATACAATAATGTGTTTATATTGTATCTACAGTATAAACACATACCTACTATTTTAAGTGAATATAATTTGAAAAATGTTGCTGCTAAATGTAGCTTTTTCAACTATCAACATCCAGCCCTACTACGGAAATTCCATTAGTTTTCATTGCAAAGTACTGCAGAACGATAAAACGAACCTGTTCTAGGAAAGTTCGAATATTTGTGCATTGAATCACGCGATATTTACCGCAACAAAGCACTTATCACCACTCGAAAGGTTTGGACGAAAAAGTAATTGGACTCAATTTTGAGGTGCTGTAGTAATAAATCATGGAACTTCCAATATTATGTCAGTTTTAGGAATTTCCTATTGACATAGAGTTTTTGAAATTAACTTTTTATCGCTTTGTTTAGCCATAAAAACAAGTTAATAGTTCACCAATTTGTTGTAAATCGATCAAAGTTTAAAATAAATGGAGTATAAAAATTTTCAATTTTATAGGCATAAAGCACTTCTTTCACTACTGTACTAAAACTTTCGGACATAACTCTTCATTTTCAAGATTAAAACGTAGAATACATCAAAAATTATTTTGAAGAGCGCTCTTAATTTGTAGTTTATTCCCAGATATTTTTGAATGCTTATTTGATAATGAGCCTACCTAAGAAGGTACCTATATACATAATGACTGTATTTTTATGCTAATCGCTCTGCGACTTTGTCCGAGTTTATAATGTTTTTGTGATACAATCTTCCCGATGCGTCCTGTAGAAGCTGGGTTTGGGGAATTACTTTATCAATGCAACCCTACACCATAAGAGGAATATCAAGCTTCATGATTCTATGACATATGGTTTAAGCTGTGCGTTGATTGTTGGTCAGTCATTCATTAACTGATTCTTTTAAATATACTTAAAGAATGTATTTTCTGACACACTTTTTACCACAATTTTATTACTCACTTTTCAATTCAGTTCACATGCATTTTTTAAGAATTTTGCGCAGATTTTAGATTCACTCGAGCAAAATAAAACCTGTCAGCGGCAGAAGAGTTTGTTTACATTACACAGTTCAGGGACTCTTAAGATGGACATTCAGCTATATAATTCGATTTACAAAAAATCTGAAATCAATATTTTGTTCAAATACGATTAACAGCTAATTGTTTGGTCGAAATTGTGGTCTCAAACCGAAAATTAGCTTGGCTTATAAGATACCCACAGTAAGAATATCCACTGATATTTATTATATTTTTTATATCTAGCAAATTGTCTAAATGACAAATAAGAAAATATTTGTGGACATTTCACACAGCGCCATCTAGCCGGGAACCAGAACTTTAAGTCATATTTTTTTGAGTTTTATGACACTATGAACTCTTACACAATTGACGCATTCGACATTTTCAACCACCCGGTCTCACAGATATATACGTCATCAATGGTGCTATCCCTCTGAATTTCCCAGTAAAATTGTTCAACAACTTTTTCTTAATTTTGCTTCACCCTTGGACATTCAATTTAACATTCAATTTAACATTTAATTTAATTAATAATCAATTAGTTTAGCACCTTTTGTCGTCAATTGTACGAGCATTAAATGTAATCCCGGAGTATTCCAACTTTTATGGCTTGGTCAAGCGAGCTTAGTCCGGATTACAAAGTGTCACATTACTTTTTGCGACGGGTAGTTAGATTAACCCCTGAGGCGCCAGCGTCCAAAACGCGGAATTACCGTTGAGCGTCAGCGCCCTCTGAATTAAAACGAGTCAAGGTGCTATATGTATTTACTTATGTTTCTTCCAAGATTATACGTATAAAAATGATATTTTATGGTAATCTAGATAATATTTCCTATTCCTTTTAGTATTACTTTCATCATTTGACCAGAAATTAAATCTAAATTCCAAGTTGAAAAGTTAATTTAGGTTATTTTTCAAAATTTCTTTAATTTTTATGATTAATGTGAAAAACTTACCGTCGAAGCCGAAAACACAGATCAATTCTTCAGTTCTTCCGAGTTATTGCTGACTATATATAAAAGAACGTCGCTTTACCTCGCCAAAGGGCGTCCATGCTTATCTAAACGCAGTCTCTAGCAATAAGAACATCTAAATATTTCGCTCCTTTTAAGGTTTATTTACTAATCATGACACATCAATGTACCTATATTATTTTACATCACCATTACACCATTACATTATGTGTTGTATCTGTTACAATTAGCCATTCGATTGTCAAGTACCTATGATAGATTTTTGTAATGGTCGTGATATTGGTCAAATGCAATAAAGATTGTAATTTCTTAGTCACTAACTTCTATACCAAAACATCAAAATTGTTTACCCGATTTAAGTTAGAAATAAAACTACAAATTAGTTACAGAAATAGCCAAATATTGACTTATTTTTTTTACGAAATACAAGTAATAGTTTGGAAATCTATAATACTATATCCCATAGATTTACTGAAAACACTAAGGCCTTTTACCATTTATAGTAAATGATTTTTACAGCGTCAGGAGGCAACTTTTACCTTCACAAATGGGACGCTGTAGTGCCTGGGACGAATTAAGATGGAGTAGGCTTGCCCAGCACCTATTCCATCCTCTCAGCTTAGTCGGCCTTGTCCACAGGAAAGACATTTGTATAACCATATCTTTTGTTTCACAGTGCAGCAACATAGTTGAGTTCCGGCCTCGGAGTGCGTGAGAGGAGCCTCGCCAGGTAAGAGCCACGTGTACTGCAGACTAAACGGAAATACAACCTGAAGAAAAATAAACAAATTTATTTATTTTGTTATAATTTGTGAAGGCTGAAATGGTGTGAAAGTATTTTTAGACAAAACTTTTTTTTTGTTGTAATAAAATCTAATTTCGTTTCTTCTTTTGCAGTTTGAGATACGTTGGAATTTATTAATGTACTGTATTTTTTATATCATTAAATTTTTTATAGTATAAAGATGAATGGGGAGGGGTTACTTTTGTAGGTGCCTTTAATTTTTCTTATTAAAATTTTTACAAAATATGTAGATGCTTTGTTCGCAAGGCCGACTGTCACCTTGTTATCAATATTTTGTAGTCATTCTTAGCTGAACGAGGAGTACGAGGCAAGTGCTTGCTTAGTCAGGACGTGCCTTGCCCACAGTTTGCGCGTTTGCCTTCAGTGGACACATCCTGAATTATCAATATTCGTACCTAGTTACCCCAAAAACCTTTTTTTATCGGTGTCGCGCCCTCTGCGCTCACCAAAGCCCGGTATCGCTGCCAGCGGTCATCTGTGACCCACAAGATTTAAATGCTTCCAAAAAAAACTTTCAGCACAGGAGCATTTGTCAACGCATTCGCCAAGCGATACGGGCCCGGTCATCTGCGACCCACAAGATTTAAATGCTACCAAAAAAAACTTTCAACACAGGAGCATTTGTCAACGCATTTGCCAAGCGATACGGGCCCGGCCATCTGCTACCCACAAGATTTAAATGCTACCAAAAAAAACTTTCAACACAGGAGCATTTGTCAACGCATTTGCCAAGTGAAACGGGCCCGGTCATCTGCTACCCACAAGATTTAAATGCTACCAAAAAAAACTTTCAACGCAGGAGCATTTGTCAACGCATTTGCCAAGCGATACAGGCCCGTTCATCTGCGGCCCACAAGATTTAAATGCTACCAAAAAAAAACTTTCAACACAGGAGCATTTGTCAACGCATTTGCCAAGCGATACGGGCTCGATCCGTCAGTATGCAGCTATTCTCTGCGATAGAAAAGATGTTCGACGCATCTATTAAAATAGAATAGGTATACTTTCATACTACATTCTTTAATCCGTTGAGTCTGCAGTTCTACGACATAGGCACTAAAGGCTAATGACACCAGAGTGCAAGTCCCTTTCAGCTCCTCTCACGCACGCCGAGCGGTAAGTTGCACAGCTGTTCTAATACAAAGTAGAAGCTGTAGATATATTATTTAGTAGTTTTGTGAATGTAGATCAAAAGTAGACTTGAAGCATATAAATAGTATAATTAGGAATAAGTACTACTTCCCTGATGGACTGCAAGTAAAGAAAAAGCATGGATTGCGTCCAGCTGTATCTCTCCCCGAGCATGTCGTAAAAGTCGACTAACCTATATGGGCGATGGGCTCATCACCTGGCACCATGGTTCACCATATCCATCTCAGGACTTTAAATTAGAAGTGGCTGCAAGTTTTCTTATGTTTACTTGTGGTTCTGTCTACCCCATTAGAGATATGGACCTGATAATATGTAGGTATGTATGTATAACTACTGAATAGTTAAAAATATTATCTGTATCGTAGAAAACCCATCTTTTTTAAAATAACTGACGAAAGAAAGAGTCTCTATTTATCTAGTCGTGTCTCTAGTTCATTCGAACAAGTGCAAGGAAAGGATTAAAGTGCGCTCGAAAGAAAAAATTAAAAACATTAACATGTCTATACTGTTGTGTATGTTCCTAAACGAAGCTTAATTTGACAGTCCTAAAAAGTAGCTGCCGCTTTAAAATTACACAAAAGAAACTGTTATGATTTCTTAACTGTTGAATAAGGTTTAGTTAAAGAAATTACACAACAACATCGACTTGTAGCTCTTGAAGGATCGCTTTCAACTATCTTATTTATAAACGCAGTCCCTTAGTCATTTATTGATTTGTAATTATAAAATAATGATAAAACAATTACGCTCGGTTAGTACGATTTACGGGTTTATTTATTGACGTCTCTCAAAATCTGTTAAAAATTAAACACAGCCCTTTTATTTACAACTAGCCCGCTCGCGGCTTTGCTCGCGTGGCACTCGGATAAAAAAATAGCCTATCTTTTTATCTGGGTACCACGGTTTTGTTAAAATCCATTCAGTAGTTTTTACGTGAAAGAGTAACAAACATCCATACATACAAACTTTCGCGTTTATAATATTAGTAGAATTATAATTAAATTCGGTCTGCGTCTGATCTGCATTCACAGCCAGACAGCTAAATGTGCGTCGCTTAACCTGTGTCGTGCGCAGGATGTATGCTGCCTACTGGATCGTTGCTTCCAATACCCGCGGCGAAGCGCCCGTGACTGCGGCTGTCAGTTTGCATTACTGCATGCCGCTCCCGATGAACAAAACCATGGTAGCTAGCGGAGTCCCGCCCGCGCTGGACCGCGGGCGTGCTCCCATTGCGAATGTCGCTGCTCCGGCTGTGACCACCAAGTAAGCCGTAGCACGCTCACTGTGTTACAATACTTACGACGCAGTTATACGCACGCTACATGGTTTTTACACGGGTAAGCACTGCAAGGGTTAAGCACTGGTTTCTCCTGAGAGTTTGCACTGAAACACTAACCCCCGAATCCTCAAACGCATCTTAAAGTTGAGCACGTCTCAAATGAAGATTTTTTTTTGACAGATTTTCATCGGAAATTGTCAAAAAACCGTGAGTTGAGGCGTGCTCAACTCTGAGTCGCGTTTGAGTATTTGGGGTTGAAATTGGATTCACTTATGTACGCTTTTTGAGCAATAATAATTATGAGAGATCATTATGTCGCATATATTTTCCAAAATGTAGACTAGGGTAACTTAGGATATGCTTTTTTATATAAAATGAGGTTCCTTCGTTAACATCATCCATAGTTGTTCTGTATTTATGTTTAAAAACTAGATAAGTGATAAAAAGGTTTTCTCAAAGCCGCGCTACAATATTTTCAAAGCTACTGCGTTCTAGAGCTCGTTTTGTAAATACACAAACTGTAGTAATAATTCGTGAACCACGTTTTTCCAGCGTGCAAAAACTTACACATTCCCGCTAGCAAGTGAACCTATCCTAAAAACTCAAAATTTTACTACCTAACAGAATATTCAAGTAAGTTAACTCTCACAAAATGCCAAAAAACAGAATCCAAGCACATTCACACTGTTTTTGAACGCTACATTTCAAACTACTTTGCTCTGCACTTGTATAAGTCACGGGTTGCGCAGAGTGATTTGCTTTTTTATGCCTTTGATCATATGCACACGGGTATGATTTTATCTAGGAACAACCCACGCAATATGCAAATGCTTAAAGCGTGTTTGGCGTTTATCACGCGTATACAAATGGATAGTTTCATACTCAAAGCTCGCTTGGTCAGGCGTGCCTCGCCAGCAGTTTGAGCGCTTTTCTCGGGCAAGGCACGTCCTCACTAAGCATTTTGTCTGCATCGCGACGCTGCTCGGTCCGCCAGTTCACAGCTAATAAAATATAAGAAAGAAAGAAAGAAAGAAAGAAAATACATTTAATGGTTCATCACACAAATAACTTACAATAACTAAATAAAAACTAAGAGAAGGTAAACAAATTAATGTGTTGAACCATAAGACCCTGCCTCAGCATTATGTTGCTCAGCAAGACGCTGATGCAACGCTGGTTTTCTGGCAGGACCTTTGGTTCGTGTCGGCACAGACGACAAACTTAGGTACTTACTTAGGTAATATGTTGCTGAGAGCTACTGTTGATTCGATTTTGACGGTAAATGTTTCATTGAAAGGGATTGATCACGCAGAGTAGAATATTGCTTCCATGAACAATTTGTTTTCGTCGCACGCGTGTCACTTTATTGCTTTTGGCCTCTGACCTGGATACGATTGTAACTTGTTTGAAAAAGGTCCCACTATCCGTTTCATTCCAAAGGCAATACAACCATCTTTTGACAGAACTTTGTTTGGCTCTTCTGCCGGACGTTGATTGTCCGGGTGACAGGTAGATGTAAAAATGTAATCTGTATTAGTAAACAAGTATTTATTAAAACTAACAAAAACCCGACTGCGTACTATTAAAGTAGCATTGTAGATTCATCCGTCATATTTTTTTGTCGCATGATGATGATGATGATCAAAAGATAGTCTTATTACAATGAAAAAGCCGCATATTGATTTTTTTACACTATAGTGTCAAAAATGTGTCATAGAAACTCCATAGAAGTGATTGTACATATGACAATCTCGTTTCCAGACGCATCCAACGACACCTCATTTGTCAAAATCAGTTCAGCCATTTGGACTACAGCTTAAATGAATGCACATACAAAATATGTATATACATAAATACACCCCAAAACATATTACCCTCCTTCTTCGTAGTCGAGTATAAAGGTATATTTTTTCCAAAATGTATTCAAGTATGTACAGTATATGTACTGTACATATACTGTACAGCTGTTACAGTGTATCCAAGTATGCTTGGATACACTGTAACAATTGGTAATTATAAAAGGATACTTTTTACAACGTAATAAAAACATGGTTACATTTACTTAATTCAGTTATTAAAAGTATTTACGAGTACTTTCGTTAATTGGTCGTAAGTGTAACCTAATAATAAAGTTGATTAAAGCTACGTTTTTACAAATTAAAGTTCTTTATTTCTAAAATGTTAAAAAACATACTTTAATACTCACATAAAATTTTATAGTTGCTAAACGACTGTATGTAATTTAAAATGTACGGCGTACCAAATTACTTTCATTTTGCATAGTTGAATAATGTAAGAGAGAACTCTTATTGCAGGGCTGCAATATAAAATTTAAATCTTAAGAACAATGAAGCTCTTCTTCCGTGGAACAAAAGACTTATTATTCTTGCTTTGAACATACACCAGGTTTGAATTAAAACTTTGTGTTTTTAACTTTATAAGTTTGAATCCAAACGATAAAATAGTCTTTAAAACAAAAACTTGAAATAAAAAAAAATTCTAATCTCTATTTTACTTAAAAGAGGATCCCAACCCTAGTAATATAATTGTAAACTGTTACAGAAATAAAACATTTTTCATTTTCAATCTTATTATTTCAGTTACTACTTATGTCACTAGTTAATTCCAATCAGTAATGAAGGGTTTGAAGTGCGCCAGAAAGGCTTTTTTCATACACTTAAAAAATGTGACACATGTGAAATGAAAATATCTAGTTACCAGAATATTTTTTTTTTGCATTTTTAAGTAATTTGATGCGTCCATACTCACTTCTAAGTTGTATGAACGTCACTTCTACGATGAAAAATGTCCCAAAAAATTGTAGCATTCAAAATGTCAAAAAGGAAACATTGCTGACAAGTTTTAATGTGAACACGTAATTTTCGTAAACAACCTTTATTAAGAGAAAAACTCGACAAAATTCCAGTTAAAAATGAGGTAATCCAGGGCTTAAGTTAGCATTTGTTTGGTTTACTGTCATTTTGTCCTATTTAATACTTATGTAGGACAAAGGTATGGCTGGGTCCCTGGCTTAAACGCAGAGTGCTGTCAGGACCGAAATTAAACGGAATACACCGCTTTATAAGTGCTGTTGTTTTGATGTTCCGGCTTTTTTTTAAGTCTTTTTAAATGTACTCACGATAGTACCAAATATTGTGATTCATTACCATTGCATTTTGAGTCTAAATGTTAAGAAAGAAAAATAAATGTTAAACATTTTTGGGGTACTTTTTATTTACTTTGTTATATTATTATAGCGGTAATAAAAATACATAATGAAAATTTCAACTGTCTACCTATTACGATTCATGAGAAACAGCCCGCTGACAGACGGACAGTGGAGCCATAGTAATAGGGTTCCGTTTGCACCCTTCGGTTACAGAACTCTAAAAATGTGGTAAATAGTAATATTTATATTGCTTATGTTACAATTAAAATTTTTATTCGTCTTTTCCCATCCTGTGCTCCATCTTACCGGACTACCGGATACGAGGTTGGCCGGGCGCTTTGTTTTAATAAAAAATAACGAGCCTTGTCCCAGTTTCTACACGCGACATTTACTACGAATAAAAGTTTAAAATGGCACCTGTCATTCATGACTGATGTCAATCGAAGTAAAATGTCATAGTTTCCCCTTTCGGGTAGGATGGTGACGAAGACCTTACGTACATAGTATAGGTTCATGAGCCTCACTGCCTAGTCTTTTATTATGCATATTTTTATGACTGATGTCAATTGAAGTAAAATGCTCTTCAGTTTTCGCTTTCGGGTAGGCGATGGTGGCGAAGACCTTACTGCCTAGTATTTCGTTAATTAAATTTCTTTCGTAGTTTTTGTGTCTTTTGTTCACAAAGCCGCCATCTGTTTTCCTCGAAGTGGGCACCACAGTGTGTATATCGGAAAATAATTTAAATATGTTTTATGTAAAATTTAATTTAATTTTTGGGTAAGAGATATACAGGACCAAGGAGGCTGGTAAAATCGAAAAGGGCTTTATACCCAGTAGTAGGTGATATCAGGCTGAAATGATAATGATAGTGATTTAATTTAGAATCTTTATTACAAGATAAATTATACACATTATATGAAATAACAGGTAATTGGATAGTTTTAATTTGATTAGAGACATTCGGCAGGAGGACTCGAAGTTCAAAGTTTCGAGGACTTACGCAACTGAATTTCATAATTTAATATCGATTTCACAAATGTTTAAACCAATCAGTAAAGTCAACAAGGAGTTTTGAGTTATTAAAACTTCTGTTCAGTAATCTGTTCAGCCGTTACGACACCAAAGATTTGAAACTATTGTAGTTGACTAGGTTATTCAGTATTGAAATGTGTCTATCCCTCTGATAAGCTCTGATAGAAATGTATAGTAGACCATGTCTTTAACAAGACATCACCTACTCTATGAAATAGGCTGTATTTATATAAACGAGCTATCAAATTCTGCATATTTTATGGCATATTCTAAAAATGCCTGGAATTTATCCTAGTAGGTAAGTACTTTACAGTATGTAGGTATAACATAGGACAAATATGAAGTGAAATAAAGCTTAAAAATCTGACACAAACATAAGAGTTCTAAATCCTTGGGTTCAAAATGTTAATCTATTTACTGTACTTGTTTATCAAAAAGATACTAAAGATATTCTATTGTGATTTTATAAACTTTAACATATGCAGAGCATACTTTGAAACAATGCCTCGTCATTCGCGTGACGCCATGACAGTTTGATGAACATGCAACCCTTGACAGCAGAGTCACTAAAGTTATGTTTATACCTACGCGACTTTCTTTATAGCTTCCGTACCCAAAGGGTGCTAACTGAACCCTATTACTTAAAGTATTACTTAAGCCTCTGTTCGTCCGTCCGTCCGTCCGTCTGCCCGTCTGTTAGCGGGCTGTATCTCATGAACCTTAATAGGTATAGAGTTGAAGTTTTCACAGAGTATGTATGTATTTCTATAACAACTAATAAAAATAAAATAAAAGATACGAGGCCCCCCATAAAAGAAACATTTTTTGTGGCATAAGTACATGAAAGAGTGAAAGTCATATTAAAAGTACATGTATGATGGAATGACATTTGGGATATTGGAACACTGCTGCCAACATCCCAAAGTCCTCCGGTACTTTAAGGAGTTGGACTGGCTGGGGGAGGGTTAGGAGGGGGATAATGCACAATACACGCTACCGGGGGACGTCAGTGCAGATCTATGTTCCCCTAACTATAATTAGAATTAGATGGTATGACTAAGATCGGAATCGGATCGGTATGACACATAATATGTAATTAGGTATTTGTTTGCATAATATGCATCATTTGTTCCTGTTCCGTGTGTTGTGGTTTATGTGTGTATGTATAAGGAGTAGTTTTTGATAAAAAACGCTGGTTAGTTATTGTCATTCTGACAAGGTGGATATGAGCTTAAAGTTTTTCTTTCAAATAATTATGATGACATACCTAATGGTCAACGCGGAGAGAAACTTGGCCGTTGGTTTTTATAATTACATTTGCAAAAAAAATACATAACTAAGCATTTTTTGACAGATAACGATTTTGCACGTAATTTTGTGCATAAGAATACGCTGAAAATATTTATCATACTTGTCGCTTTTGTCGCGTTACTTTGACTCTGGCTTAACTTTTCACCAAACTTAGTTGAACTCTGTCCCTCAAATAAAAGCTCAATTTTGCAAATCAAATTGAGCTAGTTGAGACTGAACATGCGATTTGTGAGTTTGGGAAGTAAAAGTTTATATTGATAATTCTCGTGAAAATGCTATTTATTTATGTATCATTTTCTAACGTTTCAAACGTTTCATGGTACTCCGGTTGTGCCGTGATTGAAACGCAATTCAAGATGATACTAAGACGTTTTTATTAGTTCCATGAAACATACATAAATCTACTATAACATAACCCTTCTTTAACCCTTTTTAAGCTATAAGCTTGTAACACAAAAACATTTACTCCACCATCATTATACCGACATAAATTGTAAACGTTTTGTTATTTTATCGACCAAAAGCACTTATTATTATTATCGCATGTGTGAGTTTCACGGGGCATCTGTTGTTTTCTACACGAAAAATAAATAATTCATTGATACCAATCAAAAGGCTGTAATTGGTAGGCAACCATGTTTTTATGGCCTTTGCACTTAACTGGGAGATTGTAAAATGAGTTTATTTCAACTTGATAATGTCGAAGTCATATTTCATCTAACTAAATAAATGAACATTAATTAAAATTTCACACAGCGCCATCTTGCCTTAAATAACTAAGCAACGCTTGAACTATGGGAACTAGATAAAATACCAGTATACTTTTTTCTTTTAAATTCATACTTATAACACCCAGACACAGGGTAAACATCTCTGTCCATAACTTCAATGATTGACCTGAGTCAGGAATTGAACCTAAAGCTCCAAAAGCAGGGCTACTATCAACTGAACTATGTATGAAACGAGGCCCACTGAGACAAACTGACAGATTGTCAAATCATTATTACAGTTGTTGGACTTCACTGAACTTAAGCTAATCTTAATTTTCAAAACAGACTCGAATATTTATAGAACAGAGAGAAATACTGAAAGCCTGTTTAATTCATCGACTTCCCTCAACCTCAAAATTCATTAATCATCAAATGTTAAGATCTATCAAAATACGCCACGATATTCTAAAGTATTCCATCATGGCCATTTAAGCACTTCAGAGCACGTTTGAAAACACATTCCAATTTTGACATTAAAATTTGAGTATACATAACGGCTGATAAAACGGCTACTGTAAGAAGTTGTAACATATTTATGAAATTAGATGTTGTACTGAGAGCGCTGGTGGTCTAGTTGGCAGTGACCCCGCCTTCCTAAAGTGGTGGGTTCAAATCCGGTCGTGTACCAATAGATTTTTCTGTGCGAAAAAATTATGTGCACTATACCAGTACTCTCAAACGGTGAAGGAAAATATCGTGAGGAAACCCGCAGCTTAGTCAGCTCCGCACGTATTGACCATGCCTTTCCTGTGGGCAAGGCCGACTAAGCTGAGAGGATGGTATATGTGCTGGGCAAGCCTACTCCATCTTAATTCGTCCCGGGCACTACAGCGTCCCGTTAGTGAAGGTAGAAGTCGTCTCCTGACGCTGCATAAATCATCTACTATAGATGGCAAAAGGCCCTTATAGTTATAGTCCTCATACTGAGCTATGTTTCAGCATATGCGTTGGTCGCACACACACACCCAAAGCCTGGAGTGTGAGGAGCAACTGTTGGCGCGCTGCAGTAACAGACCTCGGGTCAACTCAGCTATCTTCATGTCTGCGGAACCGGCTGGTGGCTTCGCTGGGTTTGACGCTGGAGAGTTTCTCAGGAGACATGGCTCCCAGTCGAGGCTCTGTCGGAAAGCTAGGTAAGTGTGATTTGTTTGAGCGCTTCCGTGCTTCGGAAGTTAAATTGTCGGTCCCGTCTTTTAAGTCGTTAAGCCATGACGGAGGCCTTTCGGTCGCTCTAAAATTCCGTCACAAAAGTTTTTTTTAATCTTTATTTATTTAAAAGGAGTTTAGTCACACAGTGACTAAGTCACTCCCGTACCTTACTTAACCCTTAGTTTACCTGGTGAACTTAAATCACTTAATTTACCTCATGGAGTCCATGGGACTCCCTACATGAAAATCATTAAATTTGTTTGAAATTAAAGCAAAATATGTACTTGAAAGTGGTTTATTATACCTAACAACATTATTATAATAGGTTTCTATATCATATTTCGTTCAGCCATGTAACAGTCTTAAGAACAATTCAAAATACTAATCAACAAAAAATTATGCAAACAAAAATGAGTGCCAACTTCTAGCTACTCACTAAAACATAACCATATAGTATTTTAACCTTTTTTTCACAAATAACATAGAAATATCATCTACTTTCAATAACTAAATAAAAAATGGCACATGTTAATACAAAAAATAAAAACGTGCAGCGCTTACTCTTTGTCTTTAGCTACACATCGCACACAGATTTTCTTGGCATATGCTAAGCATACCGGCTTCATACGACTATAACATAAGCAATCATAAGCAACTATGATAAGAGTCAGGTGAGCACTCTGATTCCGAGTCATGATCAAAAGGTACGCAGTCATCTTCTAAATCTGATAACAGTTCGTTTGGCACTAATTCGTGATGTGGTCCTCGTTGTTGTACTTGTACTTCGTTGTTGGAGTCCTTATCATCGGCTCTGAGCCAGTCAAGAACGATAGACTCAGCATTTTGTTGAAGTATATTTATTGAGCGTCTGTTAGAAGCCATTTTGTAGCCTAAAACAGAAAAAAAACACGGAAAATACGACAAAACAACACAATGATGAATTCACATATTTGTCACACAAATACCCCCATGGAGTCCAACGGACTCCATGAATGCAATTACTCACCAATACACGCGGCGCAGGAGTGCGCCCTCTTCACCCCGCGTCCGGTGCGCTACTTCAGGAAGGTACTGGGACGCGCGAAAAAAAAAACGCGGAATTTAAGTTTTTATGCAAGGATGAAACTTTGCATGGAGTCCCTGGGACCTAACAGATAAATTAAGGGTTAATTTACGGAGTCTAATTTCATAAAATCACCTTTGAATAATGATTTTAAATATCACATTAAGAACACCTTATATATTGTTTATAACGCGACCTAGCATGAAAATAAATATACAAAAAACCATGCTCAGTTTTTAGCAAATTATCCTTTTACGATCTCATTGATAAAACAAGTTTGAGTATTCAGTCATCTGGAAGCTACGATAGTAATCTCTTTTACGATGGCTGTGTTGGAGATATCAGCTATCTAGTAACAGCAGTTGTATGACGATGGATTGAAGTGAATATCCTTATATTACGGGTATCTTTCAGGGATCGTGCTTTCACATGCAATGCTCTTTACAGATCAGCAGATAACATACCCTTAACCACGATGAGTGATTCATCAGAACGTTTATGCAGAGCCAAACCAAGAGAGGAGACCATCTCTGAAGAAGCAAAATCAGATGACAGTTGTAGCGTTGAAACTGTAAAACATTTTGGACTGCCAATTCTATCAGTATCTGGCCCGTCTCCCCCCGACGAGGACTATGATCAAATTGATGAGTACCTGTAGCATTTTCACACAGGTTTTCAACTCAAATATGTGTTGAAAACCAGGCCTCCGTGGCCAGCACAAAGTCTACGATGGATAGACGAATAGACTTCTGGACTTGTGATAAAATGTTCTTCAGACTCTTTTTAGTGTGTCTTGCTAAGGGACCATAGTGGTGTGGTGTGTTTGATCCTATCTTTGAGTGTAACCTCTGTAAAGTTCACGTATACTTAAGAATTGCACAATAATTTAAATATACAGTGCCACTTTTAACTTTATTGATCGAGTGAAGTTTCTAAGCAATCTCTATGTAAGATTTATCTGAATGTATGATATCAGAAGTGTCTTAGAATTCTAATTATCTAGCTATTAGCTTACTATGGAATATGGATTTGGGATGCATAGAGTTTTTTTAAGGTCGGATTTGCATTGAATATAGTATAGATATCAATTATCATAGTATAGATGTAGATCTATGAATTGATTTGAAGGTTGAACTTTGGTCCAAGAATGTATAACTCTGCACATGGTGTTTTAGAATAAGTTTTGATTCGAAAACTTTAGGCAATCATTTTGTAAGAAACTCGTGTGTAAATATTTTATTAAACATCATTGTAGAATTCATAGTAATTTAGTCTAGTTCGTGTTTTTCTTACACTATTTTCTTTGATTTACCATTTTGATATTAATTTGTGTTTTAATACGTACTTTTTATGGTAATTCATTTATATTATTCCCAAAAAGCACAAAGTTTTTTGTAAAATACACTCGTAGGTTATAGTTTGTAGCGTGTTATATAAAATAGGTCTTCTGTTTTTGTTTCAAACTTATAATGTCAAATTTATAATAAACTTTTTATTGTTTTACTTTTAGGGTTCAGAAGACACGATTCTTGTTTACCAGCTGGTTCATTTAACTTTTCATGCTCTTCATATTTTTTGTGAAACTTAACACGAACTCATTGATGAATAAAAGGTGCCACTCATTAAAGCAATCTTTAAAAAACTTGTATTTTAAAACTGGTATCGTGTCTAGAGCCCATAAAACTGTTGTAAATAAAATCATGGCACTAAATTTATCGCATAAATAGTTTTTTTAACCTAATCGCTGCTTGTATGTGTGAATCAGATGGTGATTGGGGACCAGACGGATTATACTATGTCAATGTAGCCTTTATGTCAAATTACTGGGTATTTCCACAGATTATAAAGCAAAGACCTCAATCAATAAACCCTATTTCAGCTAAGATTTAATCCCTCCACTATTTTATAGAGGTCATTTTTATTATTTCCAAAATAAAAAATACATTTTGTCAGCATAGAATCAATTAATTTCAATTAAAACAATTTTAAACGCATAAGATGAAATTATAGATAAGAAAATATAGTCACTCGTAGAAATAAGAAAGCACTAAGTACTTTATGTAAATTTAAAAAAAATTACAGAAGAATAAAATCTTAACAATAAGGGTCTACAACGTTTTGTCAATATGTAAAGATATAAGGAAACTATAGTTAAATCGGTCCTAAATTAGTATCTCATTTAGTATCGTGCCAAGAGCTGATTGTTTAAAATGTTGTGAAGAACTGCCCGAGGTCTTAATGTCAATGTTAGGGTTAGTTGTGTAATGCAGAGTGTCACAGAGTATTTGTAAAGACAAGTTTTTATAAATTCCTTAAGGACTTTGTGATTACCTGTGATTACTTATTTTTTGACAATCGTCTTCATTTCAAACAAGGTCTGATTTTGGCTAAATCTTAAATTCTCCTAACCTAGTAGGTCCGACTTCTAATTGGATTGATGAATTTTGCGTTTTGGCCACCGAAAAACCAGTAGTGCTGTTACAGCTTGGATTTTCGAACGAAATGAAACGAGGTAGCTCAATTATTCTTGGCATGAGTATATTATTGACACGAAATTCTTTCAAACAAATTGTAAAACGGAACTAAAACAATACAGAACTATTTCAGCTAGATTTGTTTTGTATCATTACTCTTTCAATGAGCTTCTCAATTTTCTCTGTGAGTTACAAAGTTTCACATGATTATGTAATTTTCGACAAAAGTTGCCAGCAAGCAAAATGTCAAAATCGTGAATCCTATAATGGTCAGACTCTATACTTATTTTTATTTATTTTTATAATAATGTATCATAAATTCAACAAATATTATTAAAAATGTATTCATTGATTATGTAATTAGAACTATAAACACTTTAATGCTAGTAGCTTTTGTAAGTTAGTGTGCGTAAACCAAACTTTACTAAATAAAGGTGTACATATCTCTAATGAATTATTATATAAATGCTCATAATTTTAATGTATTAAATGAAGTCCTAAGTATATTGTACAACTAATATTTACATTTTGCGTCTATTTACTATCACAATTAAATAAATATTAAAAGTAATTTAGAAGTTTCATTTTTATTCATAATAAGTAATTCGTAATTAGAATCTCAATATTGGTTCATTGATTTAAATTTCATCTGACAATGTTGAGCGTAAAAGTATTCGTGATAGTATCATCAATGGTACTACTGCAAATGAACCAATATTATTAATACGAAATTTTGTGAGTGTGTATGTTTGTTCCATTAATCTCCGCAACTGTTGAAAGAAAGCCTTACAAGGCCGTTAAATATATATACACTCACATATATAGTCCTGGCCCAACATTCCTTGTGTTGTAGGTAGTACCACAACAACCAGACCCGGAAGAAATATTTACTGAACATGCAAACGTCTCTTCTGTAGCGGGAATCGAACTTGCGCTTATTGCATCTCAGCCGAGCAGTCGCTAATCATTAAATTCTTTCACCATTCACTAGGTAGATAGAATAGACACTACTAGGTAGATAGACTGACCTGCAAAGTCTGATTCCTGTAAATAATGAAAGCCAGCCTCTAACCGTTGAACTTTACCCTTAGCACAGCAAACTAGAACTCGCTACATTTAGCGTGTCCAAAACCGTTCCATTCTTTATGAAACAGAATGCCGCGGTGAAATCGGAACAGATAAAAATAGAGCTTTGTGTTACGTTTGAACACCGCCGCAGTCACCGAGAAGACACCGAGTTGTCACCGAAAAACGACAGGTCCTATCGTGTAGGTACGTTCCTATTTCGAAGGTCCAGTGGGTACCATGTTTTTGATAGGAGGTCGAATAGGTCCTATAGTGAAGGTAGGGTCCAATTATGAAGGTCCAGTGGGTACTGAACCAGATTATTGACATTAAATACTTTTTTTTTGTAAATACATACTTACAATACATAATATTACAACACCCAGACCCGGAAGAAATATTTGCAAAGCATGAAAACATTTCTTTCCGGGGAATCGAACCGGCGCCTTTTGCGTCTTAGTCGAACACTCGCCCGCCACGTCACAGAGGTCGTCTGATGTTACGCTCGGATGACTGACTTTGATATCGCGTGTGTGTTTCGCAACTTCTGTGCTGATTCTAATCCTAATTACTGGTGGGGAACAAAGAGTTGTCACTTTAGTGCAGTCTTTTCGTTCTCGGCGACATCTCGGTTACGATCGATAATCGCCCTTAGGTTAAGTTCAAACGATAACCGCAAGGTGATGGGTGACCGCAAGTGGCATTACGAGCTGAGCGCTTCCGTGCTTCGAAAGGTTCGTTAAATTGTCGGTCCAGGATTTTAAGTCGTTAAGCCACGACTGAGGCCTTTAGGTGGCTTAAAAACTCCGTCACAAGAGTTGGCCACTAACTCATACGAACTTACTTTCTTAGATGATAAGCTTTTTATTTGCGTGTTATAACCTATGACAACTAGACAGTTACGTTGCTTACATCGACCATTCGCTCTGTCTTTATAGCAGATCAAGCACAATAAGGCGCATTTCACTTATAGCACCCAAGCAATATCAGGCCACACAGAAGTGTCGATTTGCTGATGTTGCAACTTGATTCCTCATAGAGTTACCCCAGAATACTCAAACGCATCTCAAAGTTGAGCACGTTTCAAATGACGATTTTTTGACAGTTTCTGATAAAAATCTGTCAAAAAATCTTCATTTGAAACGCGCTCAACTTTGAGATGTGTTTAAGTATTCGGGGGTTAGTCTATTAATTTATTTAAGTACACACACATCATATATTTAATAACATTTAAACACCATCATGGAAGGTACATTTATATTTTAATTTGTCTAGATTTTATTCATTCTGTTTTAAACCACTGATTGTATCAGACCTAATATTAAATAATTTCAATTCAATTTTTTTATGTTTTATAAAAACATTTCCACGCTTTCCCCGAACAAGTCTAGATAGCGATCTTGTAAATAAATACATCCAATAGTACAATACATTAGAATAGAATTTATTTCACAACAAACCTTACATAGATCATACACAGTGATTTCTTAGTTAATCCTATTCCTACTTCCTACTATATCATAAATGTGATAGTTTGTGAGTTTGGATGTTTGTGCCTCAATCACGCCTAAACGGCTGAACGGATTTGAATGAAACTTGGAATATACATAGTACATGTGCTGCATTAACATATAGGCTATTTTTTGTTCGGGTTCCACGCGAGCGAAGCCGCGGGCAGCAGGTAATATATAATAATGCTAATACATAGAGTTCTCTCCTAGTTAATACATAGACACTCAAACTTGTATGATGACCTTCTTCCCCAGTAACTTATACACAGTTCTGATAAGAGTATGTAGTGTCATGGGGTTTTTGATATAGATTATATACCTATCATCATCATCATCATCATCGTGAGGAGACTGGCATGTCGTTAATCCCAAAAACCGAAAAAAATACTGCGTCAAGTGCACGAAAGGAGCTTTTGAGGCGCACTTTTACAACACCAGTTCGAAAGAACTAGTGACATGACTAGTAGAAGTTGTATCGACCGTTTTTTGGAGGTCATTTGTAAAGGTGTAGTTTCTATTTACACGCCCTTAATAGGTCCGAGGTGAGTTTGGTTTGGATTCAGCTGGGAAATGGAACACGTTCATTTTTGATGGGATGGCCGAAGCCGAGTTAAAAATAATTATTTTCATTTGAACTTTATTTTCTCACCAAATAAACGAATGACGACAGAATAAGGTACAAAATGAGGGCACAATTTCTTGTATGATGTGCCGGACAGGTGCCTGGCTGAGACGCGAGAGGTGTGGGTTCGATTTCCACAGCGATTTTCCATAAGAAGCAATGCAGACAGAATTTATTGTGTACCATGGATCATCATACCCCTCTTGGGACTTCTTGGGAATCAAGAGTTTTCTTATGATTACTTCAGGCTCTGCCACCCCATTAAAGATATGGGCGTGATAGTACGTATGTGTGAACTCAGTGACGTGCTGGGTTCACACAAAAAGTCGGGTTCGATTTCGGTTCTGGAGTAACACAAAGGCAAAGGCTAATAATAAAGGTTCGATTCGTTTCAACTCAGTACAAATAAACATTTAAATAAATATATTAAAACACATGTTTTTGTTTATTAATTTTAAAATTACCCCCCCGTAGAGGTGCGAGGGGAGTTTTGAAGTTTGTATGGGAACTTTTTAACAGGCGGTGCGGTTTATTTGAAACTTCGTCTGGAAATTTAATGTACAGTCTCAGACCAAATAAAAAGAAAAGACCCCGCGCCGCGAACACCAAAAGTGAAGCCACCTTTTTATCTATGTGTGTGTCGAAGTTTTTAAGGTTGTGTGTTCCAAGTAACCTAAATTCATAGTATAATAATTAAGAAACGATGCTATTTGAAGTACTTACAAGTAAAAAGTGATTCCGTGAGACTTTTTATGTGATTTGCTGCTGTTTTTACAAGTTTTCACTACACAGGAAGGCATAATTCTATTTTTAAGACTCGTGACGTACGGTACTAAGAGCGATGAGCATGGTTTTAGTGTAGGTGTGTGCGTGAGCGTGTATGTTTACTTGCAGGAGCACGGTTTTGTGTGGCTTCACTTTTGTTGTTCGCGGCGCGGCGTTTTCTCTTTTTATTTGGTCTGAGTGTACAGTATAAATGAGTTCTTCAAAATAACCCCCAAATAGGGGCAAATAAAGTCGCGCGGGTAATCTAGTAAAGAATAAACAAGGAAAATTATTGTGCAATCTGTAGCTACGTAATTTCGTAGCATTTCATAGAGGTGCTACGAAACCTCGTAGCTTCATAACCAGCTGTTTCACAATACTAACCTAGATTACAATAATACTCAGTTGGCCTTCAAATATACACTAGTAATATATTCCAAGGTCGAGCCAAAGACGTATTAAATGAGACTATGCAAATACCAATAGTGGAGAGCTCTGGTGGCGTAGTGGAAACGTTCCCTTTCGATCTTGACTAATGTCTTTTCGGTTCGAATTCGGTTTGGGTGGTCTTGTAATCTCGCTTGTGGGTTTGAATCCAGTCAAGTAAAAATAGATTTTACTGTTTCAAAAATTTATATGTAATAGTGAGCAGTGCTCTCAGATGCTGATAGAAAACATCATGAGAAACCAACACAACAAGTAAAACCTACAAAGTTCTAAGACTAAGAGTGCACAAAAAGAGCCCCTTTTAGGCGTACTTTACACCTATTTGTTCTTCGGTTTGACATTTGATCTAACATTATGTTACTCTGTCACTTACATAGGTAATTGAGATCATTAGTCATTGAAACATGACATTGAATAATGATATCCGCTCACCTACCCATACTTCAACCATATCCGGTTTAAAGCCTTTGCTTTGTTTCTGTAAAAAGTTCGCTCATCAAATTCTTTATTTTGCTTTTTAGGGTTCTGTACCCAAAGGATTCCTATGCGACCCTATTACTCCGCTATCCGTCTGTCCGTCTGTCAGCAGGCTGTATTTCATGAACCGTAATATGTAGACACGTGAAATTATCACAAATTAAGTATTACTATTGCCGCTATAACAAAATAATAAATAATACAAAATTAAAGGGGGGCCCCCATTCAAGAAACATTTTTTAATTTACATGAACGATGGTATGGAACCCTTCGTGTGCAAATTCGACTCGCACTTTGATTTATACAGCGTCAGGAGGCAACTTTTACCTTCACAAACGGGACGCTGTAGTGCCCGGGATGAATTAAGATGGAGTAGGCTTGCCCAGCACCTATTCCATCCTCTCTTAGTCGGTCTTGCCCGCAGGAAAGACACAGTCACGATGTTTTCCTTCATTGTTTGAGAATACTGGTATAGTGGACATAAATTTTTTGCACTGAAAAATCCACACACACCACTATCCCACGTCTTGAGTTATGTGGTGCCCTTTTAGGTGCAAGCCTGTGTACTAAAGTACAAAGTTCACTTACGATAAACACTGATATGTGTTGATTCTGATGCGTTCCACGATCGTCTTATGATGGCTGTCCACGCCTTCGAACCAACTTCATCATGCCAAACTCAAGCAAGTCTCTTAAATCGATTGTAATTACATTACGTTCATTTAATCTTATTGTGTTTCACTTTCTATGACGTCTTGTTGTGCTCTGTAATTTCTCTAGATTCTCCAGAATTCACTTAATAGAATATCTGCTTTTATGTTACTTACCTACACCTAATGTCTGAGCCTCAGAGGGATTAATCTTTGGATATCAAAATGCTACTGGATAAGCTTACAAAAAAGCTTTTCTTGAGACTGAAGTAGTGGCCTCACTTTAAATTCCATCAAAATCGGTTTAGTTGTTACGGAGATACGTGGTATCAAACATTCTCAAACACATATTTTCGCATCTATAATATTAGTAAGATAGGATAGTAATTTAAGTCTGGATGCGTCAAACCGAAGATAGGGAGCGATAGCGCTTATTAGAGAAAGCCTATGTCCAGCAGTGGACTGCTACACTCATGCTAATGATGATGATGACGAGGATAGTAATGCCGAGTCTGGGTGTTGTAGTATTATGTATTATACGTATGTATTTACAAAAAAGTATTTAATTGTTCTATCATCCATCTGGTTCTCATAGTACAAGCTTTGCTTAGTTTGGGGCTAGATGCCGCTGTGTAATATGTCCACAAATATTTGTTTATTTATCAAGTCCAGTAGGTTATTCTCTCTAGTGTTAATCTTGCCTGTCTGTATCAGGTTCCGTAGATAATGCTCTGTAATATTGAACATCGCCTGAAGCACCAGTTTCAATCTTGAATCTCATTAATATTACTGAATCGAAAAGTTTGTAAAGTTTAGATGTCTAAGGCCCCATCTCAGATGTTTGTGTATGAATCACTGCTGACACGGATTTGGCGATAAAACCGGGATTATGTAATTTTACTTTTTACACGACTATGTGGTAATAGTATGGTTATGTGTTTGGGGTGTATGTATATACGTGGGTATGTAAGGTGCATTCCTTGGCTGAAGCTGCAATCCAAAGTACCTATTGGATCTGCACGTATATTCTAAGTTTCATTCAAATCCGTTCAGCCGTTTAGGCGTGATTGAGGCACAAACATACAAACATCCTCACAAACTTTCACATTTATAATATGTCAAATTAAGCTGTCTGATAACTATAATCAAAAGGATGTAAAACGGTTTAACCATTACAGCCGCGCAGCCTCGCGAGGCAGCCGACCAATGCAATCGCTGTCTTAGTCAGAACACGCCTCGCCCGTTTGAATGTTTTCCTCGGGCGAAGCACGTCCTGACTCAGGGAGCGTTTGCCTCGCACGTATGCTGCTCAGTCGATCAGTACCCTGCTATCAGTTACGGCTTGATTCAGGCAAAAATGTCTTGAAACCGACACATTCTCAAAAACTTTTGGAATAGAAAGATTCAGTACTACGAGTTCCTACTACTAATGTTGCTACATACTTGCTACGTACATGTCACTAGTTCTGTCTAACCAGTGCGGTGAAAGGATTTAAGATGCGCCTCAAAGGCTCCTTTAGAACTCGATGTTCTACGACATATCGGTCTCCTCACGATTTTCTTTTACCGTTTGCGAGTACTGGTATAGCGCATATAAATTTTTCGAATAGCAAAATCCATTGGTGTACGACCGGATTTGAACCCACAACCTTAAGATAGAAAGGCGAGGCCGCTACCACTAAACCACCAGTGCTCTCAAAGTAAAATTAAGTGTTAGAAACCAGTGCTAAGTGGGTTTCCAAGAAGATCAGAATACCCGTTCATATTCTAACTACATAGGTACCTTCGCAAGTTGTTAGACAGGAAGGAACTGCGGGTAAATTTCCTTATGTAAATCCTAGACATAGTTATTAGTACTACGTAATGTCTTTGAAGCGCACCTTAAAATCCTTTCACTACACTGGTGCAAAAGAACTAGTGACATGACTAGATACATAGAAACAAAGTAATAACAAAATACATTTCAGTGTTTTTTTTTTCGATTTCGTAAGATTTCTGCCATATTTGCGATATTTTTTACTGTTAAAATAATAAATAACACCCAACAGTCACATAGTCCTGATCCCACACTAGGATTCCCTGTATCGTGAGTATCAGAAACAACAAGTACCATGGAACTTTATTTACAACTAGCTACCGCCCGCGGCTTCGCTCGCGTGGTACCTGGATAAAAAATAACCTATGTGTTAATCCAGCACATGTACTATGTATATTCCAAGTTTCATTTGAATCCGTTCAGCCGTTTAGGTGTGATTGAGGCACAAGCATACAAACATCCGCACAAACTTTCACATTTATAATATAGTAGGAAGTAGGATTATTATAAGTATGTGTGTGCCACAAGATCCCGGAAGAAATATTTGCAGAACATGCAAACATTTTTCTTATGATTACTAGTGGCACTGCCCACCCCATCAGGGATAGGTACAGGCTTGATAGTATGTATTATATGTAGTATGTATATTTTTTTACACAGTATTAATACCTTTGGATTGGTATCTTTTCATGCAATGTGTCAAATAAAACTATTGTACCTATATAAAAATGTATTACAGTCGGTAGAATGGTTTTCTTCGTCATTGAAAATATAAATTTGTATCAATTTAAAAAAGTACCAATCAAAACAATTGAAAAAATATATTCTTTAACGAACAAACAAAAACAATTATTTTGCTTTCCAGCTAACCTAGAATACCGAAATCTAGGTTAATTACATTAAAATATTTTAACAAATTAATTAGAGTAAGCCCCACCTGCAGAGCGTTCGTACAACCGCCGATATTAATTTGCAATGCTCAGCTTGTTTTATTTATGACTACGAGTATACCTTACCTCTGTTTATATTATTTAAAGTACAGTCAAACTAAGGCCTTTTACCATCTATAGTAGATGATTTATACAGCATAAGGAGGCAACTTTTAACGTTCACAAACGAGACGCTGTAGTGCCCGGGACGAATTAAGATTCCATTCTCTCAGCTTGGTCGGCCTTGTCCACAGGAAAGACATGGTCAATACGTGCGGAGTTGACTAAGCCGCGTGTTTCCTCACGATGTTTTCCTTCACCGTTTGATAGCACTAGTATAGCGCACATAAATTTTACGCATAGAAAAATCCATTGATACACGGGTTTGAACCCACCGGGTGTCAACCATTTAGTCCATTTGATACGTAGTAACCATTTGATACAAGCAATCATCAATTTTCTTCAAAGCTCCTGCGTAATTCTTGTCAAGTCAGCTCCATATATCGTGCTAGTATTAGGTATTTTTATTTTATTTTTGGATCGAAAAAGCAACGTTCTTATTCGCGTTCTGTTTAGAATAAAATCATCATTATTTTAGCTTGGTATAATAGCCCACTGCTGGACATAGGCCTCTGTTTTGACCGCGACCTTTTCAACGTCACATAGGTATTTTTATTTTATTTTTGGATCGAAAAAGCTAAGTTCTTATTCGCGTTCTGTTTAGAATAAAATCATCATTATTTTAGCTTGGTATAATAGCCCACTGCTGGACATAGGCCTCTGTTTTGACCGCGACCTTTTCAACGTCACATAAACCCAACAAAATACACCAGTTTATTTATAAATTCGTAATTTCGCTGTCACTCACTACGTAATCTAAAACCAACAGTTAATTTTCCGAACAAAATTGCAGTTGTGCCGGTGAAATGTAAATATTGAAAGAAAAATCGCTAGCTTTTTCAATTCGAGCATGAATGTTTGGAAAAATTGCGGTGCCATGATTGTGTTTAGTGTTGCGTGTCATGTCAATAAATGGAAACACTTCCCATATTGCCGTCATAGAAAACATGCGAAAGGCGACCAAAAAAGTCATTTTACTATAATAGAAATGTGAAAGTTTGTGAGGATGTTTGTATGTTTGTGCCTCAATCACGCCTAAACGGCTGAACAAATATGAATGAAACTTGGAATATACATACATGGTACATGTGCATGCGAGCGAAGCCGCGGGCGGCAGCTTGTTTGGGATAATGCAAAAAATTTTGTACTGTTTGTTATTTCCATTTTGATTTTTCAGAATAAGACATAGACATATCATTTATTTACTGCTTGACAAACAACAAAAATCTAAAAAAAAAAGAATATTTAAACACGCACATCAGCAAAAAGGCCTCGACTTTACATTATGTGTATTTATTGTTCCGAGATATTATGCCATAGCATTGAGAAGTGAACACAGAGGAGACGATATAAGGTTGAATAATAATGGCTAAGAGGATGGTATAAGTATGTTGTCAATAAAATGTCAATAAAATGTCAATAAAGTGTCAATGTCAGCGTTCGACACGCCGTCAGTTGTCTATCATTCTGGTAATGGAAAGCGTACAGAGAAGTGTTTTTTTCGGATGGATATAAATACTTCGGGTCGCAGATGACCACTGGTAGCGTTACCGGGCTTTGGTGAGCACAGAGAACGTGACACCAAGAAAAAATGTGTATCTAACGGGGGCGAGAATGTAACCTGTCCAAAGGGGGCGAGCGAGAAGAAAACGTCGGTGTGGTGTAAATGTGATCCAGTTTAACCAACGTCGGCGTGATAGGGGGCTTCCCACCGCGTTAGCAGAGGCGATCCCGTCATTGGGGTCTCCAAAAACGTATCAATCAAATAACTGAATCTCACAGATGGAAAAGTAACCTTAGTTTTTATTTATTTCAAAGAAGCTTTATCGTACAAAGTGAGATAAGATAAGACAGTGTAAAATCTTACGAATACCACCTTTATATTAAGTAAATATCTACTCTCACGCCTCAGAAAAATGTTTATAGAACCTACTAGACCGAGCGAAGACCGTTGGTTACCCTATGTCATCGAGTACCAACATGAGGCAGGAAAGGCAGGCATAAGGCAGAAAAGTGGAGTTAGTCGGGAATCGAACCCACACTCTTTGTATACCAACCATTCTACGTAGGTAAAAAAAGTTTTCATCAAATATTATTTATAGATAGTCATTAAGATTTAAGGTTTGATTAAAATATACTAGGTATCGATTTTTGAATTAACGATCAGTGATACAGTTAAACTTACGATAACTCTTTGGTAAAATGTAATTTAAAGAAGTGTGGTTCGATATAGCTTATTGAATCACATGAGCAGAGTACTCATACTGGTACTCGATGATGTATGATTACCTATCTTCACCGCTCGGGCTATTCGTAAGTTTGAAAAGGCTCTGCAAACTTTATATTTTTGTTTTTATGTTCTCGCTAAGTGTACGACAGGCAAGGGAAATCATTTTACGTTGTGTCGCTGTAATAAAAGGTTTTACAAGGCTTACATTGTTTATTGAAGTGAGCCTTAAGCTGGGTACGCACCAAGCCACCGAAAACGAATGAGGTTTCATAGTGAAAGCGAACCAACGAATGTAAATGTTTTAGTGCACAAAAGGAGTCTCTTTTAGGCGCTTTTTAATCCTTTTCTTCATCACACTGGTTCGAAAATACTAGTGACATAATTGCTAGTGGTAGTTAGTAAACAAAACGAAAGCTAGCCACGTTTTTCATTTACAATTTGTATGACAATAAGCGGCGCCATTTATTGCATCTAATTCTAATAATTGGTGGGAGGACAAAGATCTGCACTGACGTCCCGAGGTGGGGTGTATTGTGCATTTCCCTTCTAACCCTCCCCCAGTCAGCCCAACTCCTTGAAGTACCTATCGGAGAAGGACTTTGTGATGTTGGTAGCAGTGTTCCAGTATCCTCAATGGCGTTGAGGTCGTTGTCGATGTATCTATTGCATTATGAGCTATCTGTATCAACACGTCAGAGCAAAAAATCGCTATTCATCATCGAAAATGAGCAAAGGTGAGTGAAAATCAGCTGACATTCGCTCACTTTCAATCGCTTGGTCCGCACCCTGGTTAAGATTAAACGTCCCTGTTTTAATTAATGTTACTTGTTTCTGCACAATAAAAGGACAAGCCGTAGTCAGTGGAACGTTAATTAATTATAAGTTGAATATTTGAATAACATTGATTGAAGGTATTTGATTATACACTTCAATAACAGACAAATTATGATTTGTATTTATTAATTAAAATCATTTAAAATGATACCACAAAAGCCATGGTGGGTTTGTAGTCAAACTAATTAAGTCAGACCTCTCCCAAAGTATTTAAAGACGCTTTGGAGTCACTTTCTTAATGAATTAAGAGTATCCTATATATTTATGTAGCTGAATACGATGTCTAGCTTAGTCAGCAGAGCACGTATTGACCATGTCTTTTCTGTGGATAAAGCTGACCTAGCTGAGAGGATAAAAATGCTGGGTAAGCCTACTCCATCTAAAAACATCCCAGGCACTACAGTATCCCGTTATAGTGTAGGTAAAAGTTGCCTCTTGATAAATCATCTAGTATAAATGGAAAAGGCCTTTGTAGTAGTATTCTTTTCTATAGGGCTTACTTCAAACGTATTAAGTTTCTTGTTATTCCCCAAAGGGTGTGTTTTAACATCACATATTCTAACAGGGTTCGAATCACATGGCTTTGTAGCCATGTGAAGTAAATAATGATGTCAATTTACTATATCGTCACGGTTGTAGAATATGTTGTAAGTATCTGAAAAACAAAATCACGTGACAAACACTGAGCATTTTAATCTTCTCCAAAGTACCGGTTCAGTATAAACATCATAGTTCATATTGTTCGTGTTACTCGTTCTTTCGAATCAGTGTGTTGGAAGGATTTAAAGCGGGCCTCAAAGACTCATTTCGTGCATATAGCATGTTAGTATGTTTTCGAACTTTTTCAGTTCTACGACATGCCGGGTTTTCCACGATATATCTTTCACCGTTTGAGTACTAGTATATTATTATATAGCGCACATACATTTTTCGAACAGAAAAATCCATTGGTGCACGACCGACTTTGAACCCACAACCTCAAAACCGGAAGGCGGGGTCACAAGACCGCTAGTGTTATCAGTAGAAGAGGAAGCAAAGCAAAAATTGTAAAAACAAAATCAAGTAACATTTCAATTCTCTCCAAATTATCGGACCCGTATAACCAGTACAGTTTATGAGCTATCTCGTTTTATGAGACGGCAATTAACCAACCAGACTATAAAAGATTCCACTTTACAGTCTAAAGTATTGATATCAGCGTGAGCACGGAAGCCAGCACTAAATAAACGTGACTATAAAGCTATAGTCACGTTTATTTAGTGCTATCCAAATAAAAAAAACTCAGTCCCCTGTAGCTGCTTTTCAGCGGGTACTGCTAATAGGTACTACAAATGCGAAAGTGTGAATACCTACGATTATTTTGTTTTTTGTCAGGTATACACCACATACATCACTTCTAAATAATTATTAAATAACTAGCTGTTGCCAGCGACTTCGTTCGCATTGGATATTATTTTCAAAATTTTAACTTGATAAAAAAAGTATAGAGTGCTAAAAGTGCGGTCACCCATCTAAGTTCTGACAGCACCTGGCGATTCGTTGACATTCGTTATCTCAGTTTCCAATAAAAACTTTTATTCCTTATAATAACGAGTATTTTTGAAAAAAAATTGCCTACCTATAAAAATGGGGGACGACCGAGCCCACTTGAAGAATTTTGAGCTGCTTTCGACCCCTACTGTAACTATGAATTTGGCTCCTTTTCACATTTATGTTTTTGCTGGGATTTCCTAGTTTTCTCAGATTGGTCAATTTTGTTTATTTCACGCTCGTATTCCTAACGGGGTGGGCAGAGCCACAAGTTTATAAAAACACTTGCAGCCACTCCTGATCTAAGAGTCCCAAGATATATGGTGAACCATGGTGACAGGTGATCAGCCAATCGCCCATATAGATCATGTTTGTTCGTCAAATCTTACCTTAATTTATCTTATCGTAATTTCGAAACCCAAAACCTCGGGTCAGAAAAGGACTTTCTGTTTCCCCAAGTAATTTTTTACCCGGCAGGTTATTAATGTTCCGTTTTAAGTGAATCTTAAACTGGAAATCTCTTCACTTAAATAACTCAAGCCGATGAAACCAGCTCCCCGGGTCGCGGATCTAGGTTGCTGAGCAGAGCAACATAGTCAGACACTAAATGAATTATTCAGACACCATGTGTGCTTTTAAACAGCTAGCTGTATAGCGAGTAATCCAACTAGGCGATGCAAAAGCAGAGTGGTTATTATTGGTAGTCTATATTGATACTATCACTATTTACCTACTGGGTACTACCCCCTTTCTTTCATCCCAAAATTGAGGGTTCGAACCCGGTCGACAGACGGACGTACGGACGGACAGACGGACAGCGAAGGCTTAGCAATAGCGGTAATAGAAATACACACTCTGTGAAAATTTCACCTTTCTAACTATTTCGGTTCATGAGATACAGCCCGCTGCCAGACGGACGGACGGACAGCTAAGGCTTAGTAATAAGGTTCCGTTGGCACCCTTTGGGTACATAACCCTAAAAATTAAACAAATTTGTCAGAAAAGTCCATTGTTCCTTGTTCTTTTTGAAAAATGTGTGTGCACTACGAAGGAAAACATCGTGAGGAAACCGGCATGTCGTAGAACCTAAAAAGTTTCAAAACATGTGTTAAGTGTGCGAAAGGTGGCTTTGAGGTACACTATAATCTTTTCACCACACTGGTTCGAAATAACAAGTGACATGAGTAGTAGTGTTATCAAAGTTTACTCAAAAAGCTTTGTTTGAACAGACTGTTGGCCGTCATATAACAGTCAAGCTCAGAAAAGAAAACAATGTTCAATAATGTGGGTCAGATAATTAATAAAACATTATCGATTAGTAACCTACTGATAAGATTGCTACTGGCTGATAAACTGGCTTTTACGCTTTGTCATTAATCTATATTATTTTTATTAGCCGTTATCGTCCCACTTCAGGGCAAAGGCCTCCTTTCCCTTTTCCACTCTTCGCGATTTAACGCTGAGACAGGGCCATGTGCCAGGGTATGTATGTATGTTCGTATGAGCTAGTGGCCAACTCTAGTGACGGAGTTTTTAGGCCGCCTAAAGGCCTCCGTCATGGCTTAACGACTTAAAAGCCGGGACCGACTGTTTAACGTGCCAAGGTGAGTGTCCAGCTCGTCCTGCCATCTCATCCTAAAGGTAGGTCTACACTAGAGGAGCCGAGCATGAGCTGAGCACAAGCCGAGGTGCTCTACTCGTGCTGTCAAGTGTGGATGTACAATGAGCCTACAACAATCACTGTCCTCGAACGTAGTTTTCAAAATTCTTGATTCTTATGAAGTTCCTACGGTCACTAGATAAACTTTCTGGCAAATACATGCTCAAACACCTACTTAACTTTATCTTATTCAATACTAAGTGTTACAGACATAACAATAACGATTTAAAACTTATCAACGATGACCTGAAAACGGTGAGCCTTATTTCAAAGTATTAGAGTTCTGTTTTGCATAAAGATTTTAGCAGGAGGTCCCAATAGCCGTTCTAAGGAGGGTCTAAATGGTTAGTGTTATATGGGTCACAAAACTTTTAGTACACTGTCCTATCTTCGACGAAGCTTAAGATAACAAAACACGTTAAAGCTTTTGAAAACTAAATGTCAATTGTTTGAAGTGCTTTCCCTCGTGACCTATTCTTAAAACGATACGGATATTTTGTTGAAAGAACTTTGGTTTTTGCAATATTTTGGGTGCCGACACTGAATTATGAAACGGACTCTTAAGAGGCCACCCATACGATCGTGTCTAGACTTGATTTTAAATAGATTTGAAACATGGATTTTTCTAGATTTTTTAATCGTGTTTTTTCTTCTTATCGTCTTCATTTAGAGGAAATAAAGAAAAAAATTTTGAGTAACACATTTTATTACCTAACAAAATAGTTCCACATCGATTTTAGTAAACAAAATCATTGCACAACTTAAGAGTGTCCATCTGTTCGTCTGTCAAGACTGATATATTGATATTACTAGCTGCCGCCCTCGGCTTCGCTTGCGTGCTTTCCGGATAAAAAATAGCCTATTATTATTTTTTATTACTTCAAATTAATGGAATGCAATATAAAAGAATAGTAAAAATTAAAAAATACAAAAATTAAAACATAAGTAATAGGAAAATAAATAACACAAATCTACATAATGTTTATTATTATAATTCGAATATAAAACCACTTAAAATTTTTGGCATAACATAAACTTTCACTTTACTTACTTTAATTGTACAATAATCACTCACACAAACACATACACATATTGTTTTACAAACACTCCGTTACATTTTTTTTTTATTAATATTTACCTACATTTTAGACGCAACATTTGCTCGAACGTCTAATTAAATATCACTGAGACACTGAGTTTCAATGTCACCGAGGGACAAGGTACTAATTGTAACAAAGTATCTTGAAAAAGAAACGATGCTTACTTTCTCTAAACTAAGAAAGAAAATCTCAAGAAATATATAGAAAAAATCTAAGGCTGAGCACACTTTGGGTACGAATTCGCCCGAAGTAGAGTACTTTTTATTTTCGTACGAAACTTTAACACCCTTGCAGAACTAAATATAGGAACTCGCAGACTGTGTCCCAACTAGTGTCATTAGAAAGCACTGGTGGTCTAGTGGTAGCGGCCTCGCCTTCTGATCTTCAGGTTGTGGGTTCAAATCAGGTGGGTAGTGAATTTTTCTTTAATGGATTTTTTTCGGATCGAAAATTTTATGTATTTTATACCATACTCGGCAAACGTAATGTAGGACGCCCTACGGCTAGCTGGAGTGACTATCTGTGAAATGCTGCTGGCAGAGACTGGATGCGTCAAGCCGAAGATAGGGCGCAATTTCGTTCATTAGGGGAGGCCTATGTCCAGCATTGGACTGCTATGGGCTGATGATGAGGATGACACCAGTACTCTCAAACGATCGAGGAAAACATCGTGAGAAAACCCCCATGTCGTAAAAACTAAAAATACGAAACGTGTATACGAAAGGAGCTTTTGAGGCGCACTTTTAATCCTTTCACCACACTGGTTCGAGAGAACTAGAGGCATGACTAGATATATAGCTGAAAAACTTATGTCTAAAGTGAGCAGAGCCTTATAATTTACCAAGGTTCATGGTACTTTGAAAATACGTACCAAAAATAAACCAAAAATGCAGAGCTTTTAAGATTTTTCGCAGAGTACCCTCACTTACGTTTCATAGAACCTGAAAATAAGAAACGAAATGGAAGAGACAAATAAAATTGGTCTCGCACGACTTTTGTTTTAAGACATTTTGATTTTTAGTTTTGTGTTAAACAGTGTAACCATTGCAAAATATACCTAATATCTGATGTTTTTTGAAGAGTTATACTTTAATGTTTAATAACAAAGACAAACTATAATTACAACAATGTGGCAACGTTATCGGCCAAAAAGCGTCATACATTTCAAGAAACGGACAACTCATTCTCTATGACCAAACGAATCTTGACAGCTCGTAACTTGTTTAGTAACGCGCATAGTCGCGTTTTTACAATACAAAATTATTATAGAATACGATAGCACGGTGATACCACAAACGTGCCCGCGTTTGCTCGCGTTTCGTTTTGTTTGGCCATAGTGAATAAGGCCCCAGTTCGTCAAGAAACAATGTTCTTTATGGTAATCTTTCATCCGTCACCTGTTAGTAGAATCTAAGCATCAGACCTTAGTGTCACTAGCTTAAACTCGCGGCTTTACTCGCATGGTGTAAATTTTAACATCCAATTTTGTCTCTTTTAGAGGGTTATTTTGAAAAACCCTTAACACGTGTCTATTTATTTTTTATTTAAAGTGTCCAAACAGAGTTTCATACAGATCGCACTGCCTCTGAAAAGTTTCCTTACAAACGTTTTCACCCCTTGAATTTTGGAAAATCCCCATTTTGTGGGTGGTTTTGATATAAAAGGAAGCTACCTTCCAAATTTAAGCTTTTAACTTCAGTAGTTTAACCTGTGCGTTGATTGCAAAAAAATGCTTATTGTTTATATTACAAAAATATAGATGAAGTATGAATTTACACAAAAAAGTATATTTGTAGGCACTTATACTTTTTTTTGTAAATACCATACTTATAATGCATAACCACAATACAGTCTCGGAAGAAATATTTGCAGAACATGGAAACCTTTTTCCGTCTAAGCAGAGCATTCGCCCGCCACCGAGGTCAAAATATAATTTTTGTTACAATTTAACTTTCGACAGAATTTGAGGTAAATGAAGTGAAGAAACAGGAAGTAAAGCATACCGCGCATCGTTTGGAACCTTCAACCTTTTTATCCAGTTACAATGTGAGATGGCTCGTGTTTCCGTACCCCCTTGACACAGAAACAAATGCTTGACAGTTCCGCTTCGAAAGACCTATTCTCAAGGCGAGTGATATAATACCATATCACACGGCAAGAATATACTAGCTTCTGCCTTCAGTTTTGCTTGCGTGAGCTCTGAGGTTTTTTCGGTATACGCGCCGACCGACGTACTAACTAAAATAGTAGGTACCTACTGTATCTAGGTCCACAAGTCAACAAATAGGACCCTTGTAACAGGTAAAATAAGCTAGGCTAGACCTTCACATAATATACATTTATACGTGTTCTACCTCCGAATACTCAAACGCGACTCAGAGTTGAGCATGTCTCAAGTCACGGTTTTTTGACAGTTTTTGATGAAAATCTGTGAAAAACTCGTCACTTGAGACGTGCTTTTGAGTGATGATCTCTATCTCTGACGTGCTCTGAGATGCATTTGAGTGTTCGGGGGTTAATCAAACAGTTCAAAACCCAATTTCAAAGAGGTATAGTTTTAAACCAATAAGAAATTTTTCACCAAGAGGTCCATCAGCGAAGCAGGCAGACGATGACTGTACTCAATATTTGGATTGTGTGGTGGGACAATGATGGATGGCCCAAGCGAAGGAAGGCCCTAGCAGTGGGAATAAACAGGTTGTGGTTGATGGTGATGATACAGACATTTTGAGTTATGTTTTCCATACCAGCCGGACGCGAGCACTTTGGGAATCTGTAGTGAGTTTTCAATAGCAATATTGTCCTAGGACGACTTCGGTGCCTTCCCGAGTAAGTTCTCGGCTGGGACGTAAGATATGGGGATTGTCACAATGCATCTAATGTGTTTAAATTTATTATTTAAATGTAAATTTTGTAGAATCTAAATTGAACATAATTTATCTTCTATAAAAAACATAGAATAAACATAGAATGCGTCCAGCTGCTTCTCTCCCCGAGCATGTTGTAAAAGCCGACTAAGGTATAGTATCCTTCCCAACATGATGGATCATCTATATGAGCTATGGGTTGATCACCTGTCACCATGGTTCATCATTATCCATCTTGGAACTTTGAATCAGGAGTGGGCTCTGCCCATTTGGGATACGGACGTGATAATAATGTATGTATGATGTAATGTAAGGGTGCACTAAGAAAGGAATTTCAATTCCTACAGGACCTAGCGGGAAGATTATCGATTGTATGATACAAATTCAACGCTGTCAATATCGCGGGGTGTTCCCCTGGTCAGTTTATAAGCCAAACACTAATAAAGTAACATAGAACCAAAGTTTTTGACACCAGAAATTCTTGAAATTCTGTCGGGATTATTAAAAGAAGCACTAAATAAACACCTACTACGAAATTCTATTAGGAATATTAAAAGCTTTCTTTGTAATTGCTCCGTGATAATAAAGCGTCTTGACAAGACAACATCTTCACATGCTTACCCATTTCTCTCGAGGCAGTGCGTGATGCCGCAAGCTTTACAACCTCCCATAAACCACCTGTTGCCTTAACCACTTTATAAATCTGGGATCCTTCTCTTTCCAGACAGGTTCATGAATAAATTGGACCACAATAAAGCTATGCCTTACTTTAATGAAGTTTGCATCTGTTGAATAAAATAAATCTTAAAAGTAATGATGTCCTTAAGAAATTTCAACACAAAAGAAAAATGATTTGCATTTATTTCTGTTGAAACACATAAATTATTCTCTTTATAACTTTATTTTGTTTAATGTGACGAATATTAATCTGGATGGATACACTGCTAGAGCAAGGCCAAAGAAAAGATGGATGAATGTGTGAAAGAGGGCATGCGTGATGCTTGCAGTGAGTTCTGAGATGACGAGTGATAGGAGAAGATGGAGGAGGGAAACATGGTGTGCCGATCCCACCTAGTGGATAAGGGCAAAAAAATGATGATGATGATAACTTTATTTTTTTATAGTTGTTTATCGCGTTCAGTGTTGGAATTTTTCGAGGTTGATATTATTTCTTCAAAAGTTGTGAACAACCGTGGATTTATAAAACGCGAAAGTTAACATACCCGGTTCCAATGTACCACTAACGGACAACAGATCGTTCATACGTTCGTTCATCGAGATACAGTTCTAGACTAGTTCGAGGGACAGCAGAAATCCACACCGCTCAAATTTGTTGTCAATGGAAAGGTCCCAGCGTGTATTTAAACGTTAATTTAGTTTAGTTCTAGCTTAGTTTAGTTTTAGTCCTGGTTGCCTGGAAGACATCGCAACAAGCGATAGGGCCGCTTTTTATTTATTTATATAAATGGTTATTTATAAGAATTTTTCATATAGAGGGTACGGAACCTTAAAAATTACAGGATAAAACAAAAATTCTTTCGTGGGTTAGATAAGTGAAAAAATCTTCGAATTATATCGAGTGACACATAATATCCACTAATGAATGTAGCCCTTCTGAGCTCCCTTGGCAACTGGCCAAAATAAATGTAAGCTGAAAAGATTCGCTTTTAAATGTTCTTTATGTTAGACTAAGCTGAAGTAGATACTCACATTACACAGGGATGAGGAGTGTGTTTTTATGAAACGTTCTATTACGAAACGTATCTTCCGCTGTCCGTCCGTCCGTCTATCAGCAGGCTGTATCTCATGAACTGTAATAGGTAGAGAGTTGATATTTTCACAGAATATTGTATTTCTATTGCTGCTATAACAACAAATCATTAAAATAAAATAAAAGGTTGACCCATACAAGACGAAAATTTTTAACGTTCGTAATCGATCATTGAAGTTTAGCAATACTGGGCACGGTCAGTTTCTTAACAATATCTGTGTTACATCGTTTCATTAGAGAGAAACAATGAAGCACTTAAACAATATAGTTACACAGAATAAAATATAGTTTCTCCTACGTAAGTGGTTTCAAGTATTTGACGGGGTCTCTCTCCTTTACAGATTTACTACCGTTCTACTTTAGAATAGTTAATTTAGCTGCACAATAAAGTACCTAAGTACAAGATTCTCGTAAAGTTTTCTGGTATAATTAAGTTGATGGAAAACTGGGAAATGAAGGACTTGTTAGGAAAATAGTTTCTTGGTAAAATGTTTTTAAGGACAATGTTAGTGGTCATGGACTAGTTATTCGTCCATGTAGAAACGAACGAACTGAGTATAAATCATTTATTTAATGTCCTTTCATATTTCACAATCAATTTCTTAGATCTTTATTTTCCACATCATCTCTTGAGATGACAACAAACAAAATCCTATCCTACTATATTATAAATGTGAAAGTTTGTGAGGATGTTTGTATGTTTGTGCCTGAATCACGTCCAAACGGCTTAACGGATTTGAATGAAACTTGAAATATACATGGTATGCGTGCTGGAATAACATATAGGCTACTTTTTATCGGGGTACCACGCGAGTGAAGCCGCGGGCGGCAGCCAGTACATATATCATAAAGAGGATTTGCACAAAACCTTAAGCAAATATCCGGTTGGTAAAGTCTAGCCTGAAGCCATTTATATGAAGACTAGTGGAATGTCCCGTGACTTTGTCCGCGTTGAGATTTTTTTCACAAACATTCCGCTGCGTCCTCTAAAAGTTGAATTTCGAGAATTTCCTTCCTAGTGCATGCCTACACCATGAGAGGGATATGCCCTCCAAGTTTATAGTTTAGGCGGCACTTTGATTGTCAGTTGGTCAGTAACATAAGTTTTATATGTTTAGAAAGATTTAGAAGAAGAATTTTTTTAATGCGTATTTCGTAAGTTGAATCTGTCATTATCAAATCTTTGTTAAATGTTTTCGAGATTTCTCGCTAATGGTATGATAAATCGCACTTTTGGCTGCCGAAACATGATTGATTTGAAAGGTTCCTATAAACAACTGAGTGATTTACTGACTGACTATCTGATAATGTCGTCTGTATAGTCGTCATGGATGGATTTTATATAATTAAATGAAAATAAACAATTCTCACGAATTGTTAAGAACCTGACTTTTCAGTAGGTCAAAATATTTTTATGCCCTAGAGAGATTTTGTTGAATATAGACAACTAATAAATGACAGATGGAAGATTCTTATAGTATTTTCTTCTCTTCGAACAGCCACCGCTGTCCGTCCGTCCGTCCGTCTGTCAGCGGGCTGTATCTCAAGATCCGTATTAGGTAGAGAGTTGAAATTTTCAGTGTGTATTTCTATTGCTATTTTATCAACAAATAATAAAAATAAAAGGGGCCCCATACAAAAAATATTGTTTAATGTACGATGGTACGGAATGTACAAATTACACTCACACTTGACTGGTTTTTTTGAAGCAGATTATAATGTTGAGGCTTAATATAATAAAGAGTGTACAAATCATTAACGGAAAAGAAGTAATGAATTTACTGTTTACTTTATTGAACCAAGTTCAAATCTGTGATGAGTTATTAATTAAATATCTAAAGTCAACTGAGCAATATCGCACGTCAGACTCATTTAAAAGCTAGCAATAAAATAATTTGTCTATCCTATAAATAAATAATTTTACAAGATACGTACTATCTCATAAATCAGAGAGCTTTATATTTTACTTATCAATGGTTACTTATTTGCTTCTCTCCTCATTCTCCGAAATGTCGTAGAAGGGACAGTATCCTCTCCAACACGATGGACCATTTACATGAGCAGTTCCACGCTTGGTCGCTTTACGAAGAGGCATAAATTCAACCCAAAGTGATTTACGGAGATTTTATTGAATAATAGCTAAATGTTATTTTCAGTTACGGACCTAACTTTTATGTCCGGATTCTGACCAAATTAGTCAATGACCTAACACATAATAAAGCCTACTAACTCATATCACTAGTTCAAAATTAAAGTCCGTCAAAGAAACTCCATTGACATAATTCGTGTTCTTGACACAATTTTTTTCGATCATTTGTTTTTAAGAAATGCAGTTTTTTTAAAGATGGTTAATGAAAACCTAACTTACCTATTAATAACAGATACTTTTAATAAAATTGTATATTGTATTGCATATATCCGTAATTGGTAGGTAATGTTAATCCGTAAAGCACCAATATATACGACTTCCAATATTTATAACCAAAAATTCAATTCGCCATGTTTATACCTTCCTAAAAGATGCTGAAATTGCGACAGAGATGATTCATGAGACGTTTTATCTACCCTCAAATTATTTTATATGAAAACGCTTATTCTTTGATAAAAAGCATTTGACGACCTCGGTGGAGTGGCGAGTGAGTGCTCCGCTGAGACGCAGGAGGCGTGGGTTCGATTCCCGCTGCAGGAGGAATGTTTGCATGTTCTGCAAATATTTCTTCCGGGTCTGCGTGTTGTAATATTAAATATATTATAAGTATGTATTTACAAAAAAACAGTATTATAAGCATTCTATCAGTCATCTGGTTCCCATAGTACAAGCTTTGCTTAGTTTGGGGCTAGATGGCGCTGTGTCAAATGTCCACAAATATTTATTATAATTTATTCTGACAGTTTAATTAATAATAACTCGTGCGTGTGGCTATGAACCTAGATCACAGAAGATTTATTGTATTCCTAAGTTTGTATTGTTGCTCTTGTTACGCTCGGCGCACACTATCGGCATGTCTATGGATGCCTCGACACCTTGGCATGCCTTAAGACGCCTCGGCATGCCTAAGGATGCCTTAGCAGTCTTCGGGTTGCTTCGGCAGCGTGGCCCGGCGCTCACTATTGGCACGCCTCGGCATACCTAAGGACGGCTCGGCATGAGATGAGATGGTGGAACGAGCTGGATACTGGACACATGACCTATTTCGGCGTAAAATCGCGAAAAGTGGTACGAAGGGATGTATTATTATTTATTCATTATTATTATTATCACTTTGAGGCACCCTACTGACAGTACTAACAAGTTTTGTAATTTTCACCAAGAGGTTAAATTTTATACTAAATGCGAATGATAATTATTTATATTTTAACTAGTGGAGCAACTTACAACTTTATTTGCGTTGTTTTTTCTTCAGACAAACTTCATCTAACTGCGTCCTAAAGTAGAATTCCGGGACTTCCTTTCTTGGCGCCCCTACACCATAAGAATTTAAAAATATATAGATACATAATATGAAACTAACATAATGTAATAGAATTTGATTCAGTAGTTAACGTTAAAGTCACCATGTATAATTTGTTTAATTAACTTTCCTGCTTTAAAATATACTTTCAAAACAAATCAATTTCGACTTATACCCAAATATTATTACAGAACATTGAATGTGTACTATAAATTAATTACGACCCAACCAGCGAAATGGAGCATTTCATTTTACTGTACCTGGTGAATATTGAATTTACGGAGCAGTGGATACTGTGATCAATATTCAATACCCTAGGGATGTAGCGACTGACACTGTATAGAGAATATTCGAATGAGTGATTGTTTTTTTTGTTTAACCTATGTATTTTTGTATTTTAGGCTTTATGCTGTAGCAAAATTGTTTTTTTCAAAAATGTATGTCGCTTAAACTATCTATCGTCCGTTGTTAGCAAGTCGAATATTTCCATTTTCCAATACTGGAAATATTTTACTAACAAACAACGATTTTCAATACTGGGCATTAGAGTTTAGAACGAGAGTAAACCATGGTATGAACAACTTCGGCTGTAAACAATGACCACCATTGCCAATTTGCCATCATTGTATATATTTTTTATTTAAAAGAGCCTTTTTGAGATGAGCTTCAACTTTTACACCACCTTTGATGTAAAGAACTTTGATACTAGTAGCAATTAGTAACTGAGATTTATAATGAAAACAATATTTCGGTAATTTTCAAAATGAAATGAGTTTTGTGGCAACCCTGACTGAGCGTTAATTAATGAAAATATAAAAGTGGCTTTGTGGTTACGATCGGAAGTGAAAATGACGTGAAAATATATTGAGTTTTATTTGTCGAATTGTTTTTAGCAATAATTATTTTATTTTCAGAGTAATTGTATTGTAGACATAAAACATAATATGATATAGGGCATTGGAAACATCAATTTGCGTTTTTCATCCACTTTATTTAATAGTGTCACTAGTTCATTCAAACCAGTATGGTTAAGGATTTAAAGTGCGCCTCAAAGGCCCTTTTCGTGCACTTGACACAGTCATAGTCTACAACATACCGGTTTCCTCACGATGATTTCCTTCACCGTTTCAGAGTAGCAGTACAGCGCACATTTTCGAACAGAAAAACCCATTGGAGCACGATTGGATTTGAACCCACGACCCTTGGATTGGAAGGCTGGCCACTACCACTAGACCACCAGTGCTTATCTTTTATCCACTAAAAAGTAAAGCAACCTAATTTTTGAAAAAAAAAGACCGCGACAGAAAAGTGCTTCGGTACAAATCATGATCCACGGACCGTCTTTGCCCACTTCTGGACGTAGGCTTAGACTTCCCTTAGCTTGTGCCATCTCCAACACAGTCCTGTGCTAGCCTAATCCATTTACGGCCCACGATCTTGACAATATTGTCTGCCGGGCGTGCTTTCCTATTAATATTTCAGTAGAAATCCAATGTTATTTCAATTATGTTATTTCTAGAAATTCAAAGTTGATTTAAGTAAAATCGCAAAGTTTCAACTCACATCTTGTGGTTTTCCAAACGCCTTTATAAATGTATAATGTCAATTTCAGTATGTTATTTGAAGTGTGAAAGAAAAGGCCTTGTTTGCCTGTTTCCTAGTCCATTAGGGGCTTGAGTGACGTTTGTACGGTGTTCCAGAATGTTCAAGTATGTACCCGAAAGGATACCCACAATTTGTTCCAGAAAAACACACTTTATAGAAAATTTTAACAAAAGGTTTAAAAAACAATAAAAAGGGGGAGGAGAATCTCAAGTTCTCAAGTTTTGTTTGTATGTTTTTTATGTGTATCGTTTATGAAAGGGCTCGATTTGGTTTCCAATAAAGATTTAGTCCTAACTAGCTGCCGCTCGTGGCTTTACTCGCGTGTATCTGGATAAAATTGCCTATATGTTAATCCAGCACATGCGCTATGTATATTCCAAGTTTCATTAAAATCCGTTCAGTAGTTTTTGCGTGAAAGAGTAACAAACATCCATATATACAAACTTTCGCGTTTATAATATTAGTAAGGAAGTAAGGTAACTTATCCCGTGAACTCTATAATTAAAAAATCTAAGCATTTTCGGAAACACGATTATAATTTTATAAATGACTAGGAATAAATACACCCTCTTACTCATTTGGTTATACTTACATACCTAAACACGAACTTTTGCCTTTTGACCCAACTGCATGGGAGGATGTGTTTGGGGTGTATGTATGTACATGTATATTATGTATGTATGTATGTATGTATGTATGTGGGTGTGGGTATGTGCATTCCTTTAGCTGTTCCTTTAGTCCAAACGGCTGAACGGATTTTGACAAATGAGGTTTCGTTGGATAATAGGAGGCTCTATGCTGTTGAAGACTTTATGCCTTTTTGAATGAACTAAAAGTTAGACTAAAATGGAACTCGACTAAAGTGTCAAAAAATCTAATATATCAGTTCTACCTATTACATTAATAATAAACTATGTAGTCGGGTTTTTATTATTTAAAAAAATACATGTTAATTTTAGTGTGACTGGTGAAAGAGCCATCTTGTGAACGAAAGTAGAACTTTTAGTCTGTTCATGACGAGTAAGTAATGCATAGACTGATATACTTCAAGATAGTGTCATATTTTTTTGATAGATGGCGCTCTACAGTTAATAAATTTCAAACTGCAGTTGATTACGAGCGTTGTGGCCTGTTGTGGCAGAGTGTATAATTTTCTGTGAATATTTAATGCAATAGCATTTTGACGAATGTGGGATCACCGATGTAAAAATAAAACAACTTGTACCAAGACACTGATTCCATTTTTGACACAATTCCATTATTTACACGAACAAAATATAATTTTAACAAAAGTGACGTAAAATAATTAAAAAGATAAATATCACATACATTCATGGATCTATCAGTTGACTAGTTTCTGCACGCGGCTTCGCTTACTCGGACAAAAATTACGCTTTAAGTTATTCCGGTATTTTATTATTAAATGAAAAAAATATTCAACGTGTAATTCAGATAGTTTTAGCCATTACCGCGTGACTGAAGCACAAACATCCAAACGTTCTTAATTTTTTGCATTTATAATATACTAATAATTATAAATGCAAAAATTTAAGAATGTTAAAAATTAAGGATGAATATTATATACGAAATTAAAGATTGGATATTGTTACAAAATGCTTGGGTAAGCTTAAAAGCAAAACATAATCACAGCAATAGAAAACAATGATAAAAATCACCATTATGGTGATACCTATTAAAATTCAGTTAATACAAAGACAGTGATAAAAAACACCAGTTTCAGATTAATTACATAAAAACTAGTAAAAATCTAAATGCAATATTACGTTATGTAAATACCATCACAAAATTCCACAACATCGATTTTGGTTTTGGGTTCTGAAGATGTTTGAAGTTTCTTTATCAACGTGTGAGAAGTCCCTCCTCCTAAGAAAAACCCTCAAAGTGAAAATTTACTTTAGTTGTTGGTAAATGTAGGAAACAAAAAGCTATTAATGCCACGATTCAATATTTTGTTTAAATTAATATTGAATTGATAGCTACAATCAAAAAATAGGTTGGTAATGCCTATCACCACTCAATACCAACCAGCATATGGAAAAAACATGTTACGTCCAGAAGGCATCATATTAACTTTTAATGCCAGGACGGCAACAACAAACATCTTCACTCTAGATACATCATTATAAAAATACTTATTTCAGATTGTTCTATTCACTGTTTACCCCCTTTTGGAAGTAGCCCACCAATTACAAAAACTGCTTAAACTTATCATAATCTTATACGAATTATTTATGGTACTTAAAGAAAAAGGGTAAACAACATAAATTGTCAAAATACTAACATAACTAACCTGATCCCAAAAAAGGGTAGGCATTTAAAATTTGTTTAAATCAATATGAATAAAATTAGTGGGAAAACTTTGAAAAGGGGCAAGCAGCAAATAAAGTTTATCAGGTAAAACATCGAAAATACACACGCAAGGTTAAATCCATTGATATTGTTACGATCAATATAAAAACGTGCATGATAGGTACAAAGTCTGTTGATACAGAGGTGCATTTGACAAACAAACAACAAATTCTCATATTTAAAAATTACGTCTACAACATCATAAAAAACCTAAACAATTTGTAGCAAATTTTTCAATAATCAAACAACTTACATAATCAAATTTGGGATCTCAGAACAATAAATTGTACTGAGTTTGGGATATTAAAGTTATCTGACTATTGAAAAAACAGCTGTTACCTAATGGCATGGAAATTCTCAATATAAATACACAGTGTTTTTTGTTTTAGAAATATTAATGTTACAGATCTTACAAAATTTATTTTAATTGGAATACAACATTCATGTAAGTAAATATTATTTTAGACAATGATATTTTTTACGATAATATTCATTAGTCATACTTGCATAGTAGGTACAGTACATACATAAATAACAACATGTATATGAATTTCTTTTCTTCTTAAATTCTTCATTCGGATATAAAACACACCATAGTTCACTTTTTCCTACCAGAGGGCCAGCCCCGATCACGCTAGAAGCGTCATGGTATCTTCACAGATCTTTAAATTTCATTCAATGCTAACTAATCTATGCTAGCTGTTCTAGAATACGGAGACAGCGCGCGTTATCCTCGAGTACCCCACCGTTCACAACGGCCGCGCTTAGAGGAGGTACTCTCATTGGTCAGGTCTGTCAAATGACGTGTTCGGTGTGCTCTCTACCTTTTTGAGCACAATCTTAAACGCGAAGGTATGTTTTGGTGAGACTGAAGCCGGCCGAGGGGTGATAGGCGACCGCGGTGGAGGGTCCGGCGGCAATTCTGAGCGCGTCCGCGAACGGCGCGGTGGTGGAGCACGCAATAGTGGTGCTGACGACGGCTCTTCTCTCTGTTCCTCCTTCGGTGGTTGAGGTACTTGTGGCGAGAGATGGTTTGGAGATAACCGTCCTGGAGATGGATCTGAACTCGGCGGCAATATCAACGGCGGGAGATTCATGCACGGTGAACCTCGTGACCCCCGCCGCTCCTTTAACCCCATCATGACATTCTGCGATGGAGGCGAAATCGGCGGCTCATCCTCCGCCGCCGCTACCACCACCTGCGGCTGGTTCAGAGACACTCTCAACTCAGTTGAGTCCGACGCAACCGATCTCCTAAAAAAGTTCCACCCGTTTTCTATCTCAGCTAGCGCACGCTTCACGAACGGAAAACTTTCCGACACTTCAGAAGTAGATTTACGCACAGGGAACTCTGTTTCACTATCACGTTTTCTCGGTCTGCACCGCTCGAAGGTCGGGTCCCCGGACGCCGCCACCGTCTCGGAGACCTGCCTTGTCAGCGCGGCATGTTTCACTGAGTCTGATTTGGATCGAGGCTCCCGGGTTTTGGGAGTGGGGGAGCGTCGTTCACCAAACTTTTTGCTCGCGGCCCTCTTAATAGAGGAAAAGAGTCCAAGTTTCTCTTGTGGTTTGTCGGAGATCGGGACTGGCGGAGCTGAGGAAGGTCCGGGAAGGGAGGGGTCGGGTGGAGGACGGGAAGGGGGGTTCCCCTCGCGTTAGTTGTGCCGAGAGTCCGAAGAGGGAACATCGCTCGAGCCGGTGGAGGAAAGGGTGGTGTTGGATCCGTAGGGGTCAAGAGAAGACTGCACGGACATGGAGCGGCCGGCGCGCCGCACTCGCGCCGGAGACAGCTTGCCAGGATCTACGCTGGCCGGGTCTGCCTGCAACAACAACGGATTCAGCGCTCTGGCTCATTGCTTTTCTGTTTCTGCTCTTCTCTTCTTTATTATTCACGAATTGGAGCCATTTTCTCGCAATTCTGCAAATACAAAGAGACAAAGAGTTGTGTCTTGATATATAAATAACTATTTTATCTAGAGTATCTAAGCTACAAAATCGTTAGTAAACTGACTGACTGAAATAACTTCCAATCAACGTACCGCCATCGTGTACATTCAGAATATAAATGTTTTCTAAAAACTAATCCAACTACAAGACATGGGCATTTTCCTAGTAGATAGATAATGTATAGATAAACTCTACATCAACACTCATTATGTTCTTTTCAACATAGGAATTAGCTCCTCAGTTTTATTTTCAAAATCACTATACCTCAACCCCAGAAACTTTAAAAGAACGAGATACAAACTACAGTTATGAGTCAAGCCACGCACCTGGTATGCCAGCGCGTTCATGATGATGGAGTATGGTACCAGGCCCAAGGGGTGGACTTCCCGCATCAGCACGTTGGCTGGGATTTTGTGAAACTGGATGTACTCGAGGAAGTTCCCGATGATGTCTTTTAAGGAGATGTTGTGGTTGGTGTCGCAGCATTTCTTGCTCCACATCAAAGCAGCCTAGATTATGCAAGACTTATTAATCTCTTAGCTACGAGTATCAAGGTATATAATCGTGTTATATAGGTTAACATTCTATTAAATCTTCACACCCCAAAATTATTTGATATTTGAAGGTGTAGTCAGCGTGCTCATACATTTTGTTTTGGTACATTTATGTTGTAATTGGGGAAAATGGTCTTTCTCTACTTCTGTTGACTTATTTTAGGATAAGGCAGATACTTTTTTCAATTAATTTAGCTTCCTCAAAATGGTTCCACATTAAAACCATAAAACCGACCTGAAACTTGGTGAACTCGTCAGCTCGCAGGTCGTCCCTGGCGAGGATCAACCTCACGACGTGTTGCGGCAGCAGCGTGAAGGAACCCAGGTTCAAAACTTCATTGCCATGCTCGTCGACGAACTCCAACACCTGGAAAATGAGGAATATGGATGCTTTATGGGTAGAAACAGATAAGTGTCAATACTTTAGTTGTTATCAAACTGTATCAAACCCACAACAATTCAAGTGTTGAAGTGTTTTAGTACAAAACATTACCTTCTCTGCTGGACAGGGAGTAAGGAAAAAACAAAGAATGCGTCCAACTGCTTCTCTCCCCGAGCATGTCGTAAAAGTCGACTAAGGGATGGTATCCTTCCCAACGTCATGGATCATTTACATGGGCGATGGGCTGATCACCTGTCACCATGGTTCATTATATCCAACTTGGGACTTTAAATCAGGAGTGGCTGCAAGTTTTCTAATGATTACTTGTAGCCCACCCCATTAGGGATACGGGCGTGATAATATATGTTTGTGTGTAAATTACCTTCTGGACAAGAGTCTTAGTGCATTTGTACTGGATGTATCGCTCAGCAGAAGCAAGCAGAGCGCACACAGTGTCCACAGTTATGCAGCATTGTACGAAACCAGCGCACGCCCGCCGCAGCTCGTCTAAGCCGTAGTAGTCAGCTGCGTTCATTACTCCTAGAAATGAAATAGATAATTCATTCACATAATAATAAAAAATCTGTTCCATCGGCAATCGTTTTATCATAAACAAGTTACAGATTTCATACAATATACTCGTGAACTCAGTTTGTAGTTAAACTCCTTTCGGTTTGAATTGTCATCCTTTGTTTTTTTTTTAAGTTCCTTCGATCAAATTATTTGATCAAAGGTTCCTTGGGACTTTGATTTGTTACGATTATATTTTGTTTCGAGTAAATAACGAAAGATATATTGTCAAGTTCATTTATCATTGACATGTTTTTGCGGCATTCATCAAAATAATCTGAACTTCATCGATATCATCAAGTACACTTGATAGAAATATTATTATTGAGTTCTGAGAGGTGATCATTTCATTTTCGAGTGGCAATATTGTTTTTGACACAGATAAGAAAAAAATTGCGTGTCTAAATTACGAAAGAGTTTAAAATTAACACCTAGTAATCGGCAGTATTACCTATTAGTAATTTACCTGACTCGTTTAAGCCTTGGTTTCCAATGCGGTTATGAACTAGTAGCTACGATGTATCATCAATTAATAATAAGTAAGTACCTCTTGACTCATTTTTACAGTAAAATGTGATAATCCTTCGTCGATGAAACCGTCTAAAAATACTTAAAGCATCGGTATCTTGTACTATAATATATCAGTACTATCGTCAACATGATGTAAATGAAACGATCTAAAAACGCAAAATGTAAACCGCGTAACCGTAAAACGCGTAATAAAGTATACTGAGATGGGTTTATAAGCGCGCTTTAAAAATGCTATTAGAGTTGCAAGCCAAGAGTTCAATCTAAATTCCATTACCGAAGAAAGGCGTTAGGTGCCGACAATCTTCTTGTTTGCATTTCGAAGCAAACATTCACTCAGAAAACCGTAGTTTTAAGGTAGACTTTCGAAGCAAGCGTCTAAAGCGCCGCATCAATAACGCCGCCACACCTCATAATGTTAATGCCGTTCCATACTATTAAATATCATTCGAGCGGTCTGTTAATAATGTGGCGAATGACGTTCCAGACATTAGTGTAGTAGCTCTGTCGCGATGTCACTAACGCTTTTCTTCGAAAGTCTTCTTAAGGAAACCGTAGCTTAAGTGCAATCTCGTAAATGCATCGCTTACAATTGAGTTTGCTAAGTAAATTCAATCTCGGTTCCAACCCTTAAGTGAATGAACGTTGTATCTAGTGCGGTATAAAACGATTACAGCAAGTTTGTGTCACTATTATTTTAAGTTCTAGTGAAAAATATGAAAGTAGAATTGAACGAATAATATACTCATAACACATCATCATCATCTTCCTGCCTTTACGTGGGGTCGGCCAAGTTTTGGCTAAGGTGTTTTATGACCGGCTGCCGGCCTGACGTCAACCCTCCTTGGGAATATTTGCTTATTGTATCGCATCATGTTGGAGAGGATATTATCCCTTAGTCGACTTTAACGACATGCTCGGGGAGAGAAACAGCTGGACGCATTCTATGTTTTCTCTTTACTCCCAGTCCAGCGAAGAAGTATATTCAATTTAACACATTTAACCCATTTAATTCCCTAGGGTAGGCCCTAGGCCCCATTAGCTCAGATAAATTAGGATTTATAGAAATGCATTTAGCTTGTATCGTTGTAAGGCCGAAGTTGCACGTTCAAGTTAGAATAATTGGGAGTAATACTAACTGATAGTGTCACTAATTCTTTCAAAACAGTGCGGTGAAAGGATCTAAGTGCGCCTCAAAGAAATCTGGAAGAAATTGCTCTTAGCAATAAGACCGCCGTTTGTGTGTATCTGTTTTTGTTTTTTTTTAGTACCTACTTAAGTTTTTTCGTTTCATATTTTTATACCTGCATAATAAAGAGTTTATCTATCTATCTATCTACCAAAGACTCCTTTCGTGCACTTGGCTTATGTTTTCGAACGTTTTAGGTTCTACTACGTTCACTCACGATACAGTTACCTTTGTGAAAATGCAAAACGCAGAGAACTGAATACATTTCACGGAACACTAGTACCGTGAAATCTATTCAGTTCTCTTTCATTCAATAAAAGAGCAAAACAAAATGCTTGTTGAGAATATTAATTAATACGCCCCGTATTGAGTGAAACTACAATATTGCTTTCTTTTAAAGTACACCAATACCTACTCTTAAATGGTGAAGGAAAACACTAAATAGTCCTAAAACATGTTGATACTCAAAAGGAGTCTTTGCACCGCAAAAGAACTAGTAATAGTTCAAAGTTGCCTCTTAAGTTACTACTTATACCTACCTAAAGTTGTCTTCGAAATTCATTTCTTTACTTAAACTTTCACAGTAAAAGACATGATACATCGTTTGAATGAGAGAATAAAAAATAAGTAAAATATAAAGAAAAAATATGATCACACTGAAATACGTATTTCAAAAACTAGGTATTTCAATTTATTGTGTTGTCTTCATCTTAGTTCTTCGCGGACCATTGAATATAGGTCTCTTCAAAGAGTGTTGTTTCAAAGAAAGATATTTGCTTATTTCTACTTGTTCTATAAATAGAACGCTTTTATCTGAGAAAATACTGGAACTGAGCGATAATATCTTGAAAGATCACTCAAAGAACCACATAGGCAGGTACTTAATTGAAATGTCTCATTACGCGTCTTCGAGGAGCGGGGGAGAGAGCGGGGGAGGCGGACCCCATGGGTAAGGGCTGGAAGAGATATGATCTAAATATATAAAACTCTTAGGTTACTGACTGACTTATTGACTGACTGATTTAATAATCAACACACCGCACAGAATAAACCAAGAAGCATGAAACTTCGAGGGTATGCTTCTCTCATAGTGTAAGGGTAAGAAAGAAATACCCGAAATTCAAATCTCAGATTACGCAGCAAAAAGATGAAGTTCGAATGAAAAAACTCAATGCGGGCAAAGTCTGAGCGTTTCACTCTTCAAATTATGTGTAAAACAAAATTACCCCCGCGTGTGTTCAGTACATCGCGGGAGTGGTCCTTAAATGGTTTACGTAAGGAAGTTGTATCATTTTCGCATAGTATTTTGAATGCTTATTTAAATGTGTTTTAAGGTATTTAATTTTTACTCTTTCGAGGTTAGGATTTTTCTTATTTAGGTAGCCCAATAGTATGTTATTTTACTGAAATTAAAACAATTTCAAGTAAGTAGTCATACTAGATAGTCATTTAATTAGATCAGTTGAAAATAACATTGAAACAAGGTATGTAAATTAGTAAATTGTGTTCAAAACATACTTGTTTTTCACTCAATTTCTTCTGGTAATTTCTGGTCTCTAAAAGTCAAAGTCCGTTGTTATTTGACTAGACTTGCACCCACGTAAGTCACCCACGTACTCCCTCTGTTTACTCAACTAGAAGTTAAATCAATATCAATACAGATTTAATCTGATCAGTATCTAAATAACTGCTTTTAATTAACTTTCGAATACCTACTTAATGAGATTTCAGAACAAATTATGTTTACAAAGTAGCTAATTGGTATTTAGGAAAGTACCGTAACTATCTAGACTATAAATTTTATTTTAATATACATAGTGCATGAATTTGTCCAGGATTTATTTATTTCTATAGACAATCTACTCGTAAAATCACATTAAAAACTTTAAGGTAATCGGTATATAAGAAATGCAAATAAGCTCAGTTTTCTATCTAAGTTCGCCTACAGACAGAAAACAGAGCGCTGATCACCGACCGCAGGTAAGGTCCCCAAAAGTCTGGCAACGTTATTTGTTATTTCTTCGAGGTTTTGAAAGTTCACTTTTAATTTTTGTCTCCCTCACATCCTGTGATAATCCTGATCGATAATACCACTTGCAAATTTGCGATATTTTAAATTGTAAATTTAAATTCTGGACGGGTAGAGTGTTTAGGGTATAGCTTATCTATGCTCTCTAAGGAGACTGTATACTAGGTGAGGGTTGCACAAAGGGACATGATGCGTGCGATGATAGGCATCACACTTCTCAATAAAATTCGAGATTCATTACGGAGATTCGACGTCGGACAAAAATTCAAGACATCGGTAACCGTGCAATAGTTCTAAAGTGGAGTTGGACAGGACACCTAGCTAGACGACCGAGGATAGGCCGAATAAATCCTTTACGCCCGATTGCGCGTTGGGTCGATGACATCGAAAAAGTCGTGGGCAATGCCTGGATAAGGGACGCACAGGAGGAGGCTGGCAAAATCAAAAGGATGTCTATAGACAGGCTATATAGGCCCTGCAGTGGGTGATATCAGGCTGAAATGATGGTTATATAAAATTTTACTTAATTAAATTTTCTACCTATTATTATGCAAGACAGTTTTTTATCATCACCATCAAACGTGTGCTTTTCTTCATGTTTGTAATTAGTGCTATCTATTTCTTGATTCAACCGATGACGTTTAAATCTCGTCTATCAACCAATATAAAAGATAAGTCGGCATTAAATGTACAAAAATGGACCGTATTGCCATCAGATTGGACGAAATTCAATCTCCGCAAATAATGGATTCCCTCTTACTTTGATATTTACATTTCTGAGTATTATGTGGTCCTTTTTTGCCCCAATTCGTTGATTGTGGGCAAATTGAATTTAGTTTGGTTCGCAATCCCGTTGATATGGATGACCGGACAAAGTAGGGACGACGAGCCCAATACATATTCTGTCATTGAGAATGTCAAACGAGGTTACATTTTGATTTGGCTATGTTTAAGGTTTAAGGTAGACAGTGACGCCGCGTTAGTGACGCCCCAATAGAACTGCTACAAAAAAATATAAAACAAAAAATAAATAAATAATAAATAACATCCAACAGTCACATACATAGTCCTGACCCCAAATTAATTCTAGTCGTGGGTATCAGGAACTACGAATACCATGGTACCACAATACCCAGACCCGCAAGAAATATTTACAGATCATGCAAACCTTTCTTCCGCAGGAATTGAAACCGCGCCTCTTGCGTCTCTGCCGAGCAATCGCCCGCCACGCCACCGAGGCCTTCAGATGACGTAGTAGCTCTTTTACTGACACGATGCCGCTGTAGTTTGCTTCGAAAGACAGCCTTAATACATATTCATTCTAAAGTTCGAATTTTGAAAGCTCAAGTCTCAAGTTACGCAATTTATTGATCATGTGAGCGTGGGGAACGAAGATCTGACGAGCTTGACTTTCAAATTATCAATCTGCATGTTTGGTGGGTAAATCACGCTTCCACCGTCTGATGAGCTGGATCAGGAGAGCTATTCGTAGACCGTTTGCAGCGGTTTTTAGATAACCCGACTGTTTCTTTTGTATTTTGTAAATTATATTTGTGTTAAGTAAGTTATATTTGTGTTAAGAGGAATTTGCTGGTAAATTTCTATATGTAGAAATTTACCTTATAAACCTATCAGACGATCTATATCAAGAAGCTAATAGATATGACCAATGACCAAAGGGCTGGCGCTTACCTCGGACAAAGGATAAGTATAGCTATCCAACGGGGTAACGTCGCCAGCCTTTTGGGGACCTTACCTGCGGTCGGTGATCTGAGCTCTGTTTTCTATCTGTAGGTGAACTCAGATAAAAAACTGAGCTCATTTTTATTTCTTATTATTATTATACTGATTACCTTAAAGTTTTTAATGTTATTATAGTTTGTCTTTATATTTGGCCGAAATGAAAATCTATATCTTTGAATGTGTTTAAATTCTGCAAAAAAATAACTCTTACCGAGCAAGGTCCTGGGCTGCAACGTTACGCACCCAGTATGGATGTATTCTATCAACTGGCGGAAAACGTCAGGTTCAAACTCCTCGATGATCAAGGTTTGATGTTGCTGCGATGATGGCTACACAAAAATAATTACAATTAAGTTTCGAAATAATCCCAAAAATATAAAAAATTGAGGTATTTGGAAAACCTTGGAATAATGAATGAAAACCTAATAATAATGAAAAAACTGTATTTTCAATTCAATAACAAAATACATATATCTGTTTTTTATGAATAAGTAGGTGATTCAACCGTATTGGCTTTTTGTTTTTAATACTTTAAACCAGCTTAAATAAAAATTACATGGACATCATGGTCCATTTTTACATTGTGATAATAGTCGACGTATAAAATAGTTAATTTATATTTAAATAAAGGTGCCAATTCAAATATATAGATATTGAACGCATAATTTTTGTGTCTGAAAATGTGAAGACAAGAAATATTATAGAAACATGTGGACAGGAAATAGGAAAACGCATGCTGTGTTCAAACAAAAATGAAAAAAACCATAGGATCTAAAAGTAAAAAAAAGTTACATCCATGCAACATAGTTTACATAAAAAATATCCTATTTCAAATATATACAAATTGAGAGTCCAAATAAATATCTACTTAAAAATATCAAAAACGAATTTCGAACAACACCGAATATCGACGAAATGGAACTTTCCTAGAATACCGTTAAGTTTTGCTTTTTACCTCTTGTATCGGGGCCAATTGCTGCGCGAATGTAGATCTCTGTATACAGTAAAAATAATTTATTTTTGCATGAACGTTCATCTTGAACCCTGCATTGTTATTTCATGCAGAAATTTAAATTTTACTAGTCGTGCCACTGGCTATTTCCAACCAGTGTGGCTCAAGGATTCATTGTACTTGACACTTTTTTTTTCAGAAAATCAGATGCCATGATAAAACTTGTAAAGAAATTGAATCATATGGTAAGAATCATAGAAGTCATATGGACTTTTGAATACCTTCATGAAGGAACAGTCAATACCTTGTGTTCGGTAGATAGTTGCGTCTTACAAAACTAGATCAAGAAGTTGAAAGACTTAGAAGTGTGTCAAGTTAGATACTTTTTAGATAATGTTTTCTTGAAAACTACTTTGTTGTATCTTTTCAATAACTGTTAGTTTAACTTATATTTTTTATTGCCCTATAGTTTTGTATTTCGAAGGTGGTTTTTCTAAATCTAAGGTTATGGGGTTTGGAAGGGTTCACATCCAACATTCCTTGCAAGAACTAATAATAAGAGTCGCCGTTTTACCTGTTGCCCTGAGTTCTGAAGATTGAGGAGCGGTTCTGAAGATCTCTTCAGAAAAAGTCTCAGCTTGTTCTCCCGAGGAGCTGGCTCCTTCTTCCGTTGAGGACTTGGAGCTTGATAGAGCATCTTTTGGAACACTCTGTGAAAAAAATACAACGATTACAAATTATCAAAATCTAGAGATGGATAAATTGCTTTCATCGTTTTTTTTTCATCTTTAGGGTTCCGCACTCAAAGCCTCCTTTCGCTGTCCGTCCGTCCGTCCATCTGTCCGTTCGTCCCTCCCGTCTGTCAATGGGCTTCATTTCATGAAAGATGAATACAAGAAACATTTTTAGTGTACGATGGTATTTCATGTGCGAATTCGACTCGCACTTGATTTTATAAAGTAAAAGTAAATCATCCAGGAGACTATAAACCCTGTAACCTTTTAAATATACTTCTCGTCCATGATCGTGAGTGTAAATGGAAAATACCGTAAATCCAGCTGGGGTCATGTAGTCCGAAAGTATTTTCCAATCAATATGACTATGTGCATTTTGTTCTACGTAGTAGGTAAGTTCGTGTGAGCTAGTGGCCAGCTCTTGCGACGGAGTTTTAAGGCCACCTAAAGGAAAAGCCGGGACCGACTATTCAACGTGCCCTCCGAAGCACGGAAGCGCTTAGCCCGTAATACCACTTGCGGTCACCCATTCCAATTGTGACCGCGCACAACGTTGCTTAACTTCAACGATCAATGAAGAAAGTCTAACTCATAAAAGTACATTAAACTTGGTTAAGACATTTTGGAGACACCGACAAATAAGCACAGAATATTTAAATCAGCCATTGGAGTTTATTTTATTTTATGCAATACCAGCTGTTGCCCGCGACTTCGTACGCGTTAGATTACTTTTGTAAGTATCACCCGACCTTTGATAGGTACCCCATTTCACCTCTTTGTATGGGTTGTTTTGAAAAATCTTAAAACACGTGTCCAATTATTTTGCATTTATAGTATCCAAACTGAGTTTCAAGCAAATCGCACCACGCTTTAAAAAGTTCCATAAAAACGTTTTCTCCCCTTTTCATTCCATTAGGGGTTGAATTTCGAAAAATCCCGCCTTAGTGGGTGGTTTTGCTATGAAAGGAAGCTACTTTCCAAATTTCAGCTTTTTAAGTCAGTCAGTCAAATAAAGCTATTACAATATTCTACTGTAGGTACTTAAAGATCTGAATTCATGTTGAAAATTGTATTAAATCAAACCAATTAGTAGACCGTCTCAAGTCTTGTCGAAGTTGTAAACTTACTCAAGTAAATTGAAGGAGCTCGCTTTATTATAAGTTCATCAATTTCGATACTAAGGGTTACCGCCCACAACTCCGTTAATACGCCACACCAAAAGGGGGTACCCAACAGAACCATCACCGTTCGGCATAGAAATAATTAAATTAACTAGTCAAATGCGAGTTGCATTCGCAAACGATGGGTTCCGCGAATGTACATATTTTTTTATTATTATGGAGCTCCCCATATATTTTATTTAGATTTCATTTGTTACTAGCAGCCCGCCCCGGCTTCGCACGGGTATTTAACAAATTAGGATTTTGTAGGTAATTTTTTTACACCTTGGGTTACATTATGGGAGTTTTAGTAAGGATACCTAATTTTTTGAAAATAAATTATAACCTATGTTATTCCGTAATAATGTAGCTATCTACTGGTGAAAGAATTTTTTAAATCGGTTCAGTAGTTTCGGAGCCTATTCGTTACAAACATAAAATCTTTCCCCTTTATAATATTAGTGTAGATAGCTTCGAATACAGCAATTAATCGAAATACACACTGTAAAAACTTCAACCTATTACGGTGTAAGAGATGCAGCCTGCTGCCAGACGGACGAACGGATAACGGAGGCTTAGTAATAGGGTGTTGGTACCCTTCGGCTATGAAATCCTAAAAATAGACAATCTTTTAAAAGGGTTTTGCTGTATTAGGTAGTGTGCAAAGACCCTTAGTGTTGAAACACATCTAGTGAGGGTTTGGCGCCGAAAGTTCGGCTGAATACACTCGTAATGTTTTTTACGTTCCACGGTATTTCGTTTCATTGGTTACTTAAAAAATATTGCGAGCGTATTTAGCCGAATGCAGCACCGTACTATCAGCAGATATGTCGCTACACTTAGTATGGTCTGAGAGCACTGGTGGTCTAGTGGTATCGGCCCCTCCTTCCGATCCTAAGGTCGTGGGTTCAGTCGTGCACCAATGGGTTTTACCAGTTATGTGCGCTTACAAAGAGTGTATAAGTATCCTATTAGCCTTCTGGTTACCACAGTACAATCTTTGCTTAATTTGGGGCTAGATGGCGCTGTGTAAAAATGTCCACAAATATTTATTTATTTAATTCTAGCCGCGTTGGAAGAAAAGAAAAACATAATTATGTAACCGTATTCTATCATATTTTGTAAAATCTCGTAATAACATCAAATACATTGCGAGTAACCCTAATTTCTCAAGTTACAACGTACTCTGAAACGTAATTAGGCCATTTTGTCAACATCGCTCTTTGTGCGCAATGTATGTCCTGTAAGATAGCTGTTCTATACAGGATACAAACAATATAAGATACTCATATTGTACTGTAACATGGGTCACCTCAATCTGGGTGTAGACATATTGAACAAAAGCGAGCGAAGGGTAACGAAGATCAGTAATGCTCACTGATGTACGCTTGCTTTCTGATGTATTAAAACTGAAAAAAGGCCATATCATTTTGTCTAACGCGACTTCTTTGGACAAAGTGAACTAAGCTGATATTAAAATTGCTTGTTTATGTCAGTTCTACATTTTAGCACGTCCAGCGGCTTCGTAAGACGCAAAAAGACTCGGCTACAGGCTCAGGTCTCATGGTTTGGCTCTCGACTGATTTCAGTAAAACCTCTGCTGTGTTTCTTTCCGTTCGATTGATTTTGCTCGCTTTTGTTTGGTTAGTCCGTATCGAGCTTCAAAGGAATGCCCGAAGAATGTCCAGCTTTTACAAAATTGTATTCGCTCATCAACTTTATGAGTGTGGAAGTATTTTTACTTTATGACCAGAAAATACTTGGGGAAATAGCTTCACTGGAATTTCTTTATTAACTTAACGGTTTTATGACCCGTCATAGACATAAAAGGATATTGAAGGACATTGCTTGTATCGAAGAATCTGTACATGAAAGAAAACGGAAGCTTTAAATTTTTTATTTTAAATATAATAAAAATACAAGTATCTTTAAAAAGTGGCGCAGCTCCGACGAACGAATTTCAAATTATGAAGGGGATACATTTTTTTTAAATATAATATTAACAAACCCGGCTTAATTCAATAGAACAAACAAATTAAGTAGGTACAATATACAAACACCTATTTAAAAAATGATGCTGTCGGATGGATAAATTTTAAACCATGCAGTTGTAAAATAGATACGACAAATGAGAGAAGAAACAACGCCCAGTAAAAAGTTGGCGCTGGATAAGTTTTTATAAGAAAAAGCCATTACCTGCTCCTAGCAGCGAGCACAGCTTTCACAGCGCACACTGGTTCCCTTGTGTCCCCTACTAAGAAGGTGACGTCACAAAGCTCTGGCATCGATGCCAGGAACTTCATATCCTCAGCCAGCCCCGACTTGTTCTCGAAGGTGCTGAGGTCGGGCTCCGCCTCCATCGCCGCTAAAGCCCCGCTGCGCATTGACGACTGAGGACAAAATATATGTTACGGATAACAACAGTCAAGCTAGAAACAAACTGATCCCATTTAAGTATGCAACGCATTATGACATCTGGACTTTTGAATTTGCGAACGTGGGACGCGTGGACGCTTGCGCATGTTACCTAAATGTGGGTATGGTTCTAGCTAGATCAAACTGAGCCCTGGACTTTTGAATTTGCAAGATTACAGCTATAATCTTGCAAATTCAAAAGTCCAGATGTTAATAGCGCTGCATACGTGGGCTCAGTTTGTTTCTAGCTTTAGTCTTTTTCACGTTAGTTATGATGACAGATCTATTAACTTGCACTGCTTTTACTGTATCTTCTTTATGTCAATAATGGGGCTTCATAAATTGTGAAGGAATAATTTCCTAAAAACATAACCAAACATAGTTTCTTCTATGCTTGGTTACATAAAGAGCAGGATTATGCGTAGATTTAAAATTATCCTTCATATATTGTATCAATATACACAATCGGGTCACTTTAGAGGCTTTGTGCCTTTATAAAGATAATCTTTAAAGAAAAAACGCCATTTCATTGGAAATCGGTACCTAATTACAGATATTCTCGGAGATTACTTCCATTAAGCAAGATCAAAGACTTTACCTACTTAAGCGGTTGCCTAAAAAAATAACAGCCTTAATTTGACGGACGTTAAAGTGGTTTACATAGTTTATTTTTAAGATTAAGTTCAGCTGCTTCTCTCCCCGAGCATGTCGTAAAAGTCGATTAAGGGGTAGTATCCTCTCCAACATGATGGACCATCTATATGGGCGATGGGCTGATCACCTGTCACCATGGTTTACTATTATTCATCCTGGGACTTTGAATCAGGAGTGGCTGCAAGTTTTATTATGATTGCTTGTGGCTCTGCCCACCCCATTTAGGGATGAGATTAAATAAGGAAAGTAAGTAGATAGTTACCTGCGTACCAACATATACATTTTTCACTTTTCGATACCCAACAAAATATTATTTAGCAAAATTCTTTTGTGTTTTGGAAACGGGTCTTAAGTTTTGTAAGAGAGCCTGTACGTCTTCAGTGCTGCTTCAGATAATTCTACTCAAGCCTGTATACTTATACGTTTAAAATTAGAACCATTGTTATAATATTGGTATTATAAATGTTAATAGAGAAAGCATCGGAATAAATTTAGAGCCAGGCCACTGAGTAATTCATCTATAGCAATTCATATTTAGATTTTATAGCAAATCCTAAGCGATTTCTGTTACTTTTATAAAACTATCCGTACCGTAGATGAATTGTATGCAATTCGATCCAGAAGCAGATTCATATTTGGCCGTAAAATGGTCAGAATGATAATTCGTACGCGATACAATTCAGGAGCAGATTCAATAAAGTGGTATTTTTTACTCGCTAGATATACGGCTTTAAGTTATTATTCCTATGATTTCTCTATTAACATTTATTTAGAGGAACAAGGTGACAGATAATCATGTATTAATAAAATCTCCAATTTATTCATTATTTTATAGGTAAACTAAATCATAAAACTAACCCTAATCAAAAAATTATAGCGATCTGCTGTGTGAAAGAATGATAAACTAACAGACATAGGTACAAACACACTTTAGCATTCATAATATTATTTACTTCATACAAACACCATGAAAACTTATGATCTCATGATCTGTGATGACGTCATCTCAATGAAGTTAACAGCTTTGTATTTGCACAATATGAATATTGAAACGACGTCAAAACATAGCTAGTAACTTTGTACCTAAGTACCTACCTACAAGTAACATAAAGCTGAAAAATAACAACTCCAAGCAACTATGATAAAGTATGAGATTATAACCTAACGGTAATGTGACATTTCCCGAAATTCAATTACTAGAGGACGCAGCGGAAGATGAAGTTTGTATGATAAAAAATCAACACGGACCAAGTCGTAGGGTGCACCTGTAGTAAGAATTTATAACGATTTACTTAATATCCACCATTCCTAGGGGAGTGTGTACTTACTTGGACATCAGAAATAGGTAAATGGAAAATCTTGTTCATATACCCCGATGTCAATCCAACCGAAAATGGGGATGTGTACGAAAGTTTTAGATGTGTGATAGCTTAATTTATTTTGGGTAGATGTGATTTTCTAATGCCATATAGATATATAGCTACACCTTGAGAGGGTGCGCGTGTGTATTTGTGAGAAATAACAGAAAATATCTTATTAAGTAAAGTAAGTTCGTATGAGCTAGTGGCCAACTCTTGTGACGGAGTTTTTAGGCCACCTAAAGTCGTGACTAATATACTTAAAAGCCGGGACCAACAATTTTACACGCCTTCCGAAGCACAGAAGCGCTCAGCTCGTAATGCCACTTTCAGTCACCTATCCAAATTGTGACCGCACAACGTTGCTTAACTTCAACGATCAACCAATATCTTATTCTTTAGAAACTCTTATTTTGAAATTCTATCTGGTTTTTTCATCAGAACGTTCTGAGGATAAAAAGTATTGTAATTTGGTACCTACTTACATAGGGGCGAATTTTGAAAAAAACCTAGGATTCGATATTATGTTTTGCTTTTTCAGGATCAACCCCTTTATTTAATTTAGCCGATAACAGATATCAGGAAGCAAATTTAGTTTAGGTACTCACTGATCGTTTAGTAAAGATTTTTTAGACAGTTTTTTTTTTATTATGGACCTACGGATTAAACAAATCTTCTGATAGTTTGTGAGGATTTTACGATGTTTGTTGCAATCAAGGCCAGGCTAAACAGATTTTGATGAAACTTTCAGTACTTTTCAGTCAAAACTCATAACCTGGATTGAAGTTTCGAGTGTTATTATGAAAGTGAAACTGCGAAAAAAAAACAAGTGAACTGAAATATAAGTATTGTAAAGAAGGAAATTCTCATGACTTCTATCTGTCGCACCGGAACACAGCACGCTTTAAGACGATATTACTTCCCGAGATAACTTTTCACAGAGCACTACAATTTAAAATAAAGCAATTTTAAAACACAACATTTCAAAATAATTGGCATTTCACCTTATTTCTGTTTTTATAGTAGATACAGTACTAGTTAACGGACTGAGTGGCATTTTCGCATGGCGAAAACTAATCAGTAGTAAAAAAAACGACAGTTATGTCTATGTAGGTACTAAACTCACCTCGTCCAAGCTGAAATGCCTCGTAATGGTCAAATCCATTTTTACCAAAGTTCAAACTTGGAACAACTTTAAACACGACCGTGCCGGGCGGGGGCGAAGTGACGACTGTCGGTAAATCGGAAATGAAGCTAGACGTTGAAAGCTAAATAGGTACTGTGGTTCAAGTAATAATTGCTTTCAGTATTAATTTGTTTTTATGTTGATGTTTTCATTTAACGACATTAATGTTTAATATTAATATTAAGTTTCTACAGGTGCCAATGACCTTCTAACAGATGTATTTTTAGATGAATATTTTTAGATGAATATTTTGAAGAATAATTTTCTCGCTAAATATTTTCCAAGATAAAAGCGAAAAGCGGTTATGTAGTTTTGTATGAAAAGTAGCCCGTTAAAGGCTAGATCTTCCAAGTATCAATTCATAATGATGTTTAGATGAACATATCAATAACTATGCATTTTCTCGGTAGGTACCTAATTATTTTCTAAAGCCATCTCAAAATAAAATAGGATGGGTAGTTTTGTTTGGGTAATGGTCCATTAGACGCTAGAACTTAACGCCAATTTATTTACGAGGAAATGAGGATTATTACGAGTAGAATGTTGTATAAATTGGAGTTAAATATGACTTTTTAATTTTAATTTTATTTTATGGAAAATATTTTGTACACCGCAGATTTCGTAAACAGTTTATTTTACTTTAGTTTGACAATAAGGGTACTTTAAAACTTACTTTTTATTTTAGGGTGACTTTCAGCCTTTGAACTCACGACCTCTAGATCAGTATCTGTATATTTTTTTTCTCTGCTGGACTGGGAGTAAAGAAAAAACATGGCGTGATAATGTGTATGTTATATTTTACTGTACCCGCTTGTTTTTGTACCCTTTTAGGAAAACTTGGGAATGGTATAGCTCTTACGTAAATATACTGGACTTTTTTGGAGTAAACCAACAGGGAAGTTTCAATTTCAGCTAAAGCTATTTATGGAACGGTTTCGCCAAATAAAAATAGACCCTGCCAGTCTGTGCAATTAAGAATAACCCTGTATAGGATATTTATCCCAAGTAGGTACATAATAACACTTAAAAAATCTTACCTCTGTGTCAGGTTGTTACAAATAAATATTTCATTATTCATAACGTTTGTTTAGATATTTGTATGGTTATGTCTCAATCACAACGCAAGGGCTGAAGGAATTTCAATTTAACGTTGATTATAGACGTTCAAAACGATCTTAGTGATTTCAATCTATCTAATGGCACTAATTATTTCGAACCAGTGTGGTGAAAGGATTTAAAGTGCGCCTCAAAGGCTCCTTAGGTTCCACGACATGCCAGTTTCCTCACGATGTAGGTACTGGTAGGTAGCACGTAGCGCACGTAAATTTTTCGAAAAGAAAATTCCATTGGTACGACCGTATTAGAACCCACGATCTTACGTTCAGAAGGCGAAGTCACTACCACTAGACCACCAGTGCTCTTAGTGATTTCAATGTATAAAGCATTTTTTTTATGAAACTGAAATAGATGATAGGTACATAGTACTTATGTACGTATGCTGAAATCACATAATAGGGTACTTTTTATCCAGATGCCACGCAAACAAAACCCTGGTCTGCAAAAGTATACTATGTATAACATAGAGGTAAGTTTCGACTGTTCGAAATCGATATTCGAACTAGCTCTTCGATATCAAAGTTCAATTTTCGTGTAAACTAATAAGTTTTCCCGGCGTGTGCCCGTCTATTCGCTGTATTTCCTGTATGTCGGCATACTAAAGAGAACATTTTCACATACAGTCAGCATCAGAATAAAATGTTATTTTTAATCTCCAAAAAAAAATTTAACAAAAATACTAGAAATTAACAACATAAGTTAAGACTTTTCCCCAGGACTGTTGTTGCCTTTTAATAATGAGCACAATATTTTTTTTATTTTTTTGAAAGTATCGACTTGTAGATATTTGTGTTTGAGTTCCCTATCGCGAGTCCTTATAGGAAATAGGACACGCGGTGACCCGTGAGTGCCGCCGCACACCCAATATTGATTTTCCAGGAAAACCAATTAAACAAGTTTCAATATGGGTGCAATGCCCGTCGGACACAGGCAAAACGGATTATATACGCTTCAAAGAGCAAGGCAATTTCGGGTTATCGATGTTTTTTAAACTATTGTGTCTTTCGACGATTTTTACCAAACCAGGAAGGTATTATGAAGTTGTTCTATGTACGTCCAAAATAACGGCGCAGGCTTTTTGATCTGTTTTGGACTTTTTGATTTGCCGGACTTTTTTTTGAATCTTTAAAGATATTGGATTTTGGTGTACAATTATTAAGATAACTTAATGATTTCTTACGATGTAAAAGTATGTATATTAGGTTATACATAAACTTCAATTTTCGTTAATAATTTCTGACTACTTCGTTATCATCCACAATAAAGAAGCAAAAGTATCCTCAAAATTGGTATATAAAATGTATACTTTTTTTTAAGTTTGTTATAACATGGACAAAATTGAAAATCTTCAGCATTGTACTTTGTATTCCGGAATTGTTCTATTAACAAGGTACAAATTAAAAACAAGGCGAGAAAAACTGATGCGGCGGACGATTGATTATGATTATGAGGTAGAAAGTATCAATAGGTAAGACAAACAAAAGTTGCTAAATGAACTTTTTTATCCCGTTTTGGACTATTTTCGGCCTAGGTTCGGAAATTTTCCAGGTTGACTGCCAGCAACACTGGTTCAAAAAATTCGTATCAGCGGAAAGAAGTAATCTATTCTGAAACGTAGTAATTATTCTGATCGTTATGGTGCATATTTTTTTTTAATATACCTACATAATTTCTGGTAAAACTCATCGTTAAACCATGCCATAGTTAAAAGACATCAAATCATGGAAGACCCTTAGGCAATCAATTGAAAGCTTACAAAATACTACAAAAAACGTATGCAGGGTATTTTTTCACGCATCTGTTTTTTTATTAGGTAACCTACTCGTTTGTTACATCTTTTCAGTGACATTGATCAGAGGGATACACAAATAGGTCCCATTTAGTGAAGATAGATTGCCTTCCAATATCCCTCAAGGTCAAAACCCTTTTCAATTTTGGTCCTGCGTTACCAACAGCACAAATCGTGAGGTGAATATTTACTGGCGTCAACGAACCAGATGTTACGCCCACGTCGCGTCGTCTAGAGTTACGCCTACTGGCAGCCATTACAATACATAGTATAGTACACATTATCAAAAACTAAAACGTTACCTGTTGATGTAACTCCTTTACTTTCAAGAACGCCTATCGACCAGCTGCACACTTCACTGATGCACAAACTACGATTCAACGAAGTCCACAAACGTAGAAAACGCTAGACAACGCTACGGCTATTAAACTAAACAGACTACCGAACTAAAACCACTACTAAAACTGTCGGCTGTAAGTTACAAAGCCATAGCAAGTTTCTAGGGGCTTATTATTGAAGATTGTCAAATTTTGGATTCTGTAGAACTACAGTATACACAACACTGAGCATTTGCTAATACGCATGCGCTGTGCAGACTGCGCATGTACGGGAAAGTTATCAATATGACAGCGTCCCGCCGATGGAAGGTCGCTTTGTGCCCTTAGCATTACTCTCTGACGTTATCGAGCAGCTGGCTAGTCCTTCGAGAAACAAACCCTGTTATAGATCACTCAAATAGCACCGTTTTAAGGCCATACGTAATTAAAGCTATCGGACAAGCTGTAGGTTTAAAAAAGTATAATCTAGTGCTAGCCCCTGCTATCAATGGCTGAAGGTGAACTTTATGAATGAAGAGCCAGACTGAAGGCTTTATTTTAATAATAATTAATTAGGGTACGCGATGCTTCAGAACCACAAATCAACGTCAACGTTTAAAACGCGTTGCAGTTAGGTTGGGTTTGTAAGAGGTCAAAAATACATTTAGAAAGGAACTTTACGGATGAAAATCTGGAATATATTTTAATACAATTAGGTAGGTACCTATTTAATAACTTAATTCCTCACATTTTATTTTTGGATTAAGAGTTACTATGTAGTATTTTTAACAAAACAAGGACCTAACATGATCTACAATATAACACGTTGTTTCAGAATAAACTAATAGCTGATCAAAATAAAAATCTTTACGTAAGCTGCATTAGGGTCTAGATTTAGACCCTAACGTTATTGTGAGAAAATTACATCTATGTAATTTTCTCACAATAACGTTTTAACAGTGCCATCTAGTAATCTTATGAGAAACTACTTCTTCCAAAGTAGGTACCTAGTTTGTATAATTCGTAAGTAGAGAGAGACATCTGCCATATTTTTAACGCATTAAGTTGTACAAAAACTAAAGCGGGTGAACCCTTCAGTAGAAGTGAAAACAGTTTCAACCCTGAAACGCTCAGCGTTTCTGCCTTTAGATGAGAACTTCTCTACAATTCATATAGATGGCGCTGTTAAGAGATTATTTTCGAACCTGTTTTTTAAATTAAAATAACTTACATACTGTGGTTTGGTTAAAAAATAGTTATTTTACAACTCCGTATTATTATCCCACCAGCTCAATTGACAAGATTGGAACAGATTGGAATCCATTGGTACCATATTCATACAAATTAAGAAGTTATTATTATTTTTACTCACCTTAGAATATAGTTTGCTTTAAAATGGCACCTGTCACGACGCGTGTTGACGCTCAGCGAGCCATAGAGCAAATAATCTCAACTACACCATTTTGGTGTAATTGTTGTTTCTTCAGTTTATAAGCCGCGCGCTGGTTCTATCTTTTTCTATATTCGAAGCTCACGACACAGACAAATGAATTTATGTAATTTCATCGATTAATAGTTATAGAATTGGAAAAACTATAGTAGTACTAGTAGATATACCAAAATAATTATGAAAATGGTAGGTACTCATCTCATTGGCATAAAGCATTTTCGTTTTAATTACCGCTGCCTCAAGTTGGAATTAAATTCCCTCTGCCACGCGACACCATTGAAGGGACGGTTGGCTATTAATTAGGAGCATCAGGGTGGAATCTCATACGATTAGTAGTGTAATGGAGCAGGGCGCGTAAGACGTTGATGTATACGTTCATATGTATATGTAGGTATATCTACGTAAAGTTGACTTGAATTGTTGGGGGAGAAAATCATTTTAAACCCGCACAGAGTTGCGACCTTTTGAAACTTATCATTAACATTATAGGCTATTTTTCATCCGCGTACTACGCGAGCGAAGCCGCGGGTGGCAGCTAGTAAAAAACAAATATTTGTGGACATTTCACACAGCGCTACCTAGCCCCAAACTAAGCAAAGCTTGTACTATGGACACCAGATGGCTGTTAAAATACGTTTTTTTGTAAACATTATACTTAGGTACATTATAAATACATATAACTACAACACCCGGACCCAAAAATAGCTGCGAAATATCTGCTAGGAACTTACTGTTTTTTTATTCCATGAATGTTTTTATTGAATAAGTACATTTTATATCTGAATCTGCTGGAAAGGCGCTGTAAAAGTTTTAGTAGAAAATGCTGATGAACATAAAAAAGTCTCTCAAAGGGTTTTCATACAGAACACTAAAAATCTCGTAAAAATGAGAAAAATGGGATAGGAGCTTCCCAGCTTCCGATTCAGTATCTAGAATCTAGATCATAACATTTGCATCTCTACCTAAAACCAGAATTGAGACATTCAGATGCGCTAGTGGATGGATAAAGAGACTGAAATCATTTTGCTGCTTTTCTGTGCACATTATTATCTTTCAAGTTCCTTCACTCTACCAGGCTAGGGCATAATAGGGCACAAGTAGTAATGACCGGTTTTGAGAAGGTATAAAAACTTGTTTTGGTTCTTATCTATCTTGGGACTAAATCAGAATGGACTGCAAGTTTTCTTATGATTACTTGTGCTTCTGCCCACCCCAGTAGGGATACGGGCGTGATAATAATATATTTATGTATGTATAAAATTTAAACGAATTAACTCAGCTACTCATATCTTCTTAGGGTTCGTACTCAAAGGGTGCCAACAAGGACCCTATTTCTAAGCCTCAGCTGTCCGTCCGTCCGTCTATCAGTCAGAGAGTTGAAATTTTAACAGACTGTGTATTTCCATTGCCGCTATAGCAACAAATAATAGAAATAAAAGTGTATTTATTTATTTGGAAGACCAACAGCTTACATTAGTAATGGTATGGTAAACTAGACTGAGAAAAAGAGAAGCCAATTAAAGGTCCTCACGGATAGAAATAAACTAAAAAATAACAATGCGTAAGCAACACGCGCAATTACAAAGAAAGGTAAGTAGTAGGTAGGCTAGTTGCTACCTGATGTGATGCCCATCAACAAATTGACAATGTACCTACTCTTAACAAAATACAATAAAGTGTTTACAAAAGATTAAAAAAAAAAATACATACACAGGGTACGTGTACATGGTACGGGATCTTTCGAGTGCAAAATCGAATCGCACTTAACCGGTTTTTTTTATTATGAACTGTATGTCATCCCATCATTGCTTCTGCCCCATCCTGTACAACCACTAACGATCGCCAGTCGTGTGTTGAGTATAAACAATACTAACAGAAAGAATCCCATGTTTGGATTTCCTGATGAGTTGTTTGCCTTGTAAACGAGACCCGTATAATAAATATCAGATTCCACCATCGATTTTCTGCATCTAGAAAATTGTACTTATTACCGAGATAAAGTCAAGTCGATGAAATCATTACGATACGCTAATATGAAATCCGTTATCGGCTGATATAATGTCAGACGTCGTCGACGATCTCGGCTGATCGAACGTATGATAAAAGAAGATAGTGACATATAAGATAGACACTACCTACAACAGGAATCGTCCATTCGATTCCATCGACATTTGATCGGCCGATTTAGATAGATGACGTCCGACCATATTTCGGCCTTACAGCATGTGGTGAATTTTTGACAAACAACTTCACAAGGAATTCTAATACAGGTCAGAACAATGTATGTTACTGTTAGGTCTTGTCTAGTCGTGACACAGTTATTTCGAACCAGTGTGGTGAAAGGATTTAAAGTGCGCCTCAAAGGTTCCTTTCGTGCACTTGACACCATGTTTTTGAAATATTTAGGTTCTACGACATGCCGGTTTCCTCACGATGGTTTCCTTCGCCGTTTGAGAGTATTATAGTGTACATACACATTTCGAAAAGAACGAGCACCAATGGATTTTTCTGACAGATTTGTCTTTAAATTTTAAGGATACGTACCCAAAGGGTGCCCACGAAACCCTATTACTGAGCCTTCGTTGTCCGTCCGTCCGTCTGTCAGCGGGCTGTATCTCATGAACCGAAATAATTAGAGAGTTGAAATTTTCACAGTGTGTACTTGTATTTCTATTGCTGCTATAACAACAAATAAAATAACAACAATAAAAGGGGCTCCGATACACTTTTCAATGTACGATGGTACGGAACCCTTTGTGTGGACTCGCACTTGACAGGTTTTTATAAATGAGCATCTTTAATGCCAATAATATCCCTAGTATATCACTTTGGTATTCATGAATAGTACCTACTCGATATACGAAAAATTTATTTTTTCCAAAGGTATTGCAATAGGCTCTGTAAGCCGATATTACTGATATTTTGATACATTTCACATTTCTGATTCCAAGTTTCATCCATAATAGAGAAGTAATTTTGTCTGCCTGCTACCTTTTCACGCCTAAACCGCGTTCATAAAATTTGGCAGGGAGATAACATCTTAGAGAAGGACACATAGGCTACAATTTGTCACGAAAATGAATGCAGACGAAGTCGCAGGCAGCAGCTAGTAGTATCAATAATTAAGCCACCAAGGTTTGTAATTACGTAATTACTATGAACTTTCTTTACTCAAATAAACAGCTACCTCACAAAAATCCCATTCTTAGACAAACGGATTCATCTCCCCCAATCAGTTTCCCATTGAAATAAGCCGGAATCACCGGGCATTTTATCTTGGCGACCAAGCAGGCATCAATAGTCCACGTCTATACGTGAAGCCTCTGTAATTAATCTCAGTTCGGTAATCCGCCTTCAGATAGTGTGACGGAAGGGATGCTGTGACCCAGATATTTATCTTGCCAGGTGATCAGAATGTTCCATGGGTTATTGTTGTATTACATTTAGGAATTAGTCATCTATACGATGACCATATAGACGACCTCAGTGGCGTAGCGGGCGAGTGCTCGGCTGAGACGCAAGAGGCGCGGGTTCAATTCCCACTACGGGAGAAATGTTTGTTCTGTAAATATTTCTTCTGGGTCTGGGTGTTGCACTATTATATATGTACCTATGTATCTAAAAAATATGTAAGTGTTCACAACATTTCATATCAGCCATCTGGTGCGCATAGTAGAAGCTTTGCGGTTTTTTTTGTTACATCATACTACTATTATAGAACGAAAAAATATACTACACGCGTACGAAGTCGCGGACAACAGCTAGTTATCTTATAATTAATATATTAAAATAAGTAGTGATGACGACTTTGTATGTTCGTTCATACCCAGGAATATGCATCATGTTCTGGAATACTCGTAATATAAGGCTACCTTATTTTCATCTTAACTCAAGCGACGTAAGATTTTTTCTTAATCCGTCACATGCAAAAGTACACTGCAGACTCAAAACGGATAATATGCAGACAACTACAGCAGCCACATTCCCATAGAAAGCTTTCACTAACAATTTGTTGTAGACAGCTTTTGTAGTGTCTGTAAACTAAATTCGCAATTTCGTGCTTTCATTGTTTAGTACATTGTAGAAGTGTAATTATTATGGTTCTCTACCGGCTACTATGTTCCATAATAAGACGCTCACTGACAAAAAAAAAGTAAATTGAATAAAATTTTGAGCGTATCATCATCATCTTCCTACCCTTATCCCACTCTATGTGGGATCGGCACAGCATGATCTTTGGATCATGGTGAGAGAGTTTTGACTAAGGTGTTTTATGACCGGCCGCCTGTCTGACGTCAACCCTTGGAATTACTTGCATATTGTATCTCATCATGTTGGAGGATACTATCCCTTAGTCGACTTTTACGACATGCTCGGGGAGAGAAGCAGCTGGACGCATTCTATGTTATTTCTTTACTCCCAGTCCAGCAGAGAAGTTTAAAATTTTGAACGTATAATATCACAAAATCTTTGGGAGTACCTAATTTAAAAAAATCTATTGACACCTGCCATTGTGCTAGTAGCAGCTTGTTCCTACAAACCACTTCGGTGAAAGGATTAAAGTACGCCTCAAAGAGGCTCCTTTCGTGCATTTGATAAATGCCGTAATTTTTTTAAGTTTTACCACACAACGCGTGTGGCTAACATTATAAAAAAAAAACGATAAGCATTAGTTTCAAATATGTGATATCTTTATCCTTTGGATTTAGTTATTCGGAAACCCGAACAAAAGTTTCAGGTAAAACCCAATTTGCTTTAACGAAATTTTAGTGGCTCGGCGCTAAATAATTCCCTGTATGAATACAGAATGGTGCATAGCAGGCATTTAAGTTTGTCTCAAAACGTGGGTTATAAAAACTGGGTATCATCATCATCTTCCTGCCCTGATCCCACTCCATGTGAGGTCGGCATGCTGTAAGAGTTTTGGCTAAGGTGTTTTATGACCGGCCGCCTGCCTGACGTCAACCCTCCTAGGGAATATCAACCCTCCTTGGGAATATTATTATAAAAACTGGGCATATTTCCTGTTAAATAAAAAAAATCATTCATAATTATAAAAAATCTAATTCAAATTGAAATCCAACTCTTATACTTTTTAGGTCCATATCTTCACGACTTACCTATGCCTTGTTTAAATATTCAACTAAAAGTCAACAGTAAGTACTTAAGGTCAAGATTTGTTAGATATCAACGTTGCTATCTGTTTTCTTGTCGTAAAAAATAACATTGCTATTGCAATGAACGATCCTGCGTCCGTTACTAGAATAATAATTAAAACAGGATATTAGTCTATCTTTTAGCCTTACCTGCTTGTAGGTGAATTAAAACTTCTTATTTCAGTGATATTATTATATTTTGAAGCGCTCGTGACGTAGCTTGCTTAGACGTTCTTGATTGATCGTATAAGTTAAGCAGCGTTGTGCGCGGTCACACTTGAGATGGGTGACCGCAAGTGGCATTACGAGCTGAGCGCTTCCGTGCTTCGGAGGGCACGTTCAATTGTCAGTCCCGGCTTTTACGAGTAAGTCTTTTAACTCCGTCACAAGAGTTGGCCACTAGCTCATAAGAACTTACTTACTTACATTTTGAATTATCCAGACCCGCTTTGTATATAGTTTAAACTTAGACCATCACAAAAAACTGGCGTACAATAGGTGCAAACTCAGCGTAATCTCCGAAATTATTCTGAATCCGACCGCGTGCGGTAAGTAATGAACGTGGTACTACATGCGCTGTCGCGGTTTAGAATGGGTGTGTGTTCATTGGGGTATAATACCTAAGTCGCTTTATACACACAACCGCTGAACCGCGCGGTTCTGATTACTACAACAAGTTGTGTCACATATTCTTACAAACCAGTGTGGGGAAAGGTTTAAAGCGCTTCGAATGGTTTTTTCGTGCAATTGACACATGTTTTCGATAATAATATTTATGGACATTTCACACAGCGCCATCTAGCCCCGAACTAAGCAAGGCACCAGATGGCTGATAGAATACTTTTATAATTTTTTTTGTAAATACTTATAGTAACGGGAATCGAACCCGAGGTCGTCAAAAGTTTTGATCTTCTTAGGATCTACAATACGGCGGCTTCCTCATGATGTTTTTCACCGTTTGAGAGTACTGGTTTAGGTGTAGCGCACATATTTATATTTTTTCAAACTGAAAATAGATTTTTGTATAACCGAATTTGAACCTAGGACCTTAGGATTGAAAGACCACCAGTGCTTAGACCCGAATGAGAATGAGACAGCGAGACGCGCGGAGAGACAAGACAAACTGCAGTTTTGACGAATCGCCAATCTGCGCCATTTCGCGTTGCATGACACGATTTCTTTTTACGGTACCGCCGTAGAATGTGACAGGCAATATCAAGCGGCACCGCAAAACCATACGGATATGTAACTCTCTTTCGTGTGTGTGATTCGACTAATGTTTTAACGCATAGTGTGAGAGACAAAGTAGTGGTGAAAACTTGATTGTGATACTGTTTTCTAATTTACATTGAATGCCTCAATATATACAGTTTAAAGCGATATTATTATAAGAAACATAGTGAATTACAATGAACTATCTAGATTTAAAATTAATTCCAAATCCATTCAGCCAATACATGATTAAAGTCCATTGCAATTGTGTAGCAAATCTTTTCACATTCATACGGGCTTTGGGATATAAAATCAGTATCATAAACTTATTACAACCTATGTGGCTTGGCGGGTGAATGCTCGGCTAAGACGCAAGAAGCTTGATTTCGATTCTCGCAGCGGAAGAAATGTTTGCATGCTCTGCAAATTATGTTTTCCATGTCTGGGTGTTCTAATATTATATTAAAAGTATCTATGTATTTACAAAAAAAGTATATAAGTATTCTATCAGCTGTTTGGTTCCCATAGTACAAGCTTTGCTTAGTTTGGGGCTAGATGGTGCTGTGTAAAATGTTCACAAATATTTATTTATTTATTATGAGTAAGTAGCGCAGACGAAAATGCGAGAATTCTGTTTTGATATTTTTAAATGAAAGAACACTTGTTATATTTTTGAGTTATATTTTCAGGAAATTAAATCTTTTATGACCTGGAATTTTCAAGAAATTGGAATTGAATGTCTACAAACTCCGATTCAGGTATTTCAGAACATAAAAGCGTTCTTCGAATTAACTTCAGGTCGGGAATGCATCTGTTGAGACCCATTTAGGTGCGAATGCACTCTGAGAAGTTTATTTAAAACTTGCCGGGTCTGGAGTGTCGTTCTACGTGTCTCTGATAACAATAAGAATTTGTCACGAGTTTTCTTAAACAACACATTAAAACTTTTAAAATAAACTTGACTCCACGTAAGAGTCAGAAGACGCTGAAAATCTTGGACCTAAGTAAAAATAAGGTTCGAGATTTTCAGCAAAAAGGTCCTTGATTTTAAAACAAAAACTTTTTTTTACTTTTTATTATCAGAGATGTCTTACAGTGGCAGTGTGCTACTCCATTATTGATTATTGACTAGAAAGGATAAATAAATGTATTTTTCGTAAAACCAAAAAATATTCTAAAATAGAGAAAATCGTGCGCCATCAAAAAAGAAGAAATGTTCTGTAAATATTTCTTCCTGGTCTGGCTGTTGTGATACCATGGTACAGTAATACCACAAATATTGTGCGCCTCGGCAAACTTCGTGCTTTGTATTATGAAAACCGAATTTGTCCGAATATGCAACTATACCTGAAATAACCCTTTGAATAAAAGAAGTATCTACATAATTATTGATCATCTCTATATTACTTATCATAGCTGCGTTAGTTCGTATTTCAGAAGCTAGAAAAAAAAAGCCGAGGTGCACCATATTTGTGGTACTACTGTACTCGTAGTATCTGATACCCACGGTACATAAAATACAGGGACTATTTATGTGACTGTGTACAGCACAAAATAATATAAGTGCTGATAAACTATGTATATTACAAGTTACACAAACAAACAAAGTGGTCTTCACGATGATGAGTGGCAACAAAACACACACCCTTCACACACACTTTTCGCATTTACAATAGGCATAAGGTGTCATTCACCCCAGCATACCCTAAAAACAAAGTTACCTCTCCCACGCATGGCAATACTACATTATAACACATTTCTCACGTAGTTATCTTCCGTCTGTCTGTCACGTGTATGATAGGGTAATGGCGAACGCAACTGGAATCCTAAGTGGCCCTTTTTGTTATGAAAAAGGTGGAAATACGAATTTCAATTTTCATAAAGATGAAAGGGAAATGGGAGTGTTGCCGTCTATAAAGTTTATTGGGGTAAATAAACAAAGGAGTTTATTGTAGTACTTTGGCAAATTGAAACTTTTTGCCAGTACATCGAATGTTTTTGTTTCTTTGTTCTTAAACTTAAGTACCTATAGCTAAGTAGATACAATTAGAATAGATGTATTTTACACCATTTTGAATTCAATGGTAATTTAGCCCGAACTAACTCTTGATTACTGCTTTTGAAGCTCGAAGACCCAAATACGGTTTATTGTATCTCAAAAACTATACAGGTATTACAAATAAAATCCATTCTTAATAATTATGACATTCCATTTGATATATTTGTTAGATTTTTTTGTCCTCTTTTGAAATCTTACTCCCTCTTCAGTTATTCTCTCACAATAAATGAAAATATGATTTTCGATTTTGTTCTGTCATATCTAAAATTACTCAGATAACAATATAAAAATTGATTTGCTGTTCTGGAAATGAAAACTATAATTACTCATCATAGCATAAAAATAAGCCACTTTGAGACTTTGAGACTCACTTAAATCCTCTCACCACACTGGTTCAAAAGATCTGGTGACACGACAGAATAATGCATGTAAAGAAATAGTAAGAGTGTAAATACTTTTTAAACAGTAGGGCAACATCTATCGAAAATAGCTTTTCTAGATATTACGTTTAAATCTGCAGTACAAACTGTAAGACTATAGTTTAAAATAACTACTCGCAAACTCTTAGCTATTACAACTAGCGCAGTATATTAAGGAAAGTGCAGCTATTACCGCGGTCCGGTCTAGTTGTTAATTTGAACTTTAATTAAAAATAATTTCTCTTCACTGGACACCGTTGGTGTGGAAATATAAGGATCTGCAGTTATAAAGAAATATTTTATGAGATTTTGGTTTGTACAGAACTACAAATAGATTCAAAGTCTTAAGAAGGATATGGTTAACTATGGTGACTGGTGATCAGCCCATCGCCCAAATACATAGATGTCCATCTTGTTAGGGAGGATACTATTCCTTAGTCGACTTTTACGACATACTCGGTAAGAGAAGCCGCTGGACGCATATTTTTCTTTACTCCCAGTTCAGCAGTGAAGTACAAGATCGAGATTATAAGAATATTTCACAACATTTATAAAAGAAATAGAGAGTTTATTTCGGTTTTAGAACATATTTTTTTGGATGATTAGATTTTTTTAGTAAAAATATCAAACCAAAAATAAAAAAGAGCGTTTTTTGGGAAATTCACCAAATATTTTTTTTTTAATAAAAAGAGTTTCAATTCTAGGCAGCAAAATTTTAAGGGCTATTTTTGAAACACGAGCAAAGTCTATGAATTCTAGTTCAGTAAAAATAATAATTTAATGTTACCAATTTAAGATCGTAAACTGTATAAAAATAACACAAAAAGTCATAGAAATATGTTTTATAATTTTTGATAAAATATACACAAAAAAGCCGTCGAAGTATGTACCTAACATATTTGTTAAAAAAAGGCAAAGTGGATGAAGAATGTTACATATTTGGAAAAGGAGAAAATGTTTTTCTACGCTTGCCGTATTGGCTAAGGTTCCAAGTTTCATGTTCCAGTAATTTATGTTGCGGTTACAAAGTATGCGTTTAGCGTAACCGTTGGTTTTAATTTAAAACATTCGCGTCTTGCTTCGGACAAAGTGTTGTTCAGAGTTGGCTATTTTAATGTTTTTATGGGCTTTCGTGTTTTTTAACGGGGATTTATCTAATTCATCCCATTATGCTTGATTATATTCTACTAACAGACGAAGGATCATAATTTACCATAGCATCTATCTATCTATCTAGTCGTGTAACTAGTTCTTTCGAACCAGTGTGGTGAAAGGATTTAAAGTGCGCCGTGTGCTCTCCTTTCATGCATTTGACACAATGTTTTCGAACTTTTTAGGTCCTAGGTACTTACTTACTAGTTTCCTCACGACGTTTTGCTTAACCACTTGAGAGTATAGCGTACAATAATTTGTCGAACTTAAACATCCATTGGTACACGAATAGGTTTGAACCCACGATCTTAGGATCGGAAAGCGGGTACTCTACCATTAGATTACCAGTGGTATATTACCATAGCAAAGATGTTATCCGTCAAAAACATCTAAAATTTTTTGACGCTGTTGCCTGGTTCTATATTCTTCTAACGAATGACGGATCGTTCATTACTATAGCGACGTTGTTATCAGGCAAAAAACACCACATAAAAAATACAACTTTATTAGGGTAGTCTACGATTACTTTTGTTAGTTGATTAAAGAAACTAGTTATTAGTTCTGTTGTTCTATTTTGCACTAAGTATACTTAACTTCATTATACAGTTCTGTTGTGTTCTTTTATTATTCTACACTTTATAGTCTGTATAATATTATTATGATCGTTGGAAGACAGGCCCAGAGGGTACTGCCGATGCCAAAAACGTTTCGAGGTAAGCACAGATAAAAATAATATTAAACTATATTAAGCTCCACAGGCAAACAAGGGTTAATTTTGAATTTTCATCAATACTAAATTATTTATCAACATATGTAACACAAATTAACAATAATTAGTAGGTAGTATATAAATTAGTCTAAGTTTCCGGTCTTTTAATCCTAAGGTCGAGGGTTCGAAATTCGAATCCAGTCGTGCGCTAATCGATTTTTCTTTTACAAAGAAGGACCTAATTTATACGATTCAAAAGAGTACTTCCTTACCATTTTGTGTAAAAACAGCAAAAACTTGTGTATCTATGCATGTGCGGTGTGTAGCTTAAAAACTTTTTTACCAAACAAAACTTCTAATATCCAGTGACAAGGTTACAAATCGGTGTTACAACCGGCCACCTATCAGGCTGTCAGTACAGATGGATACAAAATTGTTTTCCCTGTAGGTACACTCGTGACGCGAATGTGAACTTACTTGTTAGTTGACGACATTCTTTGTCACTTTTGGGATTATTCGAGGTTTTTGTTACGAAACCGTTAGTAAAGCTATTACAAAAGTATTGCTTTGTCATCATTAAAAATAGAAGGTTGATTCCTACGTTATTCGTTCAAATAATACCATAAAACTTCCTCGACATCCTCGAGTGCGAACTAACCTTGGAAAAAGAACAATTGCCTTTGAGGGAGTAAAGCTTTATAATAAACTTCCCAAAGAAGTGAAGAATGTAGAATCGTTCTAAATTTCCTAAAGAAAAGAATGCAGAATCGTTCGGTGTATTCAAAAACAAACTAAAAAAAGATTTAATAAATGATTTATCTCTGCAAAACAAATAAATGAACCTAATGATATATTTTGCACTGTGGTACGCCGAACGATTCTGTATTATCGCACTACGAGTATACGCTTTTTGAGGGTACTTGTATCAACTTTGATTGACTTCTGTTTGTTTAACTACCTACTTTACTCTAATTTGTCTGAAGCGTTTAAACTTACATTAATAATATAAGTTTCTCTGTAAGTGAAATGTAAATTTCTTTTAAAAATAATAAATAATCTCTAACCTCAAAAAACAATAATTTCAACCGTCGAATAGAATCGTTATGGTTCCAAACCAGTCCAAAGTTCCAAACTCAAATTGTGTCATCATTTAAAGCTCGATTTCCGCGAGCGGAGCGAACCCATTATGGACACCATGCAACTCGTAAGAGTAAATTGCATACCTACTTGTAATTTCACTAACAAATAGTCGAGCGGAAAGGACTGAGCGAGCAGAAAGAGTTGAAATGAACTCGCTCAGTTTTAGGGAGCGGAGCAGAGCGGAGTCATTCCTTAATGACAATCCGTTCAACTCGGAATGACAGATTATAAATAGCGTTTCTATAGAAAAAGAGGTAAGCGGGGCAGATTGAACAAGTAAAACTCTTTGTTGGTGGAAATGTAAAACATTTTCATTTAAAAGGAGTCCGTTTCGCTTAGCCATTTCCCGCTCATTACCCTTTCGCGGTGGAAACCCTGATTTAGACTGATTTATTGAGTGGCTGACTGACCGACTTAAAATCAACATACTTATAGTCCTAAATGCATAAAAACTGACTGGAAGGTACATTCCTCTTATGGTGTAGAGGTGAACTAAGATTCCCAAAATTCAACTCCTAGTGTTAGGGTTTCTAAAATGTATAGCGAATTATGAATGTTGTTTTACCATTATAATTAATATTTTAAATTATGGGTAGCTTATATCAGTAGGATTAATTCATTTTTATTGTATTTTTTTAATTTACACTTCTATTGTTAAGCCCCACGATCGGTCTGAAGTTTTGCAGCAATGACGCTAGCCAATCACAGAGCCGCTCGGGCTGTGATTGGATAAGCGTCTAGATGTCATTTCCGGTGATTAACACCACGAGGACAAGGTTGTTTTATATTAGGTATGTATATAATAAGTATTTGATTGGCATAATTAATATTTTAAATTATGGGTAGCTTATATCAGTAGGATTAATTCATTTTTATTGTATTTTTTTAATTTACACTTCTATTGTTAAAGCCCCACGATTGGTCTGAAGTTTTGCAACAATGACGCTAGCCAATCACAGAGCCGCTCGGGCTGTGATTGGATAAGCGTTTTGCCACCAAATCGGGGAGCTATTTTTTTAAAACTTGTAACGAAATAGGAGTTTTGAGGGACATTCTGTTTTTGGGAGCCGAGGAAGAAGCAGGATACCTGCTTAAGTTTTGAGTGTAACTGTATTATAAAATATATAATAATATAATATTTAACCATCCTAACGTTTTCTTCTTTTCGTCAACATCCTGGTAGTAAAGAGGTTTTACACTAGGTGCAGCGGAAAGATAAAGTTTGCATGAAAAAATAAAAACCAGTCAAGTGCGAGTCGAATTCGCACACAAAGGGTTCCGTACCATCGTGCATTTACTTTTTATTGACTTTTACTCTATGTACTTTCTAAATAGGTAGCTTCGATAATCGATTACTAATAATGTTTCTTGTTTGCCCCCCTTATTTTATTAATTGTTGTTATAGCGACAATAGAATACACACTACACATTCTGTGAAAATTTAAACTCTACCAATAAGACCGCCGTTTATGTATATCTGTTTATTTTTTCTAGTACCTAAGTTTTTTGTTTTTTCTTGTTTTTTTTGTTGTTATACATAATACAGAGTTTATTTATCTATCTATCTATCTATCTACCTGTTCATGAGATACAGCCCGCTGACAGACGGACAGACGGTCGGACGGACAGCGGAGGTTTAGTAATAGGATCCCGTTGACTCCCTTCGGGTACGGAACCCTTAAAACGTGTTTTAATTCGCAGGACATTTCGCTAGTGGCAAATAAAACGTGAAAAGCATTGGATGGCGTCATCAACGATGTGACCAAGCTGATTATAGTGAAAGAGCGCATTCGACCACACCGCGCCACTTTGCGTTTCACCAATGCGCGCCGAACGCACCGAATTGTATTGTTCCGAGGTCCCATGCGAAACTCATTTGCCATTTGTTTTAAGCTAAATAGCCTGGTTATTTTTGTGCTTTGGAATTTTATTCGGTGTAATTCGGTTTACTCTGCTATCTTATTGTTAGCTTTACTAATCGCGTCAATATTTATTTCGAACTAGTGTGGTGAAAGTGTTTTATTTTTTAGTTTATATACTTTTTAGGTTCTACAATATTATGCCAGTTTCCTCAAAATGATTTTCTTCACCATTTGTGTGTATTTACAAATATATTTTTTTCTAACATAAAAATCTATTGGTGCATAACCGGATTTGTACCCAGTACCCACAGGCAGGGCCGCTACCACTAGACCATAAGTTCTCTCAATTTCTGTCAACTTTATATGTGTTTTTAACTGACTTATAAAAGAGGAGGTTCTCAATTCGGTTGTATTATTTATAAACCGAATTAAATATTTTTTTTTGTTTGTGAAAGTAACTTTCCTTTTGGTCCCATTAAAAATATCAAGCCTTGGTGAAAAGATGACTTTTTACGGGCGCGATTTTTTTCATTGAAATCGGTTTTCTTTTTCAGTTTTCAAAATATATTATTGTTAGTCTTCCATAAATAAATAAGAAGAATTTACTGCGAAGAATGACAGACAAAGAGTCTAGTATAATGTGACTTGGTCGCCGCATATGCATAAATACATAAATAGTATTTTTGACAGATTTTGTTTGTAACATAAAATATGTTTATTTGAAGCTAGCAGGTAGCCCAAGTCTATAAATAACTTAAACTTTTACCATACTCAATTACTCACACAACAAAATAACGCAGTCCTAATAGGATTCAGGAAAAGCCATCTCAATACGTTGAAACTTAATAAGGACCATGTGTGGGCCGGCTTTTAATCCTATTACATTCCTACCAGATGAAAAGAGAAATGAGATTCCAAATAAAACTGTTTTTATTCCTTGAATTACCCGGAATAAGACTCTGTGTGTCAATACTGTGGAAAATTTGACGATTCCAAAGCATTGTGAGATAGGTATAAATAGATTTTTATACAAGGGACTAAAAATACCTGTTATATACGAGGTAATAACATCGTGAGGAAACCCGCGGCTTAGTCAGCTCCGCACGTATTGACCATGTCTTTCCTGTGGACAAGGCTGTCTAAGCTGAGAGGATGGAATAGGTGCTGGGCAAGCCTACTCCATCTTAATTCATCCCGGGCACTACAGCGTCCCGTTAGTGAAGGTAAAAGTTGCCTCCTGACGCTGTATAAATCATCTACTAGATGGTAAAAGGCCTTACCTTATACGAGGTAGTTTTACTCCCGCTTTAGCGAGGTAGTAAATAGAAATCGAGTTATCGGTTTTACCGTCGTGTGTCTACTTTTCACTAAGATTGCGAAAAAATAAAATAATCCAATATAATATTAAATACGGTCACAATTCAATTTGCAATTAGAGAAAAATTCGAAAGATTTCGCGCCAATCATCATCGTTATCATCTTTCTGCTCCTATCCCACTCTCTGTGGGGTCGGCACAGTATGATCCTTGAATCATGAGTTTTGGCTAAGGAACCAAAAAAACAAATGTTAAGCGTCACCGGCTGTGGTCAGTTCTTGGATGGGTGACCGCAATTTTTGCACTCCACAGATTTTTTATCAAGTTCTATTTCTGAAAATCATATTCAATTATAATGAAGTCGCGGGCAACGGCTAGTCAAAGAATAAGTATATTTTAAAGACATCTATACACTGCAGATCTTTCCAGCTAAGTACCTTTATTTTTTCCAAATGTGATATTCCTACCTAAACCGAAAAAGAGGTCAGTACTTAGAATAATTCGCTATAATGTCGTAAAGGTTAGTCTACAATATTTTTCACTGTCAGGAGACCACTCTAGCTCGATGTCGACTGTTACGTGAGCGAAATTAAATACGTCGCTACGTATGTTAAGAGCACACGTAGACTATTTACTTCAGTTTTTGGATTTCTTATATTATAAATGCGAAAGTTTGTGAGTTTGGATGTTTGTGCCTCAATCACGCCTAAACAGCTGAACGGATTTGAATAAAACTTGGAATATACATAGTACATGTGCTGGATTAACATAATATAGGCTATTTTTTATCCAGGTACCACGCGAGCGATGCCGCGGGCGGCAGCTAATTTCAAATAAAAATAAAGCACACCCCATTACTTTTAATTTTTTTCTTGTTTTGACAGTTCATGCGATATTTGTCTCATGTAACTCTTTTTAAACTTAAATATAACTTGCAATGTAAATTATGTCTGTATGTGTGTTTGTTTGTAAAATAGGTACGCCTGCTGATGATGTCCAAACACCTCAACAAACCTTCATAAACTATAGCTAAGAACCATCTCGATCATTATTAGCTTTTAAAGAGAAAAAAACACATCGAAATCGGTTCATTCTGGTCCATTATTTTACGGAGTTACAGACAGATACACAGATACACACTGCATGCTTATAACACGCCTGTTTTTCATCGGGGGTTAAAAATGTCCATAAACAGAACGTTATAAATGTTAGTTTCTGCAGTAATCACGTTTAAAATAGCGCGTTCATTTTACAGGAAAAGCACAGTTAATGCGTGAAGATTTATCACAATGTTGTCCTTCACCATTTCTAAGAAAGCAAATCCCTTCCAATAAAAGCTATCCCAATCCGCAACCTATAAAGATCTAGTAGATAAGATACTCAGCTGACCCAATAGCAAATCATTTCTGATAAAAATATGGACTGACAGAAAGGATAATTCCAAGGGTCTCATCCAAATCTTATAGAAGGGTTAAGGGAAACTAAATTAGGTAGCTTTCACGGCGTGATTGATTGAGGGGCTTACCTCGACTTCAGTGGTTATAATCTGTATGTTGCAGCGCAAGTGCGAAATGTGATTGTCGACATACACTGGATTTGACCGCAGCTGTGGCTAACCGCGTGCAGAATTCATGGATTTAGTCAAATGCACGACAACATTGATTTATAAAACGTGTGGTCTGTTCGTATATGAAAATTTGACTTCTATGCTTGTGATTGTGACAATAGGCACAATCAGAGGGTAATCACGTAACTGTGTAGCAATCAGTTTCTACGTATAACCATCAAATACGACAGCTATTTATTTTGACATACATGTGTTAAACTGCTATTTTGGTACATTTCGTTTTCATGATACGATAATATAAATAATTGTATTTAAGAGTTTATTTTAACAAATAAGTATTTTAAAATGAATACTTCGGTACATTAAATAAATAACCCAAAGACCTCCGTCGTGGCTTAACGATATAAAATCCAGGACCGACAATTTAACGTGCCCTCCGAAGCACGGAAGCGCTCAGCTTGTAATGCCACTTGCGGTCACCCATCTTAATTGTGACTTCAACGAACAATCAAGAACGTTTAAGCAAGCTACCCCACTTTAATTTCAGAAAATTCATGCGACTGTTGACAATGCAAATAAAAAAAAATCCGACTTTCACTGTAACTTGCGTATATTTTTGAGGTATTTCAATAAAGCCTCTAAGAAAAGATTTATGACTTTTTGTTGACCCTCGTTTTCGAGAATCAGTGGAACAATGTGGATGAAAGGCGACAAAGCAGAGGTTTTTCTTTATAAATGTTCTCACTTTATCAATAGCTTTAATGTTAAAAAAAGAAATCAGTCCGCCAAAACTTTTTCAGTACTACGAAAAGCCGTTTACCTGAGGATGTTTTCTTCACCACTTGATATAACTGTTATAATATTTTGCATATATATTTTTCAAACTGAATAATGTTTTGGTATAGGATTGTAATCAAACCCATGACCTTTGTATCGGAAGGCAGTGGCGAACAGTGCCTGCAACACAGTCACCATATTTTATTCGAGGACATAATTATTTCAAAGTGAATAGAAAAAAAACAACAGTGGTCTAGGGATAGCGACCCCTCCTTCCGATCCTAAGGTCGTGGGTTCAAATCCAGTCCTTAACCAATGGACTTTTCTGTTCGAAAAATTTGCATGTTCTGCAAATATTTCTTCCGGGTCTGGGTGTTGTAATATTTTGTATTACAAATATGTTATTATTATTATTATTAGGAGCCTGTAGTGTCCTACTGCAGGGCAAAGGCCTCCCTTCCTTCTCTCCAGTCATCCCTGTTTTAGGCCACTGTGGGCCAGTCCTTTAAGTAGGCATCAATTTCGTCCCTCCATCTTCGCCGTGGTCTGCCGCGAGGTCGTTTCCCGTTTAGAGGCGTCCACTCCGTGGTGGCCTTAGCCCATAACTCATCCGACATACGACAAATATGTATTTACAAAAAAACTGTCCATCTGGTTCTCATAGTACAAACTTGGCTTAGTTCGGGGCTTGATGGCGCTGTGTGAAATATCCGCAAATAATTATTTATTTATTTTGTCACCTCAAAATGAGTTCCAAAACAAAACTCATCCAGCCTTGTCTCATCTTGCTTAACTCCCATTTTACTGACAAAATAAGAGGAACAAAAAGAAGAGACACGTAAGTATCTTCTTTATTTAGTAAAATCAAGAAACTTTTCCATTTAACTTAGCTCGTGACATCCCGATTATATCTTATCTACCCACCTATCTAAAATTCAGGAGGAAAATTGGGGAAGTTAACAAAGTGCGACCAACTTAGATTAAATTAATCATCCAGAGAGATTTACTAAATAATTTTAGGGAACCTGGGTGCTGTTTGGTACAATTTAGTTGTATTATAGTCGCTTGAATTGAATCTATTTGTTTTTGTCTAGGTTTTTGGCTTTAAGGAGCCAAAAATATTTATGTAAACAAATCAATATTTGAGTACATATCACACAGCACCATCTGGCCCCAAACTAAGCAAAGCTCGTATTATGGGAACACAGCACACCCAGACCCAGAAGAAATATTTGCAGAGCATGCAAACATTTCTCCCGCAGCGGGAATCGAACCTCTAAGCGATTCCTGTAATTTTCGTAAAATCGTCCGAATTACAGGTGAATTGTACACAATTCGATTTAGCAGCTGATTCTTATTTGGCCGTTAAATGGTCGGAATTTTAGCAAATCGTACGCAATTCAATTTAGCTGGAGATCTGGTAAAGTAGCATTTTTAACCCTCCTGAACACTAAAACAGTACATCAGAGAAATAGCAAGGTTTCATAAGGCATTAGTTAGCCCAAAACTACAGTAACAAAGACAGACATAACTAATACTGACACTATCCCACAGCAACTTTGAAGATAGCATTAATAACAAAGCTGCCTTATCCACTGTGCAAACACAGTGCGAGGTAAATAGCTGGTTTAGTTGCCTATGTTAATGGGCAATGGACTGATCACCTGTCACCATGGTTCACGATATCCATCTTGGGACTTTGAATCAGGAGTGGCTGCAAGATTTCTTATGATTACTTGTGGCTCTGCCCACCCCATCATTGATACGGGCATGATAATATGTATGTATGTAATTTTATTTATAGGTAATATACAGGCAGGGGAAGGCCTCAAAAAAGATGGATGGATTAAGTGAAAGAGGACATGCGTGTGAAAGGACTGAGTGACTCTCAGTACTGAGATGACGAGTTAATTCCAAAGGGGATACATGTAGCATATTTATGCGTGTATAGTCATGCTATAGGATAGCATGACTATGACCCTCAGACATAAAATAAATCATTGTTCTACTAACTAACGTGTGCTTCACTACAAAGACTGAAGAGGAAAACCTGTTGTGCAGACCTCACCTAGTGGGATATGGACACGAAAATGATGATGATTACTAAAATAAATTACTTAAAAAAATACAGTATAAGCAAATATTACATTTTCTGTAGTGACTTGGCTATGCAATTCGTGCTATGTCAGTCGTGTTACAATTCATTGTAACAAATGATTGTTTGTACCGAGCTTGGATAAAGCAGGTCTTCTCGTTTATCATGTTAGAGATGAAGTTACGAATACAGAATGCGTAATAGAGTCGGTAGTTTGGAATGTAGATTGAATTACTCGCGACTGCAAAAAGTAAACTTTGTCGTTCCCCATGGTACACATCTAGATATTTCCGTGCCAAACTGTTATGAAATATATTCATGAAAATAGATGTGAAAATATAACAGAAAGAGTTACTCTCGCATTTTTAATAATAGTATATAGATTACCAAGCGTTTGTAAATCTTTATACTAAAACTATGTAATTTTAACAGCTTTTGGACTTTTTTCTCGTTGTGTAGATAAGTAAGTTCGTATGAGCAAGAGGCCAACTCTTATGACGGAGTTTTTAGGCCGCCTAAAGGCCTCCGTCATAGTTTAAAAGCCGGGACCGACAATTGAACGTGCCCTCCGAATCACGAAAGCGTAATGCCACTTACAGTCACCCATCCAAATTGTGATGATCCACTTATCTTCAACGATCAATCAAGAACGTCTAAAGCAAGCTACGGCACGATCGTTGTAGATGCAAGCAAGCTACAAAATCAGGTACTCTGTACAGATAACTCGACATAAAAATAACCCATCAAACTAAAAAAATACTTTGTATACGTTTTTGTTTTGTTACAATAAACTAAATCAATAACACCAAACTCAATTTTCACATACATAGTTCGGACTCCACACAAGGTGATTAAAAAATCTGCACCTGTTTTTACAATATTTATCATCAATGTTTTTAATTTGTTTTTCAGTTGCTCATTATAAAATTAAAGAATGATAACTTTCTTCGTAGAAAAAGCCTACAAATCACATTAGTTTTCCAAGCTCCTAGTCTACCCGTCTCAACCACTGGCCTTGAGGTTTGTCGGCTAAAACAGGATATATCCGGTTTTACCCGGCAGTGACACACACAGCTTGCGAAACCCTCTAAATAGGACCACAAGGCTCAATGGGATAACTTTTGAGCTCAAGTCTGAGTTTTATGAGTTTAATTTCACGTGGCTTGGTATCGGCGATCTGAGCTTTTCAGATTTTAATACTGATTCGATAATTTTGTAAAAAAATGTGTCCAAACGGTTTTAAAGGATGTAAGTATATTATTATACCTTGACTATGAGCACTGGTTGTCTAGTAGTAGCGGTTTTCTGATCCTAAGGTCGTGGTTTCTTATCCGGTCGTGGATCTATTGATTTTTCTGTACGAGAAATTATGCGCTATACCAGTACTAAGGAAGTGTAGGGAAAACATCGTGAGGAAACCGGTATGTCATAAAACGTAAAAAAGTTTGAAAATATGTGTCAACTGGAGCACTTTAAATCCTTTCACCACACTGACACGTCTAGTAATCTTGACTTTGAATCTAAAGGTTAATTTCCAAAAATAAAATAGTGTGTACCTACATCGGAAAAAACCATTTAACTAGTAGGTGTTAATATCGGCGATGGGCTTGTAACTTCTCATTTATAATACTCGTTTAAGGTATTTATCCCATAAATCCCATAAATGTGAAAGTTTTTGAGGATATGACGATGTATGTGCCTCAATCACATACATACATACACCCCAAACACAAAACCCTCCTTCTTCGCAGGCGGGTAAAATCGTGTAATTTTTATAAATGTTTAAAATGTTAGTAAACACTTTTAACAAACTATCCACAAAACACACTTGGAATACTACTTGAATATTTGGACATTCCTCTGATTACTTCGTTAGACATCAAGAACTATCTCAAGAGGTTGAAGGTTTGATAGGATTCTTACTTCGCTTGGATTAGTGATGAATGAGGCTAGCAACAGATCGTGGAGAATGGCACACAAAGGGAGGCCTATTAGCAACGGTTGAGATCGGACTGCGAATGATAATGATGATAGAACCTTGAAGGTTCTGCACATTTTTGCCGATAAGAAATATACGAAAAGACAGTTCAAAAAGCATTTTCACAAGCATTATGAACAGTGGCGAAAGCAAAGATCCCGTGTTTCAGAATAAATAGCTTCGTTACTGTGATTTACAGTATCTGTATTGAGCAAAGAAAATGTTTATCACGAATAACACCCATTTTGTTCGGGCTGAATATCTCTATATAAATTGTATCGCTCGTTTGTTTGTTGTTTGAGAAATTATTTTGCATTCTGTATTACATACATTACATTTATTTAGTCAACTATTTTTTATTTATATTTAGTCGTGTCACTTGTTCTTTTCGAACTAGTGTGGTGAAAGGATTTAAGGGCTTCTTCCGTGCACATATTTCGAATTTTTTATTTTCTTCGAAATGCTGGTTTAATGATTTAAATTAAAGTCTTACTCATCAGCTTGTGCAAGCATAGATTTTTTGGTGGTTATCGATGAAAATCATAATGAATCTATACTTGAGTAATGACTTTCGCTTGAGCAGTTCTCGATTCAAACTTAAAGTAATCGAGATATTTAACTTCGAGTGTTTCTTCGTTGCACTGTTCTTAAGAGGATTCCAACTTTACAGCAAACCCCACCGCAACCACTTGACTTTTTGTTTAAATGAATTTTGTACTCACGAAAGCAAATTGCAAAAGTTAAGGAAGTAACCTCTTCACCATCAGTGCCTTCAATGTGAGAAATGAATACGAAATTTCTTTTTTGTAGGGGTCCCTTAGGAAATTCTTTGTGAATATTTTATAAGCGTTGAATGAAAATAGGACGATGGCTTGGTACGTTTGCAAGTCACATGTGGGGGAATAAAAATGCGTATTTACGAACGAAGGGAAATAAAATGTTCTGTTTGTGTTTCTATTGTTTAGTTAACTGCCATACAACGATGCCCCCACTTAATGCACCGATGGTAAACGGAATGTTGTGTTGAAGAAGCTGGATTTTTTTGCGTAACCACCTGTTCTAATTCTAATTGGGTGTAGGGAAACGATAACCTCGTTATCGTAACAAATGAATTGAGGTGAATTGTGTACTTTCCCATTAGTGACGGAGAGCACTAATGGTCTAGTTGGTAGTGACCTTGCCTTCCGATCCTAAGCTGGTGAGTTCAAATCTGGTTCTGCACCAATGGATTTCTCTGTGCGAAAAACATATTATGCGCCATACCAGTACTCTCAAACGGTGAAGGAAAACATCGTGAATAAATCCGCGGCTTAGTCAGCTTCGCACGTATTGACTCAGCTTAGTCGGCTATGTCCACAGGATCTTTCTTGAGGCTGAGAGGATGGAATAGGTGCTGGGCAAGCCTACTCCATCTTAATTCGTCCCGGGGATTACAGCAGCATCCCGTTAGTGAAGGCAAAATTTGCCTCCTGATGCTGTGTAAATCATCTACTGTAGATGGTAAAAGGCCTTAATTATTATTGTTTAATCTTCAAAGCTATGCGAGTCTTGACTGATAGCTCTAAGTCAAGCACCCGAAGCCTCCAAGATAAGTTATACCTTTTGTTATGTTCGGACATACCTCTGGTACTTTTAGTACTTGTAAATTATTTATAACTGAACAACTAATTGATAAATAATGGGGTCGAGACGCTGGGTCCCTGGGGTACAGGTACCTAACGTGTTTTCAAAGTTCTTTGGCGTCCGGTCGTTTGGTCGAAGCGATGCGTGATCTAAGACATTTTGGTTTTTTTTGAAGGTTGGCCGATGGATGTGCTCTATTAATAAATAAACTGATAGTACTATTACTTTTCTGCTGCACTGGTAGTAAAAAAAAACATAGAATGCGTCCAGCTGCTTCTCTCCTCGAGCATGTCGTAAAATTCGACTAAGAGATAGTATCCTCCCCAACACGATGGACCATCTATATGGGCGATAGGCTATGAAATAATATGTACATAGGCGAACTTAATGCTAATTAGCATTTTCTTCCAGCTAACCTTTGTGAAATTTGGAGAACAAACAGAGGTAGCGCTTTAGAGACTAAAAATATAGTAATAAAATATTACACAATACATATAAAAACTAACTACATAAATATACCTACCTATATATATACTACATAACATAAACTACATAAGACTACTTGTCTTGTGGCTCTGCCCAGCCTATTAGGGATACCTACGGGCGTGATAATAAACATACATACTATTACTAAAAGTAAAATAAAACGTATTTGTAACTAGTAGGTAAATTTTTACTACAGTAAAATATGCTTGGTCATTCCATAAGATTTCTATAAACTGAACTAAATTTCAAACAACGGTAAATAATGGTTAACGAACTTTCAAACCCCTATAACATTGAATGATATGGGTTCAAGATTCAATGAGCTGTCATAAGACCGAACTATTGCAGTTTCTGTGACACAATTACGGAGTTGATACCCTTTGGGATCCGCTAAGGAGACGCAATGAACCCAAGCATTGGAGTTCAGATCTCCGAAGTAAAGGGTTAAAACGATATTGGGATATTCACAGATGATATAGGAGCTTGGAAATTGTTTTATCCGACTTGCCGTTCTCGGCTTGGATCGTAATTTTAAATGAATCTGAATTTCTGTGGAATTTTAACAAACACAATAAATTGAAGCTGTAAAATAATGGACTACCTGTACTAGAGATTAACTGATTAAAGCAAAACTCATTTTCTGCATATAAATGGGGAACCATTAAAAGTTTAAGAATTTCCCAAAGTACCTATGAAGTGTATGCTATGATTATATACCTGCCTAAATGTATATTTTGATTGGATTATTTATAGGTATGGTATTTACCGTAATAAACATTTTGACCAGCAATTTTGCATGTAAACATTTTGACCAGCACAAAATTAAACTCACGCTTCACTTCTTAACACTTTAACTGTAGTTTTCTCATCTATCAATACTATTAAAAATATACTTTGTTTTGATAAAACCGTACCAGTTGTTACATGATAAATTAATCTCGTCATTTCGATAGGTCCCCGTACGATACCAGTGAAAAACGATGTGTTATGTTTGACGTACGACCGGCGTCGCCGGGAATCGTGCTATCCATTTTTTAAATGAAAAATAGAATTATTTGGGAGCTTTTTTACTTTTTGATAAAAGTGCCAGGTGAAAGAGAATTGATTATGAAATGTACTGTTTTTATATAACGTCAAAGCCAAAATGTAAAGTACTCATACACACTCATTACGCGTTAAAGAGGTAACGGTTACGATGTGTTGATCGGCCCCCCACCTGGCGGACCGATGACACTGCAACGGTCAACGGTCACTAATAATCGTTGGATGAAGTGGTACAAAATTGCTGATGATAGACAGAATTTTAATGCAAGATTTTAACCCTTAAACGTTAAGCCTTTGACCGTTACAAATTATCTTAAAGGGGCACTTTTAATTAGCTATCTAGACTAACTGAAAACCTTTAAACAGAAAATAATCTCGCTCGACCAAAGTATCTACCTGTTTTAAAACATAAAATAAATAATGTTTTGCTCAAAACAAACAGAGCATTTCCCGTTCAAATAGGGCAATTTCACGAGCTTCATTAGGGAAACTTTTCACTCAATTTATTTAACTGTATTTTTACACCAAAATGGCCCGTGGTTCCGTAATTACTTGAAACCAACGAATTAAAGAATAACAGAAAAAGACGTTCGAGAAACAGCAATTTTAAATGTGCAAAGTAAATCGGCTGTCTGTTGAAGGAAAAATAAAGGCTCGGTCAAACACGCCACAGAATTTCGTCAGCTGTCACTCTGTAGCGTGCGTATAAGATAGGTTTATTTTATTACTGCAGAGACTACCTATTTCAATAATAGTATGCAGATTTCAGATAGTGTTCTAGTTTTGGTAGATCATTTCAACATTGCAATGTACATAATGGTCCTGAAAATCATTATGAGCCTCATCTTTAGACAAAAACTTGTTTACAAACTAAAACAAGCAGTTGTTTGTGTGCAGCTTGAATTTAATGAAATAATTTTATTTGAGTTATAAGCTGCTTACATTGCAAATATCCAAGCCACTGCCACAACTTTTAGTTACAGTTCGTGGCCTGTTTAAAAAGGGTTTAAACCAATTGAAAGAATCAAATCATATATACCAGGGTAAAAGTAAAACAAATCTATGGCACCGGTGCGTAGAAAATGGGAAAGTTGTTTTTTATCCTGAAATATTCAATCAAACTTTGGTTCTTACCTGGAGAAGTTTTATCACAGATTTAGAAAACTTTACGACTTCGGATCTTGGATACGACAGATGAGAAGCAACTCGATTTTATGTAGCTTCTGGCTTAAGCTGATTTGTGTCTTTTGAGGGCTTTAAACTTTGAATATCTAGAAGTCAAAACAGGTTCTGTTAGATAATAAAAGGTACATAATTATGAAGTTAATTTAGTAAGATTCGTTTAGCGAATAAAAAATAAACATGATAATAAATAACACCCAACAGTCATTTATATAGTCGTAACCCCACCCTTCTCTGCTGGACTGGGAGTAAAGAAAAGACATGGAATGTGTCCAGCTGCTTCTCTTCCCGAGCATGTGTCATAAAAGTCGACTGAGGGATACCATCCTCCCCAACATGATGGATCATCTATATGGGCAGATCACCTGTCACCATGGTTCACCAGATCCATCTTGGAACTTTGAATCAGGAGTAGCTGCAAGTTTTCTTATGATTATATGTGGCTCTGTCACCCCACTAGGAATACGAACGAGATAGTATTGACACCAAGACAAAGAATAAACAACAACCAAGACAAAGAATAAATTATTAACAAAACATACAATTTATAAAGGTCAAAAAATCTGGATTAAAATACTTTTCGAATACGTAGGTATTTAAAAAAGTATTTTAATATTTTAGCATATAAGTTGATAAAAACAATTATAACGTTGTTTTTTTTACGTGTATTACACCAATTTCAACCAAAATATCAGGGTTCTTCTAATAAAAAGCTCTTTGGATTTTCGTAGCTTTTGTAGAGCCTACCAGATATACGAGTCCCCGGAGAAGATTGAAGTTTCATAAAAGATTCAACAATCTGATGATAACCCTATTACGGCTTACCCATCCTTGAAAATCTTTCGTAAGTTTAGATATATTATTTTGTGAAATATATCTGAGTGATCAAAATATTTTAAAGTTTGATCAAAAGTTCATATAAATATCGACCACCTGATGCATTGGTTTGATGAATATTTCATGTATTGTTTGGACGTGCTTTTGACTGGATATTTTCTTCAAAAGATCTGGAAAACCTGAAGTTAATTTGCCTTGGGATAAATCAGTTGGCTGATTTGCTTTCGTTTCTTGTTTTAACAGGTTATGTAGCTGCTAAGAGTATGCTACACCGTAGCTTGCAGTTTGCTTGTAGGTCACATTCATTTAGGCTCTTTGTACAGAATTTACACGACTGAATTCTGAAAATAATTTGTCTTAAATCACTTGTCATCTTAGACCACACTGTTACTTAACATCAGGTAGAGTGTGGTCAAACGCAAACCTATTTCGGTGAAAAAAAAACTTGTCTCTGTCTTTAATCATATTTTGTCTTATATCGTTCTCCTTATTATTATCAGATGCAAAAGTTTGTGTGAGTAGCAGATTTTAATGAAATTTAGAATGTAGATAATTTTCGTTCTGAAATAACCCTTAGACTAAATGCAATTTTCGAAATATCCGTAGGAAAAGTGCGAGGGAGTTTTAAAGTTTAAGCTCGCGCGTGTGTCATAAATTGTCATAAATTCATTTACTATACTACCATTTTACTCCTTTACAATTAATATATTCGATGTTTAGTTTATATTCCCTAAGTAGACAGGTATTGTTCGTATTATGAGCAAAACAAGTATTTTTAGACAAACACATTAGTATCGAGGCTAATTAGGGAGCTACGAGCGAGTAAACCAATATGTATGGGAACACAAAGCGTGTTGTTCCAAATACGCTGAATCGAGTTTGTAATTACAAATCTGTTTATAAACAAAAAGATTACCTTCACATTTGATATGCGATTAGTTTAGTATAAAATAAAAGCAAAGATTTTTTTGATGAAATAACAATTTATGGGGTTTTAAAATGATTTAATGATTGCAATTTTTTTTAAATTTCTTGCTATCCAGACCAAATATTTTTAAATTTCTAAGAATATCCAACAGCTTTTATAATATAACCAAGTAACGTGTGCCACTTTAATTAATATTATAGGTATACGTATTGAAAATGTACTGACATCCTGTAACCCTGTCCTGTAAATCCTGTAACTCACAAAAATTCACCAAGAAGTTTATAATCAGAGTATTTATGTAAATAATAGAATATATTATGTGATTTTTTGAATCTGCAGTAAGATGTTAGATTGATAAAAGTTAAGGCGAGCAAGAATTCAAAGCATTAAAACGATAAACCAGGGATTACATAACACCGAAGTGGCTGCACTCAATTATATACGTTCGAAGTTTTCTGCCTCCATCACCGATTAATCTTACTAAGCTTACGGCCGTACTCAGAATAAAGAACCAACGGAGTTCATTAAAAATAAAAAACTTGACACAACTTTATAAAAAAAACACATACCATTTTTAGGACTTAACTTTTTCGATGTTTTCTTCAGCATAATCGAAATATATAAAACTTACCTTATAGAATGACTGACTGACAATCAACTCATAGCCTTATTCCTTAATCCTAGAGACATGAAACTTGGAAAGTAACTTTCATGCTGTAGGAAACTAAGAAAAGTATTTCTGAAATTCAGCTCATTCAAAGACGCAGCGGAACACTGTATGAAAAAAAAACGCAAGAAGATGAAGGCAGAAGTACTTTTCTTACTCGACCTAGAAGTCCTGGTCCCGGATATTAGGGTGGGGTGGCCTGTGTTCAGCAGTGGTCTTCTTTAAAACTTGATGGCTGATTAAGATGATGATGAAATAATGTCAAATTAATTGTAAAAATTAACATCTCTGAGTAGCATGGCTTTTAGAGCTTTACCATATTCCCTTAAAATTAATTGGCAGACTAAAGACGCCGGTCGTTTGTTTTGATTTATTTGGATATAAATAATAGTTTACTGGGCTTTTAAGCACCCCAAATTCGGGACGTTGAGAAGATTTTTTTTAAAGACACAAAACTTGAATAGTATGAGATTTCCAACTGATTCTGAATCGAACTAAATTTTGTTGTTCAATATACAATTTTACGGTGACATAATACATACATACAAAATATCACGCCTGTTTTCCATTGGGGTAGGCAGGGTAAGGTACTATTGACCTGGCCTTTCTCCAAAACGTCAACGATTTGGTACAAATTTTTGGTTTTATTATCTAAATATAGACTAGTACACAACCTATTGCTGGTCTTGTCTTAGGTGCAGTTTGAATAGATCTTGCGGAAAGATGTGTTTTGTATGGTACCTATCAATATAGGGGACGTAGCACCGTCACAGTTCAGAGGAAATACATAATGAATATTAATACGTACATAATGTATAAATGCTCAGTTCGAGTCCCAACTTAAAAACATACTACTATTTCATACTATAGGTAAGTCAAGCGAAAACAGTTCTTAAAACGCTAAGGTAATAAAGGAAAATATTGTTCAACGAGGACGTAAATGTGGTCCATTAAATTACGACGCCGTAATGATATTGCGATGACATTTCCCCTTTGGGAACGCAAACGCGCGTTTATAGGTTTTTTTATGGCTCGAATTTTCAGTAGGTAAGTTATGTCTAGTTCATTGGATAAAATGTTCAGTTATGTCCAGTTTCTATATTCAACAAACGAACCACGAATCATTTAATACCATGGCAACACCATACCATACCATGTTTTCAATCAAAAAGCACCGTGCACTTTTTGTCAGAAAAAATATGTTGCAATGGTAACCTACCAGCCGTTGTGTCATAGTAGAATATAGGAACAAGGCAGTCTTTGTAAACCTTAACATGAACAAATTAGCGGGTTGGAACTAGTTTTTACAGACAAGAAACATTTTGCATATAATGTGAACAATTGCCATATACTTTTTGAACATTTTACGCAAAACTTACGTTTCCAGCTTAGGTGGACGATTTACGAGGTAAAGCGGGCAATACACGAGTGTAGTAGGACTGCATGACATTTTAACGATCTGCTTCTATTGACTACCCGCCTTTAGTACTACTGCAATGTTGGCCATAACACAAACAATTGCAGAATGCTTTAGAATCCTCAGCTTTATTGTAACTTTGTGTCTTTGAATACAGTTTTGACAACCTTCATTAGTCATGTGACTAGTTATTTCTAACCGGAGTGATAAAAACATTAAAGTGCGTGTAAAAGGCTTGTACACTTGACAGAGTTCGAACTTTTTAGGTACTACAACATACCGGTTTCCTTATAAAGTTTTAATTCAACGTTTGAGTGTATAGGTCTTTACCTGCACTGCATATATTCGAATAGAAAAATCCATTGGATACGACCGGATTTTAACCCACGACCTAAGGCAGGCTCACCACTAGACTACCAGTGCTCTAGATATCTTAGATGTCTTCAATGACTTTTTTGAGTGTCTTTGGATTTGACAAAATATTCAGTATGTATATTATCCCTAATGGGGTAGGCAGAGCCACAAGTAGTCATAAGAAAGCTTGCAGTCACTCCTGATTCAAAGTCCCAAGATGGATATGGTGAACTATGGTGACAGGTGATCAACCCATCGCCTTTATCGGTCCATCATGTTGGAGAGGATACTAACCCTTAGTCGACTTTTACGACATGCTCGGGGAGAGAAGCAGCTGGACGCATTCTATGTTTCTTTTTACTCCCAGCAGCAGAGAAGAAAATATTTAGTAAGCTGTCTGAATTCGCAATTTCTTTCCCAAGATTTTAAACACATTTTTCCACCATGATAACATGAGCAATCTTACTGGGCCAGCCTCTTATAAAACCTGAGTAATTGAACATAATTTTCAAGATGTCCCTAAATCGAAGAGGCGATCAGCGAAACTTTCACTCGCTGTTCCAAAAGGTCACTTCCAATACGGGATGCGTTCACTTCGTCTATTTGTCCGTCTCAACCTGATTTACATAATGGCCCGCATACAAGATAGATGACTCTCCATACCGCAACATATTGAAGGAAGGGATGAAGAAAAATGGCCCTAGAATCGTGCCTTGCAAACTGGAACCTTTAATTTACATCTTGGAATCAACAGCTTTATCACAAGGTAGTAAGGTCTAGAATCGCAGGTGACGAGTGAATAAGGAACTTACGAATGTTAAGGTAAAATTTATGATGGTGAAAGCATCTTTCTAGTCGTTATAATTGACCACCTAGTTTTTTGTTTAAGTTATTTCCCAGAATATAACTTGATTTATGAAGCGCTCGTGGCGTAACTTTCTTACACGTTATTGATTGATCGTTGAAGTCAAGCAACGTTGTGCGCGGTTATAATTGGGATAGGTGACCGCAAGTGGCATTACGAGCTGGGCGTTTCTGTGCTTATTAAATTTTCGGTCCCGGCCTTTAAGTCCTAAAAACTCCGTCACAAGAGTTGGCCACTAGCTATAGGAACTTACTTACTTGATTTATACATTGTATAAATTTATTGAACTATGTATAGGCACCTACTTCGAGTCCTGAGTAGTAGAAAAGTAAGCCGTTGCCGAGCACAGGGACTCAGCAGCCTTTTTAGATTTGATTAGATTGGATAAGTACCCCTGCAGAGCATAAAGCCTCATTTTGTGCCATATGACTTGTTATTACTTTTGACAAGCAATATAAACCACCTTCAAGAATTTAATCAAATAAAACTAACCAGCAACAAAATACTCAAAGTTTTTACTAAACAACCCCTAGTGCTAGCATTCATCCCCTTTGCGGTTATCGGAGCAGGTAGCTATCTATTTCATTAAATGGAAAACATCGTGGCTGTTAAGGTTGGTCTACACCTGCTTAGATAAATAATCATAGACTTATAGGCTTTAACTCACTCTTAACTCAATAAACGTCACTAAAGTTGCTTATACGTAGGTACCTACCTCAGAATTTTTCCTCTACCGAGTAAACGTTTTCTTAAACTCTCACAAAGTTATAAAAAGCCCGGTGGAGTTGGATTTTTAAACTACATAACACCATCATCCTGTCGTATAAAGAAGTAAAAGAAACCGCATTAGAGAGAGAAAAATGGAGGAAACCTCATCATTACACCGACAAGAGCTAGCTCTTAAATTATATATATAACACCATCAATCGTTAAAATTCGGAAATTAATTGTATGTAGTACCCAATTAACCGATGACATCATAAAATCGTTCATCCTGAAGTATTATGTCCATCGGCATGGCATGCCAAAAGATCCTTAGGCGTCGCTAGGCAGAGGTGTGCCGATAGTGGGCATCAAGCCACGCTGCTGAAGACTGCCAAGGCGTCCTTAGGCATGCAGGAGGCGTTGTTAGGCATGCCGAGGCGTCCTCAGGCATGCCCGAGGCGTCCTTAGGCATGCACGAGGCGTCTTTAGGCATGCCGAGGAGTCCTTAGGCATGTCGTGCCGTGCCAATGTCATGCCAATCATGATGATAATTATAATATTCGCAAACTGCAACTATTTTCATTAGAACACTGAAATAATCTACCCCCCCCCCCCCTCCATTCAGTGGTTGATTTTCGCGCGTGAGACCTCAACTTAACTTCCATCCATTTTCACTACAAATGATTGGAAAAGGAGCCATTTGTTAAATTAACCAACCTGGGGTAAAATATGGCTGGCTTTTATTTAGGTTGAAAATAAAGTGACGGTTAAGATAGCCCTTTCTTGTAAACTAATTAGCTTATTCAACTATTTATAAAATCACACCTTCTGTTACACTGTAGCTTAAAAACGAAGCATTTACATCTGAAAATTAATGACTCATTATAACCGAAAGGTGCCAATGGAACCCTATTATTAAGCCTCCGCTGTCCGTCCGTCTGTCTGTCCGTCCGTCAGTCGATCAGCGGGCTGTATATCATGAACCATGTATGAATATTTGCAGAACATGCAAACATTTCTTCCACAGCGGGAATCGAACTCGCGCCTCTTGCGTCTCTGCCGAGCAATCGCCCGCTACGTCACCGAGGCCGTTAGCTGTATGGTGCTTTTCGAAAGATAACAATGTTGATTATGGTAAAGAACAACCCGTCGTCTGTTAGTAGAAAGAATCGGCTACGTACCATACGTAAATCGTCGCCAATTTAAAAGAAAAATTATAAAACGAGTTGTATAAAATCCGTTCCACCATTTCAACATTTTTTGTGAACCTTTTCAAATGAAACGTTTGAAAATAGAAATGGTGTACCTACATAAAAGCATAAAACGAAATGTTTGAAGGTAATCTTTTTACCACCTCAAAGTCCGCAACCCGTTCAAAGGTAGCCACGGCCGCAGAAAGGACGACCCAACATTTGACCATGTTGACATTGCCGTGGCTAGCAAAAAGCATATTTTGTTTGTGTTTCTGTGACTAAGCTGGTTAGTAAGGATTATTTATTGCTACTTTTACTACTTAACCTAAGTCAAACTAAACTGTTACAATCTATGTACCTACAATTAATCGATATGTCTCAAGACAGGAATCGTTTTGTTTTGCAACCGAACCCTACTCAGAGTTTTTGACAAAATGTCAAAACGGGCTTTTTATTTTGACCCGATTATAAATTGAACGAATTGCAGAATTGTAGAACATTTCAGAATAATACAAAGTAAAATAAAGGTACGTCGCTATCAGTACCAATTTGTCCTTGTTCCGGTTATAGCGAATCTTTGCCTCAAAGCCTTTGAATTTGTTGGCAAAAAGCGAGCGACTTCAAGCTTGGTTGAGTTTCGCTGTCCTGGCTAGAAGTATTGAAACCTTAAATCTAGCTGAGGTTATTGGAATTTCATAGTACCTAAAATAATAATAAAAAATATACAACAAAAATTCAACAAAATTATAGCTTCTCACAAACGCCATATTGGATTTATGAGATTTTATACAGCTTATGGCATTCTTAAAAAAAAAAATAATAACACCCAATAGTCACATACATAGTCCTGACCCCACACTAGGATTCCCTGTGTCGTGGGTATCAGAAACTACGAGTACCATGGTACCACAACACCCAGACCCGGAAGAAATATTTGCAGAACATGCAAACATTTCTTCCGCAGCGGGAATCGAACCCGCGCCTCTTGCGTCTCCGCCGAGCAATCGCCCGCCACGCCATTCTTAATTCGGTCACTCAATTAAGTCACTTAATTCGGTCAACCTGGTAAAGGGTTAAGTCGCTGATTTGGGCCAGGTACTTCTTTTAGTTTAATAAATATAGGAATTTGGCATAAAACTTGCCTAGAGGTATAGATAGGATTATAGGTTTTATATTGTGTATCTTCAAAGTGAATATTTACTATCATATTTCACATAATTTTGCAATGCAGGCACAAGTCTTTCAGATATGAAATTTTCCATAATCCACTTCTGACTGTGCAATTTGTTACAATCCGTCAAGGTTATTCTGTATTTGTCGCGACGTTGTTCAGCGGTCAGACATTGATGGGTCTTTGTGTGAGTTATTTGCTGAGTCTGAAAATTAAAAAGAATAAATCACTAAAAGGAGTCACTTCAATTTATAGATTGAAACAATTTATTACTGTATAATACTATATTCTCACAAGTAGTTTATAGCCTAGGCCTTTTACCGTATATAGTAGATGATTTATACAGCGTTAGGAGACAACTTTTACCTTCACAAACAGGACGCTGTAGTGCCCAGGAGCTGCTAAGTTTCACATGACTAAGTATTAAATTTTTATCACAAGATGGCAGCCCAGTCAAGATCGTTAAATTGTGTGTCAGAATATAGAGAAAACTTAAAAATTACCCAATTTTTTATGATTTAGCATGTAAAGTATTGAAAAGTATTATGTTTTCGTTCTTCGTACCCTGTTATTATAAAGCCATGTTTGAGAAGCGGCAAGCCCACAAAGATTAACGTCGATATTTTGAAAAATGTAGTCCAAACAAAGATCATCTCTTCGAATTTCTCCATCTCTAGTGTACACCCAGAACTAAAATCATAAATGGTCATAAAAGATAAAAACACAAAAAAACATTCAACAATATTTTCCATCTCTCAGATTTATAATATTAAAAGGGTTGTAGGATAGAAGCTGACGAGAAAGGCATTAGGCATTGTCATGTGCCGGTTCATACATTTAGTTCTTTTTCATTTAAAAGTAAAAGTAAAAACTCCGAAAACTCCGAAAATAGCCTATTATTTGATCTGTTGTTACAAGATCCAGTATAATGAGAGGTTAAAAGAGGCAACCTGGTTTCCGCCCTGGTTATGGCAGGATATAAATTTGACTCCTTCATCTATCCTATGTAATGAGCTGGGAGAATCGAGGCACATTCCATAGTAGTTTAGACTTGTAATCTGTGAATACAAAGAGGTTGTAAAAGTAAAAAAATATCAATTTAATTATGACGTTACTTATGCAAAATATTTATTACCATTGAACGAGGCCATGTACTTCAGTTTTTTTTCATATTTTTAAAATACAAACTGCATTAAAACATGTTTGAATCTCTTTATTATCCATAAACTTAGTTTTTTAATAGTAATGCGGTTCACCGCTACACAAATCATAAAAAAACGTCAAAACATTTTCAATCTTATCTCGAAACTAAAATGGAGGATGAGGACGGATGGAGGTATTAGAAAGGAAACTGCAGGGATACATTGTTTAACATAAAATTAATATAAAACTCAATAACGTTTCCATCGCAATTTTATTTATCATTTGGATTCGAAATACTGGGTCATCTCTAATAATGCCCAAAACTGCAAAAAGTCCTCTTATTTAAAGTGCCAGACGACAGATCTTTTATTACCATAGCAAAATTGCTATCTATCGAAAAGCGGTTTTTTTAGCCATTAATCAAAAATGTAGTGACATTAATATCACTCAGATCGATTCTCTTGTGTATTTTCCTAAAATGAATAGGAAAGGGCCGCCAATATTTTGAGGACTGTCAAATTGAATTAAGTTTAATAAAATGCCCAGCAGAATCGATACCACTTACAGGTATACTTGACAAGTTTCTACACAGAAATGAACTCAATCTATTCTACGATTACGGCGTATTTTTATATATATATGGCTTTTATTATGTTTATTAACACTAACCTGTCCACTAGCCACATAGTTGTCAGGAATAACCATTTGGGGATATACATTCTCCAAATACCATTTAAAAGATTTGCAATTTAGCCTCTGCCTCAATATTTTTCTGCTGGTGACGTCACCAAAGTCCCCTTTATTATAGCCTATTCTTTGGTAAAAATACTTTGAGTAATCATCGAGCCATACCTGCAAAATAAAAAATGTATTTTATTACTCAATATAATTTTAAGTATTTGAGGTTTGTTAAACAGATATTTCTAGTATTCGTTCGATTTTGTCTAGACTAGAATTTGTCTGGTTCACATTAATTCTTTATTATATAAAATAGGGCTTGAACCCAAGTTTATTTGGGTCATAAAATGGATGCAAGCAGTTTTTTATAAACTTTCGCACAGTTCGCCATTAAATTTATTCGCCTAACCGCTATAGATGTTACCCTATTCATACAAACGCAAATACTGTAAAAGGAAAACCCACCTCGGCCAATCTCACGGCGTTCCTTTTCGCGGAACCTTTTTGCCCTTCATAAGGAAACCTTTTCCTAAAAACATGACCTACATGTGAGCAGGGAACAATTTCCATAGACCCACCGCACATCCATGCTTTGAAAGACAGCTCTAGATTCTCCGCGCCCCATATTTCGAATCCTTCGTCGTACATTCCTAGGCTTTCGAAAAACTTTTTATTGATTGCAAATAGTCCTCCTGATATTGTTGGAGTTTTGACAGGGGCTGCGTCATTGGTTCTTCTGGCTAGAACGTCGTGTGGGATCGCTATCCATCTAAAGTTCATGTCCCAAGTGAAGCCACCAATGCGCAGGTCACTGACGTCTTGAGCTATGTATTCAAACGTGGAGTCATGAATCTGGTCGACTACTGGGCTGGCGATGGTGGTTGGGTCTTGGGCGATTCGTTCTAGGAGAGGTTCAAGCCAACCTGAAAAAAATATTTCCTTTTGAAGAAAGCTTTTGTTATAAAAAACTAGGAATGAAAAACATTTCCTATTTATTTATTACCTAACTACCAATCTGTTGTAACGCCATCTATCTGGCGATGAAGAACCATGTATTATTATAAGCTGTATATCTCTTAAGAAGCTGGCTGACAATCAATGACAGCCTAAACCATAAGCACAGAATAAATAATAGTACCTCCTCCATAACTTAATCATGCAACTTGGCGAGTATGTTATGAAGAAGTTAGTGTCTGTAATATATCTATCTAGTCAAGTTTTTTCGAACCAGCGCATTGTGAAAGGATTTAAAGTGCGCCCCAAAGGCACGAAAGTTAGTGACAGATAAAGTAAAGTTAGATGTATTTCGTTAGTGAAATCGTGGATAAGGCTAATTTCAAATAAAACTAAGTGCACCAATCAATAATGAGTACCTTCTGCACATTCACAGTGACTGTCCAGGAAAACAAGAACAGAAGCGTTGGCGTGTCTAACTCCAATCATTCTAGCTCTTATCAGCCCTTCGCGTTTATCAGTTCGCACCAATTTCACCTTTTGAATCAACTTCACGTAGTCCTCCAAAGATTCCTTAAGATGATCTGAAACAATACAAAATACCCTTCATTAATTATTTGTCGCCATGTTACGAAACGGGATATCACTTCTTTAAACATTATTTAGCTTTTGACAGATTGTAAGAGACTGTTATGACATTCTAGTTATATTTTTTTATCTCAAACAGGCGCGCGCAAACTAAGGCACGCTGCAAACGCGATGCATCCATCTTAACACACGTTTCAAACGATCCTATCAAAAATGTTGACAGCTAACAAACGCTCGCCGTTATAAGGTTACTGGGTTCACTTGTAAATGTTTTTCAACATTTGTCAATACTTAAACAATGTTCAAAGTAGATAGTGACAAATTGAATAGTGATAAAATATTATAAAATTGAATCTTAAAACAAGGTTTACGCACTTTCATGTACAGTGGTACCACAAATATTGTGCGACTCGTTAATTTTCATCTAGCTTCTGAAATACGAACTAACGCGATGATGATAATGTAATATAGAGATGTTATAATAATTATGTAGGTAGATACTTATTTTTTTAGTTATTATTAGTGGCATGTTCGGATAAATTCGGTTTTTATACAAAGCGCGAAGTTTTCTGAGGCGCACAATATTTGTGGTACCACTGTACAGACTCAATAAAACTTAGTTAAAATGACTAACTTATATATTACTATTCCATAAAACTTACACATTGTAGAACCGTCATCAACGAGAATCACCCAATCCAGTAAATCCGCCGGAGATCTATTTATGACTGAATGCAGGGTCCTCATTAGTGTCGACCACGCCTCGTTGTGAAAGCAGATTATAACCGTAGTTTTTGGTAATATCTTCGGATATATCCTGGTTTTGCACCTGAAAGTTAAAAATAAAAATAAAGTTAAAAAGTTAATTTATTATAATCTGTGGAACTTTAGAAGTATCAGCGTCAGAAAATCATGAACATTTGATGTTTTCAAATCTTATGTGTTGTATCTTCGAAATCCTTTAAAAATAGAATACAAATGTTGGCTTCCAAAATTGTAGCTTTGTCTTGGTCTACTTCATATTGTAATTTAAAGTTACAATAATCTCCGAATAACATGAAAATTAAAAAAAAAACGAATTTGCACACCAAAGGTTCCGTACCATCGTTCATGTACATAAATGTTTGTAGTATGCCTTTGTAATTTTATTAAATTGTTTAGCGCGTAATAGAAATACACGCTCTGTGAACAACTCTCTACCGTTACATGAGATACAGCCCGCTAACAAACGGACGGACAGCGGAGGCTTAGTAATAGGGTCCCGTTGGCACCCTTCGGGTACGGAACCCTAAGAAAATGATCATGAACTTCTTTTGGTTGAATAATGTACGTACAGACTGCGTAAGTGAGTTTGTGAGGATTTTGTTCTCACTTATTTCTGGCTAAGCAGATTTAAAACCTAAATATATAAAACTTTATGTTTACCTATTTAAACCCTAAGGTTTATAACAGCATCTGCCTCGGTACAAAGGTTTTTATTCGGGTAGGTAGGTACCTAGGCAGAACTGTAAGCGGATTATAGTTTACTACAAAAACGTACCAGTCATCTCTAGGGTCAGGTAAGCTTCGATTCACAGGGATAAGGTCACTGACATATGAATTAAACGCATGTTGATCCCATCCTTTCCGTACTTCGCAGGCTATAGAATTCCTGAGTCCTGCATTCAGGATCACGGGTTTTCCATCTTCGCCTGAAAGCAGTGTCATTCAGTGCTCGTTGGTACCCTTGTTTACTGTCACTGGCTCTTTAATACAGTGTTGGTCTCGTAGGTATAAAAGTCGTGCGTTCGATTCCTGGCCATGATCAAATGTAAGTGTACAAAACGGTGAAATGTGAAAGAACCAGCTAATATTGTACCAGTAAACAACTGATTGTGTGGCATGCTTAAAACCTTTTACTATCTATATTATTTAGACAGCATCAGGAGGCAACTTTTACCTTCACAAACGGGATGCTGTAGTGCCCAGGACGGATTAAGATGGAGTGGGCTTGTGTGGCATTTAAACTTGTGATAAAACGATACAACATCTCATGGAAGTGGTATTTAAATTATAGGTACCTAAGGTACTTAGAAATATCTACCTGGTTTATTATCAAAATCCAAAATAATTGACTCTTTTTCTTCTATTGTAAGGCCATTAGGTGGAGTAATCATTTCCCAAACTAAAACAAAAATGTAAAAGATTAAATAGAATCAGCACTGCCTTTAACTTCTCTGCTGGACTAGGAATAAAGAAAAAACATAAAATGTGTCCAGCTACTTCTCTCCCCGAGCATGTTGTAAAAGTCGACTAAGGGATAGTATCCTCTCCAACACCAATATAACCCAACCATAATATGGGCGATGGGCTTATCACCTGTCACCATGGTTCACCATATCCGTCCTGGGACTCTCGAATCTGCCCACCCCATTAGGGATACGGGCGTGATGATATGTAAGTTTTAAACTCTGCTTTGTTTTTATAGACTTATAGTACCTAGTACCACAAATATTGTGCACCTCGGCAATTTTTATCTAGCTTCTGAAATACGAACTAACGCGATGATGATACAGATACTTATCATGATGATTGGTTCAGTTATTATTAGTTGACTATTAGTAGCATATTTGGAAAAAAACGGTTTTCATACAAAGCACCAAGTTTGCTAAGGCGCACAATAATTGTGGTACTACTGTAGATGTTTATCAGTTTATTGTTAAAATATACTTTCATACCTTTAAATCCAGATAGAGGAACCTCCAAAATTTTATATTTATCCATATACATATTATCAGTAGAATCACCAACGAACTTAAGATTTTTAACCTTATATTTACTAAACGATATTTCTCTATTTTTGTTATACTGTCTTATTATACTTAAAATGGCTACAATCCACATTAAAATGATAATACACAGAAATTTTATAATCTTTCTGAAGATCATTGCTTGGTATACGTGTTCGAAGGAATTGGAAATGAATACTGAAGTTGGTTCTAGAATAATGAATAGTTGGTTGGTTCTTATTTGTGTGGGAATGTTGTGATTTCAGAACACGGAAATCACAAACTACCATTTACAAAGAAACGGTGAACGTCATAATACCAACCGAAAGGGAAGAAAGAGAGAGTTACGGAGAGAGAGAATGAGGATAAAATAGAAACATAGCTGTGAAAAATTGCGGTGTCACGCTTTCTGCGCTCGTTGAAGCCCGGTAAAGCTGCTAGCGGTCATGTGCGATCCAAATACAGTCCATAAAAAAAAGGTTTTTTTTTCATTGTCAGTATTTGTTCTCATTTAGTTAAATGAGAACAAATACTGACGATGGAGGAATGTAATATTAATAATTAACTATTGAAATTATTAGTAATTATTATATAATTAACGCAGTTGCGTTAAGACTAAACAGATTTGGTTGAAATTTGTGAAGGCGGGGAAGCATTGGCGGTTTAGTGGTACAGTGGTGACTTCACTGCTGGGCATAGGCTTCTCTTCGCTTGTATTTAATTATCTCTGAAGTATAACGGCTTGAATAAAGCGCCTATAGTTTTAAAGGCAATCTGAATAGGTAGGTGCCTGTTATATTTACCGAATTGTCGACAAACGGATGTGAACCAACAACGATTAATTAACACGTTGTAGCAATTATAACTACTAATATTTGTATAACGTTCGGGAACCAGCATTTGATGAGTTGGGTATGTAAAATCAACTAATTATCCACTAATGTACGCTGTAACGCTGGCTGAGAAATTTTGTGATTTACGAAATGTAAAAAAAATTGTATACCAACATGTTAAATGTTTTTTATAAGTTACTAGCTGCCGCCCGCGGCTTCGCTCGCGTTGTACCCGGATAAAAAATAGCCTATATGTTAATCCAGTACATGTACTATGTATATTCCAAGTTTCATTCAAATCCTTTCAGCCGTTTAAGCGTGATTGAGGCACAAACATCCAAACTCACAAACTTTCGCATTTATAATATAAGTAGGATGAACGTAGTGTTTTTCACGTGAGTGAATTATTATTACGTTGCATTTACACTCGTAACGCTACCGAGCGTCAAAATTTATGAGTAATTTTTAACAGATAACGTAAAAGTACAGAAAATATAGTAATAAATATAGGTACCCAAAGAAAAATCAATTTTATTCGAGTATCTTTTGTTATTACATAAAAGAACGATTCTTTAATAATTTCTTAATGCGGATACAATATCCATTAAAACCCCCGTTGAAAATAATACTATTAGCTTACGCATAATGATAATTATACGAAAAAGAACTTTTCGTTTCACATTATGTCTCAATTTAAAACAAGTTAATTAGACATAGCAGTAAATTTTCTAGAATAATTAAAGAAAATTCACGAAAAAGTACAGTCTTAATTGCGGAACCCCAGGAAAGGACACCCTTTGGCCAAACCTTCATTACATCAATTACAGTAAATGCAATTGAAAGGATTGCCAAGCTAAATTGTACCTTGTACAGGCGTAATAAGGTTGGTAAGGAAACTTGATTTGGTTGTACAATTTCGTTTTTACTTTGTCACTTTACCCATAGTTAACGACAAAGAAGGAATGTTTTTAGGGTTTCGTTTTCGTTTGGTGGCCTAGTGGAAGTGACCCTACCTTTTGATCTGAAGTTGGGGGTTCAAATTCAGTCTTGCACTGATGGTTTTTCTGCTTTTCCGAAATGTATGTGCTCTGTAACGGTAAAGTATCGTGATAAAATCGGTATATCAATGGCGTAGAGCCTAATAAGTTTAAAGATATGGTGTGTCAAGTGACGCACTTTAATTTTTCTTAAGGAGCAGTCTCTTCGAAGGCAACCCTTCTAAGTTTCGTTCTAAAAACGCCAAAGGTGTACAAATCATTGACACTTTTTTTAATGCATTTTTGAACGTAGTACGGAACTCTCAAGACACGGTTTCACCCGCACTTTTTGGTTTTATTTTACTTTTGAGAGGCATCGTTAAAGTAAATTGAGGTAAAGGTAGGCAAATCCTAAAAGTACCGGGATACAAAAGGAATCTAAGGCAGGAAAATTAGATAAATTGATTGCATTTAAACGACAGATTTTTCTCGCAATTTTTTAATGTCAAGATTTATTTTTTACCTGTTTTATTCGTTAAAAAGTGGCGAAGACGTAGCACGAAGGCGTGGATGTTTTCCATACAAGTAGGTAAGTACTTTGTTATGCGCGGTGTGCTTAGAAGCGATTACTCGACGTCTATGTATAAATGTACTAGGTACATACAAGTTTATGGAGGAGACATACGGCCGTGACACGTTTTTTTCACTCGCCACATCTGTTTAAACCGCTGCTATAGTTTTTCACAGTACCTATCATATTTATCCGTGAACAAAACAACACTAACTATTAAATTCAAATTCATAAAACTTATCGTGAATTAATGGAGTGGACTGAATCACAAGAACTTCACGATTTACCACCAAAGTTTCACTTAATAGAATCAAGAGTGAATTTGGTACGGTTTCAAAAAAGTTTGAGCTGTATTAAGCCTGTGTCACTCTCAATCTGATTTTATTTGTAAACTAACTTCTGTCTGAGGTTTTGTTTTGATATCATGTGCGGTACTCTGATTTTATTTGTAAAATAGTTGTAAATAGTGTTGTCCGCTATTTGGTCATCTGATACTTGGATTTAAAGCATTATGAAAAAAAGAAACGGTCAAAAATGCGAGTCGAATTCGCACACGAAGGGTTCCGTACCAACGTAAATGTACCTACATAAAATGTTTCTTGTATGGGGTATATTTTATTTTATTTAATATTTGTTATTATAACGGCAATCGAACGAAATACACACTCAGTGAAAATTTCAACTCTATACTACGAGATACAGTTCATGAGATACAGCCCGCTGACAGACGGACGGACGGATAAACAGACGGACGGACAGCGGAGGCTTAGTACGGAACCCTAAACAGAACAGACAAGTGAAGTACTAAACAGTAGAGCTATGCCTTCCGCAAGACGGCTTCAAAAAGTTTCTTCGTTCTACTAATGACCTCCATTGTGGTTCCTTATATTTTTCATTTAAATGGTTACCGTGAAGACGAGAGAGAATTCTTTTAATTCGTAGCTTAACCCTTTTATCTGACTGTTAACACCGGGTGTTAAAAAGTTTGTTAAAAATTTACCATTTGCAACTTTTTATTGTAAGTAATATAATATAGTAAAATGTTATTTTACAGACAAACGCCTTGTATACGCTAATGTTAACCGAGGTAAATTATATAGAAATATCTAGGTACCTGTTATATCGAATACTAGTACCGTTAGATTAGGTATCTAATATAATCGTAGTACATAATAATGTACATCGAAAGTTATAGTTTGTAACAAAAAGGATTTTTTTTAGTTATTCTAAAACTGGCAATAAATCTGAGTAGCTCAACATTTTCATAACATTTTCTACCAAACCCTCATTTCTAACTAATACCTCCAGCAAATACTTTCCGATGTTTACAAAACGTATTTCGCATTCAGAGTGAGTCAGCGTTAAGGCTTTAGTTTTCTAACAATCGGGAACCGTTAGATGATGGCCGTATTATATTGTTACGCTGCGTTTAGCAAAATATATATATATAAATATTTGTGGACATTTCACACAGTGCCCTCTAGCCCCAAACTAAGCAAAGCTTGTACTATGGGCACCAGATGGTTGATGGAAGACTTGTATACTTTTTGTAAATACATACTTATTTAATACTACAACACCCAGACCCGGAAGAAATATTTGCTGAATGAAAGTTGTAATATACATAATAATTGTGCTAGAATGACATATAGGCCACTTTTGATCCGGGTACAACGCGAGCGAAGCCACAGGCTGAAGCTAGTCTGTTTCAAATGTTGTAGGCCATGGAATAGGATAGTGTGCAAAGACGCTACATCAAATCTTTAGCTGTTATATAGCGTTGACTAATTCTTAGTAAATCAAATCATGGCTGGCGAGGATGAATCACGGCTTTTCAATTAACAGAGAAGCGTTTAATGATGCCTCGTAGTGGATAATCATCGCGGTTTCAATGGAGACGCTTCCGTGCTTAGACTGCGTACAGATTACGTTCATAAGAGACCTTTCAACTAAAAAGTCCGCGAGAATTTGACGGCTTCGGTGGCATGGCGGGCGAGTACCACTGATGCCTGCTTCCATTATTCTGACCTGCTTCAAAAGTTTCAATATTTTACTAATGATGGATCGTTGACTACCATACCCCAGAATACTTAAACGCATCTCAGAGTTGAGCACGTCTCAAGTGACGAGTTTTTGACAGATTTTCGTCAAAAAATCGTGACTTGAGACGTGCTCAACTCTGAGTCGCGTTTGAGTATGCGGAGGCTAGTCACGTTTTTATCTGTCGATAAGCGCCATAGTGACAGAAATTTTGACACAAAAACAACGTTGCTATGACAGTTAATGATCCGCCGTTCGTTAGTAAAACATTGGAACCGTATCTAGATATTGTGCAGCCTTGGTAGGTACCTACTTGATGTTTCTGATACCCACAGGGAATCCTAGTGTGGGGTCAAAACTGCGTATTTGACTATTAGACTGTTATTATATTAGAAAATACTTCCGACGTAGGTACAAATTAAATTCTTCGAAAAGAGGCTCACGCCCAAGAACTTTTTCATTTCATTTTTTCATTCAGGTGATCATTTAAAGACATCGTTGTTTCTAAAGAAGTGACGCAGGCGCATATTTCCTTTGTGACTCTGCTAAGCAACGCTGTGCTCTATCAGAATTTGGATATAATTGGGAACTCGACGCTGAGAGGAAATCTAACACGCTGAAATTAATAAATAGATGTTAAATATGACAGCTTCAAATTATCGTCACATTTGACCATTTCAAATATAATCAGGACTGCAACAGTTACATAATCACTGCTTGTTCCATTACTCTGTACAGCACCAGTAAACAAGTCAAGTGTACGACAGCCACTGTTTTGTATGATTAATGACAGACGTTATCCACTTGGAGTAGGTTCTTTTCAACGTCTATCAGTCTGCGTCAAATGTACCTACCTACTTGGAATTGGATTTGGAGAGTACTCAGTAGGTACTCAAATACGTTTTATCATGAGTCGGTCTTTAGATAGCACCGTGCTTCGAAGGGGCACGTTAAGTTGTCGGTCTCGGCTTTTAAGTCATTAAGCCATGACGGAGGCCTTTAGTCGGTCTTAAAACTCCGTCACAAGAGTTGGCTACTAGCTCATACGAACTTACTTTAGATAGCTCACCTGATCCAGATCATCAGACGGTGGAAGCGTGCCCAAGACGTATTGCCACTCTGAATTGTCAAATTTTAGTTTAGTATATTTCTTTAATGGTGAATACTAATTTACTATTTGGCCCGTAACCCTAATGTGGTTGGCAGTGGTAGTAAAGAAAAAAAAAACAGAATGCGTCCAGCTGCTTTTCTTCCCGAGCATGACGTAAAAATCGACTAAGGGATAGTATCCTCCAACATGATGGACCATCTATATGGGCGATGGGCTGATTACCATGGTTCATATCCATCTTGTGACTTTAAATCAGGAGTGGCTGCAAGTTTTCTTATGACTTGTGGCTCTGCCCCCCATTAGGCATACGAGCGTGATATATTATTATGTATGTATGTATTTTTAGCAATACATTTTTGAACCTTTAGGTTACTTTACCGCGGCAGACCACGGCGAAGATGGAGGGATGAAATTGATGCCTACTTAAAATACTGGCCCACAGCGGCCCAAACAGGGATGACTGGAAAGAAGGAAGGGAGGCCTTTGCCCTGCAGTGGGACACTACAGGCTCCTAATAATAATAATAATAGGTTACTTTGAACTTTCTTTTGTCTATAATAACTTTATCAAAAGAACCAATACGAGAAACATAACAACCGTAGGTACAGTACAGATTGTTATCGCGACATTCAGGTAAACAACATCATATCGCGAATGGCATGAATCAGTCCCACTATTGTTCACGACAATAGCTCTGAAATAACTTGCAGGAAGGGAATTTTCTTCGGGAAATTACTTCGAACGAATATGTGGGTATGGGCAAACATTATTGCGATTGTTTATAAAAAATATACAGAATATCGACCGTATAGCCTATTCAAAACGGTTTTGTATCGAACAAGCTTACACGCGTGGCTTTGCTCGCGTGGTTTAAATTTTGACACCCCATTTTATCCCTCTCAGGATTATTTTGAAAAACCCCGTAAATCACGAATGTTGTATATAAACTATAAGTACTAATCAAGTTACGAGCCAATTACACCACCCGATAAATAGTTCTGTTACAATCCTTGACATCCCATTTTGCCCCTTTTTGAGGATGGTTTTAAAAAATCCTGTAACATCTGCCTATTTTACATAATCCAACAGAGATTCAACCAAATTGCAAAACGCATTAAAAAGTTCCATAGTTCCAGGTTTTCACTCCTTTAGGGGTTGAATTTCGAAAAATCTTGCCTTTCTGTGTGGTTCTGTTGCTTATACTTTCTAGCTTTAGTAGCTTAACCTGTGTGTTGATTATAGAAAGTGCTTATTGTTTTTTAGATATTTATAGAAGATAGATTGACTTCTTAGCCTATGTATGTACATTCATCTAAATCACGAAACTTGAAAAACCTACCAATGAATGACAAGACGTATCTAATGACTAATCCAGCATTAAGGTTTTCCTAAATAGAAAATATATTTTTTACATTATGATGATGTAAAACAGATTTTTTTTTAATATTAGGAAGACATCAGCCTACAGAAATTTAGTACTGGATTCATTCCCAATTATAAAACAAAGTCTGCCTTCCTGTAATAGTTATCATAAGGAAGACAGAAAAGCGCTAAATCAGAGCCATTCTAAGCTTACAAATAAGACATTGTAAGTGATTGCGGAGTTAAGGAAATGAAGTATTGACGAAAGGATTTATTGTAAGGAGGGAAAGGGAAAACGGTTTCGGGAAAGTAGTGAACAAATTTTGATGATACCTGCAAAACCCGTGCTAGCGAATAAAGTTCGGCGCTCTTATTTCCGGTTCCAAAATTCTACTAACGGACCACGGATTGTTTATATTATTTGACCGAAAAACTACGTTGCGGTACTCGAAATGAACTATCTATCACTCGTTAGTATAGTATTGAAACCGGGAAATACCCGATACTATAAGCATAAACGTCAGATATTAAGTCAGCTCTATGAGAGTTTTTTAAGCTTCATCATCATTATCATCAAACTTTAGCAGTCCACTGGACATAGGCCTTTCATATTGAGCGCCATAACGCCATCTTGACTGAGGTAGGTCTATGTCTGAAAACCAGCGCCGCTTCTCACGAACGTGTGGAGCTGCAATTTGCTGAGACCGGACCTGTTTGGCCCACACGACATAGAGGGGACTAATTAGCACGAATTTAAACCAATTTTATTATTTCATGTTTTCCATCTTTGTTCTTCTATCTTACCCTATTGTTATATTTTTTTTGTGTTCTCTGTGTACTGTGTGTTAAATAAACAATTTCTATTTCTATGTCCAGCCGATGGCAAAATCTATGGGTCTATGAACGATAATGAACATGATAACTTTTTTATTAAATTCTTTAACCTATTTTCATAACCATTATTCACAAACCACGAACTATCGTGATCTAGCCATAATTAAAGTTCGCTCAAGTTTTGGGATCAACTAATCCAGGGTGACCCGTCTAAAGCCCGTTTAATATTCGGTGTCACACTTGAGCTCATCCTAGGATTACGCGCTAATGCATGCTCCGGGCGGCTAAGACTATTTAGAATAGGATACCCGATTTTATTGTACCTACCTATCTTTTGTATCAGTAGGTATGTACTTTTCAATCATAGTACCCACATGGAAATGTTTTCCTTGATTTAGTTATTAGGGTGCTAATGGGACCCTATTATTAAGCCTCCGCTGTCCGTCCGTCAGCATGTATCTCATGAACCGTAATGGGTAGCGTTCAAATTTTCAGTGTGTGTAAATAATACACGCAACAAAAAAAAATTAGTGCACGACTAACTAATTCGATATCTACAACATATCTTAAATTAAACTAACATAATCCAAAAAACTGCATCGAAATCGATTCAGTAGTTATTGAGTTTCAGAGGTGCAAAAAACTTATGCTAGCTGCTGCAGCGCTCCCTTGGAGCTATGACCGTAAAACATAAAGAACCTTCCCTGAAATGACACCAATAAATACAAAAAACTGCATTGAAATTGGTTCAGTAGATTTTGAGGAAAATGGTAACAGACAAACATACATCCTCTTACGCCAAGTGCATACATTATCTGTTCCGTCGTGGTTAAAAAAACAGGGGGCCCCATACGAGAATATTTTTATGTACCATGTACGATGGTACGAAACTTTTGGTGTGTGAATTCGATTCTCACTCAACATGGTTTTTTGACACCCTTATTATCTCTAGTCCAAAGTCGAAATGCTCCTAGCTAAGGGCCTATCCAACTTGCACTTCATCCGGGGGGTGATAAGTTAGCGTCGCATCGTTCTTTATACGACGTGCTTTTGTAATCTTCGCGAGATAATGAGTCTATCGATTTGTATGAAGTTTGGGAGCTAATATAATAGGTAACACTAATGATAAAAGTTTTAATAGAATAGCTTTGCTATTGGATAAGTAAAGGTCTGGTCACCAGACTTTAGTGACTTTGGTGAGAGGAGCCAACACTTTTGATCCGCAGGTCGTGAGTTTGAATCCCAATAGTATGTAATCACTTAAAGTATACCTATTTTAAATACTTGTACTACCTATATATATGATTGCAGAAAAGAAATAAGGTATTTTTATTACATTTTTAGGCTTCCGTACCAGAAGGGTATCAACGGGACCATATTAATAAATGTCTTAACTGTGGATATTTACCGACCGAGTTAATGCGAACCGTGGTAGTTCCAGTACCTAAAAATAAAACTGGTGACTTAACAAAGCTAAGCAACTATAGACCTATCTCGCTAGGGACCGTGATTAGTAAGATACTTGAGCGGCTTCTGCAACCTGCACTGGTGAAGGAAATTGATATTGACGATGCACAATTTGGTTTTCGTGCCGGACTCGGAACGGATTCTGCAATATTTAGCTTGAAACATACAGTTAAATATTACAACAAGCGAGAAACCTCTGTATATGCATGTTTTCTAGATCTTAGTCGCGCTTTCGACCTAGTAAACTATGATTTACTTTGGGAGAAACTAGAAAAAACGAATGTCAATGGCAGTATTGTGAATCTGTTCCGTTTCTGGTACGAAAACCAAATTAACAATGTAAGATGGGCTGAAACGTTGTCTAGCGACTATAGGTTAGACTGTGGTGTTCGGCAGGGGGGGCTAACTTCTCCGGACCTTTTTAACTTATATATAAATGACCTGATCGTTGAACTGAGGAGGGCCAAGATCGGCTGTCATATAGGGAATGTATGCTTCAATAACTTCAGCTATGCGGACGACATGGTCCTCCTCAGTCCATCGATTACAGGTATTAGAACGCTACTGGATATATGTGTCCAATATGCCAAGTCCCACGGATTAAAATATAACGCCAAAAAGACCGAAATGGTGGTTTTCAAGTATGGTAGCGGCCCGGAGAGAGTACCCCCGGTATTTTTAGATGGGACAGTAGTGAAGGTTGTAAAAAGCTTTAGGTATCTGGGTCACATTCTGACCGATGACATCAGCGACGACGCGGATATGGAGCGAGAACGACGAGCCCTGGCCGTACGGTGCAACATGCTCGCTCGCAGATTCGCTAAATGTAGTGAACAAGTTAAACTTACCCTCTTTACATCATATTGTCAAAATTTCTATACGTGTCAACTTTGGACTAATTATCTTCATAAGTCATATAGTACACTTAGAATTCAATATAATAACGCCTTCCGTATACTCATGAGAAAACCCAGATATTGCAGCGCGTCGGGCATGTTCGCCGTGGCGGGGCTTTCTGACTTCTACGCTATCCTCCGTGCTCGAATCGTGTCCTTCTGGGCACGCTTGCGGGCATCCAACAATATCATTCTAAAAACAATCGTTGAATGTCCGGGCAATAGTATATTTCGTCACTGGATATCTGTGCACCACAGCGAGAACAAGAAATGATTGTTTATTTTTACTTAATCTCATTATATTATATTACTTTAGTATACTTAATTCTCATAGTTTTTGTTTCTTTTTATTTTATTTTATTATAATTATCTCAACTTGCTAATTTATAAGTTCTTCTTTTTCGTTTATGTATTGTATTTATTAACATATTATGGATTTTTATCTGAAATAAATAAGTATTATTATTATATTACTAAGCCCCCGCTGTTTGTCCGCCCGTCCATCCGTCCGTCTGTCAGCGGGCTGTATCTCATGAACCGTAATAGGTAGAGAGTTAAAATTTTCGCAGAGTGTGTACTTATTTCTATTTGCCGCTATAAAAACAAATGAAATATTAATAAAAAAAAAATGAAGGGAGCCTTATACAAGGTATATTTTATTTAACGTTCGTAATCGACCATCAAAGCTACCTATTTAGAAAGTACGAAAAGTACCTGAAACAGGTTTGCGTTTGACCACACTCTACCTGATGTTAAGTAAAAGGTCTTGATAGAGAACGCTGGAAGAAACCTATTGATTCTCGATTTGAAGACACCCATATTTGTACTTTTCAGAAAATACCGACCCCAGCAGGGAGTTCCACATTTTTCAGTACGTATGAAAAAATGTGGACTCAAAGCGCTTAGATGGACTATCATTAATTGTCTGAATTAAACAATTTTTATTTTATTTATTATTTTATTTAGTACGAACACTGGGAATTTACGATGGTACGGAACCCTTCGTGCGCGAATTCAACTCGCACTTGACTGGTTTTTCCATTTTTCTTTTGTTATTTGACTAGCACTTAAGAAAAATTCAAAACAGAAAATGACATCCCAAAGTCATAGACAAATCAAATTTTTTTTTCCTTAATATTAGTTTGGTTACAGAAAGATATGTCATTTCTAGGTATGTACCTACAACACCCAGACCTGAAAGAAATATTTACATAGAACATGTAACAAACATTTCTCCCGTAGCGTTAATCGAACCCGCGCCTCTTGCGTCTGAGCCGAGCACTCACCCACCACGCTACCGAGGTCATAAATACAGTCAAACTCACCCTTAAATTAAAAAAAAACCTAAGTGCTCTCAAGTGTGTGATACCCTATTATTCAGTTCTTGTTTTTAACTTTTTTACGGAACAATAAACTAAAAGTTCTTCAAGGAAAATTCAAAGAAGACTTCTAAACAAGTAGCTCATTACGAAACTTATTTATTTCTCAAACTTTTCCTATACTGTACCTACGTTAATTAACTGTTAGGAAACCTAGCGTATGTACTTGCTCATCATCATCATCAGTTTATAGCCTCCCACTGCTGGAAATAGGCATTACAAAAACAACAGAATATTAGTTTCTTGTTTTTGAGGTCGGTCAATAGCTTCCTAAAATAATATCGTTAAAGGTTTATAAAAACAGCGGATAAATGTTTTTTCGTGTATTTTCCGATACATCCATGTCGTAACGTATTATCCCTTGTCAATAGTGAAATGGTTTTCAAGCTGTCATACTACTGAACACTGAACAAAGTATCCACTTGATGTTGATCTTTGTAACACAAACATGACAGGTTTTTGTACTAAATGTTTTATTTTTTGTCTAAACGTTATGCAACTTTGTTCATGTTCAGATTTTTATACAAAATTCGTCTTTCCTCCTCCTGAACCATTAAAAAAGTAAGTTCGTATGAGCTAGTGGCCAACTTTTGTGACGGAGATTTTAGGACGCCTAAAGACCTCCGTCATGGCTTAATTAACGACTTAAAAGCCGGGACCGACAATTTAACGTGCCCATTATGAAGGTATACTCACTAAGTTTCATGCTTCTAGGATTTATGGTTTAGTTTGAGCAATGTCCATAGTCAGTCAGTCAGTCAGTGGGTCAGCCGATCAAATGCATTAATCTTTAAGTTAAGCAACGTTGTGTGCGGTCACAATTGGAATGGGTGACCGCAAGAGCCATTACGAGCTGAGCGCTTCCGTGCTTCGGAGGGCACGTTAAACAGTCAGTCCCGGCTTTTAAGTCGTTAAGCCATGACGGAGGCTTTTAGGCGGCCCAAAAACTTCGTCTCTAGAGTTGGCCACTAGCTCATACAAGCATACATAAATAAATAAAATAATATAAATATTTGTGGACATTTCACACAGCACCATCTAGCCCCAAACTAAGCATAGCTTGTACTATGGGAACCAGATGGCTGATAGAATACTTATATACTTTTTTTTTTGTAAATACATATTTATAATACATAATACTACAACACCCAGACCCGGAAGAAATATTTGCAGAACATACAAACATTTCTCCCGTAGCAGGAATCGAACCCGCGCCTCTTGCGTCTCAGCCAAGCACTCGCCCGCCACGCCACCGAGGTCGTCAAATACATCATACCAATATTAATCTTAAATGGTAAGTTGTAAAATCTTCAACATGATGGACCATCTATATGGGCGATGGGCTTGACCTTTGACCATATTCATCTTGAATTTGAATCAGGGGTGGCTGCAAGGGGCCCACCCCATTAGGGGTGCAGACGTAATAATATGTAGGTATGTATATAAGTCGTAAAATTTTTATCTTGAGGATATTTCACATGAACTAACTTCTCTGTAACTAGAACTAATGTCTTCTTTGTACCTTTTGTACTCATTGAACACTAATTGTACCGTAAAGTTAGAGAATCATATTGTATATTTTGCACCCATGGGATAGTGGGCTATCCTACAAATATTGCAAATAGCTTGTGTGTTTGTTCAAAATTAGCGATATTGGTCCCTTTTTTACTCGACTGCGAAGAAAGAGAGTAATGTACCACAATAATTCGTAGGCTTATAACATTGTTATCAATCTACCCTCTATGATTTATTTTTGTTTACTTTTTTGTACCTAGGAGGAATCGACTAGCTTCCACAACACAGGGAATCCTAGTGTTGGGCTAGTGAATAAAATTTTATTGTGATCATAGTACCTAAGTAACATAAATAAACGATTTTGTATTTGTAATTCACTTTCAGGGCGTACAGTTTTGTGCTGCCTCTATCCATCAATCAATCACATCAGCTTCACGATGTCATGGATATCAGGCCGTCTTTTGTAACTTTGCATAAAGTACGATTTAGTCCAAATAGAGAATAAACAGAGAGAAAAGAGAGCACTGGTAGTCTAGTTGGTAGTGACCCCGCCTTCCGATCCTAAGGTCGTTGGTTCAATTCCGGTCGTGTACCAATGGATTTTTCTGTGCGAAAAATTTACGTGCGCTATACCAGTACACTCAAACGGTGAAGGAAAACATCGTGAGAAAACCTGCGGCTTAGTTAGCTCCGCACGTATTGACCATGTCTTTCCTGTGGACAAGGCCGACTAAGCTGAGAGGATGGAAGTCCCGTTAGTGAAGGTAAAAGTTGTCTCATGATGCTGTATAAATCATCTACTATAGATGGTAAAAGGCCTTTGTTTTTTTAGTCCAAATAATTGCGAGGAAATCTGCGGGCGGAAGCTAGTAAAAGGCTTCGAAATGATATTTAGTCAGTTGCGAAGGCTCAGTTTCAAACAACAACAAATTGGTTTTCGGACGCACTGTGAATTCAAAGGCGAATCTAAACTTGTCATAGTTCAACGTAGAATAATGAAAACTGCACCAATTTTAGATAGAGGTGTGATGTATGTAAGTTTTATGAATGCCCAGTATATTCTACAAACCTACATTATAGCTAAGATGTACTAAATATTGCATTGAACTCTTTCTTTACGCATTGTCATAGATTATGTCATTATTCTCAAACATGCCGCCTCTTTGGTAGAATACCTACCTAATTAAAGCCTCATCGGTCTTGTTCCAATTTCAAACTGTAAGAAAAACAATCGAATGTCAGGAGTTCTTAAAAAAGTTATGACAAAAAGGAATGATGCTAATTTTATAATTTTCTGGTATTTTGGTGTATTTTGCTGATTAAAAGCACACGTGAGTATATTGGTGGTTTTTATTGATTAATTTAGGCTAGGTAGTCAACATATTTGACGTTTTAAAGATAAATCGAAATAATTTAGTACGCCTCTACAACCACTCAATCACGTGTGTGTATCTCTATTCGATTTTCAAGTTATAACTGACAAAGTTAGCGTTTAGTTTGTCTTTATTAGTAGTTAGGTCCGTTTGTTGTTCAATTTGTCTGACTTTAGGACAATTTGATGTATGGGAGATTGAAGGTGAAAGTGAATTCCTCGTTTGTTTAACTACATTAATAAAATGAGTTATTATTCTTCAAGAAAAATATAATATTTCACCGATCTGAGAAGAGTGAGATTTTAAAAATTTTCACTACCCTTATAGTTTATAGCGCTTTTCGAGAGATGAGAGAGAACTTTGTTTTCTGTCGAAAAAAAAAACGCGCTACCGGTAACCTACCATCCGTGTTCGGTAGTTGAATATAGGTAAGAACCGCCTGGTTCTGTCCTGGTTGCAGCTTAAAACCCGTGTTTTCATCTATGCCTGTAGATGAAAACACAGGTTTTAAGCTGCAAAAGTCTAACTTTAGCTTTTGAAAGATGAACATAAAAAAAATACATTTGAACCTGATTAGGTACGATAGCGGAGGACTTATGCAATATGGCTGCAGAGCTGAGGCGTCATAAGTTTCTCACAGATCTGGGTCGCAGCAGTTTCACTTCATAAATTCCTTCTGAGCAACGTAATTACGGGGGTGGTAGTATTAAATTCTTCCTGGATTTGTGTTCTGCTCGCAGATTTACCAAATTTGAGGGAAGGTACTTTCTATGGGAATAAGTTATACCTAATTCCCTATCTTAAAATGACTATTAATTTTAAAATAGGGAATTAGGCATACATTTATTTTTATCATAATTCAGATCAGGGGCGATACACAAATGTTTTTCTGATTTTTTATTTTATTTTAGTACTACATAATATTTTCATTTAATAGGTAGGTAAGTTTACTTTAATTTAGGTCTTGTGAATCTTCTTCAACACTATCTGAGAATATTAGTGACCTTGGTATATGTGAGGATGTCACCTCTAAAGATAATTTACTTAAATTTACCTTTGAAAAGACTGACAAACCTCTTCAAAAAGAGAAAAAATACGATTGAAATCATATCTAGAAGTATTATGTTATATCCTAGCGATTTTGAGTATGTTTGTTTTTTTTTTTGAAGTTTTGTGATTTTTGTAATAACAAAAACTTTTTAGAGTACATTGTACATAGCTTCTAAGTGAAAACAATGTCAGTGCAAGCTCATACGATCGACAAATTGAATTCCCGGAGCAACTCAATCTCGCTCCGGAAAATCCCGATGTTATAATGAAATCTTTTCGATCTAAAATCGTGTAAATACTTTAAACGTTCCAAAATTGCTTTTCACCGTAAAGACTTGAAAAAGTAGGAAAAAGTTTTTCTTCATTTTAGGATTTAATTTTTTTTAATGTATAATATATTAACAGATATAAACTTACAACTAATACAAATATAATTTAAAAATACAAAAGAAACAGGACTATCTAAAGGCCGTTTGGTCTATAGATAGCTCACCTTATCCAGCTCATCAGACGGTGGAAGCGTGCCTAAGACGCTGACCACATGCCCCACGGACCTAGGGTCTCGACTTCAAAAGGCTGAAATACATATCTAAGCCCCGTTGAGGTTTGCATATCTGCCCCTTTTGAGAACCTAACTGAAGTCTCCGGCAAATGTGAACGCGCAAGGGTATCTACGCATGTGGCGTCCCACACCAAAGACCTTCCCCTGTCCCAAAGAACTAGAGTCATACTTTTTTTTTCAAATTAAAAAAAAAAAAAAAAATTTGGAACAAAAACACCTTACCTGGGTTTTACCTTACTTTTGCATCCATGCCTGACTGCAACTGTGGCGCCCCAATACAGTCCATGGCCCACCTACTCAGCTGCCCCTTGTGCCCGACCACCTGCACGAGAGACGACCTGAACAATGCCACTCCCAACGCTGTGGAAGTGGCTAAGTTCTTCTCTAAGATAGTGTGAACCATTGACACGATAGAAGAAGACCTTACTTTTACCGTCATCACGAAGCAGACCATTTCAAGAACGGCTGGGACGTTGACACTGATAAATGCTCGACGAATTACGTCATTAAGACGTGCGTGCCTACAAATTATTGGTATAGGTAAGTACTTCATTTTGCAGTATTACTTCTATTAGTCGTGTCACTAGTTGTTTCGAACCAGTGTGGTGAAAGGATTTAAGGGTGCCTTTCCTGTAATTGACACATATTTTCGAACTTCAAAGTTTTTCAAAATGCCGGTTTCCTCACGAATTCACAAATGAATTAATCTGAGAAAATAGAAAATATAATTTGATGTGATGTTACTATACAAGTAAAATTTCCTAACCGTTTCGTTCCTTACAACACCCACTTACTTTATTTTTAATGAGATTTGAAGACATTTTTCATCTATTAAAGGAAAAACCTAAAATAAAAACAGGTATACGCAAAACGTCTTTTTTGAATCCAATAAAAATTCTAAAGCGTCGTCTTCTTGATTTTTCAACTTCATAGCTACCAATTTGCAGCGAGCGAGTTTATATTAAAATTCTTGTACACGTTGTAGAAAATAAAATATTGCTTTACGTCTACTTGTACAGTATTAAAAGTATGTTTAAGTTTTATTTTAGATTATGCAGTTTTACAGAAAATTGAACATTTAATTTTCGTTTTTTCGTTTTTCAGTCTCTTCAGACTGGATGCGTAAAGCCGAAGATAGGCGCGACGGCGCTCATTAGGGGAGGCCTCTGTCCAGCAGTGGACTGCTAAATAGGCTGATGATGATGATGAGGGTAAATATTGATCATAAAAAAATAATTTAGAGAATGTCACTTTTTGTTATGGCAGCCATTACAAGTTGAGAAATAATGAAAAAATGGCTTTTGTCTATTTTCACTGTCATTCAAAATTTTTATTAATAATCTAAAAACATTTTGCCCTTCTGAAGATTAAAATTATGAAATACTCTAGCAAGATATTCCCGATTGACTCAAGTAAAATAATTATTTATTGCCCATATAAATAAATTCTAATTAACATAATTTAAGCGCCGAGTCGTGAATTCAGTGTGCCTGAATTAACTGAGTTTAATCTTATAACGTTGAATGGGTAAGTAATAAAGTTGGAACTTCGACGAATAAAAGAAGCGATTCTGGCTAACTATTTTTTACAAGTAGTTTTCAAATCACTTAGTTTTCTAAAGTAAAGAAATAAACAAGAACTTTTAATAAAGTCTTAGTGTTTGAAATTAATTTAAACTTCATACCTGTTCAATTTCTTCCTTTTATGTACTGAATCTCTTATGTTTGTTGTACGGAATCCTTTAAAACAATAAAATTGAAATACAAAAATATGTCCATCAGAATTATGACAGAGAAAGCTTGGCTCATTCAAAATATAAATATGTATTCATTTAAAGTTTAGAATCCTTTCTTTGTTGTATCAACAAAATCCTTTAAAGCAATTACACACAAAATAACCATCAGAATTTTGACCAAAAGTAAACAGCTCATCGCTCATTCAAAAGGCATAATAAGAATTTTAAATCTGAAGTAACTGCAAGTTTTCTTTATGTTTACTTGTGTCTCTGCCTAACCCATTAGGGATATGGGCGTGATAATTTGATAATGTTGATTAAAAACAATAATTGTGTTCATTTAATCATTAAATTTTAATGTATAGAATCCTTTCTGTATGATGTACGGAATTCATAAAAATTTGACGCAATGTGTCCATCAGAGTATTATGACAAAGAGGAAACAGCTCATCGCTCATACAAAAGGCATAATAAAAATATGTATTTCCACCGCACTTTGACCGCCGGCGGCGCCGCATCTCACCACACAAAGGTGTTTGCACAAGTAAAGAGCTTTTGCATTTTTAATGGCTCTAGGGATGCGCTGCGATTATGCAAAACTGAATCGAGTTGAGAAAAAACTGCGATGAAGTTTCAAACTTATCTTGAACTTGGAACCAGAGATATTTAGGCTGGCCGTATAGAACATGAAATACTCTTATTATTAAAATGGTTTTAAATATCATGCGAAAATTTTACAATAAGTTACAGCAAAAGTTGCCACTAAATAATTTAAAGAACTTCCCACCAAAAATCCATAATTAATTTTCCAATCGATTTTTTAATACTCTTTTAAAGTTCTTTGATTTTTCGGAGTTATTCGATTTTTAACTACTCCTGGAAAGTTTTTTGCCATCTCTAAACCATTCTAGGCGCCGTCACTTGCAACTTCCTTTCATATAGAGTGGCACCTTCAGATATTTTTCATAACATAGTACTCAAGTTTAATGAATTCATCTGCGGTCTTTTCAAATTCACTTGGACCTGGAACAATCATTTAAAACGTTTCTTTAGATTATAAAAGTGAACTCTCTCCCCGAGCATGTCGTAAAAGTCGACTAAGGGATAGTATCCTTTCTAACATGATGGACCGCCTATATGGGCGATTTTCTGATCACCTGTCACCATGGTTTACCATTATCCATCTTAGGACTAAGTCAGAAGTGGCTGCAAGTTTTATGTTTAGGTACTTGTGGCTTTGTCACCCCATTAAGGATACAGGCTGATAATATGTATGCATAAAAGTGAATAGTTTGTATGTATGTATTAACAAAATAAAAGTTTACGATATAATTAACTATCGAAAATTATTGTGGCTTTTGATATAAACTATGAGAAAAGTAACCATTTTGAGTAGCTATTTTTTTCACAACAGTAAAATAAAATACACCTAATTATTTTTTTATTAGTCAATTCAAGTCAAGCAGGTACAATGCATGTTACTTATCGCACTTTTACGTATTTTATTCATTTAATAGTTTGAAAGTAAACACTAGAACATTTTACACATTTCGTACCGTTCTCTTAAATGCACATTTGCAGGTAAGAAACCAGAATAGCTGAGAATTGCAATATATCGCCGGACAGAAAAGTCCTGTCGCAGCAAGAAACGTTCCTAGTGTAACTAGCAAGCGATTTCGGGGGACGGACTAAGAACATAACGAGATAAGACGACCTCTGTGTCGAGGCGGGCGACTGAGACGCAAGAGGTGCGGGTTCCATTCCTGCTGCGGGAGAAATCTTTGCATGCTCTGCAAATATTTCTTCCGGGTCTGATTGTTGTAGTATTATGTAGATTATGTATTTACAAAAAAAAAGTATTTAAGTATTCTATCAGCCATCTGGTTCCCATAATACAAGCTTTGCTTAGTTTGGGGAAAAACTGCTGAAAAGATGAAGAAATTTAGCTAATATGTATAACCCCTAACCCCTTCCTATTTTATTCATAGGACCCTACTATATTCCCCTTCCTCAGTCCTTCCCAGTTCCCCGCCACATCCTTCGTGTTGTATACCAAATGAGCTCGGATTTTATTCTAAACAAAGCCGGTGGATTTGTTCAAGCGAATTCTGAAGCTTCGCGAGCAGGGTGAGGCACTAATTTTTATTAGGATTAGCCCCACAGCAATTTATTAACAGTTAGTTCAAAGTGGGACCTTGTTTTTACACTGTAATGTAGGAATGTTTTAATGAAACAATATTAATATTATGTATAAATGAATGAGCTAAAATAAAAGTTGTACCAAACTGAAAACTCTTCTATTTTAACATTACAGTAGTAATATAATTACAAATGTTCGTACGTGACTATGTAAAAAATCATCCACACATGAAAACATCTTAGCCAATATATTATGTACAAACGGCTCTAGCGTAGTTTATACTCAGATGTCACTTAGGTAACAGATAATTATACCTATTAACTCCAAATGTACCTTTAGATTTGTAACCTCGTAAAGCTACCTCCATCATCCCTCAAAAGTCCACACTAACCTTCCAAATCGACGGGATAATACCGAATTAGGGATGAACGTTTTAATTGACCGTACAAAGGTCGGATTATTATGTTTTAGTGCTTGGATTAACAATTCTTCAACCATTCAATTTTATACTCTAAACTTTCAGAATAAAGCTCAAAATCCTTTTGAATTGAAAGTTTAAAATGGTGTTGCTTTTTGTGTTGGTATGCATTAGGCACAAATGAATTGATAAGTGGATAAATATTGAATGTTTCGTTTAGCCGAGTATAGACTTTATAGTGCAAAAGTTAGCTCATCAATAACAAAAGAGTTCTCGAAATTCTGTATGGAGGTGGGTAGGAATAACACTCATATACAAACAAAATATACCTAGGCTACTTTTTGTCCGGGTACCACGCTTGCGAAGCCGCGGGCGGCAGCTAGTATTTTTGTATAAAAAACTCAACGCTTACAAAGTCACGAGGCGTTCCACTAGTAGAAGATAACATTAGTAATAAGTATGATATAAAGCTGAGAACTCAGTCCATTCAATTTCTCTGAAAGGACCAACTGAATTATTCGTTCTCATGCAACTTCACAGAGAATTTCAATGCGTTTATAAAGCGTGAAAGTATTTTACGGCGCACCGCTTCCCCGCTTAGCCCTTGGCTGGTGTATTTCAAATGAGCTATTTCCGGGGGTCCTTCTAGCCTGTCTTCAGGCATACTTCAGGCATACCACTCGATCTGTCCTGCAATGCAATGTCAACTCTATCGTGATCTGTTTGGATTCAAAATCATATAAAGAACCAACAACTTCTTAGTCTCACCTGACCAAGACTTTCTATGCATTTGGGTTTTGAGTGTCAATCACTGCAATGTCAACTCGATTTTAAGTTTGGATAAAAAATGAAATAAACAACCAGCTATCTGCTTAGACCAAATCACATGAGACCAGAATTTTCTGTGTCAAGGTTCCTTAATAGAGTAAACTTCGAAAAAATTTTGGGTGTAAGACAACTTACTATAAATTGAAAACCCAATAGTCAGATACATATTTAGCTCTGACCCCACTAGGATTCCCTGTGTGGTGGGTATTGAAGATATACATATTTGTAGAACATGCAAACGTTTCTCCCGTAGCGAGAATCGAACCAATGCTTTTCGTATTTCAGTCGAGCACTCGCCCGCCACTAGACCAATTAATAACAAGACTAAAACTATGAGACAGCTTGATTCGTAATACTCTAGATATTTCGATTTTCATTGCTTTATACTATCTTGGAACAAAATGCAGTTCATGTTATCGAAGTAGGTACAATAAAAAACCAAGTGGATCGCGAAGATTATTTTCATAATCTTCTCGAGCGAAATTGAGCTATCCCTCGCTGACTATACATTTCAATATCGCTTGCGAACGTGCACAGGTTCTTAATAGTATCAGTTTCCAAGCGACGAAGTGAGACTTACGAGTATATGCAAGATACTATTATTTTTTTCTCGGCTTTCCTTTAAAAATGTCATAGTAGTCAGAATCTTCAAGTGAATTTATGAGGAGCTCTTTGTAAGGCCCACGTTTTTTGTGTTTCTGAGAACTTCTTAATTTAGTTGAAAGTAAGAACTTTCATATTTTCTTAAGCAAATACGTGATACGTTTAAATACAAAATAACATTTCACTAGATATCCACTACTACTACTAGTCGTGTCACTAGTTATTTCGAATCAGTGTGGTGAAAGGATTTAAATATTAAAATATTTCCGCTGAACCCATGCATAAAAAACAATGCACAAATCATAATAAAGCATTATAAAGTGATCAAATTTATTAACAAAACTTATTAATTCGCATTTCACAAATACCGCTGCAGGGCATTGAAATTGGTTGTGAAAACATTTGGTGAGCTCCTGTGAGCTCAGTGTTGTGTTAATTTTGTGCTAATTAGTCAGTTCCACCAAGGCTCTTAACAACGTAATGGTCAATCATCACTTTTTTGGCAATTAATTATGATAAAATTTAGAAGCCAGCTATTGATTATGGTGAAATTTTTTGTCCAATTAAAAACACAGAAACGCAGAGTTTCAAATCTCCAACGTAGACGTAAGTACTACATACCATAAGGAGCTGTCGATTTATTGACTTTACATGAAATGATACATCAGTGAAATAACTTTTGGTCAGTTGAAGCCTCGGTGAGGCAAACCTTCGATGACTCGTCATTTATGAAATTAATCCAATTCGACAAAATATGGTTTGACTACCGTAGCCTCTCTGAAAATCTCTCCAAATCATAATTGAATGCAGCCAAAACAGAATTTATGCAATAAACTCATGTAAAATTCTCTATCACTCTTTGACAGGAAGCTTAAAATCACAGCGTTGAGAAGATACCGATACTTAGGTTGATCCTAGCGCGTCTGTCACGCCAATTTGTTCCGTAACACCTTCTTATAAAGTTGGATTTCGTGTGCCGTATAGATAAAGTAATATCGCGCTAAGCCTACCACTTATCGATGACGTAGACTGTGTAGGGTAAAGTGCTTACGATCACATACATAGGCTTGTGTTCTCAGCCGTCTATGGCACGTTGAGTGCTACTGAACCATTGATGGCTTTTGGGCTGTTTACACATTACTTCAGACGCTATAATTAAAAATACACACATACATAATTATCCCAATGGGGTGGTGCCACAAGTAATCATAAGAAAACTTGCAGCAACTTCTGATTTAAAGTTACAGGATGGATATGGTGAATCATGGTGACAAGTGGATCAGCCCATCGCCCTACTTAGGTGGTCCATCATGACCAAAAATATTCGTAGATAATCCAAAATATTTCTTAGTTTCGAAGCGCTCGTGGCGTAGCTTGCTTACGTTCTTGACTGATCGTTGAAATTAAGCATCGTTGTGCGCGGTCACAATTGGGATAGGTAACCGCAAGTGGCATTAAGAGCTGAGCGCTTCCGTGCTTTGGAAGGCACGCTAAATTGTCGGTCCCGGCTTTTAAGTCGTTAAGCCATGACGGAGGCCTTTAGGCGGCCTAAAATCTTAGTCACAAGAGTTGGCCACTACCTCATACGAACTTACTTTTTTATATGGTGAAGACCAGTTGAAAAAACTCTTTGTTTTTCCCAATGAATGTTACATATTTCTAAGTGGCGTAACTACTAAAAATGTAGATATTCATAATTATTAAATTTTCAGAGCTTTTGCTCTTTTGTAACATGACATGTATTTGAAATGAATGGGTAGGTTTTTGAAATGGGTAGGTACCGAATTTTAGTGTGGCGAGAAAAGCAACTATTATTATTTTGTTGTTTAAAGTGGCGAGCGTAGCGGGCTTCATCAAATCATACACAATGATTTGGAATATTTTTTTTTTAGTTATAAAAATTGTATCGGATCGTATAGTGTAAACTTTTCATGAGTCGAACAGCAATACGCTGCAAGATTGCTCTCGTTATTGTTTCAGTATCGTGGAGGATTTAAGAACTGAGTTGAGCACTTTTCGACTGAAATGGGTTGCACTTTCAAATGGCTGCTGCGTTGTTTTGTACCTAGGGTTATACTCAAAACTCTATAGAATCACTTTGTCGAGTTTTGGACAGCGTGTTGTATAGCATGGTCACCGCTAACCTGTTCCATCTATAGACGATAATTATGTAAAATATGAATTGCTGCCGTCCGCGGCTTCACTAGCGTGGTACCCAGATTAAAAAAAGCCTATATGTTAATACAGTACATGTAGTATGTATATTCCAAGTTTCATTCAAATCCGTTCAGCCGTTTGGGCGTGCAAGAGTAACAAACATCCATACGTACAAACTTTTGCGTTTATAATATTAGTGGGATAATTAACATCCACTATCATTGTTATGTTCCAAAAGGCCCTTATAGTGCAGACAACAAAAAAACTAGTTCTAAATATAATTCTAATAAAAATATATAATAAGTAGTTACCAATTACAAATGTAAAAAAAATGTTATCAAACTCTACTCTCCCTCATTTCAACTTTCAAGTTCATTCACCTTGACCTTTATAATTAGATAAAAGGAAGTTTCCCGACTTAAGAAAATCGGTATAAATGTAACGAGATGAATTTCGACGGCACAAAAAGAAGCTAATCTTATAAGATACCGAAGATCTTTGTTCCGTGCATGAGTAATTCTTTTGTAATGGATAAGCTTTGGATACGTAATTCTGTGATCTCTATGAGGCTCAACGAAGTAAGGATTCAATTAGTCGAATGAAGGTTCACTGATTCTATTTCAACTGTTTTGGTTTCGTTAAAACTTAGGTACTGCTAATAAAATAAAAAAATAAATGTAGCATAACTGACATGAAAGTGTCAGATGACATGAGGAAAAAGGGAATCGTCCATCTGCTTCTCTCCCCGAGCATGTCGTAAAAGTTGACTAAGGGATAGTATCCTCCAACATGATGACATACAATAAGCAAGTATTTCCAAAGAGGGTTGACGTCAGGAAGGCGGCCGGTCATTATTAACATGTTAGCCAAAACTCTTACAGCATGATCCAAGGATCCAAGGATCATGCTGTGCCGACCCCACATAGAGTGGGATAAGGGCAGCGGGATAAGATGCTGATGATGATGATCGCCGTCATCTCTGACGGCTGATAGAGGGGAGTGGAAGAATAACACACGTGGTGCCGATTCCACATAAGTGGGATAAGCTTAGGGTGATGATGATGATTTCGCAGGACTGTTTAACACTTTTTAAGATTCGTCCTACCACTATCTTATAGAAGCGGATGGCACTGTTTTAATATATTTTTTTTATATTGTGAGAGTAGTCTCTAAGCCTAACATTTAACGAAAATTCAGACGAGAAAACTATAGTTTTTTATTAAACAGGTTTTTGAAAATTTTAGTTTTACGGGATTTTATTTTTTAAACTGTGAAATAAATATGAAAAAAACTCTGGCAAATAGATAAAAACATCAGACATGAGGCCAATCACCCAGAAAAATGCAATTTGTAACCTGAGGGCAGTAAATCAATGGACAGAGGCAAAATTCACAAAGCTAGTCTAGCTCCGCTTTCGGCACTACAGTCTCCAAGAAACTTCACCAACCTTATGGGTTTGATAACACGGTTGGTTTTTGTTTGGCTGTAGAGGGTTGTTCCATGGCACTGCAATTTATCATCCGACTTAACGACAGATGTTGTCCTTTTGTCTGGCTGTCGTGATATCGGAATGGCAGCCATTACGAGCCAGACCTTCCGTTAACAAATTTTGAAAACAAATGGACGAAACACCTGGTGCTTCACTGATTTTGAAAAGGGTTGAGGACTGATGTGTCCTAAGTACCTAAATCGTTGCATGGAATGAATTTGTTATGTTTCGGAATCCTGTTTGTATGATGGATGCTTATTCCAGAATTTGAATACTCCAAGCGTAGATTAGGTAGCAGGTATGTTTTTTTATGCTGTCCCACTGATATCATGAATGTGAAAGTTTTGAGACTGTTTGAGGCCTCACTCAGTATTTAAATGTAACTTAGATTTTATATATAGGTTCTATTTGGATATTCTTTATTCGGATACCATGGTGAGCGAAGCCGCGGGTAGCAGCGTGTAATCAATTTAACGTTAAAATAATAATACAACAAAGTTATTACCTGTTTTCATACGTATTCTGCCTTTGCCATTACACATTGACAGCTAGACTGATGGACGGCGTGTCGAACGTTGACTTTGACATTCTAATGACAATAATACCACACATTTGTGTCAATCAGTAAACCAAAAAAATCAGTAGGTAAACTCATTTATTTTTTTAAACAAAAGCCTTATCTGTCCTCTATTACCAGTATACAAGCTTAATCAGAGCCAAGCATCATGTTAACTACTTAACATAGGATGCACAATCCCTCCAATATCAATAGACCTCCGGTTCCATTCAATTTCTATACAAAAAACTTGTTCTGATAGAAGTGGAGAGGTCAGTTTATACTGGGTACAGTCCGGTTATCCGTGGTATTAGGCGGATTTGCATGAGAAAGAGTGCCAACAGACTGTTCCAACAAGTATTGGCTCTGTAAACGTTTGCTTTAGATAGCCAGTAAAAATATTTGAACTGACCGCTATTGAAGTTTTTGAACATTGTCAATAATGATATTTCAATAGGTAATTTTACGTACAGTACAAATATTGTGCGCCACGACAAACTTCATACTTTGTATAAAAACCTAATTTGTCCGAATATACATATAATTAAAATAATAACTGAACCAACCCTTTTAAAAATAAGAATCTATATAATTATTGTAACATCTTTACATCTTTACATAATCATCATCGCGTTAGTTCGTATTTCAGGAGCCAGACGAAAATTGCCGAGGTGCACAATATTTGTGGTACTACTGTATTCGTCACAACACAGGGAAGTCTAGGGTAGTGTTAAAACTATGTAAGTGACTATTGGGTTTTTTTCTGTTCTGATTCATTTTTATTTTTACTCTCGACGGTAAAGGAAAAAGTCTCAAAGAACGCATAGCATAGATAGACCCTTAAAAGTTCGAAACATGACTTTGTTAAGTGCACAAAAGGATGCCACTCGTATAAGGCACACTTTAAATACTTTCACCACACTGGTTCTCAAGAACTAGTCACACGAGTAGTAGTAGTATTATTTTTTACTGACAAAGACACGCTAATCGATCGTTCACGATCAAAAAGAATGCAATAACATCTGATTTTTTCAATTCCACTTTTATTTGTTCGCAATCTAAAGCAACCATTTAAAGCCTCAAGTTTTTTCTTCGTATTGCATTCACCAACAGATTGGTTTGAGCGTCTATAGCGATAGATTGATTGATACAGATCCATTGATTGTTTGCTCGAATGCTTTTGAGGCGGGATTTCACAGGATTGTCACTTGGCTTAAATGTTTTCTGATCTTTGATCTTTTGTAATTCGTTTAAGACGATTTGCCTTACATTATCTGTTAGATACTTATTCTGTTTTGATCATCTGCTTAGGTAGGGTTTCCAACTCATTAATCGGAGCTTTTTATTTTAGCACTGGTGGTCTAGTAGATACGGCCCTGCCATCCGATCCTAAGGCTGTGGGTTTAATTTCGGAATTAAATCCCGGTCGTGCACCAATTATTTCTGCCCACCCCTTTAGGGATACTGTCTATCCCTAAAATTGAGTAAAATTCGAACGCTTAAAATAGGTAGGTACAAGTCCGGAAGCGCTCGCCAAGTTTGCGGGCAAACCGTCTGCGACCGACTTCGTAAAAGTTGTTCGAACTTCTGAGCTAGGCTTCAAAGTTACTGTCTATTGCCACAAAAGCTTAGCTTAAGCAGTACAAGAAGTTCAATGGAGCTATATTTTGATCTAAACTGTTTGGCTTGAAGTACAAATAACCGTTTGAAATAAAGGATCTCGACTAGTGATCACGAACCGGGACGAACGACCCCCGTTGATGGACCGATGGTATTGTAAAAGTTACTGGTCGGTTGTAGGAATTCCTATTATTGGAGAGGTCTATGTCTAGCATTGGATTTTTGTAGGCTTATGATGTGTATGATGATTTAAACGTCAACTTGAAGCTCTAAAGGCCGCCAAAGATAGAGATATATGGAATAGCATAGTGCATCGAGTGATCAATACTTCACACTAGACATGACTTTCAGTAATGAAGATGCCGAATAAGAAGAATTGTAGTCATTAGACTATCGTATGTGTTAATGATGTCTTTCATCTGAAAGGCCGGTTAAACTAAGAAGATGGTATAGGTGCTGGGCTACTCCATCTGAATTCGTCCCAGCGTCCCGTTAGTGTAGGCAAAAGTTTCCTCCTGGTGCTTATCATCTAGTATAGATAGACTATTACAAGTATAGTATTGGCTACGATAGACTTGCAAGGGATTTAAAAACGTTCTAACTAGACATGTGCTTGTCTTATAGGTTTCACAAGAACGTTTCATTGATAAAAGCTTAGATACTGTACTTACACTGTGTTCACCAGAATAAGTTGCTGTCTAGAACTGTACGTGGAAAAATAAATTACTATTTCAACACGTTACTTCATAAATTCTGCTACCCTGCTTTTGAAACTTGAAACAAGATACGGTACTGTATTATGGGCGGGTTGGTTCTTGTCTTGATCACAGAACACTATTACTCCTAGCGGAGGTCTTGATACTCGTTAGTTGAACGGAAAGCACTGGTGTTCCTGCTTTCTGATCCTAAGATCGGAAGGCCGTCCTCCTATTGAGTTTTATGTTTGGAAAATGTATGTGCGCTATTATAAAAGAACGTACTTTTATATGGTGAACGAAACCGGCGGCATGTCGTAGAACCCAAACAGTCTGAAAAAATGTGTGAAGTGTGCAAAAGGAGCAATTGAGGCGATCTTTACATCCTTTCACCGCACTAGTTCGAGAGAACTAGAACTATGAGCAGTAGTAGAACGTAAAATCTACAAAACGTCTAAGCGCGAATCCAAAGAATGTGACATACCCCCGAATACTCAAACGCATCTCAGAGTTGATTAATCTCAAGTGACGAGTTTTTGACAGATTTTCATCAAAAACTGTAAAAAACCGTGAGTTGAGACGTGCTCAACTCTGAGTCGCGTTTGAGTATTCGAGGGTTTGTGTTTTCCAAGTGTCTCATAGCTGAGCTAAAAAACAAAACACGGCGCAGAACTTGGTCATACATCGACTTATTTCCAGTAGAGGAGTTCCATTCAGTTCGAAAAACGAACGAGCAGTGAGCCGTGAGCTGATACGTGCGGATGAAGTCGCTGGTTTGTATCTTGTCACTTCCCCTTGGGCTGTTCGGAACTGGGGCACGTTTTTGTGTTTGAAAAAATATTGAAATAAACAACGTAGTTTCTATGGATGTTTTTATAAATTCTGTTTCTGTACTGAGCTCAAACACGAAAACGTACTCTGGTCATCAAAAAAAAATGACCCACCTCATTTTTAAACTTAAATATTTACAGCATATTCAATTCATACCAATGTAGTTTGAACAAGAGTCTTCAAACAGTAAATTCAAACGTTTTACCTAGATACAAAAATAAATATATAACTATTACGAATCTACTATTGTCTCGGTTTAGGTGAATAATATGCCATAAATCAAATCGAAACACTCTAAATTCCGTTATTAATTCCCCCACTTTCCCGTTCATCCCTAACCCTTTGATCTACCTAACATGATTTGACTTGACAGACCAATAATAAAAAAGCCCGCGAACCATGAACTGCCCTACAAGGGTTCGATGTAACACCTATTGTTGCTTTCGCATTTTCGTGTTTTTCGCAACAAAAAATGTTTTTCCTCGATTTATTTTTTCGGCATGCGTTCCTCGCGTCGTAACTCGAGCTTTGTCGAGATTTTATTTCGCGATATTGAATGGTGTTCAGTTTTTTTGATGAGAATGGTTATTGGACGAATTTTTTACTAAATTAAGATCTTCTTTTTTTGCATAAAATCGTAGTAGCTAAATATCGTAGGTAGCTTTTTTCTACATATTTCTCGAACAGTTTTCAGTCAGTTTTTCCCGCTACCGAAAATGAATTAAAGATATTGGTTTGATTCTGTTTGGCATTTTTTTAAACTTAATTTAATTGAGATAACAGGGACCGCTACCATTTTAGAGCTATCAAACTAAAAATAAAATTGAGTTTAAGAAAATGCCCATTAGAATCTATATTTACCAGAATCGACATGCTTCTTTAACTAACCTTTTATATTAACAACTGGCACGACATAACTAGAGGAAAGTTAAGAAAGGGACACAACAAGCTAAGTACCGCTAAGTAGCTAGGTACGTAAGTACTAGTGACAAGCTCGTGGGGTAGGTAGCTCGCTTAGACGTTCTTGATTGATCGTTGAAGTTAAGCTACGTTGTGCGCAGTCACAATTTGAATGGGTGACCGCACGTGGCATTACGAGCTGAGCGCTTCTATGCTTCGGAGGGCACGTTAAATTATCGGTCCCAGCTTTTAAGTCGTTAAACCACGATGGAGGCCTTTAGGCAGCCGAAAAACTCCGTCACGAGAGTGACAGAGTATGTAACGCCTGTTTCCCTTAGGGATAGGCAGAGATCACGGATCGCCATTTGCTACGATCTTGGCATACTTCTTTGGCTTCATTCATTCTCATTACATACTTACGTAAGTAATAATAATAAGTATTTATTTTTCTCTCACTGCAGGTTAAGTACATGTTGTAGGTACTTAGATCTAGAAATTGACATGATTAGTTTTAACCTGCTTCGTGAGAGTCTGGTGCCTGTAATAGGTTTATGCAAACCTGTGTCACAAGTCACCAGTGCTCCCACTCCGCGAATTAATCCTTGAATAAAGTAACAATCTTCTTATATTATAAGAATCTTTGCCCTGACTGACTGACTGACTGACTGACAGACAACGCACAGCCTAAACCGCTGGACGTAGAGACTTGAAATTTTCAGTGTAGGTAAACCTTGGTACGTAGGGATGTACTAAGAAGGGATTTTTCAAAATTCAACCTCTAAAGGGGTGAAAAGGGATGAAAACCTGGAATCAATTTTTGGTCTAAAACTGCACATAACCTATATCAAATTAAAGAGTCGATTTTTCTCATTTAGTAACCTAATAAATGATAAGTAAAGTACCTTTGGTAGAAAAGCGCATGCAAATTCACCTAGTAAACAAAACTTCACATCACCAGAGTAGGTAACGCCTCAGAGACTGAATTCACCTGAGTTGCAGTGACGTATTCATTTCCCGCGAGCTCACACTTGCGCCTGTCTCTTCGAATTGTATACAATTCCTGTCTGCATAATCCCGGAGCGTAAACTTTACTCTTCTGGCTTTGTGTAGCTACACATCTTGTCTTTAAACAAGAAAAATGCAGTTACTAGGCGCTTTCAGAAAGCGATACGATAATTTTATATTCTTTAAAATAATTGCAGCTAGTTTCCCAAGCACAGTAGAAACACGAACTCGATTCTTTATGACAGTCTCCCTCAGCAACGTCAATCGTTAAAAAAATGTTGTTGTAGAAGCACTTCTAAATACCTACAATTTACAAATTTTGAAAGGCCGTTTTACAATATGGAAAATAGAAATAATTATGTAGTAGCGTAATAGACGTCTTAGCGATATTTAAGTGATGTAACTTTTAAAGTAGAGATGATTGCATTCAGAAAGAATTTAATCCTTTCGTAACCTGAGCAATTCGTTTAAAGAAAAATCATACTTGCCCACGCCACTTTCATATAATCTGGATAAATATTGATGCAGAAAGTAGAGCAAAGAGTAAAATAGGTCAAGCGTGATTCGCGTGTCGCATTGCAAAGTCTAGCTAGAATAAGTAACAAGGTTTAGCGAACAGTATTGCTGACATTTTACTTCCAATTCAATAAATAATTTAATGAAATCGAACGAAACTGTATTGATTCTCTGATGGCAGAAGTCAACAAAGCATTTAAAGGACAGGTTTAAACCTCGAATAGTTCTAAAATTATAAAGTTGACGAGGAAAGAGTAAGATGTAAAAAGTTTAACTCACTAACAAATTGTAGAGAAAAACTTGAAACTTGATCAATTTTAAATTAAATTAGCTAAAAGTTTTATACCTAGACAACTAACAGTGGTAGGTACAATGGCCTGAATGGTCTTATATAGTATTGTAATATATACTCGTTTATAAGTATTATTATAACATTAAGCATTTTTCTGCAATCGCACTTGCCAGACTACTGAAACCAGAAAGTTTGGAAAGTAGCTTCTATTTACGGCGTGGCTTTTCGAAATTCAACCCCTAAAGGGGTTGAACCACTAAAAGCGTTTAAAAATGGAACTCGGACTAGAAAAAAATGGAACCCGTTTTTAGGATTTTTCAAAACAATGATACAATAGGGTGTCAAAGTTTGTATGGGAGCTCTTGAACAGGTGTTGCGGTTGGCTTGAAACTCGGTTTGGAAACTTTAAATAAAAAATCAAAAAAGGTGCTTCGGAGGGCATGTTAAATTGTCGGTCCCGGCTTTCAAGTCGTTAAGCCATGACGCAGGTCTTCAGGCGGCCTAAAACTCCGTCACAAAAGTTCGTCACTAGCTCATACGAACTTACTTACTTTTAATAAAAAATAAATGGAATCATGTTTATGGTTTTTCAAAATAACCCTCAAAAAGGGGTAAAATGGGGTGTCAAAATTAACACCACGCGAGCAAGGCTGTGCGTGTAAGCTAGTATACATCTAATATTTATAGAACTTAAATGTTTGTACCCGTCTCGTAATTATGCTGTGTAAATGTATAATATAAAGCCACTACTGAAAGTTATGTAACCTATCCATCGACTGAACAGACAGTACCCACATAATACCTACATTTCGAACTCGGTTTCAACTAGCCTCGAGCGAAACTTTTTCTGAGCGTCCATCAGTACTTTTTCGTTTTGTTGTCAATCCAAAGTTACACGGCACATTTGATCCTCTGGTCTGAAAATTCGCTGATCAGTGTTTATGTCTAGTGAAGTTACTTGCCAACTTTTAATGTTTGTTGAGGTTAAGCGCTTGCTATAAATGTTCACTGTAATGTTATAAATTCAATTATTTTGTGTGAATGGTATTTAGTATGTTGGTACGTAACGGACGGAGTGTTGTTGTTCAACAATTTTAAATGGTACTAGTGGAACGCCCCACGACTTTGACTGCGTAGTTTTTTTTCATACCAATTTTATCTTCTCGCTGCGTTCTCTAGGAATTGAATTTAAAAACCTCTATACAATTAGAGGAATAATAACTCAGATTTTCTTAGACAAGCCATTTGCTTAGAATATTGATCAATTTGTTTTGATTGTTGACAGTTTTCTAACAAAATTAACGAATGAACCAAGAAAAACCGATGAAAGATCGCTCCAAGAAAATCACGAAAATATTAACCCCTATTTTGGTGAGGCAATTCCGAGCATTGACGAAATCTTATCTAACTCCCGCTGGGGTTCCACGGGTTACTATTATTTAATCTGTGCCCCTTATCGCGGCCAGTACGAGCCACTTCGGGAAACAATACTTGAGACTGCGATGTCAGAAAAGAGAATATTCGAAAAACGACGGAAAGTTTCCGGATTCCATGTTCTGAGAACTTTAACCGGCTGATGCTTACATCGGGTTACTTTTATTGACTGGTTGTGTTGTAGAGTTTTTATGCATGTCTTCACAAAGTACCTAGATAGTCTTGGTTTTCAAGGAAAGGCACTGGTGACAAAACCGAACACATAATGCTCCTGTTCGGTATTACATAGTATACATACGTATACACACAACATAATTATCATCAAGTGAAGTTTCACACATCAGTAATACACACTTAATTTGCACACACGTTAGTCGCCGACCGAAACTAGTTTTTTCGGCCGAAACCGAAACCGAAACTTACATATTATTATAAGGTAGTGTTCATTATTTAGTCACTGAAATTTGAACTAATGAACAACTTGACAACTCACCCTATCATCGGTATTACTTACTTATCAACAAAGTTATATTGTTCGAAAAAAATCAAATAGAAACCCAACAACTTTATTGTTAGTACGTAACGTACAAAAACCTATGCACTATTTTTATAAAAGAAATACAGTTTGGTAATTCATTAACTATGGAGTAATAATAACATAAATAGCGAAATAAAACTTTCGAATCTGATTCGAAATAATGTATAATTCTTTTGCAATTTCACGCCAAACAAACTAATGCAAACAAATCATGACACGAATGTTAGCGCGGACGCGGTATAATGACACTTCGTCGTTTGCAACCAAACTTATCCAATCGCAGTGCAAAACCTCCCAAATGTAGTTTCGGTTTCAGCCGTATTTTCGGCTGGATGGCGGCCGAAACCGAAACTAAACTGAAATCCGTTTTTGCCGAAATCGAAACCGAAACCGAAAGTTATGTCGGACACTAACACACAAACATAAAAATATGGTTCATTAGGCCGCATCTCTACTTTAAAATGCGTTTATTGATGGCTATCTTGACCTAGGCTTGTCAAGACTTAATCATACTAATATTACAAAGAAGAAAGATTTTTTGTTTTTTTGTTTGTTTGTAACGAATAGGCTCCAAAACTATTGGACCGATTTCAAAAATTCTTTCACCAATAGAAAGCTACATTATCAGGGTCCAGTATAGGTTATAATAAATTTTCTAAACAATTAGGGATCCATAAGAAAATTGCAATATTGGAAACCCAAAATAGTTTTTGGCGTGCGCTGCGAAAACTATTAACTAAAAACAAAATAATGTACTACACGCGTACGAAGTTGCGGGCAACAGCTAGTGTGTAATAAAGCTGGTTAACTCTCTTACAAAAGATAGCAACGTAAAAGCAGTAAAAATAGCTTCATCAGCATCACCAAGTTTTCATCACCATAAATAAATACTTGAGACAGAAGCGCCGAAAACAGCGCTCAATCCAGTTCAGTGCTCGCAAAACTTATGAATCTTTAAGCTCGGTAAAATTGAACGACATCTCGGCTGCCGTCTATGGTTGCGTTGCGATTATGCGACCGTGTTTGAAACGCATAAACATCCTCCGCTCGATGATAAGATGGGTGTATACATCACTCAGCTGCGCTGCTTTTGTACGTTTTATGGTAGGTTTGGGACATGAGACGTTTATGCTTGTATCACTAGAGATCTAGCTTTGGTATCGTCTGGGCTCCGATTTTAATCAGACATCTATACCTATAAAAGAGCTTAATTTATTATACATAATGTATGTAATGTATAATAAAAAGCCGGTCAAGTGCGAGTCGAATTCGCACACGAGAATTCGTTAATATTGTGTACAATGTTTCTTGTATTATGTTTCTTGATCCCCCTTTTATTTTTATTATTTGTTGTTATAGTGGCAATAGAAACACACATTCTGGGAAAATTTCAACTCTACCTATTGTTCATGAGATTCAGACAGATGGATGGACGGACGGACCCCTAAAAACTTATCATGTAGAGTAGATCATGTCTTGACATTAACACTTCACACTGTTTTGACATAAAACCTAATACAAGTAGTAGAAACACAATACACATTTCTTCAGTTTCATCGTTTTACCTTACGTAGGTAATCTTAGTTCACTTTGTATTTTGTTCCACATTTTTTCCGTTTTTGAAGGTAAATGTTGCCTCCTGACGCTGTATAAATCATCTACTATATCTATAGTAATATATACCATCTGGTAAAGGCCGTAGTATACATTTTTTCAATATAGAATCTCAGCAAAAATAATAAAAACATGCCGACCTAGTGTGCTAACATAAAGTTTTAACAAAAATAAAAGTAATTCTAAAATAATAAATAATTCTGAGCTGTTTTCTAAGACGAGTTTAGAAAACTATCAAAATAAAGTAAAAATGTTTCAATTGTAAGACATCAATTTATGCGGGTTTTCCAATTGTTACTAATAGATTTTTGGATTGCAATATTTATATTTTTTTAATTGGCCGCTGTTATTATGTCTCTACTTTCATTAACCATACTCTACATAGTATCACTCTCTGTGACTCGAGCAAACTAGGAAAGTGGTCGCGTAAATTCTTTATAAAGTTACGCCGAGGATTAGTGAATTGCTGAAATACAGGAAGGAAAACTTTGGCCAGCAATATTCTGGACGGCCATTTTTGTTTTCCTTGTGGCCTTGATCTTTTATTTCTTAAACTATAGATAAGACTTGTCCAAATGATCCTGGTGACTTAAACGTATACCAAAATGCATTGAACTTTTGAGTTTTGTCTTTTATACTTCTTGAATAAAAAAAATTGTTTGGTTTTAATTTTTATCTAGCACCCGCCTGCGACTCCGCTTAGGCTTTGGCAAAGGCTCGCATTCGGGAGTCTATTTATTTTTGATAACAAAATTTCGACTCGAAAATTTCGGGTTTTATTATCCCAAGAAGCAAAAAAAATACATACATATTATCACGCCCGTATTCCTAATGGGATGGGCAGAGCCACAAATAAACATAAGAAAACTTGCAGCCACTTCTGATTTAGTCCTAAGATGGATATGGTGAACAATGGTGACAGGTGGTCAGCCCATCGCTCACATACGAGTAAGTGGTCCATCATGTTAGAGAGGCTCCCTTAGTCGACTTTTACGACATGCTCGGGGAGAGAACAGCTGAACGCATTCTATGCTTTTTCCTTGCTTCCAGTCCTGCAGAGAAGTAAAAAATACCAACTCATTTTCAGTAGCTATTTATGCCACCAGTGTATTAACAGAAACTTATTTTAAGAAACTTCTGAAATATATTTTCAGCAACGTAGATGTTGCTAAATCTTGTAGTTGATTTTCTTTCCTAGTGAAAAGGAAACAAAACGAAATTGTAAGTAATTTATGATGTTTCCAAAATTCATTTCACCTTTCCAACATCTTTATTGAAACGGTTCGGCGTTTCGAATAACAGAAGGGTGTCTGCTCGTATAAGTTTACGATTCTTGCCTTTTTCAGGTACAAATATGTTTATAGTCACTTTCAAAAACAGGTTCGGAACTGGGCTGCACGCGTCAGTTTCTTTTGAACCAGAATGGCGAAAAAAATACGCCTCCAAGAGGCTTTTTCGTGCACTTGACACATGGCCTCAGAATGTAGTTTCTTGACTGATGTCTTTTCTATTCCGAATGAATGTTTTGACAACGTAATTTTTTTAAGAATCCTGCTAATAATTATAAATGTGAAAGTTTGTGAGGATGTTTGTGCCTCAATGTCGTAACGGTTGAACAGATTTGGCTAAAACTTGAAATATACATAATGTGCTGGAATAACATGTAAGTATACTTAAGCTACTTTTCATGCGGATACAACGCGTGCTAAGCCGCAGGGGGAAAGGAAGTATTGGTATAATGGAGCAAATTTTTTTGATAAATCGATGGATGCACGACTAGATTCAAACCACGAACTTAGGATCAGATGGCGGGTCACTATCAGCAATGCTGTCGCACGATAGGGGATGGTTTATTATTTGTTCCATCTAGTTATTGTGGTAACATGAGATAGGTAAACATACCATTACTTTTCTACAGTTTTTTCAGAACCAATTTAATTTAGATTATACTTGTTGGTTCAAGCTTGATGCCGGTAGATACGGGCTAGCCAGTTTTTTGTGCAAATGCAATTTTAGCGTAAGTTGTATGCTTTTTATGTTATACAGTATTACGTCTTTTTCATGTAATGTAAAACATACCTACATTTTTTCAACCTGGTTTAATGCAAATCTCATTTTCGAAAGGGGAAATTGTTTTCATTTTTTAAGACATTTTTCCTCAAGCTTAAGTTTTTGTTATTGTAATATTTTGCGCTGGTAATGGTGTTTGTGTATTTTTTCAAAATAAATGTGGCATACCTTCAGACATAAAACAACGCCTATATTTCCCAAAGTGGTAAGCAGAGAATAGTCGTGTCACTAGTTTTTTCGAACCAGTGTGGTGAAAGGATTTAAAGTGCACCTCAAAAGATAATAATATGTATGTATGTATGTTTCACTCGTTCAATGTATAAAATATTTTTTAAACCATAACATCGCTATCTGCAAATATTTTCTCTGAAAAATGGCATTGAGCACCTTTGTTTGTAATAAGATGATACATCGCCTTGTCAGGCGACACGGTAGCGCGCTTTTATATTACACGATATTATATACTTGCTGCCATAGATACCTACACAGTGGCGTAGGTACGACATCATAAGAAAGATCCTCATGGCTAGTGAGGTGTGAAAGAAACCACGCAACTTTTCACAAAACCCTTCTTGACAAGCGTTGTCATATCACACAAAATCTCCGCCAATAATAATTGCTAATCTTTACGATTATTTTAATGGTGTTTAAGTCATCGTAAAGTTTTATTGTAAATATGTAAAATTATAATCTTGCGAGATTATAAACTGTCGAACATCTGCTTAAATCGAAATTAGTAGGTTAGGTTAGGTTAGTGAAAAACTACGCGCGAAGCGAGCGAGCAGAGCGAGCAGAGCGAGCATGCCGCGGCAGCGACCGCCGCCGAAGCGCCAGAAATTTAAAGCAGTATGTTACGATTCACAATATTTCAGTTTACAATCTCGCGAGGTAGATGATTGTAATCTAACGGTATTTACAATTTTACGGCGGCATATATAAAACGATCGCGATGTTGTGCAACAAAAAAATATTTTGGACGTTTAACTTAAAAATATTTTCTTATTCGAATAACTATTAAGCTTATATTTTTTATAAAACTGTAGTTATCCAAAGTTATCCCTAGTGAGTAAAATAGTAGCGGATCCTAGCGTGAGTGCGTTAGATATAACAGGATAACCCCAAGGAGTTTGCTTTATTCTTCGTTGAATATTATCTGTTTTGACAACTAAAACCGCGTCTTATCGTAAAGCATTGTGTACAAAGGCTTTAAAAGTATTTTTTATACAATTATGAAGCGCTTTTATACAGTTATGAAGCGCTCGTGGCGTAGCTTGCTTAGGCGTTCTTGATTGATCGTTAAAGTTATGCAACGATGTTCGCGGTCACAAATAGGGATGGGTGACCGCAAGTGGCATTACGAGCTGAGCGCTTCCATGCTTTGGAGGGCACGTTAAACAGCCGGCCCCGGCTTTTAAGTCGTTAATCCATGACGGAGGCCTTTAGGCGGGCTAAAAATTCCGTCACTAGAGTTGGCCACTAGCTCATACGAACATACATACATTATTATAATACAGTTATGTGTGAAAATGCCCTGAGGGTGGCTGTCATATCTCTTGACATAAGCTATGGATCTTCCCATGGGATTATTATAGAGCTTGCATTTTTTTTGTAACACATTTCTTTACATGACAGTCTGGAATTAAAATTTCTTGTGAGACAGTGGTGAAACAAAATATATTCCTCTGGTAATTTTCTGTCTCGTTATCATAATGTGATACGATACAACTGGTAACAAGCTAGCAATTGTGGACACGTGTTCAACAAATAAATACCAATGCCGCGAAAGCTCGCAAAACGGATCCCAAAGCAACATTGTTATGAAAAAAAAACCAGGCAAGTGCGAATCGGATTCGCACACGAAGGGTTCCGTACCATCGTTATTACCCTTTTATTTTATTTTTATTATATGTTGTTATAGTAGCAATAGAAGTACACATTCTGTGTAGTGAATAAAAAGTCACCCATCCATTGTAATTTATTTTAATGGCTAGAATACTAGGTGTATTCTAAGATGTCAGCTTTCATCCTTATATTCTTTTTTCGAACCAGGGTGGTGGAAGGTTTTCAGATGTTCCGTAGTAGATTTTAAATCCTAAAATGCATACATAATATTATCTCGCCCATATCCCTAATGAGGTGGGCAAAGTAAACGTGAGTAAACTTAAGCCACTTCTGACTTAAAATCCTAAGATGGATATAGTGAACCATGGTGACAGGTGATCAGCCCATCGCCCACATAGGTGGCACATCCCTTGTCTACTTTTACGATATGCTCGGGATGAGAAGCAGCTGGACGCATTCTATGTTTTTTCTTTTCTACCAGTCTAGCAGAGAAGTAATGTTTTCTTAAAAAGGCATAACACTCTTAAAAATTAACCCAACTGTGATCTTTTAAGTGCAAGAGAACAAGGAATAAGGCTGTATAAACTTGTCTAGAGAGGAACTGAAACAATGCACTCAAATAAGCAAAACGAGTTAAAAATGTAAGACTTGAATAATTGCAAGTGGTCATAACTTCTGAAAGAAACGCGACTGAACCTTGCATTGCTGCAGTTTCCACAAAATAAACATGGCTGGTTCATTTTAATTTTCTCTTGAGGCTTTTAGGCTCGCATTCAAGAAAAACAGATAAAGAATAAAAAAGATAGATTTATTTAGTATGTGCCATTGTTTCTTTTGAAATGTATTTCGTTTAAATAGAATTTAAATAAAAATAGAAGTCCTACTATATTATAAAAGTGAAGGATGTTTGTATGTTTGTGCCTCAATCACGCCTAAACGGCTGAACGGATTTGGACAAAACTTGGAATATACATTATAAGTGTACTAATGACATTATAAGACCACTCAAAATGTAGACCTCCACGGAACACGTAACGTGCCTCCACGATGCGAACCCATTGCCCTCCGTTACGATTTGTAATGTAGGCCTCTGAGCCACCGTCGCGTATGCACCCTAGCCTCCAAGTTGTGTCACAGTCGACGAAACGTCAACTGTCATTATTGACTTCCTTGCCACTGCCATTAAAAAGTTGAGGAGCCTTCATATATAAAAGGAGATAGATTCACAAACATTGCGGATTTGATGAATATGACTGGAAATAATTGCTCTCAAAGATTTTCAAAGGCAGCTTTTTGTTATAAATAATTGTGCACCTGAAAAGAAAATACAAAGTGGCTTACGGACTTTGGCTAGCCAATGCCAAAGCTCACTCTAATGCCAGCTAATACGTACTTTTGGGCCGTATTTGGGTAGAAAACAGGTTGATACCGTGCTATCGAAAATGGCTAAAAAAGCGCTCGCGCACTGGCTAGGCACGCATCGAGCTCCGTAAAATTTAATCAAAAAAATATATTTTAATATGAAGAGTGTGTGTTGGTCAGTGACGCGCTCTGAGGAAAGGTGCCACGAAAGAACAGCGCTGTAGTTACTTCCGGGCTCCTGCAGTACACGCTGAGTGGTTGCCTTTTTGGCTCACAATTTATTATAATTTTTTTGTTTTAACTGTGTAATTTTATTATTTTTTTATAAGCATTTGTGAACCAAATAAATAGTTTTTTTCTTTCTTTCTATCTTTTAACAGTGCATATGCTCACGCTCGCACTTGGCACCATAATGCGCCAATGTGCCGTGGCACTCGCTCATAGAAAAACGAGTAAACTCTATTAAAACGTGCCTTCGTGACGCATGAAAGCAAATTATGTGTTCCGTACTACACCATAGGTTTTAAAGGGTGTGCACTGTGGCGCATGTGGTCCTGACGCAATCAAAGCACGATATTTCGTAACAAACCAATCCATTTAACCAAGTCATCTTTGAATCTATCTGCTGAGAAAGATTGAGAAGCTTGGAAACTTGGAACAATACAAAAATGTTCACCGTGTTAATACTGAAAGCTAAACCTACCACCGATTTAAAGCAAAAAAAACTTAGCCGGGTTTCCACCGTGAAAGAGTAATGAGCGGGAAATGGCTAAGCGGAACGGACTCCTTTTTAATGAAATAGGTTTACATTTCCACCAACAACGAGTTTTACTCGTTCAATCCGCCACCTCTTTTTCTATAGAAACCATTGAGTTATTAAAATTTATATCGATGATAGAAACACTATTTGTATTATCGTGTTGAACGGACTCCGTAAGGACTCCGCTCCATAGGACTGAGCTAGGACATAGGACCGAGTTAATTTCAACTTTTTCTGCTCGCTCAGTCCTTTCCGCTCAACTATTTGTTGGTGGAAATACAAATATGCAGTTTGCTCTTGAGATATAATTGGAGTCCTTAATCCACTCCGGTGGAAATCGGGTAAGTTCTGGCAAAAAAAAAATAGGTCGCATATAAATGAATCTGCTTTCTGAGTGAATAGGACCTCGGTCTGCGGCGTTCCGCTTTCTCAGCCGAGTCCGCAGTCTTTGAGTTTTCTTTACCTGGGATTTTCATTCCACTGAGATTTTTATTCAAAAGCCCTCTCGAGGCCACCTTCTTTGATGTAGTCACTAGTGCATTAGTTTTGGTGAATTGAGTACATACGCCACTGAAAATGCAGTTTTCGACAGCAGAAAAAACCAGGGTGGAGAATGAATTTTGTGGTTTAAAGGTATTATTAATAGCAGTATTTCTAAACATGGCTGTTCAAATGTTAATGTTTAAATACTACCTTATATACCACAGTACCTACAAGCTTTGCTTAGTTTGGAGCTATTTATTTAAAAACGCATATAAGTGGCAGAGTGACTTGGACGTGGAGTCAGGTACAATTTCATATCTTTTTGTCCTCGGTGGCGTGGCGGGCGAGTGCTCAGCTGCGACGCAAGAGGCGCGAGTTCGATTCCCGCTGCAGGAGAAATGTTTGTATGTTTTGCAAATATTTCTTTCGGGTCTGGGTATTGTAATATTATATTATAAGTATTTACAAACAATAAGTGTTATAATGAGCCATCTAGTTCCCATAGCTTTGCTTAGTTTAGGGCTAGATCGCGCTGTGTGTACCTAATGTCCACAAATATTTATTTCAATTATTTATCTTCTTTGAACGATGTCCATGTCGCGTCGCCGTTTCCATACAAGTTTATGGAAGAGAAACTTACGTTCGCGCCACATCTCGGATACTCGCCATAATGAAAATATAGGGACATAAAGATACATCGTGTGAGGTTATATCCGGCAAACCACCCCAAACATTAAGCTTTATTGATTAAGATTTCAGAAATAAAATAAGAGCCTTTTTTCCCACTATAAAACTATTTGTAATAACGCAAGTGAAAACAACGAAATAATATATTCGTACCTACACAAACTACAACATTCATACTTTTGTGATCGGTCCCACAGAGCCTGAAGTCCCCGAAGCCGTAAAACTTGCAACAAACAAAATTGATTAGCGGGAATCTGCTTATCCAGCCATTTGGACCTTCATAAATTATCGGCTAACGTGTCTCAGGAGTACGGCCGGAGCTCAATTTGGTAATTCACTCCAGTACTAATGCTGTGGGTTAGTTCAATAAAATAGTGGTATCAAAATGACATAGACACGTAATTGTGCTACTTTTTTAGATGTGTTTTGCCACAAGCTTCTATGATTATGATGATACTACGAAAAATAAAGACAATTTGCAGATCATCATCATCTTCCTGCCCTTATCCCACTTTATGTGGGGTCGGCACAAATAATCTTTGGATCATGCTGTAAGATTTTGGCTAAGGTGTTTTATGCTCGGCCGCCTGCCTGACGTCAACCCTCCTTGGGAATACTTGCTTATTGTATCTCATCATGTTGGAGAGGATACTATCCCTTAGACAATTTCCAGATGAAAACAGAAATAAGGTATCAACGCAAACTCATGGTAAGTTTCTCTTTAGCTCAGTTTGAAAACTTCGCGTGATAACGTGCTTATTATATTGAGTCCGTGCATTAAGTACTTATCTACTTTATTCAATACTTTTGTATCATAGTACACACTTAGATAACTGCTATTTTAAAACACTAGACATTATGATAAGGTTTTTTTATCCAAAAGTCTTGTTTGTCTAAGCTAAATCGACTTGCAAGATGCTTGAATATTTTAATAGGTAGGCAACTTATCGAGCGAAGCCGTGAGCTAGTTCAGAATCCTACTATATTGTAAATGTGAAAGTTTGTGAGGATGTTTGTTTGTTTGTGCCTCAATCACGCAATCACGCAAGCTGAACGGATTTTGATAAAACTTGGAATATACAGTATTGAATGAAATAAATACGCAATTCATTTATTATATTGATTTTTGACCAATCTAAAATATATAGAGCGGTTTCAAATCTGATTCTAATTGTAAACATGAACCCAATATGGCTCTAACGTGCGGTAATGTTTTGCATAAACGAGCGTAAATGGAGCATATAATGACACAAATTAACATAGGTACCAAATAGGAAATATAGTTTGGTGCTACGAATTTGTTGATAATCAATACCTAATTTGGCTATTATTATCGAATAGAAAGCCATTAACCTTGTCACAAATATATTATAGCGATGGTTTATAAATAAAATCGTTCCGGGCACCATAGCGTCGCATTGGTATAGGCAAAGTCCTTTTTTGATGCTATGTATCATCTAGAATAGATGATGAAATCCTTAGTTTTTTCATAAATAATATGAGAAAAAAAGTTATAGCTATAAACAAAACTATTCTATTCAAATCTAAAAATTGAAGCACAATGACACATCCTTATAAATTACTAGCTGCCGCCCGCGGCTTCGCTCGCGTGGTACCCGGATAAAAAATTGCCTATATGTTAGTCCAGTACATGTACTATGTATATTCCAAGTTTCGTTCAGATCCATTCAGCTGTTTAGGCGTGATTGAGGCACAAACATCCAAACATCGTCACAAACTTTCGAACTAGATGGCAGCACAGGTAAAATTAGTACGCGCTATCGTTGCGTTTTGAGCTTTACGCCGGTAATTTCAAGCAAACTAAGACTTTTCAATTTTATAATATAAGTAAGAAGTAAGATCTTTCTTATAAATTATATTCAGGATTTATTAGTAGTTATTGTTACTAAATATTATATTAGTAGCGATATACGCCATAATCGAATTTCAAGCCGAGTTTGTACGATGGATGACTGCAAATTTTATGCAAAAAACGAATAGGAGTTTTTCAAATTTTCAGCGAATTACAGCTTGCACTCCACGAATTTCATAATAAAATTCTTCGGAACCCAACAAAGATCGCATTACTTATATTCTCCAGTTTACGGGTGAATCCATTTCTGAAACTTCGAATTTTCCAATGCAAACGCTCCACTGCAGTTGAGTTACGAGTTACGAAGAGGCTGAAATGTGTTTGTACTATAAAAGCGACGACCGTTATAAGTTGGTCGTATGTACCTACAGCGGAGATGGCGACAGAATTACAATACTTTACCAGCTCTTTATGATGTTCTTTAAAGAGATTATCACGTTGTATAAGATGACCATTCTTGTTCATGTCTTCATGCCCATTTTTCATAAAGAACAGCATAGAATGAAAGGTAGAAGAAAAGCGAGGTTTATACCTCGCTCATAATCATTTTGGAAGACCAAGAATTAAATTACATAATCCAGATAAAAGAAAAAGTTGCTGTCATGTCGTATAGAGAAGGAAAATACCGCATTGCGTTTAGTTATATGTAAATCAGCGAAGTAAGGCACTGGTGACCATTTTATTTTTACTTATTTCAGGAATTTTAGCTAGTCAATTGACCTGTTTATTCCCTAAAATTCATGTTATTTTTTACTGTTATAATGTATTCGTTTTTTTCCACATAATAACTGTTAATATATTTTTGTAACATGTTATGTTACATAAGTTGACCTTAATTTTGTTGTGGTAGAAATAAATAATTATTTCTTATTATTTATTAGAGGGAAAATAGAGAAAACTGAATCTTTGCACCGATTAGCTTTTTAATAGCCTCCTGTAGTGAATAATAAAAAAGAAAAATAATGCTTTGTATGAAAATAAACAAGAAATAACATATTGGCACCCTTTGAGCGTCACAGTTTACACAAGTATTAGAGTCTCCGTCCGTACTTCTTCCGTAATCAGATCACAGCAAAGCACAAAAAAGCAAAGCAAACTGTCCAAAGTAATGTTATGAAATACGCTTTGCTTTCTCTCTGCTTCGATGAAATGTACCGTATTTTATGTACCTACACTGTGACGCTCAAAGGCTGCCAATAACAAGTAATCTAGCTATTAGTCACTAAGCTACCGTAGAGGAAAAATCCTCCCTAGGATTACTCAGCTCCACGATGTCGAAGGACGTTCGGTTCGAATATTGAATAGTCTGTAGTGGAAATAAAAACTTTAAATGTTAACATTTTTCTGGCGTGTTCTTTTATAAAAGGATGACCTTAATGTCGTAGCGGGTGAATGCTTGCAACGAGGCGCGAGAGGTGCGGGTTCACGTCTCGCTACGGGAGAAATGATTGCATGTTCTACAAACGTGATTTCTGAGTCTGCTTTGCATGATACCACTGCTATGAACTATGTTATCTTTCAGATACCCCTGTGAATGTTTTATAGAATCAGTTAACACAACATCTGTCCGCCGATTAAAATAAAATATTTCTTGTAAATACCTAAATTAAATTTCAAATGAGTTAATAAAATAATACATTTTAAACACTACAATGAAAATTGACTTCAATAATAAAATTCGAGCCCATAAAAATTTTATACCCTACATTATCACCCTTTGGGGTTGTATTTATTTTTCAAATATCAATGAGGACTAACGGAAAGTAAAAACTAAAAACTTGGAAAAAAAAACTTGAGAACCTTCTCTCTTTTTTTAAGTCGGTTAAAAAGTGTCCTAAATCGAATCGACTGCATTTCACTGAATTGAATCAGCTGCATTAGCACCAAAATCTTTATAGCGTTTTTTACCTATACATTTTTATATGATTCTGTCTCATAAAACCCACTTTCAAATTATGGCATCATAAATTTTAGAAGTAACTTGAGAATCATTGCTTCACCCTTATTTCTAAATTCACTCCATTTCAATTCGGCTGAATAAAGGAACGTTTCATGTGATATTCATAAGAATAGTTTCAAACATTCTCTTTTTGGTATACCTACAATTTGACTGACATAGGTACTACGTTTATTTGATTTGATTTGGGTATTATTTGCTGAAAATTAGTGGTATCATGAATATTGCAGTTTATAACTAGGGTCCTAGGGAGTTATTACGTAATAAATTTAAAGAAATAAATATCATGACAGTTCCTGTTTCAATATATACCTAAGTGAAAACTTCATGTACCTACGTTCATAAAAATGTTAGCAAGTTTAAGAAAAATAGCGAAAACAAGGATAAACTGCTGTACCCACAATTACGCTAGATAAAGTTAACAAATCATTTAAGGGTCAATGTATACGCTTCTATAACAAAGTCCTAAGCGAGATGTCAAATTTGTCAGTTAATACATTTAAGACTCTAATAAAAAGAAAATTGTTTAAAAAGCTCATAACAAAATATCTGATTACATGGAAGACAAAAAATCTTAACACTGAATAATGCTCCAACTCGTTTTATAAATAAGATAGTAAAGGGATCATTTTCCAAAAAAAATGCCATTTGTGGTCTCTTGCACGTGTATCTTCCATGCTTGATCGCGTTAAGAACAGGCGTAAATTCAACGTAGATTGAAGATAATTTAAAGTGATCCTTACCGATCCTATTGAATAAAGTATATTGAGTTTGAGTTTGGTTGCCAAATATCTACTAACAAACATAGGAACCATCTATTTACATCATGATTTAAACAGCGTCAGGAGGCAATTTTTGCCTATATTATCAGGACTGTGATGCTACCAGCAATACGTCAATTGTTCTTTTTAGACAAAATCTGTTGGTTGATAATAATCATACTTAGTAGGTAACAATATAAAAAGTTTACTTATAAACGTTGTTTGACAACACTGTTTTGAACACTGTTATTTTTTTTATAATTTTTTTTTGATAACTTACAGCTAGAGAATATACAATAGGTAGATAAATGCAGCTATAGCAGAAATAGGCAGATAAATATACTATGCAGCAGATACTACATAATATGGGACGGCTAATTACAAGTTTCCATTTGTCATAAATAAATAAAAAGGGATGGCCTTAACTATTGCAGGGTAATTTTGAAGGGCTTATCCATTTTTTATAAGTAGAACCGCCAGTGTCTAAAATACTGTGTTGCTTTAATTATTTTTTACACCATAAGCAATACTTATCTGCACAAAGTAAATAAAAAAGGTAACAAACAGCTTGAAAATAATAAAATACCTAACAAGCCATTTCAGCTCAACAAAATCCTTTGCTAAAATGCCATTAATTCGGTAGAAAGCTAAAAAACCCCTAAAACGAAAAGAGCCGGCCATCGTTCATATATTATTCAGGCTGCGTCTTGGAGCGTAAATGAAAAAGTTTTTTGTATTCAATGACTATTGGAACACCACCAAAACAGGAGGTGAAGTTGGCAAAGTTTTCAAATTGAACCCAAATTACGCTGAATCGTAACGTATTCTTTTCGCGTTTGTCATTTTGTCACGAATATTAATAGGTGCTTACTTATTTTATATCAAGAAAATAAAATATAGCATCGATTACAAAAGAAAATATATAACATACATACTCGTAAGTACCTACACACATACTTATTCTCATGCCCATATCCCTAATAGGCATTGGCACAAAAAGTAGTCATACGAAAACTTGCAGCCACTCCTGATTCAAAGTCAGTGGATATGGTGATATATGATAAGAGAGCACTGGCGGTCTAGTGGTAGTGTCCCCGCCTTCCGATCCTAAGGTCGGGGCTCAAATCGGTTCGTGCAACAATTACTTTTTTTGTTTGAAAAATTTATGTGGGCTATAATACCAGTACTCTCAAACAGTGAAGGAAAATATCGTGAGGAAACCAGCATGTCGCAGAACCTAAAAACCTCAAAAATATGTGTAAAGTGCATGAAAGGAGCCTTTGAGGCCCACTTTAATCTTTTCCACACAGGTTTGAAAAAACTAGTGACATGACTAGATAGATAAATTATTATAATAGGTTTAAAAATGCTATTTTAAGTCACTTACTATTCTAAGCTTTATCCTAATCAGTTAAGCCGCTTAAGCGCGTTTCAAATATACAAAGACACAAATATTTAAAAAAGTTTCGCCTGTATTATGTTTAACAGTATGATTTAAAGAAAAGGAAAAGATAAGTCCAACACTTGACATTTTATTAAATATCTAAATACGTGCATAAACACACACCTCAAATGAATAATTTTTTAAACTTCCCTTTTAATACAAATATCCCAAAATAAAAATTAATTACCAAAAGCTAATAATATTATAGAGTAGACGAAGCGACGAGCTTAATTTCACCTCATAAGATTTAATCTCGAAATTCTTTCCCAACGTGGACTCAGTGAGGGAAATTCGTTTGTCTCGTGCTGTTCCATTTGATTACCTACGTTCCTGACGTTCAGATGGACAAATAAATATTTGTGAGCTACATATTTTAGAAGGCAAAGCTTTCATCAAATAATTTGAATAATGAATTTTCTCCTATCTAGAACTCATTGTTTTCCTTAACGTATTTACAAAATATTATGACATGCTTGAAAAGTAGATAGATAGATAAAACTTTATTGTTTACCACACAACACTAAACTTACAAAATAGACAAAAAATATGGTAAAAACAAAGGGACGGCCTTATCGCTAAAAGCGATCTCTGCCAGGCAACCTAGGATGGATTGGATGGATAAAAATCAGGTACAACTGGAATCAGTGCAGCAAGACAGTAATTGATTCATGACTTTGTTTTTAAAGATGGTAGATGATTGAGTCCTTCGGATATCCTCAGGCAGAGCGTTCCAGAGGCGGACAGCCTGCACTGTGAATGAGGCTGGAGTGAATCAGATGAGGGTAGGGATTGAGGGTGTGTTAGATGCAGGAACTGGAACCGTTCCTTGAGATAAAGCGGAGAAGTGGGAGAAAAGAGTATCTTGTGCAGAAGGTTTAGAATATGAGCATTCCGGCGAAAGCGGATCGGCAACCACTTGAGCTTATTAAGGTATACATTTTTAAACTGCTCTAAGAATCTTAGTTTGGCTAGAGTTTTTTACTTTTTTTTTACTGAGATCATTACGTTTCTATTCCATAGCACGTGAGACAACTTATTCTAGTTCTACGAGAAAATACCCAGCAATGAACGTGGTTCAATGATCCGAAATCCATAAACGGTGGATCCGATGTCGTTCCTGCAATTTCCGATTTCACTCAGTCTGCCAATAAACTGGACGGTCGAAGACTGAAAAACTTTTCAATCGACTGCCGCTATGATCCTATTTTTGGTGACTGGACTTTAATGGCTTAATCAAAATGTTTCAAAGGTTTCATTTGTTTATAGTTTCTGAGAGCTTTGTTTTAATTTTTTATTCCGCATATCCTACTAATATTATAAATGCGAGAGTTTGTGAGGAAGTGAGGATATAAGGATGTGTAGATGAGATGATGTATGTTTGCGCCTCAATCACGCCCAAACGGCTAAACGGATTTGAATTAAATTTGGAATATAGGTACATAATACGTGTACTGGAATAACATATTATAGGCTACTTTTTATCCGAGTACAAAGCGAGCGAAGCTGCGAGTAGCAGCTAGTTATGAATAAATAATCTATTATAGTCCTACTTGTTTTATTTATTTTTGCACAGCAAATCTGTTGATTATGTTTTAATCAACAGTTGATAATGTTGAATATAAAAGTAACTCTGTCCGTCTGTTAACAATGTCATTCATATCTATCTGGTCGTCAGCAGCTCTCTTTTTCTTGCAGGGCTGTAGGTAAGGGCCTCAAGCTGGACCGATTTCATGACTTGTTGGATTTTTCTCTGCCCCGAATAGCAGAATAATTATCTAATAAAACATTTTAAAATTCGCATTATTAATTCTAAAACGGTACGAAGTTTGTGGGGCCAGGCTAGTATCAGTATAAGTGAGAGCCGCAACGAAGGTGACGCATAGTAGCGCGCGGTACAGCGCCGATGGATTGACGGTGTGCAAAATGAACTTGTAACGTCACAGGCCTTATCAGGATTCATCATCATCATCAGTCTATCTTCAGCCTATAGCAGTCCACTGCTATAGGCCTCCCCTTCGGTTTGACGCATCCAGTCTCTGCCTTTCGCAAATCGTCAGTTTTCAAAAAAAACTCAACGCGGACAAAGTCACAGGGCGTTGACCTTGTCTCTAATAAACCTCAGTACATAACCTGATAACAATGAGGTAGTCTAGTAATTTAATATGGCTCGGATATTCCCACACTGCCTCGGGCACTTCACGGAAGCATGTCAAAACGTACCGTTTTCTGTTAATTACGCTTTGTTAACTAACGGCAGTCAAAACTAAGAGATACCTACTTAAGTTCGTACAAGTTTGAACTGAAACCAAGTTTTGTATGTGAAACATTATTAAACCGGATAGTGTAGACCTGTGTTTCACGATAGATACATATTTACCAAAAGTTAGTAATTAGTATTTAAATCAGATGTGGCTGCTTGTGGTGAAGTTTTCCTATGATTACTTTTGGCTCTGCCTACCCCATTAGGGATACGGGGTGATATTATGTACGTATGTACCCTATAAACGTTACTCAATTCAATTGTGATACATCGTTATGGCACTACTTTGAACATTAAGCTTTGCAAGAATGTCATAGTAGCCATGTAAAAAAATTTAAATGAGAGATGGTGACAGTAAAGTGAACTCCTTACTTTGTGACTTTATTAACTCCTTGCAAAATTGAATAGCAAAAGCTTCTAGTATATTTATTACAAACGCCTTACAAAATTAAATAGCAAAAGATTCTAGTATTCTGCGTCCAAAACATCAGGCTTAAGCAAAATTGTCACGTAGAGTAACATAATGTGAGGCTGACAGCCTCAACATCATCAAAGATACTGAAACATTGCTGCCAACATCCCAAAGTCCTCCTCCAGTACTTCAAGGAGTTGGGCTGGCTAGGGAAGGGTTAGCAGAGGGATAATGTGTGCATTAAAACCCCACTGCGGGACGTCAGCAGATCTTTGTTCCCCTACCTATACATAATTATAATTACTTATCTAAAAAGATAGGGCGAAGCTTAAACAACGCCAATCGCACTCAGAACCAAAAAGTGAAAATAAAAATCCAATCTTCCCAACCAGCAGGGAAAGACCAGTGGAAATATGTGGAGTAAGTGGTCAAGTTAAGTACGGGATGAATGTCACAAGAGACCATACCTATTAAAACTAATTGAAATAATGCCTTTAAAAACCCATTAAATACATTTTGTATACAAGCAAAACAATAAGTATTTTTCTTCAATCAACGCACAGGCCAAACCAAAGCTAGAATGCAGAAATTTGGGAGGAAACTTTCTTTTATAGCAAAACCACCCACTAAAGCGGGATTTTTCAAAATTCAACACCTAAAGGGGTGAACACGTTTGTGTAAAACTTTTTAACGCGAAATGCGATTTGCTTAAAACTCGCTGGATATTAAAAATAAATGCAAAATAAATGGATACATCATGTTCCAGGATTTTTTTTAAAACAACTCTTAAGTGTGTAAAATGGGGTCAAAGTTGGTATGGGAACTTTTTAACGGGTGGTGCGATTGACTCGAAACTTGAATACTTTAAATATAAAATTAATGGACACGTGTTTCAGGATTTTTCGAAATAACCCTCAAGAAGCGGGACATTGAAGTAAGTATCAAAATTACCATCACGCGAGAGAAGCCGCGTATGTAAGCTAGTTTATCAGTATAATAGTTGGACAGTAAAAATAAAACTTCAATATACAAATCCAACATAATGCTTTATTTTACAAACACTATCTCACCTCTAACTATTTAATAACTAATATTATACAATTAGACACCGCATTATATACAGAAATTTAAACATTTTATTATAATAATAAGAATAAGGCACATTTATAACTTCCTATTCATTTCTAATTACAAACTAAATTACTTTTTTTATTATCTTTACAGTTATTTCATTAGTTGAGTAAGATAATATTTAAATTAAATACTCCAGAACTAAAATGATGACTGTACAAAATTAAAGCAAGATCAAGGAACCTTGACAATAACAAATTAGTTTTATTTATAAAAATAGAAACGATTACGAATGAAAGGATTGGAAAGGTTTATCTCTATTCTGTAAAGTGTTTATGAGACTTATCCTTCAAAATGTCAAATGAATTTCGTCATTTCATACATACCAGACCAATTATTAGCTAGAAATATATAGCTTAGTAAGCATTCAATATGCATTTAGTGCGTGTTTTCAAGTATTTAATTTAGACTGGACGTTTTTATTTTCCTGCAACACAACTCTTTTATTAATAAAAAATTAAATAAGATGAAGTTTCATTTTTATTATATTTTATTTTTATTTTATACTTGATACTAGAAAAAAATATTTATATTAAGCTATGTTTCGGAAGACTAATGGCAGTTTTTATACACGCATCAATTTTGAAAAATCGTGTATTTTTTCAAAAACTTAAGAAGGAATGCTTTAGTTATAAATCGATTTATTTTTTGGAATGTTAACTAGGTACTTCCATTAATCTAATAAAATCAAAGAATCAATAACAGAATATACTAAATAGTAATGCCAATATTTTAACAAATAAAATAGAATTTAAATAAATTCGTCCTTGACTAAGAAAAGAGGTTTTTACGAATAAAAAACTATACCTTTATCTAAATTATACTAATTAGTCTATATCTTATTCTAATATGAGTCAAAATGACTATTGAACTAACTAATATATTTTAAATCACAATAATTATGAACGAATACAAGTTCTTTTTAGATACAAACATCGCTCTACAAACCCGAAACGAATGTTTGGCATAAAACAAAGGAAACATTAAAACACAATATAAGACTTAACGTCTAGAAATTAAAAATTTTTCGTATAATTTATATGAAAATCATCCTTAATACCATGAACAAAAAATATATAAAAGATTTTGCTTTTATTTATTTATTTATTAAGTTAAATAACATTCCTACCAAGAAAAAAATACTTTCTCCAGTAGTTACTTATCAGAAAATTATTTAACCAATCTTACAAGTAGTTATAGTAAATGTAGAAGATATGTACACAAAATACAATAGGCACTAAATACTAACCAGTACATACTTTATACAGAATACTATTAAAATACATTTTTTTGCATGGAATACTCGTAGAATACGGATTTCTATGTTATTTATACTGCCAAGATATGTGTATGCTGTAATATTAAAAAAAATCCTAGACGAAAAATAGTCTTTGAAAAATATTTTAAATCTTTAACAATACAGGTTATTGCCCCTTAAAAGTATTAGTAAAATTCACATGTTAAAATTAATAATAAAACAACCAAAAGGGTCAAAGATTAGGTCAGTCATAGTCTTAGGCCAATAGTGACGGGGTCAACGAGTGATTCTAAGCTAAAACACACCAAGCTTTCCACATCGAATTTCGCTATTAACAGCCTTATAATTTTTGCTTGTAAAAATCCATTACAATGTTTAGATAACCGTGATTACGTACACCTAGTACAATTACACAAAATGAACCAAAAATAAATTTAACTGAAACAGAAAATCTGGGTATACCCAGAAGTGGGTCGATGATGACGAAGTAAATCTATTTTGGTCACATAAACATTATAACGAACTTCTAAAACACTAGAAGCATTGCATTCGCCAACAAGTGATAAGAAATTGTCTCTCACAAGTCTTTCACGATCGAGGGGACGAGTCCGTCTTATATGAACAAGACTTGATCGTAGGCCTCGGGCTAATCGGCTATCAGCTCAGGCGACAATCTGCTTGGGTTGAAATTCTCCATGCTCCACATATGCCGGGATCCAGCCTCATTGCAAGACTCCATGACGATCTTGTCCTTGTTCTTGGATATCGCCATGCATTTCTCGCTTGAGCCGTGCTTGAGCAGTTTGGTCTGCAAAAAAGATTATCGGTTAATTACTGTGTAGGATGCATATTGCATACTGTTTAAGTGATTGAGGATTCAGTTATGTTATTTTTATAACAGGTCAGTGTAATAGTGAAACTTCGTTCAATAAATATAACGACAAAAGCCAAGGATAGAAGACAAAACTGCTATTCTAAGATTTGGTTAGCTGTATTTTATTTAAGACCTGACAGAAGACAAAATACTACTAATCTAAGGTTTAGTAGTGAATTTTGCTTAAGTCCTTAATAAAATACAGCTAATTTTATTAAATACTTGACCAACATTTTTATGTTAATGAGCGCATCAACCATTAAATAAATTGGAAGAACGGCACAACAGCTAAGTAAAGTCATAAGTTATTTTACACATTCCGCTCATTAGCAGTAAATTAATTTAAAATCGTCTTTTTACCGAGGTGTAATCTAACCTTCTGTAAAATTTTAGGGTATATATACTTACATTCGGGTCATAGAGCCAGAGTTGGTTGCCCTTAGCCCCATGGCAAGGATAAAGCACAACATCGTGCCCGGAGTAATCGAGGCAAGTCTCATCACGACGAATCTCTCCGTTCTTAGAATACATCCAGTACTGCGAACACAGGGGAATTACGTTGAATTATCTTATCTTTGACATTGAATTTTGAACTTCACTGCGTAAGTAGAAAGGTCAAAATCGAACGCTGCATTTGAAGTATTCAGCATATTTTACAAAAGCAATAGGTACTGTAGATACAAATAACACATTTAGAAAACAGGCTAAGGTAAAGAGGATATGAAACCAACACCTGTAATTTTAAAACGTTATATAAATAATAAATATATCAAAATTATACAAAACAGTTATTTACATGTGTTAGAAAGAACTTAGGAACTAATATTTTACCTTGCGGCAGTACCAAATTGGAAGAGTCACATTTGAAAATAATTCTACTAGACATGTTTAAGGCACCACAGTCAATTTAGAAATACTTAAATCTATCGACTTTGTGAAAAATTAATAAGCAGTTCATACTAAAGTGACAGATAAAAATGTTAATAATGAATATGAATGCAATAATTCTAAAGCAAGCCAATTTATAAATAACTAGAAACATGCTATTTACAAATTTCTATTAATTAATTAATCAATTAAAACCTACTTTTTCAAATTTTGCTATTATTTAAGAGACATTTCGAAGATGTTTGACATTATAAGTTTGCTTTTGATACTAATGAAATTGTGGAGTGCTTTTGATAATTCTATTGAATTTGCTATGATTTGTAGATACTATGCACAATGATGTTTTTTATTCTTTTATTTGCTGTGTATGGGTACAGGTTCCCACATACATTGCTCGCCAGCTCGTGTGCCAAACAGTTTAATAATTTCAACAACTTTTGCCGAAAACTTTTTCATAACACTCTACTTGGTACATGTAATTTTGATCTATTGTGATTGGCACTATTTTTACTTTCCAATACCACCGTCACCAACTACAATGATAGAAGCAAAGCATGACAGAGTTTATTTGGCTGCCTCCACAAACCTGATTTCCATACTCTCCGTGGCAAGGCCACACGTTGACAGGCTTCTTCATATCCTCAGGGCCGGCTGCGGAGTCGATGCATATGCCAGACTGGACATTCGCGATCTGATGCCATTGGGAAGATTTAAAGGCGTGCCAAATGTAAGCGTGCTACTGATATCATCACTTGATTGTAACTTTATTATATTTTGAGAAGTTATTTGCTCTAAGATCGGTCAGACAAAATTCAGTTGAAAAATCTTCAAGTGATAAAATCAGAAAACCGTGACGATGAAAATGAAAAACATAAATGGAACACAAAACAAAAAATCATTCCGCATACGCCAACTAAAAGTTCAAACAGGTGCCCCCAAAACAAATATCACTCCAATAAGGAGTACCTGGTCTCCACCACCGTGATGGCATTTATGAAACCGTACTGGGTTGCCATCATCTGCCAAGTTATCTTCATCTCCGTCAAGACAGTAACTTCCACCCATTGCTCTATTTCGTACCTATTATGCATTCAGTTTAAATAAAATCAAAAAACGTGCTCAGGGGTGCTCTTAAAGTCTGTGATCCACACGTGCATAAAGAGTGCAAAGTCGTTTGAGAAAATTCGGAACATAAAACTCGTGCAAAATGGTACTGCCGCAATTTTTTAAATTGCAAAAGACAGAAGACCTGATTTCCTCCCTGTCGGTGACACGGGTATAGTCCCACTGGTTTATGATGATCCGACTTGCGCGTCGGCGAATCCAAACATATCTTTTTGAACGCCACATTGCGGATCTGTACAGGTAATCATTTTGAACAACACTTCCGTTACTTGCACTCATTGTAGCAAAGGTGTACAACGGATAACAGTTTTAGAATAACAGAGTATGCAAATATAACACATTTTCCTTACGAAAATTTGAGGTGAATATCCTAAAATAATAGCGTGACAGTTTGATAAAAAGCTTACCTCTCCGTGAGCTACAGATTCTCCGGGAATGAATAGCTCTGGGTAAATATTCTTCAGATACCATTCAAAGCTTTTGCAATTCAGTTTTTCCCTTAGTTCCAGTCGACTTCTGATGTCACCGTAATCACCCTTATCGTTACCCACTCGCTGGTAATAGTATTTTGCATAATCGTCCAGCCATACCTAAATATCAAAACAAAACATCACGTTTAAGGAAATTTGCATTTAAACAGGAACAGTTATCCTTTTCAATTCTTGTTGGGTTCTCACCTCAGCTAATCGGACAGAGTTTTTCTTTAGGACGTTGACCCCGGTTCGCCATTTGTACGGCGATCGCTTTCTGAAGATGTGGCCAACATGCGAGCATGGAACAATTTCTAACGTTCCTCCACACATCCAAGTCTTGAACGACAGCTCTAGGTTTTCACCTCCCCAGATGTCGAACCCACTGTCGTATGTTCCCAATCTTTCGAAAAAGTCTTTGTCGATGGCGAAGAGACCACCAGCCATAGTCGGGGAGTAGACAGGCTCCGCTGTATGTTGGTGTCTCGCTCGCTCTTTAGCGGGTACTGGGTGCCAATTGAACTGGAGATTCCAGTCGAAACCGCCAACATTGACTGACGATGAGTCTCTGTAGTGATATTCGAGGGTATTGTCGTCAATGACGTCGATGACAGGGCACACTACTGTCGTTTTATTACGAGCGATTCTGTCCAGTAAGGGTTCAAGCCACCCTGTAAGAAAATTTTATTTATGAGGGTCGTTGAACGTCTGAGTACCTGAGTGGAAAGTATCTACAAACCTTCTGTACATTCGCAGTGACTATCAAGGTACGTTAGAACTGGAGCTGTGACATATCTGGCTCCAAGAAGCCTGGCTCTGATGAGACCTTCTCTCCGCGGTGCTCTCACAATTCTTACTTTTGGGAGAGATGACATGTAATCATCGAGTTGCTGCATCAAATGAGCTATAAAAAAGGATGAAATTATCAGTTTTGTAAGTGACTTGACCTTAAATAATTATCTTATACCATCATAGTTTTTCATAATGAAATTAGAAAAGGAAAGTTATCAGTTATCAGAAGATAATACGATAAAGTGATGATAGTAAAGCTTGTTACTCTCAATAATTAGATAGTGACGAATACTGCCTGCTTACTCAAATAGCCAAAACACAATCACAGTAAGGTCAAGGTAGCGGATTCATGAAGAATTTAGTAAAAAATTAAAATTATAAAAAAAAATGTAATCGATATGTTTCAATAACTTACGCATATCAGAGAAGTCATCAACAAGAATGATCTCCTTTATCAGATGTGCTGGAGACCTGTCCAGTACAGAGTGAACAGTTCTCAGCAGCACCGACCAGGCTTCGTTGTGAAAGCATATCACGACGGACGTTTGAGGCAGATCCTCCAGATACCTCCCCGGTTGCTTGCACCTGGGTTAGGATAAATATTTGATCACTGATATTTGCTATAGTATATTATAGAGTAGTCTGTCTTTATAAACAGTGGGATAGGGTGCGATGCGTTTCGATGTTTCCAAGTTTTTGGTAGGTAATAAAATAATTACTTAGTTCTGACCACACACTACGATTCTCTGCGTTCTGGGTATCAAAAATCACGAGTACCGTGCTAACACAACACCCAGACTCCCCAACATTTCTCCCGCGGCGGGAATCGAACACCTTTCAAGTCTCAGCCGAGTACCCGCCCGCCACGTTACCGAGGCCGTTATAAAGATGATAACCAACCTCATCTAGCAGCGATTTGTCTAGCTTCATGCAATCAAAAGAAATCTAGATTTCTGACACAATCATTGATTATCTACAAAGAACTTAATCTTTCTCTTTAGCTAGGCTTATCGCAATTCGTCCAGACCAAAGAGACAAAACTACGATACTGTTGAGCCGCAAATCTCTGGTTCTTTGGAATCAGAGTAGTGAAAGGATTTAAAGTGTGCATCAAAGGCTCCTTTCGATCTCTAAACTCAAAGGTAAGTCCTTCTAAAGGCAAAAGGTGCAATAAGTAAAAGAATTCGTCACAAAGGCCGTTCCCACAGGCGCCCTATCCGGATTTAATCCACAAAGCAACCTGACATTAGTGGATATTTTCTTAGCGAAAATAAATTATACAGTGATGGAAACTAGCTCCAACGTCATCTTGTTGTATGTTGTGGTGTACGTGGAATTTTTTTAAATTCAATCCTTAAAGGGATGAAAAGTGATGAAAACATTTGTTATGGAACTTTATAACACATAGTGCGATTTGCTTGAAACTCGGTCTAGCTACTATAAATGCAAGCTAAATTGGTATGTGTTTAGAATTTTATAAAACAACCCATAAAAAGAAGTGAAATGGGGTGTTATAGTTTGTATGGAAACCTTTTAACGGGCGGTGCTATTGACTTTAAACACGGTTTGGATATTTTAAATAAAAAACAAATGGATATCTACCTAAAACCTAAAAAGGGCTATATGTGGTGTCAAAATTTATACCAAGCAAGTGAAGCCGCACGTGTTAGCTAGTAACTAAATAAGGTAAAACATTTCTTACCACTCATCTCTCGGATCCGGGAGCTTCCTCCTAATTGAAATCAAGTCGCTGACATATTGATTGAAGGCGTTTTTCTTCCATCCCTCCGAGACAGCCGTCTTCGATTCTTCGCTCATGTTCTTAGGCAGCACGACCGGTTTGCCAAGTTCACCGGGTGCGTTGTCCGAGCCGGGTGCAGCGATTACGCCCAGGCCTATGGCACAGAGTAAATTGAGCTTGAATAGATGGGACAGTCCAAGTCAAGTTCAAGTAGGTATTTATTTTTACACCGGTGATCCTGAATAGTGGACAGTGAGCTCTAGAGATGATGCAGGAAAACTGTAATTTTATGAACCATATAATGTGACGATACTACTCTACAAGGATAAGGACAGCTGATGATGATCTGCCATAACATAGTCGCATGAACCCCACGTAACAATACAAGAAAATGTTTCGTAAAATATAGAACTGCTCAGTAGGCACTGTTGGTTTGATTATCCTGTTTTTTTTTATTAACCTATATTATCCCAATATAGGTTTATCTATCTATCTATATATCTATATATCTAACCTATATTATCCCAATATAGGTTTATCCCAATTGATTATCCAGTTTAAAAACATTAAACTATAGATTTATCATCTGCAACAAGGTATCAGAAATATCACTTTCAAACTCCCAAACGTTCAAATATTTCAATCCAAAAATCACCATATACAAAGTGACTCTTCTGTTTTGTTAGTGTAAGTTTCTAAGGTCTCTACTCTCGAACATGATTATAATCACCAGTCAGGATGCAAACATGGGAGTATCAGAACTAGTATTTCAAGTTGAGGTAATCGAACGTGCAACACGCATTGAATGTATTCGAAGTTATCTACGTGAATATAAAATTAGCTAGAAATATACATTTTACGATAAAATGCCGGTATATGATTATTGATAATAGATTCTATTAGTCGTAAATAAATTATTTTACCGTCGCAACATTATTTCATTTACAACATTCTACCGTTATGTTAAGTACGGTAAAAAATATTTCATTATAAAACTTGATTTTTTTCGATAACATTTACAAAATTAAAAAAATCCTTTTTGGGAATCGATTTATATAATTCATCATCATTTTCCTGTCCTAATCCCACTAGGTGGGGTCGGCACACCATGTTTATCTCCTCCATCTTCTCCTATCATTCATCATTTCAGTACTCACTCCTTTCACACGCATGTCCTCTTTCACACAATCCATTATCTTTTCTTTGGTCTTCCTCTAGCAGTAATCAATTTATAATAATTCTTGTGAAAAAATGTAAGAATATAATATACTACCTAAAGAGGTACGCTAATGCAATTACTACAGGCGCTCAATACATGGTTCACTAATTATCAAAAGCACAAATAAAGGCACTAAATAATAAAAAGGCACAAATCACCAAACTTACAAGCGTGTTACCAAAAACCTCAAAATAACTTATAAACAAAAGAAAGCATGTTACCTTCGATCCCAGCGATCCGACCGAGCCAGTTGACTCGAGAGCGCACTGCGTACAAACGTACGAGTAGGTATAGTCATGCACAATTAAAACATAAAGAAAGCAAACGTATAAATTCATGCAGTGAGGACAAAGAAATAAAGAACAAAAATACCAAATGTTATGATAATTATTACTAAAATGTTATATAACTTCGAATGAAGCAGACTCATATAATATCGATTGAACTTCACTTTGTAAGTTCGTTTGATCACATATTATATTTTATATTATATACATCTTCGCTCAAACTTCTTTCGTCGGGATCATCTTACTTGGCGCCACCTACACTTGTGTTTTTACTAATACAAGAGAAAATCTTTTTTAGCGCTTAAATTTATACTGTGAATATGAAGTATGATAACTGCGTGCGTTGGTGTAAAATATAACTGTGCAATACTTTGAAAAGGTGTTACATACAAACTATTCAGTAAAATCATGTCTGGATATTTAACTTACCTCAAGCTGTGCTTAAAATAATTTGAATCTTAACCTAAGTGTGTCTACAAAACCGCCTTTACAGGCTTAGTGGTTGATACGATCATGTTGGCTGGACCTTCGGCTTTGCTGTGTTGACAGACCCCACAACGCAAATAAAACTCTTAATCCAAAAATGGGTTTCGTCAAAACCACAATATTATTATTAGTCACTATTATTTATACATGTAAGTGTAATAGCCGTGCTATTTCTAAGAGTCAAACGCATGATTTCATGCGTGTAAAGTATAAAGATATATAGACATAGATAGTATTATGGATTCCGTAGTTTGAGAATAAGGATTGACCTTACGGATTTGCATTTTTGCATTGGTAAAATTCGCCTAAATATTTTTTGAATGAGCCTATTTTATTATTCTGCTGTCCATAAAAATATTTTTTGTTTTCATAAACGTGTTCTTCTTATGAAGTAGGCAACGACACTGAATGGAATATTTTCTAGCACAACGCCATCGTATGCATTAGCTGAAAGACAATCGCATCCGGAGTCTGCGAAAACAATACGGAAATTCGAAACATCGGCATTGTTCGAAAGTATACGTTTCAAAATCCAAACCTACAGGTGTTTTAGAAAGTAAGCCAACATATTCTTTTGTTTATTGAAGGGTGGGCACTAAATTTAGGTATTTTCAGAAATACTTAATTTGGATTGACGCTGCCTTGAAAAAGGTTGCTCTAGTTGGTCTGATTTGATCTTGAAACTAAAATTAACATTTCAAAACTGTGCATAAGGTACTCTTGCGTAACTGATCTATTGATTGGCTGACTGACTGAATGACTGCCTTACAGACAATCAACGTACAGCCTAATAAGTCCTACCCATAAAACTTGGAGGGTATATTATCATACTATCCTATTATGGTGTAGGGGTGCAAAAAGAAAATATATAGTTTATTATAAAGAAAAACTCAACGCGGACAAATTTGCGGTAGGTTCTGCTAGTGCGTTATAAGTGTTGTATTGTAATAGATGTACAATTACTGACAGCGACATTAATGCTGTTTTCTCATGGTCATACTAGTTTGTCATACCAGTATGACTACGAGGATTGTCCTCGTAGTCATACTATAACGTCATGCCATGCCAGCATTACAAACAGCGTTCTTATAAAAATGGAAGTACTATTTGGAATTGTAGTCGTGTTAGAAAAGATAAGTGTTTAAGGGGTTCAGTCATTAGTATTAAGTACATTTCTTTACATCTTCCTTAAAGTAACATGTAAGCAAGCACCGACATCGAAAAAGGTACAATTGAAAAATACAAACCATCTGATAGATTGTTCCCATAGGACTCGCTTTTTCTCTTTGTCGATGTGGATTTCACCATTTTCAAAGGTTTAGCTTCCGGGTCGTCATATTCTAAAGGTGGTGCACCAATAGCGTTCCTCGTACTACCACTGGTGGTCAGGAGTGCCACCATAAACCACAAAGCTGTCAGTACTAGAACAGCTTTCAGAATCAATGTACGCCTCCTCAGGAAAAACATGCTGTATTTCATAATACCGCCTCTTTGATAAAAGTAATCCTTATTTTCAATTGTATGATCTTTCACGATAAAATCATCATCTATTATGTAGAATTTGAGCAATAATTAACTATATATAATCACAAAAAGGGTGACTAGCATTAAAATTGAGATATGTTTCGTGTTGTCACGATATTTTCAAGATATGCCTTTTCGATATGAAAAGTTTGTTGCTAGTATTTGTTTTACATGACTTTGGTGAGTTTGGCTATATCTTCGCCTGCTTCAGCCAAATAACAACAGGTTTCTTCCTGGTTTTCTGTTTCATTTCCGACGAGTGCGTTTACTTCCATCCATGATTTTTTTGTAGTTCTGTAAACAAAAATAATTAGAGTTAGTTATTTATTTTTATTTTAATCTTTAAGTAGACACTATAAATCATAGTGGGTGTGAGGCTTAGATTTAGTTGATTATGTTATTATCTAGTTTATTATTTGTTCCTTGGGATAGCTTAAAATCTGGATTTTCCAAAGCAGCAATTTCAATCATTATAAAAATAGAATCTTCTCATAGCCGCCCAGTTTTGAACAACTAAACAATACCAGAAAACAAGTTGAATATAAAATTTTGACTAATGTTAAAAGTAACTATACGCGGCCTATTTTTCGTAAAATCCCGCCCGAGGCTGCGTTGGGTGGAAAGGTAATTGCGACGTGAACCTTTTTGGGTTGTCCCCAAGTTTTTTTCGGTTTTCCCGGTTTAACCCGAGTTTCTCATCTTGGTCGCAGTAACGGAGTTAACTTTCGCTATTTTAAATTTTGCGGTGCATTTATTTCAAATGGACGTTACTGTCTCAGCTTATTGAAGGAAAACAATTTTGAAGGAGATCAGACCCTTCAAAATACTTTAATCCAAACTAAAAATACGTAAAATATTTAATTTATGTATGTATGTGTTTACGTAAAACATTTAAAGTGAGTAATATTTAATTGAATATGCCCGATTTACCACGAATACAATATTTAAAAATAAAATTGATTATTCTTAATTTAGAAATCGAATAGCTAAAAAAACCGGTCGAGTAGAATTCGCACACGAAGGATTCCGTACTATCGTACATCTACATAAATATTACTTGTATGGTCCCTTTTTATTTACTTTGAATTTTTATTATTTGTTGTTATAGCGGCAATAGAAGTAGGTGCATACCTACTCTGTGAAAAATTCAAAACTCTACCTATTACGGTTCATAAGATACAGCGCGCTGACAGACGAACAAACAGACGGACAGTTGTGGCTTGGCTTAGTAATAATTCAATTCAATTAATTTAATTCCAATTAAAAACAATATAAAACTTTATGCGGAAAATATAATAATAAAAAACATTTATTTATTAAACAAATACAAAACAAAATCCCTAATAGGGTCCCGTTGTTGGCACCCTTCGGATACGGAACTCTAAAAATTAATCTACTTTCATAATTATTACCTAGTATCAATAATAACACCGTCTCTTCAAAAATAATAACAGGAACATATAAAATTCCTATTTTAATCCACGTTCATAATAGTCCGTCATAAAACATACCTACTAATTATCAAAAGGAATATTTTCAAAGGGTGGCTTTAAAGAACATTTTTATCATTAAAAGCCGTTTCAACCAATTTCATTGAAACGTTTGTTGAAATAATTTGCCCCAGCCAAAAGTTATGCTATCTTAAAACAGATGAGCTCAATTTATCGACGCATGTCGTTGTCGAGTATAATTTGTTAAGCGAACGTCCCGAAATGTGTATCAGCCTTAACGGCAGTGCCTCGTTGAAAAATGGCCCGCCAGCCAACCCCGATAATGTATAGTCAGCAACAAAGTACGAAACTTCTGGGTTAGTTTACGTTTTGTGGAATCAAGGGGAAATGTTTGTATTGTTTTTCGCACGTTACGACTGATCGTTGGATTACTTACATCGTGTAATAGGTATGCTTAAATACCATTTATAGCTAGAACCCTGCTAAACTTTGCTTTCTTCTTTCGTTGACATTAGAGTGGCAGTGACAAACTCTTATAACTATAGTCTATAAAAAAAGATATTTAATTTAGACAATTTGATGATAAAAGTCTGTCAACTGTCACTGTTGTCATTGTTGTCACTGAGAGTGACAGTTGACAGACACTAGAAGCCTCTTCGTAACATTTTATTATGCATAATATGGACATTGGAATTAACAGTAAAACGAAAACAGAGCATCTGTTTTGTGATTTTGGTAGTCCATCCAATTTCACCCCTATTGCCTATGATGGTGAGATTGACAGACTTGTGAAAAATAGTATAAATGCAGGATGGATGAAATGGCGACGGGTCTCAGAAACAACTTGTCATCCCCGAATGCCCCTAAAACTTAAAAGAAGGGAAATATTTACAATACAATTATATGCCCTGTTGTCGTACTGTATGGATCTGAGTGTTGGGCAACCAAAGGGTCGGATGAAAAGCGAGTACATGCAGCAGAAATGCGAATGTTGAGATGGATGTGTGGGGTAACATGAATTGATAAGGTAAGGAATGAGTATGTAAGAGGAAGTCTGAAAGTCGCGCCAGTGACGGATAGGTTTAAAGCAATAGGTTAGCGTGGTGTGGACATGTCATGAAAAGGGAAGAATGTCATGTGACGAAAAGAGTGTCAGATATGAATGTGGAAGGATAGAGGTAGAGGTAGGCCAAAGAAAAGATGGATGGATAGACTGTGTGAAAGATGACATGATTAAGAAAGGAGTGAGTGTTGACATTACTTCGGACAGAGGGAAATGGAAGAAGAATACATGTTGTGCCGAACCCACATAAAGTGGGACAAGGGCAGGGAAATAATGATGATGAAATGATGGGCATTGGAATTAATGTTTCAACGAAGGTGTAGTAAGACGTCGCGGTAACATAAAGTTCAATTAAAGTTATCCTTTAAATCGTAGTCTTCAAATACCTACATAGAGTCCCGTAGGCTAGACCGTGAGGTTGAGATTTTGTTAAAATATAAAATATTCCATACATCCCATAATAGAAAAAAGTTGTTAGAAACTAACGTGAAAACGGTGAAGGGAAATATCGTGTGAAAATCTGAGGCTTAGCTCTGCACAATATGCATAATCATTATAGCCCATGTATTTAATAGCTGCCTAAGCTGGGAAGATGGTATATTTTCAAGGCAAGCCTACTTCATTTTAAATTATCCTGGGCACTAAAGCGTCCCGTTAATTCAGGTAAAACTTGCCTCCAGACACTATAAACCATCTAGTAAAGGTCTTAGTTTTTAGGGTTCTATATCCAAAGGGTGCCAACGGGACCCTATTACTGAACCTCCGCTCTCCGTCCGTCCGTCCGTTCGTCTATCAGCAGGCTGTATCTCAAGAACCAAAATAGGTAAAGAGTTAAAGTTTTCACAGAATGTGTATTTTTTTGCCGCTATAACAACAAATAGTAAGAATATTATAAACGCGAAAGTTTGTATGTATGGATGTATGGATTCACGCCTAAACGGCTGAACGGATTTGAATGAAACTTGAAATATATATAGTACATGTACTGGATTAACATATAGACTATTTTTGATCCGGTTATCACGCTAACGAGGCCGCGGGCGGCAACTAGTAATAAGAATAAAATAAAATGAGGCCCCATACAAGAAACATTTATGTACATGTACGATGGTACGGAACCCTTCGTGTGCGAATTGGACTCGCACTTGATCCGTTTTATTTAGTGAGTGACTAAATGTGAACCCGTACATTTCTGGCCGAGTATACGGCAACAGAACAATTCATCAGGTCGCCGGAAGCCGCCTCCGCGTGGAAAGCCTTTGTTTTATATTATTCAGTCACCGTGCACCTGCGTCTGCTTGTTTGTCGACATGTATCTTGTTAATTTTAATTGCTAATTAAAGGGGATGGGGCTCTATTGTTTCCGCTGATTTTATTCAGAAAGTTACCAATACAACGGAATGGAACATTTGGAACTTGCAATCTGTCACGCGTCTACCTGGACATTGTACCAAGTTCATGTTTTATAACGACGGCGTTGAATTGAATTTGAAGAGGCGCGGGGTCGATTCCCGCTGCAGGAGAAATGTTTGCTTGTTGAAAACACTGGGTGTTGTGGTACTCGTAGTTTTTGATACTCACAATACAAGTAACCCTAGAGTGGGGTCAGAACTATGTATGTTGTAACTGTAATAAAAAATAAACCTCGGCCTCAATAAACATAGTCATCTCTATGTTGGGTAAGTGAATTCTTTATATTAAAATAGCTTTTGGTAACTCAAACAATGAAAACGTGTATACTTAAAAGGTAAATAAAGATTCGCTTATTCTAAGAACCCACACTCAAAAAATAAACAATTCTAACCAGCCAAATTCAAATCACCCCTAACCTAATAAGAAAGAAAAATACAATAAAGTTTTCTAGAGAAACCACTTCGTATTTCGGGGAAAATTCCCAAATCTCCGACCTACGTGGTGCTACTCAGTTCTAGAATTCCATGAAACATTCATTTCTGATTACTATGCTGAGTTACTGTTGGAGTTGGAATTCTTGGGATAACCTGTAAGTACAGTCAACCACAATAATTTACTTTAAATTTGGTACAATTATCAAAAAAAAGTATTGTATAGTAGAGAGAGGATAATTACGTACATAGGTTTATACATAATTATCACGCCCGTATCCGTAATAGGGTGGGCATCCTATTGAAATACAAAATGGATGCTCAGAGGTTAAATAAATATTTGAGGACTTATCACACAGCACCATCTAGCCCCAAACTAAGCAAAGCTTGTATTAAGGGACTCAGATGGCTGATAGAATACTTTTATACTTTTTTTTTTAATACATAATACTACAACACCCAGACCCGGAAGGAATATTTGCAGAGCATGTAAACATTTCTCCCGCAGCGGGAATCGAGCCCGCGCCTCTTGCGTCTCAGCCGAGCACTCGCCCGCCTCGCCACCGAGGATAAATTATTCTTTAATAAGTTTATTGTTACCTTAAATGAGCGAATCTCCTCAAAAGATTTCTGAAGTCAATTGTATCTGTAACAAACAAGAACTAACTTTAATAAAAATGCTAGGGGTCCTTTTTATTAAACTTTTAATGATTCAATGTGTTTATTTAAGTTTTATGCTATTATATGTATTCATGTTTCGGAGTTTTATTTATTACTGTCATAAACTTTACTAGCCGCTATAGACTCCCATAAAAGCACAACAAGGCTTTGTTCCAATTTAATAACGCTAATAATAAATTACAAGTTTACCCAACACTTCAGATTTCTAAGGTAAGTAACATAAAAGACGAAAAAATAAGAAATAAATAAAAGAAAAAAATTATTTTCTTTAAAAGGCGGGACGAAAGTAAAGTATAATGGATTAAGGTAAGCGTAAGAAACTTTTCAAATGTGAATGTCATATTATTGTTTTATTCATTTTATGTTCAGACGCAGATTCTAAAGGCTATTTACTGTAACAAATTCCAGCCTTCTTTCATCTCCTTCTGTCGTAAATAACATTTTAACTGCAGAGTATTGGCGCTTCGAAGACATTAGCTGCAATAAATTAAAATAAACGCCCCCAAAGGGTTACCGTAAAATATTCGCAAACAGCTGATTGAAATAATTTTATTTTCCATTTGTATCAGTGCAGAATCATCCCTGTTCTTACAGTAGAAGTAATAGCATAAGTCACCTTCGTATTTAAATCACCTTTAAACTATTACTCCATCCGCATCATGTGTATTGTAGGCAGTCCACAAAATGTGCGATTCACACGACAATTTCTGTCTCGCACAACTGCCGTGTAGAATCAGTTTTCGCCAGCGGTATTTTCGAACCGATACGACTTAGGAACCTTCAAGAAACGAGCCTACTCTTACCTCAAAGGCCGGCAACGCACTTACCATCAGGTGAGCCGGCTCGGCTGCTAGTTTGCCTCCTCTTCTAAAAAAAGTCGTGCAATTTATTCGTTCGCACTAGTGTGGTGAGAGGAATAAAGTACGCCCCGAAAAGGATCCTTTCGTACATTGACACATGTTTTAAAACTTTTTAGGGGGATGAGAAACCGTGTTCAAAACTTTAGCTCGTAATTTGTGGGATAAGTTTTAGTGGAACACCTTTTCAACAAAATTAAACTCTTTTTGAACAGGGTAGCTAGATATTTTTCGGTTTCGTTGGTAGTCTGAGGTTGATTTTTTTACGTTTTTGCACTTATTTTGCAGAAGTTCTCTTTGGCTTTTAGAAAAGTGAGCTAAAGAGTACAAAAATGAAGTTGGTACCTAAACAAATAATGTTAATCATGACTTACCACTTTTTAAATGGTTTTAGTCTAAAGTTAGGAATGTTTTAAGGGCTTCTTATATTTGAATGGCTTCTTTGGCTTCCTGACACCATGTTTTCGAATTTTTTAGGTTCTACCTCATGTCAGTTTCCTCACATCAAACATATTTTTTTCCGGACAGAATTCTATAAGTGCACGACCTGATTCAAACCCAAGACTTCATGCTTGGAGGGCAGGGTCCACTAGACCACCAGTGTTCTAAACACACTTGCATATGAATTTGGTGAACAGTTATAATGCGGTTGAGCTAGTTTCAAAGCTCGCAGCAAAACAAATACCACGAACCACAGACAAATACAAGGCACATCACAGTAGGTACAGTAGTACCACAAATATCGTGCGCCTCGGCAAACTTCATGCTTCGTATGAAAACCGAATTTGTACGAATACATAATTAAAATATTAACTGAACCAACCCTTTAAAATAAAAGTATTTACATAATATTTCACGTCTGGCGTATGCCAGACGAACTGTGGGCCAAAACTACCACTGAGTGGAGCCCTGAGACAGGGAGACGGCGTCACGGTAGACCACGCAAGCGATGGTGCGACGAGCTTGACACCTTCAGCAACTATCAGTGGCAGACAATAGCTTTAGACCGAAAAACCTGGAAAACTCGAGCGGAGGCCTTTGCCCAGCAGTGGGATGATACAGGCTAGCAACAACAACAACAAAAACAATATTGTAACATCTCTATATTAAATATCGTCATCGCGTTAGTTCGTTTTTCAGAAGCTAGACGCACATTATTAGCCCAGGCGCACAATATTTGTGGTAGGTACTATGTACCCGTATCTCATGGAGCTGAATATTGCGGTTTCCTAAGCGAATTTGTAACGTGTTGTGAATAATATTTTAACTAAGCTGTTCATTCCTCAGTTAATTTAGACCGTTTGAAACGGTCTTTAGATAGCCCGACTGTTTCTTTGTACTATGTAAATTATATTTGCATTAGTTGTAAGTTTCTTTTTGTTAATAAAATGTATTACCTAGTTCATCAGTGCGAAACTGTAGACTATTTATCCTATCTCACTAACATTTGATATTAAAAAGTGGTGTGTGAATAATGGTAAGACGGATTTTAAAATTTACGGAGCTCGTGATTTGCAATAACATAATAGGCAGCTTTTTATCTAGGTACAATGCTAGCAAAGCCATGGGCGAATGTTAGTTACATTATTATTACTTTATAAATAAATATTAATATTTATGGACATTTCACACAGCGCCATCTAGCCCCAAACTAAGCAAAGCTTATACTATGACTGATACAATACTTAAATACTTATTTCTTTTTAATATTATAAATACACTAACCGCCATAAAGCTACAAAATTTTGAAGTAGTTAAGACCAGAAAATAAACAATCTCATATTTAACTTTTTAATTTATTTTGATGACACAAGCAGAAACATAATTGAGATTTTCACAATAATTGTATGTGATTCTCATAAAAAAGTTGTTGGGGCAATAGTAAATTCCTACAAGCTTACCGCAAGCCGCGTGCGCGCAGTGACCATGACCTGCGCCACAGAATATAACAACAGTTACTACCAGCCCACGACCTATGCCACATAATAGCATAACAGTTACTACCAGCCCACGACCCGTGTCACAGTCAACTAAACAGTTATTACGGGAGATCCGACTCTTGTCACAGATGCCGTAGCAATAACCATAACCTGTGCGACAGAATAACAACAGTTACTAAGCCCACGACCCGTGTCACAGTCAATTTAATAATTAGGTACTACGGGAGATCAGACTCTTGTCACAGATGACGTAGTAATAACCATAACCTGTGCCACAGAATAACAAAAGCTACTAGCAGCCCACGACCCGTGTCACAGTCAATTTAATAGGTACTACGGGAGATCCGACTCTTGTCAATGACGTAGCATTATCCGTGACCTGTGCCATAGAATAACAACAGTTACTACAGCCCACGACCCGTGTCACAGTCAATTTAACAGTTATTACGGAAGATCCGAATCATGACACAGATGGTTCAGCAGTTACTACTGGCCTATGCCAATGATAGTTGAAGAGTTAGTATTAGCTAGTTCCGGCGAAGACCGCCTACGAACCTTGTCACATTAAATTATAGACGCGGAATAATAAACGCAAATGATTACAGGACGCACTACTACTTATACACATTTATTCTATTCATTCGTAAATAGAATTATCCGCCTACAAATTAAATGACTGGCACATTATGCAAGGCTAAAAGCCTATGAATGTCTTGAAGACGTTGCAACTACCTACCATGTTCTTTACTCTTATTTTGTTTTAAAAGGACCTACGTGAAATGTAACATTTGGAACAATATCAGCAGTCATTTATTATTCTCTTTATTAACCCTTAAAATATTCTTTCTTCATGAAGAGATAACTCCAAAATAAGACTAATTAGATTATTAAAACAGAATTTCCAAAATGTCGTCATTCAGCCTAAAATGGGCAGGAATAAAATATACCCACTTTTAGTTATTTCCATTCAACAAAGTCCAAATCTTAAAATCCACTGTAAAAGCAATTTTCACCTGCGTCACCAGCCGAAATGCCATTAGCGAATATTTTCCCGAAATTAGATCAGTCACGATAATAAAGCAATTACTCTGTCCTTCTAAATTATTGAAATCGACAGTATGACAGCTGAAAAGATGAAGTTCAGCTAATTCAGTTGGTTCAGTTCATAAAGTTAAACTTCCGAAGCAAGCATCGTCGCGTCAGTGGCTCCGCGTCACATCTACCACGCAAATGCTTACATGTGTTAAACCATAGATCTTCCTATGAACATCATCGGAAATAAGCAATGAAAAATCGTTAACATTTCGATGTTTTTAAATCTTTAATATATTTGTAACGTGTCCGCAACATTTTTATGTCATAACTACTTACCATTTTCAATAAAATGGGCAGCAAAAGTTTTTCAAAAAATTCAAACTCCTCTCGCACGTAAAAGCCATAAATATTTAATTTTGTATAAGTTAATTATTGTCTTGTATAAGTTAAAATAACACAATTTTGATTTTGGTAAGAAAGCTGAGGTCTGGGTAAAAAGTGAGCAAGCTGTTCATTTTATAACAGTTGAATAAAAAAAAATCGAGTGGGCTCCAACGAGATAAAATGGACCAATTTGCCAATCTCTCTAGGGAAAGCTTCATTTTCCTTTTTCATAGACTCGATAAAGCCTTTTGACAGATCTCGATTGGTTTTAATTTCCCAAATCTGACAGAGATTGTACTTTTAACGGGGATTACAGAGAATTTTGGGGAAAAGAATCAATTTCAGCTTTATTTTTTGCTGCCAAAAAGGTCACTTGATACAAATTTTTCATTATCAATTTATTCTTTTTGTAGGATTTTTGTAGTGATCTAACGCAGGGCAAAGCCTCCCTTCCTTCTTCCCTTCCTTCTCCCCTTCCTTCCTTCTCTCCAGTTATCCCTGTTCTGAGGCACTGTGGACCTTATGTCCATAATAGGCATTGTTGTAGTAGTTTTTTATCGCCATTTTGTTTATTTTATAAAACTTAAATGATTTATAACTACATGCAAACATACATAATTTTCACGCCCGTATCCCTTACAAGGTGGGAGCAGAGCCACAAGTAATCATAAGGAATCTTGCAGTCGCTCCTGATTCAAAGTCCCAAGATGGATATGGTGAACCATGGTCAGGTGATCAGCCCATTGCCCATATAGATGATCTATCATGTTGGAGAGGATGTTTATCTCTTAGTCAACTTTTACGACATGCTCGGGGAGAGAAGCAGCTGGACGCATTCTATGTTTTTTCTTTACACCCAGCAGAGAAGTAAAGAGTTATAACAATTCCTTCGAAAAGTTGCGTTTGTCATAATTTATGGGTAAAAAAATTGGTTCTTCAAAGTACAAATCTTCAAAGGTCAAAATTATGTATGCGAAAAGGTACATTCTATCTTTTATGCTTAAACTTGTGTAGGAAGAATTCAAAATCGTGTCTAGTATCCGAAGCGTATTCCAGAGAGTCCCTTTAAAATGAATTGTTAATGGACGAGTCGGGATACCTACCTATATTACAGTTCGACATTTTGCAGGCAAGTTAATGTGTTTGGACCGCCGAGAAACAAGGGAGCTTTTTCAATTTGACTCCGTGCCATTACGACTTGATGGGGTGAAATAACTTATAGAATCAATTATTTAAATAATTAAGAGTATGTTCTATACATTGAAAGAATGTGGGAAATGGTAGTCAATTATATAAAGACATCCAGACCCGGAAGAAATATTTGCAGAACACACCAACATTTCTCCCGGGAATTGAACCCGCGCCTCTTGCGTCTCAGCCGAGTACTCGCCCGTCACGCCATCGAGGTCGTCAGCCGTCGAATTCCCAGCTTAAAAAATCTAATACATAAATTTATATAGGTTTACCTACTTAGGATTCAAATTAAATCTAATAAAAGTATCCACACCAGCTACCTATTTGCATAAGATAATAAACACGTGAAGATACGCAATCCTATCAGGCGGTATTGGTATAAGATTGCTTACCGTCTGGTATGTGGACACGATAGGTGCACTGGCCAGAGGTCAGCGACCTATGGCTCCTAGTTCGTCCCCATTTCTCCAGAGTCGTTATTTTTATTCCAAACAATATTGATGCTTTGTCTGTTTGGATAGGAACGTTCAAGAGAACGTTCCTATCCAAACAGACAAAGCATCAATATTCAAAAACAAAGCATCAAGGCAAATTTTGAAGCCACCACTGCACGACCAGATTCGAACCCACGACCTTAGGATTGGAAGGCGGGGTAACTACCATTAGGCCACCGCTCTCTTCTATTTATGTTTAAACTTATGTAGCAAGAATTGAAAACCGTGCTTACGTTTGGACAATAATGACTCTGCCATTGACAACGCAGTGTCAATGACACACGCGTCACTGACATGGCGCTCTATCGCTGCGTCACTAACGAGGTGCCACTGTCACTGACACATGCATCGAAAGTCCACCATGAATCATTATAAGCCGCGGGTGGATAAAGCCTGCCCGAATGAATTGTCGTGGAGGATTAAAAATGCTACTTATAATGAATCTGCTACTGAATTCTATTGCATACATTTCACCTACAATTCGGGTCATCTTACGAAAATTAGAATTATTAAACATCTCCTATGAATTCGGAAAACAAATTGCTATAGATCAATTGCTCAAAGTTGCTTGTTTAGACCCCCTGGAAGTATATCAAAGAGGTCTAAGACTAGCCACTGCTGGATCATTAGCATTGGCCTTTAGAAGTCAGTGGACTTCTAGAGTCAGTAATGTCCATTCGTTTGCGTAGTAGCTCTGTGAAGTAAAATAAAAATGTACAATCTAAGGAATTACACTCCTAAGGAATTACACCAGTACTTAGTGAACGCTGTGCTGAACAGTTTTCCATTAAATGAGCACTTTACTGATTAACCAATTATGTAAATGTATCTAATTGTAAGATCGTTACAATTAGTGTAAAATAAAAACAATTAAAAGCCTCTTTTGACAGCTAGTTGGTGATGAGAAACAGTAAAAAATCATAATTTTACGTACCTTTTGGTTTTTTATAGAAAGTAAGTAAAGTAAGTTCGAAAGTGGCCAACTCTTGTTTCGTAGTTTTTGGGCCGCCTAAAGGCCTCCGTCATGGCTTAACGCCTTAAAAGCCGGGACCCACAATTTAACGTGCCCTCCATAGCACGGATGCACTCAGCTCGTAATGCCACTTGCAGTCACCCATCTCAATTGTAACCGCACACAACGACCAATCAAGAAAGCAAGCTACACCACGAACGTTTCGATGGAAGCGCTTTTATAGAAGATACTACGTTTCCTTTCACAAACCTCATTTTTACAAATTGCAGTAAAGTTTCATTTTGAAACTTAAATTGAATTGTCAATAGCGTCTTCATAACTACCTACCCACAATGAGACGACCAAGTTGCATGTTAAGTTCAATCAAGTACCAATTAGTCTACGGCCAAAACTGAAAATACCGGGATTTGTCAGCGGAGCTCGGAACAATGCCATGATAAAAAAAGCTCATGAAAATCCATATCCATACTAATATCATAGAAGTGAAAGTAACTCTGTCTGTCTGTCACCTTTTCACGTCTATGTGAATCTATTGAAGGTACGGTGAAGTTTGGCTAAATACGCTCGCAATGTTTTTTTACGCGCCACGTCATTTTTACCTGATGTGTCATAGGCTACTAACAAAACCGCTGAATAGATTTCGATAAAGGCAAGAAAGTAGATTGCAGTCTGGGAAAATATATAGGATCATACTATACTATAATACAGTAGTATGAAATGAATAAATAAATAACACATCTATTTAAAGGGTAGGTTCAGTTATTATTAGTTGACAATAAGTTGCATATTAGAACAAATTCAGCTTTCATACAAAGCATGATGTTTTTATTATTTTTCTCTGTCTGTCTTTGCAATGTCTCTGTCTACCTTTTGTTTCGAAAAATAACATTAGGAACAAAGTCGCGGGTTTCAGCCAGTAACACAAAAATAGAAATGGTAGTGGCAATAGAATCACGAAAATGGGAATTGCAATGAAAGTTGTTTGCAGAAAAGAAAAATACCACGAAATGCTTTTTCGATACGATGAAATTCAGATACAAAGTATAGCGCAAATACTTTTAAAACGTGACAATAAGTATTTTTTTGGGATTTTGTTGAGAAAATCTTTAAACTCTTATTTCCAAAAAAAAATATTTCTATCCTCCATTTTTAAACTCCGGGACAAAAAAATACATAGATCCACCCAGCTGTTTTCCTCCCGAGGATGTCGTAAAAGTCAACTAAGGGATGACAACCGACATTATATCTATTTTATTTATTATAATGAACCGTCTATATGTGGGCGATAGGCTGATCACCTGACACCATACTGTTATACTATATTATCCATCTTGGGACTTTGCATCAGGAGTGGCTGCAAGTTTTCTTATGATTACTTGTGGCTTGTGATAATAATGTATATGTATGTATCCATTTTAATAAATATCTGTTCATTAAAGTTCGAGTAGCATCAAGCACAAAACAGTTACATATATGTCTTAAAAGTATTTATCGTAAAATCTTTAAAGATTATTAATAGGATATGAGATATAATAATCATGCTTCTTTTATAAGAGCAGATTTTGAGATACAATTCACCTACGCTAGAAAATTGCCTTCAATTGTTCCATTGTCTATGTTTTACCAACTACGCGAAGCAAAAGGTTGGTATGTATAGTATAGCCGTGACTTTTTGTATGTGGGTAGGTTCAATTGTTTCCTCGTATTATCCTAAACTAATCTAACTAGATTTTATCAAATAGTGTGTAAAATCTTGGCGGTCCAGGTGATAAAGGGAAATATATTATGACGTCAGTCATCCTTTTGACGACCTCGGTGGCGTGGCGGGCGAGTGCTCGGCTAAGATGCAAGAGGCGCGTGTTCGATTCCTGCTACGGGAGAAATGTTTGTATGTTCTGCAAATATTTCTTCCGGGTCTGGATTTTCTAGTATTATAAGTATGTTTTTACAAAAAAAAGTATATAGGTATTAAGTGTTCTACCAGCCATCTAGTGTCCATAGTACAAGCTTTGCTTAGTTTGGGCCTAGATGGTGCTGTATGAAATGTCTACAAATATTTTTTATTAATTATTTATTTATTTAGTATGACGGAAATAAATGCGAAATATCCCATCCCAAATAAATATAATTATTATGGAATCACATGTTTAGTGCCAAAATTATTTTTTGGCTTGATTTGTACGTGTAGGTTCTAGATTATGTAAGTAACTAACCTAGCCTTTACGTATTCGTGTTTTACTTTGAATTGTGTCTGTTGCTCTCATATTTCTAAATTTTTCGAACCAGTATGGTGAAAGGGTTGAAGTGACCCTCAGAGAGGCACCTACTTTGGTCTATCTAGATTCATTCAGAAGTTCAAATAACTAAGATCCACGATGCTTCGTGGACCAGCTTCACCGTTGGGCGATAACGATCCTCTACCCTCATATTACTATTTTATGATAGAAGTGAATAATAAAACCTTAAGTTAAACCACAAGCAAAGTTCAGATTCCACAAAATTTACACTGATTTGCAATTTTCTCTAAACAATATTTGGCTAGTGCTATGCAAAATATGTTATCTTTGGTGTTCGTGGTTTTCTGGGCTTGTTTGAAATTCAAAGCTTATCTATTATATAAAGGATATATTGAAGTTAAGCTGATGAGATTCAGGCAAAATGGTGGACAAAGTAATGATGTTTACAAAAATCTTTGGCAGCAAGGAAGTTCTAAAGTTCTCAAGAAACTTTTTTTTTAACGGGTGGTTCGATTAGCTCGAAACTTGGTTAGAATACGTTAAATACAAAATAATTGGACAAGTGTTTCAGAGTTTATAAAAATAACCCTAAAAAGGGGTATGTATATATGTTCGTATGAGCTAGTGGCCAACTCTAGTGACGGAGTTTTTAGGCCGCCTAAAGGCCCCCGTCATGGCTTAACGACTTAAAAGCCGGGACCGACTGTTTAACGTGCCCTCCGAAGCATGGAAGCGCTCAGCTTGTAATGCCACTTACGATCACCCATCCCAATTTGTGACTGCGCATATCGTTGCTTAACTTTAACGATCAATCAAGAACGCCTAATCAAGCTACGTCACGAGCACTTAAAAAGGGGTACCAAAATGCCATGCGAGTAACCTAGTCATATTTTTTTCTCTCATTTTTTTTATCATCATCATCATCATCAGCAACCCGACTTCTCCCACTGCTAGGTATAGGCCTTCCCTTGTGTGTGCCACTCTCCACGGTCCGTTGCAAGTCTCATCCATCTCGTCCGGCCTACGACGGATGCTATATCGTCAGCCCATCTCGCTGCTGGACGACAGACGTTATTTGTTTTACTTAATACTTAATTTAGCAGAGACTGATATCTATAGTTTCTAATTAAGTACACAAAACAAACAAAAAATACTCAAAAATATAAAACAAAAATTAACTACGGTATGGTACGGCACTACTAATAAGTTCTACATATTTGTGAACCTCGTTGGTGAGCCAATAGGTCAAAATAATTTTCATATAGATATTACATAATATATTATATACAGAACGCCATTCTATTTTGCCAACCTCCTTGGTTCCTTGCATCTCTTATCCAGGTTTAAATAAAATAAATAAGTGTTGACTTCAGAATAAGCCCATTATTCCCGAGATATAATCACGAGGCCACAAGATCTATCGCCGTGATTGCAAATTGCCTACCAATCAATTAGTTTCTTGCATTGCCGGTATTCCCGCGTGCCTACAACGTAATCCAATTAGAGCCTGCCTTTTTTGCTCGCTCGGTATTGTGCTGATGTTGTTTGTTTTTCTATCAGCATTGTTGTATGTAAATACGTTAGCCACGACCGATGGTTTTAAAAAAAACCAAAGGATTTTGAATGCTCTTTATTAGATACTTTCAATTACAATGAAATTATTCTAAGTATAAAAACTAAGTGGAGACTATCTACCAGTCGATATAGGTACCAGTAATAGAATGATGAAACACTAGCTATTCCGGATCTAGGTAAAGACGTCACTGCTGACTCGGCGGCCGCCTTGTACCGGTCGAATACAATAAGACTGCAACGCTGCAGTTCCGGTCAGCAGGTTCAGTATATGTGTGGCATGTAACATCTCCATCCTCAAAGCAGCAACTATTTGAGAACGTTGAGCGAGAATATTGCTGGGACGGTCCTCCGGGGTCGGGGTTCCTCAGGAACGGCATAATGATGATCTCCACCATTTGCTTCTTCCTTCATTGATGGTTCTGCAATCGTTATAGCTTTACGTCTCATGTATCGCCGTGCAATAATAGCGATAGTAAGTACCATGCCACAGAATAGGAACATGTAGAACGGTAGTGTAGTATGATAAAATGTCCCGTCTATGGGTTTCAGTTCTATCGGACGCTGCATTAGTATTCTATCTTCAACATGATGTAGTCCTTTTAAGTTGATTGTATTAAGCTTGAGATGAGGAATGCTGTCGCTATCCTTCGTGTTGTAGTCTCTAGGAATTTCAGTAATCTTCAATGGCTGTCCTTTGATTTGATTATTGATATTAATGATAGTGATTTCTCCAGTTCGCAAAGAACATTTCTGCGGGATAGTTGCGAGATAACTTCCGAATAAGGTTATGTATTCGTGACGTCCGCAGTGTAGTTCCACTTTTGTAGGTCGTGGAAAGATGATTGTATAGTGCTGGTCATCTAGCTGCTCCATGGCTTCCTTCATGAGAATTATCTTTGTCGGCTGACAGGATTTATCCAAGGACTGGTTTATGATGAAGTTTTGGACGCAATCAGGATGGTCGCGGGGCTGGTGATTGATGGTTTCTTCACAGAGATGATGATGATTGAACTTCGGGCATTCAGCCTCCATGTACATGAAAGCTTTCCCGTCGGTTGCCATGAAAGGATAGGGAGGAATAAAGGTTTGGTTTAGCTTGTTAGGGACTAAGGAAAGTTTATATAAATCGAAATCATCGGGGGAAACTATGGGGAATTTAAAAACGATTACTATTCTTTTCCCACTAAAATATGAACCTGGTTTTATGATAGAGTAGTATTCCCGTAGGTCGTCATCTAGTATCTCCTTATAACTATAGATAGTCCTAAGCTTACTTATCATACTTTTTAAGTTTTCTATACCTAACATACTATGGTGAGTGCTCGATGCACGTACAAAAGCTAAAATATTCTCTAATCTAACTATCTCTAAGGATAAGTCATCCGTATTTTCGCTAAGGATGGCTAGAAGCTGGGCAAACTTCCCATATTTGAGAAGGCTTGTTTCAGCATAAGCTTTACTATCTAAGATTAATTCTAATGTATTATTTAACTTCTCCTGATTTTCTGCAATACTCGCAATTAACATGGTATTTTGGGCCATCCAGTCTTTGTTAAGGCTAATATGGTCATTGAACTCAGACAAAATCTTGTGTTCGTTATTATTTAAGATCTTAATAGCACTATCATATCGTTCAGCATCCGAATGATCCAAGTTACCAGTAACGCTTTTAATTAAAGACCCTAATCCATCAAAAATACCTCTTTTAACGCGGTTAGGCTCTAAACTTTTTAAATGGGATTTTATCTTAGAAAGTTTATTGGTAAGGTACTCAATCTGTAGTTCGTATAAATCTAGAGTCTCGTTTCCGAGTTTAACCCTAAAATAGTCAAGTTGGTCATATATGGAGTCGAGTCGATTTTCTAAGTCACGTAATTCTACATACTGTATGAAAGAATGATAATGAGTAATCAGTTTAGTCTTGCCAAGGTTGAAAGGTAGGAATCCTGGTCCATTGTCAAGGCTCTCAAGTCTTATCTCCACTGCCAACGTCAGGTGAAGGGTCAGTAGTAGTAGTCGAATCCTGCAACAATTTGGATTTCTTAGGTACCCGTTTAAGACGGTTTTTGGCAATGGGTCCCTTCTTTTTCGAGGTGTAAATGTGAATCGGGAGATCCGCAAGGACTGTGTCCTGGGTATATCGTGGTGCTAATTTTTGTCTCGCGGCAAAAGGGTTTCTTACGAATACCTGCTGATAAGGTTCGTACTCTACTTCGGGTTCTCGATTCTTATTCCTATTAGTCATTAAGTTTGTGCGGTCAATGGTCGTAGATTGATTAATTAGTTCGTACACTGTCTTCATCTGTTCGCGATGCGTTAAGATGTATTGTTGCATCAGATGTTCAGTAAGATCTATATCTAGAGGGTCTCTAGGGTCAAAGTGCCCTCTAATTATGTCATGAGGTCTGCATTTAGTGAAACTATGAACTGAGCTGTTATAAGCTAATATTGCGTAAGGCATTTGATTAACTGTTGGTTCGCCTTTTTGTTTCAATTTTAAGATACGCAAGTGCTCTAACAATGTCGAGTGGAATCTTTCTATGATACCGTTGTCATTGGGTGAATTAGCAAGAGTCCTATGATGATTTATCTTATGAAGTCTTGTGAATTCAGCGAATGATTGGTTCGTGAATTCAGTCCCATTGTCTGTCACTAAAGTCAAGGGAAGTCCGTGGTGCGTACAGTAAGTTAATAGTCCTTGTAGTATACTGACTGCTGTACCATCACGCAAATGATAGGCTTGTCCATACTTAGAAAACGAGTCTACAAAAGTTAGGTACTTTTCTGATTGGGCAGTAAAAAGATCCATATGCACTATTTCGAAGGGCTTAGTCGCTGGTGGTACGATGTTAAATTGGGGTCTGATAGGGTTCCTATCATATTTGGTTTGACCACACACTGTACATTCGTTGATGTACTTAGTGATTTCGTCCTTCATTCTCGGCCAGTAATAGCGCCTGGACAATGCAAGATAGCATTCATTGATTCCCCTGTGATTAGTTTTGCCTTCGTGATAATGTTTAATTATTTCTTGTTGCCTTAGATATTCTTTCACATCTTCTAGCTCAGTTTTTGCTAAAACTAAGTTCATAGAAGAGCTTCTGAAGTGTTTTTGAATGATAGGAAGGATCGCGTACATGCCAAGAGTTGGAGTGATTTTAAGAGCGGTTTTCACTTTCGGATTAACATACTCTTTTATGGCACTAACTACGTCTTGCTCAAGAGATGATTCTGATATTTGTATAAACGTGCGGGTGTGCGTGTCAAATGGTTTTGTCGCTGTCGTACGTCGTTTAATGTCTCCTACAATAGTGAAACATATCTGTCTGTGAAACTTATTCAATGGCTCATCTGTTATCGGTATCTCGAGAATAGGATTTTCAAGACTGGTGTGCGCGGTGGCTGTAGAAGAACCTGTTTGTCGTGTCTGAGAGTGTTGAGCTACCAATGAGTCGATTTCCGAGAGGAATGATTCGATCTCCTCGTTATTAATCTCAACTCGCGATAAGGCGTCTGCGTTAGCATTGGTCTTGCCTGATTTATAAATGATCGTATAGTCATATTCACTAAGTTTCAGTCGCCATCGAGTCAGTTTTGAATTGGGCTCTTTCAAATTAACAGCCCATTGCAAAGGCTTGTGATCCGTGAAGATCTTAAACTTACGGCCATACAAGTATGGTCTGAAGTATTTAGTAGCCCATACAATCGCTAAAAGTTCTTTTTCAGTCGTCGAGTAATTTTGTTCGCTGTCATTTAAAGTACGAGATGCGTAACAAATCGGTTTATCTGAGCCTATGGGTCCTTGAGAAAGTACAGCTCCCACTGCAACATTTGAAGCATCTGTCGTCAAGATAAACTCTTTGTCAAAGTCGGGGTACTGAAGTATCGGGTCGTTAGTCAAAAGTTTCTTACATTGTTCAAAACAGTTAACATATTCGGAGTTGAAAGTTATCTTGTTGGATTTCTTAAGGCATTTGGTCATAGGTTTAGTTAGTCGGGCGAAGTCGGGTATGAATTTTCTATAATAACCTAAGAGTCCCAAAAATTGTTTAATTTCCTTATTTGTTTTTGGTAATGGATATTTTTGAATAGCCGCGATTTTGTCCGGGTTAGGTTTAATACCTTCCCTACTGATTATGTGACCAAGATAAGCCGTTTCTAACTGTAAAAATTCGGACTTATCCATCTGAATTTTAAAGTTAGATTCGCGTAGTCTAGTGAACACTTTTTCAAGATTGATCATGTGTTCCTGTAAGGATGTGCTAAAGACGATTATGTCGTCAAGATAAACGAGGCAAATCTCGTTTTGTAGTCCCCTTAATACGTTATCCATGACTCTTTGAAAGGTGGATGGTGAGTTCTTTAGCCCCATTGGCATTCTAAGGTACTCAAAATGCCCATTTTCAACGGAAAATGCAGTCTTAGGTACGTCTTTGGGGTCCATTTCGACCTGATAAAACCCTGATGCCAAATCTAGAGTTGAAAAGTATTGACACCTACCAAGTTTATCTAAAACGTCCGTGATATTGGGGATAGGATATTTGTCGTCTATCGTCTTGTCATTCAGTTTACGAAAATCAACCACTATTCTCCATTTCTGTTTTCCAGAAGCATCAGCCTTTTTTGGTACTACCCATATAGGTGAGCTCCAGGCAGAGTCAGATGGTCGTATAATGCCTTGCTCCAACATCTTCGTCATCTGGTCCCTAACTTCCTGTCGGTGTATATAAGGGTATCTGTAGCTTTTCGTATAGACAGGTAATTCATCAGTCGTCTTGATACTGTGCTTAATTTTGTTAGTAAAAGTCAATGGTTCTCCGTCAATATAAAATACGTCTGCGTAGCGCGTGCATAATTTCTCTAAATTAGCCTTTTCTTCAACATTCAAGTGATTCGTTCGAAGCTTAGTTAAAACGTTTTTCACTCGAGTCGGGTCGATTTCACTAGCGTGTGCGCATTCTACATTACAGACATCTACCTGTGTCACTTGTTCGTCAAAGGATATCACTATGTCGTAATCTGTCATGTTCTCTAATTCCACAATGCCTGTCTTATCAGTAACGCTAGTAATACACTCATGTATAAGGCAATTACACATTATTTGCTCGGATACATAAATGTCACCGTCGGGATACTCAATCGGGATGTTAACTAATCGAGATGAATGTGCGGGGATAACCTCTTGTTGATTAATTTTTCTACACTGATAGCGAGATAACGGTACGCTAGCACATTCAGTAAGCAAAACGTCATGTTTTAAGTCAATTTTACAGTTCTCTAATAAATCGAGGCCTATTAAACCATCAAAATAATTGTGGAATTTATAGACGAAAAGTTTAATGTTTCTTTGTTCGCCAAATTCCGCAAAGTGAGGTATAGTGATCGAATGATTATGGATACTCGACACTCGTGAATTAATCACTTCAAAAGGATCGAAATCCTTTGGCACGTCGGGAAAAAATCTATCGACGGACTCAGGGCTTATAAAAGATTGATTCGCGCCTGTGTCTATAAGTAGCTTAATAGGTGGATTCGATATTTGTACATACCGTAACTCCTTCCTAGACTGTAAGTTCAATTCTATCCTAGTTCTTTGTTGGAACGGCCCTTGGGAAAATCCCGTTCCTTTTGACTAGTTGACGGTTGCGCGGGCTCAATTGCTTTTGAGCTTGACTGTACATCGTCATAGTTCTGAGGGTCGTTCTGTGGGTCGTAATATTCAGGTACGCTTTGGTAGTCATAGTAATTACCATAGTCTGTGTCTGGATAGTCAGTCGGCTCACAATAATAGTCAGAGTAACAATAGTCAGGATAGTCATCTACTTCGTTATAGTTCATCTCCCTAGTCTTAAAATAGTTCGTCGGAGGAGGATTACCAAACTTACGCCAGTCATGGCCCTGCATAGTGGGGGGAAGAGCCTTCGATACGAAATGACTTACTCCGCTCATTGGTTTGGGTCCCTGGTTCTGAGTAGTCTGTGTGTTCCTAGAGGGAAATCTAAAACCTGCGTTCTGGGCGTTATAGTTAGGTGGGGGTGCCCTGAACATCTGCTGTGTTCGCGATGGCTGCATACGCTGCGGGGGATGACTAAACTGGAAAGCGGGACGCCAAGGCGGCTGGTGCTGCGCTTGCGCGGCCGCGGGTACCGGTTTCTGCCAGGTCAGGTTACCGAAACTATAAGCTTTGGGAACTGCGTGATTATTAACTAGGGACGGTACCTTTGATGTTGACTGTACTTGCGAGGCCGGATTACTCGTACGCCGCTCGGGAACGGACTCATTCCTATGCTGTAGGTACATAACATTCAATTCCTCTTGAACAAATTCCAAAGCCTTTTCGATCGTGGGCGGTCTCATACACCGTATACGAGATCCGAGAGGTTCTTTCAAACCTCGTACATACGACTGCATAGTTAATTTGCGATACAAGTCGCGCTTGGCCTCCACGGTGGTAGGCAGAGCCTCGTGCAGCGTAACGTACGTCATGATCGTACTAAACAGGGTTTGGCATTTGTCATAAAATTCCTGTGGGGAGTCATTTCCTTGAGTGACCAAAGATAAGTCATTATAGAGGGCAGTCTCGTCCCTCTGATCCGCAAAATTATTAACTAGAGCGTTTCTTATGCCTAGCCAGTTATCTGGGATACCATTCGCATTAATTGTCCTGGCCGCAGGACCTGTCACTTTATTTAGGATACCATTGATGACACATAAGTTAATTAACTCGTATCCTGGATCAGTTCGGACAAATTGCTCTATAAGCTGATCGCAGATTCTAATGAATCTGGTCAGGATATTGGGGTTCCCATCGAACTCGGGAACCAGACGTAGTGCTTTATAAATTTGGTCTGGTTCGGACATTGTTTCCTTATTTATACTATCTAAATTCCTACTTAAATCTGCCTTACTGTTCCTACGAATCTGTCTAGAAGAGACAGACCTCTCCCCGATTTTTCGTGGGTGGAAAATGGTGGGAAAGGAGGCAACACTTCAAAGAAAGTTTCAAAGCACTCACATTTGGTTTCTCTCTGCACTGATTGCTGAGTGCGCCCTCGGCCGTGTGCTCGTAGATTCTGGATACCTCGATGATGCCCTTGAAAGGACGAACAGGGGTCTGTTCGCCTGGATCCGATGTGGTGGACCCTGGACGAATAACGCACTGCTTCGAAGGATCCTACCGCCTGCGCCAAATACGTTAGCCACGACCGATGGTTTTAAAAAAAACCAAAGGATTTTGAATGCTCTTTATTAGATACTTTCAATTACAATGAAATTATTCTAAGTATAAAAACTAAGTGGAGACTATCTACCAGTCGATATAGGTACCAGTAATAGAATGATGAAACACTAGCTATTCCGGATCTAGGTAAAGACGTCACTGCTGACTCGGCGGCCGCCTTGTACCGGTCGAATACAATAAGACTGCAACGCTGCAGTTCCGGTCAGCAGGTTCAGTATATGTGTGGCATGTAACAATGTTATTGATAAGATGAATTATAAATAAATAAATAAATAAATAAAATAAATATTTGCGGACATTTCACACAGCACCATCTAGCCCCAAACTAAGCAGAGCTTGTATTATGGGCACCAGATGGCTGATAGAATACTTATATACTTTTTTTTTTTTGTAAATACATACTTATAATACATAATACAACACCCAGACCCGGAAGAAATATATGCAGAGCATGCAAACATTTCTTCCGCAGCGGGAATCGAACCCGCGCCTCTTGCGTCTCAGCCGAGCACTCGCCCGCCTCGCCACCGAGGTCGTCGAATTGTTTATTTAGTCGTACATTGTAGAATACTAGGGTAGTAAATACATACATACATATTATCACGCCTATTATGGCCTATAGCCCTAATGGGGTAAGCAGAGCCACAAGTTAACATAAGAAAACTTACAGTCACTTTTGATTTAAAATTCTAAGATGGAAATGGTGAACCATGGTGACCATGGTGACAGGTGATCAGCACGTCGCCCATATAGGTGGTCCATCATTTTGGAGAGGTTACTAGCCCTTAGTCGACTTTTACGACATGCTCGGGAAGAGAAGCAGCTGGACGCCTTCTATGTTTTTTTTTACTCCCAGTCCAGTAGAGAAGTAAAATAAACATTTACTATGTTAAAGGTTAGTTTAGTTATTAGCTGTTAGCTACTTCTAGTCGTGTCACTGGTTGATTCGAACCAGTTTGGTGAAAGACTCAAAGTGAGCCCAAAGGCTTCTTTTGTGCAGTTGTCTCATGTTTTCAAACTCATGTCATTGGTTATGTTGTTCTCTTGAACCAATGCTAAGAATAAATTAAATTGCACCTCAATTATTAATGCACAGTCGCCTTTCATACTCTTAAATGAAAATAAATTATAATATTTATGAAAGAATACCAAAAGGCAATTCCAGCTTTATTAGAAAAGTAAAAAATACAGTCACCAGTCATATTTAATGGTTTCCATACAAATAATTTGCGATTGGCAACGCCGCGGCTGTAATACCCAACTCTTAACTTATGAAAGGATTTTCTCACGTTATTGTACGCTCTCAATGAATGGGCTTCATTGTGGGTAACGCACAGCTGTGATACTTTTGTTTTCAATCCGGCTAACTTTATTAAATTTACTCGTAATTGTTAGGGTATATTTATATATAGATTATATTATTATTTGCCGTGGAAACTTTAGGTCCCTGGGGTCCGGAGGTGTGGCTTCTCTTCAAGGAGATATCCAAGAAGCTGATGGATGTGATCAATGACCAAAAGGCTGGCGCTTACCTCGGACAAAGAATAAAAATCTTGTTTATATTAACTAATCTTACCACGGCGAAGATGGAGGGATGAAATTGATGCCTACTTAAAGGACTGGCCCACAGTGGCGAAAAACAGGGATGACTGGAAAGAAAGAAGGGAGGCCTTTGCCCTGCAGGCTACAGGCTCTTAATAATAATAATAATAATTAACTAATCTGCAGGTCTGGGAGTAAATAAAAGTTATATTATACGTTAAATACGTCCAGCTGCTTCTCTCCCCGAGCATATCGTAAAAGTCGACTTAGGGATGCGATAAGCTGATATCAACCTATCAACATGGTTCATATAATATCCGTCTTGCTACTTATTGTTACATGTAGCTCAGTCCACCTCATAGAGATGCAGGCGTGATAGTAGGTACGACGAAGAACCAAGGTCGTGGAAGTAGGAAGGAGGATCTATCAGTTACCTTCTACGCTTAGTTACGTCAGGAATAGGCATAAATTCAACGAAGAATTAAGATGTGTCAATATGAACCTTGTGGTTATACCAATACGGACTTTTTTTGTCAATTACAAAAAAGTATTATTTTTTTGTCTTTGAGTTTTTTTACAAAAATAATAAACTACTAGGGTACTATATACCCAAAATAATAAAATAGTACATTGTTCATATTGTACCTATGTCGTTAATTTTGTCCCAGACTAATTATTTTACTACACAAATGAGAATATATTTTACTTACCTACCTTCCACCTCATTTTAGCGGGTAGTTTTATTCAGGTCAAAACTATCTTCATGTTCCTACATAATTTTGCACTTTTACCCTTCACAGTGCGTGAGTTTGGGCGAAGTAAGCGATACCGGGGATGTCTCGGCTGTTTATTACAGGGACTGGTATCTCAGGGGGAGCATAAACTACTCAGGCGTGAATAAACTTGTCACTGCCGCAAAAATAGTGGGACTTTGCATAACATAGCATGACGCGGTATCATAGCTCGGTTCTTGTACGTTGGGCTAAGAAAGTGGTATACCAGTTTCGACAAAACTTTCTGTGAAACCATAAAATGATACCTTAATGATACGTTTTAAACACTAAAAACCAAACCGACTTCAATGAAAAATAAGTTAAAACTCCTTGGTGCCATCCTATAAAAACTAGTAGATAATGTCAAGATGTCAATAGCCATCGACACTTTTTCGAATAAAAAAACAAAGTCATGTCATATTTGGCCCGTGACTTTATTCGCGTTGCATTTTTTTTTTATTCAAACTTCATCTTCCCGCTGCGTTCCACCAGAGTTGAATTTCGGGAATACTTTTCTTACCCCCGAATACTCAAACGCGACTCAGAGTTGAGCACGTCTCAAATCACGGTTTTTTGACAATTTTTGATGAAAATCTGTCAAAAACTGGTCACTTGAGACGTGCTCAACTCTGAGATGCGTTTGAGTATTCGCGGCATAGTGCATCACTACACCATAAGAGGAATATACCCTCCAAGTTTCATGAACTGTTGATTGCCAGTCAATCAGTAACTAAGTTTTAAATAATAAGATTAACCGTAGAAATTATGTGCACGGTTATACATTTTATACTCCCAGCTCCCAGTACTTAATACTAAAAGCTACTGAAAGCATACGGGATTTGTTGTTAGGTTTATACGCGATTAAACATATCATAAGCTGAACCTCGTACTATGGAAAAGCTTTGCTAATGCTAGTGGAATATGCTGTTGCCCGCGATTGATCCCCATTGAATTTTTTTTCAGATGGATGGGTAGAGTCTGGTAATCAGAAGAACACTTGCAGCCACTCTTGATTCAAAGTCCTCAAATGGGCATGGTGAATCATGGTGATAGTACCTAGGTACGTGCTCTGGAATAACATTTAGGCTACTTTTTATCCAGGCACTACATGACAGATTATGTAATACTTCTTGCTTCGGATAGTTCCCATTATGTTCTATGGAACATGACGTCATTGAACGGAATAAGATATTTTTTTCTTATTTTGTACTATGGAACATGTAATACTTTTATTTCTCGAAATGTTCTATTTGGGAAATAAGACCTATCTTATCATACTGGCCCTAGAAAAAAATCATAATTTATTGTGGCACTTGTCAATGTGACTAATTTGATTGACTTGATTGTCGCAGAGAAATGTCCTCTAACTTGAGATTGGCAGTAATGGTGGTTCGCTACTATACGACCGATTGCCTATGTTACATTTATGTTGAAAAGCTAGTATGTAGAGTTCTATGGAAGAAATTGGGAAGAAAGAACAAATGGGAACTACCCCTTGCTTCAGCCTAAAATATTGTGATATGTAGGAGTTGTAGTCGTAACCCAGGAGTCACGTACCCGTCCTCTACGTGTTTAATGCATGCTCTATGAAGGTGTTGCTGCTGAAGTCACTTTCTTGGCAGTTTTTTATTTGCTTTGTTCCCGAAGGAAAAGTAACCGAGGATACTTTACATAAGCAATTATAAGAAGTTTATTTGTTACTAGCTGCCGCCCGCGGCTTCGCTCGCTTGTTACCCGGATAAAAAATATATGTTAATCCAGTACTATGAATATGAATACTTCAAGTTTCATTCAAATCCTTTCAGCCGTTTAGGCGTGATTATCCCGGGCACTACAGCGTCCCTTTTGTGAAGGTAAAAGTTTCCTCCTGACGCTGTATAAATCATCTACTATAGATGGTAAAAGGTCTTAGTAGTGCCAAACGAATCCACTGCTCTCCTATTATTGCCTTAAACACGTCGTCACTGCACACATTCACTCAAACTCTAAGCGGTAACCGGTTACCGCGCTCTTCCATTTGACTAAGGACCTTATTTTCACATATTTACAGACTACTTTTGTATGAAGATGGTTAATGAGTACCGTTATTTGATATATTATCTACATTCTGAACAAAAAATATTGCGTTAAAATATTGCTAAAACGTAACTCTATTATGCAAATACGCCTGAAAATCTCTCATAGCTAAAACCTTGCTAGAATTGTTACGGCGATGAATACGAGCACACACTCAAAACGTTCGCATTTATAAAACCTACTAGCGACCCGCCCCGGCTTCGCACGGGGATAGACATTATACCATCGAGGACTTTTTTGTAGACCTTTTTAAGGTGTACAATACTGTAGTACCTACATTATTTTGATCTAAAGATCTAAGCATACATAGGGTCAGACAGACAGCGTGAAGCAACTTTGTTTTATACTATGTAGTGATGTATCACTTTGTGTGATTAAAACGAAATGCTTACTTAATTGCAGAATATTTTTGTACAGTGACAACAGTTTGGCAGCACGCGTGGATAATTTCATTTTAATTTCATATCCCCTAACGAGGCTGTATTTTTATGTCTGAACCGGGTATGGTTCCAGCCATTTAAATATTGCAGGTTTACTAAGGCATTATCATAGGTCACTAGATTTGGCCGAAGAAAAAAAAAACAAATTCGAAAATATCAAACAATACCTACCTTCACTCACTTACGTGGTGTAAGTTTTGACACACTTTGGAAAACCCTGAAATACGTGTAGGTACCTACATTAATTAAGTATTTACAAACATACAAAGTATCACGCCCGTATCCCTAACGGGATGAGCAGAGCCACAAGTATTCATAAGAAAAATGCAGACACTTCTGATTCAAAGTCAATCTGATCCCAAGATGGATAATATTCATATAGCCCATCGCCCATATAGATGGTCTATCATGTTGGAATCCCTTAGTCGACTTTGACGACGTGCTCGGGCAGCAGCTGGACGTATTCTATATTTTTTTTCTTTACTCCCAGTCCAGCAGAAAAGTGTGTTTAAAGTATTTTGTGTAAGTTTCATAATCAAGTTTTGACCCAGACGCACTACCCGTTAAAATCTTCACATACAAACTTTGACACCCTATTTTTATATTTTTCGAGGGTTATTTTGTAAATCCATAAGGTACTTTCTAGCTTCAGTAGTAGGGCCTGTGCGTTGATTGCAGAAAAAAGCGTTTAAAATACATAGATAGCTAACATTTATGTGTTATAACCATATACATGTTGCTAAACCAAGCAAACATTTTTTTATATTCATTTTGGACTTAGTGAATATGATTTTATTTGTTATTGCCACACAGGGAAGCCTAGTAGTGTGGGGTTCCTGACCTATGTATATCACTGTTGGGTATTATTTTATACAATTAACTGTGTCGTCGAATGAACATGCAAGGGAACGGACGGCCTTGGTATTAAATTGTGTGTGTGTGAGAGGCTAAAAATAGAACGGAGTACTAATCGGGAAAAGTGGCGTGTAATGACGAACATTGTACCGTGTAAGCGTAAAATTACATTATTTTACAAAAACCGACTCGCAGGTGAAATATTGCAGTTATTTTATTGTGTTCACATTGTAAAACTTTTGCAGCTACATTATCAGGCTAGGAGCCTTTCAGGCGCACTTTAAATTCTTTCACCACGCTGGTTCAAAAGAACTAGTAGACACGACTAGATAGATAGACTGACTGACAACCAATGCACATCCCAGAAGTCTTAAAATCATGAAACTTGGAGCTATATTTCTCTTAAAATTTCACGAAACTCAACTCTTACCCCCGAATACTGAAACGCGACTCAGAGTTGAGCACGTCTTAAGTCACGGTTCTTCAAAAAAAAAAATCGTCATTTGAGACGTGCTCAACTTTGAGATGCGCTTGAGTATTCGGGGGTTAGAGAACAAAAATGAAGATCGGGAAGATGGAATTTGTATAAAACAAAACTCAACGACACTTGGGCATTGATTCCAAAAAAAGGCATATTGTTTTATGTTATAATAGAAAGATTATCTTGGTTAGTAGCTATTAGTCAGTAGCTACTGACGATGTATGTGTATAATTACACCCTCCGGTTCAATAGCAAGCACTTATGGTAATACTCTAAAGGTTATAAAGATGCTTGGAGTGGCCTTGTGTTTTAAATTGCCTGACCATACATTATGCGTAATGATCTCAGAAAGGTTTCACTGTAAAAGTCAGCGGTTAGTAATAAATTGATGACGTTTAATCTATTGAAAATTCAAAGGGTCCCTTCGTGCGCTTGACACATGGTTTGGAACTTTTTAGGTTCTACGACATGCCAATATCATGTGGATGATGATCGATAACAATAAAAATCTGAATAAATAAATAATACCTTAAAGATTTTAATGTTATTATAGTTTGTCTTTGTAACTGTGACATCTGAATTCAACTTTAGTTTCACATTTTACAAACGTTTGTTGTGTCACAATGTGAAAATAGCTTAAACACATGGGAAATATTGTGAAATACCAATAGCCAATGACATGTAGCGATTCGACCGTTTAATGAGACCGCAACGAATTGCCACCGGCGCCCCAGGGTTGGCAGGAGCTTAATTGAGCCGCGCCACAGCCTCGATAGATCAGCCAGCTAGACCATCACATCCTCACTTCCTTACTAATATTATAAACGCGAAATTTTTAATGTATGGATGTATGGATGTTTGTTACTCTTTCGCGTAAAAACTACTGAACGGATTTGAATGAAACTTTGGAATATACATACTCGTAGTACATGTACTGTCATACAGTCCTACTCCATTTCAAATTCGTCCCGGGCACTACAGAGTCCCGTTAATGTAGGCAAAAGTTGCCTCCTGACGCTGTATAAATCATCCAGTAGAGATGGTAATTGGGAATTTATTTCGAATACATAAGTACTGATACTGCTGAGCAGACTGTATTAAATTAAAACATAAGTTCTTTTTGACTATGTACACAGTAAAAACAGACCGATGTTAATCGTAAAAACTAATATTTATGTATACAAATATAATAAAATTATTGATTTTATTACTTTTTAACTTCTAGATCTAAGTACCTACAACATGAACCTAACCTGTAGTGAGAGAAAAATAGCTTAAAAAATAGAAAAATTTTTATTTAATTAGAAATTAAATAAAAATTTAAACAAGCTTCTATGATTCATTTTTAATGGAGTTTTATAAGCTACTAACATTATTCATGCGAAAGTTTTGTATGTTTGTGTTTCAATTCAATGACTCTCAGACGAATTCGGATTTAACTTGGACTATACATAGTATAAAACCTTAATCTAGATCAGCTTACTGGCTGTTTTTTTTCTGATAGGTATCATGAGCGTAGCGGTGGATGTTAGTAAATAATAATTGTAACTGGTTCAGTTATTTTCTTCACGCTGTAACCGTACTGTACAAGGGCTGACACCAAATGGAAGAGTTTAAGTGAGACGCTATTTTAAAGGAAGGGATTTAGCTATAGTACGCTAGAGTGGTTTTCAGATAATGGTCATAGTTTATGGCTTAAAGCAAGCGTTTATCGATCAAGGTCTAAGCCCTAATTCCAAACCATAAGAAGTGATACAGGACACAATATTTATTTTTTATTTCACGTAAAAAGTACCGTAGGTATTATTTGTATATGCTGTAAGATTATAATTATATTTTTATTTTAAAAAGGCCATCTAGAAGTATCTAATTCATGAAATTTAACTGAGCTTTTTTTCATAAAACTAACTTAAATAATATAAAAAAAACACAAGGAAATACTTTCAAAGACGTCGCAATAAGCACAATACAAATACATACACAATGTTGATATCATCCTCTGCACACGCAGACCCTAAGTGCACTTCTGGGATGTGAATCCACGACCTCATAAAGTCGCTACTCCGCAGAGGTAGGACAGTAAACAATCCGGGTGTTGCGTGAACAAAATTTACGACACAGACTCTAGAAACACGCCACGGTTAATATATCAGGCTGCAGCAAATAAGACGTCTCCGCACGTCTTGAGGCTTTCGCAAAACACGTACTGCAGCATCCTAGTGGAAATTTGCAATTGCAAATGTGTTTGCATCTCTATAGGTATGCTTCATAAATTGAATATAAGTGTCACCACACACCTCCTCGGAGTTGGCCGGCACGTCACGTGCCATGCTTTGACGTACTTTTGACTTCAGAATCACAATGCTCAAAATATGCTTGAACGGCTGTCAAAAACCTAAAATGAATACCTAACGAAAAGTCCAAAATAACACAGACGCCGGAAACACGCTCACCTGAAGGGCTGGCCGATAATAAGCGCAAGAAAGATCTGTGAATGGTAAGAAGGAAGGGAGGCCTTTTCCCAGCACTGAGACAAAACAGGCTTATATGATACTTAACTAGAGGCTAGTAACTAAACCCCAGCTCGATGGAAGTAATCAAAGGAAACCGGCATGTCGTAGAACCTAAAAAGTTCGAAAATTCATATGTATTCGAGTATGTCACGAAAAGAGCTTTTGAGGCGCACTTTAATATCCGTTCACCACACTGGTTTGAACCCGACTAGATAGATCAAGAGTAAAAATCAAATATCATAAGGGTATAAAAACGAAGCATATTACTAGGCACGTCAATGTTAATTTGTGGGACTCGAAGGAGTAGAGAAGCAGTAAAAACTGGTGCCAAAAAATATCATAAATGAAATTAAGCAATCTTACAAATAAATGTGCCACATTTGTTAAAGCCGTTCCAGCACTGAGCCAGAACAGAGGTTACCACCAGTTTTTGGCGTTCTCGAACCGCTGGCGAATCCACACTCATACACATATTTATTATGACTAATAGTTAACCACTTAAAAACTCTTCGAGAATTCATCTAAAGAGGACCCAATCTTATCTGGTCTGGGTGTTGTAGTATTATGTATCATAAGTATGTATTTACAAAAAAAAAGTATATAAGTATTCTATCAGCCATCTGGTTCCCATAGTATAAGCTTTGCTTAGTTTGGGGCTAGATGGCGCTGTGTGAAATGTCTACAAATATTTATTATTTATTTATTATCTTTGTAACTGCCTCATACTGTCTTAGTTAAGAGTAGCTCGGCCTTCCTAACAGGTAGTAGATTTGATGCTTAATCATGACAATGTGAAATGTCCACGAATATTGATGAATTTGTTTTTCAGTCAATATTAAAATTTGTTTATTTACAGAAACTACCTGGGCTTGTCTGATATTTTCTTTTAACTCCAGTAGCTTAACAACCCTATATGATTTTAAAGTAATTTCATGATAACAGATTAGTAAATATTTCCATTTAAAATAAACTCAACGCCAAAACTTATGCTACACTTCCAGGGGCTTTTTCACGTCACTTGTCCACCGCACTGGCATTGGTACTAATCCCCTTGTACGAATGGGTTTTGTTCATTTTGCAACTGGACGTTGTAGCGTGCGGTCGTCGCGGCAGTGCATGCTTTTAATTGCCTGTCAAATTGTAAGGGTCAAGCCGCGCTACGTTACATGTCAATTACTACTAGGGACGGGTTTATTAGCCTTGTACGTACAAAGAAGGGTCGTACCTTGTACCCGCTTATACCTGAACCGAAAACAATGTCCTGTAAAAAATGAAAAGCTTCGTAATTTTTTTGCAATGTTTTTTTTAACCGCCAAGAAGCAGACCACCCGCCCGATGGTCGAATGACATCGTGAACATAGCCGGGAATCAGTGTATGAGATTCGCGAGGGATCGGAGAGAATGACGTAATAAAGAGGAGGCCTATGCCCAGCAGCGGACGGAGACGGGCTGAAATTATGATGATGATGATTTTTTCGGCAACTCCAAGAGCTTCTTGGTCTCGTCCATAGATTTACTAGACACAACACACTACAATATAAATCTCTAACTAAACTCTTGGTGAGGGCAGAACTAAGTATTGAGCGTATTGTAACACGAATATATCCTCTCCAACATGATGGACCATCTATAATTATGGGCGATGGGCTGATCACCTTTCACCATGGTTCACCATATCCATCTTGGGGCTCTTGAATCAGGAGTGGTTGCAAGTTTTCTTATGGTTACTTGTGGCTCTGCCCTTCCCGTTAGGGATACCGTATGTGAGAATATGTATGCATGTATGTAACTTGAAATTTGTATAGAACAAAAAGTTTAAGTTTCTACCTGTCAAAGAATTTTCAAAATTTTCTTTCGGTTGTTTTTGAGACTACCTCCTACAAAAATAAACTAATAATCTGCCTTATCCTACCGAATCATCTCAGTATTTACTCCTTTCATTATCATCTCATCTCTGTATTATAAACCAAATTAAAATAATTCTATACCACAAATTCAACACAACAGAATCAATATTCTATACATTCTTCCACTGAAGTCAATTACTCTAAAAGCAATTTGAGGTTAAACTATTCAAAATTCATTTGTCCAAACCAATCTAACCGGACATTAAAATTACGTTCCACAAGCATTAAAATCATAATGCTAATGGCCATTTAAATTGTTATAAAGTAGTCTTGGAATGAATTTTAATGTTTGGATGGAACCACCAAGTCGTGACCGAAGACTGTCGTGACGCATCCATCCGGCAGCTTTCAAGGTCGAAGTTGGAGGCCGTGTCTATCAATGTTACTCTGGTAGTAGTGATGTGGTGTGATTAAGTTTATTTTGAAGTATTGTGTTACAAACAAACAAACAAACAAATCAATTTATTGACATAATAGGTATGTTACATAATGAATCCTTAGGCTCCTGAACTAGTAAAAACTGTGTTTCAGGAGCCAATGGCTTCTCCCATGCGATAAGACAATTATTATTATATCGGCAATTTAAGTGTATATCTAAGTTAATATAATATTTAAATTATATTCACTTAATTGTTAGAACGAAACAAATACAAAGGTACTTTTTGAGCACGATTGAAAAATGTGCGATAACAACTGAACACATCACTTCATTATGTTTTTGGGTTTCCGTAACCGAAGGGTGCCAATGGGACCCTATTAGCTTTCGGTGTTCATCTGTCCGTCCGTCAGAGGGCTGTATCTCATGAACTGTATAAGATAGACAGAGGAAATTTTCACAGAGTATGTATTTCTATAACTACCTCGTATAATAATGGGCCGTTGTAGCCCCTTGTACAACAATCTACTATTTATTTGTAAGTAAATTCATAAGTTCCTTTGAGAACATACTGATTGAAAACTCAACAGTAAAACAACATTGACACTATTTTATATATAACCCATTTGGTCCTCCGTCCCATGCATTTCCAGAGACATCCCTGAGAGATTAAACCTACACGGGATTTAAAAAAAAATGAACGCTATTTTCACTTCTCTAAAACTTATTAAAAGGAACTGTTGATTTGTAAAGTAGGTGTTGCGGTTTCCTTTCGAGTAAATTGAGGGGTATTTTAATTGAAATACGAGAAATAGGCACTTACGTACTTTGAACGCCAAGGCTGTTCGAATACAAACATGATTATAGAAATTATATTACCGGTGGAAATGTGGTTTTTCTCGTAATGAGCTTTTCACAGTAAGAAGATGAGTACCTACAAAAATTATCATGAATTATCGAAATAATAATCAGTTTCAAATTTATAAAATTACTAATTTAACCACGCGGCTATGATCGCGTTTATTTTGAGAATTCAAATCAAATTCCAAACCAATCACATCGCCAGTTAAAACATCCCATACTAATTTTGATACCCCATTTTATCTCTTTTCGAGGGATATATTGAAAAAACATAAAACATTGTGTTCAATTATTTTGTGTTTTCAATTTCCAGGCAAAGTTTCATGTAAATCACACTGCCCGTTTATAAGTTCACATACAAACATTATAATTTTGAAAATAAAAATAAAATGTTTTTATTTTTTAATTTTAAAGTTTGTCTGTACCAAGTTTTGAGCGAATCGAACCGAGAAATACAATTTTCCACAGAAACTTTACCACCCTGTCATACCCCCCCATAGGGGTTTATTTTTGAAAATTTACATTCTATATTTCATGAAAATTGGTTTAGTAGTTAATTCGCACACAAACTTTTGCATTTATAATATTAGTAGGAAGTAGGATAGGATTGTAAAAATTATGTTGAAGAAGTGAAAAAAAATATACCTAATAAAAACATTCAATAGTGTATATTATACATTCATAATTTAAACAGATGACGGCCTCGGTGGCGTGCTGGGCTAGTGCTCGGCTGAGATACAAGAAGCGCGGATTCGATTACCGATACGGGAGAAATTTATGCTTGTTCGTTGTTCCTAATACCCACGACCCAAAAAATTCTAGTGTGGGGTCAGAACTATGTATATTTTATGATTGTTGGGTGGGTGTTAATTTTTACACAGTTCCTTGTTTTACTAGACTAGATAGGTACTTTCAAAATAATTCTTAATAAAGACAAACATAATCAAAAACGAATATAAATAAATTATCTGTAAACCTTATTAAAATCTGAATAGGAAGCCATTTGTCTCCACAGTATTAACCTTACCCGTTCCGCAATCCTCTGGAGAAATAAATGAATACAATAGTATTTTGTAGATCCGATAAATCAGACGACCGCTTGTATTGGGATAAATGCTCATAGTTGAGAGCAAGTGCGAACAACACATAAGGGAATAAGGCATATTATCCACTGAAGTTTGTATTTACTTTTAAGATAGCTGCTTTTGCTTTCGGGAAACGTTTGACGGCATTTTATACTCATTCTAGTCGTAGGTATAGATCTAATCTTACAACTGTAAGTAGTGAAATAAATGACTTATAAAAAAAAATTATAAGCAAGCTTTGATACCACACAGATGTAAAAATATCTTCACAGAATTAGGAAAAGTTAGAAAATCTAAAGCTGGATGAGATGACTAACATGGTATCAAATAACCTAAGGTCCGTGGGTTTCAATTCAGCCGTGCACCAATGGATTTTTCTGATCGAAAAATTCATTTGCTAACTCTCAAACGACTTTTTCTTCTCAAGATCTCATCTCTTTAGTGGATAGTGGGCTTTAGTGCGGACATCACCAATGGGAACAACATTTTCGTACAAAACAACATTTATCCAATATAACAACAAGTAATAAATTTAACATACGTGCGGATAAACAAACGCGTCAAATTACGCATTCATAAATTCAAATTGGAGATCAGTATACAGATCACATTTAAAATTATCATCAGTTACAGTTCTCGTATTGGTCTCTGTTGTAATAAATTAGGACGGATATTAAATTCGTAGCCGTGATATTTATTTTGATTAACGTGATTGCTTTCGTAAATTTTCCGTAATCGAAATTATGGATTGTCCTTTGTTCCATGGCATTCATTTTGTTTCTACAGATATTCATTCATCGTAATTATTCACACAAATCGGACAAAGACATGTCATGTCTTTTCAGCCCTTTTTAATATTATTAAACTTTGCTTTTAATCTATTTTTTATGGTATCCATATTTTAAAAAGTATAAATACTAGACTAACGCTAATAATAAATAATAATAATAAACATTTGTGGACATTTGACACAGCGCCATTTAGCCCCAAACTAAGGAAAACTTGTTGTAAGTGCTCTAACTCTCATTGTTCTGTAACCTGATGCCACCTAAATCATCTGTAATAGATGGGTAAAGGCCAATGATGATGATGAAGGAAAACTTGTACTATGGGCACCAGATGACTGATAAAATACTTAAACATCTTATAATACTACAACACCCGGAAGAAATATCGGGAATCGAACCCTCACCTCTTGCGTCTCAGCCGAGCATTCGCCCGCCACGCCACCGAGGTCCATATTTGATACAAATTTGTTTTACTCAACGCATTTATCAAAATATCAGGTCAGTGAATTATACTATTAATTCTTGCAATATAAAATCTCAGCTAAATTCAAAAGCTGAATACTTACTGAAACAAAGTTCCTTTTATCGAATCAAAAGTATATCCTGGAGCTCTATAAGAATGTTAAGCACATCTGTAAAATATCCAAGGCAAACTTTTTTTAATGTAAAACTTCGCGAGTCAACCGCAAGAAACACATCAGAATGCATTCTTTGTTGCGAACTTTTGCAGCGGGCACCAACGCTTCACTGAAAGCCAGCGTTCAATACAAAATGAGTTTTATGGCTTTGACTTTACATACTTTATTGCACTTTGGCTTAAAACCAAGATTTCAAAGAGAAAAAAGCTTGCTGAATTTGATCATCCTACTAATATTATAAATGCGAAAGTTTGTATGTATAGATGTATTGATGTTTGTTACTCTTTTACGCCTAAACGGCTGAACGGATTTGAATGAAACTTGGAATATACATAGTACATGTACTGGATTAACATATAGGCTATTTTTTATCCGGGTGCCACGCGAGCAAAGCCGCGGGCGGCAGCTAGTCGTATATCATTTTGTAGGCATTAAATGTAATCATGAAGGTAGGTACGTAAGTGGGTCTCACCTTTCATAAAGACTAGTTATAACATTTTAGCAATGTCAGGCAGACATCGAGGATAAATACTCCGAAGATTTTGTTTCAAGTGAAATTCTGAACACTCAGTTTTATAGTATTCTGTAGCGTCGCAATCAGTTCAGTGGAACATTTTGCCACAAACGGTCTCGGACGGCACCGTTGCTGTAACTACTGGTTACTGGCATACTACGCGATGAGATTAGTCCGACACATTCGCTGTAGCGGTGCTTTTGACATCGTGCGACTTTTATGCAACCGCATCAATTGGATCCCCGCTTTAATTTTTTTCACTATGTACGAACGGCTTATTTTACGCTGGTCGTATTTTACGCCACTTAAGCTTGATCTATCTTAGCTGTCATTTTGTTGAGTTTCGTGTGTCTGAGTCAGATGGTGCATTAAGAATCTGCGACTCCGGTGGCCGGCCTTGGAGTAATTTCATAAATTGCTTTAATACAGTATTGACGGTACTAGAGCATCGAGAATGTGGGCCGATGCATTTCTTACGCAATGTCGATGAACTTTCAAATCAAAAGGCCTGAACATAAAGGGTTAGATACGAATTGACATACAATTTGCTCCGGTAATGGGATGAGTACAGACATCCTGGCTATTGGTTGTTGACCTCAATTTGGAGTAACTTGATTTATATTGATTTTAAAGTACCATTATGTGTTAAAAAGCATTCGGCTTTCACATAAAAACAAATTGTTTTCAATTACTTACGTCCAATGACAGGCAATGGTCTTGTCTTTTTGAAGTGCTGTAACTCTGGTCTTTTTTTAACATTAATGATTTACGACTAGCTGACCGACGTGGTTTCAATAGTTTTAAATATTAAAATCTTGTAGACGTTTCACACAACGCCATCCAGCCCCAAATTAATTGTATTTGTATTTATATTATTATCCGGAAGAAATATTTGCAGAACATACAAACATTTCTCCCGTAACGGGAACCGAAGCCGCGTCTCTTGCGTCTCAGCTGAGCGCTCGCCCGCCACGCCACCGAGATCATCTTTAGTTATTCATCCTCAACCCTTGTATTTGTTAGTAATAGATATTAGTTTAACCCAATTTCGAGGCGCTATCCCCGTGAAAAGCCCTATACAAATTTGACAGCCCATTTCTAAACAAAATACTGAAAATACTGAAACACGAATTTCACTAATTTATATTCAGAGAATAACCCCTGTTTGTTATTTATGATGTGTCCAAATAAATGTGACAATAAAATGAATTAAAATTATCAATACTGAAGATCTAATATTTCATACAACTTACATTATCAAACACTTAAATAACATCGAAAATCTATGAGTTCCATCCATTAAAGCTTATCAATTAGATCGACCACTATCTAATAGTACCTAATGTTTCTAGTAATGACTTTTGGAGCTCAAAATAGGGAGCTTCGATTCCAACTCGACTTGCTACCATTCAGGTCAATTGATTCTGTAACCGCGTCACTCACAATAGCTAAATTAATGATCGGAAGAGATGCTTTCCAACAAGGCCTTTTATTGAAAATGTTTTACGATATTTTCTTCTCTCATATTTACTTTCCGTTCTACTTATAAGCTTTCGATTCTATTACTCACCTTCTGAATTGCTGTTGTATCTGCGGACAAAAAGATAGGTCATTAGCCGCGTTCCTGTATCTATATATACTAAACTCTTACAATACTGACTGACTGAATGACTGAGCATCAATACACAACCTTAACCATAAAGCCTAGGGTACATAATGAAATTAGGAGGGTATAGTTATCTCTCTATTCACACTAAATTGAACACCTAGAGGACGAAGAGGGAAGATGAATTTTGAATACAAAAAATATTAATACGGACAAAGTCGCGGAACGTCCCGCTAGTCCTAAGATAAATGTGTGTCGTTTGCAGGTGACATGTTTGTTTTGGCAAGGTTTTGGTATACAATACAAGCAAAGTCAATTAAAAGTCGCCTTCAGCCGAAAATTGTGGAGCACTCGACGACGTAAGACCCTTGACGCACACAACTCGTTTTAGAGCCGTAGGTAAGTTTTGCTGACAACAAAAATAGCTTTACAACTGTGGTTGCCAAATAGAGCTAAACATTCATAATAATTCTAGTTGCGACGTAAAAATTTGCTTTGACGTACTAATAACTCAAAGAAAACGTGCCTAAAATAGCTTCTAGCTCCTAGAAGCTATTTTAGGCACGTTTTCTTTTATTTTTGTTTGAATGAATCGGGTGTCTAAAAGCGCTACGTAATGATAAAAATAAGAGTAATAATCAAAGAAGACGTGACTTAGTGCAAGGTCATTATAAAAAAAAGTTATTGACTTGTCTTAGAAACCTTTCTTGACTCTATTATAATTTTACATGTTTCTTAGTCTAATTTAGCATGTTGCTAATAAAATGTGAAGCGCTCGTGGCGTAGCTTGCTTAGACGTTCTTAATTGATTGTTGAAGTTAAGCAACATTGTTCACGGTCACAATTGGGATGGGTGACATTACGAGCTGAACGCTTCCGTGCTTCGGAGGGCACGTGAAGTTTTAAGTATTTATGCCATGACGGAGGCCTTTAGGCGGCCTAAAAGCTCCGTCACAAGAGTTAACAACTAGCTCATACGAACTTACTTTTTTTGACAACATGCTTTGGCAAGGTGTTAGTCATTGGTACCCTCAGATAAAACGTATTACGTATAACAAGTTTACACCTTATACAAAATATACCGAAAAGTCAAGCAGTTTTGTCCGGTGGGATGTGAAGGCACTTGTGACGGCGACCCAGAGATCGGTCGGGCTCGAGTGTCCTCCGCGCCTCGTTATAGCGGACGCCCATTAGACCAGTCGGAGCCGCGATTTTAGTTTCCGACCCAACGCGTACTGGTAGTCGGAGCTCTATAAGAGAAACACTACATATACGAGTTAGTATAACATTTTTTTTTTTAACCGAAATAGGTTTGCGTTTGACCACACTCTACCTGATGTTAAGTAACAGTGTGGTCTAAGATGGAGCACGCTTACCTAGAAGAAACCTATTGACTCTCGATTTAAAGACACCCATATTATACTTTTAAGGAAATACATACATACATACTAATAAATTATAAAGGCAAAAGTAACTGTGTGTTAGTTAGGTACCTCTTTGGACCTAAACACATTTTATGTTTTTTCTTTATTTTAGTCCAATACAGATTTAAGTACGAGTAAGTGCTTAAACATAAATCAATAAACTGGAACCCAAATAAAATGAATCTAGATACTTTTTTACTTGGTCTCATATAGCTTTGTCTTCTGCTCTGTAGAATTTGGGTGAATGATACTAAGGATAAACATTAATAATAGATGTTTGTTCTCTGTCTGAGTCAGAAGTATTTACAAAAAAATATGTAGTCTATCAATTTTCAGAATATCCTGCAATATTTATTTATTTATCTTATTCCTATACCTAATTTAATCTTTGCTTATTTTTTGGCTAGCTATAGCGCTTTGTTAAATGTTTACCATTTGAACTCTTGTATCCAGATGTACCGCATATGCTTTGAAACTTGACTAATCTAGGCAAGCCGATATAATTGATACATTTTGTGGCATCTCTATTTTCATTAGAAAAAAATCATTGATCATTATTATTTCTATTTCGTTGAGTTAACTTTGTGAATTGGAAGCTTCTACTAAAAGTACTTGTGTCCACAGCAGCTCCACATCCACCTATATCCGCCCTAATAAGGGACTCGGAGCCTAATTGACTTAACGTTGGATTAATAACGGCTCTGCTCTGAAATATGCCTACCAATGAATTTTTGGTTGGGTTCACTCGGGTGCTGTTTAAGGGCCTAATCGATTTTAGGGAATCTTTGGGTAAAGTTAGATTAAAATTTAAAGAAGTTCACTTTATCGGTGGATGGGAAACTGTGCAAATTGTTTGTTCTGAAAATATACCTATATCAGCAGTGGATTCTTTAAGTTGAGGATTATAGAACCACTCATCATTCTGTCTCACATCACAGAATATCTTTCTCACTCACCGATGCTAGTTTTGCGTAATCCGACGAGATATTCCTTTAGCCGTTGATGGATCCGTATCCCGCCGAGGTGGGTAAGTTGCTCTATAAGTTGATTATGATGAAGCTATTATAGCTGTGATGTTAGGACTTTACTTACAATTTTTTTTTTCTGAATATAGTTAATAAATTATGCTGATGTGTGGGTAAAAATGTATAATGCAAACATTTTTATGTAATGAGCATTGTTGGAGACGAAATAAAATGACACGAAAACTCCATCACACGATGGCGACATAATAAAAGTGAAACAGACTGTTCCTTTTTGTTTCTGTTGATTACAAACAAAAATAAATCTATTAATGGTTAACACGTAACGTATGTAACGGTTGTAAATTACCAAAATATGTTTAAAGTAATTTGTAAAGTATAAGTTATTACGATAAGTTGTGTTTATTTTAATTAATAAATAATTAACTGAAATAGTTTATTGTTTATTATGAACCCCAAAAAGAAATATTCAAAAAAACACTTGTATTGCAACGATAAACTGGTATGACTATAACTAAACTAAACTACGAGACTAAACTATAAGTTTAATTATCATTCATTTAAATATCCCAAATCACTTGAAACACTAATATTTTTTCAAACTCAAGTGTCCAAGAGCTTTTCGAAATTAATCGAAGACAAAGTTTCTACTTTTAAAAGTTTTACTTAGACAAGCAAATATTTTTGAGCTGAATTTCGTTGGTTGTTTTTCAGAAACTTCGGTTAGTTGCAAAGTTTGAGTCCACGTTGAATATATAATCCAAGTGTTGATAAAAAGGAATGGTAATAGGGACAAGGTGTTTTTCACTACAGTTTCTGTCCTCTGCTATTGCATAATCAACAATGAATGTAATTTATGAATACAATTTCATATTTATATATTTATTGACGGCCCCGGTGGCGTGGCGGGCGATTGCTCGGCAGAGACGTAAGAGTCGCGGGTTCGATTCCCGCTGCGGAAGAAAAGTTTGCATGTTCTGCAAATATTTCTTCCGGGTTTGGGTGTTGTGGTACCATGGTACTCGTAGTTTCTGATACCCACGACGCAGGGAATCATAGTGTGGGGTCAGTACTATGTTGGGTGTTATTTATTTATTATTTTATACACTTACAGCCAGAGTACCTATCACAGTCTTGTTTATAAAAGCTGGTGTGCCATACCAGCAGCAGAGTACTGTACTTCGTTTGGGCGTCGAAAGTTTTAATTGACGAATCCAGAGAGAGATGTTGCCAGCTTATGCTCGCCTGTGCTCGTATTTTGCGCGTCGGTAACTCGTAAACTGGCGGGTTACGATCTCTTGTTAGTAAATAATTTAATAGTTTAAATAAACATTTCGCTGAAATATAAACTCACAGTTTCCGAAGAAAGCAAGAGGAGCATTTTTTTTAAATCTTTTTTTTTTATATTTCCGCTGCTTTCTCTAGGAGTTGAATTTTGGGAATTTATTTATTGATGAGAATGTAGGTAATGTTTTTAAGTGCACTCCTGCACCATTAGTTAGAGAAATACACCCTCCAACTTCCAAAGCTACTAGCATTAATGATGCGCTCGTGGCGTAGCTTGTTTAGGCGTTCTTGATTAATCGTTAAAGTTAAGCAACGATGTGCGCGGTCACTATTGGGATGGGTGACCGCAAGTGTCATTACGAGCTGAGCGCTTCCGTGCTTCGGAGGGCACGTTAAACAGTCGGTCCCGGCTTTTAAGTCGTTAAGCCATGACGGAGGCCTTTAGGCGGCCTAAAAACTTCGTCACTAGAGTTGGAGTTCATACGAAGATACATACATACTAGCATTATTTTAATTTTGTTCTTCTACTTTTGAATTTTCTAACAGAATTAATCTTGCACTGCACAAAAGTTATATCGAACAGTTTAACGACTCCAACTTCAGCTCAGGTGAATCCAAAGTCTTACTGCAGTCGTGTCTGCGCAAACTTCCTCCGCGCTATTCAATAACCCAAGATCAATTAAAAACTAACTGAAGAAATTGCTGGAGAATATTAACTTTGCTCATTTGTCACTGTGCTTCGTTCAAACAAAGTCATTGTTGAATATGGTTGAGAGAAGTAATAGTTTAAGAGTAGGTAGTGGAGCTTTTGTATTCTAATGGTAATAACTTTTCTGATCCTCAGATCGTGTATATGGCGACCTAGGTGGCGTGGCGGGCGTGTGCTCGGCTGAGACGCAAGAGGCACGAGTTTGATTCCCGCTACGGAAGATATGTATGTATGTTCTGCAAATATTTGTTACGTGTCTGTGTGTTGTAGTATTATGTATTACAAGTATGTATTTAAAAAAAAAGTAAATAAGTATTGTATCAGCCATCTGGTTCCCATAGTAGCTACTTAGTTCGGGGCTGGATGGCGCTGTGTGAAATTTCCACAAATAATTATTTATTTATATTCGAATCAGTTTCGTAATCCTATGCATCTTTTGTTAGAAAAAAATTGTGCATTATTCCCGACACTTTCAAATAGTGGATAGAGAAAAAACATGCCAGTGTACGAAAGGAGCTTATTTGAAGCTCACTTAAATTCTTTTGCCACACTGGTTTAATTGCACAGTGACATTAGTACTAGTAGTAATCTTTGTGGTTTACCTACCTCATGCTTATTATAATACTGACTGCCGCCTGCGGCTTCGCTCTCGTGGCATCCGGATAAAAAGTAGCCTATATATTATTCCAGCACACATACCATGTATATCCGAAGTTTCATCTAAATCCGTTCAGGCGTTTAGGCGTGATTGAGGCACAAACATACAAACATCCTCACAAACTTTCGTATTTATAATATAGTAGGATCCCTAAACTTTATGTCAAAATGACAGTCATTGTTGTATACTATTCTTTACTGATGGTACGTAGTTGACAATGTCTAGACCAGTAGTTCACCCCGACCTGATATCTCTCGTGAGAATTGAGGTTTGTTGTAAATACTTACAGTATACCACAAATATTGTGCGCCTCGGCAATTTTCGTCCAGCTTCTAAAATACGAACTAACGCGATGATGATTATGTAATATAGAGATGTTACAATAATTGGGCAAACCTACACAATCCAAAACAGTTTCATGTACTGCACTGTATTAATAATTTATTATTAAAATAAAAGGCTATTGGTTTTTTTAGCAATATGATGGCTCATAGCTCATACTTCTCTGCTGGACTGGGAGTAAAGAAAAAACAAAGAATGCGTCCAGCTGCTTCTCTCCCCGAGCACGTCGTAAAAGTCGACTAAGGGATAGTGTCCTCCAACATGATGAGATATAATAAGCAAGTATTCCCAAGGAGGGTTGACGTCTGGCAGGCGGCCGGTCATACCTTAGCCAAAACTGTTACAGCATGATCCAAGGTTCATGCTGTGCCGACCCCACATAGAGTGGGATAAGGGCAGGAAGATGATGATGATGATGGCTCATAGAGTACAAAGTATACACAGGATGTTAGAATTCCAATAAACGTCCCTAAGTTCATATTGAATAGCGTATGAAGGAATAAATCAGGACGACATGCGACGTAAGCACTTTCGCCTTATGATCCGATTTGAGTTCTTTTATGCAAAATATTATTTTCATATTTGATTCAAAGCGACATTTTCCGGGGCCTTATTGTCGGATTTCTCAATAACGTGCAATTTTATGTGAAGGAATCTCGTAATTCTATTTGAAATATATGAATAGGGCAGTTCAGATGTTATTTTTGTTATGTTGTTACTTTATTTTTATCTCGTGTCTGTTTTACAAACATTATTTAAGGTCTTGTTATAACATAAAAATAATTTAAATATATCAATAATTGTGGGCATATCATGCAGCTCCATCTAGCCCCATACTATGCAAATCTTGTAGTATTGAAACCAGATGGCTGATTTATTACTTATACACTTTTCTTGTAAATATTATATTGCATTATAATAACACCCATACTTATAATACATAATATAAAATTACAAAACCCAGACTCGGCAGAAATATTTGCAGAACATACATTTCTCCCGCAGCGGGAATCGAAGCCGCGCCTCTTGTGTCTCAGCCGAATACTCGCCCGTTACGCCACCGAGTTCGTCCATTGATATCATACAAGCTGATGTCATTATTTTGATAAAAACAATTAAAGCTTCATTATGGGTACATTTCTTTCCTGTTTCGATTGCGTAGTAATTTCTCTCATATTTAATTTACCACGCAAGTCACATTAATAGGCAATCATAATTTACATAACTGCGCGTAGTTTAGATTGTTTTATAAAAAAAATGAATATTTTTTAATATACAACTTGATGAAAGAACTTATTTATATTTTTATATTGCTTCTCGCCCCGAGAATGTCGTAAAAGTCGACTAAGGGATAGTATCCTCTCCAACATGATAGACCATCTATATGGGCGATGGGCTGATCCTCTGTCACCATGGTTCACCATTATCCATCTTGGGACTTTGAATCAGGAGTGGCTGCAAGTTTTCTTATGATTAGGTATTTGTGGTTCTTCTCACCCCATTAGGGATACGGGCGTGATAATATGTATGTATGTATTGTAAAGAATTGAACTAGTTTACCTCCTACTAAGACTGTTAAATGTTTCCTCTTTTTAATTGAACATCAATAAAAATAATTCGTCCAATCTTTTTTAATTACCTACACTATTTATGAAGCGATTCTTGTTCTAACAAAGCAATACAAACAATGCTGGAACAATGCTATATTAATACAGTAGGACGTTTTCATAAGGCCAGACGTTTGCCAGACACACACTATGTTATTTTACAAAATCTGGCTCTCCATAAAAAGATCTATCTTATTTTCTGACACAACATTTCAACAGATCTTGAACTGCTTTTGGCTCGTTTCTATTTCAAGTCGTTTTTTTCTATCTAGCACCGAATCCGTTTCGGTACAGAGATAGATGGGTACAAAGCTCATTACATTCGATTTAGAATCTCTCTAGCAAAGGATCCTTTTTAGCAGCGAAATGGGATCCTCATTCCCGAAACCCTTTGATGGTACATGTTTATTCGTAAGATCGAAATTGCATTTCGATCCAAATATCCTATCCCGGCCCGTTTCTACGTTCGTTTCGTCCGACCACGTTTTTTACATAATTTATACGGTTTGTCGGATAGTGCCGTCGATTGCTTGTAGCGCTTTAGCTGTGCGCCGCCAGATGTCGTCCGAGGCAATACCGGGTATCTTCCATCTCCCCGCAAGAATTCCACCAAAGATTTATTGGACAAACTGATAGTGTTCTATTAAAAATTCGATTCGATTCAGCAATTTACGTGTGGCGCAATCGTACTCGGTAGTAATTCCGGATTGAAATCTGCAGCGTATTGAATATGCACCGGGCATTTTTCTAACACGTGACATTTTACGAAATTGCTTTGGAAAACGAATAAGGCGATTTCGCAGTAGCGTACCCCTTAAAATGTAAATTCTGAGCATAGATTCGGCCAACTGCGACGATGTAAGCGAGGTGGTAACCACTTTTCTTCGCATAATCGAATTCTTCATATCGATAGTGAATGCCGACAAATCGCTTTCTTGTTTTGAGAAATGAAAGTTTTGCAGAAATCTTTTAAATTGATGATTTCACCATTCAAATTGGTTAATTTAACTAAATGCAATCAAGAGCTGTCACTTATTCAAATTCAAACTTATTCAAACAATAATAATACAGCATTACAGTTACTACACCAATGCGCCATGACTTATAAAGTTATAAACAATTACAAAATCAAGATGATAATTATGATGTATTGTTTAGGTATATACTCGTACAATGCTCTGCAGTCATAATTGAGAGTACATCTTGAACGCGAAAAAGAAATAAAACCGGTCAAGTGCGTCTCAAATTCGCACACGAAGGATTCCGTACCATGGTTAAAAATCATGGTACGAAATATGAGTTATACTCTATGTACTTTTGAAATAGATAGATTCGATGATAGATTAAGAATGTTAAAAAAATCTTGTATTGGCCCCTTTTATTTAAATTGTATTATCTGTGATAGCGGCAATATGATAGTGCTCTGGGAAAATTTCAACTCTCTACCTATTACAGTGCATGAGATACTTCCCGCTGACAGACGGACGGATGGACAACGGTGGTTTAGTAATAGGATCCCGTTGATACCCTTCAGGTACGGAACCCTAAAAACATAAAAAGCTAATCTGAGCGTTCAAAACGAACGGTGAAATTAGCTCTTAATATTCTTTGTATCCAAAATGATAGATGGGTAAATAATTATATTTCATGTTACCAAAATAGTCTCAAATAATTCTATTCAGTTCGAGCCTCTCCCATGTTATCCAATAGAACCACAAACCACCAAATACGCACATACTTGTCGTTATAACGCCTACACTTGATATACATAGATATATTACCCTGTTCAAATATGTAAGAACCACGAAACTGTAATTATCATTATACATACATACAATTATTATCACGCCCGTATCCCTAACGGGGTGGGCAGAGCCACAAGTAATCATAAAAAAACTTGCAGCCACTTCTGATCCAAGAGTTCCAAGATAGATTATGGTGAATCATGGTGACAGGTGATCAGCCCATCGCCCATATAGATTCATCATGTTGGAGAGGATACTATCCCTTAGTCGACTCTTACGACATGCTCGGTGTGAGAAGCAGCTGGACGCATTCTATGTTTTTTCTTACTCCCAGTCTAGCAGAGAAGTAGATAAAGAAAAAGAAAAAAAAATTGATAAGTGAAAAATTGATTTAGCTTATTCCATTCCCGAGAAATTCCGCTATGCTCATTTTTAAATTGAAGTTCTACTAATCCCCAGTAGAACTTAAATATAACCAGATTTCCCCCTCGTCATTTTTCTTATAATATTTTCTTAAAACTCTAATGTTAAAAAAATCAGAAATCCCCCTGCTCTTGATCGGTTTTGTTTTTACTATGAGTACCTACGTTATGTTTCAAACTCTATATTCAATCAATGAATAAAGGAAACCTTAAATAGGTAACAATAATTTATATAAAAGTTATTTAAACCGTTACTGAGGGTAAAAAACAAAGCATTTAGTGCTTTGTAAATGAAAAATGCCAGCAATCAGAGAAACAAAACTATAAAGTTCAGTTTTCAATTCGACAACAAATCGTATTTTCACCTACGTGATCCGAATAGCGTCAATGAATATGAAAAATATCCAATCTGTGTAAAAATTTACTTTTTCAGTTTGCAAGTAAAGCTGAAAAACTGATTAACTATTACTAGCTGATTTTTTTAGATCAACCTATTTTGTTGTTGATAGTATTTTCCATATTATTGCAATCGAAACTATAAATACCTTCTTTTTTTAATTAAGCTTGGAAATAAGCCAGGAAAAAGATATAGGTACTATAAAAATATGCATAATTATCACGCCTGTTTCCCATAAGGGTAGGCTGAGGCCACAGATCTCAATTTTAGTCCTACTCTCGCTTTATTCACTCTCATCACATTCTTCATAATGCTCATCGGTTTAGCGTACTCTCGACTTGATTTTTCCCTGAAACGTCACCGATTTGGTCCAGGTACGTACATATGCCTAGATCTTCCCCTTCCAACGGTATCATCCACACTATGCTATACAAAAATAACAATAACAAACAATATATAACTCGAGGAGAGCGTTACTGACTGCGACACAGTTTAATACTTTTGCCGTAAGTATCGTTTGCACATGTTTTAGTTTTAATTTGTTTTGTGTTCCAAATAAATAATATTTGTATTTGTAATATTATCACGCCTGTATTCCTAATGGGGTGGTCGAAGCCACAATTATCAATCATAAAAAAAATTGCAGCCTCTCGTGATTCGATCCCGATGGACTATGATGAACCATGGTGACTGGTGATCAGCACATCGCCTACAAGCCATGCTATACATGCTTTAAATTATGTAACAAGTTGTAATCAAGTTAAATTGAACTCAAATTAGGTACAATCAAGTAAAGTAACGTAAAGATCACATCAAAAGTCAAAAGTCATTGAATTCAAACTATCACGATATCGATTCTACGTGCTTTGCGGTCGTCGTTCTGCCAAGAGCTATGATTTATTCCGCAGCAGAATCAATAAGGTTCAAATACAAACCACAACGCACGGAAGTTCCTACGTGGTGAATGTTATAAAACTTGTTTATCGGAAGCCTTAGTTTTCTAAAGAGCTGCCAGTCATATGACGGTCTAAACTTCGGTCATGCTACTGTACAATACGTCCAACGTAACTTGGCATGCGTGAAGTTAGCCATTTCGATGCGCAGTAGACAATTTAGTATGTAAAAGCTACACTGCGCATGTCCAACAGCTAACTTCACGCATGCCAAATTACGTTGGACGTACTGGTAGTCATTATGTCATGTCAAGATCGAAAACATGTTTGTGTCAAGTGCATGAAAGGATTCTTTGAGGCGAACTTTAAATCCTTTCACCACACTGGTTCGAAAGAACTAGTGATACGACTAGATGAATGTCATTGTAATAAGCTTTAAATTTGCATTCACTTTTACCACGTTACTTAGTAGCAAGGTTTGCGAAACTACGGACTCGTATTAAAATAGAAGCTTACTCCGCTTTATTGCTTCAACTAAAAGTGTCTAGAAGACTTCATCGTCATCAAATTCTCGTAATTCCACGAGACTTCTCTGCTGGACTGGGAGTAAAGAAAAAACATAGAATGCGTCCAGCTGCTTCTCACCCCGGGCATGTCGTAAGAGTCGACTACGGGATAGTATCCTCTCCAACATGATGAATCTATATGGGCGATGGGCTGATCTCCTGTCACCATGGTTCACCATATCCATCTTGAAACTCTGGGATCAGAAGTGGCTGCAAGTTTTCTTATGATTACTTGTGGCTCTGCCCACCCCGTTAGGGATACGGGCGTGATAATATGTATGTATGTATGTTTTTATCTAAGTTCGCCTACAGATATGAAACAGAGCTCAGATCAACCCTAAAAATACGACAGTCAAGTTCTGTTGCTCGCCTTGAAGACTGCAGCTTAAGCGAATTTCGCGAAAGAATGACTTGCCCACCGTTGGCCCAGTTACCGAGTTGAGCTTCCATTTCTACGTGTCACGGAGTTGAGAAACTAACAGAAGCGGCATTAGCTCTACCAAAGTTTAGATCAAGTTTGCTGGGAATATTGATTCTATTTTTCATAAGTTCAATACGCGAGGGGAGTCTTTGAGGCACATTTTAAATCATTTCATCACACTGGTTCAAGTGACTGGTGAAGTAGAAGTACAAATTTCATATTTCATTTCTCACTGAATAATTATTCAAGTTCTCTCATGACTCAGTCTGGTCAATTGTCATAGTCAATATCAACCAATGTAATACTACTAAATACAAAAATAGTTAATAGAATTTTAGTCTAAGCTAAGTTAAGTTAAGTTATGGCTTCAAGAATCATAAATAATGTACTCAATAATACTCTAAAACATCGGAATACAACTTTTGGTTGTAAGACAACTGACTTAGTTAATACACATAAATAGAGTAGACTTAATGATGGATCATAAAACTATGTCATGCGCAAAATCGCTCAATAATGACACAACGTGTCACAAAAATATGGACATCCATTTTCAATATTTCTGCATGTAAGAGTACAACCGGTCGGTCTATCGGCATACCCTTGAACTTTGCATTGTGGGCCGCGATTCTGAATAGAAGAGGTCCCGATGCGAAAATGTCGTTATAGCCTTGTCATGATAACAATTAAATTCTGTAGAGGGTTCCGTAGCATTTATCATGAGCCTTCACTATTCATTTTGTAAATGCCACTTCCTTTTTTATGGAATATAATCGGGAAATTTCTTTTCATAACTGTCAGAGTGAAATGGAAGAAGAATACATGCGTGCCAAGAGAAAAAGGGAATAGAGAATGATTATGAATATTGAGATTTTGACTTTAAGTACAATAAAAAATACTTTTTTAATAAAATTAATGTGATATTTTTATTTTCATAATAAGCAAAAACCCGTGCAACCCTAATTTTCTCACGTAGTTCAAGATCTATCTCCAGCATACAAAACCTAATTTGCTTCAAAGAAAATTGCTTCAGAGAAAACAGCTCGCGACATTACTCTTCTAATATTATCAGCCATTACGTGAATTCCATCAGCCAACATATTTGAAGATGCGAATAGAGTAGAGATACATAACCGTGACTACAGAGGAATTATTCAGAATTCGTATTAAACTTCATTACGTTTTATTATAACAATAAATACCTATATTTCATAGTGTGTATAAAAAAGTACATCTCTATTTCTAGTGGACTTTTTACGTAAATTACACCAATACTTTTAGATAGGTACCTATTAAACTCTAGTGAACGTAAGTTAAAAAAGGCCTTCTATACTAGATGATTAATACAGCGTCATGAGGCAACTTTTACCTTCACTAACGGGACGCTGTAGTGCCCGGGACGAATTAAGACGAATTAAGAGGCTTGCCCAGCACCTATTCCATTCTCTCAGTTTAATCGACCTTGTCCATAGGAAAGACATAGTCAATACGTATGGAGCTGACTAAGCAGCAGGTTTCCTCACGATTTTTTCCTTTACCGTTTAACGTAAGTTAAAACTATAACTAATATTATAAATTTGAAAGATTGTTGAAACTTCGAAAATATAGTTCGAGAGACTGCTTTTTATTCAAGTACTACGCGAGCGAAACCGAGGACAGAAGCTAGTATATTAAAAGGTCGCGCGAGTACTCAAGTGAGTGTTCACTCTTAAAACTTAGGGAACTAAATTGTAATGGAATGGAATACCACAAAGGGCTATGAACCCAAAAAACGAAGCTTAAAAAATCCAATCGATTCGAATTCACACACAAAGGGTTCCGTAAAATCGTACATTACAAAATTTTACTTGTATGGATTCCCTTTTATTTTTATTATATGTTGTTAGAGCGGCAAAATAAATACACACTCTGTGAAAATTTCAACTCTATCTATTACTGTTCAGCCCGCTGACAGACGGAGGGACGGTCAGCGGAGGCTTAGTAATAGGATCTCGTTTGCACTCTTCAGCTACGGAACTCAAAAAAATGATCGTTTCACTGAGTCTGGTTCAACAAACGTAGGTACGTTGAAACAACCAATTCTGCGGCCGTGAAGACATAAATCCAATAACACTACCTTCCAACAATAAAAGCGAACGAGCAAAGTAACTGCAGTTTTGTGTCTTTCAGCGGCAACAGAAACCCTGGAACATACGTGGTGATTGCCAAAAGTCACCCCATTCCGTAAAATAGTCTAATATCGTAATTCTGAACGAGCAACCCTTGACGGCCGTCGGTAAATTGTCATTTAGCCCTTTCAGCCCCCTTATACGGACGGTTAATGCACCAAGTATCAATTAAAAAGCCATCCGCGCTAAGTACAGGACTATTACGTTCAATAATTTATTATTATTAGTGTGGCGCATTAGTAATAATTTACGATGGTTCATTCTATTCATTATAGTCGTGTCTAGTTCTTTCAAATCAGTAAGGTGAAAGGATTTAAAGTGCGCCTCAAATACTCCTTTCATGCACTTGACACATATTATCGAACTTTTTAGGTTTTCTCCACCGTTTGAGAGTACTGGTATAGCGCACGTAATTTTTTCAAACAGAAAAATCCATTGGTAGGTACACCACCGGATTTGAACCCACGACCTTAGAGGTCATTACCACTAGACCACCAGTGCTCTCAATGGTGATGGTGATGATGAACAGGGACGATGCATACGTCCATCTACAATAATAAAGCAACTCAGTCGCAATCATAGTACTGAATTAATCTCATCTCTTTTCATCAAAAATCCCAGTATATTGGTAAATAGCAAGACAAAGCCTGCTCACGACCTCGGCATCGTGAGAGCCGGCGTCCGAGCCGGTTCACAAGACACCCGTTTTCTCTCTATCTATTTTTATATGATAGAACGTGATGCGAATATTTAGATCATCGATTACAAACAAGGGCATAACTGGACAGCACCCCTAATTCTGGATGACCAAACCAACCGTAACGCGGGCACGTTTGTGTAATCGCCGTGTTATTGTATTCTAGACAATTTTGTATCGATAACACGTGGATTGTGGATTCCACAAAAGTAAACGCGTTTGGCCGCGTTATGTTTTGTTTGGTCATTGTGAATAAGGAGGCAGCTTGTTTGTTATTTTAACTAGTATAGTATTTTTATCAAACTCTAAAAAAAGTTCTAAGTATATCTAATGTATCTTATCTACTGTACTCAATCCAAGCTTATAAGGAAACGGTGTGTTCTTACCTAAGAAAATTGAAGTAATCTCTAGAGTAAGAAAGGAACCTATTTCCTTTCACCACACTGGTTCGAAGTAACTAGTGGCATGAGTAGTTGTTTTTTTAATACTTCGTGCTGGGACAGTGCTGTGACAATTAAAATTGGACCGTAAAACTTCGTAGACGAGTCCAATTTGCACAAGAAGGGTTCCGTACTATCGTGCATGTATTTTTTGTTCAATATTTCAACTCTCTACCTAGTACGGTTCTTGAGATACAATCCGCTGACAAACGGACGGACAGACGTACGAACAGCGGAGGCTCAGTAAGGCATCCTTCAGGTACGAAACCCTAAAAATGTAAAAGTAGATATCTTCTTTGTGGCGAAAATTTAAGATAATGGTGTAAATAATAATGTGTTGTGAGAGCGAATTTGACGTTAATTACTTTTATCATTGATCAAAAAAAGTACTTAGAACAAAAGGCGATTGCTATCTTTCAAAAGCACCGACTCGGAGCGTAGTCTCATTACATGGTCTAGGTGCCCCAACCTTCATTTGATATCTCACCAAATTGAAAGTAAACTTTCGAATTGAGAATACTAAATGAAATCGTAGAAGTTTTAGCGTTAGCCAAAATTTTAATCTAAAAAGATCTGATTGAAATGACAAAGTTGAAACCACAATTATTTCTCAAGATGATGTTTAGGTTTACATAAGTATTGTATATACAGTATGTAGTTGACCAAATTGCTGTTTAGGTATTAGTGTGAAAGAGAATGGCGCAGTTACAAAGTTCAACGCCTCATATGGCAGATGCCAACCGCATCTGTTCTTGTATTATTTATATAAACATCTGCACTGCAAATTGCAATATTGTTGGCTTGAAAAATTACAAAGCAAATTTTTTCATATAAAAAATTTAAAAATAGCAACTTTTTTTAACTAAAAATTAACCAAAATGTTATTCAAAAATAGCTAAGAAAAACGCTAGTTCCTACACGCCAAAGGACGCCCACTGTTTTTTTTGATATCCATTATAGCTATGGTGTAAAATAAAAAGTGCTATTTGCGATGAAAAGGAAAATTATTATTTTTATTCCTGGGTTGAAGTACCGACATTATTTGGGGAAAATCAGAAACCAAATATTTATGGTGAGAAACTGTTGTACAACTATTTTGTCTGAAAATCAGAAATTCCGCTTACGTTTCTAGCTAAAACAATGGCATTGAATGTACACAGGCTAAATTCTATATCAATAGCGGCTTATCCTAAGCCCGTAGGTAATGCGCACATCTATATGAAAACTGAAAAAGCCATCACAAAAAGCAATAAATTATCCCCAAAAGCAACACGTTGAACAAGACGACAATATAGAGAGAGACTGGTATCATAAATCACTCCAAAGCACATCTCTCCACGACACACACAGTTTCGAATGTATCATTGTTGGGTTACGCGGTGTCCTACGTGAGCGATCTAGACACGAACGCGAAACGGCGCGGCGCGGCGCGAAAACAACAAGCAGTTGATGTCTTTTGAAGTGACCTACGTGACAAACGTACGTGGAGTGCGGTGTGGTTTATTTATTTAGTAACTAGCTGTCGTCCGCAGTTTTGCTGGCGTGGTACCTGAATAAAAAATTGCCTATATGATAATCCGGCACATGTACTATGTATGTCCAAGTTTCATTAAAATCGGTCCAGCCGAGTCCAGCCGTTTAGGCGTGATTGAGGCACAAACATACAAACATCCTCACAGACTTTCATATTTATAATATAGTAGGATGTTAACTTTGTATCTTGTTATATTATAATGGTAAAGTAGGCAATGTTCATTCGTTCGTGCGTCGCCAAAGCCTTGGGCTGAAAATCAGCGCAGTGAACTCATTTACTGCACACGTTGAGCTCAGGACTTTTCACTCAACTGTACACGGCAGCGTTCCACATTGCATACACTTGCTGTTGTCTTAAATTATTTTAATAAAATAAATAAACAACACCCAACCCAAATAACATCCAAATTTCATAATAATTATGTATAATAAATTATTTTGTTACTTTTTGTGTAAAAGTTCTAATAATGCAGTGGATGTGGCCATCAGTTAGTCAAGGTGGCTCTAATCAGTTGATACACCGATACGAATGAAAAAGAAGAATGACATCATCCTTGTCGTTTTGTATAAACACATTGCCGAACCAGAATAAACTGCAAAGTCGAAAAATAGCAGTCCGAGAGTTTGTCTAATAAACTTGCTGGATTCCACTGCAGCAAAAAGGTCTATCTTTCCTTTTTAGGGTTCCGTACCCGGAGGGTGCCAACGGGACCGACTCGTTTTATGCCATTCACCCCGATCAAATGCTTTATTTAATATGAAGAAAAAACTTTTTGGCATAGAACTTATCTCCATGGAAATTCCAACATATACACCACCTCTAAGATGTTTGAAAGCCAGGTGGAAATATAAACCGCAAAATGATCAAACTTATATTGGATCCAGCTGCTGTAAAATGTGTAATATAAAGTTTAAGGAAATCAAAAGCAGCAAAGTTCGAAGAAACCACCGAGCATACAAATAACGCTACACGAAGCGTTCTACGTCGGTTTCCAACCGAGTGAGCTTTAGTTCAAGAAAATATCGCTTGGATTCTTGTGTACTTCTGTATCATTATCATCCACATTCTGGCTGGTGAAGTCACTAATGGGAATAACACTCGAGAGAAAAAACTCCGGGTCATCTAAAAAAACCTGAATATCTCGGAAACAATGAATGAAAGAAAGAAAACAATAAAATTGATGGCATTACTTTACAACAACCATAAAATTTTGTAACTTTTATTTAAGGAGTATTTAATTGTCTATCAAATACAATATATTTCAAGCAAACATTATTTATGGTCCCGGAACTTTTGCTCTCGAGTATATATTAATAGCAAAACAAGAAGGCTGTGTTTTTCAAAAGGCACCTCACTGATTCTACCGAATATTTGATTTAGATTTTTCTCAGCCGTAAAGCTGATTTGACATGTGTTTATTTCTATAAAAAAAATCTAATTTGAAATCTTTTCAGTTTTACTTTCATGATACACAATACTTGTCAACAATGCTATTATGTACCTATATACAAGAAGCCGTTGTAAAGTGTGTAAAATATACTCCGAACACAATAATTTATAAGACTTTCAAGTAAATTTTGTGTCAAGATTTTCGGTGAAAAGAACTTTGATATCAAAAGAAGGTAGAGTTGATGAAAGTTATAATATAATGCCCTGAAGCTCCACAAAAATAATTAATTAAAAACCTTAATGTTACAGTTTAGATATTTTTTTTGTTTTCGCTAACATAATATTTTCTGCGCATTTTCTTATCTAAATATGAAATAGAATTACCTTCTTATAAATCCGTTTGTTCTTCCGATCTGAAACAATAGATGTTTAGTTTAGATTTTAAATGCATTATTTTCAGTTTCTTCGAGAAGGGTTTTTTCCGGTAAAACTGAAAAAAATGACTCATGATCATGCCATCTCAAGTTCCTCAAGTTCATTTTATAAGGATGATAAATTGTAGGTACAATTAGTACGAGTTATTTTTTTGTACGAGCCGGGGCCACACAATACGAGGTGTCGCCGCCGTACCTCAATTATTTCGACGCGGATGTCATATGGGCAGTGCGATTTCGTTATTATGCTAATCTATCGTAGGCGCTACAACAGTCTATGGTGTATAATCAACTGCAGACGCATGCTTCGTTTAGCGGGTTGCAAATCCAATATGCGTGCAATATGTGTGGTAGCGTACAGTTTACATGTTTCTATGTAGAACGCCCCAGTAACACCGCACATGCGGGCGCCGCGCCGTCGCGTCTTCGCAACGCATCGTCTAACCCAGCCTTAAGTTTCTTCGGATCTAAGATATAAATAACAAGAGAACAATAATGTTAGTGTAAGTTGCTCGGTACAGTTCTCGGAACGACTGTACTAAACTAATGAAAGTGGACAAAAACTCAGTTTTCCGAGCAACGTTTCTTGTGTTAGAGTTACAAGTACGTTTTGTTGTACAGGGTGACCAAACGCTTTTATATTTTTCTCGTTTTAATGATATTTTACATTATGAATGATGGCCAGGTGAGGATTGGAGATCCCAAGCTGACAACTAGGTGGTCATATGAGAATGTGAAGAGCGAAAATGATTTGATTGACGCAGGAACAGAAACAATAGCGTTCCAATGAGGAAACTTATTGTTATCGACTCTTTACATGTTTGTGCGTCAATCATGCCGTAACGGCTGAATGTATCTTAATAAAACCTGAAATATACATAGTAGATGTACTGATAATATCAACTTGTAGTTCAAGTACCACGCGAGTAAAGCCGAGGGTGTCAGCTAGTTTATTTATATTAACAACAACGGACTAATCAAAGTCACAATCAAAAACTAGTACAAGTTAAACTCAATATAAAGGACACCATTACTTTCTGAATAATATTTTGTGAACAGTTTTCCTTTGTCAATGAAGTAATGAGGATAATGTGAATTACCTACGTTGTAACGGTTCTATGTTCTTTTTTTGTCAAATGTATTTATCTTATCTTAGGATTCGAACAAAGAAGGGAATTTTCAAAATGGAAATGGCATCATTTACGAGGTTTCAAATAAAGGGTTTTGCAAATATTTCTCATTTACGACTACTTTAGGTTTAAGCGCTATCGACGCTATTTTTGTTCTACTTCATTGTGAATTGAAACATAAATACATTAATTAATTTTCTATTTACGATCTCTATTGAGGACTTCGTGGGCGTGGCGGGCGAGTGCTTGGCTGCGACGCAAGAGGCGCGTGTTCGATTCCCGCTGCGGAAGAAATGTTTGCATGTTCTGCAAATAATTCGCCATTATGATTTTTTTATAATTTGAATACGAGCATACCCAATGACACTTGCGCAGTAAAGACGAATCTAACGATATATCATTCTAAATCGGCAGAGCCACAAGTTAACATAAGAAAACTTGCAGCCACTTCTGAATTAAACTCCTAAGATGGATATAGTGAACCATGGTGACAGGTGATGAGCCCATCGCCCTATTGTGGTCCATCGTTTTAGATACTATAATATTTACCCTTGGTCGCCTTCTATATTATTAGAGTGTAGAGGGTAATTTCTCTGAAACTCGATTGAAAATTTAAAATCAAACATAATATTACCAACTTTGACTAACAAGAAAACCCAGATATAATCTTGTTTATTTTTACAACATGGTAATGAAGGTTTACTCATTAGCAATTTTCTAAATAAACAAAGAACATTTTTACTGCGCGATATTGATTTTTTTATGTCCATACCAACAAAGAGCTTCGGGCTTGAGGACTTGAAAGATAAAACGAAGCCAGGATCTGTTGAAGTACCTAATAAAGTTTGTATCGTGTTTTATATTTTTACAAAAACAATATACAAACATAGCAATAGTTTTTTTTATTACTTTTTTGTCTTTAACTGATTTCAAATTCATTTTTAAGACCTCTTTTATCGAAGTTAAGATTCAGATGAAGCAATCCTATTGGTGGATTTTTCCGCGTTAGCTACGTAGTACATGTCTGGTGGAAATGTAGCCTAATGCTCGTCTCTCACAGGAACGAAAGTCGAGGCAGAGTCCAGGCAAAGAACGTTAAAAATTCCGTAGATTTAGTACCAAGTTAGTTCCCGTAATAAGCGCCCGTGCCTCGACTGCGCCTCGACTATTGTTCCTGTGAGCGACGCGGCATTGCACCGCAACATGCGGCACGCTTTTAATACCCACACGGGCGTAATCCGACCGAAAATGAGGTGCAATTTTTCACTAAAAACAAAAGAGTACAGACCATCGCTGGCTGCAGGCCGCGCGTTCGCAAGAAGGCCGCATAAAACCTGCGGTGGATGTTAATCTCTTCCGTGCGATCGCTCTTTTCAAAGTTAATGGTGCGAGAAGTACGGTGTGAATTGCGATTAGGTAGGATGCTCACGTTCCGGCGTCCGTGTAACGTCTTCATTTTGTTTCGCCTTCATTGGCTTGCGAGTAATTTGCTTCAGCTTTCGTTTTTTACACAATTCTGAACTGAGCTACAACTTGTTTTATTCAATAGATTTAAATCAATAGAAAACTATCCCAAAATGTTATGTTTGGTCGTGTCAATGCCTACCTCTCTAGATATCGATGAATGATTCGATGAATGGATCACGGGTCGGAAAAGGGAGTATAAGAATATCGATGATAAGCCGTGATAGGCAGAAAGACCGATGGAAGTGTGTCATCACTGTAGTCGGCGGATGTATGGAGAAAATCATCTTCCTAATAATAGGTGTACTGGCCGGGGTTTACCTACTGGTTCTAAGATTAAAACTAGCTCTTTTAAACATAAGTATTAACACCAATACATTTATTTAAAAAAACATAAGAGAAAAGTGTAATAGCAAAACGAAAACATCCAGCTTGCAGAGTTTAAACTAAAAAGCTTAAGCTTCCAACGAACGTCCGGCCATGATAAACTTTGCACGTTCAATTTCTAAAGACAACAAAACTGTACACCAGCAAGAAATAAAAGCCACGCAATTATTATATTGTGTACAAGCAAGGCACTAGCGCATGGCACTTCGAATCAGCTTGTAGTGGAAAATCATCTTTAGCCCGCTCAATATAGATTTCAGTTTGGCTTTCCTGCTAGCAGTTGAATTATGGCAATGGTCTCTATCAGTAATCTACAAATCGTTTGCTTTGATCTTTCTGTAAATTAAATACGTCGTCTTGAAAATCAGAAATAGACAACCAGACAAAGTAATCACCAAAATGATATCACGCTAACTTTTTGTGCCTCGCTCGCAGAGACAAGACGTCGCTGACGCACAGTCCGAGTCAACTTTCTGATGATGCCTCGTGGAGAGGCGAAATATGTGTTGAAGATATATATATTTTTTTAATATTAAATGGGCTCTCTCTTTGACCTCAATCTGAGCCGAATGAGCTCAAATGAGATTTGAAAAGATATTAAGTTTGTTTTGTGTGACAGAACGTGTGGACGTATGTGCTGCCTAGCATGAGCCTTTCGTGGTTTTTAAATGCGGGCGGGCGGCGCACTTGTCTGCATTTTGGTAAGTTTTTATGAATATTTAAGCGGATTAGTATTATAGAGATTACAACAATTTAGTATTGTCTTCAAATATCATGTCCATCCGAAAAGATTTACATATTTCTTGCATAAGAATTTTTTACTTGAGCATTGGGCAAATTCTATTTTTCTAATTCAAATTCTATTCTATTTAAAAACGCTTACTTATAGAGTGAAATTAGGTATTAGTGTTTAATCTGTGGTAGATGACAACGTAAGAGAGCCAACTGCACTGCCCTCTTGGCAAGTGACAAATTAAATGAATATACAACCAACAATGAAGTTAGTCGGGAATGGAAGGAAATAATATTATGTCGAAATTAAGAAACAGCGGACACTGTGGTACAAAAGACATTGTTAGACTTAATTAAATTAGTATCGTGCTTTTTAGCAGCAGAATTTTGTTTGATTTACTTTCTGTGCTTATTTTCAAAGCAAGATATTTACGGGGATGGTTAGTTTGAATTAGCTTTCGTCTATGGTTTTGCTCTCATGATACCAAGATAAAAAAAGCCAGTATGCTATTTCCAGGTCAATAACGATGTCTATTCCAAGTTTCATCCAAATTATCCATCGACGCAGAAACGTGATTGATTACAAATAAATTTACAAACTTTGGCATTTATAATAGTAATAGTACGAGAATAAATAAATAACACCCAACAGTCACATACATAGTCCTGACCCCACACTAGGATTCCCTGTGCCGTGGGTATCAGAAACTACGAGTACCATGGTACCACAACACCCAGACCCGGAATAAATATTTACAGATCATGCAAACATTTCTTCCGCAGCGGGAATCGCACCCGCGCCTCTTGCGTCTCTGCCGAGCAATCGCCCGCCACGCCACCGAGGCCGTCAACAATTCTTTAAGTCCACTTTCATCATCATCATCATTTCAGTCCATCTTCGTCCACTGCTGAGCATAGACCTCCTCTTTATCACATCATTCTCTTCGTTTTCTCGCGAGTCTCAACCACTGATTTCTAAGTTCACAATGTCACTGCTCACCCGACCATCGGGCAGGGACTTCGAATATAGGAAAAAAAGCTAGGTACCTACTTAAAAATATACCAGTCATATTAAAAACAGAGATGTTAAAGGCAAATATCGAGTGTTATTATGATTGCAATATTTCAGTTTTTATGCGTTTCGGGTCATAACTTCTTAGCCGTAAAGATTAGCTATAAGTAGATTAAAAAGTGCGTTGGCACTTTACCGCCGTCACACCGATGTAATCGCGTGTAATTTGCATACGCTACGCATAACGATTCACATTTTAAGGGCCCTCACACACATTGGCCCAGCTTGTTTGACAGCGTCAAATTCAGGATGTACTCGTAGTACTGTGACAACAGTTATTTTAGAATCATAGTTTTGGTAACATATTTATTATGTTGAAAATAGTAAATCGATACAGTGAGCTATCAGAGAAGTATATAAAATAAATAGAAATCATAAAATGACGGCCTTAGTGCTCGGCTGAGACGCAAGAGTCGCGGGTTTGATTCCCGCTACGGGAGTAATGTTTGTATGTTTTGCAAATATTTTTTCCAGGTCTGGGTGTTGTAGTATTATGCATTGAAAGTATTTATTTGTTTACTTAAAAGTATTGTAATTATCATACATACATTATAATATTATCACTCACGTATCCCTAATGGGGTGGTAATGAGCTTAGGTTGGTTTATGTATCAAGTTATTAAGTGGTAATCAAACAAAATTTTAAGATAATTTCAAGGGGCCTTTAGTTTTTACGTAACAAGTAATTTAGTAAAGCTCTTTAGTTCATTCCGCATTTTACTCTATTTTACTAAATCATGCCTGTCCAAATGTGTCAAGTGTTTACGCCACGCCCACTAACTTACCACAAAAATAGAAATATTTTTGCGTACCGATAATTTTTTTTTAAATTTACTTATCTACTTGACAGCTTGACACGTGTAAACTAACCTTAAGAGCCACAAGGTAATCATAAGAAAACTTGCAGCCTCGTTTACCCCTGATTCAAATTCTCAAGTTGGATATGGTCAACCACGGTGACAGGTGATCAGCCCATTGCCAATATAGATGGTCCATCATGTTGGAGAAATACTCAGTGGATTTTTACGACTCGGTCGGGTAGAGAAGCAGCTAGACGGATTCTATGTTTTTTTCTTTACTAGAAGTATTGTAGATATTATACCTATACCTAATAATAATATTCGTAATTTCGAAATTCATGAACTTCTAAATTCATCAACGATTACGAAGAAGTTATTTTCGTACTTCATTAAGTTTTAATTTCGGCGCTGCCAAACAGGCTAACCCACGAGCTAGGCCAATGTGTGGATGCTAGATTAGATAATAAAGGCTGCCTTCGCTGGAAATGTGTAGGATAACGCTTGAGCATTTTCTTTCTTAAAACAAGAAAACCAGTCAAGTGCGAGTCAAATTCGCACGAAGGATTCCGTACCATCGTACATGAACATAAATGTTTTTTCTATGGGGCCCCATAATATGTTATTTTATTATTTGCTTATAGCGGATAGTTAATAGAGATACACACCTTATACAAATTTCAACTCTACCTATTACCTATGGTTCATGAGATACAGCCCGCTGATAGAAGGACGGACGGACGGACAGCGGTAGCTTAGTAATAGGTTCCTGGTGGCACCCTTTGGGTACGGAACCCTAAAATAAAACTAGCAGTCAATTTGACAAAAGAGGTTTCATTACCATGCCATAAAGGTTGCGTACATGACAACGCATAAGCATTTTATTTCTGAAAAAGGAAAAAAAAAAAAAGAAAACTAGCTGTCAATTTGACAAAAGAGGTTTCATTACCATGCAGAGTTGTGTCGGCGATAAATACCTAGCACTTTCGACGCACATACAAATGCAAATGTTCACAGCGAGACATATTTCAGAGGGCCGACGTTTTACGGATGTTTCCGTACAATTGGTGCGGCCGGCCGGCGCAGTCAGGATTGCAGCTAGGTCACTGAATAAAACAACCAGCATTTTCAAACAAAAAAAAAATAAAGACTGAAATAAATAATAGGATACACACTTCTACTTAATAGGCAGTGGCGTGACCATCAGACGTCAGTTACTCCATTGTAAATACATTTACTTCTCTGCTGGACTGGTAGTAAAGAAAAAACTTAGAATGCGTCCAGCTGCTTCTCTCCCCGAGCATATCGTAAAAGTCGACTAAGGGATAGCATTCTCTCCAACATGATGGATCATCTATATCAGGGGTGCTAAACAAGTCGACTGCGAAAGCTGGCCAGGCGCACTCCGCACTTAATAAGTAAGAAGTGTATCGAAGCCGATTTATTATGGACAATGGGCTGATCACCTGTCACCATGCTTCGTCATATCCATCTCGGTACTTTGGATCAGGAGTGGCTGCATTTTTCTTATGATTACCGGTAGCTCTGCCCACCCCATTAGGGATACGAGAGTGATTATATGTATCTATGTAAATATAAAAGACGAATACTTTATAAACTTTGTTTTTATTTGGGCGTCATCATCATTTTCATTTACTTGTTTGGTTGAGCTAATATACTTTCTATTTGAATTTATATGTTTGTTTTCACTTAGAGTTCTCAGAGAACAAGCATTTATCAAAAACTGTTCAGAGCAGTAAGCAAAAACGGCTGTCACTCCGCTCCACTGTAAATCAAGTGGAGTGAGCTAGCTCCCTCACAAGCTAAACAAGCAATGTCGATGAAATACCGAGGAACGCGTGGCGTGTGAAATTGCTGAATTAATTTTTGAAAACCATGAGTTTTTCTAACGTGTTATCAAGGTTATGTTTTATGACCCCGTTTCCATACCAACGTAGATGTCAAACTGATGAAATATGTCGATCAGTTGTACACAGTAGGTGACTAACTAACCATGACTCCGAACACAATAGGCATCTCCTTGAATCTTAAGGCTCACGAGACTCAAATAATAATTGTTAATTAAAGAAAACTACATTTATTAATCAAAATTAATCAAAAAACTGGTTTCAACAACTACAAAAATAGTTACTACCTACCTATCAAAGTCAAAATCATGATTATAATTCTTGAGATCTAGATCAGAACATACTCAGAACAAGTATTTTTTAAGAATTTTTTTCTCTTATCGTGATATACACCATGAAAGGAATTTGCCCTCCAGGGATAATGTTTCTTAAAATCATATAGCAGAATGAATTAGGTAGGTAACCAGTCAGTGGCACAGGCAAAGGCACGTCCAAACGTTACGTTACGAACCCACATTCAAGTGAATCCTGAAACCCCCGATGAGGTCCCCGTCAGCATTGTATAAAACATTTCTCTATTTGCAAACATAACGTTGCGACAAACACTAATTAGCTGTTAGCATTTAAATTGCAACTAAACATCTTGTTCTTGTGTAAATTATATTTTATGAATAGAGTTGTAGAACAATCTCGTTTATAACTTTTACGCCTTATTTTCATGTTAAAAAGTTTAAGTAAATTAAGTACAAGACGAATCACTGGTATAATACGTTAGATCAATGGTTTTTCGGCAATTTTTGACAGTAAAATGTCAAACTGACACTGACTATGCTTCGTTGATAATACCTTCACAGACATCCTACTTTACAAAATGTGAAAGTTTGTGAGGATGTTTGTATGTTTGTGCCTCAATCATGCAGTAACGGCTGAACTGGTTTGAATGAAACTTGAAATATACATAGTATGTGTGCTGGAATAACATATAGCCTACTTTTTATTCGGCTACCACGTGTGCGAAGCCCGCAGCAGCAGCAAGTTTAATACAATGATAAAACTTGTGTCTGATGATATGATTTAAAGTTACCGATAATATACATGCCAAAAAATATCTTCCTATCATTCAGATACTCAACACTTCAGGTCAAATATACCTTAGCATTCACGAAAGGAGCCTTTGATGCGCACTTTATATTCTTTCACCACACTGGTTCGAAAGGACTAGTGACACGATTAGTAGTGGTTGTACCTTAGCATGTTTTTAAAACAATTTCAACTTTATATGGAAGCTTAAAAAACGAATAATTCACAAGAAAATCACCACCATCCAATGCAGTTCTCCAATAAGTCTTCTGCAAACTTCAAAGTTGGTTGCTATTGGAAGCGGAACACTTGCGCGGAATTTAAAGTAGCATTAACATTTACTATCAAACAAATATCGTACAGGAACCTATCAGTAGGTGTTTATTCCTCTTGACACCCCTCGGTAATCTATCGAGGCACAGAGATTCTCGATGATACCCCTGGGGTACTGCTGTGGTAATATTTTACTTTAATAGGGCGGGGATGTCATGGGGCACAGTGACTCCAAAAGAGAACCCTGGGGGTGCCGAAGGGTGTCAAGGAGAATGAACACCAATAGGGTGCCTCGTGTACAGCAAAAAGTTTAATGTAAGCTAAATAGCTCGGATCTTACGTCTTGAGTGAGCGCTCAAGTTAGCACCTTTACAAATAGTAAAATAGAAGTGAGCAGAGCTAACTACAATTTACAGTGTTTACATAATTCGGAATTGATTCACTATTTGAATTTGTTTATTGCAAGCCGTAAGCCCGATTGTTTTTTCTTTCGACTTTCCTTTACAAGATTCAATTCCCTTTTAAAATTTGGAAAAAAAAATCATTTTTCATAAATGCTCTCTTACGTTACATAAATACCACTTCTGTACAAAACTTCTTCTGTTGAAGCGCTGTTAAATTGTCGGTCCCGGCTTTTAAGTCGTTAAGCCATGACGGAGGCTTTTAGGCGGCTTAAAATCTCCGTCACAAGAGTTGGCCACTAGCTCATACGAACATACCTACTTACTGTATAAAACTTTAGGTTTCGTCATCCACCAGCAATTCTACAAATTTTATGAATTAAATCTAAAATGACTCTCAGGTACATACTTAGTCAATGAAATGTACCTACCTAAATTGAAAATGTGAAGGCAAGCATTTATTAGGTTTATCAGATACTCTTGACCTTTTCATACTTTTAAAATGCTTTGGACTGTGAAAGGCAGACGCAGAACAGCATGTTTTATGCCTGTTTGTTTTGTTTGACATAAGCTGACCAACAATAACGACGCTCAGTATGCAACCAGTTTGACCAAAAGACCGAGATTCCATCAAATTGATTGCCTTCGACCCTAAATTCAAATGGCATTTCATCCTAGACCCACCTCATTCTGATAAGTCAATTGACTGACGTAATATCCTTAAGGTCGGAACCTTATCAAAGACATGGAAATGAAACGAGCAATCGATTTGCTGTTTGATTGAAGGGAAATTGTTTGATGTGGTTTATGCCAATCTGTGTTTTGTGTTTACTGTGTATTGACTATTCACATGCGTTGAAGTTAATAGGAAGGTACAACTAGTAAACGTAGGAAGACGGAGACAACAAATCTGAGATATTTTATATTTATTTTTATAAAATTTAATGTTAAATAAAACCGGTTAAGTACGAGTCACTTTCACACACGAAGGGTTCCGTACCATGCTAATACTAGCGTGGGTGGATGGCTGGTTCGAACCCCATCTAAGATAGAATTTTTTGTAAAAGATTTTTTTTAATTTGAGTTGTCCAGGCGACAACATGTTAATCTTGTAGCCTGCACGGCAGCTTCAGATTTATACTTTAGGGGGATACCAGTTGATGACGCTTTCTGTACACAAAAAATGTTTCATGTATGGGGGCCCCTTTTATTTTTATGATTTGTTATAGCGGAAATAGAAATACACATTATGTGAAAATTTAAACTCTCTACCTATTACGTTTCATGAGATACAGCCCTTTGAGAGACTGGCGGTCGAATGACGGACGGACGAACAGCGGAGGCATTAGTAATAGGGTTCCGTGGGCACCCTTCGGGTACGGAACCCTTAAAACTGTTTGGCAATCACATGACCTATACTGACATAGGCAACATTGAACGAGGCAAAGCAGGTATAACACGCTTAGTACTACATAAAACCAGATTCATATCTTATTACTCATCATCCAGTCATCTGTATGCCCTTTAGCTCGAATAGAATTACTTCATCACCCTACATTTGTAGGTCAAAGCATTATGTTGTATGCTATGATTGAAGCTTCATCTAACCTTTCTTTAGATGCAATTACAGCGGTTTAAACCTGTATAAACCTGATTAAGAGACGCTTATGACCGAGGAGGCTGGCAAAATCGTAAGGAGTCCTATCTGTACACAGCAGTGGGTGATACCAGGCTCAAATAATGTTAATGATGATGAAGACCAGTATTTCCTAATAATTAAATACCGTTCAAAACTTATCCGCTTATTCATAGAATAGTCGTGACGTTGAAACCTTAAACAAGTTTTTTATGGCGAAGGTGTTAATATTTTTAATAAGAAAACTAACATTATTTTAGTATTTGAAAACAATTGTGAGCCTAATTTCTTCTTATTATTTTAAGATATAATCACCATACTTCTCTGCTACACTGGGAGTTAGGAATAAACATAGAATGCGTCCAGCTGCTTCTCTCCTCGAGTCATAAAAGTCGACTAAGGGGTAGTATGCTCCCCAACATGATCTACCATCTATATATGCGATGGGCTGATCACCTGTCATCATGGTTCACCATATCCATCTTGAGACTATGAAGCAAGTTTCTTATGATAACTTGTGGTTCTGCCCACCCCATTAGGGCTACTAACGGACCCAACGGAACTTGGCATTCGTGAAGTTAGCCGTTTGTCTACTGCGCATCGAAACGGCTAACTTCATAAATGCATAGTTACATTGGGCGTGCTGTATATAAATCATCATAAATACTGAAAGAGCACAACATCAACCTAATTTCAATTTTTCGATTCGCGAACTCGAGCGCAAATAAAAAGCAGCGACCACCCGAACTTCATTGGCAAACAATTCAGCCGTGTAGCGAGAGCGTTAGTGATACTCGCTATCCACCCCGAAAAAATAAAATAAAAGCGACAAGTGTGAGGCTGAACGACGAAGGTGAGGGTGCCGATCATTGTACAAAACTGTATGACTTGTACCTAAAGTTCTTTGCTAGTGATTTGTAAAGCAAACTTCAGCTTGACTTTATTTACAACTTCATTTTAATTTTAATTGTAATTTTCATAATTTACTCTTACGTCTCAAAAGAAAAATGTCACAAAAACTTGTGCTAAAAGTTATGTTATGTAAGGTTATGTTAGAGTTAAAAAACTTAAAAAGTGCCTAGGAAAAAGAAAAATTAAACATTCTCACTGGTTTATTTAATTAATCTCCGCAATTCAAAAGCAGATTGTTTATTTGCTTCCCTTACACTAACAGTCCAACAAAAAGCTCACGTATAAAAATTACTTCATCGATAACACTCACGTACGATACCCTGAAAATAAAACTGTCTAGCTGACAACACACGCATGGGATATACGGACGAGCATCCGCTTAGGGGCGAATATAAAATTCAAGCCGCCCAGCGACATCATTGCACAATATCGGACGTTTTTCAGGTGCACTGCGGGTCAAAATAACCCTAACTATACCTGTTATAATCAAATTGAGTACGCAATAGTTTCGCTGTTTCACATCAGATTTTAAAAATACAAGAAAATTTTAATTTATTTTTATAAAAACTGCTAGCTTTCACCCGCGGCTTCGTTCGCTTGGTATCCAGATAAAAAGTAGTCTATATGTTATTCCAGCATACATACTATTTACGTTTCAAGTTTCATTCAAATCCGTTCAGCCAATCACGATTGAGGCACAAACATCGTGACATCCTCACAAACTTTCGCATTTATAATATTAGTAGGAAGTGGGATAATATTAGTAGGATAAGATAGGACCCTTAAAAAGGGGTAAAATGGTTAGTCAAAGTTAGTATGGGCACTTTTTAAGGGGCGATGCGATTGGCTTGAAACTCGGATTGGATGCTCAAAATAAATAGACACGACACGTATTTCAGAGGTTTCCAAAATAACTCTCAGAAAGAAGTAAAATTGTCAAAATTTGTCACGCGAGCAAAGCCGAACTAGTAATGTATATTTATCATACCATTGTCCTCGAGTGTATAATACATGGGTGGGGTGCGACGCTGCGTTTTATAGCCGGGCCATGTATCAAAGTTTCGCGGAGCCCCGGTGAATATCCGAGTTGCACAATACGCGGTGAGACTGCCGAATCCTTAGCCTGCTGTTTGGCAGCGGTTTCAAATCAATAGCTTTTCAAGGACCGGAGCGGGTTACGGGTTAAGTACGAAAAGAATCGTTTGTACGTGGTGTGTTCGTAAAAATAAAAAAATGTATAATAGTTTCCTATAAAAATTGTACTCCTACATTGATTGTTATTCGCAATAAAGTATTTTTCATTAAGTAAGTAAGTAAGGTATGGTACCATAACATCCCCGCAGACACAGACACAAAATATTCGCAGAATGTCGTCAGTTATAATCAGTCACCCCCGAATACTCAAACGCGACTCAGAGTTGAGCACGTCTCAACTCACGGTGTTTTGACCGTTTCTGATGATCTCAATAAATAGTCATTTGAGATGTGCTCAACTTTGAGATGCGTTTGAGTATTCGGGGGTTATTCGCTTACCCTATTTTTTAATTTCCCGAAGTTTTAACGTATGCAAGATACTGTCAGTGTAGTGTGTCATAATGTGATCTTAAACATTTCAATTCCGAAAATCAGTTGTAATTGAAACTTTAAAAAAAAATATTAAGATGTACCTACTTTGGTTACCTTGCCTACCACTCGAGAACAGCTAGAACACAAGCTTCAAAGTCAGTGTACCTACATCAAAAATGCACAGTATAAGTAGGTACCTACATGTTGAGAATTCGCGTTGAAAGTACGTAACTTTGTTGAAAATTACTTTGTGTACGTTTCAGAGTGGCTCGTTACACGATACAGCACTGAACGACCGCAGCGCGACTTTTGACAAGATAATCTGACCATATTGTTAGTCCACTTCACTGACAAACCAGTGATTTAAAACCGTTGACTAACCCCCGAATACTCAAACGCGACTCAGAGTTGAGCACGTCTCAACTCACGGTTTTTTGACAGTTTCTGATTAAAATCTGTCAAAAATCGTCATTTGAGACGTCCTCAACTTTGAGATGCGTTTGAGTATTGGGGGTAAGTGTCATCTGCATTAGGTTATACCTAAAGCTAACTAAGGCCTTTTACCATGTATAGTAGATGATTTATACAGCGTCAGGAGGCAACTTTTACCTTCACAAACGGGACGCTGTAGTGCCCGGGATGAATTAATATGGAGTAGGCTTGCCCAGCACTTATTCAATCCTCTCAGCTTAGTCGGCCTTGTCCACAGGAAAGACATGGTCAATACGTGCGGAGCTGACTAAGCCGCGGGTCTTCACGATGTTTTCCTTCACCGTTTGAGAGTACTGGTATTATAGCGCACATAAATTTTTCGCACAGAAAAATCCATTGGTACATGACCGGATTTGAACCCACCACCTTGGGATCGGAAGGCGGGGTCACTACCAACTAGACCACCAGTGCTCTCACCTATTAGCTAAGACGTACTAATATTGCATTGTAACACTTTCTTTACGTATTGTCATAAATTATGTTACTTCATTATTCTCATACATGCCGCCTCTTTGGTAGAATGCCTAACTAAAACCTTCTCGGTTTTGTTCCAATTTCAAACTGTCAGAAAAACAAAAGAATGTCAGGAGTTCTTGAAAAGATAATAACAAAAAAGGAAAGATGCTAGTTTTATAATTTTCTGTATTCTGATGTATTTTGCTGAATAAAAGCACATGAGTATACATATTTGTGGTTTTAATTAATTAAATTAGGCTAGTTAGGTAGTCTACACTTGTGAATAAAATAATAAACTAAAATAGTGTGAGCATAATATTACTACTTCTAGGTACTGTCACTCTTGTCACTAGTTCTTTCAAACCAGAGTGATGAAAGGTTAAAAGTGCGCCTCAAAGAGTTTTGTGCACTTGGCGCATGTTTTAGATTTGTTTTACGACATGTCGGTTTCTTCACTTTGTTTTTCTTCACCATTTGAGAGTACGGTACTGGTATATCGTAGGTACTACATTTTCCGAAAAAAAAATCTATTGATGCATGACCGGATTGGAACCTAGGACCTAAACACTTGAAGGCGTAATCACCACCGGGACTCTAAACGAGTTTTGTAAGTAATTAACAAATATGTGAACTTTTTCTGAATGTACCTTCGAAATGAAATACTCGATACCAACCTTATAGAAAAAAAAACATTCCACAATAATCATAATAATCATGTTTTCCTTTGCTTTTCAAAAAGTATATTACAGCAATTTAAAACTGAACTTTTTATATCTGTTTTAAAGCTGGCTTTAGCTCGACTATTTTGTAAATCTCAAAACTCAAATCTGAATGAATAAATCTAGCTAAATCTTAGAACTAAGAGTTCTATCGCTTTAAGCGATGGAGCGCTGAAGACTTCATTCGCATCATTTCATCAGAACTACGAGCAAGCCTCGGAGGTAATCTTAGCAAAACTTAATTTTAGTGAAGCGAACGCAAATTATCTCAAGTGATTGTTGGAGAGGTTTCGCTTTTATTGTCGTGATTACTATGATTTCAGGCTTCGTGATGAAATTTCTCGGATTGCTGCACATTTTCTAGTATATTTTGAAGCTAAGAGGATCAGGACAGTAGCAAACGGAGATTCGTAGTCTCTGCCTACCACTATAAGAATCAGGCATGATATAATGTATTTTGAATCTGATAGTAGAAGGCACTGCTGGACTGGGAGTAAAGAAAAAACATAGAATGCGTCCAGCTGCTTCTCTCCTCGAGCATGTCGTAAAAGTCGACTAAGGGATAGTATTCTCCAACATGATGAGATACAATAAGCAAGTATTCCCAAGGAGGGTTGACGTCAGGCAGGCGGCCGGTCATAAAACACCTTAGCCAAAACTCTTACAGCATGATCCAAGGTTCATGCTGTGCCGACCCCACACAGAATGGGATAAGGGCAGGAAGATGAAGATGATGAGTAGAAGGCACAATAAATAACCAAGGTATCTACCTATTTGGAAGGATGTTTTATTTTTTAAACACGTAGTACCTAACTAACTTTTACTTCATTAAAAAAACCAATAGGTTACCCTTACGCTTATGTCATTATCTATGTTTCTCTCCAATTAAACTAAAAATAAACAAACAAAACAACATGAACACGAGGGACTATTCAAATTATTTTCCTCACACAGTCATAAATACTTAAGCATCTCTGTCATCACTAAAAATGACCATTAAAGTGTGATAATTATAAAAAAGACATTTATTTTGATTATAAAACAATTTAAAGCTACCGTAACTTTAAGTGGAAGCTTAAGGTGTCACTGTAAATCTTTTAGGCTGGCTTAACTTGAAGCTCCACTTGCATAAGAAAATTGAATTTGAGAACAATATTCGAGATTAAACTTAAGGTGCAGATGGTCTAGGATGGCGTCTTAATGATATAATTGAAAATTGGATGAACTTACCCAAGTGAAAGCCAATTGTAATTTTATTTCATGTTGATCTGAAATATAAATTGATTTACAGTGTAGTTTTCCCTTTCGCTACTCAATGACATCGCGATTTTATTTAGAGTATAGATAAAAAAAAACATAGTAGCATAAACCTTGTTTTGCCTGTGGCAACACTAGCTGTCACTTTTCTTCGCGCGCTCTGCCGGCATCGTTTGATTTCTGTATATTTTTGCAAATTCCTTGCAAATCCAGTTAATCTTTTATAATATTAAGTGTTTTTGTTATCGGTGATAATAGTGATATAATTTGATAGGAATATAAATAGTAAATAAGTTTACTCAATAATCAAACATTTTGTTCTGACTCTACACTAGGATACCTACTCTGTGTCTTAGCCGAACACTTGCCAGCCGCGATACCGAGGTCCTCGACAAAACTACAACTACCTACTACTACTATAATAGTAACTATACCTACAAATAATTTGAAATTTGTAGATGTTTCTACCAAAAATACAGTAGAAATTTGAAAGTAGACTAATAAGGTTTTATAAAATGTAGATTATAAAACCCGGACCTTTTAAGTTCCAAAAAAAACATTTATACTTCTTACATATTATCATCATCATACTCACTCTAAAAACAATGAAGTTCGACAAAAGCCCTGGAGAGGATGGTATAACCACTGAGGCATTAATAATAGGCTCACAAACCCTACTCCCCCACATCACAAACTTATTTAATTCCATCTTGAAGTCAGGCAAATTCCCGGAACAGATGTGCCACTCAAATATTGTTCTTCTTCACAAGAAAGGAGACAAATCTAACATAGGCAACTATAGACCTATAAGCCTCGTGTCACATTTGTACAAAGCTCTGATTAAAGTATTGCAAAACCGCATAGCTGGCCAACTTGACTACCACCAACCACCCGAGCAAGCCGGCTTTCGCCCGTGTTTCTCCACAACAGATCATCTGCATACCTTAAACCAGATTGTCGAAAAGTACACAGAATTTCACCAACCGCTTTATTTAGCCTTTGTGGACTACACAAAGGCGTTCGACAGCGTGAATCATTCATCAATATTCACGACCTTGGAATCCCAAAATATTGAAAAAACCTACATAGACCTCATAAAACTAATCTACACCAACAGCACAGCAGCCATTAAACTTCACACTACAGGACCAGTATTTCAGATACAAAAAGGAGTAAAACAGGGGGACCCGCTCTCTCCCATACTCTTCACGAGCACCCTCGAAGAGGTATTTAAAACGCTGGCAGCCTCGTGGGCAACAAAGGGCATAAACGTTGATGGCAAGCGGCTGACAAATTTGCGTTTTGCGGACGACATTGTCCTTTTTGCCCCAACAGCACACGAACTCCAACAAATGCTCCAAGAACTGAGCACGGCGAGCCTTCAGGTTGGACTGCAAATGAACCGATCCAAGACGCAGATCATGTCTAACAGCACGAAACGCAGGGTCGAGGTAGATGAGCAGCAGATACATTATGTCGATGAGTACATTTACTTGGGCCAGTTAGCAAGCTTCGAAAACAGGCAGGATAAAGAAATCGATCGCCGCATCGAAAATGCCTGGAAGAGCTACTGGTCCTTGAAAGCGCACATGAAGGGCAACCTTCCTTTGTCACTGAAGCGCAAACTCATCGACATGTGTATCTTGCCCGTCCTAACCTACGGTGCGCAGACATGGTCACTCACCGAGGCGCAAAAGTCCAAGCTGAAAGTCTGCCAGAGGGCAATGGAACGAAGCATACTTGGGTTCAAACGAATAGACCGAGTGCGCAACACCACGCTTCGTTCCATGACCGGCATTGCTGATGTCGGATATAAGGCTGCTAGGCTCAAGTGGGATTGGGCGGGTCATGTCAGTCGGATGGCTCCCGATAGGTGGGCTACCATCACCACAGCCTGGACACCGGAGGGACAAAGGCGTCGGGGTCGGCCGAGGAAGCGTTGGCGGGACGAACTCGATGCCTTCGAAAGAAGATGGTGGGAGAAGGCTCAGAATAGGGATGTCTGGAAGTGTTTGGGGGAGACCTTTGCCCAGCAGTGGGACGAAATAGGTTAAAGAAAAAAAAAAAAAAATACTCACAAGTAAATAGCACCCACAGCTGGATATAGTCCTCCTTTTGCTCTTGCCATTTCTCACGGTCATGTTCTAGCCTGATCCACTCACTCAGCTAACTACTCAGCAGGAATAAATCAACAACAACCAAACACGAAACTAAAATATAAATGCACTTACTACTTCTTCAGTAAACCCGACACAACCTTGGCTAGTTTTACGACTACCAGTAAAACAACATACGCTTTATACATGAGGTATCGACGCCTTATTCCCCAGACGAAGTGTGCACAGAATTTTTCCACTTTCGAGAAAAACTCATCACTCCTAAAATAGAGTTCATGTCAGCTGTAAACTTGTACTGTAAACAGATTTTCGGTATAAAAAGACGACGGTATAAAAAGTTTATTGCCCTCAAAAGCTATAGTAAAACGAGATGAAATCTTAATTTCGTGTTTTGGCTTTTAACGATGTCTGCCTGGTTCTATAAAAAATACCTACGACCATTTTAAGTGCAACCGTTTTATGGAGTAAAAAAGTCAATGTTTCAGTGGTAATTTTTCACCATTTTAGTAATTTTATAGAAACTTATCATCACCCGACTTTGCCTTTTTATGTGTATTTATATTATTCAACTTTTAGACTTTCCACTCACAACATTAAAGTCCGTGAGACAAAAAAGGCTAGTCTATTGAAATGGAAAACCAAGAAATAGCTAGGTACTAATCAAATTGTTCCCAATAGAAATCTCAACATCAAAGTAACCTTATTTCGATTACACTACCCGATACGTAAAGGTCTCATTTGAGCTCGCAATAATGCACGGCCAGAGTTCATAAAATCTCCCAGAATATCTGCTCTTTGTGTTCAAAATCAATCCGGCAAATAAAAGGGCCTTCTTTGATCCCCGGATTTGAAGAGGACTAGTGGCAACAATCCAAACTATCTGATAAATCGGGTGAAGCCAAAAAGTAGTTACATATTTAGGTACCTACGTGAATTGAGAAAAATGTGGAAGATACATTGAATTTTCAGCAACTGTATAAAATAGGCTCTAAAAAGAAGTTACAAACTATACAAAAGCAACACCTAAAGGCCTAATCGGAGAAACAATAGACAAAGTCACGATCAGCGATTTCGAAAGTAGCAAATTAAAAGTATATGGGATTGACATTGACATTAAATGCTATCAAAATGTCACATGTCATGCATAAACGTCTGAGGACCGCATCGCAACTCACGGTCACTTCTAGGCATTTTGAGTCAGTCTTATATTTAGTCATCATATAAATCAGTAATGTTGCGAGGAGATTTATGAATATGAATTTGCATGGATATAGAGGCAGAGATAGGCCAAAGGGTGGATTGTGTGAAAGCTGCCATGGTTAAGAAATGAACACAGAGATTACGGCTAACAGAAGGTATTTGAAGAAAGGAACGTGCTATGCTAACCCTATAAAAGTGTGATAAAGGCAGGAAAATATAGAACAAATTTCTGATCATCAATGCATGAAAGTGACGTAGCGTTGCATTGCGTTGCCACCCGTACGTGTGTAATATGCGCGATCCCTAATCCTTCAATATCTGAACACCGGTCACGATTCAGAAACATCTTCATCAGCATTCCTTCGCGTATTCAATTTACAAGTAATAGCATGCCACATCCGTTCAAGAATGACTTCATGTTCGCCAAAGCCTTTGGATTTCTCTTGTAGTATGAAAGGGGTGAAATCTGTAAAAAGCGTAAGTAATGAAGTGCTTTTCTGTACAGCCTCGTCTTTGTCATACATGTAGGTCGCCAATGATGTATTACAGGATTGAAATATACCATCAAAGTAAACCTACACAATGAAGAATGCAAACTGAAAAGATCTTTAAAAATAGTAATTAGCTATTCAATCTGATTCGTATTAATCAACCATCTATCTAAAGTTTTCTCAAGCATTGGAAGATAATTTCTCTGTAGGGAGTAAAGAAAAAACAGAATACGTCCAGCTTCTCTCCCAGAGCACGTCGTAAATATCGAGTATGTGGTAGTATCCTCTCTAACATAATGGACTAATAGGCGATGGGATGATCACCTGTCACCATTATCCATTTCGGGTTTTGAATCAGGAGTGGCTGCAAGTTTTTTTTATGATTACTTGCGGCTCTGACCACCCCATTATGGATACGGACGTGATAATACGTATATTGGAAAGAGCACTAGAGACCCCACTTTCCGATCCCAAGGTTAAGATCCAGTTAGTACCTACATCAATAATTTGTTTATTCAAAATTCACAAACTATTTAGAAATCCTCTAACTAAACCATAAAACATGACATTCAAGATTTCGAAATACAATTTACCAAAATTGCTTTCGTCTTTGCCTCTATTTCAATTAACTAAATCATCATCTTCCTACCCTTATCCCACTCTCTGTAGGGTCGGCACAGCATGTTCTTTGGATCATGATGTAAGAGTTTTGGCTAAATTGTTCTAAAAGCCAGTCATACCTACTTATTTCTTCGGAACTGACCTTTTCATAGCTATAAGATACCTACCTACTACTCACATATGCCAAAGCTGTGTTCGATTCACGACTCAAGTAACATCAGAGTATCAAGTAGGTACCTACATTGCTGGACATGGCCTCCCTAAACTTCCAGTACGACGAATTTTATGCTGGCTCCATCCAGCTGTGATTTTTCTGTAGAGATATGATTTATAGGATAAATCACAGTGACTGTGCAATACTGTGATTTTTTCATTATCACTGTCAAATAAATGATACCTGTGAATAGATATGAACTAACAAAATATAAAATAAGTATCCGAATTCATCCATCTTGGGACTTTTAATCAAGAGTGGCTGCAAGCTATGTAGCTCTGCTCTTTTATGCATTATGTATCCGAAATAAATATATGTATAAAAAAATGTACGATAAAAAATGAGTGGAATTTCCTAAGTCAAAAGTAAATACAATATAACCTTGAAATTTAAAAATCATTATATAAGTAACATAACTTACACTTGGCGAACTCCTTACCTGAAACAAAATAATCAAAATTGAATTGAATTGAATCATTACGTACACACACATAGGTACTAGACTCCCTGGGAGGGAGGGCCCTCGTAAGTGAATTAAATGTATTCCACATCCATAATATACATTAATATACAGTATATATACTAGAAGAATATAATCGCCGAAAATAGCAAAATCCGGAATACCCTATCCCTACACGTATCCCTTCGTTGTCGCTTAAATTAATTTGCGATTTGACACAAAGGAGTCACTGTATTTTCACTTTCCATAGCTCACCTAGTATTGATACTACCAGAGCACTGGTGGTCTAGTGGTACCTAATAACACCGCCTTCAGATCCTAAAGTAGTGGGTTCAAATCCGGTCGTGCACCTATGGATTTTTCTGTTCGATAAAATTATGAGCACTATTTAATTCAGTAGGTACTCTCAAGAGTACTCTCAAACATCGTAAGGAAACTGGCATGTCGTAGAATCAGGTAAGGTTAACGTACGTAGAGTAAGCAAGTTTCGTGTCAAGTGCACAAAAAAGCCTTTGATGTGCACTTTAAACCGCTCGCCACACTAGGATACAAAACAAACGGGTCACATTATAGTCACAGAGAAATGGCAAAGCCTCTTATGATGTCAACGGCAGACGATCATAAAAAGCGGTTGTAGTTTTCGTAGCTCACCATACCACGAATCACTTTGTGTTATTTTCATCGATGTCCACAAAGTAACGGACGTTTTGAAGGTTTATTTCAGTTTCCAGACATCATCATCATCATCTTCCTGCCCTTATCCCAATTTATGTGGGGTCGGCACAGCATGATCTTTGGATCAAGCTGTAAGAGTTTTGGCTAAGGTGTTTTATGACCGGCCGCCTGCCTGACGTCAACCCTCCTTGGGAATACTTATTTATTATTATTATTATTTATTTCAGTTTCCAGTAAATAAATAAATATAATACCCCCAACAGTCACATGCATAGCTCTTATCCCACTCTAGAATTTCCTGTGTATCCATAAACTAGGAGTACCACGACGCCCGAACCCGGAATAAATATTTACAGAACAAACATTTCTTCCGGCAGCGGGAATCGAATCCGCGCCTCTAGCGACTCACTCGTCCGCCACGACACCCAAGCCGTCATGCGTCAGTGCTAATTAAAGTTCTACAAACGGTCTTCAGGGAACGTTTGAAACAGTAAGCAAATTCATTTAGAACCTTCAGGTTTGCTGGTTATTATAACCGTGATGTCGTATACAGAGTCTTGGCACGACAGGCGGTCAGAGCGAATGAGCATTTTGCACTTAGTTGGGGCCGCCGTGAAATAGGGCAGGGTACTTGTGCACAGACTGAATTCAGTTACTAACATCGCCACTGTAACATTAGCTTTTTTTACCGCCACAGAATAACTTTCTCCAGAAATCCCACTTCAGCATACCATACATAATAATAATATCATACACATATTCCCAATGGGGTGGGCAGAGCCACAAGCTTGGACGAATTTATTCGTCGAAGGACACAAGTCATCATAAGAGAACTTGCAGCCACTTCTGGTAAATATGGTAAACCATACTTCAACATAATCTAATCTTATATAACAAGCTTGGATCTACCCCATTTAATACTGGCAAGCCAGTTTGTAGAGTGGGAATCGGGTTTAACATAGCGGGCCATTTTTTGACAACTTCGATGGAGTAGCGAGCGAGAGTTCGGCTGAGATGCGAGAGGCGCGGGCTCTATTTCCGCCCGCAGAAATTCTTGCATGTTAAACATAATATACAATTCTATAAATCATTACCCGGGTTTGGGTGTTCTGATACAACGGTTCTGGTAGTTTGTAGAGTTTCGTAACCGAAAGGTGCCACTGGGACCCTATTACTAAGCCACCGTTGTCCGTCCGTCCGTCTGTCAGCGGGCTGTATCTCATAAACCGTAATAGGTAGAGAGTTTAAATTTTCAAAGATTGTGTATTTCTATTGCCGCTATAATAAAAAGCTTTAGACTCAGGACTATTGGTTGTCATTTATTTACTATTTACTAAAGTTCTTTCATGCCATAGTAATCAGCGTTCAATTCTTAAAGAAAGTCAATTCATATCGGTATGAATGTATATGCATCATGGTTCAAACTTTGGTAAGGAAAGTCTCTGTTCAAAAAGCATTTTTTTCGATTACAGTTGTACTTACTCAACAAATCATAATTTACTTTGCCAATTTATTTTCATCCAATAAGTGACTTATTTTCCTCAAGTTGGAGAAATTTCTCAATCTGTTTTATAAGTAAGTACATTATAAGCTTCTTCATGGAGAAGATAGAACAGCTGTTCAAAATTTCTACCAACAGCTTAAACTTAAAGTCGTATTTAAAAGGAAACTTTAAACACCTACACGATACAGTCAAAGCTTAAAACATTTACACGTTCTTATAATTGGAATAATATCAAAAATTTCGTTATTAAAACATACATACATTATTATCATGCCCGTATCCGTATGAGGTGAGCAGCTACAAGTGATCATAAGAAAACTTGCAGCCACTCTGCACGCAAACTGCAACTTGCATCACGCAAACTGATTCAAAGTCCCGAGATAGACATGGAGAACCATGGTGACAAGTCATCAACTCATGGCCCAGATGGTCATGTTGGGGATGATGCTATTCCTTAGTCAACTTTTATGACATTCTCGGGGATTTTTATATTAAATATTTTATTATTATATCACAGAACCCACACATTTTTTTCATAAGGAACAAAAATACATAGGTACCTTACCTATATGTACAATCAAATAAAAACGTCGTCAAATAAAAGCTTAAAAGGTTTACATGCATGTTATAAGGGTTAAAAATAGCTCGGATTATACCTTTTTAAACATTCGAATAAAATACTGGCACAAAAATGTAAAAGAACAAAAGGTGCGCGCGGTCAAAGCGACCGGACGAAAGTGCAAACAGTCGGTAATACAAACACTACGTGACGTCATCAGTGTCACGAGCTCGCCTCTCCCCAGAGTCAAGCACTTGGAGCGACCGTCCACTGCACCTTTAATAAATATAAGTGCTAGGTACTTTTTCCATCTCCTTTAAATAGCTATAAAGGTTGTTTGAGAGGGTCAATGCTACCTTAGTTTGACTACTGCAAAATTGTAGCAGTCCTTTCTCGATCAGGAAAGGGATGCAAGTATTTTAAAATTTCTCAAAATACAGGGTGGGGCAGATAAATAATGACCCTTTTTGTAAAATTCGTTGCTAGAACTTAATGTTAAGAGTAAGGAGTGCTGCAAGGCTTCGCTTTTTTTGGAATAAGTCGTTTCATCGCCATGTAGAGTTTTTCGCGCTTTTAACATGCGCGCTCGCCAAATTAAAGTGTGTGCTTCTTTTTTTCTACGTTTATATAGAAAAATTAAGCAAGTTCGTATGAGCTAGTAGCCAACTCTTGTGACAGAGTTTTTAGGCCGCCTAAAGACCTCCATCATAATTTAATGACTTAAAAGCCGGGACCGACAATTTAACGTGTCCTCCAGGTTTAGTTAATGAAAATTTATAACGAAATCGAACAAAGAATAAGTAAGGAAATGATATCCAAAATCTTCTGCTACAACTCTATCTATAAGCTATGGTAAAATCAAGACCTTTCCATTCGATCCAGAGTACCCTATCCGCTATTATTCCACGCACAGCGATTACGTAGGTAATAGTTATGGATGATATTACAGAATTCGGCCGAAAAACGCGTTCCTTGTTCGAATATAAAAATTTACGAGTAGCCGTTGTAACGGTCATTTTCCTATCAAAATATGAGTACGTTAGGTAAAAACGGCAATATCTAAACATGAAGGTGCATGATGAATACGATCATAGCACCTGATCAGCATATTGTGGAAATGGCCAATTTTCAAGCTTTTGCTTAACAGACTTTGTCATAGTCAGCTTGGCTTGAATAAAGGGACTCAGGAATAAAAGAGGAGGGGACTAATGCTTTGTTTTATGGCTTTGCTAACTTTGTACTTGGATAAGAACTAGCCTATGGGTACTAGCTTAAATATTATTTCAGACTACTTACTACAAACTATGCATATTTCATGTTAAATTTATACCCATTCAGACGTTAATCCTGAATTGAGGCACAAACACAAACTTCGAATTTTGAGGTATATCTGATGTTAGAAGATTATTTTTCTTGATGTCACTATAAGACAACGCTAGAAACTACTTTATCATTTTATTTTTCGAGCAAACGTAAAATTACAGCAACTATCAGTTGTTTCTGCTTTAAACGACCTCTCTTATCAAAACAACTGTTATTTCTAGAATTTTCTTACTCAAAACAAGGTTACACAAACCAATAGTTCCATCGATAAACAAACTTTAATGCTAAACAGTAACGGGGAAAGCGACTTCGTTGCTATTGCTCCATCGCCTACGACCTTGGTTCTTGGTAATAAGGTTCATATTCGCAGCCTCAAAAGTAGATCCGTGATGAGATGACACTTGTTTTATGATAGCAATCCGACTAGATTCCTAAATCGACAGTTGAGAAACAACATTTTGTTTGATGTCTGCTTCGTTGCAATGTGTCTACGATAAAGTTGTGTTTATGTTGCAGGCTATCAGCCATCTGACGAGATTTCGAGAGCTAGTTCCAAGATGGTTACGTTTTAGTATCTCTAAACCACTCAGCAAAAGAGAACGTTGTATTTTTTTAAGGTTTCTCGCAAATCATAAAAAATAAATTGTTCTTCCTAAGAACTTAATATTATTGGTATCATTTGACCTCTCGAGCCCACATTAGCCTCTCCATTCTTACGTAGTCTACATGACCTATTGCTTTTCAGGCTTACGGAGCACTTATAGAAAGGGTTTCTGTTCTTGTCACTATTTATATTCTCTCCATTAGTTCAATGTAAGTTTGTAACGAAAGATCTTAATTTTATTGTGTTTCAAGAACAAAGAAAGTAAGACAGAACCTAATCTACCCATGACTACAGTAAATTGATCTTGGCTTATTACCTACAGCTACATATAGAGTGTAAGCAGCTGCTACACAAATTAATACCAGTAGCGATTCCCAACGCAACTAACACAGTAACGTTCCGAAATCCTCAGCTCACGTGCGGGGAAATTCAGTTACGGAACCGACGAGCGGCGTATTCCGGTGTGCCTTGGGTTGCTATCTGTAGATATTTGTATACAATATGTACGTACATTATGTGCAGAGATAGATTGATGAAGAGTATTCGAAGGATTATCTCATTCTCGTTCTCATTCTGTGAAAGTCAATAGTTGCATACTGACTGAACGAGCAGCTTCCCGAAGCAGCCGCGCGAAGCACTCGCTTAGTCAGGACGTGCTTCGCCCGAATTTAATGCGCAAAACGCGCTAACGTTCTGACTAAGCTGGTATTTGCCTCTGAGGCCTCGCGAGGCTGCTCAGTTAGTTAGTATGCAGCATATTATGTGTGATGGAGTGATGCAATGTAATCAAAGGATTAGATTCTCATTCTATGCATTAATTCTTGCATACCAGTTAACACCGGGCTGTATTTTGCTTGATAGTCTATAGATACCTAGTACATTGTGTACCTATTTTTTTTTTAATTCATCGAGTACTGTATACACTCTTGCTGTTGTGTATTTATGAAAAACGTGCAAACGTACCTATATCGAAGGCTTTCATGACCATTCCTGCATGACCCTAGTAATATCTGAAGACTTTAGCGTTTTGTATCTTATACAACTGAAAAAAAATATTACTATTAAAGGTTCGGCTTAACCCCTGCAATGATACAAAAAACTTATTGTAATCTTAGTATGAATTCTTTTTTTTTGAGTCTATGTTGACTAAGCCACCGAAGAACCCAAACAAATCAGCTCCTAAATGTATTTCATTTGAAAATTCTCAATCGGAAAACACTTCTCTGATGCAGAATTCAATTATTCGCTTCGAATTTCTTCAGATATTGAAGCAGCAATTCAGTGTACATTCAGAAGCAATATGTGCCGTTCAAAAATTAAATTTCATTCCCATAGCCGTGCTCAACTAACGTGCCCTTAGCAGCAAGTACGATTTAAAATTTGATCATAGCTTAAATGTGCTAGCAATTTACGGATTATACAAATAGAACGATCTCAAAATCCTTTGTCTGACATACACTTTTGATTTGGCATTTGCTTAATGCAGTTTAGCAATTTAAACCCGGTTCTACGATGACTCCCTTATTACCATAGCAACGTTGTTTTCTGTCCAAAATGTGTGGCACTTTCCTATAGATAACAGCATAGCCATGGTAACGAACGATCCATCGCCTGCTAGTAAAATATAAGAACCGGGCTAACGTAACTGGTCGAACTGGTGCTAACTGAATGAATCGGTAAGTCGGTTTAATCTTATTTTTGCTAACTTCATTCCGTTTTCACATCGCATTTGCCGCTCGATAACTCGAGTTCAATATTTGATACAAGTGTCTTGAAGCTGGATGAACAATATAACGATAGTACGATGATACTTATCAAATCAAGTGCACAGATTCAGAGGAGAACAATTTCAATCTCCTTGCTTTATAAGTCCTCTAATAGAACATCTAGAGTACATCTCGCTGGTAATCAAATTTTAGAATAAATTGGTATAGAAAGTAGTAGGTAATATTATAAATCTGAAAGTTCAGAAAGATATCAGAATAATAATAATCATCATCATCATCAGCCTATAGCAGTCCACTGCTGGACATAAGCCTCCTAATGAGTGCCAACCCCCTATCTTCGGCTTGATGCATCCAGTCTCTGCCAGCAGATTTTCGCAGATCGTCACTCCACCTAGCCGGAGGACGTAATGTAAATATAAATAAATAAATATTTGTGGACATTTTCACACAGCACCATCTAGCCCCAAGCTAAGCAAAGCTTGTACTATGGGAACTAGATGGCTGATAGAATACTCATATACTTAGTTTTTTTGTAAATACATACTTACAATACATAATACTACAACACCCAGACCCGGAAGAAATATTTGCAGAACATACAAACATTTCTCCCGCAGCGAGAATCGAACCCACGCCTCTTGCGTCTCAGCCGAGCATTCGCCCGCCACGCCATCGAGGTCGTCAAATAATATAATATAAATGCGAAAGTTTGTGAGGATGCTAGTTAACAATATTATAAAGGTCACTGAACACTGAGGTCGTCGCTGTGAACAAACACTATGCTTATGTAATAGTTGGCGCTCCACGTCAGGTTCCCAAGGCTAACCACAGCTAGCATCTTCAAATATCTTATGAGTTTCAAAACTTTTGATCTTGTGTACTTGTGTATGTAAGTAAGTTTAATGTACGTATTTGAAACACCGCTCTATCTTCAGGAGTTCAATTAGGTTTATTTGAATTTAACTCTTAAACACTTCAATACAGCACACAAGGAGCTACTTTAATCCTTTAATCTTTTTACCACACTGGTTCAGAAGAACAAGTTACACGATTAGAAGTGTAGAAATGTCTGAAAGTGTTTAGTGGAGACTTTTGACCAGCATTGGTATCAACGAAATAGGTTGAACGAATATGTTCAGTTGGAAAACCAACTGAAATACAAACCTTAGTTATACCTTCATATTAGTAAAAAGCCTGTGAAATACACTATTCACGATTTCAATAGCACAAAAAGCCTACATGTCCTCTTTTGTGTAAACTATAGACCCACACAGCCCCTGAAGGCATATTCTGAGTTACATGCTGGTTTGTGTCACGCAATCGGTGTAACAAAACACACTTTGATGTAAACTGTTGAAAATATGTAAGTAAATAGGTACTTTAATTTATTTATTTGGAAGACCAACAGCTTACATTAGTAGTGGTATGGTATAATAACATTTAATAGTGTAATTACTACAGATTATTGTAGTTACATCCTATTATTCAAAAAACGTAGCGTTCGGCATGACGTATATTCTAAATTATAACTATTCTTCAGTTTGTGCGGATGTTTGTTATATGTTTGTTTCAATCATCTTGTTTCAGCTCAAAAGGTTTGAATTACACTTGGAACAAACATAGTTCCTGATTTGTAATAAGACACAGGCCACTTTATATCTGGGTATAACACGAGTGAAGCCACAAAAGAATTTACAAAACCGGAAACAGAACAAAGTTGTACAATTAACAACGGCAAACCTTGTAGGGTTTCGTTCTTTTAGAAGAACGAAGATAATATTTTTAAATAGTAAAGTTCATCTGGGGCGCTCTATTTCAAGAGGTCTAAAATACCCCTTGACCTACTAACAAGCGGACAATAACAGAGTAGCGCGGGGTTCCATTAGCGCACAATGTGGACGCGCGAGCTCCTACATAATGTATGGCTTCGGCCGGCATTAGCCCGGATTAACTTACGGATTTCCGACTTACCCGCCTTAGCTGTTTAGGGCATGAAAACCAGTGCTACCACGTGGCTTACAAGGGTTACTTTCAATAACTAATTTAATCTATATTAGGAATATATGAATTCTCTGAGTTGTCTTTTGGTCAAACACCGGCACCACATATTTTTAAGGCTTCTCTTGATATAAAAAATAGATTTTTGTTTTCCTTTTGGTAATGCTAGTTGATGCCTAATAATGAATTCAATTAAGGCTAATTTGATGTCTACTTGTCTTAATCTTAACTTATAGGTATGTGACGTACAAGTAAGTGTACATACAAGTTAGTTTAACACAAAAAGTTTTATGTTACTTTTGTACTTAGTAAGTAGATAGCCAAATATAAATCAATTTGGTCAAAATAATTTACATTCAAATTCATAACAACGGAAACTCTGCAAGCAACTAATAAAATGAATTTAATTAATTGGAATTCAATTAAAAAGTTATTGCAGACCCACATAAATTAAAAGTTTGTTTCTATTCCTCAAAGATTGAATAAACAATTTGAAAAGGGTAGAATCTTGTTGACTCAATCACTTAAGTAGAAATGAAAATATCGATTTTACCCATGTTCGTATATGCGTTGAGATTAGGCGGATGATATTATTTTTGTTTTTACAGGTCAGAACATGTTTACTTAAACGTGCTTTTTCTTGTTAAAAGATCCAAACTTTATTTCGTGTCCATTTATACGTTTTTATGATTAGCCTAGCCGTTCTACTACCGCAAATTACATAATATATTTTTTTTACTGGATGAGTTTATGTTAAAAGACTGAAGAGCGCGTTGCCTTTTTCCATCAACCAACTTTTTTTTTAATTTTTTTATTATTTTTGCACAATTGAGTAAATTTTAAATCATTTGAAAAAGAAATAAAGAAAGAAAGAAATTATTTATTCAGCTCACAAACATACACAAAAATACACAAAAATACTACAAAAAAAGTGCGAAAAGTCACTCAATGCATCCAATTAGTGACCGCGTTTTGTATTGCTTAACTCTGATGACCGATTACGAAAGTAAAATATTTTTAGAAATACATACTCTTTGAAAATTTCATCTCTTTAAACGGTTCATGAGATACAGCCCGCTGACAGACGGACGGACGCACAGATAGCGGTGTTGCACTTGAAAATAATAAATAACTAATAAAGAAAAAGAAACAAAACGCATCATAAAGTTCAATGAAAAATGTATGCGTTATGTAATGACGCGTATAATAAGGCTGTGCGGAATCTGCGGTACTCAACAATCGCGTAATCTATTGTTTCTTATTTATGTGTGAAGATCGCCATTATTCAATACTGATAGCTTACTAGCTTCTGTTTCTTTTGTTACCGCACCTAAGTAGGTACCTCTAACTCATCATTATTATTAAGCTGATTACCTACTGCTGAAGAGGCATATTTCCTTTGAGGTATAATCACATCGGTCATATGGTTCATTATCTATGTTCTATTAGATTTATTTTTTGTTCAGTAATAATCGTTGACGTACTTGTCTTTAGAAAATGCTTCAACATCTCTAGGAAAACAACAAAATCTGTTTTTAATTTTCGGCCGTATTAAAGTTGCCGTTTTAATTGTAAGGACGAATACTTTTATGAAACACATTACCTACAGTACTTATACACTTTACCTGAAATACCTACATTATTCATAATATTTTTTTAATAAATATCTTAACCGAACTTCGCTTACGGATCGCAATCAATGTCTTGTCAGCATGTCTTACCATTTACGACAACCACTAAACCTTTTTACGATCGGAGTCACTACGGGCATCGCCTGGTAAGGATAACCAGAACGCAGATTAAATAATAATCACTATGGAATCTTCGCCGTCGGCCACAGATACGACAGCAGTTACTATGAAACTTTCGGTTTATAGCCGGTCGTTGCCGTCACAGATATTATCGGCGATGATTATAAGTCGTAAATCCACCATCTTACACTGGTTATAATTTATTGGAATTCCTGATAAGAACTTTCGATTATTCTTTTTAGTTTTTATCCTCTTCATCGTAAACGGATGATTTTGATGGCCCACAATCTCCCACAATAAATAACATCACATAAATTGAAGGCAGGTTGTTATACACGATTCTGTCACAAGATTTGCCTTGATGTCTTGCAATCTACCTATAGTTTGCTATTAATTTAACACAATGATTTATATCAACATTATCCTACTAATATTATAAATGCAAAAGTTTGTGAGGATGTGAGGACATCCTCACATCCTCACAAACTGGACGATGTTTGTGCCTTAATCACGCCGTAACGACTGAACAGATTTCAATGAAACTTGGAACATACATAGTATGTGTGCTAGAACAACATATAGGCTACTTTTATTCCTGGTAAAACGCGAGCGAAGCCGCGGGTGGAAGCTAGTCATCAATATATTGAAGTCTACCTTTAGATATAGACCTCGCAAATAGTGTATATTTAAAAAACGCAATATTTTTACTGATTCCATCCATCCATTGTTACGAACATACGTTAGTCCAAGTAGATTTAAGTCGTTTCAAAATGGCCCTTAAAAATATTTCATATAAATTTGACCCGCGACCTTAACAATTTTTTTTAACGAGACAAAATCTTCATGAACCCACAAAAATTCGAAAGTACCTAATTACGACAGATGACACAGAGAGACAAGCAGTGATTAACAATGATTCACGCGAGCCGGATCCCACGCTTCGATACATCTTTGTAATCATTAAGTAACTGCATTCTACATTGAAGATTATCTTGTATGTCTTGTAGTCCAATCCTAATGCGACTGTCAGTAGTTTGAACACTTTGAGGTAAACGATGTGTAGCATCCAATTTAAGACCGACAATCTGTAAAGTTGAGTCGTCCTTTGAGGCCCGATAGTGTAGCTACCATATCAGTAAATCCAAGTAGTGTATCAAGAAGGTGGAATAACTATTTAGGCTAGCTCAAGTTAAGAAAATTTGACAGAAGAACGGATGGATAAATGGATGGACGGACAGCGGAGGCTTAGTAATTGGGTCCCGTTGGCACCCTTCGGGCACGGAACCCTAAAAAAGAACTGCTATACGAGTTTTGTTCCGTTCTGATGCGTTTATAGTCTACTTGCCTGGAAAGTGCGATTATCATAATAATTAGGGCTAGAATAATAAATACAAACGAAAGTACCTAACACTTTCGATTGAATTAAAAAGCGTGAAGAATAGGGCTATTATTTGTGTAATAACACTTTTCTTTAATTTATAGAATATTAAATGTAAAACACCTTAGCAGATGTGTTTTACATTTGGTAAACAAAATCATTAAAACTATTATAAAAAAAAATACACACTAAACACCTCATAATGTATTTTTTTTAATAACACCTAAAAACTGCTTTGATTATGAAATTTAATAGAAAATTGTAGATTAGATCCCTTTTCGAAAAATTTGCACTGGGGGTCTAGTGGTAGAACCCCTTAGATGCTAAGGTTGCGGGTTCAAATCCGGTTGTGCACCAATGCGTTTTTCATTTTGGAAAACTTATGTGCGCTAAACTAGTAGGACTCTCAAACGGTGAAGGGAAACATCGTGTGGGAACCCGCGGCTTAGTCAGCTCCACACGTACTGACCATGTCTTTCCTGTGAATACGGCCGACTAAGTGAGAGGTTGGTATAGATGATGGCTAAGCCTACTACATCTTAAATTCGTCCCGGGCACTTCAGCGTCCCGTTAGTTCTGGCACTGTATAAATCTTCTAATCTACATGGCAAAGGCTTGTGAGAACAAAATTTGAATATTTTCCAAAATATTTGTTATAAATTTTTGTTACAAAACTGAGGGCGCAATTTTGGTACAAAAATCGAAAAAGATATGTCGTCTGAGAAAATAACGTTCACAATTATTTGAATTGCACACATTAGAGTACTCAGTGCTCGTAACTTCAGCAGTCAATTGCCACATATCAGTAATGCCGAATTGCGTTCTCTTTACCAAATGGAAATGGTTCGGTTTCGGATTACGATTTACATTTAAGTACATTACGTAAGTACTTTATAAACCCTGTCGTTGCTCGAGTATTTACCCTTTTCAAAATTTAACATAGGTAACTAGCCGAGGGCCATGGATGGACGATTCTAGCACAAAACCGTAATGGATGGCACAAACAGAGCCTAAGATATAATCCAACAGTTGGTAAAGTCGGGATGTGGATTATAATGATAAACCAGTTTTCAATTTTAACCTATTTCTATAATAAATCTTTGAGAATTCAAATAATGTTAGAGTCAAGATTTGTCAGACTTAGTTTTAATGGTTCCTACTCACTAAACGGTAAACTTATAGTAGCTATAATAAAACCAATGACAGAACGGAAAAAAGAGACAAACTCGATACTCCTCGCCCAATCTGACCGAAAACCGGAACTTGAAATACAAATGGCATTATTATGCTGTATGCAGCAGTTTGGCATTGTATTGGTCGATAGCCAAACGCCTTAGGGAGCCATTCCTGGATCGGTGCTCTGCGGATATTTATTGGCTGACTAAATGTAACCACTTATTACAGTAATGGAGATTTCGGATGTGCATTGCATAGAGGATATTAACAAATCAGTTTCAATGGAAATTCAAATATCAAGCTCTTAAGTTGTTAGGGGTATCAACATAATGTGTATCTACTACGAGTACTACGATATACTTGTAGTACAGAAACGCTCGTGGCGTAGCTTGCTTAGACGTTCTTGATTGATCGTTGAAGTTAAGCGACGTTGTGCGCGGTTATAATTGGGATGGGTGACAACAAGTGGAATTACGAGCTGAGCGCTTCCGTGCTTTGGAGAGCACCTCAAATTGTCGGTCCCAACTTTTAAGTCGTTAAGCCATGGCGGAGGCCTTTAGGCGGCCTATAAACTCCGTCACAAGAGTTGGCCACTAACTTATACGAACTTACTATATAGTTAGATAGTATAATAACTTAACAATAACCTTATATGTCCCATAACTTAAGAGTATATAGACGTAATCAAAAAGAATTTCAAAAACGGCAGTCCAAAGATAGTTTAGCCTTTGACCCGGTACGTCCGCATACAGCCAGACACATTCATTATGCAATGTCTTACGTTGTACTCATTTGCATTTCTTACCAAGAGGTAGCAAATATCGAGGTTCACATGTTTTGCGCCTGCTTCAACAGAGCATTATCTATACATATATCTTTATATAGGATTGTATTGTATTGTATTAGATAATCCTTTACTTTTACTGGAATGTTTTAGAAAGACAAGGCATTAAAGGCGAGTAAATAAATCTTCATAATTATTTGTGGCTGTGTTTAACGAAGTGACGTGAAAGAAATAGGTTAATTGGTACATTCCTATTATATTCTAAACGGGTAGCTACGGTAGATACTTCAAACGTAATAACTTACCATTGAATATACAAATAGTTTTGTTTAGAATATTATACCTCTTGATAATTATATAAACAAATAGGGCCTATATTTTGTGATAATAGTCTCTTCTCCAAACGGTTTAATAATATAACATGAAGGATAATAACCTAATAATAACCAAATTACAAACAAAAATAGAAAATGAATATCATCGAAATAGTTAATATTTTACCGACACCTAATTCTGATATGGTGCATGGAAACAAGGACATGTTACAATGATACAAGGTCAGAATACCTTGTGTTATAGGTAGGTACGTACATACTATACTATACTGTTCTGCGTATGTCCTCAGTGTCCAATTTTACAATTTCAAAGGGGAAAATAGGCTAATTTTACATGTTACATACAATGGTAGTAGAGGCAGAGGTTAAATACGAGATCGCTGCGGACGCGATCAGAGGGCAAAAGGAAAACGGCAAATACGGTACACACTAGGGTGGTGACACATTGAGTAAACCTTTTCATAATGTAAGGAAAAAAATTCACATTATTTTTTTGACGTTTAAACATAGCTGTTTTGTACCAACTGTTTAAGGTTACGTTCTGAAATGTGTGAAAGAGGAAATGCATGTGAAAAGAGTGAGTACTGAGATGATGAGTGCTAAGAGAAGATGGAAGAGGGAAACATGTTGTACCGACCACATCTAGTAAGATGTATGTATATTATCTAACCCGTATCCCTAATGGGATGGGCAGAGCCACAAGTAATCGTAAGAAAACTTGCAGCCACTCCTGATTCAAAGTCCCAAGATGGATATGGTGAACAATGGTGACAGGTGATCAGCCCATCGCCCATATAGATGGTCCATTATGTTGGGGAGGATACTATCCCTTAGTCGGCTTTTTATGAGATAAGAGTAGGAAAGCGATGATGCTTTAAGGTTACGTTCTGTTAATTTTTTTTTACTAATAATAAGCCTATACGGATTCGAGTTTGAAAAAAAAAACTTAAATTACGTAAGGCTTCCCTTATTACGTAAGTCTTCATAAAGCTTTAAAAACAGCTGACTCGACCCTCTCAGATAAAAAGTATGACTTTCGCTTCTTGAATTTTAATTCGAATATCTCGTTGCATCCCGTTAGTGGCGAGGCTGGAAAGGCAAATAGGTAGTTTTAGTAGCCGCATGCCTTATGCCAATTTCATCCAAGTCACGAGAAGGTCAGAGAAACTAAAGGTCTGTGTACATCTCAGTAAAGGGACTGGTAACTGCTCAGACGGGACTGCCCAGTGACCTGATTTTTGTGTGCTATGCTTTCTTCCTGTCGTAACATTGTTTGGAATCTAGTAGCCATTTAGCACTTTGATGTATTTGGATTTAAAGTTTTCTGAATTACAATAGGCTAATTTAGTAGTAAATTTTGTTTGGGTAGATCTGTTTACAAATAAACTGTATATTTAATTACGTGCTGTTTTGCTTTCTGTATTATTATATTTTATTGTTAGAAATATCTAAAAGTATATAATACTTGAAACTCCTGACAACAATGAGCAAACTGCGATTAACTCATTATGTTGCTGTCTTATATGAATCCCTTTATCCTAAAATATATGTCTATATATCAACTAAAACCAAAGCTGACTTTGCGATATTTATGTTTCACGAAATAAATAAGCCCAAGAACTCAGTCGAAATAAACAAACAACAAAAGAAAAGAGACCCCTCGCAATGATGCGTGTCCCAGCTACGCCATATACTCAACCATTCCTCTACACCATAATAGGGAATCCAAACGACCATTTTACTGGCAATAACTTTGAGGAACATGGGAATTTGTCACGATATTATCTCGCCGCGGATTAACGACGCAAAACTCGTTGGATCGTAAATCTTTAATCGTCAAACTCATACGTCCTATTAATAAAATATACGTAGAGTTCTACCACCGTTGTAGCGAGTTATATTAATAGAAAATGTTCGGATAAGTTGGAATAACTTTTAGCATTTTTGCTTTTTAGCTACCCACGGTTCTATTTCTATTCCAAGTTTCATTCAATAAATCTGTTCGGACATTACGGCATGCTTGGGAACAAACATCCAAATACTCAGATCCTCACAAACTTTCGCATATTATATAATATTAGTAGGATGGTCTGTGATGTAAAGCGACACTCTCATGATTCATTATACTGTTTGTTTTTCACTATTATTTTCAAGAGTTTAAGTACCTCAATGCCACAACTTTACACAGTCGTGATTCATAACAAAGTCTAGAATAAAATTAGATTGTTTCGACAATATTTTTTGAAGGTAACATCAAGATGCATCACGCACAATCATTTAAATGTTGATTACTATTTTAAAATGGTCCTGACCTTTTCGTATTTTGACTTTGAATTAGTCAAGGTAGTCTATATTTTTCTCTAAATATATAAAACTCTGACATAACTGACCGACTGACTGATTGACTGACCGACTAACTGAAAATCAACACACAGCTGAAATTATAAGTCTTAGAGAATATAACTAGGAGGGTAAAACTCTCATGGTGTAGGGTGCAGAAGGAAAATAACTCCCGAAATTAAACTCCTAGACGCAACGGAAAGATAAAAAAAAATGAAAAATAAAACTTACCTACCATGGACAAAGTCACCGGGTTTCACTTGTATTATCATAAGAGCTACATAATTTGCTTTTGCATTTAATATATAATAATGTCAGAGTTCATAAACAGAATCTTTAAAAAAATCACTCTAGGAAAAATTTGAGACGAATAATAATAAATTAAAAGATTAACATAGCCAACACAATACACCCAAACAGTTACAATAAACTAAGGCCTTTTACCATTATTTATACAGCGTCAGGAGGCAACTTTTACCTTCACTAACGGGACGCTGTAGTGCTCGGGACGATTTAAGATGGAGTAGACTTGCCTAGCCCTATTCTATCCTTTCAACTTCGTCGACCTTGTCCACAGGAAAGACATGGTCAATACGTGCGGAGCTAACTAAGCCGCGGGTTTCCTCACGATGTTTTCCTTCACCGTTTGAGAGTACTGGTATAGCGCACATAAATTGTACGCACAGAAAAATTCATTGGTACACGACCGGATTCGAACCCACGGTCGGAATGCGGGGTCACTACCAACTAGACTAGTTACAATATTTTAAAGCTACTACGTTTCCACAAACAATAACAGACTCAAGAGAATCAAAACAGTCCTGACACCAAACCAGACGATTTTAATTTGGAAAGATACGAATCACTACTACAAATTGGTAACATTCGGATCTGCGAATTGTTAGCGAAAATCAGAACAATACTGTCAATTATTCCGCTTCTAATTCTGGTGCTCCAATTATATTGGAGCTCTAAAGCATTTCACAGATTCTAGGTTGAATTGAAATTTAAATCTCGACTTATTGGATTAGAATTCGTATCATTCCTACATTCGTTCGTTGGTATTATATAAGTGTATTTACTTTTTCTACCACTACTATCTGTAACTTTGGTATTTCCTCATATATTTGTTGGTATTTTGAGTCACTTCTACTGCTTTTGTTTGTGACTTTGGTATAACTAGATTGTTAGATTTGTGAGTTAGTAGTTTTTAATTCTTACCGTTATTTTTCTCCTTAACGATGTTTTAAGTAATTAGGTATACCTGAAACGAAATACAAAACATGATTAGGTAGTACTTTAGTAAAAAATTGCGTTGTGAATCATCATAATCCATATTGGGACTTTGAATCAGAAGGCTGCAAGTTTTCTTATGATTACTTGTAGCTCTGCCCACCCCATTAGGGCGTCATAATAATGTGTATGTATGTGAATCATCATCATCATTATCAACATTCTCAACCCGTATCTTCCCACTGCTGGGCTTCCTTCATTTTATACCATTCAGATCTGGATTATCTATCCTCTCAATGTCGTCGACCCGCCAGCGCTACGTTTGCGTTGTGAATAAAATAATACATTTAATAGATATTATTCAAGGATACACCAATAAAAAATTTTGGCTTTTTAAAGTAAAATATTTTTTGACAATACGTACCTACCTAGTCAAAAATTCCAAAGGTTGAATCAAACTCATTATAGTACTTAACAAAATAATAGATTGATTAAAATATCTTACAACACGTGAGCATAATACCTACGAATTGATGACTGACGTACAAAATCTAAAATTTTTTTTTACATCTCAGTTACCTCATCTAGTCACGATCGGAGAATACTTTTCATGTTTTTTACTAAGTAATTTTATTGGTCAGGTTGCCTTTTAGTAAATCGTGATCCATTATTTAAACGTTCCGATCAGACAAATAGAATAATATTTTAGTGTGAGCTAACTCGTGATGACCTAATCTTCTCATCCACTTAAATTACTAATCCAAGCTTATATCTATAATGTATAGAAAATATATGACTCATCTCTATAATCATTATTTTTTTACTATACACACTTTATTAAACAGAATGTTCAAAGTGCGAAATTAGCTGCTTTGAAGACAAATGGTTACAGAAAATCATAGTCGATTGCACGCAACAAAAAATTTGCAACAAACTTAATTCACTTTAATCAAACAAAACCTCAGTTGTTTTGTTGCTCATTTGGAATAACGCTGGCAACTTAAGACATATTTGGTTAAAAAACAAAAATAATCCGCAAAAAATGTATCTGTAAGTCGTTCTAAAAGCTAGCTCATAGTCAAAATCGGTTAAAAATTGGCGGACATAATTGTGTTGTATATTGACTTAATAAAAAACGAGATATCTTTCTATTTTGAATGCGATAAAGAACGTCTTCAATCACTTTCTCAACAATGGCAATTGGATACGTCATACTTAGATTAAAAAACATGGTGCATTTAAGCGCAAGAACAAACCAAGCCGTTTGATAAGTCTACATTTATATAAAGAAGAAGGTATCGACAAAGTTGAGGATATAGCTTGATGTATACTTCTTATGTTTATGTTTGAGATCACTGCTAGACATCTACGAGTAGTATACGAGACTACTGGTTACTGGTTAGTCTTCTGGATGCACCTATAGATTTTACTGTTCGAATAACATTATGTTAGTCAAATATATAGCGCTATTCTCAATACTCTCAAACTATGAAGTAAACCGGCATGACAAACCTAACAGTTCAAAGACATGGCTATGTGACAAGTACATTAAATAAATCTAAAGGCGCAAAGAACCAGTGACACGATTTAATATTATTTCATTTGAGTACATTCCAGAAAAGCCTGTTTGTAGAAAGACGCATCAATAACATGTCTCAACAAACAAACCGTGTAATAAAGCATATCGCTAGCCAGCGTGATGTTTTTCCGCACTAAGCCAATGCATTCAGTATAAAAAAGGCGTAAAACAAGGGGCATTTGTTCAACAAACCGTGGTAGGACGCGTTTATCAGACTATTCACGCCCACTACCCACGATAATAGTCGGTCTGGTTACAATCGCGACTTATTTCTGTTTTGTTGATAAAAAAGTGAAAATTATTTTTTGAGCGCAAACAATATTCTAATATTATGCATTCGTGTTACTCAATGTACTACAACATTATTGTGCCATAGAGCAAATTGATATTTAAACACGACTGTAGCACCTCTAATAGTTTAGCCAACATGATAATTTCGAATGAAAATGTTCTGTTTCCCACGCATCCATCCGACAATAATTGAACAGCTAAATAAAAAGTATTTGTAAATTATCACTTTACTTGGCTATGCCAATCAATGTTCGCCTGGCGGATTGTTGATCTGCTCTAGTGGTGTTGAGTAGGTACTTATGATATTCAAAAAAAGGAGATGTCCTGTTCTGTATCAAGAAAGGCTTTACAATTAATATTTACCGATTTTTATTTAAATTAAACCTCGAACCAAGCTTAATTTAGATTTGAATTTCATCGTCAAAAATTCTACACGTACGGGACTTTAACCCGTAACTCCAGCCTTACTATGGCCGTGAGCTTCCAATTACGATACTGAATAGTTGACGTCACGCGTAAATTTATGAGACTACCTTCAACTTCGTCGTATGAGCTTTACTATACTTTTAAAATATGAACTCATGCTAACCGTTGAACTTGCCTCTGACTAACCTTTTCATTAAAATAATATGAGATGCTCTTCTAGCTACTTCTCTGCTGGACCGGGAGTAAAGAAAAAACATGGACTGATACCTGTCACCATGGTTCACCACACCCATCTTGGGATTGGGACTCGTGAATCAGGAGTGGCTGCAAGATTTCTTATGATTACTAGCGATTCTGCTCGCTCCGTTAGGAATACGGGCCTCATAATATGTCATCATCATTTTCCTGCCCTTATCTCACTAGGAGGGGTCGGCACAACATTCTTCCCTCTTCCATCTTCTCCTATCACTCCTCATCTCAGTACCTACTCACTTCTTTCACACAATCTATCTATCTTTTCTTAGGCCTTCCTCTGCCCGTGTATCCGTCCACATTCATATTCAGCACTTTCCTTATAACATGAATTTCTTCCCTCCGCATAACATGCCCATACCACGCTAACGCTAATTATGTATGTATGTTCGTATGAGCTAGTGGCCAACTCTAGTGATGGAGTTTTTAGGCCGCCTAAAGGCCTCCGTCATGGCTTAACGACTTAAAAGCCGGGACCGACTGTTTAACGTGCCCTCCGAAGCACGGAAGCACTCAGCTCGTAATGCCACTTGCGGTCACCTATCCCAATTTGTGAACACTTCATCCTCTCTGTAGGCTTGATAATATGTATGTATATAATATGATAAGCCTGGAGGTTTAAGTGAAGGAATGTTTGCCATTCTTGGAGATACAGAATGCCGTGAGCCTATCACGTTTTCTTTTTATTGACTATAATTAGTTGGAGTTTGAGTGCCTTAGGGTTAGCAATTTGTTCTAGTCAAAGTTAAGACGTTTCAGAATACACTCGAATAGTTCTGATACCCTAGGCCTTCTAATGGAAGCCACGGCGACCCATTTCCATTTGGAATCGGCAAACGGATCAATATTGACAAAGGTCAGCTCATCTCTCTGTCTACTGAACAATTATTAATTTGTAATCTTCTCTCGAACATTCGTAATATTAGCCAATCCATTAAATGAAAACCTAAGTAAAGTTTAAAGTTGAAATTAAACGGAAATGGAGAAGAGAGTCTATTCTCGGATTTTCAAGGTATTTGAGAGCTAAGCAAAAAGTTATAATAAGCCTTATCAAGATATTAATAGATTTCTATTGTCTACAAATCAAAGGAGCACTTTTAATTATATTATAAACATACTTAGGTATGTACCTATTATAGCTACATATTTATATATTTATAAAATTAGGAACTTTTATACTTTTATATGAACTTGTTCTTGAACACTGTTCTCACGAATACTTATAACTATTGATATACTAAATATTGATCTCCACAGCATAGGGAATGCTAGTGTGGAGATCAGTTTATGCATGTTATATTATTTTGATATCTATAACCTAATCAAGGCCAGCAGTCAGATGTAATTATATGTAGTTTTAAATGTATTAACCTGCTGAAGTGATTTCATCCCGCTGCGGGACCGCCATGTTCATGAAGCTCCTTTTATCTACTCGTATCTCTCTAAGCATTGTACCGAAACTAATAACTTTTTGGATTCAAATAAAGCTATTTTATTTGATTTGATTATAATACTCCACGAGTAAATCAACTCCATTGTACAATCAACTATCAGATTACCGCAAGATCATCATTGTCTGCGTAAACGTAGGTATGTGCGATTGTACATTGAGTGAGCTCACATAATCGGATCAGATTACTGTTCAGTCTCAGCTGGGATGACATCGATCACGTTGAATCAATGGCAGGTCCTTGGTGTGCTAGAGTACTGGTGGTGTAGTGGTAGTGACCTGGTCTTCTAAGGTTTGAACCCTGCGTGCATTCGTGATTTTTCGGTATCCACTACTTGGGTCACTAGCTCTTTCTAACCAGTGTGTTGAAAGGTGTGCACCTCAAAGTAGCTCCTTATGGTACTATTTCTAATGTAGATGAAAATCATCGTGAAAATTGTATCGGTATCGTATAACTCAAAAATTTCGAAAATATTGTGTCAATTGCATGAAAGATTTAATCTATTAAAATTGTTCTTCACAATGGCTCCTAGAACATTGCATATAAATCTTTAGAAAATCATGTGCTATCTCCCACTAGATGTAGTAGATGTGTTTGTTTACTCCATAATCCCTTATTTCCTATAAGCACAAATAGACCGTGATTGCTAATCTGAGCTGCATTGATCTATTTGCACTGAGATCACATTTCCATGAATTCATTAGCATACATTATGGTCTATTATGGTTGATTTGCTAAATCATTACACGCACGTTACTATTGACTTGAGAGCACTTGGTGATCTGGTGGCTGCAGCACCATCTTTCAATCCTAACCTCATGGGTTCAAATCAGGTCATGTAAAACTCTCAAAAGATAAAGGATACATTTGAAGAAACTGGCAAGTCGTTAAGCCTAAAAAGTTCGAAAATATAATGTCAAGTGCAAAAAGGGAGCCTTTGAGGTTGTAACGTTCGATTTTTCCCCCCTTTTTATTTGAAAGTTCCGTTCAGCGAGATAGGTAATAATTTTGGTTTTTGCTGGTCACACTCTGGCTTGGCACGGGCGATTTGTGAGTGTCAGTGTCCCTCTCAAGACGGATCGAACTGTCAATGTCGTTTGAGTTCTTTCTTTCGTCTCGCTCGGTCAGAGCGAGAGGGCAAGGATCTTTTTGACGGATCGATGTGGAGAACGTGGCGTGGAGCTTTTGATGAAAATCGTATTTGCTGGCTAATATATCCTGGCTTCTGTGTCTGGCGTAGCGGGAATCCTCCACGGGAGAACCCACGCGTGTGATTCCTTCGGGCGCACGTGTTTTGTGCGTATTATCAGCTTTGTGCCTCTGGTAAGAGTCTTGAACTTTTGATCTTTGATTTTTGGTCTTCCTCGATTGCCGAGCGGAGCTCGTGGGACATCCTCAACCCTGTGCATGAATACACAAGGGCAGATTTGCTAAGGTTGCACCCCGCTTCGCAGGCTAAAGAGCACTTTCGCTTACGCCGGGCTAGGAATTTTCCAGAAAAGAGGTGCTCCGTACGGGCGCGACCACGTGGCGAGCACGTGTCGCAACCTTTCTACCTGCCGCCTTCTGGCTCACGCTGTCGTCGGCGAGGGTCCAGAGCGCCAGCGTCCCCTGCTGTGCTGCTGTGACAAGACCGAAAGTCCTGGTGTGGCGTTTCCCTGCCTTTTTGTGACCTTGTGGTGGCTGGTGTCAGTCGAGTGAGTGTGTCTGATAGGGTCGTTAAATCAAGCGTTCCTGTAGGTTCGCTCGCGCGAATTTCGTCAATTACGGAATTTAACAAACCAAATATAACCAAAAACTCTATTTTTGTGGATCGTTGAATCAGCGGTGAGGTGCGGTGGACTGATACTCCTGAGTAGGCCGTGACTAAGTGGGCATCCGGTTGATTTACAAGGCAGAGTAGATCAGGGCAGGTCATTAAACCCGTTTATTGTTAATTTACATTTTAATTTTTACCCGTTGTGATGAACCAAGTGTTGGAGTGTAATTTTTTGATCGTGGGATATGTCAGAGCTGACTGACGAAGGTAAATTACAGTAGTATTGTGTAGATGAACGGTGGATGTACTGTGAATGACGGCGTTGTAGTTTGTAATAGTCTCGTCTATGAATTGTAAGCGTTTCAATAAGTTTATCTTTTATTTATTTACTCATAGTAACTAGGACAGTAGTGTGTAATAGATGCGGCTAAAAAGAACTGTAAAACCTTTCGATAATTTTCTTCCTTTTCTGGTAATAAAATTCCTGTAATAAACACTTGATAATCAACACTTTAATCTTTATATTTTTGTGTAGCATCCTTTCCTACCTAGGGGGGAAAAATAGCTCACAATTTGGCGCCCGAACAGGGACGGGTGACCTGCCGACATAAGGTAAAATTTTGTCTATTCTCTGGTCTATTTCGCTCAGTGAAGACTGACCTCTCTCGCCTCAACCGGATGGTAACTTGGTTTTAACTTATTTTGATATTAGGACTAGGTTTATACTGGGGAATCTACCCTGTAGTCATTCTAGAACTAGCTGGGAGCCCTAGTGGGCGTTTTACTAGCTGATTTTCGATTTTTTGTATTATAATTTTGTGCCGAGTAGGCCACTTATAAGAAAACTTAATTTTCAATTGTTTTTGGTTTGGAATTAGCTTTATGCTTGTAAGTGTGATTTGCCTCGATCCTATTACTGCCTAGGGGTAGCTGGGGTTGATTTTTCCTTTATTTTACACAATAATTTAGCTATTTTTTGTTATTTTTTATTTTTTTTTTTTGATTGTTTTCACTCAGCACCATGTTGGAAGAAAGGCCTATTGCTTTCAATGTGCTGGCTAAGGATGAGTTAGAGTATGAGATTAGGATCCGCGGCGCCAAGCCTACTGCTGATACTGTCGCTGCTCTTAGGACTCAGGTTCGTGCTCTCAACAAAGAGATACCATCCGATGAAGTGGTATCGGTCGAATTAGAGGTTGCTTCGGAGCTTGAGGTCGTTCGAGCCAAGCTAGAGAGTCTCTCTGATCTTATATCTGGGGCTGCACAGAAACCTTGCTCTCTAAAGATATTGAATCGTGTTCAAGCTTTGGGTCATCACCTCTTTCATAGACTGGGTCGACTAAACCTTCCTAAAGAGGGAGAGGACTTATATTCACTTTATACTAACCTACAAGAACGCCTAGATAGATTGCTTAGGAGATTGGATAGGATCCTATGTAATTTCAAAAGTAGCATTACCCAAGCTGATGATGATAGCTCAAACACAGAGTCTAGTCCTGGGGTAAAGTTGGATACTAGTATTCAGAATAGTCATCCTAGTTGTAGCAAGCATTCAGCTATTCATACACTTAACTTGAAATTTAATGGAAAGTCTTGTGTCAAAGCTTTTATTCAAAGGTTAGAAGAACTAACTTTATCTAGAGGTATATCTGATGCTAAACTCTTCAACTCTGCAGCAGAGCTGTTCACAGATGAAGCTCTATGCTGGTATCGTGGGGTTCATAGAGAGGTGAAAGATTGGACCAGTTTGAAAGATTTATTGCTCGATGAATACCTACCATTCGATTATGATTACAGACTGTTGCAGGAAATCAGAACCCGCACTCAGGGCTCTGATGAGAGTATTGTAAATTATCTTAGTGTCATGCAGAACTATTTTTCACGCTTATCTAAGCCCGTGCCTGATGATGAGAAGTTGAATATTGTCCTTTTTAACATTAGACCTTTCTACACAAAACAACTGGCTCTGAACCCAGCTGAATCTTGGTTAGATCTGAAAAAGAAATGTAGGCTTTTAGAAAGTGCTAAACAACGTTCTGAATTGTTTTCTGAGCCTCCAAAAACAACTACCTCTTGCATAGCTCCGGATTTGGGTTATAAACATACTAATAACCGCTCTGGACTCAGACTAGCAGCAGTAGAGTCGAGTAAGGATGACTTCTGTGTCCGTTGTCGGATCAATGGTCACAGTCTCAACAAGTGTAGAGCCCCTTTCACTTTAATTTGTTACCGTTGCGGGGGTAAGGGCGTAACTCTGAAAAATTGTCCGAACTGTTCTCTTGGTATAACCACAGGGTCTGCGGTTCCAAAAAACTCTGTAGCGTGAACCAGCGTTTTCGTGCTGGGGTGGCTCCTAGCGGCCAGGGGCAGGCTGAAGATGATTGGCAATCTTGGTTAGGTTTTATCAAAGACTTCTTTGCCAATAGGTCTTCTAAGCTGGTTCACGAAGTAGAATATAACAATGACAAACGCCCCTTTTTAACCATATCAGTTTACGATTTGAAGTTCAGAGGGCTCATGGATTCAGGGTCTGAGATTTCAATTATAGGTAGCGACGCGATTAGGCATTTTGTGAATCTGGTCTCTTTGCATAGATCCGTTGATTTGCAGTATATCAGGACGGCGAACGACTCCCTGTCTCCCGTTACAGGCTATGTGTATCTGCCCGTCACGGTTGCTGGGAAGACGTCCATCGTCAAGTTCTATGTAGTTCCTGGGGTCTCCACTGAGCTCATCTTCGGGATAAATTTCTGGAAGGCATTCAAAATAGCACCAGACATTCTTTCTTTACTTTCCGATAGTAAATATTTTTCATTGAAAGACCGCGTAGACGCCATAGTGACCACGGACAATTTCCTCCGTGATTTCGAATCTCTGAGCAATAGACAAAAGCAGCTGGCGGAGAGTTTGATCAAGCAATTTGAAGACATTTCAGCCGAGAAGAAAGGCTTAGGCTTGACGCAACTAGTATCACACAAAATCGATACAGGAGACCATCCTCCCATTAAACAGCGCTATTATCCCCTGTCTCCGGAAAGGCTGGCGGAGGTCAACAGGCAAGTCGACCAGATGCTACGTGACGGCGTCATCGAACCTAGCAATAGCGCCTGGAATAACCCGGTGACCCTTGCGCCGAAGTCTGACGGCTCCTTCAGGTTCTGCTTGGATAGCAGGAAACTGAACGAGGTGACGAAGCATGACGCGTACCCGCTGCCCTACGTCAACCATATTCTGGACCAGCTGCGCGACGCCAAGTATCTGTCTTCGCTAGATCTAAAGGCAGCCTATCATCAGATTCCTCTTGACCTGGAGTCCAGGGAGAAGACGGCCTTCACCGTCATGAACCGGGGCCTGTTCCACTTCAAGCGATTGTGTTTTGGTCTTACGTCCGCTGGTAGTACACAGCAGCGTCTTATGGATAAATTGTTTGGTCCTGAATTCAGCAATAAAGTATTTATCTACCTTGATGATATCATTATAATTTCCCCTACCTTCGAGGAACATGTTGATTTACTCGTACGAGTCAAGGATCGTTTACGTGATGCTGGACTTACAATCAATATGGGTAAATGTAAATTTTTTAGGGAGCAATTGAAGTATTTGGGTCATGTCATTGATCAATTTGGGTTGCGTACAGACCCCGATAAAGTTAAAGCTATCGTGGATTTCCCTACGCCGGTCTGTAGAAAGGATGTAAAACGTTTTCTGGGGACGGCTTCATATTACCGTCGATTCATTAAAAACTTTAGCCACCGGGCGGGACCATTGAATGCTCTCACGTCTACTAGGAAGGGTGCCCCACCTTTTAGCTGGTCGGCGGAGGCAGAAAGGGCTTTTACCGATCTAAAGCTAGCTCTCACGAGTGCACCGGTTTTGGCGTGTCCCGATTTTAGCCTACCGTTTTCCGTGCACTGCGACGCGTCAGATTTCGGAGTAGGAGGATCTCTCACGCAGACTCTCGACGGTCAGGAACATCCGATCGCGTACTATAGTAGGTCTCTGACCCCGACCGAACGTAACTATTCCGCCACCGAGCGCGAGGCGTTGGCCGTAGTACACGCAGTTGAGCATTTTCGTCCTTATATCGAGGGTAGTAAGCCAGTCCGCGTTGTGACGGATCATGCTAGTTTAAAGTGGTTTTTCAATCTCAAAAATCCCACCGGTCGCCTGGCGCGATGGGGTTGTAGGTTATCCCCTTTCAATTTGATTATCGAACATAGAAAGGGGGCTGAAAATGTTGTCCCCGACGCGCTGTCTCGAGCTGTTCCTGTAGCTTCCCTGAATACGACGGATACCGCTGATACGTGGTATCGAAATATTCTTAAGCGTTGTATAGATACCCCGAACGCGTGTCCGAATTTTCAATTGATCGATGGTAGACTTTATCGTTTTACGAAGAGTAGTAATAGGCTCAATGGAGATTTCCAGTGGAAAGAGGTGGTTCCTTTGGAATGTAGGGAGAGTATACTTAGGGAAAATCATTCTGAACCTGTTGCAGCTCACCTAGGTGTAGCTAAAACTTATAAACGTTTAAAGTTGAGGTATTTTTGGCCGGGTATGTACCAGGATACCGTGAATTTTATTAAATCTTGTTCTGTTTGTAATGCCTATAAGCACAGCACACAAGCAACTCCAGGTTTTATGGGGGAACCTAAAATCTGCAGCCGCCCCTTCCAGTGTATCAGCATCGATTTGGTTGGCCCACTGCCTATGTCGCGACTACAGAATACTTATCTGCTTGTAGTGGTGTGTTGTTTCTCTAAATATTGTTTGTTATTTCCTCTGAGGCGAGCCACTGGGAAGGTTATAACCCAGCGTCTCGAGGATCACGTATTTCTAGTACATGGGATTCCCCAAACTATTATTTCGGATAACGGTTCTCAATTCGTCGGTCATGACGTGCAAGATCTGTTTTCAAAATACCGAGTACCGCAGGTCCACCTAACACCCGTTTATTCCCCGCAGGTCAATTCTGTTGAACGTTATAATCGTACTATTATGACCGCGCTCGCGTCGTACGTAGAAAACGACCATAGAACTTGGGACGTAAACGTTCATAAGGTCCAATTTGCGATAAATACGGCTGTAAATGATTCTACCCAATTTACGCCGTTCATGCTAGTACATGGTAGGCAAGCGGTCACAGACGGTAGCATTTATAAAGACTTTCAAGATATTGAGGAGCTGATTTTCAAATCCCGCAGCGAGTATGTTGCTAGTTTGAGTCCATTGCGAGATATTTTTAGAGAGGTACAGGATTCCCTTAAAAAGGCTCATAGTAAAAACGCAAAGTATTACAATCGCAGGCGCAGGGACGTTTCGTTCCAGGTAGGCGATTATGTCTGGAAACGTACCTACAAACTTAGCGCCGCTCATAAACATTTTGCAGCAAAACTTGCCCCTAAATATGAACGTTGTAGGGTGGTTCGCAAACTCTCACCGTTAGTCTATGAGTTAGAAAATGAATCCGGCAAATCTCTAGGTAAATGGCATGTTAAGGATTTCAAATGTGTAGATTCCCATTTAGATTGACACTTTTAAGTTCCCCGTGGGGACCCGGGGTTAGAATAGGCCACCCACCGTTACTTGTCCAGGTGTTCCGTAGGAGGCGGATATAGGCGCGTTTTTTATTTGACCATAATCGAACAGCATTTGGTTTGTGTGTGTGTGTTTTTTTTTTTTTTTTTTTTTTTTTTATCTTTATTTGTATACATTTTTGCTCATTATGGGGCCTAGGGGCCATTTTTTCTTTATTTTATTTTTTCTTTCCATTTATCTACTAATTTTAGTTACTAAGTGGTTATTTTAGTTGTAGGCGTTAGTCCTATTTTATAGGTATAATTTTGTTGTTCCCGTAGTAATGGTTGTTATACTCTATGTTTTTTCCTGTTCCACACAGTTTGTAGTCTGTTGCGTGGGCTCTCGGCGAAAGCCACCTCAGGAATTTACCCCAGTTTTAGGGAAAATATATGTCTGCTCGGTAGTGAGTATGCAAAAGTAAATTTTTTTTTTTTTCTCTTTTTTTTCTTTCGTTCTTTTGTTTTTTTTTGACCCGGCGATCTTCTGGAATAGAATATTCGACCGAATATACTATCTCGATCTGAGGATCAACATAGCGCCCTCTACCGGTAGCTGGTTACCGTCGAGTGCGTCTATATTTTGGGGTTGTTATGATAGGTTTTGCAGTGAACGGGCAGATTTTGTACGTAGAAAACATGAGGTGTTGCCAGATGGCGTCGGTTAGGTGTTTTTTTTTGTTGCTTTTTGATTTTCTTTTTTTTGTTCCTCCGGGAGTAGGTAAGGACGGGGGCGTCCAAAGAATTCCCTGCGTGAATTCTTACCCGGGAAAGGGGGTACTGTAACGTTCGATTTTTCCCCCCTTTTTATTTGAAAGTTCCGTTCAGCGAGATAGGTAATAATTTTGGTTTTTGCTGGTCACACTCTGGCTTGGCACGGGCGATTTGTGAGTGTCAGTGTCCCTCTCAAGACGGATCGAACTGTCAATGTCGTTTGAGTTCTTTCTTTCGTCTCGCTCGGTCAGAGCGAGAGGGCAAGGATCTTTTTGACGGATCGATGTGGAGAACGTGGCGTGGAGCTTTTGATGAAAATCGTATTTGCTGGCTAATATATCCTGGCTTCTGTGTCTGGCGTAGCGGGAATCCTCCACGGGAGAACCCACGCGTGTGATTCCTTCGGGCGCACGTGTTTTGTGCGTATTATCAGCTTTGTGCCTCTGGTAAGAGTCTTGAACTTTTGATCTTTGATTTTTGGTCTTCCTCGATTGCCGAGCGGAGCTCGTGGGACATCCTCAACCCTGTGCATGAATACACAAGGGCAGATTTGCTAAGGTTGCACCCCGCTTCGCAGGCTAAAGAGCACTTTCGCTTACGCCGGGCTAGGAATTTTCCAGAAAAGAGGTGCTCCGTACGGGCGCGACCACGTGGCGAGCACGTGTCGCAACCTTTCTACCTGCCGCCTTCTGGCGCACGCTGTCGTCGGCGAGGGTCCAGAGCGCCAGCGTCCCCTGCTGTGCTGCTGTGACAAGACCGAAAGTCCTGGTGTGGCGTTTCCCTGCCTTTTTGTGACCTTGTGGTGGCTGGTGTCAGTCGAGTGAGTGTGTCTGATAGGGTCGTTAAATCAAGCGTTCCTGTAGGTTCGCTCGCGCGAATTTCGTCAATTACGGAATTTAACAAACCAAATATAACCAAAAACTCTATTTTTGTGGATCGTTGAATCAGCGGTGAGGTGCGGTGGACTGATACTCCTGAGTAGGCCGTGACTAAGTGGGCATCCGGTTGATTTACAAGGCAGAGTAGATCAGGGCAGGTCATTAAACCCGTTTATTGTTAATTTACATTTTAATTTTTACCCGTTGTGATGAACCAAGTGTTGGAGTGTAATTTTTTGATCGTGGGATATGTCAGAGCTGACTGACGAAGGTAAATTACAGTAGTATTGTGTAGATGAACGGTGGATGTACTGTGAATGACGGCGTTGTAGTTTGTAATAGTCTCGTCTATGAATTGTAAGCGTTTCAATAAGTTTATCTTTTATTTATTTACTCATAGTAACTAGGACAGTAGTGTGTAATAGATGCGGCTAAAAAGAACTGTAAAACCTTTCGATAATTTTCTTCCTTTTCTGGTAATAAAATTCCTGTAATAAACACTTGATAATCAACACTTTAATCTTTATATTTTTGTGTAGCATCCTTTCCTACCTAGGGGGGAAAAATAGCTCACAAGGTGCACTTTAAATTCTTTCACCACACTGGTTCGAAAGAACACGACTAGAAGTAGTAGTACTATGTGAATATATCGATATTGTCCATGTTTATGTTGTTGCGTATGATTCAATAGTTATCGCTAATCTGCGCCATCGACTTTGATATCATTTTATTCTCATACGGTCCAATGATTTTGTTAAATTGTTTCCTGCGACATTATACATTATATTATAATACCTACTATAATAGTAGAACACCCCGCGACTTTGTTCGTTGATATTTCACATCTCATACAAGCTAACTGCCGTTGCGTCCCGTGCGAGTTGAATTACGGGAATTCCATTCGAAGTACATCCCTACACTATAAGAGGAACATACCTTCCAAGTTTTATGCTTCTAAAACTTATGGTTTAGGTTGTGCGTTGATTATCAGTCATTCATTCAGTATCGTAAGGGTTTTACATATTTAAATCGATATTTTACTGCTTATCATATTCATTCTCAAACCACATGCAACGTTATTCACAGTTGGGTCATTGAAATATTCATAGCATATCCAAACCACCCCAAATTGAATCATGTCATAAATAAATCATTAAATTCGGCACTTTATTAAATTCACCCACAACTTGTCAACGTACGTGTTTTCGAAGTGGCGCATGAAAATGCGGGTCAGTATAAAAAAAAATGTAGGTATATTCATTGAACAATTTTATTCTAGTAATTTTTTACTGATCCTAAAAAATAACACCCAACTACGCTTAGCAATGCAATAAAACTCTTAAGCCTACTACAAGTACAATTGCAAAACTTTTTGTATTTTGTTCCTCTTACATTCACAAATTATTTCAAATTTAAATTCTTATTGGATATTAAAGACGATTCTTGGAAAATGGAATTAATAGAACAATAATAATTTATGTAGGTTTTTCGTAAATATTAAATCTCTGATTGAAGTTTTGTATCAGTAGCACAAAAACAAAACAAACGACAAGGAACGAATTTATCGAATACGAAAAGCAAAAAAGAAAGCAATTTCGACATGAAATAAGAATTAATAAAAGGCGATAGGTATTAATATCGTGACACGGAATACACGATTATGAAAGGTCGAGGTACCGCCAGATGGAAGCGGTGAGATAGATAGAATTGTTATTATATTGAGTTCAACAGGAATTATTTAATAAGGCATGACAGATGGCGGATCTTTGTTGTGTAATAAATTATTCATAACAGCTTTTACTGCTTATACGCATAAGCAGTAAAAGCCTGGCTTGTTCAGGTCAGGCAAGAGCAAAGGGAGGATTATTACCCAGAAGTAGGCGCGTTCTGGCAGCAGCAGATGATGATGATGAATCATAATCAGCTAAATTATGTCGAGTACAAAGTGACCCATATTGGATAATAAAAGTACCTATGTACACAATACCAGAAAATATTTGTGATTTCGATAACAGTATTCCAAATCAAAAGATAAATATTGAATAGAGAACCAATTACTAGAGCAAAGACAAAGCCGGTCAACGACTTTCTCACTTGTGCCCAAGGTATATAACGTAAACTAAATAGGATCGTCGCGAACCATAGGCCGTCGAACACAATAGAACCTAATTATTAGGCTCTTTCAATTTGTTGTGTCGCAGAAGATGCAAGCAATTTCCAATATACACACAAGATTAGAGTAATACAATATTGTTTTTGTCACACATCATCCCACAGCTGGCCTTCCGTTGGTTTTTTTTATGATTAGGAGTCCAACGCCACCTGCGACTGATAATTGCGCTCGGTATCAAGCTCCTCGCACTATCGCTAACGAGGTTTATTGCGACGCCATTTCACTGTTACAGGACTATACTGAGTCTATCTAGCCCCACAGTTCGTCTAGCATGTGGTTGACATTGAAAAATGCAATGTGCCTATTAATTATCGAGCAGGATACCCGCGGCTTAGTCAGCTCCGTACGTATTGACCACTTCTTTCCTGAATTTTTTTAAAAACATAATAAAATATATACAAAATTTTAACAAATTTAGAGGTTAAAGAAGTGCAACGGGGTGTCAAAGCTGTTGAAACTCGAGATGCTCCCGAAAGAATCTACTCTACGCGAGTGAAACCACAGGCGTTCCACTAGTCATCCAGTAAAGATGCTAAAGGGCTTACCCCCGAATACTCAAACGCATCTCAAAGTTGAGCACGTCTCAAATGACGATTTATTTTTTTTGACAGATTTTCATCAGAAACTGTCAAAAAACCGTGAGTTGAGACGTGCTCAACTCTGAATCGCGTTTGAGTATTCGGGGGTAAGTTTAATATCGAACAGGTTATTGCGCGGTGTGAAATGGCTTAATCGACGAAGCTTGCAAACGTAATAGATCAACTCCTATGAATATTAATAGATCGTCGGGTTCGTCAATACAAACATTTGGGTTTAGTGTCGATTGTGCAACATATTGCTCAATCGATACCAATTATGTAATTATACAGGTGGATGGTGGATCGTTATAAATTTCAATATCGGTTTCGCGTAACAATGTAAGCCGCTGACAAAACAAATTTACATAAATCCAGGGGAATCCCTAAAAATGACACGCACCATTCGAGCCGATAAGCTAAAGACACAGTGATTTCAGTAAGATAACTACGAGGAAGCAAGGAAATATATTTTTGTTTGTATTGCAGATAACCGTAACAAGTTGACGGCCTCGGTGGCGTGGCGTGCGTTTGCTCGACAGAGACGCAAGGGGCGCGGCTTCAATTCCCGCTGCATTTGCAGAACATTCAAACATTTCTTCCGGGTCTGGGTGTTGTGGTACCATGGTACTCGTAGTTTCTGATACCCACGACACAGGGAATCCTAGTTTGGGGTCAGGACTGTTGGGTGTTATTTATTATTTATAAGTAGATAAAATTATTTCTCTGTTTCAAGCTATACATACCTACAATATATTTTAGTTATTTTTTTACCTACATTTTTCTCATTAGAAGACATTTCAAAAACAATTTTTTAAACCAATTTTAATCTATCCACAGAACAAGTTGTTGAAGCTATTCTTTGAAGTTATACATACATACATACATAAAATCACGCCTGTTTCCCATAGGGGTAGGCAGAGATCACGGATCGCCATTTGCTACGATCCTGACATACTTCTTTTGCTTCCTTCACTCTCATTACATTCCTCATGCATGCTCGTCGGTTTAGGGTACTCTTGACCTGGCCCTTTTCCAAAACGTCGCTGATTTGGTCCAGGTACGTGCGCCGAGGTCTTCTTTGAAGTTCTGTGTTAATATTACCTTTTAAACTATAATAATTATGCTTTTGAAGTTCAAATAACTCGTAAATGTTGATGATGTAAGTATGTAGAATAGAAACATGTAGAGTCTGAATACTACATAGACTAAAAATCATTTTGTTACGTTTTGCTCACGATACCTACAGCTTCGCTATAATACGAGCTGTCTTTTTTTGTACCTTTGATGATCAACTTCAATAAAATTAAACATCGAACTTCAGTGAAATTGTTCGTACAAATAGAAAAATATATATAAATATTGCTGAACATTTCACATAGTATCATCAAGACTTAAATTAAAGAAATCTTTCACTACGGAAACCAGATAACTCGAATAAATAGATACTTTAAAATCTCATATTATGTTCAAATGGTTGGTCATCAAACATACGCTGTGAATAAAAACTCGGCCTAAAAACCCGACGGCCTATTCGTGACGAATATTTACCTACTGGGTCCTCGCCGCTGGCATCATTAGCGTACTCGATCGCTCACTTCTGCGGCCTCGCCTGACGTTGGGTAAAAATCTGAATTATCAATCTTCCCCCGCCCCCGCCACTTACGATCAATTCTAAATTGAAATCCACCGAGATGTGAAATCACTCAAAGCCTTTGTGATCGAGCGTGGAGAAATGTTACTTATTTTGGAAATCATTTTGGTATAGAACACGAGCATGTCGTAAAAGTCGACTAAGGGGTATCCTCCGACATGATGAGATACAATAAGCAAGTATTCTCAAGGAGGGTTGACGTCAGGCAGGCGGCCGGTCATAAAACACCTTAGCCAAAACTTTTACAGCGTGATCCAAGGATCATGCTGTGCCGACCCCACATAGAGTGGGATAAGGGCAGGAAGATGATGATTTTGATACAGAACACTTTTTAGAAGATTAGAAGCCAAATTTAAAAAGACTTAATAACGAGCGCTCATCCCTTAAAGTATTAGGCACAGCTAGTATATGATTGTGTACTACCGATTGTAATCGTTACTACTAAAAGGTGATAGTCAAGTAGTGAGGACTAAGAGCTCATCAGTTCCCTGCCTTATTCCCACTTTAAGAGGGATTAGACTGATTATACCGTTGTATTATTCTTCAATTTCTCCCTGTCGGAAGTAATCTCAGTTATCCCTACTTTCTTACTCATATCATATTTCACACAGCACATCCATAGCCTACTTCGTAAAAAACAATTCGTACAATAACTACAAAAAATGTTTATTTACATGTTAGTCTACAGAAATACTTCTGAAGACTCACTCAGTATTATTAAATTGATAGCAAATCCAGTGGCTAAGGAAGTTTCAAAACATCAAGTTCTGAAACTACTGGGCTTCTGTACATTCTTGTCTTTTATTACAAAAGACGAAATAAAACGGGATGGTCTGAAGTTTTGACTTTAAAGCTGGGTAATTCGAAGCAAATTAGAGTCTGCTTCAAGATATTTTTAAGAAGTGGTGAAGTTTGAAGTTTCCGGCGCGCTTCGCTCACTGTACGAATAATAGTTTTATTCAGTCTTTAGGGTTCCGTACCCGGAGGGTGCCAACGGGACCCTATTCCTAAACTTCCGCTGTCCGTCCGTCCGTCTGTCGGAGGGCTGTATCTCATGAACTGTAAAAGGTAGAGTTGAAATTTTCATAGAGTATGTATTTCTATTGCCGCTATAACAACAAATAATAAAAATAAATGTACAAGAAACATTTCTAAAGTTCGCAATCGATCATCGAATGCATCCAAGAAACATTTATTATTTATTTATTTAACACTTCGAGAATTCACTTGACCGGTGTTATTGGTGTTTATCAACAAGTTTTCCAAGTTAGAGAACTGGTGGTCTAATGACAGTGGCCCCGCCTTCTGATCCTAAGGTCATGAGTTCAAATCCGGTCGTGCACCAATGGATTCGAGCGCACTTTAAATGTGCCACACTGATTCGAAAGAACTAGTGACACAACTAGAAGTAGTAACAAGTAATTGTATTGTAATCACTTTCGCAAGCAAAATTTACGAAAAGTACGCCTTGAATTAATTAAGATTTTGATAAATAGATTACTCAGGATAGCATCAGTAATGGTATCATATCATTCCAAAAACAAACAATAATTGCTAAATGAAATCGGGCCTTGAATTCAACATTATAATTAAATTAATTTCTAACAAGTTGAGTTGGGACCTGGAATAAAATGGAAAATACATTCGATATAAGCTATTAGCATTACTTTACTAAGATATAATATATTTTTTTGCTAAAAATTGTATTTAAAACCTATACAAAATCTTTAAAATACGCCACAAAACAATTCCTTTTGTGCACTTGAAACATGATGTTTGAACTTTTTAAGTCTCACGACATGCCGGTTTCTTCATGATGTTTTCCTTCTATAAATAATAGGCAAATGGAAATTGATTATGCAAGGCCTTCTGGCTCTTAATTAATATTTCATTCTGACCTCATGGCGCTAAGTAATTATTAATGGTGGTCTTGAAAGAGAACATAAATTTTCATATTTTATGCAAATTGAAATTTAAGCATCGCAAAAGTGATACTTTCTCCGTGCGACTGTTTTATGGCATATATCCGTCGTACATTAAGAAATAGATAATAATAATAAATTTTGTAATAATACACATTTTGTCAACAATTTTACTTTTATGATAAAATAAAACAAACATTGACAGTTGATTACTCGCGATAGTTGACTAGTGGTAACTTCTGATACAAGTGAAGTCAGAAGTCTATAACTTTTATTTATTTTATGCGCAATTTATTTTTACCAAATAAAACGTTACTATGGAAATCAATCTACGAACATTCGTTAGTTAATATAAAGGCAATATTATTAATTATTTGGAATCGTTATAAAGGCTTCCCCCATTTTAAATAAGATAATTATGAATTGGAATTATTATTATTATTTACTTGCAAAATTTGTGACAGTAACAAAAGAAGCAATACAAAGTCCCAGAGCAAAATAAAAACATTGTTTTTAGACAAAAGTCACAAACACCGTCTCAAAGTCCTGGTCGCACTAGAAAAGGCTGTAAAACTCAAGTGTCGGAAGACCCCTACAGTTCGGAACGAGCTAAGTAGTTAAGTACTAAGGTACACAAACTTAGGTTCAAGTTTGCGTAAGCAAGTTAAATTAAATGAGATGATAATTTATTAAACAGATTCATTACGATCTTGGCTCAGTGAAGCGTCTTCCTAGATGTTGAAAGTTTTAACATTTTTGGACGCTACGTTAAATTCATGCAAACACAGTAGCTCGGAAGACAGTGTTGGGTTTTACATGCCACAAAACTACCTATTCTTTTGAATGATTTTTTTTATCGTGTATGTTTCATATTAAAACCGGCTGCTAATATATTGACAAATTTAATTCATGATTTTATAGTTAAAGGTTACAAGTATTTTTTTTTACTTATTGCTCTGTAATTTTCTATATATAGGCTACGGCATTTTGAAGGTTCAAAATGTTATACAACTTAATGTAGGCGATTGTATCTACCACTCAAATCCATCCGAGTTAATCTGCGGTTACCTAAGCTTAGTAATGGATTCAGTCATCTCAGTCTATCTCAACGTTTCAGCGATAGGAGGTAAAAAACGATCGCTAGCTTTTACTCTAATAATATTACGAGACAGTTCAGGTCCAACGTACCGAAAGCTGCATTTCCGAGGAATTAATGATGCGTTTTACGACACGACTGTGGATTATTAAGACCAATCTGATGAGTATTGCCGCCATTTAGAAACAAATCTGAGAGACGTTCCGTAATAATTTGCATAATCGTAAATTTTTAGTGTGCGTGTTAAAAGTAAAAGTAGCCAAAAAACTAAAGTCTTTAGAAGTAGCTCTACCAAGATATTTCCCATTGATATCGCTAGCGACTGTGATTAAAAAAATATTTATTAACACTATACAGCGCCGGATAGATTAATTGTACAAATTTCAGAATTTACTCATTACCTACTGTGTGTATGTATTACCCCTCCCACCGAATTTCTTCTTACCTCACGCCACCTACAAATTCATAAGCTTGGCATAAGAAGACTTTTGATTAGTCTTTAGCAAGGAAACTTTTAGTAAATCCTATTATTACTGAATGTAACTTTTGCCTGCCCTGAAGTCAATGCCAGGGATGATTTTAGATGGAATAGACTTGCCCAGTTGATCTCTCAGCTTAGTCGGCCTTATCCACAAGAAAGACGTTTGTGTTATAAGCTTAATAACAGTACTAGCATTTTCGCCTTTAAAGTGTTTTGATAAATAGGAGCGATATAATTCTATATAATTTTCTTTCTAAACAAATATTTATTCGTTGGTTAATTCTAGAACCCAAAAATCAAGAGCATCGGAAAACCACAAAAGCTGTAATTATGATCCCAAAATGCTGAGCTAGGTTGCCTATTTAACTACCAAGCTGTAGGTATTCTTTTGAACTTAAGTACGTTGCAATAGAGTTGAAATCGGCACATCATTTGCTTTGACTGGTTATTTGGTATGAATAATTTGTAAGCTTAATTATATAATTTTCTTTCAGCTTTTTATGTCACAAATTAATGAGCGCTGGGTACCTATTTACATTTATTTTTAAACTCACAGTTTTCCTCGTGGTTTCAAGGAAGTACTTACCCTTTAATAATATATGAGATTAGATTAACAAACCATTTTCCTGGTAGACTTTAAAAACAAAAAAGCCATATTTTTAGATTATAACAAATAATTTCTGTCCCTTCCACGCTTCCTCGACTCCATTAAAAATAAAATAATCAAAACCGGTCAAGTGCGAGTCGGATTTAAACACAAAGGGTTCCGTATCATCGTACAATCATGTACATACATAAAGGTTCCTCGTATGGGGTCCCCTTTTATATTTTATTTTTATTACTTGTTATAGTGGCAATATAAATACACACTGAAAATTTTAACTGTCTACCTATTACGGTTCATGAGATACAGCCCGCTAACAAACGGACGCCCGCGGCTTCGCTCGCGTGGTACCTGGATAAAAAATAGCCTATTATGTTAATCCAGCACATGTACTATGTATATTCCAAGTTTCATTAAATTCCATTCAGTAGTTTTTGCGTGAAAGAGTAACAAACATCCATACATACAAACTTTCACGTTTATAATATTAGTTAGGATTATAAGTATGTATTTAGAAAAAAAAGTAGTAGTAGTGTTAGTATGTAATCAGCCATCTGGTACCATAGCTTTGCTTAGTTTGGGGCTAGATGGCGCTGTGTGAAATGTCCACAAAACATTTATTTATTTAATAATACTGTTGAATTATTAATATAATACCTAGAAGATAAGTAGGCACACAAGTTTAAGGTGGAGATGCCAGTATCTATAGCATCTGAAATACGTGTGAAACAAACGACTGACATTTTCCGTTTCGCTACTTAATCCCCCTTAAACTGCCGTCAACGCAATTCACAATAGGCCATCAAAGGAATTTTCTATATTTCCTCAAAATATTTTTAAGTTCAAGTGGTTTTAAGGGCAGATTCCTTGTCTGTAGGTAAAAATAATTTCCTTAAAGAGAGTGCTATAAATAGCTCATAAGTAAAAAATGTTTGCAAAAAATATTATCAAGTAACTTTTCTACGTTATATAGTTATTTCCCATATAAATAGAAACAGAGAAACAGCATAACTTTATTCAATAATAATTGTATTAATAACTAGTATTTTACATCAGCAACTTCAATCTTATGTGGATATTTTTTGCAAATAACATAAGTAGTTACTCGAATTAAGTATTAAGTATACTTATAAAAATATACCCCGACCCTACACTAGGATTCCCTGTTTCATGGGTATCAGAAACTACGAGTATCATGATAGGAGATTTTACAAAACATATAAATATTTTTCCCCCAATCAAACCCGCACCTCTCGCGTCTCAACCGAGCATTCTCCTTCCACCCCACCGAGGTCCTCGGTCAATAAAAACAAAAGTAAGTCAGATCAAGTATAAGTCAAATCTGCAAATCTGCTCTAATACAAAAAGCCAAGGCATGAAAAATTCCCGATGTAGCAAGCAGAGATTTGTAATGCAATAGGTATGTGATTCGGAATATTGGGCGCGATTGTGGATCCCTTTCTCTGTGACAGCACATAAATATTTCTGATAATAAATAAATTGATACATCGCCCGCTCTACTGATTCCGTATCAAGAGTGAGTGTCGCCGGAAATGTAATAAAAAAGTTTCCTGGATGTATCTCGCGCTATAATGATACATGATACATCTATCTCTAAAACTGTAAAACTTACGTTACTGACTGACTGACTCGACAACAACTGACCATAAATTCTAAAACCATTAAACTTGGAGGTTGTATTTTTTATGGTAGGTATGCACTAAGAAACGAATTCCGAAACTTAACCTCCTAGAAGTGCTCGTGGCGTAGCTTGCTTAGGCGTTCTTGATTAATCGTTAAAGTTAAGCAACGATATGCGCGGTCACAAAATGGGATGGGTGACCGCAAGTGGCATTACGAGCTAAGCGCTTCCGTTTCCATGCTATGGAGGGCACGTTAAACAGTCGGTCTCGGCCATATTGCTCAAAATCTATCTACCTTCTTTTTACATGCTTGGAGTAAGAAATGAACAGATCTAAGTAGAGTACTGTATAATATTGACGTTGCTGAAAACCGAAGTCTTTCAAAAATCGATCATGCAATATTCAACCTTAACAACATCGTTCGACTTCTAGCAAAGACAGTAATAACTCAAGCAACATACAGCCATACATGACAGCACGTAATCCTATGAACCACGCGCCGATCGGCGCACGGCGGGCTCGTATTTCATTATCAATGTGGACAAGTGAGTTCCGCAAACGGAGACCTAACTACCAAGACGCAGTATATTCACAGCACTATCTTTCATCCAACCGGATGTACACATAATAATAGAAATTTACTAAATTTTCGTGAAAATGTACACGTGTTTTCAATGTACACGGTAGCTACTTACTAAATTTACAGATTTTTTTATAATAGCTTTATCAATTACTATCTACAGCCAGCTCTTAAAACCGGCTTTTTCATAGTCATTTTACCTTGTTATCAAAATAAGGCTATGAAAAATGTAAAGCTTATATTTTATTATATTACTCACATCAATTTTGTATTATAATAAATTTCCGTGCAAAGTAAGGACGAAGTTCAAAAAATACACTCTGAAAAAACTCTCCATTGTTATCTGATAAATAACAAGCAGATTCAGGGATCGTGCCCAAAACACAATGTCCCGAAAATTCTATTTACAAATTCTTATAAATTCTATTGTTGTTAAAAACTTGTATCAAAAATTTTTGTTTTGCCAAACCGTGTGATATCAAGTTTTTTCTGTGATTTAGAAAGCTCATTTAAGTGTGCCTAATTCTTTATTCATCTTATTAATATAATAAATCCAAAAGTTGTGCCTCGATCACGGCGAAACCAAAAATAAAGACATAATATATCAAAATTATTTTATTATTGAGTTTTACATAATATTTGAGAACTTTATAATACAGGCTCTTGTACCCATAAGTGCGCCTTGCTAAGGCTGGCAAAATCGAAAGGAGACCTATCCTATACCAAGCAGAAATGATAATGGAGTGTGCCTTAACACGTTGACTGTCCGTGCATTACATGTAATGCATTTTTGGTCTGGCTGTAACGTCTGTGAATTAAATGTAATGCATTAGCCAAAGGCAACTGAACGCCATTTCCTGGGCTGGACGTGTGAGCTAGAACTTTGATTTTCATGAGGAACATAAAATAAAGCAATTTAAAAAAAAACCCATTGGGCGTACCAGAAAATTACCCAAAATAGACGGGACCAGTCAACGTGTTCAAGAGACTCTTTTTGTGAACAAGTTCTAACTTTCCTAAACTGGAAGGAAACAAATGAAAGAGCACAACACTGTCATGTTACTCATCACGATTTGAGATGTGTATTTAGAAAGTAGCGTCTGTGTGCAAAATGTTCTAAATGCGACTTACATAGTGCTGACAATCCAAGCCAAGAGTTGCTAGAGTTGTTAGAATTACGTAAGTACGGAATTCTTAAAATGTTATGCCTAAATTGCCCATCTAGCACTAGCTACCGCCCCCGTAAGCATGAATAAAAAACGCCTTTATGCTACTCCAGAACACGAACTATGTAAGTATATTCCATCATGTTTCATCCAAATTACTATGCTTTTGAGAGAAATTTGAACACAAACTTTTGAAGACAAAATAATATACAAATACACAGACATTCGCATTTATAAAGAAGGATAGAATTTTATTATTAATTAGTATTACTTCAAACATAGAATCCATCTTACAGTTTGGATAATCAAATTAACTTAAGTAATACCTACGTCATTATAATTTGTTTAACTTGGAAACTTTCAGCGGTAATGTCATTATTTTAATTACTTTTCAATTTATAAGTTAAACTGTTTCAGAAATTATTAAAGATTTTCATCTTTTGTAAATCAATAAAGAAGGTAGGTATCGAGTTTAGTACTTAAAAAAAAATATTATCATCATGTTACTGATGATTTAAACTTCCAAACTCTCGCATAATTATGCACATTGAAAAGTAGGTCGCTGTTTTAAAAAACCAAATTATGTACTCTACAAATGAATAATAATATCATCGTGATATGAGCCAGGCTCAATGATAATAAAGTACTTGTAAACAATCCATACTCAGTTCCCATCGAATCCATACCAAAGAGGAAAGACAATGCCTTCAGAAATGGCATTCAAGCACAGTAAGACAATATTATGCCATCAATCAATTAGGCATTGCGTAATCGATCTCATTCACAGCGGTAATTGCGTGGTGGTTGGCAGATTCATCGCGATCACTAATAATCACGATGTAACTATACAGATTCTAATGAATAGGGCATTTAATTAGTAGTCTGAGGTGGCTACAAATTGGCCGCGTAATTTGCACATTATTGGCAGTAACGAATTAAACGAAATTAATGTTATTATGAAACAAACGGATATTCAATTGAAAATTTATGAAATACATTTCTAAAATAACGAAGAGTTTGATCTATGAAGAAGTTCTGTGTTCCTGTGAGATATAATAAATTATAAATTAATTAGATATATAATTTTTTCTCAGTCAAAAAGTCACTTCAAAAGATAAATATTTGATTGTTTGATGAATTTCCCACTGCAACACCAGACTATGTCAGCATGCCGAGTCAACCATGTATCAAAAGGTAACACACGATACCGTATCGATTTCATCGCTCTACTACATCCCAAAGCACCTAACAAAGTGAATTCTAAATGAGACTAACAAACAAAGATAAACCAAACAGTCCATGTTCCGAATCATATTTTGACGCAAACTCAGTTACTAATTAAATTTGCCTTCTGTTATACATATGGCGTTAATCTAATTATTCAATAATGAAGGTTTTATTACTAGCTTACTCGTATTTCATTACGCTAGGTTCTTGGCGTAAGGGTACGCAAATTAGTTTCTTAGTTATTACTACAGTTTCAATGTTAATGATACACAATAGTAACAAATTTATAAATTAAAGTTTGTAAGTAAGTAGTCAAAATTTGTATAAATTAGCTAATGAATGCCTAAAACTTCTAGAAATGAGATTGCAAGACATTTTCTAGGAAAATTGAAATGAAAAGTTCTTTCAAGTTACTTTTAATTGCTAAAAGATTTTCATTTAACGGAATTTTTAGGAGCTGATTGTATTTGCGTTAGGTTAACTTTCCAATTAGCTTTCCAGTTTCAGCTGTGTTTCCAATTATTTATAGTGGCCTAAATGGGTACTTAATCACAAAGTTATTGCTTTTATTTCAAATTAAAATGCTTTTTTAAAAAGAAATTTGAATGATCCTTAAGTCGTAATGAATAACGTCTTGGAATAGTTTTTTACCATATTTCAAATTTTGATGACTCTTTTCTGTCTTTACCGTACGTAGAAATCAATTTGGTTTCGGCCCAAAACAAAGGCATTGATACAATTCCATAAAAAAAGGCAAGAGAAAAAACAATAGCAGCCTAATGCGAGAGTATGGTAAGCAACTGAATGGAAATTGTAAAGCCTATTGGCAATCAATCGAAGGATTCCAGCAGACTGCAGACTTTATAGGCAGATGGACCACTTAACCCGACGTTTTCTAACATTGCCGACTGAAATGTTTACTAAACTTTATTTACCTTTGAATATAATACAGAATATTAGTTAAACATCGTTTCGTCCAGAGTACCTTAAATTGACGAGCATGCGTGAAAAATGTGATGCGAGTGAATGAAGCAAGAGTAATATGACAGGTGAATAATGGAGATCCGTGGTACCTTTATGGGGAACAGGCGTGATCTTATGTATGTACCATCTAGTCTAGCACACTCAAACAATACATTTCGAAATATGACACGTAAACTATTTAGCACCTTTATGAGCGCACCTTTATGATGCTTGTTCAAAAACAACTATTTGAACAAGCTTTATTGAGATTGGATTTTGATATCGTCCGATAATAAGATAGATTATTTGGATTTTCTAATACCACCTTTTCACCTCGCTTTTGGGAGTTCTTGATAGTTCTTGATAGCTACAAACAAAATATATAACTTTACACATTCCGATTAATTGCATAGGTAGGTATTTGTAGCCTAATGAAACTGTCGGCCGATCAAAGTCTGAAGTCTGGAGGAGTTCTGAAAGCTCCCATTGAGACGTCAAGAAACAACCTCGGGGCTTTCCGTTGTTGTTTTCTCATTATCTTTCCAATCGCATTGGAAATCAAACAGACGTCTCGCTACAAGCGTTCCTAATTATACACATTTCGATTTAAAGCTACACAATTCAGAGACTCTTCTTGCAAGAAATGAGTAAACTAATTAAAATAAAGTATTAACATTAATTTATCAAACTTCTAAATACTACCATATTTATGCCTATAAATATTATTTTTCTGTTACAAAAAGTATGTAAATCGCAAAAAAATACTACTTTCTTTTATTTTAAGAAAATGAAAAGGCCTCGATCAAGGACGACTATCTGCCTGATGCACAGACGACATTGTGAGGGCATTCGAAGAACAGTGAATCCGGCTAGCACAAGACCGCCGGGAATGGCGTGATAGAGAAGAGGCCTTTTCCCAGCAGGGGGGTGTATGGCAGATAAATAGAAATGATGAGTGAATTACATTTGTAAAATATAGTAACAATTTTTCTCCTTGAGCCGAGAAGCTACTAAGTCAAAACACGACCGAAATCAAGTTTTGAATATCAAAATTCCGTCAGATCTAAGCCCAAGGAATCTCCGAGCTCTGTTACACTCCCAAACAAATTGTACAAATTCGAGTCTAATACTTCAGATTGAAAGTTAATTACATTTTCAAATTCGCCCACCCCCCAGCAATTGAAGTCGGAATTAAAATGAACAGGGGCAAGAGAAATGCCAAGCACGAATTTTTAATTCTCGTTTCATATCAGATTTGTTAAACTTTCTAACCATGTGATTGTTCGAGAATTTTGCTGGGTTCCTTTTTATTTAATTAACTAATGAAATTCTTTTCGTTCTGTAATTTTGGTTTGTTTTATGAAGTGCTTTTAGGCCCATAAAGAATTAATTAAAGGACGAAAGACAAAAGAGTACCTACGTCCGTTTATAAAAAAAATCATGAATGGAAAGAATGACTTCTCGAATTCTTGTACATTTTAGCCACGTGACCACATTTTATTTGTTTGTTTATGTAGAAAAGAGAATCGTGACTGCTTTTAAAATGCAGTCAAGAAACTTGTTCCAAGGTGTAAAACGGTTGGCAATCAATCAAAATTAAATGACAATCGCGTGATCATTGATGGAAATTCCTAGCTAAGCACTAAAGCCTAGCTATTCAAGATTCGACCTTATCGCAACAGGTCAAAGATGATTGTGGCTAATTTCATCATATGACTCATCTTTCGCAAGGTACAAATATGTATTTGAGGTAGGTTCAATAATTGCACAAGAATTTGGCATTCACCAGAAACCGCAATGCGCAATCATATTCAAATAAGCAAATTATATTTGTTAAAGATGACAATATAAAATGCATAATGTGATAAGTAGTCGGAGAAACAATGATAAATGTTGCTACCAACCTATAACATCAAGGTCAACAGCAGTAGTAATAGAAATGTTGCTATCTTTTCCCAATTGGTATAATAAGGGCCTGATTCACCACCTTCAAGAAAAGTGCCGAATAACCAGTTAAAGTAACCGGTAACTTACAACATCAATTTCACGACTTTCGAGTAGCGCTAATCATAGGATTAACCATTGACATTGACAGAGTTACTCGTAACATTTACCGGTTGTAATAGACGGAAGCTACTCGTAACATTTATGGTGACAGGTGATCAGCCCATCGCCCATATAGATGGTACATTATGTTGGAGAGGATACCTACTATCACTTAAGTCGACTTTTACTGCTCGGGGAGAGAAGCAGCTGGACGCATTCAATGTTTTTTCTGTACTCTCAGTCCAGCAGAGAAGTAAATCTCATTGTAAGAGTAAAATAATCAAGAAGTTTTCATTCTTTACATTCATATTTCTTCAGCTACTAAAAACACATTATTAATGCTTTAATTTTATAGCAAAATAACTGTCAGCTCAACGAATTTCATTACTAAAATAAAGCAATACTGTTTATTTCATAGTTGTACTCTGAAAATAGCTCCAGCACACTGCATCCCATAAAAATATATGGGCACATTGAAGCTAAATGCATGTGATATTACTTTTGGTGGAACTGAAACGTTTTGTACAAAAATAGTATCCAATTTATTTCGGAACAATGATCATCATCTCCCTGCCCTTATCCTTATCCCAGGAGCAAATCTCAAATAAGTGCAAGCACTTAAAGCTTAGGTAATCAACAAAAATCTATCGATGAAATAAATAAAAACCAGTAACTGATGACATTTTTAGAGCATTCACAGATGTTGGTATTATTCAAAATGATTGGCCATCTCTATCCATCTAAATTTATGAAACATTTATGTTACTCACTGACTGAATAACAAACACAGCCTAGACCATGAGTAGGTACTAGAAGCATGATTCAATTGGAATGTTCACTAAGGAAGGAACTCCTGAAATTCTACTCTGTACTGTACGGAACCCTAAAAAAAACGCGTTCACGTCGCGGGGCGTTTCACGAGTAAATATATAAAATAATTTTAATCATTATGTGTAGTAGATCAATATCAAGCTATCAGCAAAATTGCTTGTAAGGTTTAGGTAAAAGAAGAAACAAAATCCGAGTACTACCGAGTTGAATGCACTAAGCAGCACTATAATCATGGCCATAACAAGCGAAGGGAAGTATCAAGTGGCGATTCGCTCGATGCGACCACCTTAGCGAAAGTGTAGCTGTAGATGAATGATGTAAGAAAACTAAGATGGAGACTTTCAGATTTAGCTTCTGTTCCAATGCTTCTAGTTAATTTGAGTTCATGAACTATGAAAACTGGAAAAGAGTAAATTAATTTAAAATAATTTAGAAGAGCGACATAAACAAACGTCACTGGAAAGGGAACAACGCCAACGCTCCAAAACAGTATTTTCGAAAAAAAAAATCTTTGTTGTTTTAGCGGCAATAGAAATGCATACTCTGTGAAAATTTCAACTCCCTACCTATCACGGTTCATGAAATACAGCCCGCTGACAGCGGAGGCTTAGTAATAGGGTCCCGTTGGCACCCTTCGCGTACGGAACCCTAAAAACGTTAATCCTAGTTTAAATATCTGCTCTCATATAAAACTTAGTCTAAACAGTAAACCTCGTCTGATCATTTTGTCTTACCCATAAAAATACTTTCAGTTCAGTTCAGACTAAGTTAATTCTATCCCTGTGCGACCGAATCACCTACTCAAAGGTCCAATAAAATAGAAGCACCCTTAAAGTGTCGTTCGTAAAACCAGCCTGGGGTCCTGGAAATCCTCTTTAAAACGTCTGTAAAAAGCTAAGTGATCTCTTACTACGAAGTTACATTAGATGTGCAATAAGCTTGAGCTTCTAGAAAATATTATTGCGCGTTCATAACTCTATGGAAAAGTATCATGTTTCATAAAGGCCGTCACATACCTATAATATACATAATAGCAAGGCATATTACGATATATTTATTATTACAGTAAAAAGTGAGTAAATTCGTATGAGCTGGTGGCCAACTCATCATACTTTTATTACGGTATATTTTCTGTATGCATGCATGTTCGTATGAGGTAGTGGCCAACTCTAGTGACGGAGTTTTTAGCCCGCCTAAAGGCCTCCGTCATGGCTTAACGACTTAAAAGCCGGGACCGACTGTTTAACGTGCCCTCCGAAGCACGGAAGCGCTCAGCTCGTAATGCCACTTGCAGTCACCCATCCCAATTTGTGACCGCGCATATCGCTGCTTAACTTTAACTAATTTATTTCATTTTATTACGGTATATTTTCTGTAGTAATAGTAGTGACCACAGACGCAGCTATAATAATATATTTACAGCACACCATACAAAAGCAGTTTATAAATATATATTATAGCTACGTCTGTGGCTTCTAACAAAGGCTCTGACAATAATTTTAGCGGTAAACAATAACAATTATGTGAATCCTAGAATCATGAAACTCGGAGGGTATTTTCCTCTGCTGTTGTAGTGCACCTAAGAAAGGAATTCCCGGAATTCAACTCCTAGAGAACGCGGGAAGATAGAGGTTGTATGAAAGAAATAACGCGGGCAATGTTGCGGGGAGTTCCTCAAGTGAAATATATTTAATGATTAAACGAACTAGTGAAGTTCTATCCTAATTACACAAGCGCCTAGTCCGAATAGATTAGTTTTTCAAGTAGTTAAACATATTTAGTATTGTAATAGGTATAAATAAAACCCTAATCTAGAGGACTAGGCGCGTAGTGTAATAGTATTGTAGAGAACAAAATCATGGGAATGGAACATTTTAAGTAGTCAAAAAGTAAGACGTATCTGCCTAATTTGTAATCTTGGAGTGATTATCCAGTATTCTAATACTACTACAATTTATGAATAAAATATGTTAAGTGCGAGTCGAATTCGTACACGAAGGGTTCTGTACCATCGTACATGTACTTTTTATATTACTACTATGTACTTCTAGAAAAAAAAATGTTTCTTATATGGGGGCCCCTTTTATTTTATTTTATTTTAATTATTTGTTGTTATAGCGGCAATAGATTTAGTAAGGAGGCTTAGTAATAGGGGCCAGTTGGCCCCCTTCAGGTACGGAACCCTAAAAATGTAGACAATCAAATTGCTGCAACTGTGTAGGTTTTAATTTTATTAGTTAGTCTGTTATAAAAGGCCATTGAAGGCTTTGAAGAATCATGTCTACGTTTTAGTTTAAGATAGTGAAATAGATTTTTACGCGGTAAATTGAAAGGTAAAGTGGATTTTATAAGGACACTGTAGGGTAGGTTCTTATTTTTTATGCGAACTTAAGGTATTGTGATTTTCTAAATATCTCTTATCATCATCATTCTTGCTCTTATCCCACTCTACGCATATTCTATTCTTCCATTCCCTTCTGTCAGCCGTCATCTCTGTACATTATATTCCTAGACTAAACTAATTCTTTAATGTCCTATCCCCTCCAAGCTAATAAAGAACAGCTGCAAAAGTGCTTATAACTGTATTTTATTTATTGCAAGTTCAATAATTACCATATGAAAATTAATAAACTGACCCCTAAATAAAGCAATTTAAATCATCACATGAATACAATTAGTTTTGTGAAAGCCATAACAATACAAGCAACAACACATTACGTTATGTGTCACGTACTTTGTACGTAATTATCTGATTTCCATACAAATATGATACGAAACATTTCGGTACGACTGCCGTCCCCGCCAGATAGCTTCTCAACTTTCAATATTAATTTATAAATTTTCCCAACAACAGGCGTTTTATTTACGACGTCAAATAAATTTTAATATCACACTGAAATAACGGCACCACATAACGATACATAATTTATTATTTTATCTCTCGACGCCTTTACATTATTAATGTCTCCCCATCCCTTTATTGGGAAAAAAATTAAGTACGATAAAAGTGGCGACAAATTGAAATAAAACACGACGTCAAAATACTTTTTGAGGAAGGTTTTATCAATATTTATAAAAAGGGTCCTATGTCATTTTACCTACCATACCTACCTACATTTTACCTATCCATTCAGGCTATATTATGTTCCTACTGCTGCTGGGCTTACTGCCCAATGCGGCAATACATCCGGTCCCTTGCCAGCCACGATGTTGTTGAACTAACATAGACTTATTAATTTATAGGAATAAGTACTACTATTTAGTCAAAATCTTCCTGCCCTTATCCCACTCTATGCAGGGTCGGGACAGCATGTTCTCTTCTTCCAATACCTTCAGTCCATTCACCTTTTCTTTGACCTACCTCTATATCCATCCACAATCGTATTCATAATTCTCCTCACAACATGATTTTTATCTCCTCAAGACATGCCCATACCACACTAGCCTATTTAATTATACTTCAATCTATCTGTTACTGGCGCTACTTTCAAACTTCCCCTGATAATTACACTCATTTCATATCCTGATGTTTTAGTCAAAATTAAGTAGGTACATATAATATATGGTTTACTATTTTTTACGAGAAATTAAGTTACAGAGTTTTATTACAGCATTGTTTGTTTTGCATATAAGGCATGTTGCATGTTGCTATCTCATAAGGTACTACTAATAGTGTGATGAAAGAATTTAAAGCGCGCTTCAGAAGCTTCTTTCGTAAAAAAATATGACGGGCCGACCCTCCGACTTGTACGGTGGACCAAAAAAGTGTACTACTACAAAACTTCCTTTGAAACCAAAATCGCGTTAAGACAATACATTAGGTTAGAATGTTATTGCAATAGAAAATTATTATTGTTGTTTTATGACGTGCCAATGAACTCCAATCTTAGGGTGGTAGACCACATTTTTTGCCGACCGTACCACCCAACCAGCGTCCTATGTTAATATTCCAAAGAAATTACATACGTACGTAAAGAAAGTTCCAAGAACAGTAAGAGTGAAGTGTCAACTTACGAGAAACACGATCCGTGTTGGCGTACCGACCTGAAACGAAATTAAATTATTGTTAGACGTTTATGTAATTTAGAATCTCAAGCGACGGGCCACAGATGGTACAATATAACTGAACTAGAGAAATACTCGTGGATTTACGCAAAGCTACTTCCGCACAATTTGATTTTCGTCAACTGACACTGACGTACCAAATGGTGTGAGTTGAGGAGATGCTAAAATGATATTATTTTCGTATCATTTTTTGAAGTTGTAAAAGTCGACTAAGGGATAGTATCCTCCCCAACATCTACATATATGGGCGATGGGCTGATCACCTGTCACCATGGTTCACCATATCCATCTTGGGACTTTGAATCAGGAGTGGCTGCAAGTTTTCTTATGACTACTTGTGGCTCTGCCCACCCCATTGAAGATACGGGCGTGATAATATACATAAATACATTTTTGAAGTTGGTCAATTAAGTAAAGTCAAATGCCTCATTGATAGTAAAACATGAAAGAAAGAACAAAAACGGCATAGATTTGATTGATTGATGACAACTCACAGATGGTGTTCAAAATGATCAAGAAGAGTGAAATTTGACACTCTTCCTCTTAAGCAATTACCTCCATCTTCACACAATACTTAAGTTTAATAAAATATAGGTAACTAATTATCGTAAACCTCAATGTTAATGAAATAATCAATTACGGGGATGATGTAATTCTTTTAATAATGGTGAATGCAAGTCTGTCATTATGTTCAGTTGAACATGGTTGCGAAAACCGAATGTGCTATAAGTACATTAAACTAGACGAAAAACCGTTAACCTCATTATCATAAGATGATTTATTAAAAGAGCAGAAAATAAATTGAAACCTACATTTAGTACTGGTTACTTATTAGCATTAATAGTTTCCGACATACTAATTACGATAACATCTGTAAGGCTTTGGATCACGCACGGCCCGTTCACGGAGCGATCATTTTATTTGACCAGTGTCGTGTTTGTTGTACTTTCAGTCGACATAAAGAAAAGTTATAGCCCGAGTTAGAACTAGTGGTATGAAAGGATTTAAAGTGCGCCTCAAAGGCTCCTTTCATGCACTTGTCACATGTTTTCGAACCTTTTAGGTTCTACGACATGCCTGTTTCCTCACGTTTTCCTTCACCGTTCAAGAGTGATGTAGCGCATATAATTTTTTTGTACAGAAAAATCCATTGATGCACGATCGGATTTGACCCACGACCTTAGGATCAAAAGGTGGAGCTGCTAGACCGCCTGTTCTCTCCAAAAAAATATAATGGAGACAAAGGAAAGTACCTACAGTAGGGTAATGGGCAAGAGTTTGAATGAGACGTGAGTACAGTTTCGATCTCGCGGTGTTGCGAGACCCACTCGGTCATCTCCGAAAGCTCTCAAATCCAATTACAGGAAAATCTTTTGTTTCATGGTATAAGAAACTACAAGTTCCCTGATACCGTAACATCCAGACCCCGAAGAAATATTTGCAGAACATATAAATATTTCTCCCGTGTATGTAAAACTTCTTTCAAAACTAGCTAATAAGATCCATTCGCGACTGCAGAGACCGTGTAGCATGTACCTACTGAACTGAGACGGCAATTGTCAATTAAATACATTCGACACGCGCCCAGTCTCTGCACCTTTGTACTAAATGTCAACCATGTCTTCACAAAGCCTTCGATACGTGCCATGGAGCTACCTTATTACAATCAATGACTCGACAGTAAGCTCAGTGCACACCAGCGTGAGTAGAGGTAAAACCACTCGAATTGCGAGTGTCGATCGATCGAGAAGATCCCCTATCTGTCAAAGGTCGAAGGTTGCGGTGAAAGCGGTGCTTTCGCTCGGCCGGCAAAGCTATTGTGTCCCAGGCTTAATGTTGTGGAAGTACGTAGGGATACAGTGAAAGAGTTTTGATGGGTAGATTTGAGGATAACTATTTATCATTTACAATGTCATTTCTTATTGTTATCTACTGAATTGAAGCCTTTATACAGGATTGGGTGCAATTGAACTAAGATGATGATGATAAAATTGAATTGAATTTATCATTTTCAATGTGATGCCGCTGACACCACGCCGTGTGATATTGCTGACGACCAGACATCCACGTTCCGCACTTAGCCTTTAGCTACGGCTCAATCCTTTACAACGTCTTTGTGCGCGTCTGAGATTCGACGCCGAAATATTGGGTTAGAAACAACTGAGCCCAAAGAATTTAACCTTTTTTATTTATGAAGGGGGCAAACGAGCAAGCGGTTCACCAAATGGTAAGTAATTACCGCCACTCACGGACACCTGCAACATCAAAAGAGCTGCAAGTACGTTGCCGGCCTTTGAGGTAGGAGTAGGCTCGTTTCTTGAAGATCCCTAAGTCGTATCGGTTCGGAAATACCGCTGACGACAGCTGACTCCACACAGCAGTTGTGCGAGGCCAAAATTGTCTTGTGAACCTCAAAGTTGTGCAAGTTTGTGGCCTGTATAAGAATTGCTGTCGCTGTGTACGATTGTGGAAATCAGCTGCTGGAATTAATTTTAGTTTATTTCTACCCTTATTCGGAGTTGACTGTCAGTAGGTACTATACCTATAAATAACGAAGAGCTCTACTGACAACTCTGTGTTATTGAATATCCTGTTATCAATCAATGGGCTTGCAGCGATGCGACGTATCAAACGAAATCACAGCGCGCCGACATCCAGAATAACTCGGAAAGGTGGACTGTTAGCACCAGTTATTACTATCGAATCTGACATGCATCTCTCTAAACTAAACCTTGAATAGATTTAAAATATAGCTGTTCTTTATAAGTTCTAATTCAAAATAAATAATAGCATAGGAAAATACACAACAGAATCGACACAATTGAATCACATTGTCGAATCTAAATAGTCCGACTATTAAAATACTCAAGTTTCTTATCTAACTGGAGATTATAAACCTACTAAAGACGTCATTCAAGAGACTCTTAAAACCCATAATATACAAAACAATAGTCTTTCAAGCACGTTACATCAAAAACTGACAAAAAAACTATTGGTAAGTGACGTCATACTCGTGTTGTTTTATTATTGACGACCTCGGTGGCGTGACAGGCGAGTGCTCGGCTGAGACGCAATAGGCGCGGTTTCGATTCCCGCTGCCGGGTGTTGTAATATTATGTGTTATAAGTATGTATTTACAAAAAGTATGTAAAAAAGTATACCAGCTATCTGATTCTCATAGTACAAACTTTGCTTAGATTAAGAATAGATGTCGCTGTGTTTATTATCCACAAATATTATAATATAATAATTATTTTCAATACAGGCCATCGACACTCGATCAGATGCTTAGTTGCAAAATCTTTTTATTCTCAAATAAAAAATAATATTTCGACCAAAAAGTTATAATGTTTGGTACAACTTGCAAGCGATTCCAAAACCTACTCGTGCCAGAGTTCATCGACCAATATGCGAACAGAATCGCTTCCTGGTAAGGCTCTATGTACAATACTATTCATTTTTCAAACGAACAAAGATACTTGTTTGTTTTAGTCATAAAATTGTCTTTGTAGTTCATTTTGTTCAGACGCAATGTTGAATCTGCTACTAATTTACAAGACAAACTGTGCGTAACCGTTACCATGTGGGTGTGTGTACCTAAATTTAACTTTTAAAGTAATCTTGAGCGAATCTGGTTTGGTCCAGTTTAATTTGAATTCCAATACAAATAAATACATCTTTATAAAATTTTACCAGTCAAATTATTTGAACTAAAAATATCTAGAAAAGCTCTATTTTGTAACCGATCCATTTCAAAGTTTTAAAGGTTCGTGCCTAACTCTTTTCCGACTAAATTCAAACTATGAAAGGCATCCCTTTTATCTTCCGAAAGCTAAATCAATCATTGTCGATCGTCACCTAGCGCTCTTCGAATATTTAAAATTTAAATAGCTATCGTGGCTGGGTAAAAATAGCAGACTATTCCATGTATTTGTAAGGACTTTTTTGAATAGTTGTGTTATAGTAAAATGGTAGTGACTGGCTGACCCTAGATATGAAACTTGGAGAATATATCTTACTTATGTATTATTCTGTATTATTCTTTATTTGCTTCTCTGCTGGACTGGGAGTAAAGAAAAAACATAGATTGCGTCCAGCTGCTTTTCACCCCGAGCATGTCGTAAGAGTCGACTATGGGATAATATCTTCTCTAACATGATGGACCACATATGGGCGATGGGCTGATCACCTGTCACCATGGTTCACCATATCCATCTTGAGACTCTTGGATCAGGAGCGTGGTTTTTATAATTACTTGTGGCTCTGCCCACCCTGTTAGGGATACGAGCGTGATAATATTCTTTATAGTGTAGGGCTGCCCAAAGAAAGGAATGCCCAAAATTGAACTCTTTGAGAACGCAGCGGAAAGATGAAGTTAGTATGAGGCAAAAACTAAACGCGGATAAAGACGCGAGGCGTTCCTGAACACTTTGTCCTGCTCTCTGCGATCTGAACTGGATCGTAGAATGTTGTGTCAAGTGGTGTGGATCTGGTCGGGCCGGTGGGCGACGTTTTGGGAAAGGGCCAGGTCAAGAGTAGGTACCCTAAACCGACGAGCGTGAATGAGGAATGTAATGAGATCGAATGAAGCGAAAGAATTATGTTATGATCGTAGCAAATGGAGATCCGCGATCTCTGCCTACCCCTATGGGATACAGGCGTGATATTGTATGTATGTAATACCAACAAATTAATATTACATCGCACTTCGGCAACTATAATAGGTCTCTTTTCTTCGATTTTGACGAGTTTTTCCACTTCAAACTATGAATACAAAGTTTAATAAAGTCTATGTAGTTTCATCTCCCATATCTCACCACCAATAAGATAAAGTTTTACAACTGCTTCATAAATATATAATATTTTACACAGACAGCTTTACTAAAAATAAAACCTAGCGAAGCACTAATAAAACCCCTATGAACCGTAATTGACTAAGAAGTAGAAACATTAAAGCAACACTATTTGTGGTAAGAGCTTGGGAACGTATTCGATACATTCACAATTATAAACCACAAGTGGTGTTAGAAAGCTGAAACTTCAACCGTTAATGAAAGGGCAAGTTCAAAGGGCGACGATCAAGGACCACTTAGGCAATGTTTCACATACTAGCCACCTCTATAAAACATGGTCACTTTCACTAGGAATAGGTACGATAATTATGACTCTAGAGATGATGAGCCTAATTGATTCACATAAACAACATAACTATGTAGCTACAGCTGACACCTGCGGCTTCGCTCGTACTGTAACCGAATAAAAAGCACTTTTTATGTGAAGAAGAGAAGCAACTCTCTATCAAGAAAAAGAGAGCTGCTGACGACCCGATTGATATGAATGACATTGTCAATTATAAAAAAAATATAAATGTCAAATTATTAGGCGTGAAAAGGTAACATACATTATAGACAGACAGAGTTACTTTTGCATTTATAATACTACAGTATGGATTATACAATAATTTAAAGACATAATTACAATTTAAAAAATTATAAAGAATATTAAATACGATCAAAAAGTTAAATTAAATGGTTAATCATCTAAACAAAAATCTAAATATGTAGTAAATTTCAAAAGAAAAAAAAACACGTAGCTATTTGAATAAAGCTAAATGGGTAACAAAATTTGGCTAAATTTGTAAAGACTAATTTTTTTTGATTGCATTTTTCAAAGTTTTACGCTATGCTAACTTTCAATACCAGCTCTTCTATTTCATTCTGTTTCAATCAAAATACCACTGCACGAACAAATCCTATTTATCACTAGCAGGATGCAGCTAATAACATTGTGACCTGTTTGCAAACTAAACTATGTCATTACTCAATTATTCACCATCAGAACGCACAACAACTACTATAATGTAAACTAGCAATATGATCATCATCACCCTGCCCTAAAGTAAGTAAGTTCGTATGAGTTAGTGGCCAACTCTGACGACCTCTGTGGCGTGGCGGGCGAGTGCTCAGCTGAGACGCAAGAGGCGCGGGTTCGATTCCCGCTGCGGGAGAAATGTTTGCATGCTCTGCAAATATTTCTTCCGGGTCTGGGTGTTGTAATATGTATTATAAGTATGTATTTAAAAAAAAAGTATAAGTATTATGTATTCTATCAGCCATCTGGTTCCCATAGTACAAGCTTTGCTTAGTTTGGGGCTAGATGGCGCTGTGTGATAAGTCCTCAAATATTTATTATTATTTATTTATTATTATTATAACTCTTGTGACAGAGTTTTTAGGCCGCCTAATAGGCCTCCGTCATGGCTTAACGACTTAAAAGCCGGGACCGACAATTTAACGTGCCCTCCAAAGTACGGAAGCGCTCAGCTCGTAATGCCACTTGCAATCACCCATCCCAATTGTGACCGCGCACAACGTTGCTTAATTTCAACGATCAATCAAGAACGTCTAAGCAAGCTACGCCACGAGCACTTCGGCACCTTGCCCTTATCTCACTTATGTGAGGTCGATACAACATTACGTTTTTCTTCCACTCCCTTCTATCAGCCGTCATGTCAGTATCACTCCTTTCTTACGTATAGGTATATTTATATTTTAAAATATTTATGGACATCTCACACAGCGCCATCTAGCCTCAAACTAAGCAAAGCTTGTACTATGGGAGCCAGATGTCTGATAGAATACTTATACACTTTTTTATAAATACATACTTATATATCCTATTATTCCTCAACTTCTTCGTCTCAGGCGCTACTTTCAAACTTCCTCAAACTGAGTATAGTCATAGTCATTCTATATCTTGTCTATTCTTGTGAAGTGACATGTAATCTAGCACTATTATATACAATAAGGTAAAATATTAACATTATTAGTTATATTATAATGGAATCACTGCATATTATGTTATTATTACATAGTGTTCTAAACAATATTTTATTTTTATTTCTTTAAAGCTCAAAATGCGCAGGTATCCTTGTAGTAGAATAATTCAAAACACTTAATTTTTTCTATGTTCACGTTCTGGTTCATTCAAAAAATGGTGTTAATAAATACAGAGTAGATAGTCCTTTTGGGGCTATAATACTCACTATAATATTGCAGAAGTTAACAATAAAAGTAACATAACATTAAATTCAACAAAGCGCTAATAAGCTACAAATCGGTACAAATGAGCACTCACAAACCAAGCGCCAATTTTTCAGTATCATCCAGTAATCATCGGCTCAACCACAAACAACAATAGAGTTGCGAAAGAAAATAATTAAAGTAATAAGCATATGCCATCATTCAATTCAACAAAACGCATAATAAGCTTGCAACTGTACTACAAACGAGTACAAACCAAACAATCAGGCGCCAATTTTTCAGGAATCATCAACCATCATTGCAATCACAAACAACAATGGAGTTGCGAAAGATAATTCCATCGAACAAAAGGTCGAACGTAATAAATGCACACTACAACGAATGCATTCATCATAATTTAACGTCAATGAAAACATCCCGCCTATTCACCATGGCGAATCTAGTCAATTGGATGTTATTGCGAAAACTGATATTGGCAGATGTGTAAATAATAAAAGACTGATGACATCTAAATACAAACAAGGACCAATTTTATTGTCTGACTGAATGATAAACAACATACAGATCAAATTTAGTCATTCTAGAAAATTTTGGCTCAAAGTGCCCTAAAAGGAAATTCCTGGAATTTCCAAAATAAGGTCCTTTTTATTCTATCGATGACAGGGTGCAACTAAATGAAAGATGGGCAATTACCTTGTTTATCTCTTGCCAAAAAGCGCTGACTACACATCTAAACTAAAAAGAGGCCAGATCATACTCATGAATGAATGTCACGGGTATCTAAAATATTTTTGTAACAAAAACGGAACATACCGTAACAGTAATTAATTCAATAGCGAAGAAACGCTTTATAATGTAAATGGAACAGCACAAAAAAAATTGATGGACCTAGCGGAACTACTAGGCATTTTGAATTGGAGCCAAAACCGGTAAGTCAATGGCCGACGCTTAATCCTATGAAGCCTTGTTGAGATCGGCGTTACAAAGATAAAGCAATTACTGGCTCTGGAATGTTTTGGACTTGGATAGACCGTTAATTTTTTACGTTATATTATTGTATTATACGATGCAAATAACCTTAAAATTTAAAAATATTACAAATAAATACGTTTGTCAAAATATTTCTGACGCCGCCGCGAGAACAAAAATGCATTTTCTGCATCTCAGCGACTCAGACATTTTTCCACTACGCTACCGAGGTGGTCGATTAAAAAATAATAGTCAATGGTAAAATAGTAAGCACTTAATCAATTAACTTTTATTTCTATTTCATATACAAAATAAAAGTTGTTTAGTACCTACTTAATTTTAATTATTACCTATATTTTACAATATATTTTCATAGGATCATATAAGGTCGAGTACCTTCTGAGACGTCATAAATAAATAATAAATTTCTTAAATATTCGAGACGCCATAGCTCAAGGCGAGGTAAATGTAGGTTATTGACTTGCGTGCGTGACGCATAAGTGACGTTAATCAAAATCTAATGACATGCGTCAAGCCGTAGGGCCAATGGTGTTAATAATACAGGAGGTTACCTGCAAGTATAGTGTACCACCATCGCACTCCATGAATTTTGGATTATACTACAAATTACTTCTTGAACTTTTAATTAGTATGACACGGCTGTCTTTTCTTCAAAATGAAGTGTAATTTTAAGAGATAATTTTCAAAATGTACTATTTAAACATTTATGTTCTCACAAAAAGAAAATCCTACTAATATTATAAATGCGAAAGTTTGTGAGGATGTGAGGATGTGAGGATGTGTGCATAATTATGTGGATGTGAGGATGTGACGTTATATGTTTGCGCCTCAATCACGCCGTAACGACTTAACGGATTTGAATGAAACTTGGAATACACATAGTAGGCATGTATGCTGGAACTACATATAGGTTACTTTTTGATTGAATACCACACAAGCAAAGCCGCAGGCAAAAGCTAGTAATCACATAAATAAATAACACCCAACGGTTATTATGCATAGTTCTGATCCCACACTAAGTTTACCACCTTTGTCGCGGGTATTAGAAACTAAGAGTGCCATTGTACCAAAACCCAAAAGAAATATTTGTAGAACACACAAACATTTCCACCGCAGTGGAAACTGAACTCCCGCTTTTTGCGTCTTAGCCGAGCTCTCGTCCACCACGTCATCAAGGCCGTCAGTGGAACTGAACTTGAGATGTAGTATTACTTGAAATTCTTTGAGTAGGTAATACCTACCACTGAGTCTCAAAAATCATAAATGCATTCACATAATTATGATTCAATAATCATAATACATAATAAAATTAGCGTATCGATTGGCTACGTATTACGTATGATTTAATCGATAGTTACATAAAGGTAACTAGATTTAGAAATTTCATTAATAAATGTAGTCGTGTATTGAATAAGGTAAATTGACCCAAGGCTGTAGGTAAGGTAATCAATGTTGAGTACTGATACGTTTAGTGATCAAACAAAGATTTGTTTAATTAAACAGTCGTTTGTAGGCACAGACTAAAAGCTTACGTACGTATACAATACGATTTTATTAGTTGTATCTTTTGGAGGAAATGGGTTTCCTTTTGTATTGAAGGTATAAAAATCTGCGAAAGTTTTTATGACAAGAAGACAGGAAGATGATGATGATGTAAATGAATTAAGGAAAGTCGTAAAAATTAAAATATAGTTTTACTATAAATCATAAATCTAACCAAAGCTTTTAATAAACTTGACTACGATGTTATATTCTAAAAAAGTGATTCCCGACATCTATTCACGTTATCTCGTGTCATTATCTCGTCTTCTCGCTTCGTTGTGATGGAAACAAATAAAATACTAATTTGACATGCACAAGATCGTCTGCCGCGGTTCCGGTGCACCTCAAGGCTGATCTCTGGGGCCGCTACTTAAAAGATAACATCTTAAATTTTTAAATTGTTTAACTGCATCAGAGCTTAGGGATATTAAATGTCGTCAAGATTTTTTTTCTACATAAGTTTCAAAGTTATTAAATAGATATTAAAAGCCAGTGACTCGCGTAGTTTCTGTTTAAATTTTAACCGCACAAACTTTCGGATTTATAATATTAAAAATAACAGCATTCAATGGTCTAATGTGATTGATTAAAAGAATTTTATTAGAGCAGTCGATTGAATGAAATTAAAACACCTTTATGCAAATAGAATCAACATAATACAGACCAACGTACAATGGGCGAGTATTTTATCCTTCGAATCTAAACATATCTTTAAAATAATCGTACTATTATATCCACAAACCATTCATTCATATTAATCAGGCTATATCTACTCGTAACTACCAGCGCAATAATTCCTCTCAAAACCGGTACAACGCACAATGTTAAATCTTTATTAATGAGACTGGTCCAGCGGTCATTGTCAATGACCTTGTTGCTTTAGGGCGTACTTACTCTATACACTGCATTATCACGTCATTATCTCTATGGCGCGTCGAGACGTGGCGCATTACGAAAATATATAGCTGAACCTACCACGTGATCAGTTTGAGTGGTCACTGATGGTCTAGTCTAGTTGGTAGTGACCCCGTCTTCCGATCCTAAGGTCGTGGGTTCAAATCCAGTCGTGTACCAATGGATTTTTCTGAGCGAAACATTTATGTACGCTATACCAGTACTCTCAAACTGTGAAGGAAAACATCGTGAGGAAACCCGCGGCTTAGTCAACTCCTCACGTATTGACCATGTCTTTCCTGTGGATAAGGCCGACTAAGCTAAGAGGATGGTATAGGTGCTGGGCAAGCCTACTCCATCTTAATTCGTCCCGGGCACTACAACGTCCCGTTAGTGAAGGTAAAAGTTCCTGACGCTGTATAAATCATCTACTATAAATGGTAAAAGGCCTTAGTATATTCTAATGCAATATTTTAATTGTGTTATGTTTAGCGAAGCATTGAAATGAGTGCGGTCGGTAGATTATAAAAAAAAACTGGTATAACTTGCCACTTAGCGTAAACTTCTTTTCGTGCCAATGCTCACTTTTATCATTAGACTAGTAGAACGCCCCGCGACTCTGTCCATGTTTCTTCAATTTCATATTTCCGATACGTCCTCTAATTTAATTTCGGGAATCCCTTTCCCTCTAAGTTCTTTTTTTTTCTAGGAATTACGGTTTAAATTGTGCGTTGATTGTCAGCCAGTCAATCAGTAACGTAAGAGTTTTATATATTTAGATTCTTTTGATATTGAATGCTTTATTAGGGCTACGTTTTTTCAGAAAAGCAAGGTAATTGCCCGACTATCACATACATTGACGATGCTACAAGTCCCTGTCATCAATACAATGATGAAGTAATTATTCAATTCTTTATTTAGTGCAATGATGTTACCGTATGACGCGTCTATTTGTTAAATTCATAGCTATTAAAACCTGTTTTGGCTAGTGGGCACCTAGTTAGTATGATTCTACAAACTCAAATAACGGGTTGGCTGATATTCATTATTTTTACTAGCAATACATTTTCTGCTTATGATTTTACTGTAAGGTAACTTTCTTGCATCGTTAGATTGAAAAAAATAAAAAATTAAAGACTTACTTAGTCCCTAGCTAGATAGTTCAATCTTATGATTCAAATTATGTACTACTCTGTTGTATGAGATGTTTTTGTATTGAGTCAAAATAGGTGATATCTAAAATCCTTTAACTCCAGCGTAAACATTATGCTATCTCCTCTTACCTAGATAAATAATTTAAACTCGTATCATGATGTATCTTATAAACTAATTACTTATTTCCGTTACATGAATATCTTTGTTTGTTAAATTACTAAATACTGAAATTACAAACCCCTCCTAAAAACAAATTATTTAGCATACAAAACATTCAAAAAACTCCCTGAAACAAGCTACGTCCAAAAAAAACTGCATCAAAATTCAGCCCTATTATATTTAGACAAACAGCCATTGAGTTTTATTAATACAGGAGACAATCCTCACACTAAAGATAGCCGAAGAGGCATTTCAAATAAAATGGGTTTATAATGACCGTTTGGTTCCGAGAGCGCGGTCGTAAAGCCATATGAGAGTGTACCTGAATACGAATAAAAGAAACAGTACCGTTACTCACCGTGTGTAGAATCTCCGCACTGACCCAGCGGTAGGATTACACTAAATCCGTCATCAACCGAAGTATGCTCGGGCGTCATCGGCTGAACTCGACCGATGGAATCAAATGTATGCTAAAATAGATGCTGAAGACACTACTACGACTGACATTGTCCATTCGATGCCGTCAACATTTGATCGTTCGAGTTCGGTTGACGACGTCCGATCATACATCGGCCGATGACGGATTAGGTGTATGCGTGCTGGAGGAATACCCGAGCCCCGTTACTGCGCCTGACCATTCATATTGTATTGTTCTTGAATTGTGTGTTTATCGTGTCGTGCGCCGAGAGAATGGGAAATAACGACCTCCCGTTTTGGGGTCGGTTTGTTTTGTGCGAATCTACAAAAGGTTTTACATCATAGAGATAAGAAAATTGTCATATAGGGTAATAAAGACGAGTTTTCAACGCTTTGAATGATATGGAGCATGACAGCTAAGTAGAAACAAAAGCCAAAAAGTAATGAGGGACAATGTCCATACGAGGAATATAAGCTGATTATGACACTCATATAAGTAGATACTTACTTATAAAACACTGCTGACAGCTAATACTTATAAGTACTCTGCAAACAACTAAATCACGCAAATCAAGATTAAAATCTTATTAAGACCTTTATTTTCATTTATTTTCCCTAAAAGCTGTTCTTTGAAAAACGTAAACTGGTTATTATTGAATGGTTAAAACTATGATGTTGATACTGAGGAAAATAAAAACTTAAATAAATAAATAACACTCTACCTAAATACTTTATAATACTACAGTCAATATCAAAATGCAGACTTTATATTTCTTTGAATAGACTATTTGAAAGTATAATTAATGATTAAACGAACTAGTGAAGTTCTATCCTAATTACACAAGCGCCTAGTCCGAATAGATTAGTGTTTTATTTTTACCTATTATAATATATATGTTTAACTACTTGTAGTATCGCGTAGGTACCACCACTCTGCACTTAGTTTAGATTAAAATTTTTTTTTTTAGGTAGATTCTATGACGTCTTCCCGGCCGGGCTCGCCCCTGTCAATATTAAGTTTAGAGCCTGAATAGAATCTTATTGATGTATTCCCTACAAATATCAGGGAGTGTGCCAATACGCCGGGTGGGCGGGACTCACTAATCTATTCGGACTAGGCGCTTGTGTAATTAGTATAGAACTTCACTAGTTCGTTTAATCATTAATTACACTACGCGCCTAGTCCTCTAGATTAGTGTTTTATTTTTACCTATTATAATATATATGTTTAACTACTTGTAGACTTTGAGAGTTCTCAAGGGAATATCATCAATACAAAAATAATAGGTAATAATCAATATTTTTATTCAGAAATAAATATATTAATCTAATAGAATAGTATTATACTACTTTCATACAAATATCGAACGAGCTACAGCTAATTCGTCATCATCAACAATTACCCTTTGATAAAAACGAGCAAAAGTAGTTGAGCGATCGCTCCAACCAGCTGTCTTGCGGACGGTATCAATGTTGACGCCGAGCGAGTGTGCGCGCGAGGTAGCGGCATGCCGCGTGCTATGCGCACTAAATGTACTAGAATTGATACCACACTCGCTAAGCGTACATTTTAACCAACGACTGATAGTCTGGCTTCCTACGGATTTATGAGGCTTATTAATAGCAATGAATAAATAATCTGATGTCCTTAAGGTTGCGGTACGCTCTACGTATCCTAACAATGCCTTAGCGGGACACACTGTCGGCCTTTCGTTGAAGAAAGGTAAGTGTAACACTGGTTGGTTACAACCTGGCCTTGAGGTTTTTATTAAGTCTGGAATTTTTATGACAATTCGATCTGATAAAATCTCAATATTACTAACGTTAATTTCAGACAGCGTTTGGACCCGATGTGCTGTGGCAAGAGCCAATAGTGTTGCGGTTTTCCTTGAAAGATTTTCAAGAGAAATTTCGCTGTTCGGGTACCATGTACTCAAACGGTCTAAAACAAGGTTGGTATTCCAGGTCGTGTTATATTTAGGCTGTGGCGGTTTTAAACGAAACGCACCCTTAAGAAATCTCTTTATACGATCATCATTACTAACAATTGGACCTAAAACTAGTGATAGGGCCTATCGACATGAATTTAAAGTACCATACTGACTTCCCTCATTGTACAGTTGTGTTAAAAAATAAATAACATTTGGAACAGACGCATCATAAAAATCAACACAATTAGATTTGCAAAAGTTCCACCATTTACGTAAACATGTATCATACTGTTTGATCGAGTTCTCGGCTAATGATGCTAGCATTATGTCCAGCGACGACTTTGGTATACTTCGTCTTGAAAAAGCATGCCGGATAACAGCCCTGCCTCCAGGGTAGGTAATCGATTTGTGTATGTGGGATGAGCTGGAATGAGATAACAACGCATGACTGTGTGGAGGAAATGTAATACTTTCTGAAGTGAGAAGAGACCTGAAAACAGGGTACCATGGCTGTGTTGGCCAGAGAGGCACTACCATAATACCCCTAGCTTTATCTGCAATGATTTTTCTTAATGTTTTTAAAATAACTGAAAAGGGAGGAAAAGCATAAAAATTTAATTGCGACCAAGAAATAGTGAATGAATCCACGGCAAGCGCGTCAGGATCTCTTCGCCAAGAAATGTAAGTAGTGCATTTTTTATTAATTCTACTAGCAAACAAATCAATATCCGGATGACCGTAAGTAAGTTTTAAAACATTAAAAGCGCTATCAGCCAACTCCCATTCTATGTCAGGATGTGATCGGTGTGACTCAACATCTGCAACATAGTTGTCGCTAGACTTTATATAGGAGGCGAAAACAAATAGTTTCCTATTTTCGCACCAATTCCAAAATTCTCTAGTTATCTGCGTCAGATGAGGGTATTGAATACCCCCCATCCTATTTATGTATGCAATCGCGGTGGAGTTGTCGATGCGCATGAGTATTTGACAATCGTTCAAGTCACGAGCAAAAATCTTTAGAGCTATGAAAGCAGCGAGTAATTCAAGGTAATTAATATGGTATTGCCGCTTTCTGATTGACCACTGGCCGCTCGCCGTTTCGCCATTGCAAGCCGCCCCCCACCCCGTAGTTGAGGCGTCAGTGAAAATTTCAGTACGGTAGTCATCGGTTCGAATCCGATGTACCGACTTATCAATGTTATTGAGCCACCAAAGTAAGTCCGGTTGAATTGAATCAGGTAAATTCATGAATTTATTGTAATCATCGTGATCTTTTAAATTAAGGTACTTACAACTTTCCATTTCTTTAGTATGCAACCAGCCGTATTCAACGGCTGGGCAAGCTGATACTAATGTACCTAAAAGTTTCCAATAGTTGGAATGCATGTAAATACATGGTAGGTATAAGTAGACCGTTATCTACTTCTATACGCTTATGGTTCATAAAAGGTTAGGTTACAATCCCCAGCGGAAAGAACGCCAACCATGTATCTATGCAGCGAGACAGCCCCAATGACAGCTCAGATTGCAATTATTACATTACGTAAATACGTAAAATATTGTAGGTAGGTAATCACCTGTACCACTGCTATCACAAAGTCGTAATTTCTCCTCTAATCTCCTGATTTTCTTCCGGTATCGTTCTTCCTTGGAGTGCTTGCGCTTCGGCATAGCGAAATCAATCACAATCTAACACTTTATTGCGAAAAAACACGAAACACAAGCGAAAAGTGTTGAGTGGTTAAGCACTAAAATGCGAATGATTGACAGGGGCGAGCCCGGCCGGGAAGACGTCATAGAATCTACCTACAAAAAAAAAAAAAAGATTTAAATCTAAACTAAGTGCAGAGTGGTGGTACCTACGCGATACTACAAGTAGTTAAACATATATATTATAATAGGTAAAAATAAAACACTAATCTAGAGGACTAGGCGCGTAGTGTAATAGCTCAACTGACTACTGTACACAATCAAAACTAACAGATCTATATTAAGAAATAACAAGTAACAAGCTCGGATTCTGTAAACATTTACCCAGTGGTTTATTTGAACTGTTATTATGGTCAGTTGATTCACGATGTTTATTTATGTTCAAATAATCTGGTTTGATGTTCTGAAAGTAAAGACAAATTGTGTATGAACGATTACATTCAACTTAATCGTTCATACACAATTTAATATTCAAACTTTTCTATATAATCAATCTGTATCTTCTTAGTTCATCTCCAATTCAATCAATATCGTTGCCATGTAATTTTTGTAATAACAATTAAATATATATTCTTATTTATAAACCCTGTAATATAAATTTTGTAGTGAAAGCGAACAATTTCTCGTTATCATCTAAATCGAAATGCAATTTTCATGCATACTCATAATTTGCTATCGCTTATTTGTTATGAGTAATATACGAGTAAATCACAAAATAGACTGTATTTTTTAAGAGCTAGCTCTTGTCAGTGTAATGATGAAGTTTCCTTCACTTTTCCTTCTCCAATACTGTTTCTTTTACTTCTTTATATGACGTGACAGCGACTTTCAAAGTTATCTGGCTGATATAACTAATTCTTGGTCTTCCTTTTCCTCGCTTTCTTTCTACCTTTCCTTCTATGATCGTTTTTATGAAGCTGTCATATCATAAGATGTCCAAACATAAAATAAACTGTGTGTAACTCAAAAATATATAGGATATTTTGGGACGCTAGTGGAATTCGTCGCAAAGTCCACGTTGAGATTTTTATTTATACAAAACGCGTGCATCCTCAAGAAGTTGAACTTTAAGAATTACTTGCACCCCTTCACCATAAGAAGTATTCCCTCTAAGTTTCTAAACTTTGCTTCTAGGACTAAAGGCTTAGCCTGTGTATTAATTGCCAGTCAGTCAGTTAGTAACGCAGAAGTAAGTATTTTTAGGTTTTGACATAAAATCGTGCCTTTTGGAACAGTTAGATCTAAAAATCAGATATATGAGTATAAATAATGTAGTTTCATCTATCTAATAAAGGTCATAGAAAATAACCTGTCAAACTTTCTTATTTAAAATTATGACGTCTATTTCTTTGAATTCGACCATGGAATCATGATCGTCGAAATGTAAAGAATGTTCAATTGACTTTCATCGTCAGACTGTACTTTCGGTACTTTCAAATATTTCTGTAATCACTTCACACGGAAGTTCAAAGGTTCAAAGGTGGTGTCTCTTGTCCGCAGTTCTGAAGATCGTTACTCATTGTTTTGAGTTGTCTCGGCATATCTCTATTGTTCTCGTGTATGTTGTCAATAGTGTTTGAATACAATTATTGTACAGACAATTCGTCAAATTTCAATACTAGTATAGTTTATTGAACCTTTGTTATGCTCTAGGTATATTTCCCTTGCTGCTGCTTTCAATAATACTCTCCACTAGCTATTTTATTCTGTAAATATGTTTTTTACTTAAAACTACCAAGAGTTCCTAACCCCACTATCGGCTCACCTTTTTGAATAGGCATTAATAATTCCTACTGTTCATGATGTACCTAATACGCTATTGTAAAATGTTTATTGAACATAGTTGAACATACTCGTAAATTGCATTGCATACAAGAATATTTAATAATTCAACGGTAAACTAGGCCAGTGAACCATAGACCACGGCTTACGAGTTCGTGGAATAGCATGTTATTAATCAAAGTTTTTCAATGTAACATCAAACACAATTTTAGTTGAAATCTGTTTGATAAAAAAATAATTTGTCGTCGGGATATTAACAAACAAATCCTTAAAAAATTATTCCCAATCGCTTCCTAAATGCCATGTAGAGCAAATGATCATCTCATTGATCCGATTGTACAATTGATTTCCGGTTTATAAGCTGTGTAGATACATCCAAGTGCCATCTAGGATGTCAAGAACTAAAACTGTTTCATTTCTAAGAATGTTCCCTGTTACATTTTATCACGAAGCCGTGAATCTGATCAGTGAAAAGTAATGCGCCCTCATCTAACATGAATGAACTCATAGATTGTTTGATGGCTCGTCTATGCGATCATTCATATCCTTTATCACCTTGTATTTGACAGCACGTCTTGAGACGCGGGCCATTCTTCCGGACACGATGTCTATCTATATATATTAAAATCATCTTATTGTGTTCGGCTGACGCCTTACAATTGATAAATGGGTATGGATGGAGTGCTCTGGCTCTTCATTCTTGATCGTGATTCGATGAGATTTACTCTCATTGTTGGTTTTGAGTTTGGATTAACAAATAATGGTATTTTCTGTGGGTACTTTTCAATTTTCCCAGTGGGAATATGAAAAACTTTTCTTTATAAATCTTTTGTTGACGGTTAATCGAATGTTTTGATGAGTTTTATTGTTAAAAAGTATATTATGCGTATATAATTCATTTGCGTTCTACCCGGATAAAAAGAAAAAATATAATTTTAGCACACCTACGGTATTTTCAAGTTTCATTCTAAATTGTTCAGCCATTATGGTGTGACTCGAAAAACTTTCGCATTAATAATATTAGTTAGGATTCTAAGTGAGTCCTCAACGCATTTATCCTTGTTTAAATAACAGTAATTGTACCGCATGAACCTCTAATCCATTTGTTCCGACTTTATCTTCCGAGCCCAATTCATATCCCAGATAACTTTAACACCAACTTTATCCCTTCCATTATAATCCATTATTAGCTTAACCCTTTCTCGGAACTGCCGTCCCATACCTTAATGTTTCAAATTCGACTTATCAACAGTTACTATTGGACACTAATGGACTTTTACGGTCAATATTTCAACGACAGTCTTGGGATTGCTGGCTGAAGGGTCTAGTGCCCCAAAGTCACAGTTTACTCCCCAATCCACTGAGACAATTACATTGGCCCTCGCTAATCGTTATTGTCCATGAATAGATACGAGATAGTGGTGTCCAAATGTAGGGAATAATGTAATTCATTTGAATTATTTAGTATCGCATTGTGTAATGTATTGCTCATAATAATCATTTTGCATTCAAAATTCAACGGTAGCAATTCACAATAATATTCCATCAGCGGTATTTTTATATTATGTTACTGTAAAAACCACGATGAATCATAAGGTTTTCCAGTAAAACTAAAGATTTACCAACTCATCGGTAAAAGTCTGAACAGTTCTGTGGTTTTCGTTCTTTTCGAACTTTTACCACCATTCACTTGGTAAATCTAGGGATCCACCTCAAAAACACGGTAAATATTGAAAAATATGTGTCATAACGAGTTTAGCGCATAGTACTCGTGGTTAGTCTGCAAACTCCCGCTACCCATACCGCCTTCGCTGATACGTTGATACGTTTGAACACGCACGTTAATATGATTTCTGTTTGTGTTTTTTTAATGTCTAAAAGAAATTGAGGAATCGAAATGAGTGTAATAAACATCAACGCGAATGTTTTTCATACAAACTTCATTTTGTCGCTGCGTCCTCTAGGATTTCATCATCATCATCATCATCCACTGCTTATTTTTGCCCACTGCTAGGCATAGGCCTTCCTTCGCTATTGTTATACAACACAGTCTAGTCTAGATACTAATAAAATACAATTACGGTCTACGATCTTGACTAAATCCTACCCTCTAAGATTTGAATTTCGGGAATTCCTTTTTAGTGCATCCCTACACTATAAGAGGAATATAACTTTCAAGTTTCATGCATCTAAGACTTATGGTTTATATTACTTGTTATATATTTGTTTATGGACTTACGGCTGTGCGTGTACTTTCAGTCAGTCGGTCAGTTAGTCAGTCAAAATTTAAAATTTTTATATATTTATATTTTATATGCCAATAACACACAACGAATCTTCAAAACTTCACGGTTAGAAGGAGATACAATGAATCACGACAGCGGCTGCAGGTCATCGGAACGTCACCAAAGATTTATCTGACCGTAAACGCCCTCTATATTGCTCCCTGAATTCCGCTTCTCACCGGAAAAGATGTCACGAAATTATTATTGCAAATAAAATATAGTTCTTCAATAAGTTCAATAAACTGAAGACACTCTTGAGCACGTACTTAGGTACTTCCCACTTCTAAGTTACGAATCGAAATATCTTAATCGTCTTTAATAGTTACTGTAATTTTAGGAAAGGAATTGCAGAATAAATATTCATTATTTACAAGACAAAACTGGTCTATAAGATTACATATTGAAAAGAGAACATTTCCGAAGCAAAAATAGTCGAGTATGGTTTTTTGTCTGTATCTTTATATTAAACCATAGTGGTGAAGGATAAAAGTGCACCTCGAAGAGGTTCCATGCAAGGCTTTGACTATAAAACGTAATAGTAAAGTAAAATTTGGAAGTCAAGAAACAATAATAAAGTGACTCGGACCCGGTAGTGTCAAGTTTTGGCTAAGCACTGTTTAATATTAGTGCGCACGTTCAATGGTCCACCGAGGCTCATTTGAATGTCTAAGCCAAGCTTAATTATGGATATTTCTAACTTCGTAGTGACTAATATTCTTAAGGCACATTTACATAAAACGTGATTGTTATTAATTTGGGAATTTGATACTTTAGTTAAAGTACCAAGATTAATCTGCTCGAGGCTGCTTCAAATGTCTTTTGAGGAGTATTTTGGGCGTTCTGAATAAAAGAGTAATTTTATTCAAGACCCGTCTTACATTACTACGTGGTATGAGATAGCAATGATCATCCCACTCCTTATGGAAATATCGATCGTACTGTCAAAAGCTTTTTGGTAGATGCATGTTAAAAAAATTAACTGGGCTCGTAGCTCCCACACCTTTATTATAGGTACATGATTTTATAGCCCAAACAGATGCTGATGTTTTTGTTGACAATGCTGCTAAATTACATTATTATCTACGCTTTATTCGTTTTATATTTTAGTTTCGACATTTAATTTAATATATTATTTAAGTACGAACGATTTTCATTCCACATTTATTTCGATTGCTTTATTAATTTAAATCACTGGGAATTGTTTAACACCGTTTCCTTTTTTATTTTACGTAAAATAATTATTTAGTACCAAGTTTTTTTAACGTCCACAGCTACATAAAATAATATGAATTAAATACTAATCAATTTACAATTCCTAGACTTGCTTAAATACAGCATTCACTTACATTGAGCTGTAACGAATTGTTTCTAGTTAGATGTGACGATAATACCTGAAACAATACATTTACACATATATATATATATATATATATATATATATATATATATATATATATATAACCATAGCATTTTAATTACAGTGACATATTTGCTTAAGGAGGTATATTTTACTTGATAAGAGTTGGATTGTGTGAAAGATAACATGAATAAGAAGGGAGAGAATACTGAGATGACGGCTGATAGAAGAGAGTTGAGAACATATTATATTGTTCCGACTTGGGATAAGGGCAGGGAGATGTTGATGATTATTATATCATCATCATCTTCCTGCCCTCATCCCGGGTCGGCACAGCATGATCCTTGGATTATGCTGTAAGAGTTTTGGCTAAGGAGTTTTATGACCGGCCGCCTGCCTGATGTCAACCCTCCTTGGGAATACTTGCTTATTGTATCTCATCATGTTGAAGGATACTATCCCTTAGTCGACTCTTACGAAATGCTCGGGGAGAGAAGCAGCTGGACGCATTCTATGTTTTTTTCTTTACTCCCAGTCCAGCAGATTTTGATGATGATACAATGATGCTTAAAGTGATTTTAATTGAACACTTGCTCAAAATGGTGAAGGAATACAAACCAATTAGTAGTCATCGGCGATGGGCTTGCAACATACCATGTACGAAATTGTGAGACAAAACAAAAATGTGGACATTTGCCAAATGGATATGGATGAACTGCCTCCTTTGTCTGAAACTTGGAACACAAATAGCGTATGGGCTGGAATAACACATACGATATTTCTTATCTGGGTAAGTATCAAGTACCGCAAGCAAAAGCTAGTTATTAATAATAGTTACGCAGCAGTTGACATACTGTTTAAGTTTTTGTTGAATGTTTGCTAAACAACGCAGTCATACGGCTCGGCAATTAATTAACTTCCCACAAACATTCCCAAACTAGGTCTATTGTTCTACAGCGTGACGTGTTGCCTAGTGGGAACCAACCCGCCTCTTATACTGAAGGGCGTGGGTTCGATTGCGGTTAGTATCTATAACATTAAGTATTGACAACAGGTACTCAAATATTTCGGGCATGTTGTGCGCAGAAACCTGACAACATGGAAAAACTCATCATTACAGGCAAAATAGAGGGTAAAAGATCTAGAGGTTGAAGCCCCAAACGCTAGCCCAATCAGGTGTCTGAATATCACTGTAAACGCCGCTCTTCATCAGTCCAAATGGAGACAAACCATAGACTGAGTCCTTGCACGGAGTCACGATCCTCAATAGTGATGGAACGATTATGAAGGAGGAGGAGATGATCGAACCTCGGACATCCACGGGTCCTATCTCGTCGTATCGTCGTTATCTGAGTAAATTCCTACCTCGAGATAGGGTCCTGCGCCCTGCCTATTATTATTTTCTATTGTAATAATTACATAATTTTTTTACTGACTACGGCAAAGCAAAAAGGAGGATTATGATTTTGCCCGGTATGTATGAATGTATGTATGTCCATCTGTTCCTTCATATTTTCTAAACTACTTAGCATAATTTTATTTGACAAATGAGGTATCGTTGGAAGCGTCCTAATCATCCGCTAGTTTGTTTTTTTTTTAACCGAAATAGATTTGCGTTTGACCACACTCTACCTGTTTACATACTGTTAAGTAACAGTGTGGTCTAAGATGAAGCACGCTTACCTAGAAGAAACCTATTGACTCTCGATTTAAAGACACCCATATTAAACTTTTCAGGAAATACAGACCCCGGCAGAGAGTTCCACATTTTTGCAGTTCGTATAAAGAATGTTATTTACCTACATATTTCTAGGTGGTTAAAAAATAGGTAATATTTATCAACAATATAAAAATTGTTTTAAGCATTATAAATCTATTAAAATGTGAAAGTAGCTAGATTAGGTGTACCTACCTAAGTGTTAAATAAAAATAACAAACGATTTAATCAAAAATTACAAGCATCCATTAAAACTACCTGATTTTATTATAAAGTTAGATGCCACCTAACTTGTACACAATCAATTGCTTTTTTACAAAATACTGCTATTACTCGTGTCTCTAGATCTTTCGTACCCATATGGGGAAAGTATTAAAGTGTACTTCAAATAGGCTCCTTTTGTGCTAAACACGTAATCTTTGAACTTTTTAAGTTCTACGATGTACCGTAATTTCTCTCGATATTATTCTTTGCCGTTGGAGAGTGCTGGCATAACGCACATACTGGACCTTCTCTGCTGGACTGGAAGTAAAGAAAAAGCATAGAATGGGTTCAGCTACTTCTCTACCCAAGCATGTCGTAAAAGTCGACTAAGGGATAGTATACTTTTCAACATGATGGACCACTTACATGGGCGATGGGCTGATAACCTATCACTATGGTTCACCATATCCATCTTAGGACTAAATCAGAAGTGGCTGCAAGTTTTCTTATGTTTACTTGTGGCTCTGTCCACCCCATTAGAGATACGGGCGTGATAATATGTATGTATTTATGTACATTCGACCTTTTAGTACAATTTATTTTGACGTTAGGTCAGACGCCTTAACGATAACGGCTGCAGTAACGACTGAACAATAGAAAATTGATTAGTTGCGGCATAATCAATTTAAATTAGGTACGCAATAAATCCAAATAATCGTCAAATCAAACTGCCTATAAAGAAACAAGAGTTGGACTGGCTAAGGGCATCTTAAAAATATTAATATCGGGACTTCCCCCGTTAATTTACATTTCTGGGATATGATAAAAATACTGCATCACACTTTACATTGAATGAACAGCGATATAGCGCGAATATAACTCGATCATAAATTGGTTTTCATTGACGCAATTTTTTAGGACATTTTGTTAGTTAAAAACGTGTCAGAAAGGATAAAAGACAATGCAACAGAACTAGTAATTTTTTTTTACAGAAGCAACACTACATCAGCCTGATCTGTCATATTGGATTTATCGACACTTGGACCATGGGCTGATCACCTAAAAAAACTTTTAAAAGAAACAGGTTGTTCATCGATTTTACATCACCAATGTTCTGGCAATATAAATTCACGTTTCACAACCGTAACGTAATCCAATTATTTCCCATTTCAAAACACAAGCCATCAACGCCACTGTACGATATGTTATCGGCAAATCAATGAGTTTGCAACAACAAAACCGCTCTTATCACACTTTCTGTATTGGAAATTCGATTTTTTCTAAAAGCGTGTTGAAAACTAGAGATTTTAGCACCTATACATATCGTAAGGAAACCGGTATGTCGTAGAACCTAAAAAGTTCGAAAACATTGTGTCAAGTAAAGAAGGTTACGTATATAGAAAACTAGCTGCCGCCCGGGGCTTCGCTCGCGTGATTCCTGGATAAAAAATTGCCTATAATGTTAATCCAGCACATGTTCTATGTCTAATCCAAGTTTCATTCAAATCCGTTCAGCCGTTTAGGCGTGATTGAGGCACAAACATCCAAACATACATACATACAAACTTTAGAGTTTATAATATTAGTATGAAGTAAGATTATATACGTTACCTACGCGCCTACTTCTGTTCCTATTTATATTTGGAATCCCCAAAAAGAAAACTAAAAATTTAAAAGGATATCTAACACTTTTTTTTTAATTATAATAATTTATCAGTCTGCTCAGCGAATTAGCATAGTTTCACAGACGAAACTTTAATCAGAAGCGAATTTGGCATTCACTAGAAAGCCCAATGACCTCATTTACGCCAATTTATCCGCCCAATTCACATTTGATAGTAATCTTTCACTTTAATAAAGAAGAATGGATGTTATGATTATGTCAATTGTCTGACATAACAATGATGTCATTCCGAGTAATGGCTGAGATCAACTGAACGTTATGACCCACTATTAGAACATTGCTTCCTAATCTAGGTTTCAGATTGACGCAGCTGCAGTAATGTGTGAGTTTATAATTATTTATTGTAAGAGATTCGTCTCATAATTAGACTGTCACAATCCCCACAAAAAAAAATGAAAACTTGTAAAAAGTTCGCGTGTAAAAATTTTAGCTTTGCTTGTATTCCGTTCCGGATACCAAACGTAGTAGGACAAAGGCCCTTAAGGTCATTCCTCTTTAAAGACACTGAGCATTGATAGTTCAGTGGTAGCGGTCTCACTTTTCAATTCTAAGGTCGTGGGTTCAAATCCGGTCGTGCACATGGATTGCTCTGTTCGAAAAAAATATGTGCGCTATAACCAATAGTCTCAAACTGTGAAGGAAAACATTGTGAGGAAACCGGCATGTCGCAGAACCTAATAAGTTCGAAAGCATGTGTCAAGTGCACGAAAGAAGCCTTTCAGGTGAACCTTAAAATCCTTTCACCACACTGGTTCGAAAAACTAATGACCCAATTAATAACAGTAGCAGTATTTAAAGACACCCAGATTTCGATTTGATTTTTTGAGCATGACTATTTTATTATAGGTTTCAAAGTACCTAAGTAAAAAATTGTCGTAATATTCATAGCAAAATGTACAGCATGGAAAGCAGCATCACAGGACGAATTCTAGATTACAGAAGATTTCATGCATGAAAGCAATAAGATTCCATCGCAAAACTTATCAAAACCTCTCACTGCAATTTCCGTTACACATCAATAACCAATGCACCTATATGACATTTTATCCTTCTATGTTTACTTGTGTGTGTGTATACTAGTCAGGTGTGTTACAACCTTATGCGGTGAGCACACTTGACCGACGGCCTCCGTTGACACCGAAGTCCACATCATTACGCCCCTCTACCACGATACGAATCGATAAAAACAGAAACGACAAAACTAAGGCCTTTAACCATCTATAGTAGATGATTTATATAGCGTCAGGAGGTAACTTTTTACCTTCATAAACGGGACGCTGTAGTGCCTGGGACAAATTAAGATGGAGTAGGCTTGCCCGGAACCTATACCATCCTCTCAGCTTAGTCGGCCTTGTCCACAGGAAAGACATGGTCAATACGTGCGGAGCTGACTAAGCCGCGGGTTTGCTCACGATGTTATCCTTCACCGTATGAGAATATCTTGACATTAAATTAATATTGTAACTTTCTAAATGGCCTACCGCCAGAGTCTAGAGATCTAATATCTCAAACCTAACACCTGTTGTATATATACCTAGGTTCAAAGACAAATAAATGATTTATTTATGATTCATGATTTACTAGACCACCATTGCTTGAAGTGTCTCTACAGAACCGGCAATGCTATATCAGCCGCACTTCACCAGCTTCGAGCTCAATGAAGCGTGGTAATGGTCAGAACCTGTTCGCTGTGCACTTGAAAGTAGTCATTTGTCGGGAGTAATGCCTTGGTAATTTCAATCGTGAAATGAATGCTCTATCCCTATTTATGAATAGGCACGGAATATTTTTATTCTTCTCTGCTGGACTGGGAGTAAAAAAAACCTAGAATACGTCCAGCTGCTTCTCTCCCATGTCGTAAAAGTCAACCAAGGGATAGTATCCTCTTCAACATGATGGACCATCTATATGGGCGATAGGCTAATCACCTGTCACAATGGTTCACCATAATCCATCTTGGGACTTTGAAACAGGAGTACATGGCAAGTTTTCTTATGATTACTTGTGGCTCTTACCCACCCCATTAGGGATACGGGCGTGATAATGTATGTGTATATATGAATAAAATTCTCGTTTCTATTGAAACTCAAGATTGGATATTATAATAATAATAACATCTTTAATATCTATAACAGTCACATACATAGTTCTGACCCACAGTTGGATTCCCAGTGTGGGTATCCGAAGCTACGAGAACCATGGTAACAACAACACCCCCAACCCGGAAGAAATATTTGTAAAACATGGTAACATTTCTCCCACAGCGGGGATCGTACCCGCGCCTCTTGCCAGTCAGCCGAGCCCGCCACGCCACCGAGGCCATCAATTTATGCTGGAATATCTTACTTATATTATATATGCGAAAGTTTGTGAGTTTGGATGTTTGGATGTTTGTGCCTCAATCACGCCTAAACGGCTGAACGGATTTGAATGAAACTTGGAATATACATAGTACATGTACTGGATTAACATATAGGCTATTTTTTGTCCGGGTACCACGCGAGCGAAGCCGCGGGCGGCAGCTAGTTATACATATTTTACTGATTACTATAGGTTTACTACACATATACAATTAAAGTTAACGATGCATAAATTCTAAAACCCATTAAGCTTTGCCATGTTTCCCACGCTTCTTCTCGTTTACTTGAATATAATAAATATGTTCAATACCAGGCACTTCATTATTTTTTCTTTCATAAACAGAGCTGTTACTGAGTAAAGATACAATAAAATTGTATAAGTTATTTTTCTCCTATCTATCGGAATTGTAATATTCTTACTATCTTATTGGAATATTTTTACTAAATTATATAGTAACAGCTTCGTACGCAATTAATTAATTAGAACATTAATGTGGCTTGAATTAAACATACGAATCCCTTTTACAGAATGAGTGTCTTTCGAAACACAAACTCATTAGGAATGCGATCTTCTTTAAACAAAAAGACTAAACTAAAGTCACTTCTTGCTGACACAATAACTTTATCTTCTGTCTGAGTATTTTAAAAATAAAACTTTGAAGCTGTTATGACTTTAAGTGTGGCAGAGTCTTGCACTAAGTTTAAACTTAGTTATTCATTCTTTCAACTTTGTACGTTCCTTTGAAATATAAATTAAGTAGGTTTGAGTAGGAGATTTTGTTTTTAAATTAGCTTTTTTAACCAGTTTAAAAAAAGACATCAATGATGAATAATATAAACTCCTTGGAGCCATCATAGATAGCACCTTGCAGATATAATGAAGATAGTATTTCACCTAAGACGTCTTAAGTTTTTCAATTCGTATTAATCTCTTAGGAATTATATTCGTACAGGACTATCTTCAATATTTTCTATACACAAATGAATTATTCAAAACTTACACTAAACAACAATCCATGTCACAAACGCACTTCAAAATTTGGTGAAACTAAAACCGCAACTAGTCAATTTCTGCGCCACCTGTACCTACCTACCTAGTATGACCGCAAAAGTGTCTACAAGCTTGAAGAGCATGACGCCACTAATATTCTATAGTAGAACGGCTAGCAACTTTGTCCGCGTTGAGTATTTAGAGTTCCGTATTTCATACAACCTTCATCTTCCAGCGGCGTCCACAAGGAGTTGAATTCAGGGAATTCCTTGCTTAGTTCCCCTACACCATAAAAGGAATACAAGCTCCAAGTTTTATGCTTAAGACTAATCGTTTAGGTTGAGCGTTGCTAGAAAGATAGTCAGTCAGTATACATGTTCAGAAAGAAAACTTCACTAGAAAAACTAGAGACAAGAACCATATCAAAGTTTCAGTACACACCGTTTCCTTAGAGGTGTAAAATTCATCATTCCTCTCATCCAAAATTTAGGTTACGAGTTCCACATTTGAAAACTGGCGCAATTTCAACGACTTCAAAATCCATGCGGAACTCCTTAAAACAATAGTCATAAATCCCAGGGGAAGACGTCGAGGTGTTTAATTTATATAAAGACTTGTGCCTGGGTATTTCTATAGGAGGTGCAGACAAGAGATATGGTTAAAGTTTAAAGCGGATAGTAATGGGCCTCGCTTGTTGAATTAGCTTCTACTGTTTTCTAAATTATTGGCTCGTGGTATGCAAATTGAAAGCTAAATTAATATTTTAACAAGCGCAGCGTCTTGTCATCCTTAACCTTTTTTAAATTTCCTATGTGCTTTCTCTTTTCTAGGCAAATACCCAAACCTCGGACTCTAGCATTCAGTAAACGTCTTATTCTACTGCTCCTCACCAACTTAGCAACCTTGATAAAAAAAGTCGAATTGTAATATCAAGGACATCTTTACGAGCTTAAAGATAAAATAAATCAACAAGTTGATTCGTCATTGCCGGTGAAAAATCGGCAGCTCAACTTTAAAATCGAGTAACGCGAAATTGACTTAAATCGAGCAAGTGACGCAACGAATTTTCTCGTGACAAGACTTCGCATCGCGTCGGTTGCGATGAGTAATTACACCCAACTCGGCTTCCGCCCTCAATGCGGAACGAGAATCAGTCCCGTGAGAATTTATAGGTACCAGTAGAACTGAAAACTTCAAAATTGAACCATAACCTGGTGGGATAGAGTCTGCTTAAGCGAATCACGGTCCCTCACTATGATTATAGTTAGATCATTAGCTCGTTAGGGAATTCGGTAATTAACAAGACCAAGCGATATTGAATAGCTACCAATCGTTAGCGAAATTTAGTTTTGCGGAGAAACTTGAAGACATGACTTGAATGATGAGAAAAATAAAATGCAGCCGTATTTAGAACTCTCTTTTTTTCAAAGTCGTTTAAAAACAACTGAATTAAAGTAGTGTGAAGTGTGTAACTAAAGTGAAGTATTCCTTTGTTTGATATCGGTTAAAAAGTGATTTGGGAAAAATTGTTCTTCATAACTTTAAAATATCGGCATACACCATAAGTTAATATAAATAAAACCCACGACAATAAAAATGAGTTATCTACAACAAAAGCAGGTCTTTAAAAAGAGTGTTATCGAGTTTCAGAAAAACAAAAAATATATACTAGCTGCTGCGCCCCTTGGTGATCTATGGCCGTAAAACATATCCAAGAACCTTATCTAAAAGGACACTAAAATAATGCAAAAAATTGCATCAAAATCGGTTCAGAAGTTATTGAGTTTCAGAGGTGCAAAACACTATGCTAGCTGCTGCAGCGCTCCCTGGTGGGCTATGGTTGTAAAACATATATAAGAATAAATAAAATAAATAAATAACACCCAACAGTCACATACAAATAGTCCTGATCCCACACTAGGATTCCCTGTGTCGTGGATATCAAAAACTACGAGTACCATGGTACCACAACACCCAGACCCGGAAATAATATTTACAGATCATGCAAACATTTCTTCCGCAGCGGAAATCGAACCCGCGCCTCTTGCGCCTCTACCGAGCAATCGCCCGACACGCCACTGAGGCCGTCAAGAACCTTCCCAGAAATCAGACCAATAAAATGCAAAAACCCACATTAAAATCGGTTCAGTAGTTTTTGAGGAAAATGGTAGCAAACAAACACACAAATAAATAAACGTACAACTTCTTAGGCCAAACGCGTTACCTTCTTCGTTCCCTCGTGGGTAAAAATACTTCAGGAATAATGAAAGCCGTGCATAATGATCGGTAAAAGCAGAACATTTCGGCAACTAAGCCGCTATTGTTCCTATGTGGCGATGCGCTTAGCAATTATGGCCTAGCCCGATTCGAAGCGGCCATAAAGGGTTAGCTGACAACTGAATTATAGGTTTACGCCACATGTTTATTTATAGAGCTAAAAATAATTTTGAAACAAATATGGTTTCAGAATCAGTGCACAAAAGGAACTTTTGAAGGGGCATTTTAAATCCTTTCACCACACTGGTTCAAAAGTACTAGTGACACGAATAGATAGATAGATAGCAGTAACAGCTGCTGCAGTGGTTGGACAGGCTTGTTCTCCTCAGCACTTTTAAAATTCAATAAACTGAATAAAACTTTCAAATACGTAAAATGTAAAGCTCGAAGAAGACACTGACGTCGGTCAAATAGTTTAAATTAATAAGGAAACAAATAATAGCTAAGTCACTAAACCAGGGCAGGTCAAACTTTACAAAAATATAAGACAAATAACATAATAGTGTTCTAGATAAGGCATCAATGCCATAGAAACCCATACGGAACATTGAAAGTTAAAATGAGGTCATCGACCAGATGTTGTGACGTTACAAGATGACTGTATCAGAACTGGTAAAACAAGGTTGCTTACAATCCGGATACATTTCAGGTCAAATCACAGGTAGACGCAAAAATACCTACATGGTACAGAATTGTGTGATAAATGTTATGAGTTACGAACTCTACCATTATTTCGGAATTGCTATTGTTGTCTTCAAAACTATTTCAAAAAGTAAAACAAAGTGATGGCAAAAATTGTAGGCTCTTCTTATATTATCTGAAATAGGTATGATATAATTTTATTTCATAAATAACTTTTGGAATATGTAATTGAAAACTGATAGAGACCTCGAGAGAGAGACTTTAGGGACCCAAGTTGGCAGGTCAAAATAGCTTATAAACTTACGTAGGTAGATATGGATGCTATGATTAATTTAAATTTTATTGCTTTACCAGAGTTCCAAACATTGTCCAAACATTGTTATATCATTGTCCAATGTTTGGACATCTTATACAACATGACAGCTCCATAAAGACGATCATAGAAGGAAAGGTAGAAGGAAAGCGAGGAAGAGGAAGATCAAGAATTAGTTATATCAGCCAGATAAAGGAGAAAGTCGTTGTCATGTCATAAAGAAGTAAAAGAAACCGCATTAGAGAGGGAAAAAAGAAGGAACCTTCATCATTACACCAACAAAAGCTAGCTCTTAAATTATATATATATATACCAGAGTTCCGGCAAAGCCACTCCAATGTTTACTAAAGAAGATTGGAAAAGGAATATCAACGTACGAAAACTCCCTTCAAGATTCCAAATATCTGAAAGCTAATTAGCAAGGAGAGCTTGACGACCAAAGAATGACCACGGTTCAGATCCGTGTCAATGAGCTTTCCTCGGAAACCCGACTGCAGTAAAATTAAGGAAGTAATTTACTGCTAATACCCAATTTATGGGTATTGGGTGGTCGCTCGTAAAACTGCGACTCTTGTTATTAGTTTTGGAGATCCTAAAGGAAATCCTGATTATTTATGGAACAGGAAATTCGTACATTTACCTAGTACCCTAGTACCATGTTGGTGCATTTGACAAAATTAGTGTAATGGTGTCCGCCCGTACCCCATCTCATAACCTTTATAAAATCTTCACGTTGTGTTTTATTATTATTACTTTGCAAGTATTGACATCACGTGATCACCAGTTTAATATTTGGTATGTGTCGCAGTCATGTATCATTGATCCTTTCTTGATTCTATCAAGTTGAGGTGACAACCCGGAAAAGGGTCTCATCACTTCCCAGTCCATATTCCACTTATGTGGATATGGCACAATTTGTTTTTCTTCTTTATACTTCTACTACTCCTTTCACTATCATGTTTATCGAAAGGAATAAGAGCCGTGAGTAATTTCTCGAAGTGTCCCTGAAATACAGAATGCCGTCCTTTTCAGACAATACAAAGTGTACACATACATACATACCTAATGGGGTGGGCAGTGCCACAAGTATTAATTAGAAAACTTGCCGCTCCGATTTAAATTCTCAAGATGGATATGGGGACAGGTGATTAGCCCATCTTCCATATACCTAGATTCATCATGTTGGAAAGATATGGTGACAATTAAAACTTATTTCACGTGATGAGATACAATAAGCAAGTATTCCCAAGGAAGATTGACGTCGGCAGGCGGCCGGTTATAAAACACCTTAGCCAAAACTCTTACCGTGCCGACCCCACACAGAGTGGGGTAAGGGCAGGAAGATGATGATGATGACAAGCGAAATGTCATCACACTCAATTGCTTATGTAACCGAGGCCGAAAATATTTGCTAGTGTGATTTTCGCGTGCTTAAGTAGACTGTTTCCTTTTGCAACCTCGGCATTCATCGTTGTTACATCAAGCGAAGGTAGCGTAATAGTCCAGCTTGTTATTTTGTGATCTAGCGACCCATTCTGATAAGGTCGTCGGTTCGAATCCAATCGGACATTGGCGAAGTTTTATTTTTACTCTCAAACGATGAATGACAACCTCATGAGTGTCGTCAATGTGTGAATCTATACAACATGTGTCAAGTGCACAAAACTGAGCCTCTGTGATGCACTTGCTTCAATTCCATATACTATCGAAAGAACCAGTAAAATAAGTACTGTAATGATAAGTACGATAAGTAGTAAGTATAGTTCTACTTACTATTGTGTAGGTATGTATGGAATTGAATAAGCATAAATACATGTTATGACCTATCTTCCATGCCTGCCTACATACTTGATGTGTTTGTAATAATTATGTCATGATGTCGAAGGAAGCTGTACCTATAAAAAGTTATAAGTTCATAAATTCATAAGTTCATTTATTCATAGACATTCCTCTTACAAAATGTGTATGAAATATAAAATAAAATATCTTTAATTCAAAATAAATAAAATACAAACATTAAAAAAATTAAATTACTTTGCATGCTTACTTACACCCATAAAACTATACAATAAATAAAAATTCCAGCTAAATAATCTTACACATGAAATAGATAATAATATAGAATTCGAACAATTTCACACAAAATAATATATTATAGTAGGTTTTTTATAAATAAATTTACATTAAAATGTCATAAAATAAAATATCTAGCAAATAAAAACACCCTAAAGCAGAAGCTTATTTAATTTAGTTTTAAGAAAGACATGAGGCAAACTAAAACCTTTTTCAGAAAGGAGGCCATTCATTGGATAATGATTTACGAAGAAAAAAAACAAAATGAGTCACTAAAGTATCATGTATATTTTGCAAGAGAGTTATTTTCAATCAGTGTTATAAAAATGCTTTTCTAGGCTACATACTAATATGATACGGGTGCCTAGTATGTGGCCTGGATAAGCATTCTCCAAGTTATATCCAATCCCAAAATTGAAACACAAACAAATACACTTGTACAACTACATTGTTTTTGAGGTTAGTACGTATATATTAACATGGTAAAAATATAGCAGTTATTATGTTAGTTAACCTTTGGCACCTCTAACGCTTTTAGAGAAGTAGGTAGGTATTCAACGGACAATGTAGCAGGCATATTACGCAGATAGGTATTTTACCAATCTACGCTACATCTATATTTATTAGTTACTAAAACTAGTAACTATAGTACATTGTTGCCATATGGCAGCTATTAACTGCTTTGAAGTTTTTATGTGAACAACGCGTTTATTTATACCTATTTCATCCTTCTCGATATTCTAAGAATCTGTGAATATAATACAAAGTTTTGTTATTTTATAAAATATTATAATGTACAAATTTTTACTAATAGCTTATCATCAAAATTATCTATAGTCTATCTATTATATTCTGTTATCTCATAATTATTTTATCATTTTCTACTTGATCACTTGTTTTTAATCAAAGCATATAATCTAACATAAAAGTTGATAAAAATAGAAATATGTTATCTGTTTTAAAATATGTGCACTAATAAAAAGATAGCCATACTTCGCCCAACCATTTAATTTGCTTTTGCCAGTGAGTTGACAGAAATTTTGTGATGTTTAAGACATCGTTACCGATTAGATTTCTTACATACATACGTAATTATCACGCTCGTATCCCTAATGGGGTGAGCAGAACCACAAGAAAACCTAAGAAAAATTGCAGCCACTTCTGATTTAAAGTGATGGATATGGTGAACCATGGTGATAGGTGATCAGCCCATCGCCCTATAGGTTAGGTATAGGTGGTCCATCATTTTGGAGAGGATACTATCCCTTGGTCGACTTTTACGACATGCTCGGGGAGAGAAGCAGCAAATCCGGTACGAAACAAGACGAACCACGCAGTCTATTTATGCTTAAAGTATAAAACCAAGTCTTAAAATCAGTTTCATACTGTTTACTTCTGAACTAAATGTCTGATCTCAAAACACAAAAGAATAATAATTTCAAAATTTTGATATAACAAACGAATGGTCTAATCAAATGTATAAAATGATGACTTCGATGATTATCGATTCCTTTGTCCTCCTTAAAGTAAAACTGTGAGCTTTAGCTATTTTGTTAAATAATATGTCAATTTTTATGATTCTTAAAGTATTATAAAGGCTTTTTAGCTGATGTACGATTACTTTCGATTCATTATCACTTACTAGGCCACCACTAGGTAAATTTAATATAAAGATAGATGTACCATAACTGTTTTGATTCTGCAAATAATTTGTTATTTTATTTTTGAAAACTGAGACACTCTTCAGGCATTTTTATGTTTTTATTGGGTCAAAAGTCAAAACGTCTTAAATAAACGTAGGTTCTTTAAAAAGGACCAAGTAGGTAAACCTAAGATACAAAATCATGCACCAAATCAATTAAAGTTTTACTGCAACAAGCAACTCCCATGCTACAAAACCCGGTCAAGCTACAAAAAACAATTACAAAAACAAACCGGCATCGCGACGTCAATGAACTTATACTCTTTATAAAAAAACCTTCACTCAATCGGACCTTTAATACTAATAAATACTGGACATGCGACATTCCGAATGCTTCCAATCTCATTAATATTCGCAAAGCATAAAGTACCGACCTTGTGAATGATAATGATGAGATCCGCAGAAGTTGCAGCAAATCCAAAAAAAAAAATGCCACAAATATTTAAAAAAAAAACACAATTCACCAAGAATCCACAGGTAAATCGAAAGCTCGTGAAACGGGAAATCGTACAGCAGGGGCGTACGTCCGTACGTATCGGCGCGCGGAGTAAGACTGAGGGAGGACCGAAGAGGTCTGTTCGGCCGAAGGTCGGAGGCGATTGGAGGACGGAGTGAAACGGGATGCGGCATAGATGCGCGCATCGCCCGACTTCCGCTCGAAGCGGTAGATAAAAAATCGCAGAGGGAAAACTTAGAGGCACTTGATCATTCGAGCCGAGATTCCGAGTGTTATCTCGCGCATTGATTGTTATTTAACGTGATTTAGTTTTGACGTTGTTTGATCTCTGTTGATTTGTTTACTTAGGCACTTGAATAAGCGGTAGATATTATCTAATATTATCTGTGGTCTTAATGCATAGAGTGCGATAAGTTCTGAATGTAATTATGTCTTGTTTGAGAGTCTTGTAAAATTGCATTGCATTACTTAATAAAATTATGAGCTGTTTTTCCAATATTATTATGGGATTCATGCCGGTTGTGCCTGTAAATCACCAATGACCTACCTATTTATTTTATGGTAATGGATCCTGTATAGCACAATACACCCCACCGCGGGACGTTAGTGCAGATCTTTTTTCCCCTACCAGTGATTAGAATTAGAATGGGTCCTATCGCCTCGGGTTACTGCATTCGTCGCTCACTCGGCACCCAGGGCAATTGGGCATAATATCGTATTCGTAAAATAGTAACAATAATACGTGTAGTTTACTAGCGCGGCTTTGCTCGCGTGTTGTAAATTTTGATCCCCATTTGGCACCTTTTTAAGAGTTATTTTTATGTATCCTAACCAAGTTTATTGTCAATTGCAACACCCATTAAAAAGTTTCCATACAAATTTAGCCACCCCTTTTTGACTCTTTTTGAGAGTTACTTTAAAAAACCCTGAAACACGTGTCCAATTATTTTGTACTCTTTTCCAGACGTATATTTAAGTTAATCGCACCGCCCAGCCCGTAAAAAAGTTTTCATACAAACTTTAAAAGTCTCTTGCACCCCCACTGGAAGTAATAAAAAAAAATAAAAAAACATGTTTTATTTATTTTAAAGTTTATTTGTACCGCTTTTGTGCGAATCAAAAGTAATATTTGATCCATACAAACTTTACCACCCTGTTTAATCCCTGTAGGGGTTGATTTTAGAAATTAAATTAGCCTTTGTGTTATTCCAGTACCATAATTTTGTACATTTTAAATATCATCAAAATCGGTTCAGTGGTTACGGAGATACGTGGTAACAACACACACACACACACTTTCACTTTCACACACTTTCGGATTTATAATATTAGTAGGAAAGGATATTGAAAACCGTGGGGCATGGGACGAACGAGACTAGCACAAGACTGTGTTGGATGCAAACAGACAGAGGACTATGCCCAGCAGTGGGCAACGTATAACTGTTCATGATAATGATGATGAAAGTAGTAATATTTTGCCATGAAACGCGGCATGTATCTTACTTATATTATAAATGCGAAAGTTTGTGAGTTTGGATGTTTGGATGTTTGTGCCTCAATCACGCCTAAACGGCTGAACGGATTTGAATGAAACTTGGAATATACATATTACATGTACTGGATTAACATATAGGCTATTTTTTATCCGGATACCACGCGAGCGAAGCCGCGGGCGGCAGCTAGTTGTTATATATAATAGCGTATGTACCTACAGCTGCTCCAGATATAAGTATTGTGTGCAACTAATGATAATAATATTAAGTATCTAGTAACGGAAATAGTACCCTGATATTATCTAGTCTTTTACCTAACGATAAATGTCACCAGGTGCTATAAAAAGAATTGTGTAAATTATACTACGTATAAAAGAGCACTGGTGGTCTAGTTGGTAGTGACCCCGCCTTCCAATCCTAAGGTGGCGGGTTCAGATCCGGTTGTGTACCAAAAAATTTTTCTGTTCGAAAAAATTATGTGCGCTACTCTCAAAAGGTGAAGGAAACCATCGTGAGGATATCGGCATGTCATAGAACCTAAAAAGTTCGAAAATATGTCAAAAACAGGAAAGATGCACTTTAAATCCTTTCACCACACTGGTTTGAAAGATTGAAAAGATATGCAGCAATGTACAATTTCTTTAGCACTTTTTGGGTTGCCTTATAGATTGATACAGATGTAGACATAGTACCTATCCAACCAACTACCTCTAGAATTTCCGCCCGCAGTTTTGCTCGCTTGTCTCAGATAAAAGTAGTTTATTTATGCATCGCGTTTTTATTTAAAGCAAGTTTTTTTTTTCATTCAAATCGATTTAGCAACGGCGTCATTGAGGCACAAACTAAAACATTCTATTCTATAATTTTAGTAGGATTGTGTTAGCCCCTCTCTAGAAAATAAATGACAAAACAAATAAAAGTCAGTGTTGATGTTATTCAAACAGATCGGAGGCAACCCGACACAAACTTGATAGCGTTATCATTCCGAGTGCGTTGTGACATCAGGATATGACTGAGTGGTTTCCTATCATATAACCATTATGTACAATGATATGGAGGTTGGAAATCCCTACACTCAAATGTTTTTATACGCTGCACGATTTTGGGAAAGATTGAGGAGTAATAGGCTAGCGTGGGCATGTCATGAGGAAGGATGAAAACTTGATAAAAGTCATGTTGCAAGGAGAGTTATGAATATAAATGTGGATGGATTTAAGGGAAAGATGACACGGTTAATATGGGAGTGAATATAAAGATGACGGCTGACTGAATGGAATGGCCGACATTATGTGCCGACTTCACATAGAATGGAATCTCATTCTATGTGGAGTCGGCACATCATGTTCTCTTCTTTAGCTTATTCAAGATTTACACAGTCATCATCTTCCTGCCATGGAAATCCTGGAATGGAAGAAGAAAACACGATGTGCCGTTCTCTTCTTCCATTCAATTCAATCAGCCATCATCTCTGTACTCACTCCCAATATGGAATAATTATTATCATATTGTTTATTAATTGTATTATAATTTTGACTCTACACTACCTACCTACTTTAATTAATAATATTTTATTAGTGTGACAATTAAAATAATGTTAAAATTTTGCACGCCTAAATAAGGCAGAGTGTATTGGATCCTTCTTGTGTGTTATTGTACCTACATTCCTGCAAATAAATGATTATGATTATGATTATGAATAACCATGTTAGCTATTTAGTACAATATAATAATGTGTTGCAGTCTGTAGTCTTATCGTCGCTTCCCTTATCGAGGTCGTCACTACATTACCTACTTTTTGCAATACACTATCAGAATTTGAATACAATTGTAAAATAGTATTATTATATGTATCTATTTATATTGATTTATTTACGCGTTTTAGGTATTTAAGGAAAACATTTTGCCGTATGTCATTACTTCCCAGAATTCGTTCCTTATTAGCGACTCTAGCAAATGGGGAAATAGTGTATTTTTTTTTAATTCGACGGGTTCGATTCCTGGTTAAGAATATTCATATTTCAAAACTCCAATGATACTCTTTTAATTTTCATCAAAATCAAGCCCGAGACTCTTTTGAGTAGGTACTTTTCCCTATTCCTCATAACTTCTGATTTGGCCATGCACGCTCACTTGAAAAATTCACTCTGTATAGTTCTGATCTGACCCCACACTAGACTAGAACTTCTCTGTGTCCTGGATATCAGATATTACGAGTGCCATAAGTACCATAACATCAAGAATCTGAATAAAAAATTGTCATCATTATCATCAGCCTATAGCCAGTCCACTGCTGGACATAGGCCTCCCCTAATGAAGGCCATCTCGCCCCAATATTTCTCAGCGGGAATCGAATCTGAACCTCTTGCGTCTCAGCCGTGCACTAACCCGCCATTTCAATGAGTTCGTCAAAATTAAATTAAGTCAATATAATTAAGATGATACGATTCCATTATCCTGGCTGCATTGATGATTACGCTATCTGCTAATGAGTTCATTAGTATCCACGCAATGCAAATGACTAGGTAGGTACTGACTTATTTATTAGCATTTTACTTAATATTTATCACTGTACCGTACCTTACTCAAGTACATAAAAACTAAATATATAAAACTCTTAGGTACCTTACTGACTGATTGAAAATCTACGCACTATATAACTATGTATAACTATAACCCAAAACCGAATCACTCGTTGAAGATCACAGTTGGCCCAATTTCAAACCTAAACAAACAAAAGGAATATTATGTATACATGCTATTTTTACTATCTAAGAGTGTTTCCGCTGGATATCAGAATGTTTGACTGTAATTGACACCTTAGCAGTTCTATTTGATACTCATCCTCTTCAAATAGGACTATAACGAGCATGTTACCTTTATCTTAACATAATCTCGTTTAAGGTAAATATTATATTGTTATCGATATTTTGTGTATTGCCCGCTCTATATTCGGCCTGCGACTATTCGCAACTTATGTAATGTCTTCGTAATGTCACCAGTTTAAGCGTGAAAAGGTAACAGACAGACCAAACAGAATTACTTTCGCATTTATAATATTAGTATGGATAAGACCAATTGCCTATTTTAAAAATATTGTAGATTTCGATAAAACTTATCGTAACTATCACTAACCAATAATATAGGCAGCTTCTTTCCATAACTGTTCAATTAGGAAGCAAAGAAGCTGCCCGCTTGCTTAATCTCGCTTTTTCAATTCATTTTGCAATCAAAATTATTTACCTTTTTCCATTCATTTTGCAATCATTTGATAATTTCATTGTTTCCAACTCCTCAGAACAATCAACAAGTGGTAAGATTTAATCAAACAGGAAGAATAAATCATCGTGATCGCCTTAGCCCGCTCAGAGAAGCCATCTGCAAAAATAATGGTGCTGCCAATTTTGCAAACAGAAAAAAATAACAATCTGATATCAATCCAATAAAGGGGAAGGAAGCAGGCGCCGAGTAAGCAATAACAGGTCAGAATGAGAGAGAAAATTGAAAAGGTCTAAGGCCCAGGCTACATGAGGATAGTAAATAGAGAAGCAAGCGTGCTACAAAGTCAAGTCTGACACGGTTCGTACACAAGGTACAAGTAGTACCACAAATATAGTGCGCCTCGGCAATTTTCGTGTAGCTTCTGAAATAGTAATATAGAGATGTTACAATAATAATGTAGATACTTCATTTTTTTAAGGGTTGGTTCAATTATTTTTAGGTGACTATATTAGTTGCATATTCGGACAAACTCGGTTTTTATACAAAGCACAAGTTTTCTGAGGCACACAATATTTGTGGTACTACTTTACCTATGCAACATAATTTGTAAGTCATACTTTGCAATTACATAGGTACTACAATAATATAACGCCTGTTTCCTATAGGGGTAGAGATCAGAGATCTTCATTTGCTACGATCCTGACATACTTCTTTCCCTTTTCCAAAACGTCGTCGATTGACACATGACGTATCGAGGTCTTTCCCTTCCAACGATACCTATCATTTATTTGCAATTGACTTTCAGTAGTATTTGATATTAATATTATAAGGATACACGGTTGTACGGACCGTTCCAAGGATTTTAATCGTATGCTCATATGCAAGTTCGATCTTCATAAGATAAAGTGAAGAACTGCGCAAAGATGTTTACTGAACAAAATACTGTGATAGTAATCGTACACAATCGACATTCCTTGCCTTAAAGTGTATGTTAGATGGGTTTCTATTCCACAAAAATAGTAATCTTAATAAAAAAGTATAGAAAACTGATTCGAAAATTAGTATCCAGTAACCATCTTAGTATAATGGAGTAGTAAGTCTGTTATCCTACTATCCTAACCGGTTTACTATCCTCGTCTGACCCAAGCACAAGAGTAAAGAGTAACAATCGCGCAGAGTTCCCAAAGAACGGCGTAAACCATAAAACTTTCGAAGTTCGCTCTTATACGGAAAGGGTTGGCATCAATGAATAACAAAAGTAAATTATGCAAAGAAAAAACGTGTTACTGATGTAAATTTATAACAGGGTGTCTTTGAAGATGTTGGGAACCGCATTATCGAACTCATACGGAGCCCTATCTACCTAGCCGTGTCACTAGTTCTTTCGAACCAGTGTAGTGAAAGGATTTTAAATAAATATAAATAAATAAATGAGAATCCATGAGAGCTTGAGAGCAGCCGTCACATCTTAAGAGCTTGGGTTCAAATCATAATTCATTCAAATCAAATGGATTTTTCTGTAAAAAATATGTGCGCTATACACACATAGTGACATGACTAGATAGGTAGAAGCGTGGTGATGACCGCTGGTGTAAGACGTTAGCCGAATGGTGGCCGAGATGTGGTTATTTATTTATATTTATTTCGAAAGACAAACAGAACTGTGAATATTATAAACAAAATCACTGAAATATTGCATAATCCAGTAAAGTTTTCACTTTCAAAAACCATTATAGGAGTACTAGCTGCCTCCCGCGGCTTCGATCGCGTGGTACTCGGTTGAAAAATAGCCTATATGTTAATCCAGCACATGTACTATGTATATTCCAAGTTTCATTCATATCCGCCAAACATCCTCACCAAGTTTCGCATTTATAATTTGAGTAAGAAGTAAGATTGGTCGTCGGGCAAGGAGATAGGCAGACGAAATGGTCAAAACCGTGTGCCGAAGATGGACAAGACTAGCATAAGACCGTGATGGATGGCACAAACAGACCTATGCCCAGCAGTGGTCAAAGTCGAGCTGTGGATGATGATGATGTATGTCGAAAAACGGCAATTTTGAAGCCTTTTGTTTCAAAGTCCCATCTTTATGCCAGACCTTTTTTGAGATGGAGATAGTTGATTAAACTCATTGTCTACGTATAACTAAAAGAGCTTTATTTTTCTGTAAAAGGGTGAGTGAGACATTTTGATCCCATTTAAGTGTCAACTATATTAAAAAAACCGGCCAAGTGCGAGTCGAATTCACACACTAAGGGCTCCGTACCATCGTACATGAACATAAATATGAGGCTCCCTTTTATTTTATTTTTATTATTTTATTGTTAAAGCGGCAATAGAAATACTCACTGTGGAAATTTTAAATCTCTACCTATCATGGTTCATGAGATACAGCCCACTGGTGGAAGGATGGAAAGAAAGTAGAGGCTCTGTAATAGGGTCCCATAGCCACCCTTCGGGTACGGAACCCTAAACACTGAAACTTATTTACAGAACAAAAACGTCGCCGATTTGGTCCAGGTACGCGCGCCGAAGTCTTTCCCTTCCAACGGTACCATTCACACTCGCCTCATACACCTGTTTCGTTAATCTTCTTTCACTTCACATCGCTCTCTTATCACAAATAGAAAAAATATATATATTCTTAGTAAAATTGTAAAACTTCACTAATCAGATTATCAAAAAAATAATCATACTTTACCCACGACTTTAATATTTTGAGACAAAAGGTGACCTTATCTCCCTCCCGAGGAAAAAAAATCTCCTTCACCAATTTTATGGAAATCTGTTTGGAGAAAAGGTAACAGACAGTTACTTTCGCATTTATAATATTAGTAGATACCAATGGTTAGTGAATAGAAGTCCCAAGATTAGTGAAAACTTTCAATAAAGTCACAGGGATAGATTACCACACCATTCCCCGTTTAATTTCCGCGATATTAACAGCATATCCGCTCGAGATGCGCCAGAGGCTAGGTAATCCCGGAATCCACATATTAAGCGGCTGACCCGGTTTAAATCGGGTACCCACTCGTATATAGCTCCCTACTCATGTCAATAGTTCTTTAGAACCAGTTTGGTGAAAGGCTTAAAGTAGGTACCTCAAAGATGCTTCTCCATAACTAATGCTTTCGAACTTTTCAAGCCCTAAATTATGCTGACTTCGCGATGCTATTGTTCACCGTTTCAGAGAAATGGTATGGTATGTAGCGCACATAAATTTTTCAAACATACAAATAATTGGTGAACGCCCGGAATCGAACCAACAACCTTAGGATCGAAAGGCGTAAGTCAGTACCGCTAGACTACCATTGTTCTCAAAAAAAATATTTATTGGCGAACAGCGAACATGTTGAAGAACAGCCGTCAACTAAATCCTACTAAAATTATAAATGCGAAAGTTTGTGAGGATGTAAGGATGTGTGGATGTGACGATGTATATTTGTGCCTCAATCACCCCCAAACGGCTGAACGGATTTGAATGAAACTTGGAATATACATAATACGTGTGCTGGAATAACATATAGGCTACTTTTTATCCGGGTACAACGCGAGCGAAGCTACAGGCGAAAGCTAGTCTAAAATGAATTGAGAGTTCTGGTAGTTATAGCCGCAAGAGGTAACAAAGCCGCGGGTTGAAGTTAGTTTATTTTATTTTCATTATTACAAATAAAAAAGATCTCAGAATTGAATCCCCGAATTTTGACCAAAATAGAATTACCTATCAAATTTTTTAAAGTTGACTTCAACGCAAAAAGTTCACCTCAAATAACCTCCAATGATCCCATTTAGAAATTGAAAGTGCCTCTGAGCCATCTCCGTAATCACCCGATAGCCATCAACGGCCATAAACATACGAAAAAATAAACAATGCAATGAGAGTAAAGGCGTAACATCAGTAATTGAATACAGACGGGAGTTTTACAGACGACGTGTAGAATAAGCAAGCTGAGCGCTTCCGTGCTTCGGAGGGCACGTTAAACAGTCGGTCCCGGCTTTTAAGTCGTTAAGCCATGACGGAGGCCTTTAGGCGGCCTAAAAACTCCGTCACCAGAGTTGGCCACTAGCTCATACGTACATAGCGGCAGCAAGCGTAGGTAACCTTACGTCATAAATAAATAAATAAATAAAATAAATATATGTGGACATTTCACACAGCGCCATCTAGCCCCAAACTAAGCAAAGCTTGTACTATGGCTGAAACGAGATGGCTAATAGAATACTTACATACTTTTTTTTGTAAATACATGCTTATAATACATAATACTTCAACACCCAGACCCAGAAGAAATATTTGCAGAACATACATACAAATATTTCCTTTTAATGTTTTAGTACCTACGTTGTGTTTCAATCACGACGGTTCCTTGAATTAAAGTTAAAATAATATTGTGCACTAATAGGTATACATAGTAATATAAGGTAAAACAGAGTACATATTATCCAGGTCCCAGGAGAGCATAGCCACCGGCGAAAGCATGTAAATGTTAAAAAGTGCACTAATAGGTATACATAGTAATATAAGGCAAAACAGAGTACTTATTATCCAGGTTGGGATCCAGGAGGGCATAGCCGCCGGCGAAAGCATGTAAATGTAAAAAAGTTAGCTTAGAACGGTTAAAAAGTTGAACGCTACAACTTGTATCCAAGACATCAGTAAAAATTCTAGCTCAACTGTTGTTTTAAAGTTCACTTTTAATGACTGCAAATAACAGAACAAAGAAATTCTAAAACGTTTTCCCATAGCAAGAGAATGAATATGAAGACGAAAAACAAAGTCATGATTTATCACTCGACAGTACTTTAAACTAAAGCCTTTGTCATCTATCTAGACAATTTATGATGTAACTCTTGCTTGCCTGGACAACTAAGGCGCAACAAGAGAGATATATATGTACGTGCGTCAATAAATATATGTATAAAGCTCCTAAGTAAAGGACTGACTGACTGACTGACTGACTGACTGACTGACTGACTGACAATCAATGCACAACTTAACCCATTAGTTCAAGAAGCATGGAACTTAGAGGGAATATTCCTTTTATGGTGTAGGGTGAACTAAGAAAGTAATTCCCGAAATTCTTTCCACAGAAGACGCAGCAAGTTTGTATAAAAAATACTCAACGCGGAGAAATTTACGGAGCTTTCCTCGTTCCTTATTGCACAGTCGGGATTCGAACCCATGATCTTCGGATCGGATGAACTCCCACTAGTCTAACACGAATCTCAATCCCTCTTATTCCTGTTGTGAGCATAATTAAAACATAATAAATGGGACTAGTATGATAAAATACATATTATTACTTCATAAATCAATCTATCAAAAATATTACTTTTCTAAAAATAGCCATTATAAAACATCCATCTGTTTCAATAAATATAAACCAACTAAAATTGATTGCAATCTTTAGATAATCACCCCCCAAGTCAATTGACACAAAATTTTCGTAACGCAATGTAGAATAAAAATTCCGCCAGATTTTTTCTACGCCCCGTGCCCCCAAAAAGACGTTATTATGAGACATTCCATAATTTATCGTCACTCATAAAAGCTTGTTGCGCACATTCCGCAAATCTAGGAGTGAAATGGCTTAGTTTAATGGGGCACATTTTTCATGCACACCTTTCAACCTTGGGTTTGACAATGAACGTTATAGGGAAAAATGGAATGGCCTCCACGCTTGAAACAAAAAAAAAATATTGACAACACCTAAAAACAATAAGGAACAGAAAAAAAGAACAGAGCTAAGACAACAAAACAAACATTTAGCTATAGGTACAGTCAGCGTCAAATTGATATGAGCGTCTAGAGTAGTCAGAATGATCTGAAAAACATAAAAGCAATTTGATATACCTTCGCAGTTTGAATCATCATATTGTTGTAAGCACCCAAGGTGTTCAAAATATTTTACTACTCATAGTTTCATATTTATATGAGCAGTCAGGGTCATCAAAATTATCTTAAAGTTTTTATGATCGCGTATTGACGTTCAATTAGAAGACTCGCGATGATAGCATAGATGATTCGCGCGATGATCGCGTGATTGCGTTCAATTAGGACAACGTCTAACGCTTGCTTCGCAAGTGTACCTTTATAAGGAAAAACCGAAAAAGTATGGGTTCATGTTTAGGGTCATAAATATAACATCCACAACAAGATTACATAGAATGAGGTAACAGACAATATAAGTCTATTGCTGTTTGTTTTGGTAAAATCCGAGGAAAATATGAGGTTACGAGCCAGTAACTCTTCCGTGAGTGTTATCAAAACTCGTTAGAATCTGTGGTAGAAAAATACAACACAGAACGGATAACGTCTCACTCACAAGCGAGTAGAGCACTGCAGTGAACACCATGGTGTTCTAGTTGGTAGTGACCCCGCCTTCCGATCCTAAGGTCGTGGGTTCAAACCCGGTCGTGTACCAATGAATTTTTCTGTGCGATAAATTTATGTGCGCTATACCAGTACTCTCAAACGGTGAAGGAAAACATCGTAAGGAAACCCACGGCTTAGTTAGCTCCGCACGTATTGACTATGTCTTTCCTGTGGACAAGGCCGACTAAGCTGAGAGGATGGAATAGGTGCTGGGCAAGCCTTCTTCATCTTAGTTTGTCCCGGGCACTACAGCGTCCCGTTAGTGAAGGTAAAACTTACCTCCTGACGCTGTATAAATCATCTATCTACTATAGATAAAGGCCTTAGTTAAGAGAGTATAATTTAGCAAGAGTTTTTTAATATTTTGTTGGAACTTTTCAGTTTACCACCAATCAGTCGGATCTACATTTAATTTGACTTAAATAAGGCTTAAGTCATTTCAAGAAATGCAGGTAGCGTATAAAATAAATTAATTGCTACAATATGAATGCCCCACCGGTATGAAGTTAGTAAATGGCAACACAGTGTTTACGGGTCCATTCATTACAACTTGCGCTACGGCTGTTCGTTTGTTCATCTCATTCTAGTAACTGTCTATGCTACTCGCTAAAAGCAAAACTATACTAAAAATTATAGTATTTTTGTAGGTCCATAATTTTATTATTACTCATGACTTTTAATTGATCTACTGTGCACGAAAAGAGTCTTTGAGGCGCACTTTAAATAAACCCTTTCACCTCACTGTTTTGAAAGAACCAGTAACACGACTAGTAGTAGTAGTATTGATCTACTAATATTATAAATCTGAATAAATTGTGTGGATGCTTATACAAATCCATTTAATATTTTTTTTAATTTATATCTATAAATACGCACGCAATGCATGTATTTAAGCAAAAATACATAAATAATTTCTCCTTTCCTTAAAAACTTTATTTTCAATAATTTTGATTCATATTTAGAGCGAATCATCAACTTGTAGCTACTTACTACATGTTAAACATTTCTGCATGATAACTAATTACACGGACTTAGCGACAGACAGACATGACAAAACTATAATGGTTCCTCGAGGACTTTAAAACCCTAAAAAATACTATTCGTTTTACTAGGTTAGGTAAGAGCAACGTCCAGCTACTAAACAACTGTAAACGAACAAGAAATAGACTACGTTTTGCTTTCGCATAGAGCGAAGCTAGAATTACATAACTTCATTGAATCCAAACTTCTGAATAGGTTAGCTTGCAGACGAAACAGAACCACGCCAGCGAAACAAGAGCTACGGATTCCATAAGTTTAAAGAGATATGTAGGAGGTAGTCAACTCAAAAGATCTGATTAAACTCATATCTCAAAGGTGTACCAAGTAGTACCACAAATATTGTGCGCTTCGGCAATTTTCGTCTAGCTCCTGAAATACGAATTAGTGCAATGATGATTGGATGATGATAATGTATTATAGAAATGTTAGAATAGTTATGTAGATACTTATTTTTTTGGGGTTTTAAGGGTTGGTTAGGTTATTAGTTGCATAATGGTTTTCATACAAAGCACGAAGCTTGCCGAAGCGCACAATATATGTGGTACTTCTGTACGTTATGTTCATTTCAAGATCACTTTATTTCATTACAACCGGGAGTGGGACATTTTCATGAATTCATTGAAATCCCTAAAAAATACCGGTATTTAGCGGAAACAAAGAAAGGACTACTGTCGTCAGTGGGATATTATGGGCTGTAGATGTTTGTGTGAAATCCCAAAACCTACTAAACATTTCAAATAGTAATAGAGTTGTCTTTAAATCCTTTAGTTTTAAAAAATGGGATCACTGTTTGGGACATGGCACAATGGTTGTATCAAACAATCAATACCGACCTAATTATACATTATTTACGAGTAAGTATACATACGAACATTATTTATGTAAACATAATTACCTAGAGGAATGTTTCCCAGGATTAGAAAACAGAAGAAATAAAAAGAACTCATCAAATGAGCCCAGAAAGCGTGCGCTCTAAATTCCTTTTCAGCCAATGAAATGACGTCTGTAAGTTTTAATGATATTTATTTGCTACAAACAAGCTCCAACCACCATACAAGCTAGGTTTACGTGCCGGTTGCAAAGTTACTTGCTTGAATGGATCAATAGAATAGGGATGCTCCAATCTGAAGACGAGGAATTAAAAATAAATTAAGCAAGTTTCTTATGACTTATGGCTCTGCCCACACCGTTAGAGATATGGGCATGATATTAGATATGTATTATGTGGCAATCAAAACTCTTTATTATTATCAATCAGCGGCTTTTGTCCCACTGTAGAGCAAAAGCTTCCCTTCCCTTTTTCCACTCTTCGCGATTTAACGCTGTGACAGGCCATGTGCCAAGGTGAGTGTGAGTGAAAACTCTTAACCAGTCAAAAGTACTTTTGACCAACGAAGTTCTGGTCGCCGAAGCCGAAGCTCAGGAGGTGAGCATGAGTGCTTACTCCTTGTTACGCAATAGTGGAGAAGCTGCATCTCCCGCAGCGCCGGAGCAGATGATTAAAGACTTGGGTCTTTAATTCATTTTCCTTATAAATTACCCCTTATTTCAACGGTCCATCTACTAAAATTTTACCTAGAAATCCTTTAATATATATTCTAACCAGCTAAAAGTGATTTTAACTGATATTTTAGTTGGTTAAAGGTAGTTTTAATTACAAATTTGTAGTCAAGTTGTTTTTTATTGTTAAGTCAAAAGTACTTTATAACGGTTAAGAATTTTAACTGTAACATACATAATATCACGCCTGTTTCGAATAGGGGCGAATCTCCATAACCTACTGTCCTGAGACATTCTATTCTTGCTTCATTCATTCGTCATGCATACACGTCAGTTTTGGGTACTCTTGACTTAGCCTTTCTCCAAAACGTCACCGATTTGGTCCGTATTTGGCCTAAGTATTTCTTAGGCCAAATTTCTAACGGTATCATTCACACTTGCCTCATCATCTCTACATGACCATTTCCAATCAAATCATCATCATCTTCCTGCCCTCATCCCACTCTATATGGGGTCGGCACAGCATGATCCTTGGATCATGCTGTAAGAGTTTTGGCTAAGGTGTTTTCAAGACCGGCCACCTGCCTGACGTCAACCCTCCTTGGAAATACTTGCTCATCATGTTGGAGAGGACACTATCCCTTAGTCGACTTTTACGACATGCTCGGGGAGAGAAGCAGCTGGACGCATTCAATGTTTTTTTACTCTCAGTTCAGTGAAGAAGTAAGTACCATTTTCATTCTATTATTGCATTGAAAACGTTTTCACTCGGCTGTTTAGATCCTTTTTAAGTGACATTTTTACCTTTTGACACTAGTTCAACTCGAAACAATTAAGGTAGGTATGTTCGGGTTAGGTGTCCACTCCCTAGCACCGGCCTGCCTAGTATCCGACTAACTTTGCGACATTGGAGATCCAGTGGTCCACCGTATCGAACGGTACTTCCGGATGGCACTTCTAGTACCCGTGCCGTGTTTATTTTGTTTCTGCGAGCCGTCTTCAGTTCAAGTTTGTTTGGGGAAATTGAGCGTTATATCACGAAGTGTAGCCGGCCTATGAACTTTTAACTGTGGACGTGGTGCAATTTATGTTGTAAAAGTTGAAAAGTAGCTTTTATGTTATTCCAGCACACATACTATGTAAAAATATGTTTTGTTAAAAAAAAATGTGGTAGTGAGCTTTTACCTTACTTTTCTCTTGCAAAACAAACTTGGATGTATTCGTCCAAGAAAACAAAGAGCAGGCAACGCTTCTACATACATAATAGAACCATCTTAGGGTACCTACCACTCTGATTTATTAGTGTGCTTTTTCGAATATTTAAATTCCTCTTCTCATAACTGCAATGCTCGCCCAGCACCTATTCCATCCTCTCAGCTTAGTAGGCCTTGTCCACAGGCAAGACATGGTCAATACGTATAGAGCTGACAAAGCCGCGAGTTTCCTCACGATCTTTTCCTTCACCGTTTGAGAGAACTGGTATAGCGCATATAAATTTTTCGCATAGAAAAGTCCACTCCCAGGTAGTCCTTAGGATCACTACCAACTAATTTTGAAAAAATACATTCATGTTTTATTATTGATTTTAAAGTTTATTTGTACAGAGTTTTGAATGAATCGAACCTAGAAATATGTTTTCCATAGAAACTTTACCACCCTGTTTAATCTCCTTATGTTTAATTTCGATAATTAAATACCCTATATGTTTTTTCCGAACCAAGACTATTTACATTCCTAATTTAATCAAAATTGGTTAAGTAGTTACGGAGATACGTGGTAACAAACATTCACACACACAACATTTATAGTAGGATAAGCTGATTCCGTGCGGTTTCACTCGTATAGAAATAAAATATACTAGTCAAAATAAAAAGGCGTTATTATCTCCAAAATAACTGTAAAAGCCACGTTAACAGCATTTTAAAACCAAACCGCTGTTAACATTACATCAACAAAAGCAAGTTTACCAAATCGAAAAAAATGTAAAACGCGTTTTTATGGTTCAAAGGATAGCTCTTATCAGTACGTTATCTCAAAGCTCGTTAAGGTAAGTATTTTACGAGCCCTTAAACAAGGACAAAGGACTGAGTTTTTTTACCATTTGACCGGCTAAAGGTCGTAAAGCTAACTTACGACTGCTATCACAGGAACACGCCCTTAAAATATTGCCTGAACAAGACGTGGATTAAGAAACCATAGAATAAAATCTTTGAAAAAAAAAATACTTAGTTCTTTTCAGTAGTTCTCTCAAGCCAGTGTGGTGAAAAGATTTAAAGTGCGCACATATTTTCAAACTTTTTAAGTTCTACATATCAGAAAAAATCATTGGTACTCGACTTCGAAAGAAATGTAGACGACACTTTTTTTTATAACACTCAAAAGTCACAAACATTGTCCTAACTAACCCCACACTAGGATTCCCTGTATCGTGGGTATTAGAAACTACGAGTACCATGACTACCATGATACCCAACAACAAAACCCAACCCGGAAGAAATTTACACTTAAAACATTTTATAACAAAAAATAATTCTAGATGCATTAAAAGATTTGAGCCGACAACACATTACCTATTTTTAAAAGTAGCAATGATGTATTAATAAAAATATCCTAGCCTTAAAGCGCCTACAAAAAACACAGAGCATTAAATGTGCATTTTAAATTGCTCCAACAAATTAAGCAAAAATTTATCACAGAATTTTGTGTAGTATTTATATACTTGTATCTATATGGGTAAACATAATCATCATGTATATAAGTAATGAAAAAACAATAAATATCAAATAAACAGAATTATTGATCATTGTGGCAAGGTTCCAAGAACAATGGCTTGTATAGCCAAATCAATTCTTTGCTCAAGAATGAGCTTTCTTATCACCCACGGCGTCTGACTAATAGAGGTGATATTTTGAAAGTGGTTGTACACGTTGAATCAATAAAATTATGTTTTTAATAACAAAAAGAGTATAGGTACACAGGTAATAAAAATTAAGTATATCAGCAATCTGGTGCCCATAGTACCTACATACAAGCTTTGCTTAGTGGGGCTAAAATGGTGCTGTGTCAAATGTCCAATATTTTATTTATATAGTCACAATGATCAAACCAAGAGTCACTTGAGGGAACTGAATATTTACTTTTCAGCTATTGGTGCCGGGGCTCAGTGAAAAGTGGTACAATATCTTGCACAAAGGTTAGCCCCTTTTTCCAGATATATTTTGATGAAGCTACCTGTAAAATATATGCCCAATCCATGCATAGTTACATTGACATTTTGATAGTGAACTACTGGGCATTGGCATCCCTTTTGTTTGTGCCATTCATGACGATTCTGTGCTAGACTAGTCTTGTTAAACAAATGGTCGAATTAGCTTGAGGTACTTCGACTTTGATATGGGTTTAACACAACTGAATCGTCTAAATTGATATTTTGCTTTACATTCCATGAATCATGATAGTTCCTGTTAAGTAATTAAGGTACATTTAATAGTCAATGGTGTCTCCGATCTAATTACCTCCGTCTAGGGAGCGGTACTCAGTGCTCTAGTTAGCACGGGCGTCAAAATGAATTATGGCTCTTCATTAAGCCAAAGTGCTGCCTTAAAGTATCTAAAAAGATTCCATTATGTTAAGGGAATAGCCGCCCGCCTCATTTATTAAGCTTGGCAAGCGTTTTTTTCAACAGATTAAGTTGCTAACGGATTTTTCTGCAAGTTTATGAAAATGTTTTTATCATTTACGGCTGAATGGTCTGTTGCAAACAATTGGTGCCTAAGTAAAACATTAGAGCAGCGTCCGGGAAACTAAATCAAAATAATATTAAACGTTAACGAGATTAACTGACTGATAAAATCAACATAAGTCCCAGAAGCTACTTTATGTCAACCCGTTAAAGCTAAAGATGGCTCGAGGAAAAAATAACTTGATGAAACTTAATTATACCCTATATTCGTCTTAAGATTTAGAAGTCCACTAAGATAGGATTTATTTATTGTTAAAATTTGTGTTAAAAAAAACTTAACTTAAAAAAACTCCACTAGTAAATGATACTTACCCAACATTCACATACCTACATCCTGCCCCGACCGAACGGTTGATGAATTTATATCAATACAAAATATTACTTTATGTAAATTAATATTATAAATTTGCGAAAATCCCTAAAAGCTAAAGGTGGCTCGGGGAAAAGTGACCTTAATTTACTGTGATTTAGGTATAGAGCCTTAAAGGTTCCTGTGCCATAACGAAATTACCGTTTCTGTTTTGAAGTTGAGCATAATTAAAAGAAAATATACTCCAATTCACAAGGAAACAGTTCCCGTTTCTACTAATTAATGTCGGTACTCGCTTTTAGCAGATTCGTGGAATTATTTAAATACCTACTTATTTTATTATAATGTTTACTTCGAAATATAATGTGAAATAGTGGAGTGCACTGCGCTTTCTTCGCGTTGAGTTTTCTTTTTACACTATTTTCATATTTCCGCTGTGTCCTCTAGGAATTCAATTTCGGAAATTCCTTTCTGATGCTCTCCTAAACCTTAAGAGAAATATACCTTCCAAGCTTCATGCTTCTTGGTCTTATGGATTAGGCTGTGCGTTGATAGTCAGCCAATCAGTCAGTCAGTAATTTATATATATATATATATATATATATATATAGGTTTAATTCTTAAAATAAGTGAACAAATAAGTTTTTATTCGTTCACGTAATAACTATTAAAGATTTTACGATTCCCATTTTTCATACTTCATACTTAATTAAGACTAAATAAGTATAAACACATCAAAACTTAAACCATTTTATTTTAAAGAGGAAATACGATTTTCCAAACTAAAATTACGATTTAAAATTAAATTCATTTCCAGTTTTAAAAGAGGCAGCCAAATGGCAGATCTTAAATTATAAATGTTCTGTTATACAGGTGGATACGCTCACGCTTTAACTTTATTTGGAGTTTCAAAACAGTCAGTTAAGTTTAACTTGATAAAAAAGCACCCACAGTTATGTTTATTTGATACTGGGTACTTTATCAACAGTCACTAGTTCTATTTAGGTCACCAAATCAAAATCTGGCCACAAATACTTAATTGTCAACTTATTAAAAAAAATATCTAAATTATTTATTTTTAAAATCGAACAACAAATTGTAAACAATATGACGGTCCGGTTATGAAACGGGTTAATGAGCAGAGACCCTTCGTTCCTAACCCAGATATTATCTCGTCTGCGGTCCGATTGTATTTCGATTATGCATCGATGATTTTCGGTTTATTATCTATTATTTAATCGCGCAAGTAGCGACGAATCTTAGAACACCCTGTGCATAAGCCGCGATGCATCAGAGGTGAGTACTAGAATAGTGCACTGAATTTAACATTAGGTAGATCCAAAACCGTTTTGGGGCGATTCCGTTTTGTTCAGCAAATTGGTAGAAACATTTTGTTCTGTGAACATTTCGCTAAGTCGTCATTAAGCCGCAACAAGCGACGTTTATTTGCGATGCTTTGAGATTAATACAGTGAGTTTACTCTTTATTGACAGAGCAATTTTTTTAATGCACATATCCTGAAATAACATTCATTATCAACCACTGTGACTGTTGGGTGTTATTTATTTATTTATAGTACAAGCTTTGCTTAGTTTGGGTCTAGATGGCGCTGTGTGAAATGTCCACAAATATTCATTTCACTTATTTATTTAACTTTTATATCTGTAACACAAGTAAAAAAACTTAAAAAAGTTTGTCTTAAATAAAAAGAAATATGACCCAAAACTTGCTTCGTAAACTCAACTAAAACATTCGCAACAAATTAAGAGCCCCCGGCATTTCAATGCAGGCTTACAGGCTCCTGCCGTCATTAACACAGCACTGGGCAAATTGGACGTTCGACAGTTCGGGATCATCGCAGCGATTCAATAAGCTCGGAAATACTGAAATTGCTGTAACGCCAATGTAAAAGGGAATGGGCAAAACAGACTTCAAAAACAGAAGATACGGAAAACAAATAAATAAATAATCTGAGCTGTTTTAACCCCAGACTCAAAAAGAGGGTTGTTATAAATTTAACTTGTGTATCTGTGTCTGTCTGTGACATCGTAGGTCCTAAACGAATGGACCGATTTTGATGCGGTTTTATAATGTGATCGAGAAGATTCTTAGCTATAGTTTATGAAGATCTGTTGATCCGTTTGGAGATCATCAGCTCATTTCCTACTTGACAAAAAAATCTTTCCAACTTTTACAGGTCAAATTGTTTTGTGGTGTCCTGTTCGTGGTCGGGGGTTATTTATTTATTTTATTTAATAACTTCTTAGAAGGTATTCACGTTCATTCAAAATCGTAAACTTATAATGATTTCAATGATAAAGCATTTTGGAGTTTGAGTTTGAGATTTTGGATAATAAAAAATCATAAAAAAAAAGTTGGATCCTCATATCAAGTAACCAAGGCTAGTAATAAGGTAGATAAAAATTACCCACCAAGCTATCAGCTACTTTAAAATGCGCATGTGAATGTACAGTTACTTACATTCACACCTAAAATAACTACAGAATCACATTTTAAATTGCATTCGTTTCAACCGAACTTAATTTCAATTTAAATTCATATTGGCTCTTTTTGGGCTCGGCGATTCTGAAATGATGCCTCCCAAATATGAGCGAGCATATTTTACAATGAACATTGAATTCTTTTAATTGATCGATTTCGCTTTACCTTGTGAGCTATTTTTCCCCCCTAGGTAGGAAAGGATGCTACACAAAAATATAAAGATTAAAGTGTTGATTATCAAGTGTTTATTACAGGAATTTTATTACCAGAAAAGGAAGAAAATTATCGAAAGGTTTTACAGTTCTTTTTAGCCGCATCTATTACACACTACTGTCCTAGTTACTATGAGTAAATAAATAAAAGATAATCTTATTGAAACGCTTACAATTCATAGACGAGACTATTACAAACTACAACGCCGTCATTCACAGTACATCCACCGTTCATCTACACAATACTACTGTAATTTACCTTCGTCAGTCAGCTCTGACATATCCCACGATCAAAAAATTACACTCCAACACTTGGTTCATCACAACGGGTAAAAATTAAAATGTAAATTAACAATAAACGGGTTTAATGACCTGCCCTGATCCACTCTGCCTTGTAAATCAACCGGATGCCCACTTAGTCACGGCCTACTCAGGAGTATCAGTCCACCGCACCTCACCGCTGATTCAACGATCCACAAAAATAGAGTTTTTGGTTATATTTGGTTTGTTAAATTCCGTAATTGACGAAATTCGCGCGAGCGAACCTACAGGAACGCTTGATTTAACGACCCTATCAGACACACTCACTCGACTGACACCAGCCACCACAAGGTCACAAAAAGGCAGGGAAACGCCACACCAGGACTTTCGGTCTTGTCACAGCAGCACAGCAGGGGACGCTGGCGCTCTGGACCCTCGCCGACGACAGCGTGCGCCAGAAGGCGGCAGGTAGAAAGGTTGCGACACGTGCTCGCCACGTGGTCGCGCCCGTACGGAGCACCTCTTTTCTGGAAAATTCATAGCCCGGCGTAAGCGAAAGTGCTCTTTAGCCTGCGAAGCGGGGTGCAACCTTAGCAAATCTGCCCTTGTGTATTCATGCACAGGGTTGAGGATGTCCCACGAGCTCCGCTCGGCAATCGAGGAAGACCAAAAATCAAAGATCAAAAGTTCAAGACTCTTACCAGAGGCACAAAGCTGATAATACGCACAAAACACGTGCGCCCGAAGGAATCACACGCGTGGGTTCTCCCGTGGATGATTCCCGCTACGCCAGACACAGAAGCCAGGATATATTAGCCAGCAAATACGATTTTCATCAAAAGCTCCACGCCACGTTCTCCACATCGATCCGTCAAAAAGATCCTTGCCCTCTCGCTCTGACCGAGCGAGACGAAAGAAAGAACTCAAACGACATTGACAGTTCGATCCGTCTTGATAGGGACACTGACACTCACAAATCGCCCGTGCCAAGCCAGAGTGTGACCAGCAAAAACCAAAATTATTACCTATCTCGCTGAACGGAACTTTCAAATAAAAAGGGGGGAAAAATCGAACGTTACAGCACCCCCTTTCCCGGGTAAGAATTCACGCAGGGAATTCTTTGGACGCCCCCGTCCTTACCTACTCCCGGAGGAACAAAAAAAAGAAAATCAAAAAGCAACAAAAAAAAACACCTAACCGACGCCATCTGGCAACACCTCATGTTTTCTACGTACAAAATCTGCCCGTTCACTGCAAAACCTACCATAACAACCCCAAAATATAGACGCACTCGACGGTAACCAGCTACCGGTAGAGGGCGCTATGTTGATCCTCAGATCGAGATAGTATATTCGGTCGAATATTCTATTCCAGAAGATCGCCGGGTCAAAAAAAAAACAAAAGAACGAAAGAAAAAAAAAAGAGAAAAAAAAAAAAAAAAAAAAATTTACTTTTGCAAACTCACTACCGAGCAGACATATATTTTCCCTAAAACTGGGGAAAATTCCTGAGGTGGCTTTCGCCGAGAGCCCATGCAACAGACTACAAACTGTGTGGAACAGGAAAAAACATAGAGTATAACAACCATTTCTACGGGAACAACAAAAATTATACCTATAAAATAGGACTAACGCCTACAACTAAAATAACTACTTAGTAACTAAAGTTAGTAGATAAATGGAAAGAAAAAATAAAATAAAAAAAAAAATGGCCCCTAGGCCCCATAATGAGCAAAAATGTATACAAATAAAGGTAAAAAAAAATAAAAAAATAAAAAAAAACACACAAACCAAATGCTGTTCAATTATGGTCAGATAAAAACGCGCCTATATCCGCCTCCTACGGAACACCTGGACAAGTAACGGTGGGTGGCCTATTCTAACCCCGGGTCCCCACGGGGAACTTAAAAGTGTCAATCTAAATGGGAATCTACACGTTTGAAATCTTTAACATGCCATTTACCTAGAGATTTGCCTGTTGACCTCCGCCAGCCTTTCCGGAGACAGGGGATAATAGCGCTGCTTAATGGGAGGATGGTCTCCCGTATCGATTTTGTGTGATACTAGTTGCGTCAAGCCTAAGCCTTTCTTCTCGGCTGAAATGTCTTCAAATTGCTTGATCAAACTCTCCGCCTTTGTCTGCTGCTTTTGTCTATTGCTCAGAGATTCGAAATCACGGAGGAAATTGTCCGTGGTCACTATGGCGTCTACGCGTCTTTCAATGAAAAATATTTACAATCAGAAAGTAAAGAAAGAATGTCTGGTGCTATTTTGAATGCCTTCCAGAAATTTATCCCGAAGATGAGCTCAGTGGAGACCCCAGGAACTACGTAGAACTTGACGATGGACGTCTTCCCAGCAACCGTGACGGGCAGATACACATAGCCTGTAACGGGAGACAGGGAGTCGTTCGCCGTCCTAATATACTGCAAATCCACAGATCTATGCAAAGAGACCAGATTCACAAAATGCCTAATCGCGTCGCTACCTATAATTGAAATTTCAGACCCTGAATCCATGAGCCCTAAGAGCAGCGACAGTATCAGCAGTAGGCTTGGCGCCGCGGATCCTGATCTCATACTCTAACTCATCCTTAGCCAGCACATTGAAAGCAATAGGCCTTTCTTCCAACATGGTGCTGAGTGAAAACAATCAAAAATAAAAAAAAATAAAAAAATAGCTAAATTATTGTGAAAAATAAAGGAAAAATTAACCCCAGCTACCCCTAGGCAGTAATAGGATCGAGGCAAATCACACTTACAAGCATAAAGCTAATTCCAAACCAAAAACAATTGAAAATTAAGTTTTCTTATAAGTGGCCTACTCGGCACAAAATTATAATACAAAAAATCGAAAATCAGCTAGTAAAACGCCCACTAGGGCTCCCAGCTAGTTCTAGAATGACTACAGGGTAGATTCCCCAGTCTAAACCTAGTCCTCATATCAAAATAAGTTAAAACCAAGTTACCATCCGGTTGAGGCGAGAGAGGTCAGTCTTCACTGAGCGAAATAGACCAGAGAATAGACAAAATTTTACCTTATGTCGGCAGGTCACCCGTCCCTGTTCGGGCGCCAAATTGTGAGCTATTTTTCCCCCCTAGGTAGGAAAGGATGCTACACAAAAATATAAAGATTAAAGTGTTGATTATCAAGTGTTTATTACAGGAATTTTATTACCAGAAAAGGAAGAAAATTATCGAAAGGTTTTACAGTTCTTTTTAGCCGCATCTATTACACACTACTGTCCTAGTTACTATGAGTAAATAAATAAAAGATAATCTTATTGAAACGCTTACAATTCATAGACGAGACTATTACAAACTACAACGCCGTCATTCACAGTACATCCACCGTTCATCTACACAATACTACTGTAATTTACCTTCGTCAGTCAGCTCTGACATATCCCACGATCAAAAAATTACACTCCAACACTTGGTTCATCACAACGGGTAAAAATTAAAATGTAAATTAACAATAAACGGGTTTAATGACCTGCCCTGATCCACTCTGCCTTGTAAATCAACCGGATGCCCACTTAGTCACGGCCTACTCAGGAGTATCAGTCCACCGCACCTCACCGCTGATTCAACGATCCACAAAAATAGAGTTTTTGGTTATATTTGGTTTGTTAAATTCCGTAATTGACGAAATTCGCGCGAGCGAACCTACAGGAACGCTTGATTTAACGACCCTATCAGACACACTCACTCGACTGACACCAGCCACCACAAGGTCACAAAAAGGCAGGGAAACGCCACACCAGGACTTTCGGTCTTGTCACAGCAGCACAGCAGGGGACGCTGGCGCTCTGGACCCTCGCCGACGACAGCGTGCGCCAGAAGGCGGCAGGTAGAAAGGTTGCGACACGTGCTCGCCACGTGGTCGCGCCCGTACGGAGCACCTCTTTTCTGGAAAATTCATAGCCCGGCGTAAGCGAAAGTGCTCTTTAGCCTGCGAAGCGGGGTGCAACCTTAGCAAATCTGCCCTTGTGTATTCATGCACAGGGTTGAGGATGTCCCACGAGCTCCGCTCGGCAATCGAGGAAGACCAAAAATCAAAGATCAAAAGTTCAAGACTCTTACCAGAGGCACAAAGCTGATAATACGCACAAAACACGTGCGCCCGAAGGAATCACACGCGTGGGTTCTCCCGTGGATGATTCCCGCTACGCCAGACACAGAAGCCAGGATATATTAGCCAGCAAATACGATTTTCATCAAAAGCTCCACGCCACGTTCTCCACATCGATCCGTCAAAAAGATCCTTGCCCTCTCGCTCTGACCGAGCGAGACGAAAGAAAGAACTCAAACGACATTGACAGTTCGATCCGTCTTGATAGGGACACTGACACTCACAAATCGCCCGTGCCAAGCCAGAGTGTGACCAGCAAAAACCAAAATTATTACCTATCTCGCTGAACGGAACTTTCAAATAAAAAGGGGGGAAAAATCGAACGTTACAGCCTACGGTGCGCAGTGGTAAGTTAAGTTGGTGCCTACTTAAATGCGTTTTGTGTAATAGATTGTGAGGTTGTTTGTTAGTTACATACATTCATCATAAAATCACGCCTGTTTCCCATAAGAGGGTAGGCAAAGATCACACATTCTCCATTTGCTACGATCCTGACATACTTCCCTCTCTTCATTCACTCTTATTACATTCTTCATGCACGCTCGACAGTTTAGGGTACTCTTGACCCGGCCCTTTTCCAAAACGACGCCGATTTGGTCCAGGTACGTACGTCGAGGTCTTCCCCTTCCAACGCTACCATTCACACTCGCCTCATACACCTGTCTCGTTAATCTTCTTTCATTCATTGTTAGTTAGTTCTTTTTATATTAAGGGTTCTGTTATTAAAAAAACCATACCGGATTTCTTTGTTTGTCTATCTGTCAATCCATGTTAAGACTATGATTTACCGTTGGTACTTAAATAATTGTTCAATAAAATAAATCAATCTCAATATTTATTATAATCGTGTAAGTCTACTGCTGAAAATAAACCTTCCCAACACTTCCATGACGAACGATTTTGGTGACCCTTACAATGTCATCGGTCCATCAGTAGGGGGGCCGTCTTAAACATCAGTCCGCGACCGCAATTCGATTATCTCTATTTCCCGACGAATATCAATACGTATATGTTCTTATCTGTTATTATCTTATCTAACGGATACTGAGCTACATGTTTTGCCCATATCCACATCAACTTACTTATCATCTTGATCATTACGCTTCAAAATAAAATAGACAAACACTACGTTAATAATAAAAAACTTAAATGGAACTGGACTGGTTATGTCCATCCAGACGGGCTGTGGGCCAAAGTCACCACTCTCAGTCTCAGTGGAGCCCTGAGACAGCGAGCTGGTATCGTGGTAGACCCATGGTCGAGGCAGCTGAAAATAACAAGGGGAGCCCTTTGCCCAGTAGTGGGAGAGTAGCTTATCGTAATCATAATCGTAATTATTCTTCTCTGCTGGGAGTAAAGAAATAACATAGAATGCGTCCAGCTGCTTCTCTCCCCGAGCATGTCGTAAAAGTCGACTATGGGATAGGATCCTCCAACATGATGAGATACAATAAGCAAGTATTCCCAAGGAGGGTTGACGTCAGGCAGGCGGCCGGTCATAAAACACCTTAGCCAAAACTCTTACACCATGATCAAAAAAAGTTCATGCTGTGCCGATCCCACATAGAGTGGGATAAGGGCAGGAAGATGATGATGATGATAATCGTAATTATGGTAAATTCAGTAGTAGGTAAATCTGTCAAAAACGCCTTGTAAAATTTAATCGCAACACAAACTAAAGTTATTATTAAAGCATCAGAAATGAGTACTGAGAGTTGGCGACTCGACGCTATGATTGCATTAAAGCTCTTAAAAACTTTATCCATTTCGTTTGTTGACACTACCGCTGGACTGCAGCTTAAACGGGGCCAGCTGGTTTAAGTAATTTGTATGTTTCACACACCTACAAAAAAATCTGTAAAAACCGGTCAATTGGGAGTTGAATTCGCACACGAAGGGTTCCGTAACATCGTACATGTACCTACATGTTTCTTGTATGAGGCCCTCTTTTATTAACTCTCCACCTATTACGGTTAATAAGATACAGCCCGCTGACAGATTGACGGAGGGATGGACGGACAGTGAAGGCTTAGCAATAAGGCCCCGTTGAAACCTCTCGGGTACAGAACTCTAGAAATATTACTTTAAAGATGCTAATCTAATGTTTAAAAGTCAAATCTAATCAGGAGCCTGATTCTCGTAAAAAAAGATGTAAAATTACATTAGATAAATCGAAAAACCTGCCAAAATAGCAGATCATATTAGAAGATTTCGCATTTTTTAATGTTTTTTGTATTTTAAAATAGTGTATTTGAAGTCCCGTTTACAGTTTCGCATGTCGCACCAGTTAAAGCGAGTGACCAGCATTCCGAGTAATCATAACATGAGGAATCTAAGAATTCAGTGGTCCGACTATTCATACCAGTTGGAAAAAAGTTGGAGCTGTCGTACCACATGGCCACAGCCACCGAAGTGAGTGAGCTGTTGACTTTTTGAGCTGTAATTCCACGGCTAGCTTTGAGGAAAATTTAATTCTCTACACAAAACTACGCTTTACAACTTGGTATTGTCCCACTCCTTCAATTTGCGTTCGCAAATCAAATTCGGAATAATATGAACTTCTTGTTAACTCGTTAGAGAGTTTACCTTGTTCGTGAAACTACAGAACTTTTGAAGCTCATTTGACATAATTTCCGACTGTAAAGGGTGATTTATTTAGAGCCTTGTTTTAAAAGTACCTTCATGATTTTTCTTTATTTTGTTGTACTTACATACATTGGGCGAAGTGCGCAAAGCCATAAGTATTTATAAGGAAACTTGGAGCATCTCCTGAATTAAAGTCCCGAGATGGATAATGGTGAACCATGGTGACAGGTGATCAGCCCAATCGCCCATATAGATGATTCATCATGTTGGAGGATACTATTCCTTAGTCGACTTTTACGACATGCTCGGGGAGAGAAGCAGCTGGACGCATTCTATTTTTTTCTTTGCTATCAGTCCAGCAAAAAAGTAGTTATTTATTTGTACTTTTGAAATAAGAACTTAATGAATCACTATAGTGACATCATTAGAAGTTATTCTCAAAGCTAGAACTACCGATGAATGGCAGAAAGCTTATTATCTCGATGAACGAAACATCGGTTATCGAAAAGTTTACGAGCTTGACTAACGCAATAAAATAAAATTGTTGCGAAAAAGCTTCAATAGATTAAAGTTCTATTTTTACCAACCCACACATAGCCTACTATTTTTACCTACCTACATAATATATTTATAGTATATTGTAGGTAGGTGTTTCCACAGAAATCCAAAAAGCTCTTCCAAAACCACTATCTCAAAATACCTGTTCCGAAATATCCACAATATCTAGTAGAATGGATAATATCACACCGAATTGAAGTACAGTGCCAAACCACCAATTTAGTTCCACACGAGTAGGTACGTCCTACCTGCATGATTTAGGATGTGTTTACCAGTTTATACAAAACAAGCAGAGTCGTCGTGGTTTCACGGTTACACGTAGGTAGGATTGAAATGAAATATTCAATATATAACACTGATCTCACTGATGTTGCTTTCTACCATTGAATTTTTAGAATTGGTTTATTTGTTTTTGAGATTACACCCTACACATAGTTGGGCATGCCTATGTCCAGCAGTGAACTCATTTAGGCTGATGACAATGGATTTTTTCGCTACATTTACAAACCTCCAACATGATGGACCTGTATGGGCGATGGGCTGATCACCTGTCACCATGGTTCACCATATCCATCTTGGGAGTCTTGGATCAGAAGTGGCTGCAAGTTTTCTTATGATTACTTGTGGTTCTGCCCACTCCGTTAGGGATACGGGCGTGATAATATATATGTATATGTATATGTATGTATATTTACAAACCAATTTTAAAAATATTTCTTAATTCTTGAAGTACCTAAGCTGTCGAAAAACTAAATCCCTGTAAGTCATGTTTTAAAACCCCTCCCATTCGTAATCAGAATCTATAAAAGTGAATATCCTCTACTAACTATTCTACGAAACCAGCTGCCAGATAGGTCGATGACATCGAGAAGAGAGGATAGGGCGAAAGCCCTTGATGCGATTGGCCGAATCTGGATCTATAGACCATCCATTTTATGCCATTCAGATCTATACCCAACAGTGGGTAAATACGGCCTAAGAATCATGATGATGAAAAAGCCAATCTTTCATTTTTCAGATTCCTCTCGATCCAAAGGTTATCTGGAAGAGATCGCTTATTAGCGACAAGACCGCTCGTTTTACATAATACCTAATTTAAACTGTTTATCAGATTAATTAGTTGTACGGTGTGCAATAAAGATTTTTCATTCATTCATGATGATGAACCATTGTACGGTAGGGCATCACGCATCAGGCACCACATTGAACACCCTGTATTACTTATTCACGCATAGGACAGGGGAGTATTATTACGGGACAGAATTGCGGGACATAAGCTTTGATTATTCATAGTGGATTGAACTACAATTGAATTTTGTATGTTCTTAGGCTAGAATAAGGCATGGATAGCCATGGAGCGAGCCATGCTAGGTAATTGACATTCTCCATCAATTGTACTAAAAATCGGTCAATCGGAGTTTTTTTACGTATCGATGTTTTAAATTCTCTATAATAGAAATTGACTGTACAATTAAAAATAAATAAATATTTGAGGACAGTTTACACAGCGCCATCTAGCCCCAAACTAAGCAAAGCTATGGGCACCAGATAATTGATAGAATACTTTTTTTACTTAAATACATACTTATAATACATAATACTACAACACCCAGACCCGGAAGAAATATTTGCACAACATACAAACATTTCTCTAGTAGCGGGAATCGAACCCGCGCCTCTTGCGTCTCAGCCAAGCATTCGCCAGCCACGCCACCGAGGTCGGCGTTAAACACTGTAACATTCTTAATAAAATATTGAATAATAATAGTTTGATGACATTTTAAGAGTAATCTAATTTTCGTTTTGTGGAGTACTGATCAGTTTCATCCTAGAATGGCTAATTATATTTTTAAGTTTTAGCATAAATACCATAAATTAAGCCATACCTATTTCATTGTGAGACAAAAAGTGAAATACAACAAAGCCCCACAGTCACTTGGGCATTATCTTTTACTAAACCAGCAGTGGTGCCATGTATTGAATGATGATGATGACTGTACTTGCCCGGTGTAACTTTATATTTAAAATTAAAATAAAAGCACACAATTTTTCTGAAATGGTTTATCGTAACAGCTACTTTATTAAGAGTATTAAAAATATGCAAAAATAAAATGTAATCAAATTACTCTTACATATTTTTGTATAGCACCATTTTAATCAGTAGGGAGTCATATTCGTATTTAATATTATACTAGCTTCCACCCGCGGCTTGGCTCGAATAGTACTCGGATAAAAAGTAGCATAAATGTTATTCCAGTACACGTACTGTGTATATTCCAAGTGCGGTGTGATTGAGGCACAAACATCGTCACATCCTCACAAACATTCACATTTATAATTTTATAAAGTGGGATATTGTATCGTAAAGGTAACTTTGAGCTATTACCCTAGAGAAAAGTATTACCATATTTCACATAGCAATCGTTCTATAGAGATAAATAATATACTGATAACATACTGACTGACTGAAATACAATCCACACATTATATTGTCGGTTAATCAATTACAGTTTCTGACACGCATTGCTCAAACTATCTGAAAAGTTATAAAACTGCTTTCAAAACTTTTACTTATTTTTCTTCTAAGCAGGGTTTTCCACAATTCTCTCCAAAAGATGCAAAATGATGCAAAGTTTGAAGTATCTACTATTAGACACAAACTCAAACAAGGCTATTTAAATTATATTTATTACACATTTTGCGAAATTAAAACGATTCGCTCCATATTGGTAGAGTATCGTAGAGTTTGTATGTCTATTTCTGATATTGTCACTGTCAATTCGCTACAGCTAGAGATTGTGTGCATATCAATAAATCCCTACATAACAGAATGACTTCAATCGAGCAAATAGCCTGCGCTACATAGTCCATAACGTAATAACCTACAGTGAAAAAGGTCAGCAATTCACACAAATTGCTCCACATAACACGTCCAAAGTTTATTATACCGTTTCACTTATTCATCACGTATGCAAATGAAAAGCAAATAAAGAGAGGAACGACCAACCGTACGCAAGTGTAATGTTATATCCGGGGAAGCGATCGACTGCAGTCACACCGAACATTGCTCGTCATATCACTGGCTCTTATTTTAAATTGCTCCCACTCGATTTCCATAGGTCCATCATGTTAGAGAGGATACTAGATACTCCTTAGTCGACTTTTACCACATGCTCGGAGGGAGAAGCAGCTGGACGCATTCTATGTTTTTTTTTTAGATACTCCCAGTCTAGCAGACAAAGAATGACTCGAAAAAATTATGTTCGCTCCCAGGGTAGCGAAAAACGATAAACGAAAAAAAACATTATGAGGAAACTTTTTACTTACGACAAGGTAAAAAGTTCGAAAATATGTGTCAATGGCACGAAAAGAGCCTTTGAGGCGCACTTTAAATACTTTTACTGCACTAGGCAATGACACGACTGGTAGAGTGTAAGAGTGGACACAATACGACGATCGAAAAGACTGATTGAAGGATTGAAGCATCGCAACGAAAGTACAATTACCATCACACTCTTTTTATGGTTTAAGACGTTTATTTCTCAAACACAGAATACAATTCATTCATAATGAGATATACTAGGTTCATTTATAACTTAGAAACTTAACAGGAGCGTATTGCCGGAATCTAAGGTAGGCGAATAGGTTAGTTTCAAGCTTAGTTTAATGTTAGTAAAATAAGTGCATGTATTTTTTAGATAACGATTTCTATTTAGTATCAGTGGCCATGGAAATGATCATTAGCCTAGAGAACAATGTCGAAACGTTTTACATACATACATTATTATCACGCGCTTATCCCTAACGGGGTGGGCAATCATAAAAATAACTTGCATCCACTCCTGATTCGTTATATTTTTTATACTTTATGACCAAGACATACACGATTCAACTTCTAGCATACTCGTACGTCCAGACTCCGTGCAACGGTCTGTGAAACAATTATAACGTGTATTTCCACTGTTAAGTCTTATCTTATCACGTTATAAACCAAGTAACGCAAGTGTAATGTACCTATTAATGATGACACGATCGGCCGCAATCACACCAACCGTTTTGTTTGTCATAATGTCATTGGCTCTTTAAGTCATCCTATCACGTCACTGACCAGATTACTTAAAGAGTTATATTATAAAGTACCCGTATACTATTCCGTTCGATACAAAAAAAACCAAGTCAAATCCTATTACAATTGACGTACCTAGTCAAACATATTTTTTTTACGGTTTTGAAACGATGCTTTGGGCATGCCTTACCGAACTTGGACGACCCCTGTGGCGTGGCGGATAAAGAACAAAGAGCAAAGAGAGGTAAAGAGCAAAGCCGTGGATAGTAATAATCTGTTAACAGAAATAAACTCACAACTAATACAAGTACAATTTAAAAAATACAAAAGAAACATTCGGTCTATCGAAAGACCGTCGCATCAATACCTTAAAATTTCGGTGTGACTGGTCCCTCACTCATCATGATGAAATTCTCACCATACCTGGAATAAAATAAAACTAAATGGAAGTGCCACCGTCTAGAATAACGGAATAATTTCCAAACCTTACAATTTATAAAGGTACCAATTTTATTTTATAATTTCCTCCTGCCTGACGTCAACCCTCCTTGGGAATACTTGCTTGTTGTATCTTGTCATGTTGGAGAGGATACTATCCCTTAGTCGACTTTTACGACATGCTCGGGGAGAGAAGCAGCTGGACGCATGTTTTTCCTTTACTCCCAGTCCAGCAAAGAAGTAAAGTTGAAAATTGAAAAGAAAAAAATTACTGTTATTTTCTTTACTTTACAAAATAACAGCAATGTTCTTAAATTCCTATGAAGTCCTATTCCATCTATGATTACTTCTTGCTCATTACCCGTGCGTCAGTTCCCTTGGGTTGTTTTTGCATGCACGTATTGTGAAAGCACGTAGCCTGATGGTATTAAAACACAGCTGAATGTAAACAGCGAATTCTCTCAATTTTTTCTAGTATACAATACAATCAGTTGTTTTTACTAGCTACCGCTCGCAGTTTTTGTCAGTACTCTAGCACTATTATTTATTCTGTGACGGCGGTCGGTAATAAATCATATCTATCCGTCGATCTATTGCTGCCTGAAAAAGGAACTAGAGATTTAAGGACAACAAACAATTACAACATTATTTATTCTAGGACTACTGGTATATAATAGTCGTGTCACTAGTTCTTTCGAACCAGTGTGGTGAAAGGAATTAAAATGCGCCTTAAAGGCTTTTTACGTGCACTTGACACATGTTATTTCGAACTCTTTAAGTTCTACGACATGCCGGTTTTCTAACGATGTTTCCCTTTACCGTTTGAGAGTACTGGTATGGCGCTCATAAATTTTTCAAACAGAGAAATCCTAGTGCAAGATTGGATTTGAACCCACAACCCAGGGTCGGAAGGCGAGGCTGTTACCACTAGACCACCAGTCCTTTCAAGTATAGCTGTACTTTATGCGCTGTGGCGTCACTCTGCTCATTAATTACACCATTATGAATTCTGCTCACAATTTTGCAGGGGTAAATACCTACCCCCTGTAAAACCGTATAGGCTCGGAGGCTTTACGGGGCACCGGTAAAAAAGTTCGCAAAAAACATCCCTCTTGCCGGCGGCGTACAGTTACCGGACCAACGAGTAGCACACGGAATCATTTTCTCTCATTTGTGAGATGTGTACTTATTCAAAATGTTTATCAAGGTTTGACAGTTTTCACGGGAGAAATGTTTATCAAAAAATTTGATAATTTGAATATGGTCTCAAAATTATAAGTTTCCTCTGGTTAAGTTATGTAAGAACTAAGAAATCTTTGTTAATTTTCTTAGAGGATAGATACTTAATAAAAATGATGTCCAAACTAGGAAAACCTGTGTTATTATAATATAATAACTCAATGCCGTATGAGGCGCAAGCTCAAAGTTAATGACAGCCCGCCTTTGCCCACAGCTGGGCGTAGGCCTCCTTTTGCTTGTAGCATCCATCACGGTCCTGTGCTAGCCTCATCCATTTACTATATCGACTGCCTACATTTCTATATAAATACCTAGATAAAATTAAAAATACGATTATATCGTATCGAAACTAATCATGTTCTTGATCTTGAAGTTTTCCGAATGCCAAATAAAATCCCGTTGACTGTGTCGTTGCAACAGCCTACGACTGTATATAGCGTATAATGGATCTAAAATTATTATTATGGCCCGCATCGTTATCTCAACACGATTTTCGGCATGAAAGCCTACAGTTTTAGCGTAAGCCTTTCCTGTTTTTGCACGGATTTATTCATATAATCTATTTTTTTGCTTGTATTTAGGTAAAATACCGAACTAAGATTTTTTTGGCAATATTTCAACTACCTACATAATCATACAAAACCGTGGATTTAATGAAAATAAGATTTGAATGAAATTAAAAAATTTAGATTATTATTTTTTAAACAAAGTCCTATTAACTGTTTATAGCAAAACGGCATATTAGTATAACGTCCTATTAGCAACATGACCTAGTAGCAAATGGGACTAATATCAAAATGACACCTTAGCTGAACGGCCTAGTTCCTACAATTCAATACAAATTAAATAAACACAAAACAAATAACTCCCAGAATTATGATGGTCATAGGTCCCAACCATTCGGTAAAGTCCTGTCAAAATTCATTTTCTCTGATGCCGGTATGGTAATTAGAACAGCGCAAACGGGGCATGTTTAGGTTTATACGACACGGCGCTGCCATTACCGAGTATGCAATGGCTAATTCTATTATTGACTCAAATGGACGCGTTGTCCAGTGTGCAACACGCGTGCTAGTTGCATTAACGTCTATTTGTGCGACAATAATGGGCTTTGTATGTTTAGGGTTTACCTAGGTACTTCATTTACGGCTACACTATCGCACTACAGCGAAGCCTCGCGTTTTGTATCCTTGTATAACGACAAATCATATGGCTGCACCGATGTCTCTATTTATATATTTATTAGTTGCAGCAACAAGACGTAAACTAGCACATTAAATACAGTTACAAATAAAGTTGAATACTAAGCGACACCTCAATTACAGATGCAAACGTCAATGCAAAGTGTCTCTATGGAAAAAGTTCAAGTCTGAGAATGTAGCCTTATCCCTCTGTAGACCATGATACGTTCTTGGAGATCCAATGACGGGATGACTTCCGCTAAAGCGGAGGGTACCCCCTATCACGCTGGCGTAGTTTAAACTAGCTCACATTACACATTCAATCACACATCACCGACTCCGCCGACGGAGTCGACGTTTTATCTCTCTCGCTCGCCCTCCTCTGGGCGCAGCCGTGAGATTCAATACTCAACAGCCTAGAGTGGTGCCTTTGCGTTAGTTGCCTAAATAACATTTTTTCTCGGTGACACACCCTCTGCGTTCACCAAACCCAGGTAAAGCTGTCATTTCCGACCCGCAGCGTTTAAATCCGTCCGAAAGAAAAAAAAAACGGTCGAGGTCAAGTGCGAGTCGAATTTACACACGAAGGGTTCCGTACCATCATCATCATCATTTCAGCCCGTCTCCGCCCACTGCTGGGCATAAGTCTCCTCTTTATTACGCCATTCCGATCCCTCGCGAATCTCATCCAATGATTCCGTACCATGATATATGTAATTTTTAAATAGGTAGGTTTGTATCGATGTATAGTCTGTGAAAACTGGTAGACTCTCTAGCTCTACTAAAGAAATCTGTATGGGGTGGTGGTTCTAAACCGTGATACACGTGTTTAATTAAATGAAATAACAAATAATACCCAACAGTCACATACATTGTTCTAACCCCACACTAGGATTACCTTTATCATGGTTATCAGAAAATATGAGTAACATGGTAAAGTCGGCCAAAAATAAAACAACAAGGTTGATTTATCCTTGCAATAATATTCTGACAGTTACAAAAGTTATCTAAGCGCGATTTTGGTTACACAGGAAGTTTTGTCAAAACTCGTAGACAACTTTTTTGACCCACCGTACCCGTACAACACCCAGACCCATATGAAATATTTGTAGAGGATGCAAACATTTCTTTTGCAGCGTGAATCGAATCTGAGGTTCTTTCGTCTTAGCTGGGCACTCGCCAACAACCGTCAACCGCTGGGGTAAACGAATTCTTGAGTGGAGACCGCGACTCGGCAAACGTAATGTAGGACGCCCTCCAGCTAGGTGGAGTGACGATCTGCGAAAGGCTGCTGGCAGAAACTGGATGCGTCAAGCCAAAGGTAGGACGCAATGGCGCTCATGTCCAGCAGTGGACTGCCACAGGTTATTGTTGTTGATGATGATGATGTTGGGCACTCACCACCGAGTACTATAGAGAATAATCTAAGAAAGCTCACGATAGATCTTATACTGTATGGTGATTCTAACGATACCCTAATGTGTGTTTTGGTTTCTGATTTCAGGATTCTCAACAGCGTAGCCGAAAATTACCTGTAACTCGACCTTACAAGGTATGTAGACACTAATTATAAATTAATGAGGTTTTGTGTAAGAGGGATCCTTACTTAAGACTACTACTAGTTGTGTCACTAGTTATTTCGAACCAGAGTGGTAAATGGATTTAAGGTGCGATTCAAAGGCTCATTTTGTGCACTTGACGACGACATGCCGCGCCGGCTTCAGATGTTTTCTTTCACCGTTGAGAACATAGAGTATATTTTTTTCAAAAAGAAAAATCCATTGGTGCACGACCATATTTTGAACCCACATAGGATTGGAAGGCTGAGCCAGTGCCACTAGACAACCAATGCTCTAAACTAAAGCATAAGATTATACAGGAAGACCAGCGTTTTCCATAATATAGGTTTCACCTGACATACTAAGTCAGGGCCATTTTGAAACTGTTTCGCAATTATAAGCTTCATAATAATTATGTACGCACTTTTGAGGGTTGAAATAAATAGTTTGAGTCTGTTTATCGGATTCCCGATGCTTGACTACTCATAAAGGATTACTGTGCGCCACAATGAGGCTCCTTTTATGCACTTGATACATTTAGGTCCTACGATATGCCAGTATTTCCTCCTTCACTGTTTGAAAATATAAAATACAGCTAAACTGCAGTCAGGAAGCTTCTTATCTCTATAAACAAACCCCTAAATAGCATAATCTAACGGATTCCATTTGAGTTTGCCATTTCAGCTGAAAACTCGCCCAAAACGCATTCGAGGTCATCGAATAACAAAACATCCATTTATCTATTCCAAATCGGTCACGCAATAGCGGTCTATTGCGTTCTCCCATCATAATAACTTGTTTAGTCAAATAAATTACTATTACTACTATAATACTATCATAAACATCAAAGCTGTCTACAGAGAAAGGCCAATAATCATCATCATCAACCTATAAAAGTCCACTACTGGACATAGGAAGCCAAGACAAACTTTTCCGTGACAAATGCTTCCATTTTGCCTTCATTAACCGACCACCCGTGACTGGTTAATGTCATCGGTCCATCGCGTAGGGAGCAACCCCACACCTTGTTTCCCGGCCCATGCCGTATGTCCTAACAGATCTCCATCATATTTTTTAGAATGATCTAGAAGTATTCTTTAATATCAGTGGGAGAAACCCAGCACTTTCTAAAGCGTGACTTCTTAAGTTATCCATTGTAGAGTTGACCCTTAATAAGTTGAACTATCGACCTATTTGGAATTCTTCCAACTAACATTCATCTATGACCTTTTAAACCTGCGTCTGAATGTAAAAATCACTGAAAAAAACGCTCAAAACTAAAATAAATAATTTCTACATAAAATGATTTGTTTATTTATTGATTATATAAACCTAATAAACAACCTTATAATCCTTTTACAAAAAAATAGGTAAGAAATATTCGAAGATTCTTTATTTTTAAGGAAACTGTAAAAACGTATCAACTTTAAGAACTACTGAAGCAATACCCAATAAACACACTCCTACATAACATTAGGGTCCCTTGGCTGTTCAATCTAAATCAACAAAAATAAACGGTACACATACGTTTACCCATTTCTAGTAAGGTTTCACGTTTGTCGTAAAATTCAACCCTTCAAACTATATTGAGCTCTCCTCACTTTGAATAGAGTTGAACATCGTGTGGAGATATAAAGATTTACTACATTTTAGCCTTCATGAAAATTCCATTGAGGATGAATTAGGAAGTCACATACCTGAAAACTGATGACGACGCAACGCCACCACCTGGTCACTTCTGAAACCCTGGTACGCACATCTCTACACTTCACGAAACCTATTTATTTTTAAAAGTAAAAAACACTGCACCAAGTTTTGATTTATTTACAACGGAATACGTAAACACAGAAACTAACCACAGAATACTTTTCATTTATTTTTCACGCATTTCATCGGCACAAATTGTAAAGAAATAGTAGAGCTTTGTTTGAAAGAATTGCACAAGAAATCGTGTTTCGCATTATTTTTCGACAAATCACACGAAAACATTCCCGTCCTGACGCGAATGTTGTCACAACTGTCATTTGTTCGACGCCATGCTTTGACGACGCATGCGTAGAAGGAAGCCTTTCAAGGCGCATGTATTCGGGATGGCTACGGAAGAAGTTAAAACCTCAAATCTTCGGCCAAGGAGTTTGTTATTTAAAAAAAGTTTAATTAGCTCCTGAATGTTGAACGCGTGAAAGCGAGAGATTTGAGATTAGTTTGAAAACATTATAATATATTTTTTATAGTCACGTTAAAGTTAAATTATAAATAGCAGTACAATACTTACTCGGTACAATAGGTTTTTGGTGTTGAGTTTGACGATTACAGACAGTATTTTTGGCACAAAATCTCATAGCTACATACAAAAAGTAAGATAAACCTTGAAGGCAACTTACTATATCTTTTAACAGAGCCATATAACGGTGAATTATTACAAAAGTTTCATGAAAAGCCCTCACACTGAGCCGAGTTCAAATGCCCAAAGTTTAATTAAAATCTGTAAAAAGTCCTATCGCTGATAGACTTGCGCGATTATATTATTTCAAATTGAACTGAACATTATTAAAGATTAATAGTAAGTTACTGTATTTATAGGTAAGGCATAACCACCTAAGAACTAAGTTTTACTAAGTAGGTAAGTAGGTAAGTAAGTAGTTCTGATTATAAAACATCTCTACCCCATACAAACTACCCTTTACTAAAGAAATTGCATTTTCTATCGATCCAGTTATTTCTATGCACCTATTAGCTGAACCACTTCAACTCTTTGTAACTTATGCAGGCCTAGTACCTGCGCTGCTATTTGTCCGGTATTGTTTTTACATAAATTTTAATTAGTAGATATATCTTTATTAGATAGGTAGATAATGATTTTTATACATGAAAATATAATACTCAGTATTCAGTGAACATTCATGGCAGGCATTGTCGTGGACCGCAAAACCTGAAATTCAATATGAGGCCTTTTCCCAGCAGCGAGATCTTACAGGCTGACAATAACAATAACAACAGCTTTACAGATTAAGCCGTAATATTGTTAGTATAATTAAGTAATGGCTAACCTTGACCCTTTAAGACATTATCCTGTCTGCCTCCGATAAACTACAATATTTCTTGATTTACAGTTCATAATCATGTTTACTCCCAATTTTTACACTTTAGACGACCTCGTTTGCGTGGTGGACGAGTGTTCGACTGAGACGCAAGCGACGCGGGTTCGATTCCCGCTACGGAAGAAATTTTTGTATGTTCCGCAAATAATTCTTCCGGGTCTGAGTGTTGTAGTATTAATAAGTATGTATATACAACAAAAAAGTACCTATATAAGAATTCTATCAGCCATCTGGTACCCATAGTACAAGCTTTGCTTAGTTTGAGGCTAGATGGCGATGTGTGAAATGTCCACAAAAATATTTATTTATTTATTTAGAGCTAGTACCAGCATCCAGCATTTTTACACGTAGAATAACATCGTCCATTTTATACCCCGCAACCTTCCATCAGGCAAGTCTTTCTCCCAACTTTTATTACTTTGCGGAACAGGTATGCAAAAATAGCTGTTTCGAGAGCAAGTTCCTTTGTTTTAAAACAGTGTTGTAAACATGCGCTATCTGACTGACGCAGGGTCGTAAAAAGCGCATCGCTACAACTTGTGCAGTACTTTGTTTTGTAGCTTTTTATAACCGGGGATCTATGGTAGAGACTGTGACTGCTAAGTAGGTATTTTAGGTGACGGGCTTACAAACTAAAATGGTTATGGACCAAAGAGTTCGTACAAGAAATCCTGGATTACTAGATCCTAAATCCTATAGCAGACCATAACTTTTTTATTATTTTCATAATGATTAGGTACAAGTGGTACAAGTGGTACAAGTGGTACAAGTGGTACAAGTGGGTACATAGCTTGGAAGGGAAGTACAAAGATGAACAAGTATTTATTTTAAAGATCAAAAAACCGACTTTGACATATTAGATTTTTGAAGCATGATAATAGTTACTAGTCCTGTCACTAATTTTGTCTTAGTTATTTGAAAATGTCTTCATAAATTTTTAATTCTTCATAGTTGTATTATAAGTGTGAAAGTTTTAGAGAATGTTTGGATGCTTGTGCCTCAATCACGCCTAAACGGCTGAACGGATTCTAATGAAATCTGTTACAGAGGTAAATTATACCCCAGAATAGCATATAGGAAGCTCGTTCTTCATAATAAAGACGCTATATTGGATTTTTTACCATATTGGTTTGTCAAAAAACAACGATGGACCAAAGCAGTTGCCAAATGGTGGCCAAGAGATTTGCGGCGGCCTCTAGGCAAACTACCTGCCCGATGGTCAGACGACATTATGGAGGCAGTAGGAGTGCAGTGGATTCGGCTAGTATAAGACCGCCAGGAGTGGCCTTTACCCAAGAGTGGGTGTCACCTGTGACTGTATGGATTAGATTAGTGTCAAAAAGTATCATCAGCTGTACAACACTTTCGTTATCTAGGCAAATCCAACGACACCTAATTTTGGGAGAGATCCAATAAACTTCTAAGGTGGATATTTCCTATTCAAGATTTCCAAGCAGCTCTGATCTGCCGTTTCCCTGATTTCAAAAGAGCTTTTCTTATAAAAATAGTCTAACAATTAAATAGCGGTGTAGGTACTCACCAAATTGACTTGTAAACCAAGCGCAACCGAAAAATACATTTTCGTTATTCAAATAAGGCAGAATGAAGAAAAATGTCCCCGCAAAACATTTTTCCGACGAAGCGGTTTTGGTAATGTTCTCGTTTTGTTAACGTTGGCATAATTAGTTGCCTGGGCTCTTTAAATTAACCAACCCATTTGAATATTACGATTTTATAGTGGCTCCTATTGTAAATTTTTATTTCTGATTATTTGGGTGGCGTAAATACCTTATCCATAATATATTTGGCCACTACTATAACTACTTAGGTATTAGTCGTGTCGAGCACTGGTGGTCTAGTAGTAGCCCCCCCGCCTTCTGATCCTAAGATCGCGGGATCAAACCCGGTCGTGTACCAATGGATTTTTCATTCAATAAAAAAATCTATGTGCGCTATTACCAGTACTCTCAAACTGTGAAGGAAAATATCGTAACCCGCGGCTTAGTCAGCTACGCACGTATTGACCATGTTATTCCTGTGGACAAGACCGACTAAGCTAAGGGGATGGTAAGCTGGGCAAGCCTACTCCATCTAAACTCGTCCTGGGCACTACAGCGTCCCGTTAGTGTAGGCAAAAGTTGCCTTATGGCGCTGTATAAATCTTCTAATATAGATAGTAAAAGGCCTCAGTAGTAGTACTAGACCAGATCGAACCAGTGTTTTGAAAAAATAAAGTGCGCCTCTAAGGCTTTCTTCGTGCCCTAGTTGGCCACACGTCTCACGAACTTTTACTACATGAATTACAGACTCCTGGCCTTGGCACAATTGTTTTGATCTGAAAACGTCTTCTTTTTATCATTGAAATCATAAGAATTCTTTTAAAACGTCTAATACTCGGCTCTTAAATTAAAATAACGAATATTCGTAGGCAGAATTTACCATAACAAAAAAATATACATACCTATTCCTCTCTTTGTCCGAGCAAGGGGCTCACCTGATGGCTGGTAAGTAATTACCGCCGCCCACGGACACCTGCAACATCAAAGAAGCTGTAGGTGCGTTTCTTATAGGTCCCTAAGTCGTATCGGTCCGGAAATACCACTGGCGACAGCTATTCCACACGGCAGTTGTGCGAGACAGAAATAGTCGTATGAACCGCACAATTATTGTGGACTGCCATTCATATGATGTGGATGATATAATGTACTAACGAATAAATAACATACATACATATCTGAGCTCTGTTTTCTATCTGCAGGCGTACTTAGATAGAAAACTGAGCTTATTTTCATTTCTTATATTATACCGATTACCTTAAAGTTTTTAATGTTATTGTAGTTTGACTTTGTAAATAACATACATACATATTATCACGCCCGTATCCCTTATGGGATGGGCAGAGCCACAAGTAATTATAAGAAAACATGCAGTCACTTCTGATTTAAATTCCTAAGATGGATATGATGAACCATGGTGACAGGTGATCAGCCCATCGCCCATATAGGTGGTCCATCATTTTAGAGAGGTCTATCCCTTAGTCGACTTTTACGACATGCTCGGGAAGAGAAGCAAATAAATATATCGGGTAAAAATCGGGTTGGTATAATTTACCAAGTAGTAATAGTAGGTAGTAGTAACTTGGAATGTATTTTAATTCGTAACGTGTAATCATAATTCATTGGCAACCTTGCTGGATACTGCATGCCTAACATCATATAAATCAATAAATAACACCCAACAGTCACATACATAGTCCTGAGCCCACACTATGATTTCTGTGTCGTGGATATCAGAAACTACGAGTACCATGGTACCACAACACCCAAACACGGAAGAAATATTTGCAGAACATGCAAACATTTCTTCCGCAGCGGGAATAGAACCCGCGCCTCTTGCGTCTCTGCCGAGCAATCGCCCGCTACGCCACCGAGGCCGTCATATACTTCCATTCCATCCATTTACAACGAGAAGCTGGAAACTGGTTGTTACCATTCCTACCGAGATGCCTCCCAAATGTAGATCTATTTATCTATTTAAAGCTGCGCCAGACTTATGGCGGAATCGCGTGACTAAGAATATCCGATAGAAATCGATGGAGCGAAGGACTCAGACGTTACGTTACTTCGCCTTCGATGGAAATGGAAAAAGTAAAATGCAGGGTGATGGATTGAAAGTAGCCTGGAATATTAAAACGACCTAAATCTACATCAGATGCGACGTAGCCGAGATCAGATTACACAGTCGGGTACAATGAATCAGTGTAGTCTTCATAATAACTTAATGGTTCGGTCTAAAATCTATCTACTTAATAATAATAAATGTTTGAGGACATTATCACTCAGCACCAGCTAGCCCCAAACTAAGCAAAGCTTGTATTATGGGAACCAGATGGCTGATAAAATACTTATATCCTTTTTTTGTAAATACCTACTTATAATACATAATACTACAACACCCAGACCCGGACGAAATATTTGCAGAGCATGCAAACTTTTCTGCCGCAGCGGAAATTGAACCCGTGCCTCTTGGGTCTCAGCCGAGACTCACCCGCCTCGCTACAGAGGTCGTCAAACTTATTCTGTTTTGTCCAAAATATCTAAATCACTTTACGGGTATTATAAGTTGAAAACTTCTGCCAACTTCACTAGTGTGTTACTCGCATAAAAAAGTAGCCTATAATATATTATACCAGCAAATATTTTGTACATAATATTCTAAGATTTATTTAAATTTGTTTAGTCGTTATGGCGTGATTGAGGTACAAAGATCCTCAAAGACTTTCCGATTTATAACATTAGTAACAAATTATAATGGTAACTTAAAATATATATAGCAAACCACTTCTTAGACTAAGAACAGTTGAAAACAGTTTTACGTAAAGCACGAATTTATTGCTCCTCCAGATTTGCCTTAAAACCTAAGTGCCGAGGTTTTGCGAGAATATTTATTTTATTGGTACAATGCTTTTAGCTAAGAGCTGTTTACAATTTGTGCAATAAACAACTTAGTACATCTTCGTGAATGCGAGTCGCGTTACGCCCGGCAACGCCGAATTGCATTTGTGGCCCCTACTATAGAACAGTCAACAAACCTTACCGAAAATCAGTAGACGGCCTCAGTGGCGTGGCGGGCGATTGCTCGGCAGAGACGCAAGAGGCGCGAGTTCGATTCCCGCTACGGAAGAAATGTTTGCATGATCTGTAAATATTTGTGTGGGTGTTGTGGTGCTAGTACTCGTACTGTGGTACTCGTAGTTTCTGATACCCACGACACAGGGAATCCTAGTGTGGGGTCAGGACTATGTATGTGACTGTTGGGTGTTATTTATTATTTATATCAAAAGGAAAGCAAACAGTTTTAAACACTAATATAATAATAAACTACTGATACAGCAAAGGAACATTTTAAAAGTGCTATGACCAGCAGTGGGCAAATAATAGGGTGTGATGATAAGTCAACCTGGTGATGTTTCGTGGGCAATAGTAAGTTCGTATGAGCTAAGTGGCCATCTCTTGTGACGGAGTTTTTAGGCCGCCTAAAAAGGCCTCCGACATGGTTTAACCGACAATTTAACGTGCCCTCCGAAGCACAGAAGCGCTCAGCTCGTAATGCTACTTGCGGTCGCCCATCTCAATTGTGACCGCACACAACGTTGTTTAACTTTAACGATCAATCAAGAATGTCTAAGCAAGCTACGCCACGAGCGCTTCAGTAAAACTTTCGTGGGTAAAATATCTTTAACTGCTTGTTTCTGATTTTACTGATTGTTTGGACAAGTACATCCCAATGGGCTAATACGGCTAATACCTTCGTACAACTATGTCAATACAGAGGCTGTTGCATCACAAACAACGCCCATATACAGCATGTTTGAATTTTCATTTGAATGGTTTAATTTTGCTAAATGTGCACTTACGCCTCGCATTACGCCCACATTGTGTTTCTGTCTGTAACACACAGTAATACGAAATGAGGTTTTATTTTAAATTAAAAATAATCTATTGTTTGTTGGACAAAGCTTTTGAATATGCGAAATACCTAGAGAGGCATATTTATTTACTTCAACCGCAGTGTTTTGAGTTTGGCAAAATTATAGCATAAAATGATAGGGACCGTCCACCCAGCAAGCTAAGACGTAAAAGAATGGAATATAAAATCTTAAGCAAATCAGGAGAGTCAAGACCTAGATGCAAGATGCAAGTCAAAACCAGGATTTAGTAAAAGATTAAAAATGCGCCTCAAAGCTGCCGAAGATACCTAAATCGGAACTTACACGTAGGTATTTAGGTTTGGACGTCCCGATTTCTTCGCGATGTTTTCCTTCGTTATTTGAGAGCAGTGGTATCGCGCACATATTTTTTTGAATAGAATTCTATGCCATAGAATATTTTAATATAGTTTCGATGTAACCGACTGATTAAAGAATTCTGGGCATAGTTAGTGACAGAGTGGGATATGGCGAAGAAGTTCGTGTGTCTATGTGTCTTGTTCGCTTTTTTGGCACACAGAATTGTAAGACATTCGATGCCAGTTCCGGAATTCTTAAGTTAATTAAAACCTTTAAAATTTTCTAATATTTCCTAAAACAAAGTTATTGTATAACGTTTTACAAACAGACGCTTCGTACGCTTTGCTATAAAGAGACCTTATCTGATCCAGATCATTAGCAGGTGGAAGTTTGCATACGACGTTTTCAATCGAGTTTCAAGACAAAATATTTTCTTATTCGACTTCCAACAGTAAAGCCCTAAAAGCAGTAGTGTCAAGCGCTAGATCTTATCTCCGTGTATCCCAGGTGTATCACTTAGACAGCGATGGGCGACGAACTTGAAACGAACGTAAAACTGTTATGGCATTTATTACCGACAACTTATAAGCCGTAGGTAGATTATAAGCTAATGTTGCCTGAAATAAAGTTAAACTGTTTATACAATTAAATATATTGTTTATACAATACAGTGCAATAACTTTATTTTATACTGTTTTACAAATAGAGACTAAAGACTTTTGCAAATGATCTATAGATAGGTAGCTAACCTGATCCAGATCAATAAATAGTAGATAAAACGTTACACACTTTTTGATTTTTCGATCGAGTTCCAAGAAAAAGTTCGTTCCTAAACAAAATTTAAATCCGAATCGAGTTCCAGCAGTATTGTGCTAATAGCAATAATGTCAAGCGCTAGATCTTATCGTACGTCTCAGGTGTATCACGTAATAAGGCGATAGGCGACGAGCTTGATGCATGCACGTGAAACTGCCACTGCACTTGATAAACTACTACTACTACTACTAGTGTCACCAGTTCTTTCAAACCAATGTGGTGATAGGATTTAAAATGCACCTCAAAGGCACCTTTCAGATAAAGAAATATCTGTTCTTTGTACATGAAACTGCTTGCTGACCTATCATTAGTAGTGGATACATCATTTGATCATCAATCTCGGTTTGGTTTCCTTCTCGTCCGGTTGTCCGAGACAGATTTTCTGAACGAATCTTTGTAAATCTATTTATACGAATTAATAACATTAAAAGTATGTTTGTTACTCTTGCCGCGACAATGGCTAGAGGGCGATGAAATTAAAGTCGGACAATTACCTAACTCTTGACAAAATAGATTGCTAACAACAGATCCTAATCCTTCGTTCACGCGTACTCTTTTTACAAGCTTGAGCTTTTAAATCGTACGTCACAATACACAATTTCTCAACACAGCTGCCTTTCCAACTGGCATGGTTGCATGATGTCCGGCTTTCAGTCAGCGAAGCATTTGGCCGGTTCCTTGTCTAGAACCTTACTTAAAACAACAATGCTGAGGCATAATTTTTACAATTTAATTCGCAATAAAAATACAGAGTGATCTGTATTTTCAGGGTGAACCACTGCGGCCAAGGTAAGACAAAGCTGGAAAAAATGGAGATAAACTTTTGTCTTGCAGTGTGACAACACAGACTAAAAATACTAAGATGCCTTTTGTAAAGAGTAGTAGATATATAAGTACTCAAATGATAATTTTGCGAGTCACCGATCGCCTGAAATAAAACTATGTACTCGTATGTATGTTCGTATGAGCTAGTGGCCAACTCTAGCGACATAGTTTTTAGGCCGCCTAAAGGCCCCCGTCACGACTTAACGACTTAAAAGCCATAATAGAAATAGAAGGAATTTCATGAGATTGTAAGAATTTTTTCTCTATTAAAATCTTTTCTCATTTCGCCGAGCGAATTCGTTGGAGTGTTGAGCAAAGCCATTTCCGGCCATATAAAAACATCTTGGTTTCCGGCCACTTTCTTATTTATGCTTGCAAGCCCTGACAGGGCGGATGGGAATAAATTTTAATTTACATACACATTCCCTGACTTCGGCAATGCATGGAGAAAGCAACTTCCTGTTACGTAATAAAATGAAATTACTTTTTGCTCTCGGATATAACGCCTTCGCAAATATAGATATCAACTTGTAAGTAATTCGCACAAACAGAAAATAATATCTTTTTTTATGAAAACATGACAAAATTATGATTTATTTTTGTTTTTCTAATAAATAAGTGCATCTTATTGAATAGTAGAAATAGTATAAATTAAATTAAATAAAACTTTATATCGGACAACCTATACCCGGTTCCAATATTCCACTATCGGACAACGGGTTGTTCATTACCATAGCAACTTTGTTATCTGTTGAATATTGCCATACAATTTTTGACAGAAAAACAACATTGTTATGGTACGAGAACGAGCCTACTCCTACCTCAAAGGCCGTCACTTGCAGCTCCTCTGATGTTGCAGGTGTCCGTGGGCGGCGGTAATCACTTACCATCAGGTGAGCTGCCTGCTCGTTTGCCCCCTCTTCCATAAAAAGGTCAGGTCGAATGCCAAACTCTTTTTGCAATTATTGATTCGCAACCAACATCTTCAATTCATGTAAACTCATTTTGGACACTGCGCTTGCGTAATTCTATTACTGCAGGCTCCCACTCAAAGAGTTATCGAATTTGGCGTTTGTGCCAAATACTCGAATTCGCCGAGCGTGGCCAGGTAATTATTAACTATTTACTGTGAATTATGTGTCTCGTTTCAACGCATGAATATTATATTTGAAACTGGCAAAAAAACACTATTTCATAGCGATCAGCGAACAACCTCATTTTATGGTGATAATATAATTTGGACAAGGGTTTGGTTTTTGGTGACCGGAAAAATAGTAGAAAATTAATAAAAACGAATCTTTTCGAGATTAAAAGCATTAAATTTTTAAACACTTACATACATATCTACGAGTGACCGTTCATTCATATCCAAAAAGTTGCTATAACAAATTATTTTGTACCCTAACAAATTAGTGGAAAAATTCGAAGGGAGGCCTTTGTCCATTAGTGGGATAACACAGACTGACAGCAACAACAACAACCTTACCAAATAACACAAATTATTTAGTTAAAATAACACAAAAGTGATTATCAATTTCCTGAGCACGTAAACCACAATCAACAAAGCCATCAGTTTTTACAATACAGATTATACAAATTCGTATGTTGCCGAAACGTTCAGTGTTCATCGAACAGTGAAATTAATTACATCATTGCTAATGAAGCTCGTTGGTTTTGAGACAATATTTGTTCTCCCCTCGACCTACCTTCACCCCGTTTGCCACAGCTTATTTAGAACCGCTTGAATACTCTACAATTTGCATATTAGCTTTCGCGTATAATTACTAGTTAAGTTTAATGGAACTAGTTTAATATGGTCAAATAATTTAATTTTGGTTATATTTCTTTCACGAGATCATTAATTCTCTTTGTCAAATACAAGTGGCAATGCATTGCAAAAGTAAGAGAAATTTATCGATTTTTATTTACATTATGTCATGTTGGCTAACACCGATTGAGCATAGGCCTTACAAAATCAATTTATAAACCTAATAATATTTTGCATTAAGTCTAACTAAATTTACTTAAGCTCAATGCAAAAGTTGTCTAGAAGATTGTATAAGCAAATAAAACTGGCAAACTTATAAATGGCTTACATTTTATTTTCTGAGAGTTTCTTCTTTATTAATCACAATAAAAATTCACGCACTCGGGCTACATTGATAGTCAAGGGAACTTACTCAACACCCCCATAACATTACCCTCATTCAGAGTCAGATGAAAAGATGTCAATGTGCGTGCGTCTTCATCAATCTGCGTGAAAAAAGGACTGATGTTGTTTTATTGGTTATCTTAGGTACCTAAGGATCGCATGGACTAGCGGCCCTCGACGTCCTTGTGCCCTGTCGCCTGCTAACAGGCTGGATCAGTCTTTGTTCTGGTTTCACTGAATCCATTATGAGTCTGAGTGTTTGCACGCTTATTATGTTTGTGTATCGAAAATTATGACGTGCGCTTCATTTAATAAGTATAATGGAATGCTTTGTAAACGTTGCGTTTTGGACTCATTACACATCAGGTAGGTATATTGTCAGCTTTTTACAAAAAAATTGTCTAAAAGAGGAAGGACGAGGAGGAACAAGGACAAGAGCTTTTTGCGATCTTTTTCACTGGATAAAAAAGAAGTCTAAACAGATTTAGTAGCTTCTACAAGTCGCGCTTTTTGGATTACTTTTTGAATTTTGTTTGATTAATAAAAATGTGTTTTTTTATAGTATGTTGTGTACCTACTTACTTTAGTGGTCCTACAAAACTTTAGTAAACTACTTTCCAGTAAGACAATGACGTGAAAACGCAGTAAGTTTTTAAAATTTTAAGCGTAACCAATACAATAGAAAGCATTGAATTTCTTAATGAAATTGCAACTAAATAAATAATAATCTTGATGAAGTGTTTATTTTTCTGCTATTGATGAGGCCATCGCGTGCCTCGCGCACTTATCGCCAAAAGTACGTAATATGCATACAAAAAGTGAAATTAAATGGTGTTAAAGTGTAATTACAAAAGCGCGACTTATATAATTATTCTCGTTTACATAGCAACTATTGTGCGTTATGCTTGGTTCCTATTTCAACTACCAAAACTATCAAAATCCAGTACCTAGGCATGAACTTACGGGTATATTTATGGATATTATAATATTGGGTCAGTGTGTTTAGAACAATAATAGTATTGTAAGTAGGTACATTGTTTGTGACCAGATTCTGCTTTTATCTAGATTTTCCGATTTTAGATAATAATTTGTAAAGAAGTATACAAAAAGAAAAGCTATTTAAGCATTCTAGAAATTAATTATTTTTCCTATGTTAGTATTTTATTTTCATTCCTGTATTTTTATGTTGCCAATAAATTATTTTCTTTCTCTCTTTCTTTCTACTAATTTAATTCGATGTTACGAGCTTGTTTAAATTTTAATGAAGTACTTGTTGCGCGACTTTAAAGTTAGTGAATCGCTACAAGCAAACTCCACCTTAACAAAAAGCATTTGAATTAATATTTACTTTTTAATACCACACTCCAGTGTTGCCGTTTTAGCGGATTTGGCGCTAGATCTAATGCAATACTGGGGTCTTCAGCGCTTTTTTTCTCATAACGACGACTCGATATTCGTTAGTAGCCTAAGTTAAATCGTGCAATTTTATTGATCGTGTATAAGACGCCTAAAACCAAAGAGCATAAAATAGCGAGTTGATTTTGACCATGTAGGCGTACTGACGCCTTAAATCATAAATAGCAAGTCGATTTCGTTCGGGTATTTCCCGATCAAAATGTTGCTGATGCGTTTTATTTGTTTATCTCACTTATTCATTAAGGTATTAATTATGTAGCTGTCTCGCTTCGATACTATTCGTTATAATGATACGACGTCATTAATTGAAAATCCTTAATCAAAGCTGCCACAATTATGACCTACCTGAAAATGTCCTTGACAAAGTTACTGAAACTGTAAAAAAGGGACAGTAGCTAGTGCAGGCTCATCATCAGCATCTGACTGAGGGTCATGATGATAATGAAAATATTATAGAATTGTTTAATTTAGTTGATTTTAGTACATAAATACGAAAATGTCTTTATTTTGTAGGTTTTTTTCGAACACCTTATTTTTATATTCATAACATCATTAAACAGAATCTAGTACATTTTAGAAGTCGGATTTTTACAAAATATAGCTCAATTTTGATAATACCCTTTTTAGTTGCATTTTATTTTTGTCAAATGGCAACTAGTAGTGTCTAAATTATTTTATAAGTTTTTATGAAGTTTCTTTTAAGTACTTTTTTTTTAGTTTCAGCTGTTTAGGCGTGAGAGAGTAACAAACATCCATACATTCAAACTTAGTAAGTAGGATTGAACAACTCCTGATTTGATCCCAATCATCATCATTGGTCTACATCTACATTACACATCTACAGTCATTATGATTTATGTGGCATCAGGTTATAGAACAATTAGAGCTAAAGCACCTTTTTTCATGGCTAAAAAGGCCTGTCCGGAAGTAGCTGCCTCGACCATATTTCCTACAAATGAAAGACCCCGGGGATACTACAGGGTTTACAGCTCGATCGTGACGCTACTGACCGCTTATGTGCTAAATGGTCGAGCCAAGCGTTATCATGAGCAACGACACCATTAGCCAAGGTTTTTCTCCAGGCGTCACGATCTTCAACCTGGATGTTGGCCGACCGATGTTGCGTTTTAAATACAGCGTGAAACGCGACATGGCAACGTTTAAAATCCATCATCCCAATACAGTAAAGCGAAATGACAAGCAAACTTTTGAAGGATTTTGCTATGTTTTTTGTGCCGTGCGGTGGCAGATATAATGGAGCTATGTAAGCGTTTGTTGTGGCTTCATTATCGCGATATTGCAAAGCTTGGCGTTTTGTGTCTTTGTCTATCATATGACAAATCATATGGCTGAACTTGTCACTCTATGCGACAAGTGCGCTGAATCCCGATAATTTAGCCCCAGCAGGTTGTAAAAACTTCGTGTTGTAAAAATCCAAAACAACAATTTAACTGTACAACATTTAATTTCACATGCAAAGTGAGACTAGAGAAAAATATAGGCATTGACAACGTTTGATGTTCCTTAACCTAGGTTTAATTTAATAGCTTAGTTCTTCTGGCCGGGCTCAGGCTTGGGGGGGTGAGCCGCGATGTACTCCAGAGAGCGGAGGATGTACTCGGGGATGGGTCCGGGAGCGGGGGGAGTGGGGAGATGAGCACCCTGGAACAAAAAATAAATCATGTAAAACAAAAAATAAATGGAGACTGCGAGGCTTTGAACGTGTTATAAAATGGTATTTTGATGGTATTTATTCATTTAATGTTTTTTTTTTTTAGGTCCTAAGATGGATATGATGAACCATGGTGATCAGTCTTCGCCCAAGGTGGTCCATTTTGGAGAGGATACTATCCCTTAGTAGACTTTTACGACATGCTCGGGGACAGAAGCAGCTGGACGCATTATATGCTTTTTCGTTACTTCTAGTCCAGCAGAGAATTATTTTTTTTTAATATTTAGGTAAACACCATACAGTACTGTATGTTTTTTACTTTTTATTAGGTAAATATTGTAAGAAAACAAGTCTGATATTGAAGATATTTACTTCTTAAACCTGTTTTTTACTATTATGGATTGTATTTTCCTGTCCAATTAATACGATTTTCATGCTCTTGACATTTAAATATCTGTTTCCTTGAATTTGTTAAATTAATTGCTTGTCAATATAACACAAATAACATCTTCATTATAATACTTGTAGTACTCGTAGGTATAGATGCTAAGATTAATCAAAGTTGGTCAAAGTTTTTGTATGAAGTTAAATTATAGGAATCTATTTCACGCAATTGTAACCCCATTTTAGTAGGAATCAGAATCTGCATGAAATTTACATCACAAATAAAATGGTTCTTGCTTACTTTTTAATGTGAATCGTAATCGTAAGGTTTTTGTAACTATCCCAAGTAATTCAATTTCAATTCTAATACATACAAACATATATACAGATTCACGGCCGTATCCGTATTGCGGTAGGCAGAGCCACAAGTAACCATAAAAAACTTGCAGCAACTTCTGATTCAAAGTCTCAAGATGGATATGGTGAACCATGGTGACAGGTGATCAGCCAGTTGGACGGGATACAATCCCTTAGTCGAATTTGCTTGGGGAGAGAAACAGCTAGAAGCATTCTATGTTTTTTCTCTCCCAGCCCAGCAGAAATGACAAATTAATCAACTCTAATATAGAGTTATTTATTTATTTATTTTTTTCCTTGAGATAATATATATTTATTTTATGCTTCAAAGACAAATTATAATAACATTAAAAACTTTAAGGTAATCAGTATAATAATAGTAAGAAATAAAAATGAACTCAGTTTTTTATCTGAGTTCGCCTACAGATAGAAAACAGAGCTCAGATCACCGACCGCAGGTAAGGTCATATATAGAGTTTAACATAAAAATATGCTTTATTAAAATTCTAATTTAGAGGTGGTCTTACCGTGGGGTGGTATCCGTTCTCGTCAGCGGTGTAAGAGAGCTGGATCAGTTGACCCTCAGGGGAAGTGTAGGAGTTTGATCCAGAGGCAGCGATGGCAAAGTCCTTAAACAAAAAGCAAAAAATATTTTATTTTTACCCACAACGATATAGAATTTGTTACCTACAACATATCCAGAAACCTTAACTAAAATGAAACTAACATAATGCAAAAAACTGTATCGAAATGGATTCAGTAGTTTTTCAGGAAAATAGTACCAGACAAACACACAAATAAATAAACATACAACCTTTCATGCCAAACGCATATGCCTTCTCCGTTCTGTCGTGTGTAAAAAGGAGTGAATATTATAGTATAAATACAATAAGCGCCAAAATATCGGACCGTTATTGGTTGACAATAAATAACACGTAAATTTTTAAATTAAAAGTAAAATTTCATCCAGAATTCTGGGTGATCAAGTTTGCGTGATCGTATGAAGGGCTATTACGTAAGTTTTTTGACAAGTTGCGACTGCCGCTAATTGTCATAACTTGCCAAAATCATGCGTTTTTTCGTGACAAAGTGAACAAAACTTGAACCAGGAAAATCTTAGATAGCCTTGATTTTGAAGAGTTTCATAAATTATAAGCTAAATCATTATCATCATGATGAAAAAAGCATTATAATGAATTCGCATCACGTTGCAGACGTAGATGTAGGTAATAATGGCAAATTCAAATTGTCTATGTCATATCAATTCAGATCAGGTACGATTCATTCATGGGAAAATTCTTGATGCGTTAGTCAATGAAACACAATTTATAAGCAAATAAGTGTGTCTTCACGAAATATTTAAGACGTCTGACATCAGAGGTCAACTACTTTAATAAAATTATGCTCTATAAACTATGAATCTATTATTGCGTAAACTGTGACCTTAAACGAAATATCAAGGTTTTTATTAATAAATTAACATAAATCGAGTGTTATGTTTATTTATAATATTAAATCGTCTTTAAGTCTTAAAAAAAAAACATATTATAGTTTACACAAATCTTTCTTAAATATTCTCCTTTGCAAACAATTAGGCATCTCCTTCAAACTCATGACTTTAATGATAAATATGTATTATTATATAAGCCTTCTATTCTTATCTTTTCTACCCCACTTATGTTATAAACGCGAAAGTGTGTTTGTATTTTTGTTTTGTTGTTCTTCTTTCGCAATGTAACGGAGCAATGGATCGACATGTCATTTTTTTCATAGAGTTAGTTTATAGGCTCGAGAGTGGCATAGGCATTCTATCCCGGTAGCAAACGAGTGAAGTCGCGTGCGAAAACTTGTAAAACAAGAAGTTATAACCTTGTACCTACCAGTACCGAGCTTATAACTTTGGGACTATCTTCATGCATGTCGGCCTTGACTTATTCTTAGTGGTGCTTGCGTAAGCTTACTGTCGTCATCTTTTATATATTGATTCAATAAAAAACAATGGGTTTATCCTCCCGTCATTTCATTAGGGTATTGTAAAATGTTTTGTCAAACATATTTCAATGAAAAGAGATTACGACAGGTGTAGTACGCGTTTTAGTCATCGAAGGTACACGTCAATTTATATGAACACAATTTTACGTTACTTAAACATCATTGGAACACACACATTACTGGAATGATTTGTAAACTTGTACCTACTCCAAAGTATAAGGATCTACAAGTATATTTTTATAAATAAGATCTGGAGATAATAAGATTGAGGTAATTAATTAATTTGTATGTTGACGTGTCAGTTCCAGTATGCGTTATATTGTAAAATCACGCCATCTTTGATACTGGCATTTCTTGGATAAAATAGCCTAATGATCAGTTTTAAATAGTTCTGATCTTATTAATAGAACTTATTTTAGTTGTTAAATAAAGTACAAGGATCACTGATCACTGTGAGATATTGGCCTAGTTAACTTCCAGACTACAATAGGTTGATCATGATGCAATTTTCATTGGTGTCTTGTCTTACCTGTCCGACCTGCTTTACAGATCCACTCTCCTGGCCGGAGATACCGTTGCTGGTCTCGTATGCGTACTGGTACTGGTCGGGGAAGACGTCAGCATCCTGTCGCAGGATCTGGGCGTCAGCCTCGCCGGAACGGACGATGTGCGAGACATCGGCAACAGCTACAGCCACCAGGGCGAAGAAAGCGACGAAGGATTTCTAGAGAAGAAGAAGAAATTATGCCTACAATTTGAATTGTTAACTTTTTATAAAATTCACTTATTTTGTTCATAAGAATTACTTTGTATGTACAGATTATCAGACATTTTTTGAACTAGTGTGGTGAAAGAAATAACTTAAAAAGTTAAAAACTCAAGATCAAGATTAGGCTTTAAAAATTTCAAACTTTCACTTTTACAATTTCAAACAAAGTTGATAAATAATAAACAAACAATTCAAAAGATGACAATAAGATTTATTAGCCACAATACTAGTATCCTTAAGTTCATTTATATGATCGGATAAATTCATTTAGAACGAATTATCAAAAACAACGTACACCTGTTTTTGTTTCAGGTCAAAAACCACGTGATAAAATAAATTCATTCACGAATCCAATCACGTGATAAAGAAAATTAAGGTACAATTTTAAAGTCAATATTTCATAACTGCACCGATAGCACATGTGATAAAGGAAATTAAGATATATTTTAAAGTTAATAATAAATACTGCACCGATATGAATCGGTCTGCAATCTTGACTCACCATCTTGTGTCAAAGTTAACAGACGATGTGTAACTGTGATTATAGAATAATCTCCTGCGGTTTTATACCCGTCGAATATGGGCTGTATCGAGTTTGCATTATTTTGCAACTCGATGCTCTGATCTTGATGATTTGTGAACAAGGTAAATGTGGTGGGGCTGACCGCATCCGTGTTTTGTTTCAAATATAGTCCTAAGTTTTAAGATCGTGATCATGGACAAGAACTACCAGGGAGCGTACGACGTGGACACAGTTGGAGGATGCCTTTGTCAAGCTAGGGCAAACAGATGTGGTTGCCGATGTCAAAATCTAATTGTAAACATAGCTTGTAAGTGTCTGAAATTAAGGCTTAAATTATTATTATTATTATTTAAGATCGTGTGGAATAAGTCCAAAAAACGACAGAGATTTTGTACATCTATATGAAAATGAAAGTATTTTCATTCTTTGAAATCTCTAGGACCATTTAGAAACTTCATTGTCTACGTTGAATACACGCCTATTCGTAACGCGGCCATTCGTTGAAGATACGGTCAAAAAACAACACTAGGCATTTTTTAGCCTAATTATCTCATTACAATAATGTTAGTGAAACATCAAAATACTAAAATCTTTCTAAATCTGGGTGCCACTCCCCCCCCCCCCCCCCCCCCGATTCCATATCTTTAGACCAAGGAAACAAAAGCTAGCTAGAGCTATCGAGTGGGAATCGATGATCTAGACGCCACAATTTTCACCTTAAGTAACAATATTTTCTATATTTTTGACTACTGATATTGATGTTTTGAAAGAAACTTTTAGCAATTGGTATGTTCAAAAACAAAGGAAGATTCCTTCGAAGTCGGTTAAAAAATAAACATTTCAATAGGGTCTTTTGAAAAAATACTTTAAGTCTTATATCTACCTACTAACAATCTTTTGTTAAAGTACTTTTGTCCAGCAGTGGACTGCTATAACAGGCATCAGCCTAAATTTAAAATTAAATCATCAGAATGATATTAATCAACTTTTACCGATTAAAAAGTTTTATTTGATTTTAATTTTAATCTACTATCATTAAGCTGTTTTGAATTCAGTTTTCTTTAGTAGGGAACTCTACAAGTCACGAGTATGAAACATACATAAAACCCACACAAATGTTCATGGATGTAGGTCACTAGGTCATCTTCAGTTACTTTTAATATTAAATTGATAGGTACTTAGTATAAAAAGCTTTGGTATTGAAGATTCCTACAATTACTTGGCAGCCTTGGTGTAGGTAGCTTTGTATTGAAGTTCAATGTTAGCGTGTGGACCTTGTACACTTTTATGATTCTTCTTAGAATAAATTACTACTATATTTAATAATAACTGCCGCCCGCGGCTTCGCTCACGTGGTACACGGATGAAGAGTAGCCTATGTGTTAATCCAGCACATATACTATGTATGTTCCAAGTTTCATTCTAATCCGTTCAGCCGTTTAGGCGTGATTGAGGCACAAACATCCAAACGTTCTCACAAACTATCGCATTTGTAATATTATAACAAGTAAGATTATTTATTTAATAATTACATTAATTTACAACGGTTTTTTGCAACAAATATAACAAAACGACCAGCGGCTTTTGTCTGTGTTATTCTTCTCTTATGTCTTAACTTCATCTTCTCAGTCTTCGGAGTTGAATTTCGGGACATCATTTTTAGATTTCCGTACCTGAAGGGTGTCAACGGAACTCAATTATTCGGGCCTCCGTTGTCCGTCCGTCCTTCAGTCCGTCTGTCAGCGGGCGGTATTTAGGTAGAGTTGAAATTTTCATAGTGTGTATTTCTATTACCGCCATAACAACAAATAAAATATAAAAAGGGGCCCCATACCTACATGTTCAATGGTACGGAACCCTTCATGTTCGAATTCGACTCGCACTTGGCTGGTTTTTTTTAGTGTATTCTTACATGATAAGGGGAATAACCTCTAAGTTTCATACTTATGGCTTAGTTTGCTGATTGTCAGTCAGTCAGTCAATTAGACAGTAACGTAAGAGTTTGTATATATTACTATTGTTTTAAAGTTTACCTTTTTAATTAAACCTCAGCTTTGTTTATTGATTCGTTAAGCTTAAAGAATAAGCTTTTGTATCACCTAAGTGTGGTGGGCAGAGTCATAAGTAAACATAAGAGAACTTGCAGCCACTTCTGATTTAGTCCTAAGATGAACCATGGTGACAGGTGATCAGCCCATCGCCTATATAGATGATCATGTTGGATAAGATAATATCCCTTAGTCGACTTTTACGATATGCTCGGGGAGAAAAGCAGCTGGACACATTATAAGCAAATTTTTTTACTTCCAATTGAAGCGCTCGTGGTGTAGCTCGCTTAGACATTTTTGATTGAACAACGTTGTGTGTGGTCACAATTGGGATGGGTGCTTGCAAGTGGCATGACAAGCTGAGCACTTCCGTGCTTCGGAGGGCACGTTAAATTGTCGGTCCCGGTTTTTAAGTCGTATATCATATAATCTTAAATACATTATTATGTATGTAAAATAAAATTTCTCAGCCGTATGTCGAAATAGACAACAAGCAAAAACCTAAACGATTTATTGGCTTAGTACAATTTATGCAATGCAAGATGTAGTAACGATCTACTCGTTATTGCGAAAGTCAAAAGCAGACGGCACCTTTCTTTATTATTATTAATCATTCATCAAGCTACAAGGAAAACCACGATAATAATGATTGGTAGGCATCATCATAAGTACTTACACAAGACAAGTGACAGATGTTTAACCACACAGCCACTTAGCCTTATTCTCAAAAAGCTCGAAATAAGTCGCATACGATAATAATGTTCGACTTTTGAGCTTAGCTTTTGCTCAACACTCATTGAATGACTGCGTTGAAAATAGGTTCTACATTTTAAAATCTCTAAAATTACACACATACATAAATACATATTATCACGTCTGTATTCCTAAAGGGGTAGAGTAAACATAAGAAAACTTGCAGTCACTTCTGATTTTGTCCTAAGATGGATATGGTGATCCATTATCTATCTTAGGATATAATAATGGTGGATGGATATGGTGACAGGTGATCAGCTCAATCTCTAAAATTGTTGATCATAATTGAAAGTAAGACCAAAAAATATGTAAATCTCATAGTTATAACTATAATACCTACATTTATGCATTATGAAAATATGAGTTTCTAGAAATCGAAAACTTTCTATGATTCTTTTTGAGCAAGTATAATTATATCTTAAGGATGAGCTAAGTTCCCCATATTCGTCAGCTGTCAAAATCTTGCATTATTACATGTAATTTTAAATGTCAGACACCAATTGCTCATCGTATGCCACTAAAGACTATGTTATCTTGCCTAAGAAGTTATGGATTTGATTTGAATACCTATGAGCCACAACGACCATCTGGTAATTACCAGTACGTAATTACCAAAGGCAATAATAACGTTCGTAAAGTTTCGTTTATGCACATTTCGTATCATTGGTCGTGCTATACGCATCATACGCCAAAACGAAAACAAAACGCAATCCATCGAACATAAGATCCATTTCTTAGAGCGATAGGGGCACTGCATCTATAAAAGTTTTCACAGTAAAAGGAAATGTGAGACTGTTGGTTTTTGTACCGCAAGCGTAACGGCTGAACAACAGCAGGGCAACTGAATTGAAATAAAACTTGAAATATTTAATGTGTGACTACATAGGCAACTTCTTTCCGGTTACCACGCGACCAAAGTCACAGAATGAAGCTAATAAATATATAAGGAAGGGGATATACTAATAATAGTAAAAACAAGCAGTGTTATAAACCTGTCGTAAAAATTTAATGAATTTTGTTGAATGTTAATCAATTTATTCATAATCTGCAGATCGATTAGCTATTTTTAATGTTGGTTGATAAATTGATGTTTTCTGTAAATAAAATACTTAATGATCATGAAACCCCAAACCGGAAGAGTTATAATGACCTTCACCGACGAAAATGATGATGACACCCAACAGTCACAAACATAGTTCTGACCCCACACTAGGATTCCCTGTTAAATGGGTATCAGAAACTTCAAACATCCCACAACACCCAGACCCGAAAGAATTTTTTGCAGAAAATGCAAAAAAAATCTTCTGCTACGGATTTAACCCGCACCCCTCACGTCTTAGCCAGACACGCAACTACGCAAGCTACGTCATCGATGTCGTAGAAATATAAAAACTGACTTTCGAAATAATGATGTAGTATTTATGTACCTACGTACTTCCTACTAATATTATAAATGCGAAAGTTTGTGAGGATGTGAGAATGTAAGGATGTGTGGATGTGACGATATATGTTTGTGCCTCAATCACGCCGTAACGACCGAACGGATTTAAATGAAACTTGGAATACACATAGCATGTGTGCTGGAATAACATATCATCATCATCATCATCATCCTTAATCAGTCCACTGCTGGACATAGGCCTCTCCCATGGCACGCCACTGAGCTCGATCTTCAGCTCTCTTCCTCAAATCCCTGCCCGCTGCCTTACGGATATCATCGCCCCACCTAGCTACACCCCACCTAGCTACAGGGCGCCCTACACTACGTTTGCCGACACGCGGTCTTCACTCAAGAACCAGTCTGCCCCAACGGCCATCGGTTCTGCGGTATATGTGACCTGCCCACTGCCACTTCAGCTTGCTAATTCGTTACATTATGTATGTAATTTATAATATACTAGCTGCCGCCCGCAGCTTCGCTCGCGTTGTACCCGGATAAAAAATAGCCTATATGTTAATCCAGTACATGTACTATGTTTATTCCAAGTTTCGTTCAGATCCGTTCAGCTGTTTAGGCGTGATTGAGGCACAAACATCCAAACATCGTTACAAACTTTCGTACTAGATGGCAGCACAGGTAAAGTTAGTACGCGCTATCGTTGCGTTTTGAACTTTACGCCGGTAATTTCAAGCAAACTAAAACTTTTCAATTTTAAAATATAAGTAAGATAGGCTACTTTTTGTTTGGATACTACGCGAGCGAAGCCGCGGGTGAAAGCTAGTTACTCATAAAATTACCATTTTGAAGTGATAAATTCCGTTTAATTGTAATGATTGAAAATCTCTCAGGTATTTCTGAAGGTTCCCTGATCTTATCTGAACCATCTTCATTGATTGCCACTCTCATTGCTCATGAAGATGAAAGTTCTGCCATCTTTGGACGAACAAAATTTTAATAAGTGCCTCGTTACATTATATTTATGTACTTATGTTGTGTCCTTTGGAACTGACTATTTTATACATACAGTGTCAATACAGTGTGTACCATGAGTTTTTCCAGGCTTTACTCGCCAATGGTTGTAAAATAAAAAAATATGTTTCAAATCATTGTTACTTACCCCTTAAAATATAAGCAAGCTTTCTTATAATAACTTGTGGCTCTGCTTATCATGTTAGGGATACGGGCGTGTATTAATGTATGTATTTCCCTTCTATACATCTGTTCCATCCAATCCATCCTAGATTGCTTGGCGGAGATTACTTTTAGGTCTGTTAGTTTGCCTCTTTTTAGTGTTGGTTTACTACTATAACTATTACTACTAGCCCATGTCCCATTGTTAGGCAAAGCCCCATTACCGCCAGTTTGCTACTACAACATTTTAAAAAATTCTGTGTGTGTTTTATTTTTACAGAGCCGGTCGAAGCCATTCCGTCTTATCATTATCCCCATCATCTTTTTCCCATCCCACGATTTCCACATAAGTCTTGTTTTCACTAGGCAGTGAAAACAAGATATTAAAAAGCTCATTATCGCATCATCTTTTAATTATTATGGGATGGGTGACCGCATGTGGCATTACGAGCTGAGCGCTTCCGTGTTACGGAGGGCACGTTAAACAGTCAGTCCCGGCTTTTAAGTCGTTAAGCCATGACGGAGGCCTTTAGGCAGCCTAAAAACTCCGTCACTAGAGTTGGCCGTTAGCTCATACGAACATACATACATACATTTTAATTATGTGCCGGTATTCATGATAGTCACCTTGGTTTAGTTCATTGACTGCAAGTAGATCAAGATTAGATGACCCTGATAAGACTCTTTCATAATCGCCTTGGTCATTACTATAATAATTAATTAGCGTTTTTCCGCGGCTTGCGTAGCACCAGAATGAAAATAAAATTATCCTTTGTTATTTATCGATCCCTTCAAAATATTTCGTAATCAAAGGAGAGACCCTTGTCCAGTAGTAATTCAAAACCCGTTAAATAAGTAATAATTTGGTTTAGCATTTCTAGTTTAATTGAAATATTGAACATATTTGAATTAAAGTTAAGCGTTAAGCCATGATTGAACCACATCCTTTCAACAAACAGATTTATAATATTACACAATATATCAACATTTACTTACAAGATATAAATCGTGGTTTAAGCGTGAAATGTTATAAGGAACTATACTTCAGCCAAACTGGAGATTTATGTAAACAAACAAACCGTCGCCTATTTTTCATTACAATGAAATCACTTTAGTCACCTCACAACATAAGTTACACCTTAATTTAACTATTGGTATTGTTTCTCTTAAATTTTATCTCCAGTTTGGTTGAAATATAAGTACCTATTTTGATGGCCTCGATGGCGTGGCGGGCGATTGCTCGACAGAGATGCAAGAGACGCGGGTTCGATTAAATAGCTGCGGAAGAAACGTTTGAATGTTCTGCAAATATTTCTTCCGGGTCTGGGTGTTGTGGTACCATGGTACTCTTAGTTTCTGATACCCACGACACAGGGAATCCTAGTGTGGGGTCAGGACTATGTATGTGACTGTTGGGTGTTATTTATTTAATTTCTGTTGCGTCTATTGTCCTAACAAATGATATTGTTCACTATTATCAAGAGACGTACTTATAAAAGTCAGTAGATTGGTAATATGGCTTATTTTCCTCTAAGTTCTACTCGAGTAGGTACATTATATTCGAGTTGCAGCTCCATTGGGACTGCTGTATCATATTACTGCGGATCGATCGCGACCCGGCTGTTCGAATAAACAAATAATTGATGAGCTTTATATGATTCTACCTTAATACAAAAATAGTGAATGATAATGTTTGCTTGTGTTTGAATGATTATTGTCTGTTTTACTATCGAACAATAGATGGTAGTCAAGATAGCAACGTTGCTATTGTGTCAAAAAACATGGCTCTTTTCGACAAAGAACAATGCTGTTATGGTATGAACCTCTGAACAGCAAATGAACTTCGTGTTTGAACGATCTGGGGGTCTAGCCAAGATCATTTCTATTCTCTTTCCATCGTAGAAAACGATTGGTAGCCGAGCAGTGTTGCCACCTTGCATTTTTTTAAAGCGCTAGGTCAAAAATAAAATGTCATCAGATTTCAGAAATTTGGATTAAAAAAAAACACTAACACTAAACATTATAGATGGTCTAAAAACTACGTCACTAGAGTTGGCCACTAGCTCATACGAACATACATACATACATCTATTCTTCGAACTTCATGACTTGCCCATTTCCTCTTCAACTTATTATAAAAATCTCCATCCAGGTATGGAGTCAAGAAAGTGCTCTACCAGTTTTGAAAACTTCCTTTGTAACCAAAATAGCTCTAAAACAATACACTAGGAACTTTCATAATATTATTGCAAGGGAAAATCAACCTTGTTGTTTTAAGACGTGCTAATAAATTTTCAATTTGAGGGTGGTAGACCACATTTTTGGACGAACGTCCAAAAAAGTCATGTAAAATTTTACAGGATTTCCTAGGCAGGTGACGGTAACAATACGAAGTATTGGACGTAGTCACATGAAGACTTTCAATCTGTGGTACTGAATATGAGACTCAAATTTGTACAATTTAACAGAGCTCGGAGATTCCTCCCGGTACGATTACACCTAACCCGTGATCGACCGAAGTATGGTCGAACATCGTCAATCGAACTCGGCTGATCAAATGTCGATGGAATCGAATGGACGATGTCGTTGTAGTGTACGTACATCTTCTTTTAGCATACGTTTGATTTCATCGTACGAGTTTAGCTGATGACGTCCGATCATACTTCGTCCGATGCCGGATTTGGTAGGTATGTGACATTTTAGTCGTAGGTACCTTGTATAAATACCAGTAGGCGGCATTTTATTTATAACCCGTTTTGATTGAAACAATGTTATTAAACTTTTCTACCTTGTAAAGCTAATTAAACAAGAGGATTAAATAAATTAATGCCAGTTTTATATATTAATTTTATTGACTATTTATACATAACGGCAGTGTGGAGATTATCAGTTTACAGGCTTAACCCAGGATGGCCTTGGCGGCGTTGGGGATTTGTTGTGGGGGGTGGGCTTCGATGTAGGCCAGACTGCGGGCGATGTGCTCCGGGATCGGGTGGGGAGTGGGGATGAGGTTTCCCTGTGAAAAGAAACGTAATTTAGAAATCATTAGCTTCTAGCTTCAGAATAAAAAGTAGCATAGGCTACTAATGAAACTTGAAATATACGTACGTATAGACGTATCCACGTATATTTCAATTTTCATTAGAGTACTTGTGGTTTGATGGTAGAGACCTCGTCTTTTAATCCTACAGTGTAAGTACGAATCCAGTTGTGCTCTAATGGATTTTTCTACATGCATATTATCACGCCCGTATCCCTAACGGAGTGGGCAGAACCACAAGTAATCATAAGAAAACTTGCAGCCACTTCTGATCCCAGACTCCCAAGATGGATATGGTGAACCATGGTGACAGGTGATCAGCCCATCGCCCATATAGGTCCATCAATGGATTTTTCTGTTTGAAAATATTACATGCGCTAGACCAATACTCGCAAACGGTGAAAGAAAACATTGTGAGGAAACTGCCACGTCTCTATAGAACACATTTTTTTAAAGCATTCGTCAAATTGCATGAAAGGAAATTTAAACGGTTCACCACACTGGCTTGAAATCAGTAGTGACACGCATTGTAGAAATATAAGATTTAATCTTACATAAGTATATTATAAATGCGAAAGTTTGTGAGTTTGGATGTTTGTGCCTCAATCACGCCTAAACGGCTAAACGGATTTGAATGAAACTTGGAATATACATAGTACGTGTGGTGGATTAACATATAGGCTATTTTTCATCCGGGTACCACGCGAGCGAAGCCGCGGGCGGCAGCTATAGTATGCATAGAAGTTACGGCTGGCAGACGTGGCAAATGACGTCATGAACTATGTCTCCTCTTTCTACCTATATTTCAGCCAAACTAGAGATACGATGTATGTAAACAAACCATTGCCTATTTTTCGTTATTACGATGAAATAACTTTAGTTTTAGGTAAATAAACCTCGTAACATAAGTTTTTATACCTTAATTTAACTATTAGTACTACTTAAAATTTTCATAAATATTCTAATAAAAAAGTAAGTTTTAGGTTAAGTATGAGCAGTTTGTTTACATAAATTGTATCTCCAATTTGGCTGAAGTATAGTAAATAATGTTTAAAATTTATGCATACGTTGTAAAGATCCAGGGTTATTGAAGGTACCATTAACCCTCTATCTTTATGTCTCTTCAATATCATCGGTTCATCGGGTGAGGGGCATACTGTATAATACTTACAGCGGGCAGGTATCCGTTCTCGTTGGCGAGGTAGCTGATCTCAACGGGAGTACCGTCGGGGGCGGTGTACCGGTAGCCTCCACTGACCTCCAGAGCCGCATTCTCCTAGACAAACATCAGTCACAAACAGTTATGAAAGAGTTACCTATGCATAAATAAAAAAAAACGTGGACATTTCACACAGCGCCATCTAGCCCCAAACTAAGCAAAGCTTATACTAAGGGCACCAGATGGCTGATAGAATATTTATACACTTTTTTTATACTTATATAATACACCCAGACCCGGAAGAAATATTTGCAAAACATACAAACATTTCTCCCGTAGCAGGAATCGAACCTGCGCCTCTTGCGTCTCAGCTGAGCACTCGCCCGCTACGCCACCGAGGTCGTCAATGCTACATTTTATTATATTATACATACTTAAAATTGCGCTTTCATGGGGGAAACAGAGACCGTGGATTTCTCCCGGATTTTAGAACAAAAGATTTCAACGAGCTAATGTGTACAAACGGTTCAATGGAGGCAAAGTTACGTAAACGTAGAACCGTGATGTGAAACTGACAGACGCCATAAACAAAAAGAAGAAGAAGGATAAGAAAGTCACTTACTTCGTTACACAAACGCATACTACATATAGTTACTACACAAGTTAGAACCGTGATGTGGAACTGACAGACGCCATAAACAAAAAGAAGAAGAAGGATAAGAAAGTCACTTACTTCGTTACACAAACACAAACACATACTACATACAGTTACTACACAAGTTATACTATCGGAAGCAGTATAACTAGTTATTAAAAATAGTAGCAATAAGTAGATTTCAGAAGCGAAAAAAACGCAAATGTACCTTCTTGGGTGGGTTGGTGGGTGACGGGAAGGTAACTATACCTACATTAGCTATACCTATAGTAACTATACTATATTCATTTCTTTAATAGGTGGGTACCTACCTACGCTGACCTACCTACCTACTCGTTTTTTAGTTGTTATTCAATTTTAAGTAGGTATCTCTGTTTGTTACCAAACCTTTTTCGTGTTGTGTGGTTAATAAACTTTATTCTATTCTATTCTATTTACGAACACGTAGTGTATTTGTGAGAACCGTAACTTACGAGTATATCTGATAATCAATATTCGTTTCTTTTCATTTACTTAGGCTGAAGTTCACTAACAATTTAACTAGCCGTTAAACAACCATTCAGTTTATGTGTCTCTATAAACCGAATAAAATTATGGTTAATCATTCAAAAGTCGTAAATTATGAATTGGTGTACATAATGTTGATGACACAAAATTAAATAAATAAATAAACAGATAAAAAAAATTATCTTACGTTGTTGGGGTTTTTGACGACACCAGCGGCCTGAGCGGAGATTCCGTTGCCGGTCTCGTACGCGTACTGGAAGGCACCCTCAGGGCTGATCTCGTAGGTGGACCTCACGATGGGAGCTGCGTAGTCAGATCCCACGACGTGAGACACGTCGGCGGCGACGCACGCCACGGCCACGGAGAGAATCACTAGGAATTTCTGAAAACGTATTTTCTTTTAAACACACAACAGCGATTATGTTTGTGTTGGGAATAAGTTGCCTCCTGGTGATATATAAATCATCTAGTATAGAGATGCTAAAGATTATACCCCCGAATACTCAAACGTATCTCAGAGTTGAGCACGCCTCAAGTGACGAGTTTTTGACAGATTTTCATCAAAAAGGGGGTAAATGTCTTTAGAAACTGGTAGAATGAAAATAAAAGTTTTAACGCCTGATGCAGCTTTGTCTTGGCCCATTACTATTTGTTATTCAAAATTGCGAAATTCCCACATAACACAAAAAAATATTTGAAAAACTCAATTTGTGTCACTGACTCCATCCCACTATTAATCTGAAGCTAAGAAAGCATTATTTCACTTTAATAATTCACAGATGTTTTGTTTGCTATACAATCCACTGCTGGGCTTAGATCTCCTTTCTTCTGTTTTAGTATGCTTATCACTGATCTCTTAGTTGAGAAATCTTGATAATAAATAAAAAAATGTTTTATAATTGAGTTTGCTTTCTTCGAAGTTATGGTCACTACGCACTTTCACTAAACCAAAACTGTAAATAATATTTTAAAATAATAGAAAATATACCATTTTGCTGGTATCGTTGTGCTGTTAGCTGACAATGATTAAAAAGGTAACAAATCGTCTTTATATAGTGCACATCCTGAATTTTAATATGGATGGCTTCTAGTTGTTTTTTATTTAAAAGATAAAGTTTCGCGATTCATTGGTCTATTTGTCATAGATTAAAATCGATCACTAGATGTTATAGTATTTTTTTTAAATAAGTAGTCAAATCATACTGATTTCTGAATTCCCTAGCCTTTTTGAACTAAACTATAACCATTCATTATCACCATTATTCCAAGTTATCACCCGTCATGAGATGGTGAGCTTTGATGAGTTAATTTTGTCTCTTATTGTGTAAGAATAGTAGGTTTTACTTTTCTCTCTGATTTTACTTTATAAGACTGTTTCTTTTGTACTTTGCAAATTATGTTTGTATTAGTCTTAAGTTTATTTTATTTTTAAATAATTCTTGATATTCATTAAAGTAGAAACTACTGTTCATGTCGACAGTTCAGTCCAGTAAAATCGAGGATATGTTCAAGTTTCTCTCAATAAACATTATTTTGTTCGACTTTTTCTGCGTTGAGTTTTTTCTAATTTAGTTTTTGATAATTTACAAAATACAAAAGAAACAGTCGGCTATCTAATGGCCGTTGCAAACGGTCTATAGATAGCTCACCTTATCCAGCTCATCAAACGGTGGAAGCGTGCATAAGACGCTGTCCGCATTGCCACACTGAATGGCAATACTGATCCGTTGAGCCAAATAAGAACCAGCTCTTGGATCACGCATCGCTTCGACCAGCACCGTTTGAGAGTACTGGTATGGCCCACATAAATTTTTCGCACAGAAAAATCCATTGGTACACGACCGGGTTCGAACCCCCGACCTTAGGATCAGTAGGCGGGGTCACTACCAACTAGACCACCAGTGCTCTTAGTGAAGAAAAACATCGCGAGGAAACCCGCGGCTTAGTCAGCTCCGCATGTATTGACCATGTCTTTCCTGTGGACAAGGCCGACAAAGCTGAAAGGATGGAACAGGTGCTGGGTAAGCCTACTCCATCTTAATTCGTCCCGGGCACTACAGCGTCTCGTTAGTGAAGGTAACAGTTGCCTTCTGACGCTGTATAAATCATCTAGTTACTATAGATGGTAAAAGGCCTTTGTATGTACGAAGACAATCTCATTCAACTTTTGAGATTTTTTTACATATTTGAGAGGTTATTTTAAAACAAAGGTAACCTAAACGTTTGGATCCTCTACACACATTGTTCTTTGACTCATACCTACATATTATATGACTGCACACAAAGAATCCTATGAACATCTGATATTTACCTAAATTATGCTGTCCGAGTAGGTGAACGTAAAACATTTGATATGTTTAAAATTCAAGGCCAAGATCATCCAACAGGTAATTCGAGGTTTTTTTCTTGTTGTCATGTGCATGTGAGATGATTATAAAGTTCAATAAGACCACGTGGAAGATTGTATTTAGGTACTTACTTATGAATAGCCAACCATTTATTTTATCAGACACCAAAAAGATTGGGTAGATATATCTGGGTGTTGTGGTGCCATGGTACTCGTAGTTTCTGATACCCACGACACAGGGAATCCTATGTGTGGGGTCAGGACTATGTATGTGACTGTTGGGTGTTATTTATTTATTTATTTTATTTATATTTGATTTTTCTCATCCATTTCTAATATGATTAATGCGAAAGTAACTACATGTTACCGTTTCAAGTCCAAACCGCAGAATAGATTTTGATAAAATTTGGACATATCTACAATATATTCTGGAGAAGGAAACAAGCGACGTTTTGTTTAAACAAATCAATGCAAGCGAAATCGTGGATTTCCGCTATACATAAAGAACAGTATTAGATAATTAAGAAATTATCATCATCAAATAAAAAATGAGTAGGATAGTAGATGAATAAATATTTGTGGACATTTCACATAGCGCCATCTAGCCCCAAACTAAGCAAAGCTTGTGCTATCGGAACCATAAAATATGGCAGATAAAATACTTAGATACTTTTTTTTGTAAATACATAGGTACTTATAATTACATAATACTACAACACCCGGACCCGGAAGAAATATTTGCAGAACATACAAAAATTTCTCCTGTAGTGGGAATTGAACCCGCGCTTCTTGGGTCTCAGCCCTGCACTCGCCTACCACGCCTTAATCATCATATCTTACTAATATTAAAAATGCGATTTGTGAGGATGTGCGAATGTGACGATGTATGTTTGTGCCTCAATCACACCGTAACGGCTGAAGAAATTTGAATGAAACTTGGAACATACATAGTATGTTGCTGGAATAACAAATAGGCTACTTTTTGTCCGGAAACCACGCAAGCAAAGCCGCCGGCGAAAGCTAATAATAGATAATATTCAAGTGCTCAACTCTGACGACTAGTTTGGTCGTCTTTTAAATCATTCAATCGACATTATACACAGTTTCCAGATAGTTCATTGTACATTTTGACCTACATTTATTTTTTGCTGTGTGCACGTGGTCCGACGGCAATGTCCGCACTTCGCCATCTCCCAAACATGACCATGTGCTCAATCAGAGGTAGAATGACGACCAGAAGTCTAATTCTCGCTTCATTCGATACTTACGTGATATGATATAAATCGTATCGAATTATTTATCGTTGATTTTATCGACAGTGACTACTCGAGAATATGGAAGTTTCAATTCATTCGATATTTTGACCACTTTGGCAATATTACCAAATGTAATATATATCTATTTCCCGAGAATTGGGCTCCAGGGCATCAATTATTGAAAAAGAAAAACACCGAGTGATAAAAAGTCACTAAAATGGCCCATTTGTATTGTTTTTTTTTTTTCAATTTCATAGTCTTGAAATTCTGTGCAATCGAAATATAAAAAAATCGAGTCACCAAATTACTTGAGACTACGAAATTGAAAAAAAAAATATGGAAATAGACCACTTTGGTAACTTGATAAAAAGTTACCAAAGTGGTCTATTTCCATATCGGTGATTTTCAAGAATAAAATTAATAAGTACCCAGACGTGCTGGTGCGATAGGAACATCGATAACTTAAGAGTATACTTAAGATATAGTAATGGTAGTTAAGAGCTTTAGAATTGTTTCTATAAGCTTTCTATCTGTTTAAAAAAATCATTAATTCATAGAAACAATTTCGCACCTACCTACTCGTAGTAGGTGAAAAAGGAATAGTTACTGTATATTTATACAATTAAAAGCAGATTAATCACATAAATCACTATTTTAACTTTTTTAAACCATATTTTATTTATACTATGTATACTTATTTGGGTTTTAGGGCTGATTAGAATGTATCTTTAATAGAACAAAATTGAGAGTATGCAATGCACAGGATTCGCGTTAATTGTCGAGAGAGTGAATTATAGATGAACGAACATGAACAAGCTAAAAATACTTTCAACATACATTATCACACCCATATAATAACACCCAACAGTCACGTACATAGTTCTGACCCCACACTAGGATTCCCTGTGTCGTGGGTATCAGAAACTACGAATACATTGGTACCACAACACCCAGACCCGGGAATCGAAATCGAATTTGTTGAATCGAACCCGCGCCTCTTGCGTCTCTGCCGAGCAATCGCCCGCCACGCCATCAAGGCCGACAACATCAACAAAAAGATTCTAGTTATTGTTTCCAACAGTAGGTACCTAAGCACCTAAATTGAGCTGTCCAAATTGTGTGCCTACTTGCGATCTTGGACCCCCTGAATACTATCTGAACATTTCAAGCACTTCTGCGCATATTTCTGTTCCTGATTTCTATTAATCTTACTTATATTATAAATGCGAAAGTTTGTGAGTTTGGATGTTTGTGTCTCAATCACGCCTAAATGGCTGAACGGATTTGAATGAAACTTGGAATATACATAGTACATGTACTGGATTAACATATAGGCTATTTTTTATCCGGGTACCACGTGAGCGAAGCCGCGGGCGGCAGCTAGTAAGTAATATTATTTATTCGTCAGTAATTCATAAACGACCATACTCCAGGCATCGATAAAAGGTACTGAAGTTGATTTGTGCCAAACTTGACAAATACTTTTTTACTAAAACCAGTTTTAATGAAAAAAGCCTATAAATAACCAAACCAGATTATAAAACCGAAGTAGGTGTCCATAGAAACTAATCTAAATTATCTGGTCAAACCGAATCAATTTTTTATTTACATAAAAAACATTAAATTCCATTAGATAATAATAACGTTTCGGTTCTTCCTATATAAAGACAATTTAGAAAGAATTTTATCAGATTGTTGCCGACATTCTGCAAAATGGTATAATTTTTTATCTTTTTTGTTTTAATCTAATTATTTATTTTTGATCCCATGTCTAATAATTTCCCGTCTAACATATCCTATAAACACTACTGGCTTCTGCACGAGGCTTTGCTCGAGTGGCACCCTGATAAAAAGTAGCCTATATCTTTTTCCAGCACATAATACTATGAATATATTCCAAGTTTCATTCAAATCCGTTCAGACGTTACGGCGTGATTGAGGCACAAACATACAAACTTTCACAATTTTATAATTTAAATAAATAAATATTTGTGGATATTTGTATATTTGCGCCATCTAGCCCCAAACTAAGCAAAGCTTATGGGGCTACACCAGATGGCTGATAGAATATTTTATACTTTTTTTGTAAATACTTACTTATATAATACTTACCCAGTACTAATAAATAATACTAATAAATACCCAGACCCGGAAGAAATATTTGCAACAAGGCTACGAACATTACGCCCATAGTTGGAATCGTACCCGTGCCTCTTGCGTCTCAGCCGAGCACTCGCCCAATATAGTAGGATAGGATCTGTCATCAAAAAGTATGAATCCAAAAGTTTATGTCATGGAACAAATTACAAAATCAATTGAAGGCACGCATCGGAAAGCTCGCAGACGATGAAATGACTGCACAAAATCGACTGTTTTGAAAAATATTATGTTCATAGTTTTCAGGGATATCCTAAGCGCTTCCGTGCTTCGGAGGGCACGTTAAATTGTCGGTCCCGGCTTTTAAGTCGTTAAGCCATGACAGAGGCCTTTAGGCGGCCTAAAAACTCCGTCACTAGAGTTGGCCACCAGCTCATACGAACATACATACATAGGGATATCCTATGTCTGAAATTTTATACCTATAACCTACCTGTTTCATCATCGTCATCTACCGCCTGACTTAGCCCTCTGCAAGACATAATGCCTACTTATAAAACCAACACGAATCAAAAAGAAAACTTAAAAAAAAACGTGAAAAATATTATGTTTTTTAAGAAATTCCTGATTGTCCTCTCCGTGGCCTTGGCTTGCGTGGCAGCCGACGTGTCCCACTTGGAGGCCTTGGCCCCCATCGTGAAGGCCGACTACGAGATCAACCCTGATGGTTCATACGGCTACGCCTACGAAACCGGTAACGGTATCTACGCTCAGGAAACTGGAACCCCGAAGAAAGTCGGCGTGAGTCATGTCCCTATTTAAAAGCCCTTGTAGTGGTAGTGAAACCCATCCTAAGGTCTATCTGATTCTAAGGTCGTGTGAGTCTAGTCGTGCACAAGTAGTCTCCAAAAAGGACCCATTTTGTCGTGGGAAGAAAACCACTTATAAACTCCAGAGCAAAAATTCCGGGTCATCTAGAAAAACTTGAATATCTTGGAAATCATTCAAGGTTGCAATTGAAATAAATTGTGTTTGATAGACAATTTAACAGAAAATAAAAGTAATAACATTTCATTCTTGTTGTTATGTTACATAACTTTACATTGAAAGATCGAGCATTCAGACTTTTTTTAGATGACCCGGAATATTTGCTTTTGAGTGTAGTTCGATCATAATTCAGGCCATGGTCTTTTCAAGACATGTACCTAGTGACAGTTGATAAGACCTTAGCTCCTTTGCCATGTCAGGATTACAAGATATACCTATCTACTGAAAATTCTGTCCACAAAATATCCCTTATTTTTTAGGAATACTCCTCCCTCACCGTCAATGGCGCCTACAAGTACCCATCTCCTGAAGGAATAGTTGAGCTGACCTACACTGCCGATGAAAACGGATTCCAACCTCGGGTACCATAAAACTTTATTTATCATCTCTATTCTAGATTATTTTAAGTATACTTTGGCCTATAGTAACAGGACTCTCTCCAAGTGCCTGAGAAGATTTTTGTTTGAATAAGAAAGTTTGCCCAGCATCTATACCTTCCTCTCAGCTTAGTCGGCTTTATTCGCGTTTACAATACGTACAAGCATTGGTATAATAATGTGAGTTGGTTGTGACAGGTCCTTTAAAAACACTACCAGTGGATTCAAGCAGTCTTTACAGCCTTATCTAATATAATGAGGTCCCACTCTTGGACAAAGGAGTGAGATCTTCCCTTTTCCATTCAGCGCAATCTTAGGCTTATGCAAGTCACCCCCGAATACTCAAACGCGACTCAGAGTTGAGCACGTCTCAAGTCATGGTTTTTTGCCAGTTTTTGATGAAAATCTGTCAAAAACTCGTCACTTGAGACGTGCTCAACTCTGATGTGCGTTTGAGTAGGTATTTGGGGGTTAGTGCGTTAATTTCACAACCTAGTACTGAATTAATTCGATAGATGGCAGCTTTTCAATTGTTTTTGTTTTCAGGGTGCCCATCTCCCCGTCGGTCCTGAGATTCCCGAGTATATCCTCCGTTCCTTGGAGTACATCCGTACCCACCCCCCCAAACAGTAGACCAGCCATAAAATAATAGTTCAAACACTGCCATTAGAATAAATGTAAATACTTACTTTATAATTGTTTTTTATTTCCGTCCTTGATCATTTTGACAGCTCGATATTCGATACAGTTGAAATGTTGTCATAGTCTAAAGAGATGATTGGGTGTTTAACCCACGAATACTCAAACGCATCTCAAAGTTGAGCACGTTTCAAATGACGATTTTTTTTGACAGATTTTCATCAGAAACTGTCAAAAAACCGTGAGTTTGAGTATTTGGGGGTTAATGAAACAAATTATCTGAACTTTCATGAGTTCTGGTTTACATTGAGATGAATTTAAACTCGTCCATACATACATATTATCACGCCCGTATCCCTAACGGAGTGGGCAGAACCACAAGTAATCATAAGAAAACTTGCAGCCACTTCCGATCCAAGAGTTCCAAGATGGATATGGTGAACCATGGTAACAGGTAATCAGTCCATCGCCCACATAGGTTCACCATGTTGGAGAGGGTCCTACTCCTTAGTCGATTTTTACGACATGCTCGGGGAAAGAAGCATATTTTTTAGTAGGTACATAATGTGATTTTTGAAACTTGTGCCTAAATAAGAAGGAAATCCTCTTGCCTAGTTGAAATGAAGCCAAGTGACCTTTGGAAAGAATGCTCATAGTTGGATGAATATAAATCTTCTTTTATTTTTACGTAACCTTTTAAGACAAGAGGTAACCACGTCTACGCATATTAAATTGTCACGCATCGGTAGTGTGACTTATACTTATTCCAATCAGTATAAAATCACGGAAGCTGCGTGCGTCTATTTATTTTTGTTTGCGTTGTCTGCGGTGGAGACGACCCACGACTGCGTCTTGGAAAAATAATCAAAAGGCGTCCTTCCATCCATATTTATATGGATGGAAAAAATTAAAGAAATGAAAAATAATAATTTAGCATACACACAAAACAAACAAATTATTTAAAAATCTTTGAATGCAATTCTAATTGTTTTCAAAATCAAAATGAAGTCTTCTTTCAGTAAAATTTCTTATCTACGGTATTTAAGGTATTTTCCTTCCGTGTGGCATAGCTGTGGGACGCCTTGTAAAAAAACAACAAAATCAATGTCTTACCTAACAAAATGTTTGATATTTAAAGTAATTTAACAACTTGAATTAGGTATGCATAATGTTTCCTTGCTTTTTCTAAAGTCATGTAACAACCCCTAAGTAAATTAAAAAAAAATTATTGCAAATGATGATTTGCAATAATTTGATAAGAATTCATATAATTAAGTTTAGTTTAGGTTTTTATATAAATCGTTTAAGTCAGACCGGAGTGCTCTGTTATGTGATTTCGGTATCTATAATCAAAAAGGTCATCCGAAAAATATTATCCTTCTATTGCTACGTCTTTTTTTACAAGATTGTTTAATACTTCTGTTACTACCTGTTAACTAACTCCTATTATTAAATAGTTTCGGTGAACATAATATGAATTGATGATGCCTTAAAAGCTACAAGTCAATAATATAACTACATCCTTGACTTTAGAATTGACCTTTCTGAGAAGACTTACCTAAGTATCTAAATATACTTAGGTAAATAGAGGAAGATAAGCAATTATAGATAATTTTGGTTTAAAAAAAAATATGATTAAGGTTTTTATGCCTATTGGGGCTTTACAAAATCTATTGAACGTTGCCTTCATCGGACTAACTTTTTTAGGAAAATGCGCTGCGAAAAATAAAACAAAAACAGGTGGTACACGATTTTATATTTTCTATTGTTCAAAAATCAAACTAAAAATCAACAAAAAATAATTAAAGCCGTCAACGCGTCATTGGTTCAATGATTTAAACTTTCTTCTCGACGTAGGGGTGAGCCGCGATGTACTCCAGAGAGCGGAGGATGTACTCGGGAATAGGCTCGGGGGCAGGGGGAGTGGGGAGATGGGCACCCTGGAACAAAGACAAAAGATATAAAAATCATATAAAATCTAAGAGAGCCAATGAGAAATTCAAAGTGAATTGCAGATTCTACTGATTAAACTACGTTTCATATTCTTTTTATTTCAATTTTAACAAAACTATTCTTTACACACCAATATCATTGCGCAAAAAACATTGAACCCGTAATTAAACGGGTTATTAAAAAGTGATTCCGTGAGTCTTTTTATGTGATTTGCTGCTGTTTTTACAAGTTTTCACTACACAGGAAGGCGTAATTCTATTTTTAAATTTAAGTTTACTAGACGACGACTCGAGAGCGATGAGCATGGTTTTAGTGTAGGTGTGTGCGTGAGCATGTATGTTTACTTGCAGGGGCACGGTTTTGTGTTGCTTTGTGTTTGTGGCGCCTCGTCTTTTCTTTTTATTTGGTCTGAGCTTAAGGATAAAATCATCAAGTATACCTCGGGCTGGTATCCGTTCTCGTTGGCGATGTAGGTCAGGCTGTAGACGTCTCCTTCAGGGGATTTGAACTGGTTGGAGCCGGTAACTTCAAGAGCGACCTCGTCCTGATAAAAAAAGAACACATCAAATACCACCCATCTACACGAGGAGGGACATCTTGCATCTACCTTTTGAAAGGGTTCAATTGGAGAGATGATTTTAAAACCAGTAGGAAGGGCAACGATAGTACAGCTGGTGAGACCACGGGCAGTAAACGGCTAAGTATTAAGTAATTAAATAAATCTACCATTATTAATAGAGGTAAAGTTTGTCAGTTTGTTTGTAGGGAGTAATCTCGGAAACTACAGCAATGACTGTTTCTAAAGAAGAAAGTCACATAAAAAGTTCTAACCACACTCGCTACGATTACTACGGTATTACACCGTCTAATACAAATCGTTACTTAAAAGAGAATAACACAAAAGCGATAATTTTGGCGATTTAGCGATTTTCCCTTTCCAGCGAAAATAATAGAGCCTCTAACCAAGCTACTTTGCATCTATTATGTATGTATGTATGTTCGTATGAGCTAGTGGCTAACTCTAGTGACGGAGTTTTTAGGCCGCCTAAAGGCCTAAAAACATTGAATTGCATCTATTGAATTCCGTAGACGCTACTGCAAAAAACGTAAGGGTTATATGCAATGGTTACATTGCGATCGCGTAAATAAGTCAATCCCATCTGTATTGTCTTGCAGTAGCGTCTAGCAACTTCGTAAGATACTAATAGGTAGCTGCAGTTGTCGTTTACATTATTTTAGCGTAGGGGTATTGCTTCATATCATCTCTCGTAAAGGTAGTCGGGCACAAGGGACAACTGAGTAGGTGAACCGAATTGCGGCTCCAAGTAGCAATTGGTCATAGATGAGTCTCTCATTCCCCACACAGGTTCTGTCTACAGCGGACAACTCAATCCAGTCAGGACTCACCTGACTCGATCGATGGACTAAATGGACTCAACTCAACTCTTAAGCGTATCACAGACGACGAAGATGCTATAATATTTCATCTTAAAATAAAATATCACTCGCCATCCAATCACTATGAGCCATCACATACGGATAATATAATATAATAATTTTCATATTACGGTATCTTAAGATACTGAGCGATAGGGCGACTTCATCTTAAGTTGCCTTGATATGCTAACTACGTGTGACACCTTCGCCGTTTTTCAAGAGAATGAGACCATAATATATATTATCGTATCATAACAGTGTGTGATACCTTAAGATGCCATAATATTTTATCGTAATGTATCTTAAGATAAAATGATAAACATCTCTGCAGGACTGGAAGTAAAGAAAAAACATAGAATGCGTCCAGCTGCTTCTCTCTCCGAGCATATCGTAAAAGTCGACTAAGAGTTAGTATCCCCCAACATGATGAAATACAATAAGCAAGTATTTCCAAGGAAGGTTGATATCAGGCAGGCGGCCGGTCATAAAATACCTTAGCCAAAACTCTTACACTGTGCTCGTTGTGCCCACCCCACATAGAGTGGGATAAGGGCAAGAAGATGATGATGATCTTAACATAAAATGTTATAGCATCTTCACCGTGTGTGACGACCTTTACCTTGCCTAGATTCTTGACAATACCAGAAGCCTGGCCGCTGATGCCGTTGTCATTCTCGTATAAGTAGTTGAAGTTTCCTTCAGGAGACTGCGAGTAGTCGTTGCGGAGGACCTGGGAGGCCTGGTCTACGGAGTTGGCGGCCGCAACCGCGAACACACAGAGTGCTACGATGAAGGACTTCTGGAAAGATATTATCATTGTTAATATTATCCGAGTAGAATCCAAAAGGGAGAAAACGACCACGCGACAGACCACAGCGACGATGGGGAGACGAACTGGACTACCGTGTACTTCTCTGCTGGACTGGGAGTAAAGAAAAATCATAGAATGCGTCCTGCTGCTTCTCTCCCCGAGCATGTCGTAAAAGTCGACTAAGGGATAGTATCTTAGCGATGGGCTGATCACCTGTCACCATGGTTCACCATATCCATCTTAGGATTTTAAATCAGAAGTGGCTGCAAGTTTCTAGCAAACTTGTCGTTCAGTCTACCCCATTAGAGATATAGGCGTCTTAGTTATGTATGATTTTATTATCCCATTTGAATGGGAAACGACTTCACGGCAGAACACGGCGTAGATGGATTGACGAAATTGATGCCTACTAAATAAATAAATAGTTGTGGACACATCCATCATCATTTGGCCATCTAGCCCCAAACTAGGCTAAGCTTGTACTATGGGCACCCGATGGCTGATACAATACTTAAATACTTTTTTGTAAATACATATGTACCTACTTATAATAATACAACACCCAGACCCGGAATCAATATTTGCAGAACAAACATCTGTCTCGTAGTAGGAATCGAACCCGCACCTCTTGCGTCTCAGCTGAGTACTCGCCCGCCACGCCACCGAGGCCGTCGGGCTAAAGGACTGGTCCTCAGTGGCCCAGTTCAGGGATAACTGGAGAGAGGGAATGGAGGCCTTCGGAGCCTACAGGCTCCTATGTCTCACAGCTAGGCAAAAGCCTCGTCCCATTCCCCCAATTTCCACTCATCATTGTAATTAATTAATTATCTTTTTAATATATCATTATTAGCACTTAAAATGGAATATTTACCATGATTAGACGGTGTTAAAAGTTACTTAAGATTTTTTAATTTGTGATTTTTTTTTTTATGTCAATCTGTGACTACAGTTTCAATGAGCAATTTAAATACAGCGACATCTCTAAAAAAAAATATTAAAAAAAAACTGAAAGTCACAATAAATTTAAACAGCTTCCTTTGAACTAAATAATCAATATTAAAAGGATCTAAGGATCTTTGTTAATTTGTTTTTGGCAAGTAGGTATAATATATTCACCTGGCCATTTAAATTGCAAATTATATTTTACTTTTATTTACACAAAACGCCTATTTAAATAAGACTAATCACTTTCACTGGGCACTAAATCACTATTTACTTTATTTTTTTATTTCCACTCTCAAAATATGCCTATTTATTTTAAATACTATTTACAATCTTAAAATATCCCCATTTTTTTCCATGACTTACCATTGTCTTGTGTATTCGAACGTCAAGTTGAAACTAATTTTAATGTTAGGCTTCATGTTCTTTTATACAATCCTAGGATTTTAAGATAATGATATCATACTAAGCTATACACCATCTTCACAGTAGAAAAGGTCAGCCTTTTTTTAAGCGGCTGTTATGTGCTTGACATTTTAATTTTATATGCATTCGATGTTCCCGTGAAGTTTCAAGAATTTGTGACCTGTTAAGTGTCCAATTTTGATTAATCAACTTAATAGCTAACTTAACTTGATAATAAGTAGTAAATTACGAGTTTACCGACCAGATTACGGACCCACTATTATATTACTGTGTTTGTTAAAAGGAAAAAAAGAAACAAAAATAGTCGGTTAACTAATTACTTGAAATAAATGATCTCCTTTACTTTATTTAATAAGTAGATAAGTACATCTTAGAATAAAATATAAGGAAATAAAATAAATAATAGTATAATTTATTTACCTTCAGTTAATTTTAATTTTTGTATATATTCGAATACAAAATGCCTGTCGAAAAGACTTATGCCATGTTAATTTGTTAGGTTTAACCAGTCATGGCCACATACATACCAGTCGAATCTGCAAATACTCCAAGACGGATTATGCCAATAATCTTTATTTAAATATTTTGCTATTGTAATGAGACTGCTCACAAGATAAATTCATCAAAAATGATGCCAAATGAAATATTTATGACATCTTACTTACTTATATCATAAATGCGAAATTTTGTGAGGATGTTTAGATGTTTGTGCCTCAATCACACATAAACGGCTGAGCGGATTTTAATGAAACTTGGAATATACATAGTATAATTATGTACTGCATTAACATAATAAGCTATTTTTTATCCGGGGTCCACGCGTGCGAAGCCTGATTACTTATGGCTCTACCTTTCCCATTAGGTATACGGGCGTGATAATATGTCTATAAAGTTTAGTTTATTTTTATTTAACTTATAATATTCGCATTTCAAAACGATATATTTACCTAATTATGATTTGACAGTTTATGACTTTCCCGATATTTCGTCACAGTTGCACACACCATGATCATGGTATGTCATGGCCAATATCCCCTTTTAAGAGCTAATAATAAACATTATTCGATTCACCAATTTGGAAATACCTCATGGTTTACAATAAAAGCACGCATGCGAAAAACATCGACGCGTGATCTAAAGATAAAAATAGCATGAATATTTTTTATTCATCATCATTATAATCAATGACTTTTCTCTTTTGTTCAAAGCGTTGACATTAGAGCATTTTCTTAGATTGTTGTGTTCGAGAATTTTATTTATTTCTGAAATCACTTCATCATTATTTAACATTTCGTTCCTCTGTATACTATCCGATAACGGATGGTAGGATATCATACCTTTAGTTAGTAGAATATAGCAATCTGTCATAAACAAACAATCAATTACATTCCGAATACCGCCCGTCGCTATAAAGTCTTACGATATTATACTTATTTAATTTCGTAACACATGCACTAAAATTAAAACCTGAATTGCACCGTATTGCATTCTGTAAGCCATAGGTTACATCTGTTGACACTGATTTCCAAAACTGAAACGCTCGTTATAAGACGACCGTTACAAAAAAAATATTTATTTTAATTAAAAAACGTATTTAGCTCGATTTATAGGTTTACAGCCGCTAAAAATCGACCGCTACTTCTTGAGAATTTACAATACAGTACTGATATAGCATCATCGACAAAAAACTGTCCAAAACAAGTCTAGCAATTTAACCTTAGACCCCGCAAAGTGAATCCGCCTGGGTCGGTCACCTTGACTCTTTGATTTCACTTTCGACAGGATGGCATTGTACAACATAAGCTAAGTATAAAATATGTGTACACAATCTTTAAATGCCTAGGTGCCTATTTTTTATACCTAACTGTTTGTAGAGATTATTACGCCACACATATTTGCGATCTTTATTTCTTGTTTACTTTAGAAATATCACCATCAAACCACTCGGTCAATCAGTGGTACCAAACCACTTCGTTATTGAAGTCAAAGTTTAGACACAAAAAGATAATGAAAAATTAAGTTTCGCACCTATTAAATAATATGGCAAATCTATTTTTTCATGCTTACTAAATAAATAGTTTTTTATTAGTTTTGTTCGTTTTATTGAATGGAATACAAATGTCTAATTATTATCTGAATGGGACCAGAAACTTGTTGGTAAATCGGGTCGAAGCTGTTTTAATTTTATTTTATGATATTCCCGATAAGGTAACAAATTAACACTAAACAAATAAAGGTTTTTATTACAAATAGTTATGACAACTAGACTAAAATGGTTTACTTAGGTATGCTCTGCTAACGCTCTATTTGTATCTTATTTTCAAATCCAATTTTCCCTGTAATTGTGTTAATTATGACGCAAATTAATTTTTTTTCTATTAATCTATCTAAATTAAAAAGATGGCGGAAGCTACCCTAATTCATGAGCAAAGATGTTGTAACTGCTATCGGTGGTTGCATATTCCTATTATTGACGGCCTCGGTGGCGTGGCGAGCAATTGCTCGGCAGAGACGCAAGAGGCGCGGGTTCGATTCCCGCTGCGAAAGAAATGTTTGCATGATCTGTAAATATTTCTTCCGGGTCTGGATGTTGTGGTACCATGGTACTCGTAGTTTCTGATACCCACGACACAGGGAATCCTAGTGTGGGGTCAGGACTCTGTATGTGACTGTTGGGTGTTATTTATTCCTTATCGGTTACATATTTCTTTTCCAAAAACATATTTAAACTTGATCCCAAATGTAATCTAATCGCACCCAAGTATTCCATCATAATTAAGTCCAATAAATCACTTACTAAAAAGCATTGAACAAATGCCCCTCAAAACATTAACCTCCATTATAGCAGCTAATAAATAAGGCGAATCATAAAAACATTTGATACACAAAGCCCGTATTGTGAGACGTTGGCTTGGCTATGACATTCTGAGAAAACAATGGCTTTTCCAAAAAGCTCTGCTTTGTCTCGTGATTTATAATGCTTCCGTAGAACAGTGCTTCTTAGATGTTTGGGCGTGTCCCGTTTTATGCCAAGAATTTATTTATGATATTTTTATTTATTTATATAGGTAGGTACCTAGTTACCTTTATCCAACTCAAATTGGTATCTTTATTATAACGTTGTAAACATTTTTTGTCTTGACATAATATGCTCGCTTCCCATATTCAACTAACAGAGGTAATAGTGATGTTATTTATTTGTCAAAAAGGAATGTTTTTTGACAAAATTAAATAAGAATCATGGTGATCTATCTACGGACTACGATCAGATATTCACAGGAATCGGATGATAAAGAAAAGACGATCAGTCTGTAGGTATATAGGTAACCTACCTACTTTAGTACAGCCTCACAAACTTTCGCATTTATCATATAAGTAGGATCACATATGCGCCCCGTGAGACAATTTATGTGCAGTCACCGGCTCCACGTTATTATGAGAATAATTCATGAAGACTCCTTTTTTCCTCAATAATGTTAAGTTATTTGCAACACCTATTTAACACCATTTGCTGAATGGTAGGTCTTTTCAAGTCACTTCTACATACCATTTTGTACAATAGTAACACAAATATTATGCGCCTGAGCAATTTTTGTCTAGCTTCTGAAATACGAACTAACGCGATGATATTATGTAATAAAGGGTTTGGCTCAGTTACTATTTCAATTTATATGCCGAGGTGCACAATATTTGTGGTACTACTGTACGGTATTACTTTTGTTAACGTTAAGTGGCATTATTACCTACTCTTTACATAATTATACCTATTCATACTATAATTCAGAGTATAATCTCGTAAAAGTCGACTAAAGGATAGAGGAATATCCTCTCCAAAATGACGGACCACCTATATGGGCGATATGTACTTGTGGCTCTGCCTACCCCATTAGGGATACGGGCATGATAATATGTGTGTAGGTATATAATCACCAAGTTTGAAAAAAAACCCAGATCTCTAAATACGATTAGTGAAGATACCTAAAGGGACCTAGTTAGAGTCACATTATTATCCACATTCAACAAACTATCATCTGGATTAACAGCTGGTTTCCTGAAAATATCGGCCGTAAACACCTACATATCTCAGAAAAAGCGAGATTAAACGTTTTTTCATTGACTGAAGGTTTCATCCCAGTAACCGTACTGTAATAGAAACGCCACAAACTAAAATTAAAAAAAACAGGTTCACCCATCGTACCGTTCCACGTTACATTATTTTGTTCGTGTCAACTCATACAAATTATAGTTATTTATTTGTACGGCGGTGGTTACACATATTTGTGCCTTTTGCCGTGGAAACTTTAGGACCTTTTGGTTTGGAGGCGTGGCTTCTTTTTAAGGAGTTATCCTAGAAGCTGATGGATGTGTCCGATGACCAAAGGGCTGGCGCTTACATCGGACAAAGGTTAAGTATAACTATCTAACGAGGTAACGTCGTCGCCAGCCTTTTAGAGACTATACCTACCTGCCATCGGTGATCTGAGCTCTGTTTTCTATCTGTAGGCGAACTTATCAAACTGAGCTCGTTTCCATTTCTTATTATTATTACCTTAAAGTTTTGAATGGGATTATAGTTTGTCTTTGTAAATAAAGGTTTAATTTGTACCTAAGTCATATTTTTTAATTTTGTGCTTTCTGTTTGTTTAGGTTTTTCTGTTTTTTATGAAAATAAAACTATCTATGGATCTAGGATACACTGTCTGACAGCGTGTTGAGTCGATGACATCAAAAAAGTCGCGGGCAAAACCTGGATAAGAGACACACAGAGCCAGGAGACCGGCAAATCAAAAGAGGCTTACCTATGCCCAGTTGTGAGTGATTCCAGGCTGACATGATAATGCTGATGATGAAAAAAAATGGTTTTTTACTACGGTCGGTTTATGGCTAGTAACTGGACCTTAAGGTTGAATGGGTCGTCGCATTTACTCAGCGTATAAAACACGAAACAGTGTCAGCTGCCACCTTTATGAATCCAGTGAACTATAGACCGGCCAAAATTAAAACAGTAAATTCCATTGCGAAGCCCCGAGACGTCGTGGACGATTACTGGTAATCCCACAATTAACTCTTGCTAAGCTCAGTATTGTTCACTACTGGGGCCCTTGGCTTCATTTGGTTCGCGCTATTTCCTTAAAAGGTTCTGCTGCTAAGGAGATAATTATATTATTCAGAGGTTGGCTGCACATACTTATATATATTTTTTTAATATGAGGTTTTTTTTGATGACGTTTCGGGCGAATGTCTAACCAACGTGTGACAAGGCGAGACAGTGTGAGGATTCGATTCCCGTGGCGAGATCTTTTCTGTTAATAATATTTCTTTTGGATCTGAGTGTTATAGTTTATGTTGTAATTTCTAATCTTAGTTTCTGATATCCACGATACAGAGAATCCTAGTGTGGGGTCAATACTTATTATATATTATATTCTGAATGGTATTAGAATTAAAAATTAAAAGGGTCCTCTTATAAGAGACGTGTTTCATTTAGTATTTTTTATTTACTAGGGAAAGTGCTGCCACCTATGTGGCATACAAGAAATATTTATGTACCTACATGTACAATTGTACGGAACCCTTCGTGTGCGAATTTGACTCGCACTTGACCAGATTTATTTCTAAAGTATTCATCATCTTCATCATCATCGACAGCCCGACTTCAATATATTCTAAAGTATTCAATTCAGTTCATTTCATAGCTACTTTTAATGCTGTATAGAGAATTAGCGCCTACAGTCAGATTTCAATTAGCAATCAATCCTACGTGAAAACTCTACTCGTGGACTATTTCTAAAGGCGCTTCAAATACCTGCAGCTATTGAAATTCAACTTAGCGGTGCGGAGTAACGGTGTGTACACCATGCCTTTGATGCTTTTTAGATTGCTTAAGAAATATGAACTAAGTATACGAAATTATTGGGAGTTTATTGGGCGATTCCAATATTCAACTGACGGACAACGGATAGCTCATTATCATATCAAAGTTATTATCCGTCGAAAAGTGCTATAAATTTTTTAACCAACCAAGAAATAACATTTTTTTTACCCACGATATAAATAAACGAGTTATCTACAACAAAAGCAGATCTTTAATAAAAATTGTGTTATCGAGTTTCTTAAGTGAAAGAAACTATCTTAGAACCTTATCTAATATTATGCTAACATAATAAAAAAACTGCATCGGAATCGGTTCAGTAGTTTTTGAGGAAAATGGTAACAGACAAACACATAAATAAACACAAACAGACAACCTCTTAGGCCAAACGCAAATACTCCGTTCTATCGTGGGTAAATACCGTTCCGTCGTGGGTAAAAAAGAACATTGCTATAGAGCAATGTTCTGATGAAAATCCATGTTTATCATTTAGTTGTTCTTTTTTTGTTTATTCTTTCTTTATTTTAACCTAAATAAATATCATAATGTTGTATTTAAAGTCACTAAATTGTAATGTAAATATGTACCACCTGCTTTAACACTACCTATCGCTAGTTTGACAACTACCTTAGCTCGAACACTGGGCTACACTGAAAACCAGCACTGCGTACAATGTGCGCGGAATAACGCTGAGTGTAGTCCATTTGCCGACCTTTTTTATTTTCATTTTTGTTACTTGTATAATGTTCTCTTTGGCAATAAATATATTTGTATTTATATTTTATACAGCGCAAGTGAGACATTTTGCAAATCGTAGTGGCAGTGTTCGTAGAAGCAGAATCCCTCTCCAATATCTATTACATCGCCTACTTAATATAGAGTGAACAGGATCTCGAAAATCTAATCTTCTATGATTACCTCACGTTCATGTTAGATAGGTAATACTCGAACTGCTCGGATTCCTAGCGGAGGAGTTACCGACTGATTATTATCCTCTAGATAATGAAAACTTCTTGAGAACTTTCCTGAGGCAATCTTCGTAAAAAATGAACGCCAGTGGATTGCAATGGTGAGAAAAGATGCAAAGTTACGTAGCGAAAAATTTCTCTAAACACAAAAAACTCTAAATAAATAAAGAAATAAATTCTGAATAAATTCATTCGTTATTATTTTAATAAGTACCTACTTTTTGTACTGTACTGTTGTTCGAAGTTTGAGCTTCAGCAAAATACTGTGATAGACAGCCTATGCATTTTTATACCTGTATATTTGTTTGTATTGCGTTTTTAATTAGGAATAATTATGTGTACTAATTTCTGGGATAGTTCAAACATATTTTGTATTGATTTTTAAATTAAGAATCTATTTTTTTTATGTTCAATAATTTGGAACAGTATAAAAAGGCCCTAAGTTCAATAACATTTGCAAACGGCGCGTCCGCTCGAATTCAATAAGACTGAAATTGAGATCCCAAGTTATATTATGAGCCCAATTGAGGCTCATTATGAACGCGTTCAAATTCAAATGAGGGAGAAAAACTCGATTCCTTCAACCTATTCACTACTGAACGAAGCGATACATAGAATAGTGTTTTTTTTTTCAAAGCGTTGGTAGATAAGTGTACTGAGCACCCAAACTTATAATATTAGTAGGATTGAAACCTAAGAAGTAAAAATATGAATTTGGTTGAGAAAATGTAAGTAGGTAGATACGACGAAGCGCTCGTGGCGTAGCTTGCTTAGGCGTTCTTGATTGATCGTTAAAGTTAAGCAACGATATGTGCGGTCACAAATTGGGATGGGTGACCGCAAGTGGCATTACGAGCTGAGCGCTTCCGTGCTTCGGAGGGCACGTTAAATTGTCGATCCCGGCTTTTAAGTCGTTAAGCCAGGACGGAGGCCTTTAGGCGGCCTAAAAGCTCCGTCACTAGAGTTGGCCACTAGCTCTTACGAACATACATACATACGCGCCGCAGTTTGTTTTGTATGTATACATACCTATAGACTTTTATAACATTAAAATTATTTTACAGTACATACAGGTTGTGTATGTACCTATGTCAAATATGTTGACTGGTTTCCTCGTCTTGTGATCTATTTTGTCCCTAAAAAGTTTCTGCGTAGACGCTACGCTCGCTCGTTGATTCTACGCGCTTTGATTCTACTTGTAAGGTTTCCCTTCAAAAGTGAAAGTCAAAGTCAAAAATTTTTGAATCACTGGGATCACTTGGACACGTCTTAAATCTACGTTGCATTTACAACTGCTCGTAACGCGACCAAGCGTGGAAGATACAGGTAAGAAACCACGCTTGGATACTTTTTTGGAAAATGATCCCCTTACAATCATCATCATCATCATCTTCCTGCCCTTATCCCACTCTATGTGGGGTCGGCACAGCATGATCTTTTTTGGATCATGGTGTAAGAGTTTTGGCTAAGGTGTTTTATGACCGGCCGCCTGCCTGACGTCAACCCTCCTTGGGAATACTTGCTTATGTATCTCATCATGTTGGAGGATACTATCCCATAGTCGACTTTTACGACATGCTCGGGGAGAGAAGCAGCTAGACGCATTCTATGTTATTTCTTTACTCCCAGTCCAGCAGAGAAGAAAAATGATCCACTTACAATCATGTTTATAAAAGTAGTTGGAGCATTATTCAGTAAAAAGTCAGCATATATTGATATTATGTTTAGAATATTACAATTACTTATTGCAATCGGTATGTATTCATTTTTTTATTTATTGATAAATTGGTTAGAATTTTCCAGACTACCTTGGAATTTTGCATTAATCATGGCAGCAATTTTCTCAAAACGAAATAAAATCGACTTCAGAATTTTCTATCCAAGAAATAACAGTATTTAAAACTGCTAAAGGGAATTATGAAAACGCTGACAAGGATTTAATCCACTTTTCGTTTAAGAGCGGTTGAACCTTGCACACTAAATCACTATAAGCAATGCGGAATTGCATGGTACTGGATAACATTGTCCTTGGATAATGGAAACGGCTAGATTACTCTATAGAGTGTCGCTTAGCTACTGGTCCGCAAATAAGTAAATACCTAATAATACCTAGGTAAGCAGGTAAATAAGTAAATAGGTAAACAGGTAAATAAGTAAACAGGTAAGTAGGTAAATAAGTAATTGTTTCCCACATTTATCAGGATACTTCTTTACTGGACTGGGAGTAAAGAAAAAACATAGAATGCATCCAGCTGCTTCTCTCCCCGAGCATGTTGTAAAAATCGACTAAGGGATAGTATCCTATCCAACATGATGAGATACAACAAGCAAGTATTCCCAATGAGGGTTGACGTCAGGCAGGCAGCCGGTCATAAAACACCTTAGCCAAAACTCTTACAGCATGATCCAAGGAACATGCTGTGCCGACCCCACATATAGTGGGATTAAGGCAGGAAGATGATGATGATGATTTATAAGGATACTGCAAGGCTCTACATAAAAATTATCTGCATTACATTGACTGTGAATTACGGGAACCATTTCTATATAATAATGTATCAGTATAGGTACATTGTTTCTCAACAATCTGATTGAACTAGGTGGTATAGTATGAGCTGTGTCTCAGTTGCATATTTTAATGTGCGGGCGGATGCGACGAGGCGAGAAATGGGAATCTTTCCAGGGCTGGTGTAGTCGCCTCTGTATACCAATATTGGGATGCTATTAAATGGCTACTTGTAGTTTTAAAGCTATGATAAAACTTCTCTAGAACTGCTCTGCTGGACTAGGAGTAAAGAACATAGACCAGCTGCTTCTCTACCCGAGCATGTCGTGAATGTCGACTTAGGTTAAATAGTATCCTCTCTAACATGATGGACCATCTATAAGAGTGACAGGCTGATCACCTGTCACCATGATTCACCATATCACAAGCAAAGGGAGGCCTCCGCACAGCAGTGGGCAAGACGGGCTATGAAGCAAGCATAAAGTAATTGTCCTAGGTATACATCAAAACAAACATGATTGTGTTTTTTAAATGTTAAAATGTATATGATGTGTGTGTACTTAAATAAATAAATAAATAAGTCGAGTGCCGAGTTGAGAAAGAACTACCTATTTTCTCAACTAGGCATTCGACACACGAGAGAAGTAGGTAGGTAGTACCTACAGTAAACGAAGACGGCAAACCTTTCTCGCATCTAGCTCAGTTCTTAAGTAAAATAATGGAAAATTAGAAAATTCCGTCACAAAGCCAATGTTTACAAAAAGTTCCGTTAGATCGAACAAACGTCGACTTTTCAGGACCGTACTCCAACAATCAGGGAAAACAACCAGACTGTATTCCTCGAAACGTGTCCCTCGGAAGAATGGTCACTCTAGTGTAAGCTTCATTTCTGAATGCAATCTTTTGGCACTTTTGTTTTATTCCTTGTTCCCAGTGAAAGAGCAAAATGAAAGCCAGAATAACAAAAATAACGTTCATCAACAGCAGTATTGATGACAATTCATTACAAGAGACACTGTGCGAAATAAATAAATGAAAATACAGCTTAGTGGCCAAATATCTTCCCTGTCTGCCTGATCTGCAAGAGGTCATCTACTAAGTTATTGCTTCAATTAAAGGGATAGCTTTGTGTTTATACTTAAACCATAACTCCCCGTAATTTTTCTATTCAATCTGTCTAAGTAGGTAGGTACCTAGATAGGTACCTAGTTAGACTTAGACCTCCAGGTTGTTCACCTGCGAAATTCTCGAGTTTCGCCGAATAATATTCCCCTCTGACCTCACGGGTAGAATAAAGGGGTGACTCTGTGTGCGTTCAATAGAATGAAGGGGTAAGCCCCATTCCCCGTGTGCGTTCACGTCTCAGCAATTAGAGCTGCAATAGCACAGATGGCTAGAAAATGCAATACAAATACCGTCTACAATTCGGGAATAAATAAACAGGTTCTGACCACGGAATAACTAGCAGTTGGTACGGAGCATCTGCTAGCTACGTGCTTTGCGCAATGAAAATGAAGAATTTTAAGATTAATCTTATAAAGTCTTTCTTCTGTACTTCGGGACATTTTGGCAAAAATAGATATCTACCTTAGTTCTTAATAAATGTGTGGGAAGTATTAGATTTATTTTAATTACTTATGATGACAAAGAGTTATCCAAGAATCTAATGGATGTGACCAATGGCCAAATTGCTGGCGCTTACCTCTAACAAGGGATAAGTATAGCTATCCAACGACGTAACGTCGCCAGCCTTTACCTGCGGTCGGTGATCTGAGCTTTGTTTTCTATCTGTAGGTACGTGAAAACTGAGCTTATTGTTATTTCCTATTTTTATACCGATTAGTTACCTTAAAATTTTTGACGTAATACTATCAAACCTAGTTTGTCTTTGTACCTAAATAAATAATTACAAAAAATACTTATTACCTATTGATAAATTTAACATTATTTATTTATTAGATTATCTATACAGAGGTGTCTTTGAAGTTTAATAAGTATCTACCAGACAAGGGAAAAAAGTAAGGTTATTTCGGGATTTTTGTAAGTCAGCACTTGCAGTAGTTATGGATTCTATGGGAAGTGCACAAATAATGAGTAGGTATTGCTAATTACTTATTTCAGTTCCTATATGATGTACCGCAGTGATGACTAGTGTGCTAATATTGTAAAACAAATTTTTATCATTTGATTTTAAAATCACAACTTTGCAAAAACATCAAAATACACTTCTATAATAGTGCTTCATGTCTCGGGTGTTATTTGTCTACCTTCATTATTATTTTTGCATTTGTTATTATTGTGATTGTGTTCTGTGAATACGTGAACTAAATGATTTTTCATAAAAAGAGACCCTAACATAATTTATAGCTATGTATCCCGTTTGTACCTATACCTACAGTGTTCTCATTTCATCAAACATCAGTAAGTACGTACCTACAAATAAGTTGTTAGTCTATAGTTTGTATAGTAGGTATATCAATGGTGTGTAATTTTGGTTATCCTAAAAGTTCAATCCATCATAGCGAATTGTGGCACCTATGACGCAATCGATGAATAAATATTACCGGGAGCGATGTCGGTATATCAGATAACATTTAATGAAATTTTGATATCTTTGAGAGGTTGCACTTGATATGGATGTCGATACATTCTTACTGAATAGTCACTGTTTTATTTAATGAATTTCTCTTCTAGACCTGGTAGAAAAATGCTATTACACCTAGTTTTTGCTATTCAAAATATGTTTTTCACAGGATATTAATGGCCTGCGATTATAGACAATGACAGCAACCCAGTTATAAAGAACTGTGAAACCCGCCTACAGAATACAAACAACACGACGTCGTCGACCGGGATTCAGCACATGCGCAGAAGGCCCCAGCCCTACATAAAGCGAAACAGCGCACCCGAGGCCAAACGCGAAACACCAAAGATATCTTTGGACAAAACAAAGCAATAATCGCTTATTTTATAGTAAACCCATCATAACGCAGAATTGGAAACCGTTAATTTTATTTCGGGACGGGAATACGCTCCACGCACGCGTGGTTCCATGTCAAAACAAACCAGTGCTTTTGTGATGTAAACATGAACGAACGTAAGATCCTGCTTTTTATTTTCTTCGTCGTCATTTACTGCTGCTACAGTGTGCAGATCTGGTTCACGAAACAAAATGAGACGACAGTTGTTCCCGAAGTGAAAACTAAACCGGACATTTTATCCGAAGCGATCACGAGAAATCATGTCGTAAAAGCCGTACGCAAGGTAAAGAAAACCATTCCATTATCTCTAGAAACCTGCAGTGTGCTAGATACGTTTACAGAAAAACATCCCATTGAAAAAGAGAGGCCAGAGAGGATGAGTGCCGATAACAACACAATCACGGTCATAGGAATCACAGTGTTCTTGATCATACTTGTATTAAATGCTGTTTTGGACGTGCTCAAAGTGAAAGAGGAGGAACGAGCTAGATTGAGACTGAACCCTGACGGAGAAAGACGGCAATCGTTAGCAGAGTTTGCTAATAAGAAGATGCTGCGACGAGAATCAAGCAAGTTTGGGATGCAGCTTTTCCAGATCGCGGAATCATTTGTCGGAGGGGGAGAGGAAAAGAGTAAGAAGCAAACCAGACCTTATACACGAGGGGATTCGACCAATTCATACTTGAGTGAGAGGATGAATAAGCTTGAGTCTGCACCGGCATCAGTGGGCGAATCCTCTGGAGAACCGAAGCTGGTGAAAAGGCAGTCGATTGCCAAACTTATTGGTATGAATCATTTTGTTTCTTCTAATTTTACATTCAATGGGTCATTGCAAGTTATTTAAGCATTGATGTTTTTTTTAATCTGAATGTCTGTTAATATTTGTCTATCTATCTATTTCTCTCTATCAATGTTATCTCTTCTCTGTTTCATCACAAGGTCTGTCTGACGACTGAAAAATACTTTCAGGTAATTGGTGTTTTCACTTTGTAGTTTAATTTTATACGCACTTGATTTTGCTTTTGTTTTGCATGCCTTTTTATTAATTCGTCGACAGCTAAAATTTTCCGAATTGTACGTAGATTTTTTATATTTTAAATATTATGTATGACACTACAAAAAAATAGATATATTTTTAGAAAAAAATATTGTGACTTGTTTTAATTATAAGTCTATCCTTTCTCAACTCAATTTACATAATAACGTGCATATTTTGTCACATTATTTTATTACAAGATGTAGGACAGTGCCACATCATTATCGTACAACTCGGTAACGAGCATCTAAACGAGCATAATAGGATTATTGTTCCTAACCCCCATTTACAGGGTAATAACTGAACCATCCTGTATCTGTGTATCGAATATGATCAATTGGAGTCACAGTCTAATGAACACATTCCGTGCTGTTGATCAAAGCCTGTGTAGTTTATTTGTGGAGTCATGATCTGCTTATGGTTTTACATTGACAAAATCCAAGTATTTTGGGTTCTGCCAAACTGACAATCTGAGTGATTTTTTGCCAAAAATACGGCTTTGAATTTTTCCTTTGATAACGGTTCTAATGAAGGTTGATGTATCAAAGAACAAAGGATAGGTACAGTGATCTTATCAGAGAGAAAGGAAATAGGTTATTTCCTCATCCTCAAGTAATCTATCATAAGGCACTCACTGCTACATTTTCTGTAGGTATAAGTACATCCTGTATTCTACTACTTGAAGTATACGTGAATTTTTTATCGACACGCTGATTCTACCAACCAATCAAGGCTTTGCTTATAAATAACTAGCTTCCACCGTATCTTTCCTCACGAATCAGAATATTATTTTAGGTCACGACCTAGGTATTTCTTTTTTAAGTTTAATTCAAATCCGTCAGCCGTTACGCCGGCCGTGGTTGAGTGACAGACATCCTAACATCCTCACAATTTTTTTTTTATTTATAATACTAGAAACATTGAGCAAGGTCACATGATGAGACATGATTAAGTAGCTTAAAGAAAATTTATTTTATCTATAATGTTAGGAATTTAGTACGTCGCAACTCAACATCAACTACCTAATTGGCTTACATCAATAATGGACTTAAAAACAAGCATTCTTTGTTATTCTGTCTCCTTATAATTGTGAAATAAATAGTAATGAAATAAAAAACTGACAAATAAATAGTAGTATTGATCGGAAAACACATTTTTGTTTTGATATTCTGAGGTTATGCTACTTTTCTTTTTGCATGCATTTTTTTGCTACATAATTAACATGTGCTTAACTGTATTAAACTTAAGAGTAAACATATTTTTCGTGCATTGCATATGCCTGAAACAGAAGGTTGTTTTGACTTTATAATGGCAGTAAAACTACTTAGTAAATACCTGCCTATATCTGCATTGATTTGTTGGACCACTTAGTTTTATTACGTAGCGATAAGAATTTGACTAGTGGGTAATTTAATTCTTTATCTTAAAAAATAATACTTAGGTACCTACCATCGAATAACATAAATCTTTTGCGTTTGTGAAACAAAAATTTTCTTTTTATAGGGGCTCGCCCTGCTCCCATGGTGCGACGCTCTTCATTCCCAGTTCTGCCCCTGAACCCAGAAGTCCAAGCCCTGATGCTAGGCCACAAGCAAGCCTCCTTCGACAGTGATGATGAAGACGGCAAGGGACGCCGTGTTCGCATCATCCGCAGATATTAAATGACCAATACATGGCGTAGGTTCGACCAGATGGTTTGAGTCTGAGCTAGGTAGCGAGTGAAAAACTGATGGCGTGCTATCGAAGTGATTTTATTAAACTTTGACTTTTATTGGTGTCTATTTAACTGAATAGAATTTTTGATCTCGACTCTTTGGAAAAGGGGTTTATTAGCATAAGTTAATATTTTGAATTATCAACTTCTAGTCGATAGAGGCATTTATTATTGTAAACTAAAATGGCCCTAATGTTTTTCAGAATTTCCCTAAACTGGATTTAAGATATTTAAAGTCTGAATCTGTATGAATTTCAATGACCTTATTAGATAGAAAATGTTTTAGATATTTGAAAAATGTATCACTTGATATGAGATAACACTGTCCTTTCTATTTAGCACCTTTTGTAGTAATCCAATTTTTACTATAGAAATTCCTATACAAAATGAAAATAAATTACTTGCGTAACAAATTTTATTTTCAGTTTCCTATAGCTTTAAAATATACGTTCCGTAAGATGAGCAAGGCGCTCATCCATATTTTGAGTGAGTGAAACTTGTTGGTTGAACCAATTTAGACTAATTATAATGACCAACACAACAAATTTACTTTCGCTAGGTTTAAGATTAAACCACCTGAAGACCATTTAAACTTTATTGGTGTGCCTGTTTTCGTTATATTTACCAAAGTACAAATTTAATGTCCTCGACCTAACACTGTACCTACATATTGATTATTCTGGACTGCTGCCAAAAACTATAAAAGAATAGGTATAACAGTTGTTGTATTTGTTGTATGGAAGGACGGTTCTGACGTCAGAGTATAAATACTTTTTATGATGTTGTGAGTTTAGAGTGAAATCGACGTGGTACACCTTTGTTAATATCGTAACATTTTTAAAAATAGATGACAGATAGATGCTGTTCAGGTCGTCCAACAAAGCAATATTAATAAAAGTAAAACTGCCAAAAACAACGCCACTCACGAAAAATTATGAGTTTCAATGAAAAATAAATGCTCACCAGTTTCTATAAATAAGTTACTATGCCATTAGGTACCGATCAGATTGTTTGTACTAACATTACGAAAGGGCTCTCAATCTATGTTTTATTATTATGAAAAGCTTTTAACAGCACGAGTGATTTCAACGAAAGAAATTATAGTAACCTTGTTATAGTTTTAAAAATAATCTACCTTCGGACGCTCGATGCAGTCTCTGCTAAACGGGAAGAAAGAGTACGCGTATATCGGACAGACAAACATACAGTTTTGTAGACTAAACATTAGGAGAAAAGTTCATTCGAAGAAAGTGCTGGTGACTTATAAACGCGTGATGAAAGTGGTGTAAAATATTATAAACCAGAAAGAAAAAACAGGATATAAGTGAAAAATAACAACGGATAAACATAGTGAAGAAGTTATAATGAATTATTATTATCCAGAAGTCCTACCAAGCTCAGTCTTGCACTGGAACTACAGAGGGCTAACAGAGTTCCCCATTCAGCAACTTCGTGGAGAAGAATCAGAAGTAACAGATATTTACCTAAAAGAGAATCTTATAACAAGACTCCCAAATGATATAGGAATGCTAGTTCATTTAGAAAGTTTGTATTTAAGCGGGAATGATATCACGGAACTGCCTAAGGATATATCGAACCTAAAGTGTTTGAAATGTTTGGACGTGAGTGGGAATAGGTTGAAGAGGATTCCGAATGAAATTGGTGAAGTGAAGAATCTCAAGTTTTTGATATTGGATGAGAATGAGCTAAGTGAGCTGCCGTTGAGGATTGCAGAGCTGAGATACCTCCGATATTTATCGGTTTGTGGTAATTTTGATTTTTGATTTTTGCTTTACCTTTTACCTGTAACTTGTAAGGTAGGTTGGGTTTTTATGTTAAAAAATTATGTCGGTGAAGGAAAACATCGAGGAAACCGACATGTCATAGAACCTAATAACTTCGAAAGCATGTGTAAAGTGCACGAAAGGAGCCTTTGAGGCGCACCTTAAATCTTTTCACCACACTGGTTTGAAAGAATTACACGATTAGTACTAGTAGTTTCGAAATCGGTAGGAGAGTACAATGTAAATTTACCACAAAACAAGCCGATAGCTAACACGTCCTAGTTACCAGTTTAGCAGTCGTAAACTGTACCAAAGACATTCGGTAGCAGTGGGTATGATAACAAACTACTACATAAATCAACTACGCTTCCTCATTGATCAGTGTGACCCAATTCTGATAACGTAACCGCTAACCTATAATTTGATTGATTAACTTTAGCAGATTTATGCGATTCGGGAGATTTGGAAAACCACTGGAAAGATTAGGTTTAAGTTTCTTTAAAGAGTTGTTCCCTTCGATCAAATTCGAAGGGTGTTCCGATGAACTTCCCCTTATTAAGTAAGACCCTTTAGGTACACAATTTTAAACAAGTCGTCCACTTCCAGCCATCGATTTTCTTTTATACATATCATTTTATATGTGTACATATTATTATATATTAGGTATCAAATAACAAGAAAACATTTTGTTGATAGTACCATAGAAACGTTAAATTTTGTATTGTTAATATAATTCAAGTAGTGACGTTATAATTCTCGCAGACAATAAGCTGAAATGGCTTCCACAAAGACCAGTCTACAACTACCACCATTGCGAGCTTCGTTTCTGGAGGAACAGCAGCTTGAGGAGCCTGCCCTACTCCCTCTGGTATCACATGTTTCGGAACCAGCAAACAAGAAGTCTCAATATTGCGTAAGTTATAATGATACTTTACAGTTTGCGAAACTACTTCGGAATAAGCTTGGAGGTGTATTCAGTAGAATGTCTCAATTAGGGATAAACCGTGGGTATGAACCGATGAATGCAATCGATTCAGTGTAATGAAGGGATTTAAAGGGCAATTCAAAGACATATCCAAAACCATCGATGAAATAACGCAACGCTTGAATATAACTTAAGATGTCTTCAAACAAAATAGTCAAATGCAAAATTGTTTATGGCTTCAAAAGGTTTTAGTAAATGTGTAATCGTCCATTGCGGAGAAATTCAGATCATCGGTAGCAGTGTGCTTTGCTAAAAATCCTGGATATATTAACCATAGGTTCAGCATTCATCATCATCTTTGCCCTCTGCTGGGCTTCCTTTTGTTTGTGCCATCCAACACGGTCCTGTTCTAGCCAAATCCATTTACGGCCCACGGCTTAACGATAGCATCTACCTTAGTTTTATTCAAACTCTAATTACCAACGCATTCCACCAGGAGTAATAGTGTTCTGAGCATTACTCTGGGGGTATAACTAAAGTAATAAGCAGGGTGCCTACCACCACCTAGGTAACGTGAGCGAAGATTTAGGTAAATTGGGATTTCCGAGTTGGGAAGTCGTAAGGCGAAGTTTAATGCGGGTTATTAGACATATCGAAAGTTGGGGAATTTATTCGGATACAAACGGAATTTATCGGGGCCGTCTGGAATGATTGAACGTGTTCGGAATATGATATGTGGATTTCATAGTTGAGTCATGTACTCGTTTACTTATTGAACGTGAAACTACTTGTAAATAATGTTTACCGGGAATATTGTCGACCTCGGTTGCGTGGCGGGCGAGCGCTCAGCTGAGACGCAAGAGGCGCGAGTTCGATTCTCGCTGCGGGAGAAATGTTTGCATGTTCTGTAAATATTTCTTCCGTATCTGGGTGTAATATTATATGTAATATAAGGTATGTTCCTATTTACAAAAAAGTATATAAGTCTTCTATCAGCTATCTGGTTCCCATAGTACAAGATTTTGGACTTTGAGGCTTTGTTTGGGGTTAGGTTAGGTTAGCACAAAGCTATTAAAGCAAAAAATTTACATCATTTTAAATTCCAATCCTTTCAATTTTCAACACAAAATTTTGTTTGATATCTACAAAGCCATTTCTGATTTCAGATGTTTAAATTCTACAAGCAATTTAAATATACCTACACGAGGATATACATGTCGATTAAAACTGAGCCAAGATTCAAAGGAATGGGAATTCGAGGTGAACTGTCCACATCAATACAACGTTATACAGGAATATCAAACAAACTCCCCACCAAGCTTGTTCGAACTGAGCAAGAGATTGATATATCAGAAGATTTCGGAAGCTGCTAAGAAAATGTATATAGAATCATATAGCTTCTACTCCGAACCAAAAGTTTATAGAGATTATTACAACAACAATGTAGCTGATCTACACAATAATCAAAATAGCATAAATATCAACGACAATGACACAGCACAAACAAGCATACATATGAAAAGGAAATATTATTTCGTGCCAAAAGATATTATCGACGACAATCTCAATGCTATACCTAACTTTATCAAAGAAGAGCTAGTAAATGGACCCGTATCGAGATGCGAGAATGCTAATTGTAAAAAACCTGTGTTTGATTACGTGAATTACGAATTTACACTTGGGTAAGTTTAACTAAAATTCAGATCGTCGTCTTTTAGATTTTATTCATAATGTACAGCTCTTTTAAAATACATAAGTATTAGCTGCTGCACATTATGTTTCATAATATTTTCTTTTTATTTTCAGAAACATAATATTAATCGATAATGTTCAAGAAGTGATACTCAGCGCAGTGTTTTGTTCTAAGAAATGTGCTGATGTCTGGAGAGAAAACATAAAAACAACTATACCATGGACTTTGATAGGAGATGAATAAATCATAATCATTGAATTGTAACGACACGTATATTTTAACATTTTATATTGTTAGAAGGACGTTTTTCTAAATTATCTATTTATTTTGGTTATTAAATTATTTGTGTTGTATGTGCTAATTTTGACTCACCAAGATCAGCACCGGTCATCTCCCGACATGCACCGAAACCGAGCCCATTTCAACAGTTGATGAGTTTAGGTGGACCTTCTAGCTTGATTTGCTTGGTAATCTTCTTATATGATCAACCTTTTTAATTTTACAGAAAGTGACAACTGTCAAACAAAATTTACCACATTTTCGCTGAAAACCTCGCTTCTCATTTAATTTAAGTAAATTTAGTTGATATATTACAGCAATTAGAAAATGCTAGGGTCATTAAAAAAGAAAGTGCCAACCTCGACATACCATAAGTACTTCCGTTCCCACCAATGCCATCTCTCAGCTGATAATATGACCGCGTCCTACGGTAAGAAGTGCGGTCAGCTGAAGAGGCTTCTGCTAGACTTGACCACAGTGAGGCCTGGGGACATCCGAGCACGGAATATGTACAAGTAATAACCAATCACCCATGACCAATATCTACTAAGATATTGTTACTTACCCAATTAGACGGAGCATAAGTCTTTTAATAATCTTCGTCTTGTACTTCTAGATCGTACGCAGCACTATGCTTAGAGAAAAACCGACAATACCTCTATTACCCGGCTTCCATTCACCCGTTCAGTAAACTTAAAATATTTTGTGAAGCGTTCATCTTCTTTACTATGCTCACTTCTAATACCCTATTGGCTGTGCACTTCAGTGAGCCGAAGCCTATGGAGAAGGTATGAAGTTGTATCTGTCTAGTCTCCGAATTTTACAGATAGGTACCACAATCAATCCGCTACAATTCTCTATCTTTAGTTTCTTATCTTTCTAGTTATTCTTCTTCAACTCTTTATTATCTAGCCTTGATACTTCCGATTCTTTCAGGACTATCACAGCACACTAATGTGCACATTCGATCTCTTATACCTAATCAACATCTTCATCAACTTTTTCACTGGATACATCGAAGGCAACACGTGTCAGCACGTCGTCCTAGACTTGCCGAAGATCTGGTGCAGATATGCATCGACTTGGCTGATTATAGACGCTACGACTGCCTTCTGCTTTGTACCAACATTGATGATTGATACTGTACATATCATACCTCATATAATTGTGGTCTCAATGAAGCTGTTTAGACTGCCAACTATGCTGCAGTATCTTAATAATATCATGACAGTTATGAACGCTGGGGTAAATATTTCGATTTCAAAAATATACAAATAAAAAAAAATCTGCTCTAATACAATTTCCATCGCCAGATTCTCCGAAGGACATTGATTCAGATATTGATCCTTATCTATTCTTATCTAACATGGAATATCTACTTTCAATTCGTGGTGGAGTATATACAGGAGGGATCTTATCAGCCGGATAATCCAAGAACGTGCTCCTGGATCTCTATATCAAACCTGTGGAACGATACTGCGCAAATAAGATTTTTTTGTGCTTTGGATAGAGCAGGTGATACTTTGATGTTAAAACGGTGTTCAGCTGTTTAGTTAGACAATGAGACCTAAGCAAAACATAATAGGGATCCGTCAAACGGAAGAATCCCAGGCATTAGGGAAGATGAATAATGACTTATTTTTTTCATATAAATATAAATAAATAAATATTTTTTTGCTTTGCTTAGTTTGGGGTTAGATGGCGCTGTGTGAAATGTCCACAAATATTTATATTATTTATCTGGCTCCCATAGTACAAGCTTTGCTTAGTTTGGGGCTAGATGGCGCTGTGTAAAAATGACTATAAATATTTATTTATTTATTTATTTATTCGTTATTGCTTCAGTTGGAATGTTGAGAAAAAACACGAACATAAATATGATATCGAAGGATGGATGTTTTGAGAACTTTTTCGTAATATCCTGGTTGATTGCTAAGGTAAGTTATCTCGGAACCTTTTGTAGAAATATTCTTGAAAACAGATATTTGTTTATGTAACTGAAACATTTAACTATGTTTTCCAGCTTTTAGTTTATCACTGTGCTTTAAAATACATAGTGGCTTTATTCGGGTCAGAATCGGCGAAATCCAAGTATTTCATTATGACGAAGCAAGTTGAAACCTATATGAATATGAGGAAATTCCCGCCGCGCATTAAGCAGAAGATCATGAAGTTTTACGCGATTAGATACCAGTCCATCTACTTTGCGGTAAGATTTCAACCCATCAAAACCTCGCATAAGGACTAGGTACCTAAGAATGTTTATTACGAATGAAAAAATCAATATAATGTTTTCATTTTTCTTATTAGGTAAGTACCTATATTCTTATCCTCTTAGAACCATAAATATGAGTATTTTTGTCATAAAGCTTATACTATCATCATCAATGTTTTGAATTTCTTGAATAGGAGTCGAAAATGCTTGAGTGCGTGACAGGACAGCTCCGAGAAGACATCATAATGCACACCGGAAGACAGCTAGTCAGAGAGCTAGTGTTCCTGAAACAGCTTCCAAGGTCACTACTTCTACAGATCGGCTTGAAGCTCAGAATCGTGATATTCATCGCTGGAGATATTATCTTCAAGATCAATACTGTTGGTATGTTCTTTTCTATACTTGGTCTAATTAAATATGCGTGAAATAACGCCTTCTTTCCATGGTGGCACTACCACGGCTTTCCTTTTGCTTTGATCCTGACTTAAAATGTAGGTAACTAGTTCTTCATCATTTTCATTACATAGTTTTCTGATTGTGTCTATGAACACAAGAATTTGATGCCTTTCGAGTTCTTAGGTAACTGGAAACTCTGGTTCCGTTTTAGATAGCTGGAAGCACCTCAAAGTTATATAATTGGATAATCGGATATCAATGGGATGTTGTAGTGGTTCAATAACACTAATTTTCATTATGTTGTAAATCTTATCTAGTTAAACTTTTGACCCAAGTTAACACTTCAATTCGTCCCGCAATTGAAACTTCAAATTCGCCTTTGCAAGCCATCTCCCACGGCATAGACGGACACATAAAAAAGGACATCGTAACTCCACAACCCAATCAGTTCTAAATTACAGGTGACTGCCTTTACTTCATCGACAAGGGCACTGTTGCCATATATTCTGAATCAGGCAACGAGATCTGCCATCTAGAAGACGGGGATTTCTTCGGAGAGATATCACTAGTCATGAAACACTGCTTCAGAACCGCATCAGTCATCGCAGTCACGAACTGTGAACTGTTCAGACTGGATAAGGAGGAATTTGACAACTCTATAGCGTGCTACCCGACTGTGTATGAGACTATAAAGAAGGTAGCGTTCAATAGGTTCGAGAAGACGTGCGTATTGGACGAGCACCACAAGACTGTGCTAACTCAAAAGCAGAAGGAAACTGAATTTTCGATGGATTTTAATCCTGAAGATGGGAATTAAAACTATTTATGATCTCTGACCACGGAGCGTCGCCGTCTTGGTACAAAATAGCACAGCGACGGACGTGCCGGTTCTATAGTGTAGTCCGGTAATGGAACGAGGTAATGGGTGCAGACCATTAGTATGACAGTTCAGAAGCCTTGAGTTTTTCTAGATTGGCCCTAAAACAAGTTATTAAAGTTTTCAATTATTTTATGGTTTAGTTAAGTAATTCTTTCATAGATAGGTAAGTTATTTGTGTTAGTATAAACTATAATGTTAAAGTAACTTATATTTTAATATGAAATAAAACGCTATTTTAAAATATTTAATTTTATTTTGAACCAGCCACCAGTCTAAGCAGTAAAATTTAGAGATCAAAAACTTATTTGATTTGACCTGAAATGCGTATTTATAAACAATATTGTAGTTTTAAAATCCCGTGTCCCGATGAACTATCTAGATCTCTTAATAAAAAGGTTTCTTTAGTACACAACAGGAGGTATATTTTAAAATCCGATGGACTTACAACAATAAATTAGTAATTTATTTTACTATATAATAATTATATCGTTGTCTGGACACGGAATTATATAACCGCGTATTTCATTTCATATTATATCATAAAATATATAATTATCTCTCGAAGAAAGATTTATAACAGCAGTCTGTAGCTCTATAAATAGTAACAAATTGTGTCTTACTTCTTTTTAATTTAGGTACACGATATACGTAACAAAAGGCTTAGGTCATTTGGGTAGTTCCCATATGTTCTATGGAACATGACGTCATCGGACAGAATAAGATATTTTTTTTTATTTTGTACCATGGAACATGTAATACTTTTATTTCTCAAATTGTTCTATAGGATAAGGTAAATAAGATCTCTTTACGATTTTCTTATCATACTGGCCTCTAGAAAATTCTAGATTGCCTATTGTTATAATCATGGTTATAGTTGAAATAGAATAATTTACATTTTCAGTGTCATTTAGCTTCTCATGGAAGATTTTGGGAAAATCTGATTCCCATTTTATTCCATGGCATGAAACTCGGGTGAAAAGCTAGTGTGTGGAAAAATTGGGAAGCATATGTGCCATTTTGTTCGATGACGTCATGTTCCATAGAACAAATGGGAACTACCCGGTCATTTTATCATTACTGAGAAAACTATATAACATCCGTGTTAGATGATCATAGATATAGATCGTCAGTGTACTTTGGCCGACACCGTAGGGCCCGGGACGATATAAGATGGAATACCAGTGTCAAAAGCTAAAGTTGCTCTTTGACGCTGTATTTCTAAATCATATAGAAAGTATACAATGTTCAGCGGTGTCAGTAATGTAGCAGGTAGTGGCTAGCAGCAAAAACAAGAGCTAACACTCTGTCACTACCCAACAATAAGATACTGATATTCAATAATAAGAATAAGAATAGCTTTGTCAGGTTTTTAGTTTAAGACTTTCTACATGCTTGTTGTTTTATCGTAAAAACCTTACAAGTGAAGGGAAGATAAGACAAATGTACAAAAATGCAGGCAAATCTATCCAAACCTCTTCAGATTTGAGTTTATAAAAGTTTGTAGTTGTACGTACGGATGCATTGAACAACAAATTAGGATAGAAGTGACACAAATTGCTACTCAAACAACTCTGCATCTTGTCAAAACAAGTGCAAAATATGCAGCAATTTTAAACAATCACAACCAAAACTACATAAATTCTGCTTATTCTATTAATAGAAAAATATTTTTGGGATTTTCTGTAAATATTTCGGTTTATGTAGCCCAGTACCTCGGAACGTACTAGGATCGACAAACTCCCATAAACAATACAAAAATAGAACTAGAACGGTATGGCTTAGTGGGTGCGTGGATGTACCGGCAAGGCAACGATTCTAGTAGGTAACGTAATACTGGGCGGACACCTTTAGTGATGTCGTGCAAGGCAACTTTGGGCAGGTACCCATTTTATTGCTATTGATTCATTCTAATACCGAGGCACAATGCTTTAAGGAATGATTTTGAACCGTAATCTTTTTATTTATTTACATTATATTAATTCATTTAATTGGCGAATCTGCGCGATTTAAATATAAATGAGTATTCATAACTTAACATCCATTTTGTGTTCCGTCTATTAATACTTTTAAAATTTATTAACAAATCAATAATAGTGATAAAATAACACTTTGAAATACTGATTTAAAAAAGTAAAATAATTGAGTTGGAAGGCGGCAGAGAATAAATAACATTTGTCACACCACAGAACAATTTCATATTATTTCTGCGGACCATTGCCGGTATTGCCTCTGTCTAGCCCCTTTAAGATAGAATACTTTCGAAGTAAGCTCCATGTCATTGACATCGGTGTAGATTCAATCGCCGTATCATTAGTGTGGCGAATGACATTTTTGTGGTATCTCTGTCATTGTCGCTTGCTTCGAAAGTCTACCTTTAGATTTAAGAACAGGCATTTAAAAAGGGTAGTCAGAGACAAGTCCAAACAACACATTCAATCGTTTGCTTGTTGTGTGACTTTTCACTATCACATCTACCCACAACATGGACGTATTTCACGCATGACAATATCACGCGACTTATAATTATTTAATTACCTAATTCTATCACAAATAACGCATTCTTGTGCCTTATCGAATAGAACTTATCGAGCCTAATTCCTATTCTGTCGTTATCCGTACATTTTACTGGTAAACTCTTGCAGGGATCGACAAAATAGGAACGCACACGACTCTGAATCAGCATATTCGATTTGACATTTATAGCTACTTAGTCATAAGTTCAGGGAATTATTGCTTAACGAGCATCGGTGTTCATTGATGGTTTAAGTTTATGATATATAACTACACTGTACCTCAGTGGACAGTGGGTAGTACGCATTGTATTCGTATGGGCCCGGAGCGCTGAAACAAAAAACAAAACAGTCATGAATTCACATGAGACCTATTTACACTATCGACGACTAGTGATGGGACTCGAATCACATTTGATTCGAATGATTCGAATATGACAGTTAAAACTCAATTCGAATGAGATTTTATGTTGATTCGAATCATCGCTTGATTTGAATGGTCGAGTTGATTTGAATCCATGATCTGATTCGAATCAATTTCTTTCTTTTATCTGTTACGCGAGTAGTACGCCTAGCGATGGTTGTGCGGACTTTATAGGCTATGATGATGATGATTCAAAAATGTATCTAAGTGTTTCTTTTATTTATTTATAACTATCTATTGTTCGAATCATCGTATCGGTTCGTATTGATTCGAATCATTATATCGATTCCAATCATCAATCAATTCGAATAAAGGGTTAATTCGAGTCATGATTCGATTTTTTTCCAGATGATTCGAATATTCATTTTCGATTCGAGTCCCATGACTATCGACGATTTCGGTGGCGTGGCGGGCGATTGCTCGGCTGAGGCGCGAGTTCGATTCCCGCTACGGGAGAAATACATTGTGTGTGTGTGTGTGTGTGTGTGTGTGTGTGTGTGTGTGTGTGTGTGTGTGGTGTGTTTGTTATGCTTACCACTCTCCGTATGGCCCATACAAAAGCATCGGCTATGATACCGGCTCGACGGCGTTCCGTATTTGCGCGGATGTGTAGAAGAGTACGCATGGAGTTTTCCACCACACGCTGAATTGAACCACCTCTTCTACGCTCACGGGGGTTATACTGAAACATAGAAACATTACAATTAGTTTATTTATTATGGGAGAAGATGGGCTTCACCATGCTTAATAGTGGGATATACAATATAAATAAATATAAATATTTGTGGACATTTCACACAGCGCCATCTAGCCCCAAACTAAGCAAAGCTTGTACTATGAGAACTAGATGGCTGATAGAATACTTATATACTTTTTTTTGGAAATACATACTTACAATACATAATACTACAACACACAGACCCGGAAGAAATAATTGCAGAACATACAAATTTTGTATGTTCTGCAAATATATTTCTCCTGTAGCGGGAATCGAACCCGCGCCTCTTGCGTCTCAGCTGAGCACTTGCTTGCCACGCCATCGAGGTCGTCAAAAGGTTTATAATTTACGAGTCACAAATTATACTAATCTAGTTTGTACAGTAGTACTAATACTAATTAATACTAAAGGGTTAATTCGAGTCATGATTCGATTTTTTTCCGGATGATTCGAGTTGATTCGAATAGAGTATCACAAACATTGTGCTCCTCGGCAAACTTCGTGCTTTGTGTGAAGACCGAATTTGTCCGAATATATAATCAAAATAATAACTGAACCAACCCTTTAAAAAGATAAGTATCTACGTAATTATTGTAACATCTTCAGTTTATATATTTTTTTAACCAACAAGAGTTCTACATCGATGAGCAAAATCCGCTATTGCACTCACCTGAGGTCATTGAACATGTACCAATCAGACTCAGTTCCGTCCGTCTGTATAAACGCCACCAGATTCTTAGGATTGTCTTCAATACAAACGACGGCCGCTGTGAGACTGTATTCCTCTTCCGTTGCTGTTGTAATGATCTTCTTTTTGAATTTACTGTCCACTCTGTGGTTCGGTGAGTTCGGCTCCGATGATGACGTGTCGTATTGTAACTGGAAAGCGTTTAACCAAAGATAAGAGACAAGTTTCATATTATACTAGCTGTTGCCCGCGACTTCGTACGCGTTAGATTTAGACTATATGTTATGTCAACACATCATCATCATCATCATCATCAGCCTATAGCAGTCCACTGCTGGACATAGGCCTCCCCTAATGAGTGCCATCGCGCCCTATCTTTGGCTTGACGCATCCAATTTCTGCCAGCAGCCTTTCGCAACATACATACATACTATAATATATTCCAAGTTTCATTCAAATCTGTTAAGCCTTTACGGCGTTATTGAGGCACAAACACAAACATTCTCACAAACTTTCGCATTTATAAAGTAGGATGTTTCGTTTATTGAACAGCTTAGTTGACTGAGACCCTAAACTGTTACCCCCGAATACTCAAACGCATCTCAAAGTTGACCACGTCTCAAATGACGATTTTTTGACAATTTTCATCAGAAACTGTCAAAAAACCGTGAGTTGAGACGTGTTCAACTCTGAGTCGCATTTGAGTATTCGGGGGTTAGTGAGTAAAGCGCTTAAGTACCTTATCGTTGACAACAACGTCGCCATCAGACTGCAGTCGGATCAACAGTTGCAGTGGTAGAACGCAACTCGACTCGTGAGTCGGGCTCTTGGACGAACTCGACTGAGTTGAATTTTGACTGGAACACAAACAGTTTTATCTACAGCTCGATACATGCATAAAATCACGAATATTTCCAATAGGAGTAGGCAGGAAACAAATCTCCATTCGCTATGGTCATGACATACACACTACATTCAGTCACAGCGCATTCTTCATGCATATTCATAGATTTATTTATTTATTGAAGATATTATAATTAGGACGGTTTACATAATTATACAAATTAATAGAATAATTTTAAATAATATAAAAAATAAAGATCAAATTTATTGATATTTTAATTAGATGATAGGATTCTCTTGACCTAACCTTTTTACATAACCGATTTGGTCCAGGTAGCTAACTCAAGAACAGTAATAAAAATGTATTTTACAACGTTTAGTTTTGTTATCAAACTTTCCATTGCACAATATTTCCTACCACTATTGTAATTCCGATAATTACTGGTAGGGGAACAAAGATCTGCACTGACGTCCCGAGGTGGGGTGTATTGTGCATTATCCCCCAGCCAGCCCAACTCCTTGAAGTAAGGAAGGACTTTGGGATGTTGGCAGCAGTGTTCCAGTATCCTCGATGATGTTGAGGCTGTTGGTGGTGTAGATGAGGTCAAAGGTGATGCCGTATAATTCTCGATGACTGTCTGCAGTCCCGAGTTGTCTCATTTCGTTTGTTGCGGAGCAGTGAAGTGTTACGTGTTCCACAGTCTCTTCCTCTTAAGAATTTCAGTTTTCAAAACTTACTTTTCTGGGTGCTTGAAGTGGCAGCCGGGTCGGGCACAATGTAGCCCGTATCTACACGGTTTACTGCTTGCACCTCGTTTCGCTTCAGGCTAAAACCATGCATAGTGTAAATATACAAAAAAATATATATCAAAGTCCAAATTTTTCAAATTTTTTTTCCATAAATTCACGGGGATCACGTGGACACGTCTTAAATCTATGAACGTTGCATTTACACATGTTCGTAACGCGACCAAGCGTGGAAGATACAGGTAAGAAACGACGCTTGCTATTTTTTTGGAATATGATCCCTTTACAATCATGTTTATATAATTTTAATCATAGTTCTGGATAATGAGTTAGTTTTTGATTCACACACTAGGATTTCCTGTGTATCTGATTTTATGGAAGAGCACTGGTGGTCAAGGTAGTGACCCCGCCTTCCAATCCTAAGGTCATGGGTTCAAATCCGGTCGTGTAGCAATGGATTTTTCTGTGCGAAAATTTATGTGCGCTATACCAGTACTCTCAAACGGTGAAGGAAATCATCGTGAAGAAACCCGCGGCTTAGTCAGCTCCGCACGTATTGACCATGTCCTTCCTGGCAAGCCTACTCTATCTTAAAGCGTCCCGTTTGTGAAGGTAAAAATTGCCTCCTGACGCTGTATAAATCATCTACTATAGACGGTAATTGTGGTTTTATAGGTATCAAAAACTACAACTTGTACCTATGAATGATCGTCATTATAATGGGATTACCATATCTTTCTGCGATCCTTTCGCCCAGTATGCTTTCTCTCTTACGTTCACGCCACCGCAGTTTATAGCTAAAATTGGAGGTAGTCTGAAATACACAATGTTCCATTATCACTACAAAACATCAATCAATAGAGGTCTCAATTCATTTTCATTATTCACTATTTGGTATGTTCGATAGACAAAATTCTATAGGAGTTTAGGAGTTCGATATATTCTATATTACAAGGAGCTAAAGTTTACTTTTATATTAACGGTCACTAGCGTTTCGTCGCAATTATAAAAATACCCGCATTCTAAACGTGAACCTATGATTATTATCATGTTCCTAGTTTTACTAAACAAAACTCAACCGTATCACAAACAACTAAAGCTCATAACTGCGTTAACAAAGCAGTAATTTTAGCAGTTCAGAAAAAATTGCTGAAGAAAACTGAACTGTATTAAAAGACACTATGATATACCCGATAAGCCGCCCACGTTGAGATGTCGGCGTGAACTCTGCTAGAGAAACTGAACCGTATTAGAAGGCACTAAGATATACCTGATAAGCCACCCACGTTGAGATGTCGGCGTGAACTCTGCTAGAGAAAACTGAACCGTATTAGAAGGCACTAAGATATACCTGATAAGCCGGCCACGTTGAGATGTCGTCGTGAACTCTGCTAGAGAAAACTGAACCGTATTAGAAGGCACTAAGATATACCTGATAAGCCACCCACGTTGAGATGTCGGCGTGAACTCTGCTAGAGAAAACTGAACCGTATTAGAAGGCACTAAGATATACCTGATAAGCCGGCCACGTTGAGATGTCGGCGTGAACTCTGCTAGAGAAAACTGAACCGTATTAGATGGCACTAAGATATACCTGATAAGCCGCCCACGTTGAGATGTTGGCGTGAACTCTGCTAGAGAAAACTGAACCGTATTAGAAGGCACTAAGATATACCTGATAAGCCGGCCACGTTGAGATGTAGGCGTGAACTTCCCGCACTGTTCGCACCACGCGGGCGTGCTTCGTCTCGAAGAAAGAGACGCACGTATTAGCTCTATAAAACTGCCTCTCTGTTCATTCTCCCGGGAGGTTATAGAAGGGTATTGTAAGGCACAAGCCAGGACAACTGATTCGCGACCTTCCTAGAAGTTACAAAAATTTGGTAGTTTATATAACACTAGACACATTACTTATCTAAAAAATACCGAAATATCTTCTTAGTAAAAGGCCTGACTTAGCGATTTACTAGACTAGATTTCCAGATTATATTTAGAAAGACATAGCAAAAAAAAAATCTTTATGACAAGCTTTAAATTTTACCACATAAACAGATATGTAAGGAAGCTGAAGAAGCTGGCTGTCTAGAAGTCTGCTAATTTATGTTGTCAATATAAACTATATCGCAAGGTCACGACTTAAAGCCCATATTTGAATGATATTTTATTAGTCGGGTGGTAGCAGAGTCGTGTAAGTGGGCTATGATCTTAACAAGAATAATCGATTTAATACCTCCTTATTACACTTGAGACACCTATTCAGCTGATGTCGTCCGATAGCGAAAAGCAGTGATATGTCAGACTCCTCCTTTTCTGATTTCTTATCGTCCAGTTCGTGGTTTTCACTTGGCGTCGGTTGGATAGGCTGTATTGGTTCTGTCTCGCAAATACCTAGAAACCACAATTAGAAACCCTACGAGCTTAGTAAACGTAGTAAATTACCTAATCTTTTATCCCATGAAACTGCAAAGTTTGATGTAATTACACACAACATCTTAAAAGGGGAAACTAACCTAAAGTGCCACATATTGTAGGTTTTTTTAAGATCACATATTTTGTACAATTTTTTATGTACTTTTCTATTTTTCTTACATACCTGCATAGTCAGGAAATCCATAGAATACTGCATGAAACAATCATACTTATAATTTAAAATAAAAAAAATTATGCAGTGCATACGATTTTATTTTATGAAGCCAATAAATAAATAAGCTCATACTACTAAATTACAAAATTCGAGTGGGTGTGAATCTATTGGAACAAAAGTTTGAATTACTTACATTATTAATACTATGTAATTTTGAATTGATTATGCTTAGAGGTAATTATCGCAAATTCTTATTAATAAATACTAAATTAAGATCTTATAGTACCAATGATGATAAATATGCATGTTTTACACTACAAAGAGGAAAGTATTGCCCTAACCTAGTGCATAGTAGGAAAACATAAAAAGTATTTCTAATTTAATTATAATCTTCTAATTAAATTATTAAAGAGTAAAGTGTTCTTACATACACGTGAAAAACTATGTGTACAATATAAAAATGCTGACACAACATATGCTATAATAACGTATATAATAATCAATATAGTCCTTTTAGAATTGCATAAATATTTGTCACTATTACTAAGTTTGTATGGTTTTAGTTTTTTGTCAGTATCACTATAGTTTTTCTGTGGTTCATTTAGTTTTTGATCATCAGCACTATATTTTTTGTATGGTTCGTTTAGTATTTTGACGTTATCTCTATAGTTTTTATCGGGTTTGTTTAGTTTTTTGAGATTTTCTTTGTCACTATGGATTTTTTGTAGTGCACTTAAATTGTTATCACTATTACTATAGTTTTTGTGTAGTTCATTTATTTTTTTGTCATTAGCACTATAGTTTTCGAAATTTGAATTTAGTTGGTCTCTACATTCGTCAGTAAAGCTTTCTTCGTCGACGCGTGTTGGTTGGTCTGCAGTTTCTGCAACAATAAAAGCTTTTTTACCGACGTATGTAGGGACAACATTAATTAACTTTAAAAACTTTTTAAAGGGGACCAAATAGGGGATTGTTGCAGATTACTAGTGTGCTATAGGTATTTTACTAAAATACTGTACGGACAAACGAATACACTTCAAAAGTTGATTCAAACTATTTTCAATTCAACTCTTCTTTTAATGTTATCACTTTTCGATAAAAACCATTATTTCTTTTAGTTTCAAACTTCTAATTAATTATGAGTACTATCGCGAAATCTTTCGAACTTACGGAAAGTAGTAGTAAATCAGACTTTTATTGAAATAAACCACACCAACTCGAATCAATAAAAACTAATTCTGTACCTACTACATTTCTACAGTATCGAATCTCGTTTCTAAGAATTCTACGTTCAAGCCAAATTGTATAAAAAAAAATTACTAACCTTCTTCTCGGCTTGCCAGCCACGGTTCCTCCCTCAACTCTTCCTGTTCAAACTCCGTAGGACCCAGAAATTCAATCTCAGTGAACTGATACTTGTCGTAATGCCCATTTAACATAGGGGGCATGGGAATAGGCCCGTTTTTCATAGAGCTTAAACGGCTTTTGGGAGGACTGTTCGCTAGGATCTGCAGTTCTAGCTCTTTCCGTCGCGTTTCTAGTATCTCGTAGTGCATTTGGTGTAGGATAAAGCGGTTCCAACTCTGTAATGAAAATAAATAGACGATTGTGTTATATTTCCTTATTGGCAGCGAAATTAGATAGAATCTGGTTTACGTCACAATACATTTTGGATCTCAAAGTTTTTTAAGGAAGCAAAACAAGTCACTAAAATTAGGGTCTACAATGAGTGAAAATATCTAGTGAGCGAAGCGAACCATCAGGTTAGCATATTTTTTTGCTCGCTTGTCTCTATTTTTGAGATAATGAATGCAGAGATAAAGTAAAAATAAAAAAGGGTATGTTTTGCCGTACCTAGTGACACCCCAGTGGCTAAATTGATATATATATAATCACGCCTGTATCCCTAATGGGGTAGGCAGAGCCACAAGTAAACATAAGAACACTTGCCACTTTTGATTTAAAGTCCTAAGATGGATATGGCGACAGGTGGACACATAACATGGTGACAGGTGATCAGCCCATCGCCCATATACATGGTCCATCATTTTGGAGAGGCTAAATTGATGAAATAAAAAAGGGGCTTACCTGTATAAGTGCAACTAAATCAACTCTCGGGTCGGGCCCGCGGTCTGGCAGGATGAGGCCTAAGGCCGCGGCCTCGGGAACAGTGCGGAAAGCACGCAGAAAGTTACTAGCTTGACAAGGCGTTCCACCGCTCGTGTCGAGCATACGAAATAGGAAGCCTGGAACATTTACAATGGTACTTTAGACTGGAAAGTAAAATAGAAGTTTGCATGTTTTCTTTAGTATTTCTAGGCTTTTTAAAACAGCATTTCGACGACAACAGGAGGCAGGGCGGAAAGTCAACATTTTGGTACATTTCTCGCTTTGGACATGGCATTTTTTTCCTAACGGTAGATTCATAAGCTCACAGTATTGCTGAAATAATACTTATTAATTAGATTATAATATACTTTTCCTGAGTTTTGCTGGAGCAGGAGCGCCTTTTCTGCTAAAACTTAATAATACGAATATAAATAATAAAAACAATATTGTAATTTCATAATTATTCATCGGTAAAAATAGTGTTCTAGTCAGCCCGTAACAAAAATCAGTTAGCTTATTATAGCTAGGGAATATTTTATAAATATTTTAAGATTTTCCTTTAAAGTAACTGACTGTCTGATAAATTCTAAATGTTGAAGAGCTTAAAAGATTGTTGTTACAAGCTCATCAAGGCCTACGTACCCAATTCACAGCTGAGACAGAACTCTTTCGCACACGTATGTGCCAATAGTGTGGCTTTTAGGGGTGCCGTGTAATATAGGACCTGAAAACAGTTTGCCGCTTTCATAGTTGACGCTACTACAGCGCGGGGCGCCATCTATCGCTGGTAGCGACAACCTTAGGTCGAAGCGTGGTGGAATAGAATTTAAAACGACCAGCCTGTTTTTCTGTGAACTTTTAGAAGTATATGTCGTGATCTGAGTAGGATTTTCGCATGTATTATTTCTTTTAAACTACTCAATCTTTGGTGGAGACTATTTTTTATATTAATAAAATTAACTAGTAATAACTACCTATAAAATTAAAGCAAAAAATATTGATCGGGCTTACAAACATGATTATTTCATATTTTGTAATAGTTTACCTTGAAACCAAATTTTTCGGTCATTTCTATCCGTAGCTGTGTTGGAAATTTGACGGTTGAAAATATGATAATTTGACTATGGTACAAACCGTATTAAACCGAATAAAGGTCATTTTTAAAGAGTAAATGTCACGAGAGCGTGTGTGTACATGAAATAGTGTATGCTTTGTGCCAATGAACAAACAAATGTAGAAAAACAAATCCAATATATGAGCTGTCAGTTTAAAGTTCTATTCCCTCACACTCGCCCGCGCTCTACCACAGAATTACTGACACATACCTGTAGCATAGCGTTGCAGTACGAATTGGGAAGTGTGGCTTCGATTCCTGGCATGCCGGTCTGGTTTATAGTGCCAAGGACGTCATCGTTCGGGCCGGTTTTGTTGTAGTGGATGTCCAACTGGAAGAAAACGCATAAAGATTAATGTTACCTCGCCTTTTCTTAGACCTTCCTTTTTTTACAATTACGTCCACACATCAAAAAAGTGTGTGATCACTCACTCCTAAAAGTATTATAAAAATTATCTTCAAGGGAAATAGACTTTATTCATTTAGAATTTAGATAAAACAATATTTCTTTATAGAAAAATTCTTTATCTTTCTTTGTAGAAAAATGAAGTCAATGGTCTTTGACTTTCATTCTTGTTTCTGCCAGAAGGCAAACATAATGTGAAGGCAGAAATAAATTTCACTCAAATTGTGCATTTCAAAAATGCTTATCTGAAGTTTTGCGAGCGAGAATAGTAACTTTGGATGGAGAAGGTCATTTCTATGAGATAAGTTTGACCTGACTAAACCACAAACATATTCATAAACTTTGAATTTGTTATTACATTAATAATGGGGAAATTTAGTGATGTCACTTTATTTGTAAAGATGGAGTGTTTTCGAAGCAATTACTTAATTCCAAGTATATTACAGACTATTAGTCTTCTCTCAAACATTTATTATCCATCAATCATTTGAAATTATCTTTAATAGCCACATCATTTGGGATTCATTATAATAATCAATGTAACACGAAAAATAAAATTTACTAAGATTTTCTTAGTATGCTTGAAACTTTTATCTGTAACTAGCATGACATGCTAGGATAAAAAAAATTGCGTTTGAAGTTGAAACCGTTTTTCTTTAAGTAACTTGTTTGCAAAGTGACAAAATGGATACAGAAGCAGATAACTCGCCAAAACCACGTTTTAGCGACAAATTGGAAAAAGATTTCCTGAAGATATTTCAGTCTATCTACCGTTTACAGTTTGCAATGGGTAGTTGCAGAGTCAACATAAAAAACAGATACGTATATCCACCTACGAGATTACAGAAGTGCTATACCCTTCTAGGTCTTATTGGTACTGTTGGGTCATTCTACATATCGATCCCATTGATTCTAAATCTACTGCCAGATAGATCTCTCACCAGTCTTGGAATACTGATCATGGCAAGCATTTTCATATCGTCTTTTTGCAACGTTATGCATGTTACCTTCTACAATGCACGCAAGAACGCTGATTTCATAGTGAAAATGCAAAATTTAGATAGACTTATGAAACTTGAGCAGCGCAAAGTTCTAAACACTTCTTTGAAAATAACCAATGAGATATTTGTGTTCCTGATTGTGCTTGCTTTTATAGCGATTCTTGTGATGGGTTTCATAATTGTGAAAATCAATGTGATTACTTTCGTTGGTATAACAGTCTTTTTTTTGAATTACATACTGGAACTTATTATATGTTCAAGTTTAGTAGTCTTCTTCTTTATCAGAGTAAGGTTTGTGAATTTTTTGATGGAGAAGTATTTGAAACAGGACCAAAATGTCAGGACATCGATAATGCTGGGCGGGGCGTCTATGAAGTGCATTCGATCCGTAGCTAAAGACACCAACAACTATTTTGCTACGTGCGAAGTTCATAATTATTTGAAAGAGATATTCAGTTGCTTTGAGATGTTTCAAACTCTTTACAGATTTCAGGTAAAGTAAAACTATTATTTCTTCAGTTATAGTCTACTAGCTCAATCCTACTGCTTTGATCGAGCGGTGCCAGAATAAAAGCAACCGACGTATTATGCTTAAGCTATACCCAAATGTCATTTAATAAACATACTACAACTTCAAACATTATAATGTTCGAAGTACATAACACAACACTGCATTTTCTGTTTCAGCTTTTAGTGTTTTGTATAAAGGTAGTGGTTATAAGTCTGTTGTCGTTTGAAATGGTGCTGTATTGTTTGTCTAATAATGTGAGTATCTAATTATAAAAAAAAATAAGTTACTGACTATCTGAGTGACTGACAATCAACGCACATCCAAAGTATCATGCTTCTAGGATTTACGGTTAAGATAAATCCTAGTAGCATGAAACTTGGAAGGTATTCGTTTTATGGTGTAGGGGTGCACTAAGAAAGAAATTTCCGAAATCCCAAGGACGCAGGGGGGGGATAAACCTTGTATGAAAAAAAAATATATTTAAGGCGCACAACGAAACAGGCGACGTTTCACTAGTTATGGATATAGCCGGTAGGGTGGCAAATCCGCAAACACAATCACCATAAATTCATATGAGTATTATGTCAAGAAAGCTTCGTCTCATTTTTTTACTTTTACGGATAAATGTACCTAATCCTTTTACATTTTCCTGCAGATATACGGAGGCCGTGAAATACCGATACTAGTAATATTTACGGTAATCGATTCCTTCATAGCCGTATTCTTCGCGCTACGATTCGGAATATTCCTTGACGAAGTGACACAAACTAAGCGACTCTGCATCGCAGTAATGGCATTACACCAAGAAGGATCGCTGAGAGATAAAGCTAAGGCCATGTTGAATATGATTGAAGAAACACCCCCAAAATTTTCAGTATACGATATGTGGGATATTACCGCGGGGATTTTTGTCAATATATTCGCTTTGGTGATCAGTCTTATTATAACTCTGATACAGTTTGCATTTTTGTAAATGGCTACAAATATTTTTAAGCGCGAGTTGCACTTGTTTGTCTACCATATTCCAATACCTGCACAATGAAAGACGTTATGAGCTGTTTAAATAAAACAGTGGATATGGCCACCTATTGGCCAAGATGGCTCTAATCAATTATAAACCGAAGCCCAAAGATAACAGCGCTCATTCATGGGGACTGTGAATTCGGGTCGCACCGTTTCGCATTTTCGTGTTGGGGCCTCAATCCTCATTTAGCTGAAGTAAGGGATAGTACTCGTACGATAAGACTAAGCTCTAAGATAAAGGGTTTCTTTGTTATTTTTTAAGACTGCTGAAGCATTCACTTATTTGTACACTAGTGAACATACTATGGTTTTAATTAAATAGTTGTTTTCATATGGACTATTTTCGATTTTTTTTAACATAACCAAGAATTTCCCAAAAAAATGTGCCAAGCACTAAATACAACGTCCCGTCAGTGTAGTCAAAAAGTACCTCCTGAGACTATTTAATTTTTTTAGTATAGATGGTTCTTTCTTTCCCAAAACGCAACGATAGAGAGTATACTAGAAAATTCTAATCTATTAGTTAATAAGATAATCGAACATTCTAGTGCTCATGAATGTCACCTTGTTTACATAACTTTGAGTGCTTTTAAAGCAATTACTTAGATTCTGGCCATAAACCTTCTACCCTTAATAATATCCTTCGTAGATGACCCACCATTAGGAATTCATAATTATAGTAATAGTGTAAAGAAACATTAAGCCACTTTTAAAAGTGACATGTATAAGAAAACTACGTGTAACGTTCTCTCGTTTATTTAGAACCTGTTACTCTGACTAGCGTGACTTGCTAGGACTTCAGTTCATAATTTTATTATTGAAGCTACCTATACCAATTTTGAGATTTTTAATTATTGAAGCTACCTAGGTATACCTACCAATTTTGAGATTTTTATTAATGTTCTAAAAAGTGACAATGGACACAGAGAAAGATATCACACAGTCAAGCGACGTATTGGAAGATGATTTCCTGGAGATATTTCAGGCCACCTATAGACTACAGCTGGCAATGGGCAGTTGCAGAGTCAACGTAAAAAACCGTCATGTATCGAGACCCACACGACTACAGAAGTGCTATACCGTTGTATGTCTTATGACTACTCTTGGGTCATTGTGTGGTATGATACCGTGGCTGTTAGATTTATTGCCCGATACAACTGCATCTGGTTTAGGCGTAACGATCACGACAAGCTTTTTAACTGCCTCATTCTGCAACGTTATGCACGTTCGCTTCTATAATGCAAGCATGAATGCAGTTTTCCTAATGAAAATGCAAAAACTGGATAGAATTATGAAACTTGAAAAGCGTAAAGCTCTAAACTCAATTTTGAAACGAGTCAACCAAGTATCAGTGTGCCTGACTGCGCTTGCCTTTTTTTCCATCACCATAATGGGATTCGCAACATTAGGCCCCAAAGTGTTCCCTTTTGTTGGGATTACAGTCTATCTTCTAAGTTTTATCCTGGAACTCGTTATATGTTCAAGTTTAGTAGTCTATTTCATTATCAGAGTAAGGTTTGTGAACTCTATGATGGAGAACTACTTGAGACAGGACGAAAATGTTAGAAAACCGATAATATTAGACGAGGCGTCGTTAAAGTGGATTCAGTTCGTGGCCGAAGATACCAACAACTTTTTTATTAGTGGCGAAGTTCATAACTATTTGAAAGAGATATTCAGTTGTTTTGCGATTTTTCAAGATCTTTACAGATTTCAGGTAAAGTAAAACGACATCGTTTCCTCTGCATAGTCTGTTTTAAATTATTACAACAATGCATTTTCTGTTTCAGCTTTTACTGTTTTGTATAAAGCTAGTGGTTATAAGTTTGATATCGTTCGAGTTTGTGCTTTACTGTGTGGCGAAAAGTGTGAGTATTCAGAATTACATACTACTGTCATCATGGTTCACCATATCCATCTTGGGACTTTTAAATCAGGAGTTGCTGCAAGTGTTCTTATAATTACTTGTAGCTCTGCCCACCCCGTTAGGGATATCTGCTATCTCCTTTCTTGTGCAAGAGAATAATGTTTGAGTGACACTACTTTGACCAGATGAACCATAACTTTGACACAAATTTCTACATACCGCTTTTAATGATCCTAATTTAAAATAGGTAATAACTTCATTGAATTGCAGATAAACGCTCGCGGAGAAATATTAAGTCATCTGATATCCTGGGTAATGGATTTCTTCATAGCCATTTTCTTAGCGTTCCGATTTGGAATATTCTTCAACGAAGTGAAAGAGACGAAACGACTCTGTGTTTCTATTATGGCGTTACACCAAGAAGGGCCGTTGAGAGATAACGCTAAGGCGATGTATAATATGATTAAGGAGAAGTCACCAAAGTTTTCAGTGTACGATATGTGGGATATAAACGCGGGAATGTTTGTCACTATGTTCAGTCTTGTGACCAGTCTTATCGTAACTTTGATACAGTTTGCTATTTTATAAGCATAAGTGCGTCCTCCTTGTCTATAGACAAAACCTCCGACGAAGCCCGTTTATGTGGCCCATCTTTGCACACAATATGCGCATATCAAACAGATATTAAGTACTGTAGTTTTATGAATAAATGTTTGTTTTAACATTATTATTGTTTTAATTATTTCGTCACACTGCTGGGCAAAGGTCTCCCCCATACACTTCTAGACATCTCTTTATTTTTATTATCAAAATATGCTTAAAAATAATATTATAATACTTTATTGCATAAGTAATGAAAGGAGCATAGAACATACTTTAAGGTAACGCTGTGGTATCGGCTGTGTGGCATTCCTCTCGTGCCGCGCTGCCTGCAAATCTTCCAATTTGTCTTCTATATACGGCATCTGGAAAAGATAATCATGCATAAATTATAAGTACCGATTTACGACGACCAAGGTGGCGAGGCGGACGAGAGTACCTCTTCCGTCAACTCTGACATTTATTCCTTTGAGTTTTAAAACGTGATAATTATTACGTCACGTTTCACAAACATTAAACGGCCAAGCCATACATTTTTAACAAGATTTAGAGTTGTAGGGCTTACAGGTAGAGTTATTTGTTATTTATTTTTATAAATGTGGCACATAGCATTTATAACTTCTCTGCTGAACTGTAAAGAAAAAACATAGAATGCGTCCAGCTGCTTCTCTCCCCGAGCATGTCGTAAAAGTCGACTAAGGGATAGTATCCTCCAACATGATGAGATACAATAAGCAAATATTCCCAAGGAGGGTTGACGTCAGGCAGGTGGCCGGTCATAAAACACCTTAGCCAAAACTCTTACAGCATGATCCAAGGATCATGCTGTGCCGACCCCAGATAGAGAGGGATGAGGGCAGGAAGATGATGATAGCATTTATAGCCTACTCTAAACTTGAGACAGGCTCCGTGGGCTATGTGATGCAGACAAATGCTTGGCTCTACTAGTGGTGATATCGCAACAGTGAAAGCATTATGAACTTGTGAGTCTTGACACCCATTTTACATGGAATGTTTTTGGTGAGATGTAGGTGACAGATTTGGTGTTATTATTTTACTTTTTAAACAGTGGCATGTCTTCTTGTAATTTTGATTTGTCTATCTATATAAATTAACAAGTATCCATATATTGACGCCAGAAATAGACACAATCTATTTTAAAAAATGAGGAGTAAGAAGAGGAATACTAAAATATTTTTGGTAAGATAACCAATAGATATTTTTGGAACTTACCGCGCTATAAGTAACTAAATTATGTAATTACCTCATTCCTTCTGCTTGTTTTAGGATTAGGAGCATAACCAATAGGGCCTTGCATCTTCATTGACTTTAGCACTTCGGGATCTATCGGTTTAGGTTTTCTGAAATAAACACAATATAAGTTATAGTATGATAATAACAAAATGAACGGACAGAGATCGGAGTACAAAATAGGGTCGCTTAAACTTCGGTTTCTATTCGAAATCGTCACATAAACGACGGCTATTATATAAGTTGATTGTACTGATTAAAAAAGTTAAAAAAGTCACCATATCCATCTTGGGAGTCTTGGATCAGAAGTGGCTGCAAGTTTTCTTATGATTACTTGTGTATCTGTCCACCCCATTAGGGATACGGGCGTGATAAAATGTTATGTAACAAAAAGTTATTTTTGTGTAGGTATTCCATTTTCAACTGTCAGTTCAGCTGTTCCGGAAAGCAGTGGGAACAAAATACCCACAAACTTTCGCATTTATTTAATATTAGGGTGATGTTAGGATACCCACCTATATACTCTTCTATAGAATGTGGGGGGTAGTTCATTGAACCATCTCTGTCCTGGCGTCAGCGTCGGCAGAGGGATCGACGAGTACCGGAATGAAGTATTGCTGAACGGAACCGTTGGAAGGTCTACTGGAGTGGCGAATTCTGTATCCCTGATTACAGAACAATCAATAAATTAGTCTTATACGTTACTCGAAGCACTGTCTAAATCATGAGTCCTCAAAATTCCTCTTATTGAGTAGGGGAGCACAAAGACAACCCAAGCCAAGCATGGCTTCTTGCCTCTATTTTCCACACTTGGTCACGTTACGAACAGGAGTAAATTCAACGTAGATTTATGACAATTACCCATATATAACCCAATAACCCATTCTATTGAATAAAATAAAGTATATTGAGTATTAAAGAAAGAAATTCCCGAAGTTCAACTCCTAAAGCACGCAGCGGGAAGATAATTCATTTATTCATTTAAACTTACATTGGGTTAGTTATAATGTAAGTAAGTATAAAAAAATCCAACGCAAACAAAGTACCTTGAGAACTGGTTGAACCGCGGCTCTTTGTTATGTTCTGGGGAGAATAGATTAAGATGTCCCGACTGATCTCCAAACACCAGCGCCTGACTGGTCGCGGCAACGTCCATCACTGTGCACACTGTGCTTTGTGTGTCCACCTGGAAAACCACATCTAAATATATAAAACTCTTACATTAATAGTCATAATAATAGTTATAGTCACACATAATAATCGTTTATTGATAATATAAGATTACTGACTCACTGACTGACAAACAATGCAAGGTCTAATCTAAACCATAAGTCCTAGAAGCATGAAACTTGGAGGACATATTCCTCTAATGGTGTAGGGGTGCACTAAAAAGGGAATTCCTGAAATTCAACTCCTAGAGAACGCAACGGAAAGATGAAGTTTGTGAAAGAAAAGCTCAACGCGGACCAAGTCGGGGGGTCCACTAGTTAATATTGTGTTAATGTATAAGAATATTCAATAATGTATGTTGATATTTTTAGTCAGTACTGTGTTCGCTTATATTTAACTGTGCTCGGCTGCGACGCAAGAGGCGCGGTTTCGATTCCCGCTACGGGAAAAATGTTTGTACGTTCTGCAAATATTTCATCCGGGTCTGGGTGTTGTAATATGTATCATAAGTAACAAAAAAGTACAATACATGTTGCTGTTGGTGATCCTTTTGAATAAACAAACGTTTGTATTTTTCCCAGAAACCTTTTTAAAGGTTTCGTGAACTTCGCGCTCGCTAAAGCCCAGTCAGTGGTGATCTACATAGCATAGCACCAAAGTCCATCCGAAAAAATCCCCCTTGAAGGCGCAGTTACATATTGCATCTGTATATAATCTATAATATGTTTGAAATATTATCCACAACTTGTAGTAGCCAGTTCACTGTATCCGCGACCGGTGATCTAGTGCGCAGAAAGTCTTAACTTTAAATGTTAAAAGTACAAGCGATTTGTGCCTTTCCACCAATGTAATCACCTGAAATATAGCCTGTTTCTCCGTAGCGTCGTTGATATGCAGCAATGCCACGTGACCGTCGCCAGCGGAGGCCACCGCCCTACCAGAAAAGGCCGGTAAGAAGTGCAGCAGTAATGGCGGCGATGACGTAGGCACTGTCCACACGTTGTCGTCTTTACCGTTGTTTCTGAGATACCGGACGTCCCAGACTAATACGTAGGATTCCGCTACTGCTTCGCCGTTTCTGTGGAATAAGGTGTATTTACCATCTATCCTACAGGTGAGTTATACAAGACGGTCATAAGACCTGTCATACTGTATTATGAAAAAAACTACACGCGTCTGAGATGCAATGTAAATAGTTTACACTGCATTATTCAAAATGATGATATTTGTGATTTCTTTTACAAAAAGAAATCAAGACAAAAATACCTAATCAATAAGGACAAAGCTGACTATGGTGCAAGTTTAATATATTTTCCTTTAAAGATGCATCTTATATAAAAAAATATGCATTGTTGAAGAACAGCACTGTCAGTTTTTATTATGATAGCTGATAGCACTAGATGATTTATATTTTTCGAGATTTCTGACATAATGGATGTTACATTACTTCACAATAGGTATAAGTATTTATATGTAAAATACTTACGATTGAGTAAATCCACAGGTAATCAGCAAATCTCCCTGCATATCCAGATCAGAGAGGCAAGCGGAGTGCGCCTTGAATGTGTGCTCAGCTACACTCGAAGTCCTCATGTCTCTAAGGGCGACAATCCCGCACGCGCTGCCACAGGCCACTAAGGAACCCCCGCCACTGCGTAGAACCGCACAACCCTTCTCTTTTATAGGCTGTAGACAAAAATAGGCCTTATTAACAAACTACTACTGGTAGGGAAACAAACTTATGATTATAAAGTTCTAATTCTATTCTACATTTGTGCCCTCCTAGTGAAAAACGCAGTAACTAGCATTTTTGACAAAAATTAGTTAGAAAATTCAACTCGTACATATTCTGAATCGCCTAACAAAATACAACTTTCTGTTTTCACTTGCGTGTCGAAATATGTTTGACATAGTTACTGCATTCTTCACTAGGAGGGCAGACTTGTGGTCTGTTCCGTACTAACTTAAACTTTAAGTAGAGTAGTATCATAATTAAATGGTTTATAATCAAAATGTCTACCCTACATTAAGTTCTTGTGAGAGGTATAAAATGCAAAGATATACCAAATGCCATGCTTGAATATCTCTATGCTGCATAGCACTACATATTTAACATTTTGTACTTAGGGAACTTCTATTAGACTTAGTAATTCAGATTCATTTTGTTTGTACTCACAATAACAGTTTCCACCATATTAGTTATGTCCAATTCTAGTAGTTTGTCTTGATGACCACCCATTAGTAGCTTTGTAGGACTTTCTTCAAACAGGCATTGCATTTCTAACATGTTTGGTGATCTGAAATATTTAAATTTAAATACTTTTGTATTAGAAAAATGTATTACAAGAAAAAAAAAGCTTGTGATTATAATATTATCCCTATCCCACTTTGATTTATATCTTTCTTTCATAAATCAGTAATTATGGTATGTATACTGACTGATTAAAGGGCACTGGCGCGATGGCGGTAAGGATTTTCTAGTTTGAAAATTTGTGAAGGTGTTAGTCAGCACCGATAAATTGATCATATCCTTCCTGTGGATAAGGCTGACTAAACTAAGAGGATGGTATAGGTGCTGGGCAAGCCTACTCCATTTAAATTTGTTCCGGGCACTACAGCATCCTATTAGTGTAGGCAATAGTTGCCTCATGCTGCTGTATAAATCATCTATACTTCAGCCAAACTGGAGATACAACTTATGCAAACAAACCCTCGCGTATTTTTCGTTATTACTTTGAAATCACTTTAGTTTTAGGTAAATAAGCCTTGCAACATAAGTTTTCACACCTTAATTTAACTATTAAAAATTGTATAAACATGTTGTGATAAATAGAAATAGAAAATGTTTATTGCTGTAACCTTTTTTTTACACTGTATTAACTAGGTTGGGACCTTCATTTAAGTAAAAAATACTTGTGTTAGAAGGTCCCGCTCTTCCATAGCCATAACCATGGTTACAGGTGGGCACTATTATTTTATTTCTAATTTAAACTAAATTATATGAATCTTAGAAAATAAGTTTAATTTTAAGTTATGTTATGTTATTTTAAGTAGTGTATATGAGTCAGCATGTGTGTATGTGTTTGTGTGTGTGTGATAAAGTAAGTTTTAAGTTAAGTATGGGTGGTTTGTTTACACAAATTGTATCTCCAGTTTGGCTGAAGTATAGTATAGATGGTAACAGGTCTTTGTTTTACATTGTAAACTTACTTGTATGTATGCTTGGGCAGGCCTCGTCTTATTTGTTGCCGTAATTGTGATTTGGTCAAGATGAAAAGTGCCTCTTCATGTGTCACAATATCCCTTATTTCATCTGTCTCGTGAACTTGAAATGAGGTATACTTTTGCATCGTAGGACCGTAGTATGAGGTTACATGACCCTGCAATAACATAGAAACAAAATATTTTATTCTGTAATTACGACTGACTAACACTAGGTCCTGAAACTTAAAATTTTAATGTTGTTTTTGTTGTTGTTGTTAGCCTGTATCATCCCACTGCTGGACAAAGGCCTCCCCTCGAGTTTTCCAGGTTTTTCGGTCTAAAATTAGTTAGCCACTGATAGTTGCTGAAGGTGTCAAGCTCGTCGCACCATCGCTTGCGTGGTCTACCATGACGCCGTCTCCCTGTCTCAGGGCTCCACTCAGTGGTAGTTTTGGCCCACAGCACAATTTTATAAATATTAAAAATAACTTCGACTTTCAGTTTTGCCTTGCAGTGGAAACTGAACATAAAGTTTCCTATTGTATATTAAAGTAGTTCAAAGTTATATTTTAATACATTCTGCAATTACAATGTAATTGAGGCACAAACAGAAATTCCCCCACATACATTTTTTTACAGTAGAAACATAAATACATATTATCATGCCCCCTTTTCCCTGATGGGGTGGACAGAACCATGAGTAATCATAATAAATCTTGCAGCCACTCCTGATTGAAAATCCCAAGATGGATATGGTGAACCATGGTGATGGGTGATCAGCCCATCACCCATTTAGAAGATCCCTCATGTTGGAGAGGGTACTATCCCTCAGTTGACTTTTACAGCATGCTCGGAGAGATGCAGCTATAAAGCATTCTATGGTTTTTCTTAACTCCCAGATAAATTATTATAGTAAGTAGGATTAATGTTTGGAAAGTTCAATAAAATTCAATCTAAGAATTTAATGTTGCCACATCTAGCCTAAAGTCATAAATGAAGTCTGACCAAAATTTCCAATTACCCTCATTACAAATGTAAAAATTTGTTAACAAAACTTACCCCTTGATTCCCCATCCATACTAATTCCTCATACTTGTCAAACACCACAGAAGACACACCAAACCTATCCCCTCCATCCACAAGCATGCTGCTCCGAAGCTCGTAATCAGCATCCTTTGTCGGTATCAAGTACTGCTGTGAGAACTCTTGAGGAAAATCACCTGCAGAAGATTAGTTTTGCAGTTACAAATAGTCAAGTTGAAAATCAGATACAATTTTTTTTTTCTTTATCTTTTTAATAGGACTGGTGTTATTTTTTTTATTATAAGATATAGTTACAGAACAGTTAGATATTTAAAAAGCCACTGTTATCAAAATATTATTGAGCTAGCTGCCACCCGCAGCTTCACTTGCATGGTACCCGGGTAAAAAATGGCCTCTGTTAATCCAGCAAATGTACCATGAATATTCCCCTTCATCCGTTTAGGCGTGATTGAGGCACAAACATCCAAACAAACTTTCGCATTTATGATATGGAAGTAGGATATGTGGTGAAAATGAGAGGTCATTTTGCTGTTCTAAAAAAGTTTATTCTGATAAAATGAAACAGCAATTACTGATTTAAATATTATAACACATAAAATACATGCTTGGTAGCAATTTATGAGTTCGCTTTGTCTAAATTCTTATGGATAGAATTGATGACCATGTTTTGCAGGTAGTGTTGGTCAGAAAATTATGGAAAATATACGTAAGCATGTTAAAAACTATAGTTGTTAAGGTAGATGAATAAATGCGAAACAAAAGTGCATTTTTATGCAACAAGTAACCGGGAAATCGATATTATGCTGAAAAATGAATACCCACCCGACATTGTCGGATCATTCGGCAAATCAAGGTCCGAATAATGATACTCCATCGTTAAATATCACTGCAGATTTATTTGTAACATTTATTCTACTTATTTCATACAAAACTCAACAAATAAAGAACAAAATAAACTTAAAACTAAAACAGACAAAACACATCAACATCCTACGCTACGACGGCAAATCCATGAATTACGTTCCATTTCCTTTCCATTCTTCCACGTTCATTCCAATCCAAACAGAACGAAAGCCAACCAAACTACGCAGAACATGGAAGCAATCTTTTTTAGGGTTCCGTACCCGAATGGTGCCAACGGGACACTATTACTAAGTCCCCGCTCGCTGCCTGTCCGTCTGTCAGCGGGCTGTATTTCATGAACCTTAAATATATGTAAAATTGAAATTTTCTGTGTGTATTTCTATTACCACTTTATCAAAAAATAATAAATATACAAAAAACATTAATGTCAATGTACAATGGTACGGAACTCTTAGTTTGTGAATTTTACTCGCACTTGACCGGTTTTTATACCTGCTTTTAAACCTCAAACTGGCTATTGTTATAGGATTGTATTATTATTACAAAATTACAACAAAATGAAAAAATGATAGATTGCTTTTTATCTAGCGATTTTAGTACTTCACTTGTAATTCTTAAATCATTGTTAGAAGCAATTTCCACTATTTTTATGTGGTTGAATAAAAACAAAATCTACTAGCATTCCTTTCCATAATTATTTTCTACACTGGCTCACTCACTGGCAACGTTTGTTATCTACCTATCATCAAGTGAATACGTTCCGTTTCACTCAAAATAATTTTCTTTATTCCTTCCGCACTAAAGAATCCAGTGTTTCAAAAAAGTGTGTACTTATTTTAATTGTGTATAGATTCCTCATGTTCTGGAGGGTTATTCACGATGACCAAAGAAAACGAGCCACGTAACGAGCCAAATGTCATCGTGTCTCTAAACGCAAACGAGACACGCCATGGTGTGAAATCAAAAACTGTATTCTGCAACTGCATACCATAAGACTAGTTGTCTATGACCGTGTTTTGGTTTTACGTGGTTCGTTCAAAATCAAGCATCCGGTCTGTTCGGAAAACTATCGGTTTTAGATTGATTTTATTTTTTTGTTTACAATCTTCATCTCAAGTAAATAAATATTCAATAATAGAATTTCTAAACTCTTTCTAATATTAATTTCGTTATATTTTAAAGTTTAGAGCCCAAAAAAAAATATATAACGTAAAATGGTTAGCTAAATCAAATCAACCACAATTTGTTTCCGAACGAATTGTCAATCAAAATAGGAGACTGTCAAGGGATTTTTTTTTTTTTTTTTTTTTTTTAACCGAAATAGGTTTGCGTTTGACCACACTCTACCTGATGTTAAGTAATAGTGTGGTCTAAGATGGAGCACGCTTACCTAGAAGAAACCTATTGACTCTCGATTTAAAGACACCCATATTATACTTTTCAGGAAATACAGACCCCGGCAGAGAGTTCCACATTTTTGCAGTTCGTATAAAGAATGTGGACTCAAAGCGCTTAGTACGAACATTTGGAATGTCAACCATGTACAGATGGCGCCTTTCCGGGTATCTGGAAGTCCGATGGAAGAAGGGGGACGGCGGAACTAAATTGTACAGTTCCTGCGCACACTCTCCGAAATGTATCCGATAAAAGACCGATAAACTTGCGACTCTACGGCGATGCTCAAGGCTTCTGCTGAGCTGGACCCTAAATTTTTCGTGCTATTTTATAAGGTGGCCAAAGAGTTGTTTTGGTATTGTGCGGCGTTCTTGGAGACAGGCTAGTTAATTCTGGCCTTCAGAGATGTTCTAGCATTACAACAGAAGTCAAAGTAAGTATTGTGTTAGCTAAACTTAATTTATTGAACAATAATAAAATGGTAGGTACCTAGGTTAGGTATTAGCTTAGACTGAAACCTACTATATTTACTGTATTTTTCCAGATACTTACAACCCTCAATTTCCTTATCACCAGTAGCTATCAAAAGCCAGTGGGAAACTTTTGGTTAGCACCTGTAAGCCTCTGCATAGAGTAAGCGGTGAATGCCTTGAATGATGCCAACCTACATCAAATTTCCTACCTCCGAACAAGAGAGGAATTAAATCAAACAAGGGTAATATTTTAATCAACTATTTATTTTAGTAGGTATTACATAATAGTATTTGTGAGAGCATCAGCGAACTAAAATAAATTAATTTTATTAGATTCTTTGAAAAAACTTTCATTTTCATTATATTAGTAGAATATAATCTTTATTTCCAAAAACATGAAAGTATGTACCTACCTATAAAAACAATAACAATGATTTCTGCCTCGTTTCAGATTTGCAACAGTGGCTTAAAGGCATACCTACTCATGTGCTACCTTAGGAGGGGCAGCTCATGACAGTTATATTATGTTAAATAAATCAGAAATCATGAGATGTGTGTGTGTGTGTGTGTTAGTGTTAACATATGGGTACATGCGGTTGTGTAGGTATAATAAGTAATAATAAATGCATTAAAACCATAAAACAAAAAATACTCACAGCACACATACTATGCATATCTCAAGTTTCACTCAATCCATGCAGCCATTTAGAAGTAAATTATGAGGCACAAGCATCGTTACATCTTCACAAACTTTTGCATTCACAATTAAAGAGCTATGTTAAGTTATGTTATTTTAAGTTACATGTGCATATTAAGAAGTTTATTGTACATGTGTAAGCATGACTGTGTGTGTGTGTTTTAGATTGTTACATTTAAATTGTTATATTTCAGAGCCGCCCACTCACTATGCCAACACGTGGATCAGAAGCAATTGCTGTACGCAATACAGTCTCAGTACATGTCTGGTCCACTACGCCAGGGCTTCTACGACATCCTCATTGCGATGCATCTCGAGTCGCACGCCACTACCATGAGAGTACACCAGCTTCGCTTGAACAGCATCTGGAAAAGAACAGGATTATGAAATACTAGGTGGCAGCACAGGTAAAGTACGCGCTATCGTTGCGTTTTGAGCTTTACGCCGGTAATTTCAAGCAAACTAAAGCGTTCCAATATTATAGTATACATACATACATATTATAACGCCGTATCCTTAATGAGGTGGGCAGAGCCACAAGTAAACATAATAAAACTTGCAATCACTTCTGATCCAAACTTCCAAGATGGATATGGCGAACCATGGTGACAGGTGATCAGCCCATCGCCCATATAGGTGGTCCATCATTTTGGAGAAGATCCCTTTGTCGCCTTTTACGACATGCTCGGGGAGAGAAGCATATAGTATAACCCTCGGATACTCAAATGCATCAGAGTTGAGCACGTCTCAATCTCAAGTGACGAGTTTTTGACTTCTGTCATTCCGTTCAGTTTTGTAATTTAAAGTACTTAACTGTATTCAAATTTAATTATTGAGATCGTAACTTTATTAAAGTGATTGCGTGAACTTTAGTTTCGTTCGTTATTTTATTGCCTGCATGCATGCAGGCAATCTCCCTTAAGCGCAAGCTCATTGACGTATGCATTCTCCCTATCCTCACGTACAGCGCGCAGACTTGGTCTTTGACGGCTCAGCAGAGGTCCACACTCGGGGTTTGCCAGCGAGCGATGGAGCGCAGTATTCTCGGAGTAAAACTCACTGACCGAATACGCAACACCATACTGCGCTCCAAAACAAAAATCGCTGACGTTGCTCGGAAAGCAGCCACTTTGAAGTGGAACTGGGCAGGGCACGTCTGCCGTATGTCGGATGACCTATGGGCGAAAACCACTGCCGAGTGGGCTCCTAATGGTGGTAAACGGCATCGTGGCAGACCAAGACCGAGATGGCGGGACGACTTGGACTCATTCATGAAGGATTGGTCCTCCAAAGCACAGGATAGAGAAAGGTGGAAGGGGGATAGGGAGGCCTTTGCCCTGCAGTGGGACGATATGGGCTAATAATAATAATAGTAATAATGCATGCCCATAATGTCTAAGAATCAAGAAGATAATTATATAACAGACAAGTTCTTACTTTTTTTGCTTGTTTTTGTTTTTTCCAGGGAGGTGTGCAAAAACGAGTTCGTGATCCCCCTGGGACCGGAACTGAAGGCGTTGTACGAAGACCCAGAGATGGGGCACATCCTCTGCTCGCTGCAAACAGAGAGCGTTCGACCGCAGATGAAGAATGAAGAAATCTGTAAAGATATCACGTGAGTTTGCTTGCTTTCGTGTTCCCAGACATTCGGAAGAATATAAATATGTCCCAGGTGGCCGATTTGTAGGGCTCAGTGGGCACGTGTTCTCGTCGGGTTCCGAAATAATGGGTAACCTCGAGAAAAAAATCACACTCAGTATAATCGTACGAAGTTATTAGCGTCCAGTACAAATACCAAGTAATTCTTGAATAAACAAGTAGGCAGAACAGATACGTCCCGCTCGGCACGAGCTCTAAAAATAGACTGCCCGCCAGCTCCAACGGCCGCATCCAAGCATGACTCGGCTGTGACGTCACGCTTGCGTTCTGTAGGTAGTGAGTCAGTGTTGCAGTGTGATTGTAGATGGCGCTATAATTAATCTCCGACAAATATGTATCGCCATCTAGCCCCAAACTAAGGTTAACTTAATTTTGTTCTGACACATGTAATTTTAACTGTGAATTCCTACGAATAGGTACTGAATGTTGTTATTTCGATAGAAAATCTTCCAGTCCCAATTTATCTTCACCTCGCAAAACATCTTGTTTCAGAGAGAGTATAACGGAGATCAGCAACTTGTACTCCCCCTACTTCCCGCTGGAGGTGGTCCGTGAGTTCGTGACGCAGGCGTTGGCGGACGCAGTTACAACCAACCAGGTGCACAACCGCGACCCCGTGAGCGGCACCGATGAGAACCTCTTCTTGTGAGTACACTCTTCCTGTCAGTAGGTACACTCTTCAGTACACTCTTCCTGCGAATACCTTCTTCCTGTGAGCACACTCTTCCTGCGAGTATAATTTCCTGACAGTACATTATTCCTGTTAGTACTCTTCCTGATAATATACTCTTCCTGTGAGTACACTCTTCCTGTAAGTACTTTACCCCTATCATCAGGCCAACTCTCATTTTAATAAATAAATATTCATAGGCAACCCAACCCGTTAATCCGATAAGAGTTTATTATTCTTCAGACGTTAAGCTGTAATTAAGTCAAACACATCAAAACAAACTTTTTAAATGTGTTTCAGACCTCTGATCAAACTGGTAGACCGTCTCCTTCTAGTCTGTATGATGCGAGATGAAGACGTTGAGAAGCTCCTCATCATGATCAACCCTGAGACGTGGGATCCCACCTTTGAAAGTTACAATTCATAAAATTTTTACTGCCTTACCCACAAGTTTCCATTATCTGAAATTCTTTATTGTACACGCACGAAATGAAACAAATACACACAAAACATTAAAAAGTACATGTACAAAGGCGAGCTTAACTCAGAGTTTTCTGCCAGCAAACCTTTGAGGCAAGGGAGAGGCTTTAACATAAGTGGAAGTTATGTGTACAGAGACAGGAAAAAGAAAAACATACAAGATAAGCTTACAAATATAATAAACTAATAAGATATACTACACACAATATAAATATATACAAATAATATATATCTACAAAAATATATACAATATATACATACATACATATAAATAAATATTATTAAAAAATTAAACATTATTATTTTAAATATTATTACACCATCATCATCATCATCATCATCATCATCATCATTTTCCTGCCCTTATCCCACTAGGTGGGGTCGGCACAACATGTTTTCCTCTTCCATCTTCTATCATTCGTCATCTCAGTACTCACTCCTTTCATACGCATGTCCTCTTTCACACAATCCATCCATCTTTTCTTAGGCCTTCCTCTGTCCGTGTATCCATCCACATTCATATTCAGCACTTTCCTTGTAACACGACTTTCTTCCCTCCGCATAACATGCCCACGCTAACCTATTACTCTATTTTCCTATTATTACACCGATTACCTGAAAGTTTTTAATGATAATATAGATTGTCTTTGTAAATAAATTTTTGAAGTTTCTATAAATGTTTCTAATTCTGTCCTATAGAAGGAAAAGACGAGCACAGGAAAGGTCTATCTCCTACAACATCTGAACGACATACAACTGAGGCATAGAGTGGAAGCCATCATAGCTTTTGCTCACGACTTCGTAGGCGATCTGCAGAGCGATCAGTTGAGGTAACATCGGCATAACCCTGCTTTAAAAAAAAATTCTATAAATCTTACTTATATTATAAATGCGAAAGTTTGTGAGTTTGGATGTTTGTGCCTCAATCACGCCTAAACGGCTGAACGGATATGTACTGGATTAACATAATAGGCTATTTTTCATCTGGGTACTACGCGAGCAAAGACGCGAGAGGCAGCTAGTATAAATATAAATATTTGAGGACATTATCATACAGCACCATCTAGCCCCCAACTAAGCAAAGGGAGCCAGATGGCTGATAGAATACTCCCGCAGCGGGAATCTAACCCAATCAATCAATGCTTGTGGCCACCAGAAACAATAATACCAGCTTGAACTGATTAAATATTATGTACGCATATTTTTCTTGCTTTCAGACGTTACCAAGAAATCAAGCAGTCAGATTTGCCGAGCGCCGTGGCTGCCAAGAAGACCAGGGAATTCCGCTGTCCGCCCAGAGAACAGATGAACTCAGCTTTAAGTAAGTGTCTCGTCTTGTTTCAAAGTCGAAGTCTATAGTAGGTAAATAAGCACACAATCTACATCGTCGAAACTAAAATCTTACTTCTTACTTAGCAAAGATCGCATAGGCAGCAAAGATCGCATAGGCAGCAAAGATAGCATAGGCAGCAAAGATCGCATAGGCAGCAAAGATCGCATAGGCAGCAAAGATCGCATAGGCAGCAAAGATCGCATAGGCAGCAAAGATCGCATAGGCAGTAAAGATCGCATAGGCAGTAAAGATCGCATAGGCAGCAAAGATCGCATAGGCAGCAAAGATCGCATAGGCAGTAAAGATCGCATAGGCAGCAAAGATCGCATAGGCAGCAAAGATCGCATAGGCAGCAAAGATCGCATAGGCAGCAAAGATCGCATAGGCAGCAAAGATAGCAATATCGAATTAACACATTAAAATATAATGTAACTAACCTAGGTAATGTACATTACCGTCGTACTGATAACTTGTGTTTAGAGTACGTACCTACCCACAGAACACTAATGTATTAATACGATATAGGTACTTACTCAAACACAAGTTATCAGCACGATGTCGAAACACGCAAAGCCACCCGATACGACAGGCAGCGCTTTTATACAAATCCTTCGTAAACAACAAGATGGCGGCGATGTCGTACCGGTAGTCGTTCAGTGACTTACATTAAAATCATAAATTGACTTTTATATTAATTTAACTAACATCTAAAATCAGGATATTAATTTACGAAACTTTACACTAAAAAAAAAATAAGATAGTTCCTATAATGATTATGTAGATAAAATTAAATATTCGTAGATATTTGTATTCCTGTTTTTTTTTAAGACTAATTTTATTTTGAGTAGTTTCTATAAATTATTACCTAGTGTTCCAGAATACGGTTAAAAATTTATTTAAAAGATTGTGATTTTCTATACTGTTTTTTAGTAGATATTATATAGTTTATTTATAAAAGACTGATTATAATACTTTGTTTCATAAAAACATCGTTGTCTTATTTTTTCCTATTCTGTCTGATAGGAACCCGCAATTAAAATGGACGCTTTTATTATAAATTCAAAGGTTAATTGAGTAATAGGTAGGACCTACCTGGAAGGTGTTACTAGTTTAGAAAAGAGTAAATGGAGTAAAAGGAGTAAACTTGACTATATACTTGTCCTAAGCCTCGAGCTCAACTATATACCTACTTGTCTTACCCCCGAATACTCAAACGCGACTTAGAGTTGAGCACGTCTCAACTCACGGTTTTTTGACAGTTTCTGGTGATAATCTGTCAAAAAATCGTCATTTGAGACGTGCTCAATTTTGAGATGCGTTTGAGTATTCGGAGGTTAGGCCTTTTACGAAATCTACTAGGTAATTGTGATGTTTTTACAGGCTTCAAGCACATGGACCAGGAAGAAGAATCTTGGAAGGAGAATTGTCCTTGTGGCGAGGAGCTCATCGTCAGGATGAACGAGATCCACGAGAGCCTCATGGTGCATGTGTCTCTCAACGCTCTGCAAGAGCCACTGTCTGAGGTAACTATTACTAATCATAACGTAAATAACATTTGGAATTTCTTGGAAAACATTTATCTATGGAGCAAAAGACTTTAGAGAGAACTAGAAAGAGTTGAAGGTGTGAAAGGTTAATTATAGTTGAAAGAGAACTAGAATAAGTGAAAGTATAATTAAAAAAAAACTGTCAAGTGCGAGTTGGATCCGCACACGAAAGGTTCAGTACTAGTGCAAAAAAAAAACTAGAATCTACAGTAATTTTTATAATAAAAGTGTTTTATAATAATTTGACGGCCTCGGTGGCGTGGCGGGCGATTGCTCGGCAGAGGCGCAAGAGGCGCGGGTTCGATTTCCGCTGCGGAAGAAATTGCATGTTCTGTAAATATTTCTTCCGGGTCTGGGTGTTGTGGTAGCATGGTACTCGTAGTTTCTGATACCCACGACAAATCAAATCAAATCAATTTATTTCCTTATTTGATACAATTTGTACACTAGGAAAAGTCAACATAATAAAAACATAAACAAGAGAAATAATAAAAACTAAACTATGTATGCATTACATACTAAAATTCTCAGCCATGGCTTCGTCAATATTGTAAAATGATTTTAATAATAGATAATTTTTAATCCTAACAGTAAAGTCTTTAAAATTTAAATTTCTAATGTCTAAGGTTAATTTATTGAATAATTTTATACTTATACACAGAAAACTTTTGTCTACTTTAACTAGTCTACATGGTGGAACAATAATGTCATTATTATGGCGGGTATTATAATTGTGCATGTCTTTTTTTAATTTAAAATTATCTATATTTCACACAGGGAATCCTAATGTGGGGTCAGGACTATGTGTGTGACTGTTGGGTGCTATTTATTTATTTATTGTACAGGCCATAGAAGAACCGGCAAAGAAAACTCCAGAAGAGAATTTCCGTAAAGTCCTGATCGGCACTATTGTCAGTTGGGCCGAGGAGTCGCAGATCGAGACGCCCAAACTCGTCAGAGAAATGTTCAGGTAATTTTACTCACATCTCTGTTCCAGGTACCAAACAAAAAAAATGTATCTTCGTTGCCATTTATGTTTTACACTATTTATATGTTATTCATGTAACATGATGAAACTGGCAGATATATTACAGACTCCTAATGATAATAATAATATATTTCTTCCTTCCAGTCTCCTAGTCCGTCAGTACGACGCTGTTGGCGAACTGATCCGTGCTCTCGAGAAGACTTATGTGATAAACGCGAAGACGAAGCTGGATGTAGCGGAGATGTGGGTGGGGCTGAGCCAGATCCGCTGCGTGTGCAGATGAGCCAGGAGGAGGAGGAGCTCATAAGGAAGATACTCTGGTGAGCCATCATTCCTATTTAGATCAAGAATATACGTAAGCCTAAGTTGGAGGTGCGAAGTTGTATGTGGGATTGTGCCAGATCCGCGCGCTGCTGCCTGTGCAGATGAGCCAGGAGGAGGAGGAGCTCATGAGGAAGAGACTCTAGTGATCCATCATACTAATTAAGATTTAAAAAAGACTGACTTGTCCTTAGAATAGAAGCAAACAAACAATTCCAAACCTATGATTAATAAGACTAAGATATAGTTTGTTTACTTTATTAGATTTGAAACTCATCAGATATTATATCTTATTTCAGGAAACTCGTGAACAACCACACCTTCTTCCAGCTGATTTAATCAGGTATGACTTGTTTACTATAAAACACAACTACTTACCTACATGCTCAGACCAAATAAAAAGAGTAGACGCCGCGCCGCGAACAACAAAAGTGAAGCCACACAAAACCGTGCTCCTGCAAGTAAACATACACGCTCACGCACACACCTACACTAAAACCATGCTCATCGCTCTTAGTACGTCACGAGTCTTAAAAAAAGAATTATGCCTTCCTGTGTAGTGAAAACTTGTAAAAACAGCAGCAAATCACATAAAAAGTCTCACGGAATCACTTTTCACTTACTGTAAGTACTTCAAATAGCATCGTTTCTTAATTATTATACTATGAATTTAGGTTACTTGGAACACACAACCTTAAAACCTTCGACACACACATAGATAAAATGGCGGCTTCACTTTTGTTGTTCGCGGCGCGGGATCTTTTCTTTTTATTTGGTCTGAGCCTACATGGTTCAATTTGGGAAAATTGTGTCATAAAAAATGTTGATTTTTTTAAATATAGAACTCTCTAAATTCTCATACAAACATGACCCACAATACAGAGGGACACTAGGATTATGTGTCTTGGGTATCAGAAACTGCGAGTACAGTACAGTCAACGGATCTTGACACTCGTGAAGTTAGCAGTTTGACATGCGCAGTGAAGTTTTTTCATACTGTCTACTGCTCGAAACGGCTAACTTCACGAGTGCCTAGATCCGTTGACCGTACTGTACCACAAATTGCCTGCTTTTTCTTGATAGGCACTTGATATGAATAAGTAAGTAAATAGATAACTATTATGTATGGTATGTATGTTCGTATGAGCTAGTGGCCAACTCTAGTGACGGAGTTTTTAGGCCGCCTAAAGGCCTCCGTCATGGCTTAACGACTTAAAAGCCGGGACCCATAATTTAACGTGCCCTCCGAAGCACGGAGGCACTCAGCTCGCAATGCCACTTGCGGTCAATAAACTTAATTTATTGAACAATAATAAAATGGTACCTAGGTTAGGTAGGTATTAGGTTAGACTGAAACCTACTATATTTACTGTATTTTTCCAGATACTTACAACCCTCAATTTCCTGATCACCAGTAGCTATCAAAAGCCAGTGGGAAACTTGGTTAGCACCTGTAAGCCTCTGCATAGAGTATGCGGTGAATGCCTTGAATGATGCCAACCTACATCAAATTTCCTACCTCTGAACAAGAGAGGAATTAAATCAAACAAGGGTAATATTTTAATCAACTATTTATTTTAGTAGGTATTACATAATAGTATTTGTGAGAGCATCAGCGAACTAAAATAAATTAACTTTATTAGATTCTTTGAAAAAACTTTCACTTTCATTATTATTAGTAGAATATAATCTTTATTTCCAAAAACATGAAAGTATGTACCTACCTATAAAAACAATAACAATGATTTCTGCCTCGTTTCAGATTTGCAACAGAGGCTTAAAGGCATACCTACTCATGTGCTACCTTAGGAGGGGCAGCTCATGACAGTTATATTATGTTAAATAAATGCATTAAAACCATAAAACACAAAAATGCTCACTTTTCTTTAACTTATTAAGTACTACCTGCCGCCTGCGGCTTCGCTCGCCTATTGCCAGGATAAAAAGTAGCCTAATGTTATTCCAGCACACATACTATGCATATCCCAAGTTTCACTCAATCCGTGCAGCCATTTAGAATTAAATTATGAGTCACAAGCATCGTCACATCTTCACAAACTTTTGCATTCACAATAAAAGAGCTATTAGTTAGGTTAGGTTAGTACCTACTGTTACGGCCTCCACGGCAAACCTCTTTCGGGTGGACTCGAGAGAGACATTAAAGAAAAAGAACTAGAAGTTGTCAAATAAAAGTAAAAGGAAAATTATGTGAAAAAACTATAAAAGAGTGAAAATAATTATATTTCCCTACTGTGTTTCGTGATCCCTGGTACCAGTGGAAGAACTCGGAGTCCCCTGAGTCAAGGTAAGCTGTGAGACGTGTATATTTACCTTCTTTGAGGACTTCTCGATTTCACGCAGTGGAAATTTATTTAACCCTAACACAAACCAGAGAGCCCCAGTCCGGTGTCCAACCATTGTTTGGTCCGTGCGAGCCGGATGGTTCCCGCGCCTGGTGATCGGTCTACTGTCGAGGGTAATAGGGTTGCACCGCCGACTGGGTTCTCTCTTTTCGTGTTCTAGGGAACTTTGTACTCGGAAACATATTTTGTGATTTCAATAAGCAGTTTTATTTTATTTTGATACATTTATTGTTAATAGTATTCTGTTAGGCGTTGGGTGTCGGAAGTAGATTCAAAGATGGCGAAGAAGGAGGCAGAATGCAAAGTTCTCCTCGGCAAACGTGAGCATATATTCGCCTCAGTGAATCTAATTTACAATATGGCACAAGGGGTTCGATCAGGCAAAACTAGTGTCACCTCTTTTCTTGTGCGTGCGAAACATTTAGATACGTTGAAAGCAGAATTTTATGAGCAAACGGAGAAAATTAGTCTGCTAGCATTGTCATTGCATCCTGAGGAGAATAGTGATTTCAAAGCTTTGACAGCTTTTGATGAGCTGTACTATGGCATTCTAGAAGTAGTAGAGAAGGTACAGTCAGAATCAAAAATATCTGACGCTGCTTCTAGTGCTGTTAGTGGGGATCAAAGGGTTAACGTGCGTCTACCAAAGATAGATTTACCGAAATTCGATGGTAATTTAGAAAACTGGCCGATATTTATAGATACGTTTCTTCCGTTGATTCACAAAAACAAATCGCTATCGGATATCGAAAGGTTTCACTATCTGGTGTCATGCTTGTCAGGTCCAGCGTTGAGCATAGCGAAAAACGTACCGCTGTCATCAGCGAATTACATGGTGGTCTTTGACGCGTTGCGCGAGCGTTACGATAACCAGAGGGTTCTAGCTACGAGCTATTTAGATAGGATAATGCGACTCAAACCGATGTCATCTGCGTCATACGATGAACTGTCACGTATTACCGGTACTCTAAGGGAATGTGTCAATGCGTTGACAGCGATGAAGATTGACAATTTGAGCGATTTTCTTCTATTCTATTTTGCGTCGCGATCTATAGACTCTGCAACAATGCAAAAGTTTGAAGAGCTAAGCGGAATAGGAAGTCTCGAGCTACCTAGTTTTGATAAATTGCTATATTTCTTAAGGGATCAACTCAGGATCTCTGAAATTAATAAAATGTCCCATATCCCAACCCCGCCTAAACAAGTTACTAAAAGGTCCTTCGTAGTGTCGAGTGATGCGAAACCCGCAACTTGCAATCTTTGCCCATGCTGCAAATTGCAACATAGCATTTATAAATGCACAAAACTAAATTCGATGGATGTACAATTGCGTAGAAAAATGGTAGCAGAGTTGAAACTTTGTTTTAATTGTTTGCGTTCAGGGCATTCAGCAGGTTCTTGTTATTCTAAAACAAACTGTTTGACTTGCGGAAAAAGACATAACACGTTCTTGCATTATAGTGAAACACCGAGTTCAACAGTGGATAGGGCAACATCTAGCGGTTCATCATCGAGTAAATCTGATGATCCCACATCAAGTCTCGCTTGCGTGAATCCCGCTGTCTCTTTATGCGCCAGCTCAAAGCGAGATGTGAAGTTGCTCGGATCAGCTGTAGTGCGACTACAAAATAAGCAGGGTAGTACATTTAAGGTTCGCGCTCTGATCGACAGTTGTTCTCATGAGTGTATTATGACTACCGCCTGCGCTAAACGTGTTGGGCTTCGTCCTACGCCAACTTGCGAAACTTTGTCCGGTATAGGAGCTGCTGAGGTAAGTGAGATCTCAGGAGTGACGGCATGCAGAATTCTTCCTAGGGATAACAACGATCCTAAATTTGATCTCGAATTTGTAGTCATGCCTGTCATCACTACGGACATACCTGCAGAGGAGGTTCCAACGAACGTGAGTGAATGCTACCAAGATATTTACCTAGCCGATCCTGACTTCGAGAAACCGGGACCGATTGACATTTTGTTAGGAGTCGATGTCTTTGACAAAGTGTACGATGGTCGACGCTATGAGCCTGGACCAGGTCTTCCTACGGCTCTACATAGTATCTACGGTTGGGTTATAACAGGTAAGGCATCCATCCATTTAGAAAAACGCGAGCGTTCGACTTTGCTAGTCACCTCGAGTTTAGATCAAATTATTCAGCGGTCTCGGGAAGTCGAGGAGCCACCTAGCGTGCATACTTCTCATCCCGACGATGACGTTTGCGAAGCACTATACACCAAGCATGTATATCGCGAAGCAGGTGGCCGCTATGTAGTGCCTATTCTGGCGAAAGAGAATGAGGAGTTGGGCGATTCATACCATCGCAGTTTAAATCGTTTTCACAACATGGAGAAGCGCCTTGCTCGCGATCCAGGTTTGAAGACAGGTTATGCAGACTTCATGAAAGAGTATGAAGACTTAGGACACAAGCAGCCTATAGCTACTTCAGACTCCAAGGCTTACATAATACCTCATCATTGCGTCGTGCGCCCAAGCAGTGTCACGACTAAACTGAGAGTCGTATTTGATGCCAGCTGCAAAACCACGAACAACAAGTCATTGAATGATGTTGTTGACATTGGATATAACAATATACCGATGAAAGACTTACCTGAAGATAAGCCTGAAATTGAAACGGGGTCAAGTTTGCTAATTACAACTTCTCAGGATTTCATTTCAAGTTTTATACAAAGGTTTTCTTCGTTCTCGAAGATGCAGCGTACTTTAGCTTGGATTCGCCGGTTCAGTAGCAATGCCAAGAAGATTGCATCTGAAAGAAACTTTTTGGCTCTTTCATTGAAAGAATTGAAAGATTCTCATTCCTTTCTCATCAAGGAGGTTCAAAGGTTTCACTATCCTGAAATATTCTTGAACATCCAGAAAGGTTTGAATTGTGTAAAATCTATTCAAAAGTTACAACCTTTTATAGATTCATCTGGTTTATTGCGAGTGGGGGGTCGCCTTCGCAATTCAAACCTACCGCAGGAAGCAAAACATCCGCTTCTACTTCCTAAATGTCATCTCTCGAATGTGATTATAGAATCTCTCCACAAGTCGTATCTTCACATTGGTCCTCGCGCTCTACAGTCTTTGTTAGCACGTCAATATTGGATTTTAGGGATTCGTTCCGCAATTCGATCGCGACTATCCAAGTGTGTCACTTGTTTTAAAGCTCGTCCTATCTGCTCTTCAACTGTAATGGGAGATCTGCCCTCAGTCAAAATACAACCGGCAAGGTGTTTTGAAGCTGTAGGTATCGATTTCGGTGGTCCTTTCCTTCTGAAAGAAAGCAAACGGCGTAACGCTCGAACATACAAGGCGTACATTTGTTTGTTTGTTTGCTTGGCCACGAAGGCAATCCACTTAGAGGTAGTGACGGAACTGTCAACTGAAGCGTTCATTGCGGCACTAGACAGATTTGTAGCAAGACGTGGGCTATGTAAACGAATTATCTCTGATAATGGAACGAACTTTGTGGGAGCAAAACGATATTTAAACGAGATGTTCCATTTAGTAAGTAGTAACCAAACTCAAATTGCGGATTATCTTACAACTCGATCAATCTCTTGGGATTATAATCCTCCAGGAGCTCCACATTTTGGTGGAATTTTCGAAGGTGGGATTCGTTCTACCAAATATCATTTAAAACGCGTTGTAGGCACTCAAACTTTAACATTGGAAGAAATGAGTACAGTGTTAACGAAAGTAGAGGCTATGCTCAACTCTCGACCGCTGTGCGTTCTGTCAACATCGCCTGCGGAGTGCGATGTTCATTGGAAACTCGGAAGAATAACCGAAACTTATCCAGGGAAAGATAACGTCGTAAGAGTGGCACTAGTTAAAACCAGTTCCGGTCTTCTTAAAAGACCAACTGTAAAGTCATGTTTTGTACCATCTGAATAGATTTTCCTGTAAGTTTTTATTATTAGAATTAATTTAGTTAGTTTATTTATTCCGAGTACAAATTCCCCTAATAGGTATTCTTTTTCGGCCTTATTTTAAGCGTGAAATCGGGTCGATTTCAAGTGGGGGGAAATGTTACGGCCTCCACGGCAAACCTCTTTCGGGTGGACTCGAGAGAGACATTAAAGAAAAAGAACTAGAAGTTGTCAAATAAAAGTAAAAGGAAAATTATGTGAAAAAACTATAAAAGAGTGAAAATAATTATATTTCCCTACTGTGTTTCGTGATCCCTGGTACCAGTGGAAGAACTCGGAGTCCCCTGAGTCAAGGTAAGCTGTGAGACGTGTATATTTACCTTCTTTGAGGACTTCTCGATTTCACGCAGTGGAAATTTATTTAACCCTAACACAAACCAGAGAGCCCCAGTCCGGTGTCCAACCACCTACTACAACTACTACTAGCCCCTAGTTCTTTCGAACCCTGCGTGGTGAAAAGATTCAAAATGCGTTTCAAAAGCTCCTTTTGTGCACTAGGGCTCCGGGAGTAATAATTATTCTGTACACTAGGGTTAGGTTATTTCACTTATTTACCACATCATTTATTAGGGATATTATTCAATGGTACCTAGATTATATTATTTATTGTACAAATAATCTATTCTGCTATTAAATAGTTTAAAGAAGACTAATTTATTTACATAATTAGTAAAAACACAACCTAGTTTTAGCAAAACACGCAATATTGAAGTATGTAATTTTGACAATTCAAAACGAGCCTCGTCTCGCGCCTACTCTCGTTTACTGAGCTCGTTTATGAAATCTGACAATGTCACATTGTCATGCAGAATACGATAACACGGTAATTCCACACGTTTTCCCGCGTCTCGTTTTGTTTGGTCATCGTGAATAGGGCCCCTGATTGTGTTTAGATTATAATGTAAATGTTTCTATTTTTTATAACAATTTAGGTACCTCGGTATCTTTGATACTTATTATGTAATGAGGTAAATCGTAATATAAAAATTGAAACATTATTTTCTGGCATTCCAATAGGGGGGTAACTAAGGGGATAACGTACATTCTCACATACTCGTACAAAAACCATCATAATCTGTCGCTAAGAAACTTTCACTTGACAAAAATAATAATGATAGTAGACTTAGAACCCTTAGAACAATAAATACCGCTACGAAGGACGTAATCCTAAGGAAAACTTTTATCATCTGCCTGAAAGGGGAAATAAAATAAAAACAATAAATACCTACATACCTACTCTACTCTGACCTTGTTTTGTGAATCAATTCAGACTAAACTCTCGACTGGCTCCGACTTTCTGAGGTCATATCACAATTCTAACTTAGCTTATCTGTAGGTACCTACTTATCAGTATGTTCAGTTAGTTAGAGGATATTATTAGAAAATAAATAATATCTTATGTGAATACAGGAATGATTTATTTTGACAAAAGCATTACAAAAAAGCTTAAACCAATAATATTAGTTCTAATTTACAGAAGCAGTAGGTAAAAAATGCTGGTAATAACTCTTGGTAAACTCCGTCATCAAATCAGGAGTGGCTTCCGGAAGTGTTGTGATGAGACGTGCGGGACTGCCTGAGTATCTTGCAAATGAGGGTACTACTGTTTCAGCTGGGAGTACAGAATTGTCTTCAATCATACAGCAGTCTTTAAGAACACACCTTCTGCCCTGGAATGTGAAGGAATGACATTTAATTTTTTTTTTAAATCCGACTCTGGGATTTGATGAAAGTTTTCTTTCACTGTTTGAGAATACTGGTATATAGCACACATACATTGTTTACACAGAAGAATCATTTGTGCACTACCAGATTTGAAAACAATGTGTGTGTGTGTGTGTGTGAAGTAGTAATTATGATGGTCAATCAATCATCATCATCATCATTTTCCTGCCCTTATCTCACTATGTGGGGTCATCCAAGGATCATGCTGTAAGAGTTTTGGCTAAGGTGTTTTATGACCGGCCGCCTGCCTGATGTCAAGCCTCCTTGGGACTACTTGCTTATTGTATCTCATGTTGGAAAGGATACTATCCCTTAGTAGACTTTTACAACATGCTCGGGGAGAGAAGCAGCTAGACGCATTCTGTTTTTTCTTTACTCCCAAAGCAAGGAAGTATGATGGTCAATCAATATTAAGAGAAAAATAGGGTGACTTACAATGACAACATTTTTTCCGATGTACACATAGGAGCCTACTACTGCTGCATTCACAACTGTGTTCTCACCAACAAAAACATGGTCACCCATTTGAAGAGGGAAGAATGCAACTCTGAAACAGATTTTTAGTGATTTACTGTAAAGTAGCTAAATTGCAGATCCGTCATTGTTCGTGACTATGACGAAATATTTGTTCATCATGTAATCTAGGTTCATGTCAAGAGTCTTGACATGAACCTAGTGTAAAATAAACATGCATGTAAAAGTCTTGACTCAAGACTTTTACATGCATGTTCATTTTACACGATGCAAGCTATAATACACTAGCAATCAAGAAAGTACCTACCCTTTACTAAATTTCTTGAAAGGTGGTCGAATCACTGAGCCTTTGCTGATAATGCAAAATCTTCCAGTTTTAACATTGGCCAAGTCCCCTCGGATCATTGCATCGCTTTGTACAATAACTTTGCCGTGTAAAACAATGTTCTGAGATCCACATAATACTGTCTGTCGGCTGACTTTATTGCCTGAAGCCTGAAAGAATAACATTGCAATAAAACCATAATTGAATAAATAAAAGATCGTACAAAAAGTTTTCATCAAAATTGTTATGCTATGAAAATGGAAAATTATAATAACGCACCGTTTCCACATATTCTGATTTATTATAGTACGTATCTTGGAGTTCCATTTCAACAATTTTAATATAGTATCAAGAATATCCTAGAAATATTTTTCTGCTGTGTTTAGTTATTTGAATTGCTTCTTTGGATGCTTGCTTTGCTATTGCACTGACACTGACACTGACATTATCATGACATTAGTGTGATGTGATAATATTGATGGACACAAGAACGTCACACTTGAACCTTTTTTATTATTTGAATTGTCACTGTCAAACAATTAAAACAATATTATTAATCTTGCTTGATCGTTTAAATCATACTTTAGACGAAAAATACTGGCTGAATCTACAACGGAAGTTTCAGTATCTGTAGGCGGGAAGAGGTAAGCGCGAGAGAGCGGGAAATACAAAACAGAAAAGCAAAGCAATTTTATTGAGCTTGCGACGCAAACTCAAAAATATTTGTAAGCTGAATAAACTATGGATAGATTTATTGTAAAGGAACCGAGGGTTGGTGCAGGTGAGTAGAATTTATTATGTGGATATCACTGTATAAGTGGTACAGGGCAGCGAAATCAAATGATTGAATTTTTCAGGGGTTCCTCAGGGAAATCAAATGATCGCATTTTCTGCAAACGCAAAAAGCGGTAGCATGATGTGAGTATTTATTTATTTTTCACCGGTTTTGTACCCACTTAGCTATGTAAGGCAGGTATAAGTATTTCACACTAAGATTCGTCTAAATGCTCTTATGTAGGTAAAATTTTTTTTCAGGCCCACTGAAAATCAATACTACGGCGGTGGCTACGTTTCCAATTTCCACAATATGCAACATATGGGTGTCAATATGCCGCCAAATAGCACACCTCACTTTGCTCAGACGCAGAATAAACAGAACTCACCGGCTCAGTTTGATCAAACGCAGACTTATCCATCCAGTTCTAATGTAAAGTTTTTATTTTTAATGCAAAGTACATTCAAAGAAGTCGATGCTTAGAATTATTAGCACTTAGGTACGTGATGTAGGTAACGTACGATTCACCACCATAAGGGTGTACGGTAAGTTGGAACGTAATAAGTAAGTAGGTACCTACATACTACATAAGGTACCTACTTTAATTCAGCATTTACAGCAAGGTCTTATCTAGATATCGAGTTAATTTTATACATTTTCTAGACCTGCTTTTAGGTAAGTAGGTACTTAAGCTAAGTATTTTATCTTTACTCGAATGAAACAGCGCGTGTATAGCTTAATAAGTATTCTATCTACTTACTTTCGATGAATTGTAGGTCGTAGGTACTATTATAAGATGAAGGAAGGTAAGTTACCCAGGCACTTCATCTTATTTTGTTTTAGGCTTTTTATCGAATCCATTATTAATCTTCTCGGGGCCACAATTTTCGCTCACAGCCTAAATTATTCTCCGTCTATTGTGAATAATGAATTTTAGAATTACCCAAACCTTATTTCTAGAAAATAAGGTCGATCGAGGCTTGGCAGGGCAATCGGGGCAATTTGCCACCGGTTCGAACGCCTTGTACGGATTTTCTGAGGATAATATATTTTAAAAGTAGCGTAAAGGTGATTTGAATACACACATACATAAATACTATCACGCGCATATCCCTAATGGGGTGGTCAGAGCCACAAGTTAACATAAGAAAACTTGCACCCACTTCTGATTTAAAGTCCTAAGATGGATAATGGTGAACCATGTACTCGTTGTTTCTGATACCCACGACACGGAAGCCTAGTGTAGGCTCAGGACTATGTATGTGACTGTTGGGTGTTATTTATTATTTATTATTACCTATTTCTAGATGGTGCCCCAAAGTCATATGTCTGGGATAGACCCAAGGTATTTAGCAGGATACGGAGATACCAGTTCACAGTATATTTTGGCAGGTAGGTAACCTTACCTACGACCTAACTTCTTTTATTAATACTTACTGGCAGTTACTGGCCGATTTGTTCCGATTGTGGTCGATTTATTTTAAACTTGCTCAGTTGTATCCAAATAAAAACTAACTTGTAGGGTATCTACAATTATTTGAGGTCACGAACTATTTAAGTATATCCAAGATTCATTTAAATCTGTTCATTTAATGTCATTATTGAGGCGAAAATATACAATCATCCAACACACTCTCGGATTTATAATACCTATTAAGTAGTAGGTACTTAAGTGTAGATTAAGCAGTTCGTATTTTAGAAAAATATTTTCAAAAGAAAGTGCTTCTACAAAAACTTTTTTGTGAGAACTGAATAGGTCTAGACATATAATAGCTGGAAGCGTAGCGGCGTATAAAATAGACTGTAGGTAAGTTGATAACTGAACTTACTTTCATCATCATTATAATCAGCTGTTTAACAACAACGTATAGTCACCGTCAAATTGTAAATACCGTTTGATTATAATCTATCTCGCGGGGTTGTAAATTGTCGAAAGATTGTGTTACATACCTACTGCTTTGCGGCCCCTGCCTCGTAGTTTTTCACTAACCTAACCACCTACTAATTTCGATCTAAGCACATGAAGGGTAAGGGGGAAGAAAGGTCTAATTTTTTAGCAAAATTGAGGTAATAACGCCATCTAGTTCCCATTAATGTGTACTTTGATGTGGTGAAGACAGAAATTTGATAAAATGGTCACTGTCTACGGAAAATGAAGTAGAAAAAAACCCCCGTTTTTTAAATAAAAGGTCATAGTCAAATCAATAATTAAAATAAAGAGCATTGTCAATGGACTATGATCGTTTTTGACGTATAAGTATAATGAAAGACTATAAGACCACAATTTATGACAATACATTTGTTTCAAATAAAGGATTACTTATTCAAAATAAGACAGTTTTTTTGCATTTTCTCTAAACAATGTCATTATGACTATGATCCTTTTTCCCCCTTACCCTTCACATGTTCTGACAGCTTACAATCTAGCGAGATTATAATCTAACGGTATTTACAATTTTACGATGACATAATATAAATTTGTAATGTTAAAAATAATGTAGCCGTCTTTTTATATTTTCCGCGATTCTAATGGGTTAATCGATGTTACAGCCGCGGGCAGAAGCAAAATTATTATTTTTATTAATTTATTATCAGATTATACATATAAAAATCCATAAAAACATTATTATGCCTCTACAGACAACACGTGCGTCGATATTACTTCATTTAATTAGACCAATAACATTTTTACTTCAGGAATATTGAAGCTATTTTATTGAGGTGTTAAAATGGCCGTTTCCCCGAATGGAACAATTCATCATTCGTTTTACCGTTTACTGTTCGTATTCTGTGTAGTTTGATATTTTCCAGGTCAACAGATACAGAGGAACCAGCCAATTTACTCCTTCGGTAACGAGTATCAAAACAGAAGCTTCGTTGGAGCGGATAGAAATAAAACTAAAAATGTGCAGGGTGCATCAAAACCCCAAGTCATGACTTTGGGAGGATTAGGTGCTCATTTTTAATTCATGCCCAGTTCCTGTAATTCTACTAACGACGGATCGTTCATCACCACAGCGTTGTTATTTGTCAAAGTGCGCCATACATTTTTTTACAGAAAAACTACGTTGCTATGCTTATTAACTAAAACTATCCGTCGGCCGTTAGTAAAATATTGGAACCGGGCATACATTGAACTATAATCTTTGCCAGGATTTTGATATTTCATTTGAAATGAATATAATAAACGAACACAAAAAAGTCAATATACAAGGTAAACTTGACAATTTTTTTTTATTAATTATTTCGTTCAACAGAACCATCAAGAGTAGAAGAAATGCCGAAACCACAGTCTTATGTTGTTCCAGAACCCAAAAACACTCAAAATCAGTCAAGCTTTCAAAACAAATTCTGTGAGTTACCATTTAACTTTAGACTTGAGCAATTGAGCATAGCTATAGCTCATAGCATTGTTCGTAGTATCAGCGTTCATTGTGGTGGTCTAGTTTTAGTGGCCCAGCCCTCCGATCCTGAGGTCGTAGGTTCAAATCCGGTCGCGTACCGATGATTTTTCTGTTTCAAAAATTTATGTTCGCTATACCAGTACTCACAAACGGTGAAGGAAAACATCGTGAAGAAAGCAACATATCGTAGAACCTAAAAAGTTCAAAAACATGTGTCAAGTACATGAAAGGATCCTTTGTGGCGCATTTGAACCTTTCACCACACTAGTTCAGAAGAACTAGTAGTAGTAGCGTTCATTGAACTTAACTTATAATTATTTTAAATACTAAAAATACTGACGATCCTGTTACTTAGCAGCTACGAAAGTGCTACAATGCTACGATTTCATTTTCGGTATCATTTTCTTCCAAAATGTAGTTGAATTTTTATTTAAATAAATGTAGTAGTAGTAGATGTAATAAGTGATATGAATGTTTGGATTTCAGGCATTTTTGGCTCAGCTATCTATAGACCATTTGCAACGGTCTTATGATAGCCCGATTTTTTCTTTAGTATTATGTAAATTATATTTGGATCAATAAATGTGTTGTTTCATCATAAAAATGAATTATTATGTGTACTTCAAAGGTTCGAACTAGTAATTAATAATTAAAATTTGTTTTTATGATGAATCTTACTAATATTATAAATGCAAAAGTTTGTGAGGATGTGTGTATGTTTGTGCCTCAATCACGCCGTAATTACTGAAAAGATTTTAATAAAACTTGGAATGTGTGCTGAAATAACATAATATAGGCTACTTTTTGCCGGATTCCACGTGAGCGAAGTCGCGGGCGGCAGCTAGTTTTATTATAAAAAGATTAATGTGGATTGATATGAAAAACTGATTTCTTTTGTAGCTTCTTCAAAGAAACCAAATGAATTGGATCTGATCAGAAACGATGTCCAGTCACAAATGATGACACGTGCTGATAAACTCAAGGTAAAGTCGTAGTTTTTATTAAATGTTTATTAAGTATGCAGGGATAAAGCCTTTACCGACGTCCGAAAGCGCGTTAGTTTCATTCATATTCGTTTAGCTGTTACAGTATAATTTAAGTTTAATAGGATTGTCTTTTCTTATAATAAGATAGTAGTGATAATATTCTTCTTATAACTTTGGTAAGTACTAATCTCATTGGCTGAATTCAATCACCATAAAATCCTCGCTAAAATTACTCTCATCTTTATTCTTTTTCTTATTAAGATAGAAATCTTTATTAGATATTCCAGGTTTTCATAAACTTGGACTAGTTTAATATTCATCTTAGCCTTATTACACTTTTAAAAAAGAAAAATAGAATATTTTAATAAGCAAATCCATTCTTCTGAGAGTCTTAATAAACTAAACTTACAAAGTAGTCTGGTAGTCTTTCGGTACTAAGTATAGTGCACAAACATCCAATCCTACTAGGTATTATGAACTCGAAAGTTTGTTGATATTTTTGACTTAAACATGGTGTTACGCGAGCGGCTTTATTCTACTGTTCAAAATCCAGAACTAAATCTGATTAAACAGTTCTACAAATGTTATAATACTTAGGTAGATTGAAAAAGACAGAGATCTTCACCCACGACAGAAGATCCTAGTGTTGGTCAGTGAAAAAGGCTACTTTGAGCGATTCCTATAGTTTTCGTAAAATGGTCCAAATCGTAGATGAATTGTACGCAATTCGATTCAGCAGCAGATTCATATTTCACCGTAAAATGGTCGAAATATTGATAAACCATACGTAATTCAGTTCAGCAGCAGATTAGATAAAGCCTTTTTAATCCACCTGAAGTACCAACGTATGGTACTATTGGATGAAATATATTTATTTATATTATTTCTCAATCAAGGTAAAAACAAACCGGCGGGGAAGGAAAATAAATTGCAATTTCATTAAAAAGTAATTACGACAGTTAACCCATTTCATTTTGATTTATTTTCGGTTGCATGCAATTACACTATTGATTGAGTGCAACACACTTTTTGAGTGCTGAATTAACATATTGTAGAAAGGTTAATCGAACACTTTTGTTGATTTGGAATTAAGTTGCTTGTAAAAAAATGGCAGTGACACAAAATACAAATAAGTACAGTAGGACCACAATTGTCATATTGTTTTTTTTTTACACTTTAGTGACAAAAAGTGTCAGCCTTCGTCTTATGTATTTATACTTCCAAGGGTGCACCTAACACTCTTGTTATCTAGACGAATCCAACGACACCTCACTTGTCAAGAGTCAGCCAAAGAAATAATAGGAAAATGGCTTCTTGCAGCCGCCATATTGGATTTTTGACACTTAATGTAGCTAATGTAGCTTAAGACACTTTTGTCATCCAGATGAATCCAACAACACCTCATTTGTCAAAATCCGTCCAGCCGTTTAGATTACAGCTTTAGCCAAAGCAATGCACATACATACATACCTATATATACACCCCAAACATAACCCTCCTTCTTCGTAGTCTGGTGAGAAGGGATAGTTCAATGAAGAATTCTTTGAAACAGCTAGTTCCTATGTAGTCAAAGAAAATAAACGCGGCGGAAGGTACCAGTGCAATATCCGTCTTGTCTCGTCTTTCTTTCTTTTGTCTTGGAAAATCTAGATGGCATTTTGTACCTTTTCTGCTAGACTCAGTTATGAAGATTGAACTAAGTAGCTAAGCAGCTGCTACTTACTTGACGCTCTTTTAGAATTTTCTTTAGAATATTTTTTATTTCGCAACATGGGTTCTGAAGTATGATAGAAAATATTATCTCGAACATTCATGGCCGTTTAAAAAAAGATAGAAGACTATCTTGTTTGCGAGTAACCTGGAAAATCTGCATTTTGTGATAAAATCATTTTAGTTCCTGACCAGAGTTTCTAAATAGTAAATAAATAATAAAATTTAGATATTTGTGGACATTTCACACAGCGCCCTCTAGCCTTAAACTAAGCAAAGCTTTTAATAGTGGTTTTAAACATTTTGATTTTTCAATAGGCTGCAGTGACACAAAAATGATATTGAAAAATCGTTAAGTAATTATGAATTACCATCTTACTAATATTATAAATGAGAAAGTTTGTGAGGATGTGAATATGTATGGATGTGACAATGTATGTTTGTGCCTCAATCACGCCGTAACGGCTGAACTGATTGGGATGAAACTTGGAATATACATAGTATGTGTGCTGGAATAACATATAGGATAATTTTTGTCCGGATACCACGTGAGCGAAGCTGCGGGCGAAAGCTAGTTTTTACAATAAATTGCACTCCATGGTAAATACCTAGGTACTAGGAAATACTTTACCAAGGGAACAACAACAGTTAAATTACTTGAGTCATGACATAATAAAGCTGCTCAAGAGCTAAATGACTCAAACTCATTTTATGGCCTATTGTTCAGTTAATCTTAAACTTGGGATCATAAAACGTTTACTGAAGGAGTTTTGTTATCCTAACTAATAACATAAATGTGAAAGTCAGGATGTTTGTGGTTCAGTCACACGTAATACTTTTCGATTGGATGAAATTCGGACTAATTTTTAACGTAAACCTACCAAAATTATGATCGTTGATGTCATATTGACGCTACTTTTAGATAGGACACATACACAAGCAAAGCTAAAGACAGATTAAGTACGTAAGGAAATAAAATGTATGTTCGATAGTAGATGATAATAAAATTATGTAATTGAATGTTTTTTATTTGTCAGGCGCTAAACAAATCTGGACCAAGAGCTTTTTCAGGCCCTGTTGAGAAGGTACTCAAATGGCACAAATCTCTTCAAGAAGTTGGAATACTTATCATTTATGAGATTGTTGGTTAGTTTCCTTGTTTTTGCTAGATTCACAAGTAATAACTAGTTAGATTTTATTTGTACAGTATCTTGTCATAAAGTCATGTTTTTTTAGGAAAATGTGTAAGCGTAAGACCAGGAGAGATATATGCCAAGAACTTGGTAGTAAGAGATGACAACGGACCAGCCGTGCAAGTCGTTTACTATGAAATCGACTTTTTACTACCTGAGTTGAAGCCTCCCTGTACCGTGAGGTATCGATTTTTGTCATAACTCTACATTGTTCGTAGACGCTCTACGAAGCGTAGACGGTCTACGATGGATATAATTATTTTGTGTATCGGATTTCGTTACTAATTCCTACGGATAACGGCTGGCACATACAGGTTTCGACGTAAGGCGAGCCTTAAGACTACTATAAATGTTGTTAAATTATTTTCATATAGAATATTAGTATTACGATAACTAACTACAATAATTTCTATAGGGAAATGATGATTATTTTAAATAAAATTAATCGTTACTAAACCGTTGTCCGTTAATAATAATTATCTGTAGGGTCATAGGAAGGATGATGGCTGGAACATGCAGACTGCAGGCATTCAACGTTCGGCCGGCGACTGGAGATGACGTTACGACGTTGCCGCGCCGCGCTGCTGTCGCCGCTCACCACGTCGCCAAATTGTGCAAGGAATATGGACAAAATGGACGTGCCTGATTTAATTTAATCGATTAAAATTATAATACAATTGATTTTTTTTAAGCTTAAGAATTCATGGCGTCTTTTTCTTAGTTGTTTAATAAATATTTTAATTACATTCCTAACTATTTGTGTCTTTATGGAAGTTCATAAAATAATAATCCAAAGTAGAATCCTACCAAATCCAATGATACTTTTAGCCTTAAAACTTCAAAAATGACCGCGAATATCAATTTCGATGAACGTATTCAAACGAAACCTTGTCAAGTTATCATACAAAGTTAGTCTTTCCAATCATAAAATCATAGTATAAACTTCTACCTACATTTCCGTACACTCCTCAGAGACACCTGCGAACAACTTTATTACTTACACCAGACATTGTGGTCGTAAAACATGTATGAATTTGAATTTAATCCCACGTCGCGTTTTTACTGCGCAATCAGGATTTGCAGCAAATTCGCTTCTATCTTCAATGTTGGGTTAAATGATGCTGAACACAACACTTCGATAAAGTTCATCTTACGCATAATACAGTTTACCTTCTGATTACTGCTCTCTATACCTACTATAGGAAGATAGCTGTGGTATCTGTCAGGTGTAGGTAAGTGATTGACGAAGGTAAGACATAACCTACTTCAAGTCGTACCAAAATTTTTAATTATAAAACGTAGACAGTCACTAATTAAATTAATGAACGTCTAGAAACTTCAAAAGTTGAAACCAATTTATCAGAAAGCTAGCGATTATTTTGATGTGCTCTCGTTCTGCTGAAACAAAACAAATTAAGTGAGTTATTTAAAAGTTTAGAACCAAACATCCGAAATAATTGCCCAGGACTTGAATAAATTGCTCTGCGTTGTATGAAACTGAAAGAATTTTGCCTCTCATCGGTATGTGAGATAATAAATAGACTAAGCTTTGTTAAATTTTGTTTTATTTTAATACAGCAAACTACATTTTTGCAATATAAGTTAAATGCAAAACTATGTAAGTGTACATCAATTATCATTAGACCTCCAATATTAACGATAGGTACTCAACTGGAAAGTCAAGTCTAGTAAATAAATACTTTCTTATGTAGGTACATTTTCCTTTTAACGATATTTTTACTATACTAAGAACACATTCTGGTAAAAAGAAAATGATGTAGACGAGCGTGAAAAGCACATTGCGATTTATCCGAGGCAAATTTTCATAACTACGTCGGTAACAAGCGAAATCCGATTGGCACCTGAGACTTCTTGTTTAGTTTTCATCACACAATACTTTTTGTGGTTCCTTTCAACTGTAGGTACTTTCATGACATAAACCAATATGCTTACAAGGTTTTTTATCAGTTTTCATAGATACTAAATAATAGTTCTGCAAATAATGAGGAAGTAATAAGAAAGACAGAAAAGTTTCACGAAACAGATTAAAGTAGTAAAACTTTTACATTCCTTAAATAAAAATGTAGGTAATTTAACTGACAAGGAGTTAGTTACAAAGTAAAGAGCAACACAAACTTTCAACATTATATCCTAGTGGGTAAGTATTTCATCATTAAATTACATATAAAAAATTATTTCAGATAATTTACAATCCATAATACTAAACTTAAATTAATGAATTACCAATTATAATGTATTTAAACCGTTTTAGACTTGTTTCAGACATTGAATCTAATAAACAACTCTACATTTAATGAAATATTACAGACTTCTTTATCAAGAGTGTGTACAGCAATTTAATTCAACAGTTCAACACAAGGTTCGCCTGCTTAACTTACCTAACAATACGATTGCATCGGTGCAATTCCTTTGACGCTGTTTATACACAAGTTGCGGAGATGTGGCGTAGACGGGGCGGGAAAAGCTTCCATAGTAACATACAATCATTCGTAATTTCTAAGCAATGTCTACGTCACGTTGCTTATGTAGGTATTTATTATTTGCTAAAAGTCGATAGAGAAGACATGGCCTCGTTACGTTTTCGTCACGCCTCCGCCACTTGCTATATCTGTGTAAACATCGCCTTAGAGTAAGCACCTCCATTCCGTGCTAGTATGATAATGAGCCTGAAGTCGTTTGGCGTCTGCCCAATACACGATAGTGCTGTTTATGACGTTTCGTTTTCAAATAATAAAGATTCGAAAATGAGAAAACGGACCAGGCTTTGAAACTTGAAAAGCTGCCAAGACGCTTGCACGCTTGATTTTAGATGAAATACCAATTTGAATATAACAGAGTAACTGATTTCCCTAGCTGGTCGTGAACGAACTTTGGATACGATCTCGACTACAATGTCACGAATTTACCACACACAATTGGTGCTTGGAAAGTAGATATTTGGCTATAATGTATTGACATAAGCTGCGTCTTGTTTTATTTTGCTTTGTATTTATTTCCCAATAGCTGAATTGATTTTGAGCTCGCAATTATTTACAACTTCTGTCATGTAGGCAATTCAATTAGAAGGTTAAAACGTTTTTCCTCATACCAAATTATCAAGAGAAGCCTTATTTTCCAAGTTAATTTCAAGGTTGGAAGACCAGCAACTGAATAGATGACAACAAAATTTTCTCAAACTTATTCAGAAGTTACGAGAAGTTTCAGTAAAAGTCAATCTAAGTTAAAAAGTTCGCGGAGATAATAATTTTATGGCGAATTTTACTTTATAAAAACTGCAACTTTGTACTTCTTCTTAGACTTTCCACTAAGATTTAAAACTTAAAAGCTAGAGATAAAAGATGTATTAGACACTTAAATAAATATGAAGGTACCTAAAATAAATAAATAATTATCATCAGGTCATAGTTTTTTTTTCTCGAAACTAAACACTTTGTCCACAAATCCATAGTTTAAAATGAAATTGTAGCGACTTAATTTATTCCTTCAATTCCAGACGGTCTAAAGTCTAAGCTTATGATTTACGAAAGCAGGGTGATTATTCATCACAGTAACAAACTATTTAACCCGAACCTATTCATTACGAGCAATTTCAACTCGTAGAAAATTTCATTAACGACCTTAAGAAAGTTCATCTTGACGAAAATTAAGATTGTACGCTGAATAGGCGATTAGCATGCAAATTGCATATTAATTCTCGTGAAATGGACGAGCTATTAAAAGTTAATATAGGATCAAAGGAGAATCTTGTAGTAACAGGTACCTCATGGATGATAAATAAGGGTAAGAGACAACTAGTTGAGATTAAACCCATATTTTAGAAAATATAATGTTTCTAATCTTATGTCGGATGGAGTGCTACGATTTTAAGTGCCTTGGCAACTTTATTAAAGTAAGTGAGTACCTACCTACTCACTTAATTGAAAGAGCGCGGAACGAAAATTACTCTTAAGGTTATTATGTGTTTTTTTGTCTGATAGGTACTTATGATAATTAAATTCTGCCTTATCATTTGGAACTTATTAATTTTACATGAAAGCTGTTATATACTATCGGGTGCCTTTAAATACCTAATAAACTCCCTGATTTGCTAGTCAAAGTAACTACATAAATGAATATTTCCGATTGGTAATACATTCAAAAATATTACTAATAATAACTTCCTGACTGATTAACTATTATTATTATTTAACTTATTTTAACCGTTTCTAAAGAACATGTATATAGAAAGTGTAGATACCTAATTAAAGTTCCGTGGATTGATCAGTGAATTGTAGAAACACTACTGCTTGGTAATGGCAAAATATTATGGTTTCACTATAAAGAATCTATCACCAAGGAAATAGAACAACATTCTCGCTGTTTGTAGTTCTGTAACAAGACGTAAGTTTCTTTATTCGGAGAACTTTTATTCGAAATGTTGGAAATATCTTTCAGGTGGAACGATTGTACTTTTCAGAATGTGTACATTGTCAATGTGGCGGGGAAAATGCACGCGGTTCGTGTGAGTTTATAGGGAATATTTGTGCAATGCGGAGTTTAAAAAACAGCGAATATAATAAGAGAGCACTGGTGGTCTAGTTGGTAGTGACCCCGCCTTCCGATCCTAAGGTCGTGGGTTCAAACCCGGTCGTGTACCAATGGATTTTTCTGTGAACTCTCAAATGGTGCGCCCCGTTTGTGAAGGTAAAAGTTGCCTCCTGACGCTGTGTAAATTATCTACTATAGATGGTAAAAGGCCTTAGTTTATGGTATGATGTTTGGTTTGCTTTTCAAAATTAACAATCGAGCTTTAAAAGGTGCCTGTGAATTACATTTTTAATACTGTGACCCTAGTTTTTTCTTTCAAACCTGTGTGGTAAAAGGAAAAAGTTCGAAAACATGTGTTAAGTGCACGAAAGGGGCCTTGAGGTTTTTAAAATTTAGGTACTTAGGTAGGTACCTACGTAAGTTTAACATTATTATTCTAACATACCGACATCAGGACAGCTCTATGAAAATTGTGTTTATAGTAAAAATATCGACAAATGTCGTACATAAACCAAATAAACAACTCGATTTCGAACTCCATTGCTTACTTATACTCGGCTTAGGTCAATAAAAGATTCTTTAAAGCAAACACAGGTGGACCATTAAAGTGTAGAAACGAAGGCTAGGGTTGTTTACAGAGTCCAGCACGATCCGAGTAAATAGTGTCACCGCAATTGTGATAGTTCACTTCCGGTAATGACGGGGTGTTTGATGGTTTGTTGATTGTTATCTTGTGCGAAATTACGTGTGATTATACTATGTATTTTCTTATCATGGAAAAGATCAGAAGAGGTCTTTGCTTATCTACTTTTTGTATCATAAACATCATGAGCTCTGACGTAAACATGCCATTTTGTCATGATTCAAGTTAATTGCAAAAAAATGTGTAAGGATCGGTTAAAATCTTGGTTAGAATATTCTACTGACAGAAGACAGATCGTTCATTACCATAGCAACATTGTTATCTGTCAAAAAGCGTCATACATTTTCTGACATTATAACAACATTGGTATGGTAATTAACGACCAGTCGTCAGTTCCTTAGTAGAATCTGGTCTTAGTAGTCTTAGTATTGTAATCTGGCATAAATGATTTTCCAGCTGCTTCATAATAGTTACCTAGGTTTTATCACTATGATGAATGAATGAATGAATGAATGAATGAATGAATGAATGAATGAATGAATGAATGAATGAATGAAAAACACTTTATTGCACATCATACAAATTAAACAACTAGAAATTAACAAAAAGAAGATATTGTACAACGGGCGGTCTTATCGCTAATAAGCGATCTCTTCCAGACAACCTTTGGATGGAGAGGAATTTAAAGAAGTTGAAGATTGGCCGAGGTGCACCTTTAATAAATAATGTGATAATAATTTCTAAACCTACATACATATCAAAAATAATATACCTACATAAACATACACAAAAAGATACCTACATAGAAAATAAATACAAACATATACCTACATAAGATAGATACATAAATAGTTAGATAAATACATATAATAAACGAATCAACGAAGCAATTCAGGATGACACTTCAGATAAATAAAAGTTTTTTATGTTAGCTTTAAATGCAGCTGGTGACGTTGATTTCCTAGTGGAAATCGGCAATGCATTCCATAGTCGGACAGCTTGGACGGAAAAGGAATCCGCATAGAAACAGGTTCTATGCACAGGAGTTTTGAGAAGGAGGTTGTCTGAGGACCGGAGAGTTCGAGCATTCTCGCTGTGGAGGTACTCGAAACGTTCCTTCAGATAACTGGGAGTTGAGGGATTGTGAAGGATGTTAAATAGGAGTGAGAGGATGTGAGTATTCCGGCGAAGACGAATAGGGAGCCATTTGAGTTTTACACGAAATTCTGTTACGTGGTCATACTTACGGAGTCCGAAGATAAATCTAATACAGAAGTTTTGGAGGCGCTCCAGCTTATCAAGTTTTTCTTCTGTAAGGTCGAGATAGCAAGAATCTGCGTAATCCAACATGGGGAGTAGTAGGGATTGTGCAAGCGCAATTTTAGTAGCTGTATGAAGAAAGTTACGCAGTCTTCTAAGTGATCCGGCAGAAGCAAAAAGTTTTCGGCTCACAGATTCAATCTGCGTGCTCCACGTCATACAGCTATCCATAAAGACACCTAGGTTTTTTACAGTTTTAGAGTAAGGGACAGTTACATTATTAAATTAAATATGTGGCAGTGTTGCCCAATCGATTTGACATATGATTTACAGTAGTAACATCATCGTGCACCAAAATGGGAATACTTCTACGTCGAACGCAATTATGCTGGACGGGCCAAGTTCTGACCGCTTACCCTTGTGGGCGCCCCTTTGCACCGCAAGGATAATCAGTGTTAGAACTACGGTAATCTGTGACTACGGCAACTTGTATCATTCCGTGCCTAATTCATGACTAATCGCCGGTAAATTACGTTGAAACTGTCTCATGGGACTGGACTGCAAAAGACATTAGAAAGGTGAAGACTTGGCTGAATAGGGGTTAAGTGGGAAAGTTGTACTATGCCTTGCCATCAAACTACGACAGATGTCATTGTGTCTCCTACCTTTGAATTTAATTGGCATGAAAGATGCTTCTGGAAACTGTCCTCTCCACACCACTGATCCATTTCAGTCCACCATGAAACAGTATGGGTAGAACATTAGGTTACAGTCAATTCCAAAAAGTCCTTGAGAATCTGCCTATATAACAACCTCGTTGGCGTGGTGGGCGAGTGACCAACTGAGATTCGGGTCCGATTTCCGCTGAGAGAGAAACGTTTGCATGTTCTGCAAATATCTCTTCCTGGTCTGGGTGTTGAGGTATCGTGGTACTTAGGTATTTGTGGTTTTTGATACCTACAATACAGGGAATACTAGTGTGGTGTCAGTATGGTATCGGTGTTATGGAAGTATTAGCGGAAAGTCCTGCACCTTTGTCCTGGTTGAGTTTTTTTTACACAAACTTCCTGTTCCCGCTGTATCCACTATGTAGAAGTTGAATTTCAAGAATTCCTTTTTTAGTGTACGAGAAATATATGCTCCAAGTTTCATGCCTCTAAGGCTGTGTGTTGATTGCAGTCAGCCAGTAACGTAAGTTTAATATAGGTATTATACATTAAGATAGATACACTGTACGAACGGTAGATACCATAAAGGTAGCAACTTTATAAATACCTAAATGTGACCCAAAAGACTATAACATCGTTTTATATTCATTAATATTCTACACAAGCACATAGATTTCCCGAAGGAAAAATATAACGATCATGAGTTAATTAATAAACGCGAGAAGTACCTAACTGGTAATCAAATGCTGTATGAGTAATAAATAGATTAAATTAAGTACATTAGATTAGTTTTTGCAATATAATATTGATTTCAATCAACCAATTAGTAATTATTACAATAAATCATGAATTAATTTCAGTTTTGAATTACTTTTAGATGAAAGTTGAATCAGCAAGTTTTGAAATCATACTTTATGATGATGTAGGTATGCGGTTCAATTATGTTCATGACAATACATAATAATAAAACCGAATTGGATAAATAGATGAGTCAATGAACCTCAAACTGAAAAAAATCCAACAAAATGTCAGCAAAGCTCTACCATTCAGTATTAAAACGGTAAAGGTGGACAAGATAAATAACAAGACAAGATGTATCCAACATGGGTTTGGATAGCGTGGGGATCGGACAACGGTCGGACTGATTTATTATTGCACATATTCGAACATCGTTTATTTACGTCGCTGGCATATTCTAATGTAAGCCGTGGAACGTCCACGCTAGCCAACGGAGCGTAAGGTCGCGACAATTTGTCAGGAGGGTTTCACTACGCAGTTTAGGTAGGTACGTTCGGCCGGCGCGCCTCTCGGGGCGGCGAATGGCAGTAGGCTGCCGCTCGGCTCGCACACTAGCCGCGTCGCGTGTAATAATTATAATACTTTCAATGATTTCTAAGCTTATGTTTGTAGTTATCTATTCTTTAATTGGTTGGTCAGAAAACAATATACCTACTAAGGAACACAGACATATGTTTTGCCAATACAAAATCAATAGTAGGTTATCATGTATGTTAAAGTGTTTTACTTATGACACTTACCTACTTACTAAAGGTAGTTTATTGAATTAATAAAGATTGTTATCTATGATATATTTAGATATTTTCCCATATTATTATCGGCGAGTGGAAACCCTATGCTCTTGCTGCAAACCGGTTTCGAGTCAGCGGAAATATGAACACTCGTGTCACATGATCGGTTTCAATTTCGTGTGCAAGCAGTATAATAAGTAGTCAAATTTTTATACCTAAACTAGACTTTTGTTCGAGAGTGAATATTCTGTACCTTAGTACTATTATTTATTCTGTGAATTTGTATGGGAAACCGTACAAGCTACGCAGTTTTCACGATTTATCTTATTGGAACTTTCCTTTTTTGATAGGGGGCAAAATGTTTGTTTAATGGTGTGTAGGCTATTATTTTGATACTAGCTGCGTTTATCTTTCCTGTACTATAAAAAATATTGCATCTCTGTTCAGAGATGGATAAAATAAAGCTTGTAAAACAACATAAAAACGTCGTTCAGACAATATTTGCAAGATTTCACCGCGAAAAACAGAGCTAGCCGCCACTTTTATTCTTTAATCTTTCCACTTTATAACAGGGTTAATAAAGGATCGACATTTATTTCATACCCCACTTAAGTGGGATATAGGCAGGGAGATGATGATTTATTTCATACCCCAACAGAAATGTAAAACGAAATGTTTAACTTGGCTTTTATCCCTCTCATATGAACAAACAGAAAATCACCTCATTCCTCTCACATATTCTCGTATTATTCTATTCAGTATTCTAGTAAGTAACTTAATTTATAAATGCCTAGTTGACCCCGCGAACTTCATGCCACCTTAGAATTACCTATTAATGCAAAATTTCAAATGTTTTATTAAGTAGTTATTCTGCTATTTGAAGCGGATCCAACCAAAGAGGCCCTTACCCACAACCCTGCAAGAAAAAGAGACCTGCCGATGCGACGACCCGATTGATATGAATGACATTGTCAATTAAATCAAAATTTTAAATTTGCAAACACCTTTTTACTTAACTTATATTGGTTGAATGGAGGAAGTTTTCAATGTTCAAATTATGGTCCTATAGTTTATTTATCCAACTAATATTATTAATGTGAATGTTTGTGAGGATGTAAGGATGTGTAGATGTGTGGATGTATCGATGTATGTTTGTACCTCAATTACGCCGTAACGGCTGAACGGATTTGAATGAAACATAATGGAATATTGGAATGTACATAGGTAGTATGTGTACTGGAATAACATATAGGCTACTTTTCACCCGGATACCACGCGGGCGAAGCCTCGGGCGAAAGCTAGTTAATCATAATCCAGACAATTCCCATCAAATGTTGTGCGCCTTGGCAAACATCGTGATTTGTAAGAAAACGTCGAATTTGTCCGAATATTATAATTAAAAATTAAAATAATAGGTGTCAGTAGATAGGTATCTATTGTCTGACAAAGTCTTAAGTAATAATTTGCTCTTACTGTAATAGTATGAATTATAATGGTATTTTAGATACTGTTCGTTTTCCCTCAATGAATAAAAAAATAGGTATTATTTTATTTTGACATCATAGAAATGTGCCACATAGGTACATAAAAGTGGGTAATGATGATGCTGGATTAACCACGACAGTAATGAAGTGTAGCCGCATAAGTGGGGTTAGAGTGACCCTAGTTTAATTTGTACGGGACCTTTCTGAAGTAATTCGGCTTATTAGCTATGACGGGATCGACATGTTACGGTAAATGCCCGGAAACAACCTCCTTAGGATATTATTATTTGCATTCTTGGAAAAATATGTCGGTACTTTTTTATATTAGGGATTCTTGTTAATATTTATATGTAATTTTATTAAATCAGTATAGTATTATCCTCTCCAACTATGGCGATATACCTGTCACCATGGTTCACCATTATTCCATCCTGGGACTCTTGGATCAGGTGTGGCTGTAAGTTTTCTTATGATTACTTGTGGCTCTGCTCACCCCGTTAGGGATACGGGCGTGATAATTATGTCTGTATACATGAAATCAGTTTATTTAGAAAAAAAATAATGTGAATGAATGAAAATATGAAAAGTTCGTATTAGCTAGTGGCCAACTTTTGTGTGACGGAGTTTTTAGGTCGACTTAAAGCCGGGACCGAAAATTCAACGTGCCCTCCGAAGCACGGAAGCGCTCAGCTCGTAATGCCACTTGCGATCACCCATCCAAATGTGTCACCGCGCACAACGTTACTTAACTTCAACGATCAATCAAGAACGTCTAAGCAAGCTATGCCACGAGCGCTTCAAAGTAAAATTGGTAGTACCTAGATACTTTCCTCACAAACGATAGACTTTATAACCGAAATCGTTTACGCAGCGTCTCCATCTGTCGCACATCTCGACAAATCTCGCCTGAATCACATCCAATCAGACGTGAGTGATCGCCCTATTACGCACACAGTGCATCTACTCACGACGTAATACGATCCCGTATTAACCAAAGATTGCCTTCGGCTCGGGGAGTTTTCTGAACTATTTTCAACAGAAGCTATTTTAATCTTTTTTCAGTGCATGGGTGAATCATCTATAATTCATAATAGTTACTATTATAATATCTGTTGCACTTTTCTGCTGAACTGGGAGTGAAGAAAAAACAGAATGCGTCCAGCTGCTTCTCTCCCCGAACGTGTCGTAAAGTTGACTAAGGGATAGTATCCTCCAACATGATGAGATACATTAAGCAAGTATTCCCAAGAAGAGTTGACGTCAGGCAGGCGGCCGGTCATAAAACACCTTAGCCAAAACTCTAACACTACTCTAACTCTAACTCTCCTTAGTCTTGTGCCTTACCCCACATAGAGTGGGTTAAGGGCAGGAAGATGATGACTATTATAATATCTGTGTAGAGTAGCGATTAAAAAAATGGTAGGTCGGTGCATAGGCGTGCGGTGCGCATTTCAATAAGTCGCTCGGCAGAAGACCGAGAACACAGTGTCCATTAATTAAGAGTTTGAATGAATGAGGCGAACGCGAGCAACCGCGACCAGCGATTGAGGAGACGACTGATGTGCGCGTCCGTCGAGCTTCGACAATCTGTTTGTTACCTTTTCATACCAAAGCAACTGAACAGATGCTGATAAGCGAGGACATAGATTGCAATATGAGAAAAAGCTTAGTTTTTTCTCAAGTAGGTATATTAAATGCAAACAAAGCCGCAGGCAACAGCTAGTTATCAATACTATCAACTATCACAAGTTTCGACTAAACTATCTGTTAAAAAAGAACATCATTTTATCAGTCGCGCAATCAACCAGGGCAACTATTTAGAACACCTCTATTCAAAAACAGCAATTTATGTAGATTGTTAAACTAAAATATTCTTCTGATGGAGCAATTTTTCCGTACCCAGAGCAAAAAGTCTATAAATTGCGATCAATTTACTTTATGTCTATTGATGCCTGAAAGCTATTGTAGCATGAACAATGATCCATTTTGTCGCTGACGTAAACGAATAAGTGTTATTTTCATTGCGAACGTTGGCAGGCACTCGAAAACTCCAATTAAGTACTTATTTATACAGGAGAGTTTTTTTTCAGTTTTTGAAACGTCTTATACAATTATTAACTATACAGGTTGGAAGTGTTCTCCGCTTACAATTATTAGGTACTAGCTGCCGCCCGCGGCTTCGCTCGAGTGGTACCCAGATAAAATATAACCTATATTTCTAGCACATGTACTATGCGTACTAGGTATGTATATTCCAAGTTTCATTCAAACGTTTAGGTGTGATTGAGGCACAAACATACAAACATCCACACAAACTTTCACATTTATCATAATGGTAGGATAAACATGTCCATCAAGTCATGAAACGTAGTTAAATCTTGATCAAGTAAGACTCTGCAAACATACGTCCATGTAGAAAACAAGTGCTACCCATTGTAACACAAATCGGAAGAGTTATATGTACGAGTATTGCTGTAAAAGTTCCCGGAAATACCTGCATGGAAATTAATTGTGCTTCACACAGATAGATGGATTGGTACAATATTGAAACAGAAATACAAGGGATCAATAGATTAGATCCAATAACCTGAGTGAGAGTGGGCTATTTCCCCGTTCCTATCGAATGGGCAAATAGATTCCTGTTCGATCCATTACACTCGAGGTAATACGGGAGTAGGTATAAAAACATTTCATCAATATTGGCTCTACAATTTAGCTACATTTTTAGGGCTTACCTCAGACTCATCAAGTACCTACCTACTTTTCTGAAACAAGTGTGCCTCGCTGTCGCATACTTAGTACGTTAGGTAGTAGGAAAATACGTACCTACCTAGTAAATACTATAGTAGTAAGAAAGTCACTATAGTCTCCATCCCGAAGCACGTAGCTAATCGCCACGATGGATTTTTCTGTTTATTTTCTTTGGTGCGTTGGTTATTAACCTATTAAGCACAAAATATATTTGTACTATCTACTGTTAGCATGGACAGAATACCACGCACCCCTCCCAAGCTGTAGATACTAAAAGTTTAAAACATTCGAACTATCTAAAAATTGAAGCAGTACAGAAGCGATGGGTAAACATTATTTTATTTGTACGGCATAGTCAGGGTTTTTCACGAGGTCACGAGTTATACTCGCACTTGTCTAAATTTCTAGTCTTATGGATTGCGCAGGTAGTGCAGAATATCCCAATATTTTACTAAAATTTAAAATAAACTGATTGTTTTATAAGTCTTTCTTAATTGCAGCTATTCAGAAAGTGTATTGTGTCTCATTGAGATTTGAGTTAGATAAAACATCAACACGCGATATATCAATTTGATGATATCTTTCTCAAGGGACTTTGAAGATATAAAAATACAGTGTAGATTAATAGAGTACTAACAATGGATTTTTGGAAGAATAAAGTTGCTATAGTAACAGGAGCGGGCGATGGCATAGGGGCTCAGATATCTGAAGATTTAGTGAAAATTGGAATGACCGTGATTGGTTTCGAACCTACTCAAGAAAAGGTCAAAATGATGATGAGTAATGCCAATAATTGGGTCCCAGTCGAAGGCAAATTTATTTCTTGTAAGTGCGATATTTCTAAAGATGAAGATTTAAAAGCTGCATTTCAAGACATAGTTGAAGGCCATAATGGTGTTGATTTACTAATAAATAATGCTGCTATAGGAAAAGAGGGACTTATAAGCACTGGCGATGTCACAACCTTCAAGGAAATCATCGATGTAAATATTTATGGATTGATAGCTTGCACTCATCTAGCTACTGAATCAATGAAAAGAAAAGGAGGAGGCCAAATAATAAACATAAACAGTATTTGCGGCCACTACATGCCCAACTTTGAGAAACCGATGATTAACATGTACATTGCATCAAAGAAATCAATGACGGCTTTCAGTAAGACCATAACAGAAGAATGTAAGTTATTGGACAAAAATATTAAAGTAACCAGTGTGTCACCCGGTATAGTACGGACTGGTATATTTAAAACATCCGGTATATCATTTATTGGTGATGATTTTTTTGAGAAAAACCCGCATTTGTCTGTAAAAGATGTTTCTGATATTGTCCTTAAGGTTTTGGCTCTCCCTCAAACTATTCAAGTAAAGGAAATCATGTTTCACGCCTTACATGAAATCTATTGAAATTTTTAAGTAGCTCTCTAACTCTCTCTCTCTCTCTTTACTTAATGTTATTTTCCATATTTTATACCGTGTCTTAAGTATTTACTTAGAGTATTTTATCGACTTTGAGTTATAAAACGTTTTATCTTCCTCTTCATAAATTTAAAAATAAAAGCAAGGTCGTAAAGCACCTCAGTAACATCGGGAGTTTACGATTTCAATGATTGTTCCGTCAATTTCACAAAATACAAAGTAGGAATGTACTGTGCTGTGCTATGAAGGAAACATTTTATGGAAACTACTCAAATATACGATTCAACCGCTAGTTTAGAACGATTATAATCTAAACTACTCAACTAATTACTTGTGTCATCATCATTACCGCTGCATCAGATCAAAGTGTAGTTCACTTCAAAGCAAAATAATAGAAGCATAACACAGTCTATGGTACTTGAAACTACGAGTGAGCTCCGTAATAAAAAATGAAGCACTGGATCAACAAAACTGTCTTACTAACAAACTGTGAAAACAAAATCGGAATGGAAATTGCCAAAATACTTGCAGATGCAAGTATGACTGTTATAGGATTTTGTGAAACAATTATTAAAGAGAAACAGTTTCCAGAATCTGTGAAATTAAATAAAAAAATATTTTTATACCAATGCGATTTTTCAAATATAAGTAGCATTCAAATTGCTTTTAATAGAGCAATAGAAGAAAATGGCCCTTTTGATGTTCTTATTAATAACATGGTTTATGAAACTGACAATCTTGCGTGTGACTTCAAAATGATAAAGCGAATTATTGATAGAAATATATCATGTACTGTGACTTGGACCAGGCTCGCTGCTGGATTAATGATAGAGCGAAAAACTAGAAGCCATATCATAACCATTAGAGAGCAAGACAAATCCGATGAAAAAAGAAGTGCCGTCAAAGCAGCAAATGCAGCAATAGACTCGGTGAATGAAATACTAAGACACGAGTTCCGATATCTTAATGTAAATATAAAAACCACTCTTTTGGACTATTGTCAAGACGTTTTAAATGATGTAAATATTATTAACGTAGCAAATTTGATAAAATTTATATTGGGTACTCCAGAACATCTACAGATTCACGAGATGCAGATTAGTGACTCTTCCAGATGTAAAATGTAAAACCTAATCGTCAAGGAAATTTCATGACAGAGGAAAGTTGCAAATCAAGTTCGTCAATAAAATTAAGTATCATTGCACGAGGGTGACACACTTTCAGATCTACGAAGTATTTAGTAATTCGGAAAGAAATTCCATCCGCTCTGATGTAGCAGCCCTCAAAAGCTGGCGTAAGCACATTATCTTAATTAAATGGCTGAAGCATTAGTGCTCATTACGAAATGTTGTGTGAGTATTTTGCAGAATCACGCTGTGAAACCTACACCGTCTCATCTACGAGTGTGCTGATAGACGTACGCGAAGGTAGAAATGGTCGTGCTATTTGGATCAAAAACCAACGATTAAAAATTTACTTTGCATTAACATACACTCCAATTTTGTAAATTGAATTGTGTATATCGTAGCTAAATCAACTTGGATTTGATTACATTTTTCTGGGAAACTTGGTTGTTTCATTTACTGTGAATTAAGTATCAGAGCACTGTTATTTAGACAGAAGGTTTACAAAGTTAAAATTATTCTTCAGAACTCAGGACTTAGGAATTATTGTTTATTGTTGCGGGTTCTTCGTTTATTTTTAGAACTTTTAGTACCTATTCATATAATTTGAACTACTAATACGTCAGCAACAAGTCAACATAGGAATATTTTTCAAGAAATTGTAGGTCAGTAAACTTAAACTCTTATCCTTTCGTTTTGGTGTGTCTACAATGCAAGTTACCTACAAAGTTCCAAGCTCCAACGACGCAATTAAATGTGTATAAACTAAATAATTTAAAACCCAAGAGTTACATTTTTCTCAAAGCTTAATTGACTTGACGAACAAAAGGCAAAAGTGTGCTTTTTATCCCTCGCTGAAAGAAACTTAATTAACTTCTTTTCTGTTTTCATCTCTATCTGATGAAGAGGATCATTTGCAAGTCTCCGAGTTATTGTTTTGAGTTTTATTGTGTTTGTAATTAAGTATTCAGTATAGGCACCTGACCGTCGTCAAGGAAGTTGCGAAGGGAGAAAGCTTTGTTATTCTATAGGTAAGAGGTAAACCCACAGAAAATTATTAACGAAACAAGAAATTATCAAAGAATATTATTATATTATTTTCTCTACTATTGGGTAAACTACTTTAATACATAATATTATTATTGATTAAATAACAAATTATAATATTCTTTTTTTCCTATGAAATCGTGGGAGTGAGGTAAGACGGATTGGCGGGAAAAGGTGAGTGTCCATTCTGAACTTAGTTTTATTAACTCTATGGCGCTATAATACCTACATAATTTAATTTTTTTATGAGCATTTTTACAAACCTTAACGGCCACTGTGGTCTATTCTACTGCCTACTCAGACTATAATAGACTGCTCAAAAATGCGAAGGTTCACGCAGGAACGATTTTAGCAACATATCGGTTGATATTAAAAATTCATTTTTAATAAGATTAAACCTGTTGCGCAATCTTAGAAACCTTTTCCGTTCCATATATTTTTTTCTGACTAATTTCTGTCAAGCCATTAAGCACTTTTTTCACTAATCAAAGACTCCTTGGTGGAAGTCGGGTGAAGTCTTTGCTCAGAACAATAAATATAGGTGAAGTCTTTCATCTTTGCCAATTTTATTGATTTACGCGTGGTTATTTATGTTTCAGGCTTTTACTTTACGAGAGATCTTTCTAAAGACTTTTCGTAGAAAAGTAGGTTTAAAAAAATTCTACAATGGCCTATGCCAGTTCAAGTTTGTACGCGTTCACTGAAGACGAAGATTTAGCAGATGCATCAGAAGCCAGCATTGAGTGGAGTAACCTGATCTTCCTGCCTTTCCATCCAGTCTTTAAATTGCTGGTGATTTTCAGCGTAATAATCAAAAGTATTCTTGTAAGTTTTGTGTTCACCTAAGTAGATAAGATAATACAATAATAACTTTCTTTAGTTCTGAACTTCCTAGTGAGTGAAGTGGTCATACACGTTACAACGGTTTCATGGATTCCCTCGAATTTCAGTCACATGTGACAAGTTCAATAGTATCGTGTTATGGTCACAAAGAAGACGATTGTAATGTTATGTACGTTGAATTCCATTAGACGGTTTTAGCAAATATTGCAACGTGTTTATCCACTCGTAACAGGTAGCTAGATGTTGTCTGTTATCAAGTTTAATAAGGCGCCTTTACACACACACCGTGATTCCCGTTAAAAATTTGAAAAACGCACAGAGAAACAAGACAGGGCGATTTAGCAACACACGCAGTTTCGTGTTGCATGATGCACGATTACAGTACATATTTAGCAGCGCCGCTCATGTGTTATTCGCCGTAGGTTGCGCTGCACACATCAATATTTTATATAATCAAATAATCCATAAAAGTCCAGAGATAGCATCAGATAAAGCAGATTGATTTCAGGGCCCGATACAATCAGTTTACCCGGTCGTGTACTGTTGGGACATAATGGACCGTGACGCTTATTTGTCATATATAAAGTACTTTTATTGGTATTGCTGCGATACGATATATGGAATCGATACCTTCTTGCATATTGTTCACAGGTGCGTAGATATAATGTAATATTACAGTTAAGTGCAAAAGTTTGTGTGTATTGATTCCTACTCAACTCCGCACTACTCATAATCTCCTATTTATTATGATATGATGCTGAATATGTCGTATTGTTGATTTCAGACAAGTGACTGACAAGGCAATGAGACGAGAACATCTGCCCAAGTCTGCCTTCTTGCTACTACTTGACGTCATTTCATTAATACCATTCTTTAGATTGGTTGTAACCGACGTGTGTCCCACTGTGCTTCTGTGGCCTAATATCTTGGCTTTTACTGAGTTTGTTGTGTACGTAAATTAAAACTTTTAATGAACTTTAAGGCAAAATCAAGATAATGTTGATTCAGCGATACTATCTTATAATACTTTTTTCCTTTTTTAATTCGACCCTTGTCGGCACAACTGATGCATTCTCCACGTAGTTACCAGGATAGCCTCCTTGATTCTTTATACCTCCTCTTTATACGACATGACAGCAACCTTCTCTTTCACTTGGCTCATTTTGGTAAACCTCGGTCTTCCTCTTCCTCTATGATCTTTGCTTCCAATTTCCCTCCTATGATGTTGTTAATGAAACTGTCATGTCGTATAAGATGGTCGATCATCTTTACTCTTCAGTTCTCAACAACTCATAATGGAGATCTTTCCGCGTTTACTCTTACTTTACTTAAAATAATTTAGTTACCTATTTAAAATATTTATTGGTATTCTGTTGGGATTTTTTCTTAAACTTAATTTAATTTTCCAGTCATAAAAATATTAGCGTCCCTTTATTATAGATTGAGATAACAGGGATCGCTTTAATTTTAGAGCTATCAAATTAAGTTAAGGTTAGGAAAATACATAAAAGAATCGACCTGATTGTAGAACTTTGTGTACTGATTAGTATCTGTAGGTACTGTTAGCCTAAAGGTCTTCGTCCATTATTTCGGGTCTATAATTAGACTGGCATAAAAGGAAAGTAAAAAAATTACAAGCAAACTTTTAACAGAACTGTTTTTTGGTTTCTGTATTCGAGGGATGCCAACGAAACCCTATTACTAAGTGTTCGCTGTCCGTCCGTCCGTCTGTCAGCAGGCTGTATCTCATGAACCATAGGAAGAAAGTTGAAATTGTGTATTTCTATTGCTGCTACAACAACAAATAATAAAAAAGGGGGCCCCATACATTTCTCGGTTACAGAACGGTATAGGGCGGAGACCTTAACAATATTAATGAATTTGAACACAAGATTTTACAAAAACTTATTTTTACGCAGAATTTATAGGGTAGTAGAAAGTTTCTCATTGGTAACTACTCATTCTTTCTGGAAAATGATGATCGGATTCACGTTGCTCTTGTTCTGCACTATCAACTGTGCCTCTTGTTTCTGGCTCTTACTGACTAGACATGGACTTTGCGCAAACTGCAAGAAAGGAATTTATGATTGGAGAAGTTTTATCATGCATAAGGTTAATCATACTTATTTTGTGTTAATAAATTCTAGGAATAATTTGCACTTTATGGAGTTCGTAAAACCTGTGACGTAATTAAATTTCCCTTTACAGCTCAATGAAACTGACGAAGGGTACACAACGTACGTTTATTCAACGGTGTTTGTATTTTCCTTCGCGGTCAATGGAATTGTTGATGCTACAAAACCTTCGACAATAGTAGAATTCATTGTCGTTAGCATAATTGTAATCATTGGCCACATTCTCACAATATTTGTTCTTCTTCCGAAGATTTTCGCTGAAGCAATTCTAAGGCTTAGAAGAATATGTGCTTACTACCCGCAAGTTTCAAGACTGGTAGAGGAAACAAAGAGGAGAAATATTTCACCCAATGCAAGCATTGATGTAGAAAACTTTTACAGCATGATGTGGAAGAAACGCAGTGGAATAAATCGCCTTCCAGAAGTTATTTCTGATTTGCCTCGGTACCTGAGAGTGGATTTAAAAAACGATTTAGTGTGGCAGGTGTTTTATCACAGCCCCATCCTGCGAAAAACGTCGAACCCTTTCAAACGTATGATCTGCGAACTTATAGTTCCGGACTACAAATTGCCAGGAGAAAAATTATACTCTGGAATGAATTCCCAGTCACACTTGTTTTATTTGAAGAGCGGCGTGATTCAGATACTCTCAGCTGATGATGGGATTACTCCAATCATATCAATAACAGGTGGAACAATTTTTGGCGACACAAGTTTCCAGATACCTCCGTTGAAACGAAAGGTCATCGCACGCTGTCTAACGTATTGCGAAGTATTATATTTGACCAGGTTGGACTACTTACGATCGCTTCATAAATATCCAGACGATCGCCGTCATACACTTGATTTGGTAAGGGATAGAATGAAGCATGCGCGTACTTTATATGCCTGCAAACAACATGTGAGGGGTTTGGATAGAACTGAAGATGAAGGTATAGCTTGGGTAAAACGGCGTTGGTGGGAAATATCAGATACTATGAACAGCTGGAAAAAAAGGTCCAACAAAAAAGATGGCCAGAAGTTTGAGCTTCCGAATGAAGAAGCAGTCTATCATTGTTCTAAATACATCGGCCAGCTTGTCCTATGTACCGATGATCAATTACAAACAAAGTCTATGTTTGCAAATACGCAGTTTCCGTGGATATTTTTACCACAATCCAGCTTCGGTTTCATTTGGCATCGAGTTGTTACTATAACAGTGTTCTCGGTGTTGATACTCTACCCTCCGAATATAACATCATTGAAGCCTACGCCATCCTGGTTTAAACTTTTGGAATTCTGGACTAATTTTGTTTACGCTGCTGATATTTGCGTATCTCTGCTGACGGCAGTGTCCCACCGAGAGAATCTATCTACCAGTTTTACCGCTGTTATGTTCGCCCGATGTAAGACTTTATATTTCATCCTTGACGTTATGGCTACTGTATGGATAGAAGACATCGTTGTCATTATTGGTAGTCCGCAATTGTACCATGTTGTGCAGTTCAACAGACTCATCAAAATATATATGCTTTTCACTGGGGATACCGTGCTCTGGAATGTAAAAGAAAACCCTTTGATGATAGTATGTTACAAGATATGCTTGCTGCTATTCAGTTGTGTGTACCTTTTAGGTTACTTTATGTTTGTGATAAATCGTGCTACTCCTGATATGACCACGAATTTTTTTTTTGGAGACTATTCCTGTGATGCTAGTACTCCCAAGGAAAAGTGCGAACTAGAGAGCAATTATTTTTTTGGTATTGCCATAGCTTGGGTAATGGAACTTATGTATCCAGAATTTCTGCCTTTGAAGCTTGTAGACGTGTACTATGAAGTGGGTGTGGAGTACACCTTTTACTTACTCTTCACGTATTGTAAAATCCAGTTTGTCGCTGCAATGTATTTGAGATACAGGGAAGTAGCTAACTTCCAATATTTGGTGACAAAATTGAAGACGTATTATCAATATTATAAAATACATCATGATTTGTTGAAACGTCTGGATAGATATCTTGTCTGTCACTGGAAGTATTACAGAGGAGTTGATATACTGAACCCAAATTCGTTGAGAGATGAGCCGTATGATATTTACTGGAAGGTTCAAGGTCAAGTGGCAGAAAAAATAATAAGTGAGTCGGAAGCTTTTGTTGGCGCTGATCCACTGCTTATAAGAGAGCTTGCTTATGCGTCAACATTTCTGATGTTGCCGAAAAACGCAACTCTATTTTTGTTCGGGGTACAGAGCAAAAATGTATCATGGTTAGTGCAGGTTAGTAATCGTATTACTCAAACAACATTTATAAGGTCTTCGCCACTATCACGATCTATAAACCGGACTTTTTACGTCCAGGCAAGCAACAAGCAAATTTTCAGCTGTCAAATGACAAAGAACGGCACTCGATGTACCGGTCCTATTAAGGTCTGCTTATGGAACGGGGCAGTGGGTGAACCTATCATGACATACGGATCCGAAACGTGGTCACTCACAGTACGGCCAGTCCACCAGTTCAAAGACGCTCAGCGAGCTATGGAAAGAGCTATGTTCGGAGTTTCTCTGAAGGATAGGATTCATAACGATATTAAAAGAGAACCAAAGTCATCGACAGAGCTCGGGGAATTAGCAAACTAAAGTGGCAGATGGCGCTCATTAGGGTGGCCTACGTACAGCGGTTGACCCTTATTTATTTCCCGTACTCGTTTTTTTCACAGGGCAATATCAAATGCGAATTTCACAATGAAGATGGCGAGTTATTGAAGGTGTTCTATGGTCCTGGTTACATGCTCTCTGTCAGCTCTGTGTTTCTGAATAAAGCCTCGCTTAGAACGTATAGTGCTTGTACTGAATGCGAAGTAAGTTAAAATATTTTATGTAGTTTTGTTAGCATATAACTGTTCTTAATAGTTTATCTATGTATTATCTTTTTATTTAGATAAACATAGATTAATTACAACATAATCTTATATTATAAGAATCTTTGTCCTGACTGACTGACTGACTGACTGACTGACTGACTGACTGACTGACTGACTGACAGACAACGCACAGCCCAAACCGCTGGACGTAGAAACTTGAAATTTTCAGTGTAGGTAAACCTTGGTACGTAGGGGTGTACTAAGAAGGGATTTTTCAAAATTCAACCTCTAAAGGGGTGAAAAGGGATGAAAACCTGGAATCAAGACAGGACAGACAGGACAGACAGGACAGACAGGACAGACAGGACAGACAGGACAGACAGGACAGACAGGACAGACAGGACAGACAGGACAGACAGGACAGACAGGACAGACAGGACAGACAGGACAGACAGGACAGACAGGACAGACAGGACAGACAGGACAGACAGGACAGACAGGACAGACAGGACAGACAGGACAGACAGGACAGACAGGACAGACAGGACAGACAGGACAGACAGGACAGACAGGACAGACAGGACAGACAGGACAGACAGGACAGACAGGACAGACAGGACGGACAGGACGGACAGGACGGACAGGACGGACAGGACGGACAGGACGGACAGGACGGACAGGACGGACAGGACGGACAGGACGGACAGGACGGACAGGACGGACAGGACGGACAGGACGGACAGGACGGACAGGACAGACAGGACAGACAGGACAGACAGGACAGACAGGACAGACAGGACAGGACAGGACAGACAGGACAGACAGGACAGACAGGACAGACAGGACAGACAGGACAGACAGGACAGACAGGACAGACAGGACAGACAGGACAGACAGGACAGACAGGACAGACAGGACAGACAGGACAGACAGGACAGACAGGACAGACAGGACAGACAGGACAGACAGGACAGACAGGACAGACAGGACAGGACAGGACAGACAGGACAGACAGGACAGACAGGACAGACAGGACAGACAGGACAGACAGGACAGACAGGACAGACAGGACAGACAGGACAGACAGGACAGACAGGACAGACAGGACAGACAGGACAGACAGGACAGACAGGACAGACAGGACAGACAGGACAGACAGGACAGACAGGACAGACAGGACAGACAGGACAGACAGGACAGACAGGACAGACAGGACAGACAGGACAGACAGGACAGACAGGACAGACAGGACAGACAGGACAGACAGGACAGACAGGACAGACAGGACAGACAGGACAGACAGGACAGACAGGACAGACAGGACAGACAGGACAGACAGGACAGACAGGACAGACAGGACAGACAGGACAGACAGGACAGACAGGACAGACAGGACAGACAGGACAGACAGGACAGACAGGACAGACAGGACAGACAGGACAGACAGGACAGACAGGACAGACAGGACAGACAGGACAGACAGGACAGACAGGACAGACAGGACAGACAGGACAGACAGGACAGACAGGACAGACAGGACAGACAGGACAGACAGACAGACAGACAGACGGACAGGACAGACGGACAGGACAGGACAGACAGACGGACAGGACAGGACAGACAGACAGACAGACGGACAGGACAGACAGACAGACGGACAGGACAGACAGACAGACGGACAGGACAGACAGACGGACAGGACAGACAGACGGACAGGACGGACAGACGGACAGGACAGACAGACGGACAGGACAGACAGACGGACAGGACAGACAGACAGACAGGACAGACAGACAGACAGGACAGACAGACAGGACAGACAGACCGGACAGACAGACCGGACAGACAGACAGACAGACAACGCACAGCCTAAACCGCTGGACGTAGAGACTTGAAATTTACAGTGTAGGTAAACCTTGGTACGTAGGGGTGTAGAAGAAGGGATTTTTCAAAATTCAACCTCTAAAGGGGTGAAAAGGGATGAACACCTGGAATCAATTTTTGGTCTAAAACTGCACATAACCTATATTAAATTAAAGAGCCGATTTTTCTCATTTAGTTGATGTCATAATTACCTGTAAATTCTTTATTTTTGGTGTTTTTCATGAAAAATAGAATACTTTTATTTTGACATAATGACAGCGATGATACACACAGATTAGTAATAGATGATACAAAACATATGGAAAAGGAACTGTCAATGTTAAATTACCTGTGAAACTCAGAACAATTGTTCTGAGCTGTGAAAGGAAGCATAAACTATTACTGGTCTAATAAGTTTCCAATCTTGATTATTCATGGAGTTCTTACGTAATTCTACGTCTGATAACTAGATGTCGCTGCTAATTCTGATCAAATCCTAGAACGCGCTGTCGTTGCGTTTTGAAAAGTTTACCTTAACTCTCAAAATTTTTACTAAATTCACCGAAATTTCTTAATTTTTAGATTTAGGTATGTTTGTTACTCTTTCACGCAAAAACTACGGAATATACTTACATACCCTATTATTCATATTCGTTCGCAAAAGTTAGCCATTGCTTAAAGTTAGCCCTGTCACTGTTTGTCATTATGAAATGGTAAGAGATGGCAATACTTTAGTCATCGTTTAGCGTACACTATATTATAATGAATAATGAGGATAGTACCTACGTGTGCTGGAATGGGACATAGGGTACTTTTTATCTGGGTACCGCGTGAGCGAAGCCGCGGGCGGCTGCTAGTAATAATATAAAGAAATAAACTCAAGTAAACAGCACAAAATTTTGGTCATTCGGCAAGTTTATATAATAATGTTAATAAAATGTGTCAAATACTACTCGGGATCTACTATCCCCTATACAGGCTAGACCGTAGTTGGTTGCACATTATGAAAAACTAGCTGCCGCCCGTGGCTTCGCTCGAGTGGTACCCCGATAAAAGTATCCTGTATGTTATTCCAGCACACATACTACGTATATTACAAGTTTTATTCAAATCCATTCAGCCGTTACGGCGTGATTGAGGCACAAACATACAAACATCCTCACAATTTTTCACATTTACTTATTATATAGTAGGATTTAAGCGTCTTTTTGAATTGAAATTTAATATATTTGTAAATCGCAATACTTTATTTAGTTGTGGAAATTATTTAGTTTATTTTTTAGATAATTTACATAAAAGTGCAAGAGTTTTTCAAAATAATAAAGCGCTTTCCCGATGAGTGGGTATATTTTGAGAACTGTATCAATGAATTTTCACCGGTTTTCGAAGAAATGTTTCAGAATTATGTGCGGAAACATAGAGACGTGAGTTTAACTTTTTACATGTGACCCTTTTTTCGATCCCACATACCCTTTAAATGTTATTGTTATTGCTCTTATTTTTTGGTTTTTACCTTGAAACTCAGTATTTATTTATAGGAAAACCAACAGCTTCAGTAAAAATATAAGTGTATTTAATTTGTTAAATTATGTTGTACGTATTTCTCTCGGAGGAAGGAGTTGATGTCTGCGACATAGTTTTTATATGTACTTCTCCAGATAACCATCTAACCTCTAACACTTCAACATCTGTGATACCACCATGTGTAAAAGAAATGATTTAAAATCTGTTCTTAGATTGCATTTTGGTCATATCCCTTCGAACACATTCGTTTCTCTCATGAAAAAAGTTACATCGCCAAATTGCGATGATCGTGGTGTTATTGAGGAGTGTATTCGAAAAGCATATTTTAAATCAACATGTTTTGTTCAAAACAGCTTGATAGAAATAAGTTATGTAAATAGTATAATATCCGACTCTTCTGGTGAAGAGGTTGAGTTAACAAGTTTTTGCTTTTAGGGATATGGGTGATGTAGTCACAAAGCGACAAACCCTAAAATAAATAAAAAAGAACTTCTGATGTTAACAGTTTAACTTTAACTAGACTATTTAAGTTATAAGTTTGCATAGTATTCACCATTTTTATGATTGAAACGTGAATTTTGTGTGCATATTACAGTATCAAAAAAAGTTGAGAGATCGTGTTTTCCATTCACGGGCATCATCAGTAGCAGTAGCAGGGCTTGATCAAGTGAAATTCGTGTCAAGGAGCCCTCACTCGAATCTTAATACAGATGTCTGGGAAGAACCGGAATCAGAGTAAGTATAAACCGGCTCCAAATAAAACCGGTCAAGTTAATTCGTACACGAAGGGTTCCGTACCATGGTACATGTACATTGTACATAAATGTTTCTTGTACGCTACCTATTAATAGATAGCAGCGAGTTCCCTATTAAAAACAAGCAAAAAATGCAAAATGAAACACTTCTCTTCTATGATTATTTTTAATTATTAATTTTGTACAAATCAGCATTATCAAAAAGATAAACCTACACAAAAAATAGAAGTATAGGGATCATGAAGAAAGAAGAATCTGCCATCTAGTGGCGCTAATCCAAAACTTTAGGTACGCTATTATAACATTTAAAAACGTGGCTAATAGGTTGGCAGCACGTTCTCAAAAAATGTGCAAAAATACACTTGACTTCATCCCAATTACTGACCACGCCTAGCGTTGCTTAACTTCGAACTTCGATGATCGATTACGAACGTAAAAAAATGTTTCTTGTATTTTTATTCTTATATTATTTGTTGTTATAGCGGCAATAGAAATATATATTCTGCGAAAATTTCTACTCTCTACCTATTACGGTTCATGAGATACAGCTCTCTGACAGGCGGACGGATGGACGGACGGACGGACAGCGGAGGCTTAGTAATAGGGTCCCGTTGGCACCTTTCAGGTACGGAACCACAAAAAAAGGTTTTCAATAAGTAATATCCACAGTCCACAGTCCATCCAATGCGACTGTGGTGCACAGAAGCAGGACTTGCCATATTTACTTTCCTATCCTGCATCAGGAGGACCTTTACAAAGCCACCGATAAAGCCGTGAAGGTTGCTACCTTTTGGTCTAAGTACTTATAAAAGTTAGACACATTCACGCAAAGAAAAATAGGTAATTTTTTTTGTAGGTATGTAAACAATAACAACTGTGTCAATTATTATGACGATTCTCATGGTATTAGCTCAGACTAAAAAACAGAAAAGACGGCGCGCTGCGAACAACAAAAGTAAAGCCACACAATACCGTGCTCCTGCAAGTAAAAATACACGATCACGCACACACCTACACTAAAACCATGCTCATCGCTATTTGTACGACGAGTCTTAAAAACAGAATTATGCCTTCCCGTGTAGTAAAAACTTGTAAAAACAGCAGCAAAACACATAAAAAGTCTCACGGAATCACTTTTCACTCGCAAGTACTTCAAATAACATCGTTGCTTAGCTGCATACTGCACCAAGTAGCCGCGCGTGGCTAACGCACGAAGCAAATGCTCGCCTAGTCGCACTTCCCCCGCAGTTTGCTCGTTTTCCTTGGGCTCGGCGCGTCCTGACAGCTGACACTGACAGCTATACAGATTTTTAATGTTTTTTTCAGTTTCATGAGGGCATGGCTGCCATTCAGAGCTATAGTTGCAGTTGTTTCTATTGTATGCGCTTCTCTTCAAGGTATCATGAGCTAAATATGAATATGAATAAATTTTAAAAAGTATAATGTGGCAAAAGTGATGCTTATGATAAAAATTGTTTGTTTTCAGGTGGCAGCGGGGCGATAATTAGATGGCCCTTGATCTTGGTTGGAGCATTCTGTGATTGTATTGCTTGGATGGACATCGTTATAAAATTATTTGTATGTATTTTAAACACAGTAATTCTCCTTCCTCGTCAACAATTTTTTCAATCAATGTGTTTACTTTTTAATGAACATAACCTTATTCTCTTGTTTCCATAAATGATAGTCACCTCTCTATCATATACAACTTGAATTCAGATAAAATTGGCTTCTACATCCGAACTAAAGTAGGCCATGTATCTTATTTCAGGTCACAAACTATGTTAAGTATATTCAAAATTTATTTTAAATCCGTTCAGCCGTTAAACCGTAATTTAGGCACAACCATACAAATGATATTCCTTCCTACTAAGGAAGATTTTGTAACGATTTTTTTCAACCTACAACGACTATGTACTTCAACTTCAAAATCAGTGTATTTAAGTTAAAGTACAGCTTATTAACCAACTTATAAAACTCGTACACAGCTATGCTACTACGACGAACGTGGCATTCTCATCAGCGACAGAATCCGATGCGCCCTTCATTACCTAACTAGAGGATTCTTACTCGACGTCATTGGAACCTTTCCACTTTTCGAGTGCTTTCGCGTGGTGATGAGAGACATTATTGACGATGACACCACTATGCTGATAAATACTTTCTGCAAGTTCTCCCATATGTACATCATACTGGGGTACTTTAATTATGTTGGCGATGCACCGACTGTGAATGTTGCTTTTATCATGGTATGTTGCCCTTATCACTCGACTACTCTACACTACTACTATAATATCTATTCGTTAAACGATTTTGCGTTATTCATTTTTAAATTTTGTTTTGTGTTGACCTTGACCTTGACCATGACCTTGCATTCCATGTATGTAACCAACACAATGTTTTGAGCAAATAAATTATCTTTATCTTTATCTTGTTGATATCTTACTGCGACAATTCTAAGTCGTAAAATCACGTCGTGATATTACCTACAGTACCTGAGTCAAAGCGGAAATCTTTGATTCTTCCGTGCTTTGTTTGTATTGCATGTTTAATTAAATTTCCTTTCATATATTTTTAGAATTTAAAGAGGCATTTTGAGTATGTAAGAATTCAACTCAAAGAGTCTCAACCTATGTACATTATTTTATGCTACAAAGACAAATTATAATAACATTAAAAACTTTAAGGTAATCAGTATAATAATAATAAGAAATAAAAATGAGCTCAGTTTTTTATCTGAGTTCGCCTACAGATAGAAAACAGAGCTCAGATCACCGACCGCAGGTAAGGTCCCCAAAAGACTGGCGACGTTACCTCGTTGGATAGCTATACTTATCCTTTGTCCGAGGTAAGCGCCAGCCCTTTGGTCATTGGTATTATTTTAAGTAGATAGTAACTCAAGGAAAATCTCTAAAGCCCTTGCAATCCTTTTTATGCTTTCAGATATTGAAATGGCAAGTAGTAACATTACTGATAATGTTAGGAGCGAGCCATTACCTGATATACCATTGCGTGGATTACACGTTCGACGGAAGATTAAGGCTAGTTCACATGGAAAGAAGAAATGACTGCTGGCTGCCCAAGTTTCTAGAGCTGCAGAAAGAACCCACAATATCACAGCTGCATATCGTTAGTATATTTCGACAACCTTTGTGGCGTGGCGGGCGGGTGCTCGACTGAGGCGCGGGTTCGATTCCCGCTGCGGAAGAAATATTTGCATGCTCTGCAAATATTTCTTCCGGGTCTCGATGTTGTATTATTATGTAGGTACTATAAGTATGAATTTACTAAAAAAGTATGTAAGTATTCTATCAGTCATCTGTTTCTCATAGTACAAGCTTTACTTAGTTTGGGGCTAGATGGCGCTGTGTGAAATGTCGACAAATATTTATTATTATTTTTTGATAATGCGTAGAGATGGTAAAAATAGCTAACCTGTCATTAAAGTACTTTCAGTCTAACTAGTAGGTAACATGTTAACGGTGCAGGAACGAAAAGTTGAAAATCTCAAATGTAACATCAATAAAACTTTTCATTGTTTGAACGAGCGGTATTCCATTACAACACCTTCAAAAACTCCGGCAATGTTTGGATGTTCAATCTAATCAGAAACCTTTGAACAAACATCTTAAGTAGGCACACTTTAGTATTAACGTAGACTTCTTCCTGATATTATAAATGAGAAAGTTTGTAAGGATTTCAAAGTGATCCTGGTGGTCTTATTTTATAAATGACTTTTGAAATTGAAGTTGATGCTTACGGCGTAACTTCTGAGTTGAATAGAACTGGAATATACATAATTTGTGACCTTAACAAGCTACTTTTTAATGAAGTCACCGGTGGTAGCAAGTAAAAAATAAAGTTCATGCTTCCTTCTAAAAAGTAGGAATAGTCAAAACCGTAGAATAATTATTAGGCTCTCTCAAACATTCTTCCAGATTAGACAATATTTCAAGTATCAAAAGTTTAACTTCATTAGCTTGCACCAGCAGCTTATCTTGCTATAAAAGTGCCCTGTATTTTAACTATGTGTTTTGCAAAGTTTTATACAAATCCATTCAAACTCATCATCATTATCTTCCTGCCCTAATCCCGTTCTATGTGGGGTCGGCACAGTATGATCCTTGGATCCTGTTGAAAGAGTTTTGGCTAAGGTGTTTTATGACCGGCCGCCTGCCTGACGTCAACCCTCCTTGGGAATACTTGCTTATTCATATAAATCCATTCAAACTCGTATTTATTGGAAAAATATTCACTCTATTTGAGTCACAATTTTTATTCATCTTCATCAGCCTTATAGCAGTCCACTGCTAAACATAGACCTCCCCTAATGAGCACCGTCGCGCCCTATCTTCGGCTTGACGCATCCAGTCTCTGAGAGCAGCCTCTCGCAAATTGTCACTCCACCTAGCCGGAGGGCGTCGTACATAACGTTTGTCATTTATTTTTATTCATAAAGTATTTCGTATTACTCGCTCGATATATCTCCATGTTTACATTTTCAGGAAAACACTGACTGATGTGCCTTTTGGGAGTTTCACGAATTTTTGCATTTCAGTTATATGCGGAAAGTCTGAACTTGGCTCAGAGCGGACTGGTGAAGATGAACATCGGCAGATTCAATATAAATCGGAACCACCTTGGTGTGGGAGTTGCTTTGCTTGTTCTTGGGATTATTTATTGGTAAATGTTTGGTAGTAATTTTATGTAGAAACATGCCGTAAGTCCGCTTTCTTATTCTGGGATTAGACATTATCTTTCTTGGTAAAAAAACTCGAGTGCACTGATGGTCTAGTGGTAGCCCCGCCTTCCGATCCTAAAGAGTTCTTTCGAACCAGTGTGATGAAAGGATTTAAAGTGCGCCCCAAAGGCGCCTTTCGTGCACCTGATATATATTTTGGAACTGTTTAGGTTCTACGACATGCCGGTTTCCTCACGATGTTTTCCTTCGACGTTTGAGAGTGGTATAGTGAGCATAATTTTTTCGAACGAAGAAAAATCCGTTGGCGCACGACCGGATTTGAACCCTCGACCTTATGATCGGAAGGGGGGGTCGCCACCTCTAGACAAAATTGTAATTTAACTAACGTCTTATGTCACTATTTGAGCATTTTCCCCGAGTGCAGATTATTTCACACCCGCAACTGTATTATTACACAGCTTCTTAATTATAAACCGGGTTAGTTTCAGCTTTCTTAATTAACCTCTGACAAAAGCGAGTGACGCTTGAGAATGACATACAGTCAGCAACAAAAGTTAACAAAAAGTTTGTGTTTTTTATATTTTTTCGTTGTTACACTTGTGTGACTTGAATTTTTTTACAAGATAATCGTAATTTCGATCATTACGGGATTCTACAGATATTTTTGAACGTAAAATGTTCATGGACTTTTGTTGCTGACTGTACGTACATAGTCCTATAACAGAGTTAGGTAGTGGCAATTATGTTATGCAGTTTGTACCTCATTAACCTACATAGGTGATAAAAAAGTAGAATACTACTATCGTGTTCATAATTTGTGTTTTCTATTGTTGCCAAATCAGTTCAGAGTAAATATACACACCCACACATGCATTTATTAGAAAAAAAATTATTCTCTAACTCACTCACTCACTCCCACCCACCCACTCACTCACTGACTCATTCACTCACTGACTCATTCACTCACTCACACATTCATTCACACACCCATTTACTCACTCACTCATACATAACCTTCGCATTTATTAAGCTTGTGCTTTGCTACCAGGTTTGTAATGTGCTACTCACTGACCCTCCTCGTGCTGAACTCCCGGGGCAACACACTCTTCCAGCACGGAGTCAACCAGCTCAGGAAGTTCCTCTACGCCGAGAGAGTGGACAAGAAGCTGATTCAACAGGCCTTGGCGCATTTCAACTACTGGTGGATGAGGTAAGAGAATTTATCTGGGAAAATTCTAATCAAATAAACAACCTCTACGATTATCTATTTATCCAAGAAGTTAATGTATGTGATGTGACCAATGACCAAAGGGCTGGCGCTTACCTCGGACAAAGGATAAGTATAGCTATCCAACGAGGTAACGTTGCCAGCCTTTTGGGCACAATCAACACAGCTGTGTTTTCTATCTGTAGGCGAACTTAGATAGAAAACTGAGCTCATTTTCATTTTTTATTATTATACCGATTACCTTGAAAGTTTTTGATGTTATTGTATTTTGTCTTTGTAAATAAGTTGATTCAGTAACGTCTACTCTACATATTTAATTTTTGCTTTCTTCCGCGGCTTTACTCTCAAGATATCTGCGTAAAAATTTTGCATCTTTGTTTTTTTAAGGCCACCAGTTATATTCATACATACATTATTAGCACGCCCGAATCCCTAATGGGGAAAGCAATTGATTCAAAATTCCAAGATGGATATGGTGAACCACGGTGACAGGTGATCAGTCCATCGCCCATTTAGATGGTCGATCATGTTGGAACTCTAAATATATACTCGTAGGTATACAAAGTATCATTAAAATCCGTTTAGCCATTACGCCGTGATTGAGGCACAATCTTTCCATCATCTCAAACTTTAATGGTTATATTGTGAACAATTTTATTAAAGAATGTAATTGCGGCAATAGATTATCATCATCATCTTCATCAATGGTCGACTAATGTTGATTTGTTTTTTAGGACAAAAGGGATAAATATACGCCATTTGACAAACGAACGCATTGGAGTTGTATTACGGCAAGACCTCAACTACTATTTCTTTGAGAAGTAAGTAAACAAACAACATCCTATGGTATCTCTGCTGGACTGGGAGTAAAAAAAAAAAAATAGAATGTCTAGCTCCTTCTCTCCCCGAGCATGTCGTATAAGTCGACTAAGGGATAGTATCCACTCCTACATGATGGACCATCTATATGGGCGATGGGCTGATCACCTGTTACCATGGTTCACCTTAGGACTTTGAATCAAGAGTGGCTGCAAGTTTTCTTATGATTACTTGTAGTTCTGCTCACTCCATTAGGGATAAGGGCGTGATAATATATTATGTATGTATTATGTCTTAAGTTGACCACACGCGTACCGATTTATGCCTAGTTCCTTTATCTTAAATTGCCTTAGCAGCGTTGCTAAAAAACGTTATGTTTTTTGACAAACAAGTAACTTTGCTAAAGTAATCTCCTGTGCATCCTGTTAATTGAATACCATGAATCGGTCATTAGTTTTATCTAACAGTTATTGGTGCTCTTTGTTAACACACAGTGAGTTTTACCCAGTTTTATCTGTGGTTCAGTTGTTACCTGCTTGCAGTTGGTGCTACACTTTTAATTAGTTTCAATCGATTTCCGCTCGTTAAATTTTTAATACAATGTTTACTCACAGAATATCAAAAGGAAAGTGATCTAGACCACTTTTAAGTTACTGGTAACGGAGCTCGTAGTACCATAAAACTGGAAACTTTTAAATGGTCCATAGCTGTAAGATCATGATTGCTATTAGTTTTTAAGACGGTTTGTTTCCTGAGGAAATAAAAATACATAAATGAATAATAAAACCGGTCAAGTGCGAGTCGAATTAGCACACGCAGGTTTTTGTACATTATTCTAGGTCACGAACTGTATACCAACACCGTGATTGGCCTTCAAACATTCTCACAAACTTTGTCGACCTCAGTGGGGTGATGGGCTAGGGCTTAGACTTGGGGGAGACGGGCTCTATTCCTGCTGCGGGATAAATCTGTGTGTTGAGGTATCATGAGTCTCATGGTTTCTGATACCCATGACACAGTGTGGGTTCAAAAACTATATATGAGACTTGATATTAAGGGTTTAGGTTTTAAGGTAAAATCAAATTTTTTAAGGAATGAATGCATGAAAATTCTTTATTGCACACCTTACAATTAATAAATTTGATAACAAGTAAAAAAAAGTATAATGTACAACGGGCGGTCTTATCGCTAATAAGCGATCTCTTCCAGAGAACGTTTGGGTGGAGAGGAATTTAAAGAAATTGAAGATTGGCCGAGGTGCACATTTATAAATAACGTGATTTTTCTTTCTAAACCTACATACATGTCAAAAACAATTATACTTGCATAAACGTTATATACAAATAGATACTTACATAGAAAATAAATACATACATAAGATAAATACATAAATAGATAAATATAATGAACGAATCAACGAAGCAACTTAGGATGACACTTCAGATAAATAAAAGTTTTTCCCCTGTATAGGGGAGAGGCCTAGGCAAGCCACATTCGCTCACATGTCCGAGTCTAACATGGTTCGCCGTTGACGGACACGTCAAGGAGGACATCATCATCAAAAGCTTTTTATCTTAGCTTTAAATGCAGCTGGTGACGTCGATTTTGGTTTAACAATTACTTTCTCCCATGTAGAACCTTCACAGCCCTCGACACTTTGCTCCAAGGTGGCGAGACACTATCCCGCCAGCTCGCCAGTTCCAGCACTCAGATATACGTGCTACCGAACCAGGAGATCATCAGGGAGAACGATATCATCAGCCATGTCTACGTGGTACACCGCGGCAAGGTCATCATCAGCCAGGAGGGAGAGAATATTATCACGCTCACTAAGGTATAGGTTAATTTACAAACATTTACCATCAAGTTATTCTAAGGTGATGAGACACTATCCTGCCAGCTCGCCATGCATAGCACCATAGCAGGTCTACGAACCAGCAGATATAAAAGAGAACGACATCACCAGTATATGTCGTGCATCGCAGCAAGGTCGTCATCAGCCAAGAAGGCGAAAAATCGTTATACTAAGGCCTTTTACTATCTGTAGTAGATGATTTATACAGCGTTAGGAGACAACTTTTATTTTCACAAACGGGACGCTGTAGTGCCCGGGACGAATTAAGATGGAGTAGGCTTGCCCAGCATCTATTCCATCCTCTCAGCTTAGTCGGCCTTGTCCACTGGAAAGACATGGTCAATACGTGCGGATTTGACTAAGCCGCGGGTTTCCTCACGATGTTTTCCTTCACCGTTTGAGAGTACTGGTACACGACCGAGTTTGAACCCACTACCTTAGGATAGGAAGGCGGGGTCACTAACAACTAGACCACCAGTGCTCTCTAAGACTGACTAAGGTCTGAAGTACTAAGGTATAAATCTACTTACATTCTTACAAAAACCTGTACTATCTATTAACTCCGAGGTGGTTAGACGTGCTACCAGCCCCAGCATTTTTTTTAAATTTATTTATCATAATAAAAAGTTTACAAAATGCTTAATTAAAAGAGTTTTTGTTTTTATTCTTAGATAAAATAAGTATTTTAGTTCATTCTTTGGAACACTGATCTTGTTCTGTTCTGGAGGCGGGCGTTGACTCTGCTACACAGTTTCTACTTTTGCAGTTGTCAACGTGCCATTTGTTTTAGGTACCTATAATGTTTTTGTTCCGAAATAAAAACTTTTTAATTTGAATTTTGAATTTGAAAAAGAGCACCACGAAAACCACCAAGGTTTGTAAAGTAGATAAAACTTAGACGTGCTGTCAAACCAGGAGATCATAAGAGATAATGACATCACCAACCATGTGAACGTCGTGTACCGCGGCAAGGTCGTCATCAGCCAGGGGGTAGGTAGAAGATTATTTGACGTTTTAAGCTCAAAAACTCGCTTCGCTGTTTCAGGGTTGTATATTTGGCCAGCTACTGAGTTCAGCAAACCGTCCAGTCCGCGTTTCGGCTATGTCTGAAGACTTTGCTGATTTACTACAAATCCATATAAAGCAATTCCAAGAATACATTGATGATGGGGTAAAAGCTAAAACATACATTTTACAATCAACTTTTTTTTACTGATCTGTATTGCACATTATCATTAAACTTCATAATGTTCCTAATATTCCAAAGAACTTCTGAATGTTGTTGGATAACCATTGAGGAGTTAAGGTTCTTAAATGCTAGGCCCGGAACGGGAATCGAGGTTTGGGATGGCCCCACTCAATGGACTGATGATGTTTTTTAAAGGTCACGGGTGGTTGGTTGGCTGATGAAAGAAAAGTGCATGCTACGGAAATGCGAATGCTGAGATGGATGTGTGGAGTTACCAGAATGGATAGGATACGGAATGAGTACATCAGAGGAAGTTTGAAAGTAGCGCCAGAGAAGATGAGAAGTAATAGGCTAGCGTGGTATGGGCATGTTATGCGGAGAGAAGTTAGTCATGTTACAAGGCGAGTGATGATTAAGAATGTGGATGGATATACTGCTAGAGAAAGGCCAAGCAAAAGATGGATGGATTGTGTGAAAGAGGATATGCGTGTGAAAGGAGTGAGCGTGGAGATGACGAGTGATAGGAGAAAATGGAAGAGGGAAACATGGTGTGCTGACCCCACCTAGTGGGATAAGGGCAGGAAAATGATGATGGTTGGCGGATGTATTTAGAACGAAACCGTACATCTTGGAAGTGTATTGGACAAGACATGTCTAACAGTATACTTCTATGTATGGGCTTCTATGATGAATTGCACATTATTTTCCTCGTTTTCATTTACCAGGTAAGGCACAACATAGCTCAGAATCCTCAATCCAAAGACGATTACATGGCTACGAAAAAACATGTGGCGGAAAATCCTTACGACACAATTCAATACATTCTTCGCGGACGAAAATGTATTAAGCTTCCAGTAAGTTTTGGATTTTTTTATTTTATTTTTTATTTTTATAACATTTTCGTCATCTAGACGAAACCAACAACACCTCATTTGTCAAAATACGTCCAGCCGTTTCGGCTCCAGAGGCAGCCAAAACAATAAGTTGAAAATGGATTCTCACAACCGCCATGTTGGATTTTTTTGACACTTCATATAACCTATGATACTTTCGTCATCTAGGCGAATTAAACGTCACTTGTCAAAAAACGTTAAGCCGTTCGGATTATAGCTTCCAAAAGAATGGATAAGTTCCCCAAACACATGACTTCCTCATAGTCGGGTAAAAATTTACCTTTTATGCTAACCGGCAGGGATTTATTTTCAGTGCATGACTTTTCCAATAGAAGCACGTCATGGTAACTTGTACTCTAGTTGGTTGGCCATAGCATGGCTGTTGGCGCCCCTGGCGTCGGTCTCGATGGCTCTTACCTTGGCTACGTTGCCTCCTCACATTATTCCAAGATTGCTGTGGTTATTTATGCTTCTGGATGCTATTTTCTTACTCAATTTTGTCACTGAATTTTTTACGGTAAATGTTTTATGAATCTTGATTTATTTATTGTATTTATTCGTCTATACTTTAAAAGTTGTTACAAAAAAAGTTTTTAAACTTTGCTTGGGTTAATAATGTGTGTTTATGAAAAAACTGAATCTATAGGAGTCAAAATTTATGACTAACACAATAAGTGGTTTTTCATTTAAAACTCAACATTCTGATCCTAACCGTGGACAATGTTCGCGAAAAAATAAAATAAAATAATTTTTACACTCATTTGAAGTTAATCCATGTGCTTTTAAGCATTCTCAACTGAAATGTAACCTACCCAATTTTTCAGATGGAATTGATTGTAGTAGACAGGAAATGCGTAAAGCGTATTCTAGGACTGAGAAGATTCAAACAATTGACATTCTACCTTGACGCCATAGCATTATTTCTCCCAATGCTGACTTATGTAACCCATGATTGGACATATCATTTGGTTTGCTTGTTGCGACTCAGGCTGTTGTACGACTTTCATTATCACTTTTGTAGAGGCTTCAAGGTATAGTTTTAATAACGATTTTGTTTTAATAGCTACAATTGTGCCATTTCCTATTTTGAAAATCCTTAGACCTTACATTTATTTTTACTTATGGTAGCCTAATAATAAGCTAATGGGTTTTAAGGCTAAAGGTTTACCTGGCATGCAATAAAAAATGTAATTGTCTCTTTTCGATAAATAAATTTCAGAGTAAAGCGGCTCCAGTTATAATGAATTTCCTGATAGTACTTTTAATGCTTCATGCGATGTCTTGTGGCTGGATCTTTATAGCTTGTAGAGGTAATTTTCTCTCTTATATCACCACCAATTTTAATTTTATGAGAGTTTTATTTCACTATACGGGACGTAATAGGGCTTACTCTTGAAAACTGCATTCAAATAATTCTGAATACCCGCATTAGGACTGAAAACACGATAAAAAAAACATACTATAGGTACCCATTTTTCATCTTTTCTGACTTCTATTCAAAGGTTCTGCCAAAAAAGGTACAAACTCACAGATACTGAAATTGCCTTGTTAGTAAAAGCGTAACGCCAAATTGTGAAATCGTAAATAAAATTGTAAAAGCGCAATGTAAAGCAAAATCATCATCTGCGTCTTTGCTAACAGACTTACATCGACAAGTTCAATGTACATTATCATTTGAAACTGGTACAATAAAAATATTCTTTGCAGTTATTTAAGTCTTGGCAAAAAGCTTTGTTATATACAGATATGTTTTAGGTAGCTAAATAATATATAACCATTCTGACCCAATATTGGGACTGCTGGGTATCAGAAACTATCACAGCACCAAGACTCGGAAGAAATTTTTGCAGAACATTCTGCAGCGGGAATCGAACCTTGCGTTTCAGCCGAGCAATCGCCCGCCACGCCACCGAGGCGGAGGAGTTAGTCGAAGATGATGTCATAAATAAATTGCTGGCTGATTTTAAATTGTTATTTTATACTAACACGCTCCCGCCGCTCTGCTTGTGTGTCTAGTTTAAGCTAAATCCGTTTAACCGTTACGGATATGAATACGAACAAACATACTCACACAACATTCCTATTTATAATATTAGTGTGATTTACAGATGAGGATTTCCCATTGAAGGTGTCGGAATTATCTGGAGTTTTCAATCTTACCATTGATACTGACGTCTGGGTTTTACCTACGGAGAGGAAGGGAGGTAAGCATAACTCATCTTAATTTACCGTGCCAACAACAGCTATTATAATTCAATTAAATACTAAATAACATAAATATGTACTAGTTTACCTGCGTAGCTTCGCTCGTGTTTTGTAAATTTTGACACCCCATTTTACTTTATTTTGGGGGATACCTACTTTAAAGAACTCGTGTCCGTTGATTTCAAAAAAATGCTTATTTTTTTATTTTATTTTTTTCAATATATCACATTGGGGCAAAATGGGGTGTCAAAGCTTGAATGGGAACTTCTTAACGGGTGGTACGATTGGGTCAAAACTTGGTTAGGATAATTTAAATACAAAATTAATTGACTTGTGTTTTTAAAATAACACTCAAAAAGGGATAAAATTGGGTGTCAAAACTCACACCACACGAGCGAAGCCGCGCATTTGCTAGTGAAAAAATAATTCATTCATAAATCTACTCATTATTTTTATCAAAGGTTGTGCCAGGATGACCAAGAATGTTGACGCAGAAAATCAGGAAACTCTTCCTGGTTTCGTGGTGCCCAAGCATTGGCAGGATGACTATATCGTGGCGATGACATTCATCATCCTACTTCACACGCAAACTGGAATCAGTACGGTGAGTATATTTAAATAAAAAAATAACACCCAACACTTATATACCCCGATTCTGACGGTTCTGACCCCACACAAAGATTCAAGTCCAGTCCAAGTAGAACTTTTAGAAGTAATTTAACATCATAAAATGCCTTACGATTATATTCTAGGTAGTCGCAGCATCCCTCAAGCAAATCTACTACAAACTACTAATAAACTTCTTCACCTACATCATCAATATATGGCTGCTGAGCGTCGGCATCAGTTTCATCTACACGAGGTTCAGAGAGCTGTACCAATACGATTACAACGTGAGGAATCTGATCACGTTCCTGAAACACAGTGATATTTCGCCGGCTCTCTTGGAATCTGTTAGCGAGTATACTACTCAGTTGTGGCGACGGCAAAGGGGTAAGTTGCAATAGATATGTTAGTAGTATATTCATTGATGATTTCTTTATTTAATAAAAATAATACAACATTACAAAGAAACAATTGGAACACGTTGAAAACTGCCTTAGTTAACTTAAAAACTGTATCGCAGTTTCCAGCGCCCCCTCCCAACAATTATGATCTTAATCTATACTTACTCTTTACAGTAAAAACATAAAATAATTATACATTTATTATACGAGTAGTCGTCGGTACGTACACTGATGGTCTGTATGGTACACACACAACTTAGACCCCGTACCTTTTTTTTTTACTTAAGTATAATTTAAAATTTTGAACCTTCGACCTTCGGTCAGGTTCCAAATGTTATGGTACAATATTCTGAAAGTTCTTTAAAATTATTAGCAACTAGTATTAAAGAGCTGATATCAATTATGTATGCCTTTTTTAAGGTAAAAATATTAGGTATTTTTCGTATCTCAAGAGAACATAAACATACAAAACTGATAAACTACTTTGCGCCCTAGATTATACTCCTAAGTGAAAAAAAAATACCATACCTACCATGAGATTCAAGTAAACGTTCACAATTTAAGAATCCTTTGCAACGTCTATGGGATTACATGAAAATAAGTCTGTTTCACAAGATGAAGTAATTGCCTTAGGAACTCTTTCGTTACTGGCTGACTGACTGACAATCAACACACAGCCTAAACATAAGTCTTAGAGACATGAAACTTGGAAGGCATATTCCTCTTAAGGCAAACAATATGAAAGGAATTCTCGAAAATCTGCTCTAAGAGGACGTAGCGGGAAGATGAAGTTTGTATGAAAAAAAAAACTCATTGCGATCAATATAAGTTTGTTCTACAACATGAAGTGTAGTAATTTTACCGACAGAGCTTACGGTGACTGTTGGTAAACAAACGGACGGTTGGTAGTTGGTTAGCAGACAAAGGCTCCGTCTAAGGCAATTACTTGTCTCACTCTGTTTGCTAATAACTCTCCAACTCGGCAAATAGCGAATGGAGTTTGATATTCGGTTACAATATTGGACCTGAGCGGTTCTATTGAACAAATTAATTTTAATTAGTTTGAAAAATACTGCCCATTGATTTGTTGTGGGTATGGTTTTGAATACAAGTACCTACAGCTACTAGCTTCAACCGGTGACTCCGCTTGCGCAGTACATACCCGGATATGAAGTAGCCACCAAGTAAATATGTCTTTTTTTAATTCATTAACCACTAGTTTACCCGCGCGGCTTTGCTCGTATGTAGTACATTTTGACACCCCATGTTACCCCTTTTTGAGGGTTATTTTGAAAAACTCTGAAACACGTCTCCATTGATTTTGTATTTAAAGTACCCTAACAAAGTTTCCAGCCAATCGCACCACCCGTTAAAAAGTTCCCATACAAACTTTGATACACCATTTTGCTTCTTCTTGAGGATTATTTAGGAAAAACCCTGAAACACGTGTTCAATTGTTTTGTACGATTTTTTAAATCAATCGAACCGCCCGTTAAAAAGTTCCCACGCAAACTTTAGAACTCCTTTGCACCCGCTCTGGGGGTATATTAGAATTCACGCACTGACTTACTTACTCGTCATTATTTCAACCTGGTATAACCCACTACTGGGTAATTAGGCCTCCTTTGATTTTGCCAGCTTCCTCGGTCCTGTGAGCCTCTTATCCAGATTTTGCCCACGACTTTTTTGATGTCATCCATCCGACGCGCTGTTGGACGTCCAGGATTTCTTCGACTTGTCTTCGGCCACCACTCGGTCAAGGCTTTACTTCAGCGGCCATCATCACGTATGGCTAGGTGTCCTGCCCAACTCCACTATAAGTCTATTACACGGTTACCGATGTCTTGAACATTCTCCGACGTCGAATCTCTTTGTTTCGAAGTTTATCATGCGAGCGACCCATGCTGAGCATGGGTCGCTCCATGACTCTTTTTGCAACTCTACTTACTTACTCACTCTTATAGTTAGTGTGATCAGTTTTAATATTCATTTCAGGGACATGGCTACCAGAACTAGCCCAGCAATCGCCGATGTGCCTCCGAGAAGACTTACTGTGTAATCTGTACATGCACCATTTGGAAACGCCTCCACTCTTTCACCAGCTACCACCCTACTTCATACGACAGCTCGCTGCTAGATTGAGTAGGATCGTCGTATTTCCCGGTAAATAATTTTCTATCAGCTTTATAAAGAAAAAAAGTTAATTCAAAGGTGCTTTGTATTGTTTTTATACATGGGTAAAATCGCCTGCACTATATGTATACATTTTCAAACATAGTTAATTAGCTAAGGCATAACTTTGCGGAAGTCCACTTTAAGATACTACTAAATATTAAATAGTACCAATCCATTTAAATATTTTTTAAAAAGCTTTACAAGATACAGACGTGCAACGCCCTCCCGCAATAAAATTCTAAAACTATATAAATAGTCTCAATGTTAAAATACCTATAGTTGTAGTAGTATAAAGATAGCCATAACTCAACTAAATCATTAAATTAGTAGGTACATAATTTTTTTGGTAAGCTTCAAAACCATTTTGATAGACAAGGTATGTATAATCTTAGTACAAGCTGTACCACTCTAAAACCTTCATACTCGTAGATGAAGAAAATTTTAGCGCATGCCCTCTATAAAATCTTATTTCCAAGTAGGCGATGAATTGATAAAATTTTCGTTGTTTCAGGTAAATGCGTCGTTCAGGAAGGAGACATGTTTGCTTGCATTTATTTCATACATGAAGGTGAAGTTGAAAAGTGGTACCATGACAAAAAGTTTGTATTTTTCATGCATTTTTATACTATTGTAAGCATGTTCGGCAATTATTTACTGTTCTTTCCCTTTTTAATGAAAATGTTTGTAAAACTAGCTCCAATAATTTGTCATCTAAGAAATGAACATTTGTAAAAGCGGGATTAAAATCCAAGTTTAATAAAATATTTGTGGACATTTCACACGGCGCCATCTAGCCCCAAACTAAGCAAAGCTTGCACCTACTATGGGCACCAAATGCCTGATAGAATACTTATTATACTTTTTTTTTGTAAATACATACTTATAATACATAATACTACAACACCCAGATCGAAAGAAATATTTGCAGACGTATCGGGAATCGAACCCGCGCCTCTTGCGTCCCAGCCGAGCACTGGCCCGCCACGCCACCGAGATCATCTCAGTGTCTCTCAATGTTCTTTACAGAATAGGTCCATTGATATTCTTTAAAGATTTTTACAATTAAGATGCTGAGCTCTGCCTTTGAATATTTGTTGGTGCAATTCGTGCCTTATTGGCTGAAACAATAAGCTATGAATAGTCGCTATAAGCTATTTTTTTTTTATCTGAAATAGGTTTGCGTTTGACCACACTCTACCTGATGTTAAGTAACGGTGTGGTCTAAGATGGAGCACGCTTACCTAGAAGAAACCTATTGATTCTCGATTTAAAGACACCCATATTTATACTCTTCAGGAAATACAGTCCCCGGCAGAGAGTTCCACATTTTTGCAGCGCGTATAAAAATGTGGACTCAAAGCGCTTAGTACGAACATTTGGAATGTTAAGCTAGCATCAATAATGCCTATAATCAGTTTCACTATTCAAAACCATTGCTTTCTTTGCAGCGGAGAATCAAGAATGATGTCGCTTCTAACAACCAATGGATACTTTGGTCTAATTCCCGGACTCTTCACAAACGCCGCGTTTCAGTTCTCTTACTACACTCGCACGGTAAGCAACCGTGTAGAAGTCTCAACGAATTCACAACCTGTATTTTGGAACCATTCAAAAGGTTCAGTACCCACTGGACCTTCATAATTGGACCCTACCTTCACTATAGGACCTATTCGACCTCCTATCAAAAACATGGTACCCACTGGACCTTCAAAAACATTTTTGCTTGAAAAATGACATTTGCATGACATTTGGTACATTCGCGCTTGTGAGTCTAAAAGGGTTAGACTGCACTCAAACCGAATCCCAATGGACATGAAATTCTCCTATTTCTATAGCTAACTTTGGACTGATATTTATAGGTGGTGGACTTCGTATTCTTGAGATTACGAGACTGGCAGGATTTACTTGATGGCTATCCGGAAGTGAAGAGAGATCTGTACACTGCTGCTAAGCAGTTGAAGAGAGAATTCGGCATGTAGCGGTAGGCTTTCGAGGAAAGCGTCAGAGTAATTACAAAAATATGGAACGCCCATCGTCGCATCATTGATACTGCAGGGTAGTTACCAGATGTTCTATGGAACATGACATCATCGGACAGAATAAGATATTTTTTTCTTATTTTGTACTTGGGAACATGTAATACTTTTATTTCTCAAATTGTTTTACAGGGCAAGGCAAATAAGACCTCTTGACGATTATCTTATCATTCTTGCTACGAATATCCATTCTTTCGATTTTTGGGGTTATTTTACCCAGGCAAATGTTTGATCAATGGTATGACAGAATAATAATTGTCATTATCGGTGTCATTTAGCATTTAGCTTCTCATGGAAGATTTTTGGAAAATCTGATTCCCATTTTGTTCTATGCTATGAAACTCTGGTGAAAAGCTAGTATGTAGTTCTATGGAAAAAATAGGCAAGATATTTCATTTTGTTCGATTCCGTCATGTTCTATAGAACAAATGGGAACTACCCATACTGCACTCAAATGACGTTCAATAGATTTTCGTAGTACATGTACAGGCTTACTTTATCGAGTGATAAATTCAATAGATTGACACAATGGTGCTGAAGGCGATCGATTTGGACTCCTGCGGTGAGACGAATATACGCGTTCAGCAAATATTTGTTCCGGTATGGACGTTTGTTTGTCGTATTTGTAGCTTGTCTAGGACGATTGGTTGATGACCTAGGTAAAAATGAGAGAATTGTTCGGAATAAGGAATATAAATAGTTTGAAAGCAACATTTTTCCTTCCTACAATACACTCGTATTTACTACTAGCGTTTGTCAGTATTATAATTTTAGTGTAGTCGTTTTATTATTGAAATGTGTTCATAATTTAAAAATAAAAATACTTACGAAATGCATTTACTTATTGCAGAGTATTCAAGTGAGATCATTGATCCTTTATTTAAGTAAAATATCTCTACGGTTAGGTTCAAAAGCTTTTAGGTTATTGAGCAATAAAATATATACATTTCGACGTGCACTCGTGCAACCAAGAGCCGTAAATCTACAAAAATATCTTCCCAACACAATTAGTTTCCACCTCAACGACCGCTGAATATCGTTAAGGCAGTGTTCTATTGCGGCTTCTTCTTGCCGGTCACCGGTAAGTAAGTATGAGCTAGTGGCCAACTCTAGTGACGGAGTTTTTAGGCCGCTTTAAGGCCTCCGTCATGACTTAACGACTTAAAAGCCGGGACCGACATTTAACGTGCCCTCCGAAGCACGGAAGCGCTCAGCTCGTAATGCCACTTGCGGTCATCTATCGCAATTGTGACCGCGCACAACGTTGCTTAACTTCAATGATCAATCAAGAACATCTCAGCAAGCTACGCCACATTGCTATTGACATTTCTCCACTACTACTGCTAATCGTACGTATCAGCAGAACCTGAAAGTAACTGATCACAAGCCTCTTGAAGTTTTAAGATGAACAATCTTTTAGACCACCGATCTTCCGGAAACTTTTACTACATAAGCTTTTCATCTTCCAAAGGTGGTATGGTTCCGAAATCTGGTAGCTTTGCCGAGTCCGTCCGTTCTTCAGTCCATCCACACCAAGTCAGATGCGTTTTGTTAGTACTTAGACCATTCTAGATGAAATTTTAAAACGGTAGTAGGAACATGTAAAAAAATTGGAGAAATTAGGATGGGAAGTAGAGTGGGAAAATAATTATTAAGATGCTCCAACATTTTGATAGAAAGCTCAACAAAGTACACGTGTGAAGCGCGATTGCAACAACGAAACGACTCCTTAACATTCGCCTTCGACGGTTTTTGCAATTCCATGGAATTTAATTCCGGCTTCCACTTCGCCTCGCTGAAACAATTTGAGATAATTTGCCTTTGAATATCTTATCCAAATAATATTGTGCTATTATCGCTTTTTTATTAACGCTCCGGTGTGCTTTCTTTACGGCTTCGTTTACATCACCAATTCGAGAGGGCTCCTTTAATTTCGACTTATATTTAGATAGGAATAGCATTATCATAAAACGCTTTGAATGTGTATACACGTTTGTTTTTGATCAAAAGTGTATGCGGACTAAAAATGCACACGTTCCAAAAGTACCTACACGGTTTACTTTTAGATTTTTTCGCATCACTGCAGGTGCACTCTAAAAATATCTGCAATAACCTAACTGAACCAAAATACTGCAAAGTATAGACTACCCGTAAAATAAACAAAAACGCTACAACAAAACAGATCCAAATCTGCCTTTTCCTATTCCGTACAATTTAGTAGATACCCTCTATCATAAACAGCGAATGAAAATACGTTATATTCGCATTTAATACACTAGAATTTTCAATTTTACTGGCTTTCTATTCTCATTGAATTTTATCGTAAATATCTGTGAAACGACAGCGATCGGATGCAATCTTCTTATTAATTTCCCAAGCGCGATACAAACTCCGTAACATGCTGTGCAGCACAGTAACAGTGTATTATCCAGAGTAAAGAGATTTACTTTTTAATTGAATAATGGTGTATATTCTGTTGCAATATCCTGAAGTAAACCTCTTTATTAGACGTTTGGTTCATTTTACATTAATATTTAGTTATTCGTACTTTTTTGAGTTTTTTAATGTATTTTACAAAAGGTGTGTTAAGTGCAAGTGGAATCGTGTGTCGTGGTATCTGGCTAATCTAACGCGGAAATAGCCAGTTTATTGTTTTTAGAAATTAGACAGAAATAAGTTATTTGAAAAGGTATGTATGGGTGGTATGACCATTACTACATGCTTTTCAGTAGAAAACAGCCAAATCAGCGCACGTGTTAATTCCTATCTAACGGTAGCACACAATGGCATGTAAAAGTTACGTACCTGTGTAAAAACAAAGCAAAATGTGTTTAATCTTCGCTTATTGCAGCCAAAATGGCAAAGTAAATAATGAAACAGAATACGTGGCAGTTGAACAACAGGGAATTTTGTGAAACTCGTCGTCTAACCGTGCCGATGCTCACACCGTTTTGTATTTTAAATACATATATATATACATAATAATCATGCCTGTTTTCTATAGGGGTAGGCAGAGATAACGGATCTCCATTTGCTACGATCCTGACATACTTCTTTCGCTTCATTCACTCTCATAACACACTTCATACATGCTCGTCGGTTGTGGGGTAGGTACTCTTGAACTGGTTCTTTTCCAAAATGTTTGTATTTAAGTAATCACCATGTCTACTTATATCGACGACTTCGGTGGCGTGGCGGGCGTGTGCTCGGCTGAGACGCAAGAGGCGCGGGTTCGATTTCCGCTACGGGAGAAATATTGTATGTTCTGCAAATATTTCTTCCGAGTCTGGGTGTTGTAGTAATAGTATGTATTTACAAAAAAGTATATAGGTATTGTATCAGCCATCTGGTTCCCATAGAAAAGCTTTGCTTAGTTTGGGGCTAGATGGCGCTATGTGAAATGTCCACAAATATTATTTTATTAATTTTAATTTGCTTTGCAGAACATACAAACATTTAGACGGCCTCGGTGGCGTGGCGGGCGATTGCTCGACAGTGACGCAAGAGGCGTGGGTTCGATTTCCGCTTCGGAAGAAATGTTTGCATGATCTGTAAATATTTCTTCCGGGTCTGGGTGTTGTGGCACCATGGTACTCGTAGTTTCTGATATTCACGACACAGGGAATCCTAGTGTGGGGTCAGGACTATATAATGTGATTGTTGAGTGTTGTTTATTTTGTTTGTTTATTTCTCCCGTAGCGGGAATCGAACACGCGCATCTTGCATCTCAGCCGAGCATTCGCCCGCCACACCACCGAGGTCGTCAGGCCGTAATTAGTCTACTGTATTCCTAGCTCTCCGTGTTACATTGCGGTGTAAGTTGATCAGTGTTTTGTCATACTCCAGTCCGCTGCCACGTCGCCACACACTCGAGCGAACAAATCGTGTTTGTTCGCATTTATTCTACGTTCTGTGGTAATGCGCTACACACGCTTAATGGTGCCGTCACACTAAATAAATATTACTATACTGTGACATTGTTGCGCAGTTTTGCTTCCTAGACAGACAAAATGTTGCTAACATTTTAAGGGATGGTTCTTTCAATGACCATAATTTCTCTTACTTTTTATCTTATTTATAAGGAAACAGCGATACAATTTGATACTTAAAACTAGATTTATAATATTTAATCCTCTTTCACACCTACGATGTGTGTCCTACGTGTGAAAGTGACGGTGATTGTGCCGACTCACTTATACAGAGGAATCTGTTTAAGCAAGTACCCTCACTCAGGAATTCTGAAAATGGACTTACTTGACACCCAGACACAGTGAGAATCGAAGCCAAAACCAGAAACCAGCGCAGACGACTAGCTTGTCTTACTTTTCTCAGGATTATTTAATTTATTTTATCCTGTTTCAATTCGTTTCCCAACCTAGTTTTTAGTTGGATCTTTTCCATAATCATTCCAAATCACCAACCAGTTCAATCTTCATTAGTAAACTTTACACCACTAAAAATAGGCGACTCAGTAGACACAAGGCTTAAAAACTTGAAACTACGGTCGAAGCGAGGCACCCACTTAGAGCAAGTTGAATATTGCGGTGTTTTGACAAGTGCAGTTTGCTTTGTGATTTGCATCCTTGTAGGAGTAAGCTTCTGTAAATAGCCTTGGAGAATTCAGTATTCAGTACAGCGTTTTGTTATTGTAACTGAAGACTGAATTGTTTTAAAGTAAGTAACGCGATATTACGTTAATTAATTAATGTCAGGTAAAATCATTCTGTTCAGTCGTTCCTTATTGATTTTCAAGTCACTTATATAGGTACTTACTTATAAACTAAGAGCTATTAACAATCATAAACTAAATAATGTGCTGGAATAGCACACAGGCTACTTTTTATCGAGGCTACTTTACGCGAGCGAGACCGCAGGCGGAAGCTAATTTCTAATAAAGATTAATCTTCATTTTTTTTTTAAGTTTTTATAACATTTTTCTTAACTATGTTTGTTTGTTGCAAACAAAAGCAGATTGAAACAGATTCGACTAACCTTATGCCACTTCTTAGTCTTAAATCCAGGCACTGACCAACTGTTACCTACTCTGTTAAAACTATCAGACAAAATTCGCAGTAAGGGCACGTTGCGCGGTATTTCATCGAGCAACATTATCTGGCGAATCGGACGGCACTGTTACAATATCTCAATTGTCTCGGCTGTTACCAAGAAGCTGCTAACCATGGACCGATCATTGTGCTGAGTAAATTTTAATTATAAACCCTCTCCCAGATTATTTCTAAGTTTCCGGCTTTAGGCTATTTAAATTTTGTAACTCTAATTAGGTGACCAGCTTACTTAAATAAATAAATAAATACTTGTGAATATTTCACACAGCGACATCTAGCCTAAACTAAGCAAAGCTTGTACTATGGGAACCAGATAGCTGAAAGAATACTTATATAATTTTTTTTGTAAATACATACATAAAATGCTACAACACCCAGACCCGGAAGAAATATTAGCAGAACATATAAACATTTCTCCCGTAGCGAGAATCGAACTCGCACTTCTTGCGTGTCAGCCGAGCATTCGCCCGCCACGCCACCGAGGTCGTCAAATTTCTATTTTAATTGTCTAAGTTAACATTTGCTACTTATGATTTTCTCTATTTATCTATGTTCTATTTTATATCTATATTACTACTAGATGGCAGCACAGGTAAAGTTAGCACGCGCTATCGTTGCGTTTTGAACTTTACACCGGTAATTTCAAGCAAACTAAAGCTTTTCAATTTTATAATATAAGTAAGATATTAAGATCTCAGAGAGTAGGCGGAGTTTTTTAGTTTTAGAATCTAAGGGTTGGTTCATCCATTAGCATGAACATTTTCCTACTAAAAGCAATCCCGTTTTCAGAATTTTTCATCGTGTTATGGTAGTAATAAATGTCTTGCGTATTTTATTATGTTGGGTTTACGACCCGTGTGGTTAAAACAACCATTTCAATTATATTTATGGAGCAGGTGTGAAGAGCTATTGACCTGTGTGACCTAATAAAGTGGGCCTTGTCTGGTCTTGTATTCAAACTTTTTTAACTTATCATTTATTCGGGTTCCATACACGAAGGGTTCCAATGGTATCCTATTACTAAGCCTCCGCTGTCCGTCCGTCCGTCCATCTGTCAGCGGGATGTATCTCATGAACCGTAATAGGTATAGAGTCAACATTTTCACAGAGTGTGTATTTCTATTGCCGCTATAATCAACAAACAAGAAACATTTTATTTAACGTTCGTAATCGATCATAGAATCTACCTATTTAAAAAGTACATAGAGTAAAACCATATTTTTAACTAATTTGCCTTTAAGTCTTATTTCGTTTCACAAGGATGAAAAAATTGGGCTCTCAATCCAGATGTACATTATAAAAAGTACATGTATGATAGTATGGAACCCTTCGTGTGCGAATTCGACTCGCACTTGACCGGTTTTATTGTACAGTTTGAGAAAAAAGTGTGCTCTATTTCCCCTGTTCTATGATGTGTTCTATAGAATAAATGGGACCTGCCCTTTATTATTATGAGAGGTAAAGTGTAAGACGGCCCGCAACTTGATGGGCCATTTTCATTGGTCAGTTGGGAGCCCGTAAGATTAATGTAGCACACATCTTTCGTGCTGAACTATTAGGGATGCCTATGACTTAAATTAGTTATTATTATTACCTACTAGGAGTTCACCCTGGACTGAGATCTCTTACCAGCGTGATATACATAATGGTCTAATACTATAAAAAAATTGAGCAAATAATGTCTGGATTACAGTACAATAACAAATATACAAATATACGACGTCAAATCGCTCAAGTTGCTACGATATCTTCGTTCACTTTACTCGCTCGATCAATGAGTATTACACCTATTACTTGCCTATACTTCTCTGCTGGACTGGGAGTAAAGAAAAAACATAGAATACGATATAAAAACAGTGTAACTGTAACTTGTAACATTATGGTAGTGTAAAAATAGCACCAGCGCAACTTTGTAAAATAAGTAAGCTCTTGGCTCTTTTTAAAAGTTTTGATAAATAGGTCGGTAGGTGTCGAATCTAGTAACCAAGTAAGTACGTAAGTACTTACTTTTTCAGAAGCTATAAATAATAAAAGCTAATACAATTTCGGCAGAGATCTTTTTAATTTCCCTGAGGGGGAGCAATATTTATAGGCGTATTAATTAAGAATTAAACAATAGCATTTTCATTTTCCATTTATCTCACGGACTTAGATTATAATAATTTAAGTATTTATTGGTTACTTAAATTATACGCTCTTTAGGCGGATAAAAAGTAGCTTGTTTACTCAGCGTGCTGGCTATTCTGGAACCCGGCGGTATCGCACGTGACGATGGCAAAAGGCCTGACGGTATGTCTTTGATCTCTTGGAGTCGTGGCAAGCCATTGGTGTGGGACGCAACCTGCGTTGATACACTGACTGCGTCTCACGTCACGGCGACCTTAAAAATAGCAGGCGTGGAGGCAGCAGCGGCAGAAATAATCAAAAGGCGGAAATATGCATCCATAAGCGATGGATACATATTTCTGCCTTTTGCTGTCAAAACTTTAGGACCGGGGTCTGGGGTCCGGAGCAGAGATGGGCGCTTACCCGGTAAAAACCCGACCTTTGGGTTTTTACCCATTTATACCCATTTTTACCTTCCCATTTCGAATTAATACCGGGTAAAAATTCAACGCATCTTTTTTTGAGGTACAACTAATTATATATGCTTTTATTTGTTAGTTTTTATTCCTAATTAGCTATAATGATTTGACTGGCTTCACAGCTCACTTGGTAGTAGCTCTTCCTTTACGCTGAAGGTTGTGGCTGCGATCCCCACCCAGAAAAAATATTTGTGTGATGAATATAGATGTTTGTTCTGTGTCTGGGTGTTCTAACGTATTTACAAACAAAAAGTATATAAGTATTTTATCAGTCATCTGGTGGAAAAAATGTGGAGAAGAGCAAAGGATGTGGCACTTTTAAAGCCTGGGAAGTTTCACGATGACGATGATCCACGAACAAGCAGGATTTAGACCCGGAAAAGTCTGTTGTGGGCAGACTCTTAGACTCACCCAACATATCGAGGACGGCTTTGAGACGAATAATATAACAGGCATGGTTTTAGTTGACCTAACTGCTGCTTATGATACCGTAAACATCCAAAAACTCCTAGGAAAAGTTGAAGATTTGACCAATGATCTTGGGTTTGTTCAAATACTTGGTGAACTGCTTCGTAACCACCGCTTTCAAGTTCACCTTCTTACGTAAAAAAGTAGATGGCGCAGCGTCAAAAACGGACTTCCCCAAGGGAGTGTCCTTGCACCAACCCTGTTCAATTTGTATACGAACGATCAACCTAGCAGCCCAAATACAACCCGTTTCTTATACGTGGACGACCTAGCTTTGACCACCCAGACTTTGAAGAGGCGGAAGAGAACCTGACCGTCGCCCTTGAAGAACTAGGAGCCTACTACGATGCAAATGGTCTAAAACCCAATCCATCAAAAACTCAAGCCTGCGCTTTCTACTTGCGCAACCACCAGGCTGATCCGTCTCTCAACATCACGTGGCAAGGAGTTACCATCCAATGTGAGCGCTATCCAAAGTATCTTGGCGTAACACTGGACAGATAATTGTGTTACAAACCACACTGTCAAAAGACAAAGATGAAAGTCGGCTCTCGCAACAGTCTACTACGGCGTCTAACATCTACCAAGTGGGGAGCAGCGCCAGACGTATTACGTTCTACTGGTATGGCGCTGTGCTTCTCCGCCGGTGCCCAGTGTGGCACAAGTCTGCACATGCCAAAATCGTTGAAGTAGCGCTCGACGAAACGTGTCGCATAATTACTGGGTGTCTCAAGCCAACTCCTCTCAACATGCTATATCCTTTAGCAGGTATCACACCACCATGCGTGCGACGGGATGTAGCTAGTTCAATGGAGAAATCCAAGCAAGAGAGTGATAACCGACATCCTTTGTATGGTCACGAAATACCTGAAGCTCGCCTCAAAAGCCGCAAAATCTTTCAGCGTTTCACACAGGCTTCAAATGACCATCCGGCTTCCGCAAAGTATAAGCTTTGGAAGGAGAAAAAACCCCCACCTCCTAATTTTATCACCCCGCAGGAAAAATTACCACCAGGACACGCTCTGCCATGGCCAGTCCGGAAGTCGTTAAATCGGCTCCGTACCCAAGTTGGTCGTTGCAGATTCAACATGTGCGAATGGGGATTTAGGGAGCCTAGTTTGGCACAATGCGACTGCGGTGCTCCGGCGCAAACCATGCCGCACCTGCTGGTGTGCCCCCTGTGTCCAACCACCTGCACAAGGGATGACCTCAATGCCGCTACAGATAGCGCGATTGAGGTGGCCACCTTTTACTCTAAAAACATTTAACGAAGCATCGACACGAGAAGAAGAAGAAGTCATCTGGTTCCCATATTACAAGTTTTTCTTAGTTTGGGGCTAGATGTTGCTGTGTTAGAATGTCCGCCACTATTTATTTATTATTTTATTTGTTTACTAGCTGTGCCCCGCGGTTTCACCCGCGTTTTTCTCGTTTCCGTGGAAATACTGAGATAAAATATTGCCTATATTATAGCCTCCCTCAATAAACAGACTATGGCCCATAACTCATTAATAGGTACCAACTCTTAACATCTTACACACGTGATAACTTTTAAACGAAATATCCGATTGAGATGAAACAAAAAGTTTTTTACTTCTTCATAAATACTCTTGATAACATAATGCTTAATTTCGATAAAGATCAATATTATCACGATTTAATAATTATTTTGAACACAAAATCGGTTATTGTGATTAAACCATGATAGCTAGATATATGTTCTCGCGGACTTTTTTGTAGGTCTTAATGGGATCTACAAACCCGTAGTACATCATTTTTTTCTATCGTCAATAGTTTTTGCAGCGCACGCAAAAATAGGTTTTCGATTTTGCACCTTGTGTTACAAAATAGCAGTTTTATTACGGATCCCTAATTTTGAAAAAAAAAACATTGCCTATAGCCTTCCTCGATAAATGGACTACCCAACACTGAAAGAATCATTCAAATCGGACCAGTAGTTCCAGAGATTAGCGCGTTCAAACAAACAAACAAAAAAACACTGCAGCTTTATAATAGTCTTTGAATTGTGAATTTCTGTATAAACAAAACAAAAGGTGAGTGAAAAATCGTTTTCGTTACGGTACGGTTACGGACGGGTAGGTGGATCTAGGCAATCGGTTAAAAAAAAAATTTAAAATACAGGTCGAATTTTTACCCGGTATTAATAAAAAATACCCGGTATAAATGGGTATTTTTTAATTTTTACCTATTTTACCCTTTCCTTCCTATTTTACCCACCCGAATTTTTACCCACCCGCCCATCTCTAGTCCGGAGGCGTGACTTCTTTTCAAGGAGTTATCCAAGAAGGTGATAGATTGTGATGTGTGTTTTTAAGACTGTTTGTTTTCCTCTGAACTTCTAGATAAATATATGATGACAACATAACATAAATACATACATTTATTTTTGCTATTTTAGGAAAACTTATAACTCAAAAAAGTATCATCAGATAAATAAATAGTTTCCAATTATTATACATAATTATCACGCCCGTCCCGTATCCTTAAGGCCTATGTGGACTGCTATAAGTTGATGATGATGGTGATCTCTAATGGGGTGGGCAGAGCAACAAGTAATGATGACAAGCTACTTAGGTAATTATTTTAGTAACACAGGCACATTTACTGTTTTCACTTTGCAGACTCAGATTCACGTGTGAACTTTCCCGACTAACTTCCTCGTTAGTCAGTTAGCACTTAGGTATTTTAGTTTCATCCTCAAACACATATGTGTTTCACATGTGTTTTATGAAGGTGTGCGAAGTATTACGTTTATGTACGAAGAGTTCAGATGTTTATTATGATTGTATGAATGACTCGAAACCCCCGTAACCCCTCGATGATGACTTATGTATATGAAACTCATTCTGTAATCAAGGATCTGGCTGCCAAGTTAATTCATACAGGTATTCAGCACTTGGCCGGTGTTCTAGCCTCAATCAAGAGTTTTGATACCATGCCAGTGGGACACCAGATTTGATTAGAAGTTATAGTTTTTGGAACGAATATAACTTTGTAGCAATCAGTTCGGAACAAACTTTATTCCATGAAAAAACATGTGTATAATTTGAATGAATTTGGAAGACTAGAGCCAAAAGATTAATCCGTAATAAGTAATATAATAAATATTTTGAGAACATCCAAACTAAGCAACGCTTGTACTATGGAAACCAGATGTCTGATAGAATACATACATACTTTTTTTGTAAATACATACTTATAATAAATTACAACACTCAGACCCGGAAGAAATATTTGCAGAGCATGCAAACATTTCTTCCGCAGCAGGAATCGAACCTGCGCCTCTTGTGTCTCAGCCAAACACTCGTCCGCCACGCCACAGAGGTCGTCAAACTTTGACGACAAGAAACTTTGTTTTTCAAAAAGTAGTCAGATTAAAAAGTATTGCTGACTCGTACTTAACCGGTTTTTGTTACTACATTCATTGTCTAAGTTTTCTTACTCAGTTAAAGTTCCAAGAGCCATCCAATCAACTACCATGTTCTATACATATATTCAGCTAACAAAGTTGTCTATTCAAGTGTCCGAGACAAGCTAACAAGCGTAGAACTTGGATCCGGATCTCACGGCATCGCTATCAAACAGGAGTCTGAGGTGGGAGTTAGACAAAGTACTTGAACCTAGATTGAGTGTATTCCGCCAAAGAGCGTATCAAATAGATGTAACTCTGTCGCTGTAAAGTTGGAGCTGCATTTTGCTTGCTTGCGCGAAATTTGTCGAACAATTCCACACAGATTTTATGCCCGGAGCTTGTTAACAACCTTGCTTCTGTTATTTTGTCAACATCTGAGTAAAATCTTAATTCCTTAATACTATCTAGGTTTTATACACATTATGTATACATAATACATACATACATAGCTAGCTCGGAACCCGGATAAAATTTGTCTGCATAATTCTTATACTATCTCATGCAATAGAAATAGAACATGTCAATACGCTGCTCCCTTACTGCGATTTCAGAAAGACAAACCAACACTTTTACTATTGTAATATTAGTCAGATGATCTACCTTCCAAACCTAAAAGATACCTACTAACCATAAATCCGTTACAAGTAATCTATGTTTTCGTTTCATGAATTTGCATACCTACTACGTTCTTGGAAGTAACTTACATACAAATACATGAAACTGAATCTAATCAAATAGTTTTATATTGAGAGTATGCTGAGTACGTTATACATATTATATTTTGTTCATCGTCATCTCATCTTACTTATATTATAAAATTGAAAAGTCTTAGTTTGCTTGAAATTACCGGCGTAAAGCTCAAAACGCAACGATAGCGCGTACTAATTTTACCTGTGCTGCCATCTAGTACGAAAGTTTGTGACGATGTTTGGATGTTTGTGCCTCAATCACGCCTAAACAGCTGAACGGATCTGAACGAAACTTGGAATATACATAGTACATGTACTGGATTAACATATAGGCTATTTTTTATCCGGATACCACGTGAGCGAAGCCGCGGGCGGCAGCTAGTACATAAAAGGGCAAAATGCCCTCCCCCCCCCCCCCCCAATGTACTTCCAGGACAAACAATTTTGCTTCAATTGCGACCTACCCAATGTCATTGCTCCATCGGCCGTCTTACATTTCATTATCCGATCTGTAGTCGCCATTCGAGGACATTTACTTCCCACGGTCTGCCCAACTTTTACTACAAACAAATATTATCTCCTTCCTAAAACTTCCTTGATAATATTAATTTGTCTTCATAATACTTTACGATCCTAGTATAAAAATATACTTAATTAAGTAATAAAATGTTTCATGTTTGTTCCTAATGAGCCTTTGTCGTGGCTCCACACATTTCAACTCGAATGGAAACATTACTTTTATGCGCGATGATTACATACACGAAAATTTTTTTTAAATCTGCTGATGTCATTAATAAACATACGTATTATCACGCCCGTATCCTTTGGGGTGGGCAAAGCCATAAGTCATCATAAGGGTATGGCCTAAGAAAACTTGCAGACACTTCAAAGTCCCAAGACGACCTCGATGGCGTGGCGGGCAAGTGCTCGGCTCAGACGCAAGAGGTGCGGGTTCGATTTCCGATACGGGAGAAATGTTTGTATGTTCTGCAAATATTTCTTCATACAAACATTTCTTCCGGGACTGGGTGTTGTAGTACTATAAGAATGTATTTACAAAAAAGTGTATGACTACATTAAGTGTTCTATCAGCTATCTGGTGCCCATAGCACCAGCTTTGCTTAGTTTGGGGCTAGAAGGCGCTGAGTCAAAATGTCCACATTTTTTTATGGTGAACCGTGGTGACAGGCGATCTGATCATGAAATGGGGTAAGGGGCGTGATAATTTGTATGCATGTAATGGGCACATAACATCATCATGACCTGAAACCTGATTTATTATGAATTTTGTTATTGTTATTGTCTTCTTTTCTTATGTTTTGTGATTTAGTTAGTGTAATTGGTTGTGCCGTTCTAATTAAATAAATAAATAAAATAAATCATCATCAACAAACTATAGCAGTCCATTGCTGGACATAGGCCTCCCCTAATGAGCGCTAATGAGCGCTCTTTGGCTTGATGCATCCAGTTTCTTCCAGCAGCCTTTCGCAGATCGTCACTCTACCTAGCTGGAGGGCGTTCTACATTACGTTTGCAGAGTCGCGGTCTCTACTCAAGAACTCGTTTACCCCAACGGTTGTCGGTTCTTCAGCAGATAATAATATGGCCAGCCCATTGCCACTTTAGTTTGCTAATTCTTAGAGAATAAAAAATAGATCCTGTGTGAGTCCTCTGTTGGTTTTCAGAGGCTCGTGCAAAATATACATACATATTATCACGCCCGTATTCCTAATGGGGTGGGCAGAGCCACAATTAAATACAAGAAAACTTGCAGCTACTTCTGATTTAAAGTCCTAAGATGGATATGGTGAACCATGATGAGAGGTGATCAGCCCATCGCCCATATAGATGGTCCATCATTTTGGAGAGGTCTATCCCTTAGCCGACTTTTACGACATGCTCAGGAAGAGAAGCAGCTGTACGCATTCTATGCTTTTTCTTTACTTCCAGTCCAGCAGAGAAGTATTTCATTCATATTTTATTTCTAGACCTAAAAATGAAATTAAAAATGCCAGCATGCCAATCGAGGCACTTTCATCTCGCAGCCATTTGGTCATCTCTGCAATATCTATTCAGAACATACCTTTTTTTTCTCATTTCTCCGTCGGGCGTCGAAAGCGTGTGATTCGGTTGCTACATGACTAGAACGCTGGGAAAATTGAACATCCAGACTCAATATTGCTTCCGTTTTTCGCTCTCACAAGGGACAGGCTAGCGAACTAAGATTTTAGTAAATTCTACTTCTTTTCTTTTAAATAAAATTGAATAGGTCGGATAATTATTAAATTATTTTTCCATTATAGTAAAGGTATACATACATATTTACAACGCCCGTATTCCTGACGAGTTGGGCCGAGCCACAAATATTCATATGAAAACTTGCAGCCACTCCTGATCCAAGAGTTCAAAGGTCTCCGTTGTAAAATGACTAAAGCAAAAAATATAGTAGTTAGTGAACAACTATTTTAAAAGGAAGAGTGTTTATTTCAATCCAGAGCGGAGTGAAGGATTCTAGAGCTAAGCGAGGGATTCTAAAGTAGAGTAGTGAGCGCAGCGAGGGATTTAATTAGGTACGTCTCTCGAGCTTAAAATAAAATTGCTCCCGAAAAATTATAACTATATAGTTACTACATATTACAAAAATACATGTACGATGGTATGGAACCCTTCGTGTACGAATTCGAGTCGCACCTGACCGGTTTTTTGAATATGTTTTGGTTATATAATATATCATCATTTTCATGTATTATTATCATTTGTAAATGTTTTTTTAACTTTTTGTACACTGCCGTCTTTCTGTTTTATCTTTTCTGTCCATCCAAAGGTTACCTGGAAGTGATCGCTTTTAGCGATAAGGCTAAACATTCTTACAATGAGTGCATTGTAAAAATGTTTTTGTTATATTACTATTCTGTGTTCTCTTTGTGTATCTATCTATCTATTTAGAAATCTGTAGCCAGTGTCAGAAGGTAATATGAAATGAGTGACGAACGTTGTGAAGAGGTGTTCAGAGACGTGTAAGTTATTATGAGGTGGGTACACGAAATGAGAGCCTGCACACAGGTGCACTACTAAGCTTAAAAAGCTTTGAATTTCTTGTCTAACCTACTAATAATCTGCTAATAACCTGTGAAACTAAGTGTGTAACTGCTGAAACTACTTCGTCTCCACCTGTCCACACTTTCATAACTCATTTTATACTTTGTAATTATTAGAACTTTTGAATACATTATTTTAACGAACATAACTATATAAAATAAATAGTAACTAAATAAATATTTTATGCACAGTAAGCGCGTGCTATTGAAATCTGTGAACTCTATAGGACAAATGCTTGAATGATCATCAAATGTTTTTTTCGTGAGATGGATAGATAAATAAATAATAAATAACACCTAACAGTCACATACATAGTCCTGACCCTACACTAGGATTCCCTGTGTCGTGGGTGTCAGAAACTACGAATAGGTACCATGGTACCACAACACCCAGACCCGGAGGAAATGTTTGCAGAACATACAAACATTTCTCCCGTAGCGGGAATCGAACCCGCGCCTCTTGCGTCTCAGCTGAGCACTTGCCCGCCACGCCACCGAGGTCGTCAATAGCAATAATAATAACACGAGTATTTATATTCATGTCCAGTGTACAAAGTCTTTGTTATGTGAGCTCCATGAGAGCCACAGTTTATTTTCACTTAATATTGAATCTCAATCCTTGTTGATTGCAGACTAGCAGTTTCGAAACGCTCCGAGTCCGAAGAGGAATAATTTTCCGCTTCGGAATAGAGAGAGTAATTTAGTTCGCCTTTTGATGGTAAATTTACGATCCTTTTTAGCAGATGTGGAGTGCGATGAGCAGTTTTTTTACACTGTTACACGTAGATTGTATAATTCATGACGTCATTACTCTAATTCCCTTTGACTATCTGCTAATGCTTTCGTGTAGTAGTCACTTTTTCAGACAAATTTTGTTTTAATGGTGCAAATAGTTAAAAATCTACTAGTTAAAGTTTGCGAGAGTATTCCTTTGTGTATGAAATCATTTATGAATTTTGACTCGATTGGAGCAGAATCAGGAAAAAGGCGTAAATACGAAAAGAAAAAAGAAAGATTCGAAAGTGGGTTCCAGAAAGAAGGTTTATTATATTAGATTTTAAAGAAATATAGAAACTACGCTTATTTGTAACAACGAATTGTGAATATGAGATAAATAACACTCAATATTTGATAATAACAAAAGGAAGAAAGCTTTATTATTTGCATCGATATTATTCACCTTAAATCAATCCAAAAAATGTGTCGGAGGATTCGATACGCTCGTAAATACTGCAGCAGGCCCCGAGAGACTGGCCTAAACCGGTTATTCGGACGGGCCGGGGGCGCAGTGAACCGTGAAATATAGCGCCGCCGCGGCGTTAATACTCCAACGCACCCGCGACAATACCAACGGTGAACAGGACCTGGAAAACCGGTTTTTTGTTTCATTTTTCAACATATAGAAGTGTTACGTAGATTTAAGACGTGTCCAAGTAATCCCCGTGATTTTATGGAAAAAAAAAATCGACTTTCACTTTGTTATTATTACGTAATAATGATTCTAATTTAAAATACGTTAGCTAGCGAGCTAGCGACTGTGGGTCTGCCATGATTCTTCTAATGCTGTGGCTACACAACTGCAATATTGCGAAGCTTCGTTTGACGACCTCGGCGGCGTGGCGGGCGAGTGCTCGGCTGAGACGCAATAGGTGCGGGTCGATTCCCGCTACGGAAGAAATGTTTGTATGTTCTGCAAATATTTCTTCCTGATCTGGATGTTGTAGTACTATATTTATAAGTACCTATGTATTAAAAAAGAGAGTATAAGTATTCTATCAGCCATCTGGTGTCCAGTTTGCTTAATTTGGGGCTAGATGACGCTGTGTCACAAATATTTATTTATTTATTTATCTAACCTGTGACAAATCATATATCTAGTAGTCACCTGTCACTCTACACGACAAGTTCGCCGAAGTCCGATAATGTAGCCGCATCATTAGAAGTTAGAGGAGTCTTAGAAGAATCATGGTAGCTCCACAGTTTCCAGCATTGTAAATAATGGGTACACTCAACACATTGTAAGTACGTTTTACATCGAACCAGGTTAGCATTTGTCTTATTTACCGTCAGGATAAATAGCTGTAGATCTTATAAAGCGAGCCATTTAACTCAATCTAGTAAATGCTTCTCTTGATCTCTCACATGTACACACATTTATTTTAGTTCTGAGGAAATATTCTTTTTGTTCGTGAGGATTATTTTAATTTTTGAGTTTATTTGATATACTTTTTTGCGGAATGTTGACTGTATTCTGCAATGTTTCAAGAGTGAGTCGTAACGGATTTGCTCAGCAAAATCGATGTAGAACTGTGTTGTAAAAACAAGTTAATAAAATGTCATTAAAATTAAAAAAGAAAATTGAATTTTCTGTTCCTTAAAGTGAAAACACGATAAGAGAAAAAAACACGCCAATTTATTTTTTGAATAATTCGTTTTGAGTATGTTGTGGTCTAGATCTCGGAAACCCTACCATATTTTCAGATGAGTTTTACTTTAACCTCAATTTTATTTTTTTAGCCAGTCAAAGCCTAACATTTTCTATCGTGAATATGTCTAGTGGTAGCTGCAGCAAAATCACTTATCGATTCTTTCAATACAACAACTTTGCAGGTTTCAATTTAAACTTGGCCTAAGCATAGAAAACTTACAATAGATAGCTCCTTTGTTTCACTCGCGCGGTTCATAAATATCTGAACAGGGTGGAACTCTTGAGGTAGGATTTTCTGAACATTATAAAAAGCTGTACCTACACTCGCATGCGAATTAAGCCACGAATTCACGTCGACGAAGGTCTGTCGTGAAATACGAGGGTAGATGGTTTCGCGGCTTCGCGGCGTCGCTCGATCAGTGTCGGTATTTTGTTCCGGGACAAAGGGGTACTTGGCAAAACTGCGTGAGTGTGTACAGTAATATTTATTACGCAAAGTTCATATGTTGTGTTGACCGACTTAAGGCGCGAAACAAGCCGTGAATTCATGCCGCGATTCGTGATATTAACAAAATAACGATTTTAATTCTTTGTGAAAGATACTACACTTCACACTCGCGCAGTTTGGTCGGGAATGCCGCGATGCCGCGAAGCCATTTACACTCACGTTTTACGGATTTCGCGGGCTTTTACGCCGCTAGTGTAGAGCCGGATTTATGAAATCTGCGTGAAGAATTTTACTTGTACAAAATGCCGATATTGTTGAAGGAACGCCGCGAAACCGCATAACCATCTACACTCGCGTTTCACAGCCTTCGCGGGCATTCGCGGTACAAGTGTAGAGCGAGCTTAATTGCATTGCATCGCGAAAACATAATAGACTTTAGTCGAAGAATAAGGAGGAGGTATTTTAATTATTAACTTTTCAGTTGGCCAGCTCCCTTGCGTTTTCCTTTTAGGAGAACGGGTTTTAATTTTTAACTCTGAAATTATATCAAGCCAAAAGTCAAATCAAGTCACCGTTTAATTTCGTGTGACCCTTGACGCCACTAAATTCTTAGTTCCACTAATAGGTACATACTTTGTTATTACGCCAGTATCCCTAATGGGGTGGGCAGAGTCACAAAATCATAAGAAACTCTCCTGATTTAAAGTATCAAGATGAATATGGTGAATCCATCGGATATATAGATGGTCCATCATGTTGGGGAGGATGCTATTCCTTAGTCGACTTTTTCGACATGCTCGGGGAGAGAAGCATCTGCAAGCGTACTATGTTTTTTCTTTACTCCCAGTCCAGCAGTGAAGCAACTATAAGAGGCTTTTAAGGATTTTGTTTTGCTGTACTTGTTTTGCCAAAGTAATAATGATATTACCAACCTAGTCAGCTAGTTGCATGTAAATATCTGGTCCGTGCCAGCTGCTGTCCAGAAGGGATTACTGCTCGGCGTCAGATAAACTTAGGCTATTGTTTACGTACTCTGATCCAGAAGTTAGTGAACAACCACGGATCTTTAAAAAGTATACTCTTCAAAGGACTTAATATTTACGGAACCCTAAAAAGTGAAATGTGAATCTCGAAATTCAACTCGTAGAGAACGCAGCGGGAAGTGAAAACTTGAGGCGTTTCATTAGTAATAAATGAAAAAAAAAAAAATTATCTACTAGGTACTACTATTTACTGTCGTGTCACTAGTTATTTCGAACCGGTGTGGTGAAAGGATTTAACGCCACAAACGCTCGTTTCCTGCACTTGACACATATTTTAGAACTTTTTATGTTCTACGACATGCCGGTTTTCTCACGACGCTTTCCTTTAACGTTTAGAGTACAATATTATACCACAAATTATGCGCGCCTCGGCAAATTTCGTGCTCTGTATAAAAACCGATTTTTTCTGAATATGGAAATAATAGTAAAAATAATAATAATTGAAGATACCCTTTAAAAAAAAATAAGCATCTACATAATTATTGTAACATCTCTATATTACAAAAACATCATCTAGTTAGTTGGTATTTCAGAACCTAGACGAAAATTGCCGACGCGCACAATATTTGTGGTACTATAACTGCGCACATACATTTTTCGAACAGAAAAATGCACGACTTTTTTTGAACCCACTTAGGATCGGAAGGCGGGACTGGTACCACTAGGCCACCAGTGCTCTCTATTTTGACGTATTTTCCGTCGCAAAATCAAATTAGAGATATCTTCCCCAAGGCCAAAAGTGAGATAAGTCAAAGAATTCGTAAATACTCTCCCGTCTCTTTTTCTGGTACGCATTAGCATTGAGATAAAAGATTTCCCGTCTTATATTTTTTATGGAAAGGTGTCCCACCATTTTGTTGAATCTTTTTTAATTCAATCGACCTTTTTAACCAGATTACACCAACGGATTTTTTGCTCGAAAAATTGTGTTCGCTATACTTGTAGCTACTTTCAATCGGTAACATTGAGAGGAAACCAACAAGTCGTAGGACCTAAAGAGTTCCAAAATATGTGTCAAGTGCCCTCAGGGAGCGTATTTAAGCACACTTTAATCCCTTCACTAAATTGGTACAAAGGAACTGATATAGAACTGATTTAAACAAATTATTTATTTAAAAGAACAGAAAACCCGATTGTATAGAATTTAGGTAGTAGGTATATGTAAATACATTTGTGTCATATCAGTTTTTTCCACACAATGATGATGATGATAGTGAATTTGCATCATGTTAATCTAAGTCTTAGTCAATTGAAAATGGCATCTTAAAGCCGCCATATTGAATTTTCGACAAGTTTGTGTCAAAAACATTGCATAGGCTGTAATACTGACACACTCGTTATGATGGCTGTATGGATGGACGGACGTACCGAGGCTTAGTGATAGGTTCCCGTTGGCACCCTTCGGGTACAGAACCCTAAAATAGTATATAGAGTTAAAGTCATGTTAAAAAGTACATGTATGATGGTACTGAATCCTTCGTGTTCGACTCGCACTTGACCGGTTTTATTTTTATTTGGAAATCTTACTTATTATAAATGCAAAAATTGGTGAGGATGTTTGAATGTTTGGATGTTTGTGCCTCAATTACGCCTAAACGGCTGAACGGATTTGAATTAAACTCGGAAACATAGTACCTACATGTACTGGATTAATATATAGGCTATTTTTATTCGGGTACCACGCGAGCGAAACCGCGGGCGGCAGCTAGTAGATTTATAAATTATGGTAAAATGCTCCTTACAAATGTTTGACATGCAATTAGGAGCAACAGATGTATTTGCTTTGCGAGACAAGCGGGACGAGATGGAACGTAACATGCAATTCAATTTGTCTCCCAGATTTGCTGAATTTACCTACTAAGTGGAGTAATCTAGTAGAACATTGCGTTAGTTTCCGCTCATGGATTTGCTTGCCAGGTACTCTGATAAAACGTGCCGGCCCGGCGCCCACTATGGCTACGATAGTGTCGATGTGATAGCATGCCGAGGTGTCCTTAGGCATGCCGTGACTTGCTGGTAATGGGCGCTTGGCCTAAGACAAATATGTCAATCTCACAAATTAGTTAACGCTGTTCAAATCATCTTTTGTAGATGTTACGGATCATGATTTGATTGGACTATAGCTTCAGCCAAAGAAATGCACATACCCATAATCATAATCATAAATCATTTATTGCGTAATATACATCTATATAATATATATAACGCAATAAATGATATATATATACGATGTAATATATAATATAATATACGATCCGATCCGATCCTTAGATTTGTAACAGGTGTATTGCGATACAGTTTCAGAGCAGCCATAGTCAGCGTAATGTAGTTACGCATGCAATATTCATTATACAATATTAATTTTATTCAAATTTTACGAAGCCTTATAAAAATGACATTTTTAAACCAACATACATACATACAATACACACATACATCCCAAACACATTACCCTCCTTCGCAAGGTCGGGTAAAAAGTTAATTTAATGATAGAACTATTAGTATAAAAAGGTAAGGCTGTACTTATTTAACTAGTTTGCAGTATCCTATTATTCAAAGTGCTAAAATCCATCCAAGTAAATAAAATCTCATTGTTTGAGCTGACAAAAACGAAATTCAATTTGGTTGAAAGCATAGCTCACAGCGAATCAGTTGGCGAAGACCACTAAGACACTATTCCATGGAAGAAAATATTTTTATGTTTAGTAATTTGAATTAATTATAGGAGACGACTTCAGTGGCGAAGTGGCTGATTGACTAAGATGGAAGAGGTGCGAGTTCGTTTCCCGAGCGGTAGAGATGTTCTGCAAATATTTCCTCCGCGTCTGGGTGTTGTGGTACCATGGTACTCGTAGTTTCTGATACCCACGATACAGTAAATTCTAGTGTGGGGTCAGGACTATGTATGTGACTGTTGGGTGTTATTTTTTTTTTGTAGCATTCCGTAGATGCAGCTACGAAGCGCTACCCCGTAGCATTTCGTAGATACGTTCCAAGTACCCAGCTGTTTCATTATGCTTTGTGACGAAGCGAAGTTGATCACTTTTGTATTTATTTAAACTACAACTCAAGTTGTGAATTAATTGCTATTGAAGTATTACATGATAATAAAATCACAAGAAAAAATAACAAGTAAAAAAGTATTTATTTAAAACTAGCTGCCGTCCGCGGCGTCGCTCACGTAGTACTGGGATAAAAAGTAGCCTATATTCCAGCAGACGTAATATGTATATTCCAAGTTTCATTTTTGAATGCATAAAGCGAACAAGGCTTTGGCTTTGTTCATTTGGCTTTATGACAGATTCGCTTTATGGTACATTAGCATTAGGCCAGATTAGCCTTAGGTCAGATTCGCTCTAGGGCAGAAATTGTACAGTCAATGGCAGATAATCCGTTCAGCCGTTTTTTATTTTTTTATTGGTTTGGATCTCATTTTAAGGCGTTCGGCCTATATTAGTAGAGTCCCCGCTTTTCTGTTATTCAACTTAAATTAGAACACTTGTATTTTACGATGACCTTCGATTCCCACTACGGGAGAAATCTATACTAATATTATAAAGCTGCAGAGTTTGTTTGTTTGTTTGTTTGAACGCGCTAATCTCTGGAACTACTGGTCCGATTTGAATGATTCTTTCAGTGTTGGGTAGTCCATTTATCGAGGAAGGCTATAGGCTATGTTTTATTTTTTTCAAAATTAGGGATCCGTAATAAAATTGCTATTTTGTAACACAAGGTGTAAAATCGAAAACCTATTTTTGCGTGCGCTGCAAAAACTATTGACAATAGAACAAAATGATGTACTACGGGTTTGTAGATCCTATTAAGACCTACAAAAAAGTCCGCGAGAACATATATCTAGCTATCATGGTTTAATCACAATAACCGATTTTGTGTTCAAAATAATTATTAAATCGTCTGAAGAAAAAAAACTACGTTAAATATGTATCGTAATATTAATCTTTATCGAAATTAAGCATTATGTTATCAAGAGTATTTATGTAGAAGTAAAATACTTTTTGTTTCATCTCAATCGGATATTTCGTTTAAAAGTTATCACGTGTGTAAGATGTTAAGAGTTGGTACCTATTAATGAGTTATGGGCCATAGAGTTTTTTATCAACATAAAATCCTGTAATAATCTTTTTGAAATATATTTGTTGATGATTGTAAGTATAAGATCTTTGAAGAGTATAATAAATACATTTCTAAAATAACTCTGCTAAGGAAATCCACGCGCGCTTGATGCAAGCAAGACGAGACGCTGGCGGCGCGGCGGCGGGCGAGACGAGGAAGCCGCGCTTGCTGGCCGCCTGTGAGAAAAACGCGGGTGAAACCGCGGAGCACAGCTAGTGTTTGTATATTTAGCAAATTTTTCTTCCGGGTCTGTAGTATTATCAGGATGTATTTGCAAAATGGAAAGTATATAAGTATTCTATCAGCCATATGGTGCCCATGGTACAAGCATTGCTTAGTTTGGGGCTAGATGGCGCTGTGTGAAATGTCCTCAAATATTTATATATCCAGGACCTAAATGATGATAAGGTACTACTATTTTGTAGTTAAAATAACCTACTGTGTCTTTCTTATATAAAATATTTCAGGTACATTAAGAAGATTTTACATCTTATCAGGTATTATGAATATTTTATCGTACACCACCTCGGATTATCTTCACACAACATATAAAATTCATTTAAATCTGACTAGTCCGCTATTTGGTAAAAATACATAAAACTGTGTAGCTGCTATGTTTTTTTATAGGTACATTAGAGAGCACTGGTGGTCTAGTGGGAGCGGTCCCGCCTTCCGATCCTAAGGTCGTGGGTTCAAATTCGGTAACACCAATGGATATACGAGTAGGTACCAATACTCTCAAACGGTGAAGGTAAACATCGTAAGGAAACCGGCATGTCGTAGAACCGTAGAAAGACATTAATATGATTACTTGTGGCTCTGCCCACCCCATTAGGGATAAGGGCGTGATATTATGTATGTATTCGTATTTATGAAGTGTGAGTGTATGTGCGTTCCTCATCCTCGAAGCGCTTGTGGCGTAGCTTGCTTAGACGTTCTTGATTGATCATTGAATTTAAGCAACGATGTGCGCGGTCACAATTGTGATGGGTGACCGCAAATAGCATTATGAGCTGAGCGCTTCCGTGCTTCGGAGGGCACGTTAAATTGTCGGTCCCGGCTTTTAAGTCGTTAAGCCATGACGGAGGCCTTTTACGCGGTCTAAAAACTCCGTCACAAGAGTTGGCCACTAGCTCATACGAACTTACTTATCTTCATACCGGTAGAATGAATTTTATAATTTTGAATTATTTCAGAAGCCATTATCACATCCTATTCAATAACGTTCTTCGAAACTTGACACAGAAAGCTGCACGGTGTCACAAGGCTAAGATATCAATCGAAGTCTTTAATTAAAACGATAGTTGCTGAATGTTTTAATTGGTGTTCACCAGTTTCTCTGACCACGCCAACTTCTACAGCTTCCGATTCTTGACTGTAACAGAGTTACTGGAAGTAACAATGGAAGTACCTATGCTTAGTTTTAAGGATTTCTTAAATGGTAAGTCATTTCCATATTCATGGTATTGGTTTCGGTTCCCTTAACAAAAAACTTTTGAATTAAATAACAGCGCCATCTAGCCCCAAACTAAGCAAAGCTTATATTATGGGCACCAGATAGAATACTTATATACTTTTTTTTGTAAATACATACTTATATTACTACAACACCCAGACCCGGAAGAAATATTTGCAGAACATACAACTTTGCTGCCGTAGCGAAATTCGAACCCGCGCCTTTTGCGTCTCAGTCGAGCACTCACCCGCCACGCCACCGAGGTCATTAAATACTCGATACATCATCGAGCAGGTCGAATAGATAGCACGGACAGGTTATAAAATATTCCGGCCAAAAATATCAAAAAAAGTTTATAGTGTGAACATGTAAGCTTCTAGAAGCTTGTAGTCTTATTTCATACATTATAATTATCACGCTCGTATCCCTAAAGGGGTGGGCAGAGCCACAAGTAATTATAAGAACACTTGCAGCCACTCCTGATCCAAGATATGGTGAACCATGGTGACAGGTGATCAGCCCGTCGCCATAAAGATGGTCCATCATGTTGGAGAAGATATGTAGGTACTATCCCTTAGTCGACTCTTACGACATGCTCGGGGTGAAAAGCAGCTGGACGCATTCTGTGTTTTTTTCTTTACTTCCAGTCCATTAGTCTTATTTCATATTTTCTGAGTAGTCACCTTTCTTGTGGTTTTTTTGGCAAAGTTCCCACAAAATGTTGGCAGTGGAAAAATCTGCATCAGCATATCTAAATGTTGGGTAATTTTGGTACAAGTAGTACGCGAGGAAACCAGTATGTCGAAGAATCTAAAATGTTCGAAAACAGTCATGTTCAGTGCATGAAAGAATCCTAATGCACAAAGATTTTCACCGCACTAGTTCAAAATAACTTAAACGAAGGTTTGCAGTTCATTTACTAGTATATTAATGTCACAGTGTAATTGTAAACACCTTTAGATTATAATCTATCTCTCGAGATTGTAAGTTGTCGAAAGTGAGCCGTAACATACTGCTAACAACTTAACCCGTCGTCTGTGGGAAACGCTCTTCTGGCGCTTCGGCGGCCACTGCCTTGGCACGTCGCTCTGCTCGCTCGCCTCGCGCGTAGTTTTTCACTAACTAACCTAACCTTACCTACTAATTTCGATCTAAGCAGATGTTCGACAGCATACAATCTCGCGTAATTATAATGTAATGGTGTTTACAATTTTACGATGATGTATATCTTGAGGGAAAATGTTTGGACATCTTATGCGACATAACAGCTTCATAAAGACGATCATAGAAGCAAAGGTAGAAGGAAAGCGAGGAAGAGGAAGACCAAGAATTAGTTATATCAGCCAGATAAAGGAGAAAATCGCTGTCATGTCATAACGAAGTAAAAGAAACCGCATCGGAGAGGGAAAAATGGAGGAAATTTCATCATTACACCGACAAGAGCTAGCTCTTAAATAATATATATAATATATATCTTGAGCTCTTCTTGCTAAACTTTCGTCTGTTGTAAAACTAAAAAGTATTGGATAATAATCGCTACTGGAAGCGCACGCTGACTCAGAAGTGAGTTCTTTTCAATCGATCTCGAACCATGTCGGTGACTCATCAACTTACAAGAACATCTAAGCAAGCTGCGTCACGAGCGCTTCGTTTTAAAGCACTCCTGATTTAAAGTACCAAGATGGATATGGTAAACCATGGTGACAGGTAATCAGCCCATCGCAGATGGTCTATCATGTTGGAGGATACTATTCCTTAGTCGATTTTACGACATGCTTGGAGAGAGGAGCAGTTTCGAAGATAATGGAAACAAACCTTCACATTTATAATTATGTATTAGTGTGAAATTTTCGAATCCAAATTTCAGGTTTATAAACTTTGTCTCTGAAGCAAACATTAAAGTCATGAACATCTCTGTTTTTCAATATTTTTTATAATCCTAAGCGTACTCAAACAGAAAGCGGTGGATAACAGTGGCTAAGACATTTTCAACACTCGGCTAATCTCTCTACTCCCATTCATCATTCCTAAAATACCCCCTTTTGTGCTCACTGCTATACAAGTCGGAGCAAAAAAGTTTAACATTTTTGAGACACTATTCTGAAAGCAAGCGTAATATCTACAAGCATTCGAGATTCAGTTTCAATTTTATTGTCATCATCCGCAGCCTGAATTCACCTGCTATTCGGTTTGAGCCTGTTACTAATCCTCAGCTGTCCGTCCGTCCGTCCGTCTGTCAGCGGGCTGTATCTTATGAACCGGTATAGGTAGAAAGTTCAAATTTTCCCAGAGTGTATACATACAGAGTATACATGAGAGCAGTGGTGGTCTAATTGGTGGTGATCTCGCCATCTGATCCTAAGGTCGTGGGTTCAAACCCGGTCGTGTACCAATGGATTTTTCTGTGCAAAAATTTTATGTGCGCTATACCAGTACTCTCATACGGTGAAGGATAACATCGTGAGGAAACCCGCGGCGTTCGATTCTCGCCACGGGAGAAATGTTTGTATGTTCTGCAAATATTTCTTCCGGGTCTGGGTGTTGTAGTATTATGTATTATAAGTATGTATTTACAAAAAAAAGTATATAAGTAGTCTATCAGCCATCTAGTTCCCATAGCCATCACCTTTGCTTAGTTTGGGGCTAGATGGCGCTGTGTGAAATGTCCACAAATATTTATTTATTTATTTAATTCTTTAGTAGTTGAATTATATTATATCTGTCAAACTTAATACAAGACAACCTTAGACAACTGCAAGTGATAAAAGTTGTTAACATAAATAAAACTCTACTTAAAGTTCAAACTTTCAATAAAAAAAAACATTTTGAAACAAGAAACTGCCATTTACCATTAAGACTTTAATCGCTAATTAAATCCCCTCTCAAATAAAAGAGATAATTGCCTTTTTAATGAGCGTGCAAGGAGAAACGAAGATAATGTGAAAACAAAAACATTTCCCTTTAATTACGGCACTATGCCTAATCGTTGCCTTTGAAGAATCGAGAACAAACTTATTACATCATAAGTAGGTACCTAGGTATTTTCTTGAATAAAAATTCATATTTTTCATAACTTGTGAATTGTGTCACAGCATTACAATAAACACTTATAGAGACTTACACATTTAAATACATTTTCAAAAACCATAAATAGGTACAAGGCAAAATTATGTTAAAAAATTTGTGTATTAAGTAATTTCATGATATGATACTAACGATTAAAATCAATTAAGTAGCATATTTTTCACAGCACCCGAAACAGATATTTAGAGATCATGCAAACACATTTCAGTTCCGGCTCAAACTTGCACATTTTACGTCGCAGCCTCCAAGGCACCAAGATCATCAAATACTAAAGTTGGATTATATAGTAAATAAATATTTGTGGACATTTCACACAGTGCCCCAAACTAAACAAAGCTACTATGTGAACCAGATGACTGATAGAATACTTGTATATATATTTTTTGTAAATACATACTTATAACATAATATTATACTACAACACCTAGACTCGGAAGAAATATTTGCAGAACATACAAACATTTCTGCCGTAGCGGGAATCGAACCGCGCTTCTTGCGTCTCAGCCGAGCACTCGCCCGCCACGCCACTGAGGTCGTCAAATGAATGGTACACGTATGGATCTTGAACCTTTTAGGTCAGCCGGCCTTCCGTCAAGCCACCAAGGTCATCAAATATCAAAGATATTATATCGAATGCTATATAAATAGGCCCCGGTGCACAGATGAACGTATTAAGAGGATCGCACACCACAAAGCCTGCATTTCACCATTGCCAACTTTGTTTCGCGTTTTCAGTTTGGTTTTCATTTACTTCAACTGTAATGCATATTGAGAAAGAGATGCGGGAATGAGAAAAGGAATGAAATGTGTTGAATGGACTTGATAAATGACGATGCAAAATTGTTTCATTTATTGTTCAAAATCTGTTTTGAATTACGAACAGCAATTTCATTTAAATAGTTTTGATAGACAGTGAGAGCACTGCTGGTCTGGTGGTAGTGACCCCGCCTTCCGATCCTAAGGTCGTGAGTTCAAATCCAGTGGTGCATCAATGGATTTTTCAGTTCGAAAAAATTACAATATTCTCAGACGGTAGAGGAAAACATCGCGAGCAAACCGGCATGTCGTAGAACCTGAAAATTTCGAAAAAATGTGTGTCAAGTGCACAAAAGGAGTCTTTGATCTTTTAACCACACTGGTTCAAAATAACTAGTGATAAGACTAGATAGATAGATATACATCATCATTTCAGTTTGTTGTCACTCATGCTGAGTATATTATGCCTCCTTTGATTTAACCAGCCTTCTCGATCCTGTGCGTCCCTTACTCATCTTTAGCCGAGATTTTTTTGACGTCTTGGACCCAACGCGCTGGATGTTCTGTATTTTTCTGTCCTTTTTGCTCCCACAATCTCTGGTGCCAAACTGCAAATGTAAGGGATAGACTAACAACAAATTGATCATATTATTGCGAGTTCCGTTTTTTTTTCGAGGTGCCCTAAACCTAAGCTAAACTTGTGGATGCATCGTTTACAACCAAGCTGTTGATGATGATGACAAATAACGCACCTAAAAAGAAAAGTGAGTTCGTAAATGATGACTCTTATCTAATTTACATTAAATAAAAATTCCAGCTAACAATGCTTAAGAACATGATACTCACAATTCAATGAATAATCAAAACTTTTTTGTATTACAAAGAATTTATTATTTGCGATTTGAAGTTTTGTCACGATTTTTATGTTCATTATAACTTTTTCTATATAAGTTTTAAATATTTTATTACACATTTGTTTATCACAGCTTTTTTTCAGTACTTTATTTAAACTTAGACCTCTCAACAGAAATAAACATAATTAAAACCGGTCATGTCAGAGTCGAATTCACACTCAAAGGATTCCGTACCATGGTACATGTACAAACATTTGTGTACATAAATGTTTCATGTATTATTTGTTGTTACAGCGGCAATAGAAATACACGCTCTTTGAAAATTCCAACTCTCTACCTATTACGGACGGACGGTCGGACGGACAGGCAAACCGACAGCGGAGGCTTAGTAATAGGGTCTCGTTGGCAGCCTTCGGGTAGAGAACCCTAAATAACTACCTACATAAATATTGTACTAATAGATTACGCAACTAGTAAAACTAGAACGCGCTATCATTGCGTTTTGGGAAATTCTTCGATATTTGGGCACAAATTAGAGAATATCATATTACATAGTAGTTCTTAATAACAGTTTCGCACAAAGGATCTTCCTATTGAATTTAATAAATAATTAAAACCAAAAGCAAACATTTTGCGAGCAGAAATTATGTGTTTAAATTTTTTTAGACGGGCTACTCGGGCTACTCGGACGGGCTTATAATTATAAAACAAATGCAGATCAAAACGGCTCCATTTGTAAATTAGACAATAGGTATCCCCGCTCGAGTCACATCATAGAAATAGCAATCGATAGATTCGACGAGGGATACCGTAAATCTTCCAAAAAGGTTTTACTACCGTGTCAGTTGATCATCGGATTTATGTCACACTTCGCGCAGATTTGCTACATTCGTACACACACCCACTTCGTAAAGTTTGTAGAGCTGAGTAAATGTGTTATTAAACAATAATAAGGTGTCTGTTGTAAGTCTATTGCTTTCGTCCATTTGGCTGTTGCCACAGAGTACCTTTTGAGATTTGAACGATTTGAATGTGAACTTTTTTGTCGTCTCTTACAATAAAGTTGGGCACACTAGCGAAAAGGACCTTACGCAAACGACAGTGCCATTCTTACGAAATAAGTCGTCAGACATAGTTTTGACTGGTCTTAGAGCTAAGTTCTGTAATTCGTGTGTTTGGTTCCTACCGGGATAAATCTTTTATTGATCTATAGATGTTAGTAACGGGTGGAAATTATTTCAGCATGCCTGAAATACAGCTGGGCATAAACAGACATCAAGCTGGATGACAATTAGGTAACACCTCAGGATCCAGCATTCCTTACTAATTGGACCACCTGTATTGTCATAGCACGCATTAGAAAACAGACCTTAATCCTACCCAATAAGGCTGGTTTTACAATCATCTTCGTTTTGTGTGGACTGTGCAGTTTTTTTGCAAAAATAGGCCTTATTTAAATGAGATAAGGTTTAGTTTCTAAGAAATTGTGTAAACGCTAGAGTTTTATTGTAACTTTTAATTAGTGTGACGCATTGTTTTGCTTTTGAATAGATGATTAAAATTAAAGTGGGATTAAAAGAAATCTTTTAATTAAAGCTTTTTTTTGCATCAGCCCACAATGAGGTAGCATCCAATCAGTGAAGGTAATACCTGTGAACAACAAAAAATACATACATATTATCACGCTTGTATCTCTAAAGGGGTGGGCAGAGTCACAAGTATTATAAGAACACTTGCAGCCACTCCTGATCCAAAAGTACAAAGGTGGATCTGCTGACAACAAAAAAATAATTTATTTCAATGTTAAATTTGTTTTTCGTAAATCGATTCGCATATTTTTAGAAAATAATCTACCAAATCTCATTACTTGGAAAATCTCTACCAAAAGTTCTACGGCACATTATTATCGATAATTATCTATTGCAATTAATTTGTACAGATCAAAAATGAATAAATTTGGCGCAAACTAACCACAAACGCGTAAAACCTAATTCCAGCGCACAAGTAAAGTCCAATAACAATGCGTTTAAACGTAATTAAAGTTAGTGCGATAGGGTTGCTAACTTCATGTGGAACTTAACTTTGGTGGTAGTTTGCAACAAACATTTTGGGATCAGGTTTTAGATTAGTTTTCGAAACATGACAACCATAATTTAGCGCAGTTGCACAAGTTTGTACAGTTTTGTATGAAATCAGTGAATACAATGATACCAATAGAAAAAAAGAAATATACAAAAATACCAATAAATAAATAAATATTTGTGGATATTTCACACAGCGCCATCTAGCCCCAAACTAAGCAAAGCTTGTACTATGGGAACTAGGTTGGCTGATAGGATACTTATATACTTTTTTTTGTAAATATATACTTATAATACATAATAATACAACACCCGGAAGAAATATTTACAGAACATACAAACATTTCTCCCGTAGCGGGAATTGAACCCGCGCCTCTTGCGTCTCAGCCGAGCACTCGCCCGCCACGCTACAGAGGTCGCCAATGACAATATACAGACCTGACAGAGAAGGAAAACATCATGAGGAAACCTGCGACTTAGTAGTTTCCTAATAAGGCCGACTAAGTAGAGAAGATGGTGTATGTGCTGAGTAATACTCCGTATAAATTCGTCCCGGGCACACAGCGTCCCATCTGTGTTGTTGACAACAAATAACAGCCAACAGTCACATACATAGTCCTGACTCCAAACTGAGATTAATAATTTATTATGAAACTTACTAAAACTAAAAATATTTTAAAAACTTCTTTTCACCTACCACATCCCTATCAACGCAGCGCAGTCGCGGCCGCCATTGTGTTCAAACGTATTGTTGATTTATAATTGTTGCAGAATTCTCCGGGTCTCTCACTTAATATTGTATAAAACCCCCTTTTTATACACCAGCGTCTGCCCGCGGCTTCTATCACTTTCATCATCATCTATTGACCCTTATCACACTTATGTGGGGTCGGCATAACACCTTTTCGTCTTCCACTCGCCTGAATCAGGCTTTGCTTGTCATCATCATTTTCCTGCCCTTATAGCCGGATAAAAGTAGATAAGCTGTTAATCTTAGTCACTCACAAACTTTAACTCAAGTGCACGAAAAGAGCATTTCGTGCACTTAGCTATTGACGCGACTAGCAGTAGGTACTCAAGTTTCATTAAAATCCGTACAGCCATTATTGAATGGAAGTCGAATCGTCTGTGCAATTATTTAATCAGTCATAATCATAATCTTATAATATACAAATTTTTGTCCTGATTGACTGACCGCTGCAACCGCTGGTCGCGGAGACTTGAAATTTTAAGGGTAATATCCGTTTGGTGCGTAGGAGTGTACTAAGAAGGGATTTTTCGAAATTTAACCTATAAGGGAGTGAAAAAGGGTAAAAACGTTTGTATGAAAAATCGTATTCCTAGTACTTACAAACTTGAAACTTGGCATTAATATTTATCAATAAATTTGATAAAAGTTGGTGGTAAAATATTTTCAAAACTACCCCTAAAACGGGGTGTACAGGGTGTTAAAGTTTGTATGGGAACTTTGTAAAGCATTCTTTATAACGGAACTTTATAACGGGTGGTCCAATTTGCTGGTAACTTGATTTGGATTATTTCAATACGAATTTAGAGGTTTACCAAAGAAGTGCAACGGGGTTTCAAGGCTGTTCAAACACGAGATGCATCCAAAATAATCTACTCTACGCGAGTGAAACCACGGGCGTTCCACTAGTCCTACTGTAAAATAAATCTTAACTAAAAATATAATCAAAACCTAAAACGAACTGACTTTACCTAATTTGGGATGAAGATAAATAGTCCTAATTTTTTCCTGTAAATAATTTATTTTTAGCTTCAACTTTCCTATAGGAAAGAAACACAACGAGATTTCTTTTTCCTCGAAGCTTAACTGCTGAGCTGATTACGAATACCTATGTATACATACATACAAATATAATCACGCCCGTATCCCTAATGGGTTGGGCAGAGCCACAAGTAAAAATTAGAAAATTTGCAGCCACTTCTGATTTAGTCCTAAGATTTATCATACATACCTATATATTACAATTGTGGGTAAAAGTAGGAGATTAGGCCATCACGCAAAAATTGTAATACTACTTGGCATCCTAGACCATAAAGGATAATGAAATATACCGCGAATTCATTCTCGATCTTGTTGAAAACATCGATAAACACCGCATCAACATCGGTTTAGTCATTTGAGAGATACAGATGATAATACTCCAAATTTTTGATAAATCAGACGTTATTTTTAATTAATGAACTTATTGAATTCTTCTAAACATAGGGTGATTTAGAAAACACGACTTAAGAAGTAGTTGAAATTTTAATGTCAATTAGGTATCCTACTACACTAATAATATGAAAGTTTGTGAGGATGTTTGTATGTTTGTACCTCAATCACGCTTAACGGTTGAACTGATTAGAATGAAACTTGAAATATACATAATACGTGTGCTGGAATAACATATGGGCTACTTTTGTCCGGGTACAATGCGAGCGAAGCCGCGGGCGGCAGCTAGCATCTCAATAAACTTCCATAGCACCCCTAGTGTCGTTGCATATCGCAACCTTATACCTGCTACATTGATTAGGGTTCAATCAGGCGTATTCTAAATACTGTAGCAGACGTGTATTGACAGAGTTAGAAACGTTAAGTTAGAAATCCTATGTAGTTGCAGAGAAAGTAGACGCGTTTAATGTTCACTGAATGAATTTGCAAAGGCAACATTATTTATTTTATGTTACTGTAAATAATTTGATATTTTACTTTTTGACATTTATTTTTATTTATTTTTTATGACTTTAATAATTTATTACCTATATTATAATGATCTACGCTATTGTATTAAGTTAGCCTGTAAGGATAGATGTAGTTTGGAATAAATAAATCATCTAAATAATATTTTTTTGCACTTAAGAAACTCGATAACGCTCTTTTATTAATCTATAACAAAAGCAGATCGATAATTCTCGAAGCTTATCAATAACTTCTTTGTTATCGTCGTGGGTTTTAGAAAATTTATCTTTTCTTCTTATTTTGTTTCGGTGCGGTGACAATCTGGTTCTATTTAGAACGGTGTAATGGACGAAAACTGTCATAATACCTACTATTATAATTTGTTATACCTCTCATAATACTATTATATTTTTTTACTAAAAAGGCTGGTAAAATTATTTTCATAGTTAATTAGCTAGGTTAAGGTGTCCCCGTCACTAACGGTACTAAAATTTCAAAAGGAGAAGCAGTTTTTGCACTAATGAGTTAATTTCGCCAAATTGGGACGTATAAGACGGTATAAACGTCTCGTTTGCGTGTGCAGGGGACTTTAATAAGCTTAGGAGATTGTTTTAGTAAAATTAAGCTAGTACCTTGTTAGGTTAAAATTGTTTAAAAGGCCATACATTAAACTTTTAATGTATGGCCATTTTCAATGATTAAAAGATACGGGCATTGCATTTATGATAAAAGTTATATATCAAAATCACTTGAATCATTTTGTTCAATACATAACTAACTATACAATTTGGTCAAATATAAATTTAATTACCTATACAATTTGGTAAGTACCACTTTACTCAATTCTAATAAGCTTCAATTGGATATTACATTTCATACGGCCGCGGCTTCCTTCACATTATACCTACTAGATGAAAAAGTAGCCTTATTGTTTCTACAGGTCGTGAACGATGTGTATATTGTAATTATGATGTGAATATATTCAGCCATTACGCTGTGGTTGAGCCACAAACATACAAACACTAATCTCACAAACTTTAGGATTTATAATATTGCTAGTTTCCCCGCGAGGCTTCGCTCGCGTGTAGTAAATTTTGACACTCCATTTTACCCTATTTTGAAAAAATCGGAAACATGTGTCAATTAATTTTTTTAAAGAGTATCCAAGCCGAGTTTCAAGGCAATCGCACCACCCGTTAAAAAGTTCCCATACAAACGTATTCACCCCTTTAGGGAATATTATAGATAATATGTACGGATAATCTCCATCATCACTACCATCAGCCAATAACTGTCCTTTTGCTGGTCGTAGGCCTCTCCTAATGAGCGCCATCGCGCCCTATCTTCGGCTTGACGCATCCAGTCTGCTAGCAGCCTTTTGCAAATCGTCACTCCACCTAGCTGGAGGGCGTCCTACATTACGTTTGTCGAGTCGCAGTTTCCACTTAAGAACTCGTTTACCTCAGGATTTACCAAGGATAATAGTGTATTTTATTTCTAGTATATGTAGGTTTATTATTTTGATTGGTAAAAAGGAATAGGTTTAGTTTATAGTTTATTCACTATTTATTTATCTGTATACTTAAGTATTTGTCTTGTTTTGTACATGTACCCGCTATCTATATTCCACCTTTCTCTAGCCAAAGTTTGCTGGAAGAAAACTCTTTGTAGGGTTAAGCTCGCCTTTGTACATGTCCTTACTTATGTCTGTGTTTTATATGTGTACATTAAAGAATAAAGAAAGACTAAAGATAATTGAGGACACGGGTTTACATAGCTACGCCTATAAACTTCTAAATATAACGCAAAATCACCATTAAATCACAACAAATTTGTTACTCAGCAGCTAATTCAGTAAATTCCAAATCTTAAAATCCAATTTCATGTTCAGGAATTTAATCAGAAATTCCAAATATTCTCACAATTAATTCGCTTTAAATTTAAATGCAGTCAAATTAAGGCTTTGAGGGGTTATAAAATTGTTAATTCCCGAATCGTTTGGAAACTTTCGAGGACCAAATGTGGCCTTTTAACTCTGTTAATTAATTTTTAATCAGGATCTATAGGAAGCCGGGAAAGATTGAGTTGGTTTGGGCTTATAACTTTATAGCGACCTCTACAGGGACTTTGATCGATGTTTTTCGTTATTATTGCTGCAAAGCCGGAGATTAGACAAAATTGTGTTTCGATCGTGAAAATTGTGATAGATGGTTCGTATGAACCGATACTTCTTCCTAGATATGGCCGCCTTCCTAGATATACGTAAGAGAGTGTATATTTAAAAATTAGAGTTTTATTCTTTTTTTCATTTTTGGCATTTGTCAAAAGAGCGTTAATGCATTACAAAAAAAATAATACCCAATTCAAAAATCATGGTGTATATTACTGTAAAAGCCCGTATGTTGGTTAATCTTTGGTTGGACATAACATGAGTTGGTAAATGTAAGGATTTTTTTGGACTTTTCGGAATTCAGTAAATGATAGGTTTTACCAGTGACGGCTGGTAAATGTTGACTTGGCAATAAAACAATAACGGACTTTTACCATTATGACTTGCTAAATCTTTGGTTTTAATGAAAATCTAAGGACTTACCGCAGTTCGGGCTTTTACAGTAACATATACCTTCATCGGTTAGTTTTGAGTTTTCTCCCTAAAATGTTTCAAAATTTTCCTAGTTTTAAAATGTAAATACTTCATCGAGGTTACTGAAACCAAAACACCAAGGTGAACTTTAAACTTCACTAATGACTGAACTAAAAGTGGACTAATTGGTAAGGTTCCTAGTCCCTTGAAAACTTTTACTAAACAAATTGTCTTCAATAGTTACCTTTCGACCCTTCCCTGCCCTTTTCAAAACCAGCCGAGCGAACTAATGAGGCCTCTAATGATGTGTGAAGTTTGATTTCAAATAAGTAAAACATTAAAAAACATCTTAAAATCTCCTGTAAATTATGTTTATGAGCATTTCGATCAAGTGGAAGTGGAAGTGCCAATTTTAAGGTCTTGAATTCGCCTTGCACCAATTTTCTGTTCAAAAATTCTATACTATACTAGTGGGTACCTTCCAACACGCGAAGGAAAGAGTGTACAGAAATGTCTAGAATCTGAAAAATTCGAACTCTACTTGAACTCTACTTGAAACTAATACAAATAGTGTAGGCAAGAGTTGCCTCCTGACGCTGTACAAATCACCTAATATAGATAGAAAAGGACTTATATGTTAGAACTAGCACACGGAGATCCGTGGTCTCTGCCTTCCCCTATGTGAAACAGGCGTATATATGTATGTATAAAAGACGTAGGTATGGTGTGATTACGAGTAGTAGTAGTTCTAATCTGAGAATTGGTTCATAACGTCTCGTTAGAAGTCTTCAGACTTCCTTCTAATAGTCTGATTAAAATTTAATCAACCATGCAACTCCGCGTACTACCTTTTTGCTAATCAGCTTTTACCCTTCGACTTGAGGTAGATATAACGTGAAATTTATTTTGTAATGGCTTGATTAGGTACGTGTTGTGAGGTACCTTCATAAATCTTGTTGATACAGATTAACGAAAAAGAATGAAACAAGTATTTTTGTAATAATCCTACTACTCATAAATAACATAATATAAATCTGTGTAAAGACGATTTGTATAACCATTATTTAAACCGATTGGAACTTAGAATATTACCTATAAACTAGCCATTAATAACTTTGAATTATGTACGCATTTTATTATATTGGAATAATATAGGCTTCTATTTAATCCGTGTACCGTAACTAGGAAAATAATAAGTCTTACTTAGTATTTAATTTATAATAAAATTTTATGATGAAATTACGTGAATAAATCAAGAGAGTTCGGGAAAATTAAAAATAAAATGGTGAGATAGTTGAAACTTATTTCATAATATAACGTTTTTATATTTTATAAAAACCTTCTCCATTTATATATCAGCCTATCAAGCATAAAATAATGTATAGAAGCACAAAGCACCACTCTCCAACATACCTTTTATACGACTCACGGTGAGTTGCACAAATGTAAGGGTCAGTTACAAAAGCAAATATTCAGAAGAGATCGTCACAGGTCACTTCACAACTAAGAACATAATTCAAATAGAATGTGCTTCATATGGGGTGTGATAGTGTTGGGAGAACAATTCCGAATGTAACGATGACCAGTCAGTTTTCGACGAAGTTAAATAGCTTACTCGCTCGACTTCGCTCGTGTGTTATAAATTAGACACCTCATTTTACTCTAGAGACTTGAGAGTTATTTTGAAAAACAAGATACCATTTATTTTATTTAAAGTATCCAAGCCGAGTTTCCATCGCACCTCCCGTTGAAAAGTTCCCATACAAACTTTAGGGTAACTAAAGGTTGTTTTTAAAATCCTGAAACATCTTACTTATATTATAAATGCGAAAGTTTGTGAGTTTGGATGTTTGTGCCTCAATCACGTCTAAACGGCTGAACGGATTTGAATGAAACCTGGAATATACATAGTACATGTACTGGATTAACATATAGGCTATTTTTTATCCGGGTACCACGCGAGCGAAGCCGTTGGCGGCAGCTAGTAAAATATAGAAAAGGGGCCTTATACAAGAAACATTTTTTAATGTACAATGGTACGGAACCCTTCGTTTGCGAATTCAACTCGCAATTGTTTTTTTAATCATGATATTAATACATCATTTTTGAATAAGGCTGGGAAAGTCCTTTTCCCTTCTCTAATATCTACATAACCCTACCGTAAAGTAGGTCTCGTGGTCCGCAAGAACTTAATGATCTGTGAAGCATCGACTAATCGAGGCCAGGCCTCAGTAGTCACAATAAGGACAACCCCTAGGGTAAAGATGCGATGCTGTTTTGTTTTATAAAGACGTAAAAACTGTTGGATCAGAGAGTGCTGCTGCTGCTACTAATATTTCTTTCGAACCAGTGTGATGAAAGGTTTTTTAGTGCGCCTCAAAGGCTCCTTTCGTGTACTTAACACACGTTTACGATCTTTCTACGGTTCTACGACATGCTGGTTTCCTCACGATGTTTTCCTTCACCGTTTGAGAGTACTGATTTTTTTGAGCAGAAAAGCCATTTGTGTACTACTGGATTTGAACCCACGATCTTAGGGTCGGAAGGCAGGGCTACTGCCACTAGACCACCAGTGCTCTCCTTTCCCTAATAGAAATGGAGAGTAGACAACAGAACTTCGTGATAAACTAGCGTTATTGCGCTCATTTATACTTCTATTCGTCAACACCTCATTTGATTTATGTTCAAAATATAAACAAAACAATAGCGTCGTATACAAGGTGTTTGTTTTTCAACTGCTTTGAATACGCAATCTATTCGTGCTGCAACTCAGGTAGGAAGTGAGACAACTCGTGTTGATAACGAACTGGACTACGCCGGACTACCTACCCTTGGCACCGGTCTGACGTTCGAATCTGCAAGTGTCAAAACTCACTAGTCCCCGCTTCCCATATTGTACTAACGGACGACGGATAGTTCATTATCATAGTTACGTTATTAGAAGCGCTCGCCACGTAGCTTGCTTAGACGTTCTTGATTGATCGTTGAAGTTAAGCAACGTTGTGCGTGGTCACAATTAGGATGTATGACCGCAAGTGGTATTACGATCTGAGAGCTTTCGTGCTTCGGAGGGCACGTTAAGTTGTCGGCCCCGGCTTTTAAGTAATTCTGTCATGACGGAGGCCTTAGGCGGCCTAAAAACTCTGTCACAATAGCTGGCCACTAGCTCATAAAAACTTACATAGTTACATTTTTATCTGTTAAAAAGCGTCATTTTTGTTTTGGAAAAAAATTCTATGATAATGGACGATCCTTCGTCTTTTAGTAGAATATGGGAACCGGCCATTAGTCACCGCTAGTCGACAGTATAGTTTACGCAAGCTAAGCCTCCGCTACAAAAGCTATTAAATTGTGTGAAAACTGTTTGTCATCTCTAAAACTCAGTTAAAAATAAACGACGTTTGGTTTAGTTAGAAAAATGGGCTCCTAAGCATAAAGCCGTCTATAGATAAAAAAAATCTATCTAAAATTATTTTCTCAAATGATCTTAGATAGTTTTTGGCTTCGGAGATTTTTATACGAGTATGCGGTGACGCGAAAGTGATTTCAATGTGACAGAAAGTGGTGCTTTAAGTGACAACAGAAGGCTATGCAAGCCTGCTCTATAGAATTGATAAAGTGCCGCACAACTCATAGGCTCTCGTGAGCAAGATCAAGACTGTCTACCAGGTGGTTCTTTCGCGGGTCGTCGAATCCGACAACCCCACACTCATACACACGATACTAAATCGTAAGTTTGGGTTTTAGACCAGATATTTTCCTCTCCAGTCAACAATTAAAAATGTTATAGCATTTGACGACCTTGGTGGCGTGGCGGGCGATGGTTTGGCTGAGACGCAAGAGGCGCGGGTTCGATTCCCGCTACGGGAGAAATGTTTGCATGTTCTGCAAATCGCCACCTAAATCTTAATATTACAACGTATTCGTACAAATAGAACCTCCAGTTGTGTAGCAGTCCAGTTGTGTACAAACGCGAGCTATACAATATGTTGGAACTGCAGGCGAGTTAGTAGTTCGTGCCTATTGAATGAGGCGTTCGTAATAACTGACCAACACTGTTTGTACACTTCATGCTTTACAAAAGAGCATTACGTTTTGTACTTCAGTACATAAAAATAACCGTAAACTAAATGCGAAAAGCTTCAGCTTTTAGCATATAGTTTACGGTTAATTTTACAAACGGAAACGTAGAGAGCACTGGTGGTCTAGTTGGTAGTGACCTTCCGATCCTAAGGTGGTGGGTTCAAATCCGGTCGTGTACCAACGGATATTTCTGTACGAAAAAATTATGTGCGCTGTACCAGTACTCTCAAACGGTGAAGGAAAACATTGTGAGGAAACCCGCGGCTTAGTCAGCTCCGCACGTATTGACCATGTCTTTCCTGTGGACAAGGCCGACTAAGCTGAGAGGATGAAACAGGTGCTGGGCAAGACTACTCCATCTTAATTCGTCCCGGGCACTGCAGCGTCCCGTTCGTGAAGGTAAAAGTCGCCTCCTGACGCTGTATAAATCATCTACTATAGATGGTAAAAGGCCTTAGTTTGCAAACGGATAATTAAACGATAAAAAATTGCTTACACAGCAAGGAATAAAAAACTGAGATATGAATGAGCAAAGGTAACATCATCCTGAAAATAACTTCAACATTTGCTGGTCATATTTATTTGTTTACCCCATCTAACGCAACCTAGCTAGTCATGCTGATCCGTTCATTTAACCTTAGGCCCGTAACCAAAAAGAATGCTCAATCGTGAATCATAACCCAGCCTTATCTGTATTCATCGGAAACTGACTCACGAGTAAATTTTCTGTCAATTTCCATCAAAAACTGGCATACGGGCCTTATTAGTCTAAAGCTCTAAAAACCCTCAGTATAAATCCACACGTTGCCGAGAGCGGTCGTGCGGACAGCTTCTAATTAAAATCCATCGTTTATATCGACCGCAGCTAACTTCATTCGTATGCATGTCAGCCAGCGCCGGTGCAGATGCTGACGATTTGGGTATTTTTAATTCAGCGGACGTCATTTGACGTACGTCATAATAACGAAGCAATACTTACTTATATTTATAATCTTTTACAATGTAAAAGATTATAAATATAAGTAATAATAAAGATTATAAATAATAATAAACATTTTCACACTCAAACAATATTAGTAAGTTATAAATTCTCGATTTCACACGTTTCACGACAAAATTCAGGCAAATGTCGACAGTTTTGTCACAGGATTTGATAATAGTAGCAGTAAACGATGGAAACATTTAGTATGACTATACATGCATCCTATAAAAAGTATTTTGACAAGTGCTTACATACATAAAATAAGTGGGAACTTATTTGAAACACAATCTTAGAAGGATTGTCCTATACGTGATTTACTCAGATCCCAAAGATGTTTTAACTATGTGACCTGATAAAAGAAAGGACTGACTAATCACTTCAATCGCGCATTAGTCATTGACGTGGCACTGACATCAAAATATTTTTAGTGCAAGGATGTCTTCCTATGCCATGTCTATTTGTCTATAACGTCATAGTCTACATGGTGAAGTGCAAACCTCCTCAAAAAGAAGAGAAACTTATTTACTTTCTCTTTCTGAAAATTCAATAGTTTTTCTGTTTGCTTATGTAAAGTTGTGCCATATGCTCAGTTACAATATTCTACTAACGGATAATAGATCGTTTATATTGTTTTTCTGATAAAAAAATGTATGGCACTTTTCAATAGACAACAATGTATGGCCTGTCAATAGTAGCATCCCTCAAATTAACATAGGTCCTAGTAAGGTGCGCATCTGTCAAAGTAACTTTGTAAAAAGCCGGTACTATGAACGCTTGTAAGCGTTGGTTGCAAGTGTAATTGAACGATGTAATAACAGTTTCCGTGTTTTGGACGTTGAAGCCATTTTGCGAATCGCAACAAAACGGCCGAATTTTCTCCAATGTTTACACGCTTTGTCTATTTGCTTCGGGGTGTTGGGAAACAAATAAGTAGCGTTCAAATTGTTTATTTAAATGGGATGCTAATATAGTTGTTCGAACGGCCTGGTTCAGAGTTTTTGAAATATCCCGTTCCTGTTGTAATTTATCTAAAGCAAAGTTCTGTCAAAAGGTGGCTTGTATTTTTTCTTGTTATTTTTTTGTGTTGGGAAGGTAAAGGTTCTTAAATTAAAGGGTACTGGGTGAAAACCTTAGATAGAAAAACTACGAAAATAAATAATATTTTTCCTTGCTTTTCTTTGTGCAATTAATTTATGGCGTCGCATTTAAGACAACCAAGAGGCGTGGTCTCAATTCCCGCTGCGAGAAAAGTGTTTGCATGTTCTGCAAAATTTCTGTAATATTATGTAGATTTAATGAGTAGGTACCTATGTATTTACATAAAAAGTCTATAAGTATTTTATAATAATAAGTAGCCATCTGGTTTCCATAGTACAAACTTTTCTTAATTTGGGACTAGATGGCGCTGTATCAAATGTTCACAAATATTTATGACGTAAAGACGGTACTGCAGGTGATTAAAATCCAGTTAAAGTTTAAATATTGTCAGGAGCGTTTTCAATAGGTGCCTACCAAATATAATAAGTAGGTAGGTAGGTATATTTAATGTGTCCTGTGTAGCCCGAAAACGTGTACATTACAAAACATAAACAAGGTATAGATTTCTTCAAATTAGTGTCAAGTAACACGGGTTATCGATACCTACACGAAAACATAATTCAAGCGATACTTTTAAGAAAACAAATTTAACCTGTAAAAACATTTTACAGAGGATTACTGGGCGTTACAAATTAATCCTCTAGGAAAAGGCAAACATAAAGAAATAATAATAACGACTTGCGATTGGGGCTGCCAGCATTATGCCAATTAGAAAAAAAAGTTAGCAAAAAAGGTGTAAAACAAATAATATTTTTCGATTCTAAGCTCTAATTTTGATCCCACTCAATAAAACATGCGCGAGGCAAAGGCTTTTTAAGGCTTCTTAATGTGTACCTACTTACATCGATTTTAATCGGCTTAAAACTAGAACTGGGTCCCTGACTCTATGGTTATCAAAATCAAGAGCTTGACTGGTTAATTTTAAGTAATGAAAATGCAATATTACCTTACTCACAAATTTGTAAGTTTTACGTGATGTAAATAAAAACTTGTATTTCAAGTCTCTTGGAATTTATTCTGTGTTATAGCTACTTTTCATCATAACAAAATAGTGAAAGGTATGATAATAGTTAAGTTTATTTTAGTTCAGAGAGATTTTTTTCAAAGATTTCAAGCAGTTTACTGCTGTAGGCTGAGGATGAGTTCTTTTTTATCAACAGCTTGTTCTAAAATACTGCTGTTAAATAAATGACAACGAAGTCTAACTAAGTCTTTCAACGTAGAGCTCGGACGCCTTCATCCAATCTCCGCCAGGTAACCGGAGCATTGCAATTTCCAATAATATTGGAACTCCGATGATTGAGGGGATCCTATTATTAACACGCTCCACTGCCTCCATTTATTAAGCAATGATGACGATGTGATTTGTTCGGCTCATACATGATAAAGAACTTACCCGGCTTAGAACCTTACTGGAAGTAAAGAGATTTTAGTGATTTTTAGGGTTCTGTATCCGATTCTTATTTTGAGTACGCCTTACAACCCTATTACTAGGCCTCAGCTGTCCGTCCGTCAGTCTGGCAGTTGAAATTTTCACAGAGTAGGTATTTCTATTGCTGCTATAACAACAAATAATATCAATAAAATAAAAGGGGGGCACATATATAAAAAAATAAAAAATAACGTTCGTAAAATGGGTAGGTTAGTACGGATTAAGTAGGTAATTAAATATAAAAGTGATAAAGTATGTGACTGTCCAATACAGTGAGTTTATAAAATACTGGTAATACATAAGTACATACAATTAAATATACTTACCTACATTGATATTTTTCCTAATAACATATTTAAGAAGAATGATGATACTTTTAACTTCATATGTGGTTATACTATCAATAAAAATATTCTTTCAGTAAAGTATATTATCTGTTAAGAATTGTCTTAAATTTATCGAAACATGTTCAATATGGTTTAACCGCTTGAATTTTTTGTCAATACACTTAAGACTGCTTACGACCTCTATAATAGGGCAATTACAAGTATTATTAGGGGCATGTAAACATTTATGATTACGGGCAATTATATTTATACTGGGTGAACACTTAATAAAAGGGGATTTAATGAGAAGTAGTTTGGTTTTATTACGAGGCCAGCATCGTGGCACCATCTTAATACGGAGTTGGAGTCCTGTTGCAAGAGAGCACTAGCCTTCAGTGAGTCTTTCCCCCGAATACTCAAACGCGACTCAGAGTTGAGCACGTCTCAAGTCACGGTTTTTTGACAGTTTTTAATGAAAATCTGTCAAAAACTCCTCACTTGAGACGTGCTCAACTCTGAGATGCGTTTGAATATTCGGGGGTTAAACTCGTAAAGTAAACGTTACAAAAAGACTCGAAACATGGCAATCTTAAACTAAGGATAATTGAGGTAGGTATTCGCGTAATACTAGCGTAATAGTGCGCATCTATAGGGCCGTTGCGGTCTCACGGGCCACTGCCCCTGATTACCCGCTGTCTTTTCATGTCCGAGTGAGGGTGCTTAAAGGTCCAAAGTGCGTTTAAACAGCAGGCGATATTAATATAGCGGATCATCATCATCATCTTCCTGCCCTTATCCCACTCTATGTGGGGTCGGCACAGCATGATGATTTATACATAATATATTATTTCACCCATATTCTTAATGGGGCGGGCAGAGCCACAAGTAAACAGAAGAAAACTTGCAACACTTCTGATTAAATAATCCTAAGATGGATATGGTGAACCATAGTGACAGGTAATCAGCCCATCGCCCATATAAATAGTCCATCATGTTGGATAGGTATACCTATCCCTTCGTCGACCTTAACGACATGCTCGGGGAGAGAAGCAGCTGGACGTATTCTATGCTTTTTCTTTACTCCCAGTCCAGCAGAGAAGGATAATGTCGATGCATTAAAATTAAAATTTGAGAGTACTGTTATAGCGCACATAAATTTTTCGCACAGAAAAATCTATTGGTACACGGCTGGATTTGAACCCACCATCTTAGGCGGGGACCGGAAGGCGGGGACACTACCAACTAGACCACCAGTGCTCTTAGTAACAAGTCATTATCTTCCTGCACTTATCCCACTCTATGTGGGGTCGGCACAGCGTGATACTTGGATCATGCTGTAAGAGTTTTGGCTAAGGTGTTTTATGACCGGCCGCCTGCCTGACGTCAACCCTCCTTAAGAATATTTGCTTATTGTATCTCATCATGTTGTAGGATACTATCCCTTAGTCGACTTTTACGACATTCTTTACTCCCAGTCCAGCAGAGAAGTAAACAAGTATCTTACTTTTGTGAGTTTGGATGTTTGGATGTTTGTGCCTCAATCACGCCTAAACGGCTGAACGGATTTGAATGAAACTTGGAATATACATAGTACATGTACTGAATTAACATATAGGCTATTTTTTATCCGGGTACCACGCGAGCGAAGCCGCGGGCGGCAGCTAGTAGCATTATATAGTATAGTATTCGAAAAGTAATACTAGTAAGATATAGCTTAGCGACTAAAGGAAGCTCCATGTCTAAGGCGAGGGTGCTCAGAGGATTAATGATGGGATATGTAAGTTGTATTGCGGAAAGCGAATGTGGGCAATCAACTAGTTCTTTGTTCGAAGGAATTATGAGTTTATCGCTTTGTCCTTTGTTCTAATTTTGATGGTAAGTACGAGTAAGTTTGTATGAGCTAGTTAGCCAACTCTTGTGACGGAACTTTCAGGCCGCCTGAAGGCCTCCGTCATGGCTCCGACAATTTAACGCGCCTCCGAAGCACGGAAGCGCTCGGATCGTAATATCGCATGCGATCACCCATCCTAATTGTGACCGCGCACAACCTTGCTTAACTTTGTTGCACGTGCCCCTATTAGATCGTTTTGATCAAGTTATTTCATTTGTAAAGTTGATGTCTCTGATCCAATACCTAACATCGTTCAGACACTCTTTATAGACAAAGTAAAAAAAAAGTCAAAGTCAAAATTTCTTCTTTAAATCTACGTTGCATTTACACCAGGCCCCTTATTCTCTATGACCAAACGAAACTTGATAGCTCATAACTTGCTAGTAACGTGCCTCATCGCGTTTATTCAAAGGTTTGCATACAGAATACGATAGCACGATGATTCCACAAACGTGCTCGCGTTACGTTTTGTTCGGTCATAGTGAATAAGGCTCCTGTCCGTAACGTGACCAAGCGTAGGACTAGTCTATTAGCCTAAACGAGCTCTATAAATCAAACTTTTATAAGAAACATAGTACCTACACCCACCTTAATTGTAGCAGTTTTGTCCCCTACGAAGCTTGTAATTACTAAGTAGTAGTACCTTTGTAACTTATAATTTATGCATAAAGACGAGCACACGGCGCCATAGCAATTATCTTAGCTGTAAACTACACACAGTTGGCTTAAATATTCAAAATGGAAATAATTGCTGCAAATATAAAGGAAATTTTGGTTATTAGAGTATAACTTAATAGGGTCTAAACTTTAGACGCTATGGTTTTTCTGTCCTTTGCTGCAGTGATCTGGAAAAAGCACATCTTACTTATCCTGCCATCTGCGGGATCACATGGGTCCCGTTGGCACCATTCGGGTACGGAACCCTAAAAACAAAGCAAATAGGCAAAAGTTAAATGTAAAAAATCTGCACGTCACGCGACTTACCGATCCTAACTGATTATGAAATGGTGTAGTGAGCGAAAATCTTAGTATTAGCTGGTCATCCACTGAGATTAATAAACGCCAGTAGATTGCGACGACGAGAAAAATTACGATATTATAGAATAGAATATCTTTAGTGTCATATGAAGTGAAACATTAACAAAATAACTTCAAAGACAACGCTTCATAAGCGCACATGATATGACTCGTCACAGAAAACGGTAGGAACAGGAATTATATAAACCCTCCTAAATCTTTAAAAAAACTAAGACCTTTGCCATCTATATGATTTAAACAGCATCAAGAGGTAACTTTTGCCTACAGTAACGGGACGCTGTAGTGCTCGGGACGAATTAAGATTGAGTAGGCTGGTCGACGACTTATACTATTCTCTCAACTTAGTCAGCCTTAGCCACAGGATGACAATGTTTTTCTTCACCGTTTGAGAATATACGCACATCATTTTTTCGAACTGAAAAATCCATTCGACTCATCCACTCGACCGAGTTTGAATCCGCAACCTTAAGATCAGAAAGCGGGGGTGCTACCACAAGACCACCAGAGCTCTCTTTTGTTCAACCTAAGCTGTAAAAGACAGTTTTATTAAAATTTTCAGCAATTATTTCCATGCTACGAAAAAAACGGCCTGAACATTAAAACGTAAGGAAAATCTAGTAATTTTAAGCTGCCCTCTCCTCATATTCCTCCTTATTCCAACAAGCTACATAATTGGCCGAGCCCACACAACTTACTCGGTACATCGGCTCCGCATATGAAGAAACTTTCCAAGTGAATAACGTTTGAGAAAATTCGAGAACAAGCGACGTCATTGTCGAGAAAAAAGTTGGGAACAAGTTACAGACAAGTTCATATTATCAGTGTTATGAGGGGAAAGTTTGCGACGTGTTATACTTACTCTGTTGTACTGTAGATAACTATTTTTGTATATATTTAGGCAAACTGACATACCTACCGACTATCTTTGAATATAGCCTCAAGAGACCTATTTTTTAGATATAGAGCAAATATAAACAAAAGTACAAACGTTTCTCCCGTCTCACGGGAATCGAACCCGCATCTCTTGCGTCTCAGCCGAGCACACGCCCGCCACTGACGCCACCGAGGTATTCAAATGGAATAATATATTCAATCTTTTTTACTCAAAATTTTAAGTATTGAAATAACAAATCAACACCTTACCTCTGGGTAAACAACAAAATATTTGGAGTAAATAATTTAAAAGTTGAGCAACCAAAACAAAACTTTAGAAACTGGCAACTTTACCCATTAACTGGTTACATTTTCCCAAAACGCTCGTTCAAAATGAAAGTAAAGTATTTTGTATACCGACCTAGGAAAAAATAATTTTCTTCAAATAATTAGTTTTACGAGTAATAGACAGTGTTACTAATTAACTTCTCCATTCTATCTCCACGAATGGGAACAAACTAGACTTACACTTACTCATAAATAATATCAGCCCGTACCACTGTTGCGCAAAAGCTTCTTATAAAAACTTTTTAATTTATAATTCCACTAGCTGCCGCCCGCGGCTTCGCTCACATGGTACCTGGATAAAAAATAGCCTATATGTTAATCCAGCACTACCATGTATATTCCAAGTTTCAATCAAATCCGTTCAGACGCTTAGGCGTGATTGAGACACAAACATCCAAATATCTTAACATCCAAACATTCTCACAAAACTTTCGCATTTATAATATAAGTAAGAAGTAAGATTAATAATGTCAACTTTCGGAAAGGATCGGAAGACGCATAGAATTTTCTGTTCTGAAAATGTAGGTATGTGGACATTACAAACGGTGAAGGAAAACATCATCAGTAAGGAATCCGGCCTGTCGTCGTGGAACCTAAACGATCCAAAGTCCTTCCTCCACATTGGTTCTGTTCTGACACAAGTAGGTCAGTAGTACCTAGTAGTAATGTTATAAAGTCATCGACGGGGCTTCCCCGTATTGCCGAGGATAAGTTAACAAATTATACAGCAAGAATGGCGTACTCCGTATAGGATCACGTAATCAAGAATAAGTACCTAACTATGTACGTTACGTGTATGGAACGTAAACCAACCTGATTTTAGCCGGCTGAAATATTAGTCAGGGAACTTTTCGCATCCTGAATAATTTTGCTTGTGTAATTATTTTCCTCTTTTTATTACTTGAAAACTTTCTACAGAAATTATTACATTAGGTATCTTATATTATCTAACATAAAACTTAGGAAACCCACACATTTTCATTCACCGTTATAGAGTACCTACTGTGAGGGGATAACATAACCAGGTATTTAGGTATTTTGCTTCAGTTGGTAAATAATATAAAAATGAATTTGATATCGGTTTGTTAAGCTACACGCATAATATTACATTATTCACCGAAGGGACAAAGTGACCGACGAGAGTGTCACGAGTTTTACGGGGATCCAAACCCACGACCTTAGGATCGGATGGCGATGCATTTGCCACACTCCTCGTATCATGCCACTTCAACACCAGTGCTCCGATATGATTATAATGATGAATTCTTGCAAATAAAGCAACTCATAAAGCAGCAAAAAAATTCTAATTCTGTAATAACGCCTCCTTCTTCACGTTCACCAATGCGTAAAGTTATATTATCTTACAATATTTACCTTACAATGTGATATGAAAATCGGTGACCGCATTGCAAATAAAATATTCCATCGCACATTCACTGAGCTCGAACGCGTGATACATCGACTTATCTAACAAATGGCAACAGAAGTGTCTGTCTGTCAATATCAAAAGGCCTTTTGATATTGACAGACAATGAACACCCCGCCACTTTGTCCCCATTGAGTTTTAACTTTTAGCTACGCGGTATAATAATAAAAAATTAAAATGAGCTCAGTTTTCTATTTAAGTTCACCTACAGATTATAGGAAACAAAGCTCAGAATCACTGACGGCAGGTAAGGTCCCCAAAAGGCAGGCAACGGTACCTCGTTTGATAGCTATCTTATCCTCTGTCCGAGGTAAGCGCCAGCCCTTTGTTCATTGTTTTTTTCATACAAACTTCAGCTTTCCGCTACGACCTCTATATGTATAGGCAGAATTTCGATAATTCCTTTCTTAGGTCCTGGCGGAGAAACACTGGTGGTCTAGTTGGTATTGACCCCGTCTTCCGATCCAAAGGTTTCGTATCCGGTCGTGTTCCAATGGATTTTTCGGTGCGAAAAATGTATGTGCGCTATACCAGTACTCTCAAACGGTGAGGAAACCCGCGACTCAGTCAGCTACGCACGCATTGACCATGTCTTTCCTGTGGACAAGGCCGACTAAGTTGAGAGGATGGAATAGGTGCTGGGCAAGCCTACTCCATTTTAATTTGTCCCGGACACTACAGCGTTCCGTTTGTGAAGGTAAAAGTTCCCTCCTGACGCTGTATAAATCATAATACTATAGATGGTAAAAGCAAAAATCGAATGTTAAAGGTCTTTTACAGCGGAAAAAGTTTTAGTTAAGTACGTTCCTATTGTGGATCTGTAGCATAAATATTTAAACACCGATTTGTAAATAAAATATAAGGTACTGCTTCGTGAACTAGAATAATTATGTTTCAGTAGCTTCCACCCGCAGCTTCGCTCGCGTGGTATCAAGATAAAAAGTAGCCTATATGTTATTCCAGCACACATACTATGTATGTTCCAAGTTTCATTAAAATCTGTTCAGCCGTTACGGCGTGATTGAGGCACAAACACCGTCACATCCTCACATCCTCGTAAACTTTCGCATTTATAATATTACCTAGGAGGATGATACGATCGATTTGGACCTTGGACGAAGTTTGGACCGACAGTAAATTCTCCTTGATACGAGTGAAGTCGTCGGCATTACTTGCGTATAATATATACACAAGAATATCTTGAGTGCGGGACGTAATACGAGTGAAATGGAGCGAAGACGTGATAGTGGCAGAATGCAAAGGTATATAGTTACTGCAAAGTGTAGGCAGGTATACTATACAGTCAGCATCAGAAGTGTGTGATTGATTCGGAACTTCAAACTGAAGCGCTCTCAGCGTAGCTTGCTTAGGCGTTCTTGATTGATCGTTAAAGTTGAGCAAAGATATGCGCGGTCACAAATTGCGATGGGCGACCAGTGGCATTACGAGCTGAGCGCTTCCGTGCTTCGGAGGGCACGTTAAACAGTCGGTCCCGGCTTTTAAGTCGTTAAGCCATGACGGAGGCCTTTAGGCGGCCTAAAAACTCCGTCACTAGAGTTGGCCACTAGCTCATACAAACATACATACATACATGAGACACCTACTTTACAGGTTCATATACTTACATTGTATGTATTATACGTATTAGAGCTATCCGCAATCTTCCTTACTATCTTACTAATATTATAAACACGAGTTTGTATGTATGGATGTTAGTTACTCTTCCACGCAAAAACTACTGAAAGGAATTGAATGAAACTTGGAATATACATAGTACATGTGCTGGATTAACGTATAGGCTATTTTTTATCCAGGTACCACGCGAGCGAAGCCGCGGCCGGCAGCTAGTGCTCACATATTCGTGGAATCGAATTCAAGTGAATCGAAGGATACATCGGCCTTACATTCCGCACGCTTTGCCTTTCTTCGGCTACGTGCGAGGAAATATATGCGACACTTTAAGTATAAAGCAAATACTTGAAGCGAAAAGTACCTGAGACCTTGGCCAAGACATTTTGCGCCTGACAAAGTTACTAAACGCTTCGTTAAAAAAGGGTAATGTCACAATGACACTGACCCCCGAATACTCAAACGCATCTCAGAGTTGAGCACGTCTCAAGTGACGAGTTTTTGACAGATTTTCATCAAAAACTGTCAAAAAACTGTGACTAGAGACGTGCTCAACTCTGAGTCGCGTTTGAGTATTCGGGGGTGAGTTTCGTACATTTTTACACGTAGCATCTAGCGACTTCGTTAGACCCAAAGTGGTTTGGCTACTGGCTCACGACAGGCTACAAGTTAAAAACATGCTAGCAGGTAGGTAAGTTTTTGTGACACGTTTTTTTACGGATCTTCCTTTATGTGAATGATCAGGGGTGTGACTAGGTATGTGAGTTTGTTTCAATAGATTTCAATCAGTTTCTAATACCTGCCTGTAACTGGTTTTTAACCTAGTTTTCGAAGCGTTCGTGACGTAGCTTGCTTAAACGTTCTTTGTTGATCGTTGAAGTTAAGCAACGTTGTGCGCGGTCACAATTGGGATGGGTGACCGCAAGTGGCATTACGAGCTGAGCGCTTCCGTGCTTCAGAGGGCACGTTAAATTGTCGGTCCCGGCTTTTAAGTCGTTAAGTAGTTGGCCACTAGCTCATACGAACCTACTTATTACTAACCCAGTTTTTATTGTAAACTAGTTTAAAAAATAATTGACAATCGACTGTTGAAATATTTATTTAATTCTAGGAAAATTACACAAAAGCTATCAGAATTTGTACGGTCTTGGCAGTTTTCTCTATAATGCTAATCAATGTATATTTCCTATAAAAATCCTTACTGTAGCAAAGATAGCCCTAAATATACAATTACCTCATTGAATTGGATTTATAAAGTGGTTCTAAAAACAGTGGATAAAATAATTTAGTAGTAGTATGTACCCACTAGCCGAACTGGAAATTAAATGCGTGTTTATTTTCAATGTTTTGATTAAACAAGCATTCATTGAATTTTAATTATCTTCTCGTAGTTGGATGAATAACTATGAATAAATTATTTCCATACCGTAACAGAGAATACCTATTCATTTCGTAAAATCTTGTAGCATAGTGACTAGTTTTGTTATAAAAATAAAGTTATACCATACAAAGTAAGTATTGGCATCTCTTTTTGTTACATTCATTTTTGATGAAAACGGCGACTGAGCTAATTTTGAACAAGTCTTTTATTTTAACTGTAATCGGTATTGACGCCTTTAACAGAGCGAGGAGGAGAGCAGCTGGAGAGAACAAAGGAATAGAATAGAATGTAATAGAATTTAAGGAAGGCTTTTGCCCAGCCATGAAATAGTTCAGGCTAATTGTTATCGTAGTTAAATGAGAAATAGTTCCAAGTGTTGTCATCATTATTTAATACTTCATTAGGCTACTTTTATATTTTGATTCTACATGGGCAAAGCCACGGGAAGAAGCTAGTTAGTATAGTCATTTCGAATCAGTGTGGTGAAAGGACACTTGACATACGCTTTCCAACTTATTAGGTTCTACGATATGCCAGTTTCCTCACGATGTTTTCCTTCACCGTTTGAGAGTACTGGTCTTGACTTAGGACTCGCGATATCGTAGTTTCTCATAAGAATACTTTGGTAACAAATTCTGACCAAAAAACAACTGAAAGGAAGAAAGAAACATTGCTTTTCCGCGGAAATATAACCTAGAGCTAAAGTATTCAATAACTTAGTGGTAGTTTTTTATGCACACCATTGACCTCTCTTTCAGGTAAACATGAAACTTTGACACACAACCTATCTTGTCCTCCCAAGCATTATTTATCAGCCCATTTCCTATTACTATGCTGAAGAAATATTTTCAAACTCCTTTCTACCCGAAAAGTTTACCAACCACCCAAACTTGACATCCGCCTGCCTAAAAACCACGCGATAATACACCTTATCTCCTCGCAATAAAGAGTTTCAAGATTCGAATAGGTGTAGTGTATAATGGTTCACCTTCCGAAGGATGACGCGTCTATTTAGTCCGAGGAATGAATAGGTGATTGATGTGTGTGTTACCTGTCTCGTAGTTCTGTAGGTAATTATCTGTTGAACAAACCCACCTTTTCAGTTATTGAACATGATTGAGTATTGTATTTACGTTCTTTGAAAAATCAATACTTTCATAAAACTTGGAAAAAAATACATAATAAATAGTGTCTACCTGGTTTGTTATTGTGAAAATTGAGACCACGAGTTGAAAAATGTGTGAATCTTCTACAGACTGCATTTTGATTGCTGTAAGAATTTATTTATGTGGGATTAGCTTTCCACCTACTGCTTCAATTCGGTACCCGGATAAAGAGCTGTCTATATATTATTCCAGGTTAAAGGTCTAGACCGATTTTGAAAGAGATAGCGCTACCGATTTTGGATGTGTAAAAGAAAGACAGAGTGAGACCGCGCAAAATATTGAAATCAAATAACCCGCCAAATCAAATAACTGTTAATTACAAGAAAACTACGAAATGTTTAAAAAAACTGGTTTCAACAACTAAAGAAATAGTTATTATTAAAGTAAAAATCATCTGAAAATATGGTAGGGTTCTAGATCACAACATAATTATTCAAACAGACTTTCTAGATTTTTTAACCGTGTTTTTTTTCTTGTTTTCACTTTGAGGAACCAAAGAAGAATTATGAAATTTCATTTTCTTTTTGAATAAACTCATTTTATCAACTAACAACAGGGTTCTACATTGATTTTCTTGAGCAACTCCACTATGGAACGATTGGAAGAGCTGTTTATTCTAAGTTTAAATCATTTAAATCCATTCAGCCGTTACGTCGTATTAAAGACATAAAACACCCCGAAATTGTCACATTCTGTACTGTTAAAATAAACTTACACATCTATAGGTTCTACTAGTATGACAAATGCTATTTCTTATGATTTTGAGGCCGATTTCTACGGTCCATAAAAAACAAATACCTACCTTATACTTCGGGAATTTGTATAATGCCTCCCCTGGGTTGTGGCAAGCTTAACGAACGTTATTAGCAATTCTCATCGAGATAAAAAGCCAATGGTGATTCCCCAGCGAAGAAATAATGAGTCTCAACTCCTTAAGCCCTTACTTTATTCTACCCCTTGATTCTGGTAAGCTATTAGTAAGCCCGTGATTTCAATGCTAAAGTTTCAGACTGTACTACTTTTGTGGTACAATCACGCCTACAAATTTGAATGTTCTAAACGACTAGAACAGGATTACTCTTTTTACACCGTTCTATAAAACTTTTTCTTGCCGGAAAGGTGATGTGAGCGCTAACCGTAAATAATTATAAATGGTAGTTCTATCAAACAATTTGTTTGTTGCGAATATATTTAAAGTGCGCCTCAAAGACCCTTTTTGTTTTTGTCACATCATGTTTTCTAACTTTCTAGGTTCTACGAAATGCCGGTTTCAGCACGATGTTTTCCATCACCGTTTGAGATTACTGATAAAAAATACTCATTGGCTACCGCTACCACTAGACTACGAGTGCTTTCAAAATACTATTAATTTTTATCTAATTCTAGGAAGCGTATACGAAAGTCGGGCTGTGGATGTCATAATAATATTACATTACCAGACCCCTCATCATCAGCCATAATTTATTATAGCTTATCTTATGGATGGAGGAGATGTTCAATGGAACTGTGCAGTGACTGAATAGTCAAATAGCCGTGTTAAGGTCTGTTCTAAATCAGCTCGCTAATCAAACGTTTATTATCCGACTGAGAAGAAGTAGGGTATGTATGTGCATTTCTTTGGCTAAAGCTGTATTCCGAACGGCTAGGCAGCTATAAGGAGCCATTTAAATTTAACTTAAGGTGGTACAAAACTAAAAAATGTAGACTAAAATGGTACAAATTCATTACCATCATTATCATCATTGTATGAAGCGCTCGTGGCGTAGCATGCTTAAGCGTTCTTGATTGAACGACGATATGCGTGATCACAAATTGGGATGGGTGACCGCAAGTGGCATTACGAGCTGAGCGCTTCCGTGCTTCTGAGGGCACGTCAAACAGTTGGTCCCGGCTTTTAAGTCGTTAAGTCGTTAAGCCATGACGGAGGCCTTTAGGCGACCTTAAAACTCTGTCACTAGGGTTCACTAGAGTTGGCCACTATCTCATACGAACATACATACATACATAATTTGTATCACAAAATCATATATGTCAGACCTACTATGCTACCTAAATTCTACGCTTCGGGTTTTTGTTCTTTTGAAAAAATATTTGTTTTTGTATTGTTATTCTCTTTGAATTATCCATATTGAACATGTCAAAAGTGTTCGCCAAAACGTAAAAGTTTCGCATTAATCCCTAATTTACTTCTGAAAAAGTTTTAATATGGATCGAATGTCAGAACTTGAGATTTGCAAAACGAAAATCCAACAGTGCCTACCTAAAATCCATTCAAACTTTGAGGTGTGGGCAATTATAGTGTGCCTCCTGAACAGGAGACAACTTTTGACTACAATAATATAGATGTGAAAGTTTGTGAGGATGTTTGTATGTTTGTGCCTCAAATTTGAATGAAACTTGGAATATACTTTATAATATTCTATTAGTCGTAAAAGTTGACTAAGGTTATCCTCCAACATGATGAGATACAATAAGCAAGTATTCCCAAGGAGGCTTGACGTCAGGCAGGCGGCAGGTCATAAAATACCTTAGTCAAAACTGTGGCGACCCCATATAAAGTGGAGTAAAGGCAGGAAGATGATGATGATACTCTCATCATTTAGGCGAATCCAACAACACCTCATTTGTCAAACTCCGTCCGGCCGTTCAAAAGCCGTTTGAACTACAGCTTCCGCCAAAGAAATACACATACATACAAACTCACAAACCTACATACATACATACATATAGATACACCTTAAACACATCACCCTCCTTCGTAGCGCCGAAAAACAATGAATGGAATTAAACCATGATGCATGTTTATTTTTATTTTATTTTATGTATGTATGCATGTTTATGGATGGGGTTGGACCCTAACCCGTGTAGGTATCTGAGTAGAAGGCAAAAGCCATTAGTATTAATAAAGCGAACGTTCGGTCTCATTAAAGTCGGCACTAAACCCAGTCTCGAGCCAGACAGAATAGTTCAGAGGGTTCAGTTATTTCACACAGAAACAAAGTAGATAGCGACAATGGCTAAAAAACATTGAAATGAATTATCGGTTTCATCGAGGCAGCGCAGAATCGTTCATCAAGGAAGTATGCAACATGCTGATTATCTACACTAATATTATAAAGAGGAAAACTTTGTTTGTTTGTTTGTACTGAATAGGCTCAAAAACTACTGGACCGATTTTAAAAATTCTTTCACCATTCGAAAGCTACATTATCCACGAGTAACATAGGCTATATTTTATTTTGGAAAAAAATAGGGTTCCGTAAGATATTTGGGTTTTTCGGACACAAGGTGTAAAAAATCAACCAGAAAAGTTACTTATTTTGCGTACGCTGCCTAAACTATAAAAGATAGAACCATAAAATGTTCTAATTAATTGTAGATCTTATAAATATCTACAAAAAAGTCCGCGACACACTATACCCATCTATGTCGAGTGAGGCACAGCAACCATTTTTTTATTTAAAAATCTTGAATTTTTTTTGGACTACATTTAAACGCGTTTATTTTACTCATGCTATTAATCCTTATCAAAATAAATGATTTCATCACTAAGAACAGTTTATGGAGATAATATTTGGTCTTTGAATGATTAAAATTGGACGTTTGGTTTTGAAGTTATGGCGAAATTAAAATATTACGATTTCTGCTGCACGACCGCTGCGTAGGGAGCCGACCTCGCGACTGACCGTGTCTTTCCTGGGTAGGCTTTTTGCAGCGGTAACCGACATCCACGCGGGCGGAGCCGCGGGCGACCGCTAGTAACTAACTAAACTAATAAGGCCTTTTACCATCTATAGTAGATGATTTATACAGCGTCAGGAGGCAACTTTACCTTCACAGACGCTGTAGTGCCCGGGACGAATTAAGATGGAGTAGGCTTGCCCAGCACCTATTCCATCCTCTCAGCTTAGTCGGCCTTGTCCACAGGAAAGACATGGTTAATACGTGCGGAGCTGACTAAGCCGCGGGTTTCCTCACGATGTTTTACTTCACCGTTTGAGAGTACTGGTATAGTGCCCATAAATTTTTCGCACAGAAAAATCCATTGGTACACGACCGGATTTGAATCCACGACCTTAGGATCGGAAGGCGGGGTCACTACCAACTAGACCACCAGTGCTCTCTGATTATAATGCTGTTGCTAATTATATTTTTGACGAATATGAATGCCTACTCAAACCTAATAGGGTTTTCAGGCACAATATTATGTGTAAACCAGTGTTTACTTTAAGTGAAGTTTAATAAATAAAAAATACAAATAATATTTTTTTATAATTAGTGTAGGTACTAAAAATATTAATTAATTGTACTCTAATACTATTACAATCTAGCCAAGTAGGCCAATTAGTAATTTGATTTTGACCTAGTTTTATAAAGAAAATTATATCTAAGAACTAGCTGTGCTCCGCGGTTTCACCCGCGTTTTTCTCGTTTGTGTGGAAATACCGAGATAAAATATTGCCTATATTATAGCCTCCCTCAATAAATGGACTATGGCCCATAACTCATTAATAGGTACCAACTCTTAACATCTTACACACGTAATAACTTTTAAACGAAATATCCGATTGAGATGAAACAAAAAGTATTTTACTTCTACATAAATACTCTTGATAACATAATGCTTAATTTCGGTAAAGATTAATATTACGATACATATTTAACGTAGTTTTTTTTTCTTCAGACGATTTCATAATTATTTTGAACACAAAATCGGTTATTGTGATTAAACCATGATAGCTAGATATATGTTCTCGCGGACTTTTTTGTAGGTCTTGATGAGATCTACAAACCCGTAGTACATCATTTTGTTCTATTGTCAATAGTTTTTGCAACGCACGCAAAAATAGGTTTTCGATTTTACACCTTGTGTTACAAAATAGCAATTTTATTACGGATCCCTAATTTTGAAAGAAAAAAAACATAGCCTTTTTGTAGGTCTTGATGGGATCTACAAACCCGTAGTACATCATTTTGTTCTATTGTCAATAGTTTTTGCAGCGCACGCAAAAATAGGTTTTCGATTTTACACCTTGTGTTACAAAATAGCAATTTTATTACGGATCCCTAATTTTGAAAGAAAAAAAACATAGCCTATAGCCTTCCTCGATAAATGTACTACCCAACACTGAAAGAATCATTCAAATCGGACCAGTAGTTCCAGAGATTAGCGCGTTCAAACAAACAAACAAATAAACAAACAAACAAACAAACTCTGCAGCTTTATAATATTAGTATAGATGTGTCCAATAGCACTTTTCTTACTGTCTCTAGTATGGGGAAGCAAAATATGAACAATAAATGATGATGATGATAAAATAGCTTTTGATTTAATAACTTTCTTCCATTCGACTTCACTGAGTACAGGTAGATACTCAGTGAGTTTTACTAATTCTCGCTAGCGTCTTTGTAGAGTCATAGCAGCATACATTGTGGTTGAACTACAAACTAAGCTCTTCTTGAGGTGATTATTATAAAATGATTGTACCTACAGGTTTTGTTGTGTAATTTTTCTTATAATTTAATGTTTTTTTTTTGTTTTTGCTGTTCTATTGCAGTTTATTTCCCTGTCCAAACTCTCAATGGCTAGTGGGCCTTTCAGACCAGCCGGTGCATGCTGTGGAGCAGTATCAATTTCATTTTACATTTGGATTAATAAACACCTAATGGCACTGAAAATTACAAAGTAAATGTAAAACTTTAAAGTGAGTAATTATAGTGAACTGGTGTATATATAGCACACCATACAAAAGCACCCTATCTTACTCCTACTATATTATAAATGTGAAAGTTTGTGCCTCAATCACGGCTGAACGGATTTGAATGAAACTTGGAATATACATAATACATGTGCTGGAATAACATATAGGCTTTTTTAGACTTTTTATCTGGATACAACGCGAGCGAAGCCGCGGGCGGCAGCTAGTATTAATATATTATTATAGCTGTGTTGGCCTTAAAGTCGTGAGTTTGAATTCAATGGAGCTCCAATTAATTTTTATATTCTAACAAAGGGTAAAGAATTATAGCAAGATAAGATACCTGTACAAAATCGACTGTAATGTCTAGGTAAATTGCTTCATAACAGAATAGGTCCCAATTTAATGGCCTTTTTTTTGACGTATTTTCCTGCGTACGTACCCATAATTTAACCACCCTCGATAAAGTGATTTATTGTTTGAGAGCCGTCACAAATAGGTATACAACTTATGATTTGTGATTCTTGCTTTCTAAGGCTCGTATTTTTTTTTGATAGGTGCTGGATTTTATTATTGTTTCTGAAAATACAATTGTTATTCAGAGAATACTTACTTCTCTGCTGGACTGGTAGTAAAGAAAAACCATAGAATGCGTCCAGTTGCTTCTTTCCCCGAGCATATCTTAAAAATTACTAAGGGATAGTGTCCTCACCAACATGATGGACCATCTTGGGACGATGGGCTGATCACCTGTCACTATGGTTCACCATATCCATCTTGGGACTTTGAATCAGGAGTTGGCTGCAAGTTTTCTTTTGATTACTTGTGGTTCTGCCCACCCCATTAGGGATACGGGAGTGATAATATGTATTCAGAAAATAATATTGGTGGGTACTAGTATTTATTTCAGTTTATGAGAAAAAATATTCTTGATAATAATCGTTACTAATATTGGAAATTCCGAATTGTGTTTGTACGATAATTAGTTTGTTCGTGAACATGTTTTTAGCATAGAAATAGTTTACGAACAAATAGAAATAAAATAAATAACAAATAGTGCCCACCGCGTTTTCAAAACTCTTTCAGGGTGTCTGGTCGAAGCGATGCGCGATCCAAGAGCTGGTTCTTATTTGGCTCAACGGATCAGTATTGCCATTCAGCGTGGCAAGCGTCTTGGGCACGCTTCCACCGTGTGATGAGCTGGATCAGGTGAGCTATCTATAGACCGTTTGCAACTGCCTTTAGATAGCCCGACTGTTTCTTTTGTATTTTGTAAATTATATGTATTAGTTGTAAAAAAAAATAGAGTGACAAGAGTATTTTCAATCAGAGTACCACCGTTGGGGTAAACGAGTTCTTGAGAGGAGACCGCGACTCTGCAAACGAAGTGTAGGACGCCCTCTGGCTAAGTGGAGTGACGATCTGCGAAAGGCTGCTGGCAGAAACTGGATGCGTTAAACCAAAAGTGAGGCCTATGTCCAGCAGTGGACTGCTATAGGCTGATGATGATGATGATGACCACTCGGAGCCAGGAGCAGATGCTACTATAAAATGTTTAATACTTTATTTTTACAATATTCCTCAACAGATGGAGATAGAGTTTACATTTGCTTGGTCAATACTAAACCAATCTGGACATAGTCTTTGAAACACTACACCGAGGTATTTCATTCTCCACTGGGTAGGAAGGTGAGAAAATTTGTAAAACTAAGTGGCCGTCTGTCCCTTCATGGTTAATTCTACACATCGAAAGCGAGGTGTACAATATCACAATTACAAACTGCTGACCAAACCAATTTCTGTGAAACGGTACACCCGTAGGTAGGTATTTTTGAATACCTACTAAGTAGCTTAGTAAGGATGCGGGTTCAAATCCAGTCATGTACCAATGGATTTTCTGTACTCTCAAACGGTGAAGGAAAACATCGTGAGGAAACCCGCGGCTTAGTCAGCTCTGCACGTATTGAGCATGTCTTTCCTGTGGACAAGGCCGACTAAGCTGAGAGGATGGAATAGGTGCTGGGCAAACAAATTCCCGAGGGGAAGGGAACCACCCAGCTTGTCGGTTCGCGTAGGTGACGTGGACGTCCAGGTGGGGCGGTACATGAGGTACCTAGGCCTCACCTTGGACGGACGCTGGGACTTCGGGGAGCACTTCAGTCGCTCCGTCCCCCGGATTCAGAGGGCAGTGGGTGCTCTGCACAGACTGCTGCCAAATCTCGGGGGACCCAGGGAGGGCGTGCGCCGCCTCTATGCGGGGGTCGTGCGATCGATGGCTCTCTACGGAGCACCCGTCTGGTCTGGGAGACTGGCGGGTGTTAGGCGCTGTAGGTTATTGTTCAATAGCCTACAGCGTCCTATAGCCATCAGGATCGCACGAGGATACCGCACAGTATCCTTTGAGGCGGCAACAATCCTGGCGCGGTTTCCGCCCCTGGACGTCTTGGCGGTGATGGACGCGCGTGTGTACGTCCGTCTCCGACAGGATGATGGGAGCGGAACTGCGCCTGCTGAAGTGCGGGCGCAAGAGCGCCGACGTGCGCTCGGGATGTGGCGCGAGCGGCTCGAGGAGCCGCGGTGCTCGCGCCAACGTGTCGTCGGCGCCATTGCGCCTTTCTTCGAAGCCTGGCTGGGGAGGGAACACGGGTACGTCACCTATCGACTTACTCAGGTACTCACCGGGCACGGTTGCTTCGGTGAGTATCTGAATAGGATCGGACGCGAACCGACACCACAATGCCACCATTGTGGGTGGGACTTGGATTCCGCGCAGCACACGCTGGAGCAGTGCTCAGCGTGGTGCCAGGAGCGCGGAATCCTGGTCAACAGGATCGGGCAGGATCTCTCTCTGCCGAGCGTAGTAGAGGCTATGCTGGCAGATGAGGCGGCGTGGCAGGCCGTAGCCTCTTTCTGTGAGACCGTGATGGTCCAGAAAGAGGCAGCTGAGCGAGATCGGGAGAGGGCCGATCCCGCTCGGAGGAGGCGGCGGCGGGGCGCTAACGGCCGCCCCGCACCGCCTGCCCCGTGAGGGGGCGAGTGGTATCCCCTGCCAAACAGGGGACCTTTTGGGTCCGCGGTAGCGGAGTGAGGGCTCCGTCTACCGGCTACGGATCCCGGGAGGGCGGCGATTCTTGTGGCAAGTTTCGTCGTAGCACGCGAGGGTGCCGGGCGTGGCTGTGGGTGCCATTACCGGGACAGTGCTCTAGAGCACGATGCGAGAGGGGCACCGGTGCGTTCCGTATGGAGATCCCGGAGCCCCTTGACATGCATCGAGGCTGGCCACCAGGTGGTTTTTTAGTGGGTCGTCGGATTTCGACAACCCCACACTGTCCAGCTGCGACCCTTATCGCAGCTGGTTCGTCTGGGAGCAGATTTTTCCACCTGCCAAAAAAAAAAAAAAAAAAAAAGGTGCTGGGCAAGCCTACTCCATCTTAATTCGTCCCGGGTACTACAACGTCCCGTTTATGAAGGTAAAAGTTGCCTCCTAACGCTGTATAAATCATCTACTATAGATGGCAAAATGCCTTGGTTACTAGTTTAGAAGCATTACGCATTTTGACTGGTCCACGCCACACAGAGCGGGATCAATAAGAGCCTTCTAGTTAAATAGTTCTTGAGTGTCTTCGTTTTATGGTTTTCTCCTTATTTTTTCATTTATCTTTGTTGTTCGTCTATAACTGTTACCTACTACTTCCTGAAGCACTCGAGGCGTAGCTTGCTTAGACGTTCTTGATTAATCGTTGAAGTAAAGCAACGTTGTGCGGAGTCACAATTTGGATGGGTGACCGCAAGTGGCATTACGAGCTGAGCGCTTCCATACTTCGGAGAGCACGTTAAATTGTCGGTCCCGGATTTAAGTCGTTAAGCCATGACGGAGGCCTTTAAGCGTTCTAAAAACTCCGTTACAAGAGTTGGCCACTAGCTCATACGAACTTACTTACTACTTCTGTTTGTGTTTATGTCTGACAAATACGTTTTTTTTTCTCTATTCTATACTCTCTTCATTACCTACTCTACTGGGTAAGCGAAAAAACTTGTAAAACAAAATGGCCGTGTCCCTTCATGGTTAATTCTGCACACACGATCCAAAGGTGTACAAAATCTCAATTACCATATAGATGTACGAGGGGTCCCCTTTTAGCGGAATTACGAAAGACAAGCTTTTAACAAGGTCTTCTAAACTTGTCCCGCATAAAAGCAAATTAAAATATATCGCACGGAAAATGAGCTCATAAACAGGTTAAAATTATAGTATTATGAAAGCAAAAAGGCGTAGGTATGTTTTTTATGAATCCACAGCTACGACACTAATAACAGAATTTTGATGCTCAAAATGAAATTTATGAAAACTTAAATCGATGAACGATACGCGGAAAGCTTATTCGTCTGTATGTATACAAAGTAGCTAATACTCAATGTGAGGTTCCAAAGCCAAGTCTTTACAAACCACTTGTATTTAGATACTTTCCTGCATAAGATTTATAGATTTTGTAAATCTAAAGATTAGATAAGAATCTATAGATTTTGTAAATGTAAATCTAAAGAATCTCTCTGAATATTTTATTACTTTTTATTAACATGAATATTTTATTATTATTGTTATTAACTTTATGAACGAAACGCAAACGCTTATGAGCTCGAAGAACGCAACCTCTAAAAATTGTGTCTCGAAATCGATGTAAGTACCTACTCAAACTAAAATTGCTCTTGGGATTGTAATTAATCGTCTTTATATAAGTAATCGAGCATTATGGCCTCGGTGGCGTGGCGCGCGATTGCTTGGCAGAGACGCAAGAGGCGCGGGTTCGATTCCCGCTGCGGAAGAAAATGTTTGCATGATCTGTAAATATTTCTTCCGGGTCTGGGTGTTGTGGTACCATGGTACTCGTAGTTTCTGATACCCACGACACAGGGAATCCTAGTGTGGGGTCAAGACTATGTATGAGACTGTTGGGTGTTATTTATTTATAACTTCATCATCATCATCCGTAGCCAGATCGCATCCATTGCTGGTTATAGGTCTTCCTTTGCTTTTGCCTCTTCTAACAGTCCTGCACTAGTCTGATCCACTGATGACCCGCGAAGGTGACAAAATCATCCAGCATTATTATAGTCCCAAGATTTTTTTGCAAACAACTTATTACTTACAAACTTGACTACTAATCTCAAATATATTTCTAACAAGATCACTTGGTATAAGTAGATAGGTCAATTCACTAGTCACTCCACGTATTTGGAATCATTCCAAATACCGATAGTGCCCTACGTATCAACCCCAGAAATGGTTTATTTCCATATCTTTTGGTGCAGAGTGGTCCCTTTGCAAATCCTTTTTGGTAGCACTTGTAAATAAATATCCTAGCCAGCCCACAGCTGGACATAGTTCTCCTAGTAAATAAATATACTTGTATGTTTGTCCGTGGTTTCGCTTGCTTATGTTCAATCGATAAAACATTGACGTCTTCAAACGTCACGTCACAAGATAAAAATAGAGTCACGATTATATATCCTAACAGGGAAGACATGTTCCCAAATCTTCAGGTTCTTTTGAAGTATTATTTCGTTGTATTTGGGTATGTAGGGCCGACTATGCTTTGAGGATGAGGTAGCTGGCATCTAAAATCATCAGCACTACAGCAGCTTCCCATTTGTGTAGCCAAAAGTTACCTTCTGGCTCTGAGAAGCGAGAAAAAATTACGACAACGTTCTTGAGTCAACATTGGAAGTCGGAGGGAAACACGTCTGGTACGAGGTTGTCGAAATAGAATTGAAAATGAGCCCGTGTTGTGCCACGACAATGGAATTCATTAGCACACTCTTGGGACGGACAAGGGTGCCGTGTTTTTGTATGAGCTAAGCCTTGGTTTGCTGAAAAGCGGTACCGTTACTCTTGAACTGACTGGATTTCAATTAGGTATACGGAAACGGAAAACATACATACATAATACTATGTCAGTTTTCAAGTAGGTTTGTAAGTAAGTTCGTATAAGATAGTGACTCTACGATATAACTCTTGTGACGGAGTTTTTAGGCCTCTATCATGGCTTAACAACTTAAAATCCGGGACCGACAATTTAACGTGCCCTTCGAAGCACGGAACCGCTCAGCTCGTAATGCCACTTGCGTTCACCCATTCAAATTGTGACCGCGCACAACGTCAATCAAGAACGTCTAAGCAAGCTACACCACGAGCGCTTTGGAATAGCTTGATGACACGGATATCCATTTTGCTACGGTTTAGACATACTATCGCTTCATTCAACCTCATCATATCATAAGTAAATCTAAGATTGTTAATAATCGTATTGCCATTCAGCGTGACAATGCGGTCAGCGTCTTTGGCATGCTTCCACTGTCTGATGGATTAGATCAGGTGAGCTATCTGTAAACCGTTTGCAACGGTCTTTAGACAGCCCGACTATTTATTTTGTGAATTGTATTTGTATTGATTGTAAGTTTCTTTCTGTTAGTAAACATAAAAAAAAAACTGTGAAAAAAGATTGTTATAAGATGTCATAGAATTAAAGATATGCCCAGTTCACGAACGGACACTAACTGTGAACTCTATACTTTGTTGTGACGCTTTGAGTATGAAGTTAGTGCTGAAATTAAAGTGGATTTGGGTGGGTCACCTGGTGAAACGTGGTGATGACCGGTGAAACGGATGTAGCGCGTTTTGTCGATGATATTGACTTGGCTATTTGGCATTCCTTTTTTCTTCATTCAATTCATTTGAATTTCGAATCAATCTGAAAGATCCGATGGGAAATAGTCAATCCTTTATTCTATTTTAGCTCATAGGATTATCGGCTATCATGTAGACATTTTGAATAAGTCTTCTTAACACCATGGCAACGGTAATTATTGTATTCGGTAAGTATAGAGTTTCATAATATGATCGTAATAGAACCGATAGTCTTAGAAACAAAACACAAACTTTTGTTTGTTCTGGACCGGTAAAAACCAGTCCTGGAACGGTACAACGGTGTCAACATGACAAGGATTTTATTTGCGTGTGTCAGGGCAGTAACGATCCTAATGTATGACTGAGCGGATGTTTTGAGCTGTATGTTGAAAATAAAATCAATTATTCGGACGTCTTTTTACGGGACAAATGTTAGCATGTTTAACGAATGTTTCTTCCGGGTCGGGGTGCTGTGGTACTTGTAGTTTCTGATAACCACGACACATGGAGTCCTAGTGTGTCAGATCTATTTATGTGAACATAACTATTTATGTTTTTTTTCTTAGGTAAATAAAACTTTATCAGAAATATAGTGCATGTTTAAGGTAATCCTGTATGTGTCTGTGCTGTTACCTGCGTATTAGATAATCAATCATTTACCCCCCGTTTCCTAATTTCGTCAGCGAATGGAACTAGAAGATTGATGTGTGAACAACCAAAACAGGTGTCTGTAAAAACGCTCAGGCATCGATCAATGTTTTACCGACGTGTCTCACAAGACAAATGGTGTCCGTCGCAAACAAAGCAAATTAAACAACTCCATTGGTTTAGGATCTTTGAACTACACGTGCTAGGATAAAAAAAAACTAGTGTTGTGTAAGGAATAAAATATCCAAAGATAATTTTCGTGCAATAGAAACTTGACACAAGAAAATATGGTGATTTTATTTTTTTGCTCTACGACTCTATGAGAAAACTAGATCGTATTTTTACGATATTTTCCGTTAGAGAGTACTAGAATTAACAATCTATTCGAGCTCCACAAATCTGAACGGAAGGCGAATTGAGATCAATATTTGTGTCGATTAAAAATACTGTAGTTTGAGAATCTGAGAAGTGAATGGCGCATTGTATACTCAACAAAGTCTATTTATTACCTTTGTCAACTGTAAAGAGCTTTTAAAAGAACACGGATAAAATTAAACAGCTCTTGAAGCGACCAGAATAAAAACTTCTCCGTGAAAACTTTTCAGGAGGGTAGTTATATCCCTTCTTTAGAAGAAATCCGATCCAGTCCTCCTTTACACACGCGCAACTTTAAGGTGTGACTATTGCCCAACAATATGACTCTGCTACACAGTATTTACTTTTGCAGTTGTCAAGATGTCAACGTGCCATTTGTTTTTTGGACCTGCAATGTTTTTGTTCCAAATATTTTTGTTTGGATTTTGAATTTGAATATTATACAATGGGATAGGGGAATAAAAATATGGGCTTTAGAAGTCTAACCCCCGAATACTCAAACGCATCTCAGAGTTGAGCACGTCTCAAGTGACGAGTTTTTGGCAGATTTTCATCAAAAACTGTCAAAAAACCGTGACTTGAGACGTACTCAACTCTGAGTCGAGTTTGAGTATTCGGGGGTTAATGCCGCAATTTCTAGGTAGGATTATGCGAAGGCTAAGTTTTAAGTGTCCTGCAATGGGCTGTCTTTTTGTTCATGGCGATATTTTCAATAATTATATTAATGAAGTTAAAATATACTCAATACGAGTAGGTACCTACTTCGTTTTTTTTCTTATTATGTAAGTAAGTATACTATACTCCACCAAATAATATGATCGAAATAATTAAATAGCGAATGAAATGTCGGACGGACGGACAGCGGAGGCTTAGTCATAGGCTTGGCACCCTTCGGGTACGGAACCCTAAAAACTTCAAACATTTTTAATAATTATAAATAGAGCAATTTACTACTAAGGCCTTTTACCATCTACAGTAGATGATTTATACAGCGTCAGCAGGCAACTTTTACCTTCACAAACGAGACGCTGTAGTGCCCGGGACGAATTAAGATGGAGTAGGCTTGCCCAGCACCTATTCCATCCTCTCATCTTAGTCGGCCTTGTCCACAGGAAAGACATGGTCAATACGTGCGGAGCTGACTAGGCCGCGGGTTTTCTCACGATGTTTTCCTTCACCGTTTGAGAGTAATGGTATAACGCACATACATTTTTAGCATAGAAAAATCTGAATTTGAACCCACGACCTTAGGATCGGAAGGCGGGGTCACTACCAACTAGACCACCAGAGAGCAATTTAAATCGCGCGTATAAGCAGTATAACTGGTTCATTGTCATGAAATCCCGGCAAGCTTTCGCTGAAGGCAGCTGAAGGTTGCATGAAAAAGTTTAATTAAGTTTGTTCGGTGACGTAATGAACGGTGGAACTCATTGAGACTCCTGGAGACCTCACATAAACTTTATAAACTTAAACATCTGTAACAATTTCTAGTAAGTTCTTATATGGATAAGTCGTTAAAGCTTAATGTTTCAATATGATCTTGTTCCAAAAGTTGTGTAGATAGTAAACTCTAATAATATAGAACGCGTGTGCAAGCCGAAAAACATTTTTTGGTTATTATAACATTCTTTATTCTCTGGCATCGCGTATATTTACTGTCCGCATTATAAAAAATATCTAATTGCATTTCTGCCGATCCAAATTATTGGATCATCATCATCATCATCACCAGCCAATACCACTGTTGGACATTGGCAATGAGCGCCATCCCGCCCTATCTTCGGCTTGACGCATGCAGTCTACCAGTTGCCATTGAGTTTTTTGATGCATCCTACTGATTATTATAAAGAGCTTGTGTGTGAGTGTTTTGATTTCACTCATCTTCTTAACGGCGGAACGGGTTTGCCTGAAACTTAAAATACTAACACATATTTTATGACCTGGAACGACACATAAGAGCACTAGTACCAAGATAAAAACCTCGGGCGAATGTATGTACCTTATAAAAGGTCATATACGGTGCGAGCGAGCAGAATAGTCAATGATTTTATCAAATTATTGGACATCGATCTGTTTATTACTGGTGTTCCCAAGACAAGGCGACGCCTGACATTAATATTTTTTTAGCCTAAAGTTTAAAACTTCTTGTTTATCTCAGTGTTTAGTGTTTATGTTACAAAATAGTTTGTAAAGATAGTGTTCACATTCAACAACAATGTATTTTAATGCTATCAGTGAACACCTATAAATGGTTTACTGTCTCTGTAAGAACATTTAAATAGCTGATGGTTTTCAAAAATTAAATAAATAAAATTCTTGTTACTGTAGAAATATCACTAAAAGTGGATATAATATATCTACGAGTACTTACCGCTTACCCATTATTAGCCACCGGACATTCACCTTGGTGTTTCCTAATTACGGTAGAAATGGTAAAGTTTAGACCCTTTAAAAGTTTTGGATATAGCTAAGGCTATTAAAATAATCACCGTAGTGCCTTCTCTATTACTATTGGCCACCGCAATTAGGCTGGTCAGTGGTTATAATTTAACAGGCTTGCTTCTCTATCTAAGCATCGAAGTAAACTTTCATTGCTCTGTGTTCGTTGTATTTTAGAGTTTACTAAATTTATAGGAATACTAATTACCTCTAGAAATTATTAACAAATAGAAAATAAAAACCGGTCAAGTGCGAGTCGAATTCGCACATGAAGGGTTCCGTACCATCGTACATGTACCTACATACCTAAATGTTTCTTGTATGGGGCCCTCTTGTACTTTTCTATTTTAAGTATTTCATATTTATTATTTGGAGAAATACACAATCTGAAAAATTCAACTATCTATTACGGCAAACTTTTAAATTTATAATATTAGTAGGATAATAGAAAGTTTGATAATATTGACATTATTTATACTTAGATTATGTATGTAAGTACTTTTTCTCTTCTATGACCAAACGAAACTTGCTGCCAGTAACTTGTTTACAACGCATCTCGTAGCGCTTTTGCCATACAAATTTGTTATATAGAATACGATAACACGGTGATTTCACAAACGTGCACACGTTTGCCCGCGTTACTTTTTGTTTAGATATAGTGTAAGGCCTCTTGTAGTTTTTATCGGTCCATACCCGACGGGTGCCCACGGGACCCTTTTAGTAAGCATCCGCTGTTCGTCCATTCGTCTGTCCGTCCGCCCGTCCGTCTGTCAGCGGGTTGTATCTCATGCGCCTTAATTTTCGGTTACGATGCTCACATCGTCCTCAGATAATTGTATCTACCTCAACCACCAGATGTGAAACAAATTTGGAACATGCATAGTTAGTGACCCCGAATAACACGCTGAATACTTTAATCCGAGCAAAGCCGCATGCGAAAGCCCGTCCGTTATAATGTCGTCGTCCTCAGCACGAAAAGTGATAAAAATAATGTATTTAAAATGTATGCAGGTATAAAATAAAGGTTTTTAAAGGCTATAGTACTAAAACTCACGTAGGCTAACTCGTAAAATGGAGGCAAGCCAAACATGGTTAACGATTATGATTCAACCGGATAATAATGTTAGCTTTTCTCCCTACCATTTGATACTAGACCATACGTTTCATATCATACTATATTTATCACGTCCTAATAGGGTGGGCTTAGCCACAAGTAATTATAAGAAAACTTGCAGCCACTCCTGATTCAAGGTCCCTCTAGAAATTTTCCACTCTTTGTTTATATCGTCAAATAACTGGTATTTTTTTTTCTATAAACAACCTTTTGCTTCTTTTACTCGCAGTAGTATCTAGGTATGTAGCTACTGGTGATTGGGTGGTAAAGATACTGCTTTCCGATCTTAAGGTCAGTCATGGGTTCGAATCCAGCCATACATCAATGCATTTTTCTATTAATATGCGCTACTAATACTCTCGAAGGTGTGTATAATCCAAATATCTTAAAGATTTTGTCAAATGCTCTAAAAGAGCTCGTTTTAAGCCATTTCTATTCCTACGGAAGTTCCTACCATTGGCACGAGTAGAACTACAAACCGCTGTCAGTTTTTCCTCTCAAGCATTAGAACTGCAAACCGCTGTGTTTTTCCTGTCAAGCATTTTGACGATAATCATAAAAAAAGTTGTATCGGTTATAGAAAAATAAACTCGATCTTATTTCACGAGCCAGTAGTAGGGTGAGTGTATTTTAAGGGTACTTAGCCCAGCTGGACGCGCGTAATCTCCGTGTAGATTTTACAAGAATGGGAATCGGGAATTATTCTGTACACCCGTAATATAAAGGTCGTCCTGATCCGCCTCAACCTACCCTACTTATAATATTTCAATTTCAGTGCTACTTAGGACATGAGTAGGCGTATATGCCTGTGGGGTAAATTATTATAAGAGCAAACTGTATAGCAAAATTACAAAGACTCTTTTAACCCAAAAGGCAGTTGGTACTTACCTACTCTTATTTGACGAATACTTTTGTTAGACAAAGGCCTCATTAACTCCATTAGTGGTTTACCTCGTCCCTGCCAGCGTGTCAGCTTGAGCGGAACAGGAAAATAACAAGTATTTGTGTCAACACAATTTTATTGTTTCATTACAATTTCAGCCTTGCTTTTAAAGATAAGTTTTATACAATATTTACATCACAAACATAATTTTCATATTCGGGTACAAATTCCGTAAAAAGTTTCAAATTTATCTTCATTAAAACTATCGATAGATGTAGATACGAGAAAATATACATTTATGTTACGAAGAATACATGCATATACGAAGTACAGACGGGTCATCGGGAAGAACTAATTACACTGACCCTTTGTGTATGAAAGGAGCCTAAAGACACTGAATCCTTCCATCGCACTATTTTCACTATCTGTTGCGAAACGAATGACACAAAGTGAGGTGGGGGGGACCCTTTATCTCACAACAGTAATCATAACATAAGGTGATTGTCTGTTGAGCTGCAATCGCTCTTCTCGTACTGTCATTGTCTCGACAACCCCAAAGTATTCGCTAACTGGGAACACCGGTTCACCACCTCATCTTGAAGCAACGTGAACGCCATGGCTATTAGAATCAGCCCAAACACTAGGTACGCACAGCACGCTATCATTTGCATATACTCGCTTTTGGAATTTTCCGTGCTCTGCTTTGAAGTGAGAAAACTTGTTGGTACAAAATCTCCGAACCCTATAGTCGCTAGGGCGATGAAACAAAAGTATGCTGCGTCCAAGAAGCTCCAGTTTTCCCATGCAGAGAACAGGGCTGCTCCTATACAGATGTACGCCAGAAGCAGGAATAGTATGATGCTGACGGGGATATGACAGTGTTCCAGACTATGGTGGATGTGGTGATGAACACTCGTAGAGGCACTACTGCTGGGGACCGCACAGCTCTTGTTTTTGTGACTCTCCTCGTTCCAGATCAAAGGCACTCGTGATGGTGTGTCGTGGGGACATATTCTGTAAAGAAAATGGGCCTTAGACGAAACTTATTGAGTCCCAAACCTTAAAACAACATCGTAGAATAAGTTGATGAAAGGGCTTGAATAGGTTATAGGCTACTTACGCTTCATCAGGATCTTCTGAATCCTCCAGGTCTTCCAAACTTCTGTTCATCGGCAGCTCACCGCACTCCTCGGCTATAAGCTGCTCAATGACGGCCCCTCTAGGCCGCTGGATGGTCCCCCTGCCCCGCCCTCGACCTGGCCCATGCACCGTCGCAAGGCACTTGGAGCCAACAGTCTTTTTTCTGTCTAGCGTCTGGGTTTGATATGCAGAAGAGGTTTGAGGCTCTGAAATTGATGACACGAGTTATTGAATCCATAATAATCTTCATTAAGAAGTGGGTTTTCAACATTTTTCCAAGGATAAATTCTACTGAAACTACATTGTCACTGTTTTGCAATAAATAAATAAATAAATAATTAATAATGTTATTTATTTGTTTATTTGTTTTGCAATAAATGACTATTATGACTAATTTTTTAAGTGACGAACTGAATGGAATAAATAAAATGCACAATGGCAAAATAAAAATATTACGACGCATACATAACATACATTTCATTTCATTACGAGCATCAAATAAATAAGGAGTATTGAGTACTTTGTGGTTCAGTGACATTGCGGACCATTATTAAGAGTAGTTTTCTTACCATCAACCAAGGCACTTCTTTTTACGCGTCCTAGCGTAGCTGCTCTAGGGCTGGTGGGTGCTCGTTCGAACACCTGGGAGTATTGACCTCTGTCGCCAGCTCTGGCCCTGACAGTGCCAGCTCTATGGGGCCGAGGAGGAAACGACGTGTACTGGTTATGTTCTGTTGGTTGTGGCAGTAGGCGCTGTTGCTCGTGAAGTTGTAAGTGATTTTCCAGCTGGGGAAAAATTGGTTAATTGAAACAGAAAGACAAGGAAACCTTAAGTTTTAATAATTTATACAAAGTTATCAAAGTTTTTACATCGTGTATATCCCAATACCCAAAACTAGAAGAAATATTTACAGAATAAATATTTCTCCCGCCGCGGGAATTTCGCATCTAAGCAGGTCTGTAGTCTGACCGAAATTAAATTTTAAATTGAAATGGATACTGAACCCTTCATCAGGAAATTGGTAACTGACCTCTCTTTCCTTGCTCCAGGTACTGGGGACTTTGCTCTTCGTAGTCTTCAGCCAGGCAAGTCTTGCAAGCCTGGCTAGTGAAGCGCCCAGTCCAGCCAAGCACGCCAACGTCAGAGGAACGCCGGCAGCTGCGTAGGCCACAGTTGCTGCCCGACCGGCCGCTGTTCTCGGTGACACGTTGCCGTAACCTGGTGATGGGATAAGAACATTTAGAGCATGCATAAAAACTTGTGAAGCTATGCATAAGAGCTTGCTTGGTGAAGAGATAAAATGCTGTAGAGTATGTGTAGAATAGTATTTTCTCGTATTTTTTCTTTGGTTCCTTTGTCAGTGATGCTGTCACTCTATTCCTCGATCTTTGTATAACATTAACGTAATTTGCTCTCGTTTTTGTGTTACATCTTATGACATTTAAGTATCTTCATTTCTTAACTTACATAATAAAACTATTTTTTCGTGTAATTAAACGACCTCTGTCAATTACTTACATAATAATTTATCAACAACAACTCCGCATCCGTCAATAAAACAGTTAAATTGAAATTAATTGAAATATTTACAGTGTCGCCGCTTGTTGAGACTCGTTAAATTACCTCGCAAGAGTACGCTCTTTGTAATAACATTTTTAGGACGCTATGTTCATTGCCCATTGCTGTAAAGACATCGAAGGGTTCAATGCTCCGATAACCCTTGTTCTGGATAAGGTTTCAACTTTAAGTGGTTGAACCACAAAATAATAAAAATCCGCTGGTCATGTGAGTAATGATCCCGACTTTCGATCTTGTGGACGGTCATTTTTTTTGAAACCTGCTACTACCTGCTCGAGTGAATCTTATAATAAATGAAACCTCGTGCTTTTTACTGGCAGCTATATCGCAACGCAATGTTAGTTGAGGTAAAAGTTTGATTCATATTCAAAAGTGAGAGAAAAAAAATGCGCTGCGGCCCTTTTACTTATAAAGAACACGAGTCAATATGTGTCGTTTCAGAGTGACTTGAAAACTTAATAACCCTATAAATCTAGGGTTACTATGAAATAAATGAAAAAGTATGGAAAGTGACAGTTAACAGATTTTTGTTTAAACGAATTTAGTCTGAAATAAAATTGTAATAAACAAATAAATAAACGGTTCACAATTTTACAGCTACTATAATAATTTCACAGAGCGACAAAACAACTGCAAAACCACAAAATTTATAGCCTACGTGCATTGCGTTGTGTTGGGCACGCCTGCATTGCGTACGCGCTGAATAATTTTATGTGACAAACTTATTTACGATCAAACATATCATTATTTATATAAAAAAGTTTGTCGTGACTGACTTATTGACAGAAAACGCAGAGCCTAAACTGCTGCTGGTTCTAAAGACTTGAAATTTGGAAGTTGCATTTCTTATAGCACATACTTATAGACGTACACTAAGAAAGCATTTTTGAAAACTAAAGGGATGAAAAGGGATAAAAACGTTTGTATGAAAAAACGTATTCCTTGAACTATCAAACTTGAAACTTACCTAACATAAATACTCTTCAACACATTTAATAAAAGTCTATGGTAAAATATTTACAAAATTTAGTAGATTTCTTCTTCTTTATTTTGAGTGCATCTCGTGTTTGAACAGCCCTCACACCCCATTGCACTTCTTTGTTAAACGGGTACCCCCGTTTGCAGTTGTTGTTAAACATTGAAACTTGATTTGGATTTCTTTCAATACAGAATGATGAAGAATTTGGAGGTTTAACAAAGAAGTGCAATGGGGTGTGAGGGCTGTTCAAACACGAGATGCACTCAAAATAAAGAAGAAGAAATCTACTCTACGCGAGTAAAACCATGAGTGTTACACTAGTTAGATTATGAAACAAACAAACCTTAAAAGACTGACCGAGAGATCAAACAGAAAAACATAACTGAAATGTACTAAGGTTCATCTGCCCCCTTATTCTCGATGACCAAACGAAACTTGACAGACCGTTACTTATTTGTGACGCGCCGCGTCGTGTTTTTGCAAAACAAAACTGTCATTATAGAATACGATGATAACACGGTGGTTCAACAAACGTGCCCGCATTACGGTTTCTTTGGTCATCGAGAATAAGGGAGCTGGTGTAGATATTTGATGTCATTATCAGAGTAGTTATAACGGGTCGTGGGTCTAACTGAATCTCGGGAATCCTGTCATAGCTAAGGCCTTTTACCATCTATAGTAGATGATTTAATACAGCGTCAGGAGGCAACTTTTACCTTCACAAACGGGACGCTGTAGTGCCCGGGACGAATTAAAATGGAGTAGGCTTGCCAGCACCTTTTCCATCCTCTCAGCTTAGTCGGCCTTGTCCGCAGGAAAAATTATGGTTAATACGTGCGGAGCTGATTAAGCCGCGGGTTTCCTCACGATGTTTTCCTTCACTGTTTGAAAGTACTGGTATAGCGCACATAAATTTTTCGCACAGAAAAATCCATTGGTACACGACCGGAACACGATCGGAAGGCGGGGTCACTAGCAACTAGACCACCTGTGCTCAACGTACCTATCGTAGTAATAAGAGTGATGCAGTATATCAGCGCGCCGGAAAAGGTCCACTTGGAGTCCAGCGCCATGTCCGTGGTCTGCTCAGACGACTGCCTCGCTGCGGCCACGATGGATGTTTCAAACTTACGCAGCTGTTCATGGACTAGTCTCGTCCAGTTCCTCTCGTAGAGGACATTGAGACGTTCTGAAACAACAAAGTATTTATTTCATTCAAGTTAGTGGCATAGAATGCGTCCAGCTGCTTCTCTCCCCGAGCATGTCGTAAAAGTCGACTATGGGATAGTATCCTCTCCGAAATAATGGACCACCTATATGGGCGATGGGCTGTTCACCTGTCACCATGGTTCCATCTTAGGACTTTAAATCAGAAGTGGCTGCAAGTTTTCTTATTATTATTATTATTTATTTACAGAAATAGGTAACACCATTACAGAATTCTTTCTAATGCGATGTTATACTTACATAATCAATACGTATATCTAAAAAAAATGAACAAACTTAAAAATATAAATGAAAACTTATGTTAACTTGTGGCTCTGGCCACCCCATTAGGGATATGGGCGTGATATGTAAGTTAGTGGTATGATGACCTCAGTGGATGGCGTGGCGGTTCGATTCTCGCTGCGGGAGAAATGTTTGAAAAGAAATGAATCGAACACGCCCTCTTGCATCTCCGCCGAGCATTCGTCCATGCCACTAAAGTCGTCAATAAGGTTATTTCTGACAAAGCTTGATTTGTTTATCTAAATTTTCTTCATATCAAAGCTCGGTAAAACAGACCAACTTTAATAATAAAGAAGAAACAAGAAAAACAGTAAACAAAAACATGACAGTAGTAATTTCCTGGTTTCCATAATACTTTCACAACAGTGTCTCTAGCAAACATTTGCGTTGCTTGCAAGTTTCCAAAAACAATAAATCAGATCGGAGTGGATACAAGCATTATTTCATTTCTTCTCGATTAGTTTTTTCCACTCGATGGAAGAGTGCTACCAAGAAATGTACAATCATTTACATCGATAGATGAACAAAAAATCAAAGGGAGTTACCCCCGAATACTCAAACGCGATTCAGAGTTGAGCACGTCTCAAGACGCGGTTTTTTGACAGTTTTTGATGAAAATCTGTCAAAAACTCGTCACTTGAGACGTGCTCAACTCTGAGATGCGTTTGATTATTCGGGGGTTAGTGTTATAGTATATTTCGACGAAAGGAGCCTATTGTAGATGCTGATGCTACAACCTAATCATGACACTGGTTCTCTCAATCACCTTTCGTACTCTTAATACATCTTCGAATTTTTCTTACATTCTACAATATGTTGGCTTCTTCACGATTCACTTAAGGTCCTGGCTCTAGAATAGAATAGAATTTATTTATTTATAGAACAAACTTTTATGCACTTATTTAGAGAACAAGCTTTATGTACCTACCTACTTAAGTAAGAAGGCTCACCTTAGGTACAAATTATCTAGTAAACTAAATGAAATTAAGAAAAATAAGAAGACTAGATCAGTTCTAGACTCTATGAATAATAATTGATTTTATAACATTTGTTTATCTACATAACAAATTAAATTACCTTTTAGAGGCTTTTAGGCGGCCTAAAAACTCCGTCACAAGAGTTGGCCACTAGCTCAATTAATGAGTTATTTACAGAAACCTTAGTTAGAATATCAAAGACTTTCTAATTCTGTTGTCTAAATTGGAAATTTTTATGATAGGACATTTTATGATTGGACATTTTTATAAATGGACATTTTTATGAATGGACATTTTTAGACTATTTGTCATTTTTTATAATTGGGCATTAGTCGTGCAAAGGATACGAACTTCCTTACTTTTACCTACTTAGCACTCTCTGAATTGAGACAGTTCCTCAAAATCCATTCTGCGGTCTGGGTGCTACGGGTTAGTAAATAATTTTACGCTATGCGCGTACATATAGGTACAAAGATACGAAAACAGTTTTAAGCACTTGAGATCTATTATAAATTCAGGCAGCGCGCTAACTGCTCAAGTCATCGAGAGTCTGTTCGTAGTTGAATCACGAGTTAAAACAACCATTACACTGCTGAACGATTAAAGTTCGCCTAAATTCGTCGGAGGGCGAGCTGTGAAACTTTTCGTTTGTGACGTAATGGGAGGAAAACATTTTTTAAAAGATTCAATATTTTAACAATTATCAACAGGTGTTTACAAATTATACTAGCTCTTAACTGTGTGCTTTTTTCGTATAGTATCCGGATAAAAAGTAGCATTATGTCACTCTTCCTCCTAGAAACTATCATTCAGATCTCACTGCGTGAGAAAGAAGGGCAAATTGACAAACATACACAGGTAGTAATATCAGTTCAGAAAATATCAATATTTTATTCTTAAACAATCAAAAATAATCAATATTAATCTCAAATAACGAGTTTTTAATCAGCCAATTTAAATAAATGTAATTCTTTATTTTAATTAAATGTTGTCCAATGAAATCGCGCTGCGATCAGTCTTTCAATGGTAATTGAAATTCCAGTTGATTAATCTGTAAACAAGCTGAGGACATAGGTTAAGAAAAAAAGCTGGCTCACTTACCTATAACGTTTTTCGCTCCCCGACACCGACAATCGACCCCCACCCCCTTTCAAGGTCACTCTAATGAGACATTACAAGACAAATACTTGACAGTTCTTACTGAGTTCGCGTCTGGTATGATTCTAAAAGTAGGTTTCCCGCTACCTCATAATAGTACCTTACCGGCACAAAAAAAGTAAAGCAGTCCTGTTAAAAGCATACCTACTTGTCAAGTTTTAAAAGTATTTAAAACGATGCTTTTTAGGGTTCCGTACCCGAAGGGTGCCAACGGAACCCTATTACTAAGCCGCTGCTTTCCGTCCGGCTGTATCTCATGAACAGGTAAAAAGTTGAAATTTTCAGTGTGTCTATTGCCGCTATATAATAAAAAATACATATAATAAAAATACGTACAATAAAAAAATGAAAGAAGGCTCATTTCTTTTAAGTACATAGAATAAAAGTCATATTAAATGTATGATGGTACAGAACTCTCGTTTTTTTGCTTGGTTTATACACCGTATCGCTTCAGAGCCAAACTCGACAAGCAAGTATCTATTTTGTTTGACGCCCTTTGAATGGCTCATTAGGGTGAGTATACAGGGTGTAACAAGGGATTATCATAGCAAGAGGTGGGGAGGGTACTTTATAACCCATCGATTAAGCCCCATGTATGTACAGCAATGACAAGGGACTCGAAAGTTATAACCGAACTACAAGGACCATGTTTTTCTGATCTTTCGATCTTCCGATAATATGCTAATGAACAAGTTCAATTGATTGAGCTATTATTCTCTCAGCTACACCGCGAGTCTTAGCAGGCTTATTGTGATAATAGAATTAAATTTTTGCTACGCCATCTTAGTTCTATTCAACCGTTCATTTGAAGAATTTGTTAATAGGGCTTTTTGTCTTACTAGGTTAATTGAAGGATCATTTTACTAAGGTAATTACAAGATTTGGTAGGCAAATGAAATTCTAATAGATTTCTTGCAATCTGGCTTCGGTTTCGCTGGTGTGGTTATCCGGATCAAAAGTCGCTTAGGACACTCTCCGGCCCGTATAATTACTCGTTATATCTAAGCTAAAAATTAACCAATGCTCCATTCTTGAGTGAAAGAAAGATAAATCAATAAACTTAACAAGTATTAACTATCAAAATAAAGCCAGACAGTACTACTAGTCTATCAGTTCTTTCGAACCAGTGTGGTGAAAGGATTTGAAGTGCGCCTCAAAAGCTCCTTTCATGCACTTGACACCATGTTTTCAAATTTTTTAGGTTCTACGATACGCCGGCTTACTCACGATGTTTTACTTTTAAAAATATCAAAAATCCACCGGTGCGCGATCGGATTTGAAACGATGGAAGGCAGGGCCAGTCCAGTGCTCTCAGACTAAGACAGTCAAAATTATTGATAAAATGTGTATGTTTTAAAACAAAAACTAAAACAAAGCAAATGACAGGGATTTACGAAAAGATGATTTAAGATTAGAAGGTAAAAAGTTGTCCAAATTAATGTTTGTTTTGACTTTAGTAAACAAAATTCGTTGTAAGTTTATATTTTGCCCGCTGCTTCACTTACGAGGCTTCACGATAGAGGAGGCTTAGTAATAGGGTCCCGTTGGCACCTGTCGGGTAGGGAAACCTAAAAATGAGGTTGATCCGTTACCTAACCAACAAACCAACAGAAACACACTTTCACATAATTTATAATAACAGTAAGGATTAAGAATAAATTAACGATTTGTCATTTTAAGCCGAGAAAGCCTTATAGGCCAAACTTATTTTTAAAAGTTAACCTTATCATGTTGGCTACGTTTAACCTTGCGTATGAATATTAAAGCAAATAAAACATAAATGATTCTCATCGATTACTTTGATGAATGTCAATGAACATATAAAAATGAATTTGGCTTTGTTGGATCAATGAATTCAAACTAATTTGATTAACATTTTTGTCTAACTTTTCTGTAGAAGTCAGGCAACCGTTGCTTGTCTCTGTTAAGTAGTATGATGATCTACTTTTTAGAATCGGCATGATGGAACTGTCATAATGAGACCCACTAAAGGTCAAGCAACGAATTTTTTAATCAGGGTCCATCACTTATAGCCCATCTTTTATAACAGGATTCAAACTTTTCAATCTGTGAGTAAAGAAAAAACAGAATGCATCCAGCTGCTTCTCTCCCCGAGCATGTCGTAAAAGTCGACTAAGGGATGATATCTTCTCCAACATGATGAAATACATTGGCGAGAATTCCCATGGAGGGTTGACGTCGGGCGGGCGGCCGGTCATGAAGCACCTTAGCCAAAACTCTTACACATGCCGTGCCGACCCCACATAGAGTGGGATGAGGGCGGGAAGATGATGAAACTTTTCAATCTGTTAATAGTATATCACAAGGAAAGGGGTAGACACAAAAGTTGAAAGGAACCATTTTATTTAGGTACGAGGTCATTGTCACGGCTTAGCGAACAAATCAAGTGAAAACGCATTTGTTAGTAAAACGTCATGAATTCTACGCTAGCAACTTTTAGCCATGAATCTATTTTAGCAACGCAAAATAGGATTTATGCTCTGTTCAAAAAATGTGTGGCACTTTTTGACAGATAACAACGTTGCTATGTTAAATAAACGATCCATTGACCGTTAGTAGAAATAGAGCACTGGTGGTGTAGTGGTAGTGACCCCGCCTTCCGATCCTAAGTTCGCAGGTCAAATCCGGTCGTGCACCAATGGATTTTGATTGATGTGTGAGGAAACCGGCATGTCGTATAACCTAAAAAGTTCGAAAATTTGTGTCAAGCGCACGATAGGAACCTTTGAGGCGCACTTTAAATCCTTTCATCACACTGGTTCGAAAGAGCTATTGATACGACTAGATAGATAGTAAAATAAAAAGAACTAAATTTTTATTTTATATAAAATAATACAAAATGTTTCCTCGATATTTTTATCAAAAGGTTTTCTACAAAAAAACGAATCCATTGAAATCAAAATCGGGGTTTCTCGTGACATTTTCCTGAAGTAGATTTTGTATGGAACAAGTTCTAACAAACAAGTCCAATCTCAATCTATTAACCGTTTTCTCCCGATGAGTTTCGTGATCCTGCATTCTCTAAGTGAATCGACCTTTCAGATTGTGTAGCTATGGAACGTACAGAGAGTATCAAAGGTGTGTGATTATGACTTTGATACTTTGACTCTGATTACACCAATTCCATCATCGGCCAAAGTATGGTCGGACGTCGTCGATCGAACCGAAACGCCTATTACGAAACTAAAGTCTCTAAATAGGTAGTTAAAGTGCAACAACTGCGCCTCATTTATACATAACTAGCAGAAGCCTACGGTTTCATTCGCGTAGAGTACTGTTACAATATTATTTCCCACAAAATGCAAAATAATGAAAGTGCTTCACAAGCATTCTCATTACTTGCTCGCACTCGCTATTCTGTGGGAAGTAATCAGATTCCGGTTTCTAAGGCAGTTCGGTTTTGGTCTTTGTCGCGGGAACATAATTGTCTAATTTTACTATTTCTCAATAAATTCCATTGCTAGATAAAAACTTCTTTTTTTAAAAAGACTCCACTGACCCACCCCGTAACAGTGGTGTCAGAAGTGGGATATTTGGCTGTAAACGTTGAGCCAAGTATCTCATACGGGTCAAACCAGTGTCGTGTAAAATAACCGGTGATATCGTTCTGGTCAAGGCTGTCGAAACCTTCGCCGCGCGAACTTTAATCCTGAAGTTACGCGCTGCCCCAGTGTCCCGCAGTGTCTTCGCCAATCTGTTCCCGTGTTCTTGCTGCCGTAATAAGTATCACCCGATACTTATAGCCAAGCCGAATTCAACCACCGCTGCCGTGGTTACCGCTGACGCGGTCACCGCCGTCGCCGCCATTCCTGAAACGCCCTGAGAGGGGTGTCGCCACTGCGTGTCCCGTGCGCTGTACAACAGCTCGCACATCCTCCGTTTCGTCGCTGCCCATGGAAGGGCCAAACACCGTCTCCGTCATAATGAGGTTCCTCCGAGTTGCAGTTTTACTGTGAGTAGAACATTCTATTATTTGTTATTGTCACTGTGTCCACCATTCTCAATCCCATATCCTATTTAGTTAGTTATCCGTCTTTAGGTAGGTATTCCTTGTATTTTATTAAGGTGCTCTTTAAATAAATTAATAATAATGTCTGTAAAAAGCGATAAGTCCACTGATCCCGTCTCAGAGAGTTTTCCTATTAAAGTGCTATGTGACTTTATAAAGACGTATAGAGGAGAACGAGATACCTTAATCGCCTTTCTTACAAATTGCCACAATGCATTGAGTCTCGCGTCGAAAAGCCAAAAAGATCTGTTACTAAAGTTCATAATTTCCAAATTAGAAGGTAAAGCACAAATAGCCTGTCAAAATAGAATTTTTGAAAGTTTTGATGAATTAAAGGATTTTTTAAAACAAAATTTCGGCGAAAGGAAACATTACAACCACCTTTTGTTGGACTTGCAATCATGTAGGCAACAAACTGGCGAGACTGTGTCCCAGTTTGCATTGAAGATAGAGAGCTGCGTCGCTGCTTTACTGTCTGAAATCCATTCTTCGGACACCTTGAAGAAGGATTTGCCGGGTAGGGTCGCCATGACGGAAGACTTAGCCCTACACACATTTATAATAGGGCTACACCCGCGGTTGAGCACGGTTGTCCGCTCGAGAGAGGTCAAAACTTTGAATGCAGCAATCAATATCGCCCAGAGTGAGGAAAAAATCAATAATTTTCTCTCGAAACCAGAACCAAAGGTTAGTCGTCCTGTATGCAAACGCTGCAGCAGGCCCGGACATTCTGAAAGTGAGTGTTTCAGTAGATCAAACACTCGGGCCCTTGTTCCATACCAACCTCGAATGTCACAAGATCGGCCTCAAACACAGCAGTCTAGCCAACCTATCGTTTGTAGGTATTGCAAAAATATAGGGCATGATATTAGTCAGTGCATTAAACGACGCGTAAATAATTCACGTAGGGGAGTACACTATGCTGCACCCCAAGTCGAGTCGCCGCCTCAGTCTCCTGTGCCATGTCCAGTAGCTGAAAACGAAAGTCTAGATTTAAACTAAAGAGTCGGATAACGAATCCGTGCCAACGTGTATCCGATGGTGATATAAAAGGCACAACATATAAAAAGGGTTATAATTCTAAATGCTTAAATAGTCCTAACGTAGTATATAAGCCTAACGCTAAAGCCGCTGTTTCCAGATTTCCCTCTGTCTCTAAAGACGTCTCTGTATCTTCTAAGTCGTACGCAGACGTTGTAAAGGGTAGTTCCAAGACGTGTTCTAAGTCCTCTGAGTCGCGTTCCAAGTCCACTGAGTCGTGTTCCAAGTCCACTGAGTCGTGTTCCAAGTCCACTGAGTCGTGTTCCAAGTCCACTGAGTCGTGTTCCAAGTCCTCTGAGTCGCGTTCCAAGTCCACTGAGTCGTGTTCCAAGTCCTCTGAGTCGCGTCCCAAGTCCACTGTTTCCTATAAATCTTCGATCAGCCCTCGTGGCTCCACAGTTTCTCGAATATCCAAGTCCGCTGAATCCCGTGCTCCTGTCGTTTCTCCCAGGCACGCCGCTGCATCTGAAAAAAGAAATAACACTGGTACAAAAAGTCCTAAGACAAATCGTTATGAAGAAACTATTGTATATGATATACTCGATGAAAAAGTTTCACTACCTTATATAAAGGTTTCTACGTCCCACTCCAAAACTCCGCTTCGCCTTTTGGTAGATTCTGGTAGTTCTATCTGCTTGATAAGAGAATCAAGCCTCTCTCAGAGACCGTTACTTGAAGATCATATAATAAAATTTAAAGGAATTAATGACGTCGACTCCTACGCCAAGACTAAAGGAAAGTTTATCCTTTCAATTAAGTTAAAAGAAAATGATATCTTACCTTACTATTTCCACGTCATAGGAAATGATATTAATCTTCCTTACGATGGTATTATTGGTACTAGTTTCTTAAAAGCGTACAAGGTAAATATCCACTATTCCAAATCTAGATTGGAAATATCAGACGATCCAAGTAGGTATTTTAACATGATTATGACTAGGCCTTCTTACACTGTTCCTGCACGAAGCGAAATGTTTATAGAGTGTTACGTAACCAACCCCGAAATAAAAGAAGGAGTTATTATAGATAATACCTTACCACAGTATCCGGACCTATATCTCTCTAAATGCCTTGTACGCGTGAATCCTAGCAATAGGATTTTAGTCTCTGTTCTTAATACAGCGGAAAAAGAGGTTCGAATAAATAACCTGGTGTTAACTATTGAACCAGTCGTACAAATCCTAGAATCGAAACGTGACCTCGAAGTCGATGATAGCGATCTTTCTTTAGATCCATCTGAAATTCCACGCGTAATGACCATAGACTCTGACCGCGATTTTAGGGTTCAGAAAGCACTCAGATGCTCTCACATGAATCAAGAAGAGGAGAAGTTATTACGCGAACTTTGTTCAAAATACTCTGACATATTCTTTATTGAAGGAGATCGACTAACGTGTACTAACTCTATCCGTCACGAAATCCGAACAAAAGTAGACACTCCTATTAATGTAAAAAGCTATCGTTTCCCTGAGTGTCATAAAGAAGAAGTTAACCGTCAAGTTCAAGAAATGCTAGATCAAAAAATAATACGTCCTTCTATTTCACCTTGGTCTGCACCAATTTGGGTCGTTCCAAAAAAACCTGACGCATCAGGTAAAGTCAAGTGGAGAATCGTTATAGATTATCGAAAGCTCAATGAAATAACAATCGGTGACGCATATCCCATACCAAATATTAATGAAATTCTAGATCAGTTAGGGCATAGTAAGTATTTCACTACGCTCGACCTCGCCTCCAGCTTTCATCAGGTTAAGGTACAAGACTCTGAAAAAACGGCCTTCAGCGTCCCTTCAGGACACTACGAATTTTGTAGGATGCCTTTTGGATTGCGCAACGCACCATCTACCTTCCAGAGGCTGATGAATATAGTGCTCACGGGTCTCCAAGGGCTTCACTGTTATACTTATATGGATGACATTATAATACATAGTTCACAGCTGGATAAACACGTAGAAAGCCTTGAACTTGTCTTCAAAAGGCTACGCGAGCACAATCTCAAGTTACAGCCTGATAAGAGCGAGTTCTTCCGAAGAGAGGTTCAATACCTAGGTCACATAATCTCGGACGCAGGCGTGAAACCCGATCCGTCAAAGATAGCATGCGTTTCTAAATTCCCAGTTCCTAAAACTCCAAAAGATATTAAATCTTTTCTCGGTTTGGTAGGTTATTATCGCCGATTCATCGAAAACTTTTCACATATTTCTAAACCCTTAACTAGCCTACTAAAAAAGGATGCTACATTCACATGGACCCCAGAGCAACAAAAGGCGTTCGATCTATTAAAAACAAAGATAACCACAGCTCCTATATTACAATTCCCTGACTTCAGTAAGCCATTCTTGCTTACTACCGACGCTTCGAATTATGCTATCTCTGCTATTCTATCACAAGGGGAGGTAGGTAAAGACTTGCCCATCTCGTTCGCTTCTCGAACGTTAAATAAAGCTGAAGGTAATTATTCAACTACTGAAAAGGAATGTCTAGCAATTATATTTGGTACTAAAGTGTTTCGACCTTACCTTTTCGGTCACAAGTTCTCGATCCTTTCAGATCACAAACCTCTTCAGTGGTTGTTTAACTGTAAAGACCCAGGTTCTAAGTTAGTCCGTTGGCGTCTTAAGTTAGAGGAGTTTGATTATGATATCAAACATAAAGTGGGCAAACTTAACAGTAACGCTGATTCCCTTTCTCGAAATCCAGTTTTAGCAGTCGATGATGACCTACAAGATCCTCTCCCTCCTCCTCAAGATGCTCCACAGGATCCTTTAGCTCCGTCGCCGGATTTTCCATTTTCACCGATGAACCTGCCGTCCCCACCGGTAGGCCTTCCATTTACTCCGCTAAATCCTCCGTCTCCACCGCTCAGTCTTCCATCTCTGCCTCCGACTCCACCGTTTCCGACGTCGTCCTCTCAGAGTCAGCCGCCTCCAGTAATGAGTCCCCAGTCGCCTTCTAGCTCTGAATCATATGAAAGATATTTACAACTTAGCCGCAGTTCCCCTAATTCTTACAACACCATTATCGAAGAGCACAATGAGTCACTCTTAAAAACAAAGTGTAAATTAATAGCTTATCCTTCATCAATTGATTTGGACGATGCCATTCCTTATTGCGCTGAAATCATAGATTTATCAACAGATAAGCCATGTATTCGTGATAAAGAACGTGAACTCGGTACTATACTAAATTCTTCAAACGATAAACACATTTTTTCTCATCTGTTTATCACAGTACATCACTACGATGAGATGCCTTATAAAGACATTTTTTCGATTCTACGTGATTATAGAGACCTGGTTAAGTTCTGGTATCCAGAGGAAAAAGAGATTGCTATTTCTGATTTTTCTAATCCATTCAATAAGCTTAACTTTACTAAAATTTATAATATAATCGCTTTTATCTTTCATGACTCGAATATAAAAGTGCATATCTTTCATAATAACATCTATTTTCCTACACCTGATGAAGTTAAAAAGATACTAAGAGATAATCATGACTTACCTTCAGCTGGTCATCCCGGAATCGCTCGAATGCTAGATAGAATAAAAACACAGTATTGGTGGAAAAATATGCGTTCAGATATTGAAGGTTATGTCAAGAATTGTAAGTCTTGCCAAGTCAATAAGCCTCTCAGAGGAACAAATAAAGCTCCTATGATAATTACCTCCACTGCCTCTCGACCTATGGAAAAACTTTATCTTGATATCGTAGGGCCCCTCCCAGAAACTAGAATCGATAAGTACAAGTTCATTTTAACGTTACAAGATGACCTAACTAAATATTCACAAGCTTATCCCATGCAGACATGTTCAGCTCAGGAAACTGCGCAATGTGTTGTTCATTTCATTTCTCACGTAGGTATCCCTCGAATGATAGTAACAGATCAAGGTACAAACTTCTGTTCTGATATGTTTAAACAGTTAGCAAGGCTCTTTGGCATTAAGCATATATTTGGGTCTCCATACCATCCTCAGACGTGTGGTGCCTTGGAAAGGAGTCACTCGACTCTCAAGGAGTATATTAGGTCATTTATCAATGAAAATCAAAACACATGGGATCTTTATGTAAACACTGCTATGCTGTCATACAATACCAATGTTCACTCAACAACAGGTTTTGCCCCTTTCGAACTCTTATTTGGTTTTAAGCCCTATGTTCCTAAGTCAATCGACGTCCTAGAAAGTGGTACCTATACGGACTACATAAGAGCGCTTAATCATCGTCTATATTATAGTAGACAAAAGGCTTCCCAAAACATCCAGTCTTCAAAAGAGCGTTCTAAGAACTATTACGACCGTCACACTAAGCCTGTAACATACAGCGCCGGTGATATGGTGTATGTTCGGTGCCATCATAAGCAAAATAAAGCTTTTTCTCCGATTTGGAAAGGTCCATATAAAATAATTAAGATAAATGGTAATCATACCGTAACGGTGTTAATCAATCGACGGCACGTACGTCATCACTATGACGAAATCAAACCTGCCGCCAATTGTCCTTCATCCTAATTTTCTTTCTTTTCAGGAGGGTCGTTATTACGGCCGCTTCTTACCAGCAGTTTACAACGACTATAGTTCATAGTCCAGGACTCTATTTCGATCGCCTTCCAGACGTAAAGTTCAATAACGACTACTGGGATGTAGTAACTTATGTCGATATTCATAAAATCCAACCTCATCTTACTTACGTAGAAGATCTGTTTACGAAAATTATATCGCTGTGTCAAAGTTCAATTTCATCTAAAATACAATCAGATTGTTCCAATTCTCTATCGTCTTTGCAAAGCCAACATATGAATAATGTTAGAAAGTTCTCTTCCATATCTTATTTGTTAGAAGGAAACCAACCTAAACGGGTAAAACGCGGACTTATCGACGCTGGTGGATCAATTCTAAAAACTATTTTTGGTACTCTGGATAATGATGACGCCATCAAATATTCAGAGGCCATCGAACAAGTACAGTCAGATGAAAAAAAGTTAGCACATCTGATGCGAGATAACATTCATGTTATTAAGTCTACTATCTCTACGTTCAATAGTTCCATATCAAAACTTAGCGAAAATGAAAAGCGTCTTAGTGAAAATTTAGTAATAATTAGCAGAGCCGTTGACCTTATGTCCAACAGCAATGATAAGCTAGAAATTAAGTCTCAGTTAAACATTTTACTAAATTCTGTAGAAAGTATTATTATCTCACTGTCGTTCGATATAGAAGATGTTAATAATGCAATTCTATTTAGTAAATTAAATATTCTACATCCAACTGTACTAAGTCCTCAACAGCTGTACAATGAGCTGAATCAACATAAAAATAATATGCCCAAACACTGTGAGTTACCGGTAGTCTTGACACTACATAGTGTACATGAATTAATTGATATATCTCAATTAAGTTCTTATTATTATAAAGATAAGGTTGTTATTGTATTAAGAATCCCGCTCGTCCTTGCACAATCATATCAGTTATTCCATGTCGTTCCACTCCCAGTTCCCTATGACATCACGAAACCTGATACCTATGCACTCGTTGTCCCTACTAAATCATATGTGACAATAACAGCTGATCGCATGTTCTACTCGCTGCTTGACTCCGTCAGTAACTGCAAGCTCGTGGACAATAAATACTATATTTGTGAGTTAAGTGGTGTGAGTATTCTTTCGGTCATAGCTAACCCGGTTTGCGAAACTGTTCTTCTTACCGAGGTGGTTACGAAGATACCAAAGTCGTGCAATATCAAACTGTTCAAAGGTGATGTGGACGTTATTCATAAAATTAGTGGAAATCGTTGGGTTTACGTGCAGTCTGAACCCGGCCAGTGCCATATTTCGTGTGACAATGATCCAGTGAGTTATAACGAGGTACTATTCGGCACGGGTTTTCTATCTCTACCAAGGAGATGCAAAGCGTTCTATAAAACTATGCAGTTTACGCCTACCGAAATTGTGACTACAAATTCTTCCACGAGCATTTCTAGTTTTAATATTATTCAAGACGATTGCTGTGCAAAAGTGGCTAAAAATAAGACTATTTCTAGTTTACGTTTGTCAAAACTTAGTGATATAAATAATTTAGATTCCCTGATGCATGCTAGTGTTTATTTAGACTCGTTTGAAAAAGAATTAAACGAGATAGAGAGTCCCACGCATTTCCATAAGTATGGAGTGCACTATTTATCAGTGGGCTATGTGATTACTTTAATAACACTGTTATATCTATTGTTTAAAAGTCGTAGCTGGTTGTGTAAAAGCAACCCTTCAGGTTGCTGTATTAATATCTATAATCAGTGTAGTAATAATAAGAAAGTAGAATCTCAACGCCATATGACGACGGTACATGTTCGCGACCCGAACAGTGACGTTAAGATTCCAAGTGAATTTACATTTACTAGATCTTTTGTAAATAAAATCAATACAATGTAGAATTATTGCGTGTGTACTTAGTAAATAATATTTTAGTCTAATTCTATTCCTTTCCAATTCAATGTTATAATAATATCTACTATTTCTGTTCAATGTACTATTTCTAATTTGTTTATTTGTCTCTGTTTCAGACCACAACAAAGATCAAACCCGACTCCGCGTGCTAGTTCTCTCATACTCTGTTTCCGCATTTTCTATTTCTATTCCATTCTATTTTTCATCACTTCCCCTGTGATGATAAATCTTAACGGGGGGGATGTTACAATATTATTTCCCACAAAATGCAAAATAATGAAAGTGCTTCACAAGCATTCTCATTACTTGCTCGCACTCGCTATTCTGTGGGAAGTAATCAGATTCCGGTTTCTAAGGCAGTTCGGTTTTGGTCTTTGTCGCGGGAACATAATTGTCTAATTTTACTATTTCTCAATAAATTCCATTGCTAGATAAAAACTTCTTTTTTTAAAAAGACTCCACTGACCCACCCCGTAACAGTACCTAAATGTTTTTGAGTGCATCTCGTGTTTGAATAGCCTTAGATAATAACCTCTAAATTCGTTATCATCAAGTTTCAAGTAAATCGGACCACGCGTTATAAAAAATAATAATAATAAATATTTGTGGACATTTCACACAGCGCCATTTAGCCCCAAACTAAGCAAAGCTTGTAAGTACTATGGGTAGCATACTTATATACTTTTTTTTCGTAAATACCTACTTATAATACATAGTATTGAAACACCCAGACACGGAAGAAATATTTGCAGAACATGCAAACATTTCTCCTGCAGCGGGAATCGAATCCGCCCCTCTTGCGTCTCAGTCGAGCACTCGCCCGCCAAGCCACCAAGGTTGTCGATAAAGTTCCCATAAAAACATTAACACCCCCAGCATCCCATAACAGGGGTAGTTTTGAAAATATTTTATCATAGACTTTTACCAAGATTGTCTACGCTAAGTTTTAAGTTTGAAAGTACTAGGAAATTATGTAAGTTACATACAAACGTTTTTACTCCATTTCACCCCCTTAGGGGTAGAATTTTCAAAAATCCTTTCTTAGTGTTACGTCTACGAATTATTATAAGGTATGCACCTTCCAAATTTCAAGCCTCTTTGAACAGCGGTTTAGGCTTTGCGTTATCTATCATAGGTCAGTCAGTAAAAAGTATTTTATATACCTACCTAGTATTGTGATTATGTCGTTCATGTGCAAAAAGATTTGTGTTGCATTCGGCATGTATTACTTTATAATAAATTTGTTAAATCACTTGAAAAAACCTTACTCAAAACACAAAGTATTGTACCTTCAAATTTATTTACAATAATTTGACAAGCAAACATTTTACAATACTTTGTTTCAAGTGATTTAACAAATTATTATCAAGTACCTAATGCATGCTAAATTATTTATCGTTATAACCAAAACGTTAAATTAAATGCATGAGAAGCTCATAAATGCTGTTGGTACATAATATTTGGATATAATATTCACTATCATTATATTGTGATGTGCTACAAATGGCCGTGTATAACTTATTTATTCAAATGATCTGGCCCAGTGATAACTATTTATACAGGCTTTTGTTCAAACGGAATTATTCATAGTCATAATTATTGATTTTGTTTCAAATAGAAGGGGCGTCACACACGGAGAAGATACTATAATATTTCATCTTATATATAATAAGGCCTTTTACCATCTATAGTAGATGATTTATACAGCGTCAGGAGACAACTTTTACCTTCACTAACGGGACGTTGTAGTGCCTGGGACGAATTAAGATTTAGTAGGCTTGCCCAGCACCTATTTCATCCTCTCGGCTTAGTCGGTCTTGTCCACAGGAAAGACAGTCAATACGTGCGGAGCTAACTAAGCCGCGGGTTTCCTCACTATGTTTTCCTTCACCGTTTGAGAGTACTGGTATAGCGCACATAAATTTTTCGCACAGTAAAATCCATTGGTACACGACTGGATTTGAACCCACCATTTTAAAATCGGAAGGCGGGGTCACTACCAACTAGACCACCAGTGCTCTCATTTTATCTTAGGAGGCTATCATACCATCACGTCCGATTAGCGCTACGGATTTCGGGTGTATAATAAGAAAGACAAGTGCGACCGCACAAAATCATATAATTGTTAACTAAAAGAAAACTACAAAATGAATAAAAACACTGGCTTCAGCAAGTAAAGTTATAGTTATTACCTACCTATGAAAGTAAAAAGCATCCGAAAATATGGTAGGGTTCTCGAGATCTAGATCTCGATTTTCTTATTCGAAATGTGCGCTATACCAGTAGAAACTCTACGAAGTGGGATAAAAAAATTGCTGGGAAAATGGAATCCACTCGTTTTTATACGCAATATCTATACCTACTATAGCTGTATGATAGTAGGTACCCACCAATGCTATGCAGGCTTTTTTAAAACCACTTTTGACAGTACCGTTCATTTTATTACGCACTAGCTGTTGCCCATGACTTTGTCTGCATGGAATTCTTAATATAAAATCTAAGTCTAAGTAATAATCGGCAATAAGTCAACTTCATGCGGTATTCCCAGGCGCCAATCCAAGTACTGACTGTGCTTGACGCTGTTAAACATTCGCGTCCCCATAATAGTATAAATCATCTACTATAATAATAATAATAATAATAATAATAATAATAATAATAATAATAATAATAATAATAATAATAATAATAATAATAATAATAATAATAATAAGGCCTTTTACCATCGTAAAAGGCCTTATTATTATCATTATTATTGTGTCAAGCAGTAAATAAATGTCTCTATGTGTATGACAAACCTATCGATTGCCCGATAGTAAAATATAAGAACTGAGAATAAGATATTTTCCGAGCCAAACATCTTATTTTGCATTAGGAAATGTTGCAAAGCCACTGTCGCATTTCAAAAATACTGTCAAAAGAGGAATGTTACCTTGCCAGTGTGAACAGAACGTGTTTTACAAAATGAAATCCCTATCGCTCGACACGGACGAGCGGTTTCAAAATAAAAATCCGTGTGAATCTCAAATTGAGAGGTTCCCACCATTCAATTGGAATCCGGACTATGGGCTACTTGGACAGCGATTTGTTAATAATTATAATGCGTAGCAAACTAGAGCGCTCGAAATGTTATGGGTCAAAAGTAACTTTAAATGTTATTTGTAAATCATTTTTATTAATAATAAATATTTGTGGACACTTCACACAGCACCATCTAGCCCCAAACTAAGCAAAGCTTGTACTTATGGGCTGATATAATACTTAGGTACATTAAATGATAATTTACATAAATTTTCGGTGTTATTTTGATTTAAATACTTTATTTTGGTGTAAAAAATAAACTTTTTTGATATTTTTGCCTGCCTTTTTAGCATTTATCAATTTATTTTTTAGGCTTTCATACTGAGGTGACCGATTATTTACCAAAAAAATTGACTTGAACAAAATGCCAACCAAGCATTCTTTTCTTGAGTGTTAAAGGTATATGAGTAAATAACGAATATTTTACTAACTTCATCTGGACCATTAAAAGTATCTTTTTTTACTTTCGCTTTAAAAACAAGCATACCAGTAGTAACACCGCTTACCTACTAGTTTTTTAACAAATCAAAACAAATCGTCGAGTGCTGAATAGATGGTATTTCAATTTTTTCCCGTCCGTCGCCCGATATTGTGCGGCAGTCGATACCGAGAAATGAACTCGTTTTTCCTGCCACCTTTTGTATTGAGCTAGGTATTGATCATTTCGGTCGAACGTTCGGTTTATTTACGAATGAAAAGGTCTTTGAAAGTCTGCGATCTGTTTTATGGTTATTGAGGTTATATTTATGAGACGATATCGCAATGTTAAATAGATGGACTTGGACTCAAAGCGTTTTATTAAAAATGCTTGCATTCTATTGATACCTACTACCTAATACATAGTGGTTCTTATAGTCCGACTGATCGCACAAGCTGGAAAAAAGTTTGATTGATCAAATAAAGTAACAGACCACGTGGCCACAGTCCAACAGCTTATTACGTTGTGAGTAAAGGCCTTAGGCGCAGATGTAGCTATACTATAGCTTTGTCTGTGGTCACTCGAAGATTACTATAGAAAATATACCGTAATATGCTTTGCTATAAAATATATTATAGCTATATATGTGACAGCCTTGATAATCGCAATCGTGTCAAATTATAATACCAATTGTCATTTGTTATTACCATTCTACTTTACTGACGCCTTTTTTTAAAATAAACTTTGTATGGCTAGTAGCTATTCAATCCACCTATTTAATTCTGACATTAGTAAAATTTCGAAACTCTATAATTTGTTACCGTAATAGACTACCAATACTATAAATGCAAAATTCACTCTGTCTGTCTGTCTGTGTATTACCTTTCCACGCCTTAATCTTTTTAATAAAGGCAAAGAGATAAATTGCATTAAGAGAGAAGAAAATATTGTCTCAAAAACGCAGTAGCTAGCAAAGCTAGTACAAAATAATTTACTAGCTTTTAAAACACCAAACAAAGTTTTCCAACTTCCTAAACCAAAAAGCTTTCCCCGGATGATTGCTGCTAATTGAAAAGGAAAACGTGCATTGAGGAGTAATGCGTCGTAATTTGACGGTCACGCGAACCGCCGTTCGATATACGTCGTTAGCGGAACGAACAACGTAATATTTGCTTTGTGTACGACTCCCAGCTTTGTCAGGCAAGTATTTTCTTTAAACAAATCTAAGAAGCACACAGAAAGCATAAAAAGAACACTGGATAGTTTTGACGACCTCGCCTGAGACGCAAGAGGCGCGGTTCGATTCCCGCTACGGGAGAAAGGTTTGAATATAAATATATAAATGAATATTTGTGGACATTTCACACAGCGCCATCTAGCCCCAAACTAAGCAAAGCTTGTACTATGGAATCCAGATGGCTGTTGGAATACATATACTTTTTTGTAAATACATACTTATAATACCTACATCAACACGAAATATTTGCAAAACAGACAAACATTTATCCCGTAGTGGGAATCGAATCCGCGCCTCTTGCGTCTCAGCCGAGCACTCGCCCGCCACGCCACCGAGGTCATCAAAGGTTGAAGTCAGGTCACAAATGATAACGATTCAAAAAACGTATTTGAACGTGTAAAAAGCTCAACTCTTGCTATGAGGGCATGAAAGTGATAATATGCAGTCCAACAAAAAAAACTCGTAAAATGATTAAATTCCACATCAAACGCACCGTTGGCACTTTTTCCACTCCCAATTAAAAGTTTGACATATCCCCAAATAGCTCTAGCGGAGGGTGGAAGTATTTTCACGGTTTGTTTGCCAACACGCCCTACTTTTAGTTTCCAGTTTTTGTTGATGGACCCAATTGTATTGTTGGGACTTGTAACATTAGACTGTTTGTAATTAGTAGGGTCGTCTGCTTGTGGATATTTCTGGATAGGGTTTTCGCTCCCTAACCCGTTGTTTGGGACATCGCCGTCCAGTACTGCATAGAGGAACTACGAGTGACAGTTTACGTGCCAATGCCAGCTGTCAGACGTCAATCAAGTCATGATGACAGGTGACATAGGACTGACAGCTGACAGCTCCAGCGTCTACGCAGCTCAAAGGAAAAAAACTGTACAACGGCTATAATTTTCAAAAACCTTGTAATACAGAAAAATAAATCATCTCTAACGTTAAAAATGAAACGAATCATTTTCAATTTCGATTTCCCCCGTTCCTGCCCAAACACCCGTTCTATAAACGGACGGTTTTATCAAAATCTGTTAAGTATTATGCCGTGATTGAAGAACAAGCATACACACACAGTATGATTACAGTGTCACGCCACATCTTCTAAAAGTAAGATGCCGAAACTTCAGATAAAAGCTCGCAATGTTGTTTAAAATAAATAAATAAATATTTGCGGACATTTCACACAGCACCATCTAGCCCCAAACTAAGCAAAGCTTGTACTACGGGCACCAGATGGCTGATAGATGGCTAATGTATGGATATGTCTCTAACACCTCTTTAGAAACCAACAACGATCTGTTTACCGTGCCTGGGGATATAGTCACGAAGCTTTTGTTTTTGTTTTTTTTGTTAAAACCCGTCTTTTTTATCCTGGTAACCCTTAAATCAAGAAGTGACAGGTGGCAACCCTACATGTAAAAAACATTGCGAGCGTATTTAGCCGTTTCGGTTTCGTACTTTCGGCAGATGTGGCGGGATACTCAGGAACCCAACCACGTTTGAATAGTTTTCGAAATTATATATTTAACTAACCTTATTTTAATTCATTATTATTTAGCTCCATTATTCTCCAATTTAAACAAGCACTATTGTTTTAGCCATGTCTGATTAAATATTTATGCAGGTTGTTCAAATAATCACGGTTTTATTTACTCGATGCGTGCTTTGTCAGATTTTAGTCTATAATTTTCAGACAACCCAAAAAATTCCGAGCTTTACTATTTTAGACCTATGTGTATAATTGTAAAGTATATTTTTTATTGCTTTAATGTTTCGTGCTGCCCTTAAAGCGTGTGGTTTAGACATGCGGTAATGATTTAACATCCGGTTCTTGACCTATGATAATGTACTGTGACGGAAAACTATAGTTAACATGACTTTAGGTCCCTTCCAAAGTTGTATAAACAGAAGTCATGTTCAAAAACTGTCAAAAATACGGAAGAATTTTTTGGGGAATATAACTATTGCGCGCTCAGCTCGTAATGCCACTTGCGGTCACCCATCCCAATTGTGACCGCGCACAACATCGCTTAACTTCAACGATCAATCAAGAACGTCTAAGCAAGCTACGCTACCAGCGCTTCAATAAATTTATTATAGGTAATAGCTCAGAATTCATGAGTTAAATTACTTTGAGACGGGGTTAGGCAAAAACAAGTGAGCAGCAATTATTAATTTCAAACAAAAAACACTTGTGAAGAGAAGTGTTTACGAAAACTCGTCGTGAAACTGAAAACTTCTGCACAAGCATACTTATTAACATACAGTTAACCTATTAACAGTCGTATAGCTACGTAGATAGCCTGTTGCCGTTACCATAAAACCTTTATTACGGGCTCGGACGCAAGAAAAAACAGGGAAAATGCTTTGCTATCAAAAACAGTCGGTTCCCGCTTTATATTTTTGTCGTTTCAGTCTGACACAAAAAGGTGAAGAGATACGCTATTTTTATTAGACTTTTCACGAGCACTAAAATTAAATTTTTCGACTACTTATCGTTTTGAAATATTTTAATCATTGTTCGATAAGCGAGATTGCATTTTTTTTTAATCACCAGTAGAACGCCCGCAGTTTCACTATAGAGAGAGATTCAAAGTACTTTTTTTATATTTGTGGGTATAAGCTATGGGAACCAGATGGCTGATAGAATACTTATTATTTATTTTTGTAAATACATATTTATATATAATACATAATACTACAACACTCAGATCAGGAATAAATATTTGCAGAACATACAAACATTTCTCCCGTAGCGGGAATCGAACCCGCGCCTCTTGCGTCTCAGCCAAGCACTTGCCCGCCACGACACTGAGGGCGTCTTACATTCGTCACTCGAGTTCAAAATAGTGTAGCTCCCAAAGTGGACACTACTAAACTTTTTATCACCCTCTATTTATTTTTAATTTCGTTCGCGTACGGTTCATTTTATCATACAGCCACTCACATATAATACACTTGTTCATACAATGTTCGTGATCAATCTCTTTGGTGATTGGAATTACCCAACAATATACATATTTCAAATTGAAATCACTTTTAGTCCCTGGGGAGCTCAAGAGCTACTTTGATCCCTGTTTTACGAAGAACCAACCAGCTCTCATTGAATGATGTGATAAAAATATATTTTTAAATTAACTTTATGAGTTTTTACAGGAATATTGAAGGTTTTTCATAACGCATATTTTTCTGATTATTATTCTACTATAAATCAGATTTTAATACCCACTCGTAAAAAATATCAACTAAACAATGTCACACTAATAATTCACACAAAGAAAAAAATTGCTTATTCGCCTGATTTGTTAAAATAAGCTTCATTTTCGTCGGTCACTGTTTTATTTTGTTTTTATCAGATTGTAAAAACACAGCTTTCCCTGAAGATGTGTCGTGCGATACACCGCCTGTGAACAATACTTGTGAAATACTATGAATTAGGCCACTCCATTATTTTTTATTCATGTAAGCACGAACTGACAACGGGTTTTAGTGTAATAATATTTTGGACAAAAACGCAATTTATTTTATCCTTTTGTACAAAAGCGGCTATTATGTACAACTATGTTATACACGGTGGAATTTAAGTATGCCACCAGGAGGTAAAGTATTCTAAATGCTGAAGATAGCTAGATACTTTTATTTTTAAAAAGAAGCAGAACTGAAATTCAAAGGTTTTTTAAATAAAATGCAAAAAACTGCATCGAAATCGGTTTAGTAGTTTTTGAGGAAAATTGTAACACACAAATAAACATACAACCTCTTAGGACAAACGCATATACCTTCTCCGTTCCGTCGTGGGTAAAAACTTTATCCACACCCGGGAATCGAACTCACTTAAGTTCGAAAAAACAACATTTGTACTTTTATGGCATCAATTGGTATCCACTTCTAAATGAAGTACTGTACGTAAATGATATGTTATTTAATAAGTTTTCGAGTGAATTGTAATTCTTTTTGAGAATAAAGTTTCCTAAAACCTATTATAAAAGCTTCTAAAGGTCAAGCCACTTTAAAATTCTATTATCAGAACAACACGAGCGCTCGAATCCAATTCAACTTCTATAAATATCTTACTTGAGTTCGAATGCAATTGCCAAGTTCACATGTTCCTGGAACCGTATTGAAATGTAACATTAATTTGAATATAAATTACTTTTTTAATGCTTTTGCTTTGCAGTGGACGGACCTTGAGAATAAATCGATATAATAAGTTGGTAACTGTTTTTTCATGATTACTACCAATCATTATTGTTGCTTAGAAAATCTAATAAAATATTGCCTTTGGTGACAAAAAAATTGGTTCAATATGTAATTTTTTTTTCAACTAGTTTAAAATTTAATATGATATTTTTCATAATTAGCTCCAAAATGTATCAGCAGCACATACGAGTACCTTTAAATTCGGCATGCATGCTTTTTTCCATAGACAATATAGAAGGTTTATTTTTCATTAACTTTTATCTTTTATTTTTTCTAAGTTATGTCATTTGAAAGAAAACTTTGAACACGGAAACAAGCATCCCAAATGAGTCCCAAATGAATTCACACTAAACTGAACCGTTCTCTCGAATGACAACTTTTCCCAATGACAGATATAATAGCAACTCAAATAATTCGAATTACGAGTACATAAACTGAAATAACAGGAAATAACACAATAGACTGGTTTGGGTACAACATGAGTATTAAAAAAAAATTCGTCAGTTTTTTCTACTCAGAACTCCACAAACAAAAATACTGTCAACTTGAAAGCCTACAAAGACGGAAACATTAGCCTAATCGAATATGTAGTACAACAAACCTCAGAGGCCCGCTGCTCTTGGCATCCTGCCAACTAATTAGTCATGTAAATGGAAACTACACAACGCACTGGTGACGCTTGGTGACTCGTACGAGCAGAGGTATAGAGAATTTGGAACAGCCTACATACTAACTAGTTTTAAACGTTTGTCGTTTGGTCATTTATCATCAACGGTACATAAATTTTACTTTCATTAATAATCATTGTAGGTTTTCACCATTGAGTTTTAATATATATTTTACTACAACAATTGTTATTCACAACATTTTCACGGGACATTTGCATTCCGTAGAAGCACGTCTCTTTAATTGGGCTGTATAAAAAGTCGTGCGAATTCTTATTGCTTGTCGTTCGTAATCAAAATTTTGCTCTTCAACACCCGGGAAATTTTATTAGAGGTAATCTTGGCTATCGTTAAAGCTATACGGAACAACCGATTTGGTTGGCTTGTTACAGGGACGATTAAATTGGTCAGTCAGGCTGACAAAACGTATGAATTCTAACGTTTACCTGAAAAGTATACGACCTCGGTAGCGTGGCGGGCGAGCGCTCGGCTGAGACGCAAGAGGCACGAGTTCGATTCTCGCTGCGTGAGAAATGTTTGCATGTTCTGCAAATATTTCCTCCGTGTCTGGGTGTTGTAAAACGATGTATTATAAGTATGTATTTACAAAAAAAATGTAAATAATTGTTCTATCAGCCATCTGATTCCCATAGTACAAGCTTTGCTTAGTAACTAAGCAAACTGTTTTTGTTTAAATGGCACTGTGTGTAACATCCACAAATACATATTTATTATTTATTTACAGAAAGAAAAAATAAATACTAATACATATTTACAAAATCCGGGGGCAGGTCACAAAAACTCACGCCAAATTTGGTCGGCCGATCGTCTGTTGAATCAGGTTGTCCGTAAAACCTTGCAAGACTTATGACTTTTCCCAACTTGTTGTGATAATATTAAAAACTTTGCCTTTGATACAACTTTGTTCTCATTTAATAACGATGAAAAAATAAAACATGGATTACTTTTTAGGGTTCCGTACTCAAAGGCTGCCAATGGGACCCCATCACTAAGCCTCCGCTGTCCGTCCATCCATCCGTCCGTCCGTCCGTCCATCTGTCAGCAGGCTGTATCTCAAGAACCATAATAGGTAAAGTTTAAATTTTCACAAAGTGCGTACTTATATTGCCGCTATAACAACAAATAGGTAATAAAAAATAAAATAAAAGGGGGCCTCATTCAACAACCATTTAATTCTATGTACTACATGTACGATGGTACGGAATCCTTCGTGTGCGAATTCGACTCGCACTTGACCGGTTTTTGTTGTATACAACTTTGGGGAGGTACTTTGTAGAAACCTTCAATCGTTGCTGAAACATTTTCAAAACAACACTAATTAACTCGAATTTTCTATCTGTAACTATTTGAAAACTCTTAAAGTATGTACCAAGTCTTCTTAATTTTAGTCGAGTTGGAATAAACTCTTTAACTATTCGGAGCAAATCTTTAAATATAACAAAACTCCCATCAGTCCTATACATAGATCTGAACTATAACTAGGATTCCTTTGTCGTGGGTATCATAAACTACGAGTACCATAATACCACAACACCCAGACCTGGAAGAAATATTTTCAGAACATGCAAATATTTCTCGAAACGTCAGTTTACAATCTCGCGAGATAGATTATAATCTAACGCTACTTACAATTTTACGGTGAAATTATATCCATTTATTGTCCATAGACAATAGCCATCGCTCACTATCATACTTAGCCGCACGTGTTGGTAATATTACCAACATAACTACCGCAACAAACAATGGGAATAAACAGTTAATACCTTCCAAACTATTTTAGTTACCCTTAGCATTTGAATCAAATTAACGTCATAACCCGTAGCCATATTCACTAGTGGAACGCTTCGAAACTTTGTTTGTGTTGAGTTTTTCCAGCTGGGTCCTCTAGGAGATGAATTTCGGGAATTCGTTTAGCCTCTAATTTAAGAATATACCCTCCAAGTTTTAGGCTTGTAGGTTTAGGTTGTGCGTTGAAATTGTCGGTCAGTCAGCAACGTAAGAGTTATAAATAAATAAAAATAATATTATTATTATTTGTGGACATTTCACACAGCGCCATCTAGCCCCAAACTAAGCGAAGCTTGTATGTACTATGGACACCAGATGGCAGATAGAATACCTGTATACTTTTAATACACAATAATACAACACCCACACCCGGAAGAAATATTTGCAGAACATACAAACATTTCTCCCGTAGCAAGAATCAAACCCGTGCTTCTTGCGTCTCAGCCGAGCACAATTACATTGGTCTAAAACCCAATGAAAATAAGTTTTTTTTCCTTGCATTTTTACTTGCGCAAGACTTTTGGCGTTGTCAGTATTTTTTGTTCGATCTCTAATCCTCGCAACTCTAACCCTACAGCTTCTTGTTGAATAAGAATACAATTATGATGGGGCTTCGCGTTGAATACGGGGTTATGATGGGTTGGGTATCTTAAATATCAGTTTATGACCCAGATGGGGTAACAAGATGTTACTACCTCCTAAGTAATGTTAGATGCGCGAATTACTAAAAGGGGTTGTATCACGTTTTGTCCGAGGGGAGCTGTTAAGCCGTGATTTGTCATCAAAACAGAGTAAATTTTTATGACCAACAAAATCTAGAATTCTATTTAGATTTGGCTTAGCTGTTAGTAAAGTCTTTCAAAAGCGTGTGTGTGTGTTACAGTGTTACTTGATCAAAAAACTTAGAACCATGCTACCAGTATATAAAAAATATTTAAATCTCATGCGACTCGTACATGGGATGACTTTTACGACATGCTCGGAGAGAGAAGCAGCTGAACGCATTTTATATTTTTTCGTTACTCCCAGTCCAGCAGAAAAAAATATATAATGATGTGTGTGTACTTAAATTAATTAATAAATATAATACATACATAGGCAGTAAAACCCATAGCTCTTCTTTTACTTCGCGTAGTCGGGTGAAAGAAGGAAAAGTCTGCAGTATAATTCTTTTCATCATCATAATTGGGTTTATTGAAGCGCACTGCGCATCGCTATTCTTTGCGATAACAAAGCAACCTTCAATTTGTGTCACATTAAAAGAAATCTACTAAGAAATATGATACAAATAAATAAAAATATACCTATCAATAATAGTTTTGGACGAATAAACCAAGATAATTGTCCAAAATTTATCCAGCGTCAGGCAGAAACCGAATAACTAAATAGTTCCAATAACTTATGAGGTCACCATACGGTCACGTCTGGAGCGATTTTGAATTGAATTAAAAGAGATAGCGTTATGGATTTCGGGTGTATAAAAAAAAGACAGAGTGAGATCACGCAAAATATTGAAATCAAATAATCTACAAAATCAAATAATTGAATCAAAAAACTGGTATCAAAATTAACGAACCCAAAAGAGCTGTTATCATCACTTAGGTAAGCAATTTATTCGAATCATTTCACAACAAAACTTCCAGAACTTAAAGTTTCTAGAAGTGATTTACATAACTCACAAGTTTTTGAACACCGGACAAAATAACGAAATCCAACTTAAGATATACAATAAAGTTCCAAGTCACTGAGAAACTTCAGTATTAACTCATTATGCAATGAAGTTATACTCTTAAAACTAAAAAATGCAAGCACAAACAATTCCTCGTCTTGCAACATAAAATATGCAAAGTTCGTGAAAACGGGCGAGCTTTTAAATTTATACTTGGGGGTATTAACAATGGAGAAACGTTAGGTTGACTCAAGCTACACTCAGTTGTGCTGAGCTGAGCACTACTAGCTAGCGCTCGTGGCGTAGCTTGCTTAGACGTGCGGTCACGCGCGTTTGAAGCGCGTTTCATTTGTACCTACCGATACAAACGTGTTATAGCTATGACACTGCTACCCAGTTCCTATATAATCGATCACCACGCAAAACATGCGTTCAGGCTATCACTACGCACAAACTTTGTTTATTGGTACAGTTAAGTTAAGATAATAATAAATCACATCTAACAGCTGGATTTGTAAATTCCCGGTTTGAACTCTGATTGATCATTTTAACCGAGCCTATGATTAAAAAATCCAACTAATACAAGTGTCTTCTTGTTCGAAAATACTATTCGTGTCATTTGTTCTTTCGAACCAGTGTGGTGAGAGGGTTTAATTTGCACCTCAAAGGCTCCTTTCGTACACTTGACACAGTTTTACGAACTAATTTATGTTTTATGAGATTTGATAGCGTAAATAATACGGGACTTTGAATTAGGAGTAGCGGCAAGTTTTCACATTATTTGTGGCTCTGCCCACCCTATTAGGGATACGTGCGTGATAATATACATACATACATACAAATAATAATGCTCCATCAAGAACAGTAATTTGACAGAACATGAAATCTAATGCAGAGTAAAGAGGAATTTCTTGTATCGTATTAAACCAAGTTATAAATATAACAGGCTCTGAATTTGTGAAACTTTAAGATGGGATGTACTTGTACTGTAAAATACGTTTTGAAAACGAAATGAAAAATAACTTGAAACACTTTAATGTCATCCTATACTCACAGGTAGATAATGTCAAGATGTTAATGGCCATCAACATTCTTTCGAATAAAAAATAAAGTAATTTCATATTTCCAGATTCCAAAGGATGTGTATTTACAAAAAAAAACAGTGTTTAAATATTCTATCAGCTATCTGGTGTCCATAGTACAAGCTTTGCTTAGTTTGGGGCTAGATGGCGCTATGTGAAATGTCCACAAATATTCATTTATTTATTTATTAATATACCAAGGCTTTTTAACATCTCCAACTGAATCCAATACAGAAGCGAAAGCAAAACACAATCTCAAAGTTTAAGCAATTCAAATCATAGCATTGCGCTGACCTGTTTCATAATCTGTGCACAGCAAACAAACGCATCTAACTTTCTAGGGTTTAACTTTTGAACGAGGAGTTGAGCAATAATATCGCGGAGCTTTGTTTGCACGACTGTACATATGGAGGTATGAAAGTGAACTTGGCATAAATGTAATTTTGCATACCTGACTTTTATTGCAAAATAAAGGTTTTTTTGTCACTATATAAACCTTTCAACCACAAATTACATACGTACATACATATTATCATATCATGTCCGTATCCCTAACGGGGTGGGCAGAGCCACAAGTAATTAAGAAAACTTGCAGCCACTCCTGATCCAAGACTCACACTCACTGTGGACTTTAAGTGGGCATCAATTTAGGATTTTAGGATGTTAAAACTCATGATCAAAGTGCTTCATCGTTTTAACTATCGCTTTTCAAATCAATATATGCGATGGTTCAAAGGATAACCTTCACCGGAATCATTTACATGATTTCAACAAAATTACCGTCAAACATCCCTTTCGACATTTTACGTGTAAATATTCATTTTCAGCCTACGAAACATCTATAAAGCTCAACTTAACCAGGTTAAAACGTTCACCAAGTACAGGCGAGTACAAAATGAGTGAGTGAAGCGTGCTCAAACATGATTAATGTGCTCGCATTCGGTGAAATATAGCGTGGCACACTTTTACTTATGACTGTACTTGTATACAGTAGTACTACAAGTATTGTGAGCCTCGGCAATTTTCTTCTAGCTTCTGAAATACGAACTAACGCGATGATGACATGTAATAGAGATGTTACAATAATTATACATACATACGTATTATCACGCCAATATCCCTAACGGGGAGAGCCACAAGTAATCATAAGAAAACTTGCAGCCACTCCTGATTCAAAATCCCATAATGGATGTGAACCATGGTGACAGGAGATCAGCTCATCGCAAATATAGATGGCCCATCATGTTGGAGATGATACTATTCCTTAGACAACTTTTACGGCATGCTCGGGGAGAGAAGCAGCTGGACGCATTCTATGATTTTTCTTTACTCTCAGTCCAGCAGAGAAGTTAAAATGATTTAGAAACTTACTAGCTGCCGCCCGCGGCTTCACTCGCGTGGTATCCGGATAAAAAATAGCCTATATGTTAATCCAGTACATGTACTATGTATATTCCAAGTTTCATTCAAATCCGTTCAGCCGTTTAGGCGTGATTGAGGCACAAACATCCAAACATCCAAACTCACAAACTTTCGCATTTATAATATAAGTAAGATTTTTAAAGGGTTAGTTCAGTTATTATTAGTTGAATATTCGGACAAGTTCGGTTTTCATACAAAGCACGAAGTTTGCCGAAGCGCTCAATAGTTGTGGTACTACTGTAATTGCATGGAAAGGTCATAGTATGAGCTAGTGACAGCTTTCTACTGCTATTTTATTTGCAAATTAATTTTGATATCTATTGTGATGTTTGGGTGAACCTAAGTTGACATCTATAATACAGAACTATTTTTTCATCTACTATAATTCAAGGAAATGCGATTGGCCGATCCAAATCTACATGATCAGAGCCGAAGATAGAGCTCGAAAGCGCTCATTAGGGGAGGCCCAATTTCCGGCAGTAGACTGCTATAGGCTGATGATGATGTAATCTGAATGACTTAAAATGATGGATACCTAAACCAATCAATACATAGCAGTAAGTAGATACGGTCGTATGATGATGAATGAATTGAAAGATTATTTTTGCATAATGAGAAAACTTCTTAACCTCAGTGACACTTTTCTAACAATTTTTACAATTTACTATCCTAGTAATATTATAAACGCGAAAGTTTGTATGTATGTATGTTTGTTACTCTTTCACGCCTTAACGGCAGAACGGATTTGAATGAAACTTGAAATATACATAGTAGATGTGCTGGATTAACATATAAGCTATTTTTTATACGGGTACCACGCGAGCGAAGCCGCTGGCACCAGCTAGTGATGCATAAATGAATTCACGCAAAATTATCATTTCCGTTCTGTTGTTACAAAGTAAATGCGTGGAAAGTTATCCGCCAGGTGATTTATGAACGATTAAAGTCGCATTTGTGAAGGCTTTGTTGTGATTTATAAATTCCATGACAAAATTACAAAGCTTCCTTTTGTTCAATCGGAAAATAGGTAGAACATCAATTGACACAATTTATAAAAACATGATACTTCTAAAATGTATTTTAAGAGATCCAGTAGTCAAATAAAGTATTGTCTAACCTTACTTTCTAAAGCTGCTTCGGTCTCATGCCAATAAATCAATTAATTAGGTAACAAATAAATAATAAACTCTTTATCACAACAGATGATAAACATTTTTCCTTTTTTACATAACACTCCGGTGAGTAAAAAAACAAATAAATAAATAAAACTCCAGAAGGTCAACCATACAGTCAACCTGTAAAAATTGACACGGATTTTATTTAAGCGGGACGTGGTCATTTCCGCAGCTGTTATGAACAGCAAATAAATTCCCTCTACCATAATACAAAATACAAATGACGAGATTTTCACCGTAACATCAACTTTTGGAGGTTATTTTTAGAAACTCATTACGGGAAGCTTGTCTGGTTTAGCCGTGGCAGATTTTTTGTTGATGAAAATCTTTTAAAAGTGGCCACATTTTAACAGATTAGAATAATACTGTGTCGCTAAATGGGATACCGAAATACTGAGTATTTTAATAAAGAATCAAATAAAAAAATACACATTTTCAATACAATCAAATTAGGTCAAAATAGATCAAAATAGGTGCCTGATTCCTATAGGAGTAGTATATAATATTCTTATAGAAATTATACCGTAATATATTGTAATATGCCTTGCTATGATATAAATTATAGTTACATAATGTAACGGCCTTTAATGAAGCAAGAGTCAGTACCGTAGATGGAGGTCCATGGTCTCTGCCATCCCCTATGCAAAAGAGATGTAGTATTATGTATGTCTACCAATCAATACAGTATATTTTATACACCTAGTCTCTGATAAGAGTACAGTGTTTTGGAACAGATTTGTGTCCAGACATTGGTACCTCAATGTCTCTAAAATTCAATTAATGTCAGTGATCAATCGAATCACTCACAATGAAATGTTTAGACATTTTTTGTACAATCAACACGCTAAAAGGTGCTCCATTTATTAAAGTCGACATTTAACCTTTCGACGAGAAAATTTGTTGACAATCTCATTGCCAAGCCATTGATCAACAAATGACCATCGAACCGGGCGCGAATTCAAATTTTGCAGTAGCGCACAAATGAGTTTTTCTGATCGTAAAATGTATGTACCAGTATTCTTAATTTGTGAAGGAAAACATCGTGGGGAAATCGGAAACCGCAAAAAGTTAACAACATAATGTCAAGTGCACTTAAACAGGCGCACTTTAAATCCATTATTCGCACACACCGTGACATTACTAATAGCCTTTTTGACCATACCACGACGCCGCCGAATGGTTCGTGGGAAGGGCTAATTTTATACTTATTTGTAATTAATTTTATTGTACAAGTGTGTAGGTTAATATTTGTTTGGTTGTTTCTATTTAGTTTCCTCTTTCGTAGGTAGTTTTCCAGCCCCTTTTCTAAATCGATATCTTACCTACCGAATAACATGATTTCAAGTTGCATGCGAAACTACGCTGTCAAAGGCTTTGGATTCCAGTTACAGTGATTGAAATTGTATGTTGATAGACTTCCATAGCTAAAGCTGGGTATACACTAAGATCTGAACGAGATCTCGGTCTCGGATTTTGCTAAATTTTTCTCGGTTAAATAGGAAATAAAACTTAGTCTTTCTATTCAACTTCAGAACCTTTTTTGTGTTTTTTTAATGACTTGGCTTGTCTCGGTATCGGTCTCGGTTTTTCACCTAAAGACCAATCTCGGTCGGACCTTAGTACAGACTGAGCGAGCTAAAGCAAGCAAATGCCTTCGAATTGGAATCGGCGATATGTACCGGTATTCACTGGCCTTTCTTGATATTTAAAACAATACAGGACAAGGCTCTCATTAAAATTACCACTTTGATTTGTTCATTCTTTTGACAATCACAAAAGAAAGCACTCCGCGCGTAGGTACTATGCCTATGACTTTCGACGCCGATCATATCTTCATCGCTATATCGCTTTTTGGACTGAAATCGCACGGTTCAGCGGTGCGTGTGAAATACGAATTTAGTCGTTTTCGTTCGCTTGGTGCGTACTCAGCCTAAACCGACCAGTTCAATTAAAACATTTGAATTCCGATCCAAAACCACTCAGTTCGGCTGGACGCTAACAAAGTCAATCAAATAAAAAAATCTATTGAGTATTCTATCATGATTATAACATACTGATAATTTTATGACAGCTGATCAAAAATACTGAAAAAAAAAATACTATTAAAGTATGCTACGAATCGCCTACGCCGTAGCAGATCGTAGCCCGTAGGCGCTCGTAGCAACGTAATGCGTTCTTTACCTGTTAGCATAGAATAATAGCTGCGCACAGAAGCGCTATCTGTTATTGTTGAGGGTACGGTATGTATGTATTATTATCAAGACCGTATCCCTAATCGGGTTCCATTCCTGATTCAAAATCTAAAGATGGATATGGTGAACCATGGTGACAGGTGATCAGCCCATCGCCCATATAGACGGGCCATCATATTGGGGAGGATCCCTTAGTCTACTTTTACGACATGCTCGGGGAGAGAAGCAGCAAATAAAAGCTTAAGTAACACATCAGAAATGTCGTGACACGTTAAAACATTGTGAGCGTATTTAACCGAACTTTCAGCGCCGTACTTTCGGCAAATAAAATACAGGCACGTTTGTGGAATCACCGTGTTATCGTAGTCTATATGACAACTTTCTATTACAAAAACGCGTCGAGGCTCGTCACAAACAAGTTACGAGCTGTCAAGTTTCGTTTGGTCTTAGTGAATAAGGGGCCTGCCGCTTTATTCTCTATGACCAAACGAAACTTGACAGCTCGTAACTTGTCTATACCGTGCAGCGTCGTATTCTTTCAATACAACATTGTCATATAGAATACGATAACATGGTGATTCCACAAACGTGCCAGATTGTTGTCTTGCTAATATAACGCGTCAGCTAACGTTTTGATTATCTTGGTGTCTTGGAGTTTCACATCTATAGTATTTCTAAGGTTGGGGTAATAGCAAGCTATTTTCGGTTATGCGGACATAACCCTGAAAATGATAGTACAGCATCGCATGTACATAGCGTCGTTGAGCTTAATGTACACGTGTGATAGTTTCTTCTCAGATCGTGTTATAGCAGTGTGAATGTGATACGCTGGACATAACTAGCATATATATTTAGAAGGCGGGATGTACTCAATACACCGTCACAAGACTGTCGGTTATAATGATACTATAATAAAATAAACAAATATTTGTGGGCATTTGACCAGCGCCTTCTAGCCCGAAACTAAGCAAAGCTTGTACTATGGGCACCAAATGGCTGATAGAATACTTATATACTTTTTTTATACACACTTATATGTACTTTGGAAAAGGGCCAGGTCAAGAGTACCCTAAACCGACGAGCATGCATGAGGAATGTGATGAGAGTGAAGGAAGCAAAAGAAGTATGTCAGGATCGTAGCAAATGGCGATCCGTGATCTCTGCCTACCCCTATGGGAAACAGGCGTGATTTTATGTATGTATGTATGTATGTTATATGTACTTATAATACATAATGCTATAACACCCGGAAGAAATATTTGCACAAACATTTCTCGCGTAGCGGGAATCGAACCCGCGCCTCTTGCGTCTCAGCCGAGCACTCGCCCGCCACGCCACCGAGGTCGTCGAAGAATACCTTCCAAATTTCACGCTTTTATAGGACTAATGGTTTAGGCTGTATTGATTATCAGTTAGTCAGTAACGTAAGTTTTATTTTTAAATTACCTGTACGCCACGATACGGCCTACATTCCCAAATTCATTTAAATTCGAACATCACCGGTCCGATTTCAAATGACCGCGTTGGGCATCGAATCAGCACGCGTTAATTGGATTCCGAACGAGTGTTCTGCATGTCAGTATCGTTATATCATATCTAACTGGCCGCATAGCTCTATTGGTATTTCTGTCTTCAGAGAGATGGGCTGTGGGTTCGAATCCCACTCAAGACTAAATTTTTAGTATGAATTACATGTAATGAATTTTGGTCTGTGTGTAATGGAGTAAAATATATTACCTTGCTCCTTAGTAGTTCGGCGAAATCAGCTGTATTTTTACTTACTTACATTTTACCACACAAATTCGATTTTTTTATATATGTATTTAAGCGAATGAGTGAAGCAAGAGTAGTATGTCAGAACCGTAGCAAATATAGAACCGTTGCCTCTGCCTACCCTTTTGGGAATCAGACAAGATATTATGTATAAGCAAAATAACTGAATAGAACTAAAAAAGCTGGTTACACGCTACCAAACAGTTTCATAAATTGTCACAAGTTATAACTAAGAAATAAATCAGAAACTTTTTCGAGACACTTTATTTTCGACGCTCGTAAACACCTTCCGCAGGGCCACAATGGAGCATTATTTATATGTATTTTGTGGTTCACCCCATAAGGTTTTCCCTACACAATTCTTCAACAAGAGAGTTAGATCTGTGAAACTATAGATAGACACGATTATGCTGGCATAGTTTTGAACTGACCATCGAATGTCTTGTACATCTATCTTTCTATGCCCTTTCTTCCTTTCTATCCTCTCCATCCTAAGGTTGTCTGGAAGAAATTGCTTTAAGCAATAAGGCCGCCGTTTGTGTGTAAATTTTACACTTAATAGTATAGTATATATTTACACTTAATAGTACACTAGGAAGGTCACCATCAGAGACGAATGGCGCGGAAATGTGAAGCAAGCCCCTATTCTCGACCTGACGACAACTCTGCCAAGAGTTTAGCTACAAACAAGAAGTTTTGACAACGCTTCAATGAGGCCTTTTCATTTGCGATTTCAAACAGAAAATAGTTCCAACTAACACGCTAATTTCACGAAAACCTCCAAGGGCCTTTGGAAATGATCGATAATTCAGGTGTTTGCATGTTAAAGTCACAAAAACTTAATGTCATTATGTCAAGTATTGATCACTACACTTCTTTTTATTTAGCTACTATGACATTTACGTCACTTTCTGAGGCTTTTAGGTGGCCTCAAAACTCCGTCACAAGAGTTGGCCACTAGCTCATACGAACTTACTTTTACGTCACAATTCTGCTAGTGTCCGTGTTGATTAAGAGTCAAACTTTGGTGGATAATAAAAAAAACATTTGGTCAGTAATTTGAGAGATGATCTGCCAAAATATAACCAAAATTATTTTTCTAATAAGAAAGAGACATTACAACATATATTTTATAATCATATTCTTATTATATTTAGAGTATTGATTCAAATTAGGATAAAAATAGAACTAAAACCGATCAAACTACTCAAATATATTTCGTTGACTGACGTTGACGTTTGACGACCAGCATGGCAGTGGACGTCACTTATCAGAAAATCTGTTTGGGACGCTGAAAGCAAACTATTGACAGTGATTGAGCTATTTGTACATAATTTAAAAGGTTTTAAATTTCGACTTCAACATACTTTGTAAGCGAGCTTTTGTGTTTTAAGTAAGATTGGTTTTTGCATTTGGACATTGGGACTTTCAACGGGAGACCACTGAAGATGGAATTTGAATCAGTAAATGCCACGCTATCTCTCAGGTAGGGAGGTATTCAAACAAGGTCATCTCTATACGGCAATGGTACAGTACGACTATCATACAGTACTGATACTTATTCCCTGTTAATTTTGTATTCATCAAATTGACGACAGATGCTAAATTACAAAAAACGCCATCATTTTTTAACAAAAAACAAAATTGCTATGGTAATCTACCATCGGGTAGGACGGAACCTCCAAACCAATAGTTTTTTAACGTAGAGTTTTTTTGTTAATATTAAACATTTGTTCTTCAGTAACCATTAACAGTCTAAATTTATATGATAAAGGGATAATCTAAACCTATTAAAGACATAAAAACAATTGATGAAACTTATCTCAATATCTACGTTTACTTTTTCAGGATGGATTCGAAAACAGCTTCTTTGAGCACTTTGGCAACCTCTGTGGCGAGGCAGGCGAGTGCTCAGCCGAGCACTCAGCCGAAACGCAAGAGCCGCGGATTCGGTTCCCGCTGCGGGAATAATGTTTGCATGCTCTGCAAATATTTCTTCCGAGTCTGGGTATTTTAGTATCTATTATAAGTATCTATATATTTACAAAAAAAGTATAATAATATATATTGTATCAGCCATCTGGTTCCCATAATACAAGCTTCGCTTAGTTTGGGGCTAAAAGGTGCTGTGTGATATGTCCTCAAATATTTATTATTACTTTAAACCTTTTACCACTCTGGTTTAAAAGATCGTGTGACACCAATAGTACCTAGTGGTAGTAAAAGAGCAATGTAGTAGTTTACATACCGTATGTAATATATTGTGCCGGTGGCATTATAAAAAAATATCGAGCCAGTCCAATGGCATTTTTATTGCTACCGCAAAATAATGGCGGTCTTTCGTGGACTTTGCCGATCGCTTGAATTATGTTTTGATAGAATAACCGTTTATACGCAGCATGTTCATAAATGGGGTTAAATAGAGTTCATACGTTAGCATAAACATATCATCATCATCATCATCTGCCTGCCCTTATCCCACTTTATGTGGAGTCGGCACAGTATGATCCTTGGATCAAGCTGATTTCTTAACAACAGATTTCACTATACTTTAATAGTAGGTACAAGTCATCATTCCAAAGCTACAAGTATAAAATAAACATTGCTCTTTCACTATGTCCCAAACACATTTCAACTTCAGCACTCGACAGTCAAAATATCAAATATTGGAGCTGGCAGCGCCATGTTAAACAGATTTAGTTGTATTTGCGCATTTCTAGAATATTTACTGTATGTTAACATCGTTTAAACTTAATATCAATGTTATTTTCACGTCTGTTCTGCATTGTACACTGTACAATGAAACCTATACTATACAATTAATCGGGATCATACCAGGATACAAAACAGGTTGAAAATAACAAATATTTCATTAAAAGCTTTTAGGTAAAGAAATTAAAATTAGCGCAGTTTTCTATCTAAGTTCGCCTACAGAGAAAACAGAGCTCAGATAACCATATTACAATTATTTATATAAAAGAACAAAAAACCCGACTGTGTCGAATTTAGGTAGCATAGTACATCTGCCATATTAGTTTTTAGAAACATGATGATGATGATGGTGATGGTGAATTTGTACCATTTCAGTCTAAGTTTTAGATCATTGCAAAATGACTTCTGTTTTGAAATGTGATAACGCGGAATCAAATCCTTACTAATATTATAAACGCGAAAGTTTGTATGTATGGATGTTTTTTACTCTTTCACGCAAAAACTACTGAATAGATTTGAACGCAACTTGGAACATACTTAGTACGTGTGCTGGAATAACATAAAGGCTACTTTTTATCCTGGTATCACGCGAGCAAAGCCGCGGGCGGAAGCTAGTCTAAACATAAATGAAAAAAACTTAACTTATGAAGAAAAATGTTATTACTTTACCCCATAGATAATTTCCACAAAATTATACAACGAAACCCAGTAAGTTTCACAAAATGACAGGCCAAATCTCAGTTTATTGTTTCGAAAACCATTATTTAAGAGATTAGAGGCCTATGGGGGCGCTTAGAGATTTCAATTTGCTGACTATAATACACCCGACAATTTACGTGGCCGTTACGAAATTGCCGCCCTAAATAGGCTTCTATGTACTTGGAAGGGAAGGTGAGTGGAATGCGTAAAATATTATGAAGCATATGAGTATTTGTAATGTAAGGACCATTACAAATACACTCCAAAAGCTTGTTGAATTGAGTAGACTCTACTTTATGTTCAAGGTAGGCTTGTATAATACTAGCTAACATCTGCGGCTTTGCTCGCGTCAAAAAAAATTGTGGCATTTCACACAACGCCATCAAGCCCCAAACCAAGCAAAGCTTTCTACTATGGGAACCAGATGACTAATAGAATACTTATACTTTTTTCTGTAAATACATACTTATACTACAAAATATCACAGCACCAAGACCTGGAAAAAATTTTACATGCAAACATTTCTGCCGTAACGGGATTCGAGCCCGCACCTCTCAACGGAGCACTCGCCCACCACGCTACCGAGGTCGTCAAAAATAACGTATTTTTCAAGATCTTATTGTTTCATCTAAATTGATCGAGCTGTTATGGCGTGAATGACAAACAAACATACAAAATATCGTCTCAAACTTTCTGATATTTCATAATATTGGTAGAATTCATCAATATAAAAGCTTTTACAGGTACCTATCTAATTCAAATGATATCGATCCATCTTAACCTTATACCATGAATGTTTGAGCTCAAGGTCTTGTTAGCAACAAAATATAAGTCTTACTTAATATTTTTATAGTGGGACCTAGCTCATTCCTAGCGCAAATAATTTATTTGCCCATACAACTCAGGAATGCAGCCACTGCTTTCGGAACTTTGCCGAATGACCAACATTTTTTATTTACTTGAATTTATTTATTTTATTACTAGCTGCTGCCCGCGGCTTCGCTCGCGTCAAAAAATAACCTATATGTTAATCCAGTACATTTACAATGTATATTCCAAGTTTTATTCAAATCCGTTTGGGCGTGAAAGAGTAACAAACATCCATACATCCATACTTACAAACTTTCGCGTTTATAATAATTACTAGGATTATTTTGCTGTAAACAATCTTTATTTTTCTAATTAAAATATTCCTAGAAAAAAAATATTACTTGAAATGAACTATCTGGCATTGTCTTGTTTGGCAGATATTGAAATGCCTTTAACTGACGATAATCATAAGTAAATAAATATACATTGTTACGCCCGTATCCCATCGCCTATCATTTTAGAGAGGATACTATCCCCTAGTAGACTTTTACGACATGCTTGGGAAGAGTTGCAGCTGGACGTATTCTATGCTTTTTCTTCACTTCCAGTCTAGTAGAAAACTAAATAAAAAAGTAAAAAATATTCTTCTAACTTTAGAATTATCTGCGATTTGTACTAATTGAGCTCTAAGTGATTTTTATTTCAGCAGTTTGAACAACGTAACAAAAAATAACACTATTCATTACACTTGAATCACCCTATCGATCTTTGACAATGTCGTGACCCCACAACTTGATATTTTTTACAATACTAACAATGCATACCTACCCCTCAATGCGAACTTTTACAATAAGATACAAATAAAAAATGGAGTGCAGAATGCCACGCAAACGATCGTGCTAGACTTTCAAATTAAAATAGGTAGGGCTTTTTTAAGTTTTTTCGTTTTATCGTTTTATCGTCGTGAAACTTACTAACCGTTTTGTATATGTTTTTTTGCTGAAATTTACTACCATTTCATCAAAAATAATAATAATAATCTATCTATCTAGTTGTGTCATTACATTCATGCTTGTCGGTTTTGAGTACTTAGTCTTTTGACCTGGCCCTTTTCCAAAACGTCGCCGATTTAGTGCAGGCAATGTCTAATGTTCATAGGTAAAGAAATTATTAACAGTAAGAAACTTACAACTAATACAAAATATATAATGTACAAAATAGAAAAGAAACACAGTCGGACCGCAAACGGTCTTTAAATAGCTCACATGAGCCAGCGCATCCATGGAATCGTAATAAATAAATAAATATTTGTGGACATTTCACACAGCGCCATCTAGCTCCAAACTAAGCAAAGCTTGTACTAAGGGAACCAGATCGCTGATAGAATACTTATATCCTTTTTTTTGCAAGTACATACATACTTATAATACATAATACTACAACACCCAGACCCGGAAGAAAACGTACAAACATTTCTTCCGTAGCGGGGATCGAATCCGCACCTCTTGCGCCTCAGCCGAGCACTCGTCCGCCACGCCACAGAGGTCGTCAAAAGTCGTAATGTAAAGTAATTGAAACAACAAAACTATGAGTGAATATAGCGTTTTTGGAATGAAATCTAAACTGTTCACATATTTAATCATCATTAGCATCTACATTCAGCAATGTGGTTGGCACATTTGGCGAATATCTTCGTATGACACAATTTACTTGAAAGTAACTTGATAATGAAAATTCGAGGTCGGGACAGATGTGTTTGACATCTGTTCAGTCTACATCCCCCTATTCATAAACGCGAAGAAATAATATGGATTAACAATAATTAAAGTTATAACGGGACTTATGCCCGGTTATAGAAGTTAGTAGAATATTGGAACCCAAAGAAATATGGTGCTTTTCAACCGATAACCACGTTGCTATGGTAATGAACGATCCGGCGTTCTTTAGTAGAATATTGAACCGTGCATTAATCGTGTACCTTTTTAGTTTATTTTCCTAAAGTTTAGAACGAGTTTCAGTAACGTGGTCACGTGATGACAAAATCTTAATGGGTGGTTTTGCTTCGTTCTTTTCATTAAAACCAATGAGAGTATTGGTTATATAGTGTTAGCGGCCCCGCCTTCCCTAAGGTCGTGGGTTCAAATCCGGTCGTGCATCAATGGAGTACTCTCAAACAGTGAAGGAAAACACCATGAAGAAACCGACTTGTCGTACATTGATACATATTATCACCCCCATATCCCAATTGGGTAGGCAGAGCTACACGTAGAACCTAAAAAGTCCGAACACATGTGTCAAGTGCACGAAAGGAGCATTTCGAGGCGCACTTTAAATCCTTTCACCACACTGGTTCAAAAGAACTAGTGACACGACGAGTACCAAGTATTAAAAACAATGTAGGTTTGATTTAGTGAAGAAACTTTTGGAGCATTTTTTAATAAGGGTTACTAAGTTTGTTAGTAGGCATGAGTATTTTGAAACTTTGTTTATTTATGTCTATTGTTACAATCAACACAAAAGATATATTTATTCTAAAGTAGGAATATACTTAGCTGGAACAAAATCTACGTTTAAATGAATTTACTAAAATTTATATAATTTACCAAGCCAGGAATTTTTTTATAAGCAAAACAAAAAAAATATCATTTTTTTATTATATTAAATTTTAATTTAATAATACCTTATCTATTAAATTAAAATTTAACCTATAAAAGAGCTTAAGCTGACTGACTGGCAGACTGATTTATCATCACCGAGCCAAAACCACTGAAGCTAGAATGCTGAAATTTGGAAGGTTCAGATACTGTAAATGCAAAATAAATGGACACGTGTTTCGGGATTTTTCAATACAACCCTTAAAAAGGGGTGAACTGGGATGTCAAAGTTTGTATTGCAACTTTTTCAAGGGCGGAGCGATTGGTTTAAAACTCGATTTAGACACTATAAATGTAATGGACACGTGTTTCAGGATTGTTCAAAACAACCAATAAAAAAGAGATGAAATCATTATCATCATCTTCCTGCCCTTACCCCACTCTATGTGGGGTCTATGATCCAAGGATCATGCTGTAAGAGTTTTGGCTAAGGTGTTTTATGACCAGCCACCAGCCTGAAGTTAACCCTCTTGTGGAATACTTGCTTATTGTATCTCATCATGTTGGAGAGGATACTATCCCTTAGTTGACTTTGCGACATGCTCGGGGAGAGAAGCAGCTGGACGCATTCTATGTTGAAAGAGATGAAAGGTACCCCTTATAAAAGTAATCTAACGCGTACGAAGTCGCGGGTAACAGGTAGTTATTGTAAAAACAGTGTTCCAATATCAGGTAGGAATCCACTTAAAGCAGTTGTCAGAAGCAGAGGACCGCAAGATTGCATATCAATCCACTTATTAATACTTGATGGTACAAAGTGTAAAACCGATTTTTACGGGTTTTTAAGGTTCACTATATTCCCATCTTACTATAAAAAAGCCTTTTACCATCTATAGTAGACGATTTATACAGCGTCAGGAAGCAACTTTTACCTTCACAAACGGGACGTTGTAGTGCTTGGGACGAATTACCTGCAGGTATATTACGAATTACCTATAGGCCCAGCACCTATCCCATCCTCTCGGCTTTGTCGGCTTTATCCACAGGAAAGACATGGTCAATACGTGCGGAGGTGACTAAGCCGCGGGTTTCCTCACGATGTTTTCCTTCAGCGTTTGCGAGTACTGGTATAGCGCACATAAATTTTTCGCACAGAAAAATTCATTGGTTGACGACCGGGTTTGAACCCACGACCTTAAGATCGGAAGGCGGGGTCACTACCAACTAGACCACCAGTGCCGTAATAATGAAAAATACGCGAAGGTGTGTTTACATAAATCGTATCTCCAGTTTGGCTGAAGTATAGGTACCCAATACAATCATGTCATAAAATATTTCCCTCCCTTTTTCGCAGTTAGGTAATATCGAAGTCATGTTCTTCACCTTCCATGAATTAGCATTTCGAGACGTTGAAAAATAACATACAAAGCGGTTATTATGCAAATATAGTCTGATTAAGTTATTTGCGTGAATTATAGTCGTTTCTATAATCATAGCAATTGAGTTCATTATTTAATATGAATTTTAACGCGATACCGGTATTTAAGTTTAACCACAGTTTGGAGCTATAATTTAAATCGGTTCGGCGAGCGTTATAACTGCCAGTTTGTATTTTATTAAAACTGGTCAAGTGTGAGTTGAATTCGCACACATAGGGTTCCGTAATCGTGCATGTACATTACTCTAATGTACTTTTAAATACGTAGCTTGGATAACGAACGTAAAAAAAATGTTTTTTGTATAGGGCCTTTTTGTAATTTGTTATAACGGCAATACTGTGAGATTTTCTACTCACTACCTATTATGGTTCATGACATACAGCCGTTGACAGGCGGACAGACTGACAGCGGAGGCTAAGTAATAGGGTCCCGTCGGATTTACTGGGAAGTATATGAGCTTAATCGGTCAAGGGGTTGTAAAGATAAAGGATTCCCAAAACGAAAATTAAAAAAAAAAAATTACAATTGTATCGATTGGGGTGTTATATGAAAGAGCTTTACTTATACATTTTAAAATGGTTTTTATTCTAGGATGTATCGTTTTTGAAATACAGCGAAATAAGTAAAACTTGAAACTTAGAAAGATTAAATATTTTCGGACAAGCGTGAGTTTACCATGAAAATAAGCGATATTGCCCAAATATTTTTATGATGCTTATGGGCTCAGTTACTTATAAGAAGCATTTCGATGCATCGAAAAGAAAAATTTGGACCGCAGAAGTTGGCATAAAGTGTGAGTACAAGAAACCTCGGGGTGTGAATTCAAATCCTGTAGGATGTGGACATCGGAGTTCGATGCGAACTACTAGTTATAGATTGTAACGAACCTACTTACAAAGGAAAAGGATCAAGGGTTTTAATATAACTTTTAAATTTTGTAACGGCTTACGAATTACCAAAATTGGTCCAAGACTTGCACCTAACGTCCTATTTCTATTCAACTAACGGGCGATACTTAGTTATTTAGCGTCTGTTAGTTGAATTTAAGAATCAGACATAGATTGCTTATAACTTACTGTAATATTGTGAAAAGTTATATAATTCAGTCCGCAATGTTCATGAAAACGGAGCATCTGTTATTCTCAAACAGATTATATCAAAACATTTGAATATTTGTTGAATATTAGCACACACTCCTATTAGTTACAATAATTCAGTAAAGTGAACCTTTGAAATCGTTCAAGGAGCTTTGCGAAATTATACATTGACACGGAGCAAATAAAAGCCCCAGAGTATTCCCGAGGGAGTATCATAGTACAGCGTCTACATTACCATCCCCAATTCGATTTATTATGCAGTTTCCCTTCTGAATTTTAGATTTGTAGAGCTTCGGTGAGATTTGTGAACTCGTGTCCAACAAGAAAGTGAATTTGATTCGGTTTTATTCGCCCAGAGACAAATGTTCCTATTGCTTTAGGGCAGTGTTTTTTGAATGAATCGGTAAAACAGTGAGGACGAAGACGAAAATCAAGATACATATTTTCGTTTTGTACAAACTAATAAATAAATAGGTCACACCCATAAGTCAAAACCAAAAGTCACATACATAGTTCTGACCCCACACTTAGGGTTCTGTGTCGTGGGTATCAGAAACTTTGAGTACCATGGTATACCTGCCCATCGCCTATTATACCTAGGTGGTCCATCATTTTGGAGAGGATACTATTCCTTAGTTAACTCTTACGACATGCTTGGGGAGAGAAGAAGCTAGACGCATTCTATGCTTTTTCTTTACTCCCAGTCCAGCAGAGAAGACATTCTAATAAATATAGAAAGAACGAAATAAATATTTAAACTAATGCTAAAGGTAAAAACCAAATATTATCTTGCTCGCCTTTCCAAACTCAAATAAAGAGTTTTAAGATTTTGTATAAAAAGTAAACGTCCAACGTTTTAAGGGACTGTATTATGTAACTAAGCTCCGGAACTGAACAAATAGAACGACAAAGTTTACTGAAAAGAAGCTGCAAAAATGTTTTTGAATTTTTTCTCAAACGCTACCGATTTGGTTATTACTTTTTTTTATATTTTGTGCTTACCACAAAATTACCGAAGAACAAAATTTTAAAGCCGCTTATTATAACTTGCTGTTTTTACATAAAGCATAGTGTTGATAGGCTACGCCATTAAAAGAGCATTCACACTAACAGCGCGACAAGAAGCATTCTCTCGAATCTTCTAAGCTGACATGACCCACGTGGCCATCTGTCCACGTGATAAATGTCACTTTAGCACATGTGCTATTCGAGAGGTCTCGCGCGCCGCGCTGTTCATGTGAATCCTGCTTTGGTATATTGTCAATCCGAAAGTTTATGACGATGTGAGAATGTTTGTGCCTTAATCAAGTTGAATGAATTGTAATTATATGTATATGAGTACCTACTGTGGTATAATATTATAGGCTACTTTTTAAACGGGTACAAAGCCTGTGAAGCCGCAGAAAGCGTGCAACATAAAAGCTTCTGCATTTATTTACAAGCAGGAAAGTGTTGACGTTCGAGAAACAATAGAAGGACGCGTTCCCGTTCCGATGTACACAATACATTGACGGCTGTGCCAGCCGGCTGAAATGCCAGTGGAATGCAGTTGGTATTGAAACGACAATGAACGGTGTGCTATTCGAACGGAACACTGAAGAGTGATGTGAATCGTTCTCTGCGTTCTAATTTCATTGTGTTGCTGTTGAGTTTTGAAATTCTTGTCTCTTACTTACCCCGTTTTGCATAATAGGCTTATAAACCTTCAATAACAAAGTGACTAAACACTTGAGCTTTCTAAGATGATATTTCAATATGAATACAAATCATACATCTAGTACAAGATCAGATTTTGTATGTTATGTTAGGGAGTCTAGATCTGAAAAATATCTATTAAATAAATAAATACATATCTCTACAATAAAATTGATAAAATTACACATAAATAACCAAGTCACAACCAAAATATTTATAATTTTTAACATTTCTTTTATATTGCAAGATATTTTACACTGCTCTATCTGTGTCCAATCTAAACAAAACTTCTAAGGGAACCAGATGTATAATGGAATACTTATATCTCTTTTTGTAATTTTTAGATTACCATTCTGTTATCTATCTCTTGCTGATTTGTGTAAACGTAGACAATAATTATTATTAAAACATTATTTTGGAGGAAGTCCTGATAAAACACAGTTTTATACCAGTTCGAGAGCCTTTGGAATGGATTCAATGTTATTCTGTAATATCTTTTAACTAGCAGCCGCCCGCGGCTTCGCTCACGCGGTACCCAGATAAAAAGTACCCTATGTCCCATTCGAGCACACGTAGGTACCTACTATCCTCATCATTCATTATAATATAGTGTACGCTAAACGATGACTAAAGTATTGCCATCTCTTACCATTTCATAATGACAAACAGTGACAGGGCTAACTTTAAGCAATGGCTAACTTTAGCGAACGAATATGAATAATGGTATGTAAGTATATTCCGTAGTTTTTGCGTGAAGGAGTAACAAACATACCTAAATCTAAAAATTAAGAAATTTCGGTGAATTTAGTAAAAATTTTGAGAGTTAAGGTCATGGGCGCCGGCAGAAATAATTTCCAGGTGGTGCAGATTTTAGTTTTCTTACAATCTTTGCCGTATATGATTGTTTATAAAAAGATGAAATTTGAGTCTGAATGTTTGAGACATTTACAAATTTCTGACTATTCATTATGAATTTATTATATAGTCGTCACGGCTCACACCTATTTGTTCACGACGATCGAAATTTAAAAATTCTAAATTGGTGGGCCAGGAGTACCGGGATCGATATTAATCGATTTCCATTACTTCTCTGAACGCACCCTTTAAAGTACCGCTACTCTACACCAGATGGCACCAGCATAAATGGGATGGATGAACTTAACAGAGAAAGCGCAATACAGTTTCAATAATTCCTGTTGATCCCGAGATTCCCAAGGGGTGCAAGTGCACCCTCTGGCACCCCCTTGCCGGCGCCCATGGTTAAGGTAAACTTTACAAAACGCAACGATAGCGCGTCAAAATTTGATCAGAATTAGCAGCGACATCTAGTTTTCAGACGTAGAATTACGTCAGAACTCCATGAATAATCAAGATTAGAAACTTATTAGACCAGTAATAATTTATGCTTCCTTTCACAGGTAATTTGACATTGACAGTTCCTTTTCCATATGTTTTGTATCATCTATTACTAATCTTTGGTATCATCGCTGTCATAATGTCAAAATAAAAGTATTCTATTTTTCATGAAAAACATGCCAAAAATAAAGAATTTGCAGGTAATTATGACATCAACTAAATGAGAAAAATCGGCTCTTTAATTTGATATAGGTTATGTGCAGTTTTAGACCAAAAATTGATTCCAGGTTTTCATCCTTTTTCACCCCTTTAGAGGTTGAATTTTGAAAAATCCCTTCTTAGTACACCCCTACGTACCAAGGTTTACCTACACTGAAAATTTCAAGTCTCTACGTCCAGCGGTTTAGGCTGTGCGTTGTCTGTCAGTCAGTCAGTCAGTCAGTCAGGACAAAGATTCTTATAATATAAGATTTGTAAGTTGATAACATTTTTACTTTATTTTTTAATTTAGATATGAACACCTACATAATATACATACATACAAATTATCACTCCCGTATCCGTAATAGGGTGGGCAGAGCCACAAGTTCATAAACAAACTTGCAGCTGTTTCTGATTCAAAGTCCTAATATGCATAATGGTGAACCATGGTGACAGGTGATTTCATCGCACGTATAGTTGGTTTATCATTTTGGAGAGGATACTGTCCCTTAGTCGATTTTTATGGCTCGCTTCTCTTTTAAGCTTCTCTTCCCGAGCACCTACATAATAATATATAATTTTATTATCTTAATGATGTTATATTATTTACTAGCGGCCGCCCGCGGCTTCGCTCGCGTGGTACTCGGATAAAAAATAGTCTATATGTTCCAGTACATGTACTATGTATATTTCGAGTTTCGTTCAGATCCGTTCAGCCGTTTAGGCGTGATTGAGGCACAAACATCCAAACATCCTCACAAACTTTCGCACTAGATGGCAGCACAGGTAAAGTTAGCACGCGCTATCGTTGTGTTTTGAGCTTTACGCCGGTAATTTCAAGCGAACTAAAGCTTTTCAATTTTATAATATAAGTAAGATTACAACCAGACCAGACCAAACCCATTGAGTGTAAAATACCTTAGCTAAGTATTGCTTTAATCATTGCAATCAGTCATATCATTGTTCCATTCTATTATTTAGCTCTGTCTCACGCTTAGCTCTCGCAGATTAGTCGGATTACGCTTTCATATTTGAATATCTCATCTGCAAATTACATAGCATTCCTTTTCTACTTTAAGCTTCTCCTGGGCGCCATTCGGTTATAAAATATCACGTAATGGAAAATGAGCTTTATGGCTCTTGCGATAGGTACCTACGTTATCTTTGTTATCCAACTTCCTATATTATAAATGTGAAAGTTTGTGAGGATATTTGTATGTTTGTGCCTCGATCACGCCTAAACGGCTAAACGGATTTAAATGAGACTTGGAATATGCATAATACGTGTGCTGGAATAACATATAAGCTACTTTTTAACCGGGTACAACGCGAGTGAAGCTGCGGGCGGCAGCTAGTAGGTTATATTTTCTAAAAAGATTCTAAGCATACACTTGTTATGCATGAGAAAATGCAAAAATGTCAGGTAGGTAGGTACATAAAGTAACAAAATAATGAATAAATAAATATTTGCGGACATTTTACACAGCGCCATCTAGCCTCAAACTAAGCAAAGCTTGTACTATGGATAACAGATGGCTGATAGAAAACTTAATACTTTTTTGTAAATACATTATTTATAATAGTTACGTAATACTACAATCTAGACCCGGAAGAATTTTTTGCAGAACATACAAACATTTCTCCCGTAGCGGGAATCGAACCCGCGTCTCAGCCGAGCACTCGCCCGCCACGCCACCGAGGTCGTCTCTAATTATCTCAAATCATAAATAACGCAAAATTGATCTGAAAAATACTCAAAGGTAGTAAATACCTTTATGACATGAAAATCAATAGGCCTACGCGCCTACAACACGACCAAGTACAGAAGTTAGCTTATCCTAGAATTTTATAAGAATAGGTAATTTTATTTCATCGACCATTTGTCTTTTCAACGTTTTTTAATAAAAAAGAGGTTCTCAATTCAGCGATATTCTAATATTCTCAGCAGTCCAGTTTGCTGTTTATAAATCTTGTCGAATACATTATGGATGGATTTATGGGGGGTCGAAAAGAGACCCTTTAAGGTCGACGTCTGCGACTGTCGTCTATTCCTGATATTGACATTTCGGCAACTATAGCCGCAGATGCAAAACTAACGAATATAACGCCAAAAAAAAAACATTTTTTTTTTCATTACATGTCCTGGTTGACAGCCTTTCACTTGCGTTTTGAAAATCATATGTACCAAATTAATCAATCATCCTTATGCTGATTTAACTTTCGATAGCATTTTTTGATCATTTTGAAGATAGATTTTTAGACGTTTGACTTTCAAAACAATAAGTATTTTTGTGGTATCGACATAATCAGCAAGCGCCTTTAAGATGCACCACACAGTAACGAGATATCTCGCAGTAGTTCGCAACTAATTATTGTTGGTGTAGTGCGGATCCCAAGTTTACCCGCGCGCTTGATACTCGCTTAATTAATGTAGTTACTCGGATATTTCTAACTTAGGATTTGCAATGCAATAGCATCCGAGACATTCTTGTAGACCTATAGTAGCTTAGCGTTCTTCGCTTCCAATATTCTACTAACAGATCCGACGACAGCTCGTCTTTTACCTAACATTTGTTTTTCTGTCAAAATGTGTTTGGTTTTCGACAGATGAAAAAATTGCTATGGTTATGAACGATCCGTCATTCGTAAGTAGAATATCGGAACCGGACAAAAGTGACATTACTTTGGTATAATTTTAGTGGTGTGCTAACTAATACAGTTACTCGTGCTACAGTTTTTTTTTAAGTTTTGAAGTAAGCACCAAAGAGACTCGGTTCAGAATCAGAAATCAGAATCATCTAATTGCAACATACATACATACTTTATGTATAATATTATGATTTTGTCATAAGATGGATATGGTGAACCATGGTGAAAGGTGATCAGCCCATCGCCCATATAAGTGGTCCATCTGTTGGAGTCCTTTAGTCGACTTTTACAACATGCTAGGGGAGGAAGCAGCTGAACCAATTCTATGCTTTTTTTTTGCTTCCAGTCCAGCAGAGAAGGAATTTGCAATAACAAATAACAAAACTAAACTCACTTAATATAATTATAAAACAGTTGCAAAATGGTTCCTACTCAGAATGTGCAGGTTGAAACCACCCACGCTGGTCTTCCGTTGGGGCCTTTGAGAACCGAATACATTACAAACAATATAGAGGACGTGGTCACATCAAAACAGAAATAACAATAAGGAAATAATAAAACGAAAAAAAAAATACAGTATAATAATAAAAGAAAAAGCACATCACTTCAACACCTACAATTTAAAAAGAAATTCCACGAGAAAAACTCCGTTTATTCCGCCATTTCCGTATTCGGTGTGAATACCTCAGTTATCAGTGGAATAACTCTAGGACATTAGTGTAATGCTGCCACGTTGAGGAGGCGTAAAAAGCTAGGAATTATCCACGGCGCGGCACCCTCCGCAAATTGGCGTGTTGCATTTTTCATGAGACTAACGGACTAGCACTGGTTTCAATGTTGACGAAGAAACGGTTAAACAGCAGGTATCATGTTTCATCATAAAAGTTCCTTTTCAATTAAATTTAATACTTGTTTATTAAATTTAATAATTCATTAGTTCATTAGCTCATAGTAAAATTTTACAAAATATACATACATAGGGGTCATTAGACAGGTAGAAAGAGATGACAGAGACCACGGATTTCCCTTTGATAGTATCACATTTCGGTGTAAAATTTAATGTTAATAAAGGGACGCCAGAAACTAGTGCTTACTCACAGCTCTCCAGTATCGGGTAGTGAATCGTTGATTTAATTATTGAGATGGGATCTTTTTCGAGATGGTCGATGAATAATCTTTAATGATCCTGTTCCAATTTAGAAGTTGCTGAGCGCTTCCAACGCGATCTAATATAATGGTTTTCATAGATTTGATCATCAAATCAAAATTTTTAATTTTGGTATAGTATCACCACAAATATTGTGCGCCTCGGCAAACTTCGTGCTTTGTATGAAAACCGAATTTATCCGAGTACGCCATAATTAGTCAGCAAATAATAACTGAACCAACCCTTAAAAAAATAAGTATCTACATAATTATTGTAACATCTCTATATTATGTTATTATCGCGTTAGTTCGTATTTCAGAAGCTAGACGAAAATTGCTGGGGCGCACAATATTTGTAGTACTACTGTACAAGGTTGATTTTTTCTTACAATCATATTCTGACATCTGCTAATGTATTGTATTAGGAAAAAAAGTGTGCGCTATACCACTAGGCACTTTTTTATAAAAAAATAAAACAGATTTATTTGAAGATTTAAGTTTCAACTTGCTCTAAACAAAAATTGAAATCGCCCAATAATAATTTACTTTGTACCTAAGCTGTCAAAAAAGCTTACCTGAGAGTCTTCTAGTAAAGTAGAAAGCCCCCACTTCACCAAGAAACCTCATTAGTTTCACGTTCGCTTCAGTAGCAACAGGTAAATTGCACACTGCTTTAGTAAGGAAGACATTGGAAGGTAATCCTTAACTCGTTAGTATTACAAACTGTGGTTTATTTTAACTGATTTTATGTATGCTCCGAATTTTATAGTTTAACATACATACATAATATAACGTCTGTTTCCCATAGGGGTAGGCAGAGATCACGGATCTCCATTTGCTACGATCCTGACACACTTCTCTCGCTTTATTCACTCTCATAACATTCTTCATACATGCTCGTCGGCTTAGGGTACTCTTGACCTGGCTCTTTTCCAAAACTTCACTGATTTGATCCAGGTACGTGTATGCCTAGGTCTTCCCCTTCCAACGGTACCATTCACACTCGCCTCATACACCTGTTTCATTAAATTTCTTTCATTCATCCTCTCCACATGACCGAACCATCTTAACACAATTTTCTCAATCTTCATCACTACATCGCTCTTTTATCACGCTAATTTCTCAGTCTATCTCTCAAAGTTACCCCACACATACTTCGCAACGCACGCATTTCTACTGCATTCACTCTACTTTGATGTTTCTTCTGCCTTACTCAACTTTCACTACCATACATAAGTGTCGGCACTAGCACTCCTCTATGTATATACGTACAGCCAGTCGTTTATAGTTGGAATCCACTTAAAAATGATGATAACATGATCTGGGTGCATTCGAACGACAATAAGAAACTCTAGCTTTGGAGCTAAAAGATTGGAAAATGAAGGAGGAATTCCTTGCCCAGCTGTGGGACACTATAGTTTATTAAAAAACCTTTCTGACTTAAAAACCACTTTTCGTTGTCAATTTTAGCTGTACCAGAACATTGCAAGAGAGCGGTAACCATAGCGAGCACTTTTCATTGACACGCAATTAGCTTTGAGTTTGCTGTGCCGTGTGAGTGAGTGGTGACCTTAACGGGGTTTGCTGGGCCAACGGCTTCCATAAAACCATAAAAAGCATTTTATAGTAAAACTATACGATACCTACAAGTAAATTTAGGACTGGACTATTTTTAGAATTTTTATTATAGGGGTAGAACTGCTATAAAATAGAAGTGTCTAAAAATTTCCATATTTTAGGGTTCTGTACCGGAAGAGTGCCAACGGGACCCTATTACTAAACCACTGCTGTCCGTCCGTCTGTCCGTCTGCCAGAGGGCTGTATCTCATGACCCGTAATAGGTAGAGTTTCATAGTGGGTATTTCTGTTGCCGCTATAACAAGAAAAAAAATATTAAAAGGGGGCCCCATACAAGAAACATTTTTTTTACATGTGCAATGGTACGGAACCCTTCGAGTGTGAATTAAACTCTCACTTCACCGGTTTTTTTGTAAGCGTTAGTAGAGTTAGTTGTTTACAAAAAATACCATAATGTTTCTATTGTGCACTATAATAGTTCTACTACTAACTACTAGTAGTGTTACTAGTTCCTTCGAACCAGTGTGGTGAAAGGATTTAAAGTGCTCCTCAAAGTCTTCTTTTCGAACTTTTTAGGTTCTACACCACGCCAGTTTTCTCACGATGTTTTCCTTCGCCGTTTGAGAATACCGGGATATCGCACATAATTGTTTCGTACAAAAAGTGCACGGTCGGATTTGAGCCCACGACCGCTACCACTCAGGGCCGTTACCACTAAACCATCAATGCTCTCTGGTGTGTACTAACACGATTATAAACCCTAACATACCCGAGTAAAGTATGTTCAAAGTCGGAAGCTATTTTCTGAAACTTTTCACCTAAGCCTTTAAACGCCATGCCTGAGCTCTAAAGCCAATAAATAACCTAAGTATTTGTTTTGTGTTTAATAGAATTCTCCCAAATACGGAAAACATGGAAATTTTGTGTCGTGTTCACATTACACTCATAATCAGCGACTAACTGTCAGTAACTGATTGTCAGAACAATGTTTTGACAGCAAACCGTACTGTACAGTATGTGTACTATTGATGGTACAGTACTGTATAGTATGCGTACTATTGGGGGTACAGTACTGTACAGTATGCATTCTATACAGTACTATTATTGAGGGTACAAAGAAGCTACCGGTACTGTGTAGTACGTAGTTTGCTTTCAGAACAACGGTTGTTCTGACAGTCAGTTCTGCCCTCCTAGTGAAGAACGCAGTAACTATGTCAAACATGTTTTGATACGTGAGTGAAAACAGAATTTTATATTTTGTCAGGCGATTCCGAATGTATCTAACTAATTTTTGACAAAAATGCTAGTTGCTGCGTTCTTCACTAGAAGGGCAAAGTTACTGACAATTATCCGTCGACTATGAGCGTACTGTGAACACGACACAAAATTCCCATATTTTCCTTATTTGTGAGAATTCTATTAATTACAGGAGTCTGAGTGAACGTCCTAATATTTTAAATGATATTACATGCTGAGTGATCTGCCAACTTTGAGTGTAATGTGTGCACGGCTTTAGGATAAAATGTTGACTGAATTGGACATGTCAATTATTTTTTTTATCTTTTACTCATCTTTACTAATATTAATGAGAAAGTGGGTTTGTACGTTTGTAGGTTTGTCCTTCTTTCACGCTGTAACAGAGCAACCGATCAACTGAAAGATTGACATAGGCTTATCCAAAACCACTCAAAGAAAACCGCGAGCGGAAGCTAGTCTATAATAAATTACTTATCTACGATATAATTTTTTCAACTCGCCAGATGCCACGGTTCAATACCAAGACCAGAAAAACTAATATTTTGCAAGTCATCTATCTCCTCTTTACAAAAACATCAGCGGTCTAAATGTTTCATACGCTTTAGGGAACCTCAAATATTTTACCCTGAACCCAACTATTACGAACTTAGGTGTCGGTAGGGACGAGGCCTTCGGGACTCACCTAAATAAATAAAAAACCAGTCAACCATCTCGTATTAAGGGCGAGAAAATATTGATATCCAAAGAGGGTAATGGTACTTTCTGCACCCATATGAATAATATATGACTGTCACTTTGTCCTGTAGCCAAATTGAGAATACATTTATCAAGGATCCGTAAGACGAAGCGTAAGAGCAATGAATTCGTAGAAATTATTTACGTTGGAGAATCAAAAGGAAGTATTTTTATTGAATTATTACATTATAAATGTAATTTCACGTCTTCTCTGTAATCTACTTACGTATCATCTGGAAAAGCAAATCGTCCAAAATAATCCTACTAATATTTTACCTGTTATACGAAATTTTTAATGTTTGTTTGTTTGAACCTCACGTTAATCTGAATAAACATTAATTATGTCCTAGAATGGCACACCGACTACTTTTTATCCGGGTTCCATGCGAGTGCAACCTACCTTATAATACATACATACATTATTATCATGCCCTTACCACTAATGGGATGGGCAGAGCCACAAGTAATCATGAGAAAACTTGCAGCCATTCCTGATTTAAGTCCCAAGATGGGTATGATGAACCATGGTGACAGGTGATCAGCCCATCGCCCATATATTTATATGGGCGATGGGCTGATCACCATCTGGTCCAGTATGTTGGGGATGATACTATTCCTTAGTTGACTTTTACAACATGCTCGGGGAGAGAAGCAGCTGGACGCATTCTACGTTTTTACGTCTCTGACTTAAAATATTTGAAATTACTTAACTATCTTTGAAGGGGTTTAAAAGAGCTATGTTGATATCCGAAATCGGTTTTTCAATTCAACGCACGCACAGAGTAAATAGAGCTTAACTACAAACACAAATAGTCTACGATAGTTCGCCGAAGTATTTCCGATACCAATCCAATTTATTCCAAGTACAGTTTGAGTGTTTATTCAATTCAAGGGTGACTGAAGGATTTTTCACTCCTAGACGGTGTACTGTCACTTTGTCGCCGAATGCGAAACCCTTTTGACTGATTAAAGAAAGCTCAGGACTATGTGGGTTCTTTTAAACTTGCAAGATAGGCATCGCATTTTATGTTTTTAAGAAAACGAGATCCTTAAAAATAGAGTGACCAAAGTACTGTACACTTTATGACTGTACCTACCTTTTTATAGATTGTGAGGATCACTTCGTTACTTTTATAAGTGCTGTACCTGAAAAGAAACAAAAATGTCAGTAAAAGTAAGTGTAGGCATACTTTGCAAAATGCTTAAAAAGTTGAAGGAAACTTTTGTTTTTATGTTTTGTTGTAATTTTATCGATCTATAAAATAATCACGAAAACAATCTTGAAGACAGAAAATGAAAAATTCTACGCACATTTTGGTCGCTTTGTCTAAAGTAAAAAGAAACTTACCTACATAATTAGATTATATTTTATTATTTAGTCAAGAAATGAAGCATCATTTATAAAATGAAAAAAAAAACTATTGTAGGTTTTAAAATAGGTAACGATTCCAAAATATTTGTGACAATCTTAAAGCATAATTAAAATTAATATTTCAATTAACAAAAGCACTTTAGGAGTCACAAATCTGACAGGTGTCAAAACTGGTTTCCGTACAGTAAATAAATAATGACTTCCAGTGTAAACGGACTAATCTTTAAAACAAAAGGAGTGCTATACACTTTGATGTTCATTAGATGATGTTACGTGTATTTTCACAAGATTTTAAATCAGTATGTTAAATCAAATCCTTAATACTTTCCCCCAACCGATTGATCTGAAATTTTCATCTACCAAAAAATAAATATAAATAGCACTAGTGGTTTATTGATAGTGGACCTCGCCTTCTGAGCCGAGCTGAGGTCGAGGGTTCAAATCCGGTCGTGCACCAATTGATTTTTGCAAAATTTCGAGGAGGGGTGGGGGGGGGGGGGGACGAAGATGCCTACTTGTGCCGACCACACTCCACTCCATCACGAACCCTTACAGGCGCGCGTTCTACGTCCAATACTATCTTTATACAATTCACTGCTTTTTATTTTATACTAGCTGCCACCCGCGGCTTCGAGCGCGTGGTATCCGGATTAAAAATAGCAAATTATGTTTATCCAGCGCATGCACTATTTATATTCCAAGTTTCAAGTTTCATTAAAATCCATTCAGTAGTTTTTGCGTGAAAGAGTAACAAACATCCATACATCCAAATATACTAAATAACTTTCGCGTTTATAATTTTAGTACGGATAAAATGAGAATCCACGATAGGTACGTTTAATAAGTTGATGAATTAAAATGGTTCACTATAAGACTAATATTTTAAATGCGAAAGTTGGTTTGTTTGTTCCCATTCATCTCTTTAATTCCGTAAAACACGAAAAAAATCATAGAAAACTCTTTATCCGAGTAAGTACAACGCGAGCGAAGCCACAGGCGGTAGCTAGAAATAAAGAAATATAGGAAAAGCAAAAATCCTTTTCCCAAGCATTATTTCCCTAAAATGTACGTTAGTACCACAAATATTGTGCACCTCGGCAATTTTCGTCCAGCTTCTGAAATACAAACTAGCGCGATGATGATTAAGTAATATAGAGATGTTATAATAATTATGTAGACACTTATGTTTTAAAGGGTTGATTCAGTTATTATTTTTATACTTATTAGTTGCGTTTCGGACAAATTCGGTTTTCACACAAAGTTCACAATTTGCCGAAGCGCACAATATCTGTGGTACTACCTTACCTACATTGTTACGTTGATTTATTCCTAGGTCTGCAGGATAGGTCCTATTGCTTATTTGTCTGTGTCAGCTGCCTCAAATTTTCAGTGACATATGACAATCGGCATCGTCGTTTGCTCAACAAAGGCCCGTTACGTAAGCACACGAGATTATGGATGCTGGATGAAGCATGTCATGGTGAAATGGCATGTCATGTAACATTATCGAAATCAACTCAATGACATTTTCAAATTTAAGTTAAACACGTTTTTATTGCAAAAGGTCTATTTATAGTGTCAATGAATATCTCTTATACAAATTCTAGCACATAATTGTGACCATAATATAATTTAATATTTTTTTAAGGATGTGTAGTTAATGTTCTATGTTTGCATGCCAAAACGCTGATCAAGGTTACATAAATTATTTTTATCATCTATTGTTTAAACAATAGATGATAAAAATAATTTATGTAACATTCATACGAAACAAGGATTAATCCTTGTTTCGCAAAATGATTTGATTTGAAAAAAATGTTTTCCCTGTCCTATAAAGATGTGTCAATTGTCATTAGGAGATGTCTATATCCTGCAATGGACTGCTGATAATGATGATGACCCCACAAAAGGCGAAGTATCGCGATAGTGCTGCCACAAGAGTACGTAGCGAGTGACGAAAACGTGACGCGGATAATGGAGTAAACTATCGATACTAGTAATAGATGTGGAGCAGGCACCGCTCGCTTAGTGGAGATTACAAAATAGGTTTTAAACGAAGTTGATTTGCTGTTCTGAGGTAGGTACCCTTCTAGAATAAGCCCGCGCTACGTTTACGCTACGCATCCATTGATTTGATTGCATGAAAAATAAGAAATTAAAATGAATTTGTTTCGTTAGCTACTGAATTTATTTTCATTCCCTCCGAGAGCACAGCTAAAAATCGTGCCCTCTTCAAAAGAAATATTCTTTTGTAGAAGCACTGAATTATTAGAATATTCTCTGCTACATTCACATTGCATGATTATGCACAAAAAAACGAAGTCACATTGCCACTGCATAACGAGCCAATCTAAGCTGCGTTCAAACTATCTGGGAAGCTGGAATCTCACTATTTAGATTATAAACATTTACATGAAAAATATATATTTTATTTTTTCATTTTTATGTCTACAAAATGAAAATGAAAAATGTATTTATTTTCAGCAAAAATACAATCCTTAAAGTAACAATAATCTATTGTAGGGTAGGTTTTATAATATATAACAATAAAATGCAATTAAAAAAAAAACACAATTACACATCCAACCCCGAATGAAGCAAATCGATGCAAATGCATTTGGAGATCTCAGTGGCGTGGCAGCCTAGTGCTTGGCTGAGACGCAAGAGGCGCGGGTTCGATTCCCGTATGTTTGCATGTTCTGCAAATATTTTTTCCGGGTCTCGGTGTTGTAATATTATGTATCATAAGTACTTATGTATTTACAAAAAAAGTATATAAGTGTTCTATCAGCCATCTGGTATCAGATTTGCATAGTTTTGGGCTAGATGGCGGTGTGTGAAATTTCCACAAATATTATATTATTTATTTATCATTATAATTTCATTGAACTCCTGTGTTTCTGGGAAAAATAGCTAGATTAGGTAGTAAACTTACTCAACAGTTTTTGCTATTTCTATCCCATTGATCAGAGTTTTGTGAGTCAGTGACTAGCATTGCAGTTTCGTCAGTTCAAATGTACCATTATTTGCCGTTCCAGTAATCCTAGATCTATGAACGCATCCGCGGTACAAAAACACACAATTTGTATACAAGCAGGGATGTCTACAGGCGATTCCCAGATTTTCTGTTCCTGTGAATGAAAAGAAACAATTTCTCCCACGCTTTGAGATTCAAACAATAGCCTGATTATTGTGTCTCCTGATTGAAGGAGTAATTGAAATACATTTCTACAACGAACTCTGAAGAATAAAAATGGTATTTCAACATACGATCTTTTTTATAATAATGGTAATGATGTCAATTTGTGATTCAATTACAGACTGATTGAAACACACAAGATCTTGATTCTCAAATCTTACGACTTGGCTTAGTAAAATAAAATAAATACAACACCCAACAGTCACATACATAGTTTGTATCATAATATCAAGACCATGAAAATATTTCTTCCGCAGTTGGGAATCGAACCTGCACCTCTCGCGTCTCAGCCGACCCGCTACGCCGCGCCATGCGCCACCGAGGTCATCAAACTAAACGGAAGCTACACAAAAACTTTTGATAATAGTATTAATAAAATAAATATTTGTGGACATTTCACATAACGCCATCTAGCCCCAAACTAAACAAAGCTTGTACTATGGGCACCAGATGGCTGATGGAATACTTATATACTTGTTTTTTTGCTTATATACTTTACTTATAATACATAATACTACAACACCCAGATCCGGAAAAAATATTTGCAGAACATACAAGCATTTCTCCCGTAGCGTAATCGAACCCGCGACTCTATCTTAGCCGAGCACTCGCCCGCCACGCCACCGAGGTCATCAAGGTTTTGAAGCTCATTGATTTATTTTGACATTGGCAGCAATAGAATGCACCCCACTTTCGACCTAATAACAAAGATGTAGCTTTATTGTTCGAGGGTGTAGCAACCTCGTCAAAAGCTGAGACAGAAACGATTGACGTTAATACAAATTGTGTTCTGATACCCGAAGAGCGTTCGAGGCTACAACAGACGTTACATCAAAGCCCATTCGGAAGCCCTGTAATTAAACCTCCATCGATCCAAGTGGCGGGCTTAGTGAGCTAAGCATTTGATTTGTAACCGCTTAGGAAGACGAATGTGGGCACATACAACATTATGTTTAAGTCGGCACGCAGCCATGACAAGTAGAAATGATAATAAATAAATAAATATTGAGGACATATCATACAGCACCATCTAGCCCCAAACTAAGCATTATGGGACCCAGATGGCTGATAGAATACTTATATACTTTTTTTTTGTAAATACATTCTTATAATTCCTATATAATACTACTATAATATTATCTACTATTATAATATATTATTATGTATTAACAAGCTAGTAATCATTATCAAGGGCAACAAAGAAACCTTTGAGGCACCGTTAAAATCCTTTCACCACACTGGTTCAAAAGAACAAGTGACACGGCTAGTAGTAGGTCCTTGTACGGAAATTGGTTTCAAATCAAGTCTATAAACCTGAAGATTGGTAGACATAGGAACAATATATGATTAAACGAACTTCACAAGTGTAATTCTATCATTATTATATGAATAGCTCCATTCGAAGATACATCATACTAATATTATAAATGCGAATGTATGGATGTTTGTTCTCTTTCACGCCTAAACGGCTGAACGGATTTAAATGAAACTTGGAATATACATAGTACATGTACTGGATTAACATTTATAGGCTACTTTTTATCCGGGTACCACGCTAGCGAAGCCGCGGGCGGCAGCTAGTTATAAATATACTTGAAATACCTGAAGATCTCAAAAAACTACAATCGCTCTTTGGTAATCTAGTGAGCAAAATGTATTTGAAACGTTTATGCCTGACCTTTGCTTTGTAGTCAGGAAAAACATTTTCATTACACATTCAATTCAAGGCAGTGGACCACGACTTTATATGACAACTGACCCTTTTGTAGTCACACCATTTATAAAGTTGAGCTCATACTGTTGAAATCTTTTTATACTCGACGGTCTGGCATTGTTGCTCACACAGCGGCTGTGATAAATACAATCTGAGAGATAAGTTGGGCTAAGGCGATTCATACACACGCTTAAAGAGCTTACAGAGAGCTCCGTGCGGTTTCACGGCGCCGCTTGTAGAGCAAGGCCCAGGGAGAGTCAAGCGAGACAGATTATAGTTTTTAGTATACTCGATCATCGTGAAGACTCTATGCAATTTGATGATTTGGAATCGTCCATAAATCACATGAGGTTTGAAAGGGGGGCTCGCAGGGAGAGGGAAGGGGGGAGTTAAAAAGTTGCTAAAAACATCAAATGGTTTTTACCTGTGGAGGCAGCGTTTATAGGTTTCATAAAATGTTAAAATATACTATCACATGGAAATACTCGAGCCAGTCAGATATTGATAGTGTATTATGTCCCACGTATCTCTAATAACGGAGGTATGGTAATCTGCTAGTTTCAGTAAATCCCAGAATCCCCTGTTGGACTTCCCTACTATTTGATATACGCCAAGCGCAAAATTTTGCATTTTACACACACAATTTAGCACATTATGAGTGATATCACTTTTTTGGCCGCTCAAATGTACTAACCGTGCGATCGCCAAAATTGCGTCTCGCTTTGTCTCGCTCATTTTCAACGGGAAGCGTGCAGTTTTGCGGTTGTGTGTGTAAAGCGTCTAAGATTATGGTTGAAGACCAGCGGAGCGTGCTGCTGCTATGTAGTTGAAACGGAAAATAAATGGTCACTTTATGGTCGATTTTAATTGGTTCGAGTGATTGAAATTGATTGGCACTTGAAAGGTTTTTTTTTTCATACAAATCCATTTTCCCGCTGCGTCCTCTAAAAGATGAATTTAGGAGTTCCTTTCTTAGTTCGTACACCATAAAAGAAATATACCCTCCAAGTTTCATGCTTCTAGGACTTGGTTTAGACTTTGCATTGATTGTCAGTCAGTCAGTAGCGTAAGAGTTTTATATAATTAATAGATATTAGAAGTTTATACAATATAACCCTCTACGTAAATCGCGTTCACCGCTCTACTTGGACCATAAACCATGACCTGAAAAGTCCAAAGACATCGTGCTTGAGAAAAGAAATGCTAAAAGTTAGAAAGAATTTCAGACTTGGAGATACAGTGTAATAAGTGCAGCTAAGTAATGACTGTAAGTTTATTACTTGTTGGGTTTTAAAACGTAAACGATATTTGTAGTTTTGTTTGAGAGTTTTGTGTATTGGTAAGATTATAGGGAGAAGTTTAAATGATAGTAGAAACTGTATAGTGATAAAAATCTAGTTGGTAGTGACCCCGCCTTTCAATCCTAAGGTTGTGGGTTCAAATTCGATCGTGTCAAAAAATTATGTGCGCTATAGCAGTACTCTCAAACGGTGAAGGAAAACATTGTGAGGAACCCCGTAGCTTAGTCAGCTCCGCACGTATTGACTATGTCTTTCCTGTGAACAAAGCCGACTAAACTGAGAGTATGGAATAGGTGCTGGGCAAGCTTACTCCATCTTAATTCGTCCCGGGCACTACAGCGTCCCGTTTGTGAAGGTAAAAGTTGCCTTCTGACGCTGTATAAATCATTTTTGGTACTATTGATGATAAAAGGCCTTAGTTTTTTATTTTGTCATTTTCACATCTCATCTACTAAGAAACAAAAAACATAATAGATCATTGTCAAGAGTGCCTTAATAGATGAATAATTCAAGTTCATGTATTTTATTTTTTGGGTTTTTAGGGTTCTGTATCCGAATGTACTTTATGTGAATTCGACTCTCATAATGACTGTTTTTTTTAAGTTATAGATAAGTACTTATTGTAAATTTATTGTTTACTAGATTCACCGCGCGAATAAGCCCTCAAGTAAAAATTAAAAAGGAAACCATTACATTATAAAATAATAGGAAAATTCTCGCTATCGTAACAAACCTGATAGGCTTGCAACCTGAGACTTACTCAGCCGTAGTTCATTGAACTCTCAAAGAGTACGACACTCTTTGTAAAGAATCGCGGGAAGCCTTGTGTCGGATTGGATCACAATAGACCTCTAAGTAGGTAATTGTGATTGTTCCTTTTAAGTTTAAGACGCTATTATAAAATAAATATTTGTGGACATTTTACACAGCGCCATCTGCCACCAAACAAGCAAAACTTGTACTATGGATGCTTTTATACTTTTTTGTAAATACATAATTTATAATACGTAATACAACACACAGACTCGGAAGAAATATTTGTAGAACATTATAAAAATTTCTCCCGTAGCGGGAATCGAACATGCGCCTCTTGCGTCTCAGCCGATCACTCGCCCACCGCGCCATCGACGTCATTGTGTTCACCATTTTAATCTCTAGTTCCTGTTCATCTATTTTTGTTAACATAACTATTATTTTTACACAATTTTATTGTAATCGACATTCTTTTGAACATTTCTAATGGGTTTGGCGTTAAGTACGTATATACTTACAAGCTTCTACCTTGAGAGCACTAGTGGTTTAGTGGTAGTGATCCTGCCTTCCGATCCAAAGGTCATGGTTTCAAATCCAGTCGTGCACCAATAGATTTTTTTGGTCGAAAAATTTATGTGCGCTAAACGAGTACTCTCAAACGGCGAAGGAAAACATCGTAAGAAAACCGGCATTAAGTAGAACACATGTGACAAGTGCACAAAAGGAGCCTTTTTGAGGTTCACTTAAAACCTTTTCACCACACTGGTTCGTAAGAACTAGTAACGCGATTAGAAGTAGTAATAATAGAAAGCTTCTGAAAATTATTTTTCCGAGTGGTATGAACTTAAATATTTTATACTACTACATCACGAATGGAACGTAATTAAATTCGTAAATTATAAGGGTAGTTCTGACAGTCTCCACGTGCGAATCGTTTCCATAGACAACAGAGGGAATGTAAAGCTGGTGGCACACTCGACTATAATAGTCCAGACTGTACGCATTTGTAAGCCGCCATTTAAACTCGTCCTCTGATTTATCGCACTGCACAAATGACACAGATACGAGATAATAGCTAGGTAAATAAAATTATTCGTAACTTTTATAACTGTTACCCAGCACGAATACAAAGTAAACGACGATTGGTTATGAAAATAAAAAAATGAAATTCAAAAGCATTTTAGTCAATAAAATCACATTATAGTTCATTTTTAACCACGACGGAAGCGAGGAGGTATATGCGTTTGGCCTAAAAAGTTAGTTGTGAAGAAGTTGTATGTTTAAATGTTTATTTATTAATTTATGTGTTTGTCTGTTTACCATTGTCCAACTACTGAACCGATTTCTATGCGGCTTTTTGTTTTTATTAGTGTTATATCAGGAAAGGTTCTTAGATATGTTTTACGGCCATAGCCCAGGGGGCGCACCCGCTAGTATAGTTTGCAACTAACTGTCTTGTCATAAGATAATGTCTAAGAAGTACCTATGCGTTATCCTGATTATCCTTTAACATCCTTTTTCCATTTTGGGATCGTTTTATAGGATAAAAAGTAGCCTAATATTTCCTTCCCCGGGATTCCATTCCATCTATCTCCTTGCCAAATTTCATTTATATATGTTCAGCAGTTCAGGCGTTAAATGGTAATAGACAGAATTACTTTTGCATTTATAATTTTATTATTAGTGTGGATATCCTGTTCTAATTCAACTAGATGTTGTACATGAGCTGTGTCCAAAATTCTGCGTCATTTATCTCGTATGACCGCTTGCCGTAATACTGAGCAGTCACTGCAAATGCTTTTCTGTTATGTACGAGCTTCAAAACATGTTTATTTGTCGTTGTTATTGATAGACAGATTTATGGTATTAGCGCGAGTATATACTCAATTAATTTACGCCTAGGTCCCTTATCTTACATAAATTTGTGAGGATGTTTTTATGTTTATGCCTCAATCACGCCTAAACGGCTGGACGGATTTAGATGAAATTTAGAATATACATAGTAGTGTATATAATAACACTAGCTGTCGCCCGCGGCTTCGCTCGCGTGGTATCCGAATAAAAAATAGCCTATATGTTAATCCAGTATATGTACTATGTATATTCCAAGTTTCATTCAAATCCGTTCAGCCGTTTTGGCGTGATTGAGGCAAAAACATCCAAACATCTTTACAAACTTTTGCATTTGTAATAATACTAGATGGCAGCACAGGTAAAGTAAGTAAGCGCTATCGTTGCGTTTTGAACTTTACGCCGGTAATTTCAAACAAACTAAAGCTTTTCAATTTTATAATATAAGTAAGATATCTTCTTAGTCGTTACACTCTTGACAGAGTGGTCGTGGTCGTCAGCTTAGGAGTAGTGGGTCGCTTCACAATTTTGCGCCATTCGTCTCGTAAGTAAGATATAGGCTACTTTTTATCCTTGTACCACACGAGCGAAGCCACGGGCGGCGGCTAGTTCTCTATAATAATAATAATATAATAATATTCTTTATTCAGACAAACATTAGAATGAACGATCCGTCGTCCACTAGACGAATATTGGAACCGAACATAAATAAATATCAAATCTGGTATCAAATAGAATAATTATAAAATAACATGGTTTTATAAAAATGATTCTCGATCGCCGTAAATTGAGATGCTGACGTGAAAAACTCAAACAAAAAGTAACTTCAGCAACAGACTGTTTTCCTCCAAATATTTTTTGTAACCTACGAAATGGTTCGTGAAATCTCGTCCACGCACGATTTGATCGTTTCCGTGACTGATACAGCCAATATGAAGCTTTTTTCCTATGTTTACGACGATTTCGTGAGCTCGAAATACTTAATAAGCTCAGTTATATTATAAATCTGAAAGTTTGTGCGGAATTTACAAGCTTTCAGATTTCGTGTTAGATTTTAGGTTTAGTACCCATAGGGTGCCTATGCGACCCTATTACTAAGCCTCCGTTGTCCGTCCGTCCGTCTGTTAGCGAGCTGTCTCAGAAATCGTAATATTTATTTTATTTACTTATCTGTAATTTTATATCAAAAGAAAAATTGTTTCTTTTTGTCTCACACTTACTAAGTGGGTACGATTAGTTCGATTTTCCTTCATATTTATTTAGAGTGTTTCTTCAATTATTTAGAGCACTGGTGGTCTAGTTGATAGTGACCCCGCATTTCGATCCTAAGGTCGTGGGTTCAAATCCAGTCGTGTGTCAATGGATTTTTCTGTGCGAAAAATTTATGTGCGCTATACCAGTACTCTCAAACGGTGAAGGAAAACATCGTGAGGAAACCCGCGGCTTAGTCAGCTCCGCACGTATTGACCATGTCTTTCCTGTGGACAAGGCCGACTAAGCTGAGAGGAGGTGGACAAGCCTACTCCATCTTAATTCGTCCCGGGCACTACAGCGTCCCGTTAGTGAAGGTAAAAGTTGCCTCCTGACGCTGTATAAATCATCTACTATAGATGCTAGTTTTCTTCAATTATTGTGAAGAGAGACTAGAGAGAATTACTAGAGAGAATAAACCTCTCCCACTTGACTGTAGTGATCACAAGTTAAGTATCGTAGGTATCATGGCCCAATCGGATTGGTCAGTCTAACTTATCGGAATATTCACTTGTTTTCGTTGAATTAACCCGTTTGTAACGCTATCTGATTAAAGATACAGGCAAGAAACCGTGCTTGGTAGTTGTACTACAAACTACAGTAGTACCATAAATATTGTGCGCTTCGACAAACTTCGTGCTTTGAATGAAAACCGAATTTGTCCGAATATATTATTAAGCTGCAAGTTTCTGGCTTGTGGCTCTGCCCACCCTATTAGGGATATGGGCATGATAATATGTATGTATGTATGTATAAATTAAAATAATAACTGAACCAACCCTTTAAAAAACAAGTATGTATCTACTTATTTATTGTAACATTAACATCTCTATATTACATATCATCATCTCAGAAGCTAGACAAAAATTGCCGAGGCGCACAATATTTGTTGTACTAATGTACTTAGCAACTACCAACGGTTTTTTGTAGTACCTAATAGTACCAGCACAGTCAAAATCTGCACTAAATCCTGAGTAGTTCCAATTCTATTCAAGCGTAGCACCTCGGATATAGAAGACGTTTTAACGAAGCTTTGCCAGCCATACCCTCGAAATCGAGTGCCGTTACAACGAACGACCGACTAAAATCCTCGTAAACCGCTCTCGACGAAAAATGAGATTGTTTTTCCTGTTTGTTATGAAATATCCTGAAACGGTAATATGATGTTGATTTGATTGTCAAGAGCTCTCGAGTTTGAAGGCTTTTTGCGTAATTGATCATCTTACTTAGTAACATATTTGATCTGTGGCTCAATGTACGTCGTAGGTGCAACACACGAATGGATTTTTTTAATGGGGTTATATTACACAATCAATATTATCGTGATATTATCATAAGATCACCATGTAGGTTTGTAGGTACTGCAAAGCTGATTATGGCTGATCTGTATATTTTTGATTTGACATATTATATTTTAAATAATCACATTTAATAGCCTTTAAATGCAAAACTATTTGAATGATGCAGACAAAGAACTCATTTGAAAAGGATTAACGAAAGACCTTGCAGTAGGGTAAGAACGTACCATCGCATTCCCAAAAGATATACATTATAGATAGAACAATTATTTAAAACGTCAATGTCAAAAAGATGCATATTTTTGACAGATAAAGAAAACAATAACTGAGCGAGAGAAAAAGAATATGGCGAGTGTGTATTTTGATAATACAAAAATTAATGTGAAAATATCATAAGCTAACCATCTAGAAGTTAAGAGAATAACTAGATTAAATTGAGTTAAATAAATAACTGGGTTTTATATTAGACCACCTGAACAAACCCTCTTTCATATCGGTATACCCTCTACCTACCTACCAATTTATGGAATAATTACAATATTATCATGATACTGCGTTACGCATCAATATTTCATCAATAATGTCACGATAATCGAGAATTGTATCGTAATAATTATTGATAGTGTAAATAACCCGTGGTTCCATTTTTTCTTTTGTTTTTCTTGTTTCAATATTCAACGTTCATATTTTGAAGTTCGATGCTTGAAGAATTTTAGTCGGGTAGAATAAAAAGGTGTATGTATTAAAGATGAGGACTGTCATAAACATTTTACTATTTCGTGGTTCTTTGAACATTTTCCCGAACTCTTTTTTAAGGGACCTTATTCAAAGTCGATATCCACTATACGAGCTCTATCACACATTTTTTATTGAATCGTAATAAAATGCGTGTCAAATAGCCGGACGAACCAGACGGGCGGAGTCAGAAGCCCTGATGTTTTTCAAAAAAACGGCGTCAATTTTTATTTTTACTGCGAGAGTAGGTACTTTTTGGTAAAATAATGTAGTCATCATTTATCAGCCTTTCAAAGTCCACTGATGGACATAAGTCTCCCCAATATAGTCATCCCCGATCAAACAGATGAGGGATCCACTTACACTTCGCAACCATGCCTCAAATTGGCCAAAATATAATGAAGTTTAGCAGAAGAAGATGATGCGTAGAAAAATTACAGTAACCCCCAAGATATAATATATGAGAAGATAGCCCAAGGCCAAACAATAACATAATGATACATCCATCCTATGATGGGATATGCCAAGCTACAGCCAGTAAGACAATATGACAAGCTTTTACTATATGTTTGATTAAATTAGATTTTTTAGCTGTAAGAAAACGGTAGCCGCTTTTTAAGGATTCGTTTAAGAAAAAACTTTTGTAGCCCAGAAACCGACCGTTCGACCCGAGACGTTTTCGATTTTATTTGCTTTTCACGGTCTATGGGCCTGTTTACTGAGCACTTCGTGCATCGATTCAATGAGGTATTTTAATTTAGGCCGTTGCTATTTGGTTACTACTACTAGTTGCTATTTGGCTAAAATCATTTGAAGAACTACAAATAACATAAAAAGTAAGTTCAAAAACTAAAACCCGACTGCTGAAAAATCATGCTCTCAAAGGTATGAAAGAAGATAGAGGGCGCCATTGTTTAATTAAATGTGACGTCACATAGCCTATACCAGCGGCCGATCGAGACGTTTCCAACGATAGGTTCTTTGTCAAATTATGATAAGTAGTTTTGAAATTATGAACGAGTGCATAGATACATACAACACGCCTGCCTGACGTCATTCCTCTTTGGGAATACTTGCATATTGTATCTCGTCATATTGGAGAGGATACTGTCCCTTAGTCGACTTTTACGACATGCACGGGAAGAGAAGCTGGACGCACTCTAAGTTTTTCCACTTCCAGTCCAGCAGAGAAGTAGGAGGGGAAAGTGGACAAAGTATGTATGTATAATGATATCCTAAATCATATGTTATGCCTATTTCATGTGACATCCAATTCAGTAATTGAACCACAAAAATACAAGCAAAGAAAATTTCGGATTTACAATAAATAGAATTATAAGCGTAAATATTCGCGAATAATTGCGACGGCCTCGATGGCGTGGAGGGCGATTGCTCAGTTGAGAAGGAAGAGATGCGGGCTGGATTCGCGGAAGAAATGTTTGTATATTCTGCAAATATTTCTTCCGGTTCCGGGTGTACCATGGTACTCGTAGTTTCTGATACCTACTATACAGGGAAGCCTAGTGTAAGGGTCAGGACTGTATATATGACTGTTGAGTTTTATTTATTATATACAAAAATTTAAAAAGTTTTGTCATGAAAACTTTAACTATTCGCAAAGTTGAAGGCATTTTCGTCCAATGGTTTTGTGACTGTTAAAGTGAATTTCAAATAACCGACAGACCAACGGAATTGGAATCGTTTGAAGTTCGTTTGAAGTTCCCTTTTCTAATTAGCTGGCAAGCAGAGTTCCAATGCGCTTTGCCTGAAACCTGTAGTGCCTTTCATCTAAATAATTATCTTTCCTAGCTTCGAAAACAAGTACGTCTTCGAAGCGAAGATGGCGGGGCAAGCTTCCACAAACTGGTCGACAAAAGGCTTAGACTAGAATAGGAACGGAGGCCTTTTGACCAATAGTGGGATTTAGTAAGCTTATTAGATATTGGTTTACTCGCGCGGCTTCGCTCACGTTGTGGGAATTTTGACACCTCATTTTACCCCTATTTGAGGGGTATTTGGAAAAACCCTTAAACACGATTTCATTTATTTTTTATTTAAAGCGCGATGCAAACCGAATATCAAGCCAATCGCACCACCCGTTAAAAAGATCCCATACAAACTTTGACACCCCATTTTACCCCATTCCTGATCGCCCATATAGATGGTCTATCATGTCGGAGAAGATAGTATCCCTTAGTCTATGCTCGAGGATAGAAGCAGCTAGACGCATTCTTTGTATGATAATAATAAAATTAAATTAAACCTTAAAAGGGCTTTAAAACCAGAATATCATTTGCCTTAAGACCCGTTCATACTTGATTAATTAAGGCCCAAAGTGGCATGATTGATTTGCCACTAACAATGGCCGTATTAGGGAGCAAATGTTAGGCCATATGTCGTCGCATGTAATTACAAAGCAAATAACGCCTCAATCAAATTGATTGGAATACCTTTGAACAATTGATGATACGAGTTGCTCGCTGGTTCATTAGAACCAGTGTGGTGACAATGGATTACAGTGTGTCTTCATAATTATTCTTTCTGGTCATGTCACTAATTCTTTCGAACCAGTGTGCTGAAAGGATTTCAAGTGTGCCTCAAAGGCTCCTTTCGTGCACTACATATTTACGCATATTTTAGATTAGGAAGCTTAGGATTGAAAGCCAGGGTCACTAGATCACCAGTGCTCTTGGGAACGGGAACTAGCTGACGAATAGTAGAATACAAACCTTCCTGTTGTGTTTTTAAAGAATAATGCCTTTTAAGGCACTATTCTTTAAAAACAGTATGAATTATTAGCGACCCGCCCCGGCTTCGCACGGGTGTAATTTTACTTAAACTAAAACTTAATTAGGTTTTATTATAAATACAAACCTTTCGTGAAAAATTGTCTAACTGACGGTGAAAACCACGTCAAAATCCGCGAGGTTTAGGAGGAGTTAGCGGATATACTGACGAGGAAAAAGACTTTGTTTTATACTATGTAAAGATCAATACCAAGTTTATTTATGCCTCTGTTGTGACGTCAGCTAAACGGATTTGATCGAAATTTTGTATATGTAGATTGCTTACTTTTTAGCCAGATGGCGGATGGCCTAGAGTATTATAAAAAACACGTTTACAATACTTCGAATGACCGTTTTCTTGAAATAATCTCAACATTATTTGAATTGTAAACATTGATTATGATGTATTTCTAAAGAAGCCATTAAAAAGTTCTGCAATAAGCTGATTTCCCAATTTTAGTTGACGTCAGAAAATGGTTTCTGGTCTTCGTTTTGGTCAAACTTATCAAATTATTTGCGGAATTTCGGTCATAATTGGAATTTACTACCTATTTCAAAAGGTATTAAAGGTTTTTTATGGTATATTTAAAAACTTTAAATATCTTATTTCTTTTATCTTAATGCTTTTGAATAAAATACTCAGCTAACTACTTCTAACTGACTGACAATCAACGCAGAGCCAAAACCATAAGACCTAGAAACATGACTTGGGGATATAATCCTCATAACATGGTGTAGGGGTGCACTAAGAAAGGATGAGTAGATATAGGTTGTATAAAAAACGCGGACAAAGTCACGGGGCGTTCCACTCGTATATCATACAGCATCTGCTATATCCATGAAATCGTAGGTAAGTGAGAAAATAAATGTATTGAGCTTGTCTGTAATGCCATACCTAAATCTGTGCAAATAGGGTTACCCAATTCAAAAACCTTGACCCGCAAATCCAGATTGTAAATTAAATGGTGAACCGCAGCTCAAGTTCGTGAACTGATATTCCCATAATTTGAACAGGTTTATCGTTATGTCTGTTTAGCGCCAGAGAGCACTGGTGGTCTCGCCTTTCGATCCTAAGGTCATGGGTTCAAATCTAGTCGTGCACCAATTGTTTTTTCTATTCGAAATAATTATGTGCGCTATATCAGGGGGTCTAGCCAAGATCATTTCTATTCTCTTTCCATTGTAGAAAACGATTGGTAGCCGAGCAGTGTTGCCTTGCATTTTTTTAAAGCGCTAGGTCAAAAATAAAATGTCATGTACTCTCAAGCGATAATGGAAAACATCGTGAGGAAACCGGAATTTCGTAGAACCGTAGAAAGTTCGAAAACATGTAACAAATGTCAAAAACATGAATCTAATTATTGTTCAGATCATAATATTTAATTATCTTTATACTTACAACCCGTAGTAAGGTTTTTTTATCTATTCCACTCTCAAGGTTCTATAAAAACATTCTTCCAACATCCACTTCCACTTACAAAAACTCAAAGAAAATGAAGGCGCCGGCTAACGTGAGATTCGAGGGTCGTTATGTCCAAACGGACGATTCATCCCAAGAGTGGGCAATAAAATCAGGAGGGAATCCCGTCAGTCTTATTAAAGAAACCCTCCAAGTCATTACACTGTTTTGGCGGAAAATTAAACACGGGATTATACGGTATCAAGAATACAAGTAAGTACGGTATTTTAAGCCTTCAGAAAATAGAAGTTTATTTTTTAGCCAACAATTTTAAAAGGGAAGAAAGTCATGTTACTGTGCGAGTGATGAATATGAATGTATACACTGCTAGAGGGAGGCATAAAGGAATGATGGACGTACAGTTACAGTAGTACCAAAAATAAGTTGTGCAAGTCGAAATCTAAGCACAACTGATTTCCAAGACTATCATTTACTCCAGGCAAAATTTACAAATAACAACACTAATTCTTAAATTTATTGTACATTGGACTCATTTCAGGGTCACTGCGCTGCTTCTTAACAATACCTAACATTAATTGACGACCTCGGTGGCGTGGTGGGCGAGTGCTCGGCTGAGACGCAAAAGGTGCGGATTTGATTTCCGCTGCGGGAGAAATGTTTGCATCTGACTGAACCATGACCATCTGACCGAATGGAAAACATAGAATACACAACAATAAAATTTATAACTTGGAGGACAATTGTACTATTTATTTTGCATCATATTTGGTTTGTTTTAAAAGTATATAAGTATTCTTTCAGCCATGTGGTTCTCATAGTTCAAGTTTTGCTTAGTTTGTTTTTGGCTTGACGACGCTGTGTGAAATGTCCAACAATATTTATTTTATTTAGCTCAATCAAAACGTATCTAATCTGATGTTTACGAGTGCTACGGCGCTACGATTCGTAGACCCTCTAAGAAATTTATTTCCAAAGATGCCTTGGTTCATTGAACTATGACTAAACCTTTTACTGCACGCTAGGGCTCACTGTTGACCTCGGTTTGGTTATAGTTTATGACAACAGCTGCGCATGGGTTGATAAAGCAGGGCGGTTTTTGCTATGCCTTCTTTTCGGTTAAATTCTTTGCTTGAATGAGAGTTTATCGTAATGTTGGGTCTGGACTAGGCTTTATGGCAAATTAGTTTTGTACAAAACATTTGGATCATCTGTCTTCAAAGTAAAATTAACGGCCTATATCAAATGTACTCTGACTTAATAGTTATATAGTTCTTCGTCTAATTTTAGCATTTTGAAATCTAATTATAATTTATTTATTTGTCTGGTTAGTTTATATTTGTGTGAAAATATTAGTTTTATCCACAAATCAATATGTTTTTAAACTTGCTTATCAGTAAAATCTTAATTTTTCTTTGAGCTCGGGTGGTCTAATATAGTGGTAATATGGTGGTGGTCTGAAAATTGTAAAAAAACTTGAAAAAAACTATCAAATCTTATAATACTTTGCAATTACATACGTACATAATGATCACGCCCGTAACTCTAATGAGGTGGGCAGCCACAAAAAATCATTAGAAAACTTACAGCCACTCTTGATTTAAAGTGCCAAGATAGATATGGTAAAACATGGTGACAGGCGAATTATATGTCATTAATTTGTGCTTTATTTGTAAGCGATATTCATCTAATGTGACTTTAACCCCAGAATTGAGCCAAAACCTTGAGCACGTCTCAACTCACGGCTTTTTGACAGTTTCTAATGAAAATCTTTCAAAAAAAAAATCGTCATTTGAGACGTGCTCAACTTTGAGATGCGTTTGAGTATTCTTGGGCAAGTCTATTTCCCAAAAATTAATTCCAAGTCTAAGCTATTAAAGATTCATCAAGGTGACCCGAACTAATTCTGTACATTTATCAAGCGACCCGGTAGCAGGTCACAGGTCATTATTCACGCATACCATTTGTTGTCAGTTCACAATATTTTGTTGTCAATTCACAGTATTTTGTTGTCAATACGGAAGTAAACAATAAAGCGATAAAGCATTTCTCACAAACAGAGGTTATTGTTCAATTTCTACGAAGTATTTTTATGTAAAGCTATTTTGTATTTTTTATGAAATGTAATCACAATTTGTCTACGAACTTTTCCTAACTTTGGTATTAATAAAAATATTTATACAAAACTTATTTTTAACGTAATTCATTGATCGCCGATTACAATTGTACTAGCTTCCACTCAGGGCTTTGTTTGAGCGATACCAGAATACACAGGTTACAAACTATGCATATTCAAAGTTCAATCCAAAACTTTTATGACATGCTCGAGGAGAGAAGCAGTCCAGCAGAAAAGTATAAATAAAGTAGAGAAACAAAAAGCTAAACAAACGGACACAATGCCATAAAAAGGAAATAGCGCCGAAATACAAAGCAATATCACTGGAATCCGCCTATCCTAATCTACCATATCATTTCCTACAGTAATGAGGACATATCCAGACCCATAAATTGTGACGTCACAGTGAATCATATCTGTGTGACGTGACGTCATTAATTTCTTCCCGTCGTCTCGGGACGTAGCGACTTGCACTTTGACAGATTTAGGGGATGGTTGAAAGGCGACACATGAAAAATTAGGGGAGGAAAGTTTGTGATTTAATTAGGGATGAAATTGGGGGAAGTTTATCTTATCTATAGAAGGTTATTTATGTTTGAGGTCAAATTGCGGTCAGGGAAGTTTTATATACTTTTTGATAGCCTACCTAGATTGTTTTATAGTGGCATTAAAATGTACGTTAGTTTTTGAGGGAATGTGTGTATGTTTGTTTTACACATTCCCATCATAACGGGTAAACTTATTTAGATTAAACAGTTAAGATAACATATAAAGCTACTTTCAAAGTAAATATAGTAAGAAGTCGCGGGCGTTTGCTAGTATTTTTTTTAATCATCATCATCATTTTGTAAGCTGACTTAACCCACTGCTGTAAGGCGTCTCTCTGTGTGGGCATTTCCCCACGGTCTGTTGCTAGCAACCCATCTAACTGCTGGACTGAGAGCACTGGTGGTCTAGTGGTAGCTGCACCGCCTCCGATCCTAAGGTAGCAGGTTCAAATACAGTCGTGCACCAATGGGTTTTTCTATTCGAAAAAAATATGTGCGCTATCTCAAACAGTGAAGGAAAACATCGTGAGGAAACCAGCATGTCGTACAAGCTCGGAAACATGTGCCAAGTGCATAAAAGGAGCCCTTGTGGCGCACTTTAAATCCCTTCACCACACTGGTTCGAAAGAACTAGGGACTCGACTAGATAGATAGATAGACTGCTGGACGACAGACTTTTCTATAATAAATATTTGAAATACAATACATTAATCAGTTTAATGTAGGTAACTTTAAGATAAGTAGGTACAAACACATTCGTCCTTCGATAAAATAAAAAGTCACGACCTACTGTAACATCGTTTCGGAATCACGCAACATGCGTAATGACACCCGGGCATGGTTCATTTCATCGAATAGTCCGAGATACGATTTCGAATATTCCACAATCACAACTGAATACAGCCAGTTCAGTTTTAAATATAAAATGAAACAAAAATATTTGTGGTCATTTCACACAGCGGCATCTAGCCCCAAACTAAACAAAGTTTGTACTATGGAAACCAGATGGCTGATAAAATATCTAGTAGTATTAGTATTATAATACTTGCAGAATAATATTTGCAGAACATACAAACACTTCTCTCGCAGCGGGAATCGAACCCGCGCCTCTTGCTTCTCAACCGAGCACTCACCCGCCACGCCACCGGGCTCATCAATGATCGGGTTATTGATGGTATAGAGTAACTGTATTAGGCAGTACATTAACAGGTAATGGGGTTATACCTGCTCGGATATTAGTGATGGACACGTATATCATGTATGAGTAGATACCTCTCTGCAAAACCTAGCTAATATTGAGGCTTTTAATCTACTATTAGTAGTCCACAAATTAGTTAAACCTTAAAAAGTTTACCTAAATACATAAACTTATTACTTTTCTGCTGAACTGGGAGCTAGTTGCTTATCTCCCCGAGCATGTCGTAAAAGTCGACTAAAGGATAGTAGCCTCTTCAACATGATGAACCATCTATATGGGCGATGGGCTGATCACCTATCACCATGGTTCACCATATCCATCTTAGGACTTTAAATCAGGATGCCTGCAATTTTTGTTATGATTACTTGTGGCTCTGCCCATCCCATTAGGGATACAGGCATGATATATGCATGTATGTAAATAAATTTAAAAAAATATCATAAAACGGGCGACAGATGAAGGATTACGAAAGAAACTTTGCTGTAAAACTTACTACTATGTTATACAAATCAAAAATTTGTGTAATAGTGAGTGTGAGAACAAAAGAAGTTTGTTCCCTCTTATCGTCATAACGGCTGAATGGATTTGGTTAAAACTCGGTATACACATAGTTTACCTCCTCGGAATTACTTATATGCATGGAACAGAAAATATTTTACAACTTGTGACTTTTAATAAGAAGCGTAGTTTGGAGAACTCTTTATAGAAAAATTATAAAAGTTCCGCTTGTTCAAAAGCCATTTCAGAAGTGTACTAGCTTGTTTGCCTTCGCTGTGGCCGGGTCCACAGCGACTCCATTTACGGAAAATTACTTTTTCTGCAAACTACGAGAGCGACGGATTTTTAATAGGAAAAAACCGTTGCTTTTTGCAATGAAATATGCGCATTCGGTGCAGCTCAATTTGTCGCCCGCCATTAATTCATTTGACATAATTTGGTCGATGTGGTTACAATAACGGTACGATTATTATTACCAGTTATCGGCCGAAGTGTGGTCGGACGTCGTCGACCGATTGAATCAAAGTTATCAAACGTATGCTAATAGAATTTTTTTTAACTTGTTCAGATTCTATTTTGTCAATTAATAGAAAACATAAACATTCGTCAAAATGACACTTTGGAAGACATTTTTGTTTAGTAGGATATAAAATCAGCTATAAAAACTTTCACCACACTGTCTAGAAATAACTAGTAAGTACCTAAGTAAGTTCGTATGAGCTAGCCGCCTAAAGGCCTCCGTCATGGCTTAACGACTTAAAAGCCGGGACCGACCATTTAACGTGCTCTCCGAAGCACGGAAGCGATCAGCTCGTAATGCCACCTGCGGTCACTCATCCCAATCGTGACCGCGCACAACGTTCAACGATAAATAGTATACTATTACTATATACCTATTTTACTACCAGTGTTTCAACAATCATCGGAATCCTATCCTCATCGGATTTGAGTAGTGAAACCAAAGCACCTGTTTCACAAGCTTTGGCTTAACCGCTGAATTGAAACCCCGTTTAGGGGCTGTTAGAAGATTAATCGTCGTTTGAAGGTCAGGGTGACGGTAAAGGTGACTGCAAATATAAATTCTGTTACTCAAAGTTAATGAAAACCTTAATGAAAAAAAGACAGCGCATGTCTATCATTGAGTGAATCTGACTATATAGTTTAACTTTTTTAATTCAATTGCTACTTCTGTATATTTAATCCGACTTATTTACAAAGATAAACTACAATAACATTAAAAACTTTAAGGTAATCGGTATAATAATAAAAAAATTAATGAGTTCAGTTTTTTATCTAAATTCGCCTACAGATAGAAAACAGAGCTCAGCTATAACTTTTAACCAAATATCTACATCATTATAAATCACAGCCAATTATTGGCCACTTCTGGGCACGGGTATCCCTTTGATACCACGTATTAATTAATTAATTAGCTAATCGATTTTATAAAATCAGCTAAATATTTACAAAATAATAGATAGTAACTTTAAATCAGGAGTGGCTGCAAGTTATCTTATGATTACTTGAGGCTCTGCCCACCCCATTAGGGATGCGGGAGTGATAGTATGTGTGTGTGTGTAGGAAATATAACTTTTGGTTTATACAAATTAAGCAAAGTATTACATCATTACAAATTATTATGTAGTAGGTTACATTGATTAAATTATTAATATGATGAGTGGGTTCACAAACAAAGCAGCCACTCAATTATTACCGCTTTATTGAAATTTAATTTAATAATGTTGAATATTAAAATGATATTAAGGTCAGCAATATGGAAATATTCAATCAATTTAATGCCCAAATATTTATAGCTCAATCGTATCTTTTCAAATTGAAGAGCTTTTTTAATATTTTTCTACTATCTTTTAACGAGAGAGTTCATATTGGAATATGAATCACGCGAAAGTTTTTTGTCTATAAAAGCAATCTATTTAGTAACTCACTATGGTAGTTACCGCTGTGTGAAAAAGAGATGGCAATAAAGCTAGTAGGTACTTACTGTAGCTGTCTCACTTATACACAGTGGTAGGTAACCAATCAATCCATTAAAATGTACACATTTCTAAAAGTTTGTAGCCCCTAAGGGCTTTTTTAGGCTTTAAGAGCAAAACCGTCAAAGAGCAACTGTCAAACAAATTGCATGAATTTGACGTTTCTGAAGCGTTTTCAACAGTTGGTGGTAGTCTAGGGGATACGATTCTACTAGTTTTTTATTTCTACCTAATTACACTTTTTTATCCACGACGGAACGGAGAAGGCGTTTGGCCCAAAAGGTTGTATGTTTATTTATTTGTTTGTGTGTACCGTTTTACCAGTAACCATTTACCTCAAAAAGTACTGTACCAATTTCAATGCGGTTTTTTTAATTTTGTTGATGTCATAACAGGGAAGGTTCTTAGATATGTTTAACGGTCATAGCCCACCAGGGGGCGCAGCATCTAGTATAGTTTTTTTGCACTTAACCGGATAAAACTCTTTTTAAAGACCTGCTTTTGTTGTAAGTAGATAAAACCTTTTTATCGTCGTGGGTTAAAAAAATAATTGTTTCTTGTGTCTGTCAATTGTGTCACTCTGTATAAAGTTTTAACTCATTTAACCTTTTAAACGGAGACCAATTGTAAAGAATTGGATAAACACTTGAGATTAGATCTTTTCATTTGAGGAAAGGTCCGAATAGTGGCCCTCCGAGGCATTTACGCGAAACGGAGGATTGAGTTGAAAAAGTCAACATTCGAGACATTTGGACGAAAAGAAACGTTTTGTTCAATGTGTCCCTAAGCTATTTGAATACTAAGAAGTATTGTGAGAATGAAGAAAATACGGGACTAAACGGACCTTTTGATAAGGAAACTGATCCCTTCTAAATGCGCAAATCTATTTGCAGACGATGTATTATTGAATCGATAGCTTTTAAGCTGATGGTTTGAGAAAGCAGGGAATTATAGAAACCTGATAATCTCATGAGGTATTGTAATAAAAAACATGGCAACATTTGAGAGGCCGCGTAAAAATTGCTGCTGCTTGCCGGAAAAAATTGGTAAAAATTATAATGAGCAAAGTGTATTAATATTATTGTTATTACGGCCTCGGTGGCGTGGCGGGCGATTGCTCGGCAGAGACGCAAAAGGCGCGGGTTCGATTCCCGCTGCGGGAGAAATGTTTGCATGCTCTGCAAATATTTCTTCAGGGTCTGGGTGTTGTGGTACCATGGTACTCGTAGTTTCTGATACCCACGACACAGGGAATCCTAGTGTGGGATCAGGACTATGTATGTAACTGTTGGGTGTTATTATTATTATACATTCTTAATAGATCGAGCGAGCAAAGCGAGCGAATATCTCAGTAGCAACTTGAGCGACTTGGCGTTGTTTATGTGGATATGTTTGTTAACTCATGCTTAAGCAGTAACTCAAGCAGTAAGGGCTTGTAAGATATTGGGTTCTCAAGAATAAAAATAAAAGTTTTATAAATGTGTCAATGTGCCAATTAGGGTGCTATATGAAAGGGCTTTATTTATACATTCCAAAATAGTTTTTATTTTTATTCTAGGATGTATAGTTTTCGAAATAAAACTAAAAAAGTTATATCTAGTAACCTGAGCTCCCTTTTATTAGTTTCAATGTTTTCATAGTTCAGGTTAGACTGGAAATTAGCTAGATATCATATTTGCAGTAGTTGTATTTGCTATGTCTTCTATAACAAGTTAGAGTCGACACAGTCTTGATTTTGTACTGTTATCAAGACGTTATCTACTCTAACTATTTATAGAATAGACCATTAGACCTAAGTACGAGAAGGTACCTACTTACCTATGTATATCACGTAGGTAGGTGACCAGCGCGCGAGATCACAATTCGGGGCGAATTACTACTAATACAATCTTCGATCAAATTCGAAGAGTATAGTGATTAGATTTAGAGACGTTTTTCCTCAGGGGCAATGATGTTTCTCATCACCCTCGCGCTCCATCCATCAGCGCTCGTGGCGTAGCTTGCTTAGACGTTCTTGATTGATCGTTGAAGTTAAGCAACGTTGTGCGCAGTCACATTTGGGATGGGTGACCGCAAGTGGCATTACGAGCTGAGAGCTCCCGTGCTTTGGAGGGCACGTTAAATTGTCGGTCCCGGCTTTTAAGTCGTTAAGCCATGACGTAGGCCTTTAGGCGGCCTAAAAACTCCGTCACAAGAGTTGGCTACTAGCTCATACGAACTTATTTACTTATCATCTTTATACAAAAATCACAGGTCAGCACGGCTGACATTTCCGTACCACGTCAGGGTGTTCCGTAGACGCACAAATTAAGGTTCTTTAAAGAAAATTATGTTTGCTTGGGCCCTCTATTATACCGTTTTAAATTAAAACCGGGACATGAGTAGGTAAATGTTTTCCTTGCGAGTGTATCAAAAATTAGGCTTATGTACATTTAATTTGGAACCCTAATTAGGCTGGGCTATTTTTCTTACTCGTCTCATGTTAACTGGCCTATAAACCCTCTAGAGATTCTTGTAAATACAATGTGTTCGGGCTATCCTTTTTTTTTTAACAATGTGCACAAAATGCGGGCCCTAAATCAGGCCACTCCCTATGAAATTCCGGAACCTGGGACGAGCTACGGCATGACTGAACGGGTCGTAGGGGACATCAAAAATTACCTTAAACTGTAAATAACACAAATTATTGATCAGCTATTTAACACAATCCTCTCCCACGATGTTAACAGACGCGCGGGAGGTAATTTTGTATTGAAAACACACGATTTCAAATCGTCCCTGCCGCCCGTTATTATATCCTACACCTTGCAAACGCGTAACGGTAAACGGAGACGTCTGATTTAAATGGATTACCCATATTGCTTGAGCACAATGATTTGTGCGAATCACTGATTACTTAACTCTAATTTCGTACGTCAAAATAAATATCCAGTAATTTAAGGTGTAATCCATCTCAACTTCTTGTTAAGGCTGTACTACGGGATGTTTGATAAATGAAGCACTCCTGTTCATTTCCGAAACTTGATCGATTGGCCCCAATATTGAAATTTGCACCCTCTGTATTGAAAAGTTTACAAGGTGGTAGAACGCTCTGAATTAACACGTCTAACGTACCTGTACGCAGCTGTCACAACTTTTTACCCGACTACGAAAGGAGGGTTAATCGTGTTTAGGGTGTATATACGAGTACATGTCCATGTACATACATATGTGGGTATATATATAAGTGCATTCCTTTGTCTGAAGCTGTAGTTCAAACGGCTTTTGACAAGTTAGTTGTCGTTGGATCGTCTAGATAACGAGATTATTATTAGCCTATGACGCTTTTAGTCACTAAAGTGTAAAAAAACAATACGTAGTCTTTAAGTGATGATGAATTCAATTAATGAAACCATTTTCAATGATCTAAGGCTTTATATATGCTAGATTAATATGGTACTAATTTATCATCATCATCATCATGCGTCAATAAATCTAATATGGCAAATGTACTAAGCAACTTAGGTTCTACGCAATTGGGCTTTTGTTCTTTTATAGAAATATTTGCTTAACTTCCATTATTTCTGTAAACTTTCCATATGCCTCCCTTTTTGAGCTGATGACTGAACTGGGTAGGTACGAACGAAAATAAAAATATTTTGTTCCATTGACTTTCTTTCGATAATGACCGGAGTTAATTGAAAATAATTGTTTCGAAATTACTTTGATCCAAATTAGAGTTATTATAGTAACAACTTTAATCGTAGTGAACCCATTGATAACCTTTCACTCAATTATTTTTGAATCTGACCTTTCACGTCATGAAAAATGTCTTCGATTTTTTATTGCCTTTTAATTCCTTCTTTGGCCATGCACGGTTAATAAATCCAATTAAAATATTTTTAGTTTATTGCCAAAGTTAGCATAGTCTAGTACAACAATTATGTAAGTACATGTTATGTAGAATTTACTTAATCAATCATAAAGCTAGTAGGTAATTGTTACTTTTAAAACGAGTTTGGAGTAAAAATTACAAATTAATGGAAATTTCTGGGGTATTATTCAATTTGATCGGTAAATAAAATAATAATAAGTAATAAGTAATAAAATCTTTATTTATTTTCTCTCACAAAGGTCAGCAGATTTACAATAGTAAGATTTTGGATGTGAACAGCATTTATGCAAACATGATTTACTGACTGAATTATAATTAAGTAAATAAAACCAAACACTGTTACACACATACCTTTTCATAAGTTAAAAAACGTTCTTAAATAAAAATACCTATATCATAATTAATGGTAGCCCCTGAAATCGAACCATTAAAGATTTCAAACTAAAAAAAACGCTTTGCAATCTTAGAGAACACAACTTTCTGTCAAGTTTAGGTACCGTCTAATTAATGATAGGCAAGTTTAAGTTACGGGCCTGGGGAGGCCCAGATGTGGGCTTTGTGACGTCATTGATTGATTCACACTAGAATGTCGGCGGGGCCGCATTAATCATGCTGGGACGATCTATGTTCGGTTACAAACGTATTATGGAACGAGGATTGCTACTTTTTGTCGCTAGTTTCACCAAAGGATATGTTTTTTGATACTCTATTAGATGATGATCTATACGTGTCATTGTTTCATTTGAACCAGTGTGGTAAAAGGATTTAAAGTGTGCCTCTAAGACTCCTTTCGTGCACTTGACACATATTTTCGAACTTATTAGGTTCTACGACATGCCGGTTTCCTCACAATGTTTTCCATCACCGTTTGAGGGTACCTACTAGTATAGCGCACATAAATTTTTGGAACAGAAAAATCCATTGGTGCACGACCGGATTTCAACCTCTAGGGGAAAAAGTATTTTATTTTTTGCGGTTACCATCGAGACTACAAAAACGAAAAAGTCTCAATTCATAAGTAGAATAAATACTCGACTTATTACTGTTTCATAAAACAGAACATTTTATTTTTGAAAATGGAACTAAAAGCGGCGATCTCTTCGGTCGAATGCGTGTATTGTGTTGCGGGTAGCCGCAATATAAATTTTAAATGACTTCTGTAGAAAAGTCATTAAAAAAGGCACTGGCAGCGAAATCTTTAGAATTTTTGTCTAATTACAAATTGAATTGGTAGCCGTATTAAATATTGTATAGAACTATTTTATTTTCGCGCAATCGTAGTGAATACTAGAGTGTAACACACGGCGCTAAAAACCCATTTTATCTCTGTTTCTATTTACTCCCTTGCTAAAGTTCATATATGCTAGCCTCGTGTATAACAATCAACTATTATTATATTTCTTATGATTCTGTATAATGGTATTATAAAGATAATTGAGTAAGAGATGTGTAGCTTACAATATTGCGACTAATTGTCGCGAAGTAATTTCTACAAAATTCTATTGACTGATTTTACATCTCTCCGTTCATATTTTGGTTGAAAACCGCCCTACAAGAGTACTTAAATTATACATAGACAGGTTTTTGACATTATGATATGAGTGACCAAGTCGCACTGTAAAGTCGCGTCTGAGAAATACCTAGTCTAACTGTAGCAGAATACATGTTTTCGAAGAGATTCAATTTCTCATGTCAATTATTATTATAATTGGTTATGTTGATGCATAATTGAAACGTTACTGATGGGGTTCACAATCTTTAGGGGTTTCCTGAATTTGGGGCTCTGAATGCCTCTAAAGCCTCACATGGCTCGAATTTCGAGCAAACGCTGTATAAACTTAATCATTTATGATGTTAATTTCTGCCCGTGGTGTACAGTCACGGAATAAAAAGGTTCGACAACATGAGGTCGGTTTTCGCTTGTAAGAATCAATTATAGTTTTAATTCAGTAAAACATACTATCTTGTATGACATGATAAGTTGTCAACGAAATCATGTTTCAATTGCACGAAATTACCTCGCCTCAGAGGCTCCCTTTGAGGCGCACTTTAAATCCTTTCACCACACTTGTTTAGAACTAGTGACACGCCTAGATAGATAGATAAAGAGTTTCATCCAAATCCGTGAGCTTTTCTGGTTTATAAATCACATACAAAGCATCATCAAATGCCTGCTTTCCATAGGGAAATAGAAAGTCACATTTACTTTCTTCAAATTCTTCATGCATGCACGACCTTCATTATGATATTAGTAGAAAGATAACATAAGTTAATAACTTTATTTGGATCATACTTTACGTTACGTATTGACAACTTGCTACTAGTACATTAGCTACGAGCGAATGCCACGCCACATCGGCGCAGTATCGTGAACGAATACAATACATACATAACATATTATCACGCCCGTAACCTCAATGGGGTTGGCAGAGCTACAAGCAAACATAAGAAAACATGCAGCCACTTCTGTTTTAAACTCCTAAGACGGATATGGTGAACCATGGTGACAGGTGATCAGCCCATCGCCCGTATAGGTGGTTCCATCATTTTGGAGAAGATATAATCGGTCGCCTTTTACGACATGCTGGGGAAGAGAAGTAGCTGGACGCATTCTATGCTTTTTCTTTACTTCCAGTCCAGCAGAGAAGTAGTAGCACGAATACAAGTGTGCATTTATTATGTGGCGGAGGTTCGATTCCCGCTGCGGTAGAAATGTTTGCATGTTTTGCATTATTTTTACAGGGTCTGGGTGTTGTGGTACCGTGGTACTCATCGTTTCTGATACCCACAACACAGGGAATCCTAGTGTGGGCTCAGGATCGTGTATGTGATTGTTGGGTGTTATTATTATTTGTGATGTTGTTTTACAAAATGATAGGCCGTTTTACCTTCCCTAATTTAGTAAAGTTACTTATATTACGCGGTTGATTTTGGTAGTTTTAATAGGTACAATCTGGTTTCAAAGGTTTTAGAACATCGCTTCAGCCTTTATTCATATTTCTACATGTAACTAGAACCTGTGGAAGGTTTTCCCAAAACAGACATGCGACAAAATCACGCCAAAACTTCTGCACGCCATTTTGAATCGTAAATCGGCGCAATATGGTTGAAAATGGAGTATCAATATTGTTTAATATAAAGTGATTTGTGTACGAAATATTGAATGAATAAATCGATGTTTCGAACAATTTGGACCTCGAACGTATTACGTTTACAAAACATTTTTCAAGTTAATTTCACAAGCTTGAGAGGTATTTACACGGAAGTTCGAGCTTTGGCTTATTAGGAAATATTAGCATAATCATTTGCTATAGAAAAATAAGTTTAGCCCATTAAATCGAAGTAAATACGGGTTCAACTTAAAGTAGGTATATTTTTTAATCAATTTAATAAATACCTACAGCTAATACTTTTTTTATAAACTGAATTTGTCTTTGTGATCCTTTGAGAAACTCGCAATATCCATACGTCGAGTAAGAACAATGATTGCACAAAGAAACTGCGGAGGAGCGAGAAATTATGCTGGGAAAGAGTATATGGCATTATTACTCTCACCCGCTTATTGTTGTTTCAATAGAGCTTTTCTTCTTATTTTATTCTGTAAATACGCTTTTGTTTTCAAATAAAATATCTTACATAATAAGGTGAAGTCATAAAAGGTCAAGCATTGATTCAACGAAATACAAATGACAGCTCATTGTGACATCATAATTATATCATTTAGGTACACTATAATTACATCCATGATCATGCAATGTTGTTCATGAACAATAGAACATAATACTACAACACCCAGAACCTGAAGAAATATTTACAGGACATACAAACATTTCTCCTGCAAATCGAACCCGCGCCTCTTGCGACTCAGCCGAGCACTCGCCCGCCACGCCACCGAGGTCGTCAATTAGGGTCCCGTTGGCACCCTTCGGGACCATAAAAATGTGAGCCGTCCAGCAGCAGCTAGATGGGTAAATAGTCAAGATAGTGGGCTGTAAATGGATTAGGCTGGCACAAGATTGTGTTGGATAGCACACGCAATGGGAGGCCTATGCCCAGCTGTGGGTAAAGATAATGAACTTTGCTTTACAATAAACTGTCCATCAAAGCTTGTTAGTAACCTCGAAAGTTATTGTTGGGTTTAGGTAAAGCAATTATATTGATAGTATAATGTTTATGAAGTAAGCTCGACCGACATAGAAATAGGTTGGACGTATTAACACGTTTCATTCTGATTGATCGACAAGAAATCGATGAAATCGGTATTCCACGACTAATTGCTGTCATATACGTATACTACCGTGTAAGTATGCCATACCATACCATAGCCCGTATGGGCCACAGGTGAATTTCTTGAGAGTCAAATTAGTGCACGAATGGTTCCGTATCATCATACATGTACACCTATTTTAAGTTCAACGGCAATAGAAACACACACTGAACACACACATAAATGTTTCATTCATTCATACACACTGTGAAAGTTTCACCGATTACGGGTGATATGATGAAAGATACAGTCCGCTAACAGACAGACAGACGGGCGGACGGACAGCGGAGGTTAGTAATAGGGTCCCGTTCGTTGGCACCCTTTGGGTAAGGACTGAGACACAAGAGGCGCGGCTTCGATTCTCGCTTCGGGAGTAATGTTTGCATGTTCTGCAAATATATCTATCTGGGTGTTATAATATTATCTATTATAAGTGTATGTATTTAAAAAAGTACCTGTGTTAGTATTCTATGAGCCATAGTACAAGCTTTGCTTAGTTTGGCTTTGCGTAAAATGTCCACAAATATTTATTTACGGAACCCTAAAAACGTGTTATTGTTCTATTTTCTGTTAACTCAAGGCATATCAAATCAAAACCAGTGTCAGCAAACGGAAAAAATCGCATGTCAAAGCCATCTCGGTCCGGCAAACCCTTCTCATTCAAGTCCCCAACTTTTTAACATTCACGAGCAAACGGTACTCATACCTTTGTACCAAGTTATGTACCAGTTTTAAAACAAAAGGTTGGTTGCCGCATTCGTCACAATAAAACCGCACGAGTTTCCGAATAAAAAGGCTTGGAAACTTTAAAAATTAAAAAATTGGAGCCGCAATGTGGAGGGCCCTCTAGCGGGTCGACGTGGCAAAGTCAATCGTCAAAGTGGCGGAAAACGGGTCAGCTTGTGCCGCTCTCATCGTGATGACGGCTATCATGATGTAAGGGTGATAATTCCTTGTTTTTCCGTGTTTATAACCATCCTACAGATGATTGCTGCGCGTACGAACTGTCCCATCCAGTATAAACTGGATGCAGATTTTATTAGGCTTCTCGTAAAGGATTCTAGTTCGGTATTAGGTGTAGGTATTTCTCTAGATATTTTTTCCAATATGTATCTACCGTCCTTCTCTTTTTAAAGTTTTGTCCTGTCATCCAAAGGTTGCCTGGAAGAGATCGCTGTTAGCGATAAGGCCGCCCATTGTATAGCCTGATATAGCATATTTATACTTGTTTTAATTTACTTTATTTTTTTATTTCTATGATTTGTGTTTTTACAATAAAGATAATTATATTGTATTGTATTGTATTAGGTTAGGTCTTTCATTTTATGTTTATTTTGTTTATTTAATTTTATTTGTATTGTGATTAATTTAGTTATGAATATTTTTCTAATTTTTAGTATTATGGATCTGTAATCCGAAATATTACAGACCTACAGATACCTATTGTTGATACTACCTAGATAAAAAATTGGTAAGAATTCACTAGTATTATAGTACTAGCTGCCGCCCGCGGCTTCACTCGCGTGGTATCCGTATAAAAAATAGCCTATGTGTTAATCCAGCACATGTACTATGTATATTCCAAGTTTCATTAAAATCCATTTAGTAGTTTTTGCGTGAAAGAGTAACAAACATCCATACATTCAAACTTTCGGGTTTATAATATTAGTAAGTATGGCGAGGTGGTCTGCCCCCACTGTTCGGGAGCAAGGATCCCCCTACAAAATAAATAATATAAAAGATTACATGTTAGGTACCACAAAATCCAGTCCTGGAAGAATTATTTGTGAGACATGCAAACACGCCTCTCTTGTTATTTCCGTAAGGGAATATACCACACATGATACCCACAGTTTAATCTTCTTATATTATAAAAATCTTTGTCCTGACTGACTGACTGACTGATAGACAACGCACAGCCTAAACCGCTGGACGTAGAGACTTGAAATTTTCAGTGTAGGTAAACCTTGATACGTAGGGGTGTACTAAGAAGGGATTTTTCAAAATTCAACCTCTAAAGGGGTGAAAAGGGATGAAAACCTGGAATCAATTTTTGGTCTAAAACTGCACATAACCTATATCAAATTAAAGAGCCGATTTTTCTCATTTAGTTGATGTCATAATTACCTGTAAATTCTTTATTTTTGGTATGTTTTTCATGAAAAATAGAATACTTTTATTTTGACATATGACAGCGATGATACACACAGATTAGTAATAGATGATACAAAACATATGGAAAAGGAACTGTCAATGTCAAATTACCTGTGTAAGGAAGCATAAATTATTACTGGTCTAATAAGTTCCCAATCTTGATTATTCATGGAGTTCTGACGTAATTCTACGTCTGATAACTAGATGTCACTGCTAATTCTGATCAAATCCTAGAACGCGCCGTGTCGTTGCGTTTTGAAAAGTTTACCTTAACTCTCAAAATTTTTACTAAATTCACCGAAATTTCTTAATTTTTAGATTTAGGTATGTTTGTTACTCTTTCACGCAAAAACTACGGAATATACTTACATACCCTATTATTCATATTCGTTCGCTAAAGTTAGCCATTGCTTAAAGTTAGCCCTGTCACTGTTTGTCATTATGAAATGGTAAGAGATGGCAATACTTTAGTCATTGTTTAGCGTACACTATATTATAATGAATAATGAGGATAGTAGGTGCCTACGTGTGCTGGAATGGGACATAGGGTACTTTTTATCTGGGTACCGCGTGAGCGAAGCCGCGGGCGGCTGCTAGTGTAATATATATACATTGTTCAAAACTTAACAGTCCGCAGCCTCAATAGCAATCAGGCACGAATCCCAAACAATTATCTCAAACTAATAATCCAACGGCTTATACTGTGGTCTATCTCACTCCTACGTCTCTGTGTGACGATCTTGGTGGCGTAATGAAGTTGTATCCAGTTTATAGGTGCGGATTTGATTCCCTCTTCCATCTTCTCTTATCACTCGCCATTTCAATACTCACTCCTTTCACACGCATGTCCTCTGTCACAGTCCATCCATCTTTTTAGGGTTCCGTACCCGATGAGTGCCAACGGGACCCTCTGTCGTCTGTCCGCCCATTTGTCAGTGGACTGTAACTCGTGAACCCTATTACAATTCATGAGTTGAAATTTTGACATAATGTGTATTATTAGTGTGTACTAAGTATTGCCGCTATAGCAACAAATAATATACATAAAATAAAAGGGGGCCACATACAAGAAACATTTTATGTTCGTGTACGATGGTACGAAACCTTCGTGTGCGAATTGGACTCGCTGGCTTGGCTGGTTTTATTTCGTTATGTATAGGTAGACTTATTTATTTAATAAACGGAAGTTTGAAGATAGCTGTTTTCAGGCCTTCATCCACAATTGGATTCCCGTGGCGATATACAAATCAATTTTCTGAATTCCTTAAAAATAATTCAGGTTAAACTAATAGTATCGTAAATGTCTGTGATACGTGTTGTTTCCTTATCATGCCCGGTTCCAAAATTATACTATTGGACGGTAGATCGTTCTTTACCAACGCAACGTTGTTTATTGTCGAAAAAGCCATATATTTCTTTATAAAAAGAACATTTAAAAGAAGAAGAAATAAACTATTTATTTGGTTCACAAATACTTATAAAAAATTATACAGCTAAAACAAAAAATAATAGTGATTTGTGAGCCAAAAAGGCAACCACTCAGCGTGTGCTGCAGAGCCCGGAAGCAACTACAGCGCTGTTCTTCCGTGGCACCTTTCAGAGCGCATCACTGGCCAACACACACTCTTCATAATCATAAACACTATCACATTTGGTACTTAAATAGGGCACAAAGAGGATTTCTGGTCAAAAAGTATCAAAATCCCGTTTGCAGGGGATTGCCGCAGGGGGTTTCATAAGCCAGCTATACCAACCTAGTTAGGTACTTAAAGACGTTAACGTTACGATAAGTGCCTTATAACTTAGTGAACTTATGTTTTATCAGTTGCAAACTAAGTTCAAATTACTTACGCAAACATAGCTCATGAGTTCAAAACTGAATCTGTTCTGAGATGAACTTTCAACTTGTCAGTTATAATGCTAAAACCATGCTAATATGGGTTCGACATGCCACCTTTTTTACCACCTGGACTTTGTGTTTGCGTCATAGGGTTCCGTACCCGAAGTGTGTTAACGGGACCCTATTTACGCCTCCGCTGTCCGTCGGTCAGTCCGTCCATCCGTCCATCTGTCAGCAGGCTGTATCTCATGAACCGAAAACGGTAGAGTTAAAATTTTCACAGAATGTGTGTTATTGCTGCTTTAACAAGAAATAGCAAAAATCAAATAAAAAAAAATTTGTACACCTAGTGACAGGTCACAGTGCACTTCAAAATTCTGTAATTACCTGTATTTAACAAATAAATAAATTGAAATATTATGTCTCTCAGAGTTTTTGTTCACACGGAGTTTTACAATCAATAAATACCATACGATATAGATAGACATGAGATACATAGATACCATAAAAATAAGTCGCTACTTACGAGTAGGTACTGAGATAATTTTCTTAGAAAAAGAAAAGCCGAAAACAAGAAATAAACTACCAAAGCGTAGAACTTTAGAGTTGCCAGTATAATGCAATAATCGTATCAAGCCGTCAAGACATCAAGCCAGAATACGGTAGTTTCGGAAATAAATTTGAATAATTACTCATTTTACTTTACCGTAAATTCAATACAAAAGGAAACTTCTCAGTCTTGTTAGCTCCCAATGTTGGTCACAATTAATTAATGTCTAATATTAGCTATTATTAAGTTACCATTCAGTCAATATTAAACTTACCTCTAAAATCTTTACCTTTATGACTAGCTTTTACCCGTGGCTATACTCGTGTGGTAATTGATTGATAAAAAGAAAATTGTTTTAAAAAGCTTACTATGATATTTCCGATTATTTAGAAGACAAAAATGCTTACATGCTGGACGGAAGAATGTTCCAACTCGTTTTGTAAACATGATTTTTAATGGAGCATTTAAATAAAATAGCCAAGCGTGGTTTTGTAACCTGTATCTTCCACATTTGGTTGCGTTACGATGTAAATTCAACGTAGATTTAAGACGATGTCCATTATGATTTCTGTGATTTTAAGGAATATTTGAATTTGTTTAGACGATACGCCTTGATTGACATATAGACAAAAATTACGGATTTGGCTCAGATTCTTAGTTTCCTTATACTTATTAATTATACAAGTATTTATTTATTAACAGAAATAAACTTACAATTAATACAAATATAATTTACAAAATACAAAAGAAACGTTGCAAACGTTCTATAGATAGTTCACCTGATTCAGATCATCAGATGAGACCATTCATTATAAGTAATACGCAATACGCAAGTTACGCAATTATCTGAGAGAATTTATGGCGCAAAACAAAGTCTTTTTGAGTTTTGAGTTTTCAAGTCTTTGAGTTGAGTTATCGGACTTGTAAGTTCGACTTGGTAACATTAATGAGATAATGAGGCTTTGGGGCTGGAAATTGGTAATCGATACAACTTTGGTCAAACTAACAAATGGTTAGAGTTTTCTTTCAAGGATTTTGGCTTTAATTAAAATAACCACACAGTTTCTACAATTTACCAGTAAGATTTTCCGCCTTATATAATTATGCCAGGATCGTAGCAAATGGAGATCCGTGATCTCTGCCTACCCCTATAGGAAACAGGCGTGATATTATGTATGTACAAAAAGGAAAGTCGGGCTCTCTAAAGACTGCTGCAAACTGATCAGCGTCATAGCTCACCTGATCCAGCTCATCAGACGGTGGACTGGCTGCATTACCACGCTGAATGGCAATACTGATCCGTTCAATTGTTTAACTTGTACTTGGTATCTTTTAAGAGGTGATTCTAAGAACTATAATCGCCTTGTAAGACTTTTAAGCATTTTTATCCGGAGGAAAGGCTAAGGGCGCTATTCGCACGTATCTTTTAACTGCTTATACAAACAAGATTATGAAGTTGCATGTAAAACTAGTGGAACGAAACGCGACTTTTTCCGGATTGATTTCTTTATTGCAAACTTCTTCATCTTCCTGCTTCGTCCTGTAAGAAGACGTTGAGAGGTAATACCTTTCTCAGTGCACCCCTACACCATAATATAAATACAATATTCATTCAAAGTTGCATATTTTTTTACACACTTTTATAGACATTTAATTACTTTTAGGGTTCCGTACCCGAAGGCTGCCAACGGGACCATATTGCTAAGCCTCCGCTGTTCGTCGATCCGTAAGTCAGACCGTAAACATAAGAAAACTTGCAGCTACTCCTGATTCAAGTTTCAAGATGGATATGGTGAACCATGTTGACAGGTGATCAGCCCATCGCCCTTATAAAGAGGATGCTACCTTTCTCTTAGTCGACTTTTACGACATGCTCGGGGAGAGAAGCAGCTGGACGCGTTCTATATTTTTACTTTACTCCCAGTCCAGTAGAGAACTAGGTGTGAATTTTAATCTAAAATCAGTAGCTCGTGAAACCATTCCTACTTTGGGGAGTTATAATTAATGAAACACGGCACAGACCGCGGTATCGACAATAATCAATTTTCGATTTGTACAATAAGCATTAGTCGAATCGAGCGCAAAGTTGATGAAATTTTTGCAATTTGGTTTACGCTATCCGCCCATCCGTCTGTCTGTCAGCGGGCTGTATCTCATGAACCGTAAAAGGTAGAGTAGTAAAAAAAATAAAAGGGGACCCCATACAAGAAATAAATTTAATGTACGATGGTATAGAACCGTTCTTGTGCGAATTCGACTCGTACTTGACCGGTTTTATTTTGTTTCGGTCGGCCACCATCGTTCGTTCCAACTGAAATCTACACTCTTTAAAAATGGACGTAAGTTGGATGAAATGGCAAAAAGAATGACAGTATTAAAATCACATATTTTATTATAATAATCTCATCGCGTTTTTGTACAGATTGTAGGGCAGGACAAGTCAGAATAAAATAACTTCAGTCAATAGCCAGCTGAATTGGTTGGGTCTTTTGAATGAGATGATAAGATTATTATATTATGTAGGTATATACCTATTCAATGGTAGTCCACTTCCCTCTATGATGAATGATGAGCAATAGTTTGCAAATCAATAAATATTTGGTGTATTTTTCCGTAAATACCTTATTCGTATTTTACGCTTCAGGTATTTACGACTTTCCTTTTAGATATTCGGATTTGATTGCACTTTGCTTTAACCACTCGTTACATTCACCTATTTCTAATTTGACCCTAAACTTCGGCGACCCAAAAGTGGTGAAAACGCAAAAGTTATTATCTGCAACCCTGCCCGCAACCTTTCCCAAGTATTCAACATTCTAAACGTTCCATTTCAACAGAGCTCGCGGATAAAATATTATTATGACCCAAATGTGGATGTCAGATAGATCTAGTACTACCACAGAGGATGATAAGCAGATGATAATGTCAAAGGGCGCAAATATGCAAACCTCGACGAGTCTTATGTATTGAGTATTTCGGGGTCAAGACCTAGGTCCGTGAGGCACGGGCCTAACGCATTTTCAAAATTCATTCAGGGCGTCTGGTTAAAGCGTTGCGCGATCCAAGAGCTGGTTCTTATTTGGCTCAACGGATCAGCATTGCCATTCAGCGTGGCAATGCGGCCAGGGTCTTGGGCACACTTCCACCATCTGATGAGCTGGATCAGGTGAGCTATCTATAGACCGTTTGCAATAGTCTTTAAGATAGCCCTACTGCTTCTTTTGTATTTTGTAAATTATAATAACTGTATTAGTTGTATGTTTCTTTCTGTTAGTAAAATGTTGTATTTAACAGAAAAGTATTTTTTGTATAAAACATTTGCACTTTATTTTGATTTAGCGAAAGTAACCCCTTTAAGTAAGCCTTTCGATCATAAGGTCATGGATTTGAATCCAGTCGTGCAACAATGGATTTTTGAAGTCTCAATATGTCAAAACAGAAGGGATTGTACCTTTTTTGTCTGAGATTGAGAGTGGCGGTAGGTACATGTCTCGAGTTGACAAGGCAATTGTGCATTTATATAACATTTTAAAAGGATGGGGGCAATTTACGTCCCCTGGGTGATGCCTGGAATTATTGCTTACACTTTATAATTAAAAGGGTTTCCCAACTAATGTAACCTGCGAAGGAAAACCTAGGAACTTTTGGTTAGTTTCCACTCTGACCACTATCCACTACAACACTCACATTATGCGGAGCCTTGGCTGCACGCCAGAGCCGTCGAATTTGAGAATGGGTTCGAAATTTCAACAAATTGGTTTTCTTACATTTCCACTGTCAAAAGCAAGCGTTGTAAAATGTTGCATTGTGTCATGGCTCTCAAGTTGTAGTTAGGTCAGGTGGTAGTCAAACTCTCGAAATTTTTATTGTTACTGTTATTTTTCAAGCATTTTGCAATCCACGCTCATCATTATATCGTCTTATGCACGGTTCCAATATTCTATTAACGGATAACGTATCGTTCTAATTAATGCAATAAGAGGGCCATAGATTTTTTGACAAAAAAAACAACGCTGCTATGGTAATGAACGTTCCGTCATCCATTAGTAGAATTTTGGAATCGGCCATTAGACATCACCAGCGAATCGCGAACATTGTCTTTGTTCCCCTGGAGACTCGGACACGGTACCTCTGGATACCCTTCATGTTTAGTTATACCAGGAATATACTCGTATGATGTTTCTTGCTTACTACGGTATTACCCTGAAATAGATCTAATGAAAGAACCTTTAGAAAGTGAGCCTTACATAGAAAGGCTACTATTACAACTACTTACTGTACTAATCCTTCGAACCAATGTGGTAAGTAAGTTCGTATGAGCTAGTGGCCAACTCTCGTGACGGAGTTTTTAGGCCGCCTGAAGGCCTCTGTCTCAGCTACGCCACGAGCGCTTCGCTCCATTGATGTGAAAAGATTAAAGTGTGTCTCAAACCTTTTGTGCACTTTACACATGCTTTCAAACCTAGGTACAACGACATTCCGGTTTCCTCACGACGTTTTCCTTCATATAGCAAGATACGATAAATAACTTTATACTCGAAAATCCTGAGCTTACCACCTACAAACGAAAATCACAGATGGCACTCCAAATTCCTATAGGTAGAGGTACTTTGAGTTTGGCGTGTAACTTTGATGGCGGGATAATCCGGCGACATTGTTTGGTTCAGTTCACCTCGGTAATTTGACACCTTGACCGATGTCCGTTGGTATCTTACATATATCTACGTAAGTTACTATAAGCTGTATTGTATGACTGTATGGTTGGCGTTGTTTGGCTGCGTATTTTTATAATAGTATATGAACCACCGGCATGTCGTAGAACCTAAAACGACAGAACCTAATCATCATCATCATCATCCACAGCCCGACCTTACGAGTATTAAGCAAGTACTTAGGTAAGCTTCAAACTAAACAATTACACTCACGATTGAAGATCATCCCGACGTTATTTTAATCCCTCGTTTAGTCCTTGGTAACTATAATACATTTTCAAAGACCTCATGGTCCGTTGTAACTGATCTCACAATTTGGTATTCAAATAAGGGTTGGTCACCTTAATCTTTTCATTTAGGAAACTACCCCATATGGGCTAAGTTATAAGATAAGGCAACCCTTTGAGAATTAGTTTGGACGTGGGATTAAACGCCATGGTAACGGCCGTTTTAAATAAATGATTACGTTTATTTAGGCTGTTTTAGGTTATTTTAAGACGATCATTTTGAATAAAAGGTAGACTTGGTAAAAAAATATATAACACATAATTTTCGGAGAAAGATAGACAGATTTACAATCTGGAATTCTAGAACGCCAGTTAATAGGATCCTTTTATGATTATGCTACCTGCTAGCCGTGGCTTTGCTCACGTGGTACCCTAATATTTGTTTTTAGCTGGCATACAATGTAAATTCCAAGTTTCATTAAAATCCGTTCAGCCGTTACGGGGTCAGGCACAAACATACAAGCATTCTCAAAAACGTTTGCTTTTATAATATTAGTAGGATAATCCTTTCACCGCACTGTTCGACAGAACTAATAACATGACTAGATAGATCGATAGTAGGATTATAAAATGCGAAATTATGGTCTAAAATAAATAGCATGTGCTAACGGTGTATGGTGAACAAAGCTATATAATATTATAGTGATTCTTTTACATTTGTAACTTGCTTGACAACAGACTTAGTTTTTCTTAGTTTAATGGAAAATCTCAGTAGCACTCATATATTTTATGAAATGAGATAAGTTTTATAACTTCATAACCTCATCAACTCCTATTGGCCTGTGGTCGCTGTGAAGCCTTTAAAATTGTTTTTTTAATTATGTTTACTGGAACTTTGAAAATTTGCTTTTCAAGAAAGGACTTCATTAAAAAGACAAACAATTATATTCGCTGTTGGGTTATTATTATGGTCTACTATGATAGGCAGTCTAGAAGATTATGTAGTTAAGAGTTTTACTGCACCTACTACTTATTTTATCCCGACAATAGCGTATTTACCACAATAATGTATGTATGTATTATTATCACGCCCATATCTCTAATGAGGTGGGCAAAGCTACAAGTAGTCATAAGAAAACTTGCGGCCACTTATGATTCAGTCCCAAGATGGATATGGTGAACCATGGTGATAGGTGATCAGCCCATCGCCCATATAGAAGGTCCATCATGTTGGAGAATACTATCTCTTAGTCGACATTTACGACATGCACGGGGTGAGAAGCAGCTGGACGCATTCTATGTTTTTTTTTATTTCCAGTCCAGGCTACCACAATAAAGTATTAAACAATATTTTTACACACTTTTCAGATAGGTAGGTGTAGTAAAAGTCTACAGTGCATCAACAAATGTTTTTTCATCAAAATCCCAAACGGATCAGGCTAATGCGGAAATACTAATTTTTTGAAGTTTTAGTTCTAGAATATAACCTGACGACCTCTGTGGCGTTGCGGGCGTGTGCTCGGCTGAGACGCAAGAGGCGCGGGTTCGATCTCCGCTACGGGAGAAATGTTTGTATGTTCTGTAAATATTTCTTCTGGGTCTGGGTATTGTAGTATTATGTATTATAAGTATGTATTTACAAAAAAAAGTATATAATAATAATAATAATAAACACTTTATTGTACACAAAAAGATAGACACACAAAGTAAACAAAAAAAACAACCAAAAACAGTACAATGGGCGGCCTTATCGCTAAGAGCGATCTCTTCCAGTATACAAGTATTCTATCAGCCATCTGGTTCCCATAATACAAGCTTAGTTTGGGGCTAGATGGCGCTGTGTAAAATGTCCACAAATATAAAAAAAAAAACAGATAATCTCTTCAAAATAAACAGAAGATCCCATCTAACCTATTTAAAACTCGACTGCAGCCTGAGGGCGAGGCTAATTCGCCACATGTCTCGTGAAGCACCCTCCACTCGGCCTGGCTCTGGCCTTGGCACAATGGAACCTTGACTTGACCTTGTAGGCTAATTCGGTTCTGGTTTAAAGTCGAATTGTAGACGAGAACGTTGACGTAGTATCCTCTCCAACATGATGAGATACAATAAACAAGTATGTCCAAGGAGGGTTGAATCAGGTAGGCGGCCGGTCATAAAACACCTTAGCCAAAACTCTTACAGCATGATCCGAAGATCATGCTGCCGACCTCGCATGGAGTGTGATAAGGGCAGGAAGATGATGAACGTTGACGAAAACAACTATTGTAGACGAGATGCAAAACAGGTCGGTCTTGTTGAGGTCTTGTAAGTCAATGACCGAGCTCGATTTTTTTGGGTTCAGTATTGATCAATCAGCTTCTTCAGCTTTGAATTTTGGTTTTTAAGTAGATAATACCAGAGCGATAATGCTTTCTTATGCATAAAATTTTTACACATACAAACTTTCGCATTTGTAATATAAGTAAGATATTTATTATTAATGATTTAGCGAAATGAGGAAAGTTCATTATACTTAGTTGATAGTAGCAGTATGTACCTAACAAACAGGACATAAAATAGTGGGCATTAGCCTAAACTTTGCTATTCCTTTATACTACAACTACTTTATGTTGTAGTAAAATTAGCTAATGCCGAATCTATTGGCAACAAACAAAACAATAAACCGAACTGCGACATTGCAAATTAGGTTAATTCAATGATGCGGCATGCGGCATCCATTAAAATGGAATCCGTCGCAATTCACAATAATGCCGAATTTACGATACAATAATATCGGTACAGGACTCGGCAATAATCTGATTGCTTGTACAATTAGATTTGATTAGCTTGCCATTTTATTTGGATAAGCTTTGGTTTCCTATGATGCCCGTCGAACACATTGATCTAAGTATAGAATAGAAAATGAAGTGGATCAGTTGTGTGTTGTACCGACCCCACTTAAGTGGGATAAGGGCAGGGAGATGATGATGAATAAGGTCTAATAAAAGAAGTGAAAACGCAAGTATTCCCAAGGAGTGTTGACGTCAGGCAGGCGGCCGGTCATAAAACACCTTAGCCAAAACTCTTAAAGGATCATGCTGTGCCGACCCCACATGGAGTAGGATAAGGGAGATGATGATGATGATGATAAAAGAAGTGAAAACGCATCGTCATCCCCATCAGTGGTGGGATGAGATGGTTACGAAGTAATCCGACGACATCTATGATGAATGGTTGCTAAGGCAGGGGATTAGTCAATTGCGGTCTCTAGCCAAACCTACAGAGTCATTTACAAGTTGTGGTACAAAGTACTGGCTTTTAGAGGGATTTGTACCATGTCTACAGATTCCCATATCTACAGATTTTCGTTTCAACATAATCCCATGTTTACTGGTTTCCATGTCTACAAATTTTAATATCAATGTACAACATCATCTTCCTGCCCTTAACCCACTCTATGTGGGGTCGGCACAGCATGATCTTTGGATCATGGTGTAAGTGTAAGTTTTGGCTAAAATATTTTATGACCGGCCGCCTGCCTGACGTTAACCCTCCTTGGGAATACTTGCTTATTAAATCTCATCATGTTGGAGGATACTATCACTTAGTCGACTTTTACGACATGCTCGGGAAGAGAAGCAGCTGGACGCATTCTATGTTATTTCTTTACTCCCAGTCCAGCAGAGAAGTTATATACAAATATCAATGTACATACATACATATTATCACGCCCGTCTCCCTAATGGCAATAAAGCCACAAGTAATCATAAGAAAACTTGCAGCCTCCGGATGCAAAGTATCAAGATGGAAAAATGGTAAGTAAGTAAGTTTGTACATTATGAGCTAGTGGCCAGCTTTTGTATCGTAGTTTTTAGGCCGCCTAAAGGCCTCCGTCATGGCTAAAGACTTAAAAGTCGGGACCGACAATTTCGGAAGGGAAGCGCTCAGATAGTAATGTCACTTGCGGTCACTCATCCAAATTGTGACCGCGCACAACGTTGCTTAACTTCAACGATCAATCAAGAACGAGTTAGCCTAGATATTTTGTATCGTATTTCCTACTTTCGCAATTGAATAGTGCCACGTGGTTGGTCACAGTCTACTTAAGAAAAGCTAAGAAAACCTGGCCTTGCTTAGTTTGATTCATGTTAATACTTCGCAAAGTAAGTTTAAAACTATTTATATTTCACAGACCTCTACACCGACTATCGCTTGAATGTGAACTTTGGGTTACTTATGGGTTCAAGGGTGGGCTATTTGGAAAATATTAAGTTGCATGCCCGGCTCTTATCCACTCAATGCAGAGTGAAGATGAAATGGACAAAATGCGGAACTGGGTTTGATAGTAAGTGCGAGTTCCAAACTACCTGTAGGACCCTATCACTCCTTTGCAAAACTTTCAGGTAAGGAAATTTATTTATTCCGTACGTATCTATCGAATTACTTTACTAAACATAATGTATACGCATATAATGTACTACTACATGTTCACTTTTGAAAATAATTATTTATCCATCTTTGGCTAGCTGTATCCCCGCAAACAATGGAGATAGTAGACAGTACTCGGGTTAGATTCAAATTGAAGAAAATTTAGTTAGGTTTACAGAGGTATAGAACAAAGGTATCTGAAAAACGGCTCATTATAGAAGTATTTTAGAAAAACTCAAAAAAATGGCCAAAGTTTTCGCAATTTTTCGAGCAGCACAGGTTTTCAGGTTTGCAAATTTGGGTAGGTATAGATACTCTCAAGGCACCTAACAACATATAAAAAAATCGTAGTTACGTGCGCGTTTACGATGTTTTCCTTTTTTTATGTCGAAATTGACTGGACTATTAGTAGCCTTCAATGTTTCAATGCCACACCCCACTTGACATTCCTCCCTCTTCTTAAGATAAATAACTAGCTTCTGCCCGCGACTTCGCTCGCGCGGTACCAGGATAATAAGTAGCCTATATGTTATTCCAGCACACGTACTATGTATGTTCCAAGTTAAAATCCATTCAGTAGTTTTTGCGTGAAAGAGTAACAAACATCCACATATACAAACTTTCGCGAATCACCTATTTTACATTGCAAGCTGGAGCAATTATCGTCCTATTTTTTTTTACAATACTTTTTTGTGAAGCATTCTGAGCAATCATTTAGTTTCAGAGTCTTGGCAATCAAATGTGCCAGTTCGTTTATAACTTACGGCTTGTTTCCGGTAGGAAATTGTGCGTCTCGGTAGTTAAACACCGACCTACCCGGAACGGAACGACTTAAGATCTGTTGTGTTAATTAATAAGTCGATTAAAGTTGTAGTTATCAGTTTGTGTTGTTGACAAATTTATTAAGGCGACTTTTTTACACATATTCTGAGAACTGGTATGGTAAGATGCACTAACAAGGCCTTTAAACAAGTAATTTAAAAAAGTGCACGAAAGGACGCACATTAATCCTTTCACCGTCCACCTTTCACCACACTGGTTCGAAAGAACTAGTGACACGACTAGATGTATAGAATAAGTAATTTTTTGTATAATATTCATGATTGTAAAAAATTAAGGCTGCTGAAAAGTGTTTAATTAGGACGTAGAAAGTAAGTAAATTCGTATGAGCTAGTGGCCAACTCTTGTGAAGGAGTCTTTAGGCCGCCAAAAGGCCTCCGTCATGGTTTAACGACGTAAAAGCCGGAACCGACAATTTAACGTGCCTTCCGAAGCATGGAAGCGCTTAGCTCGTAATGCCACTTGCGGTCACCCATCCCAATTGTGATCGTGCACAACGTTGCTTAACTTCAACGATCAATCAAGAACATCTAAGCAAGCTAGTAGTTTTGGGCTAGATGGCTATGAAAAATGTCCACAAAACTTTTAAACCAATTAAATCAGCGCCATCTATAAAGCCGTTTTTCTAACGTAAAACTTCTCCTTACTCACCGGCTCAACAAGAGGTAATTTTGAATGAGGTCTGCTTTTGTCGTACCTGGAACAATAATATTTAGGTCATTGTACGTTTATGATTAAAATCTTTGTATTTGGCACTTGAATTGGAGTTATTTAGTTGTGATTGTGAAGGACTCAAAGGGTTGAAACTTATTGATTTAAATGGAACTGGTATTATGGACAGGCACAATTCAAGAAACTGCTTACAATTAAATATATTATGTAAATTGAAAATGAATTACTTTATCATTATAGAAGTCCACAGCTGGACAAAGATCTCTCTAATATAGAGGTACTTCGCTGCGCTTATCATACTGGAAAGCTTGATTTAATTTAGCTTCTGCCAAAGGCTTTGCTCGCGTGGTACCCGCATAAAAAGTATTCTGTATGTTATCCCAGCATACGTTCTATGTATATTCCAAGTTTCATTGAAATCCCTTCAGTCATTATGGTATGATTGCGGCACAAACATACCAACCTACAAGTTTTTATAGTAGTGTAGAATGATTAAAATTGTTTTATTATAATATTGCTATCTAGCCAAGTAGGCCAATGAGCAATGTAATTATGAATATTAAATAAAATATCTAAGAATATGTCCAATGGCACTTATTTTACTGTCTCTTACAAGCGTAGTTAAACAAAAAACAAAAGCTTGCAAAATACTATTACTCTTCTTTCTCTTCAGATAAAAAAGGAAATTGTAAAACCAACTACAAATCAGTTAATAAGTCCTCTGCGAAGGGCTGTTCAGAGGAGGGCACTTCAATCTATTTCCGGTTCCGGTCAAGGCTCCATCTCTCTGATTGTTTCACTAGAATGTCTTTCTGACACTTTTCTATGTCCATATTTAGAAATTCCTCTTTAATATACGAATCCTACTAAGATTTTTTAATATACGAATTGTTATTTATGTTTATAGTATAAATAAATAAATAAATAACACCCAACAGTCACATATTATACATAGTCCTGACCCCACACTAGGATTCCCTGTGTCGTGGGTATCATAAACTACGAGTACCATGGTACCTAGTAATAAAGCCGCGAAAGAGCTAATCTAATCATAAATGCAAAAGTTTATGTTAGTGACTATGTTAATATTTAAAGTGTAGTTTAAAATTTCTGAAATACCTACAAAGTCAAATATTAAAAGACTTTGCAAAGTCAAATAAGCCATGATGCTATGAAAGTAGCTGAAGTAAACTAGTCTGGCTGTATCTACGTCTGTAAAGAGGCGATTTTTTTGTAATATCATATTAATATATTTTTTAATATTATAATTTAAGGCCGTAACCTTGGTTTGAAAAACAAGATTTTAAAAGATTTCTTTGCAAGCCTTGTTTATGCAAAGTTTCAAGTTTGAAAGTTCTGAACCTTTTTCACCCTCTTTGAGGTAGAATTTCCAAAATATCAACATCATTATTATCATATTCCAAAACAACTGTTGAACTGTATTAGTTTATAGATAATTTTGTTTCCTTATATTTTAAATTTTTCGAAGTTGATGCCTTCGTAGGAACCTTAAGATAATAAATAAATTTCAGGTACTCAGGCTACGGTAGGTACTAAAATTATTTTTATTTTGAAAATAAAATAATTTTAGGGATTACTACTACCTACTACTAACTTGTCTCACTAGTTCTTATGACTAGTAAATAAATTAATAAACAATAATTGTTTATATCGGACAACTTAACATTCATATTGGTTAGTAGCAATATAAAAAACTTTAAAACAATTTTAGCAACAAAGAGAACATAAAGCAATCAAACCCCCTACATAGAGCGATTACCAGGTTGAAGGGTGTGGAGAAAGAATTAAAGTGCGCCTAAAAGAGGCTCCTTCAGTGATTAAAATAAATAGAAGGCCCCTCAGTTTGCGTCTTCAAATGTCGTTTTTCCTCCTTTTACGCATTGATGTCAAGTGCAGACGGCGTCAGATTTGAGTGTGTTTTAACTGAACATCTTTAAGTCAGTTCACACGGAGGCGTGACGTGACGCGACGTGGTGCTCACTTTTTATGATAGTAATAGAAAATATAACCTTTTTTACTACATAGAAAGACACACATTCTATTGAGATAATTCAAAAATGACCCGCGGCGTAGCGCGACTGTATAATGAATGAATAAGGTATTTATTTGTAACAGTCTGACAAAAAGGTTCGTACCTTAAAAAAATAAGTAAATAAGAACGTACTACTACTGATTATACTGCTATAAAAAGGTCCTAACTCATAAATCTAATGAACGATCCGTAATCCGTTAGTACAATTTTTGAACCGGGCATTACTAAAACTTATTCTTCTTTTAGTTTCCTTTATAATGTTTTCATTGCAAATTGCAGACGTTACATAAAGATCTCTTTATCTAAAGAATCTCTTGACGTACAGCAACCGCATTTGAATTTCTTGTAAGAGCATTTTATACTTCACTTATATTTTGTCAAAGGAGGAATGAGTAAAGCAATGTACTTATTTACGTCGGCATTCTTGCATTAGCTTTAGCTTTTAGAGCTTGGAGACATTCTTGTGGGCATTCTCGTAAATGTTGAGCTTTGCTATTTGTTTTCATGTTTAAAAAGATTCAATACCATACAGTACCTAAGTATATTTCTCTGCGGAAATGGAAGTACAGAAAAAAGTAGAATGCGTCCAGCTGCTTTTCAGTTCCCTTCCTGTCAGATAAATAGTGTCAAGGCGAATCTTAGACAGCGTATAAGTTAAGCAACTTAAAAGTAAATTCTGTGATAACTTTAGTTTTCACAACAAAACGCCAAGCTCAACGTCGGCGTTGCTTCCTTAGAAATACCTGAATAATAAATACTACGCTAGTGCAATGTCTGACTTTGCTTTCTGTTGCAGTTTGAGTTCAGTGGTACGATGTTGACAATCAATGTTTCAATGTTCAATCAATGTGTTATTATCTTTATAAGGCTAGGTAAGTAAAAAATCAATACTCAAGCGTTAATCGTGCGTAACTCAAAGATTTGTTGTCATTTTTCTTTCGTAAACTGACAAGAAAATGCTATAGTGTCGACTTTTCAAGTAAAAGAGATACTTTACAGATTGTGATAGCTACCATCTTAAATCATTAGGTTATGGACTATTATGCTTTGCAAAGAGCTATAAACATCTATTATTTTACTATGTTCCTGACTTGCATTTTAAGGTTCTTTTCAGTCAGACCGTAAAGCAATCGCTTTTTAAATGAGAAGTTTCAGTTTAAACATGCTACGACAAAAAAAAAACTGAATTAAAATAGGGGAGTTTCAAGAAAATACCTTTCATCCAAATGAAAGATAAACTACGTTCGTGCCTAAACGTTCATTTCAGAAAGTTTTTACAATGGTATCACTATTTATATATATTATTTATTATGGCAAATCAGAAGTAATTCATAAACTGGCACAGTCTATTTACTAAGTCACTTTGTCAGTTTTGGTTGTTTTTAGATTGGTTGCCGTTAGATTCTATTTATGTACTTATGTTTTGACATTCACTTTTCCAAATCATAAGGATCTATAGATCAGTCATCGTTATCTAGGATTTATTGTTTAAACGAAACATAACTAGCATAAAAAACAAACATTAGAAAATCTTGTACATAAATCATAACATTATTAGCTATATTTATTTAAATTGCATACAGACCAGGCCCCGATTCCACTTATTCTGAAATGTCTCCTTTAAATTTTCTGGTAAGCGCGCTCCTGCCTGGCGCGTTCAGAAAAGCCTTAGGGGATTAAACCAACTAGGCAGACGGATCCTCGTTTCGTGCAATACAAAATGCAGGAAGGCTCCGTTTGACTGATTGAACATAGCGGCATTTGTTTTATTTGTACGCCACTGAAAGAGCACTTTGACACAAATACGAAAGTGTGATAACTGATGAAAGGTATGCACTCTGCAAAGGGTGTAATCTGTGTAGGTAAACTAAAACTAAGCCCTATTACCATCTATGATGATTTATACAGTGCAGGAGGCAACTTTTACCTTCACAAACGGGACGCTGTAGTGCCCGGGACAAGTAGGCTTGCCCAGAATCTATTCCATCCTCTCAGCTTAGTCGGCCTTGTCCACAGGAAAAACATGGTCAATACGTGCGGAGCTGACTAAGCCGCGGGTTTACTCGCAATGTTTTCCTTCACCGTTTGAGAGTACTGGTACGTAGGTACCTAAATTTTTCGCACAGAAAAATCCACTGGTAGACGACTGGGTTTGAACCCAAGATCTTAGGATCGGAAGGCGGTGTCACTACCAACTAGACCACCAGTGCTCTCGGTGTGTAGATATGATGAAAAGTTTTACGGGTGTATTCAAATCTGGGGATGTCTAAGAGTAAGGTTGACACTATAAAGTGAAAATTAGGAACACCGGGGTAAATAACGGGCAAAACACAACGGCAAAAATGCACATGATTCACCCCCAAAAAATGAGGTGGGCTACGAACAATATAAAGTGCACATGGTCCACCAAGAAGGACAGAGCAGATAGACCACGACCAATGACCGATAAAAATCTATATTGTGACTGATTCAATGTGGACCAACTTAGACCAAGAAAGTAAGGTGACCAAGAAAAGATCAAAGATCGATTACGATACCGTGACTGAAACTTTTTCCGAATCACTTTCTATAAACTTTTCAGCAGTATTTTACGGTTGAAATACTTCCAATGGCCTTACAAATTCATTTTTACGGTTCTATCGCGAACGATAAAGGAGAGTCACGTGACATGGCCACTTTAAACCACAAAGTTATACCTTGTGGTTCACTGACATTTCCCTGGCATGTTGCTTTTTTTAATAAAGTTACCGAAACTTACCGTAACGATAATGAATTGAAAAACTGTACATTTCAGACAGTTTTTGCCTAGCTATTTATTTCCTCTGCATTATTCAAATATATAGTAACACTAGCCTGCCGCCCGCGGCTTCGATCGCGTTGTACCCGGATAAAAAATAGCCTATATGTTAATCCAGCACATGTACTATGTATATTCCAAGTCTCATTCAAATCCGTTCAGCCGTTATGGCGTGATTGAGGCACAAACATCCAAACTCACAAACTTTCGCATTTATAATTTAAGTAAAAAAATTAGGATAGTAGGATTGTCATTGATACCAATTCTTTTGCGTTATTTAAAAACGGAAAGTATGAGAGAGACGGACTATGAAAATAAAAATGAAAAGACTTAATTTTGAGCAACTTTGGCTTATACAAGGTCAGGTAGAAAAATACGGATTCTCCGCTATAAAATATGTAATAACTAGCGACCCGCCTCGGTTTCGCACGGGTGCAATGCTGATACTAAACATACTACACACTAAACATACTATAATGTTTTTATAATTATCTGTACGTACTTATAAGTACGGATTACGTTGTCACGCTGAAAAGCACGTTTTTATTAAGTAATATTATTGTTATTTTCCTCGCTAGAGAGATGCACGCGCCGCCGCCAGCCCCCGACCAGTGTACCGCCCCAAATGTTATGACCCTGCATTTTAAATCATCATCATCATCTTCCTGCCCTTATCCCACTCTATGTGGGGTCGGCACAGCATGTTCCTTGGATCATGCTGTAAGAGTTTTGGCTAAGGTGTTTTATGACCGGCCGCCTGCCTGACGTCAACCCTCCTTGTGAATACTTGCTTATTGTATCTCATCATGTTGGAAGACACTATCCCTTAGTCGACTTTTACGACATGCTCGGGGAGAGAAGCAGCTGGTCGCATTCTATGTTTTTTCTTTACTCCCAGTCCAGCAGAGAAGTAGACCCTGCATTTTAAATATCTTCGAAAATATTCATTTAAATTACCTATGTGCTGCAAAGGGTCATATTGATCTATATTAAATGCACAATGTATTTAAGGTACTTAATTGGATAAGGATTAATGCTGTATTGCTTAAAATCGCTTCGTATTTAAGTTATTATTTCTCGTAAAAAGTAAAGGATAAAAAATCGTTATTGTGGGTTATCACTAGGAGATAGACAATATACAATCGCGGACTTTTTTGTAGACCTTTCTACGGTGTACAGTACAATTCAGCATTAATTAATGATGCAAATCAGTAAGGTTGTTTTAGGTTCAATTCTCGGTACGGGAGAAATGTTTGCATGTTCTGCATATATTTCTTCCGTGTCTCGGTGTTTCTGATACCCACGACATTGTGTATGGGATCAGAATTTTGTATGTATGGGTGTTCATATAGTAAGGAATATTCCTTTTTTATTCATAGGTAGATGTCTACTAAAGCCTTATCTAATATCTACCTCTGAATTGAGCGCCACATCAATAAACAATGAATGTGACGTGACCTCGAATCGGTATTCAGCTGTACAATACAAAATATAATGCATCTCTCTCTCTCCCTCATCAACAAAAGGTTTAATTATAATCTGTCTCTCTCTGACCCGTATTCCTAATTGTTCTCAGTCTGGCACCTTAACGACTTCCCGAATTCCCGTGGCTTTTTAAATGACTTGTGAATAGGCCGACCTTATTGTTTTCTATTTTCATTGTCTCTTTGCTAGTTTGAAATTATTTCTTATTATTAAGTTTTATAGAGACTGTATAAGTTATTCATGTTTTATAAGTAAAGCATTCAAAACATGAGAATTAAATTGTTCACAAACCAGACATGTGGTTTGTGCCAAACATAGCTTACTCGAAACATACTCATTACCTAATGGGTTTATTGGGCGTGCTATTCTGGATATTTATCATACATAACCTGTCAGTCAATTAAAAATAAGTGTAAAATGGAAAATGATCGTGCCAAAACCAGAAAAAAAGGATAGGAAAAAGACAATAATATGCTGCTCACAAATTTACCTACATTATGTACTTTTTTATTATGATAAAGTCGTTAAAAATGTTTTCCAAACAAAATGAGCCATGAAATATTATCATAATTTCTAAATTATAAAACTTTATAAACTTCCGTTGACCATGCTATGAGATTGCACTATAATGGTTCTATTATCGTAATATTACACAAAATAAATGGTGAGTGTTCGTGATTTCTCACCACTAATAACACCGCTGGAGTGTGCGTGGTTAAACAGATGCGTAGTTTATTTTATGGGCTTTTAAAAGGACAAAAACCTGACCTACATTTTTACCTTCAACTTATAAATTGCTTTGGAAATGCTAAAGGCCCGCAAATCCTCTTACAACCCTAAAATATTTTGGGCCGAAAATCTACATTTTCATTTGGGTTTGACAATGAAAACTGTTTCATTAGTCAAGTCGAGCGACGCACTCAAAGCTCGCAATTTGATAATAGCATGTCTTACATTATATCAAAAGGAATCCAACATCATCAAGGCTATTAATTTAAAGATACTCTCGCATACCTTTGATTTTAGGTAATTTGGCTTAATGAGGAAATTGATTCGACGCTAAAATCAGCTTTAAAGTAAGGTGGTAGGGTATAAATTACCATGTGGGAGTGTCGTTTGTTTTGTACTGAGTCGTTAGGAATGAACACTTGACGCGGTCTCATTACTGTGCAGTTTTTGAGAGCAATGTGGGTTTCTCGTGCTCAGTGGGTCTGACGGAAGTATGACCGAGATTCTGTCATTGTGTGCCGTCTATTCTCTAGGATATGGGGACGGGGAAATGTTCAGTGATAGTGCACATGCATGGGGAACTAGTGGAGGTGCTAACTATTTTTACAATCATCTGAACAATGCAATTTATGTTCACTGTGTACAACGAGACAGCACTACTCAGTCTCTGGATTTTTATTCGGTTGAAGAGTTGAGGTATAGTGTTCCCACACAGGGTTCAACGACCGCTGGAAATAGTAGTATTTAAGCCTAAGTTTTGTAACTACGTGGTGAAATGAGAGTGTCCCATTTTGTTCCAATTCCTGTCCTTAACTTATAGCCAAGTCCTTTACTTATGTTTTTGTCTTCTCATTATTTTCTTTTTCCCCCTTTGCAGCTTAGAGCACTGACGTTTATATTACATACGACACTATCTTACCTTATTACTCCTCTGCTGGACTGGGGGTAAAGAAAAAACAGAATACGTCCAGCTGCTTCTCTCCCCCTGAGAATGTTGTAAAAGTCGACTAAGGAATAGTATCCTCTCCAACATGACCTGGACCTATATGGGCAATGGCCTGATCACCTGTCATTATGGTTCACCATATCATGGAACTCTTGGATCAAAAGTGGCTGCAAGTTTTCTTATGATTACTTGTGGCCCTGCCCACACCGTCAGGGATATGGGTGTGATAATGTACTTTGCCTTATATTCGTATTTTTACTTGAATTTATACTTTTTAGCAATTTTTTGGAACGTATCTTCAACACTGTAGTACCAGGCAAGCAGAATTTTATAGAAGGTTACAGATGGTTGTACGATTACATGTCTCTTCCATTATTCTTTTGTTCCATCGACGTTATGATCTGTGTGAATGTGTGCGTGTATTAGTTTCTGTATTGAGGCGCTATGCAGAGCAACTCATATTGTCCTAGAAAATACTGCTTCGTGTCTACTTTGATGAATATTTACCTTGCACTAGCTTCTGGGAGTGGTACACGGACAAAAAACCTATTATATATGGTTATTTTTAATCATTAAAAAATAAATGTGTATGTGTATGCATTACCAATGCGAGTGGCTGCAAGTTTTATTATGATTACTTGTCTAGGCTTTTGCAATCTATAGTTAGAAGGCAACTTTGGCCTAAACTAACGGGACGCTGTAGTGCCCAGGACGAATTTAGATGGAGTAGGCTTTCCCAGCACTTATATCATCCTCTCAGCTCAGTCGGTCATATCCACAGGAAATACATGATCAATACGTGCGGAGCTGACTAAGCCGCGGATTTCCTCAAAATATTTTCCGATCAAACACAATATTTATAGCGTAGCATAATTTTTTCGAACTGTTAAAGTTTGAACTTGTAACTTAAGGTAGCCATACACGCTAGGTTGTAACTGACAAGTCTGCTTGTACATTTCAATTGTACAGGTAAACCGGAGAGTGTGCGTTGCACAACTGTGCAGATCGATCTTAGTACTCAGCTCAAGCTTACCTGACATGGCGTAACTTTGCAAGCAAAACCTGTCAGTTACACCTTAGAGCATATAGCCTGCTTTACAGAAGGTATACAGACGTGATAAGTATTCCAAGTTTAATTCAAATCCATTCAGTCGTTATGCCGTGATTGAGACATAAACAAACATCATCACAGTAAAATTGGATTTATTATATCTTCTTTTGTCATCTAAATGGCATTGTTAAGGTCAGAGGAAGCCGATGAATAAGAGCTAAGGTCAGATCCTCACAAACTTTCGGATTTCTTATATTAGAGGAATAGGGAAAAGGATTGTAGGAAAAACTCTGCTGAATAAAGTTTATCATTATTTGATTGACATTGTGAAGGTTAAAGGAAGTAAAGTCCAGTGGAGTTCAAGTCGCTCATATAGCTGCAAACCCACTGACTGACAGAATTGTTCTGGCTGATGGAGCAGAGATGGGTATAAATGATGTATGGGGGAAATGTTCAGGATGTCACAGTGAGTATGGGAAAAATCCGAAATCTTCGAAAACTGCTCCTCATCAGGGACCTCACCTACTGCCAGACGAAACTAAAAGACCGACACCCACCCTGCTTGCGGAATGTAGACATGCACCCTGGGCGAATTCGATGTGCGGTGAAAAAAATTCAAAATGGCGGAAAACAAGATGGCCGCCATACAAACTTTGACCGACGATATCTCGAAAACTATAAGCGATAGGTATGGAGTGCTCGAACAAATGTCATAGAGGATGGCGCGATGCAAATGCCAAAGGTGACAGTTGTTTTTTTTTTTTTTTTTTTTCAACAGCAGCGATTACGTCCCTCGCGAGCTGCGTGCAGCTCGCGCCCGCAAGCGGAAATACTAGTTATACTATATATAGCTGCAAACCCACTGACTCACTCACTGACATCATTGTTCTCCCAGAAGGAGACGAGATGGGCCAAAATGATGTATGGGGGAAGTGTTCAGGGTCTCGATTCGAGTATGGGAAAAATCCGAAATCTTCGAAAACTGCTCCTCATCAGGGACCTCACCTACTGCCAGACGAAACGACAAGACCAAGATCTCTCCTGCTTGCGGAATGTGGACGTGCACCCTGGTCGAATTCGGTGTGCGGTGAAAAAAATTCAAAATGGCGGAAAACAAGATGGCCGCCATACAAACTTTGACCGACGATATCTCGATAACTATAATAGATAGGTAAGGTGTGCTCGAACAAATGTCGTAGAGGATGGCGCAATGCAAATGCCAAAGGTGACAGTTTTTTTTTTTTTTTTTTTTTTCTTTCAACAGCAGCGATTACGTCCCTCGCGAGCTGCGTGCAGCTCGCGCCCGCAAGCGAAAATACTAGTTATACTATATAAAGCTGCAAACCCACTCACTGACTGACATCATTGTTCTCCCAGAAGGAGTAGAGATGGGTCAAAATGATGTATGGGGGAAGTGTTCAGGGAGTCAATTCCAATTTGGGAAAAATCCGAAATCTTCGAAAACTGCTCCTCATCAGGGACCTCACCTACTGCCAGACGAAACTACAAGACCAAGATCTCTCCTGCTTGCGGAATGTGGACATGCTCCCTGGTCGAATTCGATGTGCGGTGAAAAAAATTCAAAATGGCGGAAAACAAGATGGCCGCCATACAAACTTTGACCGACGATATCTCGAAAACTAAAAGCGACAAGTAAGGGGTGCTCGAACAAATGTCATAGAGGATGGCGCGATGCAAATGCCAAAGGTGACAGTTTTTTTTTTTTTTTTTTTTTTTTCAACAGCAGCGATTACGTCCCTCGCGAGCTGCGTGCAGCTCGCGCCCGTAAGCGAAAATACTAGTTATACTATATAAAGCTCGATTACCACTCACTGACTGACTCACTCATTGACATCATTGTTCTCCCGGAAGGAGTCGAGATGGATGATGATGATGTATGGGGGAAATGTTCGGGGAGTCCCAGTGAGTGGGGGAAAAATCCGAAAACCCCCCTTTTCCTCCCCCCTCGCCCCCCCACGTTCGGTGTCCCGATTCTTCCCGACGAGGGCATGTTTTTTTTGTAGATTCGGATAGAGGGTGCTCGAAGGAATACAACTTTTTTACTCCCCCCCCCTTTCGACCCCCCTTTGACCCCCCCTTCTATCGGTTCTCCGAAACGACTCGTGAAATGGGATTTTTTCAAGTGGATTCGTATAGAGAATAGGATGGCGAGTAAACTTTCTTAAAAAAATCCCCCCCTCCCCCCCAATTTTCACCCCCTCTTGGTTGTATCTCCGAAACGGTTCGTCCGATTGGGCTGAAATTTTGGTTCAGCCTCTAAGAAACAACATCCTCGCGGGCTGCTTGCAGCCCGCGCCCGCAAGCGAAAATACTAGTTATACTATATAAAGCTCGATTACCACTCACTCACTGACTCACTCATTGACATCATTGTTCTCCCGGAAGGAGACGAGATGGACGATGATGATGTATGGGGGAAATGTTCGGGGAGTCCCGGTGAGTGGGGGAAAAATCCGAAAACCCCCATTTTCCTCCCCCCTCGCCCCCCCCACGTTCGGTGTCCCGATTCTTCCCGACGAGGGCATGTTTTTTTTATAGATTCGGATAGAGGGTGCTCGAAGAAATACAACTTTTTTTGGATCCCTCCCTTTCGCCCCCCCTTTGACCCCCCCTTCTATTGGATCTCCGAAATGACTCGTGATATGGGATTTTTTCAAGTGGATTCGTATAGAGAATAGGATGGCGAGTAAAATTTCATAAAAAAATCCCCCCCCTCCCCCCAATTTTCACCCCCTCTTTTACGCATCTCCGAATTGTCCGATTGGGCTGAAATTTTGGTTCAGCCTCTAAGAAACAACATCCTCGCGGGCTGCTTGCAGCCCGCGCCCGCAAGCGAAAATACTAGTCCTGTAATACATCCATATTAAAAACACAAAAGTAAGTATGTCTGTCTGTTCTTTTCACGCCAATTTTGATAAAGGGCAAGGTGATAGATCACATCATGGGGAAGGCATATTACGCTATAATTTATTTAAGAATAGGTATCTATGCGGACGATGCGAACATCCGTGCAACAGCTTAACTCCTTCTTTGCGTGTCAATGACTCTTAACTTTTATAGGTAACTAGCTGCCTCCCGGGGCTTCGCTCGCGTAGTACCCGGATGAAAAATAGCCTATATGTTAATCCAGCACATGTATTGTGTATATTCTAAGTTTCATTCAAATCCGTTCGACCGTTTAGGCGTGATTGAGACACAAACATCCAAACATCCTCACAAACTTTCGCATTTATAATATAGTAGTACACAATTAATGTAAGCGACAACTGACCTTTTCATTCCGTGACTATACACCTTAATGAAAACTTGATGATAATAAAACTTATACATACACATGTTGAAACAGGAGTACGATTGGGTGGCCTTATCGCCTAAGAACGATCTCTTTCAGGCAACTTATTTAAATTAAATTAGGTTTCAAAGGCAATATTAAGCAGTAGATACACCTAACCCCAAGTGCCTAAACGAAATTGTTTTATTCATTGGAATCCCGAAGTTTTACAATAAATAATACAGCATTAGGTGCGTCTTTAAAAGTTTTAATTATTTCGGGGAATATGAATATGTAGATTTTACCTACGTCTTGGTTTACCTAAAGCATTTCAAATCATGTTTAGTGGGAATATACACAGCTGTTAGTTTAATATTACATAAAAGTTAATTGTGAGCCCCAGTTATAGAGAAGGCGTGTAAAACTATGATAAATTATTTTGATTGTTTGTAGAACAACATACAATGGATCTTAAATTAGTCAAAAAAGTATTTCTAGTAATGCAAAGTCGTTCGACAAAAGAGGACAAAGGCAGAATTTTTTTTTACAGAAAAACAAGGAAATTTAAAAGGTCTGGTTCAGATTTTATAAAAAAATAATTTCACTTCCATACATAAAGTCGAAACGTGAACGAAGCCCCGGGCGAATGCTAGTATGCCCATATTTTCCATTAGCAAAGTACAGTATAATCACTACACTGTGATTTCAAAAATATAAAACATTTTAAAAAATGGTGTTGATAAAAACGAAGCTTTAAAAGGAAAATACGCCAGGATTTGTTGAAAATTTTACTGTGGGTCTTTTCGACCACTAAATTATGAATAGGTTACAAAGGTCCACGCGGTTCCGTATAATGGAATGGCTGGGTCTTTTTGTTCCACTTCAAAATAAAAGAGGTGATCTATATTCGTTTATCATGATACTTCCGTATTTTGACGTACCCTAATGGTAGTGATATGTTTTTTTAACACATTGACAAGTGGAATGGATGTTATTGCTGGAAGAAACCTACAGCTACGTAATACAAATATAATTTACAAAATACAACGGAAACAGTCGGACTATCTAAAAACACCTTCAGCTCATCAGACGGTGGGCAGCGCACGGACCTAGAGTCTCAACCCCAAAAGGCTCGAATACATAAGCCCTGTCGAGGTTTGAATATTTGTGCCTTTTGAGATCCTCTGCTGAATCTGCCGCTACGCCGGCCCTAACTGAAGTCCCCGGCAAATAAGAACGCGCAAGGATATCTACGCATGTGGCATCCCACACCAAAGGCCCTCTCCCAAGGAACTAGAGTCATGACGTCGGGTCTTTTGTCATTGTTGTTGCTTCTCCTATTAGAGCTTTTGCAAAACTTGACTAAAACCATGACCTTTATTTTGTTCGTCGTATTACAAGGGAGTAAGACATAGTAAAACTGATACTATTTCTGGCTGGATTTGAACCCACAACCAGAATCGGAAAGCGTTCGTCATTACCATTTGACAACGTACCACTATTAAGTTCAGAATATGTATCACACAAATATTGTAAATGCAAAAGTTTGTGTGTATTTGTTCCCATTTATCTGCGTCGCGGCTAAACGGGTAGTTTTATCCGGGTATCCGGGACAACGAGCGCTATAGAAACGGTTTTTTTAACGGTTAATTTCAACCTATATTGGATGGTAATTAACCACGATTCCTACGGAACCCTAAATCGTTACATTACAGTCGGAAATAATTTTCGCGGTGCCCTTAGAGAGTTTCCCATTGTTTTTATGTAAATCAACTAAGGTCAAGCCTATTTCACTTCGAATTGCGAAGTAAGTTCGTATGAGCTAGTGGCCAACTCTTGTGACGGAGTATTTAGGCCTCCGTCGTGGCTTAACGACTTAAAAGTTGGGACCGACATTTATATCTTATCTTCATATGAATGCGTTGTTATGGGTTAGATTTTTCTGATGCGTTACATAGCAGTTTTGTGTTTTGAACCTTTATAAGGGCGGCATATGGACTTAAAACAAGTAAGGTGGACACAATAATAGTGATTGTACAATGTGCATCATATTATGATGAAAGAGGAGAACCGAAAAATATAATAATGCAATAAAATATAAGCTTTTTGATTCAGACTTTTTAGTCAAATTCGCTTGTTTCATTTCCTCTCAAACGGTGAAAGAAAACACAGTGACAAAATCCGCTGAGCTGACCAGTCTTTCCTGTGGACCCTTGTCCACAGGAAAGACTGGTCAGCTCAGATAGAGGAGAGGACAACTAAGATGAGAGGCTGATAACAGGTAAATCTTGAATAGAATTTACTTTTATTTATCACACTAATTTGAAAGAACTAGTGACATGACTAGTCAAAAAAATGCAACGAAAGTGCCTAGTTCAGCTGTTGCAAACTCGCCTAGCAATTATTTTTCAACGCCAAGGGTTAAATATAAAGACTGACAGTCACACCCACACGAGTCACGGTGTTTTATTTGAAAGCTTAACACATACAGGGTCCACATTGCTTTCTTGAAAAAACTGTGAACGTACTGTAGCCTTGGCAACATTTAAAATCCATCATTCTGACTGGGAGAGTCAGGAATCGCGACGTTGCCTGGAGAAAAACCGTGGCTAAAGGTGTCGTCGCTCACGATAAGGCCTGGCTCGACTAGGGTTACCAGATCTCAGGATTTGTCCTAAGATCTCAGGATTTTTAGGCTCTTCTCAGGATTGCGGCCGGATTTTGGAAATCTCAGGATTTTTGGAATTTTATTTTAATAAAATAGAGTAGATTTTTCGGATCTTTTTATTAAGTACAAAAACAAATAATATTCTTCTTTATATAGAGACTTGCTTTTACAGTCAGTTTGGCTTCACGTGCCAGCTTCATTACTTATAATAATCATGGCAATCTTTACAATGTTTCTTTCACGTTTTTACTATATCTCGTCACCACGGCTGTTATAAGACGGTCGCCATATTATGAGAAAACAAAGCTTTCCAGGGGCAAGGTAACAGGCAGGGGCCAGTGTAAACGAATGCCAACCACATTTACATTTCAGCGCGCGTACATTTTTAACGACTTGTTTTGTTGTCGAAAACTGTTAATTGTTGCCCATTCGTTTTTGAAGTTGGATTTGAATCACCGTAATCGTTTTTATTTTGAAACAGAATCACAATAATTTCAATTTTTTTTATTTGACTGTGGGTACTTACTTCACAAATTGTCGTTCTATTTGGAGCTTAGTGGGTCCGCGTTGAGTTTTTTTTTCATACAAACTTTATCTTTACACTGCGTTCTCAGCGAGTTCTATTTTGGCAATTCCTTTAGTACACCCCTACACCATAAGGGGAGAACACTTCCTCTAAGTTCCATGTTTCTAAGGACATAGATTAGGAAGCTGTAAGTTGACTGTCAGTCAGTCAGCCAGTCAGTTAAAAACTTAAGAGACGTAGTTTTTACTTGGAATAAAATCTACGTAGGTATGCAAAATGTTTTATTATTCAGTCTAAAAATTTAAATAGATAAACTTCTACTCGTAGTAGGAATGTACAGAAAATGCTCGATGGTATAGAATAAACGTAAAATACGGTCGTACCTATTTACACTGAATCTCAATAAGAAGTTTTAACAAAGAACGAATGAGTGTGTCTACCTAGTTCGAATTTCAAACCTAAAAAGAAAGAAACCACATTTTAACGAATGGCTGAAAAAGTTCGAAGTTTAAATTTGTTAAAAGTTGAGTCAGCAATTGACAAATTATTTTAAATCATGAACCAAAAAGTTTGCTCATTCTTTTTTGTTTATTCAATCAATTTTAAATTTCGAATACTACTTCATTATTCATTTCGAAAATGCGTGTGTTGCGAAGTATGGGTGGGATAACTTTGAGAGATGGCGTGATAAGAGAGCGATGTGGAGTGAAAGAAGATGTAGTGATGAGGATTGAGAAAGGTATATTAAGATGGTTCGGTCATGTAGAGAGGATGAATGGAAGAAGATTAACGAAACAGGTGTATGAGGCGAGTGTGAATGGTACCGTTGGAAGGGGAAGACCTCAGCGCACGTACCTGGACCAAATTTGCGACGTTTTGTAAAAGTGCCAGGTCGTAGCAAATGGAGATCCGTGATCTCTGCCTACCCCTATGGAAAACAGGCGTGATTTTACGATAATGAGGTTAGTTAAAAAACGTCGGGGGAAAAGTGAGAGAGTTTAATTAAAATTACGTTATAACTAATGAAATAGAACTTTTCTAGCGTTAACAAAGCTACAATACGCCCACTCTTTACGCACGGGTTATCATAACATTTAAATTATGGGATTTGCTCGTGTCATGACACTGTGAAGTATGGCTTGGCATGACACCTCTATCTTTCATGACACATTTAGGTAAGGCCTTTTAACTAAATAAATAAACATTTGTGGACATTTCACACAGCGCCATCTAGCCCCAAACTAAGCAAAGCTGTACTATGGAAACAAGATGGCTGATAGAATACTTATATACATTTTTGTTTGTAAATACTCGTCCATTACATTAATACAACAACACCCAGACCCGGAATAAATTATTTGCAGAACTTACAAAAATTTCTCCCGTAGCGGGAATCGAACCCACACCTTTGAGGTCGTCAAATCTGGCATTGTATATTCATATGGCGCGTATCCTACTAATGTTACAAATAATTCGAAAGTTTGTGAGGACTGATTGTCTAGAGGTAGCATTCCCGCCTTCTGATCCAAAGGTTGCAGGTTTAAGCCCGGTCATGCACCAATGGATTTTTCTATTCGACAAAATGTATGTGCGCTATACCAGTACTCTCAAACGGTGAAGAAAAACCGGCATGTCGTAGAACCAAAAAGTACGAAAACATGTTGCACGAAATCCTTTGAGGCGCACTTCAAATCCTTTCACCACACTGGTTCGAACTAGTGACTCGACTAGTAATATTCTGAGGATGTAATATTAATAGTAATATTCTGATATTCTGAGAATGTGAGGATGTTTGCGTCTCAAACACAGCTGAACGGATTTGGAAAATACGTACGCTGGAAAAACATTATTACTACTTTGTACCCAAATATGACAAGAGTGAAGCAGTTTGAGAAAGCTATAAGACTATAGCGAGGTCATCGACCCCGGACCGTAGGTGAAATTGCTACGAATCCGAACATAGATTGTGACTAAGCTATATTTTTCCAACAAAGGCCTTTGCCATCTATAGTAGAAGATTTATAGTGTCAGGAGGCAACATACAAGAAACATTTTTTTAACATTCGTAATCGATCATCGAAACCATCTATTTAAAAAGTACATTATAATATTAAAAAGAGCACTGGTGGTCTAGTTGGTAGTGACACCGCCTTCCGATCCTAAGGTCGTGGGTTCAAGCCCGGTCGTGTTTTAATGGATTTTTCTGTGCTACAAATTTATGTGCGCTATACCAGTAGGTACTCTCAAACAGTGAAGGAAAACATCGTGAGGAAACCCGCGGCTTAGTCAGCTCCGCACGTATTGACCATGTCTTTCCTGTGGTCAAGGCCGACTAAGCTGAGAGGATGGAATAGGTGCTAGGCTAGCCTACTCCATCTTAATTCATCCCGGGCACTACAGCCATAGCGTCCCGTTTGTGAAGGTAAAAGTTGCCTCCTGACGCCTTATAAACTTCAGCTTCAACTTTAACAGACTTCAGACTATAGATAATTGTAAAAGGCCTTAGTTATGTATGAAAGTCACTGTAGTTCTACAATCAATTTTTTTTTAATATTAACTGTTATAGGTGTGAAAAAGATATCATTTTGTTTGAACCTAGTCTCTTCTAGAAAAGATTTAAATTTGTACCAATAATGTCAGTGAAAGAAGTTACCTTCTTATTCTCAGTTTGAAACGTAGCCAAGCTCAAGCAATGAAGACAAATGTACTACAAGTTCGCAGTACTTCTTTAAGTTCTAAGTTCAAAACAAAGCTATTTCGTCCGTTTTATAAGTGCAACTCTAGAAAAACAAAAAGCTTGGCATTACTGAAAATGCTAGAAAACCAAGAATGTTAGGACAAAAAAATTCTGATAATCATGATTTTAGAGAAACGACGAGTCATAGAAGATTGAAGCTGAAAGATGCTGGGTCGACCCCGCCTAGTGGCATAAGGACAGGAACTTCTTGAGAGCGCTGGTGGCTTAGTGCCCCAAGGCCGTGGGATCAAATCCCGTCGTACACCAATGGTTTTTCCTGTTCGAAAAAAATATGTGCTATACTCTCACACGGCGAAGGAAAACATCGTGAGGATAACGAGCATGAAGAATGACTTATTTTCCACCCCCCAACCCCCACCACCCCTCTTCGAGCCGCGCTTGGAGTATAGTCTGGAAAAACTCATAGAGACGCGCAATTAGTATTAAAATAGTTACACAATTAGACTGACTGCTGCCTGTTTCCTAAATAGTGCCTCATCATACGAAACTGTCTTTTGTCTCGGAAGTTGTTCGAGAACAAAGGAAGTACTTTCTGAGACGTTTTTTCTCCCCAGCCTTATAATTTCTATGTTTACTACACGAGTGTATTTGTTATGGCTATATTTAGGGTAATGTGACCACTTTATCCCCTTGTCAGATTAAAAGGTGGAATGGAACTTCTAATTTACTTAACACACTCAGAGCAAAAAAAAAAGAAAAGACGGCGCGCCGCGAACAACAAAAGTGAAGCCACACAAAACCGTGCTCCTGCAAGTAAACATACACGCTCACGCACACACCTACACTAAAACTATGCTCATCACACTTAGTACCTAGTGAACTTAAAATTTAAAAATAGAATTATGCCTTCCTGTGTAGTGAAAACTTATAAAAACAGCAGCAAATCACATAAAAAGTCTTACGGAATCACTTTTCACTTATAAGTATTTCAAATAACATCGTTTTTTTAATTATTATAGTATGAATTTTAGGTTACTTGGAACACAAAACCTCAAAACCGACTCACACATAGATAAAAAAGTGGCTTCACTTTTGTTGCTCGCGGCGCGCCATCTTTTTTTTATTTTTTGGTCTGAGTTAACATTATTTTTTGGTAAGAAAAAAGATTTGCCTGTCTCTCAAACCACGCAGATATACCTAAGTAGGTACTCTTTGTAGTTCCGCTCTAGTCATTGTCGCGGCTAGACGTCCCTGTCTTCAATACAATAATAAATAATTATTTGAAAATACGCTTCCTTCATTTGTCTGTGTTGTGTAATGAAATTGCCGTATGACGCGTCTATTTGTAGAACGTCATCATAGACATTGTATGTATTTACTTGAAGTTATAAATAAAGAAATAGTTTTTTTTATTATTTTCTGACTTATGTTTTAGGCAACCCAACTCTCCTCTAATAATTGTCACATCATCAAGCCTAATAACTGACAGCTCGATCAGGCGATCTAACCCCTGTCAGTTCCCAAACTTATCACTCAGCTGTCAAGATCAATAAAACAAAAAAATTAAGATGGAAATTATTTATTTTCCAATTCCTGGCCTTTCAATTTTCGCGCGAACACCGGAAAAAAGCAGGAAAAATACGGGATGAAACCAAAGTAATATCCTTGCGAATTTCCCTGAAAGCGGATGTACTTGAAATGTCGATTCTTTAATATTTAGCAAAGCTTTTTATCCTTTTGGATCGGCCCTGCATTGTATGTTGTAAAGCCTTTGAGTTAGGGGTGACGGTTTACAAAGTTATTTTTTTGAATAGCTTTGTTTATTTGTTTTTACGCTATGAAATGTATTTAACCTACACACCATTTACAGATACCGGCACGGAGCTCAAGCGCTCAGTGAAAGAGTGCGCAACGGGTTAAAGTAAGAGATCAGCTCTCAAGATTCATGCCGATATCTATCGATTTCATCATCAAGAGATGATAGCACTGCACAAAAAAAGTAGTTGATCGACAGATGATAAACACCAACGAAGTAAATAAGTACGTGTGATTGCTGTTAAATTTTATCACCACCATTCACACGCAGTGAAAATTCGAACTCCATTCATTAAAATATTTATCGAAACAGAGGATTATGCGGGATTGCGGATACAAACACACAGACTTGTCAAGTATAAAGGTTATCGGCTAAGCAAGGTTCTCTGGAAGAAAACGCTTATTAGCGATAAGACCGTCCGTTATATTAAATTTTTCAACTAGTTATCACATTCGTTAATTGTAAGGTTTCCATACGATGTTTTCCTTCGCGGCTTAGTCAGCTCCGCACATATTGACTAGGTATGTCTTTCCTGTGGACAAGGCCGACTAAGCTGAGAGGATGGTATAGGTGCTGGGCAAGCCTACTCCACTATAGCGTCCTCTTACTTCGTCCCAGGCACTATAGCGTCCAGTTTGTGAAGGTCAAAAGTTGCCTGCTGACGCTGTATAAATCATCTACTATAGATGAATAATGGCCTTAGTTTTTTTGATGCGATATCCGTTGTATTTATGTCTGCGACGACCTTATGGTATATGAGTTATTGCATAATGATCTGGTATTGTGCCGACCAGAGTAATTGCTGACGAGTGTATCGTCCCGATCATCAAATTGATATTGAATGTATTTTTCTCTCGTTTCGTCTCGTACGATTTATCATTCGTTTTCATTATATCGAGAGGATTTTTTTCTCTAGAAGGAAAAGCTCCTTGTAATAATAATGTATGGTTTATGGCCGATTCTAATATTCTACTAACGAACGACGGATCGTTCTATAAATAAATAAATATTTGTGAACATTACATACAGCGCCATCTAGCTCTAAACTTAGCAAAGCTTGTACTATAGGAACCAGATGGCTGATAGTCGTAAAAGTCGACTAAATCCTCTACAACATGATGGACCACTTATATGGGCGATCGGCTGATCACCTGTCACCATGGTTCACCATATCCATCTTAGGACTACATCAGAAGTGGCTGCAACTTTTCTTATACTTACTTGTGGCTCTGCTCACCCCATTAGGGATACGGGCGTGATAATAATGTATGTGTGTATGTAATTTTTTTTGTTTTCTTTGAGAATCACCTCCCTGGGCTTTTGAAATCACGACTCAACTTTTTAGGTCAAAATTTGCAAGTTCTGCTCCATTCCGTTTTAGCACCGGACAGACATAAACGTGTCGATTCCATTAGCATCTATTGAGTAACGAGAATGTTCATTACATTACCCTACTTTAAGTAACCGTGTCACGTGTGTCACCTACCCTCTTTCAGTTGAAATTTGATTATAGAAAGTTTTACCTCCCATGTCTTATTAATTTGAATACGGTGAATTAATGATGCCACAGCCTTCCACGATTGATGTTGCAAATGGACTTTCTCACAGACAACCAGACTCGTTTCACAGTACGTGTCGCTCTATAACTAAGCTCTATCATCATCATCATCTTCCTGCCCTTATGCACTCTATATGGGGTCGGCACAGCATGTTCCTTGGATCATGCTGTAAGAGTTTTGGCTAAGGTGTTTTATGACCGGCCGCCAGCCTGACGTCAACCCTCCTTGGGAATACTTGCTTATTGTATCTCATCATGTTGGAGAGGATACTATCCCTTAGTCGACTTTTACGACATGCTCGGGGAGAGAAGCAGCTAAGCTAAATAGCACCCAGACTTGGAAGAAATATTCAAATATTTCTCTTGCTTGCATTTCAGTCAGACACCAGCCACGTCGCCGAGAGATCGTCAGACAGATTAAATGGGAAGAAGAAGGAAACAAAAAAAAATATGAATATTATGAATCACTCCAAACACAAACGCTAACACAATAGGTACAGGTATGAACAAAGGTTCATGAGGTATGAATATTAAAAATCTTTATCACGAAGGAAATTACTTTGAAAAGCGCTCTCGCGTTGTCATGTTTTACTTGTTTAGCTTAGGACAAGGGTGTGTTTGGTTATCAGGCGGAGGGTTCTGCTCGTAAGACGTAGGTGTTATGTAAAAAGTGTACCTTGTTTGCAACCATTAATAACATTTTGGAGACACCGGATTCCATAACTAAGGAAGAATAGTTATTTTTTTTTAAACTAGTTAAATGCAGAGCGACTTTTTCCGCTTTCTTTGAGTTTTTTCATGAAAACAACGTTTTTCTGTCAAATATTTGACAGATAAACAATGTTGCCATGATAAATAATCATCAGTTGTACATTAGTAGAATATTGAAACCGAGCATCAGTCGTTTTTGAGCTCAGCTCTCTAACAAACTTTACCTCTTTATAATAAAACTATTGAAGTGTAAATAAATGTAAAAAAACTTGATAGGTAAGTACATTTCTGAACCGCAGAGTCCTTAGCTTGGTTCAAAGCGAAAGTGTTATTAAGTGGTAGGTGTTGTTGGCTAAACCAATATTAAAATTAAACAATTCAACCAACATTTTGTTGTGAACGCAACCTGTTGTCCTTAATTAATAAGTTTGAGTGATAATTGTTGGCAATTCCAGATTTCGGTACAATTCAATTAATTTGCAATCTCTGAGAGACGGAAAATTGTATTGAAAGGGAAAATTTTAAAAACGTGTTCGTGAAAATGTTAATTATTTCAAAATGTATATTACTTCATACCCAACTAGCTTACTAGCCTGGTGTACATTTTGACACCCCATTTATTTAAAGTCCTATCCAAACCGAGGTTCAAGCCAATCGTTAAAAAGCTCCATACAACCGTTTTCACCCCTTTAGGGGTTAAACTTCGAAAAATCCCGCCTTAGTAGGTGGTTCTACTGTAAAAGAAAGTTACCTTCTAAATTTCAGCTTTCTAGCTTCATTAGTTAGAGTTTTACAACAAGTGTCAATTCAACGTAGAGAGATAAATTTTGAGATTGCGGATGAGTGGTTTTTCAGTAGGTAAATCTTATTTATTGTCTTTCCAAGCTAAAAGAAAATTTCCTGTAAAATAATGACGCCAACATGAATCATAGTCAACACTATCACGATCTCAACAATAAGTTCACAATAGGTATATACCAACGTATAGTGCCAGACTGACCTGTTATAGCCCAAAGTTCCTTCAAGCACTCCTCCCTCGACCGCTGTATCGCCGACCGCTTCTGCACCTCCGGACCGGACTCCAGGTACTCAAAGAGAACAGCACCCAGCAGCACATACACCACCACAAGCACCACCAGCCCCACTTGCGAGCAGGCAGCTCTTGCGCAGGCGGAGGTCGTGCGGCGAATGACGCCGGGCCGGTCGCGCTCCTCTAAAGAAACCTCGGATGACATCGTGAGTTTTTAAATTTGGAATCACGGATCACTTTTGTTTTTTATTGGCACTGGCTGAATCATTTTATCTAGTTTTTATGTTACCTGTAACAATAACAAAAGACAAACTCAAGATGATGATTTGTGGCTGAAACATCCTAACACCTATTTAGGCAATAGTTATAGCAGTACCTAAAATAAACTGCCAACATAGGTTATGGTTTAGATATTGGTTTTGTCTTTTTCATTTCAAGATGGACTTCTGTGCTTCGGAGGGCACGTTAAATGATTGGTCCCGGCTTTTAAGTCGTTAAGCCATGACGGAGGCCTTCAGGCGGCCTAAAAACTCCGTCACAAGAGTTGGCCACTAGCTCATACGCACTTACTTTTTACTTATTTCAAGACAAATATTATCAAGGCAATTATCCGTGCTTACAGCAGTTTGGCAATTTGGCATGACTGTTGATAGTATGACTAACAGTAAAAAAATATCCGTAGTCACTCCTGGTGTAACAACTTGGTTTGACTACCGACCCGTGAGTAAAAGTTCCCAATATTTAGGTATTATTCGCTACCTTTTCATGATAGTAATATGATTAAAGTTGGTAAACTTGCTTCAATTTACTACGACAGAACTACTTAAAAGAAGATAAAAGTTCCAACATAAAGCGTAATTCACTATCTTATTGTGATCCCCTGAAACTGGAAGTCGTTTCACCAACTACGGAAAAAATGCTGAGACGCTAAGAAGTGTATTACTACTTACGCCTACTGTAACTCAAATAAACTCGCATAATATAATGGTGTCAGCTTACATAATTTTACCTCCTTGCTTTATGCATCGTCCGTCACAGATTAAAAATACTACTCAGTATTGCCGCTAAACCTTATCACAAACCTCATTTGTTTGATAAAATGATAAAATACTCCTTTGTCCAATACCGATTTGGAGGTAGAAGAAAAATATAAAAGAACTCGGCAGATGTTATTATGAAAATATTGTGTCGAGATCATTAATACATGTTAAATTATTGCTTTCTGTATATTTTGGTTCAATAAATTCACAATTAGGTATAATTGTGTTTATATTTCTATAGGTATAGCCTTCATAGGTTTATTGAACTAAATACATGAAAACCAACAAATTAACATGTTCTCAATAAAATATTTAACAAAATGTGCCGCTATTATAATACATTTTTTCCTATCGCTTTTACAAACATTTTCCTTCGAACTCAGCAGTAGAAACTTAACCTACATTACATTGGGGTACATTACCTTATGGGGTGGGCAGAGCCACAAGTAAACATAAGTAAACTTGCAGCCATTTCTGATTTAAGTCCTAAGATGGATATGGTGAACCATGGTGACAGGTGATCAGCCCATCGCTCATATAGATGGTCCATCATTTTGGAGAGGTCTATCCCTTAGTCAACTTTTACGACATGCTCGGGAAGAGAAGCAGCTGGACGCATTCTATGCTTTTTCTTTACTTCCAGTCCAGCAGAGAAGTAATATAAATTGTATGCACAAAAATCATGAACGTATATTGCTTGCAATGCTAAAAACGAGGAGGCAGATGGTGCTACATGATTAATGATGTCCATATTGAAACCCGGATAGTGATATTCACATAGATGTAGGTATCTGTATGACTGACTAGCAAATAATCTCATTTTATTACACCCAATCGTATAATATGTTCACCCCATTCTAGCCCTGTGTGACGAGGGTATCCATCATGGTACCACAACACTCGAACAAATGCTTATTTAGGAAGACTATTCCAACATTTTGTCCCTGAGTGTAAGTCTAAGAAAGGAAGTAAGTAGGTACCTACCGAAATTAAACTTTAAGAGGACATAGCTTAAAAATAATTTTTGTATGAAAAAAAAAACAAAGCGAAAAATGTCGCGAGGCATTCCACTATTAAGTATAGCCTAACTATTTTCGCCTTATGTACCTACCTACCAACAGTAGGTAAAATGGCTACCTCGAAACTACAAAATGAATATCGTGACAAAAGTTAGTTCACCAAATTGAATGATATGACCCATGAGGTTCGTTTATAAGACCTACCTATATTTTAAGTTCCGTACAAATATCACCATATTCCCAAAGGAGACTGTATAGGAAGCCAAAGGGTTGCTGGTTTTCAAAGTAGGACGTTGATTTATTATTATCGGTTTGGTAAAATTTAATTCCATTAATTTGAATAAGTTATTCCGAAGCTTGAATGTCATGTCAAGTGAAAGATTAGGTACGGTCGGCCAAAAATGTGGTTAACCTAATGTTCAAGTTCATTTTCATGTCCTAAGATTTATTTTATTCCGACAGTCACTAATGTATTTTCTTAGCGCGATTATGAAAACACAAGAAGATTTAATTTTGTCGAAACTGGTAGACCACTTTACCTAGCTAGATAGGTAACCTACCTAAATGTACCAACCTACCTGATTGGTTTGTACCGACCTACTACAGAATAAATAATAGCACTAGCCTATAAGTACCTGAGTAAAGTAGGTACCTACCTACCTATTTACTTATTGCCGACTTAAACCTACGTTAGGCTGCCCTAACTACCTAGTCTTACGAGTACATGCATTAAAATTTTAATTTAAAAAATATACACAAGTACGAAGGTAGGTACTACCTACCTACTTTACTGTAGTACACTGCTGTTGTAGTAGGAAAGGTGAAAAATACTTACACAATTTTAAAATTACCTCTACCTACCAGAATTACGACCAAATAACTTTTTACAGTTTATTCACATCGATCAAAATTATCTATCCTAGGTATATTTATTTTACTAACACCACTAACTACCACTATTTTTACATTACTAACTTCAAAATATTACCTAAGTAGGTTCTAAATTGACCCAGAAAAAAGTTAGTAAGTAGTCCTTCACAAAATTAAATTTTCCCGAGTTCGGATTACGAAACTTCAACGATGCGAACGCGCGCGATTTTCAGTCCGCTCCGTAGCAACGTTGAGAATACAACTGAGGATCGCCTCGCCTGTTTCAAACAGTCTGAAAAACAGTTTTCAAACGTTTCCATCCCTCTATAGTAACTATGCGCAAACCTAGGAAAAGCATTTTCCCTTTGCGTTGCTTTCGTGAAACAGAGACATCTATGAAAGGGTGATGAAACTATAAGTAAACAATGAACTGTCATTTAAAGATAAATAAGTCAAAATATATTCGCTAGATGGCATCTAAAATTTGCAACAACTTTTGGATTTATCTAAAAACCTCAAAATCATGGCCTATGTGTAAGAGATGGATTAAATAAAATAAGTTTAGCATGGCATAAAGTTATAAAATAAAAAAGTTCAGATTTTCCGTTACCGCAGATTAAAATAGATTTACTAGCGCCATCTTTGAGCAGGGTCACGATAGTATAGTAAAACATCGTCGCCTATTAAAAAAGTATCACTTTGATAAAACATTAATATTTATTGGAATAAAAGAATATAAAAACAGCTTTTAAAAAATGTTTTCCACTGGTAGAAAACCACAATAAATTATTCTTGAGCGGTATCAAGGTCTAAAAACCTTCTTTTAGAATAACTGGCATTGGTTTGTCATCGATTTACGTAAACCATTCTAAGTTCGTAGATAAGTAACTGAAGCGCGATGATATGGGCATGTTTCTAAAAAAGTGAAAAATGGCTTTGGTGCTTAGTGTACGCTTTACGGCGATTTCACGATTCACACAGCTCAGTATTTATTTAACAGATAGCGCTTTGACCAATTTTTAATTTATTCAACAGTTAGATTTGGTACTGTCACTTTATGTCAATGTTGACAATGACTTATCAGAAGTTTATTCTGGAAAAAATCGGGCACGAAATCCACGAAACGAATTTGGCACGAAACACTTTTCAAGATTGACACGCTTTACAGTTATTTGAGTGATTATTGTGACGAAAAATAGTGTTATTTATCTGAAATATATTGTAGCTCGATCTTTTTACTATTTCGAATAAAAAAAGGCAGCAGAAATGAGTACGATATTAGAAAAAATTGCCGCTATAGAGTCCGAGGTAGGTTGAAGAGGTTATGAATGAATTTTGATTTTTATTTAGGAAATGCAGTGAACCGCTGAACTTTGTTTTACGATTTACTCACATAAACTCTACTATATAATCCTGGTAAAATACCATGCTTTGGATATTTAAAAAACTCGCTGAAACTGAAATGTTTTGCAGATGGCTCGGACGCAAAAAAATAAAGCTACAGCCCTTCATTTAGGTATTCTAAAAGCTAGATTGGCTAAATTGAGACGAGAACTGATCACTCCGAAAGGTGGCGGCGGCGCTACAGGCGAAGGTAAACAAATAATATACCTTTTTACACAAATCTTAACAAAAAATGAACTTGTTGTATATCTGTAAATAACACTTCATTTTCCTGTGTGATTTGAGAATTTTGTACAATTTTTTTTTAAATATGCATTCATCATTATTAGACTTAGTTTATGTTAGACCTAATACATACAAGTATCTGGACCAAATTGGTGAAAAATAAAATTAAACCTACGAGCATGCATAAAGAATGAGTTGAAAATAAGTATTTCAGGACTATAATAAAGGAGATTGTGATGATGAAAGTAACTCATTGTTGTATTCCAGGTTTTGATGTGGCTAAAACTGGCGATGCCCGCATTGGTTTTGTTGGATTCCCATCGGTGGGCAAGTCAACATTATTGTCTACACTGGCTGGAGTTTACTCTGAAGTGGCAGCATATGAGTTCACAACACTCACCACAGTGCCCGGATGTATTAAATACAAGGGCGCTAAAATACAGGTATTTTACTTTCCTATTTTTCATAGCCCTGCCCTTTTCCCTCTTTATGTGGGGTTGTCACAACATGTAACCTTCTTCCATTGTTCAAAATGTTTATTGTATCAAAAACAAAAAAAAAAAAACAAAAATCCTTTGTTTTTAGTATTAGTTGTGAATGGATAGACAGCAGAGGCTTCCGTTGGCACCCTTTGGGTACAGAAACCGAAAAAAGGATTAGTTTTTACAAAATATCTGATATTAAAAAATATTTTCAGCTGCTAGATTTGCCTGGTATCATCGAAGGTGCGAAGGATGGCAAAGGGCGAGGTCGTCAAGTCATCGCTGTAGCCCGCACATGCTCTCTCGTCTTCATAGTCCTGGATGTGCTAAAACCTCTACAGCATAAGAAACTCCTGGAACATGAATTGGAAGGTTTCGGACTGAGGTTGAATAAGCAGCCTCCGAATATAAACTTTAGGAGAAAAGACAAAGGGGGGATCAATTTGAACATTACTGTAAGTATTTAGGGAAAGTGCTAGACTAGCATGAAATTAGAACATCAACTTGTGTTGATGTGTGTGTCGACTGTCGACTTGTTTTTCAAACCAGTGTGGTGAATAGATTAAGTGCACCTAAAATGGGGTCTTCAAAAAAATCACACGCTATGTATATCCAAATCAAAAGCATTAGTTTATAATATTAAAAACCCCATCAAACTTGTACCAAATTTATATAGAAAGAAAAAATCAAATGCATCAACAAATTTTGAGGATCAAAATCAAATAGTTTAGACAGCATGTTTTTTAATAATCATAGAATATAAATATTTTTTTACTTGTATCCATTTATCTTTCTATTAAATTTCATTCCAGTGCCCACAATCAGAACTAGACCAAGAGACAGTGAAGACAATTCTCTCCGAGTATAAGATTCATAATGCGGATATAACTCTGCGTTACGACGCGACAAGCGATGACCTGATCGACGTTATCGAAGGCAACCGGGTTTACGTGCCCTGCATCTATCTACTCAACAAGATCGGTTAGTAACAAGCATGTCCAGATGACCGGTTTTAAGCGCTAATCGAAACGCGCGTTTGAAATCGATCTAAATAATAATAATAATATATTTTTATTTTCTCTCACAACAAAATTAAAATTAACATAATATTATTAAAAAATATATATAAACAGTAAAATATGGGGGGAAAAAAACAGAACAGTAAAAATAATCACATAAATTTTAGGTAATTAGTTAACCTGTTTTGTGAGAAAGATGTCATCATCATCTCCCTGCCCTTATCCCACTTACTTGGAGTCGGCACAACATGTATTTTTCATCCACTCCCTTCTATCAGCTGTCATTTCAGTACCTATTCACTCCTTACTCATGTCATCTTTCACTAAATTCATTACTCCTCAACTTCTCCGTCACAGGCGCTACTTTCAAGCTTCGAAAGATGTAATGAAACGAATAGTATTGGGAAAATTGTTGAACCCATGACAATTTGTCATTGTCCACAGATCAGATCAGCATAGAGGAGTTGGATGTGATCTACAAGATCCCACACTGCGTGCCCATCTCGGCGCATCACAAGTGGAACTTCGACGACCTGCTAGAGAAAATGTGGGAGTACCTCAAACTTATAAGGTAAAGACAGAAGGATTTTTAGAGATATCACATGTATTTATTTTTATGTTTATTATTAGATTAAACCTGTATTTGAAGATAATATTCTATTCTTTAAAAAACATCACTTGATTAATGGATGACCCCTTATCTGCCTTAGGACGCTAGTTTACTGTTACCACACGTCTCGATCTATGAACCAGTGTGGTGAAGAGGTTATAATAAGTAAGTTCGCATCAACTAGTGGCCTACTCTTGTGACGGAGTTTTTAGGCCGCCTAAAGGCCTCCGTCTTGGCTTAACGACTTAAAAGCCGAGACCTACAATTTAACGTGCCCTCCGAAGCACAGGAGCGCTCAGCTCGTAATGCCACTTGCGGCCACCTATCCAAATTTTGACCGCGCACAAAATTGCTTAACTTTAACAATCAAGAACGTCTAAGCAAGCTACGACACGAGCGCTTCGAGGTTATAATGGTCCCCAAAGATGTTCATTTCATTCAGTAATGTGCTAAAAATGTGGCCTGTTCCAGGATATACACTAAGCCTAAAGGGCAGCTGCCGGATTACAATTCGCCCGTGGTACTGCACGCTGACCGCACTAGTTTGGAGGACTTTTGTAACAAGCTGCATAGATCAATTGTCAAGGAGTTCAAGTAGTATGTACCTAGTTTATTGTGATAGATAGATTACACTTTATTGTTTACAACACATTTGTGATTCTACTTATGTTAGCGTAAGTTGGACAAACTAGAACAGAAACAGCCTCTAAAGAGCACATTACAGACCACTCGACCGTCTTGGTGGCGTGACGGGCGAGTGCTCGGTTGATATGCAAGTGGGTTCGATTTGGAAACATTTCAGAAGAAAAAAATTCCACACCACCCATATAAAAACAAAATAAATAATACATTACATATACCTACTTGAAGTATGTAACAAAACTAAAAACTCAATTTATTTCCAAGAAGGGTCGAATAACACACTATGTATTTACAAAACCTGTGTCTTACAAGCGAATTTTTTGGAAGAAATGTTTGAATTAAAAAGTAGCTTGAAGAAAAGCATGAAGCCTACTAATACAATAAATACGAAAGTTTGGCGAGTGCAAGCGTGTTTGACTGTATTATGGATTACAGAGGTAATGGCTGAACGGAGTTGCCTAAAACTTTGAATACAAATAGTTTATGTTTAGGAATAACATATAGTGTACTTTTATCCACGCCCCAGCCAAGACGAGCAAAACCAAGCGGAGCACTACCTCCCTTTTCTCGATTCTATGTATTAAATATTTATTTGATATATGAAGTTTTTTTTTCAGTGCCTTGGTCTGGGGTTCTTCCGTGAAGCATCAGCCGCAGAAAGTCGGCATCGAGCACGTCCTAGCTGATGAAGATGTCGTCCAAATCGTCAAGAAAGTATAGAATATAGCAAATCAAAATTATATGTTTTTATCAATCGAAAATACAAGGCATCCTACAAAGTAAATAGTGATCAGTGACTCAAATAGCAAGAAAATTGACTCAAAAAGCTGGTGACCAATTACATTTCACACATAGATGCCGCTAACCCTAAACTAAGCAAAGCTTATACTATGGGATTGGGAACCATATGGCTGATATAACACTTTATTTTTTTTTACTGGGATAGTAGGGGAAATCCGAAACCAAAAGACAAGAAAGGTGTTTTAAAAACTATTTGCACTTTTTTCGTAATTTTTTTTTTTGGTCAAGCCCATTTTTTTTGTATGTGTGAAACTCACACATAAAAATCATTAATTCATTGACTTTACTTGTAATTTTTTTAATGCCGATTATCTCAGTTAATTTTTAGGAACATTTCATTGTATCGGGAGAAAACATCAGAACAACAGATGTTGGTTAAACTTGTTTACTGTATGTGTATCCCATACTCTCCCAGTTAATTATGTATACATTGTTTTTTGTAAATACCCACACAGAACAATCGTTGTATAAAAGTCAACTTTCACGCTGCTTTAGTTTGTTTGTAGACATTGGTTATAGCGCGCAAATCAAGTTCAGAACTTTCGCAAAAATATTGAAGGCAAACATTATTAAAATGTAGGTAACTAGCAAACAGAATAAAACATTTCTTCGAGTCGGTGCTTTAAAAATATTGCTTCAGTTGAAGCTTAAAATGTTATTGTTCTAAATTAAATGTGTTTTTTTATTATTTCTATTATGTATGTGTCACCTCGAAGCCCTGGCGCTCAAACCTCAGGGGCCCTATTCACGATGACCAAAGAAAACGAGCCACGTAACGAGCCAAATGTCATCGTGTCTCTAAACACAAACGAGACACGCCATGGTGTGAAATCAAAAACTGTATTCTGCATGCCATAATACTAGTTGTCTATGACCGTGTTTTGGTTTTACGTGATTCGTTCAAAATCAAGCATCCGGTCTTTCGGAAAACAATCGGTTTTAGATTGATTTTATTTTTTTGTTTACAATTTTAATCTCAAGTAAATAAATATTGAATTATAAAATTGCTAAACTCTTTCTACTAATACTTTCGTTATATTTTAAAGTTTAGAGAACAAAAAAAAATATATAACGTAAAATGGTTAGCTACATCAAACCAACCACAACTTGTTTCCGAACGAATTATCAATCAAAATATTGACTGACATATTGCATTGTTTGTTTTGAAAAAAACTTGGATATACATAATATTTTAACGGAGTGATAAAAATGGACGTTGTTCTTCGAAGACAACGTATGATATGCTGGCGCCAGCGACGCCCACACATAAATAGGAGACTGTCAAGGGATTCTGCTGAGCTGGACCCTAAATTTTTCGTGCTATTTTATAAGGTGGCCAAAGAGTTGTTTTGGTATTGTGCGGCGTTCTTGGAGGCAGGCTAGTTAATTCTGGGCCTCAGAGATGTTCTAGCATTACAACAGAAGTCAAAGTAAGTATTGTGTTAGCTAAACTTAATTTATTGAACAATAATAAAATGGTACCTAGGTTAGGTATTAGGTTAGACTGAAACCTACAATATTTACTGTATTTTTCCAGATACTTACAACCCTCAATTTCCTGATCACCAGTAGCTATCAAAAGCCAGTGGGAAACTTTTGGTTAGCACCTGTAAGCCTCTGCATAGAGTAAGCGGTGAATGCCTTGAATGATGCCAACCTACATCAAATTTCCTACCTCCGAACAAGAGAGGAATTAAATCAAACAAGGGTAATATTTTAATCAACTATTTATTTTAGTAGGTATTACATAATAGTATTTGTGAGAGCATCAGCGAACTAAAATAAATTAATTTTATTAGATTCTTTGAAAAAACTTTCACTTTCATTATATTAGTAGAATATAATCTTTATTTCCAAAAACATGAAAGTATGTACCTACCTATAAAAACAATAACAATGATTTCTGCCTCGTTTCAGATTTGCAACAGTGACTTAAAGGCATACCTACTCATGTGCTACATTAGGAGGGGCAGCTCATGATGAGTCATGACAGTTATATTATGTTAAATAAATCAGAAATCATGAGATGTGTGTGTGTGTGTGTGTGTGTGTGTGTGTGTGTGTGTGTGTGTGTGTGTGTGAGAGTGTGTGTGTGTGTGTGTGTGTGTTAGTGTTAACGTATGGGTACATGGGGTTGCGTAGGTATAATAAGTAATAATAAATGCATTAAAACCATAAAACACAAAAATACTCACAGCACACATGCTATGCATATCTAAAGTTTCACTCAATCCATGCAGCCATTTAGAAGTAAATTATGAGGCACAAGCATCGTCACATCTTCACAAACTTTTGCATTCACAATAAAAGAGCTATGTTAAGTTATGTTATTTTAAGTTACATGTGCATATTAAGAAGTTTAGTGTATATGTGTAAGCATGACTGTGTGCGTGTGTTTTAGATTGTTACATTTAAATTGTTATATTTCAGAGCCGCCCACGCACTATGCCAACACGTGGATCAGAAGCAATTGCTGTACGCAATACAGTCTCAGTACATGTCTGGTCCACTACGCCAGGGCTTCTACGACATCCTCATTGCGATGCATCTCGAGTCGCACGCCACTACCATGTGAGTACACCAGCTTCGCTTGAACAGCATCTGGAAAAGAACAGAATTATGAAATACTAGATGACAGCACAGGTAAAGTACGCGCTATCGTTGCGTTTTGAGCTTTACGCTGGTAATTTCAAGCAAACTAAAGCTTTCCAATATTATAGTATACATACATACATATTATAACGCCGTATCCCTAATGAGGTGGGCAGAGCCACAAGTAAACATAATAAAACTTGCAACCACTTCTGATCCAAACTTCCAAGATGGATATGGCGAACCATGGTGACAGGTGATCAGCCCATCGCCCATATAGGTGGTCCATCATTTTGGAGAAGATCCCTTTGTCGCCTTTTACGACATGCTCGGGGAGAGAAGCATATAGTATAACCCCCGGATACTCAAATGCATCAGAGTTGAGCACGTCTCAATCTCAAGTGACGAGTTTTTGACTTCTGTCATTCCGTTCCGTTCCGTTTTGTAATTTAAAGTACTTATCTGTATTCAAATTTAATTATTGAGATCGTAGCTTTATTAAAGTGATTGTGTGAACTTTAGTTTCGTTCGTTATTTTATTGCCTGCATGCATGCAGGCAATCTCCCTTAAGCGCAAGCTCATTGACGTATGCATTCTCCCTATTCTCACGTACGGCGCGCAGACTTGGTCTTTGACGGCTCAGCAGAGGTCCACACTCGGGGCTTGCCAGCGAGCGATGGAGCGCAGTATTCTCGGAGTAAAACTCACTGACCGAATACGCAACACCATACTGCGCTCCAAAACAAAAATCGCTGACGTTGCTCGGAAAGCAGCCACTTTGAAGTGGAACTGGGCAGGGCACGTCTGCCGTATGTCGGATGACCTATGGGCGAAAACCACTACCGAGTGGGCTCCTAATGGTGGTAAACGGCATCGTGGCAGACCAACACTGAGATGGCGGGACGACTTGGACTCATTCATGAAGGATTGGTCCTCCAAAGCACAGGATAGAGAAAGGTGGAAGGGGGATAGGGAGGCCTTTGCCCTGCAGTGGGACGATATGGGCTAATAATAATAATAATAATAATAATAATAATAATAATAATAATGCATGCCCATAATGTCTAAGAATCAAGAAGATAATTATATAACAGACAAGTTCTTACTTTTTTTGCTTGTTTTTGTTTTTTCCAGGGAGGTGTGCAAAAACGAGTTCGTGATCCCCCTGGGACCGGAACTGAAGGCGTTGTACGAAGACCCAGAGATGGGGCACAGCCTCCGCTCGCTGCAAACAGAGAGTGTTCGACCGCAGATGAAGAATGAAAAAAGCAAGCAAACTCACGTGATATCTGTAAAGATATCACGTGAGTTTGCTTGCTTTCGTGTTCACAGACATTCGGAAGAATATAAATATGTCCCAGGTGGCCGATTTGTAGGGCTCAGTGGGCACGTGTTCTCGTCGGGTTCCGACATAATGGGTAACCTCGAGAAAAAAATCACACTCGGTATAATCGTACGAAGTTATTAGCGTCCAGTACAAATACCAAGTAACTCTTGAATAAACAAGTAGGCAGAACAGATACGTCCCGCTCGGCACGAGCTCTAAAAATAGACTGCCCGCCAGCTCCAACGGCCGCATCCAAGCATGACTCGGCTGTGACGTCACGCTTGCGTTCTGTAGGTAGTGAGTCAGTGTTGCAGTGTGATTGTAGATGGCGCTATAATTAATCTCCGACAAATATGTATCGCCATCTAGCCCCAAACTAAGGTTAACTTAATTTTGTTCTGACACATGTAATTTTAACTGTGAATTCCTACGAATAGGTACTGAATGTTGTTATTTCGATAGAAAATCTTCCAGTCCCAATTTATCTTCATCTCTCAAAACATCTTGTTTCAGAGAGAGTATAACGAAGATCAGCAACTTTTACTCGCCCTACTTACCGCTGGAGGTGGTCCGTGAGTTCGTGATGCAGGCGTTGGCGGACGCAGTTACAACCAACCAGGTGCACAACCGCGACCCCGTGGGCGGCACCAATGAGAACCTCTTCTTGTGAGTACACTCTTCCTGTCAGTACACTCTTTCTGTGAGTACACTCTTCCTGCGAATACCTTCATCCTGTGAGTACACTCTTCCTGCGAGTATACTTTCCTGACAGTACATTCTTCCTGTTAGTACTCTTCCTGACAATATACTCTTCCTGTGAGTACACTCTTCCTGTAAGTACTTTACCCCTATCATCAGGCCAACTCTCATTTTAATAAATAAATAAATATTCATAGGCAACTCAACCTGTTAATCCGATAAGAGTTTATTATTCTTCAGACGTTAAGCTGTAATTAAGTCAAACACATCAAAACAAACTTTTTAAATGTATTTCAGACCTCTGATCAAACTGGTAGACCGTCTCCTTCTAGTCTGTATGATGCGAGATGAAGACGTTGAGAAGCTCCTCATCATGATCAACCCTGAGACGTGGGATCCCACCTTTGAAAGTTACAAATCATAAAATTTTTACTGCCTTACCCACAAGTTTCCATTATCTGAAATTCTTTATTGTACACGCACGAAACGAAACAAATACACACAAAACATTAAAAAGTACATGTACAAAGGCGAGCTTAACTCTTAAAGAGTTTTCTGCCAGCAAACCTTTGAGGCAAGGGAGAGGCTTTAACACAAGTGGAAGTTATGTGTACAGAGACATAAAAAAGAAAAACATAGAGCTAAGCTTACAAATATAATAAACTAATAAGATATACTACACACAATATAAATATATACAAATAATATATATCTACAAAAATATATACAATATATACATACATATAAATAAATATTATTAAAAAATTAAACATTATTATTTTAAATATTATTACACCATCATCATCATCATCATCATTTTCCTGTCCTTATCCCACTAGGTGGGGTCGGCACAACATGTTTTCCTCTTCCATCTTCTATCATTCGTCATCTCAGTACTCACTCCTTTCATACGCATGTCCTCTTTCACACAATCCATCCATCTTTTCTTAGGCCTTCCTCTGTCCGTGCATCCATCCGCATTCATATTCAGCACTTTCCTTGTAACACGACTTTCTTCCCTCCGCATAACATGCCCACGCTAACCTATCACTCTCCTGTGGTCTCAACGAGAGCGGACGTGCGCACCGATTTACTACAATAAGGTTCAAAATCGCACAAGAAACTGACCCGAACTGCGCCCCCCACACCCTTCCGGACAGTTAGACAAGGTACTTCGTCTTCTATCTTTTTCTCGCTCGACTAACATCGGTCGCGGACGCCGGACGCAGCCAGCTACGCGAGAACGAGACAACTGCCAAAATAATTGCCTTCCTGCTTCCGCACCGCTCAGTGCGTTTCACGAACGCGGCCTGCTACGCGAGAACGAGACAACTGCCAAAATAATTGCCTTCCTGCTTCCGCACCGCTCAGTGCGTTTCACGAACGCGGCCTGCTACGCGAGAACGAGACAACTGCCAAAATAATTGCCTTCCTGCTTCCGCACCGCTCATTGCGTTTCACGAACACGGCCTGCTACGCGAGAACGAGACACGTACATAATTGCCAAACTACTCCCACGCAGAGGCATTGCGTTCACCGCGCATAAGCTGCACTATTGCAAGTAACTGCTATATACGTACCTATAGTTATTAACCACCTGCTTTCTACTAGTTTATTAAGAGGTTGTGATTCTTGGCTTAGCTTTTGTACCTAACCTACCTAATATAATGGCTTTGCTACGCTCGCCAGAGAAAACAAGTTCCGTACCGGACATGAGAACATTGGACGACAATGCTTCCCCACCTAAATATTTATCTGCTAGAATCAAACGTAAGAGAGGAAACAACGAAGTAACTTTAGATCAAGTACAAGAGATGACAGATGCCATAACGAAAGAAATGAGAGAGCTCATTAGCGCCCTGTCCGACAAGCAGGATACAAAAATAAATACAATCCTAACTACTTTAAAAGATGTTCACCAAACTAGCAGCTTGGTCCAATCGACAATCTCTCACCTAGCTGAGGAAAACAAGGAACTTAAAGCGAAGATCGAACAAATAGAAATACAAGCAAAAAAAGACAAAGAAAAGGTAGTTCTGCTGGAAAATAAACTAGAGGACATGCAGAGGACGGACAGAAAAGCAAATATAGAGATTAGAAATGTACCTCTGAAAGGAGATGAGAAAAAAAAAGACCTTCTACAAATAGTGTCGAGATTGTCCAAAAGTCTAGATGTGAAATTAGAAAACTCAGATGTGAAGGACGTAATAAGAACCAAAAAACCTAATACCGAAAGAAGCACTCTGATAGTAGAATTCAACAATACCTTTATAAAAACGGATCTACTGAAAGCAGCAAAAGCATATAACTACAAGAATAAAACTAGCAAATTGAGTGCCTACCAATTAGGCTTAACTGCACATGCGGATACGCCGATTTTCATATCTGAAAATCTGACTCCTGTCTCATCACGGCTGTTCTTCCTAGCCCGTGACTTTAGAACTGCTAACAAATACAAATATTGCTGGACCAGATACGGTAAGGTGTATTTACGAGAGGACGACAATACGCCAATTATTACCGTAAATAGCGAAGCGCAATTTCAGCAGTTATCAAAAAAGTGACTAGGTGTGAAGAGAGACTGTAAACAGTTGCAACACTCTCGCTGCTATCAATCTGCCCTATTTTACTATATCGCATCTACAAATATTTTTATTTGTCTAGCTAAAAAGTTACTAAGATCTACATATATGTATATTATTAATTATGAAAGTTCAAGAAACTATTTTATAACCATCCAACACTGTGAATTATATAATAACAAAATCCACCCAAACACAAATTCATATTATAACTCTGACTCTATAGTCAATACATCACTCAGCACAATAAACGTCACATACACTCCTTCAGAAACCAAATATGGATAATGCAAGTGTTCTTTTGCAGGAATTAGACTCTACTAATAGCTGTAATGCTGTAAGCTGTTCTGTTAACGAACTTCATGATAATTTACCAAAATGCAAACCTAACCTTTCTATCATTGTTCAAAATATTAGAAGTGTGCACAAATCCAGCAATATTGATGACTTAGAACTAAACATACACATGCTTAATCAACACATCGACATTATAGTACTGACAGAGTGTAGGATAAACCTGAACAAACCTCTCCCGACCAAAACTAACTACACAACTTACTGCTCCACCAAAAAGGTGAATCAAAATGATGGCGTAGTGGTATTCATCAAAAGCACTATTGCACACAAAGTTAAAGAAATAACACTACTTGGAGCCTCATGTCTAGAATTGACTACGCCTACCAGTACTATAATTTGTATTTATCGTTCTCCATCACAAAGTCCCGAAAAATTCATTAATTCCCTAGACAGTTACTTGAAGTCACCTCACCTGAAAATCAACACCACCTTAGCTGGAGACATTAATATTAATATAATGGAAGGGAACAATGACAAACACAGTGATGTTTATCTTGACATGTTAGCAACAAATAGCATGCTCCCAGCTCATCGCTTTGATACCAGAATAAACAGCTGCCTGGACCACATTTTTACCAACCTAGACACTTCTAAACTCTCAGCTTCAGTAGTTGTTTTAGATACAACAATTACCGACCACAAAATGGTTTTGATAAATTATTATCGAAAAGAAAGTATTCATAAAGCTAATTCGACAAGAACAGTAACTAACTACACTGATGCTATAAACACACTTAACAACCTGAACCTTTCTGAATTAAATTATATACAAGACCCTAACATTCTTTGCCATAAACTCATCACATTAATATCTACATCTCTTCAAGAAAACACCAAAAGCATAAAAATACCAAACAGCAAAATAATAATTAAACCTTGGATAACTCCAGGTATACTCAAATGCATAAGAAATAGAAACAAACTTCAAAAACAAACTAGAAAAGATCCTACAAACGATATCTTAAAGATAACATATAGACGATATCGAAACTATGTAAACAACTTAATAAAAAGGCTAAAAATTAAATACGAGAAAGATCTGTTAAATAAAGCAAAATCAAATAATAAATCCTTATGGAATTGCATTAAAAATATTACACATTTAAATAAACAAAAAACTAATAACAGTGAACTAATTAATCTTAAAAATAATCAGCACGAATCTGCAAAGTATGTGAATGATCATTTTATAAACATAGGAAGAAAATTAGCCGAGGAAATATCGACTACAGAGTTGTTAACAAATCAATATTTTAGTTCTCTCCCCTCGCAAATTAACTCTATTGGAATAATAGAACCAGAACTGTCCGAAATTGATTCAATTATTACAAATCTCAAATCAGAGTCTGCTTCTGGCTGTGACAACATTCCTACTAAATTCATTAAAATGGCTAAGGACACCCTGGTGCCTATTTTAACTCACCTCGGTACTCTTTGTTTACGTCAAGGTATTTTCCCTGAGGAACTAAAACGATCCATAATCATTCCGGTATTTAAGAGTGGGGACAGAGATGATATCAACAACTATAGGCCGATTTCAATCCTGACAGTTTTATCAAAAATTATAGAAAAATTAATCAACACTCGCTTAACAAAATTCTTTAGTAAATTTAATATTTTATCATCATCCCAATACGGTTTTCGTGTAGGCAAAAGTACTGAAGATGCCATTTTGGATCTCACTACAAATATATCATACCATCTAGATAATAATAATAAAACCTTATGTATATTCCTTGACCTGAAAAAAGCTTTCGACACCGTCTCTGTCCCAACTCTTACACGTAAGCTTGAAAAACTAGGCATTCGCGGTACTTTTCTCTCGTTACTTTCCAATTATTTACAAAATCGATCCCAAAAAGTCAAGCTTGGTAAGGATATCTTTAGTGCAAATGAGGCTACCTCGCAGTACGGTGTACCACAAGGTAGCGTCCTTGGTCCTACATTGTTCCTTGCCTATATTAACGACCTAACAAACATCCAGTTGGTGAATGGGAAAGTATTCTCCTACGCAGATGATACCGCCATACTTTTCCATGGCAAAACTTGGAATGAAGTCTACAAACTGGCTGAATTGGGACTGGGTAGGGTTATACAATGGCTGAATCTTAACCTACTATCGCTTAATACTACTAAAACGAATTATATCGCCTTTTCTATCCGTGACTCCTCTCAACCTAACCATAACTTAACAATTGCTGCACATACTTGTTTAAATAGCGAGATGAGAACGTGTGACTGCCCAAAATTGGACCGTGTGAACTCCACAAAATATTTAGGAATTATACTAGATAAAAATCTTTCTTGGTACCCTCAATTAGAATTAGTAGCTAACCGAGCTAGAAAACTTATATGGATTTTTAAACGCTTACGAAATATTGCCGATATACAACTGATTACCTACATCTACATAACTCTTGTTCAATCCATACTCTTATACTGTATCTCAATATGGGGTGGAACTCATAAAACTAAATTCATCAGTATTGAACGTGCACAGCGAATAATTTTAAAAACAATGCTTTATAAGAACAGAAGATATAATACAGACAAACTATACAGTGAAGCCAATGTCCTAACAGTCAGACAGTTGTACATATTACAATGCATTCTTAAAACTCACAAAAATTTGACCATAGATAAAAATGTATTGAAAAAACGTAATAAAAACACAGTAATCCCCAAATTAGTAACAAAAACAGTAATGGCCTCTAAACAATTCCCTGCTCAATCGATACAATTATATAACAAAGTTAACAAGGAACTGAATATCTATACAATGCCCTATTCCCAATGTAAGAAAAAAGTATCACTATGGCTAAAGACACTAAGATATCATCAAACTGAAGACTTATTTACTAAAATAACTTAAAATGTAGTAACCTAACCTAATATACATAATATATTTTTGATAATATCAGTAAATTCCCACTATTATTCTAGAATTATTATTTCTTAAACATATAAAACATATACATATATATTTACTATATAATAATATCTACTTTCATTTACTACATATAAATACATTCACATACACTCATTATAAATAATTATTTTTGTTATTTCTTATTATACTTCACATTTATGTAATACAAGTGCTCTAAGTTGTACTACGGAAAAGAGGGGACTCTCCTAATACAGGTCACATGACTTAAAAGGAGAGTTCCCAAACCATGTATTTTACACTTGTAATTTTGAATAAATACTTTTTACTTTTTACTTTTTTTTACTATTTTCTTATTATTACACCGATTACCTGAAAGTTTTTAATGATAATATAGATTGTCTTTGTAAATAAATTTTTGAAGTTTCTATAAATGTTTCTAATTATGTCCTATAGAAGGAAAAGACGAGCACAGGAACAACATCTGAACGACATACAACTGAGGCATAGAGTGGAAGCCATCATAGCTTTTGCTCACGACTTCGTAGGCGATCTGCAGAGCGATCAGTTGAGGTAACATCGGCATAACCCTGCTTTAAAAAAAAAATCTATAAATCTCACTTATATTATAAATGCGAAAGTTTGTGAGTTTGGATGTTTGTGCCTCAATCACGCCTAAACGGCTGAACGGATATATACTGGATTAACATATAGGCTATTTTTCATCTGGGTACCTACTACGCGAGCAAAGACGCGAGAGGCAGCTAGTATAAATATAAATATTTGAGGACATTATCATACAGCACCATCTAGCCCCCAACTAAGCAAAGGGAGCCAGATGGCTGATAGAATACTCCCGCAGCGGGAATCTAAGCCAATCAATCAATGCTTGTGGCCACCAGAAACAATAATACCAGCTTGAACTGATTAAATATTATGTACGCATATTTTTCTTGCTTTCAGACGTTACCAAGAAATCAAGCAGTCAGATTTGCCGAGCGCCGTGGCTGCCAAGAAGATCAGGGAATTCCGCTGTCCGCCCAGAGAACAGATGAACTCAGTTTTAAGGTAAGTGTCTCGTCTTGTTTCAAAGTCGAAGTCTATAGTAGGTAAATAAGCACACAATCTACATCGTCGAAACTAAAATCTTACTTCTTACTTATATTATAAATGCGAAAGTTTAAGTAAAAAAATTCGGCTCGCTTCGCTCGCATTGGTTTGAAGCTCGCTTCACTCGCTAACTTTTAGAGACTTCTAGAAATGGTTTTAAACTACATTGAGTTAAAAAATTTGGCTCGCTTCGCTCGCTAACTTCTAGAGACTTCTAGAGATGGTTTAAAGCTACATTAAGTTAAAAATTTCGGCTCGCTTCGCTCGCTAACTTCTAGAGGCTTCCAGAAATGGTTTAAAACAACATTGAGTTAAAAAATTTGGCTCGCTTCGCTCGCATTGGTTTGAAGCTCGCTTCGCTCGCTAGCTTCTAAAGACTTCTAGAGATGGTTTAAAGCTACATTGAGTTAAGAATTTCGGCTCGCTTCGCTCGCTAACTTCTAGAGACTTCTAGAGATGGTTTAAAGCTACATTAAGTTAAAAATTTCGGCTCGCTTCGCTCGCATTGGTTTGAAGCTCGCTTTGCTCGCTAACTTTTAGAGACTTCTAGAAATGGTTTAAAACTACATTGAGTTAAAAAATTTGGCTCGCTTCGCTCGCATTGGTTTGAAGCTCGCTTCGCTCGCTAACTTCTAGAGACTTCTACAGATGATTTAAAGCTACATTAAGTTAAAAATTTCGGCTCGCTTCGCTCGCTAACTTCTAGAGGCTTCCAGAAATGGTTTAAAACTACATTGAGTTAAAAAATTTGGCTCGCTTCGCTCGCATTGGTTTGAAGCTCGCTTCGCTCGCTAGCTTCTAAAGACTTCTAGAGATGGTTTAAAGCTACATTGAGTTAAGAATTTCGGCTCGCTTCGCTTTGAAGCTCGCTTCGCTTGCTAACTTCTAGAGATCGTTTAAAGCTACATTAAGTTAAAAATTTCGGCTCGCTTCGCTCGCATTGGTTTGAAGCTCGCTTCGCTCGCTAACTTCTAAAGACTTCTACAGATGGTTTAAAGCTACATTAAGTTAAAAATTTCGGCTCGCTTCGTTCGCATTGGTTTGAAGCTCGCTTCGCTCGCTAACTTCTAGAGACTTCTACAGATGATTTAAAGCTACATTAAGTTAAAAATTTCGGCTCGCTTCGCTCGCTAACTTCTAGAGGCTTCCAGAAATGGTTTAAAACAACATTGAGTTAAAAAATTTGGCTCGCATTGGTTTGAAGCTCGCTTCGCTCGCTAGCTTCTAAAGACTTCTAGAGATGGTTTAAAGCTACATTGAGTTAAGAATTTCGGCTCGCTTCGCTTTGAAGCTAGCTTCGCTCGCTAACTTCTAGAGACTTCTAGAGATCGTTTAAAGCTACATTAAGTTAAAAATTATGGCTCGCTTCGCTCGCATTGGTTTGAAGCTCGCTTCGCTCGCTAACTTTTAGAGACTTCTAGAAATGGTTTAAAACTACATTGAGTTAAAAAATATGGCTCGCTTCGCTCGCATTGGTTTGAAGCTCGCTTCGCTCGCTAACTTCTAGAGACTTCTACAGATGATTTAAAGCTACATTAAGTTAAAAATTTCGGCTCGCTTCGCTCGCTAACTTCTAGAGGCTTCCAGAAATGGTTTAAAACTACATTGAGTTAAAAAATTTGGCTCGCTTCGCTCGCATTGGTTTGAAGCTCGCTTCGCTCGCTAGCTTCTAAAGACTTCTAGAGATGGTTTAAAGCATTTAAACCATCAGACATTGAGTTAAGAATTTCGGCTCGCTTCGCTTTGAAGCTTGCTTCGCTCGCTAACTTCTAGAGACTTCTAGAGATCGTTTAAAGCTACATTAAGTTAAAAATTTCGGCTCGCTTCGCTCGCATTGGTTTGAAGCTCGCTTCGCTCGCTAACTTTTAGAGACTTCTAGAAATGGTTTAAAACTACATTGAGTTAAAAAATATGGCTCGCTTCGCTCGCATTGGTTTGAAGCTCGCTTCGCTCGCTAACTTCTAGAGACTTCTACAGATGGTTTAAAGCTACATTAAGTTAAAAATTTCGGCTCGCTTCGTTCGCATTGGTTTGAAGCTCGCTTCGCTCGCTAACTTCTAGAGACTTCTACAGATGATTTAAAGCTACATTAAGTTAAAAATTTCGGCTCGCTTCGCTCGCTAACTTCTAGAGGCTTCCAGAAATGGTTTAAAACTACATTGAGTTAAAAAATTTGGCTCGCTTCGCTCGCATTGGTTTGAAGCTCGCTTCGCTCGCTAGCTTCTAAAGACTTCTAGAGATGGTTTAAAGCTACATTGAGTTAAGAATTTCGGCTCGCTTCGCTTTGAAGCTAGCTTCGCTCGCTAACTTCTAGAGACTTCTATAGATCGTTTAAAGCTACATTAAGTTAAAAATTTCGGCTCGCTTCGCTCGCATTGGTTTGAAGCTCGCTTCGCTCGCTAACTTTTAGAGACTTCTAGAAATGGTTTAAAACTACATTGAGTTAAAAAATATGGCTCGCTTCGCTCGCATTGGTTTGAAGCTCGCTTCGCTCGCTAACATCTAGAGACTTCTACAGATGATTTAAAGCTACATTAAGTTAAAAATTTCGGCTCGCTTCGCTCGCTAACTTCTAGAGGCTTCCAGAAATGGTTTAAAACTACATTGAGTTAAAATATTTGGCTCGCTTCGCTCGCATTGGTTTGAAGCTCGCTTCGCTCGCTAGCTTCTAAAGACTTCTAGAGATGGTTTAAAGCATTTAAACCATCAGACATTGAGTTAAGAATTTCGGCTCGCTTCGCTCGCTAACTTCTAGAGACTTCTAGAGATCGTTTAAAGCTACATTAAGTTAAAAATTTCGGCTCGCTTCGCTCGCATTGGTTTGACGCTCGCTTCGCTCGCTAACTTTTAGAGACTTCTAGAAATGGTTTAAAACTACATTGAGTTAAAAAATATGGCTCGCTCCGCTCGCATTGGTTTGAAGCTCGCTTCGCTCGCTAACTTCTAGAGACTTCTACAGATGGTTTAAAGCTACATTAAGTTAAAAATTTCGGCTCGCTTCGTTCGCAATGGTTTGAAGCTCGCTTCGCTCGCTAACTTCTAGAGGCTTCCAGAAATTGTTTAAAACTACATTGAGTTAAAAAATTTGGCTCGCTTCGCTCGCATTGGTTTGAAGCTCGCTTCGCTCGCTAGCTTCTAAAGACTTCTAGAGATGGTTTAAAGCTACATTGAGTTAAAAATTTCGGCTCGCTAAGCATAGGCAGCAAAGATCGCATAGGCAGCAAAGATCGCATAGGCAGCAAAGATCGCATAGGCAGCAAAGATCGCATAGGCAGCAAAGATCGCATAGGCAGCAAAGATCGCATAGGCAGCAAAGATCGCATAGGCAGCAAAGATCGCATAGGCAGCAAAGATCGCATAGGCAGCAAAGATAGCATAGGCAGCAAAGATAGCATAGGCAGCAAAGATCGCATAGGCAGCAAAGATCGCATAGGCAGCAAAGATCGCATAGGCAGCAAAGATAGCAATATCGAATTAACACATTAAAATATAATGTAACTAACCTAGGTAATGTACATTACCGTCGTACTGATAACTTGTGTTTAAAGTACGTACCTACCCACAGAACACTAATGTATTAATACGATATAGGTACTTACTCAAACACAAGTTATCAGCACGATGTCGAAACACGCAAAGCGAACGGAGCAATGACGCCCGATACGACAGGCTAAGCGCTTTTATACAAATCCTTCGTAAACAACAAGATGGCGGCGATGTCGTACCGGTAGTCGTTCAGTGACTTACATTAAAATCATAAATTGACTTTTATATTAATTTAACTAACATCTAACTTCAGGATATTAATTTACGGAACTTTACACTAAAAAAAAAATAAGATAGTTCCTATAATGATTATGTAGATAAAATTAAATATTCGTAGATATTTGTATTCCTGTTTTTTTTTAAGACTAATTTTATTTTGAGTAGTTTCTATAAATTATTACCAGAATACGGTTAAAAATTTGTTTAAAAGATTGTGATTTTCTATGCTGTTTTTTAGTAGATATTATATAGTTTATTTATAAAAGACTGATTATTAATACTTTGTTTCATAAAAACATCGTTGTCTTATTTTTTCCTATTCCGTCTGATAGGAACCCGCAATTAAAATGGACGCTTTTATTATAAATTCAAAGTGTTAGGGTTTCTAAAATGTATAGCGAATTATGTATGTTGTTTTACCATTATAATTATATAAAAATCGAAGAACTATTATTTTAATGTAGGAAAGTTTTTCAATTGTATTTATAAGATGTCATTTCCGGTGATTAACACCACGAGGACAAGGTTGTTTTATATTAGGTATGTATATAATAAGTATTTGATTGGCATAATTGATATTTTAAATTATGGGTAGCTTATATCAGTAGGATTAATTCATTTTTATTGTATTTTTTTAATTTACACTTCTATTGTTAAGCCCCACGATTGGTCTGAAGTTTTGCAGCAATGACGCTAGCCATTCACAGAGCCGCTCGGGCTGTGATTGGATAAGCGTTTTGCCACCAAATCGGGGAGCTATTTTTTGAAACTTGTAACGAGATATGAGTTTGGAAGGACATTCTGTTTTTGGGAGCTGAGGAATTTATATATTTTATAAAACTGTTACACTAATAATAGTTACTAAATAATAGTTCTTCGATTTTTATATAATTATAATGGTAAAACAACATACATAATTCGCTATACATTTCAGAAACCCTAACAAAAGGTTAATTGAGTAATAGGTCGGACCTACCTGGTAGGTGTTACTAGTTTAGAAAAGAGTAAATGGAGTAAAAGGAGTAAACTTGACTATATACTTGTCCTAAGCCTCGAGCTCAACTATATACCTACTTGTCTTACCCCCGAATACTCAAACGCAACTCAGAGTTGAGCACGTCTCAACTCACGGTTTTTTGACAGTTTGGGCTACACTGAAAACCAGCGCTGCGCACAATGTGCGCGGAATAACGCTGAGTGTAGCCCATTTGCCGAACTTTTTTTTTATTTTCATTTTTGTTAATATATGTATGTTGTGGCAATAAATGTATTTGTATTTGTATTTGTATTTGATGATAATCTGTCAAAAAATCGTCATTTGAGACGTGCTCAATTTTGAGATGCGTTTGAGTATTCGGAGGTTAGGCCTTTTACGAAATCTACTAGGTAACTATGATGTTTTTACAGGCTTCAAGCACATGGACCAGGAAGAAGAATCTTGGAAGGAGAATTGTCCTTGTGGCGAGGAGTTCATCGTCAGGATGAACGAGATCCACGAGAGCCTCATGGTGCATTTGTCTCTCAACGCTCTGCAAGAGCCACTGTCTGAGGTAACTATTACTAATCATAACGTAAATAACATTTGGAATTTCTTGAAAAACATTTATCTATGGAGCGAAAGTCTTTAGAGAGAACTAGAAAGAGTTGAAGGTGTGAAAGGTTAATTATAGTTGAAAGAGAACTAGAATAAGTGAAAGTATAATTTAAAAAAAAAATGTCAAGTGCGAGTTGGATCCGCACACGAAAGGTTCAGTACTACTGCAAAAAAAAACTTGAATCTACAGTAATTTTTATTATAAAAGTGTCTTATAATAATTTGACGGCCTCTGTGGCGTGGCGGGCGATTACTCGGCAGAGGCGCAAGAGGCGCGGGTTCGATTTCCGCTGCGGAAGAAATTGCATGTTCTGTAAATATTTGTTCCGGGTCTGGGTGTTGTGGTACCATGGTACTCGTAGTTTCTGATACCCACGACACAGGGAATCCTAATGTGGGGTCAGGACTATGTATGTGACTGTTGGGTGCTATTTATTTATTTATTGTACCTACAGGCCATAGAAGAACCGGCAAATAAGACTCCAGAAGAGAAGTTTCGTAAAGTCCTGATCGGCACTATTGTCAGTTGGGCCGAGGAGTCGCAGATCGAGAGGCCCAAACTCGTCAGAGAAATGTTCAGGTAATTTTACTCATATCTCTGTTCCAGGTACCAAACAAAAAAAAATGTATCTTCGTTGCCATTTATGTTTTACACTATTTATATGTTAATTCATGTAACATGATGAAACTGGCAGATATATTACAGACTCCTAATGATAATAATAATATATTTCTTCCTTCCAGTCTCCTAGTCCGTCAGTACGACGCTGTTGGCGAACTGATCCGTGCTTTCGAGAAGACTTATGTGATAAACGCGAAGACGAAACTGGATGTAGCGGAGATGTGGGTGGGGCTGAGCCAGATCCGCGCGCTGCTGCCAGTGCAGATGAGCCAGGAGGAGGAGGAGCTCATGAGGAAGAGACTCTGGTGAGCCATCACTCCTATTTAGATCAAGAATATACGTAAGACTAAGTTGGAGGTGCGAAGTTGTAGGTGGGATTGTGTCAGATCCGCGCGCTGCTGCCTGTGCAGATGAGCTAGGAGGAGGAGGAGCTCATGAGGAAGAGACTCTAGTGATCCATCATACTAATTAAGATTTAAAAAAGACTGACTTGTTCTTAGAATAGAAGCAAACAAACAATTCCAAACCTATGATTAATAAAGACTGAGATATAGTTTGTTTACTTTATTATATTTGAAACTCATCAGATATTATATCTTATTTCAGGAAACTCGTGAACAACCACACCTTCTTCCAGCTGATTTAATCAGGTATGACTTGTTTATTATAAAACACAACTACTTACCTACATGCTCAGACCAAATAAAAAGAGTAGACGCCGCGCCGCGAACAACAAAAGTGAAGCCACACAAAACCGTGCTCCTGCAAGTAAACATACACGCTCACGCACACACCTACACTAAAACCATGCTCATCGCTCTTAGTACGTCACGAGTCTTAAAAATAGAATTATGCCTTCCTGTGTAGTGAAAACTTGTAAAAACAGCAGCAAATCACATAAAAAGTCTCACGGAATCACTTTTCACTTGTAAGTGCTTCAAATAGCATCGTTTCTTAATTATTATACTGTGAATTTAGGTTACTTGGAACACACAACCTTAAAACCACACACATAGATAAAATGGCGGCTTCACTTTTGTTGTTCGCGGCGCGGGGTCTTTTCTTTTTATTTGGTCTGAGCCTACATGGTTCAATTTGGGAAAATTGTGTCATAAAAAAATGTTGATTTTTTTAAATATAGAACTCTCTAAATTCACATACAAACATGACCCACAATACAGAGGGACACTAGGATTATGTGTCTTGGGTATCAGAAACTGCGAGTACAGTACAGTCAACGGATCTTGACACTCGTGAAGTTAGCAGTTTAACATGCGCAATGAAGTTTTTCATACTGTCTACTGCTCGAAACGGCTAACTTCACGAGTGCCTAGATCCGTTGACCGTACTGTACCACAAATTGCCTGCTTTTTCTTGATAGGCACTTGATATGAATAAGTAAGTAAATAGATACCTATTATGTATGGTATGTATGTTCGTATGAGCTAGTGGCCAACTCTAGTGACGGGAGTTTTTAGGCCGCCTAAAGGCCTCCGTCATGGCTTAACGACTTAAAAGCCGGGACCCATAATTTAGCGTGCCCTCCGAAGCACGGAGGCACTCAGCTCGCAATGCCACTTGCGGTCAATAAACTTAATTTATTGAACAATAATAAAATGGTACCTAGGTTAGGTATTAGGTTAGACTGAAACCTACTATATTTACTGTATTTTTCCAGATACTTACAACCCTCAATTTCCTGATCACCAGTAGCTATCAAAAGCCAGTGGGAAACTTGGTTAGCACCTGTAAGCCTCTGCATAGAGTAAGCGGTGAATGCCTTGAATGATGCCAACCTACATCAAATTTCCTACCTCTGAACAAGAGAGGAATTAAATCAAACAAGGGTAATATTTTAATCAACTATTTATTTTAATAGGTATTACATAATAGTATTTGTGAGAGCATCAGCGAACTAAAATAAATTAACTTTATTAGATTCTTTGAAAAAACTTTCACTTTCATTATTATTAGTAGAATATAATCTTTATTTCCAAAAACATGAAAGTATGTACCTACCTATAAAAACAATAACAATGATTTCTGCCTCGTTTCAGATTTGCAACAGAGGCTTAAAGGCATACCTACTCATGTGCTACATTAGGAGGGGCAGCTCATGACAGTTATATTATGTTAAATAAATGCATTAAAACCATAAAACACAAAAATGCTCACTTTTCTTTAACTTATTAAGTACTACCTGCCGCCTGCGGCTTCGCTCGCCTATTGCCAGGATAAAAAGTAGCCTTATGTTATTCCAGCACACATACTATGCATATCCCAAGTTTCACTCAATCCGTGCAGCCATTTAGAATTAAATTATGAGTCACAAGCATCGTCACATCTTCACAAACTTTTGCATTCACAATAAAAGAGCTATTAGTTAGGTTAGGTTAGTACCTACTACAACTACTACTAGCCCCTAGTTCTTTCGAACCCTGCGTGGTGAAAAGATTCAAAATGCGCCTCAAAAGCTCCTTTTGTGCACTAGGGCTCCGGGAGTAATAATTATTCTGTACACTAGGGTTAGGTTATTTCACTTATTTACCACATCATTTATTAGGGATATTATTCAATGGTACCTAGATTATATTATTTATTGTACAAATAATCTATTCTGCTATTAAATAGTTTAAAGAAGACTAATTTATTTACATAATTAGTAAAAACACAACCTAGTTTTTAGCAAAACACGCAATATTGAAGCATGTAATTTTGACAATTCAAAACGAGCCTCGTCTCGCGCCTACTCTCGTTTATGAAATCTGACATTGTCATGCAGAATACGATAACACGGTAATTCCACACGTTTTCCCGCGTCTCGTTTTGTTTGGTCATCGTGAATAGGGCCCCTGGTCTGACTAAACGTCTTGGTCAAACCAATCGCGTGTTTCTAGCTTTGACTACAAAACAGTGATTGAACATACCTAATTTAGATCTATGCTCAATGTTTAGATTTGACTGGTCAAACCCTGATTTCATCAAAGTTAAGAATTTTTGGTCAATCCTATAAGAGACTTATTTGGACAATAAAACGCCGAAACTCAATTTGATGAAATCGGGGTTTCACCAGTCAGATCTAAATTAGGTTCAATTCAATCATTGTTTTGTAGTCAAAGGTAGAAACATGCTATTGGTTTGGATTTTGTCTAAGACGCTATTGGCTTGACAGGCAATTCGCTTCGAGGTTTGACTATAACTCTATATGGATTCTTTTACGAATAAGAATTTAGTAAACTTAAGTAAACGTTTTCCTTCTTGCGCAATCAATTATTTTGATTTTGCTGCCATCTACCGAGATATAACAAAAATATATAGCACGGAATATAATGTTTTCTTTCCTTGATTTTTGTGTGAGATTGTAAAGAAAAGAGTATTTTTATACTATGGGTTATTGAGAACCGTTCTCAGAATTCGACTAGCTAACTAAACGGTTCCTTATGAGTCAAATAATGGGATGTTTACAATGTTGTACAGAAAAACTCATTACATTTTAAAAAATAATGTGTATCATTTTTAGTACTATCTAGGTACCCATTGCAGATTTTGTAACTCAAAAATATTAGGTAGGTACCTACATAAATCACGAAGACTTATGAAATTACGCATTACGCTTTGCTAAGTTCAGAGTTCTTACAGCAGGAATAGACGCGACGATTTTTAACATTAACATAAACTACAGCGCCATCTCAGAAATTAACCTAGGTTTTGTTCTACTAGTTCTCAGAACAATTGTTCTGAGTACCTACTAGTTCAAAACTGCTGAAAGCATTTTTCAAATGAAAACCTCGGAACTCTCAGTCTCTCTTGGCTATCTAGTTCTGCGTGATCGCCACAGATGGCACTAAACCAAACCTTACACTACGTGCGCTGAAAGCTGGAACTGACAAAACATCATCATCACTTGCGCTAGAAGTCCTTGTAGTAACTGAAACCAAGGACAAAATTATTTTGTTTAATAGAGGTCCTTTGAATTGAATTTTAAACTAATTTTTTACAGTAGGTATAGGAACCTACCTAATTATCTACTAAATATTAGTGCAATAGATTAGTAGGTAGGTATACCAAGTACCTACAAATCAAAAGGCACCTAACAAACTGCATAAAAATTTCCAATTTGATCCGATACAAAAATCATAACAGTCGCCATTTTAAATTTAAATTCGATTCTGAATCTTTAAATAGGGCGGAATAGCACTTTATTTATGCAATTGTAGTTTTCACATCGTGATTATATGCCTAATTGGTTGCAAATATGCTTATGAATTCGTGATTTCATCATTTGGTCGACAGTGTCGTTGAAAATGTACCTACTGAGGTGTTTTGATCCTAACGGTAACAATTCTAGAAAATCACCGAGTGATAAAAAAACATCAAAATTATCCATTTTCATTGTTTTATTTTAATTTCGTAGTCTAGAAAGTCGTTAGGTGACTAGGTAGGTAAGGTACCTACATGACGTTCTAAAATTAATGGAACATTTTTTTTTCCACCTTTAGTCATGTCTTACCTAAGTATTTGAGAATACGGCCGCACAAAAATAGTAGAGCTTCTAGATTACAGCAGTAGGAGAGCACTGGCAGCCCAGTCTTCCGATCGTAAGGTCGTAGGTTTGCATCCGGCTGTGCACCAATGGATATTTCTGTTCAAAAAAATTATGCGGTTTAAGTACCAGTGATCTTCAAAAACATGTGTTACACGAAAGAAGAAAGTTTACGAAGAGTTCATTTGAGGCACAATGTAAACTAGATTTAGGAGATGAGGGATTTTATCACCTAATCAGCCAAATCAAACATTTCAGATATAAAGCGAGTGATCTAAATGCAACATTCATAAACAGGTGACCCGCGAGTCTGTGCGCCAAAAAACTCGTTATAACCAAACACAATTAGCCGGTGGGAACAGGGGATGATTGGAGACGATATTTTGAAGATAAAGGAGGATGGGCATTTTGGACCATGACAAAAAAAGTAGAGCCCTCAGAGTTGACTCATAGTGAAAGGTCTATTTTTTCAACACAAAAAAAAAATCCTAATAAGCTGACATAAAATAACTCTTAAAATATTTTTATTGTGGGCATCAAATAAGAACTGTGTCCACAAAATATTTATTTAAGTATTAGGTAGGTAAGGTACCTACTAAGTAGTTGTGTAAATTAGTAGGTACTAGGTAGTGTAAACGACATCCCATTTTCCTCGTTTAAGTATGTATGTATGTATGTGCCTATAAGTATTATCACGCCCGTACCCCTAAGGGGGTGGGCAGAGCTTCAAGTAGTCATAAGAAAACTTGCAGCCACTCCTGATTTCAAAGTCCCAAGATGGATAATTATGTTGAATCATGGTGACAGGTTATCAGCCCATCGCCCATATAGATGGGTCATCATGAGGGTTATAATAAACTTGAAAGACGCGTGTCCATTGACTTTATATTTAAAGTATCCTAACCAAGTTTCGAGCCAATGGCACAGCCTAGTTAAAGTTCCTATACAAAGTTTAGAACTTCGTAGCAAACCTATGATAACTTGAACCTATCAAACACCAAAACCAAAAATAATGAACAAGTGCTTAAAAATATCAGCCAAATATGAATAACCGATAGCCTCTCCAAACCACCCACTGTCCGACAGTTAATTACTCCTATAACGACAGTTAGACCATAATGAGATTTTTGCAATTCAACAGTAGCACATTACATGGGGGTGACCAGACAAACCCCACTCTCCCCAAAGTGCAATTTACGTAGAAAACAGGTTTTCAGCGCTCTAATTTTTAAAATCCTATTCTAGTATTCTACGAGACTGGAGGTCTAGTGGTAGTGGCCTTGCCTTCCTAACGAAGGTCGTGGGTTTGTGGGTTCGGATCAGCACGTAAATTTTTCGAACAGAAAAATCCATTGGTGCACGACCGGATTTGAACCCACGACCTTACGATTGGAAGGCGGGTCACTACGACTATACTTCAGCCAAACTGGACGTATAATTTTATTCAGGTAAACAAAGCGTCAGTAGGTAGGTACCTATACTTTAACCTAAAACGAACTTTTAGGGTGAAAGGTTTAACTAATACCTACTTAGTTAAATCAAGGTGTAAAAACTTATGTTGTGAGGTTTACTTATATAAAACTAAAGTGATTTCATAGTTATAACGAAAAATACGTGCCGGTTTACATAAATTGTAGGTAGGTAGGTACTTATCTCCAGCTTAGCTGAAGTACCTACAGACCAACCACCAGTGCGGCTCTCGTGTCCGTAGAAGCGCCATACATTTTTGTAAAAAAAAAACGACGTTTCAATGATACCTAATTAACGATCCGTCGTCTGTTAGGTAGAAGATTATTGGAATCGGTCATTAGTAGTAATTAAAAAAAATCTAAACGAATTCTAGCGTGTCTACATTTGAGTGAGGTATGGAATATTAATCTCTCTTCTACTTACCTCCTAACTTTTAAAAGTAGGTACCTAACTACATACATAATACCTATACTTACATACGTAATTATCACTTTATCCCTAACGGGGTGGGCAGAGCCACAAACAATCATAAGAAAACTTGCAGCCACTCCTGATCTAAGAATCCCAAGGTGAATGTGGTGGGTTCACCATGGTGACAGTGATCAGTCCATCGCCCATATTGGTCCATCTTATTGGAGATAAGAGTCGACTAGGGATAGTCTTATCATAAGACTATCCCTAGTCGACATGTTTGGGGAGAGAAGTAGTTACTACCTACTTCTCTTCTAAAAAAACCAACATAGAATACACAAGTAAGTACCTACCTACGTACTTACTTGTGTATTCTATGTTGGTTTTTTATTTTTAAAAGTGTGGATGGAAAACGCAATTTATTGGTAGGTACCTAAGTAGGTACTTTTAAGACTCGTATTTAAAACCACTTTATAAAACAAATTAGCCTATCTCCAGTTGTACCCAGCTAATTATTGCTACCTATCTCAAGGACAGTGCACCACTCTCCATATTTACATTGTATTAACGAAGGAAGGTATCTATTGCATATTCATCTACCTGTCTCTACTACAAGGCTGTTAATGTAGGTACCCACCGATTGCTAATGGCTAGACTGTGCTATGGACCCTTACTGCACAGCGCACACTGGTTCTTTCTATTATGTAGTAAAAATCAAGTTAAGTGGGCCAACTAACACACAAACCCCCGAATACTCATACGCGACTCAGAGTTGAGCACGTTTCAAGTCACGGTTTTTTGATAGTTTTTGATGAAAATCTGTTAAAAACTCGTCACTTGAGATGTGCTCAACTCTGAGTCGCATTTGAGTATTTGGGGGTGAATCTTTGTTTTATTTTCATTTGTTATTTTTGTTTGTTAAATAAAAACTGGTTAAGTGCGGGTTGAATTTGCGCACGAAGGGCGCCGTACCATCTAACATGTGAGTTAAGTACCTAGGTAGATTACCTAGGTACAGTAATTTTTTTTGTATGGGCCCCCCATTATATAATTGCTGTTATGGTTCATGAGATACAGCCTGCTGACGGACGGACGGACACCGGAGTTTTAGTAATAGGGTCTCGTTGGCACCCTTCGGTTAAGGAACCCTAAAAGATGTACCTACATAGAAGTTTCCCATCACATTTCTTTAGTTGACTGTACCACTAGGCCAACAGTATCCAGAACAGAAGCAAAAACCTCAGCCTTGGAATCAGCGCCCATCCATCAATGAACAAAGCGAGAGAGAACTAGGCTGGCGATAGGCTGGGCTCATTAAAATATGTAAATGTCGCCCAGACATTACGCAGATAGGTGCTCCTGACTTATTGACTGGACGGGTGCATGCTGGATGGTGCAAGTAAACTTGTTTAGGTACTTCATGACATCGTCCTGTGGCACAAGGGAAGACATCAACGCAGCCACAAAAGGTACCGCAATTTTGGTAGTGAATCCACTGTTTAAAACCACAAGAGGAGTACCTAGGCGGTGTGGCGAGCGCCACAGTTTGTAGACATTTCACACAGCGCCATCTAGCCCCAAACTAAGCAAAGCTTGTACTATGGACACCAGATGGCTGATAGAATACTTATACCTAGTTATATGTGTTTTTGTAAACATTACACTTCTAGTCATTTTACTACCTACAACACCCGGACCCGGAAGAAATGTTTGTAGAATTTACAGACATTTCTCCCGTAGCGGGAATCGAACCCGTGCCTCTTGCGTCTCAGCCGAGCACTCGCCCGCCACGCCACCGAGTTCGTCAGTGATAGGTAATGGGATGGGAAAATCATAAATACCAGGAAAGTTATTTATGATATTCATTCGTTATTGGTCCTAACGTTCTCTGAATTTCAGAGATTTTATTAATAAATCCATTCAAATGCCAAATAAATACACTTGTTTCAGGATTTTTCAAAATAACCCTTAAGAAGGGGTGAAAATGAGGTGTCAAAGTTTGTATGGAAACTTTCTAACAGGCAGTGCGAATGGCTTGAAATTCGGTTTGAATACTTTAACTTAGCCTCACGACATCTTACATAACACTGTCCTCGGAGAGTTGTGAACGCATTAGGTACTCGTTTGCAGGGCACCTACCGCGCACAGCTATTTAGTATCATTACAAAATGTCGTTCCCGTGTCCGCGCGTCTGTGTGCGAGCTACCGTTTCCTATTAATAAAGTGTTGGGGCTGGCTTGTACAGAGTCACTTTTACTTTACCTGTTGCTATCGCTAAAATATGATTGTTTTAACTTTTTTAATAACAAGGACTTATTTGATTATGACCATGCTAATTAATGGGTATAATTTCTGACATCACATTATTTTCTTTTCGCTTTTTTTTGACATTTCACACAGCGCCATCTAGCCCCAAACTAAGCAAAGCTTGTACTAGGTATTGGCACCAGATGGCTGATAGAATACTTTATAGATATATCTAGGTACTTTTTTTTAAAATAGGTACATACCTACATACTTATAGGTAAGTAATAGGTACATAATAACACCTAGACAAATAAGTGGGATAAGGACAGGAAGATGATGATATTGATAAAGATCCGCTAAACCGTAGAATGTGAAAAATCTCTTAGTCTTAGTTTAACTTACTTACCTTGTAAACTATTCAAATAAACCATTTCAATGCCGATGCTCTTCTATGCCCGGTTCCTATATTATACAAACGGACGATTCATTACCGTAGCAAAGACAGATAAGAACGTCTCAATGGTAATTAACGAGTCGTCTGCGTCCGTTAGTAGAATATTAAAACCGGGTACTAGTTTTTACAGTTGCAATGCTTTAGAACTTAGAGCTTCAACTATTTTATTTTATTTACTGAAAAGATAAGGTAATACGTTTACTTATTTTTAACCAGAAATTCCACTATAATTTTTATCATAAATTCAATGTTTTGTTCTCCTGGGCAGTATAAAACAGGAGCGACATTAAAGTCTAGACCTGATTATTTCTAGGAGCTTAATAGGTAAAAGAATCCGTCTCCTCATTTAGCCACCCCCGCTACCGTTCCACCGGCCGAGGCAAAGCTACATAAAGCAGAGTCTTCATTGGCAAACTTTAACCCGTAACCAGGTCCAAACTTTTACTATCACGGACCAGGTTTGAGTTTTTACTGTATCGGATAAGATCAGGGTTAGTTCACGCAATTGAACTATTATGAAAACCTCTAGGTATACTACATAGTATCCCAAGTTCCATTCAAATCCGTTCAGCCGTTACTCTATGATTGGACACAAACATACACAAATCCTGAATCCTTACAAATTCTCGGATTACATAGGTACCTACCTATCTACAAGTTTATCCTCACAAGCTAGGTTCAATAAATATTAGTAGGATATTACAGTTATAGCTCGCTAGTCTGCACTGCTCTTTATCAGTTGTTTTGTTTTCTGTCCTCGTCATTACGTACCTTTCAGCTCATTACTGGGCACAGATCACTCGCTTAATTTGTACATTTCCGATCCAAAGATATTCAAATTTCAACCCTAATGACGCAGGGGAAATGTTAATAAAATGTTAATGTAGCGAAAGCGGTTATTCTGCCCGCAATAAGTGACAGATTTGCTTGACAGACTCTACTTGTTGTATGGCAGGGGTGGCCAAACTTTTGAAGAATACGGTCTGGGTCTGGTATTCAAAATATCCTAGCAGTTTACGATCAAGCTAAAAAAAACATTTACAAAATAAGACATTGTAAATTGACTGCGAAGCGCAAACAGGAACTTAAATGTTTATCTTTTAACATACTTAGGCACCTAATTATAGAATGTAGAAGAAAACGTTGATGCTAAGATGAAAAGTCTAACCTTAAAATATAACAAATGGACACAATGCCCACACGAAAGTAAATAAATAAATACTGTATTTGTGGACATTTTACACAGCGCTATCTAGCCACAAACTAAGCAAAGCTTCTATTTTTTTTACTCTTTCTGCTTTATTCCCACTCTTTCGCTTGTTGTAGGCGTAAATTCAACTAAACAAACTATTTTTGGTTTTGATTTTCTCGCGGGCCGCCCCTAGGGTTTGATCGGTAGTCTGCGGTTCACGTCTTGACCACCCCTGTTGTACCTATGCTATCGTTGTATGAATAAGTCACGATTTTGTTTTTATTATGCACTCTATTATAAACTATCTATAGGTTAAGTTAGAGGTTTGTAAGTTATGACATGGGAATCCGGTCTTTAGTGGTGATTTTATTATGTGGGAACCTTTTTGCTATTATGATTTTGCTATCGTATTTCTAGATCAACGTTTTCCTTCTTTTTGCTTCAGGTATATTATAGAATCTTTTAAACCTTGGTTAATGAGAACTATCCTTTTTATAATTTAAGTAGGTACTTATTATGTACCTACTTACGTACCTAGGTAGGTACAGGCTGTTCTTAAGTAGTTTACCTACCTAATGCGAAAGTTTGTGAGTAATGTTAGAATTTTTGGAAATTATTAGGTACCTACAGATTACGCACCATGTCACAGATAAGAGCACAGTTAGTACCATGCCGTTGAATAAGCAGCAGTTACTAGCTTCGCAGTCTTAAAACAACTTATCCTATAGGTTTTGATACGAAGCCTTAATTAGTGATAGTTAACTTAATGAATTCTAAAGTAAATATAAGTTTAATAAGCTCAATTTGAATAAGGTTCGTGTAGGCCCACGCAGTTAATACACTTATAATATAGAGGGCGAAAAAAGGTGTAGTAATACGCGAATACTGAAACAAGTAAAAAAAAGGAGGAATATATTTTTAACGTTGTTTAGACCGTTTATTTGTACCGTGTATAAGATTAGGGTTTTTTAAGGTGTTTTAGTACTTCTGTCAGCTGGATGTTCAGTAATGTCTACGAACTTATTAGAATCATAGCATTTTTATAAGTAGTTTTCTAACTAATTAAAACAAAAAACCGCTCAAGTGTCGAATTCACACATGAATGGTTCCATACTATCGTACATTTACCTACATAAGTAAATGTTTCTTGTGTAGGGCCCCTTTTATTTTTACACTATAAAAATTTAAACTCTTTACCCATTACGGTCCATGAGATACAGCCCGCTGACAGACGGACGGACAGGGGAGGCTTAGTAATGGAAACCCTAAAACCAGTTAGCTTGTACGTAACTTGGTATTATCCAAAACGATTTCAAAAATATGAAATAAATAAATGACACTCAACAGTCACATACATAGTCCTGACCCCACACTAGGATTCCCTGTGTCGTCTATGAAGTCCGACGTTAGAAGATTTTGCGAATATAATCAATAATCGGTAGAAAAAATTAAATTATCCCCCAGGATAAGTTACTGTGGTACCTACTCAGGTAACTACTCCACCTTTTTGTACCAGGTTGTTCACCTACCTAAGTATATTTTGCGCAGTGCATGTACGAGATATTCGCAGTTTGAATTATTCATTATAATCAGTGCACTTAGGTCCCGTTTTATGCAATACCAAATTGTTATTTGTGGATGTTTCTGCACTAAGAAACATTGTGAAGACCAACAGGCTGTTTTTAGTCCTATATTGACGGTTGGACTTCACATCAGTCCTCATCAGTCGTATAGGTACCTACATATTTGTACCTTTTGCCATCGCCCATATAGGTGGTCCATCATTTTTGAGAGGACACTATCCCTTAGTCGACTTTTACGACATGCTCGGGGAGAGAAGCAGCTGGACGCATTCTATGCTTTTTCTTTACTTCCAATCCAGCGAAGAAGTAATCTTATTTTAATCTAATCTTATATATGCTACAAATTACATTACCTAGGTATACAATTAAATTACTGACTGCTTTGCATTGCTTTTTTATAATATCGTCACTCTACTCACATAGGTATTGTACCGTCGAAATGCGTTAAAAAGGGCATTCAATTGATAAAGCCTACCGTATACCTAACTATACAAAACTGTATTCAACCTACTCGTAATTCCTCTATCAATTTTCAAGCACTTACCACTCGAAATTTATTTTAAGCTGAATAACATATTTTTATGAAATGAGTGTGTGATCAATCGAATCCTTCTGTATCTCGCGCCGAATGGAACTGACGTTTTTTGGTTTCGTGCTTAATTATGTACAAAATTGTGAAAAAGTAAGCCGAACGTGGAGTGGCGGTGGGGAGGTAAAAATTAAGGGGTTTGATTCTCAATGGAACACTCATTTACTTTTAGCTTTTTAACGGTTGCTTTAGATTTGAGCCCTCAACATCAACCGTTCAAATCTGTTATTAGTCAAAAATCATTAGTTTTTTATTAGATTACTTGATAATAATGGAGAGCACTGGTGGTCTAGTTCACATTTATTGTTAACAAACGTTTGCATTTATAATATTAGTTTTAATAGTTTTCTATTCGGCACAAGATTTAAGACAGTTGAAATTGTCTTCTCAAAATCCGAAAGCTAACACCAAAAGTCTTCCTGACACTTTTCGCGCAATTTCCTAGAGTAAAGCTACCAAGTAAACATGATCACCGCGCAAATGAATGATAGTTATTTTATTTTTCGATTGTCCGCTGCGGTCCGTCCGTCCAAGAATTAATCAATGCACGGACGGCGGCCAAACCGCGACAATCTGCGCTCTTTTGAACACAAAAACATTTTTTTCGCATTTTTTTTCTATTCAGCGCGAATAGTTTTTTGCGGTCGATGACCATGCCAGTCTGAATGCTGCTGTAATGGGCTGCGACAGTACTTTGAGTTTGAATTATTTGGATTCGATTGTACATTCTGTGTTCGTTTGTTCTGTTCGTTTGCGTTTGCATTTTTTGTAAGGGACGAGAGCTTGCTTAGCGGGACAGTTTCAAGCTCAATCAAATATTTGACGCCGGGATGCAAGCCCCGATTTTCTTTTTTAGTTTTATACTAGTAGGTAAGTATTTGTCCACGGCTCCGCTCACGTGGTACTTAGGTACGAGAATAAAAATAAGTCGATACTCTATGTGTTCAGTTTTCTATCTAAGTTCGCCTACAGATAGAAAACAGAGCTCAGATCACCGACCGCAGGTAACTTAATAATAATAATGAACCTTAAAGTTTTTAATGTTATTGTAGTTTGTCTTTGTAACTGTGTTCTAAATAATGTTTCTCTAATATAATAAATAAATATTTATATATAATATATAAATTGTTGTTCCAGGTCATAAACTATTGTGTATTCCTAATTTCAGATGAAGCCGTTCAGCCGAGATAAACGCAACCAAACACAAATATTTACCTACTTCCACGCAGATTTTCGCATTTATATTGTGTCGCATGGGATCTTACATTTGGCAAAGAAAAAAAAATCGCATTACTACATTACCATCCGGAATTCTCGCGCATTATGCAGATCAAAATATCGAAACGCAATACAAAAGCATCATTATGAACTTCCCTTGCCAAATTCCAATGAGCTTCAACACTAATGGTGTGGTAATCAATTCTTTGAGCTGCGGTCAATGTGACCGCGATGCGTTTCCGATGTTTGTCATTTAGTGGCCCTATGGTGGTATGGTGGTAATGAATTTATACAGGAGCCCGGCCACAGGTTAAATAATAGGGAGTGAGTTAGGGAGTTGCATACTACCCCCTAGATCTAGGCCTTCACTCTGTATATGATAGCTAGCTATAATATACAGTGGTTTTTAAATGGGAGAGTATAGGAAATAGAACTATTTCCTCTTTTGCGGCCTCGGTGGCGTGGCGGGCGATTGCTCGGCAGAGACGCAGGAGGCGCGGGTTCGATTCCCGCTGCGGAAAAAATGTTTGCATGATCTGTAAATATTTGTTCCGGGTCTGGGTGTTTTGGTACCATGATACTAACTAGTAGTTAAATCCGATCGTGCACTTTTTCGGTTCGATAAATTTATGTGCGCTTTACTGGTAGGTACTCTCAAACAGTGAAGGAAAACATTGTGCGAAAAACGACATGTGTCGTAGAACCTAAAATGTTTGAAAACATGTGTCAAGTGCACGTAAGGAGCCTCTGAGGCGCACTTTAAATCCTATCAGCACACTGATTCAAAATAAGTGACACTACTAGTAGAAGTCACATAATTATAATAATTCTGATTACACGCTGAGGTTAATTGTTTTATTGTAAAAAAGTGAGAATCCAAAAAAAAATTAGGTTAGTATCGAAATACAACCAAAATCTCGAAAGCCAAGCCTTTTGTAAGGTTCATATGAACATATAGGTATGTGTAGTGACATAGCTTACCAGTGTCGGGGGTGTAGTGGGGTCTGCATAGACTCTTAGCCACCTACCCCTACAAAGGGTGGATAGGGTAGGGTGGGCTAAATAAGCCTACTGGCTTAGGAAATACTATTTTTAACCGACTGCGAAGTAGACGGGTAATGTTTTTGGAGTGTATATACGTGGGTATGTATATAATAATAATAATAAATATTTGTGGACATTTCACACAGCGCCATCTAGCCCCAAACTAAGGAAAGCTTGTACTATGGACACCAGAAGGCTGATAGAATACTAATATACGTTTTTTCTTGTAAATAATACATACTTATGAAAATAATACTACAGCACCCAGACCCGGAAGAAATGTTTGCAGAAAATACTAACATTTCTCTCGTATCGCGAATCGAACCCGCACCTCTTGCGTCTCAGCCGAGCACACGCCCACCACGCCACCGAGGTCGTCATATTCATCCCTTTGGCTGAAGCTGTAACTGAAACGGCTGTACGAATTGTTGGATTTGTCTTGACATTGATCTGAGGTCTTGACAATGAGAGTGTCTAACCCCCGAATACTCAAACGCGACTCAGAGTTGAGCACGTCTCAAATCACGGTATTTTGAAAGTTTTTGATGAAAATCTGTCAAAAACTCGTCATTTGAGACGTGCTCAACTTTGAGATGCGTTTGAGTATTCGGGAGTTAGAATTGGATAATGTTTTCCACGACCGTGGCTTGTTGAATTAATTTCACCACTTACCCTGTCAATTAGCATGACATCAATATTGGATTGGAAATGGCGGAAAACAAGGAGTTAGTCAAAAGCTTCCTAAGCTTTTAAAGTCATAACAAAATGACAATTTGATTTGTTTTATATAGTTTGAAATAACTGATATCAAAAATATAAAATTTACTGACTGACGAACTGACTGAATAACTGACTTTAGGCCTTTAGGCGGCCTAAAAACTCCGTCACTAGAGTTGGCCACTAGCTCATATGAACTTACATAGGTACCTACTGACTGATTCACAACTATAAATCCTAGAAGGATTATACTTGAAAGGTAAATTCCTCTTATGGTGTAAGGGTAGTGCACTGGTAAAGGAATTCCCTGAATTTCGGGAATTCCCGAAATTCAGGGAATTCCTACTACCCTTAAGATGCAGCGAGAAGATGAAGATTGTTAAAAAAAAAAGCGGTCAAGTGCGAGTCGAATGCACACATGAAGGGTTCCGTACCATCGTAAATTAAAAATGTTTCTTGTATGTGGCACTCTTTTATTTTTATTAATATTTATTGTTATTTATGGCGACAACAGAAATACACATTCTGTGAAATTTTCAACTATATACTATATTACGGTTTATGAGATACAGACGGACGAACGGGCGGACAGCGGATGCTTAGTAATAGGGACCCGTTGGCACCTTACGGGTACGAAACCCTAGTTATAAAGACACTAGCCTACTACCCTACTTATTAGTATTAAGTCCAACGAACATTGTGTTTAGTTATGTTGTTACAAACTTAAATATATTAACTATTTTAACTCAAGTCCTAAGCGAACATAATTGCAAAATATATTACCTAAGTACCTATTATACTGACTTAAGGCAATAAGTAGGTAGACTTGAATTACTTGACATGCTAAGTGATAAACACTTAAACACTACGTAATAACAATTTATAATGCCGCAATTATGTTTATCGACACAGGAAACTTGCTAATTAAAAATATCTAATGGATATCTAGGTTACACGATGTACCTACTATGTTGTTTCTTATATAATTACGTTTTACAAGAAACTTCTCTGCTGGACTTGAGAGCACTGGTCTAGTTGGTAGTGACCCCGCCTTCCGATCCTAAGGTGGCGGGTTTGAATCCGGTCGTATACCAATGGATTTTTCTATGCGAAAAATTTGTGTACGCTATACCAGTACTCACAAACGGTGTAGGAAACATCGTGAGGAAACCCGCGGCTTAGTCAGCTCCGCACGTATTGACCATGTCTTTCCTGTGAACAAGGCCGACTAAGCTGAGAGCGACACGGCTTCAAACTGTACTAGGGTCAATTTGAAAATTTTAATTCATAGTCAGGGCCCAGGGTCCGAACCCACGACCCTCAAAAATCGAGGGCCCATAAACTAATATGGCTCGATGCATAAGTACCTTCTTCACAGGTCACACCAAAGTCATCAACCTTATTTAAGTTTAAAACAGTGAATTAAATTCTTATCAACTTTAATTAGTTTTTAACCTACTTCAAAAAAGTAACTTGTATTTTTTATGTCATTTTGTAAGTCTCACGATGACTCCGTCAGCTGTCGACCGATGAGTCTGATGAGTCTTTCGCTGGTGTAAAGAGAATAGCTTCGAGGTTGTCTTAATCCTACTGAATGGATATGGTGACAGGTGATCAGACCATCGCCCATGTAAATGGTCCATGTTGGAGGATACTACTATCCCATAGTCGAATTTTACGACATGCTCTGAGAGAGAAGCAGCTGGATGTATTCTGTTATTTACCTCCAGTCCAGCAAAGAAGAATAATCCACAAATGATAGCACAAAAAGGAGGCCTATGACGTGGTTAAAATCGGGTTGTAAATAGATAGGTAGATAAATAGATTAACACTTTATTGTACACAAAATTAAGAAATATTTTTTTTTTAATCATAAAAACAGTACAACGGGCGGCCTTATCGCTAAAAGCGATCCTTTCCAGACAACCTTTGGATGGACTGGATAAAAAAAAACAGAAAGACGGCGGTGTATAAAAAGAAGAAAAAATAGATCACTTTAAATTTGACTGCTACACAGTTTTTACTTTTGCAGTTCATTACGTGTCATTTGTTTTATGTGCCTATAATGTTTTTGTTCCTAAATAAAGAAAAATGAAAATTTTTGAAAAAAATATATAAACTACCTAATACATAAACCGACGAGCATATATGAAGAATAATAAGAATGAGACTAAATTAAGCGAAAGAAGTGTGTCAGGATCGTAGCAAATGGAGATCCTTGATCTCTGCCTAACCCTATGGGAAACAGGCGTGATATTATGTATATTATTATGTACGTGTACTAATGCATAAAATTAATACTTATATAGACAAAACCAAATTAAATAATGATAATGTTTCCACAAATCATTATAAACCACTTAAATTGTCACTCTGGTTATTTACTTAGTTGTATTACCAAATGCAATATTAATTTATTGTAATAATAATGGATAAATATCGATAATGTATTAATGCAAATAAGGGCCCCTGGCTACTTCGTACACCATCTACCAGCGTGTTAGGGCGTGTACACACTACCACTATGTTTCATAACGAAACACGGTATGTATGAACATAATTATAATTATGTTCGTATGAGCTAGTGGCCAACTCTAATGACGTAGTTTTTTGGCCGCCTAAAGGCCTCCATCATGGCTTAACGACTTTAAAGCCGGGACCGGCTGTTGAATGTGGCCTCCAAAACACGGAAGCGTTCAGCTCGTAATGCCACTCGCGGTAACCCCATCCCAATTGTGACCGCGCAAAACGTTGCTTAACTTTAAAGTTCAATCAAGAACGCCTAAGCAAGCTACGCCACAAGTGCTTCACGAAACAAAATGGAACAGTTTTTTTTTTTCAACCCCCTTATTAATAAAAACTTAAGAGTAAATATGACTTCATAACGATTATGATATAGTAAGTAATAGATTTTTTTGGATGCCTAATTTAATTAAAAATACTACCCGGATCATCTGTCACCATGGTTCACCATTACCATCTTGGGAGTCTTGGATCAGGAGTGGCTGCATTTTTACTTATGATTACTTGTGACTCTAGTCAAGACCTTAACATTAGGTACACTAGACCACTAGTGCACGTATTTGGGGTACTCGAAGGATGCCAACGGGACCTTACACTAAGCCTCCGCTGTCCATCCGTCCGTCTATCAGCGGGTCTCATGAACTGTAACTGTGTAATTATAAACAAAATAAAATAAAACGGGGCCCCATAAAAACACAATTTATGTACAAGTCAAGTACGATGGTACGGAATCCTTCATAATGCAAATTCGACTCGCACTTGAACGGTTTTTTTTAATATAAAACAGGATCAGTTTAAAAGTACCAATGCAAGTTTAACTTTGTAAGGCACAGAAACACGCCCTAAGCAAGAATGCACGGAATTAAGTCCACGATTAGCATACGTAATTACAAGTCTTATCTCTGCTTAATTGCACTGTAATGAATCAACCGGTACTATTGACGCGGGTATATTATACGTGGGGTAAAGTCGCCGACACAAGTTGATAAGTTTTGAGGAAAGACGTTGAAAGCAGCTTCGGGGAAGTGCTTCCCCGTTCGACTCAATTTTTTTGTTGAATTGGAAATATCCAATTCAACAAAAAAATTGGGTCGATAATAATTATTATTACAAAATCATGTCAGATAATAATCTGACATGATTTTGTAATAATAATTATTATACAGGCTGTGTTTATTTCGGATGTTAACAAAAACCGGTCAAGTGCGAGTCCAAGGGTTCTGTACCCATTGTACCTACATTAATAAATGTTTCTTTATTAATTTAATATTCATTATTGTTTTATAAGTAACATTTATAATAACATTATATTATATTATTTATTTATCCCGGTTTCCTCACGATGTTTTCCAAACAGAAAAATCCATTTGTGCACGAGTTCGAAACAATGTACACGGAAATAGCCTCTAGGACGCATTTTAAATTCTTTTATAATACTGGTTCGAAGGAACTGGTATGTATGTTCGTATGAGCTAGTGGCCAACTCTAGTGACGGCGTTTTTAGGCCGCCTAAAGTCCTCCGTCATGGCTTATGAAAGAACTAGTGAAACGATTCCTTAGTAGTAACCACTTCCGTAGCTGACTGTACCCAGTACACTATCAGACCCAAACTGCCTGATAATGCGTGTTCCAAACAATTTATCACTTCAGAGTTTTAACGTCAACAGGTTTTGAGCGTTGACAGGAAACTTTGGGATTATTCGACCGTTTAATTATAGTCATAAAAAAGCAAATGAGCTATCCATTCACCAGGCTACTGTTTAACCTTGACGATGACAGATAGTGGAAGCGTCCGATGGATATGTCACCGTAAAATTGTAAATAGCGTCAGATTATAGTCTATAATTTTTTTTCCAAACTACAGAAAGGTTAGCTGGAAGAAAATGCTAATTAGCATTAAGTTCGCCTATGTACATGTTTTTCTTGTGTGCAATAAAGTATTTTCTATTCATCTATCTACCGTCAGATTGTAATATTTATTACTCTATTTAGTCGCCTATAAAGCACTACCTGTTTGTTTTCCAAATTTCAGAAAGGTTAGCTGGAAGAAAATGCTAATTAGCATTAAGTTCGCCCATGTACCTACATATTATTTATTTTGTGCAATAAAGAATTTTCTATCTACATATCTATCTCGCGTGATTGTAAAATGTCGAAAGATTGTGAACCCATACTGCTTACAATTGATTATCTATATCTATACTAATATTATAAAAAGGAAAGATTTTTTGTTTTTTTGTTTGTAACAAATAGGCTCCGAAACTACTGGACCGATTTCAAAAATTCTTTCACCAATAGAAAGCTACATTATCAGGGTCCAGTATAGGCTATAATATATTTTCAAAAAATTAGGGATCCGTAAGAAAATTGCAATATTGTAACCCAAAGTAGTAAACCCAAAATAGTTTTTGGCGTGCGCTGCGAAAACTATTGATTATAGAACAAAATAATGTACTACACGCGTACGAAGAAGCGGGCAACAGCTAGTTATATATAAAAGTACGCTTTGAATTTCTGACGCTTCGGCGGGCGCTGCCGCGGCACGGTCGCTCTGCTCGCTCTGCTCGCTCGCTTCGGACGTAGTTTTTCACTAACTAACCTAACTGAACCTAATAATTTCGATCTGAGCAGATGTTTGACAGTTTACAATCTCGCGAGATTATAATCTAACGGTATTCACAATTTTACGATGACATATACAACCGTTAACTGATTAATGAGTTGGTACTACTAGCACGCGTTCTTTCGAACTAGTGTGGTGAAAGAGTGCCTCAAACAGACTATTTTAATGCACATGACACCATGTTTTCGTTTTTTTTAGTTTACGACATACTGGTTTGAGAGTATTGAAAGTAATATTATCAGAAAAATCCATTGGTGCACGACTAGGTTTGAACCCACGACCTTACGATCGGAAGGCAGAGCCTAGACTACAACTTTTAACTACCAGTGCTTTTTAACTACGTGCAAAGACTTTTCTCTGCGGTTGTACTTATGCCGTTTTTATCTAATAAACTAAATCGAGTTTAATCGAGTCAGCAAAAGGTTATTAACAGGGTATCTATTGGTATTTTTAGATGTTCTCGAAAATATAGGAAATACTGGAAATACCCGAGTTTGATGGCAAGAATAAAGTTATCAGTTCTAGTAGTCTCAATTCTTCTCTAGTAAGTATCAATTATAAGAAAACTTGCGTCCACTTTTAAAGTCCTAAAATACGGTGAACCATGGTGGTAGGCGATCATCAGCCCATCTCCCTTAAAGATGGTTTCATCATGTTGGAGAATCCCTAGTCAACTTTTACGACATGCTCGGTGAGAGAAGCAGCTGGACGCATCTATGTTTTTTCTTTACTTCCAGTCCAGCAGAGAAGTCATTATTTACTAACCATTTTAATCCCACCCTTCACTGTAAAGGCTGGCTTGGCTGAAATTCGGAATGCACATCGTTTTTGACCAGGGGCCTTATTCTATGACCAAACGAAACTTGGCAGTTCGTAACTTGTTTGTAACGCGCATTGTCGAGTTTTTGCAGCACAAAATTGTCATATAGAATTTTGTGATTCCACAAACATCATAGTCATAGTGAATAAGGCCACTGTTGTAACATAATAGACTACTTTACTTTTATTTTTTTACACAAACAAAGCCACGTGCGTATACTAGTTTCTAATACAAATAATTTACAAAACAATAAAGCAACCTCACGCAATCTTCTAACGAAACCCGACGCAGTAACTTTGTCGCGGCGTCTACTTACTTTATTTAATTCCCACTGTATTGTATATGCAGTTCTAATTGCTTCAGGTCCGCTCGCCCACTTATCATAATGTCTCGCAAATCACGGCGTGGAGCGAATAAATCTCCACTCGATAGTTGGGCACTAGCCGAGTAGGGCTGCCAACTACAAAAAATATATTTCGTACGCTTTACAATGTTGTATAATTGTCCACTGTCATGAAGCGCATGTGACGTAGCTTGCTTAGACATTCTTTATTGATCAGTGAAGTTAAGCAACGTTCTGCTCGGTCATAATTAAGATGGGTGACCGTAAGTAGCATTACGAGCTGAGGTGTAAATGCGACGTAGATTTAAGGCGTGTCCAAGTGATCCCCGTGATTTTATGGAATAAGAAAAAAAATACTTTGACTTTGAATTTGAATATAAAAAATCTGTAAAAAGGTGGGACTCTCTTTTCCTCATTACAGTTCATATTATTTAGTTTTTTCGCTCGTAAGAAATTTTATGCATGTTAGTTTTGTACGCTTTTACACACGGTTATCATTAGGAGCCAAAAACAAACGCATTCGTTTTAATATTTTTTAGAAAAGTACAATGTCAGAATTTACAAACTAATTTTGGACTTATTTCGAATGTTGTAAATCTCCCAACAAATTGGGCTCTGGCCGAGTAGTGTTGCCAACTTTAAACCGGCAATTTGTTTTGTACGGTGACTTGTTTGCCACCTCGGCGAAGTTTCGCTGAAGATTTTTAAGTTATTTATGTTTTGTGTCCAAAGCTTTTGTTTTTAGCGGCTTATTTCGTTATTTTTTTTTATATGGCGCGTATGCTACTTACCTAGGTAAAGTAGCCTTTAAGTATTTACAGGTCATAAATTACATAATAATTTCGAGTTTTATTAAAATCCATTCTGCCGTTACGTCGTGATTGCTCCGGAAAAATCCAACTAACTACCATTTTTTAAATTGTTAGAAGTTTGTTTTTGTTAAATTAAAATTGTGTTCAAATACGTTTTTTACTTCCTGGTTCTATATAAATAGAAATATCAAAATAATTCGATAAAGTATTGCCAACTAACAAAATCATATTTTTTTGACAAAAAAAGCTTAGTTGAAATGGCAATTCGTTGCTTGTTAGTTTTTTTTAAATTACAATATCATTTATTGACAGAAAAAAAATAACAACTAATCTTATCTTACTTATATTATAAATGCGAAAGTTTGTGAGTTTGGATGTTTGGATGTTTGGATGTTTGGATGTTTGTGCCTCAATCACGCCTAAACGGCTGGACGGATTTGAATGAAACTTGGAATATACATAGTACATGTACTGGATTAACATATAGGCTATTTTTTATCCGGGTACAACGCGAGCGAAGCCGCGGGCAGCAGCTAGTACAAATATAATTTACAAAAGAAACAGTAGGGCTATCTAAATTCTAGATAGCTCACCTGATCCAGATCATCAGACGATGGAAGTGTGTCCAAGACGCTAGCTGCACTGCTACGCTGAATAAATAAATATTTGTGGACATTTCTCACAGCGCCATCTAGCCCCAAACTTGTACTTAATACTACAACACCCAGATCCGGAAGAAATATTTGCAGAACATACAAACATTTCTCCCGTAGCGGGAAACGAACCCGCGCCTTTTGCGTCTCAGCCGAGCACTCGCCCGCCACACCACTGAGGTCGTCGCAGTGGCAATACTGATCCGCTGAGCCAAATAAGAGCCAGCTCTTGGATCACGATCCCGTTAGTTGAACACCTGCAGGAATATGAATTTCGGCCAGCCCTATAAGATCCAGTTACGTACAAAAATGGATCCAAGCGGTGCACGCGAATATCTAACATAAATCCTTATCGACTCCCATCGGCGCACACCTTGGGTCCAAGGCGCACACGCATAACCGTTGATATTTTATTATTGATCAACGCAAATTATTGCGCAATCAACTAAATGCAAACATTCAATTTGCATCTCATTGCGCAGATTTAGTCTTAAACTTATCTAATTGCGAGACGCTTTTAATGTACTGTAGGTTTCGTTAACGCTGTAAATCTTACTTATTATTATAAAATTGAAAAGTCTTAGTTTGCTTGAAATTACCGGGCGTAAAGCTCAAAACGCAACGATAGCGCGTACTAATTTTACCTGTGCTGCCATCTAGTACGAAAGTTTGTGACGATGTTTGGATGTTTGTGCCTCAATCACGCCTAAACAGCTGAACGGATCTGAACGAAACTTGGAATATACAAAGTACATGTACTGGATTAACATATAGGCAATTTTTTATCCGGGTACCACGCGAGCGAAGCCGCGGGCGGCAGCTAGTTATATAATAAATATATCTCATAATTAAGGTCAAGTTAGTTATGACCAGCTTCCGCTCGCGACTTCACTCGCATGGTGCTGGCTTGAAAAGTAGTCTACGTCACTTTTTAGCTCCTTAAGCTCCTAATAACCTAATCTTTTAGCTAGATCTAGAAGGTTACCTTATTATATTTCCACATTTATTTTTCATCATCATCATGATCTTCCTGCCCTTATCCCACTCTATGTGGGGTCGGCACAGCATGATCCTTGGATCATGCTGTAAGCAGTAAGAGAGCAGCAGTTGGGTGTAAGAGTTTCGGCTAAGGTGTTGTATGACCGGCCGCCTGCCTGACATTAACCCTCCTTGGGAATACTTGCTTATTGTATCTTATCATGTTGCAGGATACTATCCCTTAATCGACTTTTACGACATGCTCGGGGAGAGAAGCAGCTGGACGCATTCTACGTTATTTCTTTACTCCCAGTCCAGCAGAGAAGTTATTCAAAGAAGAAGTTAGAAGTTTCCACATTTATTTTTTGTATTATCATAATACACACACCCGCCATATTCTTTTCCTCTCGCTCAATTAATGTTTTTTCTATCTGTCAAAAATATACTATTTTAAAATGATTGTTATAAATCTCTTTTGGGAAGGCGATGGTATGTTACCTAACTGCCTAGTCTTTCGTTAATCCTTTTCAATTGAGTTCTTTGTCTGCACTGTTCAAATAGTTTTGCATATACCTAAAGGCAATTAAATGTGATTATTTAAAAGTAAGCAACAGTACGTAGGTACTTATAGCTTTGCCCTATCCTTTTGCAATACACGAGAGCACTGGTGGACTAGTAGTAGCGGCCCCACCTTCCGATCCTAAGGTCATGGATTCAAATCCAGTCGTGCACCAATGGGTTTTTCTGTTCGAAAAATGTATGTACGCTATACCAGTACTCTCAAACGGTGAAGGAAAACATCGTGAGGAAACCGGCATGTCGTAGAACCGTAGAAAATTCGAAAACATGTGTCAAGTGGACGAAAGGAGCCTTTGTGGCTTTATATCCTTTCATCACACTGGTTCGAAAGCCCTAGAAATTTGTACGGATACTCAAATTATCTTGTAATACCTCTCCTGCCTCACAAAGGAAAACATAGCTACATTTATCGACTGCAAATGTATCTTGCAGCAAGAAAGCAACGTACGGCCTCTATAAATGATCAAATACGAGAGAAGGAAGGGTGTTTCGTATTTAGGTAGGTACTCCTATCACAAAACACCCGCCTTGTGTGCTGAGACTAGAAATCTATGCCTACAGAGAGGCTGGTCGAAAATTATTGGGGGGGTGGGCTGGGGGTGGGGGGGTGATATGTGACCGGAGAGTCTTGTTCAACAAACGATGACGATGATTTAAGCTCAGCCGTTTTAAGTGTATTAGGTAGAAATCCGGCTTTTGGGCTTTGGCTTAGATTTTGAGCTGGCTATTATGGAGAATCTCGATTTATGTGAGCCTGTCCGACTGACGGAGGGATGACGTCATTTCGTTGCGTTGTAGGATAGTGTGAGGATAATTTGATGTACCTACTTATGTTACCCTGTTATTAGTACCAGGGCATAGTAGATATCTTTTCATCTTTTCATCATTTATGGACGATAGATTAGCATAATATAAGCATGTTCTTTTGTAAAAAAGTATATGTATTTCTTAACAGATAATAACGTTTTTATAGTAATTAACGATCCGTCGTTCGTTAGTAGAATATATTTGAAGATTCGGAAGATGACTTCCCCTCCAAACCTCGTGGTTTGCGATGCGACAAGAGGTAGGTTATAGGAGCACTTAGGACCTCGACTACATTTTTACAATAAATATTACCCAATACATATCAATTTTTCAAAAAACTCTCAAATTGCACATTGAATTTTGGAAAGCTAATCTTGTATTCAAATTTTAATTATATCATTCAGGGTTTGGATAAAAACGAATTCATTTGGAGCCGTCGGTGAATAATAACTTGTTCGAACGACTTTAGAATTACAGGGGAGCATTTACACAGATGTGTAATGAATCTTCCGATCATACATTTTCATAACACAAATACATAATAGTGGGTAAGGGAAGGAAAATGATGGAGGAAAGTAAGTAAAGTTGCATCATGGTTTCTTCTATAGAAATTGAATTTCCCAGTTACAAAAACAAAAACCCATGTAACAGTTGGAGTAAGGATGTTATGTAGTTACTTTATTCCTCCAAAAAGAAATGATTTCTGATCATGGATGCCGTCTTTGTAAAACATTCTCAAAAAGAATGTTTTAATTCCGAGTATTGAAGAAAAGGTGGATGGATTTAGTGAGACAGACAGCCGTTTATAGAAGTAAATGGAAGAAGAGAACATGCTGTGCTGTGTAGATCGGATAAGGGCAAGAAAATAATGAACTACGAGTGTTCAATAAACTGATTTTACGAAACCGTAGCATTTCGTAGCTATACCTGCTACGCTAACCCCCGAATACTCAAACGCGACTCAGAGTTGAGCACGTCTCAAGTCACGGTGTTTTTTGACAGTTTTGGTCGAGCAACAATGGATTTTACACGAAAGGAACTTTTGAGGCGCATTTAAAATCCTTTCACCATCGTTGTGCGCGTGGGTGACCGCAAGTGGCATTACGAGCTGAGCGCTTCCGTGCTTCGGGGGCACGTAAAATTGTCGGTCCCGGCTTTTAGGTCACTAAGCCATGGAGGCCTTTAGGCGGCATAAAAACTCCGTCACGAAAGCTGGCCACTACCTCATAAGAACTTAGTTTTCACCAAACTGGATGCTCAGTGATACGACACGGTGTAACACACACACACACCCTGCGTTATGGAGATAAATTAATTCGTATCTGTATCCGGAAAAGCACTTTTCATGACCTCATATGCATATTTGCATATTGTAAAATGCTATTTATTATGTTTAGAATATTTTAAACTAATATAACTTTGTTGACAGCTTGGCAAAAATATTAATATCGTTACATTGTCTGACATTTTGCATGAAATAACTATTTCGAACAAGCTTAGACTAGTTTGCAATACAAAATTAATAAAATCCGAAATATGATTCGGAAAAAACGTAGGTCTGTATTTCCTGAAGAGTATAATATGGGTGTCTTTAAATCGAGAATCAATAATTAGGTTTCTTCTAGGTAAGCGTGCTTCATCTTAGACCACACTGTTACTTAACATCAGGAAGAGTGTGTTCAAACGCAAACCTATTTCGTTTAAAAAAAGAAAGTTATTATCACAGTTTATAAATATATTTTATACTCTGTTACACAGAGTAATAGTTTATTACTCTGTGTCAGCTTGAAGCCAAGAAACTTTTTTGTGAAGAAAAATAAATATATTTTTATTATTATTATTATTATATAGGTACCGTAGGTATTATGTCTATTTAACTCTGACTTCTCTGCTGGACTTAGAGTAAAGAAAAATCATAGTGAATACTTTCCTATGAGACTTGACAAAAAAAAGCTTTAACATCTTTTGTAACAGACTGTACCAACATTACAAAGACAGATAAAATACGTCTGTTTTAGCGACACAATCTGGAAAGGGCACTGCCATCTATATCTGTAATAATAGGTACCTACTCGTCAATAATAATTTCATTAAAATGTAGATCTAGTTAAAAGCATTTTTTCTGATTAATTTTCAGTCGCGACCCCGCTCTTTTTTTAATTGAATATCAGGCCACTTTGATGGCGAGAAAGGGTTGAAAAAAAGTTCTCCCTCATTTGAATAAAATAACAGCACTCGCGCTTTGCATTTACGTAGATATTTCAAATTATATCTGGACTCTTTTTGTTTTAATTTTTTTTTGTTCCTCGTATTTATTTTATTTTTCCATCAGCGCTCCCATCTAATTGAGTTAGGCCTCCAAATCGAAAATGTCGATCGAGTTGTAATTCAATTTATTTTTGTTTCTAATGGAGTTCGGAGCTTTTTATTCCTTTTTTAACTGTAATTTTGAATCATTTGCGTATTGAAGGGTTGCTCAGTGGACCGGCGAATTTGGGCTTCGAATCTGAATACTTTCTAAGTTAAATATGAACTTGGCATAGCAACTAGGACTGGCTAGTGGGAAAACACCCACTCTGTCTCAGATTCCTTCCCCTCATCATTATGATCAGCTATTCGGGTCAGTTGTATTTTAGGTGGCGAAAGAACTAATATACTTCTTCTGTCCCATGATATTTACAATGTCATCAATCTATAGAGTAGGGCCGCCTCTTCGTTTCCCTTTACATAATAATAATAATAACACCCAACAGTCACATACATAGTCCTGATCCGACACTAGGATTCCCTGTGTCGTGGGTATCAGAAACTACGAGTACCATGGTACCACAACACCCAGACCCGAAAGAAATATTTACAGATCATGCAAACATTTCTTCCGCAGCGGGAATCGAAGCCGCGCCTTTTGCGTCTCTGCCGAGCAATCGCCCGCTACGCCACTGAGGCCGTCAAAATAACATAACAATCTAACAAAAAAAAACATGAAAACTAAAACATCTTCGGTATAGAACTGAAACTCTAAAAACAACCAGCTCTAATCAAGCAAGGTTGCGACAAAGGCGTATAATGAAGGCATCATTGTATGTATGTATACTTTATTATATTAGTAGGTGCACCAACAATAGCATGTCGCGCAGCGGCACTTGACTCACACTTGTCGCTTCTATGCGGAGGTAGTAGTCTTGATACTTGTCTAAATATTCTACTTGATTGTACCCAGTTTATTAACAGATACCACGCTATAATCATGCTGTACAAAGCATCATCTTCCTGCCTTATCCCACTCTATGTGGGGTCGGCACAGTATGATCTTTGGATCACGGTGTAAGAGTTTTGGCCAAGGTGTTTTATGACCGGCCGCCTGCCTGACGTCAACCCTCCTTGGGAATACTTGCTTATTGTATCTCATTATGTTGCAGGATACTATCCCTTAGTCGACTTTTACGACATGCTCGGGGAGAGAAGCAGCTGGACGCATTCAATGTTATTTCTTTACTCCCAGTCCAGCAGAGAAGTTATGCTATACAAAGCATCTGCCGATAAATCTATCATCTAGTTACAATCACCAATTACCTACTTAGTACCAACCTACCTACCTAGTTCCTAATAGATAACTTCTTGTTATTGTTTTAATTATTTAATATTTGTACCTAGATGTAAGTACTTGATTGCCTGACCATAACATACCTATCTTTACCATTATCAGTTGTAAACTAAACTAGCAATAACACAAACCTTAGTGGCTTTTAGTTGCAAGTACCTAAATATTGTTAACTTTTTCTTTGTGAATCGTTAATAAATAATAAAAAAGCTAGTCTTACATTGATGAAAACTCTAGTCAGTGAGTTTACTTAGCAACAATGTAAGACTTTGAAGAACTATCTACTGACGTCAAGGAAAACCAGCGTTATGCATGCGTTTGCTATAAGGTGCAGTCCAATTTATAGCATAATGTTGAGCGGCGACTAAAGCGAAATTCACGATAGAGTTGAAAGAGCTACCATTTATTTTTAAATAACACACAGTTTAAATACTGACGGCCTCGGTGACGTGGTGGGCGATTTCTCGGCAGAGACGCAAGAGGCGCGGGTTCGATTCCCGCTGCGGAAGAAGTGTTTGCATGATCTGTAAATATTTCTTCCGGGTCTGGGTGTTGTGGTACCATGGTACTCGTAGTTTCTGATACCCACGACACAGGGAATCCTAGTGTGGGGTCAGGACTATGATGTATGTGACTGTTGGGTGTTATTTAAAAAAAATACTGACACTGATAAAGAATCAGAAAGACATAATTTACCCACGCCGAGAAAATGGTCTACGCTTAGTTTATTTACAAAGCCTTAACCAATAATGACTGATGTATTAAAACCCTGGCCACACTTGACCGCTTTTCCAAGCATCAAAGGGCATGATCGCACTAGATCCGGCGGGAGCGTTTAAGAGAGTGAGAAAAGCTCGGCGCCCGGCGCCGGGCGCCCGGCGCGGCATATTCCACAAGGGGCCGGCCCGCCTACTTTTGTCTTTGTACACGGTGGGAAAATGTGGGTAACTTTAGTTTTTATTTTTCTCAGATTTGTCCAATTAAGCGACTCCTGCGAATATCAGGGGTAGGAATGATCGCATAGACTGGAAAAGGCCCTTGCCCAGTAGTGGGATGCGTCAGGCTAAAACAATAACAAATTGTGCAATTACTCTTTTTTTTGGGCTTGTCACGTATGGAATAAAAAGCGGATTGCAAACCAAATGGCATTCAAATATACAAAAGGCGACACACGTTTTACCGCAATAGTGAGAGCGAAGTAAATCAAACAAAAGAAAGATGAAGAAAAAAATGGAATCGTCTAAAATATTAATATGAGTAAAGGAAGAGTAAATAACAGCTGATAGCTCTCTATCAGCTCCCACTCCTCTGAGTAGGAGAGAAAAAGATGGGATAAAGGATAAGAGATGGTGATGAGTACAAACTTATCTTTCAAAATGTGCTTGGACTTGCCTCTTGACTACCACCTTTGATTTACAAGTGAAAGGTGTAAGGTACAAGGCACTTACGTGTGCACGTACTTAGTGTTTTTTAAGTTTATTTTGTATGTTTGTTTGTGACAATAGGTCAACAAACTCGTAGGTTACGAATTAATATATTCCATCGTAATTATGGACATTAATTGCTGTAACTTCCATGAATAACAAATCACTATCATCATGTGATGATTTTATGAACGACTGCTCGTTTTATACCTCATAAATAAATATAAACCTAATTAAAGTAAGTAGGTAGTATCATTTATTATTCAGTGTCTTTTCTAGTCTTGTATCTATTTAAATAAAACCAGTCAAGTGCGAGTCGAATACGCACAAAAAGAGTTCCGTCCTATCGTACTTGTACTTTTTAGTATGACTTACTCTATGTACATCAAAAAAATGCTTCTTGTATGGCCCTTTATTTTATGACGGACAGACGGACGGACGGACGGACAGCGAAGGGTAAGTAACATGGTACCGTTGGCATAATATAATTTTTTTTTAATTATGATCCAAGCACTACCTCTGTTTGTTCTCCAAATTTCACAAAGGTTAGCTGGAAGAAAATGCTAATTAGCATTAACTTCGCCTATGTACATGTTATTTCTTGTGCAATAAAGAATTTTCTATCTATCTATCTAAAATAAAAAAAAGATGTTTTCTGTCTTACCAGGTTTTTGTCTTAGCAGGTGTTCTTTTAAGAATCTCGGTGTTACAGAAGTGCTCCTCACAGCCTCGGTCGAGACTTGACGCTGTAAGTAGCACATAATTCAGTTTATTTGCGAATTGGACTGATAAAGGTTGAAAATGAAGTCATTTACTTAGTTTAGCCTCGGTCTAGGACAGCCTCGGTGGCGTGGCGGGCGATTGCTCGGCAGAGATGCAGAGAGACGCGGGTTCGATTCCCGCTGCGGAAGAAATGTTTGCATGATCTGTAAATATTTCTTCCGGGTCTGGGCGTTGTGGTACCATGGTACTCGTAGTTTCTGATACCCACGACACAGGGAATCCTAGTGTGAGGCCAGGACTATGTATGTGACTGTTGGGTGTTATTTATTATTTATTTATTTAGCGTAGGCCTACGAGGGAGGAAAAATAAACCCTACTACAAATCCGTAGTTTAGGACCTTGGAACATTATGGTTCAATCACGTCATAGGCTAAGCCGATTCGGATAAGACAGAATCGGAATGTATAAAACTCAATTCAGTTCAGTTCTTAGTAGTGGCTTGTATAAAACTCTTACGTTACTGACTGATTGACTGACTGAGACTGTCGAAGCACAACCCCATTAGTCATAGAAGCATGAAACTAGGAGGGTGGATTCCTCTTATATTGAAATTCTCGAATTTCATCTCGCAGCGGAGTTAAGTTAGTTAGCTCTGTGGCTTAGTTAGCTCCGCATGTATTGACCATGTCTTTCCTGTGGACAAGGCCGACTATGCTGAAAGGATGGAATAGGTGCTGGGCAAGCCTACTCCATCTTAATTCATCCCGGGCACTACAGCGTCCCGTTAGTGAAGGTAAAAGTTGCCTCCTGACGCTGTATAAATCATCTACTATAGATGGTAAAAGGCCTTTGTATAGAACGCAGCGGATAGCTGGATTTTTATGAAAAAAGACAACACGGACAAAGTTACGGGGCGTTCCACTAATAGATCTATACATAGTTTTTGACCTGGAATAGCATATTATAAGCTGATCCGGACTCGACTCTATTATTAAACGTAAAAGGTAGAGAGTTGAAATTTTCACAGAGTGTGTAGTTATTTCTTCTGTCGCTATAACAACAAGTAATACAAATAAAAGCGGGCCCCACACAGGAAACATTTGGCCTATGTACAATATGTACATGGCCAAAGTACATAGGGTAAAAGTCATAATTAAACATGACTGTACGTTCGATGGCACGAATTCAATCGTACTTGGTCGGTTTTTTATTTCTATAGCACGTGAAGTGAACCGCGGGTGGAAGCCTTACGATGAATAAAGTTCCTAATATTTGTAATTTAAATCTTACAATACCGCTCCAAAATTCTAATTAAATCAATTATTAATTAAATGAAACTCAGTTCTCGTCCACAAGACATTCGTTAGACACGGATGCAAACACAATTCAGCTAATTTATTCCAATAAAAACCGAATAACATCCCCCTTTCTTAACCCCTTGACAACCCCTTATTTACCCCGGAGTTGACTTGACTCTAGTTTGATTTAAAAGTAGGCGAATATTTAGAACAAGTGTCTGTTTGAGTATCAGTTTAATAACATAAAATCACGCCTGTTTCTTATAGGGGTATTCAGAGCACTGGTGGTCTAGTTGGTAGGGACCCCGCCTTCCGATCCTAAGATCGTGGGTTCAAACCCGGTCGTGTACCAATGGATTTTTCTGTGTGAAAAATGTATGTGCGCTAACCAGTACAATCAAACGGTGAAGGAAAACATCGTGAGGAAACCCGCGGCTTAGTCAGCTCCGCACGTATTGACTGTCTTTCCTGTGGACAAGGCCAATGAGCAGAGAGGAGGGAATATGTGCTGGGCAAGCCTACTCCATCTTAATTCGTCCCGGGCACTACAGCGTCCCGTTTGTGAAGATAAAAGTTGCCTTCTGACGCTGTATAAATCATCTACTTAGTTAAAAGGCCTTAGTTACACTACACACTATACACTTACAGTAACTAACAGTAGTTGGTCACAGTTATAAAAAACGAGTTGACACCTCTTCGCTGAAATGTTAGCAAGTTCGTGAGCTATTTGGTAGATCAGTTCGCACGGCGATGGGAGGATTTTCTGGTTGAAAAGGTACATAGCTAAGCTCGAGAGTATCATGTACTTTTAAGGTAGCCCGCACTGCTTGCTTTTGCATATTTAAAGAAAGAACTGAATCATCATCATCTTCCTGCCCTTATCCCACTCTATGTGGAGCCGGCGCAGCATGATCCTTGGATGATGCTGTAAGAATTTTGGCTAAGGTGTTTTATGACCGGTCGCCTGCCTGACGTCAACCCTCCTTGGGAATACTTGCTTATTGTATCTCATCGTGTTGGAGGATACTATCCCTTAGTCGACTTTTTTTTACGACATGCTCGGGGAGAGAAGCAGCTGGACGCATTCTATGTTTTTTCTTTACTCCCAGTCCAGCAGAGAAAGAAAAGAACTGAATGTTGTAATGAAAAAAAAAAAACAAATGAGAACCAGTAACCCAGATAATTTTTCTTCTTTTTCTTTAATTTGTGACGTGTGTAACCACTCAAATTACTTATATTGATTCAATTGTTTAATCAGTCGAAGCTTAGAGCCGATAATGTGGTGTAATGAACAGACACCTCGATTAACTAAGCTAATATTGACTCTGTGACGGCATTATAATATTAGCTTAAACGGTAATCGGTAGGTGAAACAAAGTTACGGTAAACCGAATCATTGACAGGCTAAAACGGTACTCGAAAGTATATTTTTCATATCGTTAAGTAACTAAGTACTTATTTGATCACGTCTTTTCGTCTAGCTTCTGAAATACGAACTAACGACATGGTGATAATGTAATATGTTTCAATAATTATGTAGATACTTATTATTTTAAAGGGTTGGTTCAGTTATTATTATTTACATATTCGGATAAAAGTGCCGAGGCGCATTATATTTGTGGTACTAAATACCTACTACTTTAAATTGCAAAACAAAAGATTCACAATCGCTAGAAATAAGCCGTCGTAGTTCAAGTAATCATCACTTAATCCCAAAACACACAGTAACTTTCTACGACGTGTTATAAGAATTGGAAGCGTGCGTTTTATCGTTACAACAATCAAAACGAACCGCAAGTTTAATTATGCAAACATCAGGCCGTCGCCAGATTTCTCATTAGAGCCAAGATAATGACGGTACACACTGTCGCAAAATTAGATAGCACGCACGCACCCAAACAGATATACGCGGGACATTAACATAAACCGAATTTGCATGTAAATTACATTTTACAGCATCTTAATTAAAACATTTTGGCATTATAAATGATCAAGCGGGTGGGTGTACCCCTGACCTTAGAGCGTCCCCCGTTCGGTTAATTTGATAGTTTCCAATTTGGGATTTGATGCTGGATGGTTTTCAAGTCAGCGTTCGACAGCGGACAGTGTTGGTGGAACTGGACTGCCTCGATCTTATTATCTAGATATGGCGCTTTTCGATAGATATGATCCTCGTTCAATGGTTGAACATTTAAACCGGCATAAGTCTGAAATAAATTAATTGAATTAAATTATCGTATCTTCCACAATGTAAAAAATACCTAGAAATCTACTAATTTGTAATCTTTGCTCTCACATTAGAACAATGTCACTGGCCATAATTACACTGAACCGTATTATAAAAAAAATGTAAGAAAGATTCAAATATAGAAGGGGTTTTAAACTTGGAACGGAGGTATAGATAAACTGATGGATTGGTTAGTCTTTGCTCTCACATTGGAACGATGTCACTGGCCATAATTACACTGAACCGTATTATAAAAAAAATGTAAGAAAGATTCAAATATAGAAGGGGTTTTAAACTTGGAACGGAGGTATAGATAAACTGATGGATTGGTTAGTCTTTGCTCTCAAATTGGAACGATGTCACTGGCCATAATTACACTGAATCGCATTATACAAAAACATGTAAGAAAGATTCAAATATAGAAGGGGTTTTAAACTTGGAACGGAGGTATAGATAAACTGATGGATTGGTTAGTCTTTGCTCCGCTAGGAGTAATATTGTTCTGTGCTTTGCTCTCACATAGGAACGATGTCACTGGCCATAATTACACTGAACCGCATTATAAAAAAAAATGTAAGAAGATTCAAAAATAGAAGGGGTTTTAAACTTGGAACGGAGGTATAATAGCTACACTTATGGATTGGTTAGTGGCGTCTTTAGCGACCAGTGTAGGTTTAGACCGTTTTGAGAGCACTGGTGGTCTAGTTGGTAGTGACCCCGCCTTCCGATCTCAAGGTCGTGGGTTCAAATCCGGTCGTGTACCAATAGATTTTTCTGTGCGAAAAATTTATGTGCGCTATACCAGTACTCTCAAACGGTGAAGTTAAACGTCGTGAGGAAACCCGCGGCTTAGTTAGCTCCGCACGTATTGACGACTGAAAAACATAATATACTACTCAAAGCAGTATTATGATTAGATACTATAGTTTCCTATTAGGTAAGGTAAAGTTGGCATTTAACTTTATGTTCTATTCAAATTAGCAAAGTTTCTTCTTCTCGTTTCCTGGAAGGGTTACCAAACAATTGCATCAGACAAAATTCTATTGCGAAAACATAAACAGAACTTGCACAATTATGCAGATTTTATGTCACCCCTAATTGCCAACTTATTTAAAGAGGTTTCTGTTAATTTCCTCTTAGGGTGAAGAGGGTGGCCCACCCTTGGCAAAGATTTTCTTTTCTTTAAATCGCATGTAAATTTTATTAGAGAAATTATCGATGGTAGACGGACTGGAGATGTAATAAAAAGTTTGATTAACATTTTAAAGAGTTTTTCAAACAACATTTCGAGGGTTATTTTGAATTTTAAACATTCCCTTTTATAAAATGGGTGTGATATAGTTATTAGGCGATAACTGTCAAGTAATACACCCAGTTTTTTTAGACATTATTTGGTTTTAGATATCAATACAAGGCATTATAGATCACCTTGAGAGTGTGCAATAGCGGATTTTGCTCACCAAAATCGATGTAGAAGTTTAAGTTATTAAAATGTGTTTATTCAAAAAGAAAATGAAATATTAACACTTTTTTTTTAGTTCCCCAAAGTGAAATCACGAAATGAAACAATTTTTTTTTGAATCCATGTTTTCCGTACTTATGTTTTGATCTAGATCTCGCTACCATATTTTCAGATGATTTTTACTTTGATAGATATGTAATAACTATTTCTTTAGTTGTTGAAACCAGTTTTTTATTCATTTTGTAGTTTTCCTGTAATTACCAATTATTTGATTTTTCGGATTATTTGATTTCAATATTTTGCGCAGTCTCACTCTGTTTTTCTGTTATACACTCAAATTCATAGCGCTTTTCAATATGATTCGAAATCGGTCTAGACGCGATCGTATGGCCTCTTAAGACTTAGTTGGCCCGCCACATCTCTTAGATCTTAGATTTAGAAATGTTAAAATATATTTTTTTGTGTCATTATAGAAAATTAAACTTCATCTATTACTTTTATTTTTAGGTAGCTATTATTACTATTAGCCTTAAATTGTCCCACTGCTGGGGCAAAGGCCTTTGCTCTCTAAAGCTGTCTCATTAGCTACTTTTACTAATAAGACCAAAAAAAAATTGATAAAACTCTATTTTTGTGTATCATCAGATAAAAAGTATTTCAAAAAAATACCTTTGTTGCAAAGTAAATGTTAGACAATTGTGTGAGAGTTGAAAAGAGATTGCCTTCGGCGATTCCTCTGAAGCTTGTCTTAGATCTTCATGACTGTTTCTTGGCGGCAATGCCTAACAAGATGCAAATATTGCCGTGTCAGCATTTGAAGACAACGCCATAATATTTATTTTTGTCTAAAATTTCTCTTCCACTTTTTAACAAGCTTGCCTACTACCTATCTATACCTATCAATTAATACAAGGACATATTGTAACAAGTATTTATTTAAAAAAAATATTTACATATGATGATGATGATGAATTTTGTCTAAGGCTTCGTAAAGCAGCCATATTGGACTTTTTTAGACTTTAGTGTCAAAGAAGTGTTCATAACCTAGACGAATCTAACGACACCTCACTTGTCAAAATCCATACAAACTGTTTGGACTACAGCTTCCTTCAGCCAAAGCATTCTACGTAGGTATGTATGTATCTATGTGCAATACATACATACATACACCCCTAACACAAAACCCTCCTTCTTCGCAGTCGCGTAAAAAAGTAGCTGGATACCGAAGTACCTATTTGCTAAAACACTCAAACGAAAATAATGTCAAACGAAAGAACAAAACGCAAAACGCAGACCTTTCGAAAAAATAAACAGAAAAATAATGAAACAAACCTCTTTGATTCACACAATTACTGCGATGTGTGGAGGAGTAAGTTGAGCTCTGAACACTCGCGCTTTACCACCTTTTTACCCGCGCTCAAAAAAATAAAAAACGCAGCACACAAAGAATACACTACCGTTCTTTACGCCGTTTTGAAAATAAAGTGCGTTCCGTGCACTGGGTCGAGAAAAGTAGTGGAAAATAGGCAAGTGTAAATCGCCTTGTTAATTTCGCTCCGCCTGCGGCGAATTTTGAGGACGCATTGTGTACCCGGCTTTATACCGTCTTCTTGTTGTCTGTACACGATTTTAATTGTGCACGTCATTGGCGCTTTTTGAAAAAACAATGACGTGTAATTAACGCGCGAATATGGAACGTGACAACGCGTTCTGAGGGAGCAATATTTTTTTAATTAGGAAAGGGTTAGCATCACAAAGTGGATATCATTATTTTTTTCGTCACCTTTATTTTGTTGTACTTGTCGAATCAAAAGATAATGAAATCTCATTAATAACTCTCAAAAATAAAAGTATTTTTGAGATCTATGTAGTCATTTTAATGAGTTAAGTTTGGACATAATGATTGACACTGGCGCTCTACATGCAGAGCGGATATTACTTCTTTAATTATTTAATCGGAGAATTTATTTTAGTGAGCAACAGGTTTCTCAAAAGAACTGACAGATTTAATCAAAAACTTAGTATGTGTAGACACACATAACTATCGTATACTAGCTGACGTCCGCGGCTTCGCTCGCGTGGTACCAGGATAAAAATAGACTATAGTTAATCCAGCACATGTATTATGTAGGTATATACTAAGTTTCATTCAAATCCGTTCGGCCGTTTAGGCGTGATTGAGGGACAAACATACAAACATCAAACCTCAATATAGTAGGATAGTTACAATGGTGGTCTAAGTGGTAGTGGCCGCTTCCGATTCAAGGTCGTGGGTTAAAAACGAAATGAGCCTTTGGGGCGCACTTTAAATCCTTTCATCACACTAGTTCGCAAGAACTAGTGGCACGATAAATAGTTATAAAAGCAGGACTTTTGGATCAGGAGTGTTCTTATAATTACTTGTGGCTCTGCCCATCCCGTTAGGGATACGAGCGTGATAATTATGAATGTATGTATTGTATAAATGTCAACTATTTCAATAAATTGCTGCTTACACCTACAACAGCGTTATTTAAACCATTAACTTGATTAACATACTACTGTTTATTCGGCGCGAGGTAAATTCTAAAAAGCCGACAATGACTGTCCGAAAAAATGCTATGATACATGATCCTCGTTTGAATCGTTGGCTGGTGTATTTTTTTATTAAAAAATCACATTAACGACCTTCATTGGGGCGGTGATAAATAATGCCCTCCTTATTCAAATTTTTGTTTTTGTTCAGCCCCCGCGCGTAATAAATGAGCTTATTTTGGTAACGCGAAATGATAGCCAGATAAAAATGCTCGATTAAATATTTCGATGTGTGCTCGTGGTGCTTATAAGGGAGCTTTTTTTAGGTTACTCTGATTGCTTTTGAACTGTAAGTATTCATTTAAAAATATCTGTCTAGACGGAGATATACTTTTGCATTTATCATTATAAAGTATACTTAAGTATTTTTAAAATATACACAGACAGCTCAAACCTCTGAATAGATTTCTGTAAATTTTGTCAAAGAGATTACCGTGATAGATTGCATGGATTGCATCCTGGGGAAAGACATAGGCCACGATTTGTCTCAAAAAAACTCAATGCGGTAAATATAGGAGACCAACATACTTAACTCAGACCACTGTCTATCCTTAGGTATAGGATTTTTTAAGATCAGGCAGAAGGCAGACGGCAGGTAGATAGCATTGGCAGTCTAAAAAAATCAATGTAAAAAAGTGAAGTCTGACTTAAATTTTATTTTAAACTTGTTTCAAACTACTTAAATATAATACACTTCGCTAAAATTTCCTTCTAAATAAAACAGAAACTACAACACATTAGACGTAATTTGCCTAGCCTAAATCTGACTCGTTCCCAAGCCAATCTAAGCATACACCGCTGCAAATCACCTAATTCCATCCACTTATCATATCAACATTCGCGAATGACCCAATAAAGCGCAATGATAATGTAAGATAGATAATACATTATCTAGATGAGGCATAAAACTATGTTGCTTATTTTCTTTCACGTTTTGTAGCGACATCTCTTGGTAGAGCTTGAAACTATTTTGAAAAGAAAAGCGACATCTCTTGATGAAATCTAAATTTGACTTTCACAAGCGAATCTCATTCCCACGAATGTTACAGATTATAAATGTTAATTCAAAATGACAGAATATTATCACAGTGCGGAATAGACTAAAGTGCGCTTCAAAGGGCATCCGATGCTTTATGTCTTCGAACATACTTTTTTGTTGTTTACAACATATCGATCTTCTCACCATAATCCTTTAAAATTATAAAGTACGGATACGTGTAATTTTTTTTCAAACAAAACAATGAATTGGTGCCTGTTTAGATTCGAACCAACAAGCTTACGAGTGGACAGGGAAACAATTTAACATTTTTTTTATGGGGCAAAAGAGCAAGCGGCTCACCTGATGGTTAGTGATTACCGCCGCCCACGGACACCTGCAACATCTGCTGAGAGGAGGTGCAAATCTTGTTGCGGATTATATATTTTATTTAATTAGTTTGTGACGTCACCCTTCTCGAGGTCCTGACTGAAAACCAGCGCTACTTCACACTACCCAAGTGAAGTAGCTCAAAGCTGAGTTAGGACCTCTTGGTAACTCTTTCCGATTGACAGAGTAACCACGACATGTGCTATGTAGGTTAGGTCTGTTTATGTATTTTCTTCTCTCTTTTTTGCCTCTTTTTGCCCTGTGTCTTTAATTTTTCATTTCTGTATTTTTTATGTGTATCTACCTAAGTTGCCAATAAATTACCTATTTTCTTTCTTTCAAATGCGTTGCCGGCCTGTTTCAGGCCTATCCCATCCATGGATTAATATATCTTTGGTAGGTACAAGTGGATAGAAGTAGGTATCCTGGCTAGTGCAGGATCTCTAAAGTTGTCCACAATGGATCATCATCCAATTGTGTGGTAATGGCCCGGTTATCACTACAATAGGATGGACTGATTGCATTTCTTTAAGTTCTTATCAATTATGACCAAACTGTAGTTCAAGTTTTAAGCCTATAATATTAGAAAAACTAAATCTTTTACCATCTATAGTAGATAATTTATACAGCGTCAGGAGGCAACTTTTACCTTCACAAACGGGACGCTGTAGTGCCCGGGACGAATTAAGATGGAGTAGGCTTGCCCAGTACCTATCCCATCATCTCAGCTTAGTCGGCCTTGTCTACAGAAAAGACATAGTCAATACGTAAAGAGCTGACTAAGCCGCGGGTTTCCTCACGATATTTACCTTCACCGTTTAAAAGTACTAATATAGCGCACATAATTTTTTCACACAGAAAAATCCATTGGTACACGACCGAATTTGAACCCACGATCTTAGGATCAGAAGGCGGGGTCACAACTAGACCACCAGTGCTCTTGTCTATATTAATAAAATGGTGTTATTGAACAGATAAAAACTAAGCATGGTTTTATACGCAGTTTGGCTGGCCTGATAAACTGGTTCATAACTGATATACATATATAAAATCACGCTTCTTTCTAATAGGGGTAGGCAGAGACCACGGATGTCCATTTGCTGCGGTCCTGACTCTCGCTTCGTTCACCCTTATCACATTCTTCATGCATGCGATCGGTTTAGGGTACTTTTGATATGGCCTGTTTCTGGATTTTTTTCCCTCATATTCTTTCTTACTATGATCTAATTAAATTAGGTTCCGGCTAGATGTAGCGGCGTTCTGCGAAAGGCTCCTGGCAGAACGTCAAGCCGAAGATAGGGCGCGATGGCGCTCCTTGGCAGAGGCCTATATCCAGCAATGGACTGCTTTAAGCTGATGATGATGATTGAAATAATCACTTAATTCTTTTAACAAACCCGCTGCTGGCTTGAAAAATAGCCTAAGATAATTTTTAATTTTTTAAATTTCAAAAGTATGACAGCCTTGGTGGCGTGGCGGGCGATTGCTTGGCAGAGACGCAAGAGACGCGGGTTCGATTCCCGCTGCGGAAGAAATGTTTGAATGTTCTGCAAATATTTCTTCCGGGTCTGGGTGTTGTGGTACCATGTTACTCGTAGTTTCTGATACCCACGACACAAGGAATCCTAGTGTGGGATCAGGACTATGTATGTGACTCTTGGGTGTTATTTAATATTATTTATTATCTTAGGCCATAATTTGATAGATATTAAATTAATATTTATCATTTTACACCTCTCTTTTTATGCCTCTACTCCAGGACACATTATTTAGAACCGTTTAGCTTTATAGATTTTAAAATAGCAACGGAACGAGATGTAGCTTATCATATATGCAATCATGGTCTAGCACAAGTTTCTGAATTTCCCGATTCCATTATAGACCAATAACTTCTAATATCCCTAAGGACAAATACACGATAGCTCTACTATAAGTGTTTTTTTTATATTTCTATACTGACCAACCATTTTTAGCGACTGATAAAATATAGGTAAAAAAACTTGTCGTATGAACGACTTACTATATTTTGGATGGAGGTAATACGGGTCTACTGGAGGGGTAGAATAATAAATCTGAATTTAGAACCTACCATTATCTATCATGTATGATAGACGAACTTTGTGTATTTTATTCAAAAAATATTATTATTAACTAGCTGCCACCCTCGGCTTCGCTAACGTGGTACCCGGATAATAAATAGCATTATAATATATTAATCTACATGTATTATGTAAATTCCAAGTTTCATTTAAATCCATTCAGCCGTTCGGGCGTGAAAGAGTAACAAACATCCATACATACAAACTTTCGCGTTTATGATCTATACTAAACAGCGACCGAATTGAAGGCAAACTTTTTTTTTTGAAGTATATTAAATAACGTGTGCTATTCAGAGAAGATGTGCAATCATCGCGAAGGTCGCATGGAAAACGCACGTCAACGGTGAGTTATGATTTCATTAGACGTCATGAATAGGGTTCTAGGTTTATCAATTCGACTTTGAAGAAGGAGGACGCCTATTTCTTGCATAATGGCACAGGATAAGCCGTTTTGCATACGGTGTCGACGTCTGCTTGCAGTATCTTGTGCTGCGTAGTTCTGTCAGAATTGGCACGTGCCTAATCTAACCGAGGTTTTCCTTTTAAATACATACTTAACACGCCCGTATCTCTAATGAAGTGGGCAGAACCACGCGTGTTCATAAGAAAACTTGCAGCCACTCCTGATTCAAAGTCCCAAGATGGATATGGTGATAGGTGATCAGCCCATCAGGCGATGGGCTCTAATATACTACATCAGGCGATGGGCTGATGGGCTGACCACCTGTATAGGCATATAGGTGGTCCATTATGTTGGGAAGGATACTACTCTAGTCGGCTTTTACGCCATACTCGGGGAGAGAAGCAGCTGGACGCATTCTGTTTTTTCCTTACTCCCAGACCAGAAGAGAAGTAGTCTGACTGACAATCAATGCACGGCATAAACCATAAGCCCTAGAAGCATTCAACTTGGAGGGTAAATTCCTTATAAGGAGTGTTCTAAGAAAGGAGATGAAGTTTGCTTGAAACAAATTTCAAAGCAGATAAGTCCCGGGGCACTTCATTAGTAATAAATAGATGTCCAACAGTGGCTCCTCGGGCCTCCTTGCGTTACACTGGGTGTCCTGACCCATCATGGAAGCAACTTCTCTCGCACGATGTTGCGCCCTTTGCTCCGGCTTTCAGCGACATGCACTGCCTCTGACATGTTGATGTCGAGAGTGTTGTGGATCTGGTCTGACCAACGCATCGGGCTCCTTCTTTTCGACCTTCTTCCCTCATCTTTTCCAGTTCTCCAGCCCTCCACACCTCGGGCAACATATTCGAATCGAAAGAAAAATGTAGGTAGTTAGCCCATAAAAGCCAGTAATAGTGTTTTCTACCAGTAAAAGAATTTTCAGTATTGGTTCAATTTCTGATTACCCTCTGCAAACAAACATTTTTTACCTACAATTTTAAATAACAGTGTACCTATTATGATATCATATTATTCCGTATGAAATCAGTTCGTCAGTACGCGAACGTGCAAATAGTGTACTGTACCTGTGTGGCTGGACCAACCTTTTCAACTGCAGTTATTCGCAAAAATATTTGTTATATTTACTCAACTGTAAAATATATTTGAAGTAATAGAAGAAAGGGGTAGTATTTTCCCAGCTGCGGGATAATAAAGGTCTGAATTTGATGTGATCTAAAATATGAACTCACTTCTTTATTTTTATTTCTTATAATAATAATAATATTTTATTGTAAACAGTAGGTTTTGATTAAGATCATAACCGTTGGGAGGGGGCGCTGGAAACTGCGATACAGTTTTTAAGTTAACTAAGGCAGTTTTCAACGTGTTCCAATTGTTTCTTTGTAATGTTGTAATATTTTTATCAAATAAATTATGTTATGAAATATGAGTTCTGAAATATTTCAGGGCCGAACTGATTATCCAAAATACTCGTAGATTCTCGCAAAATGCTCTTATTTTTAATAAGCACGCTTGTTTGCTGTAGGTACTATTGAGCCATAATCTAAGCCATTGACGAGTATTTTCCCGAATTATTTTCGAATCGGTGCCACCGGCTATCGACAACTGGTACGGCGTTTAAATTACGACCGGAGCCCATTTTTATCTTGTTTTTTTTTTGCCCACCGAGCCTAGGGGTGGCGCGCGATTTTTTGGACTTATTTTTTTATCGAGCGCACAACGCGCCTTCCTATGGGGTTAAAATGCCGATGTAACGGAAAACTATGCTTATGCTTTATTCAGAGCTTAATATGACCTGACGTTTGGGGAATATCAAATTGGCTCCACGCTTTAGTAGTAGGTAGGTGATAGGTAGCTGCTAATAAAAGTATGAACGAGACTAAAATTTAATACTTTGGTAGTCAGCTTGTTTTAATAAATTAAAACTGGTTAAGTGCGAGACGAATTTGCACACGAAGGGTTCTGCGCCATCGTACATGTACGTAGATTTTTTTGTCTGGGACCTTCTTTTATTTTATTTTTTGTTGTTATAGCGGCAACAGAAATACACACTGTGAAAATTTCAACTCTACCTATTACGGTTCATGAGATATAGCCCGCTGATAGACGGACGGACGGACAGCGGAGGCTAAGTAATAGGGTCCCGTTTGCACTCTTCGGGTACGGAACCCTAAAAATTACAATACAAACCGATTTGAAACCAAAAGTGGTTAGGTTAGTGGTTACTCTATAATTGATTCATTTAATCAATTTGTTATTAATAATATTGTACATTGCATCTTGTAATAAAAGTATAAATATAACATAGATACAAATCTTTTAAGTTAAAATTATTTAAAACAATGTTTCCGACTTTGGACAGTCCTTCTAATAATCCTACTTTCTACTAATATTATAAATGCGAAAGTTTGTGAGGATGTATGGATGTATGGATGTGTGGATGTGACGATGTATGTTTGTGCCTCAATCACGCCCAAACGGCTGAACGGATTTGAATGAAACTTGGAATATACATAATACGTGTCCTGGAATAGCATATAGGCTATTTTTTATCCGGGTAAATGTTTTATCTATAAAATTAAGTGAATATTCATCGTGGCAATGCGGCCAGCGTCTTGGGCACGCTTCCACCGTCTGATGAGCTGGGTCAGGTGAGCTATCTATCCGTTTGCAAAGGCCGTTAGATAACCGAACTGTTTATTTTGTATTTAATTTTTGTTAATTATATTTGTATAGTTGTAAGTTTCTTTCTGTTAATAAAGTTTTTTCATTAGATTCAGTGAATGTTTATAATGTTTAGTTCTTGGCCTAGAATAAAATATACCTAATATATGTGGTATAGGTAGGTATATTTTATTCTAAGCTGGTAATAAATAAAAAGAGTCATCGTCAAGTCCATGGTGCTCACCGGTAGTGCTGGTTAAGAAACGCTGCTCATCTCCTGGTACCTCTAGAATATATGAATCGAGCGGAACGTTTCAAAGTTCATTAGTATTTGAGTTTTACTGGAAAGTGCTGCAATTTATCAGGTTCCCTATATCCTGATCAAGACAAGTACTCGACTGCAATCTGAACAATGTGGCCCAACGGCTGCTTTCATCCAAGACATTGACAGCTAAAGAGCTGCTTAGGGCTGGCGCTGAACTTTCCAAAATTTGTCGATATTAATTTGAACTTCATGTAAGAAATAAAACTCACAGTTTTTCGTCATGTTGGTTTTTCCCAGTCAACGTGGAATATCCCTTAGTCGACTTTTACGACATGCTCGGGGAGAGAAGCAGCTGGACGCATTCTATGTTTTTTCTTTACTCCCAGTCCAGCGAAGAAGTATGCATGTCATCACCGTCAGCAAAAATTGTTTTGCTGACGAATGTAAATAGTTTAAGTTCTGAAATAAAACATAGGCTAATTTAATTTTCGGAAAGAAACCTTTAAGGGGGGTTAATCAAAGTGTCAAAGTTTGTATGGGAACTTTTCTACTGGAGGTGCGATTGGCTCGAAACTCGGTTAGGATACTCTAAACTCTAAATAAAAAATCAATGGACACGTGTTTCAGAGTTTTTTTCCAAATAACCCTAAAAAGGAGTAAAATGTCAGTGTCAAAATTTACACAAGCGACAATTTATTAACTTATTTATTAATTTACCTAAACTAGTTAATAATAAAAAAACTTGGTGATAAACGAATAGGGGCCCCTTTTTAACCCTCGGCGCAAAGAGCAGGAGTTTATATCAACATGAATTAAAAAACCCATGAAATCCTAAATGACCAATTGACAGCCCTGACACCCACACACGCACAGTAGCAGTCCTATCGACTTGCCTTATTAATAAACATGCGCTAACAATAAATAATTGTTTATAATGAACTTTATAATATATTAGTACTGATAGTTCATTATCTCTGGCGTACACGCACACCACTGAAACTGTTCACGCAAGTCGACAACGGGTTATTAGTCCTGTTCAATAAAGACACTATCGATTATCGATACGAGCTTTTACATCAAATCGGCAGTTTTTGAATGTTTTTTTTTTATTGTGCTATGGACTAAGTTGTCCGAAAATAAAGTTTTATTATTGTTATTATTAATATCTACTTCTGAGTGAAAGCTCCATCTCTGGCGGTTATGCCAATCAGATCCTCTCATATTGTCGTCTACCCTTCGGTTAGGTCTGACTCAAGATTGCGGTAACTGCTTTAGTCCATCGGTTGTTACCTAAGCGTATTTTATCAGGAAGATTAAAAATATCGATAAGTCTGTTATAATTTCTTTGTCGCATCACTATTAGTTGCGCAGAGGCATCGCCGCATGCATTTTCTTTTATCGACATATTGATTAATGTTGCTTGATTTGAATAATAATTTTCAGATATAAATGTTATTGTATGATTAATTTAGTGCAAATTGTAACTGAAACCAATTATATAAATTACTTTTTTATTGTAAGAGATCTCTACCACCTCTCGGATCTATTTAGGTCTATAAAAATGACTCCAATGAAGAATTGAGAACTTCAATGAAAAAAATATTTTAAAAGACATACATAAGTAAAATCATTCATTTAAAACGTTTTTAATTACCTACGTTAAAAGTAGGTAGCAAAATTTCAGGAATAGGTATTTGAGACCACATTGTATTCATAAGCTTTTCAAAAGAATAATCAAAAACAATTAACAGTTTGCTAATACATCGAGCAACATAGCCCACAACATAGTGCACTAAAGGAGCTTTTTAGGCGCACCCTAAAATCCTTTCACCACACTGGTTCAAAAGAACTAGTGACACAATTAGTAGTAGCTACCTACAACATGATAAAAATGTCTACCTCCTTATTCATAAGTCCGTTAAAAGAAAGTCCAGAAGCCACAATACAACATAACATACAATGATGACCCAACATTCCCGCAGTTCCAGTCAAAACAAACTTGTAAACACATGAAAGGGGTCAAAGAAAAAGGTACAGGACGCAAACCGACATTGCAAGGTGAAGGTCGCAAAACAAAAGACGACGCCCCAAACCGGTAGGAAACATCGCTACTCGATTACGTGGGCCGGCGAAAACGTAAAAGAGTTTAGTAGGAAACGGAAAAGGTGTAGAGCTGATAATACCGCTCACATTGCAAAGTTTTTTAAGCGCAGTTGGATTATAAAATCAATTTACAAATTTGTATACTAAACCGTTCAAAATATTGTCTCACAAATATGTATATCGAATCGAAAACACAACTATATCAACTGTTCGAAGCGCTCGTGGCGTAGCTTGCTTAGACGTTCTTGATTGATGGTTTAAGTTAAGCGAAGTTGTGCACGGTCACAATTGGGATGGGTGACTGCAAGATGCACTATGAGCTGAACTATTCCATGCTTCGGAGGGCACGTTAAATTGTAGGTGCCGGCTTTTAAGCCGTTTAGTTATTAACACATTTTTGACAGGTATGTTACTATAATAAGCTTTGAAACGGGGCATGAATCAACCCGTCTCTACTGATCGGCGGGCACTCTCCTGCATATTTGGATCTGTATTGAAAAGCTAAAAAATATTCCAAAAGCGAAGTGCAACAAAACTAGAGTTTCACCTGGGTAGCAACCAGTTTTGTTACTTATACAGTTTATACTAAATCGACTAAGCTGAGAGGATGGTACAGGTGCTGGGCAAGAATACTCCATCTTAATTCGTCTCGGGCACTACAGCGTCCCGTTTGTGAAGGTAAAAAAGTTGCCTCCTGACGCTGTATAAATCAAATCATCATCATCTACTTAATCTTAGATTATGTTCCTTGACTACTTCTTACTATTAAATCCCGTCTCCGTTACTATTCAATTACGATACTCTATACATTTCATAACTATTTTCTCATGGTCAAGTTTTAAAGTACATTGGCACACTTAAAAACATAAAAATCACACTCCACACCTCTCATTTCAAATATCCAAGCCAGACAGGCGCTACCGCGGTGAGGCCGGTGGTCCCATATTTCACGGAGCTCTACTCATTGTACCACCTCTGATCTTTTATAGTACACAGCCGACGATTGCTCGTAATCTTGTACGACTTGTTTAAAACGGTAGCTCATTGTTTTTGTTTGTTTTGGATGTTGGTTTATGCTTTGTTGGTTTAGTAAGTATTGAATTTATCGCCTTCCGGTTTCAAAATTTATTTTGATTAGTTGTAGGAAGATTTTGGGCGCTTATAAAGGAACCAATATAAGTGATAGAGTCATGAAATCATTAAAATTTATAGTCCATTAATCGACTCAATATTTTGGCTAGCTTCCATTTCAATAAGTAGGTAGAAGGTAGATGTCTTTTTTTCACACCCTTTCATCTTCAATCGTTCTTCCATTATCACACACAGATCAAAATTAGGTGCAAAAGAAACAAACGAAGACGTAATTTTGATCAGCAAGATTACATTCGGCTCATTATTCAGCCATAAAGTCAGTCTGACAACATTTTCGGACAGCATCGCACGTCTCGCCATCAAAATTTTACGATTTAGCATTATTACAAATGTAATACACACGTAGACCTCATTAAAGCAAGATGCGTGATAAACCGGCACATTACTCTTCACAAATACAATGTAGACTGCCGTAAATTACTTACTGTCGCCGAATAGCGCATCAACGAATAGTTTGTGTGTGTCCATTGATAAACGGATTTGACAAAATCTCGTCAGAACCAACGACATTGAGAGAACAACAGATCTCACTGGGTAAAGGCGGGATACGAGTAAATGTCTTTTCAAATTGCAACAATCGTTAACTATTATAACTCGCATCTATATAGGCGGACCAAACGCGCCAAAAATCCTGTAACATCATTAAGGTCCTTTATCTGTAAAAAGTGTGGTCGAGACTGCCACTCCTATAAGCCTCTTTAGCCATTAACGATAATGTTCTAGTTCAAATATACACTAATGCTACCTCAATCATCTGTAAATTGTATAAAAGGCCAATGTGATGATGACACGAAAAAACATTTGCAGAAATCGCAGATCAGAGATTAATATAAGAAACTAAGGCCTTTTACCATTTATAGCAGATGATTTATACAGCGTCAGGAGGCAACTTTTACCATCACAAACGGGACGCTGTAGTGCCCAGGACAAATTAAGATTAATATAAGGTGTCAACAGAAAATCTTCGGGTACAATGGACAAAAACGAAGACGGGGCGCGAACTTGTGTCCCATCCCATTGTGTGGACTTGAAACAATAATCTGGAACCGTTGTAATGAGTCGGCCAACAGACGATGCACACTGGTCGTATATTTTATATTAATTTAATTAAACGCAACATAATTTTGACTAAATTAATAGAGTTTAAATGTCAGATGTGAAACGGTGTTCATTGATTGCAGCATTTTAAGATATTTTCTATGTACTTCACCGACTCGCGAGGGATCTGGAAGAATAGCGAAATAAAGAGGAGGCCTATCAGGCCCAACAGTGGGTGCAATCGGTCTAAAATGATAATGATGATAATATTGTGAACTTAAAGAAAATTAGATAACCCACTAAATGGAAAGACGAGCACAAGTAAGTACACACATCGATCCTTTTGAAAAACTATAAAGAAACCAAAATCTGAATAGCTGAAATGATCATAAAAAGATGTAGTCATGATGTAGAAAAAGCCTTATTTCTAGAAAAGAGAAAAATAACTCATGCTTTTATGTAAGAGATAACCGAGATCTTACTGTAAGTGGGAGGAAAATAATGTCTCCAATTTAGAGTTAAAGAAGCCAATTTTTCTAAGAGATAAATAAGCAAGGCTTTATTTTTTGATAAGAGATAGATTACTTAAATGAAAATTATTTATATTTCAGTAAAAATAGATTCAGAATAGTGTTATCAAAAATTTCCACCACTGTAGAACTGCCGACCACAAGACGTCTGCCCCGGGCTGGCTTCTTATGCAGATTTTACGAGAGGCCACGCTGTAAGCAGCGCTCGAATCGCTTAATTGTTCGAATCAGACGTAATAACAAAAACACCAACTTAAGCTGTTTGGCAAAGCAACTGCACTCATTTTAAATAATGACTAGACTAGGCTATTGTGTGCAGACTCTCACAGTTGTAAAATAAAATGTGGATGAAATAATAAAATTATTCTATTTTAGTGAAAATAATCCTTCAGTATAGATTTGAATTTTATTCAAAAGTTTGTTAAAAACTGGTCTTTTATTAGCGTTTTTAACTTAATATGAAGAAAATACAACTACCTAATCTCTGTAGAACATTATAGTGGTGTATACATTTATTATGACACGTAAAAAAGGTGGATATTGTGAAAAATATTGTAGAGGTCTCGACTTGATCCTTAAACAAAAACTTGATAAAATTGTAATGATCTGATTAGACCGGGATATGATATCGAAATGACCGCTCGTTGCCGAAGTGAGTTTTGAACTGAATTTATTGTGAAATAAAATTACTTGCTAAGCACAATGCATTTTGTGCTGAATGTGCGGGTTGGTGCGTACAAATTATCTTAAATAGTGGGGATTACAAAGGTATTTTTTAGAGTTTCAACAGTTACGCGTTTCTGAAGCGCTCGTGGCGTAGTTTGCTTAGACGTTCTTGTTTGATCGCTAAAGTTAAGCTACGTTGTGCGCGGTCATAATTGAGATGGGTGACCGCAAGTGGCATTATGAGCTGAGCGCTTCCGTGCTTCGGAGGGCACGTTAAATTGTCGGTCCTGGCTTTTAAGTCGTTAAGCCTTGACGGAGGCCTTTAGGCGGCCTAAAAACTCCGTCACTAGAGTTGGCCACTAGCTCATACGAACATGCATACATAACAGTTACTAACTTTCAAACTCGCGACTTTCATAAGACCACCGTTTTGTTTTTATGTTAGTTAGTTAGTCATCATTTTATTTTGCTTAATACAGAGTTTATATATCTAATAGTTTGTCATTGACTGTGTGTTGACTATCATATGCTTATGTGTACAATTTAAGGATTTTTTTGTAGGTTTGGTTATCAAGGGTCGGAATAATTGAACAAGGAATTATTTCGCCGAGTCATATGACACCTCTGAATCAGACTATTTTGCTAAATCAATCCGTAAACAGACCAGTCACAATACAGTCACTGCCGCATTTAGGCGCCACCATAAAAGTATTAATTGCGAGATTAGACTCTATTGTTCAAGACAAGGTAGTACTCAGAGATAATTGAGATAAATCACATAATGATTATTACGATTATATATAATATAATACAATATAATAAAAAACTGTTGTCAGTCTGTTGTCAAATATGTCAGGTTCCTATAGACTTCCTTGGTGGCGTGGCGGGCGATTGCTCGGCAGACACGCAAGAGGCGCGGGTTCGATTCCCGCTGCGGAAGAAATGTTTGTATGTTCTGTAAATGTTTCTTCCGGGTCTGGGTGTTGTGGTACCATGGTACTCGTAGTTTCTGATACCTACGACACAGGGAATCCTAGTGTATGGTCAGGACTATGTATGTGACTGTTGGGTGTTATTATTATTATTACTTCATGGACTAACGATTCCTAAGCACTTGTGTGGTCGGTGGAGGGAGATAGCAAAAATGACAGCAAATGTATTTGGGCGGCTCTAAAAACTTATGATGATAAATATATTACCTACATCAAATAATCATTTAAAATAAGGCATTTCTTAAAATCTTTGGAAAAAACTCAACGCTTCTATATAAATCTATGCTAGATAATTTATACGGCGTATGGAGACAACTTTTGCCTATAATACCAACCAAACATTGCCATGTCCAGGACGATTTTAGATAGAATACCTATTGCCTATTATCTTCTCAACTTAGTAGGCCTTATCCACAGGAAAAATGATCAAAATGTTTAGAAAATTAAATAATATTGCCATTCAAAAGGATCTTTTTGAAAAGGGTACTTAAGATATTATTTTGAACTTCTATTACTAGGCAAACTTTCAGGCTCTCTTACAATTCAAATATTCAACTAAATTGTCTGCAATTCCATCATAGTCTGCGCCAAGGTGCCATAACAATTAATTGGCATAAGTCCTAGGCGAGCCTCGATAATTGTACACGCAATAATGTCTGTATGAGTCATCTTTTAGTTAGAACCTGTAAGATTAATCTGATGTCATTCGTAATCACGAGTTGTAAATTTGGAATTAAGATTGACGTTTATGTAAATTTTAGTCCAAGGGAACTGTCTTTTTATCAAAGCTGATTTCGGCTCGAACCTAAATAAAATTTAATGTCTAGTTCCAATAATAACGGACGACGGAAACGTTGTTTTTTAGGGTTCCCTACCCGAATGGTGCCAACGGGACACTATTACAAAGCTCCGCTGTCTGTTCGTCCATCTGTCCGTTTCACGAACCGTAATAGGTAGAGTGTTGTAATTTTCATAAAGTGTGTATTTCTATTGCCGCTATAACAACAAAGAATAAAAATAAAGGAAGCCGCCCCACACTAGAAACATTTTCTCAACGTTCGTAATCGATCATCGAAGCAATTTAAAAGTAAATAAAGTAAAGCGCCATTTACATGGAGAGAGTTTATTCCACGTTGTAGGGCAAGAAATCGTATGCTAGTATCGAATTCGATAACCTTCAGACGAAAATCTCATTCACATGTTATATACCTACATTCAACCAAAAAACAATAACTCACCTACGAGTATGTCATACGATATTCATAAGGTGATTATCACCGAGCGTTTCGTTTACACTACGACACAAATTGCAATGAGATATTTGCCTACAAGTTTTCGACTTGTCTAAATTCGATCTCGTAAGACATTTTTTCAAGTTCATCCAAGTATCGTACAAATCGGTTTGAACCGGTGAAAATGCGAGATTTGCCGATTAACAAGGCGATTATCGCCTTTCTATGTACGATAATTATCGTTTAGTTTGATTACATGATAAATTTTTTTTTCTGTCTTCGAGATAAGACACTCTCTCCATGTAAATAGCGCTTAAATGTCATTATAAAAAGTACATTGTACAGGTACGGAACCTTTCGTGTGTGAATTCGACTCACACTTGAACGGTTTTTATTTCAAAATGTATGGTAATTTTCGACTCATAATCAACGTTTCAATAGTTAGTATTGAATGATCCTTTGTCTGTTAGTAGAATATGACTGTGGTTCCATCCAAAATCCATTCAGCCGTTTTTCTAAAATCACAGTGAGTTGCTCAATGTAAGATGAGTAGTAAAACACTCTGTTTAGGGCCAAAACAGACGATCAAAACCTCAAATCCATAATTTGTAAGCGGCGAACTAAACAAGCCAAATGCATCCCTAACTCGTCGACATCAATATTCTAGTGAAGCATTTATTATCATATCTCATTATACAAGTTAGTGCTTCTGCCGTCCGCTGCCCCCTTCTTAGGGTTTGCACACTGAGCGGATGAATGATTAAACAGCGGATGTAGCGGACGAATGACTAAACTGCGCTGAACTCGATCGCGGAAATCATGAATGAGAGACTGCCTCCTGTTTGCAAAATTCCTCAAGTATATAAATGAGCAACCAGCGAATGAAACAAAATTATTTAAGTAATCGCTTTCTGAGCTGACTTTATTTTATATAATGTCGGTCGTTAAAACACATACATAAAATCACGCCTGTTTCCTATAGTTTCCCATTTTCTTGCTTTGACTACCGCTGTAATTCAAATGGCTAGATGTATTATGACAAAGAAAGTGTCGTTGGATTTTTCTGAATCACGAGAGTGTCATAGGCTATACGAAATTTAAAAAATTCAAAAAGATTCTACGCAGTCGGGATTTCTGATTTTTTAAATAAATGCTTGTTGTTTTCAGTTTCTACATAACATCTCAGTTCATTAAAAAGGCCAGTTGCATTGCCAATAACTTTTTTTCCGCTGTTGCATTATAAAATCCGCTACTAACAATATAGTTTCTGGAGCGGTTTCTCCGCTCAATACTCACACAGCCTTGAGTTAGCCTTGTTACTTTAAATCGAACGTAGTGGTGAATAAATTCAGCTTTATTAAGACACGTTAAGGTTTAATTTCGCCTGCTTTTATTTTGTTGTAAAGGCGAAATTGAGACTCGAAATGAAATTCGAAAATGGGTTCCGGTTTGGGCCTTAGTTTTCCTTAGCGGCCGTCGTATAACGGACTCTTTAAATTGCAACCTATATTAGGAAGTGCTAACTAACTTACTTGCAAAATGTGGGCATGTTTTTGATTTGCCTCTTCATAAACATTTTCGTTAAAAAAATTGACCCAAGATTTAATGTGTGTACAAAGGTGTGCAAGGATAATGTCATGTTATGAGTTTATTATTACTGTTTTAAAAGTTTATTTGCTTTCCAACTTAATAGAATAGACGACTGTGTATTTAAAACTATTACTTTGCTGGACTGGAAGTAAAAAAAAAAACATAGAATGCGTCCAGCCAGATGCTTCTCTCCCCGAGCATGTCGTAAAAGTCGGCTAAGGAATATCCTCTCCAACATGATGAGATACAATAAGCAAGTATTCCCGAGGAGGGTTGACGTCAGGCAGGCGGTCGGTCATAAAACACCTTAGCCAAATCTCTTACAGCATGATCCAAGGATCATGCTATGCCGACCCCACATACAGTGGCATAGAGGCAGGAAGATGATGATGATGATGACTGTGTATTTAAAATAAGTGTGGTGGTCTGAGGCGACATACTTACAAAATCTTAGCCCTAACCTTATTAAAAATGAGAAAGTTTGTTTGTAGGTTTGTTCGTCTGTCCTTCTTTCGCACAGAACAACGGGATCGACATGATTTTTTTACCGGCGAAGAAGGGTAATGTTATGTTTGTACATTATCTTGGCTGTATCTATAGTCCAAACGGCGGGATGGATTTTGACAAATAAGGTGTCTTTGGATTCGTATGAAAGATGAGAGTGTCATAGGTTATTAAGTGTCAAAAAATTCCAATATGGCGGCTTTAAGAACCAATTTCCAATGAAGACTTAGGCTAAAATTGTACTAATTATTCATTATTATCATCATCATTATTGATGACCTCGATAGCATGGCGGACGAGTGCTTGCCTGCGACGCTAGAGGTGCGAGTTTGATTCCCGCTGCGGGAGAAATGATTGCATGATCTGCAAATATTTCTTGCTGATATTGTAGTATTACGTATTATAAATGTTTATTTACAAAAAAAAGTATATAAGTAGATATTCTATCAGCCATCTGTTCTCATAGTACAAACTTTGTATAGTTTGGGGCTAGATGGCGTTGTGAGAAAAGTCTACAAAAATGTAATTATTTATTTATTTAATATGTGTCAATAACTCGAATTATAGCAGATGTAAAAAATTGTAAGAAATTAGAAATGTAAGAAATTCTACAAAGTCAGGTTTTTTGTTCTTCTTAATAAATACTTGTTTTTATAAACACATACCTAGTTTAATAGCTGAAGAGTGGCAAGGGCTACTTTTATCAAAGTACCACGCGAGTGAAACCGTTTAGGAAGCTAGTTTAAAAAGAGGAGAGCGGTACAAGCTTCTTAGGAACCCGTAGTTAATAGAAGGATAGAAGGGGTGTCCGCCTTGCTATTATTTATAAGGGAGGGTCAGTAGCTGCTTAGATACGTAAAGTGTATCCTTGGATAGTATTGTACCTATTAATTAGCATTTGAGAACTAGTCGTCTAGTAGTAGCACCCTCGCCTTCTAATCCTAAGGTTGCGGGTTCAAATCCGGTCGTGTTGGATGAGGAAAACTAATGGATTTACAGTTCAAAAAATATGTGCGCTATTGCAGTACTCTCAAACTGTGAAGGAAAACATCATTCAATTCAACGGTCGTCATTATTGATAGTGTTTGACGAATATTGACGACCTCATTGGCGTGGCGGGCGATCGTTCCGCGGAGACGCAAGAGGCGCGGGTTCGATTCCCGCTGCGGAACAAATGTTTGTATGTTCTGCAAATATTTCTTCCGGGTCTGGGTTTTGTGGTACCATGGTACTCGTAGTTTCTGATACCCACGACACAGGGAGTCCTAGTGTGGGGTCAGGACTATGTATGTGACCGTTGGCTGTTATTTTTATTATTATTGTATTAAAAAAAAACTATTTTAGAGTTAAGTTTAAAGGAGCCGGTAAATCTACAAGCGGGAGCTAGTGCTATATTTTAAACGAATTTCCTATCTGTTTATTGAAATCACTGGGTGGAACTAAGTGCTTTATGCCTATTCATGAGTTTGTCCTCAAATTAACACTTTGAAGTGTTATGTCCGTTTTATTACAGAAATGTTCTTGGGTTCCTGAAGAAGGCAATATTTTTTTTTGCGTAAAAAAAATGCCAGTCAAATATCGCTTCTAGCGATAAGGCCGCCAATTGTGGATACCGGAATAATTATGTAAACTTTTGTAATTTTTATGTTTTTTGTTGGTATACACAATAAAGTATTATCTTATCTTATCTTATCTTAATTAATAAAAATTATGTTTATTGATCCAGAGTAACATTGCACATATTGCTTCAGAGCTTGTAAATTAAAATATTTCAAAAATATTTGGTGTAAAGGTGTTTTGATACCACGGTAGGTACCGTGGTGTATCAAAACATATTGACTTGACTTGTAGTTTCTGATACCCATTCATTATAGAATCCTGGTTTTGGTACACTCCCGACACTCGACTCAATTATAACTTCACTTGGAGTTTTGCTTAATTTCTTAGTACCTATTTTGATTGTACAGCAGTTTAGTAGGGTTAAATTTAAAAAGCATCCTAAATAATATACTTACATCAATTTACACTTATATATTGTGTGAAATCAACTAATAGTTATGCGGGCTAAGCTTTTTTTTTTTTGGCAAATTTATACGTTGTATCTTTTGTGCATATTGATTGATCTAAATTGCCTGAAATAAAGAATTGATTGTATTAGCTCAGAGGTAATCATGAATATTTGCTGAACACAGTGTTGTTTAAATCGTTTCACCACACTAGTCACCATGCCCATTTTGGGACTTTGAATCGAGAGAGGCTGCAAGTTTTCTTATGTTTACTTGTGGCTCTGCCCACCCTATTAGGAGTACGGGCCTGATAATATGTATGTATGTACACTCTTATTAGTCTTGAGACTCGTGTTGTGCATTAAACGAGTTGTAATAATCTTCGTGCAGGTTTTCGTGTAAGTTAACTTAAACTGGTAGTAATTTCGTTAATTATTTACACAATTATCGAAGCGAGGTGAAGACAAAAATAATTAAAAGCCAGTTTTACGAACAAGCACACTAACATATTAATTTCACGGCTATCTTAATTACGGAAGTTTAATGTCTCATTATGCGTATTTCCATTGTCTTCTTTTAAATTTTGTGTTAGATAAATAACAACATGTACAGTTCTGACCAACACAGTCATATAATATAGGCTTCTGTGTGTCGGGTCCTTATTTTTTAAGTGAGTTTTTGTTTCTATTTAAAACTATATAGACTACTAGTTTAGTTTCTTCGCTGGATTGGGAGTAAAAAAAAAACATAGAATGCGTCCAGCTGCTTCTCTCCCCGAGCATGCCGTAAAAGTCGACTAAGGGATAGTATCCTCTCCAACACGGTGAGATACAATAAGCAAGTATTCCTAAGGAGGGTTGACGTCAGGCAGGCGGCCGGTTATAAAACACCTTAGCCAAAAAAATGTTTACTCTCTTTACTGTTTATATTTTTATTTAATATCATTATTTTAATCTTAAGTAGGTGTAGTCAATATTAAAATAATTATATTTAATTATACTAAGTATTTCTGCATTTTTTTTCAGCTCAAATTTTTTTTCAGACATTGATGCAAGAGATTCTTATAGAAACTTAACTACACAACATTGAAATCTTTCGTTTGCATTACACTTCGTCACAAATTAAAACGCCATAGCAACAGTCACTTCTAGGTGACACGTATGTGTCGAGGCAATTTGTCGGCGCCATTGCTATTTATTCTGTGGTACCAGGTATAAATCAACTGTATACACCGATACATCAGTTGTAAGGCGTTGCTACTGACGCGTATTCATTGCATTGACATTGAAACCATCGTTTTTGGTGTAGTTTTCAGGGTTCTGTGCGCAAAGGGTGCCAACGAGATAAATCAAACCGGTTAAGTGCGAGTTGAATTCTCACGAAGGGTTCCGTACCATCGTTATAACATGGAATAAATAAAAAAATAAAAAACCTTTATTATTTCTTAATATTAAACACATTATAACATAGAGAACTTAATTTAAAAATAAAATAAAATGTTAAATTTTAAGAACACCTTTGCAGATTTTGCCTCCTAAAACTGTACCTACGTACCATCGCACATTTACATAAATGTTTATTGTATGCTACCTATTAGGTGGCAGTTCCCTATTAAAAATCAGGCCAAAAATGTAAAATAAACACGTTTCTTCTATGAGGACCCATTCATTTTTAATTTTATTATTATTTTTTTACAAATCAGTTAATGTTAAAAAAATAATACCTATAGTACAAAAGATGTGCAAAAAGTCACTCAACCCATCCAATTACTGACCGCGTCTAATGTTGCTGAACTTCAATGATCAATTTCGAACGTTACAATATTTTTTTCTTGTATGATCTCACCCTCCATCCCTTTGGTTTCATTTTTATTATTTGTTGTAATAGCGGCAACAGAAATACATGTATACCTAGTCTGAAAATTTCAACTCTCTACATATATTACGGTTCATGAGATACAGCGCGCTGACAGACGGACGGACGGACCGACAGCGGAGGCTTAGTAATAGGGTCCCGTTGGCACCTTTCGGGTACGGAACCCTAAAAACAAGTGGTAGAATGGAAACACACAAAACATAAAAATTCGGTTCACAACTAAATCCATTCGTCCCGTCGTAGAATAATTATCATAAATTACGTTTAATCATGTACTTGTTTTAATTTTATGACTATTAATGGCGTTAAGGATCACAATACCTTGAACAAATGTTTGAAAAACCGAGTGGGTTTTAGATGCTGTAAATTGTGTGCTGTATAAAATTAATATTAATTCTATTTTCAAAATTTCCATGACTTTTAATGTCTTTTAGTAGCATGTTCATATTATGTTTTAGTCCAGGTTTGGGGCTGAGGGGCTGTGGCCGGAATAGTAAAAGCGCGGCTTTAGAACTGCCTCACTAGAAGGCGACGGATGGCGTGGCGCGGCATGGCAAGGCGTGGCATGGCGCGGCAAGTATGTAAATAAAAAATAAATGTAAGTCGCAGCGGCCATGACTAAAACCATCGAGCATATAACTGAATAGAGTAGTACCTAATATGAACCATCCAATTCCGAAATTGATCAGTGTTTTGCCACTGATAATGACAATTCACGCTCGCGTTAAAACAGTACCAAACAAACAAGTGACTACGTTAAAACAGTAACAAACCAATACTTGACCTTGAATTGACCAATCAGAGCGCAGCAACCGAGCTTCTGTTTTGGCGGAATTCGTTTTCTAACAAAACAAATAACAATACCACTCTATTCAGTTATATGCTCGATGACTAAAACCAACTAGTTACTTTAAACATTATGACGACGACCGCACCTAAGCGACCGATGGGTGGTTATTTGTATGAGTTGTGGGCGCCGCTTGATCAGTGCGACTTCACACTTAGCTAGCGGTAGATACGTAGGTACTAAAATGAAGTAAGTAGGTAGGTACTTACGAAAAACTAGTACCTAGTTCGCCCCAAACATAATCATCAAGATTTGCAATAGCGCGTTTAGGTTTTGTTTATGTAGGTACACACTTTGTTTATGTAAAAGTATCAACTTCTGATCCTAAAACTTAATTGAATCTATTAGCATCATGAAATGGCTCTTAAAATTGGATTACAATGAAACAGCGAAACTTGTTACTTTTATTATTTAATATGTCTAAATCTCAACACACAAACAAACGCATTTCCACATACACCCCCCCTTCTGACACACTCACTCCCCACACATTACACACACGCACACACACATAATACTAGCACAAACATTTTAGCATGTATAACGTAGATTATATTTCATAGCTCCATTCTTCAGATTATAGGAATGTTTCTTTATTTTACTAGGTAAAAACATTCCTATATCTTCGAATGGAGCTATTCATATAATAATGATAGAATTTCACTTGTGAAGCTATCCAACGAGGTAACGGCGCCGCCTTTTGGGGACCTTACCTGCGGTCGGTGATCTGAGCTCTGTTTTCTATCTGTAGGCGAACTTAGATAGAAAACCGAGCTCATTTTTATTTATTATTATTATACCGATTACGTTAAAGTTTTTAATAATTATTGTAGTTTGTCTTTGTAACTGTGTGTACTTAAATAAATAAATTTCACAAGAAAAAGAGCAAATAGTTCCTAAGCCACTTTTCCTGTCCTGACACTTCCCTTCTTGTTCGAATTTCCCCATACTAATATCCAGTCTAACCTGAACTACGAAGACATCGAATTTTTAAGAAGAGGCAGCTCAGTTTACAAAGGTTTTCTAAACTTACTATTTTCGCAGTACATATTTAAAAAACTATACATCAAACGAATGTACAAACGAAGCCCTTTCATATGGCACCCCACTCGAACCATTAGTAAAACTTTTTTTTACCCTCTTGGAAACTCAATTTCTTTACAACCCCTTCATCGTTTAAGCTGATATACTTCCCAGTAAATCTTCATAACACAATCTATTGACTTACCAAGTTTCATACAGATTGGATAATAAACGGTTCGAAATGTATGCTCTAAAAAACATACCTCAACTATCCACAAACATACAACCCCAAATCGCCCAAGTTGCCACTGAGATCAATTAAAATAAAACTAGACCATAACCGAACTAATTAATATTTTATTAAATGGTGTAAATGATTATTAACCATACTGACGTACAGACATTAACTAGGAACCAATATATAAATAAATAAAAATAACTTAGCCGATCTAGCTATTACATACTCTGTGGTTTAGCTGGTACTGAATATACCTACATGTTTAAAACTTTAAACTAAGTTTGAACTTTAAAAAGTAAGTTGACACAACAGAGGCTCGGTCGATAGTTAATACCGGTTCGAAAGGGGGTTAATTAATAATAACGGCGTATGGGTGATTAATGAAACCGTACCCTTCCTAATTTATAGTTGGACTTAAGTACCTCGCCCCCCGCTCAGACCCAAAGCAAACTAAATATCCAATACCTCGCTGTTGGCGGCGGATCGCACGTCTTGATACTTGCGCACTGATTTCTGGATTAAATCCGATCAACAACTTTTGACTTCATCATCATCAACATCGTTACATCCGCAGCCAAATCGCACTCACTGCTAGGTATAGGCCTCCCTATGCTCTTGGCACTTATCACGGCTAGCGCAAGCCTGACCCGCTAACTTTGGAGTAACCTATAAACAATTAAGTTTTCCAGTTCATGAACATCGAGTATGTGCCATAGTAAATAGAGATCCGTGGCCTCTGTCTACCCTTATGGGAAACAGCGTGTTTTATAATGTAGATGTACCATTATATCATCATTATTATATCATTTGTAAGCGAAGTTAAAGATGGATATAAAAGTGTTTCACATCTTATCAAACCCGCTTTATATCTTATGTGACTTTGTCTTATAATGAAGAGCTGAAAGATGAGCATAGTGTAATAAAATGATGGTCCAATATTCTACTTTAGGAATTTTTATTTCAATTTAATTAACACGGCTTATATACACGAAATTCATTAATTAGATAAAATCTTTACAATATTATAGTCACAATAGTAAACACAAACTTTAATTATAAGATCTTTGTTATAATACATTCAAGCAAATAAAAGATTACATAAATAAAAAAATATTAATAATTAATTACAGGTAATAATCATAATAATCGAAAAATAATGTCAAACCTTAATACTATGTTAATAGGCATGTTAAGAATAATTATAATCGGTCACAAATTGCACTGATTTTGTCATCGAAGTATCAAATCCTCCGAATCACAGCACATTATTATGAAGACAAGTACGAGCAGTGTATTCGGACTTTGAAAATCTAATTACGTAGCCAGTACCCTTACCTCGATCGCTCCTTCGCGCCCCCGCCCCTCCCGGCGCCACCCGCCCCCCCTGGCCTGTCCTCTCTAGTCAGATTTAGTTGTGGAAATTATTGTAGTTTTATGATCTGATGACTGCTTGCTTCTCTGCTGGACTGGGAGTAGGTAAAGAAAAAACAGAATGCGTCCAGCTGCTTCTCCCCACGAGCAGGTGGTAAAAGTCGACTAAGCGATAGTATCCTCTTTAACATGATGAACCACAAGGGCGAAAAATACGCGACGGTTTGTTTATGCAAATTGTGTCTCCAGCTTGGCTGAGGTATTAGTAAGGTAGTCCATTAGTTATAAAATTTAGATAAGCGTCTAGCGACTTTGTTGCACTGAAAAACCTAAGCTAAGGTTAGGCTAAGGTTAGGCTTTGTACGTTTAAAATCTGCACTTACCATAAAAGATCACTCAACCATAACAGAAGTTTAAATCCAAACATCCAGCAGGAACGAACCCAGTTTGTCCAGGAGCACGAATTATACATGTTGTATTAATACGGTGTTCAACTCTATTGCTAGTGAAGTTTTAATTCGATAACCCACTCCCCCCCCCCCCAACCTCAACCCTCTCCCCCCACCCACAATAATGTATTTATGGAAGATACCGCGGGACTAATGAGGAGCCTCTTTATGTTAGCCGCTCGGCCGGAAGGATAGTTTCGTGATAGCCTGTGCTCATTAATAAATTGGGAATTAAATGTAAATATAAATAAATTTTTGCAGAAATTTCAAACAGCGCCATCTAGCCCCAAACTTAGTAAAGCTTGTACTATGGAAACGAGATGGCTGATAGAATACTTATCATCATCATCACCATGTTCCTGCCCTTATACTACTCTATGTGGGGTCGGCATAGCATGATCTTTGGATCATGGTGTAAGAGTTTTGGCTAAGGTGTTCTATGACTGGCCGCCCCTGCCTGACGTCAACCCTCCTTGGGAATACTTGCTTGATTTCATCATGTTAGATGATACTATCCCTTAGAATTATTATTCTTAGTAATTCTTAGTAAATACATACATAAAATACATAATACTACAAAAGTCGACTAAGGGATTGTATCCTCTCCAAAATGATGGACCACCTATATGGGCGATAGGCCGATCACCTGTCACCATAGTTCACTATATCCATCTTATGACTTTAAATCAGAAGTGGCTGTAAGTTTTCTTATGATACTTGTGACTCTGCCCATCCCATTAGGGCTTTGAGCGTGATAGTATGGTACCTATGTATGTGTACTACTGCTATAGTAAATACTTATTTTCTGGAGCCAGTTTGCTTGAAAAGTTGATTCGTTGTACCAACTCGTCTGGTTTCCTGAAGTTGGCCACCAACTCGTCTGTAAGTTGATATTTAGATTTGAATTTTAATTGTAAGTCATAATGATTAAAGCTATCAGTAGCGCGACATCGTCTGACCTCCCGTCTCACACCCTTTTGTTCTTAACTATGGAAGCAGGTTTCATGGATGCGGCATTTGTACCTTTCAAAGCTTACTTTCCGTTTCGTATCGAAAGGACATTTAAGCAGAACGCCCTACTAGCAGAACGTCATTAAAGCAAAACGGCATATTAGCATGACGTCCTATTAGCAACATGACCTAGTAGCAAATGGGCCTAATATCAAAACGACATGTACAGTCTTGTAACTTGGACACGAGAAAATGAACATGAAAAAAGATTTTGTATCAATATATAAATCGACTAAAACAATGAAAGACGATCGAAACAGAAACAAAAGACGATCAAAACTTAAACAAAAAACTAATGCAAATTCATCATCATCATCATCCTATAGACGTCCACTGCTGGACATAGGCTTCCCCTACTGAACGCCATCGCGCCCTATCTTCGCCTTGACGTATCCAGTCTGCCAGCAGCTTTTCACAAATCGTCGCTCCACCTATCCGGAGGGCGTCATAAATGAGCTTACTTTAAAACTTTGAAAATTTCTTATAAGTGGAATGTTTGTAGGATATATGTTTCAATGTTCGGCTGAGCTCCTCTGATGTTGCAGGTGTCCGTGGGCGGCGCTAATCACTTACCATCAGCTGAGCCGTTTGCTCGTTTGCTCCCTCTTCCATAAAAACTATAATTTGGAATAATTATAGCGTGTCACCCGGAATCACTTAAAATTGGTTTAGGCTACACGTGAAAGAAGCCGTGGGCGCAAGCTAGTTGAAAATAAATTCAAGTAACATTTCTTTTATATTTTATTTAAGAGATAGGTAGGTAAGTGCCGTATGTAGGCACTGAGCAGATACAATTTACCAAGTACCTTCTCCAACTCTTTCTCCCTTTCAAACTAACTCATTCTAGGCGGCCCCTACCCCCCTCGTCTCGAACTTCCTATAATTAATTACGCTCATTATCATTATTGTTCCGAAGGCAGTTTTGCTCCGATAATGAATTGTTCGCTTCCATCATTAATTAGTTTATTATAATAAGTCGGAACTTCGCTGGTAGATTAATCAAGTTTTATCAGATGCCGTTTCTGAATACTTTGCGAACGGGAATTGTATTTTGAGGCTTTTAAACTGAGAAGCACTTTACCTACTCATTAAACTGTATTTATTTTCCTATAACTAAAATACTTGAAACAGCGCAGGATCGGAATGAATGGCATACATAAGGTTTGTATGCAGCGGTGGGTCGATGTGGACTGATATGATGATGAAGATGATGAGAATACTGCTGTCGTATATACTGTTCTTGTTTAAGATTCTGTACCCGAGGGGTGCCAACGGGACCCTATTACTAAGCCTCCGCTGTCCGTCCGTCCGTCTGTTAGCAGGCTGTATCCCATGAACCGTAATAGCTAGAGAGTTGAAATTTTCAGTGTGTATTTCTATTGCCGCTATAACAACAAATTATAAAAATAAAAGGGGGCCCAATACAAGAAACATTTTTTAATGTACAATAGCACGGAACCCATCGTGTGCGAATTCGAATCGAAATTTACCGATTTTTTCTAAAATAAAATCCATTAAAAATTATAACTGTCCCTGCTTTCTTTTAGACGGAGATATTTTTGGAGCTGGCGAATTAAGTTCAGAATCGACACAATTAGTTTACTACAGTTAAGTAGACTAATCTTTTTGATTTTTTGAAGCTGTCATTCAGTCGTTTTCAAATCACATTCATTGATTGAGGAGCTGTCTAGCTAGCAGCCCTCAGCCACACTATTTCATTTGTCATATAAAACGAGTAGCAAGTAAGGTGTAATAATTCTTGTAGAGTAAAATCAATTTGTAAGTAATGGCTCTGATACATTTATGAATTTGCCTTAACTACGAGTAAATCTAAAAATAATCCCATCCTAACTCTAGAAAAATGCACAAAACAGAAAAGACAGTAATGTTTACAAGAGTGATCAAATTCAACCCTTCTATAGACAAATGAATTTAAAAAATACAAAAAGAATCCACAACTTCTATTATAATTTAAACTTTATTTCATCGAATAACAAAATTTTCATTGAATTTTCGGGTTTCGTAAACTTTGTAAAATTAACACTCAACTTTTTGGAGCGATAAAAATGCAAGTTAACCCAAAAGTTTGGGCTTGAGACATGAATAAATTATAAATGTTGTCCTACAGAAAAATCTTTGAAATAACTTTGAGTGTTTTTACGAGTTATATCGTTTTTTATTTCATCGCTGATATTCTTGTTTTTATCTTTACTCGATGAATTACATAACTACACCCTTGATGGCCACGATGGACCTATATGGGTGATGGGCTGATCACCTGTCACCATGATTCACTAATGGGAATCTTGGATCAGAAATGGCTGCAAGTTTTCTTATGATTACTTTGTAGCTCAGTCCACAGGATACGAGCGTGATAATTATGTATGTATTATGTAAATATGTACTTATGCATTAAATATTTTGTTCAATACCTATGTATACAATAGGTAAAGGTAATATGGACGGATTTTGACAAGTAAAGTGTCGTTGGATGCATCTAAATAACGAACGAATAACGAGTGTCAAAGAAGTAGTCGAGAGTGTCTAAAGTGTAAAAAAATACAATATGGCGGCTTTAAGAGGCCATTTTCAATGAACTAAGACTTAGACTAAAATTGTAATAATTATTCATCATTAATCATTATCATACGTCAAAAAATCGTATATTTCCTCCCTAAATTCTACGCAGTCAGGTTTATTATTCTTTTAAATAAATACTTTTTATATAGATTCGTTTCTCAAATCTCAAAGCTATTTCAGTTAAATCAAATCTGAAACTATTCATTGCACATGTATGAGAAAAGTTAATTTTTAGATCCGACCCAGACTCGAGAATACAGTAGACATTGATCTAATACGTGGCTCTATTAAGTATGTTAATGGCAATGGATGTTATGTCTATCACTAACCTGACCATTCCCTAGCCATCGGGCTGTCGAAAAATTTGTTAGTAAAGATCATCTTAATACATTTAATTTTCTTGTTTTAGATAGAAAATTCTTTATTGCACAAGAAATAACATGTACATAGGCGACCTTAATGCTAATTAGCATTTTCTTCCAGCTTACCTTAGTGAAATTTGGAGAAAAAACAGAGGTAGTGCTTTATGTATTTAATCGTATTTTCCAGGTCACCTTTATGTTATAAGTTTGATTCTTACGAAAGTCAGAAGCGCTCGTGACGTAGTCAAGTAAGTCAAGCAACGTTGTGTGTGGTCATAATTGCGATGGGTGACCGCAAGTGGCATTACGAGCTGAGCGCTTCCGTGCTTCGAACGGCACGTTAAATTGTCGGTCCCGGCTTTGAAGTCGTTAAGCCATGACAGAGGCCTTTTAGGCAGCCTAAAAACTCCGCCACAAGAGCTGGCCACTAGCTCATACGAACTTACTTACTTTCTTATACTAATGTCGATCAACTGCTAGGTACAGTCGCCTAAAAATATGGTCTAGAAGTTTATTTGTACGTCATAAAATGATTATCACTTGTAATAATATTTTGTACATGCTTTGTCACAAACGATTTCAAAATGGTATTACTTTTCTTCTTCTCTTGGTCTAGCACCTACTAGTATAGAGTTATATAAATAGGAAGGAAAAAAACGGCCCTTGAACGAACTCTGTACGAAGTTGGGTGTCACTAGGCACATTACCGTCTCCTTACAAAAAAGTATTCATAGAAGTAGATCATACAAAGTATATTTTAATTTAAATATCGATCTTTAAAATATTACCTTAAAGTACTTTAAAGAAAACTAACGGGATTAGGTTTTCCTTAGCTATGAACCTTTGATATTATTTTTATCGACCGCCTATAGTGCATTTCGATGCGGACACTTTTAAATGGTCCCTAGCCGTAATCCCTAGTTTTATGTCATAGCAACCTTACTTTAATAGCTATGTTCACGCTACGTAATAGGCCCCAGGCTATCAATTATTAACCGAAGCGGCAACTTTCGTCTGGCCCAGCAAGTTGGCTTGTTCAAAGCCGTGACGTCATGCCTCTATTTGTTACCTTAGGATCGACGTAGCCTTGTTCCTTAGGCGGACTTCAGACAACACGCTACTAGGCTTTATTTAGCTGCCTAGTGGTGTAAATAGGCCTACGAAGTTATAGATAAACTAGGTACAGTAGTACAAATATTGTGCGCCTCGGCAAACTTCGTGACTTGTATAAAATTCGAATTAAAATTTAATAATTGAATAAAAACTGAACCAACGATCTTTAAAAAAAGAGTTATAATTTACAAAATACCAAAGAAACAGTCGGGCTTTCTAAGGACCGTTGCATATGGTCTATAAATAGCTCACCTGATCTAGCTCATCAGACGGTGGAAGCGTGCTCAAGACTCTGGCCGCATTTCGAGGCTGAATACCTAAAAACGATACAAATCGCAGTGGGCACCCGTGCCCCACGGATCTAAGGGAGCTACTATTTAGGATAACCTACTCAGTTTAACTTTTAGTTTGACCACTCCCGAGATGTTCAAAGACTCGCAGGGAGTTTGTGAGACAACATAATGTCTCACAAATTCGCTCCCCGTACAAGCTTATTATACATCTGAGTATTGTAGTTTCCTTAAATTAGTTCGTATAACATTGCAAAAGTAGACAAACATTATTATACGAGTGGTCATGTTGTGACATTAAGGCGGTCCCATTTATGCATGAAGCGTCTAGCGGCTCGGCTAGATGCAAAGTAACTTGCAACTATATGATATTTATATACATAAATATTTGTGGACATTTCACACAGCGCCATCTAGCCCCAAACTAAGCAAAGCTTGTACTATGGCTGATAGAATATACTTTTTTTTAAATACAACACCCAAACCAGGAAGAAATATTTGCAGAACATACAGACATTTCTCCCGTAGCGGGAATCGAACCCGCGCCTCTTGCGTCTTAGCCTAGCACTCGCATGGCGTGGCCATCGAGGTCGTCAATATAGCGCTTCGTTTAAAACCAGCTTTAGCGGCTCGAGATTTTAAAATTCTAGGTCGTTCGGTTGGTCTATTTCAGAATAAGATCGCAGTAGATAAGTGACTAAGAGGACATGCTCCGATTCTGTTAGGCTAGAGGTGATTTAATTGAAATAATGTTGTTTAGAGCTCGCCTTTGATGGAAAGAGCTTCTTTGAGGAGCATTTTTTAAAGTGCTTAGCTTAAAGATTAAAGAAGCTTTAGCTTCTGTATCGTGTATTTGTGTCGTAAAATAAATCGTTTTTATTCTACGAGTATCTTATTGTTATTTAGTATTTTTTTTAGTTTCAGTGTATCACTATTTGTCACTCTTATATTTATTTTATTTTTTTGTTTGTTTGTCAGATTATTTATTGTATTCTATGTCCGCAATTGATCTTACGCACCGGTCTCAAAAGGTTCTAAGTCCAGCTCAAGTTACTTACCTGCATTGCTGAGTTAGGACCTTTTTGTAACACCATAATCTTATACAGAGAGCACTGGTGGTCTAGTTGGTAGTGACCCCGCCTTCCGATCCTAAGGTCGTGGATTCAAATCCGGTCGTGCACCAATGGATTTTTCTGTTCGAAAATTTATGTGCCCAGTACTCTCAAACGGTGAAGGAAACCGACATGTCGAGAAACCTCAAAAGTTCAAAAAAAGGAGCCTTTGAGACGTTCTTTAAATCCTTCACCACACTGGTTCGAAATATCTAGAGACATGACTAGATAGATAGACCTAATGGCAGGAATGACGAGATTATTCCAGCTACAAAACTAGGAGTCATTAGTAATTTGAAACAGTCTGAATCAATGGGGTGATTCACAAATCTGAAACTCTTGTAATAATAAATATAAAACAAAAATTTTCGCTTGCAGCTTGCATCCTACTGTTTACTACTACGTATCAAGTTAAGCCAAAATCAAAGTAAAAACAAAAATTATTCCTTAAAATCACGGGGATCATTTGGACACGTCTTAAATCTGTTACACCTTCGTAACGCGACCAAGCGTGGAAGATACAGATAAGAAACCACGCTTGGCTATTTTTTTGAAAGTACCTATTGAATAAAGTCAATTAATCTATGTCACTAGAGCACTGGTGGTCTAGTGGTAGTGGGTTTAAATCCAGGCATGCACCAATAGATTGCACCTGAAAAATTTACGTGCACCGTACCAGCAGGTACTTCCAAATGGTGAAGGAAAATATCGTGAGGAAACCAGAATATCATAGATCCTAACAAGTTCGAAAATTTGTGTCAAATGCACAAAGGGAGCCTTTAAGGCGCACTTTAAATGATGCTAAGGGCACAGGTAAAGCTAATATCGCCATACACCGGCTAGTTGCTAAGTTGATGTTATTAGGAAGCGGAGATTCGATTATATCGATCACTCGCTTATGGCCAGGCTGTGTGCACACTGCTTGTTGAAACATGAATAAGTAACGGGCATTACCCGTGGTCCACCTGCGTAGTCCACCTGGGTGGACCACAGACACTTTTTTTAGCCCGTGTCCACCTCATTTTTTTATGTGGTCCACGGGGAAATCCCCCTATTTATAATATTATAAAATGTGAAAGTTTGTAAGCATTTGAGGATGTATAGATGTGTGGATGTGATGTATGTTTGTGCCTCAATCACGCCGTAACGGCTGGACGGATTTGAATGAAACTTAGAATATACAGAAAACGTGTGCCGGAATAACATGTAGGCTACTTTTCGTCCGGATATCACGCGAACGAAGCCGCAGGCTAGTACTCTATAAATAACGCTAAAAAGTTACATAGTTCTGAACCACACTTGGTATAAGCAACCTAGAGGTATATACACACATTATCACGCCCGTATCCCTAGGGGGTGGCCAGAGTAAGTAAGTTCGTATGAACTAGAGGCCAACTCTTGTGACGGAGTTTTTAGGCCGCCTAAAGGCCTCCGTCATGACTTAACGACTTAAAAGCCGGGACCGACAATTGAACGTGCCCTCCGATGTGTCCAGCTCGTAATGCCACTTGCGGTCACCCATCCCAATTGTGATCGCACACCCTAAGATCGTCTAAGGAAGCTATCCCACGAGCGCTTCGTGGGGGATGAGACGCAAGAGGCGCGGATTTGATTCCCGCTACGGGAGAAATGTTTGCATGTTCTGCAAATATTTCGTCCGGGTCTGGGTGTTGTAGTATTATGTATTATAAGTATGTATTTACAAAAAACAGTATAATTATAAGTATTCTATCAGTCATCTGGTGCCCATAGTACAAGCTTTGCTTAGTTTGGGGCTAGATGGCGCTGTGTGAAACGTCCACAAGAATTTATTTATTTATATTTATTTGGTGTGTATACAGCTTTACTTTGTTTGTTTGCCCATCTAACCTGAGGTAACCCTATTAGTATTGAACAGTATTTAACAATAAAGTACTTGCTTACATACATTATGGAATATTCTGCTTAGTTTATGATTTATGCACTAACATAACTAATACTTGGTTAATTTTATTTTAGTTCGGATTTTATTAGGTTTAAGTAAGTATTTTTTTTTTAATTTTAACAAAAAGTGCATGTTTAGTTATTTTGGAAATGGCAAGCAACAAACATTTTGCAAAAGGTGGTAGATAATATTTTCCAATGTTTCGTTACGGAGCGTAGTGGCAGTGTCAGGTGTGTCATTTTGAAATGTCACAACTAAAAATATCTCTGCCCACACATGAATAATATTGTTCCGGAAAATATTATTGCTCAGGTTTTAGAAAATTGGAATCGTCGGAAATATTTCAAGATTGCAGGCTTTTTTGTGAAAATCCAATTTGACACTTTGTATGCATTAGGTTATTTTATTTCTGTTCAGAATTAAAAAAATCTTGTACAGTTCTGATATAAAACTTTTGAAACTTTTTAGTGTCTCCACAAAAGTTGTCTGCGGAAGTTTTAGATCTAGTATCGATAGTAAAGTTCAAGTTTTACTAGCTCTGTTGTTTGGAGGTTTATTGCTTTTTAAATTTATGATTTAGAAAAAAAACATGCAATATGCACAAATATAAAAAAATATCGAATATTTTTAAGCTTTCTAAAACTACATTAAAATTTTATCAAACGCCCAATAGCACAAATTCATAAAATTATATTTTCATCACAAATATAATTGTTATCGGGTTCAAATGGGCAAGCAAGATGATGCGTCAGAATCGCCAGCACTGCTCGATAATGCATTGTCCAGTAACGAGAACACCCCCGAAAATACAGCATGCGAAAAAAGCCATCCGCACCACCTCCCGCTAGCATTAATGTCCCCCCACCGCGCACTAAGCTTCTTTTTTTAATACATAACTTTTTTTCAAGATGCATTTTTACATGTTTCGGCCTAAAACTTTACACACCCAGAAGTGAGAGCCGACAGAAACGGTAACGCCTATCTACGCTCGGACCTCTCGCTCAGGCGCGAGCCTCCCACGTGCCGGACGATAGTGGCGAGAGCGAAATAGCCCTATCCCCGGCCACAGCTGCGTCTTAAACGAAGATTAAGGCTCTACTCTGGTTTTCCGAACGTAAATTGTTGATTTAAAGTCATGAAATGTCATCGTTCAGCATCCGATGCCCTACATTGATCGAGACATTGCATATCATGACTTGAAATTAAAATGACTAAGTTGCACTACCTGAAATGAGTCGAACGCTATACGTCTCACTCTAGCGTCCAGTACGAAGGCATTCGCGCCACGACAATTGAGTTGAGTTGAATTGAATTGAGTCGGTTTAAGCGTAAAAATGGTCGGGCGGGCATAGGCGCGCGAGAAAGAGACGAACGAAAGGCGGGTTGGTGGAGACCGCTGCCTTCTTCTCCTCGACTTACGCCGAGTCGCGAGTAGTGAACGTCAGCGGTCTGACGTGGACGGCCGTGTCTGTGAGCGTTCGCGCTGCGTTTGACAGCTGAACAAAAAAATCGTTTCGCGCGTCTTCTGTCAAGCTTCTTTACACAAACTTCTGAGTGCGTTCGAGTTGAACTGAGTGGTGTTCGATAAGACTTTGTTTTAGATTTATTGGCAAGGTTTGGAAGATATTTGCAGTGTAATTAAGTACCGGCCTGGACTAGCCGTTGAGACGCTATAAAGTGATGAATCAGCGAGCGCCGGCTAATTAACAACGTCACTGTTACGAAAACAAATCCAACGTCTCCTAGCTATAAATTAGCTCCTGGGATATTGTAAGTATTATGAAATACAACGTGATTTTTCTTGTAGATATTATTTGTAGCAATTAATTTAAATCATTGCTTTGTTGATTTAGGAAAAGGTAATTTTCTGATAAATTTTGGTTATGGTCGATGACCTGAATTATTATAAGTGTAAGTATAAACGCATGAAAAGTCTAATTTTCTTAAAATACACATTAACTGTTTTTCAACTAATCAAACAAATATTACCAACCACATGAAAATAATACTGAAAACTTAGCAGCCACCACCTTATTCTCGAGCCGTCACAGTTGACAGTTCGCAAGATTGCGCGCGTGAAAAAGTTGCAAAAAAAGTTCGCGACCGCCTGAATAAAAACAAAACTTTTCCCGTACGCTATTGGGAAATAATGACGAAATGGTAAAATATATTTTTGACGTGTGAGAGCGGAAAAGCAGCAGCTGGGCGGGGCGTGCGATGCCAACAATCAGCTGATTGGTTCGGATGCCATGTGTCACATTTTTCCGTAGGTATAGTTTTTTACCAACTTTTTATTTTTTTCTTTGCGATTGACCCAGTTTTTGCAAAGATGCTTCCGTATTTTCATTTGGTATCTGTGGTGATTCTGTTGGTATCTGTATTGAAGCTTATTTTTTTTCCAAAAAATAATATTGTTGCTTAAAAAATTTCATAAATTTTGTACTTATTATTTTTTTTTGTTAGCTTTATAAACAGTGTCATTTTTTTGTACTTGTAGTGTTCTAACAAATCCAAACTGTTAAAATAAATAAATGCTCTATTGACTGACGTTGACGTTTTTTTTTTAAACTATTACCATAATTGTCGTAAAAAAATACTCTACCTTATAACACCAGGGCATCATAAACTAGACCATAGTTAAATTATTAAATAGCTTTTTTTTGGTAGGTACTTATTCATTAACTAAAAGAAATAAAATTACAATTGATAAGTACAAATATAATTTACAAAATACAAAAGAAACAGTCGGGCTACTTAGAGACTATTGCAAACGGTCTATAGATAGCTCATCTGATTTTAAATTAAATTTGCAAGATATCGTGCTCGCAGAAGGTAAGTATATATATATGTACGCGCAGCAAATACACATTAATTATTTTGATGAAACACTACCCTTTACTGGCAAGACTAAGATCTTAAATATTATATTATATTTAGTATAATTATATTATATTATGCTGACAATTTTTTTTTGTATCAAAATCGGATAAAAATTTATTACCTAGTTAGAGCGCGATTGATCTTAGCGTAAATAGGCACTAAAACTTTCACATTTTTTATCTTTTTACAGGCCATTATTCTAGTAGAAATACAAAAACAATAAAAATATTAAAAATTATCTGTTTTATAATTGCGTGAAAACTGATTACAATTAATTAAAACTGATAAAAATTACAATTGAGATAAAATTCCATTTAGATACATCTACTAAATTTCTACAAAAGATATGTTTCCTAGCAGGCCTGGTCTATGAACACCAGACATAAAATGGTAAAAAAATAGGTGATTTAGAATTACGAAACTACAAAAAATACTCAAACTCTCATTTGAATCATAATTATTTTCAGTAAAATGTTTGAATGATTTTTTTTTTGCAATTTTAACATTTCGTTCTGTGCGAACGAAATGGAGCCATTTTACCTATTTGTCAATGTCAACAACTGTCAAAACATTTTACTCAATGCCGCCCACCATAATTGTTTTATGTACCTATTGTGTTGCCCTGCGTAAGAAAGGTATTTTAGGAACATGCATTAAATAAAGCAATATAATAAAAAAAAATGGCAAAAGGTTTTACATATATTTAGCAATGTTTATACAAGTGTAGATCGGCATAGGTTCCATACATTTGTGAAACATCTCTTCACTCAGTTTATTTTTCAAATTTATGTGACTGTTGGACTTTGTGCGAAAACATATTAAAATATTTATTACTTTTAAAAAAACTTCCGGGCAACATAATTATGACTTAGATAACACTTGACAGTCACATACATACAGTTCTAATAAAAAAAATATTTGTTGAACATTTCTCCTGCCGCGGAATTCGAACACGCACGTCTCGGCCGAGCACTCACCACTCAATCAATGTCCTCAATTCTTCATTATTGTGCGAGTATCAAATAAGCCGGTCATCACCTTTTACCGTGTATACCCCAGGGGAGGTGTGGGCGCGTAGTACCTATATATCTACCTATAACCTTAAAAGGGTTATGGCTTAGGGCATTTTTTTATTTTTTTTATTTTTCTGAAATGATCTATGGTTCAACTTTTGATGCTAAACATAAAATTGATAATCATAATGACGACCTACTGCAATAAGATTTTTTTCCTATTGTCTTAAGTAATTAAAAAAATTATTATTATTAAATATTATTACCATTACAACATAATTGAAGTATTGTAATATTTTTCAAATTTTTTTTTTATTATGCAGCTAGACTTTATCTTATCTATTATCCTTCTCTGCTGGACTGGGAGTAAAGAAAAAACATAGAATGCGTCCAGCTGCTTCTCACCCCGAGCATGTCGTAAAAGTCGACTAAGGGATAGTATCCTCTCCAATATGATGAGATACAATAAGCAAGTATTCCCAAGGAGGGTTGACGTCAGGCAGGCGGCCGGTCATAAAACACCTTAGCCAAAACTCTTACAGCATGATCCTTGGATCATGCTGTGCCGACCCCACATAGAGTGGGATAAGGGCAGGAAGATGATGAGACTGAACTAACTTATTAAAATAAGTTGTACACGGAAACGAAATATACCGGTGTAATTTAATGGTTTTTTAGTAATAAATTGTAGGTACGTATAATACCACATACCTACTTACTTACAGTACGTAACTGAAGTAGTATAATAATATCAGCCATTTTTAAAAAATTAAAATATGGTACCATCTTTAGTTTTATTTTTATTAAACCTCTTTATTGAAACAATAATTGGATTCTTCTATAAATTTCCTTATACACCCTTTGGTGTGCATAAATTAAAATACCAAAGAGGGGTAGGGACACTGCTACCTCATTCAAAAATTCAGAAACATTACTTAAATATGATGAAGTTGACAAAAAAATATATCACCTACCAACTTTACAATAAATTGTAGGTGACATAATTATTTTTTAATCTGGATTTCGTGAGAATTTAGAAAATCATTGGAAAAAAACATATAACATTTAGTTTATATTTTTATTAGACAATGTCAGTAAATCGTACCTATTTTACGATGTGCAAATATCATGGAAATTTTTATTAGTTATAAATGGAACACTTGTTGCCCTTTAAATGTTCGAAGCCATTTAAGAGAAGTCTGGAAAACATGAACATCTCGTATAGTGAAAATCTCGTTTGAATGACCACACAAGGTGCTTCAGTTAGTATGGAATCAATGGATGCTCAACTGACACTAAAAGCTCTTGATGCATGAAGTTACTTGTTACATGATATCTTGACTACCCAATCGATTGCGTTAAGTAATTTCTAGAAGATTCCAGAAATATAACTGAATGCAAATTGCTTCTTGGATTCAATTCAAGGATTTTATGTACTGGCTTTTTGTTAATTGGTCAACTCTCCCAGTTATTACTGACAAAATTTACTTCCTGACTAATACATCTAATAAATAGGTTATTTAACGGAAAGAGGCGTAAGAGTCGCCGATTACTGGGCAAGAAATATTTGATTTGATAATCTAGACATTGGACACGAAAATAAGATTAGATAAATCAGAAAAAAGAAGATGTGATGACAAATGGGGCCTTAGTCGTTAGACCAATTATTGGACAGAATTGAACCAAGTCTCCTTTTTCAATATTTTTTTCTGTATAGAGGTTCAATGTCACCCAGATTTCCCCTAAACATTTAATATTTGTTACACTGAAATGAGTGCTGACATCAATAATGAGTACATAAGTCGAGAAGCGTTGTACTATTTTTAGACGTTCTTAATAAGTCACTTTTTTAAATAAAGAAACCCATTAATAAAGTGTGCTATTCCTGAGCATCGCGTCACAATAATTCATTGAATTCCTCGTCCAATGTACCTAATTAGAGAATAATGACTCATTTTAAACAAGAATGATTCAGACACTTTAATTTGAGCAAAGTTTGATTAATAAAGATTGCCATCAAGCAATAGTAAAAAAGTAAGACTTTATTTTTTACCATTAAAAATCAACATTGGGAAGAAACATTTCTGCTTAACGACAAACAGAACAGTCTCCAACATCAACTTTTATAACCGTTCAAACAATTACATCTAATCATATTGCTCTCTCATCTCTCAAGAGCATCTATCGTAGGGAAGACAGAGACAAACATAAAACCCCCGCTACGCCCATCAATGTCTAATTGCTTTTATTATTTTAAGGCATCGTAATCATTATGGCCGCAATAAAAATTGTAATTACTTCTCATTAGTTCAATTAAGAATTTTCTAGACACGGTTTAGTTGATATGTTGATTGCAAAATGGTTTGGTCCAGTGATGCATTGTGTTGAGAAAGCCGCTTTTTATTACTATTACGTTATTATCAATTTCCTTGTCTGTGGGTGAAACCCGATGCCGATACTAAATTTTATGAGTGTTAGACACGGCTCATATCAATCAATATTAATGATCATTCCAAAATTTGGAACTAATCGACGCATTTTAATTTTTAATATCCATAAGTTACTAATCTTTTCGAATTGGTACTTAACGAATACAATTCTAATTTCGAACGGTTTTGTCTAACCGACAAAATGGATCAGAACAAATTCTCAAATTACCCTCCATCTTTGTTAATTACAATTGCAAAGCTTTTAACAAATCGTTAATGCGAGACCGTCGTTCTGACTAATTTCTAAATTCAAAAATACCTTTACCACGACTCTATTTAATTTTCTCAAAATGGATAGTTTAAAAAGTTGACCACCTCGGTAGAGGAATACGTTCAAAAAGGTTGCTTTCAAACGTGGCGCGGGAAACTTTACAAAAAAGTTGGACCACGTGACTTCCACGTGGTCTTGGGTGAAAAATCGGGCCGCGTTCCTTGCATGCCGCCCCCTCCCGCCGGGAGCGAAGAGAAACTGAGCGGGGGAAGATGAACACACGATGTTTTGACGCGCTCACAAAGTTCCTGCAGAATGTCGCGCGCGGTAATTTTTAGCGCATGAATTTTTCAGTATTTTTAATTTTTATACAAGCTCATGTCTATGAAAGTTTATCGATCCTAAGGTGGTGGGTTCTAATCCAGTCGTGTAGCAATGGATTTTTCTGTGCGAAAAAATTATTTGGGGCTATATCAGTACTAAACGGCTCAGTCAGCTCCGCATGAATTGACCATGTCTTTCCTGTGGACAAGGCCGACAAAGCTGAGAGGATGGAATAAGTGCTGGGCAAGCCTACTCCTTCTTAATTCGTCCCGGGCACTACAGCGTCCCGTTTGTGAAGGTAAAAGTTGCCTCCTGACGTTAGATACTAAAAAGCATTAGTTTTTTTAGTATCGTATCATAATAAACTATGTAACTTTATTTGAAACGAAAAAGGGTTTTAAAATGAGGATTTACTATACAAATTCTAACTTCCCCCAAATGTAAAAGGGTGCGGGTAATCCGCAACGAGGGGTTCCATGCAAATGTAGAGCACACGTCATGTCATATTTCAATATTTCCATTACAAGTCGTGTCACTAGTTCTTGCGAACCAGTGTGGTGAAAGGATTTAAAGTGCGCCTCAAAGGCTCCTTTCGTGCGCTTGACACATGATTTAGAGCTTTTTGGGTTATACGACACACCGGTCTCGTCATGATGTTTCCCTTCACCGTTTGAAAGTACTGGTACAGCAAACATAATTATTTTGAACAGAAAAACAATTGATGCTTGATCAGATTTGAAGCCACGACCTTAGGATTGGAAGGCCCCGCTACCACTAGACCACCAGTGCTCTCGAATGTCTAGTGTAACGATGTCAGTACGCTCTATATGCCCGGTTCTAATGAATCTAGTAACGGTTGACGGATCTTCATTACCATGACAAAGTTACTATGGCGATGCGCGAACCATTTTCCACTAGTAGAATATTAGACTAGTGACACGACTGGTAATAATAGGCATTCGTTAATTTTCGTTTTTAGAATACACATACTTACCTACATATTATCACGCCTGGATCCCTAATGGGGTGGGCAAAACCACAAGTAATATAAGAAAACTTGGAGCCACTCCTGATGCAAAGTCCCCTAAGATGGATATGGTGAACCTTGGTAACAGGTGATCAGCCCATCGCCCATATAGATGGTCCATCATGTTGGAAAGGATACTATCACTTAGTCCACTTTTACGACATGCTCGGGGAACGAAGCAGTACTTAGAGCGAAGTCACTTAATTAGAATTTGACGATCCCTCAAAAATAAAGACGATTAAGTTTATTCTATAATCTGCAAAAGTATGCCTACGATCACTTGCATCAGTCACGTAGTACTAAAGTCACGCGTTGCGCGACACCGGCTCTCGTAAAGTGAAACCACGCAACATGTGAATGTCACGTGCTTTTTAGCTGGCTGTGTTGTTTCCTTTGACGACCTCGGTGGCGCGGCGGGCGATGCTCGGCTGAGACGCTAGAGGCGCAGGTTCGATTCCCGCTACGGAAGAAATGTTTGTATGCTCTGCAAATATTTCTTCTGGATCTGGGTGTTGTAGTATCTATTATGTATTAAAAAAGTAAAGTATTCTATCAGCCATCTGGTGTCCATAGTACAAGCTTTGCTTAGTTCGGGGCTAGATGGCGCTGTGTCGAAACTGTGTGACAAATATTGTAATTTATGTATAATAATTATTTTTTCTTATAATTTTTTCTACACTGCACTGCCTCCACTTTTTCTCCAGACTACACAAAGGTTAGCTGGAAGAAAATGCTAGCATTAAGTTCGTCTATGTACATGTTTTCTCGTGTGCAATAAAGAATTTTCTATCTATCTAAATATTTATTATTCGTTCGAGGTCGTCAAATCAGATGGCTACTACTACTATTATTCATTGCTTTTTTTCTACTTCTCTCCCCGAGCATGTCGTAAAAGTCGACTATTATCCTCTTCAACATGATGAGATACAATAACCAAGGAGGGTTGACGTCCGGCGGCCGGTCATAAAACACCTAGACACAGAGAAACCCCACATAGAGTGGGATAAGGGCAGGAAGATGATGATGATAATGATAATTGTTTTTTTTTCGCAGTTGACGCGACGGTTAAGGCCGGCAGCAAGCTGTTTTACCCCTATCTGAAGACGTCTTCCTTGCACAGGGAATTCCTGTTTGCAAGTGGCTCTGGTGAGTAAATATATAAATCTAAATATATCTACAAAACTCTTACGTCACTGACTGACTGACTGACATTTTACGCACAGCCCAAACCGTAAGTTCCAGAAGCATGAAACTTAAAAAGAAAAATTGAGGACATATCACTATCTAGCCCCAAACTAAGCAAAGCTTGTATTATGGGAACCAGACGGCTGATAGAATACGTAATATACTTTTTTTGTAAATACATATACTACAACACCCAGACCCCGGAAGAAATATTTGCAGAGCATGCAAACATTTCTCCCGCAGCGGGAATCGAACCCGCGCCTCTTGCGTCTCAGCCGAGCAGTCGCCCGCCTCGTCACAGAGGTCGTCTTTGAAAGTATCATTCTTCTTATGACGTAGGGGTGCACTAAGAAAGGAATTCCCGAAATTCCGCTCGTAGGAAACACAGCGGAAAGATGATATTTTTATGGAAAAAAGCTCAGCGCGGACATTATTACTGGACATCAGTTTCAAACAGCGCCACCGGGGCCTAAACTATGCAAAACTACTACTAAGTACCTACAATAGGAGCAGAATTTTTCGAAATTCAACCCCTAAAGGGGTGGAATGGCAGGAAAATGTTTGTATTCAACTTTTTAACGCGTAGTGCGATTTGCTTTAAACTTGGTCTGGATACTATAATTGAATGATAATGTACACGTGTTTCATGGTTTGTTCAAAATAATCCTCAAAAAGGCGTAAAATGTGGTGTCAAAATTTACAATACGCGAGTAAAGCCGCGCGTGTAAGCTAGTTATTAAATTACTATTATAGAGACAGATAACGATAGGTAATAACGGTCTCGACTGCTTCGATAAGGAGTGGTGGGAGATTGCAAAAGACCGGGATTAGTGAATGCACTTGGGGGAGGACCGACCAACAACAGTGTTGTTGGGCAAACCCAACAGTGGGACAGAATAAGCTAAGTAAAAAAAATAAATAAAACGACAGGCTAAGAGTATAGATTCCATTCTTCTGAAGTCACTGGTGGTGTAGTGGTAGTGGCCTACCGATCTTATGGATGCAGATTTGAATCTGAAACTGGTCCTTCACCAAAGGCATCGCAAGAAAACTTTTACGTAGAACCAGGCAATTTTGAAGATATGCATTATGTATGTGTATAGTGCATGAACAGAGCCTCTTCGAGCCGTACTTTAATGATTTTGTGTCATTTTGGACACACTTCTATCACCATACTGGTTCAAAAGACTGACAAGAGAAGCAGTAGGTTCTTAAATCGCCTGTATTTTTTCTATTTTTATAAAACTAGAGCAAACAATTGATACATAAACCTTAACCCGACTCCTCCCAAAACTGAACCCGCAGATATGCAAACATGAAAAGTGCACTTCTGAGAACGCATTATAATAAGTAGAAAGCTTAAAAATTCCACTTCATTACAAAAACCAACTCGCGTGTGCTTAAAGTAATTACAATGTCAATGCATAAATTATATTCCAACATATAATAACAGCTTTCGGAACGATATACAGGGTGTGGAGGAGCTAAAACGGAGCATCCTTTAAATAAACGCTAAGTGGCAGTAAAATCTTCTGGTTGTTTAATTTTTGTTGAAGTTGGTTTTATTCATTACTAGCTGTAACCCGCGACGATATCTGCATGTTAGAAGTTTTTTTTGAATAATATTATCATCCAAAGATCATGCTGTGCCGACCCCACATAGAGTGGGATAGGTAAGGGCAGGAAGATGATGATGATGATGAATATTATCTGGTACCGCAAAAAGTCACGCGGCATTCTCAGGCAGCAATCCAAATTATTATCTTATTATAAACTAGCAGCCGCCCGCGGCTTCGCTCACGCGGTACCCAGATAAAAAGTAACCTATGTCCCATTCCAGCACACGTAGGTACCTACTATCCTCATTATTCACTATAATAGACGCTAATGAATGTAGTGTAATTTGACATTGACAGTTCCTTTTCCATATGTTTTGTATCATCTATTACTAATCTTTGGTATCATCGCTGTCATAATATGTCAAAATAAAAGTATTCTATTTTTCATGAAAAACATGCCAAAAATAATGAATTTACAGGTAATTATGACATCAACTAAATGAGAAAAATCGGCTCTTTAATTTGATATAGGTTGTGTGCAGTTCTAGACCAAAAATTGATTCCAGGTTTTCATCCCTTTTCACCCCTTTAGAGGTTGAATTTTGAAAAATCCCTTCTTAGTACACCCCTACGTACCAAGGTTTACCTACACTGAAAATTTCAAGTCTCTACGTCCAGCGGTTTAGGCTGTGCGTTGTCTGTCAGTCAGTCAGTCAGTCAGTCAGTCAGTCAGGACAAAGATTCTTATAATATAAGATTGTATTTATTATTATTTTTATTCTACTATTATAAAGTCGGCAAAAAATGAAGGTTCTGCTGAAAGCTGACATAATTGAAAAAAAAAACTCAAAAACTTGAATCCATATTCTTTTGTAACATCCTGTATATAAAATACTTTTATCTTAATATCATCTGTTAAAGCTACTTGCAAGGGCCAGTAAAACTATTAGTGTTGTGCCACTGTTTGTTTATCGGCTAAATCTATCGATAAACTTTCGAGTATCGATTAAAGAGATCAACTCTACGATTTCTGTTGAAAATAGCTTAGAATTAGTCTTGTGATAACATTTTATCGTGTTTTCAGAAGCTGAAATAAAGAGCCAGTTCAGATTAAACTCAAAGTTAATTGGTTACTATATTTTATGGGAAACTATGTTATAGATTATTATTATCTATAGTCGTATCACTAGTTTTTTTTACCAGTGTGGTGAAACGATTTAAAGTGCGCCTCAACACACAAATTTTCGAACTTTTTAAGCTCTACATGCCGCTTTCCTCAAAATATTTTCCTTAACAGTTTGAAGGTACTGGTATCATCATCATAATCATCATCGTCTTCCTGCCCTTATCCCACTCTATGTGGAGCCGGCACAGCACGATCCTTGGATCATGGTGTAAGAGTTTTGGCTAAGGTGTTTTATGACCGGCCGCCTGCCTGACGTCAACCCTCCTTGGGAATACTTGCTTATTGTATCTCATCATGTTGGGAGATACATCCCTTAGTCGACTTTTACGACATGCTCGGGGAGAGAAGCAGCTGGACGTATTCTATGTTTTTTTCTTTACTCCCAGTCCAGCAGAGAAGTATACTGGTATAGTACGTAAATTTTCCAAATAGAAAACCCATTGGTGCATGGATGGATTTGAACCCTTAGGATCAGAATCACTACCACTAGACCACAAGTGCTTTCAACCAGACCACCAATGTCCTCGTAGTACTAAAACGCTGTTTTTAAAATATTGATTCTGAAAAAATTACTACATCCTTTTGTGCCATAACTATTAGTAAAATGATTCACTTGTAACGTTATTCAATCTATCAAAGTTGTTTTTTTTCCTTTAATTCAAATCGTTCAAAATCTGCACATGTTAGTTATTGATCGAAAATAATATTTATTTTGATTGAACTGATTCAGTTTTTTGTGTCTGAGGTTTTAGTCTGATTTTAGTAAATCTTTTGTTCAAAATAAGTTGACGAAATTAACTCGTATGGGGCGACCTCGGTGGTGTGGCCGGCGAGTGCTAGGCTGAAACTCAAGAGGCGCGGGTTCGATTCCCGCTACGAGAAAAATGTTTGTATGTTCTGCAAATATTTCTTCCAGGTCTCGGTGTTGTAGTATTATGTATTCTAAGTATGTATTTACAAATATGTATGTATGTTCGTATGAGCTAGTGGCCCACTCGAGTGAAGGAGTTTTTAGGCCGCCTAAAGGCCTCCGTCATGGCTTAACGACCTAAAAGCCAGGACCGACTGTTTAACGTGCCCTGCGAAGCACGGAAGCGTTCAGCTCGTAATGCCCACTTGCGGTCACCCATCCCAATTTGTGACTGCGCATATCGTTGCTTAACTTTAACGATCAATCAAGAACGCCTAAGCAAGCTACGCCACGAGCGCTTCGTAATTACAAAAAAATAAAGTATATGAGTATTATATCAGCTATCTGGTGTCCATAGTACAAGCTTTGCTTAGTTTGGGGCTAGATGGCGCTGTGTGAAATGTCCACAAATATTTTTTATTTAATTCCTAACTTAATGTGCAACAAGAAAAAATAATTAATACGTCTTATAACAAGGGAGTGACTCAATGGCTTAAACATTTTGATTAGAACCTTATCGTAAGTAAGTTACGCCGCTAAACGTTGAACTGATCCCATACATCAACGTCAACAAAAATGCTATTTTCCATAAAATTAGGCTGGCACTATACTTACATCGGTTTCGCGAACCTATCCACAGCATTACACAAAATGAAGGGTTGTAGCTTTTCGAATTTTAATGAAATATTTGATTTATGCCCACCGAGGATCAGGTAGCTTATTATAAGAATATATCATTAACCATTACGTATATAATTAAAGGCGAGTTTAGCCTGAAGCTACCCCAATTTAAAAACCTCGGCCCACATTATAATTTTAATAAAATTGCCTGCTCCGTAAAAAGTAAAAGAGTAATAATAAGAAAATTATAACACATCTGATTGATGTATTATTTGGTAATTTATTGGTTGTAATTACATCGTGTAATAATGGTCGATAATACAGCGGCAACTGAGTGAGGGCACGATTTATTAGTATTTATTAAAGTATGAATTATTGTATAATTACTGGGATGGAGCTAAACTAAACAGTGACAGTTGTTTTAGGGTTGGATTTATGAGTTCTGGGAAGCGAGGCGATGTTGCGATGCGATCGGACGCACTTGGGGCTTCCTCGGCGCTCTCCTACAAACAAAACTTCATACAATTTGTTCGAGTTCATACCATTCCAGAATCACTCTATCAATCATTGTAATACTCCCAACTTTATTCAACTAAATTAATTATAATAAGTAGGTAATTTTTAGTTGTTACATTGACATAATGACACAACATAATTTATTGACTAACCTTAGTTACTTTTAAAAACAAATAATTGAAAAGTTTAAATAAACTTAAGAGTTTTGTATAATTTGATTTAATTAGGTAAATAATAAATTATATTTTGAATTCCGTCAGGTAGTTTTTTTTTGGCAAAAAAAACAAATTTTTATCATATGTATTTTTTTACAATTTTCATAATATTTCTAATAAAATTCTCAAAATACTCTGTTCAGTTGTATCGTGTCGCACGGTATGTACCCTTAATCTGGTACTACCAGACGCCTGTCTCGTACTTGCACTCATAGATGTGCCTATACTTATTTAATACGTATTAAAGGCAAAACAAAATTTTAAAATAAAGGGTTATAATTATTTCTCTAATTATTATTGAAACCACCGTAGTAGGTTTGACGTATCTGCACAGCGCCATAGATGTGAAACTCATAGTACCTTCTCACAAGGAATAAGTTTCTGATACTTAAATAAAATTTACATTGTATTTTAGAAATATTTCAAAATATAAATGTTACTTATTATTATTAATAGGCAGCAACCGGCTAGTTTCAATCAAAGCAAGTTTTTTTTAAATACATATTATTATAAAAAAGCTACAGGTATTATTATGAGCTATTATTACTTCAACAGGTGTTACAGGTATATATTTTTTTTATTTAATTAGAATTTCTGCATTATTTTTATGTGGCACGGACATGGTGAAACAATAAGAGTTTCTCATACTTCTGAACCCAAAAAAATAATAAAATAGGAAGCAAATAAAACAATTGCGGTTCTATGCATTCTTATAACTCATGGATATCGTATCGGGTTGAACTGGACTTGGTAACGTAAACCACGCCTCATTATTTTATTATCTAATCCCGAATATTGTTCTAGAGGTGCCCATCAGTTTAAAATTTAATTAGCTTTGGTATGTGAAATATTACCAAGCGATCATGGTCCGTAGTTATATGGCGATACAGTGTATTTTAGCTTATTTAAATTCGAAATCACCCACATTATTATGTTCTACGATTTTATTACAGTGGTGAAAGCTTATGTCATGACTTGACTGTTTATAGGCGGTACTTGAATACATTTAGTGAACTACAAAAACAGCTAATAATTTTCCCAAAAACTTGAACTGAGGCCTTTGTCATCTGTACTATTTAGCGACGACACAAGATTTAAAAGGAAAGATCCCAAACCATGTATTTTACACACTTGTAATTTTGAATGAAAACTTTTTACTTTTTTTTTTACAAAGCTAGGTAACAATAGTGCAAGAGGACCAAGAAAAAACCAGTGGTGACGCTCCAAAGGACCAATCTAAGCATTTCTGCACTCAGCATTGTCAACAGGGATATGACTACTTATAATGATTACTAAATCAGGGTCCATCAGGTCAAATTGGTAGCGAAATAATGTGTTTAAATAAAGTACCTACTTCCTAGAGTTCCTAGGGGACATGCATGTAGCTATTGTGCTCTTATTACTTCTCTGCTGGACTGGGAGTGAAGAAAAAATATTGTTACGGATGTGGGTAGAGGATTGCAAGGAAACGACTGGTCTTCTGAGATGACGTTTATTGAGGACACCACACACTGATGTAGCGCTCCCAGGGTGCTCGTCTCCGATGTAGTCCTCCTCACTCACGTAGAGTCCTCGGACGCCCTCCTCCACAGACGTAGACACCACGTAGTCCTCACAGAACTGACGTAGTCCTCTCACGGCACTCACTTCACTGCTCTTGACTTTCACTTTACTTTCAATTCACTTTTCACTTCACTTTTCTTCTTCTTCCAGTTCCTTCCAGTTCGCTGGACTAGACCAAAACTGCCGGCTGCTCCGCTAGTGTCGCCTTTTACTCGGTTAATTTCGATAGTCTTTTGTCTTTTCTATACCATTTTTTTTAGTTTTAGAACTTCTTCCAAATATTTCAATTCAAATTTGGAACATCTTAAGAACATTCCGAAAATTCAAATAAAAACTTTTTAGAGCGCGTTCTCAGTTGATGCGCGTGACGTTGACGGCTCAGACGTCACAATATAGAATGCGTCCAACTGCTTTCCCCCGTCGTGTAAAAGCCCATGATTTGGCGATGGGCTGATCACCTATCACCATGGTTCACCATAGCCACTGAAGCGCTCGTGGCGTAGCTTGCTTAAACGTTCTTGATCGTTGAAGTTAAGCAACGCTGTGCGCGGTCGCAATTGGGATGGGTGACCGCAAGTGGCATTACGAGCTGAACGCTTCCTCCTTACCCGATGGGTGCCAACGGGACCCTATTACTAAGCCTCCGCTTTCCGTCCGTCTGGCATCAATTTTTTTATACAAAGTGCCTTCTATTGCCTCTATACAAATAATAAAATAAAAGGGGGCCTCATAATGAAACATTTCTTAAACGTTCGTAATCGTTCATCGAAGCTACCTATTTAAAAATACATAGAGTAAAAATCATATTAAAAAGTGCATATACGATGGTACGGAACCCTTCGTGTGCGAATTCGACTTGCACTTGAACAGTTTTATTATACTTATATTTTATTTAGTATATTAATACGATTATTGAGAACACAAGGAAATCACTAATTTAATTATTTTGTGTTGTATCTAAAATTATTTATTCTTATCATTTCTGCTGATTGACCACACCACATCTAATAGTAAATGCTATATTTAACTGTGTTACCGCATTAATAACAAAAATGTTGTTTTCCTAGTCGCTTAGTTACGAAATAATTAACCATTAATAGAGGTCAAATGAACTATGAAAATAATTAGACGAGTTAATAATTAGTATACTTAGCTACATAAAAATATTCAAAATAAATGTTAAAAGGGATAGGTAGGGTAAGATTGATCTACCTAAATAGGACACCTCTTAAAATTGCAAAAATAAAATGAGTAAATTCTGTTCAAATTAAATTCAAGCTTAAATCAACTCAGTTTTGCACGTAACTAAAGCCCTTACCTCTTGGGAGATTCAGATTTTGTGAATCCGCTCCAGTAGGCAGATAATCATAAACTTTCTTTGAATTCTCTTCTTGAGACTTTTTTACATTTTGTTAGATATTTCACACTGCCAAACATAATAATTGTATACTTTTAATTTTTATGTACATTTTTATACATTAGGTACTGTTTATAAATATACATTATTTTTCATTATAATATTTCAAATACGACTTTGGTAAGCAATTCTGTATACGTAAATTATATAATGCAGCCACTTTAGTATTTTGTAGATTTCACAATTATTGTTCTTTTTAATTACATATTCTTAGTTCTTATTTCTTCTTTTGGGAACCTTACCTGTGGTCGGTGATCTAAACTCATTTTAATTTCTTATTATACCGATTACCTTAAAGTTTTTAATGTTATTGTAGTTTGTATTTGTAAATAAGTTGTCTTGCGAAATAAAAAAATGATAAAAGTTGTGTTTTCTTAGTTCAATAATTTGTTTTTTACTACCTAAAGTGAACTTTCTGAACTTTGCGGGTGGTCCTTAAATGGAGGCAACCTAAAAGCATTCGTCTTAAATGTATATTGGCGAGGCCCAGCAGTGGACTTCTGCTGAAAGCATGTCATCGATTAACAGAAACAACAATTGCCTGCTAAACAGCTCGTAAAAGCTTAAACTCGCCGTGCCAATCGTAAAACTGCTGGTTATAATTTCAAGCGAAAAAATAGGCGATTCAAAATTAAATCGCTAATGACTTGAACCATTAAGTTAATCATTTTAATTAGAAGTTGGCGTCCGTTTGGCTCAGTTTGTTTTTTTGTTTCTCCCGGTCACTTTCGCTGTTTGATGATTTAATTTTAAATCACATTGCTCATTTTTGACTTTAACCTTTTTGTAACCTTAGAAATCTTTAAACAAACCGCCAGTGTATCTCACCGTGAGAATTATGAGTTTGTCAGGAAGTTACGATTTCATCGCTCTTTTGAAACTTAAACTTTAATTAGGTATCAATTTAAAACCTTCAGTGTATTTCATTACGACACTTTTGTATTGCCAAATTTTGTAGTAAAGCTATAGCATAGCATAGCATTCTTTTTACTATGCCAGTCAGTGCCACATGAATATGTTTTTTCTTACAATTTACGTTTGTAGTTAATAAATAATAATCCTCCGATTGACCTGATGAAATAAGAGCGTAAAAAGTCATCATCATCATCATCCATTAGAAGTCTATTGCAGACCTGGATCAAAAATATTTCCAAGACGAACGATTCTATACTATTCCCTTCACTACCCACTACCCCCGACCTTCACAATGTGATCGGTGCATCGGGTGGTATACCATCCAACATTCATTTTACGATCTATGGCGTAGAAACATCTGGATTTAGCCTTTCTTAGTTCCTTAATAAAGTCAAAGGTACAATGAAAGTTAATACAACGTTAAACATTTATTTAAAGTCAGAAATACATTTATTCGTGGAATTACCATTTTAGTGAATTAAAAAACCCTTCATTTGTAGAGTCGCTGTCTTCGTCAGTCGTGATTTCGTGAAGGATGTTACATGGAGCTGAGAAAAATGGATAAGACTTTATTATAAAAAAATAAAGCTATGTTGTGAGGATGGTACAGATGCTGGGTAAGCCTACTCCATTGAAAATCGTCCCAGCCGTCAGGAGCATACATCGTCAGGAGGCAACTCTTGCGTCCCGTTAGTATGCGTAAAAGTTGCCTCCTGACGCTGTAAACTCATTTGGTTTAGATGGAGCTTTGGTTTTTTAAAAGCTCTATCAACAGCTATCTTTTAGATGCTATTTTTAGAGTAAAACAAATTAAATTGGCTTACTGCAGTAGTGGGTAAAGAAATAGGTGATTAACTTAAATAGTAATCTTTTGATAAATAGATATCGATTCTTTCACCACACTAGTTCAAAATAACTAGTACCTAACAGAAATAGTAGTAGTGGGACAAAATAGCTGAATAAACGTATTTTAGCAAATTTTTCAGTAGGCAAGGAAAACTATGGAAACCAACAAATTATAAAATTTTCCGGTTTGGGCGCATAAGGTCCCATTCGCAAAACGCCCCTCCACCAAAATTACGTCCCATTCGCAAAACGTTTTCTGTGCAAACGGTCCCTTGTGCAATCCGTTATTTTATGACAAATCTTTAATACTTACTATCATAATAATGAAATAAAAACAAAATCACCGTTGCCTCCTCCATTTCCTGTAGATCCTTGACACGAAAGGATACAGACGGACATCTGAATAGCGTCTCATTATCTTTAATTATATACCGATTCTTCAGAGGCTTGCTTTACTTATACCAACTTATTATATCCAAAATGTATTTCATTTTCGAATATTATCAACGGAATTGTGAGATTTACGACAAAAAGAGATTTGTAATTTTATCTTTACCTTTTCATCGATATTTGTCAATTTGTCTCATTATTATCATTAACCAGCAGTTCACTGCTGGACATAGGCCTTCCCTAATGATCGCGATAAGTAACAAAACTATAACCTAGTAACAATAAATACTTTTGGCTAACTTGGCTTTGGATATATATAAGAAATGAAAATGAGCTCAGTTTTCTATCTAAGCTCGCCTACAGATAGAAAACAGGGCTCACATCACCGACCGCAGGTAAGGTCCCCAAAAGGCCTTACCGATGTTACCTCGTTGGATAGCTATACTTATCCTCTGTCCGAGGTAAGCGAGCCCTTTGGTCATTGGTCACATCCATAAGTTAAACCAAGTTGGTAATTATGGTCTCCGCTCACAAACACGTTTCATAAAGATACATTGACAAGTAAACTTATGCTTTACTGTGTTGTACCTACTGGGACGGTCTATATCGTATCACCAGTTCTTTCGAACCAGTGTGGTGAAAGTATTTAAATTACGCCTCAAAGGCTCCTTTTGTGCGCTTGACACATGTATTTTCGAACTTATTAGGTTCTACGACATGCCGGTTTCCTCACGATGTTTTGCGCACGTCAATTTTAGGAATAGAAAAATCCGGATTTGAACCCTCGACCTTAGGATCGAAAGGCGGGGTCACTACCACTTGACCACCAGTGCTCTCCGGGACGGTGGTGGTCTGATTAGTCCTCATCAGTGTAGCTCATCGCAGGCACATTGTTCATCTATTTGAGTTGGTTGTCACCACAAACCGTACGGTTTCTACTAATAAATTACTGATAAAATAGTGTTAAAAAAAGGATGGACTGTGTGAAAGATGACATGAGTAAAAAAGAGTTAGAATTGACATGACTTCTGACAGAGGGAAATAGAAGAATACATAATTGTGCTGACCCCACATAAAGTGGGAAAAGGGCAGGGTAATGATGATGATGAGTATTAATTAAGACAGTCTTAGCTAAGCACCAAAATGTTCAGTTTTTTATTACACTTTGTACTTCATCATTTAGTCTGCGCTTCGCAACAGAAACTATAGTTATAACAGAAGTGTTTCAAAGATCACTTATTAGGGTGAAAAGAGGAGACCGGGGTAAGTGTAATTATGTTTATTATACGGCCTTAATGCGACTATCCCCCACCATCATTAATCGCCCCCCTCTCCCCTGGTGGGGACAACTCGCCTTTATTATTTCGTTTCAATTATTTTTGTGATTATCTTTTTATGGCGGGCAAGCATTAAAAGTCGAAAAAATAACTGGAACCTTAGCAGTAGTTTTGACGTTATCGCATGTCTAGTCATCCTGTCAACATGTTTAATTAAAAAAAAGTAGCAACAACAAAGTAGCAACCTGTTTTCTTACCATGTAAGATAATCAGTTTTTAAATACACAAACTTCTAACAAAACATCAGTTACCACCTACAGTTACAACCTTAAACTTGATTATCAAATGGTCTGTATATTGATGAATATTGTCCATTAATTTATTTTTTTAAGACTTAAATGCCGGCACCTATTATTTAATGTGCCCTCCAAAGCACGGAAGCGCTCAGTCCGAAATTCCACTTGCGGTAACCTTTCCAAATTTTATTGTGAGCGCGCACAACGATGCTTCACTTCAACGATCAATCAAGAACGTCTAAGCAAGCTACGCCATGAGCGCTTCGACAAGCAGGTGTAGGATGGATAATGAAAGAAACTAATGCTAAATGCACTGCACATTAAATGTAATTAGAATCGAAATTACGAGATGTCACCGTTAGCGTCTGTTATTAGGTTTGCTCATTAAAAACGGTTTAATGTTTTGTTGTTGTGTAGAACTAATTCTTATTGTATTCTGTATGGAACTGTAGGAAACCATTTGGGGTATCTGTCCACTACCCCAGCTAGGTAGGTACTTTCGTTATGTGCCTTGCTATGACGAACTTATGACATTTGAATTTGATAATGATTTGTATAAAAATTACTATTACTTCTCTGCTGGACTATATGGGCACTATAACAAAGTAAAATAATTTGAAAATATGGTAGTGTTCCCGAAATCTCGATCAAAATATACGCGAAACATGGGTTTTTTCATATTTTTTTGAATTATGTTTTTTTTTTCTTTCATCGTGTTTCAATTTTAGGTTTCAAAGAAAAAATGACAAATTTCATTTTCTTTTTGAATAAACACATTTAATTTTCACATTACAATACGGCCTACATTGATTTTGGTTGCAAAAATTCGTTATTGCACACTCTTAATAGCTTGTTACCTTAAATATATGATAATTTAAGCTGTCATAATTTACGTACCTACTTAGTGACAGCTTAAATATTGTAAGTTAAGTAGGTATTGAAACTGATGAAAATACTTTAACAAGATAAGTAGAACAAGGGGATTTAATTTTTTCATAAATTTATCCGATAAAGTAAAAAAGGTTAAGTTCGATTATTCCCACTTTCCCCTATTTTTAAATTTAAATTTTATTCCGTTCGAATACTTGAATACGTGTACTTAGGTACGCACCGAAAAGAACTAAAATTGCGGGTTTGATTCTCGACCGTAGAAAAATTTACATGATCTGCATTATTTCTTCCAGGTCCGTATTATTTCTTCCGGAGAGCACTGGTAGTTTAGTGATATTGATCTTATTCTAAGGTCGTGAGTTCGAATCCGGTAAAGCACTAACGGATTTTTCTATACCTGTACTCTCAAACATTGTGTCAAACGAAAAAAAAGTTCGAAAACATATGTCAAGTGCACGAAAGAAGCCTCTTTGAGGCGCACTTAAAAAGGCAGTGGGAGAACAAATTTATGAATTTTTGCTCTCACAAATAGGCGAATCGTGTCTAAGTATGCAAACGTCCGATTATCGTATCGATTATAAACATCTGTACGATTGCCCCATCACAAAACACTACACTAAAAATTGCTCGTCCGTAAAATCTTAATAATACACATTAACTATCCTCCAACGTATTTTGAACTCTATTCTTTATGTATTAAAGTCGTATTTATAAGTTAAGTTTCCTATTCATTAGCAGTAGTCAAAGGGTTGGCAAATCCAAGTTCTATTGTGAATAGTCACGCGTCAAGTTAGAATTAAATATAATTACGTGTTTTTATATTTCCGTTGCTATAGAAATTAATGCTTTAAGTTTTGTATGCAGTGTAATTAATCTTCTGTAATTTGAATTTGGAATGGAATAAATCCTTTGACAGCTAAGTTTTTGAATTTCGAACGGAATTGAAGTTGAGAAATAAGAGGAATAGGGGATAATTAACTTTCATCTATTTATTTTTTGAAGATGTACCTACTAAATAAAAACAAGAGATCCATTCATAGTAGAGCCATTGTAGACGTTCAACATATCCTACCATCAGTCATTTGTCTGTGAAAAATGTATAAAAAGGCAATCGCTCGAATCGACGTATTTGGTTTTCTTTGATATGTCAAGATCTTTACGGTGAAATAATTTTCGGCGCAAAGTTTAAGACTTTTAAGAACAAGTTCTGGTTTTGGTAATAATGTTCAAAATTAGCGCGATTGCCCTACAGCAAAGTCAAAGTTAAAATTTTGTATTTCATAAAATCACGGGGATCACTTGGACACGTCTTAAGTCTACGTTGCATTTGCACCTGTTCGTAACGCGACCAAGCATGGAAGATACAGGTAAGAAACCAAGCCTTTTTTAGTACCTACGATTAAAAGAAAACGACGAGAAAACTAAGAGTAAAAAAGATTAGAATCAACTTACCGATTACCTAAAAACTTTTAATGTGATTATAGCTTGTTTTTGTTAATAAATATATATTATGTATAGTATATGTCACCTTCAAATTGTAAATACCATTAAATAATCTCGCGAGATTATAAACTATCGTAGATCTGCTAAGATCGAAATTAGAAGGTTAGGTAGTAAAAACTACGCCAGAAATTTAAAGCAGTTAAATTGTTAGCAGTATGTTACGGTTCACAATCTTTCGACAGTTTGCAATCTTGCGAGATGGATAATAATCTAACAGTATTTACAATTTTACGGTGACATAATAGTTTTTGTATAATAATCAAATACTAGTTGCTGCCCGCGACTTTGTCGGAAGGCATTATATTCGTTCATTCACTCGATGGATACAGTCTACGTACATACAACGACACTTTTTAACCAGTTTTTTGGTTCTATTTTTTTTCCTTTTTTTACATAAGTGCTAGCTTAGACGTTATTGATTGATCGCTGAAATTAAGCAACGTTGTGCTCGGCCACAATTAATATGGGTGACCGCAAGTGGTATTATGAGCTGAGCGCTTGCGTGCTTAAATTGTCGGTCCCGGCTTTTAAGTCGAGGCCACGACGGAGGCCTTTAGACGGCCTAAAAACTCCGTCACAAGAGTTGGCAACTAGCTCAAACGAACTTACTTAACCCACGGTTTGGACTATATACCGTTACTATAATGGTACAGAATATAAAAATCATAGGTAGTAAATCGTTATAATGTGAACGTGAACATAGGGGTGAAATGGTGATCTGATTTCACTTCAATACAAACATTATAACAACTGATACCTTCCACAATTTATTGTGGTAATTGTATAGTCAGCATTTCGTTCTCCTTTTACAATCTATAGTAGATGATTAATACAGCGTCAGGAGGAAACTTTTACCTTCACAAAGTGGACGCTGTAGCCCGTGACGAATTAAGATGGAGTAGGCTTGCCCAGTAACTATTTCATCCTCTCAGCTTAGTCGGCCTTGTCCACAGGAAAGACATGGTCAATAAGTGCGGAGTTGACTAAACCGCGGGTTTCTTCACGTTGTTTTCCTGCACCGTTTGAGAGAACTGTTATAGCGCACATGAATTTTTCGCACAGAAAAATCCATAGGTACACGATCGGATTTGAACCCACTACCTAGGATACCTAGGATCGGAAGGAGGACCAACGAGACCACCAGTGCTCAAACAAAAAGATGATAACACTACTTCCTGTAGAAGTAAAACTTTAGTTTGATCACCTCGGTGACGTGGCGGGCAAGTGTTCATCTGAGACGCAAGAGGCGCGGGTTCGATTCCCGCTACAGGAGAAATGATTGTATTTTCTGAAAATATTTCTTCCGGGTCTCGGTCTGGGTGTTGTGGTACCATGGTACTCGTAGTTTCTGATAACCACAACACAGGGAATCCTAGTGTGGGGCCAGGACTATGTATGTGACTATTGGGTGTTATTGATTTATTATTTTTTCACTCTATGTGTTTGTTTTTTCTCTTATGTATCTATGTAATGTTGTTGTGCCAAAAGCTTGTATCTATCTATCTACCTACCGAGACCCAGGCCGTACCGAAAACCGTCCCATCAGTAAGCAAATTAACCAACGCCATTTACAAATATCGGTCAATTAAACGGCGCGCGAGATAACAATTGGAATCGGTTTCGCTTTCAGCGAGAGCGAAACTGCTAAATATATTAATAGATGAGCTGATACATCAATGAATGTCCACCGCTTTCCTACAGGCACTTTCAATTTTCACGCGCTCATAGGGTGCCCCCGATTTGCATTTTTCGAATATTTTATAACAATATTCCCGCTACTCGTGCCACTGGTTCTTTGTATAAAAGGCTTAAAGTGCGTATCAATGGAACTCCTTTTTGTGTCCTGTCAAATGCGTTCTATTTTTTCAGGTTTTTTGATTATCAGTTTTCTCACGATATTTTTTTCCTTATTGTTTGAGAGGAACGACTGGGTTAGAGCACTTATTATTTTTTTGTAATATAAAAAACTACATTCGTCTAACTTTTGATGTTTCTGAGATTGATGAGATTTTGTGACGTCTCTGTATGTATGTTCGTATGAGCTAGTGGCCAACTCTAGTGACGGAGTTTTTAGGCCACCTTAAGGCCTCCGTCGTGGCTTAACAATTTAAAAGTCGAGACCGACTGTTTAACGTGCCCTCTGAAGCACAGAAGCGCTCACCTCCTAATGACACTTGCGGTCACCCATCCCAATTTGTGACCGCGCATATCGTTGCTTAACTTTAACGATCAATCAAGAACGCCCAAGCAAGCTACGCCACGAGCGCTTCGATGTCTCTGGGCTTTTTAGATAATACTTTTTTAAGGGCCTGCAACGCACTTGCAGCTCCTATGGCGGTAATCACCATCAGATGAGCCGCAAGTTCATGTGCATCCTCTTCAAAAAAACTCCATAACCACCATTATCACGACACCGGCCTACCAAAATTATGCTTAGAATAAAAAACTATATTCGTAGTATACTGCAAGAATGTTTAAAAATCGACTAAGGAATAGTATCCTCTCCAATATGATGAGATACAATAAGCAAGTATTTCAAGGGTTGACGTCAGGCAGCGGCCGGTCATAAAACACCTTAGCCAAAACTCTTACAGCATGATTCTTGGATCATGGGATCATGCTGTAAGACCGCCCGGTGTGACGACCCCACATAAAGTGGGATAAGGGCAGGAAGATGATGACTGCAAGAATGATTAGCATGCTTCTTTCTAAACGTACTTAACACTATTTCAAGCCTCTACATAATTAAATAAAATGATGATGATGATTACATCCAAAAAGTCCCAAATCCTTGTCACCCGAGTTGTGTACGCTCGCCGCCACCGGTGCGTGTATCACGCCATTGACCACACGTTCGCAGCCGATGGGATATTTACACGTATTTCCATAATAAATTCATTAAATGTCAATTCGCACTGATAATGCGGAAGCTGTTATTGGCTGTAGGTTAATAAAGGTTAACTTTTGGGAGTAGTGAGTGATGTTTTAGGGGCTTTTTCAGTTAAGCGTTTGGTGACTGCTGCCGGACGGTTTTGTGACGCTTGCTTTGTCCCGGGTGACTAAATTGAAAGCGTATTAGTCAGAGCCTGGAAAGATCCATATGGCAAACGACATAGGGGAAGACCTCAAACGCGCTGGGCAGAAGAAAAACAGCAAGCCGCGGTTTTATATTCGCTCGAACAAGCTCAAAACAGGGATAAATGGAAATCATTGGAGGCCTTTACTCGTGCAGGGGTTAGTCAATTTGATATTTTTTGTTTTGCCATTTGTATTCGTTATTTTGATAATACAAAAAATATAAAGCTTATTATTTTATACTAGCTGACCCCGCGAACTTCGTATCGCCTTAGAATTAAAATGCATTTTTTTTTCTAATGCATAATACAATTTTCTAATGCATACTTAGTTACAAAACTCAGACCCAGAAGAAATATTTGCAGAACATACAAACATTTCTCCCGTAGCGGGAATCGAACCCGCGCCTCTTGCGTCTCAGCCGAGCACTCGCCCGCCTCGCCACCGAGGTCGTCAATTGGATTAATACTATACATTTTATCCGAGACACAACAGATGCTAACATTTAAAGGCGCGGGCGTTAGCTAGTGTAACATAAGACGACTTCGTCAATTTTAGAACACAATAATGAAAGGAATGGTGAAGTTAGAAGCACCACCATAAAATGAGACAATCCCATATCGAGAATATCATAAAACGAACAGAAGTAATATTTACTTGCAGTTGTCCAAAATAGCGCGACGTGGTAGCAGACGGCAGTAATACAACTTATGACTTGATGTTTTACTTGGTCTATTTGAGTTTGGTCATATAAATCATCTACATAATTAAAATAACACGACTTGATTGTCTTATCATATCCACAGGCCAATTTCACTGTGTAGGTTTGCCTTTTTTTTTCACGATTCGCTCCGGTCCTGTGCCTAATTTTAATACTAAAGTTTATTCAAAAAATATATAATAAATATCCTTTCTACAAATATTATAAATGCGAAAGTTCATTGCCACATATCTCTGTAACTACGAAACCGAATTTGATGAAATTAGGAAAGTAGTTTAGGTTCTGGAATAACATAATAGGCTAATTATTTCGAAAATCAACGTCTAAGGGATATATAAAAAAAAAAAAGTAAATTAGTGGTAAAGTTTCTATGGAAAAAATATTTCTTGGTTCAAAACCAAGTAAGTAAGTACAAATAAACTTTAAAACAAATAAAAATATGAGATTTTTTAATTAACACCAAAAAAGTTTGTAATGGGGACTTTTTAACTGGTGGTGAGATTGGCTCAAAACAGGGTTAGGATACTTTATATACAAAATCAATGGGCACGTGTTTCAAAGTTTTTCAAAATAACCCTCAAAAAAAGGTAAAATGGGGTATCAAAACTTACACCACGCGAGCAAAGCCGCGCGAGTAAGCTCGTATAATAAACATATACTTTTTCATGTTTTAATACGAAATGGAGTTGGAATGTCTTTTCTAAAATCGATAAATTGTACAAAAAGCAACCTGTCACTCGGGCTAGGAGAACTTTTTCCATTTGCTATTGGCTCTTTATATTATCCTACTAATATTATAAACGCGCAAGTTCGTATGTATGAATGTATGGATGTTTGTTACTCTTTCACGCCTTAACGGCTGAACGGATTTGAATGAAACTTGGAATATACATAGTACATGTACTGGATTAACATATAGGCAAATTTTTATCAGGGTACCCCGCTAGCAAAGCCGCGGGCGGCAGCAAGTATCAAATAATAAAAAAGGGGCCCCATATGAAACATTTATGTAGGCACATGTAGCATCCTATCCAGCGCCTACTAATCTATACTAATATTATAAAGCTGCAGAGTTTGTTTGTTTGTTTGTTTGTTTGAACGCGCTAATCTCTGGAACTACTGGTCCGATTTGAATGATTCTTTCAGTGTTGGGTAGTCCATTTACCGAGGAAGGCTATAGGCTATGTTTTTTTACTTTCAAAATTAGGGATCCGTAATAAAATTGCTATTTTGTAACACAAGGTGTAAAATCGAAAACCTATTTTTGCGTGCGCTGCAAAAACTATTGACAATAGAACAAAATGATGTACTACGGGTTTGTAGATCCCATCAAGACCTACAAAAAAGTCCGCGAGAACATATATCTAGCTATCATGGTTTAATCACAATAACCGATTTTGTGTTCAAAATAATTATTAAATCGTCTGAAGAGAAAAAAACTACGTTAAATATGTATCGTAATATTAATCTTTATCGAAATTAAGCATTATGTTATCAAGAGTATTTATGTAGAAGTAAAATACTTTTTGTTTCATCTCAATCGGATATTTCGTTTAAAAGTTATCACGTGTGTAAGATGTTAAGAGTTGGTACCTATTAATGAGTTATGGGCCATAGTCCATTTATTGAGGGAGGCTATAATATAGGCAATATTTTATCTCGGTATTTCCACAGAAACGAGAAAAACGCGGGTGAAACCGCGGAGCACAGCCAGTACATTCTATAACCGGAACGTCACCTACCCGGTACAAAAAGAAACATAAAACATTTGACAGAACTTTCCGCTTTTGTAACGGTCCATTGAATGAGATAGTGAGCGCAGACTCATATTCCCAATAAATAAATAAATATTTGTGGACATTTCACACAGCGCCATCTAGCCTCAAACTAAGCAAAGCTTGTACTAATGGACACCAGATGGCTGATGGAATACTTATATACTTTTCAATGCCCACAAGTACTGGTTGTCTAGTGGTAATGACCCTGCCTACCGATCCTAAGATCGTGGGCTCAAACCCAGTCGCACAACAAGGGATTTTTCTCAAAATTTTTTTTTGTTAATTATGTTCGCTATACTTAACAGTACTCTCAGACTGAGAATGAAAATATCGTAAGGAAACCGGCATGTATTAAGTACACAAAAGGAGCTTTTGAATCGCACTTTAAATCCTTTCACCTCACTGGTTCGAAAGAACTAGAATCGTGATGTCTTCAACAGGTTAGGTAATATCTTAAATAATGGACAAACGGTTTACTGTGTCATTGTAGAATCCTCCATATTAGCTTCCTAGTTCATTATAGTCTTGTGATGTAGCAATAAACTGTTTAAGTTTAGGTACTTCAAAGACACTGCTGTCGTGGATTGATGTATGGAGAAAATAATCTAAATATATAAACCATGCGTGACTGACCGACTGACAATCAACGTACCTACAAACTAAACTGTCAGTCCTCGGAAACTTGAATGGTATATTTATTTTATCATCTAAAATACAATTGAATGACATTTTACTCAAAAGAGCTTATTGTTTTATTAGTCAAGCTAATTTTTCAAACAGAAAAACCCATAGGTGCACGACTGGATTTGACCCCACGACCTCTGAGGCAGCTACCACTAGACTACTATTTTTCTCACGCAAATTAACTGTTGAATATACTACTCATAATAATGTTCCCGTGCGTATAAAATATGGTAAAACAACTCTAGAATCAGATAAATTCGGGATACAAAAAAATACCATTTGCGTTACCATGACAACTGTTTTTTTTATAAAACACGTGCTGCTTAAAGAGGTTGAAATCCAAATAGGTCTGTCGAATCGCCAACGGTAAGTTTGGAACACTCTTTTTTCTAAAATGTGCGCGCGTGTTATGTAGAGAATATTAATCAATAGCGGTCCGCACTCAAGCACTCTTGTCGTACAAAAGCTCTCGCCGCTCGCGTGCCCTTGCGCAACACAAGTGCTTCGATCACATTGAACACCATTGTTCCTTACTACGGCGATAATTTCAAATTTATTTTTAAATCTGATGAACTTTGAATTTAGAACATACGTCGATTTTTTTTAAACGATCTATTTTTGAACCTAATAAAGTTTGGCTCGTTATAAAAGTGACATTAAAAACAATTCCATTTGAACGTGTTTCAATGTTTGCCGTATTACCATATTCATGAATTCGACAAAAATTAATGTGTTTCCGAATACAGTCTCCCGTTGAATTAGAAATCAGCCATCACTGGCCGAAAAAAAAACAATAATTATAAAGCGCGCGTAATTCTAATTCCGAATTCAAATTAAAGCCGCTTAATGCGCGGGAGCGACCCCGTTAAAAAAAGAGTTGACGACTGCTCGCCGAGGGTGGTAATTTTTCATTAATTTAAGTTCACCATTCCCTGTTTTGTTTGCTTTTAATCGCATTTCTAATTAATCCCGTCGCGAATAACGTGACAACTGTCGACTATGGCGGCCATTTTTTCCAGCGAGTATAGCAGATGTCGGCCGATTTCCATTTGTTTCTGAGATTAATGATTCGGTGCGATTGTGAATTTTTCCGGTCGGCTTTTGTTGTTTTAGAAGCAATTTGTCCGCTTACTTTTGTAGAGAGGCAGTCGTTAAAGCCTCCGCAAATGATATTGGAACGAATAGGAAAAATCTGAACAAAGGGGTACGGTTCTGTTCCGTTACGAATGCCATCGAACTCGGGATTTACAATACAGATTGAATTTGAGAACATGAAATAATGGAATCCAAATGTTACTGAAATATAAGAGGACTACTATTCAGACGAAAAATGTTTTGTTGTGACTACCTTCAACCACTTGTCATCGACAAGAAGAATTCTCTATCATATTTATGCAAAGAACAAAAGAACACTAATAAAAAAAAAACTTACTTCCCTAGACGCAGATTTATTTAACCGTTCTATTCGATAGTCTTTTGCGAGTGGACTTCTGCAAAGTCACGCCTAAATCAACATACTAAATTCTACTTTGGTAGAGATTTTATAAATATACCTACCAAAGAACCAAGAAGTACCAAGAATAAGTATCATCAACCAAGTTTCAAGACATTCTATTCAATTTAAGTGGAATTTTAGAGTTCAAGTTACTAATAAGGGCAAAAAACTGTCAACTGATAGGTACTGAAAATGTTCTAAACATACTGTACAATCAAAAACTTAACTCTAGTTAAAACTTAAAGTAACTAAATAAATAAATCAAATATATTTATATTTGTGGACATTTCACACAGCGCCATCTAGCTCCAAACTAAGCAAAGCTTGTACTATGGGCACCAGATGGCTGATATAATACTTATATACTTACTTTTTTGTAAATACATAATTTATAATACATAATACGTATCCCTAACGAGGTGGGCAGAACCACAAGTAATCATAAGAAAACTTGCAGCCACTTCTGATCCAAGACTCCCAAGATGGATATGGTGAACCATGGTGACAGGTATCAGCCCATCGCCCATATAGGTCCATCAAGTTGGAGAGGATACTAGGTACTCCTGAGTCGACTTTTACGACATGCTCGGAGAGAGAAACAGCTGGACGCATTCTATGTTTTTTCTTTACTCCCAGTCCAGCAGAGAAATAACTTATAAATAAACTAGCTGCCGCCCGCGGCTTCGCTCGCGTGGTGCCCGGATAAAAAATAGCCAATATGTTAATCCAGTACATGTACTATGTATATTCCAAGTTTCATTCAAATCCGTTCAGCCGTTTAGGCGTGATTGAGCCAGAAACATCCAAACATCCTCACAAACTTTCGCATTTGTAATATAAGTAAGAAGTAAGATGCTCAGAAAATAACCAAGAAACCCGACGTATGAAAAACCGACAATAAAACTAAAATAAATTGCTAAAGAGTAGTTCGGTTCGCGTCGAGTCGCGTCTAATTTCGTGCTTTTACGAGCTCTCGCGGTTCAAGCTTCTGTAGGTTAAGGTTAGCCGGTTTTATGCTCTTTACACAGTTTAAACTTTTCCAGCAAAAAAGTTTAAGCATGTATGCTCTTTATCATTCTCACTAGGTTCATTTTAACTAGATACATAGGTATAAGTTTTTGGTTTTTTATTATCTTATCTTACTTATATTATAAATGTGAAAGTTTGTGAGGATGTTTGGATGTTTGTGGCTGAATCACGCCTAAACGGCAGAACGGATATGATTAGAACTTGGATCTACATAGGTAGAACATTTGCTGGATTAACATATTTTAGGCTATTTTTCATCTGGGTAATGCAAGCGAAGCCGCGGGAGGCAGCTAGTTTATTCATATTTATTTATTTCATCTTTAGACATGTTACATGTACTTAGATATTATCTCAAATAAAACCGGTCAAGTGCGAGTCGAATGTGCACACGAAAGGTTCCGTACCATCGGACATGTACATAAATGTTTCTTGTAGGTATGGGGCTTCCTTTTATTTATTATTTGGTTTGTGAAGAATAGCGAAAAGTACTCAAAGGAGTACGATTTTGATGAAAACTAAAACTGCATCATTGGATTTTTGGAAAATCAATATTCCTAGCCAGAAATCAAACCCGTTGATTAAAAAAAAACGCAGTGTATTTTTACACCATTCGATAGTGTCGCTGATAATGAACGAATTCTTAACAAACGATCCGTTGTCCGTTAGTGGAATATTGGAACAGGGCATAAAAGGTTATGGTAGATTTGGAGCGTTTTTTGTAATTATTCGATCTTTGACTTTCGGAAGTTAAATGAACTGTCATTTAAACCGATGGTTTAAGTTAACCTAATCATAACTTTAGCTATATCACAAAACAAGATACGTTTAAGTAACCTAGATATATCTAACGGAACTAACGCAGAACGCACTTCCAGACTAGGGGTCACGGGGTGGCGGGCGGCCCCACCCCATGGTTACCAGTACCCAGTGCTCAGTGCCCATGGGGTGGGGTGGTACATGATGATGATAATTTGTTTCAGACGGCACCAAATTGGCAGACTTCCTTTGGAATTCAATGTTCGCTTTAGGTGTGCTTTTAGTCACAGACTACGCAAAATGCATGTTTGAATTGTCTAACTGTATTTATAATTTATGTTTTCTAAGGCTGTATACTGCCGGTTTCAATATTCTACTAACGGACGATGGGTTGTTCCAAAGTTGTTATGTATGGACAAACAAAATATTTTTTGTTTAAAATCAACGTCGCTGTGATAATGATCGTTCAGTCTTCTATCAATAGAATATTAGAATTGACCAATAGACAATATTAGGTACTATTATTACTTAAATAAAATAAATACACATTTCACACAGCGCCATCTAGCCCTAAACTAAGCAAAGCTTGTACTATGGGCACCAAATGGCTGATAGAATACTTACATACTTTTTTTTATGGCGCAGATTTTTTCAAAAGATTGCAAAAATGTAAAGTGCACAGAACTTTTTAGTTTTTACAACATGTTAGTTTTTTCAAAAAGTACACAATAATAAGTACTGTGAATATTTAAAGCTTCATTGGTGAACTTCTCAACCTTCTTCAATGCTCATTATCTTCAATCTTCCACTTGATTTATTAGTGTAATTATATATTTTTGTGTATATAATATATTGTAGTACATAATGTTTATATTGACCCCATTCTTTTTATTTATTTAGTTAAGTACCTACATAAATTATTATTAGGTTGTCTGGAAGAAATAGCTTTATGGAATAAGACCGCTGTTGTGTATATGTGTTTTTGTTAGTACCTAAGTTTTTATTATTTTGTTTTAGTTAGTTTAATATTGTTATACACAATAAAGAGATTATCTATCTATCTTACCTCCAAGTGGGCTGATCCATTTGATTTTCTATTTCAGTCCGATCTTGTAGCCCAGTCTTGTTCCCGTCACTTCGTGTCTTCCATTTAATCACTGGCTACTATTATCAATAGTACTTCAGTTGTTTAGCACTTCAATTTATTAAGGCTTATTATTTATTGATAGATTTATTGAGATAGCATTTCATTTAAAGAAACGTTCATTTTGATGCCAAAAATAATTTTACAAATAGAACATAATAGAATCTTCTTCTATAATTTTTTCTGCAAACGACGCACAGGCAAATCTTCCCTAAAGGCCTTTAACCCCTAAAGGAGTGAAAGGCAGTCAGTATGAAACTTTTTAACGCGTAGTGCGATTTTTTTGAAACTATAAATGGAGACTATCTGTCTGGATACTATAAATGCAAAATAAATGGACACGTGTTTCAAGATTTTTCATAACAACTCTTAAAAAAGGGTTAAATGGGGTGTCAAAGTTTGTATGAGAACTTTTTAACGGGCCCCGGGCGGTGCAATTGGCTTGAAACCCGGTTTGAATACTATAAATAAAAAATAACGGACTCGTATTTGTTCGAGTGTTACTCGAGTTTTTAAAAATGCCCTTAATCAGGGGTAAAATGTCGTGTCAAAATTTACTGGTGTAAATTTTGACACTCAATTTTAATTTCTTTCATTTTAATTACTTCCGAAGCCGTACATGGAAGCTATTTGTGGTATGAAGTAGGTGTCTTTGTTGCTTTCGAACAAGTTCAGGGTGAAAAATATAATTTTTTATTTATATTTTTCATCCTGAACAAAATCAATAAAAAGTGTAGGGAAAAACCAAAAAGATTTTCTTGTTTCATTTTTCTGTTATAAAAATGATAATAATAACTAAGTAGTTTCCAAGATGGTCAAAATTTAAAGCATACAAATAAGACTGTCTGAGTTGATAAATTTTGGTTATAATTAATTAGCAATAAGTTTTCAAGGAACATGCCTGTAGAATTTGCCGATGCCTATTTCAATATTTTTTTTGTCCACGTCTTAATTTTCTTTCAAAGCTTTCAAGTTTTCAGCTTAGGCAACTCAACAAATTCATGTACCTATGAGATACCTATGTACCTATATGTATAAATGCGCATAAGTTTTCATAGTTATAAAGCTATAACCACTTCTCACATGCATAAACAATTCCTTTATCGTGCACTATAGTCTAGCGGGTTTGAATTTTCGCCGGCGATCTGTGGTCGGTCTTTGCGCTATTAATTTGTAATGTCTCCCCCACCCCCATTGCTGAGAGATGCAGTAGGGTGCAGTCGCAGGAAATCACTAGAGATGATGATCCTAAATGCTTTTATTATTATTTAAACTAATTTTCATCACAGTACTGAATCTTATGTTGGTTCTACGTAGTTAGTCTTTTTGTATCCGACTGTACGTGTACATCAAAAATGTATTCATATTTTAAATTGTACTTTTTCACTCGAATGTCAACGTATATCTAACTATCCAATATAAGAAGAGATTGAATATAACTTTAAGCTGTATTTACATGGTACTACATCATCTGAATGGTAGGTAATTTTTAAATTATTTCATAGATTTGTTCTCTATGCCACATAGACATTAGACGTACATACAAACTACATAGTACAATTTATGATATGTATTTCGTGAATCTCAGCTTCGACACTATCAAAACATTCAGCGCAAACTGCAAGCTCACATGCTCAAAATTCTCCGGAATCATCAGACATGTCTTCCCCTAGCCCTTTCCGATCTTCAATGGGGGACGCTTCCGATAGGATTAGGCCAGACTTACTGCTCGGTCAGAAACACGTCGCTATAACCCCTCCCGACCCCCCACCCCCCCCAGCGCATTAGGAGCAATCATATTCGACGTCCAGGTTTTGGCATCGATTCGTGTTGCTTAGGCTTGCTGGGCTATTTGCGAAACAATGATTGGTGGTGTCTTCGTTTGTAAGCGCAAAGCTCTGTTTTGCTTGGCAGGAAAATGTTCCAAGTTGTAGCTTACAAAGTGCTTCAGTCTATGTTGTTTTAATTTGATGTTCTTCCTTACATAATTTTTATGCAGGGTGTTAAAAAGATTCCATGAATAGGGATATGAATATCCTGATTAAAATCGTAATAATTATATATGTAATTATAATGTGACCAATGATCAAAGGGCTGGCGCTTACCTCGGATAAAGGATAGCTATCCAACGAGGTAACGTCGCCAGCCTTTTTGGGACCTTACCTGCGGTCGGTGATCTGAGCTCTGTTTTCTATCTGTAAGCGAACTTAGAAAACTGAGCTCATTTTCATTTCTAATTATTATACCGATTACCTTAAAGTTTTTTTATGTTATTGTAGTTTGTCTTTGTAAATAAGTTTTAGATCTAAAAGATTTTAAGTTTGTAATTTTGTTCCCACTCTCACCTTAATAGCGGAACGGAGGTTTATGATTATGTAGGTGAATGTACCTTGGATGTCACAAAGCAGGATATCATGCTAAAGAATCAAACGGAGACCGTACCAGGTTAAAATTTAATTCAAACTCAAATAATGTTTAGGTATTAACGGATCGATCCACACAATGATCATTTTTAGAAACAAACTAAGGTCATGTCTCTTTTAACTTCTACAGACAGTCTATCGACTTTCTTATCTATTCTTAGAACTTGTTTACCTTATTAATCAATTTATAGGTTTTATATAAACATGGGGGATGTGACAATTTGAGGATTTTTGTGCCTCAATAACGACGTAGCGACTGAACTGGTTTTAGTAAAATTTGAAATATACATAGAAACACTTGTGCTGGAGAGCAATTTTTTTTTAACCTATGAACCTTTAATTGCATAAGGAATTGGAGGCAACAGAAATACCTATAAGAAACTCAAGAATTTTTATTATAACTTTTCTCAAAAATTCGAAAAGAAACAAAAAACCTCCGAACGTACTCAAATAATCCTTATCTGTGACAACCCTGAAGTCACTTTTACTCATATTACCCCGAAACAATGTGAATCACAAAGGAGGGAGAAAAGTTGAAAGAACGCTCGCAATGCCGCTAAGCCCGGTACGTGGTGTCTTGACCTATTTGCAGACTCGGTTTGGGGTAGGTCGAGACACGTCGGGTACAATGTTTTTATGTGAATAACAAGATTTTGCAAGAACAAAGTTGTTACATAGCGTGATATCTTTTACAATTCTTACAGATGTGTAGCTTCGCTTTATGAAAGATGTTTGAAACAAGTTTTGCAATCCTACTAATATTATAAATGCGAAAGTTTGTGTGTGTGAATGTTTGTTACCACGTATCCCCGTAACCACCGAACCAATTATAATGAAATTGGGTGTGTAAATAGTATTGAATAAAATATGATTCAGGAGATTTCAGAGATTTTCCATGTCTACCTCTAAGACGGAGTTTCCGAGTTTGGGGTAGCGCGTTTTATATTGTCTCCATAAAAAAAAATATCATTTCTAAGCAGATTTATCTAACATTTTATTTTTAGGTTGAAAATGCTAATTTATAATTTAATATCTACAAAGTTTAAAATAATTTAGCAAAAAAAAAGCACAACTAACTGGAGGTTTGTTGACAGACGAATCGGGATGCGAGGCTGATATGCTGGAAGGCGCGGAGGGGGGCCGGCACTCGCCGCCTCGGCCGCAGCAAGAGCCCATCAACCTCAAGAATGAGGTAAGTACCTACTTCTATGTCCCGCAGGACAGCTTGTCTTGGGTTGATCCCTCCGTAGACCAAGATACTCCGATGACGGTGGTCTTTAGTCGTTTCGCACCACGAGCGATTCGAACCGCGGTGCGAATCGCCTATGCTTTGTTTCTGAATAGGGTCATTCAAACCACAGTGGTTGGAATGGTGCGAATGACCCAAGGTATTTTTTAGAATGGGTCTATTCGCGAAACGACCCAATGCTCTTTTCGTAGGTCTGATTTGAAAAATTTAAGCCTCTGTCCGAATTCACCCATCCAAAAAGAGAACTATTATACCCCACTGCGGTCCGAATCAGCCCGTTACAAAAATTTTTTGGGCGATTCGACCTCCTCTTCTAACGCAGAGAGAAGCCCCCCATCACGCCGACGTAGGTTAAACTAGATCACATCACACCGACTCTGCTGGCGGAGTCAATGGCTTCTTCTCGCTCGCCCCCTCTGGCCGCAGTCGTTAGATTCAGGACTCAAGCAACAGCCCAACAGTTCATACCTAAATGGTGGTCTTGCGCTAGTTGCCCCAAAAACCTTTTCTCTCGGTGTCGCGCCCTCCGCGCTCACTGTAGGTCATCTGCGACCCACATCATTTATATCCGTCCGAAAAAAATAGCTTGACATGGCACCCCATGTCAAGCTATTTATTTTTGAAATTTTATTTTTTTATTTTAGAATTGTATCAAGTTTTAAACTTAAACAAAATCTTGTAAGTTTTCCCAATGTAGCCTGAAATTTATTTTATTTATTATAAACAAAAAACCTTCAATCACTATAGTGGGAGGCAACATTGGAAAAACTTACAAGATTTTATTTAAGTTTAAATCTTGATACAATTCTACGACCCATATGAAATCTTATTTGCTAGCTAATACGTACTGGCTAGTTAACATGTTTATTTACTCATAAGGTTATTCTTATTACCTAGACCTATAATAATTTTGATTTCAATAAACAATATTGAGAATAAAATACAATACATACACGCTGAAAACGGCATTGGTGAAATAAAAACTTTATCGTAGTTCGTAGCGACTTGAGAGAGAAGTTTATAACAGCGATTTGTGTGCAATTTGTAAAGAGTACCTATAAAAAAATATGTGGCTAATGCACACACGTGTACCTATTACAACTAAGGCACTAACCAGCCTAGAAACTGAATGCAACCGCAGGAATTCCTTTTTCTAAAAAGAATTAAAACTTTTGTTAAAAGTTAAGTATTTATTTAAAATTCATGTTGATAACCTTAAAGTCATGAAACCTACATCTACAAAATGTGCATTTGTGTACATCTACATTTTGTACTGCACAGTTCATAAAATAACGACAAAGCATATCCACACATTCTATACAATGAACCGACAAAACGAGTGGACACTCTCGTAGCGCTACGAAGCGAAGCTCCTTGACCCTCGTAGCACGAGATCAGTAGCGCGGTGTGAAAACGCTTTTCGTCAAGTGCCCGTCGGAGCAAAAACGAAAACTTGGAACGTCCAAAGACTAACATTCACCGCTTCGTTAGGCGAAAAAATGCGCCACGGCGAAACCGACCAATCGGTGGAGCATCCGCGCAACCTACTTGCCTCAGAATCTATAGTATCGATTAGTGAGCGCTTTTTTACCCGCACGCACTCACACACCGCCACGGCGGGGGCAGCCTTTTTAACAATCTTTTTTTCGTCTACCTCACCCCCGAAAACGGCACGTCCATTGCTCGATGCAAAGACCACCCGCTCCACCCCTCATATAGCAAGCATTGAAAATGGAATTTCCATGAGTGATGGAGTGTCAAACGGGAAGTGAAAAAACGGAGAAAAAGTACATTATGTTAATTATTGAACGCGTGCTCCGTCGTCCGAGTTTAAATTGAATGTCATGTCGTACGTGTCCGACGGACGGCGTGTCGTGGAAACACTTTTTTCTGTTCCTATTCCGCTGTTCCAATTTTTAATTTTCCATTTTCCAATTACAGAGGCACTAAACTGAAATTCAATTTGCCGGCCTGATCAAAAAATACAAACGTTGACTTAATGAATTGAAATTAAAAAACATTCTAATCTTAAAACTTCCTAGAAAACTAAAGTCGTCTAGACAGATACCTACATTTATAGTGAAAGGTACACCCACCCACCCACACTGTCTATTTATCTAGAAAGAAAAACGACACAAGACAACATTTTTCTAACAAAGTTGAACTTGAAAAGTAAGACCGTGAGACCGGGCGCAAAGTGGTTAACTGGGTCGACAGGGGATCAACCCCTTGCGAACTTAGGGGATGCATCCCTCCTTTAGGGGTACGTGACATGTATCAATGGATTGTAGCATGCTGATAGACAATGGCTTAGAATTTATGATAGAAATAGAGATAAGACGACATGCCTTTAGACAAGTCTTTAACAGTTTGGTTTTAAGTTTTACGACTTTATAAAAATGAATCTATAGAAACTACTTTTTATGAGGAAGAATGTCTAAACATTATAATGTAGGAAAACTTTATTCATAAAGAATTAGTGAGATACGAATGATCAACACTAACCCCGCAAGTTTTAACTTTTAATGAAATCTGCTATCGCGTCCATAGAACAAAAAGAACTGACAAAACACTTATTCACCGGACAACGCGACGAACTATCCGACAGTCGCATTGCTAATGGAAAATCCCGAAAAAATATCGGTGTTCTGAAAAAAGTCAAAAAAAAACCAAAACACATTTGAATGAAAATTGGGTGGTGGCGGGCGGCAGCGCTCGGCGATTGGCCATTATTATTATTATTACTTGCATTATATCTGCATTTTTTCACGCACACAGACGCGGGCGTTCGCCATTTTTATTTTCTTCCTTTTTTCTTTTTTTGGGGAAATTGGCGGGGCGTCGGTCGCCCCCACACACGCGCTCGCCGGCGGAATCGAACTATGCGATGTCTACAAGTGGACGAACATTTAAATTGGCTCTCATCAAATATTGACTGCGTGTAGTTTTTTCATTAACCATTGACTTTTTGTGAGTAACGTCGGGTCGACTGCGACTCAATTGCGGTAGGTACTTGTATCAGACTCTTTTGAACAGGTAGCCCGCGTTACCTCACTTTTTATCTTTTTACTGAGCCTTTGATACTTTCAAACGATTCACATAATCATCTTTCAAATTATCAACCAAATTAAAAGCTAAGGTACGTTAATACAATTTAATGTTCTTTTTTCAAAAACGATTACTCCTTCATGTACTTTATGGAGTAGTAGAAAGTAAGAAAAACAACACCCTTTTATAAGTAACAAAAACACATTGATGAAATAAAACTGGTCAAGTCCGAGTCGAATTCGCACACGAAGAGTTCCGTACCATCGTACTTACATAAAAAAATATTTCATGTATGGGAGCCCTTTTTATTTTTATTATTTGTTGTTATAGCGGCAATAGAAATACAAATGAATACAATAAATACAATACGGTAATGTGAAAATTTCAACTCCCTCTATTACGGTTCATGAAATACAGCCCTCTAACAGACGGACGGACAGATGAACGGATGGATGGACAACGGAGGCTTAGTAATAGGGTCCCGTTGGCACCCTTCGGGTACGGAACCCTAAAAAGCACTTGTTACAGCACCCCATTTGAGGGTGTGAAAAGCTAGCGAAGATACCACAGCGCAAAAACAACGAAACTGCAGTCAAGCAAAATGTATTATCATTAAAAAAAGCAAAAAAAATCATAATTAAAGGGGTGGCGGTGCGGGGTGCATGCCATTTTTTATTTTAATTGGCTTGTAAATTACAAAAGTTATAGTGAAAACGGGAGGTTTTTTCAGTGTCATTAAACTTTAAATTTTCTACTTGGCTCGGGGGCTATCATATATCTCATGGTTTTCTGCTCATAATGAAAGTGAACAAAACATTACGAACTATTTTTGAACATTCATAGAAGAAAATCATTACCATGCAGAAAATGTAATAAAGAGATGTGTGTGTAGTACAAAACTACCTGAAATTTATTGGTAATTTTATATTCTCAATCATTAAAAACCATTATTACGGTACCTACAACTTCACATCGGTAGCCGCACTTCACTTTTAAACTAATTCAACCTCTTGAATGTGTTCGGCATAATTTCTCCCCTAAAATGCTCGCGATAAATTCGTCTTCCCACCAAATGCTACCAAAACTTAAAGAGAGAATACATTATAAATGCATAAACACTCATGCCGTTGTGAGCTATTTTTCCCCCTAGGTAGGAAAGGATGCTACACAAAAACATAAAGATTAAAGTGTTGATTATCAAGTGTTTATTACAGGAATTTTATTACTAGAAAAGGAAGAAAATTATCGAAAGGTTTTACAGTTCTTTTTAGCCGCATCTATTACACACTACTGTTCTAGTTACTATGAGTAAATAAAATAAAAATAACCTTATTGAAACGCTTACAATTCATAGACGAGACTATTACAAACTACAACGCTGTCATTCACAGTACATCCACCGTTCATCTACACAATCCTACTGTAATTTACCTTCGTCGGTCAGCTCTGACCATATCCCACGATCATAAAATTACTCTCTAACACTTGGTTCATCTCAACGGGTAAAAATTAAAATGTAAATTAACAATAAACGGGTTTAATGACCTGCCCTGATCTACTCTGCCCTGTAAATCAACCGGATGCCCACTTAGTCACGGCCTACTCAGGAGTATCAGTCCACCGCACCTCACCGCTGATTCAACGATCCACAAAAATAGAGTTTTTGGTTATATTTGGTTTGTTAAATTCCGAAATTGACGAAATTCGCGCGAGCGAACCTACAGGAACGCTTGATTTAACGACCCTATCAGACACACTCACTCGACTGACACCAGCCACCACAAGGTCACAAAAAGGCAGGGAAACGCCACACCAGGATTTTCGGTCTTGTCACAGCAGCACAGCAGGGGACGCTGGCGCTCTGGACCCTCGCCGACGACAGCGTGCGCCAGAAGGCGGCAGGTAGCAAGGTTGCGACACGTGCTCGCCACGTGTTCGCGTCCGTACGGAGCACCTCTTTTCTGGAAAATTCATAGCCCGGCGTAAGCGAAAGTGCTCTTTAGCCTGCGAAGCGGGGTGCAACCTTAGCAAATCTGCCCTTGTGTATTCATGCACAGGGTTGAGGATGTCCCACGAGCTCCGCTCGGCAATCGAGGAAGACAAAAATCAAAGATCAAAAGTTCAAGACTCTTACCAGAGGCACAAAGCTGATAATACGCACAAAACACGTGCGCCCGAAGGAATCACACGCGTGGGTTCTCCCGTGGAGGATTCCCGCTACGCCAGACACAGAAGCCAGGATATATTAGCCAGCAAATACGATTTTCATCAAAAGCTCCACGCCACCGTTCTCAACATCGATCCGTCAAAAGATCCTTGCCCTCTCGCTCTGCCCGAGCGAGACGAAAAAACTCAAACGACATTGACAGTTCGATTCGTCTTGATAAGGACACTGACACTCACAAATCACTAATCGAGCCGTGCCAAGCCAGAGTGTGACCAGCAAAAACCAAAATTATTACCTATCTCGCTGAACGGAACTTTCAAATAAAGAGGAGGGAAAAATCGAACGTTACACCGTCTAAGAAATAAAGCTGAAAATTGCTTGAAATATTATTGACAGCCGCAAATAGCGTGTGGCGCCTCGAGAGCACAGAGTAACAGAGTAACAGAGGCTGAGTACGAACTGAGCTACATTGCGCGTACTACGAGAAACTTTATATAGGTACTAAAGGTGACAATTGTGCTGCTGTCTAGTTCTTTGTGTTGTATTGTAAATCGAGGCGCAAGACATCACTAAACCATTTTATTAGCTTCTGGGTAGTTTTATTAAATACATTTAATGTCTTCATACCATTTTACTCGGGCATAATTGTAATATTTGATTTCCATCTAAGGCTTACGTATTAAAAGATCGTATCCCTCAGCTGTTTCTTCATAGACCAAGAAATCATCGTTTTTTTTACTGCTTCAGGATTTTGGGTAGTTTTATTAACAACATTTAATGTCTTCATACCATTTTACTTGGGGATAATTATAATATTTGATTTCCATCTAAGGCTTACGTATTAAAAGATCGTATCCCTCAGCTGTTTCTTCATAGACCAAGAAATCATTGATTTTTAACTGCTTCAGGTTTTTGCTGCAAATATTTAGGAAGGAAAGTATCTGTAATTTAGTAGTCTACGCCTAGCCTCCAGAGCTAGGGTTGCTGCAAATATAAATCTCCGGCATCGCAGCGGGCAGGGCTGCCCACGAGGACGGACGTGATTGATCAACGTGATTTGTCAGGCTCGCGTCGCGACTGTTGCCAGCCCTACTGCAATTAGCACATGATTCTACCCGTCTAATGCCCGAATTTACTTTTAATTATCACACTCGTACTGGCAACATTTTTCAAAACAGGGAAGTTCCATTTTCAAATCCAAGAAACGGTTAATTTATTTTTTTACGATCGCATTAATTGGACTGTACTTATCCATAATAAATTTTATTCAGTAGCCATCATACTGGTGATATAATTACGTAAAAAACTAATTTCTTTTGCCATTAAAACTGTTATTATGAAGCACTAAAACGGTCATAATTCCGTTTTATAATGATGAATTAAATCAATATTTTGTAATGAAAATGTAATAGGATATTATTAACTGATGCTATCTGTAGTTGCACATAGGTATAATTATGTAGTGTCAACAATAACCTATCAATATGATTATTTACGTTTTTTTACGAGCATAAAGAAAATAGCTTAAACCTAATTATATTTCAATGAATATTCAAAACATTTTACGACGCAGGGGGCTGCACATCGCTGATTAAAATAATACAATCGTAACTGTTGTCTTTCCTTAGTACTGTCTAGAACAAGACTCAACAAATCACTAAAACTAAGGCCTTTTACCATCTATAGTAGATGATTTGTACAGCGTCAGGAGGCAACTTTTACCTTCACAAACGAGACGCTGTAGCGCCCGGGACGAATTAAGATGGAGTAGGCTTGCCCAGCACCTATTCCATCCTCTCAGCTTAGTCGGCCTTGTCCACAGGAAAGACATGGTCAATACGTGCGGAGCAGACTAAGCCGCGCGAACAAATCAAAACTTAAGATAAATCAGAATAAGCATATAAAAGAATTAAAGCCGCATAAATCAAATTAAAAAAAGAAACTTAGACTTGATTGATAGACGAAAAACCATTGAAGGGAAAAGTAACTAAGAATTATTCTTCTTACGCGTTCATTGAAATTGGAAAATGATAGTAAAATTAACTCCTACAAAATGCACAGCTGAATGTGAATGGTAGAAACAAAATGTTTAGATTAGTACTTATCTTATTGTATTTATACCTACTTACATATATCATCGCCTTAGGGTTAAAAAACTGTTATGATGTTAACTGTCTTCTAAATAAAAAATCGTTTAGTAATCTTACTTCTTCTTACTTATATTATAAAATTGAAAAGTCTTAGTTTACTTGAAATTACTGGCGTAAAGCTCAAAACGCAACGATAGCGCGTACTAACTTTACCTGTGCTGCCATCTAGTACGAAAGTTTGTAACGATGTTTGGATGTTTGGATGTTTGTGCCTCAATCACGCCTAAACAGCTGAACGGATCTGAACGAAACTTGGTATATACATAGTACATGTACTGGATTAACATATAGGCTATTTTTTATCCGGGTACCACGCGAGCGGAGCCGCAGGCGGCAGCTAGTATATTAATATTTTTATTTTGTGTCATCTACACTTATTTGCATTTGAATTTCAACCGTTCACCTGTCTATATACGAGTACACATTAAAGAAATTTATAAAAAATATTTAATCCTAGGCTAGATTGTCATAACCAGACGGAGTACCTTTTCAACTTTTACTTACATAAACAGTTAAACTTGCATACGCTCAGTTGAGACCTTTGTGTAACTAGAACAACATCTTTTATAACAACTTTTTTCTTCTTTTTATTCAACTGTTTGTGTTTTATATTATCTATTAACTGCTTTGTTTGTTAAAAGTTGCAAATATCCTTATTTTGACTTTGACCTACCTAGTCCATTTTTTAACAGTGAATGTTGAAACTTTTTTCGCAATTTATCCTATACCTTTTTCTACAGCTCGTTTCCAATATTCTACTAACGGACGACGGATTGTTTATCACAATAGCAACGTTGTTTTTCTATTAAAAAATGTATGGCGTTTTTTAAGCACACTTAAAACAGACATGACTGTTTTTGTTTTATTTTTATTTTTATTGCTTTTGTACTTTCTTTTATTGCATGCTTTATAATTATGATATCAAATCTTGTGTAAACCTTAAACAGGAACATTTTTGGTTAAGGAGGTGGGCGTTGGTAGCTACGACACAGTTTTTCTAACACTACTGTAGCTATCATCGCTTACAATCTTACTTATATTATAAATGCGAAAGTTTGTGAGTTTGGATGTTTGGATGTTTGTGCCTCAATCACGCCTACACGGCTGAACGGATTTGAATGAAACTTGGAATATACATAGTACATGTACTGGATTAACATATAGGCTATTTTTTATTCGGGTACCACGCGAGCGAAGCCGCGGGCGACAGCTAGTTAGTTAATAAAACCTTTGTACACTTTGAGATACAGTAAGCAAGTATTCCCAAAGAGGGTTGACGTCAGGCAGGCGGCCGGTCATAAAACACCTTAGCCAAAACTCTTACAGCATGGTCCAAGGATCATTGCAATGCCGACCCCACATAGAGCGGGATAAGGGCAGGAAGATGATAATGACCTTTGTAAACTTTGTTCCCAATAAAATAATATTTGATTTGATTTGGACAAGGACAAGACCAAGACTTTTTTACCTATCGTCCCATCTCTAAGAGCTTCCTTACGATGCTAAACGCGAGTATATATGCACGCGGTCGAACAGCATTTAATACTACAAAATAAAAGACACAATAATAAAAATGAGAGACGTCCCGGCATTACACACATTAAAATGCGGCATCACGTACCTTTACAGTCCCGCTTTTTTACCAATAAGTACCTGCGGAATTAAATTCATCGAGTTTTTTATTTTAATTGTTTAGCGAAGCAACTTTGACCGAAAGTATGATTTTATCTGCTGTATTTATATTTTTTTGTTTAATTGAATTTGGAACGCGTACGAATTTTATAAAATTATAAAGCGCTTAACGTTTTGCTTTATTTTAATAGACGCCTTATTCTTCTAATACTGTCTCTTTCGAGAACAGTAATCTCAAACGGTGATAAAAAACGTCGTGAGAAAACCGGCATGTCGTACTTTTGTACCTCAAAAGTTCAAAAACATGTGTGTCAAGTGCACGAAAGAAGTCTCTTTGGCGCACCATTAATATTTTAACCAAACTGATACGAAAGAACTGGTGCCATGAGTAGTAGTTTCATAAAGTAAAACGCCTTCAATGAAACTCTGGTAAAAGTTTAACTAATAGGACAACCCGAAGATATAGCGGGAAGATGAAGATTGTATGAAAAGAAGACTGACTTAACGCGAAAATTAATGAATGAATGAATGAAAATACTTTATTGTACATCATAAACAAAAAAAAATATAACTAAATACGTAAAATTAAGATGACAATTGGCGGTCTTATCACTTTAGAGTGATCTCTTCCAGACAACGCTTAACATAGAATAGTATTTCAATAAACATTTTTAATTTATATTTCGTTTCTAGCAATTTCTAAAAATCGTTTCTGTAACTTTTCATAAAAGCCTTTCAAGCATCGCAGATAAAAATAACAGAAGCCACAATCGTGCATTTTTACCGAGTGGATCTCCAAATGTCAATTAACTGAAGTCAATACGATCGCTCGCCCAACAAAGAACCTATTACATATGAGTAATGCAGAACTTAGATCGAGCGGCTATCTCATCTGTGTGGTGGGGCGTACGGACGGGCGGGTGAGAACAATATTCACTCTTTTAGAATAGAATAGAATAGAAGAGAATAGAAAAACGTTTATTCTGTTATCAAATAGTGGTCGTATTAATCATCATCATCTTCCTACCCTTATCCCACTCTATGTAGGGTCGGCACAGCATGATCCTTGGTTCATGCTGTAAGAGTTTTGGCTAAGGTGTTTTATGACCGGCCGCCTGCCTGACGTCAACCCTCCTTGGGAATCCTTGCTTATTGTATCTCATCATATTGGAGGATACTATCCCTTAGTCGACTTTTACGACATGCTCGGGGAGAGAAGCAGCTGGACGCATTCTATGTTTTTTCAATACTCCCCGTCCAGCAGAGAAGTTTACAGTGGTCGTATTAATAACAGTTGTAATCTTTTTCGGACAGCATGTATTTTTAGTCTTATATTATCTTCTTCTTAGTCATTACACTCTTGACAGTGGTCATGGTCGTCAGCTCAGGAGTAGTGGCTTACTTCACAGTTCTGCGCCATTCGTCTCTAATGCACTCGTGTAGTGGACCATTCAGCGTTGCCTTGACTTGGTCCGTCCATCTCATTGGAGATCTTCCTCGGGCTCTTGTACCCTGAATTTTTCTTATATCGTGCATTATAAGCAAGACAGCGTAGACGCGGCTAGAACGTTTTACACACGAGTTATCTTTGAGAACACTGGTGGTCTAGGTAGTGACCCCGCCTTCCGATTCTAAGGACGTGGCTTCAAATCCGGTCGTGTACCAATGGATGGAGAAAAACATCGTGAGGAAACCCGCGGCTTAGTCAGCTCCGCACGTATTGACCATATCTTTCCTGTGGACAAGGCCGACTAAGCTGAGAGGATGGAATAGGTGCTGGGCAAGCCTACTCCATCTTAATTCGTCCCGGGCACTACAGCGTCCCGTGTGTGAAGGTAAAAGTGGCCTCCTGACGCTTTGTATAAATTATTATACTATATATAGCTGCAAACCCACTCACTGACTCACTCACTGACATCATTGTTCTCCCAGAAGGAGTAGAGATGGGCCAAAATGATGTATGAGGGAAGTGTTCAGGGAGTCAATTCCAATTTGGGAAAAATCCGAAATCTTCGAAAACTGCTCCTCATCAGGGACCTCACCTACTGCCAGACGAAACGACAAGACCAAGATCTCTCCTGCTTGCGGAATGTGGACATGCACCCTGGTCGAATTCGATGTGCGGTGAAAAAAATTCAAAATGGCGGAAAACAAGATGGCCGCCATACAAACTTTGACCGACGATATCTCGAAAACTAAAAGCGATAAGTAAGTGGTGCTCGAACAAATGTCATAGAGGATGGCGCGATGCAAATGCCAAAGGTGACAGTTGTTTTTTTTTTTTTTTTTTTTTTTTTCAACAGCAGCGATTACGTCCCTCGCGAGCTGCGTGCAGCTCGCGCCCGCAAGCGAAAATACTAGTTATATTATATATAGCTGCAAACCCACTCACTCACTCACTCACTGACATCATTGTTCTCCCAGAAGGAGTAGAGATGGGTCAAAATGATGTATGGCGGAAGTGTTCAGGGAGTCAATTCCAATTTGGGAAAAATCCGAAATCTTCGAAAACTGCTCCTCATCAGGGACCTCACCTACTGCCAGACGAAACTACAAGACCAAGATCTCTCCTGCTTGCGGAATGTGGACATGCACCCTGGTCGAATCCGATGTGCGGTGAAAAAAATTCAAAATGGCGGAAAACAAGATGGCCGCCATACAAACTTTGACCGACGATATCTCGAAAACTAAAAGCGATAAGTAATGGGTGCTCGAACAAATGTCATAGAGGATGGCGCGATGCAAATGCCAAAAGTGACAGTTTTTTTTTTTTTTTTTTTTTTTCAACAGCAGCGATTACGTCCCTCGCGAGCTGCGTGCAGCTCGCGCCCGCAAGCGAAAGACTAGTTATCTACTATAGATGGTAAAAGGCCTTAGTTAGTTACTTTGTAATCTCCTCTGACAGGTAACCGCTACGTACAATTTACTCCATACAAGTGTTTGGAGGAGACATTCGTCCACAACACGACTTGGTCACGTCACCGCCACTTGTGTATAAACCTTTTGACCAGATTTTTCAATTCGTTGCACGTTACAATATTTTGACGTTTTAAATTGCTTTGTCGTGAAGTTAAATCGTTGATTGATTGTATGACTCAATCATCGCGCAGTCCAAACTTGACGTCCTGATAGAGTATCCTGGTTAGTTTTTTTTGTATTGTTGATTCTTTTTTGATTCACAAAAAAGATTTGGTTTTTAGCTATGTCACTCATTCATAATTCATTTTTGTCTGCACCTTTGATAAAGCTACACTATTGCTGCCAATGAACTGGTTTCTCTAGACGCTCTAATTTGATAGAGTACTATTAATTTAAGTATTTTCAGAAACAGCGTCTGAAACGCGGCGATTTCCCCGCCGGTACGCACGCCCCGCTCTCCCATCCTCTGAAAATGGAGCGACCGATAAAAAAGGTAACGAATTATAAAAAAGCGGAGGCACAGAATCGCTAGCGCGGACGCGTGGGTGGTGGGCGAAATGAAATGAAATAATGAAAAAAATGGGCAAAAAGCAGTACAAACATGCATTGTCCTGGCCACCCCCCACCCTTAATGAGAGGGGCGACGCGCCTACCGTCCGTGTACCGAAGTGGCTGATTATCACCTGATTCCATCTGTCTCTTTATTGCCGGAATGTAGATTATCTTTGTGAACATTCTACTGTCGCACATGACGGTGCAAAATAAAGTTACAGTAAGTTATGTGACTAATCATTACCGGGAATTATTGGATGAGATTCGTGAGGGATCAAAGAGAATAGCGTAATAAAGAGGAGGCCTATGCCCAACAGTGGACGGAGACGGGCTGAAATGATGATGATGATGAAGTTGAGTGACCCAGAAGAAGAAAGCCCAGATTTTTATTAAATTAGTTATATTCTTAGTTTGTACTGATTGACTAAGTTGACAAAATTGTTTTTCAAGTAGTTTTATAGACTTTACTTGTAGTAATTTCGTTCTGTACGCAAGCTTAGATTTTCAAATTATAAACGATCTTATCGAACATTTTGATAGCCTGCTCAAAGCTCATTATCCCGTCCAAGCTTCATGCACTTTGCTGGTTTATTAGAACATAAACATGACATTGGCATACTGACCCACTTCCCTCAAGACGTCTCGATACTCTGTGCAAAACAGTCTTGAACAAACACGCAAAAACATCAAAAGCTTTGCACCCCCCGTGAAGCGGAACGTTTAAGCCAAGCCTAGAGCACCCTGAACGTATCCTAACTTTTCCTTCCGCACGATCGGCACCACACGAAAAAATCCCAATTTTCGAACACATTAACCATCAAAAACAGCGTCCGAAATTAATTTGTTTATGCGAAACAAAGGTGGGTGCTGGCTGCATGCACCCGTGCCTCGCCCACCTCCCGAAAAAAAAAGAAAAAAATAGGAAAAAAGGGGGGCAGGGGTCCCCACCCCGCCCGCGGTGCGATCGGCATCAGACTTCTTTTTTTAATCGCGTCGCATTCAGCTTGTTCGTTTTTGGTAAGCATACACTGCGCGTTGCCTATTTTCCAATTTAGATTGCTTTGTATTACCGGCTGAGCGATGTGCAATAGCTTTTTGAGGCCCGTGACACGTGAACGCAGGAAATTAAATTGCTGTGTAGAAGTATTCGGCGAAGAAGAGGCTTAAATAATCAAGGAGGGCGAACAAAGCGTGGACCGAGGTAAGCTTGACGTACATAAAAACATTTTATTAAGGTCTCCGCTCACTACGCCGTTCCTTACCTTGACGACCTCGATGGCGTGGCGGGCGAGTGCTCGGCTGAAACGCAAGAGGCGCGGGTTGTATTCCCGCTACTGGAGAAATGTTTGTATATTCTGCAAATGTATTGTAGTAGTATGTATTATAAGTATGTGCTTACAAAAAAAAAGTATATAAGTATTCTATCAGCCATCTGGTGCCCGTAGTACAAGCTTTGCTTAGTTTGGGGCTAGGTGAGTCTGCGTGAAGTCAAGATTAGCGCTACGCACGCTTGCGTCGTACTTCTATAGTTGAACACGTCCTTGAAAAATTGCTCAAACTCTGATTTATAGCTATGTTATTTGTATAATTTAAAATCGTAGTAGTCATTTAATGGAAACTTAAATGTATTGTGACATTAAAACAATAATTGTTTTACTTTAAAATTGGATTTAAGATAAGTAATTTAAAAAAAAATGTTTTAACATTTTATTTCAACTGCTGATATTCGATATACACGTTGAAAGCAATTAAAAATTTAAACCTTTCCTTGAGATATAAATTTATTACCTCTAAACTAGCACCCTTGCAATTATACAGCTAATTAAATATAATAAGTCTGGTCAATAACTCAAGTATCAAAATTCCTGATAATTAGCGTGCAGAGGTAATAAATATCACTAGGCAATTATTAACTGGCGACTGCTAGTCACTGGAGTTTATAATGACGTAGACTGTGGACTTGATGAAACTTCTTGAAACTAAAAAGAGAATAATTAACCTAAGGTGGTGAAAAAAATGAGAGCCGAAAAAAGGGAACATGACCCTTGTCTTAAAAAATATATATCCTGATATTAATAGGTATATTCAACTGCGAAAAACTAAAAACATTAATCGTTTACAATCCAACATAAAGAAAGTTGAGTATAAGCATGGCCTCAACACGTTGCTCATTGAAAAAGCATCCTTTGATGATTTTCTCCATGACAAGAATTTAAAGAATTTGAATATAGTTTTATTTGCAATTTTAATTTATATTGTTTGTTAATTTGTACACCTGTTTATAGGAACTAAAGATACTATTCAATGTTATTGTAACACCATCTGTCCTAATTTCACGGATAAATAAATTTCAATAAATTATTATCCGATTGCAACGCAAGTGTAGCACCAAGGGTGCAAGATAATACGAAACAAAATGATATTTCAGGATGTTCCTCATTGGAGAATGTTAATTCAAGTTGCCAGTTTACCGACTCCCGCCTCAAGCTACACTAGTTTTCCTCACCCTTCCATATAATTAAAATGAGCACTTACCATACATAATAAGTGTGTAGCGGCAAAGAATTCATTTTGAAACATTTGATAATATCTGATATTATCACTCGATCTAAGCGAACGTTGTTATATGTTATGAATGACTCAATAAGACCAGTTTTTGTAATCAATTGATTTATTGTATCATAATTATTTACTTTGCTTTGGGCAGCTGCTTCTGAAATAGAAAGAAATAGGTACAGGTATAGATAATTTTAATGAACCCACAACCTTAGGCATAATAATAAATAAATATTTGAGGATACTTTTAGTTTTAGTTAGTTTTAGTTTGTAACCTATGGATTTTGTCTGTAATAAAATATTTTACTTATATCACACAGTACCATCTAGCCTTAAACTAATCAAAGCTTGTACATAATATGAGAACCAGTTAGCCGATACATTACTTATATACTTTTTATTGCAAATGCATACTTACACTTATCTTACTTATATTATAAAATTGAAAAGCTTTAGTTTGCTTGAAATTAACGACGTAACGTTCAAAACGCAACGATAGCGCGTGCTAACTTTACCTGTGCTGTCATCTAGTAATGCATAATATTATATAACACCCAGGCACGGAATAAATATTTGCAGAACTGAGCACCTCAGCAACAGAGCACTCGCCCACCACGCCACAGAGGTCGTCGAAAGGCAATACAATTAATAGAAAGTTATTTTTGGTCGTATATTTTCGAAGTCTCTCATGTCATGACCTTGTCGATTCCTTATAAGGACCACCTTAAAAGAAATCAACGAGGTCTAAATAGATGAAAAATTAAGCCTGATATTATATCAAACTTTTTCATCTGAGAAAAATCTACGTTTGTAGAAATTATACGGTTTAAAATTCATACATTAGTTGTTTTTTATATTTTTAACTAGTTAAACAGCGCGGCTTCGCTCGCGTGGTGTAATTTTTGACAATCCAATTTACGCCTTTTTGAGAGTTATTTTGGAAAACATTCACACACACACTTTAGTATTTATAATATTAGTCGGATTTTGAGCATCCAAAGCGTTAAAAAGTTCCAACTTTGTTACCCTATTTTATGCATTCAAAATTTTTCAAACACGTGTCCATTGCATGTATCTAAACCAAGATTCAAGCCAGTCGCAACTCCCTTTAAAAAGTTACCATACAAACTTTGACACCCCTTTATTGAAAAACCCTGAAACACGTGTTCAATTAATTATATGAATTAAATATCCAACGTATAGAATCGTAAAGTATCTTTGTACAGATATATAAAAAACAAGAAAAAATTAACCCGTTTCTGTTTAATATACAAAGCCAAGATTGATATTTACACCATTAAAATTTCTACATTTGAATATTTATCAATATCTTAGACATAGACATAACATTTATTTGCTAAGATAGCACACATAACACATAACATAGAATTTTAGGAAAATAAAATAAAAAATACATAGACAATAGAGAGAAAAAAAAGACATTTTAAACATTAAACACTTATCACTAAAATTATAATATTAAACAAATCTTCCAAAATAACCAATTTTGAGATTTTTATATGAAGAGATCCTACAAAAACAACATTTCAGCTTCGTTATTTGGAATATACACGTAATGGATGTAACCACAATGCATAACTGAAAATAAACTATTTACAAGTATGTCTGTAGATTTTTTTGGTATTACAACTTATCCCACACCTGTTATAACTTGCTCCAATCACGGGGCAAGTTGTAACAGCTGACTTGTTTTGCGTAAATCGACTGTGTGTCTAATTTAATTATCATTGGGATTAGAACATAAATACATCGAACATGTCAACTACTATTGAAAAAAAATAATCAATGCTTTTATAAATAATAGCATTTTTCCAAAAAAAATTATAACATGCTTCATGAGCGAATCAAACCAAGGAATATAATTTTCCATATAAACTTTACCACTTTATTTAACCGCCTTAGGGGTTGTTTTTCTAAAATTTGATTAGCATATAGGTATACCTACATACATATGTTATTTTCTATTATATAGGTACAACAATAATAATAACAACCCAACAGTCACATACATAGTCCTGACCCCACACTAGGATTCCCTGTGTCGTGAGTATCAGAAACTACGAGTACCATGGTACCATAACACCCAGACCCGGAAGAAATATTTGCAGAACATGCAAACATTTCTTCCGCAGCGGGAATCGAACCCGCGCCTCTTGCTTCTCTGCCGAGCAATCGCCCGCCACGCCACCGAGGCCGTCAATCGCGTTGTATCGACGATATATAAAAAGTCGGCATGCACAGGACCAAGGAGTCCGGCAAAATCAAAAGAAGGCCTACCTATGAGTGAATTGATGAGCAGACTAAAACGATGATGATGATGATCAAATCTCTAGAGTCAAAAACGGTCACTTTTTTTATTTAAATTATTTTATCATTGTGTTAGGCACATTACAGACTATCAAATGTCTTGACGGCATGACAGAGTGTACGTTTACGAAGGATATAAATGCGTATCATTAATCAAAGTAATTAGATCATTACCGGGATCGAGTTCGCTTCGGCCCGCCGGGGAAACTATCTTTTTAGATATTTTTATAAATTAATCATGGAAAAACATAAATTTGCATCAGTATCTAAAAAAACATTAGAAAATTTAATGTATGCAGTTCTCCAAGTAAAAAATGTTAAGACGTACATACATACATATTATAATAGTCCCAAGATGGATTATGGTGAACCAAGGTGACAGGTATATCTCGATACCATGATACTATCCCTTCGTCAACTTTTATGACATGCTTGGAGAGAAAAGCATGGACGCAATCTATGTTTTTTCTTCACTCTAGTGCAGCAGAGAAGTAGACAGTCTAATTTTATTTTACAATATTTTATAATATCCTCCTGCTTGTGCCATGCCCGTGCCCAGCAGCAAATTCAGACTTTGTAGGATGATGATGTTGATAATTTATAATATCCGGTTTGCCATAAAAGTCCGCTTACATCGGCACTCATTATCATTTCCAACACATGATTATTATCTCGCTACTTACTCACACAAAGGGGTATAAACAAGTAAATGAGAACTTTTTCCGCGTTCCGTAGTAATTCACACACCGTACCTGGCTGCTTTGACAAACAAAACAGATTACCGGCACCGACAATCAAGGTAAAGTCAATTTTTCAAAGCAAAATAAGTTCAATCACATTAGGTTAAGATACAAAATTCAAATTAAAACTTTGTTTGCACTACCACAAACATTCAAAGACTTACCATCGGGTTTACAATATTAGAGGGATGGGCAAAAACTGCCTAATCTGTTTAAAATTTCATCCAAGTATATAAAAATATTTACTTAAAAAGATTTACAATAAGAAATAAGTAATATACCTAAGCTTCACATCTTCAGTTTCAATCAATGCTTTTCAAAGTCAACTATATGGTATTATGTTAGAAAGAGAAATAAAATATGGTAGTACCTATGCCTTTCACATACCTTATTGTAGCTTGTATATTATGGTATTTTCTGTAGCGCCAATACGATACTAAAAAAATAGTCTTGAATTTTAACCATAAATTAGTGGTTTCGAAAATTCCGTTTTGGCGCTTTAAGTTTTTCCCCTTTTTTGTTACGAATTCGTTGTTTTGAAAATAAAAAACGTTTTGGCGCTTTTCCCTTTTTAGTGATGATAATTATGTACCTAACACAAGAGATCTGGTTTAGTTGTAAGTGTGGCTCATCGACCAACACTTAATTGGAACAGCTATGATTTATTATAGGTTAATTTTATGATAATAAGACTATGAATAATCTGCGGCTGGCGTCTTATTCTGTTTAACTCGAAAATATTTGAAACCTTAAATACCTACTCGGTAACAAGGCTGCCTACCTATGAGGAAGTTATTATGGTTTGCAAAAAGTAAGCGAAAGTGGATTTCAGTAATGAATCAAAAACATTATAGACCAAACCACAATGGTCCCTACACAGGATGTCCCAAAAAATAGCGTTAAGCGGAGGTCCAGACATGAGCACTCTTTGGGATACTCGAATAAAAAAAATAAGTTTCGTGTTTTAACTTTGGGGTTCAGCAATTTTTTATGAAGCAACGGTATCAGATCATTCCATAATTGGTCTTGTGTCTGCAAGGCTATTCACCTATTTTGAAAATTGGTATTGTGTAAGTCAAAGTTTGACAAAAAAAATCATACTCGAAAACAACAATAACTAAATCTCGGAACAAACATGGGGGTGATTCGGAAGCCCTATGAAGTACTTCTATCTCTGGAATTCCGCTTGATACTATTTTTTTCGACATCCTAATGTTATGACAACGTCAAACGCTTTTATAAAGTCACAGTAAAAAAACTTCAAAGATTTTTCCTTTTCATCTTTCGCAGTAAGTAGGTATAAAAAAAATACCTATAGTACTTTTTTTAACCATATCAATCCACTGATGGTCTTCCAGCATCCTCTCTCGAAGGAAATAAAAGGCTGTTTCTTCTTGCTTTTCATCGCCGATTTCGACTGCTCTAGGAAAACTTGGGAAAATGTCTAAACCTTTAGACAACATTTTATTGCCTAATTCAGAGTCAAAGTATTAGTGAGTAAGCAAGTATTCCCAAAGAGGGTTGACGTCAGGCAGGCGGCCGGTCATAAAACACCTTAGCCAAAACTCTTACAGCATGATCCAAGGATCATGCTGCGCCGACCCCACATAGAGTGGAATGAGGGCAGGAAGATGATGATGATTCAGAGTCCAGAGTGAAAGTAGATACATTTCGTGCACCGCAGAAGGTACCTACAGATTGGTTCTCCGTATATTGAATGTACCTTAGGTAGGTACGTTCATTGAATGCAGTTCACGTAATACCACCTCGAGGCAGTGTATTGAACGGGAGCGGATTGTAATAAGTCGCCATAATTTATGTTACTCGCAATTAAAGTAAGATTGTTGCGGTCGAGGAGTTAAATGCAATGAAGAGAGTTGAGTTGTGGTTATCGTAAATAATGTAGAAAATAAGTGGACTGCTAAGATCTTGTTGGTGGTCCTTTTAACCCGGCAGTTACGAGATTTATTTTGGGTGATAGGGGTCACAGATTACGTTTTTTCAATTTTTTTTCTCCGTTCTCGGGTGTAATCTAACGTAGATTTAAGACATTTCAAATCATTGTGATTTTGCCAAGTGCACGAAAGGAGTGCCTTTCAGCACACTGGTTGTAAACAACTAGTGACATGACCAGTAGTAGTAGCACATTGATATTTTACAAAATAAAAATAATTGAATTTAAATTCTAGATTAATTGTCAGTAACAAAACCATCCTCAAAGCCATCCTATTTATGGATTGGCAGTCGATAGGTTATAGATGGGTCAATGTATATTAGTACTTTATTTTTGTTGACATTTATTGTAACCATACCAAACACTCAATTCAAAAGTTTACGTTGTCAGTGGTTGGTAGAGGCTGGGCCAACGTTTTAAGGCTTAGGCTTATTTAATACATTTTTTGGTCATTTCCAGTAAACTCTACATCTGTAACGGCCTCTATGGACCGCTTTATAGACCGGGAGCCAGTTTCTTTTAAATTATGCTTTTACAGAGCGATGTTATTATGTGATTAATAAACATTTACTTGTCAAATAACTTTATAATACTTTGAAGTTATGAAGTTTTTGATGAATAGCTATCAAAGAAAACCATTAAGTACCTACTTGTGTAAGTATGTTTGCATGCCTTGCAAATATTTCTTTTGGGTCCGGGTGTTTATAATATTATGAGTATGCATTTACAAAAAAAAAATTAAGTATTCTATCAGCCATCTGGTTCCCATAGTACAAGCTTTGCTTAGTTTGGGGCTAGATGGTGCCGTTTGATATATCCTCAAATATTTATTTATTTAATAGGTTAGCACCTATTCATGCATTTAATGTGTTTGAAAATGAAAATGCAGAGAAAAACATGCCTTTGAAAATTATTATTTTGTTTTGGTAACAAATAAATATTTTTCTAGTTCTAGAATTATTTTTATTAACAGAAAAAACTTACAACGAAAACAAAATACAAGTAATATTTACAACTAATTTCTATCTGTTATTGAAACTAGCAACATTATAAGATCTAGCTCTCTATCTACCTTAGGACTATTATTATTAGCTTTCCTGCCACTAAATGTGATTACATACGGTTTCTCAATATCTTACTACACTTATTTATTATAAAGTCAAAATTAATACTGATTTCAAACTATAAGTACAATGTGTGACAGAAGTTCAAGAACATTACACAACACTAGTGTTTCTGATCTGTGTACCTATTTTCCTTATTTGTTGACTTTTTTTATTTAATTTTTATTAATAATTTTGACTATTATGTATCTATAAAATTCCATTTTAATATTGACATTGATTGAGCAGGTAATGCTTAAATTTCTCTATAATAATAATCACCTTAAATCAATCAAATTGAAGCACTTGTAGTAACTATGTACACCTACCGCAAATAAATATCTTTTTCACTCCTCTTGTTCAAAAAGTCGGTCATTGTAGCGTACTACAGCGGGGATAAAATAACATATTTGCCTCTAGGGGCAAAAATATTTTTTGTCTATTACCAACAAGTCTACAAAAACGAAAAAGTCTATATTCATAACTAGAATAATAATGATCATGACTCGACTTATTACTATAAAAAAGAAGGACATTTTATTTTTGAAAATGGAAGTAAAAGCGGCAATCTCTTCGGTAGAATGCGTGCATTGCATTGCTGCTACGGAAGAAATTAAAAAAAAACAGGCATTGTCGCGAAATCTTTAGAATTTTTCTCTAATTACAAATTGAATTGGTGACCGTGTTTAATATAGTATTGAATTATTTTATTTTCTCGTAATCGTAGTGAAAAGTATTATAAAAAACCATTATAACTCGGTTTCTATTTACTCCCTCTATATTTACGCTAAAGCTCGGGAGTAAAACTACCTCGTATATAATTCGTCATTTTATCCCCTTCATCATCCCTTGTATAACATTTAAACCTTTAATGTTAATAAATCTATAGCCATGGTTTGAAACAAGAGTAGCTGCAAATTTTGTTATGATTACTTGTGGTTCTGCCCAATTCGGACTATTTCGGACTATATATTCGGACTATTCGAATACACTAGGGTGTGATAATAATTATGCAGGTAATTAGGTATGATATAATATGTTAGTCATAAAGTCTTCAATATCTTTGTACCCCGTTGATTTAAAGTGTCAAATTTTAAAGAACTTACAATGGAAACCCTTTACCCATTAGGTACTATTTATAAACAAAAAATAACTTCAACACATAATTAGAAAAAACTTGAAATGTTCATTAACTTGTGCCGCTGACTGTATCAACTTATCTAATTTACGATCACAGGGTACTTTACCTTATTATTATTTATTTATAAGTTAAGTAACTACTTCCTAGGACTTGATGCAGTTATACGTCTACTTTAACCTATATTTATGCAATACTTTGAGTAAGTGTACCTTTGGTTATGAACCAATTAAGATTAATAAGACTTATGCTAAGAATTTTAACATCTAAATAATAAAAGACTTAGCGTTAGTTCCGCGATTTTTATACATACCTACGTTATTATAAAACTAATATACTATTATATATAACACTTTAAAGTATCCTCTCCAAAATGTTGGACCACCTGAATGGGCGATGGGCTGATCACCTGTCATCATGGTTCACCATATTCATCTCAAGATTTTAAATCAGAAGTGGCTGCAAGTTTTCTTATTATTTACTTGTGTCTCTGCTCACACCATATTAAGGATATAACACCCAACAGTCACATACAAATAGTCCTGATCCCACACTAGGATTCCCTGTGTTCCTGTGTGTAGAAACGAGTACCATGGTACCACAACCAAACCGAAAGAAATATTTACAGAAATTGCAAACATTTTTTCCGCAGCGGGAATCGAACCCGCGCCTCTTGCTTCTCTGCCGAGCAATCGCCTTCCACGCCACCGAGGCTGTCAAATATGGGCGTGATAATATGATGATGATGATATAAAACTTTTATCTATGTGTTTAGACTATGTAGTTAATCATGACTGACTGAAAAAGCAACAGCCTAAACCATAAATCCTAGAACATGAAACTTGGAGGGTACATTCATATCGAAAATGTGTCAAGTGCACGAAAAGAGCTTTGAGGCGCACCAAATCATTTCACTGTGATTAGTAGCAGTAACCTCAATATACTTCCAGGACGAACAGTTTTCTGCTAGCTCCATAATTATTCTGTTATTTCGCAATCTTAACTTCCAATGTAAAATTACCCTATTTGCAACAATGTCGGATACTAGCATCAATAATCAAACCTATATTTATAATGTAAGGGTACGATGCATTGTTTCGTCAAATTGTTAGGTAATTTGGAGACCTAGGTCCCTTCGAGCAGAACGACTAATTGACTAATTGCAAGGCTAGAAGCATAAACGAGAAGTTGGGGTGGAAACTTCCCACTGAACACTACAAAGTAAGCTTAACCACGAACTCGGTGGCATAGTGGGGCTGTGCGGTTAAGAAGCGAGAGGTACGGGCTTGATTACTGCTTGATTGTCGTAAAAGTCAACTAAGGGCTATCCCTTAGTTGACTTTTACGACAATCAAGCAGTATTAGACCAGTATTAGAGTATTAGACCTCCAAAATGATGGACCATCTATATGGGCGATGGGCTGATCACCTGTCACCATGGTTCACCATATCCATCTTAGGACTTTAAATCAGAAGTGGCTGCAAGTTTTCTTATGTTTACTTGTGGCTCTGCCTATGCCCATCCCATTAGGGATACGGGCGTGATGATATAGTACCGCTGAGGGAGTAGAGTCCTTTTCACGAAAGAAGTTTTGCGGAAATTGGTGGTACTAAACAAAATTCTACGGCAATTTCCCGCTATACGAAGACTACAGACCCTGAAAGACTTCTTTCGAAAAACGGACTCTTTTGTTTGTTTTGCAAACATTTCTTGGAGTTTGGGGGAGACCTTTACCCAACGATGGTGCGTAATAGGTTAAAAAAACCTGTCAAGTGCGAGTCAAATTCGCACACGAAGGGCTCCGTACCATCTTAGATGTATATAAATGTTTCTTGTATAGGCCCCCTTTTGTTTTTATTTTTTGTTATAGCGGCAATAGAAATACACACTCAGTGAAAATTTCAACTCTTTACTTATATTTTCGACTGACGGACGGACAGCGGAGGCTTAGTAGTAAGGTCCCATTAGCACCCTTCGGTTACGGAACCCTAAAAAACAAAATCACGTAGGTACAATACGAATGTAGCAAATATAGAATGGAGAATCAAAATGATTTCCGATTTCAATAACAATCTTCATCTCTAATGTTAATTTACAGAATTCAATTATACGACGACGCAGCGATCTGCACTTTGCATAGATAGCGATCGATCCCAGATCGATCTCCGATTGAAGCTGTACCAAACGAACTGTACCAACTCAAGGCGGATTCAACCTTGGCATAATCAATTTTGACACGACCATAGGAACCAGTTTCGCATCAAAATAGAATAAGTAATAGGGTCCTGTCGGCACCCTTTGAGTACGGAACCCTAAAATGATTATTATCCCAAAGCTTCAAAACAAAATCAAAAAACAGTCTTTTATTATTAGTAAAAAACCTAAAGTGAGTGCGGTAAAGCAGTACTCCCCCAAGACATGGCCCACCTCACCTTATGTCCAATCAGATGTACTCAGGATGACTTAATGAAGGCCACCGATAGTGGAATCGCTGTGGCCTCCTACTGAGAAAAATATATTTATAATATAAGTTGAAACTTTGACTCGATAGAGGAAGAAGAAGTAAAAAACTTTATTAAAAATCTTTTCAGCTTGTTACCTGTCAACGCGGCCCATATTTACGAGTATAACTAGCTTTCGTTTAAGACTTCTCAACTTGGTACTCGGACAAAAACTACACCGAAGACTGTGTACATTCTAAGTTTCAACTAAATCAGAATCTTCTGCTAAAACACATGAGTTTAATAAAACCTGCGATACAATCGTTGCTATTTTTAATTTTAGACCTTTAAACAGAGTACACTTAAGGATGCGATTTAATTAATTAATTTCGAGATGCATTTATCTTCGTATGATGTAAGCGTTTAATAAGGATGTGGCGCCATTATGGGATTGCGTTTAGGGGAAGCTGGGGAGAGATGGAACCTAACGATTATCTCACGTTCAAAATATCTTTGTACATCCATACATACATTATTATCACTCTCGTATTCCTAAAAGGATGGGCAGAGACACAAAATCAAGTAAACATAAGAAAACTTACACTACTAAATTAACACTCCTAATTCAAAGTCCCATATAGATGGTCATCATGCGGGCGAAGATATTATCCCTTAGATGACTTTTACCTCATGCTTGGGAAGAAAAGCAGCTGGACTTGTTTTTCTTTATTTTCAGTCCAGCATAGGAGTAACTAGAAACAAATATACTAGTATTTTTTTATATTTTTACATACATCGCAGTTTGCAGATCCATCCTATTTCTAAGGAATGAACTATATCAAAGTATCCTAAGCTTATACAAAATATAAAACAAAATTTTTTGTTACTGTCGGAGTACGTCTGACATTCTGCTTAGCTTTTTATAAGCCTTTTGAGAGTTTAAGGATCAAATACGTTACACATCCCCAACCTTCTCTAATTTAAATAATAATCTCGTCATCAATCTGTTTGCTGTTCCTTGCTTATTAAAACAAGACTTTATTAAGATTAATCTCACATTTAACGATTTCGATTATTCATATCGGCGATTTAATCTCATTATAATAATCCCTTTTATAAGGTTTATGTATCTAAGTATAAGAAAACTTTTTTTAATTAAGACACTAAAGGTTGATGACCTATAAAGTGTTATACCTACGTAACTGTCGTAGAATATACCTACGTAGTATATACCTACAAGTATTAATTTAAAATAACAAAAAAACCCGATTGCGTACAATTAAGGTAGCATACTTAGTAGGTCTGGCATATTTGATTTTGTGACACAATGATGATGATGATGATGGTGATGAATTTGTACCATTTTAGTCTACGTTCTTAGTTTTGTACCATCTATGTTTATTGGAAATGGCTCTTTATGGCTGCTATTTTGGATTTTTAACACTTAAATTTCAAAAAGTAAAGTCAAATTAAGTGTGCAAAAGGAAGTGTCAAAAGGCTGAACTGATGACACTCTTGTAATCTAGACGAAACCAATAACACCTCATTTGTCAAAGTCCATTCAGCTGTTTCGGCTACAGAGGCAGCCAAAATAAGAAATTGAAAATAGCGTTTTACAGCCGCCATGTTGGATTTTTTGACACTTCATATAGCCTTTAACACTCTCGTCGTTCAGAAGAATCCAAAGACACCTCATTTGTCAAAATCCGTCCAGCCGTTCGGACTACAGCTTCAGCCAAAGAAATGCACATTATATACATCACACTCCTATGCAGTCGGGTAAAAAGTAAACTATTTTACTTTTCTGAGGTACTTACACTTCAGGAAAAAACTTAGGTTGAATTTAAAAGATGATAAATCCTTCTAGGTTCTTTTTGTTCTTATTTACAAAAGGGCCTAGACATAATCACCTTAGGGGTTACAAAATTATATTTACGAAAATGCCATTTGATTCGCAAAGTGGGTAACAAAACAAACCCAGATGACCTAAAGACAGTTCAATAAAATATGACGCCACATTCACACATGCGAGCAATCGGCGAACATTCTTTATAACGTACTTATTAATCGCTGCCCCCGAGCTACACTGGTAGATGGTAGCTTTGTAATATTTCTTCGATGGTTTACGATGCTCCGCCCATACCGCGTTTGCCATAGTATTGAAAACAGTAATGTATCACAGTGTGGCTGACTCATCCTATGTAAATCTTATATTATAAGAATCTTTGTCCTGACTGACTGACTGACTGACTGACTGACTGACTGACTGACAGACAACGCACAGCCTAAACCGCTGGACGTAGAGACTTGAAATTTTCAGTGTAGGTAAACCTTGGTACGTAGGGGTGTACTAAGAAGGGATTTTTCAAAATTCAACCTCTAAAGGGGTGAAAAGGGATGAAAACCTGGAATCAATTTTTGGTCTAAAACTGCGCATAACCTATATCAAATTAAAGAGCCGATTTTTCTCATTTAGTTGATGTCATAATTACCTGCAAATTCTTTATTTTTGGCATGTTTTTCATGAAAAATAGAATACTTTTATTTTGACATTATGACAGCGATGATACCAAAGATTAGTAATAGATGATACAAAACATATGGAAAAGGAACTGTCAATGTCAAATTACCTGTGAAAGGAAGCATAAATTATTACTGGTCTAATAAGTTTCTAATCTTGATTATTCATGGAGTTCTGACGTAATTCTACGTCTGAAAACTAGATGTCGCTGCTAATTCTGATCAAATTTTGACGCGCTATCGTTGCGTTTTGTAAAGTTTACCTTAACCATGGGCGCCGGCAAGGGGGTGCCAGAGGGTGCACTTGCACCCCTTGGGAATCTCGGGATCAACAGGAATTATTGAAACTGTATTGCGCTTTCTCTGTTAAGTTCATCCATCCCATTTATGCTGGTGCCATCTGGTGTAGAGTAGCGGTACTTTAAAGGGTGCGTTCAGAGAAGTAATGGAAATCGATTAATATCGATCCCGGTACTCCTGGCCCACCAATTTAGAATTTTTAAATTTCGATCGTCGTGTACAAATAGGTGTGAGCCGTGACGACTGGGTACCTATATAATAAATTCATAATGAATAGTCAGAAATTTGTAAATGTCTCAAACATTCAGACTAAAATTTCATCTTTTTATTAACAATCATATACGGCAAAGATTGTAAGAAAACTAAAATCTGCACCACCTGGAAATTATTTCTGCCAGCGCCCATGACCTTAACTCTCAAAATTTTTACTAAATTCACCGAAATTTCTTAATTTTTAGATTTAGGTATGTTTGTTACTCTTTCACGCAAAAACTACGGAATATACTTACATACCCTATTATTCATATTCGTTCGCTAAAGTTAGCCATTGCTTAAAGTTAGCCCTGTCACTGTTTGTCATTATGAAATGGTAAGAGATGGCAATACTTTAGTCATCGTTTAGCGTACACTATTATTATAATGATTATTGAGGATAGTAGGTACCTACGTGTGCTGGAATGGGACATAGGGTACTTTTTATCTGGGTACCGCGTGAGCGAAGCCGCGGGCGGCTGCTAGTTTACCTATAAACTTTTAGCCTTTTACCAGTATAATTTTATAAAAATCTCTTATTTGTACCTACTGTTTTTATATTAAAACTAGCTGCCGCCCGAGGCTTCGCTCGCGTAATATCCGGACAAAAAGTAGACTAAATGTTATTCCAGCACTCATACTATGTATATTCCAAGTTTCATTCAAATCCGTTAAGCCGTTACGGCGTGATTGAGGCACTAACATTCATCCTCACAAACTTTCACATTTATAATTTATTAGTAGGATTTGAACTAAAAATACTTATAAACACATCATTGAGTATTCATGGTAGGTTTATAGTTTTAAAAACAGCGTGATTTGTTTGTACTTAATTAAGAAATTATAACCCATCCAAAGAGGTTCGAGATTCAAGACTTCACAGTATATGATACTACTAGCTGTAACTCGCAACGTTGTATGCGCAACAATAATGTATATAGCACCAGCTAGAGGCCCTTACCCACAGCCCTGCAAGTATAAGAGAGCTGCTGACGACCCGATTGATATAAATGACATTGTCAATTTTATTGTAAAAAAAATAAAAATGTCAAATTAAATGTCTTCTCATAAACTAATGTCTAAGAAGGATTTATGCTCTATCCCTGTTTTTTTTTTTACATCCTTTTTACATTTTGGGATCGTTTTATGTGATAAAAAGTAGCTTATGCCCTTCCCCGGATGGAATCCTTGCCAAATTTCATCAAAATATGTTCAGAAGTTTAGGCGAGAAAAGGTAACAGACAGACAGAGTTACTTTCGCATTTATAATATTAGTACGGATTTTATGTATTCAATGTGATATTGCTTTGTATGAAGCTGAGCTACTGTTTTCTGTATATCCGACGTGTAATACCAGCGCGTTCGGACAAATGAGTTCGCTGATTATGCTCGTGTAGTCCCGACTTTGTATCTAGGTATCGCTTTTGCATCGGTTACTTTTGACACAAACATTTTATTAATAGATATTTTTTGTGTGGGTTTTGATCTTTGCTAGTGTTTAATGCATATTTCTCTTGCTTCCAGGTAACGTACTGTTCAGTCAAACTCTACATCCGTAAGTCAAACGCTCGACGAAGCGCATTAGAAGTTTATCAAGTTTGAATACTAAATCGCGAACACAAACAAATTATGAGCACTACAGTTACCCACACAAGCAGGCCCTCAATCAAGCCAAGTCGCATTTCGAAAGCAAATTATCAAGCTAGCTTGCGGGGAGGGGGGTATAATTAAAATCCGTTGATTAATATGTAAATGTAATAAGATTACCCTCCCCTGAATAATTTAAGCGGGGGTTGGGATGAGATATATTGCTGGACGGTATACATTACTGGGTTTGTATCGGACAGTGCAACACTGCGTTGATAAATGCGAGAAATGGGCGGTGAAGTTCATGAGTATTAGAGGCTTCCTTGTAGGTTCAACGACGTCCATGTCATTAGCGTGAGTCAGCTCGTTTATCCAATTTGAGGGGTGCTATCGACTTCCAGATTTAGAACCAAACGATCAATACAATGCAAACTCTATCCTAAAAGAACTTCCCCTTTCAATACCTCCTACTTATTTTTTGTTACATTGAGATACTTAAGTCAGACGACGAAAAAACTTAAGTAGCAAAGTAGGCCTATAAAAAAGGTTTTGTCTATGGAGGTTTTAGACATTTGCCGTATCAATGATACATTTGAATTTAGAAGGGCCGGCTAGCCAAATTACGGTCGATGTACGGCAAAGCCATCCATTTCGTCTCAGCGATGCGTAATGCAGTCCATGGCCGTTTCAGTAGCCGGTCTTGTGGTTATGGACAAAGATTAATGTTTCTAATTAGATGGCCTTGCAATTTGCAAGCATAAAATAATGTAGCATAACAAGCAAGCATAAAATAGTGTAGCCTAACAAGCTGTAAGGGTTGCCTTCAATAGTCTTGACTTCTGCAGAGTGTAAGTGTAGCTCAAAAGTTTCATTGGAAACTTACGCTTCGTTTGCAGCCGTGTTACGATCACAGAATATAACGAAACTTGACAGTGACATCAGGCTCGGTCCGAAGGGGAGGGGGGTGTTACAGGGGACATGACCCCCCCCCCCCAAATCGTACACGTCAAATTGAAAAATCTTCTAAAAATTTACAAAATATAAAAAAGCTATTTTCTGCCCCTAGCCGCGATGCCAATAAAAATAGAAGGCTTCCATTTGTTTCATAATGTGTGCAATAAAATCTGATTTACTCGACATATTCTATTATTAGTGACCCCCTCCAAAATCCAGGCTGCGACCGCGACTGAGTGACATTGACAGTTTCCTTAAAAAAAAATAGTCGTAAATGTACGCTCCGGCATTGGAAACTTTACTTCTATGATATCGTTTCATACATTGGCGATAACACTAGTAGGTAGTAGGTACTATCGTTAGTTTCCTTCGAAACTCAGCCAAAACATGTTACCGCCATCTTTATTAAGGGCGAATTGCCTCCCTCCAGCGTTGGTCAACAGCCAGCAAGGCGTTAAAGGCATCAGCCACCCACCATTCTTAATAGACCCCGTCACTACGCAGTGAGATGTTGGCTTTTCGTCTGAGAACCTGTGAATCGCTGCCAATTAAGGTCTTTGACCGGCAGGACCGAAGCGCCTTGCAACAATGGTTTGTAGTATGCGTTTTGGCATACCTGTTAAATGTTCTGGTCATTGCGCTTAAATGTTGTAATTTCATGTATTTTTTAATACGTCATAAGAAAATGAAAGTCTTTTTGACTAAAAAAAAATCTTCAGGATGCAACTTTTACCTCCACAAACGGGACGCTATGGTGCCCGGGACGAATTAAGATGGAGTAGGCTTGCTCAACACCTATTCCATCCTCTCAGCTTAGTCGGCCTTGTCCACAGGAAAGACATGGTCAATACGTGCGGAGCTAACTAAGCCACGGGTTTCCTCACGACGTTTTCCTTCACCGTTTGAGAGTACTGGTATAGCGCACATAAATTTTACGCACAAAAAAATCCATTGGTACACGACTGGATATGAACCCACGACCTTAGGATCGGAAGGCGGGGTCACTACCAACTAGACCACCGCTCTTCGTTCATTAATAAAAGAAGTGAAGTTTTTCATGCTTGCCATTCGTAGTACGTCAGTGAAAATGATTACACAACTCAAAATGTGAAAAATCAGCAAAACCATAGGTTTGCGTTTGTCAAAGTCTTTAAAACAGTCATGGCGGTCCGTGCCTTCCTTAGCTCAAAAGTAGCAAGACTCCATTTCTCCTCCCTTGTAGGGGGGATCAGGGGTCAGGGTAGGCTGGTCGTAGGCTCACTTGTCTAATGGCTTTGATTAAACTGCCAGTTTATTTGACGCTGCGATGCGTGCGTGCGACCACCTATGAATTTATGTTTAGGCGACGTCCGAATATGGAATTATGATCGAAGATTTAGCATGTTCTGGGCCGTATCTTTTGGTATGGCTTGAGAGCGATACGGTCTTTTGATATGGGTGTAAAGGCACGAGGGAATAAAGGTTAACTTGACATAAGTGCATACAAGGATCCGATCATTTATAACAGTTAAGGTTAAATTTATTTTCAGATTTCATAAACTTCCTTGCCTGTATTTGTATATTTTCAGGTTTTTCCTATTTTTTTAAGAGTTCACGTTATTTTCAGTAAGGCAATCGCGAATAGGTGTGTGTCCCATAACAAACGTTACTAATAAACGATGTAATTTTCGAAACAATTCACATTACAAAGCACACCCAACATTATCTCTACTTCATTTCCAAAGGACTAGGATATTGCAAACTCAATACAAACGAAACCAATTTATTATCATTATAACGGACCACAGATTATGGCGATAAGATTCACTATTGTAATACCTACCCAAACAATAGTCTAGTCGGCCATTGCTTGGCCTCTCAATAATTAGGATAGTGCATCTCCGTTTACCGAATGAGAATAAAGCCTACCCTTTACGGTGGTGTGAGGAACACTTGTGTGTGTGTGTGTGTGTGTGTGTTCGTGCATCTTGATTTGCATGTGTGCAGGGGGGCACCGCACGCCAGCCTCTGATAGTATTGTTGTATATTTCGGACGGTGCCTGAATGCTGTCTTATTATGCCTTCAGTGCAAATGTCTTTCAAATTAAAGAGCCTTCGTACTTTTGAAACACCATGTCTTCGATTTCTTTTAATCCTACAACACGCCAATCTGGCAGGCTGTAGAATTGAAAAAGAACGCGATGTTTTCTATTACCGTTTGAGATTATAGCGCACTTGTTGAACAAAAAAAATCCAATCCACTGGGAAACTTTCAGTAAGAGCTTTTTATCTGTCACCAACTATGACGACAAGTGATTTGAGAGCAATACTTCGATCTAACCATGAATAAAATAATCGAAAAGCAAGCAATAAGCAACTTCAGCTTTCGCTAAAGTCAACTCAACATACAGTTTTTCATTTAAATTGTTTTAAAAATAAATTCGGCAATGACGAAGGACTGATTTAAAAGAAACCCCGCTCAGACTCGTAATCAGAAATCCTTTGGAGACTCAATTTTTATATTGAAATTGGCGTCCGTTAATTAAAACCAAATCGAATTAATTAAAGACCGAAAATTATTCCACCCCTTTCTGTCTCAAGGAGGGTGGACCTTTTTTGTATAAGTTGGTATATTTGTGTGTATGCCATAAACTAATATTCGCTCGGACACTACTTGGAGTTATTGGACAATGTAAATGAACGCTATCTCCTATAATGCCTGCCTCCCCCCCCCCCCCTAGGCCAGTGCCCGGGGCGCCTGCCACCCCCGGCCCCGACCGATGTCTCATCAGTAAGGATTGAACCCTTTAATGTATTCACCGTAACTTCGGGATGAGTCTTGTATTAGTGTTATAATGAGACGCGGCCCTGAGGAATTATGGCTATACTTGCGGATCTCTGGGTAGGGATTAACCCCAACCTAGTTTCAATTTGTGTGTGTGTGTTTTCGTTAGATCTGGTCGATAGTGCCGATATTGTATTATTCATTCTTGGGGATTTGGTAACAGGCTATTTATGTTTCTATATACTCGTAAGTGGACGCACGTTCCTTTGTGTTTGAACATTTGATAACCGCTAAACCTGACATAACATACGTTACCTAGTTTTCTACGAGTTTTCTCTATTGTTACTTCATTATTACACACTAGCTGCTGCCCGCTGCTTTGCTCGCGTGGTACCCGAATAAAAAATAGCCTATATGTTATTACAGTACATGTACTATGTATATTCCAAGTTTCATTCAAATCCGTTCAGCCGTTTAGACGTGATTGAGGCACAAACATCCAAACATCCTCACAAACTTTTGCATTTATAATGTAAGTAAGAAGTAAGATTAAGCATATCGAATGATTATAATTATAATAATTTGTGTAAAACTTTGCAACACACATTATATTTTACAGAAGCACAAATTATATAAGGTCTAGGTACTAAACTAGGTCTAAGTCTAGTTACCTACTACAAGCTCTAGTATATATGGGGGTTCACTTGACCCTCTTGAAATCTGATATTGACGTAATATCAGATTTCAAAGACGGTCAAAATATGTCAAACATTTAACATTATACAAGCAGTGCCATCCCGTTCTATAACATAGTGACAAACAGACAGGGCGAATCTTAAACAGCATTTTTTCAAAGCAATATTTACAGTACATAATGACATACATTATCACACCCTTATGAGGTGGGCAGAGCCCGTAAAATCCCAAGATGGATATGGTGAACCATATTGACAGGTGATCAGCCCATCACCCATATAGGTGGTCCATCATTTTGAAAAGGATAGCCCTTACTACTTACTTAGTGATAGCCCTTAGTCGACTTTTACGACATGCTCGGGGAGAGAAGCGGCTAGACGCATTTTATGCTTTTTCTTTACTTCCAGTCCAGCAGACAAGTAACATTTACAGTGGTATAGTAAATAATAGTAATAAAGGAGAGCACTGGTGGTCTAGTTGGTAGTGACCCCGCCTTCCGATCCTAAGATCGTGGGCACAAATCCGGTCGTGTACCAAAGGATTTTTCTGTGCGAAAAATGTATGTGCCCTATACCAGTACTCTCAAACGGTGAAGGAAAACATCGTGAGTAAACCCGCGGCTTAGTCAGCTCCACACGTATTGACCATGTCTTTCCTGTGGACAAGGCCGACTAAGAATAGGATAGCTTAGCTGATAGGATGAAATAGGTGCTGGGCAAGCCATCATCTTATTTCATCCCGGACAGTACAGCGTCCAGTTTGTGAAAGTAAAAAGTTGGCTCCTGACGCTGTATAAATCATCTACTAAAGATGGTAAAATGCTTTAGTTAGTAAAGGAGTAAATATTTACTCTTCCTATTAGTTTGTGAAACTACATACATAACATATTACTCGTACTGTGCTGTGATCAAACTACTGTGACATCGTCGTAAACGGTCGGCGTGTCAGTGCCGTCTTGAGTCCCACAGATCGATAATGCTTCCAATTAGCCGTTCCAATTTTCCAATAAAACTTCAAACTGTTTTCCATCCCATTATCTCTCACCACCCTTTATTGCTCCAAGTTAAGCTACGACTCTCCCGAAATTATTACAATAATAATATTATTATATTAATAATTGTATTGATAAGGAGACTCTCGTAATAAGGGTAAACCGTCCCCTCGCAGCGATCCTCAATAGGAGAATTTATGTAACTAATGAAATAAGCGAAGTGGAGCGCCCACCCCCTTCACCCTTCATTATCGGAAAGTTTCAAATATAATTTGAAATTATGCTCAATGTTATATTGAAGATAAGAGAAACACAAATTCCTTTAATTGGACTTGTTAAAGTGACTCAAATTAAGTTAACACCGAGTTGATGGTATTACTTTCCAAGTTGGGAGTTATGACGGACTGTCCGGGCTGTGGCGGGAAGTGATTAGCGTTACTCGATTCGGCGATTAGCGGCTGAAAGAACAGTTATTGGTTCTGCGACCTACTTCGCCCGTGGGTTGACATTTATGAGAACCTAGCACCGGAAGGGTGTCAAGATAAGAACAACTAACATTTAGAAACTCTTTGCTTTTTACAAGCCTGTAAAATGGTTTTGTATAATTGTCTTCATATCTGATTGTACTGCAAACCAATTTTGACGCAGTTCATTGATCTATTAATTTGAAAAATCTTTAGGTTGTTGATTTTAAGATACTTATATACATATATAAATCAATTGCTGTTCGTTTGTCTCGCTAAAACTCGAGAACGGCTGGGCAGATTTAGCTGTAACTCTGAGTCGCGTTTGAGTATTCGGGGGTAAGTGTACTTCTTATCCTAATCATCATCATCATCGTATCAGCCAACATCCACCCTTTGCCGGGTAAAGGTTTCCTCTTTAGCACGCCTTTCCGATCTTTTATCTATATACCTACAGTAATAAGCGATTTTATTTTAACCTTTAAGTTTCCTACGAGCTTGTCAGTACTGCGATAGCGCAAAAACTGGTGCTTACAAATAACTGTAACCTTCTCGCGTTTATGGGAACATATTGTTTGTGATAAGTAGAGCATTATAGCTTTGGTATTACATGCCAGCGTTCAGTCGCCTTTAGCGGTTTTCGTGTTACAGACGCGTTTCCACTGGTGCACGGTCAGGATTGTAAGGTATGATCTTCAGGTCGAAAGTCGACTTAGCCCCGGTTCCAATAATCTACTACCATAGCAACGTTATTATCGAAAAATCGTAGTCAGTAAGTAAAAAATTAATATCGGATATATGACTTAGTTTAGCTTCTGGATCTACACGTGATACGAGACATCATCATCAGCCTATAACAGTCCATTGCTGGACTTAGGCCTCCCCTAATGTGCGCCATTGTGCCCTATCTTGACGCATCCAGTCTCTGCTAGCATCCCTTCGCAGATCGTCACTCCACCTAGCCGGAGGGTGTCTTACGTTTGCCGAGTCGCAGTTTTCGGTTTTTCGGTAGATATGGTCAAATATATGGCCGGTGAATACAAGTACCTATTTGAATTTGCCAAGTACGGAAGGAAATTGCATGCGGGCTTATGGGATCGTGTTATCGATAGAATACTTACTTTTCAAAGAAAATAATCAAGATAGCTTGCCAATTTATGTAATTTTATTTATAAAACACAAAATCTGCAAAGTTAACGGTAGTTTGAATTGGTCTAGTGGTAGTGACCCCGCCTTTCTATCTTAATGTCGTGGGTCCGGTCTTCTACCAATGGATTTTGTGTTCGAAATATGTATTGCTCTATACCAGTGGCTACTTTCAAACAGTGAAAGCAAATATCGTGAGGAAACGGCATGTCGTAGGACCTGACAAGTTCGAAAATACGTGTCAAGTGCACGAAAGGAGCCTTTGAGGCGCACTTTAAATCCTTTGACCATGACACTTCTAGATAAGACAGTAGAAGGGAAATTAACGAATTCACGGATCATTTATATGATCGAGCTATCGAGAATGGTAGGTAGTGTCACGGGAGAGAAAATCCTATAACACTACTGGATTCTAGCAGTTGTATCATGGTAGATAAACGATAATTTTAGACTTCATAATTTCATCTTCCACCCAGCGGACCAAGACTGTTGAGTTTGTATTTATATTCTAGTAAAATATTTTTACAAGTTCAACTTCATCATCATCTTCCTGCCCTCATCCCACTCCATGTGGGGTCGGCTCAGCATGATCCAAGGATCATGCTGTAAGAGTTTTGGCTAAGGTGTTCAACTTCTAGGGTCAAATATTTTAAGTTCCTACCTACATACATAAGTATTTAAACGAGATATCTTTATAAACGAGAAATTCTTATCAATCAATTTTAAATTGTTTTAATAATTGAGAGAAACTAGCTCAAAACAGCCGACATAATCTAATTATTGCCTTAACATTAAATCTATAAACACATCAAGTCTAACAAGATAGGCCCATAAATAACGTGTTGTCGAAACATCGACACCTTGTAAATCAGCCTTTCCGGTGCAGAAGGAATGGAACTCGGTGAAGTTTTACTATCAGAAACCATTACTATTAGCTTTTTCTCTAGTTCTTTCGAACTAGTGTGGTGAAAGCATTAAGAAGCGCCTCAAAGAGGCACATTTTTCCACGTTTCCTAACAATATAAAAATATTTTTGGCCGCATTTGGCCGTGGCCGCATCACAACATGATCTCATTACACTTTGACAGATAGCAGTGATGAAAGCTAAGTCCGGTGTGTCGTTAAAACTTTAATCTGAAATTATAACTATTATAATAAACTATTTACTATATGATAGCGCTGACGAGTTCTTGCATGATAAATTTTAAATGAATAAATGAATTGTGTAAATAATTTGTTCTTTTTTCTGTTTTGACATGGTTCATTTAATTTTGTATAATATTGCATGCTTGTCTAGCTGATAATGTTATTTTTACCCATTTTCGCAATAAATTGAATTGAAATTGAAATAATTCAGAATAAGAAGCAGCTGGAAGCATTCAATGCAATGCTTTTTCTTTACTCCCAGTCCAGCAGAGGACGAGTGTCGTGAAAGTACTAAGGAGCGGCTCAAAACGGGCTTTTTTCCGCGTTTATCTATATATTATTTATACAACCAGTAATACCCAGAGCTGGGTAAAAGCCTTGCACGTCACTCCTGGTCCTGGTAGGTACTTGTAGCAACCGGATTTACTGCTACTTTTCTTAACTCAATAAATATGGTTTCTGGCCGCATTTGGCCGTGGCCGCATCACAACGTGATCTCATTATACTTTGACAGATAGTTAGCAGTTATAAAGGCTGCGTCCGGTGTGTCGTCAGAACTCCAATCAGAAATATAATTAGATTGAGACCGAAGCCTAATTGTGATGGTCTCAAGTTACGGCCGGGTCCGGCAAAATCAATAGTGACCCCGGCCGCAAGCCGATATTCTCTGCTAAATATTGTTTATCAATTTCGTGTATTGTTGTAGGCTGTTTTGTCTATTATTAAATTAATAATAATAAATTGTGTATATACAGAATATCAAAACATATAAAATAGGTAGTTGACCTGTATTTATTAATACCTTAGAAATTAATAAATAGCAACGTTGTGCGCGGTCACAATTGGGATGGGTGACCGCAAGTGGTATTACGAGCTAAGTACTTCTGTGCTTCGGAGAGCACGTTAAATTGTCGGTCCCGGCTTTTAAGTCGTTAAGCCATGACGGAGGCCTTTGGGCGGCCTAAAAACTCCGTCACAAGAGTTGGCCACTAGCTCATACGAACTTACTTTTTAATAGCTAGCGTGCGTTGTACCCGAATTGAAGTAACTATGTATGTTCCGAGTTTTATTAAAATCCGTTTCTATTCGCAATAATTGAGAGACAAACATTACATTCCTATTTATAAATTATTCTTTTAAGATTTAACAACGTATTTTTTATCATATCTTAATCAAGTTGGCTGCAAGTTTTCTTATGATAACTCTGCTCTGCCCACCCCATTATAGGATACGGGCGTGATAATATGTATGTATGTAGGGTTTAAAAGAATGAAGTAAGTCGTTAGTAAATTACAAGTCTTGCAAGTATGCAAATTTTAATAAAATCAAGTGAATTCCAATGGCATTATCATAGCCGTCTCCCAGCAATTAGATGCAGTTCGAGATCTAATTATTCGGATTCGGCTGCGAGCAGCACTATTCTGATTGTCGACAAGCGATTTCGGAAATTACTAAGGCGTCGAGACGTCGACGCCTCCTTAGGGCTCGTTCACAGTCCTCTTTTCAAACTACGTGAAGGTTTAAGGGTTTAGGAGTCTATGTATACAATACACGCTTGTTTTTATAAAATTCTGGCAGAGTAAACAGTACCTAAGTATTTTTATTTTTATTCGTACACGGTGTTCTGTGTTTTGTCTATAGGACAATTATACGTTTAGGCACATAAGTGAAATAGCTGTAATATCGGTGTATTCAATATGTTTGTTGTTTTGCTTACCCATGTGCCATGCCCTAATAAACCTTATAAAAAAACATAGGCCTATAATATAGGTCTTTTTTTTTCTACCGAATACGCGAATGAAGGTTTAACAGTCTGGGTTTGTATATCAGGTTAAACTACTACTACTCTCATGTCACTAGTTCTTTCGAACCAGTGTGGTGAAAGGATTTAAAGTGCTCCTCAAAGGCTCCTTTAGTGCAGGTTATGTGATTGACAGTGTATGTTAATATGTAAAATGGTTTTTCTAAACCTTTCTAAATTACATGTCAGATTTAGACAAGGGTGCCAATCAATGCGTATTGGCGTATATGCGTAATAGCAATTGGCCAATTTGGTGACTTCCCTAGTTGTCATTTAGTTACGTTAAATTTATGCAATTTTGAAACTCAAAAAAATTTAATCATATCGTATAACCTATTATGAGGTGATAAACAATAGAGTAGGGTCTTGGCGAAATAACAATAATAATAAATAACAGCCAACAGTCACAAACATAGTCCTGAGCCAACACTAGGATTCCCTGTGTCGTGGGTACCATTGTACCACATCATCCAGACCCGGAAGAAATGTTTGATGCAAACATTTCTTCAGCAGCGGGAATTGAACCCACGCCTCTTGCGTCTCAGTCGAGCAATTGCCTCGCCACCGAGGCCGTCGAAATGGTCGAATAGAGAGAGCAAGCGTAGACGGGGACCACTTCTAAATGAGTCGATGACATCGAGGGAATAGGGGAGAATTGGCCGAATTCAGATTATCTGGACCTGGTATACATAGTACAAAATGCTGATGATGAGCAAAGGTCTCTCCAAAGTATCTCTCTTCAGCACCTTTCTAGACGATTCCCTAGACGGTCAATCAATGGGATTGTAACCCTATAAATTTTAATGACTAAATACAATTTTGTTCTTTTAAATTTTTGATCGTTCAGAAATTATATTACAGCGTGTTTAATTTTAGATGGTAATAATAACTGTTTCTTGAACTGACTCTACCATTCGTTGTTCGTAGGCATTTAAAAAATATCGTATTTTAGTCTTTGTAAAAAGAACTGTTTTCCAAATTATTCAAACGAAATATTTTCCGTAGAACATAGTGGCGTCCCTACCATTCATTGTTCGCATTAAAAAATATCGTAAATTAAAGTTTTTGTAAAACGGACTGTTTTCAGAGCGTTCATAGATTTTAGAAACTTAAGTAAGATGATTTTTTCTGTAGTACGTAGGTTTATACAGCTGTGGCGAGTGGCAGAGGCGTGGCGAAGATGTAGCGCGTATATTTTGTCTTCCTCATAGACTTGTATGGAGCAAATTATACACAGAATACGTTACGTGAACACCGCTCACAGGTCTGCGTCGAGCGATTCTCGCCACGTGGCCTAACAAATATACTAACTTTCATCCTAACATGTATAAACTGCGCCTTAGGTTTTTAAATCCAAATTACGAGGCGCCACACATATGCCTCCACTCTGCCACTTGTGTATAAAGTGTGCCCTAAATTACATAAGTCTTATTATTATCAAAATAAAACTTTCAAACTGAAATCGTAGTTAGAATTACTATTTTTCTATATTAGAAATATAAAAAGTTCGGAAACATTTTGTCAAGTGCAAGAGAGGAGTCTTTAAATCCTTTCACCACACTGGCTCTAAAGAAAGTGACATGAGTACCTGGTAAGTAAGTAAGTATGAGCTAGTGGCCAACTCTTGTGACAGAATTTATAAACCGTCTAAACGCGACTTAAAAGCCGGGACCGAAAATTTAACGTGTCCTCCGAAGCACGGAAATGCTCAGCTCGTAAATTCGTAATGCCACTTGCGGTCACCCATCCAAATTGTGACCGCGCACAACGTTGCTTAACTTCAATGATCAATCAAATACATCTACCCGACGAGCGCTTCATGAGTAGTGTAGTATATCTTTACTAGCTGCCTCCCGCGGCTTCGCTCGCGTGGTACCCAGATGAAAAATAGCCTATATATTAATCTAGCACATGTACTATGTATATTCCAAGTTTCAGTCGAATCCGTTCAGCCGTTTTTGCGTGAAAGAGTAACAAACATCCATACATACAAACTTTCGCGTTTATAATATTAGTAGGATATAACTGACTCAGAGCAAAACTATTTCTTATTCTACATAGTTAATATTAGTGAAGCTGTGGCAGTATCGACCAAAAATCCCCAGTGTTCATTAACATAACAATTTAATTAATCAGACCCGCACATTAAGATACCAACTATACAATGACTCGAGATAACTATACGTACTATACAATGCCTTGAGATAACTATAATTACTTGCTTGGAAGTGTTCGTTCGAGACAAAGAATTCGTATTTTAGAATTGTATCAATTAGGTGGGTTAAGGTGGATGGATTGTGTGAAATAGGACGTGGTTAGAAAATTAGTGAGTACGGAGATGACGGCTGACGGAAGGGAATGGAAGAAGACAAGATGCTGTGCCGACCCCACATAGAGTGGGATAAGGGCAGGAAGATGATGATAATTTTAAGATACATCAATGCGGGATTTTTAGGGTTGATTGTTAAAACTATATAAAATCATATAATTATTACTTACTTGTAGGTATTCAATGGCTTTTAATTTATTTCGTTTTAGTTTTTGAGTTATTCCATATACCGATGTGGGGATCACCGATTTTTTTTCGTCAAGATGTGCTTAGACAGCGGAGGCTTAGTAATAGGGTCCCGTTGGCACCCTTCGGGTACGGAACCCTAAAAATAACTCATCAACATCTTCCTGCCCTTATCCCACTCTATGTGGAGTCGGCACAGCATGATCCTTGGATCATGGTGTAAGAATTTTGGCTAAGGTGTTTTATGACCGGCCGCCTGCCTGACGTCAACCCTCCTTGGGAATACTTGCTTAATATATCTCATCATGTTGGAGGATACTATCCCTTAGTCGACTTTTACGACATGCTCCGGGAGAGAAGCAGCTGGACGCATTCTATGTTATTTCTTTACTGACAGTCCAGCAGAGAAGTCCTAAACTAACCTAACCCTAAAAATGATTATCATAAAACAAAACGCCGTGATCCATAAATCCAAAACGACAAAACACATCCCTTACAACCATCAAGGAGGTCCTACCCGATAATCATTGCGTCTCCTCTGTTCCGTCTCACACACCTCCCTAAAGACCGCCCACCCCCCAACTGTACATCATCTCATTTGAATTTCTAACTAGGAAACCTCCATGCAATTATTGGATTAATGTAAATTACGCAGTCTACAGCTCTACGGTGCACTATCAGGGACAGGGTTTAATTAGAATCCGGTTAAGTCCAATAATTCTATAGTGTATACCAAAGTAGTTCTTATAGACACGGAAAGAAGGGACACTTTTACTCGGCGGTCGGAGAAGGCTTGAGACGGAGAGGGCAATTAGAGAAATTATTTAGACTACTTCGTGATTGATCTGTTGAAATGTACTATGAATTTAATACGGACAGTGTAATATCTAATATAGGCGAACTTAGATAGAAAACTGAGCTCATTTTCATTTCTTATTATTATACCGATTGCTCTTCGCTGGACTGGGAGTAAAGAAAAAACATAGAAAGCGTCCAGCTGCTTCTCTCCCCGAGCATGTCGTAAAAGTTGACTAAGGGATAGTATCTTCCAACATGATGAGATACATTAAGCAAGTATTCCCAAGGAGGGTTGACGTTAGGCAGGCGGCCGGTCATAAAACACCTAAGCCAAAACTCTTACAGCATGATCCTTGTGCCGACCCCGCATAGAGTGGGATAAGGGCAGGAAGATGATGATGATTATTATACAGACTACCTTAAAGTTTTTAATGTTATGTAGTTTGGCTTTCTAAATAAGTTTATTCAATAAATAAATAGAAAATACGGACAAACAAATTCTATTGAAATAATAGACTAGTGGTAAGTTTAAAGGCCGGTAACGTAAGTACTTATAGTACTTCTTAATAGATAGACTTTACAACATTACAGTATAGACACAAAAACAGTCTAGAATTGTCTAAAATGCACTATCATGGACAGGGATTAATTAATAATTCTAGTGTTTAGAAATCTAGTTCTTATTTCGACGAAAGAAAGGTGATTTCGACTTGGCCGTCATTTCGTAGCCTCGACGAAGGCAATTAGAGAAATAATTTAGACGATAGACTGCAGCATGCATTGATTGATCTATTGAAATAGGTTTGTGCATAGTGTTTGAAGAAGGATGAAGAAATAGATTTTACATTTTAGAGACCTAGGTATAGATTATACTAAGATAGACCAAGAACATTTCCATAACAACAGCGTTATAAAAGACAGAAGTGAATAGGTAATGTCTGTATAAATCAATAATTAACTAATAATAAAAGAATGTAAATGATACAGTTACAGTAGTACCTACCACAAATATTGTGGGCCTCGGCAAACTTCGTGCTTTGTATGATTAACTGAATTTGTCCAAATATATAATGAAAATAATACCTGAGCCAAACCTTAAAAAAAGAAGTATCTACATAATTATTGTGACATCTTTTTATTACATATAATCATCGCGTTAGTTCGTATTTCAGAAGCTAGACGAAATTGCCGAGGCACACAATATTTGTGGTACTACTGTACATTCAAGACAAGTCAAATAAATGCTTACAAAAGACGCACGCGATCCAAAGAGCGGGAAAACGCCAAAACATAACCTCAAAACATTCCAGACGTGACCTCGAAAATGCACGTAGGTGAAAGCCCTCGGGAGTTTACCGTAGGGGAACAAAAAAACCCCTTACACCCCCAAGAAGCGGGGGCAGGCCACCCATGAATGAACGAAGGAGGCACGCGTCCTTGGAGCAAAAAAGTCACGTGATTCGACTCAACAGGTGGCGCCGTGAGCGTGTCCTTGCCGACCGGATTAGAAAAAAAAACATGTTCGAATTTTACATCTTTTTGTTTTCTTTTTTCGTGTCGCGTGCTTTGTGGCTTGTAAATAAAGAGGTTGATAATGTCAGCTTATTAACTTTTTGGTAGCTTTTAAGATAACACGCATTTTATAGGCATGACACGAAAAGGGGTTTACAGGAAACTATGTTTGTTTTAAAAATGGAATAAGAAATAGTGTTTTGTTTCTTGTGTCATTAAAAAAGCTTACGTACCAATCGAACGCAATAATAATTTTAGCGGATAGTGAACTCGAAATAAACTTAGGTAAGTCTACAATATACACAACTGTAACACATAAGAACATAACTCAATAAAATTACATAAACAACTACAAAATAGAAACGTCATAACCCATAAACAAAAAGAACCCATCCGTATCATATCTTCAATCTGCAAGTTTACTTTCAAGTAGTAGCAATGAACACCTCATGAATGGTTTACCCTTCTCGCTTAACACAAATGTCACGGGCGCCTCGACGAGCCGGAAAACTCTCTTTTCTTCCTGAATTACTGTTCTAACATCTCACTCAATTTCAAGCTTTAACATGTACAGGATAAGGTTGTAAATAACTTTTAGCTGTGGCAAAATTCAAGATATTTTCTACAGCGTCAGAGCGTTCAAATCACAATCCTATTACAAAGGTGTTACGGTTCACGTTTGCGTGGCGGAGCAATCGTGAAATCTTCCAGTCTCCTGCGGCAAATTGTTTCCTCGCGCGGCGTGTTTGTATTTTATTATACATTTTTATTCCTCGATAACATTAGCTTAACCGACTTTTCATTGCCTTTACTAGGGTTGCCTCCTTACGGCTGTAAAGTTTAGTTGTTATGGGTTTATTGACTGGTTAAGTTTACAAGCTTAACAACCGTGCTTGTGGTTAGTTTACCCTTTTTGAGTTTTATGTTCAGTGTGTTGTTTAAAGTTTTGTTTTAATTTGTGAACAGCTCAGTTCACACCTTATTATTTACAGCGTTTTTAACTTATCTTACTATGTTTTCTACTATTATCGTGATACCCTATTTTGCCTTTAAGATCATTAAAAAATTGATAAATTAAGCTACTCTACTTTTTCATGATTTTGTAATTTTGACATCAGTCAATGCAGCTATTGATTTATGCCAAGATTTTATAGAAACAATGTCGTAAGTTCGGTATTAAGCAAGTATTCCCAAGGAGGGTTGACGTCAGGCAGGCGGCCGGTCATAAAACACCTTAGCCAAAACTCTTACAGAAGGATCATGCTGTGCCGACCCGACATAGAGTGGGATGAGGGCAGGAAGATGATGATGAATGTCATAAGTTCTGTACTCTTTTCTTTTTGCGTTTTATATTCCTTATAAATCAATGTAAATAAAGCCAGCGTAACAACCCTAAGAAAAGTTGAGGTAAAGCAGGAATGTCAAAAACGTCGGGGCGCGAACAAATATGTGCCTTCCGTGCGGACCCGCTGCCTTCGCTTCATGGCGACTAAACCGAGGATTAAACTTCATTATTTACGTAGCTTCAAGTTGTGCTTTCTGTGTTGTGACTGTTAAAAGTTCTTTTAGATTTATCTAGCTTTTCCCTTATCAGGAACTATTTTTACCTAAACGTTGAGTTGTTGAAAAATTTGCTAAAAATATAAATAATAAGTTAAACATGGCAACTTATTTGTTTATTTTTTAGGCTTTAATTGACCAACAGTGGACATTTTCAGACTGTCGATGACGGCCATGATAAATGTACATTAGATTCTCTATCAATAGGCTTAATCATAATTAGAACAGTCGTATGTTCGTATGAGCTAGTGGCCAATTCTAGTGACGGAGTTTTTAGGCCGCCTAAAGGCCTCCGTCATGGCTTAACGACTTAAAAACCGGGATCGACTGTTCAAAGTACCTTCCGAAGCACGAAAGCGCTCAGCTCGTAATGCCACTTGCGGTCACCCATCCCAATTTGTGACTGCGCATATCGTTGCATAACTTTAACGATCAATCAAGAACGCCTAAGCAAGCTACGCCACGAGCGCTTCGAGAAAAGTGACAAGCTCAATTAAAATTCGGGTTAAAATTAAGTTAGACTCCGTTCATCCCTCGAATACTTCCCCTTCCTGATTTTTATTTCGTTTTATACCCCCATGGTGCCACTTGCCCCAGTCGCCTTTAGTGTTGAGAGAACTTTGTGTTATTTTGTTTTTGGAAGTTAAGAGTTGCACGGTTTTTGCGTAAGCTCGTCGAGTTCATTTTGCCAGTGTGTCGCCGTGTAGTACCAGTACTCACAAACGGTAAAGGAAAACGTCGTGAGGAAACCCGCGGCTTAGTTAGCTCCGCACGTATTGACCATGTCTTTCCTGCGGGCAAGGCTGACTAAGCTGAAAGGATGGAATAGGTGCTGGGCAAGCCTACTCCATCTTAAATCGTCCCGGGCACTACAGCGTTCCGTTAGTGAAGGTAAAAGTTGCCTCCTGACGCTGTATAATTCATCTACTACAGATGGCAAAAGGCCTTTTTTAGAATTTATAATACAACTAGCTGCCGCCCGCGGCTTTAATATGTATTTGGTATCCGGATAAAAAATAGCCTATAATGTTAATCCAGTACATATACTATGTATATTCCAAGTTTCATTCAAATCCGTTCAGCCGTTTAGGCGTGATTGAGGCACAAACATCCAAACTCACAAACTTTCACATTTATAATACAAGTAAGATTTCTTTTAAGAGACCTAGAAAAACCATTGAACCGAAGTTCAGTGTCCGACAACACAGCTTTTGACACAAGCTTACAATTCCTAGCTCAAAGCGCGCCTAGATTGTTATTAAGGCTCTCATGTCTAGTCCGGTTCCTCATCCAAAATCGATATTTGCCCCTGGGGAGGCAAACCCCCTACTTTATCTAGTAGGGATGGGACACACTTTCGGAGTTGTAATAGTTTTGTCGAAGTCGAAAACGAACTTCATTAAAAGGATGTCGAAAAGGATGAACTTCATTAAGATACCGACTGCTACTTTAAAAAATGTTTTTGATTTAATAAATAAATCATTAAATAAATATTTGTGGACATTTAACACCACGTCATCCAGCCCCAAACTTAGCAAAGCTTGTACTAAGTATAGACACCAGATGGCTGATAGAATACTTATATACGTTTTTTTTTGTAAATACATACTAATTATACATAATACTACAACACCCAGACCCGGAAGGAATTTTTGCAGAACATAGAAACATTTCTCCCGTAGCGGGAATCGAACCCGCGCCTCTTGCGTCTCAGCCGAGCACTCGCCCGCCAAGCCACCATGTTTGGATGTTTGTGCCTCAATCACGCCTAAACGGCTAAACGGTTTTAAATGAAACTTGGAATATACATAGTACATATACTGGATTAACATATAGGCTATTTTTTTTATCCGGGTACCATGCGAGCAAAGCCGCGGGAGGCAGCTAGTGAATAAATAATTTTGAGTGAGAATTTTTAATTCGAATATTTTCTGAGATTTCGTTGTAAAGTCGTAAAGTTACATCCCTAATATCTAGTAGACGGTCGACTGGCCCCAATTGCTAGCGTGTGTCGATCTTTATAGTTTACGCAGGTAGCAACTAGGGCTCGTTTGTTCAGATCTTTGACCAGCTGCTGTTAATTATGCGGTACTGGTTATAGGTACTACATGTGAAAGACATTTTCTAATATTTCTTAAAATGACACTGAAGGAAACGACTTAAATGTTTGATAAAATAATAATAAATATAAATATTTGAGGACATATCACACAGCACCATCTAGCCCCAAACTAAGCAAAGCTTGAACTATGGGAACCAGATGGCTGATAGAATACTTTTTTTTTAAATACATAGATACTTATGATAAATATTACAACACTCAAACCTGGAAGAAATATTTGCAGAGCATGCAAACATTTCTTCCGCAGCGGGAATCGAACCCGCGCCTCTTGCGTCTCAGCCGAGCACTCGCCGGTCACGCCAGAGGTCGTCAATAATAAATTGCTTAGTGAGCAGAACCTTAGGGTTTTTGGATTGGATTGGAGGAGAGGCAGATCGAGAGGCCTATGTCCAGCAGTGGACTGATTTGGGCTGATGATGATGATTGAGGTAGAACCTAAGAAGGCAAGAATATGTCAAGAGCATAAGAAGTCTCAATGTTAAGGTAGGTCGAAATTCTACTTATTTACCTTTAATTTAAGTCAGACTACTCCGGTAATGTTTACTGATGTGATTGATATTAACTCGATCAAATCGTCCCTACCCCCCGCTACCCGCCCCTCCCCCCCCCCCCCGCAGTTCCATTATAATTTATTAGTTCCTTTTCTCAGTTATCAACAAACTGAATTTCACAAAAAAAATGCTAATAAACCATCGAATCTACCACGAATTGGATCATTTCCATAAAAAATATTATCAAGAGGGAGAAAAAATCGTTGGTCATTAATTAAATCATGTAAAAACATTATAGGTTTCACATCCTTTCATGTTTTTAGTCGAAATATTGGGAAGCTTGATATTCCGAATTACAAAATCATGCTTTATCACGGTTGAATAAGATTTGGAATGGTATGAATATCTGTCATTTTTGAAACTTACAAAATAAAATCGGTCAAGCGCGAGTCTAATTCGCACACGAAGGTTCCGTACCGTCGTAGATTAAAAAAAAATCTCTTGTATGGGGCCCACTTTCATTTTTTTTATTTGTGATTATAACGGCAATAGAAATACACACTTTGTGAAAATTTCAACTCTCTACCTATTACGGTTCATGAGATACAGCCCGCTGACAGACGGACGGACGGACGGACAGTGGAGGCTTAATAATAGCGCCCGTTGGCACCCCTTCGGGCACGGAACCATAAAAAAGATTAAAGGACTTTACAAATTGAGTTCATATTAGTTTTAAGTTTCTACAGTACTACTTCGAAACTGTCTCCCACTTATAGATACGTAGTTTCTATACTTTATACACAAGTGGCGAGCACGTTGCGTGAATGGACTGATGCTAGTATCCTCGCGATGTTATCCATCATCGTTTGGCATTCACAGTAATTAATGGCATATTAAACTAAGGCCTTTTACCATCTATAGTAGATGATTTATACTGCGTCAAGAGGCAACTTTTACCTTCACAAACGGGACGATGAGTGCCCGGGACGAATTAAGATGAAGTAGGCTTGCCCAGCATCTACTCCATCCTCTCAGCTTAGTCGGCCTTGTCCACAGGAAGGAGATGGTCAATACGTGCGGAGCTAATTAAGCCGCGGGTTTCCTCGCGATGTTTTCCTTCACCATTTGAGAGTAGTGGTACAGCGCACATGAATTGGTAAATCCATACACGATCGGATTTGAACCCACGACCTTAGGATCGGAAGACGTGGTCACTACCAACTAGACCACAAGTGCTCTCTTGGCATATAGCGCATTTACTTTTTTCTAACAAAACAGTTCATTGGTGCACAAGTACGACCTTGAGAGCTAATAGGGTCGATCACTGACCATCAAAGTTATCATTCATACTATCACGCCCCTATCCCTAATGGGGTGGGCAGAGCCACAAGCTAACATAAGAAAACTTGCAGCCACTTCTGATTTAAAGTCCTAAGATGGATATGGTGAACTATGGTGACAGGTGATCAGCCCATCACCCTTAAAGGTGGTCCATTATTTCGGAGAGGATACTATCCCTTAGTCGACTTTTACGTGCTCGGGGAGAGAAGCAGCTGGACGCATTCTATGCTTTTTCTTCACTTCCAGTCCAGCAGAGAAGTTAGAGTTATCAATCCTTTAGTAAACAACGAGAAATATTTAAACTGACACTGATTTTATTTCCACCAGTTTGAAAGCTCTACAACACATTAGGCTGACATTAGCCGGTCGAATTGCGACCTCAAAACTTATCACCGCCACAGAATAAACTAACAGTACCGACCCTACCCACCTCATTATCTCTGGCCATAGTTTCGAATCGATAGATCCACACAAACAAACACACACACACAAGCGCAACGTCTCGTAAGCGCGTCAACTTAAAACTTAATTATAATTAATTAATTCCAATCTGACACTATCCCTCTCTAACTGCCATAATCTTGCACGATGTTGTCCTTTTCTATTTAGAGGGTAGACGCGGTATTGTGTTTTCGAAGACCTTTTATCACGAGGCATTTCACGGAGTCGTTAGTTCGGTTCCTGATCGAGTTTATTAGCTATTGAGTTTTAATTGGCATTCATTTCGTCGGGTTTTTTGATATAACCCAGTAAATCAAGTTAATTTGATTTGGTGAAACAACTTTTTTTTATATGGACAGTTTAGGCCTTTGAATTCGAAATTCAAATCTGTAGACTTCTAGTCATTGACAGCAACTTTTTTTATGTGGACCGTTTAGGTATTTGCATTCGAAATTCAAATCTCTATACTTCTGGTCACTGGCAGCAACTTTTTTTATGTGCATCGTTTAGGCCTTTGAATTCGAAATTTAAATCTGTACTGTAATAAGTGAGTTCTAGACATTGGCAGTACAGAAAAAAAAACCAGTTCTAATTATGAATGGAAGTTCTTTAGCTCCATAAAAATGCGTCATTTATTTTTACCCTAATCCATCACATTGCATAATATGAAAATTATATCAGGTCAATTTAAATAAATCTCGCTGACTACCTAATATTAAAAATGATTTTCCATTATCATAACATAAGTATATAAATTTGAACGACATAACATTTATATATTAAACAAGATGCAGTAAAGGACATAAAATCAGAACAAAATGGCCGAACCGTCCTGAACGGCGTATAATTTAATTGTAATCATCACTACATCGTCACAGAGATGCGACTTGAAGGGTTCCCCCCACACCCCTTTCTCGAGTCACCCCGAAGAAGGGGTGCCCCCTTATTACCATATTTCATTTACTCAACGAAATTATGCTAATTACTTATATTGCTTTGTGTAAAAAGGAAATTTATAAGGATTAAACGCACACCCCTTACTCGGGGATCGTTCGATCGAGAGCAACTAGTTCGAGTTTTAAGAGTTAGGTATTCATTGGAATTTTTAAATTAGTTCAGCATTCACATACGAATTCACGTACCTAGTCAAATATTGGTTCCATTAGTTCACTAAAAAATACTTTTTTTTTAAATTGAAAGCATTACAGAAAGAAACTTACAACTTATACAAATATTATTTACAAAATACACATACCTAACTAAGCACAGATTAAAATAAACTTTTCAACTTAATACTCTGTAGCACCAACAATTCTAAATTCAAACGGGTGACCAAGGATCATGTTTGAAATTCGAATAAATTACCTATTTATTTCCAACTCGAATTATGAGATGATTCGAATGAAAAAAATCGAGCACTCTCGAGGGTTCCTGTAATTCGCGTTCTCGATTATAATCGCACGCAATTAAAATTCAAATTCAAAAAATTCAAATTGGAGAATTTTTAATTTTGTTATTGATGACCCTCTCCCGGATTGAATTGGACGTTGTTAAAAGTTTGCGAGAAGTTAAAGCTGTGATTAACGAAATAAAAATGGCTTTGTTTAATATTATTTCCATCGAGAGTTTGTTTAAAACTGATTTTTAATCGAAATGCAGCAATAATTGTTGAGACTTTAAACCTTTTTGATGTAGTCGTTTTTTCCGTGAGTTTAAAACTAAGGCAATTTAATATAATATGCTAAAATATGTTTAAGAATTTAATGTATTTAACCAAAAAGTTAAATACTAGAATTTCTTCACCCAATATTTGCATATAAAAAACTTTGTCCAGATGCGGAAATGGTATCCGCGACTCTGCGCTACGCAGTTCACCCCCCAACCGCTACGCACAAGCAGATCTAACGTAGGTTCATTTTTATTAATTTACTTATACAGTAAGCCTAGTACTACACTTCATTTAATTGTATTAACTGAACGAAAATAGCCTTTAAATCCTTTCACCACACTGAACAAAAGAACTAGTAACCAAGTAGTAACTAACTAAAGCCTTTTACCGTGTATTATAAGTATGAAAAAAGGTATCCAAGTATCTGGTTCCCATAGTACAAACTTTGCTTATAATATAAATCTTTTTTTTCAGGCTTATAAATCCATAGTTAGGTATAAATTCAATAAAATTATTTCACTTTAGCTTGGATTGGGGCTAAATGGCGCTGTGTGAAATGTCCAAAAATATTTATTTATTTATATTTATCTATAGTAGATGATTTATACAATAAGCAACATTTGGAAGCAACATTTGCTTTTATTAACAGGACGTTGTAGTGTCCGGGACGAATTTAGATGGAGTAGGCTTGCCCAGCACCTATACAATCCTCTCAGCTAACCAATATAAAAATGCTGTCTTATAAATCATCATCATCATCTTCTTGCCCTTATCCCACTCTATTGTGGGGTCGGCACAGCATGATCCTTGGATCAGGCTGTAAGAGTTTTGGCTAAGATGTTTTATGACCGGCCGCCTGTCTGACGTCAACCTTCCTTGGGAATACTTGCTTATTGTATCTCATCATGTTGGAGGATACTATCCCTTAGTCGACTTATACGACATGCTCGGGGAGTGAAGCAGCTGGACGCATTCGATGTTTTTTCTTTACTCCCAGTCCAGCGAAGAAGTAAATGTCTGTCTTATAAATCGCCGGTATAAATTTATTTATACGAACTGACCGCTCCCGGTAGGTATAGGTACCTACAGTACAGGAGCGGTCAATTCGCATAAATACAAGAAATTGAATTATACTAGTGTGCCACCCCGATGCTTTGGGCAGGCAGGCGCTGCCTCGGGCCGCTAGTTTCCCAACTTATCCCGGCTAAGGCGAGTCCTTATTTAAATGTAAATTAGGTTCATTTCACGAAATTAATGTCGTGGAGGCCAACCCCCTTGTTACTGTAACCATTATCGAGCAGTTTTCGGGATAAAGTCCCTCTGATCGTCTTTAAGAAAAATTATCGAGACATTCGCTTGTTTATGATCATTATTAGTCTTTAATTTTTTTCTTCTTTTTTAAGGACGTGCTCAATTTTGCTGCGAGTCGCTATGCAACTTTGCGAGGTTTTTTTTTGTTTCGAGTTCGTAATTTTCTCGGTAGCATTTTGACATTTGTAATTACTTTATTGCAAGTTGTGAGCAATTATTTATTACATTCTTTTAATTATTCATCGTAGTTGTCAACTTTATTGTGGTTATAATTGTTGGTTGCTTTATAAGATCAAAATAATTTGCATATAAATGTATTAAAATTGATTATGTAGACATGTAAAACCCATCAATACAAACTTTTAGTAGGTTGGTGATTAAATGATTCTTTGTAATATTATATTTATAGATTCTACAGGTTCAATTAATTTTTATTAAATAAAAATAAACATCCTTAAATGAACGTCGGAATCAGTAATAACAAATCAACTTAAACAAAAATAAAAACAGCATTATTTTATTATAAAAAACGAGCGTAGATTTGTGAGAGATTTGCGATATGGACCAATGTTTCACGTGATGAAACTAAAGAAACAGTACCGGTAACAGTAACCAGTACCAGTATCAGTAACAGTACAGGGCACACCAGTACAGTACATTAAAATGGCACATTTCCATTGATTTGTCTCAATTTCGTAGTCTGGTATATAATTTGATGATATAATTTTTTTTTACTTTGAAGTCACTAAATGGTTTTCATGACTACAAAATTGAAAAAATAAATTCAATAGAAATTGATAAATTTGATGACTTTATATCACTTTTGATTTTCAAGAAGTTCTCTCTCGCCTTATAACATTTTCATTTAAATTCCACTTCTCTCTAGCCTCAAAGGTTTACTGAAAGAGAACTCTTTGTAGGGTTAAGCTCGCCTTTGTACATGTCTTCACTTTATGTCTGTGTTTTATGTGATTTTATATGTGCAATAAAGAATTAAAGAACTGTTTTTCGGTAGCCCTTGCTCGCTTAGCTTTATTCCTTTCTCGCCAGAAACGTATCTTCAAGTTGTTACTTCATCGTCACCCTACAAGGCGGGAGTAATGGCTGCTCTATGATTATATGGACAGACGAGTCATTACTCCTGCGTAAGTGTTGTTGCGAATTACTAATGTACTGCTTTCAGAGTTTTACACACAAATTAATCGTTATTTACCCGAATTACTGCTCGGAGCCGTTACCTTTTAGTGCGTCGCGTCTGTGTACAGTCACACCATTCCCTGTTCTCTTTAGTCACAAATTATGATGATGTTTGAATGAAATAATGTCATGTGACAAGAAAGTAACTAAGTAAGTTCGTATGTGCTAGTGGCCAACTCTAGTGACGGAGTTTTTAGGCTGTCTAAAGGCTTCCATCTTAAAAGCTGGGACCGACAATTTAACGTGCTCTCCGAAGCACGGAAGCGCTCAGCTCGTAATGCCACTTGCTATCATCCATTGTGACCGCGCACAACGTTGCTTAACTTTAGATATGAATGTGGAAGGATATGTGAGTAGAGATAGAAAAGAAAAGATGGATGGACTGTGTGAAAGATGACATGAGTTAGAACGGAGTGAGTGTTGAGATGACTTTGACTTTGACTTTGATGATAAGAACACATGTTGTGCCTACCCCACATACAGTGGAATAAGAACAGGGAAATGATAATTATAATGATGATCATGAACAGAAGGGTATAACTACTTAGATACTTAAAGCTCGAGAAATATTTTGATTTAATTTTAAGCGTACGTGACTCCTGGCCTAAAAATCACAGTATAAATCACGATCTGATCTAAACTCTAAGCCTTCGCAATAGAATGTATTTTCGCGAACTGCACTCAAAGCCCTATCGATCAAGCCAATAGTCAGTGGAGGACTGAAAAGTTCTTCGCTCACCGCAACCGGCACTAACGGAGCTTCTGATCGCGCGATCTATTAAAAACAAAATTATCGGTTCCAAACTCAAGTGGCGAAGGCAGGAGGGTACACGAATAGAGCCACTTAATATCACCCTTCTACCCCTTCATTATAATGACTCACACACACAAACTATCGATCGGCGAGTCTATCCCTACACAGTGCGTTTATACAAGTGATTAGTGTATTTAATTTGAAAATGCTAAGTAGTTGGCTTGTTTTATCGTTGTGTTAATGTGTTTTGTGTATGTGTGCGACGTAATTATGCGGCGTAGTGTGAGCCAACCCTTTCTGTTGGTATCGGGTCGCGCCGCTCCCGATTAATGACGATGTTTGGTTTTCGTATTCAGACACGATTTTTTTTTATTCAAATCAGTCTTGTGCAACCATATTACCCATAGATTTTCTAATTTCTGACACTTCGAAGCGCTCGTGGCGTACAACTTTCTTAAACGTTGTTGATTGATCGTTAAAGTTAAGCAACGATGTGCGCGGTCATAATTGGGATGGGTGACCGCAATTACGAGCTGAGCGCTTCCGTGCTTCGAAGGCACGTTAAATTGTCGATCCCGGCTTTAAAGTCGTTAAAGAGATCTAAAACGTCTTATTATTGGGTCTAATTGTTTTGATAAAACTAGCTTTGTTTTTTATAAGTATTTTATAAGCACGAAAGGAGCAGGCGCACTTTAAATCCTTTCACCACACTGGTTCGAAAGAACTACTGACACCACTTACTACTAAACTAAGTGAGGAATTACTACTTTATGAGTTGGTACTCTTTTACTTTGAGCACCTTTACGGATTTAAAGTTGCAAAAGCACGCATCAGTAATTAGCTGCTTATTATGCTAAGAGCTATGAAGAACTCCATGATCCTCAATTACTTTAATAAAAAATATTTCACTTTCCGCATACACCCCACCACATGTTTCTCTCGAAAAAGGCATGTTGGTTCGCGATCGATTAATTAGAGTTATTACACCGATCCATCTGTCGTAATTAGCGTTCCCTCGCACAAAAATAATGACGTTCCCTAAAACACTTTCTTTTTTTGCTTTTTTTTTCATGATTTTAATCCAATTTACCGAGGATTATGTAGGTAATTATATTTTTCCAATTGCGCCCGCTTGGAAATTTGTACGGCTGATTGCCGTCGAAATCCGTGTGTTGATTAGGGTTTTTCGAATGTGGGTGAGTGCGTCAGTATTTGTATGCATGTGTAAGTGAAGGTGAACTGATAATAGGGGGTTTCTTAGCCTTGGTTACCTATTCAAACTTGCTATAAACACTTTGATACTTACTATTTGTTACTTCTCTGCTGGACTGGGACTAAAGAATAAGCATAGAATGCGTCCAGCTGCTTCTTTCCCCGAGCATGTCGTAAAAGTCGACTAAGGGATAGTATCCTCTCCAAAATGATGGACCACCTATATGGGCGATGGGCTGATCACCTGTCACCATGGTTCAACATAATACATCTTGGAACTTTGAATCAGGAGTGGCTGCAGGTTTAAAGATACGGGCGTGATAATAATGTATTTATGTACTCTAGATAGTTCCTTTGTAGAAGTGCGAATATAAAAAAATGTTTATTGTTCATTAAAATCAGGTTAATCCGTCGATCTGTGGTAGAATATTGGCATCGGTCATAGTTATGACTTTATTTGTAGGTACCTATCATCGGCGAGCTGCTTTAAGTACTAATTAAATCTGAAATGTCATAACTTGACATTTGATTAATTAGACACAAATCATCTAAAGAACGTAAAGACAGATTAACACAACAATATCAAAAAGATCTATTTCAAGATATTTTACGATTTTAATAACAGAAATAGTCATAATTAGTTTGTTGATAATATCAATTTAGGCGATAGCCATAAAACTACGTCAGTCAATCGTAAAAACCAAATTACCTTGTTTGTGCACTGATTATGTACAGTCGAGGTAATAAGTTGTATCTTCTTTTAAACAATAATGATGGACGTAAAGTAGAAACATAATTAGTTTGTCTGTACAAATCCGGTTCATGATAAACAAGTCTCAACTATTACTGGCCACTTTTGTACAGAAACCAGGAAACCTCTGATTATGAACTATAGTAAATTACATTTCTAGCCTTTTCTCAAACGTGTAGGTAAGGACAAGGACAATGACGTTCATTTTTGTGAACTACGAAGTCAACTACAAAGTGGAATCATGTTTCTTTCAGAGCAGTCTGTATTATAACAAACCGGTAAACCGGTTCCTAGAGTGAGCTTTCAATGTAATATGTTCTTAGAATGCAGCGTGAACCAATTTAAATTACAAGAATATTCTTGTTGATTTAAATAGATTTATCTACTTCACTTTATGTAAAGTTATTTTAATTTTAAATTAGTTCAGTTAATGATTCGTAATAGTTACGGAATATTTTGCTAGTACTTAGGAATTCGTTCTTGACGATATTGATTACATAGACTTCTTAGAAATAACAGTATAATAATTTTTAAAACCTTCACCAGATTTGGGTCTTGTTGGTAATTATTTCCAGACCATATCAATATACTTAAGAGTCAAATATCGTCTTGTGTTCAAATTTGCCAGTAACTAAAGATTTCAACAGATTTATGGCCTATTGCTTCATCAACTACTACTTAATACTATTAGCCTAGAAGATGATCCTTTGTGGAGCAAAGTACCTACTATACTTATTTCCGTCAGTCATCACGATTTTAAGCTACTTGATTTTCGTTGCACATAATGTTCGAGGCATCCATATTGCCTCTGACTGTATGTTCGTATGAGCTAGTGGCCAACTCTAGTGACCGAGTTTTTAGGCCGCCTAAAGGCCTCCGTCATGGCTTAAAGACTTAAAAGCCGGGACCGACTGTTTAACGTGCCCTCCGAAGAACGGAAGCGCTCAGTTCTTAATGCCACTTGCGGTCCCAATTTGTGACCGCGCACATAGTTGCTTAACTTTAACGATCAATCAAGAACGTCTAAGCAAGCTACGCCACGAACGCCTCTGACTGTGAAACGAAAATGAAGTGGCTTATGTATCATGTGAAATCGCTACAATAGTTACGATTTGCCATTCCTCACTTTCTATATCTAATCTTTGTCTAATGATACCATCGTGTACAAAAGCGTTAGATTCACCTTTCGAACGGCTACTTTGAGCGTGGTTTATTCACAGGCAGCTTTGCGGGCTAATAGCGAGTTATTGTCATTAACTCAGCACCGGCATGACGGCAGCCACCTCCATTCAGTCCGTTCTCATTTACTCGTGTCTACTTACCTGTACTTGTCGAAAAAGAGGGGTCTAAAGAACAGTGATGGCTTAAGATTCTACAGTTGTTTAAAGTAAAGAAGCCTATATCTAAGCATCTTGCACAAATATGGGTAAGAGAATTATTATGAATTATTAATGATACTTGACTTTGTAACTGATCCTTGCAATGTCTTAATATTTATTATGCAACAGTTGCGCTGTGTGCAACCAATTCTCAAGACTGACGTTTGGTTTGACTTTTGCGCTCTTTATGGCTTTCAAATCTCTAAGCTTGAGATTAGATATAGATAGATAAACTCTTTATTATGTATAACAACAAAAACGAAAACAAAAATCTTAGGTAAGTACTAAAAAAAAACAAACAGATATACATAAACGGCGGTCTTATTGCTAAGAGCAATTTCTTCCAGACATATAGGTACAGGTATAGATATAGGTCCAATATAAACATATCTGCCTATATTTTATAAGAAAAAATATCCGGTAGGTACTGCTGATTCCTTATAAACATTTCAGTATAAAGTGACAAAATCATTATTTCCAATATACATAGTTTCTGGAATCGAATGTAACAATGGACAAAGCGCGACAGTGTTGGTCTGACGTGACGATCTCACCCGCATACTTAGGACCATTAAGCATTGAACTAATGAGAGCTCATGACGTCCATGTCTACACACACATGCACACAAATGCTATGACCTCGATGACATTGATAAATATTAGATTAGCCCTAGGATATTTGTGTTCCGTAAAGAGTTTTGATACGATTTATCGAAAACTATATTTTGATCATTTGTTTCTAATATTAACATTAATATAGTGTTATCGTGCATTTTTTTTTACATAATTTGTTTGCACGAAAGAAGCCTTTCAGGTGCAATTTGTGACATACGTGACATGAACTGTAACAGTAGCAGCCTAACCCTCGAATACTCAAACGCGACTCAGAGTTGAGCACGTCTTAACCAACGGTTTTTTGACAGTTTCTGATGAAAATCTGTCAAAAAATCGTCATTTGATACGTGCTCAACTTTGAGATGCGTTTGAGTATTCGGGGGTAACAAAGGTATACAATGTGTAATGTAGGTAATGTAACCTACCAATGAAAATATTAATACTTAAATAACACAATATTATTTTTATAGATTCACACTAAGTACCATATTCATCAAACGTTCAAGCGTGAATCTTGACCCATGCTTACATTTCTCAAATTTCCATTGAAGCTGTAAAAAAGTGTATTATGGCAGTGTCCCTTGAGTACCCGAGCATTGTTCTTGATTACGAGGAAGATAAATCAAGCAATAAGCCCTAAACACTTTATGACTGTACCTAGTCCATGATTCTATTGTTTATAGTACCCACATCAATCAGCACTATTTCAAACAAAAGAGAAACGATCTCCAATTTAGAAACCACAAAGCACAGTTACAATTAGACAAAATGCAACAACACAACACTGTCAAACAAACTATGACACAGACTCGAAGACGTAAGTAAAGGCTGTTCATTTGAATAAGCGGAGCGGGTAGCGGGGCGTTGAGCGGGGAAAATAAACTTAAGATCTTCATCATAAATGTGTGAAAGTGGAATTTTTGTTCACGCAACTGAATTATCAGTATTGATAGTATATATAAGGGTATAGTGTATCATAAAACACATTTTAAAAGGCTTTATAATATAGAGTGTTTTGTCACTGTCAATCATACTTATGTAAACCAAAAGAAATTGTAACATTTTGGCAAGGTTTTAGATATTGAAGGAATATGCGCAATATACAAGATAAAAATTCATGAAGATAGGTGGCAAAATAACAGTTTTTTGAAATATGTGAAAAGGCTTGAAATATTTGGTTTTTTTGGCGAAATGACAGTGACATTTTGTCATTGCGTTAGAACTAACACACTGCAAACATCAGCCAAAAGGCCCTTAAGTCAAAAAATAGAAAAAAAGCAGAAAAAATTGTATCTTTGGAAAGCCATTTGTGTCACATGACCCCTATCACTTAGTCCATCTCATATCGCTTCACTTATGTCTAAGCACTAGCTTTAATACTCTGTTTGCTAGTGTGGGTGCACCCTAATTGCTTTTGTCATTAATAGTCGCGAATACTTCTTAGCCGATGTATTGTACAATTAGTTATAATGATGTATAATTAGTGCCGCGGTAATGTGTTTGTGTGAGTTTATAAATGAGCCAGTGCAGGATGTTTCTACTTATTGTTTCAGAGCGAAGTAGTTAGCTTCAATCATGTTAAAACTTTACAAACAAATAGTTCCCTCTCTTTCTTTATAACCTTTTTGATCTTTGGTCCCTTTCTCACAATCCTTCATTGTAAGCCCGTGACGAAACACGACCCTTGGAAATTCCGCGCTCTAAAAATGCGCGTCAATACTTCAAGCGTCGATCACGTTACTTTCTGTGGCGATTTTATAACGGATTTGGAGCATGAATGAGTGCTTTTAAGGAGTTCAACCTACCCAAATGCTAGGTATACTAACTCACATACATAGGTACCTACGACTAAGAATAAGATAATAGTAGGTAGGTATGTAGGTACAGTAGATAAGAATCTTAAGTTGCATCGTTATCCCAATTTTTTGATTTCTAATTCTCTAAACGGTTTTGGTACTTTATTTGATCGTCACTTATCAGTTATGATGATATTTCTTTTATTATTTGATATTTGTATTTCTAAGGGCCTTACTTGCCTAAAAATATTAAATATTTTTTATTTGTCATCAGTTCATTAACTTAATAACCTAAAAAAGTGTCCTCTTGTCGTACTAATAATTGTACTTAATTTAAACTTGTCGTGACTTACAGCGGAACCTATCACGTTCAAAATGTCTCGCTCAAAAATATTGGGTTCAAGATTTACACAATATTATAGTTGAGCAACTCTGGCAACATTATCAATGTTCGAAATACGAATGTCAAGACAGCTTTATAGCTCTAAAATAATTATACAAAACAATAAAACTCTTCCTGAGACGGGTTAATGCAATTGTAGATTGCGAATTTTTAGTAATATCTTTTTGTAAACATAATATGCATAAGTGTGTGGTTAATATTGTAAAAAAATATTTTGTATAAGCCATGTTATTTTACAATAATTGTGAAATCAGAAATCAGGAAGATTCAACAGGCAGCATAAAAAATTTAGAATTTGACACTTAATTTTACTGTATCTTTATGGTCCATATCTTTGGTTCATTAGAGTTCACTTTAAAATCACCCCCTCCCTCCTCCCTCTTACTTGCTCGCCCCGATTCCCTTATATAGGTACGCAGGGAAACATCAGATTTATGTCACAATATTCTACTGTTAAAATTCTTGTAATATTTTAGCACAAAAAAACTTTTTCGTTTTTCGATAGTTCGTTTTTCTATTTAAGTTTTTAATGCTCTTTCTATCCTGGGTTGCCTGGCAGAGATCGCTTCTAGCGATAAGGCCGCCAATTGTTTATACCATTCTTTTTCTAACTTCAATGTTTTTTGGTATACCTACAATAAAGTATTATCTTATCTTATCTTTTAATTTACTAGTTATGTGGTTCAGCTATGTCTGAAAAGAAAAACATTCAGCAACCAGTAAAGTTGTCTCAAAATACCTTTATTACCATTTTCAAAGTAACCCGAGGTAAACGTACTACGCCATGGCTTGCATTATCAGCTAATTAAGTTTCGATTATGATCGCGCCGAGGCGATGCATACTTTATCGCGTTCATTGTGCGGTGTGCCACCGGCTTTATGCGGCCTTTGAACTTTACTAAAGCTTTGTATTCTTGCGTTCAATGTTTTGACGTTGTTCCGTTTGCGGTCATTTTAATGAGTTAGATTAGGTTGAACCTTCAGCCATGTAGGATATTGGGCCTCCTATACTATTATAATACAGTAATATTGTGTGCCTCGGCAAACTTCGTGCTTTGTACGAAAACCGAATTTGTCCGAATATGCAACTAATAGTCAACTAACAATAACTGAACCAACCCTTTAAGAAAAGAAGTTTAAAACAGCTCTTAATTACATTATCATCATCACGTTAGTTCGTATTTCAGAAGTTAAACGTATTTTTGACAACTACGTAAATATTGAAGATCGTGGACCGCGGATGAGATTAGAACAAGACCGTGTTGGACAGCACGAGACCTACGCCAAAAAAAGGTTGTGGATGATGGTGATGATTTAAGTTTTTGAAGATAATAAAATAACTATGTATGCAATGTTATTCAAAGGGCCTTTAAAATGACCAATGAAGACCTAGGCCAAATTGGCCATGAAGAATTTTATGAGAGAGAATGACGCGAAAGAAGTGTGTCAGGATCGTAGCAAATGGAGACCCGTAAATCTCTGCCTACCCCTCTGGGATCTTTGTCAAGTAGGAAATGAGCTGATGATCTTCAAACGCCTGAACAGATCTTCATAAACTATATTTAACAACAATTTTGATCACATTAGCTTTCAAACAGCAGAGACCGCATCCACTCGTTTCGGAACGTTGCCACACAGATACACACTACAGACTTGTAACACCCCTCTTTTTCGTCGGGGGTTAAAAAAAATTATATTTGTAGTAGGTACTTAATATTCGTGTTTCGCGACCAATCGGTTGAGATTCAAATGAATAAAACTGAAAGTTACATGGTGACAGTATTCATACGAATATTAAAAAAGTAGGGTACCTACACATAGTACACATGGCATTGACACACGAATAAATAAAACGTTTTGATGCATTATTGACTTTCCCGGTCAACACTCCACAACCTACTTTAGCCACACCGCAAGTAATAAGTAGGTAGGTATTACCTACCATTATTCTGAGGTATTTACGTCACCTTATTACCCATAATTAGGGTAATCACAGGCTGGCTCGTAATTGTGATGTATAATGTCTAATGCTGAAGGTTACAATTACTGTGGGTATCTACACCGTTTAATATTACTAATACAACTGCAAAGTAATTTATTTGATAGAACAGGTAAAGACAAAGTTCGCCAATATCTAAACGGTAGATTAACTGTGACCATCACATCGTTACAAAAACTGGCATACTAAAACTAAAAAGATCTGTATATGTTATTTTTTTTTTAATTCAAATTGCAGTCATAAACAAAGTTGAAATATGGAAAATAAAATTCAAATTACAGGCAAGTGCATACTGATTACTTTAATTTTATTGTGATATACTTACGAGATTTTCCTTATAAAAGTCACTGTGGGATAAACCACGGATCTCTCATACATAATTAACACTCACACATAAACATATAATTGCAAAACATCCTACACATACACACTAATTAGCACCAACTTCTATTAGGAGATTTGTAATTACAAACTATTAAAAAAATGTGTAATTTGCGATTTGAATGCCATAATCGTGGATTGTTAAATAATTAACTGAGTGAAGGTCACGCATTAAATAAATTACTTATTGATTTCGTATTCAGATGTTGATTATAATTTATTAATACTCTAAATAGGGTTGCCATAAGATGCTTTGACTTCTCCCACTCATAGAGCTACTCGCATGGGCGTACTTTTGATTAAGTTAATGCTAAAAAAAATGTAATTTTAGATATTTTTGTACGATTATGTCTTTTAATTAAGCTTTCTAAGTCTTCCTTCTTATTTTTAATAAATAAATATTGCTCAGTCACTACAGCCTTTAACCTACATATAATCATACTAGTATTATAAACGCGAAAGTTTGTATGTATGGATGTTTGTCACTCTTTCACGCAAAAACGGCTGAACGGATTTGAATAAAACTTGGAATACACATAGTACATGTACTGGATTAACATATAGGCTATTTTTTCCGTATACCACGCGAGCACAGCCGCGGGCGGCAGCTAGTTTTGCATATATTTTTCTTAGGGCTGACAGTCAAGATAGCGCAAATTATTACGAAACATATAACATTAATGAGATACTTATCGATAGTTTGCGACAACCCTGCATACACTGTAGGTACAATTGCATAATTTAATGATTACAAGCTTAATTATATCGCCCTTTACTTCTGAACTCGTTTTGCACTTCTAGGTAATATGGATTATGATAATGACTTTTAAGTGGATTATTCCATTAAGGTAAACAGTCTATAGATCAACATTGTCTTGATTTACTTAGCTAACTCCTTCAAAATGGAGCAGGGCGTAATTTTAAAATAAAATCCAGATGGCAAGTGACATCCTTATTTTGTAGGGTAGTAGGGGCTTTTATTCTCTACGACCAAAAGAAACTTGACAGCTCGTAACTTGTTTGTGACGCGCCACGTCACGTTTTTGCAGTACAAAATTGTCATATAGAATACGATAACACGGTGATTCCACAAACGTGCCCGCGTTACGTTTTGTTTGGCTATCGTGAATAAGGGGGCAGTATAAACAAAATAGATGTCAAATGGGGCGTAGTTATAAAGAAAGAAAGAAAGAAAGAAAGAAAGAAAGAAAGAAAGAAAGAAAGAAAGAAAGAAAGAAATGATTTTATTTGACAGACACAAAACAACACAGAACAGGAGAGTAAAAGGTAATAAATTAAAAGTAAAAGAAAACGAACAGGGAATATTTGACAAAAGACTGAGAAATACGAGGAAAACCATGAATCTGGTGCACTACCTAATACAAAAACCTAGGTGCCCATTGATCCCGCTCTGTGTGGTGTAGGTCGGCCAAAAAGGTATCGACTCAGCGTAATGCTACTAAGCTAGCATAAAACTAGCAAAGTAGCGCTGGTTAGAATAGAAGTTAAGCTTTCACTATGATTCGGATCATGCAAAAGAAAGTCATCTACTGCCAATATAATTTTCCGTTTTGTGCGCAACTGTAAATTTAGTCATTAATGTAATCTGGCAATTTAAGAAAAAGGATACAAATTCAACAGTCTTATTTTTTTACACTAAAATTAAATTACGTATTAATTATATTTTGGCTTAAAAAGATTTATAGGCAAAAACGTAAAAATCACTCTAATCATTATCAAAGTCACAAAATGTCAAATAATAATGTCTTAGAGTATTGCTAAACATATTTTTGAAGATCTTGGGCTTAGTGTAATCCACATGTCGCAAATCTATGTGTGATATAAAATGTTTAAGGCGCGTTTTAATTATTGCTTATTAACAATTAAAGGCAGTACTCAAATGTGGGTCAAGACGGTTAAACGAATAAATCAAGTGTGTACTAGCCATGATCTCATGAACAATACGCAAACCAATCAACGCATTTTAAACCTTATCTCGTTGGATAATAGGTTCAAAATCCCATGTGTGGAGAATTGGATAAGGCCGTCGCTACCATTATTATTTTATATTAAGAACGTTAATTTGCTACAATGTGATTCGTGATTAATAAGTTGTGTTAGATCTTGATTTGTGCTGTCCTTTTAAGATTTTTATAAGCTACATAATGTCAATCTTATTAATTTAGTAGGGTACAATGAAAAAGTTGATTGACTGTTTGTGCTTTCATACATTTTTTTTTCTAGTCGTATGGAAAATACAGTGACCGTCCGTGAAAATTAATATTTTAAACCAAAGAACATTCTCAAATATTAGTAGAATTTTTATCATAAGTTATGAGATAAGGAGAAAAAAGTTTGCACCGTGCAATGTTAATGGACTTCTGTGGCTGACTATACCTACTAAGACTTGTTGATCAATTTGTAATTATTACAAATTAATAAACCACAAAAATAACAACGTTGGCACTGCTATAATTCAAACAATACTTAGAACTAAAATGTCTAGTCTATAATTTACCCAAATTTCACGAAAAAAAAAACTAACAAAATACATATAACTTTGAAGAATTTTTAATTGGTCAAACCGACAAACATGTTAACAATCGATTTTAACTATTATGTTGAAAACTAATCGGTGAGCTATAAAGGCTCCGATAAAATTACAAAAGAAATACATAAAATGATTTGAATTTCTAATCGGACCAATTAGTTCGATTTATGGTTTCGCTATGAAGGTACTAGCCTTATTAGCCACCTGAAGACTGAGGTCCACCTTTTTTGTAACTCTTACAATGATGAGATAATTGTGTTGAGTGTATGAGACAAGCGTGTATAATAGCACCATTACTAAGCACTCGTGACGTAGCTTGCTTAGACGTTCTTGATTGATCGTTGAAGTTAAGCAACGTTGTTCGCGGTCACAATTCGGATGGGTGACCGCATCGGCATTACGAGCTGAGCGCTTCCGGGCTTCGGAGGGCACGTTAGATTGTCGGTCCCGGCTTTTCAGTCGTTAAGCCATGACGGGGGCCTTTAGGTTGCCTAAAAACTCCGTCACAAGAGTAGGCCACTAGCTCATACGAACTTACTTACTGTTACTAATACTAGGTAATACTAATCTTGGCAATAGTTATTTCGAACCAGTGTGGTGAAAGGATTTAAATTGCGCCTCAAAAACTTATTTTAGGTTCTATGGCATGCCGGTTCCCTCACGATGTTTTATTTCACCGTTTGACATTATCTAAAAACCACTAAGGTTAGTAAATGAACATAACAAATTTTAAAACGTAAATTGTATGATTATGCCGTCATTAACCACATATTCACCTATTGAGCATGAGTACCTATTAAAACCGGTAGATTTAAAAAAAACATTCCAAATTCAAAAAGTTTAAATTCCACATTTAAATTTGGAATCCACATCGAAGCGCGACAATGCTGCTCATGAGAGCCCCTACGTACGTTCAAAAGTCCTACACACCCCAATGCTCATAATTTGCTGACAAGAAAACAAAAAAAAACGTGGCACCCGTTCTAATTAGGTCGTCGAGTGAGAGGGCGTTCGTCAGCACAATAATAATTAACACTGGCTGTAATGAAGCTTACCATAAAAACTAATTGGAGCCCTATACGATCGTCGCGAGGTAAGTGCGAACCTGTTTTCTTCGATTTCGATGCAATCGACTTTTATTTACCTGTACTACAGTTTTTTTCGCTGTACTTCTTCACTGGACTGGGAGTAAAGAAAAAACATAGAATGCGTCCAGCTGCTTCTCTCCCCGAGCATGTCGTAAAAGTCGACTAGGGATAGTATCCTCTACAACATGATGAGATACAATAAGCAAGTATTCCCAAGGAGGGTTGACGTCAGGCAGGCGGCCGGTCATAAAACACCTTAGCCAAAACTCTTACAGCATGATCCAAGGAACATGCTGTGCCGACCCCACATAGAGTGGGATAAGGGCAGGAAGATGATGATGATGATAACTACAGTTTTTTTTTCTAAAACCTATACCCTAGACCACTTGGTCGTGTCACTAGTTCTTTCGAACTAGCCAGCGTGGTGAAAGGATTTATAATGCGCCTCACGATTACTTTTTTTTATTTCGAGCTTAGCGCTTCCGTGCTTCGGAACACGTTAAATTGTCGGAGCCACGTCAAGCCATAATGGAGGCCTTTAGGTGGCCTAAAAGTTCCGTCACAACATTTGGCCACTAGCTCATACGAACTTACTTAATAATCTACATAAAAAGCTCTTATTCTCAAACGCATTAGCCGTAAAAAAACACAGAAAATTCGATTCAAATTCAAACTATAAACATTCAAAAATCACCCCTATCGACTAATGCAGCAAAACAGCTAGTCAGTTATTTTAAATGGAAAATCGTTTGCAAACGTCTATCAGCTAGTGGAAAAGGGAAATCAGTCAATAATGCACTAATTTCCCCTCCTTAATAGCGCAGTCCGACAGTCATCTACTCAGACACTATTACGACATAAACTTGTTTATTGGATAAATTGGAAACTGTTCTTTTCAGCTTTGACTTTTGATAAAAAAACTAAGGCCTTTAACCATCTATAGTAGATGATTTATTCAGCGTCAGGAGGCAACTTTTTACCTTCACAAACAGGACGCTGTAGTGCCCGGGACGAATTAAGATGGAGTAGGCTTGCCCAGCACCTATACCATCCTCTCAGCTTAGTCGGCCTTGTCCACAGGAAAGACATGGTCAATACGTGCGGAGCTGACTAAGCCGCAGGTTTCCTCACGATGTTTTCCTTCACCGTTTGTGAGTACTGGTATAGCGCACATAATTTTTTCACACAGAAAAATCCATTGGTACACGACCGGATTTTAACCCACGTCCTTAGGATCGGAAGTCAGGGTCACTACCAACTAGACCACCAATGACTTTTGATAATAGGTACTGGTTAAAACAAAGAAAAGAAGTTTAAAACAATGAACAAATTGTTCAAAAACTGTTGACTTGATTTTACTTTGACATTCAAAAATAAGCTTTTAACCGTTAATATAAAAAAATGTTAATTAAATTAATAATGCATAGTGTGATAAATTAATGCTTAAGATACCTACGCTATTCACAATGTTATTTTTTTGGGTTTCGTTAACAGTGGTAATGCATTATAATATGAATTGATGATGTCACTTCTTTGCTGGACTGGGAGTAAAGAACAAACATTATAATACATGATGGACCACCTATATGGGCGATGGGCTGATCACCTGTCACCATGGTTCACCATATCTATTATGGGACATTGAATCAGGATTGGCTGCAAGTTTTCTTATGATTACTTGTGGTTTTGCCCGCTCCATTAGGGAAACAGGCGTGATAATTATGATAGTGATGATTTTATCACCTACGTTTTTATCTATTCACGATTATTTACATAATTATAAAAAGTGAATTTCTCTAGGTATTTTGACAGGATAGAGGAAAAGTCCTAGATACCTCGCAGTAGGAAGATACGCAGACAATGATGATGATGATGATTTAGGTATAAGATACTTTGAATCTATATAAAAATCTCACTTACTTATTAGCTCGCTTAGGTACTTTAGTAGGTAAGGTCACGAAATGAGCATTATTTCTGTGGAAACATTAGGAATTCATTAGTTATAAGTACTTTATGTAAATTCAACAAAATATGCTTATCGCATTACGATCTCACCCGTTCTATATCAACAACTGCATTCAATGACTAATAGTCACAAATGGAAGCTCCAATTATTTTGCCATTAGGACTTTTGTTCCGAAGAAAATGCCTATTTAGGTTATTAAAAAATAATACATTCGGTTATAAAGAGAAGGTGAAATTATAGTACTGGAAATGGTTTGCAAACAAACGGAAAGTATTGCGTCTTAAGAACTGAATGACAGAGTAGAATATAAATAACACCTTGGCTACGTCATACATACATAAATCATGGTAGGCAGAGACCAACAAGACAACGTAACTCCAATCCTTACGGTAGCATGTCAGGAAAATTTCTCGCCCATGCTATGGGCGAGTATGCACAGAAAATAAAAAATAAAAATTTTACTCATTACATCTTGTATGTATATGAGCGTGAAGAATATAATGAAAGTGAATGAAGCGAGATTATAGCAAGTATCCTGATATGCTACTGCCGTAAGAAATGTAGTTACGTTGTCGTGTTGGTCTCTGTCTACCCCTATAAAAGACAGGAGTGATATTATGTATGTATTAAATACACTTTGGGTTATTATAACTGACATCATATGCTACATATAAAAAAATGATTATTTTTCAACTTGAAGAAAACCGATGACGTAAAGTTATTTGAAACATCACTATAATTGTAATGGATGTAATTATAATGATTACAATGAAATATTACATTAAAAATATTGTATAAAAAATTTACCTTATTTTTTATCTCGTGCTATAAATTATTCTTAGGGTTTTATATAAAAAATCGAAAAACCAAATCAGAAACACAATACATCTAATGGATATTAGTAATTATGGATCAATGGATATTATCATTAGTAGTAATTGTAGCTAGTCGGTAAGCAAATTAAACTCCTTTTTAAGTCCAGGGGTGTGCAGTGAAGTTTATAGGCCAAGGGGGGGGGATAATAAGCTTCGGTCTATCGAAACGTTTTTCAACTGATTCCTAGAACTAAATGGTGTGAGCTTTCAACCCAATGCATTATAAAAGCGGATACTTAGTAAAAAATGCTCATTATTTCTAATATTGATTGAAAACTGTGATATTTAGATTTGAGTCGATTATGAATCGAAGCATCACAGTTTTTATTTAGTTTTTGTCGTTAATAATAGGTAATTAGTTTTGTCATTTGAATGTACATTCATGAAAAGTTTTTTTAGATCAATTTTAATTTGTAACAGCGTTTAGCACTTTCCTTTTAAAGTTTAATATCTAAAAGATTTAAAATTTGAATTTAGAACTAATAAACTGTCAATGCTGGATAGAGAAAAACCAATAAATAGGTACCTATAATAAAAGTTTTCTTTAGATTAATTTGAATTTAGAAAAACAACGTTGTGACGATCTTTTTTAAAAACTAAAAGTATTAACTTGGAATTTATAAACAGCCAGTGTTCTAGATAGAGAATAACAAAATAAAGTCGTAATAAAACTTTTTGCGTCAGAACACAACACTGTAACGATCGCGCACATATCATTTACTATTCACGCCAGTGTGTACATTCCCAATATCTAATAAGCGACTTGAAACGTCAAACCCACAATAAAAACGTCCAAGAAACAGTGAGCCCACGTATAATTATTCATTATCAACATATCAGGAGACCGCGTTAAAAACTAGCACGACTATTACGTACCATTATGGTGAATTAACTTTTTTTTTTTGATTAGTCCTAATTATGTACACCCGTACCAAAACATGGAATTTTATTCGTACTTTAATTGTATCATAGGTGTGACAGCCATTATTTTAATTGCAAAGTGGATATGAAATTATGGTGTGTTTCTTTGTAATGACATTTGTTTAGTGATAGGTAAATATACTTGCAATGAATTAGTCTAATTACTTTACCTATATGCAGGTTGCAAACTTTTGCAATTAATTAATATGAGTAGGTAATAACTTACTTAGAACATAGGTACTATGTCATCTTCACTGTGAAGTTTCTAAAAAAAGTTTTACAGGCAAACATTTTTTTAACATCGTCTAGTCCATGCGTGTTCGATTTTTTTAGTGCACTAATTTGAGGCTACTTTTAATTTCACTCACAATCATACTCAGGATGGCTGGCAGAATTTAGTTAGACTTTCCAACGTTTTTTTTCCGAGTCAATAATATCTCAGAGTGACGTAATTTAGCGAGGGTGGGCACGGGGTGGACATTCGACGCTATTTACCATACGTGGGCCTATTTTTCCATAGTTTTTTTCGTCACGTTTTTACGCCATTTTCCATTGCCCCCGGTGGGCGTCCGGCCCACACGGATCTTCTTTTTTGAAATCAGTAAATTGCATATTTCAAAAACTACTAGCGCAGTCGGCTTGCCGGTCCGACACTTAAAGCTGTCACAGACGGGTCGTCACGTCACTATATCGAATGCGATGTGCGATCGACAACCCGTGTGCGTCTGGCCTTATTTTGTTTGTTTCAGAATTCTAATGTTATTCGAATTTATCATTGTGACAGCAAAGAGAGGCGTTTTAAACGTGAATTAGTCAGAGCAAAAGGATAATTTTTCACAAAATGATTTGGTTTTCTGTCGTGTTCAAACTTATAATCTAGACTAGATAAAGTTAATATAAAAGAACATATATTTTCTTTTGAGCTTTAGGTTACAATTGAAATTAATAAAAAAATAACCTTTTGATATCACCTTTAGTTTCGTCTTTGTGATTTCATTGAATAAAAAAGTGCTAATGAAAAATACTTCGAAAATTCCAAATAGCTAAGTTAAATATTAGCTCTTTAGCATGCCGAAATAACCTCTAACAAACAAATCAACAAGGTTCGTACCCAAACAAAAGGACCATAAATTGCAATCGTGTGTGTTAATTGCGTCTTCATTCGAATTTTAAATAGACGACAATGGGAAATTCTAATTTGGAACGATTATAATCGAACAATATAATGAATAGATCGAGTTGAGTGCCCACGCGCCGTTTGTAAGGGGGCTTTAGGACACCCTGTGACGTTAGAACAAACTTAATAATTTTCAATAATAATTTTAAAAAATGTTTTCATAGGATTCATTTTACAATTAATTCAGTTTTACTAAATCATTGGATACTTATTTTGAGTATTCGGATCTGGTCCCTCAGACGATACAGACATAATTTCACAGGTCTGCATTGCAATATAAAAACATATATGGGCCTCTGCTTATTAAGAATATACATAATTATCAAGTCCGTATCTCTCATGGGGTAGGCAGAGCCACAAGTAATAATAAGAAGCAGCCACTCTTAACTCAAAGTCCCAAGATCAGCCCATCGCCCATAGACGGTCCATCACGCACATAAGTAAAGTACATAGGTACATATTATCACGCCCGTATCCAGGGTGGGCAGAGCCACAAAGAAACTGGCCACTCCTGATCCAAGGGTCCCACGATGGAAATGGTGAGCCATAGTGACAGGTGATCAACCCATCGCCCATATAGATGGTCCATCATGTTGGACTATCCCTTAGTCGACTTTTACGACATGCTCGAGGGAGAAGCAGCTGATTCAATGGTTTTTCTTTACTCCCAGCAACAATATAATTCTAAATATAATATAATTATGGTTCAATCACAACAGTTGTCGATACTTTTTGAACAAAATCGAACCGTTTACAAGAAGCACTTGAGTTAATAACAAAGTAATCGAATTCATCTCGCACTCGACATAGAACAGTGGGGGGCGACACACGACAGATGGTACCCCCCTTTACGATTAATTTAACATTATTCAATAATAACCTCCATTTATTGCGTAATTTCCTTTCAATTACCTTTCATTTATCGCTCTGTAAGTGGATTACGTTCCAATCGGGATGTTTACGTTTAGTTACTAAACTGAATTTTAGTTATGTTTCGAAATTTATCTTAATATAAAAAGGCTTTAAATAAAATCATCAAGTAAAATAAACAGATTCTAGAATATAATGTAATTTACTTTTACTTAACCTTTTTGCCTGTCATTTATTGTTACTATCTTAAAACCATTGCCTTTTTTTGCAGTCGGTTAGAAAAAGGAATGGACGCTAGTTTAATTTTCGGCATATTATAGGAGAGTTTTATAAGTAAAAGTAAGTAAAGTTTTAAAGTACTACGCAGTAGAAGAACGCAGCGAGTATAAGTTTCAACTGTAAAATATTTAAGTATATAGGTCACAGGGAAGCAAATATAACTATTAAAAACCTACGTTGCAAAGACCACGCTTACAAAGATCAATAACTTAATGAGAGTGTAATGGTAAAGCACAACGCCAAGATAATTCATCAATGAAGCCCCTCAATGTATTCAAATATAAGAGCGATACCGCTCCACAACACAGAGTATCGTGACTCGCGACACCGGAGAACAAGCCTGCATAATACATCGCTGTACGCGTTGCTGTACGTTGGACTTTAATTATATATCTGCTACAATTTCGCCTTTTTTCGAGTATTTTTCACATTTCCGCCCCCCACACACCCCATCACCCACTGCCGAACAACCGCGGAAAAAACGCGGCACGCGTGTGTGTGTGTGTGTCCGGCTTTGTTCCCAGCGCGCACCTCGCAGCCACTCGACGGACGTCTTCACTGCCGATCGCAAGTTTTCGAGCGCCTCTTCGCGACGGCTAACAATTAAGCGGAAGGCGCGTAATGAATAGGAAAATTGTCGTAATAAAAACACACTTTTAATGCAATTAAGCTTGTAGAACACGGCAGGAGAGGCCGATAAGCCGCGTTCAACTTTTCCTGTAACAGGCTGTTATTTCACGATTTTAAATCGGTTCTCAACCCGTTAATGACGCGAGGTACAAGTGCAGATCGGCGGCTCCGTTCGGCCGCGGACCAATCTATTTAATAACCCCCGTCGGTGACACCCCACCCGGCGGCCATCGCCAATTTTCACCCCCTCAGCCCGCTGCCCCCTAGCACCCGCCCTGAAAAAAATCCGGAGCGTTTTAAAATTAATGAGTAAAAATCTACACATACACCCGAACGGACAATGGTTCACGTGTGTGTGCGGCCGATAATGACCGCGCTCAACGACGCGATCGCGGAGTCTGCGACCTAGGAGCGGCCCTCGCCGACCGCGACGCGCGACTCGCGACGCCGCGCCCGCCGGCCCGCGCGCCGCGCGCTGCACGCAGTCCCGATCGCCTAGCCTTTTCCATTAGGACCAACTATCCCAGAAAAAAATCGAGTACAAATTGAAATTTCGCCGGTTCGGCGCTAATTCAGAGCGAAGCGGCGCCGCGCCGCGAAACGAACGCAGTTAGATAACATTTGTAGAGGCGGGGGAGGGTGTCACCCCTACGCAACGCCGTTTTTATTTTGGCCGGCCCTTGTCCCCTTACCCCCTTCGTTCGTCCAACTTCATCTGAATAATTACCGATTTTTTCCGTGTACCGCTGATTATTCCGAATGTTGCTTGTTGATGATAATTTTTTTCAACTTTTTTCATTAGCCGCCAGGTAAATTGTGATTTCAGTTATATTTTTCATTTCTCTTTGCGTTGACAGATCGTGAAAAATTAACGCGCTGACCAAATTAGCGGACAGGCGACCCAGAGTTTTACCGAGGATGCTAGACTAGAAACACATCGCTACGCGACTTCCACGAAACCGGTTTCCGAACTTACCCTAGGAATATATTTTTTGAAACATTCTACAAAAAACAAATCAAGGACATTTCTGATGTCGATAATTCATAATTTCAATCTCAATTTTAGCTAACAAGCATTTTGAAAAGTAGTTAATTCTAACATTTCCGAATCCACTAAACAAACATTTATACTAAACTAATTAATACAGAAGCAAATTAACTGAAACTCCTCGAGCACTCAAAAACAAACCGGAGCTAAATAAGAAAGTAAACTGGAACAACTAAAAACAAAAACTTTAATTATCATGCTTATTCGACAAGTGACAAGTCGGGCCGATGGCGATCGCTTTGGCAAGGATTTCGGTGGGACCACCCACCCCCCGAGAGGGCCGCATTTTTTTCCCGCCACCACCGAAGGGGTTGATTTTTTAAACTGATGACGCGCTTTCATTCCGCGCTGTGCAACTTGCCCGCGCGGCTGTATGTGTTACCGGCTGATAAATAAATAAAAAAAAACTAAAAAAAAACATGTGAACGCTTTGTCGATAGTGCATCGTTCTTCTTTTTCCCGCGCGTTTATCTACGCATCCGTTCTAATTCAAAACTTTCCGGGCGATATAACTTTTCGTGCTAAGCAACCGTGTGCAGAAGTGCTCCGTGTGAAAACCTTAGTATTATTCCATTAGACATTTTTATTGGTCGGCTAACTTCGGTGTCAAGTTACCGGAAGTTTCGTCGAAGTTTTCCCTTTCGGAACGCGGCTCGAACATTCTGCGAATTTTTCAAGTTGCAAAGCTATGATAATAGAATTGAAAGTGGACTAAAGTGAAAATTATTAGGCGTGAAGAGAATGACATTGTCCTTTGTAAGTATTTATCACTTAGGTTGTTTTTTATGAATAATTATTCTTTCTGTCCTCATTTTGACTAGCTTATTATAAAACACAAAATGACCATTAAATAACCAGTCTAATATAAGACCTATGATTTTTTAAATGATAGAATCCATCCTTTTCCATAGATATTTGGTAGCACATCCATTTTTAGCTCAAAAAGTTTATTTACAAAACATTGACACTAATAGCTTAATCCAATTATAAAATTCACAAAAAAACACAAAATATTTCCATTAATTGATTTTTCAAATTTATTAATTATAATTTTATGGTACCTACCTGCCAGCTAATTGATATAGAACGAATCGCTAATCTATATAAGCGTGTTTAAACAATAAAAATACCAAAATTATTATTGAAATACCGAAATTATGATTACTTACAAGGAATTAAATCTCAAGGCATTTCCTTGCAGTAATTTAATAGGTTTATTAATTAAAAGCGAGCAATTTGACCTTTTTACAACAATCCTTTGCCATAAAATGGTTTTACGACTCAACAAGATGTAGTAAGTCAAAATTAATGTGCCACTGAGATGAATGCCGCTGTTCAGTTTCATATAATTTAAATAAGTTTTTGTAATAATTGTAGACATTGAGTTAATTAATTTAAATGCTGTCAAAACAACATTTTAAAATTCATTTTTCAAAATTATATTATACATCTTGCTTAGGTACATACCTACCACATTCAATTTTAAACAATAAATTTAGCCGCTAATATTACAACTAAGACGACGTACCTCAGGTACGGGATTACCTATGAAATTGAAAACGTTGCTATTGATCAGAGGATGAAGGCAGCATAAATAGTTAGTTCTAGAAGTGGACTTCCATTATAAGCGATGATGATGACTAATTAGTTTAGTGTTACTCTTAGCACTCTTGTTAATGTGACCGCAGATTTTAAAGTTCTATAAGACGGATTTAGACGTCGCTGAGGATGATTTGAAGAAAAATAGTGGGAAGTTAAATAAATAAACATTTGTGGACATTTCACACAGCGCCATCTAGCCCCAAACTAAGCAAAGCTTGTACTATGGACACCAGATGGCTGATAGAATACATACTTATTATACTTTTTTTTGTAAATACATGCTTATAATACATAATACCTACTACAACACCCAGACCCGGAAGAATTTGCAGTGGTTGCAAACATTTCTCCCGTAGCGGGAATCGAACCCGCGCCTCTTGTGACTCAGCCGAGCACTCGCTCGCCTCGCCACAGAGGTCGACGATTATTATGTGAGTAAAACTAACTCTACAACCTCGGTGGCGTGGCGGGCGAGTGTTCGGCTGCGACGAAAGATAATTATGTCCTCAAATAAAAAATAAAAAAAAGAGAAAAAGCAGCCTATATTTTATTCTAGCACACTCATTTTGTATATTCCAAGCGTGATTGAGTTAAAGTTCAATTTGACGGATACCTACGATGTGGTTTTTTTTTTGGAGCATCTCATTTTTTCTGCTGGATGAGTTGAGATGTAATTTTAAGAATGTTACAAAAATGTCCTCTGATTGTCAGCAGGCGGAGTCGGACCGGGAGAGCGGCGCGAGTTCGCCGGAGGGGGGCGCGCGCGCGACCGCCGAGCCGCGCTCCCCCTCGCCGCGCGCGCGCACGCCGCACCAGCCGCACCAGCCGCACCAGCCGCACTTGAATGGCTCCAGTGAGTTCGTATAGCATCTGTTTATCCATTTACTAGCATTAACTAAGGCCTTTTACCATACCATCTATAGTAGATGACACAGCGTCAGGAGGCAACTTTTCACAAACGGGACGCTGTAGTGTCCGGGACGAACTAAGATGGAGCAGGCTTGCCCAGCACCTGTTCCTCTCGGCTTAGTCGGCCTTGTCCACAGGAAAGACATGGTCAGTACGTCCGGAGCTGACTAAGCCGCGGGTTTCCTCACGATGTTTTCCTTCACCGTTTGTGAGTACTGGTATAGCGCACATAAATTTTTCACACAGAAAAATCCATTGGCTATCCAACCTACATGACCGGGTTTTAACACACGACCATAAAATCGGAAGGCGGGGTCACTACCAACTAGACCACCAGTGCTCTTAATAGTATAAGATTACACCTAAAGCTCCCTTTACTACAAAACAAGCCATGACGGAGGCCTTTAGGCGGCCTAAAAACTTCGTTACTAGAGTTGGCCACTAGCTCATACGAACATACATACTATAAAAGATAAGATACTTGTGGTAGAAATCGCGCATTCAGTGCAAAATTAGCAAATATTTTTCTATTTGCTACGAAAAGGGGGGTCAAACGTAAGGGGGCTTCACCACCTCCAAGCTATTCGCCAGTTCAAGTAACCGGTAACTTACAATGTCAATTTCACGACTTTCGAGTAGCTCCAACCATAAGATTAACGGTTGAAATCAGCAGAAGTTACTCGTAACCTTTACCTGTCAAGTAACATACTCAGAAATTAACTAATCAACACTTTACTTGGAGATGGATAACGAGGCACATAATCTAATAATTTATGGATTCTAATGTCACCTCTTTTTATTTGGTCTGAGATGTCACCGTAAAATTGTAAATACCGTTAGATTATAATCTATTTCGTGAGATTGTAAACTGTTGCAAGATTGTGAACCGTAACATACTGCTTTAAATTTCTGGTGCTTCGGCAGGCACTGCCACGACATGCTCGCTCTGCTCGCTCGCCTCACGCGTTGTTTTTCACTGACTTACCTAACAAACCCTACTAATTTCAATCTAAGCAGATGTTCGACAGCTTACAATCTCGCGAGATTATAATCTAACGGTATTTAGAATTTTACGTTGTCATATACATTATTTTTGTTCTTTATTTTACGAGAATCGGTAAAACTACCGATATACTGCGTTGATTTTGAAAGAGCTTTACCATTATCATAAAATCTAATGAAATCCAATCAAACTCTTCAAACACTGAAAATATATTATTATACTAACGATTTTAGTTATGGTTATGAATGAATTTCGCTCATTCACATAAATATGAATGAAGAAATATTTTTAAGAACCATGCATAGCTGATAAAATGATCGCCATCAGACATCGATGCTTTTTAGTAGGTACGTTTTTTTCTCTGCTGGACTGAGTGTAAACAAAACATAGAATGCGTCTGCTTCTCTCCCCGAGCATGTCGTAAAAGTCGACTAAGGGATAGTATCCTATCCAACATGATGGACTATCTAATGGGTGATGGGCTGATCATCTGTCACCATGGTTCACCATATCTATCTTGGAACTTTGAATCAGGATTGGCTGCAAGTTTTCTTATGATCACTTGTGGCTCTGGCCACCCAATTAGGGATACGGGCGTGATAATAATATACGTTTTCTTACAAAAGGTAGTATTACTTGATTTTATAAGCAATAATATTTTTGGACTGTAATAAAATTCAACCAATATCCTCAGCAGCAATACCAACTGTAACTAAATGCGCTTACTTGCTTATTTTTCTAACATTACGTCTATACGTAAAGCTCTCAAAAACCCGTACCCCAGCGGCAGTTTTTGCCGGAAATAATGACAGATGGCCAAAGCAAATTGAAGTACGCAGATGATGGAGTGGACAGAGAAACTTTGGCCTTCTCTTATGCAGAATTATGTTGTTCTACGGAATCATATTGTAACATTTCGAAGCGAAAACCCAAAGGTCAATAGAATTTGAATAATAATAAACAGGCATAATTTTTATATTAATGCCGCGGTTCCAAAACTCAGTTTTTGTAACTCTACCATAGTAAATAATTTTGGAGTTACGCAACTTACAATATTAGTACGTACCTGCATATTTTTTTATAGAACAGAACGCAAAACAGTAATGAGCACAATAGTTAAAAATGAATTCAATAATATTTATCTGATCTCAATGTATACCAGTACTTTTCTCCGAAACTAGTACGTTTCAAAACGCTCAACTTAATATGTACCAGAACGTTTTCCCAAAACAAGTACATTTTAAAACTTTCAACTCAATGTGTACCAGACGTTTCCATGAAACTAGTACGTTTCAAAATACTCAACTCAATAATGTACCAGACTGTTTCAAAACAAATACGTAACCATATATTTAGTACATAACAATTCTACTTGGTTCTGTTTGCAAAAAAATTTCATTCCCCCATTTGTCCCCAGTGGCGTCGATGTTCCAAAACCTGCAGAACCTCGCCAACATGCAGCAGAACATGCCGATGTCGCAGCAGCTCCAACAGCAGATGTCTCAGCAAATGTCGCAGCTGGCCGCCAACCTCCAGGGCTTGAGTTCTATGCCGTCCAATCCTGTCATCAACTCGCCACTCAACCTTAGCGTCAGTGCACCTGGTAAGATCTCGAGATGTTGGCCTTTTAACGTAACAAGCTCTTAAGAATCATCATCATCATCTTCCTACCCTTATCCCACTTTATCTAGACACCCAAATCAAATAGTTGTTAATTACAAGAAAACTACAAAATGAATCAAAAAAGTTATTTCAACAACTGAAGAAATAATTATTACCTACCTATCAAAGTAAAAATCATCTGAAAATATGGTAGGGTTTCCGAGATCTAGATCAAAACATAACCCAAAATATGGATTTTAATAGTGTTTTTTTCTCTTATCGTATTTTTACTTTGAGAAACCAAAGCAACTAACTAACAAATACTAACATTTCACAATACTTTTTGAATAAACACATTTCGTGAACTAACAACAGAGTTCTACATCGATATTTGTGAGCAAATTCACTATTGCATACTATTAAGTCATTCAGTATTTCAATTATCATTAATACTAAATAATGCAAAATAAATATTTCATCGCGACAAAATGAATAAAATATTAATTTGAAACGAGACCGCAGAATAAAAAGGTTTAAGCCAAGACTTTTCTATTTAAGCTAATATTATGCAATCTGGTTGTCACCGTCCGTATCTTAATTAACTTTTTTCAGTGCATTACCGTTCGTTAAACGACATAGTAAAGTTACAGTAAATCAACTCCAAAATCCTGTTGCTTTTGCACAATAAATATAATGTTGTGCGGAAATAAAGCTATTTTCTTGTAATTATAGCAGAGTCAAAGCGCGTTCTTGCATGCAATTGTTTGAAATCTCGTTTTAGACGATGCTGGTCGAAGGTACCTGTGTGTGTGTGTGTAGTAGTTTCTAGGGTTCTGTACCAGAACCCTTTTACTAAGCCTCCTCTGTCCATCCGTCCGTCTGCCAGCGGGCTGTATCTCATGAACCGTAGGTAATAGGTAAAGTTGAAATTTTACAGAGTGTGTATTTCTATTGCCGCTATAACAATACACATACACAATACACACATAATAAGCATACATATAAAAACATTTATGTACATGTATGAAGGTACGGAACCCTTCGTGTGCGAATTCGACTCACACTTGACCGGTTTTTGTTGTGTTTTTTTATCGTGCGTTTTGTTGCTATGATGTAACTATCAACATCACTATAAAAGTAATATGGGAAGTTTTAGAAGAATAGGTAGGTACTGTACAAGTACTGTATTTGAATTGAACAAGGCTTGCCGTAGTTTTGAGTCTGGCCGTTCGTTGGAGGGCAGGCCACTAATTACTCCGTATTAGACAGATTGGGATAATCAGACGTACACGGTTCGCGCATTAAAACTCTCCACTTCGAGACCACGTGGTTCGTAATTAGGTGATTACCGAAACCAATCGATTTAATGAATTCGAGATAGCGGCTCGCTGGCCCGCCCATTAAACCTACGCCATAATGGAAGAAAAAACCTATTTAAATAATGAGTATAATTACATATTTTTTTCACGAACGCACGGATATTACGACTGTTGCGGTATCATTAAGAGTTTTATTGTCTTAATAGAGCTAATTATACATTTTTTTCGGTTCTTAATTGATGCGCCGTAGGAAAAAGCATTTATTACAAAATGTGAAATGTCATGGTTTAAATGAATACGTTATGTTAATGTTTTAACGGGCTTGTAAAGGCATGCAGATAATGTTTTAGATTCTTTTGGGTTCGTTTTGTTCGCGGTGAATTAGTCTTGCTCGGTTGCCGATGCCTTTTCTGTTACATCTTATCGTTTACTTTGATTACGTTTTACTATAGTACCTTCACACATGCAGGTGGGTTGAGAAATGTTCTGGAACTAATTTGTAAAAATCTCCGATGTTTACAAGTAGAGGAAGGCTTAAGAAAACAAGGATGGATTGTGAAAGAGAACATGCGTGTTACTGAGATGATGTTAGGAGAAAATGGAAAGGATAAACAAACTGACGGCCTCGGTGGCGTGGCGGGCGATTGCTCGGCAGAGACGCAAGAGGCGCGGTTTCGATTCCTGCTGCGGAAGAAATGTTTGCATGATCTGTAAATATTTCCTCCGGGTCTGGGTGTTGTGGTACCATGGTACTCGTAGTTTCTGATACCCACGACACAGGGAATCCTAGTGTGGGGTCAGGACTATGTATGTGACTGTTGGGTGTTATTTATTTATTTAAATGTGGTACGGACTCCACCTAGCGGGAAAAGGACCGGAAATTAGGAATTATTTAGCTTAGTGTAAAGTTAATCTTTATAAAGTAAAGGTTACATAATATAATGAATGACATACAAATCTAAAAAGCTTCACAAAGTGATTCCTATTGTTAGGCTAAGCACACAAGAGGCGCTCTACCAGCTTAACAAAAACTTCAGCGTCCAACTTCTACGAGCTTAGATAAAATCAATCTACGATTGATTCTATACGAATTTAAGCTATGAGCACTGGAAATAAGGTGCTAAATCGTCTGCGGCTTGCCACTCCCTCTTAAAACGAGTGTGGGGTCCACAATGCCGATAGGAGTTAGATCAAAGAGTTATAAAACTACGGAAATAAAAGTTCTCAGTTACAAATATATCAAAATCAGTTTTCCATAACATTTTAATTTTTAATTGATTATAAAATGCTGTATATTGTTACATATCTAATCCTTCTCTTAGGTATACTTTATTTTATTTAACTACATTAAATAAAACTTTAGATATTTGTAGGTATGTTTGTCTGGATTTAGTTGAAACTACATATAATAGGTACATAGCTACTATTATCCACTCATACGAAGTTGCGGACGGAAGCCAGAATACATTATACTGGAATAACATAAATATGGTTTTATTTTAGCGAAGCCTCAAAATCTGATGTACTTACCTAATATTTATTAAAAGGCTCAGAGCATTCCTGTTTGAAAAGCGCAAACAAATTAGAAAGCTCACTAAAATTAACCTTTTATCTGTGACAATGTAAACGTCAAACAGTTGTCTAATTACCATGACTGATGCATTATCGACTCAGCTGTCAATAATCGCATTTTATTTGCCAAAGCTAATTTTTATATTATAAGATGAGGTAAGTTTATGGGTATGTATAATTGTATGGTTTTAGAAACTCACATTATTTTAATTTTACATGGACCTTGGCTTTACTGGAGATGATTCGTCACGATAATAATTAATATTTTTAGTACTTTGTTCACACGTTTTAAGATAATGTTCGAAAATAACATAATCTAATTGCCAAAACGTGCTATTTTTTACTTTTGTCGATAAAAAAAGTGGTACAATCCATTTTATGATTCCAATACTGGTATACAAATGTTATAGAACTTGGAGGTGATTGAACTCTGGATTCATAGACTTACAGTATCGAAAATAACAAAAAATAGACAACGTACCTACTCACTATGTCACTATGTAAATAAAACTGTACCCATAATAATTTTATGCTAACCTATTTTACTTGCAATACTGATACTTAAGTTTTACAATGTCATTTGTCACCCCAAACTTCATTTCCAACTTTTGCGTTTGTCGATAAATGTGACAACTTTTTTTTCACGTGTAACAAACACGTGACGTCACTTTTCCAACGAAAAAACAAATAATATTATTTTGAGACAGGTGTCATACGACACAAATTAGGCGTAGACCTTGTGACGGTCAGATTTTAGTCTAGAGATCATAAAACGCTCCCAATGCATGCCATAATAAACCTAAGACCCTCGTGATAAGGTTCAATTTTGTCCACAGGTATGGGATCCCCGAACCCAGTAGCCAATAACAACATGCTGCCGCCAGCGATGCCGTCTCCAATGCCGCAGCTCATCCTGGCGTCAGGACAGCTGGTGCAGGGCATCCAGGGTGCCCAGCTGCTCATACCCACTTCTCAAGGTATACACGCTTAGGGTCTCCGCCCATTACCTTACTACAAAACCTGACCGTTAAAAAAATGTTACGGGCCATGCTTTGTTCTCTTTTTATAGGTAAACCACGTAACTCAGAACCACGCGTTTCTGTAGCAAGGGATAGTTAGTTATCCATGGAATTAACGGCCGGCATAAGAATATTTTGACATTATGTGAATTTGAATTGAAAAAAAATCCTCCGACGCTTTTGTAAACGTCAAAAAGATGGTCTATAGTAGTAAAATTTTAAGTCTTCGGTCAAGAGATCTTGTGGTTATGAGCAATAACTTGCGATGACTTACTGTCAACTGTACAATAAGAAAAATAATTAATTGTACAAAGCAGAAATACACTTACAAGCAATAGTTTTGAAAAATGTCCTAATACATACTTTTGTTTTTCCAACAGGCATCGCTACCCAAACAATCTTAACCATACCAGTAAACCACGTAAACTCAAACGACCAGATGGTCAACCTCGCTCTGAACAACGGCCAGGTCGTGTCCACCTCTCTAGCCAACCTCCAAGCCATGGCCCAGCCCCACCAACTCCTCAACACCAACCAACAACAGGCCAACATTCGGCCAAACATGCTCAACCCGAACCTCACCAACGCGTTACTGAATCAAGGACTAGGGCAGAGTTTAGGGAACCAAGGACTGCCGAACTTCTTGTCGAATGGAGCGACGAACGCCCAAGAGTTGCTCCAAGCGTTGCAGCAACCGCAATCGAATCCTAACCTTCTGCAGACGGTCCAACAGAACAATCTGCCGCAACTGATGCCAGGGAGGCGGTCGTCCTCGCCAAGACCGGACAGACATTATAAGGAAAGAGAGAACTTCGAGAGATTTGTCGGACAGGCTAGAGAGAGAAGTGAGAGAGAAAACGCCGGAGCCTCTGCTATGAACAGTATTAACAGGTAAGTTTATTTCTCTTTCATTTAGCTGCTGCCCGCGGCTTCGCTCGCGTGGTACCCGGATAAAAAATAGCCTATATGTTAATCCAGTACATGTACTATGCATATTCCAAGTTTCATTCAAATCCATTCAGTAGTTTTTGCATGAAAGAGTAACCAAACATCCACACATACAAACTTTCGCTTTTATAATATTAGTAAGGATAGAACATGTTTTCTTGATGCAAACAGTATTTTCTGATATCAGCAAGACAAAATGCTACACCAACTTTCAATTCTAAAACTAGGAACCTCACTATCGGTAACAATATCACATTTTGAGATGACCCTGCTAAACAGCGGTTGATCGATTTTGAGTCCTGCGCTATCGAGATAAGGTTCAATAAAAATGCAGGGCTGGTACGCGTGGGTGCACTGACAAGTGTTGGGTGTAATTATGTGACAATGAGTGTAATCATTCCACTGGTACACACGTCCGTTGTGTGTGTGCGTGAATTAGTAATCAACCTTTATTATGTTCGTGTATTAGGGACATCATTTATTAGGTTTTGTTTTTATGAGTTTGTTAATAACTAGTTACTTCATTCATGGAATTCCACGTGCAAGTCCTGATGGCTAATTGTTTTTACGGGTTCCGTACCCGAAGGGTGGCGATGGAACCCTATTATTAAGCCTCGGCTGTCCTTTCGTCCGTCCGTCCGTCTGTCTGTCAGCGGGCTGTATATCATAACCGTAATAGGTATAGTTGAAATTTTCACCATATTTAAATCAAAAGTTGCTGCAAGTTTCTGGCAAACTTTGGCTCTGCCCACCCCATAGGGGGATGTGGGTTAGAATCCCAGCCTTGCACCAACTGTCGTTTCGAAAAAAATACGTCTTGAAGAAATCTAAGATCAGACTATGGATAGTCTGGGCTGGGCAAGACTATATTAAACTACCGTTAGTATAGGCAACAGTTGCCTCTTCATTTTGTATATTCATCTGGTATAAGTAGATTTTAAAGGAAATACAAAGCGGTAAATAATTTGTTTACCTGTTTCAATAGTTTTAGGGAAACTTAAATAATGATGCAATTAACGATTTTTATACGCCTCTTAATATTTCCTTGTTAATAACTGTATTGGTAATTCCCCGAAGCATTATGTTCTTTCCTTAACCGACTTGCAAAGAAGGTGTTAAGTTTAGATAAAATAATTAAAGAAATAAGTAATGCACTTCATCACGAACGGTGGACTAGTGAATAAATAAACACAGTCACAGATTGCCTTAAGACTTAGATCTATATAGGATCAGAAGTTAAAAAGAAAAGAAGTTTGTTATTTGCTGTTTTCAGTACTTAAATTAACAACTTTACTTACAAACTTAACCTGTATCTGCCTAAATACTGTTTAAGAATCGCACTGTCACTATTCGACATAACAGAACGGAATGGCACTATTTTAAACTTTTGTTTGTACTTACAGATTTTGAAAGGCTAAGTGAACCCCAACATGTTACGAACTACAACGTCTTCTTTTATTTTCCTTTTCACTTGAGTGATACTAAAAAAACAACAATAAAATTACTTTTATCGCGAATAATTATTGAGGTAAACTCACCAGCCATTATCTGCAATAATGAGCTATTTAATGTTTATTAAATACAGGATGTTATGTAGCTGATATAATTACATAAATAATGCCGTGTTCACGCGTTTTATACTTATAATTTTCTGGTGATTCTACCGGAAAATGGCTACCTATAAAAAGTAAGGACAGTGATATGTTACAACGACATGTTACGTAATAGGTAGCATAATAGAAAAATCGAAGGTGTAAACATGGGCGTCTCGAGATACCGAACTGATGCGACCCACGTGACCATTGTGACGTCATGATAAATGTCATTTCAGTACATTTGAGACGCACCACGGCGCACGGTATTAGTGTGAACACCATGTCTTTAGGTCAGTACTGTCTATACATACATACCAGATGTAGGGAATGAGACGACAGAAAATATTTTGGCAAGTCTGAAATTAAGAACAACATTACTTCTCATGCGTCTGTAAACATTAAAGGAGTGGCCTGACTTAAACTGACTAGTCTAACTAACTGTAAAAAATATGACCCAAATCGTTGCTCGGTTTTTAATTTGATTAATTAGTTTGTTCTTCGTATTATCTTAATTAGGTTTACTTAATACAAGTGGAACGGTTACAATCATTAACTTACTATTTCATTTCAATCACACGGTCGCATAACACTAAATTAGATTATTTTGAACAGGAAATACATTAAAATGACGTGTTGATTAGAACAAGTCGTGCGTTCCACTAAGTTGCACACTAGTCCCACTTGCATCAAACAGGCTAAGAATAGGCAACTTGAGCTAAAAAATTGTAACTAAGGAGAGACCCTCCATTGTCAACTATCTCGTTCCACAACCAGACCGTCACCGTCCCGGCACAAAAAGCAAAGCATAAAATTGCATAAGCTAAGTTTTAAGAGTGTGCAATAGCGGATTTTGCTCACCAAAATTGACGAAGAGTATATTGTTAGTTAATAAAATGTTTTTACTCAAAAAGAAAATGAACTTTTAACATTTTTATATGGTTTCTCAGCTTGAAAACACGATAAGAGAAAAATAGTGACAGTTTAATTATGAAGGGTAGTGGGGATCCTAATTCTACCATCTTTTTTCATTATCATAAAAGTAACAATGAGATAGATTATGTTTAAGATCTATGAAAAACGTGACATGCCTTGCCTATTATTAAGATGTGGAGTGGTCGAAACTTAGTGACGAGGTGGAACTGATATGTCAAAAGTTTTCTTGTCATTGCTACTTTGATTTTTGCCGTGACTATCACAGTGCGGCTGCGGAACGAGGTCCCCTTATCGGAAATATAGAAGGTAGGTTACTCTAGTAAGTGTAAGTGAGGCTAGTTAACGCGTAGGTAATTACTTCGATGTAATATAGTGCTGTAGTATAATGCTCGTGTGGATTTCTTGGTCACTGTATTGTTTACTGCAAACGTAAATCTCCTTTGAATAGTTTTTATAAAATGTTTAAGTGGATATTTTATGTACTCTTTGTTAACCATTTAGCGGCTTAAAAGATTTGGCTGGAACTTGAAATATACCTACACCTACGTAATGGTTAAAATAAAAGCACCCCCAAAATAATGGATAAATATTATTAGGCTGTTTTGTTGATTTAAATGTATTATTTGTGTAATAATTTACGTATAGCACCTACTTAAAAAAAGAAAAGGTAAGGTAGCTTATAGCTTAAACCGCTTAATTTTACGACTAAATTCTTATTGGGTACGATTACTTTATTTGAAGAAATAACTTTTACGTGATCGCTGTAATAAACTATGTGAAAAATCGCCTGATCATATCTTGTCAGAAATTTAATTAAATGAAGAGCAAAATGCTAGTATAGTGTAAAGATTAAACACTCAGAAAATGGGGAAAATCTTACTTGACTCAGTTACAGAAATCCAAAGACGTAGTCATTATGTGTGTTCACAATTACGTCATAATTATCTGACCACAGAGTTGGTTTATGGTAACGTCGTAACAGAAAAGCCCAGAAGAAAAAATTGATTGGTCTAATCAATTAAATACCTAGTTATTATAGTCGTGTCACTAGTTCTTTCGAACCGGTGTGGTGAAAGGATTTAAATTGTCCATCAACGGCTCCTGTGAGGTATTACTTTGAACTGCTTAAATTATTGTTAGTGTCATAATATGTTGTTGTTACTTAAAGGTTAATTTGCCGAGTTTTTTAAATACCTCGAAGGCAGTGATAGAAGTATATCACTATGTTTTTACATACATATTATCACGCACGGGGTGGGCAGAGCCAAAAATAATCATAAAAAAACTTACAGCCACTACTGATTCAAAGTCCCAAGATGGATATGGTGAACCATAGTGATAGGTTATCAGCCCATCGCTGTAGATGGATCACGTTGGAAAGGATTCCACTGTTTTTAATTGAAATTAATATGATAAAAGTGTAAAATGTATAATATTATGTACTTGTTAACAAAAAATAAATAATATATTATTAACACCCCTTACAGCGCAAAATAAACTTAAAATATTTGAATATTTCGATGTCGCAGAGCTTTTTCGCTTATCTTTTGTGTTAATGTGTATCATCCTTTTTAATAAATATTTTAATTCTGATTCTGATAAAATGAAATATTTTTATATACGAACATACATAATAAGAGTCGAAAAAACATTTTAAATCATCTCTTGTTACACAAAATTGTAGAAAATATGCATATTATGTACATATTACATACAAAATTATATTGACGCCCTAATCTGCAGGAGTAAACGTTAATATATTCCCTGCTGTATCCATCTGATCTATTTATCACCATTACTTGGTGGATTAGACGCGTCACGAAGCGGGTGATTACGGAATACTTAATACCAGCTTGTGACACTGGTTATTTCGACGCCCTGCTAAGGTCAATGACCTAAACTCAACCCTGTAAAAAGTTAAAACCTATAGGTTAACGAACAACCTCGCTTTTTAATTTAATTTCTACAATAATAGACAAAGCTATATTTTTCAACTGTCACATCTAAAGTCAGAAATGTAACGGCTGGAAAGATTTGAATGGATTAAATTCCAATCATAATAGTAGTACCTACCCCGATATAATACCTAGTTCGTACTTACTTTTTACCCGGGTACAATGTGAGCGAAGCTAGTTTTCTACTAGGAATGAAAACACGTAATGAACTAATAATGCTAAGTAAATTTAGGTTTTGTTGTGGACAAAACAAGAACATTCGTATTTTACGGAATTTACGTTATATAAGCTACTTTTTGACCATAAAAGGAGGTAAAAAAAATTAAAGGTTTCACAATAAAATAAGGCCTTTTACCATCTATAGCAGATGATTTAAATACAGCGTCAGGAGGCAACTTTTACCTTCACAAACGGGATGTTGTAGTGCCCGGGACGAATTAAGATGGAGTAGGATTGCCCGGCACCTATTCCATCCTCTCAGCTTAGTCAGCCTTGTCGACGGGAAAGACAATAATATTGACAATACGTGCAGAGCTGACTAAGCCGCGAGTTTCCTCACAATGTTTTCCTTCACCATTTGAGAGTACTGGTATAGCGCACTTACATAATTCGCACAGAAAAATCCATTGGTACACGATCGGGTTTGAACTCACAACCTTAGGATCGGAAGGCGAGGTCACTACCAACTAGATCACCAGTGCTCTCACAATAAAGCAAAGCAAATAATTAGTCAAGCAAACTTTAGACAAGGCGCTTATTTGCCTTTGTTATAGGATGGTGACGGCTAGGTTATGGAACGATATTTTGGTCGGAGACTTACAATTTTAACCTTGTTATGCAAGGAATTATGTAACAGGTTGCAAGTTCGTTTGAATACACGTGAATGGTGTCATTGTATGTAGTTTAGTTCCCTAGTTAAATTTCCCCGTATAACCTTGAATTCACCTATCTACCTATTCATTATACTGTAATGAGTACGTTCTTCCTTTGCGCATGTGTGCGTAATTCAAAGACATTAAGTTAATGCGACCTCATAATTACTGGTTAGAAGCATTAATTCTCGCATCAGTAATTACGTTTAATACCTCATTTCTGTTCAGCTCTTAGAGTAGTAACAAGGAACTTAGAAGCTCACCATCCACTTCCTGTTTTTGACCACTGCTGGGAATAGGCTTCCCTTTGTGTTATCCAACACGGTCATGTGCTTGTCTAATGCATTTACGATACACGATCTTTACTATAACGTCTCCTGATGTCGCTGCCAGACGCCCTACATTTCTATAGCCATTTGGTACTTAAGCCCATCTATAGAAACAGTTTTATTTAGCTCAGTTTTTAAGACTGTTGCTGAATCGAGAAAGTCATTGACTTATTTATAGGTAAACACATCAAAAACTATAACTATTTTTAAACTATCATGGTTACAAACAATATTAGCATGCATAACGGGATATTTACAAAGATTCCAAAATAACGAGACATCCCACTAATCTTGTCACCGTTAGTGTAGTTTGTCAAGATCGAGTTTTGTTCGAGAATGAAACCGGTGATAAGGCTATTATTCGCAATAGAAGACTTCGAAAGAAGGTAGACCGCTACGTCTGCCAATAACTACCGCCGGCGCCGGCGCCGGCCGTCTCGCTAAGTACTTCAGTTCTTCCGTGATCAAGGTGCATACGATTCAAAATTTGAATCGTGGTAAATATCCCGTCATGAGTGCTAATATCATGTTAAATTGTCAGTCCCGGCTTTAAGTCGTTAAGCCATGACGGAGGCCTATAGGCGGCCTAAAAACTCCGTCACAAGAGTTGGCTCATACGAACTTACTCTTTAGTACTAATATCTTAAAAACTGTCACTATTTTGGAAGTTTTCTGACGGTTTAATTCTACTGCGATTATTATGTCTATTCAGCGAGAATTTCCTTAGTCAATATCTATGTCGTGTCGATGTTTAGACAATACTTAAAAACCACTCCGCTACTGTTCATACCTGTATCGACATCTTCGATCCCGTGTAGTCTATTTTCTATGTCCTATTTTACCAGTCTAGGGCTATCCTACAATCTAGATAAATAATGTGTTATTTGATGTCTATTAAAGATACATTAAAATTGTAAATTGTTTGAATGTGTAGTGGTTTGTCGCGTTTCAAGGTTTAACGTCTGGTATTTCATTTGTTGCGTAAATAGTAGACAAAGTAGAGCTATCATTTTGTTTAAAAAAACAAGCACTACTTTTATTGTTATTTTACTCGATAAGACATTTGTAACGGTCTCAGTATCGTCTATTTCACTAGAAACTGGTACAATTTGAATCCTTATGGTTTACTCGCTAGCAACAGGCATAAAGTCACCGATAGAGGTTTTATTAAATAGATATTTAATGACTTATAAAGTTATAACTCAGACGAGCCGCTTGTCGAGCAATTTTGATTTCGTATATATTTTATATAAAATATCCTCCTTACGCCTCTTTTAAGTACGCGATAGTGGACTGATTTTAGGGTGTGCCTATAAACTTTGAACACAGATAAGATATATTTTTGCAAGAGCTTTTAATAAAGGTACCACATGTCTATATAGTCGAAACAAACAGTGAAATGAAAGTGAAATAAAACTAAAACAAGTGTTTTAACCTGTGAATGTTTGAAGGTATTTCTAAAGCATTCTTTTTCTCCTCACAGCAAATAGCTCAGAACCCCTACTAAGTGCTACCAACTTCTGTTCATACTCGAACGCAATATTTTCAGAAGCAAACTTTTATGTTTATTTTGAAATAAGATATACACTTTTTCATGCATTTACATTCATTCGAACTAGAGTCGAGTTAAGACTAAAGTGTAAAAGAGCAAAGACTACTCAGGAGCTCCTTCCGTTTAGACTAAATAGCCAAGCATGGTTTCTTGTCTGTATCTTTCATATTTGGTCACGTTGCGAACAGACGTAAATTCAAGATTAAAGACGTTCAATAAATTATCCTTTATTCCAATGAATAAAGAGTTTTAAGTTTGAGTTTTAGTGTAATTTTTTTGTAGATTTGTTATAAAAGTAACTTGTAAGCAAAGCTGAACTCGCAAACGAGTTTAAGTTCCTTAGTAGAGGGACCTTAACTTAAATCTTACTTTTTCTTTTTCGCCAACACTTCCGTCGTTGCGCTTAGCATTTATTGAATGAGATTAACTTAAATGTGGAGATATTTTTATTACTTTTTAAACTTTTATGCATTTTTAGAAGAAATAATTTAACATAATCGTTTTTATGTTTTCCACGATCAGTCTGACCCTACATTGCTGTTTTTACAATAAGGTTTGTTTACTCTACGCCTTGTGATCATTTAATTTGTTATTTTTACCAAATTAAATAAAAAACCTATTTAATTTTTATTTTTAGATCCCTAAATATTCAGGTTAAGGAATGTTTTAAGTTCTTTAAAATAGTGACAGGGTAAGTCACTTTTTAAGATTCACCTTGTCAGTTAAAGGGGTTAATTAATATATTTTTCAATACAATGAAACAAAAAGTCAATAATATTTGGCATAAGTAAGTAATTACCATGATAACATCCTGTCACTTCGTCAACACTTGTTTACAGTTCACGGCTAGCGCAGTGGCATATATTGTGAAAACTGGCTGTAATAAGACAACACCTCTCATAAATAAGTCATCATCTTCATCTTCCTGCCCTTATCCCACTCTATGTGAGGTCGGCACAGCATGATCTTTGGATCATGATGTAAGAGTTTTGGCTAAAAAGTAGCCTACTTATATGTTATTCCAGCACACATACTATGTGTATTCCAAGTTTCATTGGAATCCGTTCAGTCGTTACGGCATGATTAAGGCACAAACATACATCGTCACATCCACAAATCCTCACATCCTCACAAACTTTCTCATTTATAATATTAATAGGATTTTCTCTGAATTAAATTTCAGTCATAGGTATTTATGTACCTACTATAGTATTTTATAGATCACATTATCTGATCCTGTACTTTCAATACTCGGGTGTAACTTATTTATGCGTGTGTGTACAGTGTACGTTACTTGTGTGTGTGTGATTCGCGTAATAAACGTGCGACTAAGGGTGCCTTAATTTACATTTAAATTGATTATTATCGTAAGATGGAAAACGGCTTGACGGTTTGATTAATTAGTTCTATTAATAGTTGGCAACTTTTTGAAATACGACCAGTGTTGCACCACATGCATCTTAATTGACTTAATAATCTTAAGAGATCTTAGGTATTTTTTAAGATTATTTTTGGTCCTCCCCAACATAAAATGCGTCCAGCTGCTTCTCTCCCCGAGCATGTCGTAAAAGTCGACTAAGGGATAGTATCCTCCCCAACATGATGGACCATCTATATAGGCGATGGACTGATGATCACTCTTGTCACCTTGGTTCGTCATATGCATCTTGGGACTTTGAATCAGGAGTGGCTGCAATTTTTCTTATGATTGCACTTGTTGCTCTGTATACTGACGTGATAATATTATAATGTATTTTTGATCTGTGTTTAAAAAGATTAGTCTTCAAACATTTTTGTGGCAAATGCTAGTCTAATTCCTATCAGACATTTACTCTTTACTTTCTCTTGTAAAAGTCAAATAGATATTTATTTCATGACTAGCTGCCTTCTGCGGCTTCGCTCGCGTGGTAACTGGATGAAATATATGTTAATCCAGCACGTGTGCTATGTATATTCCAAGTTTCACTCAAATCCGTTCAACTGTTTAGGCGTGATTGAGGCACAAACATACAAACATCCTTACAAACTTTCACATTTGTAATACAGTAGGATTGAATCCATAGATAATTTCAGTCAGTAAGTTATTCCAACCAACATTGCGTTGTATGATGACTTGTACGTTTTTACAATGTTGTTTTTCCGGTTCAAATCTTGTAAGACAATTCATCGTCTGCCGCTCGCAATTTCATTCACAAAATTGCGTGCATTCTTACAACGCAACTTTTATATCTATATGTTGTATATGTGTGCACGTGTTCTTTGTGTGTGTGTTTGTTGCAACGGATGAGGCCCTAATTAGCCAGCAATTACTGCTAATACAGCGGCGCACTTAATGAAGCGCGCACCTCATTTGTACAGAAAGCATCTTTACACTTTTTTGATCTTATCACGTTGAAATAAGGTCTATTTTCCGGTGTCAAGTCGCGACCGACTAGACATGACAATTTTAAGCTTTTACACCCTAACACCTTGTGATAAGCTCTAGTTTGCAATGACATGTGGTACACTTACAAGGCGACAAGTAACAGTATTGTTTTGAGGGCCTGCATGGGGTGACGCAATGGAAAATTAGTTTCCAAATGTCACAGATTCATATCAAGTTAGTATGGCTTGAAGTCACAGATTGATGTCAAGTTAGTAAGACCACGTCACAGATTATAGTGAAGTTATTTCACAAAGAAACGAAAGGTTGTTGTTTTAGGGAGTGCCGACATTTTAAAGGGTAGAAATGTACAAGTGGCCTGCTAATTAGATTCAGTTGAGTAAAATAATTTTATTTCAAGACTAGTACACGACGACTGGATTTACGTGGAATTACGCCAGCAGATTCAATTTTCATGACTAGTAAAAAATACGTATGAAAACTTACGAACGTCTTACTTAATCCGTGGAATGAGGTTAAGAAGATCGGCAGGAGAAGGTGCGCATCCATATAATACATATTTTAAATTTTGAATATAAAAATAAAAAATATTTTATACCTACCTTGAAATTCTAGAATAAAATACGTGTTATAAATGTTGAATTTAGGACTGTTCGTAACGCGTCCAAGCGTGGATAATACCGGCAAGAAATCACGCTTCACAATTTTTAGGAAAATGATCCCTTTACACACTATGTTTTTACTACTATGTACTGTAACTTTACGTTGTACACATTTTTTGCTATAGTACTTAGCGAGTATAGTCTGAAAAACTCATGGCCACAGAGCTAGAGGTATATAGAGTAAGAAATAATTTCGAAATTGTAAACAGAATAGGTGTATAGGCTAGGTGGCCCGTTTATCCTGACTAACCAACGAAAGACATATTATTTTATGTAGATAGCTTGGAAGTCAGACTGGAAGGTCACAGTTTTATGTAGATAGCTACATTAATTTAAACTAAACACTATGATAGGCTAGTTTGAAACCACAGTTTAGTTTTAAGCTCATCCTACGCAGGTCTTTCGTTCGGTCAATGAACGATCCACGTCCTTGATTCCTTATTAGAACTATGTCGGAACTCTTAGGGCGTTTGTTTACCACCGCCGTTGACGACCTCGGTAGCGGGGCGGGCGAGTGCTCGGCTGAGACGCAAGAGGCGCGGGTTCGATTCCCTCTACGGGAGAAATGTTTGTATGTTCTGCAAATATTTCTTCCGGGTCTGGTGTTTTAGTATTATGTAATTTATACATATATGTATTTACAAAAAAGAAAAGTATACAAGTATTCTATCAGCCATATGGTGCCCATAGTACAAGCTTTGCTTAGTTTGGGGCTAGATGGCGCCGTGTGAAAAATGTTCACAAATATTTACTTATTTATTTTACCCTGGCCGAAACGTCACCGAGAAACGAGATAATTCGCTCTAGTGACGGCCATTGGCTGCGGTTATAAGTGTATGCATAAGCACGATGGCTTCTTTATCTGTTCTCGGTGACATCCCGGTGACGCTGGTTGTTGACAAATGCCCTAATTGTCATTGCCCAAAGTGATGAAAAAAAATATTATGAAAAGTCATTTTGACATGCCCCAAATTATAATACTTTGGTTTCACTATGACATAATCTTTGATATAAATGTAATTTTCTTCAATTCTCTTACGGAAATTCCCTTTCTGTGGGTTAATTAATGTGTTTACTTTACTTTACCACACGATTCTGTGCCTTAAGCTTATTGGTTTAAGATATAAATTAGTTTAAATCGGCGTAACTACAATTTCTTAAACATAATTAATGTGAGTCATAGTTATTTCTCACTACGTTCAGTGCGGGCTTCTTACGTCGAATTTTATTTATTTAGTCTTAGTTTGTAACACTTATTAGTGAAACGTTCATCTGATATTACGAAACCATAACAAGAAATGGCGAAAGTACCTACGTTGAATTCAGCAAATAAAATATGTGATAGAAAATCTCTAGTATTGATATTATTTGTTTCAAGAAACTATAGATAGCTGATTAAAATTTGCTTAATATATGAAGTTTTATTCAAATCCGTTCAGCCGTTACGCTGTGCTTGAGGCAAAAGCATCCATCAAAAAACTATTTTGGATTTTCGACCTTGGGTTACAATATTGCAATTTTCTTACGGATCTCTAATTTTTATGAAAATATATTATAACCTATACATACTAGTCCCTGATAATGTAACATTCTATTAGTGAACGAATTTTTGAAATCGGTCTAATAGTTTCGGAGCCTATTCGTTACAAACAAAAAAATATTTCCTCTTTATTATTTTTAGTATTAGTACGATTAGTGTGATTAATAAAGAAGTAACATACCCCCGAATACTCAAACGCATCTCAAAGTTGAGCACGTCTCAAATGACGATATTTTGACAGATTTTCATCAAAAACTGTCAAAAAACCGTGAGCACTCTGAGTCGCGTTTGAGTATTCGGGGGATAGACCCGCACATTGCTTCTGTTTATTATTTTGTAACCCCTCAACTTCCACAGGCTCGCCGCATCAAACGGCGAGATAACCATTACGACGTCGCACAACGCGGCCGCCGGGCCCGCCAGCAGCGCCGGCAGCGCCGGGTCCGGCCCCGCGCCGTCGCCGCACGCGCTCATCAAGATGTCTCCCGGCTCCGTCAAATCGCCGAGCCATGATGATAACGATCTACTCGCTGATTCCCCAAGTAAGTATTCTAGAATTGTGATAAAAAGAAACTTACAACTAATATCATAAGCCATGTCGAAGTTTGCATATTTGCTCCTTATAAGTTATAAGATCCTCGGCCAAATCTGCCGGCCCTGCCCCGGCCCTAACTGAAGGTCCCGGCATATGAGATAAATAAAAAGTGAAGACTTGCAAGTGTCTTTCATCGAGAGTAAAAATAAGCACTGGTCTAATGGGAGTAAAGCCTTCTGATATTAACGTCGTCGGTTCATGAGAGACGACAAATGAATTTTCTTATTTGAATTAATTAATTAATTGTTCACAGTTTCAACTCTTATCTCTGCTTATATTTTATTTGAAAGTACAGGTACTCAACCTGCACCCAAATGGTGAAAGAAAACATCGTGAGGAAACCGTCATAATATAGAAAAAACGAGGAAATCACAAAGCTTATTTTGGATTCGTTTCCAACTGCGTAAATATTCAGTTAAGCTCATTCCCAACAAAGCAAAACTGAACTTAAACACTATTTTCAACACAACTAACTTGATTCTGCTTATCCATAAAAGTTTCACGGTTTTATAAGAGTAATGACTAACGAGAGAGCAAGCCATGTATGAACTAGATTGAGTATTAAGTATAAACTAGCTGCATCGCTTTCCACTCATCGTAATTTAATCATTATTTTACTGGCATTTTATACGCGCTGCCTATATGTATAGAGCAAAAGAATAGAAATAAAAAAATACAATAATGTATGTAGTAATTAAGAAACGGTTAAATAATTTTTATTCAAAATCATTTACAACTACTAATAACATACATAGAATGCGTCCAGCTGCTTCTCTCCTTGAGCACGTCGAAAAGTCGACCAAGGGATAGCATCCTCTCTAACATGATGGACGATCATTAGTGCCCAGGACATTTTTTTAAATGGCGTGCCTAGGTTTGCCACGAACCTATACCATCCTCTCAGTTATAGCGGTAAAAAAGTAAGTTCGTATGAGCTAGTGGTTTTTAGGCCGCCTAAAGGCCTCCGTCGTGGCTTAACGACTTAAAAGCCGGGACCGACAATTTAACAAGCCCTCCGAAGCATGGAAGCGCTCAGCTCGTAATGCCACTTGCGGTCACCTATCCAAATTGTGACAGGGTTGTTTAACTTCGGCGATCAATCAAGAACGTCTAAGCTACGCTACGAGCTCTCAGTCATAGCAGTTAGACTCGTCTATAATTACTCTAAGGCCTAAGCATGGAGGCGATCCATTAGCCCGAAGTCTAACTGTGTCGCTAGAGTTATTCCTAACACTGTAAAGAGTTGCCTGTACTACACCCCTAGCACTAGTTACTCTTCACAAAATCTCAGTTCCGTTAAATGGCTTGAAAGCTTGTTATTCAGGAACAGGCAAAAGTTGGGTAGGATAATGACGTCAGTAACTAGTGCTAATGGTTGCAGTGAAGTTACGAATGCGTCCAGTTAGTTGTCCAGTGACTCCGTAAAGTTGATTACCAGTGCTACTTTCAGGAGAGATAGGTCACTCCAGGCTAGGATTCAACTTGGGCCATTATCGTGAAATTGGAATAAAAAATAAGTTCAAAAACTAAAACCTGAATACTGAAAAATCACGCTCTAAAAAGTATGAAACAAGAAAATATTCTCATCTGAAAATGTACAAACTATTCAATATTTATCGTTAACGTCCATTCGCTTACTGCTCTCAATATCGCCTGACCATTCGGGCAAGTCTGGTGTACATAGCACAAGCTTTGCTTAGTTTTTGGCTAGATGGCGCTGTGTGAAATGTCCACAATTTTTTTTAAAGAATGTGTGGCTTGTTACTTCAAGTAAAAGAATTATCAGAATCGCTACCGCAGTTTCTGAGTTTATTCCTACAAAAAAAAAAAACTGTACCTCTTTATAATCGTTGCAACTGATCTAGCCGTATAATATGCACTGTACTTCAGGCTCGGCGTAGGTGAACCGACGCCGTGATCTTATCAAAACATTTGTGAAGTTAATTTACTAGGCTTTTTGTTTAATTTACTTTTTAATTTCTATGACTGTTTACGTTTTTGTACTAATGCTGCTCATATCTCATTTTAGCTCGATTAGGTGGGTGAATTAGAATAATACAAATGGGTTTTGGACTGCTTAATTGTAGATGTGGTACTATTTAGGTATAATTAGTTTTAAAGGGAGAGGGAGGTGGTAGGACGTTGTATGTAAAATGCGTTAGACTTAAAAGTTAAAAGATTTTGAAATTGTGTCTATTATCCGAAACCCATTTCTTAGGTTTTAATTCTTGAGGAATAGATACAATTATCACAGAAAGTAATACTATCGACATGCTGCGAAAATATATATTTCAACGGTTTTTGCGGTATTTTTCTATTGTGACTTTCATAGTTAATGGATGCATGACTTTGCAGAAGTCCATTTTAAAATTCTATCTCTATCTGCCTAAACAGAGATTTAAACTCTTAACTAGTAGAATCTGTGACTTTCATGTCTATTTCTCGAGAATTAGGCCCCAGTTCATTGGAACTAATTCTAGGTCAGACTCGGATGTAAAGAAATACCTGGTGCTAGAACTAATTGAAACTAAATCGGTCTTTCGGAAGCAGAAGCCGATCTATTCAAGACTATTAACATCGGCCCATTTCATTCATTTTTAGTTACAGATGTTCGCTTGACCTACATAAACGTCTATTCGGGAAATAAAGTCTTGTTTAAGTATTTAGAGACTTTCCTTTTTAGGGTTTCGTACCCAAAGATTGCCAACGGAACACGATTACTAAGCCTCCGCTGTCCGTCTGTCCGTCCGTCCGTCCGTCCGTCTGTAAGCGGGCTGTATCTCGTGAATTGTAGAGAGATGATATTTTCAGTGTGTGTACTTCTGGATTAGTATTTTTAGTTAGAACTATCCCGTTTCCCTAATGGGGTGGGTAATCATAAGAAAACTTGCAGCCACTCCTGAGGATTGTATATTTTCTAAAAAATACAACATTCGTAGTCACTGCTGCACAGTCTGGTAGACTCTCAGATCCGTACATAACTTTACACTATAAAGTGAAACAATTAGATATCCTATTTATAGTTCTAATGCATTAGATAGCCTGCAAGGGAGGTGCGTCCTACTAAGCTAATTGTTTCATAATTAGTCCATCGATTCTACCGTTTCCGTTGGTCAGTTATTTTGAAACAGTATAGGTAGGTACTTTATTGTTAAGTAACCATTCATTTTCAAACCCGTTATTCTGCAAAATTATGATTTTTATAGAAATTTAAGGAGTGCCGATTCAGCATTCGTAATAAATTATATTATAGATATCTTTAGGTCTCTCCTTTTGTACAGGTTGTAATTTTATAATGTGTAAAGTACCTACTCTAAATACTGAAGATAGGAAATTTTACTCAACAGAAACATTCCTTTATTTTTAAAAGAAGCCAAACAACTTTCACATGTTTTTGAAAAATTGATTGACACAGCCGGAAATCGAATCAACTGAAATCCAAAAAAACAACACTATTTTACTAATATTCTACTCGTAATCTATGGAAGGATCCTGGCCAAATTTTCCTAAAACAATCCTGATATCCTAAAACAAATTACTGTCAAATATTTTATATTAGTGGTGCCATTTAGTTTACAAACTCATTTTAGATATTTATTATTTACCATATTTATATTATTTGGTACCATTTGGAACCATATTTATTTGGTATCTACTACCAAATACACATACAAATAAATTAAAAATCACAGTCAATCATATTATCTTGGAAAAACTGACATATTTCTTACGGAGAATTCTCCAATGAGTCAATGACCTCAAAAACGTATGCTAGGGGTAAAAGGCTAATGAAACAGAAATAACAAAAGTCAAATTTAAGTGGCAATAAAGTCAAGTAGATCCAAGTAAATCGTTTTAAAAGTTACGCAAACTTACCTAAAACCTTCCAACTCAATAGGAAGACCTGTAGGTATTAGTCTACGAAGACAACATGAACCCACGCAAAATTAGGCCCGAACTTAAAGCTTAAGTACCCATTTAAAACAATAGCTTAGTAAATCCATCAAGCCTTTTCACAGTGTACGACTTTTTACTAGTTTTCATTTAGTACTTTTAAACCGGTTTTGATCAAGTTAAGTAATTAGTTTATCAAATTAAAATATTTGATGAATCCATTTGTTTATCTCTATTTTTTCATAATACTTCTTAAATTTTCATTCTTTTATAACTTCATTGTGAAGAGTGACAAAAAACCGGGGACGAGTGAAGTAACTAAACTATTCATCTTGCAGTGACCATTTTTCGCGTGTCTTTACCTACTTTTTTACAAAAACTCCTTAGTTTTCTTACCAAAAGATTCCACTCTTAATTAAATCAAAATTTCTTTAAAATTATGCTATCATCATAAAACTATCATTACTTTTTAAGGACTTATATTTAACTCATTTCATTTTTCACATTCTTTGAACTCTTATTCTATTCGGAGAGAAAGGTCGTATCGTGTCGTAACAAACTAAAGTGTATCTTCGTGCCAGAGGCCCCTTCTATTGATTACTATTTAATTCGCTGTTAGTTGATACAATTACTAAATTACTCAGTTCCTCTGCCACACTATTTGTGAATGTCGACTTTTTAACAAAATACCACATTTTTGGCCGACCATACTTACGTATATACGACTGTTATTTTTAAACGTTAGGTTAGTTTACAATACCGATTTCGAATCAAATGAAAGAGTGCTACGGGACTTATAAAAGAAAGACAAAATACCTACCTACCTATATACAAATATTACTAAATACTTACAAAATAAATTAATGTTGCTGGACATTCTACATAGCGCCATCTAGCCCTAAACTGAATCAAAGTTAAATTACGTCTAACATAAAGTCATTTTTATACCTACCGATAAATGCAGGAACTATTTTCAATTTGACAAATATTTATTTTACCTATTATAATAAAATTACTCTTCATTTTGGTGGTATCTTTCATGTGTCTAGGTGTAATTATTATTTAGGAAAATAAATCCTAGTAATATTATAAATGTGAAAGTTTGTGAGTATGTGACGATGTTTGTGCCTCAATCACGCCGTAACGACTGAACGGATTTGGCTGAAACTTGAAATATTACATAGTACGTGTGCTGGAATAAAGTATAAGCTACTTTTCATGCGGGTACTACACATGCGACGCCGCGGGCGGAAGCTAGTTAGGTAATGCCTAAACTATTTATTAATTTGTATACTTAAATATTTAATTGGCTAAATTATTTTGATGGCAATTAAAAACTCATCGAATATCGAAACCTCTTTGTTTTCTTATCGTGTCGGTTATATTTTATCGAAGAATAATTATTTGTAATGGATTCCAAATAGTTAATTAATTCCGTCGGTTCCTTTGGTGTTTAATGTTTTGTTATATTCCATTCCCTTTGTTTCTGAATTCTGTGGCATTAGTGGTTTATCAGCAGAATTTATATACAGGGTGTCCCACGGCTGTGCCACTCTGAAAGAAAATACCTTAATACCGTAAATATAACATTTTACTGAAAGAATACTTCATTTTAATTTTCAAAACAATTCGAACTGCATTCGAAGTTTTTTCATTTTTCATTTCATTGAGTTGAAAAAAAAACATTTCTATCTACGGTATTTCCATCTGTGTGGCATAGCCGTGGGACGCCTTGTATACAAGATTTTAGTTTTACGACTCGCATCGCCAAGTTAGTTATAGGTATTATATATTTAGATTTGATATTGAAGTTCAAATTATTGAACCAGCAGAATTTGAACCCGCGTCTTCGCCTTGAATCGGGCTACGCGCTGACCAACTGAGCCAAAGTTCAAATACCAGCTGTTGTCTTGAAATTCCCGGTCACATTAAATTATATATTGGTATACGCTTCATGTATAGGAACAATTAAATATTAAAAAACAAGCTAAGGAATAACACAATTCCAAAACATATATTTTACAAGACATATCATTAACAATAAAATTATATCATCACGAAAACAATTTAGGTTTGTAAGGTAGATATTACCTAATTAGTCTTAACTTTACACAGTAGGTAGGTATAAATTAGGTAATTAATTATAATAATGATTACCTAGTAAGTAGGTACCCAACTGTTTATGACAGTGAATTCATAAAATTTATTATGTTTGTGTTTGTGACGGTATAGTTTGTACGAAACTAGTTACAATCTATCCATCATTTATCTATAATCTACCCATCATCATCATCATCATCTTCCTGCCCTTACCCTACTCTATGTGGGGTCGGCACAACATGTTCGTTGGATCATGCTGTAAGAGTTTTGGCTAAGGTGTTTTATGACCGGCCGCCTGCCTGACGTCAAACCTCCTTGGGAATACTTGCTTATTGTATCTTATTTTCTATCCATGACGATAAAATTAGTTATCTACAATATCAGAAAGAGTGTTATCGAGTTTTAGAAGTGCAAAAGAACTATACTAGCTGCTGCGCCCCCCCCCCCCCCCCCTGATTGGCTATGGCCGAAAAACCTACTAAGAAACTTATCTAAAATGATACTAACATAATGCAAAAGACTACATCTAAATTGGTTCAGTAGTTATTTAGTTTCAGAGGTGCAAAAAACTATGCTAGCTGCTGCAGCGCCCCCTGGTGGGCTATGGTCGTAAAACATATCTAGGAATCTTCCCTGATATAACACCAATAAAATGCAAAAAAACCGCATCGAAATCGTTTTAGTAGTTTTTGAGGAAAATGGTGACAGACAAACACACAAATAAATAAATAAACAAACATACAACCTCTTAGGCCAAACGCATATACCTTCTCTGTCCGTCGCGGGTAAAAAAAGTTTAAAATAGTTAAATTGGTTATTACAAATTTCACTTAGCCTGTCATAAATTACATTAAGTTTATCAATTTAAAATTTGTTTTGACCATAAAACAGGTCCAGATAACTATTTTATAATTTTAGCTTAATACAAACCAGTTACTAAATCGTAAAACTTTAGAGGCGTGAAAACAGAAATTACGTATCAATTTGCAATTTCAGACGTCTTAGTTTAGATACTAAGGCCTTTTACTATCTATAGTAGATAGTTTATACAGCGTCAGGAGGCAACTTTTACCTTCACAAACGGGACGCTGTGGTGCCCGGGACGAATTAAGATGGAGTAGGCTTGCCCAGCACCTATTCCATCAGCTCAGCTAAGTCGGCCTTGTCCAATATGACATGGTCAATACGTGCTGCAGAGCTGAAGCCACGGGATTTCCTCACTGTGTTTTGTGTAAAGAAAAACACATTGGTTCATATCCACACGACCTTAGGAACGGACCGTGAGGTCACTACCAACTAGACCACCAGTGCGTCTCTTTAGTTTAGCTTATTTAATAATTCAATAATAGTAAAAATATTTACGTATACAATTTTTTTTATATTTCTTCGAACAAAAAATGACAACTATTGCGACATTAACAAAAAAGGCCCTTATTCTTGACGGTTCATGCCTGGTTCTTTAAGCCTTTAGTACCAAAGCAGGTTTAGGCCCCTATTCTTAAAATTACCTATAGTTCATCTTAACTCACTGCTCGATTTCCAGACCTTAATGATTGCAACTAATCGACTTAATACACAAATTGATATTAGACCATTCTCGGCCATTTGTTACCCACTTTACACTTAGAAGCTCAATTGGAGGAATGCAGGATGCTTTTTGTCTATTACACTGCTCTAGTTTTCAATCGTTTTGTTTAATGGAGATGCTTAAAGGCACACTTAAGTAGGTCCCTACTTATAAATATGTGCTTATAGGTGCCGGGCAAACCTACTCCATCTTAATTCGTCCCGAGCACTACAGCGTCCCGTTTGTCAATGTAAAAGTTGCCTCCAGACGCTGTATAAATGATCTACTATCATGGTGAAAGGCATTAAATGATGATGATATAAAAAAAATAAAAAATTATACTTAATAAAAAAAAGTCAGTTTTAAACGTAATAATGACTTATCATGTGTCTTTTACCAAACAACAATATTTTATACAGGCATCATTACCGTCATCATCTGACTTTATTGCCGACTTTACTTACTGCTGGACTCTGTGCCATCCATCACGGTTTTGTGCTTGTCTAGTAGTATATAATCCGTATCCACTTCGGTACCAACTTAAAAGTGATAATTAATTCATACCTATAAAAATTTTTAGAAAAACATTCCATGTAATAAATAAAAGTAAGTCCCTTTTTGTCCATTTATCGAACATAAAATGATTAAAGGGTCCGCTCTTGCTATTATTTTAATCAAATTAATACCCAAGATACGTAATTTATTTAATTATTACCAAACAATCAATAATTATCGAAGCTTTTAACGAAATAGGGGTTTAATAACAGTCAAAGCAAATGAAAAGCCCTCTAAAGAAAAGCCCAAAAGTTTTACCGATCGCTTAAATCTAAATATATAAATCTCTTGCGTTACTGACTGACTGACTGACAATCAACGCACAGCCTAAACCATTAGTCCTAAAAACTGAAACTTACCATCTATAGTAGATGGTAATGATTTATACAGCGTCAGGGGGCAACTTTTATCTTCATTAACGGGACACTGTAGTGCCCGGGACGAATTAAGACGGAGTAGGCTTGCCCAGCACCTAATCCATCCTCTCAGCTTAGTCGACCTTATCCACAGGATAGACATAGTTAATACGTGCGGAGCTGACTAAGCCGCGGGTTTCTTCGCGATATTTTCCTTCACCTTTTGAGAGTACTGGTAAAGCGCACATATTTCTTTCGCACAGAAAAATCCATTGGTACACTACTGGATTTGAACCCAACACCTTAAGTTCGGAAGGCAGGGTCACTACCAACTAGACCACCAGTGCTCTCTTTTTATGGTGAACTAAAGGAATTCCCGAAATGCAACTCCTGAAAGCAGCGGAAAAATGAAGTTTGTATGAAAAATACAACGCAGACAAACTCGCGGGGAGTTCCACTAGTCGTTCAAGAAACTCGTTCAAAGTACTTATAACAATGTTGATAATCCGTTAATTATAATCGATAACGTATTCGAATAATCGTAGCATATTCGAATAATCGTAACGTGAATCGAGTTGATTCGCCGCGTAATTCCACCCATTACATGTGCTCACAAATCTATAATTTGCGTGTCTTTAAGCGGCTATTGAATTGGAATATTCTACTTATGTCTTTGTAATTAAGAATTTGAAAGTTTTTCTTTAAGTTTGATTGACTTTACTAACTTTAATTGGTGATAACGAAAAGTTGAATTTAGGGGAAGGATATACAAATAGCTAGCCGTTATTTATTTGTAATTATGGTTCTTTTTATTATAAGTTTAGGTTATAACTAATATAATTATCTAGGTTATCTTACTTACGGCATTTTATTTTTAAATCAGTACAATACATAAGTAAATAAATAAATATAAATATTTGTTTACATTTCACACAGCACCATTATAGCCCCAAACTAAGCAAAGCTTGTACTATGGGAACCGGATGGCTAATAGAATACTTACCTATATACATTTTTTGCAGATAATTACATACCTACTTATAAATAGCTAATACTACAACACCCAGACCCGGAAGAAATATTTTCAGAACATACAAACATTTCTCCCGTAGCGGGAATCGAAACCGCGCCTCTTGCGTCTCAGCCGAGCACTCGCCAGCCACGCCACCGAGGTCAAGTGTTAAGATATATGTGCTAAGAGATAGTATTTCGTTTTATTGTATAATATTTGACATTACGCGTAATTGCAGAATTCATTTGTTTCTCCCAATTTTAGCAAAATGTCACTTCTAGCCTTCAAATATCAAACTTTCACTAAACTTTGGCTAAATGCCTAGTTGTAACTACCAAAATATTGCAAGATAGAAAGTCGAAAATAATAGGTGTGACAAATCACTGGACAATAAAGCCACATACATGAAGACAGTAGCACGATAAAGGTTCAATAACCTCGACACGAAAGTACAGTCACTTTTTAAAACGCAATAAAGCACCTGATTTTTTGTGAGAGAGCACTGGTGATTAAGTTGGTAGTGACCTCGCCTTCCGATCCTAAGATCGTGGGTTCATACCCGGTCATGTATCAATGGATTTTTCTGTGCGAAAAAATTATGTGCGCTATACCAGTACTCTCAAACGGTGAAGAAAAGCATTGCGAAGAAACCAGCGGCTTAGTCAGCTCCACACGTATTGACCATACCTTTCCTGTGGACAAGGCCGTCTAAGCTGAGAGGATGGAATAGGTGCTGGGCAAGCCTACTCCATCTTAATTAGTCCCAGGCACGGCACTACAGCGTCCCGTTTGTGAAGGTAAAAGTTGGTTCCTAACGCTGTATAAACTATCTTATAGATTATAGATGGTAAATGGGCTTAGTTTTTTTTGTGAACTTTCATTCCCGTTTCCAATATTCTTCTAAAGGACGAAAGATCTTTCATTAAAATACAAAAGTAGTTTTTATTAATAAATGTTTGGCGCTTTTCGGCGGATATAACGTTGAAATGCTATAAACTGTCCGTTGTGTATTTATAATACCACATACTGGCATGTTTTTGTAAAGTCTACTACAGTTTTGAAACTGTAAGTGGCCAATTTACTGGCCTTTTATTCGGCACATTGACAGCTCTAAAACTGCTAATGTGTAAAACGTGTTTTCAATCGCAATAAAACAATCGCTGGCGAACAAGAATAGCTTAGTGAGTAGACTATAATATAGCCCAATCTGATCAGACAAAAGACCACAGGGTAAGTAAACTGATAGTCTGTGGGTCCTGTTACGCCAATTCCTACCTAGAAGTATATGAGTGACCACAGAAAAAAAAGGGAATTCTCAGAAGTTTTCAACATAAATAGAAAAAGTTCAGTAAAGTTTTTATCTATCTATCAATAAAAATAAAGAACAACCATATTTTATAAGCCTTGTAATAACAATAAATACCTAGATGTTTTTATTTTTATTTTGAATATTTCGATAATTTTATTTTGATCGAACTAGATGCAAGCCTAGTACTGGCTCCGTGTGATTGAGCCCTTACATAAATGTGACGTCGCGCGTCGTGTCGCCAGTTCAAAGTGATCACGCAGTTTCACGTGGACACGTAACGCTCAAAAAACGCAAACCACACGCGAACTTTAATTGTAACTAATTAATTTATTACACGTATTAAACAATTACTGGTATCTCTGTTATTGAATTCGGGACGTAGTTACGGCTCTTAACCAATTGACTTATCTTTGAAAGCTAATTAATGGTGAGCGCTCATCACGCAATGTTACTAATTGGAAAGCAGAACAATTTTCGATATTGTTTTTTAGGTACGTTTGTGGAGCAATTTCTGTTACTTTGTCGATTGCCATCTAAGCGACCTATCGCCCCGTGCCAATTATTTTGGTCAATTATTAATAATCGACTCGATTATCTACAACGTAGATAGTCACTTAAAATGTACCTAATAGTAAGCCAGGTCGGTAACTCGCAAGATTACTCAAAAAGTACCCTAATTATTTCTTCATCATCATCATCATCATCAGCTCACGTCAGTCCACTGCTGGACATAGGCCTCTCCTATGGCACGCTACTGAGCTCGATCTTTAGCTCTCCTCTTCCAATCCCTGCCCGCTGCCTTACGAATATCATCACCCCACCTCGCTACAGGGCGCCCTACACTACGTTTGCCGACCCTAATTATTTAACTTACCTTAATTTTACTTCAAGGTTAATACAGATTTAAAACACTATACCCACCAGCTTTGTATTATTTCAAATGACTGAAGACCTTACTAAATCGTCTCAGTTCAATTGAAAATCAAAACAAATACATGCGGAAATGAATCAGTAATGAATCGAAATAACGTTAAGAAGCTATTACATCCCCCAAAAATGGCATAAACTCATTACGAGCTATTTGGAGTGCTCTTAACAAACGCACTACGATGTTCATAACAACGAGATTAGACATCGTCTGGTACGTACCGGTAAACGGCAGAAGGATTGCCAATTTACGAACCCTACCCGGCTTAATTGGTGCAGACTACCTCCTTAAACTATAGGTAGAGTAATTTGTCATCGGTTAGCTAAGCAGACACACTGAGGGCAACATCTCTAGCTCAAAAGCCTAGTGTTGCCAATATCATTTTCAAAATTAAACAGACCATCTATCAACTTTTACCATCTATAGTAGATGATTTATACAGCGTCAGGAGGCAACTTTTACTTTCACTAACGGGACGCTGTAGTGCCCGGGACAAATTCAGATGGAGTAGGCTTGCCCAGCACCTATTCCATCCTCTCAGCTTAGTCGGCCTTGTCCACAGGAAAGACATTGTCACTACGTGTGGAGCTGACTAAGCCGCGGGTTTTCCTCACGATGTTCTCCTTCACCGTTTGAGAGTACCTACTGGTAATAGCGCACATCACTTTTTTTTAAATCTATTGGTCGGGAGGTGGGGTCACTACCTACTAAAAAAACAAAAAATGCCCTTTTCAAAATTGTCAACATTTGAATTTGATAGGTTGTTTTACATTTTACAGGGTCGCCATGTAATGAAGTATTTTTGTATATTTATTTTGGTGGACGGGTATAATGAAAGAGAGTCTTCATGTGTGGATGCGTGTTAACTGGTCTGAGGTGCAATGAGTTGTCCTCTCACAATGTATATGCCAACTATATTATAAGTTTATAATAGTTAACTTAACATAGTTATGTTAAGTAACAAATATGCTGAGCTATGCGCTCACACCACATGCAACCTGTGACCAACATTTGTTATCCAAAAGTCGAGTACTAAAATACATAAACCTTGTCTCTGTGTTCATGTTGGCAGCGTAGAAGGGGTGGGGATGATTCGCACACCAGCCTTCGCGAAGATAGCACGTCTCCTCTCACTAATGACATCGCATAATTAGGATTCGCACCCATCTACTAATTACATAAATTGCCCACTAAACTCGACAATAATTTTCCTAGCGCCTCGGCCTGGAGATAACGATGGAAATTTTATTGTGTGCTTTTAATATTAAAGTGGGTTTAGAGAGATAAAACTAGCGAGATGTGTCATTTGTGAAAAAAACCTGTCTTTGTTTGTAACAGGATAATTTGGTACAATAGACATTATGTGTCTGGGATTCTTATGGCTCGTATGGCTCTAATCTAGTTCAGGACAAGTTTATTATTTTTTCGGTCAGGCGTATTTCCTGAGTGTCATAAGTTGCTGACACAGATAACTTATTCAAATGAAAATATGCCGAAGAACTTTGGTTAGGAATCAGGTTTATTTGAGACAGCCATAATTGCTGACAGTGTCACAGTTCCGGATATACAGGGTGTCCCATGACTATGCCACATGGAGTGAAAGTACCTTTAGATAAAAAAAATATTGAGCTTTTCGATCGATAGGTATAGTAAAATTACAGGTGTTATTTTTTCTCATTTGCGGGTTTCATTACCGGTTCAGACAGGCGATTATTTCAAAATCGAATGCAGTTTGACATAAATGAAGTCTTCTTACAATAAAAAGATCTATGTGCTGTATTTAAGGTAATTTGCCTCCGTGTGGCATAGCCGTAGGACACCTGTATATTTCTAAGCGTCGAGTGGTCGTCGATCTTTGATCATTTCACTGCTCTTTTCCTGCTTCCATTTTCAAAGTCTCTAGTTTATTTATTGGTGAGTGAGTGAAAATGGTTAAAAATAACAATATACTTTATCAATAGAATTTTCTTAGAAGATGACACCATACCTTAGAAGGAATGCCCGTGATATGAAGTTAAAAGCGTAGTTTTACTCGCAGTTAACATCATGTACAACGCATATGAGAAGCTATTGGTTCTTCCTTCCTTTCCTACTTAATTCATCTTTCATCTTACCATTTTTGCAGCTACTCCCTATTTAAGTCCTATTGGTCTTTCCCTCAGATCAACCAACAATCAGCCAGTCATCGAGCCAGGTGGTGGACGGCATCAACCTGGAGGATATCAAGGAGTTCGCGAAGGCTTTCAAACTTCGGAGGCTGGGGCTCGGCCTCACTCAGACACAAGTGGGGCAAGCCCTGTCTGTCACTGAGGGCCCGGCGTACAGTCAGAGTGCTATTTGCAGGTATGTTTACTCCACGGTATAGATTTATCAACAGAAAGAAACTTCCAAATATTTATAAAAGCTGATGATCTGAGGTGATCTGAGCTCTGTTTTCTATCTGTATAAGCGAACTTAGATAGAAAAGTGAGCTCATTTTTATTTCTTTTTTTTATTCTGATTACCAAATTTTTAATGTGATTATAGTTTTAAATCCAAGACATTTATAAAATAGTATTTTGAAAACTTATGAAAGTTGGGCTATCTAAAGAGCTTTGCGAATAGTCTATAGATAGCTCTACTTAACCTATGTTAATATTTTAGTTAATATAGATGGATTTAATTAACCAGCAAGCAGTATAAAAAATGAGTTATGCCCAGTTCCTCTAAGTATACTAACAGATGACGGATAGATTACTATAGCAACTCTGTTCTGTCCAAAAGCGCTATACACTTTTACAGAGAAACCGTTGCTATGATAATCTGATGTCTGTAGGAACCGGGCAATTATCATTTCTACACTAAGTTAAATACAAAAATAAAGAATTTTATTTAAAAACTCTACAATTCAACTAAGGTTGTGTATACACTTCATTATTTTCTCAACTGAACATGAGGTATAGCAGCACGCTTGTCTAAGTAATACTTTTGATTCTAAAAGCCCTAACATTTTTATCGTCACGCGGTTCGCTCAGTTATCATTCTTTTTTAATATCGTTAATTGAAGTGATTTGTAAAACAGCATGACTCCTTTCATTGCTTACAATTTGTTTAATTAATTACTGTTCTGGCTGCTTCCGTTTGAAGCTAACATCATTTTTTACGGTGTGACAGGCACGGCTTTTTTCGGCGTTCGAAAATACATACGCAGCATTTTTATAATTTTTTTTATTCTTCATAGTTTGACGGAACATAAAGTAAATCATACTAATATTATAAAGAGGAAATATTTTTTGTTTTTTTGTTTGTTTGTAACGAATAGGCTCCGAAACTACTGGACCGATTTAAAGAATTCTTTCACCAATAGAAAGCTACATTATCAGGGATCAGTATATATTTTCGAAAAAATTAGGGATCCGTAAGAAAATTGCAATAGTGTAACCCAAGGTAGAAAATCTAAAATAGTTTTTGGCGTAATGTACTAAGTACACGCGTACGAAGTCGCGGGCAACAGCTAGTAAGTAGTAAAAAAGTTTCAGTAGGTACTTACGTATAAGTAAAAATTACGTACTCTGCAATTATGTTATCGCAAAAATAATTTTGAAACGTATCAAATGGTCGGCTATAGGTATGTATATTTGGATGAGATGATTCAGATAGATATTTGAAAAATGTCTGTGATATACTCGTAGAGTAGCATAATCAATAATATAGGTACTTATCAAAAAAATGTTTAAATGTTCATAATGCCAAATGGAATTAAATCAGTCGACAACAAACATGAACAAATCGTATTCCGATGCAAAACGACAGATACCTACTGCTCAACGCTCAGAAGTTTCAATCTGAAGACTGATTCTGAACTTTTTCACACTTTCAAGCGATCCTGACTTAAAAACATAATATGCAATGTGACGATTATTTTTTATCGTCGAACATTATTACTAAATAAAAATACCTACACGAAAACTATGTAAAAATTGTGTTTAATGAACTGTTTTCTATTTTATACTTACGATAAAATAATTAATAATAAACTGAATTCTATGCTTTTACTTACAACCAAACTTACAAGCTTTACTTCTTGATGATAATAGTGTAGAAAGTTTAGATCATCCGTAGTTGGTGTTGAATGGACGACGAATTTTATGAATGGACCGGCATCGAAGGACTCTGAATCAGGCCCCGTCAGGCCTTCCGAACCTCGACCTCCTTCCGTATAATAAAATCATTAATCGTTACTTCTGTTTCCAGTTAATTAATTATCTTGCTGTAATTACTTTTTTCGTGTAATTAAAAAGAGTAGAATTCTGTCTTTGTTCCGTCGTGATTTCATTTTCCATTAATTTTTCTTTCGTCTCCCTACAATTTGGCGTCGTGACGAACATGGTAGTTACCCCTTCCATTATGCCGGACTTAATTAATTTGCATTTTAATTAAAACATATTATTGTTTTTGAGAGTTCGTTTAAATTCACCGCCACTGTTGCTTTTGTTTGAAATTTAATAGAAACTCTTTTAAGTGCTGAGACAGAAGGATCTACTTAATGAAAATATCTCATTACAGAAGCTCTACAAAGAATTATAATAATTTCTACCCTGACTAATAAATAATTTATATTACCATCGATTAAAAACTAATGGAACGACTTTGTCCGCCTGAACTTTTTTATAAAACTATCTTCTCGCTACGTCATCCAGGAGTAGAACTTCGGGAATTCTTCCTCGGTGCCATGGAAGAACAGCACTGTAGTTGCTTCCGGACTCCTGCAGCACACGCTGAGTGGTTTGTTTTGGCTCACAATTTTATCAATATTTGTTTATAACTGTGTCATTTCATTTAACTTTTTATTGTGAACCAAATAAATAGTTGGTTCCTCTTTTCTTTCTTTCCTTTCACAAAACAAATTTTACGACAATCTTCTACGTGAAGTTTCAGAAAACATTTGCTATTTCATAATGACACTCGACTAAAAAAGTATTTACTAAGTAGCAATAATTTTAGTCATGATTTTTCACATTTGTTTTGACTGTATAATAATAATAATAAGGCCTTTGACCATCTATAGTAGATGATTTGTACAGCGTCAGGAGGAACTTTTACCTTCACAAATGGGACGCTGTAGTGCCCGGGACGAATTAAGATGGCTTGCCCAGCACCTATTCCATCCTTTCAGCTTAGTCGGCCAGGAAAGACATGGTCAGTACGTGCGGAGCTGACTAAGCCACGGGTTTCCTGGGATTTTTGACTGTATATGATCCAAATAATTATTAGGGTCTCGAATTAGGGTGAAACGTAAACCATATGGTGCGACTTCGTCCTCCACCTCCACGCCCGTCACGGCTCATATTTTGTTTACCTACTTGTAACTTGAAAGGTGCCTAAAATTCGAAACATTAGGCTCAGATCCTCATCTTTTTCAGGGTCATCACACCACAAGCAGGTCGTTGAACCAAAAAACAAAACAGAAGCACCATGATTATTCCTTTTACTTGTTTTTCTGGCACAAGATGCAGGGTCACTGCCACAGAGGCTATGAATTACAAAACGCTGAATTAACCATGGGCCATCCATTGATATTATAATTTCATGTGCGTCATGCGACACCATTTGCCATTAAACGTATGCCGTTTGATTTACTACTGAGGATTAATCGATTCGTTAGTAAGATCGAGTTGATGCAATCGCTTTGATTTTTTGATTATACCCTGTGTGATAGGTATCTCTACCAAAACTATAGGAAAATGCTTTTTGCTCATTAAAATTCAAAAATCACAATCATTTTCAAAATTATTCTCCAAGTTACAGGATTATTGTCTGACCACAATATTATAGTTTTGATTAATTAAAACTTAGTATGAAAATCTACATCATAAAAAACTTTCACAATTATTGTGAACAAGCGTGCTGCTTTACTACTTCCTTCGTAAGTTTATTATTAATCTCTTGGAAGATTACCTCGAGTAAAAATTGTCTCTTGGAAGATTGCATTGAGTAACCATTAAGCCTCTTGGAAGATTGCATTATCTTACAAGATGGTCGTCATATGAATAAACTAACCGATTTATTACCGTCCCCAGTGCCCTGGCTTCGCAGATGCTAGCAGCTCAGCTGTCTTCACAACAACAAAACATGTATGTGTTTTGTTCTTTATTATTACAACATCTCTGAATTTATCATCTACTCTACACAATACATCTTTAACGGTTTCAAGTTTCTGTGTGTAAAGACTACCAGAATTTATGATGAATTCAAAGATTTCACTACATACGTTAAGTACACGCTTCGTCCCCCATCGTCGAAGTCCACACGTAGATTGTCTTTATATCAAAATGTTTCAACGCTGTTTAATGTAATCTTATCTCCATCGGCAATCCGAGCATACGTTTTCAATGTATGCCGTATATAATTATTAGTAATTACCGGTTTTTTCTTTTCCTTTTCACACGTATACGCTATTTGCATGGTGTAATTATAGCGAAGGCGCCACACATCATACGACCGCGTTACATTTTGATGCCAAGACCAAATGTGCCTTCACCAAACCATGTCGATTCGGCACAATGAGTAATTCTGACGATATCACTTATTGTAATCACGTCGTAAAACTTTCCATCTAATATAGCATGATGTATTACCTTCATTACTCTTATTTTTATATTCATTTTACGCAATTCAAAGCCAGGGCATTGGCATACGCTACCTTTCGTTTCTAATTGAATTCGTTGTTTTATTGTTACCCGGTTCGGTATTAATCAAACTGATTACCCCGGCAGCCTAAATTGCCTATTGTTTTTTTTTCTCTGTCTAAAATCGTTAGCAATGTCAATGTCCTGTGTTGATGCCTATGTAAATTTGGATTGGGTGAAGTCCGCGTTATTTCGTGCTTCCGACGCTAGCTCGGCGCGTGCTTGAGTTCTAACATTACATTTGTGTTCGATACAGATTTGAGAAATTGGATATAACACCAAAAAGTGCGCAGAAAATCAAACCGGTCCTCGAACGTTGGATGAAGGAAGCTGAAGAGAGGTAACTATGAGTGACTTGTTACGTGTGTTACCGTGTTCGTGAAATATTTGGCCTTAACGCTTAGCAACGTTGTGAAATACATTTCTCAAATCTGGACTAACTATCGCTTTTCGGGCTTTTTGTTTAATAGATGCGCCGGTTTAGTACTAACAGCTAGGCTTAGACCCATTGTCCACTTGAGTTAAAGGGGGATGAGAAAAATCAATCATTGGAATAGCCTGTAGATGACGTTCCATTTGAAGCTATTCCATTGGTTGATTTTTAAAATCTGCTTTTCGCTTTTGAAGGTTTAGAGGACAATCGAAGTGTGGTTGCTTGTGTAAAGCTACGTCCTCATTTACCTACGAAGCGGAACAAAATAGGTTCTATATTGAGGACGCATCTTACACCATTGCATGTTAGAATAAGTTAGAAATAGATTTGTTAAAGGATAACAATTTTTGACCAAATACAACCATTCACTTGTCACTTGTCACATTCTTATTACTGACACTATTCGTTGCTTAACTTTGATGATCGATTACGAACGTAATTTTTTTTTAATTTCTATTTTTTTATTTTTATTATAGCGGCAATAGAAATACATACTCTGTGAATATTTAGACTCTCACATGAGATACAGACCGTTGACAGACGGACGGACAGCGGAGGCTTAGTAATAGGGTTTCGTTAGCGGGACCCTATTACTAAGGACTGTTCCCGTTTCCCGTAATGGTCAGATACGGAACCCTAAAAACGATAACTTTGATTATGTTCTTTGTAAAAGTATGTGTATTACGTACTTATATGTATATGTAGGTACCAAATGATATAGATACCACATAATCAATGTAGGTATCTACATTATTTTGTTGATTTGGAAGAAATATATCAACACTTCCCAATCGGGTCTCATTAAAATTGTAAAACAGTCAAATGTCACTTAAATCTTCAGCAGCAATTTAACGACGTCGTAAGATGTCCACAAGATGTACTTTTAGACTGGGAGCTAAAGGCCTTTTTCTTACGTCATTCTCTTAGACATTCCCATCATAGTCCTGAAAAACCATTTTGGCAAGGGTGGTAAAATACAAAATAAGTAGGTACTTATTTATAATAAAAATCCAAAACTAAAATGATAGGAAAGGTTTTCGAAGTTGATAGAGCTAGAATAATAACATAGAGTCTCGCTCGAGCTTAGAGAAGCCGCAGTCTCTCAAATTATAATTTGCTTGACGTAAAAACTCAACGATCATCTCTCGAGCTATATCGATTCCGACATTTTAAGTCATTAAAATGCATTATCTGGATGCAACAGATTTAACATTGCAAATGCTGAATTTGCAATTTGAGGTCTCATGGTGGTAATTTTTAACGACCTCTCGCTGTACTCCTTGAATTAATAAATAAGATGTCGCTTTATTATACTTTGAATATTTTTAGTAGGTACCTATTTAGGTTACGTTTACACTTCAAAATTAATCGTTATGTTTTGCATAAAAATATTTAATAAATTAGTATCATAAATACATACATGTACTTTTGGTATTGTTTATGAAGATAAATGAAGATTATCTATATATCTACTTAAAAAAGGTTCTCGGAGTAGAACGAAATAAATGAATTTTTTTTTATTGCGAACAACAATGCAGGAGTACATTTTTATAAGAGAACGCTTGTGGGCAAAAGACGGACTTATCTCTCATTGCGATTTCTTCATAGAAATGTATGTTCAAATATTTTTCCTCACTTTAGGTAGGTACCTAGGTATTACTTAGGTATTGTCAGAACCTACGAAAAGCATCATTTTCGTGGTTTTTGATACCCACGATATAGGAAATCCCAGTGTAGGTAAGGTCGACACTATTGAAAAATGATGAACCATCAAATCAAACTCATCTTTAAAATGTTTTATTTTGAACAAAATCATTCCATTTCCTCTAATCCAAGATTGCAGGATTTAGGTAGGTAGGTACCTCATAAATGTCTAGATGTTTTTAGGTTACTCATGAGTTTCCTTATCTCTTCCTAGGTCTGTTATTCACGCGACTCAAACGCCGCGCGACCCACGGTTGAATCTCGAAGAAAATTGGTATGAAATATCATTTATTTAGATATCTATGCATGAGCCTGTACTCATTGGTCATGCCATTAATACTTCAAAATGTGATTTCAATAATCAAATTTATAGTTAAAAAACAGTTTATGTATAAACGTTAACAGTTACGTTAACATAACGTTAGTTTAATTTATATAAAAAATATCATTTTAACTTGAATTTAAAGTTACTTACGATCAATACGAAAATCATTTTTATCGTTTGATTTGAATTTGAATCATCATCAAAATGTAAATTTCATGAATATAATAATAATCAATAGGTAACATCTAACAGTCACATACATAGTCCTGACCCCACACTAGGATTTCCTGTGTCGTGGGTATCAGAAACTACGAGTACCATGGTACAATAACACCCAGACCCGGAAGAAGTATTTGCAGAACATGTAAACATTTATTCCGCAGCGGGAATCGAATTCACGCCTCTTGCGTCTCAGCCGAACACTTACCCACCACGCCACCGAGACGTGTATCATGTATGAAGATTATAGTCAATCACTTATGAAACCAGAGCAAGGCCTATTGCAAAATCCTTGCGTTGAATTCTGTTTATTATTCAATTTGAACTTGAAATGTGATAAAATGACATTCATTGGTTCAGATACGTTACACACAATGGTATAGGTATTTATAATAGGTAGTAAAAATACTGTCAAAAGGCAAATAACCAAATTTAACTGTCAAATAATGTAGGACATTATTTGACAAAATGTACAACCGAAAAAGACTGCAGTTTTAAATCTTAATAAGTATAACGATATTCTGAGTTATAACGTATTATGCTACATAATAATTATTGTTCTGTCAAATCGAAGAGTCTAGTGCTACGAACATGCTACAAGGCCTACGAGAAGGCTTAGTTCTTATTATAACTAATTACAAAAAATACAGTAAAAATAAATCGAATAGTATCTTTGCATAAAAACTGCTTCCAACAACACGTTCACCGTTGTAACTAGTTATCGTTATTATAAAAAACTGTCAATAATTACTTATCAGTTCTAAATAAGGATTGACCAACCAGAACATAAAACTGTATGAATCTCAACTAACAGCTTTATTTCTAATTTCACTGATGTCTTATCAAAATAAAATAAAACCGAAATCTTTTTGAAACACAATACTATTTTACTTCAAGCACTTACCAATTCAGTAGACAAACTTTCCAAGCTAGGTACCTATACCTACCTAAACAGTAGCATATTTACCGCAAATGATATGCCTGAGCATGATCTAAGGCTGTATAAATTGAGGTGGTTGTCGGGCTATGCATGCATTCAATCGTAATGTTGATGAGAAAATTAAACTTACAATAGAATAACCAATAGGCCGTACACTGGTTACGCCTTTTGTTCCAGCCTTTGTTTGAATCTTATCTCAGGTATCCTATTTTTTCTAATCGAAATGCTGAAATGGAAGTCTTATGGTGCTACTTTTTCCGTCCATTTCTGATTTTTTCATGGACATTACGATTTACTGCTGTACCTATACACACGAGTAATGCATGTGACTTTGACATTGACCTTAGGCAAACTTACGTCATCGAAACCTACCGGCTGCGCCAAAGCCAACTAAAAAGAGGTCAACGTTTAAAGTCAAAAGGTTATGATGATGTAGGTCTTTCTAGAGTTATTATCTCAGTCTATAATGTGCTTCACTTTTTCATTTGTTTTTAAAAATAAGATAGACTCTTATCTACTTAGGGTCTCCTCTAACACCCGTTCCAAAAAAGAACATTTTGATATTTAACTTTTGACCAATACCTAATTGATTTTTTGTACGCTGGTGATGATAGTCTGATTACCTTATAGATCGGAAACTCTTACCTACTAAAAACTGTTAAGCTGTTTTAAAAAGATTTGCAACAAACATTTTCAAAACCCTTAATTTTCTTGTATTTTTAATAACTCCCAACAGTTTTGCCTAAAACCAGGCAGTGCTCATCACCACTCCAAGAGTGACAACTGCCATTCAAAACTCAACCATAAACTCTCTAACTTAAAGTTCATCATTCCAGGTACGCATCAGGCCAGAACCACCTGACGGACTTCATCGGGATGGAGCCGAGTAAGAAACGCAAACGGCGTACGTCCTTCACTCCTCAGGCTCTGGAGCTGTTGAACGCGCATTTTGAGAGGAATACGCATCCCTCTGGTTCGTACCTTTGACTTTACTTGACTTGGCTTTATTGCTCGAGCCTTAAAGGGCACTTTGAGCTCTTTCACCACACTTTCTCGAAAGAATTAGTGACACGACTAGTACCTATTAGATTAAGTATTAGTTAGCGGGTAGACTCTACTTTTATCCATAAAGTTGGTACTTATCGAATTACAAGAATAGGGAAAAACCTACCTACTGGTACTAGTAAATTGTTGCTCGGGATTCGATGATTTAGGTACATAAGATTTTTTTTTCTCAAGAATAAATTGATGAAGATATCAAACAAACAAGTTCTCTGGCCACAGATTTTGCTTTCATCCTTTTTGTACATGCCTAAATATTTAGTTTCACCATTGTATTGTATTTTCCAGGAACGGAAATAACTGGTCTCGCCCACCAACTAGGATATGAACGTGAAGTCATCCGAATATGGTTCTGCAATAAACGCCAGGCACTCAAGAACACCGTCAGAATGATGTCCAAAGGCATGGTTTAATTAGAAATTTAAAAATAATGACAGCTAGCGAACTTCCCTGCATATCTAGTGATGGGAACTCATCCAAATTTTTATCGATATCGATGGTGTCGCTGATCTGCACGTAGTTGTGGTATTGTCAAACTCACTTTTTTTTTGCATCGATAGTAAGAATTTTGACAAAAATGTTTATGATTTTATCTTCTTATGAAGAATGTTCGGGCCTTAATAAAATTAATATTACCGCAAATCTTTATGCGATTCCAGCCAATTTAAACATGGAAGTAGATGCCTAGTATTAAGTGTAACGTAATGTATTATAAAACAATTTCGACTGAAATATTCGTCTCGATGTAGTTTACAATGTGAATGGGATGTCGTAGTAATAATGTAGGTGTTTATTGATTAGTACAAAACGGCGAATCGAGACTTCGGCGCGTCAATTCTCAAAATAATTAAATGTTCTCAGTTCTAACAGCAATCATTTTACACAATCGTTATCAATTCTATTGAAATATTTATGTCTGAAAAAAACAAGTTTTTCTACTTCACATCCTATAAACCAGGTCGACGAGTTAAGTAGTTAATTATAGAAATTTAAATACCTAATTCATGTTCACTGCGCTACTTAAATCAATATGACTTTATTTGTGCAAAATATTTTTAAAGAGTTTTCCAGAAGTTAGTTTATTTTGTTTTATATAAAGATAATGCATTTTGTAAATAAGTACAATATTTTATGAGATCAGCGTAAACGTGACAAAGCTGATGCGTTACAATAATTTATTGAAATACTCTGAGTTGTTTCGTTCTAATAGTGAATGTTGCACTTTCTATTGGTAAGGATAATCTCGATATAAAGTAGATAAAATGTGTCGTCACTCTAGGACCTACTGTGAGTTTTTTGATCTATAGTAGGGTTTTGTTGATAGTTAGATATTAAAACTATATACTAAATAGCATAATATTAATAAACGATGTCTTTATACTTGTAAATATTGTTTTAGTAATTTTATTTTGTAATGTATTATTAGTTTACTTATTAGCTTTTCAAAAAAGTTTAATTGTAATAAGGGTACCTAGATTACTAAAAACAGGTAGGTACAAGTTGGATTTTGTGGCTATATTGAATTCTGTTTTTCCTAAATGGCAAAGTTTGTTAAATATGCATCTCATAAATAGGATTTCATAGAAGTAAAGTTACATGTACTTAACAGGAGGTCTTGAAATGGTATGTTGGTACATAATTTACGGGCAGCCACAATTGAACTAATAAAATTGCCTCGCATTTGGAAAGTAGATTTTGAAAAAATATATTAGAATATTCCAAAAAACTAAAATTTTGACATTGTATAATGATAATTGTGTTAAGTGATAGCCTGCCCGAAATTTATGTATAGGAACTTTACAATTCGAGTATTTTTATTGTTATTTTCATCTATAAGGACTAGTGCCTTAATGATACGAAGTCAAACTTAATTACATACAACCGTGTCTAGCTGTTTTAGAGTGTTTTCAGTACTAGGTATTTGTTCTTCTGAAATAAGTACATTTCTAATTAGTCCGAAATGAAGACCTGCTGTTAATTGTACCACCAATAGAATAAGGCTGTAATGTAATATTGTATGTTAATGACCAATGAAAACCAACTTGTGATCATTAATATTTGTACTGTTACCTACTACTTAACAAGAGTCGTTAAAAAATAATAATTATAAAAAATTAAACATATTTTTCGGCTGTTGAAAATTGTAAATACAATTTAAGGATAATAAAACTATTTGGAATAATATTTAGGAACAAATGAAAAAAAAAATATTATCAAAATTTATATTTTCAAAAATTATTAACAAATGCAAAAAATGTATTTAAAAGGAATGTTTGGCCATTGCAAAATTTTTCTCGGAAAGGGTTTTTTATCGACTAAAGCACACCTCTACAACCACACTCGAACAGTATGGTAAACAGTGACGTCTTGCGATGCGATGTTGCAAGGCATCTCTACCTGAAACAAATCAGTTTCTTCATGATTATTTTATTCCTTTCAATTAACCTGTTTTATCTTAATAAAAGAAATATATAACCAAAACAAATAGAATTGAAAAAAACAAATAAAAAAATATTATAAAATTCGTTAACTTCACTGTAAAAAGCTACAACATTATGAAAAAACTGATTTCCCACAAACAATAGCGTAATAGTATGACCATAGAATAAGTACAAATGATAATAAAAATATAAGCTGCTAGTCCTGTTATAAATAATTAATATTAATGACCCTGCAAAATCGCATTGCACCCTGGTTTTCATGATTCATAATAATAATAGTAAATATCTAGTAATACAATTATAACTCTACACATAACTTCAGCTGTAACACATAATCAAACCAAACTGTAATAGTAATATAATAGTTTATTAATTTTTTCTTCCATAATGGTACCGAACGAATGACTATGGCTGCTGGATTTATGAAAGGAAGCAGAATAAAGGCAGATAACTGTTTGATTGCTTGTTTTATTTTATCCAACACTAGCAGCCCGCCCCGGCTTCCGACTTCCGATTCCACGATTCGGCACAGATAGTATCCTTTATAATCTGTGTAAATACTTAAATAACGTTTACACATTCGATGGCGTTATGAAAAAATGGCTCCTTATGGCCCGTCGTCGCCACGAGAGCCGAGGCGAAGTCGAGGTACGGGCGCATAGTACGGAAACTATGTACATTTGAATCTATGGGATTTGTTAGAATTGCCTTGACTCTTGTTTCTGTGGACGACGCGCTTAAGTAAACGGAATACTGGTTATCATTATAGTACGAAATAAATTAAAATAACGAAAGACTAGGCAGTAATGTCTTTGGACATGTCTCTAGGCGGGATAACGACTCCATAGAGCGGCTGGTAGTACCTACAGGGAAAAGTGGAGGGAACCAGATCACGCGGCAGGTCACCTATGCGCTGGACAGACCAAGTGAAATCCGCATTAGGAAGCAGAGTATCTGACTGTGCCAGACAGTCTGCTAACAGGGAGAGATGGCGGGAAATCGTGCGGAGAGCTGTATCCACCTCCACCATCAACGTGGATGCCTCGACGTGACCACGACCGCTCTGCCAAGAGCGAAACGACAGAGAAGAAGAATGTCTTTGTCACCATCGCCTTCCTGCAAAGGTGAATTATTTATTACACAAAACTCTTTAATATATCTGAGAACACAACGATCCCGAAAGTGGGCGACGGACGCCATCGCCAGAAGAAAGAAAAAAAACAACAATGGTGCTAACGTTATGGCAAGGATTTTGTTTGTTATTTTGAATGTGGCAATTTACAAGATAATGTCAAAATGACGTAAGATTGAATAGCCAGTGTTGGGAAATAGGCGAAACGGTTTTCCTAAAAAAACTGTTTTCATTATTAGTTGGTTTAAATCTATCTCGAATAATGACAGAGCTATTTTGAATTTCGGGTTGATTTTAAACTTTACTTCGTAATGCGCTAGGTTTTGAGCGACTAACCATTATTTACGCTAATAAGTTCTTGTCATTTGACGGCCTCGGTGGCATGGCGGGCGATTGCTTGGCAGAGAGGCAAGAGGCGCGGGTTCGATTCCCGCTGCGGAAGAAATGTTTGCATGTTCTGCAAATATTTCTTCCGGGTCTGGGTGTTGTGGTACCATAGTACTCGTAGTTTCTGATATCCACGACACAGGGAATCCTAGTGTGGGGTCTGGACTATTTTAAGTGACTGTTGGGTGTTAACATTTTTGGCTAGATTCAGTAAGCTCTTGAAGGCCTGCCTAGTTTTGGCAACCATCACCCATGTTGGCGTATAATAAACAGAGGTCAACTCAACTGATCAAAACTACCATAACGCTTCAACCCTTTTTACACCACAAAATACATCACTAGACTAAAAAAATTAAAATATGGCGACGGAATTTCTTATCAGTGCGTTTTACTCTGAGTACTTGAGTGAATTTATAGTATAATCCAACTGAAAATAGTGATTATAAATAGCATTTCTAAATAGGACATCTAATAATAACACCGACAAGCTGTAATTAACTTAGTGTGGCGCTTTTAAGCGATTTTGTGCCCACACAAATAGCCGCGAACCAAATAGGAGTAGGTATCCAGAGAACATCTGACAATACAAATAAACATGAGGATGTAAAGATTTATAAATTGCGTCATAGTGTGCCGGGAATACCGTGCGTTACCTACCAATGAACTGGGAGCAAATGCGAGGGTCTGAAATATGATTCATAAGGTTAATTGACGCGAAATGCGGTGACGCGCCCTCAAAATCTCCAGTGTTTTGTGAAGTGTTTAAAGATCGTTCGCATTGCCAGCGAAGCATTGAAAGGGCAGATCGGAAGTATCGTATGCGATGATTGAGAGTGTATCCAGGCGTGCGTTCAGTAGTACTAGTGGCACTTACAATGTCCGGGCGTCGGAACTAGCGAGAGATCGGAAGCTGAACGTATTCAGTGTAACAGTTCAATTCTTGGATGAGACGGAACACCCCTTTCAAATTGAGGTAATTTGTCTTTAGGATGGCCTCTGCTTGGCCCATTACCTATATCCCGTTCCTTCTGACCTAACCTATCAAAACAAACGTTGAATTTTCCCTTATGGAGATCCATGGTTTCTGGCTTTCTTTGGGTAACAAGCCTGAATTTATGTTTGTATTTACAGTCTTGCAATGAAAAGGTTCCTCAATTTTTTAATTAATTTGTTTTATTTTATTTATTTAATGTGTTGCGAGTAAATATTACTTAATGAATCTTACTCACAGAACAGAATGTTGCATAGAAAATTATTTAACTGCTCAACAACAAAGTCTGCAAATATCTATCTATCTAGTCGTGACACTAGATCTTTCGAACCAGTGTGGTGAAAGGATTTAAAGTGCGCCTTAAAGGCTCCTTTCGTGCACTGCAAATGACATGCTCAGTACCAGACCCACATCCAGCCAGATCAATCCAAATGAAACACATAAATTATTTCTCATAGTCCTACTTCTAACACATTCCACCAGAAAAACTGCTGGAATGTTGGCATAATTGATTTTTACATGTGAAACCGACCTTAAAGCAACAGCCTTTTTATTCCATCACTGTACGTCATGTTTATTGAAAGTTAGTAGCTTTGAGTTTTTGAGGACGTTCGTGACTCAATCATGGTGTAATGGCTAAACAGATATAGATCAAACTTAAAATATCCATAGATTGTGAACTTGTTTGTAGGCGGGCGGAGGCTACAATGACCTAACTCTTAGTCAAAGTCAATTAATTAATTCTCACAAGTCTAAATGGGCAATGTGCTGATCACCTGTCACCATGGTTCACCATATCCATCTTGGGACTTTGAATTAGGAGTGGCGGCAAGTTTTCTTAGAACTGCTTGTGGCTGTGCCCACCCCATTAGGAATACAGACGTGATAATATACATACATACTAATTTGTGTAATTTTTACTTGATTCTTACTATATTAACTGTAGTTGACTACTTCGGTATACTTTTGTTTAGTACTATTCAAATCTATTAATTATTTCTTTAACAATTTTACTTTTCTGCACGACTGCACTGTAACGTTCTAAAAGATAGAGCCAAATAGTCCAATGGGTCCTATATGAAGATCCAGTGGGTACTAAGTTTTTGATAGGAGGTTGTATTTAGGTCCTATTGTGTAGGTACGTTCCTATGTTGAAGGTCCAATGGGTACCATATTTTTGATAGGAGGTCAAATAGGTCCTATAGTGAAGGTGGGGTCCAATTATGAAGGTCCAGTGGGTACTAAACCAATAAAAACACTTCGGACCCACCATACCCCTGGCCATACCCCTTGGGGTAGCGTGTGACGGAACCATACCTCCATGGAAATGTGACCAATGGACTTCCACGTATCTATGAAAGTATTTATAAGAATCATTTACCTAAAAAATAATCAAGCATGTTTTCTTGCCTGTATGTTCCCACACTTGGTTGTGCAATGAATAGAAATTTCAATGAATAAAATTATTATCAGTTTGTCAAACAAATTCATGATTTTCTTTGTTCCAGAAAAAAGCAAAAGGCAGTGTACTATTGGAGCAAGTGTTTGTACATCTTGAATTAATTGAGAAGGACTACTTTGGTCTGCAATTTACGGAGAACGGAATACCACCAAATGCTGCCAACACTGACACAACGGTAAATATTAAAAAAAAACTTTAAAGCTCGAACAAATAACATCACAAGCATCTTTTGGGTCATGGCCAAGTTAAAACTATAACAAAACGAATGGTTTTAAATGATAAAAGTACCCATTATGCAACAATTCTATCTTATAAAGTTTGTAAACCTTGTCATGCCGTATGATAGGTATGGTTCGATTTGATTAAAGGAGCTCTAAAATACTAATTGTCAAATTATTAAGGTGTAAAAACTAATGTTTCGAGGTTTATTTACCTAAAACTAGAGTGATTTCATCATAATAACGAAAAATACACTGCGGTTTGTTTACATAAATTGTATCTCCAGTTTGGTTGAAGTTTACGTTATGTAGCTTTTATGAACTCAAAACTTTGGGTACACTTTTGATTACACTTGAAAATTTTGAAGCGCTCGTGGCGTAGCTTGCTTGGACGTTCTTGATTGATCGTTGAAGTTAAGCAACGTTGTGTGCGGTCACAATTGGGATGGGTGACCGCAAGTGGCATTAAGAGCTGAGCGCTTCCGTGCTTCGGAGGGCACGTTAAATTGTCGGTCCCGGCTTTTATTTAAGTCGTTAAGCCTAGACGGAGGCCTTTAGGCGGCCTAAAAACTCCGTCAATAAAATTGACCACTAGCTCATATGAACATACATACAATAGCAAATTTAAACAGTCTGTTTTTGATGCAGGTAACAAGGAGAATTTTTTTTACAAGGAAAATACACAAATGAACAATATTATTACAAACCATTCATTGATTACTTGAGGCAGTTATGTTTTTTATCTAGCATGTCCCTAATAAAATTATAATTTAATTAATTTTTTTATAAGTATTTGTGAACCAAATAAATAGTTTCTTTCTTTCTAATAATGTACCTATTCCGAATTTAAACTAAATCCGTTCATGAATGCAGTCAATCTGGTATAAAAAGTACTACCCCATACTTTTCTGACTTTGTAGCCGCTCGCGGCTTCGCTCACGCGGTACCCAGATAAAAAGTACCCTATGTCCCATTCCAGCACACGTAGGTACCCACTATCCTCATTATTCATTATAATATAGTGTACGCTAAACGATGACTAAAGTATTGCCATCTCTTACCATTTCATAATGACAAACAGTGACAGGGCTAACTTTAAGCAATGGCTAACTTTAGCAAACGAATATGAATAATAGGGTATGTAAGTATATTCCGTAGTTTTTGCGTGAAAGAGTAACAAACATACCTAAATCTAAAAATTAAAAAACTTTTCAAAACGCAACGACAGCGCGTTCTAGGATTTGATCAGAATTAGCAGCGACATCTAGTTATCAGACGTAGAATTACGTCAGAACTCCATGAATAATCAAGATTGGAAACTTATTAGACCAGTAATAATTTATGCTTCCTTTCACAGGTAATTTAACATTGACAGTTCCTTTTCCATATGTTTTGTATCATCTATTACTAATCTGTGTGTATCATCGCTGTCATTATGTCAAAATAAAAGTATTCTATTTTTCATGAAAAACATACCAAAAATAAAGAATTTACAGGTAATTATGACATCAACTAAATGAGAAAAATCGGCTCTTTAATTTGATATAGGCTATGTGCAGTTTTAGACCAAAAATTGATTCCAGGTTTTCATCCCTTTTCACCCCTTTAGAGGTTGAATTTTGAAAAATCCCTTCTTAGTACACCCCTACGTACCAAGGTTTACCTACACTGAAAATTTCAAGTCTCTACGTCTAGCGGTTTAGGCTGTGCGTTGTCTGTCAGTCAGTCAGTCAGTCAGTCAGTCAGTCAGTCAGTCAGTCAGTCAGTCAGTCAGGACAAAGATTCTTATAATATAAGATAACATTGTTTTAACGATAAAATTATGACTCATATTTAAATCCTTGAACAGATCGTTTTGTGCTGTCTAGTCATACATAAGATGACTCACGGAATTCTTTTTTTTAATTAGCTTAGCAAAATTTTTAAATCAGACTTTTAGTCTACATCTACTACTTGAACAAAATGGTTGGTTTTATTTATATTACACAAATTTTAAAATTCAGGATAATTGTATTTTTTTAAATCACAATTCATGCTTTTTGATTTAGGTTCTTGTATAGCTTACACAAAATCAACTTCTTTTGTTATAAATAACTACTACTAGTTTTTGTGTATGAAAGTGTCTAATTCTAATTAATGTTAGGGGATCAAGATCTACACTGACGTCCTGCGGTGGGGTGTATTGTGCATTATCCCCCTGCTAACCCTCTCCCAGGGAGCACAACTCCTTGAAGTACCGGAGAAGGACTTTGGGATGTTGGCAGCAGTGTTCCAGTATCCTCGATGATGTTGAGGCTGTGGGTAGTGTAGATGAGGTCGATGGTGATGCCGTACAATTCTCGATGACCATCTGCAGTCTCGAGTAATGTCTTATTTCGTTTGTATAAGTGTGTGTGGATAACTTTTTTTTGCATATTCCAGCGGTGGCTAGACAGTTCTAAGTCTGTGAAGAAGCAAGTGGGGGTCAACGCCCAGCTCTGGCTCGCTGTCCGTTTCTACCCGCCTGAACCGTCGCGTCTCGCTGAAGAATACACCAGATACCTCCTGTGCCTTCAGATAAGGAAGCTACTGCTGGATGGTAGAATCAATGCCCCGAAAAACACAGCGTTGCTACTCGCTTCGTTCACTGTTCAAGGTACGCTAATTTTTACTACTAGCTGCCGCCCGCGGCTTCGCTCGCTTGATACCCGGATAAAAAATAGCCTATATGTTAATCCAGCACATTTACTATGTATATACCAAGTTTCATTCAAATCCGTTCAGCTGTTTAGGCGTGAAAGAGTAACAAACATCCATACAACAAATAGTAAATACAAGGTGTCTAAATTAGAATACTAAAATTAGATTCTGTAAATAAAACCCAGATAATTAAATATGGGCGATGGTCTGATCACCTGTCACCATGGTTCACCATATTAGGACTTAATCAGAAGTGGCAAGTTTTCTTATGTTTACTTGTGGCTCGGCCCACCCCATTAGGTATACGGGCGTGATAATATATATATGTATAATTACATATTCTTATACCTTATAAGTTTACATAATAATTATCCTCTTAATAAATACGTAATATAGTAGGTAATCAAAGACCATTTGTGCCGATTCAGGTTAATTTCAATGTTTAAATTTCTGAATCGAACTCAATTGAGTAAATAATAACCATTTTCCTGAACTCGGCAATTTCGCAACAACGATTATCCTCTAATAATCCTTGTTACTCGCAAAAAATCTATTGGATGTAATAATTTGACCCTATACTTCACTCAAACTGGAGATACAATTTATGTAATCAAACCGTCCTGTATTTTTCGTTATAACAATGAAATCACTTTAGTTTTAGGTAAATAAACATCACAACATATGTTTTTAATACTTAATTTAACTATTTTAAGGTAAGTTTAAGTTTTAGGTTAAGTACTGACGCTTTGTTTACATTAATATTGTATCTGCAGTTTTTCTGAAGTATATCCAGATACATTGTCTTAAGCCCACACTAGTAATGTGAGTGCATTTAGATTTACATTTATGTTTTACTAGCTGCCGCCCGCGGCTTCGCTCGCGTGGTACCTGGATAAAAAAAATAGCCTATAATATGTTAATCCAGTACATGTACCTACTATGTATATTCCAAGTTTCATTCAAATCCGTTCAGCCGTTTAGTCGTGATAGAGGCACAAACATCCAAACATCCTCACAAACTTTCGCAATTATAATATAAGTAAGAAGTAAGATAATTTATAATTCATGTTTTTATTTCTTATCCACAGCGGAACTAGGCGATTACAACGTATCCGAGCACCCGCCGAACTATCTATCAGAGCTCTGCCTACTGCCCAAGCAGACGGCAGAAGACGAGAGGAAGATCAGGGAGTTGCACAAGTTACATAGCGGCCAAGCGCCGGCGGACGCCGAGGCAAACTTCCTAGAACACGCCAAGAGATTGGACTGCTACGGCGTGGAGTCTCATCCAGCTAAGGTATGGATTATGCTTGGCTCTGACCCCCTTTCCATAACCGGACCGTCACCGTCCTGCACAAAAAAGTAAAAAAACTGGGTGCGAGTTGAATTCGCACACGATGGGTTCCGTACCAGCGTACTTGACGGCCTCGGTGGCGTGGCGGGCGATTGCTCGGCAGACGCAAGAGGCGCGGGTTCGATTCCCGCTGCGGAAGAAATGTTTGCATGATCTGTAAATGTTTCTTCCGGGTCTGGGTGTTGTGGTACCATGGTACTCGTAGTTTCTGATACCCACGACACAGGGAATCCTAGTGTGGGGTCAGTACTATGTATGTGACTGTTGGGTGTTATTTATTTATTTACATGTACATAAATGTTCCTTGTATAGCAACCCTTTTTGCTTTTTATTATTTGTTATAGCGGCAATAGAAATACACGCTCAGTAAAAAAATCATTTCTATTACCGCTATAACAACAAATAATAAAAATAAAATAAAAGGCGCCTCCGTACAAGAAACATTTTTTGATGTACGATGGTACGGAACCCTTGGTGTGCGAAATCGACTAGCGCTTAACCGTTTTTTTTATTTTGAACACACTGGGTCAAAAAAATTAAAGTGCGCAGTCTCTTTTCATTCCCTAAATGTATATCAAACTTGTTGAGTCTTACACATACATACAAACATCATCACATAATTGTGTTACCTATATTTTTCAGGATTACCACGGCAAGGATATATTAATCGGCGTGACTTCAATAGGAATAGTCGTGTTCCAAAATAATATCCGTATAAACACCTTCTCCTGGGGGAAGATCGTGAAGATTTCCTTCAAGAAGAAGAGGTTTTTTATACAATTGAAGCGGGAAGCGGTAAGTGAAGTTGATGTGAGTGTTTTTTTGAGTTTTTATTTTTATTTTATTTTATTTTCTGCAAGGAGCTTACTTCAAAATTCCTATTTATCACATCACAAATGACGGTCACAATTGGGATTGGTGACCGCAAGTGGCATTACGAGCTGAGCGCTTCCGTGCTTCGGAGAGCACGTTAATTTGTCGGTCCCGGCTTTTAAGTCGTTAAGCCATGACGGAGGCCTTTAGGCGGCCTATAAACTCCGTCACAGGAGTTGGCCACTAGCTCATACGAACTTACTTACCATCCTCTTAAAAGGCTTATGATTTTTTTTTGTTTCTTACCTATATTTATTTTGGTAGGCTTACAGCACGATAAAACTGTACCTACATTTGAATGTTGTTAAAAGCAGAAGCAATAATGTTCCTTATTGTTTATTCCAGTCTGAAAGCTACGATACAGTACTCAGCTTCAACATGCGCACATCCCGCGCAGCTAAAGCTCTCTGGCGCTGTAGTGTGGAAAGGCATGGGTTCTTCCGTTTGCGAGGTCCTCGGCGGCGGCCCTTGCTGGCCGCGCTTGGAGCCCTAGCCGGCATCGCGCACCCCGCCGTGCTGAGGACCGAGACCCAGGCGATTAATGACGCAGCGCGCTCCAGAACCAGCAATAGAAGCTTTGTGAGGTCAGTGACTTGTCAAATGTAATGAGACCCACCGGTTACTAAATTGGGCTTGAGGGTTTTATTGGCGTTTGACGACCACGATGATTGAGCGAAATATTTCTCTCGGGCTTGGATGTCGAGGTATCATTACGACCTTACTTTCCAATACCCACGACACGAAATCCTAGTGCAAGGTTCACACAAACTATCAATGTAAATTAATTCTTTTTCACCTTAGTTATCTTACTTATATTATAAATGCGAAAGTTTGTGAGGTTGTTTGGATGTTTGTGCCTCAAGCACGCCTAAACGGCTGAACGGATTTGAATGAAACTTGGAATATTTTTTTTTATTGAGGTAAAACAACAGTGTTACAGAACACATGAAACATAACAAATATACTTAAATAATAAGGCCAAATGAGTTTACACAAATAGTTAGTTAGTAAAATTTTGGAATCGGATACAAAGGTGCTAGGTTAACTGAAGAATATAAAGAGAAAAAAAAAATATAATTGTAATAAAATAAAATTTACAAACTAATAAAAAGTAACAAAGTAAGGAGTATTATGTAATTACTTTTCCTAACACAATAAACAATACTGTGCTGTATACATGTGCTGGAATAAACATAGGCTATTTTTATCCAGGTACCACGCGAGCGAAGCCGCGAACGGCAGCTAGTCATCATCTTCCTGCCCTCATCCCACTCCATGTGGGGTCGGCTCAGCATGATCCTTGGATCATGCTGTAAGAGTTTTAGCTAAGGTGTTTTATGACCGGCCGCCTGCCTGACGTCAACCCTCCTTGAGAATACTTGCTTATTGTATCTCATCATGTTGGAGGACACTATCCCTTAGTCGACTTTTACGACATGCTCGGGACAAGCAGCTGGACGCATTCTATGTTTTTTCTGTACTCCCAGTCCAGCAGAGAAGAAGAACGGCAGCTAGTATTCGTGTAATTCCCTTCCAGGCGTAGCAGCTCCCGGCAGCGTAGATCTCAATCGGCCGGCACTACGTCACCGACGACCAATGGCGCCGCGCTGAGTTGTCGCGGCGCGCGCGTGACGTCACACACCGAGCCGGCGCCCCGGCACGCCTGGACAGACGCGCACTCGCAGCCAGACCTCAAGTATGTACCTGCAATAATATTCGAAGCGCTCGTGGCGTAGCTTGCTTAGGCGTTCTTGATTGATCGTTATAGTTAAGCAACGATATGCGCGGTCACAAATTGGGATGGGTCACCGCAAGTGGCATTACGAGCTGAGCGCTTCCGTGTGCTACAGTTTAACGTGCCCTCCGAAGGCACGTTAAACAGTCGGTCCCGGCTTTTAAGTCGTTTAGCCATGACGGGGCCTTTAGGCAGCCTAAAAACTCCGTCACTAGAGTTGACCACTAGCTCATACGAACATACATACATACATACATAAAACCGGTGATCGGAAGTGGCTGCAAGTTTTCTTATGATTACTTGTGGTTCTGCCCACCCCTTTAGGGATACGGGCGTGATAATATGTATGTATGTAAGTGCGAGAGCACTGGTGGTCCAGTTGGTAGTGACCCCGCCTTCCAATCCTGAGGTGGTGGGTTCAGATCCGGTCGTAGATTGAGGACCAATGGATTTTTCTGTGCGAAAAATTTATGTGCGCTATGCCAGCACTCTCAAACGGTGAAGGAAAACATCGTAAGGAAATCCGCGGCTTAGTCAGCTCCGCACGTCTTTCCTGTGGACAAGGTCGACTAAGCTGAGAGGATGGAATAGGTGCTGGGCCAGCCTACTCCATCTTAATTCGTCCTGGGCACTACAGCGTCCCGTTTGTGAAGGTAAAAGTTGCCTCCTGACGCTGCATAAATCATCTACTATAGATGGTGAAAAGCCTTGAGAATAAGTTTAGTGCGAGTCGAGTCATTGTACATAAAAAAATCTTGTATGGTGCCCCCCTTTTATTTTTAAAGTGTCAACTAGTGCCTTAAAATTGTATTTAGGTTTGGTAACAAAATAAATATTTTTCTTTCTTTCTTTCTTAATTATAAAACCATTGTGAGACGAACCCAATTCAAAATTATCGGACCAGTGGGATTCGAACCTGCATATTTTGCCTTGTACCGGCAAAAATGACCAATGCTGTCGTGGTTCGTAATTATAAATAATGTTTATTGAAATGTACCCACGATCTCCATCTAAGATGATATTTCATAATGCGTTCTTTGCTTCGCTCTATCCCTTCTAATTTTACACCTCTCTTTCCAGCAATTCGGAACTGCTTGAACGCGTCCTCAGAATCCCGTACGTAGACGAATCGGAGTCCACTTCAGAGGCGCAAGATGAATCAGTCTGCATCCACCTCTCAGCCGACGCCGAGGGCGTGTTTGGGTTCAACGTCCGCGGCGGTGGGGGAGCGCCCGTTTTAGTATCGAGAGTCGCGGCTAGAACTAGAGAGCAATTGCAGCAAGGAGATCAGGTAAAAACAACCTTAGCTACTTGACATACGGCACAAATTAGCCATGCAGCTTATGATGGAAACAAAAGCTCTTTTATTGTGTGGACCTGGTAAAAACAACCTTAGCTATTTGACACAAGGTGCAAATTAGCTTATGGTGAAAAACGAAAGCGTGAGTCTCGGTCGCCTCCAGAACTAGGAAGCAAAAGGGGGGGCTTAGGTAAAAAGAACCTTAGCAGCTTGAACACAAGGTACAAATTTGAGTGGGATAATGCAATATCATGGAAACAAAAGACGCGTAATCGACGCCGAGCAATTGCAACAAGGGGATCATATAAAACCAACCTTAGTTACTTGATATAAGGCACATATTAATGACAGGCATGCAGCCTATGATGGAAAACAAAAGACGAGAGCGTGGGTCTCGGTCGCCGCGAGGACTAAAGACCAAGTAGAACCACTCTTATCTACTTCAAAATAAGGTACGATTTAGCGCGGCAGCTTGTGATATAAAACAAAAGATCATGTAGTACGTGGAAAAATGAACCTTATTCACTTGGAGTGAAGATACGACTCATCTTAGATGCAATAAACAAAACCAAATGACACTCTAGGTTCAGCCAGTTAAAATTGAACTTTATCTAACAGTGTTAAGGATTAAATCGCATTATAACATCTAAAACATGATGGACCATCTATATGGCCAATGGGTTGATCACCAGTCATCATGGTTCACCATAATGGGACTTTGAATCAGGAGTGGCTGCAAGTTTTCTTATGACTGGCTCTGCCTACCCCATTAGGGATACGGGCGTGATATTATACAAATATACATAGGTACATCTACAATGAATATTCCTGTTACAGGTATTATCGATCAATGGAACAGACGTTGAAGAGCTAACTCACGAACAAATCGTACAACTTATAAGAAGCACGAAGGGAATCCTTTCGTTGGTCGTCAAGCCTAATGGTAAGCTATTAATATTCTTTCATATACCAGCTAATCGGATAAAAAATTGCCTGCATATTATGTTAATCCAGGTTGAAATGGTAATGGTCCAGCCAGAGAGTAACTTATTGATAAAACTATTATTTAGTATACCCCTTATTTTGTTGAGCACTGTAGATCTAGTTGGTAGTGACGAAGTTTCTGTGCGAAAAATGTATGTGCCAGTACTCTAAAACGGTGAAGGAAAACATCGTGAGGAAACCCACGACTTAGTCAGCTCCGCACGTATTGACCATGTCTTTCCTGTGGACAAGGCCGACTAAGCTGAGAGGAATAGATGCTGGGCAAGCCTACTACATCTTAATTCATCCCGGGCACTACTACAGCGTCCAGTCTGTGAAGATTAAAAATTGCCTCCTGACGCTGTATAAATCATCTACTATAGATGGTAAAAGGCCTTAGTTGTTTTGTTGAACCTGTGTTTTTTTCACAGCAATATACGAAACGCACAACCAAGACGGCGTTTCAGAGGAGCCTGCAGTATGCTTTGTCCCTCTCAGTTCGGTGAAGTTAGAGGGAGATGCGTTGGAGCAATCCATGCTGTTGCTAGGCGACGGTTTAGCCAATGGCGCTGCTCTGACGCAGTACGACACGTTGCAGAGAAGAATACCGGAGGAGTCGACTGCGATATCGAAGCTACCGAAGAATGTTAATAAGAATCGGTACAGGGATATCGCTCCGTGTAAGTACATACAGAGACTCTGAAATATAAATCTCAGGCATGTAGAGCCAACGGTATGCTTTGTCTCTCAGTTCAGTCAAGTTAGACAGGACAGCAGCCTCTGTCGCGGATGCTTCCAAGGGGAAGAGACTGTGGAACGAAATAAGACATCTCGGGACTGCAGACGGTCATCGAGAATTGTACGGCATCACCATCGACCTCATCAACACTACCCACAGCCTCAACATCATCGAGGATACTGGAACACTGCTGCCAACATCCCAAAGTCCTACGGTACTTCAAGGAGTTGGGCTGGCTGGGGGAAGGTTAGCAGGGGGATAATGCACAATACACCCCCCCGCGGGACGTCAGTGCAGATATTTGTTCCCCTAACATTAATTAGAATTAGCCCGCTAACGGACGGACGGACAGATTGACAGCGGAGGCTTAGTATTAGGGTCCTGTGGGCACCCTTCGGGTACAGAACCCTTAAAAAACAGTGCCTTGAAATGCAGTACTCACATTCAACCATCATTTCAGATGATTCAACAATAGTCACATTGAAGAACGGACCCAACGGCGATTACATCAACGCTTCGTACATCAACATGGAGATACCTAATTCTGATCAAGTTCTCAGCTATATTGCCACACAAGGTACCAAACAACTACTCATAGTCTATGTACAGGCGCACAATATTTGTGGCACTAATGTACTTAACTTGTTTTGCTTGTACGGTTACAACACAACAGTGTAATAGTTATCAAGGATCGGCGATTGCGTGCTATTTTAGACGTTGTAATAACATGGATATGACAGTCTGTAATCCCGATATTTCTTTTTAAACCTTATAAGAATTTTGAAGAACCTTTAGGTATTGTATTATTTTTATAAACATATTATTAACAAATCTGTTACTAAATACCACATTAAGCACTGAAGAATTTTTTTAATCGTATCCATTCTTTACATAATCGTACTCGTGATTCCGACATTTCATCCATATTCAGTATTCCAGTGATATTATGTAATTACGAGACACTTTTTTGACCGTATCCATATTTTTGATGACATATCTTTTCAATAGCACCCAAAAGCCCTATCTCTGATAATTATGTAAAAATCTCATTTTCAGGTCCACTGTCCACCACAGTGGGTGACTTCTGGCAGATGGTGTGGGAGTCTGAGAGCACTCTAGTCGTGATGCTGACTGTACTGACCGAGACGGGGCGTGCAAAGTGTCACCAGTACTGGCCTAAAGTTGGCGCGTCTCCCCTGAAGGCCACCAACAGCCTCAGCGTGTCCACATGCAGCGAGCAGTGCTTTGGACATTATGTGCGGAGGGAAATGCTATTAAAGGTAAAGTTAACTGGCTTCTTGATTCTCGCCTTGGATCAGAAGTGGATGCAAGTTTTCTTATGATTACTTTTGTCTCTGCCCACCCTATTAGGGATACGGGCGTGATAATATGTATGTATGTATGTATGTTGATTATGTTGATTCTCGCCTTTCTCGCGTAGCAGAAAAAAGTGTTCGCACCTGGTGCCACCAGTAATGGCCCAAAGTTGGGGCGAAGCTGCAAACCGCGATGTTGTCTGCATGTTAAAAAAATCCATAAAAAACAACATAAAACTAAAATATGTGGGCATAGTATAAAAAACATATTAATTGTGGGTTCGGGGATGGGCAAAAAGTCAATATCAGGCGGTCATCCAACTTTTAGCCGCGCATAATATTGCTTAACTTTGGGTTCCTCTTACAAATAATGCCTTTTCTCACACCCCTTGAGGATTATTTTTGCAACAAAAAGTAGTCTGTGTCCTTCCCCGAGATGCAAGCAATCTGTGTGTCTTGTCACTAAAATCGATGACATGGTTCCTAAGAACAGAACTTTGTATGTCTTACCCCCGAATACTCAAACGCATCTCAGAGTTGAGCACGTCTCAAGTGACGAGTTTTTGACAGATTTTCATCAAAAACTGTCAAAAAACCGAGACGTGCTCGACTCTAAGTCGCGTTTGAGTATTCTGGGGTTATAGTTACAGACTTGCCCATACTGACCGATCTTAATGTTCCACCCTGTCTCAAACCAAATAAAAAGACAAGACGCCGCGCCCCGAACATCAAAAGTGAAGCCACACAAAACCGTGCTCCTGCAAGTAAACATACACCCTCACGCACACACCTACACTAAAACCATGCTCTTAGTACGTCACGAGTCTTAAAAATAGAATTATGCCTTCCTGTGTAGTGACAACTTGTAAAAACAGCAGCAAATCACATAAAAAGTCTCACGGAATCACTTTTCACTTGTAAGTACTTCAAATAGCATCGTTTCTTATTTATTATACTATGAATTTAGGTTACTTGGTTACTTGGAACACACAACCTTAAAACCACACACAGATAAAAAGGTGGCTTCACTTTTGTTGTTCGCGGCGCGGGGTGTTTTCTTTTTATTTGGTCTGAGCACCCTGTATATTTAATTAGGAGTCGAGTGGGGCGTGCCGCAGTGTCACTCAGCTGCAATACACGGCGTGGCCGGACCACGGCGTGCCAGACGATACGGCGGAGTTCATCAACTTCACACAGCTCTGCGCCGCGCTCAGGAACAGACGTGAACGTAACTATTCATTGAGCTCTAGAAATTTTAAATGTATTTCAGTAACATAGAACAACGGCCTTTTACTATCTATAGTAGTTGATTTATACAACGTCAGGAGGCAACTTTTACCTTCACTAACGGGACGCTGTAGTGCCCGGGACGAATTAAGATGGAGTAGGCTTGCCAAGCATCTAATCCATCCTCTCAGCGTAGTCGGCTGTGGACAACCACAGGTCAATACACCTGGAATGCGAAAGTCATATATAATATATACTAGCTGCCCGCGGCTTCGCTCGCGTGGTACCCGTATAAAAAATAGCCTATATGTTAATCCAGCTATGTATATTCCAAGTTTCATTCAAATCCGTTCAGTCGTGATTGAAGCACAAACATCCAAAAATCCTCACAAACTTTCGCATTTATAATACGTAAGTACGGTTTTCGCAGCGCACGCCAAAAACTATTTTGGGTTGTCTACCTTGGGTTACAATATTGCAATTTTCTTACGGATCCCTAATTTTTTTGAAAATAATTTATAGCCTATACCGGTCCCTGATAATGTAGCTTTCTATTGGTGAAAGAATTTTTGAAATCGGTCCAGTAGTTTTGGAGCCTATTCATTACAAACAAACAAAAAAATCATTCCTCTTTATAATATTAGTATGAAGTAAGATAATAAATACATTAATCCTTTCAGTAATCCCAACAGTAGTGGAAGAAGAGGAAGACGTCCAAAGCCTAGCGGACCCTCCTATGATAGTGCACTGTTCGGCCGGCGTCGGCCGCACTGGAGTCCTGATCTTAGCGGAGACTGCGCTGGCGATGTTGGCGCGCCGCCAGCCATTGTACCCACTGGAGTTAGTGCGAGCCATGCGCCGACAGCGGCCCATGTGCATACAGAACGCGGTGAGTCATATGTGGTACACGTGGATTATATATGGTACATTTGGATCATATATGGTACATGTTAGCCACACAGACCTGTGAGATGCTCTAGTCTAGTTGAACCTGGCGGAGGAGGTGCTGGCGATGTTAGCGCGCCGAGTACCCAATGAAGGTAGCGCGAGCTATGCGAACAAAAAAAAATCTACTGCAAAATGATACTGGCCACTAACTAGCTTTTTCTGAACATTACCCAAAAAAATTACAGAGTTTTAATAACTATACAAATTTTAATAATTAATAAATCTTTTTTTTATTTTCCCCTTAGGCGTATAAAGTACCACTTGGGAGAAAGTACGATTCTTCACCCGTGTTTATTAAGGCCTACAACCAAACACCTCAAACTAACCCTCGTTAATAATCGGTCACTTTCTCCTCTCCAATGTTCTATTTATCCTGCAAACATCTTGAACCCAAAAATCTCAAACTCTTTCGGCATGTACTGATGTTTTTTTTGTTACAGAGCCAATACAAGTTCGTATGTGAAAGCATACAGGCCGCGTACGCCCAAATGAAGTCGCAAGGATTGAATTCGTCTGAAAGCGGGTCCACCTGACTCGCCAAAACTAAGACCTCGAGACAATATAAAATGAACCTTATAACGACTGCGTAAGGAGCATATCACTGAAGTGTAGGTTTTTTCAGTCAAAATGAATATTGTAATGTGGACCATATGTGGTACACGTGAGCCATATGTGGTACATGTTACGAATTACATTTTCTATCTCATTTTTACACTTTATTGGAAAGAGATAGATTTCCGTTGGAAGATTGGGGATCAGGACTAAACTTTAACATCAGAGACTGAAGGATTAGTCAATAATAAGTAGGTTTTTACACTAATTGTAGGTCGAATAATGTATTTGAAAAAATATTTAATTTGATTTTTTATTACTGTACGAAAATAGTCCCAGTGATATTTTCTGCCTTTGAAAATTATTCTTTATCGTGTTCAAGTGTTCATGGACTTACCTTTGACTAACCCTAGACTCATTAATGACCTTGAAAAAGATTGTAGTGTGAGTTTCATTTAGAATTTTCTACAGAGCATTGTACTCAAATAATCGAACACACATATCAAATTGTTGAAGTATTGTAAAAGAAAACATTTTATTTTCTGTTCTATTAATTTATTCCTAGTTTGTAGTTTCATTTCTGTGTCCATGAATATTGCGATTAGCTTGGTAGACAAAGTCAATGAACTGTCTAGCCTCATAGCTCAGTTGATACAGTCAGCATCAAATTGATCTGGTCGTCTAGAGTAGTTAAAATGATCTGAAAAACAAAAGCAATTTGATATACGCAGTATGAATCATCATATTGTTGTAAGCACCCAAGGTGTTCAAAATATCTTCCTACTCATTGTTTCATATTTATATGAGCAGTCAGGGGTTCAAAATTATCCAACAGTAGTACCTATGCATACTCTTTTGAGTGAATACCTGAAATACAAATTAAAACTAAAACATGTGTAAATGATACTGCGTTTACACATACTAAACTAAAACAAGTTTTAATTTATTTTCTTTTCCAAATAGATATATTTGTATTATGTGTATACAAATAACATTCCATCATTTACTACAACGCCATCTATTGAGAAAAATACTACAACTTTGCCTTCTCAGCTACTCGCAATATCGTGGTCACTACTTGTGTACATTTCAAGTTCTATACTAGTGATTAATCTTTAGATCTTGCCTTTTAACGAATTTAACACTAATACTTCGTAAATATTGTATTCAATTTATCTAAGTAGTTTTATTTAGTTTTCTGTGCCATTTGATTTTGTATTTTAGTTAAGTGACTTTATGGTTTATAATTCTCTGTTCTAACTGTATTGAATTTAATTTCCTATGACTATTACGCTTTCTGAAATAGTATTCATAAGCCCATTTTATTCAGAATAACTTTATTCTGTAAAACCTGTGGGATCATTTGGAAGAGTCTTAAATCTACGTTGAATTCAAACCTGCCCCCTTATTCACTATGACCAAACAAAACGTAACGCGAGCACGTTCGTGAAATCACCGTGTTAATGTATTCTGGCGTGGTGTTCATCTGAGACGCAAGAGGCGCAGGTTCGATTCCCGCTGCGGGAGAAATGTTTGCATGACTTGAAATATTTCACCAACTTTTGTATTTATTTGACATTTAAATAAAATTTAGAAGTAGCCAATAAATATCGAAGTGTTCTCCTTAAATAATAACTAAGATAATGACGTAAGGCAATAAAACTAAATAATATCCAACACATTTTTGTAATGTTTTTGTTTATTTATATTTGCATCCAACCACGTATTATTCAATACAATGTTTATAAGCTACATTTCACAGACCTATAAAGAGTTTTATGTTTTAACCCATTAAATGTACATTACGCGGAACTAGTTGTTATAACCGTTGGTTTATGGATTTGGTGAACGTCGTATTCTTTAATCCTATTTGTGTAATAAAAGTTACGCTGCTTATGTACTTGTTTTAGCTTATCTATTTAATTTCTGTAGTAATATATATTTAATTGCATTTTATGTTTCTGCTTTATGGAAAACGATTGTTAATTTAATTTTAAATTATATAACGGGATTCAAATAATATCATAAGAAAACAACGAGTAGTTTTAAGTTAGATTGTAGTTAAGGTTAGCGCACACTAGGGCGGGCAGCGTAGCGACTCATCACATTGGAGATAATTATGAAATTGATTGACTTTTTAGTGTGAAAATGTGCGGCGCGGTCCGCCCTAATGTGCACGAACCTTTAAGGTCATCTCTCATATGCAGAATTTCTCCGGTACAGCTTATTGCTTGTCGATGAAAAGTAAGCTTTAAGAGGCCACTATAGGATCGCGTCTAGACCGATTTCGAATCGAATTGAAAGAGATAGCGCTACGGATTTCGGGCGTATAAAAGAAAGACAGAGTGAGACCGCGTAAAATATTGAAAACAAACAATCCGCAAAATCAAATAATTGGTAATTACAATAAAACTACAAAATGAATAAAAAACTGGTTTCAGCAACTAAAGAAATAGTTATTTCCTATCTATCCAAGTAAAAATCACCTGAAAATATCGTAGGGTTCCCGAGATCTAGACAGAAACATGGATTTTTCATGATTTTCGTGATTCTATTCTCTTGTCGTGTTTTCATTTCGAGGAACAAAATAAAAAATGATAAAAAATCATTTTCTTTTTGAATACACACATTTTACTAACTAACAACAGAGCTCCACATCGATTTTGGAGACCAAAATCCGCTATTGCAGACTAAGAGTCAAGCTCTGTTGATACAATTCTCAGCGTCTACTCACATGGTAAATACTGGGTACCCATCGTATACCATACAGATTTGAATTCAGCCAAACGCATCCAGGAATTTCCCCCTATTCACTTCATGACGTTTTCAATTTCATTTTTTTTTGCAAGCGGTTGTACCGGTGCGATGCCGTGTAATGAACGATGACCTTTAGTCTGCCGAATAAAAGGTAAAACAGACAATTTATTAAAGGTGTTAGATATTTCAAGCACCCTGCGAGGTCAATGACCGTTGTAGCATCCAGACTCTGAAAATTACTTATATCCAGTTCTAATATTCTACTAACGGACGTTGGATCGTTCATTACCATTGTTGCAACGTTGTTTTTCTCAATGTTGCTGAAGTCTTCTGTCAGTGTAATACCGGAACCGGGCTTTAGCGATAAAAGAGTGCAACGGAGCACTATTGGTCTAGGATAGCAGTGGTCCGCTTTCAGATTCGACGACGACCTCGGTGGCGTGGCGGACGATTGCTCGGCAGAGACGCAAGAGGCGCGGGTTCGATTCCCGCTGCGGAAGAAATGTTTGCATGTTCTGTAAATATTTCTTCCGGGTCTGGGTGTTGTGGTACCATGGTACTCGTAGTTTCTGATACCCACGACACAGGAAATCCTAGTGTGGGGTCAGGACTGTGTATGTGACTGTTGGGTGTTATTTATTATTATTTATTTATTATCCAAAGGTCAAAATTGTTTTAGAAAAATTTATGTGCGATGTATCTACCAGTAGATAGGTACTCTCAAACGGCGTAGGAAAACATTCGCGAGGAAACCGACATGTCGTAGAACCTAATAAGTTCGAAAGCAGCCAGCACGCCAGGTCAGTGCCAAAAGGAGCCTAAGGCGCACCTTGAATCCTTTCACCACACTGGTTCGAAACAACTAGTGATACGATTAGTAGTGCGAAGGAAAGTTTTTCATACATTTTTCTTTTACGAGTTACTACTACCGACCAACAGTCGCTAGCGAGTATAAACTTTGAAAAACATGTACAGTAATATTCAGTTTTACCTTTTCGTCATTATATTTCATCATTTTCCTGCCCTTATCCCACAGGCGAGGTTAGCACAACATGTTTTTCTCTTCAATCTTTTATCACTCATAATCTTCTCTTTCAAACAATCCATCCACATTCATATTTTTCACTTGTATCATGACTTTCTTCGCTCCGCAAAACAATTGCCTCTGTTTTACCTTTTATTATGATCTAATTAGAATAACAATTAAGTTTAATGTGTGAATGACTGATAATAATTATTGATTGTTAAAGGGTCACACTACACGTCGCATCTTTCAGCAACGGTCCATACGAAATACGTGTATTTCTGAATATATTTTTGTGCACCCTTATTTTTAGCGTACGAATTTATCTTGTAGATATTTGGAACCCAAAATTAGTTTTCTACTTGTGATGTCTCTTAAAGTGCTGTGCATTATTATTTCTGTGAGAAGAATAAATTTACATGTAAACATAACGTATTTTATTTATTAGTTACAAGTATACCTACATCCAACTGAAGTTCATCTTCATTTTATTTACTTCCAGTCCAGCAGAGAAGTCATTAATCGATAGCATTCACATAAAAATAAAATAATCTAAGGTACAGCCAGAAACAAAAGTTGATTAAAAGATTCGAGTTTTTAAAACATCTTTCTTTTCCGTAATATTTTTTGAACTGTACTTACTTTGATCTTTGGAACGGGCCACGGCAAATCCTCAAATGTTTTTGAATATAAGGTTAGGTACACGTTTTGGAGATACATATTTCAAAATTTAGAATCATGAATAGGGATCATGAGCTTTTGTTATTGGCTGTACCTACTATCCCCTTCTCAGATTACGCTTTCTTTCTGATGTTGACCTGTTGACCTTAATCGCTCAGAGAATCGGAAGGTGGTGTTATTGAGAGAGAGCGCTCAAAATGCGCGTCAGAAATCGATCAACTTTAGAAAATTCTCATTAAAATCATCATTATCATCCACAGTCCGACTTTACCAACTGCTGGGCATAGGCTTTTGTGTGTCAATCATTACATATGTGCTAGTAGGTATTGTCCACCCACGATTTTCCCTACATCGTTTCAGCCAAATTAGGTAGGTACCTACTAAAGATTTTTTTTAAATTACAAACTACTTTTACTAGCGTAAAGCGATTTCCGATCGAGATCAACTAGTAGCGTAACCATGGGTTACGCCCCAGGACCTTGCCAACGTCAGTAGAAACGCGGCTACCGTTTGGGCGGCCCGCCCTCACCTCCCGCCCGCCCAAACACGGAACTCGCAGTCACCGATGAAAATTTACAAGTATTTTCGCGCAAAATCTTGTTTACATCTGTGTTAATAGAAATTGTAATTTTATCTCGGGAAGGAAAAGTGATGTTTTCAATACTGTTAGGATTTTTAAGGTTTTAATTATTTTTTGTTGAACATTTATTAAATTCAAGGAACGAGAAAACTGTTTCTAAATTTTTGTATTAAGCATCTTTTGGAGCCAGATGGGTCGATGATATCGGGAAGACAGGGGATGCGATTACTCGAATCCAGATCTGATTAGTATAAATTGGGGGTGGCCTATACTCAGCAGTGGGTACATACGGGCTGAAAATGACGATGATGATAAAAGAAGTAGAAAGTCCTATCAATTATACTTTCAGGATGTTAGTCATGGAATAAAACACTTTTGATTCCGGATGGATGGACGGACGTGGCATGTTTTAGTAGCTTATGCCAGTGGCTTCACCCGCTTTAAAACTGGATAACAAAACCGGTCAATGAGAGTCGAATTCGCACACGAAGGGTTCAGTACCTACCATCGTACATGATACTCTTATTAATAAGTTTACTCTATGTATTTTCTGAAATAAAATTTTGTTATTTTATTTAATTTCATGTTATAGCGGCAATTGAAATATTAGAAATACACACTGTGAAAATTTCAACTCTATTACATAGTCATATTATATTATATAGTCCTCTAGGAGTTGAATTTCGGGAATTCCTTTCCCGCACACACCATAAAAGGAATATACTCTAAAGTTTCATGCTTCTAGGACTTATGGTTTAGAACTTTAGACTGTGCGTTAATATGTCAAACAGTCAGTGACGAAAGCATTATAATTATAGATACTTATAAATAAATTCTTGGAACATTGACTACAGTGAAATGATAAGCGAACAAGTGGAAATAGAAAAAGGGCATGATGAGTACTTCAAAATGATATGGCCGATACTATGCCTATTGGTGACAAGGCTCGAAGCTAGAACGGAAATTAAGACTTCACTTTTACCCGGAAAAGGTGTCATCAACATAATTCCAAAGCTGGTTGGGTATACGGTGACTCCTAGCTCGGAGACATACCCTAGAACTGTGGCAACCCAGAAAGGGGTAGCTCAGAAAGAGGTACCCCAAAAAGGGGTAGCTCAGAAAGGGGTTATCCAAAAAGAGATACCCCAGAAAGGGGTAGCTCAGAAAGATGTACCCCAAAAAGGGGTAGCTCAGAAAGGGGTTATCCACAAAGAAATACCCCAGAAAGGGGTAACTCAGAAAGAGGTTCCCCAAAAAGAATTAAACACAGAAGAATTGGTCACCTCTGCTATGAATAGTACGGATGTTGCCACCATGCCTTATGTGAGTATTCATAAAATACTTAGATATTAGATATCGTAATCTTATCGCTTTTATATTGTCACTTTTTTAGTCACTACCACTTCAGTGTTTGGAAAACATGTTGGACCATCAATGTTCAAGAACTATGTTTTGAAATTTCGAAGCCGTAGAACCGTTTTGTGGCTCCACCATGACTTTTCTCACACTAAACTCGCTATCGACTAGAAAAAAGCATACGGGAGCATACGCTACGGGAGAAATGTTTGTACTCTACCATGACTTTTCTCATACTAAACTCGCTATCGACTAGAAAAAAGCATACGGGAGCATACGCTACGGGAGAAATGTTTGTACTCTACCATGACTTTTCTCATACTAAACTCGCTATCGACTAGAAAAAAGCATACGGGAGCATACGCTACGGGAGAAATGTTTGTACTTACCTATGTTGTGCAAATATTCCTTTCGGGTCTGGGTGTTAATAAGTACCTACTATAAGTAATGTGTTTACAAAAAAAAGTAAATAAGTATTCTATCAGCTATCTTGGGTCCATAGTACCTACAAGCTTTGCTTAGTTTGGGGCTAGATGGCGCTGTGTGAAATGTCCACAAATATTTATATTTTTATATAGGGCGTCCCACGTTTATGCCACTGTACAGCAGATAGAACATTATACTGAAATAAGACTTCATTTTAATTGTTGGAACTGCATTCAAAGATTTTTTTTTAATCATCTGTCTGAAACGGGAATCAAAACACTTTTAGTTTTACTATACCGATCGAAAGGCCTTCGCAGTGCAAAACTCCAAATACTCGGATACTGCCATACGTCTATCACGTCGTACACAATCTTATCTATCAATAGGTAAATACGTCATTGCCGCGGAACGCTTATTTATCGTCAATTCTGACCGAATATTGATAAGTAATCGCTTTAACACAAGGACCGTAGTTCTGAAAAATTCCCTTACAGTGTTCCTTACTTGAGTAACTACCTAGTTCTTTTCAGAATCAAAATGCGCCTTAAATAGGTTCTACAGTCATAAATGCACAAAATAATCCCTTTTAACGCACTTAGGTACATACAAACAATGGTTTGAAAAAACGAATGTCTTGAAATCGAAGGTAGGTTAATTGCTTTTTTATACCTATCTTACAGGGCTCTTTTATAGGTCACCACACCTCAATCTTATTGACACAGGAACGCCAAAAATAAGATATATCTTATCAACAAAGCAGAGCATCAAAAAGTAGATTAGGTACATAACGACTCAACTCAACATAACACGAACTTTGCAGGGCATAATCCTCCCTAAAAAAACATCGTTCAATTTTTAGAAGTTCGTCACTTTTATTTTGCTCCGCGTAAACAATCAAAAAGGGCCTTAGGTACCGGTTCATATTTTAAATATGACTGGCCCAATCAAAAGATCACTCACAAACAACATACAATCACTATCATGTGATTAATTATAATATTATTATTATTATTATTTAGACGTCATCTTCGAAGTCCAATATTCACCTACAAATCAGCATTAATATCTTAGGACAAACAAACATACATACATACATAATATCACGCCTGTTTCCCACAGGGGTAGGCAGAGATCACGGATCTCCATTCCATTTGCTACGATCCAGACACACTTCTTTCGCTTCATTCACTCTCATTACAGTCCTCATGCATGCTCGTCGGTTATGAGTACTCTTGACCTGGCCCTTTTCCAAAATATCGCCGGTCCAGGTAGGCACGTACGCCTAAGTCTTCCCTTTCCAACGGTACCATTCACACTCGCCTCGTACACCTGTTTTGTTAATCTTCTTTTGTTCATGCTCTCAAGGCAAACACAATAAGGAAAACATAATAAAGCCAAAACTCGAATTAGGTAGGGTAAACTTGCCTTAATTGTACCAGTTCAAACGTTTTGTACATTGTCATGAGTCTAAAGTATGTATCAAAACAAAAAATACGAAAATTAAGTCTTCATAAAGCTGAGCAACGTTTAGCTTAATTAAATTATACAAAAACGACATCTGTCCCAAAAATAATAATAAAAATAGTTGAAAAAAGTACGATTTAGGATTTACTGTCCCAAATCGTGCCATGCTTATCCTAATTCGTACTTTGAATAAATTATCACTTTTAATCATCGCAATATTTGACGACCTCGGTGGCGTGGCGGGCGAGTGCTCGGCTGAGACGCAAGAGGCGCGGGTTTGAGACTGAGAAATCCTCAATCGGCGTTTTATTTGTTTTCGAACGATTAAACTGACTAAAAACTAACAGCGGTACAGGTGTTTAAAGTTTACTAAAAGTGTATTTAATACACCTAGGTGAATTAGCTCAGGTGAATTAAGTTTACGAAGCCATATTTTTTGCCACTCGAGGTTTTTTAAACCCTTTCATATACATATACAATACATGTATGATGTCAGTATTTTGATTTTGGAACAGGTACGATTAAGGAAAGTTTACCCTACTTGTCGATAAACCATCGTATCGTAATCGCGAAACAATTATTAATTTAGTTCCTCTTCAAATTATTCGAGGAGACCGCGTGTCGTGATAACTAATAGATAAAAATGTTGATAGTGTTTTGAGTATTTCGTAGTTGAAAGAAACTCAGCAGACATTTTGTAACGGGCTGTTTTTCCTCACGTTACGCAAATACTAATCCTATGTTAACGAAACTTTGTAAAGATGTTATGAATTATTTTATGAGTGTTCAAATATAAATTCAAATCTGTCTATCTAGTCGTGTCACTAGTTCTTTCGAACCAATATGGTAATAGGATAGATTCAATTAAAAGTTTAAGACGGAGTTTTACAAGCTTCTCTTGTATCAGTAGGGCTCTAAAATAAAAGTGTGAACAACAAAATAGACCAAGTGTGACCAATTACAACAAAAGAAAAACTAGGATTGTTTGTCATGCCTATCCAAGGTTATGGAACAATCTGTCTCAATCGATAACTATAACTAAAACAAAAAAGTGATAACAAATGAAAATGCTATCACAATTACTACTACACACCACAGTGACACTAAATACAATTAAATTCTAAACTCAGTGTTAATAAAATGAACAAGTGCATGCCAATATTTACCCTCCTATCGGGGTGTTTGTCCCAAGTGTTCCCGCCTCAGTACCATCCTTTTCCAGAGTATCAGCCCGGGATTCTGGGAAACGATGCTACACTCGTGAATGTTCGACCGCCCCATGCTTACAATAAGCCTCACGTAAGTTTGTTTTATCCTGACTAGTGAAGCAGAAGGATTGTGTTGTCTGCAGGCGCGGTTCGAAGGAGGGGGATCACAGGGGAAAATTGAAAAATATTTTTTTTACAAAATATAAAAAAGCATTTTTTCTGCACCCTAGACGCGATGCCAATAAAAATAGAAGGCTTCCATTTGTTTTATAATGTGTGCAATAAAATTGTGTATTGTGCAATAAAATCTGATTTACTCGACATATTCTATTATTAGTGACCCCGGCAAAAATTTCAGGCTGCGACCGCGCCTGGTTGTCTGTGTATGTTATTATGTTCTAATTAATAAGTTAATTCGCTGGAAGTTAGTTCCATTGTAGTGTTAAATGCTCGATGATTGTAGTAGACAGTTTTTAAACTTCTCCATCATGATGGACCATCTTTATCGGCGATGGGTTGATCACCTGTCACCATGGTTCACCATATCCATTTTGGGAATAAATCAGAAGTGGCTGCAAGTTTTCTTATGCCTTATGTTTACTTGTTCCTCTGCCCACCCGATTAAAGATACAGGCGTGGTAATAATGTATGTATGTATGAACAATTTGCACCGCGGGTGTTATTACACAAATCAACTGTTTTAAACCACAACTTCGGTCACAGCGGTTCATTCCTATCTTTAGAAGTTTTAAATTAGATCAGCTGACGGATGGAGCAACAATGAAAGTAACGTAAACCAATATCTGTAACTATTACCTCTAATGTATCCCTGACGAAAACAAAGGAAATGTCTATCAGAGTAGAGATGGGCGATATTTATAAATCTTGTTGAAATATCGTACCTATATTATTTTTTGAACTTGGTATTTCTTAAACTTTCGCGATTTATTAACATGATTTATATAATATAATAACTAAAAGTACGCGTTTAAGTCCCGTCATAAACTTTAAATATCGATATTATGGTCAAAAATGACGAAATTACATTATCGGTATAAAGATTATTGCAAATATTGCAATATTGATATACATAAAATAAAATATGTATGTTTTAACTTACTTATAAAACTATACTGAAGTGTGTTAGGTTAGCCTTTATTTATAAAATACTAGCTGCCGCCCACGGCCTCGCTCGCGTGGTATCCGGATAAAAAATAGCCTATATGCTAATCCAGTACATGTACTATGTATATTCCAAGTTTCATTCAAATCTGTTCAGCCGTTTAGGCGTGATTGAGGCACAAACATCTAAACATCCAAACTCACAAACTTTCGCATTTATAATATAAGTAAGATCGCTAATTTTAACAGTAACATGCTCTACTGTACTCTCCTTGGATCTAGTGTAAAAAAGTTTGCAGCCGCTAATAATACAATTCTTCAATGCCGTTATGAGTATCGATATTTTACCAACATTGCCCATCTCTATAATTATCTCATTCATTCGTCGGTTCATAATTCGGTAGGAATTGAGTTATTGTTTATTTACAGAAATTATTTGGCAACTTCGCTTGCGAGAGTCTGTCCACGAGTTCACTCGCTTAGGACTTATTTCCCATCCGTTTTAATTTTATTTAAGTTATTCAGTTAAAATAAATCCATAGGAAAATCTCGGATCTTTCGACTGTACCTATGTACTATTTTAATTTAGGTAAGTAGCTGCTTTCCTTTTCTGAAAATTTAATTGCTAAAAGCATTTAAAAATCTTTTTTTCTCAGAAAATGAAGAAATTGAAGAACCACAAACCTTGGCAAACATGGTTTCATTATTTCTGTGGACTTTTTAACTAAAACTTTTACTTAGATTAACTTCGTTACCTGGAAATTATTTACGGTGGATAGGCACTTACCTACCTTACTTACCTACGTAGATTGTTTGAAGATCGAAAAAATAATCAAATTTTATTGGTGCTGTACTTTGGTTAGCGACAAAAGTTAATTGAATGTCATATAATTAACTAGCTGCCGCCCGCGGCTTCGCTCGCGTGGTAACCGAATAAAAAATAGCCTATATGTTAGTCCAGCACATGTACTATGTATATTCCAAGTTTCATTCAAATCCATTCAGTAGTTTTTGCGTGAAAGAGTAACAAACCTCCATACATACAAACTTTCGCGTTTATAATGTTTGTAAGGATTTATATTTAACACAATCCATCCACCTTTTAGTAGTCAATGAGAACTCATGGTATTTAAAATCACCTCCAATAACATCAATAGCCCTGAACTGCTTGGTAAAATAGCATTGAATGTTCCACATAGATCTTTAAGATCAAACCCTCCCATTTACACTCCTGTAGTTGGCTCCAATTACAGACAAAATTCTTTCTTATGGCGAGTAAGTAATGATTACAATGAGTTGTGTAAGCGATTGGATCTTGATTTATTCTATACGAGTGTTAACTTAGCTAGACAGCGGTTGAGCAGAGAGTTTTTTGTAGGTAATGCCTTATAAATTAGAAGCTTGCTTTTCTCTGTTTTTCTTTTTTTTGTACATTTATATATTCTATAATATCTTCTTTAGCGTAATTTGTTCATGACAGTTTTTGTATCGTAGAATGTTTTTAAACGTGAAAACCTATTATTGGCTTTCTGTTTCTTATAAGTATATTTAATTTAATTTGTTTCTGTAGCTGTTGGTTTTCCAATAAATAAATAAATAAACTGATTTACTTGTTACAGGACACAAACTTCTACACTCCAGACCCTCAGTACACCGTGCTGCATGCTGGCCTGCCGCGGAGCCTGTCTGTCTATCCAGTGGCATTGCCAGAGTTATACCACGAGCTCAAATTCAACGTCACCTGGCAGCACTCTTTGGGTAAGGAAAGTTGGACAAATTTTACAAGTAAAACTATGAGACTGCAACATTTTTGAAACTGTGACGCAGTCTGAACGCTCACCTCCTAAACATGGGAGTTGGTTCTATTTAAATATATAAATTATCTATCACGAAAATGTAGGACATTCCTAAAAAACAATAAATAAATTATAACAAAGGTAAATAAATACCCAAGAAGATTGAACTCAAAAGGCAAACGATCGTAACGTAAAATAGGATCTATGAAAAAGGCTGACTGGAAATCTGATCTTTGCGTTGGGGTATTTTACCTACCATAAGTTTTAATGAGTTGAAAACATTTCAACAGAATTCGGTAAAAAAATAAAATAAAAATAAGAAACAAAAAATGGTCTCGATCCGTTGCTACGTTCCTGCGAAAGAAACAAACATAATTAATTTTGAATTTATCATAATTGTTAAGATAAGTTAATAAAACTAATTTTTATTAACAGAAAGAAACTTACAACCAATACAAATAAATTTAAATAAATGTAGTTGTAATAACTTAGTAAATTGTCACTTTAAGACGAAGCGCTCGTGGCGTAGCTTGCTTAGGCGTTCTTGATTTGATCGTTAAAGTTAAGCAACGATATGCGCGGTCACAAATTGGAATGGGTGACCGCAAGTGGCATTACGAGCTGAGCGCTTCCGTGCTTCGGACGGCACGTTAAACAGTCGGTCCCGGCTTTTAAGTCGTTAAGCCATGAGGGAAGGCCTTTAGGCGGCCTAAAAACTCCGTCACTATAGTTGGCCACTAGGTCATACGAACATACAATACAATAGAAGAAGCAATATGTTATTTTATTGTTGACAGGTCCTCCGGCGTCTGACTACTCCATAGAAGTTCGTAGTATAACAGAAACAGTCGACTGCCAGACTCCCATGTGCTATGAATACAACATTCCAGGGGTATGTTTTAATTTTGGATGTTAACACACTGGCGATCTGGCTTGATGACCTCGATGGCGTGGCGGGCGAGTGCTCGGCTGACACGCAAGAGGTGCGGGTTCCTTTCCCGCTACGGGAGAAATGTTTGTATGTTCTGCAAATATTTCTTCCGGGTCTGGGTGTTGTAGTATTGTAAGTATGTATTTACAAAAGAATTAGGTAAGTATTCTATCAGCCATCTGGTGCCCATACCGCAAGCTTTGCTTAGTTGGGGGCTAGATGGCGCTGTGTCAAATTTCCACAAGTATTTACTTATTATCTGCGAGTGGGTTTCTGCTCACCTGGCACCTATCCCTAGTCGTGTCACTAAAAACCTTTTTTTTTAAACAATTTTCTTTTGAATAAAGTTTTAAATTGACAGAAATTTACTTAAAGATTTGTCATCTCGCTTGGGACTTTGTTATAATTAGGTATAAACTTTGAATAGTTTATAAAAGTTTGAAAATGTGATGTGTCTAGTGCACGCAAGGAAGAAGCCTTTGAGGAGTTTGAGGAGAAAGAAAGAACTAAGTTATTTTGAACCCGTTAGGTGAAAAGATTTAAGTGCGCCGCAAAGGCGTTCGATCTATATAATCGTGTCACAAGTTCTTTCGAACCAGTGCGGTGGAAGAATTCAAAATGCGCCTTAAAGGCTCCTTTTGTGCACTTGTCACAAAATAAAATTTGGTATAGAAGACAAAAAGCTTGGGACTGAATAATCCTCCAACTCGTTTTATAAACATTAAGGGATTATTTTCCAAAACAAAAAGCCGAGCGTGGTTTCTTGCCTTTATCTTCCACGCTTGGTCGCGTTACGAACAGACGTGAATTCGTAAATTCAACGGAAATAAAGTAAATTGAACTTTGAACTTTCAGCCAAATCCATTCATCCGATACAGAGATGAGTGACATTGTAAAGATGGTCGGTGGATGGAATACCTATCACAAATTCAGTTTAGCTTGGAAGTATATTAATGAAGACGATGTCCAACATTGAACTTTTACAGGTTTTTTATAACAGTAGGTACTCTAAACGAAAAAGGAATTAAAACCTAAGGAGCCTTTTAAGCGCATTTTAAATCACTTCTTCAGTAGAACTGTGACTGTGAAACGACTAGGAGTAGCGGGCAGATAAACAAAATAAATATATTACAGCATACACATTATACAGAACAAATGTAAAAGCTGACAGGTATTGTTTAAAGGGACCTCACACTAGGCCAAGTCATTATCGTGAGGACTAAAATATTTTTTTTACTAATTGATTTGTGTCTCGGTTGGACTATTTTAGTAGGTTTAGTTGTATATTTACTTAGTAAAATAAATTATTGTGTTCTTTGAGAGTACTGGCATAGCGCACATAAATTTTTTGCACAGAAAAATTTATTGGTTCACGACCGAATTTGAACCCACGACCTTAGGATCGGAAGGCGGGGTCACCACCAACTAGACCTCCAGTGCTCTCGAGGACATCCTCAGTGTATTTAGTGTCTTTGATGTGTAGTTCTGCTTCGCTGGACTTCGCTCCCCGAGCATGTCGTAAAAGTCGACTAAGGGATAGTATCCTCTCCAACATGATGAGATACAATAAGCAAGTATTCCCAAGGAGGGTTGACCTCAGACAGGCGGTCGGTCATAAAACACCTTAGCCAAAACTCTTACAGCCTGATCCAAGGATCATGTTGTGCCGACCCCACATAGAGGGCAGGAAGATGATGATGATGTGAAGTTAACGATGAAGATTATTTCCAGGATGCGCTGTGGTGGGAAGTGCCGGCGGTGTTCAACCCCGTGGCGGAGACGTGTGGGGTACGGCCAGGCTGTGCGTATAATGTGCGCCTCATTGCACATCCGTGGGACGGCCACACGGCAGCCAACCTGCTCGTCCAGCTGGATGGTAACGTCTTAAAGATCAGTTTAAAGTTGAGAGATCCTAAGGTCGTGGGTTCAAATGTGGGTCAAGTTTCGTTTGGGCATAGCGAAAGCCCCTGAATCAAGAATGTTTGAAGCTTCATACCCCCCTTTACCCAAACTGAATGCATTCGATGAATTTTGAAAATTCGATGAAAAAACGAAACTTGATAAGTAATTGTTTATCATCATTCATAACTTGTTTGTGATGCGTCGCTTCGCGTTTTTGCAATATTATTATATACAATAACGTAATTCCACAAACGTGCCCACGTTTTCCCGCTTTATGTTTTGTTTGGGCATAGTGAAAAAGGGGTCAATCACGGTTACGTCAACATCTTCTAGGTACCAACACTATAACATAGAGCAAGAGCTCGTTGATGTGCCTAACGGTTTGCTCAGAGCGTTTATTGCGTTAGCTTCGTTAGCTAGTTTAGCTTCGATAAAATCTGACCTCATAGGTTCATATTTTTTTCACAACTCAAATTTTCTTTTCCAGAACATATTCTTAAACATAGTATCATGTTTTTCTTCCCAGAATGCGTGGCTGGTGTGTGTTCCTGCGCGCACTCCCCCCGTCTCCCCGCGCCGGTGGTATCAGCTCGCACCGTCTCCGACCAGGGTGACACCTTCGTCAACGTCAGCTGGATCACACCGGTCCCACTGTATCCACAAAGACTACCTCCAGGACTGAAGAAACATCAGTACGTTGTGAGGTAAAAACAAATTATGGTTATGAACCCATTGAAGTCCAAGAAGCTCACATCAGGCCTAATGTTCCTGGGCTTCTTGCCTTCGGAGGGCACGTTAAATTGTCGGTCCCGGCTTTTAAGTCGTCAAGCCATGAAGTCGGCCTAAAAACTCCGTCACAAGAGTTGGCCACTAGCTCATACGTTTGGAACTTTAAATCAGGAGTGGCAGCAAGTTTTCTTCTGACTCTGCCTGTAGCGATACGGGCTCAGAAAACATTTTCCTCAAACATAATCTTATCACCTCATTTTGACTGATCTATGATGGATTCTTTCATCATCAGTCCATTACTGTTCACACTGAAATATCTCAAGTTTTAAAAAACATTTAAAGCTAATTTTTCCACAGCATTGGTAAACAAATGGTGTCAAACGCACACCCCTCACCATGGTTTGCCAATACCATCACTCGCTTCGTCGACGCCGATGGCTTAGTCGCTTACGGCGACAAATTAAGATGGCTGCTACTCCCTGTGACCGAGCGGAGCGACGAGCGGGGCGGGAAGCGGCGCATACCGAAAAAGGCAGAAGATGTGCAAATGCTGGCCAGAGTGAACCTAATTGATGACAGAGGGTGTGTGGGGCCGGCGGGGAATTTTTCTTTTTATAGTAAGTATTTAATTATCGTGGTCGTACCAGATTTAATATTAGTTACTTTGATTTAGTAAAGGTATTGCCATTGGTTTCTGTAAGCAAAGAAAGAAAGAAATGACACCCAGAAATAAAAAACATACTTATGTAAACAACAAGCAAGCATAGTTCTAACCTCCACAACAGAAGTACCTGGCACTACTACACATAGACTCGGAAGAAACATTCAAAAAATCGAACTCTCGCATCTCAACAGTCGCCCATCACGCCATAGAGGTCATCATACTTATTTTTATTTTAGATCGAGCTGAAGATTCCAAGACATCATTTGGAGCTCATGTAAGTTATCCTAGAATAGCCTAGAATACACACAGTTACTATTAGTGTGTCTAACTCAGAACACACAGTTTTTTATGACAAAAAATAAGTAAAACATAATACAATTTCAAATACCTTCTTGATATTCCCTTTTTCACAATTTAAAAAATAACTACAATTTATTCATAGAAAGAAACTTACAAATAATACAAATATAATTTACAAAATACAAAAGGAACAGGCGGGCTATCCAAAGACAGTTGCAAACGGTCTATAGATAGCTCATGAAAGGTTAAATTTAAATATGTAATATATAAAAAGTAAGACTCATTTTTCAATTTTACACTAATAGTAAAAGACGGGACCTACATACGATTTTAAGCAAATTTAGGGTTCCGTACCCAAAGTGCGCCAACGGGACCTTATTACTAAGCCTCCGTCTGTCCGACCATCCATCCGTCAGTCTGTCAGCACGCTGTATCTCATGAACCGTAATAGGTTTTGAGTCAAATTTTCAGTGTATAAAATAAAAGGGGGCCCCATACACGGAAAAATTATATACCTATTCCATGTACGATAGTACGGAACCTACATTGTGCGAATTCGACTCGCACTTGACCGGTTTTTGTTTAATTTCCGCAGATATTATGGGCTCTGCTTGGTGGCTTGTGCGTTATGACGCTAAGCGTGCTAGTATTCGCTAGCGTACAATTCGTGAAGCGGATTGTGAAAGCTTTCCGCCCCGCTACCGTGTCCGCTCCACCTGAGCTACTGAGTCGCTGCCCGGCGTGGTTGCCGATGCAGTTGCGACCGTGAGTACATAGACGTAGGATTTATTTTTGATTGGCAACCTATTTCAGTTCTAGGTTCAGCTGTGATTGTAACCCCCGAATACTCAAACGCGACTCAGAGTTGAGCACGTTTCAAGTCATGGTTTTTTGTCAGTTTTTTATGAAAATGTCACTTGAGACGTGCTCAACTCTGAGATGTGTTTGAGTATTCGGGGGTAAGATACAGAGTTTACTGAAAACTGATTTTTCAGTTCTAGTATTACCTTGATTAGTTATATCATTTTATATTCTTAAGGTAATCATCTATCACCTAATTTTTTTTATACTATATTCATAAATAGAGATGCCATACAATTTTGACAGGTACCTTACGTACAAATACCATGAATTCGTTTTGAAATCAGCATTGAACTGAAATATATTTATTGGGTATGTATTGAATCAACTTGAAAAGCGGTAAATAGGTCAAAAACTCAAACTGAAATACAGCTGAACTCCTACAACAGTTTAATTAGCAAATCCGCAAACAACTAAAGCATTCCGTTGATTAATAACAAAACTCAGGCCCACAATACATTCACTTTGCTCGAGAAACCCTTACTTAAGCTTTGGTTTCTAATTATGTCGTTAATAAGCGCTATTTTTGATAATCCAACAAAGGATTAGAAGAGCCAACTGCCCAATAAGCTAATACCGTAAATACCGTACCAACGGTGTTATCTTTCAAAGCGTCACACATTTTTAGACAAAAAAAACAACTTTGCTAATGGTAATAATTAAGGATCCATCGTCTATTAGTAAATACTCGGTCATTAATAAATAAATAAATATTTGTGGACATTTGACACAGGGCCATCTAGCCCCATTTTTTATTTATTTATTCTTTTCTTTTCGTTTTGTGCAGATGTTTAAAACGGTATACAGCGTGATGCGTCAGAATAGCACGATACCATGATAAGAAATGTGTATAAACAAAACGTTATGAATGTTATTGATACGTTTAGAACGCAATTGGGATAGCCGTAAGCTACCAGCCTAGAAAATCAGTGTTTATCAAAATAAAACACAAACTGTTTGCGATTGTTGAAATATTTACAAGCTTAACCCATAAATACCCAGTAATTTTCAGAGTTAGCTTATTTGATCAAGGCGGTCTTGTCCACCCAACGAAACTAATTATAACTTTATCTCATACTAGCAGCCCGCCCCGGCTTCGCACGGGTATTTAACAAATTCGATTTTTTAGGTCAATTTCTTACACTTCGAGTTACATTATTGGAGTTTTAGTAAGAATCCCTAATTTCTTGCAAATAAATTATAGCCTAGGTTATTTCGTAATAATGTAGCTATCTGCTGGTGAAAGAATTTTTTGAATCGGTTCAGTAGTTTCGGAGCCTATTCATTACAAACAAAAGAATCTTTCCTCCTTATAATATTAGTACCTATAGATATTCAGCTGTCGAAATTGTAAATGAAATTCATTATGTTAAAACGGACAAATATTTTATGTTGGTTCTATATTTTTAGGACAATTATTTTTGTGATGCAACTTTTATTTGAATTCTATTAATAATTTATATTATTAATACATTTAGGTATTAACAAAAATAAACTGGTAATATATGAACAGAAAGAAACTTATAAATAAAAATATAATTACCAAAATACAAAAAAATCAGTCGGGTTATCCAAAGACCTATCGACAAGACGTTCCCAAGACGCTGGCCGCATGCCACGATGAATGGCATTATCTAAAAAAAAGATTATAACCAGTCATTCTCTACAATTTATCGTAAACCAGAACTGCGTTAATGTTTTTCGTGTATTTCGCAAAACTCGCTTCGGGCGAATAAAGAGACCCTACTTTCTTTCCGATCGTCCATTAGTATTCCGGTCTCCGCCATGACTCATATCTTTATATTTTATGTAAGAATACGTAACTTGGAGATTTCTAAACGAAATCCTCAGCTTGCATACAAATAAACGTCTAGACAGGCTGATCTAGGCTTAGCGGGAAAGGAAGTGGTTACTTGTGGTACGTGTAGTGTCATTGGTTATTTTGACAGTGCCGCGAAAAGGTTAAACGCGCCTCAATAGGACTCCTTTTGACACCTTTCGAGAACAAAGGTCAAAAAGGTATAAGCATTTTGCGGAAATCACAAGGATCATTTTGAAATCTACGCCTGTTCGTAACTCGACCAGGGTATCATTCTTGAAAATCACCGAGTCATTTAAAATCACCAAAATGGTCCATTTCCATTGATTTTTTCAATTTCGCAATCTTAAAAGGCATTTCAAAATGTATTTATTTTTTATTTTGAAGTCACTAAATGACTTTCAAGACTCAGTAATATAAGTAAGATTTAGAAGATTAAATAGGTGTATGTTATAGTTAAATTTTTTAGTGTTCCGTACCTAAAGGGTGCCAACGGGACTTTACTAAGCCACCGCTGTCCGTCTGTCCGTCCGTCTGTCAGCGGGCAACGAAATACACGTAATGGGTAGAGTTCAATGTGTATAATTAAAAAAAGGAGGCCCCATTCTAGAAACATTTTTTTGATGTTATGGTACTATTTATTTGGTATTAGCTTTCATGTTTTTCTTTAAATGTAAGTTTGTGTAAATAGAATCACAGTTTAGTAGGCTAATGAAATAGTCCAATTTTATTCTCATCCAAAAAGTTTCATGCAAAGGTTAATTCCATAAAAATAAGGTCATAGTGATAAAACGTAAAAGTTTGGCTATCTCTTGACCCTGCCCTACTTGGTACAATTCTGTACGAAGTGGGCTTCGAGTAAGTGCTATTTATCTGCCCACTTCTCCTTTTTATAGTTTCGAGACAAACTGAAGACGTAAACACAGCTCGTATACAAATTACGTTTATCTGACCTTTCATTCTTATTACAACCATGTGACTTCCAAAAAGCCAGTCAAGTGCGAGTCGAATTCGTACACGAAGGGTTCCGTACCATCGTACATGTCCTAGGTACTTTTTAATATGACAAACTCTATGCTACTTTAAAAAAAAATCTTGTTCCCTTTATATTTTTGTAACTCGAGAGCACTGATTGTCTAGTCGTAGTGACCACACCTTCTGGCACTAAGGTCGTGGGTTCAAATCCAGTCACATACACCCATGGGGTACGCAGAGCCACAAGTAAACATAAGAAAATTTAAAATCCTCTGATAGAAATGGATTTTTCTGTTTAATAAATTTATTTAAAGAAACCGTCGCGTAGATTTCGTTATTACGATGAAATCACTTTAGTTTTAGTTAAATAAATCTCACAACATAAGTTTTTACATCTTAATTTAACTATTAGTAGGTACCTACTACAAAAAAGTTCCATAAACATTGTAATAAAAAGTAAGTTTTAGGTTAAGAACTGACGGTTCGTTTACATAAATTATAGCTCCAGTTTGGCTGAAGTATAGATAAATAGACCGTAGGGCCATTGGGAATTCCAAAACTCAATCTAAGCCCACTACGGGTAACCTTCATTATAGGTACATACAGGTAATGTATTCTGCACTTTTCAAATATGTGTTTGTTAATACATAAGTAAATCTACACAAGTTTGCTGCCAAATTATGTTCTTGCAAACATTTGTAAAGGTAGGTAGCTACGAGTACTATGTTACTTCGGGATTTGTACAATCAATATTTACAAGCAATGAATAGATCAAACAGTTAAAACAAAGCTTTGAGAGTTATAGTAAACAAGGTAACAGAGGTTAAGCTTTGTTTTCCTATGCGGACACACTCTGTCACCTAATCCCACTAGCAGACGAAAAATCGTTCATTGTCTTAGCAACATTTTTATCTGAATGCTTTGGTTTCTATTTGGTATATTCGTACCAACACACATTCTCAAACGATGAATAAAAGACATCGTAAGGAAACCGACATGTCGTAGAATCAAAAAGGTTCGTAAATCATCTTCATCATAATTTTTATCACACCCATATAAATAAATAAATATAAATATTTGTAGACATTTCACACAGCGCCATTTAGCCCCAAACTAAGCAAAGCCTGTATTATGGGAACTAGGTGGCTGATAGAATACTTATATACTTTTTTTTTGTAAACACAGACTTATCCTACTTATATTATAAAACTGAAAAGCTTTAGTTTGCTTGAAATTACCGGCGTAAAGTTCAAAACGCAACGATAGCGCGTACTAACTAACTTTACCTGTGCTGCCATCTAGTACTTCATAATACTACAACACCCAGACCCGGAAGAAATATTTGCACAACATAAAAACATTTTTTCCGTAGCGGTTAGCGGGAATCGAACTCGCGCTTCTTGCGTCTCAACCGAGCACTCGCCCGCCACGCCATCGAGGTCGTCATAATATATCTCTAATGGGATGAGCAGACCTACAAGTAAATATAAGAAAACTTGCTGCCACTTCTGATTTAAAATTCTAAGATGGATATGGTGAACAATGGTGACAGGTGATCAGCCTATCGCCCTATGACGGCCTCGGTGGCGAGGCGTGCGATTGCTCGGCAGAGACGCAAGAGGCGCGGGTTCGATTCCCGCTGCGGAAGAAATGTTTGCATGATCTGTAAATATTTCTTCCGGGTCTGGGTGTTATGGTACCATGGTACTCGTAGTTTCTGATACCCACGACACAGGGAATCCTAGTGTGGGGTCAGGACTATGTATGTGACTGTTGGGTGTTATTTATTTTATTATATAAGTTCGTAAAATATGTATGTGAATTCACGAAAGTAGTTCTTTGAGTACATCGGTTCATCATTCTAATGTCTTACGTGTTTTCATATTCTCTGAACCGTAAAGTATATTTCATATCTACAGCGTAGGTAACCTTTGAACCCAAACAACTTACCTTTATTGGCAAATTATATACTACGTAAGATGGTACTTTGTATGTGCATTGTATAAGTTACGCTTAGAAATACCTACTACTAAAACTACACGTGTCACTAGTTCGTGAACCAGTGTGGTGAGAGGATTAAAGTAAGCCTAAAAGGGTTTAATTTCGTCCATTTGACACGTTTTCAAACTGCATTTTTGGGTTCAACGACCTATCTCACGATGTTTTCCCTCACCGTTTTAGAGTGCTGGTATAGCGCACATAAATTCAAACAGAAAACTCCATTGACGCGACCGGATTCGAACCCACGAACTACCACTAAACCACCAGTGCTCTTCCATCTATAAAGTTACGCAAGAGATTAGCATCGTTTCGGCACAATCGGTGTCGGAAACTATCGGCTATTGTTCGCGGGTTCACTTCCCATGTCATGTCTCATTTGAATGTGCCCCACTTCCTAGAAATAATTCGCAGATAACGCGTTTTTGTCGAATCGAAAGCTGATGGAATCTATGAAGGAAATTAGGTGTGAAGATATTATCTTTGACAAACAAGCCTCTGGGTTCCTTAAATAAAACCGGTCAAGTGAGAGTTGAATTTGCACACGAAGGATTCTTTATTCCTTTGGCCACAAAAAAATGTTTCTTGTATGGTATCCTTTTATTTATTTTATCTTATTATTTGTTGTTATTTCGGCAATAGAAATACACACTCAGTGAAAACTTCAACTCTACCTATAACAGTTCTTATGATACAACCCGCAGACAGACGCACGGATAGCGGAGGCAAGGTCCAGTATGCGTAAAAATTCAATATGGTGGCTGTGAGAAGTTATTTTGAACTAAAATGGTACTAAATATTGATCGATTTCAAATAATTAGGTATTATAGACTCGTCTCGTTTGATTCACTAGGTGGACTTAGAGAAATTTGATCTGTCAAAAATATAAGTGCGGTTTTTAAAGCTTAGGGTTCCGTATCCGAAGGGTGCCAACGGGACCCTATTATTGTATTTCCATCGCGTCAGGACCAATTTTGAAAGAGAATTTACGGATTTCGGGTGTTTATAAGAAAGACAGAGAATGAGACCGCCCAAAATATTGAAATCAAATAACGCGCCAAATTAAATAATTCTTAATTAGAAGAAAACTACAAAATTAAACAAAATACTGGCTTTAACAATTAAGGAAATAGTTATTACCTATCTATCAAAGTAAAAATAATCTGAAAATATGGTAGAGTTCCCGAGATCTAGATCAAAACATACTCAAAACATGGATTTTTCGTGTTTTTTTTTTTCTCTTATCGTGTTTTCACTTTGAGAAACCAAAGAAAGCATATTAAAATTTCATTTTAATTTTGTATAAACACATTTCATTACTAACAACATTGATCTACAGTGATTTAGTTATTTTCGGTCAAAACATTTGATTCTCCTGACAAATTACAAGCGATAGCATTAAGCTGTTTTACCATTTACTAGCTGTCAGACACCACAGATTATAACACATTTGTAGGTACCTGTGTTCTACTCCGACTAATGGATGCGAGCATAATCGTGCCAGGCCATCAACATAGCGATTTAAAAACCTACTAATATTATAACCTCCAAATACTCAAACGCATTTCAAAGTTGAGCATGTCTCAAATGAAGACGATATTTTTTTGACAGATTTTCATCAGAAACTGTCAAAAAACCGTGAGTTGAGACGTGCTCAACTTTGAGATACGTTTGAGTATTCGGGGGTAAGTCTGAAGTTTTTGACGACGTGAGTACGTCTTTTATCTCTGCCTCAGTAACATTTGAATGAAAGTCTTAGATTGTAATGATAAATAGTTTTCAAACGGTGAGAGAAAACATTGTGAGGAAACCGGCATGTCGTAGAACCTAAAAAGTTCGAAAATATATGTCAAGTGCACGAAAGGAGACTTTGAGGCGCACTTTAAATACTTTTCAAAGAAAACTATTAGTATTAGTAGCGCTTCTTGGAAGCGCTTAGCGTCTGTAAAGTGGAGATTTACAAGTTGCCCGCTATGTTTATAGCCACAATTAACAGGTCATTACGTTATATAACTTTATTGCAAACTTGATAAATTTATGAATATTGCGAAAATTAACATCTCTTCTTGCATTTTAGTTATTGTGAGATCGTGAGAAGATTGCTCAGATCAAAACTTATAAGAAAAATATAAGTTAGGAAATATTCGTGTGTTTTTTTTTCGTGGTGCCTGCTGGCTACTGCTTTTTTCATATCCGTCTCTGTATAGTCATCTGGTGAGACGCTTGTTTGTTTCCCCCTCTTCCATAAAAAAACTGAAAACTAAAAGCTCATTCAAATCATGATAGTTCTAAAAACAATGGTGCTGAAAAATCACGACTTAAAATTGCTCATAATTTACGGCCCTGTTTTCGATTTTTTATGTTCATGGTATAATCATCACCCATTTGTTATTCCACAGCAAAATATTTTAAGAAGCGCTCGTGGCTTGTGCGCGGTTACAATTTGGATGGGTGACCGCAAGTGGCATTACGAGCTGAGCGCTTCCATGCTTTGAAAGGCACGTTGAATTGTCGGTCCCGGCTTTTAAGTCGTTAAGCCCTGACTGAGGCCTTTAGGCGGCCTAAAAACTCCGTCACAAGAGTTGGCCACTAGCTCATACGAACTTACCTACTTAATATTTTCTCTTTCTTTTTTCCTAGAACCATTCTTCTTTCTCCATCTCCAATAGACTCATCATCTTATAACTCTCTTCCTCGTCACCTTTCACACAATCCTGCCATCTATTTTTAGCACCGATGCCTTTAAAACAAGACGTGTAATGAATATAAATGTGGATGACTTACATACTTATTCATTACATTTCCTGTGACATGACTTTCATACCTTTGCATTACCTAGGTAGCTATTCATTACACTTCCTGTGACATGACTCTTATCTTTCCCCATTACATAACCTTTACTAAGCTAACCTTCTCAACTCTACGTCACTTGCACTACCTTCAAACTTCCTAGTAGATTTTATGTTCCATTTATAAATACTACTCGTACATAAGTACTATTCCTTATTTTTACTTTCAAACTTACTTTGAAAGTAGGTAGCTTCAGTGTATCGAATCGGTATTGCCGCCTGTAACTATAATTATAGTGTTGTGCTATATACTTGTCAACCGCAGCTTTGCTCGCGTGGTACCCGTATAAAAAATACCCTATAAATGTTAATCCAGTACATGTGCTATGTATATTCCAAGTTTCATTCAAATCCATTTAGCCGTTTAGGCGTGATTGAGGCACAAACATACAAACATCCTCACAAACTTTCACATTTATAATATAGTAGAATAGAATTACAGGGTAAATATGATAGGAGAAGATGGAGGATGGAACCATGGAATAGCGACCTCATCTAGTGGGATAAGGGCAGGAAAATGATAATAACGTATTATATAATATAGAAAAATAATGTGCTATATTTGTATCGCTACATAATTAACCTGCCATTATATTAATAGCATGGGGAATATCTGAACGAAACGTATTCACAACTGTGTCGACTCATGTCAAGGCAACTAAACGTCAACCTTCTGTCATTGTCATTGTCAATTAAAACCGCCAACAACTCTGTACTATTAAAAAAAACTAAATTTGTGCAATATAGTTTTTCATCAAAAAAGTTGGCAACCCTATTCCGATTCGCATTACTAATTTCCATCTCAGCATTCGTATCTCGTTAGATTGTAAATACATACTCTTTTATCAGTAACTTCATTCATTCATAAACGCCATAAAAAACATAAATATTAAATTGCCTTGTAAATAAACGCAATGCTCTCGGGTTACGCGTTGAAGGTAAATACCTACATTACTTACTCGTGCCACTAGTTCTTTAAAACCAGTGTGATGAAAGGAAGTGCATTTCAATTAAACTCCTATGCACTTAAGGCCGTGTACCGACGTACGCGTTTTTATCTCGGGCGGATTCGACGCGCGTCGCGTTTACTTCCAAAGGTTATTGTAATTTTGAGCCCTATGCTAATTGCATAAAGCTTATTTTGAAATCCTCCTACAGCCACCGAACAGCGACCGCGCAGCCTTCGCTCAGTATCCGCTTTGCAGTCCTCCACGCCACTAATGTTATCTTTATTTCACCGCGCTGAGACACGGATGAGACGGATTATCTTGAAATAGGTACGATGTGTGCAGAAGAATTATAGAATGGGAACCCTAGCAGCAGTTGCATAGCAGTTGAGTAGGCGTTGCGCGGCAGCCATTCTTTGGCTGCACATTTTTTTTTTTTTTTTTAATCTTTATTTATTTGAAAGGAGTTTAGTCACGCAGTGACTACGTCACTCCCGTACAGACGGCTGCACGTTCGTGGCAAGAAGTCGGTTGCAGCGTGTAAGCGTATTCGTCAAAACGGGCCCTAACACCATGTTTTCATTTTCCTCACGATATTTTCCTTCACCGTTTGGGTCTTGGTAGGTACTATTTTTACAAAACTTATTTTTTGTAAGCCTTTTTATTTTTAGTGAATGAGTTAAAGATTTGTGCCAACTTTTTGAGATCTCTTCGGAGTCAACTGTACAGTCGCCTGTGCCTGGGTCATTTTCTTGGGTCATTTATTTATTTATTTATTCAAAAAAGTAACATTACAGCCGTAACCAAGGCGACTACGATAAATATATTCCATAACTTTTATAATTGTGTCATACGATAAATATTCAGTATCCCTAATGTCCAGAGCCACAAGTAATCATTGAAAGCTTGCAGCCACTCCAGGATTTAAATTCCCAAGATGGATATGGTGAACCATTGTAATATCTATCATGATGAAGGAAACTATTCCTTAGTCGATTTTTACGACACGCTCGGGGAGAGAAGCAGCTACATAAATATTTACATTTAAATAAAAGAAAATGTGTATATCACAAGCCCAGCCAAAACAGTTAAACCAAACAGTTGATCAATGGTTTATTTTTGGCTGTGTGTTTTCCGGTACTATTTCTAAAGTCACGTGTATATATCTGCAGGCGACTGTACCAGTTTAGATTTCACAAAACATTTTGTAAACATGCTTTAATCGCGATCTGCATCTAGATGTGCCACTAAACCATCAGCAGATGCCGCATCTTCTTGTCACGGACCTACGAAATCTCACGAACCTTGGTTTAAAGGGTTTCGACATTGTTTAAAGTGTGTGTTTTGTTTGTATTTTGATATGCGCTATAGTACTTTTTGTAAGCTAGTACCCTCAAACGGTGAAGGAAAACATCGTGAGGAAACCATCGGTTAATGTCCGGTTCCTATATTCTACTACTACTAGTGTCTAATGTTTTGTGTTCTCTGTGTATTGTGAGTCACAATACACAGAGAACACATCTATCTATCTATCTATCTATCTTGATCGTTAAAGTTAAGCAACGTTGTGCGCGGTCACAATTGGGATGGGTGACCGGAAGTGGCATTACGAGCTGAGCGCTTCCGTGCTTCGGAGGGCACGTTAAATTGTCGGTCCCGGCTTTCAAGTCAATAAGCTATGACGGAGGCCTTTAGGTGGCCCAAAAACTCCGTCACAAGAGTTGGCCACTAGCTCATAGGTACGAACTTACTTACTTATTGTTTACTCTTTGTGAGCTAGTACCCTCAAACGGTGAAGGAAAACATCGTGACGAAACCCGCGGTTAATGTCCGGTTCCTATATTCTACTACAATTAATGTCTAATGTTTTGTGTTCTCTGTGTATTGTGACAAATAAACAATTTCTATTATATTCTATTCTTTACTACTACTAATCGTGTCACTAATTTTTTCGAACCAGTGTGGTTAAAGGTTTTTAAGGTGCGCCGCAAAGGCACCTTTCGTGCACTTGACACATATTTTCCTTAACCGTTTGAGAGTACCTAAGTATTAGTATAGAGCACATACATTTTCGAACAGATAAATCCATTGGTGTACGACTGGATTTGAACCTATGACCTTAGGATCGGAACTGGAGCCGCTACCACTAGACCATCAGTGCTCCATGTAATCTTGTCTGGGATGATTATGTTTGGACAGTTTTTTTTTCTTGTTTAGGAAATTAAACAGAAACATCATTTAAAACGTAACTTATATTTAAAGTAAATGGTTTAGATGTAAGGTAACATCTCTTAAGGTATTGGTACCTACCTAATTTGTTAGCACCATAAGGTTTTTTTTTATAAGGTACACCATACGTATATAAATATATACTTACTTTTATAATCTGAAATATCATATACATAGGTAAGCTATATACTTTTGATCGAGGTCGAAGAATTAACTTCAAAAATATCAGTTTAATATTATACGAACAGTTGGCTAACCAAGTACCTACTTATCTTATACACTGCGTTGGTCAAGTGTCACTTTAAAATATCATGTTGTCATCAAATTGCAAAATAAGGCCACTAGATTGGTTTCGAACCTACGACCTTAGGATCGGAAGGCAGGGCCGGTCTTACTAGCCCACTAGTGATTAGTGCTTTTCGCAATGATAAATATAACTTTTTTCTGGGACTGGAAGTAAAGAAAAAGCATAGAATGCGTCCAGCTGATTCTTTCCCCGAGCATGTCGTAAAGTCGACTAAGCCGTATCCTCTCCAACATAATGGACCATCTATATGGGCGATGGGCTGATCACCTGTCACCATGGTTTACCATATCCATCTATGGACTTTGAATCAAAAGTGGCTGCAAGTTATCTTATACGTATGTTTTCTTGTGGCTCTGCCCACCCCATTACATGTTATCACGCCCATATGAGCGTACAGTAGTACCATAATGTGCGCGTACGATGAAATCGCTTTAGTTTTAGGTACATAAACCCCACCCCACAACATAAGTTTTCACACTTTAATACTACTTAAAAGTTCCATTAACATTGTAATGAAAAAGTAAGTTTTAAGTTATGTATGGGTAGTTTTACATAAATTGTATTCCAGTTTCTCTGAAGTATAAAGTGTGACTAATGTGACGGCAAAATACAATTTCTATGTGGGTAGAGGTATTGTTTGTTTAGTGAGACAAAGGAGGAATTTCTGTGTATTTGTAGTAACTCACTCTTTTCAACGTTGACATGTTATGATGTTTTGTTATCTGGAGGTGATTTTCGAGGAATGTACTATAAACATAATTTTTATTTACAAAGACAAACTATAATAACACTTAAAACTTTAAAGTCAAAGTCAAAATCACATATTTGTATCTGGAATCACTTGGACACGTCTTGCATTTACCTGTTCGTAACGCGACAGTTAACAGACGTTATGGTACCTAATCGGTATAATAATAAGAAATGGAAATGAGCTCAGTTTTCTATCTAAGTTCGCCTACAGATAGAAAACAGAGCTCAGATCACCGACCGCAGGTAAGGTCCCCAAAAGGCTGGCGACGTTACCTCGTTGGATAACTATTATAGGTACTTATCCTTTGTCGCCAGCCCTTAGGCCATGGGTCAAAAAAATAAACATAATAACCATTAACCTAATGTTGCTCTCCGCTTAGAATATTAAGAAATATTTGGCTGTAAGTTCGTATGATTGAGTGTCCAATTCTTGTGACTGAGTTTTTAGCCCGCGCAAAGGCCTCCGTCATGGCTAAACGACTAAAAGCCGGGATCAACAATTTAACGTGCCCTCCGAAGCACGAAAGCGCGGTCACCCATCCAAATTGTGACCGCGCACAACACTGTTTAACTTCAACGATCAATCAAGAACGTCTAGGAGAGCTACGCCACGAGCGCTTCAAACTTCATACATATGCGTTCGCGGCGCGGCGTCTTTTCTTTTTATTTGGTCTGAGGGGGCCCCTTACAAGAAAAATTTATGTACTTACATGTACGATAGTACGGAACCCTTTGTGTACGAATTCGACTCGTTCTTGACCTGTATTTTTTCTTCCGAGCAGTGTGACCTATTGCCATTTAAATTTGCTCATACCAAAATCTCTGTAGGCTACTATTAAGTGTTAACTGGCAACTCTGCCCATTAGATCAGTATTAGGTAATTGTACCTACCTGCAATACAATAGATACATTTAGCTGCATTACAATAATGCTTGTACTCTCTGATTCTGCCTCGGGCTCGGGCCCCTTGGATGGGGGTCATTATTTTGTAATTTTATTACGCTGAGAGTTTGCATATTAAGTTATTTTACGTAACTTTGACGTATTTGCTCCGAGACATTGTAACAATTTTACACACTAGGCTTCCTTTTTCTTTCTTTACGAGGTGGAAACTTACCAGTAAAATAATACTTTACACAATCTACCATTAGTCTACCTATATAGGCCGGTCACTTAATTTCAGGTATCTATAGACCGTTTGCAACGGTCCTTAGATAACCCTACTGTTTATTACTTATTACTTTTTTACTATTAAAACAATAAAAATCTACAGGGCAAAAACTCAACAAAAATACAAAAAAAATTACAAAATTGTTTATTTAACTTAGTACATATTTTGTACAATGCAGTATTTCTGACGCCTTCCGATTTGGATCATGTCCAGTTGTGCACGTCATTATTTTTTGACATTTCTTTTGAGCTTGAGCGGTTAAAAGGTATACACAATGAGATTCATTCATTAGCCCCACACTAGGATTTCCTCTGTTGTGGAAGCTAGTTTCTTCCTAGGAACAAAATTAAAATAAATGGGACAAATGATTTTATAAACACTTTTAGGGTAGTTCGTTAAAAATTTTAGAAACCTACCTATTGCCTTTCTGCTGCACATTCGTTGTGTCTGTGTGCGTCTTGGTGTGCGTATGCGTGTGCTCTTTATTGTATTAGATTGCAGAGGAACTTTTCCAACTCTATGTTGGCAACTGTACTTATTTCATTTCATACTACGTACCTACCTAAACAAGCCCCTTATTCTCTATGACCAAACGTTACTTAACAGCTCATAACTTAACACGGTAATTCCACAAACGTGCTCGCGTTTGCCTATGTTACGTTTTGTTTGGTCATAATAAATAATGCCCCAGCCCGTTGCTTCACTCACGAGGTACCTGTATAAATAAAAGGTAGCCTTTAAACTATTCCAATTCCAAGTTTCAAATCGGTTCATATTGGTTGAAACCTTGCAACACACATTTCCCAACACCCAAACCCGCTTGGAGTAATAGTGTTCTGTGCCCAAACCTCCGCATTCATAATTTTTTAGTATCGGCTTTTTTTATCCGGGTACCACGCGAGTGAAGCCGCGAGCGGCAGCTAGTATATTATAATAATTCCATGAACTTCTTGACTGGACTGGGAGTAAAGAAAAAACAGAATGCGTCCAGCTGCTTCTCTCCCCGAGCATGTCGTAAAAGTCGACTAAGGGATAGTATCCTCTCCAACATGATGAGATACAATAAGCAAGTATTCCCAAGGAGGGTTGACGTCAGGCAGGCGGCCAGTCATAAAACACCTCAGCCAAAACTCTTGTTGTGCCGGTGTGCCGACCCCACATATAGTGGGATAATGGCAGGAAGATGACGTGTGTTCATATTTTGTAAAATTGTAGAATTTCTCCAGTTTTTGAATATTCTTATCATCACATCGATATGTGTAGTGTTCTGAACCGGTAGTAGCTAGCTACTCTACCCCTGGTTTTACACATCTAAATTAATATCCCATTAATCATCACACAACGTAAAAACAAGTGTTAATATAAAACTAACAACTTCTTATTGAAGAGCCGACCTAAATTATCAAAAATAGCTGTTGAAAGCCCGAGGTTAGAGTTCAAAATAGCGTGTGGATTTTGACTATGTTCAAAGGTCGGAACATATAAAGCAATTAGTTTTAATACGGTGTTTACTAACAAGGGACTAAAATGTGGTTTGTATATTTGCAAAGCTACAAGCTATATAATGTACTAGCTGTTGCCCGTGACTTCGTTCGTACGCGTTAGATTTCAAACTGAGTTACAAACTATTCGCACCGCCCGTAAAAAAAATTCATACAAACTTTGATACCCCATTACACCCCTTTTTAAGGGTTGTTTTGTAAAATCCTGAATCACGTGTCCATTTAATTTGTATATACTTAACCCTTCTCGCACCTCGGTAACACCCACTCCCAGTCTACAGAGTCAAACTAACTATAGTAGATGATTTATACAGCGTCAGGAGACAACTTTTACCTTCACAAACGGGACGCTGTAGTGCCCGGGACGAATTAATATGGAGTAGGCTTGCCCAGCACCTATTCCATCCTCTCAGCTTAGTCGGCCTTGTCCACAGGAAAAACATGGTCAATACGTGCGGAGCTAACTAAGCCGCGGGTTCCCTCACGATGTTTTCCTTCACCGTTTGAAAGTACCTACTGGTATAGCACACGTAAATTTTTCGCATAGAAAAATCCATTGGTACACGACCCGAGTTTGATTGAACCCATACGACCTTAGAATCGGAAGGTGCGGTCACTACCAACTAGACCACCAGTGCTCTACAGACTAGCAATAATTCATGAAATATTATCACCTATTTCGTATCTCGGACAAACGTGTGAAAACATTCCTCGTTGGGCAAGCCTTGCCCAAGATTCCGCCTGTCTCCACTTATTTCGAATGAGAATTACTCAGCTCACAATCTAAGCAATTCTCAACCTTATTTGTAGAGACGTATGGTTGAATATGAAATCTCACTGATCATCTTCAATTCGAACTAAAGTTGTACACTAATGATCAAGCCCACGCATCAAACTTCGTGGCATATTTATCTGTCTATAATAGTCATAATCTACAAGTCAATGAACTACTTTTTCACCAAATACTTTTTTAGAATCATTACCATTATCAGCCTATTTAGTAAGGCTCTGAGTCTGATCATCTGTCTGTCAGCGAGCTGTATCTCATGAACCATAGTTGAAATTTTCAGTGTGCATTTCTATTGCTGCTCTCATCATCATCATCTTCCTGCCCTTATCCCACTCTATGTGGGGTCGGCACAACATGATCCTTGGATCATGCTGTAAGAGTTTTGGCTAAGGTATTTTATGACCGGCCGCCTGCCTGACGTCAACCCTCCTTGGGAATACTTGCTTATTGTATCTCATCGTGTTGGAGGATACTATCCCTTAGTCGACTTTTACGACATGCTCGGGGAGAGAAGCAGCTGGACGCATTCTATGTTTTTTCTTTACTCCCAGTCCAGCGAAGAAGTTCTATTGCCGCTATAACAACAAAAAAATAAAATAAAAGAGGGATCCATACAAGAAACATTTATGTACATGTACGATGGTACGGAACCCTTCGTGTGCTAAATAACTCGCTCTTGGCCGGTTTTATTTTTTATACATTAGACTTGAGTTGTTCAAACCAATTCATATAAATGAGCGTGAGTGCCCAGCCTTATGAAGTGCGTAAGCAAAAATGCTGAAAGCCACTATACGCCTTATTAGTGAAGGTGTTAAGTTCAATATTGCGCAAAACTGACCACCAAACAGTGGCCACACTGAATTCACACCATTTACTCAAACCACAGAACAATTAGGTAGTTATGTAGGTACTTAGTAGTGATTCATGTGCACACTTTTCGTTTATCTTTAGTTAGGTAAGTAAGGCTTATTTATTATCTACGGGTACTACATTTAATTTAATTTACAAAGCATATCAAGGCAATGTATGCGCAGTACACATTGGGGCCGATATCACCGTTTACACTGAAGAGCGTTTAGCTCTGAACTGAGTTCAATAGCTGTCAAATTGTAAGGAAACTTAGTTTAGAAGCTAAACGCGTCGTTAAGTTTTGATGGTGAAATCAGAGCTTATAAAAGTCACTTCAGAATACAGTAAGTAAAATGTACCAAAATTACTGGCATGCACAGCATTCTAGAATTTCTACATGATTTATACAGCGTCAGGAGGTAACTTTTGCCTACACCAACGAGACTGAGTGCCCGGGACGATTTTAGATAGAGTAGGCTTGCCCAGCCTATATCATCCTCTTACCTTAGTCGGCCTTATCCACAGAAAAGACAATGGTTGAGAGCACTGATGGTCTAGTGGTAGTTACCCCACCTTCGATCTTAAGGTCGTGGGTTTGAATCCGGTCGTGCACCAATGGATTTTTCTGTTCGAGTAATGTATGTGCGCTATACCAGTTTATGCGTCAAGCCGAAGATAGGGCGCGATGGCGTTCATTAGGGGAGATGTCCAGCAGTGGACTACTATAAGCTGATGATGATGATGATACCAGCACTCTCAAACGATGATATTATATCTAGTTAGTGGTACATTTATTAAAAGCAATGTGATATATTAAACCTTTGTAGAAAAGATCAATGTCGGTTGAATGCTTCAACTTAATTAGCTTTGAAATGAAGGGAATTCTGTACCTACCCTCAAAATATATACCCCGGACACACCATACAAATTAAGCTAATTACTTACCTACTATGTCATCTGACACCTGTCACCTCAATGTGAATATGAATGGATTTAGAGGCCAGAGAAAGAGGTAGGCCAAAGAAATGGTGGATGGATTGTGTGAAAGAGGATATGGTTAAGAAAGTAGTGAGTACAAAGATGACAGCTGACATAATGGGAATGGAAGAAAATAACATGCTGTGCCGATCCCACATGGAGTGGGATAAGGGCAGGAAGATGTTGATGATAATGACTTACAATCTTGGACGAATAAACACACATGGTTTATTCGTCTAAGCTTACAACACATACAGATTATTTTAGATGCATTTGGATAGTTTCCATTTATTCCACATCAAAAGAGGATGGGCAAAACACAAACGAGCTCGGACCAAGTCCAAAATAGGTGTGCCCACATAGTTGGCATAGGGCTACAAATATTGTTAGATGATAGCAAAAAAAACAACCCACTGAAATGGGTCTAAGGTGACTTGGTGACTATCAACATAATATGTTGATAGTTACTTCCATAAAATGTAAGTCCGTTATTGACTGTGTGTTTAATCTTAATATTTTAATTTTAAGAGTGTGGATTTTGTTGAAATGTGTGTATGTATATAATCACACCCGTATCCCTAATGGGGTGGGCGGAGCCACAAGTAGTCATAAGAAAACTTGCAGCCACTCTTTATTCAAAGCCCCAAGCAAGATGTGTATGAAAGTATATAAAATAAAAAATCCAACGTATGTACAAAAATTGAACCTAAGTTAAACAGTATGAAATTAATAGTTGCTTTATTGATTTTATTATTATTTATAAGAGTTTAAGGTGATGGTAAATGGCGTGCGTAGCTGCAAATATGTAACCACTAACTGGTTAATAAATCATCACATTGTTAGAGCATAATACAGTTTGAGATTGACGATCCAAAGCAAATCCATTCATCTTTGAAGACCATTGAGTCATGTGCAAACATTGCGTGCGTCATTTGACAGCGATGACAGCTGACAGTGACAGCGCCTTGCCTTGAAATAATTAGGTACTGATGTTTGCTAATTCTGCAGCTGTCAGTGAAGTAAGTTGCTGAACAATTTCTGATGAACCACATTTTTTTTACGCTAGAAGTTATTTTGTTAGCTACATCGTGATCCTCTATTTTGTATATAAAGAGAGTGGCATGTCGTGAGGAGGAATGAAAGTTATGTTGCGACAAGAGATTTAATTTAATTAATTTAATTTAATTGTGTCAAAGTGGGCATGGTTATGAAAGGAGTTAGTAAGAGATGACAGCTTGCAGAAAGGGATGGAAGAAGAGAATATTCTGTGCCGACCCCACATAGAAAGAAAGATAAGGGCAGAATGATGATGATGATGTGTTTAAGTAGGAACATATTATTCTATTTGCCGCTGACTGTACAGACTAGATTCAAGAGCACGAACAAACCATTAACCCATAAGCTCTTGATCACCTATCAGCGTAATGATTCTGTAAGTACCTACACTCCTTGTCTTAGGTCAAGTTTGTAAGAATTCACTAAATAAACCTACTTAAATTACCTACTTTAAAAACTTAAGTACCATTCCACTTGGGTAATCGCGAATGGTGAAAAATGGACGTGCATTTTAAAGAACTTTATAGATCGGTGGTTTAAATTAAAGCAACCTGCGGCATGGTCAGCTGACCATGCTTTTCCTGCAGATAAGGCCGACTAAGCTGAGAGAATGATGTAAGTAGGTGCTGGGCAAGCCTACTAAATCTAAAATCGTCCCGGGTAATACAGCGTTCTGTAATGGCCAAAGGTTGCCTCCTGACGCTATATAAATCAATAAAATAATAAGTAGGTACAAATGGTAAAGCCTCTAGAATTAGTAAATTACAGCAGCTTCTAACAGTTTTGTAACGAGTACACAACATGATTTAAAAATACAACAGAATTGACGACCTCAGTGGCGTGGCGGGCGAGTGCTCCGCTGAGACACAAGAGGCGCGGGTTCGATTCCCGCTGCGGCAGAAATGTGTGCATGTAGGTACTGCAAATATTTCTTCCGGGTCTGGGTGTTTTGACATAATTTTTGTTTTCAATTCATTTATTAATTAATATCGACAATAGATCACTTTTGTTAGTAAAGAGACTTAAATAAAATGTTAGTAAATAAAAACCATCTAATAAAGGGGTTTATTTTGATCAGTCATTATTACATAAATCATAGAACAATGGTTCATGTGCTCACAATCAAACCTATCTGCCAGCACATTCAGAATGCTGTTGGAGCTGGCCCGCACCGCATGTTTGTATTAAAAAAAAAAGCATATATACAATAATATTCTATCAACCATCTGGTTCCCATAGTACAAGCTTAGCTTACTTTGGGGCTAGATTGCGCTGAGTGAAGTGTCTAAAAATATTTATTCTTTGTTTATTTTATAATCAATTATAAAATAAATTAAGAATAAATATTTGTACATCCTCTTGAACATCCCCTTTTTCTGAAATAAAAGAAATATAGTTCTATCTTCGATGAATTACTGTAAGTTACTCAAATATATGAAAATTACAAAATACTCGCAACTCAAGTATGCGATTGCGTTGTATCATAGTGGTCGCTGATTATCTGCGTTGGCACATTGGCCCGGCACAGCTCTGGGCAAAACAGCTAGAACATTATATTTTCATAGCACTACTATGCGTAAAAGTTGCAAGTCTCTTCGCGAGTATCCTCTCCAACATGATGGACCATCTATACGGGCAATCGGCTGATCACATGTATGGTTCACCATATCCATCTTGGGACTTTGAATCAGGAGTGGCTGCAAGTTTGCTTATGATTACTTGTGGCTCTGCCCACCCCATTAGGGATACGGGCGTGATCATACGTATGTATGTAGCATGTACTTAAGTAGTTTAAAAAGTTAGAACTTGAACAAGTCATAAATACAGCTTCTAATGACTTGATTACAGAAACAAAATAGTAATATTGAAACGCGAAGTGGACCAGCTGTCTCCAGTGTTTGATCTGGCTGTCAGCATGAAGACTGCTCTCTACGTAATTCGTTTCGGGTTAAGTAACTAATGATGGACAAGCTTTTGTATGCACCATTCTCTTGTTACTAGTTTTTTACTTACTTGTCTGCATTGTTGCCGGAAAAAAGTTCCCGCCAGATGTACCTAACTCTGTGACACTGGAAATATATTTTGAACAAAAGGGAATACTTCCGTTATGTTATTTCCCAGATGCAACTTCATGACACAAATAGAAATATATTTATATACCAAGTAAAAAAAATACATTGAAACAATACATTGGATCCTGCACTAGGACTAGATAATAAAAATTAAGCGCTCGTGGCGTAGCTTGCTTAGGCGTTCTTGATTGATCGTTAAAGATAAGCAACGATATACGCGGTCACAAATTGGGATGGGTGACTGCAAGTGGCATTACGAGCGCTTCCGTGATTCGGAGGGCACGCGGCCCCAGCTTTTAAGTCATTCAAGTCGTACGGAGGCCATTAGGCGGCCTAAAAACTCTGTCACTAGAGATGGTTTTATTTCTTCTTCCACGCTTCTTCCATTACCAAAGAGCAATTAACAACAACAATTTTACTAATGTTCATTCAGGCACATACCAAAAACAAAGAGTACTCCTACTAAAATACTCATTACTCACTGTCACTGTCAAAAACGGTTTCTATCAAGGCTCGCGTCGCTAACAAATAATAACACGCCCTGGAGTGGGTAGAACCAAGAGTAATCATAGGAACACTTGCAGCCACTCCTGATTTAAAGCGCCAAGATGGATATGCTGAACCATGGTGACAGGTGATCAGACCAACGCCCATATAGATGGTCCATCATGTTGAAGTGGATACTATCCCTTAATTTTATACTTGACTTTTACGACACGCTCGGGGAGGGAAGCAGCTATGTTTTTTCTTTCCTCTCAATCTAGCAGAGAGGTACGCACACAGTTATTTTAAACGCGTGCAAATTAGTTCGATATTTTTTGCAAGCCGACTTTCCTAGTGTAGCCTGACCAACGACTGTGAAGCACTTGAATTAGGCCCTTGAATTAGTACGTCTTAGTAAATTCCCAGTTTCCAAAAAAACTGAGCAGATAAAATGTGAGAACCAATAAGTCATTGTTTACTGTCTCTCGTATCCAAGTCGAGGTTTTATGCAACACGTTGTGCAAATAGTTGATATTCATTATGATTTTCTGTCTAATTTGATCAATAAACATGGTACTCACGTACGCAATATCCTTTCACTAAACATGTGCTATGATCCGTCCTTCGATAAGCCTTTGATTTATTTGATTTTCACTGTTGTGGAATTTTGTGAATTGGCATTATAAATTACCGATAAAACTCGCTATTTTATGTTAGAAGATATTGAAACAAATCTTGAGCGCTCTTCAAAAGAGTGGAAGTTGATTCAACCTCCACACTCTTCACTCACTCAAGAGCGCTCAACGCTCAAGGTACATATCTAAAACACAGATCCTAAACGCTAATCTCTCTAGATCAGATATTATGGAACATTGACCGTCGTACATAATGGTTTAAAAATAAATCCCAACATAGTTCTGAAATACATAGTTCGTCACTGTACATAGTTCGTCACTGTACATAGTTCGTCACTGTTGTGATAGACACGTCCCCAGTGGCGTCGGTTAGGCTAATTTTAATTTTCAATAGTAGATAAGTACATAAGATTTTTGTTTTGTTTGTAGATATTTTTTATTGTAGATTTTTATTCTTTTTTATTTTTGTTTTTAATGTCTGTGTTCTTTTAATTTTATTGTATATTTACTACCACTGTTATGAGCCACTAAGATGCTTGAAATAAAGTGATTTTATTTTATTTTATTTTTTATTTATTTGAAACCACACTAGGATTCCCTATGCCGTGGGTAAGTATCAGAAAATACGAGTATCATGGTAGGTACAATATCCAGACCCGGATGAAATATTTGTTGAACAAATACTTTCTCTTATTAAGTTCGTTTATTATTCCGAAGGGCAGTTTGAGGGTGCTCCATATATTACTTTGAAGGGATTAATTTTCGCTATAACCTGAAAGAGGGCGTGTTTGGAATAACTTTTCGAACATATTTACCTATTTGCTGATGTGTAAGACCGGTAGCACTTAAGCTTAAAGTCTTGTAACAATCCCTTCTCACCACACAAAGGTCAAAGTCGAATGAAATGATAAACCATTTAAGCTTCTAACACCAATTGATTAAAGGTGAAAGGTTAATTCTGAACAAAAATATACTTTCACACACCAATGATGAGGAAACGTTTTAAATCCAATCTATTAAAGAAATATGAATAAAATTGATGATTTCTCTTTTTGGCTACACTTTTACCTACTTTTACTATTAAATTCAAGTCAATCGCCTTTTAACCGGTTTCTTAATCCTGGTCATTCCCACCAGGGTCTAGCCTAAGTACCTGAAATGGAACTAGGTATTATTGGAATTTGAAAGTACCTACTATTTAAATGATACTTTCGCTCCCATGTACTTCCAAAATGGCTGTTCGCTTACAATGTTCAAAATAGTACACCCTTAAAAATAGTAAAGTAATGAAATCACGATATTTTTCTTCATCATTGAGAAACCATCGCTACATTATATTCTATAGTGCACGACCATGATTCGATGACACGATCTTTGGACCAAAAGTCGTCCTTCATCCATGGCCATCACGGCTTTCAATATAGCTTTCAGTATTTTCGAAAAAAAAGACTAGTTTAAATTTTACTTTTACACTTTTTTTTCCATAATACCGTTTTAGCGGTTTAGCCTTTCCAGTGACGCTATAATAATAATCAAAGAATCAACTAGCAAACTACAATAAAATTAAACTCATTACGTGCGGTAACATCGCGGGAGTGGTCTGATTTAATTGGATTACCTTTAGGTAGCAAGCTTCGCACTTGGTAAACTAAATTACATAATACATACAGCGGCTTGTAACAAAACGACCCAGGTCGAAGTACCCAACCTTCAGCGTTGAACTTTAAAACGAAAGTAAAAATCGATCATGAATCGATGTTACGTTTGCATACACGTGTTCGATTATTGAGCCTTACCGATTCTAAAACTATAAGTTTAATATAGGCAGTGCGTAGTTACTTCTCTATTGGAATAGGAGTAAAGAAAAAACATAGAATGCGTCCAGCTGCTTCTCTCCGAGCATGTCGTAAAAGTTTACTGAGGTATAATAGTATCCTCTCCAACATGATGGATTATTTATTTATTTATTATCTATATGGGCGATGGGCTGATCACCTGTCACCATAGACTCCATCAAAACTCTTTTCTCCTCTACCCGTCTCAGTACTTCCTCCGCACTTCCTAAATATACTTCTATGTATATAATAATAATTAATATTTGTAGACATTTCACACAGCGCCATCTAGCCCCAAACTAAGCAAAGCTTGTACTATGGACACCAAATGGCTGATAGAATACTTATATACTTTTTTTGGAAATACATACTTATAATACTACAACACCCAGACACGGAAGAAATATTTGCAGAACATACAATCATTTCTCCCGTAACGGGAATCGAACCCGCGCCTCTTGCGTCTCAGCCGAGCACTCGTCGGCCACGCCACTTAGGTCGTCGAATAATATGAACATGTGGACGGCAGAAAGCGGAAATGTCGTATCTCAAAAAATTAAATGACGTAAAACTTGATTGTTGATAAGCAAAAAAAGCCGCGTCGAATGGTCTATGTCTCGTCTTTCTACGATGAAAAATTTTATGATACGCCCTTGATTTTTTTCTTAGTTTTTTTACTGCTCACACGACTAATTGCTGTAAATAAAGGTTTTTTGACTCTGGTGTAAAATTGAATATTTTGAGATACGACAAAATCGCTTTCTTCCGCCGATACTAGGCGGACATTATTAATAGAAGCCATAAAACTATGTTTCTAGATTAAAATTGTGTAACATCTGTCATACTGTATCAAGTTACATTACAGGCTTATTGACATCCTTTCTACTGGCATGACAGGTCAGATTCTCTAGATCTATGTTACGCAAAAACATCATACAAACAAAATGAACCACTTGGCTTCCGTTACAAAACTGGTTTCCTCTCCAATTTTTGTTATTGAGCTACTACTACTAGGTACTAATCGTGTCACTAGTTCTTTCGAAACAGTGTGGTGAAAGGATTTTAAAGTGCATTTTAAAGGCTCCTATTGTGCATTTGACACACCACGTTTTCGAACTTTTTAAGTTCTACGACGTGCCGGTTTCCTCACGATGTTTTCCTTCACCGTTTGAGAGGACTGGTATAGCGCACAAAAAATTTTCCATTGGTGCACCGCCGGATATTAGCACACAAATTAGAATTTAGATTATAAGAATTATTTCTGTTGTGGGACGACCTCTTGGTGAAATTATACATTAATTAATTCACAATGAATTAATTATGTGAGCTCCGATTAGGATTTCGAAAATCCTGCTAATATTATAAATATTAAAGTTTGTGAGGATGTCAGGCGGATCAGCAAACGGCTGAGCGGTCGTAGGATTCCTTTATTCTACTAACGGGCGACGGATGGAAGATCACCATACCTAGCAACGTCATTTTATGTAAAAAAATGTAACAAATAATAAATAAATTACACAGTTCTTACACACAGCGCTATCCAGCCCCAACCTAAGCTAACCTTGTACTATGGGAACCAGATGGCTGATAGGATACTTACATACCTTTTTTATTTCTCGGTGTTGTGATTATTATACATAATATAAACACCCAGACCCGGAAGAAATATTTGCAGAACATGCAAACATTTCTTCCGCAGCGGGAATCGAACCCCTCTTGCGTCTCAACCGAGCACTTGCCCGCCACGCCACCGAAGTCGTCAACGATAACGTTGCTATGGTCATTTTGAAACAGCTTCCTGAGCTGGGATAATACACGCGATAGTATAAAGTTACAACGCGAGCGAAGCCGCAGAATGAAGCTAGTTTTTTATTATTTCGCCACAAATAAAGCTGTGATTGCTCATTTACACGTCAATTAATGTTTATCTGTAATTAATAATTATGCAATACAATGTAAAATATAATCATTGACATTGGATTATACGCATTAATTAAATACCGCAAAACCTGAAAACAGTTTCATCAGAATCAAGAGTAGAATCGATTTAACTATCTACTTTTTTGGTGGGTATTTTTTGTTAGAAAAATATTTTTTCGTTATGCCGAGTCTAAAAATTATAAGTCGCCCACCATCTATCTCCACGGCTCACCTCAAAATTACTTTGTAGGTTTAAATAAAAAGTTGAGCTACGTCAATCATAACAAGTTAACAATCAAAACAAAAACTCCGGAGTAAAACCAATAAATATTATTAAAATGGAAAACAAACTTGAAATGGTGTGGAAGTTGGCACAATGTGATGACAACGTAAATTTCGCCCTAGAACGTTTTCGGGAAGACTTCGGAACTGCAGTGTTTAATCGAACGATGCTGGCGGCTACGCATTGTAGTCAAAAACGTCTAGGTAGATTATACATACATTACTTCTCTGCTGGATTGGAAGTAAAGAAAAAGCATAGAACGCGTCCAGCTGCTTCTCTTCCCGAGCATATCGTAAAAATCAACTGAGGGATAGTAACCTCTCCAAAATGATAGACCCATTATAGGTGATGGGCTGATCAACTGCTAATTTGGTCGCAACAGACATTATACTAGGCGGGAGATAGCCGCCCGAACACTCGAGCCCCAACAGTGGCCGCTGCGTGCAACACGGGTAGTTCCCATTATGTTCTATGGAACATGACGTCAAAAAGATTAGAAGCACCCATTAGAATGTGCCAACGCACGCTTCAGCACTCAGCACGTAGATACAGGTGAATCATGATCCTAGCGTTGGTTACAAAACACTAAACATTTGCCGACTGACCCGTCTGCGGTCCACATCACAAGGAGCGAATCTGTGTATTTATGAGTTTAGAAAGTCTTAGCCACAACGTGAACTGCATTGTAACGTAAAGGTAGTTACTGACCGGTGTGGTTAAGTGTAACTTGAACTTTGGCACAAGACTACAAAGTATTTTATGTACATTACCTAATATCACAGCCGTATATCCCTAATGACCGTCCATCCCTATAATCCGATCCTAAGGTCGTGGGTTCAAACCCGGTCGTGTACCAATGGATTTTTCTGTGCGAAAAATTTATGTGCGCTATACTAGTACTCTCAAACGGTGAAGGAAAACATCGTAAGGAAACCCGCGGCTTAGTCAGTTCCGCACGTATTAACCATCTCTTTCCTGTGAACAAGGCCGACTAAGCTAAGAGGATGGAATAGGTGCTGGGCAAGTCGTCCCGGGCACTACAGCGTCCCGTTTGTGAAGGTAAAAGCTGTCTCCTGACGCTGTATAAATCATCTACTATAGATGGTAAAAGGCCTCAATATTATTATTATCCCTAATGGGGTGGACCTAACCACAAGTAATCATAAGAAAACTTGCAGCCACTCACTCCTCATTTAAAGTCCCAAGATGGATATGAAACATGGTGACAGGTGATCAGTACGGAATTCTTCGTGTGCCAATTTGATTCGAACTTGACCGGATTTACTATTACGTTTATTCCAATTTCCATTCAAATCCGTTTAGCCCTGTTTAGCCGTTTTAGGCATGATTGAGTCATAAGTACAAACATCCACACAAACTTTATTATGTAACATAATAGATTCCTCACAAACTTGCGTATAAATCTTCATACATAGGTACGTATATTGTTATTACGATTGATTTACGTTACGCGGAAATATGAGCAGTGTGCACTCACCCCAGGAGTGAATGGCCAGTGACTTCCTAGATTCTCCCAATCATGATCTGAAATTATCGGAGCCATCGAGCTAAATGCCCAAGATTACAGTTTCAAAATGATTGCTTTACAACGGAAACTATTATTCCGATAGATTTTGGGGCTCCGTAATGTAAATATTTATAACGTAAACCATTTTAGAACAACCCACTATCCCGTCCGATAATTTGGGGACCTCTGTAGTGAGGCAGGTGACAGTTACTTACCAATACCATTACTTTACTTTGTTAGATTTTCTTGTTGTGAGACGTTATGCGCGATCACAATTGGGATAGGTGACCGCAAGTGGCATTACGAGCTGAGCGCTTCCGTGCTTCGGAGGGCGCGTTAAATTGTTGGTCCCGGTTTTTAAGTCGTTAAGCCATGACGGAAGCCTTAAGACGGCCTAAACACTTCGTCACAAGAGTTGGCCACTAGCTCATACGAACTTACTTTGTATTTATGCTATTATATATCTTACTTATATTATAAATGCGAAAGTTCGTGAGGATGTTTGGATGTTTGTGCCTCAATCACGCCAAAACGGCTGAACAGATTTGAATGAAACTTGGAATATACATAGTACATGTACCTACTGGATTAACATATAGGCTATTTTTAATTCGGGTACCACGCGCGCGAGGCCCGGGCTGCAACTAGTATGCTATAGTTATTTGTACCGCTACACCTGTTTTTGTTGCATTAAACTTTTTTAATTCAGACGGAACTCCCAATTCGTGAGTTGTACTCACACTCGTCCGTTTATTGATTGTAATTGTTATTGCATCTCAAAAGAGAATTGAGAAAGAAATAAGTAAAGCTTTGAACAAGTATTCGTTTTTAAATTGACAGTGACTGATTATTGACATGTGCGTATAACCTTGAACCAAAGTGAAGTAACTTTTAGTTAGTAATGATCCATACTGCGTTTTCTATCTATAGAAGAAGTTGAGTAAATAAAAAATATAAATCTTACTTATATTATAAATGCGAAAGTTTGTGAGTTTGGATGTTTGGATGTTTGTGCCTCAATCACGCCTAAACGGCTGAACGGATTCGAATGAAACTTGGAATATACATAGTACATGTGCTGTATTAACATATAGGCTATTTTTTATCCAGGTACCACGCGAGCGAAGCCGCGGGCGGCAGCTAGTAATCAATAAATAATTAATATTTGACTAAGCAAAGCTTGTACTATGGGAACCATTATTATGGCTGATAGAATACTTATACTTATACTTTTTTTTGTATTAAAACACCCAGACCCGGAAGAAATATTTGGAGAGTATGCAAATATTTCTACCGCAGCGGGAATCGAAACCGCGCCTCTTGCGTCTTAGCCGAGCACTCGCCCGCCACGCCAGAGGTCATCAATAGGAATTGATTTTTATTTATATATATATTGTATTTTAGTTCGTTAACATAAAATTGAATATGCACATAAAATCCTACTAATATTAAAAATGCGAAAGTTTGTGAGGATGTGACGATGTATGTTTGTGCCTCAATCACGCCGTAACGGCTGAACGGATTTGAATGAAACTTGGAGCATACATAGTATGTGTGCTGGAATAACATTAGGCTACTTTTTGTTCGAATATCACGCGAGCGAAGCCGCGGGCGAAAGCTAGTTAATAATAAAAATAAACAAAATTTCTGATGGTTCGACAAGAAAATTAAATTCTTGGAATGAGCCAGCCCACTTAACACCTTCGGCGTCAATTAATTAAGATGATTTTTTTTATATTCGTTTATGTTTAAGTATATAAAAACTTGATTTTTAGTCTGTGGACACACTAGCTTCCACCCTCGGCTTGGGTCGTGGTACCAGAATAAAAAACAGTATAGGTACCTACTTACTTAGGTAGATACTTAGGTACCTAAAACGTGTGTCAAATGCACTGCAGTTGTGTCTGTGCTCACATAATGCCTTTCACCACAATGGTTTCAATATATAACTAGTCGTGTCACTAGTTCTTGAAAACCAGTGTGGTGAAAGGATTTAAAGTGCACTGCAGAGGCTCCTATCGTGCACTAGACAAACATTTTCGAACTTTCGATAAACTGACTGGTAATCTTACTTATATTATAAATGCGAAAGTTTGTGAGTTTGGATATTTGTGCCTCAATCACGCGACGGCTGAAGGGATTTGAATGAAACTTGGAATATACATAGTACATGTACTGGATTAACATATAGGCTATTTTTTATCCGGATACCACGCGAGCGAAGCCGCTCGCGGCAGCTAGTAACTAATATTCGAAAGGGATTAACTCATTCTTCAGCTAAACTGGAGATACAATTTATGTAAACAAAGCGTCAGTACTTATCCTCAAACTTACTTTTTTATTAAAATGTATATGGAACTTTTAAACAGTTAATAGTTAAATTAAGGTGTAAAAACTAATTTTTTGGGTTTTATTTTCCCTAAAACTAAAGTGATCTCATCGTAATATCGAAATATCGAGCATCATCATCATTTCCCTGCCCTTATCCCACTAGGTGGGGTCGGCACAACATGTTTTCCTCTTCCATCTTCTCCTATCACTCGTCAAAATAACGAAATAAATAAATAAGTATTGAAATATCGAGCATTTAACTAAATATTCGCGACAGTTTGTTTACATAAGATAAGTTGTATCTTCAGTTTGGCTGAATATAGGAGTTATTCGTCGTTATAAAATCAGCTCACAATAAGTCAGCATGAACCCAAGGGACACCGTAAACTGGAAATGACATACTTGATGGGTTATTTCCCATTTGAGCGCCGCATCACGTACTGAGATGTACATCAAATAGAATTACCGTGAAATAGCCAACATAATACTATGAAATAATCAGACGGATTAGAGGCGTAGAAGTGAAATTGCCTTCCTACTAAAAGTAAAAGCGAGCCAAAAAAATATTTAACAAAGTACAAGTTAAGAATCTTGGCAAAATAGAATAGAATCTTACTTATATTATAAAATTGAAAAGTCTTAGTTTGCTTGAAATTACCGGCGTGAAGCTCAAAACGCAACGATAGCGCGTAGGTACTAACTTTACCTGTGCTGCCATCTAGTGCGAAAGTTTGTAACGATGTTTGGATGTTTGGATGTTTGTGCCTCAATCACGCCTAAACAGCTGAACGGATCTGAACGAAACTTGGAATATACATAGTACATGTACTGGATTAACATATAGGCTATTTTTTATTCGGGTACCACGCAAGCGAAGCCGCGGGCGACAGCTAGTATAATATAAATGTTTTTATTTACATACATACATAATAACACTCTCATATATCTAACGGGGTGGGCAGAGATCACTTTAAATCCTCTCATCAGCCAGTATTATATCAGCCATCTGGTTCCCAAATTACAAGCTTTACTTAATTTGGGGCTAGATGGTGTGAAATTTCCAGCAATATTTATTTACTTATTCATTCCAGTTCGGGGCCGCTGTGGTCCATACCTTTAAGTAGGCATTAATCTCGACCCTCTGATATTGTTTTCCAAAAAACCTATGTGATAAAATAAGTAATTGCGTGTCGCAGTCTTTTCATTTCCCTTCTGTGTAATATTTGTAATTCTAAACATAAGCGTGCGCGCTCGAGTGCGCATCGAAAATATACAAATGAGTTGCGTATCTACACGCTTTTATAGATAGGTACTTATCTAATAGAAACAGCATTAAAATAGTTATACAAGAACCATTAGTCGTATAATCTTATTTGCAATGCATTTTACTAAACAAAAACTCTGACACAACTGTTTTAAATAAACTTTCTGTGAACTCAGCGTGTGAAATGTTACCTCAGTGGCGTGGCGGGCAAGTGCTCGGCTGAGACGCAAGAGGCGCGGGTTCGATTCCCACTACGGGAGAAATGTTAGTATGTTTTACAAATATTTCTTCATAAAAAAGTACCGATATAAGTATTCTATCAGCCATCTGGTGCCCATAGTACAAGCTTTGCTTAGTTTGCGCTAGATAGCGCTGTGTGAAATGTCCACAAATATTTATTTATTTACTAAGATGTAAAAATGACCTTGTATCAACACGTCTTAAAATGTAAATAGTCCGTCTAAAACGACAAGTATTAAGTCAGTCTAGTGTAAATAAATTGACATGCCCTTGTAATTTGTTTACTTATTTCTCACTTTGATCCTTCTGAGTAAATAAAATAAATGCTTGGTCTCTGTCAAACATCCCTTTTGGGTGTTATTTAAATTAGATTTTAAACCATCGACGGTAAAATTCGACGTTTTATAAGAGCACAAATGTAGCCTTTGAGGTGTCTTTAAACATACATTACACAGTATCACGCCCATATCTCTTATATGGGGTGGGCAGAGCCACAAGTAATCGTAAGAAAACTTGCAGCCACTCCTGATTCAAAGTCCCCAGACGGATCCCTAATTTTTTGAAAATATATTATAGCTTATACTGGTCCCTGATAATGTAGCTTCCTATTGGTGAAATAATTTTTGAAATCGGTCCAGTAGTTTCGGAGCCTATTCGTTACAAACAAACAAAAAAACAAAAAACCTTTCCTCTTTATAATATTAGTAAGATATGGTGTAGAAGTAAGATTAGTAGGATAAGTAGGATAATCTAGTTCAAAAGAACTACTAGTAGTGACACGGCTAGTATGTGTGGGCCGACGCTAACTTTGACCTCTGTCCGACCTCGGCACTTTTACGAATGTTTTTAATTCGACATAGATTCAAACCGCAAGATGCATTCACTATTACCACACATTATTTCTATGCAAACACTGCTTTACCAAATTACTGTTGAACATTCTCTTGTTCATATTCTAATTACCCGCATAAAAGCTTCATACATAACATCACCCCCGTATCCCGTATCGGGGTGGAAAGAGCCACAAGTAAACACAAGAAAAATTGCAGCCACTTCTGACTCAGTCCTAAAATGGATATGGTGAACCATGGTGACAGGTGATGAGCCTATCGCCCATATAAGTGGCCCATCATGTTGGAGAGGATACTATCTCTTAGTCGACTTTTACGACATGCTTAGGAAGAGAAGAAGCTGGACGTATTCTATGTTTTCTTGTTACTCCGAGTCCAGTAGAGAAGTATTTCGTTTACGTGAGCTTCAATTTTGTATCACTAGTGGCGCGTCCGTAACTCTAGGGGTGGGCATAGCCACAAGCAAACATAAAAAAACTTGCAGCCACTTCTGATTTAAAGTCCTAAGACGGATATGGCTAATGAAAACAAACAGATTGCTCTACTTAAAATGGTATTCTGTACTAATTGCTTCTGACCCCCTTAGGACCGGCACCCACTATCGGCATGGCATGCCAAGGGAGCCTTAGGCGTCCTTATGCATGCCGAGGCGTTTTTAGGCATGCTTAGGCGTCCTTATGCATGCCGAGGCGTCCTGATGCATGCCGAGGCGTTCTTAGGCATGCTTAGGCGTCCTTATGCATGCCGAGACATTCTTAGGCATGCTTAGGCTTTCTTAGGCATGCCGAGGCGTTCATAGGCATGCTTAGGCTTTCTTAGGCATGCCGAGGCGTTCATAGGCATGCTTAGGCTTTCTTAGGCATGCCGAGGCGTCCTTAGGCATGCTTATGCTTTCTTAGGCATGCCGAGGCGTCCTTAGGCATGCTTAGGCTTTCTTAGGCTTGCCGAGGCGTTCTTAGGCATGCTTAGGCTTTCTTAGGCATGCCGAGGCGTTCTTAGGCATGTTCAGGCGTCCTTAGGCATGCCGTGCTATGCCGATAATGGGCGTCGGGCCTTATTAATATGCGATCGAGCAGTGGAATGTTATGACATTTGATATTGCGTTGTTGGTTAGATACTTACATAATTCATTTCTCCGCGACTCGCAACTCGATTATCCTATCTCACAGAATTCATAGTTACAAAGAAACAACATTCAAATTAAATATTATATTTTCTATAAATATTTATAGTGTTGAGTAAGATCGCTAATCGGTTTATTACAGACTTAAGACTTAAACTAAAAATTATAAGGTCAAATTGGTAGGCACAATATGTTTACGTATGAACTCCTTGGCTTGCAAAACGTGGGCAATTGCCAAATGTTATGATGTTTGCACAAACGAAAATAAGATACAACTCAAGACTGCAGACAGTCATCGGGTAAGACCAGGCATCATCATCTTCAACCTCGTCGGCACCAACAACGGCCTCAACAACACTATCGAGGATATGACTATGACAATGATGATGATGACGATGATGATGATGGTGGTGATGATAAAGAGATGATATTTACAGTGCTGAGGTACAGTTGTGAAATTGACATCCTATTTTTGTACCCATTTTCGCAATAATTAATTATGAATTTCCATTTATCTTAGGCTATCTGAACTAGTAGCTAGGGGTTTTTTCCATTTAATAGGTATATCTACTGCTTCTAAGACATTTTCGTTAGGGTTCCGTACCCGAAGGGTGCCAACGGGACCCTAGTAAGCTTCCGCTGTCCGTCCGTCCGTCCGTCTGTCAGCGGGCTGTTTAGGTATCTCATGAACCGTAATAGGTAGAGAGTTGATCACATAATGTGCATTTCTATTGCCGGTATAACAACAAACAATAAAAATTAAACCAAATTAAAATTAAAAGAGTGGGGGGCTCATAAGAAACATTTATAAAATACAATAAAATAACTTTAATTCAGGCAACATTACAAAAATTACAGATCTTATAAACTGAATCTAGATATCTTAATCATCATTATTTATGTAATGTGAGATGGTACGGAACCCCTTGTGTGGGAATTCAACTAGTACTTGACAGGTCTTATTATGTAGATTTGTTTTGTCAGTGCTCGTATTTTAGAAAATTAATGTAATTGCTTAACTTCACATCGGCAATCACCGTCTACACTATGTTGGAAGAGAAAGGATTAAAGTGCGCCTCGAAGAGGCTCCTATAATACACTCGAAAGTTTTAAAACATGTAAGTCACTTGTCACTAGTTATTTCGAACCAGTGTGATGAAAGGATTGTGTTGTGCACCTCAAGAGGCTCCTTTGATAGCTACATCTTTTTGAACTTTTTTTTCTACGACATGCCGGTTTCCTCACGATGTTTTCCTTCACCGTTTGAAAGTCCTGGTATATATCGTCACTGGAAAGGCAAATGTACGTAAGCACCAAAAGGCCATTTTGAGAAAAAGCTGTTTAAAGTATATATTTTTTTTCAATTCATAATATGAATTGCTGGACATAGAAAATGAAAAAAGAATGAAATCTTACGTTGACGTCATCAAAATTCGATATATTAGGTAAAAAGTTATGATTAAAAAACGAAAAAAAATGAAATGAAATGATTTTGGGATTTTGTGTTAGAAAAATGTATATGCACGACCGGATTCGAACCCACGACCTTAGTGTACCGCCGCTACCACTAGACCACCAGCGCCCATGTGGTAAGCGAATGATATAAGCTAGATACACACAAAAGTGTTCTGTATCGATCAACCATTTACCGCCCTGAAAATTGCTCAACCCAGTCTTTAATTAAGCTTTAGTAAAATGTTGTGTAACTGCATTGAATATTGGACTGATAAAATCAAATTCAGTAATATTATTCACGTGTAGGCGAGTCTAGTCATTAATATGACTGACCCAGTCCTCTTACTACTCTTACCAATGGCAATGAGCAATTGTGGTTGGTTATTAATATTATTCATTTATTTCAGATCATATAAATCCAATTTACACACACACTTAAAAACTAAAACTACATTAAATGAGTGTCATAGAAATTAATATAAAATTACACAAAATCAGATTAAAATTAAAATATAGCTTAGCTATTTTAGTCTTATTTATCAAATCTTACGCTATACCAGTTTCGAGAATAAAATCTATTGCTTATTGTGTACTAGTTAAACTCCCCGCTGCTTTATTTACTCGTACGTTGAGTTTTTTATACAAACTTTATCTAACCGCTGCGTCCTCTAGGAATAAAATTGAATTTCGGGAATTCTTTTCTTAGTACACCCCAATACCATAAGAAGATAATATCGACAGTGAGTCAATCAGTAACGTAGGTAAGTTTTATATATTTAGATAGAAGTTAAGAAGATTCTATGATTGGTAAATCATCATCATCATCTTCCTGCCCTTATCCAACTCTATGTGGGGTCGGCACAGCATGGTCCTGGATCATGCTGTAAGAGTTTTGGCTAAGGTGTTTTATTATGACCGGCCGCCTGCCTGACGTCAACCCTCCTTGGGAATACTTGTTTATTGTATCTCATCATGTTGGAGGATACTATCCCTAAGTCGACTTTTACGACATGCTCGGGGAGAGAAGCAGCTGGACGCATTCTATGTTTCTTCTTTACTCCCAGTCCAGCAGAGAAGTTTTGATTGGAAACCCATTGAGACGTAATAATAAACGTAGCCGTAACATCCTTTGAAATCTCCCGGGTCTCAAAAATCAGTTCAGATGCGTAACATTCTGACAAATAACAGGAAAACTTTATATGTGAACATGAAAAATTACTTCAGATTCAGAGAGCATTACTTATTTGTCTGCCCTGAAAACAAAAAATCCTCTTTATGTGATAAGTAAATAAATTGGACTTCAGAAAATGGTTTTGCTTGCCGGGTATCCGTTTGGTTACATCTGTAATAATAATAATATTATCTGTAACACTAAGACGCTAATGCCGTAGTGTTGGTCCTAAAGTACCAAAAAATATTTTTATAAAATATAGTTTGTTGTATGTTTTCTATGGAATTTGGATCCAGTATAAAAGGTATGTTTTGTATGTGTACAATATTTTCTCGCTTGCTTATCTGTAAATAGAATATTAAACGCAAACTACTTGTAATCTTCGTGTGTACTGCAATCACCGATAATCACCACGGACAAAAACTGTTTACCCATAAGGAAGTAAAAGCTCATAAGATATTCTATTTTACACAAAAAACTTCTACGGCATTTGTAAAATGTTGGATTGTAATGTTCGTTCGGGAGGCGTGCCGAAGTGAAAATTACTTGACACTTTTATTAGCACCTTAGAAATGAAATCTGTCTGTGTTCGGCTTACATAAAGTCACAATGCATCGAAGATATCGATTATCTGTTCTGTCGGAGTCCCGCGAAAGTCCAAAGGTTCAAGATCCACATTGTTTTCACCGCAGAAGAATCGGACGAGTGTCATTAAAATCATAATTCTCGGTGGCCCGAAGGCCGAATCTTAGGAAGAGCCCGGGAGAGAGGCGCCGGCGATCCACCAGTATATAAACCAACCGACGCAAGCACAGAGCATCACACAACCACGAGACCTCCGTGAGACAACATGAAAGCATTCTTGGTAGGTACCGTGTGCAGTGAAAGTGACATGTGACCTGTGCGTGACCCGCGCCCCGAGCGCTTCCTGATCGGATTGTTCAGTGCGGCCGCTCGCCTCTATTCATCGTTGTGACCAATGGATCACCGATCGATGGAGCCGACCGGTCATTGTTATCAGTGTTTTAAAAGTTCATTTCTTCGTAGGTACTAGCTGCCGTTGCGGCACTCGGCTCGGCGAGACCCGAGGCGGGATACAGCTATAGCGCGCCCGGAGGCGGCGGTGGCCACGGAGGCATCGGCCTCGGAGGCGGGCACGGCGGCGGCGGCGGCGGCGGCCACGGCGGCGGCTTCTCCTCAGGAGGGCTCAGCTCCAGCAGCTTCGGCATCGGCGGAGGATCCAGCGGTGGATTCTCCTCCGGAGGCTTCTCCTCTGGAGGCTTCTCCTCCGGCGGATTCTCATCCGGCGGCGGCGGCGGCGGTTTCGGAGGCGGTTCTGGTTTCGGAGGCGGTGCTGGTTTCGGCGGTGGTGCCGGATTCGGCGGCGGCGCTGGCTTCGGAGGCGGTGCCATCGTGCAGAAGCACATCTACGTCCACGTTCCCCCCCCAGAACCCGAAGAACAGCGCCCTCAGATCATCGGAGGAGGCGGCATTCCCCAGAAGCACTACAAGATCATCTTCATTAAGGCCCCGGCACCTCCCGCGCCCGTTGCCCCCATCATCCCCGCCCAGGCTCAGAACGAGGAGAAGACCCTGGTCTACGTGCTGGTCAAGAAGCCCGACGAACAGCCCGACATCACCATCCCCACCGCTGCCCCCACCCAGCCCTCAAAGCCCGAGGTTTACTTCATCAAGTACAAGACCCAGAAGGAGGGTGGCGGTATCGGAGGTGGTTCTATTGGCGGCGGTCTCGGCGGTCTCGGCGGCGGTCTCGGCGGTGGTCTCGGCGGTGGTATCGGCGGCGGTCTGTCCGGCGGCATTGGCGGCGGCATTGGTGGTGGACACGGTGGCATCTCAGGCGGCAGCATCGGCATCGGCGGCGGACACGGCGGTAGCATTGGCGGCGGACACGGCGGCAGCATCGGCGGCGGACACGGCTCCGGCTCCTCGGGCGTGAGCACGTCCTACGGGCCCCCCGGCCAGTCCGGCCCCTACTAATCAGCGCAACACGCGCGCACTCAATTGTGATACCTGCTTCGCCGGCGAGATACCTAGTTATAAGTAGAGAAAAAATTACGGTGCCTAAATGTATTTATGTAAATAGTAATTTTAATGTATGATAATTTTAGTTGTATTATAAAATTCTTATTTTTGCATAAAACTGATAAACCTACTCAGTGATTTTATTACCCTGCACGCTCTGGTAGGAAAGCAAACAAACAGATCGGTTCAATATATTCCACAATAAAAGAATCTTAAAAAAAAATAGCTTGGAATGCATAATCTTGTGGGGAGTAGGGTATCTAGCATAGGTAGTAGCTAGCACGAGCGGAGTGTTCTCGCGATAGCGCAGGTAGGTAGAAAGCTTTCATCTGTCAGCATGTGGGTTCTTGATTGCGCAAGCGGGACAGTTGACCCCAGTTGCATAATGCAGCCAGAAAGATGTGTTGCAACACATATCGAAAATAAGAGAGATCTCGCTAAATATATCATTACACAACAGATGTTGTGAGTTGCTTCAACAATGCCAATTGCGTATACCTTGACATTTTTGATTTTTCCGTTTAACATGGTTCAATAAAAGTGTATAGGTGAGTTTACCTACTAAATGAGCGGAGTTCTGAACAAAAAGCAGTAATAAAGGCTTCATTGGATAAGGTTGCGTAATTCCGATGACACAAGTGGAATACCCCCCTGAATATTTATTCATGTTTGGGTGAAACTTTCCTTTACTTCCGCGAGACGTGTTCGGGCATAACATTATACTGATATATTATGAATACCTACTAGCATTCTGTCCACATACTTATGCAGAGATTTTTATATTATGCAAAACAATATTAGCTTGGCTTTCAAATTCCCTCGCAATTAAAATAATGGTAGCAACGCTATAAATTAAAATATTTATTGAAATGGTTTATTTTTTCCATTTGTTCCTCCATAATGTCTCCATAATTCCTCCATAATAAGTAAAGTTAGTTCTGATGTAACCGCTGTAAGAAATAACTAGCACTTTTGTCTTTAAAAGTCGAGATAAATCTCATCTTTACTGATAAACCTAATCAATTAAAAAGGCATAACCGCCTTTGCAATACTTTGCCAACTAGGCTGACGACTAAAGACTATTTGCTCTGTTTTAATATTCTATTAACGGACCATGGATTCATTTAACCAAATTATATTCATTCAATAACTACCTAACCTTTACCCTACCCGAACCTTTACCTTAGGTTCAAAACCAAATAATCAGGTCGATTCTGTTGTGTGTTTTCCGAAACTTAACTCAATTTGATAGCTCTAAAACTATAGCGATCCCTGTTATCCCAATATAAGAAAGGGACGCCGATATTTTTGAACTCTCAAATTAAATTAAGTTTATGAAAATGCCCAACAGAATCTATATCAATATGTACACAATATCAAGTGCATTGAACCGTCCGTTTGGCGATAATGATTCATTAAAGACCGGTTGACGTTTGCTTAAAAACTTTCTTCCGACTTTTCTCTGAGCTAACTGGACAAGCAGAAGATGTTTGAACACGAATACGTCAGTAAACACAGCTGCGGCCAACGATGTACACAATTACATACAAACAAACTTATTAAACTCAGTAGTTTTTTCATGCTTTCCTCAGGCTTTACACATTAGACTGCGAATGTAGATATTTTTATTAAAAAAAAAGTACAAAGTTTAGTAAAACAGTAACCAAGACTTAAAATTTATTTATAGTCCAGTCAACGTCGACACAAAAACTAGTAATGCATCACAAGGCTCTTTAGTTAGCTTTACAAAAGTATAGAACAAAAACTACTCAGGCCTTTTACCATCTATAGTAGATGATTTATACAGCGTCAGGAGGCAACTTTTACCTCCACAAACGGGACGCTGTAGTGCCCGGGACGAATTGAGATGGAGTAAGCTTGTCCAGCACCCATTCCATCCTCTCAGCTTAGTCGGCCTTGTCCACAAGAGAGGCATGACCAATATACCGTATAGAACAAAGATACCTGAAAAACGCTTCCTTAAGGTAGTTTTTCGATAAAATAACAGAAAAACTGGAAAAAGTTTCGCAATTTCTTGATCAGCACAGGGTTTTCAGGGTTGCAAATTTGGGTATAAACAATTCTCAAGGGACAACATCATACATGCGCATTTGCGATGTTTGATGTCGATATTTATTACTCATTAAAATTTCAAGGATATTTCTTTAAACTGTCTATCTAAACAGAAACTGCATCTTCTCTATTATGACGACACTCTGTGAAAAAGTTTGTTAAAAGTATGCTTTACTAAGGATTCGTCACCACCAATCGTGGAAGACACAAACAAACGAGCAAGAAAGCATTTATGCTTATTAACAAAAATGAAATCTTAAACCAAGTTCGGTTAAGCGACTTTGGGATTCTAATTAGGATGGGTGACCGTTTTTAGACGCAATAACAACTTAATTACGCAATCCAGCGTGGAAAAAACTAATCTGTTGAAACTGCGCTTCTCTATGATTGCCCTAATTCTAAAAAAACATCAGATGCTACATTTTTGTAGAGTTCATTGCAACATGCTTAGTATTCTTACGATATCACTTACATACCCACGTGAAGACGGCAACAGACACGAATTGCACAGTAAAATACTGCTAGTAGTCGTGTCAGTAGTTTTTTCGAACAAGTGTGGTGAAAAGAATTTGAAGTCCCCTCAAAGGCTTCCTTCCTTGACACAGGTTAACGAACTTTTTGGGTACTACGTATCCAAAAATGTCTGAGGAATTTGATTTTAAGATACTTAGATAATGAAGGTGATGATTGAAATTAAAAATGACTGATTATTTTAGATACGTAACCAAGATTGTTTAGAATAACAGGATTAAAGCTTTCTTTTATGATTAAACTTATGTTAGAAGTATTGCTCTTACACATCAGTATATAAGGTTACAGTATAATATGTCTTACCTATTTTATTCATATGATTTTAAGTACCTACATAAGAATTAACATTTAAATCTAAGCTTTTAACCATAACGCTGAGATTATTGAACGCAAAGGCCCTCAATTTCTGCGCAACGCGTACATCGGTCACTATGTATGTCATGATTTGAAATACATAGGATGAATCCAAAGAGTCTTTTCTGTGCAACGCGTGTATCGTCCGTCGGTCACGGTGTGCCATGATTTGGACAGTAATAGAATTGCATTAGTTTCCACACAAGGCTTGGGGCTCTTGACTTGGATACTGAGGCCTACTAGTTTTTGCGCCGTACCATCTGATTACCAAGCCCACTTATTTATGTCGAATATATGAATAGTAAGTGTGGCTTTGCTGAGGGGTGACTTGAGATGTGTTTATTTTGTCGCTCTACAAAGTAGTGGGGTAAATGGGAGAGGTTACGACTGCGTAGTATTTAGGTATCATAGTACATCTACCATGTGTGGATGTGACGATGTATGTTTGTTTGTGCCTCAATCACGCCGTAACGACTGAACGGATTTAAATGAAACTTGGAATCCATAGTATGTGTGCTGGAATAACATACAGGCTACTTTTTGTTTGGATACCATGCGAGCGAAGCCGCGGGTGAAAGCTAGTACTATACATTCTGAGCCTACGATAGGATTCCCTGTATCGTGAGTATCAGAAAGAGTACCATGATCAACACCCGGAAGAAATATTCGCGAAACATGCAAACATTTTCTCCGCCGTGGGAATCGAACCCGCTCCTCTTATGACTCGTCCGCCACGCTATCGAGATCGTCAAATAAGTATTTTCATCATCCCACTCTTAGACGGAAAATCCGGACACGTCGTGCGCCAATGCAATCACCGTCGACCAATGTTTGCGGGGTACGGGGGGAAATGATCTAGTGCTGCTTTAGTTCCGCATATAACGTTGTCACTGTCTTACAATTACTAAAAAAATACACTAGCGATAAATAAAATAAATAACACCCAACAGTCACATACATAGTCCTGACCCCACACTAGGATTCCCTGTGTCGTGGGTATCAGAAACTACGAGTACCATGGTACCACAACACCCAGACCCGGAAGAAATATTTACAGATCATGCAAACATTTCTTCCGGAGCGGGAATCTAACCCGCGCCTCTTGCGTCTCTGCCGAGGAATGGCCCGCCACGCCACCGAGGCCGTCAAAAATGAAATACTGATAAAGTAAGTAAGAAAGTGAGTTCGTATGAGCTAGTGGCCAGCTCTTGTGATATAATAGTAATAAACTAGCGTGTTTATTCATCCAAGATCCCACTGCTGGGATCCCCCCCTCGAGTTTTCCAGTTTTTACGGTTTAGTATTGTTTTTTGTGACGACCTCGTTGGCGTGGCGGGCGAGTGCTCGGCTGAAACGTAAGAGGAGCGGGTTCGATTCCCGCTACGGAAGAAATGTTCTACAAATATTTATTCCGGGTCTGAGTCTTGTAGTATTATACGTACGTATGTATTTACGTAAGTATTTTATCAAACGCCTTAAAAATTGATTAAATCTTGCCCCGCCATTGAGGCTATTCTAAGCGAACGGATGATAGATGGGTCCATCGAGACCCCCTCAGGCGATGCTGGCAAGTTTTATGTAACATCACGCCATTCACATAATATTTAAAATTAACACTTAATTTTGAGTTCACGCCTAGCTCTAAGTCGGACGATAGACATTAAATACCTATTATAAATCCGAAAGTTGAGGATTTTAATATCTCAATCACACAACTTCTAAACGGATTTGATTTAAACACAACTTGGAATTTACAATATAGATCTTGTCATCATTTCCCTGCCCTTATGCCACTGTATGTTGTGGGGTCGGCACAACATGTATTCCTCTTTCATTTCCTCCTGTCAGAAGTCATCTCAACTGATCTCAACGCTCACTCCTTTCTTACTCATGTCATCTTTCACACGGTCCATCCATCTTTTCTTTGGCCTACCTCTACCCACATATCTTTCCACATTCATATCTAACACTCTTCGTTCTTCTTCACAATATAGGTCTTGTGCTAAAAGAAAATTTAAGCCATAAATCACCTTAGCCAAAACTCTTAGCCAAGAGTAGAGTTTTGGCTAAGAGTTGTGCCGACCCCACATAGAGTGGGATAAGAGCAGGAAGATAATGAGTCATATCAGATTATGCCCAAATTATAAAAACATAGTACCTACTGAATAATGTTGGTAGATACAGAATACAAAGAGTCGACGTTAATGGAAAACGTTCTCCAGGGTCAATAGTAACAATGGGTGTACCACAGGGATCAATATTAGGACCATTTCTATTTTTAGTTTATATTAATGATTTACCTAAACTTGTTAGGGATGATCATGAAATTGTATTGTTTGCAGATGACACCTCATTTTTATTTAAAATGAAACGACGCCAGGTTAATTTTGGCGAAGTAAACAATGCAATCTCCAAAGTCGTAGAATGGTTCGATGTAAATAACCTATTGCTAAATGAAAAGAAAACCAAATGTATAAGATTTATACTACCAAATGTTACACAAGTAAATTCTCATATAAAAATAAAAAATGAACATATAGATCTCGTGGACACTACTACTTTTTTGGGCATAACCTTAGATAAAAAGATTCAATGGGACCCACATATAGATAAATTGTCGAAGAGACTTAGTTCTGCGGCATATGCAGTCAAAAAAATACGTCTACTTACAGACGTAGATACAGCTAGACTAGTTTACTTCAGCTACTTCCATAGCATCATGGCATATGGCATTTTGTTGTGGGGGAGTGCTGCAGATATAAACACCGTATTTGTGTTGCAGAGGAGGGCTGTTCGAGCAGTTTATAACCTGGGTCCTAGGGAGTCATTACGTAATAAATTTAAAGAAATAAACATTATGACTGTTCCTTGTCAATATATTTACGAAAACTTGATGTACGTACATAAAAATGTTAGTAAGTTTAAGAAAAATAGTGATAATCATAGTGTTAATACTAGAAATAAGGATAAACTTGCTGTACCCACGATTAGGCTAGGTAAAGTTAATAAATCATTTAAAGGGCAATGTGTACGCTTCTATAACAAAGTCCCAAGCGAGATGACAAATTTGTCAGTTAATAAATTCAAAACACTAATAAAACAAAAGTTGTATAAAAAAGCTTACTATAAAATATCCGATTATATAGAAGATAAAAATGCTTGGGACTGAATGCTCCAACTCCTTTTATAACATGATTGTAAAGGGATCATTTTCCAAAAAAATAGCCAAGCGTGGTTTCTTGCCTGTATCTTCCACGCCTGGTCGCGTTACGAACAGGTGTAAATGCAACGTAGATTTAAGACGTGTCCAAGTGATCCCAGTGATTTTATGGCATAAAAATTTTTGACTTTGACTTTGACTTTGATACATATTTCTGTGAAAAAAAACGAACAAGAATGTGAATTTTACCTTTGAGATGTAATATATGGCTTTCAATTAACATACAATAATAAAATAAACGTACTACCACGGTGCTCGGAAACTGCAAAAATGGTTAGGGCCCGACCATTGCTTGTGCAGTTTGTACCGTAGGTATATTCGCCATTGGGCTCTGCCCACCCCATTAAGGATACAGGCGTGATAATTATGTATGTACTAGCTGCCTCCCGCGGCTTCGCTCGCGTGGTACCCGTATAAAAAATAGCCTACATGCTAATCCAGCACATGTATTATGTATATTCCAAGTTTCATTCAAATCCGTTCAGCCGTTTAGGCATGATTAAGGCACAAACATACAAACATCCTCACAAACTTTCACATTTATAAATAGTAGGATACAGCTGGTATCGTGAAAACATAACTTGTTTGCGTGGATGAATGAAGTCTTACTCATTGTTAAGTAATTTATCTTCATAATACTTTTAACGTACTTTGTGACATCATCTCCTATAATGTCGTCTTCTTTGAAAAGTCAGCTTTTATCAATGTTTTTGAAACGGAAATTGCTTTTGAAAGATGATTGACTATTCATTATTATTTTATAATCAATTTTACTCCTGAGTTTGATCTTGAACGTGCTGTCAACTGGACTATAAAAAGCTTTAAAAAGTATACTGTAAAACTTCCTTTCCTTTGAGCACTGGGTATAAAATTCTTGAAAATCATCGAGTGATAAAAAGTCACCAAAATGGTCCATTTCCATTGATATACAATTCCGTATTCATAAACGTCATTCGGTGATTTCAAAATTTATTTATTTTTATTTTTGAAGTCACCAAATGACTTTCACTTTCACTTTTGGCGATTTTTTATCATTTATCACTCAGTGATTTTCAAGAATTGATATCCTGGTCTTGTGGTAGCGGCCTTCTAATCCTAAGGTCGTAGGTTCAAATTCGGTCGAGACCAATGAATTTTCCGAAAAAAAAGTGCGCTATATACCTACTAGCTCAAACGGTGAACGAAAACATCGTCAGAAAACTGGCATAGGTACCTAAAAATGCCAACATATATACCAAGTGCTCGAATGGCGCCAAAGTAGCGCAATTTAAATCCTTTCATTACCTACACTGGTTCGAAAGAACTTGTGATACAAGAAGTAGTAATTAGCAGCTTCCTTTTAAAAAATCTGAAAATACTAAATCAAAACTCAAAGACTACCTTGTAGTAGGTACAGTAGTACCACAAATATTGTGCGCTTCGGCAAATTTCGTGCTTTGTATTAAAACCGAATTTGTCCGAATATGCAACTAATTAGTCAACTAATAATAACTGAACCAATCCTTTAAAAAAATAAGTGTCTACATAATTGTTATAACATCTCTATAATTACATAATCATCGGGATACTCCGTATTCCAGAAGCTAGACAAAAATAAGCTACCTATTAATCTATACTAATATTATAAAGCTGCAGAGTTTGTTTGTTTGTTTGTTTGTTTGAACGCGCTAATCTATGGAACTACTGGTCCGATTTGAATGATTCTTTCAGTGTTGGGTAGTCCATTTATCGAGGAAGGCTATAGGCTATGTTTTATTTTTTTCAAAATTAGGGATCCGTAATAAAATTGCTATTTTGTAACACAAGGTGTAAAATCGAAAACCTATTTTTGCGTGCGCTGCAAAAACTATTGACAATAGAACAAAATGATGTACTACGGGTTTGTAGATCTCATTAAGACCTACAAAAAAGTCCGCAAGAACATATATCTAGCTATCATGGTTTAATCACAATAACCGATTTTGTGTTCAAAATAATTATTAAATCGTCTGAAGAAAAAAAAACTACGTTAAATATGTATCGTAATATTAATCTTTATCGAAATTAAGCATTATGTTATCAAGAGTATTTATGTAGAAGTAAAATACTTTTTGTTTCATCTCAATCGGATATTTCGTTTAAAAGTTATCACGTGTGTAAGATGTTAAGAGTTGGTACCTATTAATGAGTTATGGGCCATAGTCCATTTATTGAGGGAGGCTATAATATAGGCAATATTTTATCTCGGCATTTCCACGGAAACGAAAAAAACGCGGGTGAAACCGCGGAGCACAGCTAGTATTTATGATATTAATGTAGGTCCCTTGTATTATTTTAACCAAAATGTTGTTATAGTTTAGAGCCGCAAGCCAAAAAGCCGATATTCCTTACCATGTTCGTTGTAAACGAGATTATGCATGACGTAGCCAATAATGTTTGTATTACATCAACTTCATAACCCACCCCCTTAAACAAGAATAAACTTTACGTCCTTACAATACGAATCACATTTCCTTGTGAAGTTTATTGCAATTTTGCGGATCTCAAAATCGTGTTACGACCTGTTCCGATAGTGAGAGTGAGTGGTAACTGTATTTAATCTGTGGCGCATAGTAAGTGTATAATCTGTGGAATAGTAACTGTTATTTAAACTGTGGCGTGCTTTCGCCGGTTCTCAAACACATGGACGTTGTAGATGACGACTGCGTTTTGTGTTTTGCTTGTGGTTTTTGTCTCGTTATGTTCTAGAACTATCACTACATAAAATAAGGCCTGTTGCCTATAGGGATAGGTAGAGAGAGTACATAAACATTAACACGCCCGTGACCGCAAGTGGCATTACGAGCTGAGCGCTTCCGTGCTTCGGAGGGCACGTTAAATTGTTGGTCCCGGCTTTTAAGTTGTTAAGCTGAGAGGATGGAATAGGTGCTGGGCAAGCCTACTTCATCCTAATTCATCCCGGGCACTACGGCGTCCCGTTAGTGAAGGTAATAGTTGCCTCCTGAAGCTGTATTTATCTACTATAGATGGCAAAAGGCCTTAGTTTTTTTTTACTCCTTGATTAAGTCCTTCATTGGAGCCACCCATCAAACACTTAATATCTTCGTCTTCTATAACACAAATTTAACTATTTTTCAACCCATCTTGCTGCTAGACAACATTTTATTATTATGTTATAAAACATTCTGTTTTTAATTACAGACAAAATGACTAAACTTAGTCTGTATCTTAGATAACGTAATTATAGTTAAAGTGACATATACTTAGTCTCTACCTACATCGGAGTTAATGCTCAATTTAACGTAATCCATTTCCTTCTACCCCACTTTGCTACTAATATTATAAATACGATTGTAAGTTTGTTAGTTTGTCCTTATCCCATGCAGCAACGAATCAACATGAATTTGGGCATCGAGATAAGTCGTTTATATTTTTAAGCATAGCAAGAAAATGCATCCAGCTGCTTCTCTCCCCGAGCATGTCGGGAGTATCCTCTCCAACATGATGGACCATCTATATAGGCGATGGGCTGATCACCTCTCACCGTGGTTCACTATATCCATCTATGGACTTTGAATCAAGAATAACTGCAAGTTACCTTATGATTATTTGTGGCTCTGCCCACCCCATTATATACGGGTGTGATAATATGTGTGTATGTTATCCGGATACAACTCGAGTGAGCGAATCTGCTGCTGGCAGCTGGTTAGTTTATGAAGTGACATAAAGTTAATCGAGTTCATAACCCTTCCTTACTTAAGTTATAAGACTTGCCCCGCCTCAAGGTCTTCGGAGGCTTATAACTCGTCTGGTACTTGTCTTATTGTGTAACTCGTGTCTCTGTTTATTATAGACTCATCTCATTAGTAAGCTATAAAGCCACTTCTGACACTTCTGCAATTTGTTTTTGTTTTCAATGTTGCAAAGGTAACAATATTTTCTTTGTAACTTACGAGTATTTCTATGGTAACCTAATGTGGGTACGGTTTTAAGCAAACGTTTTGATATTTGTTTCTTTATCATGCGAAATATGCTAACTTCAAACTTCAAATTACTTTATTCCTTAAGATCTGTCGGATCACTTGGACAAGTCCCAAATCTACGATGATTTCACACCTGTTCGTAACGCGACCAAGCGTGGAAGATACAGGCAAGAAACCACGTTTTGGCTACTTTTTTGGAAAACGATCCCTTTACAATTATGTTTATTAAACGAGTCGGAGCATTATTCAGCATCAAGTTTTTTATGCCTTCCGGAAGGAATGGCGTGCTAACTAGGAATTGTTGTGGAAGTTTGAATGTAGGTCCAGTGACAGAAAAATTGAGGAGCAATAGGCTAGCATATGGGCAAGTGATGAGGAGGGATGAAAGTTATGTTGAGAAAAGAATTATGAGTATGAATGTGGATTGTGTGAAAGATGACATGGTTAAGAAAGGAGTGAGTGCAGAGATGATGGATAGAAGAGAATGGAAGAAGATAATATGCACATAGTGAGGGATAAGGGAAGAAAGATGATGATGCCAGCAATAGTTGTAGGTATTTAGCTATTTAAATTAGTCAAAAGGGTTTTCTATTACGCCTTGCACAGTAGTGTGTGAAACAGACTCATTATGTTGAAATTATACAATCTTAAGTATTCAGACTTGTACTTACGGAGCCTAATTGTAACGTGTATTCTTCACTGACATCGTTCGTCCCAATAAAACCATCAGATATCATTGTGAGCTGAGAGACTGTGTTTTATTCTATTCTTACGTATGGAAAAAAAGAAGAAAGAAAGAGACAGCGGTATTGATGATGTCTAGGGGATAGTCGAAAAAGCAAGCGTAGTGCCGCCTGACGCGGGGGGAAATTCCTGAATGCAATTGGCCGAATTCAGATCTAAATGGCATAAAATGGGAGAGGTCTTTATACTCTGCAATGGGTGATAATATCATGAATGATAATGATGATGAAGTGGTAGTCATTTGAAACCTCGGTGGCGTGGCGGGCGAGTGCTCGGCTGAAATACAAGAGGTGCAGTTTCGATTCCTACTACGGAAGAAAAGTTTGTATGTTCTGCAAATATTTCTTCTGGGTCTGGTGTCCATATGGTGCCCATAGTACAAGCTTTGCTTAGTTTGGGGCTAGATGGCGTTGTGTGATATGTCCTCAAATATTTATTATTATTTATTACATAGGCAAAACATTTGACAAATTAATTATTTCTTATAACCGACAGTTCTATGTACAAGTAAAAGCTATCTCTTTTCCATATCAATCAAAGTACTTCACAACCCAAAAACAGTAGATAGGTATATAACATAATTACATTAGTCATATTTTTTGGCATATATTGCAGACACAATGCAATAGTCTGGCATCCATCTCTTTTTTAGACATCTGCCTTTCAAAAAGTTTTTTATTCTTTTACAGCAGGTAATTGTGTAAGATGGTTTTACACGGGCAATTTTAAATGCAAATCTACGCTCTTAAACTGTTATTTGACAGTCGAGCAATATCAACAATAGCAACATCGAGCCACATTTTAGATGTGCAGTGTAAATTCCGCAATTATTTTTAACGCTAATCTAGGTATATCATATTATCCATCTTGGGGCTCTTGGATCAGGAGTGGCCGCAAGTTTTATATTTTTATCTACGCTACTTTTTATCCGGGTGAGTACCACGCGAGCTACGCCGCGGACGAATGCCTGTGGTTATATACTTGTAACTTCATTATTATTTTTTTTACAAATTACAACCGTACAGACTAATAATGTCAAATTGACACTTATGTTGTCAAAAAATCTCCCGAAATGGAGCAACTAAATCGCCCGTTTATGATTTTGGAACACTTGAGCAAGCCAAGACCCACTTACAACAGTATTGTTCCAGAATTGATGATCTGCCAGCTGTCAAAACAATAAATTAACAACAATTACACGTAACGAGCTCTTGCATAACACCGTCCGTCGAGCGCTTACCATTGAATAGGCAAAGTTATTGCAAAGTAACTAATTAACTAATTAATTAGTTATTAGTTACATGAAAGGCCTATGCCCAGCTGTGGCCAAATAATTTCAATTTCAATTTATTGCGAAAATAGGTAAAATTAACAATGTAGATATAAAATTAAGGTCCTCCATTAACGGCTAAACAAGTATGCAATATTATACAAAATTAAATGTTAATTAAAGTTGTAGATGATGATGAACAAATTAGTTAGGTTTTATAAGAAAAGTCGTCTAGTCGTGTGTTGAAATCGTGAATCGTCATCGTGGCATCAATAGATTTTTGTATTCGGAAAAAATTAGTTCGCTATTTCAGTAGGTTAGGTACTCCGAAATGGAGTCCAAATCGTCCCCGTCGCCCGTTTCAACAACCGTTCTCTTGCCCCACAGACGTGTAGGAACTAGGAAGACGCCTGAGTTACCTAAGTCTACTTTTTCTACCTACCTAAGTGGTTTATAATTTCGGTAGAATTGGAATTCGAGATATGAAAAGACAATAAGATACGTTCTTATTGTCTAGCAATCTATATATATAAAACTCTTACGTTACTGACTGACTGACAGACTGACAATCAACACATAGTCTAAAACCATTAGTTCTAAAAACATTAGTAGGTACTAACACTGTTAGTACCCTACCCACCTGTAAACTTATCTATGGCTATGGAGGAACGGATACCTTCTAACACAAGTTTATTTTACTTAAAATAAGGTCCCTAGTTATACAATTTTGTAAACAGTTATATTAATAAACATTTTTCATTTTCAATAACATGAAACTTGGAGGGTATTTTCCTACTATGGTCTAAGGGTGCAGTAAAGAAAGAATTTCTACAATTCAACTCCTAGAAACACAGTGGAATTAAATGTCACGGGACGTTCCTCTGGTCACTTTTAATGTAAGCATTATATATAAGCTTTCTTATATAACTTATTTTCCCGCTGTGTCCTTCAGGTGGGCTAGAAAGGAAACTTCATCTGATCTGCTGCTGAATTTAATTGCGTACGATTTATCAAATTTTCAACCATTTTACGGCCAAATATGAATCTGCTGCTGAATCGAAATGCGTTACGATTCACTTGCGATTCGGGCCATTTATTAACATTGCAGAAATCGCTTAGGATTTGCTATAAAATCGAGAAATGAATTATTTAACCCCACAGGAATTGAATTTATGAAATTCCTTTGTTATTGCACAGTTCGCTTACATTTATAATTTAAATGGAAACGACCGGTTTATAAATTGATGTAACAATTGCAATAAAACTGATTAGTTTTAATTACAATTCATTGCATTACATCTTCAGACAAAGCAGGAACCTTTCCCTAGGTTAGGTACTTACGTGATGCTGCAGAGTAGCAAAGACTTACCTATATATAGCTCGAAGCTAGCAACTTGAAAAGAAAATTGCTACTCTAATCACTTTTTTCTTTTTTTTCCACTTTTCTGCTTTAAAAAATTTTTTGACCCCACACATCTTTTTTCATCATCATATCAGCCTATCACCCTCTGTTGGGTATAGTCCTCTGTAACACGCCATTCTTTCCGATCCCGTGCCAAATGAATCCAATGGATTCCCGTTATCCTTATAATGTCATTGACGTTACTTTAGTCTAATTATAACGTCCTCAGATTGAAGTAGTTTTTTGATCTTCTATCTATGTTTTGATAAGAAAACATAGATAAAAGAAAAGATAACAAACCTTTTTATGGTGCTACAAATATTAGTCCTTCACGTGTGTTAGTGAGGATGAATTTTAATGAGTTGCTAGCCGTCCTAATTTAATTCATTAAAACATACTTTTATATTGAAATAAAATAGAGAAAATATAGTATTCAATAAATGATAGGTTTCAAAAAGTTGGTAAAATCCATGTTACTGACGTGGCAGACCAACTTTGTCCAGCAGTGGAATACTCCAGGCTAATCGTAATCTTCTTGATTAATAAATACAAATGTCACAATTTCCAGTTTGTAGCAAAAATTTAACGGTTCATACCCACGACCTGCCACGTTCTCACCTACATTCTTGCTCTGTATTTTATCTTTTCTCGTATTCCTAATCCGTGCTTAGTGTTTAGCCCCAAGCAGGAAATATGACCTTTCACCGTTACGCAAAGGTCTCCAGCTGAAGTACAGCCAGCTCCATAACAAATTAGTAAAAATTCATTGGTTGGAAATGACTTTGTAGAAAATTAAGACAGAAAAATGGTTGCCCACCGCGTTTTCAAAACTCTTCCAGGGCTGGTTCTTATTTGGCTCAACGGATTAGTATTGCCATTCGTGGCAACGCGGCCAGCGTTTTGGGCACGCTTCCACCGTCTGATGAGCTGGATCAGGTGAGCTATCTAATAGACCGTTTGCAACGGCCTTTAGATAGCCCGACTGTTTCATTTGTATTTTGTAAAGTATATTTGTATTAGTTGTAAGCTATACCTTCTGACTGACTGACTGATTCATCATCGCCGAGCCGAAACCGCTGAAGGGATAGTATCCTCCCCAACATGATGGACCATCTATATGGGCGATGGGCTGATCACCTGTCACCATGGTTCACCATACCCATCTTGGGACTTTGAATCCGGAGTAACTGTTTGTTGAACTGACTGTGAAGTTTCCTTATGACTTATGACTTGTGGCTCTGCCCACCCAATTGGGGATAGGGGCGTGATAATATACATACATACTTAAAATAATGAATAATTTTTGAAAGAAAATCTGAAAAGGAATATATTATTATGAATAGTGAATGTATGTAGTATCTATGTATGTATTTTAATAAATAATTACTGAATACTCTAGCGAGTAGGTATAGTCTGAGTAAACTCACAGTCGAGCCAAAGTCTTAGTAAAATAACACAAACAAGAAGCTTAGAAAGCTTTCAAGACATTTCTTAGTAAAATGTTACTTACTAAACTATGCAATGTAATCTTACAAGCGAAAATTCTCTTTTCATAAATCTAAGGTCATCGGCTTTAGGAATTTTAGTTGCAAGTGAAACTACACAATGCATCTACCTTCCGGAAGAGTTAAATACATTCTCACACTAGCGTAGGACGTGGTGTGCGACGTATCTCGACTTTACGGACTATCCAACTTAGTAACCAATTTCATAACCCAATCGAGTTGGATAGGTCATGAAAGAGATGAAATCAGGTGCGGCACCTCACTCAAAAAAGGTTGTGGTCATGGCCACCTGAAAATCGGCCAAGTGCGAGTATGTATGTTCGTATGAGGTAGTAGCCAGCTCTAGTGACATAGTTTTTAGGCCGCTAAAGGCCTCCGTCATGGCTTAACAACTTAAAAGCCGGGACCGACTGTTTAACGTGCCCTCCGAAGCATGGAAGTGCTCAGCTCGTAATGCCACTTGTGGTCACCCATCCCAATTTGTGACCGCGCATATCGCTGCTTAACTTTAACGTTCAATCAAGAACACCTAAGCAAGTTACGCCACGAGCGCTTCAAGAACGCGTAGAATTCCGGACTCGCTCGCGATAGATACATTGCATTTCAACAAAGGAGACATTTACAAAATGTATGAAGTCAAGACCTTGTATAGGTCCATGCGGGCATCACGGAGGGTTTATTGTTTTTTTTAATTTGATCTATTAGGGTTGTGGGTATGCCCACCGTGTCCACAACTGTGGATCCGCACTTGGGTGGAATACGATGTAGTTGTAATTATGTAACACCTTTTACCATTGAGGGTCGATTTGTTAACATCTGGATACGATTATAATTCTTATCTATGGTACTTCGATTAATCGTACAGTTTGAATGTTTGTGGCTCAATTACATCATAACGGCTTGATTGCTTTGGATTAAACATGGAATATCCATAGTATGACCGGGGATAAGAAACAGGCTACTTTTTATTCGAGTACTACGCCACTGAAGCTGTGGAGCAGATAATTATTTTAGAATTAAACTTTATGGATAAAAATGAGTGGATCTACATTAGGTATATTTAGATTGTCTAATAAAACTAGCGTTTGTGATCGGCTTCACATGTTCAGTCAAGGAATGTGCGAATACATGTTACATGTATAAAATAAATGACAGTTTGTTTAAGGTATCTTAATACCTTATGTTATCACTTAGTGTATTTTCCTAACATTATCGATAGTTCATTGAGGCTCACACTTCTGTGACAATCATAGTCGGTAATGTCGCTATACGATTATTGAGTTTTTACGATTAGTGTCGAACAAACATTAAAGTTAAGTTACTAAGTATATAACTATATAGTAACTTAACTTTAATGTTAACTTAGGTACCTAAGTACCTAAGCTACATTAATCCAAAGTTATGAAACCATCGCACGACCAAATCTCTCCTAAAATCGGGCCGTTTGCACCACTTTAACACGCCATGACTCAAGTTAATAGCGTATTATGACTGTCACCTCAGAAAATACTCTAAGTAATAAACACAATGCTAGATCACAAATCATGCCCTAACTGACATGATTGTGATAACATGACATGAAATCACCTGATGTATAAGAGTACTGGTAGTCTCGCAGTTGATATCTGTCGAAAAGTGCCAACAAAAACAACGTTGCTACTATAGGTAATGTATGTACGATCCGTCTTATTTTAATAGAATATTGGAAACGGGCATCAGTCATGCCCATTCGTACGAGCGGGATCAGCTTAGTTTGTAAGCCTGTCGCAGTCAGTTATTGTTAGTTGACTATTAATTGCATATTCTGCATCAATTATCTAGTTTTATTATGTACTTTGCTAATCGATTTGTTATCATTTAATCTGACTATATTTTTTTAACCATTAACATGGTAGGTAATCTGATTATTTGACCGTTTAAAAATGTTAATTGACCTCTCGCCATTTCAAAGAGTAGTTATGTATGACGCAATGTTGACCTTCTGAACAATGGACGACATCTCGCAATTTGGAAAAGTCTTGAGAACCGTTTTGGAGGACAAGGTTCGAAGTTTAAACGACAAAAGTAACGCTATAAAAATAACCTTCAACCTGCAAGGTCACAATGTTTCGTCAACTGCCCACCCTGTTTCCCTAACCTATGTGATTTTGCTTTATCAATGTATGTATGAAAATACATACAGTACACTTACTGAATTTGTTTCATAATTTCTGCCTATAAAAAAGTCAACTAATATTCACAAACGGACGGTTTTAAACCAAGTATTCACAAACGGACGGTTTTAAACCAAGTATTCACAAACGGACGGTTTTAAACCAAGTATTCACAAACGGACGGTTTTAAACCAAGTATTCACAAACGGACGGTTTTAAACCAAGTATTCACAAACGGACGGTTTTAAACCAAGTATTCACAAACGGACGGTTTTAAACCAAGTATTCACAAACGGACGGTTTTAAACCAAGTATTCACAAACGGACGGTTTTAAACCAAGTATTCACAAACGGACGGTTTTAAACCAAGTATTCACAAACGGACGGTTTTAAACCAAGTATTCACAAACGGACGGTTTTAAACCAAGTATTCACAAACGGACGGTTTTAAACCAAGTCTGTTTCCCAGCACTGGTAAGATGAATGACCGCGCATCGTTCAACTAACAATATCAACAATGATCACATGCTCATACTTTCATTGTGTACTTCCACATTGCCATAGAAAAAACTATCAGTAGATAGCGCTATTTATTCTGGATAGGTATTTTTTATCGGTGAAAAAAAGTTTTTCGAAAAATTAAAAAAATGGTCGGTTCCAGTATACGACTAACGGATGACGCATCGTTGTTCATTTTCATAGCAACAGCTTTGTCCGTGCGTTGATATAAATGGTGGTAATGCAGATGTGTACAGATTTCTAAAGTAAATCAAGAACTTGGTGCAAGCGGATTCTAAACTATATAACCTAACCTAGGTATATCTAACTTAGTAAACGAAATTTTAATGACAAAAAATATATGGCGTTTTTCGATAAATAATAATGCAATGGTAATGAACGATTATTATCGTCCGGTAGTGGAATATTGGTACCTGGCATAAGGAAATCACCATGACTCGTCCGTTCAATAAATCGCGGATCCTCAAAAGGCGAACAAAATGTATTGCGCAACTGAAGAAAGTTCAACTTTACTGTGAAGTCATTCCCCCATGAGAATGCCTTTTACTGTGTATATTCCTTTTATGGTCTCTCAAAGAGCTCGTGGCATAGCTTGCTTAGACGTTCTTGTTTTTATTTGGGCATTACGAGCTGAGCGCTTCCGTGCTTCGGACGGCACGTTAAATTGTCGGTCCCGGCTTTTAAGTCGTTAAGCCATGTCGGAGGCTTTCAGGCGGCCTAAAAACTCCGTCACAAGAGTTGGCTATTACGAGCTCATACGAACTTACTTATGGTCTCTCGAAATTTTCATACAAACGTAGTATGAAACGCCAGCATTTTGTTTAATTACTTATGGCCGATTCCAATACTTTTAACTGACTTCAAAAACGTAGGAGGTTCTTAATTCGACTGTATGTTTTTAACTGAAGGTAGACTTTCGAAGCAAGCGTCAGTGACGCAGCGTTAGTGACGCCGCGATAGAGCTACTCCGATAATGTTTGGAACGTCATTCGCCGCATCGTTAACACTGCGCTCGATCTTTATACTTAAGCAATAACTGAAATAAATCTTACTTATATTATAAATGCGAAAGTTTGTGAGTTTGGATGTTTAGATGTTTGGATGTTTGGATGTTTGGATGTTTGGATGTTTGTGCCTCAATCACGCCTAAACGGCTGAACGGATTTGAATGAAACTTGGAATATACATAGTACATGTACTGGATTAACATATAGGCTATTTTTTATCCAGGTACCACGCGAGCGAAGCCGCGGGCGGCAGCTAGTATAATAATAATAAATATTTGAGGACAAATCACACAGCACCATCTAGCCCCAAACTAAGCAAAGTTTGTATAATGGGAACCAAATGGCTAATAGAATACTTAAATACTTTTTTTTAAATACATACTTATAATACATAATACTACAACACCCAGACCCGGAAGAAATATTTGCAGAGCATGCAAACATTTCTCCCGCAGCGGGAATCGAACCTGCCCCTCTTGCGTCTCAGCCGAGCACTCACCCGCCACGCCACGAAGTCGTCGAAATAACAAGATGAAACTATCTCTGAACTACTTATTGCTGAACCTATATTTCTATAGGTACCTTAGATTTTGTATCACCATTCACTTGCCCTTTGATGGCCCCAGATTTAATACTCAATTGCTACAATCTCACCATTTACGATTGACTTGGGTTAGACAAGTTAGTAGTTAGTAACCTGTAACTAGTGACTGAGTTCCTAAAAAACCGGTAAAGTGCGAGTTGAATTTGCACACGAAGGGTTCCGTACCATCGTACATGTACATACATAAATGTTTCTTGTATGTAAAAAGTCCAACCCCCGAATACTCAAACGTGACTCAGAGTTGAGCATGTCTCAGCTCACGGTTTTTTGACAGTTTCTGATGAAAATCTGTAAAAAAAAAAATCGTCATTTGAGACGTGCTCAACTTTGAGATGCGTTTGAGTATTCGGGGGTGACTTACCTCTTTATTACCAATAGAGAAACTATACACTATATATATACTACTAGCTGCCGCCCGCAGCTTCGCTCGCGTGGTATCCGGATAAAAAAATAGCCTTATAATGTTAATCCAGCACATGTACTATGTATTCCAAGTTTCATAAAAATCCGTTCAGCCGTGTAGGCGTGATTGAGGCACAAAAATCCAAACATCCTCACAAACTTTCGCATTTATAATATAAGTAAGATAACAATAGAGAAATTTTGTAAGTTCTGCAAATATTTCTTTCGCGTCTGGGTATTGTAGTATTATGTATTATAAATATGTACTTACAAAAAAAGTATATAAGTATTCTATCATCCATCTGGTGTCCATAGTACAAGCTTTGCTTAGTTTGGGGCTAGATGGCGCTGTGCGAAATGTCCACAAATATTTTTTTTTATTTGTCCGTTCGTCCATCTGATTATTTCAAGAACTAATGAAACTATTAAGTTGGAAGGAACAGCTGCAATTTTGCTAACCCAATCATTTAGTACTTAGATGAAAAAAAAAACACGTTTCATGAAAAAGTTAATAATTGCAGTAACAACTCGTTGAAATCTTTTGTATGCAACAATAGTCGAAAACTACTCTGGGGATGTCGTAGGGAGTCGAATTTGCACACAAAGGGTTCCGTACCATCGTACATGTACATAAAAGTTTCTCCCCTTTTTATTTTTGATTTAATATTATTTATTATTATAGTGGCAATAGAAATACACACTCTGTGAAATTTTCAACTCTACCTATTACGATTCATGAGATACAGCCCGCTGACAGATCTGTCATCCGTTCATCTGTCGGTCCCGTTGGCACCCTTCGGGTACGGAACCCTAAAATATAACCTAAACTGAGTAGTGTTATTCCTAGTCATTTTCTTAAGCCATTTCAACTTTTATAAAAGGTAATTTCTGTGATTGGTTTACCGACACCCTTTTTTTCGCCGTTATAAAAATATTCATTTTCTCTGCTGGACTGGGAGTAAATAGAAACATAGAATACGTCCAGCTGCTTCTCTCACCGAGCATGTCGTAAAAGTCGACTAAGGAATAGTATCCTTTCCAACATGATGGGCCATCTTTACGGGCGATGGGCTAATCAGCTGTCACCATGGTTCACCTTATCCATCTTGGGACTTTCAATCAGGCTGCAAGTTTTCTTATGATTACATATGGCTCTGCCCACCCAATTAGTGAAACGGTCTTGATAATATGTATGTATGTATAAAAATAGAAGATTTCAAAAACCACCATCTTTTCTGAATCATTTTAAAATACTATACGTTCTAAGTAACGCATATCTGTGTCAGAGGATTTTGAGATCTACGAGCAAGTGATAAGGTTGAAAATAAAGTAAGTCTACGTTGTTACGTCAAATAGCAGACGGTAAGCGTATCCATCTGCGCAAGAGTTGACCTGAGACATACGACCCTATAGTGATGGGATAAAGAATGGGTCCTTTATCGACATCGACAAAATTTAATGATATTATTAAACTATTGGAATAAATAGATAATAAATAAATATTTGTGGACATTTTACACAGCGCCATCTAGCCCCAAACTAAGCAAAGCTTGTTTTGTAAAATCCAGTAACAATCTCGTATTTTCTTACGGTTATAGTATTTAAGTGGACTCGGTTGCGTGGAAGGCTAGTCCGGTTGTGACGCAGGATCAAGTCCCACCGTGAGGGAAATGTTTACATGTTTTTTTGTTGTTTTAATATATTTCAGGATATGTTTCATCAAAACATTAGTCTCTTAAAATCTGTAGGCTACTTTTATCCTATAAAACGATCACAAAATGGAAAAAGGATGTATAACCGGGATAACGCATAAATAGTTACTTCTTAGACATTAATTTAAGGGTAAGGGTAAGGGCCTCTAGCTGTAATGATTTCATGATTTTTGATTTGTTCGATTTGTTTCTGCCCCGAATAGCAGAATAACTACCTAATAAAACATTTGAAAATTTGCATTATTAATTCTGAGGCGGTACGAAGTTCGCGGGGTCAGCTAGTATAAATATAAAAATAAAAAAATATCGACATTTTCTCGTCACTAGTGGACGCACTATTGCGTACGGACTACGCCAGTCCAGTGCCATGCACGGCCTGCCCCGGGATGGTGCAATATAATCTTTAATTCAATCCCATGGATTTTTAGATTTTCGCAACGTACACAAAGCGGCCAATAGACGCGTCTTCCGCCAACATCTACTTAACAAGTTTTTTCGTATCGTACTGATAACGTTAATTTAATAAAATTGACGTCTAGCCGCGGCAATGACTACGAGCGATTACGCACTGCATCCGATCTCAATCCGTGAAAATACGTTCCAAAGTAGTCATAGAACTATTTGTATGGTTCACGCACTATATCCAATTTCCGTCATCCGATGTCTCTCCGTCATCTGTGAATCTCCAATTCAGAACAGAATATTGAAGGACCGAAGTAGCCGTAGTACTGTTTGTACTACGCTTGCGCACTGTATCCGATTCGAACCCGAGTTATGTTATAAAGATGAAGCGAATATCAGAATTTGGTCCGAGTTTTCTAATGCAGTGCGTAAGCAATATCCGAATTTGGTCAGGGATTTGTTTATACTCCAGATCCGTATTTTCGCGAAACCGGATCGATGCAGTGCGAAAAACAATAAACGAATTAGGTCCGAGATTTTTATATCAGTATTTTCACGGATTCGGATCGGATGCAGTGCGTAACCGCTCTACCACGCGGCAAAGAAGTGTTTTGCTCTTTGAACAAAATGTATGACGAATTAGTCGAATTAAGACACTGCGCATAACTGAAAGTCAGGCAGTTTCGTATCTTTTCAATTGCTAAAATTCAAAATGTAGAGCACCACTACAATTACATAAACATAGCACGTGTAGGCAATATTTTCCACTAGAGCAGTCACACGGTGTGCCAGATTGAAAGACGTTATTTGTAGTTACAAAACATAATAATTTATCAGTCTGTTTATGCATAGGTACCTACTTACTTAAGTAGTGTGTATTGGTCAAAAGGTGTTTGCCTGGTTTTCCTTTACCACGGTTTCTTACCACGAATTTATTTACATATATTTCTTCCCAAATAATGTCGTTCAACCTTCGTTTAACCACGGCAAAATACTTCTGAATCCAAATATTCACAAAACGTGACCTAAAACGAAATAGTTCTTTCTCTTTGTCATAGAATTTTTCTCTTTTTTCCACAGAATCGTAGACATTCCTGTCCGGGGTCAAACGGAGGACAGTCCTTTGTACGTCCACAAAGAATTTGAGGTAATTTTCTACATGCAGTTGATACTACTGATGTGATTTCGGAGCAAGCTTTACGGAGTATTGCAGCAACAATATTATAATGAGTTTAAACATCTCATAGCAACCGTTTTTAAACTACTCGTGTCGCTGTTTCCTTCAACCAGTCTTGAAATTATTGAAGTGCACCTCAAAGAGAATTCATTTATGTACCTACTTGACACATTGTTTGATCTTTTTGGTTCTACGATGTCGGTTTTCTCCAGATTTTTTCCTTTACTGCTTGTGAGTTACGGATTCGAACTTTGATAATAAACCCAAAACTTTGAAAAGGAGTAGTCATAGGCAGGTCTACCATAACTAACCAAAATATAATAATAATAATAAATCATTTATTCAATTATGTTTATTAAACAAGAAAAATTACAACTAGGTACTACATGACCAAACCATCTTAACATACCTTTCTCAATCTTCTTTCACTCCACATCGCACATATAGGTAGATATGACGAATATAGAAACAGCTATGCATTTTCTGCTTTATTATATTGTCTTCAGCCGAATGAGGAGTGTGATGAGTGGGAGGTGAGCAGGTCGAGGGTTCATCTTGGAGTCCTCATCGGTAGCGGAGCCTTTGGGCGGGTCCACGCGGCGCAGCTGGACATGCCTGCTGGACAGACGGTCACTGTGGCCGCCAAGATGCTGACTGGTGAGTCTACCACCAGCTCCCAGCCGCGGTGCATGTGCTGTCTTCAGCAGAGTGTGGTGGTTGGGTTATGAGTCGGTCGAGGGTGTCTCGGAGCCCTTATTAGCAGCGGGGCTTTCGGGCGCCATGTGGCACAGCTGCTGCCTGCTGAACAGACGGTCACTGTGATCCAAGTGCGGACCAATATGCCGACTGGTAGTACCCTATCTTTTTATCATTTCAACAATCATCCAGCATCGATTGTAAGCATAAATATTTTGATTACTTATAGGTTCATTAGAGATTCAACTAGTTCCGATCGCACATCGTTGCTTATCGCCAATTCCCACTCACTATCTTTGTTTTCGGTCGCCTTCTTTCGCTTGGTATACCCAGGAAGTTATTTCATACTTATTATCCGTCAAAAATTAAGTAATGCTTGAAATATTTCCATTAGTACATAATCCAGTGATGGACCTTTAAAACATTACCTAATATAAAAAAAAACGTTTCAAAGTAATCCTTTTTACAGAAAATGCATCAGAAGAGGAGGTCCACGACTTCTACCGCGAGATTTTGATGCTGAAGCACGTTGGTTGTCACAAGCACGTCATCAGACTTGTGGGATGTTGCACGCAGGGGGCGCCACTTATTGCTCTCTTAGAGCACGCCCCCCGCGGAGACCTCCTGTCCCTGCTTAGGGCTGCGAGAGGGAAGAGAAGAGAACCTCAGTCAAGCAGAGAACCTCAATCGAGCAGAGCTGACAGTGGCGTCGGGAGACCTTCAGAGGGAGATTGTAAGTTAGACGTTAGTTATAATCTAGCTTATTTATCTAAGAACACGCCCCCCGCGGAGACCTTCTGACCCTGCTTAGAGCTGAGAAGGGGAAGAGCAGAGAACCGCAGTCAAATAGAGAACCTCAGTTGAGCAGAGCTGTAAGTTGGAAGCCACGCTCCTCGCTCCCTTAACTCTAGGTTTGTAGGTAGATTACCAGCTACATTGGACTGGTGGTCTAGTTGCAGTGGCGGTAGCTTCATACAAGCCAAAAAGCCGGGCTTACCCTACTTGAAATTCTACCAAGGTAACCATCTTCATATCATGATTTATCTAAAGGGACATTCAGAGAATACATTACATTTAGCACATCACTGACATTATTAGGTAGGATCATCATCATCATCTTCCTGCCCTTATCCCACTCTATGTGGGGTCAGCACAGCATGATCCTTGGATCATGATGTAAGAGTTTTGGCTAAGGTGTTTTATGACCGGCCGCCTGCCTGACGTCAACTCTCCTTGGGAATACTTGCTTATTGTATCTCATCATGGAGAGGATACTATCCCTTAGTCGACTTTTACGACACGCTCGGGGAGAGAAGCAGCTGGACGCATTCTATGTTTTATATTCTATGTATTATTAGGTAGGATATTAGAGAGATTAGTGTTATTGTCATAAATTACTTGAATACTTCCAGCCGAATACACGAACCTCAGCGATTCGGACCCGGCGCTATCGGGCAAGTTGTACATAGACGACAAGAGCCGGGACCATTACGTGGCGGAGCCGGCATTGCGGCTGGACGGCGGGACAATGCGGGACTACGCATTGCAAGTCGCCTTAGGCATGCGGCATTTGGAGGAACGGGGAATCACTCATAGGTAAAGTAATCCTAGTAATATAATATAATATCTTCTTTAGCGTAATTTGTTCATGCATGACAGTTTTTGTATCGTAGAATGTTTTTAAACGTGAAAACCTATTATTGGCTTTCTGTTTCTTATAAGTATATTTAATTTAATTTGTTTCTGTAGCTGCTGGTTTTCAAAAAAATAAATAAATAAATAAACAAATAAATAAATAAATAAATATTATTAATGCGAAAGTTTGTAAGGATGTGTGGACGTGACGAATGTATGTTTGTGCCTCAATCACGCCGTAACGACTGAACGGATTGAAAGAAACTCGGAATACACCATAGTATGTGTGCTGGAATAACAATAGGCTACTTTTTGTCCGGATACCACACGAGCGAAGTCGCAGGCGAAAATTTGCCTTGCATCGCATACATTTTGTCCTTTCCTTTTAATAACCACTTTCTTAAGTTGCATATACCAATGTTTTACTATTCTATGATCATCCGTGTATAGATAGATTACCTGATCACCCATTATACTAATCTAATCTACCTTCAAAATTGTATTTACGCCCAAAAGGGTTCAATTAATTATACATTCCGTGAATCATATTATACATTCAATGAAATGTTTTGATTCCCGAAATGTTCTCAAATGTTTAACCTTCGGGCACACAAATTATAAATTTTCAACACAAAAGTAATTACAATGGCTACTCTAACCATACAGTACAGGATATCCAGCTTTATTGTGAAACGAATAGAGCTGATAATTCTGTGGTTTCCGGGTCCTTGATCTGCGCCTGACGACGGTCGCATAGCAACGCGGAAAGTGGTTTCATATCGTCCAATATACTTTTACTAGGGTCACTCATCTGGAAATCATTACATCCTAGAATCTTGAATCTACCAGCCAGAACAGAACGATGCCAACCTAAATACCTACTTACTGTACACTCAACTTCAAAAGATTTGGGTATTTAAATAGATAAAGGATTTTTTTCCGAAAATTTCCACCTTCTACATGACCAAATACAAATAAGTCATAACGAGTACATTATGGTATGGTACTTAGTTATATTATATATCCCCAAACCCGGAATAACTATTTGCAGAATCTGCGAACATTTCTCACGTAATCGTACCCGCACCCCTTGCCTCTCACACGGACAGCCACCCTGGTGGCTTGGCTGACGCGACGGGTCAATGGCCAAAAATAAAGCGTTGCTATAGTTGTTCCCCTTTTCAACTGAAATCTCAATGTTTCAGAGATTTAGCAGCGAGGAACATTCTCGTGGACGGCAGTGGCGTCCTGAAGGTGGCTGACTTCGGCCTCTCCCGGTCAGGGGTGTACGTGCACACCCGAGCAAGGCCAGTGCCGTTGCGCTGGCTGGCGCCTGAAGCCATCATGCAGGCACAGTACCGCAGCGCTAGCGATGTCTGGGCTTTTGCTGTGCTGCTTTGGGAGATCGCTACTTTAGGTAGGTAATCCAATCAGGCGCGGTCCGAAGGGGGGGGCACAGGGCTCATGACCCTCCCAAAAATCGTACACGTCAAATTGAAAAATTTACAAAATTTAAAAAAGCAATTCTGCCCCTAGCCGCGATGCCAATAAAAATAGACTGCTGGGTGTTATTTATTATTATTTTATAATGAGTACTATTTTTCGTGAATTTCATAAAAATACTATAAGTAAGTGTTTTTGCAATCTTTTTAAATACAGTTCAAAAATCATCCAAAAAAGATGGCAACCCTACTAGTCTAGCACACATCAGCACACAGCAAGATCGTGAACCGTAAATGAGAGGATTTGTAGCTATTATTTCTTTACAGGTGGTTTCCCTTACGCAGAACTAAGCAACCAGAAAGTGCCTCCCTTCCTCGCTGGAGGCGGGCGCCTTCCGAGGCCAGCCCGCGCTTCCCCACGCCTCTACAACCTCATGCTCGAATGCTGGTCCGAGCACTTCGAGGATAGACCAACATTCGCACAAATAGTCGAAAATCTCAACGCACAGAAGCAACTTTACGTTGACCTGGACTGTGTATTCCCACCTACAGACGACCTGCTAAGCGATTTTGACTTCAACAGCGGTTCCACAATAGCTTCCAAAGACTGATTATGTTTAAATGTTTCTAGCACAGTAAAAAATTATTAATAGGTACCTACCTAGTTGTTTCATTGAGCTTATGGGACTCCATATAAGTCTAAAGGCACTTATTCACACACACAAATATTGCACACGTGTTGTTAGACATGTCGAGCGATGATCTACAGCAGGGATGCCAAACAAGTCGATCGTGATCGATCAGTCGATCGCCGGACTCATGGTGGTCTATCGCGAAAGGAGGCCAGGCACACTCCGCACTTTAGGTACCTACGAAGCGTACATCGGCGGGCCTAGTCGACTGAGCCCTTTCATACATTCATTCCGCGCCAAACGAGAAAGAGTTAAATGCGATAGCAATAGAAAAATAGGAACACGTGTCGGGGGACATTTATAATAACTTAGTTCGAAGTATCAAGTAGGTACATTAAAAATTTATTTGAAACACTCAGGGTTTGACCCTGCCGAGCAGACTAACGAGGGCGACCCTTAAATAAAGGGGTGACACCGAAGATCAAGTTGAATTAACATGCCCGTCCTTTTTGGCATTACGATTTGGTTTTCTTTTAGATGGCGGATTATCAGCCGGTGTTTCCTCTTCTGATGCTGGCGGTATCATACTTGGTATATATATCATACTTGCTTCTGGTACTGTGGAAGTCGGTGCTTCTGAACTTGTAGCTTCTAGTACAACTATCGGCGGTGATTCCGAGCTTGTTATTACGTCTGGTTCTGCAATAGTCTGTGTTTCCTCTTGTGGTGTAACTTCTATCGACTCTGGTTCCGAACTTGGTGTTACTTCTGTTACTGGTGGCAGAGGTGATTCAGAGCTTGGTTCGGGTGCATCTGTTGGTGGTAATATTTCCGGGTCTGCTGACGGTGGTGACCACAAATCTGGTGGTGATGATGGTAGCGGGATCAGTGTTGATAGTTCCTTTGTCGACTCCTGTGGACCAGTGGTGGTATGTTTTGATGTAGTTGAGTCAGTTTTGCTGCCTTCTAGGATAAACTTTAGAATGCTGAGAGGCACCCAATGGCCGGGCATGAGAGCTTCTACGGGGTTTGCGACGAAGATTAAGGGGTCCTTGTTGGCGTCTGGCCACTGTGTTGCATCAGATGCTGTTATCATCAACACTATTACCAAGGAGGTCGATCTTGCTACCACTGAAATGTTCAACTGAATTATCTACCTTTACTTACATCGCCTGGTTCTCGCAGAAAGTATCGGCGGTATCGCCGAATTTAACAAGTAATAATCATATAGCGATTTGTATGTATGGATGTTTGTTACTCTTTCACGCCTAAACGGCTGAATGGATTTGAATGAAACTTGGAATATACATAGTACATGTACTGGATTAACATATAGGCTATTTTTTATCCGGGTACCACGCTAGCGAAGCCGCGCGCGGCAGCTAGTTGGAAATAAATGATTAAATAGGCACTACGCTCTGCAACACACAGTGTTGCCAGCAACTCATGAACAGTTGACCCACAATGTTGATCAATTTTATTGTTGCTCGACAAAAGTTTACCATGAATATATTTCGTGACCTGGAATAACATAGGTTTAGGTACCTACCTATTCTACTTTTTATCCTGCAACCCTGTTGCGATACAAATGTTTACCATGAATATTTCATTCAAATCCGTTCTTCTCCTCGCAAATTTGCAGATTCATAACATTAGTAGCATACCAAATTCTAGGTAGGTAGGTAAGGTACCTAGTAAACATCCCTGAAATCCAATCAAGATCGTGGATTTGAACTTGTTCGAACCAATTGACTTTTCTTCGAATCAGGTTGGTATATAATACACTCTTACCCCAGAATACTCAAACGCGACTCAGAGTTGAGCACGTCTCAACTCACGGTTTTTTGACAGTTTCTGATGAAAATCTTTCAAAAAATTGTCATTTGAAACGTGCTCAACTTTGAGATGCGTTTGAGTATTCAGAGGTTAATAACATAAAATACTTAAGAAATTTTTACATACTCTTTTCGATTGGAATTATTTAACAACAAATTCTTCATTCCATTGGGTAAGCGGTGGTCGTAGCCGGTATTTACCTAACTCTTATCTAAAGTCAATGAGTAGGTAAGTAACTAGATAGGTAGGTACTTACTACAAATAGCTATCTAGGCAAGTAAATAAAATCGACAGTGCAGTGTGAAAAGTCCCAATGCTCAAAATTAACAAAATTAAAAGACTTAAAAAAACCGTCAAGTGCGAGTCGAATACGCACACGAAGGGTTCCGTACCGTCGTACATGTCAGGCGCTATTACTCTATTAGGTTTATTGGATATGGATACCTTAGGATTTAGGATAGCTACCGCTGTATAGGTTCGAAGAAATTGAACCCCTTGTTGCTCATCCAATCTAAGACGTGTCCTGTCAGCATTTTGAGTTCTATCACGATATTCCCCACCGATGATAACCTGTAATGTATTTGGAAATAATTTGAAAACAGTAAACAGGACTTGTACCTATGGTAAATGGATTTATAATGGATCAAGGGATTCTAATGCACTTTTCACATGTTTTACGAACTTATTAGGTAAATGTTTTACTTGTTTGAGAAGTCAAATATTTAGGTATGTTTTATCTTTAAATCGATACAAAAATAAACATATCTTCACAAAACTTTGTAGTGTCAATAATTTTGTTTTAATCATTATGATTTTATCTAAATAGTAATTGAAATACAAATGCATCTCTGAATAAAAAAGATGTGAAAAATGATTTTAGATAAAGATCTATTGAATTCCGTTCTTATAAATATTTCGAAAATTACGAATTTGAGAAATAACTTCAAAAATAGCTGTACAATCAATAAATAATCGATTTTCATAAGTATTATTTTGTAAAATATGTGTAGGTATTAGGTAACATGGTGAATAGAAAATAATGTGATGAATCATTGATTCCTTTACATTTTTTTTTGTTGATTACATATTATTATAGGTAGATAAATTGAAAAACCTACCTGAAAATTGAAAAAAACGACTTATTGACTTTTCGCTCTAAGGGAACATTTCAAAACAGTGATTGGATCGAATTGAGATTTATATGCTAAGGTTTTATGTCTATCGCTTTCGCATAAAAATCTTATCAGAGAATTTGAATTATTTAATAATTGAAATACGTAAAAATATGTGTAGTTTAATTTACTTAACTTCACATGAAAATATAATAACCATAGCCTTTAAATGTACCTACGTATATTCTACTCACAATTTTATTTAAGACATGACTTATTTAATAAACCTAAATTAATAAAAATGTTTAAGATACAAAATTAGTCTATGGGATTTCAAGGAAAAAAGTAAGAAAAACAGTAGGTATAATTCTGAAAATATAACACAGAATTAATTTTATCAACCATCGTCCATCATAATTATACCTATTTACCAACATAAGTGGATTTTAAGTAAAAGTTAATTTATTTCAGTGTTATTCAATTTGATCCTCACACTGCTTCTATTTGCCGGCACACAAGCTTTAAGATGGCCAAAGGCCCAGCAAGATCCCCTCGTTTTCATCGCGAACCCTGTAGAAGCCAACATGCCTGGCCACTGGATACCATTGAGCATCGTCAAAGTCATGCTCGAGGGAACCACCCAGAAACCGCGAGAGATATTGAAATTGCATATGACTAATCCAAAGACAACTACAACAGAAAAGCCTACGCCAGCACCCACGCCACCACCGACGCCTGCGCCAACAAAGCCACCACCAGCTCCTACGGAAGCACCAACGCCACCGCCTACCCAACCACCAACAACTGAGCCATCCTCACCAGCTCCTACCGAGGCCCCAACGCCACCACCACCAACGCCAGCACCTCCCGAGCCGCCACCACCGGAGCCAACAACGCCAGAGCCCGCCACTCCGGAACCAACAACGCCAGAACCCGCCACTCCGGAGCCAACAACGCCAGAACCTGCCACTCCGGAACCAACAACGCCAGAACCCACCACTCCGGAACCAACAACGCCAGAACCCGCCACTCCGGAACCAACAACGCCAGAACCCGCCACTCCGGAGCCAACAACGCCAGAGCCCACCACTCCGGAACCAACAACACCAGAACCAACAACACCCGAGGCAAAGAAAGGACCAGCTCGACCACCAAGGAAACCAACAGATGGACATGACAACTCGAATGTTTAATAAAATTACGAATTCTTTTAAAATGTTTTGCTATTATTATGCACTCACGCGCAAGTCACGCGACGCCGTGCTAAGCGTCAATAAATAAATAAAAATACAATCACTAATTAAAATTGGAACGTTGGACTTGTGTTCGTCTATCCCAGGGATTCCCAAAGTGGTCGATATCGACCCCTTGGGGTAGGTAGGGCTCGGTAGGGTTTCCTAGGGGTCGACATAAACGAAAACTGATTTTGGGGGTCGACGAGGTCTAAAAATTGACCCCTATTACATTAACACAAGCTCTTATTTAAAACTTGATATTTACTGAATTGTATTTTGTATGTCTTTTTATTTTGTTAAATTTTGATGAGAAAATGAAGACAACTTTACTCACTTAACCAAGTGCAATGTTTTCCAATTGGTACCATAGTACCTAGGTATTTTGTATCAATAGGAAAACACTAAAGATAGGCTCCCTTATTCATAATAGTCTGCTAACTTAAAGCATTGATAATTCTCACTCTGTCTTCTTCTATTGACCTAAGTCAGAATGAAAAATAACACTCTGTAGCAGCTGTTTTAAGTTAGCGGACCATTTTGAATAAGGGGGTTGATCTTAAAAGTAGATAATTTGGCCATGGGGGTCTGAGGTAACAGTTAATTTTGGAAAAGGGGTCACTTGTCCAAAATAGTTTGGGGATCCCTGGTCTATCCCCTTAGAAATCATGAAAATAATTACGAGAGCCTGAATCATGGTTGAATCATGGATGATTCTGAAGCTGTAGTTGATTATGACAAACTAGCGACCCGCCCCGGCTTCGCACGGGTGCAATACCATCGCGGACTTTTTTGTAGACCTTTTTAAGGTGTACAATACTGTAGTACATTATTTTGATCTATCTCGTAGGGTTCAGCCAGCGTTTGCAATGTAAGCGCAAAAAAATGTGTTTATTTACAACATCACATTAGAAACTTCTAAAATTAACAGTGTTTCTCTATTATATTATGCATGTATTATACATATAAACCTTCCTCTTGAAACATTCTATCTATTAAAAAAACCGCATCAAAATCCGTTGCGTAGTTTTAAAGATCTAAGCATACATAGGGACAGCCAGCGGGAAGCGACTTTGTTTTAAATACTACTCGTATGTAGTGATGAGGTAGGTGTCCTTAGATTTGTTAAGATCATAAAAGTATCTCTAAGCTATCTATAGTGTCAAAGAATACAACGTGGCGCCTGTAAGAAGTCATCCTATCCTACTATATTATAAACTAGTTTTCGCCTGCAGCTTCGCTCGCGTGGTATCCAAACAAAAGTTAGCCTATATTATTCCAGCACACAAACTACGTGTATTCCAAGTTTCATTCAAATCCGTTCAGCCGTTACGGCGTGATTGAGGCACAAACTTTATTTCTTTCTATCTACCTAATTATTGTAACATTTCATCATCGCGTTAGTTCGTATTTTAGAAGCTAGATGAAAATTGCCGAGGCGCATAATTATTTGTGGTACTAGGTACTGTATAATGTTATGTACCTAGATACTAGATTTATAATAATAATAATAATAATAAACACTTTATTGCACACAAAACACAGAAAGTAAATAAAAAAAAACAGTACAATGGGCGGCCTTATCGCTAAGAGCGATCTCTTCCAGGCATCCTTTGGATGGAGAGGATAAACAAAACAGATTATTTATTTATGTAATACTAGCTGCCGCCCGCGGCTTCGCTCGCGTGGTACCCGGATAAAGAATAGCCTATATGTTAATCCAGTACATGTAGGTACTATGTATATTCCAAGTTTCATTCAAATCCGTTCAGCCGTTTACTGCGTGATTGAGGCACAAACATTCAAACATCCTCACAAACTTTCGCATTTATAATATAAGTAGGTACCTAAGATGATTTATTATGATAAAATCAACAATATGATGATGATTATGATTGTGATGATGGCGCCCAAATCGGCAGGACGTTTGTGGAGAAAATCTACCTACCGTACCCACTATTACTTAATCTGTGCCGAGCTGTGCTTGTGCCTGCTTGTTTGTGCCGCTATATAGTGCTGTGCCGTTTGCAAGGTTTACGGGTGCATAATCGACTATCGATAAATAAAAATACCCTACTAAATAAAACAAATTAATACAGTAGCACGAATATTGTGCGCCTCGGCATGTTTTGGCTAACTTTTGAAAAACGAATTATCGCGATGATGATTATGTAATATAGTGATGTTACAATAATTATGTAGATAGGTTCTTAACTTTTCTATAGGGTTGGTTCGGTTATTATTTGTTGACAATTATTTGCGTATTCGGGCAAATTGTGGTACTACCGTACTTTAAAGGTAGATATTTTATACAGTGACATTTAACCTCAAACTACGTAACTAAAGCTTGTATGTTATGTAGGTACTATCGAAAACAAATTAATGAATATTTTATTCCTTACAATAAAATAGACTTGGTATGCAAGTTAAATAATTAACAATATTATAATAGATAGAAGGTATGTAACTTAGCATTGGGTATAGTTATTGAAACTGGATCGGATAAAAATGTTCCAGAAAGAAAAGGTCCAGAATTATGTCAAGCAAATCACAATCGCCAGCCTAACAACAATGCAAAATGAATATAGTCATTGTTCCTACTGTACATATGCGAGTTTATCGATATCGATTTCACCGCTACTGGACACGCACAACACTAATAACACTATGCACCAAGCGCTTCTGTTTGCTATCTCTTTCCCACATCGAATTGTTTTTCTGTTTCTGTCAGTCACGCGTTGTGCTTCGAAGAGGGACGTGTGTCGCTGCTCTTCGGAGTAGCCAGAACGTGAATAAATACACGTGCGATATACTTTGAGCGCAAATACTTAACTGGATTTATAGTAAACAGTGTTTGTGTGGTGTTTTCGGGAAGTGGATAGTTACAGTGATGAGATGACTGACTGATAGTTCGCTAGGAATAAATAAATTAAACTATGGCGGTGGTTAATTTTAGCGTTTGTTTAGTGCTTGTTTTGTACCAACTTTCGGCGGCCTATAGTGATGAGGCGTCCTCGGAATCCGCTGATCTTGGATTGAGTGGTAAGTTTTCAAAATCACTTGACATTATTTCCGTACATACCTAGCCAGTAATAAGGTGTAGAGCTTTGAGGTTTTTCCGCTTCAGAATTACTTAGGTCCTATTTTCAAAGTCTTAGGTAGATGCTAGATGGTAGGCAAAAAGCTACGTACCTAGGGCACATACCTAATTCGGTTTAGTTACCATTATTTTAAATATATCTAGGTAAGCAGGCACCAAAGTCTGCTCCGAAAGCACAGGCAATCAAACACTGATCATTTTGCGGCATTCATTTTTAGGTAGGTAGGCACATTTTGTATTGTGTCGTATGCGATCTTATAGGTTTATTACCTACCTAGGTAGGTATACTTGACGCATTTACCTACAAGTTTAGAGACCACAGTAAAATTCATTTCATTACTGATGATAAATTTGTGTCAGCTGTCATCAGATACCTACCCAGACCTCTTTTTCTATATTCTAAGCCCAGACCACAGCGCGTCCGAAAAAACAATAAACGTAGGACCAAGAAAGAACAACCAACATTTGCCAGGTAGGTGATCGCGCCATTACAAAAGGGCGACCTAACTAGTCTTAGGTAGGTTACCTACCTACCTTTCTCTCAACCTAGCATGACAACAGTCCAGTTTATTGGAAAGTCCTTCTTTCTTACTTACGTCATCAATCGATACCGTGCCGATGTACCTATGTAGGTATTGGTAGGTAAAGTACCTACTTACCGGTGATTTGATAATATGATAAAGACCTGACTAGACCTGGCGCCACACACTTGGAAAATTCAACTAGGTATCTACACTATTGATAGCATTCAAATCATTATCCTAATCCCTGTTGAATGAATAAGTATGGCCATAATTGAAACAACACCTAGGTAGCTACGATTTATGGCCATAATTTTACAATGTCAATCAATATGGCATAATGATGGTAGGCAATAGCTCCAGTGGCGGTCTTTATCGCACATCAAACACCGCGGTAATTTTTGAAGTGGCCACAATGCAGTGTGCGTCATGAAAAAAAAAAGATTATTACGCTTTCAGTGCATTCATCCGCCATATTGTTTTAAGTCTTAATTAAGCTTTGGTAAAATGTAAAAGATTCATAACTGACACTCAAAAATATTTGAAAGATTTATGTAATAAAAACTGACACTAAAAACACGCGGTAATTGAGACAGTATTTTATTGCCATATTTATTCGGTAAACGGGCGGTAGACGGTAAGGTAGTGTGGTCGTACCTAGCACAACAAATATATCTACAAGCATACAAACACTCAACGCCAAATCAGCCAAGTTCTCACTGAGATATTCCGCGGCACGCTCGTTCGCCTTACGCGTAATTTTTCACTAACTAACCCACTAATTTCGATCAAAGCAGATGTTCGACAGATAACAATCTCGCGAGATTATCTAATCTAGGGCCTTTTACCATCTATAGTAGATGATTTATACAGCGTCAGGAGGCAACTTTTACCTTCACAGACGGGACGCTGAGTGCCCGGGACGAATTAAGATTGAGTAGACTTGCCCAGCACCTATAATATACCATCCTCTCAGCTTAGTCGGCCTTGTCCACAGGAAAGACATGGTCAATACGGCGGAGATGACTAAGCCGCGGGTTTCCTCATGATGTTTTCCTTCACCGTTTGAGAGTACTTACTGGCGCACATAAATTTTTCACACAAAAAAATCCATTGGTACACGAGCGGAATTGAACCCACGTCCTTAGGATCGGAAGGCGGGGTCACTACCAACTAGACCAGTGCTCTCATAATACCTCAGAACAATAAATACATAGAAGGAAGGTTAAATTTTCTGCTAATATTTATAGTATGTTGCTTCTTACTCCTATGCTAGGAGACAATTAGTTAAAGAGAGACAAATATATTGCTGTAAGACAGCCGTCTTCCCGTCCCGTACCGATAAATATTTATCATAGACAATTGAAGATTTTCATAGGGAAGGGAACATAGCCTCATCGTAACTATTCTTTATCGATAAAAAAATTAACTATGATGCTGATCAGTATAATCAATCATAGCTACTTTACCAGTTTACTAGAAAAACGGCCGTGACAAGGGCGGACATGCCGAAACTATAAGGATTCATTATTTCCAAATAAAAGTCAAAATCAAATAGCATTTATTCAGTGATATCCAGGGATCAATTCGAACTCTCCTAAAGCTAGGTGTAGGTAAATACATCATCACCATCGCTTGGTACATCTTTCTGGGTCAGTTTCTGGGTTCATACTTCTGAAATCTGCTAACTCCACGTCCATTGCATAATTTTTATTGATCCCTTAAAAAAAAGATAGCATTATAATCAAACTACTGGTACCCTCGACTTCGTTTGCGCAGGATTGGTACTTCGAGTAGCTTATTATCTTCACCAAGGTCCCATCTATCTTTATACCAAAATTCATCAAAATTGGTTCTGCGGTTTAGTCGTGAAGGCGTAACAGACAGAGTTACTTTGAGAGACCCTTGTTCTATATTGTAATGTAACGCAATCTAAATCGGCTGAGCCGTTCTATCGGTCTATCAGTAACAAAGATCTAAGTATCTACATTTTTAATATTAGGAATTAGGATATGATATGAGTAGTAAAAAGTACTTAAGCAAGTACTTACAGTGGTAGGTACTTAAGAGTAATCTATCGATAAATAGTCGATCTGGTACAGTGGAACAACACTATGATAACCTATATGTTTTGTGTTTTTTGCATAAAACAGGCAGTAAATCCTTATCCAACATGATTCTATGATGGTATATTGTATAAAATTTGCCCCCTTACACATTAAAATTGAGACTTTGATTCTACAATTCAACAAAACACTTACCGGTAGCAACTTATATTCACATCATTATTTTGCCTTCTGGACGAATGAGATTTACATCCTGGCACTGCACAAGACATTATTTCACCTTTAATTTTAATATTACCTACAACGAAAGCTTTACAGATAAGTAATATTAACAAAATTTTATATTTTTTCATTCATAACAAAGCTCCGTTCGAATGTAAACATAACCCTGATACGTAAAGATGTCACCCAACACACAAGATGAACTTTCTATTTCTATTACCTCTTTAATTTGGTGTCGTAACAAAGGTAACCATGACGTCATGGTAACCAAGTTTGACGTTGAGCCTGGTACGAGCAACACAAAATAATAACAGATTCATTACACTTGTCTCATTCCAAGACAAGAATATGTCCATAAAGAAGAAAGTGACAGGTATAGCTGACTCAGTCTTAAATTTAGTATGGCTTCTATGTATTTATTGTTCTGAGCATAATACAAATAACGCGAGATTATAATCTAACGGTATTCACAACTTTACGGTGACATATCGATCGCGAGCTGGACTGGGAGTAAAGAAAAAACATAGAATGCGTCCAGCTGCTTCTTTCCCCGAGCATGTCGTAAAAGTCGACTAAGGGATAAGTATCCTCTCCAACATGATGAGATACAACAAGCAAGTATTCCCAAGGAGGGTTGACGTCAGGCAGGCGGCCGGTCTTATAGCATGATCCAAGGAACATGATCGACTTGCATTTGGCCTATTTTCGGGTGGCCGTGTCCACAACCTTTTTTGAGTGGCCTCCGTAGGCCATCCCTGCCTGGCCTGGCCTGACTCAGCGTCCTAAGATCAGCCGTAGACAATTGCATTGCTCAATCCTGACCTCGGATCCCATGACGTCACTGGCGTCACCAAGTCCCGGCGCCACATGTGGCCGCGGTTGTATCACCCACTTCAGCTTGGGTTGCGTTTTTACGAGTTTCAGTTTAACGAAACTATTTTATCCTACTAATGTTATAAACGCGAAAGTTTGTAAGTATGGTTGCATGGATGTATGGATGTTTGTTACTCTTTCACGCTTAAACGGCTGAACGGATTTGAATGAAACTTGTGCTATATTATTTTACTTTTATATTCTCTATATTCATTACTAGCAGCCGCCCGCGGCTTCGCTCACGCGGTACCCAGATAAAAAGTACCCTATGTCCCATTCCAGCACACGTAGGTACCTACTATCCTCATTATTCATTACCGTTTCGCCATAACTTCAAAACCAAACGTCCAATTTTAATCATTCAAAGACCAAATATTATCTCCATAAACTGTTCTTAGTGATGAAATCATTTATTTTGATAAGGATTAATAGCATGAGTAAAATAAACGCGTTTAAATGTAGTCCAAAAAAAATTCAAGATTTTTAAATAAAAAAATGGTTGCTGTGCCTCACTCGACATAGATGGGTATAGTGTGTCGCGGACTTTTTTGTAGATATTTATAAGATCTACAATTAATTAGAACATTTTATGGTTCTATCTTTTATAGTTTAGGCAGCGTACGCAAAATAAGTAACTTTTCTGGTTGATTTTTTACACCTTGTGTCCGAAAAACCCAAATATCTTACGGAACCCTATTTTTTTCCAAAATAAAATATAGCCTATGTTACTCGTGGATAATGTAGCTTTCGAATGGTGAAAGAATTTTTAAAATCGGTCCAGTAGTTTTTGAGCCTATTCAGTACAAACAAACAAACATACAAACAAAGTTTTCCTCTTTATAATATTAGTGTAGATGCTATATTCCGTGCTTCATTCAACTCCGTTCAGCCGTTTAGGCGTGATTGAGACACAAACATACAAACATCCTCACAAACTTTCACATTTATAATAAAGTAGGATAGGATTATGTATTTCAGAATTTCTTCATAAAAACTAATTGATCTAGACTAGATCTTGCGTGATACCTGACTCACCTATTTGTAAAACGACAAAGATTCTATCAAACTATGACTCCATGTTTGTTCGTGCGATGCGTGCGATGCGTCAGACTAACAAAGAAGACTTTCCCGAAATCAAACTCGGCCGAGCTATTTCCGAGAAGAAATATATTTTCGTAACGCTGAGATAAGCTGTTTCTTGCCAATTCATTTGTCTCTTTTAGAACGCTTAGATTGATTTCGGGAAACATTTCTCTAAGCTCTTTGTACTTTGTTCCACGTTTAACAAACCTGCCTACCTAAATCAATAATACTAGCAATAAAATATAGGCAGTAACTTAAGGTAGCTAGTAATTGCTAATAGTAGCTGGTAAGCATAGTACTCCCTAATTGTAGTCTTTTGCTGGCCCACTCGCATGCTCCATGCACGCAATATAGGTACTTTGGTACGCTCAAATCACTTGACAATTTCGTTCTACCCGTTGCTTGCATCAGGCCAATGCTCATTTTGATGTGCAATTAAAAAAAATCTGACTTACAAATTCACGAGTAACTGTTATAGTAACCGGTGAATGCGTATTTGGTACAAGTCTCGTAACAACAAAACCAGCCCTATCACATTTCCCGCGGGTAATGTAGACGGTAGCAATGAATTTATACAGGTAAGCTGATACTCTTTTAAATACAACGAGGCTAGTAGTGCATAACGAACATGACATGTTGCATTTGACTTCCGCTGGGAGGCGGAAGCTCGGCGCCACCATCGGCGCTTGCGCAGACAACCAAGCAGTTTTTAACCATTCATACAACAACCACCGCGGTGGCCGGACGTCATGCGTCGGTGCATATGCGATTAATTAACTTCACGCTTTCGAAATCAGGCAGTTAAAAATAATTGTTCCGCATTTTTCATTCCAAACTTTAAGATGATAAATTGTCTAATTACTTTTCGTAGACACTAGCGAATAGTCAATTATTCTTGGTAGGTTTTAATTGAAATAGCAAGGCATGATGTCACGATGAATAATGTAGTCTGAACGAGAAAACGTAATAAAACACAAGACAAAATGCCGCTTCAATAAACTGCATACTGCGATGACCATCCACTTTAGCGGCTCGAGGCTTCCCAGAATAGCACTGTATGAAGCAAATTGTCATTCAGGCTTTGACTTGCATACGAATTAACATCAGCCAGGGTTGTCAGGGCTTACAGAAGGTCAGTGTTTGTATCGTGTTTTGTAAGATAAGTGCGCGAGGATAGGTAGATGGAGACAGTGGCAGTCAGGAGTATGAAATGAGCCTCCACCAATTCCCGGTTCCTATGATCTACTAAAAAACGACGGATCGTACTAGCAACGTTGTTTTTCTGTCAAAAAATGTATGGCGATTTTCAACAGGTTGCTATAGTTTATTTAATGTTTATGATCCGTCGTACATTATTATCATTGCATACGTATTATCACGCTCGTAATGGGATGGCAGAGTCACAAGCAATCACAATAAAACTTAAAGCCACTCCTGATTTAAATTTCTGAAGATTTAAAGATGAACCATGGCGACAGGTGATCAGCCCATGGCCCATATAGATGGCTCATCGTGTTGGAAAGGATATCTCATAATCGACTTTTACATGCTCGGGGAGAGAAGCAGCTGGACGCATTCTGTTTTTTCTTTACTCCCAGTCCAGAAGTATATCGTTTTAAATCCGTCAATCTCGGAATGTGTATAATTTCGTCATCGGAACAGCTTTTGGACCACCTAGTGTTTGAATTTCAAAATGTTTTCAATGGAAAATGTTCGGCTGATGGAAGTTATGTTTTTCTTGAAAATATTTATTGGCAACTGTGGGTGGCCTCAATTACTCATCGAAGGTTTACTCCTGAGTGCTCTAAAATGCAGACTTATACGTTTTACCTAAAGACAAAAGTACCTTGATAGGTATTTATTAGTCAATGGTTGCTTATATGATTCTAAATGAAACAAGTGATTTCAATTAATAAAAAAATATTTAGATGAGTTTATGGTTAACTCTGCTAGCACAGTGGTGGCTCAGCTAGCATATGGTGGCCTTCCGACAATAAGGTCCTGGGTTCGAATCCTGGTTAGCCGCTTTATTATCTATGACCAAACGAAACTAACGAAATATCAGTGATATTATATTCTGTATGACATTTTTGTATTGCAAAAACGCGACGCAGCACGTTACCAACAAGTTGCGAGCTGTCAAGTTTCGTTTGGTCATAGATAATAAAGCGGCTAACCAGGATTCGAACCCAGAACCTTATTAATATCACAGTGATTCCGTAAACATGCCCGCGTTTGCCCGCGTTACGTTTTGTTCGTGAATAATGAGGTGGGGTCCATAGTTTTTTCTTTAAGAATTTACCTGCATTAGTGTTCTTATGCTGTTCGCTTTAAATCCTTTAAAACCACACTGGTTCGAAATGACTAGTGACACGATTAGTAAGTAATAAGTCCATTGTTTCGCAGCGAAAAAAAATTGGAAAGCACTTTCAACACCTCGCGTTACAAGTTTACAATCTTATCGTGGTGAACTTGTAAAAATTCTTGTTATTTTATTATTTTACAATTCTCATATAAATTGTGTGGGTGAATAGACATTCTACTTACTTAAATTTAATTCACACTTGTGTTACCTGTTTCTAATATTAATACTAATATTATAAATGCCAAAGTAAGTCTGTCTGTCTGTCTGTCTACATTTTCACACCTAAACTGCTGTATAGATTTTAATGAAATATGGCAAAGAGATAGATTCGATCCCGGGGAATAAATAGGCTACTCTACTCTTTATCTTGTACTAGCGGTCGCCCGCGGCTCCGCCCGCGTGGATGTCGGTTACCGCTGCAAAAAGCCTACCCAGGAAAGACACGGTCAGTCGCGAGGTCGGCTCCCTACGCAGCGGTCGTGCAGCAGAAATCGTAATATTTTAATTTCGCCATAACTTCAAAACCAAACGTCCAATTTTAATCATTCAAAGACCAAATATTATCTCCATAAACTGTTCTTAGTGATGAAATCATTTATTTTGATAAGGATTAATAGCATGAGTAAAATAAACGCGTTTAAATGTAGTCCAAAAAAAATTCAAGATTTTTAAATAAAAAAATGGTTGCTGTGCCTCACTCGACATAGATGGGTATAGTGTGTCGCGGACTTTTTTGTAGATATTTATAAGATCTACAATTAATTAGAACATTTTATGGTTCTATCTTTTATAGTTTAGGCAGCGTACGCAAAATAAGTAACTTTTCTGGTTGATTTTTTACACCTTGTGTCCGAAAAACCCAAATATCTTACGGAACCCTATTTTTTTCCAAAATAAAATATAGCCTATGTTACTCGTGGATAATGTAGCTTTCGAATGGTGAAAGAATTTTTAAAATCGGTCCAGTAGTTTTTGAGCCTATTCAGTACAAACAAACAAACAAAGTTTTCCTCTTTATAATATTAGTGTAGAAAACGATCCCAAAATGGAAAAAGGTTGATAAAAGTATAACCAGGATAACGCATAAATACTTCTTAGACATTAATTAATGACAAGACCGTTAATCTGACATTTATAAAATTTATATTAAATATAATTGACAATGACATTATATCAATCGGGTCTTCAGCGGTTTTGATTTGTTGGACCTAATAAAACATTTGAAAATTTGCATGATTAATTTTATTCTGAAGCGGTACGAAGTTCGCAGGGTCAGCTAGGAATAAAATTATGTTTTAATATTTTATAATATAAGTAGGAAGTAGGAATGTTCTAAAATTAAATGGAATTGGTAGATTTGGTAAATTGGTATTGGTAAATTCCCAAAAGATCCATCTATCTATCTAATCGTGTCACTAATTCTATCGAACTAGTGTGGTGGAAGGATTTACCTAAAGTGCGCCTCAAAGGCTCCTTTCGCGCACTTGGCACATGTTTTCGAACTTTTTAGGTTCTACGACATGCCGGTTTCCTCACGATGTTTTCCTTCATCGTTGGAGATTACTGGTATAGCGCATATTTTTTGTGTATATGTATATTATCACGCCCGTATCCCTAATGGGGTGGGCAGAGCCACAAGTAGTCATAAGAAAAGCAGCCACAAATACATTTTTAAAACAGAGAAAAATCCATTGGTGCACGACTGGATTCGAACCCACGACCTTTGGATCGGAAGGGTTCACTACCACTAGACCAGCAGTGCTCGTATACGTCTATATTCTCAACATTTGTAATATTGCCATAAATATTTTTACCTGTTGCAGGTGAAAGATTGAATTATACCTAAGATTAAGAATAGAATAATCAATACAATAAATAAAGACATTTTATAAATTAAAAGCTTTGATTGACATTATATTATAATTATGCAATCTATGCTATTCATTATTTAAATTTTATCACAAGAAAAACTTGATTCGGATTATATCTGATATAATAATATAAGACTACAGCAAACAATTTTTTTTATTAAATCTGTTATTTATGTATACGATGATGAGGCATTTAATTGTCTACATAGTAGAAATACTATTGAAAGGATTATTATTTGTAGTTTTTAGGGTTCCGTACCCGAAGGGTGCCAACGGGACCCTATTACTAAGACTCCGCGATCTTGGAACTCTTGGATCAGGAGTGGCTACAAGTTTTCTTATGATAACTTGTGGCTCTGCCCACCCCCCGTTAGGAATACGGGCGTGATAATTATGTCTTTATGGTGCAGAACCCTTATGTGCGGAATTGACTCGCACTTGACCAGTTTTATTACTAGGAATTGATACAGATTATTATATACAAGTTGGACGAAGGGACACTACGTCAAAACAGCATTCAAATCAAAACAGTTGCAAAATACTAAAACTATCCTGCAAGCGAAATTGAAACTTAATGTCATTAGTAATTATAGTTCAAATCAATTTGGCAAAAGCATAAATTGCTAAACGATTTTGCCATTCGCGGTGTTCAATTTTGACATTCAACCCGGCGTGATAAAGTTCATTTTTAATTGCAAACAGTTTTATCACACTGGTATACCCACGTTGTCTTTTGCGGTTGCAACGAACACAGATCAACTAATAGTTGATACAGGACCTGCCACAGTTGACTGAATAGTTAGTAGGGAACTTGTCATAGAATAGTTTCGAGTTAGTATGTGATGTCACAGATAATCTAGGAGTGAGTAGGTGTGGGCGAAGCGCCATGTTTGTATTTCATTCATTTCAGAAATTGCTTGCGATTATGACTCGTTCTATTAAATTTACAATGTTGAGGATTGTAATATTCAAATTGGTAATTACTGAACATAATGGACAATGAGAGAAGTGTTGCACTTCGTAACTAAAAACAATATAACCTAAACTATACTTGGAGATACAATTTAGATGATACATCTTAATCCGTTACATTGTGTCCTTATTCACCTGATCCAAACTTTTTGTAATTTTTTTATATACATACATAGCATCCTGCTTTGTGGGGTGGACAAAGTCCCAAGTAATCATATGAAAACTTACAGCCACTCCTTATTCAAAGTCCTAAGATGGATATGGTGAACCATGGTGACAGGTGATCAGTCCATCGCCCATATAGGTAAATGGTCCATCATGTTGGAGAGGATACTATCCCTTAGTCGACTTTTACGACATGCTAGCTGGACGCATTCTATATTTTTTTCTTTACTCCCAGTCCAGCAGAAAATATTTTTGAATATGGTAAAATTTATTTAAGTTGGATGCGTTTTGGCTAACTATTTCGTAAGTATACCAAGTCTAGCTGATCGGAGTATTCAACACAGGAAATCGTTAGCATGATACCCAGTGCAGGTTTCCATAAGCAAGTTCCATCTACCTACTTGTAAATGATCAGTATTTTAGATTACTACTGTAAGTAAGGCCTTTTACCATCTACAGTAGATGATTTATACAACGTCAGGAGGCATCTTTTACCTTCACAAACGGGACGCTGTAGTGCACGAGACTAATTAAGATGGAATAGGCTTGCCCAGCACCTATTTTATCCTCTCAGCTTAGTCGGCCTTGTCCACAGGAAAGACATGGTCAATACGTGCGGAGCTGACTAAGCCGCGGGTTTCCTCACGATATTTTCCTTCACCGTTTGAGAGTACTGGTATAGCGCACATAAATTTTTCTTTTACTTACGGTAGTACCACAAATATTGTGCGAATCGGCAAACTTCGTGCTTTGTATGAAAACCGAATTTGTCCGAATATGCACCCTATTATTTTTGCTTTTTGTTGTCATAGCGGCAATAGAAATACACACTGAAAATTTCATTATACCTATTCACGGTTCATGAGATACAGCCCGTTGACAAACGGAAGGACGGACAGCGGAAGCTTAGTTATTACTAAGCTTCCGCTGTCCGTCCTACGGGACCCTATTGGGTCCCGTTGGCACCCTTCAGGCACGGAACCCTAAAAACAACATGCCCAGACTATACCTACGCTTGTTCTCGACAGCCCTATTATGGTTAACATTTTGCGCCGGCGCATAGGTACTTCAATACTGTCCGGTAATGCAAATCGCTGGCTTATCCATGCCAACATGCTTATAGCCACGTCTCCTACCAACTACTAGTCGTGTCGCCAGTTTTTTCGAACAAGTGTGCTGAAAGGATTTAAGGCCTTAAATACTTCTCTGCTGGACTGGAAAAAAAGAAAAAGCATAGAATGCGTCTAGCTGCTTCTCACCCCGAGCATGTCGTAAAAGACTAAGGGATAGACCTCTCCAAAATGATGGACCATCTATATGGGCGATATGCTGATCACCTGTCACCATGTTTCACCATATCCATCTTAGGACTTTAAATAAGAAGTGGCTGCAAGTTTTCTTATTTTTACTTGTGGCTCTGCCCATCCCATTAGGGATATCCATCATGGCTTAACGACTTAAAAGCCGGGACCGACAATTTAACGTGCCCTCCTAAGCACGGAAGCGCTCAGCTCGTAATGCAACGCCGGTTGTAATGTCGACTTTCTCTTGATAGGAATCTAGATTTTACTTTCTTAATCATAAGGCTTGGTTAAACGTTTTGTTCATGCTAATGTTATAATGCAAAAAGTGAGGAGATCAGGATGTTTGTGCCTCAATCACGGCGTAACCGTAACGGCTGTACGGGTTTTTTTATTAATTAAAAAAAATAAAGGCTATAAGTTCACCCTTTATGTTCATTTTTAGGTTTCCGAACCAAAAGGGTGCTAACGGGACTATTACTAAACCACCACTGTCCGTCCGTCCGTCTGTCAGCGGACTGTATCTCATGAACCGTAATAAGTAAAAGGTTGAAATTTTCACCAAGTAAATATTTCTATTGCCGCTATCGCTGATAGTTTTCGAGATATCGTCCGTCAAAGTTTGTATGGCGGACATCTTGTTTTCCGCCATATTGATTTTTTTCATCGCCGATCAAGTTTGAGCGTGCAAACCTACATTTAAACTCAAGAACCAACACTAAAGTGAATTTATGCAGGGTTTTTGAAGGTACCTACCGTAGGTTTTTAAGTACCCTTAAAAAGAGAATTCATCAAGAATGCGTCGGGCAACCGTTGAACTATTTTAATTTGATGGTGCTGACTCAGCAATTATTTAATGCCCTTTGTATGATTGTTTCTTTTATACAAACAAAGGCAGGGTGGAATATTAATGTTTGTCATGGCCGATATTCGTCCGAATGTTGTGCCGCAATCACGGCGTAACGACTGAACGGATTTGAATGAAACTTAGAAGATATAGTATAGGTGCTGGAATATTAAAAAGATTATGTAAATATAGTTTCACTATAACACTTTCTAATATGTAATGTACGCGGTAGGTAAGTACTAGGTACGGAAACATTGAAAAACATCAGCAATAGGAACTACTCGATTTTTAGGATTCTGAGTATCCGCTGTCCGTCCGTGCGTCCATCCGTCAGTCTGTCAGCGGGCAGATGGATAAAAATATAGATAATCTCATGAACCGTAATAAATGAAAAGTTAAAATTTTCACAGAATGTGTATTTCTAATGACGATATAACAACAAATAATAAAAAATAAAAGGGCCCCCCATACAAGAAACAATTTTTTATTATTCGTAAATTGATCATCGAAGATAAATAAAACAGTTTTTGCTTTATTGTTATTAAATAGCATCCATTATGTAAGTAGTTTTTGGTACATTTAACTAAAACTGAATGGCGCTTGTGCGCACTAGCAGATAATGTGTTTTTATCGAGAACCTAGTGTTCAGATAAACTAAATTTAGGTTTAAGAACATTAGTAACCAGAAACTTTACCCTTTAGTAGTTTTTCATGAAATAAAGCATTTTTTTATATACTTCCCCGAAAATCACCTCCTAGATCATCGCTTCTTCTTCTTTCGTGTTAATGGCTTGACTGCATTTTTTGACAAGTATTCGGCATCTCTTAGTTCATCGTTAAGGTAAACAAAAGAACCAGTGGCAAGATAAGCAATTCATACAATTCAGCCGGACATTCAACATTCTCAACAATAAAATTGTATAATCGAAGTACAAGCTATCCGAATTAAAAATACCTCACTTGAATGTGAGCCAAAAACATCAATGATTTCAGTTCCAAAACAAGACCGAGTGACTCGGTGGCGACTGGAAGAACGGATTAAAAAAAATAATAAGATCACAATTCGTTCAGCATGATACATACAATTCTGAGTGATACATACTGACAATAGACGGGTTTGGCGTGTGGAAGACGAAACGATCTTAAGTATGTCTACTTAAGTTGGTTTTCGCCCGAGGCAAACAGGCAAAGTGCGGGCGATGCACCGCTAAGCGAGCACTTGCCTCGCGCGGCAGCCTCGCGAGGCTGCTCGGTCAGTCATGTTGATGTAGGAGACTTTGCGCGGACACCGCTCTGACATTACAAAGTACTAGAGACGAAACACGCCTGGCCACTCGTGTACGCCAAGGGTTCTAGGTTCGGATTTCAAGTTCTGACACTTATTTATTTGAATTGATGTAGAAATGCAATGCAAAGAAATCTATGGTCAGTCGCGGCGTAGCGGCCCAGTCGGCTGCGACGCAAGAGGTGCGTGTTCGATTCGGGAGAAATGTTTGCAGTATCTGTAAATAAGGTTCTGATACCCACGACACAGGTCATCCTAGTGTAGGGTCAGAACTTTGTAGATGACTGTGTTATTATTGTTCACTTTTTAGGGTTGCATACCCAAAGGGTGCCAACAGGACCCTATTACTAAGCCTCTGAGTGGGCCGTACCTCATGAACCGTAACGTAATAGGTAGAGTAAAATTTTTTACAGAGTGTATTTCTATTAACGCTATAACAACTAAAAATAAAAAGTAAAAGGGGGCCCCATACAAAAAACATTTCTGCCCTCCTAGTGAAGAACGCAGTAACTAGCATTTTTGACAAAAATAAGTTAGATATATATTATTTGGAATCGCCTAACAAAATACAACATTCCGTTCACGTATCAAAACATGTTAGACATAGTTACTGCGTTCTTCACTAGGAGGGCAGGTTTATGTACATGTACGATGTTACGGAAGTCGGAACCCTTCGTGTGCAAATTCGTCTCGCACTTGACCGGGTTTTTATTTCTAGAGGTACATCAAGAAACAAAGTTTAAGGCAATTTTATCTGTAACAATTTACAATTCACAGTAAAGTATAACAATGAAACTTTCTGTGCCAAAGCTTAGTAGGTAACTGTAGCTTCGAAAACATGTGATGATTCAGAAAGCACTCTGCTGCACTTGTGAGTCACATGTTATATTACTTTTCAGCCGAGTCTGTTAGGAATAAAATAATTTTGTATTAAACTAAGGCCTTTAACTATCTGTATTAGACGATTTATTCAGCGTCAGGAGGCTCTTTTACCTTCACAAACGGGACGCTGTAGTGCTCGGGACGAATTAAGATGGAGTAGGCTTGCCCAGCACCTATACCATCCTCTCAGCTTAGTCAGCCTTGTCCACAGGAAAGACATGGTCAATACGTGTGGAGCTGACTAAGCCGCGGGTTTCCTCACGATGTTTTCCTTCACCGTTTGAGAGTACTGGTATCATAAATTTTTCGCACATAAAAATCCATTGGCACACGACTGGATTTGAACCCACGTCCTTGGGATGGGAAGGCGGGGTCACCACCAGTGCTCTAATTTAGTATTAACTTTTCAAACTATCATGGTACATCAGAGGAAGTTTGAAAGTAGCGCCAGTGACAGAGATGAGTAATAGGTTAGCGTGGTATGGGCATGTTATGTACATAGCGAGTTTGAAAGCAAGTCAAGTTAACAAAAGGTGCAATTTAAATCCTTTCACCACACTGATTTTGAAGGTACTACTGACAGGACTGGCAATACGGTATTACCATGATCACAAGCTTTATATATCAGCGAATTTTCATTATTATGCTCCATGGTCATGGCTTTGGCGTATGCAACTGCGTCATTGAATCGGATTTTACGGATATATTTCTGAGTGTCGACATTCCCAGTGTTCGTACTAAGCTCTTTGAGTCCACATTTTTCATACGCACTGAAAAAATGCCGGTTTTTCCTGAAAAGTACAATATGGGTGTTTTCAAATCAAGAATCAATAGGTTTCTTCTAGGTAAGCTTCCTAGACCACACTTTTACTTAAAATCAGGTAGAGTGTGGTCGAACGAAAACCTATTTTAGGTAATAAAATAAAATAGTTAAGAGCACACGAGCGAAGGCCCTTGTATCTAAAATATTTACCTACTCTGCGTCGAATAATATTGATGCCTCTTCGATGTCTATTCGTAACACCCAAAATACAAGTTGTAAATGCTATAGCTCTGCGAACAATTTAACAAATACTAAGATTACGCGAAAAGCAGAAATAGCGCCGATAAACCCAACCGCTCCATCTCAGAACCTTAATGTGATCTAAAGATAAGGGATCACAAAACACAGAACTTCAATTAAGAAAAGGTAGCCTTATCAGAAACGGCGGAAACAAAAAGGGCAAGGTGCCTCAGGAACAGGTAAATCTGTCAAGAGTTATCGCGACGAATACAAAACAATAGTCGGTGTGGATGACCTCATCGATGTAAACATTGAAGCTAAACTACTAGAGCAGTCATCGAGCAATAAAGCCAAAAAATCACAGACGCCACTGTAAGAGTTTAGACAAAAACTGCACTTTAGAGACAATAGAACAAATAAAACGAAACCTTATCAGTATTGAATGAGCAAAATTAAGGCAAAGAGCCACATTGCTGGACATCTTATCTCCGCCACTCATTTGTAGACACATTCCGGGAATGGCGACGGCGGATGGCCTAATTGACTTTGTCGCCCACACTGCATCATAGCCATTAACGGTCGACGCCTCTAGGAGCCCCTTTTGTTCTCCAACTTACCTGTGCCATCGAGTACCTGTCCAAAACTATTTCGCCAAGCGATTTTTTCCCCGTCTACCTGCTTTTTTTCCTTTCTCTCGGTATCTTTGAAATATTGTTTCTGGATTCACGTTCGCAAGCTAATTACAGCGTTGTACCATTAGCTTGTCGGTGTAAGTGATTAATAGCCTCCTACTCTTGAAAGCTCGGGGCTGGCTAGGTCTTGTAAATTATCTGCGTTTACCGCTGCCATCAATTCTAATGCAATAGCCAAGTAGCTAATTACTATAACTGTCAGGTATGTCAGCAGAAGATTGTCTTTAATATCCCTGCTGAATAGGAAACACGCAATATCGATTTTGAAATTACCTTACTGGGATATTAATATACTGTAAACATTCGCCTACAGGTAACTTAATAGGTTTGAAATAGCAATCCTATTTTATTTACCTTTATTATAACCGTAAGTCTTGACTCTTGAAGCTACACAAATTACAATACTCCTATTGTGGAACTTAAGTGTTGTAAAATGTTCTTTGAGTGGCATTGTTATTTTTCTAAAAGTTGTTTGTATTGCTGTCTGGGGCTATGTTAGGTGTTGACTCACGACTACCTGTCGGCGACACTCCTGCCACTCCATCATGGCGTCACTTCAGATTCCAACACTCATTACACGTTAATGGAACATCAAGAGCTCGACTCATTATCTTCAATCATTCGAGAACACCCAATTGGACCGATGCTCGTAAAATTCTAAAATGCATCTCGGATGGCCGACTCCATCCTCAATAATTACATCCAGAGATACGGCTAAAAGCCTTTTGGTTTTATCATTTTGTTTCCCCCCGATGAAGGATCTGTTTGAACTCACGAACACCCTCCACTTCAATTATCTCTGCTCCTCGATTGCAATGTCCCTACGCTTTTATGGTCTAAAATTACCGATACGAAGCACTCACAGGTTTCCGTTACCTAAAGTAGACTTCCGCCGACCTGAAGCAGACGTTATAAATCTCGTAGGGGTTGAGACTCGAGATACGGTTAAAAGCTTCGCCGAACCGACAAAAATGGGACCAGCTAAGTTGAGGTTCGTGTACGTTGATAAGGTTTTGTAGTTTTTGTGGCATCGGCGTCATTGGGACAACTCCCAGATAGCGGGGTCCCAACTCGAGATAATAATGCGGCAGGACGGCACTTAAGGGCTTTGGGTGAGGCGTGGGCTCTGTTTAGATAACGCTGCTTATTTGTCTTACCCGATTGTGTTTCGGAATTATTTCTTTTGATATAAAAATTACATGAGGCATGTTAGCTAACGCTGGATTATTTCTGGTTACATAAGTGTTATGCTCCACATAATGTAGAACGTTACTCAAGTATGGTCGACGGCTGGCAAACATCTGTTATCGAATCGGAATTTATGTTTTGCGTCTTTCAAACGCACCTGCTGCCGAATTTAAATTTAACTTTACAATGTTGCATGCATCGATCGCGCTACCAGCGCTGGAGGTATAATACTTTTCTCGGCGTAATCTATTTGGATAGTTGATGGAGTGCGAGTACTAAGTGTGCATTGTCAACCTCGAGTACGGTTTTCGAGTGGTTTGTCCACAAGATTTAAGATGCTTGAATCTCGGCTCTCTCACGCTTGTTTTATGAGTGTGTACATTTATTGGGCTCTGGTCTGAGTCTTCCGCGTTGTCTCCCACAGTTGCATTAAGCTTAATTTACGCACAGTCCGCGCCATCTGTCCGAATTGAGATATTTATCACTTCGCTCGCTTAATGCTCTCGTGACGTGTCAAAACGAACGGGATCGTTGCGGATATAGTTTTTACGGTCTTCATCTTGTTCTCTCCTCCGCTTCTTTATAGAGCACGCGTCTTCGCAATCGATTACGATGCGGACTTTATAACTCCGGATTAGAGTGCAATTTTGTCTGTTTATATAGAACACTTTCAAAGTATCGTAATGACTTGATACGGTCGCATGAGCGCATTCAGCTCAGTGTTGTCTGTGAGAATGTTGTAAGTGACGTTGGTGGGGTCGGTTGGATCTTATGCGCTGGTGATAAGGTTTAGTTTCCCGTGCTCGTCACGACCGGCTGCAGGCGAGGTGCGCACGCAGGCTTATCCTTCGTCTCTGGCGCCGGCGCCGTGCTTAGCGCTATTTTTTCCCGCGGCACACCGCGTTTTTCTCATAATTTATTCATTAAACTGGTGATTTATTCGTGTTTTATATAAGCAACGTAATTTTCTATTTTGCGACTATTGTTGTTTTATTGTTTTCCGATGCGGACGCGGCGTGGGCGCGGCATGGCGACATGGTGCCGCGTTTTAGTAAATTAAAAATATCGTGACAGTTTTACCGTGGGAAATGGCCAAATGGCGAGCTAGAATCACATATTTATTTAAATAGCAACCTTGGCCATTCTCGATCCAACCAATTCCGTGCCTCATCCATTCAATGAAGGCTATTGTTCTATACTCAAAAGTTAGGTCTAAGTAGGGAAGTCTCGTCCTAATTAAGACGGTGTCAAGCACTGGTGGTCTAGTGGTAGCGACCCCGCCTTCCGATCCCAAGGTCGTGGGTTCAAATCCAGTCGTGCACCAATGGGTTTTTCTGTTCGATAAATTTATGTGCGCTATACCAGTAGGTACTCTCAAACGGTGAAGGAAAACATCGTGAGGCTTATCGTAGAACATAAAAAGTTACGTGTCAAGTGCACGAAAGGAGCCTTTGAGGTGCAATTTCCTTTCACCACACTGGTTCGAAAGAACTATTGTAGCCGATTCAATAGATCAAAGCTTTGCCATAAAATCAGTGGCGAGACTTGATGGTGTCTGGTAGCATTACCGCAGTTTATTACCAACCGGCCTCGACCCGCCGCGCCCTAACCTTGCGTTGCGGCCTGGTCTTTTCAACCTTAATTAACTAAAATGTATTGGAAATACAATACTCGCCAAATAACTCTGGGTAAGACTAAATAACTAAGGAGTGAGAGCATTATAGGTAGATAAACTATTCAAATAAACGGACATATTTATAGACAGTCCATGGGGCCCTTCAAATAGAACATGCTAGGCGAGTAGGGGTAGCTACTGCGACCATCTTCTCCTGACCTTTTGAACAGCACAATGAACTAAGAAAGAAGAGGGCTCACAAAACTGGACGGTTCAAGCTCCAAACTTTGACCAGCTTGCCCTGGCCCCTTGAACTTTATGTAGGGACGAAAGGAGGGGTCTCAATTAACTGGTGATGGTGCGTGCGTAAGCGGCGCGTGGCGACAGATGTGAATGTAAAAGGTTGGTACGGCGCGCATGTAAAGTATTATTTTTTAATATTTCAAATGGCTTCCTTTGTTATTTGGGGAGTAAAACATACTTTCAATCTTTTTTTTGGCAGAAATAATCTCCATGCTGGTTATATCACAGCAATCTTTAGGAAACGAAACAAGTGACAGAAAGACTGAGGAGTAATAGGCTTCGTGATAGAAGCTTGTCATTAGAAGGGATCAAAGTCATATTGCGAGGAAAGCTATGAATATGAATTGAATTAGAGGTACATGTAGGCCAAAGAAAAGGTGGGATGGATTGTGTGAAAGAGGACATTGTTAAGAAAGAAGTGAGTACAGAGATGACGGCTGACAGAAGGGAATGGGAGAAGAGAATATGCTTTGCTGACCCCACATAGACTGGGATAAGGGCAGGAAGATGATGTTTCTTTTTCTATCGTTACCCGGTAGCATGTTTATTTACGGCGGACAGCGGCGTGTAAATCGGTGGATTGTTTATAAGTTTCATATTATGCCGGCTGCAATAATAAACAACGCCACTTGCGTACGCGCATCGCTGTCGTAGGACGCTGTTGCGTGCGGTCCGGCAGTGGTTTTATTCCGCACCGTGAGGATCCAGCTTTAGTACTGAAGTACAGACGCTTACAAAAATGTAGTTAATCTGGTGAACAATGCTCATTATTCTAAAACTAATTTCTGTTTTTGTTCTTTTTCAGGTAAGTCCAAGCAGAATTGCAGACAATATCTTGAAATACTATCGGTAAGACGCTTAAATATTTCTAAACACAGTTTTTAGTTACAAATTAATGAATTTACTCAAAACCGTTATGCCTCAAACAATGGATTCCTACAACAATGTTCGTTATCCGTACATTCCCAATCGGTTAACAATAAGACAATGATGTCAAACGATTTATTAGCATAACAATTAAACGGAGTCGGCTTTTTTTTGCCCCACGGAAGGACAGTTGCATTGTTTGCGAAAACGGCGCCACACCACAGAAGCTATAACAGTTTGTATAACTACATTAGTAATTTGCTATTCTATGGCAATATCACATACTAACTCATCATTAATCTGCGCCCGGCGCCATTCGCATCCGCTAGTGACGAGACTTGTTGTCGATACTTCGACGCGCGAGTCATAATAATCGATTTCGACACAATGACATGACGGGTGACGTGATAAACTTTGATGTTTTGTTTGTGATTGCGAGCTAATTTGAGCCGTGAGTGGCCGTATCGTTTAAAGGTCGTATGGTAATCTACGAATAGAACATGCCACCTAGTACTCAGACTAATGTTTGTGCAATAGCTTTGGACTTTATTGCCTGGAGGATTGCCTAGGATTTTTATTCTAAGCTCTCAAGGAATAAAAGTGCATCTACCGGTAAATAAGCAGTTTCTTGCCAAAACACATTTGAATGCAGTAGTACCACAAATATTGTGCGCCTCGACAAAGTTCGTACTTTGTATGAAAACCGAACTTGACCGAATATGCAACTATGTAATAGTACCTATTAAAATAATAACTTAACCAACCCTATCTACATAATTATTGTAACATCTCTATATTACATATCGACGCTTGAAAGGCAATAATTACTAAGCGACATGTTAGCAACTTTACAGGAGAGCATTTTAAAGTTTTTTTTTTCGGAAAAAAATTCGTCAAAGATCGCCTATTAGTCGCAGCTACTTGATTCCAACGAATTTTAAATGCTATTTAAAAGCTCTATATACTGGCATTTAAAAAATATGAATTTTCCCAATACTTTAAGAAATAGTGTCGGTTAGTAAAATTTTAATCAAAATCACAAACAGGTAAAAATTACTTACTGACAACGATTTTTTATTATAAAATAAGTAAAATTAACTAAACCCCAGTATTTTATAATTGTGTTTTAAGCAAAATGATGCATCCAGAAGTAACAGATGTTTGACATATAGGTAAAATGATCGAAATAAAAAGCATAAAAATTATTCTGCCAAGCAATTTCAACCATAGAACAAATTAAGTAAGGTAAGTGTAAGGCATTTTTGACCAAGTAACAAAAAAATTAGGTTTTAGTACGCAAAATTAAAGAGTTTCGAACAAAGGTTTTCGATGGATATCGTCATCATCAACATCAAAACAGCCCTTGTAGTAATCTACAATCACTAACTACTGAGCATGGGCCTCCATCTGACGAGGGACGAATTAGAGCATATTCCGCCACGCTGCCCTAGTGCAGGTTGGTGGAGGTTTTAGGCCTGTGACTAACCTTTTGTTAAAGATTTGTTTAAAGCTACATTGAGTTAAAAAATTCAGCTCTCTTCGCTCGCATTGGCTTGAAGCTCGCTGCGCTCGCTAACTATTAGTTACGATTGAGAGAATAAATTATTACTTTGATTATTTAACAAAGCAGGTAGCACATTACTAAGGTCAAATCCCTGCTATTCACATTGGTGTTTGACATAGCTTGCTTAATGATGGTATCTACTCACTTATTTCGATTCATAATGTACCTAAAATCATAAATTTAAATCAATAAAAATGCGTATTAAATAATCCTATACTCATAAAATCTTTATATTGCATTTACCCAGTACAATTTAAGCTACGCGATAAAGCACTAAGTGCGATGCGCGTGAGCACACGGGTTACCTATGCGACGGTTCAGTGAAGACGTAATCATTATTTTGTTCCCAACCGCCACCCAAAATCTACTTTACAGTGCGGATAAGCGACAAAACAAAATACGTGCATCAGGGATAAGCTAACTTTTATACAAATTTCATAACCAGAAATAGTTTATATAAGTAACAAAAACAGTAAAAGAACGGCAGGTAAAAAATTACCAAACGACAAAATAATATACTTTTTAGGTAGGTAAATATTACTACTTTACTTTTTTAAATCCATTGCATTTAGGTAAAAAGTACTAAATGAAAATGAATACATAATTAAGGTGTGTTAAAAAGTCTTAAGATAAAAGAAAAATTAAAACTGTACCAGGTAAAATTTCTTAAGCGATGTTCATACCCTAGGTACCGCAAGGCAAAAAATACTAAATGTTTAAACACATTATTTCGAGTCTAGGCAAAAATTACTAAGTGTAAAGAGTAAAAATCGAATACATACTAAGTGAAAATTATTCATAAATCGCTAAAATTATAGTCGCTTGGACGCCGAAAACTGAGAAAATGTGCTTTTTTTTCAGTTACCAAACGACAACAAACTTCGTCCTAGCGGCATGAGAGTGGGACCAATCGACGCAGAATTTTTTTCTGATTTCAATGATATATATAACTCAATATCGCCCAAAATGTCGCTTGGTAATTATTGCCTTTCAAGCGTCGATATCATCATCGCGTTAGTCATATCACCATCAGAAGCTAGACGAAAATTGCCGAGGTGCACAATAATTGTGGCACTTAAAACTGTACCTATTTACTTGAATAAACTCACGGATTATCCATTTATCGATATGCGTGCGCTACGGTTGCAGTGTCATTCGCCGACTTGTCGCCGCCGACCCCATTCCACGGTAGCGACAGACGCGGCGCCCGTCGCACTGACGATTAGCGAGACTACACGCCCATCACTATTATTCTTTTCACTCAGTAACATCGTAATTAGGTACCTTCTCTCCATTACCCGCATTTTTTGCATTTATGCCTATTGCGGCCAGATTTTACGGCTGCGATGACAAATACAGCTTACAACATTTTATTCGCACAATTATAAGTTGCCAAGACCTTTCATCGGCTGGTTATATGTCAGCTTGTGTCAGTGCAGCGGGTGTCGCATTAATCATTACAGTTTTATTTAACAGCTCATATTACCGCTCCTATATCTGTAATTGTCCGCAACGTTGGCGCCACCGCTCCTTGGCCGTCTGCCACTGCAATCGTGTGTACTTCGCGCGATTAATTTTGAAATTCAAATGACAACGCGAATGCAATAAAACCCACTCTAATCTTTGAATGCATCAATATAATGTCGGAAATGCGGCTTTGAATACTTATTAGCGGAACCTTACTGCAGAATTTTGGATTCGAGCCATTGAATTGCATTGAAATATTTAAGAATTGTTTACAATAATTGTGTAAACACGTCCAAATCAGTTAGTTTATTGCTGTGATATATTCTGCACTTTAACTTTGATTTACGTTACAGTTTTAATGACGTTTATTAAAGTATCGATAAAAGTTCAGTCATTGGCGTCGGTAAGGCGAATCGTGACTCGTTTATATGCACTTGGCTCGACGCCACCGGTGACCTCATTGCGCGCCCGTTTTTGGCGCCACCGTCGCACGTAACGATACTATCGCATCGATGACATGCCAAAATGCGATCTATAAGATCTTTATCGATGTCTATTTCAGAGGGAGTAGCACAGCACTAGCGGGAGCGGGTGATATTTAAATTGAATTATCTATGTTTTTGATTTTAAGTAGGTACTTATTGTCGTTAACATAAATTCATATCAAATTATATGTTCCGGCTGTATTACTTTTCCGAAAAACCAAACATTCTACATAATTTTATACGTTATCTATTCATTGCATGAGTCACTGAGGTTCTCTTTATGCGCACATAGTGTCTAATTTACATTGTTTACGCATTTTATTTGCTCATTCCCGGAACGTAAGAACTTTGGTCAAAGAACAATACAATTCCTGTGACACAGACAGTCCACTGTCTGGGGAAAGTATTAGTCAGCGGAATAGAATGTCTTTTAAGAAACTTTTAACAAGCGAACTAATAGTTCTACTAGTGTCCAATATGCTACCAACTGACGACGGATCATTTAATACCAAAGCAACGTTGTTTTTCTATCAAAAAATAAGACTCTTTTCGACAGGTAACAGCGTTGCTGTGGTAATTAACGATTCGTCCGTTAGTAGAATATTGGAACCGGTCATAGGTCAGTAAAATAGAATGTCTCACTCAGCTGCAAATAGTCCTACTAAGTAAAATGCATGTAGATATGGATGTTAATTTCTGAGAGTTGGTAATTCGGAGCTAAGACTGTCATATTGTGTACCTTTAAAAACATTGCTAGAATATTCATAAATCGCACCACAAATACCAACTGTCGTTTCTACGATTTGAACTAATGCTATAGCTATATATCAATCTGTTTGTCTGTCAGTCGGCCGTACCTAATGTGTTTCGGTTGCGACATCGCCTGTCATCTTATGCACTTAGTCTAAAGCACAGTAGGCCCTTTGCACACAAGATACTTTAAAGCTACGACACTTTAGTCTCTTACCAATCATCATCATAATCAAGCCACATTCACGCACAATAGGCCCAGCCCCAAATCAAAGGTTTTTTTAAACCGAAATAGGTTTGCGTTTGACCACACTCTACTAGATAAGTAACGAAATACAGACCCCGGCAGGGAGTTCCAAATTTTTGCAAAAATTTAAATAAATCCCGAACAGAACCACAAATCAATCGGACCTAAGAAAGTTTAAAATACCCTTTTGTCAAGTAAGAAATGAGCTGATGATCTTCAAAAGCTTCAACAGATCACATTAGCTTTCGAACAGAAAAAAACGCATCAAAATAGCTCCATTCATTTGGGAGGTACGCTGATAATGCTTGGTCGCGTTACGAACAGGGTGTAAATGTAACGTAGATTTAAGACGTGTCCAAATGATCCCCGTGATTTTAAGGAATAAATAAATTTTGACTTTGACTTTGATACACACTATAAACTTATAACACCCCTCATTTTAGTCGGGGGTTAAATATTACGTGAAATGACATTTTCTGCATTCCAGTAGCTTAACGCATGCCAGTAGCTTAAGAGATCATACAACTGTGGAATACTATTAGTATAAGTGAAAGGATTACCCAAAGAGGCTGCTTTCATGCACTTGACAGAAGTCTTTGATACTCATAGCGGACGAGACACCATGACGCAATCTCGAGACTACTATTGGTTGGCTGTACGCATCCTAATGTGTAAACAGCCTTAGTTTTAAGTGTAGTAACTGTTTGAATTTGTGTCATACAAAAGTTCTTTATGTAAGGAGCGAACCGCCATTTTTGCTAGAAGTTTATTTCGTTTTCTAGGCTTCCTAGGGTAAATAATTAATATCTACCACTAGCTAAACCCCTGAGGTTGAACTTGAAATAAAATATAACCCATTAATAGTCGGAGACGTAGCTTTTTACCTGTGAAAGGTTCAGTAGTTACTGAGATTCCCTACAAACAAATAAACTTTACTTCTAGGTTTCTACAAGTTTTCGTATTATTTTCTGCTGCAGCCACGAATTGTTATTTACTTTTTGCTTTCACTTGAGTTGAGGTAAGGTTTGAGTTTTCCCAAGTAAAGTAAAGTAATTCATGGTAAAGTTGAGTTGATGGTAAACGCCGTAACTAGCATTTTTGACAAAAAAAATGTTAGATACGGATTCGGAATCGCCTAAAAAAATACAACATTCTGTTCTCACGCACGTATCAAAACATGATTGACAAAGTTACTGCGTTCTTCACTAGGAGGGCAGTATTATTGATTGAAGATTCACTTGAGTTGAGTCTTGGGCTTGAGTTCAATTACTTATAACATATTTAGTAAGGTTGAGAAGTCCCTCAGGGCTTACATTACGCGGAATTTTAAAAGAATCGTTCTTATTTTATTGAAGTCGGCTAAGGGATATTATCCTCTCCAACATGATTGACCATATGGGCTATGATCTGATCACCTGTCACCAAGGTTCAACATATCCATCTTTGCAAGTTTTCTTATGATTAGTTGTGGCTCTGCCCAACTCGTTAGGGATACGGGCGTCTTATGTATGGATGTATTTTATTGATTAAGATTAACTTAAGTTGAGATAAGGTTTAAGTTCAACCTTGGTGACGTGAGTTCATAGGCCGCTGAAGGCCTCCAACTTGCATATCTATAGCTCACTCGTTTACATACAAACAGACCTTATCTATTCCATCTGATAGTCACACATGCCTTGTCCATGTTTTTCTCGCATTTTGCATATTTAAGTTCAATTATCGTCCATAACAGTTATCGCTTTTTTAAATATATGATTCATTTTATGAATACATTTTTTTACGTTTTATCGTTTCACGCAACTCTTCAAGTTGTATTTATAATACTGGTTTGTAGAATAAATAGATTTTATCTCGAAACTGATAAAGATATCGTCTTTTTCTATTAAAATAACCATTTGCGAGCTTTTTCTTTTACTTATATTTAAAGGGAATAAACATAAAATTATATTAGAATTATGTAGATTTCATTTGATTATTTTTTATAAAAGGTATCAGAATATGCTGATGAAATGTTCACCAATATTTTTTTAATTACGATATTATTTACTATATTATAAATGCGAAAGTTTGTGATTATATTTGTATGATTGTGCCTCAATCACGCCCAAACGGCTGAACGGATTTGAATGAAAATTGGAATATACATCGTGCAGGAATAACATATAGGCTACTTTTTATCGAGCCGCGAAAGCGAAGCCGCGGGCGGCACCTAGTAGTCTATATTATTCCCACCAAAAAAGTGTTTACTAGTTTTGACAAAACTTCCTGTGTAACGCGCTAAGAACTCATTAGCAACTGTCAGAATATTGCTGCAAGAGAAAATCCACCTTGTTATTTTCATCATCATTTCATTCTGCTATTACCTACTGCTGGGTATATGCCTTCTTTGATTTTGCCGGTCTCCTTGATCCTGTGCGTCTCTTATCCAGGTCTTGCCCGCGACTTTCGATATCATCGACCCAGCCCAATGTTGTTCAACGACGTGCAAGTGAACTTCAATCTGATGGTTGTAGACCACATTTTTGGCCGACCGGACCATACCTACTATATTCCCAGTATGATTCAATCCCGTTCAGGCTTCGTCGTGTTCGAACAAGCATCCTCACAAAATTGAACTTATGGATCTACAAGTAATTATAGAAATATTTTTTAGTATAACTGCATAGAGAAACAGCGACACGATATACCGCCCTAATATTAAAATAATTGACGTGTCGGAACATAACGTCCTATTAAATTATCATTTCTCGAATAGAATTATTACAAAACCGACATCCGTCGATTAAAACCAATTTTGAGGCTGAAAACGCGAATGCAGGTAAGAAAGGTCTAAAATTGATCGAAAATTATTACGACGGCTTTGTGGTAAAATGCCATATGTAAAAAAAAAAAACAAAGTAACAGTAGACAAAGGTATTATATACCTATACAATTATATTTCAACGTCTTAAAATGTAAAATTGAAAATAAGTTTTGTACGCGTCTATCATAATCATTCTTGCTTAACAGTATGTTTCAGCGCGATCACCATGTTGAATTAAACTTTAGTTTGATTTGATCTGGATATACAAATAAACTAACATCCACAATTATTTATAATATTAAATAAATTTATGTGCGTTCTGTCATGCCTCCTATCAATTATCGTCTACCGAAGAGCAAAACGGTGTATCCCAAAAAGAAAAATTCTCACATAAACTTCCTTATTCAATTCCTAGCCTCGAAGTGAGAACACGAATGACGGACGGCGAACGTTTAATGTCAATTAGCGAGTCCCGGGGAATTGCATGTTACCTATAAATTAATGACTGATTAGTGAAAATATCAGCCAATCACGACTTTACTGAGACGGAATAAGAGACAAATCTCCAAGACAACGTCTTCAAAATTTTAAATCAGCCGTCAGAAAACGGTATTTAATTTATGTTAGTAACATGCTGTATAAATCATTACTTATTTATGTCTGTATTTCTCTATGCAATTAATGTTAATTATAAATTGCACTTTATTTTTAATTCATTTAAATAACTTACAAACTATAAATTAGACAATGAAAATCGAAAGAGAAACTAGAAAAAATAATCACGCAAGCTAAACGCACGCAATCATTGAAATATTCCGGCTCTCAATTAGAGAGCCGAGCGAAATCGTGCTTAGATCCTCTTCGTTCTACAGAAACACAACGTCACAACTCAAAAACACTTAAATACGACTTTTCGGACGTAGTAGGTATTGTAAAAGGGTACAAGTCTGTTGATTGTTTTAACGTTTTCAAGGCTCGTACGTTCTGGTCGGGTTCCCAGCCTGTGGGCGGCTACCCTGCAATCAGTCCCGCGTCTTCGAGCGGTACTCTGATTATAGGAGGAATTTTACGGCTCCTTCGTTAGTCCATCAAATCATAGGTCCGTATTGTTAATGGTTTAAGATGATGTGAAACGATTTCATGTCATTTCCGACTTATAACTGGAGGCGTTGCGTTTTTGGGGGTAATTGTCTGTGAACTTAACAAAAGAATTGTGCTAGATTTGATTTTATATGTAGTTTGTATAATTTACATCAGCTGGGGTATGGCGCCATGTGTCTAGACATTGAGTATCACCTGCCCGTATTTTAAAGTTAATTCGTCGTCAAACGATGTGTAATTGATTCAGTACTGCAGCTGCGAGCTATAATGTATTTAATGACACCTACTGTTGCGCGATCATCTGCATCCTTAGAGATTAAATACGACAATTATCTGCGTTTTGAGTTCGAAATAGAAACTAGAATTTGTCGCACATGTTCCTGGTTCTTTAGGTCGTATCATAAACAGACTTAGGTAATGATGTGGAATATTCATTTCATTAGCATGATAAGGTCGTTATTTAATTACCGTGACTGTCGACATTGGGCTGGAATTTTAAACAGACGATAAACTTTCGATATAATTACGACTGCATGTCACTTTGTAGATAGAAATATCCACAATTGCACATATTTATGGGGTTGTGCCACTGTTACAAGGTATGCGCAGCTTTGTAAGCCAGAAACTTTAACGTCGGCGCCGGCAATCTGCAACGTGATCGGGGTTAAGATAATACTCTGCAATAACTTGTCGTAATAAATAATTGCGTGGTTACTAGATAATCGCATTTCTCGAGAAAATACAAACAACAAGAAATAATAATGGTGAGCTCCTGCAACAAAATTGTAGATTCATCCCATCGGTTGTAAAAAATAAGTAAGACGATACTTATTACATTAAATAAAGAACTAAATGACCAGTTTATTTAATCACAATTTTATTCATGTCTCGCATTCTGTTGGTTTGTTTATTGTTTGAACTTTTCCTTTTGAGACATTGATCGGTTTTTGCAGTATAAGAGCTTTGACTTTGAAAGTAACATTGAGAATCAAATTAACCTAAAAATGCCAGAGGCTGGAACGTTTCGTGGACAACATGGGCGCCTGCTGATCCAGGTTCGTAATCGGCTCGGCAAATAATCGGGTCGATAATTGGCGATCCCTCAGACCGCCAAAGCATGGTCCCGATGATTGCACAAGATTGCACTACAATTTTCTCTGCAAACAGTTGCGATGCCTCCGTTGTTGGCTGATTTGTTTTACTTGACAAACAACTTGCGAAGATCGTGATTTTATGTTCCGTCTGTAGTGGTTACTCCTCAAGACCCTGCTTGATAAGTTTAATAACCACGCGGTGTCTTTGAAAGTTTTACTTATTTCCTTTCTTGACACAGCGTATGGGCCTGTCCATACATATGCATCCACGCCGGACTTACACTTAACTTTTACCGTAGTGCATTTATCTAATTTGTATGTTTACTTTTGAATTAAACGTCTAGACAGCAGCTTATACTTAAAAAATCTCGGCCCCGCATTCAATTCTGGTATTTTAATCTTGCGGAAGTGTATAAAGATATTTGTTTTTCATCTTCCATTCCTCCTGAGTAATAAACGTTATTTATCCAATATTTGAGCATATTTTGGTGCGTAAAGGCGCCCTGCCGCGTCCGGTTCCAGCTCGAGACCACACATCGGCGCCCGGCCGTCCGCTTTGAGACAGCGGAGTTTCTCTTCACTAGGCACAAAGTAAAGGAGTTAGCGAGAAAAACTTAAAAAAACTTCAATGATTAGCAGTTCATGAAATTTTAAAATGTATATGAGTTGCAAGATATGCCAAGATATACCTACTTATATCGATTCAGAAATTTCAGGTAAGTACTTAATTCAATAAGAAAAGTAAAACTTAAATATAAAGATGCATATTCTCTAGGAATAAGCTGTATGTTGAAAAGCTGTAAGCTGTATGTTGCTGTCTATTGAAAAGCTTTTGTTTTATTGATTAAACTGGTTTAGTAAGATACTACAGCCGAACACTCGCCCGCCACGCCATCGAGGTCGTCGAAAAACGACAAAGCTTGTTGCTCGCTCCAACAGAAAGCATCGGTCGTTCAAATATTTGCTGTAAATGAACGAGAGCTGTTTGTTTCTGCCGACGATGTGGTTGCGCGGTTCTGTTTGTGAGACCACTTAACTACGTGTTTTAACTAGTTAGGTCTTATACGTAAATAATGAAATAAAGAGCACAACATTCACATTCCTCCAAGAAAAATCTAAAATATTCTAAATTGTCTTTTAGATTCTAGTATCTTACAGCTTCTCTACATCTAGATGTTTTGCCATAGTTTCCTCAAATGTTTTAGCTAGACTGATGTCGGACCGTAGATCGATGTGAAGTCAAAGATGTCTAAACACATGACATAATTAGAGCTCATAACTTCTCAATATACCAATGTCGTCATCTTTCACCCAACAAAGGAAATTCCTATTACCACAACCATATTCAGTTTCCTAACAAGCGCTAATAACTCAAAACAAAGAACAGCATAGAAAAGCATCCGTACTATCTGATTATTCAAATTCATGTTTGAACGGTAATGAAACTTGGAAAGTTCAAAGTAGCCATAAAATGTATGCATAAAAGTTTACGACAGTGGGAAAGTATGTAATTCTGTAATTTTTAAATTTACGACTTATCGCCTTTTTGTGTGACCGTACGAATAGTTGTTTTTTGTGAACTTATGACCGACTTATCAGGGACGTTTCTTGTTAAAAGGTGACATTTCAACTTTTATATCACTGTAAAAAAGTATGATAAAAATTAAATTATACCCATTTTCCTCTTTGACGACGGGTGAAATACAAAAACTGATAAGCTTTTTTCTTAATAGAAAAAAATATCTTTCAGTTTTATAAATCCGTCGTTAGGAAACCCGCGGCTTAGTCAGCTCTTTCGCACGAATTGGCCATGTCTTTCCTGTGGATAAGACCCACTTAGCTGAAAGGATGGAATAGGGCAAGCCTACTCCATCTACAACCTGTCCCGGGCATTAGGTACGTGCTCCTGACGCTGTATAAATCTACACTAATATTATAAAGAGGAAAACTTTGTTTGTATGTTTGTTTGTTTGTACTGAATAGGCTCAAAAACTACTGGACCGATTTTAAAAATTCTTTCACCATTCGAAAGCTACATTATCCACGAGTAACATAGGCTATATTTTATTTTGGAAAAAAATAGGGTTCCGTAAGATATTTGGGTTTTTCGGACACAAGGTGTAAAAAATCAACCAGAAAAGTTACTTATTTTGCGTACGCTGCCTAAACTATAAAAGATAGAACCATAAAATGTTCTAATTAATTGTAGATCTTATAAATATCTACAAAAAAGTCCGCGACACACTATACCCATCTATGTCGAGTGAGGCACAGCAACCATTTTTTTATTTAAAAATCTTGAATTTTTTTGGACTACATTTAAACGCGTTTATTTTACTCATGCTATTAATCCTTATCAAAATAAATGATTTCATCACTAAGAACAGTTTATGGAGATAATATTTGGTCTTTGAATGATTAAAATTGGACGTTTGGTTTTGAAGTTATGGCGAAATTAAAATATTACGATTTCTGCTGCACGGCCCGTTGCGAAGTGGGCGTCACCAAGGCGGGGGTGCGCGTGCGGGAGGGGAGTTTAGATCTATGAGTAAGGTACCCGCGCGGCTCAGTCGCGAGGTCGGCTCCCTACGCAGCGGTCGTGCGCGAAGTCTATATAGTATAAAAATGAATCGCAAAATGTGTTGGTAAGCGCATAACTCAACAACGCCTGGACCAATTTGGCCAAATCTTTTTTTAAAATGTTCGTTGAAGTTCAAGGATGGTTTTTACGGCGAGAAAAATTAGAATTATTGCTGGAAAAACCCTAAAAATAGCCCTTTTCTTTTTCCCATACAAATGATTTGTAACTAAAACGTAGTCAATTTGAGCTTTATTGCTATGGTATAAAGTTCATATTAAATTACAAGCACTTGAATTATTAATTTTAAGGCGATACGAAGTTCGCGGGGTCAGCTAGTCATTTATAAAGTTCAAGTTCATTTATTCATAAACATTATTTTACAAAATAATGTTTATGAATTGACATTGACAAAGGAAAATCATCTGACGAATAAAAACAACCCTCCAGCAGACGTTTATTTAATATTTTATTTTATTTTATTCGGAAAACAAACAGTGTTATAAACTAAATTAGGAAACAACTTAAAAGACTAATTACCAATTAGATGTTTTCGCATATAAAAAACTATATGGCAAAAGCCTTTGATTTCCAACAATTTTAAGTTACATTTTATTTGCAGAGTGTTAAAGCTAGACCAAAGCAAATCTCTCTTTACATAGTCGTAAATGTTTCACACCTAAAGTTACCACACATAATTTATTCAGACATGTACCTAATTCTTCGAAATACGATTATACTTTTACGATACCCTCGAGGCTTTTTATAATGAAATTAGCTGTCGATTGTCAATTTTACAAAACTGTAGGCACTTCTTTAAATAAACATAAATAATGTCACAGAATACATAACAGCACTACCGTAGATGTAGGTACCTACTAAATTATTTGTGTTTATGAAATACTAGCTGACCCCGCGAACTTCGTATCGCCTTAAAATTAATAATTCAAGTGCTTGTAATTTAATATGAACTTTATACCATAGCAATAAAGCTCAAATTGACTACGTTTTAGTTACAAATCATTTGTATGGGAAAAAGAAAAGGGCTATTTTTAGGGTTTTTCCAGCAATAATTCTAATTTTTCTCGCCGTAAAAACCATCCTTGAACTTCAACGAACATTTTAAAAAAAGATTTGGCCAAATTGGTCCAGGCGTTGTTGAGTTATGCGCTTACCAACACATTTTGCGATTCATTTTTATACTATATAGACTTCGCGCACGACCGCTGCGTAGGGAGCCGACCTCGCGACTGAGCCGCGCGGGTACCTTACTCATAGATCTAAACTCCCCTCCCGCACGCGCACCCCCGCCTTGGTGACGCCCACTTCGCAACGGGCCGTGCAGCAGAAATCGTAATATTTTAATTTCGCCATAACTTCAAAACCAAACGTCCAATTTTAATCATTCAAAGACCAAATATTATCTCCATAAACTGTTCTTAGTGATGAAATCATTTATTTTGATAAGGATTAATAGCATGAGTAAAATAAACGCGTTTAAATGTAGTCCAAAAAAATTCAAGATTTTTAAATAAAAAAATGGTTGCTGTGCCTCACTCGACATAGATGGGTATAGTGTGTCGCGGACTTTTTTGTAGATATTTATAAGATCTACAATTAATTAGAACATTTTATGGTTCTATCTTTTATAGTTTAGGCAGCGTACGCAAAATAAGTAACTTTTCTGGTTGATTTTTTACACCTTGTGTCCGAAAAACCCAAATATCTTACGGAACCCTATTTTTTTCCAAAATAAAATATAGCCTATGTTACTCGTGGATAATGTAGCTTTCGAATGGTGAAAGAATTTTTAAAATCGGTCCAGTAGTTTTTGAGCCTATTCAGTACAAACAAACAAACATACAAACAAAGTTTTCCTCTTTATAATATTAGTGTAGATTGCATGACAATATTTATGTAAAGATTGTTGATTATAATCGTGTGTTTAAACTTATCTGGCTTGAACGAGCAATAATTTAAAGTGTAATTTTTTCAAATGACGACCTTGATGGCGTGGCGGGTGAGTGCTCGGCTGAGACACAAGAGACGCAGGTTCGATTCCCGCTACGGGAGAAATGTTTGTATGTTCTGCAAATATTTCTTCCGGGTCTGGGTGTTTTAGTATTATGTATTATCAGTAGGTGCATTTACAAAAAAATGTATTTATGTATTCTATCAGCTATCTGGTTCCCATAGTACAAGCTTTGCTTAGTTTGGGGCTAGATGGCGCTGTGTGAAATGTCTACAAATATTTATTATTTATTAAATAACATACAAAATGGACAGACGTCCGGCATACAGCCGTCAAGGCATGAAATTACTCCTTTTGACACTAATTAAATTACGCCTCAATTTTCACGCTAAGTTGATTTATATGCAAAAACTCAAACAGCTAATACAACTTTCGCACGTGCGCTGACCAAAAATGTCGACATTCATTAGAAACCCGCAAAAAATTATAAATGTAATTGTGTCACCAATCACTTATTCCGTTACTATAGATTTATATTCTAGCTAAACTATATATAAACATATACACAGTCGAGAAGGGAAAGTAAAGCTGGTTCACTCCTTGCGAACCGAATCACTTTGAGCATAAAGTCAAGTACTCGTAATAGTAAAGTTATCTACACTAATATTATAAAGAGGAAAACTTTGTTTGTATGTTTGTTTGTTTGTACTGAATAGGCTCAAAAACTACTGGACCGATTTTAAAAATTCTTTCACCATTCGAAAGCTACATTATCCACGAGTAACATAGGCTATATTTTATTTTGGAAAAAAATAGGGTTCCGTAAGATATTTGGGTTTTTCGGACACAAGGTGTAAAAAATCAACCAGAAAAGTTACTTATTTTGCGTACGCTGCCTAAACTATAAAAGATAGAACCATAAAATGTTCTAATTAATTGTAGATCTTATAAATATCTACAAAAAAGTCCGCGACACACTATACCCATCTATGTCGAGTGAGGCACAGCAACCATTTTTTTATTTAAAAATCTTGAATTTTTTTGGACTACATTTAAACGCGTTTATTTTACTCATGCTATTAATCCTTATCAAAATAAATGATTTCATCACTAAGAACAGTTTATGGAGATAATATTTGGTCTTTGAATGATTAAAATTGGACGTTTGGTTTTGAAGTTATGGCGAAATTAAAATATTACGATTTCTGCTGCACGGCCCGTTGCGAAGTGGGCGTCACCAAGGCGGGGGTGCGCGTGCGGGAGGGGAGTTTAGATCTATGAGTAAGGTACCCGCGCGGCTCAGTCGCGAGGTCGGCTCCCTACGCAGCGGTCGTGCGCGAAGTCTATATAGTATAAAAATGAATCGCAAAATGTGTTGGTAAGCGCATAACTCAACAACGCCTGGACCAATTTGGCCAAATCTTTTTTTAAAATGTTCGTTGAAGTTCAAGGATGGTTTTTACGGCGAGAAAAATTAGAATTATTGCTGGAAAAACCCTAAAAATAGCCCTTTTCTTTTTCCCATACAAATGATTTGTAACTAAAACGTAGTCAATTTGAGCTTTATTGCTATGGTATAAAGTTCATATTAAATTACAAGCACTTGAATTATTAATTTTAAGGCGATACGAAGTTCGCGGGGTCAGCTAGTTATTTATAAAATATTACACCTATAACTAATCAAACATAGGTAGCAAAGTTGTGACATAAGGGAGGTAACTGGTTTGGCTTCAAAATAAACACTCGACTCCGTAACGGTTGAACGGTTGGAACATGGACACCGTTTATGAACTTTTTATCATTGTAAGGCTAAGTGAGTCGCGTAAGTAGTAGTTTTTGCAAACTTTTTGCTGTTGTTTCATGAAATTGGAAAGTCATCATCTCCCTGCCCTTATCCCACTTAAGTGGGGTCGGCACAAAATGTTTCTTCTTTCGTTGCCCTCTATTAGCCGTCATCTCAGTATTAGCTCCTTTCTTACTCATATCAACATTCACGCAACCCATCCATCTCTTCGGAGACCAAAGAAGTGTAGAAAAAAAGAGGCTTTATCCTGATATGAAAAGTGCTATTAAAAAGGCATATGTCAGAGTAAGACGTGGTTACATTTTCTCCTGAGAAGTGTACCAGTGACTTACATGTAGGTTCGATAGACTGTGTACTTGTCTGAGCGGATACAAAATTACAAAGATTAATCAGTTAGATAAATTGAAATACGAAGTGACAACAAGTTGTGGTTCCTGCATTATAGAGGTGTTAGGAAGTCTTAAGCCATAACTACTTAAGTTTCTTCGCCCACTGTACTAAGGCCTTTACACTAGATTATTTATACGTCAGGAGACAACTTTTGCCTGTAGGTACTAACGGGACGCTGAAGTGACCGGGACGGTTTTAGATGGGTTAGGCTTGCCCAGAAATTCCTTCCTCTTAGCTAAGTTCAACTTATCCATAGAAAAGACTAAAGAAGAAAGTCACAAAGGAGCTGACTAAGCTAAGTCACTAAGAGATTTCCTACGTTTTCCTTCCCTTTAGACCAGAGTGGAGCGCTGGAGATTCAAAATCACATTCAACTAGACAAAGAAAGAACTCGAAAAGATGCTGCTCGAAGGACCAAACAACGTTTGAATCCACAAAACACTAACGCACTCGTATATCTGTATATTTATAGTATGATAAACATGCTGTCGTATTGGTAGCACTGAAGCGTAATTGATAAGATACATAACATTACTTTCGCCTACTCAAAAAGCACATTCCAGTTTCAATACATGAGCATCTAAATATATAAAACTCTAACGTTAATGATTGACTGACTATAAATGCACAGCCTACACCATAGGTTCTAGATCCAAGTAACTTGGAGGGTGGTTATTCCTCTTATGGGTACACTAAGAAATGAATTCCCGTAATTCAACTCTTAGAGAACGCAACGGGAAGATGTTGTTTGTATAAAGAAAAACTCAACGCGGGACGTTTCACTAGTCAACATACAAACAACTAATTAACGTGTATCTATAAAACTCATCGAAAGAGTAGGAATCGTTGAACTTCGGTTTTATAGTGTGCCTATAAATCTGCCTATCAATGCCCTATCATTTAATCAGTTTAATGAAGCTTGCTTTGAACTCGCCGCCGACTAAGAACCTTGTCTTTATAATTAGTTTGTTAATTATAATAATTAGTTTGGAATGAGATTTTATGCCGTAATGTGTATTTTGTTTTGCTCTTGTTTAGAAATTTGTGTCTATTTCAAGATTACGTAAACCTTTAAGTGATTGATTGAAGATGGCATAGGTAGGTAGTGGAATAGAGCATCTTAAGCTAGATTTTTAAAAGTTTCTAAAAAGATTATTTTGTTCAATGGAGGGCTATCGCGCTATTTTTTCAAAGTATTTGTTTTTGTTTTGACAGACGACAGCATCTAAATCTTCTGAGCATCGCTTTATAAATCCAGCCTCTACTAAAGTTAGACATTTTCAATTAATTTTCACCTATCTGTGAATTCCAAGTCATAAAGGCAGTGTATTTATTGCCTACTTATAACTTTGTTATTCGTCATCACAGCGCTTTCACCGCTTCACCGTGTACTTCGATTTAATGGTACCTACGCTGTAACTGTTCTATGCTCTTATGTTTCATTGCATTGCGACAAATTAAGTGAACGCAGCGGGTAACGATGCCCCTACTAAGCTATACAAATAGGCATAAATTCTCGAATTTGAATCTCGAATGATCCGCGAGCTTGAACATCAAAACAATTCGTCCTGTATGGAGAAGCTTATCGCGAAATTACTTCTAGTACCGCTAAACATGAAGACTTTAGCGAGTACGTAGAAAACATATCCGATACAGAGACAAGTGACGAGTACGTGTAGATAGTTACGTATCCCACAATAATATTGTAAATTATAAAGTTTGTAAAAATGTGAGGGTGTTTGGTTGAAAGCCTCTATCAACGCGAATTTGTCGAATGGATTGGAAGCTTTGAATTTACATAGTTTGTGAACTGGAATAACATAAAGGTTACTTTTTACCCAGATACAAATCGAGTGAAGTCTCTGGCGAAAGCTAGTAATAGCAATAATTGTTCGATAATTTCAACGCCAATCCAAATTACCCACTTGTAGATACGGGCATAGCAACTGATGAATAAGGCAATAAACGTTTTATTATTCCACGCGTGTAAATACACTCGACATCGTATTTTTTGCGTTGCACACGCCCGTATCTAAATGTCAGTAACTTATCAATCAAATAGACAGTCATGTTGGTAATTTTTTTTATGGTATTTTATCGAATTTTGCACAAAATTAGCTAGTTTACTAACTCAAAGAGACATTATGGATTTATCTAAATGCTTTTTGGTTTTGCATTTGCACCATCCTTTTTTCTACGTCAAGATTTTTTTCTGACGTTGCCGTTGGGTGAAACTACAGTTATGATATAGAATTATGGATAGATTAGAAGCATTAGAACGAGAACGGATGGTAGAGGCGTGAATTCCGCGCGTCCGCACCGACCACATTCTTCTTTCGCCGGCGATCAGCCATCACTAGAATTTATAAAGTGCATTCCAGAACAAAAACTATAATAACTTAAGTTAAGAAACAGTTTATTTATAAGGTTGCTCCAGAAACTGCTCTAAAAACCATAGTTAATAGCGGCTACGACGTGCCTCGATCAGAATTTCTGTAATTTCCATTTCTGCGTTCACTCATTTCCATTCCTTGTACGTAATTGCGATTACTACAATTATACCCCTTTTACTTGCTTAATTATTGACTATATTCGTAAAATAAGTTATTAGTTCATAATCATCATTAACTCTGACATTTTCACTCATTCTTCAACTATACCGCTTGTAATTACCGCAAGCCTCGGTGGCGTGGCGGGCGATTGCTCAGCATAGACGCAGAGAGGCGCGGGTTCGATTCCCGCTGCGGAAGAAATGTTTGCATAATCTGTAAATATTTCTTCCGGGTCTGGGTGCTGTGGTACCATGGTACTCGTAGTTTCTGATACCCACGACACAGGGAATCCTAGTGTGGGGTCAGGACTATGTATGTGACTGTTGGGTGTTAATTATTTATTATTATTTAATGGTAAAAGGTTCTTAATTAAAATAATTAACAAGTAGTTTTTTAAACCATTTATATGCTAAGTCAAGTAGCCATTAGGCAAGAGTGGTGTTGCATTGATTGCAGGTTCATGAACCTTACGTAATCTGATTCACAAGTTTATTAATAGATCAAATTACTTCCTTATTAACTACTAAGTTGAAAGCTTTTTATCATATTTTAGAATATTTCGACAGATATGATAGCTGCCGCCCGCAGCTTCGCTCGCGTGGTACCCCTATAAAAAATAACCTATATGTTAATCCAGCACATGTACTATGTATATTCCAAGTCTCATTCAAATCCGTTTAGGCGTGATTGATGCACAAACATACAAACATGCTCACAAACTTTCACATTTTATAATATAGTAGGATATTCTGCGTTTCTCAAAACGAGCCGTTACATTTTTCTTGGTAATTACGAAGGCCTAAAGAAAATAATCCACATTCCATCGCTATGTGCCATTACTTGTATTTTCAATTCAAGACAACAAAATAAATGTCAGCCGAAATCTATTTGAGACCCAGATAAGAAAGAATGGAATGCGTCCACTCGACATAATAAACTGATTAAACTTATTGTAGCAGTCATCGACCCAACTTTCCAAACTCCAACAGGTGCTAAACATCTCACGAGTTCTTCAAGCATTGCAACATGCACATCAACTTACCACCTATGTCGCTAAACGTCTCTGTTGACTCACAGCGACAATCAATGTTTACATTCTAAATTGAAATGGTATACGAATGGGGGCATAAAGAGCCTAAATGGTTTGCGCAACACGCCACGCGACCATATGATTGAGAGGCATTTGTGGCGACAACAGAGTCTATAAAGGATAAGCTTCGAACGCATTGTGACTTTGACTTAAAGACTTTAAAGGGTCGAATAAAAAAGGACCAGGTAGCCTTCTGTGATCCATTGTTGGTTAACGAGGCGGTGAACGCGCGGGACAGGTGGTAAATACTGGCAATACCGTATACATAATAAAATACTCTTTTTAATAAAAATTAAAATATTATTTCGGACAACAAGATCCATAATGTGTTAGTAAAGTATAAACAAGCACTTATAATTAGGGTTAGTTATTTGACTTAATACTAGGTACTTAATTCTAAACATTTTAGTAGATAACCCTCCTCACGAAACAATGCCACGTGAGAGAGATGATTCTACCAGCAATAGTTTGAAGGATGGTGTTGGGGCTGTCAAGCACTCTGCGCATCAGGGATGTGGTCTTTTAACGGAGGATGGCAACAAATCCATCCGTCTCGTATTCTGCAAACATCCCTGACGCACTGTAGAAACGGGGCAGTCCCAACATCATCCATTTTTGCACAGGTTCGTCGAACGCACATTATTCAAATTTTTAACGTCGTGAAAGCACGATAACCTCGGACGTGTGCGGATTGGTAATGGGGATAGACAAAAGAATGTCACCCTTATTCCGACGGAATAGGAGCTAGAGACGAAGAGTTGGCCAAGGCGGACCTTTGGAGGTAATGGTAATCAGACTAGAGTTACATCACTGACACAAGGAGCCCTGTTGAACGTACCATTGCTATTAAACAGGCTCGGGCTCATTGAATAAGCGATTTTCCAAGGAAGTTATCTTGAACAGATAGGTTTATTTTATGATACCTAGTACCAACAAACGCCCCTCTATAACGCGTGTATTAAACTCGTATTTACTTGTGTACTAAGAAATAAGCCCACCCTGTGAGTCTCAGATACATTTCAAAATTAAATTGTTAAAACTATGTTTTTTAAAGGCAATTGTGAACTCTTGTGTTTTTTTTTTCGTTTTACTTATTCTATACGTATTTCAGAGAGGTTCAAATTACAAAATTAACGAACTTCTTCGATTTTTAACAACCCAATTGATTCTTATTATCCTTTATGCTTATATGCGAAGAGCAAAAACCTTTGTGCTATGTATCGGACTTAACAATTAGTCTTCATCTCACGGTTCAGAATATATTCTAGGCTTGATTTAAATTCTTTCCAATCATCATAACTTTCGTTGAAACATTGACGTTAATGATTTATTTTTCTTGTACGCCCTTAAGGGACATACTCTCAGTACTTTCAGCCCTAATAACATAAAAGGTCGTAAGCCATAATAACTTACGTAGCTATAATATGTATTATAGCAAGGCATATTACGATATATTACGGTATATTTTCTATAGTAATCTTCGAGTGATAGCCTCAATTCTGCTTACTGTATGGCACTGAAATTTGAAATATTTAAGAGAACTCCTGTTATATGCTGTCTTTCTTATCCTAATTGTATTTTACTATAGTAAAGAAAAAACATAGAATGCGTCCAGCTGCTTCTCTCCCCGAGCATGTCGTAAAAGTCGACTAAAGGATAGTATCCTCTCCAACATGATGAGATACAATAAGCAAGTATTCCCAAGGAGGGTTGACGTCAGGCAGGCGGCCGGTCATAAAACCCCTTAGCCAAAACTCTTACAGCTCTTACATGTGCCGACCCCACATAGAGTGGGATAAGGGTTGGAATATGATGATGACTTATAGTAAAGTGCTTTGACGATCTGGTGGCGTGGGAGTGGCGAGAGACTACTCTACGACATTAGAAACATGCATGTTTTGCAGTAAAAGAAGATCCTGTATTTTGATTATCACCTTGTTCACATTGTCCCGTTAAGTCCGGTCTCATCTTGAGCGAGGGCCGTTCGCTGCGCCCGCGGTGTTCGATCGCTGATACCAAAAACGCTACTCGACCTACTAGCGGCTTCTGAAGATGAGGATAGACGTTGCAATTGTTTGATGTGGTTTGGCTCTTGTAACTTTGGCCCGACCACATCAGGCGCGGTCCGAAGCCTTCTATTTTTATTGGCATCGTGGCTAAGGGCAGAAAATTGCTTTTTTATATTTTGTCAATTTTTAGGAGATTTTTCTTCTCTTTTGGGAGGAGGGGGGGTCACAGGAGACATGACCCTCCCCCCATATTCTATTATTAGTGACCCCCTCCAAAATTTCAGGCAGCGACCGCGCCTGGACCACACTAAAATAAGGGCTATGTGTTTAACGATCTATATTATGTACCTAATTACATAAAATAAGTAAATATTTGTGGACATTTTGCACAGCGTCTAGCCCCAAACTAAGCAAAGCTTGTACTATGGGAACCAGGTGACATAACATTACAACATCCAGATCCAGAAAAAAATATTTGCAGAACATGCAAACATTCCTCCCGCAGCGGAAATCGAACCGCGCCTCTTGCGTCTCAGCCGAGCACTCGCAAGTCACTCCACCGAGGTCGTCAATATCGTCTGTTCCCTCCCTCGCAGCTTTTAACTACTGGCAGGATTTTGACAAACGGGCTGTCAAATGATACGTCGGACTCGTGTCCGGTTTCTTTATACTAGCAGACGACGGGTCGTTCTTAGCAACGTTATGATCTGTCCAAAAGCTCCGTACATTTTGTTGACAAAACAGTAGAAGCAGTTACGTAGTCTGGTTATACTTTTTCTCCGACATTTATTCGTTAGCCTTCGCTTTCGTAATGCGTGAAAACTGCCAATTTGAAAAGTCCATTGATTTCAAAAAAGAATATGAAGCTTAATCACATTTCCATTTTCCTGTTGAAACTCCCCACAAACAAAACCATTCCGTCTCGTCTGGAACCAGAAATGTTGTGAGTAACTCGCATACCATCTGTAATTGCCGACGAAATAAGTGGCGCCGTTTATAATTATACTGGGTAAGTGGCACTAGCGCGATTTACTGAAAACACTGGTACCGGCTACTGGCTTACCGATACTTACCGGTAAAATGTCTAGAATTGAATATTACTTGTCGTGTCAGTGGTTTTTTTAGACGCCTTGTCAGGGTATCCCTTACACACTTTCAACGACAACCTTATAAAGAAAGCAGCAGGTTTTTTCAGGTCCACAATATCAACCAGTGACTAACTGTTAGTTGAAAACCCAATTGAAGTGCGCCTAAAGCTTAATTCCAATCAAGCCTCAATTACATCTGTATCGACTTAAATTAAACTTGGAGTATACACTGTTCGTGGCCTAGAATAATATATACCTAAGCTACTTTTTATCCGGGTACCACGAGAGCGAAGCCGCGGGATTCTTAGACTCCTTTCGTGCCAGCGCCGGCAAACAGTTCTCCGTATAAATGCAAGCATCGAGGACACCCATTACGAAGATAATTCTGAGCGGATCCGATCGTGTTAAACTGAGGGAATTAGCAGTTATTGAACCTGCTGATCAGCATACTGAGCGTCCGAGATGATAGGCGGCTTCCTCTGATATAATTCGTTTTGCTAAGCCTGATTCTTCTAGGCTTGGTGGCGAACGGGTTAATTTACTACTAAGTACCATAAGCTTTCCTAGACTACTCACAAGCAATTGTAGTAAAATAAAAAGTGTAAGTACCACAGAACAGTGAAATTCAGAATAGACACTAATTACCTCACTGTACTACACAAGTTTACGGAAGAGACATGTCCGTGGCACGTTTTCCGCCATGTCTTCGCTGAGTAGCTTCGTTGTTTATTCGCTACTACTCAAATACTCAGCACGGTTAAAGCCGATTGGAATGCTACACTGGTCTCGTTTGCATCATCCGGTTCCGGTACCATCAACCCAAATCCCCTTTAATTAACTCTTATCATCGAATTCCATTCAAAAGTTGATTTACACACATCAACCTGTCAAGTCCGATTTTAAATTGACAGCCAATAAATAGCCCCAAACAGCGGACACCAGATCGGAATGCAAGGCCGTCGAGCAGCCTTCAAGCGAATTCCGCGTCATCCAATCAGCATAAACCTGTACCTACCTATACCTACTAGCTACACCTACTTCTTGAAGACATAGCGGTGAAACCGGCTGCGGTCGCTCGCGCCGTCATTATTAACGTAGTAAAGTACTAGATAAAATCCAATCGGACAGCGTGTGAACGAGAGAAAGCTTGTCGCAACATTAGACGGTCATTCCTAATTATGAACATGATGACCGCGATATAGTCGTGATTCGTGATCTTCCTCGCCGAGAAATAATTTCCCCAATATTATGTTACGTAGATTTAGAAATTGTACAGTTAATTCGTGGTTTATGTACAAGTGGCGAGTGGCGGCGCACATGCATGTCTCCTCCATATATTTGTATAGAGTAAATTATACATTACGACGTATCGCGGACATGGATCATTACAAAGCTTTTGAAGAATACTTCCGCGTCACGAAACACCTGTGAAGGGCTTGGTCGCGATGAACAAGCATAGTTGATTCACCGTTCCAAAGTGTGACATAAAACAAAAATAGCGCTGGCGTAGTTTATGTACCTACTTAAATTGGATGAAAGTGTTTTTCCGTTTAATCTTAGTCAGCGCAAAACTAAGCTTCCCCGTAAGCTCCTCGCAGTCTCGCAACATTTACGATTCGGCACGATTGAGACTCGTAGCAATAAACGATTAATGTATACTAATTATTATAATCGAACGACGAAAAACCACTAAAACTTGAATAACAAGGCTCTAATCGGAGTCGTGATTTGTGAAAGTAATTTCAATGCTCGTTCACACGCTGACAGAGCTCGGGAGCTAAATAATCCGACTGGAATAGCTGAGTATTTCTGTTGCGGAGTAAATTGTGCTATCTAGACAGTCGATCTAAATTGAATCTGCAATCTGAAATGAGAGAAATGCAGGAATAGTTATGATAACGAATAAGCTCTGCACAACACAATATCACAATTTATAATTGATGAAGAAAGAATTGGAAAAAGGTTAACAAGTGATAAATTTTACAGCGGTCATAATGACTACAGAAGCTAGTCTGAGCACAAATTAGCATTCTACAAACTGCGGAGCCAAAATGTCTAAGATCTCCATAAAAACATTATTATACTATATATAGCTATCTCTATATATTTTTTCTTCGGTCTCGGCTCGGCTCGGGATGTTTCAATAAAATCGAACCGGCTTCTGAATCCTGATTCCATCGAAGCCTTTTATATATTGGCTTTTAAAACGCTATCTTCATTGGATCCAAAGATTGCTTCCACATGTTTTAAAAAGTTTTACCATGAAGACAAGCCACACAATGATTTGATTAAACCCCTATTAACCAAATAGTTAGAATTCTGCAAAGACCCACACTCGGCCCTCCCTAATTGAAAGTGCACGGGCCAACAACCCTCTCATACCTTGTTCATTGCTGGTTACATCTTTCCATCTTGTTTCACAAGAGCAAAGCAAACAAAAAGGTAGCCGAATCAACAGCTCGTTTAACATGCCACGCGACAGAGGGTGACTGATTGCTCGAACCCTTTCAATTGGCTCGCGCATCCGATAAATTACACCCGTGAAGCTGTAATCCGCCATGAATATGGCTTTCAAAAGATTTGATACCCTTTTCTACTATAGTTTCGAAACTTCGACGGAGTTCAAACCGCTCAGCGAAATCTGATGGTATGTTTGGAGTAAATTTTAGCCATGCTCTAGAAGAGTGTAGAGTCCATTCGATTATTCAGATGTAATTCAAGCCACGATTACAAATGCTCTTAAATAAATCATAAGAAAAAGCCTATTCGATAAGAAGCACTTTCTATTATCTTATAGAGCTTTATAGTCTCAACCAGTGCGGCCCGTCTCCGACTCATTAGATCTTCCATCCCTTTCGTCCCTCGCTTCGTCCTCCTCTTACTCTCGTCTTTGTTCGGCCATTTATCAATTCCAAATAACATGCCGGGACCTTTTCTCTTGTTTGTTTATTTTTTATTTGCCTTATCCTTTTTGTTCGCTTCGTTTTTGAGTCGAAATTGATTGTAAAGCCGGTCTAATGGCGTCCATCCATCGGAACATAATGTACGATGAATCGATAACTCTAATTGTGCAGTTAATGAGAGTACAGTAGATATTCTGGGATTGTTTTATGAACATTTAATAATAGCTTCGAACTATTGCATTATTATTAAATGGACGCTGAAGTAATATAGACAAACACCATAAAATCAACCATTGCAGGCTAGAGTAATTAATGGAAGCAATTTCTGTGCAAAAGCTATTAAAATATGCCATTAAAGATTTTCAATTCCTTTCGCCAGCGTTTAATTGCCTACGGAGCGAAGAGTTTTTATTTTGTTTGTGGCCGTATGCTTTTTACTTCGCTAAACCTCGCTTGATTATTTATTTACTGCGTCCGTCGGCCTCCCTCGGCTTGCGAGACTTGCGACTTCATATGTATCTTCAAGAATTTGAACCCTTCTTACAGCATTCACGAGCTTGAGTTTTTTACTCGCCGTCTCAGAATTACATTATTAAACAAACCTTTCTCCGACAAGTTCTTGATGATCCCTAAAAATTTAATTACTTTGTGATTCAAGTTTTTATCTGGATTCCCGATCGGGAGAGCACCGAAGTATTCGTCAGCTATAACCACTAATCATCGAAAAACATCGATTCCTTGAACAAACACGATACGCTAAAGATGCCTCGGGTCGAAGGGGGGTCTCGTTTTCCCGGGTTCAAATCGGTGGTCGTCTGAAATTAATTTCGTTTTGTTTCATCGTCTGGAGCCGGCATTTACATTGAATGTGCTCGGAGGCTGGCCGTTTGTCGGGATATTTATGTAGGGGCCCGTTGTGTATGACGTGGGCATTATTCATACATGGTGCCCGCCGCGGCCCAGCTGTATGTTATTTTTACCGGTTCATCGGCTCGTCGCTGAGGGAGTTGAAAAGGTTTTTGTTTACTTGTTATGATAGCTCTTAGCTTTCATCAAACAATTCATGTTTTACAAATGGTTTGGTATTGCAAATTCCTTTACAATTTTACGCCCGCGCAATACTGTAGACGTTGACGGTAATACGGGAAACAGTAAACATGTTGCTTTGGTAGTGAATATAGGCACGGCAAATCGAATGCTATCAAATTTTACGACATTGCAGGCGCCGGGCGCCTCCCTGTCCAGTCACTGATTGGATACACTTCTGCGTTTCCTTTTGCAATAGCCATTTCCTGCTCCGACTTATCAAAGCTAAAATCAATATTGCTTTTTATAAGAACAAGTTATGGAATAGAATACCTCGCCAGCTAATAAATGCAATACCACCTAGGTCGTTGTCAGCAAGGCTTACGGGACTGTTTTTTTATTAAAGAGCTCATGTCTTTATTCCGATTTAATACAGTTTCTGATTCGACACATTTTAAATTCTTGTATGTTACAACACGATCGCTATCGATTTTAGAACAGCTATCATTAGCATTCGATTAACATGTTTGCATTCAAAAGTTCGTTCACTTACGGATCTAGTATAGTGTCAATAACTTTTACTGTATCTCTTTAATTTAGTTTCGTTATCTTCGATTAATCTGAAATTGACTGCATTCATTTGAATATCTAAGTGTTTTCATGTTCTGTATCGGAAATAGACTTTTCTATCTTAGTAAATCTTGCCAGATCCTTTTAAAATGACATAAGATTCTTGGATTTTAATAGTTTGAATTCTATTTGCTAATTGTGATTTTTGTTTCAGAAGCTAAGTTAGAGGAGACAGATGGAGTGCGGTGCTACTGCAACACAGCGCAATGCGTGAGCACAGGGTATATGTGCCGGTCGAAAGGCAATGGTGGATGCTACAGCGAGTTGCCGGCGCCGAGGCGGGCGCACCTTGCCAAGCATGGCTGCTTGCATCATCTGGCAGACACGTACGTTGAAAACCCAAATACTATAGATAGAAAAAAAACAGATTTATGTACTTCACAGACACAAACTATTTAAATGATTAGATCCATCATCTCAAGAACAAGTACATAATATTTTTTATAAATATCTCTTATGTATTAGTGTCTACAATAGCAAGGTTTGCATTTTAATACCAAATAGAACTAATAAACTTTTAAATAGTCCAACCTAAGTTTTAAGTCTAGTCTCAAAATTGTGTCACATTAGTATAACACGAAAAAAGCTCAATGCATAAAGAATTAAAATTAGCTTTGGACATCTTCGTGCGTGACTAATGCGCGTGAAGAGCTTCCGTCGTCAGAAACGGACGGACAAGTGCTTTGATCACCACAAAATTGACTATATTGTTAGAAAAAATCAAGTTGATACGTCAAATATTCAAACCCAAAATCAAGCATATACTACTAAATTATAAAACCGTTTACAAGCTATAAACCCAAAATCAGGTAATGATCTGACAAGATTCCTTGCCGGGTTCGTCTCGGAGATTTTATCACATCTAATTGCAAGTCTAATTAATTCCAACAAGCTTTGAATGGCCCTTTAAAAGTGGACACGATGTTACAAATTAGATGTAATGAAACACCGAGTAGGTAACATCCGCTGAATTTAGATGACATCGTTGATTATTTATATTAAGCATAAAAACATAGAATGCGTCCAGCTGCTTCTCTTCCCGAGCATGTCAACTAAGGGATAGTTTAGTATCCTCCCCAACATGATGGACTATCTACATGGGCGATGGGCTGATCACTTTGTCACTATGGTTCACCATATCCATCTTAGGACTAAATCAGGAGTGGCTGCAAATTTTCTTATCTTTACTTGTGGCTCTGCCCACTCCATTAGGGATACGTGCGTGATAAATGTATATGCATATATTGTCAGTGTATTCGAATAATCTAAATTCCGCTTTCACTGCAAGTAAATTAAATTCGTTTCACCCCCTATTCATCTTTTTTGTTAATTCCAAGCATTTATTTTGGAAGGATATCGACTCCGCTGACTGCTTTTACATAATCCTATTGACTTTAGCTATTATTTAAGTTTCCGTCATCATCACCTTGTTTGTTGTATTGAATACCTTTGTGTATTGTCAGATAAAGATCTCTTATACCGTATTTAATTTCAGTATCTTTATTTCATGTCACAGTCTGACCCACCAAGACACAAAAGATTATTATCTGATATTTTCTTAATCCCTACTATACCTGTTGTCGATGACACAACTCCCATTTCAACTTTCATCTCAGTTAATTATTCTTTTGTTGGAGGTAGCCGCTCCATCAATTTTGCTTATCATGGTCCCGCTTACGTGGTATAAGGCATGCGTTGAGTCCAGTCAATTTGTCTTCGCGCTTCGATTGCTTCCCGCTCTTTTATTATCGGCTATGACTGTTATAATTGAATGCACGAGAATTTAATCTAGAGTATATTTCACTTAGGTAATATGTCAGTCATCTATCTAAATAAAAATAGTTAGCATTGGCTTAAGTATCTGGTTCTAAGACTTGTTCTCTTCAAGGTGTTTTCGTTTTAATTTGTGTCAGCGATAAAAAGGTACTGCCAAACGTGTTTCGTATGACTTCGGAATAAATTAATAATAATGCTTTTACGTTTGTTTTTATAAATTTCTTTAAAAACTCGTTTATTATTAATTACTCCGAAGGCACGTCGCTCTTTTTATGCTCTCTGAAATTACCCGCCTTGATTATCTTATTCGGATCGTCGAAGCAGCAGACATGAATCTATCTCACCGACAATTCTGTGTTCAATGAAAACGGAATCGTCTCGCGTTGTCTTAAAATTCATTATTGTTTATCTCCTCTTTCAGTGCACCAGCAGAATCATTCGATTCTGTTGAATTAAATATAAGCTGTCCTGCGATGATATAAGAGTCATTATAGTACGCATCTGTTTCAAGAATTTATTCAGTATTTTCTAAGTAAATCTTCTGTGCAATCAGTAGTGCTATTTATTCTGTGGAACTGGTTTCATCGGCGCGGGCGCATGCCGCTTTTATTTGTTTTAAATAAATTTTTGCTCGTTTTTGGCAATCCTCTCGAGGAACCATGGCTATTATCTTCACTAACGATCGGACAAGATCGAGCCATGCTTCGTTAAGATTTCCATCGAATTTAAATTGATATTCCGTTTTATCGGTAATTAATTCTGGATTGTTTATCGTCTTTGTTCTCATTCGTGTGATAAGGGTTGGGGTTGAGTGGTAGGTCAGGAGACTAGATAGCGCAGCTGTAAGGCCGCCGACCCTATTCCGCCATATTGAATCTTCTATATCAACCTAAAGAGGTATTTTACGAATACTAATATGTACCTACCTCAAATGTGTATTGATCATAGTAGCTGTAACTTATAGCTATATTTTTTTCTTATCATTAGCTGTCATCAAAATATGAGTTTATTTTTATTCACTATCAAAAGATAAGTTATGTTCATCTTATGTGTAATTTCTTGGTTTCTTATACAGATTAGCCAACAGTTCATTATCTTCATTCTGTTTCTTTGTTCATAATCTATTTGTATAGTTTTTATTGTTGTCAATCGTGTAAGTATTCTTCTTTGTTTTGTTCACAGTTTTATTTTTCCTTTCTTCATTGTTTTAATTGGTACCGTACGAATTCTTTGTTTAAAATTAATTAAGGCAATCTATTCTTAATCTAGTAACAACCTGGCTGCAGTAACTAGGTTCTTAGAACACTCATTTACGCTTATTACCATTTCCAACCTTTGTCTAATAAAGTTTTTCGATTTAAATAAATATATTTTTTTAATTAGCTCCTTATTTCCCTCTCATTAGTGTTAGTACTCTTATCTGTGCGTTGTTATCTATTTAACGAGCTTTACTGCAAATAAAAACGAAGATTAAACAAGTTTAAACCTGTTTGAATTGGGTACTTATCGCGAAGTAAATAGACGGGGGTAAAACAATATTGTTTGTTCTTAATTCCACTAGTTTGTCCACTGACCGAAAGATAACTCGAAAACATTTGAAATAAGATACCTATACGTAGTAGGTAGGTAAATAGCGTAGACTCTTGCTTACTTCTCTGCCCGAGCATGTCGTAAAAGTCGACTAAGGGATAGTATCCTCTACAACATCGTGGACCATCTCATCTATATAGACAATGGGCTTATCCTGTCTCCATAGTTCACCATATCCATCTTGAGACTTTGAATCAGGAGTGGCTGCAAATTTTCTTATGATTACTTGTGAATCTGCCTTCCCACTTTATGGATACGGGCGTGATACTGTGATGTATGTAGGAAAGTCACATTCACTTATTCTGGGATTTTCGACCAAACCTTGGATAGTTTACTGATCCAGCGGCATAGCACCAAAAAGAACAGACTTCGATCCTCTACTGCTTTTCACCAGTTTTTGTATAAAGATTTTAGTAAACTAAATCTATCCCTTTAGACCCATCTCAGGTTGACGATAGCTTGGTGATGTTTTGAGGAGGGATTAGAGAATAGCCACTCATCATCGTATGACATGTGGATTCCAGTATATCCCCTTGTCTATTATTGTGGTACACTTTAATTGTATTCTCTGGTACTATTAGTCTTGTCACTAGTTCTTTCGAACCAGTGTGATGAAAGGTTTTAAAGCGCCCCTCAAAATCTCCTTTTGTATACTGGACACAATGTTTTCAAACTTTTTAAGTTCTACAACATGCCGGTTTCCTCGAAATGTTCTCCTTCACCGTTTGAGAGTACTGGTATAGCGCACATACATTTTTCGAACAGACACATCTATTGGTACACGACCGGGTTTGAACCCATGACCTTAGGATTTTAAGACGGGACCACTAGGCCACCAGCTCTCTGGCATATGAAGTGTGATGACTTTTCGTCAAAAAAACAATGATAGCGAATTGAACTTCTGAACTTTGATAAAGATACAAACGTCATGCGTAGATTTATGCCAATAAAAACATCTCGTCAGCCGCCACGATGACATGCAAATAACATTATATATAAGTAATCTTTAGGTAAAGATTAATAGACTTGTTATAAAACGTCCTGTTTGGAATTATCTATGTATTCTAATTAATCGCTTTTATGTACACGGTAGTAGGAAAAGCTTATGGTAGTAGAAGGTTAGTTTAATAATTACTTAAATTCAATTAAATGTGTACCTACTGTATTTACATAGAGTAAATATTATTGAATAGAACATGTATACATATTTTTACGGCCGTACCTCTAATGGGGTGTGCAGAGCCACAAGTAAACATGACGGACCATCTATATGGGTGATGGGCTGATCACCGTGGGATACTATATCCATCTTGAGACTTAAAATTAATTTTGTTATGATTATTGAATAGAAAAAATGCAAAAACAAACAAAAGCCGTAGCTTTTGTTTGTTTAGCGAATAAGGTATTATTCGCTATATCTCTTTTTTATCCCACGATATGTTCTAGTATCAAATTCATGTAATAATTACTGGCACTCGTACAATCTTGAAAAATTACATTTTTTACCGCCTAGCTCATTGTCATTTGTCTAGGTAAACTCTAGTCTAGTGTAACCAGTGACGGAATAACCCTTAATCAAATTAAGCAATTGCCTAGGACATCACGTCTGAGGGGGCACCAGAAGAAGCACAAAATAAATCCGTCCTTAGGGCATCACGTCTCACTCTCACGTTACATCTCATCATCTTATTTTACAAAAAACTAATGTTTTTAGGCGGTAAAGGTTTAAAAACCGATTCTAGTTGACATACGGATAGGGGGGGGGGGGCACAGGCATGGATTGCTTAGGGCATCAAGTAGTCTTAATCCGTCACTGAGTGTAACCACACTACTTCAAGCGATAATTTAAACAGTATTTTATTGTATGTATGCATGTTCGTATGAGCTAGTGGCCAACTCTAGTGACGGAGTTTTTAGGCCGACTAAAGGTCTTCGTCATGGCTTAACGACTTAAAAGCCGGGACCGACTGTTTAACGTGCCCTCCGAAGCACGGAAGCGCTCAGCTCGTAATGCCACTTGCGGTCACCCATACCAATTGGTGACCGCGCATATCTTTGCTTAATTTTAAAGATCAATCAAGAACGCCTAAGCAAGCTACGCCATGAGCGCTTCAACAGTATACAGTGCGACAGTATTTTTATGCCATAATTATTGCGGTAAACGGCCGATAGACGGTAAGACAATAAGACTGCAATGTTATGCAATAGTGTGTTTTGCATGGCGCCGCGTGTTTATAATCATTTGCCTTCTGACATTATCGAGATAAACTCAATTGACATTTTAAAATTTAAATTAGACATTTTTGTTACAAATTGCAAAATGTTTATTATAGTGTCAACTGAGAGTGTCAATCTCGTGTCAATGAATCTCTCTGACAAATTCTAGTAATTTTTATATCAATCTGATAATTAATTCACATTACATATTACATATTACATTAAATAATATTATTTAATGTAATGGTATGTGACTATAACATAATTTAATATATTTTTCTAAGGATGTAAGTATAGTTAATGTTCTATGCTAAAAAGCTGATCAAGGTTGTACCTACATAATCTTTTTTTACCATCAATGTTTAAACCTTGTTTCGCAAAATAAAATGATTTGATTTGATTAAGGTAGTGTGGCCGTAGCATTACAGCATGATCCAAGGAACATGCTGTGCAGACCCCACATAGAGTGGGATAAGGGCAGGAAGATGATGATATTCCAGTATCAAATTCGTGTCCAACTGTGCACCGAATGAAAAAACAATCGTGCGGCGAACTCATTCTTTTATTTTAGACCGAACTCAGAGCCCATACGAAAAAGCAATCCGGTTTGTCTTAAATTGCGCTATAAAACCGAAATCGTTCCCGGCTACAAAATTCCGCAAATATCCAGGCCAACTAATAGCATTTTCGGATTTTTCCTTAGACAATTGGAATATCTCGAATTCTTCGTGAAATCATTCAAATACGTCTATCTGTCTCGATTCCCGTGAGAAACATTCGAATATGCTAATTGTATCGATAGAATGCCATCGGTCATGAGGTTTATAGACGGGCGTGCTGTGACAGACAATATGAACTCTGTAGACAAAGGTCGTTTAATCTAACGTAATTTAAAGGCAATACACAATTCACTACTTCGGCAGCTACATTTAGTCATCTGTAAACAAGCATAAATCATTTTCTCTGTAAAAAGGCTAATGTAAAAGCACCAGCCACTGAGCAAGAAACGGTGTTTCCGACAGAAAGATTTATGCCCAATCCAAATATTCTACTAACATATGACAGATCATCACCATAGCAACGTTGTTACAAGTCGAAAAACGCAAAACATTTTTTTAAATTTGACAGAAAAACAACGCCGTGGTGAACGATCCGTCGCCGCCGTCATCCAGTAGTAGAATATGGGAACTGAGCAGGCAGTCGGAAGCAAAGTATGATTTAAATATTTGTGGATATTTCACACAGCGCCATCTAGCCCCAAACTAAGCAAAACATGTACTATGGGTACCAGATGGCTGATAGAATACTTATATACATTTTTTTTGTAAATGATTCATTCTTTATTGTATGTATTTTCCCATTATCCATGGTTAAAAATTAAATTAATAAATTCACACGTGTATCTAATTTAAGTACTTACACGAAACATAGATTGATTGATTGGTACATCAGCCATGGGCCAACTGAAGCATAGTTGGTGAAATGCCAAGACCAAAAGACATGCTTTTGTTGCCCAAACCTTGTCGTCGGCCTTTGCGATCAAAGTTCCGATATCGGCATCTAACATTGCTTGAATATTGTTTAGATGTTGTAAGACTTGTAGCTGGCGGATAATGGAGTACAATAGATGAATAGGCTGTGCACACTACTTTTGTAATTAAATTTATACTGTACTGTACTAGCTATTTCCCGTGACTTAAGAACGAAGTCGTTTCTGTGATTTTCAGAATTTGAACTTGATAAAAAAAAATCTATTGGGTGCAAAAATTGCGGTCACCCATCGATGCTTAACATTTGTTATCTCGTTTCTCATATGACTGATAGAAAACCTTTTTTTTGTAAATAGGTACATACTTATATAATACTACAACATCCAGAACCGGAAGAAATATGTGCAGAACATACAAACGTTTTTCCCGTAGCGGGAATCGAACCCGCGCTTCTTGCGTCTCAAGCCTGTATCCACCTCAATCATCTAAATAGACCTCTATAATCTTGATGAGCCTTTTAAATCCACCTGGCTTTTTATTGACTTAAAGATTGCTCCGAAAACACCAATTAACTCAATCGATGGCCAACAAAATACCAACAACATAATTTGATGTAAATTTGAGTCTGTGAGAACAGGCTCTATGGTTTGTAATCACAAAAAGAACTTTGTCCTCGTTTCTGGACTTACTTCTGCTATATAACGGTAGACATGTTTGTTGGTAACTTTATGATACAATATTAGTGCATGAATTATGGTATATTTTTGTCCATAATAATAATAAAGCCCTTTGCCATCTGTAGTAGATGATTTATACACCGTCAGGAGGCAACTTTTACCTACACTAACGGGACGATGTAGTGCCCGGGACGAATTAAGATAGAGTAGACTTGCCCAGCACCTATTCAATCCTCAGCTTAGTCGGTCTAGTCCACAGGAAAGAGATGGTCAATACGTGCGAAGCTGACTAAGTCGCGGGTTTCCTCTCGATGTTTTTCACCGTTTGAAAGTACTGGTATAGCGCACATAAATTTTTCACACAGAGAAATCCATTGGTATACGGCTTTGAACCCACCACCCTAGGATTAGAAGGCGGAGTCACAACCAACTAGACCACCAGTGCTCTCCCATAACTTTTGTCCGTATCCCCACTCTTTCAGCTTATTTCAATTATACGACGTAATATAACGACCATCATGACACGAGACCAGTTTTTGTAAAACAAGGACAGTACCATGGTATTTGTATTCAACGGACGCCTTGTATTATCTGACGGTGAACATGAGTTAACATTGCCCTCGTAAGCTTACGAATTAAATATTATAAGTTCATACTTTTTTGAAGCGCTCGTAGCGTAGCTTGCTTAGACGTTCTTGATTGATCGTTGAATTTAAGCAACGTTCTACGCGGTCACAATTTGGATGGGTGACCGCAAGTGGCATTACGAGCTGAGTTCTTCCGTGCTTTGCAGGGCATGTTAAATTGTCGGTCCCGGCTTTTAAATGGTTGAGCCATGACGGAGGCCTTTAGGCGGCCTAAAAACTCCGTCACAAGAGCTGGCCACTAGCTCATAGGCTCATACGAACTTTCTTTACTTTTTACTTTGAGCTGTTGCAGTATTCACTTGAGCCTACAATTTCACATCAATGATTGTAGTGTCAAAAGACATTGGTGGTGAAAGGTTATAATGTGCGCCTCAAACGCTCTCTTCGTGCACTTGACACACATGAGACTCTATACATAATTTTATATCATTGTTTGTATACATAAAAACCAACATCAGACACGGGGCACACCCGGGTACTAAATTATAGCTGTTTAAAAGATAACACGATGTATGTTTTTAGGATTCCGTACCCGAAGGGACCGGGACCCTTTTATTAAGCCTCCGCTGTCCGTCTTTCTGTCAGTCCGTCCGTCCGTCCGTCTGTCTGTCAGCGGGCTGTATCTCATGAACCGTAATAGGCAGAGCGAAAATTATAACAGTGTGTATTTCTATCGCCATCATGACAACAAATAATTAAAATAAAATAAAAGGCGGCCCCATACAAACAAATATTTATGTTCATTTATGTATGGAACCCTTCGTGTGCGAATTCGACTTTCACTTGACCGGTTTTATTTCTTTTATTCTCAGAGTTATAAAAATCAGACTCTTTTGATCAAATAATGCACTAAATAATCGCCGCTTTCGGACCAGCTCGTTACGCCTTGTCTGCCTAAATGCTCAATTAACCTATTTTTTACAACTCCTATTTTAAATAGTAAATTAGACAAAAACATACTTAAACTTGGCCTTGGTATGTAATATTGTTATCGTTACTTACTACTACATAATCGCTCGAGCAAAAAAACAATATTATCCTTTACAAAAGTCTAAACAGTTTTTTTATACTTAAATCATCTACCCAACAAACATCAATTATTATTGAGAGGATAAGCAACATTGAATTTAGTACAAAATGGCTCAAAAATGACGTGATTTTGTAGAGATACTAAATGAGCTTCCTACATAAAACTACTGATGTCAATGATCACTGATCGCACCTCGACCAGACCAAAATGCACATTCGACAGTCTCTACCACTAAGCTTTCGATGCTCCTACGCGACTTCACTGCGGCCCACGGCTACGCTACGCACGGATGCGTCGAATGATGCCGTGGGCGTGGGTCATATACGTGCACCGCAATGGAGTCGCGGCTTTTTTAACATAAAAAATAGGGCATCTCTATATAATAAACAATAATAATAAATATTTGCGGACATTTCACACAGCGCCATCTAGCCCCAAACTAAGCAAAGCTTGTACTATGGGAACCAGATGACTGATAGAATACATTCTAAATTTTTTTTGTAAATACATACTTGTAATACATAATGCTACACCCAGACTCGGAAGAAATATTTGCAGAACATACAAACATTTCTCACCTAGCTGGAATCGAATCCGCGCCTCTTGCGTCTCAGCCGAGCACTCGCCCGCCCCGCCACCGAGGTCGTCTGTATAATATTGCGTTAAGTCACGAAGAAGGAATAAGGGAAGGAATGCATTTACCCTGCAATTGGATGAAAATGACTGAATATAAAAAGCATAGCCTGATCGTTTGCTAACAGTATCCTTACTCCATTTCCAGGGATGATGAAGCTATTGGAAGATGTCAGAACTCCCCTTCAGGGGTACCGCCGTCTCCTTCAGGGCACTCGCTGCTGCTGTGCTGCTTCCGGGACCTGTGCAACCATGAGGACAGCCCCATAGCACGGGCCCGGTTGAACATGACACAACATGATGCAGGTAACATTCTTGGCATTATCTCCCCAATATTATTCAGAAACGACAACCGCTGGGGTAAACGTGTTCTTGAGTGGAGACCGCGACTCTTCGAATGTAATGTAGGACGCCCTCCGGCTAGGTGAAGTGACGATCTGCGAAAGGCTGCTGGCAGAAACTGGATGCGTCAAGCCAAAGATAGGGAGCGATGGCGCTCATTAGGGGAGGCCTATGTCCAGCAGTGAAAAAATAACTACCCTTACTATGTGTCATACTTCTCTGTTGGACTGGGAGTAAAGAAAAAACATAGAATGCATCCAGCTGCTTCTCTCCCCGAGCATGTCGTAAAAGTCGACTAAGGGATAATATCCTCCAACATGATGAGATACAATGGGCAAGTATTCCCAGGGAGGGTTGACGTCAGGCAGGCGGCCGGTCATAGAACACCTTAGCCAAAACTCTTACAGCATGATCCGAGGATCATGCTGTGCCGAACCCACATAGAGTGGGATAAGGGCAGGAAGATGATAATGACTACGTGTCATACATAAAAAAATATATATACTACGCAACTTTAGTTTAAAATTCCAAACTAATTTACCATTCGTCTTCCGTTGTGTTTAATTGCTAAGCACCACAGTTCGATTGAAGTAACGATATGGTGCCGGTTGCCAATTAAATGCGACTTTGTTGCAAATGGAAGGCATTGGCAATAGAACTTTCACGGTGGAATAATTACGCTGACTTTAATATCCATTTGGACTCAAATACCAACGATGTGTGGAAGTAGTAAAAAAATATCTAATCCTGACAAGACTGATTAAAGTCATTCTGGTGTACCTATAGTATAGTCCAAAAGGACTAAAAGTGAAACCTCAAATAGACTTATTTTTGCACTTAACACATATCTAATTTTAATTCTAATTATTAGGGGAATAAATCAAGAGATCAAGGATCGCCATTTGCTACGACCCAGACATACTTCTTTCGCTTCATTCACTCTCATTACATTCCTCATGAATGCTCGTCGGTTGAGGGATAGAATAGAATAGAATGTCCCAGATATTTTTTCTCAAAGTCCACTTAGGGCTAGTGACCAAGCAACACTGCTCTTAACCAATAGATACTCGCCTAAAGTACAGTTAATAACTTATAAATAGCCCAGCAATAAACATGTAAGCTGCTTTAGTTGCCCAACGATAATAAACATAAACATAAAAGTAAATTTTAGAGTTTTATCCACAAACAGTCTCATGCGAACACAATTTATTATGGCCGCCATAAATTGTTGCTTTCAATCAAGTCTTAATAGAATCCGAATTGTACAATAAATTCTCTAGCGTTGATTTGTACCGAAAGGCAAATCTAGCATTAATGTTATAGATATTTATAACTTGAAAGGCTTACACAAGATTTAATTTTAAATTTACTCAAACTAACGAACCAACTACATTAGATTTTAAAGTTTCTATCTATAGATTTTGTATTTTTTGCCTATTGCAATCATACCGTAACAGTTAAGGCAATTTCAACGTTGATAAACGCTAACGAAATCTACGAAAAATGTTTGTTGATTAGTAAATTTTGACAAAAATGCTGTTGCGGTAAGCATTACATAGGTACTATTGTAACATACTATTGTAGTAAACAAAGTTAGTGAAGAGTTTTTAAGATATTGTTCATAATATCTTGATGTCGATTTACAATCAAATAAACACATGATTTCTACTCTTCAAACTTAACTTCAAACTTCTGTGTCAACTGAAGTTTGTATAAAATAACTAGCTTTCGCCCGTGGCTTTGCTCGCGTGGTATCCGGACAAAAAGTAGCCTATATGTTATTACAGTACACATACTATGTATATTCCAAGTTTCATTCAAATCCGTTCAGCCGTTACGGCGTGATTGAAGCACAGACATTCATCCTCACATCCACGCATTTATAATATTAGTAAGATTCCACATTCATCTGGCGTAGTTTCCTTAAACAAAGATATTATTCGGTCACCGTATCTAACGTAAACAAGTGTATGACTAACTTAGATTGGAATTGGATATTATTAATTAGCGCAATCTGTACTGTAATTGTGCAATTCAAGATGATGATGCACTTTGATAAGTACTTACTTTCTATTTACAATCATTGTATTTCAAGCTGGAAGCCAAAATCTTGGATATTTTACAGTATTTCCTGTAACCTTCGATATACTCTAGGGATTGAATTTCGAAAAACCCGTCTTAGTGGGTGGTTTTTGCTATAAAAGGAAGCTACCTTCCATATTTCAGCTTTCTAGCTTCAGCTGTTTCGGCTCGGCGAATATGAATCAGTCAGTCAGTCAAGTTAAACTTTATTTTTTAATTCTATAATTTTCGGTATTTTGCTGAATTGTGGTTTTCGAATAAGGATTTTTCTGAAGGATTCATTCATAGAAATAGAATACAAAATACAAATATTGCCTAATCTAGATAACAAGCTAAAATAACGACTACATTATGCGTCTAATCTGGATACATAAATTGATTTTAACTACAAACACGCCGACCCATATTTCATATCCTAATCTGTTTGCGGTTCAGATTGAGGTCAATGGGCCCATAACCTGTAAATTTGCTTTTGACGTGGTGTCAAACGCCTTTCAAATATTTGAGGGAAAGTTCACATCGGGAAATCATAAATAATGAGACTTCTCTTTATTTAGTCACTAGTTCTATGGAACCAGTGTGGTGAAAAGATTCAAAGTGTGCCTCGCACCCTACTCATATGTTCGAACTGATTCCTTATAATGGTTTTTACTTCATGGATCAACCTTCTCTTACCGTTCTCCCGCCTTGCCAAATACAAGTTTAAATTCCTTATTAAAAATAGTAGCAACTTTACAGATTATAATTTCCAAGGCGTTATAACTATCCAAGCCTAAACTAGCCAAGTGTCCTCTCCACTTCAACTTCTAGAATCTATAGCTAGAAAATAAAGATTACTCTAGAAGATAATGATTTCATCCTTATTGCCTTATTTTCATCAAAAAATATAAAATTGAGTGTTTTGTAGGTTTCACTTCTACAACCATTCAAAATGCCAATTTAAATTCCGTTTGAACAGAACACCTCAGGCAAGTGTTTTACGGAAATTAGACATCCACAATTGTTTAATAGCCTCGAGCCCTTCTGATGCGCAATAGTACCAATGCTTTGTTTTACACGCCAAGGTAATAACTGCCCTATTACAAGAAGACAAAGGAAGTTTTGCAATGCAGAGGCACCGCTGGTCCAGTTTTTATTAGCAGGATTTAGAATTACGAATTTGTCGGGCGATTGCGAAGGTTATATAAACTTGAGCGCTGTAAATTTCATTTGTATTAAAGAAAATATACGGCTCAAGCAATTGCGTTGATTTAAATCCACTCGAGTGCCGGGGGCTGCGTCGTGGGACCTAAGGAAATGCGAAAGCTGCTTAATGGAATCAGCTGGCAGGCAAACCAACGTAATGGGTGGTTGGTGTGTAAAAAATATCTTTAGTAGGTACAGCGGCAACATGGCATGGCCCAATTCTTTAAAGAGACAAAGAAAACAAATAATCCACCTAATTTATAGACGAAATGGATACTTTTTTAAATATTTTAAGTTAAAATCTGAAAATGATCTAAAAATTCTTATTTCTAGTGCGTAATAAAAATCACAGCTACCCACTGTTCTTCATATTTGTTACGTTCATATTAAATCAGAAAACGGTCTATCAGAATTCGTGCCAACCTTAAATGTCCCTTTATTTATGCCAATAGAATCCTTTATTTTATGAATACTGAGAAAACATTGTTCCAAACGTCATATTGCAGTACCGCAAACAATGTCTTTTGTCATATCAATTTACTAAAAGGCAATTGTGTGACACCCTACCTAATCATTTAAAACCTTAGTACCTAATGCAGGTATCATTATGTTTCATTGTGTTACGCTACAAAAGCTAAGCGTATAAAAATGGTAAAAAAAAACAGCGCCATCTATTGCATATCAACTGTCATCATCTTTTGATAGAATTATTTGGTGACATGCTGACAAACAAAATGAAAAATATTTATTATTATTATTAGACCCCTGTATCCCTCTGCTGGGCAAAGGCGATGCTTAGACCTTGTAGCATAAAAAAATATATCATTTTTTTTATTTAAATACTATAAGTAAGTTATCACACCATGTTTCTGTTTTTGTTTTAGCTCTGTTTTTTTTCTACTATAATCATATAGTATGTCGTTGGATAGGACTGTTAAAAATATTAAGTCAACAAAACTTTTTGTTTTTATTTTATTTTGTTTGTCAACCAATAAAGTATGAAACATTAAAAAAATCTCATTACCTATCAAATTACCAATAATGCCATTCCAAAGAATTCTCGTTATCAAATTACCAATAATCGCTATCAGTAATGTCTTCCACTACTCCTGACGCATTTCCTTATATCCTATTACTAGCACAGATGAAAGCATAGTTAGTACCTACCATTATTAGGGCCTTATCATACTAGCGGTTTGCGAGCGGCTGCGGGGTCAATGCGTTGCGAACACGCCGTGCTGCTCAGCGAAGATGTCGCGGACGCGTGGCAGATACGCAACGTTTTCGTCGCGTGATTTTAGCGAATTAATGGCGTACAATACACTCAGAAACAAAATGGATTCCGACGATTGCCATGATGATACATACGTCCTATCACATTCGTGTCCTATGGACTGAAGTGAGGCGGGGCGGACGGGCTGGCATTTGTACGAGACAGTACAAAATGGCGTACACGCTGCTATTTGCGGCGATCTCGTTGCGCGTCCGCAACGAGTTCGCTGCGCATGCGCGGCGTGTTTCGACGCTTTGAGGACGCTCGCAAGTCGCAATCCGCTAGTATGATAAGGCCCTTAGTGTGGCACAGATGATGGCATAGTTAGTACTTTTATCATTGTCGATGGCACTGCGGCCGGCATTTCTTAGAAAGTGCAAGCGAATGCAAGTTCAGCTCGCTACTAGGAAACAAGCTGTATAGTTCTGGTTTTTATTCCTGTTTGTTTATCATCATCATCAGCATCGTCGTCGTTTTAATCATTTCTGTTTAATACTGTTTTTAGGGGACTCTATTAAGCCGCTGTCCATCAGTCTGTCCGTCCGTACGTCTGTCTGTCTGTAAGCGGGCTGTATCTCATGATTCGTAATAAATTATAAATATATGTGGACATTTTACACAGCACCATCTAGCCCCAAACTAAGGAAATCTTGTTACTATGGGAACCAGATGGCTGATAGAATACTTAAACACCTTTTTTTGTAAATACGTACTTATAATATTACAACACCTAAATCCGGAAGAAATATTTGCAGAACATACAAACATTTCTCAGCTGATCACTCGCCCGCCACGCCACCGAGGTCGTCAATACATGGTTCTTTCCACGGGCGTAGCCAGGTTTTATTATCGGGGGAGGGTGTCAAGAAAATAAAAAGACTAAAGTACATAAAATAACCCTTAGGTACATAAGAACGATTGCGATCCGATAATCGACGTTGGCGGAGGAATCCAGTTAGTAATCAATGAGATATGCCGCACGCCTTATTTTAATTCTATGAATGTTAATATCTGAACTTTTCGGGGGGGGGGGGGGGTTTGAACCCCCAAAACCCTCCCCCTGGCTACATGGTTCTTTCATACATAACTGATCCCTGTTCTCTTCTTTCCAGATGGTAACATTGTAGTAGGCGAGCGCGGCGCCACCTACAACGGCGAGGTCTGGTTCAAGGCGGCTACCATCGCCGTGCCGGTCTGTGGAGCCCTCATCTTGTTCTTGTTAGTGGCGGTGGCCGTCAGATTACTGAAGGCAGACGCTTTGCTGCATGCTGACAGGAAGCTGAGGTACGAGTAAGTAACATTTTATTTATTTTTTTCATCATCATTTCCCTGCTCTTATCTCACTAAGTGGGGTCGGCACAACATGTTTTCCTCTTCCATCTTCTCCTATCACTCGTCATCTCCGTACTCACTCCTTTCACACAATCCATCCATCTTTCCTTAGGCCTTCCTCTGCCCGTGTATCCATCCACATTTATAGTCAGCACTTTCCTTTTAACATGACTTTCTTCCCTCCGCATAACATGCCTATACCACGCTAACCTTAATTTTTTTTATTATGCCTCTAAAAATGCCGTGACATATCTGATACAGATCTGAGAGACCCTCGGCTTTAACCTTCTAAGACTCTGAAGTAAGGCTGTCATTTTTTCTCGAATAAAGAGATTGAATATCATAATCCAATCGTGCACCAGTGCTTTGTTCTGATCGAAAAATGTATATGCGCAGTACTCTCAAACGGTGGAGGAAAACATCGTGAGGAAACAGGCATGTAGTTCGAAAGCATGTGTCAAGTGCACGAAAGGATCCTTAAATCCTTTCACCACACTGATTCGAAAGAATTAGTGACTATTTGTTAAGCATACTAAATGTTCGTTTCTTAATTCCAGAGGCGGATACATGTCGCCATTGCAGCAGACAGACGACGTGAAGAAGGTGTGGGTGGGCACGGGCGCGCCTCTGCTGGTCGCGCCGGGCGGCTGCCTGGTCGCCGTGGAGCGCGCCACGCTCGTCGACTGTGATATCCAGCGGTAGGCGCGCTGAGGGGCTGTGCCGGCTAGCTCTCGAGTTTCTCACCGCTAATCAACAATAAAAAGTTTTCCCAGACTACTCGCTAGCGACTCGTATCAATATGCGGATAGAGGGTCGTCGCTGCTGGTCGTGCCGGGCGGCTACCTGGTCGCCGTGGAGCGCGCCACGCTCGTCGACCGTGGTATCAGGCTGTGCTGACTAGCTCTCAAGTTTCTCACCGCTGGTCAACGTTTTCCCAAACTACACTCAGTCATCATCATCCTGCCCTTATCCCACTCTATGTGGAGTCGGCACAGCATGATCCTTGGATCATACTGTAAGAGTTTTGGCTAAGGTGTTTTACGACAGGCCGCCTGACGTCAACTCTCCTTGGAAATACTTGCTTATTGTATCTCACCATGTTGGAGGATACTATCCCTTAGTCGACTTTTACGACATGCTCGGGGAGAGAAGCAAGTGGACGCATTCTACAAATTTTTTTCTTTACTCCCAGTCCAGCAGAGAAGAACTACACTGAGTAGCAAAAATAAATGTATCAAAACTTGTACAGCCCGTTAGAACAGATAATATACCAAAATCAGGGGTGTGACTAGTGCGGCAAGGCAATGATTCTCAGCCAAGGCCGAGGACGAATCTTTAGCATCTAATAGCTGCTACTTCCATACGTGACCCCCCCCCTTCACCCCCCCCCCCCGACCTTATAAGTGTCCATAGACAAATCTATTGAAAACCCCGTAAAAAATCGGCCGGCAAGTCGATTTCGCACACGAAGGATTCCGTACCATCGTACATATTCCTTATAAGGGGTCCTCTTCTATATTTTTATATTATTTGTTGTTATAGCGGCAATAGAAATGCAAATTCTGTGAGAATTTCAACTGTTTTCCTAACGGCTTACGACATTCAACCAGCTGACAGACGGACGGACGGACGGACAGCGGTGGCTTAGTAATAGGGTCTAGTTGACATCCTTCGGGTACGGACCTCTAAAAATGGTTCCGTTGATTATAGGATATGACGTCCATCCAATACATGGCCATCAGTGCCAACGTGTGTTACTAGTAAATAGATAAAAAAATTGCTGACAGCGTTCGTGAAACTTGGGATTGGGACTAGATTTCATCCTTTTGAATGATATTTAGCTAGCTTATAGTGGAATTGTCACAAGAGAACAAAAAATATAGCTAAGATCAAAATAATGTAAAAAAAACTCACTGAAATGAAAATTGAAAGAGATTTTTGACTGATTACTATAACTGCAGCTAACGAGGTTGTAAAAAGGGTGATTGAAATGTTAGAGAAATGTCAAAAGTTTTTGATTTGTTTACTCGGAAAGGAAAATGAGATCTTTGCCATGGTATTATGTTTTTTAATGCCATGTCATACTATTGATTTGGATCGAATAAAAATGTATACAATGAAAAATAACTTATGTCACCAGTTATAAACAAATAAGTTCCACTCGCTATTGTACCAGTTTATCACAAAAAGCCAAATAGATAAATGGCATTTATTTTTAATACTAACGGTCCGTGTCATAAGTTAATTAACAATTACATATTTAAGATTTGAAATTGTTAATCTACTTATGACTTTAGCTATCCTTGTCTCGTATATGTAATTTATTTTCACAAAATTGTTAATATCTAATGATTGAAGGCTAATAATGAATCTGTAAAAGCAAATTTGATCTCAGAATTTAACATTTTAACACATATGCGGTGCAGCCCGGTTTATACCAAAACCAATGTATAAGTAATTTAATTTTTGTTGTAGCTTCGTGTTCCTCTATTTCGTAATCTTTGTAAAGGTGGAACCACTTTTGAAATTCGACGTAACACTGTGAAATGCGTCGCTGATTGAGTCAAAATAAATCTAATATTTTTCTATGACCATCTCTTGCGTCCGATTCCAGACGATGTTCGTACAGTGATTATTTACGTAAGAGTGATTTATTCTGAAAACTTGACTCTATATGCGTCGGATTTCAAAAGTTTGGTTCTAATGTTCTATCTACAACGTTTATTTGTAAGCCTGTTGTAACTTGTGTTACCATGTGACAAAAATAATCACCATTCTATATCTTCGTATATCCAGTTTAATTTTAATCATTATTTTAGACACTCAATTCATAATCACAAACAATGCAGTTATAAAATGAATTTATTTATCCAACCGTACAATCTTAACATAGATACAATCCTAGAGATATCATCAAATAAAATAGAATAAAGGTTATTTCAATATATGATTTAAGTTACGTTATGTAAATGGTTTTTAATCTCCATTTACTCACTGTTTTCTGAGTGAGATGGTTTACAAAAAATCAGGTTTAAATGGTCTAGTTTTATGACGGTGTAGATAAATCAAACTCAAACCATTTCTCTTAGTAAACTGGACTGTTCTATTTTCACGAACTGATATTGCCTGCATTTTCCTTTTTCCTATGTTAATATTGCACTTATGTAAATATAGGTCTAGTTATAATAAGTCTGTTACCTGTTGTTATAAAATATTATCGAATATAGGCGATTTCGGATAGTTGAATCCATTCGAGTCCTAGTCTTATTAAATCTGATTTTTATTTGCATATTTTTCATTTTTACGTTACAATTCTTTTATAAACTGAATGGATTTAACTTGTGGTCGAATTTCAATTATGGGCGTAATGTTTTTGTTATTAGGTTTAGTTTATAGTTTGTAAATAAATAATGAAAATATTTGATCAATAAGATCTAAAAAATAAATCAATTGTACAATCTATTTTGTCTAGCTTTTCATATTATCTTTTGTTATTAAATCAGACAGATTGTAATATCTTTTTATGCAACAATATTTAATATTTCTCGGCCGTAATGTCCAGAGATTGTCTTAATATAAGCTTCCTTATGGGTGCCTTACCTTATGAATAGTTTATAAATAGGTGCAAATAAAATACTCCTAATGTAATGAATACGCGATCTTATGTAAATATTATTGTAATAAAATTGTGTAAAATAAAAATGAAATTATTTTATTAATACTGGATTTTAATCGTTTTCTTTATTCCAATCCACAAATATAATTGTTTTATAAATATATACTGGAAGGTTAACATAACTCGATACTAGTAGTAGTTATGCAATGAAACTCCAATAATTATAAAAAACTTCGGTACGTAGGTAAGTGTTATTGCTTTATTTTGTAATCTATTACTTTGACATCCGCTAAGCCACTGATACAATCTTTATACTTGAAAACCTTGATTTTTTAAATAAGACGTACTTGATATTATTGGCAAAAATAAACCGTATTTCGTTGGAATAACCCCCCAGCAAAGTATGTACTTGCATCAAAACAAATTTGTAACATAACATACAAATTCAACTCGATTATTTATTATTAAAATAATTTATTTCAAATGCAAAGGTTCTGATGATAGATAACATCTCGATATAAATATGAAATTACCTAAAATTTTTATTTAGTTTTGAAGTAAACGTACTGTGGTTGTGTTGTTTTGAACCTGGTAAAGCTATTTAAGTAGGTACCTACTTTTATTTTGTATCTGTTAGTAAATTTGATTAGAAAATACTTGGGTTTTTGAAATACATACCTACTATCAAAAAATCAATATAAAATTTTTTTTATTACTTTGTATTAACCAAAGCAAATTAGAGGTAAATTCTGTCGCTTGTAATCCCTTTTTGACGCCATTTTGATGGTCGTAGTGCATTTAGAACAAAATCATTATTCAAGGTGAAATAATCATTTGTATTGACTATTTCATACGCAATTGCTTGTGATATGGCGTCCGGTTTACTCAATTAATTAATTTAAATTCACATCACGCGTAAGACAAACCTACCGCAGGTCTAGGCTAGGCTAGACCAAGGCTTTCCATAATTGACTTCTACTAATACCTACTACATACGTTCTAGGAACCAGTGTGGTGAAAGGATTACCATCAATAAATCGGCGTGTTATTGCTTATTTTCTATAAACATATGTTAAAAATGATTAATAATGATTTTGTCTGCCTAGACCTTCTCAGTTAACTGCATTTTAATGTTCCATGCAGAACTTTTAGGTACATTCCTATATTAAGTGTACCTGGATCCCTCTACAGACTAGGCGGAATTCGTATAATAGTGCGAACGAGCAGAACAATCAATGATTTTATCAAGTTTTTGGACTTTGATCTGTTTAATACTAGTATTCCCAAAGCAATTCCCTAACACTCAATTTCTTTAAGCCTAGTTTAACTTCTTATTTAGCTTAATGTCTATGTTGTGACAAAATAGGTTGTTCACATTAAATAACTATTTTAGTCCCGGGCACAACAGCGTCCCGTTTGTAAAGGTAAAAAGTTGCCTCCTGACGCTGTATAAATCATCTACCTACTAAAGATGGTAAAAGGCCTTAGTTTTTCCGAAAATAAATATATTTTGCGAACAGAAAAATCCTTTGTTCGAATAGATTCGAACACACTTTAGATTCGAAAAGTCTTTAGTTCTTACTTGGTTATTTGCCAATGAAATGAAACTGCAATTGTGGAATTTAAAAGCAGTCTAAGTATTTTCTTTTTAACAAATTGTATGTGGATTAGAAGTTTTATAAATTAAATAAGCTGTAGTAAATACAAAGTTGTTCAGAATTTTGTTAAATACGATAGTGCCTCTTCTATTTTTCAGAGCAAAATGACTAAAGGCAAAGCTAATAAAGACATGGAGGGCAAAGTGGTTAGCTTTGACCATCTCGTGTTTTGGGTGGCCAATGCCAAAACTGTAAGTAAGGTTTGATAAAGTAGTATAATTATTTTAGTAATGGTAAAAAATGTACCTGAGTAAAAAGGTTTTGAAAAAATAAGTTTTTTTTTTATTAGTAATTATTTATAAATTTTACAGGCTTCAAGTTATTTCGTGACAAGATTTGGCTTCAAACCCTTGGCTTTGCGAGAGGCTACAGAAAACAGACCGGTCGTATCCTATGCTGTGAGAATCAACAAGGTAAGAAGTTTAAGATATGAAATTGTTTAGGTCCTTATGACGCCGTCTCTACATACAGTCATAAAGTGTATTTTTTTCAGATAACTATAGTTTTTGAATCGCCAACCATATCCTCAGGAGAAATATCCCAAAATATATCAACTCACGGCGACTTTGTGAAAGACGTTGCATTTGAGGTTCAGGATTTGGACGAGCTGGTGAGGAGAGCAAAGGACGGAGGAGCAGAGGTCGTGAAAGACGTAACCACAGAAGATGATGATGATGGAGTTGTGAGATATGCTGTTTTGAGAACGGTTAGTATGTACCTAATTAGAATCTCCCTTCTTCAAAAAATTAACATATTTTAATAAAATAAATGACCAAGTTTTAAAATAAAATATTCAATGTACCATTAAAAAATCATACATACCTAGTAGGCACATAAAGTTTTCTGCCAAGGTACGTCAACTTTAGTGTCATAACTTGCTGAACAATTTTAGAATTTAAAATGTGTTTTAAAAGTGTTTTAACAATTTATTTTAGTATGGTGACAACACTCATACTCTCATTGATCGAAGCAAGTATAAGGGTGTTTTCCTGCCAGGATACAAGCCATCTGAAGAGGACAATGTTGGCAAATTATTGTGAGTACCTAGTTTTTGGGGCCCCAAATTGTTTCAATGCAATACAATGATCTCAATTCATACTAATTTTATAAATTCGAATATTTGGTTGTTAGTTCAGCTCAGAAATTGAGCTGAAGAAAAGCGTATGACATTTTAATAGTTTTTTTTTTCAGACCAGATACAAATCTTCTATACATAGACCATGTGGAAGGGAACATGGCTGACGGCACCCTTGAGGATTCCATCTCCTGGTATGAGAAGAACCTCAATATGAAGAGGTAATTTATCTTATCTTTACCTATAAAAGAGCCTTACTTGAACCTAACTGACAGACTGATTGATTCATCATCGCCGAGCCAAAACTGTAAATGCAAAATAAATGGACATGTGTTTCAGGATTTTTCAAAACCATCCTTAAAAAGAGATGAAATGGGGAAGTACCAATCAAATCTTGTATTGAAAATTTTTTAAGGGCGGGATGTGCGATTAGCTTGAAACTAGGTTTAGATACCATAAAAGCAAAATAAATAGACGGACAGGTTTTTCAGGGTTATAAAGGCTAAAATGGGGTGTCAAAGTTTGTATGGTAACTTTTTGTACACCGCCGTATTTCTGCTCTGTTTGTTAATCCTCTCCATCCAAAGGTTGCCTGGAAGAGATCGCTCTTAGCGATAAGGCCGCCCATTGTACTGTTTTTGGTTGTTTACTTTGTGTCTTTCTTTTTGTGTACAATAAAGTGTTTATTATTATTATTATGGTACCTTTTTAACGGGTGGTGCGATTGGCTTGAAACTCGGTATGAATACCTACTCTAGATAGGTACATACAATGCCATCACATTTATCACTTACTGATCTTAAGTTAAAAAAATTACCTACTGCATTACGCAGGTTATAAAAGTAATCTTATCTGACGCGTACGAAGTCGTGGGCAACAGCTTGTTCATTACTCGCTCTACCATCAGAAACCTAGACGTTTGCAGTATTGATTGTTATTGTTTATGTTTTGTTTAGATTCTGGTGCGTCGACTATAAGCACAATTTGTCACCATATTCCTGCATCAACTCTGGGTCGGTCATCAATACAGATGAAACGGTTCTTGTAAGTAGAAACTTTAACTTAAATCAACTTACTGCAGGCCCTTCTAAATTACAAATAGTTAAGAACCATGAACACAAAACCAGTATTTGGTCAGGGGCTCAGCATGGGGGAGCAATGTTTCATTTCATAGATATCGCTATTATAAATGTCTGCTTTCTAGATAGCGCTGACGAAAACCCATTACCTACTTACAACCAGAAAATAGACCTATCATTGCGAATATAAGCGTACGTACTCGTATTCGCTATGACCGAACGAGTTAACGAAACTTAACAGCTCTTCACTTGAAATGCACCGCGTCGCGTTTTTGCTATATAAAATATAGAATACAATAACACAGTGATTCTACAAACGTGTTACGTTTTGTTATGTCATAGTAAAGTAAGGCCCCTGTCTATCATCGTGTACTAATTTTGTTATTTTACGAGCCTGTGTATATTTATTCCAAATAAACTATTTGTATTTGTCAAACATTACAAGCTGTATCTGTGCTTTTTTATGGAAATGGAACAAAACAAACCCTTCTTTAACTAATAGAATAATGTCGTTAAAATAATGTTGCTGACTCACAGAACTAGAACTGTATAATAACACTAGCTGTCGCCCGCGGCTTCGCTCGCGTGGTACCCGAATAAAAAATAGCCTATATGTTAATCTAGTACATGTACTATGTATATTCCAAGTTTCATTCAAATCCGTTCAGCCGTTTAGGCGTGATTGAGGCACAAACATCCAAACTCACAAACTTTCGCATTTATAATATAAGTAAGATTACTACATAATATGCTAAAGAGATTAAGTACCTAGTGAAAAAAACATACCTCGTTAGGTTGCTACGCTACTCCGTGGAACACAAATCTTTGACCTCATCCTCACCAAAGCAGGTGGTACCTTACCTACCTCAATCAAACTTTGAAAAAGGTGAATTTAAGCGAATTAGATAACATGCAATAGTTGTAACCGAATCGTTGCGGCTTACCATCATCTTTATCTTCCCGCCCTTATCCCACTCTATCCACATAGAGTGGGATAAGGGTGGGAAGATAAAGATGATGTGCTGTGCTGTGCCGACCCCACGGTCGGCACAGCATAATCCTTGGATCGTGCTGTAAGTGTTTTGGCTAAGGTGTTTTATAACCGGCCGCCTTCCTGACGTCAACCCTCCTTGGGAATACTTACTTATTGTATCTCATCATGTTGGAGAGGATACTATCCCTTAGTCGACTTTTACGACATGCTCGGGGAGAGAAGCAGCTGGACGCATTCTATGTTTTTTCTTTACTCCCAATCTAGCAGAGAAGTTACGGCTTACTGCGGCTTACCAAAAATATTTTTGGTAAGCCGCAGTTGAAATATATCTCGTACGTTACAGTTGTCACTGAACGAAGCAGCGCCAGGGCTGCGCCCTTCGAGCAAAGCAACCGACTTCGTAAAGGCGCTCGGAACATCGGGAGTGGAGCATGTGGCGTTGTATACTGATGATATTGTGGCCACAGTAAGTCTTCTAACCAACTAGTGCTCTGGGCATCTAAGGCATTTTACCATCTATAGTAGATGATTTATACAGCGTCAGGAGGCAACTTAGTATAGATGAATTGGGGCCTCCCGCATGAATTCCTCCCGAGCGGGTGAAATTTGGAACATCTTGTGTATGTTTCAGACATACGTCTGAAAATCTGCAAATAATTCTGAATGTGACCAGCTTATAAAACTCAATAATACTCTTACAATAATATTCTTCCTTTCTTTCTTCTAGATGCGAAATTTGAAAACCCGCGGGGCAGAAATCCTTCCCTTTCCCAGCACTTACTACTCCATCATTCGCGACAAGTTGAAAGAAAGTCCTCTGAACATCTCGGAGAGTTTAGAGGCGCTCCAAGAGTGCGGTGTGCTGATCGACTTCGATGAACGAGGGTACATGCTGCAAGCCTTCACAAAGCACCTGCAGACTCGACCCACCGTCTTCATAGAGGTTATACAGAGAAAAAATCATAGAGTAAGTGAATTATAGACTTCTAGTGTTTTTTTACCAGTGATTGGTATCATAACTGTTTGTGCTATCAGAATGCCTTTGCATACACTATCATTTTCCAGCTCTTATCTCACCAAAACATTGTGAGGAAACCCACGGCTTAGTCAGCTCCGCACTATTGACCATGTCTTTCCTATGGACAAGGCCGACTAAGCCGAGAGGATGGAACAGGTGCTGGGCAAGCCTACTCCATCTTAATTCGTCCCGGGCACTACAGCGTCCCGTTTGTGAAGGTAGAGTTGCCTCCTGACGCTGGATAAATCGTCTACTATGGATGGTAAAAGGCCTTACTTACTGTATCTCACTAGGTAGGGTCGTCAGACAGAGTACTGGTAGTCTAGTGGCAGCATCCCCGCCTCCTGATCCTAAGGTTGCGGGATCAAACCCGAGTACCGATGGACTCATTCTGTTTTTCTTTACTTCTTTGTTTTCAGTCCAGCAGTGGAGAAAGTAGTTTCATAAGAACGATTAAAACAATATTTTTGTTTCAGGGATTCGGTTCTCAGAACTACCAATGGGTGTTCGAAGCCATTGAACTGCTCGACAAGGCTAAAGAAGAAAAGTAGGACTTGCTACCGATTTGACAAATTCAAAAAGTGTTAGTAGAGATATTTATCCGTGGCTAGGTACCCCTATTTTGGCTAAACAATATTACAGTTTATATTATGTAAGGTATATAATATATTTGGAGTATTAGGTCTGGGATTATAGGTATCTAAAGTAAATTGTTAGAGTAAATCCATTGTTTTACTAGCTTTGTGTTTTATTTATTTACAACCTTGCAAGCCGGTCGAATAACTGTAGTGAGTTCAAAATCTCGTCATAGCGGATGAAACGTGAGTGAGAAAGAGAAATGCGGGTTCAATTCCCGGGACAAAAGCTCGCATGACCTTTAAAATACCTACTTATTTATGACATCGATCTTATTTTTTGACTTCTACAACATTGATATCTAGTAATACCTAAAATAAATGTATGTTTTACTTACTCTTCTAGCTAAATACATGAAAAGTCAGTAGGTAATAAGGAATTGAAACTGGTAGCCATGGAAAATTCTCGAAGTAAATATTATAAGTAAATATTGCACAACATTTTGTAACACCTGCTGCGATCCGACACGTACCGGATTCAAAACACAACTAAACTAAACGTGGGGTAGAGAATCGTCCATTAAATAATACCAAAGCGACCCAAGTTCACTTTCGCTGTTCTTCAAGTATATGCTGCCTTATACTTGCTTCACTCGCTGGATAAAAAGAAAAGGATTTGTGGTAAACATTCGAAGCAAGAGTCGGCGCGTCACAACTGCGCTTGAATAACATTTTGCGTGTTAGCTTCGACGCGGCGTCACTAATGCGGCGTCACTTATACATGCTTTAAAAATCTACCTTTAGCTAAGTTGCAAACTACCTAGGTATCAAATTATCGGTAGGCAGCTAAGGAAGGCTTGCTTACACAGGGAATAAAAAATATGTTCCAAATCAAATGGGTTGAACAATGGAAATTAATTAATATTAAAATAATTACTTAGGTAGGTATTATATGTATTTTAATGTTTTGCGTCCGCTGCCACAAATAAATCCGAAATCATTTTACTTTTTAAATGTTAATATTATTTTTCAAAACAATACTGAGGTACGTACGTATTTTTCATAAAGTTAAACAGGATGTAAGTTAGTTTGTGTTTGCATATAGATACAAGAAAAAGCCAGTCATCCGTATACTTTTGGTTTTAGTCTAGATAAGTTAGCCTTTTTTGATTACCAACTTAAATTCATCTGTGTTACAAGAAACTACTTATTATAATGAGTGAGATACTCAATCGTGATGAGACATTATGTACTTACCTACCTATGTATGTTCGTATGAGCTCGAGGCCAACTCTAGTGACGGAATTTTTAGACCACCTAAAGGCCTCCGTCATGGCTTGACGAATTAAAAGCCGAGACCGACTGTTTAACGTGCCCTCCGAAGCACGCTTCAAGCGCTCAATAATGCCACTTGCGATCACCCATCTCAATTGTTACCGCGCACATCGTTGCGCGATCAATCAAGAACGCCTAAGCAAGCTACGCCACGAGCACTTAGTCCTAAGGTTCTAGGTAGTACCAGACCTTCAACAAAGCTTGATCTAGGACCAGGCCATCAGCAAAGTCGTATGGTTCTGGTACTAGGTCGGTCATGACGCGACGCCTCCCCGTTTCTGTGCTCGCATTCGAATCCAGTTTTCTATAATCAAACTGATTTGCATGTTGTTTATTAGCTATATTGATAGCGGACAGTGGTTCGAGTATGTTATAATGTGGACTTAAAAAGTTTACAGAAAATATACCTACGTTTTTAGTCAATTATTTGAATCAAATAAACCGTAGTAGGTAAGTTTGCTTTACTAGGATAAAATTGTGGTATTTCTAATAATTTTGGTAATTTTATTCCTCTACTATTATTCTCGCCTGGCCTAGATGATACTTAATTTATTCTTATTGATAAATCAATAACCTTGTAATTAAAAACATTGATAATGCGTTGAAATCTTTTCTATGCTACTAGCGGGTCGACCACAATATTTTTAGCTTAGAATTAATTTCTCATTCTACTTTACTTCTACTGATGCCACTTATAATAAAAATTTGAGAAGCTACCGACCGAATCAAATTGCATGAAGCTTAGAACAAAATAGCTTACCTACGACCTGGAATAGTAGCATTTAATCCAACATTCCGAGCGTGGAAGTTAAATCTTTGCATAATAATTAATATCCCATTTCTTTCAGAGTTAAAAAACCCTGTATTATGCTGTTGAACAATTTTAGGTAGATTTGATTGCGATTTATGTCCATCTATTAGGGACCACTTTACCACTGTGCGATGGAGGCTTGGCACTAACGAGTCGAGCACCTTGGTCACCACGCCATCACTTTGTAACAACAGGGTGTGTGTACAGTGGTCATGCATCTCGATGCTGTGGAGACTAAGGAATTTTATAAATTATCTTTTAGCAATACTGTCATCATTTTCCTGTACGTTTTCCCACTAAGTACAACATATTCTTCTCTTTAACTTTTCCTATCACTTGTCTTGTCATCTCATGTCCTCTTTCACTTCCTTTTCAATGGTTCTTTAAATTATGAAACCTTTGTCAAAATCAAAAGGGATGCAGGATCGCTATCCGCTACAAAATTTTAATGTGGACAGGAGGTCAACCCATGTGTTAAGGTAGAGTACATTTTTTATTTATTGAGCCGTAGTCATTGTGAACATAGCCGTATTTCTAGCTTGTTTTCTTCAATCGTCCGATATTAAAACAGAAATCTGGTTTCTTATAAAAACGAACACGAAGGCATTTGCGTTTCAGTTGAACGTTATATTGCAAGGAATGTGAACCTATACCTAACTACATAGATAGGTACCTTTGATAAGACAAATACACCTGGAACTTTGAAGTTTGCTCAGAAAACACAAGAAAATAGGATTTTTAACAATTTATCAAAAAATACACTAAAATGGTGAGTACCCTTAACATTTTAAGCTGAATAATTATCAGGTACTTTTACATGCAATGTCTTTTAGTTTAAGAATTGTAAGATGAAAAATTCTGAATTTTCTTCGAGACTTTTATATCTATCTACTTCTTTTTCAGACGACGTACACGGACAAAGGTAGAAAACCGGAGGGCGGAAGGTTTCTGGCCTTCGACCATCTTACATTTTGGGTGTCGAACGCGAAACAGGTAGGTACTAAGTAGTTTTATTACTTACTACCTAATCTACCTATACTTTCAGCCAAACTGGAGATACAATTTCAAACTCGAGATACAATTTGTAGAATTCGCACACGAAGAGTTCTGTACCATCGTTTCTTGTATATTTCTTGCACCCCTTTTATTATTCATATTATTTTATTTTTATTATTTGTTGTTATAGCGGCAATAAAAATACACACTCTGTGAAAATTTCAACTTTCTACCTATTACGGTTCATGAGATACAGCCCGCTGACAGGCGGACGGACGGACAGCGGAGGCTTAGTAATAGGGTCCCGTTGGCACCCTTCGGGTACGAAACCCAAAGAAACATATGCCGACCCCACATAAGTGGCATAAGAGCAAGGAGATCTCATTATATTATACTAGCTTTCGCCCGCGGCTTCGCTCGCGTGATATCCAGACAAAAAGTAGCATATATCTACCTATGTTATTCCAGCACACATAGGTACTATGAATATTCCAAGTTTCGTGATTGAGGCACAAACATACATCGTTACATCAATATTAGTTGGATAGGTACTTATAATCTGCCCATAAAGTATAGGTACAGCATAAATACCTGTTTTAATATTGAAATCGTGGTGATAAAAACAATGTTTTATTTTGTTATTTTTAGGCGGCAAGTTACTATGTGACGAGATTTGGCTTCGAACCTCTGGCATTTAGAGGACTGGAGACAGGTTCCAGAAAAGTTGCTTCTCATGCTGTGAGAATGAACAAGGTAAATTGGATATCATCAAGATTATTCTACATTAGATAAGTATGAAAGGAGCCTTTGAGGCGAACTTTTAATCCTTTCGCCACACTGGTTCGAAAGAACTAGTGGCACGACTAAGAATTAGTAGTGTCTACATTTTTCAGTTAAAATCTATCAAGATACTACCAAATTTCATTAAAATCTGTTCAGCAGTTTAAGCGTCAAAGTTTAGACGTTTAGGTAGAAGTAAAACCTTGTAGTTATAAGTTTTTAATTATTATAAGATCCTTTGTCTACATTAACCTAAATTGTAATCTCACTATAGGTAAAGTAAATATGAAAAAAACCTTAAATAAACTACCTTTTATAACACTCCACAGATAATTTTCGTATTCCAAGCTCAATACGAGCCAGAGGAGACGGACTTTGCCAACGAGGTAGCGTATCACGGCGACTTCGTGAAAGATGTGGCCTTCAACGTGGAGAACCTGGACTTTATACTGGAGTACGCCAGGAAACAGGGGGCGGAGGTCGTGAGGGACCTTTGGGAGGAGCGAGACCAGTATGGTGTTGTCAGGATGGCAGTTCTGAAGACGGTTAGTGTTGTAATAGTAATAGTTCGGGCTAAGAAAAACTGCGGGGTAAAGTTTGAACGTGGATTGCTTGTGGAAAAATGGTATTTCGAAGTATTTCCACACAATGTCTTTAGATTAATCATGTTCAAATTGCAGTTCATTTATTTATTTATTTACTTTTAAATTATAAAGTGCATGCCTAGAAATACTACCAAGCCAGCTCAGCAAGCAACCACAAAAGAATAATAAGAGTAGAGATACTGCAAATAGCAAGCGAAGCGAGCTCTGTCTACAACTACAAAACAGGTAGGTATTCGGTACTTTGTCGTAGAAAAATCGCTCGCTGCGCTCACATCAATGTTAATTCGACGCTACCTACTTGTGGGGTAAATAGTTTCCGCTAGGCAAGCTACATACTCTACAAAATTCTGGTAATTAGGTACCTACGCCAAAAGGGTTTAAAAGGATCGTGTGTAGTATTATATCATCTTCAGGTCTTCTGTAACTTAACGTTTTACTTTGCTTGATTTGTTTTATACATTTCTTACAGTATGGAGACAACACACACACATTAGTAGACCGAACTAAGTACACAGGACCATTTCTACCGGGATACCAGCTTCTAAAGACAGATCCTATCAACACATACCTGTAAGTATCGTGAATTGGAATTAAACCATTAAACAGCGAAGGAAAAACATCGTGAGGAAATCGATATTTTATCAGCTTCTATAAGGCGCACTTTAGTCCTATCACCACACTATTTTCCAGAACCAAAGAACAACAGGACGTCTTGTCCAGAACACAACAAATAGTAGTGGCTTTGAGTGAGACGGTAAAACAATGTATAAAATTATGTTTTCAGGCCAAAAGTGGAGATCAACTTCATAGACCATGTGGTCGGGAACCAGCCTGATAAAGAGATGGAACCAGCAGCCTCGTGGTATGAACGGTGCCTTCAGTTCCACAGGTGAGAAATACAGACAGATGTCGATTCTGTAGGCGATCTCCAAACTAAGACTTCATCAACTTGCATCCGAATTAGTCAGATGTTACGTGAGTAACAATACATTTAAATTAAAGGTAACGTGGGTAAATTACTGAATGGAAAATCATTGTTTTCTTTTTGTTTTATGTAGTGGTTACAACCAGTGAGTTGGGTCAAAGATATTTTGACCAATAAATGGCTACATTTACGGCATTATCCAAGCAGCCAATCCACATAGTGCTTGAAAGTCATTATCAGTTGACGCAGAAGACCAGATAACATCTGCCTATTTAGAAGAGTACTTTTACCTTTTTATTACTGAACAGCAGAATAATCTTTTGCAGATTCTGGTCAGTAGATGACAAACAAGTGTGCACCGAATACTCAGCTCTCCGATCCATAGTGATGGCGAATTGGGAGGAGACTGTAAAGGTGCCCATAAACGAACCAGCTCCGGGAAAGAAGAAGAGTCAGATCCAAGAGTATGTGGAGTACCACGGAGGCGCGGGCGTCCAGCATATCGCGATCAATACCGAGGATATTATAACAACGGTAAGTTTTCGGGTATTCTCCTCTATTTAGCAAAAGGAAGGAAACCGGCGGCATGTCGTAAAACTTGTCACCAACGCACGAAAGGATCTTTGAGGTTTGAGGAGTTCTAAAGAACTGATAACACGACAAGTAGTAACAAAGGTGGAAGAGTTGAGAGGAAGAGTCAGTCCACTCCACTCCACCTTTTGTTGAAAGAGTGGCTCTGACTCTTCCACCTTTTGTTACTACTTATCCAAGAGCACGCGGATTACCTAAGCAACTGTAAAATAAATAAATGAAAGTATTTTCTGAAGGTCAGTCAAACAAAATATGTGCTAACAATGATGTTATTGGTAATTTATCATCGTCATGTTAGTTGATTTATAATAGGAATCGCGCATTAGAAATATTTATGAGAGTAGATAAAAAGGAACCAAACAAGCTACGACTGAGCTCCTAGAAACCAATTTAGGAGCATTCACAATGAAATTTGTCCAATTGCAGATAGAAAACCTTCGTTCCCGGGGCGTAGAATTCCTCTCCATCCCCTCAAAGTACTACAAGCTGATTCGGGAACAGCTGAGCCACAGTAAAGTGAAGGTCGCGGAGAGCATTGACCTCTTGGAGAAGCTGAACATCCTGATAGACTACGACGATGACGGTTACCTGCTCCAGATATTCACTAAGAACACGCAGGACAGACCTACTTTGTTCCTGGAGGTTATACAAAGGAGGAACCACAATGTAAGTATTATATTGTTATTTTTTGACCAGATCGTCACGCACTCCGCACAAAGAACAACTTTCAATAGGTAGTTTGAATTTAGAATTTGCACACGAAGGTTTCCGTATTATCGTAGAGGTATAAATGTTTCTTGTATGGGGGTCCCCATTTATTTTTATAAGAGCGAATCAAACTAAGATTTATTTCAAACATTCACACACACAAAGCTTCTTATTTATAGGTAATATTAATAGGATAGGAAGTGCAGCTTTGTTGCCTTCTTTAGAGAAAAAAAATTAGGATTTCAGGATTCCAACCACTTTTGACGTTCAGCCTATGAAGGACTTTTTTTATGGAAGAGGGCCAAACAAGCAAGAGTCTCTTATTTAAGTAAACTTTTTTACAGGGATTTGGAGCCGGGAATTTCAAGACACTCTTCGAATCAATCGAGTTGGAGCAAGAAAAACGTGGCAACCTATAATTGCTATTGGATATAAGATTTGACTATTTTGGACATTTAAAATAATAAGAATGTATGTGCCTTTAATGAGATTGTCTTAGTAATACTTAAGGTCCTCTTCAATCATAAGACTGTCACAAAAAAATCAAAGCAAAAAACTTTGCTTTCGGTGACTATCTTGTTATAGAACGGGGTAGTGAACCTTAATGACCCTTAATTTTAACACCATCTGTCATGTTTTACTTAATTTTAGGTATATTTTATTAAATAAAACGAGATAAAACATTTATTATTTTATTTTTCAGTTTATTAACATTACACCGAATAGGATCTTGATTCGAGTGTGAATATTTACAAAAACCTTAGACATTTTGAAATGCATTTAAATGTAGAAAGCTTATGTATAAAAGATTCTTAAAACAGCACCAAATTATATAATCTTTGAAGAGGTGACCAAAATTTTCTTATTACTATAAATTTAATTTTCTGGTGTGTTAAAGTCAATTATTAACCTCCTACTGGTAGGCTATTATGTCAAACTAATTCCATACTTATCACACAAAATGCATAAAAAATATATTGTAACGTATTTTTAAATTTCAACATACAGAGTCATATTTACTGTTTTTTTCAGTCAAAAAATATTTTTGTTGTCAATTACAGATAGATTAGATATAGTATTTTTTTTTTTTAATCCCCCCTAATCCATTTACCATTTGACTGCAGTGTCCATTGTACATACATTTTAATAATGGTAATAAAATTACCATTATTACCATTACTAATAATAATAAAATTTACCTTTTGAATACCTACCATCAATAAATTGATTAAATTATGAATATATAAATTATGCACATCTACTTAGGTCGCCTCTCGCAAACAGACATAACAAATATAATTATAATTTACATAAATATTTTGTAAACATTACAATAAATATTAAAACATACATCAAAAATTTATCTAAGGGCCTCCTTCACACATTGCTATAAAAGGTGCAAATGAAATTCCAAAACTGCATAACCAATGATGTTTGGTGATAGAGGCCCGATGTGGCTAAAGATGCTGCCTAGTCAAATCATCATCATCATTCTCCCATGTCTACCCACTGCTGTATATGTCTCCCCCATTTTCCACCAGTTTTAAATGCACATTTCATTTGAATTAAAAGTTAAAAGCCCACTATTGTATAGAGGCTCTCGAAATTATTTGATGATGACAGAGTCAGGGCCAAACATTATTGATTTTACCCTACTGCGAAGTAAGGGTAATGTTTTAAGTAGTTTACTGCTTGTACTTTAAAAGTACAGATCGAAAAATCTAAATGTGATGTTTCATTGATTTGAATGTAGATTGCAGCACCTTTACGAAGCTAACTACGTTTGCGATAATCAATTTCGTCTGTACCATAAATGAAACTTAGGACCAAACAAGTACCCACAAAAATTTCAAACACTATAAAAAATATTAAAAATCCTACAATCTCAAATATATGTTATGGATTTGGATAAAATTTGAATAATTTTATTGATATAACTTTCGCCCGCGACTTTACTCAATAACATTTTCTAAAACAATTTTGTAGGCGATAATGAAGGCGTACCAATGATTTATACAGGAGGCAACTTTGCCACCTCAACAAATGCCAATTATTGGCAAAAATTGGCATTTAACAGTTACGGCTGATGTATGTATGTTTTATCTTCTAACATTGTGGGACTTTTTTTTTATAGATTCTAGTTTTGTGTTTTCATATAAACACACGTAAACAATAATTTGAAAGAATATACCCAGTTGTGGTCTCTATGTTTCCTTATCTGGTTCTAGGTCACCAGGGTCCACCATTTCGAAGTCGCGATCTGTGGATGAACGCTGGCTGTTTTCGGAGTCCGATTCCGAAGGTTTTTCGGACTGAGGAATCTCATCGGATCTGAAAATAATAAAATTAAATAAAGGTTGTTGGTTGATTCAAGATCAATAGAATGTCAATCTTCAGTGAGTCAAATCAGTGTTCTCAGAAGAATTACAAACATACATATTATCACGCACATATCCCTAATGGGGTGGGCAGAGCCACAAGCCAGAAACTTGCAGCCACTTATGATTCAAAATCCTAAGATATGGTGAGCATGGTGACAGGTGATCAGCCCATCGCCCATACAGATGGTTCAGATATCATGTTACAGAGGCTACCTTAGTCGACTTTTACGACAACAGAGAAGTATCAGAAGAATTAGATGTTCAAAATTACATAAATAGTAGAAGTTTTACGGATAAAAATGATTCTAAATTATTTTACACCAATCTTATTATTAATCAATCTAGAGGGACCTCGGTTAGGGCCGCGCGCGAATGCAGATTCGGCAGAGGATGTCAAAAGGCGCTAATATGCAAACCTCCACGGGTCTTATGTATTTGATGTGGGGCACGAATGCCCACCGGGTTTTCAAAATTCTTTCAGGGCGTCTGGTCGAAGCGATAAGCGATCCAAGAGCTGGTTCTCATTTGGTTCAACGGATCAGTATTGCTATTCAGCGTGGGAATGCAACCAGAGTCTTGGGCATGCGTCCACCATCTGATGAGCTGGATCAGGTGAGCTATCTATAGACCGTTTGCAATGGTGTTTAGATAGCCCGACTGTTTATTTTGTATTTTGTAAATTGTATTTGTACCAGTTGCAAGTTTCTATCTGTTTATAAATTTAATTGAAAAATAAATTCACTTTCTATGAATTAGATGGGTTTATCTGATGTAAGTTAAGGACGACCTCGGTGGCGTGGCGGACGAGTCTTCGATTGAGACTTAAGAGGCGCGGGTTCGATTCCCACTACGGGAGAAATGTTTGTATGTTCTGCAAATATTTCTTCCGGGTCTGGGTGTTGTAGTATTATGTATTATAAGTATGTATTTACAAAAAAAAAGTATATCCTTAAGTATTATATCATCCATCTTGTGCCCACAGTACAAGCTTTTCTCAGTTTGGGATTATATGGCGCTGTGTGAAGTGTCCACAAATATTTATTTATTTAAGTAACAATACATACTTGTCCACCCCGCTTCCCTCGTCCTTCTCCGCGGGTGAAGATTCCTCTTTCTGCTGCTCCTCTATGAGAGGCTTCTCTTCGTCGTCTGATTGTTTGTCTTTCTTGCGCTTCTTCTTGTTTTTGGATTTATCAGTATCAGAGCCCGGCCCGCGGTATTCGTACTGGAAAATAAAACCTTAATAAGTAAAACTCCTAACATACATTGTAGATTTAGACATACACTTTTAAGACTACATTTACACATACATAAGATCAATCCTGTTTTCCATAGGGGTAGACAGAAACCACGGATCTCCAGTTGCTACGGTTTTGACATATTTCTTTCGATTTTTTAACTCAAATCATATGCATATTCCTCGGAACTCCTTACTTGGCCTTTTTCCAAAACGTCATCGCTTTGTTTTATGACCGTTAATCAGCCATTGAACAATAAAAATTTACTATGACTTTTAAAATACACTCACAAATGTTGTTCCATGTTGAATTTACTTGTGTTCTACTAAACAAACCTTGTATAGCGGCCAGAAGGATGCAAAGAAGCCCACGTCCTCAGTGAGGTTTGGCAGCAGCCACAGATGGTGCCGCGACAGTGTCAGGAGCCACACCAGACAGAAGACCAGCACGCGGACGACTGTCAGCGCTATTATAAGCACGAGGAACGCCGCCGCCGCGATACTTAGGTAGTACACACCTTTTCTGTGGACAAAATAAATAAATAATAATAATAAATAACACCCAACAATCAGAGTAAGAGTGCCAACGGGCCCTTTTACTAAGTTAAAAGTTATTTATGTACAGTAAGCATCACAAACTGGTATACCCCTTATATTTTAAATTCAAAGCTGCCGTGCAGGCTACAATATCAATATGTTATGCCTTAACAACCCAAATGAATAAAATCTTGTACAAAAAATTGTACCTTTAGATAGGATTCGAACCAGCCATCCCCACCCACGCCAGTATTAGCTTGACCGGACAGGACGACTCGCACTTGACCGGTTTTATTTACTAACTTGACATCCTTGGTGGCGTGGCGGGAGAGTGCTCGGCTGAGACGCAAGAGGCGCGGGTTCGATCCCCGCTACGGGAGAAATGTTTGTATGCTCTGCAAATATTTCTTCTGGCTCTGGATGTAGTAGTATTATATTTAAAAAGGTATATATGTATTCTATCAGTCTAGGTGCCCATAGTAAAAGCTTTGCTTGGGGTTGTATGGTACTGTGTGAAATGTCCACATGTATTTAAGTACTAACCTGACAGTAGCTGGCCAGAGAGGGAACATGCAGACACCGATGGTTCCAAAGACGACTAACGCGCCGCACACCCAGTAGTACCACGGCATCGGGTCGTATATCCACACGTACGCGTCGGGGGTGTCCAAGAAAACTTGCTCCATGTGCATCTCTAGCCTAATCTTGCGTTTCTTCTTATCCTTATTGTCTTTTGAGTCCTGTGACACGAAATTAACAAAATAAAGTAACCTAATAATACACCTTGGGGAGGAAGAAAAGGATGACTGAGGCACAACGCTTCAATCAGTCAGTAACAGCTAAACGAATGAATAATAAATGAATAGTAAATAACACCCAATAGTCACATACATAGTTCTGACCTCACACAAGGATTCCCTGTGTCGTGGGTATCAGAAACTACGAGTACCATGGTACCACAACACCCAGACCCGGAAGAAATATTTGCAGAACATACAAACATTTCTCCCGTAGCGGGAATCGAACATGCGCCCTTAGATTTAGTCTTACCTTTCCTTCACAGGCGCTCGCTTGACTCTTCTCTCCGTCCTTCTCATCGCTGCTCTTGTTGTCCTTTTCTTGCTTCTTTTTCTTGCCTTTCAATTCTTGCTCTGTCACTGGAACCTAGAAAGTAATATGATTTACAATCAAAATAAAATAAGCAAGTTCGTATCAGCTCATGGCCAACTCTTGTGACGGAGTTTTGAGGCCACCTAGAAGCCTCCGTCATAGCTTAACGACTTAAAAGCAAACAGAATAACCCCCGAATACTCAAACGCATCTCAAAGTTGAGCACGTCTCAAATGACGATTTTTTTGACAGATTTTCATCAGAAACTGTCAAAAAAACCGTGAGTTGAGACGTGCTCAACTCTGAGTCGCGTTTGAGTATTCTGGGGTAAGAACCTCTTTACGCAATTTTTGCGGTCATGTGATATTTTGGAAGCTTATGTCAATGTCAATCTTATACAATGTAGACTTCTCTACCAACGATACACTGTCGATCGTTAGTTTGACTAGGCTCTTCAATCATAGTATATTTTTATGGATTAGGATAGAAGTGGGTTTTTAGAAAAACCAAATCAAACATCTAAATTAACTACAATTAACTTTTATCAAATATTATAATTTAAAGCTTTATAAATATAACGCAAAGTATAAGAATAGAGCCTAAAGGATTTTATAAGACGTCCGCCACGAACGAGAGCCAATGAAAAAGTGACGAGAGCGCGCGGCGCGGCGTGTCAGTCGACTCAGCCCCACCATAACGACTGTTACGTCATCATGACGCGCTGCTTGGCCCCGCCCCTTTGCTTGATATTTCTGACAATATATTCTTATTGTAGATTTACGCAACATGGTGAGATACAATATGCAAGTATTCCCAAGGAGGGTTGACGTCAGGCAGGCGGCCGGTCATAAAACACCTTAGCCAAAACTCTTACAGTATGATCCAAGGATCATGCTGTGCCGACCCCACATAGAGTGGGATAAGGGCAGGAAGATGATGATGATGATTTACGCAATACATGTTAATTAACATAGTCTTCTTGTCTCATCAGATTCATAATATTTCAGATGCTGTCTCTTTTTCTCATATAAATAATTCTATTATCTATCTTGCGGTCATATAATCATGCTAGCTGAAAATTATTATAGTGATTACCTTCTTGGCCCTATGGAACAGCTTGTGCAACAGCATTGTGTGCAGGAAGTCCGAAACTTCCAGTCGAGTTGTGAATGTGGGGTTCTTTCCTGTCGCCCATTTTGACGTCAGGAGCGCGTCTATTGCCTTTGCACCTGAAAATAAACATAATAAAATATATAAATGGACCAAATTGGCGACGTTTTGGAAAAGGGACAGGTCAAGAGTACCCTAAACCGACGAGCATGTATGAAGAATGTTATGAAAGTGAATGAAGCGAAAGAAGTATGTCAGAATCGTAGCAAATGGAGATCCGTGATCTCTGCCTACCCCTATGGGAAACAGGCGTGATATTATGTATGTATGTAAGTAAAATATATAAATAACACCCCACAGTGACCTTGGTGGCGTGGCGGGCTGATGCTCGGCTGAGACGCAAAAGGGTTCGATTCCCGCTGCGGAATAAATATTGGCATGTTCTGCAAATATTTCCTCCAGGTGGTGTTGAGGTACCATGGTAGTTTCTGATGCCCACGACACAGGGAATCCTAGTGTGGGCTCAGGACTATGTATGGGACTGTTGGGTGTTATTATTTATTATTGTTATGTGTGTAAAAATAACATAATGATAACCCATTTTCATATAGGTCGCGTTAGAGAAATGTCATAAAATGATAAATTTGTACCGGTGGTAGTGTTGATTAGATTTTGTTTCATAAACACTGTTTATGTTCATTTCATAGTGTTTGGTAAACATTTAATATGCCATGCATTTCCTGGTTTCTATAGCATTGCTTTAGGTTGTTTTTTTTTAACTTTGTAAATAAATTGTGAAAGAAGATGTAGTGATGAGGATTGAGAAAGGTGTTAAGGTGGTTCGGTCATGCAGAAAGGATGAATGAAAGAAGATTAACAAGACAGGTGTATGAGGCGAGTGTGAATGGTATCGATGCAAGGGGAAGACCTCGGCGCACGTACCTGCACCAAATCAGCGTCGTTTTGGAAATGGTCCAGATCAAGAGTACCCTAAACCGACAAGTATGTATGAAGAATGTAATGAGTGAATGAAGCGAAAGAAGTATGTCAGAATCGTAGCAAATAGAGATCTTTGTTCTCTGCCTACGCCTATGGGAAACAGGCGTGATTTTATGTATGTATGTAAATAAATTGTGTTTTTATTTGGTTGGTTATTGCAGTCAATTCTATTGTGTATTTTTTTAAACTAGCTTAATTTGACAGTTTAAGAATTATTATTATAGGTATCCTCATTATGGTATCCTTATTAATTCGATTTATAAGGAACAGCGATATTTTATGACAAAATACAGGCTAGCCGTATTTAAGCTAATTCTGATGAATCCACTTTTAACATATTTGCTTCTCGAATATTTTTTCATTCTACTAATATTATGCGAAAGTTTGTGAGGATGTGACGATGTTTGTGCCTCAATCACACCGTAACGGCTGCACGGATTTGAATGAAACTAGGAACATACATAGTATGTGTGCTGGAATAACATATAGGCTACTTTTTATCCTGGTACCACGCGAGCGAAGCCGCGGATGGAAGCTAGTAATTAATAAATTTTGTGCCATTAAACGATATTTGAAAATATCTTACCAGTGAAATACTCAACATGATGGTTGAGGAACTTGGTCTTCTTAGTAGGCACGTTGGCTTTCAGCCACTTGGCGACTGCGTACTCCTCGCTCGACGGCTTCTCCGACTCGGGTTCGCCAAACTCCTGAAATTATTATAATAAATAACACCCAAGAGTGGCATAGGTACATAGTGCCAACCCCACAGTAGGATTCTGTGTCGTGGGTATCATAAACTACGATCACTATGGTGTCACAACACCCACACCGTAAGAAATATTTGCTAATCATGCAAAAGGTATGCCAAACGAACCCGCACCTTTGGCGTCTCAGCCCCGGGCACTCGCCCGCCATGCCACCGAGGTTGTGAAGGTAGGGGTTAAACAGCTCAAAATTATTTTATTTAGACAACTATTATAGTTCAGTCATATAAAAGTTCATATTTAAAACATAATCTACGGTCCATAGAAACTGCCGCACCCCAGCCAGACAACTTTTGAAGCATAGGTATAATTTTTTTCATACGACCATGAGCCCTTAGGCGCGTCGCTAACAGAAACGAGAGTCAATTCGAGGTATGGGCGTATATTACGGGAAAGAATTACACTATTTCAATATAGGATATTTACTAGAATTTCAAAAACAAAGTTCGAAAACATGAGTCAAATGCACGAAAAGGGCCTTTCGAGGATCTCTTTAATCATTTGACAACACTGATTCGAAAGATAAGAGAACTAGTACTTACCTAACACGAGTTAGTTAGTTGTAGTAGAATTTATAGAGCCTAAGGAATGAGGAATGTGATAAGAGTGAATGAAGCGAAATATGTCAGGATTGTATGTAGCAAATGGCGATCCGTGATCTTTGCCTACCCCTACGAGAAACAGGCGTGATTTTATGTATGTATGTTTATAGAGTATTTGCCTCGACTACGCTTTGACTTTTGTTCCTGTTAGTGACCTTTCTTACCCATCAGACCTTCATAAATCTATAAAGCAGCATAGTTAGGTAGGATATAGAACCCCTAGACGAACGACCATGCGAAATATTATACGAAAACTTTTGTATATCAAATGTGTGTATATAAAAAGTGAAATATTCGAATACAAAACCGATAAATAGAATTTACTACGCCAGCGGTTGCGCTCGGATGGCCGTTCATCTAAAGTACCTGGCCCGGAAAAGGTACATAAAACCGCTTTTTGGTGCATCAGAGTATGCAAACGATTCAACAAAAATTGGATGAAAGCCAAGTGTTAACAAAATTCCGCCACCGAGAATAAGCAAAAACCTTTTTGGTCAATGGTTTTTTACGGGTTCATAAAAATTACTATATCCTATTAAAAACACACACAAGAAAATAAATAAGCAGTTTACACTATAATTTCGTCATTCGAAATTCAACCACACAAACTGAACCACGTCATTCATGGAATAAGAACAAGTCAGGTAGGTAGCAACTATTTATACAGGTAATGCTCTTGATTTTGATGTACGTTTTCCTTAACTTAACTTAATTTGACAGTTCTAAAATTATAACTGTTCCTACTATTTCGATCTATAAGAAAAAGACCGCATTTTTTTAAGAATGATAAATAGGAAAACGTTCATCAGAATTTATACCATTATAACCTTTTTAGACATTTATGAAGTTTTTATGACTGAACCTTCTGGACTGGAAGTAAAGAAGTCCAGCTGCTTCTCTCCCCGAGCATGTCGTAAAAATCGACTAAGAGATAGTATCCTCACCAAAATGATGGATCACCTATATGGGCGATGGGCTGATCGCCTGTCACCATGGTTCACCAACACCATACCCATCTTAAGACTTTAAATAAGAAGTGGCTGCAAGTTTTCTTATGTTAACTTGTGGCTCTGCCTACGCCATTAGGGATATGGGCGTGATAGTATGTATTATGACTGACCCTAACATTCTCCTTTGACCAGCGCTTATATTTGGAAACAAAGACGCAGGAATTAATTCAGATCCTTTTATCTAGGTACTTGAAACTAGGTCAAGTGCACTGAGCTACGACTTTTTGTAAAATAACAAGTATTTGTTTGTGGCTCAGCTTTCGTAAAACCTTAGTAGGTACCTACTCACTCAGATGTTTACCTTACCGTTTAGTTGTTTAGTTGTTTAGTAATTAAACCTTCAGTGATAAATACACTCTTTACGACCGTGAAAATAGCATTCAATTCAGTTTAGTAGGACACAAGATATTTTAGTCAAAAATACGAGAGTTTCCCGACTGTTTGTAGGAATAACAGTTTTTGTACTGATTTAAATAAACATTTTTTTGTGTAGATCAATTTAAACTTAGCTCTACATTACTCACGCATATTAATACAAACATACACATATCCCTTACGAGGTGGGCAGGTACAAAAGTAATTATAAGAAAACTTGCAGCCACTCCTGATTCAAATGCATTTTCAATAAGAATTTATTCTGGCTCTATTATTAACTAAACAATGGCTACCAGTTCAACACAAAATCACGAATCATGATAAACCTTACATACGATAGATAGACGGGAGTAAAAATAAACGAATACTCACAAAATCTCTCATTTTCAATACTTTTCACTTATAAATAAATACAAAACTGTTCTGTTTATAGTAACACGACCACTCACAACGACAGTTATGTTGAATCGAAGTCGCTAACGGTGAAAGTTGCTCTCACACCACATTACTATTTAATTTAAGCCGCTACTCTACTCCTGAGGTAGGCTCTCTCTCTACGACAAGTCGTGTCACTAGTTTTTTTTTAAACCAGTGTGATAAAGATTTAAAGTTTTCGAACTTTTTAGGTTCTACAAGATGCCGGTTTTCTCACGATGTTTTCCTTCGCCGTTTGAGATCTTAGTATAGAGCATATAGATTTTACGAAGCCAAGTACACGTGGCCTCTGCGTGCGCCGCTGTGGTAACAACGCAACAAACTACAGTTTTTTAAATTATCAAGCCCATATCCCTAACAGCGTAGACAGAGCTACAAGTAATTATAAGAAAACTTGCAGCCACTCCAGATTCAAAGCATCAAGATGGATATGGTGAACCATGGTGATCAGCCCGAAATATAAAATAATATACTTTTTTATTTTTGTTTTAGTGGAATCACGCCTTTAATGGATTGGGTTACAGCGTGGGCGCTTGCTCGCGTGACCTTTTCTTAGCTAAGGTTCGGTCAATGATCGGGTTGAGGTAGGTCGCGAAAGAACTTTGTTGAACTAGCGAGGTGATGATTAATTGCCTGTGGCGACTCCGTCACCTACATATTTCACATTTGTTTTATTTGTATTTGTATTTACTCATAGTATTAGTATTATTTATAGCTAACAACTCAGCCTAGCTTAACTCGATACAGACAATGTAATCAAAAATTTTATAGTCATTGCACAAGGAATCAATATCATAGAGCAGCAATTATTTTAATTACAATGACGTGAAGAAATCCACAGGCAAAGATTGTCAAAATAATATAAAATGTTTTTCACTATTTTAATTTTTTTAGTTTCAATATTTTAATTTTCATAATGAAGTTACAATTAACTTCATTATGTAAATTAAAATCTCTAGTAGATCTACTAATATTATTAATCCAAAAGTTTGTGTGTGAGTGTAAACAGATTTGGCTGAAATATGGAACACACACAGTTAATGACCCGGTTATAAGGGTATTTTTTATCCAGATAGGTACTAGGTACTACGCGAGCAGGGCCGCAGGAGGAAGCTAGTATAGAAATATTTATCACACTTGTGCAAATGTAAACACTAGCACCACGCATTTAGGATGAATGTAAAAATACCACTATATTATGAATTTAAACTAACAGATACAGCTGAGCAACATGGTTTGTTTGACTTGAATAATTGGATTTTAATTTTTGTACAAGAAACCAGGATAAGGGCATTGGATCCGGTTCTTTGGTAATATGTACTCTGAACTGAAAAACTTCCAATGTCCTAGTCAGTTAGATAAATGTGAACTACTTACTACTAATATTAACTACACTAATCAGTCTCTTGAACCAGTGGGGAACGGATTCAAACATGCCTTAAAGAAGCTCTTTTCATGCACCTCAGAAACGTTTTTGTCCATTTTTTAGGCTCTTGAATTCATAATTTCTTCATGATTTTTCCCTTCACCATTTAAAAGTACTCATGTATCACTATATTTTACCAACAGAAAAATCCATTCACCGTTCACCATTACCCACCCTACCGATCCTAAGATTGGAAAGCAGGGTTTCTTAGTATTGTCCGATCTACACTATATTACTTAATATCAGCAAAAGTATACCAGTCACACTGTAACTACTGTGGTTTGTAACACTGTGAAGGATAAAACGAAAACAGTGCAAAATTCTGTGCATTACTAAATTACTCAAACCTTTTTACGCTGAAAATAAAAATAAATAAAATTAATGAGATGCATGCAATAATTAAACTAAAATGTCATTAGAATAACTTTGTAAAGTATCTACATGATTAAATATATAGTTTGAATAATTAGTGTAATAGTAGGTAGGTAAGTACCTACCTAACTTGTTTAGTTCAATAACCTGATGTGTGACATAGGTACCTACATGGTATACTAAGTATCTGTAAGTAATAGGAATGAATTTGATTTCAGAAACAATAATGTAATTTTTTTTGTTAATTTCAACTTTGTGACCAAATATTTATATTCCATTTATTCTACTGATAATTTATGCTGTGACCAAAGACTGGACGCTAGGTAAGTCCATATATGTTTTCAGTTAACAAAGGATGCCGAAAATAGCTTGAATTGCTTGAATCGGATGACGCCGGAGACGAAATACTACGCATAAAACCAAGCTTGTTTTCATCCAGACGGCAACAAAACATAAACCGAAATATACGTCATACGCGACCAGATTTACAAAGAACCTGACTTCAGTATACGTAAACGGATAAAGGGAATGAAAAAATATTCTTTAGCCTCACAAAACACTAAATATTACTGAAACTCCTCGGCTATATGGGAAATCCCAACCACACTCATATACCGCATTCGTATTTTCTGTAAGACAGCAATACAATGATGGATGAAAGTCCTCGCGGCTTTGGTCGAGTACAATTTAATTGGTAAATAAAATTAACGTAGCACGTACCTCTTTACGCTTTTTAGTTTTTCTTTTGTCTGCCATCACTCAATTTGCCAACGTTTAGCTTTTCGCACAGAAAAATGAAAATAGATGGAATACGGATGGATAAAATGATTCTTTCTTTGCAGCCGTCTGACGTGAATGAATGACCAACCATCGAACGACATGGCAAGTTAAGTGACGTGCATGACGTGACACTGACGTTACCAGACGGTTGTTTTTTGACATTGAGGGAATAGTTTGATAATATTTTCTTGACTCTGTCTATCCTTTAAGGCTAGAATACACATGTAGTGGCACATAAGTATGCTAATTTCGAGCAGATCCTATCTAGCAGCAGACAATTCACGTGTGTACGAAATGAATAATGCTTATGAATAAGCACGCTACCTAATCACAAGCTGGTTTATTTTTTCGTGCTTAATATCACACGATGTGAAGCGCAGGTAAGAGGGAGGGGAAACTAGCATGCTACGTAGCAAATGTATTCTGTACTAGTTTTTCCAAGTTAATTCGAGGACATTGTAGATTTTACAACTCATATAAATATAATGCTTCCAAAGAGGCATAATGAGTCACCGGATGCTAAAAATCTGATTTAAAAATCCAATTTTGTATGAAGTATAAGTAAGCTGGAATAGTATCTCTCTCATTATAAGTGTCACTTTTTTATTAAAATGGTTATTTTTTTTCATCAGTTCTTAGTTTTTTACTGGTTGCATTCGCAAATGATTCCTGAAGCCGCCAATAATTATCTTTTTGATGCATCTCATTCAATAAACAATCACTTGCTCCCAGATCTTGAGTTCTGCTAATCTAGTTCCGCACCTATATTCTTTTCTGTCGTACATACATACCTAAAATCACGCCTGTTTCACATTGGGATAGGCAGAGATCACGGATCGCCATTTGCTACGATCCTGACATACTTCTTTGGCTTCATTCATTCTCATTAGGTACATTCTTCATGTATGCTTGTCGGTTTAGGATACTCTTGACCTGGCCCTTTTCCATCGCCGATTTGGTCCAGCCAGGTACGTGCGCCGAGGTCTTCCCCTTCCAACGGTACCAGTATAGTAGTAACAATACGAGTTTCCATCGTCTAGTATTTGTTATAATTTCATAAAAATTAGGTTAATTTATTTCAATCCGAGAAACGTCAATTTTCAATGCCAAATAATGAGCATGTGACTTGATGCTCCTACTAAGCATGCTTCTGAGGTGATGAGGTCTGTGCTTTCATGAGCAAACGTACAGCAAACATGCAAGCATGCTACTAATGAGCACACTACACTACCTAGTAGCAAACTAGCATGCTTTTTAGTAGCATGTGTATTCCAGACATTATTTCAGTCAGTCAGTCCAAATCCAAGTCATTATTTTGATTTCTCAGTCAGTGAGTCAATCAAGTCAAGTCAGTTTCATTTCATTCGGCAGACGGAGCGGGTTGGTGTTTTTTTGTGATTATAATTTCGTACTTATAACACACTGGTTCGGAAGAACTAGTGTCACGTTCACGACTAGATAGATAGATACATAAAACAAGCCAAGCCAAAGCATCTACTGCTTTCGTACATAATTCATACCTAACCTACCGAAGGTCAAGTGAAATAATTGATCGATAATTTATTCTGTTTCGTAAGACTGCGGCAAGTGTGTACTATGGTTTTAAATAAAATTTGCAACAACAGCAAGTTATTATAGTGATTTCTAATTCAGTGTTTTAAACAATTCATATCGACAGTACGCTTAACATTTCTAAAACAAAAAAATTGCCATCGGAGTCATAATTATCAGCTGCTGGCGGCAGCAGTCTTATCTTCAGTATTGCACAATTTGCTTCCGTGATCAGACCTGATAATAAGTGCCAAGAAGTACGAAGAGATCTTGACCATGACTGAGTGTAATGTAAATGGACACCAACTGGAAGACCGTAAGTACCTACCTACCTATCGATCTACAGTATTTTTTACTTCTTACTTTGTTATTACTTAAACACTTAGAATTTCGTATATGTTGTAGAACCTAAAAGTTCGAAAACATGTAGGTATCAAGTGCATGAGAGAGATGCCATTGAAATACTTTGCGTTAATCTTTTCACCACACTGGTCCGAAAGAACTTAGTAGTAGGACTTCATACAACTATTTGAAATGTAGCTTCAACAGTGGGGTATATACTCGTGGCAAATGACCATGCCAGAATATAAAGTATGTGAGTACATGCATGTATATTCCAAATTTCAGGCAAATCTGTTCATCCAATAAATAAAATAAAAAAAAAATTGTATTTAAGTACTCTTTCAGCCATCTGGTTTCCATAGTACAAGCTTTGCTTAGTTTGGGGCTCGCTGTATGAAATGTGTGCAAATATTTATTTATTTATTACAGTTATTTAACTAAAAACATGGGAAAACTTAATAGTATTAGTAGGATGTTTTATTGTTTGCCTATTTATCAGATTTCATTTTATTTGCTAGGCTGTGCCAACAGCACTCGTAACTGGAGCCTTATAATAAAGAATGTGCACTAATTACAATTATGTAGTACATACACTATTAAGTATCTATTTACTCACTGTATCTATGTGTGAATGGTGTTACCATAAAACTAGTATTCAACTAAATAGGACAAGCAAAAACCTTCAACTTACTCAAGAATGTACTAAATCAGATTTATTCTCTTTTTTAAAGTTTGCCATAGGAATAAGCGTTAATACAGTTTAGGTTGATGAACTTTGATAAAAAATACTATGTTTATGGAAGGATATTGTTAGTATTGCGGACTTTATCACAGGACTATGATAAATGGCAAGAGCATAAGGCCTATACCCAGTAGTGGGTGCGATATATGATGTGATGATGATGATAAATATGTTAAAAATATATTAATTATTCTAAAATAGCAAAATAATAATGCCAAAATCTTTTGCAAAGTGTCAACAGCTGGACAACGAAACTTGCCAAATTACATAATTCCCCTTCCTGTTATTTGAACATTACACATACTGCATTCAAGGAAATGTTGACTAATCTCTCCGTTCAAAGTCCATGTGTCTCAACAGTCCCAAGTCCAACATCGAGAAACCTGAATGATTTTATCAACCTATTCTTGCATTACACAGATTAACAATTCTAAAAAAGGATAGGTAAGATAGTAGGTAGTTACGAGTATCTTTATCAAAGCGTAGACGCAATTTTATAATTATCTATATACTTTATAATGGCAATTAAACTATAGGTACTTATTATGTCCATGTTAAAAGGTATACATATATAGTAGGTTATCTTCTAGGTACCTACCTTTTTTCAGCAATCTTTAGGTATGCCTACTTACTTATAGTGGAGTTCAAAGTCTCATTATGAAGATCACACCGTACCTACCTACAAATAGTACCTATTTCTAATGGCTATTATGTAATTGATTGGGTGCTATTTACGTCAATTGATCAAACTGTTCTACAGATTTTTCCTTGTGTAAAACTTGTGAATGGCTAGTCATGCTCTTGTGGATTTGAAAGTCCACAATTAAAATAATAACTACAGGTAGGTTCACCAAGTGGAACTAAAAACCTCAAAGAAATAAGACCTTACAATATCCATCTGGTTACCTAAGATTAAATTCTTACATTCCAAAATATTATAAAGTCTTACAGTAAAGTAAAAAGTTTAAACCACCATTTTCTCCTTTGCAGATATACCACCGGGCTACACAGTCGAAGAGATCGAGATTCCCGTGCCATGGGGTCACGTGGCTGGCCGATGGTGGGGTCCAAGAAACAAGCAGCCAATCATCGCTATTCACGGATGGCAGGATAACGCCGGAACCTGGGACAACCTCATTCCCCAACTACCCGTCACAACTTCCGTGCTCTGCATTGACTTGCCAGGACACGGGAATTCTAGCTTCTACCCTCAAGGAATGTTATATTACATCTTCTGGGATGGGATAGTACTGTTGAGGCGGATAGTGAAGCATTTCAAATGGGAAAAAATAACTGTCATGGGTCATTCGCTAGGGGGGGCGCTGAGTTTCATGTACGCTGCGTCATTCCCCGATGACGTAGAAAAGATTATCTGCATAGATATAGCTAGCCCGGCTGTCAGAGAGCCCGCAGTCATGGTCAAAAACACAGGGGTGAGCATAGACAAAATGCTGCACTACGAAAACTTAACTGAAGACAAAATGCCTTGCTATGAATACGATGAAATGATAGACATAGTCTATGACGCGTATAAAGGTTCTGTGTCCAGGGAGAACTGCAGGGTTTTGATGAAGCGAGGCATGTGTCCAACTCCCGCTCATATGAAAAAGAAGGGATACTTCTTCAAACGGGATCCGAAGCTTAAAGTATCGAGTTTAGCGATGATGTCCCTTGAAACTGCATTGGAGTATGCAAGTAAAGTGAAGTGCAAAGTGCTGAATATCAGAGCTATTCCTGGGCAGAAATGGGAGAAGTTACATTATTACACAGATGTCATAGAGGCAATGAAAGCGGTTACCTACGTCCAATACGTTGAGGTCGAAGGAACGCATCATGTTCAACTAGAAAATCCAGAAAATATCGCATTTTTAATAGAAGATTTCATAGAACTAGATTATTAGGTTTAAGTTTAATTTGTGACTGAAAAGGATGCTTGCTACGGCTTCGCAATGCGTGTTCGACGAGTATTTGCCGAATACGTCGAAAAAGTTTGGCTTTTTAATCAAAATTATGTGCCATTTCTATCAATTGATGTAATGAAATCAGCTTATTTGTTTAATACCCACGAGTGCAAAGCATACCCAAATGACAAATCATAAAACTGTAGAATAGAAACTAATTTATTATTCCAATTAAATTCACATTGTGAGTGTGACTATTTTCTTATTAGAACTAACTTATATAGGCAAATGTTAATTTATTTAAATTGTATGTGATTGAGGTGAGTTTGAATTGTGTATGAGACCAAATTGTGAAATTTTTGTAGACTTAAATTATAGTGCTTGTAGGTTAGGTACGTATCTGAGAATAGACTAAATAGAGGATGATATAGCTATCTAAAATCGTCTAGAACTACAGCGTCCCATTCATGCAGGCAAAAAGTTGCCTCCTAACATAGTATAAATCATCTGGTATAGAGGGTTAAAGGCCTTTGTTTTAGAGAATTAACAGTGTTTATGTAGTAATTCTGATGTAGGTTGCATTATTGAATTATGAAGCGGCAAAAGGCACATTCTGTATTTACTGCATCCAAAGGGAGGTAGGAATCAAGTAGGACCTAGAGATCCTATCTGATTCAGAGCATATTTTTTATTACATGGGTATCTCAAATACCTACTATGAAAAAAAATATATGCTGCTTAGTATAAGTTAAGGTTTTGTTTTTTCATTGTTCAAAGTTAGTGAGACTAACAGGTTACTAAGTAACAATTTTTTTATCACTGTTTGTATAGAAAGGAACATTCTTCTCAACCTCATAATGACCAATTGAACAAGGAATCCCAATAAAATCCATGGAACCTATAATCTTGTTCATTAAAAGTTAAAAATCTTAGTTCTATGTGTTTTTCAATCAAAGGATACCACAGTTTCTATTAGTTGGTCTCTGTTGGTGTTGTGGGATCCTACCGCCATCTATAGGAAGAATTATAGAGAAAACTATAAGGGACTTGGTTACTTATACTCTCATGTTGCTGAGATAATTCTATTTTAAGAAATGTTGAGTGAAAACACGTATGTTTTTTCAGTCAACTTTAGAGGTCGCTGGTGCACGAAGGCCGCTAACACTTGTCATCATTATAAAACAATGGTGGTCAAAATGTTAAAGAATGTTTTTATACTACTTACCATAATGTTTTATAGGCTTATTTTCGAAGTAATGTTCTGTGTTTCCTCATGGATGGAAAAAACAGGATACTTACTACGTATAAAGAAAATGTGGTTTCAATTGTGATAATACATGTAACTGATGTTTCCTGTTCATGAATACCTACTTTATTGTATTCACTTTTTTATTGTAGTCTGACAAATTAACCTTTTTTAGTGTTTCATACTCGAAAGGTGCCAATGGGAACCTATTAAGTAAGTTCGTATGAGTGGCCAACTCATGTGACGGAGTTTTAGGCCGCCTAAAGGCCTCGGTCATGGCTTAACGACTTAAAAGCCGGGACCGACAATTTAACGTGCCCTCCGAATCACGGAAGCGCTCAGCTCGTAATGCCACTGGCGGTCACCCATCCCAATTGTGACCGCGCACAACGTTGCTTAACTTCAACGATCAAGAACATCTAAGCAAGCTACGCCACGAGCGCTTCAAAGACTATGACTAAGAGTGTTTTGTCAGTCTACAATAAAAAGTGCATGCAGTAAAACATTTCATGAAACAATTCCACAAAGAAAATGCTTTAATTGCATATTATTGATTAATTTATTTATTTTAAAATGATTAATACAGTAAGACTTAAAAAAATTGGTAATAAATAGTTATCATTACTTATAGTTTCCTTTCTACAGCCTCTCGATAAGCTCGAAATCTTCTATGTTCTTTATCTGTAAAGAAATAAATCCTTTGTCACTAAGTTTCATTGCTTAAAAGATCAATGCAAAATAAGTTAAGATCCTTGGTGCCTTCCTATAGAAACTAACAGGTAGTTAGTTGTCAGTGGCCAGCGACAGTCACTTCATCGACACACTTAAATAAGTAGGTAAGTTGTCATTAAAAAATTATGCATTTCACGATTTAAATGTTACTTGAAAAGTATAAATCCCTCAGTCATCATATTTATAATATGGGATCACCTCAGGACCATTCTCTATACACCCAGTGAAAGAATCACCGAAATTGGTTAACTACTAAAGTACGACCTCGGTGACGTGGCGGGCGTGCGCTCGGCTGAGACGCAAGAGGCGCGGGTTCGATTCCCGCTACGCTTTGAAGTCGGTTAAAAATATGATTTAAGAGGTGGGAAGCAATGACCCCAATATTTTATTAAGGGTTAAAAGACTTCCACATAGAGTGGGATAAGGGCAGGCAGGAAGATGATGAAAAGACTTCCGCCGTTTCATTTGACATCGGCGGAGTGGCGGGCGAGAGTCCGGCTGTGACGCAAGAGATGATAGGTTCGATTCTTGCAGCGGGAGAATTGTTTGTGTGTGTTTGCAAATGTTTCTGTCTGGTGTGAGCGTTGCGGTACTATGGCACTCGTAATTTCTGTTACACACAACACGGAATCCTAGTGTGGGGTCAGGATATGTATTGCTGTCACTTCTGATTTAACGTCCCAAGATGGATATGATGAACCATGGTGACAGGTGATCAGCCCATCCCCCATATAGATGGTCCATAATTTTGACGATGTCTATTCCTTAGTCGATTGCGTGTTATTTTGTAGTAAAAGCAATATTTTTGAATACTTACGTCAAGACTTCCTATTGGCATATCACAGTTCAGCGTTATAATATTTCCGATTGCGTTCAGGGCGACGAGTTTATTGTAAATGGCGCTCCATATCGAACTGGCGGCCTTTAACTGGTTCATGTTGCCGAATATGTAAAAGCCTGGAACATTATAATAAGCATGATGATGACAGTATCAAAGAATCCATACTAATATTATAAATGTGAAAGTAACCCTGTGTTACTTATTTATATATTTTATGTATGTTTTAAAAAGTACAAGCTTTGCTTAATTTGGGGCTAGATGGCGCTGTGCAAAATTTACAAAAACATTTAACGATTTATAAAATTCTTTATACATAGGTTAATTAATACAAAGTAATGACAATCGTTTATTGTATATGGATACTCCTTAAATGATCAAAACTGCAGATGATGTAAACATTTGTCCCATGTTGGAATCAAACTTAACCCTCTCAGGCTTTGGGTCCTAAAAAGGTCAGAAAAAGTAAAATACTAGTTTCTATATTTCTTTTTTTAAATACCGTTCAATGGAACGGCACCTAGAAGCAAACCCCCCCCCCCCCCCCCTCCCAGAACATGTCTGGTTATCGCTACTACACAGCCGATTGCAAAAAAGATGAGGAAAAAAATACCTTCTTTGGCCCTGGAGAGGGCAACGCAGATCCTATTAGTGGCCGAAAGGAATCCAATCTTGCCTTCTCTGTTGCTCCTCACCAGAGACAATATCACTATCCTGCTCTCCTCGCCCTGGTAGTTGTCCACTGCCGTTATTTTTATGTCCCGCAGTAGGTCGTATTTTTGGCTCAGCTGGAAAATAATAAGTGATCTTATGAAAATTACAACTTTTACTTTAATAATAATAATAATAACACCCAACAGTCACATACATAGTCCTGATCCCACACTAGGATTCCCTGTGTCGTGGGTATCAGAAACTACGAGTACCATGGTACCACAACACCCAGACCCGGAAGAAATATTTACAGATCATGCAAACATTTCTTCCGCAGCGGGAATCGAACCCGCGCCTCTTGCGTCTCTGCCGAGCAATCGCTCGCCACGCCACCGAAGCCGTCTTTTAGTATAAGTTGAAAGATTATATTACTATTGGAGGAATTGGAGAACTAAAGTGGACACGGGAGTTCATCTAGTATAATGAAATGACATACATACATAAAATCATGCCTGTCTCCCATAAGGGTAGGCAGAGATCACGGATCTCCATTTGCTACGATACTTCTTTTACTTCATTCGCTCTCATTACATTCCTCATGAATGCCTCGTCAGTTTAGGGTACTCTTGACCTGGCCCTTTCCAAAACGTCGCCGATTTATTTTACAAAAATAGAGTTATTTAAATAAGGTTATGGTTAGTAGTGTTTTTAAACTTATGATTTGGTCCAGGTACGTGCACCGAGAACAATGAATAGCTGGAAAATACCTTTTTGATGTTAGAAACTTGTCCCTGGTAGGTGGCAAGGATAGTGACTTCATCGGATGAATATTTCATCTTCCGCAGATAGTTGGCAAGGGCCACACACCACTTAGCCTCAAATGTGTTCTTATGACTCCAACTGTCTTCCATGCCCTGAGAACAGATATAAATACATAGGCTTAAATACATAGCTTCTGAAATAGGAACTAACGCGATGATGATATCTTCTATAATATAAAAATGAATCGCAAAATGTGTTGGTAAGCGCATAACTCAACAACGCCTGGACCAATTTGGCCAAATCTTTTTTTAAAATGTTCGTTGAAGTTCAAGGATGGTTTTTACGGCGAGAAAAATTAGAATTATTGCTGGAAAAACCCTAAAAATAGCCCTTTTCTTTTTCACCGTTATAGTACATGTACCGGGTACCACGCGAGCGAAGCCGCGGGCAGCAGCTAGTTTAATATAAAGATGTTACAATAGTTATGTAGATACTTATATTTTTTAAAGGGTTGATTCAGTTATTAGTTGACTATTAGTTGCATATTCGGACAAATTCGGATTTTATACAAAGCACGAAGTTTGTCGAGGCGCACAATATTTGTGGTACTTCTGTTAGTACTACTACTAAAACGGATAAGCAAACTTTTAATAGTTAGACTTATGATTTTGCTTTGCTATTTTACGCCGGGAATGGTTACGTACGTAGATCTTAAAGATTACCTCAGAATCCTCAAATTCGTCGTGGCTGTAGAAGTACAGATTATCCTTCATCCCGCGCACGTCCCTATATGCCAGCACGGAGGCGTGGCTATCGAGTCTCTCGTAAACCACCGGTACAAGTAGTTCTACGAAAGCGCGCCGCATGCGTCTCTGTGTGGTTAGAGCGCGCGAGTGGATCCCGTTCCGAATCATTCTCTCGAACAGAGATATCTCGAGGTTGAAGTCTCTGGCTAGCTTGTAGTGGGCTGCGGTTGGACGAAGTTGTTTATGGTCACCTGAAAATATGTAAATAAAATATGATTTTGTTTTTAAACAAGCAGAGAATGGCGATCGTTTATAGGAAGTATCGCTAAAATTCGTGTATTATCCTAAAATCCTACTAATATATAATTCTTTTTGTTTTTCTTCTATGTTTGTTGTTCCATCCAATCCATCCTAGGTTGCCTAGCAGAGATCGCTTTTAGCGATAAGGCCGCCCTTTGTTTTTACCATAATTTTTGTTTATTTTGTAAGTTTAATGTTGTTGTAGTAAACAAAAAAGTGTTATCTATCTACCTAATATTATAAATGTGAAAGTATGTGAGGATGTGTGGATGTGATAAAGACTCCTTTCGTGCACTTATATAGGAACGACACAACACTGCCCTCCTAGTAAAGAACACAGTAACTAGAATTTTTGACAAAAATTTGTTAATATACATATTCGGAATCGCCTAACAAAACACAACATTCTGTGCTCACTCACGTATCAAAAGATGTTTGACGTGCGTTATTTACTAGGAGGGCAGAATAGTTATTATATGAACCTAGGTTATTTTGGTATATCTTCATGAAGCTGTCATGCCGTGAAAAGGGAAAATGTTTGGACACCCTATACTGTTCAGTTTAAAGCAGCAAGAAAAAAGTAAGTTCGTACGATCTCGTGGCCAAATCTTGTGACGGAGTTTTTAGGCCGCCTCAAGGCCTCCGTCGTGGCCTTTTAACGACTTAAAAGCCGGGACCGACAATTTAAAGTAGGAGTATATGTAAAGGCATTAGTGTTTACCGATAAGTATGAGATGTTGGCAATGGTGCGTCAATGATGCCACGATATGCGCCTCCAAGACTTCAGCCGCCTCTTCCACAATAACTAAAATACGAAAAAATGATTAATATCAGCTTACGGCTTCATTCACGTAGTGCCTGGATATATCCATAATAATCCTTACTAATATAATAAACGCGAAAGTTTGTATGTATGGATGTTTGTTACTCTTTTTCACTGTTGGGTGTTATTTATTTATTCATGCCTAAACGGCTGATCGGATTTGAATGAAACTTGGAATATACATAGTACATGTACTGGATTAACATAGGTATAGGCTATTTTTTATCCGGGTACCATGATAGCGAAGCCGCGGGCGGCAGCTAATATTATATATGCGAAAGTAAGTCTGTCTGTTACCTTTTCACGCGAAACTGCTGAACAGATTTTAATAAAATTTTACAAGGAGATAGATTCCATCCCGGGATAGGACATAGGCTACTTTAACTTGTTCGATTTTTCTGTGCGAAAAATTTATGTGCCCTATACCTGTTCTCTCAAACGGTGAAGGAAAGCATCGTGAGGAAACCCGCGGCTTAGTCAGCTCCGCACGGATTGACCATGTCTTGCCTGTGGACAAGGCCGACTAAGCTGAGATGGAATAGGTGCTGGGCAAGCCTACTCCATCTTAATTCGTCCCGGGCACTACAGCGTCCCGTTTGTGAAGGTAAAAGCAGCCTCTTGTCGCTGAATAATTTATCTACTATAGATGGTAAAAGGTCTTAGTAGTTTTTAGTTTATACCTATAGGCGAGTTGAGTTTGACCATGAGTCTATGTCTGCGAGCCGCCGCCGTGGTGGTCACTCCGATGACTCGTGAGTTTTTTAGGGCTTCCGCGTCTATCAGGTCCGACACATCCGACAACTCGTCACTCACTTCGCTGTGATTTTTCTGTTTAAATACAAATAATTGGAAGGAATACTACATAGAAAAAAAATTATTTAACAGAATAATACGTTTTAAATTTAAAAACAAAACCGACAAGCTGCTTCTCTCCCCGAGCATGTCGTAAAAGTCGACTAAGGGATAGTATCCTCCAACATGATGAGATACAATAAGCAACTATTCCCAAGGAGGATTGGGGGGGTCATGTCCCCTTTGACCACCCCCCACGTCGCACACGTCAAATTGAAAAATCTTCTAAAAATTTACAAAATATAAAAAAGCAAATTTTCTTTGAGTTTTGTGCAATAAAATCTGGTTTACTCGACATATTCTATTATTATTGACCCCTCCAAAATTTCAGGTTGCGACCGCGCCTGACCACTTGCGGTCACCCATCAGTGCAAGCAATTATCCTCACCAGTAAGGCATCCATCTTGGCCAACAGCTCGTTCTTGATGTCTCTGACAACGTTGAAGTAGAATTGCCATCGTTGCTCCAAGCTTAGAGAGTACAGGCTGTCTACATTCTCCAACTTCAACTCTTGCCTGTCACCTCCATACATAGCTACGTTTTTCTGAAACAAAAAAGTACATACTATTAATTGCTCTGCCCATTTCATAACTGAACTGTCAGATAATTCCATAACCGAACTGTCAGACCATTCCATAACCGAACTGTCAGACCATTCCATAACCAAACTGTCAGACCATCCCGGCACAAAAAACAGCAAGAAATTTTGAAAATGCAAAAATGTTTATTCGGGGCGGAAACAAATCAAAAATCATGAAATCGGTCCAGCTCGAGTCCCATCCCTGCAAGAAAAAGAGAGCTGCTGACGACCCGATTGATAGAATTTATAAAAGATTTTATAAAAATTTCGAATTAATGTCTAAGAAGTATTTATGCGTTATCCTGGTTATCCGGTTGACGACCTCGGGTGGCGCGGCGGACGAATGCTCGGCTCAGACAGAAGAGGCGCGGGTTGGATTCCCGCTACGGGAGAAATGTTTGTATGTTCTGCAAATATTTCTTCCGGGTCTGGGTGTTGTAGTATTATATAAGTGTATTAAAAAAAAGTATTGCAAGTAAGTTTTACTAGAAAGAACAGTTCAAAAAGTTTTTAAATACGAACTTTGCTTTGGTTATTTGTAAAGTATTAAAAAATTCTTGAGTAAAATCTCAGAGCTAAGTCATAAAGGCTAGGCCATTAACACAAGCCAAGAGTTAAGTTGGATACTTGAGGTCTCCATTCACTAAATCGTACCATCACCATCCCAGCAGTCTCGTCAAAATTTAACTTCTTGTCAGATGGATAGCCAGATAGCTTCGGTAATCAGATCTCGGTAACATAAAACTTACCTTAAAATATTCCAACTTCTTCTCAATATTCTTAATCTTATTAATTAACTTCTGGCTTGTCTCCTTACTCTTAGCACCATCACCGTTGCATTCACCAACATACTTCAGTATATTCTTTATAGAATCTATCTCACTCACAGCAATCGTTTCCGAGAAACATGTTGAAATCTTCCCATCATCAATGATGTAACAATCCAACTCCTTCTCCAGTCTGTCCGTTCCATTTTGCCTCGGCTTCCCTGAATCTTTAAGGCCGTAAAGCCAGCTCAAAATCGGATCATCATCAGAAGATTTCAACTCGTACGATTTCCCACCGATTTTCAGATATGGTTTGACACACTTATAGCTTATAATACTATCCTCAGTTTTCTCAATCTCAGTTTGAAGTTCAGTCATTTCTTTGTATATCTTCTCCAACTCAGCTCTCTTGTTTCCATACAAATAGGAGTATTTACACTTAACCTTAGCTCTTACACTACTTAAATTATATGCCTCAAGAGCTTTACTCTTGCTCTGGCTGCCCAGTCTTACGACGCTTTTGGTAACATTTAGGATTCCCTCTAGAAATTGATCTAGGGCGTGATTCGTGTAGCAGATAACGAGCATCGGGGTTCCTTCTAGGGACAAGTTTTGGAGGATTGTGCAAGCGATTTTGACGCCTATAAACGTTTTTCCTGTTCCCGGTGGGCCTTGAATGACGGCAAATTCTCGGGTCAGGGCGAATTTGTAGGCTTCTAGTTGGGATTCATCGAGGCCGAACGATGCGTTGGGCCAATGCGTGGGATCCAACACTGGGAATGATATTTCGTCCACTTTCCCTGGAGGTAATATCGTGTAGATCGTTTCTGGGGTGAGATACGCAGGTGGCTTGGTTTCTGGCTGAAAACATTCATAACATAAATTATATAATACAATACTGTAGGTTTTTATTGTAAATGTGTAAAAAAAAACTTTAAGAGAGACCTGGAAATCCTGGGATAGGCAACTTTTTATCCGAATACCGCTCGAGCGAAACCACGGGCGGAAAATAGTACAATATAACATGTCTAGAGGGGCTAATCAGAGGCAAATCCTTACTTTAACATCGACGATATATCTCCCCATGGGCAGGTCGTCTATCCTGGAGGCCTGCAGTACCCTCAGCACCTGGTGGTATGGCTCGAAGAACACCTCGCTCTCTACCATAAGGTACGGTTCTGAGAATATCTTTGCTGACACAGGGTTTTGGAACGATACAGCGAGCTGGAATATGAAGAGATCATTGTTTGACACGCCGGATTTGAACCCATGACCTTAGGATTGGAAAGTCGCTACCCTAGTGGTAGTACCACCAGTACTCTGTACCAGAACTCTCAAACGGTGAAGGAAACAGGCATTTCGTAGAACCTAATAAGTTCGAAATAGTTTGTCAAGCGCATTCATAAGAAGCCTTTGAGGAATCCTTTCACGACACTGGTTCGAAAGAGTGGCACGACTAGGGGTAGAAATAGTGTTTGACACGCCGCTGCTTTTTACTGACCAGTTTGAAAAAAATTGCCTGAATCTAAGTTGTTAACTACATGTAAGTTTTATCAAAATCTAGCTTTAAATATCAGAGGATCAAATCAAATCAAGTAGGTACTTGGATCATGTCACAGTTTCAGAGAACTAGTGTGGTGAAAGGATCAAAGTCAAAGTTGACTTTGATCTTTTCTGATGACTTTGATTTTTTCCTTCGCCGTTTAAGAGTAGGTACCTACTGGTTCTAATACTCATAATTTTTTTGTACTGAAACATTTAGGATCGTTAGGCAAGTCCAGTGACCAGCAGTGTTCACAAAAAAATCATATTACGCTGGTAAAATTGTAGGATGATACTCACGTAGCCTTCTTTCAACAATTCCGAACTAGAATCCAGTACAGTAGCGCACAGAATTGTCTCGAACCTATCACTCGTGAACAGAAGTAGTGACCCGAACATGATTTGCTTGAATTTCTTCTTGTCCAATTGATGCGTGACGCGCGCCTGGTAGGCTATGTCTATGAGATGGCCAACCCGATTGTTGCTTACATATGTTCGGAGCACTCTAACTTGTGGGTACACTCTAGAATACATAGAGATTTATTATAACATATATGTAAGACTAGCTGCCGCCTGCGTTTTTGCTTGCGTGGTATCCGGATAAAAAATAGCCTATATGTTAATCCAGTACATGTACTATGTATATTCCAAGTTTCATTCAAATCCGTTCAACCGTTTAGGTGTGATGGAGGCACAAACATCGAAACATCCAAAACATCCTCACAAACTTTCGCTTTTATAATATAAGTAAGATGTAGGCATACAATAAAAATAAAAATATTTCTCTACAGATTTATACTCTCTTGGATTTAAAAGGTTTATTTGATGAACCTCTTTTAATAAATGTAATTTTATAGTTAGAATCTATTTTGCTCGAACCTCGAAGACACAAGCACTATTAAATACCTAGGGGTTATTATTGACCAAAACCTTGCTTGGACCAACCAAATCAAACAACTGTCCGGTCGTGTAAGAAAATTAATTTTCATATTCAAGCAGCTAAGACATGTCCTCAACTTTAAGTCGGCAATCAGAGTCTACTTCTGTCTAGTACAGTCTTTATTGACTTACTGCAATATAGCTTGGGGCCCTGCAGCTTCATGTCATTTCATAGCCATAGAAAGAGCTCAAAGAGCTCTGCTTAAAGTAATGACCTTTAAACCCAGACTTTACTCTACCGAAGCACTTTATAAGAAGTGCAACGTCTTAAATGTCCGACAGCTCTTTATCAAAACCGCTGTTACTCTACAACATTCGCGCGTCTGTCCTGCTACTATAGAAAGACTAAGAGATAGACGTAGACAAGATAAAATATTCAAAGTGCCCAACTCACGTACAAAATTTGCGAACAAATCGATCGCAATTTTGGGACCGAAATTATATAACAAGCTTAGTTCAAACATAGCGATAGCCTCAGCAAACTACAATAAATTAAAAATCATACTATCCAGTTACTTACTAAACCTCAACTACTGTGAAACCGAGCATCTTCTTAATAATAGATAGCGCTTAACTCACCGCACACCAACACAAACCACTACACACTAACACATAATAATTCAAGACTTACCATACACACACACAATACACATACTGACATTCTCACCACACACGCACACTCACAATTTATACTGAACCACACATGCACACTCACAATTTATACTGACTAATATACATAGTAACCACTACGTATATACGTAGGTAACCTTTAGTCTTATATATTTCATTTTATTTTTAATTTACTCACTGATGTAGGCATCTGTCATAACGAGGAAAGTATGCGGCGAATCGCTGTGACCCTGCTATACAGGCTTTTTAGTCCTAGTGTGGGGAACAGAGGTTAACCAGGGTACAATTTCATTCTTATGCAATAGTATGTTACTTCTTATTTACTTTAGTTGTTTTATAGTATTATGTACCGCTACATCTGTTTTTGTTTAAATAAATTTATTCTTATTCTTATTTAGTGAATGTCTTCTTCCATGCACAGTAAGATAAATTATATACTAGCTGCCGCCCGCGGCTTCGCTCGCGTGGTACACGGATGAAAAATAGCCTATAATGTTAATCCAGCACACGTACTATGTATATTCTTAGTTTCATTCAAATCCGTTCAGCTGTTTATTCGTGATGGAGACATAAACATCCAAACTCACAAACTTTTGTATTTATAATATAAGTAAGATATAGGGTCAAAGTTGGTTAACTTTTGTCTCAAAAATGCGACGCCGGTATTTTAGATGGAGTAGGCTTGCCCAGCACATAAACAATCCTCAGATTAGTAGGTTAGTTTCTGTGCATAATAAAAATAATATGGGAACCATAAATACTGAATTATATCTAGCCTCTAAATTTAAGCAGTTTATTTATGATGTCATAAACCTTTCCAAATTTGACAAATGCTAAGCACTGTTGTTCAAAGTGGTGGTATCTCTTTCTGTGAGACAGTGACAAAGCTAATCTAAAAAGTGTTTAAGAGCAAATTTATAATAGGGCTAATTTGCATCAGAAAAATTGTGTGTTCAACAAAGCATAACATACAATATGGCTCAGTTGGCTAGCCACTTTCACTTTCAATGTATATTGATACAAGTCTGACTTCTAGTTATCTCAAAGTCAAACAGAACACACATGTTTTCTTATCTAGTTCAATAACATGAACCTTTGCCATATTAGTTCTTTGCGTAACTATCATCAGCCTATAAAAGTCCACAGCTGGATAGGCTTTCCCAATATACAAATGATGAATTTTATGCTGTCTTCATGCACCGACCATTTGCAACCTTTACAATGTCATTGGTCCATATAATGGGGCCATCCTACATTTTCTTTGCTTTCACCATTCTTTGTTTAGTCACAAGGAATTTTAATGTCTTAAATTATTATCATCATTTCTCCATTCATCTTTTCTTTGCAGCTTTCCTCCATCAATGTATCCATCCACATTAATATTCAATCAATGTTTATTATAATACTACATAACTATGCATACTGATACCTTATATTTTCATGCCTTTGTTTGGATGGATTCTCTATGTATTTACCTAAAAAAGTCAATACCACATTTGTTAAATGGAAACAAGAATAAGAAAATAGTAGATAGATAGATTACAGATGTATCTTTAGAGGAACATGCATCAAAATGATTAAAGACATGCAGTGATTCAATAGTAAGATCCTTTGGTCTAGTAGGAAATGAGCTGATGGTCTTCAAACACCTCAACAAATCTTCATAAACTATAGCTAAGAACCATCTTGATCACATTAGCTTTCAAACAGAGAAGATGGCATCAAAATCAGTTCATTTTTATGGGAGCTACAATGCCACATATTGCAGATACACAGATACACACTACAAACTTATAACACCCCTCATTTTTCATTGGGGGTTGCAATCACAATAAGGATCATTTTGAAACATCTTAAATCTATGTTGAAAATTAAGCCTGTTTACCTGTTTTTGTAATGTGAACAAGTGTGGAAGACTATCATGCAACAAGTCATGCTTGGCAATTTTTTTAGGAAAAAATCCCATTACAATTATTTTGATAAAATAAGGAGTCAATAATTCAGTCCCCAAGCTTTTAAATAATCAGATATTTTGTAATAAGAAGACTACTAAGTTTTAATGAGACAGACCACATTATCTTTAAACACCATAGATGCTTTTAACACATTAAGGTAGATGTTTCTAGCAATGGCAATTTTCACAACTGAACAATGAATGATTATCATAAATGTAACACATTGACTGTCCCATCTATTTTGGGTAATTTTCTGGTTCGTCCAATTTTTTTTTTATAAACTGCTTTATTTCCTGTTCTTCATGAAAATCAAAGTTCTAGCTCACACCTCCAGCCCAGTAAACGGTGTTCAGTTGCCTTTGGCTAATGCACAAATTACATGTAATTCATGGACTCTTACAGCCAGACCAAAAATGCATTACATTTAATGCACGGATAGTCAACATGTTAATGCACAAAGTCGGCAATGTAACGATTAGTTTAAAACAGCAATAAAACAAAGAAAAGCAGAAGAGAAGGTAACTGTTTACCAACATATTCCATCCCGCAGCGGTCCAAAACAATCCTCCCGCAGTAACTTAAACTGCAGATCTAAGTAATGCTCCACACTGATATACGCTCCGTTAATAATGTTGGGCTTAATTTTACTATTGTTCCTACTAAGTAAATCCTCCCTTGTCGGAAAGATGTTTAGGATTTTGAAGCTATCTGGGTTTGTGGGTTTTTCAGCTATTTCAAAGGATTCCTGGAAGTGTAAAGTATTTATTTGAATCATGTCCTTTGAACAAGTAAAAAAAAATTAAAATAAAGATACCCATAATAAATATATTGAATCCAGATGATAATTTTGAATGTCTAATTTTAGAAAGGGCACTTGTCACATTTTTATCAGGTTTTTTGTGTTTAAACTATCACCAACATTGCTCTATCTATAATTATAACATGTATTAAAATCAATGAAAAGGTGTGTGTTTTAAAATCATTTTAAAATAAACATAAATACACACATTTTTCCCTCTCCTGTAAATATTTGACCATAAAATTTTGATGTGACATGTGCCCTTTCTGCAATTAGTCATTCATTTATCATCTTACTCATCAAAATAAGCAATACCTACTCAAAATGATTCATTGATGAAACATCTCTAAATTTATGTTGAATTTATGCCTGTTAAGCAAATTATTTGGTACAAGTTAAAGTCATCATTCAAATGAAATAATGGCAGGAAGTAACTTACCCAGTTATCATCATCATCAATGGTGTCCAGCTTCAGTGAATTGATTCCTTCAAACAACTCATTACTGAACCTCTCGGAATGCTCTTCTCTTACACCTAACGCACTGATTTCAAGGGCTTCTAACAAATCATGAAGCACTTCATTGTAATCAGTGGAACTCCCCCCAAATCGTTTGATGCCCTTGCAGAGTTCCAAAACTAGGAAGTAGAACCCTTCAACATCATCCCACAGTTGGGCATTCATCTTCTTCTCAACAACTCTTACGATAGGTAAATCTATAAGATACTTTTTTAATTTCTCCAGAAAACTGGATTTCAAAACTCTCGTTTTCAATAAGGTGGCTATTTTCGACTTGTCATTTGGCTCAATGTCTTTGTATACGTTTGCCAATATTCGCATAATTAAAACTATAAAATCGCCTTTTAAATCGTCCTGGTCGAATAGATTCCAGAACCCTGGACGGTGGGATATTTCGAGGGTTAAGACTGGAGGCTTCAGCAGGGACATGTCTAGTAGCCTCTTGAACCCAATGGGCTTCTTTTCTGTGTACTTCGAAACAGTTTCGGCCCCTGGTTGGTCTTCATCAGCGAAGTCTGAGCCAGCCCTAGTGTCCTCGACAATGGTGCCGTCGAACCAGTCTATGCGAGTTGAACGTTTGCTACTTTCACCCATTATTGTAAAAGAGTTAAAAAAAGGTAACTTCAATTTAATTTCTAAGTATTTTTCTAATGAAATAGCCAAAAAGCTTTGTGAAAAAGGTGATTGAAAAACTGAAAACGACACACATTGATTAATTTTTAGACAGTGACTGATTGATTTGGTTTGGACATTGTGTTGTCATTGTCAATTTTTTTGGTCATGTCACTGTCACAAGCATTTAGTTGTTTTTATGACAAATTAATATCATTGCATTTGCTTTGATTTGCATTCCTTCTACCATCTGCATCCTACTAATATTTTATATGATCTTTTGAGGACATGACGATATTTGTGTTTCAATCACGGCGTTACGGCTGAACGGATTTAAATTAAGCTTAGAATATACCTACATAGTAAGTACCTACCTACGTGTACCTACTGGAATAACTTGCAAGCGAAATCGCGGGTGTAAGATAATTAATAAAAATAAACTATACCTAGGTACGAGCATTGACGAGGAATAGTTTCTTGTTTCGATATACAAGCGCACACGAAATTAAATAAAAAGCTTAATTATTAAAAAACCTAAAGCATAAAGAGCAAATATAGCTCGAATTGCAGTTCCAACACAAAGTTCCTCTCGATAATCGAGACCAGCAGAATAATTTATTAATTTTAATATTTATGTAGATACTTAAGCAATAGGCACCTATCAACCCTGTGTTCGTGGTCGGTGACAGACAATAGAGTTAACTGCGAGTCGCTTTACCAAAGCGGGTCTGTTATTGACATCTTCTATTTTCATAACAACGTGACTATGCTCTTATCATGAATGTTTTATACACAAGCCCATAATGAAACTGTAGGGACAAAAAAAATGCCTAGATAGGTACCTACACTAAAAAAAATGTACCTACCCTTACCTACCATACTTCATACTAGGTATTAAGTATTACCTATAAATATGAATGTTTGTGAGGATATTTGTATGTTTGTACCTCAATCCTGAATCAAAATACCAAGATAGATTATAATGAACCATGGTGACAGGTGATCAGCCCATATTATGGTCCATCATGTTGGAGAGGATCCTACACCTTAGTCGACATTTACGACATACGAAGAGAGAGAAGAAGATGGACGCATTCTACGTTTTTTCTTTACCCCCAGTCCAGTAGAGAAGTAAATAAAGTTTGTATTAAAAAAATCTTAACACGGGCAAAGTCGCGGGGCGTTCCATTAGTCAATTTATAAAGCATTCAAATTTCAAGAAACTTGAACATTTTTAGTCTAGAGGGTTCTAATGAAGTACGTAACGGGTTATAAATAACTGTCGTGTAGAACTGAAATTGCGGCACAAACGTGCGAAGCATAATTTTATGTGACTTAATGAGATTTTACACTGCAGAATCGCCCGTGGTGTAGCTTGCTTAGACGTTCTTGATTAATCGTTGAAGTTATGCAACGTTGTGCGTGGTCACAATTAGGATGGGTGACCGCAAGTGGCATTACGAGCTGAGCGCTTCCGTGATTCGGAGGGTACGTTAAATTGTTGGTCCCGAATTAAATCTTATTGTACACAGTAGGTATTACAAAAACTTCTCTGCTGGACTGGGAGTAAAGAAAAAACATAGAATGCGTCCAGCTGCTTCTCTCCCCGAGCATGTCGTAAAAGTCGACTAAGGGATAGTACAAGTATCCTCTCCAACATGATGAGATACAATAAGCAAGTATTCCCAAGGAGGGTTGACGTCAGGCAGGCGGCCGGTCATAAAACACCTTAACCAAAACTCTTACAGCATGATCCTTGGATCCTTGGATCATGCTGTGCCGACCCCACATAGAGTGGGATAAGGGCAGGAAGATGATGATGTACACAGTATTACAATAAACTAATTCTTATTTTATAACAAAAAGGCTTTTTTCATTAAATTAAAATGTAATATTTTACAAATGAAAGAATTTGGAAATTTCCTCTGAAAATTTTTATTTATCGATCGCCACATTGAATTTCATTTCTATATAACTGATATTGTGTAGAAAAGGCTGATAAGGTACCTATTGAAGGGTTGAAGGGCGTGGAACGATTTCAGAAGGATCGGAGTCGTTTACACTCTGTTTTAGGGGTGATTAAGGTTGAAATGTGGAGAGCTCTCAATCTGGAGACTTGAAGGTACTACCCACTTTTCTGGTTGGTGGTATTTTAACCTGGATTTTAAAAGAAAGTGTAGGTGAGCTTTGAACAAGACTCATCATCATCATCATCTTCCTGTCCTTATCCCATTCTATGTTGGGTCGGCACAGCATGATCCTCGGATCGTGCTGTAAGAGTTTTGGCTAAGGTGTTTTATGACCGGCCGCCTGCCTGACGTCAACCCTCCTTGGGAATACTTGCTTATTGTATCTCATCATGTTGGAGGATAGCTACTATCCCTTAGTCGACTTTGAACACGACTATAGATAGCTATTAAGGCCTTCACATACTAAATATCATAGCAATGCCTTGGACGACCTCGGTGGCTTGGCGGGCGAGTGCTCGGCTGAGACTCAAGAGGCGCGGGTTCGATTCCCGCTACGGGAGAAATGTTTGTATGTTCTGCAAATATTTCTTCCAGGTCTGGGTGTTGTAGTATTACGTATTATAAGTTTGTATTTACAAAAAAATAAATATGTAAGTACCTAAGTATTCTATCAGCCATCTGCTGTCCATTAGTACAAACTTTGCTTAGTTTGGGGCTAGATGGCAATGTTTGAAATCTCCACAAATATTAATTAATTAATTATTTAAGAGGCCTAGTCAGCTCCACACGTATTCACCATGTCCTTTCTTGATAATAAGGTTGACAATGCGGAGACGATAGTATAGATAGATGCTGGGAGCCTACTCCATCTAAAATCGTTAGGTTAAAAGTTGCCTCCTGACGCTGTATAAGTCATCTAGCATAGAAGGTAAAGGCATTACTTTTTATAAATGAATGTTTCAATTGAGTTACGAGTGTGAACAAGCCTAGCTATTTCTTGCAACAACATAAAGGGAATATACCATCCAAGTTTCATTCTAGGCTGACCGTTGATTGTCAGTCAGTTAGTCAATCTAAGAGTTTTATATATTTAGATTTGTATGCTACAAAATATGATACGCCGTAGAGCCTCTACGAAGTTGTTTCATAACAGAATTGATCGGCTACGAGCCTACAATTTGCATTCAGTGTGTGACAATCATTAATTCAGGGGACGAACGCGAAGGACGAAGGTATCCGATAACAAATGGTCACGTCTTCAATAATTCAAATAGCTTTGACTCTACTATCATCTAATACAATTATTCGAGAAATGTTTATTGAAATAATAGGGTACTATTTGTGGAGAAGCTATAATCTAAGTTAACTAAGGCAGTTTTCAACGTGTTTCAATTGTTTCTTTGTAATATTGTATTATTTTTTCCAAAAATACAACGGTTATGTTTAATCATTAATTTACTGGCAAAACGTTTAAGTACTATGTATTTAAGTGTTTATTTTAATAATATTATAAAATTTGGTATATTCCCAGTTATTTACATAAAAGCTGAACAAGTTTGGTTGAAACTTTAAAAAACATCATACACTTTTATCCTCCACGCGAGTGGAGTCGTAAGCGGATGCTAGTTCATTTATATATTGATGTTATACCTACTTTATCTCTACGTGTACAAATAAGTTTGCGAGGATGTAAGAATGTTTGTGGCATAATCAAACCGTAACGATTGAACAAGTTTTAAAGCAACTTGGAACTAGGTACATAGTACTTGAGCGAAGCCACGGACGGAAAATAGTATATAAAAGTTTTCAGAGCTAATCGTGAATAAATGTGAAATGTAGCACAAATAAAAATGGAACGAGAAAATCTAATGTTGTGGAACAGATAAAGGAAATCGAAGCTCTCACGTGTATACACTTATTCATGGGACAAAATGTCTCGTGATACGTGTCGCTAGAGATGTTGGGTGAAGTCAGGCGACGTTGGGCAATGTCGACTGACACAAATGAATCTTGTCTCGGATATCTTTTTCGGACACATTATTTTTCATAATGATAATATCATAGGTAGGTACATAGTTCTGACCCCACACCAGGATTCCCCGTGTCGTGGGTGTCAGAAACTACGAGTACCTACCATGGTACCACAACACCCAGACCCGGAAACATTTCTCGACGTTCAAACATTTCTCGAAACCCTCGTATTTTATCCGAGCATTTGCCCGCCACGCTACCGAGGTCATCAGACGTCAATCAAGCTCAATGTTGGCAGATTTGTCGAGGGCGACGCGACAAAGGTCGCCTGATATTTCTAGCGACACGTGTCGTGGGATATTTGTCCCCTAGTGAATACGAAGTTTTACGATGCGTGTTTGCAATCGTCGTTTTTACAAATAACCAGGGTTTTCGTTACTGAGATGTATTTGATTTACTTACAAATACAAGTAGGTATATTATTGGAATTTATTTTATTAATAGGTACAATCAAATATCAGGATACAATCTATTTTTTTTGTCTTTTACCGAAATCGAGAGCACTGGTTTAGTGGATCCTAAGGTCGAGGTTCAAAGCCAGTCGTGCACCAATGGATTTTGAAATTTTTATGTGCGTTTTATTTAGGAAAACATTGTGAGCAAACTAGCATGTCGAAGAATCTAAAAAGTGACACAAAAAACATGTGTCAAGTGCACAAAAAAGCCTTTTAAGGCGCACTTTAAATCTTTTCACCACTCTGAACCGAAAGAATTAGTGACAAGGATAGACCAGACCAGAGAGATTGAAATTTAGGCTGAAAATGTAACCAATATACATACAGGAATACTTTCGTATGTATTTATAGATTTTTAAATACAGGGAAGCTGTGGCCAAAGTTCTGTGGAGAATCAGTTCCAGTATGCGCATTGCGGTGATACCTAAGCTTTGACATTTTAGCTTATCCATCGATGCAATGAAAGGTTATTGCACTTACCATCATTTTATGAGCTTTACCAGATGGCTTATTATGGAGCAAGTTTTACGGGACACTCAAGTTTGATAATCATTCTGAAGATCAGTGACATGAGTATACTTCCTACTACTTTCTACTAATATTCTGAAGAGCTCGTGGCGTAGCTCGCTTAGACGTTCTTGGTTGATCGTTGAAGTTAAGCAACGTTGTGCGTGGTCACAATTGGGATGGGTAACCGCAAGTGGAATTACGAGCTGAGCGCTTCCGTGCTTCGGAGGGCACGATAAATTTTCGGTCCCGGCTTTCAAGTCGTTAAGCCATGACGGAGGCCTTTAAGCAGCCTAAAAACTCCGGCACAAGAGTTGGCCACTAAATCATACGAATTTAATTAGTAATATTATAAATGCGAAAGTTTGTGAGGTTGTGTGGATCTATCTTTGTGTCTTAATCACGCCGTAACGGCTAAACGGATTTGAATGAAACTTGGAACAATAATAGTACCTATGTGTGCTATAGGAATAACATATAGGCTACTTTTTATTCTGGTTCCAACACCCAGTTTAGCACAACACCCAGACCGGGAAGAAATATTTGCAGAACATGCAAATATTTCCCTCGCATACAATCAAACCCGCGCCTCTTGCGCCGGGCACTCGCCCGCCACGCCACCGAGGCCGTTCGTATCTTTCAAATTTTATCGAGAAACTACAATAGCCCATCTCCTCTAGGGAGATATCAAATCCACAATAAGATTCAGCCATAAATCCCGTATGATTGAGCTAACGTGATAAACTCTCGCACTGAAAGAAACCCATAATGTGAAATGACCCGCGTGGCACGGACCATCATTTTTCATCACGTGAATTTTATGAAGCGGTAATTCTCTTATCTAGAATATGGTAGGGTCAAGAATTCATTGGAGATTGTGAAGTTAGTAAGAAAAGAAAGGTTGATTATATGAGTGTGCAATAACGGATTTTTCCTACCAAAATCGATGTAGAGCTCTGTTGTTAGTTAATAAAATGTGTTTATTCAAAAAGATTATATTTTTTTGGTTCCTCAAAGTGAAAACACGATAATAGTAAAATCATCATCTTCTTGCCCTGAACTCACTCCTTTCTTAACAATGTCCTCTTTCATACAATCCATCCACCTTTTCTTTGGCCTACTTGTACCTGTAAACATTTTCACTACACAGGGAAGCATAATTCTTTTTCAAATTTTAAGTTCACTAGACGACGACTCGTGACGTACTAAGAGCGATGAGCATGGTTTTAGTGTAGGTGTGTGCGTGAGCGTGTATGTTTACTTGCAGGAGCACGGTTTTGTGTGGCTTCACTTTTGTTGTTCGCGGCACGCCGTCTTTTTTTTTGCCTGAGTTCATAACTCTCCTCGCAACAGGACTTTCATTCTTCTTCATGACATGCCCCTACCTACCCTATTACTTACAGTAATAGGCTAGCGTGGTTGAAGATTCATAGCAGTTAATAATAATTCTCAATTTTTCTGTCACTGGCGCTACTTTCAAACTTCCCTTGATATACTCATATTTTATTGTGAAGCTAGTAAGGTTGAATTTAATACGCAAGCTTAATTCGGGGTGCCTTTTTGAGTTGTGTGGTAATATTTTTACGATTTATGATTTCCCGCTGCGTAGAAGATGAATTTCAGAAATCCCTTTCTCAGTGCACCCGTGTTGGGTACCCATTACACAATAAGATTAATTATATAAACGATATATAGACGAATAAAATCGATTAAATATGAAAGGATGCTTAATACTATCACATTAACTGCAAAATCTCGTTAACACGTTTAACGACTTCGAAGTTATACCCTGGTGAACCCACATGACGGTACTAAATCTCCGCTTACGTGGTCTTGTTCAAGATAAAACGACCAATAGGCGGAGAAGTAGCAATATCATTTTAAAAGACCTGCTTTTTATGGCTTGCACCTACAGAACATTACGGTATGATTACACCGTATGGTAAAAGAAGTACATCACTACAACTGACATTGTTCATTCGATTCTATCAACATTTAATTTTGATCGGCCGATTTCGTTTGAAGACGTCGACATCCGACCATACTTTGGCCGATTACGGATTAGGAGTAATCGTTTCGCAAACGTTTGGCGGCATTTCTAAAATAAAAATACATTGCTAGCCCAAAACATGGATGCGAAAGCTAGTTTAGTACCTAAATTTTATTATAGAGACGCGTGGAAATCAAGCCGTTTGAAGGAATTCTATTGCGGTGAGAATGTGATTGGATGAGTTTCTATGAAAACGGTTCTATCTCTATTGTTATCTGTCCTATTCTGTTTCCGATCCTAGACCCAAACAAGACTAAGGAAGACTCGTATTCAAGAACAATGCTTATTCATTCTTTCATTCGTGGAAACTATGGCTTAGGCATAAAAGAACAAGAAATCAAAGAAACATTATGAATCGCCCATCACTATTACAATATCAGGTTTCATAGCCAGCACAAACCAAAGAAAAAAAATAGGCTTTTTGTGTGCGGTTATTATCATCATCATCATCAATAGCAGTCCAATGCTGTAATAAATGTCCAGCAGTGGATTGCAATAGCCTTTACATCTATTGAAGATGTTTTATTTGTCATCAGCTTATAGTACAATTAGTACATAGTTGAGCATTTTTATTGATACCTATTATGATGATGAGTTATGGAACACTGATTAAAAAAAAACTGCTTTTGAAGGTTTCAGCTCGCTAGCCCGTCTCTTCTACAATATTTGTTTAAAACAATCCTACTAATATTATAAACGCGAAAGTTTGTATGTATGGATGTTTGTTACTCTATCACGCAAAAACTACTGAACGGATTTGAATGAAACTTGGAATATACATAGTACATGTGCTGGATTAGCATGTAGGCAATTTTTTATCCGGGTAACACGCGAGCGAAGCCGCGGGTGGCAGCTAGTAACAAATAACCTAAGCTGAAAAGTTTTGTTATGTTGACATCCTACTAATATTATAAATGCAAAAGTTTGTGAGGATGTGTGGATGTGAGGGTGTATGTTTGTGCCTCAATCACGTCGTAACGTCTGAACGGATTTTAATGAAACTTGGAAATACATAGTAGGTATGTAGAACATATAGGCTACTTTTTGTCCGGACAACACGCGAGCGTAGCCGCGGGCGAAAGCTAGTACACACATAAACGAACAGTGAAGTTATTCTCAAATTGAATATCTCAAGTCAGTGGAACGTAGGAGTTAATGATATCAACCCTATCATACTAAGGATAATGTCCTTGCATTAAAAAGGTACCTAAGCACTGGTAGAGACGCTGTAGGATGATAGTAGGTTAGGTACCTACCACCTACTTTTGAGTATTTTGTTCCGATAAAAAATCATCTTCCTACGTCCTTCTCTAAAAGCAGAGCTTCGGGAATTATTTTTTAGTGCACAATTTATTATTATTATATTCTTATAGTGGTGGGGGCCACTATAAGAATATAATAATAATAAATTGTTTAGTCAGTCAGTAACGTAAGAATTTTATATACTTAGATATTAGTAGGGTTTGTTGTGGTAGTTTTTTTATGATTATGTACTTATGACTCTGCCCAACATTCTGGATTGATAGTTAATGTTAAGCAACGAAGTGCGAGGTCACAATTGGGATGGGTGGCCGCAAGGGGCATTACGAGCTGAGCGCTTCCGTGCTTCAGACGTTAGCCATGACGGAGGCCTTTAGGCGGCCAAAAAACTCTGTCACTAGAGTTGGCCACTAGCTCATACGAACATACATACACAGCGAATTGTGTATAGTACTTACGTTCAAACTGGTGCTAACGTAGCGTAGCCTTGCAACATTGGAAGCTGAGTTGCGGATCAAGCTGTACTTAGGAACTTTTCTTAAAAAATACTTACGGGACAAAAGATAGAGTGACCATACTTTGGGAAAAGCTTAAGGAAAAGTAAAGACTAATTTGTAATGGTTGTAAGGAATTTAGTCTTTAATCTATCTACCTAGGTAATGAGTTACTATAATTATGTTTTGTCAGATAAATTATTATTCATATCAAGACAAAAAAATATAAATCTCTTTTGTCTGGCATTGAGGTCCATCAGTTATGACAGAATTTTGAATGTTTTGAATTTTAAGAATGTTATTAATTTCTTTATATCTCTGCTGGACTGGAAGTAAAGAGAAAGCATAGAATGCGTCCAGCTGCTTCTCTCCCCGAGGATGTCGTAAATGTCGACTAAGGGATAGTATCCTCTCTAGAATTTATGGACCACCTATATGGGCGATGGGCTGATCACCATGGTTCATCATATCCATATTAGGACTTTAAATTAAAAAGGACAGAAGGGGCTGCAAGTGTTCTCACGTTTACTTGTGGCTCTGGCCACCCCATTAGTGATATGGGCGTGTTAATATGTATGTGTTAATAACCTTCATATTCAAACCCTACGCATAATTTATCTGCTATTAACAAATTGTATCAATTAGTATTTTCAATACAATTCTATAAAAAAAGCATAAATATTCCACCATAACATTAGCACGTCCAGATACTTAAGAAGTATCATTTTTTAAAGTTTCATGCTTACAAATTATTTGAAGCTAGGGTAGAATAAACTTTATTCTACCCTAGCTTCAAATAAAATAAACACATTCGCAGAGTTATTCAAAAATATCTCATTGAAAAGTTAACCTTGATTAACTTGCCCTGAACATTCATGAATTCACACAAATGAATGTAAAAATATGTACAGTATCCGCCCATATTGCCTTTGATTATTCTAGAACTTTTACGTTTAAAACTGATTTAAGTAAAATATGTTAATGACGGTTTTAAATATCGATTACCCGTCTTGTTTCTAAAGTTTTCTGTGAATAAGCAATAGGGGCTTACTTTGCAGATTCCTTAATAAAATTTATACTTCGCTGGACTGGGAATATGAAAAAAACAGAATGCGTTCCAGCTACTTATCCTCCCGAGCATGTCGTAAAAGTCTTCTAAGGGATGGATCCAATTTAACATGATCAACTATCTATATGGGTCATGGGCTGATCACCTGTCACCATGGTTCACCATATTCATCTTGGGACTTTAACCCCCGAATATTCAAACACGACTCAGAGTTGAGCACGTCTCAGTCACGGTTTTTTTGACAGTTTTTGATGAAAATCTGTCAAAAACTCGACACTTGAGACATGCTCAACCCTGAGATGCGTTTAAGTATTTGTGGGTAAATCTGTTATCATAAATATCGATGTGTAGGTACACTGTATAATGTACCTACCTAAGCTTAGGTACATTCTGTGAAAAGTTCGCACACGTGAGTGGCCAGTTTTACATATAAAATTGGGACAAATGTGGTTCTTTTAACAACCTATATCTCGGTTTAGTTGCTTTTTTTGGAATGTAGACTTCTAATGCCTGCCACTGAGATAATCCTATCAAACTCGTAGAGTTACGGTCGCCAACAGACAGTTGTTAAAAGAAATCTCTTTTAACAACCCATATCTCAGTTTAGTTGCTTTTTTTTTTGGAATGTAGCTTTTCCCAAGTTTGTGTGTAAAACTGGTCACCCACGTGTGCGAACTTTTATTATGAAAAATGTCGTGCAGGTGGCGTCCATAAAGTAAAGCTTTTGTTATCTGAAAGCGGCTACTGTATTTTGGCGACCGTAACTCTAAGAGTTTGATAAGATTATCTCAGTGGCAGGTATTAGCGTTGGACGGCTAAACCTGGAAAACTTGAGGACAGGCGTTTGCCTAGCAGTAGGATAATGCAGTCAAGCAACAAAAACAACAACAACACTACAGCACTACTCTATCTATCTAGTCGTGTCACTAGTCGTGTCGTTCTTTCTTTAAGGACTTGGTCTGGCTTGGTGAGCTTTTGACGACCTCGGCTGGAAGAAATGTTTATATGTTCTGCAAATAGGTCTGGGTGTCATAATTATTATGTAGATATTATAAGTATGTATTTACAAAAAAAAGTATATACCTAAGCATTAAATCAGCCATTTGGTTTCCATAGTACAAGCTTTGCTTAGTTTGGGGCTATTTATTTATTTCGGGCAACAACCCAAATGAATTAAAAAACAAAATTGATTTATTAGTATTCGTTGCGTAATTTGTCGTTCATCGCCGATTTTATGCCTAAGTAAACCACTCTTTCCTAAGGTCACTCGACTTGCCCCAGGCTATGTGGTTGAGTTATTTTTATTGTTTTCTAGAACTTTATTACTAGTTTTCTGATATTCTTGTGAAGTCAAATAATATTTTAGTTTTATAGTGAGCGTTGGGTACACTTGTGCTCACAATTGCCAATTGAGATTGTGTTCAGACTTTTCAATATTTCCGAACGAACTTATTAAAGTAGGTGGTTCATTCTAAATAATTTATTTTTTGAATATGTATTACTTTCCTATGTACCTATTTGTTTCCTTCTGAAAATAAATAGGGTTAAATAAGAAGCTTCTTTGAGGTGCATTATGAAATACGTTTATTAACAGAAATAAACTTACAACTAATACAAATATAATTTATAAACGCAAAAGAAACAGTCGGGCTATCTAAAGGCCGATGCAAACGGTCTATTAGATAGCTCACCTGATCCAGCTCATCAGACAGTCGAAGAGTGCTCAAAACTATAATGGCAATACTGATCAATAGTTTCAACAATTATGTATAGAATGTATAGGTATGTTACAAATTACCTACTGTTTAGTAACTGATTTACTGTCAGGATTCTGCCAACAATTTTTCAAATAATTTTCCCATATCCATTATTTTATTTTGTATAGAATGTACCTATGTACATAAAAAATGCAGTTGTCATTCACAATACACACATGACCACACTTCTATCCCGGACAAAGGATTCACTGAATAAGGTCCACAAACTTCACAAACCACGCTCATGTGAAATCAATCAATCCTGAAAGCCCGGTACAATGCAAGCGCTGAGTTCAGCCCGTTCAGCCATAGGTAATGGATTATTTAACTTGTTCCAAATAGTTTGCATTAAGTATTCACACAACATGCTATTCAACCATTCAATAATTCAATATGAGCTTTTTTTTATTTAGTGCTAGTCGTGTTCATTAAAAAGTAAATCATAGATAAGCAAATCAATATACTCTGTGGTAGTGTTTGACTCGTTCCCGTAAGTTTGAATATCGAATTAGCGCGATAAATATTATTTTTGTAAAAGAAATATCTTTTCGAATTCTTGTCTTTCTTCAGGTGCCTTTTTTATGATAATCAACAAAATTAATGTAAAGGAGAGAAATTACACTACTTACGGTTAAGTCAAGCTAGGTTAGACGTAACAATACATTTTCAAAACGCCCATTCAGTTGAAACTGAAATTATCAAGATTTATTTGCAATAAGGTAGGGAAAAAGTTTGAACGTTAATTTATACATAAATGTACCTAAAAAAAACCGTCAAGTGCAAGTCGAATTCGCACACGAAGGGTTCCGTACATGTAAAAACAGGTAAAAATAACGTCAGTAAGAAATGTACTTTTTTTAAAAGTGGACTCACAATAAATAAATTTAATTCTGGTAGACAGAAATTAATTAGGCAGACATTAAAAAACATGAGTACAAAGACATAAATAAACGTAAGAGTGGCCAGGCAGGTATAAATAGATAATCAAAACTACATAACATACATGTATATTCGAATCCGCACCTCTCACGTCACAGCCAGACGTGCGTCCACCACGCCACCGAGGCATATTCGAACCCGCATCTCTCTCGTCTCAGCCAGACATACGTTCGCCACGCCACCGAGGTCGCATATCAAGTTGGACTTCAGCATCCCTTATTCTAATCGGATTACTAATCTGTTTGAAATTGGGAATCTAATTAAATTTACTCCTCCTTAAACGATATTTAGCTGAAGCGGTGGAGAATTATCTTTCAGTTTGGAGTTACTTTGAAAACTTTTGAAAAGGGTGTAAAAGAAAACTGCCTGAAAATTGCTGTGAGCCAAATAATGACCATGACATGTTTTAGGAAGTCTACCATGAGTTTTACAGTGAGCTATCACGGGCAAAATAGAGGGTAAAATACCTAGGGTTGGATTCCACAAACGCTGGTCTAATCTTAACAAACGGAACAAGTTTTCTTTAGCTATTTTTTCTTCTAAAAAATGTACTACGTAAGAAATATACTTAGAGATGTAAGTATGATGTTAAAATACCATTGTTTTGTGAATTCACAGCCAATTTTAATTAAGGCTGCGCAAGGTGGTGTAATTAACGGATGGTATCTGCCCCCTGGGATTAGGGGATGGGGCGGCACGCATTCATGTTTCCTGTTAACAGCTTAATTTGGGTAAAAACCGGCATTATCTAGTATCTACAGCATAAATTCGCCCACAGCTGTAAGGTCATTGGTATTTTGAATTTAAAATAGAAAAAAATTGCAATTATTTATTTAGAACACAGTTACAAAGACAAACTATAATAACATTAAAAACTTTAAAGTAATCGGTATAATAATAAGAAATAAAAATGAGCTCAGTTTTCTATCTAAGTTCGCCTACAGATAGAAAACAGAGCTCAGATCACCGACCGAAAATTAAAAAATAAATGGAAAATATTTTTTCTTATTTTTTCATACTCATTGCTTTTCATGGAACAAATACAAAACTTTTCAGTATTTTTTTGTATGTAAGGCAATAAGTTAGGCCTATGCCTATAACATTGTAGGAAATCTACCCTTAATCGTTTATTTTTTTATTTATATTTTTTGTACTTTTTGGAAGGACTAGCATCCACGTCACAGGGATTCCTAGTGTGGGGCTAGTAAACTAAAATGTATGTAAGTTACATAAATAAATGATTTTGCATTTGTATTTGTATGTGCTTAACTTGTTAATAATCATAAATACTGTAGGAATGGACGATAGCTTGCGCCCGCAGTTTCGCTCGAGTCATACCTGGATAAAATAGTTTAATCCTACTATATTATAAATATGAAAGTTTGTGAGGATGTTTGTAAGTTTGTGGCTCAATCACGCCTAAACGGCTGAACGGATTTGAATTAAACTTGGAATATACATACCTAGTACATGTGTTAGATTAACATATAGGCTATTTTTATACGAGTACCACGCGAATGAAGCGAGCTTGTAGATACATAATTTCTTTCAAAATCAAAATCAAAAGTATTTTATTCCTTTTTTAATCGCTAGGATCATTTGAGAATGAGAAGTTTCCTACCATAAGCTGAGTGACGACCTATTCTGTTGTTGGCAACCTAATTTATGACACAATTTTGCTTTTACACATACATAATATCACGCCTGTTTCCCATAAGCAGAGATCACGGAACTCTATTTGCTACGATCCTGACATACTTTTTTAGCTTCATTCACACTTATAATCATTATTCATGCATCTTATAATCATCATTATGCTCGTCGGTATATTTTTATTTATGTTTAAAAAAACCCTTTTTTGGCACAAAATAAACTTCTATTTTACTTTACTACATTTGCGATGTGGAATGGAAAAAATCTCCTGCACAGGTAAGAAAGAAGTAGTCGATAAGTATGCAATTAAGTACATCAGCCTACTACAGCCAATTTGGAGATACAATTTATGCAAACAAATCTATTACTATGATAGGTATTTTTCATTATTACGATGATAGGTAAATAAACCTCACAACATTATATAGTACTTCTTAAATGTTCCATAAACATAGTATGAAAAAGTAAGTTTTAGTTTAAGTACTGACGGTTTGTTTACATTAATTGTATCTCCAGTTTGGCTGAAGTATAAGTAAATATTAAAATTGTTAAAATGGGGTAGTCACATACCAGGGTTATAACGACTTAACCGCCAATAATCACAAAACTTGCAAACTTGCCTATCTGTTAACCGCCAAAATTGTCAGATCATAATTTGTTATCAAGTGGAGTAATGGGCTTCGCTAGTGTTTGACCCTAGAGTTCAAGCCGTAGTTTCAAATAATGCCATTACCGTATTGTGACATCCGTAAAATCATCTTCTTCAATTGGTACCCAGAAAGTAGACGACCTCGGTGACATGACGGGCGAGTGCTTGGCTGAGATTCAAGAGGCGCGGGTTTGATTCCCGCTACGGAAGAAATGTTTGCATGTTCTGCAAATATTTCTTCCGGGTCTGGTTGTAGTAATATAAGTATGTATATTAAAAAAGTATATAAGTATTTTATCAGCCATCTGGTGTCCATAGTGCAAGCTTTGCTTAGTTTGGGGCTAGGGTGGCGCTGTGTGAAATGTCCACTAATATTTATTTATTTAAAGTATGAAAGCGTAGAATAAATTTAAAAGGTAATTTCGTTAGTGAACTTTCGAAAGTTTGATGTGGTAGGTTTGTTTGGGGAACTCGTGAAATTATCAGAAAATACATAACACTCCTATGGGAGGGGGTAGGCAGAGACTTCATTTGTTACGATCCTGTCAATTCAGATTGACAATTGAAGTACTCGCTTCAATCACATTCTTCATGCACGCTCGTTGTTTCAGGGTACTCTTGACCTGTCCATTCTCGAAACGTCACTTCTATGTCTACAGTGTAGCTCAGTAGGTGTTCCACAGTCTTCCGTATTACATCTGTCGCTTTCTTGAAAAATAAGCTCGTAAGCTGAATTAATATGTTAAACTTTGAAGCGATTAATCCCTTCCTATGTTAAATGCTGAAACCGACCTCATAATTTACATGAATGAACTGAGCTACAGAAGCCATACTATGTCGAAATTCCTATAAATTTCTTTGAAATTTTGTTTTAAAGACACTCTAATGAAGCACCCTATGATTTATGTCTTACGTCATAGAAATAATGAATTGGGTTAAAAAGACCTGATCTGCTACTTAGGATTTTCTATAAAATCGAAATATTACTTACTACAGATGAATTGTTCAATGAGGTCTTTTTATCCCTGCAGTAGGCATGTTTGGAAAGTAATTTGAGATCTCATTACACAAAATATGGTATTTCAATTAAGAATAAGATTTTTTTTAATTATTGATATAATTTTTTTATTCTTATTCTCATTCTCATTCTCATTCTCAGTGTCATTCTCATTCTCATTCTCATTCTCAGTCTCATTCTCATTCTCATTCTCATTCTCATTCGCATTCTCATTCTCATTCTCATTGCAGCATTAATCCGGAGTAGCACACAAAGTATGTTTTTAGAACCAACGCATGCTGATGAAGTATATAAAATTATTATGTCACTTCGTAACACAAGCTCTGTTGGGTATGATTTACTGTGCACTAGTATACTGAAACAAGTGGCACAGATTATTTCACACCCAATAGCTCATATAGCAAACTTATCGCTGGAGCAAGGCATATTCCCAGAAAGATTAAAATACTCAATTGTCAAACCTTTACACAAGAAAGGAATGACTACAGACCAAAACAATTACCGGCCAGTTACATTAGTACCAATATTATCAAAGATATTCGAGAAAATATTTTATATAAGACTACTGAACTACTTAAATAAATATGATCTATTAATTAAAGAGCAACATGGATTCATAAAAAACAACTCTACGACTCTAGCGTCCTATAAATTATTAAGAAAAATACTTAATAACTTAAACAATAATATACCTACAGTTGCATTATTTCTTGACATGACCAAAGCTTTTGACTTTGTTAAACACTCGATACTGCTTCAAAAACTAAATAAATATGGCATCCGTGGGCCAGCCCACGATTGGATAACTAGTTATTTGAAAGACCGCAAGCAAATAGTTACGATAAAACAGTTATCAGAAATAAATAACACAATAGAAAATTTTGACTCAGAGGTAAGGATAAATAGATATGGCGTGCCACAGGGTAGTATTTTGGGGCCACTGTTATTTTTAGTATACATAAATGACTTACCGTCAGCAATAAATCATGAATGTGTTTTATTCGCTGACGATACGACTATAATAGTGGACGGAAATGATGTTAATACTTTTGAAAAAGACATAAACAATGCATTAGGTGACACAATTGAGTGGTTAGGTAATAATAATTTAAAATTAAATACTAATAAAACAAAATTTATACAATTTAGGACAGTACAAAAAAAAGAAAAAATATTAAATATTACACATAATAATGACAAAATTGATCAAACAAGTAATGTAAGGTTTTTGGGACTAAATCTAGATGCACATATTGATTGGAAGTCGCAAATTAATGTAGTATGCTCTAAAATAAATAAATTTGTTTATGCTCTGAGGACTATAAAGAAAGTAACGTCAATAAAGACTGCGATCGTAGTGTATCATAGCTATATAGGATCCATCATCAGATATGGTATTTTGCTGTGGGGCAACTCAACTGATGTACATAGGGCTTTCGTTGCGCAGAAGAAATGCATTCGAGCAATATGGGAAATAGAACAAACAGAATCGTGTAAACCTTTATTTAAGAAACATAAAATATTAACTCTTCCTTCCTTATATATATTGGAATCAGCTACATTTGTCAGAAGTCATCCTGAACTGTTTGAACAACGAAATAATACTAATCGGAGAACGGTAACGCAAAAACCCTTAGTAATGCCCACACCGAGACTGGAACTCTTTAAACGAAACTGCGCTTACATGACATGCAAAATTTATAATAAATTGCCTAATTTCTTACTAGAAAAAGGAGACATTATTTTTGACAAAGCACTAAAAGAATGGTTGGCATTGAACTGTTTTTACACAATTGAAGAATTTTTTGACTCTTAATTTAATTTTATATTCTATTTTATCATGATTTGACTGTAATTTAGTTTTCTTGATTTGTTTTTTTTTATTTTATTAAGTTTTGACATTGTTTTTTTTTCTTTATATATATATTTTTTAATTTAATTTTAGTTCCTATGTAAAAGTATTTGTATGTCATAATATTATGACTGAATATGCTGGACTCCATTGACATTATAAATAACAAAAATGTAAAATTATGACCATATTCAAGACAAATAAATGATCTTTATCTTTATCTTTATCTTCTCATTCTCATTCTCATTCTCATTCTCAGTCTCAGTCTCAGTCTCAGTCTCAGTCTCAGTCCTTATCCTTACCCTTACCCTTACCCCTACCCTTACCCCTACCCCTACCCTTACCCTTACCCTTACCCTTACCCTTACCCTTACCCTTACCCTTACCCTTACCCTTACCCTTGCCCTTGCCCTTGCCCTTGCCCTTGCCCTTGCCCTTGCCCTTGCCCTTGCCCTTGCCCTTGCCCTTGCCCTTGCCCTTGCCCTTGCCCTTGCCCTTGCCCTTGCCCTTGCCCTTGCCCTTGCCCTTGCCCTTGCCCTTGCCCTTGCCCTTGCCCTTGCCCTTGCCCTTGCCCTTGCCCTTGCCCTTGCCCTTGCCCTTGCCCTTGCCCTTGCCCTTGCCCTTGCCCTTGCCCTTGCCCTTGCCCTTGCCCTTGCCCTTGCCCTTGCCCTTGCCCTTGCCCTTGCCCTTGCCCTTGCCCTTGCCCTTGCCCTTGCCCTTGCCCTTGCCCTTGCCCTTGCCCTTGCCCTTGCCCTTGCCCTTGCCCTTGCCCTTGCCCTTGCCCTTGCCCTTGCCCTTGCCCTTGCCCTTGCCCTTGCCCTTGCCCTTGCCCTTGCCCTTGCCCTTGCCCTTGCCCTTGCCCTTGCCCTTGCCCTTGCCCTTGCCCTTGCCCTTGCCCTTGCCCTTGCCCTTGCCCTTGCCCTTGCCCTTGCCCTTGCCCTTGCCCTTGCCCTTGCCCTTGCCCTTGCCCTTGCCCTTGCCCTTGCCCTTGCCCTTGCCCTTGCCCTTGCCCTTGCCCTTGCCCTTGCCCTTGCCCTTGCCCTTGCCCTTGCCCTTGCCCTTGCCCTTGCCCTTGCCCTTGCCCTTGCCCTTGCCCTTGCCCTTGCCCTTGCCCTTGCCCTTACCCTTACCCTTACCCTTACCCTTACCCTTACCCTTACCCTTACCCTTACCCTTACCCTTACCCTTACCCTTACCCTTACCCTTACCCTTACCCTTACCCTTACCCTTACCCTTACCCTTACCCTTACCCTTACCCTTACCCTTACCCTGATCCTGATCCTGATCCTGATCCTGATCCTGATCCTGATCCTGATCCTGATCCTGATCCTGATCCTTATCCTTATCCTTATCCTTATCCTTATCCTTATCCTTATCCTTATCCTTATCCTTATCCTTATCCTTATCCTTATCCTTATCCTTATCCTTATCCTTATCCTTATCCTTATCCTTATCCTTATCCTTATCCTTATCCTTATCCTTATCCTTATCCTTATCCTTATCCTTATCCTTATCCTTATCCTTATCCTTATCCTTATCCTTATCCTTATCCTTATCCTTATCCTTATCCTTATCCTTATCCTTATCCTTATCCTTATCCTTATCCTTATCCTTATCCTTATCCTTATCCTTATCCTTATCCTTATCCTTATCCTTATCCTTATCCTTATCCTTATCCTTATCCTTATCCTTATCCTTATCCTTATCCTTATCCTTATCCTTATCCTTATCCTTATCCTTATCCTTATCCTTATCCTTATCCTTATCCTTATCCTTATCCTTATCCTTATCCTTATCCTTAACTTAGTAAATAGCTTATATACCTATATATATATTGTATATATTACTTATATATATTTTATTTATATATATATATTTTTTTTTTTAGTAAATATACTTAATCACTTTATACATTATATTATTATCAGCATGCTTGATAGTGATGGTGATGACTTTGTTTCATGTTCTTCCTCTGATGACACTTTTAGTAGTATTCCTTCTCTTTCTTCTACTGTAGATGCATTTGTGTCTGGATATCCTAAAAACTTTAACGTCTTGCACTTTAATGCGCAGAGCATTCCGGCTCACTATTCAGAAATGCTGGCATCTCTTGATCATAAAAATATTCATGCTATCCTTGTATCTGAATCATGGTTTAAGCCTTGTCTCCCTTCAACCTCATATTCCTTACCCGGCTTTATCCTGATCAGAAATGACCGCACATGGCGTGTTGGTGGTGGTGTTGCTATATATCTACGAGCTCATATTCCTTTCAAAATTGTTAATATATCAGCACAACCATCACCACCTTGTGCAGGTGAGCATCTTTTTCTGGAAGTTGAACTTTCAAATAGAAGAATTTTACTTGGTGTGTATTATTGTCCCTCTGAACGCATAAACTTTTTTAATTCCTTTGATCAATTGGTTGAGAGTCTCGTAGGCACTGTTGATCACACCATTATCATGGGTGACTTCAACACTTGCCTACTTAAGCGAGATTATCGATCAAAATCATTAGAGTCAGTTATTAAATCTTCCAATTTATCCATTCTTCCTCTTAATTCAACTCATCATTTTCCTAATTGCACACCCTCTCTTCTTGATTTAATCCTTGTTTCCTCTCCTGCTCACGTGGCTGATCATGGTCAGTGTCCAGCGGATGTCTTTTCTTACCATGACATGATTTTTCTTTCCTACAAAGTTCGACCTCCAAAAGCCAAGCCTAAAGTTATCCTGCAGCGCAACTTTGGTAATGTGAACTTAGAAAACTTAAGAAAAGATGCTAATGACATAGACTGGGATGCAGTAGCAAATGTCAGTTCTACTGACGAAAAGGTTCATCTGTTCAACAGTGCTTTGATTAAACTTTATGATGTGCATGCTCCTATTAGGGCAATTAAGTTGAAACATCTTCCTGCCCCTTGGATTACGAAGGAGCTCAGATTGGCCATGCATAAGAAGCTTGTGGCAAAATCAAAGTATAAACATCGACCATCTGATTCGAATCGAGACAAGTATGTAGATCAACGTAATCGCTGTAATAGAGTGTGTAGAGATGCTCAACGCCGTTACATTCATGATTCAATTGATAATCAAGATCCTGCTAAAGTTTGGAAGTTTCTTAAGTCACTAGGGATCGGTAAGTCACGTCAAGACACAACTCCAAATAATTTAAACATAGATTCTTTAAATAAACACTTTTCTGCTTCTACTTCGTTTGACATTAACTGTAAAACATCAACTTTAAATAATCTTTCTACTATTCCGATTCCTGACTATTCGCGTTTTGATTTTACTCAATTTACTGATAGTGATGTTAAGAGGAGCATAATGTCCATTTCCTCAAATGCTGTTGGAGGTGACAGTATCAGTCGTAATATGATAACGCCTATTATTGATTTGATTATTCCTGTCATCCGACACATACTCAATGCATCCTTGACCTCTGGTACATTTCCAACATTATGGAAAGAAGCCCAAGTCATACCCCTTCCCAAAAAACCCAATCCTTCATTATTTTCTGAATATCGCCCTATCTCCATTCTTCCCTTCCTTTCCAAAGTTTTAGAACGCCTTGTCCATCAGCAACTTAGTACCTTCCTTGTTAGTAATAACCTCCTTAATCCTTTTCAATCTGGTTTCCGATCCGGTCATAGCACTGTATCAGCCCTGGTGAAAATCACGGATGATATACGTCACGGTATGGAAAATAAACAACTCACTGTACTTTCACTTCTTGACTTTAGCAGCGCATTTAATAATGTCGACTTTGACATTTTGCTAGCTATACTCCGCTCACTTAACATATCTCCTACAGTAATTGATTGGTTTCATAGTTATCTGCATGGTCGCCGGCAACGTATCCGCATAGATGATTCTTTTTCATCATGGTGTGATATAAAAGCCGGTGTCCCGCAGGGCGGCGTTTTATCTCCTCTTCTTTTTGCCATTTTTATAAATTCTATTTCTCAGCATCTTTCTTCATCCTACCACCTCTATGCAGACGATCTTCAGATCTACACCCAGGCACCTTTAGCTCTGCTTCATGAGGCGATTGAAACCATGAACTCTGACCTGCGCCTAATTCTTGACTGGAGTAAATCCTACGGTATTTCCGTCAACCCGAGTAAGACGCAGACCATAGTTATCGGCAGTTCTAGAATGATTTCGTTAATTGACTGGTTTCATCTGCCTCAGGTAATCTTTGATGGCAATTGTATTCAGTTGAGTGATTCGGTCAAAAACTTAGGCGTTCTACTTGATTCTGAACTTACGTGGCGACCACACTTGGCTGAAATCAGTCGTAAAGTATTTGCTTCTGGTGCTTCTCTCAGAAGGCTTCGTAATTTTCTTCCAACTGCTACCAAAGTTGCGCTCGCACAATCCCTCCTTCTTCCGATCCTTGATTATGCTGATGCCTGTTATTTAGATATCACTGAAGAGCAACTTAATAAGCTTGAGCGTCTTCAAAATTACTGTATACGATTCATATTTGGTTTACGCAAATATGATCACATTTCCGAATTTCGTAATAAGCTCAAGTGGTTGCCGATCCGCTTTCGCCGGAATGCTCATATTCTAAATCTTCTGCACAAGATACTCTTTTCTCCCACTTCTCCGCTTTATCTCAAGGAACGGTTCCAGTTCCTGCATCTAACACACCCTCAATCCCTACGCTCTTCTGATTCACTCCAGCTTAAAATGCCTGTTCACTCCTCCACTTTCTATGATAAGTCGTTTACAGTGCAGGCTGTCCGCCTCTGGAACGCTCTGCCTGAGGATATCCGAAGGACTCAATCATCGACAATCTTTAAAAACAAAGTCATGAATCATTTACTGTCTTGCTGCACTGATTCCATTTGTATCTGATTTTTATCCTATAGTATATTCATTTAAATATTATATAAACATATTTATATATATTCTATATATGTATGTATTTTGTATTTATTTATTTTTTTCATTCTTATTTTATTTTTATATAAGTAATAAATGTAACCACACTAGTATGCCCCTTCTATGTTTTTGTTCCATTCAATCCATCCTTGGTTGCCTGGAAGAGATCGCTTTTAGCGATAAGGCCGCCCGTTGCTATTACCATAATAATTATTATTTTTTTGTCTATTTTGTAAGTTCAAAGTGTGGTAAGCAATAAAGTGTTATCTATCTATCTATCTATCTATCCTTATCCTTATCCTTATCCTTATCCTTATCCTTATCCTTATCCTTATCCTTATCCTTATCCTTATCCTTATCCTTATCCTTATCCTTATCCTTATCCTTATCCTTATCCTTATCCTTATCCTTATCCTTATCCTTATTCTTATTCTTATTCTTATTCTTATTCTTAGTCTTAGTCTTAGTCTTAGTCTTAGTCTTATTCTTATTCTTATTCTTATTCTTATTCTTATTCTGAATTCGACCGTCATACAACAGCAGTGAACGAATGAAAATACTTTGAAGACTAGTGAAGCGAGTTGACCACTTGTTAAAACGTTACTTTACGAGTACATACCAGCAACACTTGTTATTTCGTAAACATTATTTTACCAACTTTCCATTTTTATTGTTTTCGCCAAAAGTGATGGAACACACGGAAAATTCAATATTCCGTTGAGGAGAAGTGAGTTTCACGAGTAAATGGTTTAAATATTTAAATTTCATTGAACTCCGGCTTTTGTAATGAAATCGTTGAATTAAATGTTGTTCGCTTTGTAACGCAATTGTTGGTATGAGTAAAATGTCTATAATCCATCCTTCCATTTTTCAATTACGCTGGTTTGAGAGAATCAGTGACACAAGTTGTAGTAATCCAATAAGTTAATAGTATTTTCTATTCCGTGGGGCCCACAGCGTTTTCAAAATTATTTCAGGGCGTCTGGTCAAAGTAATGCGTGATCCAAGAGCTGATTTTATTTGGCTCAATAGATCAGTATTGCCATTCAGCGTAGCAATGCGGCCAGCGTCTTGGGCACGCTTCCAGCGTCTGATCAGGATCAGGTGAGTTATCTTATAGACCGTTAGCAACGGGCTTTAGATAGTCCGACTGTTTGTTTTGTAAATTATACTAAACAAATTATAATAAAAATGTGGTGTGTCTAAGTGTGGCAAACCCTGGAATAAAATAGTTGAAAATCGGTCAAGTAGTTCGCACAAGGTTCCGTACCATCGAACATAAAAAAAATCTTGCGTTCTTTTGTTTTTTATTTCTTAATATTTTCATTATTTATTATTGTTATAGCTGCAATACAAATAAATACACTATGAAAATTTCAAATTACGGTTCATGGGATACAGCCCGGTGACAGACGGGCTGACGGACAGCGGAGGACTTTGTCTGTCATAAAAGGCTTTTGCAGAAGCTGTACATGTATGGTATCCGCGGCCCAGCTTATAATTGGATACAGACTTACCTTGCTGATAGAACTCAATGTGTGGAGGTCACAAAATATGATCCTGACACGAAAACAATAATGCCATTTAGGTCAAAGTTTCTAAAAAATATGTTTGGAGTTCCACAGGGTAGCATTCTCGGGCCATTGTTATTTCTTTTGTACATAAACGACTTACCAAATGCTCTCAAATATAGGTGTATATTGTTTGCTGACGATACAACAATTGTGGTTGAAGGTTTTGATAAACTTAGTTATGAACAGCAAGTAAATGATGCATTAGACTCTACCATTGTATGGCTAAAACGTAACAATTTAAAAGTAAATCTTGACAAAACCAAACTTATATCATTTCGGACAAATAACAATAATAATAATCATCAACGCAGTCTAAAGGTAGTATATGACGGACATAATATTGATAACATTTTTTGCATTAAGTTTTTGGGTATTTATATAGATAGTCTTTGTACTTGGAAGCAGCAAGTCGACAATGTTTGCTCAAGACTAAATAGCTTTGTGTACCCACTCCGGAGAATTTCGCAAACAGTATCGAAAGAGGCCGCTATCACAGCCTACTATGGGCATGTTAACTCCCTATTGCGTTACGGGATCCTAATTTGGGGCAGGTGTGTTGACATAGAAAGAGTATTTGTTACTCAAAAAAGATGCATAAGAGCTATCTTTAGTTTAAAACTAACTGACTCGTGTAGGCCATATTTTCGACAACATAAAATATTGACCTTAACTTCGATTTATATTCTTGATGTAAGTGTATTTGTCTATCAGAATAAAAGGCTATTTCAAGAAGCAAGCACTATGAATAAATATAGTGTCCGACCACAATATAAAAATAAATTATTTAGACCTATAACAAGATTGACACTAATTTCTAATAATAGTTTTATAATGGCAATAAAAATTTACAATAAAATTCCTGACGATTTAAAAATAATGACATTTAATAGATTTAAAACAAATTTAACACGATGGCTTGCTGAAAAATGCTTTTATAGCTTAAATGATTTTTTTGACTATAAAATTTAGATTTAAGTATTATTTAATTTAAGACAGAATTTATATACCTAGTCCTACATACTTGTTTATTATTAATTTTATTTTTTATTAATTAACTGACATCATGACATACTTATATTTTTTTTTTTATATCTTTAATTTTGATTTTTTTTTGACTATGATGCTTTAAATTTTTGACATTATAATTCGAATTAATTATTTTAATAAGTACTTTAGCTTTATAATATTCATACGCCAGTAAAGGCAGGTTTTGACTGAACTAAGTAGTTTTTAAGATCGATATGTACCTAAAACTATGAATAAATGATTATGATTTATGATTTATGATTTATGAGGCTTAATAATGGGGTCCTGCAGGCACCCTTCGGATGCGGAACTCTAAAAACAAAGTTATTTTATCATCCTAAACCCAGTTTCATACCACAAAGTTTCGGCACAGAAAGTCTCTATCGGAAATATATGACACGTAGTTTATTAAGGAAATGCACTCACAGTTTCCGCTGACGTGTTTTAGTCCAGATACGGCTCGGTGCTTGTCAGCCGCTCGTATACACATGGCTTTAATGTTTGGCCAACGTACAAAGGGTGCCAACGGGACTCTATTACTAAGCCTCCGCTGTCCGTACGTCCGTGTGTCAACGGGCTGTATCTCATGAACAGTGATTCCATTGCTGCCACAACAACAAATAATAAAAAAAGGAGACCCCATACAAGAAACATCTACTTATTTCAAAAGAACATAGAGTAAAAGTTATATAAAAAGTTAATACTGTAATGTTATATAAAAAGTTAATAATGTATGATGGTACGGAACTCTAAATGTGCGAATTACATTTAATGGTTCATCACACAAATAACTTACAAAAACTAAGAGAAGGTAAACAAGTGAATTTGATGAACCAAAAGGTCCTGCCTCAGCATTATGTTGCTCAGCAAGAAGCTGATCACTTCACCGGTTTTCGTATAAAGAAGCAGTGTGTCGTCTTGTTTCTCGCCTGTGCGGGTCAGACACGAAACCCACTTAGCTGCAAACAAAGGGCCGCTTCGGCCCTGTTCGAATTTCAGCACACGTACGACTTTAAACAAACTATTGTATAGAGTTAGTTTTTGACACTAGTATTCCCTTATGTTTGAGTGTTTGTAGTAGTAGTTGTATCTTATTCCTCTGCTGGACTGGGAGTAAAGAAAAAACATTGAATGCGTCCACCTTGAGTGCACTTTGACTTTTTATGTTTCGCGACGATTTCCTCCATTATGTTTTCCAACACTTTCTTTGAAAAACCGGTTTTCAAGCGCAACATAGACAAAGTGTCAAGTAAATAAAGATAGCCAACTCTGTAAGTACTTTGATGATTGCATTAAGTTGTAGTGAGGCCAAGCGGCGCCGAGGAACTTGAGGATTTTTCTTGCTCCATCATTAATTAACTCTGCTATTTTGTAGTAAAATGTTGCTAGATTGCGGTGACATAGATTTTTTAAGTGTTTTTCTGAAGAGCACTGGTGGTCTAGTTGGTAGTAACCCCGCCTTTCTATCTTAAGGACGTGGGTTCAAATCTAGTCGTGTACCAATGAATTTTTCATCCTTATCCTTATCCTTATCCTTATCCTTATCCTTAAATGATAAATGACATTTCTTTGCTTGAACACATGTGTTTAAATAATAATGGTCTTAAAAATAAATCAGTCCAATTTATGTCCTACCAAAGTCTATGGCATGCAAATATGATAATGTTAATAAATTAAAAATAAATGTTAATAAATTAAATTCGATTGTTAAGTCCTAATAAATTGTAATGCTAAAATCAATTTAAGAATGACAAAATATTAAAATGTCAAAATTATACATAATTTAGTGTCAAGAACTATTTAAATATTCGTCGATGGAGTAAAAACATTTATCCAGTAGCCAGTTTTTCAATTTTTTGCCAAACAAATGAGATTTTAAATCTTTTAGGTCAGTTGGCAACTTATTATAACCTTATCCTTATCCTTATCCTTATCCTTCTTTCTTATCCTTATCCTTATTCTTATCCTTATCCTTATCCTTATCCTTATTCTTATTCTTCTTCCTATTCCTATTCCTATTCCTATTCCTATTCCTATTCCTATTCCTATTCCTATTCCTATTCCTATTCCTATTCCTATTCCTATTCCTATTCCTATTCCTATTCCTATTCCTATTCCTATTCCTATTCCTATTCCTATTCCTATTCCTTATCCTTATCCTTATCCTTATCCTTATCCTTATCCTTATCCTTATCCTTATCCTTATCCTTATCCTTATCCTTATCCTTATCCTTATCCTTATCCTTATCCTTATCCTTATCCTTATCCTTATCCTTATCCTTATCCTTATCCTTATCCTTATCCTTATCCTTATCCTTATCCTTATCCTTATCCTTATCCTTATCCTTATCCTTATCCTTATCCTTATCCTTATCCTTATCCTTATCCTTATCCTTATCCTTATCCTTATCCTTATCCTTATCCTTATCCTTATCCTTATCCTTATCCTTATCCTTATCCTTATCCTTATCCTTATCCTTATCCTTATCCTTATCCTTATCCTTATCCTTATCCTTATCCTTATCCTTATCCTTATCCTTATCCTTATCCTTATCCTTATCCTTATCCTTATCCTTATCCTTATCCTTATCCTTATCCTTATCCTTATCCTTATCCTTATCCTTATCCTTATCCTTATCCTTATCCTTATCCTTATCCTTATCCTTATCCTTATCCTTATCCTTATCCTTATCCTTATTCTTATTCTTATTCTTATTCTTATTCTTATTCTTATTCTTATTCTTATTGTTATTGTTATTGTTATTCTTATTCTTATTCTTATTCCTATTCCTATTCCTATTCCTATTCCTATTCCTATTCCTATTCCTATTCCTATTCCTATTCCTATTCCTATTCCTATTCCTATTCCTATTCCTATTCCTATTCCTATTCCTAATCCTTATCCTTATCCTTATCCTTATCCTTATCCTTATCCTTATCCTTATCCTTATCCTTATCCTTATCCTTATCCTTATCCTTATCCTTATCCTTATCCTTATCCTTATCCTTATCCTTATCCTTATCCTTATCCTTATCCTTATCCTTATCCTTATCCTTATCCTTATCCTTATCCTTATCCTTATCCTTATGCTTATGCTTATGCTTATGCTTATTCTTATTCTTATTCTTATTCTTATTCTTATTCTTATTCTTATTCTTATTCTTATTCTTATTCTTATTCTTATTCTTATTCTTATTCTTATTCTTATTCTTATTCTTATTCTTATTCTTATTCTTATTCTTATTCTTATTCTTATTCTTAGTCTTATTCTTATTCTTATTCTTATTCTTATTCTTATTCTTATTCTTATTCTTATTCTTATTCTTATTCTTATTCTTATTCTTATTCTTATTCTTATTCTTATTCTTATTCTTATTCTTATTCTTATTCTTATTCTTATTCTTATTCTTATTCTTATTCTTATTCTTATTCTTATTCTTATTCTTATTCTTATTCTTATTCTTATTCTTATTCTTATTCTTATTCTTATTCTTATTCTTATTCTTATTCTTATTCTTATTCTTATTCTTATTCTTATTCTTATTCTTATTCTTATTCTTATTCTTATTCTTATTCTTATTCTTATTCTTATTCTTATTCTTATTCTTATTCTTATTCTTATTCTTATTCTTATTCTTATTCTTATTCTTATTCTTATTCTTATTCTTATTCTTATTCTTATTCTTATTCTGAATTCGACCGTCATACAACAGCCAATGAATTTTTCTGTGCGAAAAAATTATGTGCGCTATACCAGTACCTACTCTCAAACGGTGAATGAAAACGTGAGGAAACCCGCGGCTTAGTCAGCTCCGTAAGTATTGACTATGTTTTTCCTATGGACAAGGCCGACTAAGCTGAGAGGATGGAATATGTTCTGGGCAAGTCTACTCCATCTTAATTCGTCCCGGGCACTACAGCGTCCCGTTTGTGAAGGTAAAAGTTGCCTTCTGACGCTGTATAAATCATCTACTATAAGATGGTAAAAGGCCTTAGTTTTTTTCTGCTGTAAAAGTAGCTTTAAATAGTGTTTTTATCGATATCTAGAGTCCAGACTGTCTCGTAAATATAAAATATAAAAATATACTTAAAAATATAAAAAAAAAGTAAAAACTTAGGGAAAAACGGCGGTTGGAATTTCAATGTCTTGATTACAGTTCATAATCAAGACAAAGTGCTTATCTACTCTAACCTTCTTTTGCATAAAGATTTAGAGTAGATTTCAAGTCGTCTAAGTACCTACTTAAATAAGATTTCAAGAGAGTATACTGTCATTAGACAGCGCAGACTCATCTCATAAAACAGCATAAAACCGAGCATAAAACTTACAATTATTTTTTTTAGCGTTTTGATAAGCCCCGCCAAACTGTCAAATTGGTTGACGTAAAGCCCTTTTAATAAGTGCCGGCGAGGTTATTCTGGTTAGCGACGGGCGTATTCTAGATAATTTCTGAGTCCGTTTGAACCGACGACGGATCGTTATTTACATAGCAATGATGTTATCTGCCGAAAAGCGCTGTACATTTTTAGACACGCTGCTATACACTTTGCTATCGATTAACGATCTTTCGTCCATTAGTAGAATATTGGAACCAGGCTATAAAAGTGATGTCTGTTAATAAATAATATCTTTATATATACTTCTCTGCTAGACTGAGAGTAAAGATAAAACATGGAATGTGGCCATCTGCTTTTCTCCCCGAGCATGTCGTAAAAGTCGACTAAGGAATAGCATTCTCTCCAACATGATGGAGCATCTATATGGGCGAAGGGCTGAATCAAGAGTCGCTGCAAGTTTGATTATGATTACGTGTGGCTCTGCCCACCCCATTAGGAATACGGGCGTGATAATATGTAGGTATGTTTGCAAAACTGTTTTATTTAATTAATTTAGGGACTAACCAACTATTTTAGGCATTTTTTCAGTTATAGACGTCTTGACTTAACTTCTTATGTTTGACTTCTGTGGCAAAAATAATAATAATAATAGAATTTATTTTCCTGTTTCAGAACTAGGTATGTTTTTACTTATTGGTGGCCGGGAGTGACAGGAAAATATGAATATATGATGAATTTTGTGAATTGTTGAAAAGGCCCTTAATCCCTCCCAGGACGTCATCTCAACGAGTCCTTCAAAGGACATTTTCACTTAAACCTCTCATTCACAGCTTTATTATGAACATTATGTGAAACTGCGTATTTTGACGCCAAGCTATACCCACGGTCAGTGAAACGCGTTTCACTTCTATGAAACATAGATAGATAGATAACACTTTATTGCTTACCACACATTTAACTTACAAAATAGACAAAAATAATAATAATAATAATTATGGTAATAACAAAGGGCGGCCTTATCGCTAAAAGCGATCTCTTCCAGGCAACCAAGGATGGATTGAATGGAACAAAAACATAGAAGGGGCATACCAGTGTGGTTACATTTATTACTTATATAAAAAAAAAATAAGAATGAAAAAAAAAAATACAGAATACATACATATACATATAGAATATATATAAATATGTTTATATAATATTTAAATGAATATACTATAGGATAACCATTTATATAGGAAATATAGGAAACATTTGATTATTTCGAGCATCCACCGTACCTGGGTATACTTATGCTGTATAAAGTATATATATGGCTGGTTTAGGTAACAAGTAAGTTCGTATGAGCTAGTGGCCAACTCTTGTGATGGAGTTTTTAGGTCGCCTGAAGGCCTTCGCCATGGCTTAACGACTTAAAAACCCGGATCGACTGTTTAACGTGCCCTCCGAAGCACGGAAGCGCTTAGCTCGTAATGCCACTTGCGGTCACCCATCCCAATTGTGACCGCGCACAACGTTGCTTAAGTTCAACGATCAATCAAGAGCGTCTAAGCAAGTTGCGCCTCGAGCGCTTCATATCTTCAATATTCAACTCTCACAACGGAATATAACTCATATCCATAATTCAAATTTCGTTGAGTTTTCCGATATTTCAGCGGAGTTGCATGCGTCATGATCTCGGAAGAACTGAAGTATACAGCGAGACAGCGGTAGTACCTAATTGAGAGAAATTGGAAGGATTGCGAAGAAAAATCGGTAAACTTAAACAAAATTTTAATCGTGGTAAATATCGCGTTATGAGTGCCAATATTGCTTATAACCATGATTGTTTAAAAAGTTATACCTATATATACCTATGTTTAATGTTTCGTTCAAATCCGCTCAGCCGTATGGGCTATGAATTTAGATACTCGTGGGATTCGGGTAATCGGGTGTGTAACTCGCAGGTGGTCGGTGGATAGAGACGGTACAAAATTGAACATCAATATTCACACAAATGTTTTTCCTAGTTGGAAATTGAACCACAATTGCATAACTTACAGCGCAGAAGACATCCTAGATGGCGCTAAGGTACACCTATTAGATGATTTATACAGCGCGAGGAGGCAATTTTTTCGCCTACTCTAACGGGACGCTGCCGCTGGCTGTAGTGCCCGGGACGAATTTAGATGAAGTAGGTAGGCTCGCTCAGCACCTTTACCATTCTCTCGGCTTAGTTGACGTTATCCACAAGAAAGACATGGTCAATACGTGCGGAGCTGACTAAGCAGCGGGTTCCCTCACGATGTTTTCCTTCGCCGTTGAGAGTACTGGTATAGCGCATATAATTTTTTCGAACAGAAAAATCTAAGATCCTAATTGTTATCCCGTATGTAATTTAGGAAACTCAAATATTATGTTTTCAGTGCCGGGACAATCGGATCAATTCTTGTTTGCTCTGAAACAAACGCCATCTAGGAATCAACTGGGTAAATAATAGAGAAAAGAAAAAAAAAAATGTGCCTATCTCATTGGAATGAAAAGCGACGCATATACATGTCCCCAGCATCGCTGTGAGCGTTGCATTGTCCAGGGACTTTTTACGTTTAATTTATCTGTGAACTTTATTTGTACAGAGTATTGTGGTGGGAAAATTAAATAAGTTTCGGACTCCGTGTTCAAGAAGAAGATGCACCAAGAGATTATCGCATTGAGCAAGATAAATTATTATAATTGCGGAAAGATATATTGAAGGTAGAATAGGAAGACAGGGGTGTTAGGGGCTACTTACTCCTGTCCCCGGGAAATGGTCTGCGTTCCATGACCGGAACGTCATCGTCCCGGCACACAAAAAAAAACAAAGCAAATGGTCAGATGTCAAAAAAAGTACGGCATGCGACGTACACAATGTGAAACAATTCACGTATTTCTTGTGGGACTTCTTACTGAATAAGGGGACGAATAAATTGTAACGTGCGTTGGTGTTTTTGTTAAATTATTCTTGGTTTTTGCTGACAATAAGAGCTCGGAGTTTCTGTGCGAATATTGTCCAAATCCAATACATTTAATGGCATTTTTCACAAGTTTAACCTTTTATTTGCTTACTTTGTTCATTTATTAAACTTTATACATGACTTTGTCGTCTCTTTCAAACAGAGGGAGACCTATGGCCAGCAACGTTGTGCGCGGTCAAAATATGGATGGGTGACCGCAAGTGTCATTACGAACTGTGCGCTTCCGTTTTTCGGAGCATAGGTACGTTAAATTGTCGGTCCGGGCTTTTAAGTCGTTAAGCAATGACGGAGGCCTTTAGGCGGCCTAAAAACACCGTCACAAGAGTTGGCCACTAGCTCATACTTACTTTTTTTATGCCCAGCAGAGTTCGATTGTATCTTTTTTTCCATGGAGCTCAAGTTGCTTTCTTTTGTTTTGTTTACAGCAGCGTGTGATGCGTATCAAAAAATAGTCAAATCTATAAACAAAATATCCATAAACGACGTGATACTACAGTATAATTTCAGCATCGACGACTCAACGACCTTGGTGGCGTGAGAGAGCTCGGCTAAGACGCAAAAGGCGCGGATTCGATTCCCGCTACGGGAGAAATGTTAATGTGTTCTGCAAATATTTCTTCTGGGTCTGGGTATGTATTTACAAAAAAAAAGTACTTATATAAGTATTCTATCAGCCATCTGGTGTCCATAGTACAAGCTTCGCTTAGTTTGGGGCTAGATGGCGCTGTGTGAAATGTCCACAAATATTTATTTATTTATCATTACCATGACGTTTATATAGCGCAGTTAAGGCCCTGTCAAAGTTTACGAAATTGCTCTATCATATATCCTTTTTAGATACACGTAAGTGACATTTTGGAGCACAAATTCATCTAATTTGATAGAGCTACGCATCCTAGCACTTTAGCTGCTCATACTAGGTACTTGTCACATCTAAGTGGATCGTCTCGAAGATTAATGACGTCACGACCCTCCTACGGGGACCTGATGAATACCCTTCCGAAGGTCCGTTTTACCAAAGATTAGTGGGAACTTGTGAAATATAATATAACTAGCTGCCACCCGCGGCTTCCCGTACCCGGATAAAAAATAGCCTATGTGTTAATCCAGTACATGTATTAGGTATATTCCAAGTTGCATTCGAATCCGTTCAGCAGTTTTTGCGTGAAAAAGTAACAAACATCCATACATACAAACTTCCGCGTTTATAATAAGTAAGGATCTTGTATTAGAGAAGCTAGATTCTTCGTTCGACTTCAACCGCGTTACCTGGATAAATAGCTATTGAATAGGTCCCTTTTTCTATTCAGCTATTACATGTTTCAATTACACAAAGACAGTGAAATGATAATGATATTTTCTTAACATTTACAAACTATATTTATCCCTAATTATAAGGCCCGGGGCACACTATTGGCACTTCACTGCAAGTCTAAGGACGCCTAAAGGATCCCTTGGCATGCCGGGCCGATTGTGGGCGCCTAGCCTTAAAAATTAATTCTTGGTTATTAAGTAAGTAGCATATTATGCTGTAATTGACGTGCTATGTTTTTTTTCTATTATCGAAATACTTATGACTTTGACTTTGATCTCATATCGTCAAATCATCACCAACTTTGAGATTTACAATATTGGTATAATTGACTTCTATGCTGGACTGGGAGTAAAGAAAAAGCGTAGAATGCGTCCAGCTGCTTCTCTCCCCGAGCATGTCGTAAAAGTCGACTAAGAGATAGCCCTTCCATGATGCACCGTCTATATGATCAATGGGCTGATCACCGGTTCACCATATCCATCTTGGGATATTCAATCAGGAGTGGCAGCAAGTTTTCTGCCCATCCCATTAGGGATGTAGGCGTGATAGTAGGATTAACGATCGTTTGATGCTGATCATCGTTTCATTGAAAATATGGTGTCTGGTACGCTCTGGTAGAAATTATCCTTATTGATGAATGAATAGCATTTAGCGTCGATGGGCTAGCATTAAATTCGCATGGCTGTAGCTATAAAAACATTATTTATTGGGCCCTCGAAAATCTTGCCAATAAGAGCCATATTATTGCCATAAAGATGTGCGTGACAATTCTTGTTCAGGAAGGAATAAAACCTGCTAAGTGTCGGCCAAACGAACGTTTTTTGCGCTGCGTATTTTTTTTCGTGTATTCAACTCATTTTCGGTTGTCGTATGAAACAAACCAGACTTCTACATAAAATCACGCTCGTTCGGCCAGACACAGCTGGATTTATTCCTTCCTAAATGGTAATTTATGTTTGCATTCAGCCTTAAAAATTGAATGGTTTTGTAATTTTGGGAATATAGGATTTATACCTAACTAAAATAACCGCCGATTTCCTCTCGAATTACTACGAGGCTAACACTAAAACTGAAACTGAATTTAGGTCAAATTGTGTCAGTCAGAAAGTAAAAAAACACCTTAGCCAAAACACTTACAGCATGATCCAAGGGTCATGCTGTGCCGACCCCACATAGAGTGGGATAAGGGCAGGAAGATGATGATGATGATGTGTCAGTCAGAAAGTAATGAGTGATGAATTATGTTACAAAGTCGGCATAACAAAATGTTGATTGTGTCTTGAACATAATTAGATCGCAAGGATCAAGTTACAATAGATAAATAAATAACGCCCAACAGTCACAAATACATAGTTCTGATCCAACACTAGGATTACCTTTGACGACCTCGGTGGCGAAGTGGGCGAGTGCTCGGCTGAGACGCAAGAGGCGCGGGTACGATTTCCGCTACGGAAGAAATGTTTGTATGTTCTGCAAATATTTCCTCCGGGTCTGGGTGTTGTATTATGTATAATAAGTATGTATTTACAAAAAAAGTATTTAATGTATTCTATCAGCCATCTGGTGCCCATAGTACAAGGTTTGCTTAGTTTGGGGCTAAATGGTGCTGTGTGAAATGTCCGCAAATATTTATTATTTATTATCTTTGTCGACGTACACGTCGTAAACGACGAGTAAAATAGCACCACAACACCCAGATCTGGAAAAAATATTTAGAGAACATGCAAACATTTCTCCCGCAGCATAGAAAAGGCACGAATTCTAAAAATGTAGAACGAAAGGGAAATAAAAAAATCCACTCAACATTCCACCAGACCCTTGAAACTGTTTGAATATTCCTTCCTTACTATTGCTCCATCAAAAGCCTCCAAGATTCCTAATAAGAGCGTTATATTCCCGTATAAAATGCATAAATCCCGCGGCGCTGTGTTTTTATTGCGTTTTAATAGCGGTCCAGGGAGGACGTACTTTTCTTGGCGGTCGAACAAAAACGGTTTCCTTACTTAAATATTTACTTTGAGGCTCTGTTAAACACACACAAACTCGGAACTTTTACTCATACACAGACACATTGTGTGTTGAGATGCACCCGTGTGAAAAAGAAATAAGATTAAGACCCACTAATGTAGTCCTGGTAGGTCAACGTTTCTATAGTAAATTAAAGTTTCTATTTGCCGTTGAATTATTATATCTTGCTTGTGATGTGAAACTGTGGTGTGAAACAGAAATACACAAAAAAAGTGACTCTGAATGTCCTTTGTCAGAAATTATAAACCTACCTATTACAGATGTCCGCCTAGAAGCCATTTCCATATTCAGAGCTTAATAGGATCGACAGTTTGAAGTGGCAGTGGGTAGGGCATACAGCTTGCAGAACTGACGGCCGTTGGGGCAGAAAGGTTCCTTAGTGGAGACCACGCACCGGAAAACGCAATGTAGGACGGCCCACCACTAGATGGAAAGACGACCTGGTAAAGGTTGCTGGGAGCCGTTGGGTGCAGACCGCTCTGCTCTGTCACTCTGCAAGTCTATGGGAGAGGCCTATGTTCAGTGGACGTTATATGGCTAAAATGATGATGATGAATAGGATCGACACAGTTACAGGAACAAACAGGTTCTGAAACGGTGTTAGGTGTCAAGGCTGTCAACTTTTAAACTGAGTGTCAACGTTCGTTAAATACAACGGTATACTAAGTGAGCACCTTAACTTTCTTATAAATTCAATGTTTCTTTATAAAGCATCTGTACTGTTCCCGTTATTTACTGCGGTCGTACACAATGCCCTGCTCTAAATTCCATTTAAACGAGTTTTTCACTTATACTCTTTTCCGGAATGTTTGGAAATTTTAACGTGGTGTTATTACTGCGTCTAAATCTACGGCATAATGAAACCGGCAATTGATGGTAATTACAGGACTTCTATAGGACAGTTTAAGGTCTAACGAAAAATACGAGTGCCATTACAGAGAATAAAACTTTTCCGTCTTTGGTAAAAGTCAATGGAGTTTACTTTTCTGTTTTAAATTCGCTCTGTCACTTTTTGTAAAGCACTGTTTTAGTCTAGCTTGATGTCATTTAGAGTTCCGTACCCGAAGGGTGTCATTTATTCATTAAGGGTCCTATTACTAAGCCTCCGCTGTCCGTCTGTCCGTTCGTCCGTCTGTCAGCGGGCTGTATCTCATGAACCGTAATAGGTACCTATTGCTGCTATAATAACAAATAATAAAAATAAAATAAAAGGGAGCCCCATACAAGAAACGTTTATAAATGTATGAGAGTACCTACGGAACCCTTCGTGTGCGAATTCGACTCGAACTTGGCCGGTTTTTTTTGTGAAAGGATTTAAAGTGCAAAGTCTCCATTCGTTCACTTTTATTGCACTGCGCATATTTTTGAACTTTTTAGGTCTACGATATGAAACTTGGAATATACAATAGGTGTGCTGGAATAACATATAGGCTACTTTTTATCCAGGTACAACGCGAGCGAAGCCGATGGCGGCAGCTGGTCTAGTTCATAAGACACACAATGTTACACAATCTGGGTCTCATTCAACGAAGCCATAGTACCTATTTTGATTCAAGGTTGCTTGACAAAAGCTATAGGACACTGCGGACTCGCCGAAACTTCGAGCCAAGTCCGCTTTGTTCAACTTGTGAAGTTATCTCAAGTTATTCACCGTTATACCTACAGTGCACTATACTGGAGTATAGTTGGTCTAGTGACACCGCCTTCTGATCGATCCTAAGGTCGTGGTTTCAAATTCGGTCATGCACCAATGGATTTTTCTGTTCGGAAAATGTATGTGCGCTATACAAGTAGATACTCTCAAATAGCGAAGGAAAGCATCGTGAGGAGACCGGCATTTCGTATAACCGTGGAATGTTCGAAAACATGTGTTAAATAAAGAGCCATTGGGGCGTACTTTAAACCCTTTTATTTCCACCCAACCTGAAATTTGAACAAATTGCTTCGATAATTTTTTTATTGTTCAATATTTAATAAATGTCGATTTATGTAAAAAAACCTAGAATAAAAATCAGAACCGTTGTTGTTCTACGACGAAATCCTACTATATTAAAATGTGAAAGTTTATGAGGATGTTTGTATGTTTGTGCCTCAATCACGCCCAAACGGGTGAACGGATTTGAATGAAACTTGGAACTTTTATAATACCACGCGAGCTAAGCCGCTGGCGGCAGCTAGTGTAACATAAATTCATAATATAACCAACCTGAAGCAATAAATAAAAGAATACGAGTACATACATGCTCTAAAAATACATTGTACGGCGCTGAATATTTTTAACATTGTCACCCGCTGTCAAATAGTCGTAACTACGTAGGTATACGACAAAAATCGCAACTGTGTTCAACATTTTGAAGGCTGGATGCTATCAAAGAATTTATGGTATAACCCTACAGCTCTAAAGAAAATGCGTAGCTATTTCAGGAATAAGGAATTCCTTTTTTTATTCTAGAAACCGTGCGGGAATATTACTACTTTATTCCACCGTTTCAGTCCCATTAATCGCCGAAATGACGGTTCCTACAAGTCTTTGGAGATTCTAGAATGGTAACTTGCGTTTTGTTTTTACCCGACTACGAAGGAGGGTAATGTTTTTGGGGTGTATGTATGTATGTTGGTATGTTTCTTTGGCTGAAGCTGTAGTCCGAACGGCTAGACGGATTTTGGCAAATATGATGTCGTTGGATTTGTCTGGAAGATGAGAGTGTCAGGCTATAATGAAGTGTCAAAAAATCCAACATGGCGGCTATAAAAAGCCATTTTCAATTTATTATTTTGTCTGCCTCTGTAACCGAAACGGCTGTACAGATTTTGACAAATGAGATGTTTGTGTCGTCTAGATAATGAGTGTCAGAGGTACAGCCTATTGACACTAAGGTGTACAAAACCAATATGGCAGATTTAAGCCATTTCCAACTAACTTAAGATGGTACAAAACTAAAATGGTAGGTACAAATTCATCACCATCATGTGTCACAAAATCAAATATGTCAGACCTAACTATGCTACCTAAATTGTACGCAGTCGGGTTTTTTGTTCTTTTAAATAAATACTTGTTTAGAATGGTAAGTTGCGTTTTGTTTTTGTAAAGCGGGGATCGTGATTCATGGTCCGTAAAATCGCAAGTTCTTATAAAATAGTTTTGGTGAACACCTGAAATTGAGGTCACATAATGTTACTTCTTACTTATATTATAAATGCGAAAGTTTGTGAGGATGTTTGGATGTTTGTGCCTCAATCACGTTCGAACGGATTTGAATGAAACTTGGAATATACATAATACATTGTACTGGATTAACGTATACGCTATTTTTTATCCGGGTACCACGCGAGCGAAGCCACGGGCGGCAGCTAGTTTTTTTTTATAATTATTAAAAGTATTTGCAAGATGTTTTTTTTGTGTCACGCTGACTTAACTTATTTGTACGCAACCATTTTAAAAGTGCTGCCAACAACAGTGAATAAAAATTTTATAATTATATTCTTATTTTATTACATATTTTATATTGTATTGAAAAAAAAAGCATAATATAACGGTGAGTGCTTCTTAAGAAGCCAAAGCCGTAGAGATCAAAAACTTTGGGCCTAGTCGCAGAAGGAAATTCTTTTTGGATCGATTACGGGTGTTAGAAGCCAAATTAACTTGATCGATGGTGGGCTTTCTTGTAAGAAAAGGTTTTTTATTTATAATTGAACATTTTGTAAAAGTTTGTATGACACAACTTGCTTGGTAGTAGGTGGTGTACGTGATATCCGAGTTTCTCCGTGCTATAGTAGTACCGTGCGTAGTGCTATAGAAAAACTTTCTCAATACCAATAGGTATTGAGAAAGTTTTTCTATAGCACTACTGATTGAGCTGGCAGTTGTGTCACTAGGGACATCGTTGAAAAGTTCGGTCGACCAAAATGTGGTAAAAAAAACTAAGGCCATTTACCAATAGTAAATGTAATTTATATTAAGTAATTTATACAGCGTCAGGAGGCAACTTTTATCTTCACAAACGGGACGCTGTAGTGCTCGGGACGAATTAAGATGGAGTAAGGCTTGCCCAGCACCTATTCCATCCTCTCAGCTTAGTCGGCCTTATCCACAGGAAAGACATGATCAATACGTGCGAAGCTAACAAAGCCGCGGATTTCTTCACAATGTTTTCCTTCACTGTTAAAATAGCGCACATAAATTTTTCGCACAGAAAAATCCATTGGTACACGACCGGATTTGCACCCACGACCTTAGGATCGGAAGGCGGAGTCACTACCAACTAGACCACCAGTGCTCTCTCAGTAACGTAAGGGTTTTATATATTTAGAATAGCATTGGCTAGCATGTTGTTTAACCACTAACGCACATACCCCGAGGCAATTAGAACATGTTTTAATATACTATGATGTATACATAGTACGTTTACAAACAAACAATCCTTTGTCGGGCCAATTTAGAGCTCAGACATGGTTCGACACTCAAGCTAATGTAAGTTCCAATTGCTTTCTCTGATTTTCTGAATTTGGTGGTGAATATTGTATGATTCATCCATTCATATTATTTTGCATGAATGAGCAAAGACAAATGTATGCGTAACGTCAAAGGTGAAGGAAAACATCGAGAAGTAACCGCCATGTCGTAGAACCGTAGAAAGTTCGAAAACATATGTCAAGTGCACGAAAGGAGCCTTTGAGACGCACTTTTAATCATTTTACTGCACTGATTGAAAGAACAGTGACACGATGTTTTCCTTCACCGTTTCAGAGTACCGGTATAGCGCACATACATTTTTCGAACTGAAAAACCCATTAGTGCACAACTGGATTTGAACCCACGACTTTAGGGCCGGATGGCGGGGCCGCTACCACTAGACCACCAGTGATCATAGCTCTCCTATTTGCTTCGCCCGTAGTCGGGTAAAAGTGTATAACTAATCTACACAAATATTATGAGGAAAGAATTTTTGTTTTTTTGTTTGTAACGAATAGGCTCCGAAACTACTGGACCGATTTCAAAAATTCTTTCACCAATAGAAAACTACATTATCAAGGAACAGTATAGTATTTTCAAAAAAATTAGGGATCCGTAAGAAAATTGCAATATTGTAATTGTAACTCAAGGTAGAAAACCCAAAATAGTTTTTGGCGTGCGCTGCAATAACTATTGATTATAGAACAAAATAATGTACTAGAGGTTTATAGTACTACTCAATAAAACAAGCTAATAAATACATGTTCTTGCTTTTCATACCTACATTCCTCCCCACTTCATTAGATACTTCGTAATCGAAATTGAATACCGAAATTCGTTCAAATTCTACGAATTTAAGGTATTTTGTGGACTATATTAAAGGAGTATCGAAATATTTAGGTAGGCTTTGGAAAATAATTGGAATAATTGAGTAAGAACTACGCTACTCCCTTTTGAATATTCAAGCCGTACAATAAGGCTCGGTGTAGCGGCGCGACAGCGACCGCGATTTAAACAAACTTATAATGATTGTAAATATTGTTCGTGAGAGCACTGACCTACTGATAATGAGTCGCTTTCGATGACCTCGGTGGCGTGGCGGGCGAGTGCTCGGCTGAGACGCAAGAGGTGCGGGTTTGATTCCCGCTACGGTAGAAATGTTTGTATGTTCTGCATATACTTCTTCCGAGTCTGGGTGTTGTAGTATTATAAGTATGTATTTACCATTCGGTTAAATGCTCGATGGTATTTACAAAAAAAAAGTATATAAGTATTCTATCAGCCATCTAGATGGCTGTGTAAAATGTCCACAAATATTTATTTGATTTATTTTACTAGACCACCATTGCTCCGCCATCCAAACCTAAGGTCCTGGGTTCAAATTCCGTTGTGCAGCAATGGATTTTTCTGTTCAAATATTTTTGTGTGCATTCTCAAACGGCGAAAGAAAACATCGTGAGGAAACAGGCATCTCGTAAAACTTAAAAAGTTCGAAAACATCAATTGCACGGAAGGAGCTTCTGATGTGCACTTCTATCTGTAAGTGCTGTAAGTGCACTGTAAGTGCAGCAAGCAACTGAAGTTAAATAAATAAATAAATGAATCTATTCACCACGAGGTAGTGAAAGAAACAAAGATTTGTATGGATTGTAGCTGTGAAGTCTCAGTAGCGTCGTAATTGCGTCACAGTAGCGTCGCAGTTGCGTCACATTTGAGTCACAGCGTGTACGTAATCTTAATTACCTTTCTACTGCTAGAGTAAGTAACAGTAGGTATACTTGTGATCCGGCACTGGGTACCAATTCTTGAAAATTACCATTGACTTACTGATATTTTCAATTTCGTATTCTTAAAATTAATTTAAAATTAATTTATTTTTAATTCTGAAATCAAATGACTTTCAGGTATATTTAACGTAGATTTAAGACGTACTCAAATAATAATAATAATAATAATAATAATAATTTATTTATCGGACTCACGAGATCCATTTGGCGATACAAAATAAAATAAAATAAAATAAAAAACTAAAATGAGAAGAAAAAAAAAAAAACATAGGTATTAGGTGGCAATTTGCACCCAACGTCTGTACATTGCCGTCTGCAGCAGTCTGTCTGCCAGACTCCTAATAATAGAGTTGTTACACTTGTCAACTCTGGACATGAAGGAAGCGATTCTCTTCCTTTGGATGGCGTTGAAGGAGTCTACATGGGCTTCAGCGTACATTTCTGAAGAACAAATGATCCTAGCGATTAAAGAAGGAATAAATAGAAGGAATAAAATACTTTTGATTTTTATTTTGAAATAAATTATGTATCTACAAGCTCGCTTCGCTCGCGTGGTACTCGTATAAAAAATAGCCTATATGTTAATCCAGCACACGTACTATGTATGTTTATTGTATATTCTAAGCTTAATTCAAATCCGTTCAGCCGTTTAGGCGTGATTGAGGCAAACACATTCTCACAAACTTTAACATAATATAGTAGGATCTATTTACAGTTAGAACTAAGACGTCGATCTATTCGACAGACTGTGTAGTAGTTAAAATAAAATGTCTTCAAGGTTTTTCTGATATTATTTCAAACTTTATAACCGTTTCTTACTTTTGCTTACGCACGAAAATTCTGTCGTCGTAATTCAAAATCAAAGCACGGCATGCGAAACCATTGGCCTGGTTTTATGGCAACCTTCGCTTAAGGACTCTTAGCACTAATTTCTGAGGATATCGAAAAATAATTTAGCAAAAAAAACACCCCAGTTACATAGTCCTACTAACCCCACAGTAAGAAAAAAAATACTTTTATAGTCCCTATGTAATCATTATAACACCCAATACATAGCTCTGACCCCACACTAGAATTCCCTGTGTCCTGGGTATCAGAAACTCTTAGTAACCTGGTACCACAACACCCAGATTCTTACGTCTGAGCTCAGCATTCGCTCACCACGCCACTGAGGCCGTACCGCACTTGGTAAATACTCCATCACTTAGTTGTGCTAAGGATTCGAAAGTTCACACGAACTGTGACGTCAGGGCCTGTATTAAATAGGGGTATTTTTCCAGTGGATGTGTTACAGCATCAAATCTTGATTAGGCCTAGCAGCTGTTATTGTTGGTACCATAAATGGAGTTATATAAATATAAGTTACAATATAGTGATTTCTAGACCAGCGACCAGTTTAAGTTTTCCCAGATAATTTTCGCTAGCGACAGGTGGGCAGCCCTTCGCCCATATAGATGGTCTATTATGTTGGAGAGGATGCTATCTCTTAGTCGACTTTTACGACATGATCGGGGAGAGAAGCAGCTGGACGCATTTTTTACTCCCAGTTCAGCAGAAAATTGAGCGACCCTAGTAAATAATAAAATATATACCTACTAGAGAAATGCCTCGTGATTTTGTTCGCGTTGAGTTCTTTCGTACAAACATCATATTTCTGCTGGGTCCTCTAGGAGCTGAATTTCAGGAATTCCATTCTTGTAGCACTTGTGGTTTAGTTGGTAGTGACCCCGCCTTCCGATCCTAAGGTCGTGGGTTCAAATCCGGTCGTGTGCCAATGGATTTTTCTGTGTGAAAAATTTATGTGCGCTATACTAGTACTCTCAAACGGTGAAGGAAAACATCGTGAGGAAACCCGCGTCAGATCCACACGTATTGATCTTGTCTTTCCTGTGTACAAGGCAGACTAAGCTGAGAGGATGGAATAGGTGCTGGGCAAGCCTACTCCATTCTGGTAGCACCACTGCACTATATACCCTTATTGTTTCTAAAATTTATGGCTTAGTCTGTGCGTTGATTGTGAGTTAGTAACGAGAGTTTTATATATTTGGATGAAAAATCCTTCTAAGAAAGGTTTTATTTTTGTACCAAGGCATCTTCAAATTCATGAGTAGATACGTGCCTCTCAGGAAGTCTTGCCAACGTTTGTCATAGCCAAACTTCATTGCGTATTCAGACAATACGGAAAGAAAAGTAACTTGAATATTGTGACTGATCGGAGACAATTTTACTGATGTCTTGATATAAAATATTTATTTTTATGACGAAACACTTTCTATAATATTACTCTACATTGTTAATTCAAAGCATATCTACTTACTTATTTTAGGACTTACGTGGATTTTATATCGAAGACAGGAAATTCAAGCATATGAATATTCAATAATCTCAGAATATGCGAATAGGTAAGTTACGCTTTACAAATATACAAATTTTCGATGAATTAGTATAACTTTTGTATTGACGATAAGGACATGTAGCCGTGACAATCATATACAAATTAAACACTATCTTGTTTTACTTTTGACAAAATAGAATTCTAACAACGCATCTGCACTTTATGCTGCCAATTACATATACCTACATACATACATACATACATGACATAAAATCTCACCTGTTTTCTTTTGCAAGGCATTTTACTATCTATACCTAGTAGAGCAACTTTTACCTTCACAAACGGGACGCTGGCTGTAGTGCCCGGGACGAATTAAGATGGTATAGGCTTGCCCAGGACCTATTCCATCCTCTCAGCTTAGTCGGCCTTGTCCACAGGAAAGACATGGTCAATACGTACGGAGCTAACTAAGCCGCGGGTTTCCTAACGATGTTTTCTTTCACCGTTTCAAAATACTGTAGTACACGACTGGATTTAAACCCACAACCTTGATCTGAAGGCGGGGTCACTACCAACTAGACCACCAGTGCTCTTAGCTCTCTCCAGTATCTTGACATACATCTTTCGCTTCATTTACTCTCATTACAGTCTTCATGCATGATCGTCGGTTTAAGGTAGGCACTCTTGATCTGGCTTTTTTTCAAAAAATACCGATTTGGTTCCAAACGTTCGTTTATACGAATAGTAGAATTTTTCTCTCTATCTGCCGAGAGATATTGAATTTCCCGTAATGGAGGGATAAATCTATTTCATTTGCGTCGTGTAACACTACGCCAGATGTATCGCGGAGATACAGACATTTTTCTGAAGAACTTTATTGTTATTCGAATCACTTGGAAGGTTACTGCCGAAAGATGATCTTGTTGGTTTCTTTTTATCCCCTTGCTTTTTTAGACAAATGTGGGTAGTTCTGTTCCTAACGTATTGAACGTTTCTATATGTCATAGACATTGTGGACGTACCAGTAACGGTCAGAATCTATTACTACCGTCAATGGTCAGAAAAGAGAGAGAGAGAGAGAGAAATTAAGAGTATCGTTATTTACGATCTCCTCAACATAGTTTGGCTAAACTAACTACATTTATTAACAAACAGAAACTTACAACTAATACAAATATAATTTACAAAATACAAAAGAAACATACGGGCTATCTATAGGCCGTTGCAGACGGTCTATAGATAGCTCACCTGATCCAGCTCATCAGACGGTGGAAGCGTGTTTGGCTCAGTTTACTGGATCAATTGAGATAACTGAGTTAACTTTAGATAGATTGCAATGGTTTTTGGATAGCCCAACTAGTTCTTTTGTATTTACCAGACTAATGAAGAAGGAGGGTATTGTTTTTGTAAATACTAGTTGTAAGTTTCAGAATTTCAGTATTCGTTAAATTTCAGAACTCTACAGCATGTAGGTACCTAAAATATAAAAATTGACCCAAAAATATTATACAATCTACAACGTATTTTGTTCGGTTGCGTGAGGCGTACTAACCATCGATTTATTTAATGAGTTGACGGCATTGACCTTGGGTTGTAACGATTATTTTTCAATTTCTTTATGGAATTTTAAATAAAGTGTCTATAATTTATTTTTAAATAAAGAGCCACATATATTATGAGCCGTAAATGACAAGACCTTGTTGAAAGCAAAGGGAAACGTATGCAAGTGGAAGGACAGACTGTAGATAAGTTATATATCAATATAACTAGGCTAAGTACGTACATAGATACCGCTAAATTTCAAAGCGTGGCAATGCGGCTAGCGTCTTGGCCACGCTTCCACCGTCTGATGATTTGGATCAGGTGAGCTATCTATAGAACGTTTGCAACGGTCTTTAGATAGCGCCTACTGTTTCTTTTGCATTTTGTAAATCATGTTTGTATTAGTTTATTTCTGTTAATAAATACATTTAAAATAGAATTACTTTACTGGGATCACGCTCAGACTACCCCCTTTCTTCATATAATCATGATTTTTTTGTGAAAAGTGATTCTGTAAATCACCTTCAGTTTAGTTAAAATATATGAATATTCAACCAGTAATATAATATTCAAAGCAGAAATTAAAATATGCAGCGCTGGGATACGTAAAACCTTAGAACGTAGTGGTTTCCAATTATGTCTGCAAAACTACATATTACGTTCTAATAGTGGTATCTAAAATAGCGGCAAGTTATTTTATGACTACTTGACAGAATGAAATAATCAGTATACTTAATTCCCTGTAATATTATAACTAATATTATAAATTCGAAAGTGTGTGAGGATGTGCGGTTTTTCGTATGTTTGTGCCTCAATAGTTTTGAATAATATTTGGAATATAGGTACATAATATGCATGCTGAAATTGTATATATATTATTATACGCAAACAGTGCCGCGGGCGAAAACTATTATCATCATCATCATCATCATTCGCAACCGACCCAATGCTTGGTATAGACCTCCCTTTGGCCACTCTCTTCGGCCCGTTGCTAGCATCATCCAGGTCTGACCCGCGACGGATGCTATATTGTCAGCCCATCTCGCTGCACGACCGACATTTCTATAACAAGTTCTTTAAAACAATTAATTCAGTTCAATGAAATCAGGCAGGTAAAGGAATACATAAAATGATTATGCAAAAGTGTCGTATTTTTGTTTGAAGTTATATGAACGTTTGTAGCATTTGGAAAACCCAAGTTTCGCTGCATCAGCATATTTCAACAAATCCTTTGACATTCATTTTGAAATGATAGCATTACATGTGTGCTTTTATCTTAACACCTGTTCCAACTTGGTAATGAAAACCAGAAATGTTCATGCTTATATAGTACAGTCAGGAACAAAATGGCTAGACGCGCAACGATGCTGCGACAGTGGCCACGTTTGTATAATAAATTCACGTTTTTATCGGCCGCATACCAATATACGCCAGAACAGCTTTGAACGTGGCCATATTCGATCTCATTCTCTCATAATCAGTTTTTTTTTCATAACACTATGAAAAATACCAATTTTATCTCCAATATGAGAAGTTCAAAATGTGTGAGGTTTATGGTGATAATATCTTGTGGAAGATAACTTTACAAGTAGGTAGGTAGGTACTTTTAATATAATTATGACCAGATTCTGTTTTTCGCATCATTATGCGTGCACAGAAAGAGGCGTAGAGATGTAGGCGTACAGAGGGCTACATGGGATGATTTTACAAAATAGTGGTTCCTGTAAATAATGTAACATGTAAGAATATGGTAAAAGTACCTACTTTTAAAATTATCTTCCACAAGATATTATCACCATAAACCTCACACATTTTGGACTTCACTTCTACTCTTTATTCTGTTGTGTGGTGCTATATTTTTAATACATATTTTTTACTGTAGTCATAAAGAGTATAGTTTTGGACAACTCATGGACTCCTGGCACTTCAGAATCGATTATTTCTCATTTATCGTGCTCAAAACGGAAAGGAAACCCTCGGCTTTGACACTGTACGAGTATAAATCATCTAGAAGACGCAAAAGGTCTCGGAAGTTACGTGATTGAGTAACAAACCAGCAAGCTTACGCAGTACAAAATATAGCAAACATTTGACCTTAATACTTTTTACTTTCAAGACTAGCTGTACTTGCACGGTTTTATTGCATAGGAATAAAATATAATCTATACCGCTCAGGGATGCGTGATCCGTTGACAGAATTTTCAGTCGTTTCAGAAAATTCTTACATTACCCCTAACGAACAAAAAGAAACAAACAACCTTTTTAATATTAGTATAAAGGAATCCCGCGGCTTAGTCAGCTCCGCACGAATTGACCATGTCTTTCCTGTGGACATGGCCGACTAAGCTGTGAGGATGGTATAGGTTAGACAAGCCTACTCTATCCAAAATCGTCTCAGGCAACTACGGCTTCGTGTTAGTGAAGGCAGAATCCTGACTCTGTATAAATCATCTAATATGGATGAAGAAGGCCTTCGATGTACTAGTATTGTATCCACTTCTGTTCCCAACTGTACGTAACAAAACAGCTTGTTGTCCGTCGTGCAATGTAAGAATTAAATTAACTCAAATTTCAAAATGAAGCACATTTTGTTAATCGAATTTTGTGCTTTCTCAACTAGAAATTTAAATTTATATTGCTCTACATTTTTTGCGGTTATGCAAAAAGAATTATCTTTATTACTTTTGTTTTGATGTTTTTAAGAAGTAAAGTTCACAGGTTACTAGTAAAAATTGTATGACAGTATAATTAAAGGACGTTTGTCGCATTACAAACAAGATTTAAGATGTGTCCAAGCGATCCCCCAATATCTTACAGAATAAAATATTTATTGTAAAATCTAATTTTATGTATGTACTATGTAGGACTACTACTATGTATGTACTATGGAGAAGGCGTTGGCATGACGATTTTGACCACTTCGACAAGAAGTGGAAGGAGATCGCAAAGAAACGGGATCAGTGGAAGCTCTTGAGAGAGGCCCTTGCCCAACAGTGGGACAGAAGAGGCCAAGTAAAAAAAACTTAGTATATAAAAATATTTTAAATTTGGAATTTTTGGTTTGTCCTTTCACTTAGCAACGGGCTGAAATGTTTTTTGCATATAGATAGTTTAAGGGCTGGAGAGTGACATAAAGGTTCACTTTTATTCGAGTAGGTTAAGGGCGACGATAGACGTTGCGGGCACTTTCAATCAGCTGGATGCGTTGGCCAAAATTCAACATACCAAACGCAACGCCAAATCACCCGAAGTTATCAGGAAAATAGTCCTACAAAAAGGAATCGCAATAAAAATGAGTGGAACGGAGCGCTATGCGTTAAAACCACTTGATCAAAAATCGCACCGCACCGTGTGTTTCGACCATAATGATGAGTTCGCATGAATCACATGCTGTTGAGAAATAAAATTCACAAAAACAACGTAAAAGCTTTCTTGTGTTATCTTTAGTGATCAATCGTTCTTTTACACTATTTGACAGCCTTTTACCACTAATGCACGCTTAAATATTTGATCGTGTGTACCGGTCAGCAGACCAACTGAAAACGAAAGCATTTTACATTTTGGCAGAAATTCTAAAAGCAAGAAAACAGAGAAATTACTGGACTCAAACAATAACGTTTTACGAAGACTAATATAACACTCAACATATAAGTAGTGAATAGATCTGACCCTACACAAAGAACTCCAGTGTAAGAGTTACAGAAACTATGATTACTATGAATAAATAACTAAAATAAATATTTGTGGACATTTCACACAGCGCCATCTAGCCCCAAACTAAGCAAAGTTTGTACTATGGGAACCAGATGGCTTATAGAATACTTATATACTTTTTTTTGTAAACATATACCTAAAATACTACAACACCCAAACTAAACACCCACTAGTTTTAATTAGGGTTCCGTACCCGAAAGGTGCCAACGGGACCCTATTACTAAGCTTCCACTGTCCCACATCTGTCCGTCCGTGTGTTCGTCTGTCCGTCTATCTGCCGGCTTGGTTCTAAAATGTTCTTTTGTACTTATCTAAATCTACATGTAACTTTCTTGGTTCCAGAGTCAGCTGTGAGATAAAGGGGCGTACGCACACTGAATAGCTAATTTCGCAAGCCGCGGCTACATTAACCAATTTGTTTAAAAGCTTGTTCAAAAGATTAAAGTCTACGAGCATTTCGTTGTACTTAAGAGAATTCCAGCCTCAGGGCACGATTCTGCTTCTTCAAACAATTCGAGGAACCTTTTTCAATTTTCGTTCAATTGATTGTAAATGTTGTCTACCGTACGTACCTATTTATCCCGAAGGTGGTGCCCGCGGCTTTTTACAGGAAATAATTTTTGACCGACGACGTCAAAGTTTCAGGGCTTACTCAATATAGCTTTATTTTTTTCTGTATTTTGTATTTTTACGGTTCCGTACCCGAAGGGTGAGCTATCACTAAGCCTCCGCTGTCTGTCCGTCTGTCCGTCTGTCAGCGGGCTGTATCTCATGAACCGTAATAGATATTAGAATTGTTTTTTTATTTTTTTATTTTTTCACTCCTTGGGTGCGATGGAAAGCGATAGTGGGGCCGGCCGAGAAGGCGTTGGCGCCACGATCTCGATTGCTTTGACAAGGAGTGGTGGGTGAAATTTTTACAGTATGTATTTCTATTGCGGCTATAACAACAAATAATAAAAATAAAATTAAATATAAAACAAGAAACATTGTTTATGTACGGAACCCTTCGTGTGTATTCTTGGGTGAAAAGGGGTGAAAACGTTTGTATGGAACTTTTTAACGCGTGGTGTAATTTCCTTGAAACTCGGTTCAGATACTGTAAATGCAAAATAAATGGACACGTGTTTCAGGATTTTTTCATGGCGGTGCGAATGGTTTCAAACTCGGTTTGAAATCTAACGCATACGAAGTCGCGGGAAACAGCTAGTATGGTATATATTTGTTCCGTGAACAAACCGGGCAACAGCTAGTATGGTAACAAACTTTTCTCCCAAATCTCTACCTAAGTAATTAGGGCGACCAAACAAGCCGTAGAACTAATTACATCACAAGTAGAATTAAAACTCATGTGGACCTCTGAAAATTCACTGTTGTAGAAACTGTAGGTACTCGTAAGTTGTTGCGGGAAATAACACTATTATAAATGCGCAAGTTTGTGTGTATATGGATACTACGTTTGCTTTGTAGTGTCTGTATGTTTGTTCCTATGTATCCCCGTAACGGCTAAAGTACAAGAGCAGACCAGGTAGACAAATAGCTAATTGATTCAGGCGTGACTTTGAGGAAGTCTAACAAGTGCACCGCCCGCCCGCAATAAATAGAGCCTGGCATTTGTGTGCACTTTGGTAGGATTTTCATTTAAGATAAAAAATCTTAAATCAAAAGTTTACCATATTATTTCTAATGTAAGCTGTTGGTATTTCAAATTAAAATAAATTATTTCCCTGTCCTCTTTCTAGTTTATGTAGGGTTTATGGAATACCTAGAGTCTTAGAGATGCTGGGCAAGTTTATTCCTTCTTAATTCGTCCCGGGCACTACAGTGTCCCGTTTGTGAAGGTAAAAGTTGCCTCATGACGCTGTACAATCATCTACTATAAACTGCTATAAATAGTAAAAGGCCTTAGTTTATAAAGGTAACATAAAAATGTTTATTACGCATCTAGTGCCACCTTTTCATAACAAAGTTTAAGTTCACAGCTACATTTTCAACTATTTTTATGATTTTATTCAGTAAGTTTGAGATTAATAAAAGAGGCATAGCATAATGCGGGTTTTTTTAAATTTATTACTTTATTTTAGAGAGTGTTCGCGCAGAGGCATAAATCTTCACTGTATCTACATGGGCCGGAATGAATATCGTGCATTCTGCATGTTATGACTGCGATTATGGACATTTGTGTTTGAGAAACGGCAGTCGCCAATATAACGTATTGTTAATCCTACTAATATTATAAACGCGAAAGTTTGTGTATATGGATGTTTGGATGTTTGTTACTCTTTCACGCAAAAACGGCTGAACGGATTTGAATGAAACTTGGAATATTCTTAGTACATGTACTGGATTAACATATAGGCTATCTTTTATCCGGATACCACGCGAGCGAAGCCGCGGGTGGCAGCTAGTACAAATATAATTTGTAATGTGCAAAAGATATTGCAAACGTTCTATAGATAGCTCATCTGATCCAGCTTTTCGGACGTTTTCCGAATAAAATGAAATAAAATAAAATACCTTACAGATTTACCAGAACAATCACTGATCCACTGACAAATCCTGGCCCTTATTAAACCGCAATACCAGCAACATGGGACGTGATCGGCCTAAAATGGGATTAAAGGTCTCTATTACTTACTTTTAGTCTTATTATACGAGTACTACCAACATCTACCAACTAAGGCCTTTAACCATCTCTAATAGATGATATATACAGCGTCAGGAGGCAACTTTTACTTTTCCGAACGGGACGCTTAAGTGCCCGGGACGAATTAAGATAGAGTAGGCTTGCCCAGCACCCATTCTATCCTCTCAGCGTAGTCAGCCTTGTCCAAAGGAAAGACATGGTCAATACGTGCGGAGCTGACTAAGCCGCGGGTTTCCTCACGATGTTTTCCTTCACCGTTTGAGAGCACTGGTATAGCGTACATACATTTTTCCCACAGAAAAATCCATTGGTACACGACCGGATTTGAACCCGCCACCTTAGGATCGGAAGGCGGGGTCACTACCAACTAGACCACCAGTGCTCTCACTACTACCTGCTACCAACTAGATTTGAACCGGATCCAGACCCGGAAGAAATATTTGCAGAACATACAAACATTTCTCCCGTAGCGGGAATCAAACCCTCTTGCGTCTTAGCCGAAAACTAGTCCGCCACGCAACCGAGGTCATCAGATACGAGACATGTGTCTCGCTATGTGTGGACGTCCAGCAATGAGGTAGGCAGACGATATAGTCAAGATCGTAGGTAATTGGATTGGACGGGACCGTGTTGGATGACACATGCGAAGCCTAGAGGTCTATCCCCAGCAGTGGGAAAAAACAGGCTATGGAAGACATGATGTCCCAGCATTAGAGTCTATTTCAGAAATTCAGTAATTTGTCAGAACAAACACGAGAGGACCAAATGAAAAAAAGGTTATTTGCTTTCTCCATTTCACGCGGACGCTATCCAACAGAAAAGATACTACCGATTCTCGCAAATTTCTTCTGCATATAAACCCTTTTACATAAAAAATGTGTATTTCGACCCTCCTCAAATCCAGAACAATTTTATTTACAACAACAGCTGACAATTTTGTTACTCTATTTATATAGAGCACTAGCTGCCGCCCGCGGCTTTGCTCGCATGTTACTCGGATAAAAAATATCCTATATGCTAATCCAGTACATATACTATGTATATTCCAAGTTTCATTCAAATCCGTTCAGCCGTTTATGCGTGAAAGAGTAACAAACATCCATACATACAAATTTACACGTTTATAATATCAGTAGAATAGGATTAGTAGGAAGTAGGATAGTAGGATTGGTGGCCTAGTGGTACCCCGCCTTCCGATCTTAAGGTCGTGGGTTCCACACAGTGCATTAAAGGATGTTTCTGTTCGAAAAGTTTACAAGTACCTACTCTCAAACGGTAAAGAGAACATCGTAAGAAAACCGCTCTGTTGTTGAGTTGTACAAAAAAGATCGAACACATAAATGTCAAGTGTACGAACTAAACTTTAGAGGCGCACTTTAAATCCTTTCACCACACTGTTTTGAAAGAACTAGTGACACGAGAAGTAATACAAGTAGTAATAGTAGTAGTACAAGTAGAAGTTGTGGTATAAATCCAGAATAATCTTATTTACGACGGCTGTCATTTTTTTAGGGTTCCGTAGCCGAAGTGTGCCAACGGGATCCTATTACTAAGACTCCGTTGTCCGTCCGTCCGTCTATCTGTCAGCGGGCTGTGTCTCATGAACCGTAATAGGTAGAGCTCGAATTTTCACAAAGTGTGTTTTGTACTCGTATACCACTATAACAACAAAAAATGATAAAAAATAAAAGGGGGCCCCATACAAGAAACATTTTTAATGTAGGTATGATGGTACGGAACCCTTCGTATGCGAATTCGACTCGCACTTGACCGGTTTTTTAACGAATATTTTTCCAAGTGTTTCTGAATAAACATCTTCGTAAGAATGCAAAATTCATGGTTTCGATTTAACGAGTATGAGATGAAAGCGATTGGGTTCGGCGAATGGTTGAACATTTAGATATTTTATCGTGAATGGATGTTTCGATCAGATCAACTCGTTTGTTTAGATGTATTCGATTCATAAACTCAAATCCAAAATAAACTAGAGTAGAGTATAAAGAAGTTAACTATGTGTTATTCCAGCACACGTACTATGTATATGACAAGTTACATTTAAATCAGTTCAGCTGTTACGGCGTAATTGAGGCCCAAACATCCAAACGTCCTTTCAACATTTTGCATTTGTAATATTAGTAGGATTAAAAATAATTAGTGCCTAACTAATTCCCTTCAAACAAATAATTACAAAGAACAAATAAAAGGTAAAACTTTGAAAGTATAAAGGATCCTTTGATATGCAATTAGGGTAATTATTTCAGTAATTAAGGCGAAAGTTGGATAAAATGCCGAGATTTTATCAACATTCAGCCGAATTTAAAGATAAGATAAGATTTGGACCGACTTTTGGTGCCTTGTAAACAGATAGGATTGAAGGAATTATCAATTTCCTGGATCTTTTTGCCAGTATGATTTATACCCGTTCGAATATTCTACTAACGAACGACGGGTCGTTCATTACTATAGCGACGCTATTTTTCTGTAAAAAAATGTATGAACGAGCATAAATAATTTATTCAATATCGTTGACTAGGATCTGAGATGACGAGTGATAGAAGATGGAAGATGGAAACTTTGTCGACCACACCAATTGGGACAAGGACAGGGAAATTATGATGAATACAGGTTTTAGCCATCGCGTGTCTACTGCCTTACAAAATTTTAAGGTTCCGTATCCTAAGAGTGCCAACGAGACCCTTATTACTAAGCCTCCGTTGTCCGTCCGTTTGTCATCTGGCTGTATTTTTTTCGTAATAGGCAAAGAGTTGAAATTTTCAGTGTGTATTTCTATAGCCGCTATAACAACAAATAATAAACAAGTATTTATTTAAAATAACAAAAAACACGACTGCGTAGAATGTAGGTCTGACATTGATTTTGTGACACAAAGATGATGATGATGATGGTGTTGAATTTGTACCATTTTAGTCTAAGTTTTTAGTTTTGTACTATCTTAAGTTAATTGGAAATGGCTCCTTAAAGCTGCTATACTGGATTTTTTATATTTTAGTGTCAATAGACTGTACCTATAACACTTTCGTTATCCAGACGAATTAAACGTCTCATTTGTCTAAATCCACCTAACCATTTGAATTACAGCTTCAGATACTCTCTTTTTTGTCTTCTTTTGTTTTTATCCACCAAGGTTTACTCTAGCTAGAGCAACACGGACTGGCAGCATTGTGACGTAACAGAAGCCAGTAAAAAAGAACTGAACTGAACTGAATTACAGCTTCAGCCAAAGGAATACGATAGTAAGGAATTCTTCGTGTGTGAATTTGACTCGCACTTGGCCGGTTTTTTAGATTGCTCTATAACTATTAAGTTTGTAGGAAAGAAGCCTTTAGAAAAGCCTTTTATTAAGCGCACTAAACCGAGCCAATCACGCGGCGTCGGTTTATTGAGTCGTAAACGTCCCAGGGCGATTCAATGTGGTGGCAATGATTACTCTGCCCTATCGCACTACATACTGTGATGACGTGATAGGCTGATACAATTACAGGCGTCTGTTCAATCTAGACAGAAAATAAAGAAGAAAACATTTATTCAACAAGCAAAGAAATATATCTTGAAAAGAGTACTTGGCAGCAAATCTCGCCGTCGTCGAGAGCACTGGTGGTCTAGTTGGTAGTGACCCCCGCCTTCCGATCCTAAAGACGTGGGGGTTCAAATCCGGTCGTGTACCAATGGATTTTTCAGTGTGAAAAATTTATGTGCGCTATACCAGTACTCTCAAACGGTGAAGGTAAACATCGTGAGGAAACCCGCGGCTTAGTCAGTACCGCACGTATTGACCATGTCTTTCCTGTGGACAAGGCCGACTAAGCTGAGAGGGTGGAATTGGTGCTGGGCAATGGGCAAAAAAAACCAACTTAATGCGTCCCGGGCACTACAGCGTCCCGTTTGTGAAGCTAAAAGTTGCCTCCTGATGCTGCATAATTCAGCTGATTTATACAGCGTCAGGAGGCAACTTTTAGTAGATACTATAGATTGTAAAATGCCTTTATATATTATAAAAGCCGTTGCTAAGATGAAAGGAAAAAAATACTAACTATCGCAAAAAAGAACTAGAAAATGGAAAATTTCTCCCAAATAATCTGTGACGGGACTTGAACCCGCTACCTAAGGCCTTACTGCTACACAAAAAAAGTAAACCAGAATATAAAAAAAAATGCTGATAAAATAACAGCTGGAAAAATTTGTTATTCTTGTAGTATTTCTCATCTCTCGCCCTCGTTTCAAATTGGACCCTTGAGACGGACTATGTGGGGCACTGTGTGAAGATTGTGTCTATTGTATTATCGGGTTAATTTTTTTTCCTAATTCTTTCAGGGCGTCTTGTCGAAGCGATGGTCTAAGAGCTAGTTCTTATTTGGCTCAACGGATCAATGATTATGATGTCGTACATAATGAAATGTATTTTTATGGGAGGGCACTAGCTACCAAAATACAAGTTATTAAAACTTAGTTTGGTAGGTAGGGCTAAAATTTAAATGTTAATGTACCCTAAAATGCAATAAATAAAATTATTATTATCGGTATTGCCATTCAGTGTAGCAACATTGCCATCGTCCTAGGCCTGAGTATCTATCTATTTTAACTACGGTAAGCGTGGAAATTTCAGTGGAGTTGCACCTAGGTGGACCTTGCAACTTCTATTGCCTTCTGTCAGTCGTCATCTCTGTACCTACTCACTCCTTTCTTAACCATGTCCTCTTTTCAATCCATCCTTTTAAGTCTTTCGCAACACGACTTTCATCTCTCATCATGACATGCCCATACCACAGTCAGTAATACTCGTACAAGAGTTATATAAATAAAAAGAGTATTGTTGTATATTTGTTGTATCGTCGTTGAAACTTTCAATCTCGCATCTCAAGGCAGTGACGCATAGCTCGATACAGGCCCTGACATATTTTGTCTCCATGTTATATCTACTGGTAGATATACAGGGTGTCTCATGACTATGCCACAAGGAGGGAAAGTTTCTTAAATACCATAGATAGAAATGCTTACTGAAAGAAGACTTCATTTTGATAAAAAACAAACTGCATTCAACGATTTATAAATAACCCCTTGTCTGAACTGGGAATCGAATCCGCCAAATGTTTTCACATTGTACAATGTATTTCTTTCGAAATGACACTAAACTTGTAATTTTACTATATCGATCGAATGGCTCAATAAAAAGTAACTCTTGTGACTGAGTTTTTAGACCGCCTAAAGGCCTCCGTCATGGCTTAGCGATTTAAAGCCGGGCCCGACGATTTAATGGCTTAATAATAAGTATCTATATTTTCTTCTCAATAACATAGCATCTTAAATAAAAGGAAGACCATGAATTTAGTTAAAATTTTGTTCAGAAAATGGTTCAGATTACATTTTTGAATGCAGTTCGAATTAAATTTAAAATTAAAATGAAGTCTTCTTTCACAAACATTTTCTGTCTACCGTATTTCAGGTAGATATTTTCCCTTCGTGTGGCATAGCCGTGGGTCACCCTGTATTCTGTGATATTTTAGTCAGTACCTAAAGGCTATCGTTCACCGACCGGTGAATAAGTAATGGAGCAGTGACGGTCAAACGTTGTGATTTGAAATGTTTTAGTTACCTACAAAATGTTTTGACGTTTATTTTACGAGAGCACTGGTTGTCTATTAGTAGCACTCCCGCCTTCTGACGGGTTGGTCTTGCACCAATGGACTTTTCAGTTCGAAAAATGTATGAGCGCTATTACTAGTACTCTCAAACGGTGAAGGAAAACATCGTGAGGAAACCCGCGGCTTAGTCAGCTCCGCACGTATTGACCATGTCTTTCCTGTGGATAAGGTGATCAAGCTAAGAGGATAGTATAAGTGCTGGGCAAGCCTACTAAATCTAAATTCGTCCCAGGCACTACAGCATCCCGTTAGTGTAGGCAAAAGATGTCTATTGACGCTTTATATAAATCATGTAGATGGTAAAATGCTTTAGTTGGTTAGTTATTTTACGAAGCTTTTCTAAAGTTTGGTTATGTTGTAGATACTTAGTAATAATATTTTGCTTCAGTTGTATTATTTTACGGGTTTATTTAAAATTTCGAACAGCTATAAGTATGCTTCTGGCTACGGAGGGGCGAACATATGGAAAACTAAAAGGATTAAACCGTAATTAAACTTTCGAACAGAACTCTATAACCTAAACACTAATTTGTTGCTGCCTAGACCTGCCTAGACATTTAGGCTTTGTTTCCATTGGGGACATGTCGCAGAGACACATCGTAAATGTTCACAGTAGTACCACAAATATTTTGCGCCTCGGCAAACTTCGTGGTTTGTATGTAAACCGAATTTGTCTGAATCGTCCGAATAAACATCGTGCGGAACTGACTAATGCCTGGTTCCAATATTCTACTAAGGGTGACGGATCGTACACAATATAAAAAAGTAAAAACTTCTGTTTCGTGGTCTCTAGATCACCTTTTTGTAAAAACCTTACTTTCCTTATTGTTTTTGTGGTTTGAGTAAATAGTGGATTAAACAAATGGGTTGTATTAAATTGTCTTCATCACTCAACTGTTTAATAGCTTGTACTATCAAAATTATGTAATTGGTTGTAATGTTGCGACTGACCTTTATGAAGCTATTATTTTTATTATTCTCGATAAATACATAGTGATTATCGTAAAGGTTACGTTTTATAGGTTGCGCCAAGCTTAATGACCGGTAGACATCTATATAGACCGAAACCGAAGGAAGACCATTGTATTAGGTTGCCAAGAAATCTTTGCACTTACCAGGCTAAACCAAGACTGCACGTTACCCAATGACTTTCAGTTTACCTAACATTGCAATTATCAATATGATTTATTTATGCATAACTAGCTGCCTATCGCGGCTTCGCTCGCATGGTACCCGGATAAAAAATAGCCTATATGTTAATCCAGTACATGTACTATGTATATTCCAAGTTTTATTCAAATCTGTTCAGCCGTTTAGCGCGATTGAGGCACAAACATCCAAACATCCAAACTCACAAACTTTCGCATTTATAATATAAGTAAGATGGTTGTTAGCAGATGTCTTCTCTCTCATCTTGAAAACTACTGAACCAGTTCTGAAAACTCTCACTGATAGAAAGCTACACTATCTGTGAGTACCATAGCCGGTACTTTATTGATTGAAATCACGTGACTAGTTTTAAATACTAAGGCTGTTTTCTGGTCTGCTAAACTGAGTTATTTATTTATTATAGTCAACATCACGCGGCATCAGGCGGCCACCCATCCAAGTTGTAGCCACGCTTGCTTGATCTCGCTAGTATAATGACAGGTTTCCCATGCAAACTTTCATTCTAAAAAGTAAGTAAGTTCGTATGAGCTAGTGACCAACTCTAGTGACGGAGTTTTTTTTATCCTTAAAAAGTAGCCTATGTACTTTCCCGGGATGGAATCTATCTCCTTGCCAAATTTAACCGAAATTTGTTCGACAGTTTAGGCATGAAAAGGTAACACATGCAGACAACAGCAGACAGACAGTCAGTATGTCTTTTTCACCCACTGCTGGATATTGAGGAGGCCTACATTAAGGTCATTCTTTCCAATACAAAATATTTATTATTTTTAGAAAGTGCCAAATGATGAATAGGATGCCATAAACAGCAAATTCCTTAAACATACCACGAAACAATTAATTTGCTGGTAAGAGCAAATAATGTCATTTCCAAACGGGAATGCAGTATTGTTGCTCTCCCATTGTGCGACAATGATCCGTGGAATGGCCCGTGCCATTGTGCGGAGACCTTGGCCTGCGATCGCCCGTGGCCACTAGCAGCGATAAATGTTATCAGGGTCGGTCAGACCAAGCGAAAAATCCCGGGCAAGGCAATGACATTAAACACTCATTGGGTTAAGGCTTGCTGCCCAAATGCTTTATGTTAGAAAACATTTCAAACTCTTTAAGAGTTAAGCTCGCCTTCGTACATGTACTTTTTAATGTTTTGTGTGTATTTGTTTCGTTTCGTGCGTGTAAACAACAATAGGTAACAGAAATACTAACAATCATAAAAAATAACAATTATTAGCAAATTGCACATAATAGAGTTGAAAATACCAACACTAAAAATCATCATATAGTAACTCAGACATTCTCTGCACACAATCAACCATCGGTTAGCAAAAAGATCTCACGATTGTGTCATCTCACGATCTCAGGAGCGCATTTTTCATATAAAGCAAGACTTGATAGTGTTCCTAATTAGTAGCGTAAGGTCTGGCGCACGCTATCGGCACGGCATGGCATGAAAATGCCTCGGGACGCCTCGGCATGCCTAAAGACATAAAGTCTTCGGGTTGCTTCGGCAGCGTGGCCCGATGCCCACTATCGGTACGCCTCGGCATGCCTAAGGTCGCTAAAGGATCCTTCGGCACGCCAGCGCCATGCCGATAGTGTGCGCCGGACCTTACCCAATTTTACCTATAGGTAAGGGATGACTTATAGATAACCTACAATCACAGCTCGTTCTACGAGTATGTTGAAAATTTGAAACTGGTCGATCGCCGCAGAACAAGTGTTGTTACACAGAATTCGGAATCACTCTTTCATGTTGCTACGCGTCTTCGAAAAATATGCTGTGATTTTGTATTGCCGTTACGAGCTTGTCATGTGTCACCATGGTGTTAAATTGACGGTTCCGGCTTTTAAGTCGCTAAGCCATGACGGAGGTTTTTAGGCGGCCTAAAACTCCGTTACAAGACTCGGCCACTAGCTCATACGAACTTGCTTACCATGGTGTTCATGAAACAAATGGTAGAACAAAAAATGTTCGAATACAATGTGTCAAGACCACGTAAGGAGACTTCGAGGCGCACTGAATCCTTTCACCACATTGGCTCGAAATAACTAGTAACACTACTAGTAGTAGTAATGAAACACTGGTTTATAAAAAGGCAAAATCTATATAGAGTAAAAGAGTGATTCCATGTACCTATGTATAGCCCAAACTATGTTCTCGTAACGATCGAAACCAGTTTTCCACTTGTTTTTGTGTTAAATAATTAATAAGATACTTGCGTTACTTTTAATGATAACCTATAGAGTAGGGTCTAAAAATAAAAAAAACAGTAATGGTGTTTTGGAAATTTTATTAAAATATTTTTACATTATTTATATAATCCTAGCTTAAAATAGATTATAATTAGTTTAGTTGCTTTTGCTGTAGATTTAGTTAATATCCAATAAAATTTACTTTATTTTACTAAATAAGACAATTTGAAATACAATTTGCTTAATTATAACAAGATATAACATTCTGGATAAAGTTGACCCTTCCTTCTCAAAGGGATCACAAAAATGGATGAAAAAAATCTAATCTTACGGCTGTATCTCTCAAATGGTGCGAAAAATAAGGTTTCGTATTCGATTATTTGCGACAATATCTAAACAGAAATCGAAGGAGAATTTATTTTCTTACGCAAATATCGAAGATCTCATTGCGATAAAGGGCAAGGACCTACCGAGTTTTGATAAAATGTATTCAACGCTTCTAAAGGAACGAAGGTTTATTCAACACAAATGGGACAACTAATGCTTTAGCCACAATAAACTTTTGTACATTTTTATATTTTCGGTTATCCTATAAAAGTAAGATCTTCCTTTATTTTGATGAACAGTTTGAACGTTTTTTTTTTTCTTTTTGTTCCGATATAACATCATCGAATTTTTGTACTTTCGTAACTGACTGTATCTATTTTGTTAGTGTTTAACCACTGCAGGATCAATAAAAATTAGTCAATTTGCCCCAAAAATAAACCTGGCTATTTTAAAGTTAAAACAGAATTTCACCAAGACAAACTGCCGTGAAAGGCAAAACTAGAATTACTCGTCGTACGAATTTAGAACGAAGCTCTATTGGGTCAACACTGCTCTGAACTTTCTTAATTTAAAATAACGAACTCTACTGTAGCACCCTGTATACGTGCTGAATTGGACACACACGTAGGCACTAAAGTTCACAGGGTGTTTTAAAAAGCAATCTAACTATTTTGTGGTACTATGTACTTCTGAAAACCACGACACATGAAATCCTAGTGTGGGTTCAGAACTATGTATATGATTACTTTTATTATTATTTTTATCCAATATTGAGACGTTTCGAGTGTTTCTTAAATTATGTGATTCTAATGAATTAACTTTTCAGTTTCAAGTGTGGGTGAGCCAAATGCTTTTTTTTCCAATGTGATTTTAATTAAAGAAATGAGACGAATTTATCAAATGTACAACAGCATTTTTACTTGCTTCAAAGATATTTCCTAATAAAAAAGAATGATAAGAAAAAAATAGCTGCGGACAAGAACTCGTGGACGATTTTACTGTTTTGATTCAATCTTGGGCAAATATATTAGACCAGGGGTACGAGGCAATCGTCAACGAAAGATTAAACCTTGGATAACGAGATCTGACAAAGACCAGCATACCATTCCAAACAAAATAACTGGTCACGCCTTTAAGACTGGACTTATAAATCCATGTCCTGATTTTGTAACACAATTGCGCCGACATGTCGCAGTCGTTTACGTCATCCGTCTCTTACAAAAGGTACGACTGTAGATGCGAAAGGTACGAATGACGTAGATGACTGTGATGCCGACGCGATTGTATAACAAAATCGGGACCACAGAATGCCTTTCTGGTTCCAAAATTTCAATCGAAAAATTGCTTTGAAACTATTCTCTGCTTTTATGACGGCCTCGGTGGCGTGGCGGGCGATTGCTCGGCAGAGACGCAAGAGGCGCGGGTTCGATTCCCGCTGCGGAAGAAATGTTTGCATGATCTGTAAATATTTCTTCCGGGTCTGGGTGTTGTGGTACCATGGTACTCGTAGTTTCTGATACCCACGACACAGGGAATCCTAGTGTGGGGTCAGGACTATGTATGTAACTGTTGGGTGTTATTTATTTATTTTTCATTTTTCGGCATTTTTTATGTAGAGTAAGGAGTTTGGTTGCCTTTGGTAAAATTCTAAATTTCTGTGTAAGGCAGGGCTACACAAGCAGATATAATTAGGTCAGACTCTTGTGACAATAGGTACACCACTAAAATGGGTTGAAAGAAATGGAACGCTCCGCGATTTTGCTTTCGTAGAGATTTTTCATAAAAAAACCGCTGCGTCTTCTAGAAGTTGAATTTCGGGAATTCCTTTCTTAGTGCATCCCTACACCATAAGATGAATTTACCCTCCACATGCTTCTAGGGCTTATGATATCATAATATATACTTCTTGGCTGGACTGGGAGTAAAGAAAAAGCATAGAATGCGTCCAGCTGCTTCTCTACCCGAGCATGTCGTGAAAGTCGACTAAAGAATAGTATCCTCTCCAACATGATGAGATACAATAAGCAAGTATTCCCAAGGAGGGTTGACGTCAGGCAGGCGGCCGGTCATAAAACACCTTAGTCAAAACTCTTACACCGTGCCCACCCCACATAGAGTGGGATAAAGGCGGGAAGATGATGATGATGATGATGATGAATATCATATGATGCGAGCTCTAACAAAGTGTTTTTTTTTATGCTAGACATCTTTTTAATACACTCATTCGAAATAACTGGTTTTATATAACGACATAATTAGTAGCTAAACTCAAGTTTCGATCGATACCTAATGACACCAGCAGTTTCATTAAGTATCGATTGAAACTTGAGTTTTTACTTGAATCAATCGAAAATTTATTTAACTTACTAATTGTACAGTTTGGTTTTTTTAAAAGGTTTAAGGGCTTGTTGACAAGCTAGGACTAGGTTTCAATGTGGCTTTTATCTCTAATTATTAAGTTGTTTAGTGATACGCCACTAGATATTTGGCATAATATTACCATTACAAATGTACAGTAGGCCCCAAGATCAAGTTTATTTTATTTAAAGCTTAAGAGTTTAAATACTATATACACAAATTCTAATATTTGGCCATTAGAATACACATCTACGATTCTAGGAGAGCAAGGAAAAAGGAGAGTAGGATTTAAATTTAATTTACTAATTGGATATATCCATAATTAATTAAAACTTTACTGTAGCAAAGTTATTAGGGGTAAGATTATAGGACGCAATTGATAGGGCAAACATAACGTGAGTTGATGTAAATATTACTTCTTGCCCAGTTCCTATATTCAACCAACGGACGACGGACCGTTTATTACGATAGCAATGTTATCCGTCAATAAAGCACCATACCTACATTTTTGACAGATATACAACGTCGCTCTATTAACCTACCATTCGTTGTACGATAATAAAATATAGGAACCGAGCATTCAATAAAACAGAGAAATCAGTTCTTTATTAACTAAAAAGAAAGTTTATTAAAAAACTACATAATAAGGTATCAGGTAATTTTTAATCTACCACACGACTAAAACTCTTAAAATAATATTATCCTAGCCACAAATACGTCCAGAAATAAGATATAGAGAGAAATAGAAGATCTTGATAAAGATTTAAACTATCAATGGTCTCTGCCCACTACCCCTTTCCGTAACCAGATCACCATCACCGTCACTAAAAAGCAAAGCAAAGTACGGATGGTGACCATAAAAGCATGGTGCGTGACATCCCTATGCCTGTTTTACTTCGGTCTGTCTATGGAACGAGTTAGTAGGAGGAGACCACTAAATAAGTACTTAGTTATACTACTTATAGTTATTTGGGACGAAAAGATTTTGTATAAACACATTTACAGCATTAATAATTCATATTTACAGACATCAAAATGTAACTGAAAAGCTACAATTCTTAATATTACTTTAGATCTAAAGTGAGCTTTTTTTCTTCAGAATTCGATTATAATACACCATCAATCATAAACGTACGTGAAATCTTAATTGGTCCGTTCAAACCACATCGAACAAATACTTACTAGATACATTTAGGGTAACTATCTTAGTGTCGCAGCACATTTACTGAAAGTACGGCGCTTAAAGTTTGGCTAAATATCCAATGTTTTAAAGTAACCTATGACACATCAGCAAAAATGACCCATTATATACGAGGTAGTTTTACTACATTGTAGTAAAAAGAAACCGAGTTATAATGGGGTTTTTAGCGCCGTGTGTTATACTATACTTTTCACTACGATTGCGCGAAAATAAAATAATCCAATACATTATTAAATACGGTCACCAATTCAATTTGTAATTAGAGAAAAATTGTAAAGACTTCGCGTTTTTTTTTCGACGCAATGTACACATTCTACCTAAGAGATTGCCGCTTTTAGTTTCATTTTTAAAAATAAAATGTATTTTTTATGAAACAGTAATAGTCGAGTCTTTATTCATGATTATTCTACTTATGGATAAAACTTTACCCACAAAAACTTTTTCGTTTCTGTAGGCTCGTTAGTAACAGAGCCAAATATGTTATTTTATCTCCGCTCTGGTAAGCTACAATGACGGACTTTTTGAGCAAGAGGAGTGAAAAAAAAAACATTTCGAGTGTATTTAGCCGATCTGTCCGCGTCGTACTTTCAGCAGATGTGTCGCGTCACTTACCCCGGACTGTGACCGTCCTGACTCAAGAACACAAAGCCGAATCCTATCAATTATAATTGTTTGCGTTTGTACTTTGTGCCGGGACGGTTTGAAGTCCATTTAAGGATTGGGGTAGTGGGCATAGACCCATAGCGTGCATAGAAGATCATTCCAAAACTTCCTCTCAGAAAAGTCATTTTATTCACGCTCTATAATTTAACTATCAGTTTTGTGACAATTTTGATACTTAAAACGGGAAATACGAAAAATTTTGAAACTCAGAAACCATCAGGAAACATTGGAATACTCAAAAATCGTCTAATCATGATAAATGTCCCGTTTTAAGTGCTAATACTGTTCTATAGTATTCTCTTGAACATGATGAACCATCTGTATGGCCGATGGGATCACCTGTCACCATGGTTCACCATATGCATACATCTTGGGACTTCGAATCAGGAGTGGCTGTAATTTTTCTTTTCCCACCTGCTCTGCTCTGCCCACCCCATTAGGGATACCGGCGTGACAATATGTGTGTATAATGTATGTATGTATGTATTGCTCTATAAAAAAAATTAAGTTTATATAGGCCAGTTTAGCTATCATTCTTCTCCCTATTATTTTTAAGGATTTACCCTTTTATTCATTAAAATTTAGCGCTGGTGGTCTAGCGGTAGTGACCCCGTCTTTCGATCCAAAGGTCGTGGGTTCTGGTCGTACACCAATGAATTTTTCTGTTCGAAAAAATTATGTACGCTGTACCAGTACTCTCAAACGGTGAATGAGAACATCGTGAGGAAACTGGCATGTCGTAGAGCCTTTGAGGCGCACTTTAAACCTTTCACCACACCGGTTCGAAGGAACTAAAGACGCGACTAGATGGACCGAAATCTTATATGAGTGAACCGTATAGCATCCGTTACGGTTCGGACCTGGATGAAGCTAGCAATTGAACTTGAGAATGGTACACACAATACACAGTGGTGGGTGATGTCAGGTTGCAGATGATGATGATGATAAACCTAAACCAGTAATGTCTACTCAAGTTTACATGAATAATCCCCGAATACTCAAACGCGGCTCAGAGTTGAACACGTCTCAACTCACGGTTTTTTGACAGTTTCTGATGAAAATCTGTCAAAAAATCGTCATTTGAGACGTGCTCAACTTCAAAAAATGACAAAAAACCGTGACTTGAGACTTATTATAAACCGTAAAACCATAATTTTCTGAAAGATCTTAGACGTTGGTTATGGTGAGGCGGTGAGGACTTCTCGGCTTATTGACATTGTTGATTGAGCCCCTGACGTGGACCTGCACGGCGCTGTGGGGCACCTCCATGGTGGAGTGGAGGCTGGCGGCACGTGAGGTTCGGGGAGAAGGCACACAGACTCTCAGGTCCACCGCGCTGTGGAGACTGGTGGCGCGAGATGACCTGGGGGAAATTATCATCTTATCGTTATAACTAGCTGCCGCCCGCGGCTTCGCTCGCGTGGTACCCGGATAAAAAATAGCCTATGTGGTAATCCAGTACATGTACTATGTATATTCCAAGTTTCATTCAAATCCGTTCAGTAGTTTTTGCGTGAAAGAGTAACAAACATCCATGCATACAAACTTTCGCGTTTGTAATATTAGTAAGGAAATGCGAAAGGATATTTGTGTCATTAAAATCGCAAGAATATTTCGCTAGATTTTGTAAAAAGCATACGACACCGTACAAAGCTGCAAAATAATATCGCTCAGAATTTTTATCGCGTTTGAAATGATTGCGGCTTTTCGTTTCAAACTCAATCATTTCAAACGGATTAATGAATTAATATTCAACTTGGAATATACATAGTTCGTTACAACGCATAGGCTACTTTTATGCGAATGCAGCCACGGTCGAATAAAGTAGGTAAATAAAACCGGTCAAGTGCGAGTCGAATTCACACACGAAGAGTTCCGTTCCATCGTCCAGTTACTTTTTAATATGACTTTTACATTATGTACTTAAAAAAAAATCTTGTATTATAATTTTTATTATTTGTTGTTTTAGCGGCAATAGAAATGTCATAGACACACTTTGTGAAAATTTCAACTCTTTACCTATTACGGTTCATGAGATACATTCCGCTGACAGACAGACGGAGAGATAGATGGACGGCGGAGGCTTAGTAATAGGGTCCCGTTGGTACCCTTCGGGTACGAAACCCTAAAATTGCGGCTTCACTAATGTGCATTGAAGTTGAAACATTGAGAAGTTCATGATTGGACGATTTTTCTAAGACAATACTGGCAGCGCGGAAACGAGGCAACTGGCGGGGTGTCATGTCGTGTCCTGTCGAATGAAGAAAAGGCCATTGATGTAAAACTTTGAAGAATCAATCATAATAGTTCTTTGTGTACCTAGGAGTGCAGTGGGACGCGTCTGGTGTTATCAGGCCTGGTATGTCGGCGGCGGAGCGCGACCGGCGCGGGGGACTCTCCGGGATTAGCGCCATCCCGCCCATGCTGCCCACGAACACTGAATTCTGGAACAAAATAAATAAATAAATATTTGTGGACATTTCACACAGCGTCATCTAGCTCTATGGGAACTAGATGGCTGATAGAATACTTATATATATTTTTTTGTAAATACGTACTTATAATATATAATACTACAACACCCAGACCCGAAAGAAATATTTGCAGAACATACAAACATTTCTCCCGTAGCGGGAATCGAACCCGCGCCTCTTGCGTCTCAGCCGAGCACTCGCCCGCCACGCCATCGAGGTCGTCAAAGGCAACAAAGGCTTGGATAAGCTGTAAATAGAGGAACTCCAAAAATCTTAAGTCGTTAAGCCATGACGGAGGCCTTTAGGCGGGCTAAAAACTCCGTCAATACGAACATACATACATACCCCAACAGTCACATATATCCTGACCTCACATTAGAGAGACCAACTTTAAGTCATACGTGCTGCAAGTGGCTGCTAAGTATAAGGACGTGTTCCTTGCTCCGGACTTTTGGACAGCAGGAATCGGCTACCGACGGTATAGGGAAGGGAAGTTAATATTTTAAGTGATGAATATGAATGTGGATGGATATACTGCTAGAGGAAGGCCAAGGAAAAGATGGATAGATTGTGTGAAAGAGGATATGCGTGTGAAAGGAGTGAGTGTGGAGATGACGAGTGATAGGAGAAAATGGAAGAGGGAAACATGGTGTGCCGACCCCACCTAGTGGGGTAAGGGCAGGAAAATGATGATTTATTTTTAATTTGAAGTCACCTAATGACTTTCAGATGAATTTGCTCGGTGAACAATGGAATATGTCAATGTCATCCGCCACCAGTGTTTCAATGGTGGGCACCAGGCGGCCGCCTGCGACGTCCTACGTCCTCGTCTGGCACGTCATCATCATCTCTAATATGTTGTGTTATGTTACCTGTCGAAGTCGATGAGGCACATATCCACACGGCTGGTACGCGGGGAAGGATGCCCCGCAGTCGTAGGATACACATCCTCGGGATAGTGAGGCACGGTGCTGAACATAAAGGTTATTTACATGTTAATCACAAATATTAGGGTAGGTACATAATTAAATGTTAAACACCATACGCCTTTTACCATACACTAGATGATTTATATAGCGTTTAGAGAACACTGATGCTTAGTTGGTAGTGACCCCGCCTTCCGATCCTAAGGACGTCGGTTTAAATCCGGTCATGTGCCAATGGATTTTTCTGTGCGAAAATTTATGTGCGCTATACCAGTTCTCTTAAACGGTAAAGGAAAATATCGTGAGGAAACCCGCGGTTAAAGCTGAGAGGGTGTTATAACGGGTGGCTTAACGACTTAAATTGTCGAACTGAAAAATACATTGGTGCACGACCAGGTTTGAATCTACAACCTTAGGATCAGAAGGCGGGGCTATCACTAGATCGCCAGTGCTCTCAATGTTAAACACAAATGGGATCATTTTCTATAAAGATGTCATAATCATAACCATTCCATAATCGTTCCGGCACGAATAAACTCCCGTAAAAAGTGTGCCGGGCAGTTTTGTTCCAGAGTTCCGTACCCGAAGGGTGCTAACGGGACCCTATACTAAGCCTTCGCTGTCTGTTCGTCCGTCTGTCAGCGGGCTGTATCTCATGAACCGTAATAGGTAGACAGTTGAAATTTTCACAGAGTGTGTTTTAATTGTCGCTATAACAATAAATAATAAAAATACAAAATAAAAGGGGGCACCATCATGTACGATGGGAACTCTTCGTGTGCAAATTCAACTCAACCGGTTTTTTTTTAAATCTTGTCTGACATACTGGGACCTAACTTGGATGATGTATGTTGGATGATGTTTGATTCATTCTAACCAAACTATAACCGGACATTCACAGTGGTATAGTATTTTTTTAGGTAGGTTTTCGACCTTGGGATTCAAAGGCGCGGTCAGACTGCTACAAACTCAACTTACTCAACTATGCAAGGCGTAGCAGGTTCGATCGAAACTTACAAGTGGCGGTGCAGCTGATATGGTGTTCTCTAACACGCAGCTTTGCCGATGTTGTTGTTGAAACTTCGGCTGATACGGCTCCAGCATCCTGAAAATTAATCTCCTGAACCCTGTGGCCACTTTGTGGCCTTCAGCGTACTGCGCAGGACACAAAGCGCGAATTATTCATGCTCATCATTATCTTCCTGCCCTTATCCTACTCTATGTGGGGTCGGCACAGCATGACCCTTGGATCATGCTGTAAGAGTCTTGGCTAAGGTGTTTTATGACCGGCCGCTTGCCTGACGTCAACCCTCCTTGAGAATACTTGCTTATTGTATCTCATCATGTTGGAGGATACTATCCCATAGTCAACTTTTACGACATGCTCGGGGAGAGAAGCAGCTGGACGCATTCTATGTTTTTTCTTTACTCCCAGTCCAGCAGAGAAGTTTTATTATTCATGCTCATGCTCAAAAATTCATACCAAAATGTTAGTACAGAAGTATTTGTATGCAAAGAAGGAAATTGAAACTTGGTAGAAGGATAAAGAAGGTAAAAGAAGTTAGAAATTCAATATCTTACAGGTACTATTAAGTGCCAGTTTCTAAAAGTTATCTATTGCCGATAAGCAAACCCAACCTATAAAAGTTGACTTTTATGAGTTGAGTTTGTGGTACATAAGAAGTTTTTTAGCTGTTGGCAAACTCAACGAGCTGCTTTTATAAGATTGGTGGGAACCATGAAATAAAAAGAAACTTATCCCAGTACCGATGATTCCAGATTCAATGGGATTCAATCATTTGAAACAGCTTTTGCCTGTATCAGATATTTCACGAGTCACATCGTACTTGCTAATTCTTTTTTCATATTTAGAAACTGGCCTAAGTATACTTTCTAAACTAAAATAAGTAGCAAATGAAAAGTACTACGTACAGCTTATAGACGCACCTGATCTTGCCCCAGCGGTTGAAGAAGAGGGCGATGGCGGCCACCCACAGGAGGAGGACAAACGCCACTATGAGCGCTTCTTCAGCCCTCACTACGACGCCACTGCCATCTGTTGACAAAAAATACCTTAATCAATTATGATGTGTAACATCTACAAAAGTTGATTGAAGATTTGTAAGGCCCATACGGGAGTAATAGCCATAACCGCATATAGAAGATGGCCTTGGTGGCGCTCCGGGCGAGTGCTCGGCTGAGACCCAAGAGGCGCGGGCTCGATTTCCGCTGCGGAAGAAAAGTTTGCATGTTCTGCAAATATTTCTTACAGGTCTGGGTGTGGTACCACGGTACTCGTAGTTTCTGATACCCACGACACAGGGAATCCTAGTGTGGGGTCAGTACCTATGTATGTGACTGTTTTGTGTTATTTATTTATTATTTATCTCTAAAATATGAGCCACCTTATACGGGCGATGGGCTGATCACCTGTCACCATGGTTCACCATATCCATATTAGAACTTTAAATCAGAAGTGGCTACAAGTTTCAATATGTTTACTTGTGGTTATCCCCACCCTATTAAGGATATATCCATCATGTTGGGGAGGATACTACCCTTTAGTCGACTTTTACGACACGCTCGGAGAGAAAAGCAGCTGGACGCATTCTATGATATTTCCTTACTCCCAATCCAGCAGAGAAGTATAAAATTTTAATATTTATAAAGTAGAAAAATGCTAATATCACATTTATTTATGTTCGGGATTGTAGCCCACGACCTTCGGAACAAAAGTCTTCTAACATAATGGTAACACCATCTGTCTTCGCAAGATATAATTCCAGATTGGTCCCTACAATTTGCATACGCATATTCTATTTCACCACAGTAGACTTATACCCAACCTACTAATATTATAAATGCGAAAGTCTGTGAGTTTGACGTTTATGCCTCAATCACGCCGACTGCTGAACAGATTATAATGAAACTTACAATGTGTATAGTAAAGTGGGTAAATATGCTGGAATAACATACCTACATACCTAAGCTACTTTTCATACTGATATAATGCAAGCCAAGTCGCGGGAGCAAGCTAGTTTTGATCTAATTTTCTTTGAAGAAAATCGATGTTCCTCCCTACGTTTAAACTGGTAGAATATTTTATATTCGATTTTCTTTTAAGCATTTTAGTCTTATTTTGTACAGCTAGGAAGCTAACAATAAGTAACTTAATTACATTATTTGCGAGGTAAATTACACTTTAAATCTAGATGTTTCCTGCCTTTCGATCCTAAGGTCGTGGGTACAAATCTGGTCGTGCTCCAATGGATTTTACTTGTTCGAAAAATGCATGTCTCTCAAATGGAAAGTATCAAGAAACCGACATATCGTAGAACCTAAAAAAAAGTTCGAAAACATATATCAAGCGCACTAAAAGGAGCCTCTTTGAGGCGCACCTAATTATTTCACCACACTGGTTAGAAAGAACTAGTAGTAGTGGTCTTTTTAGTCTAGCTATATTTTTCATGGCCTTGTCAATCGATTTCTCATCCACATAGTGAAAGACTTTAATCGATCAAAGCATGACTGAAACCCAGACTATATTTTAGTCAAACAGGAGATACAATTTATGTAAACAAACTGTCACGTATTTTTCGTTATTAATTTAAGTGTAAACAAACCTTACAACATAAGTTTTTACACCTTAAGTTAAAAGTTCCATAAACATTTAATGAAAAAGTAAGTTTTAGCTTAAGTACTGACACTTTGTTAATATACTATAGAACAACGCCACGAGCGTTTCATTATTTTAGTAATGATAATGTTATACTCATCAAACTAAAATCGACTATGAAGAACATAATGCTTTGTTGACCCCTAAATGTGAAATGTATTTTATCTACCACAGTTTTTTACTTTTGCGTCAACTTGTCAACTTAATTTTTGTATTAAGTGACACTTATATATTGGTAACTAGTGCTAAAGGCGAGAAGTCAACCAACTGAATAAGGTTTGACAGCGGAGTACCCTCTTCAAACTGTCACCCAAACTCAATACAAACGGCGTTGAACTATATCTATGTATAGTCTTTCAGACAACATACACTGTCTTTCACGTATTTAAATTCTAACTAAAAGTCGACTTTATTTAGCTAGAACAAGGATTTGGAAGTTGTTTTGAATCTTACTTATATTATAAATGCAAAAGTTTGTGAGTTTGGATATTTGGATGTTTGTGCCTCAATCGCGCCTAAACGGCTGAACGGATTTGAATGAAACTTGGAATATACTTAGTACATGTACTGGATTAACATATAGGCTGTTTTTTATCCGGATACTGCGAGCGAAGCCGCGGGCGGCAGCTAGTATACAAATATTGCTGGATATTTCACACAGGTCGATCTAGCCCCAAAGTAAGCAAAGCCTGTACTTTGGGCTAACTGGATGGCTGGTTATAATACCAATAAATATTGTTTTTTGAAAATACATACGTCCGTATCCCTAATGGAGCCACATGTAATCATTAGAAAACTTGCAGACTCCTGATTCGAAGTTTCAAGATAATTATGTGTAACTGACAGGTGATCAGCTCATCGCACATATAGAGATAGTCCATCATGTTGGAGAGTATCCCTTAGTCGACTCTTACGACATGCTCGGGGAGAGTAGCAGCTGGACGCATACTATGTTTTTTCTTTACTCCCAGTTCAGCAGGGAAGTATCTATGCTAAGCTAAGCCTACATTTCCACTCCAGTGGCTTAAGCCCTAAGCCTAAAAATACATTAATAATAATTAAAACTTGTGATCATGCTGAAATGAATTTTTGTGGTTAATTTTTTTAAGTTAAGCCGGGTATTAAACCCTCAACGCCTATACACAGTAATGAAAGGATTAACTAAGCCCATAAAAATAAAACGTGGGTTTAAAATAAGCAGTACCGCTTGCCAGGTTAAGGTGGCTAGCACTCATTTCTGACACAAAAGATGGTTTTTTAACGATTTAAAATTTCGACGTGAAACCTTCTATAAACATTTAACATAGGTAGATTTAAGGCGCTTCAAAGTGTCCTTTATATGATTATATTAAATAAACTATGTATATTTCATTTTCATTCGCTAAATAATATCATCGCCCATCTATATTTCTGTTTTGTTTCTATTTTTTTTTTAACAAATATTGGATAATAGTGTTTGTAAGCCTATATTAGGTTTATCCAAACACTATGGTTCTCATTTGCAAAATATATGGACGATGGGCTGATCGTCTGTCACCATGATTCACCGTATCCATCTTGGGACTTTGAATGAGGAGTGGCTGCAAGATTTCTTATGATTACTGGCGGCTCTGCCCACCCTGTTAGGGATGCGGGCGTGATAATTAATATGTATGTATGTGTAGGCTTGTACAACTATGTTGCTACATACGAAAGGGGCATGATGATGATGAGTATGTTTGTTTTGAAGGTTTAAAACGCCAACCCTAGGTGTTAAGGGCCCTGACAGTTAAAGTACCTATGAATTTCACCGAAGCAAGTAAGTACCATACACCGCCTCGTAGCGGAGAAATTGTGTTTATCGCGAACTTTATCAGAAATTTTATGAGCCGTTTACATAAACAGTATGGTGTAAAGATGTAGGTACCTAGGACGATCGTAACGAGAAGTATTATAGAGGAAAGCGAAAAGAGTTTGTCACCAAGCGGTAAGAGTTATTTTAAAAATGTGACGTATCAATTTGTCTTATTTCAAAAGCGTATTATTCACGTCACGTGAAATGAACCCGTGGGAAAAATTTCATAGCAAAATACTTTGTACTTTATCCTTTATCCTCTATTCATTTGTTAGTTTTATCCTGCGCCTGTCGGGAACCCGAAGCGTTTTGCATCCTTTAGATCTACCGCGAGTTATCACAGACTACTCGTGACTGTACTGAGTAGATAAATAAATAAATAAATAATAAATAACACCCAACAGTCACATATAGTCCTGATCCCACTCTAGGATTCCCTGTGTTGCGGGTATCAGAAACTACGAGAACCATGGTACCACAACACCCAGACCCGGAAAACATATTTACAGATTATGCAAACATTTCTTCCGCAGCGGGAATCGAACCCGCGCCTCTTGCGTCTCTGCCGAGCAATCGCCCGCCACGTCACCGAGGCCATCAAATATTTATTTAAAAGAACAAAACCGGACTGTGTAAAATTAAGGTAGTACATTACATATTACATTTGACATACATAATGTATTACATTTTTTGACGCATGATGATGATGAATTTGTACAATTTTTGTCTAAATATTAGTCAATTGAAAATTTTAAAACTTCATCATTTAAGACGCCATATTGGATAATATTACACTTTACTGTAAGAAAGTGTCACAGGCTGTACCAACCTAAAACATTCTTGTTATATTATTCTTTTCATTCTTCTCTAAATACTTTCAGTTACTTATCAGATTTAAGAGTACACGTTTGCGTCATTGACTATTCATAAAGTACAAATAGAAATCAATTTATTGACATAATAAGTATGTTACAAAGTTAAATTAATCCTCAGGCTTCTGAACTAGTAAAAACTGTGTTTCAGAAGCCAAAGGCTTCTCCCATGAGTTACGAGTCATATTAATATTATTACTAGTATTTCGACAATTTAAGATGAATAGTTATTTTAAAACAACTCAGATTTTTACTTAACTAAATGAATATTTCGATATTCCTTTGCGATGTAAGAAAGAGAAGTCGGTTATATTCCAGTCGCCGTTTCTTGGAAATGATATCTTTCAACTGTATTCAGAGATAAACATCTATAGTTGGGGCTCATAAATAAAGTGCTTCTTCACAAAACTTCTTCCCGAAGCAACAAGTGAGGGGAGATTATTGACTATTGCCTATTACGTAAACTACCTACCTACTATGAATATAAGTTACTTTACGAGTTACTATGAAATCAATACTAAGTAATACTGCTTCCGCTTTCATCTGCGGCTTCGCTTTTTAGGGTTCCGTATCCGTAGGGTGTCAACGGGATTCTATTGATAAACTCCACTGTTCCGCAACAAACGAAATAAAACAAAACTCGGGACTGCGGACGGTCATTGAGCAATGTCAAGCACCATCATCATCAACCTCGACTGCACCAACAACGGCCTCAACAATACCATCGAGGATACTGGAACACTGCTGCCGACGTCCCAAAGTCCTCCGATACTTATAGGAGTTGTGCTGGCTGGGAGAGGGTTAGCAGGGGGATAATGCACAATACACCCCACCGCGGGACATCAGTGTAGATCTTTGTTCCCTTAACATTAATTAGAATTAGAATTATTTATATAAGTCAATGGCAACATCGCTATAGAAATAGTTCGCGAGACAAGATATCGACAGCCAATCATCGCCCAAGGACGCCCGACTTCGCCCGACATCTCGTGTCTCCTATTGAATACGAGTTTGTAGGTACCTATTGATGAAGCTTACCGATATCAGCTAGGGAGATGTTCGCTTGAGGACTTCCGCCAGTGGGATGTAGCCTTAGCACCACCTCGGCCGGTGGCCCGCCCGTCGCACCGATCCATTCTGCAACCACAGATACCTTAAGCAATCTTTCTTATTATTCAATAAATCTTGCTTCTATTCAATAAAGTAAATTCGTATGACATTTAAAGTTAAATTAATTAAAGAAGAACATGTAATTTTAAATTTTATTTTATTGTATTTAATTTAGGAATAAATGGCTTATTATTACTTAACTTAAAGGTTGCCTGGAAGAGATCGCTGTTAGCGATAAGGCCGCCCATTGTATGAAGCATATTTATACCTTTTTTAATTTACTTTAATTTTTTTATTTCAATTTTTTTGTGTTCTTACAATAAAGTTATATTGTATTGTATTATTATTATTGTTAAGTTCATATGAGCTAGTGGCCAACTCTTGTGACGGAGTTTTTAGGCCGCCTAAAGGCCTCCGTCACGGCTTAACGACTTAAAAGCCGGGACTGACAATTTAACGTGTCATCCGAAGCACGGAAGCGCTCAGCTCGTAATGCCACTTGTGGTCACCCATCCCAATTGTGACCGCGCGCAACGATGCTTATTTTCAACGATCAATCAAGAACATCTATTCAATAAACTTTTATTACCAGTTACGTTTTATAAGATACCAGTCACGATTATGATAAGTGAATTTTTATTTTTTTGGGGAGATCCGCATCGCCCTTCATATTAAATGATGGCTGACGGCCCATATTACTCTTATACTGCCAAGACAGGCACGTCATTTCCTCATTTGGCAAAATTTGCGCAGTATTTTAGGAGCTGGCGGCCTCGGTGGCGTGGCGGGCGATTGCTTGGCAGAGACGCAAGAGGCGCGGGTTCGATTCCCGCTGCGGAAGAAATATTTTTTTACTATGTATGTGCCTGTTGGGTGTTATTTATTTATTTATTCCATAAAATCACGGGGATCACTTTGATTGGACACGTCTTGTCTAAAATCTACGTTGCATTTACACCTGTTCGTAACGCGATACATTAGGTAGATATGTACATAACTAAAAGGATTGTTTTCCTTTTCTCTCCTTTGCTGGAAGTATGGTAAAATGTACTACTTTTCAAACACTGTCTTAAATTCTCAACAATTCATCGTCACCAAGAAGAAACCTTATATTATATCATCATCAGTCTACAGCAGTCCACTGTTGGACATAGGCCTAAAGAGCGCCATTGCTCCCTCTCTTCGGCTTGACGCATCGTTGACAACCTTTCGCAGATCGTCACTCCACCTAGCCGGAGGGCGTCCTACATCACGTTTGCCGAGTCGCGGTCTCCACTCAAGAACTCGTTTTAACTCCAGTGGTTATCGGTTCTTCTACAAATATGACCAGCCCCCACTGCCACTTAAGTTTGCTAATTCTCTAATCTATGTCGGTGACTTTTGTTCTGATCTCTGTCTGATAACAAATGTATCGTATAGCCCAGAATAAAACATCTAACCATGCAATTTCAATTTAAACATGCAAAATTGTGCTGTATTTATTTGAAGAAAGAGAAAAATCAGTGAATTAGGTTATGTGTAAGCAAATCAAATTGACCTTTTATTATTATGCTAATTAGTGTCTATTCTGTTGACATTTTCCTTAAGATAATCGAAAAATCTAAAAAATATTGCAGCAGTGAACCATGCTGAAAGATAATGTTGGAGGATACTTTGTCGATTTTAACGTCATGCTCAGGGAGAGAAGCAGCTGGACGCATTCTATGTTTTTTCTTTACTTCCAATCCAGCAGAGAAGCAGTCTAATTAATTTATTAATGATGAATCAGATAGAAATGTAATAAAACCACAACATCAATGAGTGTATCGCTTTACCGCTCTCACCAGCGGAGATCCTCGACTGGTTGGAGGAGACGCGCCGCGTCGACCGCTCCTCCGGTTCTTCCGTTCCTGTGCTCGCTGTTTCTGTCAACAAAATACAAAAAATCATATTAAACTATCATAGAATACCATGAGAAACATGTTTTTTATGGCATCGAACATCAATATACGAACTTGACTCCGTAGGTAGGAAGGATAGTGAGAATTTAACATGAATCTACTACTAGAAGACCAGTGCTCTTTCCGTAACGGCTGAACGGATTTTGCTGAAACTTAGAACACACATAGTACCTGGAATAACACAGGTACTTTTTATCCGAGTAACACCGCGAGTCAGGGGCTCTAGTAATTCAATATCGACAAACATTCTTTCAGCATAAATATACCTTAGAGTAAATAATAGTAAGTCTAATACGAACATAAATATCGACCTTGACATAATTTCATACAGGCGGTACACGATACGAGGAAAATAACGAGATACAATGTCTTATAATGACAACAAACGAACCACATGATCTTGCGTGAATACTAGCTGCCACCCACAAAACAGGCTTTCCTAGGGTACTTGCAAATTTGTACCCACGTAAAAAAAATCTTATTATAAAGATTTATGGCTTTTTCTAATTTTCTACTAACGCACAACAAATCGTTTATTACCATAGCGATTTCGTTTTTATTTTGCAGTAAATGTATGGCGCATTTCGACAGACAACGTCAGTGTGTTACTGTCTTACTTGTGGTTCTGCCCACCCCATTAGAGATATGGGCGGGGTAATATGTATGTATGCATGTATGTACATTATTGTAATGATTGTTTATGGTGATGAAACATCAATCGTTCGCTAGCAGAAAAGTGGGACCGGGCAATAGGCAAAAGCACTTTGTAAATTAATAAAACAATGTAGGTTACTGATTCCGTGACATTTCCATGAACATAAATTCGTCAATATGAGGCCTACCGGACGTTATCGGGGACAATAGTTACAGTATACGTCAATACGGACAAGGCGATGTCCGGTCAAAGTTTAGATGTGTGGTGCAAATTACAACCAAACTTTTTCAAAGACAGTCAAAACCATTTTTTTAATGCCTATTCCCAATATTATACTAGCGAACGAAGGAGAGTTCATTACTAAAGCAATATTGTTATCTGTCGAATGTCTGTCGAAAACATCATCATCGTCATTGTCATCGTCATCGTCATGAAAAGAGTTGCCTTTTCATGACGAAGACAATGACACGCCATAGAGTTCACTAATAAGAAGCCTTATCTGTCTGTTAATAACAAGCCTTATCTGTCAGTGAAGACAGATAAGGCTTGTTATTAGTGAACTCTGTGGCGTGGCAGGCGAGTGCTCGGCTGATACGCAAGAGGCGCGGGTTCGATTCCCTCTGCGGGAGAAATGTTTGCATGCTCTGCAAATATTTCTTCCGGGTCTGGGTGTTGTAAAATTATGTATTTACAAAAAAAAGTATATAAGTATTGTATCAGCCATCTGGTTCCCATAGTACAAGCTTTTCTTAGTTTGGGGCTAGATGATGCTGTGTGATATGTCCTCAAATATTTATTATTAGGATAGATAAATATTTTTTAAGCGCTCTTCTTACTTGAACCACACCAAACCATTTTGTAGCGTTTCGTGCCTAATGACATACCCAGTGGCTTGGTGCGGCGTATATTGATTGACCCTGGGTCACCCTCAAACTAAATTGACTTCATGAATATTTGGTAATGATACGTGGCCTATAATAGCACACCTGAAGCGCAGAACAGATTCCTTTCTGACCTCGGAGGCGGTGGCGAGCGAGTGCCCGATAGAGACGAGAGGTGCGGGTTCAATCCGCTGCGGGAGAAATGTTTGCACATCCCGCAAAAATTTCTTCCTGGTCTGAGTGTTGTGGTACCATGGTATTCGTAGATTCTGCTACTGTTGGTGTTATAATTGATTTAGTATTTTACTTTTCATTGTCATGGATGTCATTTTTTACTTTTAATTTCTTAGCCTGGTTGCAATATTCTACTAACGGACGCGAATCGTTCAGTACCTATATAGAAACGCTTTGTGCTAAGAGGGATGAAACCTACCTAGGGTGACCAACCTTATTAGGTTGGTCACCACTCGCGGCGTAAAGGCGTTTTCCTGTCCTGCCTGTGCGTATTGTTAGTCAGTTTTAAGATACCTATAATATTATGGATTTTTTAAACAAAATAAAATATTATAATTTTTTTATCAGTTAAGAGTTTGACCGAGCATCAGTCATTCTATTATAGAGTTGTTAAATATTTATTTGGTATTGAAATAATATCAGTAATACATTTCCTTTTTTACTTTTTATAATATCACTAGCTGACCCCGCGAACTTCGTATTAATAATGCAAATTTTCAGTTTTATTAGGTAGTTATTTTGCTATTCGGGGCGGAGAGTAATCTAATAAATCAAAAATCATTAAATCTGTCCAGCTAGAGGCCCTTACCCCTGCCCTGCAAGAAAAAGAGAGCTGCTGACGACCTGATAAATATGAATGACATCGTCAATTATCAAAATTTTTATAAATGTCAAATTAACTGTCTTGTAATAAATTAATTTCTAAGAAGTTTTTATGCGTTATTCTGGCTATCCTTTTACATTCTTTTTCCATTTTGGGATCGTTTTACAGAATAAAACGTAGTCTATGTCCTTCGGGTGGAATCAATTTCTTTGCCAAATTTCATTAAAAGCTGTTCAGCTCCGTTCCGTGCTTCGGAGGGCACGTTAAACAGTCGGTCCCGGTGTTTAAGTCGTTAAGCCATGATGGAGGCCTTTGGGCGGCCAAAAAACTCTGTCACTAGAGTTGGCCACTACCTCATACGAACATACATACATAGTGCTTTGTTTACAATTTTGTCAAATTTTTTCATCAGTTAGAAAACCGGAAGCAATCAGCTTCCATTTTCAAATTGCCAACTTTGTTACTCGGATTTGAAACTTCCAAAGCAATTTCATTCAATTGTTTCGATTTTTATTGTGTTTGTCTCGTTATTATTTTTATCAGCGCAAATAAAAATAAATGCACTTATGGAGATCTCACGATGAAATGAGACTTCATAAGCAATTTGTTTAACTAGATGACTAGTTTTTCATTTCTAAATACATACCTACATAAAATCACGCCTAGGCAGAGATCAAGGATCTCTATTAGCTACGATTTCTTTCGCTTCATTCACTCTCATTGCATTCTTCATGCACACTCTTCGGTTAACTCTTAACCTGGCCCTTTACCAAAACGTTGCCGATTTGGTCCAGGTACTAACTAAATCATTTCTAACATCTTATTAATATCATAGGTAGGTACCTAAATCAGAAAAAATAAAAATTATTGTATGTTTGGATTTTTACATTTTTATAACTAGGTACTGAACGGATTAGGATGAAACTTGGTCAATCATTAGCGGCCTTATTATAAAAAAATTAAGATAGTTCAGGTTTAAACCAAGACTTTCTGGTCTAGGTTTAAACCTGACTAAGTTAGTTAAGAAAGTCCTGGTTAAAATGTGTCAATAACGTTATCGTTAGTCCCTGGCTTATTGTCACATTTGAACCAGGATTTTCTTTAGTCTTCGTTATACAATAAGGCAGTTGGAATTTATTAACAAACCCTGCGGCACTTAAACACTAAATATTTTTTAATTTGATTCTTTTGTGAGTTTCGGTGAGTCTTTGTTAAAAAGGGTCCTGACAAATTAACAACTTCTGACAACAAAACGACTTCATTTTTTCCATCGAGGCACCTTAATTGCCAAGGATCAAAGTTCATTCCATAAAACTTCGAAGGTCTCTCTAAAAGAAGTCTTTTCGTAAGAAAAATAGGATGTTTTACTTGTTAAAACGTAAAATGGGGTGTTATTAACATATTTATTAGGCTCGAGCACGCTCTGATTAATTGTTGATAAAGCCAAACGTTGTTTATTACATGAAATAATTGTAACGCAAGTTTTAACTTAAAATTATTTAATTTTACCGCATGCAATGTAATTAATACTTGTATTAAATCTGTATGAAATTGGGAACTCGTGCAAGCTTCACATTGAACTTTCACGATGTGGCTATATTGCGGGCAACGAAGTCTTATTATTACATATTTAGGTACACTATTATTAAACCTTGAGAGCACTGGTGGTCTAGTTGGTAGTGATTCCGCCTTCCGCTCCTAAGATGGTAGGTTCAAATCCGGTCGTGTACCAATGGATTTTTCTGGGTGAAAAAATTATGTGCGCTATACCAGATCTCTCAAACCCGCGGCTTAGTCAACTCCACACGTATTGACCATGCCTTTCCTGTGGACAAGGCAGACTAAGCTGAGAGGATGGAATAGCTGCTGGGCAAGCCTACTCCATCTCAATTCGTCCCGGGCATTACGCGTCCCGTTTGTGAAGGTAGGTAAAAGTTACCTCTTGACGCTGTATAAATCGTCTACAATAGATGGTAAAAGGCCTAGTTCTTATTAAGCTTAAAAAGTTCGAAAATATGTGTCAGGTGCACAAAAGGAACTTTTGAGGCGCATTTTAAATCCTTTCACCGCACTGGTTCGAAAGAATTAGTAATACAATTAGATAGATTATAATGAGGCAAATTTCAATCAGGCAAACGCCCTTCGGCTAGGTGGAATGACGGTTCGCGAAAGACTGCTGGCAGATGCTGGATGCATCAAGCCAGCAGTAGACTGCTTCAAACTGATGATGGTGAGGCAAATTAGTCATGGTGCATGGTGCGTACTTTACTTATCTCATACTTTAGAAATAAAATAATAGTACCACCAGTAACCTTATTTATGGGAAGAGCGGGACCTTCTAACACAAGTATATTTCACTTTAAATAAGGTCCCAACCTAGTTATACAAAATTGTAAACAGTTACAGTAATAAACATTTTTCATTTTCATTTCATTTCTTTACATCTGCTTAGAAGTCCTTGGGCACATTTTATAGCCAGTGGTCCAACAATTTTTTTTAAGTGAACTAGTTTTTATGTTTGTTTGTTGGGGGTAATATCAGAAGCTACTTATCCGATTCAAAACCTTTCACTGGTAGACAGTTACACTATCCAGTATAATAAGTACAGTAATAATAGATGTATTAGTCTGAAAAGTTCAATTTGATAAAAAAAATATCATTTGATTGTAGCAATCACAAAGGCGCAGCTCAGACCCGCATCTGGTCCACTAGAAGTAATCTAACTTCGTCTATTCGGAATTCTAGTGAAGATAACGTTTGCGACGTCAAAAAGTTTCATAGCTGACCTCTGTGGCGTGGCGGACCTGTGCTCGGCTGAGACGCCATCAAGGTCGTCATAATAATCGTCCAATGCTGGACATAGGCCTCTCCTAATGAGCGCCATCGTGCGCTATCTTTGGCTTTGCACATCCAGTCTCTGTCAGCAGCCTTTCGCAAATCGTCACTCCACTGTATTCATTCATTTCGTCGGTGTCGGAAACTATGGGTAGGTACCATGGCATATTAGTATATTTTGAATAAGATAACTTAACCCGAAGTTCGGCATAAAATAAATTGTCATGCCAAATGAAGACGAAGCGAAATCTAATTAACTCTATAACCGGGATGCTAGAGATATTTGCAAAGTAATACCCTTTTAATTAAATGTGTTTCCGCTATCGTTTGTCAGAATCCCCGGGGTGATATGCTAGCTACTAGGTACTTTTACTTAAGGTTAGTCGATAAAAAAAATCATTTGTAACACGTTTACTTTTTTTCAGAAACAAATAAATATGTTGTTACGAAACAAGAAGAGATAAATAAAATAATTATTATTATTTTCAATTTTGTTCAATATTTTTTTTTCGCTGACAATTCTCATAGAATTATAGAACATTTTTATTGTACCCTGTAATTAAAAAGTCAGACGCTGGAAATTAAAAAGAAATATTATTTTATTATTCAAGACGGCGAATGAAATTATCGGTCATGATTCCTACCAGTGGAACTCGTAAAAAGTCATTCATTCAAGTCATAACAATTTCTGTTATTTCTGTTGGCGGGAAACTCGAAAAGGAAAATGACATGCGTTCAATTTATTCGACTGCCTCCGGTGGTAGGAGGGTCGGGATGCACCCACGCTCTGCCATAGACGATGTTTTCCTTCACCGTTTGATATACAAACAAAAAAATTTTCGAACAGTAAAGTCCATTGATGAACGACCGGATATGAACTCACGACCTTAGGATCGGGAGGCAGGGCCACTCCCACTAGACCACCAGTGCTCTCAAAAGACAGTTTGTTATGGGAAGGGATAGTGGGCGGCTACTCTTAGCCCTATAACTTTTCTAATAACTCACTAGTCCAATCACTTTTTCGACTAAAAATAAGTTTCACAAACTTTCACGAAATATAGGTTTTTGAAGTAAGTAAATTTTCGCAACTTTTTACTGCATTGCGCCTGTTCCGAGCATGTTCGAGTAAAATGGTCGTGATAAAATAAACATTTATTACAATGCGTTTCATGCGTACCAGGAAGACTATATATATACAGACTCGGTATTCTTACAATCTTTTATCTGCCACGTGGTAAAAAGTAAGTTCGTATGAGCTAGTGGCCAACTCTTGTGATAGAGTTTTTAGGCCGCCTAAAGGCCTCCGTCATGCCTTAACGACTTAAAAGCCGGGACCGACAATTTAACGTGCCGTTAAAATTTAACTCGCGGTGAATTCAATTCTCCGTCAGATATCCTTAAACACATATCCTTAAAGTTCCAATTATTCAGCTGAGTTGCATAAAATTATCGCAAAATCCGTTCAGATGCTGCGCAACTTGTGACTCAGGCACGTGCGGCCTCCACATGCTTAAATCAGTGTCATGAATACCATCTCAGTAATAACAATATCACCATAAGACTACGTGAGGGCGAAATCTGACACAGAGTGTCTACCAACATGACGGAAAATGTGAAATTGCGGAATAAATCACATCCACAATGCATAAGAAATGACTGCTGCTGGCACTTTACTGTACTGTGCCAAACAATAAAATACCGAAACATAACCGAGAAAATAGGGGTCCGACGGACCGAGAGGAAATCCCTGCCAAATTTTATAAAACCAGTGCAAAGAAAAGGAACTTTATTTGAATAAAAACTGCTTTCTGTAAAGCTTCTTATTATGCTGCGCTCTTCGCTTGAGACTGCGATCATACCCGACGCTACTGACGGGTGGTAATGGTGAGTGGTTTAGCCAGAAACCCTCCCACTTAGTTGTGATAAGGGGGAAATTTTCTTTTGTTTGTCTTTTGACAGTTTGTAACAACGTTGAGGTTTGTTTAGCCTTGGCTTCTTTTCTGTTTGAAAATTTCGTCTAACTTTATTCAGTATCAAAAGCCGCGGAGTCGGAACGTTTGCCTGGGGGCTAGTGCACGTGGGTTCAAACTTTACCATGCCACAAGATGTTTTTGTTGGCGCTTTTGGGTTCTTGGAACTCCCGGCGATGGGACGTCAAGCGAGAGTACTGCCTCTAGAAAACTTCATACTTACATAAACTGGTTAAACAATTAACTGTGTATGTAAGTAATCTAATTAGTAAAATAACAGAAAGAAACTTACAACTAATCTAAATAAAATTTATAAATACAAAAGAAATAGTCGAGCTAACTTAAGACCGTTGCAAACGTTGATCCAGCTCATCAGAAAGTGTGCCCAAGATGCTGGCCGCATTGTCACGTTGAATGGCTATACTGATCCGTTGAGTCAAATAAAAACCAGCTCTTGGATCGCGCATCACTTTGACCAGACGCCCTGAAAGTATTTTGAAAACGCAGTGGGCACCCGTGCCCCTCGGACCTAGGGTCTCTCTCAAAAGGCTCAAACACATAAAGTCACGCCGAGGTTTTGTTGACTTGTATGTGAGTATTTAATTTACACGTTTGTAAGCAATGAAGATAACTCATTTATTAGATACAATTAGATAATTAAAATAAATTGTGTTAATTAGTTTCACTCTTCTAGTTCACATAGAGTAAAGTAATTTACCCTCCGAGCTTACATAGTAAGAGTGATTTCAGAGTTAATTAGCTAGTAAACAAACAAAAGCCTACCTTCAACGTAATGTTTTTACCCGACGACCCAGAGCAAAATAGGATTATGAGTTTAACGGCCGATGTACCTATATAATGTATGCTATGCTGAACTGTTTCCTCATAGCTTCCTAACTACTGGACAGATTCTAATATATGAGGTGCCTAATGTCAAACGCGCCCTGGCGATAGGAGTGACAGGTTAGGCATGACATCAGTTAAGTCAACCTTTCGTAAGACGAGAAATAAATGTGAGTTTCATACATACATATTATCACGCCCGCGTCCCTAATTGGGTGGGCAGAACTACAAGTAATCATAAGAAAACTTTCAGCCACTCCTGATTCGAAGTCCCGAGATGGAAATGGTGAACCATGGTGACAGGTGATCAGCCCATCGCCCATATAGATAGTCCATTATGCTGGGGAGGATACTATTCCTGAGTCGACTTTTACAACATGTTTTTGGGTGCGGGAGGCATAGGATCGGAGCGAATGGCGAGCACAAAGGGACGCCTACTCCCAGCAGTGGGATACTATGGGCTGTAGATGATTAAGAGACTATTACTTTACGTATTTTGTTCTTTCGAACCAGTGTGGTGAAAAAATGTTAAGTGCGCTTCAAAGAGGCTCCTTCCGTGCACTTGACACATGTTTTCGAACTTTTTTCTGTTCTACGACATGCCGGTTTCCTTACGATGTTTTCCTTCACTGTTTGATTGTACTGAAATATAGATAGAAAAATTTATTGGTGGATTTGAACCCACGACCTTAGAATCGGTAGGCGGAGTCACTACCACTAGACCACAAGTGCTTGATGATTACGATGATGATCGTTTTCGATGTCAAATTAAATAGCGTTCTGAAAACATAAGTTACTAGATTTTACATAATAGGGTTTAACTTTTATGTATCAAAACAACATCACACAAGCGTGGTCCAATTTCAACTTCTGTCAGCTTGACTGACATTGAGTGTGATAAAACCTTGTTTCTTTCCCGTTATAATAAGTACGCAATGTCTTATTTTATGGGTTGTCGACTCGAGACGTAGAAATGCAATATGTAGACAGAGCTTTTTTATGGCGGAATTTTGTTTCCTGCTGTGAATAAATGTCCGTCAAAGGAAATTAAACTCTGACTTTTGACTTATATTTCCGTGATATTTACTGACGCAAAGGGGGGAGACTCAGAAGGGGAGAAGTAATTTTGTTGAGTACTTACTTACTTTGTTTCTTTTTTATAACAGATGGCTTAAAAAGGCCACTTTAACTGTTCTGCTGCTGAATTGAATTGATGATCAATAATGCTCAAATTTGCCCCACTTTTTATTTGGTTGCAGTACACAGAACATTTTTATAACTACACAGGTAAAGGAGGACGCTACAGGAGGTAAAAAACACCCCATATAGCTATCGTTTAATGCATAGTCGGAGAAATATAACTGTAAAGGATTCATTTATATTGTAACCATTTTATTATGTCAATAAATTGATTTGTTTGTTTGTTTGTTTGTTATTTTGACGATTGTTTGTGACAAAATAAGAAATAGTACTTTGTGAGTTTTAAAGGATTTTTCACGAGATTGTAACAAATTATTTCAAGCATTATGGAGAGGTGGTTTGGAACATGTACAGGGGAGAGAAGTGCGATCCCGGGGGGAGGCTGTAAGCATGATAGAAAATAATAGAAAGATCTTGGCAAGTATCACAAAGAATGTTAAAAAAGGGCGCAAACTCATACATCTAAAAGTCTGTCAAATTAAATAAGGGAGTTGTAAGCCAAGCCAACTTTAATGGTTTACGTAGGTACGGAATGACTAAATTTCCTTTGACGGACATTTGAAATGGCTATGCAAATACTGCCTTTTATTATATTATCTGAATTTAGTCAGAGTACTGAAGCACCGCAGGCCTACAAATTGACCAATTATGAGTAACCCGCGACGATACTGCGTTTTAGAAGATTTTTTTTGGTAAAATATTATCGGGGAGCGCAAAAAGTCAACGCGTCAAATGTCAGTTCAGTTCAGTTCTTTTTTATTGGCTACTGTGACGTTACGTCACAAGCGTCAAATGTCAAACGCGTTTTGGCGTAGGAGTGACATAAGCTAGGCATGACATCAGTTAAGTCAACCTTTCGTATAACGAGAAATAAATGAGTTTCATACATACATACACATTATCACGCCCATATCCCTAATGGGACGGGCAGAGTCACGAGTAATCATAAGAAAACTTGCAGCCACCCCTGATTCAAAGTCCGACGATGGAACTATGGTGACAGATGATCAGCTCATCGCCTATATAGATGATCATGATGTTGGAGAGGATACTGTCCCTTAGTCTACTTTTACGACATGTTTGGGGAGAGAAGCAACTGGAAGCATTCGCTAGTGCCTACTTATAGAAAATATGTGTTGGAATTATTAACCCCATCTACGGTTGTTATTTGACGTACTCTGATCCGTAATAAACCGGATACGATTTAATCCGGGTCCCTTGAGCGTGATTACGGTCAATTTATTGATACCCCTGTAATCTGAGGCTGTGGCAATGAGGAACCGATCCACGATCCCAGGTCGATTTACTGTGTACATTTGTCACAACAAATGGGACAAGACTTTCAGCAATTTACGGAGAACATCTAAATAATAATAATAAATTACACCCAACAGTCACATACATAGTCCTGACCCCACACTAGGATTTCCTGTGTCGTGGATATCAGAAACTACGAGTACCATGGTACCACAACACCCAGATCCGAAATAAATATTTACAGAACATGCAAACATTTCTTCCGCAGCGGGAATCGAACTCGCGCCTCTTGCGTCTCTGCCGAGCAATCGCCCGCCACGTCACCGAGGCCGTCAAATCGCTGGTGTATCGTTCTTGAGTGGAGACCGCGACTCGGCAAACGTAATGATGACTGCGGTGAAAGACTGCTGGCAGAGGATGGATGCGTCAAGCCGAAGATAGGGCGCGATGGCGCTCATCGGAGGAGGCCTATGTCCAGCAAGGACTGCTAAAGACTGATAACGATGATGATAATGATTGAGAGCATTGGTTGGTCTAGTGGTACCTATTGAGGTTTTGACCCCACTTTCCCATCCCCTGCTAGTCGTGTCACTAGTTCTTACGAAGCAGTGTGGTGAAAGATTGAAAACGCCTCGAAGAGTCTTTAATTCGATTTCAATGAAGTATTCAAGTTTCTATTCTATTAGCTATCAATGAAAATTGAGTCTTATTTCCTATTACTAGTTTTCAATGAATAATGAGACGATTAAAGGGTGATTGTTTTCTTACCGATTTGCCGTCTTCTGATCTTGTGTAGTCCATTTCCTAAATGGTACCTTTTAGCACGAAAAGCTTGTTTTCTCTTCAACCAATGTCCTTCTGTACCTGTAAATAAAGGAGGTATTTTTATGCTCCGAAATAGATGTATTGCGACTCGGTATACAATGTGTACTGTATTATAAAATAATATTATATAAAATTCAGGTAGGGTAGTATTAGACCTCGATGTATTAGACAAAAAGCGCCATATTGGATTTTTTGACCCCTCGCTGACTTTTGTTGTTCGCGGCGCGGCGTCTTTTCTTTTTATTTGGTCTGAGCTTATAATCTAAAGGAATCCGGACGACACCTAATTTGCCAAAATATGAATCGTATTTTTTGTTGGCTGTATGTAGGTACCTATTATGGCACTCTCGTTATCTAGAAGAATTCTAGATAGCCGCTTCGGCTACAGCCAAAGGAATGCACATTACCTATATATGTATACACCTCGAACACCCTTCTATCAGTCGGGTAAAGAGCAGAGTTACATACAATAAAACAACATGGATAAAGATATACCACGTTAATACAAAATTTAAACTCAAACTGCTATCTCCAAACTTACCTCAACTTTCGTTCGGGTATTAAAGCCAGTATATTACTAACCTAACTTGCATACCTACTAAGCCACTTGGGGCGAGCTTTGGATGGACACACACCAGTATTAAACCGCGCGGTTTTGAGTTTTTTTTCCGAGCAATATAGAGTGAGACGCACGGAGACACTAGTTAGATCTGTCTCGTAGACGCTGTAGTTTTGGAAAATTGGCAACCTTGTGTGGGATGCAACACGATTTAAAATGTACCAACGAATGCCCGTTTATTATATTCCACTAACGGACGGCAGATGGTTCTTTATCCTCCTCAATTCTTTATTGACGACCTCGATGGCGTGGCTAACGAGTGCTCGGCTGACACGCAAGAGGAGCGGGTTCGATTCCCGCTGCGGGAGGAATGTTTGCATGATCTGCAAAATATTTCTTCCTGGTCTGGATGTAGTATTACGTATATAAGTATTCTATCAGCCATCTGTTCTCATAGTACAAGCTTTGCTTAGTTTGGTACTAGATGGCGCTGTGTGAAAAATCTACAAATATTTATTTATTTGTCATAAAAACGTTGTAAACTGTCGAAAAGCGTCATACATTCTTGGAAAGAAAAATAACGTTGCTATGGTGATGAACGATGAGTCGGCCGTTAGTAGAATATTAGAACAGGGCGTAAATCGAGTTGCATCACACACACGATTTAGTAGGTATATTTTGAGCGGCGCAGTCATAGAAAGTGTCAGGCATAGTAATAAGCGGCAAAACCGCGCGGTTCAGTCGTTCGTGTGCGCGATTCAGATAAGTATTCAATGCCTTGGCAACTTCTTTGCAACTCACATGAAACTCCGTCTGAGTTCAGAAGTTGTTTGTAAGCTCTTTCATTAATATGCAAACATGAAATATTTAGGCTACGGATGTTTTAATTTTCTGTTTGTACAATGCACGATTATTTTTGCTATATGTATTTATTTATCTGTCAAAAAGCGCCATACATTTTTTGTCCAACCACATTGCTATGGTTCCCTCCGTCTTCCGTTAGTTAAATATAGAAACCCGACATTAGTCTTAAAGCTTTATAAATGTGACGCATGTCTCTTGTTATTGAGTAAATTATATTAATTACACAGGTGACGAGACGCGGCCACAGATTATAAAAAAATACTTGCGGAGAAAACATCGCGCAACCCATGCTGCGTCAACCATTTGTGTATAACCCGTAAAGAACCCGTACCTATGTTCAACTACCTACTCTTCTCGACTGCAAAATTTAAAAAAAAACAGCCAAACAACGCAACCAACCGTTCGAAACCGTTCAAAGCGAATCGTGAGCAAAAAGGTAGACCTTTTTTATCCAAACTTTTTGGTCCTACGGGGGTCAATTTCTGGCACTGTGTATTTTTTATAGCTTTGCCGTTAGCACAAAGTAATAATCATGAACCTCGCCATAAAACAAAAAAGGTAATGAATGCAGCTTTCGTAAATTATGCGATTTGAGTTTCTGAGTGATCTAATTGTCACTTGTACGTCACACGTCAACTCGTAATAATTGACATCGGTTTTGACTTCAACTGTCTTACCGGCCAGTACCGGCCACATTTTTTTTTATTATCCACCAAAGTTTGACTCTTGACTACTCTTGATCAACATGGACACTGGCAGAACTGTGACGCAATGTCACTAGTCAAATAAAAAGAAGTGAAGTGGAGTGACTTCAACTGTCAAATTCGTATTTTATACCAATATTTTTTTTAACTAGTATAATGACCCGCGACTTTGTTTACTTTAATCATAATCGTAATCATTTATCAAGCTCGATCTCACAGCGAATCAACTATAATTACAAAGCTCGATAGAATATAAGGTAAGCGACAATTTTAAATTCCATTTGTAGGCAATACGTAGATTAGCCGCCCACATTTCACATAATACAGAGTTGTCACGCCACCGTTTACCCGATAGGTAAATGCCTAATAGTCTGCTGGAATCGAACCCCTTCTACTTTGTTTAAGTAATGACAGCGGTCACTCACCTGCCTGTATGACCTAGGTAATGGGTTCGAAATCGCTCTTACGTCCTAAGCTAAAATAAAAGAATACCTGCACGACCTACGTATTTGGTTTGAAATAACTCTTACGAGTATTGCTATAAGGTCTAAAATAAAAAGTTTTCGATAAATAAAACGGGCGTAATTGTTAACCTGCGTAAGGACAGAGTTTGTTTTTCTACACACAGAACTAGGTATTTAGAAAAGTTATACTAGAATATTTTTATTAATATAATTATTAATTAATTATAATTATTTTATTTTATTAATTTATAATTTTTTTTAACTCTTACAGCATGATCCAAGGTTCATGCTGTGCCGACCCCGCATAGAGTGGGATAAGGGCAGGAAGATGATGATGATGATGATACTAGAATATTTTTATGTACCTAGCTGATCGAGCGAAGATCTCCGTGTCAACTTGGTCGATTTAGCGTTGTATGTTTGTGGATAAGTTTTGTTAGAGCATAACGTTCGAACCGTTAATCCAATCTGTATGAAACTTGGTAGGTCAATAGATTTTGATAAGTAGATTTGCCGAAAAGCGTTAAGAGCTTAATTTGGTGAATGGGTTGTGAAAGATAATTGGGTTCATAAGGAAGTAAAAAAAAGTTTTACATATGTGTTGAGTGGGGTGCCATATGAAAGGGCTTTGTTTGTACATTCCAAAATGGTTTTTATTTTTGTTCTAGGATGTATAGTTTTTGAAATATAGCGAAAAAAGTTAAGTTTAGATAACCGTTGTAACCTGAGCTCCCTCTTATTAGAGTTTCCATGTCCTTGTGGTTCAGGTTAAACTGGATATTAGTATGGGGAAATCACAACCAGAAGAGAAGTGATAGGAAAGTATCTGGAAAATGGCTAAGAAATCGTTCGCTTTTTTTTGTGAAATCAATTCAACTAGCTTCACAGTTAAATACAATTATGTTATTTTGGGACCTACCTAATTAATGATGTCATCAGTATTAAAACTAAAGTAGGTACTTACTTACTTTATTATCAAGTCGTGAAACGTTCGTTATTTTTTATTACGGTATATAAAAATGCAGTACTGATACTAAAAAGAAACTACTTAGATACGCCCGCTACTAATGGGTGATTCATTTAGAGCCTGCTTTTTTAAACAAACTTCTCTGCTGGACTGGAAGTAAAGAAAAAACATGAATGCGTCCAGCTGCTTCTTAATTCTTTATTGCACATATAAAAACACATAAGCACACAGACATAAACTAAGGACATGTACAAAGGCGAGCTTAACCCTACAAAGAGTTCTTCTCTTTTTGTTTCTCGTTGCTTCTCTCCCCGAGCATGTCGTAAAAGTCGACTAAAGGGCTATGGGCTGATCGCCTGTCACCATGGTTCACCATATCCATCTAGGGACTTTGAATCAGGAATGGCTGCAAGTTTTCTTATGGTTACTTGTGGATACGTATGTATGTGTGTTTTTCAAACGTAAAAAAAAGAAAAATCAAATTTATCGGGGTTTCTTTGTTATTATTATGATAGCTCTATTCTTTACATTTACTTTATGCTCACCCCATTAGGGGTCGTCCAGTAATCACGTGGTGTTTTAAGCTAGCTTTTAACCTTGATACAAAATGGTACAAATTCATCATCATCCTCATCATCATGAAGTGTCACGAGTAGTCAAGTCAAGTACGTCTAAAAGAAACGTTTTAGTACTGCTATTCGTGTCACTAGTTCTTACGAACCAGTGTGGTGAAAGGAATGCGCCTCAAAGGCTCGTTTCATGCATTTGACAGTTCTAAAACTTTTTAAGTTCTACGATATAAATAAATAAATAAATAAATATTTGTGGACATTTCACACAGCGCCATCTAGCCCCAAACTAAGCAAAGCTTGTACTATGGGAACCAGATGGCTGATAGAATACTTATATACTTTTTTTTTTTTGTAAATACATACTTATAATACATAATACTACAACACCCAGACCCGGAAGAAATATTTGCAGAACATACAAACATTTCTCCCGTAGTGGGAATCGAACCCGCGCCTCTTGCGTCTCAGCCAAGCACTCGCCCGCCACGCCACCGGTATGCTCATAATGTTCCTTCACAGATTTAGAGTACTGTTATAGCGCACATAAATTTGAAAAGAAAAATCCATTGGTGCACGACTGGATTTGAACCCACGTGCTTTATGATCGGAAGGCGGGGTCACTACCGGGACCACAAATTATTTAGAGCAATTAATTTTCATTAACTTGATTCAAAATCGCTTTATTCGGCCTTGATGCTGAAAACGGTTTCTTCGTAAAAGATCCTACTGATATTATAAACGCGAAAGTTTTTATGTATGGATGGATGGATCTTTGTTACTCTTTCACGTCTAAACGGCTGAACGGATTTAAATGAAACTTGGAATATACATAGTACATGTACTGGATTAACATATAAGCTATTTTTTTACCGGGTACCACGCTAGTGAAGCCGCGGACTTCAGCTAGTAATAAATAATAATAATAAATATTGCTGGACACTTCACACAGCGCCATCTAGGCCTAAACTAAGCAAAGCTTCTACTATGGGAACCAGATGACTGATAGAATACGTATATACTTTTTTGTAAATACATACTTATAATGCATTATATGTATTACAACACCCAGACCAGAAATATATATTTGCATAACATGTAAATATTCCTTCCGCAGCGGGAATCAAACCCGCGCCTCTTGCGTCTCTGCCGAGCAATCGCCCGCCACGCCACCGAGGTCGTTAAGTATTATGGTACCCAGACTCAGTTTTATGCATATGCATATCGTAAACTAGAGGTATTCTGAGACTAGAGGTAACAAAGCAAGCAAAACCGCGGATGGAAGCAAGTTAAATACAATGATAGCCATATAATAAGCCTAATCGAGCGGTCCCGTGTCGGGAGGCTACTCCATTACGCGATGCGATCGAGAGAGCCGTGTTTGAGCTGTTAATATTAGCTCTATCGATACAGACGAGTACTCTACATGCACTATTTCCATGAACTGTCTGTCTCTCCCCCGAATACTCAAACGCGACTCAGAGTTGAGCACGTCTCAACTCACGGTTTTTTTAACAGTTTCTGATTAAAATCGGACAAAATAAAAATCGTCATTTGAGACGTGCTTAACTTTGAGATGCGTTTGAGTACTCGGGTGTCTATTTATCTAGTCGCGTCACTAGTTCTTTCGAACCAGTGGGGTGAAAGGATTTTAGGTGCGCCTCAAAGGCTCCTTACGTACATTTGACACACATGTCTTCGAACTTTTTCGGTCCTACAACATGCCTTTTCCTTCACCGTTTGAGAGTACTGGTATTGAGCACATATATACATATACACATAATTATCACGCTCGTATCCCTAACGGGGTGGGCAGAGCCACAAGTAGTTACACTTGCAGCCACTCCTGATCCAAGAGTCCCAAGATAGATATGGTGAACCATGGTGACAGGTGATTAGTCCATCGCCCATATATAGATGTCTCATCATGTTGGAGAGGATACTATTCCTTAGTCGACTTTTACGACATGCTCGGGGAGAGAAGCAGCTGGACGCATTCTATGTTTTTTCTTTACTCCCAGTCCAGCAGGGAAGTATTGAGCACATACATAAATTTATTGAACAGAAAAACTTTTTGGTGCATTTGGTGCAAGACTGGTTTTGAACCCACGACGGATCGAGAGGCGGGGCCGCTACTAGTCTACCAGTGATCTATAATACCATTATAGAGCCTATTCATGTTTTACTTTCAATTTAAGTCCCATATCTACCTGTGATTTAAAATGATTTGCGCAACGCAGTTAAATAATTACTTAGCTGAGATAAGGCGGGTGGCGGACTCCGCAAACGGCTCGCCAACACGAGCCTGTTAATCTTCTTGTCACTGCAATGCACTGTACTGTAGTACTGTCTACACTCAGTAGATCTACAAATCTAAATATATCGATATACATATATCTAAATACCTATATAGTAGTTCGCCGAACTAAGATCTCGCGCCCGATTTTAATCGCAAGTTGACACAATCCGCAAGTTTTGTATCCGTGTTCTGGGGTTTCTTGTACTTACAGTGTAAGTACAAGAAACCTCAGAACACGGATACAAAATCTAAGTAGGTAGGTAAAGTGTGTAAGTCTTACACACTTTACCTACCTACTTAGATCTAATGGTCTATTCAAAAAAAAAATTACAGTAGATATAGTGTCTTGATTAAAATACAAAATCAAGACTTTATGTCGACTCTAACACCATATCCATCTTGGGACTTTGAATCAGCAAGTTTTCTTATGATTACTTGTGATTCTGTCCACCGCATTAGGGATACGGACGTGATAATATGTATATCAAATTACTATTTTAACTATTTTATATTACTATATTAAATTCCAGGCGCTTAATAATAAGAGGCAATAAAGAACATTTCCCGGGGCTAAGTGAGGTTAGCGGGAATAGTTTTATTTGCGAGTTACGAGTGCTCAAGACTTTCATTACGGGATTCCGTACACGGAGCTACTCGGAAACTTTCACTCTTCGTGCTACCTACATTTTTATAACTGGATAAAGCCACTGTTATAAATGCCCCTCCACATTCACGCGCGAATTGCTCGCGAAGCCGTGAACCTTCCGCGAATACGAATGTAGAACCGTTATGATGCAAGTCATGGGGCTGAGTCACCTGAAGACGAGTGCCGCATACGCACCATACGGTCGTGTGTTTTGAATGTAAATTAAATGACTGTAAATTGTTCTTACAAACCGAAACTGACATTTTTAGAATGTTTTCAGGCTCGTCAAATATTAAAAGTACAACAATAGGTACCTAGATTGTTTTGAAAAAGGTTTGAGCATTATTTTTAAAATGTTTGCTAAGCTTGTTCTGTTTCGGTGGTCTCACCCACAGCAGCAAAATCGGCGTCCATGACTAGCGTGCGAACTATACTGTGAACCAGACGCGAACCTTTGTGAGTGTGTAACGGTGACAATTATTGTCGCAATCCGCGCCGCGGTTCATAGCGTGATTCGCGCCGTGAATCGCGCGGGAATGTGGAGAGGTCTTTAATACATTAGAATGCGCTTACGTTTTAGGAAATCCTCCTGTATTTCAGCCTGTAAGTATAAAAGAAAGACAGAGTGAGACCCCGTAAAATGTTGAAACCAAATAATCCGCCAAATGAAATAATTGTTAAATACAACTACAAAATTAATAAAATTGGTTTCAACAACTAAAGAAATAGTTATTAAATACCTACCAAAGTAAAAATCATCTGAAAATAAGGCACCCGAGATCTAAATCAAAACTTAAACGAAACATGGATTTTTCAACATTTTTTAAATGGTTTTGTTCTCTTATCGTATTTTAACTTTAAGGATAAAATGTTTAAATTTCATATTATTTTTGAATAAACATACATACACGTCAGTATCCCTAATGGGGTAGGTGGAACCACAAGTAATCATAAGTAAACTTGTAGCCACTCCTGATTCAAGAGTCCTAAGATGGATACGATGAACCATGTGTTTGAATAAACACATTTTATTAACTACCATCAGATTTCTACATCAATTTTGGTTAGCAAAATCTGTTATTGCACACTCCTAAATTTTATATCGCAGTACATATGCTTCTTGAACTCTCGTAAGTAGCGAATGCCCGATTCGACTAATAAACGTGAGCGGTTGCAGTACGATTTATATGGAGCCGTCAGTGCTACGTAATTTGAACGAATGTGTCGAGTTTTCCACAATTTTGTGCAGAAATTTACATATATTATGAGGGTTTCCTTTTTCTTTCCAGTTAATAAACTTCAATTAGACTATGGCTGATTTAGGAGTAATGTTATTGCTCAAATCCTATATTTAAACGGATGACACGTATTAAATTACCATAGCAACGTTTTCATCTGACAAAAATCACCATAATTTTTTTTACAAAAAATAAAGCTATCGTAATCTTCCATCTGTGTTCCGTTTGTTGAATAAATATAGCACAAAAAAGTTTTTTTTAGTTTATGTTTAAATTCTGTAGACCTAGAGGTTTACGTATATAATAATACTAGCTGCCGGCCGCGGCTTCGCTCGCTTGGTACCCGGATAAAAAATAGCCTATATGTTAATCCTGTACACGTACTATATATATTCCAAGTTTCATTCAAATCCGTTCAGCAGTCTAGGCGTGATTGAGGCACAAACATCCAAACTCACAAACTTTCGCATTTATAATATAAGTAAGATTTACGTGGTCTCCTAGGACAACTCCATCTTAAAAGTTATCTTAAAAAGGCAAGTCAAGATTTTCTGATTTAAACTATTTAAAGAATTCTCCTCATTATGACTAAGTGGCTAAAAATACCGAATACGCCCAAGCAGGCTGTTGAAATATGAGGGTAGAATTGAGCTGCCTCTCGTGGAATGTTAAGATAATGTGGCGATCACGAGCAACGTTACGTGCTTAATGGGCCTTATTTACTATGACCGAACAAAAAGTAAGGCGGGCGAACGCGGGCACGTTTGTGGAATCACCGTGTTATCGAACTCTAATATGACCATTTTGTATTACAAAAACGCGACGAGGCGACAAACAGGTTACGAACAGTCACGTTTCGTTTGGTTATAGAGTATAAGGGCAAGATTTGGCTGAGGTTCCGGTGAGACTGGGATACTAGTTGGTAATGTTCTTGTTCTTAAACCTAAATAAAATTTGTCCAAACACTAGGTTCTCTACATTAATACTTAAACATTGTTATAATCTATTAAATCTATCATTTTCTAACGATCATAAACTAAGTGTATCCTCCTTAACATGATGGACCATCTATATTAGCGATGGGCTCATCACCTGTCGCCATAGTTCACCATAATCCATCTTGGGACTTTGAATCGGGAGTGGCTGTAAGTTTTATTATGACTACTTTTTTTCGCCATATTGATTGTAGTCACTCTCTTTCACGCAAACCAAGACACACACACAGACACTTCGCATGCACAGCAGTAAGGCAATAGGTAGGCCTATAACATTGATGAATTTGTATTTTGTATTTGTATTTTGTACTTATGGCTTTGCGCACCCCATTTTAGGGATATGAGCGTGATAATTATACAGACATACTTATATGTACATAGAAACTAAGCAAGCGAAACAACTGCTGTTGTTATGTCGTGACCACACATTATTCGCACCGTAAGTCGCGGACGGAAGCTAGTTACCTATATACAAGCAACATACAACGATTAAGTGCGTCTAGGTATCTAAAGCTTACGCAGTGCGGAACGGCACTGTCGCATTACAAAATTTTTGGTGCCAAGTATAATCTTCGCCATTACACATTTCCGCTTATTTGTTGCAAACACAGGACTGGATGATGTAGAATATAAATAGGATGGCTACGCTTCGATTGCTTCATTGAACTAGGCTAATATTAACAGCACATACATTAATACGGTCATGATTGCGTTGTTTCTCGGGGAGCGTGTCCAATTAGTGCGGTAATTTTCTGATACAAAAGGGTTTGGGGCATATTTCACTAACATTATAATAACAGAACTCCAATTGCGCTATTCTTAGCGTAAATTACGTTTTGTTTATCCACATTTCGTGCTATGTTTTGATATATCACACGCTGTCTACCGTTTTTGGCAGCTGGCAAAAGAGATCAAAATATAGTAACGTGCGTTCCATTGAACGTAAAACCCGTTAAATAGCGCGATTTGGGCACAGTTTTTGGTGAGTTGAATGGTATATTATAGATCGCAAAATGTTTTTATTATTATACACCTTGGCAGGCTCCTTTGAATGAGTCAAATTGGGTGAGAAAATGTGTTTAAATACATTATGTGAAACAAGTGTGGCACCTGCATAACGAAAACCTCGTAGGTCTGTTTATAGTAAACTATTCTGGAGGGAGAAAAAACGTCTGGTATACAGTTTTGTTAGAACTTTTTTTAGTATTATGCGCGTTTATGAAACCATAAATAACAACGTAAATGAGAACGGATTGCGCGTATCGAGGTTTTCATACAGATGAGCAATAAAAAGAAAATGGTATAAAAATCTATGAGATTTTTACTATACGCTGACGATAAGCAGAAAGTTCAGTCCACTGTTTCCGAGTTTCACTGCTTTAGTCAGTGTGGGTCTTTACCCAAATGTTACCCAAGAACAAATGAGCGCCGGGCTGCCTAATCTTGTAAATCGGACTCATAAAACATCTCCAAACTCACTCTCTCTTATCTCAACGTAGTAGAGTTTACTTTACCTTGATTTTTTTCGGCGCCGTAACAAAGCTTTATACGCAACAAATTAGGAATTATTTAACGTTTATTGCGTTTATTTTCCTTTGTATTTACGAATAAACTGAATGAGTTTTCAAAAGAACTCTGGAGTATTTGAATTTCACGGAGGAAAATTAGTTTGTCGGAATATTTCCCATGAATAAGCATACATAGCATGTTGCAATTTGTAGTTATTGAACAAAGAAGAAAATAATGTGATTTTGTAGTTATTGAGAAGTTTTGCTGAAACCGTTTAAGTTTCTAGTTAATGATCTACTAGCTGCCGCTCGCTTTGTACCCGGATAAAAAGTAGCATATATGTTATTCCAACACACGTATTATGTATATTCCAAGTTACATTCCAATCCGTACAGCCGTTTTGGCGTGATTGAGGCACAAACATACATCCGCACATCCTTACATCCCCACAAACTTTCGCATTTATAATAATAGTAGGATATTGATCTATAGAATTATCAATAATCTGAAATTAACTTTAGAAAATGACTACCTACGCACGCCGATGGCTATGTATTAATTCTAATGACAAACCTTGAAAGTAGAGAATTGTGCACTATCATTGATAAAAATTAAAAATACTGGAAAAACTACAAAAGGTATACAAAAATTACTTTAGTTTTTTGAAGGTACCCAAAAACCACCAATATTTTTCCAACGTACTTGCGGAAACCAAATCTCTGTTCAACCTCATCCACTCTTGGAGACCTTTCTCATTTTACCAACATTAGGCGCGCGGTTGGTTGGGTTCCTAATATATTTCGTCCATTCACTTTGTGGTCGAGCAGAAACCTAATATTTCTGAATTACTTTGCGTTGTCTGAAAAGGACGGCATTCTGTGCGCACCTGTCACTTGTTGAGAGGATAACAGATACTTTAGCCACGTGGTAATGCTCGTGTCACTAGTTCTTTCAAGTTAACAAATCTTATCAAAATTGAAAGGGCAATGTGCGCTTCTATGACAAAGTCCCAAGCGAGAGGACAAATTTGTCAGTTAATAAATTCAAAACTCTAATAAAACGAAAGTTGTTTAAAAAAGCTTACTATAAATATCCGATTATATAGAAGACAAAAATCTTGGGACTGAATAATGCTCCAACTCCTTTTATAAACATGTAAAGGGATCATTTTCCAAAAAAATAGCAAAGCGTGGTTTCTTACCTGTATCTTCCACGCTTGGTCGCGTTACGAACAGGTGTAAATGCAACGTAGATTTAAGACGTCTCCAAGAGATTTCAGTGATTTTAAGAAATAAAGTCATAGTCAAAATAATAATTTTCACTTTGACTTTGACATTCCAACCAGTGTAGTGAAAGGATCATGTACCTCAAACAGGCTTTTTCGTGTTTTTGAACTTTTAAAAGTACTTTATAAAATTAGTTCTAAATCAAATTGCTAATCGTACTTGGCTAGATTTCCATATTTAATAAATTAATATAGGTGGACACTTCACACAGCGCCATCTAGCCCCAAACTAAGCAAAACTTGTGTTTGGGAACAAGATGGCTGATAGAATACCTATACACTTTTTTTTGTAAATACATTATTACGTGTAGCGAGAATCAAAGCCGTGCCCTCGTCCGCCACGCCACCGAGGTCATAAAGTTATTAGAGTACAATGAATTAATTGTTTAGTACACTAATAAAAAATATTACGTTCAGTTTTATCCTTAGCGAATTTTGTTTATGGCAATGTCAAAATGTAGCATTGCTTGCTAGCTGTGTCACTAGTTATTTTTTTCTTCCTATGTTAGATCAATGATCTGGTTGAAGTCACTTGACCATAACTATTTCTATGAAACCAAAGCAAGTAGTTTTAAAACTTTACTAAACAACTTTTTTAAAAGCTCACGTAAGGTCAAAAATGAGGTGACTTGAAAGGTCAATCGAAGACAAATATTAGTTTTTACTTAGTTCACCAATAATCGAAATACTCAACCGATCACTCACTTTAACTTAAGTTTAAGTTAAATTATTAACTAGTGGGCTTAGGTCAAGTCAATAAATTTAATTGACGACCTCGGTGGCGTGGCGGGCGAGTGCTCTGCTGAGACACAAGAGGCGCGGGTTCGAGTTCCACTACGGCAGAAATGTTTGTATGTTCTGCAAATACTTCTTCCGGGTCTGGGTGTTGTAGTATTATGTATTTACAAAAAAAAAGTTATTCTATCAGCCATTTGGTTCCCATAGTACAAGCTTTGCTTGGTTTGGGGCTAGATGGTGCTGTGTGATATGTCCTCAAATATTTATTTATTTATATTACAAGCTTTGCTTAGTTTGGGGCTAAATGGCGCTGTGTGAAATGTCCACAAACATTTATTTTTATTGATTTACTATTGAATTTGAGATAGCCCGACTGTTTCTCTTGTATTTTGTAAATTATATTTGTGTTAGTTGTAAGTTTCTTTGTGTTAATAAATGATTGTGTTAATAGATGAATTTGATTAGAACTAGATACTTTGATACGCGACCTAAATAAAACAAATTCCCCGAACAAACCGCGTTTGACAGTTCCCACTAAACCCACAGACATCGCGTTATAAGAGCGAATCAAGGGCTTGCGGTTATTGATTCCTTTGAATATATATAATACTAGCTGCCGCCCGCGGCTTCGCTCGCGTGGTATCCGAATAAAAAATAGCCTATATGTTAATCCAGTACATGTACTATGTATATTCCAAGTTTTATTCAAATCCGTTCAGCCGTTTAGGCGTGATTGAGGCACAAACATACAAACATCCAAACTCACAAACTTTCGCATTTATAATATAAGTAAGATTCGTCTGGTCTATCGAGGTACTGTTTTAAATAAATCAAAGATCGAAGCACTGGTGGTCTAGCGGTAGATTTTAAGATCGTGCGTTCAAATCCGGTCGTGCATTATCATCATCATCACTATCCACAGCCAATCTTTGCCCACTACTGAGCGTAGGCCTCATTTTGCTTATGCCACCCAACACAACCATTTATTTTTGTCATTTTATTTTTTTGGATTACAACCTTTTTAAAACTAGGTCAAAGTCAAATTACTAATGGCCTACTTGGCTAGATTGTATTAGAGTACAATTAATTAATATTAGAGTACAATTAATTAATATTTTTAGTACACTAATTATAAAAAAAACAATGGGAGGTACACATTTACTGCCAGATCGTGGTCCAGTCTTGTACTAATGAATTTTTCTGGTTCGATTTATGTGCGTTATACTCTCAAACGGTGAAGGAAAACATGAACAAACCGGCATGTCGTAGAACTAAAAGGATCGAAAACATGTTTTAAGTGCATAAAAAGAGGCTTCGAGGCGCACTTTAAACCCTTTCACCACACTGTTTCGGAAAAACTCGTACGACTAGGTAGTATCGATTGCTTTGAATATATTACATTCGTCGGGCCTTCTGAGGTCTACTGTATATAGGTTTTGAATTAATAAAAGATGGGGCCAATAAGCTAAAGTAGGTACTTCGCGTTCTAAAGGCATTTAATCCATCAAGAATCTTCAGTATTCATGTACCTTAGACCTTTTTACCCGACTACAAAAGAAGGTTGGTTAGGTTACTTTAAATATACAAAATCAATGAACACTGTTTCAGAGTTTTTCAAAATAACCTTTAAAAAGGGGTAAAATGGGTAGGTCTAAATTTACACAACGTGAGCGAATCCGCGCGGCCATACTAGTAATAATAATATTAATCTGTTCTAAGCTTCTAAACGAATTGTGAGATTTGTACAAAATATTAAGGTGTCAAATGATGGATCTTAGCAGTAAGAGTTATAGCAATTTTCTGCAATGAACGCGCAGGCCAAACTACTGAAGATAAAAGGTTTAATTTGAAAGGTAGTTTTCTTTTATGGCAAAACTACCCACTAAGGCGGGGTTTTTCGAAATTCAACTCCTAAAGGGGTAAAGGCGTTTGTTTGAAACTTTTAAACGCGTTGTGCTATTTGCTTGAAACTCGGTCACGTGATTTTTCAAAACAACCCTTAAAAGGGGGTATAATAGAGTGTCAAAGTTTGAATGGGAATTTTTTTTTCGAAAAATTCATGTGCGCTACACCAATACTCTCAAACGGCGAAGAAAAACATCGTGAGGAAACCTGCATGTCGTAGAAACTAAAAAAAGTTCGAAAACATGTGTCAAGTGCACGAAAAGAGCCCTTGAGGTTCACTTTAAATCCTTTCACCACACTGGTTCGAAAGAACTAGTGATACGACTACTAGTAGTACCGAAAAAATGAAATATAAGTAATTATACCGTGTTTGGTTTCAAGGTGATTGATGATCAGAGTTATCGACGTTACGTTCTAGATATATACGAGTAAGTTGCTACATATATAATTATCACGCCCGTATCCCTAACGAGGTAGGCAGAGCCACGAGTAATCATAACAAAACTTGCAGCCACTTCTGATTCAAAGTCCCAAGATGAATATGGTGAAATAAGGATAATGGTAAGTTATCAACTCTCACGTAATGGGATTTTAGTTTCTATGTGTTTGTACTTACTTTATCGTCTTACTAGTTCTTTCGAACCAGTGTGGTGAAAGGAATTGATATAATAATTACATTATATAATAGTTTTAATTTCAAACAGTTGTTTCTTAATATCTATTAAAATTACTGTTAATTTTATAGGATTTCATCTAAAATTAATGATAGAAAAACTATTGGTAAAACTTTTCTCACAGAATTTAAATTTACTTCAGAACTCATTATTTTTGGGCTCAAATTCAAAATTATGTATTTATATGGATTATTTTTGTGAGTATACATAGTTGCGGTTATATCAAAGATATTTTTTATAATAATTTGCTTTGTAAATATTGTTCTTGTCAATTTTCAATTTTCTGTTAATAATAATTTATTAATAATAAATGTTTATTTCTTTATTTCTTTCTTTCTTCTTGGCTTGCATCCTATTTTAAATTGTGACTATCTAAACTATAAATTAACTTATTTAATATATTTATTTATGTACATCATTATCTATTAAATCTAAGATCTTATCAGTTTCAAGAGCAATAAAATAAGTGTCCCAAAATAATTTATCATGAAAAAGCACTTACTTTTACTGTGTGTCCTAATTCGAGCGTCATATTTTAGAACATTCAATAATTCTACACTCATCTTAGTCCACAGAGCATTTAATTATGTTACCATTTAAAACTACTTTTAAACTTTTTCACAACTTCACATAAAACACCAAAACTTTTTTTTATATTTGCAATATACCTTTTTTAAAGTTTATAAGTACATACGCGGTCTTCTTTTTATTTTTCGTAATATCGAAGTATTCAGTTCGGATGGCGACAGCGTGTGGCTACGCCGGCCTACGACGTAGCACTGCCGTAGCGATTCGTAGCTCTTGGTTACATTGTTTGGGCTAAATCAGTTATTTCTTAGAGCGAGTTTGAAAGTGTAATAATTTTATTGTTCATTATTGAAGAAACATTAGTGATTGTCTTATAGCCTTATAATCCTTTGTTTAAAAGCCAAAAACTGTCAAAATATAACAATTAGTGAATGATTTAATATTGTTAACTGTTTCATATTTGATCCAAGACTCCCAAGATAGATATGGTGAACCATGGTGACAGGTGATCAGCCCATCGCCCATATAGGTCCATCAAGTTGGAGAGGATACTAGGTACTCCTTAGTCGACTTTTACGACATGTTCGGAGAGAGAAGTAGCTGGACGCATTCTATATTTTCTCCCAGTCCAGCAGAGAAAAAGTATAAGTCTATATTTATATAAGATACATTTGTATCTCTTCCTATAGTACGTTTAAGAAATAACTAAGATAGGTTTACTATATTTAAAATTTAAAAACATTAAGTTGTAAACAGGGGCAAACTACGGTAATAAAATACTAAAATACAGTATTTTTATCCAACATTTCATTTACTGTAAATCTCTGTAAACACAACGTTGTAGAACCGTAGATTTAAATTAAACCGATACTAATGAATGGTTATTATAGGCGAAGGTTTGCGCTGTCACGTCCAGTGTGTTTGCCTGACGTGCATTGTACGAGTATCGGCTTTACGGTTATTTACGGTATATTGTTGACGTGGTATTTCCGTTATAAACTATATTTATGAGAAAACTTAATCACACATGATTAATGCGAAAGTTTGTGTGTTTGTTCTCATTTATCTCCGTAACAGATGAACTGATTTGGCTATAATTTGAAATATATATAGTTTATGACCCGGAATAACACATTTGGTACTTTTAATTCAGGTAGGAACCACGTGACTGGACCCGCTTACGGATGTCGGTTGTTAATATAGTATATTACATTACCTATATATACGGGGTGTCCCACGGCTATGCCACACGGACGGAAAGTACCTTAGAAGTACCGTACATAGAAAACGTTGTTGAAAGAAAAATTAGCTTAGTAGTAATTAAAAACAAACTACATTCAAAGATTATTAAATAAGGAAAATAGTTTAGACAAAGAATGAGAAAAAGTTAAATTAAATGTTAAATTTCAGTATTTTTTTTTATTAGTATATAGTAAAATTACAGGTGTTGTTTTTAACACATTTGGCGTATTCGATTTCCAATTCAGACAGGCGATTATTTAAAAATCTTTGGATGCAGTTCCCATTGTTTTAAAAATCAAACTGAAGTCTTATTCAGTAAAATGTTCTACGGTATTTAAGGTACTTTCCAACTGTGTGGCATAGTCGTGGGACGCCCTGTATAAACAATAAGCATTTTTTGTAGTCAACGCACAGGTCAAACTACTGAAATTGGAAAGCTGAAATTCGGAAGGTATCTTCTTTCTACATATAATAAATGTACCTAAATTAACTAAGTACCGAAATTCAACCCCTATAGGAGTGAAAACGGTTGTATAAAACTTTTAAACGCGTAGTGTGATTTGCTTGAAACTCTGTTTGGACACGTGTTTCAGGGTTTTTTCAAAATAACCCTCAAAAAGGGGTCAAATGGGGTGTCGAAATTTACACTACGTGAGTGAAGCCGCTTGTGTAAGCTAGTATATTGATATTTTTAAACATTATTTTGGTTTTCCTTTTAAAGTGGGGAGGTAGGTAGGGAATATGCCTACCAAACACTTTATGAATATATTTCATATCTTCCTGTGGTAAAAAAGGCGATTTTTGTTATTCTAAACTCGTATTACGACATTCGTGTGAAATTCAAGGTTTTCTTTATGACTGTATTACAAATTCTTTCAGTGCCTCGCATGAGACTGACGAGTCATACATTATTAATATTATTTGTATATATTACGAATAATATAGGTAATACCTAGAAATCTAGTGGTCTAATCTAAGTCATGAGAAAAAAAAATCTCTTTTTGTACAACTATTAATATATTAACTTTAATACAATTATTAACTAATGATTTTCGTACTAGCGGAACCCACGGATTTGGATGGAATGATGTGTGGATGTGAGGATGTATGTTTGCGCCTCAATCACGCCCAAACGGCTGAACGGATTTGAATGAAACTTGGAATATACATAATACATGTGCTCGAATAACATATAGGCTACTTTTTATCCGGGTACAACGCGAGCGAAGCCGCGGGCGACAGCTAGTACATACATATTATCACGCCCGTATCCCTAATGGTAGAGCCACAAGAAAACTTGCAATCACTCCTGATTCAAAATCCTAAGATGGATATGGTGAACCATGGTGACAGGTGAACAGCCCTATCTTTGGCTTGACGCATCCAGTTTCTGCCAGCAGCCTTTCGCAGATCGTCACTCCACCTAGCCAAAGGACGTCCTTCATTACATTTGCCGAGTCGCAGCCTCCACTCAAGAACTCGTTTAGTTCAGCGGTTGTCGGTTCTTCGGCAGATATGGCCAGCCCATTACCACTTCACTGCTTAATACTTAATTACTTAAATTTTGTAATTTATGTACCTAAGTTAAAAAGTTAGTAAATTAATCTTAATTGCAACCAAACTACTTGAAAAATTATTTCAATGGACCTAACGTATTTGAGTTTAAACGTGCCGAGTTAAGTTGGCATGACGGCATAGTGCTTAGAAAGTTTTGTAATAAATGGGTATTAAAGATTAAAAGTTACAAAACTAACATTATTATTTCGGTTTTAGAGTCAACAGTGGGTACTTAGGTACTGGTACTATATTCCAAGTTTAATTCAAATCCTTTCAGTCGTTTTGCCGTGCTTTTAAATATAAAAAGGATTAAATCTTAAATTATCTTAAAATGAATTTCTGCAAAATCACGCTTTAATCAACTAACTATGTTTTAAATGATAAATCAAAACTAAAAGAAAAAATTAATTGCGAGTTCGCACACAAAGGGTTCCGTACCATCGTACACGTACAAAAATGTTTTTTGTATGAGGCCCCCTTTTGTCTTTTTATTTTAATTTTATTATTTGTTGTTATAGCGACAAAACAAATACACTCTCTGTGAAAATTTCAACTCTATTTATACGGTTCTTAAGATACAGCGATACGGCCGCTGACGGACAGCCCGTTGGCACTCTTCGATTACGGAACCCTAAAAATACGATAAAACACATCCAATTGAGAAAAAACACCATCACTGTGTACATATTATAAAAACAACGAGCGATCAATCTCGTACAAAAACTGCGAAGAAATCCCAAGGATTCGTTTCAAGGAACGAATCAAACTTTTCAATCAACGACCAGACAGATCATTCCCTTGATTCCACATCACAAGATTCGACTGACTATAAATCAAAAACATTCTGCATGTACTTTAAAAAGTTTAAGTTTAAGAGGTTACCATGCCTTCGCGTCTAGACCAATTTCGAAAGAGATGGCCCTACGGATTTTGGGTGTTTATAAGAGAGAAAGAGAATCTCTTTCTCTCTTATAAGCACCCAAAACCGTGTAAAATATTTAATTCAAATAACCCACTAAAAAAACTAGTTTCAACAACTAAAGAAATAGTTATCGCTTACCTATCAAAGTAAAAATCATCTGAAAGTATGTTAGGATTTTCGAGATCTAGATCAAAACATACTCAAAACATGGATTTTTCTCCTTTTTTTCTCTAATCGTGTTTTCACTTTGAGGAACAAAAGAAAAAAAAATCATTTTCTTTTTGAATAAACACATTTCACTAACTAACAACGGAGTTCTACGTCGATTTTGGTGAGCAAACACCTATTGCACACTCTTATGCCTAAATTATTAAAAGTATAGCGTAGCGCGTAGTGACCCTGTTTTCCAATTTGATGGAGTGTCTAGCTGAAACACGAGAGGTGCGGTGCAAAAACACGTTTTTATTTGATATGAACATTTTGTAGCGCCTTTTTTTTGACAGAGTATAAATTGATGTTTTGCTGACAGAAGGGAATGAAAGAAGAGAATCAAGCTGTGCCGACGTCTTCACTCCGACACTCCATTTTTGATAACGTTCGATTAGTTTTTATTTAACAACATTTAGGTATTTTTCTTGTTTTTGTATGAATCCTCGGCCGTCTAGATGCGGCCACCGTCCAGTACGAACATGGCCTCAGTCGAATCGCAAGGTTCTAATCGAGTTCAGCGTCGGTAACGCTGTAATGGTACTTTTGTATAACTTTTTCTCGCAGTACAAACTGTGCTGGCCTCGGGTGACGTCATAGCTATTCTTACTCTATCTAAATATGGAGTTCTTATAGACGAATCGATTACTACTTCGATATCGGGAACTATAACATTTTAAAACCTTTGTAGTTGACGGTCACATGGAATAGGTCAACGAACGGTGAACAAGCTTCCACCTGCGTGGATACGTGGAACCTTAAATGTACCTAATGTGTTATTCCAGGTCATAAACTATGTTCATCCCAAGTTTCAGCCAAATTCGTTCTGCCGTTACGGGGATGGTGGGAAAAAAGACACACTCACGTACTTTCCTATAATATTAGTGTGATTCTCGCTATTATAGGAAGTGACCACTCATATGAAGTGACCCGTAGAACATACGACCAAAGTTCAGTATCAGTAGGTATTTGATTTGTCTTCGAGCAGTGTGATAAGCATTTCTCCTTTTATTTCTGGCATCTGCGGCTGAAGTTGACACAATGCCAGTGTTAAGGTAAAATTATTTCAAAACGATGTTCGGCTGGAACTCTAGATTACCTGAAATAATGCCGAGGGTATTTTTCATGCAGGCCGCAGAAGCCCACACTGGCATTGGTTGTCACCAGCCATGATTGGCACCGTTTGAAAGCAAAACACTGTATTTGCCTTCACATGTCGACGCAGGCACGTTCTGACAGAATTTGTTTGTCTTGCCACGAGCGAGTGCTCGGTAGGTACAGTATCGTGAACGAGGAACCCGCAGTTTGCGCGTTTGCCTCGGGCGAGGCACGTCCTGACTAAGCGAACACTTGCCTCGCGCGGCATCTTCGTGGAGCAACTCATTCCGACAGTACGCAGCTATTCGGGTAGTACATGAGCGGACCTGTAAGCATATGCTAAAGTACTTACATAAAATTTTACATGCCTAGTGATTTTTCTTGACGATTTAACTCGAGACGAATTTGTTCAATGGTTTGATAAGAGCTGAAAGGTTTTTAAAATAACACACGTAATACGAGTTTTCCTACCTTGATTCAGAGTGACAAGCTTTGGCAAAGACAAAGGACAAAGTTATTTCGGTGTATAAATGGAAATAATGCTTAGAATGTAAAAGTAAAAAAAGCTACGACATGCTCGGGGAGAGAAGCAGCTGGACGCATTCTATGTTTTTTCTTTACTCCCAGTCCAGCAGAGAAGTAAGTAAAGCTACGTAAATTAACTTGAAATCAGTGATACCTATGATGATCAGTGATATCTAATAATATTACTAGTTTTAACCCGTGGCTTTGTCCGCGTGGTACTGGATGGACAGGATAAAACTTTAAAGAGTTACATTATTGCGGAAACAATGTATATTATGTATGTTCTAAGCATTTACATCATTTGTTACTCATGCACAATTTTTCGAAAACAGAAATTGATAATTTATTTGTTTTCACAAATTGGATTAATGCTGTACTCGTGCAAAAAATTGTTTACAAAACATCTCTGCCACTTATGGACAACAGCTGATGACTAATAATAAACTAATATAACAAAACTTAAACTAAAATTACAAATTAAGGTACCTACGTACTATTTACCTAGCAGGTACCTACTCGTTTAACAAAGGTTTCTAATATCCTTTGTCTAGACGAAAGCTCATCAAACAATGTTCAACGGAAAATATCAATGTTTTTCTTTGTAATTTTAACCAACTTTTTCTTGTGATTTGATTCTAGGTACTCAAAAGTTTAATTAAGCGGGGTTGTGACCCTGTAGGCCTCACGATGTAGGGGTCCTCCTTAGGGGTCATCTCGTGATAGCACAGATACGCCCGTAGCGGGAATCGAACCAGCACCTTTCGTATTTCACTCGGGCGCACGCCCACTACACCATCGCCATCAAGGTGGTCAACCCTTCTTATTGATCGAGCGAGTGAAGCTAGCGAAGATTTCAGTGTCAACTTGGGCGATTTAGCGTTATATATGTTTGTGGATATGTTTGTTAGAGCATAAATTTCAAACCATTAATCCAGTATATATGAACTTGGTAGGTCAATAGATTGTGCTATAAGGATATGCCGGGACGTATGACGGCCTCGGTGGCGTGGCGGGCGACTGCTCGGCAGAGACGCAAGAGGCGCTTCGAGGCGGGTTCGATTCCCGCTGCGGAAGAAATGTTTGCATGATCTGTAAATATTTCTTCTAAGTATTGTGGTACCATGGTAGTCGTAGTTTCTGATACCCATGACACAGGGAATCCTAGTGAGGGGTGTGGACTATGTATGTGACTGTTGCGTGTTATTTATTTATTTATTTATGAGCTTAATCGGTGAAGGGGTTGTAAAGATATTGAGTTCCATCCAAAACATTTCATGCACAATTAATTATAGAAAGAAACTTACAACTAATACAAATATAATTTACGAAAAAAATATTAAAATGAAATAAAGTAAAATAAAAAAAATGATAATTTGGCAAGGTTCCAAGAGCACGGGCTACATTCCCGCATTTTTTATATTACCTACATTTACAAAATAAATTTGAAATGCGTTGGACTATAGTTGCATAGTAACAACAAAACCTTGAAAATACCCTCTAAATGTGCCCTTATTCTGGTAACAACGTTTAATGATATAATTAAACGTTTGACAGTTACAAGTCCATTTTCCATTATGAATACAGCCTAAATTACTATTCCCCCTTATCATTTGAAACGATCACCGAAATTAAGTTGAAAACAATGTAAACTTGTGCTGAGGGGATAAAGGACTACTGTTACTAGTCATGTCACTAGTTCTTTCGAACTAGTGAGGTGAAAGGCACTGAAAGGTTAGTTTCTTTCATTTGATTGTTTCTACGACATGGCGAAGTTTCCTTTTCTTTTTAAGGGTAATGGTATGGCGTACCATTGTACTGGGTATAGCACACAGAGGTCAGTCATGTCACTGCGTCTACAGATGTCGCTAATTGCTACTCGCAAAATTAAACGTGCATGGGATTGGCATAAATCTTTTAGGAAGGTCGAATGGGGCCCACAGATAAGGTCCAGTGGGTACAGTTGCAGTAGGGTCTAATCTTGAAGGTCCAGTAGGTACCAGGCGAATTCAAAAAAGAGGTCCAATAGGCGCATTGAATATAATTTTTTTAAGAAGCTCGATTGGGCCATGTAAATGAGGTCCTATGGGCACTTTTTGCTTTTGGGTCGAATCTTGTAGGTCCAGTGGGTACCAGATCTATCTATGCGACCGCTAAGTCACGTGGTCACATTGTGATCGCTTATGTCAGTCCCATTTTTACATAGAATTTACCAACGCGTTAAGGACGACTTCGCTATTGGCTTCGAAATTATGTTTTACAGTAAGGCCGTTTTTGCTCGTAGCGTCTAACGACTTAGGAGGACGCAAAGTGCCGTGGCTACAGCTTAACTTCAGTGACAATAAGACCTTGGCATAGTTGCAACTTCCTTCAATATCAAGCCGTGATGAACAGAGAGACATTAAATTTAATGGATTAATTAAGACTGCTAGTTTATCTATGCCCTAATCGCGCAATTTAATGCATCTCGGCGAAATGCACGTTGCGTTCTATTTACTAAGCTTTTACCATCTATAGCTATAGATCTACTATAATAGATGATTTATACAGCGTCAAGAGGCAACTTTTGCCTTCACAAACGGGACGCTGTAGTGCCCGGGACGAATTAAGACGGGGTAGGCTTGCCCAGCACCTATTCCATCCTCTCAGCTTAGTATGCCTTGTCCACAGGAAAGACATGGTCAATATGTGCGGAGCTGACTAAGCCGCGGGTTTCCTCGCGATGTTTTCCTTCACGTTTGATATTACTGGTATAGTGCATATAAATTTTTCACCCAGAAATATCCATTGGTACACGACTAAAGTATTTGTAAGTACCCTTCATACCACGCTTACCTACTTTTAAGTTCATTGTCGGGACTCCCTAGGTATTCATATAAAAGCACTCTAGGAACACCTAGTACCCAATATTGCAATAAAAATTATATTAGAGCACTTAATATTATTATAGGTCGTAAAGAGTTGATCCCAGCTTGCCCTACAATGGATTTATGCTCTGCTATCAAATCCTGAGGGATTTTTCAACGTCAACGTGAGACGAATGGAAGATCAAGTACTAAATAAATAAATATAAGTATTTGAGGACATATCACTCATCACTATCTAGCCTCAAACTAGGCAAAGCTTGTACTATAGGAAACAAATGGCTGATAGAATACCTATATACTTTTTTTTTATTACATACTTATTATGTTACATACTTATATAATACTACAACACCCAGACACAGAAGAAATATTAGCAGAACATTACAAACATTTCTCCCGTAGCGGAAATCGAACCTGCGCCTCTTGCGTCTCAGCTGAGCACTCGCCCACCACGCCACCGAGGTCGTTAAGACTGACTGTTATTGTTGAGATATACTGAAAATTTAGGTCTTTAAAACGGGTGTTTATCGCGTGAAAATACCTTGCAACAGAGTCAAAAATAACAAGGTATTTTACGCGAACACCAGTTTTAAAAACATAAATTATGAGTTCTGATCGTGAGAGTTTAAAAAAGACTATTGGAAATTTGCCGTGTCTGTACATTGATGAATGAAAATGAATGAATGAAGAGAGGATGAATGAAAAAAGATTAACGAAACAGGTGTATGAGGCGAGTGTGAATTGTACCGTTGTTGGAAGGGGAAGACCTCGGCGCCCGTACCTGGACCAAATCAGCGACGTTTTGAAAAAGGGCCAGGTCAAGAGTGCCCTAAACCGACGAGCATGCATGAGGAATGTAATGAGAGTGAAGGAAGCAAAAGAAGTATGTCAGGATCGTAGCAAATGGCGATCCGTGATCTCTGCCTACCCCTATGGGAAACAGGCGTGATTTTATGTATGTTTGTATGTATGTTTATTTATATACTTACCATTTATTTCAATTTGTTTTATAAATGGCAGCAGAAATAGCACCAATTTCATTTATTTAGTAATAAAAATAAAACATTATTTATTTGTGTGTTTGAAACTGAAATATTTTGATAATTATTACTCTTCTAAAGATCTTGAAGAATGTCAAATTTAATTTTAATTATATCTTTAGAGATGCCAATCTACGGAACTTCAACAAATAATTAAATCAGATTGTTTTTAGGATTCCGTACCTCAGAATGAAAAAGGAACCCTATAAGATCACTTCGTGTCCGTCTGTCTGTCTGTCTGTCCGCCTGTCAACCCCTTTTTCTTAAGAACGCGCAGGGGTAATAAGTTGAAATTTAAATCAAATCAGTCCCTTGGAGCCCTTGAAAAAAACTTTTAATTTAACGCAATCAAAAGATACGGTAATGCCACATATTGGCGCATATTTTGACCTTCGCAAGAGATAACTTCGCAAAACCTATGGGGTAGGTACTTCCCATTGTCATACAATCATGAAATTTGGCAAGAAGCAATGTCTTATAGCACAAGGGAAAAAATCTGAAAACCGTATTTTATTAATCACAAGTTTGTACGGAACCGTCGGTGCGCGAGCCCGACTCGCACTTGGCTTATTTTTTTTACCTTTTTTTTTGTGAAAGCAATCTTTGTCGGTTTAAATCGTCGTTAAGTACCTAATTTATCCACAAACTGTCGAGAAACATCCAACCACAGGAAATGGAGGTCCGATCTATAAATCCCTCGGTGTTATCGACAGCACCTATCTACCTGTCGATAGAAAACCCAATTCTCAATCGAAGTTTTTTAATTAAACCTTATTTTCAAAGAATAAAGAAAGGTTATTAGAATGAATGAAGAAAAAAAGATGTTTAAAATTGACTGCTGAAAAAGCTCTGATTTTCGTAGGTAAATTAGATAAGTTACAATTTTAAACTTTATGTCAATGAAATACGTTATAAATTGGCACGACAGCTACAATTAGCTAGCTGTTATTTAAACAGAAGCACGTTTCCAACATGTGTTTACAAATAGATACCAGATATAGCCCTCGGCATTGAGCGGGTTAGTAATTAGATATTGATTTTTTGTTTCTTTAGGCATACAGATACCATTTTGACGTAGATAATTGGGCGATAGACAAGAAGTATTAAATACATCTCTGCTTACCCCTATGGGAAACAGGCGTGATTTTATGTATATGAGAATTTCTAGAGTTTGTGAACCGTTGTGACTGCATAATAATATTGTGATCTCTATGAGTAGCGTGGGAGCACTGGTGGACCAGTTGGTAGTGACCCCGCCTTTCGATCCTAAGGTGGCGGGTTCAAATCCAGTGGTGTACCAATGGATTTTTCTGTCAAACTGATAATAGACCTTTAAATTACTATCTGTTAAAAAATACAACAGCATAGTATTTAATACTATGCTGTTGTATTACCTATAACGATCACAAATTGGGATGGGTGGCAAGTGCCATTACGAGCTGAGCGCTTCCGTGCTTCGGAGGCACGTTAAACAGTCGGTCCCGGCTTTTAAGTCTTTAAGCCATGAAGGAGGCCTTTAGGCGGCCTAAAAACTCCGTCACAAGAGTTGGCCACTACCTCATACGAACATACATACCTATAACACCAATAGGTATATAATGGGCCCATTCAACGCTCCTAAACATGCGCTGAACAATTACGAGTATAAGTGTATAATTGACTGTAATGCAGTTCATGAACCACGTGTGAATAAAATGCGATTTAATTTAATGTTTTAAGATCACCCGTGTACCAAATAAATAAATAAAATGTGAACAAATAAAGACAACAAAATGCTACCTTGGGTTACGAGTAAATGATTGTTACTTGCTCCAAACGAAACCACTCAGAGTTATAAAAAGATATAAAGAGTTCTTTTATTCATAGCTATAAAAATAAGCTGGAAAATTGATTGCTTGAAAAGTATACTGTAAATATTATTTATAATAAATATCGTGTCTGCACCACTCTACGAAGATTTAAGACTTTCATACTGTTCTGACAGCACTCTAGACAAGTTTATTCAAAACTAGTTTAATGCCTAGTGACTTTGTCCGAGTTCAGATTTTATTTTCATACAAACTTTATCTTTCCGCTTCACCTCTAGGAGTTGGAAATCCAGATTTTTCTTTTAGTGCAACCCTCAGAGAGAAATAACCCCTCCAAGTTTAATGTTTCTACGATTTATTGCGTGTGATTTATGGCTGTGCGTCTATATTTATGCGTTATCCTGGTTATCCTTTTACATCCTTCTTCCATTTTGGGATCGCTTTACCGAATAAAAAGTAGCCTATATCCTTTCAAGGGATGGAATCTATGTCCTTGACAAATTTCATTAAAATCTGTTCAACAGTTTAGACGTGAAAAGGCAACAGACAGGCAGACAGAGTTACTTTCGCATTTATAATATTAGTTTGGGTTCAAGGCCTCCGATAGCGCGTCGGGTCAATAACATTGAAAAAGTCGCGGGCAAAGCATAAGAGACGCACAGGACCAACGTGGCAGAATCGAAAGCATACCTATACTTAGCAGTGGGTGATACCAGGCTTATGATAACAATGATCATTCTATGATATAAGAAAGTCGTCACTGGCTCTCGATCAATTAGTTTGAATCAGCTTTATAAAGAAAGCTAAGATTACTGTTAGCATCCATTGTTTGAGAGAATTCTTTATTAATGGACTCAAAAGGATTGTGAAGGCTCCATTTTTTCAACAAGAGTTTAAATTAAAGTTTTAATTATTCAAGTCTTTATAAAGACTTTTCTCCAGCACTATCCATCATTCGTTCTTTGAAGAAAACAGCCAGCGGATTCACTTATACAGGGTGGATTTTGAGGCAGTAATGTACAGGAAAACGTTCCTAGGAGACCATCCCTAACTTTTTGAGATATTCTGAACTGCATTCACGGATTTTGGAAAAAATTTAGTTACCGAAAAAAATGATAATTTATGAAAAACTTTTCTTTATGCCAATCGATCCTATTTCGTGTAGGGACACTTAATATTTTTGTTACTGTTGATGATCCTACTATAAATGCGAAAGTTTGTGTGTTAGGTAACGTTGGTTGAATATTCTACCAACGGACTGTTCCACCCTGTCCCTCTATTACTTTCTGCTGACCTAAACCCTAAATCTGCTGTTCCTATCTATTCCTATCTAGCCCTTAGTCCGGTCCCGCTCTCGTCTCGAGCACTTCGTAATAAAATCTGTGCTATTCCAAATCATTTTTCTATATATTCACACAGCGCAATCTAGCCCCAAACCAAGCAAAGCTTGTACTATGGACACCAGAACAGATGGCTGATAGAATACTTATATACTTTTTTTTGTAAATACATATTTATAATACATAATACTACAACACCTAGACCCGGAAGAAATAGTTGCAGAACATACCTAAAAACATTTATCTCGTAGCGGGAATCGAACCCGCGCCTCTTGCGTTTCAGCCGAGCACTCGCACTCGTGGATTGGTCCACCGAGGTCAAATTGTAATTCTATTTCAATACATACTATTTTAATGTCAACAGAAAAGTTCTTTTTTTTTAAACCGGATATAACTCTCTGTGTTAACAGGAGTTTCATTACCACAATATGCCAACGTTGTTTCCCTGTCAAAAAATGTATGGCGCTTTTCGATGGATAACAGCGTTGCTATGGTAAACGGTGAAGGAAAACACCTTGAGGAAACCCGCGACTTAATCAGCTCCGCACGATATTATGTTAGTTTAAACAATATCAATATTATTATGGTTCAGTTGAACTCTTGAAGGTCGTAATATGAAATATGATCTACTTTTCTAATCAAATTGTTGAAATAACCGCCTATAAATATACCATTCCTCCAATATAATTACCAAGTTTTATTAACTAATGAAGTTCCTCCTATATTCGTGTATGTAAACGCTACATATTTTGATTTTTAATCTCACTTTTATTTGGCATTCCAACTTACGAACAATTTATACTCCAGTTTCACTCAAAACCGGCATGTCGAAAAACCTAAAAAGCTTGAATACGATGTATATAGCTTTGTGATGTGTAATGTCAACAATATGGCATATTCACTTCACTTTTACAGACTGAAAGCACTGGTTGCCTTGTGGTAGTTTTCTTAAACGTTGAAGGAAAACATCGTGAGGAAACCGGCATGTCGTAGTACCTAAAAATTACGAAAATATGACTGTGATCAGTGCACGAAAGGATTCTCTTTGAGGCGCACTTAAAATCCTTTCACCACACTGGTTCGAAAGAAGTAATGACATGAGTAGTAACCGTGATTGAGACAAATATCCAAACATCTGCACATTCTCACTTTCGCATTTATAATATTAGTAGAAATTTCATTACCGAGCTTATTGTAGTGGTTAGCCAAAGAAAAGGTAGATGGACTGTGAAAGGATGATATGAGTAAGAAAGGAATGAGTGTTGAGATGACTTCTGACAGAGCAAAATTGAAGAATATATATTGTGCCGACCCCACAGTGAGAAAAAGGCAGAAGATTGTGAATTTTGGTAAAAAGGTACGGTCCTTTTAGCCCGACTGTTTTTTTCTGTTTGTAAATTATATTTGTATTAGTTGTAAGGCTCGGACTCCACCAAAGCGGAGATATCCGAAGCAGAGACGAGAAGAGATGTTTTTCAGGCGTGTCATTATTACAAAAACTGTCGCCAGCTTGCGAAACTCCGCTTTGTACCGTCACACTGAGTGGAGACAAGATCTGAGAATAACGAAATTCTATTGGTTGTTTAAAACACATTTCTCCTCTCGTCTTGTCCCCGCTTTGGTGGAGTACGAGCCTAAGTTTCTTTCTGTTAATAAATGTATTTCCCCTGGTAGGAAGGTCATTAACACAGCACGTAATTTTTGAATCTATATTCTGTTATATCACTGTCGTTCTGACATTTCATAGAGTTCGGACGTAAAAAAGTTCAGTCGACAGTGGAATCAATATTCATATTTTAATCATGGCTAGTTTGCTTTGAAGAAAGGTTTAAGGCGCGGACTGAGTGGGCAGCCTTGGATGACCTAACCTTTAATGGAATAAAAGTTAACTTATTCCAAGTTACGTCTAAGCCAAAAACAACTTTTTTTCAGCACCTGTAACATCCTCTGGGGATCGATCTATCTAGTCGTGTCACTAGTTCTTTCGAATCAGTGCGGTGAAAGGATTTGAAGTGCGTCTTAAAGGCTTGTTTCGTGCACTTGAAACATATTTTCGAACTTTTTAAGTTCTACGACATACTGGTTACCTCACGATGTTTTTCTTCACCGTTGAGGGTACTGGTATGTTAATTTTTCGAACAGAAAAATCCATTAGTGCATGACCGGATTTGAACCCACGACCTTAGGATCGGGAGGACTACGTTTCTCTTTAGTAGCTAGAGTTCTTCCACGGTGTGATTTTGCAAATCGCGTAGGCTAAATTCCTCGAACATACCTAAACATAGAACGTTCAAACTGCCACACTTCAAAATAAAAGTCTATCCATCTTGGACGAATTATTCTTCAAAGCTATCCACCCACTAATTTCTTTCCACAACCGGAAAAGTAACGAAGCCAAGTAAACTTTTTACAGAACTTGGACTTTTTGTGCCAGGACATGGTGACGGTCCGGTTACGGAACAGGGAAGTGGGTGAAAATATTAATTAGGTCAGTTGCGGATCTCTGCGACTGTGAGTTTTATTCATAAAAGTAGATAGCGAGCGACGGCCTTCACAATGATTTATGAATTGGAAATGAATCATCAAACGTGAACACATCAAAATGCACTATGACATTGGATCCATTCGTTAACTAAAGATGAGTTTACACTAAGTATTACACTAATTTAGACTAAACAAATTAAGAACATATTTTTTATGAAACTTATTCGACATCGATTAACAAATGTTTACCAGGAATACAGGACCTAAGACTCTATGATTAATAGAATAGAATAGAATAAAATGTAGTATGGTAGGTAAACATACCAAAATAAAAGAAAACGATCGAGAAATATTATGTTTTTACTTGAAAACAAAACGGACAAACGAACCTTCTGCATCAAAGTTTTTGATATGTCCTGAACTTGATGCCTTTCAAGGCTGTTCGTAAATTCATTTATTTGACATCTTTCTCAGTGGCCAGTTTTATTTTCACAATGTTTCGCATGGCGGTTTTCATCGACTTATCATTTTCTCCAAACGTTACCTGTCACCTTGTGGACCTTCCATTACCGGAACTAATGTACACGTCCCCTATCACCATCAATCATTCACCTGTCAATGGCTTCTACTGTGGTCACAAGCGCCAGGGGCGATAAATAACATGTTTTGTCCATCATTTAGTATTTTTGATTCAATTTAATTGACGATAATTTTCGTAAATTACTGTTGGTAGGTTTAAACGGACACCCACTACCCAAGTATCTAGCAATAATTACGAAGAAATAACAATAGAAACGCTGGCAAGCTGGCAGCTAACCCCCGAATACTCAAACGCGACTCAGAGTTGAGCACGTCTCAAGTCTCGGTTTTTTGACAGTTTTTGATGAAAATCTGTCAAAAACTCGTCACTTGAGACGTGTTCAACTCTGAGATGCGTTTGAGTATTCGGGGGTTAGCCTTCTAAATATTGCTACTCATATCACCGATTCTAGATACCAAATCATTAATGAGCGATTCGAAGAAGCTCCTCTCATAAACCACTGAAATATAGAATAGTCGAACTAGTATTTTGTGTCAGAAACTACGAGTACTTTGGAGTAAATATAAAAATTTATATCGCCGCGAGAATTGACAGGCATTCTCCCTTTCCGTCACGCCAGGAACCTACCTCGTTTATATCTACACTATCTACACTAATATTATAAAGAGGAAAACTTTGTTTGTTTGTTTGTACTGAATAGGCTCAAAAACTACTGGACCGATTTTAAAAATTCTTTCACCATTCGAAAGCTACATTATCCACGAGTAACATAGGCTATATTTTATTTTGGAAAAAAATAGGGTTCCGTAAGATATTTGGGTTTTTCGGACACAAGGTGTAAAAAATCAACCAGAAAAGTTACTTATTTTGCGTACGCTGCCTAAACTATAAAAGATAGAACCATAAAATGTTCTAATTAATTGTAGATCTTATAAATATCTACAAAAAAGTCCGCGACACACTATACCCATCTATGTCGAGTGAGGCACAGCAACCATTTTTTTATTTAAAAATCTTGAATTTTTTTTGGACTACATTTAAACGCGTTTATTTTACTCATGCTATTAATCCTTATCAAAATAAATGATTTCATCACTAAGAACAGTTTATGGAGATAATATTTGGTCTTTGAATGATTAAAATTGGACGTTTGGTTTTGAAGTTATGGCGAAATTAAAATATTACGATTTCTGCTGCACGACCGCTGCGTAGGGAGCCGACCTCGCGACTGACCGTGTCTTTCCTGGGTAGGCTTTTTGCAGCGGTAACCGACATCCACGCGGGCGGAGCCGCGGGCGACCGCTATTATAGAATAAAATAATGTACTACACGCGTACGAAGTCGCGGGCAACAGCTAGTACACTATAATAGTATGTTGTGTATTATCACGCCCGTATACCTAATGGGGTGGGCAGAGCCACAAGTAGTTCGAACAAAACTTGCAGCCACTTCTGATTAAGTCCTAAGATGGATATGGTAAACCATGGTGACAGGTGATCAGCCCATCGCGAATATAGGTTGTCCATCATGTTGGAGGATACTATAGTCGACTTTTACGACATGTTCGGGGAGAAAAGTAGCTGGACGCATTCTGTTTTTTCTTTACTCCGCGTCCAGCAGAGTAGTAAATGCCTCCTGACCTGTATAAATCATTTAGTATAGATGGTAAAAGGTGTTAGTTTTTACTCTCTGTTCTCTGTATATACGTATCGTATGCAAGGCAGGGTAAGTATTCAAAGTATCCACTTTGAGGGGACAGTCCTAAGCAAATATGCACAGCTCTGCCGCCAACGAAAATGTTTATTTTCATATTTCATTGTGTACAGACTTGTACTACATTGTAAGGATACAAAGTGGAGTCGGGTGACGTATGGGGACGTGGGCCTTTGTGATGTGTAAGCAAAGATACGATAACATCAACAATGTCATTCGTTTCACTTTCACAGACTGAAAGCAATTGTGGTCTAGTAGTAACGGTAGCGGCCTAACCTTCCGATGTTAAGTTTGTGGGTTCAAATCCGGTCGTGCAATGGATTTTTTTGTACGGAAAATTTATGCGCATTATGCCAGGTCTCTAGGTAAAGGAAAGCATAGTAAGGAAACCAGCATGTCGAACCTAAAAAAACCGGTCAAGTGCGAGTCGAATTCACACACGAAAGGTTACGTACGTACATGTATGTTTTTTATATACTCCCCCTTTTACTTTTTATGATACGAATTTTTTTTTTAGAAATACACAGTGAATATTTCAACTCAACCTATTACGGTTCATGAGATACAGCCTGCGACAGACGAACGGTCGGACAGCGGAGGCTTACTAATAGGGTGCCGAAAACATGATTGTGGCCAGTGTACGAAAGGAGCCCTTGAGGCGCACTTTAAATCCTTTCAACACACTGGTTGAAAAGAACTAACAACACGACTAGTACCTACTAGTTAGGTTACTATCCTATTGGATAGGCAAATTAAAGTTTGAATATCAGATATTTTAGGAAACCCTGCCTAATTAATTTCAAATTAAGTGGTTGAGAAAAGTTGTGAGAAGGTTGTGAGACCTTTTTCATTAAAAACAAAATTAGTTAATTTGAGACTTAAGTTACGAAAGGGATGAATAAATTGATGTATTAGTAATCAGCTCAGGAAAAAACGGAAAAAACAATTTGATGACTTATTAGCATTGTCTAAAAACGCTAAAATCTAATAATGTGGTTTCATTATTAAAGCCACTTTTAAAACGATGCGTGTACATTTACCAAACTGATTAGCGACTTCGCATCCCGCTAAAATCAGAATTTATCTTAGTACGTCGAGAGTGTAATGAACACATTTTTTCGAGAAACGTCGCTACGGATGTAAAAACCTATATCTACATACACCTTAGTTATCGGTGTGTAATTATAAGTAACAACCATTATATATGTCACCGTAAAATTGTAAAGACCATTAAATAACAATCGACGACTTCGGTGGCGTGGCGGGCGAGAGCTTGGCTGGACACAAGAGGCGCGGGTTCAATCCCCGCTACGGGAGAAATGTTTGTATGTTCTGCAAATGTTTCTTCCGAGTCTGGGTGTTGTAGTATTATAAGTTTGTATTTACAAAACAAAAAGTATGTAAGTACAAGCTTTGCTTAGTTTGGGGCTAGATGGCGCTGTGTGAAATGTCGACAAATATTTATTGATTTATTTAATCTATTGAGATTGTAAACTGTCGAAAAGATATAGATAAAAATTTCAACAGTTAATCGACAAAATTATCAACCAATTTTGACACCCTTCTACCTCATAGCTTTTACATTGTAGAAGGGTATCAAAGCAAAAAGTTCCTTTGACGTTTTCGCAATGTGCAGTGCATGTGAATAGGATATTACAGTTTCAAAAGACTGAGTGGATTATGAATCTTTATATCGCTTGCAAAATGTAAGTTGAAAATTTTATGTAAATCTGTATTCATGAACATGATAGCACAAAGATTTTGAGTTTGTAACTGTTTATACCTATATTGTATGTTTTTAAGGTTCCGTACCCAAAGGGTGCCAACGGGACCCTATTACTAAGCCTCCGCTGTCCGTCCGTCCGTCCGTCTGTCAACGGGCTTTATCTTATGAACCGTAATGGGTAGAGTTGAAATTTTCACAGAGTGTGTATTTCTATTGCCTCTATAACATACAAGAAACATTTACGTGGATTTTTTTTCAGCTAACCTTTGTGAAATTTGGTGAGGAGTAGTAGTGCTGTGTAGGAAAAAAAATAGAATGTGATAAAACATTACACATACCTACATATTTTATAATTATATTACGTAGGGATGTGTGTAGATTAGCATACTATTATGTGAGTTTTCACCAATCATTGTAATATTTTTGTATAAGTTCAACCTTCAAAAATTTTCCGCGTACAATTTGTAAAGATCTGACCTCTTGACACGAAAACCGAGCTTGCATTCTAGGGGACAGGCAAACATGGAGGAAAAGGGTTGGTTTTACAGCTAATGGAAGTATAAAATTATACTTAGTAACCACGAGCTAAATCAAATATCCAGGTCCATCAGCCTCAGCGGCTTTGCTTTTTATTACTACAAAAAATATCAAATAGCGTCCATATTCTACGCTTTGAAATTGATTTGGACTATTTTATTTGAATTAGTTCTTAAACTGAAAAAGGCGTTTTTTTTTCTTTTAGCGAAAAAGGTTGTATGTGTATTTTGGTATTCCGCCTCAAAATTCATTGCTTTGTACGAACTACGTACCAAGTGATGTGCTTGGCGTCAGAATATTCCTTTCCACGAGGAAATGGCAGCTATAGTGTTCTTCACGGATTGTGCACACCACTTTGCTCTTTTCCTTACGATAATGTGTTACGCCTATTTCCGAAACAGATCCCGAAGTTTAGCAGTCGATTTTGGTTGAGAGCCTTATCACGTTGAACAGTCAATGTTTTTGCTATAATTGAAAATACTCATTTTTTTATTTAAAAAGTATTGTAATTGCTGAAACACAATTATGGAGTAATTGTTGAAAGAAAAAAATAAAGAATTCAGTTTGTAAGGATGTGATGATGTTTGTGCCTCAATCACGCCGTGACGGCTAAACGGATTTGGATGAAACTTGAAATATAAATATTGCGTCTGCTGGAATAATATATAGGCTACTTGCTATGCGGATACAATGCAAGCGAAGCTAGTAATTATATAGTAATGTTTTTTTTAGATGAGTTATGTTCTCTTGCGTTTGAAATATGAAAACTAGCTATTTCAACTTCAACTAACCATATTTATGTAGGTAACTCTTTAATTCCTGCCTATTTCTCGCCATAAAAAAACAAGCCCAGTTTATTTCGCAGGCAATTTATTTCTATGTTCCGCCTCCATTTTTCGCGTTCAGAATCCCAACACGGGCATAAATCTTCGCCAGCCAATAATGGACATTTTACACCGCGCTTCTCCTGATATGATTTAGAGCCAGAAGGTGTTTGGAGCTAATTTATCAGATGTCTGTACCTTAAACATCATATTTAACATAGGTACAGTCGTCAAGGAAAGTTGTTAACAGCTTGAGTTTTGTAAAACTCTTTGTTCTTTGTGTAAACAAATTTGTTACTGTGCTTAGAAAAAATATTTTCTATTCTTTTCTTGACACATCTCATCATACGATTTTTATGGGTCCGTATATATCAAGCAAGATTTTAAATCATCAAAATGTTGAGGTATATTCAAATGTGAAATACAAAACAACTTGTTCAAAATGTCAATTCCAGCTCGTTTATTCTCCTATTATAAATATTTTATTTTGTAATAGAAAACCACAATGACGCTTACTAAAAATAAGATAACGCAAACAAGAAAAAAAATCTTAATTCAAAAAATAAAAAACATTTTAACACCTTATGTGTGTCTAAAAACAGAATAAACGCCTGTTCAGAAAGACCAAGCAATCAGAAACAAGTTACTTCAATATTCAGACTGAAAATCGCAGGCTATTAAAAGCTGCTAGTATGGTATAGCTGTCTATGTCACCGTAAAATTATAAATTCCGTTAGATTATAATCTCGCGAGATTGTCTCCAGGCAACTATCAAACTACCTACTGATATACTTAGGTACTATTCTCATTTCTTATTTAGCAACAAAAACATGCATATAATGTACATTATGTACCTACACTACTGCGATAAAGTAAATAAGTCCGTATGAGCTAGTGGCCAGCTCTTGTGACGGAGTTTTTAGGCCGCCTAAAGGCCTCCGTCATGGCTTAACGACTTAAAAGCCGGGGCCAACAATTTAACGTGCCCAGCACTCGACTCGTAATGCTACTTGCGGTCACCCGTCCCAATCGTGACGGCGCACAACGTTGCTTAACTTCAACGATCGATTGCGATCGTATGCGATTTTGCGATATTTATTTTTAGTACATTTCTATTGTCGCAGCGGTGTGGGGCGCCTTTATTGCATATTACGCAATTCAGTGAAATGATGCTGCCTGGGAACAAGACAAGGAGTCTTGAAAACATTTTTAAGACATACAGAGCTATTTCATTTTATGTAAATTAGAGATAATATAGAAAGACTTGCTACGGTCCGCGGCTTTGCTTTGTATCCGGATATCAAATAAACACACAGCCTAAAACATACGCCGTGATTGAAACTTCAAACTTCAAAATACTTTATTCTTTAAGATCTGTCGAATAATTTGAACAAGTTTTAAATCTACGTTCAATTTACGGTTAGTAACTTGACCAAGCGGGGAAGTTACAGGCAAAAAACCACGCTTGGCTACTTTTTTTGTGATAATCCTATTTCAATCATGTTTATAAAACGAGTTGGAGCATTATTCAGTCCCAAGCTATTTTGTCTCCTATATTATAATCAGATATTTTTAAATTAGCTTTTTAAACAATTTTCTTTTTATTAGAGTTTTAAATTTATTAACTGACACATTTGTCATCTCGCTTGGGACTTTTTATACATAAAGGCATACACATTTCCCTTTAAATGATCGGTTTTCTTTATCTAGCGTAATCGTGGATAATCCTTATTTCTAGTAATAACACTATGATTATAGCTATTTTTCTTAAATTTACTAACATTTTTATGAACTTACATCAAGTTTTCATAAATGTATTGACATTTATTTTTGATACGGAACTGTGGATATACTTTGAATCAGAAATGGTTGCAAGTATTCTTATGATTACTTGTGGTTCTGCCCACCCCATTGGGGATACGGGCGTGATAACATGGTATGTATGTATGTACGGTACTGTCATGATATTTATTTCATTAAATAACAAACAAAAACAAACAACAAACAATATCGTTACTTACATCCTCACAGACTTTCGCACTTGCAATCTTAGTATGATTATAATATCAGTAGGAAGCAAGATAATATAAGCAGTGATTGCCCACCGAGGAATTGCCTCCGTTTTTCCTCAGAATTTTCATGAATAAAGTGCTGGAACAATGTTGATGGAATCACCTCAAAGGTACCTACTATTCGAGTTTGATCCACGCCTGATTTCCGTCACGTTTCAGTTTTATGGATCTTGTGTTATAAACATCACTTCTGTGACGAGGGCCATTAGGTACTACTGAATTTTATTCGCCTCTTAACTGTAACAATTTCAACATCTTGCATACCTATATCTTTATGAAAAAAAGTAAAAGAAAGGAAACGGATTAAAGGTTACTTCCTTCGTGTTTATAAGAAATAGACTATGTGACAGGCTACGATTTAACTTAGTTTACCTAACTATTACTTTCCTACATTTAATTCGAAAAATGTGGAGGATGATTTTTTCTGAATGCAAAAGAAAGAAGAAGTATTCAATTGTTCTTTTAGTGTCAATAAGACGTGAGCGTCTTTAGCGCCATCTACAAGTCAAATTATTTTTATACTCTAACTAACTTATTGAACTTTTCTCACTGTTCTACAATAATAACCGATCTCAGCAGACAAATAAATCATCTCCACGTCTCTGCGGGTTTTCTGCTGAGTTTTTCAACGATGACAGATGCAATGCGAGCAAATAAAGGCAACATCTTCTAATGGCTATTAAAAACGCGTTTTGAGCGCTGTAACCCAGAGGATTTCCCAAACAAAATAAAGTATTTATTTCATCATATTAAAAAATACAAAGGAATATCTTCAAAGCCAACCAACTACCTACGTACAACCTAAAGATTTTGTATTTGGAATAGTAACAACATGGTCAACTACCTAAAAAGTTAAATACGAATCATCTCGTTGTAACTTTTCGCCACTGGTATTTAGTATTACAGAATAATATGTCTGGAAAAGATCGATTTTGTTTTATAAAATTGATTATTAATATTAATCTCTTGTACGGTGTTCTATTAAGAATTTTCATTAATTTATTAATTCAGTACCTCTTGTCACATATGTGTAAAATCGCTCTTTCTGTGGACCATATTTTATCAATTTTGCGCGCCAAATAACTACAATGATTAATAGCTTTCATTTAGCCATAATAAAACGTTGCTTTGCTTTTTGTACTCAATTCTAAACCCGCTGCTAGTACTCGTTAATTATCATTAGTTCTTCCGAACCATTGTGGTGAAAGGATGTAGAATGCGCCTCAAAGCCTCCTTTCGTGCACTTGGCAAATGTTTTTGAACTGTTTTAGTTCTACGACATGTCGATTTCCTCACGATCTTTTCCTTCACCTTTATAGAGCACATACATTTTTCGTACCAAAAAATCATTAGTGCACGACCGGATTTCAACCCACCAGGGGCCCTGCCCTCCGTTGAGTCCGCTACAATTAGACCACTTGTACTCTTAACTCAACCTCTTTATTCGTAATGACTAAGAACTAAAATAACTGTGAATCGGCGCGATGCGAACTCGCACGCAACTGACTGACCGACCGGCCGACCGACCGACCGACCGAACGACTGACCGACCCACCGACCGACCGACCGACACCGACCGACCGACCGATCGACCGACCGATCGACCGACCGACCGACCGACCGACCGACGAAGTATGTATGAAAAAACTTACCGCGTACAAAGTCACTGGGCTTTCTGCTTCATACTGACTAAAGACTAAAAACCGAGAATCGGCGCGATAAGAATTCGCAATGCAGAAATGCGACGCTTATCTAAAACTTTCACGACATGCTCAAAAATGTAAGTTGCCTATCTAATTCGTACGAGCGACAGATAAGCTTAATTCACTTCGCAGCTAGAATGCATGATGAGCCTGTTAGATCTCAATTTGAATATCTTAGCGTCTCCTGTTCAGGGTGAGGCTTTTTTAGACTACCTCCAGTCCCGATAACGACTACAAAATAGTGATACAATGACTACTAACGTGGCGTCCTATGAGTTAGTCTAATTATTTAGAAAAAAATTGTCCAAACAGTTAGATCATCGAACTGTTAGTAGGACAGATTGGAATAAACCGAGCGATCTTGAAACAAACGTAATGCGGCCGACGCGGCACAAAAACAATAAACAGTCAATACCTTTCAAAGTGTCCTACGTACGAGTAAAAACGCACGCGGTGCTACGCGAAACAAAGCGAATGTGAGTTCGCTTGATATATTCGTACTGGATAAGTTATTTTTTTAGTTTGACAAAGTCGCCGAGTCGCACAGCATCGCATTGAATTCGCGTGTCACCTCGTCGGATCACTTCACAATCGCTTTCGCTTTGCATTGCCTATGTAAGACGTCGCGTTAGTATTCGTTTGACATTTGACAATGGTATCAAGTTTTCACATAGGGCTATATTTTATGCTCTTCGCTCCTGTCCTCAAACCAGATCAAGACTCGCGCCACAAAAACTCGCGAAGGAACTTGGAACTTGGCACATGTAAACGTGAATGGTATGTTTCACGGCTTCGCAGCATTCCCCGATCGGTGTCGATGTTTTGTTCTGCTATAAAGGGTTCTGAACGAAACTGAACTGGTGTGGAGGGTACTATTTTACACGGAAAGTACACGCATCACAGCACGAATTCGCTTGCTTCGCTCGTGAGTGTAGAGCTAGCTTTAGTCTCCTTGTATCCGAGGCCGTGTAAAAACTGATCTTGTTCGTTAAACACTTGACACCCTGTAGTGTACATCAAGGCTTCATAAAAATGAGAAAAATATGTGGTGAAAAACAGAATCAAGACAAGAATGATTATTAGAATACATAATTTAAAGGACATAGCGGAATAATTCAAATTAATCTTAGTGTTTTGAAATATACATACATATTATCACGCCCGTATCCCTAATGGGGTGGGCAGAAACACAGGTAATCATAAGAAAACTTGCAACCACTCCTGATTCAAAGTCCCAAGATGGATATGGTGAGTCAGCGTGACGGGTGATCAGCTTGTCGCCCATATTGCAGATGGTCCATCATGTTGGAGCGGATTATCCCTTAATCGACTTTTACGACATGCTCGGGGAGAGAAGCAAGTGGACGCGTTCTGTTTTTTCTTTACTCCCAGTCTAGCAGAGAAGTTTGAAATATTTTGAAAGTGTCAAAATAATCTAGACTAGCCTAGGTTCTTTCCATAGTAATAGATGAGTTGTAACCGCTTGTATTTTGGCAAGAGAAAGGTTACTAATAGTACCTAACTGCCCGACTTTCTGTTGTTACCGCTCCACGTCCCTGTCAATAATAAGAAGTCACTCTTCGAACATACTATGTAGGTACCTCTTATGAAATATTATGATTCGTCGAACTATATTTTAAATACCAAAGGTTTATAGTTTCAATAGTTTTGTGAGATCGTAAAGCTGTCTTCAGTGAACCATTCTTTATCGACGTCGTGGCTCAGCGATGTCGTGCTTTTCAGATATCAATATTTTTAAAGGTTTTAGCACACAGAATGCAGATGTTAAAGTTGGAACGTAAAACGATAGATACGTAACGTTTGATGATAGATTTTGTATAAAAAGTAAGCATTATAGAGCGCGAAAGTTTTAGGAGTACCTGAGTATAACATCGAATCTATGTTGCAAGAAAATTGTCAGTCAATAATTTTACTACAATAATGCTACAGTTACTAGCCCTTTAGGTACTCGCATAAAGAAGAAGATTAAAGGTGAAATGGAGTTGCCGTCCCTTTCACACATACAGCTCACCCTACGTGTGAAAGAGACGACAGTCGTACCGATATACATGTACTGAATATTTTTTTGACAATTCTTGTGGACATTTCACAAAGCACTATCTAGCCCCAAACTAAGCATAGCTTGTATGGGTACCAGATGGCTGATAGAATAAGTACTTAGATAGTTTTTTTTGTAAATACATACTTATAATACATATTACAACACCCAGACCCGGAAGAAATATTTGGAGAACATACAAACATTTCTCCCGTAGCGGGAAACGAACCCGCGCCTCTTGCCGAGCACTCGCCCGCCACGCCACCGAGGTCGTCACCATATGAAAGCAGGATAGGTTAAAGAATAACAATTGGGTAAAAAAAAGACAACAGCAAAATATGTATCTGACAGCTGTCACCGTACCCATGCGCTACCTGAAATAGACTTTACAGTACGTGTGAAAGAGACAACAATAGTACCAGTGTTCCTATACTATAGAATTTCCTTTATGCAAGAACTATTTAGATGTAAAATGAGATAATTGCCGGTCTGGCACCGAGCAGCGGACTACTAATTGAAGATAAATACTTAAAGCATTTTATTACCAGCTTGGGTTTCCTTTTACGTTAATTGAACGAGTTGGAAAAATGTCTCTGGAAATTGAGATGCAAAAACAAAACTATATGCTTATAAGAGTTTGTAGATGCCTTGGTATTTCATTTTGAGAACAGTTTTCGTTCATTCTGAGTGTTCTCTGACTACGCTGATAGTAGGTAAATGATAAATGGCGTTAAAATTATTTAGAACAGAATAAAAATAAAGAGAAGTAAACAAATAAACAAAAAACAGAATTAAATTTTTCATTCGGCAAGGTTCCAAGAGCACGATGTTACGATTTGTTTAAAACTTGTCTTCTCTGTAATAGCAAAAGCCGTTTGTCTACAATCTATGAGAATTCTAAGAAAATGATTCAAAAATTTAGAGAAGCCCGACTGTTTCTTTTGTTTCTTCCCGACTAATGAATATTTGTTACTTGTAATCTTTCTGAAATAACGTGTTTTTATTATTAAAATCATTAGAAATATCAACATCATCATCATCGTCAGCCTATAGCAGTCCACTGCTGGACATAGACCTTCTATAATCCTAGAAACATCGAAGTTCATAAAAGTAACATAATTTTTTACACTAGTTTGTAATGTTATATGGTATTGTTTGCTATTCTGTATAACTTTGCTGACTGGACCGTGTTATGCCTTTGTACAATCACAATCTTCATTGCACTTTATGAACCTGAGTTTACAGACAGCGCGGCGTGGCACGGCGCGATGGCGCAACGGGATACGGAAATAGATTCAACCTTGTTTCAATTACATAGGACTCACATTCCTTTAACGTCATGAAGTAACCTACGCGTCAGGTTCTATTAGTGTTGAAATAAAGGAGTTTCAGTGCCAAAGAGGTTGAAATAAGGTCGAAAATCATTTGTCCACGAAATTATCTGTGCAGGTCCTATAGCTAACAACAACCTCCTTGGAACTCTACCGCGCTCTTGCAGCTTTATTGGCAACTGACATGTAATTTGTTGGATCTAGGACCTGATCCTCAGGACATAATCCCATAAGATATATCGCAGGAAAATTCAAATTGTTTTCTGTTACGGTATTTTTTTCAGATAGTTAAAACCAACAGGCGTAAATTCAACGTTGATCCAAGTGGCTCCAATGAACAAAATACTCTTGACTTTTGAATTTCTAATGCGTGCCTTTTATAGGTTATTGATGAATTAACATACCTACGGTCTACACATTTTTCTTTGCTGAATTCAAATTTCACAATTTGAAACGATTGTGCTATTATCGCTACAACAATAAACGCTGATAACCTTATTATTTATAGAAATGAAAATGTTAACGAGGTCCAAGATAAATTGTAATGACGTCAATTTATTCGTCACGTTTATTTTATTTTATTTAACTGTCGCCAGTGGTATTTCTGACCTTCAAGAAACGATCCCACTCCTACCTCAAATGTGCTCCTCTGATGTTGCAGGTGAGCCGTGGGTGGGTTCAAATCCGGTCATACACCAATAGATTTTTCTGTTCGAAAAAATTATGTACGATGACTATTGCCCAAACGATGAAGGAAAACTTCGCGTGGAAGGTACTTTACAGTCGAAAGTAGTAGATTCACTGCCTTCCTTGATTCCTTCTAATCAAGGGTCAAATCCTTGGATAAATTGACTGAATTTATCAAGGGTCAAATCCTACAATTTCGGGCATATCCCATGAGAAGTTAGGATTGGAATCGAGTCGCTACCGGGAGTTAGTCCCCTATTCTAATTAAATAACATGGTCTATTTTACTCAATAATAGAGAGAATTAGTAGTTCAACCGAACTGACATTTTACTATGTCGGAGGCTAGCTTCCCAGGTATATACAGGTGTGTTTATTATCTGCCTAACAGGAGACCGAATGCTTGTAAAGCACGGATGCCATCAAATAGATGTATGCAGTGAGGGTGCTAGATTATAAAATAATAATAAATATTTGTGGACATTTGACGCAGCGTCATCTAGCCCCAAACTAAGCAAAGCTTGTACTATGAGAACCAGATGGCTAATAGAATACTTATACACTTTTTTTAATACGTACTTATAATAGGTACTATAACACCCAAACCTGGAAGCAATATTTGCAGAATATACAAACATTTCTTCCGTAGCGGGAATCGAACCCGCACCTCTTGCGTCTCAGCCGAGCCCTCCAGCCACAGAGGTCGTCAACATACGAAATACAATATGCCAACTCGTTTCAGAGGTGATTTAGATTATTTATTTGCTGTGAGGTGTTTTATGTAGGTATAGATTTAGCTCTTTAGAAATACCATTACTGCAAAAAAGTAAAAAAACCCAAAAATGACGATTACTGCAAGTGAGATTAGTAGGGCAGATTTGTCAAGACCCTCACGATTACCTTCTAGATTGCCTTTTAACTTCAAGGCGCAATTTCCTACACCTGATCTAGCTGTCATGAGCCCGCGGTGACCACTACATCACGCGTTCCCGAGCGAGGGTAATTTGTTGCTGAGAAACCTGAGTACAGCCTCGTTTGTTGTCTGTAGATCTTTTGTCTAAGGTAATAATTAGTTAGTTAACTCGTTATGACCACACTTATATTATAAATGCAAAGGTTTATGTGCGAGTGTGTGTATGCTCCCTCAACTGAAATGTCCCTAATCTCACGGCTTAACGGATAAGGCCTAAAGGCTGCGACACATAATCATAATTTTCTTTTATTGGTTTGCTCTATTCTTTTTGTGTATACTTTGTTTTTTGGGGTTACTTAACCTATGAGTGCCAAAGGGATCCTATTACTAAGCTGTCCGATCGTCCGTCCGTCCGTCTGTCAGCGGCAATGCTGTCTTTAACCTATTGGAGGCCCTGGGCATATTAGGATAATGGGGCCCCTATGACTTTGACAGAACACTATTTTTTTACAAAGAAAATAGATAAGCAAGCTTCTACATTTATTTTTATTGACAGTCACATTAAATGAATAGGTGATATAGGTAATAGAATTCACAAAAGTAACTCTTTTAGCATTCACAGGTTAGTATTTAAGAATCTAATTGAAGAGGAACCCTTCTAGATTTGAGATGGGCAAAATCGTTAATCACTCCTTCAAAATCGATATTTTTGAGCACATTACATTCTATGGACATATGATCTTGCAGGAACTAGGGGGCCTCTATCCATCACGGCGCCCAGGGCACTTGCTCAGAGTGCCCAGTGACTATTACGGTTCATGAGATACAGCCCGCTGACCAGACCCCTCTTTCCCACTGCCATTTCCCACTGGCAGTGGGAAAGAGAGGTCTGGTCAGCGGGCTGTATCTCATGAACCGTAATAGGTAGGTAGTTGAAATTTTCACAGATTGCGTATCTATTGCCGCTATAACAACAAATAAAAGGGGGGCCCCTTGGTGGATACTTGGAGGCATTGCATTGGAATTCACATTTTTGTGCTTAAACTTCTGCAAATAAGCCACGAATTTCCGTTTTCATAGAATTCAGCGATACTGATTGGTGATATAAATATATCGCTGAACATCGCTGAACTCACAAAGGAAACTTCGAACAAAACAATTAACATTCGTTTCATGAATGAACAAAGAAATCGGCAATGTTGTTTTGACCTGGTTTTAAATTATTTTGTACTCGATGCACTAAATCACTAGGTTAGGTATATAGCGCATGACTTCGTTCTCTACATACTCCGTTTAAAATTATGTTCATGTTATAAAAATGTTAATCAAGTTATCAATTAAATTAAAAATTTAAATAACCCCCCACCCTCAATGAGAACACCACAAATCAACTGTAAAAGTTGAAAAGATCCTTTTGTCAAGTAGGAAATGAGCTGATAATCTTCAAACGCCTTAATAGCTTTTCATAAACTATACCTAGGAACCATCTCGATCACATTATCTTTTAAACAGAAAAAAAACACATCATATTGGTTCATTCGTTTGGAAGCTACGATGCACAGGCTGACACAGATACACACTACAAAGTTATAACACCCCTCTTTTTATAGGGGGTTAAAAAAACTTACTGCATCTCTCATTTACAGGTTGTCATCATCAACACCAGCATGTAAGAATGCTTGACAGGCCTCCCCAATGTAGTTGTACGTCCAGGAAGAACGACTTTGTGTTTCCTCCACCCGCGACCATGAATTTAATCGGCCGTCCATTCGTTCTCATCGTTTCCCGGTTGAAATTGTCGAAACTATTAAAAATACACATAAAAATATACGAGTAGGTCGTGACACTCACCGCTCAAAAGTGTCTGCTCCATATTTGCTTTTCTATCACATTTGCTTTCACTTCAATTATGTAAACACAAACCACTGCAAAAAACAAATGCACGTATCTTTGAATATCACTATTAAATACCACTGCCACAAAACACGGTGTCAAACAAAGTAGTTCTATGCTTCCCGTTCTGTTTTTCATTTGATTTGATGAAACAAACGTAGAAAACTGCCAAAACTCACTACAGCTTCATTTGACTGTCTCTCGTCCGTTCCTCAACTCAAAAGATATTCTTAGATCAGTAATGTATTGACCAGCGATTCGGAAATGATCAGCCGGCCGCATCGGAGTGTTAAATTTATCCACAGCTTGGTCTAGACCAGCCAATTAGTGTTACAAAAGAAAGGCGTTGTAAAGGGTATCTTAAGTACTGATTAGATGAACGAAGTTGATTAGGTATCAAAGAAAAGTTTGTTCTTGTTCATAAACTACTAAATATATCTTTTTACACATACACACATATTGCCCAGACTCTTAAGAGACTGGTGTTCTCAGGGAAAACGCATACTGCGACTCCGCTAGGTACCCTACATAATCGCCTACATTAATTTTATATTTTGTATGAAATTAGTTTGTAGGTAGGTACTTACATACTGCCCTCCTATATCTAAAACATCGCTAAGCCACAAAACCAAGTTTTGAGATATGAGCGAAAAACGCGGTAGTTTTTTTAAAGTGATGCCATTTAACTGTTATTAGTCGTATCAAAATCTTTGAATTATCAATAGATAGCTCTTTTAATTTACTGTAGAATAGCAAATATGTCGATTTTAATTAATTCGTTTTAAAGGGAGAAAAATGTGTTTAGGAGTTTTAGCTATGGAATGTAGAGTTATTTTGCTTTTAAATACTTTACAAGAATATCGCTAAGTACAACCTAGCGATATTTTAGCGTAGGATTTATACTTAAATTGTGACCCGTTTTTTTATGTAATAAAATTATGTGCTTTTTCCTACACTAAAAAGTCGCTAAGCGCATTTAACGTTATTATTGTTCAGTATTAATTTGAGTTTTTGCCATCTTTCCTAAGCTGTGCTATTTCCTAAACTAAAAGCGCTACAGGAATGATTCTAAAACAGATCGATAGAGAATTTTTTTCTAAGTAAAATGGCATCAAAAACTCAAAATCGACCCCCTGTGGCTTAGCGATGTTTTAGACATAGGAGGGCAGCATAAGCACAATAACTCTGTACTTTTGGATTAATCGTGTCTCAAGGAGTACGTTATTGGCAGTGACACAGTTTTATACTTTTACCGTCAACATCGTTTACACATAGCTTTTCTGTTTCAAATAAATATAATTGGTATTTTGTATTTGTACGAGTAACATATGGGATTATGTTCGCTCATAACAAACCCAAATAAATAATCTATTAATATGTATTTTTATATTTACCTTCAGTATATATTTTTTGCTATCAAGACACCATCTGTTATGTCGTTAATAGATTTAACCAACCTCTTTCTCTCGATATTTGTATTTTCCTTTCGTTTCCAGTTTTCAAATAGCTTATCTAACCTAACTAATCAATTTAGAAATATCTGGTTTAGCTCTACATTGTAAAGTTTTTTTCATTAATCCAGGTAGGTACAGGCAGCATCAAACATTGGTAACTTTTTCGGAATTCAGAAATGGGTTAGTAGGAACCAGTTAGTGTCCACTGTTAACCTTGGACATATTCTCTACATATTCCTATGATACTACTAGTGGAACGCCCCGCGGCTTTGTCCGCATAGTGGGTGATTTTGCTATAAACTAAAACTACCTTCCAAATTTCAGGTTTCTAGTTTCATGACTAAACGAAACTTGACAGCTCGTAACTTATTTGTGACGCGCCGCGTCGTGTTTTTGCAATATACAATCCTACTAATATTATAAATGCGAAAGTTTATGAGCATGTGACGAGTTTGTGCCTCAATCACGCCGTAACGACTGAAGGGATCTGAATGAAACTTGGAACATACATAGTATGTGTGCTGGAATGACATATAGGCTACTTTTTATTTGTGTACCACGCGAGCGAAGCCGCGAGCGGAAGCTAGTCATGTTATAGAATACGATAACACGCTAATTCCGTAAACATGCCCGTGTTACGGTTTCTTTGGTCATCCAGAATATGGGGGCTGTGCGTTAATTGCAAAAAAATGCTTACTGTTTTATGTATTATAGATTTTAAAAACGGAAATTCATACCGAATTGGTTTGTTTTTATTTACAAAATGGTATTGGAACTTCATAATTTACTTTCGATGTTGACTGTACTCACCCACAATTTGAACCTAGAAGTCCAATCTAGAAATTATTTAGCTTTACCTAGCAACCAATTGCAAACACAATTAAGAGAAAACTGCTCTGGATAGTATTTTCAGTTTGGCTTAAGTAGAGCCGGAAAACTAATTAGACAGCGGTTTGTTTATTGTAGGTCTAAGTTTACAAAGGACCTGCTAATTCTTTGAATTAGTTTTAAATAAAAAAATATGTATAATCCTAAAACTAAGGGTTTTACAATCTATTCTAAAAGAGTAAGTGCAGAGATGACGGCTGACAAAAGAGAATGGAAAAAGAGAACATGATAATGTTGATGTTACTCATGATCATCATATCAGTCCGTATTCACCCACATAATAGGCCATTCTTTCTGATGCTGCGCTTAATAAATCCAGTGGAAACCCGGCGTCTTCTTATTGTCATACGCCGACAAAATTATTGTCGCATAAAAAGACAAAAGATGACGGTATGCGTGTGAAAAGGTCAGTTATGCTGAATCCGTAAAAAAAACGTAGTTTTGCTGAACTTTCTTGAGGTGCTCGGCAGGTGTTTGGGGTAGAATATTCAATCTCCCCTGTTTGTTCAGACTGTGTAACATTTGCTATGGAAATAGAAAGATCCCTGTTTACCGACGAAAGTTAGGGCCTAAATCTATATTGGTCTTTCACCTTTTATAATAAACGTGTCTAGCGTGAGTGAAAGAAAATTGAAAAATAACCCTAGGTCGGTTAGATTATTTTCGAACACATATTTAAAGATTCTGCCAACTCTGTTGAGCCGTTATGGCGTGATTAAGCCAAACACTCAAACTCAAGTCAAACACTCAAACTCAAACTCAAACACTCAAACTTTCGAATATAATAGAAGTAGAAGTTTTCCATTTCTCAACATAAAATGAATTCGAACTAAAACATGTTGGATAAATAGTTGTGAAAAAAAAGAAATGTTTTTTACTTAATATTTTTGCGCAATACTGACAAAACAGTGTGTTTTGTGTGTTTACTTTGGTCGTTGTCGTGTTGATTGGCACGTGAAAATCAAATCCACTGAGGTTGTAGAAGGCCGCAAGAAAAATATAACTTATTTTATAAAAAGCATTGCTAACAATTTTTTTTATCGAAAATCAAGCACTTGGTTCTTATAAAAATAGCCTATGTCACATTCCGGCACAAACTATGGTTCTTTGTTGTGTTGACTGACTGATATTCAAATCCACCGAGGATAGAGGGCCGCAAGAAAAATAAAGCGCAATTCATATTCATATTCAATTTATAAAATTGTGCCCATAGGTTAACAAATATTTTTTTACCTAAATCGAGCACACTGCTCTTATAATCTTTTTAGGGTTCCGTACCCGAAGGGTGCTAACGGGACCCTATTACTAAGCCTCCGCTGTCCGTCTGTCTGTGGGATGTATCTCATGAACCGTAATAAGTAGAGAGTTGAAATTTTCACAGTGTGTATTTATATATATTGCGGCTATAAAAATAAATAATTATAAATAAAACAAAAGGGGGCCTATACAAGATACTTATATGTACATGTACGATGGTACGGAACCCTTCTTGTGCGATTTCGACTCGCACTTGACCGGTTTTTATAATTATAACCTAAATAAAATGTAGTCTATGTCACTCTCAGACACATACTATCTCTGTTTAAAAAAATATGTATTTATTTACATACCTATCGCTACTACGTGAAAAGACAAACCAAGTAATCAACAAACTTACAAACACTTTTTAGCACTTATAATATTATTAGTAAGGATAAGTTGAGTTCCAATAGCAGCGTAACCAATACCTAGTTAAATTCTATTATATTTTATTTTATATAAATTCCTTTATTTTCATTGCCCTCATAGGCTTTTTCCAATCTGTAAAAACATCAACGATTGTAATCTAAACAAAATGAAAAAGATACAATTTGTGCGCCTTGTAAAACCAAGTTTAAGAGATTGCTTGATGTGATTGCGGCCTTGGTGGGCCAAATAATGTCAGCCCGTACTGCGAAAAAGCATCAGGCTAAATGCATAGAGAGCACTAATGGTCTAGTGGTAGCGGCCCCGCCTTTCGACCATAAGGTCGTGTGTTCTTGTCTAAAAGTAACTACTTTAACTTAACTTTACTTTTAGACAAGAACCCTCTGCATCCTAAGATACAAGAGCATATATTACGTCCAAAGATAGCAGAACCCTAACTAGAGATCTGTATGTAAGTAAGCATCTAAGGCTTTTGAATACATTGTGAATTTTCTTACTAAATTGCATTTAACAACTCTACAATTATAAAGGTTCTTGTTAGATGCTACGTTTTAAAATGTATGGGGTTGACGATCGCTTAGTCACGTGGTGACATTAGCTTTCAACTGACAGCAGATTTTGTATTATTTTTGTCAAGCTCAACTCAAGCTCCACCTCAATGCTTCTTCACAGTGCAGTCTAACCGTAATCATGAAAGCATTGTCGTGTAGATGAAGTCTTTGGGAGCTATCATCCAGTTTTATTCCTTCGCTTTTATTATCCGTGGACGCTCAATGATTACACTTGAAACTGTTTTTGAAACTCATGCCCGGCTTCTATAAACTACTAATAGATAGCCGCAGGTAGATTAATATCATTTAGGATTTCTTTTTATTTACCTATGTCGTCCCATTGCTGGGCAAAGGTCTCCCCCGAAACTTCGTCAACCATCTCGATCCGTCGAGGTCTCCCACCATCCTCTCTCGAATGATACGAGATCGCCCCGAGATCGCTTTCTTTTTTAGGGTTTCGTACCCGTTGGCACTCCAACGGGATCCTATTACTAAACCTCCGCTGTCCGTCCGTCCGTCCAAGGATGTATACAGCGTCAGGAGGCAACTTTTGCTTACACTAACGGGACGCTTGAGACTATTTGAAATGGATTAGGCCCAGCACCTATAATACCATCAATTCAATTCAATTTCAATTCATTCTCATGTTTGGTATACGTTAATAATAAATCAGCGTAAGTGTTTCAAAAAGTCGAGCAAAGTGTCATAAACTTCTGTGAAGCTGAGCTTGCATTTTATAATGAAGTAGGGGCAAGTTTTCCAACTCTCAAAAAGTTCAGACAAAGAGGTTGTCAAATAATTAAATACTACCACAGAGTAAAAATTAGGAACACTCGAAATTTATCTTCTGAATTTACATAAGACCTGTAAGTACTGTCTTTGTTATTTTCTCTCATCAGACATCATCACACAAACTGGAAGTTTGCGATGATTTCTACCGTGATGGTCCAAAGATCATCATCATCCTATAAAAGTCTACTCTTAGACTCAGGCTTTTAATATACTTCCAAGGCGATTAGTTTAAGATTTAGTTCATAATGAGATCCTTTACTAACCAACGTTCCATTCGGCTACAAGTCTAAAATATTGATACTTAGTTGATTATAGTGGAATAGTATTGGTGCTGAAATCATTGGCGCTGAAAGTAGAATACCTCATTTTTCTGTTTTCGAATACAGTCGTAAAACTGCTTTTTTTTCAAAAATTCATGCAAATTAATAGACATTTTGCCCTATATAGCCATAGCATTCATCTCCTAAGCTTAGCAATATTCAAACTCTACTTCCCGAAGTTACTAAGAGATTACTTGCCGGTCGAAAGTTGTCGACTGCCTCTTTCCGGAATTATGATTTAGTTGATAATGTAAGCAGAATATCCAGGAACGTTCTTTCCTTCTGACTTGTCCTGTTGTACAATCTTCACAGAAGCGCGACGAGATGGAACAAATGCCGGCGGGATAAAAGAGGGATAAAATATGTATATAACTGGAAAAGTGGCACGTGGCCAAAGAAAAGACGGATAGACTGTATGAAAGAAGACATGGCTAAGGAACGAATGAGTAATGAGACGTCGAATGATGGTAGAGAACGGAAGACATGTTGTGCCAATTCTACATAACGTGGGATAAGGGCATGAAGATGATGGGATTGAAGGCTGGGTTTTAACGCTGTCTTTCCTTAAAAATTGTAGATTACGGTAGGAATGAGCGTCAGTGGATGGGCGGCTTTGTTAGGATTACAATGGAAGTGCTATACTTTCCAGAGTAGGTAGGTATTATAATTTCTCTTCCAACAATATTGTGCGAATGAAGCATTTTTCACGAAACATGGTCCATCGGCCTTTAAGAGGCTTGAAGGAAAAGCTTTGCCTTTCATCGAAAGGGTCTTGTTGAATCTTCAATGCCAAGGAATACCAAAAACATGATGGAATGCCTAAAACTATAATTTTCCCAAAATCCGTAGAACGTTCGAACGTTCTACGGATTTTGGGTTTAAGAGGGTACTATTTTTTTACAGTCGCTAGTAAAGCTTTCTGTGCACTATTACACTAGTACTTTCAAATGGTAAGTGAAAACATCGTGGGGCGTGTCGTAGAACTTAAAAAATCGAAAGCCTGAGCACGCAGGGAGCCACATGAAGTCATGAGGCGTAACTAAACTTTTACCACATTTGTGCGAAAGTAAATAGTAACTCGATATAATAATAGATAATAAATCGTAGTTGTAGACCACAATACAAATTGATAGTACGACTTGTCGCCAGTTAATAAACAGCAGTTGTTAAAACAAAAACAAAAGCTCCAACAACAGACAAACTTAAACAACAACATCTTTTCTACAGACATTTTATTATCTAGAGACATTGACCGTACACGTACCTATTTATTTAGCAAGACTCACCTATAGTTTTGTTGTTTACAAACTGTTGTGTATTCTGCGACTCTTTACTACAAAATGTGTTTAACATAATTTTGAATGAAATACGTCATTATAACAAGTAGATATCTAGGTACCAGCTGTCCGCGTTGAGTTTTTTTTTTTCATACAAACTTCTTCTCACTGCATCCTCAGGAGTTGCTAAAGTTGCATTTCAGGAATTCTTTTCTTAGCGTACCTCTACACTATAAGAGGAATATACCCTCCAAGTTTCATGTTTTTATGGTTTAAGTTGTGTGTTGATTCTCAATCAGTAGCGTAGGTAAGAGTTTTAGGTATTTAGATATTTAATGTGATTTAACAGGCCACCATACAATCGCGTCTAGACCGATTTCGAATGAGTTGAAAGAGATAGCGCTACGGATTTCGTGTGTATAAAAGAAAGACAGAGTGAGACCGCGCAAAATATTAAAATCAACTAATCATCATTCATTCAAATCATTGAATATAAAAATCATTTGAACATACGGTAGAGTCCTAAAACTTAGATAATAAAATACGCAAAACATGGTTTTTTTTTAAGATTATTGTGGATTTTTGAAGATTATTTTAATTGTGTTTTTTTACTATCGTGTTTTCACTTTGAGGAACTAAAAAAATAATTTCTTTTTCCTTTTGAATAAACACATTTTATTATCAACTGAGTTCTACTTCGATTTTTGTGAGTAAAATCCGATATTACATACTCTTAAATAGCCATAATTTTGATCAACAAACATCTAATTTCTAATAATACAAACCTTATCATTTGCCAGGCAAATAAAACAAAGCAAAGTCCAGTCTAAAGTTTGCTTGTCTTTTTTGCTTTGATGTTATTTGTTCCAGAACGATGATGACGGTATGGTTTTAGAACGGGATAGGTATGAGAGGTGATCCTAGATACATAGAACACTTAAGGCAATCAACACTGTTACGTAAAAACTAAAATAATAACACCTTCCCTACTTTGTCATCTAAGTACATTAGAATATACCTACCTACCTATACACTTTGTTCCCAAAGATATCCATTAACTTCGACACGCTGGGGCTATTCAGGCCATCCTAATAAACATTTTTAATTATAGACATTATATGAATTTTATTTTTTATTAATTTGAATTATCATATAAATCATCCGATATGTCAAGGGTGGGCTTTGTAAAAAACTTTAATACTTACGTAAGAAATAACGAAAGACAATAATAAAAATTCAAGAATTACAAATGAACGCAGTATTAAAAAGAACTATTTAAAAATATGCTAATTGCTAATCTAATAATTTCAAGTACATAATATCACTGAATAAAAGCACGTATATATTTATTTTGGTTTAATTTATTAAATAAGGATAGATAGTCCAAACTTACTTCTAAAAAATATTCTAGTTATAAAGTACTCATTGACTTTGACCGTTCGACTCCCATATCGGGCACCCAAATTTGATCCACTTTCGCTACGAACGCCAGCCGCATCACGTATTAGGTACCTACACCAAATCTCGTTGGTTCACTACGTTTGGTGCATCACGTACACAATCTCATCAAACATTCTACCAGATACAGAAATTGGAATGCTTTGTGCAGCGTTTATACTCTATGGCCAAAAATATAATGTGGATACCTACTAAAATTAAAAGAAGACAAATTTGATAAAATTACATTTTTTACGACTTATTTTTAAGAAACACCACCAGTTTTAAAGGCAAAATAAAAATCTACTAATTTTTTATTACCTACCTTATTTCCTTGTTTTTACGCTATAATTTAATTAATGTCACATTGTTTTAAAATAAAAACTATAATCCACCTACCAACAGTACCGGTCACGTGCAATTATTCACCTTATAATATTTTTTTAGTAGCTGCAGAACTCTTTAGGTACCTAATAGTAGGTACTAACTGAAAAATAGGGAGGTGCCATATGACGACCTCGGTGGCGTGATGAGCGAGTGCTCGGCTGAGTCGCAAGAGGCGTGGGTTCGATTCCCGCTACCGGGAGAAATGTTTGTATGTTCTGCAAATATTTCTTCAGAGTCTGGGTGTTGTAGTATTATGTATTATAAGTATGTATTTACAAACAAAAAGTATATAAGTATTCTATCGTACCCAAAGTACAAACTTTGCTTAGTTTGGTGCAAGATGGCGCTGTGTGAAATATCGGCAAATATTTATATTTATATTGCTATTGAGTAGGTCTATATAATAAATACTTACTAACCTATCAACACACAGGAACTGAGTAACATAATACTCCCGTTGCGCCACAGACTAAAGACATCCTTGAAGGCAATTGATCACTAGGTACCCACTACTGCCTGATTCGATATAAACAAAGATTGGGGGCAAAGTTCGGCTTCTAGTGTTGCGGCGCTGCGACGCTGGGATTGTTTACTATCGATATTACAAGCACGTGCTAATTGATAACGTCTTTGCAAGTACTTGTTAACTCGATTTTTTTTATTGCAGTTTTGGTAATTGTTTTTTATTTATAAAAAAAGATTATTTTATATTTTTTTATAAATAATTTAGAAAGAACATATGTTCTTTCTTAAGCTTCGATAATTTTAAAATAGGATATTATAATCCACATTTCAAGGGAAACCTGCTTATAAATTTCACAGTTTATAAATTATTATTTATATTAGTTATTCATCGTCGTCCCACTGCAAGGCAAAGGCCTCTCTCCCTTCTACCACTTTTTGCGTTTTAACGCCGAACCAGGCCATGTGCCAAGTTGAGTGCCCAGCTCGACGCGCCATCTCAGCCATCTCGCCATCTAGCCTAGGACTTCCACGTCAATTTACAAAGTCATGCATTAATAAAATGGCAAATATATATCAGTATAATCGGGTATTCATTGAAACTTAATTGAATTTACGCATGACCTTCGATCGTGGGATCAAAGGTGCATACTTAAACAAAATAATCAAACGATAGTATATTACCATCACGATAGAACGAAGTGTGCGAGTCTACGAGTGCCTTAGACGATATCATAGAAAAGTAGTGCCTTACCTACCTATAACATCTAAAAGATTTGATAAATGCCCTATACCGAGAGTACGAACAACACATGCTCAAAAGCAGTTTAACGTTTTGGTTCCACATATATACAACAAGCTTAATAAAGAAATCAAAATCAAAAACATTAGTAATAATGAAATTAAGAAAATTATCCATATTTGGCTTAAAAATTTTGATTATGAGGGCATTGAGCGTATGCTCAACGAATTCCGCATTTAATATTAAAACAAAATGAGGTACAAAATAAACACAACATATTTACACAAATAATTCCTTTCCATAGACAAACACAAAATGTAGCAGAGATGTTTTACTTTCTTTTTTTTCTACCTTTCATTTTTTTTATTGAGTAATATATTCATTTAGATATTATACATTTAAGTTAAATTGTCGGCATAATAATAATTGTCCTATCTCATGGGAGAAGCCGTTGGCTCCTGAAATACAGTTTTTACTAGTTCAGGAGCCTAAGGATTCATTTATATTGTAACCATTTTATTATGTCAATAAATTGATTTGTTTGTTTGTTTGTTTGTTTAAGTAGTTACAGCATTTTAGATAATGGAGTGACAGCTGTCAGATCAGTATTTATCAGCTATTGTCAGCTATAACAGAGTATCGATATAACGTCTACATCACTAGACTCTCTATATGGTAAGCTATAGTGGGAGTAGGTAGGTACAGAAGCATTGCACCCATATTATCTGCCGGCAGACGCGAACGAAAGAAGTTGTGTTGAAAATATAATTTTGATAAAAAAAAGTTTTTAAAATGGCGGTGCGCAAGTGAAACTTGTGTTGAACTTTTGTGATTATTTGCGAACTTTAATCTAAGTTAACAAAATGGCGAAGACAACTTTGCTAGTCCGACAGTCACTGTAAGTAGCTTTTTATTTTACTGTTTAAGTATAGACACAGCAAGCAATTTTTCTAAAAAAAAAAAATATTCATTGTTATAGTCACTATGTATTTATTTCGAATATTTACATGCTGGATTTCCTAAGTGAAAGAATAATAAGCATAATTTTTGATAAGTTACTAGTAGTTTACCATACCTATGTACTTCACACTTTATTATTTTTAAATACATTTTTGCATTGAACCTCTTTTAGCGTTGTCATAGATTATGTAATAATTACTTTCCTATTTCCAATACACACATGCCGCTTCATTTCTTAGGCAGAATAACTAAAACCTCCTCGCTCTAGCTCCAATTTCAAATTGATAAAATAGTATAAATATATTTTTGGAAAATTTATTATTTGGATTGTAGAGAAGCCAATTTTATAATTTCATGTAGGTATTTTGCCGAACAAAAGCTCATGTGAGTATATTTGTGGTTTAAAATAATTAAACTACACTAACCTAAAGCAGCAAAGAGCTAGTACTTACAAACAATACATGAACTAGAATATCGGATTACCGATTAATACCATTATCCTTGAACTTGTTACTTGTTCGTAACTGCGTATAAACACCACAGAGTCAATACTCCTTAGCATTCTTCATGCCCCCATGCATATAAAATTTCAGCCAATCAATTCTACGCCTTATTCCCAATAGCATACGAAAATGTCGTCACGGTCCATTGTAAACAATTGATTAAAGTTGTGTGACTGGTTTTTACATTTCTGTTTTCATTGCAAAAACAGGTAATGTTATTTTTACATTTAGCATCAAAAATAATCCTTGCATCTCGGGATAAGCCTAACGAGGTCTCAAGAGCATCCTCTATCAACACGCGCCGCTCAAATTCACTTACTTTAAAAAGCAAGTTATCCTTGAAAATAAGTACGAAGCCTTGTGTATTCAATGAACAAAATGTTTTGTTTTTCAGTAACATTTATTTACCTATTAAAAAATAACTTTTTACTATCATTGTGCATTTTTTAAATTAAACATACCTAATAAGTGTTGTGATACTTCAAATACTTCCTACTTCATATTTCTTACCTAAGGAACGGCAACATTTTTATTACTCTTATTTTTTTACATATCGGAATAAAAACAGGTTATTCTCGCTCTTTAAAATGGTTCCAAAAAGAACCAATGTTTTATGGAACGAACAACATCAACATAAAGTGTTTAAGCCTATTGAAGTTCTTAAAAATGTAAAAATAAGTTGCACTCATTTGAATTTAGCCCGAGAATTGAGTCGAATGCATTAAGGTCAGGTCAACGTATCCAGCCTCCGCAAATAAAAATGACCCAATTGAATGGAACAAGATGACATCGAGGCAATTTTCTCGGTTACTTCGCCCGGGGACTTCTGATTAAAATTTACGAGAAGTCATTGAACATCAATCGATACTATTTATCTTAGTAAAGCATGAGTTTAAATACTGATGACAGGACCTACCCTCTTTTTCCTAAAAGCTTAGAGTACATTATGATGTCTCGATTATGAACCGTAAACAAAACACGGTTCACCATTTCCATCTTGGGACTTTGAATCAGGAGTGACTGCAAGTTTTATCGATATTTTTTTATATGACCTTGTGATTTTGCCCACCCAATTCGGACACGATAATGTACATGTAAACAAAACACGAGTAAATTCTGTGCATTTTCCGAAACTAAAATTTTATTTGACAATCCTATTAATGTTGCTACCTATCGTATAGATCGAAATAACCTGGTGATATAAACCATTCAAGTATACCTGGATGGTACAGGCCTCAGTTTTTCTTTGTCTACTCTAAGCTTTTATAGAACAAACTGCTAAAGTTTATCAAAACAGTCCCGGTTATAGGCTGTTAGCTACCTTACTAATATTTTCATTGAGTTTGTTTTTCTAACCCTTTATTTCGCTTGAACCGAAAATTTTGTTGGCTAAATCAACTTGTCCATCAAAGGGCTCCGAGCATCGTTTGAAGTTAATAGGTTTATTTTATTAGAATTATATATTTAAAACAAACATCGAATACTTGGTTTCAGTATCGTATAAATTGCTAAGTATAGATTTCCTTAGAAGTCTATCAATCGTTGGAACTTGTATGGTTCAAGCGAAACGTGCCCTATCTCAGCATATCGCTATCACAACCTATAGCGAAATGAACATAGAACAAGGTTGCATTAATTTCAAAGAATCAGGTTTTGTAAATAAACTATTTTTAAATCTTGAAATAGGTATGTAGACCTGAAAGTAGTGACCGTACACAGAAATCACAAAATCTAACGGAATCGATGCGACGCGACAAAAACTTGCTCATAAAATCTTACTTTCAATCATTTCAATTGCCTACTTTTCTTGGTTTTTTATTCATTTTTGTTTTTATATGGGTGATGTGGTCGCAAAGCGACAAAACCATTAAATAAATTTAAAATACCTACTCTCATCTTCTTGGACCAAAATGTGAGGAAAAAATAATTACACAGCGTCCAGGAAATCCAAATGATAGTCTTAACATTTTATCCCGGTACACGCGAGCGAAGCCTTGGACCAGAGCTAACAATACATAATAACACAATAAAATGTATGTTTCCTCGCAGTATCCACCAGTCCTCTCGCCGTCTCTCCGTGTCTTCTCCACGGCGCACATCTACCTCCCCCCAGCGCCGAGGGCTGGCATCACCAGCACTGGCTGCAGTCGCGAAGCCGTTCATCGAGATCCCGGGACCCATCGGACTGCCCATCATGGGTCACTCGGCACACGTACTGCCGAGGATAGGTGAGACGATAAGACGATAACCTTCCTGATATCTCGAGAGACTGCCCTGTCGAGCTTCCAATAAATGCAATTAAAATTCTTGCAAGCATATTTTTCATCAGGCCTTGCAAAACCGGTTTGTGCCATCCTGTTTTTATTCCCGAGCGCAGTGGTCCGTAATAAAACGTTATTTATCTTGATAATTATTATTAATACGAATTCCTTCGTGCTACCAAACAAAGAATAGGTAGGTAGTACCATCTCAAGTTAAAATTATCGTAGGTACCTACAAAACAAATCACTAAAAACAATACAGATTTGTTTTGTAAGCTTTGTAGGTTTTGTTATTGCACAGCGAAATCGCCTTGTGTGCACAAATGCAATGTTATTGTACTAGCAATACATGTCATCACAGATAAAGTTTTATCAATAGGTATCTGCCTAAAGTTAAACTAATGTACAAACAAAGCTTTCACTAATTACCTACACATTTACAAATCAAAACGCTTCTATTTGATAGACCACCACAGAGCATCATAAAGTTTGTATAGCCCTGCTATTGTTAGAGATGATAAGCGTTACGGATAGAGATGTTCAAAATATTAGAGTTAAAATCGAAGATGATTTGCTGTTCTGATGTTAGAATTAGCACACAAATAATAAGTAAAGAAAAACACATATTGAATTTTGCACTTCATTTTTGAAGAACCTTTTCCTTACCTACACATTAGCCAATAACAAAGGCCCTTCTGTCACAGATAGTGTTTGTTATTATATAATTATAGTTATCACGCGCAGAGCGACAGCGAGCCTGGGTAGGAACCAGTCTGCTATATTTAGAGAAGCAAGTTTCTAAACGAAACTAATCCGCCCATTGGACTTATAGGAAGAGAAGCCGATTCGATTGTAATACATTTCAAAGACATAACAATTAAGATATTATTATTTATTATTATCTCGACCGAAATCATCAGCTGTGTTATACTTAATTAACTATATTCATAACGTGACATAACTTATTGTAACAATAAGTTAAGTAGTAATTTTAAATGCAAATATTTTCGGCTTCAACTTGCCCAAAAAATGTCTGCAAGCAACTTGTCTGAAATCATATAAGCAAAATCACAGTTTGTCCATAAAGTAATCGGTCTGTATAAGCTAACCGTCTAAAAATTATCTTGACAAATTCGCAACCACTCACAAAAGTTTTTATTTTGGAGGTATATGCTTTGTTAGATAAGTCATCTTCATTCTTTTCTATATCTCTACCAATATTCTCATAACTTATTTTCCTACAGGCAGTTTCCACCACACAGTAGGCCTGGGTCTTCTGGAGCGGCTCCGGGAGAAGTACGGTGACCTGGTGCGTCTCGCCAAGATGTCCAGGCGACGCCCTGTGCTGTACGTCTTCGATCCTGAGCTGATGAGACAGGTATGTGTCTGAAACTTGACTTGTTATCATACTTGGAGGAACTCGGTGGCGTGGGGGGCGAGTGCTTGGCAGAGAAATGAAATGAAATCATCATCTTCCTACCCTTATCCCACTCTATGTGGGGTCGGTATAGCATGATCCTTGGATAATGCTGTAAGAGTTTTGGCTAAGGTGTTTTATGACCGGCCGCCTGCCTGACGTCAACCCTCCTTGGGAATACTTGCTTATGGTATCTCATCATGTTGGAGAATACTATTCCTTAATCGACTTTTACGACATCTTCGGGGAGAGAAGCTGCTGGACACATTCTATGGTTTTTCTTTACTCCCAGTCCAGCAGAGAAGTGAAATGAAATGAAATATTGAAATATTTATTTGTCTGTGACATTCGTCAGAGATGCGAGAGCTGAAGTTTCGGAAATGTTTGCTTATTCTGTAAATGTCTCTAGGTCTGGGTGTTGTGGTATTATGGTACTCGTAGTTTCAAATACTCACGGCACCGATAAAAAGTAAGTCCGTATGAGCTTATGGCCAACTCTTGTGACAGAATTTTCAGGCTGCCTAAGGGCTTTCGACATGGCTTAAAGCCGGGAGCGTGCCCTCCGAAGCACGGAAGCGCTCAGCTCATAATGCCACTTGCGATCACCCATCCAAATTGTGACCGCGCACAACGTTGTTTAACTTCAACGATCAATCAAGAACTAAACAAGCTATCGGAAAACCGAAGTGTTCAAACCGAAAACTCAAGGATTCGACGGTGAAGGCTTCTATAAGAAACAGAATAATATAAGAAAACAATACGGAAAAGAAGTGTTATGATCTAAGTACCTAATAGGCTGTGAATATTTGGTATCTGAAACAAAAAACCTTGAATCATGCGAACCTAGATGTTTTAAACTTTGTAACACTTATTTTTCCAACGTCTAGCAACATGACTATCTATGTGGCAACTGGTATAATGTAGGGTATATATAAACACTGGTTTAAAAGTGTCTAAGTACGTTTATCCTACATTCCATGTTAAGAAATAAAACTTAAGAACAGAAGTCGACCTCAGCTCGACACAGATTAGATTCTAAATAACCTTTTAGTATTTCGTAAATGTTTTCTGCAAAGGTTAAGATTTTAAGACATGGATAGGTACGATAGGTATAATAACAGTTCCATAATGAGAATTCTGAATTCAAAATCTTGTATTCCACGCTTGCTCGCGATACGAACATTAAATTATATGAATTGTTTGTTATTTTATACATTATAATACAACATGATGGACCATCTGTATGGGCGATGGGCTGATCACATGTCACCATGATTCACCATATCCATCTTGGGACTTTGAATCAGGAGTGGCAGTAAGTTTTCTTATTATGTATGTATGTTCGTATGAGCTAGTGGCCAACTCTAGTGACGAAGTTTTTAGGCCGCCTAAAAGCCTCCGTCATGGCTTAACGACTTAAAGCCGGGACCGACTGTTTAACGTGCCCTCCGAAGCACGGAAGCGCTCAGCTCATTATGCCATTTGCGGTGAACCATCCCAATTTGAGACCGCGCATATCGTTGCTTAACTTTAACAATTAATCAAGAACGCCTAAGCAAGCTATGCCACGAGCGCTACAGTTTTCTTATGACTACATTAATATATTAGGGATACAGGCGTCATAATATACATACATATAAATACTAACATCCGCCAGCTGTACCACTCGTGGGGTACCTCACCAGATCAAAAGTAACATAATATACCTATGTGTATTCCAAGTTTCAGCTAAGCCCATTCATCCTTTGAATTGAAACAAACAAACTCATACACCAACTTTCGCATTTAAAATATTAGTAATATAGCAGGATAACTATTTTTTATTTAGATATTTTGCATTTGCATTTGATTAGGTTTGTGGATGGATCACTCAAATAACTTAATATCCACTTTCATTTAGTTACGAGTATGTCCATTATTTGTCTATTGTGCGATGGATCATAAATCAGATTCTGAGCAAACACTTTCTTATTTCAATTAGAAAGCAAATAGATGGCAACAAATTTTTTTGCAAACATTTCTAGGACACACCTTTCTATTTGAGATTATATTTGCTTCGTAAATATACTTTCTGAAACTGTGTTACCGTGATACCGTTAGGATTTGCAATCCGATGGAGTTCCAAGATTTTCGCCAAATCACCTCCGATTTTCCATCTTCTGCTACTCGTGTCATTTATTGCTTCAAGTAAAGTCGTCTTTACGCATGTTTTCTAACTTTTTATGGGTGTTATTTATTTATTAATAAATATTTGAGGACATATCACACAGCACCATCTAGCCCCAAACTAAGCAAAGCTTGTATTATGGGAACCAGATGGCTGATAGAATACATAATATACTTTTTTTTTGTAAATACATTCTTATCTTATAATACATAATTAATACAACACCCAGACCCGGAAGAAATATTTGCAGAGCATGCAAACATTTCTCCCGCAGCGGGAATCGAACCCGCGCCTCTTGCATCTCAGCCGAGCACTCGCCCGCAACGCCACCGAGGTCGTTACAAAATCGCCTATTCTCGGAGAGATATACCGGTAGAAATACTTACACCAAAACGAAAAAACAGTCAAAGATTAATGAAAATAAATAAATAGGTATCAGATATATCACAAATGACGTCGAACACGTTTATTTACATACAATAATAAAAACAGTAGGTAAGTTTTTTTGACCCAGACTTTATCAAACACGCCCATCACGCTTTAGAAACGTGCGGATACCAGACAGATATGCTAATTTGAATATACCGTCTGCGTCATAAATTTTTTGCGTTATTTATTAACAAAAGATACAGTCGGCGACAGAAGTGAAGTCAAAAAGAAAAAGTCAAGTTCAAAAACATTTGGAATGTTTCTAGTAGACGGCCTCGGTGGCGTGGCGGGCGATTGCTCGGCGAGACGCAAGAGGCGCGGATTCGATTCTCGCTGTGGAATAAATGTTTGCATGTTCTGCAAATATTTCTTCCAGGTCTGGGTGTTGTGGTACCATGGTACTCTTAGTTTCTGATACCCGCGACACAGGGAATCCTAGTGTGGGGTCAGGACTATGTATTGTATTGTATTGTATGAGATATTTAAGATTTAAATGTTTATTAATTTATGCCGCTGACCGTACCTCACATCCTCAAACCAAACTAGATATTTATCTACCGTCATTAAAACGGTTTCTAAATCCTATTCTACCTTCGTTAAAGTTACTTCGAGCTTAAAAGTAATTATTAAGGATAAAATAGGATTTACACTTAAACTAGGCTTTCGAAGCAGGCGTCGTCAGTGGCACCGTGTCAGTGACAACGCGACAGAGAGAAGCGTAATGTAGATGACGCGGCGAATGACGTTTTATACATTTTCCAAGTAACTCTGTCGCGGCGTCACTGACGCTTGCTTCGAAAGTCCACCTTAAAGGATAATTCAAACTACGTGCCGTACACGAGCCGTGGTCACGGGCGGGCGCCAACGTCGTATGTAACATGTAATTATTGTATTTTAGATAATAATGTCCGAAGCGCTTCCAATCCGTGCCCCGTTCGTGCCGTGGCGGCCCGGCACGGTCTAATGTGAATCATCCTTTAGATAAGATATTTTTATTCCACTTTGCTCGCGTGTTACCCGGATAAAAAGTAACTAATATTCCAGGCCGTGATTCCATTCCAAGTTTTAACCAAATCGATTCAATGGTTACGGCGTGAATTAATCACAAACATACAAACTTTTAAATTTCATTAAGTAGATGCTTGAAATAATAATAAAAGTACATAGGTACCTACATTATTATCACGCCCATATCCCTAATGGGGTGAGCAGACTTTTACGACATGCTCGAAGAGAGAAGTAGCTAGACGTATTCTATGTTATTTCTTTACTTCCTGTCCAGCAGAGAAGTAATAAATATAAAATGTAGCCTATAGATCTTACTTCTTACTTATATTATAATATATTATATATTATAAAATTGAAAATTGAATATATTATAAATGCGAAAGTTTGTGAGTTTGGATGTTTGGATGTTTGTGCCTCAATCACGCCTAAACGGCTGAACGGATTTGAATGAAACTTGGAATATACATAGTACATGTACTGGATTAACATATAGGCTATTTTTTATCCGGGTACGTATTTTTTATCCGTAATTTATGATTTACGGCAGCTAGTAAATCATAAATTGTATTTCAAGTTTGATTCAAAATCGTAGCCGTTATGGAAACAAGTGGAAACAACTCAGACACAAACTTTCCCATTTATATTACAGATGTTAACATAATCATTGCAATTCGGAAAATATAATAAATAATAACACCCAACAGTCACACACATACATAGTCCTGACCCCACACTAGGATTCCCTGTGTCGTGGGTATCAGAAACTACGAGTACCATGGTACCACAACACCCAGATCCGGAAGAAATATTTACAGAACATGGGAATCCCGCGCCTCTTGCGTCTCTGCCGAGCAATCTCCTGCCACGCCACCGAGGCCGTCAAAATCTTCCCGTACTTCGACTAGAATCTTTACGTCGCGTCGTCTAACATTTTCCAATTTTTATTATTAGTAAGATTAGTGTGATTTATAGAATAGAAATATAACAGAAAACATTATTCAACCACCACAGAAATGACATAAGTAAACAGAATTACATAAAACACAATTATACTAATAAAAATAAATAGGAAAGATATCAAGAAAATAATAACTAAACTAAACAAAACATAACTTCTACTCCCTGCTAATAATACTATCCACCTTAGTTAGTAAGTGCGCAAAAGACTTTGGCATAGCAATTAAGTTAGTCACGATAATTAACATTTTACAAAAACATCTAAGCACAAGTTTTATAGTTACCTACTCGGGTAATCAAGTCTTTCGTAATCTTTATAGAGTTATATAAAAATTCTACTGTTCTGACAGACTGATTGACAATCAACGTATGGCTAACCATAAATCCTAGAAACATGAAACTTGGAGGGCATACTGATTCCTCTTATGGTGTAGAAGAAAATATTCCTGACATTCAATTCCGCAGAATTTCAAAAACACAGGGAATATGAAGAACTCAATGTGGTCATAATTATGATAATCGCGAGGTTCACGATAGCCGATGTTGTGTTTAGCTTCTGCAATCAATCACTCCTTAGTAATCAATAACAATCGAGCTACAATGATTACATAACATTATGTATCAACTAGATATTTACGAGATACCTACTATACTATACTAGATAATATACCTAACAGGGACTTACCATCTACACTGTTATGTAACAACTAGTAGAACGTCTCGAGACTTTGTCACCGTTGAGTATTTTTCATTCTTCATCTTCTCGCTACGTCTCTTAGAAGTTGAATTTTAGGAACTTCTTTTTTAGCGCACCTCTACACCATAATTATATCTACCAAGATTAATGCTTCTAGGACTTCTGGTTTGACTGTGTATTGATCGTCAGTCAGTCAGTCAGTAACGTTAGAGTTTCATATATTTAGAAGAAGATAGGTACTATTGCATCAGATGATACTTACGTGTTTATATTAGCATCTAAATCATAACATCATAAAAGAACCGTAAATATGAGTTATGTACTGTTGTTAGTTATAATTTGATTAGAATAATAAGCAGTTAGGTACACTGTATACAATATAAAATAACACTTTAGGTGCATACTTACCCACTAACATTATAAAAAACTAAACAGGTACGTATAGATAACAATATACAATTGAACAATGCAATCATCACTCACAATATAGGTAGGTTAGGTACACTATATACAGGTACAATGGTATTATTTAATTTGTCTGATCTTATTTATTGAATTAAACTTAATTTATGTATGTACTTTTTTGTATCATGAACAGGTATTTTTTTTATTAGAGCTTGACATCTGCGTCTAACCCAAATGTACCAGGACTTACGAAATATCTAATATCTACCCGGTTCCCATATTCTACTAACAGACGACAGATAGTTCATTACCACAGCAACCTCGAAAAGCGCCTTATATGTTTGACAGATAAAAAACGTCAAGTACTATTTTATTAAACCAACAGTCATCCGTTAATAGAATACTAGAACTAAGCATAATAACGAAATCGATCCGCCAAAACGAAACATAGAAGTTGGGTCGGCTCGTCAACCAAATGTCATCACGTGGCATTCAAACGATCTATCTATCGCTTAGAACAATTTATTCTTCAAAGATCTATCGTCATGTTGGCATACAATTTTTTGCCTTGACAAACCCGGCTAATTATTGTGCAAAAAGTTTTTATTACCTTGCAGCACTCAACCTGATATACCAACTACAAAAAAGTAATTACAGAGCGACTAGATGCAATCATAAAAGACAAAAAAAATCAAGAAACTGTTTCCAAATAATGTGTATAATTTGATAAAAGGAAATCCCAAGGGACTAGACCATAACACATTTTTTAAAGTTACTTTCTGCCCTATCGTATCAGTCATTTTCAAAAAAAAAGATTATCTAAGCTCCAAACTTTTAATTCAGTCAGTCGTTTTTTTAACATAATTGTATATCGGCTTAGTTCGATTGATCGGACAATGCTCTCAGACTACGTGGCCACAACCGATTTATTTATTGAATGAATGCGGTTTTAGTAAATATTTAATGACACAGGTGTACGAGAGCCATGCGACCGAGCCGCCTCGTTTCGACAAATCACCGCTGAACCACCACAGGAAAGCAGTTGGCTGTCCAGCACATGGGTAAGTTGCTATCCTACTAATATTATAAAGGGGAAAAGGTACGTTTGTTGTTTTGTCCTTCAGTCACACAGTAAAGGAGAACGAATCGACATAGTTTTTTTGCAGATTGGGGGTTAGAGAGTGACATAGCTACTTTTACCCGGGTATAACGCGAACAAAGACCCTTAGCCCCTCCCCTAGATCCGCTACTGCCCTCAAATATTACAAACTGTATCTGTAGCTAACTACATCCTTAACATTCATGTATGCTGAAGCAGTTGTAAAGCAAAATGTTAAATCCAGACATTTCAGAGCATCTACTAACGTTCTAGTTTAATTTATGTTTTATGAGAAATGTGTTTAGGTACTTGGAATATTACATAGATGTTGTAGTAGCAATACCTACAATAATACAGTTATTTGAAATGTTTCACGCAGAGCTTTTATCTCCACCACATTATATTTATGTTGTAAAAATGATAAGGTACAAAGATTTTATCAGCTTAATTTGTGATACATAAAATAAGACAAAGGTCAAAGAAACATTATTTTATCAATTTTTACATCTCAATAAGCCTCAGTCTCCAGTACTATCCAAGATAAACAAGTTACAATGCGAATGAGTAATCAATACAATTTACAGTGCGAGCGTAGCTGTTAGCAATCACTAGGTTACTAAAGCTGCATTTACAATGGCTATAGATAATGTCACACCACTTGCCAAAATACAAATATAAAGATCATTTTTATGATGTCCATATCTGGATATCACTCGTTCTGTGAGTGTTTTATGCGTGTTGGACAATCGCAATTCGCAATAAAAATATAGTGCACCTAGTTACTTGGGTACATAAGTACTTCCCTTGTTATCATCTATTATGATAACATCGATAATCTTAGACATTACGATGAACCCAGTGAGTTTCGGAGGAAATATGACCTTAGGTACTGTGCGTAGTGAGATAGTGCCTCAATAGTGTACCTACTTAGTACCATACCAACACATAAATATTTGAATTTTGCCTTTTGACACCTTCATGTTGTACATAAATGCGAAAGTGTGTTTGATCCGATTCTCAATTTCTTACATTATCAACTTTTGCAGAGATGAAAGCAAAGCTATCTGGGTTGGAATTAGAACGCTGCTCATGGACAAGACACTCCTCAGCAGCTACGATAAGGCATTCGACGATATCGCTGCTGATACTACACGAAGGTATGTTCTTTGCAATCTAAATCCATAATAATAATTAATAATAACACCTGCATACATAGCTCTAATCCCACACTATGATTCCCTGTGTTATGGGTATCAGAAACTAGGAGTACGTACCATAAACTCATAGGAAGCTGACTGACAATCAGCGCACAGCCTAAGTCATAATAAGTGCACGAAAGGATCATTTGAGGCGCATTTTAAGTCATTTCACCACACTGGTTCGAAAGAACTACTGACACGAGTAGTAGTAGTATCTGACAAAAAGAACCCTAAAGTAAATCTGCCTACGTATGTCCTACAGTTGAATATAGGGACAGAGCATAGACCTAATCCTTTTTTTGTGTGTTGCTACAATCATTGTATAAAGCTTTTGTACTTTATACGACAATTGATTTATAACATTGTATGTGACACACCTACAGCATTGAGATCATGGTTCACTTGGTCCACAGGTTGGGGGACTTGCGTCACGCAGAGAATGCGCTGAATGAAGAGTTGGAGACGGAAGTCTACCGCTGGGCAGTCGAGACCATCGGGATGATGGTGTTCGGCATCAGACTCGGCTGTCTCGATGGGGAAGTGCATGTGCCGACGGTGACAAATAAGTAAGCAATACTTTAGTCATCGAGCATTTAACTGAATAGAGCAGTAATGTTATTCGTTTTGTTCGAAAACGAATTCCACCAAAACAGTGGGCCCGCCCCTGCGCTCTGATTGGCCGACTCATTGTCAAGTATTGAACTAGAGCTGTGCAATAAAATATTCATATCGATATCGATAGCAATGTTTGTTAAGTGGAATACAAATAAAGTTTAATATGTATTATAATTTACGTGTATGTTTGCGCGCGTGTGTACGAAATAATAACTATAAACTTTATAAAATGGAATTTCCATACAGTACTTTAAAAAAATATAGTAATAAATGAAATAAATTCGATGATCAAAGGAATCTTAAATATATATAAATATTTGTGGACAATTCGCACAGCGCCATCTAGCCCCCTTAATATTACTAACTTTATTTATTAAGGAAATATAAAGTATAGCTTTATCTATACTTTTTATACTAATATTACACTTACAATATTACGTTACAAACAAAAAAACAAAAAATCTTAATTCCTATTTATAATATTAGTATAGATATAAACTAGAGGACGCCCCGTTCTTCAAATGTACTTATTCAATTTATTATATCTAGGTACTTATTTGTTTGTCATAAATAACCTTTTCTGATAAATATCGATACTAATTTTGATTATGACAGTGCAGCATCACTAGTAACACGTGTAATGAATAAAAAGGATGGCATAATATAGGTTACACCTAGGTAGGAGCAAGACGCATAGACAAGCGTCCATTGTTTCGTTTTATTTGACCAGTTTAACTTGAGCCGTGATAAATGGTTGTAAATTGAAATACAATTATAGTTTATTGATGCTTACCGATGAAACGTGATTCCGTCTGTTTTAAAATTCGATGTCCTGCTGTTTTTTCCACACCACCGAATAGAACAATACGGCATTATGGGTTATAAAACCAAACTTTGAATATTTTCGTGTATCGGGAGACGGACACACACACAGATCACTTGTTGGTTTGGTACTGATTCAGTGCGAGCGTGAATTGCTATTATACAGGTGCATATCATCATATCAGTTAAGGAATTGGATGGCTCATTTTACTACTCTATTAGTTAAATGCTCGATGACTTTAGTCTATTCAGTCATCTCCAGCTTATGCCACTGCTGGATATAGGCCTCCTCAATACTTAGGACGAACGATTTTCTGCCGACGGTGTAAAATAAACAAGCAATGTACATTAACCCTTTCATAATCAACAGCCTAGTCCTCTGCTGGACATAGGCCTCTTCATCGAGCAAAATACTTATTATCCCATTGAACGAAGACTTAGAGACGGAGGTCTTCCTACGGCAGTCGAGACCATCAGACATCGATAATCTGCCCTAACCAGACCTTGACTTTATAACCCCCTGACTTAGCTGGATCCGCCTTTATCCACCCGCGTACGTTACAATTGGTTCATCGGGTTGGACCGTATTCGTATTGATTTCAGTCCGTGGCCGCCATTTAAGAATCTTTACTTCTAGCATGGTCGTCAAATAAAGAGGGACATTTTATAAATTTTGTATGCATATTTATTTGTGTGGCATAATCTCAAGAACTACTGAATCGATTATTAAAATGGTTTTACTGGTCTAAAGCGCTTTGAGTGTATTCTATTCCCACTAACACATATTATTATCAACTACGCGGGTAGTTAGTGTTTCATAAAGTATTTTGTCTGTAATGATAATCGATTCTATGTGGGTAATAACGATGTTGATGTATCTAACTTGTGTGAACAGTAATAATATCGTTAAAATAGATTATTTTGGGGCCGATAATCGAGAATCGATTCTGTTGTAATATTTTCAAACAAACCTGTTAGTAATTACGAGTAGGTATTCCAAAATGTATTGATATCCTGTCTAAGTAATCATTCAATAACCTTTACATCACCAGCACAAAAAATCAAACACCAAAATGCTGCAAAAAGTTTGCTTATTATTTGTGCTTGCTGAATGGGATGATAACCAAGACTCTATGGTCAGACATCTTCAATCCTCACCCAGACCTAACCATTCTAGGAATCCAGAGAAATCTGTCGACGATGCCACAATAGACCCTTGTTCGTTGAGCAGACGCTCTTTAGAAGAACTGACGCCGGCCGAGCGTCTCGTCAGGACTTGCCGAAGCATTGCTGATGAGAACTACCTGATACGAAGCGAGGGCACCCTGAGGACTGAATCTGCTACCTTCAATAGTGCGTTGAAGGCCTTTGACAGGCATTTTAGGTGAGTCTTGAACACTCTTACACTCGTTTCCAATATTTTACTGACGGACGTCTGATCGAAAATTGGAACCAGGCGTATAAACATGTTTATTAAGTTCGATTTATCAAACCAAATATGAAGAATTATTGAAATCTAAGAAGGCTAATTGAACGCACCAGCTGAAAAAATTTTTTTTACCCTTTTATGTGTGATTTCTATTGAACCGTGTTTTCTATTTTAGTGGAAAATAATAAATCATATTTTTTTTACTACTTGTACTCTTGGATATGCCGATAATTGTATTTGGGTCTATTTAGTAAACAGCATGCCGAATCTTAGTTGACAAAGTGCACCAAATGAGCCTCTGAAATACATTTAAAGACCTTTCACCACACTGGTTCAAAAGAAATAGCCATACGACTAGTAGAAGGTAGATAGCAAATTTTCAAAATTCCGTAACGTTCGTTGATTAACTGTTCTCAAATGATGTCAATATGTCATCAATATTCACAATACTGCCTGCAACTTGCTGGTTGCAACAATCCCTCAAGAGTCTACTTGCTTGCAATCACCTCCTCTTAGAAGCGCTCCACTCATTGAACTCCGGAACGCCGCGGCCAAAACAGACATCATTCAAGCAACAGGGCGCACTTTAATTGGCAAATCCATACAAAATTCACGTAGTGACTATTCTGATGTTCAAATGACGTAATTCGGTTGTAACATTACCGCCTCTTGTTGCAACAATCCCTCAAAAATGTACTTGCTTGCAGTCTAACGGAGCACTTCCTCTTGGAAGCGCTTCACTCACTGAACTCCGATGCCCCGCGGCCGGAACAAATGCTGCTGGATAAGCTACGGCCGCTCGAGAGGCGGATCCTGCCTCTCGCTGCTGATATCTTGCTGGCTGGAGTTGACCCTGTAAGTACCTATTTACTCGAAAGAGTGCAGTCCAGATTAATTCTCCGAGTGATCGATAACGTGAATTTATGAATGCGTAGCAATGCCGGTTATATATAAATACTCCTTAGCTATGTGTATGATGACCCTAAGGAGTATTTGTCATTCATCTATCTACATTCTAAGCGGTTATTTTGTTACAGCTCGCCCAAACAGCCCTGAACATGTTCTACCACCTGTCTCTGAACGCGGCGCGACAACAACGCGCCCACGACGAGGTTTCTTGGTGCAATGCGTCCCGTGAGGCTGGTGCGGGCAGCCCGCCTCTTCCATACATCGCTGGCTGCGTGAGAGAAGTCATGAGGCTATTCCCGGCCACTGGAGGAGTTGTAAGAAGGACCAATGAGGCTATCGTGATTGGAGGGTACGAGGTGCCAGCTGGGGTAAGTTTCCACCTGCGTTAAACTTGGTGTAACTCCGGATCGGTTCCCAAAACACAGCGAACTGGTGGTAGTGACGAGGATTCAAGACTATATTGTTTAAAGAGGATACGAAAGATACGTGGTAAGTTTTCATCAGCACTTGTGGTACTAGACCCTGTCATCCGATGCAAAGTTCGTGAGCGATCATCCTGGAAGGAGGGCGCGGGCAGCCCGCCACTTTCATACATCCCTGGCTGCGTGAGAGAGGCCATGAGGTTGTTCCCGGCCACTGGAGGCGTCGTTAGAAAAACCAATGTGGCTATCGTGGTTAGAGAGTACGAGGTACCAGCTGGAGTAAGTTGAAGCACCAAATGCAGGTGGTAGTGACTTTGCCTTAAGATTGTAAAGTAAAAGTAAAAGTAAAAAAACAGCTACTAGGGTATGATGAGGACTCAAGAGGCTGTCGTGGTTGGAGGGCACGAGGTGCCGACTGGGGTAAAATGAAGCACCACATGCAAAGCTCTAATCACTAACGCTGGTCACCAGTGGGAGGCGTCCTGAAAAGGACTCTAGAGGCAATTGTTTTCAGCACCAAATGCAGAGAGGTGATAGTGATCCCGCCTTCTTCTACAATAACCTCATTGTGGTTGGAGGGTACGAGCTGGCTGGGGTAAATTCTCAGCACCAAATGGTAGTATTCTGATCTGGTATGGGTTGAATCCGGCAGCGAAAAAGTAAATTTTCTCTCAAACGGTGAAGGTAAACATTGTGCGGTTTCCTCAAATCAGAATGTCCTAGAACCAAGAAAAAGTTCGGAGGCAAGTGCACGAAAGAAACCTCATTAATGCGCACATTAACATTTTCACCACTCAGATTCGGAAGAACTACTTAGTGACACTTTTTACAGAAAGACGAAGAAGGAAATTCTTCTGTAATTTTAAAGTTCTTTGATTGTAATCAACTTGCAGACATTAAATATGTAGATGAATATGAATATAACTATATTTTCCATCTAACACAATATTAATAAAAGCTTTCTTTACAGATCGACATAGTCCTCGCACATGGAGTGACCAGCAAGTCAGAGAAACAGTGGGGCCGCGCCAAAGACTTCATCCCGGAACGCTGGTGCAAGGGCTCCGAGCCTCTCCAGGCCTCGCGAGCCCATTCCTACTCCTCAGTACCCTTTGGAGAGAACTGCCCAGCATCGGGGATAGCTGGGAAAATGCTAGGATCCCTTATATATAGAGTTCTGGACAAATACAGGCTAGAATGGCACGGCCAAGCTCCCAATATGACGACCGCTGGGGTGAACAGAATCGAACCGCCTTATTACTTTGTATTACAGAATGCTGCTTAATCATATTTCCTTGTTATTAATTATTAGTAATTGCTATTAGTAATATTTACTATTTATAAGTTTATTATTATGATAGAGCCCGTAAACACGGATAAAATAATATTTTAAAATAAACACGTGATAAGTATGGCTTGGTTTTACTTTTTCCTTGAAACTCTTATATTCATGAAATCCTAGCAGCCACTTGATCCGTGACTTGCTAACGGGTGAATTTTTTTCATATCAAATTTCAACTTTTGAAATAGGACCAAATAATATAATTTTTCAGTATTTTTCTTCTCAGAATTTTCCCTTGTTACCAAAGGCTTTGAAAAAAGCAAAGCCAATTTGCGAGTAATCTGAACTGCCCATTGAAGTATCTATTCATTAAGTGAAACTTGAATCAAGTCGAGCTGATCAATCAGAAATGAAAAACAATTTTATCAAAGGCCAGGTAGGTATAGTTAGCTCCAATCATACTTACGAGTAGTAGGTAAAATCCTGGGTATACCTCTATTATTATCTATAGTGTATTAGTAATACTTACAAGCCAAACTAAAATAATAAAACTGTAATGAGAACGTATGTTCACAAGTAAACAGAATTGTTTAAAGTTGACTGTAGCAAGTTTTTAAGATAAATTATTTGTATGCTGGAAACAAAATCCTGAAGTCAAGTAGAAGTCTGAAATTGGCAGGTTTTAAGTGGTAAATCCTGAAAATTTATTGGAGTTTCAGCAGCTGTAATATAATGTTCTTTCTCTTCATAATCCTGAAATGAGATAAAAAACTTTTTTTTTCTTCAGCATCAGACTAGACGTACGCCGACATTTCTTATTACACTATATGTTTCATTCGCGGATCTGCTCGCGTGGTACCTAGATATTACGTGGTATACCGTCATTCTCCGGCCCTTATACTATATCTATTCAATAATCATGTTGATCCGTAGCTCCGTTGCTGCGTGAAAGACGGACGAACAAACAAACGTACAAACGTTCGCATACATAATATCAGTAAATTAGTACGGAAGTACCTAAGGATAGTTTAATCTCAGCAAAGATATCTAAGCTTTTGAACATTAGGTAAGTATGCCTAAGCATAAGAAGGGCTTTTCTATCAAGTCCCATCCCGAATCCAAAAACAGTCTATAAACGAGTATAAGACTATCAAGTTGACATAGGACAGTTTATGCCTCGTCTTCTAGTAGTTAGTTCATTTCTTCATAAGCATCATATTTTAAAGGCTCAATAGAGACGTATGCTTTATGTGCCATGATATAAATCCCCACACAAGACGAAGTATTCCACATTAGGGAAGCTAATGAATGCTCACATCTCAGCAACTGATAGAGTGATGACGACACGCAATCCTTCAACGTCAAAGGTACAATACAGACATAATTAATTAAGTTAGGTGTCGTAGACGATTATGAGTCTACTAAATTAAAAAAAAATCTGTAAACAAGCTCACGGATCTTAGCACAGGCTTTTTGTGTACTGACTGTACACGTCCAAACATTATATTTTAAATATGCCCATATGTTGTACGATCAGTTTATTTTAAAAAGGAAATGCGAATTTATTTATGAAGTGCTGCTAGTGTGATCTAAAGAATGAAATTTGTAGGTACCTATATAAAACAGTAAAATGCGACGTGTTGATAGGTCGCAAGGTAAATCAGCGGTTGAGTTTAAACATTTTCTATCGTCCTCCGACCGATTACCCGCAAATAAATCTAGTAAAACCTCCCCAAAGACATATTCAATCTGATTCAGCCCACCAGGCCACATTAAAATTTTCCTCTCGGCATTTTGAGACATTTACAAATTGCTGAACCCGTCTCATCCATTAAATCGCAGTTTTTTTGATTAATGACCTTGTGGCGTCAGTTTGACTCCCGCTGGTATCATGATCACGCCTTTTGTTACATTACTTTATCTCATTATTCTGCGTGAGAAAACACTATTATTTTCCTTTGGATCCTAGTTGGTAATGAATATTATTGATGAGAAATTTGAGCACAGCAAGCACATCATAATTTCAACGGTATCTTTAATCGTCGCCCTGTAGACTATACTTACAATATATTTTTGTAATCAATGAAAATCTAAAATTTCGTTGTCTAATTTTCGGCATAGGTATTTCTCCATCTAAAATCGTTAGTTAGTTAAGCAAAAATTTGCCACCTGATGCTGTTTAAATCATTTGTTAGGTATAGATGGTAAAGTCCATCATGCTTATTTTTATTTCAGTAAATTGATACGCAAGCTGACGTAGGCTACGAAATAATTGAATGTAACTCTCAGGAGTAAACGCACCTTAGTTACGCTTGGCTAGCACTTAGCTGACGAATTTTAAGCAACTAATGACGTCATCATTTACAGTTCTTACGGGTACAAGAATTTACGTTAAACATGCTAGTGCTAAGTAAAGGTATAATAAATAAACAGGAATTTATGGTATGGACCATGGTAGAACATTTCGTAGATCGCAGAATAGCAGTTCCACAAGCTAAAGGCTCAAATAAATCTGCTGCGATTTTTCGATATTTATTTTGAAATCATTTTTTTAATTATGTCGCACGCGTGCGATCTTAGACTGTTGCTATAACGGTCAGGATTGTCCCAGTTGTAAGGGGAGCTTTTTATTGCTACTCTGATCTAGTAATATAGGTACTACTAATCAATGTACGAGGTTTTTTTCACGTCGCATCACAAAGTTTTCAACTAGAAAATAACAGTTGAAGGTTCCATTACCGTAAAGTAGGTAAATTAATGTTTTCAAGTGGTTTCAAGACCTGTTTCAACCTAAGCAAACGTAGGTTTGTAATAGCTGATAACTTGGGTTAGATTTACGTTCAGTCTTGTGCCTTGAATTTGTGAGCAGCCAGACCACATCCTACCCGACCCTACCCGGCTTTATTGTAACCACTAAACACCCCTTACATTTTCTTCAAGTAAGTAGGTAATCTTGAAGTAAGGCGCTGAATAAGTAACCGAGAGCCCGCTTTTAGAATGAAGATTTTTCGGTTATCTTGAAATGTCTAAAGGTTTCCACACATCCAGTTCCACTGGAGCGTAATATTACCAAGCATATTCACAGAAACAAACGGAGTGCAATACACCTGTGTGCATTGCATCCCGTGATGTCAGTGCAGAATTTTTTTCCGTCTACTTTGGCCCCACTAACTAAAATTTGAACGGTACTGCGTCTGTAGTGGGTCCCATTTAAATCATCTTAATCATCATCATTATTTCAGCCTGGTACCTACTAGGCATTCTTTCAATTTTGCCAGCCTACTCGGTCCTGTGCGTTTCTTATCCAGGTTTTACCCGCTACATTTTCGATGTTGTACTTAGTAGATAATTCTAACAATTTTTTATCATACGCAGACTAACGCGCGCACCTAACGGTCCTAGGTAGTATAGTACGGTTTTCCAAAACTTGCTGTGCTGATAAAAAATTAGAAGCGGAGCTGATAGACAAAAGTTTTTGACAAAGGGTTTTACTTTTACCTTACTGTTTTAAGTTAAGTTTTATCTGGGGCCATCGACATCAGCGTGAAATGGAGGTGTAGTAAGGTTTTTAACCTTACCTCAGGCAGGTACCCTAGCACTAAACTTTTTCGCCCTTATAATATAGGTAGGTACCTACCTAAGGGCTACCTACCAAAAAATCACCTATTTTTATATTTTATTATTGCGAATACAGATCAGCTACCGAACTATGTTTGTTTTATAAGTCAACCCCTTGTATTCCTGAAAAACCTGAGCTCCACAGATACTGCAAGAAGGCCTCGTAATTTTATTGTTCTTAGGGATAAAATTCGCGCCCTTGCGAGTTCTCGCCTCGTAAACTGTACACCGTTTTTTTTACAAGCATTTACAATGCGTAATGGAATATAGCATGAAATATTTCTGGGCAAAAATAGATGAAACAACTGAAACGGTGAGGTGGGCAGAGCCACAAAGTAAACAACAGAAAACTTGCAGCCACTTCTGATGTAAAGTCCTAAGATGGATATGGTGAACAATGGTGACAGGTGATCAATGGTGACAGGTGATCAGCCCATCGCCCACATAGTTAGGTACCAAGTTCATCATGTTAGAGAGGATACTATCCCTATGTCGACTTTTACGACATGCTCGGGGAAAGAAGCAGCTGGACGCAGTCTATTTTTTTTCTTTACTCCCAGTCCAGCAGAGAAGAAAGACAAGTAGTTACCTACAGTACAAATATGGTAGGTACCTAAATACATAATAAGTATCAAAGCTTCAGCTTTCCTATTTCTAATGAAGCTCTGTCAATAAGCTAAGTCTAGGTAATCTAGTTTCAAAGTCTAACTTTACCTGCAACATAGTTACGGAGAAAATATTAAGGATGTGCTAAACTTTTAAGTGTTAGCTTTATTGACCGTTATCTTCAGCGCTGTTCTAAGTGCCCGCTTATTTTTGCAACTGGAACAATATAACCATGCCATAAACGCAGTATCTAGGTAGGTACCTACCTACCTAAATGTCAAAAAGTAATACCTAAGTACGGTATCTCAGAACAATAAAAGTAGGTACGGTATAGATAAGATCTTGACATGTGTCTCTATGGGTCTTGAGAGCTGTCATGTTCTCTTTTTATTCTGGTACCAGAACAGCGCTAGTCTCTCGCAGCCAGGAAATAAAATAGTATCTACCTAAAGTTTTGCGTAGGTACCTACCTCTAAAAGAAATGATTTTAGAAATTGAGTAAAAAACAAAGTTTTCTTTGCATGTAAAGAAACTGTTTTAGGTAGGTAATGATAAAAAAATCATGAATCAACTTTAAAACTTAATATTGATGTGCCTTGGTACCTGCTCACCATCATCTACCTTTTGAACGCCATGACAGAAACGCGTTTTCGTGCCCTGTGCGCCACAGCAAAATTTCAACAAAAATACCTACGAAAAAACTAGTGTTGCCAAGAGTCCATAAATCGATAACACATCGTGACTTGTTTTTGTTGAATTTTATGAAATAAATTACTTCTTATAATCTTGGATGTTTTATTTCCCTTTCGTGTTATCTCCCACTCTTTTTTATTTACTTTAAATAGCATAAATAAACAAAATAATTCATAATAAAATAGTTGTAAAGCACAGCACTACTCTCCATCGTGATGACGTCACTGTCACGATTTGATGACTTTGGCGTACCTGGACTAGAGTTTTTCAACTTTTTTAGGGATGTAACCGTGTCGCACGCGTCGCGTCGGTCGCACGCTGTGCATCGATTTCGGAATCGATATCTGCCTATAGACAAGAGTGATGCCGACGCTGCCAAATGATTTTGAGAACCAATACCGATACTTTAAATAAAAAAAACTGCTTAACATACTAATATTATAAAGAGAAAAGATTTTTTGTTTGTAACGAATAAGCTCCGAAACTACTGGACCATTTCAAAAATTCTTTCAACAATAGAAAGCTACATTATCAAGGTCCAGTATAGGCTATAATATATTTTCAAAAAAAAAAATAGGGATCCGTAGAAAATTACAATATTGTAACCCAAGGTAGAAAATCCAAAACAGTTTTTGGCGTGTGGCTCCGAAACTACTGAACCAATTTCAAAAATTCTTTCACCCATAGAAAGCTACATTATCAGGGTCCAGTATCTTACTTATATTATAAAATTGAAAAGTCTTAGTTTGCTTGAAATTACCGGCGTAAAGCTAACCGGTAACGCAACGATAGCGCGTACTAATTTTACCTGTGCTGCCATCTAGTACGAAAGTTTGTGACAATGTTTGGATGTTTGTGCTTCAATCACGCCTAAACAGCTGAACGGATCTGAACGAAACTTGGAATATACATAGTACATGTACTGGATTAACATATAGGCTATTTTTTATCCAGGTACCACGCGAGCGAAGGCGCGGGCGGCAGCTAGTAGGCTATAATATATTTTCAAAATATTAGGGATCCGTAAGAAAATTGCAATATTGTAACCTAAGGTAGAAAATCCAAAATAGTTTTTGGCGTGCGGCTCCGAAACTACTGAACCGATTTCAAAAATTCTTTCACCAATAGAAAGCTACATTACCAGGGTCCAGTATAGGCTATAATATATTTTCAAAAAATTAGGGATCCGTAAGAAAATTGCAATATTGTAACCCAAGGTAGAAAATCCAAAATAGTTTTTGGTGTGCGGCTCCGAAACTACAGAACCGATTTCAAAACTTATTTCACCAAAAGAAAGGTACATTATCAGGGTCCAGTATAGGCTATAATATATTTTCAAAAAATTAAGGATCCGTAAGAAAATTGCAATATTGTATCCCAAGGTAGAAAATCCAAAATAGTTTTTGGCGTGCGGCTCCGAAACTACTGAACCGATTTCAAAAATTCTTTCATCAAAAGAAAGGGACATTATCAGGGTCCAGTATATGCTATAATATATTTTCAAAAAATTAGGGATCCGCTATAATAATATTTTCAAAAAATTAGGGATCCGTAGGAAATTACAATGTTGTAACCCAAGGTAGAAAATCCAAAACAGTTTTTGGCGTGTGGCTCCGAAACTACTGGACCAATTTCAAAAATTCTTTCACCCATAGAAAGCTACATTATCAGGGTCCAGTATAGGCTATAATATATTTTCAAAATATTAGGGATCCGTAAGAAAATTGCAATATTGTAACCCAAGGTAGAAAATCCAAAATAGTTTTTGGCGTGCGGCTCCGAAACTACTAAACCAATTTCAAAAATTCTTTCACCAAAAGAAAGACACATTATCAGGGTCCAGTATAGGCTATAATATATTTTCAAAATATTAGGGATCCATAAGAAAATTGCAATATTGTAACCTAAGATAGAAAATCCAAAATAGTTTTTGGCATGCGGCTCCGAAACTACTGAACCGATTACAAAAATTCTTTCATTAATAGAAAGCTACATTATCAGGGTCCAGTATAGGCTATAATATATTTTCAAAAAATTAGGGATCCGTAAGAAAATTGCAATATTTTAACCCAAGGTAGAAAATCCAAAATAGTTTTTGGCGTGCGACTCCGAAACTACTGAACCGATTTCAAAAATTCTTTCACCAATAGAAAGCTACATTATCAGGGTCCAGTATAGGCTATAATATATTTTCAAAATATTAGGGATCCCTAAGAAAATTGCAATATTGTAACTAAGGTAGAAAACCCAAAATAGTTTTTGGCGTGCGCTGCGAAAACTATTGAAACAGAGAACGAAATAATGTGCTACACGCGTACGAAGTCGCGAGCAACAGCTAGTCTATATATAAGGCCTTTTACCATCTATAGTAGATGATTTATAGTGTCAGGAGGCAACTTTTACCTTCATAAAACGGGACGCTGTAGTGCCCGGGACGAATTAAGATGGAGTAGACTTGCCCAGCACCTATTCCATCCTCTCAGCTTAGTCGGCCTTGTCCACAGGAAAGACATGGTCAATACGTGCGGAGCTGACGAAGCCGCGGGTTTCCTCACGATGTTTTCCTTCACCGTTTGAGAGTACCTACTGGTATAGCGCACATAAATTTTTCGCACAGAAAACTCCATTGGTACACGAGCGGGTTTGAACCCACAACCTTAGGATCGGAAGGCGGTGTCACTACCAACTAGACCAACACTGCTCTCTAATAAATCTACACTAATATATACTATAACAGGCAGGTATGGACTTGTGTTGATGTTTGGCTGCATATCTAGGTAGATAGGTATGCACCCGGATATCTACCTACGTTCATATTTTTATTTCATTTTTTTACTATTATTGTACTTCTTTCTTTTTCTTTCCTTGTATTGTTTCTATCATTCTGTCTGTGCTGTGTCTTGTTTGCCAAATAAATAATATATCTATCTATTCTAACATTATAAAGAGGAAAGTTTTTTTTTTGTTTGTAAACTACAGAACCTATTAAAAAACTATATATGTCACCAGTACATAGCTACATTATTACGGAATTAGCTGTTGCCCGCGACTTCATAGGCGGGTAGTACATTATTTTGTTCTATAATCAATAGTTTTCGCAGCGCACGCCAAAAACTATTTTCGGTTTTCTACCTTGGGTTAAAATATTGCAATTTTCTTACGGATCCCTAATAGTTGGAAAATATATTATAGCCTATACTGGACCCTGATAATGTACCTTTCTTTTGGTGAAAGAATTTTTGAAATCGGTCCAGTAGTTTCGGAGTCGCACGCCAAAAACTATTTTGGATTTTCTACCTTGGGTTACAATATTGCAATTTTCTTACGGATGCCTAATATTTTGAAAATATATTATAGCCTATACTGGACCCTGATAATGTAGCTTTCTATTGGTGAAAGTATTTTTGAAATCGGTCCAGTAGTTTCGGAGCCGCACGCCAAAAACTATTTTGGGTTTTCTACCTTGGGTTACAATATTGCAATTTTCTTACGGATACCTGATTTTTTGATAATATATTATAGCCTATACTGGACCCTGATAATGTACCTTTCTTTTGGTGAAAGAATTTTTGAAATCGGTCCAGTAATTTCGGAGCCGCACGCCAAAAACTATTTTGGATTTTCTACCTTGGGTTACAATATTGCAATTTTCTTACGGATCCCTAATTTTTTGAAAATATATTATAGCCTATACTGGACCCTGATAATGTACCTTTCTTTTGGTGAAAGAATTTTTGAAATCGGTCCAGTAGTTTCGGAGCCGCACGCCAAAAACTATTTTGGATTTTCTACCTTGGGTTACAATATTGCAATTTTCTTAAGGATTCCTAATTTTTTGAAAATATATTATAGCCTATACTGGACCCTGATAATGCAGCTTTCTATTGGTGAAAGAATTGTTGAAATCGGTCCAGTAGTTTCGGAGCCGCACGCCAAAAACTATTTTGGGTTTTCTACCTTGGGTTACAATATTGCAATTTTCTTACGGATCCCTGATTTTTTGATAATATATTATAGCCTATACTGGACCCTGATAATGTACCTTTCTTTTGGTGAAAGAATTTTTGAAATCGGTCCAGTAGTTTCGGAGCCGCACGCCAAAAACTATTTTGGATTTTCTACCTTGGGTTACAATATTGCAATTTTCTTACGGATCCCTAATTTTTTGAAAATATATTATAACCTATACTGGACCCTGATAATGTAGCTTTCTATTGGTGAAAGAATTTTTGAAATCGGTCCAGTAGTTTCGGAGCCTATTCGTTACAAACAAAAAATCTCTCGTATTTATAATATTAGTATAGATAACATAGTCCATAATTTATTTTCAAAAAAATTAAGGATTAGTTAGGTTGACTCTGTAGCAGGAGTGGGTGTTACCGAGGTGCGGGAGGGCTTAGGTACGTCTAAATGGATAAGTACCTACATGTTTCAGGATTTTTTCAAAACGGCCCTTGAAAAAGGTGAAATGGGGTACCAAAGTATAAAAGTAATCTAACGCGTGCGAAGTCGCGGGCAACAGCTAGTTGTATAATAAAATCAACAATTATTGTACATTTCGCACTAAGTAATCACAATCAGTCTTAGAATATTATAAATCTTGGTCAGGTAAACTAAAAAGTTGTGAGCCGTCACGGGACGCCTGGCAGATGTGAAACATCGAAATTATGTAAAACATCTTAACAATCGCACTGCACTATTTTTTAGGCTATTCGCCTATGACGTCATTAGTGTGTCGTCTATACTTGACCATGGCGTCCAGAGCACTGCTTATCGGTGACGAGCTAGGGATGCGCCAGAGTTGAGTTATCAGATTTATTATGCGAAATTGATTTGATGCCATTTTTTAATTCATGGTAGCGGATGGTATAGTTTTATGTTTATTACGTTTTGTTTTATTCAAATATTCATGAATAAAGTTCAAATTCTTTACATACTAACTATAAAAATAAATAACACAACTTGAATTGTGAATTTGTGAATAGTTTTCGATAAATCTGTTCGTCCTTTACCACCTCACTAGCGTCAAGTATAGACGACTTTGGCGTGCTGGACACAGTATTTTTCTTGGTTATGAGTCCATGTTTTTATTTCAATATTTCTCAATGCTAGTGGCTTTAGGAGACTTGTGAACTATACTCACATGTTGCTGGGTTATTCTATTTTGAGGAATATCCGAATAAAATACCAGAAATAATTTTACAATGATTTTATTTCATATTATGTGGACCGGGTTTTTTGTCATGTATAGACGACGTTGGCGTACAGAAATCGGAAGTGCTTGTCGTCTATAGGTGACATTGGCGTCCAAAAGGTTAAAATTAGGTAGGTACGTATATGTAAGATATAGGTACCTTGCCTAAGTTCTGCTGAACATGATTTATACAAAAAGAAAAGCTTACCCTTTTCATCTTTGCAACAGTTTTACCTTTCGGCAGAAAACAAAGCAGCAGATTGAATCCACAGTTACAATCTGCGAAAGCTGTGGCAAGAGGATGAGATAAAAACAATTTCACCGAACGCGGTTATAGGGCCCCAGGGAACGTGCACTAGACCTCTCAATTTTGTAGGTCTTTCTTTGGGTTATACTCAGTAATCTGGAACTCCCTGCCTCCCTGTGTTTCCTGAGAAGTACCTATGATACGGGTGTCTTCAAATTGAGAATCAATAGGTTCCTTCTAGGTAAGTGTGCTCCGTCTCAGACGATACTGTTAACATCAGGTACCTACCTAAGTGTGGTCAAATTCAAAACTATTTTAGTAAAAAAAATGCTATTGCTAACATAAATTTGAAAGTGAGTGTTGTGGGAGTTTTGTGTAAGGTATAATTATCTTTGTTACCATTCATCTAATAGGCTTGACAGATATGAGTGTGTTTATTCCCACTCCTCTCGTTAGGTACGGCTGAAACTTAGAATGTAGGCGTAGGAACATAATGGCAGATAGTTTAGAAATAACTTTAAGCTACTTTTTGCCAGATAAATCCACGCGAGCGGATTACTACCACTGCGTCGTCGTGTCACTAGTCCTTTCGCACCAGGGTGGTGAAAGGATTTAAAGTGCTCCATAAAGGCTCCTTTCGTGCACTGAGCACGCGAACAGAGCCGCGGGTGGATGTTATTGTTTGATATTTTGCCATATTTTATACAGTTTTTGATGCAGTCTCATTTTTTTTCAAAACCAAGCTCATGAATACTAATAACATGGTTTCATAACTGCAGCCTTTCAGATTATAGCTTCAAATGGCTTCACTGTGGCTGTGTACCTACTTATAACAAAAGTTGTAAGTCACTATAGCTTTGAGTACTACTTGAGGCTAGATCATAGTTTACTTTTGAAAGCTCGGATTTCAGGATAAAAGTATGAATTATTGATATCTCAGAAGAATATTGAACTGCGATATAAGAGACGCTAGACCATAAAATGGAGTCATAAATAATACAAAATATATGGATTACAGTATGTATATTTTCATTTAATATAAAACTCATAGATATAAACTATTATTTACACGACAGTAAATGGCAAACTTGTAAGATTCAACAAAATAGATAGAATATAACTCGAATGGAAGTCACCAATCACCAATGGTTTTGTGATTTCTCTAAGCGATAATACTGTCTACATCTATCAGCTCGGCTACTGTCCTTTCGTATTTCAGTCTATAAAATGCAACGAGAAATTTATAATCAATATTTAATTAAAGAACATACGTTCGTGTACTTCTGGTGCCAAACAAAAAAAATCCAACATGAACGAATTACGACCACATTACAATTTTGCCCCATATACCTACCATGTTACGGGGTTTGAACACCTTATGCTTTCCATCCTGAATCTCCCTGAATCTACCAAGTTTAATGATAATCCGAATAGTTTAGTGCTCTAAACAAACCCTGAGTTCCTAAAAGTTATAATGTGAACAATGTTTATCAACAATTTTTAGGAAGGAAGACAAATTCGAGTAAGCTCCTGCTCACATCAAAATGATTAGAGAACCGATTTTGAGAGATTAATGAGATATCTCTGCGTAACTCCGCCTACTACCATGTTCCATAGATATCAGCGTCCGGCAAAAAAAAAGCAACGCAAAACAAAAAAGCTAAGTGTCGTGGGTAGATTCAATAAATCAGTTGTCTGGAACTCGATGCGTTTCATTCAATTGGCAGCGGTTTTATAACTTTTACTGGTTTAAAGTGGCTAGAGTGACGACAACCACGGTGGCGTGGCAGGCGAACACTCGGCTAAGACGCAAGAGTCGCGGGTTCGATTCCCGCTACGGGAAAAATGTTTGTACGTTCTACAAATATATCTTTAGGGTCTGGGTGTTGTAGTATTATATTGTGTTTAAGAAAAGTATATAAGTATTCTATCAGCCATCTGGTGTCCATAGTACAAGCTAGTTTGGAGTTTGGGGCTAGATGGCGCTGTGTGAAATATCCACAAATATTTATTTACTTATAAAATATGTCACGTCATTGACACTGCGCTGGAATGACATCCCAGACAATGCGTAGGAATAGCGATATTATTTTTTGACCACCCTATTAGGATATGGGCGTATAATTATGTATGTATTATATTTGCGCTATATTGCGCCGGGACGGTGATAAGTTATGGAACGTGATACGTAAGAGGGCATTTCAATGTAAGTACTTACTCACTCTACCGTCTAACCCTAAATGAACTCATTCTTGTCCGAGTGTGAACCGTCTCTTTCACACACACAGGGCGTAGGTATCGTGTGAAAAGGACGGATGACGTCACATCGAACACTGCTAATGTCCGGTTGCTGTATTCAACTAACGGACGACCGACAGCAATATCGCTATATCAAACAGCCTATTTGTTCCGTCAGTTAGGAACCGGACATAACACGCTCGGCGAACTCGCAAGTATAGGCACATACAAAAAGTATGTAGTTATACATACAAAGTATAACTAGGTACAAAAGCGATCAAAATTTATTTTTTCACAAAATTATTGCTCTTTTACACAATTACCAAAGCTAACAGACAGATGTATCCTATCACAGACTAGATAAACAATTTTGGAATAAGTAATTTGTATAAGATAGAACATTTAATAATTATTTTCTTGTTAGTCACGATGTAAATTTTCGATTTCGATAATACATGATACTATTTTATTCTACTTAAATAAATAAAAATATGACAATGATATTGTTTTAGAACCGTTTCTGTTAAAATTAACATTATTTAATGTTCATAGAAAAATTAAGTTAGGTACACCACAGTTTGCCTAAATGGAATCAGATCTAGAATAAATTTAGAATTTTGATTGCACACAGAATCCTGCCATTATAGAAACTTAATATAACCGAAGCCTAGGCGAGGCCTCTTCCCCAATATCCAGGAAAAACAAGACGCGATCGTCCATGTTACGACATACAACATTACGGAAACTGTTTAAAAAAACTCCACTGATCAAATATCGACCTTACACAATACAAATACAGTTGAAAATACTTTGCAAAGAGAAACCTCAATAACGGATAGCTGGATTCATAAATATGACGATTTGTTTTGAAAGTTGTTGCCACCTAAAAACCAGGTAGTGTAGATTCAGCTCGTATTTTCAAATGTAAGAATGAATCGAGGTCTTGTAAATTCATTTATGTTTCCCATGAATCGAGGTAACTCATTTGTGTTTCACGTTAGTATTATTTCCACGAAATGCTTTCAAACCCGTATTTAAATGAAAATGAAACATTACCTACTGATTTTTTTCAGGCTTATTGTTTTTATTTAATAGATTTTTTATCATTAATGAACCTCTCAATTCCGTCAGTGAGCTGCTAAGTTTCTCATGACTGTTTATTTTTCGTCACAAGATACCAAATTAATGTCAAAATCGTGAATCTAATTACAGGAGGGTTAAAAAGGCCATTTTATCAAATCTGCGGCTGAATTACTAAAATTCGGCCATTTTATGGCCAAATATGAATCTGCTGCTGAATCGAATTGCGTACAGTTCACCTACAATTCGAACCATTTTACAAAAATTACAGGAACATCTTGGGATTTGCTATAAAATCGAAAAATGAATTGCTATAGTTCAATTGTTGAAAATGGCCGTTTTAGCCCCACTGGTCAGAAGTAGTATTTTCAACTCTATTTTATATGAACAAGGGACAACGTAACACAGCAGCGTAAGTTTGTATAGCGTCGCACTCATTGCGTCTCCGACCCGAGATATTGGAAATTAAAAAAACAACTAAAATGCGTACACTAGTGCTTGTACAAATACAAAACTGCGAATACAAAATGTTGATATGTACAATTATACTATCACCACTTTAATACAAATTGTCTTTTTACACTCAACAATGTTCTCTTTAGAACATAAAATTGTACAGAGTAACAATATCCAAGCTACGCTCTAGCCTTTGGAAGATGCGAGCTGTTTCAAATCTTACTATTGCCCGGTTCCAATATATACTAACGGACAACGAACCGTTCGGTACCGTAGTAAATGTTTTTTCGTCAAAAAAAATCTGTAACGCGGCGTCCTACGTAAGCGATCTTGACGCGAACGCGAAAACAACAAACAGACGATAGCTATGGAATCGGCCCACGTGGGGTGCGGTGCGGCGTGGCACGAAATTATTCGAATGCAATCAGTTGGCTTGACATTATCTCGCGAACTGGATACGGAGCGTTTTTTTGTTTATTTGGCGGAGGTTTATTTTTGCGCACGTAAGACAAAGCCACCGCGTCGCACCGCATCGCATTGAATTAGCATATCATCGCATTGGATCGCTTCGCAACCGCGTTCGCTTTGAATCGTCTACGTACATCGAGCATTTAACTAATAGAGTAGTAAAATGAGCCATCCAATTCCTTAACTGATATGATGATATGCACCTGTATAATAACAATACACGCTCGCACTGAATCAGTACCAAACCAACAAGTGATCTGTGTGTGTGTCCGTCTCCCGATACTCGAAAATATTCAAAGTTTGGTTTTATAACCCATAATGCCGTATTGTTCTATTCGGTGGTGTGGAAAAAACAGCAGGACATCGAATTTTAAAACAGACGGAATCACGTTTCATCGGTAAGCATCAATAAACTATAATTTTATTTCAATTTACAACCATTTATCACGGCTCAAGTTAAACTGGTCAAATAAAACGAAACAATGGACGCTTGTCTATGCGTCTTGCTCTTACCTAGGTGTAACCTATATTATGCCATCCTTTTTATTCATTACACGTGTTACTAGTGATGCTGCACTGTCATAATCAAAATTAGTATCGATATTTATCAGAAAAGGTTATTTATGACAAACAAATAAGCACCTAGATATAATAAATTGAATAAGTACATTTGAAGAACTATTCGTTACAAACAAAAAAAACAAAAAATCTTTCCTCTTTGTAATATTAGTATAAAAAGTATAGATAAGGCTATACTTTATATTTCCTTAATAAATAAAGTTAGTAATATTAAGGGGGCTAGATGGCGCTGTGCGAATTGTCCACAAATATTTATATATATTTAAGATTCCTTTGATCATCGAATTTATTTCATTTATTACTATATTTTTTTTAAGTATGGAAGTTCCATTATATAAAGTTTATAGTTATTATTTCGTACACACGCGCGCAAACATACACGTAAACATAATACATATTAAACTTTATTTGTATTCCACTTAACAAACATTGCTATCGATATCGATATGAATATTTTATTGCACAGCTCTAGTTCAATACTTGACATTGAGTCGGCCAATCAGAGCGCAGGGGCGGGCCCACTGTTTTGGTGGAATTCGTTTTCGAACAAAACGAATAACATTACTGCTCTATTCAGTTAAATGCTCGATGTCTACGTAGGACGTCGCGTTACACTTTTCGACAGATAACAACTGGTAATAAACGCTCCGTTCATTAGTAGAATACTGGAACCGACATAAATAGCTTAAAACTTGAATAAACTATTATATACGTATACACTACTATTATACACTATATGTTATAAAGTTGATATTGCAAAAATGACAGCACATTTTAATAAATACAAAATAATAGTGCTCTAGGAACTATTACTCTTGACAAAGGTTCGATCTACAGCCAGCATATTACTACTCTGTTATAACTATTGCCTTAAAATATTAAATAGGTTCGATTTAAATCTATTAAATAATTATATCAAAACTCTTTGACGTAAATAAAGGCGTCTATGTTTAAGTTAAGGCGTTCCAGTACGTTCGCTAAATAAAGATTTCCAGTCTATTGGCGTTCGGTTAGTTTAGGCGAATTTAATTTAATAGGGCATTCTTTAGACAACAAATATTCTGCTTGAATAAAAATTGCATATTTCAAAGTAATGGTTTGGCATTATTGTCGGTCCTACGGTTCTACTAACGGACCACAGCTCGTTACCATAGAAGTAGTTCGAAAAATCTGTCGAAATGTGACAAACATTTTTTTAAAGAAAAACAATGTTGCTGTTTGTTAATAATTTGTCGTCCGTTTGTATTATTGGAACTGATCATATATGTTAGAAACCAGTTAATATGAATTTATTCTATTAAAAAAAACTGCTATCTGTATAATCTTGAACAATTTCCACTATTTTTTCGGAGATATTCTCCGAAAAAATAGTAAAAAGCGAATTAGAAAAACGTACACAATGTTGGTTTATATAACTATTTCAAAACCATTGTACCTTATAATATGCCATTTCCATCCAAACCTAAAAGCTGAGTCTAACTTATCAGCACCAATTGGCAGATACATATTCGTATATATTGCCCATTTTTTCATACAAATCAACGAATCGGTGCTGTGAAGTAGCGCTCATTCCCATCTATTCCCACTATCAACATCAGCATTCCTAGTAACTCCTGTACTGTACACTATATTTACACAAATTCTAATTCACTAGACACTTATAGGTCGGAACACGAGATAAATATACCTAAGTTCAATGTTAACCAACACAAAACGTTACCACGCTACTTAAACCAGGAGATTTCGGTTAATCGGACGGTTAATGTGTTGGTGAACACGAGTTAACTCAATTGATAAAGGAATCAGTTTGACATACTTTCTAATAGTATGATTACTCTGAGGAAGCGCAAGATCTATCACGAAAACCATTCCGGCTTTCACACACCCCTTTTTAGGGGTGACTTGACAGCAGGGTTAGTATGGGCTCTATATAACCCCATTATGAATAAGATTTCTTCATCTGAGAAACCTGTATCAATTTATTAAAGATTCCTAGAATCGTATCGAATTATTGCGATTTTAAGATTTTGAGGAACTTTTAACAGCCATCAAACAGCAATAGATACAAACGCACTTACATAAGCGCAATTCTATTCCATACGGATAATGTGATTGAACTTATTCATACAACTGAATGAACTTTGCAAGCATTTCGATTTCACCAACACTTCAGTCTGTCATGCAGTTTTCACCTTTAAACCGGTAGCAACAGTTTATTTTCCTTTGAAAAAAATAACCAGGTTTTAAAGAACTGTTATGTATCACTGAATCTACGCATTCAAGCTTCATCAGTTTGGACTGATAGCAATCACGCAAATCAAACCCTAGCCAGCTACAAATAGAGTCCGCTTTCCTTTGGTTCACTACCGAATGAGAGCAAGCGTCAATCTTGGATCATCCGCTTCGAGCTTATCACTGCAAATTATACTCTATATTCATCCACATAAAGGCCAGAACTTGAACACAAATCCACCAACAACCAATTTCTGCAGTTTCAACCCTCTTTTCATGAAAATAAGGATTGTTTTATTTTGCAGCATCAATCTTCAATGTATAAGGACCCTAGGTCCGATATGGGCTTGAATCAGTCAAGTTGTTGAACTTGTACTCCTGAGTTGGAATTGGGGATGGATATTTCGTACTTGATGAGACCCGTCCCTCTGCCCGCTGATAACACCAACCCACCCAGTTCTTTCACGTCGCCACTGGGGACAAAGAAGAAATAGCATACATTATTCATTATGAACATGAAAAGTTTTTGTTTGAATCATACAAAAATGGCTAAACGACAGGATAAACTCTCAAACAGCAAAGGAAAACATCGTCAGGAAACCAGCATGTGTTGGCGCATGTCAAGTTCACGAAAGAAGTCTTTGAGGCGCACTTTCACCACACTGGTTCTAATGAGCTAGTGATGCGACTAGATAAACCTAAATACTGAAGACTTCGGTGGCGTGGCAGGCAAGTGCTCGGCTGAGACGCAAGAGGCGTGGGTTCGATTCCCGCTACGGCAGAACTGTATGTATGTTCTGCAAATATTTCTTCTGGGTCTGTGTGTTGTAGTAATATGTATTTACAAAAAAAGGAGTATATAAGTATTATATCAGCCATCTGGTGTCTATAGTACAAGCTTTGCTTAGTTTAGGGCTAGATGGCGCTGTGTGAAATGTCCACAAATATTTATTTATATTATTATTTATACGAACCTGGTAGTATGATGCCTCTGCGCCTGATGTTTGTGCGTCAAATGCTTGGCGTCGCGCGGCATGGCGATGACATGTGGGCCCACGAGCCTTCGTCCCACGCCGCCCACGTCGACAATTATCTGGTTGCCGATCACCTGTCCCGATCGATTCACCTGTCGAATATTATGGATCTATGTAAAATGCTTCAATGTTCTCTGAATTCAACTCAATTACATTCTCCCCAATAGGGAATATGCATGTGATTCAAATGAGGGTCAAAATTTGACCCTCATTTGAATCACATGCATATTTAAAGTTTATTAAAAGAAATATTTAATATTTCTTTTAATAAACTTTATTACATCGGAATTATACCTCCATCAACAATTAAAAACTGTGAGAAATTCACATATTTGAAACGAGACGCCATTGGCCAGATCGTACACGCAGACGTGACGTAATAGTCTATGACAGCAAAATTGTCAATACCACCGAGTGTGTAGTTGTTTGGTGTTTTGTCTGTGAGTGACAGACATTGACGTCACACCACGCGCGCTAAAATGGTAGGCGTTTGAAGTGCCCGAGCCGGTTGGCTATTTTCAACTTGTTTTTTAAATATCTTGAATTACTGAATTCTTAAAAGGGGAGCCCCATACCAGAAACATTGTTAATGTATCCCTTTATGTGCAAATTCGACACTCACTTCACCGGTTTTATTTTTTTACCCTCGCACATCTCTGTATAAACTAAACACGTTTGACTAATACTTGGACTACACAGTTTAGAACATAATAGTCTTTATTATAATGTATCTATTGTCTTTTGCTATTACACTACCTACAGAATACTCAAACGCGACTCAGAGTTGAGCACGTCTCTAGTCACGGTTTTTTGTTGAAAATCTGTCAAAAACTCGTCACTTGAGACGTGCTCAACTCTGAGATGCATTTGAATATTCGGGCGTACCTGTTTTATTTGATTGATTACACGAAGTCAAACTGTTGTAGGACACTGGTAATATCTACAAACACTCACGACTTGAATATGCGTCGGCTGCTGATGTTCCTGCTCCATCTCCATATTAGTCTGTTGGTGCACCTGCACTTGCTGCACTTGTTGAACTTGTTGGACTTGTTGCTGGACTTGTTGGACGACTTGTGCGGCGACTTGTTGGGCGTTCTGTACCTGCTGCTGCGAGTTCTGGAATGATCGTGACTATAATAATTATTATAGTCGACGTGTTGAAGTTTTAAAATCGGCAAATGTGTAGAATATTAACATTAAGATGAGTGTATGGGACATCCTATTTATCAAAGCTTGGATGTTTGTAAGTGTAAGCTGATTTGGATGAATCTTGTAAGTTGCTTGGAAAGACAAGGGTACAAGCCAATCTACCTACGTACTCAAGTAGGTGAGTACTCAGAAACGGCATCGCCCCATGGTGTGAACAGGGAACTTAAAATTGTATGGAATGGAACAGCAAATGGAAAATATTATCGGACACACGGCTTGAATCAAAAGTTTATTTAACAACTTTTTGGAGTTTACAGTTTACAAGTACCATCTTCTAAATGGTCTATGTGTTAATCACCTGTCACCATGGTCTTGGGACTTTAAGTCAAAATAGGCTGAAAGTTGTCCTATAATTACTTGTTGCTGTGCCCGTCCCTTTAGGGTAAGGGTAAGGGTACGTTATATTATATATGTAAAGTAAAGCTTACATTTCTAGTCAAGTCCATATGCTGCCGTTGATGTAGCATGAGATGGTTCTTCTGGAAGAAGGCCTTCCCGCACTGATCACACACGTGCGTGCGAAGCGTACAACTGCCGTCCGGATGCCTAAACAACAAATATTATTGTGAGACTTTGTATGTCCGTCCGGCTCATTACTTTAGGAACTAGAATTTGAGAACAATTCAAAATTTTCTAATAATAATTTACCTCCTCTGATGCGCCAACAGACCATGTTTAGCTGCAAAGCCTTTGCCGCATTCGCCGCAGAAGTGCATTTTCGGTCGGGGCCCGGGGTGGTGATTCTGAAATGACGAAATGAAAAAAAAATCAAATAAAAACATACAGCTTTGTAATTTTGTGTCATCATTTCTCTGCCCTTTTCCTACTTTATATGGGGTCGGCACAACATGTATTTTCTCCCATTTTCCTCTTTTAACTCCTTTCCAAACTCCTGTCAAGTTTTACACAGTCCATCCATCTTGTCTTTGGCCTACCAGTTTTTGTCTTACCCACATATTCTTCTAATTATATCTAACACTTCTCGTCGACATGACATGCTCCTCTGTTTATAACATGTCTAAACCGCGCTCTTGGAGTTGGTGGTCTAGTTGGTAGTGACCCCGCCTTCCGAACCTAAGGTCATGGGTTCAAATCCGATCCAATAGATTTTTCTGATTTGTGAAAGAAATCATCCATCGTGAGGAAACCCGCGGCTTAGTCAGCTCCGCATGTATTGACCATGTCTTTCCTGTGGACAAGGCCGACTAAGCTGAAAGGATGGCATAGGTGCTGGGCAAACCTACTCCATCTTATTTCGTCCCGAGCACTACAGCGTCCCGTCAGTGAAGGTAAAAGATGCTTCCTGACTCTGTATAAATCATTTACTATAGATCGTAAAAGGCCAAACAACACTCTAAACTACTGCCCTTAACTTTTGTCATCTCAATTCATGGATTTCATGGAATTCTGAATGTTGAATAACTTATACAAAATCTAACACCAAAAACTTTAGAATTGTACATAAAATAATAAGTAGTCAATATACATAAATGATTTAACATACCGTTGCAATAACTTGCGTGTGGACTGCATTACTGGGACTCGATATAATTTGTACATGTTGATCTGGAAATGATAAAGTAAATGTTATAATAATACAAAAAATTAGTTTATATGATGCAGTGACAAATAATAAGAATTTTAATAGGAATTTCTTTTTCAGCTTTTTTTTTACAATTAACGCCAACAATGCGCAACCTACATACGTACGTTAAATTCTAACTACTAAATGGAGGTTCAATATCTATATATCCAAAATGCAGACGCGTACACCACCCGCCTTTCACCACATTGGTTTGAAATAACTGATGACAAGAGTAGATAATAAGCGTTGTTGTATGCCACCTATTATAGATGGC